>OX493344.1:10159837-15952337 GCA_950371115.1 Anania fuscalis
TTAACATTCTTTCTGGCTAGTTCTTCTGGGTCTGGTGCTCCTATCCCGGTTTCTAAGACATTTGATATTCCCTGAAACATGTCAGAGTTATTAAAAATTAATACTCTCGTTCAATTTGTGTACATTTGTGTTGCGGCCATAGTTATCTTTTTTTCCGAGCATATGGGTTAATTTGTGGTATGTAACCACAACTTGGTTCTAAATTATGTAATAGATAAATATGTATTCCCAAACAAAATTTATAGGGATTGTGCGTATTGACGGTTCATTCAGATTTTTAGCAGATTGACATTTTACCTGACCATTTTCTAGGTTTCCTACTGTTTTTCCAAAAAAATAAGTATTTTCATTTGGTTACCACCAAAAAACAAAACATTAGGGTAATAGTTTATTAAGGGCCTGTTTAACAATGAACGAATAAGTTCTGCATTAGTTCTGAATAATAATTGATTTTTGACACGATTTTCAAGCATTTATCCTCTACATATTATTATCTTTTACATAACTTTATTTGTACATTGTGAACCAGGCCCTTAGCCTCATAAGTCAGTAATAATTAATAATCAGAGTTATGTAAATAGAGTATTTTAGCATACTTTATTGGTGTTGTAGATTCGAAAATACATTTACACAAAACAGAGAATACATAGTCTATTTTAGAGTGCAGATAGAACCCAACCCAACCTCCTTCCTACTGATCCCATACCTTAGGTAGTCACCTATAGTACCTATAGTACACTAACGCAGACTATACTTTTCAAATCAAACGAAGTTTTCTAAGTGTACTGTACCTGAGAAACTTGATTTGTCAGTGTAGTAATTCCAGCAGTGGCCGTGCTGAGCAGCGAATCTACACCCCAGCCCCAACCCCAAGTGTTGCTTGTTGTACTGGCCGATGCAAGTCTCTCAGTGACCTCCTTGATATCACGGTCTGGTTGCTGTTGTACTGGCTTTGATGGTTGATCCTGGAATTTTTAGCAAAAATACAAAAAAAATATACAAAATATGATACTGGACCTTAATGGCTGAAAATAGTGGAAAGCCGACAATTGACTTGGAGGTCTTTACAAGCAATCAATCAAAAATATATCTATAATATTTTATAAACATCAAATTGTAAGGAATGTTTTGTCATTTCTAGGATTATAAATTTTACTCTTTTACATCTTAAATTACTGCTTTGCAATGATGCTGTGTGTAATCAGTGTTGTCGGATGAGAACAAACCTACAAAAAGTACCATAGACAAACCTTTTCATTTTTGCTTGTTGAATCGTCTTGCCCCCAATCATCAAAGTCATCCCAACCTGTATCACGTGATTTGATATTTTCTTTGGTTTTTGTTTGTTTTTCTTCTATAGAAATAAGTTCATTACTTTTCACTTCAGTATTCGATTCTTCTGGGTTGTCAATGTCAAAATCATCCCACCCATCTGTAGTTTCTGCCTGAAAAAAATAGGCAAACTTTCAGATGAAAACTAATTTAAGCACAAATAAGAACAGGTTTCACCTTAATTTGAAATGCTATCGTCTTAGACTGAGTTGCATCACCTTAACTTTAACCATAACTATAACTGGTGTTTCTGTATGGAGTTTGACAGACTTTTAACGTCAGTTTAAGTTAAAGTTTAAGTAAGATGGTGCAACCCAGCCTTAACTTGTCAAACGCAAAGTAAACTTATGAGAACA
Source organism: Anania fuscalis (assembly GCA_950371115.1). Classification (NCBI taxonomy): domain Eukaryota; kingdom Metazoa; phylum Arthropoda; class Insecta; order Lepidoptera; family Crambidae; genus Anania; species Anania fuscalis. Next base: position 10,161,526 of record OX493344.1, read on the forward strand.
CAAAACAATAGAATTTTCATTGTCTCATTTGAATGGTAAAGGGTCAAGAAACAAGATGAAATTAGTGAAACAGTATATGGGCATGGTAATCTCCTGTGGCCTATTTAGTGTGTTATACTATCATAAAGTGAGGGCAGTATTTTTCATATTACTGCCATACCATGAATAAATACATAAGGATGACAGACAGAACTCGTTTTAAAACTTAATTTTAATGAGCAGCAGCATAAAAGACTTAATAATAATGTTTTGAAAGAAGTCTTTATAGGATTACAAAAGCATTTCATTGTAACATGTGCTATTATCTTAGGAATTATGGACTAATCTAACTACTATTTTAAACATGTTCAGCTGCTTTACCTTAGGTTTTCCAGCTTTTACAGTCGTGCTTGAAGCTTCCTTGGGCTCCTCTAATGCGTTGTCGCTGTAATTTGATGAAGAGAGTCGTTTTTTTCTTTCCTTTTTTTCTGTGTGTGTCTGGCCCTCATCGGCGCTCTCAAAATCTTCACTATCACTAGAAGGCATCGTAATAATTTAATGCTTACACTACTTGCAAGATTTGAGGTAAATCCAGTAACAATGACGAACTTTATGAATTTTTATTTTCTGAAACACGTATGTTGTGACAACTTGACAAGTCAGCCAACAATTCATGACAGTGACAGACTGCAGTAATTTACGGAGAATGTTCAATTCCATTTTTACAATTTACGTTATTTATAAATATAACTAACATAAATCTTTCCATTTTAAATGATAATAACTAGAAAGTCTTTAATTATGTATAAAATCCTATCCGACAAATAAGTAAACTGCGAAATTTTCATTATTTTGTAACTGTATTTGTAAATGCTGTAACTGGCTGTTTGTTTTTAAAAAAAATTAAAAGACAAAATAATATTTTCCTCATCGTCGTTCGTTTGTTCGAAAAATGTAATTGCAAGTAAAAGACGAACGATCTTGTGGAAATTGTTTAACCACATTACAGAAATCATGCAAATTGCAACAAATGATTTTTGTAGGTTTTCCTTGGTTTTACATCAATTGTTAAATTCTTGTACGCCGCGACGCGACGCCGCAATATGTAGGTAAGTTTTAACATTTTTTTAAATTATGTTTTTTAAATAATAATTCCAGTGATTGTACATATTTCATGCTTATTACAGTTTTGTTACCAACCTGGTTGGATTTACTGTTTTTTCCTACCTATGAGCTTTCTCTTAATGTAAAACACCTACAAAGGTATCGCAAATATAATCGTACCTAAGAAAGTAGGTTTCCCTTTTAAGGTTCCGTAGTCCTGACAAGGAACCCTTATATTTTCGTCATATCCGTCTGTCTGTCTGTCTGTCCGTCCGAGGTTTTGCTTGAAGACTGTTGACCGTATAGAATTGTAATTTTGTGGAGATCTATTTATATTAGGTTGGGGAAAAAGTCTTTTCGCATTATAGTATGTATGAACTTGTAATAGAATCTCTTTGGCTGTACTATTTGTATCTGGTTGGTTTTGGTGTCATTAATAGTTTAAATTAATGATACAAAATAAAAATAAAAAATTCCAAATTCAAATTATAGTCCATTTTTTCTTGCTTGACGAGTTTTATAAACAAACCTGACCATACCATTGTTCTTGCTGTAACTTACGAATTTCGCGACATACTGCAGTAAAAATGAACAAAACCTTCACTTATAACCAATTCACTAAATTATTAATGAAAACCTACGTTAACGCCCGTATAATCACTGATAGATAAAAATAATTTTCAGTTGAATGAAAATTATGACATAAGTCAGTCTTGAATAGTGATGCTATTCAATTGTTCAATTCAATTGATATTTTATGCCTACTTAATATTATAAATGCGAAAGTAACTCTAACTGTCGGGGACTGTCTGTAACGCCTAGAGATGAGATTTTTATTTTACAACGAAACTCGTTATGTAGTTATTTGACAAGTGCATTGTGTAAAGACAAACTGTTCAATTCATTCGTTCAATATATTCAATTGAATCGGAACATTGACTAATTTCTCTAGATTTGGTTGCCAAATCCACTGATCAAGTAATCACTACAACATGTTTGTAAGTATATAAAACTCGCCAGGCAAGAAAAAATGGACTACAGGAAAATGTGTGTTTTTCATTTGTTTTCCGTACCGTCAAGATAAGTGAATCTAATGAAGAAATTCGATATATTTTAAAATTTACTACTAAAACGGTAAAAATTCAACGCAAGTAGGGTTACCATTTAGGAATTTGAAAAGTCCTGACAAAAAGCCGGACATTTCGATAAAAGTCCGGGTATTTAGGTCACAAAATGGAAACATTAAATAAATATAAATATTGGACAACATTACATACATTGCTCTGATCATAAGGTAAGTAGCGAAAGCACTTGTGTTAAAGAAATCAGAAACAACGACGGTACTACAACAACCAGACCCGAGCCAATATAGAAAAGTTCGTCATTGACCCGAACGGGGATCGAACCCGGAACCTCAGAGCGCCATTTAAAGTCCGGCGTGCTCGCCTTTCAGCTACGGAGGTCGTCAACGATAAGCTAAGGGATCGCATGCACTCATGCACTGCACGCACTTTTACGTGGTGACGCGTTCTTTTTGTATAGATATTCTATCTAATTTCAAAAAATCCGGACATATTAAAGGGCCGGACAAAGTCCGGACAAGAGGCTAAAATTCCGGACATGTCCGGACAAATCCGGACGGATGGTAACCCTAAACGAAAGCCGCGGAAAAAAAATTGCGATGTTTATGCATTGAGGTATAATGTACTAGCGTACTAGAGAACACATCTCGAATTAAATGTTTCAGCCAAGCATTGTAGTATTGAACAATCAAGAAGCAGTTTTGACAACTTCAATTATTGACACTGACTGAAGCTTTGTAGTCCACTGGACTACAATTCTTGGCTGAAACATTTAGTTCGAGATGTGTGCTCTAGTACGCTAGTACATTATACCTCAATGTGTTTATGGACCTAGTGCAGTGTCTGTGACAGTAGCACAAATTTGGTTTAAGCGTTTTTAATCCGGAAATTTTGATGTCAAAGATGCACGTCGCTCTGGTCGCCCTATTAAGGATAAAATTGATGCCTTTTTTGAAAAAGTGGAGCAAGATTGGCAAATTAGTAGTTACGACGTAGCTGAAGAACTGGGAACAGTTTTGGCGCATTTGAAAAAAACTGGGTACACAAAAAAGCTCGATATTTGGGTACCTCACGAGCTCACTGAAAGTAACCTAATGAACCATGTACTCATTTGTGATTCTTTATTACGACGTAATAAAACCTAACTATTTTTGAAGAAGCTGATAACTGATGATGAAACGTGGATCACGTACGACAAGAACGTGCGAAAAAGGTCGTGGTCAAAGGCCGGTCAGGCTTCACAGACTGTGGCGAAACCCGGGTTAACTCGCAACAAGGTGATGCTGTGTGTGTGGTGGGATTGGAAGGGAATTATTCATTATGAGCTGTTACCACCAGGCAGGACCATCGATTCTGAACTCTACTGCGAACAACTCATGAGATTAAAGCAAGAAGTTGAGAGAAAGCGGCCGGAATTAATCAACAGAAGGGGTGTGGTTTTTCCTCATGATAACGCTATACCTCACACATCTTTAGCCACTCAGCAAAAATTAAGGGAGTTTGGCTGGGAGGTGTCAATACATCCGCCGTATAGTCCTGACCTTGCACCTTCAGATTTCCACCTGTTTCGCTCTCTTCAGAAATCTCTAGGCAGTGTCAGGTTAACATCACGAGAGGACTGCCAAAACAACTTGTCGCAGTATTTTGATCAGAAGCCCCAAAATTTCTATAGCAATGGGATCATGTCCCTACCTACAAAATGGCAACAAGTTATCGAACAAAATGGTACCTACATACTTTAGTTAAATGTAAATAAACTATATTAAAAAATGTTTTGAATTTTCTTAAAAAATGCGAAGAAACTTTTTCCCCAACCTATTATATATCAATCACACCGACTAAACGGTAAAATAAAATAATATAAAAAGGTAAATATTCTATACAAAATCCATTATTGTACGGACAACAGCACGTCGAACTACCACAAAATGTCAATTTTTTTTTATTTGAAAATGAACTCTATATGTCAGGCTTAAAGTTGAAAATCTATTGGAGAATTTTTGACTTTTGGGGTAGGTCGACGTGCTGTTGATTGTACCTACTAAGTATCGTGATTAAAGTCGAAAATCTGATCTAGTCCTACTTTTTAAAATATCTTTAAACTTTTCATCACCGGAGTTAACTACGACACGACTACACGAGTAGTTGTGATGAGACCGCGAGCCGCGACCGTACGGATTGTAGGTACAGAATAGTACATTTAAAGTAACACATTATTAAGGTTAAGTGAAAACTGAAAACCTTGCCGTTTCCCTACGAACGATAAGAATCTAGGTTGAAATAATTAAGCTTCTAAGCCTAAACCCAATGCAATCTAACAATACTTAGGTACAAATAAAATACTTAGGACAAAATTAGGGACGAAAATGGTTAGATACCTTAGCACATAGATATTTTAATATATGCTATTGCACACCACACAAAACGATGTAAAAAAAAAGTTTTAAAAAACTAAGAACCCGACTTCAAAAATAAACTAAAAAGCGAAAAAGAAATTTCTAAACTTAAACATACCTAATCAGTTATTTTTGGAGTCGGTGCTCCATGGAGAGTTAAGTTAAAATGTGTTCATTAATCGCACATACATACATAGGTACAAACATACGGAACAAACTAAGAACCTCCTTTTTTTGAAGTCGGTTAAACACATTATGAATGTGCTATTCATAATGTTTTGTCTATTCATAACACAATTTAGGCGGCCTTATTGCTAGAAGCTTCTCTCTCTCTCTCTCTCTCTCTCTTGTTCATTTCTTTCAGACAACCATCAGGATTCAGGTAGGGGGTTTGTATGAAGTATCTGGCGGATTAAACTAACCGAGACTTACTTAGCGAATGTAAAATTAAACCCTTAGTGTGATAATAATAATTCAATCTCAACGGTAATGTAATAAATACCATCAAATCTGCTCGTTATTTCTTATGCATAAGAAAATAACATGAACCCTTAGTTAGTGCGTAAGCTTGAAATTATGAATCTCACTGCTATTTTGAGAGGGGACAGAAAACCCATAATCGGAAAATAATATAATTCTTATTTTATTAATAGAAAAACAATTTTGGTTCAAAATCGTTCTCACGGGCGTAGCCAGGGGGTTTTGGGAGTTCAAAAAAATTACGCACGCGTAATCGGCTAAACGGATTTGGTTGAAATTTTGCACACGACACTACACTATACCTTAGCATGACCAACAAAACACGATATGATATATAGCGATTTATCGACACCCAACTATCAATGAAGTTTTATCAAAACAGTGTGCAGGACCGTATCGTCACCGGCTCGGACATGCTCCCCCTGTTTCGATAAAAGTTCAAGATGGTGGCTATGGGTTCGATCCCCGGTTGGGTCAATGGGTCAATATTTACTCTGGTCTGGGTGTTATGGTACGGGGTACCGTCGTTGTTTCTGATTTCTATAACACAAGTGCTTTCGCTACTTACCATAGGATCAGAGCAATGTATATGATGTTGTAAAAAAATAATGCTCGTGTGAAAATGCTCGTAATTATATAAATATTTTGACGGTATTGGGTGTCGATTAATCGCTTTATCATATCTTATCGTGTTTTGTTGGAAATTGATGCAAATGGAGTAGTGGATATTTAAAAGAAAAATAAGAAAAAATCTTTAATTCAAAACCTTTGGTTTTGTACATATTGTTTGTTTTATGAATATTACAATTATTTCATGCACTTTTAGTAATTTTACTTACTACTCAACTCTGGCTACGCCTGTGTTCGTACTGCTGTAGTTTATACGCGTGTTGAAAAATATAACTACTGAAATAAAGTGAGTTTTCTAATTGTTGTACCTATTCAAAATAATGGAGACGGAACTAAAGCATGTCAGCAACGAGGATACAGCATGTTCCTTGAAGCATGGACCAAATTGAACAGTTGCATAGCGGAGGTCTTTTTCCAGACTTTTTGGATTTATAAATGAAGGTTTTATTTTCGACGGACAAAAAAAGTTGTAATTTTTATTTACTGTCGTGGCACTGCAAAATTGCAAACATGTTTGCTAGTTAATCGTAAAAATTGGTTGGCTGTAAAGACGGTTTACGGACGATAATTGTAAGTGATAACATCATAAGAGATAGATGCGTCACAAGCCGTACGCTTAGGCTGATCGTGGTAGGGAATAAAATAACAATGGGACGTGTAAAAGTGCTTAGTTTAAGCCTATTTGCAAAAATAAATTGGTTTTATTGGTTTTTATTCGTGCCTCTCTATCGCTTGATCCGCGCTCTCGCTTGCACGCTTGGTTCCGGCGGAACGTGACACTTATTCGTGCGTGCAGCCGGCGTTCATCGATTTATAAAAGAAGACGTTACCACGTCAAAAACTTCTAAGGAATGACAAACGTTCCTACAACATTCTAAACAAAAACAATAACTGAAGGCGTATTTTTGAAGCGTTCGAATTCGTATTCGTATACGATATTAAGAATCGTATACAATTTTCTAGGAGTTCGTATGCGAGTCTTGTAAATATTGCAAAATTGACATGTTTTTACCTTTAGAAGTGTTTGAATTTTGCTGTATGTATTTTAATATTGAGCCTAGCAAACCGAGACTATTTTTATTGATCCGCGGTCTCGCGCGACTGCTCGGGGTCTCAAAAATTAAAAAAAAGTAATTAACAATTGCGCTTTATGAGTCTTAAACTATTCGATTCTTTCCAAAAGCCCCCCCCCCCCCCACTGGGAGTTTCCCAGTACCTGCTTTGTTGCTCTGTTGCTGAATATTATTACTTATACTAAAATTTTGACTCTACCAACCATTTAGAGTCAATAAAACTAGGAAAAAACTCGACGAAATTTCCCAAAAAAGTTAAATCCAGTGTCTAGTAGGTAGTAGTACCTGACATGACTTTTACAGTTTACTACCCAGTTAGCCAGGTAGGTATCCTTGTTTCTTTTGAATAATCCACAAAGACATAGTAAACAGAATGTACCTGTTGCTGTAAAACCATTTGTTCATGGTCAAATCGTTTGGCTCTACAAAATTATTAGAGGTGCAAAATACGTTCTAATAAATACCTTGATCAATTCAACAGCTGTTGTCTACGGCAGTTATTCTTTGCATTGAATTGCATTAGCAATATTAGGTTACAAAGTACCGAGTACAATGAGATAAATGTATGTATCGCGGCGACGAACTATCTGTCTGCAATTTGTATGTACCTCTATGTCTGTACATACGCTGTGGAATGCGCTCTATACACGTCTACGTATAACTATGTACACGCCTGAATCGTAAATAGATTGAATGGGTAAGCATAACTACCTACTTTTTGCTCACATTGCCAGTTCGTTTCGCGCTTTCCGAGTTCGCATAGTACAAACATCAGTTAGTGATTTGGTACTGGTGGACCATCGTCGTGTGTGCCCTCTGTGTATAATGTAAACATTAGCCTGAGGAATGCATTTAGACAGTAGGTGTTGGAATATTATCATGAGTTGTGATAACGTGGCGGCGAGTCGGCGCGGCTCAGTAAGCGACGAGGGGTCGCGTGGAGCGGTCGCATGTAACTTTGCTGTCGGACCAGTGACGTACGAAAGCACTCTGTGTTCGCGTTCGCGTACGCGCCGCATTCCATCGTGGGGGCCCTTCGCCGCCATTGGCCGATCCCGCGTGACGTCACTCCTCGTAATGAGGTATTCAACATGGCCGTGTAGCTAGTTCGCGAGTGTGTTTCGTTATTCGTTTGAATGGATTTAATCAGTGAAATATGCCAAGGAGACGAAACGGTGAGATACCCTTGCCCGACGGATGGGATTACGCGAGGGACTTTGACGGAAAACTGTATTTCATCGATCACAACAGTAGAAAAACGACGTGGATCGACCCGCGAGACAGGTAAGTTTTCCAAAGAGAAGTGTTAACCCGTAAGAGCCCCATGTCAAAACTTTACATTCCAATATGATTTTTGAAGTTTTCTGTTTGAATTTGCATGTTGTAGCGCCAGTGGTGGAAAGTGCAATCGTTATAATTCGCCCTGGTGAACTTGCGAGTGGTAAACATAGTTCGAAAATAGAATAAATCGTGAAAAACAAACTGTTCGCTGGTCGCGCTGCTGCCGCGCTCTGGCGGCAAACATGCGCAATAGTCTCGATTTCACACGACATTCCACAATTTAGTGACAACAAATGAGCTAAACACAAATTATGGTTATCATTTGTTATCCTTCGGAATGCGCATTGTGGCGATGGTGTTGTTTTCGTAAAGGGTTGATTAACTTGGTGAGCGGCGTCAGTTCGGGATAAATGGGGCCACGGAACTGGTTCATAGCTACGTTAGTGGCCGAACTGGCGCAGAAATAATTCGATGAAGCGTTTATGTGTTAAGCATGAGTGAGGCATGCCTAGATGGTGCGGTCGCTGGTTTCGTAAGGTACTACGCGTGTGTGTATGGAGCGATAGCGCAGTGGCGGTGGGAGATGGAATGCAACACATAGGCGAGTCGCGCGGTGTGAATGACAGGCCATAGAATGTGGCCGGCCTGAGCCCGCGGCGATGGTCGCGCCTTTCTAAAGCGGCACAACGCCCCTCCCCTAACCCCGCAAGCTCCCCCTTCACCAACCACCGAGCTACAGGTGCCGTAAGACATCCCTATTAAATACCGATCATGTCTCTCTAGCCGTATCTATTTACCATAGTTTAAACGACACCTGCATCATTGTCTTAAAATGTTGACCTTAAAAACTTGGCACCTGCACTGAAAAATGCAGAGGTACAGTTACAATTATGCTAAATGCTCATGTTGAGATGTTAACGAGAATTCTGTTAAAGATAGTGTAATAAGTGGTAGATGCAAACTGATGCTGTATGCAACAAAACATAAATACAGAATACAATCAGTCAGACGCATAAAATGCATGTAGATGATATTATTAACCTTTAAAGTTGCACTGTACGAAACAAGAAAAACACATATTAAATTCAAATCACTAAAATCATTATTTAGCAGCCAAGAAATTGATTTAGATTTATCAAAGTATGAGAATTTTGAAACACAGCAAAAAATGCTAAGGCAATGTCTGATTCTTTCAAAATTACTGCAATGTACATTAATGTTAAACTTAAAATAACTACAGAAAAAGAAACCGCCGAATATTACGTAGATACGAAATGCGTATGTGGATTAAATTGATTAAGCTTAAGACGGCAAAAGGAGAATCTGGTTTCAGTACATTGACACCACAATAAAATTGGCCGCTGACACAGGAAACATAAAGTGGTATTTTTATTGAACCTTTTGGCAAAGTGCATTCCGCAATATCAGCTCAATGATCAGCTTGGGACTTGGAGCTTCCAAAAACCTGAATATTTTCAACAGTGTTTCCATAAATGCAACTTGATTAATAGAATCGGGTCAAAATTTCGAAAAAGATTTGCTCTGATTAGATAAACTTGTCTGAACAGAGTGCATTGTTTTGAAGAGAATGCTAAGTAGGCACGCAAATGGCAGTGACAGTTCAGAATTGACCTAGAAGTTGAGGCACCGCGGATGTCACTGACGTCTACTTGTGCAAAACGCGCACATAATAAACCGAGCCACTAAGCCAATTTATTAACGTCTAAAAATAACCCGACCACTTCTCCGGCGCATACACCATTACAACCTTATACGAGGGACCTAAATGTTCTATGAAAAATGTTCGCCAAGTATGGAACCGCATGTTCCTGCCAGAATGTAATTATTTACTCGAGAATGTTGTCATTTTAGAGCTGGTTTTGCATATTCAGATCGTCCCGTTTTATATTCGTGATTGTCGTTTAAAACAAAAGTATTTGCCCTTGAATTTAGATGTGCCGTCGTTTGGTTCAGATAGAGATCTTTATGGTGCTCTGAGCGCAGAGGCTAGCATTTGTGGCGATAAGTGGCGTCTCTTTTGAGTCTGTAACTAGGCATTGCGTGCGAATGAGCATTTTGCGGTTTTCACAGATCTGGGGAGTAGTGTGATACGTACAAACTTATGGAGCGTTTAAAAAAGGTGGGGCAAAAACTCACGATATAGAAGCGTTCGACAGCTACGCATTGTAAATCAAGGAAAAACCGCTCATTGTTTCGCTAGGCTAGGAAGCAGGGAAGACAATGATAGCGGCGATTAACAAGCGAATGGGAACTTATACCCGTGTACGTCGGTGTTTATTACTTTAATTGTATCGGTTGAATGCAGTTTCACTGCGCCGGTACATTGTTTGGCTCGCATACCAGCGTTGCGTTCTGTTGATCGTTAATGCATAATTCTATGTTGCGAGTGAAATCTGCGTTAGGTATGCGTGCCTGCCTGTAGGGAAATGGATGTGGGAATCGCCTGGACGTATCGAATAAGAATGTCTTAATGTCTCACCAATGAGTGTCGTGATGGCCAATTTAATAATGTAATTGTTAGCTCTACCACTTACAACAGCATTACTTAAAATAATGCAGCAATTACGTATTGTGTCGACGGAATCATTTGTTTCCAAAGATTTTAATTTGGCGTCACTTATCCCTTGTGATTATTTTAGTCTTTATGCCCAACGAAGAGAAGCATTCTAGATTACAGTTTATTTTTCTAGAATGTGGAATGTCGTTTATGATAATAAGCACGTGACGTGCTGTTGTGGAGCCTCATTATGTTGATAGCGATGCAAATTAATGTAGCAGAACTATTTTCGTTCATCTAAATCGTTTATTTGTTTTGATTCCTATTAAAATTGTTGTTATGTTGCTCAGCAATAGCTATGACATAATGTAGTATTAATTTGAATGGGGACTTTAATCATCATCGCTTGGAATACCCTGTTCATCCTATAATTTAAAACAACTTATTGATTGATCCCAGTATCATTACATCTATTCTGCTGAGTTCTAAAACTATAATTGCCGTGACTGAACACAATATTGTGAAATAAAACTTCTACGAAATAAAGTTTCCTAATTGCTAAACCAAGTAGCAAGGGTTACTGTTGAACACATCTTTGTATTTAAAGAAAACATCGCAAGCTTCTGAGGTTTCTGTTGCGCGTCCACCAGTTTTAATATTACGTGTATTTACAACGTTACGTCGAGCCGATATTTCAAACTTTACTCCGCCGCCTTACGGACACACGTGTTGGGTCCACTGTACCATTGATTGTAACGAAGCTCCAAGATTGTGTAACCCAAGTATGTGTAAAGTATCTTGCGGATACTTCCCACGCCCAAGAGAGCTCCGTCAACCGTAACATAGGGGCTGGGCATTGCGTTTCTTGACTTTGGAGTGGGCGCCTAATAACTCCGATTTCGTTTACCAAATCAAACATTCTTTACTTGTTATTTACACGTTACGCACCAAGGTGACCGGCCTTTAGGGTTATCAATAATAACCGTGTATCTTAAAGTTGTTGATAGAACCCTTCTAAAAATGAATATTTTCTTAAACATCATTTTCATCTGAGATTTTGTTCCAAACTTACTTCTTACTTCATGCATTTAGAGCACCACGTTTAAAATTCTAACTGTGAATGAACTCAGAAAAGTAATTTTCCTGGATCTCCTCGAGTATAGGTGTGCTAGATGCATTTCCCGTTAACTACCCCATCATATCCTAAGGATCTTTCCTTATTCAGTGTTGTCTGTTCTTATTCAGAAGTCTTTTTGGCAACCCTACCGAGATTAGTAAGCAAAGTGTGGCTGGAATGGCCGGACTGGTCACCTATCCGCTAAAACGATGGCAATGATGTATGTTAAAGGTCTAATATTTAAAGAAGACGAAATTCTTTAGCTCTAAATACCTAAGCGAGATGAGAAAATCAGTGTTATTAATCACGTTAATATAACGAGTCTTATTTTAAAACTGGTTTTGTTTAAAATGCTTGTTTTTTACCCTGGCCTTTACATCTATTTGTACACGGTATTAGATCAATGTAGAAACAGGTCTAATAACAAAACCATAACACATTTAATCTTAATTATAATTAACAATCGTCTGATTATTACGTTTTACCTTTTTCATACTTTGTTATTTTATTTTGTAATAACGTAAAATTTTTCATTTATTTTTTTATGGAATTATTGAATGCGTAAAGAGATAGAAGTAAAAAACCTGAGTGGAAATGGTCTTGAAGACCATTTCATTCAGGTTTTTTTATATCAAGAAGAAAATATTCAAATCTGCCTCTAATAATAAATATAAGATCTTTCAGAATCGACTCAACAATAAAAGGAAAAGTGAAGAGTTTCACAAATATATTGGTTCCAAAGATAATGACAAAGATCTAGCTCTAAAAGAATAAATCAAAGAATAATATATATCTAGTGTCCTTATTTATTGAATAGAGCTAATTACTTTGGAATGGTAACAAACGTCAACTACAGGGAGCGGCCGCAAAATATCGCCTAGCATTGTTTACCATGCCCAGCGCATTCCACTCAGATAAATATGTCCTTGGTGATTTTATGCGCGGACGAGACGGAATAGGCGCACGCGCAGACATCGCGCCGATATATTTCGATTCTATGGTAGAACCTACTAATGATGATATTAGAGAGGCATTTTACGTAAATTCCATTTTTTTTCTTTTGGAACTTTTGTTTGAATTTGTCTCATCATAATATGTGCATGAAGTTGCGCTAATATTACTATCAGTTCCACTTCTATCTTTTGCATGTTCAAATTCTTCATTTTTGTGGTTATTGGTTTCATCTTTCACGGAATTGTCGTTAGTCATACTAAATTCCAGAGTACTAGTTGAATTACTATAGTGATATGTAATAAGTTCTATTTTTATATCGATACATATTGCGTGATATTTCGATACTTAGGTGAAATATTCGTAATTTATAGTGTACATAGTGCCCGTATCAGTTTCAAGGATATTGAAAAATATGCAAATTTACGCTCTGAAATTGAAACGTTTTGCAATTATTAATATCTTATTTAATATTCTTATCGTCACACTACTGGAAATGTGTTTAAAATCACGCATATTAAAAGTTATCTCTGTAAGTATGCGATAAAAGCGTGTACGGCACTGCTCTCGTTTCTAATCAAAATTAGCATTCCATTCTTATCTGTGCCGCCATAAACTTGTTTACCTATTCGTAACAATTTTTCATTGTTACAAATGCCGTGTAGCGGTTCTACTTGGAATTGTTGAGGCTTGCAATATGTGAGCTCAGGCTTAGCCTTACGAAGAGTGTTAGCAAAGTGATAAGCCTGCAAATATGGAGAGCCCACATAGCCGCTATGAAATGGTTACCGGGATGGAATTTCTGCCAGTCTGTGCCCCATGTAAGGAGTATTGATATCCGACCATAGTCGTCGCTCATAAAAACGAACAAGTATTCGCTTGATTTGCATAATATTGTTTGATTAAGCTCCGTAGGATGCCCAGACGTCGTTCGATAAAGAATGTCGCCTATTTTAATGCCTCCTCCATAAACATTTGAGACGATTTAATGTCCCTCACAAAATGCGCGATCCCAATCTACTGGGTAAAACGAAAGCGATACTTTACCGCTATCTGGCTTAAAAACGTCAAATAAAAATTAAAATCGTTATTTACTGACGAGTATATTAATGAAAGTTAGTTCGCCGTAATTAACGCTTCGCTTAATAAGGCAAACATCGGTATTGTGCCGAACGAAACGACGGGTTTCGTTAGCCCAGCTCCGCGTTGACTCGTGATGAAATAAATGACTGATGTTAATGTGTCGGTAACAAATTAACCTCGTATCTGGCACCTAGATGGTCTAAAATGCATATATTTGCAATTAAACTGACGAAATATTCGATGTAGAGGCGTCTGTGTTTCCGATAATTATGGTCTTAGGGCGATGATTACTTTTAAATAATTTGTCTTTATATGGAATCTGTCAGAGGCTAGCAGGCTTCGATCCTTGATTTTGAATAAGTTGTTCGATTTGTGGTTTTGGGCGTGGGTGAAGTATGTGAAAACATTGTCACATTGCTATAAGTTCTACATTTTAATATGCACCTTGTGTTCTGGTGTTGTGCGGCGATTGTTGCTCGATCTCATTGTGTTCTGACGTCGACTTGTCGTCAGCGTTTTGGTATGCGAACCACCTGTAGAGTATATATACTTAGTAACACCAATTAGGCGATAGAATCTGGCTATATTAAGTTCTGTTTTGTCTCGTGAGCGACCGTATTTCACGAAGCGTTATTGTTTTATTGGCCATTCATGCGTGTCTCTCGTTCCATTCCTTTTATTTAAATTGTTGGAGTTTTATTTAGAAAGTTATTGTGGATATAGTCATACGATGTCGTCTGCTGAGTGTAGTCCTTTATAATTCAAAGCTGTTTGTTATTAATACGTATCAAAGTAAGTATTTTGTGAGGAATGTTATCTTAATTCAATGTTATCTTGAAAGAGAAAAATACTTGAATAACTGCGGAATTATGGACCGTTTTTACAACTAACATGACATTTAAACTTGAACCAATACGAGACGGTAACACGCTGTCGTCTACAGAATGAAACAATGGGCTTGAGGAATTTTGTACCCAAACATTCGCCGAAGTTGGTGCCTCCCATTCAATCGCATTGGTATCTGTTTGTCAATGTTTAACCGAAGTTTCCGGAACGCCCTCTGTTAGCCAAAGATAACATGTAGGTGATACATCCACTGTAGGTATTTAGCAGACTGAATGAAGTCTTCACTCGTCTATTTTGTAAGCACTATGTATCATTGTGTGTCTGAGACTTAATGCCTGTCAACTCTACTACTCCGTCGTCCGTTTGAATTTAGTAATTATGTATGTAATGTACCTATGTGTCTACTTTATCTCTATAAGTTTCTGTAATATTTGTAGAAATTTTTAAGTCTGAGTTTGCAACGTTTTGGCAGTTGTCATGTTTCATCTTTTGCTCATTCAATAACAAAGTGGGGGATACGCTACATTTAGGAAACCATGAGGTCGTTCATGCGATCCCCGGCTGGAACTTTTGAGTTAACTTAAGGTAAACTTAAGGTCAACATTTTTAAGCTATCTATGCATAACAGTTAATTGAAAAATATCATTAAGAAACCTGCATCTAGTTGTTTCTAGACGTCGAAGGTCAAATTGCAAAATTGACGCAGGAGTCGTAGTGTGTGTGTGATTCTTCCATTAACGATCACGACACCAGTCAAGCCCTAAGTCAGATGTTCAAGTCTTAAAAAGAAAGGCTGGTAATATTTAGAGACAAAAAGATCACGATGCAGTAAGATTACATTCGAATCTTATTTGACTGTTTGCACTATGCAATTATTATGTATAAAAAAATTTTTTTTTACTATTAGTAATAAACGTACTAGCGCTTGCAAGCGCGTATATTAGTCGAAGTTTAACTAAAAGAGCTGTAATAACAGCTACGTGAACATTGCTTTGCCAATCCTAATGTTTGACTTTCTATCACTGGAAAGTATCATTTGTGCCCCGTCGGCAGCCGACAAACGACGTTACAAGCCACTAACAGCATTTCTGCCATACTTTTAAGGCTTACACACTACTGCGCGTACACACGCGCGTTTCTTCCGACCATTCTGTATCACAACTATTGCATATTTGCATAACAAATATACTTACCAGCGGAAATATTTGAAGTTTTTTCTTCCATTTTTTTCTAACCTCGTTGTAAGCGTGGGTTTTCGAGAATTCCTCAGTAGCGAATTCTTAGAACGGCCATACGCGTTCTTTTGAAATGTATGTAAGTAGTTTTTATATTGCCTAATTAATTAGCATACGCATCGTTAAAAATACATCTCGAATGAATGTACCATAAATTACGCTGACCATAAACTTTTGTTCTCTTGTCCTGTCTGATTTACATTGACATGTCTTTGAATCATTGAGACTGGGTCCTTTCAAAATTTATGACGGCAATCTCCATCAAATCGCAATATCGTAATAGTGACTACAAAGCAATATCAATTAGGAATTCCTTCGGTTGCAACGGTTGATACGCTGGCTATACGTCATTTTCCAAGCATATTATTTTAGGCTGGCATAGTACGATGAAATATTTATCGATAGAGTCGTGATACAATTTGAGCTCCCACTATTTTATTAATGCCTTAACGGCGTAGACATTTCCAATAAATACCAAGACATTTATTTTGTAAATAAGTAGATTAATAATAACATAACATTAACATGCTCATTTTAAAACTAAACCATTTCTATTCTTCTTTTACTTTAAACTACCAAATACTTATGACCTTTACTTATGTAGAGCTGGTAAGTATTTAATTAATATTTCTAAATAAACGGTAGTTAGGCCTAATTTGAAGATGGTACTTCAATCATGGATGTTTGTTTCTTATAATATCCAGACTGAATAATTGTAAGTTTGTGTCTGATATTGTGTCGCCGCACGCGCCGGTCGTGGCGTGACGAAGGCGACTGGTATGCGGCGTGATTCAATCGGAAACCCTATATATTCTGTGTTTATGCAACCCGCTGTCCGTCCATCCGTCACTTCTACAGACAGCGTGCAACATTTAATACAAGCAGGTTCCAATTCGATTACTCCGAACACAAATGTATATGTCGATGATGTTTTAATACTTAAACTAATGTTGAAATGAAGCTGATCTTCTTTATATTCCGCTTGGAGTGTTACATGTTTGGATTCTCTGTTCTCAAGACGAGTATGAGACCTTGGAGTGACGTGACGTGCGTCTCAACAGCTCCGTCCACACTAGCGCTGGAATGTCGTTTGTCAATGATCGTATAACGTGACGTCATAGCGTCACATTAGTTGCTCGCGCGCATACCATCACACTACATAATTACAACTTTCGAACGATTGCCGCAGCAATTTGGGGGATAAATTCGGTGATTGGAGCAGTGACGTAAGACACGTGGAATGCTTGTACGGCCTGCATGTATCAAATACGAAAATTCGTATTCACGTATCGGATCATCCGGTCTGTATGTTTCGTCGAATCCATTGCATGTTGGGTTTAATTCGATTATAACTGCGTTATACCAATGTGTCAGCGATTCGGTATGCGGGAGGAAATCACGTTGACCCCTAACATGCTTCCTTTTTTGGTGTCGGTAATCTTCCTGTCTGTCCGTGAGCTCTCTGTTTAAACAATCGCGATGTCTATACTTACTACCAAATAAGTATTCGCAACGGCTCATGATTTACCGATCTGTAAATACACGCGGTTATGATTCTGTATCTGTTCTTCATTATGGATAGTGATTCGTTTTATTGAACATTCAAATCTAAGTAGGGCAACGCCCTCGGTGAAGGAGTAAAAAATCGAGATTGTTCCGAAGCCCAAGGAATGTGCATTAAACGGGCCATCCGGATTAAAATATTTCCCTGGCGGTATTTATAGAGCATTAGGTGTGTGTGTAAGTCTGTCGGTCGATATGTGTGAGACAGCGTGGCACCGCCTCCGACCAGACGTGCTCCAACTTTGTCATAATCCCAGGATTTGGTCATTGGACTTTTCGGCCACAGCATCGCAAATGAGTAACACTCTGAAATTAGAACATGGAACAACGAATATCTGAGCCAAATACCAGCCGGGGAACGGCGCCTAGACTCGGATAGCAAACAATCATCGAGACGGAAATGTGGGTTGCTTTCGATAATTGTTGATATTCTGGCATAACCCACAACTCAACTTTTCTCTGTCTTGTTGATTCGCATACCTTCTCTTTACTATACAGCAAGAATGCTATGCATAACAAAAGGCTTTCATTAATATGACAAAGAGTTGATTCAGCGATAAGGAAATAAATGATGAAAATCGTGACATCTTGAGAACAAAGGCAGTTCAAACGTAATGGCTCCTTGAGTATCTGCAGCCGAAGAATGGCGTGAAATCTGCAGACCCTGCAACGCAATAGTCCCAAAGTGGGTAGCAACCTTCGGGGTCTATTCTGGGATGGCGATTGCCAGTACGTTGGCCTTCTGCCGCGCTATTTTCCAGTAAGACTCACTTCAATTCGATGACATCGTACCAATGTATGTACCACCAGAATTAAAATTGTGGAGAAAATATACACATAGGAGTTGTAGTGGTGTTATACAAGTAGACCAAAATCAGAAAATATTTAAGAACAATCTTTTGCTGTTTCGGAACTTGCCTAAACCCTCGAAAACACAATTATTAAGGTATTTTAACCGGAACAAGGAAATCACAGCCTGTGATTTTTGTCACCTTTCTGAAAGTAGGTAACCTTTAATAAAGTTCAATCAAATGCAGGTCAACTACCAACAAAAGTATTAATTGACCTACTTTTATTAAACATGTCAAAAACAACATAAAATAAATAACTGCAATAAAATTATGAATGTTTGTTTTTAAATTGAATGAAACAGATTTTGTGTCCAGTGTGTTTTTATTTATCTTTTGTTTAGAGGGACTGTCTGGTTATGTCATCTAGAAAATTGATCTAGGCAAGCATGTAAAACAATCTGGGCTAAACAATGAGGGCAACAAAATAAATACACAATCCATGTTTGTTTATCCGAGCTAAAATGTTTGTTCTACTTATATGCACTATTATTGTTTATTTCCCATTAAATACCATAGACAGATAAATATAGACATTATGGAGTCATGAGGAAATAGTTGAAGGCATCATAACATAACAATTCCTTATCACTGATAACGTCTACCTTGTGTGATGATGACATTCGAATTCGATTCTGATACTTAAATAAACAGACTAGAAATGATTATAAAGAGTTTAACAACAAATAAAATTGTTAAACATGAAACGACAACCAAAGCACAACAGATATTTGAACTAGAAGTCTATGACTAAAATGAAGTTTGAATCAAAGAATCACTAAAACCTGCCATACAGGTTACTTTACTATAAGAAAACGAACCAGATAACCTGTTCATCATAGAAAACTACAGCAACACTCAAAAGCGGTTCAGCGACATTTACTTGTACTATGGCACCAATAAAAATTCTGTCACGCCAGTATTTGATTGGAGCCAAAAAATATATTTGTGTGCGTGAAAGTTTATGTGTGCTGCAAGGGATTCCATGACACAGGTCACCGTTTCCGAGAACTCGGCTCGTCTTGACGTCCCGATGACAGGACTGGTTTGGCTTTTTACAACGGCGATGCAACATTGTATCTACGCTTGTCTCGTTCTCACACGCGCAGATCGAAGCTGCGTCCCGCTCTTGCATTGATGCATTGGATGCGCGCACGCACGCGCCCTCTATCCCCTCACTTCGATAAGAGTGATCGTGTTTTGAAATGGACGCCGCGCTCTCGGTAGCTGTGCGGAAGGAGTTACGAATTTTCCATTGAAGGTTTAACTACAACAAGCAACAACTGCTGCTGGGCTTTTGAAATGTGAAACCTTACATACTTGTAGATAATCTATCCTCTACTACGTTTTCTAGCTGTAAACTTTAGATAGTTTTATACCAAATTAGGTCATTTATCTTTTAACGCAATCTCTATCATGCATGTATGATGCTGCATGCGTGGCTCACTAGTTGAATAAAATAAAAACGCTTCAATTTGTTTACAAGTTAGCATCACAAACTAATTTGTAAACTGTAAAACTTAATGGAGTACAACCTGTTTGAAATTATACAGCTATTGAAAACATTGCATGCTATATACCGACCTTACAAAACTGCAGAGCTTGATCGTCACGCGACCGCAACTGCTGATTTTAAAACAAAAATTGGGTGTATATGGCCAGTTGACCGGAGAATCTTATTTAATATCCGACTACCGTATAAACGCCATATTAAAATGTAAGAACCGTTATGTGGATGCGTTTGTGGCGGATTTCGTCACATCGGAAATGTGGGGCCACTTTTTGCGTTAAAACTCGCCGAGCTGAATCATGGTTGAAACTTGTAGCTGGCTGGAGTATCAGGTCTTTGGCGCCAGTGGGCCACGCCCTTCGAGCCTCGAGCACCATCTATCGGACGTCATTAATATTCCCCAGCAACGCCGTATTATGCGCAAGCGCATCTATGATCGCACCTGTTTTTGCGATATCTCCAACTTCTTTTTATTCAACTAAATTAGCTACATTTTCTACCTGCGGGCTGTGGAATAATCTAAAATTCAAATTAAACTGCTAATATGTAGGTACTTAAAGTAAAATGTTCTCGTGTTGAGCGTAATCCTATAATAAGATATCTGTTTGCATTTTATTCATGCCTAGCCAATCATTAAGCTTAGAAGCCATATACATACACTGCACACAATTAAGGGGATTGGATAAATCATTTATTCAGCAAATGATAGGTGCTCAAACTAATGCTGTTATTGACTAGGTAGAGGCGATAAAAAAATATGATTCGAGTCCGAATAACAGTTTTGGGTTCTTTACATTTTCGTCACTGACAATACTGACATCTTTATAGTGGAGCTAAAAGAACAGTCATAAAGTCTACTCCTTTTGTTTTTTACAAATATTGAATACTATATTTCAAAGTAAGTACCTACTATTACTTTTGATTCTTGGTTAATATGTAACTCAAGTAGTTTACCATTGAAAAGGAAGTGAAAAAGAATTAAAATGGGAAGAATGACATTACATTATAATTTATTATGCAATGCAACGGATTTTGTGGCTTCCAATTGACCCCAAAATTTACGTGTTTACATACAAGACGAAGACGAAATTGGCCCTGCCCAACTCGGTTCATACTAAATAACTAGTAAAAATTATCCGGTCCAAAGATCCGAAATAATAACGGGCCACGTTATTTTTATTTTGCCTTAATTATAGTAATAGGAATACTTTAGACTCGCCCCCGTGCGCCGTGGGAAGAGTACCTTGTATGTAAGTACTTGAATATGAGTTTTTGTATGAGATTTTTTTGACGCAGTTTGCTCTTGATTTAATGGTGCAGCACTGTGATTTGGGATGGGTGATTTTGGGTGCTATACCATTGGTATGCTAAAATTACGATGGATATTAAATCATGGTTAGAAGCTGTGCAGTGATCGTAAATATTAGACGTGTAATTGGATTGGACGTGAGATATGGCATAGTAACATGTAATTTGAATATCGACTCTATCCTTGAGTGCTACCTGCTTGTGCGTATAAAATTTAATTTATTTTTTAATTACTTAGTTGTAGTTAGATCTTCTAAAACAAGATTCATCTAATTTTTATTTAGGAAGGCTGAAAACTAATAAATAACTCCGTAATTTTGTGCTTATATTGGTGTTTATTACAACCTTTTACCCAAAAAATTGATTTTGGTATTCGGTGGTAGCTCAGTTTGGATCGTGAGGCGTAGGTACGCCTTCTTATAGTAGTACCTCTGGCCAACATTATATTCGAATTTCTTCCACCTGCTCAGCGACTAAGAGGCGACTACAGGAGTACCGCCATAAGAAGACGGGCAGCAGCTTCTCTTCTCCACCATTGGCCAAACTACGATCGCCAACCCGCCTGCCAAGCGTGGGGATTATGGCAAAATCCTCCTTTTGGAGAGGCCTGTGTCCAGCAGTGGACTGATATAGGCTGGTGATGATGATGCTCGGCGACTCGGCGATGGGGCAAGACCAAAACATCAAAAGGAAACATGCACATTCTGACTAGCTTAACTCTAGAAATGTAGCCATGGTCTAAAACGGTCTGGTTCTCCCCTGTCCTTATGTTACGGTTTTCTTACGGCAATCGCACCAAATTTATAACAAGACTTTTCGCAAAAGACCACAAGGAGGCGCTAGGAGGAATATTCGTTTTCGGTAAAGGAGAGCATTTCTTACGATTTGTATGTAATAAAAATGTTTTTTGTTTCAGATACACGAAGCCACAGACCTTCGCAGACTGTATCGGGAATGAGCTCCCTCTCGGATGGGAGGAGGCCTACGATCCTCAGATCGGGCCTTATTACATTAACCATGTCAATCGTGAGTACTTTGCTTTATTTTTTATTCTCACTAGTTCTTAGTCGTAACGTAAACTTACACTACACGGACTATTACGAATACTGATTTTTTTACTGGTAATATACAGTTGTCCTACCAATGCTGGCATTAACAAGTTTTTTAGTAAAAAAATGCGCCTTATTTTTATAGCCTTATTTTTTATTTTTACATATGGATACAAAACAAGTTTAACATAGAACGATATATTGCCAAGGTGTCGATGAAAGATGTATAATATTTCAGCTTATGAAACTTCAACAGGTATTGTAGTATTGAAAATTAACGTGAATAGCAGTAACTCAGGGTTCTATCTAAAGGCTGCACCTTGGTTGGTGGGAATAAATAACCGCGCCTAGCAACATTTTGAAAGGAGTAAATTGCAAGGGAGCATTCATTTTGTCAAACGGTAGCAAATCACACATTTTGCGGAGGCCATAACTCATCATTGAACAAAGAACCGTTTGCATTTTACTATTTATGTTCTTTGCAATTATGCGATATGACTCTGGTCACGTTCACGAGCGGTGGCGAGAGAAGGGAGTCATAGTTGTAGCGGAAAACAGGATAAATCAAACAGACTAACGCATATAAGGCACGGTGGAGGCTTGAGTGCAAGGGTCTTGGGATTATTTATGCAATACCCCTAGATAGTCTAAATGCCGAAAAAATAGTTTTTTGGTAACATGTAACACAAGGTTTGACGACCTC
This sequence comes from Anania fuscalis, assembly GCA_950371115.1. Lineage (NCBI taxonomy): Eukaryota > Metazoa > Arthropoda > Insecta > Lepidoptera > Crambidae > Anania > Anania fuscalis. The sequence continues at coordinate 10,184,282 of OX493344.1, forward strand.
CGTAGCCGAGAGGCGAGCATGCCGGACTTTAAATAGCGCCGCCATCTCTGAGGTTCCGGGTTCGATCCCCGGTCGGGTCAATGTAGAAAACGAACTTTTCTATATTGGCTCGGGTCTGGGTGTTGTGGTACCGTCGTTGTTTCTGATCTCTATAACACAAGTGCTTTAGCAACTTACCTTAGGATCAGAGCAATGTATGTGATGTTGTCCAATATTTATTTATTTATTTTATTTTATTTATTTAAGGTTGCTTTGCGCATATTTATTTATGCTAAGGGATTGTACAATAATCAATCAACATTTTTTTTTTATTTTTTTTATTTGAGATGGTCTTACTCTTGACCCCAATCTTGCCCTAGAGCATAGATGGGATCTACGATGGAGCGAGCTTGCCCAGAAGATGCCTATTCACTCTGGACTTAAAGAGATTTAACTTATCACAAAATATCAAATTTACGCAATTGAAATTGAACTCTACATGTTGAAGTTCATTAAATAAAAACAAGTTTACCTTTTTTGGCCGTAAAAAGAAGTTGTTACGTTCTGAGGTTTCATTTCTATTTCTCTTTATGATAGCAATAATATCGCTAATATTATTTATCTAGTCATCATCATCATTTATAGCCTTTGAAAGTCGAGTGCTGGACAGCGAGCGGCTCTTTATTATAATAAAATCGCTTAACTCTTACTTAACACAAAGCCATTAAGGTTCCCATTACGCCGGTATTCGACTAGAAGTTGTCGCGCCAACTTCGCCCGCTATCGCTCTCGCCTGCAACATTGTAGCACTCTAAGAAAACTGAAAAATGTCCCTTGTAGGGGGCATGCAGTGGCTCTAGGCATTCTATGAATTATGGAATAGCGTGGAATCATGTGCAGCATAAAATGTGGGGTTCATGAATTTGATATTTGAAATCGTGGTAGACATTTTTAGTGTCCTGTCACGGACGATAGATCGTTTGGTTTCGCATTTCTTGAGTGGTAACTTAGCTGGGTTGCTATCACCTTTTGATAAGAAAGTAGAAGTATGTTTTAGATGTTAAAAAAGTATTTAGTACCTAGTTTAGCAGTTGCCCGCGTTGTCGTATTTGCAAATTTTGTATTCTCTACCTACTTTCAACAACCGTATCATAATACCCTTAGGTTATTTTTTTATGTTTTTGTCATTAATTTTTTTCTTATTAATAGTCGATTTTAAACGAAGCTGGACATCATTACTCAAATAAAAATAATTATTTTTCTTTCTTCTTCTTCTTAATATCTTTTGCCAAAGTAAGGCGAATGTCACAATCTAATACTACTGTCATTGCAGCTGTAACAAGCAATACTTTAGAAATCACGAACATTGTGTGTGTGTTACAAAGTGTAACGGAATGTTTGTGTCCATTAACTTTGAACAGCTTTTCCTAATAAACATGTATCAAATAGTTTTGGCCCTTCAGTGCACACTTCCCAGTCACCTGATTATCTATTTAGTGTAAATGATCCAAAGTTATTTAAAAAAAAAATGTAAATTTAATTTTATGAGCAAACACCACAATAACCCACTAACAACCATATCCTCAAATACGCCTTTTGGGTCAGAAGTTCAAAAGAAAATGGATTTGTTGTTGTAACTTTACATTTTCCCACCTATCATACTGATCACCATTGAAATGTCCCAATGTCAAGTGAAAATTTTCTTGCTAACATATTCAAATTACTAAGTGACACGACCGTATAAAATTATAATAATGGCGCCATGGAACGGAGTGCTATGTGTTAGAAATGTCATATTTATGCAAAAGTCTTGGGAAGCCGTTTAGGCGATAGCATAGCGTGCTTTAGCTACTGTATGTAATTTAATCCCGGAATAGATGGTTTGCTTATCATAATCATATGTACATATCACGTCAGAAGTCAGGACAGCAAAAATGTATGTTAAATCTTACAAATGTTAACTGCGACGATAGAACAAACTAAGTGATATGGTATGGCATAGTAGGTCTGTCGGTAGGTGTGTAATCTACGTACTTTATAATAGGTATAATTCTACAGTCCTACTTTAAATTATAGTTCAAAAGTTTAATTATAAAAAGACAGTTATTAAGAAAAGTTTACAAATGTAAAATTAGCTGGCAAAATTAAAAAAAAACAAATTCAGAAAGTTATTCTGATATCACATTAAAGGTTCATGGAGACAGTCCATCATCAAGAGACCTCATCATCTCAGCCTATTGCAGTCCACTGCTGGACGTAAGCCTCCCCCAAAGAGCACGATCTCCCGTTTTTTTATCCATCCTCTGCCAACCGTCCTAAGGTCGTCGGTCCAACGAGCTGGGGGGCGTCCGTCCTACACTAGTTTGCCTAGGCATGGTCTCCACTCGAGAAACCGTTTACTCCACCTTTCGTGGGTACTGCGACTAATGTGGCCAGTCCACTGCCACTTAAGCTTGCTACATTTTTGGACTATGTCGTGTCCTTAAGTCATGATTTATTCTCTTTCTTCAGCAAACTATTATGAAATGCTTTTTATATTTCCCCAGCATTACAGCGATTATACAGCGAGTAACGGCTCGCATGCTGTGCATTTTCGCACGCTGACTGACTGTATGCATTATGTATGTGTGAGTGACGCTCAGTTTTTCCATGATTTCCTCCGTTTTTCGAACATTGGACCACCCGTTGGATTGGTACAGTCAGTTTCGGGATACGTGTTTTTGAAACAATAGAGGAATTCGTAATATGATTCTTGCTATGTGGACTGTTTTGTCTAGTACTTAATTATTTTAATGTGTGCCGAAACTATTGAACGTTGTGTGTTTTGTTGCCGCAAATCATTTATATCGGGTGTAAAAAAAGGCTTCACCAAGCCGAATACCACATATTCTACGTATTATTACGATCATTTTTTTCTTTTACACTATACCTGCGAAATGACGGGTTACAGAGTTATTGACAGTCAAAGTTACAATTTTTTTTCAAAGATTTTTACAAAATTGACTTCTGTTTGATAATACTAAACTTTTTTACAAAGAAACATGATAAAAATTTTCAGTGCTTCTTTCATAAAAGGCCTTTAAAGGGCACAGCCGGCAATGAATCGTGCGCAGTGCTCTCGCGCCACCCGCTCGCCCGCCGACCGCTTACACACACAGGCATAGTCTGTGGCGTGCGCGCTATACATTGCGGGTTAGAAATAAGTTATTTTTTTTCGATACCCAAAAATGAAAGTTATTTCCCAGCAATTATTTTTTTTTGCATTCTACTTGGTTTTATGTATAGAATTCGTGGTTTAAGGCTTCGTTAAGCCTTTTTTTACACCCTGTATATGGGGTCAACATCAAAATCTAAGAAAAAGTTCACTTCTTTATACAAATCGAATCAACTGAATTGGTAATTCTTTAATTCACCTTGTGAAGGAAGATTGCATAAAATGCAGGCCAAAGCTAAGTAGAGTTAAAAGAGAAAAAAGGTCATAAGGTGGGCAAAATTTAGTTTCAGAACGAAACTAATAACTGTAGTTAATTTTACGGTCGCTAAAAGATCAGTATCCAACAGTGAGGGCAAGGCTATTATTTCATTGAAAATGTGCATTTATTAAGGCTGACTGTACTCGATAGCATCACATGTGGTATCATGATGCAGTCTTGTTAGTGAAGAGTTGTGAGCTGCCTTAAACATTACGTCTAATCTTCGATCTAGCGTGTGAGAATCTGAGATTAGACCTATGCTATGGAGGTAAGGTCAGACTCAGACAGTCAAGTATACACAAACATGCTGAAACTAATGACTTTTAGCTTCAGACTAACGGATCGATTTAAGCACAGAAATTTTAATTGTTACATCCATTTACATTTGTCATCATCATCATCACCATCAACCTTTTGAAGTCCACTGCTAGGCATGGCCTCCTATAGAACCCCAGGAGCGGCTAAAGGCACTTTGCATCATGTACTTAATGGCTTTTTGACCATGTGACTTGGTCGTCAGTTGTCTTCCAGTTTGTGGTCGCTACTCCAGAACCTTCTAATTATCAAAAAGTCCTATTCAGAAATGAGTTATCGTTTGCTCTGGTGTCTAAAGTTATTAATTTGTATTTTTTTTCTATACTGCTTCTCAAAATCATTAAATAAAATAATGTATAGTCTGTAAACTATCTAAAATTCAACGATATTATCCTCTCCAATTTATTGATTAGATGTTATCTACCATTATAAAACAGAACAGTTAATAAATAAAATTTTAATTTAATTGTTGCTTCGACTGCCTAATTAGCGTGGTCAATTAAAGCTTTAATTCATTAATATTTATGCAACTATAAATTAATTTAGCTGGCAATAAGCTATGTTAGTTAAACGGGTGTTTAATACATACAAGTTGGGGTAAACTTAATGCATATTTACGACGTTTGTACCTCGGCTTAGTGATGTCCATGATATTGTATCGATACCTGATTATTAGACGTTGTTTTTGATGCACGACATCTAAAATATCAAATGTATCGGTGTTTTTTGTTTTTGGTTTGCATGTAACGTTATGCTACAGAATTAGGTTTTCAGCGTTAAGTTTGTTTTTTAAATTACATAAATTTTAGAAAAATCGTTGTGTATTCTTTTATTTTTATCGCAAATAGTAACAAACAAGGTTTATCGTTTTAATAACAAAACGATACATCCTACTTCAAACGCACGCAATTATCTTGTTGTATCGACATTAAAAAAAAACTAACATCCCTACTGCTTGCGGTCCGTATTCTCATAATTTAGCTGCGACATGCGTACGCGCAGCTTCTAAGTTTCCAGCGGTTGCTGTTGTAGGGTGTCCGCGCTAGTTAGTGGACACTGCAATAATTAAGGTTTACTAAAATAGACTAAGAATTTTATCGATCTTTGGTTGGAGTTTGCTCTGCAAATGTACGTGGTACAGTTTTCTGTTGAACTATGACATTAAACCCACTATTTTTGGGTGCCGCAGGTGGGATATGAACCCACATCTTTTAATTACGGCAACTACTCTTTCAGCAATTGAACAGTACCTCTGTTGTAAATTTTTGTTTTTAGCAATTCCATGCAAGGTTGTATTAAAGATAAATAACACTTGAAAAAAATCATCGACCTCAGGTGGGACTCGAACCCACGTCCCATCGCATGCCGGGCGAGTGCTTTACCTTGCGGCCGGGCGAGTGCAGTACTTCATGACATTGCATTTTTTAATATTCATTGAGATAAATAAAATTAATAAAGTAGGTTATATAATTTAATTACTATGATAACTCAAGAGTGATAAATCCAATGATTTATCACTCTTCACATACTAAAAATCAGGTCACCTAAAACTATATCTACATATTTTAACTTTTCAACACAATGCTGCATTGATAATATGAATTTACGACTAAAACACTACCTTAATAGTATTCGGTCCATTGATTGCCAACATTGTATCTTATCTAAGTGCAACGCTCCCATATATTCCCCAACTATGCTGTGTATCTATGCAGTATGCAAATAAGTACCCTCATTTAGCCGACCTGTCTTTACCGTGTTTTACTCGTGTAGATCGCGAGATAGCGTCCCAGTGGAGTCAACATTATCGTTACTTATCTTCTGGGCAGTGCTTCTCAATCTTTTATGATAGTAACTCCCACGTTTCTAAATTCTGCCTAACATGTGTCGATAGTTTTCAATAATAGCAAAAATCGATAGGCATCACAACTCTAGTGCTGATTCTTGGTAGGGCAGCCGTGGATAATTATTTTGGACCATTAAATGAAATTAATGTATTATACTTCTCGTATTAGAATTCATTTAAATACTGTATTCTGTCTGATACGAACGTGGATTTGTATAAAATTCGAAATAGACATTTGTTAGACCTAAGTTTGGAACATGTGATTTATAGTGAATACCTTATTATAATAATAGCATGTTTACGGGATTAGTATTGATATGATTGTAGATCGTAAATGGTGGCTGTGTCAGGTCAGAAGTCCTATATGTATTTATGTACTTTCAGTACAATTATATATTTAAGCCCCCAGGGGGCGATTCCCCCCCGTTGAGAAACACAACTCTGGATGCCACATCGCTAATTACTAATTAAAATAATGTATTAAATTCGCATGCACTTGTACGCGATAAATTGCTACATTGTGAGCCTTGGGCGTTTCTTTAATAGCACGCAGGTTTTGCTCTCTTTTTATTTTTATATACGTTTAATGTTAATTAACTGGTGATTTATTATGGTTTTTAGCGTCTAGCTATTAGTAATTTATAAGCTTTTTGCCTTTTTCCTGTCCATAACTGGAGTTAAGAGTTATGTGCAGTCGAATATCTCTGCTTGACCAATTTTTAATCTGTCACAGTTTCCTGTATAATTCAATAATTTGTTTTGATATTGGGAATATATAATATTCAGCTTTTTTACAAAAGAAATACAGTTCGCTTGCTTTAGTAGTAAGCTATGAATTTCGATACTTGTTAATTAAATTTATATGTTGTTTTTTTTTCAAAATAAACACCTCTCGAGAAAATGTGAAGTAAATAACAAATCCTAGTATTAATTTGCTGCGACCATTAAGATAAAACAGATATTATGTATGCATACTCTTCCAGGCTCATTAAAACTGGAAACAAAACACGTTACAAGTTACCCTAAGGCTAACAATTTACGCATTAAAACACATGCAACTTAAATACCTACAGAGGTTGTTATCTTAAACCATTAGCAGTTATGTGTTCGAAAATCTCTACGGACTTGCACTAAAATATATAAATATCTATATAAGTACTCAGCAATATCAGTCTCTGTCACTTATTTTTAAGTAATAGAAATGGACTAAACGAAATATTTTGAATTTTCGACTTAAATTTAGTTGGAAGATTTACTTCAGCCTATATTTGATAAGGATTCTACATTTAAAGGCATTTTAACCATCCAAACTCGTAGTTTCCCAGTTATATATTAAAAACTTTTTTGACCTAACTAATGATATCTTATAAAAACTTAAACAAAACAAGTGACTTTTTAAAATACGGTTCAACGTATCACAATAATGGCTTCGTACGTGCTATCCTCTGCCGTATCGGTCTATCAAACTCCTAGTTATAACTGGAAAGAGATGCATATCAATATTTGGCCTGTGTGTGGTCCTCACGATTGCTTTGTTTTAGATTGTCACGTGCAATTGGAGCTAGTGATGTGTAATATCACTACAATACTACATATAGGACGTAGAGACATACGTTGAGACTTTGAGTACAATTGAAAAAAAGTTATGGGAGAGTTAGATTATGAATACATTTCTGGGATAGTTGTCCTTTTACTGGCTTTTATGCACAGTAAAAAGGTCCGTAGAGAACAGCATAAGATTACCTAAGACTATACCAATTTCTGTAAAACTAAATATCTATACTATAAATAACACATCCTAGAAAATTAAATCATATACGATGACAACCCCGCAATACTGGAGGCCTAATACGAAAGCGCATCGTTCGTTCGGTCGTATTATCAAGTCACAACACTATCAAATCCGATGGTCACACGAATGGTGAACTTCTTATAATCTTCAATAGTATTTGACAGGTGACGACATGTTCTGAATAGCAAAATTAGGCGTGAGACCTGGTCACGACTGTATTTATGTTCACTGACAACTTTTTACTGTTCTTTGCCGCCACAATACTATGGGTTTTGAGGTTTACATAATATTTGTCACGGTTTCGCTATAAATTGAGTACCAAGTTCAATTCAATACTTAAAGATTTTGAAAGTGTACTTAATTTAATCCACTATTTGGTCTAGAAACTTGAAAGTTCAAAGGTTCCGTATTACATGACAAATTATTTGTTTCCATTATTCGCGGACTAGAAATTTATCGGACATTTGCTTTCATTCCAAATTTCCTAGTCGTGGGAACTCCTAATTTTTTTGTAGCTATTGTCATGAGTTACTACTTCTTAGATAGCAAAGTAAATTCAATTTGCTTTAGCATCCACAATCTGATGATCATCAAATTATGTGTCTAAAGTGAATTGTTCATCACCAGCGCATTTTTTTTATGGTAATGTTTTGTTTCTTTAGCATGTTTTAAAAGTGAGATTAAATTTATTTTTTTCAATAATTCATTCAGTTAATAGTAAACCGACTACATACATCAGTACTTAAAAACAACATAATACCATAAATGTGATGAGTTTCTTGATGAATTTAATATTTAACTAGCTATTATCCGCGACTTCGTTTGCGTGATTTTCAGAAATCAAATTTGGCAGCCTTGCTATAAAAATATATATAAAATCTCGATAAAGTTTATTTCACAAATGTACTCCACATTTGAGAAATAAACTTTACCGAGATTTTGACGACTGCATCAAATGTTAAATTCTCAATTGGTAATGTCATGACCCAAGTAGAAATTCTCGTGTAATTTCCAAAGTGAATGGAATTTGGGCAATTCGTCACAATTATCCTAATATCGCTGTGACGGGCAGATAGCCTCTGGGAATAAGTGATTTTGAAACTAAAGCCAGATTCCAATAACAAACAGGGCCGTAACTGCAGTTGCAGGTGCTAGTGTTGCAAAACTACAAATACTTTTTTATGTTTAAAAATGCTAATTCGGGTATTTTTTTTATTATTAAAGGCCATTAATAATCTTCAATCGAAAAATAGATGCGTAAACGGGTTTATAAAATTTTTTTTGGTCTTCGATAAGTCTACACTCCTTGTACAGTCACAAGCAATAAAAGGTTTATATTTATAAATTTTCGATCACAACACATTGCAAGAAACTATACGAACTATAGCTGTAGCGATACAATGTAACAGTTATACCTATAAAATGTTTTGGCATACATTTTGCACTTTCTTTTGCAATCCATATTGTTCGTATTAACTCGAACATTTGTCAACGTATACATTTTATAGCTCGTGGCTGTAGACACTTACTAGTTATTGACCCAGAGCCTTAAATGCAATGGGCCCCCTGAGAATCTGAGCCCCCGAGTATCTTTATATGTATAAAGGGGCTGAGAGTTCTTAAATACGGCCCTGTTGCACAGCTGCAGGAATCAAATTAGTTAGGAATTTGGCCGGTATTGTTTTCCTAATCTGATCTGTCTGAGGTTTGGCCGCGTTGGGACGATTTGCAATTTAAATATAGCTATAAATTATATTAATTCAAGCTTCTGTCGGCTACTACGTCTGCGTATATTTCAGAATTAGGCTTAACAGGTATCATCTGTCGCAGAACTGATGAAAGATGGAGTAAACGGGTTCTCGAGTGGAGACCACGCCTTGGCAAACGTAGTTTAGGACGCCCCCCTCAGCCCGATGGACCAACGACCTTAGGAGGATGCCTGACAGTGGCTGGATGAAAAAAGCGGGAGATCGTGCTCTTTGGGGAATGTTTATGTCCAGCAGTAGACAGCAATAGGCTAGGAAACAATTAACATCACACGAAAACATAAAAACTGACTACAAATTATTAGGTTATTATCTACGGGTATATACTTTTTTTTTAAATATGCCTTAGGCGGGTAGATTGCAACTGTGCGAGAAGTAAAACAGGTACCAAGTACCAACCAAGTAAAATTATCTCAACAAGTGCAATTTAAATACTGTAAATCTTTTATAATGATCTATGAACTTATAATTCCAATTAATGACGTCAATGAAGTTAAACATAGTGTGGTTGACGTCGATAACATTGGCACGATAATAAAGCGAAATGATAAAACGTGATTGGAAAACATCCGATACTTTTCCAATAACGCTATCAATGACGTCTTCTGTGAACCTGGACGTCTGAACAAGATCAATTATTATTACTGTAATTGAACTTTAACATTTCTGGTAATTAAGCATAAACCCGCAGACACTATAATGTTATGTTATGACAAAGTAAGCCGTTCGTATATAAATAAGTAAATATTGGACAACATCACATACATTGCTCTGATACTATGGTAAGTAACTAAAGCACTTGTGTTATAGAAATCAGAAACAACGACGGTACCACAACACCCAGACCCGAGAAAATATAGAAAAGTTCGTTTCCTACATTGACCCGACCGGGGATCGAACCCGGAACCTCAGAGATGGCGACACCATATTAGTCCGGCGTGCTCGCCTCTCGGCTACGGCGGTCGTCACGTATATAAGTACCTATCCCACTAATATTATAAATGCAAAAGTTTGTGAGGATGTTTGTATATTTAGATGTTTGTGACTTAAATCACGCGTAAACGGCTGAACGGATTTGGATGAAATTTTGCACACATATACAATAAGATCAGGATTAACATACTTATAGGATACTTTTTATCCCAGTTCAATGTTCCTGTGGGATACATCCTGTAGTTCATGCAAACGAAGTTGCGGGGACATCTAGTAAACTAAGACTCTTTTTAAATACATAAACGGGTGTGGATATAAAGATTGAAATCAAAATCTAGTATGTATGTTTTGAAATAAGAGGAACGACTTGCGTGGAGGAATTATTTACTCAGAATTTGCAGACCTTGGATCCTAATCAGTGTAGGTAGGCCTTCTGTAGAATTCAAGATAAGTTATTTGTTAGCTGTAAGGTAATTAAATACTTAAGTCTTTAACAGCCTAAAAGATAGACACAAATTCTTTTGTTGGGGCTCAAGTGTTAAGCACTCAATTTTATGGCGAAACAATACACTAGACTTAAGCATACTCAGCTGAACCCTTGGCACAGCAAATCAACATATTGTCTGCTTCATGTTGTGTCAAATTTAGTCATCTCATGCCTATTTATATCGCATATAAGCCGAGCGGTCGCATGAGGCCGCGTGACAATCAAACTATTGTCTCTAATTCTGCTGGTCCAAGGAGTTAAATTGTTTGTCAGCCATAAAAACAACAGTCTGTCTAAACGACAGCGTGTAACCAATCAGTCTATGGTAACATCGTCCTTGCCGCTCCAGAATTGAGAATAATAATTGAAAGATCGCCCGCGCACATTGGTAGTCACGCGTCGCGCGGATGATAGTGGAATGCAGCTGCGTCCAGCCGATTGGTTCCTAGTCGCTATGCTAGCTGATTTTAGGGTTCCGTCGTAGATGACGAAACCGTTTTATCTACAGACGGAACGTAGCGTGGGGCGTACCTGTTTTGTGGTTTTATCCGACAATATGTCAGTGCATCTTAGACGTCAAAGTACGAGTGACTGCCTCTGTATCTGCGCAGGAGAGTTGCTTAAAGCTAAAATTCATAGAGATAAAAATTGATGCATAGCACGCTAATGTTTTGCACCCTTGCGCTCTAATAGAATTGAAATTCCTTGCCATTATAAAAATTCGGCTTTCGAGATAGCAAAAGTCAAGTCAGAGTGCCTACTTTCGCAGTTATTTATGCGATATTTACACGTCTACGGAACGCCTTTTTTGTAGCCGGACACACTTGACTAATCAAACCTCTTCATCAACTTTGTTGACTCACCAGTTCACCACGATACGTCTATGTAGTTCCTATACTCTAGTGACACTGCTAAATGACTTCTAATCTCGAATTGTCAACATCTTTGCTAAATAATCGCGGTTTTACTACCCAATGAAATATTTTTTATAAAAAGTGAATAACATGATAGCAATTATTACTATTTCCTTTTTATTTTAAATTGTGTTATTCTAGGACGATAACATATATGTTTTTAAGTTTTCTGCAACTATATCCGCATAACTTACTGTTCTTGTGTGTTTTTGTTGTTTTTCATGCATTTTCTCTTCTTTTTCTTCTTCTTTTAATAGTACCTCTTCGATTCTTGAAGGTTTGCTACTAACTTTATAACTTGTAAGGTGGAATAATTGGGCTGCACTCGTTATTCCTATCTATTCCCGGATATTGGGGAGCTACGAATTTGTTTTGCTACAGACATACCTATTTCTTCTTCTTTTCTTTCGCTTAGTAGGTCTTTCTCACACCTGCTTCCTCTTCTTTAAGATTGGTCACTTACATCTGTATAGCTATCTACAAAGGTAAATCATACATTATGTTTATGACTTTATTTTACAACGAGTGAACCACGCCTTGTTTAGCTCTAGTGAACCCAAATCGCAATGCAGTAAATTTTTTATCGTACTTTATCGGACGCCTTTTATCGATTGATTAATTTCGTCACCAGTAATCGGTAGCTAATCGTAGCGAATAGTTTTGTGGTGACTAATTTGTTTCACATTGACGTCTTACTTTTTGGCATTGACGATTCGGATTACATAGAACCAGACCTTGTTTGGTGTGATTTTATAATCGCGAATCTAGTTCAATAGAAGCTTCTAAATTAATCAGAACATTTGAAACTGTATTCTCTTTCTATAGTTATCGGGGCGTAAATATTATAGCAGATAGGTTGAAATTTACTTCTAGTTTTAGTACACTGACTTTTATTACGTTACTTACTTTATATATATATCACCTTAGTCATCGAAAAATAACTAGGCGATTATTCAATATTCGTAAGTTATATGTACTTTAAACTTGCCCGATATTAATCGACTATAGTAAAATGGACCCATAAAGTGGTAATTACGTGTATTGTTATTTGTGTATCTGTCATGGCATTGGCATATATTGCTTAATCAAACAACCTCGTATTTTTGGCTTTACACGATGACATTACCCACTTCCGCTCCTGATTCGTCCCTACAAACCATTTAAAATGTCTGTTAACAGCGATCAGATGATGGCAGTTGAAAGAAAACCATCCATTTGTTGAATATTTACTTTAAAGCATACTTTATTCTGTATTCTTAAGGCTGATTATTGGTTTGCTTTCCATGCAGGTAAAATCAGACGTAATACAAACTTATTGGTTTCGTGGCTCACTATTGAGGCAACGGTAGTTTAAATGCATGAGATGGGCTGGAGTGTAGCGAAATACCTATTCCTAAAATAAGTTTTAACAATGAACATGTCTGTAGAATTGTAGCTTATCCTGAGTTAGACAGTAAAACAGCACATATCCAAACTTGAATGCTTGTTGAAATCAGTTACGATACAACAAACATGTCAGTGCGTAGGCAACACTTTAGCATAAAACTCACATTAGGTCAGCCAGTGACCTGGTTAACTTTCAACTTAGAATATGCGGAAACTACTGCGTTGAAATCTACAAAATGCTGTGACTGCTAAGATCTTGAGCTTCTGATCTTATCTTTCTTACAATTAGAATGTAAATAAATGTGAATATAGATATAAATATATATACCAAGTGGCAATTTAGTCGCTAAAAGCGATCTATTATAGACAACGTGAAGACATGATGCTTACTTTTGATCTTAGACGTTCGAGTTTTGTCCCAGATTGCAAAAATTTTATAATTTAGGATACTTGTTTATGTTCCACTTTTTGCAGGCACAGATATTGGCTATTTTGTCTTTTGATGAATGTGAACTGCAAACACATTTCTGGTAAAAAAATAACTGTTAAGAGGCAGTCGTAGAATACGAATTGTACAATTAAAGATAAATAACACTTGATTTTTTTTTACAACGAATTGTACAGTTTAGTCATGCTCATTAACCTACCATCATAAAATCGCAAATTTTCCCAATTGAAATTGAACTCTGCGCGCTTGAACTTAAGTAAAAAATTGGGCGAGGAAATATTATATTTTGTAATAAGTTGATCGGCTGTTTACTGTACCATTAGGTTTTCGGTTATTATGTAATCATCTACAATAATTAACATGTTATTAGATTATAAACCAAATCTTATTGCTGCGAGTGATAGAGGATTAAGATGACGTATATCAGTCGCGACCTGTTGCTGTCACGTATGCATTCTTACTCATACTGGTGCTATTTATATTTAGTCTTGTATTCATTGAAAAATTGGTTAATTCTAAGCCGGAATCTGTCATCATTCTTTAGAGTCTGTTCATAGCCCTTTAGTACTCGTATCTAGTAACATCTAAATCTTCAAAAAAATATCAACATTGATGATAATATAATGTAGCATTCAAGATGTTAGTCCTGGTTTCACAGCATCTATTTTGAAATAATTGATGTTTGAAGAAGTTATTTATATCCAACAAAGATACCCCTTAATCACAAATGTAATTAAAGGGGATGACCATCTGATAACTTGTGTACGCGCAGTATTTTAAGCTTCAGTTTTATTAAATGTTTATGTATTTCGTTTCAGAGGTGACCCAGCTGGAGGATCCGAGGTTAGAATGGCTCAGCATTCAGGAGGCGATGCTGAGGGATTACCTCCATACGGCGCAGGAGGCGTTGGAGGTGAGTGCCTTAATTATACAGAACTAATCGGCTTCTTTTTAATAGGTCGATGGCGCACATGAAACAAAAATAGAATGCATAAAGGTAAATCGATCAAAATTATGAACTGCCTAAAACACCTGTTACAATCAATAAGTAATTGGATAGTAAGAAAAATAATGACTTGAATTATATTTTTTGCTATCGTTTTTACGTGATTTCATTAAATTCGCTTATGAGCATTAAGTCAGTAATTTCAGGAAACTACTGTTTTTGTGGATTAATATTAATTAGATAAATATTCAAGACTATGCGTGTTCGAAGTAACTGTAATTAATTTGTTTTTTATATATCGATATTCGTATAAAATACAGACAAATTACAACACGGCTTTCCAACGATTACGTGTATAGCCACTGTAGGTCTTAGGATAGTGGCGATGGGGCCTATACTTCACAGGTCGCAGTAATTTCCGTTTCTAATAACACATTTTATTCCCTAGGCCATGTTGATCTCATGGGAAGTTTTCAATATGATAATGTGTTTTACCATCATTAGGTCTTATAGCTACAGCATAATTTGTTGCTTTTATATGGCTTTGACCGTTAAATAGTTGTTACAAAATTGGATTTACCACCTATTCATTATTTGAATCCTTTTCACTACCAGATTATACAACCTAACACCATAAAACTAGAGCTACAATGTCAGTCGCTGTTATGAGTATCGCCCTTAAATGTTGCTTTCAAATTATATTCAAGACCACTTATCAGTTCCACCATCTCGTTTCTGATTCGAAAATTTAACTGTTCAGCCTCGTGGCTACCAATAATCACTTTGATCTATTATCGTCAAATCACCAAATTAAAAAGGCACCTTCAAACTATTGTTATACACTTAAAACCATCAGCGTTGCTTCTGACTTGTTCATTATGATTCGTTTTAATAAATTGAAGGCAACTTAAGTTGGTAGCACGATAACATCAGCCACTGATGGGTTCATTCCGATTTTGCTTTTGTTATATGTCACAGTCGAGATACTGTTCGTTGCTCATTGTATATATCCACTTACTTAGTAGTTTGGTGGGAACTAAATCTTGAATATTGTTTTAATGGGTTTTTTAACTCTATTATAATACTCCTAGATAGCGTCCATTTCTAATTGTTATTCTACTGCACCATAATGGATTAATATTCATTCGTCTCTTATGATTAATTTCTTTGTGGTTTCCAACTTCAAGATTGTTTTCATCCCTCTTCTATCTCTGCTTCAGTCTAGGAAAAAGATAGATTCTCAGACTGCTCACTTGGAGACTCTTTATGCATACTCGAGAGTTGCAGTAGTTACAACGAGCTGTGTATCTGCTTCTGATTGGTTTTAAATTAATCGCCATCATTAGAGCTTACGTTAACTAACAGACGCATCAAACAATGCATTTTCACTGCCTCAAAATCTAAACTAAAGTTCCGCAATTAAATAGCGATACCATCGAATTAAATAGCAATTTTATCTATAATTAATGTACTCAAAAGCACATTAAATGCGCGATCAGCGGGCTTCTACCAGATAAGAGAGGAATGCGATGGACCGATTGTGGGAGATAAGAGATAGTGCGAAGTAGCAAGTTATATTGTTTGGATGGAGCACGCGATGGGAAATTTAAGAAGGGCACACTGAATTTTAGAAAGTGGTGTAGATATGTTATTATAGACTACATGGTTATTATTTATCTGGTTATTAAGCAATGAGGTTGAAAGCATCAAAGTTATTCTTATTGTGTTTGCTACAACAATATATCATTATTTAGTAGCAAAAACCAATCATGTAGGTTATTTTTAATTCGATTGGGTTGGCATAATTGGGTTGAGTTTGATGATACTTATCAATTAATGAACAATACCAATATCTCTTAGCCCTTTCTATCAAAGGTCGGTGTCATTAGTAAACTTTGTTGCAAAGAACAAGCCCCACAGTAAAACTATCAGGACTTTGATAACCTTGCCGGAATCCAGCATTAATTAGCTATGAGAAACCAGACGAATGTATTTTAGAATTTACTAGTTGGGAGAGCATTAAGGAAAATGTATAATTGATGATCCAACGTTGAAGGTGATGTTTAAGGAAACTGATTGTAGAAAAGCAAATTCTACAGTTGTACTTGTAAAAGATGATGTCAATTGTAGACTTATAATTATATTTCAAATTCCAAACAAATAGATTTCTACTTCAATATCGTGAATTCCTGACGTGGAATGAAAATGCTTTGGTAAGTTAGCTGGCTACCTAGGTAGTTTCTCTTAGCTTTTCATCCGGTAAGAAAATTTTAAAAATATAAAATAACTGTCAAGAAATTCCATCTAGAGTGTGACCAAATGTGTAACGTTCCCCGGATTCGCTGTGTACTGATAACATTATTAAAACAAGTCACGTCTGCATTTGCACTCCGTGAGAATACCGTTATCACGTTTGTATCTTATTTAACCATGAAGATATACGTGATCGAGTTAATGCTATGCTTTACTTACAAATAGCATAATTCTAAGTCATTCGAGAATTCATGTCAATGGCTCAAGGGATTATATTTGACAATGAAAAGGTCGTAATGTCAGGAAGTGCCCCACTGACCCCACGTCTGTTTCGCTGACTGACATCATAATGCGCAGAGGGCTTCTCATGCATGCTTATTGTTACTTGGATTTTGACCGCCATTAAATTCAAAGGTTGCTCAAAACAATGTCAAGATACCTTTATGTTATTTTAATAAGATAGAATTGAGCAACTAAATCGTTTTGTGATGGATATTTATTAAAACTAACAAGACTGACTGCAACTACAACAGAAATTAAATACAATTTGGAATTAACACTGAAATTGTATATCGCTAATTTGCTGGTGCTATACACATTACGTCAATATAAATTCTGATATGCCCCATTTAAGATAGATCATAGTTTTGTTTTGATAGCTTATTACCTCATTGACATGAGATTAGAGTCATCAGATAACCTTCAGCTGGCTATTGACGTCTTTTGATTGATAAAGCGATGGAAGTAAACAAAAAGATACATTAAATCGATTAATTATTCACAATCAATGATGATCTGTGACCCCATAGACGCAAATCTATGTAATTGAAATATTCGAAAGATATAGGAAAGACGATAATCATTTATTTATTTTCACTTTGAATGTTATTATGGATAACTTTTATAACTCTGTATGAAAATATACTGTCTTATTAACCACTGTACTAAAGTACAAAAATCAGTCGTTTAACCTTAGTCTCGGACTAGCAAATGCACTCTGAATAAGACAGATAGAGCTTATCACATTAACAGTTACTTTTTTACATGTTATAACACTAATGCATCATTGAACTAATAAAAAACTGCATAACGAAGTCAATAATACTCAACTTATAATTTTTTTATGATGATTGATGATTTTCCAAAGAAGGTTATCCAAAAATTATTTTGGAAAATTTCTTTCAATAAATTTCTCCAATAACAAAGTTTTAAAGTTAAACAGAAGGAACATTCTAATCAAAAAAAATTGTCTTTAGTCCAGCAGAATTATGCATCTTCTACTATATCTCATTTAGTTTACAGTTATTTAAATGTAGGTTTATATGATTCACTCGTACCAACACACTGGTTGAAAACAAATGGATAATAAAGCGTAGGATGTAGAGTTTTTGCGTATTCGGTGTTAAAGCTAATATTACTTACAACGGTACCTACATTTTTACGCTATTCATTTGAATTTAGGTCATATTTGAAGTTAAATGAAATGTAATGTTTGAAAAATAACTCATAGGTACATCTAATTACTAAAGGCTCTATATATATTCTCTATCGGTCTATTTAATCGTATCTTTGTTTGTCACCTAATGTCTTAGTTGGATATCCAAATATGGATATTTTCGTAATAAAAGTGTCCATTTACCTACCATTGGCTAAGAATTTACATTACTTATCGTTAAGTGTTCCTAAGCGATTATTCCACAAGTTTAAATATTAAAAAACTTTAAACTGACTTCGATGACGATGATGATACTACCAGCATGTATAAAAATAATAAATAATGCTCGTAAACTCGTAACATCAAGAAAAACATTTGAAATTATGCAAATCACATTTTTATCAGTCCTGTTATTTTGTTTACCGATATAAATGACTAAAAAAACATTTTGATTAAACAAGGAAAATTCCAAACAAACCAAATTGTACTCAATATTATAAAAGTGCGTAAAGAATTTGCTCGGACACCGGTGAGTCAATCATTCGATAACCGCTACCGAGTAGAGTTTCTGCGAATAGACTGGCCTGCGCCCGCGCAACCGCCGGATTTGGGAGGTTTCCTAGAAAATTTCTAATTTTATTGCATATCTTTGAAGTTACTAGGGACTCAGAAGTATTTCACATTATCTTTATTAGCATGGTATTAAAGTTAAAATGTTTAATCGGCGTAGTTAGCCAACAAAGTAAATGGTTTAGGATTCCGAGTTAATTTATTAATTATATGACTGTCAAGTCAACCTGGAAAATAGTTAAATAGAAGGTCCTTTCTATTTTTTCATTATTGATTGTTACTACTTTCTATTAAATTACAATTCATAAAGTTCAATACCATTTATTTAAATATGATATATTATACTAGGATATAACCAATACCTATTCGTATAAAATTAATAATTGACCCTATCTCCTGAAAAAAATTAACAAATAAACTATAGGAAAATCATGAGATCTTTCCATTGATCATCTGTCATTATAATAATTTCAAAAAATGTTGCTTCAGGGCGGTAACCACGAACTCTTAAAACAATCTCAAATCTGTCAAACATTATCAAATTTTGTATGGAATGCCGTACCAAAATTGACAGATTTGACAGCTTTGAGATTGTTTTAAGAGTTCATGGATGCCCCGCTTGTGTATTTTAAGACATGTTTTTGATCGTTGTCTGCTAAAGAGGAGTTATTGTATTAGTAGACTAATGCTAGTATAGTTAATAACAATGAAGTATTCAATTACATCACGGAAACTTACGCTCACTTATTCTTAGAATAACAATACACAAACAAATACATGTCGTGACAATAGATCAATCTAAATTGAAATTTACTTTTCGTATTAATGACTCATACATTTTTGTTTTCATAGCTATAGAAAGTGAACATTGTATGTGAATGCAAATAAACAAAGATACTTAGACAATCAAACTATATTTTCGGCAGTAAATGTATTCCATCATACTAAAAATGGAGATGTAAACTTACTTGAACTTTATAGTCAATTCGCTGCTGGTCTTAAATTAATTCAAAAACCCTATTGAGTGTCCTCGGAAGACCCTACCAAAGTTTTACATACAATCTGATCAATGGTTCCTAGTAACGCATAGAGGATAAACATACAAACGTAAGTTTTTATTCATGAATATTTAGGATGTCGATAAGCCCTAGTTTTTATGCGTACTTTCAATATTCTGGTTCGTATGAAGACCCCACTCTAAGATCATTTGAACTTGCCACCCACATCCAATAAATTGCCAACCTCAGAAGAAACAGCATCTATTAGCATTATATCGCTAAATTAGATACTAAAAGCATATATGAATATATGAAGAACGCATATTCTCCTCACGATATGGAAATGATACGGGTACAGACATCTACAAAATTTGTGCTTACTTTACAAATAAATTCAAAAACCTTCAGATTGTCCCGTAAAATTTTAACATTCGTTGTTTTCAGCCGACCTATGTTAAAATATATGTTTAGAGATAGGTATTGCTTAAGTAAAAACTATTGCTAACCTTTATCCCAATCATACATAGTTATAAACTTTCAGTGATACATAAACTAAATTTCTCATTCCTGATTTTGTGATTTCTCTGTCCTAGATCTAAAATTTGTGTACTGGTTAAACTTCATCTTCAACTTTTTCACACGGATGAATAATTGTTGGTTCTATCTGTGCTCATTCCAAGCATGAAGTTACGAGATGATGACAGACAATATATCATTTTAATACTAGTCCATTAGAAAAATATGTTAAATTTGAGTAGCAGAAAGAAAGTCTTAAGACATTTCGCAGTCGCAAATAACTATTTAGATAAGAGCAAAGCAAAATCGTAGCTTTCATTGATAACTGTACCAATGTACTATCGTCGTTATTTGCAATCTGTCGACTCAATCCACATAATACAAGTCATTTAAATATTGCATCTCTTGCATAAACAAAGTAGGTAATTCAATTCGAACACGATGGCCTCTTCGAATGCGGGAGGCATGTGAAAAAACTGGTCAAGTAATGAACACATTACATAAGCAAAATTCCGTAGGTATCAATTTACGAAATTGCTAACTATACTTTAAGGTATTAAATTTTCTAAACTAACCAAATATATATTGGTATTATAAAAGTTCCTGTCGAAAATCAAGGCAGAAAAAAATCTTTTAGTATCGATGTTGACGTCCTGGTAAAATAAAATAAAAACTTTTGTTATTTTTAATAAAAATATCTAACAAAGCAGTTGCTATGGATATAGATTTAATCCTGAAGGCTATTAAATGTTAAACGCAGACAGTGCGAGATTGTGAAGGTTTCAATTCTTTTAATATATATAGACCCCTATAACTGCTAGTTTATCTTGGACGGTAGCTCGCGACTCTATTACTACGCGAAGGCATGCATACGAAGACAATAATCCATACGCTGATTCTCGTATCAGACCAAGCGATAATAACTCTTAAATCAATGAAGTTATAGACGAAGATGATAATTTTACAACCGAAGACAGAGATGGGCCTATACACACACTTGCTATAAGTACACTAGCTAGACTAAGGACGTGTTGTGTTTGCGCAAGGGAAATGTGAGGTCCTGGTGAAGTATTTGGCAATAGCTACCCACATGATTAAATATTTGTTCATGTGTCTTAGCTTAGTTAAACAATATACAGTCGTAGGTACTTTGACTCTACAGTAATTACGTTTTGCTGACCTTAGTTGTACAGATCGGTGATAAGATACCAACGACAGATACCAGATAGAAACGACAATAGTTTTATCAAAAGCTTCTCAGAATTCTACTTTTTTATAGAGCCTTCAAAAATATTAAAATAAGTACATAATGAATTATCCAAATTTAATTCCAAACTATGCACTACTTTTGCATAAATAATTTTGTTTTGAGCTTACCTAATTTTACAGAGTTTTATCCATAAGGCATCATATTAAAAAGTCACAATTAATTAAAAGCATAAATATTATATCTACATGATTGTAAATATAATATTTATGCTTTTCTTTCCCCAAAGGGCTTTATCCGAACCAACTGCTCCCTAAGTAGTAGCTGGGTCGAAAATATTTCGCGGAAGGCCCTCAGCTCCATCTTGCGTCAGTTCCGAGAACTGGTGCGCACGCGCAGTCGATATCACGCCGTGTCGTGTCGCTGTCGGCGAAGGGCCACCATTCGTAACTAAAAATGTTATAAATTTCTCTGAATCTCCGTAATTCAAGTCTTAAGGTCATGCTGGATGCTTCCCCTAGCATTATGTTTAATTATATTGTTCAGACCTTTAAGTGATATTTCGAGTTGATTTGCTTCATTATTTTCAATTTCGTGTGCCAGTTAATTGTTTTTATGACTAAAATTCGACATTTCAACAGAATGTTGTGCCGAAGTTTTTTCTTCACACTCATCATTTGCTCATTAAAATCTTACTGTAGTGTAGATATTCAATGCATAGACATCTAGTAAATAATACATTCCCTGACTCTAAATACTACAATTTGTTGAGGTAATTGTTTCCGTATTTTTAATGCTGTCAGTGATTGTATTTTAAAACCATGTTGTATCAGCAACAAATCATTACGGAGCTAGAATTTCGCTTCCATTTCAGTAATATGATCACCCAAGCGTACTTCAGGTATGATGTTTATAGTATGATGTCATCTTTGTTTTAACGTTACGCCAACATTCGGGCCTATGTTTACTTTTTTCTTGTCACGTTTAACAATATGCTTCGTCATACATCCTCTGATTTTATTAAGCATCTAGTCTCTTGGTATCGTGGTTATTCCCTTCTTTTCCGGAGTTATCTTATGATAGTATATCTGCGTGTTATTAAAACTCCTGCATTATATCTTTTTTCATAGCAATTTTGATTTTTATCGCAGCTTATATAAAAATCAGTAATGTTAATAAAGTAATTATATTTGTTTAGTATTCTTCGGAAATTGCTCTGATATTTCGTGCTTTATAATAATTATGCAATCTTTAACAATTTGTTTTAATAAACAACACTTTTCAAAGTACTAAAGGGTCCTTTAATGGAAGGTGGATATTTATACCAGTTACTTTTCTACCATTTAGATTCCTATCACTGTTTGTCATTAATCTACGCTGTTAAATGTACGCCCTTCAATGATACCCCATAAACAAGCGGTCGTATAATCAGCTGAACTCAAATTCAGTTTAGCAATGCAATTATTCAAATACACCAGCACAAACGCTAATACATATTTAATTGAACACACCCTCGGAATTCTGGATTTAAAGACTGGTTAAGTTGAGATACAATTTTAACTCAAAACTCCAAAAAAAAACTTTTAAGTGTAAAGCTGACGTTAGTAATGGTTTCTAAAAAAACAAATTCTTAGTGAAAATGACAAAATGTTAACACAATTATTTCTCGCCTTTAGTAGAATAGGTATATCTCTACCATATATGCTAGTATTAACACATTGTAAAATAATTTGTTTTGCCTTTGCTCATT
Source organism: Anania fuscalis (assembly GCA_950371115.1). Classification (NCBI taxonomy): domain Eukaryota; kingdom Metazoa; phylum Arthropoda; class Insecta; order Lepidoptera; family Crambidae; genus Anania; species Anania fuscalis. Next base: position 10,207,296 of record OX493344.1, read on the forward strand.
ATAAATAACGACATTTAGAGCGTCAGAATGAAAACTAATTGTACAAACTGATAGTGATGACTTTTTTTTCATCACTATCAGTTTTAAGTCTGTGTGAAATATTTAAAGTTAAACTATCTTATATTTGCATCCATTCTACACGCATAACGTTACTCAAGCCACAATTATTTCTTGGGTTCTCTTTTCAATCAGTACAGTCATCCAAGGATTCAACTTTTAATTTTGGGTTACGGATCCCTAGGACCTGAAAAAAGGGGCCAAGTGTAATTTGTAATATTTTGATTGTGATGGTCGGTAATTGTTGGGTGCCCAAGCTATCATTACGGCTGACCCGGGATATTCCAGGAAGGTCGACGTGATCTTGGGCCCGGGGCATTACAGGTGAGGGGGAGTGGTTCAGCTCCCAGTTTTTTTGTAACCTGTATTGGGATAGGCAAGGTTGTTTGGAGGTTTTATCCATAACCATTTCTGTGTACACCAAAACGAAAATTGTAAGATTGGACCCTAAATCTCCTAGTTATAAAATTATCAAACCTAATTTTTGATCTTGTTAAAACCTGAATTTGGCTCGTTCTTAACAGTTTTTTTTTTTTAGTTACATACACTCTAAAAAGTTTTCTCAGAAATGACCATTACATTAAAAACTGATAAACGACTCTAGAAGTAGTTTCTCTTAAATTTGCAAGGATCAACTACTCATTCTTTAATCACGATAAAAGCAAGGCTTTTGAAGAACTCAACGTTCAAAAGTGTTTTTAATCCAAATGTCAACAGTAGAGATATGAACGTTACTAAAAACAGAATAATAATTGACTCACCTATTAATTCGTAAGAACGTCAAACAAATGAGTAATAAACGACATCAACGAAATTGATTTCTTAGTCCTTGCCAATGTCGAGGCCTTTGAAACGATGCTTGAACAAAAAATACTTTAACAGAGAGTCGTAAAAACAACGTTCGCGAACCAACTAATGGCAGAGAAAGATAGTGGACAGTAAATCTGATTACACACAACGGGTTACAATGTTAAGTGTTTAAGCTCGGCTTTATGGCAAGAGTCGGTGATTAAACTGAAGTGTGCTGCACAGGAGCCAAGCTCATCATTACACTAAATTTAAAACGAAACAAACCGTCCATAAATATTAGTTATGATCCCGCCACCAGGTTACGCTGTAGGCAAAAAGAACGCGGCAAAAACTTGGCCGACCGAGTCGCATACCCGTTTATGTAGGAATGCGCAAGCGGCTATAGATCTATAGATCGTAACCTCGCTTCGTACAGTTTTCATAAATTGCCACAATGTTTTGAACGATGAATGACCTGCGCGATAATTTATTACAACACCGGCTACCGATAAAATAATATCCGTTTTACATTTTAGCTTTTAAAATATTTTGCATTTTAGCCGAGTTTATTTTCTTTAAAGTATTCGCATAGTTTCTCTTTCTCTTAAGTATTTATGGCTTTCGAAGTATTATTAACTGGATTTAATAATTTAAAAACCCACTTGAATTTAACGAAAAGGAAGTGAGAACGATAAATTGTCTGCTTCTCTGAAACGTGAAACTAAAAAGTAAAGATGGAAACGATACACCTGCTTGGACCGACGAACCCTAAGCCGAAGAGGCAAAAGAACCAAAAAAAAAAATTGCAGTTTGCGGATGAGCAGCTCCGATAAGTTCGGGAATGTCGAATCCTAAACTAATATTATCTTCATTGTGTCCTGACTTCAGAAAGCTTAACGAATTGCGGTTTTATTCGTATGGCGTATTTGATTAAGCAAATGCCGAGATACAAATTCATATCTTTGATGGAATTCGATACTATCAGTAATTAATAGACTTCTAGAACCCACACCATTGAGAGGATTATTTGTAACTAGATATTAGATAAAAATCTTTAGGCTCGTTTACGGATAGATACGTAATTCTAGCATTAATATTCAGATGTTCGATGCAACTTGCCCGAGACAGAAACTGATGTTCCCAGTAATTGGACGGGGCTAATCACAAACACGCCTCACGGAAATCATAAAGAAAAGATTGGATTAAGTTCCTAGTTATAGTATTACGATCAAGTCTAGTTACAGTTTCAATAGATTCACATCATCTATAGCTCGGCCTGTATACTTTATAATGTTCGCATCGAAGGAATCAACAGGTAATTACAAGCGACCAACAGCATAGCATAATATTATAATAAAAGATACTGACTTACAAACTGGTCGTTTGTTAGTATAACACAGCGCCGGGGAGCTACTGTGCGACAGGTAGGCTCGACTGGATAATATATTGAGCTTAGATGCAGCCTTGATTATGATATATAAACCTGGCTCCAATAACCGACCCTTGTGGTACGCTGCCTCCCAGTTGTAAATGGCCGGAGATGCGTGGGATGTTATTATGTCAATTTCACGCTCTGCGTCCGTAGAAAATGTTAGTCTGTTAACAAATCGTGAAGGTCGTGCATGTTCGCCACGGCTAACTATTGTATAATTGATTACGATATAAATGTATGTCACGAAACGTTACTATATCGTATCCTGCGGACAAGACGAAAGCTGTAAAACGGTATACAAAATTCAATACGTAGTTATAAATGGTCTTTCTTAGTCCCACTTGGAAACGATACATCTAGATAATATGCAAAACGATTCTTCCATTTTTCATCGTAAGTGTACAGCACTGGTGAATTGATTAAACCCATTAACATACCGCCGATATAAATCGTCTGCGTCTACGCATTTGTCATACCGAATCCAACCACATATTATATCTCTATGTAAGTGTAATTTCTGAGCGAGCAAATTTAAATATTTGATTGTAATCTTTAAGAAAAATATGAACCGATTTCTTCAGAAGTAGTTTAAGTTGACTGCCCGTAGATGGTTCGATAAGGTTTGTTCGGTTGAATGTTTTCTATCTATCATTTAAATAAATTAATTAACATACTAATTTTGTGTTTACAGTAATGTATACCTAATACTTGCTTCTAATTCATTATATTAAAGTGGTGATGACAATCTCTCTTAATATTTAAATTCCATCTGAACTCGGTTTGAATATACGTCTACAGAACACATGTGGTTAGCATCATGGCTTAGGAATGTACACAATGTACGACCGTAAAGAAGAGATTGATATTTCAAAGGTTACACGTATAGCCTACAATAGTGAAAGAAGGGTATCTCATAAGCTGTATTAACTTGACTTTTTTGTGTTCAGATATCCACACTAAAATCTTTTGAATTAAAAATTCCGTTACACAAGAAATAAAGTTAATATTGGTCTTTTGTCTTACATTTCACGGGCTTATCATCGTGCCGTATATTAAACCAGCATTGGCCATAACATTAACGAGTAAAGACGTCGTTATCATGAGTATTTTGGAATTTTAAGAGGCTGGAAAGCTTCCGCCCGGTAGCGACATTAAAATTCACCTTATAATCGTCAATGCATATTTTCTGGGTAAGAGAAATGTGATGGATTCAGTTGAGATAGCGTCGCACATAACGCAGTTGGATGGTCCATTATTTATTTTATGACTTGATCGACTGTGGTCTGTAATGACAAATATTGAAAACGCTCTGTCTCAGGCTTTCACGAAGTCGTGCAAGAGAAATGGTTGAAGATACGCCTTTAAGTGTCCGCCTCTTGATGGATGGTAATATTTGGTAGATGTTTATAACCAAGTCAAATATCAGAGCTGTTGATGATATCGTATCGTACATTTTAAGTGTTACCTCTTTAGCGTCTCTAGTGAATAACAATGATGAATATATTACGTGAACTCAGATGTGTTATTATGAACTCTGATTGCATTAGAAAGGAGTAAAGTTACATGTATGTATCACCCTTAAGGTGAAAGGAGAAATGTTAAAGATGTTAAATCACGGACAAGAGCACGATTGCTTAATATTATTGTTAAGTTATGGAACCATGAAGAGAAATGACGCCAGTGGAAATAAAATGACTTTTAAGCTCGTTAAAAGTGTATGCTAACGCTTTAAAACCACCAAAATGATTCGTTAAAATACTTCCAACATTCCTCGACCCCGGGGCAGGGCTATTAACTATGGACGTAAGGTGATATCTTGCATAGCATAGAATGCTATTGTCATATTGTGTAAATCTATAAAAATGTGGATGCCGGGGTCAAAAAGGTCACAGACGTTAGTTTCTATTGAATTCCGAATAGATGGGTCTCAATATCGTTTAATTCAAAGTAGGATGAATGTACCGAGATAAATATAAGATATTCCCATTGTTTCAAATGTCGATACAATGAAGCAATCTAAAAGAAAAATCTTGTGGGGCCATATTAACGTGATTAAATTAAATTAAACATGGTCTCATCTAACAGTAAATTTTAAAATAGTTATTCTAATATATCAACTCGCAAACTTTATCTTAATAGCTTCCCTAAAAATGTTTTTCATGAAATCAATAACAATGTTGCTATAGTAACAAAATTGAACTAACGTTTCGGTACCGGCAATTAGTTGAGTTGAGTCACCTCATTCTCGGAATTCTCAAGTTATTGTAGACCGGTACGTGCATTTGTAAGATCGACTGTTACTTTACGAGCGTCTTACATTTCAATGAGTATTTTTAAATCATTTAAATAATTATTAGGTACGTCGGGTTGGGTGCTCGGTGCTACTGTTCACAAATTATACGTTTTTCTTTTTATCACTAATTGCGGGTTGAGATGTGAACGAAATTGTTCAACTAATTACACATGCATGCCTTCGGCGTCCGTCATATGTTGTGGTTTTTACATATTATTATATGGATGTTTTAGAGTTGTCCTTTTTATCTTCTTTCTTGATATTGGAATTTTTTTGATTTCCGTCTCATCTTTTGATTTAATTTAATCCTCTTACCAATTGTTAACAGACAGTAGGAATTATACGATATTTATGGCGATAATGCTATCTAAATCCAATTTATAGAGAGATTTCAAAGTCTTTTTACTTAAACAACATTAAGATAATAAAGTCGAAAGGATTTAAGTCCTTATGCACACTAAATAGTTTACACAAAGAATCATTTAACACTATCTAATCTCTTGTGCGTAGCACAGAAGTCACCGGCTAGCGTTATCCCTGTAACTTTACCATAAAAATAAAACATGTTGGCCCTTGTCATAGTATTAGATGGAAACAGTAACCAAAGAACAATGTTTAAAACCGTATTTCCCATTAGCTTAAAAATATTCAATAAATGTTTGAAGTCAAAAAGTATTTATTCTTGACCTCGATACTTTGTTGATGTTTACTATGATATAGCAGATATACATTATTTTATTGTTTTTTGCTTGAAGACAATTTACTTCTTATTCGATTCCTATTTAGAAACGGAAAACTTTTATATTTAGTTTATTCTCAATTTTTTTTCATATCATTATCATTGAATTCCAAAGAATTTTATTAAAACTTTGTACTGTTATACAGTTCCTTTGATTCCTCGAGAACTCGACGGTATAAACGACTGAGTGAACTTACTTTTTGTGTTTTATCTGCACTGTGCCCTTTGTTGGGCGTGTTGCCCTCTCGCTCCACCGTTTATTAATAATGTTCTTGGTTCTTGCTGTCAGAGAATGGAATGTGACTTTCCTTGCCTCAATCATCCACAAATGACAGACCAGATGTTCCCCTTTGTCACATTTTAACTCTCGTATTTTTTAACCTGATCTCATTTGAGTAACTCTGGCTATAAGTTACACTGGATGTTAAGCTTCGGACCCGTTAGGTATTATTTCAGATTTACATAATTTCGAGGCATTTAAAGTCGGCAGATTAAATATGAAATCGGTCCGATTTTCACTGGTGAAATTTTTATCTGCGTAATGTTGCAGAAGTAAATAATCATTGCAAAAAGAAACGCTTTCTGCTGTTTGTAAAATTCCTGGTTAGTAAAATTTATTTAGTATGCTTGGCGATTTAGTTCACCATAAGTGTAATTGACGTATAATCCTTATGTGAAGTAGTCAATCAAAGTTAATATTATGCCTTATTGTAAATTGGCTATCCTTGCTTTTTAGGTCTAAAAGGTTACAGGTACCAGAGCAACGTTGAAAGCTAATTGATCAAATTTAAATTAAAAAATTGATTTATAATTTTTAGCTTCTAAAAATGCAGAACTGGTAAATATGATTTTTGGCAAGTAAACAATGTAGATTTCTATAAATTTCATAATCATTTTATTGATAATAATTACAAACATCCTCTTTACGATATACAATAATCACCCATTCAAGATCTTTCTCAATAATAACTTTAAGAATAGACAATGCTTACCTCACTAATATTGCAAAGTTAAAAGCTGTAGTACCTACCTATGTTATGAACGAAGGACTGATAAGGCTTGCGTCCTCAACCTGGGGCGGTGACCTCGACGCGTGCGCACCCATTGTTCCTAGCGACCAGACCGTGTCTCTACAGAAGGTTTAGAAGGCTTTAAAGCTTGCTTGCATCTGAGTTTCAATAGTCATTATTTTATTAGGCTTGGATTTAGGTATTTGACGTCGATAAAACAAATTTAAGTTTCTGTAGTACAATCATCTGTTCAATCTGTTGGTTTTGGAAATGATAAGATATCTGCTCTTTAACCAGTCTGCCTTGCCTTAAGCACAATGAAACACGATTTCTCCATCACCATCACAAATATGGATCTTTCCACTGTGACACATTTCTGTTTTTTAATATTATTCATAAATTTGACCTTTCTTGCTGTATATTCTTGACCAACATTACCAAAAGCCTTTATTTCTTTTTAAAAGTAATAAAAACACTTAAAAGCGGTAAGATTTTTTTTGCAAATTTAAACTCCAGCATTGAATCCTGTGCGTGAAAACATTAAAAACTCTGCGCGTTGAGTGAAGGACGGGTAAGGTCGCGACCGCGCGTGCGCGCTGTTCCAGCCGAGCTAGTGTTACCCCGTTGTAAACTGCGCAATGTGACTGCACTGCCGGTGTATATTGGGATTTGCTTTGTAAAAGCTTGATATTGTCGTCGAGATTAAATTGATTTACCTATGATTTTTGTAGTATAAAGATGCTTACTCTAGTGCATCAAGTAGTATTAGGCTTGAGTAACCTGAACAGATGATCAAGCAAATTATGTAGGTGGTCAAACCTAAAGTTTCAGAACAGTTTATCATATCTTCAAAGTAAGTTTCATGAGATTTCCTTTTAATATCTTTAAGGTTGATAGTCATAACTTGAATAACCAATGGAATTTTATGCAGTCATTTTATCGATGCCTCAATCCTTCGCATTGTCAAGTTAGTGATTTCTCTATGAGCTCTTAAGTAAACTCGATTGCAAATTCACGGTTGAGGAGACTGCTTTCGCCCTATTGCTCAGATGTACAAGAAAGCCTAGTGTCACATTTTGTCAATTTCTAGATTCAAATCCTACAGAATCCGTATACCATACTCACCTTACCCCGCTCCGCCGTAACCCGAGAGTGTTTCCACAGCAAGGCGCGTGCGCAAGCGACCTCCAGGGACCTTGGCGACTCGCGCTCAGTCAATTATATGTTCATGCCTTACGCGTCGCCGGCCACATACCTGGAGCCATAACGTCGGAGCCTTTTATTTCTTCCTTGGCGTCGTTAAACTTTTTTTCTTCTGGTGAAATTCGAGAAGCACTGCAATCTTGAGTAATCTGATGATTCTGAGCAGCTTTAATCGCTGACATGTCAGCTAGCCGTTTCATTTCTTTCCCAAAGAAAGGGGAGGACATCATCAATTGAGTATCCTGTTTAGTGTATCATGAAGTCTACCTTTGGATACATGAGTATACTACTTGACATACCCCATGTCTCTTTAAATATAATACTACCATAAGACAGTATTTAGGTTCATTTAAACCTCATTTCGAGTATTTAGCCGTCACTTTCTTAGTACATTTACAGTATGCGTTAAAATTCTGAACATTATTTACATTTAAACAATACACACCCGTCTGTGCTAGGACGGGTTAATTCGTTACTTAGAGAGTCGTTGTTGCAAAGAAGAGTCTCTCTATGCATATTTTGCTTGCATAATTGATGGATGACTATAATCGCCAACATTTTTTACAGTTGTCATCACCGCGCATGCGTCGACACGTCAGTGCGCCTTTTATGGAGTAGATCATTATTTAATCGATTCTTGAGCAATTAACCTCTTAAGATGACATTCTTGGTCATTATTACCATGCACATTGAATGATTGCTATTTCTAACTATAAAGCATTGCCGATAATTTGAATCACTAATTCCTGTATCACATGTTTTTTAAATAGATTCTAAAGTACGGTTGTTATTTGTTGACTACCGTCATTAATCAATTAAATTATTTTGGATAATCCATGCAAAAATAGTTTAAAGCCTTACGGTACGGTTGATTTTTAATGGTTACTTATACGTAGCTTCTCAGGGATAGCTTAACCAATTGAGGTCCCCAAATAATAAATTGCCAAAAACGATGTAAGTACTGAGATAATCAGATTATCTCGCATCTAATATTTCGTTCGAACTGTCAATAACTATAAGAATATAAATTTAAGAAATGTTCAAATAGATTTATGCGCAGCTTCCTAAGGAGTGGCCGATTTAAATTTCTGAACAGTTGCCGCGAGCCATCTCCCGGAGCCCATTAGAAAACAAATTGTTAATGTCAATGTTCACCTCTACCTGTCCCATCTTTAACAACGCATGCGTTTGCGCACGTTGCTTCATAATCTTGGCAATCAGGAACGTTCACGCTGACTGCGACAGCGGTTAAATACCTTATTCAAAGAAAACCAGAAATAACAAAATATTTTTGTATTTAACAAGAAGGGAATAAAGAATCGTGAAATGTTAGGAATGTTTTGATTAAGCGTAGGTTAATTCCAGTTCGTTGGTGAGATAGCCAAATTGCTGAACCTTAATTGATGATAATGGCTCACTGCCATAATTATAGGTCAGCATAAAAGTAGGTTGGTGAATTCGTATAAAATTGGACAAGTAGTACTCTGCTACGCTTTGCAATCAGTCTACATCTAACCAGTGCTGGGCATGGGGCTCCAAAAAAGGCCTTTGAACTCTATCTTCGGCTATACTCTTCTATTCGCTTCCAGCAGCTTTGCGTGGTAAAGTTGTTTTCATCTTGTTGTTGGGCTCCCATGATTGTTTGCTAAGTCCTGGACCAAGAGCACGTCTACCCCACCGGTTACCCGCTTCACGCGCCGCTTATTAATGGGCAAGGTTTTCAACTACAGACGCCAGAGGGTTACAGTCAGTATTAGGCTGTCTTAGTTTAGTTTCAACTGGTTGATTTACGAGCTTAGGACTGAAGTGTAATTTGCCTTTAAGCAAATTGTACTACCTTGATTTTCTATTTTCACAGTTGAAGGATTGACGGAGACGCTTCGAAATGCTTTCGTGATTGCTCTGTCGTTTATGAGTTACACGACTAGTAAGTCTTATGGGTTTAACATGTTTAAATATAGCTGTTTGAATTGTTGATTTCCCCTTCCCTAATCATCTTATACAATATTCTTAAATTCATCAATTATTCGATCTGAATTTAGTCCGTCCAGCGTTTTGTCTGCCTCTCTCTAGGTAACCTTCCTTCATTATTGCATGTAAGACTACTAGGGTAACATTAAGGTTGTCACTCCTATTTCTGGCAATATGGTACCTTCGCTGTTTCTGATTTCTATAACACAGTGTTTTAGCTACTTACCATACCTTAGAATGTATGTGATGTTAACTAATATTTATTTACCTTATGTGGCCAAACAATCAGTTATCTTGTGGAGTATGTGCCGAATAGGCTTGAATCTAGATTGAATGTTCTACATTGATATGTTAGTCTGGGTTAATTCTCCAGCTCGAAATCTAGACTGAAGGCGTCAAGGCAATCTTGGTCGCAGTAAAATACCTATTACCAAAACCTTCCAAAAGGTTTAACTGGAAACTTACAATGATTTTAAACAGCTGGCAATCGGTGTGTGAATTGTATAAAACAGATTTCAATACTAACCAATTTATTCAAGTTCGTAATAGGTGCAATACGAAACACTATTTTACATAAACGATAGTCGAAATCTATAAGGTTATTTTGCTGAGTCCTATTTACAACTCCGAAGGTCGTAAAATAGTTATTTTATTTAACAACTGATTTAATCTTAACTTACAACTGACTTTAGCCCAGATTCCAATTCAAAAGCAGAAATTATGGAGCTTATGAGGTTTTCCCAGGTAAACTTCTAAGTTATGGAATGTCTTATTAAAGTCCTGCATAGTTGTCTATTCTTGAAGCGTAATCTAGTGTTGAGCCTAGTAGATACTCGAGTCGATAGTTGTTTATCGATAGATAAATTCTTTTTTTGCATCTTCGAAAATTATACTATTTACTTACATAGTTTTTTTATTTCATTTTTTGTGCTTGGATTCTTAAATGACAATAACTCAGTAATATTCCATATACTAATAAAAAGTTCTAAACCTACTAGATTTACCTATCTTTATACAAAAATTACAAGTAGCTTTTGTAAGGGATATTTTATAAAAACTTTTAAAATTAAGTATGTGATTGGCGAGTTGTATACCTTTAAAAATAAAATATTTTAGCTAATACATTCAGAAATAATATTATAGGAATTGGAAATGTATTGCGGTTCTTTGTTAAAAATAATCGTCGATAAAAGTTCTTATTTACCAAAACTAACAGAAATTCAGCACATCACTACAGAACCATTTCTCTTGTTATGCCTCAACAATGCCCTTTATTCTATGAAACAAACGTAAGTATGGCACGCGAATTCCTGGAACCCACGATTCCCATCCTCGACAAAGATTCCCCGCTTTTTTCTTTCATTTCTCACGAGGGTGGTTTTTTTCCTTCAACATTCCAGAGATGTTTATATTCGAAGGTCGCAGGTAGGGCCGTATACCGTTCGTATTGCGTCTTTCCAACTCTCAACAACCGGAACTTTAATCATTATTTCGGTTTGTAGAGGAGTAGATATTGATTAAAATACATCTGTAAATTATTAGGTTGATATACCATTACCATGTCTTTCTTAATGAAAATAAATGTATAAATAACTTGACAGCAACAATAAAGTCCTATCCTTCGTGGATTAAATGGCTTTATATAAAGTAATTTGGTTGGTGCTATAAGGACTATTATAACGCTTGATTTCACATCAACTTTAGAATACTGAGTACGATACCACTAAAATTATGCTATATTTTAAACGACTGCTGAAACAGGTTAATGTTCCAATCGTAACAAAACAACGTAATTCATCAGAAAAATACCTTCACCAAATCTCTAATAGTGCTGTTCTATGATTTATCGATATAAATTCGATAATAAAGGGCTTTCGAGTTAAAATATTACTATATCTCCAAGGGCAGTGATGGATGTCATTTCACAAGGTTTAGAAGTGCAATTATGTAGTAATGGCCATAGCAGTTAGCATTCCAAAGTGATAGGTTGATTGCTATAAAAATATTTATGGAATTGATTATCGTTTCAAGTGAATTTTGTGATAATCCCTCTTATAGCGCTAGCCAGTGTTGTAAATATTTTTTTCTGTGAAAAAATGAGAAGATTGAAATAATCCACCTATTTATAGTTTTCATAATTGCTTTTTAAAATTACTTTACCTCATAATAATATAAGTAGGTACGTGATAATACATTCTTTATTTTGTGACATTCGATTTAAAATAATAAATATGTTAAAATCGAATTATCATTTAAATTATTGACGAAACTCATCTACAATGGTAATTTAAACTTACCACTTTTACATAAGTGCTTAAATAGTGAATATTCATGTAATTTTTCCATAAATACTTTCATTATTATATTTACTTGAAAAAAAAAGCAAAAAGAAAAGCCGAGTCTGCGCATACGCACCTCTATGGCGCATTCCACGCCCGTAACACCGGGAGCGGTCGGCGGGCCCAATAATAAGAATATGAGCGTAAAAAACGAATACGTCAAACGCAGAGTTTCGAACGCGGCCCCGGCCCTCTGTCATATCGTTTTTGTACTTTTTTTTTCAGTATTCCGTATCAAAATTTAGGAAAACGGTGTGTTTATAAACAGAATACCTAGCTAGGTTATTGTGGGACTACTATTTCACGAAAAACATGAATTAAGCACCTTTTAAATTCGTTTTCGGTTAAAAATACTAGAATTATTCATATTTATCGAGGTAAACAATATAAATAACAAATCTAAGGAAGAAAGTGGATGAGCTTACAAGATTTTACAAGTTAATAGTGATGAATATGAGAAATTGAAGCACAACGAAACACATTATCGTAAAAATATCATTTTAATTGTTTTTTTTCTTTTCTATTGTAAACATACAGAAAAAGAAATAATAGTATAAATGGTCAATAGACAAGATGGAATCCTCCAAAAAACTACAGAACAATCATAGAGCAGGCAACGTTTTGATTCTTTTTTACCTTTTCTTGAAGGATAATCGCGTGTAACACTAGAGCGTATTTGAGTTCGACACGAATATTCGTTGCTTTCTTTGTGCGATTTCTTTCATGTAATGATTGATGATGTAAACAACGTCCTTGGCGATTTTTTTGTTTTTTATGTGAAATTAATTACCACCGTGTTGATAAAAAGCCTTTCATCTCATTTTGATAAAGTTATACAATGTACAACTGCCAATAACAAGTTATTAAAGAGATGGCGAAATAAGATTAACATTGCATTTGAAAAAAATATATAACTGGCACGTTTTAATTCTTGTATTTTAACATATACGGAGTGTTAGTTAGGTAAATGTTATATCGAGCCAAAACTAGCCTTTGTTAACACGTGCATATAAATACTATGTTGAAGTCAGAAATTTGATATCATTATTTCTGAAAAAAAATACAAAACAGATTCTAAAAATTTTGTTTTGTGTGAAAAAAAAAAACCTAAAATATTGCAATAAAATTTCTGGCTATTTATATGCATAATATGTAAACGTAGGCTTGTTTCGGCTTGATATACCCGTTATCAAACAACCTGTATAATCCCACTGTTGGGCGAAGGTTTCTCGTACTAGAACTAAAACATGTTTTTAATATGCAGAATTATTACGTAGTAGAATTACTAAACATTTTACACAACGATTCTCTACAAGCGTTCTCGTAGCGTATCAATTTTTCGTCACTAGTAACTAAGGCCAGACGGCTCGGTGGTATCATCGTCGGTTTGAACGCGGTCGGACACGGGTTCGAATCCAACTTTATCCGTGCATGGTTCCACAGACGGTGTGCTATTATAGTCACGTGTCTTCTAAGAACATGCTATAGAAGTATTTGTGTTCCCATTTCAGATCAGGGTCTCTTGTGGATCACGATCTTAGCGGAATATAAATAACATTTATTTTTATTATTTTTGGGGAAAACAAAATAAGAAGAAAAAATGTTTTTTTTTTGTTTTGTATTAAAATTTTTGTTTTTTTAGCAATTCCATGCAAGGTTTAATTGAAGATAAATAACACTTGAAAAAAATCATCGAGGTCGATGATTTTTTTCAAGTGTTATTTATCTTCAATTGTATTAGGTTTTTAATTTTTTTTTCATAAAAACAAAATTATATTGAAACAATATTATTTTATTTAAAAAAAACTACAAAACACATTTTTTATTAAGGGGCTATCCATAAATTACGTCACACGTCCCCCCTCCCCCCTTTAACGTCACTAATTATTATTTTTGGTAAAATAATTGACTTGTCAGCCGAAAAGCAATACGCATTTCAACTATGCAACTGCAATTATCAATATAGATTATTTAAAAAAAATAATACATACCTCAATCCTAAAAAGCACTTGATATTTTAAATGCTCAAATTCGTAGCTTTAAAAGTATGTATTGATTTTTTCGTGGTCATGTCGCGTCGTATTACGTTGTAATACCGGCAATGGTAATCAGTCCTGTAATATGGTAATGCCTTGGTCGTGGGCCGGCTGCGTGCGCGCAAGATTGCGCCGGCCGCGCCCCCAGCGCCACGGAGCGGCGAGACGCGACAATTAAAATATGTATATAAAAGATGTAGTGCAAATTAACTGCTGTAATAGAAGAAAAAAATTACGGCCGTAATCATTTTACATTGTGTAGGCTTTTTTTTTATTGTTGTAGCTATTTTTGTGATATGATATTGCCATGGGATATTCGTCTATTTATACTTAGAATGTGATTGTAGGGCCGTTAAACATACAGGTTGTATGCGCAAATGGTTAATATTAATGATAGGGGTTTGTTTTATTTTGGAAATATAATATTTAAAAAAGCATGTAAATATTAATTTAATATGAATCCAATTGACGAGATATGCAATTTCAAAAAAGTCTTCAAGGAAAATAATATGCAATTCGGTATTTACTACTGCTGCAAATCAATATAAATATTCTGATTTCCCAAAAAGGAAACAATTATTACAACTTTAAAAAAATCAAGCAAGCAAAGCAATAAATAAAAAAACAGATTACCACATTCTTTAAAATATGTTTTACGTTAAGTACTTATGTGTGTATAGTATTTTAATATAGAATTTCACCCAATTATTATTATTAAATTAACCATAAAGATAATTCCATAAGTCCATTCTATCAGTGCATAAGGCAACCGGGACGGCAGGCGTTAGGCGTCTGTGGAATTTTAATCGCATCCAAGCCCCAACTCGGCCGAATCCAATAAAAAGACTTGCTCAGCTTGGATTTCGGATGCGGCTATCTAGTGCCTTTGTTTTAGTGCGGGCGATTCCGAACCTTTCCGAATATTGACTAGGATAGTAGTTTGTAAATGTATGGAGAAATTAAATATAAACGTTTAGGGAAATACGAAATTCTTAGCTAAGGCGATAAGATATCTTTTTACGAAATATGTGATTTATAATAAAAGAACACATATTTCGAAGTTTTTAACAGTTCTCTTTTAAAGGAAAGATACTTACCACAAGATAAATCTAGTCAATACCTTAATTTATTACAGTATATGAAAATTTAATGAAAATTTACAGTCACTCACATATTTTAACTTGAATTTATATATACTTAACCGTTATCTCTACGTAAATAGGTACCCAAGTTATAAAAGAAACTGAAAGCGTTAACAATAAAGTAATACGCCATACTATTACGCAAGATCAGACCATAAAACGAGAAACCTATACATTTTTAAGCGGGAAAGAAAAATCCAAACCTCCAGCCGTGTGTAGATAGGCAACGAGAAGTAAAAGACGTGATATTAGTTCCATACGAGCGACAGAGACAACGACACTCGAAATGCTTAGCCAGACAGAGATGGAAGAAGCGGAGTAACATGGAACCGGTCTAAGGGAAGCAGATGCTGCCGAGAAACCCCCCCGGCTAACAGATTCCAACAATAAGAAAATAATCATTAAAACATTTCCAGTTAAACTTTTATCCGGATACAGGGTTTCGCATGGGAAATAAAATTGCCTACTGCTTACATAGTTAACTAAATTAATAGCACTATATTTATCTACCGCTAAACAATAAGTTAATGTTTATAATCACATAAATCTTGCTTAAAGTCAGGCAAGTACGTAAATCTAGATATAACAAGGGTCTACTACTTTTAAATTATGTACTTTCGACTTTAGTCAAGATGAATGAGAGAATAAATGAAAACCTTAAATAATGTAGGAAGATAAACAAGCATTAGAGATAATATGAGCTTTGTAAAGGCTAGCATTTAAAATCAGGCTCTAACAAATGAGACATACAACTTCAGCAACTATTTACCGCAAATGTTAAAACAGTTGTAGATTCGATCGTTATTTTCGTCATTACCTAAAATTCAAGCGGATTTGTTTGCAAAAAACACATGGCGTTCGGAGTTTCGGACGAGAGGAATGTGGCAGCTAGCCAGATCACTCCTTACACCATTAACTAGTTAGCTCTGTTTTATGAATAAACTTATACCTTTTTTGGGAATTTCTAACGATAGTTGCTAACAATGCATAAAGCTATTAAAGAGTTTTTTTGGAGTCATCCAGGGATCTATCATCGGGCCATGCTTATTAATAATGAAAGTTAATGTCCTTATTGGTAAATTAAACATGCAACTGACAAATATTTTGTTGATCACTATACATTTATATCCCCTTATTTTTTCAAGATTGCCTTAGAAGATAAAATTATGACTTTAGGAACGTAGTTTAATGTTTTTCATTCAAATTCAATAGGATTAGCAACCTAACAAGGGTTGAATGTTTATTATACATTCACCCTTTTGCGTATATTTCTTTAAACTATATTCTTTATTGCTTTTTCCCCATATTTAGCAGCATCTTCTTAACATAACAGCACATTGTTGTCAACGTGCGTTCGACATTATCTATGAATATAATCAAACACGAGTCCACATATGTGTGGCTTAGGAATTATGCGGTTAGTTAGCTAGAAAAAATGCTAGCTATTCCTCCAGAGGCCGCTCGCGTGAGAATGGGCTATAGGCAGACTGGTATACTCGACTAATTACTTCTTACACGTTACGTGCCAAGCGTTTTCATGTTCTTTGATAATTGAAATCGGTGCTGGGTCTCGATTTGTGGGTTGAGATTAGTTGTAATGTAAGTCGGGCTTAAAGAGTTGGGACAGGACGGGATTGCAAATGCGTGTAAAGGAATTCCGGAACAAAAATGCGCGTCTACCTGCGCACCCGCCAGATGCGGCCGGCCCCCGCGGCGCCCGCGCACCTCCATTAAACCGCGTAAATTGATTACGTGGAAAATCTGAGAAAATCGCGCGCTAACTACGGCGGCTCGTGACCGCCACATATGAAATTGCCGTGTGGACATTCCGCCGCCTCAGCCGACTTCTTACATTACAGCGATTACAACTGTTTACCTAATCAAGAACCCTTTACGCTTCTGCAAATAAACATTTTTATTTTTCATCGGGATGAAATGTGAGGAATGCGGAGATTCGGTGAATGATTCGCGTGTAGAGGACACTGGACGAGGTCATCGGGGTCCGTTACGGCGTCGCTCCGGGCCGACACCTCGGCGGGCTCGCGTTCGATTCGACGAACTTATTACGACAGATGGCCGGGCCGGGAGGCGGGAGCGGGAGCGGACCCCGGCTCTTCGGAGAGATCGACCTCCGAAATGCGCCCGAGATTGCATTCTTTCGGCGGTGCGGGCGCATTCCACCGCGCGCCATCCGAGCTCCGCGCGTCCGCGCCAGTCGACGCGCGCCCTTTTGGGGGTTAAGATGTGTCCGCTGCGGCGGGCGGTAACGATGTGGTCCCAGCCGCCTCCCCCCGAGCCGACCGACCCGTCGACGTTCCGCGCGCGCGCAGCCTCCGCCGGCGCTCACACCTGGTGCCGCGGCTGCCTCGAGCCTCGCCAACTCGCCCGGATGGTGCGCGAGCCACCCGAGTACGGCGTCCGAGTCGACAACACCTCAACGCGCCCTCCCGGTCTACGAGTCCGCGATGAGCCCCAGTACCAAAACCTGGACGAGCTCCGCAAGCGGCCCGAGTACGCTAACCTCGATGAGATTAGCCGCGAGTTCGGATACCGCCTCTGCCCCGAAGGACAGAACCTGGAAGATGAGGCTATCTATGAGAACATTCTATCAGTGCGTCAAATTCGTTCCGCGGAAGTGCGTCTGGTGCCAGTATCTGAAGTGGCATACTACGAAGGCCAAGGTTACGTGGCCACGCAGGTCCTTAGCCGCAATGGAACCTTCCCCCAGTGCCCGCCTCACACCTGGAGCCGGCTCCAGCACGCCTGCAAGCTGACTGGATCTCTCCGAATGTTCACTGTAAATATCCCTCCCGAATACAACTTTAACTTACGGATCGAAACCAAACCTGTTGTACATCGCTTTTTCGGCGGAATGTATATTAAAATATTTCTTACAGAACAGGATATGAGCGTATGAAATGATGTACGAGTACATACTCGCTTTTTATACGCATTCCGAGCAAAAAGCTGTTGCCCAATATAATACTGTATTTATGTCCGTCACAAAAAATACGGTTCGGAATTTTGCTCTAATGACTTGTTAATTTTGGAAGTTGCCCGATGAATTTGGTATACACATGTGAAATACGGTGAGCCGTGGTAAAATGAGCCTCTAAATAAGGTTTTGCTTGGAGTGGATTAGTTTTGGTCTCTTTATTTGTTCTTTGCGCCGATTTTTATGTCTTTAGATGTGAAAATTTGCAGCTTTGCGGTTTTCATTCTTGTGTTTGAACATTGATTTTTATTATCTTGCTTAATCAGGATTGTTGATGCATTTTAGAAACTTGTTAGTCTTGTTATTCCTGGCAGATTAATTAATTGCAATTCATCGTCATCCTTAGCAATGAGAAACTTATGATTTCCCAAAGAAAAAAACTGTAATTCAAAAGATGCCTATTACATTTCAATGCTATTATGACTTGCCACTAATAAAAAATGATTTAAAACTTATTAGTCCACATTCTAGATGAGTACGCAATGCAATCTGTTATGCAATCCCATAATTTAATTGATCTTTCAAGCCGATGTAAACTGGATTCGTAGCAGTAATAACAATTATTGTGCCAAATTGAAATAGTAAAATAGTTTATGCCACAGAATCTCATTAAGTTACAATGTGAAAGCGATGATAGAAAACACAAATTAACAACCATCATGTTGATCGATATGAACTTACAATAACTGAAGCTAGATTTAATATAGTTTTGGGGCTTAGCTTATTGATTAAAAAAACAACTATAAAGTTTAAGCGGTCTTCTAGCTAAACCATTCCTAAAATTTATTTTCCCGTAGTTTTATTTTGTAGAAAAATAGTTATTAAGACCAAACACTTTTGAAAATTTCATAATAGAGACCAGTTTATCGTCTCTAGTAGATTCTTGGCTCTACATTTTACTTTGCTCGTCATGATTTTAGCTAAAACGTACCTTATGATTTACTTTAATAAAAGCCATATTCCTATATCGTATATTGAATTCTGTTTTCATCTTGTCCACAGGCGAAGAAGGAGATGTACGATGTGAAGAAGCAGAGATTGTGTTTGGCACAAGACGAGTACAAGCACTTAAACAATGCCCTGTCTACCCTAGCTGCCTCCAGAACCAGCTGTGAGTATTAAAATTAAATAAAAATTTTAGTCTTTTCTAACATCTCAACAATGCCCTGTCTACCCTAGTTGCCTTCCGAACCATTGTAAGTTTTAAAATTATAGTATTACGACTGCTAAACAATAAAGAAGTGATAGGTTATCGTCAGGGTTCAAATAATATACATACATGTATGATTCCTTATTCAAATGCACGTACCAATTGAAAATAGTTTATGGGTTGGTCTTTTGCGTTCTTGCGCTTTGCTTCTTGGCCATGTGCGTCGAAAGCTCCTCACTGTGACTTAATAGGATATGTGTCAAACAAAATTGTAAAATATGCTCATTTTTAATAGTGTCATGTAGTTCTAATATTAAATAATGTTATCATTTACTGGAGACATTATTATATTTACATTCAACTGGAAACCGTGACACGGACATCATATTCGCACTATTATTTGGTTTATAAGCAACAATTTCATACCGAACTTAAATATAATTTTGTACCTTTTTTGAATAAAAAAAAACTAGACTTTAACCTGATATGGTCTCTATAAAAGATCTTAACCAGTGTCCTTCCACGACTCGGCTGGATTGTAAATTGTAATCAATACAAAACAGCAGAGACATTGGCTTGCAAATGGCCGAGATGGGATGTAGGTGGATAAATTGTAAATAATCTTCGTATCGTTTAACCCAGGCCAAAGTCAGTATGTGGTCATTTTATGAAGAGCTAAGGTTCACGCGAAAACACTCTCTATTGCAAGTAGTTGCAATAATCTTATATGTAAAGTATATTTGTATTTTGAAGATCCTGTAATTTCATTAGATTCTGCTATTCACTGTCCAACATTATAAAAATTGTATTGGTCCAAAATGTTATAAAGTTGATCCAAAATAGTACAAATTTTATAAAAAAATATATTTGAAAATTAGCTTTTGCCGATAGATTAAAAAACTGAAGCTGAACCTTGTTTTGTTTTATGCGATTAAGGTACAACACTGTTTAGGTACTGTTTTAAATTTTATGGTTGACCTTACTCAAACTGTTAACAATAATAATATAAAATGTTGATTATCGAAATATGTTTTTTTTTATCAATAAATTAACTTGTGTCCCAACATTAAATTAAAATACAGTATGTAAAGACTTTTTTAGTTTTATTACAGTGGTTCAATGTAAACAAGCATTTGCATATTTATTTAATACGCATTCTTTAGACACGCAAAACTGGCTAATTCTGAGGATATGTTAATATCTTGCTCTGGCGTAAAATTGCAACATTATTAGATTATGTTTTTTATCATCACAACGAAGTTATCTGTGAAGATAATGCAAATGCAAAGAGGTATGTTAATATGAAGACATAGTAAAAGTAATATCTTTGTTTATTTTAAATGTATTCGCAATCGTTCGTATATTAACGCATTTATTTAATAGCTCTTTAAAATATCACCGGATATCATAAATTGGATGATAATATTTATAATAGATTTTTAATTAAAAAAAACTTTTATTAATAGGTAAACTACAGCAGCACATGCGCGCATTGAGGAAATACACAACGCTCTACAATACCTTAATAATATATTACTCTAAAATGTTCCTTAACAACTAAATGCTTAGAATACCCGTAAAATATCCAGATTTAGATTTTGTTTTTAATCGCATATTATACTCTCTGTATGTTAAATGTTTTGTCTATTAAAGCCATAACCTCTCTTAAAGAACATGGAGTAATTCGGTCTTAACCAGAGGCGAATTAGCATGATTAATATATGGCCAATTTAGGCTGCGGGCCTTCACCAATTCGCATCTAGTCTAAACCATCAATAGATTCAATAACCCTATCATTTGTCGCAGTGTGTTCATCTACGACGTCGATGACGACAACCTCGACGACGTCGAGACACGATCCCGAACTTCTGCGGTCCGAAGTGACGCAGGCGCGAGGTCGCGTCGCCCAACTTCGCAAGGAGCTGCGCCAAGCGCGAGCCGAAGTGGCCTGCGCTCGCAGGGGTGTAGACACGCTTGCCGAGTAAGTACATATGACCTTTCTATTTACACACCCACACTATCATCATGTCACCCAAAACAACTGCCGGCCAAACTAAGAGGTCTGATGCATCAAAATATCAAAACATACGCTTGCCGAGCGAGTATAAATCCTTGATTGGCCAGGCAGTCATAAATTAACATGACTATCTGGCTGACTAGAATATTCATTCTACTCATGGCTACATATTTGGGAGAACCTTAATATCTGCGTGTTATGCGTCACTTACAGAAACTATGATAAATGTCTAGAGTCTAGGATATTCATTATTTATTTGCAGGATGGTCGATGTGCATGTGCGTTTATAACTCACCATTAGAGTACATCCAGACTAGATAATAATTGAACACATATCTAGAAAGCTATCTCGTTGCCATACATGGAAATGAGAGATGTACATAACTTTGAAACAACATGTCTAAGATAGTATCGAAATGATAATTGTAACAGATTGATTTAATATTCCTCACCACTATGGGTATTGCTTACGATAATAACAACACCAATCAACGTCACTCTTTGTAGAAACTTCCCTTTTCTGACCATTAGAAATTGGTCTTTGCTCCATTTATAGCCGTATCTAATTGAGAACTTATTTCCTATTGCAGAGTGGAACAAAAACTAAATTCCCAACAAGGCTGCTATAATATCACTGAGGCTCAGGCTATCATGACTGAGTTGAAGAATATTCAGAAGTCTTTGACATCTGGGGAGAAAGAGCGGGCTGATCTTATGCAGTCCTTAGCGAAACTAAAAGATGACTTAACGAGGCTGCAATTAGGAGACGCCTCTCCTGATCTATCAACATTAAGTCTCCCTCAAGAGAAATTGAGTACTGCCTCCCAAACCGACCTTTGTGCTGATTTAGTCCCAATCGGTACGAGATTAGCAGAAATGGCGAGAGTTCGGTTACAATACGACGAAGCTAGGAAACGAATACAGCAAATACAGCAACAACTAGCTGACTTAGAAGATAAAGTGCAACCTGGTCAAGCAGAATCTGATAAAGACCGTCTGCTACTATTCCAAGAGAAGGAGCAGTTGTTGAGAGAATTGAGGAGTATAACTCCGAGGACGAGATCAAAGCAAGAGATGAGCGATATCCAGTCGGAATGCAAGAGATTAGAGCAGGACTTGAAGAATGCATTCGAGATGTCGAATAAGTGTATAGCGGATAGACTAAGGCTTCATGAAGAGAAGCAGTTGCTGCTGCAGCAGTTGAAAGATGCTCTGACGTCGATGACAACGTTGGAAGGGCAGTTGAAGACGTTGTCAGCGAGTACGCTGTCGGTATCGAGTAGTTCAAGCTTAGGGTCCTTGTCTACTGCGAGTAGTAAAGGTTCTTTGAGTTCTGGCATCAGCTTCACGGATATTTATGGCGGGCCGCAGATTGCGAGCTCGTTTCAAGCTGATAAACCTATTGATATGGTTGATCTTCACCGAAGAGTTGAAAGGTAAGCCAATAAATAAAACGTTAGGATCTAAAGGATATTATTAAAATTTAAGTAAACTCAGCGTATTTACGTAGACGACATGATTTAGACTTTTGGTTTTTTTATAACCATTTGTTATAAATCATTTTCCAATCTGTTCTCATTGAACAGGAATGTTAACTTTAATTCGATTCCAGGTTACTGCGAGGCTCAAGTTACAACGCTGATAGCGCAACGCCTGGAGCGAGTAGTTCTCCTTCTCAACCTTCGTTATCTCCAAGAAGTAGTCTGTCTTCTGCCAGCCCACCGCCTCCTCCACCTTCTTATAATCAGGTAAGCTAACCTCTTTCGTTTTGGAAATTACTTAAATTCTAGACAAACAAACATCTGTTGCTCTTGCATTAAATGCATTAATGTTATCTATTGTTGTTCTATCCTCATAATCATAGACCACGTCTTATTACTGGTGGCCTCTCCACCTTTCATTCGTAAAGTTTTGATCTTTTATCATCGGTGATCAATGCAAAGTTAAAAAACAGCAATAAGTCAAGCACCTTTCAAAATCAAATTATTCACCGTCTATCTAGTTGTAACATGAGACTGGCAGAATATGTGTCCTATTAACGTTAAAGCGTTTGACATTAACACATTGCTGTTCCGATCTGTCAAAGATAACGAATTTCACTTTTACTAAATCCAAAGTCAAAGGTCAGATGGGCGGGACGATAAAATTAGGAGTATATTGTGTTTTTTTGTATGTGCGTTCGGCTTGATTGTTTAGTCGTATAAATATCTTAAAAGATTTGGGTTACGCCTTCAAGCCTATTAGAAAAATCGTGAGGAAATCCATCATCGAATTCTTGACCTTTTGTGGCCATATCATGATTTCGTATATGATATAGGCACGTACTTTTATATAAGTAAGCTCAAATTTTTTTATAACGTGTTCTCTTTATCTAGGTTAGTACCTAGTAGGTACTTGTTGGCTAACTATATTTCTACAAGTTAAGTTTTTTTTCTCAGGTGGAACGGCAAAGACGACAACAAAGAGAGTTAGAAGAGAAATTAGCAGAGATGAGGATAGGCGTAGCCACGGGAATCAATGAGGTCACTGGACTTGCTACGAGTAAGTTTATTAGCCGACTTCAAAAAGGAGGAGCTGTTTAACTAGTATTTTTTAGTTGCGCGTTATATATTCAGGGTATTTATTAAACCGAATTTTGTTTTGGGATTTCTGTGCGTAGATATGACCGCCCTAACATTACAACATAAATACTCAAACTGGTATTCGATTGATCTCTTCCTTTATGGCGTTTTCAATATTGTATAGCCGTTAATTATGAAATGATACGCAATAGTACAAATCTAGATATAAAAAATCTGCTATTTTTAGTTCGATGGAATATATCAAAGAATGGAATGAAATTGTCTTTTGCACAATAACCATATTCATTAGTACTGATGTATATCTACGGTTTATTGTATTTTTTTTTCAGTATTCATATAGATACTTACTTAAGCCCTTTTTTAGATTCTTAAAATAATGGTCCTAAAATATCAGTAAACTTTTTTAGAACAAATCTACTGCTTAAAGTAACAGTACTAAAAGAATTGGTTTAATTAATCAGTAGAATTACCCTTTTAAAATGAAGTGTAATAATGACATAGGATAGGACCTAATATAAATATTTAACTAACAATTTTATCGGACTCACAATCATAGGTACTCTTTGCTTGTCATTATTTCGCGATAAAGATAGACTCAGCTAATATTGTGGATCCCTAAAATTTTAGTTTTAAAGAATGTTTTAAGTGTTAAAAATTGGCCAAGTGCAGTTCGGACTTCTTAATCCGTACCACTATTTATAAAAACGGCAAAAAATCATGTCTGATGTGGTATGTGGATGTGGTAATCGTGTATGGGAGCCCCCTTGGGAGCCTATTAGTATAGGGTCCCGTTTTACCCTTTGGGTGCGGAACCCTAAAAACCAAAACTAAAGTGATTGTTTTTTCAGTTCCAGTCCAACTTCAAGGCCCAGGGCGACCCAGCGAGCCGCTTTCACCTATATCCGAGACACCCCCACCACCTCTCTCGCCGAGAACTCCCTCGTCTAGTGGTGAGTTTACATCATCATCATCAACCTTCATCAGTCCACTAACCATCGGCCTCTAATAATGTACGCCTTTGAGCTCATCTAGTTGTGAGTTCACCGTTAATCATATTAAACCTACATCATAAAAATAATCAGCCTCAAACAGTCTACTGATGGATATAGGCCTCTCCCGCAGCACGCCACAGGCTGACCCGAGGCTATTCTTCTCTATCCAGCGTATACCATCGTAATATCATGTTAAAGTGCACCTTATGCTGTATTTGCCACAAGGCTTATACTCGTTATTGTTCACAAAAAGTTACATGATTGTCACTTTCTGGGACTCATAATAACGTAAACACCACTTTGACGATGATAATTGGTTTGAATGTTAAATTACAGAGTCAATTAAAGATTTATTAGAACTATTACATTCTAATATACTTTCGAAAATAATAAAAATATTCTAAGAACAAAATAATGTACCATTTACCATTTCTACCCACGAGACAGGCCTAGCCAGCGTGGTAAATCACTGGGATTCCGTATTATTTACATGTTAATTTGACAAAGAAACATATCTGCATTATTTCCATGAAACTGGTGTTAGTGTAGTGATGAATTACAATTCTGATTGAAAGTTGAAAAGTTATTCAGAATTGTGTTAAAGATGGCATGTTCGTTGCATTGCAATAACTGTGATATAAATTAAAACATTAATATTTTGTCATTAGGTACAAACACTAGATCAGTATCAGCGGCAGTGAGCGACGAGTCAGTGGCGGGGGACTCTGGGGTGTTCGAAGCGGCGCAGGCGCAGAACGATCCTTCCAACGCCGGTAAATATTACTTACTTAGGTTTTATTTAGAGCCGAATTAGGTAATTCAAGCGGTTTAAAATATTTTATTTATAAAACAGAATAGGGTATTATAGGGTGAATTTTGATCTGTCAAAAATTATTTAGGGTTTGTTTAGACTCATGATTACAAAAAGCTTTTCCTGAGAAACTAGTTACATATCTCAATTTAACTTTTACTTACCGCGCACAAAATTGTTCAGAACACAAATTATTATTGGATTGTTAAGTGTTACTTCTAACCACGTAAACGTTAAAATGATTAGGTCAAAGTTTGAAAGGTAATCAGTATAGAAGATACTGTCGTTAAAATAATTTGTAGTCTTTTAAACCACAAAGCGCAAACTGGTCACACTAACTTTGTCGCTAGGTCCTCCTTTACCGATTACAGCGCGACAAAACTCTGTACGAAGGCGTTTAAGCGCGTTCCAGGTTGACTAAAGGCTGTTTGTGCTCAGGTGCGATAGCGACAGTGCACATATATATTTTTTTAATTGTTACAGTGAACAGTGCGCAAATTGAGATCAAATTGCGGTACTGTCCGGAAGAGGGCGCGTTGGAGATCGGCATCCTGCGCGCGCGCAACCTGCACGCGCTCTTCATTGATGTCGGCACTGAAGTGTGAGTATTTTGGATATTTATTGTTTTATTACTGATTACTTTTTCGTCAATGTCGAATTAAGATGACAAGTCAAAAGTTATCAGAAGTTATTAAAATGTGTAATTACCAATTAAAATTGTTATGCTACCTTATTGAGTGAAGTTGTAAGAAGTTATGGTGCAACAAGAAACCTTTCCCCAATTCTCTTTTTTTTACTAAGAAACAACAAACAGTTACATTCCACATTAAGGCCTCCTCCACACAGCGTCTTTCGAGCGTCGATGTCGTGGTAGTGTCCAATTAGCGTTAAGTAAATGCTGCTGCGCAAGCGTTGCGTCAACACTGATTGAATGCTGCCAAGACCTCGACGCTGGAAAGATGCTAGTGACTAGTGTGGGGGCCCCTAAAATAATTTGTCTTACGCTAATCTCTTTAACCTGCCTTATTCTTCTAGTGCCGTCAGAGGGGCGCTAGTAATCGGTGGCGGTTGCGGCATCGCGTTCGGCAGCACCGCGCTCGCGTGGCGCGGCGCCACCCTCGCGTGGAGGCACGCGCAGCGCGCCGCAGTGGCGGGCGCGCGGGCGCTGCGGGCCGCCACTCTGCAGGTCAACCTCACTAGCGGGACCGAGTGCTTGGTGAGTGTCAGAGGGGCGTTAGTACTCGGCAGCACCGCGCTCGCGTGGCGCGGCGCCACCCTCGCGTGGAGGCACGCGCAGCGCGCCGCAGTGGCGGGCGCGCGGGCGCTGCGGGCCGCCACTCTGCAGGTCAACCTCACTAGCGGGACCGAGTGCTTGGTGAGTGTCAGAGGGGCGTTAGTACTCGGCAGCACCGCGCTCGCGTGGCGCGGCGCCACCCTCGCGTGGAGGCACGCGCAGCGCGCCGCAGTGGCGGGCGCGCGGGCGCTGCGGGCCGCCACTCTGCAGGTCAACCTCACTAGCGGGACCGAGTGCTTGGTGAGTGTCAGAGGGGCGTTAGTACTCGGCAGCACCGCGCTCGCGTGGCGCGGCGCCACCCTCGCGTGGAGGCACGCGCAGCGCGCCGCAGTGGCGGGCGCGCGGGCGCTGCGGGCCGCCACTCTGCAGGTCAACCTCACTAGCGGGACCGAGTGCTTGGTGAGTGTCAGAGGGGCGTTAGTACTCGGCAGCACCGCGCTCGCGTGGCGCGGCGCCACCCTCGCGTGGAGGCACGCGCAGCGCGCCGCAGTGGCGGGCGCGCGGGCGCTGCGGGCCGCCACTCTGCAGGTCAACCTCACTAGCGGGACCGAGTGCTTGGTGAGTGTCAGAGGGGCGTTAGTACTCGGCAGCACCGCGCTCGCGTGGCGCGGCGCCACCCTCGCGTGGAGGCACGCGCAGCGCGCCGCAGTGGCGGGCGCGCGGGCGCTGCGGGCCGCCACTCTGCAGGTCAACCTCACTAGCGGGACCGAGTGCTTGGTGAGTGTCAGAGGGGCGTTAGTACTCGGCAGCACCGCGCTCGCGTGGCGCGGCGCCACCCTCGCGTGGAGGCACGCGCAGCGCGCCGCAGTGGCGGGCGCGCGGGCGCTGCGGGCCGCCACTCTGCAGGTCAACCTCACTAGCGGGACCGAGTGCTTGGTGAGTGTCAGAGGGGCGTTAGTACTCGGCAGCACCGCGCTCGCGTGGCGCGGCGCCACCCTCGCGTGGAGGCACGCGCAGCGCGCCGCAGTGGCGGGCGCGCGGGCGCTGCGGGCCGCCACTCTGCAGGTCAACCTCACTAGCGGGACCGAGTGCTTGGTGAGTGTCAGAGGGGCGTTAGTACTCGGCAGCACCGTGCTCGCGTGGCGCGGCGCCACCCTCGCTTCCCCTCCTTATTCTTGACATGTCAGAGAAGTTGCTATTTCTCGAAAGCCACTGAACAGTACATAAAATTTTAAGAATATATTAGAATCTTTCTTCCCTTTAAATTTAACATTGCAATACAAATGATGACTACTAGCCAAATTCGAGTATTCGGCTACAAGCCTCGAGTGCCATGTGATTACACCAGGGCGAGAGCGATTACATCTGACCATACCACTCCCCACTCAAAAACCAGCCTTATTTATATTAGTACTAAGCCAATTTTCCTTCAACAGGGTTGTGCGCAAGTCAGTTTGGCGGATTACGACCCAGAGTCGGTTCTACAGAAGTGGTACAACGTGCTGAGCTTTAGATGTATGAGGCGGGATGAGAGTTCCGATGAGTCTACAGTCATATCCTCACAGACTTCGACGCTCACGAGAAATAGAGGTTAGTACTCATTATAAATATAAATATCAGACAATACACTAATTATCATAATTTCGAATCTATCCTTGTTTCGAAGAATTAGATTATGAACTGTGTCAGGGACATTTCCCTCCACAATAAAACTTGAGTCAATCGATAAAACTAATATTTCTATGAACAAAAAAAACGACTTTGGAAGTATACTGATGGACATAATTCCTATAGATCGTCACAGTGATTAACATAAACAGGACCCCAAATATTCATGAAAATGATTTCTTGTAGGTCCTGAGAGTATGATGAGCGCGGAATGCAACGTAGACTGCGGGGACAACTCGGCGTCAGACGACGATGAGTCCAGAGAGCCACTCAATCAGGTAATCTATCATTCTTAAACTCAAAATTGTACAATGTTAGAAATAAACATCAGAAAAACTTATGGGATTGACTTAACTGCTCAAATACGAAAAATCCATTAGAAGAAAGGTATGCAATAAAACTTATAGAGCGGATTCTGCTTCTCATATTCGAAAATTACTTGTTTACTTCAATAGTAATAAAAAATATGCCATTAAAAAAAATTTAGGGAAATATCCAAAAAGTCTTCCCAATGAGCAAGCAATTCAGATGGATCGACATTAAACCTCAATTCACTTTTGAACCCTTGGAAGTGAAGCGAGTTACAAAAACTCCCAGCTCCTTAACTTAGCTGTAACTCTTTGTAATATTAATTTAAGTATTTCCCCGCAACAGATAGTAGAAGAAGACTCATTCGAGGACTACATTCCCTCGGATACCGCGCTGGAGGAAGAATTCTTGCCCCCCACGGCTGAGAAAGAGACCAACACGGAATGCAACTTCTGCCCCGAGGCCGCGCGCCAGCTGCACAGGCGGTGAGTGCGTGCGCTAACGTATCAGTTAGATGTGTATTATAGCTGACACTACAGACTTTTTATCAGCTGATCATAGTGCAACAAAAATATAAGCTAGAGTCTTTAGAAATGGTATAGAATCCATACTATAGAATTGGTCCATTTTTCTTGGGCCCTGTTATTATGAACTGGCTTTGAATTACTATAAATCCCATAGTAATTGAAATACTGATACAAATAACAGCTGATTAAAAAGTCCCGGTAGTACGCGCGAGCGAGCTCTTACTCAAATAGTTGGTTTGTGTTAGTAGTATTTTTCTAAAAAGCTGGCACGAAGAGGTTAAAACAATTGAATGAGCAAAAGTTGAGTAAAACGAGAGAATAAGTAGTATATTCTATGCTATAAAGGAACTAATAAATAATGAGAGAAGATAAAATACATACTACACTTTTAATGCTTAAGATAATGGTCCTGCAAAATGCACAGCAACTAAACTTAACTCTGAATAATTCTTCTTCTGGCAGTCGTGCGCAAAAGTCATATTGAAAATGTTTTGATATTTTTTATCGGATTTTGGTATAGGTCTGCTGTCTTATTTAACAGCTATTATTACTTTCGTATTCATTCCTTCGTGGCAGTTTTTTTTGAAAACAACCAAACATATATAATTTTTAATAGGGTACTCCTTACATTATTTTATGTATGACATATCTTAGGTATATCATATTGGAAAGGGGAAATTTTTCTATATTTCTATGCAGCCTGTATATGCCTTGGTGGAGGTTAAATGTTCTTATGTTTTAATATTGTTGTACTTAATTCTATTACTTACACTAAAATGTTTCCAGATTCATAACAACCAAAACTATTTTCAATCATTTTTTTATAGACGTTATTTGATCTGATCGGAGATCTAATCGGAAAAATATACTCTTACATTTCAGTAAAAACAAATGTTTCTAGACTTCGGTCACCTTTCGAACTCGATTTGGCTCAATCTACATTTATTATGTCACAATAGTCAAAGGGGAACTTCATCACAAAGCATATTAAGCCTAAAAAATCCTCTTTTTGACAAGGTAGAGCGATAAATAAACGCTGATGCTGTTGCCATTGGAAAATTGGTTGGAAAAGATCAGCCGAGAATATCGGGCTGCTGGGCGGGGGGCGTACATTGGGACAGAACGGGCCTTTGTCCAGATGTCCAGCAGTGAACAGATGTGGGTTGGTTTTAACCAATCATCATCATCTTTTAAGATGATGTATTTCATCTTTCTCGCTTGTTGGAGGTCACTCTGTCTATACTACGTTTGCTTACTTTATTATTCTAATACGTATCTAGCTGAATCGGGTTCAAGAGACTTTGAATTGGCATTAAAATAAATAGATCTGCAAACATTTAATCTGGTGATGGCGACTAAGGGGTATTTTCTCCAGCAGATACCTCAAATGCTTAAGGCGCGTGGAGGCCGATGGCAGGCCCGAAGACGCCGCCCTAGAGAAATAGTCTATCCGTCCGTTCGCACATGTATATATCTGTATATAGGTACGTTGGCGTTGTGTCGCGATTGTTATGCACCGCATGGAGTTTGAGTTATATTAACAACAACGTCGGATTTGCAGGAGATGAAACAAAAATGGCGATTTTATACGAAATTTTAGATGGTTGTCTAAGTACTTTATCAAAAAGAAAAAAAGATTTTGAATTAATTGAAAAGCACGAAAAGCATGACGCATTCACATGAAGTAAAAAATATGTAAAAACATATTATAATGTGACACAAAAACGCGATACAAGTAACAAACAATAATTATAGAAAAAAAACGCATACCTACCACGGTACCACCGGGTCTTAGATAAAAAGACTTGCTCTAAGTACTTCTTATTCATTTTTATGGCGACTGACGGGTTTCACCGCAGTAGTACGATGTCCCACCACGTCGAGTGAGGAGAACCTCACTTGGCTTGAGCCATGGCCTAAATCTTCTGGTAGAATGGTTTTGTTCAGTGAGGCTCTTTTTTAAAACATTATTATTTCCATTATTCCACGTCTGTCACAAAATTTTCAAATTCCGAGTATTTGTATGAATTAAATAAAATTACAGAATTTTGACATTCCGCGTTGCTCTTTTTCTTCCACTTCGCTAGAGTTAATAAAGTTTAACACGCACTGTTAACACAACTGAATGCGCTACGTGCATCAAAAATAGTTTAAGCATAAGCTTGGAGAGGCCTATGCCCAGCAGTGTAAAGAAACTTTGGCACCTCAGCCATACTAGTTCCCCCGAAAAAACGAAAGTATTGCGCGGTTCAAATGACAGCCAGCGCCATCTATCGGCGCGTGGTTTAAGATAAGCGGTACTTTGTATCGCCTCGCCACACTTTGAGGCAAGCGCAGAGCCGCAGACTATACAAGTATAAAGCTTATCTAAAGACGACTTGCTTTTACAAAAACATGTTTTTTTTGTACATTATTTTTTATATTTTAAGAATTTAATTTAATAGCAAGCCCCTTAGACATTGTGTGCTTGCTTGCATAAGGTCTTAGGACTTATCTGGTTTACATCAAACGGAGTGCGCTGCGCTTGAGTTTCATGTCTGGGGCTGATAAATAACTTTTCAAAAGGATACTTTCACTATGAAAATATGAGCCATTAATGCTAGTTTAAAAAATATAGTTTTGGAAAACAAACGTCAATATACCTCTTAAGCATCCTGTCTTAAGGTCCTTAATTCGCTTTAGCCATAAGACCTCATACAAATACTTACTCCAATACTTTAAATTGTCGTTTATATTTATTTCGACATCGGCGAAAAATATAACTTTTATTATTATTCTCATAATGATAACGGCATTGCATGTTAGTAGCATGACGCGGCACAATGTGAATGTACCTTTTTCAATACTAACCCATTTTTGCTATCAAATTTACTAACCAAATGATAACAAGGATTGTATTTATTTACAGAGTTTTACTTAAATTTAAGCGTATGTGTATTATAATATGAAAGTTTTTTGTGTATATGTGTGTTTTTTTGGTTTTGCGAATACATTTAAATGTTTTTTAAGTAACAAAAATTTAATAAATGTATTTCTTTGTACAGGAAAAGCCACCAAGTAAACGCCAACCCCGAAGAGTCATTAGCGACAATAAAGAGATCTCAGACATTCTCGCCCCAACCTCAAAGCATTGGCAAAGGGCACTACATTTGCAGGTCAGTGTTTCTCTTAAAAAATGTCTCTGATGGTATTTGAACCCACGACCTTTTCGTTATCAGAGCGAATGTTCTTCCAACTAAGCTACGAAGAACAATAGTTGGCGAATTTCTTTAAGAGATTTTCGCTCTTAGTACCTACCTATGTCAGTATCTATCTTATCTTTATCTTTCTCCTAGCGTTTTGTCTCTTTCTTAGTCGGGATATGTTTGGGTCATGTGATTATGTATATTTGCAGCCATTGCCGTGGCAGTGCATAATTAAAACTGTCAGTTTTACTTACACTGGAATTAATTATCATCATCATTACTAATTATGTAGGTAGGTTAAAAAATATGTATGATCTATTTAGTGACTAAAAGTTTGCACACCAATTTTTGTTTATCACTAATATTATCGACACATGCCGTAGTTCACAAAATTTGATTTCATAGATTGCTATTTTTAATCCAGGAATAATCGAATTGAATATTAAAACAAGTATATTATTTACCTAATTTTTATAATATTGGTGTATTGAATTCATGACTATTTAGGCTTACTATTTAGCCAAGTAGTTTCTTACCTAATCATAATATTAATATATAAGTACTAGCTGACCCGGCGAACTTCGCACCGTCTAACAGATTTTTTTAGTCTGCTTTTCCAATGTTATAATCTCGAGTTAAGTATTGTAGCAAACCCGATTTTGTTTTATCATAAGATTTCTTGTGCCAGGTTAAACCGCTCTGAATCTGATTCGTCGATGGCGGTGTACGCGCGGCGCGTGACAACGCAGCCGCCGCCCGCCGGCATCCCCTTTGACCGGACGGTGCGCGAGCGCAGGTCGCTCAGGTCAGTACGGATTTTTTATAAATAAATATTGGACAACATCACTTACATTGTCTGATCCTAAGGTAAGTAGCTAAAGCACTTGTGTTATAGATATAGAAATCAGAAACAACGACGGTACCACAACACCCAGACCCGAGCCTATATAGAAAAGTTCGTTTTCTACTAGACACGACCGGGGATCGAACCCGGAATCTCAGAGATGGCGGCGCCATTTAAAGTCCGGCGTGCTCGCTTCTCGGCTACGGAGGTCGTCTACGGATTACTTACTGTTTCATTACTAGTAATTACTTTATTCCAACGCAAGACGTCTTGTGGTTGAAATGTACTTTGATTATGAGTTTGTGTTATTCGTTGAAGGTGCTTAAGTTGCTGTTGATATTTTTAAAATAAATTGGGACTTACATCGTAATCAGGAAATAATCAGCTAATAAGTTTGGTAAAAAAAAGCTTTAAATAAGTTGTTATTTTTAAGGAATTATCATCATTTTAGTCATAGAACGTCTACTGCTGAACATAGGATTCCCCTAACTTAAAGATTGGTCGGTATGAAGCGGCCTTCACCCAGCTGCTTTCTGCAACCTTTAACCAGGTCGTCGTATAAAAAAAAGATGTCTTGAAATTATTCTTATTTAAGATTCTAATTTATTAGTTACCTAATACCTTCATCTTGGGGCCAACATTAAAATCACAAAATTAAAAATTGCTATCCTAATTAACTGCTGACCAGCTGACAGGTAATATTTTTTATTAGATTTTAACGTTCGTTCTATAGAAAAAGATGTTCTATTCGAGCAGTAGTATCGTCCCCTTAAAGTAATTAACTAATAAATAAAGACCTTAAATGGTGCCATTATTGCCGCATTCAGAGTTGCGTTAAAAGCACTGTAAGCGCGAATCCGTCCAAATATAACAGTCACAAATATTATTCAAATGGTTTTTTACTTACCTATTGCATTTCAGATTCGTGCTAATAGTGCTTTGAGCGTAAAACGGAACTAGGGATTTGACTATCATTAACCTAAGTCCATCTCTGGCAGATGGGGCCGCGTGTCCGCCGCGCGCCGCAGCAGTCCGCGCGTGCGCACCGCCCGCACGTCCCTGGACCTGACGCTGGACCTGCACGCGCAGCATGACCGCCTCTCCGACCTGCGCAACGAGATCAACCATTTAGCACTCTTGAAGAAGAGGTAAGGAGATATAACAACTGCTGTCAAAACTTTACACTACACACAACACTACATTGCACAAAATTTATGACACAGTGCATGACAGTGAGGAGTCAAATGACAGTGTCAGTCATATGACTGACTACTCTAGAATGTCGAAAACCGCTTCTTAGATCTGCAGAACGAGATCGACCATCTGCATGCGCTCTTGAAGAAGAGGTAAGGAGACACTTACAATTTGTACGTGTAGGTTCACACTGACGGTGTCGCAGATGCATTGCGATGCGCTTGCGTGCGTCAGTCGCACAGCAGTCCGCGAGCTACAAACCGAACGCGGTCGCGCACCAGCGGAGCGGCAACGTCGCACACGCGCTCCGGCATGATGACGTTGTACTCCATAGGATGTCTTAGTTGAGGCCACACCGCGGTGACGCATACGTTTGCGTGCAGCTGCGACACCGGCTACGGCACTTCAGTTGTAAATATTTACAAATTTAAAGTTACTAAGGATCATGGATTTTGAAATACGCGAAAAGTTCATCAATATAGTACGCAAATACAAATGTGTATATAATCCACAGGAGAAAAATTATAAGAACCGCTCAAATAACAAATTTGATCCGAAACGAACACACGGTGTCGCAGATGCACGGTGTCGCAGATGCATCGCAACGCGCTGCGTTGCGTGTGCGATGCCGTGCTACCGGTGTGAATTGCTTCAAGACGCAGCGTGTTGCAGATGCATGCAACGCATCGTGTTGCAGACGCAACCGGTGTGCTGTAGCCTTTAAACATTCATTCATCCATCATGTACAGCTGAACCGTAGAGCAACAATATTATTAAGAACAGTGTATGCCATAAGTAAGTTAGAAAAACGTAAACGAAGCGAGTTATGACATTCTCTCAATAGCTAAGGAGTGTGAAAAAGTGAGTGAATGTGGAAAAAATAGAATTAATGCTGTTTTCTACATACTTATTCACATAAATATAAGACAGGTGTCGACACCCCTGATGGCACATTATAATATCACATCTTGTTTTGTTAGTATAGTTCCGTAACGTATTGTTAACACAGCACAACACAACACATTATCACATCACTGCAGGTATATTAAAAAGCTTTTTCAAATCGACCGTATTAAACTTACCAATTTATCCCTCCCGACAGACTAGAAGAAGCGTGCGCCCGCAGCGATCCCTCCGTAGCCGCGTGGGTGGCCGAGGATGAATCCCTGCGGCGACTCTTGTCCAACCCCGTGGAGCCCGGAGACAGGGCCACCCGGCTGCTGCACAGGACCTGCCGCGAGATCTACAGGCTCAGGCGTTCGAGGCAGGGCGGCAGGAAGCCGGACCTGGTCACCTTCAAGTAAGTATACAGAAACGTCAGTGTTGATGGTACATGCCAATAACATCTACCCCCATAGAATTTAGTTCATCCATGATCGCTTGCAATAGTCCCAAAATATGGACCACTCAGTATGTACATTATTGTAATAATACCGAGTCATTTATTACCCGGTTCTAATAAAAGTCATAAAAATTTCTCTATGCTCAAAATTATTTGAAATAATTACCAATGTAAAGAAGGACAATAGGGCTAACTAGTATCCAATTTGATTTATTTGGAGGTTTATTATGACTAGAAAGATCATGTATCTCTTTTATCTTATTTACTTTTTACCCGACTGCCAAAGGAAAAAGTTATAATTTTATGATTGATGCAAAAATCATACGTAGTAGGCATATACCTACGTAGTAAAGTCCGGAAGAGCAAACCCATTAAATACTAAAAGAAAATAAAACATGACCGATTTTGAAACAACAACAACAACAAGCATTATTAACTAAAACTATTTAATTACAGAGAAAAGATGGCTTTCTTCACTCGAAGCAAATCGAACATCCCTATCCTCCCTGGTGAAGGTGAGGACATCTCCGAAGACGAGTGGGATGACGAGCTAGAAGAGAGAAGGACGCCCGATGGCCGTTCATCCAAAACCTTCTACGAGCTACGCAGAGATAGAGACGCCAAAAGCTCAGAACCAACCCCTCAGAACACCGAGGAAATACCAGTTGCAACCGACTGTAACAGCCTTGCCGAGTGCAAAAGCGTTGCCGACTGCAATAGCGTTGCCGAATGCAATAGCGTTGCTGAATGCAATAGCGTTGCTGAATGCAATAGCGTTGCCGAGTGTAACAGCGTTGCGGAGTGTAACAATGTTGTCGAGTGCAAAAATCCGTGCCTCAAAGAGCCATGCTACGAAAACCTGCCCGCGAAAATGGAAGCCGTGAATGAAACACAGGAAACAAAGACTGAAGAGGTGAGGTATGAATTTGTTGTTGACAGAGTTTTAGGTGTTCAAGTTTGAATGATGACTGAGTTTCTTTTGAATTGTTTTTAATAAATTGGCTGGCCAATTTCACTCCGATATGCTCGGATTTCTAATAATAGTTAAATGTAATATTCTCACTCATTATCCTGAGTGTCTAAGTAATATATTTCCGAAACTATTTATTCTAAGTAATATTAGAAACGATTCAAAATAACTCTTAAGAATGGCCTTGGTTATGGCACCATAAAATTTGCAACTAAATATTTACTGTGATTATAATTGCCTATTGAGATTTCTGGAAGAAAGACTGAAGTTGAAAAATATATGTTATAACCGCTATGTATTCGTTATTGGTTATATATTTAATGTATTGTATCAGGACTCTGAGGGATGTGCGTAACGTGCAAATGGAGTGCCATAAGAGTTCAAGGGTAACACTAGAAGCATTATAATCCTCAGAAATTGGTTCTGATTGAAATAATGAAATCAACTTTTACGTGGATGATTGCCTATCTGAGCAACATTTCATTAAACATTCTGGTCATAAGAATATCATAATTGTTTGAAATCAAAACTATGTTGACTAATTTAACTAAAGTGCACACAATTTCGAAAAAAACAATAAGTGATGTGGACAAAACTATGTCTCTGAGTGAGGTTTATCTGTTATATTACTACTTAAAAATAAATGATCATTGTTCTAATTTCTGAGTTATTATTATTATATTGTAAATCATCTTATTGAAACCATATTATATTGTATTGTACAAAGGTAAAGTGCCTTAAAATCATTGGTGCCTTCAAAACAGCCTGCATAAGTGCCATAGCGCGGCAAATATCGAAAGAAAACATATTTAGGTACAAAGTAGATGTATGGAGAGTCACAAAATATATGCCAAACACTTTATTGTAATTAGAACTAACAGTGGAGACTATTTCATTGTATATAAATACGTAAATATATCTACTTAAGCGACTGCCCACCGAAATAGTTGATCTGCTGTGAAGTCCGGTTTTTAGTCAAATCATTACTCAGTTTTAAAAGTTGAGTTCTTCTAATTAAGTAAAGTAAATTAAAACTGAAAGGCAAAAACGCTACCTGATTGTAATGTGTTTGACGCCATTAATTTTATATCGAGGTAGTGGCAACTGTCCTTGTCCCACCAATTAATGGTTGGGAAGGCTTTCACGTTTTGCAAGTTTACTTATTCAAAGACTGATGTGAAACAAAAAAAAAATTTTTTTTTAGTTCATTTCATATCATCATTTTATTTTCTTAAAACTAAACTAATATTTTTATCAGGATTTTAAACCTACTGACAAGTGTGGTTGAGATTTAATCATTAATTTAAGATCAATCTTATAAAATAGCTTCATAAGCTCACAAGTATTTATTTGACTTGATTAATTGATTGAAAAAACTTTACTATTAAATGAATAATCTTTTTCTTTTGAGTTCAATCATAAGCCAGTTCAATCAAATCTTTAAACTAACTTCAAAATGTAGGATTAAAAACCGGACTGTAGATAAATAAAATCGAGAGATATGTAAGAGAAATCTCCACCGAGTATAGACTTGTCAGGCCAAAAAGTACGCTTTGTAAATACAGGCTTAAGAAATGAGTTGATTTGGTGTGTATGTGGAGTACCTGTCTTTTTTCATTCCTTATGTGGGCCCAGATTTGAAAATACTTCAAAACACAATCTTTTTCAGACATTAAACATTCAGACCTTTAGAAAGAGACAAAACACCATCAACTAAGTAGATATCTTGTAGGTTTTGTAAATTGCCCTCTTTCCTTTTACAAACTAAGGTTCAGCTAATAACAAAGTGATTTCTTCTCAAACCCATAGTTTTGTCGTGTCTCTTTTTAACCGACTTCAAAAAAAAGGAGGAGGTTCTCAATTCGTCTGAATGTTGTTGTTTTTGAATGGTTGTGTTGTTATTTCGTGCTTTGATATCATCAGTATCATTATGACAGAAAATTCATGTAAGAACTTTTTGTGTAATTTTTAGTATCGTATCGCATATATGTCGAGGACTTCTTAGTCTCTGGGTCCATGATTGTCGTTATGTGGATATTTTGATCATGAACGCGGGCGCTTTAAATGTTTTTGACGTGCAATATTGAACGTAAGTACTTGTCTTAGTTTATATTCCATATAAAGTGTAGAGATCTGAACACGTACTTGGTTGATATCTCATCGTCATTGGTATGTGCGTATAATTTGGAACTATCGTTAGCTTTATAACGGGGTGAGAAGAAAATAAACTAAATTATTTATGTTTGCTAACAAAAAAATATTACAATTAAGTAATAACAATTTAATTTCCAACATGTTTTCGTTTTCACCCTGTATAATAGGTAGATTAAATTAATCTTATTATTTTACTGTACATTTTGTATCATATTTAATGTTATTTTAGCGCATAATTCTCTTGTAAATAATCTGAAAATAATACTTCAAGAATTTGCATATCTTTATTCTGATTTTGTTTATTTTTAATTATTATTAATTGTTAGCAATATTAGTCTATGTTAAGTATTTTTTATAACAGAACGATAGTCTCTTAGTGACTTAGCGGTATCATGTTACATTTTTGTAAAAAATGTATATTTTATATAAACATTTATGTTTTATAAATATCTACTTTTGTAATTGTTATGAGATTAATTTGGAATTGCCAAATTAATATAAGCCTTGTTTTGATTCTTCCATTAAAAGAAAGGAATATTATATTTCGTAAAGATGCCAATATTGACGATAGCAGGTTGATATAAATAAAAAATGAAAATAAAAATTATAAATTATATTATCTTGTTTGATTTACACATCCTAACAAAACTGCAACTATTAACATCGTCAGGATGGATAAATGAATCAGTGCTATAATAGTTTGACTTGGAACATCAAAGTTAGCTATGAACTCTACCTACAGAATTACTATAATAAGTTACTTGATTCCAAAAAAACAAGTGAAGTTCAATATGTTTGCCGAGACATAGTATATAAGTTTTTGTGAAAGTCATATAGAAGTCACTGGGCTATTTCATTATTTTTCTCCATCCAAAAGTATAAAAACGCGTAGGGTCGTATTGTAGCGGCATAGGCAAAAATGAAAAGCCTGTACACTCTGCAAACAATCGCAGTAAACGTAAATAAAAATAAAACTGTTGAAGCAGACATTTCTCTGGTAGAAAAAGCAAGCTGATGTGACAATGGCTTGCCTTCTAGGTAGGGCATATTGTCTTTTAAACTTTATTTTTAAGTACGAGTAGGAGCAGAAATGCTAATACAAATAATAATGCTGCTACATTATGAAGTTATTAAATAAATATGAATATGAAAACTTCTTCAGTGTAAACCGCCTATGTCAACGTAAGTGGTAATATCTGATGAAGAACTGATGATCAGCTGGAAGAAGACCAAAAGCTGTAACACAGCACAGGAAAGGTTATTTATCCAAAGTATAGACAGCTTTCGTTAATTTAAGTAAGGGATGCTTTTGAACAAGCTCTTATGAAATAAATATGTTTACATCTTCTTAAATTTACCAAATCGGAGTATGTCTGCAGTAGAGGCAAATCGCCCTAATGATGGATGAATTGGTAAAAGAGAACACCGATAACAAACAAATAAACAACAATAACAATAAATTTATTCATTTGCCTAGCAGAGCGTTGACGACATTCCGAAGTGTATAATCAATCATCATAACAATATTACAATGAAGATGAAATCTGCTTAACTGGGCCCCTATTCCGCTAATTTAAAAGTGGCGTGATTGAATATCAATTTAATTGTAAGTTTTTGACATATTTAAGGTTTGCTCTATACCCAGCCGGAAACCGGGCCGGGTTTACGCGGATTCAGCCATCGCTTAAGCAATAAGGTAGTTTTTGAACGGATTCTTCACGGATTCCGGCAGCGTATAGACCGAGCCTAAGGCTTAAATTAGTAACAGACTAACAGCATACCAAATGTGTCAAACATTTACAATGAGATCCAATTGATATTCAATTACGCCACTTCTACATTAGCAGAATTGGGGCCCTGTACTAGACGAAGTAAGGATGTTTTTTATGTTATTATTTTCAAAATCTGTTGGTTTCGTCTGGGCTGTGTCGGCGGCGGGTGATGGGTGTGCGTCGGCCCAATACGCCGCACGCGAACCACCAATCCCGCAATCTGCGCGCACGATCGCTTAGATTACACTCCAAACTAACGACGCAATCGCTGTTCGACCGGTTATAGTGCAAGCTTTAAGGTCAATGAAAACAAAATGTATGAAAATGATAATAAATACATCCAATCGCGGTTAAGTTACCGACCTTTTAATCGGTATAAAGCAAAACGTTAAAACTCCTTAGCAGGCACCGAATCCAAAAATAATTGGTATACCTCAGAATTAGGGGTTTAAAAATCCACCTTTACCTTCACAAGTTGATGAATGAGTAGACAAAACAGGCATTTTTTTGTTTGCCTGCATATTTAGAATACACTAAGTAGATATGTGGGCATCATTAAGTTGCATTGCACTCGATTTTACAATTATTATTTTTACACATTTTCTTAATAAGAAGTCAAGAACCGTCAACATGGCAAAGTTATTCTTCGTAAATAAGTTATCTGACTCGAAGAATGGGCCATTATAAGAATAAAATGCACAATCTCGCACACTAAATTAGTATTCATACTGTACCGCGCGGGTAGCCGCACGCACGCGTCCGGTCGGCGCAGGATATGCTTAATATAACTCGGATTGTAAACCTACGGTCAAGGAGGGTACAAGGAATTTGTACTTTTTACCTCGTAGGGTGAAGCCAATTAGGAATTTTCGGGACTCTGGGAGGAAATTTGATTTAGAACCAAGATATGGGGTTTCTTGGTTTTTTGTGACGCCTTTTTATGGTTGTTTTTGTGCACGCGAGTTGGGAATGAAACGAAATTGTCCGAGCTTAAGTTCTTGACGATTCAGCCAGAGGTTCTATTTTTTTGAAGTTATTACGAGGTGTGATATAATCTACGTCAGTCTACGATTTCACCTTTTTGTTTTATCTAAGCAGTGTTTTTATTTATAAGTTGGTACTTTAAATTGGAAAACTTTTTGCGAAGGTCAAATATCAAAGGACTATAGCATCTTATTTTTACCCAACAAACCTTTCATGTTTGCGACCTCTACTTGCAAGCATTTTAAATTCGTAAAAATATCTTTAGCCACGGTATTGTTCCATGTAAAAGTACCAACAGTTTTCGTCGATACAGCTCATATACCGGCCAAACTTAAATATAACTTTGTTTAATGCCAGCCAAGCGTGCGCCATACAAAATTCATGAATGAGGAGCATTAGCGAGGTAAATAATTTAAGCCCTACCGTGATATGATGGATGGAAGCCCAGAGACGTGGAACGTTATGTTTGGTCGCCCAAGACATGGATATTAGGTCAGTCTTTATTTACTTTTGGTGAGGGTAAAGTAATTTGATTAATCGAGCAAGAATAAATTGATTTAACGCGGTGAAAACAGTCAAGACCATATAGACAGCATGGTTTACACGCCAAGAATGAAGAATTTCAAACGACTGTCTGGTATTTTTTTCGATAAGTACCTACTTATGTATACTTACTCATGTTACGTGAATTCGTTTAACGTAAGCACCTGGTTATACACCTGTCGAAAAAATTTGAGTGGTATAATTTTGGCCCCCTTTCATAGATGTTGAGTGGAGTGATAGACTAGACCAAGTTTAATGCTCGTTTTAGAATGAACAATCAATCAAATCACAGTCGGCTCCTAGGTAGGCTTGACCGTTCGGCAACAGCTTCTTATCCACATTTTCTGCATAATTTTTACCTGATGACATTAGGCACATAACATTGAGATCGCTATATTGTAGTGATAACAACAGTGTAAGACATAATATTTGATCATATTATACAAAGAAGTCCGCTTTGATCAGATGTTGGTCTCTTGTAGACAAAACTCATCATCGTCATCATCAGACCATAGATCATAACATACATCAGCAACTTAAAATTAGGTGAAGATTAGCGCGAACAAGTTCTCTATACAATGATCTAGAGATAAAAACCGTCCAAGTGCGAGTCGGACTCGCGCACTCGGGAAACCCGAGGGTTCCGTACCCATTATCTATAAAAACTGCAAAAAAAAAAATACGTTTGTTGTATAGGA
This sequence comes from Anania fuscalis, assembly GCA_950371115.1. Taxonomy (NCBI): domain Eukaryota; kingdom Metazoa; phylum Arthropoda; class Insecta; order Lepidoptera; family Crambidae; genus Anania; species Anania fuscalis. The sequence continues at coordinate 10,250,278 of OX493344.1, forward strand.
GCTCCCATAAATATTTATTGTATTCTGTTTTTTAGTATTTGTTGTTATAGCGGCAACAGAAATACATCATCTGTGAAAATTTCAACTCTCTATCACGGTTCATGAGTTACAGCCTGATGGACGACAGACAGACTGACAGACGGACAGCGGAGTCTTAGTTATAGTCCCGTTTTACCCTTTGAGTACGGAACCCTAAAAAATAATATATTGATTAGATTTATATCTAAATAAGAAGTAGACAAATCTAATTTGGTCAACGCTCAAATTTGTTATCATTTATTAGCTCAATAATCTTAAATTCATATTCCTATTACAATGTGCAAATCTTTACAAGCCCGGTCACCTTCGCAACTAAGTCGATGATATGATTTTACGGTTCCGATCATAAAATTTGACAAGCAAGTCAAACTTTATGATCTAGATACTAACTAGGTCTTTGAAACTGGGTAAGTAGGTATAATTAAGCTGCTGTCGCAATTGAGGTATTACAAGTTTTAGTTTTACTGATTAGCTTATTAAATCCTTATTAGTCCATGATGATGCTGATGTATGTAAGATCATGGTCAAGCGTAAACCCACTAGAAACTTACTTAATACTTACATAATATATGGTTTTCATTGGACAAAGGTTTTATGTGAATACATTTTAACGGGCGGCGTAGTGGCCTATTTCTGGCAACATTTTTTACAACTTAACCACTCTTTGGGGTTATAATAATAAAAATAAACCCAGCTACGAATTTATTATATAACCCATGTTACCTACTAATATTTTTCGGTCAAAACTCAACCGAAATGGCTCGCCAATATGGCTTCCGGAGTTCGGACGGTGCGTGACTCGGGTCACCGCCCGGAAATGTCCGACTGAGGCTGAAGGGGTTGGTAGACTGCTGGTTTATGTAAAGAAATTAATATTACAGTAAAGTCATTTTAAAGGTGTGAGCTATGAATATTGTCGTTAGAGCCTGCACACACTGTATCTTTAGCATCAGTGGTAGTATTCGGCGATTTTTCGATTTCGCGTTTTCGAGACATCGTGACTCTCTGAGATCAATAATAAATAAATAAATGATTTAATATTGACCTCTTCACAGATTCTTAAGCCTAAGACTTGAATTCTAGATCTGTGGGAGTCTGGAGCCTGAAATAGATTTTTTTCAAGTCCCCAGACTCACCAGGCCCATCCCGCTGATTTTGAAATTAAATTTTGTGAGCAATCATTAATACAGAACAGTCTAGGTCATATAAATAGTAATGTTTGAGTTAAAAACAGTAAAGATCGGTAACCTAGGGTCCGGTACAGGCGACTTGGCGACTACGGCAAGCAAGTTTTTAGGGTTTCGTACCCAAAGGGAAAAACGGGACCCTATTACTAAGGCTCCGCTGTCTGTCTGTCTGTATGTCTGTATGTCTGTATGTCTGCATGTCTGTATGTCTGTATGTCTGTATGTCTGTATGTCTGTATGTCTGTATGTCTGTATGTCTGTATGTCTGTCTGTCTGTCCGTCTGTTACCAGGCTCTATCTTATGAACCGTGATAGAGAGTTGAAATTATCACAGATGATGTATTTCTGTTGCCGCTATAACAATAAATATGAATTCAATAAATATTTAAGGGGGCTCCCATACAACAAACTAGAGATGCCGCGAATAGTTGTTATAGCGAATAGTCGAATACCGATTAATCGCCATCCCCTATGGCGAATAGTCGAATAACTCGCTATTATTATTCGACATAAAGAAAGTAACATAAAAAATATAAATTTCTTATCAAATAATAAATAATATCACGTTAGTAGGATCATATACTTGCCTACAGCTGTAATCTATAACCTTTTCAAGATTATGAATGAGAAAAGAAAATAAAGTATAAATATCAGTTTCTCATTATACTGATTTAAATTGTGAAATGCTGGCAACCCTTTTCCTGTACATTTACATTTTAAAGGGAATAATACCCATTGAGGTATAATGTACTAGCGTACTAGAGAACACATCTCGAACTAAATATTTCAGCTAAACATTGTAGTCCAGAGGACTACAAAGCTTCAGTCAGTGTCAATAATTGAAGATGTCAAAACTGCTTCTTGATTGTTCAAATAGTACAATGCTTGGCTGAAACATTTAGTTAGAAATGTGTTCTCTAGTACGCTTGTACATTATACCCCAAAGTGAATACCTCGTGTTTGTTGCTTAAAAAAAGTGATTATTTTAACTTATAATAATAGTTTTTTTTAATATTCGGTGAATGTCGAATAATAGACATTGTTATTCGATATTCGACGAATAACAAAAAAAATGACGAGTAATGCCGAATACCGAATAATAGCGAGTATTCGCGGCAACACTACAACAAACTTGATTATTTTCCGTTTTTAACCGACTTCAAAAAAAGAAGGAGGTTCTCAATTCGTCTGAATGTTTTTTTTTTTTTTGTATGTATGTTACGCGATTGCGCCGTCAATTATGGACCGATTTCAAAATTTATTTTTTAGTTTGAAAGGGTATACTCCCGAGGTGGTCCCATTTCCACCAAGTCAGTTTCTGATGATGGGATCTCTGGGAAATCGAGGGCAACCCTCAATTTTTATGAGCACCCATAATGTTTTGCATATATTTTCTGACTCGATGCTGATTTTTGGGTCTGGTAATCATCATGTCATGTTGCTGACATGATGATGGAAGCCACAGAACTCCTTCACGGATAGGAGTTAGAAGATAATACTGCTTTTTGTCGACAAAACGTATTTCGCAGTGTGTTGAGCAGACGTGGAGCTTATGAGGTACCAGACCGCCAATTTTTATTTACTGGGGGCGTACCTGCACACCCAGTAACAAAAAAAAAATTGAAAGTTCCTTTCTTAATTTAACCTGTTATTTAACGCGAGACCTCATCCTACGGTTACGACACCAAAATAGCCACCGTTCTGGTTGGAGTGTAGGTAAACCCTTTTCTTTTCTTTAGACTTAAAAATTTTCGTCGAAAAATTGACCCTATATAACACCTTATTTTTATCATACTATTGGATGGGGGGTCCATAGAGGACCAATATTAGTTAAGGTTACTTTGCTGTAAAGTAATTTTTGGCGAAGTTAGGAGGGAAAAAATAGAGGACTTAACACTTAAAATTGTAAAATAAAAAAAGTTTAATAAAAAACTAAAAACCGACTTCAAAATGGAACTAAAAAGCGAAAAATATTATTGACTAAAACATACCTAATCAGTTCTTTTTGGAGTCGGTGCGAATGAACACATTTTAAATCTCGATGGCTGGCACCGACTCCAAAAAGAACTGATTAGGTATGTTTTAGTCAATATTATTTTTCGTTTTTTAGTTTCATTTTGAAGTCGGTTTTTAGTTTTTTATTAAACTTTTTTTATATTGATAATGGTACGGAACCCTTCGTTCGCGAGTCCGACTCGCACTTGGCCGGTTTTTCACAATGTTTTCGGTTATCGCCGATTCGGAAATCCGGGGTGTGCTATTTCTGGACTTCGGCTTGACACAATTTTTGAAACAACTTGTATACAAATGACCTGTAAAGCTGTTACAAATCGTTTTGTCCATAAAACATTTTACCGTATTTTTTGACGACCGTCTGGTGTAGTGGTTCGCGCTCCGGACTACAATGCCTGGCGGTTGCGGGTTCGATCGAATCCCGCAAGGGGCAAATGTAAGTGTGACTAGCACGAACATTTGTACCCAAGTCATGGATGTTTATAAACGTATTTAAGTATATTTATCCGTTATCTAGTCACCATAGTACAAGTTTTGCTTAGTTTGGGGCTAGCTAATTGGTGTGATTGTGGAAATAATTAATAATATTTAATAATAATAAATTCTTCGAACAATCACACTCAATATTATCTAGCCCGAACCCGATACCGAACAAAGCTTGTAGCACGATCAGACAACAGATTTTTAAATAAATTAAAGAACGTCCATGACTTAGGTATAAACAAAAACAAACAAAATAATATATGCTCGTGCTCACCACATTACACCCGTTCTGGCTTTCGATTCCGAAACTACTTGCTTTTTGCTATTACTTCGTAGAATGATTATAAAGATATATATACACCGTGAATTTTGAGATACCCGAGAAAATTAACTAACATACTCAGATATCGATAAACATCGAATTCGGCGAATAAAAAAAAAAATTTTATGAGAAATTTATTTAATAGGTCCCTAACATTTCTTTAAAAATATGCACTATAAAAGTCCTGCTAACTCAAATAGTAATCATTATCATTCTAACATTAACGGAACCAAAATCCACCTAATTTAGTCCCGTAATATTGGCATACGGAAGGAATAACTATGAATGTTTTTTTTTTTCATTCATAGTTATTCCTTCCGTACGCCAACGCCGTACGCCGTTCCGTTTTTTTTATTCGCCAAATTCGATGTATATCGATATCTGAGTATGTTAGTTAATTTTCTCGGGTATCTCAAAATTCACGGTGTATATAAGGTGTACTCTAACTCTTTTCTAGGAGGTGGTTCTACTGCTCAAATAAAACAACTTTTTGTATGAGACCAACTTCGAAATCGTAAAATATATATATATATATATATATTTTTTTTTCTTTATTTCTCACACAAATTGAAATTGTATATACATGTCAGCGGTAAAGATCATTAGAAGTATGTGTGAGACTGATGCCTGAGCTAGGTAAGTAAATACCTGTGTTACAGGTCATCAGGCTCCCACCATTCGATTAGATACAAACATAGATTTGTACAAGTTTTGAATTAATTAGCAAATTGAACAAGGATTAAAGTATTAAGTAACAATAATAAATTGTGGCGAGATATGTGAGCAATGTAACGACAACTTAAATTAAATTGATTTATAGAAAGACATATAGATCAATATATTTAAATTAATAGAGTAGATGCAAAATTTATAATATTAATATAAATTATTTTAATTTAATTGATTTTAATTTAAATGTATAATAATAGAGATTAATTATATAGAGATTAATAATTATGAATCGAAGTGATATTATTATAATAATTATGAATCGAAGTGATATTATTATCTCGCTCTTGTACCTACTACACTAAAACTGACTGTTTAAGTTTAAGTTTACCTTACGTGGCCGTAATAGCAAGGCCTGTAATGTTAGGGCCAACACGGAATTATGGAAATTCGTAACAATGGCGTTTAACGGTCGCATACCGATTGCTGCCGTTTGATTACCTACCTATGGTAAATTTTAATTATTCATAGTCGTGCTGGTGTTAAAGGCATAGTGTTGTAAAGGCAAAGGCAATATTTTAGTTTAGAAGTCAATTGGAGGTCGAAAATGGAAACAGCCTGTAACAAGTACAAATGAATAGATACCACATAAAACTACGTGATTCGCTGTTCATATACAAAACATTTACATTAGAATTGACATAGATATCGTGAAAAAATACTAGGTATGTCCTTAATTTTTTGTACATACTGTATTATTCATATTATTATTGCATGTCACATGGAGGTTCATAGGTTTCCAACGTACGGCCGTCATTGTCAAAATAAAATACATATTCTAAATAGTTAGATATCTGTTACAAAAGCCAATCAATAAATCACTACAAATATTCAAACTAAAGTAGGTACTATATTTATTTAGTACAGGTCATAATATTTATTATAGTATTGTCTTATTTTTATTACATCGGTGACATACAATGGTGACAATGATCGTCACGCGTTTACAAACACAGAGCGAATTTCGATTAGTGAGTGTCTATGTGTCACAGTAAACAAACTTATTAAGGTGCTATAGAGGAACAGTAGCTCAACTTCACATAAAGTGCTCAATCCAACGAATGGATAGCTCGCACAGACACAATACTTAATGAAGCTTTAATTGTGTTTTTAATAAACTCGCTTTATTGACGGAATAACTTTACACCAAAGTTAATTGAAAAATTAAATAATTTGTAATGTTATCTTTGACATGTGTCGATATTGGTGTATAATAATATTTAGATCTAGTCTATATTTTATCAATAACGGGGTAGTGTATTTAAGATCAGTTACTATTCCTTAGCAGCTTATTTTGGCATTAGCGCTCGGTGATTTTTCGACTAAGAGTATGCTAAGTGTTGCCTAAAATACCGCTTATCAAAAAAAAAAAAAAAACAGTAAACAGTCAGCAAACAACTTTCTCGACGGTCAGGAAAAACGTTGAGCGGAAAACTATACAAATTTAGTAGCACTGGATGTAGGTAGACCCTTGATCCTAAATGAAATAGTTTCTTTGCATATTACGACGACGACGAACTCCGTAGCCGAGGTGCGAGCACGCCGGACTTTAAATGGCGCCGCCATCTCTTAGGTGCCGGGTTCGATCCCCGGTCGGGTCAATGTAGAAAACGAACTTTTCTATATTGGCTCGGTTCGTCGTTGTTTCTGATTTTTATAACACAACTACTTTAGCAACTTAACTTAGCATCAGAGCAATGTATGTGATGTTGTCCATGTTGTTATTTATTTATATTTACGGAGATCTGTAGGCAATGCCTCCAAATGTAGTAAGTTGACAAAATATTAACCGCATCTAAGATACAGTCAAGCGTACCTCAACTAAAAATGGGACAAAACGCTAAAAGGCAGACTAACTTCACCTACTGTGTGGTGTACCCTATTTTTACTGTAATGTTGTGACTTGTACCGATAACATGAACTCGATAATGTGGTTGTAACTCAGGTGGTGCGTCGTGCCGTATCTATGAGAACCGATCGGGCTTTTGTAACTGGGCGTTTAAACCTTTCAATTTGCTTGCTCACTAATAAGCACGGATATCTAAGAGCTAAATACAATATTAATACTTATTTGACGACAACGGTCTAATGATTCGAGTTCTGGATCAATCGACTACAAAGCACTTAACTTACAACAAACATTTTAATAGGAACTATGTTCTTTTTTTGGGATTAAAATGTGTAGCCTAGCATGGTCTGCTGTCTGCTTTTTAATAATACCTATTCATCAAATATGCAACTTCAAAAACTTGTTTTACTTTTAACAAATTTTCGAAATTATTTAAAAAAATTGAAGAAAATATGTGTAACTGTAACAAAAAAGAAAAAGAAAATAATTTTGTTTCTAGCCTACGTGGAACTTCATTGAACGTCACGATGAATTACAAATCTGACTCCTCATTTACCTACATACAAAATTCAAAAGCCATTTGATAACTTGCAGTATTTTCGAAAAACTGTGCAAACAACAAACAGCAATCGATGACAAAGAGTTTAATCAACAAAATTGAGTGGAAAGAATGTAGCGAGGGGTAAAATTTGCATATCATTCCCCTTTTTTAAAAACACAACGGTTTACGGTTTTGGTACGTTCTGTGGTGTCAGCCGGTACTGCAGGCAGATGTTTGGTACAATAATAGTACCTATGTACATTTTTGGCAATGGAAGTGCGTCGTGTATAGGCTACAATTATAATAGGTAGTAAATTAGTTACTCGTATATTTTTATTTAAAAAAGAGCGGTAGCTTAGCGGTCAGAGCCTGCCCCCCTAGTATGACTACGGAACCTATAGCATGACCGTGAAGATATCAGCACGACCATGCTCGCTGTTTTGATAAAAGTTCATAACATTTTGACAGTTGGGTGTCGATAAATTGCTATATCACATATCATATCGTGTTTTGGTTATGCAAATAGGGAGAGGGGGAGGTGGGCTGGTCTTACATCCGTAGATCGTGAGTTTTCATCCCAGTAGTACCTCTCGAATTTTCGGAAACCGAAGAAAGTGAAAAGATTATGACCTAAAATTAATAGCATAGTGAAATTCAAACAAAAGGTATATTTAATGATATGAGGCAGTTTCTGCCAGTTATGCACGACGTGACATAATGTTTAATTAAAAAAAACATCATAGAATGCACATAGTATAAACAAAGTCGTTTTTGTACATTTATAACTCGAGAACGGCTGGACTAATTTTCATGATTAATAATTTGTTGGATTTGTCTCCGCCCCGAATAGCAGAATAAATAATAAAAACATTAGAAAACCTGATGAAAATAAAACTGTTAGGCGGTACGAAGTTCGCCGGGTCAGCTAGTTTATCAAAAATGATCTATATCACTACTACATAGTATAAAACAAAGTCGCTTTCTCTGTCCCTATATCCCTATGTATGCTTAATCTTTAAAACTACGCAACGGATTTTGATGCGGGTTAGAGGAAGGTTTATATGTATAATACATGCATAATACAATAGTAGAGAAACACTGATAATTGCACCCGAGCGAAGCCGGGGCGGGTCGCTAGTAATGCATAAATTATTACACTGGCAAAATACACACATAATATGACGGCGATCAGTGATACCAGAAGCAAGTAATAACAAAGATTCTAAAGATCAGTAATATAAATAAAGATACAACTGTATCAATAAGTCCTGTTTCTTATGACGTAGCAGGTTATTTGCCTACATTCTAACCTGTAATGTGGCATAACAAGGGTACCATGTTTGACTAATAGGGTGGATGACAGTCAGGGTTGTCCACAATATTGTTTCGCACGTACCTTTTTTTTCTTAACTGAGACAATATTATTGTCATAGATTTTTGGTTTGACTTGGCGGAGATTTTTAAATTTTGGAAATCTCCGCCAAGTCAAGCCAAGCCCAATCAGAACCACGCACAGTAGACTGTTCCGTAGTCTTTAGTAGTTAATTCAATTAAATTTAATTCGTCATAGACCACTATAGTTTATTCTTAGGGCATCTTGATTTCAAGTATTTTTAAGTTGGTCGTCTGTTTGAAAAAAACCTTTTTAAAGCATTTAGTAGTAAGAGCACTACCTATGTAGAACTTAAGGTCATTTTTTGATTATGTAGATTCAACTACTAACGGTTATAAATGATTTTTTTGCATTTTTTAAGTGATATGTATAAAAAGTTTATTGTTATATAATATTATTGTTAGTGTTTCCGACTTTTTGGATGCTGGTCGTTCTGAATACTGACCAGCGATGACGTGACGGATCTTTGAATTTGGACTAACTGACTAAATGATATTGACTAGACTGAAAGATAATAAATAAGACGAGACATTATATTTGTTGTTAAAATTAAAATAGTTTTAGATTTTGCATAGAACCAAACCACTTATCCAACCAAACGTCTGTCTTACGCCAAGACAGACGTTTCTTTGTACCAACTGACCCGACAGACCGTACATTTAGTTCTATTGTAACAAAGGTAAATTTTTACTTATCATAGATCAACAGTCGCGAGTCGCCACAAATAAGTAATCGACTTTTTAGGACACTTTAATATTTTATTAAATAAATATATTACAGTCGCGATACTAGGTATTATTTTTGTGAAAGCCCTATTGATTGTCAGCTGAGCTAGAATCAGACAGATGCGTGTGCACCTGTCGCGCGTGCTCTAGCGTAGATCCTACTGTTCGGGGTGCTTGAACAATTTGTATATTGTTATTTTATACTTCAGCCCTACTCCGTCTGTATTATATGTTACTGCAAATATTGTAAGCCCTAACTGCTACAACCTGTTACGAGCGAGATAAGGGAAGATTCAATCGAAGAGTAAAAGTGATCATGTAAGTTAAAGCTTGCTTAGAAGAAGTCTGAGGCTTGACTGAGTTTTTGGCGTCGCTTTTTCTTAAAACTCGTTAATTTGTAATTCCAGAAGCTGCTACTTCTATATGCTGTTTATGTGTCTGAACTAGGGCATACTAGCACATATAAATACTGTATCCTCTATCTCCTGCTCGCATCGGTTTCCTTAAGGCTTTGAGGGTCGTGGCTAGTAGTTTGATAGGGCATCTTGGGTGCACGGTACAGACTATCTGACGACAGGGTACGTATTAGAACACCTAAAATTATTATAACATCTAAAGTTAAAAACCCGATTTTAGAAACCCCTAAACATAAGGTGATTTGGATATTAGAAGTTCCAAACGTAGTTGTTTTATACTTCGGCGTTTAATTTTCAAGTTATTTTAAGCATTAGGTATTGTAATTTTAGGGGTTTTAACTTTAGATATTGTAATTTTAGGTGTTCTAATACGTACCCTGACGCCATTAGCTTGTGTTAGTAGCAGAGTATACAACAAGTGTCTGTGTAGAGATACTAAATAATAGGTATCATTTAGTACTTATTCTTAGTAATAAGAAAATACTCTTATGCCGGATAACCAATTACATTCAAGGTAGATTAGTAGAAAGCAATCGCAAAAAACCTTTTTCTATTGTTGTATTATCTTAGATATACTGGCATGCTATTGGCTTATTGCAAGAACGAACATTTGATATTCCTGATATTATTGGGTTCATCAGCATAATTAATCCACGTTAGTCCACTACTAGTCATAGGCAATACCTAGGCAATACCTAAACACGCGCCGCTGAGACCGATACTCATCTATCCTTTTTCTACTGCCAGAAGGTTTGCGTTCATCCCCATTGCTAGAGGGCGCTGTGTTAATGGAGTGTGGTTTCTCCACTCGTACCTTGAAGGTCAATAATCTTTTGAATGAAAATTCATGCAGTTCAATCCCGGTCATCTCAGTCAAACCAGTAAGTACCAGTACCTGAAATGTACGCATCGTTACATGCGCCGGCGCACGCGTCGCGATGCGTGACGACGCGTACGCCGGATGTTGAGAAACTATGGACTTGCGGAGATGTTATCTGTGGTGGTAATATTTGGGTTTGTATGGTACGGTGATGAAAGTAGAACAGGCTACGATCATTTTCGAAATGGTTCAGGTTGGTCCTGCAATTTGGATGTCAAAATGGCGCTACCATTTAATTTTGCTTATAGCCATATTACAAGCTTTGCTTAGTTTGGGGCTAATTGGTGTGATTGTGGAAAAAAAAAACTATACATATGATATAAATATTTAAATATTGGACAACATCACATACATTGCTATGATCCTAAGGTAAGTAGCTAAAGCACTTGCTGCACTTGTTTTATAGAAATCAGAAACAACGACAGTACCACAGAAAAGTTCGGAACCTCAGAGATGGGTCGCTATATAGGTACATATAGTCCAGCGTGCTCGCCTATCTGCTAAGGAAGTCGGATTACAAATATCAAGGTAGTCATTTTAACGCCGAAGGTAGCATAAAATAAATAGAAATACCTAGTTTTTATATCAATTAAATATTTAAAGCCTTTAATCCTGAACCATCAGAATTACCCGGATAGCAGGTTCGATCCCGCCATTTTGGCGGAACTATTTACTTTTTGGATCAATTTACTTTTTACTATTTAATCCCACAGCTCGAAAATATTCTCCCCAAGACTTCGATCTATCTTTATCGATTGCAAATCCTTTATCAGGTTAACAAATAGTCGCACCATCTTTTCTTGGGTGCACCACTTCGGCATAGTAGAATAAGAGACTTCGGCGATAGCCTACATGTCTGAGGAAGATTTGACACACAAGTACAAGGTATCTAAAATAAATAATTGTATTTATAATACCTACAATTATGTATTCATTATAAAAATTGTGTATTTTAGTTACCTACGAGTACAGACTTGTAGTGTATAGATGTGTACAAGGGCATTAAGATAAGGTAAATTAAGTTGGTACTATTCTTACTTGTTACTACCATATTATAAGTGCCTAACTATACAGGGTGTCCTTGGAAGTATGGATCAAATTGTTTGTTTAAGCTTTGTTTAACATATATGCGAATTCACGAAAGATGAAAAATCAATTACAACTTTTTTCTTGTCGAAAATGGAATCCACATTAAGAGCCAAAAAGCTCGGGAATCACCCCCGCTATGCGCCTGTTCGATTTGATCCATACTTCCAGGGGCATCCTGTATAAATAAACACAGTCAACATTTAAACATATTACGCATACGTATTCAGAAATTCAGAGTTGTTAGACCCTTATACCTGAGTCATATGGCCGACCGAGCGTGGTGTGAAATACTCTGAATTAACAACCGTACCCGCGTTAAAAATCGTTTCCGGCTGATAACACTTTATTACTTAATATTGCAGTGCTCGTATAGTATTTGTTTTTATGTTTATTTCAAATGAAAATTATTTTAATTGGGTGTTGTTGTAGTCATTCCTAAACTCCTAACACGCTACGCTACCTAAACTTTTGATATTATGAAGATAAATTATTTTTTTCAAGATTACGATGTTAATCTCATTGTATTAAATAATTCGAAGTTTATGAACACATTTGCCTGTATAATATCGAGAATGATTAAATAAACCGGCCAAGTGCGAGTCATACTCGTGCAACGGGGGGTTCCATTCAATTTTGTAGGTATGATACGGGTCATCTATTATGAAAATACAGTCTTAAATATTTTCACCGCTTTTTCTGAGTTTGTACAAAACATAGCATAAATGTGTCAATAAATTACAATGAGATTCAATAGATATTTAATTATGCCCCTTTTAAATTAGCAGACTAGGGGCCCAGGATGAACAACGATGTGATCCTATTGTTACCCTTTGAGGAACCCTAATAACACCTCTAGTTACGAAAAAGTCTAATATAATATAACTACATTTTCTCCTTATTATCGGGCTAAATATCGCTATTATTTTATACTAAACTCTTTCCACTTAAGCTGCCTACTTTTCCTGTGCTATAGAGATCAGGGTAATGTGTTAGAAGACCATGTTAAAGTGTTAGAAAATTGGTAATGGCGACAAATTGACGGTAAGTGACTGGCATCGGTAGAAAGCCCGTAGCACAATGCAGGGAGATGCAGTGGGTAAATGGATGATGACTCATTGGTGTAGTGGCACGATTATTGTAAAAGGGCCCCCGTTCTTGTCTGTAGAAAACTGAATTTTCTAAATGGGTTTGGAAATAAGAAGGAACCCTTTGAGTTTGGATTTAACTGACCAGTCAGTCCTGAACCTTATGAAGCTTATTTCTAAGCAGACAAGGTTTAAAGTGGTGCGCAATAAAACACTGCCCGGGCAGTAACTTTGTAGCTTAATATGCAACTAGCAAACAATGTATCAAATCTCAAAAGTACTTCGTGTTTAAGCTTACTTGATTCGGATTGACAAGTTTAATACATAATAAAGTGTTCTTAATTTTATAATCTTGGCGTTTCCTTATGTATTTATTTACTAGGATGACTGACTATGACTGTATTATAGGACTATGCAAAATGGCTTATTAATAAATCATACATTGAAACCGCGTATTGCGTCGTAGTCCACTACTTTTGCGAGGATTGTTAAACCTTTTGCTTGCTTAGACGGGAGTGAGCCTACTGTACCTTTCTGCTTATTTTCATGGCCGTGATTTTCACTTTTATTTAGAATAAGCTCTTTATTCACGGACTAGAGTGATTAGCTACCGTTCTATATAGAGGCTGAGTTGATAGACGGTGGTACCTACTTACTTTGTTCAATGGACAATAATGGCGGCTATAGTCATATGAGTTTATTGCATCGTGTTGTTATAATGACTCTTGTGCCTGTCCGTGTTTAATAGAGATTTTCACATTGGTCCGTAGTTTGCATTATCCGAAAATTTACAATTTATAGGTTACTTGTCACATGTATCTGAAAACGCAAAACTTCTACATGATTTAGGAGCCTAGTTTAATAAATTTTTGATTTCGAAAAAAAGATATCATGTGAGTGTAACCAAGAAGTTTATAATATTTTTTTTGGTTTCAAGACTTTGATGATAATATCTCTGTCCTATAAAAAATATAAGGGCATGTGCTACGAATTGTAGACAAAGAGTAAATAAGCATGGGTTTCATTGAATTAAAGAAAATACGGTGGTAATACTGGTCGGTTTTTCTTTTACTAAGGTCCATTTTGAACAGGCCCAATCACTAATTGCATGTAATCTTATCATGGCAGCAATGTTAAATATTCGGGGTGGGTAACTAAAACGACAGTTTGACAGCTGTTGTTGAAAGTTGATCCCACCTGACGCTTTGAAATAGCAACCCCTAATATGGGGAAAATGTACTTGTAATTAAGTTTCACTTCTTTTATTTCTTTTATAAGCATAACCAAGGGCTCGAATTTTACAGAGTAAACATTGGATTAAAAAAAGATGATTAGTTTTAGGAAATGTTTGTGTCGATTTAAAAATTTATTCTTAACCTACAGGTTGACGGGTTGTGTAAACACTATTATATGTATAAGCTTGCCTTTTTGTATAAGTTTGTTTGTGTCGGTTTAACCGCTAAGCGCAGTGTTTCTTGATGAAGTTGCCATCTGACTTTCTTAACCCTTATAATTCGGTAACCAGGCCAATTCTGGACCATGGCTACACAGTGAAGTTGAATGTGCAGGTTCCCTTATCGCTAAGCAAGTATAAATATATGCATACATTCGGAAATGTCCAGAGATATCGCTGACACTGCTGTGGGATGAGAACTCGGAAGTTCGGAACCCAACAGATGGGAGTACGCAACTCTGATTCTTCAACTACTTGTTGTGTTGTTGGGTGTTGTGGTACCGTCGTTGTTTCTGAGTTCTATAACACAAGTGCAATAGCTACTTACTTTAGAATCAGAGCAATTTAAGTGATGTTGCCAAAAAATATTATTTATTACTGAGCTATCACTGCTCTCAACGAATAAACGAAACAAAACACCAAACAATTCTTTAAAAAGTCAAAAACTCAAGAATCATATTTTAAAATACAACTATCAGTAGGTGAGTGACAGCTATCTTGGTAAATAGCAATGCATATTCATACAATTTTAAATTCTAAACCGTTGCAGTAACAATTAATAAATCGCATAAAAACATACCAATAATATGTTAATTTCAACGCTGTAGCCGGTTTTTGTTAATTATTACATGTCGAAAGAAGGCCAAGTTTTTTGGACTACTAATATGCCGTGACTTTTCTTAAACTCAAATCAAACTTTTCTGGTATCTATGAAATTTCATTTTCAATTCATCATGAAGCAATGCATCATTGTATTGTTTTTGGGTTCAGCGGGGTAACCATGAACTCTTAAAACAATCATGGTCAGGTCACGGCAAAGAGACACAATGAACATTTTATTGTTACGCGGCCAGAAGTGGGTTATTTAAGCTTGTTAGGTAAAATCTGCCAAATGTGTCAATTTCGTACGTCATTACGTACATAATTTGACAGATTTAAGATTTTTTTAAGAGTTCATGGTTACCATGGTACCCAGTTCTTTTTACCTACTTTTACGCGAACAAAAATATAGATGATATCGCAATATCGGATAGAAATCATTTAGTAATAAAATCTCTCAAGTAGGCGCTGACTGACTGCTTGCTTAACACTGTCATACAAACTTTAGTTAGGTATTAGTTAAAGTATCAGAAAGTTCTTGAATAGACAAACAATAAAAAAAATGTTTTATTAGTCATATTTTTGCATTATTAATTAAAAGAGAGGTTTCGCGAGTCCGATTTATCGGCGCTAAACCAATCAAAATGCAACTTTTACTAATGTCACTGTTACTTTACAACGTCCAGTTAAATATTATGATTTTTATATGCATGTCGTTATGTCTCCATTTGACTAATCGTATTTTTTTATTTTGTTAAGGATCTCACTTTGAGATGTGTTTTATTAATTGTTTTCTACAGCTTTCTGACATTTATTAGTATCATAATGTTTACCGCTGTTTTTAATTAATTAATTAATTTTAAGAGTTTGAAAGCGATGCTATTTGTATCTATGTAACCTACTTATGTACTCAATCATTTTATTTATTTTCAAATTAGTTATAAGCAGCTGTTTCCAGTAATGTTAAAAACATTTGTATTTGCTATTTATTTTTATTTTGGCGTCTGTGTTTCCTTGCAGGGAAAACTTATGGGGTATGTATAGTTTATCAATAACGGGGAGCGGTCTGGAAGATTTTCATCGTTTTTTAGTTAATAGGTTATTTTGTGTGATGAACTACAAATTTAACGATCGTCTGGTGTAGTGGTTCGCGCTCCGGACTACAATGCCTGGCGGTTGAGGGTTTGAATTCCGCGAGGGGCAAATGTTAGTGAGATGAGCACGAGCATTGGTACCTAAGTAATGGATGTTTATAAACTTATTTAAGTATGTTTATCCGTTATCTAGGCGCCTTAGTACAAGCTTTGCTTTGTTTGGGGCTAGCTAGTTGGTCTGATTGTGGAAAAAAATATATTTTAGCTTACGGTTTTCGGACTTTTTCTATTGCTTGTTCTGTGATAAGACATTTTGCCAAATTTGATTAATCGAGGTCAATGAGAAGCACCCCATAGATTATGGTTCCCTTGACAGTGTTAAAAATGTGGCATAAACAACCGTATCTATTTGGAGTTAGTTTTTAACAGCTTCCAATTGAAGGCTTGAATATAAGAAATGAATTTCAACTTGATACCAACGTGCAGCGTGGGACGTCCACCGACAAGGTGACAGACGACCTGGTAAAGGTTGCAGGAAGCCGTTGGGGCAGGCCGCTTCCAGCGACCAATCTGGAAGTCATTAATGGAGGCCTTTATGTTCAGCAGTGGACGTCCTGGCTGAAATGATGATGATGATAATGATATTTTGCATGCCATACTGCGGTGAAATGTGTGATCATAATTAAACGAATTTAAACATCCTTGTAAATAAATGATTCTGATTGTGACACTCAAATAAGTTTCTGGTAAAAGGGTCTTGACAGCGATAATATAGTGATCCTATAGGTTCCTTTTACATTTTGAGATATGGAACCCAAAAACAGCAATTGTTTCTTCATCAGATGAATATGTATAATAGTATTATGATCCAGAATTATCCCATCAGCGTTTGACCTTACCTCGAATGCGTTTCTAAAAGCGCTCGTAATTCTAAAGTGTGGGCTCTAAAAGGTTGTCATCGCCATAACAGCGTAATGCTACTATAGTTTGTTTGCTATTGTTTTTTACTATGAGAAGGCAGGTGCGAAGGCGTAGAGACCAATTTATTCGAACAACTGCTTTCAACTTTGACATTAAAGATATAAGGTTGAATTTAGTGTAACATGAAGTATCGAATAAGTTGGTTTTAATACCAAACGCTCGACGCACGCGCCTTAAGTCCCAGTCTCTATCAAGCATGCGCGAGAGTCGACCGCTCGCTCGCCGCATCTAAATTTATAATTTACGCGAAAAAATCGTATCAGTTTCCCGAATTTTCATCCCGCCGAATTCGGCATTGTGGTTTTCTGTGTTGTGCTGTGCCAGTTCGAAGTTCAAAACTGTGTACGGAGTGCGAATTGGGATTTTGGGTTTCGATGTTTTCGCGGTGATTTTGGAATTATTTTCGGTGAGTTGTTATTTTTGTTTTTTGGGTTAGTTCCGATTTGAGCGTGCGATATTGTTATGTTGCTAAAGTCACGACTTGGGTTAAATATTGTTTAGAGTAAAAACATATTTTCTAACTTAAATTATGCTAACGGAATAAACTAATTTATTACGAGTAGGTATAAATGAGTTAGTATCTAGTAGTTTGCAGTAGTTATGTTGGAGAGGAAATTGTTTATTCTGAAGGACATTCGTCAAAACGTTCCAGCACATTTGAAATGTCATTATTATTACATAAATTACTCTGGGCTCTTGTTGATTATAGTTCTAGCAAAAAGGCAATTTGACGTTATTAACGTTATTCGGAATTCTGAAAAGCTGTGCTTAAGGAAGTTTCTAATTAAAATTTAATGCCTCTGATGTGTATGTTTTTTAAGTAGTTTTAACTGATAGACGGATATTAAATATGGAGTAAGAAAACATTAAACTTCACAGCTTTCGTATTATGATTTAAAAGAGTCATGATTGTGAATCTGTTTGTGAATAATAAAATCTTTTTAATCTCACTTGAGAGATTTTTTTATTAATTTGTTTTTTTACTTATACGTCATCATTCTGAAAGAAATGAAACATAAAACGTAACTAAAACCGAAAAATCCAGGTCCAGGACCAAGTGTGCTGTGCATATAGGCAAATAGGCAGTGCCTACCTGAAAAATCAAATAAGGTAGGCAGTAGGTACTTATAAATGTGTTTTATTGATGAAAACCACTGATTTTCTTCAATAAAGCACAATAGTAAGTATCTACTGCCTACCTCGAAATAACACCAATGCACGCCACTGTAGCCAGGACCAAATGTCAGTTTTTAAAAAAAATTGACGAGTTTTTGATGTTGGTCCCCTGTAATTTTTTTTGTTACTTATTTGAGTTTGAAATGTACTTACTCTATCCCATACCACATTCATATATCCCGGGCTTAACTATAAGTACCTATAAGCATATTACTTCAACCTTGTTTTGTTTTTTTTTTCTGTTATTATATAGAGTTTAACGTAAAAACAACGTGATAAGTGATAATAGCGCAGGTCACACATAAAACATTTTTAAGTTAACCAAAAAAGGATTAACAATTGTATTAAGGTACCATCAAAATCTTTCTCAATCTCTGGGAAATCTAGTCCATTATTGTTAGATCTCCCATAAAACTCATGGCATTTGTAATGGGCCGAGAGTGAACGGACCTCCATAGCCCTGATTGCGCCATTACCATATTCAGAGGAAACTGTTACGGCGAGGAAATAAAAAAAATGTGCCACAAGACTCGTTGCAATACTGAATTCTAATTTGTCGGCCGCGCAAGGAAGTCATGCCATAAGCTACCACATAGGAGGTCTACGTAAAAATATATTTGGTTTCGATTTCAATTAATTTTGAATAGCTTTTATGGCCTTCACATAGTATTTTTAAAACATATAATAATGTTGTGAGCATAGTGTATCTTGGTAGTTAGGTCATACTATGGGTTATTACTTAACGCTAAGATTGACGGAAACATTTTTGGAATCACAAAAGAAAATGTCTTAAAAAATACACGTACTTACATATTTTTGAAGATTTTTATTGCCTGAAAATATTATAAGTATGAAAGATTACCCTTTGCAGCAATCATTATTTATGAATCATCATTAAATTCATACTTCTACATTCGATTGTAATGTAAAAATATGAAAACATAAGTCACGAGTAAGCGAAAAGTCACGTGATTTACGAAGGTCATTGATCGAGCTGTGTAGTTTACCGTGTATAGAATAGATGAAACTCTTGCAACATGTCTAAAAACTATGTTCAAGATGTTTTTTGTTCCTTAAAATGAAATGGAGCCATCTCCATTTATGATCACTTAGATTCTTTTTTGCTTGCGGTTTCGGTGTCTTGAGCACAGCGGCTTTTTTAGTTTATTTACTTTAAAACTGACCTGAGAATGTTTTTTTTTCTTTTTTTACTATAACGTAAGTGCACAGAAATTTTTATTTTGATCATGAAAATCAGTTTCATGTCCACATATGATTGACATACGACGCAACCTAAGTAAAACTGTCTAGTAGAAATGCTGATGCGACGAGATTGTATATATAATCCCACGGTGCATGGTTTTCTTGCTTGGTAACTTAATATCCTAAAGTAGGTTGCACAATTGAAGGCAATGATTTTTCGAGGAGCTTCTCCTTCTAGCAATATCACACCTAGCACATCAATTGGCTCAATCCTAGGTTGAGCCAAGTTGGAAAAAAAAACACTATTGACTCGAATTGGACATCGAACCTTTGGCGTTCGAAACGCTTCACGCCAATCAGGTCATCAACCAATACCTATTATAAGACAAACAGGTTATCTGGACAAATAACGACTACCTGGGTTTTCATTGGGTGCAACAAAGTCACATTGAAATGAGCGTAAAATCTGTTTATTTTGACAAGTGGAGATCAGTGATATTTTATCGCCGCTAAACTAATTCTCAGAATGGCATGTGACACTTTGTAAGGTTTTACTGTAAACATAAATTTATTTAATAAGTCTTAAACAACTTGTCCAAAAATGAAGCAAACTGAAGTGGCAGTGGGCTTGCCATGTCTTTCGCAGAACCGACGAGAGGTGGAGCAGGAAGGTTCTCGAATGGAGACCACGCTTAGGCAAACCTAGTGTAGGACGCCCCCCGGCTAGATGGACCGATGACCTGAAGAAGGCAGCTGGCAGCGACTGGATGCAAAGGGCGGGAGATCGTGCGCTGTGGCGCTTCTTGGGGGAGGCCTATGTCCAGCAGTGGACTGCAACAGGCTGATATGATAAAACAACTTATAAATTACTCTAGGTTAACCTGAAGTGTCCTTTATGTTTTGATTCCCTTGTACCAAAAAATATTAAACATAAACAGGCATATTTATTGATTCTGCTGACTTAGAAATCTATCTTTTTTACAGCTGTTTTTTTCCCCACAATCACACCAATTATCTAGCCCCAAATTAGTCTAGAACTAATAAACATACTTAAATACGTTTATAAACATCCATGACTTAGGTACAAATGCTCGTGTTCATCACACAAACATTTGCCTCTTGCGGGACTCGAATCCGCAACCGCCAGGCAATATAGGCTGGAGCGTGAACCACTAAACCAGACGTCGTCGTAGTATTATTTATACTAATTTTAACTAGATTACTCCACGCGTTCCAGAATAATCTTGCTAGACAGGCTGAGAGACAGACAAACGGACAGACAACAAAGTGATCCTGTGTCTTACATTATGGGGTACGGAACTCGTAACAGTAAAAACCGTTCGATATATTTTTTTTAATCTATTTTAAAAGCGAACTGATATTCAACTTTCTTCGCCATTATGGCACAATTAAGATCGCATGCGCAGAGTCAATCCGTTATAGAACAATACGCAATTGTATTATGTCGTAATCACCTTACTGGAAATTATTACCGTGTAATAATGTCATAATTTGATCAATACGTTGCGTAATCATTTGATTTTTATACACGTGAATAACATTTATAAAATATTATAAAATTTTCTTCGTATTGGGTTAGATAAGGAAGCATGAAAAAAATATTGGAATAAGTAACAAATATGTGAAATTCCAAATTTCTTAATAAACTGTGATGTAAAGTTTCAAAACTATTATCGTAGCTAGATACCATGCACGTAGGTTTTGCAAACTTATTTATTTACCTTTTTTTCCTTAACATATAAAAATGTACCTTAAACAAGATATTTAATAACAAAAGATTTAATAATTTAATAAAAATACAACCATGTACTCAAATGCGTTTATTGCAAATTAAGTGTATAACAAAGATCTTAAACTAGGTAATGGAGCGTCATGTACTTATTTACCATTTTCAGGTGCGGCAATTCTCTTATTCTAAAACTATATATAGCAGTTATTAACAGTGATTATACGATAACACATAGAGTTAAGTTTCTAACAGAGAAATAGTCTGTAATAGAAGTCCAAAATATTTTCAAAATCACACAATTGTTTAAAAAAACATGGATCTAGCTCGTTGATGTCTTTTTAACGCGCGGCCATTTATTTTCCATCCTTGTCTATTACGCTACGATTGAAAGCGATAGCACCATTTGAGAATAATAGGCGGTAATTTGATTGATCATTGCCGTGATAAGTATAGTGATCGGAGGTAATGATCCATGTTCTAATAGCAATTGTGTGTGGAAAATGTACTTGAGATGTATTTCTTAAGCATCATAATTTCAATTTGCATACGAAATCAAAAGAATTCTATTTGATTTCTAGGAAATTGTATAAGATTCTTAGCATTTTAGTATAGTATAGTTTAGTGGTCATCATCATTTCAACTATATAATGTCCATTGCTGAACATAGGCCTCCCCAAAGGTTGAAAGCGGCCTGCATTCAGTGCCTTCCTGTAACATTTAGGTCTTCTGTCCGTGTCCGTGGTCATGTAGGTGGACGACCTACACTTCGTTTGCTACATGGCCTCCATTCTATAAGTATCTCTTTTCAGTTTCACGTTTCTACTTTAATCAATACTACGTTTTAAAATAAATAAATACCAAATTTTGGATGGCTATTAAGTAAGAAACTAAAAGGTCATATCGTATTTATACCAAAAAGGCATTTTTTTTTAAACAAATCAAAATCAAAATTTTACCAAACACAATTTTTACCATTTGTTATTTTTAAAAATAATTTAACTACCAGTTGTCACATGATTATTCTCGGTCGACAATTTGTCCAGTCTATCTCAAACAAACGAACACGATTCGTTCCATCAACGTTCACATAAAAGTACTAACACAATGTTTCAAGCCACTCGTACTAAATCATAGAGCTCCGACCACAGTGGAAAAATTGTTCAGAAGGCCCAATCTTTTTAACCCCTTAGCCCATGGAACAAAACACATTATTTTTTGTTTTTGATTACGCGATTTTGTACGTCCCCTTGGGATTTCACGACTTATGCGTGGTCGTGCATTTTAATTGTAATAAAAGGACTTAAATAAAGCCCGAATGTCGTAACGGCTTTAAGTTTAAGGAATCACTGGTTTGATACCCGGGTTGGGTTATTCGCAAATGAGATAAAGTTCCATACTTTTAAGTTATAAAGTTACTAACAAAATAACTGAGTAACCGGTGTAGATTTTGTTATGATAAACGAAAAAAAATTAAACATACGCTATGCGTACGCTACTGCTCAACAGGCCAGTGAAAAGTGGACTGATTGTTATTTTAGGGCAACCACAAACTGCTAGTAAAGCTCACACACACCTTGTATTGAATACTATTGTAATACTAGTAGGAAGTTTGTACCTAATAGCTCATATCGTGACGGAAAAATTGGAAAGATATCTCCATAGGACTTGGTAGTAATAAACTTAGTATTTAAATTATTTAAAACAATATGTTTTTTCCTGCTGTCCTTCATGGCAATCGACCCTAGTTTAACAACTATTATTATTATTATTTATTTATCAGGCAGGCAGTTGAGACAACTAGTGGTTGCCTGTATCGTGCTGGTCCCCACTGGTTAATCTTTTTTGCAGTTAGACAGATGTTTGTCGAGTCTATTTTAAACTGATTTATACTTTTAGCTGAGACTACGTCTTCTGGGAGTTTATTCCACGCTCTGACTACTCGCTTGCTTAGGAAGTGCTTATGTGGATTACTTTTTGAGATGTCAGTATAGGAGAGCTTAAGGTGATGGCCTCTTAGATGGTCCCGTTTCCGTTGAAAAAAGTCGCAGAATTCCGGAAGGTCGTAACTAATCTAAGATCATGGAAGCGTCCTTCGAAGAGGAACAGAAGAAAAATCTATCAGAGAGGAGGAACTTTCAGTCTACATCACCTATAAAATTTAGTGCAGTGAGAAGATGCAATACTGCATTCACTTTACTTGTAGTCAAGTTTGAATGGCAGCACATTAACATTCTACGCGTGCGCTTACGCAGAGTGTACCCAGAGACAAAAAGTTCAGACAATTTGGACTCTACGGCCTAGAGTATAAGGGTTAACATGACCAGTATGGCTGAGACACCCCTGTCCCCCCGTCAGGTAGCTACTACTAAATATAGATAAGTCATACTGTCGCCCTGGCGACATACGGAGCGGAATGTAACCAAATTGTTGCTATGTAAGAAGTTACAAACCACAAAGAAGATTATAATCCTAAAGTAAAAAAAAATGCTTGGGATTTAAGTACGGAATAGCTACCTGGGCGGTAACCACGAACTCTTAAAACAATCTTAAATCTGTCAAACATTATCATTTCTGTCAAATTTTGTATTAAATGACGTACCAAAATTTACAGATTTGTCAATTTTGAGATTGTTTTAAGAGTTCATGGTTATGGTCCTGGTGGTTCTAAACGAAGAAGTTGCCAGGGGCGTCTACCATTTAAAACACTGCTTTCTGAATTAACCCAAATAATACATAACAACGCCAATCAGGGCGGTAACCACGAACTGTTAAAACAATCTCAAATCTGTCAAACATTATCAAATCTATCAAATTCTGTATGTAATGACGTACAAAAATTGACAGATTTGACAAGTTTGAGATTGTTTTAAGATTTCATGGTTACCCCGCAGGTCTTCCAAATATTGTCAACAAGTAGTCAGGCCCATATTTATGTCAAGCCCGAGTACTAGCTGTTTCCTGAAAGTTGCGACGCTGTGTTAAGTTTATTCAATATATCCAACAGGAACATTTAACCGGGATAACAAGTATCCTATATGTTAATCCAGATCATATCCTATACGTGTGCAAAATTTCATCCAAATCCGTTCAGTAGTTTTTGCGGGAAAGAGTAACAAACATACATTCATCCATACTCACAAGCTACACCACACAAAATAATTAAGGAAAAAATGTTTCAGCATTAAGTTGTACAGACAGGGACAAAATTTCCACTAAATATTGATCCGTATACACAGAATCCCAGGTGATATACATACTGTGGTTTTAAACAGTACGCCAATTGAAGGAGACGAATGTTTAATCATAAAAAAATGCAGCTCGATACATTATCCTTGAGGTAGAGCGTTAGTTATGGAGAAACAAACTAAAAAACGTGATTTCGATATTGATAGTAAAAGTAATTTGTATAGATTAACACATTTGCCTTCTTTAATTATTTGGCAATTGTTTAAAACAACGCCCTGTGTTTACAAAACGCACTAAGCATCGCTTGAAAGTTGAAGATATTGTAGAATGAAATGAAAATCTCGTACCTATCAAAGTGTGCATAAAGAAATTGATTAAAGTATCTTTAAACAAAACTTCTTGCAAAAATGTCTGCAAGATGTCTCAACAGGAGATTAAACTTTGATTCCGTTACACGCGCTATCTTAGTGGTTTCAACTAGTGAAACACTTGCTCTTTGTCTAGAGAACATCGTGTTAGACTTATATAAAGGTTACAGTTTACGGGGATAATTTAAACTATAGCTGAGTGAAGATTTAGATCAAGCTGTATAGGTCAGGGTTGGAAAGATGTGTTTAATGCCATTATTGCGCAGTGTAAATTATAGAAGCTCTAAGAACGCTCAGAATTAAAAATCATCATCTCAGCCTATTGCAGTCCACTGCTGGACGTCAGCCTCCCCCAACCTGTCTGTCTGTATGTCACCAGGCTGTATCTCATAGACCCTTATAGTAAGACAGTTGAAATCTTCACAGATGGTGTATTTTTGTTGCCGCTTTAACAACAAATATTAAAAACCCAAATAAAATAAATATTAAAATGGACTCCCATACAACAAACGAGATTTTTTTGCCGTTTTTATAGATAATGGTAGGGTTCCTTTGTGCGCGAGTCCGACTCGCACTTGGCCGGTTTTTCATTCATTTTCCAAAGGCCGCCGGTCCATCGAGCGAGACTTAAAAACGGTTTAATGTTTTTATTTGTTTTTTGTATTTAATTCAGCAACAACTTATGTCGGGTTATATGATGCTGTCTCTTAAACATTCAAAGCCTTGGCCGTGAAATCATGCACGATCAAGAGGCCAGTGGTTCCCAAACTCCTAGTTTGCGATACAGTTACAAGAAAAGTCAAATATTTTTTGAAGCATAGAGGCCTGCGATGACGAAGACTTCTTTGATGTGAACTGTGAACTTCCACTGCTTTTGGCGCTCTTTTTTCATTCGTAGTTTCCAACCTTCTCCTTCTTCCAACTGTGTCCTTAAAAGAGATTTAGTAAACACCTCTCGTCTTTTCTGATTAAAAATGGTCATCTTCCCAAACAGCCTTCTCAATTGAGATTTTTATTCAAAACTAATGCGAATATAATTAATAAATTACGCTTTGGTTCAGCCACCATGACTCTGGTCATACTCGTATTTTGGTACTAATAAAATTACACAAAGTATTAAGTAAGAATAAGACTTATTCCGCTGAACTTTGTCCGGGCTTATACCCTATTAAAAATTTAAATCTCGTCTAAATTTCGTTGAGGCGCATGGAAAATTTCTTTGGTTTTATAAATCGTAGAGTCACTTTTACTTTACCTGTTTTTTCTTTAATTCACGTCAAGAAAGTTTGTTGGTCATTCATGTCACATTCATTTGCTAACAAGTCGATGTCTTCATACGTTAAGTACTTGTACATAGCATAAACAGATCCAGTAATATCTGTCTACACTAAGCAAACACGGGTAACACAGTGTAAAAACCAACAGTAGTCCAAGGACTTTAATGTTTGCATATTTATTTTAAACACATTTAAAATTGCTGTTTATGTACAGTTTATATTATATAAAAAGATACAATATATTTTCCAAAACTTCCTCTTTTTCAGAAAAAGAAACATTTTTCGTTTATTTTAATTTGACGTTATGCTTGGTTTGTGACGAAAAATCGCATTAATATTTTTTAAAACGACTATTTGAATCACAAGTTGCAGTCTCGGACGAATATTTCTAGCCCCAAACTGAGCAAAGCTATCCAGCTACTAAATTTAGTTGCGACATTAGCACTGGCAGGTATGTCTACCCGTAATTACCTACGGGTAGACATACGAGTATGTACCTAATTATTTACGCACAAATATTCAATGTGCTCGTATCTGAATTTTCATACTCCTACGTCTTGCATCTCGTGACATTTTTCCGTGCACCTTTGCGTCGTTACCAAAAATTCTATGCAATCGGCGCGAGATTCGCATTGCAATTGGTGGTATGTTTGATTTACCCACTTATCCTATTTTACGAAGGAGTGACCCTACTGCATTATGGGCTATTTGTGCGAACACACATTTCTTATTTAAAACTGTGTATTTGGCTTGGATTACTTTTTTGTTAGTACATTATTACTTATAGTGTAGCCGTTTTATATACTTTAAGATGACCCAGTGGATTTCGTAGTAATTCGCATCCTTAATTTAAAAATCCAAATTCCATTTTTCGGCTGTTTCTTTAGGTTTCTTAGACTTTTCTTTTTTTCTTAACAATATTAGCTCGATCAGATTCAGTAAGTCAGTTCAAATCACCCAACGTGCTATGGAGATGGCTACGTTTGGCGTTTCTCTGCGAGAAAGAATCCAAAACGAGGAGATTCGTTGTAGATACAATGACACTGAAACTTTTCGAATTGCAAAGCTAAAGAGGCAGGCAACGTTGCTTACAATACTAATAACAGTTGAGGAAGAATGATTCCCGAGTGGCGACCATAAACTGGAAGACGCAGCGTGGGCATGCTTCCCACGCGGTGGACTGACGATCTAGTCAAGTTTGTGGGACGGTTTCTGGACGTAAATAACCCAGAGTCGCTTGCTGTGGCATTCTATTTTTGAAAAACAACACCATCTGGATAATTTTTCATAAAGGTATGATTCCAAACTCAGCAGCACGCTACAGTGCCGCTGCAGCACTGCTGCCACAGCACTACTGGTCCCCATAATTATCTATAAGTTTATATGAGATTACATTCCGAGCTACGAAGCAATGTCGCGCAGCAGTGCTGCCGCTGCTGAGTTTGGAATACTACCTTAAAACCTGAGTCATTGGCTCATATTTATCCAAAATATTACTTATGAGTCCCAAACCAAAGGGCAAAGGCCTACTAAGCTGAGAAACGCACACAAAACACCGCGGGTCCGAGCGTGGGCGGGTGACTCAGATCTGCAGTAGTGATGGGAACATGATTTATGAGCAGTATTGTTGTGCAGTCAAAATTTGATTTTAAAATAAAAAAAGAGGAAAAGGCGGCCATAAAATAAAGAAAAACATCCTTTTACATTACTTTGGTTAAGAGTTAGTCATGGATTTACTTTTTTTCTCTATACTGGTGTGGTGTGCAGTGAAGAGTATATATTTATTGATTGATATATTTTTTGTATAAATTTAGATCTGCATGCATTAAAAGTAAGTAAGCAAATACATATTTTTTTATTGCTATTTAGTTATTATTACTATGATAATTACAGGTACAACACATAAACATATTTTAAATAAATCTAATACCAATCCTTTATTTAATTTAATTCAAAAAGCAAATTATTTAAGTTTTTTTCAGTATGTACTATGCTGTCAAATATTTTCTTCTCAAAAAAACTAATGATTGGAAAAAAAAACGTTTAGTCACCTCACTAAAAATCTCTTATACGGTTTAGCAGTGAAAGTCGTTGCAACTTTCGTTTGGAATTAGTGAATCGTATATTGTTGTCTAATTACATATTGTCTGGCCTCAGGCTACGAGATTTGCTATAAATATTTATGTGCTGTTAAATGTTTTATATCACCCATTGTTTTGGGCTATGTTTAGTTTGTAGTTTGTCCCGACTACATTTTAGCTGATTTAACTAAGAATAGAGATGTTTATTACTTGTTTCTGTTATTTATTCGAGTCGATTTCTTGGAAATATTTATTAAGATTGAGTGTTAAGTTTACAGTTTGTTTCGGTAAGTTTTTAGTTGATTGTGAAGTTTGAAATATTAAGTTAATAAAAAATTATTGTAAGAAAGTGTTTCACATGTTTCTCATACTCTGAAAGTAAGTAGATATTTTAAAGATAAGCAAAAGGTTTTGTTTATTAGATGACGTAGACAAAATGCCACTGTCCAGGAAGGAAAAATAAAGACAAATATGTGTAGGTATTCATTATTATTCAAAATTTCGGAGACGAACTTATTTAAATCGGTCGAGGCACCCACGAGATTTTTAGGGACTAACAACAACATGGCAATTGATTTTTACATACATAATACGGTGTTCCACTTCTACCGGCATAATGTCTGTATTAAAAACAAAACCCAAAGTTTCTCGAGCGAAGCAGGTATCCAGCTAGTATTTAATAAACAACACCAAGGTGGCAACACGATCTCCGTTAAAATTGGAATGAAATCGTTCCTCGCGGTAACGAGCGAGCCTTATAATTACCGAAAAATGTGACCCGCCCCTGGGCCCGGCGTCTTTCATCGGCGGCGCGCGCGCAGCCGAGTGGGGCTCTT
Source organism: Anania fuscalis (assembly GCA_950371115.1). Taxonomy (NCBI): domain Eukaryota; kingdom Metazoa; phylum Arthropoda; class Insecta; order Lepidoptera; family Crambidae; genus Anania; species Anania fuscalis. The sequence continues at coordinate 10,279,034 of OX493344.1, forward strand.
CGGAGAGGTGCTCGAAGGCAATCGTGGTGTTTCAAAGATCACCTGAATGGTGCAGAAGGTGCATCTTGGATTTTGAAAGAGTCAGAGAAATACCGTTCCCAATAAAACTGTTTTCTTATAAAAGGCAGGCAAAAAGACCAATACGAAAGTCAGGTCTAAAGACGGAAGGTCTAACTGGATATGCTATTTATAAAGTGATTACACGGCTGTAACTCGCGATAGAGAAAATTGGAACTTGATAACAAAGGGTGCATTCCAATTTCAGCCATAATCGATTTTAGTGTACTCAAACTCGTTCCGAATTGGCATTTTCCTTGGCACTGCTCAAGTGTAAGCACGATATAATTGATTCTGATCAATTTGAATTTTGACCAACTTCTTGATTTTGAAGTGTCACAAAGTGTCAGATTCCTTCTAGTACGTTTCACGAATTGCAACTAAATTATAACACTAGACAGATACTTGGAGGCATTTCTTTAAACAGTATTTACCCTACCTATAAATTATATGTATGTATTTTGGTCCTTTTACCCTATAACTACTGAGTTAGTAGTTTGACCTTTGCGGTCTTTTATCAAAGATGAACAATAAGCTTTACGAGTAAAATGTATTTTCACAACACGTGTGAAAACATTACACATTCAAACTTTACTTTAACCCATTGATTTCTTTTAAACGGAAAATGCAACAGTCAACAGGTGCTAACAGACAACAATTCACATGTATCTAATCATAAAATGCTGCCATTTACAGCTATACTAATTAGGCATGTTCATACACTTATACGGAAACACTCAACATTTGTCACGTGCTAACAAAATTAGCGACTCCTATAATGGCTGCGCGTAGGCAGGAAACTAATTGAGTTACGTTGCTTACTCTTTGACGTGGGGTCAGTGGGGCAATATGGCCACACGAAGGCTTGAGCGTAGGTCAAATAAAACAGCTAAGTTATTTGAAACGTGGAGACATTATTCTGCTGAATGGTAAAACTTATTATTCTTAGTACTAAAGAAGTACAAGGAATAAGGGCTCGGTCTTTCTCAGTTCGAATTGGCAAATATTGCAGTTTCTTTTTTCTGCAAACATTGAAGGTGATAGTTTTTAGTATACATTTATGTATATTTGGGTCTACAAAAGACAACCAGCATGTGTCACCGAGGATTTTTATTAAACTTCTTTTGTTGTTATAGGTGGACTCGCAAATATCCGTTTTCATAAAAAGTCTTAATTTATAAAGAAAAAAACTACCAATGACGAACGACCAACGACGATAAACAATAACCTAGTTCGTTATTGCGATCTAAAACACTGGTAGTGGACTCTTTTAGTAAGTAATTGATAAAACAGCATTTAAAGTGTTAGTCTTGGTCAAAACACATAATTATTTTCAGTACGAAATTAATACCCTATCCAAAAGTTCACCGATTTTCATCATTATCATTCATTTTATGTAAGAAAGAGTTTTTTTTTTAACAAAATAGTTTAAGCTACATCTTACAATAACAGGCCTCGATTTCAAATAAAAGAAATGTAAAACCGACCAATAAATAAAAATGGTTACCTTCTGGATCTTCCTTTTTTAGGTATAATAGTAGATAATGAACTGTATTCACGGCGATACCTGCCCCTCTAGCACGATCAACAAAACACGATATGATACGATATGAAATAGCAATTTATCGCCTATTTACTTAAAAAATATGATAACATAGCCGCCATATTGAACTTTTATTGAAACAGTAAGGATGTCGGTGTCGGCGACGTCACGGTTATGCTCGCTTTTTTGATAAATTTTCATATTTTGACAATAAATATGCGATAAATCGCTATATCATATCGTATCATATCGTGTTTTGTTGCACATGCTAGAGGGGCTGGTTGGTATTCTCCGGCTGTGTCTCCGCCGGCCATGTGTTATCGAGTTTCGTGTGAGATATCATTTTCTTGAAATCTCGATCGCATTATGTGGCCTGTGTATATTGTAAAACGAACGTAATGGCGGCACAACACTGAAGTTGAATGGATTGAAATTCGTTTCGTGATGTGAAAAAGGCTTTGTATTGTGAATGATTTTTGTATTTAAATGTTTTTTATGAATTTGGGCAATTTAACTGCTATTTTGAATGGACAAAAGAGTGGTTCTTATTCTTAGTATTTACGATTCCAGAAAGTAGAGGTTGTGAAAGTTTATACATGGTAGCAGCTTCAACATTGGTGGTGGTGGAAACCAAGTATTTTTTTTCAACGTTAATCCTTTGTTTTATTTAAACACCAGAAGCAGTCCCTAAGACTTGGTTACAGGTTGCATAATTACATTTAGGGTTAATTTGTTTATTAATAAGAAAAGTCTGCTAGAAGATTTAGTAAAAGGGTAATTCGTACGCATTAGGTACTTTTTAGGGTTCCGTACCCAAAGGCTCTTACTAAGGCTCCGCAGTCCGTCTGTCTGTCTGTCCGTCTGTCACCAGACTGTATCTCATGAAACGTGATAGTTAGACAGTTGAAATTTTCACAGATGATGTATTTCTGTTGCCTTTATAACAACAAACAGGTACTAAAAAACGGAATACAATAAATATTTAAGGGGGCTCCTATACTAAAACGTGTTTTTTTTGCCGTTTTAGATAATGGTAAAGAACCCTTCGTGCGCGAGTCCGACTCGCACTTGGCTGGTTTTTTTTACACTGCAAAGTTTTTAAAAGGCGAAGCGGCTTTTGGAGCGCTCAGTAGTAACGATTTGTCTTAAGAGCTCTATTTTAAACAAGATTTGTTACGAAGACTCCAGCAATTTACGTTCTGGCAAGATTCCCTTGATGTTCTCGGCTTTTCCTGGAACTTGATACTTATACATAAAAACATTTTTTACTATGAGCTGCGTCTTTGGCTTATGCACAAGATGATATTAAACAAAAGAATAGATACTTTTTACTACCAAGTGGTCAGCTAATATCAAAATTTTATTAACACTGCCTAATCGTAATGCACTCTAAAGTTATTATAAGTAGATTACATTTTTCATAACTATTTCTAAACTTTTTAAATCGTTACCGAATGTATCAGATACCGCGTGTTTTAAATTAAAAATCAATTGGAGCCAAACAGCGTTTAACTGAGGCTTGGACCCTCTGACACTCCCCGATTGCCCCCTGTGCTTGAAAACCTGCATAGGGGTCAACATATGGCGAATCTTTATTATTATTTTTTAACAAAAAATAGATGACGACCGAGACATGAAAATTCTTCACTGTCGTAATCATATCTATGTAATACTTTCATTTATAGCAGCCACGGAAGATATTTTTGAAACACATGAATATAATATATACATAAATAATAATAAAAATTCATACATAAACACAAACGTATACATTTAAAGTTGCTGAACATGCAGCTTCTAGTTGAGGCTCTAACAAGCATTTCCGAGGAAAAAATGATATTAATAGTGAAGATCGTGCGCATGCGCAGGTCGCATTCCGTTGACCCGTGAGTCACCGCTTGTGTAAGGCCTTGCTGCTAGATTTTTGCTGTAATTTAAAAGGATGGCTCTATGTATTAACATTTCATAAAGTTTATTTTTCTTTTTGTCGTCTTGTTTGTTTATTAATGATTTTCACGATTTTTATTTTACTTATGTTTAAAATTTTACTAATAAGGATCAAGGATTATTTTATTTTTAACATTATATATGTATTATTTGATTAAATCTGCGAAATTTATACAAAGTCAGGTTAGTTGCTCTAATTTATAACTCGAGGACGGCTTGAACAATTTTAATGATCTTTGAGTTTTTGGAGTGCTCTCTTTTCTGAAAAGCAGAATAACTACGAAATAACGAAAATCCACGTCTTTTTTAAATTAGATTTTTTTAACAGTGTAATTAATTAATTACCTAGAAAGTTCTTAAGATTTATCTCCAGCGAGATGACATTTAAAAAATCGTCACAAGTAATAGAGCTAGTACCAGTAACATGTGTATTTAATGATTGTGACTTTGTCTTGAAATTTCTTTCTGAATCAATCCATATTAATGATTCCTACCGTAAAGCAGCCGACAAGCACATTTAGTTTTGTGTTAAAACAACAAACTCGAGACTCATTAATTTAAAATGCTAATATTTTTTTATATCTTTACGTCTTTGGAATGCGTAATTACACATAAAGTAGTATATATTTTTCTTGTTAATTGTTTTTTCTACAAGTAAGGGAAGTGAAGGGAGAGGCCTTAATACATTTTGCATAAATATTTTTTTCATTTATGTAGGTCCCTTTTATCCGTTGAAAATAGATCCTAAATTCATAGAGTCAAAAAGTTTAGGAATGAGTTCTGATCCACATTTTAGGGCTTTTTCTATTTTATAATTAATAAAAAGTTCAATTGTGAATAGAACTCCCAAGGATTTTTGGCTACAAATTTGAATACTGTTTAAAGGACACCTTATTTATTACATGCTATTTCCTGGCATATAGGTATATGTATATATATGTATTATATTTAAGTATGTATGTATGTTTATTTTTATCTTAGCATTTATATTTTATAGGTATTTTTTGTACGTGTATGTAGTTTATACTTATTGATATTAACATTGTAGGTATATAAATAAAATTACACAATAAGGACTCTGCAGCACTTTCCCCTTTCTTTGTAGTTGTCCTCTGCCTAAAGGTTGTCTGGAAGAGATCGCTTTTTAGCGATAAGACCGCCTAAATTGTACATCTTTCTGTAAATATCAACTGTAACTTCTTTGTTTGGTGTGCAATAAAGAATATCTATCTATCTATCTATCTATTCATAGGTCAACTTATTTTTTAATAGGTTTATTGTATAAATTATTTATTAGGTGTATACTTCTAATGACGAACCAATGTAATCAATAAAACTGTGTCCAAATTAACTTGTAGTCCGCGTAGGCGGCTTATATTTATTGTTTAATTTATATTGAAATTTATTTGATAATGGCCATCGTAAATAGTTTTAGTTCAATAGCAATACGTATTAGACTGGGTTTAATTTAATGTGACCAAATGTAGTGGGCAATAGTTAAAATGTATTTAGGTACATGTATGGTTATATGCTAAATGTAAGTAAGTAAGCGTTGATATATAACATGGCAAAACTTACGAATAATAAAGCTCGTAAAATAAAGTAGATTCCTTTTTTAGCACACTCAATAGACAAATTATTTCTTCACAAAAAAACCTTCCTCATATTGAATAGCTGAAAAAAAAAACACTCTCCTTATACCAAATGATGTTAACCACTTTCTTCAAGAAGGTGAAAAACAACAACTTATATTGAATAGCTGAAATTAAAAACATTGTCCTTGTACCAATGATGTTATTTACCTTCTTCAAGGCCATTGGTGGTGTATAAGTAGTGCGTTTTAAATCACGTACTGCCCTCAGAGTTAAATTAATATTAAAATTCTTCATAATAACAGCTTATTATGTAGGCCCATTGATCCCTAATTATTATGTCATTATATAGACTGGGCTTCCAATTTCATGGTCACCACTCGAAAATATCATTTAAAACGGCTACTTACTCATTTCTGAGTCAGTAAAGTGTTAATGGCACTTTACCGTTAACAAAATAAAATATTTTCTAATTTCCAACAAAGTATTCTGTTTGGAATGTACTTGACAACTTACGCACTGACGTAACTGCTTTGTACAGTCAAGCACAAATACATGTATTATAATTATTACACTTATTTAAGCGGTTACTGGCTGAAACTTTTGAAAGGCAAAAAGGAAGTAGTCATTGGACACCAGGCATTCAATGGACAGTTCCAGTTTGGACACATTTAATAAGAATACACTTAACTGTTGTTATCTACAATAAATCCTGTCTACTATATCATCGAGCAAAATCAGTAGAAGTTGGTTCTAAAAATATATGTGGTTCTTATTGGTATTATTATTATATGAGTTCAAACTGGAAGTGTCCAATAACTGTCTGGTGTCCAATGACTGTCGGTTTACCCTATAACATAGCTATTGACGAGAAAAGAAGCTCAAAACGGGTAATTCGCCTAAAACGGGAAAACGTTTTTCTCTATAATGTAAGTTATAATATTTGGTTTTAACCTGTCAGGCGAAGGTCAAAAGACACAATGAAAATTTTATTGTTACTGAGCGGCCGGACGGTCTTTGTCGCTTGATACGGCACTAATTAAAACTAGTAATACGAAAGACACGAAATTTAACACGCTTACTCGTTTTACGCTTACCCAAAACGAAGCCGGCTTCGTTTTGGGCTTTCTATTCCAAATAGCGTCGATATTATTGAATCGAAAAAAATCATTATAAAAAACAAAAAAAAAAATCAACAGCATCATTGCAACTCAAGGAAAAACGGCTAAGTGGCTAATATCACAGCATTGTTTGTTTTTTTTATTGTTCTCCAATTTTAAATATCATTTTTCCTTATTTTTTTCCTTTTTGTTAGGGGCCTTTGACGATTAATGCTATACCTGTAGAAGTTTAGTTAGGAACGTTGTAACTGTTTTTGGACCTCACTGTAAGTACACTTAAAAACGCCGTAAAAGCACTTAAAAGTGTAAAATTAGTTAAGCGATACTCTTTTCGTGACTAATGTTAGATTGTAGAGTGGTGTGGGTTTTTAACTTTAAAATTAGGAAAAACTAAGATTATATAATATCTACACTCGAAAAATCGGTTTTAGGTTAAAATCGAATCCACGTATCCAAGCGATTGGTTTTCCATTCTTCCATTCGTTTTAAGGTGTGTTTTACTTTTTATAATTTGCACGTAATTTCAAAAACACCATTACCAATTAAGAAAAGCGTTTAAAATCACAATAGGTATGCTACCTTTTTTGTCACCAATAGGTTTTTTTTCAGTACCCGTAACCTTTGTCGTCAGTCCGTCTGCAAGCTCGGCTTGACCACACTTCGTCTTTCAGTAAAAACGGTTGTCAGTTCTGCGAACCGGCCTATTGCCACTTTAGCTTTGCAATTTGAAAAGCTATCACTGATTTTGCGTTTATATCCTTATTAATAGTAAACTTCTGCTTCAAAGAGAGAAAAAAATTGTCTTGGTCGCATATTTGTCAGTCCATCGGTGTTTAAAAAAACAAGCTGTTAGTCCGTCAAGGCGTGACGCTTACACAGTTCGATTATTGTTACCAAACACTAAAAACTCCATTACCCTGCGATGATACCGTATTAGCGACGGTTGCTCATCGCTTTATCGATCTTATGGCGAAGATAATAGAGTTGACTCTCATTTCTAATGCGCATCTCGAGAGTTTAACCGGTAGTAAGTCGTGAATTTGTCACTAGGGCTACTGTCCTTCATGAATACGGTTTTAGGACACAAAATAGTAACTATCAAACGAAAAAGATGTAGCTAGAAATGAGTAAAAACAAAAAAAAAACTTTGGTAGTGACTACTCGTCTATTTGTGTGTAATTCCTACCAAAAAATTTGCAATAATTTGACCTGTTTATGATATCAAACACATCATTATGACACCAATTCCTGGTGCGGGGCAATTTATAAATAAATATTGGACAACATCACAATCTTACTCTAATCTCAAGGTTATCTTAAGGTAGGTAAAGCACTTGTGATATAGAAATCAGAAACAATGACAGTACTATAACACCCAGACCCGCGACTAAAAATAAAAGTTCGTTTTCAAAATTGACGACACCGGGGATTGGCGACCCATTTAGCCAAGCGTGCTCGCCCCTCGGCTGCGGTACCTCCGTAACGATCGTCTACGTTAATTAAGAAAACAAACTTTTCTAAATTGGCTCGCGTCTCGGCTTTATTTAAATTTAAGCTTAAGTTAGTCCTAAGTAAGTCCCGAGCTGTGGTCAATGCATCGACGCGCGCGCAATAAGGTGTCACTGTAACAAATCATCCGTGAACTTGGTTGTACTGTTATATGCATATTGCTCGTAGCATACGGCATAACAGATTTGACGTGCAGATTGTATTTTTAGTACCTGCTTGTAAGTTCTTACCCACCCATTACTTTAGTTCAGACAGGTAGCCTGAGTCGAAAAGAAAATGATAATACGTGTCGTTAAAATATGCTATCTTACAGGAATATCGTTAGAAATATAGAAAAACAATATATTAATAACATAACAAGAATAATTTATAAGATAATTTTAAAAAAGAAAGGAAGCTGTTGTTTCAGAAAAAAACATGATCAAAAGAGGATTAAAATTACACTATTGTTAAAAAAAAGATTTTTTATGCAAAAAAAAATTAAGTAGCTAAAATAATGTATAATTGTATTAACATAATAAGTTAGTTTTGAAGTGGATACGAATGAAAATTTTAAACTTGTTTCACCGACTCTAAATATAACTGATCAGATAAAATATGCTGCATAAACAAAAATAAAAATGAAATAAATAAATAACGTTTCACGTTTTGGTTAATTTTAAAAATTGAAACACTTTCTTTTGCTTCCTCCGATTTTATTTATAACTGGTAGGTATTTTCTATGTTACAAACAGCTGATCACACACTAAATTCAATGCAAATGTTAAGAACTATTAATAGAATTTTCCAAACGCTAAATTTATTAAATCTCCCATCATCTACCTTATGATTATTGATTTGCATAAAAAAGTTCATAAATTTCGCTCCAGGAGGGATTATTGATACAAGATATATTGACAAATGACGTCTAACCTATGTATTTTACAATATATTGACATCAGAAATATAATAAATAGACATTTATCGACATTTTTGATCAATAATTTAAGACCAACTTTCAATTCAACTGTAGTTAAAACACTTAATTGACTAATTATAATATCATTAAATCAATAACATGAAGGTAGTGGATTTGCATTTTCATTTAACTGTAACCTAAAATTTTACCCTATTTAGTTGTATTTTGTAAATTGTAACCTGGAATGTACTAACATATCAAGTTTCTTCCTTTTCTTCTAAGCAAAAAATAAGAGAAGCTTTATCAAAGTCTGACTGTACTACTAGCAAGTCTATCAATCACAAGACGGCATTATGGTAATATTGACAAATAGCTTTAAAGATTTCAAAGAAAATTAAAGTTTACAGTTTAGTTCAACTCACTTATAAACGCGCATTGTATACATGAAGTGTGTAATAAACTGGCACTTCTAACGTGTATATTTTTGTCATTACCAGCTGGTCGGGTGTGGAGCAAAACTGGGACAGTACACAATTGGCACCAAGTGTCTTACTCGTGTTATGCCCTACACACACACACAGTAAAAAAAACTTTTTAACAAAAAATAAAACCGCCGAAAAATTGAAAAGCAAAAAAATTCAGAGGCCGTACCCAAAGTAAAAATTTGGAAATGATAGCGAAGTTCAGTAATGAAATGCCATTGTAAAATCACGCTGTTGACAATGACAATCATAGTAATGTGACAGGCGATGACGAGTTTCGATATCGTTTCGTTACGGAGCGATTGCCACTTGTCCAAGCCCCTGATCTTTATTTGCTTACTAATGCGTACATAGGTTTATACTATAAAAAACATGGACCTAAATTAAGGAAATCAGCTTGGAGTCAATATTCTAGGTTTAAGGTAAGACCCTACGACTTAAAACTATAATTTAAACAAAAGTTTTCAAGCCTCTTAGAAGTAAGCTATCTGACCTTTTCCAACGGATCACACACGGACACAACGGAAGACAGAAGGAATAACAGCTGATTACTAAAGTCGATTAAAAAAGTATCAAACAATGCTCGATTCTGTCGCTTCAAAATTAAAGTATCAAAAAAGTTGTACCTTATAAAAAAATAAATAAAATAACACATTAAACGTGAAATAATAAATGGGTTTAACATATAAAATATATTTACTACCATTTAAACCGTTTTATGGGAGACATGCGTGGCTTTATCAAAATTATTTCGCAACTAATCATTACAAACCTATCGAATTGTATTGTCTAACAAGAAAATCTTCCAACTAAACTCTAATGCTCGTACGAATACACTTTCGCTCTTCACCTAATTAGCAGTTGGAAGCCATAAGGCATTTTTTCCTCATTAGACAATATTACGTGTGTAATTGAAGAAACAATGGCTCTGTGTTTACGTTACAACATTGAGATACTGGTTTTTCAATTTTGATTTCGTAAAACGTGTTGCTTAGTCTACCACTTTAATAACCAAAATGCTCCGGAGAATAACTAAGTATTATTGTGCATTTGGGACTATTAATTTATACTTGTTAGTAATACAATAGAATTGCACGAAAAAAAAAGAGATGTGACAATGAATCCTTAATACCTATAATACTATGAATTTATAAATAACCATCAAATTGAATCTCATTGACATAAGCGCTGACACGAATTTTCAATTTTTTTATACCTTCTTTATACGTCATTAACGATAAGTTAAATCCTATATTTAAACTTAAATAAAAATATAATAAATAAATCTACGAATATACTATTTCGTACCAATTTTTCGCTCGTTCTTCAGTCTTTACTATACCATATACGACGACCTCCGTAGTTGTGAGGCGAGCACGCCGGGCTGATGGCGTCGCCATCTCTGATTTTCCGGGTTCGATCCCCGGTCGGCTCAATGTAGAAAACGAACTTTTCTATATTGTCTCGCGTCTAAGTTTTGTGGTACCGTTGTTGTTTCTGATTTCTCTAACACAAGTGCTTTATCTACTAACATTAGGATCAGAACAATGTATGTGATGTTGTCCAATATGTATTCTTTATTTATATTTGTCCGTTTAGTCTGTTTAGAGACTTCTAAGCAAAAAATGACCAAACTCTGATTCAGATGGTAGTATGCAGCTGTTTAGGTCTAACATTCTAATATCACACACCCCAACCTGACCTGCATATAAATGTAACTGCATCATATGCGCGTACTTTAGCTTTAACAAAAACTAGTATCTCCCTGACATATGAACATAAATATTTTTAACACGTTAGCTTACTTTGTAACTAATGAAGTTGTCGACGTTACGAGAGGCCAATGTCATAAGCGAATGCTGTAAACATCGATATATTTTAATTGCTAAATGACCAGCCGAAATGTCGATAGTCAAAAATTCTGCATTCCTAACAAAACCAAGGTTAATAAAGGTTTATACCAATACAATAATCTGGTGACTTTTCTACAGCATGATTATTAAATCGTGAAAGTAATTCACTGTTTGTGAATAATAGCATTTTGAGACCAATATAATCTATGTTCACCATTTTCACAACATAATTTACGTAATTGAACCAAATAGTTACACGAGTGCAGTACTTAAGGCATTACATGTTCTAAAGCAATAAGAACAAAATACCTAGTTAAAATAAAACCCGTTCTGAAACTAAGCACCTACATTGTTTATTTTTAAGAATAAAACCTTAATTCTAAAATCAATTTCCAAGGCCTCAACGATATCGATAAACGTTCACATCACTATCGCGCCGTACAATCGATAATGGCCCATAGAACACTTGTGCCAAGTTTATGTGCCAAGTGTCTTACAGGTTATTTATGTTATTATTATGAAAAGATTTAATTACCTTTTTACTACGTACGTTGAGCTAAGTTATGTTTTACTTTTACGGACAAACTTACTAGTCAGAGTGAGTAAGTGAATAGGTTTTTAACCCTGCAATGGCTGTGCATATTATATTGGGCGTTAAATTTTTAACCGACTTCAAAAAAAAAGGAAGAGGTTCTCAATTCGACTGAAAGTTTTTTATATATTTTTTTCATTCGTTCTTTTATTATACTTATTCTGCCAATGTCGATGGTTATAACTTAGGTATACAAAATTTATTAGGTTTTATATTAAAATACTAATATACTTTTACAGGTTTTTCTTATCACGACCTAAATAAATTGGCCATAAAGAGAGAACAATATGAAATTTAAAAAAAAGTTTTATACTCAGTCAATATAGAACATCTGTTGTTTCAGTGGAAAAATCAAACTCTTTACAGTTCGATGCAAATAGAAAAATAAAAAAAATACAACATAAAAGATTCTTGAAAATGTGAACGACTAGGTAGGGACGCATTTGTGTTTCACGATATCATTAAAGTTCTGTTAAAATCAGGCACTTTGGACGGGTTAAGGATAGATTTGCAATGATTACTCATTTTAACCTTATTAGGCCCAACCGTGTTACGCCGTTCCTAAGTTTATGTCTAGGACTTAGATTTAAACACGGGTGGTTTCGCAGTTTGCACTGACTTTTACGTTAATAAAATGTGGCAACATATCATTGGTGTAAATTGTACAAGACTACATCACAAATGAGATATTGCCAGCTCGGTCAAACATATAGGCCAAGTTTTAACGTTTGTGCGTTCTAGAAATAAGTAGATTTACAATATTTTGCAAGGCCAGTTAGTAAATAACAAGAGTAAGTAGTAGGCATAACAGTATGACTATTTATGGTTGAAAATACTCTAAGTATGACTACACTTAGCAAAATAGAGTGCAGCGTGTAGACGAAAACTTTCTTAAGCACACTAGCGGAGCCGATGTTGAGCGCTGGGTAAAAGATGCGCAGAAGACTATTATGATAACGTGATTGGCTTATAGTGCTACGCGCCTGCACCTCTGCCTGGGATTTGTTGTTAGCTCCGAGCACACGCGTCTCTGATTCGATGATCGTCTCGTAGTAAGATGCGCTCAGCGGTGGCGGGTATTGTTTGGACAATATAAGAATCATTTGGTGTATTTAGGTACAAGTGTTTTTATTAAATTATTATCCACCCTTAAAATATTTGAGCACCAAAATAAATTTATTATGTGGCATTCAAGGGCAGTTATAACTAAAAACACAATACACTGCTAAACCTAGCATAACCATGCCCTTTACATGTATTATTAAAAGTAATTATATTTTTTTTATTTTTGACATCACTCACAATCATTGCTCTGATCCTAAGGTTATAGAAATCAGAAACAACGACGATACCATAACATCCAGACCCGAGCCACTATAGATAAGTTCGTTTTCTACATTGACCCAACCGGGGATCGAAACCGAAACCTCAGAGATGGCGGCGCCATTTAAAGCCCGGCATGCTCGCCGCACGGAGGTCGTCGAAGTAATTGAACACCGAAAGAAGAACGTAAACAATCTTGTCCTCAACAAATATCACAAATAAATTGGCAGAATTAATGCCAAAATGCATTACCAGATCGTCTTACACGCATTGTCTATGGTTTCACGACCTATATCATCTACTTAATTGCCAGTTCGTCTTAGATGCATTTTCTATGGTCTTACGACATCTATCATCTACTTTATAGCTTGTTCATCTTAAACGCATTGCCTATGGTCTTACGACCTATAATATCTACTTCATTGCCAGTTCGTCTTGAATACATTGTCTATGGTCTTACGACCTCTATCATCTACTTTATTACTTGTTCATCTTAAACGCATTGCCTACGGTCTTACGACCTATAATATCTACTTCATTTCCAGTTCGTCTTGAATACATTGTCTATGGTCTGACGACGTATATCATCTACTTTATTACTTGTTCATCTTAAACGCATTGTCTATGGTCTTACGACTTCTATAATCTACTATATTGCCAGTTCGTCTTGAATACATTGTCTATAGTCTTACGACTTCTATCATCTACTGAATTGCCAGTTCGTCTAATGAATTGTCTATGGTCTGACGAACTATATAATCTTCTTTATTACTTGTTCATCTTAAACGCATTGCCTATGGTCTTACGACCTATAATATCGACTTCATTGCCAGTTCGTCTTGAATACATTGTCTATTATAGTCTTACGACTTCTATCATCTACTGAATTGCCAGTTCGTCTAACGAATTGTCTATGGTCTGACGAACTATATAATCTACTTTATTACTTGTTCATCTTAAACGCATTGCCTATGATCTTACGACCTATAATATCTACTTCATTGCCAGTTCGTCTTGAATACATTGTCTTACGACTTCTATCATCTACTGAATTGCCAGTTCGTCTAACGAATTGTCTATGGTCTGAAGAACTATATAATCTACTTTATTACTTGTTCATCTTAAACGCATTTCCTATGGTCTTACGACCTATAATATCTACTTCATTGCCAGTTCGTCTTGAATACATTGTCTATTATAGTGTTACGACTTCTATCATCTACTGAATTGCCAGTTCGTCTAATGAATTGTTTATGGTCTTACGACCTATTATAACAACTACTTCATTGCCAGTTCGTCTTGAATACATTGTCTATAGTCTGACGACTTCTATCATCTACTAAACTTCATTGCACGTTCGTCTTAATGAATTGTTTATGGTCTTACGACCTACACCATCTACTTTATTGCCAATTCGTCTTGAATACATTGTCTATGGTCTTACGACCTCTATCGTCTACTTCATTACTCGATGCGTATCTAGGCATTACGGTACAAAGGCGAGCTTGCATCTAAATCCCTTGTTATGGGACGTGTAGCAACCCTGTATATGTTACACTGCCTACTTACAGTTAGCTGTCAATTGGGCTGTTTGTGCGCTGTAGGTTCTTTAGGAAATGAGACTCATCTTCACTGGTAGGGATAGCAGAAAAAACTTTTGAAGAAACATTTTTAATAATTTTGGCCATTTCAATGTAACTTTTTAAAATAAAAATAGTCATTATAGCTCTTATATAGTATAGGAAAGGTCAATAAAAATATATGATGGATTAAGAACCTCCTCCTTTTTGGAGTCTGTTGAAAAGCTACCAATTAAAAAGAGAGGCATTTGAGTCCATGATTTTGATATATTTGAAAATAATTTCATTAAAAGTCTGTTATTTTTGATGCACTGTCCTCAGTGCAGTAATAGAGAGAGTTAGGTTTGTTTAATAAAATATTCGTGTAAAATGTAATTTAAGTATTGTGTGACCAAATACCATTGGGTGCAAGTAAAATAGCTTCCTTGATTACTATATTTTGTAACAAATCAAGTGCTCTAATGTGGTAAGTAATACAATGGCGAGGACAAGCAATGTTTTTTTATTCTTCTTTGCCGTTTCCAATCGGGGTAAGCTCGACAATAATTCAAGATGAAAAAGTTCTTTATACCTCTGAAATAGGGCCAACCAGGCTAACTATACCTAAATAAATAAATAACAATAAATAAAAATTGGACAACATCACATACATTGCTCTGATCCTAAAGTAAGTAGCTAAAGCACTTGTGTTATAGAAATCAGTAAAAAAGACGGTACCAAAACACCCAGACCTGAGGCAATATAGAAAGGTTCATTTTTTACATTGACCGGACCGGGGATTGAACCCGGAACCTTAGAGATGGCGACGCCATAAAGTCCAGCGTGCTTGCCTCTCGGCTACGGAGGCCGTTAACTGAATTTACAGAATCCATATATCCATATACTGCATTCTCTGCATATGTCTTTGCAACAGTCGATTGCAAAATTAAAATATTCAGCAACCATTTTGCTGACTCTACTACCTCATCTAACGTTCAAGCATACTTTACTGTACTTATTGTTAAATTATGTTAAAGTTATGGGATACCTCACACATGATAATCGTAATCTTAATATTTTACGACGGTATAACGTAGGTGTGATTTTAGGGATCATTAGCGTCATTTTGAATAATTTCCAGCTTATATGTTTAATTTTAATGTTTAATTTAAGCCTAGAATTCATAAAAGTGATACAATTTAGTAAACTAACCCTTCGCCTCTTGCTATTCACAACTATCCGAAACGGATAGTAGTACTAGTACTTAGTATTTTTAATCAACTTAAAAACCGCACCGTATGGAAGCCCCCTTAAATATTTATTTTATTCTGGTATATAAATAAGGTCAAAAATAAAATTAATTTAGTATCGGCAACTGAAATTCATCATCTGTGAAAATTTCAACTGTCTAACTATCACGGTTCATGAGATACAGCCTGGTGATAGACGGACAGACGGACAGACAAACAGACAGCGGAGCCTTGGTAATAGGGTCCCGTTTTACCCTTTGGGTAAGGAACCCTAAAAAATGAAAAAATATTAAATATTCTTATAACATTTTTGTTTGACATTGCAACCAAAAAATTAGATTAATTAGCTACTGATTATGGCTTTTATTGGGAATATTTGATGCTTCTTCGTAAAATAATTCACATAAACTTTTCAGTTTTGTCTTGTTTCTTAAATTTTAATTATTGTTTTTCTTTTTGTTCATTAAGTACCTACCTCCTTTTATTTATTCATTTTTTGAGGTCAACGAATTGTTAAAAACGCTTTACTTGAGGAATAAACTTTAAGTACTCGTATTGTTGTTTTATGGTTCAAGTATGATTTATGAATAATGAACAAATGTAGGTATATAGTATAAAGCTTCTAAAATCTTTGAAATATATTTTCTTCTTTTATTGATTGCCCATAACTTGGGTCATCGGTCCACTTCCACCTTGCCGTTGAATTCCGCCAATGTCACGTAAGATGGGGGGAATACACGTTCTTTTTTTTAAATATTTTAAAATCTTATTTCAAGCTAATATTTTTTAAATCATTCTAAGCTTACTCCAGC
Organism: Anania fuscalis; assembly: GCA_950371115.1. Taxonomy (NCBI): domain Eukaryota; kingdom Metazoa; phylum Arthropoda; class Insecta; order Lepidoptera; family Crambidae; genus Anania; species Anania fuscalis. The sequence goes on from OX493344.1 coordinate 10,295,572, forward strand.
TTGATCGAATGGGGCCTTAAATGTGTTTAAAATTTTAACTAGAATAAGTAAGTAAGTAATGACGAAACTGTGTTAAAAGAGCAGTGAATTTTGAAAATAAACTAGTAGAGTATATATAATAAACCGTAATAAAAGTACAGTAATTAAGATATGGTAAGAGACAACTTTCGTTGCTAGCTCGCTTCTAGTCTTGTTTTAAGGCTAGGCTACTGTATAATACAGGGTGTAAAAGTAAATGGGACACTATTTAAAACCACGTAATCAGCTAGTCATATTATCACTTTTCCTATGAGAGCAACACCGAAATTTTTTTAGCTGCTCCTTACAAACTTACTCTCATACCTCGATGATAATGTATGGAGCATCTGAAAATAAAATCACGATTTCGATGTTTCTCCCATAGAAAAAGTTGTTGTATAATACCAGCTGATCACGTGGTTTGAAGAAGTGTCCCATTCTTTTGTCCACCCTGTATAACGCCACAAGTTTGTTCAATATCAATGTATTTAGGATTATGAGGAAAATTAATATGCGACGTTTAATTAGTGTAACTAATAAGTACAGCCATTTAAATATTTGTCAGATGATTGCGGTATCTTTACGGGAAAATAATGCAAATGTAAGTTTAGATTACTGTGCCTAACTATTGCTTAACTTGTGTGGCAACATATTACAAAGTTGGCGAATAGAAATACTAGGAAACATAATAATTACAAAATAAAAATTAAAAAAAAAAATACTTATAATCAATCCATTTGACATTTTGAAGGACCTATTCAACGATATCCTCCACGTTGGATTAGATGATAAAAAAGAATCATCCCCACGTTACATGTATGGGAGCTACCCTAAAAACAAGCAAAACCTCGGACGGACAGACAGACGGACATGAAGAAACTATAAGGGTTCCTTGTCAGGACTACGGAACCCTAAAAACAGACTAAAATAAATAGATAAGGGAATCCCCATACTACAGACATGTTTTTTTCGTCGTATTTATAGATAATGGTACACAACGTTTTGTGCGCGAGTCCAACTCGCAATTGACCTGTTTTTTTCCTTTTCTCATGGCCATTTAAATTATTTTTAATTTTGTCGAGAGTTCTTCTGTCGACTGAAAAATATTTTTGTGGTGTACAATAACAAAAAGTATCATTTAGAGTTAGCTATAATACTGTAGGCTCATTCATCATCATTCTTAAATTCATTCATACTCATTGTTAATAACCTTATTTCAATGTCGCCTCTTTTGTATATAAATTAATATTTAAAAATGTTGTCAGTTAAGTCATAAATGTCAATTGTAAAAAATCAATAATTCCAACAATTTGCAATACACGGCTATCACGCTTACGAAAAAGTTATTCAGATTTTAATTTATATTTCTCCGTTCCTCACACTCCTTCATATCACAGCACAACACGTGCTATAATACTTACCTTTTTTAAACTCCTTATTTAACCTAAAACAGTTAACACTCTTATCAATAGTAATAAATGTTCATTGATTATAGCTTAAATGTTTTACTGGGCTTGCAGTTGTAACTATTGTAAGGCTCTTAGGCTGACTGTATACGAGCAATCTAAAACTGGTAAACTGGCATTAAGGCGAAATCTGTTAGAATAGAAATGATTTTGTTCTAGTTGTGTCGATGAAGGTATCAAGTTTTATCCGGTTGTCCTGGATACAATAAAATACATTTGTATGTTAAGAAATAGTAATGGCCATGTCCTTAAAATGGCTGAGGTAATAAAGATGTATCTGGACGCTAAACTTAAAAATTAAAATGTAAACATACTTGAGGCGTGGCTATTTAATAAATTAATAAAAAACACCTAACTGTATACATTGGAATGTCAGGCCGAGACCAGCCTATGTTAACCAAAAGATTAATATTATAATGAAATTAGAAATAAGATGTAAGTAATAATTATTTTGTGTCGTGTGGTGCCGGCACGTTAAAAGAACAGCACCACCCCCTCTCTTCCTATGGGTGTCGTAAGAGGCGACTACAGGAGAACCGCCACAAGAAGACGGGCAGCAGCGTTTCCTCTCCACCATTGGCCAAACTGCGATGGACAACCCGCCTGCCAAGCGTGGCGATTATGGCAAAATCCTCCTTTTGGAGAGGCTTGTGTCCAGCAGTGGACTGATATAGGCTGGTGATGAATAATTATTTTATTATTTTGATATAAAAGCTTTTTTTTCTAGTAGTAGTAGTAGCTTTAGTAGGTGGATGAATTAAAAAAATATATATTAATACCTTTCTCGTTTTAATCAAAATACTTAATATGAAAAGTACCGTAAGTAAGCAGTAAGTTTGTGGTAAAAACCAGAAATATAAATAATTGAACTACCAACAAACAGTAAACGCCACTTAGTAAATCATTTGCCAATTTAAAATCAAATGAACTAAGTTGTATCTTATAAGTAAATCTCCATACATCTGCAGTTAATAAATACAAGTGATAAATCGTCTAGTAATGTTATTCAGCAAGACAAATTACCGTTAATTATCATTTTAACTAGGCTGTATCTAACATCATAATTCATAATTACCGACGCAGCGTAAGTAAGACACGCGACTAACACGTTTGTCGCACCGCGTGTGGCTGACCTAAGGCTAGCACAGAAGGCCTGCCCTCTGTCTTCAGCAACAAAAGACGATATGATATGATATAGCGATTTATTGCATATTTTTTGTCAAAATACTAACTTTTAGCGAAAATTCGAGCATGACCGTGATGTCGCTGGCACGGCTCGCACATGCTCGCTGTTTCGATAAAAGTTTAAGATGGTGGCTATGTTACCATATTTTGAAAGTTGGGTGTCGATAAATCGCTATATCATATCTTATCATATCGTGTTTTGTTGCTCATGCTAGAGGGGCTGGAAGCTTAGCGCGAAAAAGTACCTTTCGGTCGGACGTATAACCCTAACAAATAAAAATAGCCAGTCTCATGTGTCAATAAATATGACCAATATGTCCTTTGATAAAATATGACCAACTCAATCTAGCCGTGTACAAAACCCGAACGATTTCAATTGTTTATAAATTGTCAAACCTTTGATACAAGTGTGAATGGAAATTTAAATTTGATCGGATAATACGACCGAACGAAAGAGCCAAAAGGCCTCCTGCTTCGAAAGTGTTTTGTTCGTTCGGACGTATGATGAACCTTATAGGTTATTTTAATATCTACTTACGTCAAACCTTTAATAATTTATTAACAATTGAACGGAGTCTTTTTTTTAGACAGATACGGATATTTTTTTTAATGGAGGTGATTTTAAGGAGGCTAATACCTTCGAACAAGCAAAACATTGGTTTCGTAGTAGGCTTTCAGATATAACAGTTTACACATCTACGTTCTTTGGGATCTCGCTATGATTTAATCTAATTAACGCTGCTGGTCAGCTCTTCTGTGTTCCATGTAACCGAATCTTCAAAACTAAGTTCGGTTTTGCTAGTCACCTCAGAGCATTCCATCCAAATAATATCACGGCCTGATATTTGGCGGCAGGGAGTCGCCGTCGCCGGACACGGCGTAGAAAGTGATGATGATGATGATTTAATCAAATTACATAATTAGAATGCTAACTTTATTATTATGTACAAAACTATCTAGGTATTATATGTATTAATTTTTAAACAAATTGATATACTCGTATTTATTCAATTGGATGTTTTATAGAATTTTTCATCTGGGGTTTTTTAATATTTGGCAGCTAAACGTGTTATATCCAAAGTAGCAAAAGCTATTGTCTATCATAAATCACGGAAACTTGCAGTTGTATACTTACCTCTATTTTAATTAAAGCTTAAGCAGGCAATTTAAGAAACGTAATTATTTCTTAAATTGATAAGAGAAATTATTTTTGCCTTATTATTTTTACCTTATCTGTGCCATGTTTCTACGCGAAAAAAAACTATTTTATTTCATATTTGATTTCATTTTGAAATGTAACCTTTAATAATCGCATACCTATACAGTTACCCTACAACCAATTGACGAGACAGGCCTAGCAGGTTTAACACCGCGGGATTCGCATTCGATACGCCTATACACATTTAAAATAAGTAATTACCTATATTTTAATTCTTATCGTCAGTGACATAGGGTATATTTTACTACAATATTTTTCCTCTAGACTGTACCGGTAAATAGCAGCTAAAACCAGGAGGTCTGCTCATCAAAACATTAGGCATTTGCATATATTAGATGTTTTAATGTGACAGTTTAAGGGACTCTACTGGCTGCTGGGTCCGCGATCCAGGCTATCCCTCAACAACAAACTATTGGTCTACAATAGTATGCTAAAGCCGATATGGACATACGGTATACAAATATGGAAAACTACCAGCAAATCAAACCGAGCTATTATTCAGCGTGCACAAAGCAAGATTCTGCGTACCATAGCTAATGGTCCGTGGTACACAACGAATGCAGAAATCCACGACTATCTGGAAGTCCCAACTGTAGACGAGGAAATAGAACGCATAGGACTCAACTACTTAGATCGTCTGAAAAAGCACACAAACCCTCTTGCGCGAGCATTGTTAAGTAATACTGCAACTGGCAGGTTAAAAAGAAGACAGGTCATATAAAAAGTTTGACTGCAATTAAGAAGGACGCGGGTCATAGAAGGTCTCAGTCCTAAACGCCAAATATCACACAACAAATCGGCTAAAAGTCATAATGACTGATCGCAGATCACAAAAGCTAAACAAAAAAAAAAAAAAAAAAAAAAATGTGACTTTGTATGAAGAACTTAGTAAAACACTCCTTAATATAATATGTTTTATATAAACAAAAACTATGCAAAATTACACTCATAGAATATCTCTTCAACAGTGACCATGGCGGCTAAAGAAGCATGGGAAAACCAATTTCCTTAATTCCGTTATATTAATATGTTAGAGTAGCTATTAAGCTACTCTTACATTGTTTACATAAATGTAATTTGCGGTTGTAGTAATAATATTTTTATTACTAATAATTTTCTTTAGTCAGATATGTCTCACTTAAGCAATGTATGTTAAAATATGATTATTAATAATGTATTTCTATTTTTTCAAATCAATCTGTCTCATTTATGACCAAGTTAAGTCAATGAAGTGACTTGAATTATTACAGTTGATGGATTTTCAGTAAAAATATTATTATTGTAGCCGCTAATCACAATTTAAAAGTATATAACTTGCTTAGCGTACCAAAATAAATACGAGTACCTATCTGAGTACGTAAAGTAAGTTACAAATTTTGAATTTTCAAACTGTACTAAACGGTTCGCCTTAGTTACCTAAATTAGTTATATTATTATAATAGTTATAGTACATACCTAAAAATAATAATGTAAAATTTTACAATTATTATTATTGTTGGCACAAGCATTTTCTTAGCTGAAATACACACAAACCCGCGGTATTTGCTGAGTTGTCAACACTTGAAACAAAACAATGTTTGCACTAGAAATCACGATAATCACTGTGCAAATAAATAAACATATTTATTCACGAACCTTTTTCCATTGACTTCAAACATGCAATATCAGTATTAGAAAAGCTATTAACATTAAAAACCTTTTACAGTGCCTGCCAGGGAAAGTAGCTAGAAGTTGGGAAACAAAAGCTTAGTAAACGTGTTACAAGACGGATAGCTGTTGAAAGGGTTTTCTGAACTTAATGTTCTATTTTAATAGCTATATTCCTTTTAGAAGATGATTATTATGACTAATTTTTCTAGGTAAATCAAAATATGAAAATGATCTTTAAGAGTTTTGCGATCAGCTATATTCAATAAGGCAGTATTTTTCTTTGCATTTAAAATAAAGTAATTGTAACTGAGCAGTCAAATTTTAAATAAAATACAGCTTTTTTCGAAAAATACATACCATATAAATTTAATTATAAATTGTTTCGACATTCACACCAATAAGCTAGCCCCAAACTAAGCAAAGCTTGTACTATGGCGACTAGGTAACGGATAAACATACTTAAATAAGTTTATAAACATCCATGACTCAGGTACAAATGCTCGTGCTCATCACACTAACATTTGTTCCTTGCGGGATTCGAACCCGCAACCGCCAGGCTTTGTAGTCCGGAGCGCGGACCACTACACCAGACGGTCGTCGTATCTTAAACATGATCATCATTCATTCATCATAATTGTACACTGTGAACACTGTAATCTAATAAACTTCACGTTCTATTAGTGGATTTCTAGAGGTTCGTAATAATAATTACCAGAGTATTACAATGCTGTCCGCTAACTAAATCTTAAAACTCCTTTTAGTTAACTCCTGGGGCTTAACAACCTTTTAGTCATTCTGAGTCTTATAGACCCACAACGTGAACAGACGACCTGGTACAGATTGCAGGAAGCCGCTGGATGCGGGCCGCTTCCAACCGGCCTATCTGGAAGTCACTGGGGGAGGCCTATCTCTGCACAAATATCTCTGTGGCTGAAATGGTGATGATGATGATGGTCTCATGGCTCATAAAAGAGGCATAAGTCCAGCGTTAGACTTCTAGAGTTAAATTAAGAAAATGTTGTTATTCTGTAATCGTCTGTTTCTTTAATACAGATTATTATAAGTCATACTAAAGTTACCAGTTCCAGATTCATGAGCTCTAAGTGGATTGAACAACTGGATTGCCCTGTAATGTCGCAAGATGACGGATTCCGCCTTAAAAGTATCTCGTCGAGCCAAACACAGCTCTCCTATTGACCCGAATGAATCTTAATTAGATAATTATCGTTGAGTAACGCGGACTTGGTTTAAATGTTTACTAGGAAAAAGTGTACATACGGTGCAGGAAATGGATACGTTGCAGTAGATTTGAGTCGACTATTTTATGATGTTTCTTGGTTAAGTCAATAAAATCTAGAGTTTTTTACACACATCAAATTATACGTAACTTGAGACTTTTTTGATATTGTTTCTTCTTAGTTGCACAGCCTAGAAAACATCTCTGCTCAGCCTTAGTAGTAGACTGATAGAAATGCCTCGTGGAATTAATTATACGTATTATATATTTTTATGATCTGTGCATTAAAGTTTATATAATTAATAAACACAACTATAGAGTAGCAGTAATACGGTCATCTGTGTCCGTAACTGGTGTTTTTTTTTCACTTTAATAATGTATGATTTGACAAGTCATACCAACCCTCGCCTATACTAAAACAATACCACACTTCATAAATAACGGCGATCTCCTTTTTAGAGCTCTTAAAAGATAAAAAAAAACAGATCTCAAAAATTTTACATTAAAACTTCTTCATACTCAGTGGGTCATAAAGATCATAACCATAATAAAAATATACCGGCTGTAAATTTTGTCTGTCTCAATATTAAAAAAGGCTAATGTGATCATCAATATGAACCACCTTTAAAATCAGATCAACATCGAAAACGATAATGTAAAGAGCATTCAAGTATGGAGGATTTGATCACTTCCTTCAATATTAATATTGACTAAATCTACTACTGTATAAAAGTACTAAAAATATAGATTAAGCAATTCGTTGATTTAATATACCCATGATCTCGCTAATTATATCTTAATTATTCGCTGGACTTACTGAACCTAATTACTATCTTGATATAATGAATTTATCGCATCTTGTAAGAAGTTAAATTATGATGTCGTATAATTAATAAGATAAGAGCACATCCTCCCGGTATCTTAACAGCTTCTACATTGATTTGAATTTGTATAATTTGATTATATTCGAAGCTTGTTTGCGCATATATTGCGGAGTTTATTATTAATTGAACTCGAGCCGGAAATTAGGCTTCATAAGTTTATATCCTTATTGCGTGTAACGGTGTAAGTATCGATAAGGCCTCCCACATATTAGCGTCTTTCGAGCGTCTACGTCGTATCGTGGCAGTGTCCAATCAGCGTTAAGTAAATGCTGCTGCGCAAGTGTGCGTCAACACTGATTGGACGCTGCCACGATGTGGTCGCTCAAAAAAACGCTAGTGTGGGGGAGGCCTAAGATTAAATGGGATTTTCTTGTCTTACAAGTGTGAGGTACTAGCTTCTGCCTGCGGTTTCGTCTATGTTGTCTTTAGAATTAAAATCATCATACAACAGAACGACAAAAATAGGGTTCAAAATGATATTTTTGTGCGCAAAATGCGCCAAATTGTCTTGATGTAAGGAATTAACATTATTGTGTTACGACGAGATACTAGACAATGAGTTTTGCCAGGAACCCAGCACTCCCAAACTCAGACTGTTTTCAAACATTTATAAAAAAATATTCAAAAGTTATATTTTGTATACCCAACCAATTAATGCCGGCCATATATTGAACAAACGATGGCTTACTACAATGTTGTAAGACGCAAATTCAATGAGGAATTCAATTCTAACTGTACGGTATCCTGCGTCCAATAAAACGGAAAATAAATGTGTGTTCCCTTAATATGGCTTGTAGTGTAGTAGGCAGAGATATAGACTTCAATACTCAATACTGAACGTGTTGATACAAAGAAAATTAGTGGGAATTAAAAAATACAAGTGTTAGAAGCAGGGACGTGCGCTGCTTATAGGCAATTAAGCAGTGCCTACCTGGTAAATGAAATAAGATAGGCAGTAGGTACTGACAAATGTGTGTCATTGATGAATACCACTGATTTTCATCAATAAAACACATAAGTAAGTATCTACTGACTACCTTGAAATAAAACGAATGCCAGCCACTGGTTAGAAGGTACCTAATAATATTTTATCTTTGTAGGTAGAATCACAGTGTTATGGATCTTAATGCCAAGAGTTGTTTATTTTATACTAGGCATTAACACACTTTTGCACATCCATACCAAACGTAAATATTTTTGAATTGATCTGAACAGAAATCGAAGCCGGGAAGCTCTCTGCGTGAGGCGTAGTAAAACACTAGTAGCTTAGGTACATAGGGTATTACGGTTTTACCAAATGTTCAGAACTTAATAGAAATAAATGGGAATAACGGGGTATGGGAAAACCTACCCCCTAAGAATAGGGTGAAAACTATCTTACAATTACAACAATAGATTAAAACACAGTTCTTACTAATTTAAACAAGAAACTTTTGCTTTTAGAGCACATATTATATATATTTTAAATGTACTATTTTACGATCATATTTACTTTGCATAGATGCGGTACATAACCCACAAAGGAATCAAACCGATCCTTTCTATTTTTCAATGCCTCAAAGTTTTTAAGTTGCAGAGTTGTTTTAAGTTTATTTCCTGGTTTTGGCAACTAATTACAAATTTGCTAATGTTACCAGGTGGCGGTGCTTAGCGGAAGCATCGGCCATGGCTGTGGGTGCTTTCACGGCGAATTAGCACTGGAGCCTAATCACTAAGCTCATGTTACGACTTATGTAGAAAATTGGTCAAAATCTGTAGTATCCAAATCTTGGTGGTTTTTATTGAGAAACGCTAAAAGAATTAAATATTTAATGAACGATTTCAACATTTTAAAAATTTAAAATAATAATTTTAAAGGATATGTATTCTAATGGAGGTATTGTACGTTTTGGTAATTTTTCTACCAAATCTGAGGTCCTTCGCTGTAACAGCTATCGAGTAAGATTTACACAAGTACCTAGATCCTCTCAGATGATAATGATCCTCGGGCATTACTGATGACATTTAAGGCTGTTCCATAAATGGTTTGATAAATATTTAAACGTAATGATTAAGTTTTTAAAGCATTTCTTCACTACCTTATTAGTACTATAGTAAGCAATTATAGTACTACGGTACCTACTTTTTAATTCTCTCTTAAGCTAAAACAGAACCGTAATAAATTAAAAATCCTAAACCTCGCTCATGGTTTTCTGCACGTCAAGTTATATTGATGTAGGCACTTAAGTAGCCTTTGTATAAACGGAGAGGTCAGTGCCCAAGTAATTGAATCGTAATACTGCTACGGTTGCATAAAACGTAACAATTTTAAACGCATACATAAACTATTAGCCATTACACAGATTACCTGAATATCTTTTTAAGCGGCAACATGCATATTTTTTTCACACTCAAATCGATAGGTCATGGCGCGGTTCTATAGAAGACAAAATTAGCGATTCGTTCCTTTTAGAAACGCCGCATCTACGGAACCAAATGTATGCGTACACGCAACTCGATACAGTCATTAGCTTTCTGGCAATTTCGAATGGAATATTCAGTTGTTGGAAGCAATCGGTCAATTATTGAGCTCAATATTCGGACACCAGTTAAAGGCCAACAATTTTTTGAAAATACTGGCCAAAAAAGGATGTCTTGTTGTCCACCCACAAGGTGGAAAGAAGACTTGGTAAAGGTTGCAGGAAGACGCTGGATGCAGGCCGCTTCCAACAAGCCAACCTAGAAGTCACTGGGGAGGCCTACCTTTGTTCAGCAGTAGACGTCCTATGGCTAAATTGATGATGATGGCGAGAAGGTTTTAGTAAAAATGAAAAAGGTTATGGTGTCTGTGACTTTCTGAAACTGGTCTACCCTGTGAAATCACTTGTGGACAACAAAAGAATAAAAAGAGGTAAAATAATCAGATTCCTTTTTTTAAAAAACGTCGTATTTGGGGGTGGGATTTTAATTCTGATTGGCGATGTGTAATGAATGGCTAATTATCAATAATTGTTAGTACATCCTGCTTTGCCGCTTAGAGTTTTCACCAAATAGCACCGGTACAGTACCAAAACCAAAGTCCAAAGACCAAATTTCGCCTGACTCATAAAAAATCACACTCTAAAGAGCCGACAAACTAACAGTTACTGGTCAATGTCACTCGCTTCCTACATGGAATAGTACTCTTGTAAGTCATTAAAATGCTAATAAACTCCAGGCGATGACGACTCATTATGGCCGCCGGAAGCTAGGGAGGGGGGTGAACCGGAAGTGACGTCACTTGCGCGCGCGCCGGCGCGTGAAGCCTGCCTGTGGGGGGATATTTTTTCAATTAATAACGGTTTTTAGGGCTTCGTAGCAGATGTTTGTCGTGGGATTTTGGCGGGTTTTTTTGTAGAAGCCCATGTTACGTTGGTAATAATTTAATTGTGTGGGAAAGTTGTGACATACGTATAATATAAGCATTATTTGGATCAATAACGTCTTTTTTAGTTACAAATAATTGGTCATTTAAATTTAGTTAAGTCTTCGGAGCTTCCAATATTATCAGAGCTCACATTATGCCCTTAGAATCTTTATAATAACGATTATTGTTGTTTATAATGTTTTAGCCATTATGTGGAAGATGACAATATGCTTAAAATGCTACATTTAAGTGATTTTCTCAATTATCTGTCAAGAAATTAGATACCGTTTTTTTAATTTTGTTTATTTGATTAATTATTTGGATATTACATTATAATTAAAAAATGTAATTGTAGTACACCATAATCGTAACTTCTTGAGAAGTGGTAAAACAACTTCTGAGTTAATCACAATTGGGACATATAATTATTTTAGTCTAACGAAAGCTTTCTTATTTATCCTTATAATCTAGGAAACATTAACAGTTATGACTACGATACTAAAACACTTATTTTCCTTGCACTGTACCATTCATAGCTTTCTCAACCCTCGGGGCTCCTAATTGTCAGAATTCACATTGTGCTTCACTTATTTATAATGCCGCAGACATTATGCGGAACTGTGTTAAACGTTGAATGACCTATTTGTTGTTTATTTACAGGTAAGGAGTTATATGAAGAAATAGACGACAGACATAGAGGTAACATAGCGACACAAAACACCTTGCAAGTGTGAGTCAGCCGTCTTTTTTAATAATGAGATTTTTGTTAACGGCACCGAAAAAAGGAAAACCACGTGAGCGTGTTTTGTTTTATCAAAATAAATAATAATAAACATTGTTCAATATCATATGTCAACGCTACTCGGTAGGTATCCTGATTCCATATCTTGCAAAAGCAATGTGATAGCGAAATTGACAAATTCTGGCTTTAAAATCGCAAATTGACAGCAAAAAACAAAAACAAAGCAATCTACTGTCAGTGCTGCCCATATATTTTACACTAACTATCAATCGGGCGAAGACTGCGCGATTATTGCTGATTGCTAATTTTTAGGGAATAAGGAAGCGGATCTTTTAAGATAGGTAACGCTAAATAAATCACTTGAGTTACATAAATCACTCACCTTTGACAATGAAAAGAATGATTACTATGATTAGGTACATTAGTTTATTAGGAGATGCATGCCAAAAACGGTAACTTTCACATTTCGTGGTCCAAACCATTTTGGACCACAGCTACTTTCCAAGTGTTATTTAAATGTATAGGTTCCCTTCTTTACGCCGATTTTCCTCGCCGCTGATTTATCACAAGGAAAAACACAAGTAATAGACTGGAACAATAAAGAACCGGCCAAGAGCGAGTCGAACTCACGCACGAAGGGTTCCGCACCACGATCTACAAAAACAGGCAAAAGAATCACGTTTGTTGTATGGGAGCTCCTTTAAACAATTTTTTTCTGGTTTTTAGTATTTGTTAATATAGCAGCAACAGAAATACATTATAGATAGATAGATAGATAGATAGATACTCTTTATTGCACACCACACAAAACAAACAATACAAAAAAAGAAAATACATTTAGAATGGTTCAATTTAGGCGGTCTTATCGCTAGAAGCAATCTCTCATTATCTGTGAAAACTTCAAATGTCAAACTATCACGGTTCATGGGATACAGCCTGGTGACATACGGAGTCTTAGTAATGGTCCCGTTTTACCATTTGGCTACGAAACCCTAAAAAGCTAGATTTGTATTCGTTTTTTGAGGTAGAACCAATGACATTAAAATGCATATATTCTGTGTGTCTTACGTAACAATAAGAATACCTACGTAAATAGTTCATTATCACCATAATTACTTTCTTTTTGAATGAAACCTCTTATTCATTGAGCGTAACTCAAAAATAAGACTTTTTACGTTCTGCAACAATAACGTTTAAAACAATTGAATTTTCATACTTTATAACGAATGGAATAAGGTCTAAATTAGGTCATCAAATCCACAGGTGCGTACACTTAACAATTTTATTCAAATTGCTGTCCAGTCGAGTGCACCGACAAATGATAGGCTCTGGACCGCGACAAAGTTGCTTTAAGACAATAAAAAACCTAAACGCTAAAAAACCGTTCAAAAACTGCATTTCGAATTTTATGAGTATAGGTGTCTTGTCTTCCAATTCAGCTCCAATTGATTGTGACGTATTTGGCAAAAAAAAAGGACAAGGAAAGAAAAATATAAAAACGAAATGTTTTGTGTTTTTAACTTTGTATTGCTTGTCTTATTTCACGAGTGATAGCATATTTTAATGGCTTAAAGCTTAACGTTTAAAAGCGCCGTGAATTAACATAATTTGTAACTTTTTTTGGAAATAGGATTATGGACGTTCAAGCTCAGATTTTTCGCATAAATGATTATTTTATAACACTGTTTCTGGTTTTCAACCTAGTTAATTTCTAAAGTAAGTATGTTTCAATGGCTTGCGAGTACGGCTTTACTAGTAATAGCGCTAGTAGCCTTCACAAGTTCAGACTAGCTGCTGAACAAATTCATTACGTTTATTTTTCGCATGTATATTTGTAGAAAAACAATATTTCTCAAAATTTTGGTGGCAATATGTTTTCAAAACCAATTTTTTACCGCTAATCTACTTCGATGTTTATTGAGATTAAATAATGCATTGCGGCGAACATTTTCAATAAATATGCTTATAAAAACACATTTAAAAATTGCTTTCGTTTTATGAATCGCTGTTCAACGTTGATCTTTGTTATATACGTTGTGTTATTATGTATAATAATAAACCGGCCAAGTGCATGTCGGACTCGCGGACTAAGGGTTCCATACCAGTATCTATAAAAACGGCAAAAATCAAGTTTGTTGTATGGGAGCCCCGTTAAATATTTATTTCATTCTGTTTTATAGTTTTAGTTGTAACAGAGGCAACAGAAATACCTACATCATTTGTGAAAATTTCAGCTGTCTAACTATTACGGTTCATAATACTTACAGCCTGGTGACAGACGGACAGCAGAGTCTTAGTAATAGGGTCTCGTTTTACTCCTTGGGTACGGAACCCTAATAAAAAGGGTCAACAAAGGGCAATTGCCGGTCACTCTATGCACCTGTCTGATTCCATGTCACTGCTTTGATATTTCATAGAAAAACGTAGTTGAAATGAATTACTAACTTCAATAACGCAAGCTTTTATTCTTGGTATCAATTGTGACTTTTAAAACAAAATTACTACAATTTAGTATGTCAAATGTCTGGATTGCTTTAAATGAAAGATAAATAGAGTAATAAAACGTCACATATTATATTAATTAATCATACTTAGCTAAGCACTAGCATATAAGTGTCAGATTAGTCTTACGAATTTATTTCATCGTGTTAAAATATTTATCTTACAGAGCCTATTAAACAGAGTTGACAGAGTCTCGTAACATGTTTAAATAAGCCCGCATTATTTTATGAATCTGTTGCCATTCTATAAGTATCACTAATGATATTGGGGGCACTGTAAAGTGTTTTCGAAGGCTGCCTGTAAAAAAACCTAGCAATATAATCCATTGGATATCATCACTCTACCGAACACTTGGTTCAATCTACCAACACAACATCCCTGTTTTAATTCGAGTTTCCCGTTTATTATTATTCCAAAGCAAAGGTATCGCACCGTGAGAACAGCGCGGCAGTTGGCAAGCGATACTAACGACGCGGTCAGCCATAATGTCGCGATTAGTGCGCGCGCGCACCGTGGCGGCATAAGGCATACAGTAAATAGATACAGTTGACTCAATTCATATCATCCTGTCAGCCTATTGTAGTCTAAGTACTGCTGGACGTAAACCTCCCCCAGAAAGCGCCAAAGAGCTCGATAAAGAGTTTTTTTCATCCAGCCACTGCGAGACATTTTCCTAAGTCATCAGACCATCGAAAACGGACGGTTTTAGGGTCATATACAAGAGGCGCGGGCGTGGCGCAGGTGAGGCACAGCCACGGCGTAGGCGATGCGCAGGATTTATGACAAAAGTCTCTGCGCAGCACCGGTGTTACGCCCTTGCCTCACTCGCGCCACGGCTGCGTTCACGCAGGTCACATCATTGTAGTGCTTGTTCTTTCTTCTTTGAAGTGTTGGCTGGCTTGACAGTGGTCTGAAGTCTATAGTTTTACAGCTACATGTCAGATTTAACTAAATCTTACACCATACCTATCTGCTGATTTTTATATCTGAAGTACCAGTGAACCTTCTGTGTTTGCTTATGTTGTTATGACGCAGACGGATTCAATTATAATGCCATAATTTTTTCTACGCTTCAGAAGTCTGCTGGTTACTCTAGGTAGGAACTAGGTTCGATTTCCAGTGTCGTCAGTTAGTTTGAGGAATATTATGTCTTCCTATTAAGTGTGGGCTCAGACAGGCGATGGAATTGAATCCTAGATTCAGGGTTGTCTTAAAAGTTTTGTACCTTTGAATTGCCTATGAAGTTCATCATATACTTTGATAAAAACTTGTACTAACATTTTGATGTTAGTTTTTGAAGATTTGTCTTGGAAGTAGATTATGGAATATTAATGTAGTTTTTACGACAAATTCAATAAAAATTACATTATAACAATTTGACTCAAACTGATCCTGATCAATGAATACTGGAATTCTTCAATACTACTAGTAACACCTTCTGCATATACATAGAATAGTAAGTTTTATAATATTTATTAGTCATTTAATCGTATAATAGTTTTAAGAAAAGCCACTAAGCCATGGAATAGGGGTCGAAGAAGATCCACCTGATGGTCAACGGTTATTGTAGCCCAAAAACACCTGCTACGTAAGGGGAGTCACCGATGCGTTGCGGTGCTTTGAAGAACTTAATAACTTGCACTTTACATATTATCATTCATTTCAACAATACGTTTTTTAAATAACGTTTAAACGCAGGCCTAGTTAAGTACTTAGATAAGTAGCTAATTTATACTGCAAAACAATTTTAGTGATGGTTCATGTCAGGTTTTTTCTATTTAACTGTATTCTTCCAAATTTTGTTACTTAGTTCTAGTTTTGTCAAATCAACTTTCAAGTATAGTACATACATTCCGTGAGGTACCTTTTCCTGGTTTAGCAATAGACCTCTTAGTTCTGATAGTAAAATTTCGGCTTCTGGCTCATGCATATTCAAAGCGCTTTCTTTACTTAGCACTAAGAATTCTTTTTTTGTACCTTGATAATTTTAACATATTGATTCCTATGCAGTTAGACGTTGGTTATTCATTGCCCTCATTCTCCTAGCTGTTTCTGAGAACAAAAATCTTCTTCTTAAACGGTAGTTGGCCAACAATAGCTACTATCATGTACAATGAGATTATGAATTCTATCCGTCAGTCTACATCAATATTCAGAAGGTATTGTTTGAGGTAGTGTTGTGGGCTGGTCGAATATCGATGGTCGTTATTGGTAGTTTATTATAACAACCAACAATATTTACTGACGATCTCTATTCAGCCTATTGCAGTCCACTGCTGGACGTAAGCCTCCCCCGAAGAACGCCAGAGTGCACGATCTCCCGCTTTTTTCATCTATCCACTGCCAGCCATCTTCCTAATGTCGTCGGTGTATCGGGCTGGGGGCTAGTGATTCGATTCGATTCGCCTTAGCCAGTAATGCACAATGATTACTTTCATCAATAAATAATTTAGTATATACATTCTTCTCTGCTTTCTTCTCCGTAGGGTCTCTTTATTAATCTGGGTTCATTTATTTATTTTATTCAGGTACGATTTGAAGAATTAATATTCACAAATCATGCGGTCATAAGACTAGGAACGAATTCTAGTTCTATTAACTATTTATATTAATGACAATTGTTTTTTATTTCATTTTAACTTTACTTTATGTATTATTCGTTAGTAATTTAAAAAAAAAAGTATTAAGACGTAGTTCATTTTTATCGATACTTAGTAATAAGAGTGCGTCTCTACCGGCGCGCGCGCACGTGTCATTGACCCTGGTGCACTAAATTTGGAGCTAACGATTCGTGAATAGGGCGTTATGTGCTTATCTAGTTGGTTTTAGGGTCCCACATAAGGTTTTAAGGTTGTTTTTTGTAACTGGCACCCGTGCAGCATTCATAAATGAGGTATAGTTAGCGTCGTCTCTTATTAAAAAGATATAAAACTTACTTACTTTAATTATGTAGGTAGGATGATTTGTCACTGCACGATGCATTCGCGAGATTCGAAAACACCTAATTTACTAAACTGCTTAAACAATGATTCATGTAAGTGCTTATTACATGTGTTTTTTTTTAATCAGAACTTTCAAATGTTATTTTCACTTTTTTTTAAAGATATTAAAATTAATCTAAGGACGTCCTAACTTAAAAAAAAACCGAGCTGTATACAGTGTGTTTAAAAAGAAAAGTGATACTTGAGACATTGGCCTTACTACAAAAAGATAGACTAGTGTTAAAAACTTGTATAAAGATTAGCCAACCAATTTGAGATGTTTGCTAGTAATATGTCTCGAATGTCTGATGTGTCAACATTTCAAATTGGTTGACTCATCCTAAGACAAGTGTTTAACACTAGTCTATCTTTTTGTAGTAAGGCCATATTTGTTTATTTATTAGGCCATTCGACGTATTGTTTGTTAGTTGAATTCTTTGCTCCGGGAGTCATCGCTATTGAATACGATCGACTCCCGGGTGTTTTTAAGTATACAGGGTGTTAATAGGTTTTGCCTCTATACGTACACCTGAAAAAGGTACGTGCAAACAATTTATATCTTTTTTTTATGACTTCAGCATAGCATTATGCATAATATTAGTAAAAAAAATTTCGGCATTTTTACCTAACACCATGAATACTGATGTTTTGTTGAGATTTGATGTTTTATATACCCTCAATTGTTATAATAAGACGAACTTACTTTGCACGCTGTTTTCTTAAGCATGTGTGTAATTTCAGATCAGAGAAGTGTGACTAAGCTATATTTTACGACATAACGAGATAATAATCTTCTTGACGTCTGGATATTTTAAATCATTTACAAAAAAAAAACTCTCATTTGTAATCTTATTTATTGTTTACAAATAACAGTTGGAGTCTATGTATGATCTGACAATTTAAGCGTTAACAGATGGCTATGTAAGTGATTTTGTCTATTCTGACCTGATGAATATGACCATTCTGTGTAATTGAAAGAAATAAAGGGAGGTTCATTTAGGTATGTATAGTTTTATAATTTTAGTTTTTTGATAAAAGAGCGTACCTCTTTAGTTACAAAATCTTATTTAAGGCATAAGGTTAACAAAGTACCCAATTTAAAAATATCGTCCTAAAAAAGACACGCATCGCTTTTCAAGATTATAACGAATCAAATTTAGTTTTCAGCCACATCTTACATAACCCGGTAAAATACTTCTATCAGCTGGGAAGTTAGTAAAGTACAAAAAGTATTTACGCATAAAATATAACACAACAGGGCCATAACCATGAACTCTTAAAACAATCTCAAAGTTGTCAAATCTGTCAATTTTGGTACGTCATTTCATACAAAATTTGACAGAAATGATAATGTTTGACAGATTTGTGATTGTTTTAACAGTTCATGGTTAGGGCCCTGGGCCATAACCATGAACTCTTAAAACAATCTCAAAGTTGTCAAATCTGTCAATTTCGGTACGTCATTTCATACAAGATTTGACAGAAATGATAATGTTTGACAGATTTGTGATTGTTTTAACAGTTCATGGTTAGGGCCCTGATGTAAACAACAGCTGTGTGCATTGATGCGTGAATCCAATTCCAATACGTCACGTATTAATGACGTCAAAGGTTTAGTTAGTTGCAGTTCGTTAATATGAACACAGACTTGAATAAATGATATAGTCTACAACTTTAACTCCATCTAATAGCTAATTATTCATAATTTAAGAAAATTACAGGCGTTTAAAACTAAAGTAATACATTAACTATGAAAACATAATACTCCTTTTTCATCTAATATTGGACAACATCACATACATTGCTCTGATCCTAAGGTAAGTAGCGAAAGCACTTGTGTTATAGAAATCAGAAACAACGACGGTACCACAACACCCAGACCCGAGCCAATATAGAAAAGTTCGTTTTCTACATTTACCGGACCGGGGATCGAACTCAGAGATGGCGGTGCCATTTAAAAAATCATCTAAAAACCTAAACTTAGTAAAATATATCTAATATTTATAACACTACATATAACACTTTTAAATAAACTAACACATAAGGACAGAAAGGTACTTTAAAAGTTTATTATTGAATTAGATCATAATGCAATATTTTAATAGGTAGGTACTGGGCCCTAACCATGAACTGTTAAAACAATCACAAATCTGTCAAACATTATCATTTCTGTCAAATTTTGTATGAAATGACGTACCAAAATTGACAGATTTGACAACTTTGAGATTGTTTTAGTTCATGGTTAGGGGGCAGTACTTAATAAGATAAAAATTGTACACAGAAAAAAATGCAACGTGATTAGTTTCTTATTCTTAGTTTAACATAATATAGGTTCTACCTACACTTTGTTAAGGTATTTTTTTTTATAAAGGTCAGAATCCGCAAATAAAACCGTTTTTTACAAACACGTCTCATGAATGGGCAGAACGAATTTTATGATCAGTTTGTTTCTTGTAAAATAAAATTTTATTGTTTCATTGTGTTAACTGTGTTGAATTTGGGTGTTTAGGTTAACTTTTTTAAATTGTGAATCATTCGTTTGTGGTGAGGATAATAAATGAATAAGGAAGCGGCAGATAATAAATATTAAATAATGAACAACATCACATACATTGCTCTTATCCTAAGGTAAGTAACCTAATCACTTGTGTTATAATCAAAAAAATGTCGGTATCACAACACTCAGACCAGAGATATTTATAGTAAAGTTCATTTTCTACATCGACCCAACCGGGATTCGAACCTGGGACCTTGGAAGGCGACGCCAAGTCCGGCGTGCACGCCGCTTGGCTAGGGAGGTCGTCGAAACGAAAAAAAAAATACAAATCAGTGGTACCCTTTATGCTTCGTGACAAGTAGTGTGTTGGCTGGGTTAAATTTATTTATTTAATATGACAGACCTGGTAAAGGTTGCAATAAGCCGCTGGATGCAGGTCGCTTCCAACCGGCCGATCTGAAAGTCAATGTGGGAGACCATGTTCAGCAGTGGATATCATATGGCTAAAATAATGGTGATGATGATGAATATGGGCTTCAAAGAACTAGTTACTGAAAGCTATTATTGCAAGCCTTCAGCAATCAGATTTCTTCGCCAATTCACATTTTCTGGCACAAATTGACTAATGACTACATTGACCTCGCCAAAAAGCCATGTTCCGTTTTTGTCCAAAATCTTTATTTTGTACGTCTTTGTACGTGAGAATGGAGACACAGTTTAAGGAAATACAGTGGGCTTGCTCGTCACTGTTTTCAATTGGTTAAAGAACAACATAACTGGTACATAATAGTATACATAATATATGGCACTATTTTAAACCAAGTAATTAGTTGCTAATTTACAACGGAGCGTTTTGTCGAATATAATATCCTCAAGGCAGTGTACTGGGTCCTCTTTTATTAATCGTCTTTTTAACTGATCTACCAAATGCCACTAAATAACGTATGACTTTATTTGCTGACAACAGTACCATAACTATAAACTGTAATGACATTTAAAACGTTTAATACTTTGAAAAAATTAAAAACTGACTTCAAAAAAGGAAAAATGGAAAACAGAATTCAAATAACTACAAAGTAAAGTAAACTCTACTTTAGTTTACCAGCCCTTTATTTTAGCGGAATGCGTATGTGACATAATCAGCATTAAATACCAGCAGAACCATTAACTACCAGCACTACCAGCCATGCAGATTGTAATGTTTTAATTCAAACTAACTAATAATATTAATATTTTTTTCAATTTTTCCAGTCATTATAAAAATAATATAATACTTGAAAAAATCGACCACCTCAGGTGGGACCCGAGTCCACTACCATCAATGTTTTTTCAAGTATTATATTATCTTAATTACTTTTAATCTTTCGCGTTGCATAATTTAAACTTAATAAAACGGGAATTAACGCGATCATAATTTACGTACAAAATGTTGATGATGTTTTCATCGGGTTACCAAATTATGATCGCGTTTATTCCCGTTTCATTAAGTTTAAATTATAAAATCGTATAATAACCTTGCATATTATTGCTATTTTAAATGTTTTTATTCGCAGTCTTACAGTTAGACCTGAAAAGCTAGCCTACTGCACATTTCTAGCTTGATTGTGAGAAAGCCGTAGACTGTGACTAACTCGGTGAGCGATTCCTCACTCGTTTGTTCGAGTGTGTGACTGTTTATTTTTGACTTTACACAAATTGCTAATGCAATGGAGTGAAGCTAATTGTTGGTTTTAATGTCTCTGTGTGTGTGTTAGTGAATATGTAGTTAGCAGTTTGAAATTTAATTTGGGTTATTCATTGTTCGGTTTTAATAAACGTAGTACAAGTTTAATGACCCGATGGTTATCCTAAATGGTGTAGTGGTTCGTCTAAACCCAAAGGTTTCAGGAATCGATTCCCGTTTTAGGTTCATTCAGATTTTAAATGTATTCAGCTTTTATTTATTAGTTTATTTCTTTTTTATTAAAAATGGAACCAATTTTAAATGTAATGCATCTTATTTATTAGTTTAACAAAAAAATTACAATGACTTATTTGGTGTCTAATCGTTTATTTATAACCGGTTGTTGCCTAAAGGCTCCTTGAGAGTGTTCCAATTAAAAAAATATATATTTTGATAAAATCTGGAAATATTTGAAAATATGTTTTTTTTTAACAATCACGTCAATATATCTAGCCCCATACAAAGTACAACCTGTACTATAGTAGTGTTTATTATTCTGTGACTATAGTGACTAGATAACAGACAAATTAATGCACTTACCCTCTATGACTAGGTATGTATGGAGGATCTTTTTTGTTACCTCGATAAAAACATGGATCAATTATTTTACGAAATCGATGTGGCACTCCTGTCAAAAGGTTGTTGAATTTCAGTAACTGATTACTTAGTTTTAAAGAGTAAGTTGGAATAGGACTGTTTTCTAAGCCCTCGTTTTCTAAGATGAGAATGCCTATAATTGTACCATTCTATTTTTTTTTTCTCTGTTCCTGTTTGTTTAATGTGGTGTGCAATTAAGAGTATCTATCTACCCTGTATAAATCGACCAGTATTACTATATTTTAAATTGTACGCCACGATTATTCTTGGAAAGCTTCCGCTGTGCTTTTAGCAAGCTTTTGAATTATGGATCTAGTGTATCGCTTATGGCTTTTATCACGCTATATTTTGATCATAGCAAAATGTAGCCTATTTTTCATATGGTAATAAAATATTGATTATATTTTGAGTAGATCATTATCTAAGCCAATGTAAATTTACATTACGCGTTTTTAAGACGTAATAAGAAAAGTACAAAACAGTATAAAAACAACCTCCACTATACTGAGCCGTGTGAACTAGACAGACTGTTTGTACGTACATTGTATAGTATTGATGAACGTGTATTGCCTGCTTGCCAATAAAATTATATACGTTTTATTTGTTGTTTGGTGTTCATGAAAACACAATTTTAACTGCAATTATAATTATAAAAAATTAGGACCTCATTTAAGTAGGGTATATGTTATTAGGATGACAATAAAATTATTTGATTCTTTCGTGACATCATTCGATATAAAAGTGCGTGTAAAGTTTTTAAAACCGGGTCTTGACAGCCATAAATACCTCTTACAGACTGACAGGCTTACAGTCAGATCGACGGACGGACAGACAGCCAACAAGTGATCCTAAAAAACCTTTTTACCTTTTGAGTCACGGAGTTCTAAAAAGTAAAAAACCGGCTAAGTCAGAGTCGGACTCGCGCACGAAGGGTTCCGCACCATTATCTATAAAAAACAAAAAATGACACGTTTGTTGTATGGAAGCCCCTTAAATTTATTTTTAATTATATTATCCTGGTTTTTGGTATTTTTTGTTATAGCGGCAACAGAAATACATCATCTGTGAAAATTTCAACTGTCTTACTATCACAGTTCATAAGATACAGACTGGTGACAGACGGACAGACAGACGGACAGACAGACAGACGGACGGACAGCGGAGCCTTAGTAATAGGGTCCCGTTTTACCCTTTGGGTACGGAACCCTAAAAACCCTTTGGGTACCCTAAAAAACATGTTTTTCGTCTAAGTTTCAGCTTACGATGCTATTCGTATGTACTGACTATTCACAGCATTTCTGACGTCACACTTATCGTAGTATTCCTCGAGTCAATAAGTCAACACGATAATTACGCTTCTCATCAATGTTTTATTTGCATTAATAGCTCTTTAGTAAGCCACTCAAAAACTAGATACACTAGTTTTATTTTTAAATCATAAACGTGCAAGGACGACTAGAAAAACCGTATCAAAATAACTTCGATCCCTAGTTCCCATCAAACTAGTACTAAATAATGGTAGCCAGTCTTGAGAATAAAAAAATACGTCGTCACCTAACGGGTGGACAAGTCCTTACTAGTGAACTAGTAAAGACAAGTTGTAGTTAGTATTTAGAGTAATCTGGGAGTAATCGACTTGGTAAATGAGATATTATTGGATAGTTGGTAAGACAGTGTATGGCTGAGTGGAAACTATACAGGTTTACATTGCAAAGGGGTGCCAAATATTAAACATAAGATCTAGAGGTGCTTATGGTATTTGTTGTCAATTTGAACCTCTGGTAAGCTTGGACGCTTCTGCTGTTAGAAATGTACCTTACATCGAAAAGGCTAATGTTTGTTTTCGCGCGCCATTGTGACTATTATTGCATTGAACTTTCCACTTCTAGGTTGCAAAGAAATACTTAGTGCGTGCGTATTTTTTATAAATGAGGCAAGATTATCGACGCATATCATCTTTGAACAGCAGATAGTAATAAAAATAACTAGAAAAATAAGTTTGTTTTTTAGATCGTTTATATCGTAGATTGATTAAGTTACTGATTCTGAGTGGTCCCTGAAAATTTGGCACCACTCTGCAATGTAACCCTGTATGGTATAGATACATAGAAGAGTATTTTTAAGGTAATATAAATTTGCGCCTGATAACATTACGATTTGTCATAGAAAAGTTTGTTTGACCTTACCGCCAATTAACTACAAGGCGTAAAAAAACTCTGTCAAAAAATTGCGGTTTTGCTCAAAGGCTCAAAATAAAACCACTTTAACGATAGGACCAACATCGATATCAAACTCTGATAAAAAAGCTTTCTCATATAAAACTAACAACCAGTTTTTGCACCTGAATCTCCACTTTTGGATCAAATTCGCCTATGACCTAGGCTCGGACTTTAACCTAAAAATAAATAAAAGAGACTGCTTCCGTTAAATAATTTCAACGAATTTATTTACGGATCTCAATGAGAATATATCTGTAGCGGACTGTAGTGGGTAAGAAAAGCCATTCGTGAGAAACAAGATACACAACAAAATTAAAAAATTAATTTAATCTTAGTATTTAGATTTACCAATTAACTATGATACATATTATTGTAACTAGAGGCGACTGTCTATTGTCAAACACTGTTTTTAATTAAATTAATTTAAAATATTTTTGGTGCGAGGTTAGGAGTTATAAATTAATCTAAATGCAGTTATCAATGGATGGAGCTCAACAGTTCATCAACTCAGCTTCAGCGATGCCCTGATAAAACAGCTGCAATGTATGATGTAATTTAACTATTAAAATCTTAGTTTTAGAATAGATGGCAATTGATTTTCAACTGTTATAAGTATATTAATTGTAAAGTACAAAATCGGTAGAAGATTGTCGCTGTATTACCTGTGATGTGTTTCTAACAGGATCGGAGCGCCATAATCGGTTTTTGTTGTAAGATTATACAATTACTGGGTGTGCTGCTAGATGGCCCTGGCAAAAAACATTGTCTGGTACCACGTACCACGAGGATGTTAATTCCAAACTTCGAGACCGTGATAATTGATGTGTTTTCTGGTGGATATTTATAATTGATACTTTAAATAATAGAGAGTTTCGCTATAACCACTATTTAATCATACCACCTCATAGTTGAGGTGAGCCCTGTGCCCTGCAGTGGGACTCATATATAATAGGCATACTTTACTTTACTATATAATGATAGAAAGTGTTATTTTTAATTTCGGTGCAGAATAGGTACTCTGGTACTTTTTGTATGAAGCCAAAACTCTGCTACCGTGCAATACTACAAAATTTAATAGCTAACATTGGATTTGCCTGCTTATATCTGATCGAATAACTAAAATTTTATTAATAGTTGATTTTAATTATCAAGTAATGTAGGTAAAGAAGTGACAACGAAAACAAAAGTAAGTGACAAACTTTATAAGTACGGACAAGTTTACCTACGCTAAGTTTTTAAATTACCCAAAAATGAGTATTGTCTCTTGTGGACCAAATCTTGTCAGGAAAATTAACTTATACGCATAATTATAAAGAATTGAAATAGTTGTGGTTGTATTACTTACAATATTAATAAAATCCAATCACCTCAAAATTCATTTAAGCTTACCTAATTAAATAAACAATAACAGCTATGCAAAGATGCAATTACAGATAATTACTCTGAAATGTATCATTTCGCAATGTATAAGAAACTTCTGCTAGTGTTTATACAGTAAATAAATTCATACTACAATCACACCAAGGATGTTGACACCATTCTTAAATAATTCCAAGGTATCATTTATGAAAACTAACACTCTATTTTAGACCTAATAACCCTGTACAATTTCATTATAATTTATTAGAAAAACTGATTTTTTATTGCTTCAAAATCGATAAAAAGTAAGGCAGTTGAGTTATGTGGATAGTGACGTCATAACCCGATATCGCTATATAAAATATTTTAAGGAAGAGTGATTTTTTACAGCTCATTAAAAGTATGTCAATTGTTTGGTGGTGTGAACTAGCCTGTTTTCTAGCCCCATATAATAATCAAAGCTTGTAGGTACTGCGTTAATAATAAAACTATCGATAGTTTAGCTATTTCAGTATCGATAGGCCTTCCGAAAATGGACTATTGAGCGGCTACAATAGCTCAAAACTTTTCATCACCAGCCTATATCAGTCCACTGCTGGCCTCTCCAAAAGGAGGATTTTGCCATAATCGCCACGCTTAGCAGGCGGGTTGCCGATCGCAGTTTGGCCAATGGTGGAGAGGAGACGCTGCTGCCCGTCTTCTTGTGGCGGTTCTCCTGTAGTCGCCTCTTACGACACCCAAAGAAAGAGAAGGGGTCAAAACTTTTCGCATGTTCCCAACCTCGGTCTCTTACTGACAGTTTATTCCCACTCAAAAAGACAAACATTTGGATACAGCAAGTACCCGAAAGTAACCACAAACGATTACATTCGCATATAATTGTAATTTGTCATAGTTGGCATCGTTGCCTGATTGTCATGGCGACCACGTAGCACTACAGCAAACCTACCATATAATATATTGTTGTGTATATATTTTTTGTTGTTGTCAGTTTTGTGCTGCGACAATAGATGGAGTACCTACATAGATACCTATAGACCTCACTTTTGCATTGACATTATTCTGACGCAATTTGCAGAAAGAAGTCGTGGCTCCGCAATATTTGGGAATGGACAAAAGACAAGTTTTAGGAGCTAGTAGCCAGCCTTTAGTGATTGATCATCAGCTTTTGGGAGCACACTACTGTATATTGGTTCTCCCCCATTATAATAATATCACCCCCAGACTCTGACCCAATTGTATCCGCTGACTTCTAACAACCCTTAGTAGATCGTCAGTGCATGCTGCATCTTCTAGTTCTTGGTCTCCACTTGAGAACTTTTTTTCTCCAATGGTTGTCACCTCTGCATAATGTGTGCCTATTGACACTTCAGCTTTGCAATCTGATAGGGCGCTTTAGGTTATTCACTATAGAACGTGTTATCGCTTTGGCACGGAAATCCCGAATGAAGGAAGTCTAGTTTTTTGGTGCAATAGTCATAATATCTCCGTGATATAGCGATACAGTGTTATTCGATTTTAAGGTTTCTCCTCTAAATCTCTTCTCCCGCCAAGCAAGTGGTAAAAGTCCCTTTATAAATTGACTAAAGACTGTCCAAAATGTCACTTTTTCACTCATGGACTACTTACTCTACTCTAGGTCTAGATTTATCAATCAAAAGTCCCGACTTCATAGATTTATCCATTACGTCATTGCACATAACTATGCGTGCGGGCACATACGTGATTTGCCTAATATCAGTCGTGTGAAATAGTTTTTGAAAACGCGTCTTTTGAATCTAAATGTGTCATTTAAATTCGGTATTGTTTGTGAAATTGATGCTAACTTTCAAATCGTCAAAAAGTATCTGCTAAATTTAGAAAGTACTTTTAAATATGTCGATTAAATATTTCTATAAAATTTAATCTGAGATAAAGATCCTTTAACGATTTTATTCAAGAATACGGCAAAGAAAATAACTTACAATGGTTCTTTATTATGTCTAAAGACTTTGTTACAATTACATTAAGGTTTTTTCATTAAGTATTACAATTAAACTCCACTAAACATAACTGATGTAACTCCAATCTTTGAGATTTATCTACATTATTTTTATTTTTAATACGCTTTATCGTGATTTTAGTTTGCCTTAAATTCGATTAGT
Source organism: Anania fuscalis (assembly GCA_950371115.1). NCBI lineage: Eukaryota > Metazoa > Arthropoda > Insecta > Lepidoptera > Crambidae > Anania > Anania fuscalis. The sequence continues at coordinate 10,323,380 of OX493344.1, forward strand.
TTTGGTGCAATAAAAAGTTCGCATCAATTTGCTACGCTCCAATATTCTCTAATTTCTAATTCGGAACTAACCGTACCAACATTTGATTCTAAAAACCTCTATAATTCGACAAAGAAAAACACAGTTTCCACCGACATTTGCCTGGAACAACTACAGCTATACAACTGTGACCTTGTAAACACAATGACCGACGAATAGCCGGCGGACAATCAGACAGACATGGGAATAGGGTCCTCATTTGTCATAGCGACACAATGGCCCATTGAAACCAGCTACTGAATATTCTATGGGTTTCTAACGACAGAGGTAACATCTTGGTCCATTAAGATATGTATTGTAATTAGTTGATTGAGAAATTGAGACTGATAGTAGGGGGGAGCAATGGGGTAATGATGGGAATTGAGTCTACTTTTACTCGTGAAATCCAAAAAACACGTTTTCGAGTATAAAAATCGATTCAAGTTCACTCGCTTATCACTATTCGATAATTCACGTTAAAAACAGGGAGTAAAAGTAGTAGCTAAGTTTAAACACCTCATGTCGACTCAACATCGACAATCGAAAATTGTTGACTATTAAAATATGACATTTTACCTACTACTATGATCAGTAGGTACTTCACAATGATATCCCTTAGAAACATATTTAAAGTTCTTTCTAAGAAAACATCTCAGACAAGATTGGACATATAGTTTTATTTATTAGCTCTTACACATCTAACCTATGTTATTTTAAAATCTAATCCAAAAGAGTTTTTCTAAAAATGGAAGATAATTTCAGTACCGAAAGCTATTAACTGTTGTATCAATCTAAAACTTTGTAACTATGTGTTATTTTAATGACATATTTGATATTATCGAGCTAATCTGATGCTCGAGGCTGGAGATCTATATTGGAACTCTTCAATATAGTAAAACGATAAAAGCTTGTTTATAGTTGTTCTATCTAATTTGTTTACATAGCTCAATGGAATGGCGGGACAGAAAGGTTCTTAAATGGAAGTTACTAACCGTCAATCGCAGCATAGGACGGCCGCACACAAGTTACACAGATTGGTAAAGGTTGCAAGAAGCCGCTGGATGCAGGCCGCTCCCGACCGCCCAATCTGGAAGTCACTGGGGGAGGCCTATGTTGACCATGTCCAGCAGTGGACGTATTATGACTGAAATAATGATGATGATGAGGTGCTCAATAAGATTTGTTGCTAAATAAAATCATATAAATGACAATTTGAAACTAAGATGTGTCCGCCACGAACAAGAGATGTCTGCCTAGGTCTCGCTACATTTTCACTTTTATTACTTGTTAAGCCATTAAAGTGTCAATATGACTATAATGGCATCTCGACAGTGAAAGGTGGGAAATTATGTTTCTAATAGAAAAGTTACATTATTGAGTGATTAAGTTACTTTTCTGTTATTATCTTTAAATGAAAAAAACTATAAACAACAAATACGAGTGTAGTTGCTGTTTAGGTTTTCTTATTAGATTCGCACTGGGCACAAATGTTAATTTTATGAGATTTTTCAGTTTACCACAAGGAAGAAATTGGGTGTTTGTATGTTTAATTTCATAATACGCAGGTTCGACAATAAATTCTGTAGGACCACAACCCAAGCCTTAAATTTAAGTCTTGATAAGTAGCAGAATACCACATGTGCCAAACAATTACAATGATATACATTTGATATTCCATTATGCCACTTTTAAATTAACAGATTTGCGGCCAGGCCTCCTAGTCCTAAACCAATTTGAAAAGTAACCTATTTATATTGACCTTAACTGGGAATCGAACAAGACGCCCACCATTTCGGCACTTGAGTTGATATTATTAGAATGTGAACATGATTTTAATGTATGGGCCAGATGGGCAGATTGTTTAGAAAGCCTAAGATTCCCATAGCCTTAAGCTTCGAATACGGCAGCACGCATTGTTAGGCAACCCTGGTCTACACCATAACTCATAGTAACTATGAACATTTTACTCTATCACGAAATAACCGTTACCGCTTCGTTTAAAGTATCGATGCCGTGCGGACGCTGTACACAATTAAAATGGCGGCAATCACACCGACATGATTGTAATAATCCGGAATTCTTAATTTTATATAGGTTCAGATGGGTCAGGTTTATGGTCTAAAAGAACTAAGTTATTATGAGTATTTATAGTTTAGTAAGTAATAAGCCATAACAGAGACTTAACGAGAAGGTCTTTGCTAATTATAGATTAGTTAGTGGATATTAAAATTTATATTAAGTATTTATTTTAAAAGGGATGTTGTAATGGCTACTGTCTGTATATTATTATATAACTTAAGTGATAATAACAATAGCGGAGGTCCAGTAATATAACCTTAAACACAAAGTTTTCAAAATTCGTCTGTATCTTTAGGTTCACTTAAGAGTCGCAATCGATAATATTAGGTCAGAATAGAAATATTATAGATTTGGCCACAACTTCTTAAGTATTTTATGCTTAATGCACCAGAATATGTGCAACGTTGTCAAACTAAATCCATAGTTAAGTTTGTTTAAATAGGTCCGATAGGGATTTAAATAGGCTAAGTATGTTGTCTAGGTCTGATAGGGATTTAACGAGGCCAAGCTTTTCCATGTCATTTAAATAAATATATATTTAGTCACTAAGTGCTCGGATCGGTGTGATTGAGTCCGCTTTCATCTTCACCCCACAACTCAGCGGACTGAATGTTCGCGCGCATCAATTACCATGTTCGGCTCGCATGCTTTTACCACACACCACACGAGAGTTCTAACCATGGAATTGGTAACCAAGAATTGTTGAAACTTTGCTTATTGGTTAGAGTAAATATAAATATTGGACAACATCACATACATTGCTCTGATCATAAGATAAGCAGTTAATTAAAGCACTTGTATTAAAGAAATTAGAAACAACGACGGTACCACAACACCCACATGTTAGAGTAAATTATAACTAAGGACACTTTCTTACTAATATTATAGACTATTTTTCAGTTAAGTACAGTTTGAATATTTCATTGTTTTTCAAATGTTTGAATTAATAAAAAAATAAACCAACATCACATTTATTGCTCTGATCCTAAGCTAAGTAGCTAAATCACTTGTGTTATAGAAATCTTCAAACAGCGACGTTACTACAACACCCAGACCCGAGACCATTGGAAAAGTTCGTTTTCATTGATCCAACCCTGGATCGAACCCGGAAACTTAGAGATGGCGACGCCATATTACATAGTATATTACATTATAGTAGTACATTATAGTCCGGCTTGCTCGGCTCTCGGCTACTGAGGAGGTTCGACTCGAAATAGAAAAGGTTCTCCAATTCGACTGATGTATAGGCTGAAAAAATAGGGAATGAAATCAGTGAAAAGCAGCCCAAATTGTCGGATTTGATTCAATTTATGGTTATTTAGTCGCCATAGTGCTTAGTTTGAAGATAGGTAATAGGGATGATAACTGGGTAAAAAAAATGAAATTCTATTTAGTCCGTCAGTTAGTAGATTATTAAAAATAATGGACCTTTATTTTTTCCTTTGTCAATCAACCAAATAATTACAAAGACAAAGTGCATCAAAGTTCGGGAGAGGAGCTTGTGACGTCACTTCTAAGTTAAAACTGTGCCTAGGCGTGACGTCACGCGATATTTCAAATCAATATATCTCTGCAATATTTGGATTATGTGAAAAAAGAAAAATTACGAGTCCAATACTTTTTAATAATCTACCTGATAGACGAAAAAATTCAAATTCTTTTCAAAAAGTCAGTCGTCACTCTTTTGCATTCCTACGTTTATTACGAACGTAACACATATTTTTTCTCTCAATCAATAAGAAAATCTATAACAATATGGTTTGAGTCATGTGTGCAGTTTTGCACATGGAATATTTAAGTCGCATCATGACTTTTCCAGGAATTCCTTTGCTCCTTAACGCATTGTGATACGGTTGATTTTGGTGTAGCAAACGGTCAAGGTGTTCAGTTCCCATGGATTACTTGAATGCTCAATGGCTGGTGAGTCGCCGTTCTAAGAAAGGCTGACCTGAGATTTCGTGTGTGGTTTGTTTCTTATTGAAAATGAGGTATTGTTAATACTCGGTACTCTGTAATCACTGTCGAAATGTTATAAACACCGAGGGAATCACTTACCTATATAATACTCAAAATCTCTCAAAATCATGGATATATTTTTGGTCTGTATTTTGTAATAGGTAGATAATAATGTTGTACTTATGCCTTCATACCACTTTTTTTTTGGAATTATTCTGCTAGTTGGATCGACTGACTCTAATCCAGTATAAAATCGATCCATTCTTTCCTGAGCTATAAATAGTGTAAACTTAACAACCCGAAATTGACATAGGTATTCAACGGAAAGAAAATAAAAAGAAATGAAAATTAAAAAATATTTATTTGTTTACACAGACATTTGAAAAACATAGTGGTGGACTCTTTTTTGTAAGTGCTACAGCACAGGTGCTGGTGCAGGTGGTCTTCACTCTTCCTTAACAAACAGAAGTAGTAAAAAATAATAATAATAATGAATGAAATAATCCATTCTCGATTTATCTATTACATAATTATACTTTTATCTAGAAATGTTTCTAATTTCTGCTAACGACTTACTCCTAAATTAAACCACTAATGTGACCTCATCAATCTCATACAAAATGAGCTGAACAGTTCTGCCTAGGTCGTAAACTAGATATATCGTTTAATTCTTGGTAAGGAAGTCTAGGACTTGATCTACATTCCTAACTAAGAACTATTTGAAATCGCAGAATCAGGTCCTTAAAATAATTGCCATGCTGCCATAAAACAAAAATTAAATAATCGTATTTAGATTTCCAATAATATTATTAAAAACTACCTGACCCGGCGAACTTCGTACCGCCTAACAGTTTTTTTTGGCAGCTTTTCCAATGTATTTATTGTTTATTCTGCTATTCGGGGCGGAGACAAATCCAACAAATTATAAACCATGAAAATCGGTCCAGCCATTCTCGAGTTACAATGACAAACCCAACTTTGTTTTATATATTAAGATGCGTCTGTCAACAGACACTATAACCTTGACATGTCCTCAAAGTAAGAAATATTATCTATGCTTTATAAGTTACTAGAAATGATTTGCCATAGGAGTTTCCCAGCACTCTTCGACGCACACACAATCAGTGCTTATTTAAACACTTTGATTTGTTCGTTTGAATTAAACTGTGCCGGGAACCAAACCAGGGATTCTTTGTGTTCAAGGTAAATCTTCGTGCTACTACTTCGATTGGGTCTTTTAATAATATATAATAATGTACCTACATACAATTAAAGTCGGTCGCCATATTTAATATGAAACTACAACAATTTATCAACAACCATTACAAAAATGTTGCCTTATCTTTAAAAACATCAAACACAAGCTGTTTAAAAAATAAAAATTCAGGTTTTCATCAACTAAATGTAAAACAATTTCCTTTGTACAATGATTAATGATTGTATTCCACAAAAGGTGTCATTGGGCAGACCGTAAATCTAACCTCAAATAGAGGGTTTGTTCCAAATTGCCTTTATTAGAAACCAAAGACAACCAAGCACATAGACTCCGCATTAAAAACCTGATCGGACCACTAACACCCACGACACTGAAACTTCTGTAGAGCCAAAATCTACCTACAGCAGCAGGAGTGATTTACTCTATCAGAAAAAAAATGTAGTGTCGAGGAAAAACTGAGAAGTTTTTGCTTTTATGAATTAAGCATTTCAAAACAGTTCAATGAAAAGCAAAAATGATGTGATTTTAACAAAATGGTGTTTAAGTAAATATTAACGCCTTTTTAAACCTTAAATTATATTACCATCTACTTGTGTCAAACCTTTGACAAAATATCAACGGCAAAAATTAGGCGTTTAATCCATGAACCCTTAAGTGGCAGCCAGCTGCCGCACGTTCATTGTTATTCTTTTGTTATCTATTTTCTTGGAGTTTGAAGGGTTTGTGTAATGAATTGTCAATGGGTTTACACCATTAGATGGTAATTTTAATTTATAAGATTTATACGTCTGAACGACAGATACATTTATGTAGGCCCTATCTGATACAGTATTATTCTTTCTCTATGCTGATACTAAAACGAAATTTAAAAATTCTAAGTTAGTGTCTACAGAGTAAAGTGGTCTATGTTACAACCCCATTAGTATGAAGAATCAAACCTATGTATTTGTTCCAATTGGCTTAGGTTTTAATGGAAAAGTCGGTGAATTGTGTTTCATGTCAGTTCGGTGCCATTTTGAATGCTCCCATTGGCCGTGTGGGGACGGCCGTAAAGAATACACTTCCCCACCGCCAACAGGAGAGGTGTCGTAGGAGGCGACTTAATCCTGTAGCACTAGACGGGGAGCAGCGTCTGCGTGCGAAATAATAAAAAAAACTGCGCTCGCCAACCCGCCTGCCAAGCGTGGCGAGTATGGCAAAACCCCCCGATGACAGAAGTCACTGGGGGTGGCCTATGTTCAGCAGTGGATGTCCTGTGGCTGAAATGATGATGATGATGAAAGAATGTATAGCTTCAGAAACAACGACGATACCACAATAACCGGACCTAAGACGAAATATAGAAAAGTTTGTTTTCTACTTTGACCCGGTCGGGAATCGAAATCGAGCTCTCAAAGTTCAGCGTGCGATTATAGCAACACTGCTTACGTATTATATATAGTAATGCCCATTAAAACCTGTACCAAACTTATTTTATTATAAGTTTGTTACCATACTTTAAATTAACTGTTTTTATTAAACAACTATTTACTTTGAGTTTTCAAAATAGCCCTTTACCATGATTAGATTTATTGCACACGCATTTATGATAACGTTTTGAAAGAACACAAAAAGTTGTTAAAAAAGTATAGAAATTATTTGAAAAAGTATGTAAATAAGCTATTATTATCAAACCATCTACTTATCGTAACAATGATCGGGCATACGTTATCACGCCCACGAAACGCGGGTTAGATCAAACCCCGTTTTAAAGGAAATTCCAGTTCTTTTCCTCAATCAATCATTTCTGCCGTTATTTTTCGTGGTCTACGCTACGTTCAAAGTTAGGATTAAGTAACACTTAGGTAATTTAGTTTTTGTTAACATATTTGTTTACCACCCACCATTTGTTACCTATTTCTAGCATATAAATTATTTTCATTTCATTTGGAAATATTTGCATGATGGTAGTATTTCCACTGAATAAGTTAGCAAACTTGCAAAAATGCGTTTGTAGTAGACGCCTCTTGAGGTTATAAGGGTGCCAACACACTATGCGATCTAAAAGCGCTGCAGCGATTTAAGTTACTGCAATTATTGTCAATTGTTTGACTTATCAAACAGTTGCTTAATTTACTATGCTATTAAGGCTCGCGATATTATAATATGCGTCGTAAATCACAGACCATCAAAACGAAATACCTTAAATAGAAATTGTACTAAATATTGTAAATTTTTGTTTTTAGCAATTCCATGCAAGGTTTAATTGAAGATAAATAACACTTGAAAAAAAACATCGACCTCAGGTGGGACTCGAACCCACGTCCCATCGCATGCCGGGCGAGTGCTTTACCAACTAAGCTACCGAGGACGTCACGTGACAAGATGAAATTCCTCAAGTGTTTTTTCTCGCTGTCAAAGCCAGCGTATTCTGATCAATGTTGTAGCTATATGTATAGCTGAGTATTATACTACCGTCAACACCCTATAGAAATATTTTTACAAATATTTGACTATTGGTTAAGATCGGAAATGCTTAAACAATGTAAATTTTTGTTTTTAGCAATTCCATGCAAGTTTTAATTAAAGATAAATAACACTTGAAAAAAAAATGGGAGGGTTCGAGTCCCACCTGAGGTCGATGATTTTTTTTTCAAGTGTTATTTATCTTGTACTAAATATCATCTCATTTCACAACTTGAAATCTTACCTTCGAAGAGTTTTAGCTGTAAATCTTTTGAAAAGGTCGGACGATAACACGACTATTGTAATTTTTTTTTTTAAGCAATTCCATGCAAGGTTTAATTGAAGATAAATAACACTTGAAAAAAAACATCGACCTCAGATGGGACTCGAACCCACGTCCCATCGCATACCGGGCGAGTGCTTTGACCACTAAGCTACCGAGGACGTCACGTGACAAGATGAAATTCCTCAAGTGTTTTTTCTCGCTGTCAAAGCCAGCGTATTCTGATCAATGTTGTAGCTATATGTATAGCTGAGTAGTATACTACCGTCAACACCCTAAAGAAATATTTTTACAAATATTTGACTATTGGTTAAGATCAGAAATGCTTAAACATTGTAAATTTAGAAGTAGAATATAGAAGTTACATCAAATTACAATTTTTTATTTTGCCGCGCGACTATTTATTTTTGTAAGTATAGAATAGCCAGGCGGGAAAATGCCTAGTGTGAAAGTGCTTAAAACACATAAATAAGTAAACAAGATTTAAAACGGCGTTAGTGATAGTGATTCACGGCGCACCAAGCATAGTAACTGCGTTTTAAATATTCAAAAGGCTACTGAGACTATCGATTCGGTTCTATTGTTGCGGTTAGGTGTGTCTCGGCAATACCGTAAGGAGAGCCGCCCTGCATTAGAGGCTGCAACTGTTGCTATTCGTTATGACTATTAGTGTAATTTCTTTTGTTGAATAGTTGACTGATAAGAATAATGATATTAAGGTAGATCTGTCGAATAACGCCTTCTAGATTTAAAAAAAAACGCTGGATTAACTTATCCAAATGTAATCTTAACTCGAACATCCTAAGAAGAAGCGTTTAAGAAAGGAAAATAAAGGGAAAACGTGAATATGCTTCTCCGTCCCCGTAATTTTATTACTTTTAGGTTCGTTTGAATAAATCGTTAATGAATTAATAAAATAATCATGTAATTAATGCATATTTAACCAGGTATTATCATTAAACAGTAAATATTGCGTATGTGTGCGCTTAAAACTGAATAAAAACAGGTTAAAATAAATAAAAACTCGCTTGGAATTTTTATAACAACCTATAAAAGAATCAGACCAAGGCCGAATTATCTATAACCAATTAACGCTACTTTTGATTAAGAAACAAATCAATTTGTCTCGAGCAGACGTAAGAAGTGGGCCGCTGATTCACCGCTGAAGTTTTGAACTGATTAAATAATTAATCGATGGCTTGTTAATGATTATTATTCCATCGCAAGTTTTCGGTAGCGGCCTAGGTTTGTTCAGTAATAAATAATATTGGACAACAACACATACATTGCTCTAATCCTAACGTAAGAAGCTAATGCACTTGTGTTATAGGGATCAGCAATAATTAGTAGCAATAATAAACCATCAACACAGCCCGGGACAAAATAGAAAAAAACTTTTTCCACGTTGACCTTTCAGGGAATCGAACCCGGGACCTCAGAGATCTCGGCTATAGAGGTCGTCATAATGCTATTTTGCTACGAAACCAATAAAAAAACTTAACATAAATACTTAAATTGCAAAAATAAAGGTCTATCTGATAGAGATAGCTACTAAGTGAGCGATAAGACCGCTTACATTGTACATTTTGAATTTATTAAAATCTCTGTACTCGTGTGGTGTGTAATACACAGTATCTATTAAAAATAGACTTATAAAAAGCCACTAGATTCGACCAATACATTCATTCGTTTTCGCTTCATTTTCGACGACCTCCGTAGCCGAGAGGCGAGCACGCCGGACTATATAAGGCGCCGCCATCTCTGAGGTTCCCGGTTCGATCCCCGGTCGGGTCAATGTAGAAAACGAACTTTTCTATATTGTCTCGGGTCTGGGTGTTGTGGTACCGTCGTTGTTTCTGATTTCTATAACACAAGTGCTTTAGCAACTTACCTTAGGATCAGAGCAATGTATGTGATGTTGTCTAATATTTATTTATTATTTTATATCTGCCAGCGAAAGGACTTCAAACGATTTTCGTCACACCATCTAAACATTACACTACGTGCAACAAAGTACAGTAATATTACATAACATGCATTTTCCCATTTGGCCACGCTTTACGACCATTTCAAGACAATCTCGTAGTTTTCACACAACCATAAAGAGTTGTTTAGGGGTAAACTCGAGTTTACCGTTGCATGCTTATTTCCATACAAAGTTTCATATCGCTGATCGCTTTCGTTCCAAGTTTGTGAAAGGTATGAAAAGCGTTTTCACTTGTGTTTTGTTTTTAAATTATTTAAAAAAAAACCGGCCAAGGGCGAGTCGGACTCGCGCACGAAGGGTTTCGCACCATTATTTATAAAAACGAACAAAAAACCGGCCAAGGGCGAGTCGGACTCGCGCACGAAGGGTCCCGTACCATTATCTATAAAAACGGCCAAAAATCACGTTTGTTGTATGGGAGCCCCTTAAATATGTATTGTATTCTGTTTATTAGTATTTTTTGTTACAGGGGCAACAGAAATGCATCATCTATGAAAATTTCAACTCTCTAACTATGATGGTTCCTGAGATACAGCCTGGTGACAGACGGACAGACAGACAGACAGACAGCGGAGCCTAAGTAATAGGGTCTCGTTTTACCCTTTGGGTACGGAACCCTAAAAATCACGTTAGTTATATGGGGGCCCCTTAAATATTTATTTTATTCTGGTTTTTAGTATTTGTTGTTATAGCGGCAACAGAAATACATCATCTGTGGGTCCCGTTTTACCCTTTGGGTACGGAACCCTAAAAAATGGTAATATAAATACTATTGTTAAAACTTAACAGCGTAATTGTAATCTCCTAAACTGTAATGTTTTTGATAGAACTGTACCTGTGGCTTCTCCTAAGAGCACCTTTTTTCAATCAGGCAGTCTTCGTCTAATAATAATAACTTCTTTTTAAATCTTTCGTAACTTTAAAGTCCAAATCCAAGAAATTGTTGACATGATAACACCTTTATCTACAATAGAACTCCTCAACTATCGAAACTTCTTTCATAATATTAATAATATACCATAATAGCACCCTTTTAACTGTCACGTCACATCAAGTCGTGGACCGTAACACAATAACAATAGGGGCTAATTTCGCAAAGCGTTGCGTCAGCATGCAGCGACGCGTGCGCATCTTGGCACCGCATCTCCGCTTGCGTAAAGGGGGACATACGGTCTTAGAGATTAGTGAGCTATACATACATTTCTTTACTGAAAAAGAACCAAAGTCACCGGCGTGGCTTTTCGAATTGCATAGGTAAAATAATAATAATTAATAATAATAAATGCGTAGGCCGCATTTCTTGCAGAGCTGACAACCGCGTAACCATTTAGGGAAGAAAATTATGTTCTCGAGTGGCGACTACAATGAAAGACCCACTGGTGGCAATTCTATACAGGGGGCCTATCTATGTCCAGCAGTAGACTTAAAAGGCTGATGATGGTAATAGGAAACCCTATTACTAGAAAACTATTCAAACGCATTCAAAAATATCTGAATAAACAAGATAAACATCAATTTATCAAAAGGCAACAACTTATTTACTAATTCTTCTTAGCCTGAGCATGTAACCTAGTTAATTTTTTTGGCACACACAATTTAATCAAAATGCTTTCTTGAAGTGACTTTTGTTAAAGAATAGTTATGTATATTTATATTAACATGATTCAAGTTTACCTACCAACATCATCCATTTTCGAGCAACACTGCTAAAATTACAATTGACTATTGTCACGGTGTATCAAACCACGGACCGTAACAGGGTTGCAATAAACGCTAATTTTGCAACGTTGCGTCAGCTTCACGCACTGCGCGCGCGCATCTCGCGAGCGCATCTCCGCTTGCGCAAATTGATACACACGGACGTTGCCTTTGTGAAACATAAGCAATGATTTTTTAATACCTAGATTAGTGTGTAAAGAAGAGAAAAGAAGAAGGTTAATTACTATGAGGATAATATTTATAAAGCATAGAACAGAAATTATTGAATAGATGATTCATTTGGAAGGAAGGTATTGACGTATTTAATCTATGAAATAGCAGATTACCAACATCGATTAATGTAGAGTGTTGGTTGTGTTTTATACTGTGTACTGATTTTGTTGTCTTTGGTCATCAAAAATCATCATTGTAAAGCTTAAATTAATCAGTTTATAGTTAAATTACATTCTTCCTTTGCCACATAGTACATGACAAACTGACGATTGCAAGGACATGACAGCCTAAATAATATTACAGTTCTCCGTACCTAATTTTATGTACTTTTGATGACTTTTATTAGACTTTTTATTTCCCAACTTCCCCAGCGGTGTGTCGCTGAAATCGCACATTTCGCAAATCTGTCACGCGACGTTGCCATGTGGAGCGCACGACAACGTATTTCCGCCGATTGTAGTAGGATAGGCTAGGGGACTGCGGACAAATAGCAAAAAGGTATACAAAAATCTATACATCGTACTTATAAAAAATAAAATTCGTTCCACAATCGCACCAATTAGCTAGCGCCAAACTAAGCAAAGCTTGTACTATGGCGACTAGATAACGGATAAACATACTTAAATACGTTTATAAACATCCATGACTTACGTACAAATGCTCGTGCTCATCACACAAACATTTGCCCCTTGCGGGATTCAAACCCGCAACCCGAGCGCGAACCACTACACCAGACGGTCGTCATTTTTAACTATAGAGTACCTACATGTTATTGATCGTTAGGTAGGTCCTATTTTTAGCTGGGAAAAAGAGGGGCTGAAGGCTTTAATAATGGGTGCCATGGCAAATGCAGCGTAGACCATCCTTAAGGTGGACAAAAGAACTGGTAAAGGTAACAGGATGCAGGCCACTTCTAATTGGCCAATCTTGATGTCATTAGAGGAGGCCTTTGTTCAGCAGTGGACGTCCTATGGCTGATATGATGATGACAAAGATGCATCATCATCACAGCTTTTATCAGTGACAATGTTTTTTTTAGAATATCAATCGCAAAATAATTCATATTTATCCGTTATCTACCTGGTCGCCACAGCACTTTCTTTGCTAAGTATAAGAAAGGGTAATAAATATAGGTAATTAATGTGTATTTGATTTGAAACATGTTGTTTCAAATCATATATAAAAGCTTAAATACAAAATATTTAAACTTTTGTATTTATTTTTGAAATAAAAATTGGCTCCTGGACTATTTTAACTGGGAAAGAAAGTAAAATCATTCGTCAAAATGTGTTTGCGCGTTTCCACGCAGCGTACTACTGTTAATTGTCGGAAAACATCAGTGCAAATAGGTACTAGAGGCTATTGTTCGTAGGTAGTAGACCGCTGGACACGACAGCTTTTGTATGAAATATCTAGGTGAGATATGTTGTAATGATAAATGGAAAGGATGAGGAGTCGCAGGAAATTCAAGACATTTTGTGGCGTAAATGGCAGAATTCTTCCAAATGCTTGCGGCAAGCAATTGTTATATAAAGTATTTATGTTGATCCCAAAAATCAATAAATGGTGGGATTCGAACTCACGACCTCGGGTGTAAGGCGTGACTGACCGCTTGTCTATTTGTAAAAAAAAAAAGTGAAAAAAAAGTTTGGAAATAACACGATTATTATTGATCTAGCCCCAAACTAACCAAAGCATGTATTGCTTGCGAATAGTAGACGGATAATCATTAAAATGCATTATAAATATCCTCACTCAGGTATTTGTATAGTAGGTATGAAAGCTCGTGCTCATCACACGAATATTTATCCTTAGCGGGATTCGAACTGGCGCTTTTTGGTTAACGCGCCACTAGACCCCTGGTTGATTAGTATGTGTATGTTTTTAGTATAGCCTCCTCCTGACCTAAAACGATGACATTACATTAATTGTTTTGCTGACGCGTTACAGTATGATCATTATCACACCTGAAATAGAGATCACTTGTAATTATTATTTTAAGTAAATATTAACACAGAATAACTAATAAGTTTTATCAAAGCCAATCTTCATTAAATGCGCGTTTGAACAGCACACTCATAGACGCTCACGGACACAAAATTTCGGAACACTATGACAGTGGCTCGAGCCAGAGCGTTCCGAGATTTAGTGTCCTTGAGCGATAGCCTAATTATTGTAGTGGTGCCCTGAACCCGAAGGGTCCTGGGTGCGACTATCGGTATTTATTTTATTCTGAAAACGTTTTTTTTTAGATTAGGTATTCTGGGAGATCCCCCAGCCAAAAACTCATTGACCGGTGTCTTTTTGAGACCATAATACTTGGTATGTTATCTGGTTTATATCTGGTGCATATTCATTTATTTAAGTACTAGTTGTACCGACACACATTGTCCTGTCTTAAATTTTCTGTGTATCTTTTTTTTTCCCGTAAGAACCTTCAAAGCAGTATTAGAAACAAGTCGATTTCAGGCTATGGAGTGATCAAGTTTGATATTTATTATTAAACAGGGTCTCTCGTAAATGGTAACCTTGTAACCACATATTCCACACATTAAAGTAAACAACTTTTATTCCATGACTTTTGCAAAGCATAAAAGTTTATCGAGTTCCTATACAAAATTTAATTTGTATAGAAAAATTTAACAATTTTGATCTATAATCAAAAGTTGTTCATCATGTTGTATAGAATTTGTGGTTACAAGATTGTCCTTTGTTTACGGGACACCTGTATATTATATTGTTTATTGTTAATATTGAGAAACACATTTATCTCCTTAAATTTGGTTACTATTAAAACCACTACCTGTATAAATCTTAGTTAATTATCTTTACGAAACAGAAGCTTGATTTCGAGTTAATCGATACACCGACGATATATCAATCAACCTGTCTGTTTGTGTATAATTTAGCTACTAACCATAGATTAGATAGTTATTTGAGGATATCAAATTGAACATAGTGCCCTAAAATTACAGGTGAAGGGCATTGACTGAGTATTTTCGAACAATTTGAACTGGCCAGTAATAAAAAGGTTCTTGTTTTTTGTGATTCTTTTGTTTTTTTAAATAATATTTTGTGCCTGTGCCTTAGTGGCGCTCGCTTTGGGAGTAATTACCAAAGTAGAGCAACCTATGCCGTGGTCGAGAGTGGATGACAGACCATTCTGACTGCCTATATTTCTGACATATTTATCACAAACACATTCCACTAAAACTTGTTCCAAGCTAATATCGTTTGATTCTTGTTGTTGAGCCTAGTCAGAAAATTCAGCAACATCATTTCAGCTACACGTCCAAGATCGAACGACATGGTTTAGTAATACCCATGTCCGATAATCGGTGACCGATTTTTCTCAACCGTCCGTGTTGGTTCTCATTTCCCTCCGCTGCGGCCAAGACTCCCTTAGCCGTCACTATGATCAGTCTGGTGAGTCTGCCAGACTGGCAGCAGGTCCACACCACCTACCTACCGTCCTAACGCTGCTACCCTGGGCGACCTGGGAGCAGCTATCCTCTTATCATCTTTATTATATTTACGTATTTATTGTTAGGTGGGGCTAGGGCTCTAGGGACTTAGTGTCTTGGTGTAAAAGGACTCTACGCTCACTAGGGAGTTAGTTCTCGTCTGACCTTATATTCTGGACGTCGGGGGCGGTGCCCTACAAGCATTTGCCTCCCGCCCGTCCAAATTCGAGACAAAAACTCGTCCCCAATAAGTATCGGTTCTACAAAAAGTCTGACGTGAGCGAGCAGCCTTAGGCTTACTATTTATTAAGTAATGAATTTAGGATATTTTAAAACAAACATGAATTTCACAGCCCTTCATTTCAAATACATTATTGAGATGCCAAATGAAAAACAAATATAAACAGGGTTTTTGAAGAAAAATCAACAACCTAGATAGCTAACGTCATAAACAACAACATTGTTCTACGAGTTTTATCATAACGCAATACATTAATTAAAAATGATTTTCTAAGCTTTTATTGTCTGTACATTTGTAAGTCTATGTTAGGCGTATGATCTAGTCGTGTGAGGTTGTTGTTTTTTTTTTCAAATAACCCTGTATAGTATTTATCGTAATTAAAGACAGACATATTAAATAATATTTGTTTCAAATTCCTGTAGTTTAAAATTGATTCCATTGAACTGACTTAACAACGATATGGTTATTCCCAGCTTTAAGCCATGCAGTCCACTTGGTTTGTCCACATATTTGTGGATTCACATAATAAATAAATAAATATCTTGGGCACTCATACGCATTGTAGTACCTATGTAATTAAGTGTCTGAAACTTCCGACCGTACGTAGTTAGGGTCTAATGGATTTGAAAAATACTATGACCCCAATATAGATTTCAAATACGTAATATTCAATTATCTTCCAATGTGGAATTCCGCAGGAACCTAAGTAAAGAAATATTATTTCCTTGATGACTGAATATTATTTACTACGTTATGAAACATTACGTTTCCCATACAATCAGACAAGATTAACGTCCAGTGACTTCCGTTGCTCACTTACGGGTAGTCTACATCGAATTGCTATACGAAATCGTATTGCGATACATTTCGACATCCTGGACAAGCTGTCCCAGTGGACATTTAGCACTAATGAGACTGTTTGACGGTACAAATTGAACAGCCAGTACGTTTACTGTCAGTTATTCTATACTTGAAGACTGTTTGACGAGATTGGTTTAAAAGTAGAACAATAAGATGTGCTAGGTTTTGATTCCCGTATGTCAATTATTACGGAATAAACGGCCGCATCTTTTGATTTAGAAGTATGGATTTTTCACAGCTTATAAGGATTGCAGTGTTGAGTATTTTAGAATAATTTCAACTTGATACGTCCTCCCGTTCCTGACAAGAAGCTGGCATACGAACAACAAAGTGCTTCTATTTTCTTTTTGAGGTACAAAATCCAAATCCTAAAAAATAAGGTTTATAAGAGGGACAGAATTAGGATGAATCGGAATTCGGATGAGTTAGGGCACTTGTCCGAAAATGAGCTGGCCGTTCTGCCAATGCTGTGGCTGCTGTTTGAATACGCGATTAATTCACACTAGTGCAGCATAATTCATGGGGTGTCGTGAAATAATAAATATATTCATTACGATATATCTAATGCTCGCTAATGAATTTGTCGGAAAGCTGTTAACGATTGAGCTTACCTGGTAAAGATACTTGTAGGTACTAACGATCATCATCACAAGTGTTGGCCAACCGTCTGGTGTAGTGGTTCGCGTTCCTGACTATAAAATGCCTGGCGGTTGCGGGTTCAAATCCCGCTAGGGGCAGATGTTAGTGTGATGTGCACGAGCATTTGTACCTAACCTAAGTCAAGGATGTTTATAAACGTATTTAAGTATGTTTATCTGTTATCAAGTCGCCATAGTACAAGCTTTGCTTAGTTTGGGGCTAGCAAATTGGTGTGATTGTGGAAACGATTTATTTATTATTTACTTACTTGTAGGTACTTACGATCATCATCACAAATCTAGAAATAGACTTTGAAAAATACTTATTGGTTGATACATACATACATTGTATAATCATTTACTAGAGAATTTTGTTATTGAACCAATGGTAGGTAGATCGGTATCCACTTAGCTTAAGCGATGGCGTAGGTATTTAACTTTATTATCCCTACATTTTTTATTAAGTGCTTTTAGTCCAGGCTGTACAACGAGTAGGTATAGGTGACAAATATCACATCGATCTAGGTATAAAACTAATACATACACTGCCTTATAATATAACCTCTCAGCTTCAGCCCAGAAAAATAAGACACACTGTGTTATTGTTTCGCAGTACTATACGACCGTTTTGATGCCAAGTAAAATTGAATAAAAAAAAACTGATTAGCACTTAAGTTAGACTGTTTTGAGACCGTTCCAAGTACGTTTCAGTTGATATTTAAGATGATAACTACTATGATTGTGGTTTTTTGACTTATTCTCTTTAAATGTTCCATTTTTTTGTTTACAGGTAAGACACGTGAAGAAAATTCTGGAAAATCATGGTAACACGGTATTACTTTTTTAAAAAAACAACGTCACATCACTTATTCCTAGTCGGCTCTGCCAGTACTAAAGTAAAGTATGCCTATATACGTCCCACTGCAGGGCACAGGCCTCACCTCAACTATGAGGTGGTTTGGGCCATACTCCACCACACAGGCCCAGTGCGGATTGGTGGAGGGGTGTTGTAAGGCCAGTGACTAAACCTTAACGTCAGATGTAATCAAGCCTGACTCTCTCTCTGACTAGGCTTCACGACCAATATCAAGCAATATTAGCCGGGACCAACTTTTAACGTGCCTTCCGAAACACGGAGATGCTCGTGATAAATGTCACTAAATATGATCGAAATGGTCACTCATCCATTCACAACCGCGGCGTTGGTTCCTTAACTTTAGTAATCAATACCAAAGTGCTGCCGCCACTGAGCTACGAGCACCTCAGACTAAAGTAGTTTTTGGTTACCTGCATGTTTTTTTTATAAAACCTCTTTTTTTATCAAACTACCAGCCAGTAACATGACACAGAACGAAACATTTAATTTATTTGCATCTATTTAATTAACCTAAACAGCTCTATATCTAGGACTTAATAATCTGCTGTCAGGTTGTTTAAGTCAGTTTATGTAAAGTAAAATTACTGTTTTAGGTATGATTGCTTCCTCGATAATTGATTGTGGTAAATCAGATTTTGTATTTGTATGTATACGCTGACTCACGATTTTCATTCAGTTGAACGAAATTAAGTTGCGTTTTTAATCTAGGTTTTTTCGTGGATTTTTGAGTATAAACAATAAAGATACTCATAAATTAATAAAAATAAACTAGTTTTTGTAAATATTACCCGTTTGATGGTCTCAATAACTAACTTATATTAGTAGTTACCTACTTCTTTCTGATTTACATACTAATATAAGGAAAGGCAATGAAGACTACAAACAGATTTAAAACCAACTAAATTTTAGTCTCAAGAGTTTCATACCGTAGATAAGTATAAGTCATCCCCACTACTCGTAGGTACACGTGTAGGTACAAAAAAAACATGTCAAACAGACAAAAATGGCGAACTTTAGGGTTCCCTATTGACTACAAATCCCTATAAACCAACAAAAATAAAAGATATTGTATAACGAATCGAATATTTAACCTACTACAGTTGTTAAATTAACACTTACCTTTAACTACCATAATAAATTATCAGATTAACTAGTTTTATGTCACAGAACGATATAACCAGTACTCTAAGTTAGAAAATCACTGTGAAATAGTTAATTAATAGATTCTGTTAACTCATTAGAGCTTAGCGCTGGTTGATAAAGTGCTGGGCTGGGCGGCTTGGTCTTGTCTGTCACAGTACTAAATGAGGCTAATAAAGCAATGGAGTAGCGACAAACAGTAAATTATGCCAATGTATTAACTAACTCAGTTCGAAAAAAACAACATCGTTTACGGGAATTACATCGAATTCTCCAAAAAAGTTCATTTTCCTATGCTATCCACACAGGCTATCAGCTAGTCGTAATTTAGTACAAGTGTTTTTTTTAGATTTCGACTTGGTCTAGTAGTAATTTTTTTTAATTTGCAGTAGCATCCTAATCATAAAAATTAAAAATTTGCCCAAAAATAGTAGTAAACGGAAAATAATAAAAACCTATTTTTGTGACTTTGACCTCGATATTGAGAACTTTTTTTAAACCTCATTAATAATGGTGATCTGAACAATTCTACTAACTTTTCCTACCTTCGAATGTCTAAATTGATCGGCCTATAAAGGAAAGAGGACTTTTTATAATCAGTTTTTGCGTAAATTTAAAATGTGTTTCTTTCATTATTTCGTATGATTGCTTTCAGCGATATAACCGCACATTGTTGGTTTTTACACATTTAATATAATATGTAATTACTTAGTAAGGTGCACAATAACTGTTTAAAATATTATTATTTTAAAGGATTTTTGGAAATTAATATAGTCACATCCAATACGACATTATCACAGACGAAACCGCGGGTAAACGCTAGTAAAGACAGCCACCATCTGCTATATTTATGTCAGTAGGTGTAGGTATTTAAAATTTTTCAAACACCAATTCATTGCTATTTCGGCACGAGATCGTCACTCCCATCAACATATAACAACATAAAATAATTAGTGATCAATAAATTTCAAAAATTAAAATATTGTGTTACAACTTTAATTGGACATAAAACTACTGGTTTTCCGTTCCGACATAGTAAAGGCAGATACAGTAGGCCCACGCGGCTCAAATTCCTATCCAGATTCAGAACCGTGTGACAGCATTGTTTTTATTGAAGTTAATTTATTTTAAGAAAGTTAATACACAATTTTGGTTATAGTATATAGGTTTAGGCATAAGCTTTAAGATAACCTATGTTAGGTTTGTCTTGATACAATTTGTTCTCTAAACAAAATCTAATTAAAGCATCCAATTTCCAATCCATTAGGATTACATGTTCTATTGTTATTGTGCGCGCGCGCACTTTGATAACGACACCCTGCGTTAATACCTACCTCACACAGACCGGGCCAGATCAAAATTATCAACCGATAAACCACGTGACACTATTCTAGGATTTAGATTTACGGGCGGTTCCTATACCAGGGGAGGGGAGGTTTTTATAATATCTCTATGAAAGCTGTTTTGTTTTAGATTTTTACCCATTCATGTTGTAACTACAAATAAACAATCAATAAATTGACAGTATATTTATAAGTGATACTTGTTTATTGATCACCTGTTTCTGTTTGGAAACATAATAACACGGATGTTAGTTTTTCAATCTTTTAATCCATATGTCCATTTTCTGGCGCATGAACATGTAATATTTTAACAGCCTCCATCATAAGCATCTTCATCCTAATCAGACCACGTTAGGCCAATGCTGGACATTTCGGCTATTCTATAAGGTGTTGCAAAAATATCTGCCGCCGCTGTAATGCATGAAAGTATTACTTACATATTTATTCTTTGGATATTTAGTAAAATGGCATTTTGTTTTGCTTTGCTTGACGTGATATTATGAGTACGTGCCCGACTGAACAACTAGTGGAGTGGACCTTCTGCCTCGACATATACTGTGGCTCCGAACTGGAATTAGTTACTTATAAATTTACAAATATCCGGATCTTTATCGAGATTGGGTGTTTAATGGCGTTTCTTATCGAAAACCATTTTGATAATTGCACAAGTTGCTGTCAGAAAGTTCTAACAAATTAAACAACTTGGTAGTTATTGAAGAACTTGAGTATTTTCATGTGGACTGTACCTAAGTTGATGCCCGGCACGGATGTTGAGCGATGGGGCAAAAAGAGGGAATTGCTTGCGCATTTTACAAGACGATAAACGTATCACAGTTAGGAACCAATCACGGCCGGCGGTGCAGGCGCGACGCACGACTAGCCAATCATGTAATCGTAATAGTCTTCCGAGCATTTTTCACCCAGCGCTTAACATCGGTGCCGCTATAGTTGTATCACCTAACTTAAGTACTTACCAATGTGTGTTTTAATAATGTAAATCTTTTGTTGTTTAGTTTATTTTATTTGTTTTCTATATGATTTTATGGCACGCACCTACTCTGATCTACGAGTTCTACAAAAGTGAGGTATTATTATATTCATATTGGTTCTATTTCCGGCTTAGTCAACTTTTACAAGCCTGTAAATGAAGATATTTTTTCCTCCTAGTATTTTGACCCATTTCTAGTCAGGGTATATGCTTGACCAAGGTTCTAGTATGTAGTAAGGTCCAGTTATCAGACTTCCGTGACGCTTCTCAGGGGAATCAGAACATTTTTTAAATCATAATATACGGCTACACATAAGCGTGGCGAGTATGGCAAAACCCCCCGATGATAGAAGTCACTGGGGGAGGCCATGTTCAGCAGTGGACGTCCTGTGGCTGAAATGATGATGATGATGATGATGATGATGATACAGCTACACATCCAGTATTCATCATTTCAGCCACAGGACGTCCACTGCTGAAAATAGCCCCCCCCCCCCCAGTGATTTCCAGATCAGCCGGTTGGAAGCGGCCTGCATCCAGCGGTCCGCAACCTTTACCAAGTCATCTGTCTACCTTGTGGGTGGATGACCTACGCTGCGCTTGCCGGTACTGACATGCTTTCCTTCCAGAACCTTTCTGCCTCATCTTATATTATTTCTTAGAATTACTGCCTTTATGTAAATTGGTTTTTAAAGTTAATTGGTACTGACTATTGACAAACTCAAGAACAAATAAAGATGCGTCAAACAATATACTTAGTAAATGACAGCCCCCTAACCATGAACTCTAAAAACAATCACAAAGTTGTCAAATCTGTCAATTTTGGTACCTCATTTCATACAAAATTTGACAGAAATGATAATGTTTGACACATTTGTCATTGTTTTAACAGTTCATGGTTAGGGCCCAGGTCTCTCAGGACACCCAGGCTCGAGCAATTAAGAAAAGTTCGTTTTTAGGTTTCCGCACCCAAAGGGTAAAACGGGACCCTATTACTAAGGCTCCGCTGTCCGTCTGTCTGTCTGTCTGTCCGTATGTCAACAGGCTGTATCTCATGAACCGTTATAGTTAGACAGTTGAAATTTTCACAGATGATGTATTTATTATATTGCCGCTATAACAACAAATACTAAAAAACAGAATCAAATACATATTTAAGGGGGCTCCCAGACAACAAACGTGATTTTTTGTTCGTTTTTAAAGAATGGTACGTGCGCGAGTCCGACTCTCACTTGGCCGGGTTTTTTATTTGGCCTGAACCGCGGGAATTGAACCCGGGACCCCTTGCGATCAAGGTGAACCACAGGGAAACGACGTCAATCGAGTTGTAGAATGGAAAAGTAATCTAAAAATGGTTATTAAATCTTAAACCAAGTCATTATACTGACTACTACTTATTGAGCCACGAACCGTTATTAACAACTCAATAACTAAACGAAACAAGGACGCTGCTTAAGGAAACTTATTAAGAATATCATTTCGCAAATTGAGGTGTTCTGTTGACAATAAAAAGAGAGAAATTATAATTGTAAGGTAGGAACTCCAAAGTTTTATAGATACATTATAAAATATACAGAGTTACTATCAAAACAGTATCCAAAAAGGAGGTGAATGTTTTCATCATTGCAAAACAACTTTTACTAAGGGGATAATACAGGGTGTAAAAAAAGGCTTAACGAAGCCTTAAACCACGAATTATATACATAAAACCAAGAAGAATGCAAATAAAATAATTGCTGGCAAATGACTTATTTTTGGGTTTAAAAAAAAAACTTATTTCTAACCCGCAATGTATAGCGCGCACGCCAGAGAAGAAAGATGTACTGAAAAATTTTACCATGTTTCTTTGTAAAAAAGTTTAGTATTATCAAACAGAAGTCAATTTTGTAAAAATCTTAGGAAAAATATTGTAACTTTGACTGTTAATAACTCGGTAACCCGTCATTTCCGAGGTATAGTGTAAAAGAAAAAAAAATGATCGTAATAATACGTAGAATATGTGGTATTTGACTTCGTTAAGCCTATTTTTACACCCGATATACAAGGTCGCTTTTTATAAACTGGTGAAATTTAAAGGGCAATTATAAAAACATAAATAAATCTTTTTTTTAAAAGAAAAATTTTACACGCTAGTTTTCGAGAAAAACGCCAGAAACTATTTTGATTTCAACGTAAAATAAAACATCCTGTGCTGCTTGCTGAATAAAATGAGGGAAGAGTGGGGCAAGATTGAAATAAGAAAGACAGAGACGATGATGTAGGGATGTCTCAGACTGGACAGGATCAAGGATGCTATTAAAAATATATTTCTATTTTTGTTAGGAAAAATAAAAATGAAAACTAGCCCGTTTTTAAGAACGAAAATGATATGACCCAGTTTTTTCTAAAATAATTAGAAGTTATGTGAAAGTTTCACCAGTTTTTAAAAAGCGACCTTATATATAGATAGATTCTATTAGATTAAGTTAATAGTTCAAACTTAATCAGTATCTACTAATAACGAATATTTGGCGTACATGAGTACAGATTAAGATGTCTATAAACGCATAGGATATTTTTTCCCGTATTTATGTGCCCGTGTGATGATTGTTTATTTCACAGAGGAACGAATATATCATCACAGACTTTAGAAAGTCTATAAGCATACGAAGCTGGGTTGTTTACTTATATACTATAAAGTATTTAAGTAAACAACTATAAAGTATATAAGCTGGAGCCAACGAAAATATATTCACGAATATTGACTTATCAAGAAACTTGAAATACTTAACTAATGTAATTTTATCCTGGGAATGTTTTGGTAATTACCGTTCGTGAGTTAGAAATAGAAGTAGTGTTTGTTTAATTATTTCCGAAACTTGAGCTCTAGCCGTGGACATATTAAACATACTAGTTAGTAATTATGTTATTATAACTTTTGTAAATGAAATATTTTTTTCTATCTATTTAGTCTATTGCAGTCCACTGCTGGACGTAAGCCTCCCCCAATGAGCGCCAAAGAGCACGATCTCCTGCTTTTTTTAGAGAACCACTGCCAGCCATCTTTCTAAGGTCGTCAGTCCATCGTGCTGGGGGGGCGTCCAATACTTCGTTTGCCAAGGCGTGATCTCCAATCGAGAACCCGTTTCTCCACTTTTTATCGGTTCTGCGACAGATCCTGGCCAGCCCACTACCACTTAAGCTTGCAAAATTTTTGGACTATGTCCGTTACTTTGGTCTTATGCCTGATGATCTCGTTTCGGTTTTTATCCCTTAACGAAATCGCAAGCATCGATCTTTTTATAGCTCGCTGAGTGACGTGAAGTTGGTAAGCCAGCTTTACTGTAATGTTCCACGTTTCGGCTCCGTAGGTCATCACCGGTAGGACGCACTGATCGAATACCTTGTACTCTATGCATTGTGGCAGTGGTGACGAGAAGATGTGACGCAGCTTCCCAAACGCTGCCCAGTCAAGCTGCACTCTCCTAGCGATTTCCCGCTCAAAGTTGTCTCTACCCAACTGCAGCACTTGCCCGAGATAGACAACTCCTTGACAACCTTGACGATCAATTTTTATTTTTAGGCAAAAATACTTTTTGAGATCTTGAGAGTGATGTGTTTGGTATGTTTTGTTATTAATTAATCATAATACATTTGGGGACGGTTTTCCAGACAGTAGATTGTTATCACGGTCATAGGCCATAGCCGTGGATTGTCTGCTAATACACAGGCTATACAGAATTTGATTGAACGGCTACACAGAATTTGATTTACAGATATCTAGTCAAGGCAGAATTCTGTAAAAAATACAGTTTTTAACTTTGTATAACAGAGGGCGTTCCCATTAGCGGCCCCGATGTCTACTTACATAATTAAAAGATTGAAATAAGTAAAGTTATAAACGTACCAAAAAACATTAAAGATTTAAAATCTAAATATAAATATGATATGAAAATGGTCTGGTTTCAAACAATAAAAATATAAAAAAACAAATAAATCGTAGCGCGGAATAGTTAGTAGCGGCAACGTCACTATTTTTATATCACAAAATTAAAACGTTTTGATGATATGTATATGGAAACATTTTACATTTGAGTATATATAATTATATTGACGCTTTTGTAACATGGGAACGCCTTGCTTTGATTAACATTATGTATTTTGCGATTAAAAGTAGCCAGCGCTCATAGTCCTTTCCTCGTGAGGTCAACCACCCAGTAAATTCGTTCAGTAATTCACATTGAAGCTGCAATAGTTAATCGACAATTATTATAATACTGAGCAATTAAAAGCTTTGCGCTCACAAGACAGGTGCAGTAGGCGAGAAAGGAAACTTGTATCGTACATTTACTCCGTATTGGACCATTTTGTTGAATCGACACTACTCTTAAATACGATCCTGTTTATCTCTAGTATATTTATTTATAACTGGTAACACACATTCAGTGCTGCGAGATTTATTTATTCAGTCACTTGTGACTGCATTCTAAGTTGTGGGCCATGAAGGTAAGTAATATGTTTCGGCTAAATACTGTTAACACCATATACCACATAGACTAAATACTGACATATTAACCGTTGCGTCCCAATACATTTTTGAAAATAATATGTATGTAAGAAAAAATCTAAGTTTCTTTAGTCTAAAAAGTGATTCACATCATTATAATACTACAAATATAAATAAACTTGCCGTTCCGTGCTTCAGATTAAAAAAAGTTGGTAATTCGTTTATGGGGAAAGGTATAATTTTTTTAAATAAATTACTACAAACTCTTGTTGAACTATCGATTCATGAGTTCAAAATCTACATTAAAAAAGTCCTTATGACAAAAGGATATTACAAATTAGAAGATTATTTAAACGACAAGAGTGCATATGGACTTAAACTGCATAGATTGCACTTACTTATTGTCTTGTAAAATGTAATTCCTGTAAAATCAGGCTGACAAAGGTGACTGAGTTTGTTGCGCCGTTTCTTCTTCAGCCTATATGTAGTCCCGAAGCGGTGGTAGGGCTAAGTTACATTTTGGGACGTGTTTAAATGCCTGGAGGAGGGCCTACATACAGAACAAACAGAATACCTTCTATACTGGCATAAAAGCATATACGAATAAAAGTCTGGGCAAACTGCGATTTTGAGCATTCACGATCGACGATTTTGCGACTGCATCGATGCTGCGTTGCGTTTTGGCGATTTTGCGTTCGATCGGTAGCATCTGCGACCTGCGATTTAGCGCCTGTATAGCGGTTTCGCGATTTTTTGGTTCAAATTTATATAAAAACTATTAAATCCGTAAGATGTAAAGCTGGATATTACAATAAAAGATGATTTGTAATTCGCATTTCTTACAGGAAGTATAGAGAAGTGGAATTGAAACCACATACTTTTATACGAACACAGAAAACTTGTTTCTCCTATTTGTAATCCTAGATTACACCTTGAATCAAATTTCTTTGGAAAAATAAACAGACCATTTCCTTCTTCTTACGTTTTTAGGATCGTCAGAAACCCTCACCTATAGGAAAACTCTGTGATGCTCACTGCATTTCCTACGGAGTGGCTCAAAAATATATTCCTTTGAGAGAATAGATTCAAAAACCTTATACTCCAAAAGTGCAGAAGGTAGTCTTTACATGTCTACAGATTACATGAAAACGCACAAGTCCAAGCCACGCGAGTGAAACTCGTATATATTTGTCAGTTTTTTTTTTAAATAAAACATTATCTGCACTGTTCCCGTGTGTCTCAAGCCTTATTTCCACCACGCCAATATTCCGCTCGCAATCGCGTTCTAGGAACATGCCCATAGCTCGATAGTTATACCGCAATGCGCTTTTTGAAGCGTGATGACATTATGTATAATGCCGTCCGCTGATACAGGTCACGGAATACACGACCTGTGTTTTTAGGTGAAACTATTTGGGATAATTCAATTTTGATATTGAATATTATAGGGTGTTTAGTATATTTTTTGAAAATTTATTTGATAAAGGATGGCGTCGTTTGATTTGATTAGATTTATTGCAAGTCGAATGGTAAGCTATTATAAATTTTTACTATGTTTGCATCTACAAAATCTTATATTTTGATATTTGAAAACCTCATAAGTCCCAAGTTGCGAAATTTCGATAGATCAATAATAAATAACATTTTAAAATACTCATTGCTAAAGACAGACAACGATGATATGGTTTTCTGAATTTTTATTAATGATCGGATTTTCCAACAAGTTTATTTAAAAAAAAAGTATCTTATGGCTGAAAAAATTGAAAATGTGGCCTTCTTCATAATTAAATTTTGCAAACGATGCACCGAACAGCATTTTTAGGGTTCCGTACCCAAAGGGTAAAACGGGACTCTATTACTAAGGCTCCTCTGGCTGTCTGTCCGTGTGTCACCAGGCTGTATCTCATGAACCGTGATAGTGAGATATTTGAAATTTTCACAGATGATCTATTTCTGTTGCCGCTATAACAACAAATACTAAAAAACAGAACAAAAAAAAATAAAGGGGCTCCCATACAACAAACGTGAATTTTCTGCTACTTTTATAGATAATGGTGCGGATTGCGGAACCGTTCGTGCGCGAGTCCGACTCGCATTTGGCCGGTTTTTAATTTTATAACTACTTATTGAAAAAAGCAAAAAGTCATACAAATTCATTAGGTATTTATGTTACATTGTTCTGAACAGACCATAGTTTGTTGTGTTAGTTTTTATTGTATCATCATAGCATTGTTTCATGAGACATATTAAATCGTAGGCACGCGAGCATACAAAGTACAGGACCGCAGATTTATAAAGAAACTAGCTGTTTCCCGCGACTTCGTTCGCGTGATTTACTTTATTCAAATTATCCTACAACATTTAACCGGGATAAAAAGTACCTTATATGTTAATCCAGATCATATTCTACATGTGTACGAAATTTCAATTAAATCCATTCAGCCGTTTACGCGTGATTGAGTCACAAACATCCTCACAAACTTTAGCATTTATAATATAAGTGAGAAGTGGGATATTATTAGGGTTCCGTACCCAAAGGGTAAAACGGGACCCTATTACTAAGACTCCGCTGTCCGTCTGTCTGTCTGTCTATCCGTCTATCCGTCTGTCCGTCTGTCACCAGGCTGTATCTCAAGAACCGTGATAGTAAGACAGTTGAAATTTTCACAGATGATGTAATTCTGTGGCCACTATAACAACAAATACTAAAAACCAGAATAAAATAAATATTTAAGGGGGTTCCCAAACAACAAAAGTGTTTTTTTTTCCGTTTTTATAGGCAATGGTACGGAACCCTTTGTGCGCGAGTCTGACTCGCACTTGGCCGGTTTTATTACTAGCTGTGCCCACAATTTCGTTTGCGTGAACTAAGTATAGGATGTTTGGTATATCAAATATATCCCACAGGAACATTGAACCGGGATATAAAGTATGTAAATCCAGACCTTATTCTATATGTGTGCAAAATTTCATCCAAATCCGTTCAGCCTTTTACGCGTATTATATATAGTGGGAAGTGGGATGGCATATAATATAATATAATAATAGGGATAAAATAAATATGCACCCGACAATACACCAATAGTCATAGTATCGATGCAAGGAATTAATATCCTTGTGTTAAAATGACTTAGAAAAACTACATACGTTTCCCAGCACACTTACACTCGAGTCTATTCAGAAAGCAACATTTTCATATAAATCTCATTAAAAAAAGTTCTATATTAACCCAAACCGGGATTTGAACCCTTAGGGCTTAAAGAGAAATACCGGGCCATTAAACCAATAGGTTCGTCTAACTACTGTCGCTTATAAAGATAGCCAACATCAAAAAGAGTTTCCGAAACAGTAAGCAACCTTTAAATACTTCTACACTCATCTAATGAAGACCACACGACGTAAAGGTGGGTACTGACCAACGTTGCGACGCGTAATGTAACATGTTACGCAGCGAGCATTCGTGCTGTCAGTACGTAGTGTTACGGGGAAACCAGCGAGCAACGAGCCGAATTAACACAAATGTTTGCTGCTAATGTTACATTACGCCCCGTAATGCCGGTCAGTACCCACCTTTAGACTGATAAGCAACACACTGTCTAATATTGAAGACATAATAAGAGATTGTAAAGAGCATAGGGAATGACAAAATGTTTTCAAATAAACGGGTAAATATATTCACCAATGAATTATACTAAAAATAACTACATAAAACTACGAAAAAAATATAACGGATCACATAGCCTCGATCTAAAATAGTATAGAATAAAAAAAAGTAAAGTAAGTACTAAAATACTTTTTTTTAATCTGTAATGAGTATTACACACGCCATCAGTAATAAAATAACGTAGTACTACCTTGTCAAAATGAATAATAAATATTTGTGAACTTTGTTTCTTTCAACTAAGGAAGCTAATTATAATGTACAGATACTGGTATGAGTTATATTTAGCACTCAGTCGGTATCTATTTAATATCGGGTGTTGTTATGACACGTCATGACATTTTAATAACGTATAGTGCCAGCCGGTGGAGTCATTTTTATACGTTTATACGTTTAGAAACAAATATTATTGATACGTTTCTTAATTTACGTAGTATTAATACTTACTCCATGATTGTATTTATTTGATAAATAGTAAAGATGCTTTTCTCACGTTTTGTGACAGCATTTTCAGTACGGGCTGTTTTTTTTATTTCCATCCGAATTTCGTGTATTCCTTTTATAAGGAAATTAGCTGCTGTTAAACAATAACTCTTACTTGACAAACTCCGTAGCCGAGAGGCGAGCACGCCGGACTTTAAATGGCGCCGCTATCTCTGAGGTTCCGGATTCGATTCACGGTCGGGTCAATGTAGAAAGCGAACTTTTCTATATTGGCTCGGGTCTGAGTGTTGTGGTACTATCGTTGTTTCTGATTTCTATAACACAAGTCTATGTGATGTTGTCCAATATTCTTTTATAAAAATTACAAGAAAAGATTTTACCTGTCCATAGGACAAAATTTTATTTTCTGTGACGATGTTCTATGAAGCACTCAATATTTTTGTCTAATATTTTTGCGTTGCCTGACTGACACAGCTGATTATGATATACACACTCTGTATAAGAAGATGATAAAAGAGCGTTTAACAAAAATAAAATAAAAACTAAACTAAAATGGACTTATAAAGTCAGAATAAATTTATTTAAATAAACATGTTCAGTATTTGTAACACAGCGACAAATTTTTAAGATCGACCTAGAATGACCTTATACAGGGTTAAAGTGAAGAACATTGAATTGACCCCTGAAATCGTGATCAGAATAAGCTTTTATTTAGGTATTTAAGTCATGTATTCCGAGCTTGGGCAGACTGCTCGATCCTATTTTATTCGGCGCCACTTTAAACCTTGTCTGCTTAGAAATAGAGTCCAGGACTGACCGGTCAGTCGGATCCAAGCTCAAAGGCTTTCACGTTCGTTTTTCAACCGACTTAAAAAAAGTTCATGCATTACGTTTTTAAAAAACACGACCGTTTTTAATTCGTTAATGAATTGTCAAAGTGTGATACAATTAAATGGTTAACCGGGATAAAGAGTATCCTGTTAATCCAAACCATATTCTGTATATGCAAGCAAAATTTCATCAAAATCCGTTAAGTAGTTTAGTGTGTAAGAGTAACAAACATCATACAATTATACTCACACACTTTCGAATTTATAATATTATTAGTAGGTTAATACGAGTATCAATACGAAAGCATTATATTTTCTGCTACAGTGGCTTGAAATAATTTTCATATATCTATCTTCGATGTAGGTATATCTCTTAAACCTTTTGCTGCTGCGTATAAGTATTTATCATCCGAAACCAATCAAATAAATGTTACGCAGTCTTTTAGAAATTGAGAAACGATTTACAAAACCCGAAACAAAATCGAAGAATAATCCCATCTATTTATATATCCCATATATTTCCTAAGTATTCTAGACATTTCGAACCTCTGAATTGTTCAACTGGACAATCAATCACCCGCTCACTACATAATTAATATCTCGCCTTAGCCTGAAATCACCACCCCTCGTCAATTGTCTGCCCCACGAACGAAGGTGGTTTCGCTTATCGGTCCATCATAGAAACAGGGGTACAAAATAATCAATACGGCCCCACCCAACCCCACGCATGCGTGGTGCTGATCCCTGGTGGTGGGATGGCCCCACCGCCAGAATAAACCCACGCCACCAATCCATTTCACATTTGGTTATCACCACCGGCGGGGCAAGCACGTCGACATGGATTCCAGGATTTTTGGAACCTGGTCTTTTAGACCACCATGTAAGTTGACTCGTTAAGCAATTTACGATTACGTACTAAAGGTTAAGCCATCCTCTAAGATATTTCTCACTATCTTCAAAATTATTTGGTCTCTTTGATAATTTTGGGCTACTCCAGTAAGAAGTACCAGTACTAGTTAGTTTTGTCGTGTTAATATCATCATTATGTAAAAATAAGGTTCTTAGAGTATAGCTATGCTGGATTGTGTGATCGATAAGGCCCAAGTGAATATCGATTTTTTCCAAAATAGATTATAAATGTAACATCATTTTTGCAGAGAGCAAGGCCGCGCGTCGAAAGACGGTAAGACAAATTCAGAGTATTCGAGGAGTTCGCTTTTTTTGTTTGGTTTGAACCTTAGTTGGTTTTGAATGCTGTAAATAATTTAAGCTCACACAGTGAAGTGTAAAGTATACCACAGACGTGTACCAACATTTCTATGTACAGAGTTGAATAAATACGCTTCACAAACACTCACGCTATTTTTTTAAGCCTCACCTTTCCGTATTACACCACTAACGCACGGACCCATTAGACGGATTACGTTTTATTTTTAATACCACGGTTAGTCATTGGGGAAATTAATCTACTTTCTTTTTATTTTTCGATTCACTTTTATTGAATCATAAAAATGATGCCGCGAGTTGTAATAGATTATACAAACTAAAATTTATGCATTTTTATTAAAAAGTATTATATTCCGAAAAAAATGGAAATTTAAACTTTTACTTTGACTGTTTACGTCATCACAATCATTGCTTTAAAATAATATTCTTTAGGCAAAAACCTGAATTTAGATTGAGTTGAGTTGATTTACAGACTGTATTTTAGTTGTGTTGAAAATGGGTAATTTCAGTGTACTTAAATTCTTGATACGACATCTTGTTTGGTATTGTTTATAGACACCGTAAAATTTTAGAAAAATCAATATTTTTACACTAAGGAGTATAAGTTAAAGTAAGAGAATTAAGGAAACCACACTTGAGTTATAACTTTCAAAGTAACATACTAAAAAAGCACATTTTAAAATTAAAACAAAAGCAGTTTCTACCGGAATCACTGCATAACCAAACAGTTTTACAGTTTGTTGTTTTTGTGTAATCTGATAAAAGTGAATGGATTGCTTCTCGAATTTACTTGTCATCGATCTCAAATATATTTTATGTAATATGATCAATTTACTTATTAAACAAACGCTACGAATATTATTTTTACATGAAATCAAAACTACTTCGGAGATATGATTATGTTTTTGAAGATAAATATCCATTATATTGTAGGCATAAGTTTTTACCATTTAACATTATTATTAAAAGGATGAACCAGAAATTAGTAACATATTTTACATTATCTAGGTACCTGCTGATGTTTTAACATTGACGACTAAGATCATTTGAAAAAAACTAAATCAAAACTATTAATTTTATAGGTAGAAACAAATTTCTGTGTTAATGTTTATTTTGTATTGGAATCATTTGTATTAGAAATGACGAAATTCACAGTAGGTATACGATGATGTTGATGATAATTTTAGTGTTGCTTTGACAGTAAAAGTTGTCTTAACGGTGGCTTGCAAATACTTACCGGTTTTTACATCAATCTATATAGGTATATTTATTTCGATGATGACTTAAAAACTATCAGAAATTTTTAAAAAACTTTGCGACGGTAAATATTTTTCTCAATTAAGTAAAACAGTTTTAATTTTTAGCACTGAAAATGAAAAAAAAAATGTTTACGGACAGCAGTTAATAACCTGTTTATTTGTTTTCGGCGTCATGGCAAAAGTAATAAAATATTTGCTACTTTAGCACTAACAAAAAAGTTTACATAATTCCTATAAATCTGTATACTATATATTTTAGGACGAATATCCAAGCAATACTGTAGATACGACGGTATTGTCAATGTATATAATATTCAGTGTGAATATGAATTATACTTTGTGTTATGATGATAAACGATACTGCAAAGCCTTTACCCTGACAGTTGTTTATCAGTATCGATCGAGAGTAAGAGATCTCTTAAACTTGAAATAAGTAAACAGAGGCACAGAATCAGTCCCAAGCTTACCGAACCAATTAATAAATTTCTATTCTAATTACTATTTGCTGCTTTCATCAAGCTAAGGTAACGGTCATCAATATTTAATTAAACAAAATTAAATACTTTAGAAACGAAATGTTATTTTTGTTTAAAATTAAAATAGGGCTGATTTTTCTGCACTGAAATTAGAATTACAAATAATAAAATTCTCCCTATAAGCACAAATTACGTATAGCGGCAGCGATAAGTGAGTGATGAAAGGTTAGAATTTATATAGGGGTTTTAAGATCTCCATACTGTTTCCGTATTGAGATTTGTTATATTTAAGATTTCTAGAGCAAGATTGGGGTCAAGAGTAAGCCCATCTCAAATAAAAAAATATAAAAAAATAAGTAACAAAATGACGCCTCAAGTTTAAGTTTTTTTTTAAATTTGCTCAGGTCTTGTTAAAACAGCTTCTTTATAATTCAAATAATAGTAAAATAAGAGTTATTGCAGTTTGATACTTTTTGATGGTCATGGTTTTCAAGTATAATTTACCAACACATTTTTGTCGATTTCGGTTGATAACTATTTACTATGCTGGTTTAAACCTCCGTATCCAGCACCAACAAACTTATCTTATTTTTGAAGTTACGCAACTCTACCACACGTACTCTTTTGACAAATTACGGGTTTACGGTTAATTTTACTTATTTATAGCTCGACATTTCTAGCATTCAACCATAAAAGAATTTCACAGCATGTTAGCATTGTGAATTTATTAATTTTTTATTACGTAGGCGCGTGCCACACGTCCGTTAAATTTACGACTGTTCAGATTTCGTGTTGTGTGTACCCGCCCACTGGGTCATTACGGGTCTCGGAAAAAAATAACAATGAACAGTTAAAAAACTATTAGTAGCCATGCCTACCAAGTCGACAACAAAGGTGAAAAATTAGACTTTTATGATGAAGTCCCAAAATGGGATGTGGTCATTTTGACCGTGATTTGAGGTTATATTAAGAAGAAAAGTAGTAAAAAGAGATTAAGGTTATGATGAAGTTAAAAGTTTCTATCATAGTAAGAAAGCGTTTTATTTCCTGGATTGCTACGTGCAACTGCTAATACAAACTAACAGCTCAAGTCTTGTTTGTCCCCTGTAATTAAATTTAATTTTTAAAAAAAATACTAAACCTGTTTTTTGGCTGAAATGATGATGATGATGATGATAAACTAAACCTAGCCATCATCATAATCCACGTAAGCCCCCTATTGAGTACAGGCATCTCCCATTGACGCTACTGAGTCCATCGTCGGCTATTCTTTTTCATTATCTTTTTTTTTTTTTTTTTTACTTAAGATGGGCTTACTCTTGACCCCAATCTTGCTCTAGAGCAAGCGAGCTTGCCCAGAAGATGCCTATTCACTCTGGACTTAAAGAGAGTCAGGTTATATGCA
This sequence comes from Anania fuscalis, assembly GCA_950371115.1. NCBI lineage: Eukaryota > Metazoa > Arthropoda > Insecta > Lepidoptera > Crambidae > Anania > Anania fuscalis. Next base: position 10,358,636 of record OX493344.1, read on the forward strand.
CTCGGAAATACAGACGCAGGCAGGGAATTCCAATCTTTAGCTGTGCGCATTATAAAAGATGATGAGAAGCGCTTAGTGCGGATTATGGGTATATCAACTAAGAACGGATGGTAGCCGGCCGTGCGTCTGGATGTCCGATGGAAGAAAGGTGACGGTGGTATGAGCTCATGCAGCTCATGAGCACACTCTCCGAAGTACAATCTGTAGAAGACCGATAGGCAAGCAACTTTGCGGCGGTGAACCAGGCTGTGCAGCTTGGACGCCACCAGTTTTTTATCGCCTATTATTCTCTTGGCTCTGCGTTCCACCGAGTCTAGTGCAGCAAGTTGGTATTTCGCCGAGCCGTCCCAAAGGTGGCTGCAGTACTCCATGCAAGATCTGCCAACATCTTTGCGTATTTCATGACTTCATCTTGTCAGGGATCAGCGTTTACGCTCCGTTTACCACCGTCTTGCCTAATTCTACAACCAGATAGTCATAAATTTAACTTCACTAGCATTAAGATGAGAGACCAATAAAACAATATCAACAGCCAATCGCTCATTGACAATTCAACCCTCTGTCTAATACCTGAATCATTCGTACAACTTTTCGAGCTTATCAGATTTTGTTTAGCATTTAGCATCACTTTTGAAAACGGTCAACGGACAAGCAATCTATCATAAAACATAAAGAAATTAAAATAATCGATACTCGATCACACAGCTATCAAAGCTATTATGTCCAACGAGTAATAACCAATAAATCAGTGTCCACCCAGCTTGTCAAACACCTATGGATTGTTCGATGTTTTGTAACAATTGCGGCCCAGATCTGTCGGTACCAACCAGTTTGTGCTAACCTCCGTTTTTGTTTTAACTTGAACATCCCTATTTCACGAACAAAATAAAGAACTAAGTAATAATAAATTAGTTGAAAAACGAATACTAAATTTAATGTATAATACTTATGTATAAACTTTTGTACAAATTAACATAGATTATAACAGGTAAACTGCATTGTAAATTTTTGTTTTTAGCAATTCCATGCAAGGTTTAATTGAAGATAAATAACACTTGAAAAAAATCATCGACCTCAGGTGGGACTCGAACCCACGTCCCATCGCATACCGGGCGAGTGCTTTGACCACTAAGCTACCGAGGACGTCACGTGACAAGATGAAATTCCTCAAGTGTTTTTTCTCGCTGTCAAAGCCAGCGTATTCTGATCAATGTTGTAGCTATATGTATAGCTGAGTAGTATACTTCAATTAAACCTTGCATGGAATTGCTAAAAACAAAAATTTACAATGTTTAAGCATTTCTGATCTTAACCGATAGTCAAATATTTGTAAAAATATTTCTATAGGGTGTTGACGGTAGTATACTACTCAGCTATACATATAGCTACAACATTGATCAGAATACGCTGGCTTTGACAGCGAGAAAAAACACTTGAGGAATTTCATCTTGTCACGTGACGTCCTCGGTAGCTTAGTGGTCAAAGCACTCGCCCGGTATGCGATGGGACGTTGGTTCGAGTCCCACCTGAGGTCGATGATTTTTTTCAAGTGTTATTTATCTTCAGGTAAACTGCACTAAATACTCAAACTACTTGAATAGAAGACATTTAAATTGATTTTAAATTTTTGCTCTAGCTAATAACCTTATGAGGTCATCCGATGGCGAACTAAAGCAACTGATATAGGTCAAAAGGGTCCAGCTGAAATGGCAGTGAACTGCCTAGCCTAGCATGAACAACAAAACACGATACGATATAATATAGCGATTTACCAACACCCAACTGTCAAAATATGAACTTTTATCGAAACAGCGAACATGACCGTGACGTCACCGGCACGGGAATGCTCATATTTTTGATAGTTCGGTGTCGATTAATCGCTATATCCAATCATATCGTGTTTTGTTGGTCATGCCAAGGGGGTCTAGTCACATTTGCCGTAGAACCAATTACGAGAGGTAGTACCTGGGTCTAGACCGTGACTTGTCAAACGCAGCGTAGGGCGCCCTCCGATATGGTGGGGCGACGATAATAACTAGATGACAACTTTAAATTCTCTTACGTCGTGGGAAAGGTTTATGCCCAGCAGTGGACTGGCGTTAAATTATTATATTGATGATTAACTGCTAACCTATACAATTTTGGAGGCTTGCAAATACCTAAATATCTACAAAAGTTCAACGTTAAATAAACTAACTCCAACAAATGTTGTTATATGGCATCAAACTTAAATCTACCTTAATCCTTTAACCTACGACATAAACAATCACTTGTACATATTATTATAACTCAATTGTCTTACCAGTTTTTTTAGTTTTATTTACACTGGTTATTATAATAACTAACAAGTAAAACTGTCACTTCTTATCGTTGTAATAATTAAAAGACAAAATGTTAAATTAACTGAGATCAATAAGATAACAAGTTAAATCAAGAACGGCTATCATTTTGCGGCCATGGCACAGTTTGGAGTTGTCTGTCTGTTCGCAAGTTTTATCTTTTACTAAGATCATTGTGGTGGCTTAGAAATATGTCAGCATTATTCTTTATAGTTAGAAACTTAGAATTGTATTTGCATAATGTATAGTAATTTGAATATGTAAGTGCGCAAAGTAAGTAAGAAATAACATAAAAGTATTTAAGGATTCAGTTTGCATTTAAGGAACATGAAGTTAGACAATTAATTAATTGGAATTAATGGAAGAGAAAAGACAATTCTTATTTCGTGTCATTTCTTTTGGATTTAAAGTAAAGTAAGACGTATATAGGATGACTTCACGTTTTTTTTAACTTTAGAATAAATTCAAAATAACCTACCTAATTCTTATGAAATGTTTTGATAGGGAACTTCCTTTCGTTCAAGCTTAAAAGAGCGTATAAAATTAAAAGCGTGTCGTGTCGTAATCGATTCTAGGTCGATAATTGATCGTCGATTTGCGATCTGTCGTAACAACTATTAATTAGTCGAGAAAAAATCGGCACCGAGTCGTTTGCGGCATTTCTCCAAGGCTTCCACTTGGTTGGTTGAGTGCTATGGTGTACCGATTGCAAAAACAATGGCTTACATATAAATTAGGTGAACAAAGATCTAAGAGAGAGAAAGGGAGGGATTTTATTTTGTTTATGTCATCCAACAATCAGTACAGACAACAACACTGGTGTTCAAAACTGACTAAATTTTAAATCGATTTTCAACTTAATTTTAGAGCAATAAAGATTATGTTTCATTGGAGAAATTTGACAGTTTGAGGTAACTTGATGTGCTTTTGACTGTAAATTACAATTTCTATAATTATGATACATTACGGTCTCTAAGTAAGATATTGACATCCTGAGTTACTTATAAGGTACCTAGCAGACAACCATTTCTTTTGACTATATATCTATCTCCAAGCACACAGTCGCGAGCTGATTAAAAGAAGTTACTAAATTGATATGACTTGAAATCAAACCCAGATTAATGACATTTACTCGTATCACGATGACAGGCTTATGATAAAACTCAAAGCTGTTGAAGAGCGAGCAAAAGAGTTTGTCAATCAATCGTGTTTAGGAAGCTCGACAAGTATTGTTATTAGAATAAATATCTATGTATTTTCGAATTCAAATTTTAAAGTTTAGTTTTATTTAAATAATATAAATATAGCCACGTATAGCCTCCATTGTAAATAATTCCTGCCTTAACAAAACTCTTTTTTCACGTTTGTCAAATTTTTAATTAAGTAAAATCTGCTGACCATACACGTGTAATTAAAGTAATGAGTAGTAGGCACAATTAGGTCGTAGGCAAGCCTAACCTTAATGAGCAATTTGAATGATGATATATGGTAAAAATATTAAGCAATGGATAAAAATTGCAAATTAAAAAAAAACGTATTTTATTAAAAAGTTAAATTAAGTCTATGTGGTACAATTTATAGATGCTAGACAAAAACTAACTAACTAGACAATAAATCATTTCAATAATACATTTTTAAAACAATTTTACTTATACGACATGATTTCCAACAGTAAAAAAAAGAGGTTTCACTAGTGGGTAGAAGAGTTCCAGTATCCACAAATTGTTTTCAAGTAATTTAATAATTTATAAGGAACCATTTATTAGTTACTGACAAAGTTTTAAATCGATACGGCAAGTAGAAGTAAGATTGTTACAATACCATTTACAATACAATGTAGCGATTAAAATCGTTTCCTACTAATTTATTCGAGTAGCAAAATGTTCAACATTAGTGCAATTTATAGGTGAATATAGTCACATAAATAAATTGTGATTAGAACTAATTTAAATGACTCAGTTCTGGTAAAATACATTGTAATTTACGATTACTGAAAATATCTCCACCTGATAGCTGTTGGACTAGCCATAATTTAGAATCTCAATAATATTTAGTGGATAAATGTACATAAGTCATAGAATACCAATTTATTGATACTATGAAATATTTAGTTATATTTTATCAGGAGATCCAAGGTTTAAAGTCTGCTTTACTTACTTACTTCGTTTGTTAAAACTAAAACAAATGACAACATCACTATTAAAATTTTAAGTTTAAGATATACCTAATGAAGAACACGGAAAAAAGTGAGCTTCCTCTGTCGCGAGGTTTTCACGCGATTACTGGACAGTAATTATAATTACAATCAGTTATGATCTTTTGGTTCCATAATTACTATGTATTTTATGCCATAGATACACAAATTAATGACAGTAAGGCCTCCCCGGCACTAGCGTCTTTCGAGCTTCGACGGTTGCAGTGTCCAATCAGCGGTAAGTAAATGCCACTGCGCAAGTGTTGCGTCAACACCGATTGGACGCTGCCACGACGTTGACGCTCGAAAGACGATAGTGTGTACCTAAATTACCTAAATTTCACAAGGAATGCCTAACCATTGATCAGATTGTCATGAAACTATTGATAGGGTCTTCTTAGGACTTTCGCGAGTCTGACCATTTAAACTTCTTTTCGAACGCATGAGAGGGTTGCTTGCAAGTCACACGTATGAAGTCACGGGCAACAGCTACTTCTAATTAATGAGTATTTATCTTATGAGATATTTTATTGTTCACAGATAACTCTGGGAAGAGTAATCGAAAATGGTCCCGTAATTCCATCGTGGCTGTAACTGCTGTAAGGTAAGTGTAGCTAGAATTGTTTATAAAATGTCAAGTTTTAAATAATATTAATTTGTACAATCCCCAACCTATAAAGCATCTGTAATTGCGTTATCGTTTAGAAACGTAAATCTGAATGTTAAGAAAAACTATACCTATTTGTTTTCGAGTAAACATAGTACAATCTTCGCTCAGTTTGGTACTAGAACCCCTTTTTCAAAAACAAATCTAATCACACTATCAAAACTACAACATCAGTCGTACAAAAAAATGTTAGTTTATATCAAGTTGTGTATGGTCAGGGCGCGACGGACAGACAAAAACTGGCCCCGTGGCACACTCAACTCGTCTACTACAGGCTGTTCTACATAAACGGGACATAGAAAAGATTAATTACTTATGGGTTTGTCAATAGCGCTCAATTTTTTTTTTCTTTTATAAAGACCAAAGTCATTTTGTGTTGCTAGTGATGACTTGCGGCACTAAGACGTGATATTTGGTTGATGGCGTCTGAAATAAGCTCAAAGTCACCTAGTATGCCATGGAAAAAGATACAGGGTTACATTGGAAATTAGTGCCAAATTTTAAAAATAAGATCTAGAGTTGCACTTCGTAGGGTATTGGTTGTCAATTTGAACCTCTAGTATGCGCGAGCGCTCCTGCTGTTAGAAATATACCTTACATTAAAAAGGCTAAGGTTTGTTTTCGCGCGCCATTGTGACTATTATTGCATTGAACTTTGCAGTTCTAGGTTGCACAGAGATAGTGCGTGCATATTTTTTATGAATGAAATAAGATTATCCACGCTTACCATCTTTGAACAGCTGATAGTAATTAAAAAAATAATAAGTTTGTTTTATGGATCGTTTATATTGTAGATCGATTTAGTTACTGATTCTGAGTAGTCCCTGAAAATTTGGCACTACCCTTCAATGTAACCCTGTATTATGTTTGGCGTTTCTTCGCTGTATAACATTTGGAATGAGCAAGACGCTGAGTGCAAACGGTTCAGAAACGCTTGCTTAGACTTTAAATGCAAGAGCAATGGTCTTCAGAATGCTGTTGACGATGATGTTGAAAAATATTTTTTGTATTTTATCGCGGGTTCTTCATAAATATAAACCTTATTAAAATCTATACAGTAACAAACGTGGTGCGGGACTTTAATTCAGTTGTTAACTTATCTGTTTTGTAATTGGAATTAATATGTGAACTAAGTAACTAACCTAGTAAAGATAAAGATAAGTATTAAACATATTAGATAAACAGCATTGATCAGGAAATACGCTGGCTTTGACAGCGACAACCACTTGAAAGATTTCGTCGAGTTACTAACGTCTCGGTAGCTTAGTGGTCAAAGCACTCGCCCGGTATGCGATGGATGTGGGTTCGGATCCCACCTGAGGCGGATGACTTTTTTCAAGTATTAAAAATCTTAGATAAACCTAGCATGGTAATTGCTAAAAACAAAAATTTAAAATATTAGATAAAGGGAAAGGAAACAGTTTTGTAATTGAGTACCTACCTACTTGGAGCAATTTCAATTCTTTTTAAATACGTTTTAATCGATTAATACTTCTACAGAAAAGACTCTTATGTAGTCAAATAATTACTGCCATTAACCTTTAACACCTCAAAACAAATACAACAAACAACGCATTCACAAAACTTCTATTATCCGAGTGTACATTTTTAAACGATTACTAATAAGTTACGTAATTTCATGAATATGCAATTACCGCCATAAAAGGACACGCTGTACATGAGTCAATGGTCCATTGAGCAGTCACGACTCGGCGGTTTCTAACTTGCGGTGTATTTTATATACTGACTCAGAATGTAGGTTATGGGGGAATTCAGTTTCATTAATAAAAAAGTTCATTATTGAGTGAAAAATTATTGTTTTGAGAAGTTTTCTTATTTTTAACTTGTTGAATGAAGTACTAAGAATAAGTGAGATATTTTTGTGTAATATCAGGTCTTGGCTCCATCATCAAATTAGTACGAGAAGTTGACAAATTACCTATTGTTTGACCAATTATTGAGTCACATTATAAAGTTTTAAACAGATTATGATTATAATAAGTATTCGAAGTTTAAATCAACTTTCAAGTTTTAAAAATACTTAGTTTCAAACTTGAAGGTAATCATACCATGTTAAAAACACTTCTACAACCACACTGATTTATCGATCAAATACACTTGACTACAAATAGACATACATACTTACTTATTACATCTATAACTTGTGCTATCTATCACCCAAACACTTCCCTTTTGCGGGGCACGAAAACAGCATCGGCAAACTTCATCATCTTCATATTTAGTCAGTAAAGATAATAAAAGGAAAGTCTGTTAACTTTAGTAAAGTTAAAACAAAAGTAAACTATAATAAAACTGACATGAACTGTTTGCAAAAACTGTTATTTGCTATAATGGCTGCCACACACGACGCCTATAATCACTGTACGTGTTTACTATAGTTTTTTGAACGTTAATCGCTTTTAATAGTAATTATGCTTCGTTCCAATATTCACTATCTTAATTAGTTTTGAACTGCCGCTACAATGAATATCGACGTGAACTCACGTATTGTGTTGCGAAAATTCCTTTGAAATTATTTTAATTAAATTAAACCGAACTGTAGGTACTTATGAATAATAAAAACGGCCAAGTGCGAGTCAGACTCGCGCACGAAGGGTTCCGTATCATTATCTATAAAAACGGCAAAAAATACGTCAGACATACAGACAGCGGAGTCTTAGTAATAGGGATCCTTTGGGTACGGAACCCTAAAAATCAGCCTGTCAGTTTGTTGGTTTAGTACAGTTTGTTATAATCAGTTTTTTAACCGCTTTCACCCTAAAGTTCGATAAACCAGACATTAATGCCTGCCACGCGCCCCGGCTCAGAATCGATCAAATTTAGAAAAGATCATTTCTGAATTGAATCGAACTGGAAATCGAACCGGGCACTATGGATTATTCACATTAAATTCGGTTTCTGCCAAAATACTGTACTGTTTAGTTTGTGCTACGCAAAAAATCGAAATTACAATTATGACTTTTGTATTTCCATTGTCGTACTGGGCAAAAATTTTGAATAATTCCCCTTCGACTTATTTTCGTATTCTACGCAGACAAAGTCACAAGCAGCAGCTAGTATTCCATAATCCAATTATCAGAATCATTCACCGACAGCCACCGTTAATATCCAGAAACTATTTACAGCAAAAATCTATACTATTCTACTGACAGTCTTGCATGAATGAGGGAGCGTAATTAAGTGAATAATCGATGCAATTTAATGCTAATTAAAAGCAATGATAGTACCTCTAATTAGCCCTCAATTCTGTGGAGGTCTGTGTAAGAATTTATTCTATTTGACAGCTTTAGTAAGGAATGGATTTTATAGATAGGTATACTGGGTTTTAGATTATACGAGCTGGCCCGGGAACTCCGTACCGCCTAAGAGTTTTTTTTTAATCAGCGTTTCGTATGTTTTTATTATTTTTTTGCTATTCGGGGAGACAAATCCAACAAATCCTAAACCATAAAAATCGGTCCAGGTTCTCGAGTTATAGTGTTGTTACAAACCTGACTTTGTTTTGTATATTAAGATTATAAACAGTGCATCCTGGGACTTTGTCCGGACAAATTTAGTATGAATTCTCCATACATACCTACTTCCAGCCCCCTTTTCAAAAATTCTGCCTTAGTCCCTTCTTACGGTATTCACAAGAATCGTATACGAATTAGGAAATTGTACATGATTTTTTGGATTTCGCGTGCGAAGTGGAATTCGAATGCTTCAAAAATACGCCTCTTGGACCTATAATACATAACTAATAATAATAAATAAATGATTTATGGAGCCGAAACGTGGAATATGACAGTAAAGCTGGCCCACCGACTACATGTCACTCAGCGAGCTATGGAAAGGTCGATGCTTGGGATTTCGTTAAAGGATAAAATCCGAAATGAGATCATCAGGCAGAGGATTAAAGTAACGGACATAGTCCAAAAATGTAGCAAGCTTAAGTGGCAGTGGGCTGGCACATCTGTCGCAGAACCGATAAAAGGTAGAGTAAACGGGTTCTCGAGTGGAGACCACGCCTGCCGCCTTAGGAAGATGGCTGGCAGTGGATGGATGAAAAAAGCGGGAGATCGTGCTCTTTGGCGCTCTTTGGGGGAGGCCTACGTCCAGCAGTTGACTGCAATAGGCTGAGATGATGATGAAATGATTTATATTTTCTACACAGATACTTGAAATTTTGCATTTTCTTTTTCTTTATCCAGTGATTTAGGCTGTCAGCTTTTCCATTTATATTATTAGGTATTGATAAACATCATACATCACAGTAAATTTAAATTCATTAGAAAGTTATTGTTAGTGATACCTATTGTCGAAATAGCATACTTTAATCAAGAATCAAAAGTTTTATTACAAAAAATAATTTGTGACATTTCGTATACAAAATTATCTAGGTGTCGTAATCGTAAATGAGTATTGCCTTTAAAAACGTGTTTTTACAACACTAAGCAACAATGTGGAAGAAATACGGTGTCCATTATTTGGTTTTATTATGTTTACGTTCGTAAAAATAACCTCAGTAAAAATTTAATAACGCGAATCGTAAAATAAATCAAATAAGCCGTATCAATTAAAATAATCTTTATTGACATCGTGTTTTATTGCAATTTTAAGGGCAAGAATGTCCATTGTGAACTTGAGCATATTTTAGACTAAATTATAAGTGTAATTAATTGCATTACGTGTGAAGTGTATTATTTCAAAAACCATTGGACTGTTTTACCTCAGAAAAAACGATAAACTAAGGTTCTAAGTTTAGAAATCGTCAAAGGCTTTAAGTCTATTGAATACCATGTCATAATAATGTCAACGAATTTAATATATTTTATCAAATGTACGCACTATATAGTTTAGGTATGTGATTTTTTCAGTGCATCCTAAAAACAGTACAAGTTTATCTAAATAAAAAAAAACTAAAACTATAAACGAGAACGAGTAGGCAAATAATGCTTAGTAAAAGAAAACATTATTTTAATCTATTTACAAGTTTTTAAAGGCCTATTTTATATAAGTGAACTCTTAATTTAATAACCTGCCTAGCTCGCACTTACATGTCTTATAATTGTATTTCCTGTAATAAAATCTGGCTGACAAAGGTGAAGTGACTGAGTTTGTTGCGCCGCTTTTTCTCATCACCAGCCGATATGTAGTCCCGAAGCTGGTAGGGCTACGTTTTATTTTGGAACGTGTATAAGTGCCCGGAAGAGGGCATATACAGAATGTTTAAAAAATCTATTTTAATACTAAACGATTGCTATTTAAGTAATTAGGTAACTGCAATAATTGCTGCAGGTTAATCTTATGATAATTTTAATTTTTTATAACTTCTTTTTGGGATTTATTTTTTACGGGTTTCTTTATCGATACTGAACTCACCCTGAAACTCAGGCACTCCCGTTTTAAACTGAATAAATGACTTTGAATACTATAGAATTACCCCCTTACAGGAAGTTTACTAATGAGTAGAACCATATAATACTACAATTTCAAATTAATTTTGTAATAAATACATCCCAGCAAATAAATGTAAAATTATAATTAGGTGCTTATAATAAAACAAGCTCCATGTGTTTAAATTAATTACAACTTTCAATGTTTACTACCGTAAGGCAAATAAATATTTATTACTTAAGTTATATATGCCTGTAAAATGCACAAAACAATTTGAAATTGAATGTCTGAGCAAAATTTCACTGGATCTACGGAAATGCATGCGTGTGATGGTCAATATGAGAAGCATTAATTGGTTGAGAACACACTACGGATTTTTAAATTATTCGATAGTTTGATTAATGTCTTGATTACTTACTATGAATAGCCAAGTGAGTATTTCTCCTAATAATAAATAGGAGTGTGCAACAACCCGATCGTGCTTGACGGCAAACACCCAATAGGTCATTTTCACGAGAAGGCTGCTCATTCAAACAATGAGCTTGTCGTTAATGAGCTCCGTCAAGTATATTATATTTTCGGATTGCGCCCTGCAGTGAAGGAGGTGGCGAATTCTTGTTTATTTTGCCGAATGCATAAAACCACTCCATCAACTCCAATCATGGGTGACTTACCTCCTGAACGATTGGCCCACCATACTCGGCCCTTCACCTGTGTGGGCCTTCATTACTTCGGACCAGTCACTATAGCAGTAGGAAGACGCACAGAGAAACGATGGATCGCCCTATTTACCTGCTTGACAGTGCGCGCCATCCACCTTGAAGTTGTTGGAAGTTTGACATCAGACTCAGCGATTATGGCTCCTCGTCGTTTTATTGCCCAACGATTTGTTGTTGGCCGATTTTTATCCCACTAATACGAGTATTATAAATGCGAAAGTTTGTAAAAGGATGTTTAGGTGTTTAGATGTTTGTGACTCAATCACGCGTAAACGGCTGAACGGATTTGGATGAAACTTTGCAAACATATAGAATAAGGTCTTGATTAACATATAGGATACTTTTTATTCCGGTTCAATGTTCCTATGGGATATATACTATGTGATGTACCAAACATAGTACACAGCTAATAGTAATACAAGTTCGATCGATCAGTAATGTCTTAAGCTATGAATGAAATTATATGGGGGATCTGACTGTACAAGGGAGCCCACAAAAGTCAAAATTACTTGAATATTTTATACTTTTTGAGGTATCTGTTAGCGCCTAGCTAGCACCTTAAACGAGCAGGCGAATAAAAGCCTCTGAGAAACGAATTAAAATTAAGAACGTTATAAAAAATATTATTATTGTATTCTCTTTAATGCTAAGGATATGTACTAAATTAATACTAATACTACAATGAATACTACTATGTTTTGAGGTAAAAAAATACGTTATATGTTTCACTTTCATTCATGTGACGAGAGTTTAATAATAGGAAAATAAATGATTAAAACACATTTTCACAAGTGACAAAACGGGCCTATAGATCTCGACGAGTAGGTAATCACTTTACCCACACCGTAAGCTGTTTTCCTCGGCACTATATAAATCTTAATCCATAGTTAGTAAATGCTAATTAAATAGAATAGTCTACATTTAATTTAATTACAGGATACACTCTCTTCCTCGTGTTAGAGAATACAGTATAGTTGGAAATATGAAAAGTCTGTCTATAAATTTTAAGAGTTAATTGTGCAGGGGCGTGCAGTGCATATAGGCAATTAGGCAGTGCATACCTGATAAATGAAATGAGGTAGGCAGTAGGTACTTACAAATGTGTGTCATTGATGAAAACCACCGATTTTTATCAATATAACACTTAGGTAAGCTCTACCGCCTACCTCCAAATAAAACTAAATCTAACTAATCACATTATAGGTTTGACAAAACAGTGGATTTAAAAAAAAACTTAAAAAAAATATGTAATCTATATAACTTTAAAATCAATTGCTAAAACTACAAGAACGGCTGGACCGATATGATTAATTCAAGTCAGTTCAAATAGGGTAAGAATGGTCCAATAATTAGCAAATAACCTGCTCTAAATGCGAGTTTTTTGGGTTCAATTCCAGTCGCCCTGTATATTAAACAATAATTACCAAATAACCTGCTCTAAATGCGAGTTTTTGGGTTCAGTTCCATTCGCCCTGTATAATAAATGTACAAGTAAGATCTATTCTGTCCGCGACTGTACCAACATCCTCCAACTTAATTATATTACGATAACAGTGTAATTATACCCGTTAACTTTAACAGTTAAAATCCTAGATCGTTAAACGGTTATCTTGTTAGCCGTCGATTAATCGCGTAGGGTCTAATTGAACGCAATAGACTGTAAGCATCTGTTAGTTAAAATTACATTGTAAAGAACTTATTATTGACGAGTCACATCACACACATCACCAGCCTATATCAGTTCACTGCTGGACACAGGCCTCTTCAAAAGGAGGATTTTGCTATATATTTCGCCACGCTTGGCAGGCGGGTTGGCGATCGCAGTTTGGCCAATGGTGGAGAGGAGACGCTGCTGCCCGTCTTCTTGTGGCGGTTCTCCTGTAGTCGCCTCTTACGACACCCATAGGAAGAGAAGGGGTGGTGCTATTCTCTTAACGTGCCGGCACCACACGATATATTGACGAGTAAAATCAATGACTTAAGAAATCAAATACCCAATTCATAAGTTACTTATAAGAATAGCTTCTGCCTGCAACTTAGTATCATCATTTCAGCCACTGGACTTCTACTGCTGAACATAGGCCTCCCCCAGTGAGTTCCAGAATGGCCTGTTGGAAGCGACCTGTATCCAACGTTCTCCTTGACGGCTGACCACTTTGTGTGTGGACACCACACGCTGCGCCTGCTGGTACGTGGCCGCCATTCTTGAAACTTTCTGTCTCATCGGCCGTCAGTTCTACGTGCTATTCCCTGCCCACCCACTTTAGCTTACCTACTCCGTAGGGCTATGTCAGCGACTTTTCTCTGCGTATTGCAACTTGGTCAGAGTATGGAATTTGGCCAAAGAATTTAATGACTAACACACACTCTAACAAATATAGAAAAGATTTCGTTTTCTGAATGGACCCTAACCGGGAAATGAACCCGAGACCCTTGGCGTTAAAGGAGAATAGTAGTAATAAAGTACATAACCCTCGAAGTTCGAGTTCCGCTATCACTTGGCCAGTTTTAGGGTTCCGTAAACAAAGGGTAAAACAGGACCCTATTACTAAGGCTCTGCTGTCCGTCTATCTGTCTGTCACTGAATAGATAGTTAGACAGTTGAAATTTTCACAGATGATGTATTTCTGTTGCCGCTTTACCAACAAAAACTAGAATAAAAAATATATTAAACGGGGCTCAAACATGATTTTTTTGCTCGTTTTCATAGATAATGGTGCGGAACCCTTCGTGCGCGAGTCCGACTCGCAATTCGCCAGTTTTTTATCTTTTACAATTACTATAATATTGATAAAAGTACTATTTACAGCGGGATCGATTTCCTTATCCCTCTTTACGATGCCTTAATTAAAGACGCATCTGCCCATCAAAATATGACCTTCGGATAAAGAAACTGGATCACAAAGGTCAGATGCCAGCAGATGAACTGGACTTGTTCTATAGTATGTTGATTAACATAGCTAGTGAGACAAAGGGAATTTAACTCTGCCATGATAACGGATATATTTGATTAAACATCTTAATAAGGTTGAATAATTCTTAGGCCCAGTTTCACAATATTAAGATCTGCATTACTTCTGAATAAGCTATATTTTACCATAGGCTAAGTTATTTTACTTAGCCTAAGATTTTACTTAGGTATATGAAGGATAAACACGATTTTTGACAAATTTTTGTCACGATTTTTAAGTATTCTTATTCTCATATATTTTACATAACTTTAACAATTTATGTATTGTGAAACAGGTCCATAAACACGCATTTTATTTTTAGTCCTTCAAAAGACGTAATATGAGTTTAAAACATAATAATCTTCTTTACTCCGATTCCACATTTAGGCGTATATTTTTTCTTTAACCTTTCTCTAATATATCTCTGTTTAATCCTACCAATATTATGAATGCGAAATTTTATGAGTATTGATGTATGTTACTCTTTCACGCAAAAACTACTGAACGGATTTGAATAAAATTATACACACATATAGAATATGATCTGGATTGACATATATAATACTTTTGATCCCGGTTAAATGCTTCCGTGGGATATATTAAATAAACTAAAAACCGAGCGAAGTCGCAGACAACAACTAGTTAATAATATATCGATTCTAATATAAACTGACGTCTGTTGTAGTGGTTCGTGCTCCGGAGTCACAAATCCTGGCAGTTGCGGATTCGAATCCCGCAAACGGCAAATGTTAGTGATATGAGCACGAGCATTTGTACATAAAATATGGATAGATATCTATTAAAGTATGCTTATCCGTTATCTAGTTGTCATAGTACAAGCTTTGCTCAGTTTCGGGCTGACTAAGTAATTCGGGTGATTGTGGAAACAATTTATTTATTTATTTTAGTTTACGGTTTTCGCGCTTTATCTCTTATGGTGGGGCTTCACCTGCGTCTAATGTCGTTATTTAGTGCTCTATTTGACGTAATGCGCAGGTGTGGCCGGTCTTTGTGCGCTAATTTGCTTTAATAACATTAGACGTTAGTCGATAGCTCGGACGGCGGTAACTTTTGACACATCAAAGGGATTAAGCGGGCGTTTAGTGCGTTGTTGTGGCTACACCTACTATACTTAACATGTTAAAACACGGTCACATTCAAAAACTCTTTGTGAAATAAATATTAAATTGCAAAGTTATTAAGTTAAGATGGAGTAGACAAAATAAGAAAAGTATTGAGTTCTTGGAAGCGTTTTATTTTATTTTAAAGACACACTCACAGATCACACGCTAACAAAGTCGCTAGACGCTAGAAATAAACGTCTAATAAGTGTGGCCACGCACTTAGCGCGTAGCTTTTTGCTTTAATTCAGTAAACGCTAATCATGCCTTTATTTGAACGTTAGGCGTTACGCGTTGAAGCCCCAGCATTACTGTTTTGCTATAAGACATTTTGCCAAAGATGAAGCGAGGTAAACAGGAAGCACTTTATGTAGTTTGGGGCTAGATAATTTAGTGCAATTATTGTGATTATACTAGAAAATATTTGTTTTTGAAGTCACTTCTAAATCGATAGAAAAAGCACATTCGTGCTTCATGCACTGAAAATTTAAATATCCAACTAATAACTACTCGTACTATCATTATATTAGTGATAAAATTGCATGCTCAAACACAATTTGGTATAAAATAATTCCGAGTAAAAACTACTGCATTCGTGTCGTTGTGGTAGCAATTTGAAAAACATTTTCGCTAGTTTTTAATATGCATGTCGGAGAAATCGCGTGCTATAATATTGAATTGACTTTACTCGGAAATAGTTGTCGCCGATATAGTTTATGATTTAGTGCCTCGAGTTAGCGAATTCTACAAATATTTCGTGACGTCACGACTTGCGTTCTTGTGTATAAAGTAGTCATATCAGCCTGTTGCAGTCCACTGCTGGACATAGGCCTCCCCCAAGGAGCGCCACAGCGCACGATCTCCCGCCCTTTGCATCCAGTCGCTACCAGCTGCCTTCTTCAGGTCATCGGTTCATCTAGCCGGGGGGCGTCCTACACTACGTTTGCCTAAGCGTGGTCTCCATTCGAGAACCTTCCTACTCCACCTCTCGTCGGTTCTGCGACAGACATGGCCAGCCCACTGCCACTTCAGCTTGCTACATTTTTGGACAATATCAGTCACCTTAGTCTTATGTCGTATGACCTCTTTCCGGATCTTATCCCTTAATGAGATCCCCAACATAGACCTTTCCATAGCACGCTGAGTGACGTGTAGTCGGTGGGCCAACTTGACTGTCATGTTCCACGTTTCGGCTCCGTAGGTTAAAACTGATAGGACGCATTGGTTACACACCCCGCTTTTCAGGCACTGCGGCAGTGTCGACGTGAAGATATGACGCAATTTCCCAAAACCTGCCCAGCCAAGCTGCACTCTTCTGGCGAACTCCCGCTCGAACTTGTATAAAGTAGTGACTCGCAATGATATCATAATAATCATCTTACACATTGTGTTTTAAAAGATGAAAGGAGCTGTATTTTACTCATAATTATTGTTCTTCATCCTAGTACTTCACATTATATGGAAAACGCAATAAAAAGTATTAAGTATTGGGGGTCTGTGTTTTGACTATTTATGGTTGTACTAATAAAAAAATAAGTATAAATAGGTATGAAATTATGCTTAAAACAAAAATAGGTATAAATACGCGATTATTATTTTTTATTTTTACAATAAAAAAAACATTTATTTAACATCACTGCTATGATTCAGTTTGCAAAATAAATGTGCATTTGAAAATTTGCTGCAATTGAAAACATAAATCAAAAATTAATTTGCTAAAATTAAAACGAACCGTCATAATCTCTCATCACGGTGAGAATAGCATCGCATGACACATTCACATTTAGATATTATGATATTAACTTAATGTGTCGTAATTAAAGTTTTTTCCCACTGCAGCGTTACTAATTGCAGCACGGCCTTAATTTTAAGGCCCTTAAGGCATTTGCGACATTAATGTCGAGGCATGAGCATCGTCTTAATGTACGATATTTCTACATATAGTCAATATAACATTTTAAACATAATTTTATAAAATTATTGTTGGCAAATAGATGGCGTCGGTACCTTTATTTAGGTATAGCATTTATGGTGTAGTAGGTATATGAAGCAACAATGAGTATTTTAACGAATGTTTGTCTGGGGCTGGGACTTGTCGTCGCCACCTCTATGGTCCCGGGCTTGATTCCCGGTCGGTCAATGTAGAATGCGTACTTTTCTATATTGGATGCTGTGGTACCGTCGTTGTTTCTGATTTCTATAAAACAAGTGCTTTAACTACTTAGGTTACCTCAGGATCAGAACAAAATATGCATTTTCTTGCTTCTTATTATACCATCATATACACGTAAAAGTTTAGCAAAACAAAAAGGTCTGATTCACAAAACCATAACAAAGGCAAGGGACATTTTGGCCAACCCACTTTTATGGGGTCACACCCTTTTACCAGGGTGTTTTATACCCACCGTGATTTTAACACGCAATGCATGCTTGGCGAATAGCCCAAATACTAAGCTGGGGGCGTTTGGATCTAATTTACGCACGCAAAGTTTTTCTCAAGGCTATATCATAATTACTCTTTGTGTTGTTAAGATTTGCATGTAAAAATAATTGACGAAAATGTGAGTTACTTAGTAAAATACGCACTACGCAGACATTGGTGCAAAGTCACTTCTTCTGAGTTTGGAAAATATAAAAATCAATCGACATTTCTTTTTACTAAAGATTTTTTAAAAATAACATAGATTAAAAATAACTTTGTAAAATAATACAATAAACAATAAAACCCAACTAAATGAAATATCAGTCAATTTTATAACAGATGTCTTAATTTTGCTTCTGACTTATTTATTGTGTGGAACTCGTCGAAGTACATTCTGTTGTATCATTATTTTAATTTGGAGTTGAAGCTTCCAATGCAATACATTGTAACAAATTGGTAGTTTCAAGGCTATATTGACTGATGGTACAATAAGGATGCAGTGTCATTTGCTGTTCAATTTTGACTCTTAAATGCTTACAATAAAGAACGTTATGCCGAGAATCTTTGAGTTAATAATATGATTGTGATATCAAAGCCAAAGGCGCAGACATTATTACGGAAAAAATAAATCTACAAGGTGTTTTGAGGAAAATTTGATCTATAATATTTTATTTAATCAGGTACAGAAAAAACAAATAATTATTTAAAATGTAGCAGGCTCGGTACTTTTATTTTACATTTAATATAGGATTCTTTCTCAGATATTATTTCCTTAAGAATATGATCATAACCCGATTGTAGCTTACTGTGATATAATTAAACTGTGATAAAATTTAAACAACCTCCGTGGCCGAGAGGCGAGCATGCTGGACTTAAAATGGCACTGCTATCTCTGAGGTTCCGGGTTCGATCCCCGGTCGGTTCAATGTAAGAAACGAACTTTTTTATATTGGCTCGGGTCTGGGTGTTGTGGTACCGTCGTTGTTTCCGATTTCTATAGCACAAGTGCTTTAGCTACTTACCTTAGGATCAGAGCAATGTATTGTGATGTTGTCCGATATTATATTTATTTATTATTATTAATTATATTAAACCGTTAGTCGGATGTACGTTTATTGGTACTTAGAATACCTAGATGAAGTAGGTTTTTAATTTGTTTTTAATGATATTCATACATTGCCTGAGTAATTTTAGAGTGCATTTGTATAAAATTTTTGACATAGGTACTATGATAGGTAACAAACAACTTTTCCAGGTTAGTGTGTATCTTTGTAGGCCGTGTTCATGTCATGAAATAGTTTCTGTTCTCTAAAATTAGTTGAGAAAGCAAACCTGTTAGTATTTGCTTTAATAAGAAATCACCTACACAATGATCTTATGGATTGCCGATAACAAATAATATTAAACAGATTAACCTTATAAAACAAACATGTTAAATCAGCATTACTTGCAGTATTTATTGTAACCTAAGGAAACAGAGCCTCGATGAAAGCTACAATAAAGCTCGGTCGGGACTGTAAGCTCAGTTTTCAACTTAATGTCACGGAGCACCGGGTTGTAAAGCTAAGTGCATACAGCATAGACACGAATTTATTTTAAAAAAAACCTACGATATAGATTTTGATCATCGATTGGCAGAATATGGACAGACAATCAAACAGGTAGATGGAAACAAATGATGTTATAAGAGCTCTGAATTTTCCTTTTGAATTAAACTTATATTTGCTCAAGTCTAACTAACCAACGTGGTATGGAAGTATATCGGGTGTAAAAAAGGCTTAACGAAGCCGAATACCACATATTCTACGGATTATTACGATCATTTTTTTCTTTTACACTATACCTGGGAAATGACGGGTTACCGAGTTATTGACAGTCAAAGTTACAATTTTTTTTTTCAAAGATTTTTGCAAAATTGACTTCTGTTTGATAATACTCAACTATTTTACAAAGAAACATGATCCGCTTACATATAAAGGCATAGTCTGTGGCGTGCGTGCTATACATTGCGGGTTAGAAATAAGTTATTTTTTTTGATACCCAAAAATAAAAGTCATTTGCCAGCAATTATTTTTTGCATTCTACTTGGTTTAATGTATAGAATTCGTGGTTTAAGGCTTCGTTAAGCCTTTTTTACACCCTGTATAAGTAAAAACACGTGCAATGGTAACTTAGCACATTGGTGGATAGTTAACGCCTATAGGCGTCATAACAATAAAACTTCTATTGTGTCTGGAATACTGTCCGCCGAAGGCGATTTAACGCTGGGCGTGTAAGAAAATTATGTCTACAATGATATGAAGTCAAAACATTCAGATAGATACCAATTGGCACACGAAATTGCAAGAATCGTAAGTTTACAAATTCCTAAGGTTTTCTGTTTTAAATAAAAAACATTTAAGTATAGATACAATTATTTTTATATCAGTATTAATTGTACCCTGCCTATAATTAAGACAAAGACGAATAATAAAAGACTGGACTAGTTTTCTTCTACATTATGCCAAGTAACATTTGGACCATTTAACCGACTAACTTTGTTTAATAATATGTTTTGTGATTGACATGATACTTATTATCTTTCATGTCGTTTTTACTGTGTCCTATCCAAACATTGAAATTGGTCTAATCAGTGTGCACCAACCTTAAGCCAATGTTTATAGAGTAGTATTATACATAATATTATTTTTAACAACCCTATCCGTCTCTATGGCAACTGCGGTAACAACAGACGAACGCCAATGGATATTGGACTTTATGACCTTTTGTTAAAGTTCTAATTTCGAGTGGTGTAGTAATTTTGTGGATGATAATAACAGGTCGGAATTTTAAATGCAAAACTTTAAAAACAAGTGATTAGGATTTAGTCATTAGTGGTTTGGAATAACAAGTGTTTGACTAATTGTTCAAATAAAAAATACCTGGGGGTTTTGACTTTGAACGTAAGAGTTTAGTCACCTGGGGCCTAATCGAAGTCTGAACAGTATTTATTATTTTTTATTATTTATTATTTAACTTTAGGTAACAAACGTCAAAAGTCTGTCAAACTCCATACAAAAACACCGGTTAAAGTTACAGTTATGGTTAAAGTTAAGATGGTGCAACCCAGCCTTAAGATCTTATGGTTAGGCCCGAGATGGGTGAGGATTTTTTTCTTTTTTAGAAAAAAAAAATGAGAGATAAATAAACGCCACAAATTGATGCTTTAAAGGATTCCTGTATTTCTTTTTACCAATTTTGTTGCCTTCAAATTATGAATACATACACCTCCGATTTTCGATTTATCTTTTGAATGACCACTGACCAGTAAGTATCACCAGGCAACCGCAAAACTAACAAAATTTTGTAACAGGCCTCTTAAGTAGGTACTTTACCTATTAATAATGTAAGAACCGCATGTAAATATAGTGAAACTATGTAGATAGACGAAAAAGCGACGAAAAATATGTCTAGCGCACCAAGAAAACTAACGGCCTTACTACAAAAAGATAGACACGTGTTGAACACCTGTTTACAGATAAGTCAACCATTTTGAAATGTTTATTAGTAATATGTCTCGAATGTCAGATGTGTCAACATTTCAAATTGGTTGATTAATTTTAGACAAGTGTTCAACGCTTGTCTATCTTTTTTGTAGTAAGGCCATAAGTATTTAAAAAAACTCGATAGCTTTATCTACGTTGCATCGTCATTCTCCAGCTTACTCATTTAACAGTGTACTTCCGGCCGTCTGAGCCAGAGTCCTAGAGAGATCTCGCATATGTAGGCTGATAACGAATCGTAGGTGACGCCAATATACCTAGGTTTCATCGTTTGTGACGCAATAGATTTTTTGAAAATTGAAAAAAGCCTGGCGCAGACAGCCAGAATTTCACGTTTTACGACACTCTGGATCTCAAATTCTAGAGGGTTTTAGGGCCCCGTTTCTTATCAAAAGTTTAGTGACGCGATATGTGACGGCATCTAAAGTAGTTTCATCCATTTTGATGCAATGGTTTTCGCGGAATCATGAAAAACGTGTGGTCAGACAGCCTGATATCCGGCTGTCTGAGCCATTTTGTTTTTGCAGATATATAACGAAATATCACATTTCAGACTCATCTTTATGGATTTTACTTTAGTGACGCGATATGTGACAGCTCTCGACCAGATTTGAACCTTCGTTACCCACGCGTTTAGGAGACATTCTGAAAAAACTGTTGGCACAGACAGCCGGAATCCGGCTGTCTGAGCCATCCAGTTCTACCACTTCCAGGTGTTCTTGGTAGCTGGAAACTCATCTAATCTTTAGTGACGGTGATGGTTAATACGAATTATCGTTTGTGACGGCTCTATATGCCGGCAAACAAAAGATATAAGCAAATCAATTGTTCTCCATACATCGCTGCATTAGGGTGACCACACTTCCCACTTTATTAGGTTAATTATGCAAATACTAGTATAGTAGAAAATCGAGGCAACTCGTTTTACGACAGCTGCTTGCCGTGTTCTTTAAATACGTATTTGCGTATACGTTGGTATGAAGGACCAATCAACACTAATAATTGCTTTTTGGGTTAAGTGTGACTTGTTTAGGGCTTACCCTAAGTGATTCAAGAGGAAAATTTGTTTGACCACTCTTATTCAGAGTAATTTGCTGTGTTTTACTGGAAATGCTGGAACGGCCCATTAGGGACAAGATGCAAAAAATGAATTTAAATAATACCTTTATTTTGCAAGTCGTTCTCCCGTTTCATTGAGTAATTTATCAACTCGTCCCACATGCCTACGGCCCATTTGGGTCAAGATGCAGAAAATAAGAAATTCATGTTTTTTTAGAGTTCCGTACCCAAAGGGTAAAACGGGACCCTATTACTGAGGCTCCGCTGTCCGTCTGTCTGTCCGTCCGTCTGTCTGTCCGTCTGTCACCAGGCTGTATCTCATGAACCGTGATAGTTAGAGAGTTAAAAATTTAACAGATGATGTATATCTGTTGCCGCTATAACAGCAAATACTAAAAGATAGAATACAATAATTATTTAAGGGGGCTCCCATACAACAAACGTGTTTTTTTGCCGTTTTTAAATGATACGGAACCCTTCGTGCGCGAGTGCTAGTGCTATTTCTAAAGTATGGTAAATATTGTTAAATCAAATATCACATTCACAGATAAAATGGACATGGTAATAATCACAGATAAATACGTATTTAAAGAACACGGCAAGCAGCTGTCGTAAAACGAGTTGCCTCGATTTTCTACTATACTAGTATTTGCATAATTAACCTAATAAAGTGGGAAGTGTGGTCACCCTAATGCAGCGATGTATGGAGAACAATTGATTTGCTTATATCTTTTGTTTGCCGGCATATAGAGCCGTCACAAACGATAATTCGTATTAACCATCACCGTCACTAAAGATTAGATGAGTTTCCAGCTACCAAGAACACCTGGAAGTGGTAGAACTGGATGGCTCAGACAGCCGGATTCCGGCTGTCTGTGCCAACAGTTTTTTCAGAATGTCTCCTAAACGCGTGGGTAACGAAGGTTCAAATCTGGTCGAGAGCTGTCACATATCGCGTCACTAAAGTAAAATCCATAAAGATGAGTCTGAAATGTGATATTTCGTTATATATCTGCAAAAACAAAATGGCTCAGACAGCCGGATATCAGGCTGTCTGACCACACGTTTTTCATGATTCCGCGAAAACCATTGTATCAAAATGGATGAAACTACTTTAGATGCCGTCACATATCGCGTCACTAAACTTTTGATAAGAAACGGGGCCCTAAAACCCTCTAGAATTTGAGATCCAGAGTGTCGTAAAACGTGAAATTCTGGCTGTCTGCGCCAGGTTTTTTTCAATTTTCAAAAAATCTATTGCGTCACAAACGATGAAACCTAGGTATATTGGCGTCACCTAGGATTCATTATCAGCCTAGATATGCGAGATCTCTCTAGGACTCTGGCTCAGACGGCCGGAAGTACACATTTAACATGTGACAGCGACAAATATCTGATTGTGTTGTCACCATGTTCATTAAGTTGAGAGGGTTGCAGGTTCTATAGGGGATGAAATTCAAGGTAAAGAATATTAATGATCTTCATGTATTACTTTTATTTAACAAATTACTTTGCAAGTAGGTAGGACCTAGGCAGTGTAAGATACATACTTACCTAGGTATTTTAAAACTCTCTTATATACAGACTTCAGGGTTCAATCAAGTCCTGGTATAACTACTTTAATTTAAACGACAGGTTCTTTAACCACTATCGTTTTAGAGGTAGATTTATTAGAAACCAGTAGATTTAGTAGAATGTACTTTATACCTTCACGTACAAAATCATTCCACAACTGAATGACAGGTTTTATTGCTCTGATTCTAAGGTAGACACTACACCCAGGCCCGATACCATATAGAAAAGTTCCTTTTTCTACTCTGACCAGACCGGGAATCGAACCTGGGACTTCATATTTAGCGAGCGATTCTAGATCCGGCGTGCTCACTTCTCGGCTACGGAGGTCGTCAAAGGTCTTTTTTATTATTTCGCAGTTGGTCCCGTTGCAATACTGTAAATAGCTACAAATGTAAATTTGGTTTACCACCATTACGTTCTAGTACTGTCATAACATTCGTTCTTTACACTTCGATAATATCACTATATCTAAGTTCCCACACCGTACACTGATCAAATAAGTATAATTTATGGACTAGCAGATAAATATGTATGAGACACGGCAATTACCATAATAATTAACGTCAATTCGAACTCATTAACTAGATGTACCTACTTATGCGCCGTTTAAATTAGTGTTTATAATTTATTACTAAACAGATTTATGCTTTTGACGCTCTGTGATTAAAATGGAGGTGTAAGTGACTTTTAAATGACAGTCAGTTAACTGACAAGTGTCATAAACTTGGGGAAGATTCTTCAAGTGTAGAGTTCCGTATAATTGATTTTATTTTTCACTTGTTTCAGAAAGGAGTAAAACTGGAACCATCAGCTTACGCATGAGGTTAGTAGCCTAATTAAGAATTGTAGACATTTATATATAAGGGTCCCGCGTTCGATTACCAGTTTGGATTAGTTAAAAGTAATCTGCATGATTTTATATCGTTTGAAGTGGGTTCGATGTTACTTAATAGCCCGTTTCCGGCCGATAACAACGTGCAGTTTAAATTCCAGGACTAATCTTAATCTAAACTTAAATATTTGAAATGAATTTTAACTTAATAACTAAATAACGTGACTGGTAAATACATAAAATGAAACAATTATTCGCCAACCAATTAATAAATCAATAACACTACTTATACACACAAGTATAATGCAACACATACCTCTTTTTATTTATTATCTACTTAATAACTGCTTTTTATGATCTTAAAATATGGAAATATCATCTTTGTGTTACGAGGTACTAGACACTGAATAATAGGCCGGGGCGTCTCCCACAAGGGACGTTATTTTTTTCTGAACTGACCAGAGCTGGAATTGAATCTGGGATCCTGGGAGGCGAGTCAATGAGCCACTACGCCGTGGCTTACTTCGTGAAAACGTCACAAGTACCTTATAATGAAAAACACGTGGGGGTTTACTTCTTACTTCGTATTTGTTATCAACGTCATAGTAATTGACTTTTAAATGGCCCTTATCAAATTCTGCTAACAAGCAGTTGCTTAATTGGTCCTGTATTGAAAACTATACTGACTTTACTAAGCCTACGTGCATTATAAGCGATAATATTAGGAAATACTTAGATATGATTTGAAAAGGTCGAAAACGTGTTACAATTTTAATGATAAACAAAACAGTTTTGAATAATTTTAGTTCAAGCATTCATAGGTTATTATTCAAGTTTTGTTTAAGTAACAGCACGATTATATACTAAATGAGTAATAATTTGAAAGATCACACAGACCCGAGCATAACAAAAAAAAAACATTTTCGAATTTAATCCGGACCGGCAATTGAACCTTTTGCATTCAATGTGAAACGCGAAACTACTCCAATTGTGTCATCATTTAAGTACTTACATACCTTTTTGACCTACTGAGTATTAGGTAGGTTAAAAATTACTTAATAAAAAACTAAGCCAGACAAGCCCAGTACAGTATTAAATCGGTAAAGCGGATCGGAAATTTGCGGTTAACCAGAGATTTGACGCCAAAAGATCCATATTGTTCACCGGTGTCTGTAATGGCCTCTATTATGTTAAGATCTACCGTAAAAACTACTGAACGCAAATCCGTTATGCTGGGAAACTGTATGGATCATTTTAGATGCTCGTTTTTAGGGTTCCATACCCAAAGGGTAAAACGGAATTATATTACTAAGTCTGCGCTGCCCGGCCGTCTGTCACCCGGCTGTATCTCATGAACCGTGATAGTTATATAGTTGAAATTTTCACAAATAATGCATTAAAATATACTAAAAACAGAATAAAATAAATATTCAAAGGGGGCTCCCATATATAAGACATCATTTTTTTTGACGTTTTTATAGTTAGACCCTTTGTGCACGTGTCCGACTCGCACTTGACCGGTTTTTTATTAGAAGTAGTGATAAGCTTGCTACATCTAGGATCATGGTCAGTTGGTATTCTAACTAGAGACGAAGCTAAACGCTAGAATGAAGAAACAGGACTCAAGAGAGAAGAATAGAAGACTTTAAAAAGAAAGAAGATCTGATAAGAGAGAAGAAACGATCACACAGTGTCTTGGCACTGGGAGAATTCACAGGAGTTGTGTGAATACCCGTGAATTTCCTGATGCCTCAGCTTTGTGTGGTCACTGACATCGTGGATAGAAGACTGAAGAAGGAACACAAAAACAATTTAACTTATTAACTCAGGACAAGAACTTGTTTGAGTCAAGTCCTAATACCACGATTAGCCCTGCTCAGTATCCTACAACTGCAACCTGGTTTTGTTATTTCGAGTTTAATATTAAAATACACTAGTTAGGTTTTAGATAATACTTACTCTGTGGTATTAGGTACTTAGCTACCTAAGTATCTAATAGTGTTTTTTGTTTATAGTTCATTGAGGCCAAATGTATCGTCGTTCGTTCCCGACCGAACGATACATTTTCGCAGTAGGCCTCAATGAACCGATATCTTTATACCCGATAAACATAACAAATTGAAATAACCGGTCACTTGTATCAATCCTTTGACAAAATATGACAGACTCAAACTAGCCGTTTAAAAAACACGACCGTGTGCGTGCAGATGTTCATAAATTGTCAAAGGTTTGATACAAGTGAATGGTTATTTTAATTTGATAGGTTAATACGTCCGAACGAACGACACGTTTTCGTAGTAGGCCACCTCTAGTAAAGTGACAATGAACAGGGCGGTAACCACGAACCCTTAAAACAATCCCAAACCTGTCAAACATTATCATTTCTGTCAAATTTTGTATGAAATGACGTACCAAAATTGACAGATTTGTAGGTTGTACTTGTATGTTACTTGTAGGTTGTAGACTTACAAGATAATAGCACTAAGAGATAAAGTACTAATAATGGAATTATCTGCCTCAAATAGATCTCTATCGTAATTGAATCACGGCAACAATGCACTCCGATTATAATTGCGAAGGCCTACACGATACGCTTATGACACTGTTAGTTTGTTGTGTGAGAAAATGTGAGATAACTCTTATGAAAAACTCTGGAATGGCGCAATTTTTTCAGTCATATAAATAAAATCTTCAGCAAACCTAGCTCCAGCCCTTGTAGTAAATATGTTGACGTCCATTGTATTGTGGAATAGGTTTAAAGCGGCTTTAAATATCTTAGAGAACCGAATTGCAGTTTGATTATTTAAAAAAACTGTATAAAACTCCGTTTACAGAATACATTGAATATTAAAATTTGTTGTAAGTTTTTAATTTCTTTTTTTGCCGAGCTCATGTTCTGATGTCCTAATTTCAATAAGGTTATATTAACAAATAATTTTGAGTCAATTAACACATTAAATTCTAGTCCAACATTTATTCCATGTTTTTCCAGTACCTTATACTTGTAGAGGATTAAGAACAAGAATATAAAAACTTAATAAAACTGATAGGTAATTGAAGTTCACAGGGAACATCTATGGATAAAAGAGCCCCATCTCATTGTCTTACAAGAAACGGATTATTCCTTTCTTATTATGTGTGGCCCAATTTACAAGCGATACACAAAACGTAAATTACGTTTTTAATTTTATAGCAAAATTTTATAGAAAATCAATAAAAGACCTTTTTAAAAAAAATGGAGTTACACTTTGCTTTAAGCAAT
Organism: Anania fuscalis; assembly: GCA_950371115.1. Classification (NCBI taxonomy): domain Eukaryota; kingdom Metazoa; phylum Arthropoda; class Insecta; order Lepidoptera; family Crambidae; genus Anania; species Anania fuscalis. Next base: position 10,386,719 of record OX493344.1, read on the forward strand.
GGGGGTTGCCGTTTTTCCCATTGCGATTCGATACCCGGTTTGGGTCATTTAGGAAACGTTTTTTTCTTAATTGACTCCGGTCAAGTTGTGCTGCTATTGTGACAAAATTCAATATCTGATATCACGTAACACTATGCTTTTAATTCTTAAATTCGGTACCATGACTATTGATCTGGCGCATATTTAAGCATATTGACGATCCGGTTGGTAAAGTGTAACAGTATTCCTGGCTTTGGAAGCTAAGAGTTCTAGGTTTGATTGCTATTTTGGGTCATGATTTCCATTTAATGATACCTGGGTCATAACCATGAACTCTTAAAACAATCTCAAAGTTGTCAAATCTGTCAATTTTGGTACGTCATTTCATACAAAATTTGACAGAAATGATAATGTTTGACAGATTTGTGATTGTTTTAACAGTTCATGGTTAGGACCCAGGGCCCAGGGAAATGGTCAAGCCAATTCTTCTGAAGTTTAGCATAACTTATATTTTTAGCGTTACGTCTATTTTGAAGGCATCTTATTTAATGTCATGTCACGTAATGTCACGAGTAACTAAAGCCTGCTCGCCGCCTCCGCTTCTGTCTTATATCTCCGATAGTATTATGGCATTAAGAGGACAGTTATCTTTGCCTTGCTTTGTGGTATTGTTACCAGATTTACTGTTTATAATCATCGGTTGTTGTAATCAATAGCTGCAGGTTCCGAGTAACGGATATTTATGCAATAAAGGTCGGTAAAGGTTGCTCTTACGTAACTTTGGCGCCGAAGTTTGCTAATAGATGTAGAGCTTTAGAAGATATTGGAAAGCGAAGTCCCTAATCCCTATAGATAATTTTGGAGATATGATACTGTTACTGACATGGTGTTTGATTATGTTCAAACTGTTCTCTTATTTTTTTGGCCAAAAAATTATTTACGTTTAAACTGGATAACTTTTATTAAGTTGAACAATTTGTTTTTTTATTTAAAAAATATTGTTATTTTGATAGCTAACTCGTATCGCAGCATATTACTGGGCCGTGTAAAAGTACTTAATTTAAGCCTCGCAAAAAAACATTATTAATTTAATTGGTTACTAATATTACTTTATTTATAGTACGTATTTCTATGTTAGCGAGTTTTGTTAATCCTTACCAGGTTTTACAACATGGTTTACAATTAGTTCGTCAGAGTTGTGACTTGAAGAGGCCTCTTGAGTCTTCAAAAAATAATCTATAGAGATAGCGATCGCAACACAATAAAGATAATACTGCAGGCCCTGAAATACAAATTATTGATTAAAACAAACGATATCATTACTTAAGATTATCTCCCACAGCCAAAGTTCCAAGTAACATCACATAGTAAGCTATCGCTACGCGTGTGTAGTCTAAAAACTAGCTTTTTGTAGACAACTAGACGGGTGGGAGACATCAACAATGATGAGAGAGTGGTGTCATTAGCAGAGATAAGACCCTTGGCATAATGCCTTGATTGTTCGGGCTAAATAAACTTTTTGTTGATAGATTTGGTTCCGTGAGGGAAGTAACGGTTTTTGAGCCGCGGTATTAGTGCGCTAACGTATTATAACATTGATTTATGCAGCTGTAGGTACGCTATTTCGTAAAGGATTTAGCGATTAATGAATTGTGTTTGAAGTGGTAGTGAATCAATAGATTGGAAAGCTTACTTTTTTATTTTTATAGATAAAAATAAGTCGTGTAAAAAAACAGATTTTTCATACAAAGTATTAACCCAATAAAACGAACTAATTATCTATTATTTAAATAAATAATGATTCGTTCCTTAATGACTGCGAAGTTAACTATAGCTCGCGGCGGGCGATTCTACTTAAAAATCATCAGTTATTTTTATTTCAAAAACGGGAGCAAAACTTAAACAGCCTAAGGAATTAACCACACAGCCAGGCGATACCAGGAACTGCAAATGGCGGTAGTTTGGCTCGTGCCATAGTAATTTTGCTTAGCGCCGGAACATCAGACATTCCAGGAAATGGATTACTAACTTGCTTATTATTTAGGTAGGAGAATCGATTCTGGACTTTACGTACGCGTAGTTAATATTCCTTTAATCTGTGCTTCCATGTTCACAAATTACTCTTTGTAACTTGAATATCTGTAATATTTAGGTTGAAATGAAATACACTATATGGTTATTTATTAATATTTACCTGGGAGCACATACCTACCAGTCACTACGTGACGACTTCCGTAGCCGAGCGGCGAGCACGCCGGACTATACATATAATATGGCGTCACCATATCTGAGGTTCCGGGTTCGATCCCCGGTCGGGTCAATGTAGAAAACGTATTTTTCTATACTGTCTCGGGTCTGGCTGGGTGTTGTGGTGCCGTCGTTGTTTCTGATTTCTATAACACAAGTGCTTTAGCTACTTACATCAGGATCAGGATCAGAACAATGTATGTGATGTTGTTCAATAAAACTTACTGCTATGTGTGTGTGCTCGCTTTTTCTCAGTTCATCGAGATAGCATTTGGTCATAAAAAAATACTTGTGTTCTATAATTCCTTTCGCGCGTATTGCCTATAGTGTTTTCTTGTTTTAGAAGAAAACAGTTGTGAAAAGTAGTACGATAGTGCAAAATGTAAAAGATTTACCAATTTAGTTCGGATTATAGTTTAAAAGCTTTTCGTAAATCAACAAGATTGTTGATCTTATTAAAATTTATTTATCTTATTCTTAGTTTTAAGGTTATTACATTAATAAAAAAAGGTACTTTCTTAATTCAAGTAGGAACCTTACTCATTACTAACATAAAAATAAATAAAAAATAATTACATACCTACTAACACAATTGTTTTATAGAGTTAAAATTTAAAATTCGTGAAAAACTTACATCAACAAGCTTTTACGGGAGCTTTTATTTAGTTATAATCGACAACTTTTACAACATTCTTGACGAAAACCTAAAATCTTAAGTAAACCAGTTTTGTTTCTGTATAATCTACTCTAGCCAATATCGACGCCGATAAAAACGTGGCAGGCTTAATATAAGAAAAACAATGGACTACCTTTCTTTTTTAATAATAAAAAAAGATCAACCATAGTGGTATAGATCTTCTCAGAATATTGTCTTTTAATATATCACTAGATTATTGACAACTTTATCAAGTGCTTGCACTTATTACATCAACAAGTATAAAAAGAAGTCAAGTGTGAGCGAGTTGGAGACATGGTTCCGTACTATGAAGCTTTATTTTAAATTTAAAAAATATGATCGAGTACAAAATCAATTATATTTTTTTTATTTGTTTTAATAAATAATTTTTATGGGAGTACAAATACTGATACAATATTATTTATAAATAATCAAAATAAAATGATGCAATTAGCATATTAATAACTCAACAAAGATCATCTAGGATAAACTACAATTAATAGCATTTCATTTAAATTTATAGGCCCTAATAACCCCGGACCTGAGCAAGATCAGTAAAAATGTTTGCTGAGCAGACCCATTCTGGGGATCGAACCCGAGAACTCTGCGTACAAGGCGAATTACCACATGTCAAGATGCAAATAAAAAATCTTACATATTTTTTTCTGACTTCTGCATTAACTCAAGTTTTTTTTAACCTTTAGTTGATATTGTTTGTTATTCTCATCAAATTTAAGATAGTGAAGTTTATGGTACTATTATTATCAGTCGTTATGCCTATCTTACCCTTTATTCGAAACGCAGCAAAGCTGTTGGATTGCAGAAACAATTCCGCCGTTTCTGCCTCGTTTTATGACCATTTCCTATTGAACCCTAAAAATACTGGTAGGAACCAGAACGGTAATCGGTATAATAGAACGGATGCATCTGCGCATCTCATACGGCAGATTAAAAAACAATATCTCTTTGTTTACAAGCTTTGTAGTTTATTTTTGGGTTTATTTGTGGGACGTACGGTTGTCGAGAACGGTGAACTTTCAGTGCTCTTATATTAAAAGTATCATATTATAACTTACATATATTATTACTTTCTTGAATCTAGATTTAAAATCGTAGTACGTCAGTGGCGGGCATTGGTTTTATTTCGAGGTAGGCAGTAGCAGATACTTTGGTACTTAATTGTTTATATGATAAAAATCCGTGGTTTTCATCAATGACACCCATTTGTAAGTATCTCATCTTATTTACCAGGTAGGCACTGCCTAATTGCCTATATGCACTGCACGCCCCTGAAGTACGTCGTATATATGACGGTATTTAATATTTTTGTCTTTCCATTGGTAGATACTTGATACCCTTATTTGTTTGCGTACATTTCACCTAGGTAGTATCCTAGCAATGTGTCTCATGTAGTTTTGGAAGTCCATCATTTTTAACTTAATTTTTTTTATCATGATTATGACACTTTTAGATTAAGTATTTCATGATAATGGTCATGGCTCATCTAGGCATCTTGTCTATGTCACGGGTAGTTTCACACATCAGTTCTTATTAGAGACTTACTATTATTTCTATGATACGTTTTCTGTATTATCTATATTATTAATAATATATTTAATGAAATAATGATCTTGAAAATTATAGATGCTCGAAGCTCGGCTCGTCATTCTGTCTAGCCGTGTGTCTCACGCAATTTCGCGCGTCCTTGCGTGCAGGCGGCGCGCTCCTGTTATTACGCCGCGAGAGCTACCGATAATTTGCCCGCTTTAGAGATGTCTTTTTGTTTGTCGATAGATTTTAATGCGCTCAAATTAGCCAGATGTTGAGCTCCCTTTGTCGAGCATGCAAACTTTTGAAGTTTTTATGGCCGGTGATTTAAGTGATTAAGTTACGATGGTTAAACATTTTTACGACTGTGCTAATTTCAATAATCTGTAGCTTTGTCTGGCTCTATCTCTTCTTACTAGCCTAGCTTGGTCTTGTTTCTGTGTTCCTAGATGCGGAAAGTCTAGATTTAGACATAAAATTTACAGTGGTTGCCATCAGACTCCGTACTATTTCAGAGCATAGCGTCTGCCGACTATCACTGACTCTATGTTTAACTATTATAAAAGATAGCAATCAGAATGATGTCGGTAATTGCAGTTTGCTAGTATATAACCATTAAGAACTGTCCCACCAAACAATGTCGATTTATTAGAAATGACTTGAAAAATGTCATGGCACCGCCATTTTAGTGTTACCCTAGCACGTAGATGTATTGCAAATGACAAGTAGATATATGGATAGATACTCTTTATTGCACACCAAACAAAGAAGTAACAGTTGATATTTACAGAAATAGGTAAATTTTTAGCGTCCCCAATCTAAGATAAACGTTAGGTACCTACCTACATTTTGCGTTCGATACAGAAATATCGATAGATAAAACGCCCGTCTCTACAGCTACCGTAGAGCCTTAATCTGGCTGTAGGCGTCGCGCGGACACTGCGTTTAATTTGACCGCAAACGACTACCCGTTTTGCATCATACCCGCGGTATTGTATGAATCAATCACAATAAATAGATACGACGGCCTTGTGTACTAGTTAGTGCAGAAGGGTTTGCTCGTGTCTTTGCATTTAATATTCATAAAGGTACTTTTACGCCGATGCAAAATTCATTTTTTTTTGTTGACAACTTAACTGTCGCGGTGCGGTGTTTTTTTTTACGTAAAGGGTTCCGAGTACGATTCCCAGTATGGGTCAATTGAAAAATTAATGCAGAAAACTGAATTAGCTAGGGTTTTCTTCGTTTCTGGAAGACGCACTAGGTACTAAATAATAAACTGAATAACTAAACTATACTATTATTGAACTTAAGCTCTAATATTTAGTAATTTATTTAAAAAGTGCTTTAATAGTCCACCTTTCTGTTAACATCAACAGTTATTTCTTTGTTTGGTGTGCAAGATCTATCTATCTATTATACCTTTACCTGTAACTGGCCCACCTGCCCAGTTCTATTACATAAAAAACAAAATAAATAAACTTATGAACACTTTACAGAAATCCCTTACATCCCGTTTGCGCGTGCCTACCACCATACAATTTTCCTAATAATGATCTATTAGGGTCGGCGCAGGATGCGTTCACTTTTTGCGTTGATTCCGACAGGTTAAACGCAGCGAAATTATTATTAATACTAATAATACACACCCGCACCCATCTCTGACCCTCTGTATAATAAATGCACTGGCCAGCAATAAATTATATCCAGAAGAAGAAGCCATAAATTCTACGGATAACGAACGGAAAAGAAGAAAAAAAAGTTAAGAAAAAAAAATCAAAAAAATTTTTTAATCTATCGGGCAGCAATATTTGTTTGCTTAGCGAAAGGAATGGGGAAGGCTTGGCGAAAGGAAAGATTTTGGACTACCGTTTTTGTGCTCATCGGTTGGTTGGTTAGTTCAAGTTGGCGCCACTGTCGAATGAGGTCCTGCCTGAATTATACTCATTTTCTCAGTATATAGGCCCTCTTCCGGGCACTAGACACGTTTCAAAAACATTTCTGTTAAAAGGCAATTTTATGGGGAGCCCATTGCCGCTGGGTTATAATTATGTTGTTCCCAAAAACCTTGTTGCACCTCTGTTTCTTTGCTCCTAAAGTCATTGACAGTAACTCATATTTTCCATACTAAATCTCAGGTATCGCAAAATATTCACAATAATTCCAATAAACCCGCGTCCGTAGCCACCAAAATACTGACGTTCCATTCGAATATCTCACATGACACTAAGCATTACCACATCGACTCTGCATTGGCTGATCGCAGAAGGAGGTGTTGCTTAAACAAAGTTTAATTTTACTACACAATAAAACCATTGAACTTAAAAGATCTTACTGATTTTATTGTACTTGTTAAATTCCTAGAGTGATTCTACTTTTCAAATGCATACAACGACTTTACTATATGATAAAAATATATAATTACGTACGCTGTTCCTCTTTAGAAGTGATGATACAATACAACTAAACAGTACAGTAAAACGTACGTAGTATAATACTATCTCTATGGTAAAACAAAAAAAAAATGTTGATGTTCCCTTTATAGCAAAAGTTGTAAGCAAATAATGTTTGTTATATGCCACTTTTATTTATTTATTGAAGTTAATTGCGTTTTGCATTTGTTTATTGAAGTTAATAGTACGGAAATGAAGTAATTTAACGGCCAATTTTCTTATGACAATTACTATTTACATAAATAATAAGTAGGTACGGTAAGAACTTGCTCGATGCCCGCTTCATTCTCAAAAGATATTAAATTCCACATAATTATCTTTATACTTACCTACTCACGCCAAAGGTTAACCAAGTAGCGGGTTATTGGAACAGAATAAATAAATTATGCGCCATACCACATCGACTGTCGAATCGAAGACCGTTACGATAACGTGATTGGCTAGTCGTGCGATTTGCCCGTACCGCCAGCCGTGATTGGATGTTAGCTCCGCGCACACGCGTCTCTGATACGATGATCGCCTCGTAAGATGCACAAAGAAATAGCCACTCCTTGCCCCAGCGCTCAACATCGGGGATGTAATGGTCTCAAAATAACGAAGTAAGGAAACGAGGTACCAGACAATGTACCTCGACAATGGACGACGACGAGGACAATGTATATTGCAAAAGGCATCTCTTAGCACAACCAGACTTGAGCCAATTTAGAAAACAATATTTAATTTGACCTGAACCGGGACATATAAGTACATATATTATAAATATTAAAAAACCAAAGCTCTAGGTTCAAATCCCGCAATGGGTAAAGGTTTGTGTGATGACCACAAGCATTTGTACATAGTTTAAGTCATTGAGGTATAATGTACTTGCGTACTAGAGAACACAATCTCAAACTAAATGTTTCAGCCAAGCATTGTAGACATTGTAGTCCAGTGGACTACAAAGCTCCAGTCAGTGTCAATAATTGGAGTTGTCAAAACTGCTTCTTTATTGTTCACCGTTCAAACTTTGTAGTCCACCGGGCTACAATGCTTGGCAGAAACATTTAGTTCGAGATGTGTTTTAAGTCATGGATTTTCAAAATAAAGTTTATTTGTTATAAAGTCGCCTTAATACAATTAAACATTGCTTAGTTTGAGGTATGATAGTTAGAATAATGTTTTTAATAATATTATTTAGTTTTGGAAGTGTGACGACCTCTTTTATCAAACCTTCCTCTTTCCAGAGTTCAGTCCCTAGTCATTATCCTAACAAACCAATAATACTAAATTTTTTTTTGCTCTGTTACCGGCTAGCTGTGCTAATGCCTGTCACTACCGCCCAAAGGCGAGAGGTTTAGAGTTCAAGGTGTAGTTTGGGTTCTAATGTTTGGTGAAGTGATAAAGGTGTGGAACCATTGACCGCCCACCGGATGTCAAGTGATGTCTGTTAGACAACTTGCTTTATACCCGATGGCGTCTTGAAACCTGCTTCTAAGGGAAGAGAAGCCTTCACGGAATCCAGAAAAAATAATAATACTCTGAACACGCCCGTGTTTTATTGTCAACACTAATGAAAAAAAAAACAATATTTTAACATGTTCATCAAATGTAAAATCTGTTTAACAGTTCCTTATATTTACATGCCGACGCCATCAAAATGGTATAGGGTGTGACCAAAATGCCAGCAGGGGTGTAAAAGCCAGGGGTGAAGAATAGGTGAAAACAGGGGTAAGAGGGTGCAAAGGGGGTGAAAGGGGGAAGCGGGGGTAAAGGAAACACCTAATGGCGCCCAGTCACGAAGACCACACTTAAATTACGTAGGTACTATGTTAATGTTATTCGTAAAATAAACTCAATGGATTTATTATTTTATAACGCAGGTTTTATGGCGGTCTAGACTTTCAACACGCTATTCGGGGATTAGAATACCAGCAAAAACTTTTAGTTTTATGCCTAGCATTACCAGAATTATAGTGATTACTGAAACCTATATGCCTACACAACAAATTAGAAAGCATAGGTACTTCAAGTTTTAAATAAAAAAGTTACTAAGTAGTTTTTAAAAATTCAGGACTATACATAAGCAAACAATAGGTACTTTTGTTTGTTAGTGGTTATCTAGATCAAAAAATCGTCAAAGAGCTTAGGTAGTTTTTTAAAACTGGTTATTGGTTATAACATGAGTTAACTGGAGCCACTAGTGGGGGATAAAAATATTTGACTATACCGCAGTTAAAATTAAATAAAATTAAAATAATATGTTTTAACTGGCTTACTAGGAAGGTAAAAAAAAAATACGATTTGACAAATGACATTGTAGGTCAGATAACAAAACAATAAGATAGTGGCTGCCGTACCGTGTTACATACCTACTAAGTCCAAAAAATTAGTTAAGTACTATAGCAAAATCCATCTTTTAATGGTACTTCCAATTTTTCTGTTCTCAAATAAGTATTTGAGCGGCTGATTAAGCTTTAAGAAGTGAGCTATCCTTTTTTGATACACCCTGTATACTTAGGTACTCTGTACCAGCTACCTTAATACATGAATTTGTGCTGGGCTTGCACAAAACCTACATTACAGAGGCCAAAAAACAAAACTGCAAGCATGCAACTTTATGAAGCAAACTGTATCCGGTATTTACCGGTTCGAGTCAGTAATAACCGGTTTGAACCACCCCAGACGTGCCAGGCGAAACTGGGCGCCGTGCAAACTTCTACCCTCTACCTACCCCTTCGTGCCGCCGAAGTTTCGCCAACGTTTAACTTTTGTGTATCAAATGAGGTATTTTAACTCTCAGCTTTTAAGCTACAAAACCTCAAATGAGTTAACAATTGAATTTGTAATTGTTATCGTTTTAAAAAATAACATAAAAAGTACATAATAAGCCACAGAGATGGACTTAGTCCATTGTGCCTTTCCACCCTAGCGGTACTCACCACATCTTCTAGATGATACGAGTAGTTTCACTGACTTTATTGATTTTACTACGAGTAGGATAAATAAATAAATAAATTGTTTCCACAATCACACCAATTATCTAGCCCCAAACTAAGCAAAGCTTGTGCTATGGTGACTAGATAACGGATACATATACTTAAATAGGTACGTTTATAAACATCCATGACTTAGGTGCAAATGCTCGTGCTCATCACACTAACATTTGCTTCTCGCGGGATTCAAACCCGCAACCGCCAGGCATTGTAGTCCGGAGCGCGAACCACTACACCAGACGGTCGTCAAGTTCAGAGTGTACACAACTGTCAATACTGCTTTCTTCATTGAATTTAAAATGTTAACCAAAAATGGCTAATGGGTCGATTTATACCAGCACAGAGCGCGATTTACATCTTTAAGATAACATGCAATCAACATTGAGACAGATTCCGTAGAATTCGCGCGTTATTTTTACTTTTTATATCGAGTAAAAATGTTATAACCTTATGGATTCAAGGATAAAATTACTATGTAATTTTAGATTCACGCTTCGCTGCTTTTTGTCTTTGCCCTTATTATATACAAATCAACCCTTGTAAGAGTTTATACATTAAAATAACGGAAACAGGAAGTCTACCGAGAAGGTGGTCAAAAGACCAGGCAAAGGTTGTAAGAATGGATGCTCGTCTTAACCCTTGTGAGTGCAAAGGTTTTGTACTTACTTCTCAAAGAAATTTGCCGCTTTTCGGAAGTACATGGTTATGATACACGCGCCGGCGGCTTCTTTTGAAATCTAAAACAATCGTTGCCGCCACGCCGAAATCATAACATTTGACACTATTTGATTGCCGCCATAGGGCGTAGGTATACTCATGCAAAATAATTTCGAATTTTTTTAAGAGTACCTACAGGTGTTCCAAAGAATAAATAAGTTTCAGAGTGCTTAGAATGAAAATGAATACATTATACTGATCACGCAAGTAGTATTATGATTAGGATAAAATGGTAAGGATAGGTAGTAGATGTCATATTAATTCATTCTAGTAAGTATATATTATAATATTGATTAGTTATATGGTTTTAAACTAATTACTTAGGTACTATTATTGTACATTTAGTCATTATATTTCTTAAGTTTTTACAAGAAAAAATAGCAAAAAAGTGTTCAAATATCACCCGTTTAATAAATATTGTAGCCACTTTTAAATATAGTATATATAATTCAAGCTCACAATGTTCCAATTCTAATACGTTTTTCTAAGATTTAAAGTAAACTTTAATAAATAGTAATAGACTAATAGGTAATTGCAAGACTTGCAAGACTCTTGCTGCAAGACCAAGACCAAGACCAAGACTGGGAGCGCAAGACCAAGACCAGGTGTATTGGCGCAAGACCAAGACCAAGACTGGCTAAGTCTCGTCTTGTTCTTGCATTTGGGCAACACTAAGTGTCAGCAGTGACACACTCCTTCGATTATGCGCTAGCAGGTATAATGTTGTGTACGTTTGTGCCGTGCCGTGTAGGTTTGACGACCGTCTGGTGTAGTGGTTCGCGCTCCGGACTACAATGCCTGGCGGTTGCGGGTTGGAATCCCGCGAGGGGCAAATGTTAGTGTGATGAGCACGAGCATTTGCACCTAAGTCATGGATGTTTATAAACGTATTTAAGTATTTTTATCCGTTATCTAGTCGCCATAGCAAGCTTTGCTTAGTTTGGGGCTAGATAATTGGTGTGATTGTGAAAAAAAAAAGGTTTATTTTAGGGTTGCTACCCGAAGGTGGACTTGCGCAAAGCCGGATTAGTTTAGTACGAGATTAAGATATTATTCTGTCTCTGACATCGTCATACAAACTGACAGTTATTTAAATAATGTGTCAGTGGATAGTTCGGGATTAAATTCGCTAATCCTGATATGCGCAAGTGGGCCTAAGGGTTGCTATACACATAAGCGGGCCGGCATTAATCGACATAGCCGAGCGACGCGAGTTCGAATAATGAAGATGGATGTAATAAAGTAGATACTACGGGTCGGCTTTGTTGTTCGACAAATACTGCCGAACCGACAAAGCCGGCTTGATTACGTATGTAGCTACCCTGGTGCATCATGTTACATCAATATCGAAAAGTGCCCCATCCTACCCTCCCTAAGGAACACAGCAATTAACCTAAATGGATCATCGACGCCTCCCCAAGTCACTCGCAACGTTTTAAGGTCAATTTTAACAAAAGGGAAAATCGTTACGTAGTATGATGGGCGCATATATTTACAATAGTTTTGTGATTAAGTTAAGCGCGCAAACTACGTACTGAAATAGCATTTACTCAATGTTTTTTTTTAAATTTTAATTCTTAATCGTCAAAATACCCAATAGTGCCAGTGGTCTAATCCGCGCATTTGCCTACATTGTGGCTAGCCGCGTAGTGCGTATGTACCCTTATTATCTAGATAAATATGCCTACTTTATGTAGAGGCCTTTAACTGAAAACGAATTGGCGCCATGTACCGTATGGCCGACAATCAAGCGCGTTCGAGGAGGCTTCATATTGATATGGGTAAAAACTAGGCTATTTCAATTTGTAACGGAACTCGCTGGAACAATTCAAGTGTTCCTAGATTTCGTTTGTTTCTGTATTTCTATAACTGTTATACATTCTGTGGTTATGGTGATCAATTCTTAAGAACTCATATACCACATGATCAAATTAATATTATTATTATTCCGATGAGTTTTTAACATAGTCTTAGGTATGTTAAAAACTCATCGTTAGCTCGGAAAAAAAGATAACAATTGAATAACAATGGACCCGCGCACACATGCGTGCGCGACGCGAGTTTACATAACCTGTAGTCATACTTAAAAACATGAAATAATTCTTACTCCTTCAGCTTGTTATAGAAATGATAAATGCCTCCACTAACTGTATTATTCAGAGTGCATTTGCTATTCCGGGACTAAGGTTAAACCGCTGTTTTAACATACAAAAATCAGTGGTTTAACCTTAGTTTGGACTAGTAAATGCACTCTGAATAAGACAGTAAGGGTTTATTTCTATCTCTTGTCTTCTGTAACCATGACAAAGATCTTACCATTGTTACAGGTGACAATGGAGCCGTCGTCTTCGGACTACAGCGATGAAGAGGTGGGCGTGGTCGCGCGCGGACAGAAGCTGTGGGTGCGCGGCGTGCGCGCGCACACCACGTGCGCGGACATCGTGCGCGCGCTGCAGGATGCGCCTGAAGGTATACCTTCTTTCATTCATTATTCATCATCGTCATGTCAACCTATTGCAGTACACTGCTGGACGTAAATATCCCATAAAGAGCGCCTTTGTTATTTTCCAACTAGGTACCTCTGTCAGTCACTTATGATACGGCCACAGTACCTTACCGTTTACCGCATTAGTTATGGCATTAAATTACTGCCTAAATTAACGCGTTAAGTGGTGTGGTTTTACAGAGATTAACGGGATATGGCAATGAACTAGGCAATATTAATATGACTAGTTGCGGCGATGTTGTACTTTATGGCTGTCAATTACTATTACATAAATCTTATGTATACATTATTACAAAACTAAACCAAGACTTAAGCATTCCTTAAAAATTTGAGCACCCTTTCATTTGACCATTTTTCCATTTCGGTCAGCATATGCTTTTCGGTCGAGCTCATGTCGCCACTTCACGCAAAAATTACCTCTTTAATCGTCTTTGATGTGCGAAAAAGACCGCCACCGGAGCTATTGCCTACCGTCATATGCCATATTGATTGACATTGTAAAATTATGGCCATAAATCGTGGCTACACCTAGGTGTTGTTTCAATCATAGCCATAATTATTGCCATAACACGGTAGTGTGGCCGTAACATTAGCGTATTACATATCTTCGGTCAACAGGGGCTACGCTTTCATTTCATATCAAAATCGGCCAAAGCCATGTTATTCAAAAAACACGAAAGATTATCTAAACAAAATGCATCTTCTTAATACCGCTTTCGACCACTAACTTTACAATTAATTCAGTCAATTTGTACCTACCTACTCAAAAGGGTGGGAAAGTTTTGGGGTAGGTAGGTAATTCAGATTTTTTTCATATTCCATGTATTTTGGGGCGCTGAATCCGATCTGAGGTTTGCTAACGGGACGCGCAATTGATAAAATCGCAAAAAAATTAATGTATTTTCCGGATTTTTGCTTCAAATAATTGACCGCCGACTTATACCAATTTTCAGCTTTCAGTAATTGATAGTGATATTTGTAGAGATTTTTAAGTACAATTTCTGGAAACAGGCCATTAGTTTACAGCAAATATCTACATTTTTTTACGCTTTTTAATTTTGTTAGCTAGTAACCTCAGGTTCGGATTCAGCACACGAAAATAATGTAGCTAGAATGGAAAAAAACAGAACTTCTCCAAAACTTTCCTAGTAAAACACAATTTGACTGAATTAAATATAGCATTCCAATATATTTACAGCTGGCAGCGGCGTCTGTGACCCTGCGGAATGGGTGCTGGCAGAGAGATGGCGAGGAGTAGAGCGACCTTTACCCCCAGATGTGCCAGTCCTTCACGTGTTAGCTGCTTGGGGAGACGCCAGGCATGAGGTAACCATCTCATTCAGAAATATTTGAGTTATGCAGTATCCATAAGCTGTAGCGCCAACATTCTTGTTAAATCGTTTCACTATACAGGCTGTACAAAATAATAGGACACTCCTTAAAACCACGTGATTAGCTGCTACAGCTGTAGCCTATCACATTCGACATAAAATCGAAATCGGAAATTCTTTTTTGATGGTCCATTAAATTAACGCGCTACCCCGGTGATTATGTATAGAGAATTTGATCAAAGATCACGATTTCGATGTTGCTCCCACCCATAGTAAAAGTTGCTTTATTAGCAGCTGATCACGTGATTTTAAAGAGTATAGGAAAGTCTCTTGTATACCCTGTATTAAATTGGATTCTAACCACATTCTCCATTTTTTCAACCATCAGGTTCGGCTCTCCCTCAGAAGGGTATCCAGCGGGGGTGAAGAGGACTCCGGCAGGGACAGCGATGGAGGCAGCCGATCTGGCGCCAGACGACGGCGGCGGAGAGGCGTCCGAGCCGGGACCCCCCCACCGAGAGCTAAGAGCGAAGACCCTGCGGCCAGACTGGTGTCAGTCATAGAGCATCAGAGCAAGACTATACATCAGCAGCTGGACAAGTTAAGGTTGGTGCAGTTCGATTACACAAAAGAACTCAATAAGCTGAAGCTCATGCTGCATTGTAATAAGCTCACGTTTTCTACTTAAGAGAGAGATTTTCAAATAAAATCTGTGATACCCATTGCTATAATTAACACAATTAAGGTAATTAAGGTTTGTTACAATGAAAATAGCCTAGGTTTCTCAAGAAACCACCTTGCTTTAATACGATTCTTATTATGTATTTTTTGCATTTCAGAGAGCAAGAAAAACTCATTGACCAATTGGAAGACCAGACGCATAAGAGTCGGATGGAAAAACACGGCACCAACTACCTTTTAGAGTCATATCTACGCGACTTGGGCCGCTGCAGCGAAGTCAACGACAGCCAAGCTGGGAACAGCGACAGTGGAGTTGGCGTGGGCAGTGGCACCCCACCCAGAAGACACACCAAGCACAAATCCAGAAGAGAACGCCACCTCATGAGGGAACACTATTTCACGAAAGAACTCACCGATATTTGCCAAGTCAACTCCGAGAGACTCACGCAGACACACAACGACACCGATTCTGATGCTTCTGCCGACGAACTGACCAGGATACGAGAAGAAATTGAATTATTAGAGAAGCTGGCTATCATAAACAAAAGACTGCATCGCGAAGAAGAGTTAGTTGTTCGATTGACAGCGAAAGTAAAAAGATATATGGACGAGAACAAAGCGAACAGCTGCGAAAACGTCACGCAGGTTACGATGCTGATTGACAAGATTGAGAGGGAGTTGGAAAAGACTGCGAAAGAGATGCACGATAATGCTGTGGAGTTGGCACGAGCTGACAAAGAGATTGAAGTGCGAATGAAGTTGCTGGACGAACTGACACTAGAATTAGAAGAAGAGGAGTTACAAAACACAGTTCTGGAAAGGCAATTGAATGAGGCTTCGAGTCGACAACCGATAGTCCTTCAAGATAGCTATGTACCTGTTTTAGACCAAGTCAACGTTTGCCAGTTCACCCATGGAGCAGGCTATGTCTTAGATACGCTCGTATGACATAGGTTTAAACAAAATTCGTCCCAAAGATGTACTGACAATTACCAATTGTAGATAGAGAAAGACAGCTGATGAGTGTGTATGGAATTTTAAAATTTGTAAGATGCTAAATTGTTCAAATATCTAAAATTAAAAAATATTTATGTACTGGTTTTTACAAATATATTCTGCGTCAAGGAAAAATCTGACCAAAAACACACTCATCATACATTGATCTCCCAAGGAGGACAGAGTGATCCAATCCAAAATGAAATTACCCCAAAATAAATATTATATCTCTCTTATCGTTAATGTAAATATAATATGTATATCATTATTTAGACAATAAACTCGGTGCTAAGTAAATACACAGTTAAATTTTAGTTTTACAAATTTATATTCGAGTCTGATGCCAAAAATGTTTTACAAAAACCACCAATTGCAGTATATTTAGCTAGGCTAGTCAAAACGACTTCAGTTCTTCTTTAACTTTTCCTTGTGATTTTAACCAATTTATATGTAAATAAATATTTTTACATGGATTTTAGTTATCGGTGCAATCTTGTTTAAGCTAAGTTAATGAATAAATAATATTTTATTTACTACTGTACCTATCCCTTTCCTTAACTCTGTTAAAATATGTGACGAAAATAATCGTTAAATCAAAGAGTAATAATTTCAGATTCTTACGTTACCTCAATTTACTAGACAATTCAATGCTAAGGCCGCATAAGCAATTATACAACAAGGCTAAGAAACTCCTACAAGCCTATTTTCCTTGCTATCAAACTAAAACTATTAATGTTGATTAACACGTTCGTGGTACGGTGTACATAGCTACGGGATAAGCCTGCTGACGGCTAAATAATACCTAGGACCTAATACCAATTCTTCAATTTAGGAACTGTTAAAGCGTCAATTGAACACCATGTGGTAGCCCACATGAACACCATGTGGTAGCCCACATGAACACCATGTGGGCTACCACATGGTGTTCAATTTACTGCTGGACATCTACAGAATTCTCTATGACAGAATTAAACATCTAAAATTCCAAGGACATACCAAACTAAGCAATTATATTGACTAAATACCGTAAGATATCTGCGGAGTTTGCGTCTGTTAAGTAGTGTTCGTGGTAGGTTTAGATATTTATCGTCATATTCTTCATAGTTTGACACATACCACTGATAGCAGCATGTTAGTGTGGTGACACCGTAGTGGCGTGCGATGGAAAACGAATACTTACCTAATTTATATACAGAAGTACCGGTTCTTTAGAAATTGGATTTATTCAAAAGACTATTTGCGGGTTGATGGCCCGGGAAAAAAATCATTGTCTGGTAGCGCGTAACTCAGGGATAATAAAATTATAAAGTAAAATTACCCTACGACAGTTGGTGTGGTTGTAATGAGCTGCGCAGACGACACGACTGTACGTGTTTATCAATGTTTGTTTAGATCTGATAGGGTCGCAAGTTTGAAATAAAAGCTATAACAAACTACCTTTGCTTAATTTAAACACAGCCGCTATACGCGCCGTGTCGTATAAGATGCACAAACATTTCTAACGGACAGTACCGAACAACCTAACCATACTGACAAACCTACGCAGTAGTTCTTTTCTTTGTGGCAATCTCGTATACCGAACGTGTTAACAAAAGGCTAATACGACTATAGCAAAGCATCTATCCGTAATATCAAAGACCTATTTATTTATGTTAAGTGAAATTGAGGATTGTTAGAATAGAAAACTATGCCTTCTTTGTACATTTAACGATGTTATATGCAATATATTAGTGAGTAAGACGAAATAAACAACGATTATAAAGATACACAGTGTTTTATTGAAGATAATAATTATATTGAAAATAATAAAATGCAGAGTTCATTCCTTTTAGCGCCTTGGCCAGTATTTAGATTAATCCCATGCTATATCATTTAAAATTAGATTTTATAGGTCCATTGTTATAAAATCATGCAAAATACTTCTCGTTCGAGACGCAAGTACGTAAATTATTAACTTTACGAAAATAGTGAAGATATTGTAATTCTTTACGTACATTTTTATAACCATAATTCTAAACAAGACTTTCATGTATTAATCCTTAAACTCAAAGCGGCAACCGCTTGCCATTGTTATATATTTCGATTCACATGATCGAGATATTTATGTTAAATTCATCAAACTAATAACACTTTTCGTTAATTAATTTATTAATAATCCTAACATTGAAGAGTCAGAGTCAGAATTTTTTCTAAGCAAAACTACGGACATGTTACTACAATAATAATGATTGTATTATTATTTAAGCCCTTTGGTTTTCCTATTTCGCACAGTTATTCTGATCTGATCAGATAATAAATGTATAAGCACCAAGCAATAACCTAAACACTGGCCAAGGCGTTCCTTTGCATTCAAAAGAAAAAAAAGGTAGAGCGGCCGACTGTACTTGAACCCAAAACCTCAGGGTTGGGGACCCTTGCTTGGCATCCAAGGTGTCTTCTAGCTCTTGGGAGACTTGGAGACGCTCAGCGGTTACTCCGTGTCCATTGCCACCTGGAAACAAAGAATAATCGTAGTATAGAAGACAGAAATATTGTATGAAAAATAGTTTTATAAATGGAGATCGGGATTCCGTAAGTCTGAATAGAATTTATTAAATACTAGCTGACCCGGCAAACTCGTACCGCCTAACAGTTAATGATTTCTTTTTTTATCAGCTTTTCCAATGTTTTTATTATTTATTCTGCTATTCGGGGCGTAGACAAATCCAACAAATTATAAACCATGAACATCGGTCTAGCCGTTCTCGAGTTAAAGTGTTGTAACAAACCCGACGTTGTTTTATATATTAAGATATAAGATTTGACAGCATCACATACATAGCTCTGATCATATGGTAAGTAGCAAGCATTTGTGTTATAGAAATCGAGACAACGATAGTACCACAACACCATGACGAAATAGAAAGGTTAGATTTCTACATTGACCCGATCGGGAATAGAACCCGGGACTACAGAAATGGCGACGCCAAGTACGGTATGCTAGCCTCTCGGCTACGGTGGTCGTCAATCTTGTCGGCACTACCCTAAAATTGTTTCAAAGCTGTGGTAGGATTATAAATTGGGGTGTTAAAATTTTTTTTTGGAAAGAATTGTTTTAAGAGGGAGCGAACACAGAAAAAGTAAGACTCGCTACGCTCCGCTAAGCACATGCGATATTGGCGCTGCTATTGTGATTACATATTAGAATAATTACGACGAATTCATTAAAAAGGAAACTTAGTTTTTGTATTGGAATAACCAGTAATTTATAAATTTTTGAGAAAAAAAAATTGTTTATTGTCTCATGTTTATTGTCAATTGTTGATGTGTACACGGACACTTAATTAAGTTATTGCTCTCTGAGGCTTTATAATTAAGATTATAACTAATTACTTAAATAATATTAGGTATACTAGAGAGGCCTATAAAGTACAAATGTACTCTTTTTGACATTTCCTTATTTGTTCATAATTTAGCTTATCAGTTTCCTTAAATAGTTTACTAACACCAGAGTAGATATTAAGTATTACAACAAACCCAAATTATTAAGTATGTTTATTTCATTATTGACAAAATTAAACTACAACAAAAAAATGCCATGGAAGTTGTGAAGTATTGGCCGAGTCTTTGTAGAATTGCCATTTGGCAGAATAAAAAAAAATATCCAACGACATTTATATATTATATAATAATCGGACATGTTTTTTGTTCTAAATCTTAATTATGTATTTCTTTTGTATTCTATGTATGATGTTTTGCGTCAAATAAATATTTTTCTATTTCTATTTGTATTTGTATTTCTAGATTTTAGTTTTACTCTATTCGTCGTTCCCTAGTCTTAACTTTATTTGTCGAACGTCGAAGTCGCCTTAATAGATACCGTGAACAAAATAAGGCTATATCCACACAATAGGATTCATTGGTGCGATCGGTATAGCTCGTCAAGTACATAAATAACAACATCACATTGCTCAGCCCCTCTAGCATGTGCAACAAAACACGATATGATACGATATGATATAGCGATTTATCGCATATTTTTTGTCAAAATATGAACTTTTATTAAAAAAGCGAGCATAACCGTGACGTCGCCGGCACGGACATGCTTACTGTTTCAATAAAAGTTCAAGATGGCGGCTATGTTATCATATTTTGAAAGTAAATATGCGATAAATCGCTATATCATATCGTATCATATCGTGTTTTGTTGATCATGCTAGAGGGGCTGATCTTATATTGAGTAGCTAAAGAACTTGTTTTATAGAAAGCAGAAAAAAACGACGGTACCATAACACCCAGACTCCGAGACAATATAGAAAAGATCGTTTTCAACATTGCCCCGAACGGGAATCAAACCCGGGACCTCAGATATGGCGATGCCAAGTCCAGCATGTTTGTCTCTCTCGATATTGTTCACGGACACGAAATGTCGGAACATCCTCGAACTCACAAGTGTCGAGATCGTTTCCGTGAGCGCGCATTGTATACAGCTTATATTCTGATACATAATATTATTTATTTTCTGATAATAGTTTAATAATACCCAGCACAAGACATTTCAGACACCACGAGTATCACGAACAACGTTAATATATTAGTTTAAAATCCCTACCCTAGTTACTTTCACAGATATTTAGTATGAATAATTGGCTTATATTTATATCAGTTATGCCTTGCAAGGTAGCAATGTTGTTTAACATTATTTGTTTGAAATGCTAATCTAATAGCTAATTATAAACAGTAAATTTATAAACTGTACAAAAACTTTACCTCATTAAATTATTAAACGAGTTATGGGTAAACAAGAATATCGCATCGACAAAATGTGTACTTCCAAGAAAAAGTTCTTATGAACGTTTCTTTATGACATTGTTACTTAATCTTTTATCGTGTTATTGAATGAGGTCAACGGTCAGACTGTTATTGAACCACTCGGTGCTATCACATTAGTAACGAGAGACCGGCGCGCGCGCACGCCTCAGTATGAAGGAATTCATCTTTATATTCCTAACCGGGACTTTGGTCAACGGCTTGAATTTGGACTACTTAGACCCAACCAAGTTGCAGACGAAAGCACCAGCCAACGTACAACAGCAAGCCGCTTCAGCGATAATATCGAAATACATCAGCAACGTAAATATCGAAGTGAGCCCGTTACTATTCAGGGACCACAAAGATGTGTTCTCATTACGCACATCTGGAGGGCAACTCCGCATCAGAGCCAGTTCAGGAGTCGCAGCCGTGTGGGGATTCAATTACTACTTGAAGAAGTACTGCAAAAGCCAGATAGCTTGGCAGGTCCAGCGGGTATCTATCCCGAACCCACTTCCTGATGTCGACGAGGTCATTGTAGCCAGTGATCGATTCCGTTACTACCAGAACGTATGTACAGTGTCATACAGCTTCGTGTGGTGGGGTGTTGATGAATGGAAAAATCACATCGAATGGATGGCACTCAACGGAATAAACTTGGCGCTGGCACCGATCGCGCAAGAAGCAGCTTGGGCGAAGATTTATCACCAACTGGGCATGACTCAAGAAGAAATCGATCAACATTTCACGGGACCAGCTTTCTTGTCTTGGCTCAGAATGGGCAACGTGCGCGGATGGGGCGGACCCCTCGTACAGTCGTGGCATGACAGGCAAAGGAACGTCCAGGATTTCGTTGTGGACTACATGTTCCAGCTCGGAATAGTGCCAGTATTCCCAGCTTTTAATGGACACGTACCAGTAGCCTTTAAAAGACTGCACCCTAATACTACTTTTCATACGGTAGATACGTGGAACAAGTTCAGTGACCAGTATTGCTGTGGCCTGTTTGTGGACCCAAATGGTCCTCTGTTCGAGACCGTGGGAAATATGTTTTTGAGAGAAATCACTGCCGGTACTGCCTCTGGACATATCTATTCAGCCGATCCTTTCAATGAAATAATGATATCAGATTGGTCCGAAGAATTTGTACAGAATACAGCGAAACAAATATTTTCCGTATTAAACAATAACGACGAAGCTGCCGTGTGGTTGGTTCAGAATTGGATGTTTGTTCACGACCCAATTATGTGGCCGAAGAGCCGAGTGAAAACATTTCTGACGTCCGTGCCAAATGGCAGAATGCTTGTGCTCGATCTTCAGTCAGAGCAATGGCCTCAATATTTCTTTTACGATATGTATTTTGGGCAACCATTCATTTGGTGTATGTTACACAATTTCGGGGGCACTCTTGGAATGTTCGGAAGCATCCCAAGTATAAACAGAGACGTATATACGGCAAGGGACCGAGTCAATAGCACGATGATTGGGATCGGACTGACCCCTGAAGGTATCAATCAGAACTACGTGGTCTACGATTTCATGCTAGAGTCGGGTTGGCGGAAAACTCCAATAGAAGATCTAGATCAGTGGGTGACAGATTATGCCCAAAGACGATATGGATGCTATAATACGACCAACGCTTGGAAATCCCTATTGAAAAGCGTGTACAGCTTCGATGGACTTAACCGAATGAGAGGAAAATACGTCGTTACTCGAAGACCCAGCTTGAAACTTACGCCCTGGGCGTGGTATAAGAGCAAAGACCTATTTGATGCCTTCAAAGAGTTTGCTTTTGTTGCTAACAATGAATGTTTCACTCCTGGATTCTATCACGACCTCGTCGACGTAACAAGACAAGCGTTGCAATACCGAGCCGAACAACTATACAAAAATATGGTGGTCAACCGATTTTCCAACGTATGGGTGTTCAATTCGTCGATAAACCAATTTTTGGATGTTATGAACGATATGGAAACGATACTTGCAACGAATTCAGATTTTCTCATTTCAGATTGGTTATCTAAATCAAGGGCGTTAGGCAGGACAACTCAGGAGCAGTACTTTTACGAGATGAATGCTCGGAATCAGATAACTCTGTGGGGGCCGAATGGGGAAATATCTGATTACGCTTGTAAGCAATGGGCAGAAGTGTTCCACTACTATTACCGACCGAGATGGGCCATGTTTTTGTCAGCTGCTTTAGACTCGAGAGTAAGAAATGAGAAATTTGATGAGCGATCTGTTCAGAATATTGTAAAAGCAACAGTTGAGGAGCCATTCTTGTACATATCAATAGATAACTTGCCCCAGCAAGACCCTAGAGATACGGCTTTAAATTTGTATAAAAAGTGGGCGTATGTTCCAGATCTTTCTGATTTGCCTTTGGAACTGATAAGACCAAATAAGCGAAGGAGGACCACACTGGCAGACATTGGGGAACAAGGTGAAGTTACAAATGAACAGCCGACAGTTACGATGATTCTTTCAACTACACCTGCGTAATCAGTACTCATTATTTGTTAATGATTTTTTATAATAAAAAATATATTATTCAAATTCATTTTAATATACACACTAGTGTTGTCGCTTAATAGTCAACTATCGATAGTGTTGATACTACCGATTATTAAATAACTACCAGAAATAGTATTGGTTGAACACATCACTAGCGATTTCTTAGAACTAATAAACTATTGCACTTCCGTATTTACAAACTATCTATCCTTTCGATAGAATGGATACTGTTGGTAGTCATTTGTATGTATCGCAATAGAATTAGTATTAGTCGACTCTGTAGAATAGATTTCTGTAGTTAAGTAAGTTTTAGTAAAATTAAGTAAGTTATTATTAAGCAATGCATTTTTATTTTTGAATCGCAAAAATTGAATTTTTGGAGCATAATATTTGCCAATAAAACTATCACTCTCTACTCGATCGAGAACTATCAGCTTTATGATACTCAAATACAACGTGTTCTTTTTCATTTCGCATAAATTGCGGATTTATTGATACTAACGTGTACTAACGTACACAATATAAATGTCAAAAGCTTTTATTTTCTTCATTAAAGTATTTCTATGCACTACAATCATGTCTCATGCATAAGTCATGAAATGAGTGACATTTGTAATATTAGCGACCTCCGTAGCCGAGAGGCGAGCATGCCGGACTATTATATGGCGCCGCCATCTCTGTGGTTCAGGGTTCGATCCCCGGTCGTGTCAGTGTGGAAAATGAACTTTTCTACATTGGCTCGGGGCTGGGTGTTGTGGTACCGTCGTTGTTTCTAATTTCTATCCTAAATATTTCTAACACAAATGCTTCAGCTACTTACCTTAGGATTAGAGCAATGTATGTGATATCGCTCAATATTTAATTTAATGACTAGTGGCTACTTCTAAGCTTTAAATAAATTATTCATTTTGACCAACGTGACAATGTGCAAAGTTTTAAAACGCTATCTGTAATACTAACAAGAAAAGCATACAATTTACTTTACTTATCCTATCTCCAACGCGGTCTTTACTTTCACTATTGGTTGAAGTAAAAAAAAACTTTATAACCTTGGTTAGGTTAATGGTATATCAAGCTGAAACTAGTCTTTGTTAACATGTAACAACATATAAGTACTATGGTGAAAGCAGCAATTTGATATCATAATTTTAATAGATTTGAATTTTAATACCAAACATTTTTTTTTAAATCCGATGTTTTTTTTTCAAAAATTATGATTTCAAATTTCTGACTTCACCGTACTATTTATATGCACTCTGTCTTGTTAACATAGGCTAGATTCGGCTTGATATACCGTTTAGACATGGAAGAGTAAAAGCCTTAGCATACATCCCTGTGGCACGGCATCTATTTACTCACCGCAACCTGCGGGTCCCTCTCGTCCCCCGGGGCGTCCGGGCCGGCGGGCGGGCCCGCGTCGCCGGTCGCACTGGCCCCGCCCCCACGCCTCTCCTCACCCTCTACAAGAGCCAAGAATCTGCCCAATTCTGCCTCGTCAGCGATACGAAGTGGCGTCTTTGGACCCACTATCGCGATGGACACATTCTGTGAAATAAAGATTTATTGTGAGAGTCATGTTGGTTTTTGAAATTAAGTATTATACTAGACTAGCTGACATGGTGAACTTTTTTTGTCAGCATTTTTAATATGTTTAATTATTTATTCTGCTATTCGAGGCGGAGACAAATCCAACAAATTAAAGTGTTATAACAAACGCGACTTTGTTTTATACATCAAAGCTGACATCAGACGGACTGCACCACAGTAACCGAGTTAAGTCGCATCAGCAACTGCGCGCAGTCGCTATATACAACTGCATGCAGTTATCTGCAGTCAGATCTGACTTTACGCAGTTGATGCCAAGCATCTAGCCCAGGAGCTCAATGTAAAAGTGAACGTCGCTATGGAATCACAGACTTATTTACTATTACGGCGCCGCCCGGCAGCGTTGTAATCGAATTTAAAAACTGCAACGTGCAGCGCGGATTATTATTTAGCCATACAAAAGGTGATTTTTTCAAATTGTATCCGAAATTAAGTCAAGATGAAGGCAGATTTTACAACTACTTTAGAATGTCAGTTGCTGCTCCATTAATTCCATCCATTTTTATTTAAACTTCTCAAACGTTCGACGCGACCGAAGTGCGTCCAGCTCCTTGACTAACTGTATGCGGTTGGCGATGGACAGCATTCGTCGACACTACGTGACTGTAGCTGACCGCATTAAGTTGAAGTCACGACTGTATGCAATTAATATCGACTTCACACGACTGCAGCCGACCATGTAACGTTGAAATCACAACTGAACGAAGTCGACGTACAACTGCATGCAGATGAATATATTGACTTCGTGCAGTTGCTGTGGTGCAGTCCGTCTGATGTCAGCCTAAGTTGTCAAAAACATACTAGCACTAGGCTATATTCAGAATAGAGTAGGATGCATGTTTTTTTAAAATACATTGTTCATTATGTCGACCTTGATGGTGCAATCAAAATTCCGGCTCATCCTTTAGGTGTCCTGGGTTCAAATACAAGTGCGTCTAATGCAAAAAAAAATAGAATAAAAAATAGAAAAGTCTTTCACATAGAAGAAACACTAATAACCTGTTATTGATCTATGCAAGTAGTAGGTATCAATCAACCTTACTTGATATGGCAAATATTAAATTAACTATTTTGATTAGATATTTTTAAATAATTTCATATACTAATAATTTCAAATAATAGATTATTTTAAATACTTTTTAGTGTACTTTTTATCACCTACACTTTGATACTTATAAATTCTGAATGATAGAAACAATAAAAATTACACTTAATAAGTCAACATAACTTAGCAAGCTTCAGTCAAAAGCAAGCAATACAAAAACGTAATAAAAAAGACTGCCACAACAAAACAGCTTATTTTGTGTTGACTTGTTAAGCTAAGCATGTTCCAACAGTAAGTATAATACCTTATTTGTAAGATCAACTTCATTTGGCAGTGTATCTCTCAAAGCCCTTAGTCCGTGAGCAACCAACTCCTGCAGGTCACAATCTTGGAACGTAGTCAGATGCTTTTCCAGGTAAGTCCTCGCTGACTGCGAGCGAGCACCGATGGCCATGGCTCGGCAATCGAAGTAGTTGGCCGAGGGGCAGGTCTGGTAGATGTGAGGGCCTTGGTCCTGGAATAGTGATTTAAAAAAATAAGAAACTGTACAAAAATTCAATATTTATACTTCAAACAGATATTTAAAGCCTAGATCTGTACAGCTTGGGCTCTTTTAGGGAGTGTTACATCCAACAGTGGATGCAATAGGCTGAATAGATAGATTGATCTGTACAGCTTTCTATTCTTACACAAAAGCTTGGCTTTATAAAACTACATTAATTTTATATTGATATCCAAATTCAGTCACAAATAAAACTAAAACATATTGTCATTTATTAGTCAATATAATTTCCTTCAGGCTGAGCCCATAGAGTATCAATTTGGAAATACCATCTCAGTGTACAATGTTTTTTGTATTTAAATCAGTTTGAATTTCTTGTGATTTAATAATAATATCACAATATTGTGTGAGTCAACACCCATCTATGAACTAGCGGTACTTGAGGCTTTAGATAGACAATAGTATAGTAATAAGTGCTTTTTAATAATATGTAACTTACATCATATCCAGCCACAAGCAAACCAACACCAAGAGGCCTCTTATCGTATCTCTGAGTACAGATCTGCATCTTGTTTCCGACGAGGCCAATTAAACGACCAACAGGCATTGGAGCATCGTGAGCGTACTTGTGGTTCAGGCACTCGGTACGCATGAAGCGGCTGTAAAGGTTACATTAAATTTCTTTAGAATATTTTAATTAAATGTTTGTATTTAAGTTGTCAGTCTTAATGGTAGAAAGGAATTAATGAATTTTGGTGTTTACATAAAAATTGATTAAAAATTAAAATAAATTATTTGCATTTCTTAGTTTTACTATGGATAAATATTATTACTTTTTCAAAAATGTTGAAGTCAATGTTGACTATGTCACGGGCAAAAGCTAATTACTACATTTAATAACAATGTCTGCAATATTGTGCTATCTTATGTAAGAAACAGTATAATGCAGTAAACACAAGGCTTTGAAAAAAATTATTAATCAAAAAATATACAAAGAAAAAGCCTTTAACCTTACATGGACGGCATGGCATTCCAGAATGCCATTTCTAAGTTACCGTTGTGGACGGCGGGCATTCCAGAATGCCATTTCTCCCGCAGTCGATATTAACTCTGATTGTTAACGTAATAAGGTTCTGGTTGTCCTGATACTTTTTTAGTGGAATGAATGATAAATTCTCCGTTCATTGAAACCAAAAACAAATAGACGTTCACGGAAGAAAAAAAAGACAAAAATCGGTGAACTTTGATTTAGTGTTTAGCGGTCACGTGCGCGTGATGACGTGTGGTAAAAAAAGTGAATTTTAAAAGTATTTCAGTGTAAAAAGGTTAGTTTTTTGCCATAATATCTATTGTTGTTAGTTTTAAAGTTATAATAAGTGTTAACAATAGTATTTCATTGTAATTTGAGCGTGTAACTTGACGTGAATTGAAGTGATGTACTTGTAGGCGCGCGAGCGAACAATGGCAGTTTTATTGGCCGATAAGAAATAATGTAAACAACATAAAACACCGGCTCAGCATGTAAGTAGTTACTTTGTTTCATTAGCTTCTCAGAAATGTAACCCAAACCGTCCTAAGTGTAAACATCTGTCCTCACGAACAATAACAAAGCGATAAGCGCCGAGCGCAGCAAAAAAATAACGGTCGGTGTCAAGTGGCTGCGGTCCTTTTCAAGTGGCACCGGCCACGCGTCACGGGGCCGGAAGTAGGTTTGCGGCCCTGTAAGGTTAATGTTAATTTCCTACAAACCTCAACATTCTAGCATCAGCAGTCAGTCCAGAAATCGAAATGCCAATGTGTTCATCAATGGGAATAATCTTCTTCTGGTATGCGGATAACTCGCTAACGGCTCGTTTCAGTGCTATGAGCACCGCAAACTGTTTGTTCTTTAAGCCAATTGTAGCCGAGCCCAGCTTCACTGCCTCCATAGCATACTCCACCTGGTGAAGACGGCCTTGGGGGCTCCATACTGTGACGTCACTGTCGTACTGATTTCTAAACTGTAATAATAAAATGCATTTTTTTTTATTCAAAAATCTTTGGTTATAGTCTTCGTCATCATTATTTCAGCCATAGAACTTCCACTGCTGAACATAAGTTTTCTTCAATGACTCTTACAATGATATTATTTTATAGTCTAGTCAAAATATTAGAGGTTATGTTAAAAAAGATTTACAAAATGGTTATCAAAGAAGTACGTATTTCGAAAATAGCAAACTGGAGTATTACACTAAACAATGTGTGGTTTGATTTTATTGTGAGGTTTTAAGAACGCAAAAGCCAATAATTATAGAATCCGGCAATGACATTGCAAATTCATTTTTGAAATTTACAGTGTACAATAAATTGTGTTTGTAGAAATTAATATGGAGATTTAACTTTAAATTAACAGGTGAACTTACCATGATTATTTATTTACTAGAACAAGCAATTTTAAGCGTAAACTTGTTGAAAATTACAACTTTGCTTGCGGGACGCGATGACTATGGCAAATGTCAAATTGACAATTGTTTTTTTTTAAAACTAGACAAAGTCGAAAGCATTTACTATTATTTGATCCATTTTGCATAATACGAGTTGCACAAAACAACCAAGTCACTTCACTCATCATTTTAGGCACAGAACTCACTCGTTCGTTGTCGTTAAAATCTATTGAATTGGATTGTATGCTCATCATAAAATAATTCGGGACAGGACTGAAACGAAAATGAGCTTAAATCGATCAAAAGGTAATACAAATTAACATTTACTTTTCAATCAAAGTATGTGACGCAGCTATTTTGTAGAACTCGCTCTAGGCCCTCAGTGGTCAAAAGTATCATTCGAATTTCGACATTCGAAAACATCGAATGTAATAACAAGCTTCGAGCCTACATTGAGTTGGGCAAAAGTAAAGTAAGTTTTGTTAAAAGCTTAATATTGATTCGCTTTTAGCTTATCCAACATTTTTTTTTATTTAGTCAGAAAAAGTAAAACAGACAACACCATATGTCGTACTCGTCACCGTCTGGCAATCCTTTTATAACTATTTTAAAAAGTGTGTGTGTACATACAATACACAATAATTATTGCGTGAAATGGAACGTCTAGAAAGGCGGGAAAACAGGGGAAGTTTGGCAGGAATTTCAAAATACGATAGGACTGATCACTGATCAAATAATACTACGGGACTGATTACACTTGACATTGGCGGAACCAGTGTGCCACAGAGCACAATTGCTGCCATAAAATTGAAATTGAACTCTTTGGTTGGCACAAGGCGGCTACTAAAACCACAGTTTAAATTATACCTATCTCCGTAGTCCGTAGCGAATTATAATCTAAGTCTATGACTACAACTCACGTGGATCAAATTGCAAATACGAGACAATTAGACTCTTAAAATTTAAAATAATACGGGTCTAAACGCGACGTACTATAGTATGTACTTATGTAGTACCTATTGATACTACTTACATTCCTCGACGTTTAGACCCGTGATTATAAGTTTTAGCTACGAACAATATGGGGTCAAAATCTGCTCCATAACGTGATTTAAATGTAGACCTCATTTAAAAAGTTTACTGTTAGTATTGATATACACATGGGCCTCCTTAAGGCTATTCCCCACTCTTTTATATTGAATACACGTATGTAATACCACCTATGTAATAATTATTAACATTTTAAATTACCTAAAGCATGCAAGCACCATATAAGCATGGTCAAAGCAAAAACCTAGTCACGCGCTTTTTAATCAAAAGAAAGATCAAAAGCTTTCGCTCAAATTGCAAGCTTTGCAAGAAAACATAGTTAGATCAAACAATGTTACAAGGATGATTATAGTACATACACGGTTTAAAATTATACTAAAATGCCTTAATCGAAAGGTACCTAAGTACTTATTTGCTTTTCAAATTAGGTATTTTAGGAAAAATAAATGTTAGGCATGCCAAATCTCGTTATGGTTCCAAAGGTACTTACATAGCCCAAAAATAGATTGTTGACAATTTAATAGCGTTCTATCGTAACTAGTGAATAGCATACTCTGCATTTTTTCAGATGTTCTCAAAATACGACCCCTCCACCCGCGCTACAGTTAGCATGCTTTTTTCCAACGGTTGATTTCCAAGCATGCTCAAATTAGGCATGCTTATTACTAGCAATATCTTTTCACACATGCTACTAAGTTATAGCAATCGCATATTTTTTTATTTTTTTTTAATCTATATTTAACGAGCTTGTTCACTATGTGAACATGTCGCTCAACAATCGCATATGATAAATGCTTTTGTGTCACTATTAAGCATATCTGTAGTTACTATAAAATACCTATAATGAACAATGTGCCTGCTGACTCCTTTAAAATGTCGCTGGACAGGCTGTCCCATTAAAACGTCTAAAGGCGTATTTTTAAAGCATTCGATTCGAGTCCCAACTCGCATTCGAATTCAAAAGAATCTCATAATATACGAACTCCTAAGAAATTTCGTATGCGAAATGGAATTCAAACGCGTCATAAATACACCTCCTGTGAATTTTTACCGTTATTTCACACAGCAAAATGTATAGTGATCGCGAAATCCTAAGATATTACTATAACTTATATTGTATTTGGCTCTTTATGCGTACTATTGTTTGTTGCGTTTTGGTTGGGAACCTAAAAGTGGCGTTTTTGACACCGTCATCCGATTAAAATTTTACCACGTAGATCAATTTGGGTCCTTAACTGAATTGCAAAAAGAGATGATGGTTCGCATTCTTTTAATTGTGTCACAAACTTGATGATAGTATTAAATGCCTACCTATGTTTAGAATATTTAGGTCCGACACCGCTGCTTGTATTTTTATACTTGTTAGAATTATATTAAGGAACCTCCAGGTCTTTTATCATACCGAACTTGTTATTAACATGTTTGTATATGACTGTATGAGTTCTAAATAAATAAAAAAAAAAAAAAAAAAGCATTGCAGTAGTTAAAACGACAGGAGCGAGTTTTATTTTTTAGTTTTAGTCCTATTTTATTTATTTATTTTATTTATGAAACAAAATCCACAGCTCTTAAATAACAAAGTTTGAATAATATATGTTAACTTCCTTATAAGGTTCCTTTTGATTCTAATTCTTGCTAAAAACAACAACTTTTTAAAGAGACCGACAAAATATCGAAATCGCAAAGAAATCTTCTCCGTACAAACTTATACCAGCTGACACAAATTACGTATAGCGGCGCGGCGCGCCAGCTGAGTTGGGGATTTAGTATGGCCCGCTATTACTTACGTCACGTACCTAGTGTGGATCTATGTATGCCAATAGGAAAGGTCATTAAGGTCTATGGAATAGCATGAAAGGGGTGTAGGTAGCTTTTTACTTAACTTATGTAGGTAGTTCTAGCTACGAATGACGTGTGTGCTAAGCCATCTACCATCGAACAAAGAAATACTACGTATAACTTCTACAATAACTTTTTTTTTTCACGAACCCTATTGGATATAAGACATACGGATTCCACAAAATATTCAAAGATGGCGCTTCGAACTGTCGAACCTTAGAGCATTCAACCATGAATGCTCTAAGGGTCGAACCTATGACGGTCCAGGGACAACAGATTCAAAAACACTGTTCTAGGACTTAAAAAATGGGCAAGAAGTCTCTCATGAGCTCATAAGAAAAAACAAGAAAAGGTCCCAAGATTGTTTATTAAATTACATAAAAAGTATTCTTACATACTTTTCGCAGATGGATGGATATAAAGTGTTTTATACACACAATCCTCGCGTGAGAATACAATACGACGGACCCACATTGTGAACGGTGCTTTGAGGCTGTCAGACATCTTGAAAAATGATAATAATCTGCTCTGGTATGCCTGCCGCATCTAATATTTTGAAGAGCTTTCTTTTTCGTACAAAAATAAAGGTATTTATTTGATACAACTCACATTTAATGAGAATTCTTTGCATAAAATATTCATATGTGTTTATATTGTTTACGTCTTTAGGTAATTTAAAATGTTAATAATGATTACCTACATAGGTGGTATTACATACGTGTATTCAATATAATAGAGTGTGGAATAGCCTTAAGGAGGCCCATAATGTATATCAATAGTAACAAAAAACTTTTTAAATGAGGTCTACATTTAAATCACGTTATGGAGCAGGTTTTGACCCCATATTGTTCGTAACTAAAACATAAAATCACGGGTCTAAACGTCGAGGAATGTAAGTAGTATCAATACTACTACATACTATTGTACGTCGCGTTTAGACCCGTAATTATAAGTTTTAGTTATAATGCAACGCAAAAGTTTAAATGATTATCCCATATTGTTCGGTTTGATGAAGAATACATTTACCTTCGTTAACTTGCCTATTGCACAAAGCCACATCTTATATACTGCATAGGTTCTATTTTTATAAAGCTTTCATATTATAATATTCTATTTATTTAATTTATATTATTTCCAATTCACCATCATTATCTCAGAATATTGCAGTCCAGTGCTAACGTAAGCCTCCCAGTGAGCGCTAAAGAGCACGATCTCCCGCTTTTTTCATCCATCCTCTGCCAGCCATCTTCCTAAGGTCGCGGGCCATCAGGCTGAGGGGCGGCCTACACTACGTTTGCCTATGCCTGGTCTCCACTCGAGAACCCCTTTACTCCACTTTTCATCGGTTCTGCGACAAATGTGGCCAGCCCACTGCCACTTACGCTTGCTACATTTTTGGACTATGTCCGTTACTTTAGTCCTCTGATGATCTTGTTTCGGATTTTATTCCTTAACGAAATCCCACCTCCCATCCCAATCGACCTTTCCATAGCTCAGTGACATGGAGTCAGTGGGCCAGGAGCCGAAACGTGGAACATGACAGTTAGGCTAGTCTCCATCGGTAGGACGCACTGATCGAATACCTTGCTCTTCAGGCATTGTGGCAGTGGCGACGAGAAGATGTGACGCAGCTTCCCAAATGCTGCCCACCAAGATGCACTTTCCTAGCGATTTCCCGCTCGAAGTTATCTCTACCCAACTGCAGCACTTCCCCGAGGTACACATATTCCTTGACAACCTCGAGCGCCACGCTTTCGACGGAGATCGGTCATGGGATGGCATGGTCATTGAATAACTTCAGTCTTGTCCGGGTTCATTGTCAATTAATCAGCGATATTATAAAGGTTTACCCGATATGTAAATTAGTCGCCTATACCCTTCGTTTACTAGTCCAGACTTTAGGTTAAACCACCGATTTTTGTATGGACAATAGCACGTCGACCTACCACAAAATGTCAAATTTTCTCATTTGAAAATGAACTTTATACGTCAGGCTTAAAGTTGAAAATCTATTGGAGAATTTTTGACTTTTGGGGTAGGTCGACGTGCTGTTGACTGTACGTTAAAATAGTGGTTAAACCTTAGTCCCGGAATATCAAATGCACTCTGAATAAGACGGTTTTTCGGTGCTTGCTGAGTATTTGCGGCGCTTTTGCCTCGCTTAAGACTCTCTTCCAAATCGCTAGTGTAATAAAGCCTTAAGAAGATCTTGCATTGTCATCAGTACGAGGAACAATAACTAGGATGGTGTAGTTAGATCTTCACTGAGAAGCGACTACGGCTGAGAGTGAGACGACACTTATGCGCTATTGTTCCACTGAAACTATCGCTTTTCTCATCTTTTTTGTTTTGCGTTTTGTACTTTACCTACCTGTTCATTAGTATAGATAGTCTACTAGATTATGAAATGAATGGGTATGATTAAATAATCATAGCTGCAACAGCAATATACGTTGTATGAACGCTGACGAGCACGTAAGCAGTGTTGTTTTTGCGTCAAAAACTATTTCAAGGTCAAGTATATTACGGTACTAGAAAATCTCTAAAAAAATATTATTTCAACATTGTTGTGAATGAAGTAATTTTTTTTTTGTTTAGCTATCCATTATAAAAACTTACAGGTGATTTATTGTAGTAAAGTGAGAAAGGACCTTTCTAGCAAAGTACCTTTCTGAAAGGTACTTACTCGTATAGTCAGTTGAATGCATCGATATTGTTATAGAATTAAAATTAAACAAAACAATAACAAAATTAAATGTTGTTTATTACGAACTTAAAATATATTTTTACCAAATGTCAATTTGAATTGAGTTTTGTTTATTGTTGAAACGCAAGTCGCAACCTATGCTTTGTTAATTCAAATAAATTCTAGACTAGTAATATTGTGCTTTAGACCATTCTCCTTAAAAGACTAAGCCTTAACTTGCCTAAAGTCTATTATGTTGTAGAGATTTATCGAAGCAAGCTGTCGCGAAAATTATCAGTCACGCGAGAACTTTTCTTTTTAACCTCGTTAAGCCCAATGTACTTTATGAAGTACAAACAAATAGTAGCAGTTCAGACCTGACATTTAAATTTTAAAAAACAACTGCCTCATGAGCTAAATTAAATACTTACTTGCTTACAAATATATTATTCTTAAAATTTAGTGATTTATTTTTATCGTATTTTTTTAAAACTAAATCTGCTAACTTTTAGTAAATTTTCAGTATATAAGTACTACTTATATTATAAATGCGAAAGTTTGTGAGTATGGATGTATGGGTGTTTGTTACTCCTTTACGCAAAAACTACTGAACGGATTTGGATGTGGATTATATGGAAGATATATAATACTTTTTATCCCGGTTAAATGTTTCTGTGGGATATATTGAATAAACTAAGCGAAGTCGAAGGAAAAAGCTCGTGTTTGTTAAACAATAGGTATATCAAGCTAACTTAAAATTAATGTCCAACTAGACAGAACCTTTAGAACCACAGGAATGGGAAGCTTTTCTTCTTGGTCAAAACACTATTCTTAGTATGTACTTTTTGTAGTACATGAGGTTTATAGGAATAAGAAGCGTCTGTTTAAAGAACACTGGACTTACAAGGTTAAGTAATAATGCACTATTATTTTGTAATATATTGTCATTTACCTAATAGTTGGGCGTAGGCGCCAGAAAGTCGCAATCAGACACCGGAGTCGAGACTCCTTGCTTATTTAGTGGCCATGGGAAAACTGTGGTGATTATCATTAATTTTGCGATCATATTCGCATAATGGTAATGGTGGTAATACTTTGAATATTCCGGTTTCGATTGTTCTTTCGGGTCAATAGAATATAAAACTTTTTACTCTAAGTATTATCTACATAATTTCTATTCGGGTCAGTTATGAAAATAGTATTTTCAAAATTGTCTCTTAATCTGGGTGTTCTGGGAGGTGGTCCTAACAAAAAGCATTGTCTTGTAACAAAGATTTTAATGCATTTATGATACATGAATGACAAAAAAAATATATTTTAACAAAGAAATTAAACAGCAATAAGACTTTTTGGGTGACTGCGCCAAACCTTGTTTTTTACAAAAAAAAAAGAAAAAAAGATTTGTGTGCACGTGGCTAGTGTTAGGGTAAAAACGGGACTGGGACAAAAAGATCGGGACGCTAAAAACTGCCCTCCTAGCCCTCAAACTACATGTTGCGCCCGTTACCCTCGCTCGTGCATTGCACTTGCAGCGTTGCATCCTTAGCTAACTGATACAATTTGTTTCTGTTGTGTTTTTTCGTTAACCGAAAACAAGTTTTTATTATAGAATATTAGTCATCCTACAGAGTCATGATGGGACATGTCTTGAAAAATGAAAAATGGGACATCTATCAAAAGCGGGACACATGGCAACACTACCGGTCGCGTCGCCCTGAGACACCCCATAAGTTTTTCATCGGATATCCCGCTTAGTTGTCTCCCGTGAAATATGTGAACAGTTTGACGGCATTTATTATGATATACTATCGGTAATGGGAGACGAAAATAGGCGCTATGTTTTATAAGGACGAATGGGTTGGTCTTGGTGCTAGAATAATATACAGGGTCACGTGATCGCTTTAACAGGTTAAAGCGATTTCCTTTCGTTTTAATAAATCGGCTTGGTGCCATAGTAAAAGTTGATCATTTTAAATGGTAATTAAAATCCTTATCAGAATATTTCTATGTAAAATCGATGTTGAAATCGAAAAAGAATCGGTAGAATATTCTGTTCAAGATATTTCTTCGTTTTACCAGCCACAGGTATACAAGAAAATTTCAACTATCATATATTCTGTGGTCATGGTGTGTTATCACGGTTCATGAGATACAGCCTGCGGGGTAACCATGAACTCTTAAAAAAATCTCAAATCTGTCAATTTCGTACGTAATGAACGTTCGAAATTTGACAGATTTGACAAAAACATCACCCAGGTTTATCTCATAATCTACCTAATATTTTATTATCTCAAAACATTACATATTCCTGGTTTGCGCTATATATCGGGAGTTTCTAATTAAACCTAATGGCGACTGGAATACGGCTGGACTATTCCAGCTTTCAAAATTTTCAGGCCCTTTTAAAATAAATTGTCTCTCACGCATCTCGCAAAAATAACTTATTTTTACAAAATAGTCAATTTACCTATCAATTCTACTATTGGTAATCTCGGCAATCGATGCTTACATGAGATGTCTAACGTTTCGTTTACGTCAGAAGCAGGATCTTTAGTTATGCAATGATTGACAGGCAGGCCTTAACAAAGCAAAATCGATACAATTCCAATTTGTCGATTGGAAGCAAACAGATTTTACCTTTGGCTTATTCTATTTAAGTAGGCAATTTTTTGATTTACTTGTACTTTAATTCTGCAACACTATTTACCGTATTTTTATGAAAGTATAAACCAATTAAGGAAACTAAATTGAATATTTTTTTCAAATTTGTAATTTTTGACTTGATTACGTACTTTGTAAACCTGTACATTTCTTCATTCACACATTCACATAGACTTTTTCATATACAGACACGAGACCCATACACGCAAACTCTGTGACGTGTAAGCTTCTCCGTGACACTGATCAAGGCAATATTAAAAAGGAGCCACTCTTCCTTAACAAAAACAGTCGTAGTGATTGAAAATACACAATAATAAAATTATCTTAATTTAAGTAACAAATGAATGTTTGTATTTTTGTAAAATTAAAACGTGATCTTGTGTGATGTAAAAATATGTTTTGAAATTAGGTTACATTCTTCTTTAACATACCAAATTATCAAAATACATTTTCTTTCAATAAAATTGTAAATCTGATATCAATACGCCATAAAAAGATAAGTAAGTTTCGAAGGAAGTTAAAATTGATAAAACTATCATTATTCGGGTATCGATCCTATGCTATTTATGTGGACGTTCTCTTATCATTATTTTAGGAAAATCCCATAAAACAATGAGGTTCATTGATTATTTGCCACCTTTAGCATAACTGGCCACCCTCCAAATCAATGCAGTGATGAAATCATTTTCATCACTGTCTTCATTTATATAATTTTTACTTTTTGTTACTCTTATAATTTTTAGGGCTCCGTTTATTATTTGTTACCCAAAGGGTAAAATGGCATCCTATTAATAAGACTCCGCTTACCGTCTATCTGTCTGTCTTTCTGTTTGTCTGTCTTTCTGTCACCAGGCTGTAGGTACCTCATGAACCGTGATAGTTAGACAGTTGAAATTTTCACAGATGATGTATTTTATTTGACGCTATAACAACAAATACTAAAAGACAGAATTAAATAAATTTTTAAGGGGGCTCACATAATAAACGTGTTTTTTTCTCGTTTTGTATAGATATTGGTGCGGAACCCTTCGTGCGCGTGTTTGACTCGCACTTGGCCAGTTTCATTTTATTGTTAGTTTAAAATATCCATCGTAGCACCTATTATTAGGCAAAGAGGCTAAAACTTGGCTCATATTCAATAGAAATGAGCAGACAATATAATAAGTGGTCCACAATCAAGGTGACATCCATGGCGTTTCCCGTGGGAGTTCAACCTACCTCTCTTGGGAGGCTGCCAAAACACAAGCCAACTAGCTCAATATGACTAATTTATATCTCCTACACTAAAAAA
The DNA here is from genome assembly GCA_950371115.1 of Anania fuscalis. Lineage (NCBI taxonomy): Eukaryota > Metazoa > Arthropoda > Insecta > Lepidoptera > Crambidae > Anania > Anania fuscalis. The sequence goes on from OX493344.1 coordinate 10,425,232, forward strand.
CTGGTTTGTACGTCGGATTTAAGATTACATTTGTATTAAAGTATAAAGTAAATCAGTAAGGAAAGGGCTCATGCAAATGAAGGCCAAAATAATTATCTTAATATACAAAACAAATTCGTGTTTGTTACACCATTTATAACTCAAGAACGGCTGGACTGATTTTCATGGGTTATAATTTGTTGGATTTGTCTCCGCCCTGAATAGCAGAATAAATAATAAAAACAATGAAAAAGCTGATTACAAAAACACTTTTAGGCGGTACGAAGTGCGCCGGGAAAGCTAGTTTAGTATATAGTATAGTCTCGCCTAGGTATTTAATTCCAAATACACACATACGTCCCAAAATATAGATTAACTCTACCAGTGCTTCAAGGACTACATATTAAGCAGGGTACTCACCTAGCCTAGCATGTAACGTATCTGATACTGTATCAAGTGAGTACGGCACGAGCCTGTTGCGAGCCGCTCGTGCGTGGAGCACATAAGCTTTCAGTGGCCCGCCGAGATACAATATCAGATACTTCACATACCTCACGGCTCTACTAGGTGAGTACTCTACTTAAGCTGTCTTTGTCAATCTTTACTACACAAATTGTAGACGTTTAAATACATATAGGTTCGAAATATATTTTAGAAAAAATCCTCATTCAATAACAAATCTGGACTAATATGGACTTGTCTTTTACTCATGAGACCGTAAGGCCGTCGTCAAATAAGCTGCGAAAAAATGTATACCTTAATTGACTTACAGACACGATAAATATCAATAGGGATACAAAACAAAATTTTCGATACTCTATCCCTGACACCTGCGCGGTAACCACGTACTCATAAAGCAATCTCAAATCTGTCAAACATTATCAAATCTATCAAATTTTGTATGTAATGACGTACCGAAATTGACAGATTTGACAGCTTTCAGATTGTTTTAAGAGATCATGGTTACCCCGCTGATAAAGAAGTAATTACTTGTTGCTTAGCAACAACTTAGTTATTAGATTACTTGAGTTAAGAATTCATTCATTATGTTCGCGAACCTGCAACTGCTTCAATGGATACGGATCGCGCTCCCCTTTGTGTTCGCCCAATCATCGCCACCGATTGGAGCGCCGAGCGCGGAGCGCAAGAGGTTCGCGAAAATGGTGGATACTTGGCTTTTGAAAATTTTATTTTATGGTCAAGTTATTTACGTTACATCTAAACATGTTCTCAATGCACAGTAAAGGAAATAGCGTCTTTAACTTGGCTAAGATTGTTATAACTTTTGACAGTTCGTACTTCTGTCAATTACTACACTAAAAAAACAAAATCTTTACTTTCACTTGTCTATAAATAAAATATTTGGGGATATATAGATGGGGAATTTGTCATTTGCGTAGGACACAATCGCGGGTAAACACTAGTGTTACTGATTTACTGGGGTCGCTCATAGTACGACTAAGCCATTAACAAAAATATTGTCACTGTCACTCTATTTATATTCGACTACCCACGATATTGTTTGTGTCTACCCTTCTTTTATTGTAAGTAGTAAAATAAACCTTTTGGCCATGAAATAGGGATGGTTATTGCTTGTTTTCTGTTGAAGGGTAGTTGTAAATATTACGCAAGAAACATACATGGGTAGGTTGATGAACTTATGACGTTTTAATTGGCAAATAGAGATTATTAGCTAATTATAGTTGCTAATGGAATGTGTCATAAGAAGTAGTACAATGTATCATAATAATAATTGTTTAGGTATTTATCTAAAACTAGCGGATTTGGCAAACTTCGTACCGTCTAACAACAATTGTTTTCGCTAGGTTTTCCAATGTTTTATTATTTATTCTGCTATTCCGGGCGGAGACAAATCTAACAAATTATTAAACATCAAAATCGGTCCAGCCGTTCTCGAGTTATAAGTGTTGTAACGAACCCGACTTTGTTTTATATTATTATTTGGTTTATTGTTAATGTTTCAAGTACCTTCATAATATTTTATTTCTTTATTGCACTAGCAATTCTTTGAATAGGTATCGTCTTTCTTGAGTGACTCACGCTTTTATCTAAAAACTTGTTAGGTTATCTATAGAAATAGTAAAATACTTGTGGGACGTATAAATTTTAGAAATAGTCTTGTGATTTTTCAAAACCCTCTAAAGTAGTTTGAAAAAAAGGTTGTTTTTAAGTTGTGATTTTGTCGACAAAACCTCAGCGTAAATTGATATCAGGCAAAGGTTAACAAATGAATATTTTCTTTTTTAATTTAATAAATAAAATGCATTTCGATAGTAAATAATTTAATATGTTTTTCGAAAAAAAATTCTGACTTTAAAGCTTGGTTAAATTTTTATAACACTGCTTGGTAACGTCACAATTATCAAGATAACAATAACCTACATAGTTTTCACAATGTTTTAAACATGATTGTAACGAATTAAATATCGATCGGAGTACACGCTCAAAATAAATTCTTTCATCGGTTGCAAAGCAAAATCATATTTATCATATAAATGTATTTTTATTTAACTAATAAGACTTTTAATACATAATAATAGTAGTTGTTCGTTGAAGTCTTTTACAAGGCACGCGGCGCGCCCCAGCAAGGTCGCAGGGAGAAGCGCGGCTACCTTTGTTAGAGCTATGTACAGGCGCGAGCGAAAGTATCATTATAATTTATTTGTTGTTTTTTAAACAATTTAAGTTTTATTAATAAATTAATTAACACAAATTAAAATAAATATTTATATTATAGTTTTATAGATTTGCAGAACGCTGAACGCGAATTTTATAATGTTTATACGTAAAAATAAAACAATATTTTTTTTACCTTTAATTAATAAAAAAAACTTTTTATGCCTTACTAAAATGCTTAACAAACCTCAAACGTCTTTGTACCTTAAAAAAGCGATTGAGTTTAGGTCATTAATAATTAAAGCAAAACCTAGGTTATATAGGATAAGCTGTCTCAAATTAAAAGCGTTTATTTCAGTGACTGACAACTGTAGGGGCAGAAAGATTCTGGAGTGGTGGCCACGAACTGGAAGACGCAGCATAGACAAGTTTCCCGGTGGACTGACGACCTAGTCAAGATTGTTGACAGCATCTGTTTAAAATTGTTTTTTTTGTTTTGGATGAAAATAAAAAAAATGGGTTTAAAAATGGTGTTTTTATGAAAATTAAAAATAAAAGATGATTTCAAGTATTTCACTATGCGTTGTTAACATAGGCTAGTTTCAGCTTGAAATACCATTTCCCTAACATCCTATATAGGGGGAGTCTACGTTAAGCAGTGGACTTCCAAATGCTTAATGATGATGATGATAATATCATGGATCGGTATCCACTATCAGAAGTATATTATAGGCCTCTAATATGAATGTGCGCACATCAGCAGAACTGAATTACCATGTGGCCGGTCTGGTAGTAAAAGCTTTAAAAAAACTTTTACATTTTAAAGAAGTTGATCTTTCTTTACATAATTATAGAAAAGCTTCTAATTATTTAAGTAACTTTTTTCAAAAAGGTGAACAACTGGGACCAACATAGAAACAAAAAAAAAACCGAACAAATTAATCTTTATTTATATTAAAAACGCGAAAGTTTAAACTTCTAAACGGATTTGGATGAAATTTTCACACACATTATAATGTGATCAGGATTTAGCACAGTTAGTATTCTATACATTGGTACTATTTTTAAATATTTGTTCACAGTAATTACAGGAAATACAAATCAGTTAAAGGTTTTGTTCAGTGTTTAAAAAAAAGTTAGTACGATTTAAATACTAGAGAGCTAATATAATAATATGTCCGACATCCAGTTTTATATTGTATACCGAGACATAGACGAATCTAAGTTTTCACTATCACTTGGTTGGCCGAAATATGTAGGTAGTAATTATAATTAAATTAAGGTTAAAATACACAGTATTGGCATGTTCAATAATTCCACAAATATTTTTAAGAATAAACTATAAAATTATTGTTTGTCTTCCAGCACAGGCTTATTTATTTTTTTGATGTTTTCACTTGTTTGATCATTTTAACTATTGTAGATTTGGAAATAAAAACCTAAAATATAATGGCAAATATTGTGTACACCTGTAATTGGCAAACATACTAAGGTTGGGTTGCTCCACGATATGTTCTGTAATTGTTTTTATGTAATTTTTTGTAAAATAAACTAGAGAGTTATTTAATCAAATTAATTTTAAGCGTGTCTGTACATCCAAAACGCCATAAAATCAAAACTATACGTGTCTGTGTACATCCCACGCCATGGCAGATCTTAGGCCATGACGTCACGGGAGCACGCATAAAACCGTAGCACTGGCGTTACGAAGCGCAAAGTCTGCCAGCCTCCGCTACGGCGTAGACGTGCTACGGCGCTACGAACTTCGCGAGTTAGAACTTGAGTGTCGAGTTGGGTACGTACTTGTGAGTTCTTATTTGTTCTGAGAAATTAAGTGTATGGGAGATTTTAGTTCTATTAGAGATATGAATGAATATGTTTATTGGTAAAATTCCAAATGGTAAGGACTGGAATAATTTAATCAGGAAGAAAAATTTTATAGTATTTATAAAAACATTGATTTAGTTGGAGTTACATTAAAGTACTGTAATTTAAAATAAATCATGTAAATCAGTCATTTAAAAACGTCTAAATGTTTTAAAAAGTGTAAAAAGTTCACATTACGTCAAAAAAGTCTTAAAGTCTTTAAACGCCGTGCTTTTTTAGTACTGGTAAACACTTTTAAAATACTGTTAACATACATTAAATCTGAAAGGTGAATTTAAATTATTGGATGCCAAACGGTCGCAAGAGACCATGTTACAATAAAAATGTATATTGTGACTCATTTCGCTAGGGGGGTCTGGCACTGGCACAAAACAATACTCCAAAAATCGGTAAATGTTTGCCAGAAAACCGACAACTTACCTAAATTTAAAGTGGATTAAAATTCAAATAGCTATCCTAAGCGTAAATTGTTTAAGACACCCTTATAAAATGTTGGGAAAGTTTCGGAATTCTTGTTGAGTATCGAATACTATAAAACAATCTTAAGGAAATTTCAAAGAGAATCGGTTCTCGGATTTTAAGATAAGAATGCTTGTAGTACCTTTATGTGACTACAATCTAGCGGTGTTTTAAATTCTTTCTCTAAACTCCAAACTGGAATAGATAACTTTAGTATTAAGTCAAAGATTTTTACAGACGGTTTTACTAAACTACAGCTCTGTGAGTTTAATTAAGAGAGTAATCTTTACAAATAATATGTGTAAGAGTTTCAGTTTTCAAGTTTGCTTGTAGGAGTAAGTCTTCCGAACTCCTTACCATAAAATAAAATAAAATTGAAACTACTTATAGTAATATTAAAGACTATTTTTATATACTCAAATAATCTAACTACCGTGCCCGTGTCAAATCAAACAAGGTTTGTAGTAAATTATATTTTTACTTTAAAACATTATATAACAGTATTATAACACTCAGGGCTTTGTTCTCCATCGTCAAATCGAAAATATCGATTACTTAATACGCCTGATAAAGAGTCATCATTTATTTCTTTAAAAATATTTCTTAAAATCTATTGTAAGATGCTAAATTTATAATTAGAAAAAAAATATATGTAAAATGTTATTGTAAAAAATATTTAAATTGTATTAGTACTCATAGATACAACTGGTAAAGATATTATTTGAAACTGAATCCATTATTACTCATTTTCTTAAAAATGACCTTTAAGTCGAGCTATATCTGCGCAGTAGAAATTATAGGTACATGGTAAATGTATATTTTCGTGTATACAAAATATTTATTTTATAGTAATAGTTTTCTTTGCTATCACTAATCATGTTCCACATAATTAAGAAACAAAAAAAATTAGCGCACCTAGGGCAAGATTGATTCTTAAAATAGCTACCTACTTATTACTTCTGCTATTTACTCAGTAGAGACAAGTTAATAATTATTTATTTGTCATGTAAAAATTACCTGTTATTCAGACTGACGTTCAACACACCATGACTTTGACGTCACACTATATTAACACAGTCAAAGTCAAAGTCAGTCAAAGTCAAAGTCAATTATTTTTGCAAATTGGCCATCAATGGCACTTTTACATGTCCCAATTTTTTTTTCCTACCACTGCTTCGGGACTACATATCGGCTGGTGATGAGATGAAACGGCGCAACAAACTCAGTCATCTTTGTCAGCCTGGTTTTATTCCAGGAAATACAATTACATACAATAATATTACAGGAATTACAAGATAGTGTAAGTGCGAGCTAGGCAGGTTATTAAGTCCATGCACTCTTGTCGTTCAAGTAATCTTCAAATTTGTAATATCCTTTTTCCATAAGGATTTTTTAAATGTGGTTTTTGAACTTATAAACAGGCAAAAACAGGCAGTATATATACGAGTATATATGTACTGTGATATTAATGAGTGTATCTGTGTATGGGAAAGCAAATAATTCTCATTGGGGTTGATAATGGAGCTCTAATACATAGAATTCTCATACAATTTATAATAAATAAATCGTTTATGTACACAAAACACGGTATAAAATGTTGACGTTAAAATATTAAAAGTGCTCATGTATCGCAAAAACACCATGCAAATTATATACAATGTCAGTAGTCTCAATTACAATTTTGCCATATTAAATTATAATTCTGGATTCTAAATTTTATCATTAATTCTAAGTTAGCAAAATCTAGCTACTTGTCAATAAAGTATTTATGGTGAATCCTAAGTCTATGTTAACCTCCATGAATATTTCTATGATGTTAACACTATAAAAATATCGTCATTAAGCAAGCTATTTAGAACTCTTTTTAGTTCTTTTTACTATCTGGGCCATAACCATGAACTCTTCTCTCTTTAATCTCAAAGTTGTCAAATCTGTCAATTTTGGTACGTCATTTCATACAAAATTTGACAGAAATGATAATGTTTGACAGATTTGTGATTGTTTTAACAGTTCATGGTTAGGGCCCTGATGTCAACTTGTTGCTATTTAGCATGGGGAAGTATTTATTTGCGAGTATAAATTTACCAAGTAAAAGGTTTCGTATTATTTTAATTATATCTTGTAAAGAAAAAGTCACGGCACAGGCACAGTATTAGCGTTACGACACAAAACCGTAGCAATACCGTTACAAAACAAAAACTGTAGCACTATTTCGTATTCGCTACGAAATTTACTGAAGACTTGCAATTATGGTTTGAGTCACATTGTATAAAGTACGGGATATTTTTATCACTCTACTTTCTTCTTTTTATCGCTTGTACCGTACTTTTTAACCAAAACTATGCATTTTATGGGATGTTATGATGTTATCACCATAAGTGTGGTAATGGAGGTGTTATTTTTTTAGTTTTCCGGTAAAATATACACTTTAGGATATAAAATGACTTTATCAGGCTGTTATTGGCTTAATGATAGCATTGTCCTGGTTTTAAAATGTGCTTTGGATATAATATCACGACTATGTTTTCAATAATTCATAGATATCATAAACAGAAGATAGTAATATATACCTATAGTTTTACGAAGTATATTTTTTTCTCTATACCTATAGTAAATATTGCAGCGCATGTACTTATAGGGGTAACTTCTCCCTGCTTCTGAATTTGAACCAGTTATGTTAAAGTAATAAAAAACGTCTATTTGATAAACTTTCCTCCTCTCAACTTATTTAGACTGTCATCTACCTTTAGGTTGTCTGGAAGAGATCGTTTCTAGCGATAAGACCGCCTAAATTGTACTATTCTAAATGAAGGTATATTTTTCTATGTGCTATTTTAGTGAGGTGTGCATTAAAGAGTATATATCTATCTATCATCAGTAATCGCTAGATCTATGTGTCTTGACACTATAAAATACGAAGTTAATCATAGTTAGTTAAACGACAAGAGTGTATGGACTTAAACTTACTAATTGTCTTGTAAAATGTATTTCCTGTAAAATCAGGCTGACAAAGGTGACTGAGTTTGTTGCGCCGTTTCTTCTCATCACCAGCCTATATGTAGTCCCGAAGCGGTGGTAGGGCTAAGTTATATTTTGGGACGTGTATAAGTGCCCGGAGGAGGGCATACATACAGAATTAATAATTTTATTTCATTTCATAATGTTTGTAAGAGTTGAAAGAAACATGGAGCTAGCAAAAACTTTACTACCTATCTTCCTAACCTGAAATATAACGGGTGTGATTACATTCCCAAACACCGCCTGAAAAGAAACAATTCATGCATATCAAACGGACTGAATAAAACGTTTAGTCAAACCAATTATAAAACTTCCTACGGAAAGGATTTCCTTGTTCCTTGTTTCCTTATGTCCGACCGTTTCTTGTTTTTCCCAAAACAAAATAATTATTTATGAAGATACTCAGTTTAAGTAAATACAAATAAACTTGTTTGTAGTTTTGTAGTAAGAAGACAAAAAACGTTTGCTTAGATCGGAACGGATAAATTAGAACCTGAATGTAGCTTACTTATAAAACTATAAGTAATTATTATTCGCTTCATTACAAAACAATAAAAACAAATTTTGTAAATATATTTTTTTATGTATCTTCTTTACCCTGGCACATTAGGTAAAGTTGACCCAGTGTCAAATGAGAAGCCTACAAGACAAATATAAATGACACAATTACTCCACGATGCCTGAAAAAAGTTTATGATGCCAAAAAAGAAAGTTTCCACCTATGCATAAATAAAAAACTGCCCAAAACTGAAGTAATATTACGGTTAAATAAATCATTTAAACATCACCACTTAGCACTAATGGTATCGCGAAACAAAAAGTGCCTGGCCAGCTTCCAAGAGCGAAAGGTTCACTTAGTTAAATCTAGTAAAGTGATTTGTAAAGTGACGCCACGTTTTCTCACTTCTTTACAGTACAAGGTGGAACTAAGATAAGCTTGTTAATAAGGATAGTTTTAAACTTGAGACATCTTGAACAAGTGCGACTAAGACAAAGGCCTTTGTTATGCGAGTAATATTGTAATATCGTTATTTTAAAACAAAGATAATTTAAAGATAAATAACACTTGAAAAAATCATCGACCTCAGGTGGGACTCGAACCCACGTCCCATCGCATGCCGGGCGAGTGCTTTACCAACTAAGCTACTGAGGACGTCACCTGACACGATAAAATTTCTCAAGTGTTTCTTCTCGCTGTCGAAGCCAGCGTATCTCTGATCAATGTTGTAGCTATATGTGTAGCTGAGTAGTATACTACCCGTCAACACCAAAAAAAAGCACTTGCCCGGCATGCGATGGGACGTGGGTTCGAGTCCCACCTGAGATCGATGATTTTTCAAGTGTTATTTATCTTTAATAAAACCTTGCATGGAATTGCTAAAAACAATAATTTACAAATATAATTTAATCAGGCTTTTGTTATAATAGTAATTTGACAACCTCCGCGCGCCGTAGCCGATAGGCGAGCACGCCGGACTAATTGTACCGAATAGAGCGCCCCCATCTCTGAGGTTCTGGGTTAGATCCTCGGTCGGGTCAATGCAGAAAACGAACTTTGTATTGTGCTACTGTCGTTGTTTCTGATTTCTATAACAAAAGTGCTTTAGCTACTTACTTTACAATCAAAGCAATGTATGTTTTGTTGTCCAATATTTATTATTATGAAAGCGTTTTATTTTAAAACAGGTAATTTGATTAGTTTTCTTTTATTATTAATTACCATTTATGTATACAGGTGTGGTTTGATTGAACAGAACTAAAATTGGATTGTATTGACAATAGGACCAACTTTTTAGGGTCAACATTGAAATCGTGTTTTTTTTTATTCTCCACACAAACTAATGCTCTATCTCGATTATAATATACTAGCTGTTGCCCGCGACTTCGTTCGCGTGGTCTTTACTTTAGTTTATTTATAATGGTGTACATACACGGTGTTACTTTACATCCTTGCCATATTTACAGAGGTAACTATATCACTGACAATGATAACAAATCAGTAAAAAAAGAAAGACCTAATTTTTTTTTAAATATTGAGTATTTTATTTTATCGACAATCTTTTAATCACAACACTAATTATCGAAACGCATGCACATCACTGTTCTTATTCATCGGCATAAAAGACTTTGTAGTATTACTTGATTAGTGGTCGCGTACCGTTCGAGACAAAATCGGTTTATTCCTATGTGTACCAAACCCAAATTTACTAAAACTTAATGTGCTTTATTTATGGGAGTCTCTAGTTTATCTAAACAATAGGTATTGTTCCCTACATTTATCTCTGTGAATATGGCAAGGATACAAAGTAACACCGTGTAAAACCTAAATCTTGATCACTATCTATTGCTGAAATGAGTAGTTTAAAAGATCTAACAGACATAGGAGACAACTTCATTTTATACTATGTAAAGAAGATGAAGCAGCAAGGCTTTCTCATTTAAGTAGTACCTTTATATTCAAAACAATGGAAAGATGAAAAAAATGTGACAAAATTTGAGGAAGATTTTTCCATAAGCTCTCGGACCGCACCGTGCCAGAAGAAAATATAATAAAATATTTTAAACTGTAAATTAACTGATTCCTAAAATTTGCAAGGCATTTGCATACTTTTTATGCGTGATTTAACCATGGTGTACCTTCAATTCGAAATTTGCACGGAAAAAGTCGCAGTTTTCCGCCTGATTTCTTCCTCGCAATTTCTCCCACGCTCAGTGATTTCCATCAATTTAGTCGTTTTGTAATTTTTTATTAATATTATTTATTATTGGCAGGCAGGCAGTTGAAACAATTGGTGACAGCCTGCATCTCATTGTCATAGTTCAAGTTTTCTTTTCCTCCAAATACTTGTCTAGTCTGTTCTTAAACTGATTAGTAGTTTGTACTGACTCTACTTCTGCAGGCAATTTGTTCCATGCCTCGATCACTCTGTTGTTAAAGGAGTGCTTGAGGGGGTTCTTAAATGAAAGGGTCTTCGATAACTTAAGATGGCATCTCCTTGGGTGTGTATTTTGAGAGTAAGTATTGGAATAATTGCTGGTTAAAATAATTGAGATCACAGTGGCCATTTAATATTTAATACACTTTTTTTTTAATTTTCTTTATTTATTTATTGGATTACCAACATAAGTAACAGTAATTTAGGTACATTTAAATATTTACATAAAGTAGCTTATAGCTAACTGTTCTCACAATTTAAGGTAACCACAGCATGCATTTATTGTGTTTAAAAATGGTAAAAAAATATTATAATCCTAATTATAGCTTGTTTAAGTACAATCACGTTGCGCTTTTAATGTATGTATGTAAGATTAAAAAACTTTCATTAAAATAAACAAATAATAATAAATAGGTAATAACAAATAATAAAAATTGAACTTTATACAGTCAGTAATAAACGAATAAAAAGATATGAACTACATGCAGTCTTAGGTACTGAGATCATTAGATTTAAGAATTTTAAGAAATTTGGAGAAGCTTTGTTAGTGAATATCAAGTTCTGGTAACTTACTGGTCAGATTATTGTTCAGACGAGTCAAACGAACAACAGGTGAATTGCGACCCATCCTTGTCCTACAGAATTTATTTTTGAACAACTTACACGGGTATCTTGGAATTCGCGACGGGACACTGTAAGCAAAATGACAAATGTAGTCGCTCCTGCGTTTCTTTAAAGTTGTAAGTTTCAACATTGCCAGTCTTTTTTCATATGGTTTATTTTTAAAAACTATTGGGTTGGAACCTTGAAAAACCTTCGATATACCTTTTCTAGTGATTCTATATCTTTCTTGAATTACGGGCTCCAGATTTCAAAACCATATTCCGTTAAAACCTGCAGTTATTACTTAAATATGATGATTTTAGTGGTGCCATTTTTGTGGAAAGCGCATTTCCTCGCGTAGTAATATGCAATCTCGCTAGCAATCAAATTACGCTGACTTCCAATTTCTATTTCCGATACAATTTGAGTATTTATAAAGTTTAGATCTAAAATCAGTGATCAAGCTTGCAAATAGATATTAAAGTAACTTAAAATTATAAGTTCACTTCCTTCTACTAAGTGACTTGACTGTTTAAAAAGTAAATAATTTTATTTAATGCGAGTTGCATTACCAGGATCTTGATTCCTTACTTAATGTGTTTTTTGGCTCATATTTATTTATTCGTCATATACAGGGTGGGTATCCTAATAATAATGGGTAACGATATTCTATAACTATCGATAGGCTTAATTGTAATATCATCTAATATACCAACATGATGCAATAAATTCATATGACTATGAATAACATCATCACTTACCTGATCCCAAATTTTGACCTTGTCAAAATTATCATCTTTAAATAGAATTTTTTGTATTTTTTCAAAACTCGCCAACATCGATTGGTAAGTTATTTTTGTATATTTTATGTACTTTAATATTTTTTTGTGGTAATTAGATCATTGGTAAATTTAAGCTTTCTTTATCTAATAAAATAAGACCATAAACACAGTAAGGTGATACAAAGTGAATGAGTGACATAAATGACAATCAAATATTAACAAAGCTCGAAAAAAACATCTTTATTTATACTTACCCATGGATCATTGTTGTCTTTAAATAAATAAATTTGAATTTAATTACTTGATAAGACAAAACCAATGCATTCAATAAGACTTATGATAAATGTCAAATTAAAATAAAGTAACTGCGGAAATAGACTTATTTTGAAAATACAAATTAACTAACGACAACTACATACTAAATTCGCTGACTTTCAATTGTTATTCAATCTGCACTTTTTACAAACACATGCCTTTAAAATAAAATATCAAACAATTATGTAGGTAGGTGCTTTTAGTTAAAGAATTAGAAGCTTCTTAATAATATTTAAATACTGCACTGGCTTGCTTGTAAATCTATTGTTTCTTGTGCACGAGTGCTAAAAGGTAGTTAATAGGTTTTCAATCCCTGAGATTGAGAAAATACGTAGTAAGGTAAGCCTAGGTACGTGGGCTATGGAGGTATACCTTAGGCCTCTCTAGAAGCTACATAATATAGATAAGAGTTTCGTTTAGTGTCACGCTTATTGGGTAGCGTTTCCGAATAAGAACACTTTAGCATTAGATAAATAGACACTTTAGTGCCCAAAAAACATTAAACGTATAAATAATAAATAAAATGTTTATTGGCTTCAACAAGTTTCATATCTTAAACTAATAGTGACCAGCATCTCCTTTTAAGCTTAAATAAAGCCTGTGCCCGGAGACACCGGTCTTCCTTATAAAGATAGTAGGTGCAAGTAGGTTACATTATATTTCAATATAAATTAAATTAAACTGTGCGTAAAAATTAAACTGTGCGTAAAAGAAATATAGTATACAAACAAGATATAGTTAGTTAGGTACAGGCAGCCTTATCACCAAAAGCGATTTCCTTCAGACAATCTTCGGGTAGAATAAATTAAGCATTATTAATTAAACCTTGTCAAAAACTATTGCAAACACAAATTACATAACTTATAAAATTGTTCACAGAATTGGATAATATGTATCCCGTATTTTTATTTCGGAAGATGATATATTATTCACCTTTGTTCTAATTTCTCAATTTTACTAAAACAATTCGATTACGTCATCTTTTACTAAAAGTTTCCACCTTAAAAATTGAGACACCTAAAATTCTAATGCGAGGTTATTAAATTTATTTCCCCAAACGAAATCTGAGAAAGTCGCCGAATTATTCCCTATAAAATGGATTTCAATAAAGATCTTGTGCATTGTTCGTAATATGGGACTTCACCGTTTGTGACAAACTAGATTCTGCCAGCAAATTTGCTTTTATTTATTTTATTCGGAACACCAACAGCATTGATACAATCTATGAGAACTAATACATGCATGGAGCTACCCTAAAAAATTTTTTTTTTTAATTTTATACCACTTCTTTGTCGGCGTGATTGATATAGTACCTCAACAAATTTACAGCTCTCTAGTGTCAACAGTCTCCAAGCAAAACTTCGGAAGGACAGACAGACAGACAGACAGATGGACATGACGAAATTATAAGGGTACCTTGTCAGGACTACGGAAAAAAACTACACCCGTCGGTGTTAGGCTAAATATGTGCCTTAGGGTAGCTACACACGTATTCGTGCCGGCTGCGGCATTGTCAGTTCGGCATTAATGTCGAACAACAAAGGCGACCGATGCATCTACGATATTACATAAATAAATAATAAATATTGGACAACATCACATACATTGCTCTGATCCTAAGGTAAGTAGCTAAAGCACTTGTATTATAGAAACCAGAAACAACGACGGTACCACAACACCCAGACCCGAGCCAATATAGAAAAGTTCGTTTTCTACATTGACCCGTCCGGGGATCGAACCCGGAACCTCAGAGATGGCGGCGCCATTTAAAGTCCGGCATGCTCGCGTCTCATCTACGGAGGTCGTCTAAACATCCATCTACACATAATTTAATATTCTGTTTTGCCACCGGCTTTGCCGATTAATACCGGTCCTAATATGTGTGTAGCAACCCTTCTTCTGTTCAACCGTCAAATCGTAATTCAGAAACGAATATTGAAACGTTTACATTTATAATATTAGTAAGACAACCTTTGCCCGCGGCTTCGTTCACGTAGTACTTAATTTTATTAGAAAACTTTCCACAGCGTGTGCATAACAACTTACCAAATTTTCACAATAAGCTAAAGAATAGGATACGTTTATGACTAAAACAAACAATTATTCCTTTATTAACAGGAATAATTGTTTGTTTCAGCCATAATCTTATCTTTAAGTTCGCCGGGTCCGCCTCCGCCTAGTAATGTATTAAAGATAAGATATAGATAAAGAACATTTATTGCCTATGGGACATTACCATGACCACGACACATAACAGAACAGTACGCAAATAAATACTTATAAACCGGCCAAGTGCGAGTCAGACTCGCGCACGAAGGGTTCCGTACCATTATCTATAAAAATTGGCAAAAAATCACGTTTGTTGTATGGGAGCCCCCTTAAATATTTATTGTATTATATTTTTTAGTATTTGTTGTTATAGCGGCAACAGAAATACATCATCTGTGAAAATTTCAACTTCCTAACTATCGCGGTTCATGAGATACAGCCTGGTGACAGACGGACAGACAGATAGACGGACAGCGGAGCCCTAAGGCTGTTTGGGTACGGAACCCTAAAAACTAAATAAAAACATGAGACATACTTTGTACCGCTTCACATTACCTTTTTTTTCGAGAGCTTTTTATTTTTTTTATTATTTATTCTGCTATTCGGGGCGGAGGTAAATCCAACAAATTATAAGATAAATCCAACAAGCCATGAAAATCGGTCCAGCCGTTCCCCAGTTATAAGTACTTATTCTCTAAAAAATTGCAAACAGCAATAGTCGCACAGTCATCGCCCGATTGATGGTTATGTCAAAACCTATGAGCAGCACTGACAGATTGCTTTGTTTTTTATTTTTGCTGTCAATTTGCGATTTTAAAGCCAGAATTGGATAATTTTCGCTATTGCATTGCTTTTGCAAGATACGGAATCAGGGTACTGACTTTATTTTATATATTAAGATTATTTTTGGATGTTGCTGACGAAAACGAGTCACGTGACTCTTGTCGTCTGACGTCTGCGACGCCATAATAACAGCTGCACAGTCTCTCAGAAACTCTTTTGCTCAAGCCTTCGCACGCGACCGACTGATAGCTCTCACTCTGTCCATTGCCTTCTTTTTGTTTGAATAATTGTGAAATGTGAAAGTAAATCATATTCTTATTTTATTCAAAACTTTGGCTGATTCCTAAAAATATGTATTATGTATTTAAAATCACTTACTTGGCATTTTACCGGAGTCCGAATGAAATCCCTTAAGGTTAAATTTTAAAACGGTTTAGGACAGCACCCTTTGATCACTTTGAAAATACACATCAACCTAATGGAATAAAAAAAATATAAATAAATTGCATTATGTGTCACGGAGTAAGCATAAAATCGTGAGCTTCTTTGAAGGTGCTTAATCAATATGAAGTATTGATGAACTTCAACCTTTAAAAAGGAAGCAATTTCAAAATCACAAATTTTCCCCTCTCTATATTTTTTAAAAATTAATGCTCTTAATAAAAAGTGCTCATCAAACAAAAATTTCCCCCTCGCGGGATTCGAACCCGCAACCACCAGGCTTTGTAGTCCGAAGCGCGAACCACTACACCAGATGGTCGTCAATAAGAATTACTAATGTAAAATGTTTTGTTTCAATTCATGGTACCAAACAAATACCTTATAATTCCACACGTTTTTTTTCTGTATTTTGAACTTTTAAGTTACTGCGGTGTTCATTCTGTTTTTGATCAAGCTTAGTGACACCCCACCTCCCGCCAGGTTTTATTTTTCGTAACATATAGTTTTGTGTATCGCATTTCGGATCGAATTATAGGCATTTTTACTATCTCCTATTTTAGCCAGCATTTTAGGGTTCCGTAGGTCCATCAAGACCCTTTTTTACCAGCAACGCGTAAAGATAATAATATTACATTACTATACGAGAATACTCAGGTCTGTAAATCCTGAAAGCTGTCAAAAAACTAAACTTCTAATTCAAAAAATAAGGCTGTTATGTCGCGTTTTTTGTTATTCACACAGAAATCAAAGGCCTTTGATATCTTTTTTCGTTAATCTAGAATCATGAAATTCAGCCTAAAAAATCAGTCTAAAAACGTGTTACAAAACACAAAAAATTCTCTGAAAAAGCGGCAAAAATCTTTGAGACTCGATCGCCGTTATGGACGAACTTTTCACAAACATTTCACAATGGCAGTGAAATAATGAAGCCATGAATTTGTGCTTAAATTCAGCATCCACCCTGTATAGTAAAAGAAACAAGTTTCTCATCGTTTCGTGTTAATTAAGTCTCGATGTAGCAGTGTTTAGGCTAGAGCCGTGATTTTTCTTGATTCAATTGTCAAGTTGCTAAACTGATGGCTAGTGCTAAGTAAGGCATCTGAGGCATTAAATCTATGTTACTTGATTCGACTTTTTCTTCACGGATTTAAATTACTTAATTAGAGGTACTAACGCAGTGCATACCAAGTCAATCATCATTATGCTGTTAATGGATTTGATGCCTCCGACTGCAGATTGATTCTTTAAATCTTGTTTTAATGTTTTAAGTTCACTTTTAATGTAGTCGGGTTTTTTGATTTTTGAAATAAATTTATTTTATTTTTTACTTTGTAGTGTTCTACTACTACTTTTCAATGAACTATAAAGCCTTATTTGTAACTTTTCATTAAAAAAAAGGTTTTAAACTGGAGTAAGTAGTATCTGAAATCGGTTTTTCCCGTTTAATTAATTTACCAAAATTCCGAATAATTACATAGCCTATGTCACTCCCACAACTGAGACGAATCTAATGACATATCATATGTTGAAATCCATTAAACGGTTTTTCCTTCCTATTTTTTCAGTGTATTTTTTTGCCTGTTCCCGTAGGAATTTTAGAAAATAAAGTATTGAATACTATTAGCACTAAAAATATGTGACCCTTAGTTAATAAAAGAAACTTTCAAAATCGGTTTATCAGTATTGAAGATCCGTTTTTCCCGCGTAAGTTTTGTTCCCGCGGGAATTTCGGGAAATGTCTCCTTGTCACTCCCACAATTGAGACAAATCTATTGATATACTTTAATATCCGTTAAACGGTTTAGGCTGTAGAGCGTGCCAAAGAAATAGACATACTTACATACATACGCTCGAAAAACATAACCCTCGTTTGGCTGTCGGGTAAAAAGTTTAGTTCGACAAAAATGGTCTACCTTAAGCCTTCAAGATGTAAAAAAAGCAAAGATACTTTTATCTACTAGCGCGGAGTTCACTTATTAGTTAGAGTGTGTTTGACCATGATCATAGATTAAGGAGATTTAGACAGTGAAATCAGTAAATTTTTTGACTATGGCAGAACTGACTGCCGATGGGACAGACAGGTTCTAGAATGGAGGCCACGTACCGGCAAGCTCAACGTAGGACGTCCACTCACAAGGTGGACAGACGACCTGGTAGAAAGTGAGTGGGGAGGCCTATGATCAACAGTGGACGTCCTGTTGCTGAAATGATAATAATGATTTTCATGGTCTCCAAACATACTCGTATTTTCATTACGAAGTACCACACAAAGAAATTTGCCAGAGTTGCGTTCCAGCACAACAGACTCAAGGCAAATCATATAAGAAAAACCGGCCAAGTGCGAGTCACTCGCGCACGAAGGGTTCCGTACCATTATCTATAAAAACAGCAAAAAAACACGTTTGTTGTATGGCCCATGGAAGCCCCCTTAAATATTTGATTCAATTTTTTTGTATTTGTTGTTATAGCGGGAATAGAAATTACATCATCGGTGAAAATTTCAACTGTGTAACTATCCTGGCTCATGAGATAAAGCCTGGTGACAGACGGACAGACGGACAGACAGAGTCTTAGTCCACCCGTCCCTTAGGGTCCCGTTTTACCCTTCGGGTACGGAACCCTGAAAGTGGAACTCGGGACCATTTTCGTTCAAAGCGAATAACGGCAGCACATGCCAATAAGGCCGTCTCATCTAAACACAATTTGATAAGTTGGCAATTTTTCAAACATTTCTTAAATTTCAAGTTCTATCGGTTTATTTGACCTATTTATCAAGAAAAAAGTAGAAGCACTTACTTCCTTTAGTTTCGAATTCACGACGTACATTAAAAAAGTAATTAAAATAGAAGGATTATATTTTTACGACGATGACGATGGGCAAAAACGTTATCTATTAAAATTTTACCAACCCATAAGAAAAGTAGGGTTTTTCATACCGGCCATCAAATTGATACGTCCGATCGGAAATTGGTTTTTTTGTCCCCCGAAATTAAACATTTTTTTTCATCTTAGGCAAAGGTTGTATTAAGTCCGAGATGGGAAATGAGACGGAAGAGACAACATTCAGTGGTTTTTATACTTTTATTTTAATCAAGATAAAAATAAATTATGTTTAAAAGAAATAGGAAAAGAGAAAAGGAATAGCATAGTCAATGCGGTAGACGGTACTTACAAGTAAGCTGGTATGTTTTTTCTGTACAAAATCATGTGAAAACTAATAATTAATTAATTAGTTTAAAGTTATTTTATACAGTAGATTTTTTATACAGTGTAGGTACAGTATTTTGGATTTTTTACAAAACTTTTTAACAAATAACAACGATAATTGAAGTTCTACCTTCAAACAAATGTATAAATGTAGATACTCATTTATATCTGACAGAATATTTTAGGCTTTGTTAAATACATAAAATGTCAATTAAATAAATTACTATATATTAGTATTAATAGAATAGTGGTTGCACTATTCTACTAATACTAATTTCAACAATAACATAAACTACAAGTAAACTTTAGAATTTACTAATACGTTCATTTGATGTGTTTGACGATTCTTGCTTTAAGTCATTTACTAAATACCCACCTACAATAACCTTATAGTAATTTTTTTTATAGATAAAGATAATATGTTCTATCAAAGTAGTAAAAAAGGTTAAAATTAGTACCTAACGCGATAAAAATAAAACATTCACAGTACTTATTTCATTTTATCCACCACTTTGACCTTTGACCACCTGAATTTAATTTCGAAAAAGATCCGTTTTAATGTTCATTTGTTTCTCTGGGAGCCCTACTTATGTACATAGGTCATAAAATTTTCCATGCTTATAACTTTATCATTTGCATATAATATGCATATTCTCCTTTTGTCACCAGACCATTATCGCTACAGCACTCGAAATTAATTATTAATTGTGCAACAGAAGCTAATATTTGCTGTAAGTATTATATCTGTATTAAGCGGTTTCAGTCTCTTCGAAAAACTTTTCTACGAATGTTGTTACTAATGCCTCGTTAACGCGACGGCTTATTTCTGCAATGTATTAGAGTTCCCTATGTGTTATCCTAACTCTATCAGGTGCTATGTGGGTTATACCTTGTTCGACAACATTTCCACCATTTTTGGGGTTCCGTACCCAAAAGGTAGCACCAAAAGGTAGCGGAGTCTTAGTAATAGGGTACCCCAACCTCTGTCTGTCTGTCTGTCCGTCAGTCACCAGAACCGCACCAGGCCGTATCTCATGAACCGTAATAGTTGGACAGGTGAAATTGTCTCAGATGATGTATTCTGTTGTCTAAATAAATATTTAAGGGGGATCCGATAACGCAATCGTATTTTGTTTCCGTTTTTATAATAATGGTACGGAACCCTTCGTGCGCGAGTCCGACTCGCACTTGCCCTGTTTTTAATCCGTATCTGTACTGTTTTAGTATGAGAAAAAATGAACAGGACTAGTAATTTCATACTTAATGTAAGTAAGTGAAATATACAAACGTGTTTTGGAGACTGGTATTGCTGCTATAAAAGATAATAATATGTGTTCGATGTGCCAACTGCATTCAAAATGGATTTATAGAGTGGACTGACCTTCTAACTACGTCGGTAATGGCCCCAAATGATTGAAATATTACAATCTAAGTGTGTCATTGACTAGGTTATCAAGTAATTCAGTAAATCTATTGTTTCTAATTTCAATATCGTCGGAAATCGTCTTGGCGAGTACGAGACTGATAGGCGACCATTCGTTACTTGTTTTTGCGGATATGCTTAACTGACGTTGGATCAGATAGTGGACATTATAATGTTTAAAAAGGGATATAAAACAAATTACAATATATACACAACATAAACAGTAGTCATTGTGACTTTTTCAATGGATTAGGACAAGGAATGGAAAGCTGCTCTCAAAAAAAAAATGCTTTTTATGGGATCAACACTGAAAACTCAGAAAAAAAAAATAATTTAATGAGTTCTTAATAAACATCAATTAGATGTTTTTTGTCTGTGGTAATTGTAATGCTTTGTAAGTCCGTCGAATAATTTTTTTTAGTCATTCATTTGAGTTTAATTTTTTATATTTTTTTTATAAATAAATATTTTAGCCAGTCCACAGGGCTGACCGCGCTACTTCATCAAATTGGTCGCCACTCGAGAACTTTTCTTCTCCAAAGATTGTCACTTGTCACTTCTGAGAGCGATGTCACCTGCCTGTTGCTACTTCTACTTTGCAATTCGAAAAACTATTTCGGTGTCAGTGTCTTTGGTTCTTTTACAAATCTCTTAATTTCGTATAACAACCATTATTCTTCTTCACTTTCCATGTAGAATATATTATGTAGGTATAAAAAACAATCGATGATTAAAAACCGGCCAAGTGGGAGTCGGACTCGCGCACGAAGGGTTCCGTACCATTATCTATAAAAACGGCAAAGAAATCACGTTTGTTGTATGGGAGCCCCTTAAATATTTATTGTATTCTATTTTTTAGTACTTGTTGTTATAGCGGCAACAGAAATACATTATCTGTGAAAATTTCAAATCTCTAACTATTACGGTTCATGAGATACAGTCTGGTGACAGACGGACAGACAGACAGCGGACCTTAGTAATAGGGTCCCGTATGTTTTACCCTTTGGGTACGGAACCCTAAAAATAAATATTTAAGTGATAAAATCGGTACGTTTTAAAGCGATCAGGACCTTTTACCGTGTTATATTTCAAAATAAATAGACATGTCTTACTCCAGCAAAGATTAAAGCACAAGGCGAATGCACATGGATTTTATGTAGGTATATAAAATCAGTTTACAGCTGGATGAATGAGCCTATAAAGGACTTTTAACGTAGCTAATTCAGTTTGTGAAAATACCATACACTGGCATGATATAAGGTCAATATTTGTCTGACAAAATTTCAACTAAAATATGGTTTGGGCCCGATCTTCGGGTGTGTGACCATAACCTTACAGTCAATATTAAGCCTCTGATGACTTACTGACTATTGTTAAGTGGTATCCGGGACCAAATTGAAACGAACCTTTCGAATCATAAAAATGGTTGTGGGAAATTTCACTAACTACTCACAATGGTTACCAATCCACTAGCAACCTCAACGTGGGTTGCTTAGCTATCTCATGTAATAAACTGCTACATGCAAGTATCTGATAATGATAATTTAGATTTAGATTAGATTTTAACTATGAAAGCGGTGTACTAACGTGCCCTCATTGTGCACGGGAGTTCGCTGCGAAGATCGGCTTCAAGCCATCTTTGGGTGCACCAGCGCCTGTTCAATTAGAAGTCGAAGTGGTCGCCATGGCCGAAAACGGTCGGAAAGATCAGCATCATCATCATCATTAAACATAAGCAAGTCTTATATGGATCTAGCTAGCATCGGATGTAGTCAGTTATCCAAGCAGTGTGGCTTCTAGGTTCCATGTAACTACCTAAAATAAATTCATTTTATTTTATTTTTTATACAAATTCCACACCTTCTAAAAAAGTTACAATTCACATTTATTAAATTTTATAAATTGTGGTTTGTATGTTGTCTGTAAGTAAGAGAAATAAATAAATCAATTGAGTAATTTACTTCTGAGGCTAACGTTTCATATTTTGGTCATCCTGCGACAATATGCGGACAGCTATCTGAGCACCATGTAAACCATGTTTTGATCTTTAGGCACCGATTTGAGACAGATTTTATGTTTTAATACAGCTTGATAATACAATTTTAATGTAAGAAAAGGTAAACTGAGGGTTGTTTGTAGCGCCTCGTATTATTAACAAGCTTAAGCCGAGAACTCAAGCTCTGCCATTGCATGTCCTGAAACATAATTGTTAAAGCGAGGAGCACTTTTATAGCGTTCTTTATTATATATTTGTAGACATAGTATTATTAAAAGGCAATAGGGTCAATTTAGAAACACAAATAACACTTAAACTGACGGCCGAATGGCGGAATGGTTCTAGACTGACGACCACGTAACGCCAAGCGCAGCGTAGGACTTCCACCCACAAGATGGACACATGACCTGAAAAAGGTTGCTGAAAGCCGCTGGATGTAGGCAACCGGCCAAAGTGGAAGTCGTTGAGCGAGGCCTACATTCAACAGTGGACGTCTTATGGCTGAAATTATAATGATGATTATGTAGGGGACTGCTTAACTACCCCACTGCAACATCTGCCGCTGCTGATACGTTAGCGCACCTCATCCCCGTCAGCGTCTGTCGCAATGAACTTAACGGGCTTAAACTTTCAATAAAGTACCACAAACTCTCATTGACTTGCCTATTTATGAGATCAAAAACCACATTTAAAAAATCCTTATGGAAAAAGGATATTAAAAAGTTAAAGATTATACTTGAACGACAGGAGTGCATGGACCTAATAACCTGCCTAGTTCGTACTTACACTATCTTGTCTGTAATTGTATTTCCTGTAGTAAAATCAGGCTGACAAAGGTTTTCTTGCGCCGCTTTTTCTCATCACCAGCCGATATGTAGTCCCGAAGCGGTGGTAGGGCTAAGTTATATTTTGGGACGTGTATAAGTGCCCGGAAGAGAGCCTATATACATAATAAAGAATTTAATTTCATTTAGGATATAATTACATTATTTTTCAATTTGATGTATAATCACTTGAAAGCCAATACGAAGTAAAAAAACCTATAGCTATAGCATTTTATCATCCTTGCTAAATATATTTGCAGATTTATGTTGCTCTTAATGTCGGTTACAGCTTACAGCCTAAGGCAACGACTTGTGTTTTGTCTTTGTAAAAGCAAAAGCAAATTATTCCTACATAAAAAGTATATTTTTAATTTGACATGATTCACATGTTTTCTGCGAAATAATTTAGCATCCAATAAGACGAGTGAGACAAGATTCTTGAGTCAAATATTAAATGTGTTATATTTGCGAAAAAAACTTATTACCTATTTAGATACGTTTTGCAATTATGATAAAATAAACATAATAAGTCAACTTTTTGATCTAATGTCAATAACTTTTCCCTCCGTAACACATATTAGATTACTTAGACTGATTAGGTTTTTTACACCTACAATTGAGTTAGCATTTGAGTTCAGTCTCACTTCAAAGAAGTGATGAAAAGACTAAAATGGGTTTGATTTTTATATTGAAGTTTATTAAATCGTTTAGTTGTACAAATTCTTTTGTTGCAACTATACTCGTATTTAAGCAGGAGGACAATACTAAAAAGATATTTAATCAATAAGAAATAGTCCCTCCCTTTTATTAATTTTAAAGAAAACTTCTTATTTGGTTGGTACTTAGGGCTTTTATAGTATTATAGAGTTCTTTGACGAATAAATTGATTTGACCATGTATATTTTCTATTAAACACCTTCAGCTATCCGGAACATCCTCGATACGTCTCCACAAGTTAACAGATGCATTTAGACTGGAGCGAGGAGTTCTTCAGGGTGATACCATATCGCCGAAATTGTTCAATGATGCCCTTGAAAACATCTTAAAGAAGTTAGATTGGACAACCAAGAGAATAGTTTGCCGAAGACATCGCACTGATCAGCGATAGATATGATTGATATGGTCGACCAGCTACAACGTGAATCAGCATGTAGGTTTAAAAATGAATATGTCAAAAAACAAAATAATGACGAACATTGCAAACGCGAAAAATCACATCCTACCTGTAGAATTGGTCGACCACAACATCTATCTA
The DNA here is from genome assembly GCA_950371115.1 of Anania fuscalis. Lineage (NCBI taxonomy): Eukaryota > Metazoa > Arthropoda > Insecta > Lepidoptera > Crambidae > Anania > Anania fuscalis. Next base: position 10,449,826 of record OX493344.1, read on the forward strand.
GGCCACAAAATCACTCTTGGTTCCGAAGATCAGGTTGCTGAAATAGGGCGACGCATCGGGCAAGCTTGGGCAGCTTTCGGAGCAAACAACCATGTTCTATGCTCTAAGAGAATGGAACAACACTTAAAGACCAAGGTGTTTAACCAGTGTGTTCTGCCGGTCTTCGTGTATGGGATGGAAACCACGACGCTGACAGAAAAGTCTGCTAAGAGACTCCGCGTTGCGCAACGAGCAATGGAGAGACAGATGCTTGGCGTTTCTCTACAAGACCACAAGAGAAACGAGTGGATTAGAGAAAGGACAGGGGTTAGAGACGTGGTGGAAGAGATTGAGAGCCGTAAATGGAGATGAGCAGGACACATTGCACGGATGAACCACGACCGTTGGGCCAGAAGGACTTTGGAATGGAGACCCCGTATTGACACCTGCGGCAGGGGAACACCGCCTAAGAGATGGACAGATGACATCCGGCGACAGGCTGGAATCAACTGGATGCAAGTTGCCGGGGACAGAAGTCGGTAGAAGGTTGAAGAGGAGGCCTACGTTCGAAGACGAACCCCAAAGGCTAATATAGAAAGATAGATAGATTTTCTATTAAAAAAATATCACCATATAAATTATATTACTAACATAATAATAACTAATCGAATTAAATGGTTTGAATGTAAATGAATTGTACTGTTCAAATAATAATCAATTGATTATATAAATATTTGAACATCAAAACATGTTGAGCTTTTAATTAACGTCACCATTGTATTTTGTTTACAATGTTTTATGCAAATAAATTGTTCTCATTCTTCTTAATCAAATCCGGCAAGAACTAATCATCAAGCTATCGTTTTTATAAACCTCAAACACTTCATTCTTATAGTTTTCAATAGAATTCTCCCAATTTCTAGCAGTTTTGATGAAGCCACCGCTTTTGAATTTTACTTTTAAACTTAAATGTATACTCAAATAGATACTATCATGTTTTTATTCAACGATGTAAATATATACATGTAAGTAATAAAGCTACACCAGTAACACAGTAACAAGTGAAGCATATTTTCCCTAGAACTAACGAAACCTAATTTTCTCTCTCCATAATTTAGCCGCAACAAAATTGTACCTTACGAGTCAGTATATTAAATCTAGGAAAATACTTTCCCACCGGGAATTGTCGCGCTATTTTTCCTTGACATGGCGATGAAGTCGATTTTTTTATTATTTAATCAATGTACGCACTGTACCTAAAGTGACAAGTTGAGGTTATTTGTTTGCTTGGGTTTCTCAATCTCAGAAAGAACTTTTCTATTATTCGAAAATAAATATATTTTTTTTGTAACGTTATGCCATGTTTTTGCTTCTCATTTGACAAAGGTTTATTATTTCTTAAAAAATATAATATAACTACCGCCCCCCACACATAACGTATTTCTTACAAACCAAATGTATGAGATTAATTAGATTAAGTATGTACGGACAACAGCACGTCGACCTACCACAAAATGTCAAATTTTCGCATTTAAAAATGAACTCTATATGTCAGGCTTAAAATTGAAAATCTATTGGAGAATTTTTGACTTTTGGGGTAGGTCGACGTGCTGTTGACTGTACCTTGAGTGTATGCGTATCTGCTAGTTTGCACCGACATACAGCCAATTAAGTTAAGGTAAGTAAAAAAAAAAAAAATTCTTTAAGTTTCAGTGCTGATTTTAAGGTATGTTTCAGAGAATTCAGTTAAAAGTAAAAATCAATACTGCCAGCCACTTTCCTTCGATGTTAACTTATACCAGACGCTTTAAAACCAATATTAACTTTGGCACCGGGTACCTGTTAATTGGCCGTCAGTACAAACTAGCAGATATGCATACACTCAAGGTACATACTTACTCTACTTAATCCCATATATTTGGTTTGTGAGAAAATAAGTTATGTCTGGGGCCCTGGGATCTTGGATCTTTTGAAGGTGAGATTATATACGGAGAAAAAACAACATTTTTATAAAAAAATGGTTTTCGTTTAACAAAAATATTAAAACTCCGCTTACAAGCTATGCCTGACATACGAACGCTCAGACAGACAGCAAAAGAACACCGATTTTGGACAACATTGCTGTTTCTATTTCCAGATGCAAGATGGGTGACTTATCATGAGAACACATAAAGTATATTTGGTTAAATCCTATACACCTATCTGTATAAGCCTAAGATAAAGCAAAAAGAAACATATATATAGGTATTTTTTTTACCGAAAAACTTAAGTCACTAACACAATTTATGCTTTATAACATCAAAAAGTTGTAACTTACAAATATTTGACGTCAACTGATAGGCATATTATTCGCCATAAGTTTTTCGTCGGGAAAAAGGTTAGAAAATTGAAACTCTTGGGTCGTCAAACCCAATTTTCGTAGTAACGCAGTGGCTCACAGTTTTGCGCATTTTTTTGGGTTCCGTACCCAATAAGTAAAATTGGACCCTATTACAAGACTTCGCTGTCCGTATGTCTGTCTGTCCGTCGGACACCATGCTGTATATTCTCATGAACCGATGATGTATTTCTGTTGTTATAGAACAAACAACAAATACTAAAAAACAGAATAAAATAAATATTTAATGGGCCTCCCATACAACAGACATGATTTTTTTACCGTTTTATAAGTAGATAATCGTACGGATCCCTTCGTGCGCGAGTCCGACTCGCACTTGGCAGGTTTTTTTAACTCTCCTGCCTGCCAAGGGGAGACTGGGTCGTGTTGTAATCAATCTAACTTATCTGCTTAAGTTGTTCAACTTCCAATTTTTTTTGGTTGCTGATTCATATCAAGATAATAGTAAACCACAACGGTAACACAACACCCAGACCCGAGACAATATAGAAAAATTCGTTTTCTTGACACGACCGGGGATCGAACCTGGAACCTCAGAGATGGCGCCACCATAGTCCGGCGTGCTCGCCTCTCGACTACGGAGGTCGTGAATATGTGTGAAGAATTTATTTTGTAGATTTTCATGCTCTCCTTATTGTAGAAGTAGTTATATTTGAGCACCACAATCAGTCCCATAGTTATACGTTTATGTCTTTTCCTAGACAGGTTCCTCCATCTCATATAGCCTATATGTTTGAAGGTACGACTGTGCTATAGGCTGAAATAGCAATTTCTCGGTCAAATCACCTATGAAATCGGGTTCGTAGCGTCTTTTCATACATATAAAGGCCCTTATTAAAACATTGAGCAGGCCAAGCGATCCCAAAACCAATCATCTTAACGATACGTGTATATATATAAATATATACAGTAGGCCCACATCCACACTTACTTATATTTAAATGAAATTATGAAAGCTATATTTAAAGTTTAACACAAGGGCTTTAGCTACTTACCTTAGAATCTGAGCAATGTATGTGATGTTGTCCAATATTTATTATTTATTTAGGACATGTATGTATAGGTGCCCGGAAGACGGCCTCCAGCAGTGGGCTGCAATAGTCTAAGATGATGATGATGACGTTTCACCGCTACTTCTTCTCAATTCTTATTGAACTCTGCTTTACCTGCAGGCTATCTTGAAGAAATTACTTCTATCAGAATATACGACTATGATTTTGGCCTACTTATAATCGCCGTATGTGTTTTTCACTACAGTGATTTTTCTAAAATATTTTTTTGACTACCTACAAAATGTCTCTCGGGTCCATAACATGTATCCAATTAATGGTATTATGTGTAGATTTCGTATAAACGTTGCTGGTCTTTGAAATTTCGTAACCATGGTGTGGGTGGGTTTTGGTTCTGGGTATCAAAGCTGATACATTTTGGACCTAACTGTTGTATGCTCTATGGCATTGCTCGTCAACATTTACGTGCTACTGATACTTTTTAGCCTATATTTCTTATTGTTTTATCAATCAACTGTGCGTAACAAAATATTTTTTTTATCATGAACCTTATGATAATAAAAATAGCATTATTTTCCACTGCGAACAAGTTTTACGTGGTTTTTGGTAGTGACCACACTGTAACTGTTCCTATTGTGAAGATACACAATTTTTATAGATTCTCATCGAAGCATTTATGGAACTGTACTCGTTCCATAAATGTTAAATTTAGAATCTATTTGAGCATGAGCGAGACACTTCTTTCGGTTCTTAAAACATTTTTATTTGGTATTTTATTATTCTATGTACTTTTTTTTTTTCCTTCAATGTACAAATTATAAAAACACTCGTTATAAGAAATTATTACTATTTATTTACCAGCTTCTGCTAAGTATTTTTTTTATTAAGCCACTTATTTAAATGTTAGTAATGATATTTTTTCAAATTCTACCACTTGGTCAGCGTGATTCGTGACATTCCACAAAATTACAGCTCTCTAGTTCCAAAAGTCTCCAAGCAAAACCTCAGACAGACGGATAGATAGACAAACAGACAGACGAACTGCATGACGAAAAAAACTATAAGGGTTCCTTGTCAGGACTGCGGAACCCTAAAAAAGGTGACATGTAGTAGTGTTGCGCTGTTGGCATGAATTTCAGTGTTTTCGCTCTACCTTTTTACCGAAACGTTACCATGCTTTTATAGTACATTATGATACGAGTGTGTGCAAAGTTGATTATTACACACGAGGCATTATTGTAAGCGCGAGCCGCAGGCGAGCGCGGTAAGGAAGCCGAGTGTGTAATTATCAATGCACACGAGTTGCATACGACGTTTTTCAACACAATTGCGAGGAAAAAAAACAAATCAAAAACTAAAAATACCTTATCCGAATATGACGGCTTTTTTGCTGCTTTTCCAATTATTGAATGTTTCGTAAGCAGCTAGGTATTTTTCTCTGGATTTTGGCGGCAACAGCAGAGGCTATCACTCGCGTTTCATGCCTCTATAAGTATTTCCGGCGCGTTAAATTAATATTTTACTCGTCTTTACTATTTGAGGTAGACATTTTTGATAGTAATTAACCACACAGCAAAAACTTTACCAAATATTATGGAAAATGACACGTAAGTTTTGTTTTTTTCGAGCGCCGCACTTTCAATGCGCGCGCAGTTTCAATAAAGGCACAGGAAGAACCGGCTGTTCAGCCGGAGCAGCAGCAATATAAAAAATAAAATAAACTATAAATTATTGTTTCTAAAAATGATAGTTAAGTTAATTAGTGTTTATTAATATACAATTAGATTAAATGAAATATTTATTTGTCATCTTAACCCTAAAATAATTGAATAGTCGTAAAATATTTAATGTTTTTAGACATAAACTTTTGGTAAAATTAAAAAAAAAATTACATTACCGCACTAGTTAGATAATGTTATTACAGCACAAGTGCGTAATATGATGAATTATGAAACTAAAAACGGTGTAATAAGAGTCAATTTACGAGCAACTGTGTTGAAAAAGTCATTTACATTTAGATTTTTGCAGCAAAAATGCACTTGTTTGTAATGTTTCATTTAATTTGGTTCGGTTTATTTTTCCTACATCAGCTTTTGATTGCGCTTGATTTATATTACATTACAATTATTGATGCAAGGAAATTAAAAATATTCCTGATAATTAATTAAATAAAAATCAGTTTCTAAACTGCATTATCAAGAGTTTTTTTTTAAATTTCTTACCACAGAAGGCAGTAGGTAAACGTTTTTTGGACTTAAAATAGTGTAACTTAATGATACTCTTCTTTCTGCCCATGAACGTACACTACCGGCTTTTGATGTGATGGAGCTTTAAAAACATAATGAAAATGTTGTTTTTGTCCCCTTTGTCTGTTGTGCTTTTGCTTGAGTTTGATTTAAATATAATATTTAAATATTTTGGATTATATAAATTTCTATTAGCGAAAACTGTTAAAGGCATACTTGTAGTAACTACTATTTCTGTCTACATCTGTTTTAAGTGCTGTTCGTTTTCCATGAAAAAAAAAGCTTAATTAAATTCTGGGCACTTACGCCTAGCTTACGCGCCAATAAACTTAAATTAAACGTAAACCAGTCATTAATTGACTAACAATCGTCTAATCCTAAATAGTTAACTGAGGATTAAGTTTAAATGACCCATTAAGCTGAGGTTATGAAGTTTCGCAGTATACGAGTCGCAGTATTAAGTGTCGTTTTTTATTTTAAAATAAAATAAAGTAAAAAGAATGTTGTGGGGTTGTGTTCACTTTTATGTTTAACCCAATGGACCTAAAGAATATTAATTTTAAGAATTATGTTTGAATTTAATATCTAATAATCATTATTCTTCTTCGTCGCTTCCTCATGAATTAGCTTTTGCAAGCTATTTGGCTCACGTCTAGCCACGTGACCGAAGTACTGCAGTATTCGCTAGAGGCAAATCGTCGATAAGCGGCACTTGATCTTCAATTCGGACAGGATCGACGCATTGGTGCGGCGTGCCTTGCAAGGGATTCCTAGCATTTTGCGCAAAAACCACATTTCGAATGCGTCAATCCTGTTCCGAATGCGTGCCTTCAGAGTCCACGTTTCCGAAGCGTAAAGAAATATAGAGAAGAAGATCAGGGTTCTCATCAGCTTAATTTTCGTTTCACTGCTAATACCCCTGTTCCTCCAGATCTTCTCTAGCCGCTTCCCGCTGTTTTTGCAATCTGGGCTCTTCTTACCACCTCTTTATCACAGTCACCGTCCGCGGCAACCAGAGATCCGAGATAGACAAATTTGTCCATAGTATCAAGGTCGAATAGGTCTCCCGTTCGTTGTAACGTGCCTGCGCGATCCACAAACATGAGTTTTATCTTTGACCGATTTATATGTAGGCCGTACTCCACGCTCACTTTTTGAACCCTTTGCAGAAGATCAGCTAGTTCAGTTTCGTTTGAGCCTATGGTAGTGTCATCTGCAAAGCGTAAGTTATTAAAGGTGCCCTCCAATCCGTAACGCCTCCATTCCAATCCTCCAAAACTCTTCTCATGATGTGTTCACTATCAATAATTATCATTATTATCGATTCCCTTATTAGACGAACTATTACCATAGCCCTCGATGCGCAAGTCGTCGCACTTGTCCGATTTTCTTTACAAGTTGATTTTGTTAGAATAAATAGATTGTGTGGTGTGCAATACTCTTTATTGCACACCACACAAAAATAAAACAAAGTTTAATAAAAAAGTACATATAGAATACTACAAACAAAGCATTCAATTGAATATTGTTTAGTATATGTATAAATTAACTAGAAAATCAATTGAAATCAACAGTTACTGAAACAATGAGAGTTCACACGTCCCCCGAGACGTTATCAACGCTTCTCGCTGCCGACGGCCATTGTAAGTCAATCCGAGTTGTGCAAGACACTGCATTTATATTGTGCATTATATTCAGGCGGGCACTTGTTGCTGAAGCGACAGCGGGCGAGGAAAACGCTACCGCAGATGATATAAACGATAGTTTTTATTAGATATTTAAGCGTCTGCATTTATGCTTTATGGTTATTTTTATGTATGTTAGTTAGGTATAAGTTTTTTACATAAACTTATTATTATTTTTAACAACATCACAACATTTTTCTGATCCTGAAGTAGGTAGCTAAAGTGTTTGTGTTTTAGAAATCAGTAACAACTACGGTACTACGACACAAATTAAATGTTTACTAAGCACTTTGCATAAGCACTCTACACTCTGCACCACTTTTTCATTTCTGTAGATATGATTGTCCTCTATCTTTAACGAAATCCTTTCCATAGCTGAGTGACATGTAGTCGCTGGGCCAGCTTTACTGTCATATTCCACGTTTCGGCTCCGTAGGTCATTACCGGTAGGACGCACTGATCGAATACCTTGCTCTTCAGGCATTGTGGCAGTGGCGCCGAGAAAATATACACGGGTATAATTTGACAAAAATATAGATATATCTAAGTAAATGTAAAAACTACTGATTTTATTATAATTCACAGGTAACTGTTGTACTGTATACATTTTTACATATAGAAATTCGTAAATGCATTATTTTAAAAATAGGATAGTTTTAAATTCTATATAATCTGTGAAAAAGTAAAATACAGCATAAACTTGCTGTGTAACGCCTTTAAACCCCACTTGTATTGTAAGAATCCGCTTTGAGAATCCGCTATCTTATCTGATATAATCGCACCTTTACATACTGTCGTCTGTAACTTCGCTCGTACACTCCAATCAGCCCTCTTCCGACAGATTAAACCAAGTTTATTTCTTAACTCCACAAATAACATTAATTTACTAACGTTGGCTCGTGGAAGAAATAAACAGTTTCAAGGAGTTTAAAAAATATATATTTTTAAGATAAATGAGTTTAAATGTTTGGGATATTACTTACTTCGTTTAAAATGATCAGGTTGTAAGAAAATAACATAATCTGGAGCTCATGGGCAACAACTTTCTACAACTTAAAGATGATCAACTTTCCTTAATCCAACTCAGAATACTTTGCATTTTGCAAATGATTCGTAGATATGGTATTATATGAATCCTAAACAGTAAATACTAATAGGGTAACCGCCTTAGAAATGTATAAAAGCTTGCTAATTATAACTTTAAGTAACGAGTACCATGCAGGCGTATTTAAAAGATTTTTATAATTTTTGCAAACTTTTTCAACATTTGTCTTTTTACCTGTTTATATTTAAACTAATGTAGGTACAAATATTAACTACATCAAAGGAAATGATTTACCTTTCGAAGCAGATTCTTGTACAAATATGAGCGTATTGCTGAAAATAAACATGTTGATTCTTAAGCGCGCGCTTGCTTTTAATCAAGGTAAAAATATTTTGTTTTGTTGGAGTATTTGTAACTCAATAAATGAGAATGAGATAAAAGTTGGTAGGTAAAACTTGCGTTTTGATAACCTAGATTAACCCGGAATTTGAGTAAAAAAATTCTAGTTCTATTATTTTTAAACAGCAACTATTCAAAACTTTAATTTAGATGCAGAAAAACCAAAATTAAAATCAATATGGCACCAGATACCTACTACTATGGTCTTCAAATTAGGTGTCGAAGTTTGTTTTCTTTTTGAGTCGAATCGAATTTTCCATTAATTATTTCTTTATTTGTATTTTTACGCCTCACGTGGGTGGTTCGAACTTGACAGATAATGTCTCAAACTTAAAAGAATGGTTTTTATTCTTAAGTGTGAAAACTTACGCAGTGAAGTTTTTTCATAAGAACAAAAACATGGCAAATATTTGGGTTTCCCATTACAAACAGGCCGGTCAGCTGAACAATTTAATATGCAAAGTTCTGTTTTTTAAATTTTGGTCTTCTAAGGCAAAGTCATTAAGTTTTATGAAGACAGTCATACCCAAAAATATAATTCTGCCTTTTTATAGTACTTACCTTCTTTCGAATTCGATACCTAAGTAAAAATAGCTCTGCGGCATCATATAATTTTGAATAATCCAACATTTATATCGCGCCCAAAAATTTCAATTTCAGAAAATAATTTGCTTTCATATTATATTCTGGTTTTAACTTTCTCGGGTTTGTAATGCCTTTTTCATTTCTCCCTTTCTGAACAAGAAAGATCTCCGAAAGTTCTCGATTTTCTGCATAAGTTAGTAAAATTGGCGCGAAAAGTATCTTGTTAATTTGAGTGACGGAATAAAACGGTTCTTTTTTGATTCAGTGTAAACTGCTTTAACGATGTTGGATTCAAATTTAAATCTGCAGTTAAAAATTGTTTTTATAATAAACGACGGCCAGAAGTTGCGCCGTAATCGCAAACGAAAGGTAGGTAGGTAATATGAAAGCGCATCGTTCGGTCGGTCGTATTATCCGATCAAATTAAAACATCCATTCCCCCGTATAAAGGTTCAAATCCAAAGGTTTGTCAATTTATTTATGAACAGTTATAACCGGATTTTTTATACGGCTAGATTGAGTTGCTAATATTTTATCAAAGGATTGACATATGAGACTGGAAGAAGACAAGGAAACAAAGGAGAAGGAAGGAGACATTTTAATTTGTTAGGTTTATACGTCCGAACGAAAGATACACTTTCGTGCTAAGCTCCCAGGTTCGATTCACAGTTTGGATCTATTAATAAATTAATATTTTTAAATTGGCTCGATTCTGGGCGTGCTGGGAAAAATAATAAGTATTAGTATGATTTAAATTTTTTACAAACCTATCGATTCTTAATTCGATTTGAACGCAAAAGGTACGATTCTATTCCTAATTTTGTCAGTTTAGGAAACGTAGTAGGTAGGGTAGGAAAACGTTTAGTGCACGGTAGTGCCAAGCGAAGCGCAAGGGTACTTATCCACCTTTTCTCGAACCGCTTCATCGTTTTTAGGGTTCCGTACCCAAAGGGTAAAACGGGACCCTATTACTAAGGCTCCGCTGTCCGTCTGTCTGACTGTCTGTCTGTCTGTCCGTCTGTCACCAGGCTGTATCTCTGTCAGTTAGACAATTGAAATTTTCACAGATGATATATTTTTGTTGCCGCTATAACAACCAATACTAAAAACCAGAATATAGTAAATATTTAAGGGAGCTCCCATACAACAAACGTGATTATTGCTCGTTTTTAAAGATAAATTAGGGTTCTCCTTTGTGTGCGAGTCCGACTCGTACTTGGCCGGTTTTTGAACACTTATAACTTGGATGGATTTAGAGATTATGTTACTGTTGTAGAGTTTGTAGACTTATTCCAAGTTAATAAGTTACTCATCTATCGCTTCTAATGGCATTAATTAAGCTGTATTTATAACTATCATCAAACTAGCGCGAAGTTGGGAAAAAACCCCGTGGATTACGGTATTCAGAAAAAGGTGCGAAACTGGTCCACGGACAGAAAAGTTTTTGTTACTGTAAGTAATTTTAGTTTACTTAATGATACCTACAATAATAGTTGATGTGGTAAATAGTTTGTTCGCAATATTGATGATAATAGTTTTAGTAGTAAAATTCCGTTAACAAACAAAAGTCGCTGTCATAGCCACAAGGTGGACAGACGACTGAGAAAAAAAAATGCCGCTTGAAAAGGCCGCTTCCAACCGGCCAATCTAGATCACTGGGGGAGGCCTATGTTCAGCAGTGGACGTCCTATGGCTGAAATGATGATGATGATGAAGTAGGTTAAAAATATTTCCCAAGATTTGGTTACATAGTTAGGTGAAAGTTACAAAAGCGTGTTAAAAATCATCAGCTTCAAATCTATACCTGTAACTACTTATTAATGTGGGTAAATTCAGTGAGATCTTGTCTCCACATTTTCTCATCCAAAACATATTTCTACAGTCAAAAATTTCTTCAACATAAAGAACAATAAAGAAAGTACAGTCAACCTCCTTGCCAAAAGTATTAAATTACGTACTTACAGTATTTCGTGCGGAAGGTCGTACTAACATTTAAATCACTTGTTGTTTTCAACTTCGCTGAAAATAGAAAGAAATCTAAACTAGAGTAACAATGTGTCCAGATAGCATCGCTGTACGATAGCAAATAAAATGCAACGGAATGCGAAATGTCATTGCATTATTGCTCTTTTAAAGTTTGATGGCTTTATTATGACTAGTTTATGAATTATGATTTGAGTCCAATGGAATTATTGCTACTCTAATAGTTTTGGGGGTTCACTACGCCATTTCAAAATACGTTTCGTCGATAAATGATCGATGACACCTCTTCGATTACTTATTTTATCAATAACTTAATTGGACGAATATTAATTACATCAATGGTTCATTTCATCGAATTTTAATTGGACGAATGTTATCACTTCAATGGTTCATTTCATCGAAATTCCTTTAGTCCATGGCTTATTATTTATTATGAGTCGATATTTTATTTTATGGTTTTTATGGTCGAAGATCCAGAGGAAGACCCAAGACAAGATGGGAGAGTGAAGTGCTGAAAGACATACGCTCTCCGAAGACCGAATGCTCTAAGTAGTAAACACATAAATTTTAACATTGATAAAATATCGACTTGACTATTTTGATTACTTACTAGCCATGCACTAAATAAAATTTGATGGAATAAACGATCAAAGTAATAACATTCGTCCATTTAAAATTCGATGAAATGAACCATCGATGTAATGAATATTCGTCCAATTAAGTCATCGATAAATAAGTAATCGACGAGGTGTCGGAGGTTTTGTCGAATTACATTTGACCGAAATGTAATTCGACAAAACGTATTTTGAAATGGCGTAGTTATTCCTGTAAGGTACAGCGTTATCTTCTATGGCTTTTTACGGGTTTAAGACAAGGATTATTATAGTATAGTAATTATTATTCATATACATATATATATATATATATATATATATATATATATATATATATATATATATATATACTTCAAATTATTATTAATAAATTAAAGCTGTCGCTCATCGACTTTGAGCATTCGCAATTTTGCGGCTGACTCTGATTGATTGCTAGAGTCAGTGACTTGTGAATTAGAGATTTTGGCAACTTATTATTGAGATTGAGTTTCAGTGTTTAAATAAAATAATAGTAAAAATGTTATTATTTTGCTTACAATTTCCGCTCAGTTACGCCAATATATGCACTCCAATTACACCACCTGCGTACACTCTGAGGACAAACACAAGCAAATCAAAGAAAATAAATGCGAGTCGGACTCGCGCATAAAGGATTCCGTAACATTATCTATAAAAACGTTGATTGTATGGGATTCCCCTTAAATATTTGTTTTATTCTGTTTTTTTTAAGTACTTGTTGTTATAGCGGTAACAGAAATCATCTGTAAAAAATTTAACTGTCGAACTATCAAGGTTCTGTAGATACAGCCTGGCGACAGACAGATAGACAGACAGTTAGTAATTCCTTTATCACTCGTGTAAATCACTGAATTTGAGATCAGAATTAAGATTTATGACACTTATTTAAACCAAATCGATGATCCTGTGAACCGGGTTCATGCATTTTAACGCCATCATAAAAGAGACATAAACAAATTGTGCTAAGGAGGTTCGATATTTTATGGGTCGTGTGAAGTACAGTCATTTGCTACAAAGCCTTTTTACGAGCCATTGAGGACCCTTTTATTTAGAAACATAACCCTTTTGAGTACCTAGCTCTGTCGCGAGATAGATGAACGAACATTTTGATCCGGATTTAATACAAACAAAAAATACTACACTATTACAATTTACAATCACAATTTGAAAAGTCATGTCATATTTTACTAACTTGTTTTTGAATAACAAATTTACGGAAACTTCGAAAAAATTAGAGGTATATAGTTAGCATTTAACGTGCTTTAAGTACAGATATGCTAGTGATAAAGGTAATTTAAATTAAACTCTAATTACCGCAGTGTAGATTGCCTTACTTTGGCAATCACTACCTTGTTGCCGCTACTGATCTATAAGGCTGGGTTGCACTATCTTACTTTTACTTTAACAAACGTCAAAAGTCTGTCAAACTCCATACAGAAACACCGGTTATAGTTATGGTTAAAGTTCATCATCATCATCATCAGCCCACACTAGTCCACTGCTGGACATAGGCCTCTCCAATTGCACGCCACTCTTCACGATCCACGGCTACTCTCATCCAGCTCCTGCCAGCAACCTTGCGAAGATCGTCACTCCATCTAGTCTGAGGGCGTCCCACTCTACGCTTACGACACGCGGTCTCCACTCAAGAAAAAGTTAAGTTGGTTAAAGTTAAGGTGATAAAACTCAGCCTAAGCCTAATATCAAAAACCGTTCAAGTGCGAGTCGGACTCGCGCACGAAGGGTTCCGCACCATTTTCTATAATAACAAGCGAAAAATTACGTTTGTTGTATGGGAGCCCCCTTAAATATTTATTTTATTCTAGTTTTTAGTATTTGTTGTTAAAGCAGCAACATAAATACATCATCTGTAAAAATTTCAACTCTAACTATCACGGTTCATGAGATACTTACAGCCTGGTAACAGACGGACAGCGGAGTCTTAATAATAGGGTCCCATTTTACCCTTTGGATACGGAACCCTAAAAAATAACTGGTCGTGTAAATTACAAAAAAAATAAAAAATACCAGTAGGTATATAAGGCTCAATGTAGATTACAACGTGGTATCTACTTATAAATTACAAACGCCTAATAACCCATATAATTTAAATACCTATATTCGTTTCAAACAAAATTGTCTGCTTTTTTTCGCTTGTTGAAGATTTGTTTGTACTCCTCTAGGATTTTCTACGTTTAACCTATGATGTTATTCTGCTCCATATTACCTTGAACCTGATCGAGACTTCGTCGAATCTGCTTACGAACAGAAAACAGTCGCCATAAATTTAAAAGAAAGTTTTAGTGATGTCTACCGAGGATTATATTGTCGATACTGATTAAAATGAATGGGCGCCCTTGCCTCAGATGTTGACAAACCCAATTAAATATTATCGAGATGAAATTAATCAAGTTAAAGTAACTTATTTTGTTTTTGTTTACAATTTATCAAATGGATGATAATTACTGTTAAAGTATTTTGATCTAAGTTTATATTAGTTAAAGGCTTTCAGTCAAATTGAATATTTTTAACTGAACTTTAGGCTTAGGCCGACTACCGGGGCAGTCCGGTTTGATTACGGCGCCACTTTAAAACTTGCGTGCATAAACATAAAGTTGTTAATGTACTCGAATATTATTGGTCTGTGGTTTCGGGTCGTGGTTTAAACAATTTTTAAAAATACGGTCAAGTGAGAGTTGAAATTTAGAAATGTTATGGGTAGTTCTTTTATCACGATACTCCTCCATCGATGATGTCCTGCATATTTTGCAAATAAAAGTTTGTAATTTCTAAAAATAATGCGTCAAACAATATTTTGGTATTTTTACCTCGTTCTGATATTTCTAATTGAAACCTCCATGCGTTCCTGGTAAAAAAGAGTTTTGACAGACAGACGGACAGTCGACGACGAGAGATTAAATTGGTAGTGTTTGCTGTACACACATTTTTTTACTATAAACAGTTTTATATAAAGAGTAAAATAGCACAATTAAAAATAAACATGGTAAGTTCTACTATTATATGACTGATCTATCGGCACTGTATAATGTGATTTAGCATTTTTATCGATTATAAAAAATTACATCACTACAGCTTCCTGAATGGCGCCGTCGCGTCTGCGACTAGCCGACCACGGCCTTGCTTCCACAATAGCTTTGTGACTTGCTAATAATATAATGTGGATGTCCATGAGTTAATAACTCATATCGTAACGAATAAATAAAATAGGTTGATGTATTATGTATAGAATTATGACGGCAGTAAACATGCAATCATTTTTTTTTCTAAATATTCGAAGAAATTTTTTAGAAAATTGTCGCTTAAGCTAGGTACAAATCTTCTCAATTTTTTTAAACATTAAAAGGTCTTTGTTATTTTCATACAAATTCTTAGTAAGTGCCTACTATAAGAACAGGGCCATAACCATGAACTCTTAAAACAATCTCAAAGTTGTCAAATCTGTCAATTTTGGTACGTCATTTCATACAAAATTTGACAGGAATGATAATGTTTGACAGATTTGAGATTGTTTTAAGAGTTCGTGGTTACCGCCCTGAATGGGAATGTCATCTTTTTTATCAGTGTGCATTTATAATGTAGCATTAAAGTTGTGATTGCTGTTTTATTTTATTCTTATAATAGATCTTTACAAGTAGCCCACTATAAAGTAACAAAGGTAACAACAAACAAAGATAATTAACTTTTCACTATATGCATTACCTGTCCTCCGATTAGTATAATCCTTTTATCATTTCTCACAACTTGTTCAAAAGGAATATATTAACACTCGCGATTGGGTTTCATTATTCACAAAGTGACAGCACTTTAAACGCTTTCATTTGCAAACAATAACTTTTCTCGATTAACCGCAATTAAACTAGTAGCATTCAATCGGTATATTATCTACCTGGACATGATCAACCTTGGGTAACCTGGAAGTCCTTAAATAGGCTACGGACCCAAGTAGGCTAACATGCAAAGCTTACAGCTTGGAGAGCGCATGTCTATGTGGTGTTTCCCCCCAGACAATAGCACATCTATTATGCCCTACGTGTCCCTACACCTGCACAGCGAGGATCTTTTCAAGGCCACCGATAGTGTTAAATGAATGGCTGAGTTTTGGTCCTCACATTTGTAAAAGCCTGAGTCGATACGCAAAAAAGAAAATGAATAGTTACTTTTCCATTGGATTGTAGACGAAGACGGCTACTGCAAAACAGTGCGATGACAGAACAGCAATGGCGAAGCCAAAACTGTATTGAATTATCAAATCGGTCTGATAAATGGCTTCACCATCACCCCAATCTAATTCAACTGAGTTCTACTTAATGATTGTCTGGAAAAGTTCACTTCCAGCAAATATGATTAGCAAAATTTAACTGTGTAGCTCAAAATATAAATCTTGTACCCTAACTGAATAATTTCGTTACGTGTCAAATCATTAGCTGAACGGACGTGGTCAAATTCGCTTTTTCCAGTACTTTGTGCTACAAACAATAGCGAGGTCCTTCCAATCGATTACATCCAAATGGTGAGGGAGCAGCCAGGCCTTCACTTCCAGGTCTTGTTTTAATGTCTTGTGTCCATCCAGCGCCAGTTCAAATAGTATCTAATAAATCAAAAACTTTTGGTTAAGTTTAGTTTTAAAGATGGTTTGAAATACATCCCGTCCCGACTAAAAGAGCGTAGGAACGAGTAATGAGATAAAGAGACATCTGAACCTGAGATGAATCTTAAGCATTACGTCAGCATTGTTTCTATGTAAAACTTTATACGCAATAAATATGAGTAATACTGCTGCTGCTGCCAGCGGAATGATGACCTAGACAAGGTTGCGAATATGCCTTGGATGCAAACGGCCCAGGGTTGGTCGCTGTGTCATTCGATAGGGGAGACCAATTTCCAGCAGTAAATAGTAAGTTAGTCTACTTTAGCCGGAATACTTTCTACCAATATACTTAACCAACAGTTCTGGAGTTATTGGAAATTCTTTGAACTGGCGCTGGATGGACACAATACATCAAAACAAACTGGAAGGCCTGGCTGATTAAAAAAATATTATTTCTACTGGAAAATTATGTTTTTTTAATTAGATAGCCCCCAGAAATCGGGTCCTATTATCATCAGTAACCAATCACTTAATTGGAGCAGCCGACATGTGTAAAGTATTTGCGATTGGTTTCGGGAAGCCTCTCAAGGGCATGGGTCATGGGCGTGGATTATCCGCTCTTACTATTATTTTGATGTAGTAGTTATGACATTTCAAATAGTAATTTTTGTTGTAGTAATGTTAAGTAAAATTAACGAAATTGTATACCAAATTGAGTTCTTTGACACAAAAGAATTTGATTCATGCAAAACCGCTATCAACTCGTAGAAATAGAACATACAAACTTGAGACCGGGGAAATAGCTGACGCTAGATCAGATATAATACATGTCACTGGTTCTTTCCCTCAGGGTAGCGTTTTATCATGTGTATTGTAAAGTCTCTGTGTATATGTGTGTCCTAAGCTTGCTAGATGAACAGTGCATCCTTTTGCCGATGATGTCTCCGTCTTAATCCCTTGCTCAAGTCATAACGAATTGGAGATTAAATTACATTTAAAAAAATAGTTAATTGGTTAGAAACACATAATCTGCAAATCAATCTTAAAAAAACTAAAATTATTCATTTTAAACCTTACCAAAAAATACATTCCAAATTTCTTATACATTTAAAAATACAAAATTAGAAGCGGTTGATACTGCTACTTGATATAAACAAATAACATAAAATATATACTTGAATCATGTAAATTTGTCAGAAAACATCCAGATTTTAACTCACAAGTAAAAGAAATAATAGAAATTTAAACAAACGTAACGTTCCTTTTACCAAATTGAAATAAGTTTAATCCAGTTCCTACAATAAGCTAATAAAAATATATAATCACATACCAAACTATATCGGGTGTAAAAAAGGCTTAACGAAGCCGAATACTACATATTCTATGTAATTACGATCATTTTTTTCTTTTACACTATACCTGGGAAATGACGGGTTACCGATTTATTGACAGTCAAAGTTACAATTTTTTTTTCAAAGATTTTTAAGAAATTGAGTTCTGTTTGATAATACTAAACTTTTTTACAAAGAAACATTATCCGCTTACACACACAGGCATAGTCTGTAGCGCTATACATTGCGGGTTAGAATTATTTTTTTTGATACCCAAAAACATTGAAAACATTCCTAATTAATAAGTGTTATTATAATATGCAAGAGTTTTTTTAATGATAAAGATATTTAAAGAATATTAATGGTATTAAATGTTAAGGTTTCAAAGCTTGTTCTCAGTAATACTCTGTTACAACTAATGTTTATATTTAATTCTTACATAATTCTTTAAACAAAGTTTAGCTAGCGCCAAATAGCCAAGACAGTATATGTATTACTTATTTAACTAGTTTTAAAGGATTTTTTTAATTTTAATAAAACTGTTATAATAATTACATATTTAATATTTTAAATTGTAATTGCTAATCCCTTACAGGGTTTGTACTGTTCAATTGTATTGATTTTGTGCAATATTGCAATAAGTAAATAAATAAATAATTCCATCAAGCACATACTCGTAGCTAGCCCTCACAAATTGCCGTGCGTTTGCAGGGCGTCACATGTATCCTAGTCTGTACCTACCATCTAACAGAATTATGTAATGTGACACGCAATAAACGATTTGAATTGAATTGAATTGCAGTCGGTCCCGCATATCAGATTTATGAAACAATCCTCTGCAATGGAACCATTCTAGATAATTCTCTCCCATTTCGTTATTGTTAATACTAGACAATCTATTATTGATTATTTATATACAAGGTTTGCATAACAATTACTTATTTAAGACTTTATGTAATTGCTTGTATGGTTTTAACTGAGATCCTGCTAATGGGGTCTACCACTCACTTGACGACATAGAAAGTAATATCATATCAGTCTACCAATTACAAATTTGCAGCATTTATAAATAAGTTACAAAAGTATTTTTATAAATTTTAATTATCTCTTAACATCCAACGCAAAAGCAAAGTGAAAATGTGCATTAACTTAATTATTTTATACTTGGCTAAGTTTAAGGAAATCGGTTTAAGTAACAATTTTATTTCTTTCCATTTGATGGTATCTTTAGACATTGTCCTTGGACTCCAGCCAAGTCCAGTCTCAAGGCTGAACCTATGCTTTGCCAAGCATTCAGGATATTAGTCGACAAATCAGCTATTGGCAAAATAAAATTGAGTCTGAATTTGATATTTAAAAATCTACACAATACATTTTTGATGCTTGAATAGGCCAAGTGCAAAATGGGACTCGTGAACAACTTGTGGATATGTAAATAGTTTGTCCATAGGAATTGAGCCTCGAAGATTTACATCGCTTTTTCAGTTGGTTTTGAACATGGCAGGTATCAACGACGAACAAACGGATTCAAATCTGTTAGAACCTGCGAAATATACTTCCCTAAGTCTTGATCGCTATTGGCAAACTTAATATATTTCTTGTAATTTCTAACGCAATGTTGATATTTGAGTCTGGTACTTATCATCTCATGTTGCTGAGCTGCAGATGGAAGCCATGGAACTCCTTAATGAATATGAGTTAGAAGATAATAGTGCAATTTGTCGACAGAACGTATTTCGCAGTGATTTGAGCAGAAGTGTTGCATACGAGGCACCAAATAGCCAATACAATTCAATTTCAATTCAATTCTTTATTGAAGCACAATAAACATCGTGTGGAATAATACAATAAATCTAATCTAGAATAAAAACATGCATACTAATAAAAAATATCTTAAATTTTAATTATTATCATGAAATTAAATAAGATAAAATAAGATAAGATAAATATCATTTCAATGTCAAACAAAGTTAAAAATTGCTTAAATTAAAAAAAATATCACGTTCACGGTGAACGACCCCAAAGCTCTTAACATGCACTAACGCAGGCCGCAAGAGACAAATCCAAAGTAATTGATCATTGCATGGACAGATTACTAATCATCGTTTTTCGTCCTCAGATCCGCAGATATGAAGAATTACTCCAAGAGCTTGGTGGTGATGGCAGCGCTTTGGCTGGTCGTGGGTTCCACGGCTACCCCAGTGCGGCGCTCCCCTGACCTTGAAGCCCGGCGGAGGAGTGCCATAGACCGCAGTATGATCAGGTACTATTAAAAAGCTACCTAATCTTTACCTAAGTACTTTATCTAAGTACTTATTTTAGACCGATCGTGTTGTTAGTACCACCTTGCATGCTACTTAAGTTACGAACGTTACTGAAGCTACAAAAGTTACAGATGAACTATTATTTATTACAAAAAAAAAACGTTATTCGCCGTCAATCCCTTTTAGGTGAAATATTCACCAATCTAACCAGGTTAATTTGCTTTGTCCTCAGATTTGGTCGGTCATACCCACCAGAACCGTCAGCAGCTGACCTTCGAGAAATTACCCGACCTTCCCGAAGAGGGAATAGTTTCCTTCGTTTTGGCAGATCGCAACCCCTCACCCTCACCGCTGACGACCTCTATGCCCTCCTTAGGAATTACGATGACGACTACGAGAACCCTGACAAAAGATCTTCTAGCTTCGTCCGGTTTGGAAGAAGTCCCAGCTTCATCAGACTCGGTAGGTCTGCTGATGAGGACAAGGCGAACTACGAACAAAGTTCTGACCTGATCGTTAGCGGATTCCCTCAGAGAAAGAGCAGAGCACGAGACCACTTCATCAGGCTAGGTCGTGATAACGAGGAACTGGACAGAAGCGAGATGGAAGAGGAAGAGAGAAGGAAGCGTTCTGTGGAGGCGTCCTGCCACGATTGTCAAGCGTAATGTGATGAGGTTGTCTTACTCTCTCGTGGGTCAAAATTCCAAGTCTTTTATTTACCAGAATTTGGAACATCACGGAATATGACGGTAAAATACTTGGAATTTTAAGGCTGTTTTCCGTCTTTTTGACTTTTATGGAAACTAAAGGTTGTCTGTGGAAAATAGTTAGCGTTTTCGTTTTGAATTCAAAATTCATTTTCTTTAAACTGGGCTCAAATTTTAAATTTAACTAACTATTTTCATAGATAACCACAAATTTTCCCGCAGTTTTGCTAACGGCTAATGATTCTAAATGAGGCTAAGTTTGTGGTGCATTGATACATGTATATGAATTTTAATCATACGTACCTTAAAGTATATTTCCTTAAATGTATTACAATTATAGATAGAAATGTTTTAACGATTTAAGAATATTTTTCTTCCATGTTTAAACATTGGATCATGTCTATTTTAAAGCGAAATACGCTTAATTAAAAGAAGATATTGACGTTTATAGTTACTGTATGTTATGTACGGGTGTGTATACAATAAGGTTTTTTTTTTTACGAATCGCTAGTTATCATACTTTCCTTGTTTTATTCTTAAATCCTAACTCCTCCAATCATAACTGATTTTATTATCATTTTTTTTTATGAACGTTCATTCTCCATATTTTAAGCTCAATTATTTTAAAAGGACTGACCGCTACTCTTAAATCTTACCTGAAGTATAAAACTAATCGATAATTCTTACGTAATTATTTGAGTACAATCTACAAAGTGTAAGTATCTGAAATTATTTTTAAGGCTGGGTATAAATTATACGGGTAGATTTTTCTATGAATATCCAAATTTTAATACAGTGTACTTAGTATGAATAAGAACAACTTTTACAAAAGGACCAAAACCCGCGAATAGAAAACATCATTTTTTTTTAAAGTCTTAAGTGCTACTTGACCAAATTTAAAAGAACAACTGATTATTACAGTCTATAGAAAAAGGAGTGGGTGTATGCTTAGAACAATAATTTAAAATTTAGATACTCATTAAAAAGTCACCCTGTACGCTTTCGGATACTTTCACTCAACATAGTCATTACTAGATAAATGTTTGCACTTGACTTGCATTAAATAAATGTAAAATGTTGAATGAATCGATGTTACTAATACATAGATAAATGTAAAGTTGTTGCAATACTAAATAAATGGCATTATTATGTAAATTAAATGGCTAAGTTTTAATCATTTCTTTTCTATTTTATAATAAACATGATATGCGTTTATATTGACTGTATCTCCTTACCGTTCCGTTTTCATTTGATTGCCCTAAGTAAGTAAACCTTCGGATTCCCAATTACATAATGATAATAGTAAGCAAACGTACAAAGAAATTGGATGAGATCAAAATAGAATACGATGGAAAAGGTTAACTAAGGAAAAGCTGCCCGTCGATTATGTAAACAAAACCGATTGCCCAGCTTATGGCAGCGAATACGCAAAATGAAGCGTGAAATTACATTGAAAATACGATACACGCTTGTTTTGCCTCAACTTTAAAACTAGGAAAATGGTCTGGTATAAATGACGTTTGACGACCTCCGTAGCCGAGAGGCGGGTACGCCGGACTTAGTATGGCGTCGCCATCTTTGAGGTTCCGGGTTCGGTCCCCGGTCGGGTCAATTTAGGAAACGAACTTTTCTATAATGTCTCGGATCTGATTTCTTTAACACAAAATATGCTTTTGCTACTTACCTTAGAATCAGAGCAATGTATGTGATGTTGTCCAATATTTATTTTAGACTATGGAAACATGATCCATTGTTCTCTGAATGTGCAGCTTAGTAGTTAGGGAAAACAAATAGTGTAAATCCTTACATAATAGATTCTGTAGCTTATATCTAGAGTTATGTGCAAATATGAAAACTCACCCACAGATATGAGGATAGAACCACCTAGAAACCGTTGCTATAATCAGTGGCGGGCATTGCTTTTATTTCGAGGTAGGCACTAGATCGTACTTACTAATGTGTTTTATTGATGAAAATGAGTGATTTCACCAATAACACACATTTACATAAATAAATAAATATAAATATTGGACAACATCACATACATTGCACTGATCCTATAGGTAAGTTGCTAAAGCACTTGTATTATAGAAATCAGAAACAACGACGGCACCACAACACCCAGACCCGAGCCAATATAGAAAAGTTCGTTTTCTACATTGACCCGACCGGGGATCGAACCCGGAACCTCAGAGATGGCGGCGCCATTTAAAGGCGTGTTTGCCTCTCGGCTACGGAGGTCGTCGGTCGATTTGTAAGTACCTATACTGCCTACCTCATTTCATTTACCAGGTAGGCACTGCCTAATTGCCTATATGCATCGCAAGCCCCTGGCTCTAATATAGTGTTTAAGTTCACCACCAGAAACAACAGCCGCAATAAAGTAAGTACGGATACATGTTTACTTAGTTACGATAACAGATGGCGCTGTACTCCCTTAGTTCGCGGTATGATTTTTCCTTAACTATATAGGCTTGGTGAATGCATGTCCCACCAGGGTACTCGTAACTATTGCTTGAACTTATAGCGAAGCTCACATTATTCATGTCACTCTGCTAGGCGTGAACACGTAACAAAAGAATTTTATTGTTCAATACTCGTATAACATTTAAAGACAAAATGTTATTACCAAACGAATCTAAATAATGTGCTGTGCCTTTAAACGAAAATATACCATCAGAGTAGTTTTAAAAGGGTATTTTACACAAATAGGTTTACCTCTCACTGTTCATTTCTTAATTTCATTATTTAAAGCTAGCCTATTTAATTAAAGCAAAGTTAAAGTAGCACCCACAAAAGGCCAATATCAATTTTATTTTTATATCTCAAACTCAAACTTAATTACGTTAAAATTAGTACCTTATTCATTATCTGACTGACTTATCTTAAATTAATTTCGAAAAACCGGCCAAGTGCGAGTCGGACTCGCGCACGAAGGGTTCCGACGTCTATAAAAACGACAAAAAAGACACTTTTATTGTATGGGAGGGCTCCCTTAATTATTTATTTTATTCCGCTTTTTAGTATTTGTTGTTATTGTAGCAACAGAAATACATCATCTGTGCAAATTTCAACGGTCTAACTTTCACGGTTCATGAGATACAGCCTGGTGACAGACGGACAGACAGACATTTTTGAATCGTTTTTGTTATTATTTTGCTGCCAAAAGAAAGTTAAGGCCTCCGTCAATGACTTCTAGTTTGATCGGTTGAACTCGGTTGGAAGCGGCCTGCTTTTAAAGGCTTCTTACTGTCTGTGGAATTTAACCTACTTGTATTGCCAAATAGATTTACAACTGTGAAAGTATAATATTCTATTCAATCATTATTCATTGGATGCTAATATAATTAATTGGCTACCAACACGAGCTGACCAGAAGATAGAGCGAGGTGGTGTACAGCTCAGTATTTTTTTACTAGTAAAAACTATTGGCCTTACTACAAAAAGATAGTACTAGGTTGAGTATGTACTAGTGTTGAACATTTGTCTAAAGAGTAGTCAACCGATTGAAATGTTGACACATCAACATTCGAGACATACAGGGTGTCCAAAAGAATAGGACACTCCTTAAAACCTCGTGATCAGCTGGTCATATACAACAACTTTTCCTATGGGAGCAACATCGATATCGTGATTTTACTTTCAGATGCTCTATACATTATCATCGAGGTATGCGAGTAAGTTTGTATGGAGAAGCTGTTTTTTTTATTGATTTCGATGTTGCTCCCATAGTAAAAGTTGTTGTATATGACCAGCTGATCACGTGGTTTTAAGGAGTGTCCCATTCTTTTGTACACCCTGTATTATTATGAAATATTTCGAATTGGTTGACTATCTTTAGACAAGTGTTCAACACTAGTCTATCTTTATGTTATAAGGCCAATGAAGTCAGACTCATTTGTTAATCATGGCGAATAATAAATACCAAAGAGTATTTGATAGTTTATAAAACAATTTAAATTAACCTACCATTCACATACAATCGATCAAATACCGTTTGAAGATTTGACTATCCCTTTGAATGAACCTAAACTATCCAAGTATTTCAAAAGCAAGGTGCAAGCAAGGGACCATTTTGAGGGATTTCAAACCAAGGGTGGACATTCCGTATCACATACTTACTTATGACGAGCAAATAGCGTAGTGGTGCGGGTCACCGCATAAAATCATTGATTCATCATATCGGGTGTAAAAAACGGCTTAACGAAGCCTAATACCACAAATTTACGTATTATTACGATCATTTTTTTCTTTTACCCTATACCTGGGAAATGACGGGTTACAGAGTTATTGACAGTCAAAGTAACAATTTTTTTTCAAAGATTTTTACAAAATTGACTTCTGTTTGATAATACTAAACTTTTTACAAAGAAACATGATCTGCTTACACACACAGGCATAGTCTGTGGCGTGCGCGCTATACATTGCGGGTTAGAAATAAGTTATTTTTTTTATACCTAAAAATAAAAGTCATTTCCCAGCAATTATTTTTTTTGCATTCTACTTGGTTTTATGTATAGTATTCGTGGTTTAAGGCTTCGTTAAGCCTTTTTTTACACCCTGTATAGACGGATTGTCCCGGGTTTAATACATACTTGGTTAAGATTATTAAAACAAACTTTTCTAATTGGCTCCAGACTGGGGTTTCTGGAAATTTACTTGTATCATGGATTTAAAGAAGAAAGAAACAATAAATTTCTTATTCAAAAACATAATACTTCTATTCTAAATCATCGACCTCAGGTGGGACTCGAACCCACGTCCCATCGCATACCGGGCGAGTGTGTGTTTTTTCAAGTGATAATTATCTTCAATTAAACCTTGCATGGAATTGCTAAAAACAAAAATTTATAATACTTATACTTCCTTGTTTTCATAGTGGGTATTTTGTTTTTGATTTACTTAACAATAATAAAATGAAAAATTCTTTTAACAATCACTCCAATAAATAGTCTTTCGCTAAACTTTGACAAACTTATGGCTTTTGCGGAATTCGAACCCGTGACCGCTGGAATTCTAGTCCGAAGCAACCAGAATTTTCATTTGACAAACCTATTGACACATAATTACTATACATAACTACTTTAATATGCCACATAAACCAATAAGAGCTCCTAATTTGTACCTAGAAGAAGGTCATTCAACCTAAAACCTTGTCTAATAAATGTTAAAAATTGGGATGTCGACACCATTCTTTAATAATAATAAAAACCGGCCAAGTGCAAGTCGGACTCGCGCACGAAGTTCCGTACAATTTAAAAACGGCAAAAAATCACGTTTGTTGTATGGAAGCCGCCTTAAATAATTATTGTATTCTGTCTTTTAGGTTTGTTGTTATAGCGGCAACAGAAATACATCATCTGTGAAAATTTCAACTCTCTAACTATCACGGTTCATGAGATACAGCCTGGTGACAGACTGACAGACAGACGGACAGCGGAGCCTCAGTAATAGGGTCCCGTTTTACCCTTTGGGTACGGAACCATAAAAAGTCATTAATTATTAAAACTAACACCCTATTTTAATAACCTATTTAATGATAGGTAACATTCAAAACAAAAAATGAAACAGTTATCTTTGATAGTTTGTTAGAGCTTTGTTAAAACTATGATTTGTTACGAAAAATTCAAAAATCAATCACAACTTGTTTTCCTGTCGAAACCCACCAACTGCATTGTGGGGCTTATTCTATTCGATCCATACTTCCAGGTACACCCTGTATAGCCTATTAATTTGCGATTTTAATAAAATAACAGATGTTAGCAGACGGTTAGTGCCAATAAACTCTCTTTAAGCGAAGACGAGCGTCACAGCATTAGACTCGCCTTACTCTTTAATTGGTCGTTCGACTCAAAATACCTTCTGCGTTTCGCTGTTTTGTTGTCAAGGCTGTACCTATAAGTATAGAACCTAATTCGGTGTCAATTTTGAGTATACTAATCAGATATTTTGTACAAGGCTGTAGGTAGATTACCTATAACAATTTTACGTATACTAATCTAATATACTCGTAATAGCTTTAAACAAAAGAGAAAATACTAACCAAAAGTTTCGTACTGGCTTCTGCTGAACATAATATGAATTGACAAAGATAAATATATAAACCATCGCACAAAATAACAATAAATGGGATAAACATATAAGATGGATAAATATTTTTAAGTGATGTGACAATTCCAGCTTTTCCAGTTCAGTCGCTTGTATTTACAAATCACTGACTAAAAATAAGTTTTCTTAAAGTTATTTTATTTTATAATAAAAATATATACATAAAAGCACACCTTTTTAACTAAAGTAAGTATAGGTGTAGCCTACAAAGCTTAAGTCAACCCAATAGGCAAGTCTCCTTGTGTGTGATTTTCCTTAAAGTAAAGTAAAGTATGCCTATATACGTCCCACTCTGCAGTGGGCCTGTGCCCTGCGGCACAGGCCTCAACTCGACTATGAGGTGGTTTGGGCCATACTCCACCACGCGAGCCCGGTGCGGATTGGTGGAGGGGTGTTGTAAGGCCAGTGACTAAACCTTACTGTCAGATGTTATCAAGCCGCCTTAAGGCCTCTGACTAGGCTTCACGACCAATATCAAGCGATATTGGCCGGGACCAACTTTTAATATGCCTTCCGAAGCACGGAGATGCTCGTGATAAATGTCACTAAATATGGTCGGAATGGTCACCCATCCACTCACGACCGCGGCGTTGGTTACTTAACTTTAGTAATCGATACCAAAGCGCTGCCGCCACTGAGCTACGAGCACCTCTCCTTGACTAAAAGGATCTCAGCAGGACTAGCATGCGCGCATCGGTTATTTTATCGATAGACAAGACAAATTTTGTCTTTGACGATATTTGTCGTTTTCCCTAATTACAGACGTCTCGAATCCTTTTTCTCAATATTTTCAGGGTCTCCCGGTCTTCGTAGCTACTTATTTTTACGTTATAACACAGCATTGCATGATATTTTGGTTTTTTCTTTGTTCGTCGAACGTCAAAAGTCGATAAAATGCCACGACAAAATTTTATCGTGTTGCGCATGCTAGCCCTGCTGGTTAGATTTCCGGTTGACTAAATTTAAGTTACGATTTTTTTAGTATCACGAATGGATATGCTGGAATACACTCCCTTCAAATACAATAAGTTATTTGGTAATTCAGAAAACAAGAACAACACACAGAAAGAAAGAGAAGTAGCGAATAAACGAAGTTTTATCTTCGAGACCATGAAAACTGGTATGTTACTTATTTAGATAAAAAAATATAAGCAAGACTGAAATATCCCACTGCAGATCACTACTATTATTATTTATGATAACAAAGTTAATGATAAAAACGTTCTCTTACTGTTTAACTATTAAGTAAGATGTGTCAGTATTATAAAACCTTTTAATTGAATTCCTAAGCTTAGCACTTACAAAAGCTCATTCATTTATCATAGTAAATTTATAATTTGAATAATAAAATAATTTCCTATTACCAACATAAACAAACAAGGCCTATCTAAACAATTACTGTCGCTCATTGGTCACTTTATGATACATAATAAGGTAATTGGGTTCAAAATTAAATCATCATACACGAGTTGTCGTGAATTTAAAAGCAGCTATTTTACTGACCGTTTCATTAAACGGTGGTTTTACTGTAATATACATTTAAACTACGGTTATTAAAATCGAGGTTTTTCCTGAAAATACGTATTGAGTTGTCAATAAAAAAAAAATCTATGATGCAACATCTAATTCGGAAAAACAGCTTCATTGTTGGTAGGTAGTAATTAATCTGAGCCATTTAATATAAGGTATTAATTTATGAAACAGCAAAAAAAACAATAATATCCAGCTAGCTGTCGTCAAATTGACTTCAGTTTCTTTCAATATGTCTGTTTGGAGATTTCGGTGTTGATCCTAAAGAAAAAGTTGTAGAGCAATTAGAAGGGGAGGCCTATGTTACATATCGTAGGTTCATTTTCTAAGAAAACGTAAACTTGCTCTAAATATCACCTAAGCGATACAAACAAACACAGTCTCTATTTCGCAAGGAAGTGGGTTCACATTACTATTGTCAATGAGTGACTTCAGTGTTAAGCTACGGCCGAACCAGCGCGGGGGCGTGGGCGTGGGCGGGCAGGCCAGTTTACACCAAACACGCGGACACGAGGCGTTCAGGAGGCCTAGCACAAAAATGTATCTTTCGCTCGGATGTATAAACCTAACAAGAAGAGATTAGTCAAAGAAGATTATGAATGTTAGTCATAATAAAGGTATCTAATGATGTTGTAGAAATTATGATTTAACTATTGTTTATCAGATTATTTGCCGATATACTACGAATATAAAAGCTCAACCCTTTTACTAAATAAACAAAGAATTTTTGTAGAGTTTTTATTATTATTATTTACTGAGTTTCGAAATTATTATTTCCAACGCGGTTACCCGAGCGAAGCTATTCGAAGATATATGAAACAAAAAAAGCTAGTTGGCTTCACTCATTGCTTTTCGGAAAAAAAAATAGTAGCTTTAAACGTCATTATTTATATTATCGTAGTAGCGCACCATCTGTCTGTTGAGCCTTTTCACGTCAAATGTCATGTCATGCAAAAGCTGAATGTCAAGCTGCACGCGTGATACACGCCGCCGCTGTCCGCGCCGATGTGATACAAATGCTATGGCACGATCTGAACGCCCACGCCCACGCCACCACGCACGACACCGCGCACGCGTCTGTTTGGCCGGGACTTTAGAGTGACAGCGCTTATCACTTAAGCACTAATCGTACCAGTACTGTATTTCCAATTATTATTACTAACTTTCCCGACGAACTTCGTGCCGGCTAACAGTATTTATTTTTTCGTTCGCTTTTTAATGTTATTATTATTTATTCTGCTATTCAGGGCGAAGACAGAACAAATTAAAAACCACGAAAATCAGTCCAGCCGCTCTCGAATTATAAGTATAAGTGTTGTATTAAATTTTAATCATACATTTGAAGATAGGTACCTACCTATTCGACGTCTGCACTAATAGGGTGTGATGAACATATTACATTAAATAATATTTTAACATGTTATTGCAAGAATACAAAAACTTACAAAAACGGGATTTTTGTGCTAGTCTTCAAGACGATAATGTCATGGTTATCAGGTCTAAAGAATTGCTGACATCATATCTTTACTTTTATATAATCACTTCGCCTATTTATAGCAAGCATTCATCCAATAAAAATACACACCACATGTCAAATCCAGACGCAAAATCCCTTGGATCGGACCAATTAGTGAGCTGGGCAGAAAACGTAGGCACGCCTAACTTCATTACGAGAACCCGACGAACCTAAACCTGGTAAATTATGGACTAAATACTACGAGCTGATAGTTCATCGATTGTGATTTGGTGTAGAAGGAAATACTCGTAAGCCTGATTTGTTTGATTCTCGGCTTTATTCAATAGGGAATGGAAGGTTGTAATTATAAATATTATTCCATACCTCGGAGAAAACTTACAGGCTTATCAAAGATATCGCTGAAATAAATCATGAAAATCAATCGTTGTGCTAAAACCTGCGCACTGTTTAGTTACTAGTAACAATAAAGTAAATAATGACAAAAACACAAGAAACAAATCAAGTTATTAATATATAAAATTATTACTATGCAATACATATAATAATCACGGCAAGAATACCATTCCTTTAGGAAAATGTTCATAAGAATACAGAACACGAAGAGCGGATACGGCCAAATACAGGACTCCCTAGGAGCAAGGACTTAACTGGATACTACACCGAGTTGGAAAGGAACTTGATGGATTGGTTGCCAGGATGTTGATGAGACAACGGGCTGCCTACCATATCAAAACAACCTCTATTCTTGTAACCAAACTTTTTTTACATAATATAAAGATTTTCATTTTCATATGATCAGGGCAGACGGTGACTCGCCGCTCACAGGATGGGCCGCCCTATTGAAGCCGCCAGCTGATAGAGAAATATATTATGATGTTGGAGAGGGTAGGGACATCGGTGTGAGCGAGCAGCTGAGGTTGTAGATAGGTGAATCTGTTGGGTGCAACTCATTAATATAAATAATTTAATTTGGAGAAAGGGAAGTAACGTAAATACGAATAAATTTACACATCCGACCAGAAGCACAATTCTTATTATTCTATCTCAATGATTATTTACGTCCATTATAAAATGAACTTTTACTAAAAGGATCGGCAGTTCGATGTCGAATTCATCGTATACAAGACATCTAAGTATATTAATTATTGCTATTTATTTCCGAATCAGATAACGAAATCAGTTTGGTTTGCATTGCCTTTGTATTTTTAAATATACAAATCTAAAGAAAAACATTTTTCGTATCGTATGTTTCCAGCCTTTGTCCCGGTAGAACAGGATATAAAGGGAGGTAATGAAAAAAGAAATCACGATTAAAATATACTTATTTCGAGTAAACGATAAGCACAGTCCTATTTTAGGAAAACACCAATGGTACAGAACAACAGTTACGAAAAAACTTTTTTTAAAGTATGTAAAGGTTATTTATTATATAATAATAGCAGCAGGTAAGTAATTTCATAATAATAGCATCATCACATACATCGCTCTGATCATATGAGAAAGCGGTACCACAACATCCTGAACTGAGACAAATAGAAAAGTTCGTTTTTAGGGTTCCGTACCCAAAGGGTAAAACGGGACCCTATTACTAAGGCTCCGCTGTCCATCTGTCACCAGGCTGTATCTCATGAACCGCGATAGCTAGAGACTTGAATTTTTTACAGATGATGTATTTCTGTTGCCGCTGTAACAACAAATACTAAAAAACAGGATACAATAAATATTTAAGGGGGCTCCCATACAACAAACGCGTTTTCTTGCCGTTTTTATAGATAATGGTACGGAACACTTCGTGCGCGAGTCCGACTCGCACTTGGCCTGTTTTTTACATTTTATTGTGACAATACTCTCATCCATAACAGCCGCGGCAGATATTTTTTAAATACCTTTATAGCAAACGTAAAATTAAACGATCCACGAATTTATACTTAACGCAGCACAGAGTTATGACTAATTAATAAGCAAATTAGCCAACAATGGACAAAACGTCAAAGCGAAACGAACTCCGCCACAAAAGACAATCCGCCATTGAGCATGCTAAATAGTCCCGATGGATAATGCAAAATGCGCTCAGCGTCAAAGTTGTTCATGGACACGCGGCTTGACTGCTAGCGTATGAAAATAATAATAAATTTTCACAGATGATGTATTTCTGTTACCGAAGTAACATAATGTAAAGTACAAGTTTATTAATTAATTTACTGACGTTGAAACTGGAAAAAACAGGTTCAGGGATATTACAAAAAACTTTTAAGAACTTATATTAACAAACAAATTAAGGTATTTACTAGAAAATAATTGTAATTTGTATCAATTTCCTTGTTATATATATTTTTTTTATTTATAGAAGAAAATGTGTCGTGTGGTGCCGGCACGTTAAAAGTATTGCACCACCCCTTCTCTTCGTATGGGTGTCGTAAGAGGCGACTACAGGAGAACGACGAGGCAGCAGCGTCTCCTCTCCACCATTGGCCAAACTGCGATCGCCAACCCGCCTGCCAAGCTTGGCGATTATGGCAAAATCCTCCTTTTGAAGAGGCCCGTGTCCAGCAGTGGACTGATATAGGCTGGTGATAATGATGATGATGATGATAAAAGAAAACCATAATACCGCGGGGTTATATTTTATTAGGTAGGTATTTCTTACACGAGCCCAAAATCCGCTTTCTGTAAAGCCTGTACATTAAGGTGAACGCACACTTAAATAATCCTACTAATATTATAAATGCGAAAGTTTGTTACTCTTTTACGCAAATACTACTAAACGGATTTGGATGAAATTTTGCACACATAGAATATGATCTGGATTAACTTAAAGGTAACTTTTTATCCCGGGTAAGTGTTCCTGTGGGGTATATTGAATAAACTTAAGCCACGCGAGCGAAGTCGGGGGCAACAGCTACATAGTTTAATTATGTAAATAAGTCACGTATGAATTTTTACTAGCGTAATGCCTATTGTATTATCCGTAATTTAATGTTATTTTTGGCTGTTTAGGGTGACATGATGAGATGATTATTGTCATTATTCCTTGATTCTACTTCCAATGAATACGTTTCCTACCACTTCAACTAGCCTCAAAAGGTTGTGGTTAATACTACTACAATCATCATAACCACTTTTAATATAAAGATTTTACTACAGATTCCACTTTGAAACAATCAGTAAATATTTCCATACAAAATTTAATTTACCTCATCATTAAAGTGTTTGAAATTCGCTAGTGTGAAAGGTCTCTAACTGTATTTCTACGATACACATTCGATTATTGGGATTTCGTATAAATACGTCTCCAGAAACATAAATAAAAACCGGCCAAGTGCGAGTCTGACTCGCGCACGAAGGGTACCGTACCATTATCTATAAAAAACGTCAAGAAAATCACGTTTGTTGTATGGGAGCCCCGTTAAATATTTATTGTATTCTGTTTTTCAGTGTGTGTTGTTATAGCGGCAACAGATTTACATCATCTGTGAAAATTTCAACTCTCTAACTATCACGTTCATGAGATACAGCCTGGTGACAGACGGACAGACAGACAAACAGCGAAGCCTTAATAATAGGGTCCCGTTTTAACCCTAAAAAGCTTCAATCTTTAAATTTGCCTTTAAAAAACAGAGGTTCTATTGCCCGGTCGTATGTGGCAAGCCTAACCACTATTTATGCGGTGAAGTATTCGTCATGTATTAACCGTCATTTGGCCTCAACGCATTCAGAATCGAGTGGTGATTGCCTTTACGTGGTTTTACCAAATTTCTACTTGAACCAGGAAATTTTGTACTAAAACAAACACAGAAGTTTAAACACAAAAGTTAAGTAGGTACGTGTTGAGTTATCAATAAATAAATAAACTGTTTCCACAATCACACCAAATAAATGGCGCCGCCGAACCTCCGTAGCCGAGAGGCGAGTATGCCGACTATATGGCGTCGCCATCTGAGGTTCCGGGTTCGATCCCGGGTCGGGTCAATGTAGAAAACGAACTTTTCTATATTGGCTCGGGTCTGGGTGTTGTGGTACCGTCTTTGTTTCTGATTACTATAACAGAAGTGCTTTAGCTACTTACCTTGGGACCAGAACAATGTATGTGATGTATGTATATCTAGCCCGTTAATTAAAACTGTACTATGACGACTAGATATTAGATAAACATACCTAATACGTTTAATCACATCTATGACTCAGGTACAAATGCTCGTGTTCATCATACAACCATTTCGGAATTCGAACACGCAATCGCTAGTCCGGGGCGCGAACCACTACACCAATCAATCAATGTATGAATTATGCATCATATAAATAAATATATACCTATAAATATCAATGTAAATAAGTATCATATTACTTAATTGGCCCACTGCAGGATCTAGTGTCTCTATATATCCTTTGACCAAAACCGTCTTTTCTGAAATTGGTATAGATTTACTTGTTCATCACAAACCTACTACAATGCTCCGATGATATAGTTTTACTTGTTCGTCATGGCCAAGGCAACAAATTAATTTTGAACACCAATCCGACCAATCCGAATTGACGATTTCCGTAGCCGAGAGGCGAGCACGCCGGACTATATGGCGTCGCCATCTCTGAGGTTCCGGGTTCGATCCCCGGTCGGGTCAATGTAGAAATCTAACTTTTCTATATTGTCTGGATGTTGTGTTACCGTCATTGTTACTGCTTTTCTGCATTTCTATAGCACAAGTGCTTTAGTTACTTATCATAGGATCAGAGCAATGTTTGTGATGTTGTCCAAAAAAACCTTTGTCTTTTTCACAATAACTCACTCTTCAATCAACATAAAGCGGGCTCACTGAATGTTTGTAATGTTGTGACCTTAATAAAAATGTGTAATGTACAATATTATGGACTTAGCAGGGAGTTCCGCAAACTATAAATTAGCAGCAACGCTATGCTAGTTAGTAACGGAGCGGTTTGAGATTTATCTGCTATCTTATATCGGCTAGTGATGTTTGTAGGACAACAATCATAATTATCGTTATCGATGAATTGTTTTGCTAAATTTAGCGTTTTATGGTTTTGCGCCTAAAAGCCTCCTCTAATTGAAAGGACCTATTACAATTTATGGTTACAGAAAGAGGGGGAAATATCTGGAATTCTTATATCGTGGAAACACCTGAATATATCGCGAACCTAGGTAGTTTGCTGCAGAGGTGATACGCTGGGATACAATGAGCGCTCAAATGAATAAATTTGCGAATTCAGCCGAGTGGTTTTATACCATTAATTTGTCCTCCCACTATGTTCTACCTTTTGTTGTTTCCCATTATATGTAACTAAACACAGTAAATAGTATTTGGCTGCACACGCAAATGCCTATCAAAAGCGGCCATGAGGTGCAATACTATTTACTTATTAGATACCTGTCAAATACTAAATTGTCGTTGGCACAAAAAAAAACGAAAACATTTTGCTGTTTTATGTAAGTGCATTGTTAACCTAAACCAAAATTTTAAAAAACTCGTCACGGAGAGAATTTTTTAATTTGGTTTGTAATTTGCACCTAAAAAAAACATGAAAGAAAATACAAAATTTCTGCGCAAAACAAATTTGATTTGGCCTATTTTTATCGATACTAGCACATCCCTTTCAGCACTAGGCACGCACCTGTCTCGGCGGGCGATGCATAAGATGCTGAATATACTGCCGGCACGTGAGCTATTTGCAGCAAACACGTTGTTATTAGGTATAGGTTGGGTAATAGTGACCTGTCTAGGTTTTACCTGGGTATTTGTTAAAGGTGTAGGTGTTTTTTATAGTAGGTTTAGAGGGCTAGCGCGTGTTTCTTGAGTTGTTAGTTCATAGTAAGGAGACGTATGTATACGTAGACTCAGTGACGCCACATGGAGAGTCTTACTTAAATTAATATCTACTGGATTAATTAATTTAATTAACAAGAAACCTCTTAACCTATCAGCTACAAAAACAGACACAATATGGGTGACCTGACTCGGTTTACCCGTTTGTTTGTTGAAGTTGAAGGTGTTTTTATCTAATATAGTAAATAGATGTGAGGGTATAGTACCTAGTTGAAGTGATACCACAGGGCAAGTCTTAGTTCAATTAATATCTACTGTGTGAATTTAATTTAAAGTCCCTAGAAACTTTTTAACCTCCCAGCCTCAAAACAAGACAGAACTAAAAACTTGTAACGCGACCGCGACCGCTCCAAGCTGCACGAGTTAGGGCTGATCTGTTGCTCGTATTTTGGTCTATTCGATCGTAGTTTGATTATTTAGGATTTTTTTGTAATTTTTATTAATTTCGTTGTTGTGTCCATAGAAAGATGTGTATTTGGCCACCAGCAGGGCTAGCATGCGCGTATCGGTTTTTGTATCGATAGACAGGACTAATTTTGTCTTCGACGATAATTTTGTTGCTTTCCCTAACCTAACTTTCCTGGTTTCCTGGTTGTTAGTCATGTTATTTCCTTGTTTTTTTTAATGCATTATATTTAAGTATGTATGTATGTTATTTTTATCTAAGCATTTATATTTTATAGGTATTTTTTGTACTTATGTGTATGTAGTTTATACTTATTGATATCATGACATTAAGTTATTTCGATGTTATCGTCGAAGACAAAACGACATATTTACGTCAAATATCGATAAAATGCCACGACAAAATTTTATCGTGTTGCGCATGCTAGCCCTGCGAATCAATCAGCCTTAGAGGTTGTTAGATTCCCCGAATAGCCCCGGATATTTTTTAACAAATATCTAGCAAAAACAAAGCTGTAGAGTAGTTAATACCGATTCTTCCTCAATACATTGCATTAGCTGATGTGTTTACTCGCAACCGCGTTTGTTTTCGAACACAACCGTAGAGTTTCAACTGATGTTGCTTACTGTTAACCAATTAATAACTAATTTATATAATTAAGGTTAAGAGCTGTATCATGTAACGGATCTTATTGTTAACTTATCTAGATATATCCATGATATACGAGTAGTACGAACAGCTTTAATGGCATGTGTAAGAGGTTCCCCTTTAGCCTGTTAATCTTCATAAATAATAGATTAAAATTAAGATATGTAATCTGCAAACAGAAACAACGTTACACAAGACTATTTTGCACTGCGCTAAATGGCAAATTCTCTTTTCTATCGCACTCCCTAGAATTCGAATTATTAATACTATTAACATACTGTGTTATTAACTGTTATTAACTACAGGTGTAAACGGGGCCTAATTTTGGATTATCTAGAATTCATTGCAAGACTGTGTAGTAATAAAGTATTAGCTACCTACTTACAAGAAAGTTGCAGTTATAGCTGATATACTGTATGTTTGAGTACTTCATAAACTCAAGTACCTATATGTTTTTAAACCTAAGTATAAAATTACAATGGTGGGTACTATTATTATGTTTTAGAGTCCTTCTTTCTTCTTTCTTTGAATCTATGATTATTATTAATATTAAAGCGGTGGTAGAACAAATAAAACTAAATTTGTATGTTTTATCTTTAATTATATACATGTCTAGATTACCTGTTCGAATGTCATAAACGTCAAAAATATATAAGCCAACTGTTGGCGCAAAAGTTTGTTTCGCTTTATAATTGCTCCAAAGTAACCATAGTTGTTACTTACTGAAAACTGACCTATTTTTTTTGGTGACAATTGCAGCACATCACTCTATCTTGTTTGTGTTGTTGTGGTTTGTTATCAAAGGTATGTTTATAATCAAAGGTTTTTATAAAACATAGTACAGATATGATATTTAAATTGGTATTAAATAAAATAAAATATAATAAAAGTGTTTGACATGACTGAAGTGTTACAAACCATCCAGAAGAAAACCATAAAAAACTTATCAGCGATCTGCCTGTCGATTCTGATAAAACGCGCAAGTGAAGTCGCTCTGAAACTCACTTACACGTTACAAACGTCAGTCTGTGAAACGGTGAAGTCATAAAGAACAATGGGCATTTTGGCCCCAGCTTGTAGCATCTTGCGACCTTTATAATATAAAAGGCCTATAACAATCCTATATTTTTTTCTAAGGCGAGGTACTTCTAAACGATGGTAGAAAAATACTAGGTGATGTCAAAGTATGCCAACCTTCATACATGATATTCGAAAATAATCTATTATTTCATTACATTATTTTCGTTCCCGTTTTGTTTTCCATAACCATTCTATAAACTATTTCTCATTTCATTGTATCATTTACAATGTCCAATTTCCTTCATATTTTTGTACCTAATGTAAAAAAAAATCTAAAATAATGAAAAAAAAAATTTTTTTTGTCATATTGTTTCCTCCATATCCTACATATTTGTTTGAAAACACGTATTTTCACAGTAAACGAACATAAAATGTAGACCTTCAACATTTTTAATAGCTTTTTTCTATACTTTAGTGTTATATTCAGGAAAAACGGTATCCAATAGAAATCGCGATTAAAACCATTAAAACCAATTTATTTCTGTAAATAGGCTCAAACTAAGCGCTTTTACACGTCCCAATATTTTTTTTCCCTACCACTACTTCGGGACAATTTTGGGCTAGCGCCGAGAAGAAGTAGCGCAAGAAACTCGGTCACTATTGTCAGCCTCTTTTTAAATAGTATATATTTTACATTACAAGATAAATGTACCTGTGCGAGCAGGGCAGTATTTATTTCCAAATATTTTTATCGTTTATATAATCATTTACAGTATAATATCCTTTTTTCATTAAAGTTGTTTTAATATGCGATTTAAATTTTAACAGGGGTAGTTCTACAATAGACGCTGGTAATTTATTAAAAAAGCGAATACATTTTCCCATAAACGAATTACCCACTTTATGCAGTCTGAAATTGGGAACGGCAAGCTTATTCTTATTCCGTGTGTTAAGATTATGAATGTCACTTTTCTGAAGGAATAAGGACAGGTTTTTGCGGATGTACATTATATTTTCATAAATAAATTGGGATGCTACTGTAAGTATATTAATTTATTTAAACAGTTCTTTTAAGGAGTCTCGGGGTCCAAGGCCGTAAATTGCCCGTACAGCTCTCTTCTGCAGTACAAATATAGATTCAATATCTGCTGCTGAGCCCTATAACAATATTCCATATGACATTATACTATGAAAATAGCCAAAATACACCAATCTTGCCGTTTCAACATCAGTCAGTTGTCTTATCTTTCTCACGGCATAAGCAGCAGAGCTAAGTCTTCCCGACAGAGTCTCGATATGCGCACCCCATTGCAAACGGGAATCTAAAGTGATTCCTTAAAATGTAGTGGAACTAGATGTATTAAGTTGTTCATCTTTTACAGTAATATGTGTTGAGACAAGTTTTACGTTGGGCATTGTGAATTTGATGCACTTTGTTTTATTTGCATTGAGCATAAGATTATTGGTGGTGAACCAATGCAATACTTGCAAGAGTGCATTATTTACATCGTCAAATGAGTCTTTACCTCTCTTGATTTTAAAAATCAATGAAGTATCATCTGCAAATAACACTGTCTCACAGAGGTCTTTCGTAAAAGATGGAAGGTCATTTATGTAAATTAGAAAGAGCAGAGGCCCTAATATCGATCCCTGCGGCACGCCCATAGTAAGAGGCGACCCAGAAGACTCAGCTCCATTGATACTAACTTTTTGTGTTCTGCCTGTGAGATAAGAGTTTACTAAATCTGAGGCATCGCATGAAACACCATAGTGTCTAAGTTTTTTCAGTAAAGTTTGATGGTCCACACAATCAAAAGCCTTAGAAAGATCACAAAAAACTCCTAAAGCGTCCTGCCTACTTTCCCAAGCATCAAACACGTGTTTCAAGAGTGCAACTCCACTATTACTATTAGTAGATTACTTGGTAACCCCATACATTTCGCCATTGATTCTTTTGCAGCCATATTGTGTATAAGATCCACTTTAAATCCGCATGGATTTAAAGAGTAGCATTACTCTGATAATATTACAAGCTGGGGCCAGAGCAGAGTCCATATATTTCTGCCCATTGTTGTTTGATAACATCATTTTATTTTTTAAATATATGTAAATATTATTTTCACCGTAGTATTTAATTCATATTATGTTAACATAGGCTAGTTTCGGCTTGATATACCATAAACCTAACACCTTGTATAGAATAATTATATTTAACTGAGGGGATTTCATAAAACACACTAGTTGGATATCTATTATTTCAAATAATCAAATGGGTCAAATGTATGCATGGCGCTCTCCAACGTCCATGACTGCATAAGCAAACGCCCTAGATTCAGTAGTTTAATTGTATAGCTAGTGACAGATTTCAATACCTTAGTAACTAAGACGTATTCGGCTTCGAAATAACCGTAAATTTGTACTAAAGAATTTCAGAATTGGATCAAGAAAACAATTAGATTTAATTAGAAAAAAAAATATCTATGAGTAAGGAATCAACACTCGTTACAAGGTAGCAAAGTAGCATTAGATTATGTCAGTGTTCTCAGCAAACTCAAAATCAACCCAATTTAGAGAAGTTTGTTTATGAACTGACTCGAACCCGGAACTTTTTACGTTAAAAGAAATAGGCCACTACGCTAATCTATTAGAGATTTATAGTTCTCGTTAAATCGATAAGATCAATTATGTCAGAATGATTAATATAAATTATAATAAATTGTTTCCACAATCACACCAATTAGCTAGCCCCAAACTAAGCAAAGCTTGTACTATGGCGACTAGATAACGGATAAACATACTTTAATACGTTTATAAACATCCATGACTTAGGTACAAATGCTCGTGCTCATCACACAAACACAAATATAAGGTTTACCTAGTAAATAAATATTTTTGCAATCATGGTAACCATAATATTAAGTACTATCTTAATATATTGATGACCTCTCGTTTTGTACAAACTATTTACAATAAAAGCATTGGCAAAATGCTATCTAAAGATTCTTGAAATCAAATGAAAATTTTATCCGACATGTTAGATGTAGTAATAATGTTTTGAATGTATTACCAACGTCCACTTCACAAGATGACTATGTAAGGTCAGGCAATGTTTGTATGGGATGAGTGATTCTACACTGCGAAAGAGATATAAATGGCCTTATTACAAAATAGATAGACTACATTTAAACACTGTCTAAAGATTAGCGAACCAATTTATAATGTAAGTCATTATTACCGAGACATGTCATGTGTCAACATTTTAAATTGGTTGGTTATTTTTTAGACACCGTTTAATCCTAGTCTTTCTTTTTAGTAATAAGGTATAAGTATCCCCATGTTTTGTAGAATACCGACAGGGGTACCGAGTGCTATTGCCAGCTGTCCAACATAGAAACCCTTTAATTGACTACCTCTGGCCGAGACGCCAGGACGCGGGCTCGATTCTCGATGGGGTTATGTACATAACAAACGATTTCAACTATATTTTGTTCATGTTTTTTTTTGTTTTTTATGGGCACAACTTTCTATGAATACAATGCAGCATGAAAAAAATATTTGACAACATAACATAAGTGGGATCCCATTGTATTTCATAAACGTTTTTGGTCGAAAATCATAACCCATAACAAAGTTCTCAGAATTATCACTTGTCATAATAATCAAATCTCCGAATCAATCACATTGTCTAATAGTCATTTGTCCGAAAGGTATTTAGTCATAATGTTCATTTCTATAAATATAAAATCTCATAATTTTGTTAGTCATAAACATATTTGTCCGTTATATCTTTTAACATAAGTAGTGTTGTTGAATGAAATGACCCGTCTGAAAAGAAGTACTGGGGACGGACAGAAACATTGAGAATGTTTATAAAAAACCACAGGCTCTTTGAATACCTTAATCAATCCCACTTGACAGACCATTAAATCACTAAAAAGCAAAAACATATCCAAAAATATAATTAAAAAGTTTAAAAAACATATACAGTTATAAATAGGAGGCCGATCCAGATATCGGTAGTCAACTAGTAGTAATATTCCGAATATACACATATCATAAAAAAATTAGTTCAGAATCTGAATCGGAGCATTTATACATACATACACATAGATACCATTCATTCCAAAAAAAAATCTTCAAATGTATGTTTCCTTTTATCTAGGATTCTAGATTATTAGGATTATCGGTGAAAAGCCATAAGCGGCCATAAGGTTTGAAACAAAATAAAAGGTTGTGTATGTATGTTTCCTTTTATCTAGGATTCTAGATTATTAGGATTATCGGTGAAAAGCCATAAGCGGCCATAAGGTTTGAAACAAACCAAATTCAATATTCA
Organism: Anania fuscalis; assembly: GCA_950371115.1. Lineage (NCBI taxonomy): Eukaryota > Metazoa > Arthropoda > Insecta > Lepidoptera > Crambidae > Anania > Anania fuscalis. The sequence continues at coordinate 10,492,061 of OX493344.1, forward strand.
TCATCATCATCTTAGCCTATTACAGTCAACTGCTGGAGGTAGGCCTCCCGCTTTTTTCATCGATCCACTGCCAGCCATCTTCCTAAGGTCATTGGTCCATCGAGCTGACGACGCACGCAGACCGTGGTCGGGAGCAGACATGTTCGCGGCGAGAATTGGAGCCGTGGAGGCGACTTTTCACCACGCGAGGTACATACACTCTCTTTACTTCTATATCGATATATTTCTGTGGTACCTGAGGTGTGCTTATAATTTTGGTTTAAAAGCAAATAAATAATATTCACGGTTTATTAGATCAACAGACATCTGTTACAAACAATAATCGCGGTAGGTCGCTCATATCTAGATAATCCAATAAAGCTCAATGCGACGACCTAGACGCATGCAGCCTACACATGCCCGGAAGTGCCGTTATTGTCCGGCAAGGGTGCCCAACATTGTTCCAAGTTCGATTACCATTCAGTACAATATTTAATGTAAGTACTTACTTACACAAATACAGTAAGGACCTGTTTCACAATGTACGGATAAATTCTACATAAATTCTGAATAAGCTATTTTCGACTGATATAAAATTATATTTCTTAACGCAAAAATATTCATAAATACTATTTCGTCATGGATTACAATGTACAGATAAAGAGCCAAATAGCTATATATAACAGATAAAAATATATAGAGAATAAAATTGCTTGAATTAATGTGTCATAGAGCGCTATTTGACGGTCGTGAAACGCAAGAAAACTCTATTTAATAAAAATATATTTTACGATTTTTCAGCAAATTAACAGTTAATTTAACAAAAAGTACTTTTGTTATAAGAGTGTGTAAAAAATACACATATATTAAACAACTTATTTGACTTATAAAGTAGTGGTAAGCCCATTATAGGATCCGGATAGGAGCCGTCTATAGGATTCTATAGAGATGACTGCGCTAAGTCCGGCGTGCTCGCTAATTTGTATCATATTCTTTAAATTGTTTCATTAAATGTAAAACATATCTAATAACACTTAACGACGACAATTATTTACGATAAGTCACGTTTCCTTGCCAAGTTCGGTAGAACATGAGAACTCTTTACGTACATGTACATAACATCCATTATAACTATATTTTGGACAAATAAAGTTTTCATTTCATTTCCAAAACCAGTGTTTACTCCTGAACATGATATTATCTTCCATTTTACGGATACAAAATTAATTCACATGTTACTTCTATTGTTTACAGTTTGAGAATCGTCCCCAGTGGGCGATAATTAGCTTACGCCTTACGTAAACAATGCGTGCACCCACACGTTCCGACCCACTGTGCATGTTGCACTTGATGTTTCTATCGGCTTAAATCCGAGTAAGCTGGGAACTGTAAACTATGTTACATTTTAGAATAGGTAAATTAAAAGGAAAATAAACTTATATTTACTTGCTCATAATATTAGATAATATGTATACAATGACAAAATCTAAACAAGGTTTGGTGGGACGGTTTTTCATGTTTTAGGCGTGGTAAAGTTAAGGTTTATGGTTTAAGAATTTATTTCTCAAAAAGAAATTTAAATTTCACTTTAGCTGAGAAATACAGTATTCATTATAAACTAAACACAAATCGTATGCTAAGGGTATACCTAAGGGCGTACGATAACAATACCACAATTACAACAATCACAAAATATAAGCGTAAGTTCGCCCGGTAGATTTAAAACCTTGATGACCTAATGTATACTATAAATGATATGGTCGACACTATTTTGTTAAAGGCGATCACTTGCTATTAACATGATGCTATTGCTATTACCAAGAGAAATCTTTTCGGATGTGGAACTTGAAAGAGAAATATTTTTTTTTACAAAGGAAACGACTGAATTTCTTTGATATCTTTCGGTAGTTTGTTATATAGCTGCGCTCCTTCGTATAAGTTTCTTTATTTATACCATGGTTTTCAAATGGCGACCTCGAATTGATATGAACAAGCTTGTTTTCCCGGTGGCCGGACGCCCCAGTCGAGGCGGGATCCCGCTAGGATGCACAAGGCCCAGATTCACTAGCTGTAGCGTTCTGTGGGGGAGGCTTATCCCCAGCAGTGGACTTCCAAAGGCTGGTGCAAAAATAATAATGGGTCGTCGCCCCCGGGTCGGCAGATGTAGACGTAACGTTGCTCTTCGCAAAACAAAAAAACGTACCTAGGCTACCATTTTAACCCTTTCTGGGACACAACACAGACACAATACCTATAGATTTTGTTGTTAACACGTCAAGGTAAGTACAGGTGTGGTGTGTCCAGAAAAGTGTTAAGCATGTAAGATTTATTCTTTTTAAATATTGGTACTTACATCGTGTATGCCAAATGACTAGCGATATTTTAGGATATTTAAAAAGTACACAACAAAAAAAACAAGGGCTAAAGTATAAAAATATTTTGAACGGAAAAATGGTACAAAACAAAATCATACCCTGAAATATGACTGGTCATTAGCCCACAATATTGTTCCAAACCAGAATTAAAAATACAAAATTGGGATGTGTAACAGAGCTTAATTTAAGCCTATTTGCAGAAATAAATAAGTTTTATTGGTTATAATAATAACTTGTAAATAACTTATTCAAATAGGATTTAATTATAATTCCGTGTGAATATAAAAACGAGAAAATAGCTTAATAGATGTATTTGCTGAATTTCAGCAAATTCCGTTAAAAGCGTTAATAAGATATATAAATACATACTTTCAGAATTGATCTAGTAAGATGAGGACCAATAATAAAATAATGCCTTAAAAACGTCCTAGCTGACTGCCATTTTGACTTCTTTTAAATTATATTCGAACATCAACTATGACGAGAACAGACCAGTCGGCCAACATAGGACTTGTCCAATTATTTTCGGTTACCTAAGCCAAAAATAATGACATTTGTAAATTGTTTTGATACACGAAAAACTGTTACCTTAATTAAATGACTCCTTATGCTAATGTTGATTCGTTCGGCTTAACGTATCGATATGTCGGCGTTCGCCGGGCTTACATTAATGACATTAACTTGGCTTGCGCGGTAGTGATGTTACACGGTACGGTAACGTAAAATTATCGATATATTTCCACTAATCACAAAGGTATCTAAATTAACGACTTTTAAGCTTACAAACCCAATTTTAAATCAAACTTAGAGGAAAGTTTTCCTTCCTTGACCGACTTCCATCGGATCGTAAGCAACTAATTTTAAATTACAAAAAAGCAGATTAGTTTTAGTATTAATTAGGATCATAAAACAAACAACCAACCAATCTGGAAGTCACTGGGGGCCTATGTTTAGCAGTGGTTGAAATATGATGATGATGATGAAGATCACTTAAGAAATATTCAAATCCATAATTATACTTTGGTTCAGATTACTGATAACGCAGTAAGTATTCTGATTTTTAGAGTAAGGAACGCGTATTCAATGTAATTACTTCTTATTTTTGTTGATTTATAAACTTGGCCAATACTGAGTTACGTACTTAATATAAATTATTAAGTTACCTACTGAATGTTTATAAGATGACGTTTTAACCTCTATGTAGAAGAAATTAACATACATTTTCATGTGTTATTTTATTAAGTACTAGCCATAAAGCTTCTAGTATCTAGTTTATCTAGCCATATAATGGCAATTATAAACTGTACACGATACCTAACTAGCACCCACTTATACATTAGAACGTACTAAACACTGTACTTAATTATTACATAAATTGGCCAACACAAGACGCTGTGTATACTAACTACATCAACTACATGGTAGTAAATTACAAACTATGCATTATTATCTTTTAACAAAGCATTATTTAATAAAATATTATTACTTTTGTTAAAGGAATAATTCATAATTGTACAAAAAAACTGGCTTCTTTGCTGAATAAAAGTTTCGGAAAAAAACCGTTTTTCTATACGATGTTTTCACTGAAATGGGATACCAGTGCTTGGGGCCAGTATGTGCTCAAAGATAAAATTTGTTATTTTTGTATAGCCTTTAACAAAACACTACTTACATCGAATGTGTGTGTCCATTTTATTGAACAGCGTATAACGAATGTTTATTCTTTCAGTGAAAAGGAGAAAATCTTTGGCTTTGAAAGATGTTTGTTTACTTAACTATTTTGTAGATAGTGGAGGTTGGTAGGTCACTGAATAGGGTTTTTTACTATGCTTGCGAAATAATCTTAAAACGATAATATGATCGCTTATTACCGAAAGCAATATAAATATGTTAATTATACTATTACAACTCATTAAAATGCAAAATGATTTTTATGTTTGATTTTAAAAATTGAATATTTTTTTCCTATGCCACACGTAAAACGGTAGCCGCCATGATGCTGAATGTGACGTCACTATATCGTAACTGCTCTGCTTGCTATCGTATCATTTTGTCACAGATTACAATAATTTCTAGCGCGAATTATAGATATATTATCAAATGCCACAAATCTGCCAAGAATTGAATCTCTGATGGTAGCAAAACACAGTTGAAAGTTGAGTGTTTTCTATATAGTGACGTCACGTCACACACCAAGGTATCATGGCGGCTAGCGATTACGCGCAGGAATTAAATATAAAATTAAAATGCTTTTTAAAGCTGCTTACACTATTTTATATAAAAAAAAATTGTGGCGGCCCATAAATACTAAAGGATAAAATTAAGACACATTTAAAAAAAAAATGTGTAATACCCTATTATGATTGAAATTTAGATTTAAAAGCATCATCGTAATTCGTAACATATCGTCAAGTTAGGCGATTGTCTCCATTTCATACAAACCATTCTAATATATAGCTATTAAATAAACAACATGATATTATCATCATCATCATCATCATCTCAGCATATTGCCTCAGCTCATGGATGCAAGTCCTGACAAAAAGCGCCAAAACATGATCACTTTTTTCAGTCAACCTATGCTCATCTTTTTCAGTGCATAAACCTGAGGGGCTTCCTATATTACCATATTATTATATTTTTAATGAAATAAAATATATCTTAACAAATAAAATATAAAAACAATGTATAATATAATACAAATCTTCTTATTGACGCTTGGGTTTTAATAACGCTTAGAGAACTAATGATTTTATACTTATTAGATTGAATACCTATACACAGCTGAAACACTCCACGTTTGAATCAAACAGAGTTAATTATTTAATTAAAAAGAGCATTCTAATTCGCATTTCAACGGCGTATTTGTACTGTATAGAAATGTCTTCTGTACTTATATTAATTAAGTATTGTGTGGCAAAGGCAAGATGTGTGCCTGCGGTAAGCTATTGTAATGTAACGTCTTATTGCGTCATCGTCTCAATGCGATAGGATCGGTTAGTCAAGCTTTGAGCATGTATTTATTGACATTGATATCTTTGTGATAACGTGTTAATGTAAATGCATTTGTATTATTGTATTAATTAAATTAGGATCCGCTATATACTATGCCTGATCAATGACGATATCATCATCATCATCATCATCTCAGCCTATTGCAGTCCACTGCTGGACGTAGGCCTCCCCCAAACAGCGCCAAAGAGCACGATATGTCTTGTATTTATTCACAAACAACATAAACTATATTAAAATTTTAGTGTACCTACTGTTTTATTAGTTAACGACCTTTTCGGGGGATATTTAACTGCATAAAAACAGTAACTTTCTTTCAATTGTAATTTAATTGCAATAATAATACATCTTCATACATTGTATTTATTGACATTGATATCTTACATTGTATTTATTGACATTGATATATACAATTATATGTATACAATTATACAGCCGCGTCGAACAGTTGAATTCCAGTTTGTATGGTGCCTAAAGTAAATTGGTTTTATGAGATTTTGTGGAAAAAGTTTTATTAAGTAATCAATTAAGACCTACCATATTTTTATAATTAAACATTTTGTATAAAATGATTGTTTTCAAAAAAATACTAATGGCATTAGGACAGCGTTAAACCTAAATAGCAAACTGATGTAAAACTTAAAAAATATTGTGCATCCAAATATATTTAAGATATTATATAAGACCTAATGCATGCAGATCTCCAGCACATCCACAAATTTGTAAAAAAAAAAAAAAAACTATAAGTTGATAAAACCATATGGTTATATATCGATAAAGTTGACAACACTAGCCAGTCCACTTTGAAAATTCGATTAACGCGATACACTTACTATATTGTCCAGTGTCCCGCAGGACTGAACCCGCGACGGTTTGCGTGCCACCAATCCAGTGATGCCTCTGATCATGACTTAAGCTGACCTGTGTTCTTTGGGTGAGTGAAATTTAAATTACAGCAAACTAAAAACTAAACAAGTAAATTTTTAATGCACTCTAGAAAATAGTGTTTGAAAAATTACACATCTTGACAGCTGTCACACTAGATCACGTGACCTTTCAAAGCTTTTTTCAGTCTATTCTACAATTCGGTTTAGGGTTCGTGAAGCCTTGACTTATTTATACTGTCGCACCTGAGTTCGTCACTCATCTTTAACGGTTACTTAACAAAAGCCTGCAATACTAAAATTCGATACGAAAAGACAGTTTTTTTTTTAAAAATAAATATTGGACAACATCACATATACATTGCTCTGATCCTAAGGTAAGTACCTAAAGCACTTGTGTTATAGAAATCAGAAACAACGATGTTACTACAACACCCAGACCCGAGCCTATTGGCTCTATTTAGAAAAGTTCGTTTTCTACATTGACCCCACCGGGGATCGAACCCGGAACCTCAGAGATGGCGGCGCATATTAATGTTACTGTTAATGTTAGCATATTGAATGTAGCTACAAATATGTTAAACAGACTTTATTGTTATTTGGCGTGTTGTGAGTGCGGCAGATTGGCTTTTAATTTAGTTAATGAAATTCTACTTTTAAGTAGCACAAACAATGTTTATAATCTGCTGATATTGGTTAGTCTAAAGTGTAAGCGTTTCATTTGCACTTATTTCTACGACACAGAGTTGACAAAACAAGTGAAAACAAAATTCTGCGGCGTTACTTTTTAAAAATATTTAATAGTCAGCACTGAGGCAACCTTTCTCGAATAATAAAAACAAAAAAAACTAGAATTAAAAATTAGGTTATTGGTAGCAATAAAATTCTATAAAATAAACATTAAGCTTATACACAAATATAATTTTAAGTTACTATTGTCTAAGCTTTGTTTGTTTGTATGACCTATTTTGGCACAGTCAGTATTTAGTAATCAAATGTTACTAAAAGACTTTGCCAAAATAGGTCATACCTACACTCACACAAAAACTGCCTTGCTCCTTTCGGGATTCTAACCTGCTGGATTTGTAGACCGGAGCGAAAACCCCTAGATCAGCAATCAAAACGCTAACGCGTTATTTTATTTTCTTGCTTCGATATCACTATTGCAATAACGGTAAATATCATGGTTTTTTAAAGGAAAATACCCGCACTAATGCTTGTAGTACCCTATCTTTTTTTTGTCGTCAATTAAAACGCATTTAATTTGTACAAATTAATATTATCTATATTTGACACGATATTCTTTTATTAAGATTGTGAAAAAACTATTAACGTATACCCCCGTCAGACCCTTAACAAAGTGTCCCTTGGAATCGTAGTGACAGTTCCCTTCTTTTGAGTTTTGACAAACGTCATGAGGTAAAGATGAGAGATAAATCAATTTTGAATAATATCTTGTTGAATATCATAAGTCTAGTCATTAAAAGTACCTTGTAGGTTTTAATTCCCTTGCAAAAATAAAAATGCAGTATTAACAGCCGTATCTTTTGATTGCGTTTGACTCAAAAGTTTTATTCTGAGTATTTAATAATAATATTAACTTCGCGTTCCTAGTTAAATATTCCTGAAGAGAAACGTATAGACAGACAGATGGACAACGAAGTGAACATATAACGGCGGTTCTTGTTTACTTGTTTAAGGTTCCGTACTCTCAAAAATGTTGACTTATACCTTAAAATCTTAACAATTATTTACGTTAGGGCCAGTTTCACAATTTACGCATAGTTAAATAACGTGTACAGATTAAACATAATAAGAGAATCAAAGTGCTTGAATTAATGTGTGTCCTGAAGCGGTGGTAAATTCGAGAATAGTTTTTATCCTTCATTTATGTTTGTAGAAAATAGTTTATTAATACTTATAAAGAACTTACCCTAACTGTAAATTTTTGTTTTTAGCAATTCCATGCAAGGTTTCAATTGAAGATAAATAACACTTGAAAAAAATCATCGACCTCAGGTGGGACTCGAACCCACGTTCCATCGCCAGCCGGGCAAGTGCTTTACCAACTAAGCTACCGAGGACGTCACGTGACAAGATGAAATTCCTCAAGTGTTCTTTCTCGCTGTCAAAGCCAGCGTATTCTGATCAATGTTGTAGCTATATGTATAGCTGAGTAGTATACTACCGTCAACACCCTATAGAAATATTTTTACAAATATTTGACTATTGGTTTTTTTTTAAGTGTTATTTATCTTAAACTTACCCTTACATTGTGGAACAGGACCTTAGTTAAATGAATAAACAAAAGTGTAGACCAATAAGCGATATTATAAAAAAAAACATAAAACTGTATCTTACATAAATGTTAGATAGAGCACGTACGTTCAAAATGCATGAGGCAGCAAAGTTGTGAAGTCAGCAATTTACAAAATATCCTCACAAGATTGTAAATAAACTTCAAAATATGTTAACGCTTCGACTTTCCCGAGTTTGATATTGAAATTCGCATATAGTCGTGTACGGACTACAGAAATGGTTCATGTAATTTTATTCAACTTACATCCAAGATTGAGTGATAGATAAATTACTTGTATAAACCAATATTTTTATTTCAAATGCAAAATTTATAAGTTTAGCAATGTATGTATAATTAGACTGACGCTAAATTTTAAACTATGCAAACCTTTTTTAATAATAACAATATTTTTTAAAAATACTGTTATGGCGAGTGTTTTGACCCCACGGTTTTCATAATTATGTTTCAAACACTTAAACATTATTAAGTCCCTCAAATTTCAAATGAGCTTCAAATAAGTAAGGGCCAAGCCACACGGATGAAAGTTCACTTAATGTCACTTCTACTCTAATCAGATCAAGCGTCCACTGATAACTTTCCATTCTTGCAAGATTACGTTTGATTGACTTTATCATAACTTACCATCATCGAGTTTGGAGACAAACGCTAACGTACACGAAAGTAATCATTTTATAAGGACACAGAGGCAAAGCGAAAAACGTCTAGAATTTGTTTTTTAACTCATCGCCTAAAGTAATATTTGTTGAACAAATCATTAAAACATTGGTGACTTTATATATTTTTGTAATTTGTTCAATGTTCAAAGAGATTTTACTCCCCTATTCAAACCGCCGAGCAACTGATATCAGTTTCATCAGTTTGTAAGGTTTTTTAGGGTTCCGTACCCAAAGGGTAAAACGGGACCATATTACTAAGGCTCCGCTGTCCGTCTGTCTATCTGTCTGTCTGTCTGTCTGTCCGCGTCTGTACGTCTGTCACCAGGCTGTAGCTCATGAACCGTGATAGTTAGAGAGTTGAAATTTTCACAACTATGATGTATGTATAGTTGCCTCTATAACAACTAATATTTAAACTCAGAATACAATAAATATTTAAGGGGGCTTCCATACAAAAAAACATTATTTTTTTTTGCCTTTTTTGAATAATGGTACGGAACCCTGCGCGAGTCCGACTCGCACTTGGCCGGTTTTTAACATTTTTATGTTGGTGTCATAATCAATTTTAATGCCACAACGCAATAACTAAGTGTAAGAATGTAATTTTATCTGTAATTACTATTTTCTAAATAAAGTCTACATAAACTTTACTCCGTTGTTAACGGCTTTAATTTTATATTAATAATTATATAAATAAAATATTGTAAAGACGAATAACACCTTAGTCTACCTGTGACCACGAACGCTGTAAAGTGTTCGAAACGTCAGGTTAAATAAAATGTTAATAAATCGCGAAATAATCCGTAAAAGTAGTTTCATTCAAATGCTTTAAATTTTCTAAATGATAAAAGTATGTGTAAAACTAAACAAACATTACTTAATCAACTCCTAAACACCTATAGCGGTACCACATAACGTTGTCATGTCCAGAGTTTCGTTCCAGCTCGAGTGTGGGGTGTGTCTATTTGACAGGTCGAATACACAATGAATGCAAACAAATGCGTTGTATTTGTTTCGATGTTAGAAAAAAAATGGCGGCGAGCGCGACTCTGCAAACATGGGACATGCATCATGTATGAGTGCATAATTTGGTGTAGCAAGGCAGATACAAGGTTTAATGATATAACTTTTTCTATGAGACCATCGAAATCGCAAAGAAAAAACTCTTCCCCATTCTTAACCGCCGGCCAACTGACATACAATTTGGTTTAGCATTACTTTAATAGCACAAGTAAATAAATAAATAAATATTGGACAGCATCACATACATTGCTCTGACCCTAAGGTAAGTAGCTAAAGCACTTGTGTTATAGAAATCGGAAAAAACGATGGTGCCACAACACCCGGACCCGAGACAATATAGAAAAAATCGTTTTTCTACATTGACCCGATTGGGGATCGAATCCGGAGAATCGAACCTCAGAGATGGCGACGCCATATAGTCCGGCGTGCTCGCCTCTCAATAAAGTACAGGAAATCCATTTCCCTGCAAAAATAAATATTTTTCTATTCTATTCTATTCTAAATTTCGGCGGTCTTGTGGCTAGAAGCGATCATTTCTAACGCTTTTATTTAAACTAGTGTATGTGTGCTACCTACCTTTTTTATATTTTCACATTCAAGGCTTTTTTAAATTCAAAGTCCATTTTTCTAGTCCTAAATTTTAACTAATCGTGACATTCTGTGTAGCGAAATTATTTATTTAAAATATGAAAAACACATTAAATATAATACTATAGTAAATAATAATCATCATCATCATCATTTCAGCCACAGGACGTCCACCTGAACATAGGCCTCCCCCAGTGACTTCCACTAAATAATAATTAAGTTCATTTTTTTCTGTTAGAAAAATATCAAAATTCAATATCATAATAGTTAAAAATATAACTTTATTTACATTTAAATTTCTAGATAACGATTTGTATGTTTTTCTTGAGAAAATGATTATAATTATTATTATATTTTTTCCCATAATATTAGGACATAGTTGCACTTTCGACTTTATACGGTCATCATAACCAAGCATCCTGTATCTCGACAAGAATGTGACAATTTGCCGGGGGCATCTTTCAGGACACTGACCTGAGCAAATTTAAAATAGTCAGACCGAGAGTCGAACAGGCGACCTTTAAGTTAAAAACGATCTGCGCCAATGTACCAACTGTGTATTAAAATTGTATACTTTAAATACATATTTTTTCTTATATCTCATTTCTAGATCCTTGAAACTCGATCGACTCGAAACCGGCACAGATTTAGATATCTTTGATCCGTGTTTATCCTGTAAACAGGCGTCTGTGTTAACGGCTAATTTATAGACAGCACTTAAGCGAGATCGCTTCGTTGTTGTTACGATCTTAAAACGTTTTGATCGGTAGCTTTTTACTCGAAACGTTTATTTGGCATTTGGAAGTATTTTGACCGATTGATAGCTGCCATTGAATGTAATAGGTTTGTATCAAAATCAGATATTTCGATAATTTCTTTTATGCCTACTTAGTTTTTAAATAAGAGTCCGCATATATGCGCTAGCGTAGTAACATGAAATAAAATAAGCCATTAACTAAGGTACTTGCAACTGTTGCTTGGTCATCTCTGAACACCTGTACTACCTACACGCATTCAAATTTATTATAAATAGGCCTTTGAACATGTAAAAAGCCTCTTACTTTTGATCCTCCACTAGACCTACGGGGTCAATCTGCCCAATTATTGTAATAATTTCAAATAAAACTTTTACTCTTCATCATCATATTTATTTATTCAAGAATCCTGCTACGCTTTGAAACCAACGATGAGTTCCTAAAATAGTAAGTATTATTTTCATTTGTGATTGACGTCTTACATTACAATAATTGCAATACATTTGTACATTTAAAAACTACAAAAAAACTTCACTTAAAATACTGTGCGAATGTTTTTTTAAGTAGTAATAAGTAGGTATTCAATCATAAATTCTTTTATAATTATTTAAGTGTTTTATAAATTAGTACTACCAAGGAACTAAGGAGAACTTATTAACTAAAAGTAAATAAATAGAATACATTCTTGTTTGTACATGAGCACTTTAGCACACAAGTTTTATAATAATACTTTAGGTTTCCATACCTCAAAAGATATAATCCTTTAGTGATCATTTCGTTGTACATCTGAATGTCTGTCAGTCAAGACCTTTTTAATTAGAATCGCGTGGAGATATCAAGCTTAAGTCAATATTAAATACTCAGGTCTTCAATCCCTTAGAGCTGTGCGTGAATCAATGCTGGTTATGCCGCCTATTTTTAAACCGAATCAAAACCTTTAAGGTAGTTCCCGATGACCTGAAATCACGAAATTTAGCAAGAAGTTCTTGTAACACAGGGAAAGGAATAAGTTCGAAAACCGTTATAGTGTAGTATTTTTCTTTCAAAAACAGCGGTTAACATCGCAGAGTCAATTTCCGTTATGGACGAACTATTTATCTACAAGCTTGTACGAAACCCTCGGTGCGTGAGCCCGACTCGCACTTGACACATGTTTTATCCCCACACATTTCTCAATTACTAAAAAACTATGAGTGTCTATAAAACACTAAACCGAAATCAAGTTCCAATAAAACTGCGATTTACATCCATAAACATTTGAATCTCATTTTTAAAAATAGCTCTCGTTCCGCATCGATGTTAGATCTTTAGTCAGCATCAGTCATTGGTCTGCGCTAACGCATGAAAAGCGTTTATTTAGTGTACGGAAAAGTGACTTCATGCGTTGATAGATGGTTGGTTTGGATTCAAATGTGAAGTGTCGAAATAGTGATGTGATCTATCTAAAATGTTACCTCAATATTTAGAGTAACTGTATCCTAATTATTTTAGTCTTTCAATAAAATATCTAAATGTAACATACAAAGTAAATGATTACCTAGAAGTCTAAGTCCTTCGTCATATGGATTTATCGTTTTATCAACATTATTGTGACATACATAATACAAATGTTGAATTGAAAGGAATTTTTAAATAAAACAATAATATAATGTTGAAGGCGTGATATAATTTAATTTTCAACATGAAAAGACGGAAAAAAGACAGCAAGGTGCGAGTCCGGTTCAATGTCAAAAGCGCGGTAAGTTTTAGTCTTATACAGAGTGAATAGTACGACGAGGGAATCACTTTAAAAGTACCTATTTCTGCCCTTCGAGGTAACTTTTGCTTTGGGGCGAAAGACGCAACACAAAAAAACTGATGCTCCATACAATAAATAATAATAATAATAATATATTGGACAACATCACATACATTGTTCTGATCCTAAAGTACGTAGCTAAAGCACTTGTGTTATAGAAATCAGAAACAACGACGGTACCACAACACCCAGACCCGATATAATATAGTAAAGTTCGTTTCCTACATTGACCCGACCGGGGATCGAACCCGGAACCTCACAGATGGCGACGCCATATAGTCCGGCGTAACGCCTTTCGGCTACGAAGGTCGTCAAAGTATATAAATAAATAATAATCGTTTTAGTGCAGTTACTTAACATTTTTATTTATTTTAGATTTTATTTTATTAAGTACTATAAGCAATAGGCATCAATAGGTGGACTTATTTTTTCTAACAGACCTATTCAACACGCCTATGCGTGTTTGAGCATGTCACATGTATAATATGCATCTTGGACACAGAGCGTTAACTTTGAGCATCTTATTTAAGCATCATATTGTATCACATTGCAAACTTATTACACTGCGCTGTTCGCACGACTTACTAACTAAGCTCTACTTAACTCGTCTACGTGAGTGAAAACAAAAGAACATCAGCTGTCATCGGACCTCAGTTGGTTTCCCGCAACTTGACTGGTTAGTCAGGAGACGTGGGCAAACGAAAAAAAAATAGAATATTACGAGAAACACAACAAATAATTTTTTTTACAACCATACTCGGCCTCCCCTAGGCTAGTTGACTAACACCATCAATCAATAGAGATACTTTTAATAAGCGGTCACAATGGATCTTTTCCTCATAATTTGTATGACGAAAGCACTATGACGTCACTGTTTACGGAACTCAACTACCTAACTTTTGATTAAATTCGAATCAATCAAAATTATGTTTTTTCTATGAAATGATAATGTACCGGGTTACCAGGCCAATATCTTAGAATTATTTATGAAAGCTGTCATAATCCCAATTGGACATTCACGATGAAAAATAGAAGAATAAAAAACGTCTAAAATTGGGCCTTCATTATTCATCAAAGCAACATCGCATTTCATGTCTGTGCGACTCTCTCAATTTCATTTTCATTTCAATTTTGTTGCATTTTCTTCAGAAACTTTTTTGTTTGTGTTTATTAAGCTCACAGAGTAGAATTAATGCAAGTAGTTTATTTTGTTCGACAACTATTATTTTATCAGGCCTGATATTCTAAGTTACTTAACTAGCATTAGTTTCATTAAACTGACGTCGACTAAAAAAAATAATAGGGTTGTGGACGCCAATTATAAATAATTCAAGAAATCATTTATTAAATCTGACACTTTATTTTAGGCCCGATAACCCGGAAAATTTTAATTTATTCGAAGAATCAGCTTTTTGTTGGCTTCAAAACCAATAAAGAGTTAGGCAGTTGAGTGCGGTAAACAAAGAAGTCAAAGCTTGCTATCTCCATACAAAATTTTATGGAAGAGGTGCGTTTTGACAGCACATAAAAATATGTCAATTGATTGGTGGTGTCAACTCTATTATTATTTTGAAATTGTTGGTAGATAATTTCTTAATAGTTAAAGATTTTTGTATAGGCACGAGCAATATAACTATTTACATGCACAACAACATGTATTTTTTATTTATTTACGAAGACATGTCTAACTAACATCTTTAGCAATTTCAGGCTTCTTTTAACATTAGTTAACCAACGAATTATACCAGCTATTAGATACACGGTTGCCATTTTTTAAAATTTCATGTTCAAAGATATTTCTTTAGATGTTATGACAATAAGCTCAAGTCAAATTTTAAAAGGGTGTTAGAGTCTCAGAATTACACATTAGGCTTCAGAAAAATGGCAGCTTCTATGCTTTACCTGCGTGTTGTATAAAGGCCGCTAAAGTTAATTCCACCCACAAAATCTAGTATTCGCGTCAACAAAAGATGTCTACAATAGCGAAGATGAATGCCCGACGTGATTCTAAGAGAGATACAGACACCAGCTCATCTTGATTTGTTGGTCCCTGTTGACTTGTAAGGGCAAGTTTGACGTTAAATCGTACATTTATGACATACCTAAATCTCTGTACCCCTACCATGAAAGCTGGACAGTGCGTAAGCAGTGTTGTTTTTACGGTAAACTATAAAAAAGCAAAAGAAAGTGACAGTAATACTGCTTGGAGATCAATAAAAATCTCTTAGTAATGCTGGCCTGGCTTGCTTGAGGTAATTACTCAGTTTTAGAAAAACCTTCATTAGAGGTTATTATCACTTACACACACAATGAAATAACATATTTTTTAATAAATTTTGCTCCAAGGTCTCGAAGTGAGAATTTAACTTTAATGCATTACGAGGTACCAGACAATGATTTTTTGTCAGGGGCATTTCCTAGCACATCCAGACCCGAGCTATTTGAGAAAAGTTCCTTTTCTAAATGAACCTAAAACTGGAATGGAACCTGGATCTTTTCGTCCTAAGCAAGCCTCAACGCGACTACGCCAATCGAGTCATTTCTTAAACCAGGTAGTTTTCAACATAGCTATGTTAACTCTTTTTTATCTTTTTATGTATTGTGCCAAAATGCTTTGCAAATAAATGATTTATCGATCTCTCTATGTATAGACGAATACACTTATTGGCGTACCTACCATCTCTACCAGTCATCAATCTAGTTGCTACGTCATGCATCAACAAATTAATCTTGCAAACAAACGGACATTTATACAGCTGACCAGCTGATCGATTATGTCATATTTGTTTATCATTAAGCCTGTTTGTGGAGCTATCGATCGTCCGCGAAATCGAAAGGGCGCGGGAAACGGTTAGTGATCGGAATGTTTCGGTAAAACACGGTATTGCTGAATTATTCTCTCAGTCCAGAAAAAAAAACGAGGAAAATTGTCCTTAATTGTTTCGCGGTCTGTCCTCACACTTGGCACTAATAGCTTCATTGTTACGCGGTCTTACGTTTGTATGTGAATAGTTAGAAGACAAACTAGCTGCCATCTAACTTTACTTAACTAAGAGCAAGTCTCCACGGGATAAAAATAAAAACCTTAGATTGTTTCCTAGCAACGTTTAAGAGCTTTTGAAAAAGAGGACTACAGGATTTTTCTTATTATGATAGTAAGTACCTATATAGATATTTTTTAATTGACTTCTTGTTTTCAGATTATTAGCATTTCATTAGAGTACCTACTGCAATAATGTGTCATACTGAAAAGTGAAATTCCAAACTTGTGTTAAAAAGTTTTTAAGGGTAGTGGTTCTTGAAAATTAAAATATTAACATGCGAACAAAAGTGTCGGTTTCTAAAAAAGACGATGAGAAAGCACCTGTTTTCCTAGCTCACGTATTTAGCGCCCATAATAGAACTACTCTTAAATAAATAATTTATCCTTGTGTAGTTTTCTTTTACATAGACTTTGACGTAAAAATAACGTGCATGTGCGTAACGTTAAGGTTGTAATTTATTGATATCTAATAAAGTTTTTCAAAAGCAACTTGCAAGTCACAATTCACAACCTGTAGGTAGAAATCGTATGTCAACTTCGACAGATTTGAACATTTCGATGACGTAATCTCTACACTTCACACAATTTCGGAATGCCACCCAGCAATCGAGTATAACGAGATGAAACCGAGTTCCAGCATCTGTGTTACACAATTCAGTGTTGCGTGGAATTTTAACACAATTAAGCTGAAGAGTCGCTAGTTAAAAAGCCGTTTCCAAAAAGGGTATGTTATCCTGCGAAAAAGAACTTTTGTTCTACTTTAACCGATTAAAACTTATACTGTCTTATTTAAAGTGCATTTACTAGTCCAGACTAAGGTTAAACCACTGATTTTTGTACGTTAAAACAGTGGTTTAACCTTAGTCCCGGAATAGCAAATGCACTCTGAATAAGACAGATACGGCCTAGCCAAAAAAGGTAGACTATGTTTAAAAACTGTCTAATGATTTTAGCAAACAAACTTTGCTGCCCCTTGTTGTAGGTTAAGGAAATCTCTTTTAACCGACTACAAAAAAGAGGAAGTTCTTTGTTCATGTCGGTCAATGTTTTTAGATATGACACTTCTAACTAGTATTATTCTTTCTCTATGCTTCTAAGGTGCCATTTTCACCAAGTTAGGATAGGATCTCAGGGAAATCGAGGGAATTCATCCATACCTATATATTTTTTAAACCTACTTGATTTGTAAAATTATTTAGTAAATACTAAAAGTGTTTACTAATTTTCCTAAACATGTAGGGGAGGTATAGTTATCGCGGCTTTTCAAACTTCGCTGGCAATATTTAAAATTGATCGATCTTTTAAACATTCAGCACTGTAGGCTGTGAGCAAAAATGAAAATTTTAAACTTACGCGGGTTAAAGGTTGCTGAAAACTGCTGGATGGAAATCAGAAGTCATTGGGGGAGGCCTATGTTCAGCAGTGGACTTCCTATGGCTGTAATTTTGGATTATAATAGGTACTCTTCTTCCAGACCAAGATGAATCGCGGCTCCCGGGAGGAGCTTCTGGGCAGCTCCCACGAAGCTCTCAGGAACAGCCAGCACGACCTGAGGTCTTTCAACGAGCGCCCCCTTTCGCGAGAGGAGAAGACCTATCTCCTTCATGCCGATAGGGGAGACTACGCTACCGTTAAGAGGTAAGAATCCTCGTATGCCTGTTTTTAAAATCCTTAACTCAATGGTTACTTCGTAAAAGTAAAGTATGCCTAAATACGTCCCACTGCAGGGCACAGGCCTCACCTCAACTCGTGGTTTGGGCCATACTCCACCACGCGGGCCCGGTGCGGATTGGTGGAGGGGTGTTGTAAGGCCAGTGACTAAACCTTACTGTCAGATGTTATCAAGCCGCCTTAAGGCCTCTGACTAGGCTTCACGACCAATATCAAGCGATATTGGCCGGGACCAACTTTTAACGTGCCTTCCGAAGCACGGAGATGCTCGTGATAAATGTCACTAAATATGGTCGGAATGGTCACCCATCCACTCACGACCGCGGTGTTGGTTGCTTAACTTTAGTAATCGATACCAAAGCTCTGCCGCCACTGAGCTACGAGCACTTTACTTTACATTTACTTCGTACTTATCTATAATTAAGAATGGGTTTAAAAAAAACTTAATAAGTTTCGTAATTTGACAATGAAGCTAAGCATTGCAGCATAAGCTGTCCCCGCGTATTAAAGGGATTTAATACAAAAAGGCGATCAGCTTAATTAATAATGTTTATTTGTAATTCTACTGTTTATTCCCGTTTTATTTAGTTTTACATTATGCAACGCGAAAGTTTAAAAGTAATTATATGTTATTCGTTTAAAGAATGTGCTACAGTAGGTGTCTGTCATACATTAAATTAACTGTAATGCATACTTCAAACAATAGACGTGAAGTTAGTAACAGTTTATGAGTTGTTTAATTGCACTTATTTAAAACACAAAACACTTTTGGAAAAAAATACCAAAAAGTGTTAATTGTTTTGTGAATGTTGTACTAGAATTCTTTTATTTGTGATAATGATGATATTTTTAAGAATGTTAATTATAAATTAAATAACAATTTTTTATTTGAGCAATATAATCGACCACTTAAGGTCACAAAGTGGACTCTCAAGTTTGCTCTGGGTATCATGAATAAATACTTTCTTTCTATTTTATGGAGTCGCACCTTCACTGGGTCAGCGGTTTTTCAATAATCCTATAGAGTAGCTAGACAAATCTCTATTTTTATCAACTAGTAATCAACAATCTTTTATAAACACCAAGAAAACTACGCACAAGTCACGAGCAATGAAATGTATACACTTAGTAACTTATTGCGCTGTGTTAAGGTTAAAAGTCCTGTGAAATTATATATATATTTTTACTCGTGTACCTGCAGATATAGGGCGGCAGATTATTTGGGCATTTGTCCCCGACTTCGATTGGGAATCAGTACAAGGCCTTAATCCTATTACCCGCTGACACCGTGCTTTGGTTTAGCGTTTTATCACACTGGGCAGACCCTGTATTAGTTTTAATAGAATCACTAAGTAGTATTTTTATTTAAGTTTGAAAGCCATTTAATAATATAATATGTTAATTCAGAACACAGCTTACAACAATATCCATCTTCGAAAGCTGTAGTGTCACCTTGTATCGGAAGGGCTAAAGTTTGTGATCGATTTTGATACTTGCTAAACCAACAGAATCAATTATATGAATCGTAAAATAAAATTAAAAAAAAACCTCTGAAAAAAGTTTGTCCAGTTTTTTACCTTGCCTTTGATTAGGACAACGGGCTTCGCTGTGAAGCCCGTTGTCCTAATTGAGAAATGTTATAAAATAAATTACACTACAAAAAAGATTTACTACAGAAAATAGAGTCCAAGAATGTTATCGTATTCCATTTTAACTTTTCAGATAATTTTATTTAGGTGTTGGACATAATGTTTATCTGTATTAAAACAATAAATGTATGCGCTGCGTTGCATCTTAAATTCGGGTATTCCCAAAACTGGAAATGATCTTTCTACATACTTTGCATATTTCTAAAGCTACCGCATTTGCAAAAATCATCCCTACCAAACTAGAAGTATAATAAGTTCTATTCCCGTGTAAATCTAACGTTTATTGGAATCGTCTCCGGCATTCAACGACTTTGATGCCCTATTGTCGAGTAGTCCGCAAAGGTTCAATCTCCTTCGAATTATTTGTCAAGTATTTCTATGGGCGTACGGAAATATTAGATTGATGTTTAGGACCCTTAACGGTTTGAAGGTATATATGTGTGAACTAATGTGGACCCTATATAGCTAAGTAGCTGTCGCCCACAACTTTGTTTTTGTGGTCTTTAAATATTCAGAAACATTTCTATATTGTCTAGGGTCTGGGTGTCGAGGCACTGTCCTTGTGTCTGATTTCTAAATCATGTGCTCTAGGTACCTTAGGATCAGAGCAATGTATGTGATGTCCAATATTAATTATATTTGTCCTCAGGCTGATAGAACAGTATGGCTCCAACACAGATGTTCTCGACATTAACTGTGTGGACCCTCTGAACCGGTCTGCGCTCATCGCCGCCATTGAGAATGAGAACATTGAGCTCATCAAGCTGCTTCTGGACTCTGGGATTATGGTCAAGGTGAGCTATTTCTAGACCTATCAAAGTCCTCGAGACAGCTTGATTATCATCATTTTAGCGATAGGAAGTCATCTGCTGAACATAGGCCCATAAAAGTTGTTGTATAAGACTAGCTGATCCCGTAGTTTTAAGGAGTGTCCTATTCTTTTGTACACCCTGTATACGGCATAGGTCCCCTGTCATAGTACAAGTTTTGCTTAGATTGGGTCTAGATAAATTGGTGTGATTATGTGGAACATTAATATTATTTATTAAGCGACTTCAAAACAAAGTAATGAGTTCTTAATTCGTTCGTATGTTTGTCACATAAGACATCCATCATATTTTTGTTATTTTTTTTTCAATTTAGCTTTATTCTTCTAAATTGGTTCATTTTTAAAATTATTATCTACTAACTATAGTACAAAATTGGCTCGGATCAGAGTTGTTTAAAAAATACTTCAACGGACTAAACATAGGTACATGACAACTGCAAAAATACCGCCTTCAAAAATCAAACCATTGGATATAATTGGAACGAAACAATATTGTGCCGATATCAAACTAGAACTCTTCAAGACAGACGAGGAGTGGAAATACCACCTATTGTCTCTCGAAATAAAGAAATATTATTTGAGGAAAGCATCGACACCCTCGGGAAATCAAACCTGTAGTTTGCACGATCACATCTGCCATAAAAAGCTTACACACAACCAATCGATGATTGTAGACTGGTGTAAATAAAACACCAACGAAAACTCAGAATTTTGAATTTTGTATGTCTATTTAGGTCACAAAACTTAGATTTTCAGATTGTAAATGATTTTTTGAGACACAAATGTGTCTATGTCAAACTTGAATATTATATCGCGACAGCTCTTCCAACTGGGCTACGGAGGACAAATACAATGTTTTATTGGCAAATTCCTTTGCGTGTTTATAGAGAGCTGTTAGTTAGCATTGCTATATTAATAATGAAGCAAAACCTATATTATGTCTTGGATTTTATACCCCAACAAAAAAAAAAAATATTTAACAATAAGTTCAGATGAAAGCGTTTGACTGCCACAAAACAAGACACATAAAATCTGGGGGATTAATTGAAAAGATGCGGGATCTTTTATCATCTTAGTTCTCTTTTTTTTAAATAATATTCAAATAGGGCAAACCTAAAGTAAGATTTCGTAGATATGGATACTGCACTAATCGCAACATACACGCCACCTAAACAGCTGACGTAAAAAACCGCGGCACCATTAAATTTTATGTTCTATCTCATCAAAATCTATTTTTATTTACTTCCGACGGGTTCAACCGTGAATTTATGTCGGAAAGATTTAGTCGAGTGAGGTTTTTTACATTTATCATGTTTATTGCTGAAACATTGAGTTAAGTGAAATCGGTCCGAATTAAAACCCTTTAATGCCCTTTTAGCGTTCTAATAGGTATAGAACCCTAAAAAGGCTAAATGGGAACTCAAATTATTGAGTACTGTCGCTCTTCTCTCTGTTTGTATGTCTGTAATCGTTTCTAATTTGTAAACGGAACGAGATACAAACCTAAAAGGGTTTTTTGTACAGGATGTTTCACAAAACTCGAGTATAATATTTTTCTTATATGATATTTAAGAATATCCAATGTTAACATGCACTGTTTATTAAAAAGGGTATCGAAGATAGAAAAATTAAAATAAACTTTTATTTACACAGACTTGTGGGGTGTTATTCTCTGGAACTCAATAACTACAAAAAGGTTTTATTTCATTTTATTATCTGCTAAATAAAAAAGCTGGGAAGCTGTCAAATTGTTACTTTGATATTTTTTTTTGTTACGGGGTTAAAATCCGACTACCTATTAGGGCATCGACAAATCGTAGAAGAAAAATTACACATTCAAGTAGTACTCGTAAGAAATATACGTAAAAATATCTACCCCGTCTCAATCGGGTTACCATAATATAGGTTATATTATGTTAGTAACTATAATCTAATCCGTCGTTTAGCTAACTTAACGAGGCACCTGATTGGATAACCGTTCGGTTACAAATTATCGACCAAAATAAAGTAAAATCTTTTATGATTTGACAATATTTCCACGTGATTTATCGTTTGTCAATTACTGAAGGGTTCTGTGTCGGGAGTTAAAAGTATTTTTAAATTACTCAACCCATTAAAAATCCGTTTAAAAATTTCCGATGTAGCCAATTTTCCGTACACTTATACCACTAAAAAGCGCAAAAGGAGACATGTCAAGGCAAACGAATAAAATTAGAGCAGCGATGTCACTAACGTTGTTACGTTGCCTGCCTGTAATCGGATCGGGTGCAGGTTATATTTACTGTTTAGATTGTGGCTAGTATTTCAGTCGATTGGCCTCATTAAGTTTTTTACTTTTAATACTTCAGGGTACACGGAAAATATCTAATCGAGTGACCAATGACCAAGCTTGACCTTTTTAGCTGACGTTGCAATCATGATAATATTAACAAACCAATTATTAAGGTTAAATGAAAAAATGTTTATTATTTTTTGCTTTTCAGTTTTTCGCCGGTTATTTATTTTTGTAAAAAAGTTTTTATTAATGCTTCAATAACAATTGAATAATAATTGACGTGCGGCAGCCGGCTATCGCTTGGGGGTTGAAGGGTTAACAAGACTAATATTTTTCTGTCACACAAACACACACACATATACACAGACACCACGTGGAACTGGCGCAGTGGCTTGGTTATTCGCCTCGAATACGAACAGTCTCTCAGCTTCGATTATCCGTTTGGTACAATTTAGAGATAAAGTTCCATGTGTCTTGGCTAGGATAAGCTCTTTAATCGTTGTCTACCACCGTTTAGCAGTGCACCGTTATCCTAAGCTCGTACCTTGGTAAACTATATTTTAATATATAAAACAAAGTCGGGTTTGTTACAACACCTATAAGTCGAGAACGGCTGGGCCGATTTTCATGGTTTATAATTAGTTGGATTTGTCTTTGCCCCGAATAGCAGAACAAATAATAAAAAACATTGAAAAAGCTGACAAAAAAACTACTGTTAGGCGGTACGAAGTTCGCCGGGTCATCTAGGTACTAATAAAATAAGACCTTATACTTAAATCTAGGAGTTTTCCCGATTTTGAATTTAAAAGTTAGTCACTTATTTGTTAATAATAACATTACAGAAGTCTGTTTGTTCCCTTCAGTTATCCATAAAACTGTAAATTGGTTTCACAGATTTTGCTTGTAAAATGCATATTGCTTTTGTAAATCACTCAAGCGTCGCTATCTCTCAAACACAAGTCATATCATCGATATCGGACAAAAAACGTTTCAATAGGATACAGTTTTTTTTCAGTTGTAGTATAAGCAATGTCTTTTGTCTGTCATAAGATTTTATTAATGTTAGGAATCTATAGTATTATAATTGACGAAACCGTACTAAAGCTCTTTTACAAGATAACTACAAATCTAGCAACTTTTAAGATACATTAAAAAGCTGTAGATTAATAAAACAAACAATTTGTATTTTAGTTCAAAAAGTACAATGCCATTTATTTTCTCCATTAAACAACATGAAACCTCTTTTACATTTTTTACATCTGGCCACTTCAATTTACTTTTTTATGCGTTGATTGTCTTTTGTTTATTTGCAAATAAATCTGTCGCGCCTTGGACGATCTTCTTTTGTCATTTTCATTAACTTTGTTTTAACTGCACTTTAGAAAAAAGCGCGGGAAACGTGGATCGTGGCGGGTGTCTTTTTTCTCTTAAAAATTTTATTTGATTATTTTATTGTTAAAAAGTGATCAGTAGGGTGTATAAAGTTAGTTTTAGTATTTTTATTAAGTTATATATAATTATTTGTGTTAATTGCTGTAATTTAGGTAAGTTTTACTTACTTTCTTTAACATGAATGAACCCCCCGACAAGTCGGGGGGTTTTATCGTCCCTCCAGCAGCAAGTTATGTTACGATAGGTTCTGAAAAGGAACATGAGTCTGGAAAAGAGTCAGATGGCTCAAATGTTACAGATAGTTGTGTAGGTTCTGGGCATTCCCCAGCACCCCGCATGAAAAAACGTCGAAAACATTATGGCCGACATAAAGATGCAGTTATTCCGGCAAACGAAAACCCTATTGCTGACCCTACGCCAATGGTTGTAAACCCTACAGATTTACCAAGTCCCAATCATCCACCTGTTGGTCGTCAAATGTATAATAGTACTGATTCTGCACCTTATGTAATTCACATACAAAGAATAGTAGCACAAGATTCTGGAACCACATTGCATCCTATTGTTTGCGGCCGACTTCTGGAAAGATATTTATTCCGCAACATTATTAAAGGAAGTTTAAAAAAAATTGGAAGAAATAAGTTGTCCATTTCCTTCTCGAACAGTGATGATGCCAATTCTTTTCTCTCACATGGCTGCTTAGTTGCAAACAATCTAAAAGCTTTCATACCTACCTTCAACATCACCCGAATGGGCCTTGTACGAGGTGTGCCTGAAGACTGGTCACCCGAAGAGATTATTGACAACATCACTGTCCCTGAAGATTGTGGTAAAATAATTAAGGTGAG
The DNA here is from genome assembly GCA_950371115.1 of Anania fuscalis. NCBI lineage: Eukaryota > Metazoa > Arthropoda > Insecta > Lepidoptera > Crambidae > Anania > Anania fuscalis. The sequence continues at coordinate 10,517,158 of OX493344.1, forward strand.
ACGTTTAAACTTTAAAACCTTTACAAATGGAATGCCAACTTGGAAACCTTCACAATCTGTTGTAGTAACTTTTGATGGACAAACTTTACCCAAACGCATATTTATGTGCTATAATGCTCTTCCTGTAGATTTGTATGTTTACCCAACTATACAATGCTACAATTGTTGTAGATTCGGACACACCAAATTACAATGTAGATCACAGCCTCGGTGTTATAAATGTGGTCAATCTCATACTGGGGAATCTTGTCAAGTCGATGAAGATAATGCCTCTTGTTGCCTATGTACTGGTTACCATTTCGCTACAAGTAAATCGTGCCCTGAATTTTTAAGACAAAAGAATATCAAGTCCTCTATGGCTAATAGTTGTGTGTCTTATGCTGAGGCTTCTAAGCTCCATCCACCTACATCCAAATCCTATGCTGATACACTAATGGCTTCCAAGCCTTATAGTCCTCAATTCTCATCTTCTTCTCTTAACAATAGAAACACACCCCTTGCACCTATGAGTACATCTAACAAAAAAACAGTTTTCTTAAAACCTCGCCCCCCTCCAAAATTATCAAAGGGGTATGACCAGGAGGCCCATGAAGCTCTCATTAGGGACTTTATCATTCCCAGTCCTTCTAATGGTTGTGCATTTAACTCAAATAGTGAACAAAATAATCCTTCTCAACAATTTTCTTTAATTAATTTAATTATTTCTTTAATTAATTTAACCCAGTCTAACACAAATACACCGTCCCACGCTGCTTATATTATTGAAAAATGTTTGGAAGTGATTAAAAATGGCGTCAGCAGCGAAGGTGTTGCAATGGAATAGCCGCAGCATTAATAATAAAAAGTCAGATTTGATTTATTTATTAAATAAATTTGAGCCTTTTGTCTTTGCATTAACAGAGACATGGCTCAAACAAATGCACAGTTTTAAAATTAATAGTTATACAGTGGTAAGAGATGACCGACCCGATGGTTATGGTGGTGCTGCTTTATTAATAAAGAATGGCACACCATTTACCCCAATCTCTCTGCCACCTCACAATGTAAATATGTCTATAGTAGCTGTAAGTGTAAATAATATATGTATAGTTTCTCTGTATATTCCCTATCCCTCATCTGAAATTTTTAATGTATTTAGCCACATGCTTTCTTTGCTACCTAGACCAATATTAGTTTTAGGTGATTTTAATTCACATCACCAGTCATGGGGTTGTGCTAGTACTAATAGTAATGGAGAGGAACTTATTGATTTATTACATTACCATAATCTCTGCATCCTGAACACTGGAGCTCCTACTAGACGTACTCTTCCAAATCAGGGCAAGAGTGCAGTTGACTTATCTATTTGCACCCCTAACTTAGCTTCCTTATTGACTTGGGAAACTTACCCATCTACTTTTGGTAGTGATCATTTCCCTATAGTTATTTCTTTTCCATATAACAAAACAACTAACCCTAGACAGATGACTCACTTAAAATTTGTTGTACCAAAAAGTAAAGATAGTGATATATGGGATAAGTATAAGAGTTGTGTTCAAAAGAGAATTTCATCCCTCCCAAATATTACACCTGGCAATGAAACCATATGTGCCGATGCTCTAGCAACCGTATTGTCAGATGCAGCCAGAGAAGTTTTCCCTGTTAAAGGTAATTCCCCACGTAAAATACCATCTCCTCCATGGTGGGATAGTGAATGCACTGAGGCTGTTAAAAATAGGAAAGCAGCAGAAAAAAAATATAATGCGAATAGTACCGACACAAATTTCCAGATATTAACTAAAGCTATAGCTAATACTCGCAAATTATTTAAAAATAAAAAGTTTGAAAGTTGGCGTAGTTTCTGTACTTCCATCTCTCCCAATACACCATCTGCTATGGTGTGGCAATGTATTAGGAGATTCCGATCGGCCTTCTCTGAATCCAATTTTAGAACAGTCCCTGAGTCTATAGCAAGTGAGTTTTTGGATAAGTTAGCACCACCCTGGGTAGCTCAAGATATTAATTTGCTTCCAATTCTACCAGTCGTACAACAACCAACAGATATTACCGGACTAATCTCGCCTTTTTCACTACATGAACTCAAATCTGTCATCATAAATACACACGATTCTGCTCCTGGAACCGATGGCATACCTTATTCATTTTTTGCCAATGTTAGCGACAATATTCTTAAGTATTATTTAGATCTTATCAATTCTGTTATGTTGACAAGTAATATTCCACCATCATGGAAATGTCAACTAGTGTTGCCATTCATAAAACCCGGTAAAAAACCGTCCGATGCTTCTTCGTACCGCCCTATTGCCCTGTCATCGGTCTTAATTAAAATTGCGGAACATCTTGTTAAAAACCGGTTAGAGTGGTACATGGAAAGCAATGGATACTTATCTGATAGCCAATATGGGTTTAGAAAAGCAAGGAGTACCGCTGATAGTTTAAGTTTACTTATTTCAGATATAAGACTTTCCTTTTCGGTAAATGATTCTTTAATCGCAGCCTTTCTCGATGTTCATTCTGCCTATGATAACGTTATTTTACCGGTTTTAAAAACAAAGCTCGAAAAGTTAAAAGTACCCAGTATGTTTTGTAATTTCATAATTAGTATTTTAACTGAACGCCGTATTAACTTACCATTTTCAGATTTTAAAACAGATCGCATGGTATCGAGAGGCTTACCCCAAGGGTCTGTCCTCAGCCCCCTATTGTATAATATTTATACATACGATCTAGAAACAGCTGTAGGCAATAATATTAAAATTCTACAATATGCCGATGACTTATTACTATATTGTTCAAATCAATCAATTGAAATAGCTAAATCTAACTTATGTTCTTCTTTAACTTCATTACAACATTGGATGGATAATAATGGTTTGGATATATCTATATCTAAGAGCGCAGCTATGTTATTTAGTCGCAAACGTTCGACCCCACTTATTCAGTTGCTATATGATAATAATGTTATTCCTGTAGTAGATGAGTTTAAATTTTTAGGGGTAATTTTAGACTCTAAGCTTACAGGTGCGTTGCATTGCAACTTTGTTGTTAATAAATGTGAAAAGCTATTAAATATGCTTAGATGTCTCTCTGGAGTGTGGTGGGGGTCACATCCTTACTCAATGAAACTCCTTTATAATGCTTTAATTAGAAGCGTATTAGATTATGGAACCTTTCTCCTAGAACCTGGTAACGTAACTGCATTTAATAAATTAGATAAAATTCAAAACAAGGCCATAAGACTAATAACGGGAGCGATGAAATCTAGCCCAATAAATGCTCTTCAAGTAGAATGCAATGAACCTCCTCTACATCTCAGAAGACAATTTTTGTCTGATAAATTTATATTCCGTATCATTCAGTTTTCTAACCATCCACTTATTGCCAAGCTTCAAACTCTATCAGATATGTTAGACACGTCAAGTTATTGGGCTCACAAAACTATACCCTGTTTGATTAAAAGCTATCGTAAATTCTTATCCCTGTCCTCTCCAACACATCGATCTAACCGCCTACCACTTTATTCTCACAAGTATGAATCCCTTTCATTTTCTTGCACAGTACATTACAGCCTACTAGATAAACAGGACCCCAATGTCAAGACTCTTTTTAATTGTATGTTAGACACTAAATTTAGTGACTTCCATCACATTTATTCTGATGCTTCAAAACATTCTTCTTTGGAATGTGTTGGTGTAGGAATATATCATTCACAATATCAGATAGTCCAAAAAGTGAAAATGCCAACAGAAACTTCAGTATTTACAGGGGAATGCTACGGCCTTTTTAAAGCAGTTGATTACATTCGGTTAATGAAGTTAAAGAAGACCATTATCTTTACGGATTCAAAGAGTGCGTTGCAAGCTCTGAATAAATTCCCTTTTCATCTTAAATCTCAATATCCAGTTTTATTCGAAATACGGCGTGTGGTGTATGAATGCTTCATTAATGGGCTTATAATTCATTTCGCTTGGATCCCAGGCCACAGTGGGATAACTGGGAATGAAATATCCGACCAACTGGCAAATGATGCGGTGCAATGTGGGGACGTATTTCCTTACAAAAATTATTCTCATGATCTTCTATCTTTACCTAAAGTTTACCTTATGGATGATTGGAAAAGCATTTGGGAAACATCTTGTCAAACCAAAGGTAGATTTTATGCTCAGGTACAACCTTTTATACCCCTAAAACCGTGGTATTATAATGCAAAATTTAGTAAGACGGTGACATCAATCTTAATACGGTTGCGCCTCGGACATGTCTGTACACCGGCCCATCTCGCAAAACTTCGCATTATCACTGATTCAAAGTGTGAGTGCGGAGCCGATACTGCTGATGTTAATCATATTGTTTTTGCGTGTCCTCTTTATGACCGGTCATCTTTCATAAATAGCCTTACTTCCTATCACGTTCCTTTCCCTACAAGTATTACTCAATTATTGTTTTCTAACGACCTTATGTTATATAAAATATTAGCTTCATTTATTACTTTAAACAACATTAAAATTTAAACTAAAATTGATTAAAACTCGTAAATACTGTATAATTAGTTTTACCTTTATTATAATTAATGATGTACATATTACCTATTTTTATACACATAATCCCAACCTTTAACCCCTCCTGATCACATTCGTTCCTAAATTCCCTTTCCGTCATTTTCGTTTATTATTTCCTTATAATCCCGTTTCCTCGTTTTAACTCGAATATGGCAACACACAAGTCGTGTTAAGCCAAAAACTGGAAAAAAAAAAAAAAAAAAAAACTGCACTTTAATAATATTTTACTGTATTTTAAATAATTTATTAGTGTTATTGTCACATAAAATACAAAAAACTGTCTGTGCGAGTTGAAATTAAGGTGTTTTGCTTTTGTTTTTATTCAATTTTAGGATAACTACATATAAGTTTGACGCTTGTGTGTGTCTTTACCTACTGTGCACCCTGTTAAGTGGCCCAATAAATATTAAGCGAGAAAGAGATACTAATACTTCTAGTATAGGGATGGTGCTATGTGGCACACGCTAAATTTAAAATGAGCGTTGAGAACGGGTTTAGAAGGATTAATGATTCAGGAAGAGTTTTTTTTTATAATGCCTATAGAATAGACTCTAAAATTATCGTAATCAGCCCATGTCATTCTACTGCTAGATTTCTTGACGTTTTTTTCGTCCGATGGCAGCAGTTTGGCCGGCAGCATGAAACGTTTGGCGAGTGCTTGGGTGCAGCTCACGGCTTTTATTCATAATCAAAAATTATTTCCTTTGTTTGTCCTCAGGATGCTCTTCTCCACGCAATCAAGGAGGAATATGTAGAGGCCGTGGAACTACTCCTCCAGTGGGAGGAGGACCATCACGTACCAGGGGATCCTTACGTGAGTTTACCTCTGAATATAAAAAAATAAAATTACTTGGTGCACTGCTGAAATACAACATCTTTTTCTATGAAACCGCTACCCGGTAACTTAGTGAAACTCACTATCAGACACAATTTCCCTACGATTAAACTTGGTTCTACATCAAATTGGTATACGATTTTGCCAGTTCAAGTTCTTAAGTACCTACTTACTGCCTAGATACTACTAATAAAACGAAACGCGAACAAAATCTAATTAGCAGTAAATTATTTAGATCACCTATAAATCGTACCCCTTCCCGACCAGACTTTTGACGTAAAACATAGACAAAGTATTGGATCTATACCTAAGGGCAAAGGCACACTACAAGTGCTCGTTTACAATAACATAATATCCCTATTTTCGTAGTTAGCACACACTGTGGTAGTTAACCAAGTTTGATCGAAAATTTCTTTGTTAAGGGTTCAAAAATATCAAAAAAGCCCTCTTACTTTGACCTAACGTCTGATAAATCACCATTATCAGTTCCGCCATAGGACGTCAACTGCTGAACATAGATCTCCTCCAATGACTTTCAAACTGACCGGTTGAAAGTGACTTTCATCCAGCGGCCTCCAACTAGGCAAACAATCTTCATTTGATGAATGGCTACTACATAATACGTTTATGTAAGACTGTAAGACCATGAAAATTATTGTTTTTGTCTACTAGCAATAGATATATCAAATTTATTTTCAACAGAGCTGGGAGTCAGTAGAGGCGTCGGCAGCCACTTTCACTCCTGACATCACTCCACTCATCCTAGCTGCGCATAGAAACCACTACGAAATCCTAAAGATCTTACTGGACCGAGGAGCCACGCTGCCAATACCCCACGACGTCAAGTAGGTACAGACCCTTCATCATTCATCTAATCACTTCCTGGCATTGTACTGGTCATCAGAGTCTGTATTCATTAAGAAACATACACAAAGGGGCACTTTTTTAATATTCCAAGAGCTACAATGTCAAGTAGTACACAACTTGAATCATTAATTTCACTTTGAAGCAATAACACTGTAACTTATAAAATCCTTTTGAGTAACCCGGTTAGAAGAGCTATGTTGCCAATACTCCACAATATTAATTAGTCTAACACTTAATAATATATCGCATCACCTCCAAGTATACCGCAATCACCACAGTATCCTGTCAGATAAAATTGCCGTTGATTACATTCGAAACCTACTTTAGATATTTTCAATATAAGTAGTTTTGAAATCCACAAAAGCTTTCAACTTTCCAGGGTTCCCAATGCTTTTTTAATGGAACGACGAACCAATATCTTTCAAAGTAGGTATTCTGATGAATTATCGCCCCACAACATTCATATCATCAGACCAAAGGTTCTAACTCCACAATCCCAATAATAGAATTTCAGATGTAAAAACTCGAGACATTTTACTCTCTTGCATACAAATACATAAACTACATAAAAACTTGAACCTAATTACATACTTACTTGTAGTTATCCTAACACTACCTTCGTAATTTAATAAAAAAAAGGAAATGTAATGCATGTAGCTTTATCGTGACGAAAATCTGATGTAAATATTTAGGTTATCGACTTGCTCTGAGTGGCATGTCACATGCAAAACAATACACATCCGATCTATTTTTGTCACGGTACACGGATTATTTGATCAGTGGTACACGGGCATCAGTCGAGTTCAATCCGTATTAGAGTAAAATTTCCAGATAAGTGTGTGTGTTCCATGTCAATAAATATTTTATAGGCCAAACACTTAGAGCATGAATGCTCTAAGGCCAAACAAGTCAGCCTTTTCGATTCCGATGCATCCCGTCAAATGAGCACTTCCATGACTCTTCACATTGAGATTTAATACAGTTTCGTCCAAGTAATTCCTTATTATATTTATTACTGTTTTAAGAGACCATAAGCTATTCTGAAAGGTCAGCAACGTATATCCAACAGGTCCTTGTCCTAAAAATATGTAATCGTACCAAATTTACTTCTTTACAGCAAATATGGATCTTTTATTATTTTTCTCTCCTTTACTGAAGAGATACATAATATAGATAATGAAATACAGCGTTAACAGAGTAACTACTCAAGAGTGATTTGGGGCTGATTAACATGGGTCACTCGACACTTGTTAATTTACTAACAAGTGTCTAACCTAAACAATAAAATCTATTTTCTAATAACAACTTGACTGACTACAGACTACTAGCATAGAGATAGTATCTACTAGTAAACTTTTGATCACTGGTCACACACGACCGAAGACTAAAATTGACACGTCCTTCAAACGAGAGCATGGTTCCAGATGTGGCTGCGACGAGTGTGTCAAGTCCTCCCAAGAGGACTCGCTGCGGCACTCCCAAGCGCGAATCAACGCGTACCGTGCTCTCACCTCTCCCTCACTCATCGCGCTGTCCTCAGCAGACCCGCTACTCACCGCATTCCAGCTGTCTTGGGAGCTAGGGCGTCTGAGCAGGATGGAGACTGAATTCAGAGTCGAGTACAAGGTGAGCTGATACTGGCAACAGACATGAGTTGCACTAGAAAAAGCAAACAAAAATTTTCGTATTTAAAAAAAAGCAGTCGATTTTACCTTAGGAAGAAATAACATAACCCCCAAAATAGCCCCCAATGGTCTCATAGATTGTAAGACACGGTTTTCAGGGCCATAACCATGAACTCTTAAAACAATCTCAAAGTTGTCAAATCTGACAATTTTGGTACGTCATTTCATACAAAATTTGACAGAAATGATAATGTTTGACAGATTTGAGATTGTTTTAAGAGTTCGTGGTTACCGCCCAGGGCCATAACCATGAACTCTTAAAATAATCTCAAAGTTGTCAAATCTGTCAATTTTGGTACGTCATTTCATACAAAATTTGACAGAAATGATAATGTTTGACAGATTTGAGATTGATTTAAGGGTTCGTGGTTACCGCCCAGGGCCCTAACCCTACCAAAATTGACAGATTTGACAACTTCGAGCTTGTTTTAAGAGTTCATGGTTATGGCCCTGGTCTCTAAAGTGCGACCCTACAATTTTAAATGATTCTTCAACTACCTCAACAATTAAGTTTAAGCAATTATGTTACCAATTTTATATAACAGGCACTAAGGCAGCAATGTCAAGAGTTCGCCACCTCTCTTCTCGACCATACTAGAACCTCCAGGGAGCTAGAGATAATGCTCAACTACAACCCCTGGGACACGGACAGCTGGGAGCCAGGCGAACGGCAGACCCTCGGCCGACTCAAACTAGCTATCCAGTATAAGCAGAAAATGGTAAGGATCTTCCGACCTTTATTAGTTAGTAAATGAGCAGTAGATTTAATTGTATCCACCGTCTTTGTGGCTGTCGATGACAGACTGTGTGGCAGCAAATACTATTATATGTTTTTTATACAAAAAGACGAAGGAATCAACTGATAAGTATGGGTCTTTTGAAATGTAAATGTTATTCCCTATAGTATTTTATGGACGCAAACTTCATTTTTAGATTTACCTACAAAATTAAAAGACTTCTACAGTATAAAAATAATGTTTTTAACCGTATGTGAATTTTATTTTTACATTTTAATCAGTTCAGAGAATCTTTTTGGGGTTCCGGAATCAAAAAGGAACCCTAATAGTTTCACCATGTCTTTTCTTCGATCTCTTTGTCCGCGGGTTAACTCTGAGACTCTGCACTAGAAAACGGGTGTAAAGTAACTATAGATATCAATAACACCGACAAAGCAGTAAAATAAATCCACTTTCCTATATTTACAATTTTATGCTTAAATAATTTACAGTCCCAACTAAGACAATCGAAAAACATCATCTAAGTAGTAAGTTTAGTGTAAGTTTAAATTGTGAATTACTTTCACACAAACACCACACATAAGGATCACGACTCAGGAGAGGTCACGGCCCTCCTGCCCTCCGCTGAAGTAAGCTGCAAACGGGTCGTTTCTTCTCGTTTGCGATACCAAAACACTATATTTCTATCTAAGCATTCAGAAGGAGGTACAGAGAGGGAAACTTTTAAATACCTACTTTTGAGGCTGTTTACTTTTACCTTTAAAGCTAATAGGACTAAATTATTTAGCTCTTTTACTCGTCCTGACCCTGCTTCGAGATATAATGTGTAGGCTAGAGCTGACAAGAAGCAGTACTTAAGAGGCCTATTCACACATTTCCACAGTTCTGACAGTTATGTGGTTATTTCATTATTTGTGGATATTTAAATCGAAAGTTAGAGGCCGCTATTTTTCATAAAATATATAAAACTCTAAGTATGAATAAGCTTTCTTTATTTACCTTTTAGGATAAAACAATTTAGTTCCTCGTATTTATTGCACTTTTCTTACTACGTATTATTTAGTACGTAGTGCCATAGGCTCAGATTTTCAATTTGTTTTTTAAAAATCCAGTAATCACCAAATAACCGCAAAACTATCAAAATTTTGTAACAGGCCTCTTAAGTATTTACAGTGCCATTTAGTTGGCAAAAAATGTAAACAAACCATTGAAATTGGTATATCACAACATGTTTTTTATAAAGTCGACTGAAAATCATCACACATCATGAAAAACGCATCACGCTATTCGCTGAGGTAGCTTCAGCGTAGCGTGTTCGTCATTTGACGCTTGAAGAACTACAAAACTCTGTCTGTGTCGTCAGTATAGCGTGATCGTAGGCGTCACGATGCATGCTGCATCGAATGACACGTGTTTTTATTTGTTAAAATGGCGGGAACATTGTTTTAGTAGTAAAAAAATATTTCGTGATCGCTTCATCGTTGTATAAAATGTCAAAAATTATCTCAAAAGGAAACTCTTCAGTACTTGAAATAATATTTCCTTTTTTGAATATTATAAAATTTACCTTGCACAACTTACCTAGTGTATTCCAAACTTTAAAACATTTCTGCGATTCACGTCACTACTATAAGCTGAAAATAAAAATACTCATACAAACACGTCACGCTTAGACAGTTATATACTTTAGACTTGATTTTACACTAGGGCATACATATCAGAACAGAAAATTGTGTTTTTTACACTAAAAACGACAAAAAATGTTTCTCGTACCTATTATTTTTCACCCTTCAATAAAGGCGGGCGGTATCATAAAAAAATTAAGACACGGCTGCGCTAGGCTGTTCAAAGCGGACTCGTTTTTTTACGAAAGACGTAAAGGTCGTTACACTGTAAAATGGAAATTTAACACTATTTCATTCGTTTTCTAGTGAAGAATCTTCCATCAGTCCTTAATTTAATATTTATATATATATTTTTAATTGACCCCTACTACAGGCTTCTTCACAGGTCACCTTATCGTCATCATCATCATCAACAGGTCGCTTTTAGCTTGAATTGAACCACCATAAATAACATAGGTAGAATTAAAAAATATATATTACATCAGTTTAGGAACTATGTTACGATACTACAGACAACCTACGTCAATGTTATAACACAATTTTTCTAAGCTTATTATATCCGTCCATGTTTTTTTTACGTTTAAGCATGTTTGAGTAGCATCTTTCAGAATTGCAACCAGTCGTTTAAAAAAAATGTGTGTGGCAATACTCGATTCTTCTTCGTAAAAAAAGAAAATGTATTAACTTTTCAGCTTTGTTTTGTTTCTTGAATTTTAATTGATGTTCATTAGGTACTCTCCTTTTATTTTTTGTTTTTTCTTAAGTTGACGAATTGTTTAAAACGCTGTATTTACCTATAAAGACATATTTTAACACGTGTTGCCCATATTACTCTTAACTGTACTGTTGTCGTATGTGTAGTTGGTGAATTTGTATCAATAAAATAAATAATATAAAAATAAAATAAGTAGCTGTTGTTTCGGACTGTAAGGTTTGCCCGTTGTTTGTTAGTAAATCATCTTAAAATATATAGGAATCAAAAGTTTCATGCTAGAACTTAAATAAAAGCAAATTGGACGCAATTAAGGTCACTTTTAGAATGTAAAACGACTAGTGACGCATCATTCTGACATCATTTTATCGTTTTCGTATGAATTTGAGTTATGCATAAATGTTAGTATAATCAATCTAATACCCAACTGCCAAATTACACCAGCTATTTGTGCGATATCATTATGTTTCTATTCGCATATTATTATGCTTTACAATTTTACAAAAACGTAAGTAACCAAAGTGCAGTCATCCGAAATTCCAATTAATTATTATAAAAATATCCTTAAATTTCAATTAGTCCCTAAACCTCTCTCAAAATATCAAGTAGGTACTGCCTGTTCCCGCGACATTGCTTGCGTGGTCTTTAGTTTATTCAATATATCCCACAGGAATATTAAACCGGGTTAAAAATGTTAATCCCATATGTTATTCTAGATCATATTCTATATGTGTGCAAAATTTCATCCAAATCCGTTCAGTTTTTGCGTGAAAGAGTAACAAACATCCATACTTCCAACTTTCGCATTTATAATATTAGTAGAAGATGGCTTACCGTTTAAATATAACATTGATAGCTATAAAACAATAATAGCAAGCCCTAGTTCTCGCATTAAGCAGTGCAAGGTCTTACACATCTAATTAGATACAGACAGATACCCTAAAAGTGAGTTTTATTCCAGTTCGTCGCTCACCCAAATGTTCAACAGTTGCTGGGAGCTATTTGGTACGAGGGTTTACCAGGTTTCAAGAGAAAAAACATTGTCGGACAGTGTGTACAGGTGAGTCTTTCTTCGTAATTTGTTTTTAGTTTTAAACTAAGATGTTATGTGTATGTGTGTACCTATCGTAGACAACTGAGTAGGTAGTTGTAAATGACTAGCTTGTTTTTGTCAAAAAAAGTACACAGAATAAATGTTGGAACTATTTTAGAGGTCATTGTATAATGTTAATGTGATCATTAGCTACTACGATTATTTGACAAAATGTATAGTCTGCTTTTTGCATTCGTTATAAAAGGTGTTTTGAAGACGAAATAAATAGCTAAATCAAAATTTATTTCAAAGATTGGCGGCAAAAATCAGACATTTTGTAACGTACAAATATTTTTAAATATAAGTTTAACAGATATATTTTACAACCTTCTTTTTAAAAAAAAATATCAATGGCTGGGTCTTCCCTTTTTAAGTACCTATAATTACTTGTGTTACGGGAGACCTGCTCTGTAACATAAAAATATCTTAAAAATGCGCAGTTTAGTGTGAGCGTGTCAATGAGAGGGTGTAAGTAGGTGTGTGTGTGTGTAAGTGTGTGCTTGCGCGAGTGCAAGTGCGAGTGCGTTAATGCTCTCGGCATTAATATGAATGGGACAATGAGCGCAAACTCCAAGGTTTAACTACTCATAGTAGCCACTGAAAGGGTTTCACCTCTTGGTTCCGTAGAAAAGTTTAATAAGCTACCTACAACAATATTAAAAATAAGTTGAATAAAATCGACTCCTAATATTTGATTAAAAAGTTACAAGTAAAGATTCATCTTTAATCTTGTCAATGGCGATTCTAGATGACCTTCGACCAAAATCGGCAATATCTACAAAATTTTGTGTGTCTGCTGTTTAGATCATCCATTACGCAGATCATACCATTCCCATCAAAAGCAGGATAGAAGATGAGCCAAAGCTTTTAGTTTTGTTAGTGAAGTTAATAAAAGCCTGTTAAAAATGATATTTTTGTACACAGGTAGCTAAACTAGGTGTGATGTTCCCTGTTTACTGTACGATCTACATGCTCGCTCCCAACTCGGAGTACGGGCGGTTCATGAAGAAGCCTTTTGTGAAGTTCATCTGCCATAGTTCCTCCTATATGCTGTTTCTAAGTAAGTTTCTTCAGTTGCGGCTCTTGTTAGCTTGAAAAAAAAACAATTAGTACAATTTAAGTCAACTGCTCAAATTCGACTCCCACAAACATATTTATCTTAAGTAAGTAGGTAAAGATGCGGGATAATGCAGGAAAGAAATACTTTAATAATATAATTATAGAAAATTCCGTATGTATTTTGTTGTGTTTTTTGAGCTACAGAAAGTTTTATTTGCGTAAAATGCGTATTCTAAATCTTCTGAGTACATAAGCATTGCCAGCAATTTTACATGCATAGATGCGCATTTGTATAAGTTAGTATTAAAGTGATTATACATTTTCAAAATTAATGAAGTATATTTAATGAAGTTTGTTCCGACTCAAACCCGTTATTCATTCTTATCGGTGATAAATCCATCACATATTTTTGATTTATCATATTTACTCCCACCCACAGTAATTTACATTTGTTTGTTTGATCCTCAAACAAAATCACAATGTTTGTTTACTCAAATTATCTCAACTAACCTATGAAGTATGAACCGACTTAAGAACATAAATTATTGATATTTACGATGCAACTTAAACAGGAAAATTAGTAAACATTTTCTTTGAACCTTTTTTATATTTTCGATTCAGTAAAAGAATTTTAACAACACGGAAACGTTCCTTGTTTATTATAAATAGTTACTTTTGAGACGTGTATAGAAAACCAAGGAAAAAATACGAGTCACCTAGTCCACTAGCCTTCATAAATTTGGCATGAACATGATTATTAATGAGTTATCGGGTTCTTAATCAACAAAGCGGCGACAGTTCAGCTGGGATTACCCCCAATCAGAGACTTGGGGAAACTTACTAACTTGACAGTCCCTAACTTCTTAACCTTTAAATACAACTTATAAAACTACACCATAGTTAATAATATAATCAAGCATTGTTGAGGTGGTTCATATCGCTGTTCTTATGTGAAACATAAAAGATCTGGACCGTTTTATCAGTGAAATAAGCCGATATATTTATAAAACTACTTTTCATTTCCAAATTATCTGTGATTTTCGAGAAACGGCTTTCATAACTGATTGATCCAGTGTTTTTTATAGCTAGGTTATGATAATTAATTTTGACTTCGACTTCAAATTTTTGCGCAGCGCAAAAACAGCCTAACTCTTACATTCTGAGATCTACCTCACGTTGTTAAAAACGCGCTAAATGTAAAATTGCCCTGTCTCTTTTACTAATAGCCAATAGATGCGCATTTTTAATAACTTTTAATAAAGTAGTAGATCGGATTATGAAAATTTGAGGGTTAGGCCACTTTTGCGCTGCACAAATATGAACTTTATCCTCCTTTTCTCAAGTGCTACTATCCCTCGCGTCGCAACGAGCGGAGTACCTAGTCCTAGAATGGTCCGGTATCCGCTGGCTCCAGGAGCTGGTGGAGCATTGGAAGGAACACGAGCGGGGCGCGCTGCCGGGCCTCATCGAGTTCACCGTCGTCATCTACATAGCAAGTAAATTTGAGCTTGTTGGCATGCTTCTTACTTTATTAGGCTTTCGGAGATTTTTGGCTTCTGTAGAGTTTTGATCCATGACAAAATTTCCCAAACGTAAAGAATTAGGATGACCATCTGGTGTAGGGGTTCGCGCTCCGGACTTCAAAGCCTGGCGGTTGAGGGTTCAAATCTCGCATGGGGCTATCGATTGTTTATAAAATATGATGAGCACGAGCATTTGTACCTAGTCATGGATTCTATGGTTTAGAAATGTTTATCCGTTATGTAGTCACCATAGTACCTACGAGCTATGCTTGTTTGATGCTAAATAATTGGTAGTGTTGTTAAAATAATGTATTATGTGGGCATACTCCCAACTCTGTGAACTGACTGAGAAAATATAGAAAAGTTCGTTTTCCACATTGACCCGACCGGGAATCGAACCCGGAACCTCAAAGATGGTGACGGCATTATAGTACGGCGTGCTCGCCTGTCGTCGATTTTACATAAATTCATTAAACTTCTTGAGTCAGTATCATAAAATAATTATAATATTTTCAACATTCCATTTCTGTAACCTACAGAGCCAATCCCATCTGCACTTTCATTCCACTGCCCAACTTTAATGTTCTCAAACAATTTCACTGTGCTATTATTCATTATTTAACCACAATGCGTTTCATACAACGGCCACTAAAACACGTGTTTCGATATCAAAGTTAAAAGCAACGAGGTTTTGTTTCACGTTTTTTACACATTGCCATTAGTTGGCTTTTGTTTGTAATGGTAGACATTTGTTTTTGTAAAATATTCAGTGAACATAGTACCTTACATTAACTGTTTGAAATTAAATTAGTTTCATGCATAACTTTCCTATACCTACCTATTTTGACATTAATTGTCACGATCCGAATAACGCATAATTAATCAAATTACACCAAGCACATAAAGGTATATAGAGCAGCCAAACCACCCACCATTTCCGAAACATGTTAGTGATTTTTTACTTAGATTTATTATAAACCGACGAGGTCTGTCAACACTTCACTTGTGCTAAATTACGGCGTTATCATATGGGGTAACTCCGTGGAGATTGATCGAGCCTTTATAATACAAAAAAGGTGTATTCGTGCCTTAAGCAACGTTTGGTACCGTGAAAGTTGTAAACCCCTTTTCAAAAAGTTTCGATTTCTTACGCTTCCATGTTTATATATTAAAGAAGCTTGCTCCTTTGTAAAGGCCTTCCCCAATTTTTATAAAACACGAGAGGAAGTTACAACTAGGCAAATTAGGCAACAATATGCAAACTTAATGCATCAACCTCCCTGTCGCAAAGACATCTATAAAAGAAATGCCTTTAACATGAGCATTGTAATATATAACTTGCTCTCTAAAGAAATTAAAAATCTTAAAGGGACAACATTTAAAAAACAATTAACGGAATGGCTCTTGGACAAATGTTTTTATAGTTTAAGGGAATATTATGACTGGCGACACTAGTATTAGTATTATATAATAACAATTAGCGACATTATATTAATTTATTTCATTATAATTTAATTTCATTTTATTTAAACCTACATTTATGACATTCTTTTGTATTAATTATAATTTTATTTCGTTAATTTAGATCACTGTAAAATGATTATGAATTTTTGCACGTCTGCGAGCAGACTAAACACACGCACTGGAAATTTTTTTTGTCAACTTGTCTTTACTGTGTTTTAGCAAATAAACGATTGAACTTGAACTTCATAAAACGCAGTCACGGATTAAAAAAAGGCGGATTTTTTGTGGAACTTTATTAAAAAACATTTCCCTTGATAAGTGTTCTAATATTAAACAAGCATTAGTTTTAATAAATTTTCCGGATTAAGAAAAAAAACAAGCATGCAACAGCATCATAAAGGTGTACATTGAAACTTACTTTGCAAAAAATTAAATGTTCTCAAAGAATTTATTTTAAATATTATTGAATCAATCAACAGCAGTCTACATGATTCTGCCCCTCTAGCACGAGCAACATAAACACGATATGGTATGATATGATATAGCGATTTATCGCCTGTTTACTGTTTATTTTGAACTTTTATTCAAACAGTGAGCATGTCTTTGCCAGCGACGTCACGGTATGCTCGCTTTTTTGATAAGGTTCATATTTTGACAAAAAATATGCGATAAATCGCTATAGCATATCGTGCTTTATTGCACATGCTAGAGGGACAGAAGTTTTTTTCTAATAATTGATTACATTATGCACTCCTATAATTAATTTATAAAATTTTATTTTATGCTAGTTAATACGTACACTTGAATTATATTAAATTTTACAAATACAAAAAGTAAAATGTGACCATAATTACTTATGTTCTGAATATATTTATTTTCAGCAGGATGCTAGGAGTTTAAAATGGAGGTATACATACCTAGATAAATAAGTTTAGAGGCATCTCCTGACTCTCAGAAACCTCGTTCTTATTCTGGAGTACGCATTTAAATAAAATAGCCATTTTCATTCTATGTCATTTAGTAATTTACGGTTGTGAATTTAGGGGTTTGAGCCCCTTAATTATGTATAAAAGGTTATACAATTAATTAAGGTAATAAGTGCCCAGTGACGTATAAGACCGCTTAACAATAAAATGTTTATTGTGCCTCGCTTTGCTAGAATGATGGGTTAACTTACTTCAAGGGGGAGATGCTACTGCTATTGTATATATGGGATCAGTAAAATATTAATTCCCTATGATAAAACGCTCATCAGCTATTATGTACCTAGAAAAACATACCTTTGTTAGATTTTATTATTTGTCCTATATCTAAATTTGTTGAATTTAAGCAATAGAATAATTATCCTCTAAAAGGCTTGCATAATAGGGTAAACTGGCAGTCATTGGACACCAGACAATTAATGGACAGTTTCAGATTGAAATGAACAGGGTATCAACTCAAAATTACAACTTTTTACTTTTAAATACCACGCTCCTAAAAAACGCGAGATCTTTATAACAAACAAGGTCTTAAAACGATCGGAAGAAAAATGGCGCGGGAGGCAGGGTAGTATTTTTATCTTTTTCGCGCTTTCCGGCCGTAAGTTTAAAGTAAATAAACTTTAAAATCTATCTCCTGAAAAAATGGTGCTTTAGAGATAATACCCTGTTCATCCAGGCCAACGACATATTGAAGAAAGCTGTTTCCATCTTCATTAAATCCGAAGTTATTATATCAACGAACAATAAGCAGTAGAATTTTATTCTAACAATGTGTTGTTTTTAGCCATTGGTATTCTTATTATAAGTGTTCAAACTGGAACTGTCCATTGCTGTCTGGTGTCCAATGACTGCCGGTTTAAACCTAGTGCCAGAATACGGGTATGTATTCTACTAAGATAAGTAATTATTAAACAACTTCGTCACCTTTGAAATCTGTAAAGCTGTCACTATTGCACTAGCAAGTGCTGTAGACATTAATGATATTTCTGTTCTACTCAGATTTATTAAGTTTGTGATATAATAATTGTGGTAAACGCAAACCTAAGACCAAGAAAATTCAAAAACGTTTGTTGGGTACGGCAGGTTTTAATTAAGGTATAAACAATAATTTAACCAATGTTTTCAGTAAAAAGTTTTTATCTCTATTGTAATGTTAGCACTTATTTATAAATAAATCAGGCTATGAGCAAATAGTAAAAGCTAACTCCCCGGTCGGGTCAATGTAGAAAACTAACATTTCTATATGGGTCGGGTCTGGGTGTTGTGGTACCGTCGTTGTTTCTGATTTCTATAACACAAGTGCTTTACCTACTTACCTTAGGATAAGAGCAATGTATGTGTTGTTTTCCAATATTTATTTATTATTATTTATTTAAAGTAATGCAATTTAATTAGTTTCGTTGTTGATAAAAAAAAGATATAAATCTTTTTTTATTTTTTATGACATTTAAAGTCAGAAAGGAACCCGACCATGGTATCCATGATTAAAAATCGTCTGGTTCCTTTGGTGAGCTACGGAGATCAATAACTGCAAATATAATTCCTAGGCTTGCCGTATCCTAAGATAGTCATTAGGTTAAATTATGACGGTACCGCAAAACCCAGACCCGTAACAATATAGAAAAGATCGTTTTCCACATTGATCCGACCGGGGATCGAACCCGGAACCTCAGATATGGCGACCGGTCGTCATGTCGACTAATGTTAGTTAAAATCACGAATATGATTGCTGCCGTAACTATATAAATATTATTATGCTCGATGCAGATAGTAAAGCATTTAGGAACGGGACATAACGATTTTATGTTAATACACAACTAGTTTTATTCTTATTTGCAGGCAGGCAATTTAATCTGTCCAAGCTAATTACTTGTACCTCTTTCAAATTCGTTACAATGTATAAACTTTTAAAATCGGAAATACATCTAACATTACTTTCGTTTCTCGATTGAGTGTATCGTATTAATGTAATTCATAGCTTGAACATTGATCCTGGTAACGACTCACAGAATCAACATAGTTATTTGTTTGGTCCGAAATCCATTTGTTATCTATCGCGGCCATTTTTCTTGCGAAAGGTCAGAAATGAATCGTATTACCAAATAATACCCTCAGAATGTCTTTGTGTGCTGCCTCTTAGTTGCATATAAGGTTAATCAATTAATTAGGCCTCTACCTACTAAGATTGTTGTAGATAACTCTAATCTTTCATTTCTTGAAGCACTTTTTATCTTATTTTTCAATCAAACCTCTTTAAATTGTGTATCATGTCATGATACACGGTAAAAAGTTAAGTATAATCTTTATTCCAAACATTATTTATTGTGGGTGATTGACTAGCTTTTGGTAAAAGCCAGCAGCCGTAAATGTTTGTGAACCATTGAATTGAAATAGTTGTAAAACCTCAGACATTGTGTACTCAGTCAGGATGTTGCAGTACTTAAAATTATGTCTATCTGTTATCATATATACTTACTTAGTCATCAAAGCACAAGCTCCTCTTAGCTGCTGCAATAACTGGCTAATTTCCAAGTACGTTATCAAATCAACCTACCACAAAACGATAATAATCTCTGTTTGTCGGGCTTAAAGTTGAAAATCTGTTGGGTGACCAGGGTGACATGTAACTTTTTGTATAGGTTGACCTTACCTTGTTTTCAAGAGAAAAATGCGTTTTGATATCTCGAAAAAGCATTTCCACATTATCTATGTATTATTTTTTTATTAAAATTTAATTGATTCGTGATCTTTCTTTCTTTCAAAAGTAATTTACTGACCGTATGCAAAAACAAAGCTAGAAACAATGAAATAATGATATGTCATATGCAAGAAGTTTTCTCTACCATTTCTCATTATCTTCGTTTCACACAGAAAGGTAGACTCGGAATTAAAAATATTTCCAGTATAAATAACAAGACAGTAGTTTGCTTATCTCCGCTTAAGTAAGTAAGATGCAAGTAGGTACTAGAGCAAATTAAATTTTCATTAAAAGAACGAGCAAATAATGACTCAAAACGAGATTTTATTACTAGACTATTAGCCAGCAAAAAATATAGCGTGGAATTCTTTTTATCGACTGTCTAAGAAATATACAAATTATCTAAGAAAGATTTCAGGTAAGGGGCATATTTAACTATCTTTACTTAGTTAATAATATATTCAGCCAATTTCAAATTTAAATTAAACGCTATCTCACGATGGCGTTTAATTTAAAAAAAAAATGTTGCTTAGAAAATACATGATGACAGTCCCTCTTCAGGCGTTTTATATTATAATCATTAAGATTTTTTTAACAGCCTTTCTCTTATAGCTTCTCATGGCCATAATTCTAGTCGCTCTTGAAAATTTAACACACCTTGCAATGTCATCATCAATATAATTTCAGCAACAGGACGTCCACTGCTGAACATAGCCCCCCTCAGTGACTTCCAGATCGGCCGGTTATAAGCGACCTGCATCCAACGGCTTCCTGCAACCTTTACCAGGTCATCTGTCCACCTTGTGGCTAGACGTCTCACGCTTCGCTTGCCGGTAGGTGGCCTTCATTCCAGAACCTTTCTGCCCCATCGGCTGTCAGGTCTACGTGATACATGCACGGTCCACTGGCATTATTATTATTATTTGTAATAGCTGCACCCTTTGTGTTTTTTACTATTCAACTGTGTTGCTTAATGAACATTATTGCAATAAATAAATTCTTACTTACTTACTTTAGCTTGCTTATCCGTCGGGCTATGTCAGCGACTTTTGTTCGTTCAGTGTAACCCAATGTAACTCTTTACATTAGTATTTAAAGAACAGCCTTTCTCACATAGCTTCTCTTACCCAGGTCTCATCTGGGCCGAGATCCGGTCGCTCTGGACCGGAGGCTTAATGGAGTACATCAGTGACCTCTGGAACATCGTGGACTTCATCACCAACATGTTTTATATTGCGTGGATTAGTCTGCGGGTGGCTTCGTGGTATATTGTGCAGGTGAGCTGTTAGATTACTTTTTTGTGTTATTTTTTATTGTTAAACCTTGACTAGCCCAATAGTCAGAGACCAACACAGCTAGGTAACCATTTATTAATGCTCATCTATTGAAAAATGGTCGAATATTGATTGACAAAAAATATTAGGGTCATAACATAAGCCACACTGTAGAAAATAGAAAATGCTATTTCTTCCAGTGAAAATCACATAATGTGCATCTCATTGCTTACGGTCTTAAATAAACGTTACGAAAACTTTAAATGATGTATATAGATGAAAAAGGATCCTCACTCCCCCACATCTTTCCACATTGGGAAATGCGTAGGAAAATCAGATCGCACAGCCATCTTTAGATTGCACAAGCAAGATAACTTACAAACCTAGTTCCAAAGTTACCAAATTATTTGTGTTACAAGGTACAATGCAAGCCATTTTTATGTTTTCTATTGACCAGCAATCGATCCCGCGACACTTGAGCTAAAGATACATGCGATAGCTCGAATCAGGTCAACTAAAATAAATATTTCTACAAAAATACTTATAAGTACCAGAACTAAAATATAACTTAATCACAACGTTAAAAATAACCAAACAGACTCAAAAGACTTTATTACAAACAGCTGTACACCTCGCTGACACATTCCGTTGATGCCTTCCTGTCATACCCGTAAATGGCGTCCTGAATGGCCTTGTTGTTCTGGCGTGTGCGACAGGACTGATATGGTTGAGGTTTTAATTATTTTTCCAAAATAAAGGGTTTAACACCTTCGTATCCTTCGTAATGTATCTTTGAACTTGATGTACTTGAAAAGATGAATACAATTCTTATTTATGTATACAACCGAAACACATAAACACTGTTAATGATTTGAAATTTAATTATATCAAATTGTTTGGTAATATAGTATCAATGGAAAGCAAAATTGGTAAAACAAAAGATTTTTATCATGATGTCATAATCAGTTACTCAGTCAGGTTTTCGCAGTAAATATAGAACCGCAACCGCACTAGCTAAGGTCACTGATGACATAATTGCAGCTCAGGATAAAGGTATAGGAACTACTTCTGTTTTACTGGATTTTTCACGGGCATTTGACTGTCTTAGTCCTGATGTGTTGCTTTAAAAAATGGCACATTATGGAGTTTCTAAATACTCTTGTCAATGGTTCCAATCTTTACTCACCAACAGGATGCAGTATGTGGACAGGAACACCTTATAAAATTTAGCGTTTGGTAAATCGGTCGACCTACGCCCCAAGGTTCTATATTGAGTCCATTCCTGTTTGTTCTGTTTACTGCGGACATGGTGAGAAATCTCAAACACTGTGAAACCCATTTAATTATATTACTCTTTTCCGCCACAAGACTTGAACTCTTCTATAAGGTACATAAAGGAAGATCTGAAAACACTGTACGAGTGGTCTACTAAAAATAACCTCATTCTAAATCCATCAAAATCACAATGTATACATAGTAATGGGCAGTAAATATCAGTGTAAAAGAATTATTGAGCAAGACCCAAAAGTTCTTATAAGAGTCGAACCGGTATCACGAGTGGAACATGCAAAAAACCTGGAGATAATTATTGATGGAGAGTTGTGGTACATAGAGTACATCAATTAAAAAATTAGGAATGCTTTTTACCGATTGAAGGCGCTGTACAGCCTAAGGAAATATTTGTCTGAGAAAATTAGAGAAATCCTCACAGAGTCTCTGGTCCTATCCCAATTAACTATTGCGACATTGTGTACGGACCAAGACTCTTGAAACAAACAAAAAGATCAGTGCAGCGGGTTCAAAATGCGTGTATACGTTTTATTTACAACATACTAAAAAGAGCACATATAAAACCTTACTTGAACATCAAAGGTAAGTTGAACATGACGAATCGGAGACTTTTACACTTAGCAGTTACGACCCGTAAAGTCCTCGAATTCCAGAGACCATGCTATCTTTTTAACAGACTTCAGTGGGTCAAGACCTCTCACTTAAAGTCCCTAAGAACGCACAGAGAAAACAGTCTCATAATACCCAAACACAAAACCGTATTTTTAGGGGTGTGTTCAAATTTAAAGTAAGTAAGGTGTGGAACGACTTGCCGCGTCCACTACGAATACCTATACCCGCATTGAAATTGAAACTGCTTATTCGTTCCATTGCAAATCCTCCTTTTACAAGAACAACGACAAAAGGGCTTAGTTTATAGTAGGTAGGCAAGCGCCCTTTTAACTTTAAGTCAAGTTTAGCTGTTTTATGATTCACCAAACTAACCACCTCTTCCTTCCACACACATACCAACTACCACACAAAAAACATACCTCTACACTCGCACACCTCACTAGTAGTATTTCACCACACATTAAAACTTCTACTTTCTATTTACATGCCTCCTGTACCAACTGTTCCTCCTAAATGCCAACCGATGAAAACCAGCGCTGGGCTAAGCTTTAGCACAAGCTGAGACTGGTACCCATTGCCAAATATTGTTACAGTTTTTTATATATACTAAACTATAGTTTAATTATTTAATAAGTCAAGAAAACGAAATGTATTTATACCTATTCTATTACGTTATGACAATTAAACCATTTCATTTCATTTCATTCATTTCAATATATATATATCCTTTATTGACGAGACATCCTATACGAGTATAATATGCTATCATAATGCTTACAAATGCTATGATGAAATCATAAATTGGCCATCAAATGCACACTGCAGTAAACGTATCTGTGTTATTTGTTTGTCATTTTTATTGAGGAGCGTGGGTGAATGAGTAACGGTCTTAAAAACTTTAATCTCATACAAAGCCACAAAGCTAGTTTAGTTTCAAAATCACATATAAACTTACATTTCGATTGCAAGCAAAACTAGACATTTTTGTAACCTTATTGTCTCGAGGTCACATGGGGTCGCTCGACAAAGTAAATTCACTCATTTCGATATAAAGTATTAAATCTACGCCCATCGAAAAACTCCTGTCAGCTAATCAACGTGACAAAACCAATCAAAATTATAAGTATGAACGCTATTTTAATACTCAAGCTATATTTCAAAGTTAAGTTAGTTAATAAAAACATAGTCTAAAAGTTAATGTTGTGTACTTCTTACTTACAGACCACTCTTTTGACCACGTGTTTGTATGTTGGTGCTACGTCTCTTTCGCCTACCAAAAATGACTGTATCTACCCACCTTTGTTCATACAATACTGTTGGTTTAGCTTACAAATAATGACAGCCATTTGATTGCGTTAATTTTTAGCGAAGTGAATAATGGCGGCAAACAAAACGCAATTTTTTGGCCGCGCAAAAATATGAGCGATTAGTCACATGGCGGCGGAAACATGAATCTCTAAATTACTCACGTGTGGGAGACTTTATTTTTACATAGAAAATCGACACGTTTGCATTGTACGTTTGAGAACCCAATAAAGCGATCTACATCAATTCATTGCAATAAATGACTAAAGTTAAAGTGATGACTCTTTAACTTTAGTCATTTCTGTCTATCTGTTTAAAAAATACCCTTGACGTGTAATTAAGTGCTTGTTAAAAATCAAACACTAGTTGTAAAAAATCTTACATTTACTAGCTAGTTTTTAGTATGGCTGAACCGGTTTTGATGATCTGGTTTTGAGACTATACGACTTTCAAAAAGTCGAAAAATTTACGTTATTTTTTTGTTGTTCAACGATTCGAACCGTTCTATTATAAGGTGGGTCTGTCGAATTACGCCTACTTAAGGTTTTAACTAATCCGTCCTACTTATATTACTATAAAGGGAATAAGAAAACAGTTTGACAATCTTATAGTTCAGAATTGTTAAAAGAGGTGTTTTTAAATTAAAATTGGCGATAGTGTATCTAGATTTTATGAAAATTCGACTAACGTTCCTTTTGTATTTAATTTTCATAGCGTGACTACAAAAGCGGCCTGGACCCCTGGTACCCTCGCGAGCGCTGGGACTCCTACGACCCCATGCTCCTCTCGGAAGGTGCCTTCGCAGCCGGCATGATCTTCTCATACCTTAAACTGGTGCACATCTTCTCCATCAACCCGTACCTTGGGCCGCTGCAAGTGTCTCTGGGAAGAATGATACTTGACATCATTAAGTTCTTCTTTGTTTATATGCTGGTGCTGTTTGCGTTTGGATGTGGTGAGACTCTGATTCCGCTTTTTTTATTGTAATTCTTGTTCTTAACTTATCGTGGCAAAAATAACCTTAAATTTGGTGAGCCTAGTGCTTTGCCACGCGTTTGGCATTCAAAAGCTCTTCCCGCGTCCAGGTATCAGGGCACGTCGGGTAAGTTGTTTTGTGAAACATGCTTTACGGGGCGAATCCGCACTCCCAAGTCAGATCTAAACATTTTTGAATATTAGACATTATCAATGTACATTTGCATAAGATACTATTGATATCCCTGTAAGGTCTGAACCAGTTGATGTGGTACTACGCGGAACTAGAAAAGAACAAGTGCTACCACAACCCGAACGGTATAGCAGACTTTGACACGCAGGAACGCGCCTGCACAATTTGGAGAAGATATGCAAAGTAAGATATAATTATGGTAAATTATAAAAAAAAACATATGCTTAAGTCTTTCCTACTAACAGAGCATTAAACGTAAATCATCAAACATAAAGTACTAACTTTCAAATCATACACGTACCTTGTACTCGAAAATCTGAATTTCTGCAAAAAAAATTTTTTTATAAAGTACAGTTTATTATTTTGTAGCAAGTCTATTCATAAAGATGGCTTAACTGTAATTTAAGCACCTATCTTTATTATTATTGGACAACATTGGACAACATCACATACATTGCTCTGATCCTATGGTAAGTAGCTGAAGCACTTGTGTTATAGAAATCAGAAACAACGACGGTACCACAACACCCAGACCCGAGACAATATAGAAAAGTTCGTTTCCTACATTGACCCGGCCGGGGTTCGAACCCGGAACCTCAGAGATGGCGACACCATATTAGTCCGGCGTGCTCGCCTCTCGGCTACGGAGGTCGTCGAAACTACTTTGGGCGTAGATATATCATTGACGATATACGAACCAATCTAATTCATTAAATTATTTTCTAGTTTGTTCGAAACATCACAATCCCTCTTCTGGGCCTCCTTCGGTCTAGTAGACCTGACAACTTTTGAGTTGACCGGCATCAAGAGTTTCACGCGGTTTTGGGCCTTACTCACCTTCGGATCGTACTCCGTGATCAACATTATTGTGCTGCTCAACATGCTCATCGCCATGATGTCCAACTCTTACCAAATCATCTCTGTAAGTTCCATTGTATTTGTCTAGAATGTTAGGGATCCTACCAATTTTAAATCCTAGACCACTGTACTTGTTACCGGAAAACATGTACGTGCCTCTTAAGTAACGGTGAAAGAGATTTGTGACCCCTTTGCATACATTTCTACCATCTTGCATTTTTTACCGCCAACACTATAATATTCTCCACTCGTACCTAATCTGATCCAAAGATTAGAATTATATAGTGTACAGTCACTGGCACAGACACTTAATGTCTCATGTAAGCGGCAAAGCATTAGGCAGTTGAGCTGGGATTTGGATATTAAAGTTTGTTTTATGAGATGGTGACCATTTACGATTCCAGGCTCATCTGCGACTTTAATTTAATTACGTTATACAGGAACGCTCGGATATGGAATGGAAATTTGCTCGGAGTAACCTTTGGATGTCATACTTCGATGACGGTGACACTGTGCCCCCTCCGTTCAACATCATCCCCACTCCCAAGCACATCGGTTGTTGGATCCAGCACTGCTGCAGTAATAGAGACAGAGGGTCTATAATAGTAAGTAAAATGTTTGATGAGTCAACTTTCAGCGTCGTATGAATATTCAAAGAACTCAGAATAATAATGGTCCTAGATGAGCACATTTTTAACGTATATACAGCACAGAAAATAGTTCTAAGGAACTTCGGGTTCAATGTACTTACCTAAGTTTAGAAAATGTTATTATTTTACTTTTGGACAAGTTGTAATCGTACAAAAGCAAGAAAAGCTTAAAGCTATTTTCATTATGGAAATATGCAAAGATATTATCCCATTGAATACAGTTTTTCCACTTCAGAACAAATCCAGAGAAAAGGCTAGACAGCAGCACGAAGCAATCATGAGGGTTCTAGTCAGACGATACGTCACAGCTGAACAGAGGGCAAGAGATGAGGTTGGAGTGACAGAGGATGACGTCATGGAGATCCGACAGGATATTTCCACGCTGCGGTTTGAGCTGATAGACATTCTACATAACAACGGAATGAAGACTCCGAGGCTGAAGATGCAGGATACCACTGGTAGGGACTTGGTTTATAGTTCACTAGCGACCCGCCCCGGCTTCGCACAGGTGCAATGCCGATACTAAATACACTACATTATACATATAAACCTTCGTTTTCAATCACTCTATCTATTAAAAAACGCATCAAAATCCGTTGCGTAGTTTTAAAGATTTAAGCATACATATGGATATAGGATCAAAGAAAGCGACTTTGTTTTATACTATGTAGTGATTATTCACCTTTATGATATTTGAGATATTAAACAACTGAGTCCACATAATGGCAGATAAACTAACACTTACTAACTTGGATCCAACTTACTCAACTCAACCGAACATAATTTTAAATTTTTCGAGATTATTCTCGCACGATAAACCTCAAATCTTTATGGTCTAAATGCTTTTGGGAAAGTATTTTAATCATTCAAAGATACATTTTGTACCAATCTAAAATATAATATGTGATAGTCACATAGAAAATGTAAAGATGATCCTAACGGCTAGTATGATCAGGTTTTTAATTATGATATTCATATTTTAGAAAAAGTAAAGATGATCCTAACGAATAGTATCATACGTTTTTGAATTATTATATTATTATTTTTAGTGGCTGGTAAAAAAGGAAAGGTGATGGAGAGGAGGATCCTAAAGGACTTCCAGATCGGCATCGTAGAAGGCATTATCAAGGACGTCATCTCAAAGGAGAGCAAGCCTAAAGACGTCTTCAGTCAGATCGCGAAGGCTATCGTCAGAAGAGGAAGCACGGATAGGTGAGCTATAAAAATGATCTTTTGTTGAATTGACGAATTTTCGTACTTCATAATTCGACGAAGGTAACAAAACATTAAATAAACTAGTATATCCGTTTGTATCGAATGACTAGTTTGATAAACGTATGCTAGCCGTTGTATCGAAAATATGATAGTAATTATTCCTTTTACCTCTTTTAGTTTGTGTATAAAAAACACTTGTAACGCAGGAACGTAGTAATATTGAAGAGTGAGAAATCTATCTCACGTACTCTGCGCTCGAGAGAGCAAGCAAGACGGGACACATTGCGAGTGCACGGTCGTGTTCCTCTTGCTAAATTTCGTGAATATTTGTGCGAGTAGTAATAGAGTTCGCAATATTTGTTTTTGTGTGAACTTCATGAACCTTGACCCCCATTGGTCACAGGTGGTCACATTTTTGAGACTCCCCCCTCCCTAGGGTGGTGTCATATATTTTGTTATTTTACATCTAGAAATTGTATTGTCGATAGTAGTTTTAATTTTGTGTTTCAAGATTTTGAAATGTGACGTCATGAAATTTAGGATCCCACTCCTTTTCACATAAAGTAACACTTTGACGTCGAGCCCCCTCGTTTAAAGTGTGACGTAATGTATGGATGGCAATAATATTGCAATAGTAAAAAAGCCTCATCAAGAAACACTGATCGTCTGTTTAAACTAGTTCATAACCCGTGACGAGCCTAAATCTAAGTTAACCAATGCTAAAGTGGCGCCCAACGTGGGGGGGAAAACTGAGGCCTAGGCTATAGCTAAAGTAACAATTTGAAAAGGATAACGAAGTTCAAATAATAAAATGTATGCGATTTTCAAGGGCCGTCGTGAAATCACGTGGTAAATTGTCGTGAAGGCGATGACGAATTTCATCGTTTTGCTACGAAGTAATTGCCACTTGTCTAACCCCCTTATACAAAATGGTTTTATTGGTATTCCAGCAAGAAACGCGACTGGAACGCCATGGTGCGCACGAACACGATCAAACGCGACCCCATCGGCCGGACCTCCGAAGCGGAGACTAGGCGAAGCCGCCAGTCCCTGCGAGCACACATCCTAGATAATGTCAGCGCGAGGACGATTGACCCCCAGAAACTGCTTGGTGAGAAATTACATTGTATCACAAGAGAGAAAATAATAGGGGGTATTTTGAATCTATAAAACTGACTTCAATTACTTGTACTACTTGTAATTGTTGTGATCGATTGGAATCACTCTTAGTTTTAGGGACTACACAGGTCTTTAAATACAAAACATATTGCCCTACAAGGTATTTTTTTCTTCTTTACATTGCAAGTTAATCCTTTTTTTTTAATACTGACTTTGTGTACTCTTCTATTTGATTGAACTGTTATTGACTATCTAAAAACGTTGACTTCACTAGCAAAATAGGTTAAGATTTTTAAAGATTATTTTTACGGCAACATTGTTCTCTTTTTTACGAGTAATACTTTAATATTATATTTGCTGGAAGACGCCCACGCCAAATAAATTATTATCCCACTCATAATAGAACGATGTTAACTCTCTCTCTCATTCGAGATCACGACAATTGGTTTGTAGCGTCGCGAATGCTCATTCAATGTTCCTCAAAATCAACATCAAGCTGTCTTGAAAAAGTTTTCTTGAATAAAGACCAAGTATTTGTAACCGGCTTTTAAATATGTCTTTTCTATTCCAGAATACAACCCGAATCTGTCGGAAGTGACTCCATGCACCAGGGTGGCATACGCCAAGTTTATGCGAACCAAAATCAAGTCGGACTTCAACGCACGCGAGGTTCAGAAGCAGGGTGGCTCTGGCGAAGAGTTCAATCTAGAAGACGAGGTCTTTGAGACCCCTAAACGAGCGGACTCGAAGAGACAAAGCAAGTCCATACGTAAGTTAGAATTACTTCAACAATTAATATTTTACAATATTTGTAAGTACTTAGATACCATATTTTTGAGAATCCGATATGACTATGGCACATGCAACCGTGCATGGAAAAACTGAAAATGTTAGTCGAAAGAACTGCGTAACAATAAATAGGTTGTTGTTTGGTTAGTCTTATGTTAGGTTAAGAAGGCGAATGTGTTCATCAATAAAAACAACTTTGACTTGAAATTCACAAAACGTTTACTTTCCATTGAAAAAATAAAAATTCAGATGCACCTTAAAAACAAATGCTACCTAGATATTTGACAATGTAACTTGGGTGTCTTAGAATGTAACCTTAAACATTCCCTTTTCAGCGACTTGAATGTGTCAAATCAGGGCGCTCTGCCGCAATCCAATTTACTGTACATTAGCTTGTTTACATAACTCGCTAACGACATAAACTAATGGAGATGTTGATGACTTAACTATTGCCATTAGTTAACCATTTTAGTGAAACGATTGTATCCGACGTTGAGTTTGGATAATTTATATGTTTTTACTGTCAGTATTCGCCTTTTTTATCTTATCTTATATGTCTTACAACAAAAATGGTAACACGTACAATTATTCAAAATCACAAAATTCAAATCATTTATTTCTGCAAATTAGCCATTATAGGCACTTTTAGACGTCCCAATAATTTTTTTTTACCCTACCACTGCTTCGGGAAAATTTTCAAACAACGAAATATGAAACAATGATTAAGTTTAAGTGGCTCAAGCTAACGATTTCAATCTAACTCTTACTGCGCGAGTCCGCCTAATACTGAGCCGTTCTTTTTATAATACTTTTATTTTTGTGTTCTTAGGTCAATCATTTCGTACCAGAACACCCATCCCAGAAACTTCTGATGACGAATTAAAAGACCACGAAATCACTGTCGAAGCTGACATCGAATCCAAAGGTAAGTTAGCTACAGATAACACCACGAAGTATATTGAATGTTTTATTTTATAAAAATATTATAACGATTTCATCTCTTTAGATTCTGAAGGCTGTTCCGAACAAACCAGACCGCTGAAATCTTCATCTCAAGAACCATCCGAGCCAAGAACACCAGACTTCGATCCAATCAGCGATAGACGGTTAACTCCTCCAGCCCAGTTTGACTCGAAAGACCACATAATCCAAATAGACGAACCAGAATCACCTACCAGAACTCTTTGCATGACCCAAGCTGAAGACAATAAACTACACAAACCAATTACTCCATCTCCTAGCGTACGATCTGAACAAATTCTATCAGCGTCTGCTTTAGATAGTCAATCTAAAAAGATGATGCCACCCCCACCAGTAATAATGACTCCTCCCCCTCCTGATAGTCCACCGCCGCCAATACCTATTCCACAAGCAATTTCGAGACCAGCATCTAGGTCCACACTATCTAAATCTCCAATCCCAGAGTCAAGATCTCCCGTCCCAGAATCAAGTTCTCAGCAAGAATCTAGATCACCCAGACCAGAGTCAACAACATCTAGGCCCGGGTCTTCGTTAGGGACATCAAGAGTATCTCCTTGTCCGTCTCCTACTCCTTCTATGGCCGTAAGTGATAAAGGAAAGTCTAAAGTTACTGGTAAAGTTGTTTCGGGGTGGCTTTAGATTCTTGAAAATGTAATTACTGGTATACCGTCGGTTATATTATGATTGAAATCTCACTCTACATTCTGAGATTAGGTATGGTTTAAAAAAATTGTAGATAAATATTGATTGTGAAAGAAGCTAGAAATTGTCTAAATACTTTAAAGTAAGACGTGTTCATCTGGGCTGAATCAAGCTGAAATTCGAGGAAGTCATAGTAAAAACATTTACTTGTCGTACAAAAAAAAGTGAAGTAAACAATTCAAATGTTCAGAACAAATAAGCATACATTCTTGTTTTAAGAAGGCGGTCTGAAATGATAACTCGCTACAGCGTGAAATGTCAAATCGTGCTTTTTTACGGACCCATAAATAAAAAATCTGCCTATGAGTATATCTATGTAAAAAAACGAAACACGGGGAAACTAGTTTGAAATCAGGAGTATAGTGCCTTTTTAGATTTACGTACCCAATCAATATGGCAGATATAGAAAAGAAAAAAACTAAAAAAATATAATTAAAAGTAATAACAAGTAATAGAAAACAAAAAAAAATATTATTAATACCTATATCCAAACGTTTTATCTTTTCCGTACTAAAGTCTAAGTAAAGTGCTTCACAAATAAAATGTATGTAAAACGTGTGATAATCTGTACGAGTAATACCTAACTCTTGCTTAGGTAAATATGACTAAATTCGACATATTAGTGAGAAAAATAATGCCTTGTTATAGCAATAATTAGGTTAAGTGCATCTGTCATTGATACTACAATACAAAAGGCTTCGCAAATGGATATATTTTTATGAGTTTCTTACAATGTTCTTTGTAAGGAGGCATTGACTCCGGCTTGCCAAGGTAAATAACTTATGTCTAAAGAATTTATACTAATTTATACTTTACGAAAAGTATTTTAGGTAACAAAGGTTTCTTGAGGCATTAAATATGTTTGTGTGTGTAAAGTAAAAAAAAACAATAAAGGTTTAATCGTGCCTTAAATGTTTTGTTATTGCAAATTAGACTACTTAAGTATTTAATATAAGTAGGTTCATTCTAAGTATAAGTTCTAGTCAAATAAATGCGAATCTCAGTCATGTGGCATAATATATTCACGAGATGATCATATTTTTATAATGTCCATCCAACCAGATTATAAAACTAAGCCATGGATGTACAGAATAAGATGGACTCTATGTACATAAGTGAAGCACCCTATAATCGTGCTGACAAGCTTGTGATTATACATGTTTGCACGCACACATATCATGTCGTGCTGAGAGGTCGCCATCCGCTCCGTTGATTGGCAGACCGATACCCTTATTCCGTATCTTGCAATAGTGAAAATTGACAAATTTTGGCTTTAAAATCGCAAATTGACAGCAAAAAAACAAAAACAAAGCAATCTACTGTCAGTGCTGCCCATTGATATATATGTTAACACTAGATAAGCAGTTGCCGCGCTAACGCGCGCAACTGCGCTGATGGCCACAGGCATCAGAACGGTCAATGTACAACTAGTGCCTAAAGAGACGTTGACTGAGTAAGGCGTCCGAATAAAAAAGTCAAAATGGTTGAATGCGTGGTAAAAGATTACAATTCGAAAGTTCAAAACAATAAAAGAGTAGGCGGGATAACCTTTTATAAGTTAATATCTAGCTTTTGATGCAAAATCATTGTAAAAACCACAAATTACTAAATAAAATATAGCATAGCATATTTGAGATTCAGTGTTGCCAGTAAAATCATCATTTGGTTTTCCCATATTTTAGGGAGAATTGCTAAGTTGATAAGAGATATTAATAAATATATCCCGTTTTGCTCGGCTGGGTGGGTTTTCGTAACCACAAAAAGAAACTGCAGTGTGGATGCAAACAAATTCTCGTACTTATGACAAAAATAGAAAAGTACCCATTCGAACCGATATTATATTCTCGTACTTATGACAAGAACACAAAAGTACCCATTCGAACCGACAAAAATTAAAAATTATACCAAATACTGCAAGCTGTGAAAAAATAAAATTTAAGGTCAAAGTCATCAAAATATACGGTTATACCACTTTTTAAGGTTCCCTAGTCCAGCAGGGCTAGCATGCGCGTATAGGCTATTTTATCGATAGACAAGACAAATTATGTCTTCGGCGATAATTTTGTCGTATTACCTAACCTAACAGATCACAGACGTCTCAAATCCTTTTTCTTAATATTTTCAGGGTCTCCCGTTGTTCGTAGCCACTTACTTTTACTTAGTAACTCGGCATTGCCATGATATTTTGGTATTTTCTTTGTTATCGTCGAAGACAAAACGAAATATTTACGTCAAAAGTTGATAAAATGTCACGACAAAATTTTAACGTGTTGCGCATGCTAGCCCTGCTGAAAGGAACCCTTATAGTTTTGTCATGTCAGTTTGTCTGTCTGTCTGTTCGTCTGACGTTTTGTTTGGAGACTGTTGGCACTAAAGAGCTGCAATTTTCTTATCAATCCAACAAAGTAGAATCAAATTTTTTTGTTCATCTATTCCAGTACCGGTTGCCATTATGCCGGTTTTTTTCTTCTTGCAAGGAAATTAATACCATTAGGATCCCGTTCCACCATGTAGAAAAGTTCGTTTTCTACAATGACCCGACCGGGTATTGAACCCGGAACCTCAGAGATTTATAAGTGTGAACGGATCCCTCAGTGCGTGAGTCCGACTCGCAGTTGGCCAGTTTTTTATGGTATTTGGTGAAATTATTGTCTATAGATGCTAGGTTCACTAGGACTTAAGGCCTCGAATAAGTTTCAGTCTATTGGTTTTGATGATGAAAAAAGCTCAAATATATAAATAATAATAAAGTTCCGTGACATGGCACTAGGCAGCACTACAGGAAAAAATAAATTCAAATAATTCACGTTTACGCTTTAACTTAATGCTATCGATTAATTATTTTCCTAAATTATTCTCAGAATAGCCAGTAACGATATATTATTTACGAGTATTTATTACCTAACAATTTTATTTACGATACTGAAACACACTTACAACAAACCTTTATGATAAAACATTTAAATAAAAATAATAATACATTGTCATACTATTGGATTTATTCATTTAAAAAATGGGGAGAAATTTATACGCATGCAACACCGAGCCTGCCAGAAAAGGCAATATCGCTATCTTTATCTAATTAGAATGACAGCTCCTTTGTAAGCTCTAGTGCGAGTGAGACAAATATATGTTTTTGGCTAAAGGGTAAGTTGTTTCAAAGCTACGGCTTTCAAACTGAAATGTGGAAGACTTTTTTACCGCGAAACAGTGAAGTTTGCTTCTCTATACATTTAACTCAATGGTGCTGCCCATATATTTTGACACTAACCATCAATCGGGCGATGGCTGCGCGATTATTGCTGATTGCAAATTATTAGGGAATAAGAGTAAGAAGGGGCCTGATTACGCACACATAACCTGCTTCACTTGACTACTAGACAACACAGACACCTCTTATTTTATACGTTCAAGTTGTAAAGCCAAAGTTTGTTAAAGTAGTCCGTAAGTTTTATTAAATAAAACGTTTGTTTTGCGTTTAAAACTACTTTTATTTACCTAACGTTTAACATCATAGTACCCTAAGCCTAAAAGAATACAAGACAAAGGAAATACATTATTGTTTTGATAAAGATCCCTTTTTGATGTAAAAATACAACAGGGTGTAGGTATACCCTAAGGCTGGGTTTTACAATAGATAATTCACCGTATTTGTATATAACCCTTAATTTAACTTAATTAGCGCGTAAATTGTAGCCAAAAGAATATCTTGTCAGTGATAATAACATGGATAACCCAATTTCTGAGGTGGGTTTGTACAATTCACAAGAAGGGTATGAGGTGGGCCTGGAATATGTATTGCCTTTACACATTCCAGGGCCGTACTTGAAAGAAGTCGAGAGTCGAAATGTTCAAAAGTTGAATAAAAGTCTGCCATTTACTTTTGAGTATGTCTATTTGTAGCTGATTTGCTTGTTATATGTCTCAGACTACATACATTTAAGTTGGTCATTAATTCTTAAGGGAAACTTGTTGAACTACCTGTTCATAAGTTTGAGATTCAAATAAAAGGAAATCTCAAATTATTATTATCTACCCACATATTATTTTTAAATGAGTACCTAACATGTTTTTTTAAGGTAATTCTAATTATTAACATGTTATGTACCACGGTCACGCAATGCACTTGATCGAATTTCGATTTACGTCTTTTTCGATTATTGATAATTTAGTCGATAATTTTTTTGTTGTTGACTAATCTTAAGAAAACTTTCAAACGTTAATCACTCTTTAATATCTTCACCTACACAGCACCATTTAAAGCACCTTGCAAAGATGACGACATTGCAAAAAAACGACCATAATTAAAATTCATCATCCATTTAATTATTCAATAATTATTAAAAATCCACTTAATTTAACTTAGATTGTGATAATCATATTTCAGCTCAGATACAAAATATTTTTGTCGGGAGTTTGAGAAAAGTTGTAAGATGGTAACCAACTTTTAATTAGCCAAATATAAATTTACGTTACGTATTATGACAAGAACAACCTAAGAAATAAATGTTTATAAACTTAGTAAAGGGAAAAATACCCTAAAGTTTTTCAATTAAATTTTGAGAGCATAGTAATTTTGATCGTAATTTCAAGATAAGCAATGAAATAAAACACGTTAGGATAATTATTGGTTTATTTTACTCTTAGAATTTCGGTACAAAATAGATTCCGTGGCACACTGAGTGAAAAATTTGGTACATTTATAATAACATGGTACACATAATTATAACAACTAATACCTTCTTTTAAGCTAAAAAAAAAGAAAATTAAAATCTAGGTTATGCTGTCTTTACTAAGATAGCGAGACTCTCTCATCGTTGGCATGTTAACAATATTTTAATCCCTATTTCGTAAGCGAGATATCTTAAACAATTTAAGGTAAAACTTACGAATTCATTCGGTAAAAAAGCTGAAAAATTTACACAAGCTAACGATAGAGACAGCAATCCTAGATCTCGTTATATAAGTAGGTATATAGAGACTGCAAAGGCAGGTTTGTTTATAAATAGTATTTACCTACATGTTTAATTCAACTAAACGTACAAAACGTTAATAAGCAGGAAAATAATATATTTAACAGTAAGTAACTGTTTTTATCTTCATATCTTCGGAGCTCTGTAACCACCTATTTAAAGAAAATAAACGATTTGATTTGATTAAAAGTAAGTATGTAGGTATTTTTATCTACAAAGAAGCCGGTACAAATATTAGTATGCAAGACACCACCAATTTTTTTTTCTAGCAAATCACCCCTTCTTTGGTACACACTATCGAATCAAGAGGCTTTCAGCATTAGGTTCTAACCTAAACCAAACTTTTGCTTTCCAAAACTTTAGCATGGGTTTACGAATAAATTAGGGGCTATTGAGATTGAATCATTTGATATCTGATAAACTTATAAGGGTATGTCAGATATCTATTGCCTATGCTACGTTTAAATGCGTGTGTAAAAAAGTTAATTTAGACAAAATATAAGATTTTTTTAAATGTAGAATCTTCTATGGTTATAAGTACACGTTTGATCAATTATCAGCAACGACGATTTTAAAGACGCTTCTAAAATCAAGAGGTGAAAAATATGATCCTAAAATCTTCAAGAACTAACTTTTAGGTATGTAACGATCAACTTACTTATGAATCTGTTCCGTATAAATATTTCTAAGATGAACATTATCCTTCAACATATTTTCCTACTGAACTGACCTGCAATAAGCAACATGACCG
Organism: Anania fuscalis; assembly: GCA_950371115.1. Lineage (NCBI taxonomy): Eukaryota > Metazoa > Arthropoda > Insecta > Lepidoptera > Crambidae > Anania > Anania fuscalis. The sequence goes on from OX493344.1 coordinate 10,554,685, forward strand.
CAAACTATCTCCTGTTAGTGACTATACCGCTTTATAACTCTTAAAATCGGAGATACTAATAAAACAGGAGGCCTACTACGAAAACGTATCGTTCGTTCAATCGTATAAACCTAACAAATTAAAATCACCGGTCATTTGTATCAAATCTTTGTCAATTTATGAACAACTGAAAACGGCCGTGTTTTTACACGGCTAGTTTGCGTTGGTCATATTTTGTCAAAGGATTAATACCATCCATCCATCCATCAGCCGAAAGACGTCCACTGCTGGACATAGGCCTCCCCCAAGGATTTCCACGAAGATCGGTCCTGTGCCACCCGCATCCAGCGGCTTCCCGCGACCTTCACCAGATCGTCGGTCCACCTTGTGGGGGGCCTACCAACACTACGCCTTCCGGCCCGTCGGCCGGCCGTAAAGGATTAATACACATGAGCACAAATTACGTATAAATTGAGTTATTTAAATTTTTTAGGATTATACGTCCGAACGATACATTCTCGTAGTAGGTCTTCAGTATCGCAATAGCCATCGATACAGAATCAAATGTCACCTGCTTGCGACGAGAAACGGTCTATCAGACATTCATATTAGTCATGAATTTGACGCTCTGAAACTACGCGTTCTGCTTGCTATGTTTGTCACATGATCGGTTATATATCGAAGGGTTGCGATTGCGAATTGCGAACGAATTTTATTGGACATTGGATTTAAGAATCGAGACTATGAAGTGTTAAAACACCCTTTTTTGCAAGAAAAAGTAATGAATGATTCAGATAGTTTTGTTTAAATCTTGCATACGTTCGTACATAGAAGATACGCTAAAACTGTGTTGGTAAAAAGGAAGTGATAAAACTTTTATGTCGTATTAACCACAGTACATAAAACTACTTTATAATGTAATTACAATATGCAATAATATGATCTAAATCGGATTGTTTGTTTCTAAAGCACTTTACGGAAGTAACGGTACCTATACAGTTTTATTAGATATAAAAATTATATGAAAATGTAAAACACAATTAATACAATATTAATGTTTACAACCAGTTTAACATATGTTTTCTGAAAATAATATAATTTCATATAATTTCTGCTTCAGCGGTGATTCATAATCAACTGCCTACACATGATAGTTATTTACTAACTCCAAGATTATGTATGTGTGTTATGTGAATCCTTAAAAAAATTGCACCACACATGCATTTTTTAATCAGCTCCAAATAATAGCTATTGAAAAAGTAAATTAATAGTTTTACGTAGTATAATACTTACTCTGTGTTAATAGACTCTGTATTTAAAAACATCATAATGGACGGTTGATAAGGGTTAAATACTTAAATATATAAATATGTACATTAGTATGGGCAGTGGCTTATTGTCTAGACAATCAGCTTATGATAATATTGTCTCAGAAACGTCAACACTGTTTATATGAGACGGAATTCCTTGGTCGTCAATTTACTTAAAACAAGGGGATTATAACTTATCTGTCAATTAAGTAGGTATTAGCTAAGATTCTACTGGTGTTTAAAACATGACTTGACACCTGAAAAACGAGTAGCTCAAGAAAATTGTAACTATAAGTGGCTATTGTGTTTCAAAAACATTACGAATGGTTATAAGTTATACGCGATGATCTAAGTATTTGAAAATCTTTATAATATCAACTGTCACTTCTAATTGTTAGTAGTTGTTAATTCACTTACATCGTCAACGTTGTAGTATGTAGCTTACTTCACCCCAAACGCATCTAGTATTTAAGTACATGTAAACCTAATTATAACGACATTATATTGGTGTAACTAGACATATCAACTGTGTTTCCCTTAGTCGACGGTCCCAACCTTACACGTGACTGTTTATGTACTTATTTTTCACAGTTTCATCGTAGGCAGTTAACAAAATACCCAAATTATAGGCAGTGTGTCATAAAATTCTAAAGCCATCCAGTCTTGGGCTGTCTCTTGATAGTTTTGATCTCTTCCAGCTTCTGGATTCCTCGTAGGGGCTCGGGTGATGCAGGCGGGATCAGCTGTTCCGTGCTTGATGTCGAAGAGAGACGCTTGGGCGGAGAGGGCGGGGCGGGTGGCTGTTGGAACAGTAATTAGCTAAGCGTTTCTTTTAGATTACTAGGTGCTCGTAAATTAATTGGTAATAATTATAACAAAGGACCCAAAATACAACCCTGCAGCAACATGTTGCCTTATTTGGAAACGTATTTATAATTAAGTCTAACAAAATGTGTAGACCTATGTTACTTACAATCAAAAATAATTATTATTAGGTATAATAGTTTTAATGTTAGATAGGTACTAATCATTTTATAATCAAAAGTAAAAATTATAAGGTATACAGTATTATAGTTTTAATTTAATGTGATTGATTGAGTGATTAAATTTGTCTACCAAGCCTATCAAAATGTTAACGTGACGTCTAAATCGCCATTATTACATAAATAAATAAATATTGGACAACATCACATACATTGCTCTGATTCTAAGGTAACTAGCTAATACACTTGTGTTATAGAAACTAGAAACAACGACGGTACCACAACACCCAGACGATACGACAACACGTGTCATGTAGATAATGTTCGTTTTCTACATTGACCCGACCGGGAATCGAACCCGGGACCTCAGAGAAGGCGGCGCCAAATCCGGCGAGCTCGCCTCTCAGCTATGGATAAATTCTTCAATCGTCAAAATAGTTAAAAACAATATTTTCTTATTTATTTAAAATATACATTAGCTTACCGGTACAGCAGAAGTGGAAGGCTGTGGTGAGCTAGCCCTAGGCGTGGGCGATGGCGATTTAGGTGGCGAGAGCGGCTTCGGTGCCGGCGTCGGTGATTTTGGTGGCACGTGCACTGGCGGCGTGCTTGGTGTCACCTCCATTGTTGGCGCTGCTGGTGCCTAGTGAAATTTGATGTAGATTTATTATTTACATATTGTTATCATTGAGTGACGTACATGTTAACCTATATTCATCCGTGGACGTGCTATGTCTAAAATGAGAATGATGATGATATTTATTATTAATATTTACTTATTTTTACTACTATGACCTAACAGACTAGAGAGAAGAATATGGTTGCAAACAAGTTGTGCCTTCCAGTTGGGTATGGTTATACTGGTTACGAAGGAAAAAGATATACACAACGAAGATATTTTGAAAAGACACTACCAACATGAAAATAAATTGAGATAAAACTATTTTATCCTACTATAAAAAAAACTGTATGCAAAATCTACCTTCTTTATATTTATTTTGCTAAATTTTGCTTTTTTTTTAAGCAATAATGCCATTAAAATGTAACTCCCTGGCTGGTTTATTTCACACCACACAAAGTAAATATACTTATTAAAGGAAAATATTTCAAAGCTGCACAATAACGAAACATGAATTTTACCTTAGGCTTGACAGGGGGCGGGGGAGGGATGGCGCCCTCAGCAGGCTTGATCTCCGGCGCCACGGGCCGCGCCACCGCGATGTCCTCCGGGGGCTTTCCCTCTTCCTCGGGAGCTTCCGATGCCTGGCACAACAATAAAATGTGCATAAACAAAACATTGGAAAGATCAAAGTAATGCCACATGCGTCAAGTATATCTTACAATTTAAATAAATAAGGCTTGAATTTAAACTAAAGATAGTAGTTGCATTAAAACTCTATGTTATTTATCTTATCTATCTATCTCATGTATAAGTAACCTAAGGATAAGCCATTTAGCCTCAATAAATTAAGAGTTAATGTAGCTAATAATATTTTAAACACTTTTTACTACGATATCAGAATGAAGATTGTTAACTCTATTATACAATATTTATTTGAACAGTCTTCATAACCAGCTGCCGTTAAAATAGTTTTTTTTTATACCATTTTGAAACGAAAACTGTTCACAAATCATAATTTTCTTATTATGCTATATGTCTAACAGCTAAAAGTGCATTTCATAGATAGGTGAAATCGCCTCTTAATAGGAATCCAATAGTGGAAAATGCAGTAAACTTTAGTACGTAGTAAATCTAAACTTACTTGCTCATCTGGCTGTGCCAGGGTTCCTGAAGGCTTCCTCTTAATCACTTTTGGTGGAGACTCCCCTGGCACTCGCTTTGACTTCAGCGGACTTGGTTCTAACGAAAAATTTACATTTGCTTTTACAGAAATATAGCCTATAAGAGTTATAGTTGTTATAGAGTGCAATTTGGTTGTAAAGATTTGGTGGTAAGGTGTTTGTGTTGGAAATAGTTATGTTCTTGCAAAAATATTTTTGTGTTTAATCCTAAGTTTAAACAGTGTTAGCCAATACAACTTATGTATTTAAAAAAAGTAATACTTAGTGCATAAAATTTAGGAAACTGCTAGGTACTACGTCGACTTGCTAATTAAACCTCCTTCGGTACCCCCTCCCCCTCCTCTTGTTTATTAGGAGAAGTAACTTTTATTCACATTTTTCTATAAAAGCAGACCAATCTGATAATCTTCAATTATTATTCTCACGACATAAAAAATCGCATTAAAGAGCACCTACCACCACCAAGCACCACCTAAATCGAAATGAAGTTGCCACCTAGCTTGCCTATAGTTAAAATGTTATTTGTACCTGACTGAGCTGGTTCATCAGGAACTGGGCTAATGGTCCTCGGTGTGGGACTGGGCACCGGGCTGGGCCCGCGGGGGGTCGGCACTGGGGTGGTTGATTTAGACACCGGCTGTAGAAAACAATGTCTTTTGGACTAGAACATCTTACTCCATGATCCTAAGCTACATATAAAATAGGTGTATAGGTTAAATGGACCTCAAAAATCAATTAAATGTTTTGTGTTTTTAACTTAAATGGATAATTTTAATTTAAAAAAATAGATAAGAAACCTAAGTAACAGAAACCTAACATGTTCTTATCTAACCAAGTTTGGTAACGAGCTCTGGTACACAAACCAAATGATTCGTCATAGACTTATGTGTTAGGATTGACCAATGATATACGGGCTTTTACAGTAACATATTTTTATATTATTTCGGAAGGACAAGGTGGACCGCATGCTAAAATTTTGCCACTTAAGTGGTTCTACTCGTTATGTGGTCCTCTTTAGACCGAAATAGCTCAAGGTAAATAGGAAACTATTACTAAAGCCCGTTAAAGACGGGATTTCTTGAATAAAAATTTGCTGCTCGTTCAGTGCTGACGTGTAGAGAGCAGGGGGAGTACCATGACTCATGGATTATATATGTTGGTTATGTTGTCATGGGGCTCAATAGTTAATCGGTTATAGCCTGCGCGCTTTAATAAATACTTAAATTAATAAAAATAATTAAACAAAAAATTACAAAAAAAAGAGGTGAGATATTTTTACTTAAATAATTTACAAATAAACATTCTTTGTAAATAACACCCTAAGGAGCATGACATACAGTAAAAAATAAACAAACAAAATTGTATAAACATAAAAAGGTGCAGACCCAGAGTCCGAAGACTCTAGTTTGTAGTTTTCTTTAATCTCCTATTTTTTCCATCCAGCCACTGCCAGCCAACTTCCTGAGGTCGTCGGTCCATCGAGCCATATGGACATACCATTACCTAACTAACTAAACTGAATGTAAAGTTACCAACCATAGACGTTGAGGTTGGCGCGGTCGGGCTTGGCGTCCGCGGCAAGGGTGACACGGTGCGGCTCTGAGCGCTGGCCGCAGCTGTCAGCAAAGAGCCCATACCGCCTTGAGCGCCTATGGGCGAGAATGAAAATTAAGTTGATTAAAGTTCAGCACAATGTCTTCGGAATGCCTTTTCGGAGTTCCTTGGCAACATAAAAAATGTTGGTCTACCCTCCACACAAAAACTATACCTACTTGACATACTGTATTAACCTGCGTGATCCTCTTCTATAATTTAATTGAATCTTTGTTTCGATGAATCTCGTGTATTACTTCTTGACATTATATACTTTTATTTATTTTATTTTGCGAATTTAATGTGACTGTTTTTGTTTTGAATTTTAAATATGACGATTTTATAATTAAATAATAATAATAGTGAATTTGACTTGTAAATATAAATAAGAATGCAATACCCTTACAGGGTCCATAAGTATGATCTCACACAATGTAACACCTTATGTATACACTTATGACGCAATAAATGAATATGAATGAATGAATGAGCAGAGCCTTTAATTCTATATTGTCAACATAAATCAAATCGGACGGCATCACATGAATTGCTCTGATCCTAAATTCGTCAAATAAACCAAATGACGACGGTAAATTCTCAAGCAATTTTTCAGTTTCGGAAAATTTGATGATTATATAAATGTGCTATTGCTTTTCACTTAAAATGCTCAATAATACAATATTTTAATGCTTTAATGTAAATACTTATGTTGTTCATTTTATTTCATTATCAATTGAATTGTTTAATTTTATTTTTATGCTACGTTAATTCAATTACTTTTGTGTAATGATTTCAAATAGTGTGTTGGGGTTAATTTAAGTAAAATAAACAAATAAATAAAGACGCTTAATTACATATGTCGTAGAAATAAAAAACCACAATAACCAGCCTGGAGACAAAAGTTTTATGTTTAAGATTGGCCCGACCGGGAGTCGAACCCGGGACCTCATAGATGGCGACGACAGGTATGGTACGCCTCTCGGCTACAGAGGTTATCTGCCATGACATTTCGGTTTGCCATTTTGAATGCAAATTGCATTCGACTTTACATACAAAAATATCAAACGGCTGTTCGAATTTGTATGGGAAGTCGAATAAACTTCAAAGAGGTGTAAATATACGTATGTAAAGTACCTATTATTGATCACATAGTAAATTAGATTATACGCAGTTTGTAAAGAGTTATTAATGACTTTGTTTTTGCACATGAATTTGGATTTCGAAGTTTATCGCCGAGACAAATTGGGAGTCCCTTACAATTACAACTTACCTTCGTTAATAAAGCTACACCAGAATTCCACGATAAATATTGAATAACAATATTGGAACATGCATGAAATAAAATACACAACAGACCGACCCTTACAACCCTCGTAGTCATCTAGTCCAGGGGCCAGAGGATATATTTTATTATTTATTGGAATTATTTTTTAAACTAATTTTATTTACCAAATACATACTTTTTTGTATAAATAAGTAATTATTACTGGTACTACTTATATTTTGACACACTAGCTACATATTTTTATTAGAACAATCTTTTCAATGACAAAAACATAGTATCTACCTAGTTGCACTGAATGGGTATCTGGCAATTGATAAAGCTGTTTCTCAAATATTTCATATGGAAAATTCTCATTTATATGAAAATGCTGCTATTTAGAAATTCTGAGTAATAATTAGATAATTTTAGAAAATCTCAGGAAAAAAATAAGGTATCTAAAAGTGTAACGTACCTGGCAATGGCGTTTTAGGTGCAGGTGAAGAAGGCGGTTGCTCTCCAACCTCCGTGGATATGTCCTTGATGAGCTCCAGTAGAGTATGGCCAGAAGTTATTGGCATCTCTATAGGAGACGCACCTCGAGAACCTAGATTCGTTTTTTTATTTACTCAAAAAAATACTGTACATAGCATTACAGTCAGCATTTTAGACTTATTATCTGTCCATAAATACTTAGATTTCATACAACTTTTGTTTTTAATTATAAATTTAGTACAATTTATAGGAAGGTAGGTAAAAAAGAAAAATATAAAGACTGTACCTGGCAATGGCGATCTCAATACAAGTTTCCTGGCCTCATCCATAGCTCGCTGCAAGTTCTGCTGGTTCTTGAACGACTCGCGAGTGCGGCAACGGCCGATCTGACTCCTTTTTTGATTGGAAAGATAATCATTTTAAATTGAAGGTAATCTTCAGGTAACTTAGACCATAGTAGTTGGATACAATTTCACCTTAGAGACTATTTGTGTCCCTACAAATAGTCTCTAAGGTGAAATTGTTAGTAGTAATTAATATAAAATTATGTTAGTCACAAACAGCTGAGCACGATGGACAAGTTATACCTCTTTGTACTGCAGTGCATGATATGCACAACAAAGACTTAAATTATTGATATCAATAAAAAAATACCTAAATAGATTCCTAGGTTAGGCAACGAAATTACCTGACGTAACCGTCTTATATTTCTAAAATTAAACTAAGGTTTAAGTTGTATGTAAAATGTTGGCAAATTATTTACAATACCTGAATAATTATTACAAAAAATTGGTTAAGACTTTAGACAGTGCATTCAGTCTCTTCGCCTATTAGTACCGTAACACAGTCGCTTAGTAATTGACTCCAATTCATTGACATAATTATTAACCTTTTTTATTATTTAAAATTATAAAAGAACTGTTTTGCCACCTTGTCTCCTGGAGTATATCCGTACACAACTTTACCATAACTTATTTTCCGTGTGGTTATTCCAATCGGACAGTTGTTTTCGAAATGAAATTTGACTAGGGATATTTTTAGCAACAGATTTTGATACCGATCTTAATTAAATTAATTGTGATAAATTAAAACGGTTTTCATTGACCCTAAAACGTTAAGTCCACCAATTTTACAGACCTGTGCAATAAAGTTTAAAAAACCGGCCAATGCGAGTCGGACTCGCGCACAAAGGGTTCCGCACCATTATCTAAAAAAACGGCAAAAAGAACAAGTTTGTTGTATGGGAGCCCCCTTAAATATTTATTTTATTCTGTTTTTTAGTATTTGTTGTTATAGCGGCAAAAGAAATACCATCATCTGTGAAAATTTCAACCGTCTATCACGGTTCATGAGATACAGCCTGGTGACAGACGGACAGACAGACAGACAGACAGGCAGACAGACAGACAGACGGACAGACGGACAGACGGACAGACGGACAGACGGACAGACGGACAGACGGACAGACGGACAGACGGACAGACGGACAGACGGACAGACGGACAGACGGACAGACGGACAGACGAACAGACGATCAGACGGACAGACGGACAGACGGACAGACGGACAGACGGACAGACGGACAGACGGACAGACGGACAGACGGACAGACGGACAGACGGACAGACGGACAGACGGACAGACGGACAGACGGACAGACGGACAGACAGACAGACGGACAGCTGAGCTTTAGTAATAGGTTCCCGTTTTACCCTTTGGGTACGTAACCCTAATAAATAAAATAAAAATAAATAAAAACACATTAACGATCAAGACACCGAACATTCTCTTAATATTGCTACTCGCTAATTTGCCCCGAGTACCAGGTTTTATTCCCAGTTTGTTTCAATTTAGAAAACAAACTTTCTAAATGGGCCGTGAGAAGCTCTGTCAAAGTTCACTGTCTAACACCTCGTCAAAATAACAATACAATATTCTTTTATCGGTAAAGCTCAAACCTATTACAAGTGGGTAACTCAAAATTTTCCATTGTGCAAGTTTCCGTAGCCTGACGTCAGACGTGTTTAAAACCAAATATTTTTCGCAAGTTTGTACTTATTCAAACTATAGCTGAAATGAAAAGTCTGACTAATAATATTCTCATCTATTACTTACGATATCCCAGTTTGCGCCAAAGTCTGGTCCCATTTAGCATTAGTGGTGTTAGCGACGGCCATCTTGGCGATCCTCCTAAACCGGGAGAGGCCGTCCTCATCAGCCGGTCGGTCCTCTTCCACCCCAGCCACCGGGGCCACCTGGAAGTCCTTCATCAGACGCCGCTCCCATACCTTCATGCGTTTGCCTAGGACAGCTAGACGGACAGTAATATTCTGTAAGCTAGTGCCAAAGATTAACTTTCTTTCATATTTAGTATGATTTCTACTCCTCAAATCACTTTTACTATAGAACTAACATTGAAATATCGCGAGAAAGGAGGTACATTTCTGTTTGGATATGTTAAAAGGTAAATTTTCCCATTAAACCCATTTAATTTCCTTTTTTCGACTTCGATTTTGTTCCCATCCTTAAAATGTATTTGAGCAGTTGAATTACTCGTTAAAACCTGATGAAATAAGACTATATAATGACAACTATATGGTAATAACCCTCCTTTCTATTTAAAAAATAGACAACGCTGAGTTTTTAGAGGCTACTAATTGCGAGTATCCTATAGTATTGTCATTTCCTACAATATCAGACCAGCTTGAGCTAAAAGCAAACTATAATCCATATCATAAAAAAAAGAAAATCATTTATATCTGCAAATTGGCCATTAAAAGCACTTTCACACGTCCCAATAATATTTTTTTCCTACCACTGCTTCAGGACATTTGTGGGCTTGCGCCGAGAAGAAGATCATCACATACCCTTTTCCTTCCTATCCGTGAAAGATACGTCCATGCCGTTCTTCTCGAAGACTTCCAGCAGCTCGTATCTCAGCGCTGATACGTCTCCCTTCAGCTCGTTAATGTCGTCTTCTGTAACAGCCTCGTCATCCATCTTCCTGTGCATGGCAGAGACGTATCTCCAGACCAGGGCCCTCATGACTGCTGTGTAGCACACGTCGAGCTCCTTCTCTTTTTGTTCCTTTGAAATAGAATGGGATGAAGGTTATTAGATTAAGATTTAAGAATACTGGCAGAAAAATCATACAAACGTGGGCTAGATCGTAAAATTGAAAACTTCATTATGTGGCCAAGTATATAATCAATCGGTTGTACCTATTTCCTTAAAAAGATCTTATTTATCAAAAATATTTTACATCAAAGTATGAGGTAAGTTATATTTTCATAATTAATTATTGCAAGCAAACCTATTCCTGTAAGTAAACAGACTTTATCTAAAGAATCAACAACTGCTATTAAAATGTTTAGAAGATAAAGGTTATCAACCGATTTCCCAAACGAACTTACAAACATTTTTAATAAACTTACTATAGAAATTCTGGATACTTCCACAAACATAATGAAGCTATAGTTTAATTTATTTCGTAATAAGTCTGCTCCCCGCTGTTTTAATAATCTAACAGTGTTATTTGATACTTCAAGTTTATTTAAAATATAAAAATAATTCTTTTAAAAGTAATTTTGAGCTTAGTTTTTGCTGTAACTAATAAAGTTTGCTCCCGAATGATAGCCCAGAGGTAAGGGAAGGGGTAGGTAAAGGATGGAGTGGGGAAAATTGGCGTTATGGCGCTTGGCGTGGACGTGTTTCACCTTGAATGCAAAGGTTCCCGGATTCAACTCTCGGATCGTGTAATTGGAATTCAGAAAATAAATCTGGGTGTTCTTAAAGACACTCCTGACAAAATTTATCTTGTCTGGTACCTCGTTACGTCGTTACTTAAGGATGTTAAGTTCTTTACTCCAAAATCATGGCAATCGCTGTCCCAAGAATAGGCCAGGCAGAAAACCAAAGTAACGGATACAGTCCAATAATGTAGCAAGCTTAGATGGCAGTGGCTGGCCACATAATTATGTCACAGAACCGATAAAAGGTGGAGTAAACGGGTTCTCAAGTGAAGCTCACGCCTAGGCAAACGTAGTGTAGGACGCCCCCCACCCCAATGGACCGACGACTGTAGAAAGATGGCTGGCAGTAGCTGGATGAAAAAAGCGGGAGATCGTGCTCTTTAGTGCTCTTTGGAAGAGGCTTACGTCCAGCAGTCAACTGCAATAGGCTGAATAGATAGACAATAATTCTTCTATCGTCTATTTAGCCTATATCGGTCTGCGGTCAATTTCAACATTCGTTTTGTTAGTCACACATTCATTTTATCAATCGAGAACAAAATAACTTACTTAATCGTATCGTATTCGTGCGTGAGACGTTCATACGTAATCGATACTGGCTTAAGCCAAAGTCCCGATCAACTTTAACTAAAGATTAACAGAACAAAAGGTTTTTGCACAATAAGCACTTAGGTATTAGTGCTTGTGAAACGTTCGTCGAATTTTCGAAGAATTAAAAGTTTAATTCGAAGTTGTTCGAATATTATTTCACATAAAAATAAATTGAGTTGCCTCTGGTGAGATTCGAACCGACTGACCATTCGCAATCCAGACGACTGCTCTTCCAACTCAGCAAAGGAAGTTTATATTGGGTGTAAAAAAAGGCTTAACGAAGCCGAATACCACTTAGTCTACGTATTATTACGATATTATTTTTCTTTTACACTATACCTGGGAAATGACGGGTTACCGAGTTATTGACAGCCAAGATATTAAAAAAATTGACTTCTGTTTGATAATACTTTTACGTAGTATTATTCTTTCTCTATGATAATACTAAACTTTTTTACAAAGAAACATGATCCGCTTACACACACAGGCATAGTCTGTGGCGTGCGCGCTATACATTGCGGGTTAGAAATAAGCTATTTTTATGATACCCAAAAATAAAAGTCATTTCCCAGCAATTTTTTTTTTGCATTCTACTTGGTTTTATGTATAGAATTCGTGGTTTAAGGCTTCGTTAAGCCTTTTTTTACAGCCTGGTTAGTTGTTGGTAGAATAAATAGGTATTGACGACAAAAAACTTTAGTAGGAAGATAATACAATAAAAGATGGGATATCATACAGTACGCGGCACCGAAAGTTGAGCGCTGGGACAAAGAGTGGGGATCACTTACAAGACGATCATCGTATCAGAGACGCGTGTGCGAGGAACTAGCAACCAATTACGGCCGGCGGTGCAGACGCGGTGCGCGACTAGCCAATCACGTAATCGTAATAGTCTTCTTCGCATCTTTTGCCCAGCGCTCAACTTCCGTAGGTACTATTTGTATCTCAACTTCTTTTAAACTTGCCTTTATCTTTATCTTCCTCTGTTTATCTTTCTCCCTGATCCCCAACATCTTGAGCAGCAGTTTCGGAGTCGGCATGATGTTGAATGGGGGAGGTAGTGTAGCGCTCTCCTCGAAGTAACTCATCCAGAGACGAGTCCTGGCGAACTTCCATTCCGTATCCGAATGTTCCTGTGGGAATACAACTCGATTATTATTTGAAATCCGGGGAGATAGATTAGAGTTCATGATTGGTTGATATCAGTTTTGGGGTTCCGTGCCCGAAGGACGGTAATATACATATATAGAACCTGCTTATACGGCTCCGCTGTCTGTTTGTTCGTATGTCACAGGGCTCTAGTTTCCGAGCTTTATTAAGTGAACAAGTGATATTTTAACAAAGTGTGCGTATTTTGTGGCGACTAATTTGTAAATAACAATTATAAAAAAATTGAAAAAATAAGTCAAAAATTTACAGGAAAATCTTACACAAAAACCGATTTCTTACTATTTCACTTTTTTATTTTAAATTTCGTGGTTTTTTGGTGCTTTTTGTTCGATCTTGATGATAACAATATACAAACATCTTTCTAGAATAACTTGACTGGCCAAGCGTAAGTCGGACTCGCACTTATTTCTTTCTGCTCCATACACAGGGGCAATATTAATAAAAAATATAATGTTAAATATTATACGGTGTTACAGAACCCGTGTGTGCGTCCGACTAACACTTGTCCGTTTTATTCGTCTGAAGAAGGATAATCATTCTCGGTTATAAATTTGCCGTTTCTTGGTATTTTTTTTATATCCGAATTGTTTAGTCAATTTTATAGTCAAAACTGCGCAGCAACAAATTCCACTTAATCAAAATGTATGCTCCAAAATTATTGATATACCTTAATAACAAATCAGACATAATTGAAATAGTTTTTGTTAACAAGTAAGTGTCTATCTTAGTACTTACTACTTAGGTACTTGTAAAGACAAGCTATTTTCAAAATGTTGCCACAAAAGATAAACAAATGACAGCTACATTCTTCAGCCAAAGAGTTCCATTTATAAATGCTATATTCGATTTTTTAATTTATTATTTTTAACTGGCCAGTTCCGGATACATAAATAGCAGCACTTGTATTATTTGCCAAAACCACACTAAGTAAATAAACTTTCTAATTGATAGGTATATTTTTATTATAGTGCACTTGTTAATTTGATAGAATTGCCTTTGACATGAAAAGAAAAAGAATCACTTTTTTCTAAAAATGTCTCTTAATTTAAAGTTTTTACAACAGTTAAGTTTAAATTAAGTAGAAAAATAGTATACAGGGTGTGTATTTCAATCTGAGCAGTACTTACAGAGGTGACTCTATAACGTACACTGATCACAAATCACGAAAAAAATGATTCCAAAAAAAAAAATTAAAATTTTCTTAAACTTTAAATTATTAAACTTCAAGAATAACACAGAGAAGTGTTCAATACCAGCAAGCTTCCCGCGATATTGCGCGTGGTTTCTACTCGTGCAGTGCAAACTTATCGCAGTATTTTACACCACTGTACAGTATAAAAGTTTTACAAAAAATATTAGCAAAAAATTCCTTTTTTATTTTTATTTTATTAATTAATTAATTCGTGTTCTGTACGTGGCCATACGTTTTTTCAATGAATACTGCTCAGATTGAAATCTACATCCTGTATGTATACCTCTCAATACAAAACTAGGCACATAAAAGACTCAAATAGCAACACCTACCTACACTACCCAGTTAAGACGTCTCAATTTCTCTTTTATAGAACGTTTTGCATTCGTAACCAGATTATTAACACCAAGGGTCTGATTCCAGCGCGAGACAATTTCATACGAATAAAAGTCAAAAGCTTTTGCTTATGCAAAGGGTTAAACGGCGGAATTAATTATGAAATCATGGAACCACAGTGTAAGTAGATGCAGTAGGCACATAGCCATCGAACACATACTCTATGCAGGGTGTTGGGTAATGGTATATAATAGTATGGTAAAGTCAGAAATTTGATATCATCCTTCTGGAAAAACTTTCATACAAATCGGATTCAATTGTTTGTTTGGTATGAAAATTTAAAAAAATATATAATATCAAATTTGTGACTTCACCATACTATTTTTATTATAAATAACACTTGAAAAAAATCATCGACCTCAGGTGGGACTCGAACCCACGATCTTCAATTAAACCTTGCATGGAATTGCTAAAAACAAAAATTTACAATATTTTTATAATGTTAACTTTATGCTGGTTTCTTCTTTATATACCATTTACATAACAACCTACTATAGCAACAATACAACTAGGTATTTTGTTTCACAAAAATTCCGCTACTATTTAATTTGTGACTGCTGTTTTAGCATGGGCGAGAATTGGCAGCTTTTGTTAAGTATACAAAATGTAAGTTAATAATCACTGACATATTTTGGTCAAAAGTCATTTTCGCTTATATGGAGTATACAAAATGTAAGTTAATAATCACTGACATATTTTGGTCAAAAGTATTGCTTCTATGGAGAAGCTCGATGTTTTTTATTTAAAATATTATTTCAATAAAGTTAAAATTTACTCTTCCACGTTATCGTGGTGTCCATATCTTTATCTATAAACTATTAATATAACAGGTTTTTCAATCAGGGGACACTTTAGTATCCCCTGGGCGTAAAGCCTGCTT
Organism: Anania fuscalis; assembly: GCA_950371115.1. NCBI lineage: Eukaryota > Metazoa > Arthropoda > Insecta > Lepidoptera > Crambidae > Anania > Anania fuscalis. The sequence goes on from OX493344.1 coordinate 10,570,090, forward strand.
CAAATGGTGAGACTCACCCTTAGAGCCACTCTGGGATAACAGAGAGTAAACCAGGAGGCCTAGCACGAAAGTGTAGTTTTCGTTCGGTCGTATAAACCTCACAAATTAAAATGGCCAGTATTATGTGACTATCCTTTGATAAAATATGACCAACTCAAGAGTCAAGAGTCAAGGGTCAAGAGTAAGCCCATCTCAAATAATAAAAAATAAAAAATAAAAAAAAAACTCAATCTAGACGTGTAAAAAATCGACCGTTGTCAATTGTTCATAAATTCTCAAACCTTTGATACTGTGAATGGATATTTTAATTTGATTGGATAATACGACCGAACGAACGATACGCTTTCGTATTAGGCCTCCTAGGAGCGATCGCGGTGGATTTAGTATACCTAGGTATTCTAGGCGTCAAGGGAAGACTCGAGTATATACGAGTACGAGTATTCACGTAAGTACGTATAAGTATTCGTTGCGTACCTAACCTTCGCTTAAAAAGCGATGGTAGGTCTGTAGATATATGGAGTGTGTGTTTTGAGAATCTGTGGAGTGGATCAACTGTATCTTTATCAATTGTAACAAAAGTCGCAGAAACAAGTCTGCTTTTGAAACCACGATTTTCGCTACAAGCCTCGTTTAAATACCACATAAAAGAAGGTTAGTAAACAAAAATAATTATGTTTTATCCGCAATCCCTATTCTAATACTCTGCTCAAATAGCCAAGGGCAAGGGATGCTAGGAAGGAGAATCATTTACTAAACACAGGTGTACAAAAGAATAGATAGAACACTCCTTCAAACAACAAAATCATGAACAAACAAAGCTTACCTCGGGATGGTAGGAGCAACATCGAAATCGTGTAAAAATTTATTGATAAAGATTTTGTTTTATCATTGACTAAGTAAATACTTAGTCAATGGTTCTATGCAACAATTGACTTATAATAAATCATAGAGCATATAACTCAAACACGATTATCTTTTATAAAGTGTCTAATTCTTAGTTCTCTTGGTACTAAGTACTTACATCTTGATAAAACATAATAGTTTCATTTAATAATCATCTACTTACTTGCGTATGTCATAAAAACTGTAATTTGTAAACGTACGGACAACAGCACGTCGACCTACCACAGAATGTCAAATTTTCTCATTTGAAAATGATCTCTATATGTCAGGCTTAAAGTTGAAAATCTATTGGAGAATTTTTGACTTTTGGGGTAGGTCGACGTGCTGTTGACTGTACCTACTTTTACTTTTTTTTACTATATCATAAATTTTATTCCCATTTCGGTAAGCACGACCTCATTTATACCGAAAGTTTGACATAGGTGCAGCTAAGTATTTAAAACCTACAGGCATAGACAAATAACTTTTACAAGACTTTTCGCTAACCCCACAACTTACATCCCGGGAAATTTCATAAGAAATGCTTTTTCGGGTAAACTTTTGGAGTCGCACAAATAGTTAACTACCAAAGTAAAGTTGAGTAATCCTGGATTCCTGTGTAGAGTATGAATCCCTTTGAGTTATGCGAAATGAATTTTAATTCAATCCATTCAAAGCGGAACGACAGATAATTTCCTGCATTCACTTTGTTGTTACCTACATGTCGGTATGTCCCGACTACGCGTATTTAATTCTCACACAAAGAGAGTAATAACTTACATGGATATTTTTTTGTATCCATTATTTTAGTTTGTATTCTCCTCCATAGTCGAGAGGAGAGCATGCCAGACTTGGCGTCGCCATCTCTGAAGTTTCGGGTTCGATCCCCGGTCAATATAGAAAACGAACTTTTCTATATTGTCTTTTGTTTGGGTGTTGTGGTATCGTCGTTGTTTCTGATTTCTACACAAGTGCTTTAGCTACTTACCTTAGGATCAGGAGCAATCTAGGTATCTGATGTTCTCCAATATTTAAATATATTTATTCCTTACCTAAATAAAGAACTGATGACTAACAAAATAAACTTTCGAGGCAGATACAATATTAAATTAAAAAAGATAATTACTCTGGATTAAATTAGGTTATTGAGATTAAAGTGAAAATTCTTGAAATTTCTTAAAACAATTAGTACTTACGTAATTGTTTCTAATCTAATGGCCATCTTCAATTTTCACTAATCTCTCGTTTTAGAAAATTCTACGAAAATATTAGATACTTAGTTATTAACTTAAATTTTTATCCTAAATTTCCAATAATGCCATCATAAAATTACAGACTGAATGATTTTGAACGTTACTGACGCAATTCAATGGTTATATTTTTAAGAGTGGGAGTCTGATTTACATTAAAAATCTGGGTAAGTAAGAAGTACTACGAAATCTTGTGGAAGTATAAACTTTACCCACATAGATTTTGAGCGGTAATACTTATTCGAGAAATGAAGTAAAACATGGAAACGAAATGATCGTGGGTTTGATGACAAAACCTGCTTGTTACTTCTGGATGATAAGAAAATCGTAAGACATAAGTTTAGGATCACCAACCCAGTGCTAACCCATTTGTCCAAATATTTTCTTGTTGCGGCAAATACAGGATGTACAAGAGAATAGGACACTCCTTAAAACCACGTGATCAGCTGGTCATATACAACAACTTTTTCTATGGGAACAACATCGAAATCGATATATTTTTTTACAGCATGCCATACAAACTTACTCGCATACCTCTACGATAATGCATGGAGCATCTGAAAATTAAATCACTATTTCGATGTTGCTCCCATAGGAAAAGTTGTTGTATATGACCAGCTGATCTTGTGGTTTTATGGAGTGTCCCATTCTTTTGTACACCCTGTATATTGTGGGGACCTGGGCGGCCTGCCTAGTTGCCTAGTAGCCTGCCTAGTTGCCTAGTAGCCTGCCTATAAGTTTTCAGTGGAGACAAGTAGCGCCACCCTTCAGCGTTCTTTTTATTTGACGAGAATTATACTGGGCAAACATCGCCAGCCTTTAAGTAAGTCTACTACTGGAAATGGGCCTCCCATATAACACCACCATCCCACGTTTGCATCAAGGGTCTTCCCACAAACTTGGTCATAATATACCTCTGGAATGCACGCTTTTCTATCATTATTTAAAAAGACACTTGTAGCAATCACTTACGTCGATCATGGCATATGAGTTGGACATCATAGCGATGAGCAGGTTGAGCAGCACGATGACGTTGATCACTGAGTAGGACCCGAACATGAGCAGACCCCAGAAGCGCGTGTAGCTCTTGATGCCAGCCAACTCGAAGTTCTCCAGCCCCACCATGCCGAATGATGCCCAGAATAAAGACTGCGAGGCCTCGAACACACTGTTTGAGATCATTTACACATTATACTCCAAAAGATAGTTTAAAATAGTTAGTTCTCAGAACAGAACACTATTGTGTATTATTTGAAAAACACCAGCTACAAATTCTTAATAGAAAGTTTTTTTGCAATATCGTACAATGCAATATTCCTAAAAGATCGAAAATAATTGTTGGTATAAAGGCAATTTTATTTGTTTATTAGCATCGATCAAGGAGCACCTGCCCCATTCTAACCATTTAGTAATTGAGCCGTTCGTAGCATAACATATTTTAACATAACATTTAAAACACATATTGAAATGTCTAAAAATGTCCTGTCGATACACTGAACGAAAAAAACTTGAGACGTGAAATTGGATTCCTAACGTGATACTTACATATTCCTCGGCCAAGTATCTTTTTGTTACGTTTCTCAATATTATTGCCTAAAACCACCTTGTACAAATGATACAAATGTAATAAAATCTGATGGAGAACATTTGCATAAAGAAAAATAAAAATATTTTAGTGTGGAAAAAGTTTTATTCGGAATACTTGAATAACTTTTATTAATTAAATGATTTCGAAATAGGTACATATTTCAAAAATTAAGTACATACTAATAAGTATATCGTTTTATTGTTTTATCTTAAACAAGTTTTGATTTAAGGCATATAACCGAACAAACTTTATTAAGCATCCAACCATACAGTGCCACACGTAGCTACAAAATATGCAAACGATTCTATGTGCAAATAATGCTTAGGTAAAGCCAAGCCATTCTTAATGAGATACCATTTTAATAGGCGTGATAATCCATCGTCATTCTCAAAGTCATACAATCCACTTCATCAATCTTTAAAGTATTCATCTTAACATTGATATCCTCCTCCAACTGAATCTGAGTTTGCAAAAGATAACGAAGAGATGATGTCGCTTCATGCAGCATTTGCTGGAGCTGTTCAGTGCTATGCCGAAGCATTTCACACTCATAGTACAGAGCTTGACCTGGCGGATCTTTTACCAGCTCAGCACCAGTTCTATTAGCTCGTCTGCCTAGCCTGGTATGAGCTAAAGCCATGTGGCCTTCCTTTTCTGACAGAGATTTTTGCAGCTGCAAAATATTGTCCTGCATATCAGAAATCTTCTGCGTTGTGTCTCGATGCATATCTTCCAACTTTGCTTTAGCCATTTTTGTCTCTTTGATCCTCTCACTAAACTCGTGATTGCACTTATTGTAAGCCACCCAGAGATCGTCTATAACCTGTTTCAGAATGGTATCAATGAACATCTTGATAGGTCTAGAGCTGGTCACTTCTCTAGCAGCTGATTTAATGTTTTCAGCTGAATAAGAATTATATTCTTCAGCTGATATATTGGCAGGGTCTAGATTTGCGTATCCTTCGTACACCGATAGGCATAAATCGGTTGGTTTAAGGGACAGGTTGCCTTTATCCACATCTATCGCAGACTGTTTGTACTGAAGATCGCGGTCTAATAGGTAACGAGTTGCACGCAAGCGTCTCATTTGCTCGCTCAACTGTTCTAAAACACGTTTTAAAAGACTTTGCCCTCCAAGTATAGTAGTAATTTCTTGCTGAAGAGCATGTTCAACCTCATCTACAACCAGATCTATGCCAATGCGGCCATCTCTGAGCATAAGGCACTTTCGGCATATGTTCAAAGCGTTAGTTTGTAATGAGGAAAGGCAGTCGAGCAGTCGGGTTTTGTACATTCCGAGCGCTTCCAACTCTATGCATATTTCGCGACGTTGAATTTGCAGTTCGTTTTTGTTGAATTCGACGTCTCCGATGCGTTCTTCGAGGCGCCTGTCGGTTGTGGTTTTCATGATGTTGGATCGTTCCGAGGTCTCCTGGCGTATCCTCTCGCATTCCCCAAGGACGCGGTCTGCGAGCTGTTGTTGGTCTTCGGTGTTCCTGCATCTCTGGTCGTTGCTCAGCTTCCACTCTGAGAGCGTGAACTTGGCAGACCTTGGTGGCATGCATACTAAAGCCTGCTCCGCCAATCGAGTCGTCGCTATTGGAGCACCGATCACTTGACGCACACCGAATTGCTCTTCCCCCATTTTTGGTGGGAAAGTAATAAATGAAAGATTAACTAAAAAATTTAAAAACGACTAGAAGTGCATGTGACACAAGATGCAGCGCTTGGCATTATTGACAATACAAAATAATGGTTGCTAAGCAATCGCGAATCATGCAGTATCGAACAAACAAAATAGGTTTTATAGAACAATTTCTCATTATATGTTTCTGTAACAGGTCAAATGATAAATTATTAACATAATTATACCTATCGTACCAATATCCACTTAAATTTTAGATATTATTAATTTTTAACTTTGATAATATTATATATTTATCACAAAATGCAAATATACTCTATTAGAATTATTATTTAAGAGTCTGAAGAAGATGGCATTTATACTTTCCGACAAATAAAAGTATTTAAAATACAATACACACAGGGGCGCCATAATAATGAATTTTATGTAAAATTTTATTGCTTTTGTTTCAACTCGCAACATTTTTTGAACCTACAAATTACATGATTGTTTTAAATTGTTGCGGAAATCACTACGATCGTTTCTATTAAATGTAAATTCGACATCGGATTTGAGATACTATAATAATGTACTCTGTAGATACTATTGTGTATGTGGAACAAAGACCGTAAACCCCCACTTGGTAATCGTTCTTGACATAAAAGCAACAAACACATTACCGAGAGATAAACGAGAACCTAAAAGGGGTATTAATTTGAGGAGTTATAGACAATTTACAACATTATTTTGTTCGAGAATGATTATTAAAGACTAAACCGTACTCGATTTATATAGGGTGTCTCTGTTGTCACTGACAAACCCATAAAACTAAAACACTTATACGGGCCTAAAACCCTGCTTAGTATTTTGTTTATTATTTACGCTCTATTAGCCACATGTAATCGCTATAGATGCATAAAATCGAGCTATAACTAACTAGAATAGAGAGCAATAAAACCTTAACTCACCCGCTAGCAACATCTACCTAGCACTGGAAAATTCAACCCTACCAATATACGTTCGTGTAATATTTCATTGCATCCTATCAACTCAACATTTCATCCATCCATGCATTCATTTGCGAATGCTACACTGCGCTATAAGTAGGTATTGTGCTGTCATAATAAAAATAATGACTACAATGAAAGTAGGTAAATAATTAACACATTTGATGGCTATTCGGAAATATTGCGATTTGATCACACTAGCGACATCTACAACACGCCTAAAAAACCCCCTCGCACGCTAGCGCCATCTACTTGCCGGACTCACTTCCCGAAGCTCCTCCACTTCATGCAGGAGTCGCCGGCATTGTCCCAATCCGGCAGACCGCCCGGCAAGACATAGCACTTCCTTTTCTCGAGGTCGGCAAAGTACCAGAGGAGCTGGTTCAGACCTGGTGGTCGTTTGCCATCGAGTTAATAAAAAACACCGGTGAGACCATTTATACTATTTTATAAGGTCATAGGTCTATAGGTCACGAGCTGCGCAAATGTTGATTTTTTAAACCATCATTTAAAATCTATGGGTTAATTGGAAAGTAAGAAAAGTGTAGGCCTTTTATGTAATATGCTGTCCCAATTTCATGTTAGCGTTTGAGTTGTGCGTTGTCTGTCAGATAGAGTCTAGCTAGAGCATAGTCAGGTACTGTTTTGGGTAGACACTACTAGCTAGTAATCCCTACTAGTATGGACTCAAATTCCTGAGAATCCCATATAATAATTACATTTACAAATTACATATTATTATAATTACAAGAGTAGATAGTCAATGTAGACTGTTTACTCTTGTAATTATTAGTATACTTAAACCACAATCCTGTGTTGATCAGTGTAATGCAGACGAGTTAAATTAAAAGGAAGAATTTTTACGGTCTAATTTTAATATTTTATTCGTTTTTTGAAACGGGACCCAGTTATTACTTTTAAACTTTCGCGCTGCATAATTTAAAACACAATGAAACGGGAATTAACGCGATCATAATTTAGGTACGGGCGGGCACTAATCACTGGATTGAATTTCATCAAACGCAAGTTCTTTCCACGGATCGCCACTTTTATTCAAGAGTTGTGCGTGAAGCTATTGAAATCAAAAAGTATAAAAATTTGAATCGGGAAGACGGTTTCAAATTATCCGCGACATGGAATCCAGTGATTAAAAATAAACAATCTCGTTTTGTTTCGCGATCGAGTTCTCACCTGAATACGGACGCGGCGGTTAGTGTGCAGAATAGGGACACAGTGAGTGTAGTGTGTGACGGTACTTGGCGTGAAAATAATATTATAAGGGTAGATGAAGAATCTGCCTCTCATACGGAGTGAAGACATCGCTGTTCCAGTCAGCCTGTGACCACGGTCGGTGTAACCCGATCGAAACGTCAGGCAAAAGAGGTAACATTTTGTACCTAAATTATGATCGCGTTAATTCCCGTTTCATTGGGACCCAGTTAACTTTCAATAATTAAGTGACCTAGTATTAATTTACTTTTTCACGAAACAACGCCTATAACCTCTAATATACTCTAGACATTATTGTCTTCAATTATGTCTAGAATGTAGAAACTTTAGAATGAGGTCGCTGGACCTCATTAGAGGTAGAGGCACTAGAGGTCTTCTGCGCCAAATAATGGGGGATGTCTAGAATGTAGAATGTTTAGACTGAGGTCTCTTAAAACCCATGCATCCAATAGGGATCAGTAGCAGCCCAAAGTAGTAAACAATATTGCAAGTTTATTACACTGTTAAATTATAAGTCAATAGTTAAATCAAGCACTCACCACAAGCAAACGCGAATAGCACCAAGCTGTAGATGAAGAAGAACTTGACGATGTCGATGACCATTCGACCCAGCGAGATCTGCAGCGGCCCCAAGTGAGGATTGATGGAGAACAGATGAACCAGCTTCAGAGCACTGTGGAAGGCAACATTCTGGTGAAGAGCATTGAAAAACTACGACTCTAGGGGATGTGTAACTTTTGATTTTTAATTTATAACGTTTTTGATGGTCTGATTAAGGTGGGGCGCTTTGATTCACCTTGAAGTTTGAACGCAAACCGGGCTCGATTTCGAAATTAGAAACCATGTTTTGTGTGTTCATTTTAATGTTTAGAAATTTATTGCAGGACATAGGCCTCCATGCCTGCATGACAGCGCGAGTAGCTAGGGCCCGATTGCATACAGCGACTATATAAGGTCCTATTTTATTAGTGTACATCCTGTTAACCTGTGACAATATAGGTGAAAAGCAATCGTAAAAACCAATTTTCAAATGTGTACCATAAAAACTAAAAAATTTAAAAATCAAAATCAACATTATTGACTTTTTATTGCATAAACTCGCCCTATCTTTGGTACGTGCACATGAGTAAAGAAACGGAATTACTCATGTGGTACGTGTAACCATCTGCTTATCCGTTTTATTCCTTCCCATTGTCAGAGCGAGAAAGAGTTGAAGATAGGAAGAATTTATGCAAAATGAAGTCGATGTTGTTATTTTGTATTTTTATTTTTAACTTTTTTCGTTTTTATGATAGACATTTAAAAGTTGGTTTTTACGATTGCTTTTCACCTATATAGTTACAGATTAACAGGATGTACACTAATAAAATCAGACCTTATATATCGATACTGAACCTTGATAAATAGATAGATACTGTTTATTGCACACCCAACATACAAAGAAGTTACAGTTAATGTTAACAGAAAGATGTACAATTTAGGCTGTCTTTTCGCTATAAACTTCCAAACCACGGACCACTATTGAGAAATGGGGAAGTGGCGAATCTTACCTAAAAATGTTAGCAGCAGCAAACAACCCTTCGGCTATGAGCTGAGGGTCGAAAGCATCCCAGTTCTCCCTAGGTATGAACTTGGTCTGCGGGTCCCTGTTGATCTCGGTGATCTGCTGCCAGTATGCCGCGAACCGTAGCAGCAATACAGCCACGTAGAGAGAGTTCCTGGTGAAGTCGATGAAGTTCCACATGTTCCGGAGGTAGGAACGGATGCCTTCTATGTAGATCTCTTGGGTTTCTTCCCAGATGAAACCTATAAGTTGTGGGAGTTGTTATTGTTTTGGCCTGTTTTGGAAAAATCATCAACAGATATTATTATGTACCTACTTGTCAATTCTCAAATCAATCTGAGACATGGCCGCTGACGATGGGCCTCATAAGAAAGCTCAAGGTCACTCAAAGGGCGATGGAGAGAGCTATGCTTGGAGTTTCCCTTCTCGATCGAATCAGAAATGAGACGATCCGAAGGCGAACCAAAGTCACCGACGTAGCTCTTAGAATCGCAAACCTTAAGTGGCAATGGGCGGGGCACATTGCTCGCAGGACTGATGGCCGTTGGGGCAGGAAGGTCCTTGAATGGCGGCCGCGGGACGGAAGGCGTAGTGTTGGTAGGCCGACCGACCGACGGTGGTCGGAGGTGGACCGACGATCTGGTGAAGGTCGCAGAAGCCGCTGGATGCGGGTGGCACAGGACCGATCTTCGTGGAAATCCTTGGGGGAAGCCTATGTCCAGCAGTGGACGTCTTTCGGCTGATGGATGGATAGATGGACTTGTCAATTGTCTAATTATTTTTGTCGATACTACAAACTAATTTCCTTTTATTACCCAGAGGTAGTCTAGAAAATATTGGTTTTGTCAATTTATCTAATTACTAGCTGACCCGGTGAACTTCGTAGCGCCTAACAGTTATTTTTTTCGTCAGCTTTTCCAATGTTTTTATTATTTAGTCTGCTAGGTATTTGGGGAGAAGACAAATCCATCAAATTATAAACCATGCAAATCGGTCCCGCGTCTCAAGTTATAAGTGTTGTAACAAACCCGACTTTGTTTATATTATTATAAGATTAAAAAAATTGGACTTGACTTAGAATTACTTTAGTAACAGATTAGCAGCAGAATTACTATTATATTAGCCAGTTTGTAGAAAAAATATGTACAATCTAAATACTAAATAAGTGAATATATGGGATGATAATCCCATTCCATCCCTGATGATTTTCGTGTGCTATAAATTTCGTCCTATTATAGAAGGCTACCGTTAGTTCCTTTTTTATTTTACGGAAATTGTTTGCGACATAGCTTAATCAACTTGAGAGTTTTATATCCGGCAGTTACAAAGTTTCAATCTGCCCATTTTATTAATGGAGAAATCTAATCTAAAATAAAAGGTCAGTTAATTTCAAGGTTCTTTAAATTATTTTGAATTAGGCATGAACATTTTTAACCTTTGACACAAGGAAACTACACAAAATCTAATGAACTTTTCATAAATACTAAGCATTGTGATTAAACTATCTAGCTTAACAGAGTCTTCAACAAGAAAAAAATTGTACTTTTCCTACACGTATCAGACGACCCAATTGGCCCAGTAGTTTTAAGGTGTGTCCTAATCTTTAGTTCACCCTGATACTTATGCGCGCCGGTGCTATACGTAATTTGTGCTTATCTTCTCTGCAGTCGGGTACTTTAAGGGCTGCCGCGTGATATGTTGACCGTGATCACAGGCTGACTGACCTGTTAGTCTTCGAGCAGATAAATGACATTACAGTACAGTAACATTACGGTAACAGTATTATGATCGCGATAATTCCTGTTTCAGTGTGAATTAACATAATTATAACTCACCAAGGACGTAGATGACAACCACCACCTCCAGATACGTTGGCCCGTTCCCTCTCTGCTTCAGCAGTTCCTTCTCCAGCTCCTTCACCATCCACTCTGGGCCGAACAGCTGGATCGCTTGCACCTCCGCTCTTTGCGACACCAGGATCAGAATCACTGGCCATAAAACCGTTTCATATAGCAAATGACGAAGATAATAAAGTCAGGGAAAACATCACAATGTTGCTGTTAAAATAATTGATTCTTGGGGTAATTTAATTCGTCTTCTTGTCTGCTCTAAATCTTATAGAAAAAAAAATCGAATTTGAGCAGTAGAATTCTCCCCTAGGAAGTGTTAACTAATGAAATGGTACCGTATGTAGGCTAACTTTACTTGACTTAAATGGCACATAGTTAGCCCTCACAAATTGCCATGCCCTTGCGTCACATGCATCCTAGGCTGAACCTACCACCTAACTTATATTTAATGTGACACGCAATAAATAATTTGAATTTGACTTTAGACGCTACACCGCGTTTCATCTTTTCGGAAAGGATCTGAGGTTCTACAAAATTTTGAGAGGTTCATGACTGAAAAACCCTGTGCTAGGGTCAAGGTCACCTGGTGCTACGATAAAACCTTAAACCTATGCATGTTTATAATTTATAACTTAAATACTGACGGTGATTCGGGTTTTGAAGAGCAAGCACACTGCTAGGTGTAAGCAGTTTCCTACTTAAGTTAACACGTAACACCGCGTCGTGTCGTACAATGAAACCCAAATGCGTTTGAACTTTAAAATTTGACGATGACATATAACTTATCACAATAATGACTTAATCATACTTACACAGAAAGAACAGGTAACTAGATGCGTGAATCAAAAACTTCATGAACGGTTTCCTCATCAGTTTCCCAGTACCACAGTTCGGGGCGATCATATACAAGGTACAGTAGAAAGGGAAGAGAAGAGCGACTCGGCAGATGATCATGATCTTTTCCATAGCGGTTTTTCGACGGAACCCTGGGACACCTTCGTACCAGATAGCAGCCAAGAGTTGTTGAATGTTGGGATGGGCGACAAACTGTTGAGCAAACAAGAAAAAGCGTTTTGTTTCAAAGTAATCTGAAATATTTCCCGACGTTGATAAAAGAAAGCAAATGCTAAGGTAAGTTGTGTTCAGTGAATCAGATCAACGGGGCGTTTGGTATTATAAATAAAAATCAGATATTATCTTTTTTAAATATGGAGAATTATTTAAATGTCTAGATTATGTAGCTAGTGCGTAACAGCTTCTAACTTATTTTTGTTACCCTTTTTTCCCTCTAAGTGCTAAGAAAAATAAAAGTATGTAATAGGTACTATGAAAAAGGGCTTGCTTTAAAATTTCTTACACACGAGTAATAGAATTTATATTTTTACCGGCAATTAAATACCTACTCGATAAAAAAAATGCAAATACTCGAAAACTGCGAACGACTCAAATCCCAGCTTTCCTTACATAAATGACTTACCTTCTTCTGTTTAAAGTCGATGGCTAGCTCCAGCCTCGCCAACTTCATGTGTTCTCCTTCAACAAACCCCGGTTCGTCAGGATCGTGGTTCAAGATGATTGCCAGCTCTTGGCTGCTTCGCGATTGGTCGAGTAAGTCCACAGCGAACTTCTGAGCTTGGCGACGAAGTTCCAGGTATTCCGCTTTACTTTCCTGTTTCAAGAGTAGGTTGTGCTTGAATCTTTAACGGAATCATATTAGGTAAGGTGGAATAATGAGAATTGTTGCGCTATGAAGAGCGCATGATTTCTTTGAGGGCGTTAAGAAACTTGGTTACCAATATTCATCCAATATTCTTGATTCCTTGTTTGGATCGAGAAATTAAAGGCAGTTAGAAATCTTTTAAGGAATAAAATATGGCACCGCAAACATTTTGTGTTTTTCTGTGGTCCCCTGAGCCTTAGGGGTCTGCCGACATATCACAGGATCCATCGAGAAGCAAACAAATAAAAATATCGTTTTTAGAGGTCGACTGATTAAAGTTTAGCGTAAGGGAAAAAGGTTGCGAAAGGCTGTTTTAGGAGATTAAATAGATACTGCAGAATACCTGTTCAGCAAAAGCCAAATTCCGTAGCTCCCACGAAAGTTGAAAGGCAGTCAGTATGGGGTCGGTGGAAGACAGCGCGATGAGGGAGGGAGACGCCAGCGCTCTGTACTCGTTCAGTCGGGCCAGCGAGTGCCGGAGAGAGTCCGCTGTCGACTCCCGGATGCATTCTTCACAACCACACCTGATTATTATTGAAAAAATAGAACGATATAAAATGGAGGCCAACTTTTAACATCTTTTAGCGGCTAATCATAGTTTAATCAAACTATCAAATATGTAGGTCAATAATGACGATGTTCCTTACTGAATAAATAAATAAATAGTCTATGCTCAATTTACCAGTTCCATAAATAACCCTGACCTTCCCCACGAGGTAACGTATTGGCAAGCGTAGAGTGTAAGAAATCTATTCACAACGTGGGCAGTCGACCTGGTAGAGGTTGCAGGAAACTGCTGGCTGCAAGCCGCTTTCAACCACTCTTTGGCTCCAAAACATTTCTTGTACTCATAATGCAGTAAAATTGCTTCATAGGATCAGCTATTAAGGTCTTGAGAGACTTGTTTATTCTTGAGCTGATTTCAGGTTCTAAATTTACCAATTTCGCGCATATCAACCATGGAATACTAGTCGTATGATTTCACCATGTGTAGTCTTTTTGCTGATATCTGTTTCGAGAAACCCTGCAGAGGGTAAACATTGTGAACATTAATGTACAGTTACCGACTACATGACTGCTATAAAATATTCAAATTATATTTATTTTACTTATTTTAAACACATTTTATTGTCATGACAGTAAAATCCTAATGCGACAGTGAAGTAAAAGTAGGTACAAAAACATAACTTAAATTAATTGTGGACTAACATGAACTTAACTTAATATGAATTGAATACCAGATGAGAAAATAATACAATTTGTAGTTAATAGCTACACCTGCCTCACTAGCATGATCCGCAAAACACGATATGATATAGCGATTTATCGAAACCCAACTGTAAAAAACATAAACTTTTATGGAAACAGCGAGCATGGCCGTGACGTCACCAGCACGGACATGCTCGCTGTTTCGATAAAATATAACTATGGCGGCTGTGTATATCATATTTTGCGAGCTGGGTGTCGATAAATCGCTATATCATATCATATCGTGTTTTGTTGGTCATGCTAGGAGAGCTGGGTAAAGAACACCCACCTTACGTCATGAGGGTTGGGCACCGTAGCTCCGCGGTCCAGCAGAATCTTGAGGATCTCGTAGTTGTTCTTGTGCGCAGCCAGCATCAGCGGCGTGATGTCCGGCGTAAACATCGCCGTATTCGGGTCCACTTTCTGCCAACTCTGGTGTAGGAATAGAGAAAAATTGCAAATTATCGTTTTAATAAAAAAGGGCTAGTATTAAAAAGTGATCATCTAAATGCCATAAAGTCAGTGGCAATCGGCTGGCCACATCTGATGCAGGAAAAATGAAAAGTGAAGTAAACGGTTACTCGAGTAGAGACCACGCTCGAGCTCGATGGTCCAATGACCTTAGGAAGACGACTGGTGGGGCTGGATTAAAAACCCGGAGATCGTGCTCTTTGGCGCTTTTTGAAGGAGGCTTAGGTACCTAATCTGTGGACTGCAATAGGCTGACATGGTGATGATGAAAAATAAGTCATAAAATACCAAGTTCTTTCCGGAAAAGTTTGCCGGACTACTTCTAACATGTTTTTAGGTAATAGGTATTTGCCAACCGCCCTAATCGTAATCAACACATATGTCCACTGCTAGACATTTGCCTCCCCTAATAGGCGTAGAAGCGCAGTGAATTGCCTTCAAAACAAGGGTGTTTAAGTTAGATGTCCCGGGTTATATGTCCGGTTTTGGTCAAAGTTGATATTTTTTTAATTAGCTAGGGTCTGGTGATTGTACTGAGAGACGACCAGGTGCATTTTATTTTTCATGTTTAATATAGTCAGTTTTCAAAGTTCCAATCGTGAGTGCTCTTTACCTACTTTCAGAGACTAATCCCCTGTTGTTTAGTAAGCATACTAGGTACATAGACCTACATAAGTCCTATTATTACATACCACCTGCACTTTAAAGGTTTCTAGCCGTTGACTAGAACAAATTTAAGAAAACACAAAAACGATGATGTTGCATTTAAGTACCGTGCCGTTTTTGTAGAGAAAAATAAAATAAATTAATCAAATTCAAATATTTTATTTCAGGCAAGGCCAAAAGATAGTTAGTAACAATTTTCCTTACGAAACTAGTGTTAGTAGGTATTCTTTTAACAATTTATTTTATTTAATCTAATTCAATCCAATTTAATTTAATTATAGAGCGTAAAGGTACTTTAGAATAAAGCTAAACTTTAAAATTCAAATACATAAAATAAACCACTTTTACTTGAAGTCTAAGCTAGATTAATTACAATAATGATTGATGTAATTAAAACGTTTAACCAAGTACACTTCAGAATCTTAATTAAGGACTTATTTGAATCAAATTTTAATTTTGAGTTTTCTGATATTTTATTTTATTTATAGAAAACGTTAAATATTTAGCGCGACATGCATTACTTTTTTTTTGCTAGATGTAGGCTAATACGTAAGTCAGAAACCGAATAAAATAAACTACAACGAAATTATTCACCACATTTTGTAGTGATTTTATTATTTACAAAACGAGGGGAGCTATGGACAATCAGCAGAATATCAGGTTATTTTGTCTTTTCAATTAAGTACGCTTTAGCCTACTTAGTAGTAGGTACCTAAGTTTAATCAACTTCGCTATGAGAGAAAAAATAAACGGTACTAAACAAAATAAGAAGGGGAAAGAACTTTGACTTGGAACGGGACGCGCTAAGACCCCGCGCAGACTACAGCCTTTCTATCGGCGGATAGTTGGCTGACTTCGAAATTAGTATGGAGAAGAAAAACTTAAGGCCTTAACACGCTTGAATGACCTTGACGCGTCCCTCCCATACAATTTCCCGCGTGCGGATGACCTCAAAAAATCGGTAAAACATGTTTTTTTATGAAATTAATGCCTTAATCGAGAATTTTCAAATAAAACTCACAATTCAAAACATGTATATTTCCAAAATCTTGTTTTGTGTGAAAACAGTAATGCTATAGCTCGTGTCGTTTAAGAGAACATTTGCAATTTATGAAAAAATAGACACTTTTTATTGCCTGTTATAATCCAAGGGACTTTACGGAAAATCAAAATTATTCAATTCAAAATGTTTATTAAATCTTCTTTAAGCATATCGTATTTAATTTTTTTAGATTCAAGTAACAGGTATTCTGACAATTTGATTTTCATATTCGAGATTTAAGGCACTTGGGTGGTGTTAAGGCCTTAATTATAAGTTTTTCTTCTCCATACTAATTACACATTAGTGCACAGCTGCATACCTCTTCATACTGATCAAGAAGCCGACCAAACTATCGGCCGATAGAAAGTCTGTAGTTTGCGGGGGGTCTAAGGGAAAGACGAAATAAAGGAAAGAGTGTTCAATATATCGTGTCCTACCAGAAACTCGAACAGTTCTACGACTACGATGAATTTACTTAACATATCAATCTCATTCCAGTAAGACCCAAAGAGTGTGCTGGGAGTCGGACACAGGAACACAGAGACCATGACAATTGGTATGATGGCATGCTCATATTTATAACGATGGCGCAGAACGATTTTAGAATGGAGGACGGGACAACGCTACACTTGCCAGTCAAGTGCAGCTTAGGACGTACACCCAAGATACAAAAGATGATCTGGTAAAACTTGCAGGAAGACGCCGGATGCAGGCCGCTTCCATCCAATCTGGTAGTTATTGTGGGAGGCCTATGTTCAGTAGTAGACATACTATGGCTGAAATTATGATGAGAATAGTAATAATAATAATAAACCCGCAGTGGCAGCTTGTGACAAGCTTTAGGTGAGTGGCGACACCTCGGATCCCGATTCTCCGGAGGGCCCCTATTTCTTTGGCCCTCGCCTTTTGTGCTTGTCTTAACTGTCCGGCCAAGAGTGGAGTTGAGAAGGAGAATACTTACGTATTTGTCTCCATCCTTGTGTATCAGCTCTTCATGCTCTAGCAACAGCTCAACTGCCTCCACGAACTCAGCGTTGATGGCTTGCAGCAGCGCGTCCTTGGTGTCCACCCCCATGATGACCAGGAGTTCCACCATCTCCATGTTTTCTCCATCAATGGCCAGGGTCAGGGCCCCTCGGCCGAGGGAGTCCACGCAGTTGACCTCAATGTGCTTCTGACGGTGGGCCTTTTGGAGAATCCTTTTGAACAACATATTTATTTTTTTAGAAGAAATAAGAAAGATTGTATTGCTGATTTTCTTTTAAAAAAAGTTTGTTACGAGGTATGTAAAAATTACACAATATTTGATCTTAAGAAATGACAACATAGGAACATACGAGCCTAAAGATGCTTCTAGCGATAAGACTGAGTAATTGTACTATTCACAATGTATTTTTTTCTGTGTAATGTTTGTTTTGTGTGGTGCACAATAAAGAGTATATTATCTAAAGTAATAAAACACTGGAAATTTAATTAACGGCTTCGGTTAAATTTTTCGATAAAATTATACGATAAAAAAATGAATTAAACGATTAAATTAGCTAGAAAGAAGGATTTAAATAAATACTTAATTAGAAATTGTACTGATTTTAGGGTAGGTAATAAAAAACGACTCTTATGATTTCTACTGAAGTCCGAGAAGTCTTAATTTCAACAGTTTCACTATCTTCAATCGGGATGTCATTGTTTGTGTCAATGGTTTAAGAACCTATATACCCATTTAAAAACACACAAGATGAATACGAGTACGAAATGATGTACATGAGTATGTCCTTAAAAATTACTCTATGTAATCAGCTGCTGTTATTACTTTACTTTTGTAGGTATAATCACAAATTACGTATAGCTGCGGCGCGTATATAATGTTGCAGCATACATTACCTATATGTTTAATTAGACAAGTCTGCAACAACAAAAGTTGCAAAAAACAAACAGATTCTTTACGAATTACAAGTGTCTTCTAAACGTTAAATTACACAAATGGAACTCCGGGTAGTGTCAACAATGTCCGAGAATTGATTAATGCCAAAACAATCCAATTATAATACAACAATAATTAGATTTGTCGGTTGCTCACGATTGCCGACTAATGCCGACGCCATTTTGCAAAGGCTTTATTTTAATCAATTTTAATGCTTGTTTGCAGTCGGCTTTATGAATGTCACTTGGCTTGTTACTATGGATGTATTGTGTTGTTATGACGCAAAATAATTAAGGTACATATTCTAATAACACACACTTCAATATCGTGATGTTAAAAAACGTTTTTTAATGGACTAGGTACTTCGAATAAGGAAGACAAGTTCAGGTGTCGTATTTTTGTAGCGTTCGAATTCAATTTTCATACCTACTACTCGTAAATCCTAAGAATCGTATATAATTTCCTATGAGATCGTATGCGATTCTTTTGAATGCGTATGCAAATTGGAATTTGAATGCTTTAAAAATACGGCTCCTGATAATAAAAGAAAGAATAACCATGTATGTATTCACTATGTTTGCTGGTATATGATATGACGTCTATAGGGAATAAGTAATAGCTTAAAAGTATCAAGCATTTCAAACCGTAAAATGCTTTTAATACAAGCTTGACGATCTCATCGATATTAATGGCCTACTTAGGCTGGGTTGCATCACCTTAACTTTAACCATCATCACCAGCCTATATCAGTCCACTGCTGGACACAGGCCTCTCCAAAAGGAGGATTTCACCATAATCGCCACGCTTGGCAGGCGGGTTGGCGATCGCAGTTTGGCCAATGGTGGAGAGGAGACGCTGCTGCCCGTCTTCTTGTGGCGGTTCTCCTGTAGTCGACTCTTACGACACCCATAGGAGGAGAAGGGATGGTGCTATTCTTTTAACGTGCCGGCACCACACGACACATTTAACCGACTTTAACCATTACTATAACTATAACCTTGTTTCTGTATGGAGTTTGACAGGCTTTTGATGTTTGTTAAAGTTAAAGTAAGATGGTGCAACCCAACGTTTTTGTAAGCTTCACTTTTAAGTACCTTAACTTACAACACAACTACGCTAATATGCGATAATTTACGACTTATTCCTTTCCGGCTCACCTCCTGACATTGTTTAAGCATATTCTCTTCATCGGACCGACCGGGAATCGAATCTGAACCACAGAGATAGCGAAGCTAAGTCCGGCGTGCTCGCCTCTCGAGGCTTAGCTACGAAGGTCGTCTGTTTAACTAAACAACACAACTACGCTATGCTCTGCGACTTATTCCTTTCAGGCTCACCTCCGGACATTGCCCATGTCCCCTCGCTCCACTGCCAGGAGGTACTTCTTTTCCTCCAAGGTGAGGGCTTTAGGTAGGGTTGGTAGTTCCATCGGCTTGCGGCCGCCCTCCATTCCTGGATCGCCCTACACGAGAAAAATAGGCGTTAGTAGGTACTTGGGTAAAATAAATGCTTTTTAGCGCACTAAGTGCTATGCAAAATGGAATTTTATAAGATAGCTTTAATGAGAAAAGATTTGCGAAATGTAATTCGTGATTTCGTGACAACCAATGCTTGATCCAAAAATTTAAAATTGTGTTTGAACACCATAATTATTCGCCCCTTTATAGGTAGTGCTCAAATATAAACTTTTATTGTGGGACCAACATCCATGTATCGCAGTTAATAATTTACAAACTTTTATTTCAACCCCATCATTTCCTTTTTTTTATAAATATTGGACAACATTACATACATTGCTCTGATCCTAAGGTAAGTAGCAAAAGCACTTGTGTTATAGAAATCAGAAACAACGACGGTACCACAACACCCAGACCCGAGCCAATATAGAAAAGTTCGTTTTCTACATTGACCCGACCGGGGATCGAACCCGGAACCTCAGAGATGGTGACGCCATTTAAAGTCCGGCGTGCTCGCCTCTCAGCTATAAAGGTCGTCAACCTTAACTTAACCTTTTACAACCAAAGTAAGTCGGTGTCCTAAATTTCATCAAAATTTGTTCAATGTGAAAGCGTAACAGACAGATAAAGTTACCATCTCATTTATAATATTAGTAGGGATTATTACCTAAGTTATTAATAATACTTACGCATTCTAAATCCTTCTTGTCACCCATGTTGTCTGATCGCCGGAGCAGCGTCCGCCCCCGCAGACGAACTTCTTAACCTCGGCGTCTGACCTGGTCATTACACATTAATTACATTATACAGGGTGTAATCACCGGTCGTCCAAGTCCCCTGCCCTCCTAAATGGTAAATTATTGAAAAATCTAGAAAAAAATATGATAATTTTCATGAACAGAATTTTCATGAATGAAAGGACAGGAAAATTAACAGAGTAAATAGTTGTTAAACTTAAGTATTAAAAAAAAATTAACGAATAAAAATTCCTAAGAAGAAAACATAACTAGTGTCTTAGATAAAAATACATAGATAATAGAAAAAAAAGACTCCTTCTGAAATAATGCCTTCTGAATGCAACTACGAAACCCTAGACTGCGCGTGACACGACACGTACTTGGCCGGTTTTTAAGTATGTTTGTAGTTATGCATATATCGGCCAGCAATTCATCTTCATCATCTTTTAGCCACAGGACGTCCACTGCAGACCATAGGCTTCCCCCATGACTTCCAGAACGGCCGGTTGGAAATGACCTGCATCCAGCGGTTTCCTGCAACCTTTACCAGGTCATCTGTCCACCTTGTCCAGCACCAGCAAGCAGCAATACACACTTTGTGAAAATTAAAAGTTTTCAAGTAGGTAGGTTTCAGCCCAGATATCATTCGGCACGATCATCCCAGCCCGTGCAACCTCTCGATGCAGAAGCCGCAGAAGTATAATCCTCGACGCGTGCGCACGTCCGTCACCCACTTGCATCTGACATAACCTTACGCAGTAATCCAATTGTGAGCGCATCGAATGTACTGAGAGATTAGAACGTAAACAATGATAAAATGGTATGTTTTATGTGTCTGACAAAAATAATATAATAAACTGCCAAAGCAATTAATTTCTTGTGAAAGCCTTGGCTAAGCCGTAGGCTTATTAGACAAATGGGTCACCTATGTTACTAGTAACATGTGATCAAAAACGGTAAATAAGAACATGTTCAGCCCCAAACAATTTAATGATAGAGAATGCTCCAATAGGTTTTTTTAAGAGCAGTCTCGATATAATCTCCAAGATAGGTACAGAAATCTACCTAACAGGAGTTTCAGAAGGTGTCTTTTCGGTCACAACAGTTATTAGAAATCATTTGATAATATATAATTATCGCAAGAGAATATCGCAACTACAACAACATAAATTAATAATAATAACATACCAGACGAACAAAATTTTCAAGTTACCATTAGGTAGCATTAGCTCAAACATGGCTAATTAAAGGATTAAAAAAAACATCTTAAAAAATCCTAATTTAGCATTATTGTTGCCCACTATCTAAAACACGACACTGGTTGAGTACTCAGTAATCAGTTGATTGAGTTTTTAGATTTCATTCAAGTAATTGTAACGCGCCGCGCGTCTCACATGCCCTTATGACTAGGGACTAGGTAGCCTGTACATACTTAACGGCCGCCCGCCCGCCTCTCTATGGGATGCAGGCGGGAAGATTTTATCAGGTCTATATTTATAACCCAGGACTAGAAATTATTAGTTAAAATATATAATTTGATTATATTATATCCTAATTATCTACTAATTCGCAGACTGGACGTACCAGGTGGTGGAGCCGTCGCGAGCGCATGTGGACTAATATTGCACGTTAGTAGTACCTAGTACGAGTATTTGTTATTAATTTAAAGAAACCCGAAAGTACTTTTTTCTGAAATAAAAGTAGCCTGCCAGCGAATTTTAGAAATCAGTCCAGCCGTTTCGAAGATTACCAAACAGGCAAACCTAATTACGAAGCTGTTACTTTGAAATTCAAACAGACACTTTATTTAATTAATTTGTTACATGGTATTAAATTATCTATGCAGCAATGAAAATAGCCTATGTTTTATTGAAATAGGTACTATGGTGAAGTTAGAAATATAAATTAATCACTAAAAAAACATTCAAATCTTTTTTTAATTTTGTTTTCTATGAATTGTTTTTGTTTTCAATAAATTTATGATGATATAAAATTTCTGACTACCATAATATTTATATGCATATGTTAACATAGGCAAGTTTCAGCCTGACATACAATTTTCCTACCACCCTGTAGGTAAGAAGAAGAAATAAGAAGTAAGGAACTTATTAAATGAATACCAAACGGCAAAAAAGCGAACGTATGTTTATTCTCTATTCCACTGCGTCATCAGAATGATGACATAGCCTTACACGAGCATAATTCAATTGACGTAAGCCCATAATCGAATGTTGTACCGAGCGCAGAGTCCGCGACATGCTAACTTGTTGATCCGATTGTCAACGAAAATGCTTAGTTGAAAAGCCCTGTTAAGCCAGCGAAGATGACATACAGATAGGTTGTTTGAAAACAATGATTATAAAAACCGGCCAAGTGCGAGTCGGACTCGCGCACGAAGGGTTCCGTACCATTATTATACGGACGACCTCCGTAGCCGAGAGGCGAGCACGGCGGACTAATGGCGCTGCCATCTCTGAGGTTCCGGGTTCGATCCCCGGTCGGGTCAATATAGAAAACGAACTTTTCTATATTGTCTCGGGTCTGGGTGTTGTGGTACCGTCGTTGTTTCTGATTTCTATAACACAAGTGCTTTAGCTACTTACCTTAGGATCAGAGCAATGTATGTGATGTTGTCCAATATTTATTTATTTATTATTATTATCTGTAAAAAAGGCAAAAAAACACGTTTGTTGTATGGGAGCCCCCTTAAATATATATTGTATTCTGTTTTTTAGTATTTGTTGTTGAAGCGGCAACAAAAATACATCATCTGTGAAAATTTCAACTCTCTAACTATCACGGTTCATGAGATACAGCCTGGTGACAGACAGATAGACGGACAGCGGAGCCTTAATAATAGGTTGTACTTACTGTAACTGTTACTTTACTTGGTGTAATAATGGAATATATTACACCAAATTAAGTAACAGGTAGGTAGGTACTCTACAGGTACAAATGATATAAATTTACCCTGGACTCATATTACTTAACGATTAATACCACAAGAACAAGACCGCACGTACTTGGTATAGACTTGGTGTTTATTTACATCTAAAGGGTTGTTTTAAAACACCATTAAATAAATACTGCTCTGCTTAAAATGTTGCTTACAAATTGATTGACGTGAACTTAATATTGCGATTTTGATGTTGATCCCTTAAAAAAGTGGTTAACTTTAGCACCCATTTTTTAAAATAAATTACTCTAACAATGAAAAAAAAAAAATATTTCATTTGACATAAACATAATTTTACGACAAGGATGGTCACTTGTAAAATTTTCTAGTTAACACGTTAAACCAATGGTTGTCGAACAGCGAGTAATAGCCTATGCTAACTCCATTAGGAATCATTATATGTACCTTCCTCACACCTAGTCTAAGTAAACACTTTAATTTGTCTAGGTTAAGAAAATAATTATTTTCTATACCTATTCACTAAATGAGACAAGACACATAAGTAGACCAAAAAATATTTTTACTATCCGACCTTATCTACTATACCTACCTCTGTTGTACTATTTAATGAATGAATATATGAAATATATAATATTATTATAGGAAGTGATACATATGGAAGTGAATTGTATAGAAATACAGGTAACGATTTATTAGGAGTAATGTTATGTTTTTAACTGAAGGAATTTCATGACTTCTTTATTGTGCTCATAAGAACAGACATACCTACTTACATTTAAACTTGAATTAGGATGACAAAATGTTATGAATCAGAATTTTTTATCGACGACAAACTCTGTTTTTACATGATTAATTGATTTACCACCGTAATAAATATATTTAACCACATAAGTAAGGTAAATACGTAAATAAGGTAAGTAACTAAAGTACTTGTGTTAAACAAATCAGAAACAACGACGGCACCACAACACCCAGACCCGAGACAAAATAGAAAAATTCGTTTTCTAAATTGTCCCGATCGAGAATCGAATGATCACAGAGATAGCGACGCCACGTCCGACTTGCTGTTCGGCTACGGAGGTCGGTGCCAGTATTTAAATCATCTTTGGTCGTCGCACCACTCAAACTAGTCTATTCAAGCTAGCTATTTGCTATTTAATTTAGTGCCAAGAACCTACACGCAATTTCGTAGAACTTACTTACCTGTGCCACATCACCATACGGCGTACATTTTTTAAATTCATCACTTACCTCAACTAATTTTCACAAAAAAACTGACTTTCACAAACAAAAAATCTACTTACAGTGACAACTTTCGCCTAGGCTGGCGTGACGCCACTCCTGCGCCAGGCGGCTCGCCTTTCTTTATATACCCCACCCCTTAAACACCCCCTACATCCAATTAAGAAGGGGGTGCGTAACGGCATGAGCCCAGCACCCGGTTTGAAGCGGTTTTTCGTACAAACCACGAGGGAATGTAGTGGGAATTAAAAAGAAAGAAATACTTATATAATTAAATATCGGATGTAATATAAGTTGATTTGAAAAAAAAACACAACAATGTAGGATGTGTATAGACTCGTTCGGCTACGTTATCAGCTGCTGATAATATATACAACTGTTACAGAACTTACAGATCTAAGCATACCTACCTAGAATAAATGAAAGTTGTGTTTTTTTTATTATCTAAGTATATTATTTTTTACAATTGCATATGTAGGCCCCTGTCATAAGACGGGAAGAACGCTAGGAAGAAGAAGAAGAAGAACAATTGCATGTGAACAATTTTCAGAATTCAATTTTAACATAAAACCTAGATTTTTAGAAACTAGGGATCCTAGAATATTACTCTCAGGAGCTGAAAAATTAAATCTTACAAACCAGAAGCGTTCTTGTTCATAGCTACTATGACGCTGTTTGCGTCTGTCCAAAATTTAGAATAATAATATAATAGATAGAGGAACATTTCACATCATTCAGAACCATGAAAACAATATTAATAGACAAAATAATATAATAGTGTTGCTCCGAATCCGATACATGATACTGAAAAGGTAAAAGGCCTATTGAAGGGTTTTAGTTTTTTTTAATTGTTTACAAAATCCACAGCTCATAACTACCAAATAAATGTTATTGGATTGTAGCTTTTCTTGTGTTAATGGTATCCTATGTATATATATATAGCCTGTTAATTTTTTCAGTGAATGTGTTTTTTACTTTACTTTCTTTATGAAGAGCAGAAAACGCAAATAAAAATGAAAATAAATCATCACCGACTTATAAATAAATCAGTTTAGGTAATACTTGTATGTTAGTTAACTTACGTAAAAATGAAAACAACAAATTATCCAGTGATTCCAGTCTAGTCAATAGAGATGCTAAGTAGATAAGTTAATCTGATGTTAGTCATGAATGCCATTAATCTAGTTAATAAGGCGAATGGGCATAATTGAATCATGCAAATAAACTTTGAATCACAACAAATGTCGTTCACGCTACGAAAAAAACCGGCCAAGTGCGAGTCGGACTCGCGCACAAAGGGTTCCGTACCATTATCTATATAAACGAGCAAAAAAATCATGTCTGATGTATGGGAGCCCCCTTAAATATTTATTCTGTTTATTAGTATTTGTTGTTATAGCGGCAACAGAAATACATCATCATCTGTGAAAATTTCAACTGTCTAACTATTACGGTTCTCGAGACACAGCCTGGTGGTGTCACACAGACGGACATCGGAATCTTGTAATAGATACCCGTTTTACCCTTTGGGTACGGAACCCTAAAACGCCCTATTCATGACATCTACCTAAGACAAACTTTTTTAACCGTTTACCACTAATGTTTTAGTAATACCGGGAACTATAACGTATTCTTATAAATAAATAGGTACCTATCGGATCCAATCTAGTTTAATTTTAATTTAAATGTGACCAGCCAGAGTCAACTACTAAAAAAAAGCAATGAACAGTTAAGTACGCGGCACCGATGTTGAGCGCTAGGGCAAAGGGTGGCCATCGCTTTGCAAATCTACAAGACAAGACGATCATCATATCAGAGACGCGTGTGCGCGAAGCTAACAACCAATCCCGACCGGCGGTGCAGGCGTGTCGCGCGACTAGCCAATCACGTAATCGTAATGATCTTCTGTGCATCTTTCGCCTGGCGCTCAACATCCGTGCCGCTAGTTGTACTTAATTCGAAAAGACGGGTTTAGTCGTACTAGTCTCGGGTAGTAGTTTTCACTTTTATAACATTATTTATAGAAATAAAACAACACATAAAAATGTAAAACTTTATTACAATATGGTCACTATGAAACATAATTCACTGTACACACTACACGTAGATTTTGACTAGCAATAGTGCCTATACAGATATGTCACATTTCTACACGTCAATTCCTACGACTCTTAAGTTGTGATTTGTTATGTAACTGCAGGTTGCTTTTATTAACTGATGATAGTTTATTATAATCATAACACAAAATTTTACAGGCCATCCCATCTCAAAAATACAACGCGAACCAAGCGCATAAATCAAGTGCCGATGCAAACCAGTAATCAAGTGCCGACGCAGACATTGATCAAGTGTCAACCCTGGACTGGTTCAGTCCCAACGAAAATCAGTGATCAGGGGCCAACGCATAATTTTTGTTCAAGTGCCGTCGCAAACAGTGATAAAGTGCCGACGCAAAACAGTGTCGACGCAAACCAGTGATCAAGTGCCGACGCAAACAGTGATAAAGTGCCAACGCGATCCAGCACCAACGCAAACCAGTGATCAAGTGCCGGTCCAAATGCTAACCAATGATCAAGTGTCAACGCAAACCAGTGATCAAGCGCCGACGTAAACCAGTGAACAAGTGCCGACGCGAACTAATGATCAACTGCTGACGCGAACTAGTGATCAAGTGCCGACGCAAACAGTGATCAAGTGCCGACGTAAGCCAGTGAACAAGTGCCGACGCGAACCAGTGCAGACACGAACCATAGTATCGTTTTGCCCGGACTGAAAAGTTACGTTTAGTAAAAGGTTACAACTGAATCACCATCATATAGTCTACAGAAGTTATTTTCGTCATCTTATCTCCAAAATGTATTTTGAGCCGGGGACAGGCGAAGTGTATTGCCGCCTAAGACAAGGACTATTTTTATTAGGAGTTATGGAAAGCTACACGGAAAACGTTACGTCACGTTAGCAGGTAAGGATTGGCACAAAAGACCATTTTTGGCAGTTATGGTACAAAGTATTTGTTATAGTGAGCAAAAGTCATTTTAGTTATTACTTAAATGCAATCTTCGATTTCACAATTGGTCCCAAAATCATTTTTTCAAGTAACTCAAATTGAAATTCGCTAAAAGTTGTAAACTAAAAATTCTATGAGGTAGCCGTGCCGTGACGTCACAAAGACCGACTTAGCTAAGTGGTAAAACCATTTTGTAAAACCAACCATTTAGTATTACTACTAAATCCATGAGTAAGACTTAACCTAACCCCAAACATCATCAGTTAATACAAACACCAGACAGTTAAAAAATACAATATTTGAAGTAGTTCTATGTACAATAACAATTTTACAATTAAATAAATTAGTGCAATTTGTGCATGCTGCACTTATTTCCTGAATTATTTCTCTTTTAATTTTATATTAGGACTATCGCTGGTTTCACATACACTGAATAACTAAATCGCCACAAGACTGTCTATGCATTTCCTTGCCATCTATTTATTAAGTTTAACTTTACTGCACGAAATAAAAGCGTAGAATAGGTGGACTCAAAACCACGAGGCAATGTCTGCAAGGCGACTATTAGGCTGAACAGAAATTTATTGTGGGCGATGCGACATAACGGTAAACTGTTTTCAAAATACAGATAATATCCAAACCCATAAACTATTATTCCATTTTTTTAAATAGTCTATGGTTTTGATTTTAATCAGTGGTTTAGTTAGAACGATAATTTGATTAGATAAGCGGTGTAGGTGTAATGAACTCATATCTAAATGGTGATAATCATAACCTGATTGAGGTCATTGGTTGATGCGTTATGATGACCAATCAGATGTGTCAATTATTTAAAATCAGTGTATGGGAAACCGGCGTGGCGGCAAGATGAGTATTTATTCTTTTAAGGATTTTTTTAAATTTAATCAACTTGATGACACGTATTTAATGACACTGATAGAATTATGGTGTTCTAAAATGAAGCTCATATTTGTTCGTTGTGAATAAAAGCATTATTGTGGAATACAATAAAATGGTAGGTATCATAATATCATTAAAACATTTTTACATCTAAGACAGTATACGTCTGGCTAGGATACCATAAAACTCTAACATGAACCACTTTTTATTCGTACGTATAAACTGAACAAATTGTAAAGGAAAAATATTAATCTGTGCAATTTTTTCGGGATTAGTTGCAGTAAATAACAGGATTTACATTAATTCGCACGAACGAAATAATTTTGAACACTTAACAGAAGGCGCTTTGAAGTATCACAGCTAACATTATTCTTCGACACAAACTCATAACACATGAGTCTTTACTCATGTGCTCATAACAAGTTTAAAACCCGCCAAAGACTAAAGTAGTTGTATTCTCTTGTTTAAGGCCCTCGTCTTCCTATGCAAAATTCAGAATTCGAATTTGAGTACCCCGTTGGGGCAGAGCACCCCCTCTGTATTTTCGCAAACGTTTAATTTTTTTTTTAAATAAGTTTACGGCTTTGGATAATTTCTTATGACTGTGATCAATTTCATATCTACATGAAACGTGAAGTGAATGTTGCTCTTCTTTAAGTAAAAAATATTTCTATCTTAGCAATAAGTCGGACATCTATTTTTATCTATTTATAACTTTATCTTACTTTTACTTTTTATATGTTGCTTTATGAGTCGGGGGTTTTTTTAAATTTTATTTTTGTTTTACTATCTATTGTTGGTCTTTTACCTGATAATAATATTAATTTAGGGAATTACACCACTGAACATAATCACTACGTTGCAATAACAAATTGCTACATTATAAAAAAGTTGGAATTTCTTACTAGTAATTTTGACGAAATTTAGTATTAACTGCTTATACTCTCTTATTAATCGGTTTGTGTAATTTTAAATATTGTATTATTAAAATGGTGTTTAATATTGTTGTTGCTTTTTATTCTTATAAAAAAAACATATTGCAGGAGGCCCCTGTTAAATATAAATAGTAAATTGGTTCGAAACCTATACATAACTGTTAAGCGACCCCAATTTTACTAACACGCATTCTAGATTTAGTCTTATCATGATTCAAGACAATAGTCCTATAACTTCTGGTATAACCCTTGTGAGAAAATATTGTAGAAATAAAGCAGGTGCTGCAAGCACCTACAATGTAATGATGATTAAGGCTTTATTATTAACATTAACGTAATCCTTCTTTGGTTAGGGTGAAAACCGACAGCGATCATCGAATGGTTAGAGGCACATTAAACATCAACGTCAAGATAGAAAGGTCTCGTTTAATGAAGTCTACGCTCTGACCCTCATTAACTGCCCCGGAAGTTTTCAGCTTGAGCTGTCAAATCGCTTTGAATGCCTAGAGAACTGCGAGTCAGTGAACGAGATTAACAACAGGTTTGTAGAAACTGCCCAGGCGGTCGGGTCAAATTTCTTTAAGCCCCGTCGAAGAGACAGACCGCAAAAACTTACCCGCCACACCCTCAAACTCATGGCAGAGCGGTGTTCAATGGCACTGCAGTCCTCCGTTGACGCTAAGGTATATCGGCAGCTCAAAAGACGGATATGGAAGTTCTTGCAAGATGATATCCGCAACTTTAATACGAACAATTTTAAAGAGAAAGAGCTCCAAAATGTTTGCAAGAGACATGTCTATTGGGCAAAACCAGCTGACGAAGCTAAAGAAGATGGTAGTATAACGTCGACAAAAGCTGAAATTTTGAGGAATATTGAAAATATCTAATAGCAGTTATTACACCTTGGTCACTAAACCTGTTAGAAACGCAGCCGCAGATCCCAGAGCTAAGGTGACTCAACACGTAACCGAAGATATCCCGGACATTAGCCAACAACAAGGCCACCGGGTGTGATTGAAATACAACAGAGATTCTGAAAGCGGGTGGAACACCGATATTGAAGGTCCTTCATAAACTCTTTAACTCCGCCTTGCTTGAGGGAATAACGCCGGAGGCATGGAATAAAGGTGTGGTGGCGCTCTTCTTCAAGGAAGGGTATAATACCTTGCTGAAAAATTACAGTGTCAAATCGCTTGAGCATGGCTCAGAAGCGATTGGGGAGGCTACCCAACTAGCAGGTTTTCGAAAAGGCTTTAGTACCATTTACCACATCCATACGCTGCGACAAGTTATACAGAAGACTGAAGAGTATAATTTGCCACTAGGCTTGAAGTTGATGCCATCCGCTAATATGTATAAAAATATTATGACATTAAAAGTTCTGCGATACAAGGTAGACCCCTCTGCTCCTGTACTAGGTGGCGTTTTTATATAAACACTTCAGCACCCCGATGTACCGATAGTCAAAAGGGCACCGCTGGAGAGACTATAGCACTGACATTCCACAAACTCCGAGCATATTGGCAAGGGGTCACTTGTACCGCAACTTTTAATGTCATAATATTTTAAGCATATCAGCAGATTGCATCAACTTCATTTCGCAGAAATCATTTGGCACCTACTCATTTATCAGACGTTCAAACCTCATAATCGACGAAGATACGAAATGAATTTCGAAGCAACAAATTTCTGCTAGATAGAGGGAACCCGGAGCAGAGCAAGAAAGCTATTCCTCTGCAGCAAGGCGTAAGGCAGGGCGGTGTTACCTCTCCGAAACTGTTCACTGCCGCATTGGAAGACGCTTTTAAACTCCTGGGATTGGAAGCATTCAGCTTTAACATTAATGGTGAATACATTACTCATCTTTGGTTTGCCGACGGGGACCCCATTGTGTTTCATAAACTTTTTGGTCGAAAATTATAACCCATTACAAAATTCCCATAATCATCACTTGTCATAATAATCAAATCTCCGAATCGATCACATTGTCTAATAGTCATTTGTCCGAAAATTATTATGTCATAATGTTCATTTCTATAAATATAAAATCTCATATTTTTGTTATTCATAAACATATTTGTAATAAATATCTTTTAACATAAGTAGTGAAATTCCGAATATACACATATCATAAAAAAATAGTTCTATAAACTGATTTCAGAATCCGAATCAGACCATTTATATACATACAATTTAACACATTGAACACCAAATGTATGTTTACTTTTTATTTTGACTCAACCCTACTATCCTAGGACTAATCAACCCAAATTTAGTAGGAATTATTTTTAATACCCGGTTCTTTGGTTAGTACTGAATAATCGAAAAATCCCGGGATTTCCTAGTTACATAAACAACATTTAAATTTGACAACTAATAATAAACAATCTTCAACAAAAATATTAATCTGTACAAAGATATGTTCAAAATAAAATTCAGAAACTTGTAATGCTAAATTAAATTAAAGTAGAGCAACTTTTACGATTATGCGTACTCTTGACATGCAAACGTCATTTAGCTGACACCTTGTGTGTCTAATGGAACGAGAGAAAGAGAACTACCGTGCGAGAGAGAGGTGAAATAGCAACGAGCTACAGGACACACGTCCGAACGCTGCGAAATTCTACGTAGTATTATTTGATCAGTGATTGCAGCGAGACTGAAGAAATTTTCATGGCGATTTCTCGCCGATAAATTTTGGTTTGGTAATGTTTGGTTGGTAATGTATTTCAAATAGTTTTCTGTGTACAATTTTTTATTCATTTGACTCAGTAATAGTTCTTTTGTACGCAGTTCAGTTTTATTCCGATAAATGATGATTTACACATCATTACGTATACAATACATTTACTATTTAAAGCTCCTGGATTAGGGAAATGAAACAAATTTTCAAAAAAGCGGCTAGATAAGATTAATGTAAAGGACTTTAAGAATAGTCTTATTTGAATACATTTCTTGTTTTGGTCCGATCTTTTGCGTTCTGGGAGCCGGAATGAGACCATCAACGCGAAGCGCGTAAACATAGGTATTAGGTACGTTTGCAGCCTAATTAAGATATTAAAAATAGGATCAAAGTAAATATATTATAAGTAATTTAAAAGACTGAATCCCAGACTATGGATTAACGTTATGTCTATATATTTTTTTGTTTTTTTAATAACTTAAAAATGAAGTTTAAAATTGTTAATTCTATCGGAACACTGTTTGACAGAGAGACTAGGGCCTTAAAGACCAGAAACCTTTTTAGTATGAAGTGTAAAATAAAGGAGTGCTATCTCTATGTATCAAAAAGTGTTCGTAAAATAGCGTAAACAGGCGGCGCCACGGTAGCTAGAGTGAGTGAGATAGAAGAGACGTAAACAAGGAGAGAAAACATCCGCTTTATGGCACGCTTATGGCACACTTTTTGATAAAAATTAATTAAAGTTCACATTAAAAATTGCAGAAGCATTTTTTTTATTTAAAAACCTTTTTTTTTAATTAAGTCATCATAAATACTTAATTCCTCAACTCGGCACACTGCTTCGTCGACAACTTCTTACTTCATTCCATACTCTCTAGCCGCTCTAGCGTCACTAGCGCTGTTTGGGTTTTTGAACTGTTATTGACTGTGTAAAGTTAGACACTTTTTTAACTATTCTCGTGAGATAGTCCTCCTTTACCTGTCTACGCTCCATACTCTGTAGTCAAAAACTGCTGGCATTGATACTAGTGCCATCTATTGATATTTTTCTAAAGTATTACACATAAATTACATTTACTAAATGCATTTTATTTCAACTTATGTTTTGACTTTGTGGATGCTATGCGAACGCATACAATCCGTCTCATCTACCAGTAAATAATACAACTTAATAATGTATTTTAACAACAATTTCAACGACAAATCCAATAATATTTTAACTAACTTTTCAGACTTGGGTAAGTCCTAATTAATATACACAAAATCAATACTTAGTTAAAAGTTAATAAGTTATCATAAGAACAACATCACTCCTATCTTATGCAGGACGTTCGTTAACATATTTTTATAGCGTAATTATGGTGAGATTGTTGTACCAGTCTCAAAACTAAAGTTAATAAAATTATACATACTTATACCTTTTTCTTTTAATTAAAGAAAGAGACAAACACTGACAAACAGCATCCGCAGACCATTTAATAATAAATTTAGACCATCAAGATTACCGGTGAAATCGCAAAAAAAAAAATTTTACAGTAAAGAGCACAGACTATCATAGTCATAATGGTATCCATAGTTTACAGAATGGTACAACTATATTGCCACCAATTATATATTTTTTTCAATAATTTATCTAATATTAACCCATAATACCGCAATATACAAACAAAAACGTTTAGTCTTATTTTTATAAATCATGATTTATAATTTAAATAACATTTTTTTGTAAAACCTACATTAAAATTAATGGTAATAATTTACTAATCAATTTTGAATATAATTATTTAAAAACGTTGTCCTTACGTGTTACAACTTACATATCATAATAATGATTTTATATTCCCGATTCAACTTTTACGATACAAACGAATATTTATTAAATAAAATTTGGAACAAGATAACTACAGAATAAAAATCACAATGACATGACACCAAAAGATAAAATAACACAAATTCTTTAAAGCTGCCATATTTTTTTTTAATAATTTCAGAATTATGACTTTAAAACGTTTTAACGACTAATTACTAACCTCGATTAATTAATTCATTATTTATTGTAAAATTTAAATAGAATGTCATATTTGTCAGATTTGAAATTTTAAATACAATCCTTTTACAATACATTTATTTTCCTGTCATAAAAAATATAACAAGAAAACTTTGATGTTAGCGTTTTAAATAAAATGTATTTACTTAAATTAATAATAAAGAATTAATTTCTGTTACAATCTCAAATCCATGGCAAATC
Source organism: Anania fuscalis (assembly GCA_950371115.1). NCBI lineage: Eukaryota > Metazoa > Arthropoda > Insecta > Lepidoptera > Crambidae > Anania > Anania fuscalis. The sequence continues at coordinate 10,604,279 of OX493344.1, forward strand.
TTACATAACTACTAACTGCCATTGAATATAATATTTGTATAAATAAATCTCTTAAAACAAATTCTAGACAATAACTTACTCAAACAAAAGTTTTATCAAAAACAGACCAGCCGTTTTGTTTTACGATGAAAAAATCATGTCACATTGCTATTTCTCTCTACGCACTTAATCATTCACAGCATGCAAATATTTTTTATAATTTAATTTTTTACGCAGTAGGTACAAAATAAAAAATAAAAAAAAATTGCTTGAATGAAACATGTTCGGCTTATTATTGGCTAAGATCAGTTTTATAAAGCTTTGTTTATGCCAATAAACATTTTTTTTCTATGTCAAGCGTTTGCACGACAACTGACAAAACATCAGAAATGACGCTATACCGGATGGGACAAAACGAAAACAACATAACTCGTAACAACGTAACTCATAACTTAACTAAAATTATTTTGTAACTTTTTATCACCAATCAAAATAAAAAATATATAGGTAATTATGTTTGATTGCATTGTGTCAGTTATTCTTAGAATATCTGCAGAGTGTCGTCGACCCTTGAAAGGACTGAACTTCGTCAAAAATTAAATTAAAATTTAATAAACTAAAAAAAACGATGAGAAATATTTACATAGATTCTTGAGAACATTAAAAAGCATGTTTTGATTGTTTATGAAAATCGGTCAGTCGTTGTGTCCTACCCTGTATTAACACCAAAACAACCGAAACAATACCGAACATTGGCCTTATTTTTTTCAAAAGGCCTATACATACCAACTGTAACATGCCGAGTATTATACGTAATATACCAACTTAATTAATTATGTAATAAACTCTGTAATCATTTTAGATTTCGTAACAAGGTACTGCAAGTAGTTTGAGATCAATAAGAATAAATAAAAACGGCTTTCGAAATAAAAAACAAACAATTTTATGATTTTAAGACTCCTCATCATTCAAAGATCTGAGAAAAATAAATGCCAAAAAAGGCTACAAATAGTGATATTGATCAAATAATTATGGTATTAAAGTTGAATTTCGCTTGCCGCATCAAGTGACTGCAATGAGTACCAACTCAAGTAGGTATTATACTCGTAGTTATTCGATCTATTACGTTTTAAAATATTTCAGGGGCAATTGTGCTGCTAAATAAATCATTTAGGCCCAAAACGCACTATACAGCCGATGGAGGTAGGCCTGAAAGCCTACTAAAAAGTTTGTAATATTAAAATGAATTCGATTTCAAATAAAACAGCATTATTCAAACTACCTTGTTTGCCGTCTACCGCTTTAGCTAGCTTGTGGCTGCGAAGTGCGAATCGAATGAATGTTGTAACATTCATTCTTTCCGCATTAAACATTCTTAAAGCATCCCGCATCCATCTCTCTATGCACTGTGCGGCGACAGAACGAGACTGAGACCACAGAAAAATAAAATAGTGTCATATAAAAATAATAGCTCTTTATGAGTGAATGATACAATGAGCGGTAAAGTGTCGCGTGTCCAAGCGTGAGCGATCTCGAGATTTCACATTATACAAGGTGTAAAATAATTAACGCACATCCTCTTATGAGGAGGACCTTATGGTCTGATTCTGGTACTTGCAACTCTGGTAATCGCAAAAAAACCTCCCCATACAAAATCGCCGATCGGCTAACATCAGTTTATATGGAGGTCTTTTTTTTAATTTCGATGTTGTTCCCATAATAAACGTTGTTGTATTTGAGCACCAGAATCAGTCCTTATGAAAATGTGCGTTCATTATGTTACACCTTGTATAAATATTAACATTATTTTCTCATACCTATTTAACCCGTGTTCTGAATTGCGTTAAAAGCACTATTAGCACGAATCAATATAAATGAAGTAGGTAGGTAAAAAAACATATTTTTTATAATATTTGTGACTATTATATTTGGTCGGATTCGCTCTAATAGTGATTTTAGCGCAATTCGGAATGCGGCCTAAACTGTGCCGAGACAATTTGACTAGCAAGAGTACGGCGCGTCGTATTTCGGCCGGCCGATACTGCGTCATAGGCCTTACAAGCAATAGATCTACTAACCCATTCGTTAAATCTATATTATATACACACATTTACACTACAGAAGCGGAACTAGCCTAGCCTTCACTTCAAGTCCTCTTCCTCGTCCTCTACATACAGTAAATCCTCCATCTTGGTCATAAACTTGCTGTCTAACTTCTCTTCTACGGGCAATGGGGAGTCCTGAAAAATAGTATATGAGGTATTGAAGGATATTTTTTAATGGAGTTATAGATGTTTACAGTGGTAACCTGTCAGGCGAAGGTCAAAAGACACAATGAAAATGTTATTGTTACTGAGCGGCCGGACGGTCTTTGCCGCTTGATAGCACATGAGTGAAGAAACGGAACAGAGACAAAGCTTCTAAAGAGCTAGCAAAATTTATACCTATTTTGGTAGGGTTGGCACAATTGAATAAATTTAAAATATAAATGTTCTTTTTTTTCACATTTTTTATTAAAATAGGTTATTTTTTTTACAAATTACATACTCTAAATATTTTTTTTATATATTTGGTTTTTAATAATTTGTTGTGTCTTTTAATCGAATGATAAATTCTAAATCTAATATAAAGTCTTTTCAAATAATCCAATAGGAAATAATCACATGGCATATGAAATGTACAATCTTGCAAACGCGCTAATATGTCATTACCAATATTAACAATTTGTACATGAAGATCACAATATTCTCAAAATTTTTGCTCAAGCAATTCAACAAATGCAATAAAATTGTCAGGAGGTATTATCACACACAGTACAATGTACAACCATATTTACAACACTTTTTAAATACTAAAACAAAAATATTACTACGTATTATGTGAGAAACTCGATAACAAAACAAAACACGCACGACATTCGAGCGTCGTTTCACGCCTGCAAGCCCTGAGATTGACCACTGGCTGATCTAGTTTGAAGCGGTTTCGGCTTATACGTGACAAGCGGCCAGTGGACACGCACACACACGCGTTGCACTTGTAGTGATGTACCTATCACAGCGCATTCGTATGTAGCTTTGTCTCTGTTCCGTTGCTTTACTCATGTGCTTATCAAGCACATGAGTAAATAAATAGTAGGTTAATAAATAGTACCTGCTTTTGAAGCGTGATTTAAAATCGAACCTAAGGCACAGGAAATAATAGAAAAATATCATTATTCATAACAAAGAAACATTCATTTATCGCTCACTATCCTAGATCCAGAAAAACTCTGAAATCTAGTTTTAGAATGACAAAGTGGGATTCGAACCCAGGACTTTTAAGTCTTATAACAGATTATTCGTCTTTTAATCATCTTAACAATGTTTAAGAAAAACAATTTTTCTGTATACTAGACCTTCTAAACGTGTGGTATTTTTTAACACATTGTAACCTTGTAACCAGTGGTAGCTATACATATAGCTGCCATCATATTTTCAACCTTATACCATTGAGTTAGGATGGAAAACCAATGAAAATTACAAACATTCATACCAGTCGAAGGGTCTGTTTGTCAGTATTATTTGGCTCACATTATTTAGCAAAGTTAAACTGTTTTAATACTAAGATTATAACAAAAAACATGTCAAATTTCAAGCAAGCAAACCTTAGTCCATTTCATTCACGAGAAACCGGTCAATAAGCAGGCTTTTATAATAAGCATGCAACATTCACACATAGACACAATAAAAGCTTTATAATTAACCCAATATGACGTTGTTTTAAATTACCATGAATCCCTTTTACCGGATAATTACATCGTTTGATTTTATAATCGCTTTAAAAACTGGTAAAAAGATGATGCACAGAAGACTATTATAGGTGGTTAGTTCCGCGCACGCTTTTCTGATACGATGATAGTCTCGTAAGATGCACGTGATGTGTGTGATTTACACTCTTTGCCCTAGTGCTCAACATCGATTCCAGGGATTGTAAATATAAAGTTATTCTATAATATTTTCTATTCTGAAGATTAGAATTCATGCGTAAAAAAAATACGTACGAGAATATAGTTTTATTAAAATATAGTATAGTTTTTAAATTATTAGTATAGTAGAATTTAAGTTGAAGGAAAGCGGAGTATGAGTCATAGATTCAATGTCGTTAGTCACATTACGAATAGTTTTCACGGTAAATCTTATTTGCGTGGTATATTTTATTTAAGTAAAGGCTTGACAGGTTTTAAATAAGAATTCTGAGAAAGAAATAAAATACACATAAAATATTTTCTAACAATTTATTTCAAGCAACACAAGTGACAAAACAATAAAAGCAGGCAGTGTTAGTGTTTCCGAAATTAAACATTCAGAATAAAGATCTTATTTTATAAATGTAACAATTTTACTCAGTTATTACTTATGTACGTATGGAAAAAAAACTCAATTGGCAATTTAAATTGTTACATTTATTATTTAATACGAACCTGCATGTTTAAATTTCAAAACCCATTGAAAAAATAACAAAAACACATAGTATCAAAACCAACAAGAATAATTTCGATCTAAAGTTGCATGCATTTGACAACAGGTACAATCGCAAACAGAAATGATAAAATATATTAGATATCCATCAGTTTTTAAAAAATGCGATGGCACAAGTTTATAAAAATGATAGTCAGAAAAAAAATCAATAATATAGAGACACATCTGTTAAAACATTAAAAACATGCAATATTAAATAAATTTGAAAATCAGTCCTTGTTTTTTAATCCATGCAAATAATCACATGCATTTAAAACTTTTAACAATAAAAGAAGTACAATGCATTCATATAATTCAGATACACTTTAGTCTGTAAGTCATTTGATTAAAATTATGAACACGTCCTATGAATCACATTGATTGCATCTGCAGCTTTTAAAATTATTTAAAAAAACACATTAGTTAGACAGATAAAGCAGTAGCATATTAGAAAAGCATTCATTAAAACATAAGCAAACATTTAAAAACAAAACAATACAAACAACACACAAAAGACGGTATAGTTGTACACAGATCTACATATTTTTAACAAGTAACATTTTGAGATCTTACAACAGTCGAGTTAAAATTAAGAAAAGCATTCTGTAGACGAATGTACATAACACAAAAATATTGTAACGAATAATATGAATATCATTCGAATTAGCATTTGACCAAGTAAGTACCTTCTGAAGAAAAATAGCACATTTTGCTACATTTTGTACTTTATTATATACTTATCACATCTTAGGTAGTTTTTTTTTCAAATGAGATCTGTCTAACCGTAGTTTTTTTAATGATATTTACTTTATTCCAAAGTTAATTTCCATTAGTATCGATTTAAATACAAAGAGGGAATTTGAAATAGAAAAAAAAAATGAAATAAAAATATTGATACTGGGACTTAACAAAATCATGGCACAAATCAGTCTTCCTGAATCAACATTTACATAACTTTCCATAAAAACGCAAAGATTTTAATATTTCTAAACAATCACAGACTGTATGATGAACTTGGCTGTTTTTTTTTTACTTTTAAAATAGGTTTTTATTCTGGGAAATACATAATCATTTAAAAATATGCTGAAAAATTAAGCACTATTTAAGATCGTAAAAATGTGGCTTTTACTGAATAATAATAACAAGTTGTAGTAATTTTCGGTAAAAAAATGCGTTATCAAGGAGTTGCTATCTTTATTAGCAAAGGAAGATTATTTGTATTCTAGGGTAAAACAGCCAAGTGTAACAGAACACTTTGGAACATGATCACAGTTTTAGGCAAACTTTCACGATAGAGCGCACTAAATAGAATTAACTCTAAACATCTTCAAATTAAAGTTACATTCTATAACTTTCAATCGCGATCAATCTTATTTGCTTTATTTATCAGTTAAAAATCTACACGTTAATATATTTACGTTAGCAGCGCCATCTGCTATTATTTTCGCGCTCGTAGCGCCATCTGTTGAAATATTTGTGAACTAATTTGACAAAGGTAGAGTAACGTTTAGATTATGTTTAGAGCTAATCTTTTTTAGCGAAGATTCGTTTAATTAGGCCATGGTTTGGTGCGAGTGTGAGCGAGATAGGTTAGGAGAACCGTCGCGATGGCGTCAGAGTCCAGTACTTGTTCGGACGCGACGTATCCAGACATTTGAATGGAGACTGCAAGCAATTAGTCATTTGAAACTATCGCATATACCTTATATCAAACAAGTCTACTATTAGTGGCGATTCGTTTGAACATTGGTGCTTAAAAATCTATTTTGTTTGTTATTGAAAGAAAACTAAGGAGAGTCCAACAAAAAACAAATATAATTAGGCCCTTGCGCATCTCAGGATTCGCGAATTTAATCCCGAATTATCCACTAATGCATCATTCTATAGTTGTCAGTTTGTATGACGATAACAAAGACAGAATGATGTCTTAATCTCGTACTAAACTAACCCGGTGGTGCGCAAATCCACCTTAGTCTTTGCCTTATCTTCTCGCGATATTTTAATGACGTCATAACTATTGTTTCCATGCCTTCTTTTAATGTCATAGTGTACAACTTATAATAAACTTATTATATAAAAAAGCTGTCAAACGTGGCTTAGATTAATAAAGCTTACAACTGAAGTCTCATTATCTCTACAAGTGACGTTTAGTTCAGTTTAGGGAGTGGTCATAACGAATCGCCACCATTATTTTAATTTTTAAAAGAGCTTTTGTGATTTACTGTCACGGAACGAATATTGTTTGCGTCAAAAGAAAATTATCCTACTATTATCAGAAATGCAGTTTTTCCTTAATTATGACTACGGGTTCTGCTAAAATGTAGAACATTTAATGGCAGGTAAACGCAACGCACCCACAAAAAAAGTTTGTCAATCGTTTTATTACCTTAATTTGATCTTAAAGATATCAGTATCAATTTGGGTCTGGAGCTGTCAAGTCAACTATATGTACGGAGACGATTTGTTTATCAGAACGTTTATAAATAAAAGTAAAGCATAATTAGGTATTTGATCATGCATGTAAAACATAAAAACCTGTAACATAACATGCAAAGCTTCATGCGCAGTAAATAAATTGAATGTATTGCAATTTCATGGATGTAGCACGCAATGTGTGACAGTCACTTTAGCATTAGATACAAGACTTTTGACCATACTAATAATTTAGGGGCTAGACACTAGAGTCTAGGGTTTGACACTTGAGTCTAGGGGCTAGACATAGACACATATGGCCTTACTACAAAAAGATGTAGACTAGTTTTAAACACTTGTCTAAAGATGACTTATCTTCATCAGACATTCGAGACATATTTTAACAAATATTCAAATTGGTTGACTAATCTTTAGACATGTGTTCAACACTAGTCTATATTTTTGTAGAAAGGCCATTTGAGTCTATGGCTAGACATTGACACTAGACTATTGGGCTAGACATAGACACTAGAGTCTAGATGCTATACACTAGAGTCTAGGGGCTAGATATCGACACTAGAGTCTAGATGCTATATACTAGAGTCTAGGGGCTAGACACTAGAGTCTAGGGGCTGGACATAGACACTAAAGTCTAGGGGCTAGACACTAGAGTCTAGAGGCTAGGGAGATACTAGGGGCTAGACATGGACACTAGAGTCTAGGGGCTAGACACTAGAGTTCAGGGGCTAATCATAGACACTAAAGTCTTGGGGCTAGACACTAGACGCTATATATGCTAGACGGGGCTAGACACTGGGTACGTACCGGCGCGGCGTTCGGGAAGGGCGCGAGGCAGACGAGCAGCACGGTCATGTTGTCGCAGCCCAGCCCGCCCGTGGCGCAGTTGGGCGCGAGGCAGCGCTGCATTAGCGCTTCGCACACGCCCGCCGGTTCCCAACCGCTTAGTAGACGCACGCGACAGAACGATATCACCTCCTGCGAACATTCTCATTCATTCGCAGGCGCAGGCCACTGTACGATATCAACTCTTTCGTACATTCATTCTTCTAACAATCTTTACTCAAACATTTATTACTTTTGGATTTTGGGAGTAAGTTATCTAACGATTTTGGCGGTTACAACGTTGACACGATCACCCGATCGTGTCAACGTTGTAACCAAACACTCGGCAATGTAGTCGTTAAAATACCAGTGTCAGATAAATGTCAATTTCTTCATCCGACATTTTCTCGGACCCGATACTAAAGAAATGAGAGTAATGAGACAATGTGTCAGGAAGGGAGTAGTTCGGCAGGGCGTTGCCTAGCCTAGCACTTGCACACGACGCAGACGCTTGAAAAACGCTAGTGTGGGAAATCTGTTAAGTCCGCTATTGTTAAAAATCTCATCACTGTTATCATCATTTCAGCCAGTGCTGAACATAGGCCTCTCCCAGTGAATTCCAGATTGGCCGGTTGAAAGCGGCCTGCATCCGGCGGCTTCCTTCAACCTTTACCAGATCGTCTGTCCGTCTTGTGTGTGGTTAGCGTCTAACGCTGCGCTTGCCGGTACGTGGCCTCCATTCTAGAAACTTTCTGGTTCATCGGCCGTCAGTTCTACGTGCTATACTCGGTATATGGTAAGGGCTTTGCTCGGTGTTCTTTGCGTGATCAACTCAGAAATTAGGGGATTCATAAACGACATATCCCGACGGATTAGCTAGCTAAAGTGGCATTGGGCGGAGCATTATGTGATAAAGGCATCGGGCACTAATATTATAAATGCGAAAGTTTGTGAGGATGTTTAGATGATTATGACTCAATCGCGCGTAAAAGGCTGAACCGATTTGGATGAAATGTTGCACACATATAGAATAAGATTTGGATTAACATATAGGATACTTTTTATCCCGGTTTAATGTTCCTGTGGGATATATGTGGTACCAAGCATCTTGTAGTTCACGCAAACGAAGTTGCGCGCACAGCTAGTTATAAAATAACAACAAGGAAAGTGGTCACTGACCTCGTTAGACAGAACCTCCCAGATGCCGTCGCAAGCGATCACGATAAACTCCCAGTCTTCATTCAAGTGCCTCACTTGCACATCTGGATATGCTGTAAAAAATATTTTATTTTATTATTGTTAATTCGATCTGCGAGTCATCCGAGCTGCTTAACATAATGTTGATATTTTGTGATTATTTTATCATCGGGATCTATCGTGTATAGATATTTGTGATAAAATAATCATAAAGTTGATTTGATTTGATCCATACTTTCAGGAACAACCTGTATCGACCACGACCATCGCATACCGGGCGAGTACCAAGCACTCGCCCAGTATGCGTTGGTCGTGGGTTCGAGTCCCACCTGAGGCGGTGGATTTTTATTCAAGTATTATGAAAATCGAAAAAAAACCTAGCATGGTAATTGCTAAAAATTAAAATTTAAACTTCTGTTTGGACATAGGCCTCTCCCAATCAATACACGCCACTGGGCCTGAACCTTGACTATTCATTTCCATTTGCTGGCAACCCATCGAATCAAATAATGCCTGACAACACACTATTTGCCGTGATCTCGAAATCAGCAATGAATTTTACCAAAAGTGTGTCCCATCACACCCGTATTAAAACCCATTTAGAAAAATTCGTTTTCTGTATTGAAGGGAATCGAGCCCTTTTTATTTCTTCGCATGTCATCCTTAGATTAGGACACCATATGATACCCGACGATCGGTTCACTCCATGACAGTACGTAGTCGCCGAACGCCTTGTGGAGTATCAAATTGTCATTTACTTTGATTGCACTCTGTGCTAAAGAGTCAGAATGTAAAAAGATTTCCTGTGCAACGGTAATTGACTAAAGTACTCTGCCTTAATTAGTAAATACCTGTAACGATTTGATTCCGCGGCGACCAGCCTGTAGTTCATCTTGGAGAAGTAGTCGCTGCCTTGGAAAGGGACAACTTGTCATTCATTTTGCACACTAAAGATCTAAAGAGTCAGCGTGTAAGGAGATTACCTGTACAACAGAGTATGGCGCAACTTTACTGCCTTGGACATTGGATTAGAACATACCTGTGACGATCATTTCAGAAAATGTAGTCATCGCCTTGGAGAGTGACAAGATGTCATTCACCTCGATCGCACTCTGTGCTAAAGAGTCAGTATGTAAAAAGTTTTCCTGTGCAGCGGTGAATAGCACAACTCTGTGCTAAAAAGTCAGCATGTGATAAGATTACCTAATATAATGGAGAGGAGGTTAACTGCTCAGCCGTGGATTAGTCATACCTGTGACAATCTGTTCCCGCGGCGACAGCCTATAGTTCCTCTTGAAGACGTAGTCTCCTAACGCCCTGGAGAGCGCCAGGTTCCCGTTGACTCTATTTAGCTGGACCCAGCCTCCCCCGGCGGTAATCCTGCGCAGTTCTTCTTCGTTGTTCGGCTTGTGGTCGTACGAGAGCGGCTCCACCTTACGTAGTACATAGACAAGATATTTTCTAGAATTACAATTAGCTGGTAGTGCACCTAGACCGAAGCCAATAAAAAATGCGCAATAACGACAACCTTTGGTACCGAGACTGCCTGTGTGATGCTACCTTTGCTCTTAGGATGACTAGTGTTATAGCGACCAACGGTTACAGTCTTTGGTGAAGATAGCACATTTGTAGTACATGGAGGTAATCATGTGCTACAAATGCTATATGCAATTCGTCTTTAATGAGTCTAATAGCGTAGCGACTAGGATCTTCTTCTTCTTTTTTTTCCCACTTTAGGTGGGGTTGCCTCTCCTAATTAATTTGCACCAGGCAGTTCTGTCCTGGATTGTCTCTATGTCTAGCTTGACATGTTTTATTGTTCGGGACATGTTTATCCACCAGGTGCCGGGCGGGCACCCTACTAGCGACGAGGATACTTGGTACTATTCTACTAGCTCCAAATTCTAAAACATGATACGTTTTAGCTTGCTTCACTTTAAACCTTAAGCGCAACCAACTTTCTTTTTAGTTATACACAGATAATGAATTCTTTTTTAGAAGATAATCGTTATAAATAGCATTAATTATAACTTTTTTGTATCCAGTTGCAATAGGATGCAGAAATTAAATAAATATTGTATCAAGACACTATAGAGGAAAACTGTGCTATGGAGTCAGTCTGTGCTACAAAGACAAATTGTGCTACGTAGGCTACTAGTGTCCAAAGTCTAAATCATTTTAAGGGTCTACTCACGGCGCCTCTGACGCTGGCCACTGCTCGAGAATCACCAACATTGGCGCAGTACAGCGTGTTCTCTTTAATGAGCACCACTACGGCTGTGCTGCCGGCCACCTTCTCTTGCAGCATGTCTTCTTCGAGCATAGCTTGGTCGAGATCTAGGAAGCCCTGGAAGAAATAAATAAATAATAGACCAATTGTTATATATGGTCTCCAAATAGAGAGCACACTTGAACGCGAACTAGTATAATACTTCCGTCCACACTATTACGTCACACAAAATATCGACATTTTTGACCACCCAATGTCACGATTTTACCCATCTCTTTAGTTTTGTCACATTTAGTATGACCTCTCCCCGTCAATTGGGGGTGGGCAATGACCGTGACGTAATAATGTGGATGGTCCCAAAACGTTGAATAGATTTAGATAAAATTTTGCTGGATCTGCTGTATTAAAACATTGAGTGGCGTCATTCGAAAAAATTAGCAAATTTCTCATTCTGATATTTTGTAATGCATGACATAGGTACAATATTATGATCATTATTAAGTGTATCTTAAAACTTTATAGGTATGTATGTCTATTTATATACTCTCATTGTAAAATACGTAGCATATGCGTGATAAGCATATTTGCAGTGTATCGCATCCAATAGCAGTATCGTTACACCTAGTAAGTAATATGAAATATCGCATAATGAATGGTTCATGCTTATTAGCATTATTAACATAGTAACCTGTTTTAGCGCTTCCTCAATATTTCCAAGGTGATACTCGGGACGAGCTGTTATAAATTTATGTAGATGTTTCCCAGCATACTCTGCTATGTTTGCTCCTGAAATTTAATAATTGATTTTAAGTAATTAAAATGGAATTATTTGAATAACAATTATTATATGAGTTTTAGCATGCAGTTTTATAATATTTTATTATTAATTAACCAAATAAATTATTTTGCGTATTTTTTTCCATTTACTCTAAATGTGATAACTAGATTTCTAGACTTGCAATATCAAAGATAATGACCTAGGGAACCCTGACTAGGAAAAAGGCATAAAAACTAGGAGGATGTATAGAGAATTTGGATTTTAAGATATTAACAAAGTCATTTAATTCTTTTGATAGTTTTACCAATCAAGTGATGCGGTATGTTGCCCTTCATATTTTTTAAAAATAAAACAATAGACACAAGAGACCAGCAGCAAACAAAGCTTTTGAACTCTACAGCGGCGGGCATTAGTTTAATCTCGATATAGGCAGTAGATACTTTTTAAGTGTTTTATTGATAATAATCAGTGGTTTTCATCAATGACACACATTTGTAAGTAGTTACTGCCTACCTCATTTAGTTTACCAGGTAGGCACTGCCTAATTGCCTTTATGCACAGCACGCCCCTGACTCTTTATATCTGCAGAAATGAATGTATTAAATAACAATTGTACACACCCCCATGTCCGTCATACACAGCAAAGTATGCAGTGCCAGGATCATCAGGCAGCGAGAGGATATGTGTATGCGAGTCGTCCATGGACACCCGCCAGCCTTGCATGCAAGATGAACCGACGAGGTATCGACTGTCCTGGCATGTTGCCGACTGCTTCTCTGTCACCGGCTCCGAAAGGGTTTGCCCCATCACTCTGTGAAATAACATATGTACATAATATGATATACATATAAACTAAGACATCTATGCACTCTACTACTAATTACAAAATAACTGGAACTATTATTAGATATTATTAGTGATATATTATAAACTACATCTGTAAAAGTGGTAATACTGATTGATTGTAAAATATGTGACTTGGAAATAAAGGCTATTATTATTATTAGTGTCCCTCAATGCACTCAGAACTGAGCTTATATAGATACTTTTAAAATTACTGACATAATTTAAAACTAATTAAAAGTTGTCTATTATGTGTATTCATACAAAAGGGCCCAATCTGATAGTTTTCCTGGCTAATGAATCAGCATCAGGAATGACTAGATTATGGGCAAAATAACATATTCTATGATTTGCTAACTACTTTGAAATATATTAGTTAAAAAAAGTACAGGTTTGGGATGCAATGTTTGTACAAAATTATGTGGACAATTTCTTCTACTTCTAAAACCAAAATATTGTTATCTTAGTCAGAAGACAGCAGAGAAGTACATTTACACAGTTTATTAATTTCAAATTTTAATTAAAATGAATAAAAGATGAGTTTCATAAGCGGAAGGGCCACTCATCCAAATTCTTTGTAAATCATCCATGCAGAAACTAGATGAGTACAGTCTGATGTCATTGTTATTTTTTGTTTAAACTTTGCACTGTGCATAAAAAGCTTTTTAAATACCTGAGAAACAGCAATTATTGTTTGTTCTTGATAAAATGACAGTCAAATACACAGAATCAACAGAAAATAAACATTGAGATGGTAAAATCGAAGCATAAATAAGTTATGTAAATATCCGGCTATAATCCTACTTACTAGTGTCCTAATGGCAATTAAAATGCGATATCCTTCACAATTAAAATAATTATGCTTGAGCAAATTTATCGCTTTGTTTTTCCGAATCGAATAATTTAGTTTCCAAGATAAAATGCGTAGGTAAATACCACAAAATGTCAGTTTGACACTAATACTTTTTTAAATCAAAGATGGCCAAGGCACACGCACAGTGCGGCCATTGCTTAGTAAAACAATCAATCCCGAGGTCATTTTCTTTTTTAGGTTACAAGTTAAACGAATATTATTAGGTAGTCGTTCATTTTTCTACATCGAAATAAAGGTTGACTGAAATACTACGAAATTAATTAATTTATAAGTACCTAGGTAGGTATTTGTAGATTTAAGTATCGTAGTATAGTTTTTGGGATTATTCTAACGACTAAACTGATTTAGATGGAAAGTATTAGACTTAGCGTGGTAATTATAATGCTACTCTCTAATAAATACAGGAATAAATACAGGATGTCCAAGGTAATAGGACAATCCGTAAAACCACCAAATTTTTTTTTCAGCTTCTCCATACAAACCTACTCGCATACCTAGATGATAAGTTAATGTATGGAGCATCTGAAAATAAAATCACGATTTCGATGTTGCTCCCATATGAAAAGTTGTTGCGTATGACCAGCTGATCACGTGGTTTTAAGGAGTGTCCCATTCTTTTGTACACCTTGTATACTAATCTAATATGTATACACGGTGCTGATGTCAATCCTCGCCATATTTAGGAAGTTGCTTATGTATCTTATTCTGAACACGAATCAGTAAAAAAGTGACTTCGAAATCAGTAAAAAACTGTCTGTCCGTCTGTCCGTCTGTCCGTCTGTCCGTCTGTCCGTCTGTCCGTCTGTCCGTCTGTCCGTCTGTCCGTCTGTCCGTCTGTCCGTCAGTCCGTCTGTCCATCTGTACATCTGTCGTAATTCGTTTATAAAGTAATAATAGGTCACCTCAATAAACATGGCGAGGATTGAAATCAGCACCCATAAGGTCGCTTTTTATAAACTGGTGAAATTTTAACAGAACTTCTAAGTATTTAGAGAAACCGGGCCATATCATTTTCGTTCTTAAAAACGGGCTAGTTTTCATTTTTATTTTTCCTAACAAAATAAGAAAATATAATATTTTAAGAGCATCCTGTCTAGTCTGAGACATCCCTACGTCATCGCCTCTGTCTGTCTCTTCCCTACGTCATCGCCTCTGTCTGTCTCTCATAATTCAATCGTGCCCCACTCTTCCCTCGTTTCATTCTGCAAGCAGCACGGGGTGTTTTATTTTACGTTGAATTCAAAATAGTTTTTGGCGTTTTTCTCGAAATCTAGCATATATATATATATATGCTAGATTTAATATATATATATATATATATATATAAATATATATATATTATTTTTTTTATTATTTGGCAAACACTACAGTATCTTAAAACTAAATTACTCGCTAGATTTGTCACTAACATATAAAATCAAAATATGGCTTGTACAAGTTAAAGTAACTTATGAGATAAAAATAGATATAAACAGTCAAACTGGGTTAAACGTTGGACTTAGTAAAAAGTAGCATTTAACATAAATGATTCATTTATGCCACAATACCACATATTCTACGTATTATTACGATCATTTTTTTCTTTTACACTATACCTGGGAAATAACGGGTTACAGAGTTATTGACAGTCAAAGTTACAATTTTTATTTCAAAGATTTTTACTAAATTGACTTCTGTTTGATAATACTAAACTTTTTTACAAAGAAACATGATACAAATTTTCAGTGCTTCTTTCATCGGCAATGAATCGTGCGCAGTGTTCTCGCGCCACCCGCTCGCCCGCCGACCGCTTACACACACAGGCATAGTCTGTGACGTGCGCGCTATACATTGAAGTTATTTTTTTTGATACCCAAAAATAAAAGTCTTTTCCCAGCAATAATTTTTTTTGCATTCTACTTGGTTTTATGTATAGAATTCGTGGTTTAAGGCTTCGTTAAGCCTTTTTTTACACCCTGTATATTTGCCCTTTAAATTTCACCAGTTTATAAAAAAGCGACCTATTAATAGGTAATATAATATATTAATCAACCTACTACTACATAATATAAATTTTTATAAAAAAAACTAAAACAGACTAAAAAAATAGACCAAAAAACTAGAAATATAAAAAAATACTTAATCATACTTATGTGATCATACACTTATGTAATTATTAAAAAATTGTAAACCTTAGGCCCGCCATACACGGACAGCTCGAGCAGTTAGCCAGTGATCAACATACACAGACCACTCTTGCAGTCATAGTCAACAGCTTGAAGCTGCCATTGATAAATGCTGGAGCAGTTCGTATTAACTGCTCAACAAGTCACAATTTCATTTACATTCAAATCAGTGGAAACGTGGAATAAAAGCGCGCGCGGACGGAGGTAACTGCGCGAGAGCAGTCGACAGCTCGAGCAGTCAGTGTTGCCTAGCGACTGCTTGACCACCCAACCGCCCAAAGCAGTAACCACAACTGCTCGAGCGGTTCCGTGTATGTGTGAACGTAGAATACTATAGTTTATTAAGCAGTCGCAGCTTGAAGTTGACATTGACGATACTAGCTGCTTCAAGCTGTCCGTGTATGGCGGGCCTTAGTCTTCCTAATAAAATAAATATTTTTGGAGTCGGTGCGAATTAAAACTTTTTAACTCGTAATGGCTGGCTTATATTACAGTCTAACTTAGAATCTCCTTTTTTTTAAGTCAGTTAAAAATGAAATTACCTTGACCGACTTTGACATTTTGATAATATAATAATTAATAATAATAAATTATTTTCACAAAATCACATTATTTATCCAGCCCCCAACTAAGCAAAGCTCGTAGGTATAAGGGTTACTAGATAATAAACATACTTAGATACTTACGTTTAAAAACATTAATGACTTAGGTAAAAATGGTTATTCTTATTATACAAACTTGCCGTGCGGGATTCGAACCCGCAACCGCCAGGCTTTGTAATCCGGAGCGCGAACCACTACACCAGAAGGTCGTCAAGTTTGATGACCTATTGTTTATACGTAATACTTAGCTTTTGGGTGGTCGTAGATTACAGTTTTCTATGAAACATGACCATGAACTAGAAACACAAACCTTATCAATTTTGAAGCAGTGAGCATGATTCTACTAAGAGTGACAACAATATTTTTTAAAATTTTAAAAGATTCCACATTTACAAAAAAATACCAAAAAAAATTAAGTACCTGTAAACTGACAAAATGAACGTCAAAATTGAGTTGGTTTTGTCGGAATGTCAACAAAACATGCCAGTTTCATGAAATACATAAATAATAGGTTCAGCAAAAAGTACACTTACCTAAGCTGCCGAACTTATGTCAGCTCGTCAGTTTCGTTAAATGCTCTAAGGTTTAGCACTATATATCATAACCATAACCTGCCCCTCTAGCATGAGCAAACAAAACACGATATGATATGATATGATATAGCGATTTATCGCATATTTTTTGTCAAAAAATGAACTTTTATCGAAAAATCGAACATGACTGTGATGGTCGCCGGCACGGACATGCTCAATTTTTAAAAGTTCAAGATGAAGGCTATGTACCAAAATTTGAAAGTTATGTATCGATAAATCGCTATATCGTATCATATCATATCGTGTTTTGTTGCTCATGCTAGAGGGGCAGCTGAGATAAATGCATGGGATAAATGATACTCATAGATTAGACAGAATAACGATTAAAGATAAACAGAACTTACACTAAAAACCACCTTCTGCCACCACTAATAATAAATGATCATCTTTTTAAGTAAATTGTCTTCAAAGGCTATACAGGGTGCATAAAAGAATATGACACCACAACTTTTCCTATGGGAGAGCATTATCATCGAGCTCTTAACGATAACTTAACTAAGTATTTGTTATTACTTATATCATGCTATGTGGTTCCTTAATTCCTTCTTTTTTGGGTCTGATTCTGCTGTTCAAATCAATTTAAAGCTTATCAGACCCTAGCAAATCCAAAAAATACTCGTACAGGTTACAGGTAAGTGATCATATCTGGATTTTGAACCGTTGTTATACCTTTTGTGCACCAGATGCAACACGAACTTAATTTTTTTTTAAATTGGACACCATTACATACATTGCTAAAGGTAAGTTAGTAGTAGTAGGTAGGTAGCAAGGTAAGTAGCTAAAGTAGCTTAAGAACTTGTTATATGTAGAAATTAGAAACAAAACGACTGTACCACAATGCACCTGGATCCGAGATAATGTAACTTATAACTATTCACGATCTCTAGCTTATGTATCTATTAATACTACTGTTACGAAGTGAATAAATGAATATTTTACATTAACCCGACCGGAAATTGAACCCAGGACCAGAGAAGGCGACGCCAAGTCCGGCGTGCTAGCCTCTCAGCGGCGGAGGTCGTATATTTACACTCACTTCACTAACCCGTAGATATGAGACGTGCTAATTCGTATCAATAAGCAAAACATTAAATTCATATTACTTAGTTTATTTATGTGGTACATCGCCAATACAGCGTCGACTGGCGGCTAATGTATTATTATTACCTAATCAGCGCAGTTCTGCTGATTTCTGAAACTGATTGTGACATCATTTTCGATGGCTGAGGCAACGATAAGTTTGATTTACATCAAGTCGGTGGAAGATCTCAAAATAGTTTTAAAATGAAATGAAAAGTGAGTAAGTATATGATCTTCATTGGCCATACCTAGCTGGGCAGGTTAAACGAGAAAAACACTTTAATGGCATAAATTAAATAATTACACTTCTGCCGCACTCAGAAACGTCACTTAACTTTAATGGTTACTTACGAAAAACCTGTAATACTTAAGTCTGTACGAATAAAAATAACGAACGGAAAGAAACAAAAAAATTGAAACTTTCTAAACTAGTTCGGCCTTGATTAGAATTAGATCTCAGCAGTGATCAATAATTCCTAATGATCCTTCACTTTATAAATGTTTCGTCAAGCGCGAAACGAGTTTACAACGAAATATCCGTTGTTGAATTCAAGTCTGAATTTCTGTGGAACTAAGAAGCACTCACTTGTACTTTAAGTACTTTTCTATGAAAAGTACAAAACATCCGTTGAAATAAGGTTGCTGTAGTTCCTTTTCAAAATAAAAATGATTAGTCGGCTCGGAGCAGACTTCTAAAGTGGGCTTGGGTTAGCAAAAAAACTACAATTATAATACAATAGTGACAGAGTTTCTTGCGCTACTTCTTCTCGGCGTAACTACACTTCGGGACAATTTTGGGCTAGCGCCGAGTGGTAGGGAAAAAAATATTGGGACGTGTAAAAGTGCTTAGTTTAAGCCTATTTACAGAAATAAATTGGTTTTATTTACTAGAAAAATAATGAAAACAACGAGCTAAGATCTTAAATTATGTAAAAATAATCTTTTAGGGATTAAAAGTCAAAAATCATCGTTCGCGGAAAGCTTTGAATCATTGCGGCGTTCCCCAAATCTGATAGCGAATCACTATCGCTGATTTACCGGTTCAAATTGCCATTCAATCAATATCGTATTCGCAGTTTCAAATTACCAGTTATCAGGGGGAGCATGCATGACGAAACGAACGTAGCTGGTGTCACTACTCAGTATCGTGTGACGGCGCGGCGCGAAAGTGCGTGCCTAGCAGTGCTACAATTTTGAATTTTCTTTGTTATTTTCTGGTTTTTGTTTTTTTTATCATGGCTTGTCCAATGAGGTGAGTATTTTTTTTTCTTTAAGAAAGGTTAACTATATTTTTAAAGAAAAATTACTGGTACTTAAAAACAATCATTAACATTTTTTTTGACCATCAAATTCAAAGTTTTAAAGAAAATAGTTACCATTAGACTTACAAATTAAGTGGTATGATGATTTTGAATTAATTTAACTTAGATTTAGCATTTAACTGCATCGAACAGCAAGCCGCCATGAGGTATTTTTAAATGCCGGAAACTAACGATGCATTCTATTTTAATTAAATGACACACATGGTCTAATGAAACGCATATAAAATAATCTTAAGACTTTAGAATCAAAAATAGTTCCTTCGTCAAGTAATTACTTATTTTATGAATTTGTTTGAACATTATAATATTTAAGTACCCTCCTGACAAAGTCCTCTCATATCGCAAAAATAAAAATATACTTATTTTTTTTTTCTAATATTACGTAAATATTAACCCCATAACACGGCGTCCTTTGATCAAAAATTCTATAATCGACGTGCCGTGAAGACGGGCGCTAAAGAAGCATCAACTATGGGTTCCCTTCCTATAATAAGTGTCAATAAAATCGGATTAAGGGTCACTCTATTTTCGCATCTGTTTTGATACTTATTTCCTGTTAAAGTCAGTCATTTTTTGCAATTTGGCATGTAGCTAAATATAATCTAAAGTTTGGTAGCAACATTTTTGCCACTGCAGTTGGTTAAGGGTTACCCAAAATAAGTAATCAGATTTGTTATTGTTTAAAAATTTTCATTGTAGGCATTTTTATCTTTACACACCATGACTTGCTTCTGATAGCAGATTTATCTTATGCATGGTAACCTTTTAATGAAAGGTTGAAAGTTGAAAAGCCGTTAATGAAATTACCGCCCAAAACGAGAATAAAATAATATTTTACACTTGTTTAATAGTCCTTCCTCCTCATCAGTAAAGCTTGATCATTATGTACATAATTCTAGTTGTATCAAGTCTGCTTTGCCTTCATTTGTTTGAACAATTGCCATCAAGCATATCAGAATTAAAATAAAGTCAGAGTTAAGTGTCTCGTTGTACTAATTAAATGTAATATTCACCACCAACATTACTATTAATTTTAACGAAATAAAAATTCAAGAGATTTAATTTATTCATCAATATTTATTTATGAGAAGTAATTTAAAATTTAAATTGTTAAATGTGCACAAATAAAAACAATGAAAATCTCAGTATGTAGAACCATTAAAATAAACGATATTACCAAAGAATTAAAACTATTTAACAACACCCTTTTATTTTTTACAAATGAGCCCAATTTCGAAGGTCTTTGAAGAGTTCCACTTCCTATCCTACCTCCATCGTCAGAATCGACCGTAGTTAAAATTCATATTTTTGTATTGGTACGGTACGGTGTAACAAACATTACACATACAATTGATACGATAAATAAGTACTTACTTAGATAGGTTAAAATTGACGTAAGAATTTATAAGGTAGGTAGGTACCTACCTACTTTTAACTAAAAAATGTATTCACTCACAAAACCCCTGACGCTAAAAACGCCGCAAGCGCATGTAAAACAGGTTCTTTGCCTACGGACTGGTAATTCGAGTTCGCGGAACATTCGAAGCTGTCAATCATTTGTAACAAAAAAATATGGATCTACGTACAGTCATGTATTTTAAAGAAGAGAAGTGTATGTAGAATTCTAAATGGAAAGAACCTGTCGACCCATTTGGGGTCACTACCATTACCATACCACTGGATGTGAAAATGAAACATGAGGCGTATTTTTGAAGCATTTGAATTCCAATTCGCATACGAACTCACAAGAATGTATATGTCACCGTAAAATTGTAAAAACCGTTTGATTGTAATCTAACTAACTCGCGAGATTGTAAACTATCGAAATATAGTGAACCGTAACATTCTGCTTACAATTTAACGCATTATTTTTCGGTCGTTTTTGTCGGACGCGCTTTAAATCGTCAACTCTCCGAAGGCTTTCGCTGGCTGGTCGGTCTACATTTGGTTGTTCTGGATCCATAAAGTTAGGCATCAAACACGGGTGTAAGTCAAATAAAATAAATGCACTTCAAGAATCGTGACATCGAGTATGTTATTATTTAGTGACATTTGAAAAATATATGACATCATAATGGTAAGAAAAAGAGTAATAAAATAAAAAAAACAGAAACGAAACAATATTTTCTAGTCAAAAACAAATTCAAATTAAACAAATAATAAAATTTTCTCTTACAAAAAAAAGTAAACGAAAACAAAATTAATTAATTAATCAGAATTACTGAATACCTACACCACCTGTGTTTGATTCCTAACTCTATTGACCTTCCTGCATGACTGACCAATCAGGGACAGCCTTTGCAGACTTCACAATTTAACGGTCGACAGATTGTAATCTAAGAGCAAGGTTATACGCTCAGTTTGGCGTCAATCTGGTCCATCTGTCTGGTCAGAATGATATGAGGAATAGTGTTACCCATGGATTGACAGACTGATGGTCAGGAGACGTATTTTTGAAGCATTCGAAAATAATCATTACTATCACTCCCAATTTAACGCATTTTTAAATCACTCTGTGTTGATATTATGGTAAAATTCTTTAACTATTTTCGTTTCACGCAGAAAATATTTAAAACCGGAATGCGAAAACTTATTAATTTTAAAAACCGGCAATGAATCGCATGGAACGGAACGAAAAAAAAGTTTTTAATCTGTGAACCATATGTTTACTTGTCAAAGTCATACTTCTAAACTTTCTACTAGTAGAATCGAAATACGAGTGGGTCGGACTAGTGACCACTCTTTGCAGAATTCACAGAATGAATTTTCAAAAATAGCTATTTTAGTCATTCGCATGTCATCGCATCTTGCCATTTCGTATTCGAATTGGAATTCGCATGATTCAAAAATACGTCCTGGACTGATGAAAATTAAATATTTTAAACTGCTTCACTTCGATAGATTATAATCTACCGAAAAATAATGGGTTTAATTGTAAGCAGTATTTTACAGTTCACAATATTTCGATAGCAATCTCGGGAGTTTGAATATAATCTAACGGTTTTTACAATTTTACGGTGACATCTTAAACGAACTCCTATAAACCGGCCAAGTGCGTGTCGTGCCACGCGCATTATAGGGTTCCGTAGTTACTTCATTTAAGTCGCTTTTAATAATGATTTCCTCTAAGAATTTTTTGAACGACTAAGTTTGACGACCACTTCTCTTAAACTAACTGATCTATTTTAACCGTTATGATTTCCCTTAAAAGTTCATAAAAAGCACTATTAAACATGATTTTTTCCAGAGTTTTCAGGTCTATAGATTAGCTTTTAAAGGGAGGGGGGGGGGGGACAACATTCGTGCAATGTCAAATTGACTTTTGCACTTGACAGCGTCCCCCACATGTTGGCAGGCCGAGTGATAGTGTTTTGTTTTTATTACTATAGTATCTCTAGTCATTGTTTTGTTTTCTTACGTTGCTACTAGCTGACCCGGCGAACTTTGTGACGCCTTACTGTATTTTTTATGTCAGCTTTTTCAATGTTTTTATTATTTATTCTGCTATAAGGGGCGGAGACAAATCCAATAAATTATAAACTATGAAAATCGGTCCAGCCGTTATCGAGTTATAAGTTTTGTAACAAACCCGACTTTGTTTTATATATTAAGATTATGATAAGATGTGACATGCATATATTTATGTCTTTGGTTTACATGGTCATAAAGCCTAAAGGATCAAAATTTCTTTCTAGGTCAGCAATCGAGGAGATCGGGCAAGATGGCGACCACCTCGGCAACGAAGCTGGCATGCTGTACGGCGAGTACCTCATGCTGGACAAGTTGCTCAGCGCTCAGCGGATGCTCAGCGCTGACTCTGCTAACCCTGTGCACGACGAGCATTTGTTCATAGTCACACATCAAGGTAAGGACTCCCGTTAGTGCTGCCCTGTTATGCAAGTTCTTGATAATGTTCATTCATAGTGACACATCACGGTAAAGACTCCGTTCAGCGCTGACTCTGCCAACCCTGTCCACGATGAGCACTTTTTCATCGTCACACATCAAGGTAAAGACTTCCTTCTGACTGACTGACTTTTATCCTAGTACACGTCGAGCACTTATTCTTAGTCACACATCAAGGTAAAGACTCCCTTTAGCGCTGCCTTGTTAGTCACACCAAAGTAAGGAATCCCTTCAGCGCTGACTTATAACCTAGTACACGTCGAGCACTTATTCTTAGTCACACATCACGGTAAATACTCTGTTCAGTGCTGACTCTGCCAACCCTGTGCACGTTGAGCACTTGTTCATAGTCACACACACACATCAAGGTAAAGTCTCCCTTTAGCGGTCCCCTGTAAACTCAGTTCATGATGATGTTTATAGTCACACCATGTTTAAGAATCCCTTCAGCGCTGACTTATAACCTAGTACACGTCGAGCACTTGCTTGATCATCACATATCACGGTAAAAACTCTATTCAGTGCTGACTCTGCCAACCCTGTTCACGACGAGCACTTGTTCGTAGTCACATATCAAAATAAAGACTCACTTTAGCGCTGCCCTATCCACCCAGTTCATAATGATACCATGAATGAAGGTAAAGACTTTGCTAAGCGCTGACTCTGCCAAAACTGTACACGACGAGCACTTGTTCATAGTTCATAGTCCGCATCAAGGTAGACTCCCTCGCTGCCCTGTTAACCAAGCTCATGATGATGTTTATAGTCACATGTGAAAGTAAAGACTCCTTCCAGCGCTGACTCTGCCAACCCTGTAAACGACCAGCACTTGTTCATAGTCACACATCAAGGTATAAAGACACCCTTCTTCAGCGCTAATTCTTAACCTAGTGCACATCGAGCACATTACACACATCATACACATACACATCGAGTAAAGGCAAGGAGATTTAAAAGAGGATCAAAAATTATGATTTAAGTATTTTACTCATTCCATTTACGAGCTGAGATCTACGGACCGACGGACAGACAAGTGTTGACAGCAGTAGGGTTTTCGTTTTGTCTTTTGGTTTAAGATCTCAATTATCTCGTAAACATGTGGGTTGGTAAGTGTGATCAATATTACGTTATTTATTTACAGTGCGATAATTTTATCAATATAAGTTATTACAGCTTACATTAGGTATGTTACTCGTATCAACTCACGTGCGGTTGTTTATGTTTTGTTGTTTATATTTTGTTTATGTTAGCGTTCACGATATGGTGTTTGTCACAAACATAGCATCATGATTCTCTCAAAATGATATGCAATGGGTGCGGTGCTATTATAGTTACATAACAAACCACATTAACTAAATTATAGTTACAAAAAGAGTTTACAATCTTTCGTGTTGGACGACACATACATTATGTGCCTGGACTGTTTTCCGGTCCACCATTCAGATTGTCCAGGCTAGTCCAAGTCCTACAGAGGCTCCCATGAGACCTAGTACGACCCCCTCGCGCATTAGGCTCGTTAAAATGGGGCCCAAGCTCACTAGTTTTATATTTTTCTGAGGACCATAGCGAACAGATACCTACCTACACATCGCCGCTGAAAATGTCTTGTGCAGGATTACGGGGCCGAATCCACCCCCATGATAGTCCGTCTCCGGACAGGGAATCATTTTCTCTTCTAACTCATGCCAACCAAGATTTACTAACATAGATTTAAGACAATTTTTGTATAACTAACCCATTTATGGATTTAATTATCTTAAATAAACAATTTTTATTTATTATAGTAAGGGAGCAGAGCAGAATCCGCTTTATTGCATTTTAGCTATACCTAGTTGTTTAACTCCTGTCTCCTGACATATTTTACTTGATCCTTCTCAGCATACGAGCTGTGGTTCAAGCAAATCATCTTCGAGGTGGACTCGGTGCGGTCGCTGCTGGATGTGGAAGGTCTAGATGAGAGCCACACCATGGAGATACTGAAACGGCTCAACAGGATCGTGCTTATATTGAAGGTAGAGTGGGTATACTTAAACCCTTTTACGTAACCTTACATCGGCGACAAAGCGCTTATACCGCCTATCTTACAGTTTTGGAGAAATTGACTTTTAGATCTGTGAATTGTAAGGTCGTTTTCCGTGTGTATTTATGTTACATAATTAGAAGTTAGATGATAATGGCACTTAGTTATCGATAGTGATTAAATCTACCTTAACTACCTTGCCTACCTGAAAATCGAAATTGCCTGAAGTCCTAAAATGTAGGTTATTTCCACCATAATCTTGTTATTATCAAAATGGTTATTTCAGTGTATAGAGTTTAAAAACAAAAGTACTTTACAAACTGTTTTAGCGTTCATGCTTTGGCCCCAGAACTCTGTTTTTCATGTGCTTAAAAGACAACTCCGTGTAATTCAAACATTCGTTTGAAAGCAATGAGTTCAATTTAGGCCAATATTGTTTCTAAATTTAATAATTCGGATCTACCCAGATCACGTTAGGTACCTTTTACACAAGAATTTAAATACCGATGATTCCAATAATACTTCAAGACTGACAATTTGGTGAAGTGCCAGGCGCATTATTTTTATTATTTTTGTACAGCTACCCTATCATTGCTTAGTTTACCTACATTAATGAACATCTCTATTAGTCAAGGGACATCGCGATAGATAGTATACTTTATAGCACATTTTAAAAGTTTATTCAAACAAGACACAATATTTGCAATGAGGTTGTCTTGTCTCATCATCAAAAGCGGTCACATCTAGTCACCCTTTGAGTAGATGTCTGAGTCGGATATTTCCTTTTACAAGTCTTGAAAAGACCTAATTCTGTCAGAATTCTTACCCGGTCACGCACACGCCTGTCCACTGATAACGGAGCCATGACACGTGACCTCAGACATGCGCGGGAGCAGATAAACCGCCGACAACCAGACTCAGACGGCTACTCCGATTACGCACTCGATATCGTCATCGAGTTTGAAGCTTCCCTATGATAATGTTTGATGTGGTAAACCAAATCTTCATTATGGTAATAAGACGAATCCAGGCGGTTGTGGTTTGTATCCTGCAAGGAAAAATATTAGTACCAACGAAACGGTCTTCGTACCGCCTCAGAATTAAATAGCATTAATTTTAAAAAATAAATATTAGACAACATCACATATTAACATTGCTCTGATACTATGGTAAGTAGATAAAGCACTTGTGTTCTAGAAATCAGAAATAACGACGGTACCACCAACACCCAGACCCGAGACAATATAGAAAAGTTCGTTTTCTGCATTGATCCGACCGGGGATCGAACCCGGAACCTCAGAAATGGCGCGACGCGCTACGCCATAATAGTCCGGCGCGTGCTCGCCTCTCGCTACTGAAGTCGTCAAGTAAAGTATTGCGATTTGTGACTATTTCAAAGTATGCAACATAATACCCCGTATTTTTTGTTTATTATCGC
Source organism: Anania fuscalis (assembly GCA_950371115.1). Classification (NCBI taxonomy): domain Eukaryota; kingdom Metazoa; phylum Arthropoda; class Insecta; order Lepidoptera; family Crambidae; genus Anania; species Anania fuscalis. The sequence continues at coordinate 10,631,057 of OX493344.1, forward strand.
ACCCCGATTGGGGTAAGAAAATTAATGATATAGCTATTTTCCTTACAACTTCGTCATGAATTTTCAAGACCAAAATTAACCAAATCTAGAGTCTGGAAGTAGCGAGACTAACAAGCAGCAAATTATTTTTATAAGTTGTGTGATGAGCACCAAGCCGCCAAGTCATGTAGTAGGTATGTTTAAAGTTTATCCGTTATCTAGTCACCAAAGTATGTACACAAGCTTTGCTTAGTTTGGAATTGGGGCTAGATAAGATAAGTGAAAAAAACTTTCGTCGTAAAATAACTCGAGTGAAGTTTTTGCAAAATCAAATTCAATAAGCATATTTGATCGAAAACAAAATTCACCATAAGCTGCTAGTTATGAACATTTTCAGGAATCATTGAGTATTATTACCACAGAGTAAGAATTATACTACGTAAAACTATTACGATCAGAATTAGATAATGTCCATTAAACAAGTAATACTAAATTAAATAATGTCAATAGTCCCAGGCAATTTACCAAAAAAATAATTTATCAATAAAACAAGTAGGACTTAATTAATTATGTGGTTTACAACTTCTGCATCCGATAATTAAATAACTGGAAGTATTCATTTATCGAGTAGAAACTATGATGCAACAACCTTATTATAATATCTTCTTGCATAAATATTTACATAGAATGGTCTATGCTAATAAAGTATGTTTATGTCTATGTATAAGTTGATGAGTCTAGGTAGGTAACACTATTTAGCTCTATAAGCTAGGGCATTTACAAATCAAATGAAATGGTATATACCTTGTCGGTATTTTTGTACTCTGACTAATCTTTGATTTTTGTACTGCAACTGAAACAACGTTTTCCAATTTCAAAAAGAAAATCTATTTTTTTTTTTCTCTACAAGCAAATGATCCTTTGCCGTTTTAAAGTTTTTTTTTTACATTTTACCTATAAATAAATTACAGAATTCACACGAGATGTTGCGATCAAATTACATGCCAGCTTTCATTAATTATTCCGCTTTCACGGCTGCCATTGGCCATGAAAGCAATCGAACTAAATATTATTTATTATGGTTCAGATATAAAATTACAACATTCTGTTGATTCGACTTTAGATTCCGTAACAAAATATTTTTATTGCATGAAACAAGATATTCGTATTTACTTATTGACGACCCGATTGGCGTTTTGGCTTGTGATACGCCTTGAGAGCAAGGGGTCTCGGATTCTATTACCAGTTTCTGACCGAAAAACAACAGTTTCATAAAATGACTAGGCTTGTTGATACCACCAATCAATTGACATACTTTTTATGTGCTGTCAAAACGCAAATCTGCCTAATAATTTGTATGGTGATAGCAAGCTATGACGTCATTGTTAATCGGACTCAATTGCCTAACTTTTTTATGATTTTTAAGGCTACGAACGAACAACAACAACATCAAGAAAATGTTGTGTGCTTCAAATTAAAGCTAAATCTAGGTAAATCAGATTCTTCTAATAAATGATATGTACCAGGTTATCGGGCCTAAATTAAGGTGTCAGATTTAATAAAATGATGTCTTAGAATTATGTATGATTGGTCTCCTAAGTGGCGGGCATTGGTTTTATTTCAAGGTAGGTAGTGGATACTTATTAATGTGTTTTATTGATGAAAATTAGTGGTTTCCATCAATAACACACATTTGTAAGTCTGAGTCTACTGCCTACCTCATTTCATTTATCAGGTAGGCACTGCCTAATTGCCTATATGCTATGCACGCCCCTGGGTCTCCTCATCCTAATTACCAGTTTCTTGCGCTGCTTCTTCACGGCACTAGCTCACAAATTGTCCCGAAATAGTGGTAGGGTAAAAAAATATTATTGGGTCGTGTAAAAGTGCCTTTAATTGCCAATTTGCAGAAATAAACGTTTTTTTTTAATATTTTATTTTAAATCGGTGGCGATAACTCTCAGTTCTTATATTATATTTACTTAATAGCCGGTGTAACTAATACACCGTGAAAAAAAAACAACACACAATAAAATCACGTAGGTATAAGCAGCTGAATTTACATCGAAATCTCTGATAACTAAAACAAATATTTTTTTTTTACCAGTTACCATGCCAGATTTTATTAATACTTTATAATAGGTACCTAGTACCTACTTGAAAAAATCGACCGCCTCAGGTGGGACCCGAACCCACGACCACTGCATACCGGAGTGCTTTAAACGCTCCGCCTTCGTCAGCGAGAAACACTTGAAAGATTTGGTCAGGTCAGCTAACGTCTCGGTAGCTTAGTTGGAAAAGCACTCGCCCGGTATGCGATGGTCGTGGGTTTGGGTCCCACCTGAGGCGGTCGATTTTTCAAATAGGTATTATAAAATCTTAAATAAAACAAAAATGTTATTTGTTTCCAGCTCCTAGTAGACCAAGTAATGATCTTAGAGACGATGACTCCACTCGACTTCATGGACTTCAGGAACTACCTTCGACCAGCCTCAGGCTTCCAGAGCTTACAGTTTCGACTTCTCGAGAATAAGGTAAGCATTCTTAAGTAAGATTATACAGGATTTTATTTATGAGTACCTACACATATTTTTATATGGTGTACTCATGAATATATTTCTCATGTAGAAAAATAAGACACTCCTTGAAACGAAAGATAAAACATATTTCAAAGGATGCGATAACAGTCGGTCTACTAATTAGTTAGTTTATTTTTTAAATAAAAGGCTTGCTTTTACTATCGGCAATAAATAATTACTTGACCATTAAAATTAATGACGACCAATAATTTTATATGGTTAGGAATAATTTTATAAATAAAAAGTTCCGCAGAAGAGGGCATGGGGCGAATCCATATTTTTTATCATTTATCAAATTTTACTCCTACAGGGCTAGCATGCGCAACACGATAAAATTTTGTCGTTGCATTTTATCGAATTTTGACGTTAGACGAACAAAGAAAAAACCAAAATATCATACAATGCCGTGTTATAACGTAAAAAATAAGTAGCTACGAAGAACGAGAGACCCTGAAAATATTAAGAAAAAGGATTCGAGACGTCTGTAATAAGAGAAAACAACAAATATCGTCGAAGACGAAATTTGTCTTGTCTATCGATAAAATAACCGAAGCGCCTGAATTCAATATTATGTTATGCATATTTTCACAGCTTGGCCTGAAACAAGCCCTTCGCGTGAAATACAACCAAAACTACCAGACTGTATTCGGGGACGACCCAGCGGCCATGGACTCTCTACACAAGTAAGTTTGGTATTATAATATTGCTGTATTTGAGGTCAGAATACGGGAAAATGATGGTCTTACTCTAAAGAATAGCCCAACAATTAAATGAAGACATATTAAATTCGAAGGTTCTCGAATGGAGACCACGCTTAGGCAAACGTTGTGTAGGACGCCCCCCGGCTAGATGGACCGATGACCTGAAGAAGGCAGCTGGCAGCGACTGGATGCAAAGGGCGGGAGATCGTGCGCTGTGGCGCTCCTTGGGGGAGGCCTATGTCCAGCAGAAGACTGCAACAGGCTGATATGATGATGATGATAATGATATTAAATTACCTTAATTTATAATAATAATAAATCAAAATCAGTTATTTTTATCCACAACATTTGTAAGAAAGGTTTCTTAGGCTAAACATCAATGATATAACAACAATTGTGGATCCCAGGTACCCACCAGGGATCTCAGGGTTTTTATACAGGTGTTCCTTACCTACTACGGGCACCCGCCCGTGTAGGTAAGGAACACATGTATTACGGGTCATCATTATCTTCGGTGGGATACAGTCTGTGACTGCTGTAGACTTCTCCAGTCAAACACGAGTTTTTAAAGAGTTTAAATTCCAATTTGTATGCTTAGAATCAACAATTTACTAGGAGCTTGTATGCGATTCTTGTGATTACTTTTGCGAATCGAATGCTATAAACATACGCCTCTTGCAAGCATATTTTTGAAACACTCGAATTTTTAAGAGCATATTATGCATTTTTTATTGTCTATAGTTAATATATCTATTCCAGGTCAGAAGCAGAACCCGCGCTTTTAGCCCTGATAGAGCGATGGTTGGAGCGCACCCCGGGACTCAATGCACACGGGTTCAACTTCTGGGGCAAGTTTCAAGCGGCCGTCAACAAGACTATCAAAGAAGACATCGATATTGCCATGGTAACTAAAACAAATAAAATAGTCCATGCCACTTTTCCTTAATTATGTTGGTTTATTGAGGGAAATGTGTGTGTTATATTATTATCTACTTAGAATAATTATTACTTATAATATCAAGCAGAGTTACATGACTTGCTAGTGCCAAGTTTGCAGGCGCGATAGAGTCAGTACCTTAATCAATAATACGTTATTAATTAAAAAAAAATATTTCCAATATTATGTTACGTAATTTTACGATCGTCAATTTTATCGCACAGGGCGGTAACCACGAACACTGATCAAATAATACACCACGAACTCTTAAAACAATGTCAAATATGTCAAACATTATCATTTCTGTCAAATTTTGTATGAAATGACGTACCAAAATTGACAGATTTGACAACTTTGAGATTGTTTTAAGAGTTTATGGTTATGGCCCAGTTCTAAACCGGGGGGACAGAGCCGCATGGCATTCTATGAGGGAGGCGAATGTTCACCAGTGGACTTCTAATACTTCTTCCTCACTGAAGAGGATAGCGACCATATAATATACAGTATGTACAAAAGAATCGGACACTCCTTAAAACTTAATTAGCTGCTTATTTTTTTAGCTGCTCCATACAAACTTACTCCTACCTCCATGATAATGTATGGAGCATTTGAAAAAAGGTTCAAATTTTGATGATGCTCCCATACCAAAAGTTTTATATCGGCTACTGATCACGTGGTATGAAGGAGTGTCATTAAATTTTGTACACCCAGTATTAGTGTTCTTCCACAAAGCACAATCGCTGGCTGTCTGGACCGCATGTTGCATTGTATGTTTCCGCCCACCTTCCTAACCGCATTCGACCATATTATATATAAAGGACCTACCCTACTATGAACATATTGTTTGTCTTCCATTTGGCCCAAGACGATTTGCTTTTCCTAGGTGTTGCAAATTATCTTACATGATCAAACAAACAATAAGTAATTGATGGTTTTTTAGCGTGAGCCAAACGAGACGATCCGCCGTCACCGCCTGCAAGACGCCGAGAACCGGCGCGAGATCTACCGCTCCATCTTCGACCCTGAGGTCCACGACGCTTTGCGCTCCAGGGGAGAAAGGAGGTATAATTCTACCCTGTTTTATTCAGGACTAGCGAAAATGAGGAGACACTAACTTTTTTTAAATTAATTGTCAATTCAATACTTTATATTTATAATCCAATTAAGAGTACCAATAATCTTGTGAATCGAGTAATCTGAAGAACGCTTACCCAAAATCATTCCAAAATAAGGAGTCGGTAAAAAAGCCTGTTTATTTATCATCAGAAAAGAAAAGTCGATAAGCACTACTATTTAAATTTTGTTTTAGCAATTACCTACATGTGTCGATTTTTTTAAAGTATTTATCTGTGCCCGTATGTTCTGGCATGGATAAAAATAATTAAGTGCTTGTTTCGAAATGTGGCACCCCACACTAACCGGTTCTATTGATCTTTTTATTTTCGAAGTAGTTGTATTAATACTTATTTCTCGTGTGCGATTCGGGAAGGCCTATGATCAGCAGTGGCCGTCCTGTGGCTGAAATGATGATGATGATGAAACACACTATCAACCAACGACCAGCTAAGAACCTCCTAATTTAAAGAGCCCTTATTAGCGACTTTTTTTTACACCAATTATTTAGCCCCAAACTAAGCAAAGCTTGTGCTATGGCGACTAGATAACGGATAAAGATACATAAATACGTTTTTAAACATCCATGACTGCACGACAAAATGCTCGTGCTCATCACACTAACAGTTGCCCCTCGCGGGATTCGAACCCGCAACCGCCAGGCATTGCAGTCCGGAGCGCGAACCACTACACCAGACGGTCGTCTTTGGCGAGTAGCCCCCATCGGTCGTAGCAATACTGGCAAGGCAACCCTTGTTTCTGAGCCGCTTCTCTTCCAATTTAAGCCAAGCAGTCTAAATTGTACCAATGTGCCTTCCAGGTTGTCCCACAAAGCGCTGCAGGGCGCCATAATGATCACGATCTACCGCGACGAGCCGCGCTTCTCGCAGCCGCACCAGCTGCTCACGCTGCTCATGGACATCGACAGCCTCATCACCAAGTGGCGCTGTAAGTCATTCTGAACCTGGGGCCACCGTCACCATCACTGAGGTCCCAGGTCTGATTCCTGGTCGGGTCAGTGTAGAAAACGAGCTTTTCTATATTGTCTCGGGTCTAGGTTTTGTATGGACATCGACAGCCTCAACAGCAAGTGGCACTGTAAGTCATTCTGAACCTGGGGCCACCGTCACCATCTCTGAGGTTCTGGGTTTGATTTCTGCAGAGCTAGCATGCGCAACATGATACGGCAATACCGTGTTATAATAACGTAACGTAAAGAAAACAACAAAATTATCGTCGAAGACAAAATTTGTCTTGTCTATCGATAAAATAACCGATGCGCGCATGCTAGCCCTGCTGGTCGGGTAAATGTAGAAAATGAGCTTTTCTTAATGTCTCGGGTCTAGGTTTTGTGGTACCGTTCTTTCTGATTTCTATAACACAAGTGCTTAATTAAAAAGTTACTTACCTTTTTTTTTGCAACCTACGTATAGCGCATTTGCGTAACATTCGGAATTTGGCCGACTTGAAAATTCGACTTCGTTCGGACGTATTAAGGTCCAGCTACACGCTCAATTTTGCTTGCACAAATTCCAATTTTACCAAGCAAGCATGTAAGACATAACGGTATCGGTACAGCAGTAATAGCTTGCACAAAACGTAAATGGCACCAAACTACATTTGTTATACGAAGAGCATGTGTGGCCAATACACTAGGTAGGAGGTAGGCAGGTGTAGACGCCATACAGTTTTTGCGCCATTTTTTGTGCAAACTGTTTGCGCATGCAAGTCGCTGCGTGTAGCCGAACCCTTAGCTGGGATCAACTTTTAACGTGCTTCGGAAGAGCTGAGAAACGCTTTTGAGAAGTGTTTGAAAAAAGAAAACATCTTTTCTTAATTGATCTTCGATGAAAAAACTCCTTACACACCACATCTTCGATAATGTTTGACAGTGTGTTTAGTGCCGTCCCAGTTCTTATAAGCTGGAACTACACACTGCATTTTCGATTGTGTTTAACAAATGCGCTACCGGATCGTCAGAGTTCCATTTATAATGACGTGCCATGTTGCAGATAACCACGTGATCATGGTGCAACGCATGATCGGCTCGCAGCAGCTTGGAACAGGCGGCTCGTCCGGCTACCAGTATCTGCGCTCCACGCTCAGGTAACTACTACTATCATAGTTTGTACTCATAGATGTTCATTGACCTGCCTTGCTCTTAGGTCATTTCGGACCGCGCATAATTACACAGCGGTATGAGTCATCCACCTTATCAGTCATGTCAGCCTATTGCAGTCTACTGCTAGACGTAAGCTTCTCTTAAAGAGCGCCAAAGAATACAATCCCCCACTTTTTTCATCCAGCCACTGCTAGACATCTTCCTAAGGGCGTCGGTTCATGGAGCTGGGGAGCGTCCTACACTTCGTGTGCTAAGGCGTGGTCTCCGCTCGAGAATCCGTTTACTCCACCTTTCATAGTTTCTGCGACATGTGCATTTCTCACACTATCCATCCATCTGTTCTTAGGACGTCTACCTCTTCACCCATCACTCGCCTGGTGACGTGTCTCTCTTTCCTTCTCATTATTTAATATATTACCATCATTATTTTATTCATTGGATGCTGCGGCTGAACAGACTTCCTTATTGATCAGTTGGAAGGTGCTTGTATCCTTTGGGTTCCTGCAACCTTTACCAGGTCGTTTGTTCACCTTGTGGGTAGACGTCATACGCTGCGCTTTACGTGGCCAGTGGCTTTTATTCTAGAACATTTCTGTCCCATCGGCCGACTGTTCTAACATGCTATGTGCCCCGCCCTCTGACACTTTAGCTTGCTAATCCGCGAAGCTATGTCAGCGACTGTTGTTCAATATTTATGTTTATTGCTCCTCAGTGACCGCTACAAGGTGTTCTTGGATCTATTCAACCTGTCCACGTTCCTGCTGCCTCGCTCGCAAATACCCCCGCTGGACGAGGGGATGAAAAGAAGTTTGAACCTAACTTGGGGTGAAAACGTGAAGGAAACTCAGAACGGGCCCAGCCAAGAAAACGGGTTAGAAGCGTCTTGATAGAAGAGTGCGTTTTTTTTGTAGGAAGTGAGTTAGAAAAATCCTTTTTTTAAATTTTATTCTTATTTAATATTATTTTTATTGAAAAATATGTATTTTAAGGTAATAAATAGCTAAAAAGCCTCGAATTATAAATATAAGTCATTATTTTAATAGTTTTAAATAGAAAGAGAAAGTTGTCCAAGATTCAATAACAACAGTACATACGAATCCTTTTTCTTAGAATTAATGAAATAATTGAAATATCATGAAATTTGATTTTTGATTTGATTTGATTTAAGTACCTACCTAAAAAAATGCAAGGAAATTAAAATAAGGAAATGTAAATTTGGGCCATGTTAGATTTTTATGTAAATTTTAAAGAAATTTACGATGAAATTGTAAAAAAAATGAGTTATTTCGATTATAATATTATCTCAGTAAGAGAGGTATTAAATTTAAATAATGAGCTAAGCTGAGTCCTAACGAATGTAAGTAATTTTGTAAGTTTTGAGTCATGTTTTTGAGTCGTTGTTAACTTTCTGTCAACTCATATTGCATCGTCTTGTAGGCTTAACGGGAATAAATACAAAGAAAACACAATTATGTGACTCAAAGAAACGCGACACACAACTCACAAAATTATTTTATTAATTAATCTTTAGGTTTATTTGATTAATTCATTTGTAATACTTAAAATATAATTATTAAAAATATGTTTTAATTTAAAATAAAATAGTTTCATTTTTTTTAACAAATCTACTTATAAAAATATAGATAAAATAATAATGATTGTACGTGCAAGTGTGTAGGTACTACTACTACACTATACAGAATATTATTAATAACTCTGAGCTACTATTTATCTAGGCTAAAGCTACCGATGTTTTTTTGCTGTAAGGCTAAGGTAACTACTCAAAAATAAAAATAAAACAAATCTTTTTTTGCATTACAAAATTGCCTGCATTGCATATATGTATAATATCTAATTGGCACATAAACATGATTATTACAAAATATTTTAGCTTATCAAATATTTTGACTTTATCCTTATTTCATATCTTATTCGTTTCTTCCAGTATCACATTAAACATTTCATTTTATCAACACTTTCCAAAACTAAGCTGAAAAGACGGCTGGGCTCCTTTTCTCGGCTCCAAATTTATAAATCACCTTGTGTGTATATACTTCGCCCGGACTCAGGTACGTACTCGGGAAGTTAGGATGGTGGACCGCGTCAGGGTATTTTTGGGTCTCAAGGCAGAAAGCTCCGTGGCGGCGGTAGCCTTGATTCTCCTTGCCTACCAGGGCCGGAGTCGAGGGGTCCGGTAGGAAGTTTGCAGTGTAGAACTGGACGCCGGGTTGGTCACTGTGTAATTCGAGGTAGCGCCCTGATGTTGGGTGGACAACGCGGGCGACGAAGTTTATGCTCTGTGGAAATAGCAAATGTTGTTATTTTTTTAGTTAAATGTATTTGGAGGAGCTTCCAATCAGGTTTAAAACCATAATTATCAAAAGAGGGATATGGAAACATGTTTCTTTTTATTATTTTTGTTTATTTTTTTGTTTGAAAATCTTACCCATCCGAGAACAGTCTAACATCGCCAATATCAGGCATTAAACACTTTTAAAATTCATATAACTTTTAAGGTTTAATCAATAAGGTTTAATTTAATTTATCTAATCTAATGTAATGTAATCTATGAGAATTTTTTTCTTGAAATAAAGATTTTTTTTATGTTAATTTAATTTGATCACCTTTCTCATGAAGATAACCTTTCAAAAAACTAAAAAATAATACATGCGACATGCAAATCTAATTTTCAGTCATAAGCAATTTATGGTAATTTCAATCAAGAGTACCTGATTGCCGTAAGTATTGACGCAGAAGTTGTCGTCGAAAAGGTTTTCTTGCTTATTGATGACATCGCCAATGCGAATTGGGATTCTTAAGTCGAACGGCGTGCCCCCGACGTCAGTAAACTTGCCAGTCGGTATCGAGTCTGAGTCCGTTTCTGTGATTCTGTAAAACAAAACAACTATTAACTAAATTTAATTAAAACAATCACTTCTACTTGTAAAAGTGCCTCTCTCTAACTAGTGGAAGTCAGCTACAGTACTGCAAAGCGTTGACGGTAAAATTTAAACAAAATTTCTAAAATACCAGATTTATTAATCTAGGTAGGTATTTTAAACAAGTATGAATAAAACGTGTTAAAAAAACATCGTGATGAAATCTGCACATTCAGGATGACACTGTTTCTCCTACCCAAGCTTTTCTGATTTCACCTTCAGTGATCCATCTCTAAAAATATACTAATGTAGGAAACTAGCTGGTTCTAGGGGTCCCTTACTAAACAAGGCAACAAGCAGAAAAAAAAAACTTTACTTATTGGCATTTATAGCGACGACATGTTTTAACAGCTCCGCAGCGCCAGTCTGGTGGCCGGCCAGGTTAAAATAAGAGTGGTTGGTCAAATTGACCACAGTCTTCTTGGTGGTGGTGGATTTTAACTCGACGTGGATGCTCTGGTCATCCTTGACCTCGTAGATGACGTTAGTGATGAGATCCCCAGGGTAGCCCTCTTCGCCGTCCTTGGATAAGTAGCTGAAGGTCACTTTGTTCCCTTCGACGTGACTGTCCCAGTTCACCTGGAAGTTTAGATAATGAACATTTTAACTACACGTCTTGGAAGGGTTCCCTTTGTCTGGCAGAATTTTGTTGCTCCGAATTTCATTTAGCATAACACACTTGGCATAATCTTCTTTAAACGAGTATTATTAAGGCACAATTTTTCATTAGCATAATTATTATTTGGCCGAATGTTTATAATTCCGAATTCATAATGGCATACTTTTAAGATGGCAGAATTTTATAAGGCATAATAACATTTAGCAAAATGTTATTCTGCATAATTTTACTAAGCATACCGTTTATTTAGTGCGACGATTATTTGGTACAATTTTACTAGGCATACTATGAAGATAGCAGAATTTCATTTAGAATAATTTCATTAGGCATATTGCTATTTTCATAAATTGTATTTTAACCTTTAATTAAATTAAGATATTGTTTTAAAAAGGTAATATGTAGAATTACATTAGTCAGTGACAGAAACGAATGGGTGCAAAACCGACTCCACGCAGTCTTGTTTGCCCGATCCCTAGAGTGTAATTCAAAACCGCGTAGGAGCGGAGGGGCGAGGCGGCCCGCGAGCTAAGGAGCAGCCGGTCGATTCTCTAAGAAAAACGCAACAGACTCGCTCTAAAACTCAACTTAGCCGTACAAACGAACATAGCCTCTATCTTGTTAGCAAGAAGGTTCATATTACTTATCGTTGATGAGCGAGTGCAGCGACGAAGTGAGCGCGATTTTGTTTACAGAATCGACAGGCTGGTGGTTTAAAAGCTCGCCGCCGCTGAAGAAGCTGCGGGGGTGAGAGAAAACCATCTGCGACGATAAGCTTGCGTGGGACCGCTGGAGCCCCGCAGCGGCGGAGCCGTGACAGAAGTCATGCATGCTGCATGTTGCATGCTTGCATGCCATACGCAAGCTGCTGCATGCTTGCTTGCATGCATGCTGCATTCAAGCTGTTGTATGCCGCACGAATGATTGCTTGCATGCTACATGCTTGCTTGCATGCTGCATGCTTGCTTGAATGTTGCATGCTTGCTTGCATGCTGCATGCTTTCTTGAATGCTGCATGCTTGCTTGCATGCTGCGTGTTTGCCTTGCCATGCATGGTGTATGCTAGTATTGCTCAGATAGCATTGCTTGGCTTGTATCCCGAATGGAATAAAAACCATATTAAAAAAAATGAAAATGAGTTTTTCAATAAGGTACTAAGGATATGAAATGTATGCCAAACGATGATTTTGAATGTAAACATTCTGAGATATTATAATAGTTCTGCCTTAAAGATATGAAATGTATGCCAAAAGACGATTCTGACTGTGAACTTTCTACGATATGATGGTTCTGCCTTTTGATGACTATAGATATGAATTGTATGCCAGAAGACGATTCTGGCTGTAAACTTTCTGCTTTATGATGATTCTGTTTTTTTATTATTCTGGATAATAAATTTATGCCTAAAGATGATTCTGGGTTACGAGATTATGAGTTTTTAACGTCTGATAAATGAGAGAATGCCAAATTATTTTCTGCGAAATGAAGTTGATGAGATCCGCTGATATGCATAATAAAATTATAACATTAAAAGTTCTGCGATACAAGGTAGACCCGTCTTAGAATGCAGAAAGAGGTTGAAGTAAGTAACTTATTGATCGTGACAAAAGCGCAGAAGCACTTAAGTATATTGCATTTGCTATATGAACATGAATACTATGCTAAAGTTGGCCATAACAATATCTGATATAACCACCCTGCGAGGCGGAAGCAACATCAGCAGAAAATCGCCCACGTTACTTTTCCTATTGAATCTTTACTTTTTAAGACGTCTTAAGTTTCTTTCGTCTATCGGCCACTGGCTGGCAACACTTGTCGTCCTAGGTATCGCTGGATCGATGAAATCACGAAAGACCTACGAGAACTTGGAATACCTTGAACGGAACTGACTCTGGATAGGGAAAATGCGAGCTTCGATGTCTGAGGCCAAAATACACTTAAGGATAGGGACAAGGCAAGCTTCGATGTCGGAGGCTAAGATCCACCCCGCGCTTACAAAGCAAGGATACCACTTCACTTACCATATCAAACCCCACGATTCCACCATGCAGGTGATTGGAGCCTATATTCTTCGCGAGTTCGTACTTCACGCCATCGATGATGAAGCTAGCACCTGCGATGCGGTTGGCGCAGCGGCCGATAGTGGCGCCGATATGCGGAGTGTTGCGGTGGACGTAGCCCTCGATGCTGTCGAAACCGAGCACCACATCCGTGACTACGCCGTTGCTGTCTGGGACCTAGAAAGAACAAGGTTAATTTTATTCGTATATTAAACTAAAGTATTTGTGAATACATACACCTAAAAAAACTGTTCCCAAAAAACATTTCGACCTTACGAGTTCACGACAAAATTTTTGATCGTTAAAAAAAATCTTAACATGATCGCGGACATCAAAGATATTAGCTACCTACTACATAAACTGAGTTGAGATACCTATGTCAGTACCTATAGTTTCTCAAGTAAAGTAGTTTTTAATATTGATAGAATTAGGCGTTACTTTGCGGAAATCCATAACTAAATAATTATGAAAATGTAAATATTTTGCTTACAACCTCCGCTTAGTTACGCCGGCATAGGAACCCCAATTACACCACCTGTAACCCACAATCTGAGGACAAACACAGGCACATGCAAAGAGCACCGCCCTCCCTCCCTCAAATCGCATGCGAAACAGACGAATGCAAAAGTTAGTACCCAACACCGACATAAAAACCTCGACGCGCGTTTCGCCACTTCACGTGGCATCATCAGGAGAGATGTTGTCGTCTCGGCAGTCGTCGAAGCAGCCGAGGCGACAACATCTCTCCTGATTGTGGTTACAGGTGGTGTAATTGGGGTTCCTATGCCGGCGTAACTAAGCGGAGGTAAAGTGGTTTACTTGCCAGGTTCTTTTTAAAATACGGTTCAAACTTTAAGTAACATTCTTAGGGTAATTTAACTCTTAGGTATGCCTCGTAGAAGGACCAGCGCAGCGGGTTGGTCTCCCCATATTTTTGTCTTTCTTTTGTTTAGTCCTTCTTTTGGTCTTCTTACGTTTCCTTTGGTCTATCCTTTGTACCTCTCACGATGCCTACTTCAATTAAGTATAATAAAATGTATGTATGTGGAATGGATTTCTGAACGGATTGTCTCGAGTGTATTTCTGAACGGAGATGAATGAATGAGAGTTGACCGATGTGGGTGAGAGTGAGCGGTGTGGATGAAGAGAAAAGACGTGCAAATGTTAGCTCTAGTAATAATTTTTCGAATAATAACTGTAAAGACTGTCGAGATAATTAGAAAAAAAAAAACAAGATTTCTTAAGACGAAGTGTTTGTTTCGACAACGAGTCCACACCCTCATCCTCACAATTTGGGTGCTCGTCCTATTTTTTTTGAGCTGGCGGCACGTTGGTGGACGTCTTGTTACCGGCTATCCGTTTTCAAAAATTACGAAGCAAGAAGACGATTCAACGAAATAAACACAAGACGGAAGACTAATAAACGACGACTACACGACGAAACACAAAAATGCCGAGAAAGAAGGAAAATAACAGCGATGGAAGTGGCTTTTCCTACGATCAACCTCATCAACCTTCGATGTTGCACATGACTGCGGACCTGGTGCCGAAGTTCAGTGGTCGGGACAACAACTACCCTGTCTACAAATGGATCCAGGAAGTAGAGGACAACGCCGAGAGCTTTATGTGGACACCGTTGCAAACACTACTTGTGGCGCGGCGTTCGTTGACGGGTACTGCAGAGTTATGGCTGAAGTCAGAGAAGCCCTATAAGACGTGGGACTCATTAAAAGACGAAATTGCCAAAGAGTTTCCGGGTACGTGTGATACTAAAGCCATACACGAGATGATGAGCGCTAGAAAGAAAAAGAGCAACGAAAGCTGTCTCGATTACCTACTTATCATGAAAGAAATGGGAAAGCGCGGAAGACTTGCCGACTATGTTACCATTAAATACATAGTAGACGGCATTATAGACTCTGAATCGAACAAAGTCATGTTATATGGGGTCAAAACATATCCAGCCCCCTAACCATGAACTCTAAAAACAATCTCAAAGTTGTCAAATCTGTCAATTTTGGTACGTCATTTCATACAAAATTTGACAGAAATGACAATGTTTGACAGATTTGTGATTGTTTTAACAGCTCATGGTTAGGGCCCTGATCTGAAGGAGAAATTGAAAGTATACGAGTTAATCAAATCCAAAACAAAAAACGAGCAAGAACGTCAACAAAACTATCGAGTTTCAAGTACTACGTCGAAGCAGCGAGAAACTCATCAATCTACGCAGTGCTATAATTGTGGTGCATTGGGACATGTATCTACAATTACTGTTACTGACATTGAAGATATCAAAAAGTTTCACATAGGTAGGTAACTGCTCAAATTTAAATGACGAGCCGACCATTCCGATAAGAAATTCTGATAAAAACTTATCTGGTATAATTTGCTGTTTTCAAACTGGGAATAAACAACCAAAACATACTTGGCAAAACATGATTAAGAATTCCAGTTTTAGTTCGCATACGAATTCACAAGAATTGTAATACGAACTCCTAGGAAATTGCACACAATCCTTGGGATTTCGTATGCGAATTGGAATTCGAATGCTTCAAAAGTACGCCTCCAAAAACTTATGCTGTGGCGTTTTATCAGGGAGGCCTATTTAAAGCAGATGTCTTCGAAATACTGATGATGATGACGAAACTAACGTTAATAGATCTCGTTTGAGTAGTTACCGACCTTGGTGGCCTGGATGTTGGCGCCAAAAGATATGACAGACACGGAGAAGCCATCTTTTGATGTCCAGGTGTACTTCTTCACTGTTTCATTCTGGAATGTCCCGAAGTCCTCGACGGATAGTTTCACCATAGTGGAGTTTGTGTAGGACACTGGCAAAAGAAATTTTTTTTAACATAATATGTTACAAACAACAACATGTATATATTTTTAATTATATTTTATTAATTCCTTTTTGTACCCAAAAATAAGTTATGGTATTTGAGCAATGGGATCTTGAGTTACTTATTTTACTTAAATCTTCTGTTAGGTACACGTTGTTAAAAGAAACCTGTAAAGTGGAACACCAGAAACGAGTATTCGACTCATCTTTACTAAGTATGTCTGTTAAAAAATTTGGTAAGGCAACGCAAATACCTACAATTGGTATTGTAAATTGTCTTTCACTTAATTGTCAGTTTGTCACCGGTACCACCAATGCAACGCAATTGTCTTACACAATTACCTACTCCATCCTTCTATATCAGTAAATCGATAGATATTAACAGCCACTCGATATTATCAGTTATAAACAAATGACGATTATCTTGGTTCGTTTTGTACTTTACAGCCTTAAATAAAACAAAAAACGACTTACATGGACGCCTAGGTTGCCGGCTGCTACCGCACTGAAGTATGTTTCGTTCTATCGTAAACGATGAAGTTGGTAATGTGAGTAACTGATAGCGGTGCGGCCACAGCCCAAAGATAAGAAATAGTACATATGTATTACCTATGGACAACCTCCGTAGCCGAGAGGCGAGCACGCCGGACTTTAAATGGTGCCGCCATCTCTGAGGTTCCGGGTTCGATCCCCGGTCTGGTCAATGTTATATGTTATATATGTTGGTCGTGTATAAATTCCTAGGAGCATATAAAATCCCTTTGAAAACCTAGAAACGTTTTATAGTGCTGCATTTTGGGCACAGGTTAAAAAACAATTAACGCCCTAGTTTTGTTTTGTTACGGTCCATTGAAGTACTTTGCCATTTTATATTCATCTTGTTAGGTGCTTTTACAAGACAAAATCATCGTATAAAGATCCGGTAAAAGCAAAAAATAAGCGCGATTAGGTACCTGCATAGTCTCCCAAGAATCTAGCGGGCATGGAGTGATTGAATGAACGGATTTATTTTTATTTGTTTAGATAATTCTATTTAATACGGTGCCGTACTGGTGTCTTCGTGTCAAATATTTTAAAGAACTAGTTATAGACATTGATATTGTGTGATTTTTTGTTTCGACAGTTTGCAGCCACAGTCCAAAGATAAGAAGTAGCTCACTTGGCATTAGAAATTCAACGCATGAACAGATACTTAATAGGCCTATTCTGTATTTGACCAGAAGTCGCCTTTCTTGATTTCTTCCTCCTTTTCGTCCTTATAAAAAATAGCAGCCCGTCCCAGCTTCGCACGGGATAGACAATTATCGCTAATAGTTTCGGCAGCGCATTCGACGAAAGACATTTTAAGACTCATTTTTCTACACCTTCGGTTACATTGTTCAAATTTTGCCAAGGATCCCTAATTATTTTCAAAATGAAATGTATGTCACCTTGCCTATGTCAAATTGGAAGAATGTAGCATTCTATTGGTGAAAGATTTTTTTAAATCGGCCCAGTACTTTTTGAGCCTATTCATTACAAACATACAAAAATAGGTACAAATCTTTCCTCTTTATAATATTAGTATAGATAAATACCTACTTGGGCAAATTGTGACATCTTTAAAAATATGCAAATTCCTAATTAGTTAAATTGGTTGTCAATTGCTGTGATTAGGTGGGGTTTACTAAAGTAACCTAAGTAGTAAGTGGACATAGGATGATAAGAAGTTTGAAGTGGGAAGCTAGGTAGGTAGTCTACATAAGTACCTACTTGAAAGTAAATAATTTCTACGTGTGTATACCTACGTGAAAGTGCTCTTCGATAAGTACCCACTATTTAGCTAAATTTGTAATTTATTAATAATCTCGTTATCTCGTACAACATGTGGTGTTCTGCGCTCAAATACAAAAACTTCTTTTATGGGACGAACATAAAATCTCTAAAAAAGAGAATATTTAACTCCAAAAATAGATCTTTGAATACAAATAATTTTGACATAGGCATAACTACTGTTTTTAACCGACTTCAAAAAAAAGGAGGAGGTTCTCAATTTGTCTGAATGTTGTTTTTTTTTTTTGTATGTTTGTTACGCGATTACGCCGTCAATTATGGACCGATATCAAAATTTATTTTTTAGTTTGAAAGGGTATACTCCCGAGGTGGTCCCATTTCCACCAAGTCAGATTCTGATGATGGGATCCCTGGGAAATCGAGGGCAACCCTCAATTTTTATAGGCACCCATAATGTTTTGCATATATTTTCTGACTCGATGCTGATTTTTGGGTCTGGTAATCATCATGTCATGTTGCTGACCTGATGATGGAAGCCACAGAACTCCTTAACGGATAGGAGTTAGAAGATAATACTGCAATTTGTCGACAGAACGTATTTCGCAGTGTGTTGAGCAGACGTGGAGCTTATGAGGTACCAGACCGCCAATTTTTATTTACTGGGGGCGTACCCGCACACCCAGTAACGAAAAAAAATTTTAAAGTTCCTTTCTTAATTTAACCTGTTATTTAACGCGAGACCTTATCCTATGGTAACGACACCAAAATAGCCGCCGTTCTGGTTGGAGTGTAGGTAAACCCTTTTCTTAAGACTTAAAAATTTTCGTCGAAAAATTGACCCTATATAACACCTTATTTTTATCATACCATTGGATGGGGGGTCCATAGAGGACCAATATTAGTTAAGGTTACTTTGCTTTAAAGTCATTTTTGGCGAAGTTAGAAGGGAAAAAATAGAGGACTTAACACTTAAAATTGTAAAATAAAAAAAGTTTAATAAAAAACTAAAAACCGACTTCAAAATGAAACTAAAAAGCGAAAAATAATATTGACTAAAACATACGTAATCAGTTCTTTTTGGAGTCGGTGCCAGACCGACTACCGACCGCTTTTTAGTTTCATTTTGAAGTCGGTTTTTAGTTTTTTATTAAACTTTTTTAAAACATAAAGAACATTTTTTTAAATACTTAAGTAACTTATCAGGCAAAAATAATACTTTCAAAGATGTAATAAATCTTAATCGAGCACTTAGGTCAATCCATTCAATGAATAGTTCTGCGGCAAACCGATTTCAACGGACTTAGCAATGGCTATTATGCATTATGATAAATGAATACTTACCCATTAAAACAGTGAATAAAAATAAATCTCTTGGCGTCATGTTTTGAAGATTTTTGTTACACTCAATTAAATGATTCCTTTTTCACAGTACTTATCACCAAACGTATTATACTTGTTACAGTCAACGTTGGAATTGAAATTATGACACACTAGTTTCAAGCGTAAGTTGATCAATGTTTATGTTATCATACAAATACGCTGCCCGAATCTGTAAGATCGTTGAACTCTATACTGGAATACGTGTATAACATGCTTTAGCGATATTTAACTTAAAACAAACAGTTAATGTCAATGGAACTGACTCATCCGGGGCTTCATTACGCATGGGTGTGCCCCATGGCTCTATATTGGGACCTTTATTATTCCTGACCTTCCTTACTTTACTAAAGATCTGTGTGAGATAGTATTGTTTGCAGATGATACGTCATTGATTTTTAAAACTGACAGGTAAAGCAACCTTTGACGATGTAAATAATGCTCTCTCTCAAGTACTACCATGGTTTACTGCTAACAATCTTTTACTTAATGCATAAAAAAACCAAGCTCATCAAATTCACTATGCCCAATGTGAGGCAGGTCAGTACACATAGGAAAAGTACCACAAACTCTTGATGACTTGCCTGTTTATAAGTTCAAAAAATATTTAAAAAATCCTTATTGAAAAAGGATATTACAAAGTTGAAGATTACTTGAACGCCAAGAGTGCATGGACTTAATAACCTGCCTAGCTCGCACTTACACTATCTTGTAATTGTATTTCCTGTAATAAAACGAAACAAGGCTGACAAAGGTGACTGAGTTTGTTGCGCCGTTTCTTCTCATCACCAGCCGATATGTAGTCCTGAAGCGGTGGTAGGAAAAAAAAATGGGACATGTAAAAGTGCCATTGATCGCCAATTTGCAAAAATAAATGACTTTGACTTTAAAAAGTTCATTCAACCCGATATTCAAGAAAGGATTTAAGTACCTACTTAATTTTTCAATCAGGACGACCTTGGCATGGTCACCGTGGTGATTCACCACTCGTCAAATGCCTGGACCTATGAGACCATCTAAGTTTTGGAATCCATACTTTTTTTCCTGATAACGACCTCCGACCTCCTGATAACGACGAGAGACGAACACACCGTACTTGGCGTCGCCATCTCAAAGGTCCCGGGTTCGATTTCTGGTCGCTTCAATATGGAACGAACTAATATCGTCTCAGGTCTGGGTGTTGTGATACCATCATTGTTTCTTATTTCTAGATAACACAAGTGAAATCAGCGCAATAAATATAAATAAATAAATATAGTATAAATATTGAACAATATCACATACATTGCTCTGATCCTAAGTTCAGTAGATAAAGCACTTGTGTTATAGAAATCAGAAAAAACGACGGTACCACAACACCCAGACCTGAGACAATATAGAAAAGTTTGTTTTCCACATTGACTCGACCGGGGATCGAACCCGAAACCTTAGAGATGGCAATGTATGTGATGACCAATATTGATTTATTTAATTTACCACTTGCTTAGCGGTTCGGCTAGGATCGTAACATCTAGTGGAAACCTGCACATTTAGATACTACTCCTAATTAAAGTGTATCCATAGCCAAAGTAGTCTGAATGACTGCTACGAAAATCGGACGTGTAAACCTAACAAATTAAAAAAGCCAGTCACTTGTCTCGATCCTTTGATTGTCACTATTACCAACTCGAACAGCCGTTTAAAACACGACCATTTTCAATTTTTCATCAATTGTCAAAGGTTTGTTACATAAGTAAATTGATATTATAATTTGATGGATAAAATAAAACTAACTTATCTAAACTAAACGTCCGAACGAACGAAACATTTTCACGGTAGCCCGGTAGGCCTCTGGCCCACTTTCCCTAGATTTAAGGAGGTCTAACTAATGGAAATCGCTCTAAACGTAATAGCCACTTGCTAAATCTGGAATCATGGTCAACCCTGAAATTCCCGACTGTAAATAGGGAAAAACACTATTGTAATATTTGTAAAATAACTTTTAACTTTCGCGTTGCATAATTAAACCCGTATCCTAGTCGTAACATCCGGAAAATAAATGGTAACATTTGTACCTAAGTTATTAGTTTTAAAACACTATTTTAGTAAGAAAAATCCTAAACAACTTCATCAGCCACCCGGATCGGAAAACACCACGTAAATAAACTCTTGTCATCACTCCACGGCACATCAATTATTATCAAACCATCTTAGGATCCCTATTTTTTTTTTTAAATGGGTTATACCTAGTAGTAGTTTTCAATTTAATTATGGTTGTATTGATCTTAGGTCACAATCACATGCAATACTTGTATACGTTTCGGTAATTAAGATTAGAATTATGTGCACGCCACTGAGCTCTAAGAGCATTTGAAATGAACTGTGGTTCTGCTGCCAGTCACCACAATAGGTCAGTACATTCATCATTCAAGATTGAGAATGAGAACCAATGCTTAATAGCGATACAATATAATGCCTATTGTTTAAAGATATGAATGGCGGCAACAGTTATTTTCCGTGTTACGAAAGATTGACAGGATGTTCTGTAAGTATTTTATTTATTTCGCGGGTAGGTAAAATTGTGTACCTATAACATAAAGATGGTTTAAAATCTAGCCGCGTGCGAATAAGAACGCAAGCGAATCATACACTTTTTGATAGATTTTGGTAATTTTTAAGTTTTGGCACAGAAAGCCCCCTTTCATTTATAACCGACTTCAAATAAAAACCGACTTCAAAATGAAACTAAAAAGCGAAAAATAATATTGACTAAAACATACCTAATCAGTTCTATTTGGAGTCGGTGCCAGCCATCGAGAGTTAAAATGTGTTCATTCGCACCGACTCCAAAAAGAACTGATTAGGTATGTTTTAGTCAATATTATTTTTCGCTTTTTAGTTTCATTTTGAAGTCGGTTTTTAGTTTTTTATTAAACTTATTTTATTTCACAATTTTAAGTGTTAAGATCTCTATCTTTCCCCTCCTAACTCCGCCAAAAATGACTTAACAGCAAAGTGACCTAGAAAAATGTTGTTCTTCTGTGGACCACCCACCCAATGGTATAATAAAAATAGGGTGCTATTAATGATCAATTTTTCGACGAAATTTATTACGTCCCAGACGCCTTTAAAATAAGCTTCAGTTTTCACCTTCCAACTCCGCCAAAAATGACTTGACAGCAAAGTAACCTTAGCTAATGTCCTCTATGGACCTCCCATCAAATGGTATGATAAAAATAAGGTGTTATATTGGGTCAATATTTCGACGAAAATTTGTAAGTCTTAAGGAAAGGGTTTTCCTACACTCCAACCACAACGGCGGCTATTTTGGTGTCGTAACCATAGGATAAGGTCTTGCATTAAATACCAAGTCAATTTAAGAAAGGAACTTTTAATTGTTTTTTTCGTTACTGGGTGTGCGGGTACGCCCCCATGATGATTACCAGACCCAAAAATCAGCATTGAGTCAGAAAATATATGCAAAACATTATGGGTGCCTATAAAAATTGAGGGTTGCCCTCGATTTCCCAAGGATCCCATCATCAGAATCTGACTTGGTCTAAATGGGACCACCTCGGGAGTATACCCTTTCAAACTAAAAAATAAATTTTGAAATCGGTCCATAATTGACGGCCTAATCGCGTAACAAAAATACAAAAAAAAAACAACATTCGGACGAATTGAGAACCTCCTCTTGCTTTTTTTGAAGTCGGTTAAAAAAGGAGGAGGTTCTCAATTCGTCTGAATGTTGTTTTTTTTTGTGACAACAGAAGAGGTGTTCTGTTGTTTTCTAGAGGTGAAAATCACTCATTTTATTAAAATTGACTGTAATATACAACCTGTGGGGTATACACCAAAAAAACTATTAGGTCCCTGCTCGTCCAACACAATAACGCATTCAGCTTTAAGCCCGTGTGTTTTTATACCATGAAGAGGTACACAATAATTTCTCCGATTGCAGCCGTATTAAATATATTTATAGCAAAGAGTAAATAAAAACACCGGCTTCGGTGTACCTATTAAGTTAGAAATTTTGATCAACCCTGGTTATTAACAGCTAAGTAAGAAGACAAATACTGCTTTTCAATGACATATAATTTGCAATATTGTGATTACCATTTCTATATGCTTTGCACTCCGGAGCACGACCTACTACAAACGTCATCTAATAATTATAAATAAAGTTGACGACTGGACCGCGCGAACTGTACGACCACATTTTAAAGTTATATTTGATTGACTTAACCAATAAATATGATATAAGCACAATACACATATTTGTAATGTGCTTGCAACGACCTTTCGTTTAATACCAAACTAGTGATGGTTATCTTTGTAAACAATTTTTTGAGGTTAGAATCTGCGGTTTAAATTCCGTCATTAAAAATAGCCTATGCCATTATTACGAATCTATTGACACCTCATTCATAAAAATCGTTTTAGTTTTAGGCGCTACGGTGGAACATACATAGACTGCCAAAATCATAATCAGTCCTTTTGGCTTCGCCGTAGTCGGGTAAAAACTCATCTAAAGTGACGCTGACTGTTAAATAAAACACAAACTTAATAGAAGACCACTATACAATGTTTATTTATAAACAACATCAAAATAAGCGACATTATTGGCCACCCCGCACACGTTCCCGTATACAGCCAGCTTGAGGTACCCGTCCTCCCCAAAATCGGACCCCCATGAGTTGCGGACGATGTAGTAAGGAACGTCAGCCGTGAGGTCGTACCCGACTATCTGCACCACGTGGTTCATATTGCCCCAACTATTGCTAAAACAGATATTTATGACAGATGTAATGCCTTGTATCCACTATGTTCGCGAACCTCTTGTGCTCCGCGCTCCTGCAACTGCTTCAATGCATACGGATCGCGCTCCCCAGAGTATTCGCCCAAAAACCGCCCTCGATTGGAGCGCCGAAAGCGCACCGTTTCACGCTTCAGGAGCGCGAACGTATCCACTATGTAGAGGTGTGGAGCAGTTGCAACTGCAAGAGCGCTGAGCGCAATAGGTTCGCGAACATAGTGAATATGTCGCAGTCGGATTGTATAAGCCGCCGTATTACAAACCAACTAGCTGTTTTACAAAACGGAGGCGTTTTGCAATACGGCGGATCGATGATACGGCGGATTGTCATTGCGGTGTGTTCTCCGATATGATGCCTCACGTTTAGCCGCATTGTACAATTCGAATTTTTAGTGTTACGATTTTTTTTACCATAACGTAATTGCCTAGTATTCCGCCATACACCATAATCTAAAGCAAACTTAATGGTTTTAACGTCCATTATTATAACCTGTAAATCTAGTTATAATTTACGGCTTTATACAGTTCAATATTGCGACAAATATAAATAATTTAGCTGCACCATCATTAATTTCACAATCATTTAGAATATTTTCGTTATCTAAACCACTATTTAGTCCACTTTTACGCACTCTCACTTCTCTGTTCGACGCCATTTTTGTTGTTTTGACGTATTGAATAACGTGTAAGCTCGTATTCAATGCGGCGAACTTTCATTACGGCGTTGTGCAATCCGCCGTATCCTCGATCTGCCCTATTGCAAAACGCCTCCATTTTGTAAAGCAGCTAGTTGGTTTGTAAAACGGCGAATTGTGCAATCCGACTGCGACAATATGGCTTTATAAAACAGCCATATTGTCCCGTCCGCTATACATACATAAAGCATACGCCTCACCTCAACAATAAGGTAGTTTTGGGCCATAGTACACCTTACCGTCAGATGTAATCAGGCCACTTATTACGCCACTAATTAAAGGCCTCTGAGTAGGCTTTATAACGAGTATTAACAATACATTTTTTAAAAATTACGGCAATCAGTGCCCACACAAAGCGCTGCCACTACATCAGCTAACACCTAGTATTTTAGGTTACTTTGATTTGATTCCGAGAATATGAAGACTGAATCGAGGGAAGGAGGGAATATCATATCATATCGTGTTTTGTTGCTCATGCTAGGGCGGCAGGCCTCGTCTTCTAACCGGCCAATCTGGTAGTCATTGGGAGGCCTATATACTCAGCAGTAGACGTCCTATGACTGAAATGGAAGACTCACTCGCACGCCCATTGTATAACGCCGTTGTTGTAGTAAGGCCAGTTTATCGCGTTTACCACAGCCACTATAGGCCCGTGGAACGCAATCATACGTAGCATTAACGTTTCGTTCATGTTGCTAAAAAGAAACAATACAATATCGTTACATAGTGTAAACATATTACAGGTTACAATCCCCGGAATTGTTGAGCGCTGGGGCCTCTTCCCCTCTTTAGAGGGGATCGCTTTGCGATCATCGTATTGGAGATGCGTGTGCGCGGAGCTACCAACCAATCCCGGCCGGCAGTGCAGGCGCGTCGCGTGTCCAGCCAATCACGTAATCGTAATGTTCTTCTGCATACCTATCCTTCGCTTAGCGCTCAACATCCATGCCAGACAACACACCAACTGCCATAGTCTCGATATAAGGAATTAACATTCTTGATGATACTAGGTATCAGACAATCAATTTTACCATGGCACTGACGTCACACACCCAGATCCGAGCCAATTCAAAGTGTTTTGTGACCTGAATCAAGTCCAACCGGGAATTGAACCCGTGACACCCTGCGAATCAATTTATAATACAAGATGTAAAAAACCTGGTCGGTCCAAAAGGGCTGATGCTCAAATGTATCAATTTTTTTGATGGGACCAACATCGGAAACTAAAATAAAAAACGCCTAAGTTTGCAATTAATAAAAAAAATACTAAACCGCCGTCCAGCTGGTGTCAGTTTGAAGACAGAGGTGTTTTTTTTACACAAACTGCGAATAGGAATAACAGAAATAACCAATTTTCGAAAGAATACTTACCATGTATTATTGAATTTTTCAATCCGTATTCCACTCGGGAGGTGGTTTTTATCCATCCTGCAATTTTCATTTATCAACTTCAAGGGGTAATCGTGTTCGCGGACGATAGGGTAGTCTTGAAAACAGAGGAAGTCTAGCGCCGCGTACACGTCACCATAGTCACAACCAGCATTGTGGTCGGAACAGTCTATTAGCTCCTGAAATAGGCCATAAATATAAAATATTGGACAACATCACATACATTGCTCTGATCCTAAGGTTAGTAGCTAAAGCACTTGTGTTATAGAAATCAGAAACAACGACGGTACCACAACACCCAGACCCGAACCAATATACAGGGTGTACAAGAGAATAGGACACTCCTTAAAACCACGTGATCAGCTGATCATATACAACAACTTTTCCTATGGGAGCAGCATCGAAATCGTGATTTTTTTTTCAGATGCTCCATACATTATCATTAAGGTATACGAGTAAGTTTGTATGGGAAATATGAATGAAAAAAAAATATCGATATCGATGTTGCTCCCATAGAAAAAGTTGTTATATATGACCAGCTGATCACGTGGTTTTAAGTTTTAAGTGTCCTATTCTCTTGTAGACCCTGTATATAAAAATATTGGACAACATCACATACATTGCTCTGATCCTAAGTAACTAAAGCACTTGTGTTATATAAATCAGAAACAACGACGGTACCACAACACCCAGACCCGAGCCAATATAGAAAAGTTCTTTTTCTACACTGACCCGACCGGGGATCGAACCCGGAACCTCAGAGATGGCGACGCCTTATAATAATAGTCCGGCATGCCCGCTTCTCGGCTACGGAGGCCATATTTACAAAAAATACCAATAACGATGTCACAGCAAGTGCGAAAATAGCATCAATTCCGGATGCCTGCAGCAGTCTTCTAGGATAACCGAGGTTAGTTAGAGTAAAAAAACCGGCCAAGTGCGAGTTGGACTCGCGCACGAAGGGTTCCGTACCATTATCTATAAAACGGCAAAAAAAAAGTTTGTTCTATGGGAGCCCCCTTAAATAATATATTTATTTTATTCTGCTTTTTAGTATTTGTTGATATAGCAGCAACAGAACATCATCTGTGAAAATTTCAACTCTCTATCACAGTTTATGAGATACAGCCTGGTAACAGACGGACAGACAGACAGACAGACAGACAGCCAGACGGACAGCGGAGTCTTAGTAATAGCAAAGAGTTAGTATTATACTGTAATAGGGTCCCGTTTTACCCTGTGGGTACGGAACCTTAAAAAGTGAGACGCCCAATAGCCCAATCAAGAGGTTAAGTGCGTAACAGTCGGCTCCCTTGCGCATCTCAGTATCAGCTAATTTAATCCCGAACTATCCACTAACACGGTATTAAACATCATTCTACAGGGTTTAACAAAAAGGCGAAATAATATTTAAGGGTATGTATGTATGTATGTAATGTGAACATCAAGTAGTAAAAGTTTTAGTTAAAAATAAACAACTTTTTTTCCCATACTAAGTAAATAAATTGTTTTTTTACCGAAAGTGTTGACAACCCTGAATCTGCGGTCATTCGTTAGCGAACCCCCGCCCGCAACCCTCGCCCGCCGCACGATCAGCTAAAATGCTGATGTGATATTTAAGGTTGTCACCGATAAGTTTTTGTTAAAACTTTAGCATCAATTTACTCAGTAATTTATACTCGCACGAGTTTGTGGTTTTGCAAGAACTACACATTTACTACTCTACACGTCCTTTAAATTTTATTTCGCCTTATTGTTACATCCTGTATAGTTGTCAGTTTGTATGACGATGACAGAGAAAGAATGATGTCTTAATCTCGTACTAAACTAATCCGGCTGTGGGCAAGTCGACCTATTTACCTGTGAGCTAAGTTGAACCAGGTAACCGAATTTGATGGCCGCCATAGACTCCATGACGCCTACGATGCTCATGGCCCAGCAAGCATGACATCGGAGCTGGTTTAACACCTTAGACACCACTCCTCGGTCACGCCTGTGAAAGTTGGTTTAAGTGCTTACACATCATGTCGGCCTATTGTAGGTGAGCCTCCCCCAAAGAGCGTCAAAGAGCACGATCTCCCGCTTTTTTATCGAAACAAAAGTAGAATTAATTAAATTACTTAAATAAATTGTGTCTACAATCAAATAACATGAAGACATACTTAGTTTTACATGTATAATATATGGGGTGTAAAAAAAGGCTCAACGAAGCCGAATACTACATATTCTACGTATTATTACGATCATTTTTTTCTTTTACACTATACCGTGGAAATGACAGGTTACCGAGTTATTGAAAGTCAAAGTTACAAATTTTTTTCAAAGATTTTTACAATATTGGCTTCTGTTTGATAATACTAAACTTTTTTACAAAGAAACATGATCCACCTACACACACAGGCATAGTCTGTGGCGTGCGCGCTATATATTGCGGGTTAGAAATAAGTTTTTTTTTATACCTAAAAATAAAAGTCATTTCCCAGCAATTATTTTTTTTGCATTCTACTTGGTTTTATGTATAGAATTCGTGGTTTAAGGCTTCGTTAAGCCTTTTTTTACACCCTGTAGTAAGATATAAAAATTTTTGGATTATAAATTCAAGTTTGTTGTATTGTATTGTTCACTTTAAAAAGGTCTCACTAGCTTTCACGTTGTACTTCTTACGTTCGCAAGTATGGTATTAGTTCACAAATAGAGACTTACCAATCAAACTTCTGAGGTATGTCGGCCTTCGTATGAACTGTTCCTTTTCCTTTGCTTTTCTTCTCATGTAATCCTTTTTTATTATTCCTTAGGGGTGGGCACGTATCCCGCTCCAGCCCCTCGCACTTATAGCCGACATGACTCAACAAGTTTCGCCTCTCTGCCGTGGACATGTCTGAGAACTTGTTCAGACCATAGACACCTGGCTGTATGGCTTCGAGCCTAGATAGTTCTTTTAGTGTTTCCTATAAAAATCAAAAACGGGGTGTCTAAGGCTCGGACAATATGCTTATTGATGGCTGCTGGCAGAAACGGCTATGGGTAAACCCGGATTCAATCCGTTGCTAAAGCAATAAGGTCGTTTTTTGAACGGGTTCTAGAAAAATCTGGCCGGTAACAGTTGCTAGTCCGAGTTTAAAGCAATCATTACGAAAAAATATTATTTGTTGCCATGCATTAAAATTTATTTGTTTTGTATTCAACATTGTAACACTATACGTATCACAATACACTATGTAAGTGCCTCAGCGAGCTATAAAGGGATTTATTACAGTGATATATTTTAAGGCAAAAAATATCGGAAATCAGGTTGTCGTAATCGATAATGAAGGAGGGGTTACCCAGGCGGGGGCCGGGCCCTATGACACACACACACACAGGGATCCAATGCAAAGATAGAAAGATACCACATATAATAAGGGAGTTCGCAGATTTATTTGACTCGAAAAAGGTTGGGAAAGGCTGGCTATGGCAGAAAACGCAACCATATAGGATCAGGGCTTCTCTTGTGTGCCTATGTGGGCACTATTTTCTGTAGGCCTATGCAACCCAGCCTTTTATTATACTGTAAATGATTATATAAATGATAAAAATATTTTAA
Source organism: Anania fuscalis (assembly GCA_950371115.1). NCBI lineage: Eukaryota > Metazoa > Arthropoda > Insecta > Lepidoptera > Crambidae > Anania > Anania fuscalis. The sequence continues at coordinate 10,660,560 of OX493344.1, forward strand.
AATATATACTTCCCACAGGTACATTTATCTTGTAATGTAAAATATATACTATTTAAAAAGAGGCTGACAATAGTGACCGAGTTTCTTGCGCTACTTCTTCTCGGCGCTAGCCCAAAATTGTCCCGAAGTAGTGGTAGGGAAAAAAATATTGGGACGTGTAAAAGCGCTTAGTTTAAGCCTATTTACAGAAATAAATTGGTTTTAATGGTTTTTTAATGGTTTTTATTGGTTCTTTAGGGTCGGCAGAAAAGAAACAAAACTCTTTTCGCAAACTTGGCCATAAGGCACTTTTACACATACCAATAATATTTTTTACCCTACCACAGGCAGATAAACAGTTTTTGGGCCCTTGATATAGGTTGGGAAGGGTTAAATAAAAGATATCACAAAGATCGTAGCTGCAGAAGAAGATACATAAAACGAATTATACTTATAGATATTGTTATTTACTTACCTTAAAATACTCGAACCGTGTAACAATCTCCTCATCTTTATATTTCTTTTTAAAGTTTCTAACATATACGTAGTATTGATAAAATACTTCTTGTTCTTCAGATTTTTCGGAATATTTCCTTTCTAAAAATGTATCATAGTTAACCCATGCTGTGTATGACCCTATAAATATAATTATACATATTGAAAATAAAAAAATGTAATTTGACATGCTCGCAACACAATTACAACTGAATGTTATAATATTCTGTTATGCTACACGATCAAAATAATACAGTTATACTTAGTTTTCCTGTTAGTTATTTGAGGCATGTTGTAATAATAATTAAATTTCGGTTTAGATAAAAGTAGGGATAAGGAAAAGTCTGATAGCTTATTACGTATAAAACTAGGGATAAATTGAAATTATATAATTTACTGTACAAAGTTGTAGGTTATACACAGCTAGCGCTCTCAACATCCGTGCCACTAGTATTATATGGTTTCGAAGTAAGGACTTAACATAATTATGTCATGAGGTACCAGACAATATATTTTGTTAGGGACCTTTCTCAGCTACAAACATACATATAAAAAATCGGCCAAGTGCGAGTCGGACTCGCGCACGAAGGGTTAAATTCCGTACCATAATCTATAAAAGCGGCAAAAAAACACGTGTGTTGTATGGGAGCCCCCTTAAACATGTATTGTATTTTGTTTTTTAGTACTTGTTAGCGGCAACAGAAATACATCATATGTGAAAATTTCAACTCTCTAACTATCACGGTTCATGAGATACAGCCTGGTGACAGCAGACGGACAGACAGACAGACTGACAGCGGAGCCTTAGTAATAGGGTCCCGTTTTACCCTTTGGGTACGGAACCCTACAAAGATATCGTGGAATATATTTGATTAAACCTAAAAAATCTACAAAATTCAATTTCAATTCAAAAGAAATATTATAATACTAGAATATTATGTTACTAGAATAGTAAACAATTGAAACGATTGTTTAAAAAAAACATTTATTTATAAACATATAAATCTAACAACAATACAGATGATTTTGTTCCTCTTGATCACATCTATGTATTTATTTAAAACTGATACAAAGGCACTGTTATGGCACTTTTTCGGCTTGTACTTATTGAAATGTTATAATTATACTTAATACTTATATTAGTTAAAATTCGCTATTATTATAATGATATTAAATCACATTATAACCTTACAAAACAAAAAAACACGGTAACTAACAAAAATACGTCACATTCATTAAAATTTTTGAGATTACAAAACCAACTGAGTATAATAAGAATCATTAGATATGTGTGATGAACTAAATCTTGTTTGATACACCATACCACTATTTATTACGAGTATACCGAAAAACATCACAAACTAAAAAGCTGGTCATATACACCGTGAATTTTTAATTACCCGAGAAAATTAACTAACTTACTCAGATATCAATATACATCGAATTTGGCGAATAAAAAATTTTTTTTTATGAGAAATTTATATAAGAGATCCCTAACATTCCTTAAAAAATATGCACCATAAAAGTCCTGCTAATACAAATAGTAATCATTATCATTCCAACATTAACGGAACCAAAATCCACCTAATTTGGTCGCGTAATATTGGCGTACGGAAGGATATAACTATGAATGATTTTTTTTACATTCATAGTTATTCCTTCCGTACGCCAACGCCGTACGCCGTTCCGTTTTTTTTATTCGCCAAATTCGATGTATATCGAGATCTAAGTATGTTAGTTAATTTTCTCGGGTAATTAAAAATTTACGGTGTATAATAACTTTTGCGATGGAAGCAACATCGAAATCGATAAAAAAATGAGGCTACTTCATACAAACTTACTCTCGATTATAAATAATGTATCATCTGAAAAAAAAAACACAATTTCGAAAATGCTTCCTGAAAAGTTGTTGTATATTTAGCAACTGATCACGTTGTTTCAAGGAGTGTCATATTCTTTTGTACATACTGTATACAGATTATAAATAAGGAAACGAATATATATTAACCTTTGAATATCATCCTATACATAAATAGTACGTACGTTACTAATAATTCTTTTATTAGCGCTGAATGTTCCAAAAGGTTATTTTTGGCTGCCGTTTTCTGAATTTCGGGAATCGAACGGTGAACTCAGCAAATAATATCGCAGATACTATTTAGACAGAACTAACTTTGTTAGAATAAACTAAATTAATTGTTCCTCAATCTTAATTTAAAATAAGTTTTAACTATACAAAGATCAGCATACCATCTAAAATTATTTGCATTTATTAGTCAGACAAAATATCGGACTGCTTTTTAAATTCTACACTAAAAATAGATTTAATTTCACCCTGTATTTTTTTATAGCTGCACATTAATTATCTATGGCTGGACTACAGGATTAATTACACGTATAATATTCGATCATATACAGGGTGTAACAAAAAGGCGAAATAAAATTTAAAGGACATGTAGAGTAGTAAATGTGTAGTTCCTATGCAAAACCACAAACTCGTGCGAGTATAAATTACTGAGTAAATTGATGCTAAAGTTTTAACAAAAACTTATAGGTGACAACCTCAAATATCAGCTGTTAGGTGTAAACAAACTCATAAATCGAGATTAAGTAGGAAACAGATGTGAAACTTTCATAAAATGTGCAGTGATCTTCTCAATGAATGAATTTATTTACTTAGTATGGGAAAAAAAGTTGTTTATTTTTAACTTAAACATACCCTTAAATATTATTTCGCCTTTTTGTTACACCCTGTATAAAATTATAATAATGTAAACTGAGTATTCAATGCTAAGGATCAATTTTCACCAGGTAAGTACAGAAGCAAGTGTAATCAGAAATAGGTTGAGGTACTTAGCTTGTCGCGTATGAGTCCCAAAACTAAATATGCTATAAGGCAATACTTTTCTACTTGTCTACTATACTAAAACAGGTATAAATCGACCTTTAATACTAGATTAAAAATTATATTTATTATTTTGTTTTTTTAAATCGTAAATTTCGTTATCTGGATGTAAAATTAAATCTAGCTACTCTAGTTAGATGCTCAGTATTTCATTAATCTAATCAGAATGTCGGAAGGATGACCATGAAACCGTGATCGACTGAATACATGATGAAATTATCAAACTGTTGGCAACACCAAAATTATAGTTTTAAAAATATATAAAAACATTGTCTATGTTCTCTTTTCCGTTCCCTCCATTGTAACACGCCTAAGTGTCATGTATAAAACTATTAATAAATAAAATAATTAATTGTTACAGTGAAACCAGTACTTTCTTTTAAATCCTACGGAGACCTACAAGCAGCCTACAGTCCACTCACTCAACACACACCTTAACACCAACAAATCGAGACGTGGTACTGTGTGTAGATTGCTTTGCAATATTGTACTCTATTGCTTTAAACATAGAGTCTATAACAATCTATAGAACGCTCGTTCTAAATGATTTCGACTGCGTACCCATGTATGGAAAACCATCATTTAGTTGTCAGTTAATACGACTTTATGGATTAGATTGATGAAATACTGATCGTGTAACCTTAGGCTACATTACAAGCTGCAATGGAGAATGATAATAGATACGCCAAATCAGTTTAAAGTTTGTTACAGTAAGGCTTGTATGTATACAAATATACTAGTTTTTGTTGTAGTCAAAACTACCTATTAGTTTTGATTTTACAGGCATTTAAACTTACGATAAATATCGAGTCCCGCTAACAGTCACGTGACCGCATGTGACGTCAATTTACAACGCTCCGCTTAGTAAAAACTCGCCAGACACCGTGCTGATGAGAGCGCGAGCGGACTGAGCGCGTGTTGTGAGATGACGTCACACCGTCACACGTTTACTTCTATAAATCGGAAACTAATTGACGTATCCAAGTAATTCTTTTACTTGTATTTTTTATTTTTGATAGAGAATATGGAGAGCTAATATTGAAAATATGTAAACTTTGTTCATTATTATCTATTATATTTATCAAATAGCTGCTCACGAAGTAACCAAACTACCGTGGGGTGGTTCTAGCTACAAAACACGTTAAAGTTGATCAGAGTCGAAGTGACACTGTTTAAGAATATGTTAAGATAGGACTAGCTAATGTAGGTACTATTTAATTGCGAAAACTATTTTATGACACCATTTACATTTCAAAATTACCATTTAATTACTATACAATTCTCATAGAAAGAGGTTCTGCTTATTTGGAACACGTTGTATATAAAAATTACGTACGGACGGAACGCGTATTGACTTCAGTATCTTTCTAGTCAGACGAAATGACCAACTTTTTGATGTAAAAGACTTTTTTTATACTGGCAACACTCACACAACGTTTACAGTGGCAACCTCGTTCGCTAGACCACAGATATTGCTGCCGATCGCGAGGTGGAGGTACCCGTTGAGACCGAACTCAGATCCCCAGGAATTCTTGGCTATGTAGTATGGAGTGTCAGCTGTCAAATCGTAGCCGACCAATTCGACGGCGTGGTTTAAGTCTGCTGGCTCACCGCTGTAATGACAAATGAAAATATAAATAAGCAAAACAATGTAGCAGGCTAAAGTGGCAGTGGGCCGGCCACATCTGTCGCAGAACCGACCTTACGGCATACCTTGACGACCTCCGTAGCCGAGCTGCGAGCAAGCCGAACTATACACCGAGACATTTTAGTGGTTGTTTTCCCGCGGCAGAACAATTTACCTTCAGTAGTATCATGGACTAAGTAATTACTATTTTACTTAGTCCATGGTAGTACTATCGAACCACGGGAGTCAATTTTTGTTAGTAAAAATATTTTTGTTATCACCTAATAAAAAAAATAATCATCAACTCGAAAGCGTGAGAAACGATAGTTTCTTTTATGAAATGTGACGTATTTAGATACTGCCTGCCGCACAATATAAATGTTTAAAGTAAAAGAAGCTCCCGCACAAAGTAATACAGAATAAACTGCATTTCATTCACTGCAGGCAATTCGAATTTGAATGCCTACAGGTGATTTGAATATCAAAAAAACATTAATTATTGTACTACTAGGATAGAATCATTTTACTGCGGGAAAACAACCACTAAAATGTCTCGCTGTATATGGCGCCGCCATCTCTAAAGTTTCAGGGTTCGATCCCCGGTCGGATCAATGTAGAAAACGAACTTTGCTGTATTGTCTCGGGTCTGGGTGTTGTGGTACCGTCTTTGTTTTTCTATAGAACAAGTGATTTAGTTACTTACCTTAGGATCAGAGCAATGTATGGGATGTTGTCCAATATTTATATTTAGAACCGATGTTAGTTGGAGTAAACGAGTTCTCGAGTGGAGACCAAGCTTCGGCAAACGTAGTGTAGATCGCCCTCCACGCAATATTATGTGTGATAAATTTCAGCTGTTGACGTTTGTAGATAACTAACACCCAAATTTTTATATTTATGTGCTAGATATATATTTATCATTATCATCATCATTTCTGCCATAGGACGTCCACTGATGAACATAGGCCTCTTGCAATGACATCCAGACTGGCCGATTGGAAATCGCCAACTAAGACATGACTCCATTCAATTTCTTTGCCCATGGACTGTATACCGGTATAAATATGGATACTTTTTGTCAGTATGATGTCATACCAGCCCATCTAGCATGAGCAACAAAACACGATATGATATGATATAGCATTTTTTCGCGTATTTTTTGTCAAAATATGAACTTTTAACGAAAAATCGAACTTGATCGTGATGTCGCCGGCACGGACATGCTCACTGTTTCGATAAAAGTTCAAGATGGCGGCTATACAGTGGCGAGCATTGGTTTTATTTCGAGGTAGGCAGTATATACTTAGAAATGAGTTTTATTGATGAAAATCTGTGGTTTTCATCAATAACACACATTTTTTTATTTCGAGGTAAGCAGTAGATACTTCACGTTTTTTATTGGTGAAAATCAGTCGTTTTCGTCAATCTATACTTCTATACTAATATTAGAAAGAGGAAAGATTTGTACCTATTTTTGTATGTTTGTAATGAATAGGCTCAAAAAGTACTGGGCCGATTTAAAAAATTCTTTCACCAATAGAATGCTACATTCTTCCAATTTGACATAGGCTACATTTCATTTTGAAAAAAATTAGGGATCCTTGGTAAAATTTGAACAATGTAACCGAAGGTGTAGAAAAATGAGTCTTAAAATGTCTTTCGTCGAATGCGCTGCCGAAACTATTAGCGATAATTGTCTACCCCGTACGAAGCCGGGACGGGCTGCTAGTAACACATATTTATAAGTACCTTCTGCCTACCTCATTTCATTTACCAGGTAGGCACTACCAAATTGCCTATATGCACCGCACGCCACTGCGGCTATGTTACCATATTTTGAAAGTTGGGTGTCGATAAATCGCTATATCGTATCATATCAAACCGTGTTTTGTTGCTTATGCTAGAGTGGCTGTTGTGATATGGTACAGAAATCCTAAATACACACATATTAATTTCTGTATGATGTCATACATGAATCTTTTGGTGACGTAAAATTTTAGTACAGATATACCTACGCACATACTTTATTTACTGGTAAATTATGGACTGATACGAAATTTGGCCTGTAATGGTTATTGCGCCCTCTGGCTCGTTTCCCTACCCTACTACCCACGCTAGCGCCCCTCCCGCACCCCGCGCTTAGGCCCCACATACCAGGTCAAATTACAGATAGTTAATAGAGGTTAAATAAATAAATATTTGACATCACATACCTTGCTAATCCTATGGTAAGTATCCAAAGAACTTCTGTTACAGAAGTCAGAAAACACGTCAGTACCACAACACCCAGACCCGAGAAAATCTAGATAAGTTCGTTTTCCCGACCGAGAATCGAACCCAAGTCCGTCATGTCCGCCTCTCGGCTACGGAGGTCTTCTAAGTAAGTACAAAGTTAATATCAGTACAGAAAGTAGTCCGCGTCGTCAAAATTTTATTATTGCTATTTTAACTGATACTATAACTACAGAAATTTTATAAATTTAGGACCACGTGCCTGAACAAACCGGGATAGATAAAAGCCTGAGGAACTTTGTCTCTCTTTTTTTTCTTTTTATTGTAATTAAAATGTTTAATGTTGAGTTGTTGAGTATCGACTTTGTATAGTATAGTCTCAACCCTATTTAATGGCAAATAAACTATTTGTATTTGTAAAGTAAAGTAGGTTAGTATTGCTTTTGTTTCTAGTGCATGCTGTTGTCACCCATAATTAAGTTTGCACTTAGCACATTTATTATTATATAAGAATTCTAAATTGGCATACTGTTGGTGTAACCTTGTTGGTGATCGTAATAAAAAAATATATATAATATTACTTATAACTACAGATATTTTATACCGAAATACAGGCCCTGCTCTGTCGTTACCTGCAGTGATATTGTATGACGCCGTCCAGATAGTTCTGCCAACTCAGCGCATTGACGGCCACGGCCACCGGCCCGTGAGTCGCCAGAGCTTCTATGATCTTCTGCTCTTTGCCTACGAAACTGGGAATAAATAAGAATGCTTATCACCAAATAATACATTGTAAGCTCTTATGGAATTAAACCTCATGTAAAAGACCCAATAATTGCTTTAGGGACGCCCCACACTAGCGTCTTTCGAGCGTCACGTCGTGGCAGCATCCAATCAGTGTTGACGCAACGCACTGCCACGACGTCGACGCTTAAATGACGTCATCAGGATCGGTTACAAGGTTCGATAAGTATCATCATCATTTCAGCCATAGGACGCTCACTGCTGAACATAGGCCTCCCTCAATGATTTTTAATTTGCCGGTTGGAAGCGACTTAAAGCCTGAAAAGGCTATAAAGAAAGAAGTAAGAAAGAAAATGTGGCACGCACTACGGACCAATAAAGAGGCTAAAGTATTGTTAACTTCAACTTAACAACATGCACCTTAATACTAAGATGAGAATCATTACTTTGCCGTAACACAGTTTGGAACTAGTATGGAATGTAAGTAAAGGATTTTTTTGCTCTTGTTTTATGTAACTGTTATTTTAGTGTACTAACTGTATTTGGGATACACAATAAACTATTTCAATAAGTAAGACAGCCCAGCAAAACTAACTTACTCGTCGCACGTAAACGATGCAACCCGCACACCAGTAGCGTTCTTCGTAGCTTTACAAGCGCCATTTGTTAGCTGGAGCGGGTACTCGGTATCTTTCTCCACCGGCATTTTGGTCAACATCAGCCAATCGAGTAGGAGGCAAATATCGCCGCCCGCGCAGCCTGCGTTGCCTAGAGCTGCGCAGTCAATAGCCTCCTAGAAAGCAAATGTTTGATTTTAAAGTCAATATCAAGTTTAGTACCTGAATTTTCCAAAAGACCGACAAAATAACTTCACATATGTACAAATATTAAACTTTTTTCTCTTTACAAGTAAAGCAGTTGACATTTCAAAATTGTAATAATACTAAATGGTTGAATTACGACACTACGACATAAGATTTGAATTCAGCAGGAGGCATTGTGTTGATCAGCAGGAGCAATTCGAAGTTTACATTATTTTATAGGTAGGAAAACCATGGCTGTCTGTCATATGATTCAATGGCATTAGATATATATTACTAGATAGTCGCCGCCATAATATGTAGTTAGTCAAAATATAATTAATCAGTGTGATTGTTGAAAAAACAAAGGCAGATTATCTAGGTTTTGAAACTGACGGAAAACCCCAAAAACCACCCACCTGTACACTAAGTGGCTGCAATTTCCCAGTGTTGATAGCCGACATAGCTTCCATGGTTCCAATGGTGCTGAAGGCCCAGCAAGCGCCGCAAAGGCCCTGGTTCCGTATAGGACCTATCACGCCTTTCGTTCGCCTGAAAAATCATCATCATAATTTCAGCCACAGGACGTCCACTGCTGAACATTGGCCTCCCCCAGTGACTTGTCATCGGGAGGTTGTTGCCATACTCGCCACGCTTGGCAGGCGGGTTGGCGAGCGCAGTTTTTAATATTATTTCGCACGCAGACACTACTCCCCGTCTCGTGTTACAGGATTTAGTCGCCTCTTACGACACGCCTCCTGTTGGCGGTGGGGAAGTGTATTCTTTACGGCCGTCCCCACACGGCAACTGAAAAATAGTTTATTAATATTTTAAATATCAATTTGCTTGATCAAATTGATTATAAAGTTGTTTGTATTGCTTATGTTAATAATAGGTCACCCTTAGTTTCTTGAACTTGTTATCAAAAACTTTAAATGAAGTTTTAATGTCATCCATACTATTTACGAACCAGTTATCTAATTATACGACAAATTTTAGAAGGCGTCTAAAAACGTAAACTTGTTTCCAAACTAGTTTTTTAGGTAACTATTCACCTTGAGGTGTTAGTAAAAATGCAAACTAACAACTATTTTAGATGTAATAATAGAATTTTGTTCTTCTTAACTTAGTAATATTCTCTCAACTTTAAATAAATGTGTAAAAAGCAATAATAAATTATTATCCAATCTATTTTTAAGTCTGGGAGTCTTACTAAAATTAAAATTGCACAACATTATGCAATAATAAATACCTAGTAATTAAAGAAAGATCATAAATAATTGCAAAACTTATCAAGAAAATGCTAATGATTATTATAATTAATAGCTGTGTGACAATATTATATAATACATAAGTAGTTTAATAAAATTTACTCAAACAGTCAGCAGCAAAATCAAGTTACCTTGAAAGTATGGAATTATAAAACAATTATTGTTTTCTTTATAGGGAAATATAGTTAATTCCTAAGTTTTTAAACTCAAGTTTTGTTATATAGCAAGTCAATGAAACTTTACCTAAAGTAATATCTCGTTTCCAGAAATATCAGTGAATGCAGTGTAACTTAATACAGTTATCTTACATTATAGCACAGCTGAAGATTTGTATATAGTACACAAATATTGGAAAGGGATCTTATCTTGTCCTGTTCAATGGCATATTAAAATATACTGGATGAATTGTTTAGTAATTTCTGAAATAGCATGTGTGTTGCAACTTGGTTTTTTTAAATAATAAGATGCTGAATTTCCGACTGCAATACTCACTAAATAAAAAACCAAAAAATCTTTTTTTTTCTTCTGAAAATAGGATAAAACAAGGTATTTTACACATCGCAATATTTTTACCCTTCACTGTGGCAATGTTCAATATTGTGGAAATATTTGTGATCTAAGAAAAGTAAAGTGGCATCTTTTAGGGCTATTGCCCTGAATTAATGCACTATGAATAGTCCATACTCATTAATAAATCCTTTTACTTATAATTAACAAACTGTAAAACATACATGGACCCAGTGGTGGGCATTGGTTTTATTTCGAGGTAGGCAGTAGATACTTATAAATAATGTGGTTTATTGATGAAAATCACTGGTTTTCATCAATAATTCCCATTTTTAAGTACCTACTGCCTACCTCATTTCAATTATCAGGTAGGCAATGCCTAATAGCCTATATGCACCGCACGCCCCTGCATGGATGTCTAACCTTAAAGGTGTTGGTTTATTATCATTATAATAAGGGTAATGTAATACAAGTTTGCTTACCAATCAACCTGCATTGGCAAAACAGCTCGCTTCTTCCTGATGATGACATAGATGTTATCATGAGACTCATTGTAAGATTTGTTGTGTTGATGAGAATCATCTGTTTCATACTTTTCGCTATCCATTGTCTCACCCCAACTTTTTTTATAGAGACCTGGTGACTTGGTCAGTTTCTCATCGGACAAATGTAACTCTTTATACTCCGTAGCCGACATATCTGATAACTTTGTGAGGCCATATCGCGCTCTTAGATGGTCAGGCCCTCTAGACTCCGAATTTAATCGGTCAATTTCATTCATAGAAGCCTAGCAATAAAAAAAACGCTTATTCAATTCAAATAAATTGGTTTAATTAAACTATTGTTAACATTTTGATACATACCATAAAGTGTTCGAATCTTAGCGCGTATTCCTCGGGTTTGTTTTTATAACTTTTGTTGAACTTTTCGATATAATCGTCGAACATTGGCATCAATTCTTGTTTAGTCCGTTTCCCAGGGTAGGTCAGGGGTATAGCAAGAAATAGCAAACAAAACAGAGCCACCCCAAGTACCCAGTTCCACCACTTTTTCATTTTATTAAATCACTTTATTTATAATAACAGAAAACGCGTCCAAAAGTCTGATTAAACTACTAATTATGCGGCTTGAAAGTAGAAACTGATCGATCACCAATCACCTCTTCTTCCTTCACTTGTTTTGTTGATACTTTTGACATTTGAGTTTGACAATTGCTAAGGTTGACAAGACAAGTAAATCCATTCAATGAACATTCCTTCGTTTCGCTTGGAGCAATCACTAGATGGCGCTTTTTAAAAGTAGATTTAACCTTCTTTTTTACCAAGTTTTTAATTTGCTTGAAACACTTTTTGCAATACTTTTTGCTGTGTAAAAACGACTAGATGGACGGTCATAATCCTAACCTATCCTACTAAGTACCATAGATTGTTCAATTCACTTTAAATTATTAGAATCGTCAGTCTGTTCAATTGCTAAGTCAGGGTTGCCTTGATCAGTGGTCAGGGGTATCGCAAAAAACAACAAACCAAACAGAGTTACTCCAAGCAGACAGATCCTCCACTTCTTCATTCTCTAAAATCACTATAATAATGTTTATATTTAGTGAAATAGTATCACTGGACTGGAAACTCGTCAGTAGTCCGTATGGCTGATTAAGATTACCTGTATAATTATTATTTTTACTATTCAGAGGCCGGAAAATAGTCTTTACATATCTCATCACCAAATTCACCAATAAATTACCAAATCAAAAGTGACAACAGCACACAGCACAGTGCTGAACATTTTATTGTAGGTAGGTAGGTACTATTACATCCATGGTATATATGTTGCAGTAAGATAGATAAAGACGTAATATAGTTATATCCCTAGGGATATAATTATATACCGTAACATAGTTATACAAAAGCGATTCATTACTATCTCACTAGGAATATAGTTATAAAACGGTCACAAGTTAGAGATATACTTTAATTTTTACTCGTGTTCTTCGACAATTAGCAATTACTATGAATACTTCCAAACTTATTGTGGATTCACTCAGGGTAATAAAATACCTAGGTAACTGCAACGACCGTCAGCTGGACTTAGTGTTGAGTGCATTTGAGGGGAGCGAGAGTGTGAGTGTGCGCGCGGCGGGGGCGCCGCTCGTGCCGGTCGATGCGCATCACCCGCCGCTCGAGGCGACCGTGTGCCTGCGCTGCCTGCGCCGACGCCCGCGCTTGCTGAGCGGCGCGACTGCCGCGACTAGCCCGAGCAGTGCACCTCCACAATGGAACTATAATAAGGCTGATTTTCAATCACTGTACTTATCTTTAGCATGTATAGACTGGTCCCCGATGTATATTTTGGATTTGGAAACGAGTTTAAATTTTTTCTATGATAAAATAAATTCTATTCTTGAAAGCTGTGTCCCACGAAAGAGGCGTAAACGCGAAAACTCACATTATGTATACCCAGAGTGGTATACTGCTGATGTCATTCGTGAAATAAAGTTGAAAACGGCTCTTCACAAGAAATACAAAACGAGTCTATCTAGCGTTGATTATGACGCGTTCGCCCGATGTAGGACTAGAGTTAAAGCTATGATTAAGCTAGCCGAGGAACAATATCGGCGCCGCGTTGAAAACAACCTGCTGGAGGATCCGAAGTCCTTTTGGAATTATGCTAACTCTAAAAGAGGTAGTAGGAGTAAAAAAACGCTATTGAAAAACGAAGAGGCGATGACCGCAAAACAGTGTGCTGATGAGTTTGCCAAATACTTTTATTCGGTATATAGTACGGAACAGGCCAGGTTGGATACAAACACAGCGATAGCGGAAGCCGGCGCAGAGAATGGAGCGGCACGGGTCCACCTGGACAGCTTGCAGCTGGAGGACGTGCAGCGCGCACTCGGGCAGCTCAAACCAAAGAAGTCAGCGGGGCCGGACGGCATTCCTCCCTATATAATTAAAGACTGTCGGGCCGTGCTAGCGGAGCAACGTTTGTACATCTTTAACCTGTGTTTAAAATCAGCTATATTTCCGGAGAGGTGGAAAACTACCAGAGTTGTCCCAGTACCAAAGGGGGGCTCCGGAGCGTCCGTTGACGGGTATAGGCCGGTCGCAGTGCTCTGCACACCTGCGAAGGTATTCGAATCCGCGATACATAAAATAATATTCACGCAAGTTAGTTCACAACTTTCAGATGCACAGCATGAATTTAGGCCGGCAAGAAAGACCACCAGTAACCTTCTTAGTTATATGGCTGACGTTCTACCAGTGGTGGATGCGGGGGGGCAAATCGATGCCGCATATTTTGATTTTAGGAAAGCTTTTGATTTGGTAAATAATGACGTGTTATTAAAAAAACTGGCGGGTATCGGTTTCACCCCCCACCTGCTGGACTTCTTTGCTGGGTATATGAAAGATAGGCAGCAGTATGTAGAATACGCGGGTTATACATCAGACACTTACTTTACCAGGTCGGGAGTGAGCCAGGGGAGTAACCTTGGGCCCCTCCAGTTTATAATCTTGATAAACGATCTGCCGCAAGTAGTGAAGGATGCGAAATGTTTATTGTTTGCTGACGACCTCAAACTATACTTACCTGTTGATACCGAGGAAGACTGTGTTAAGCTGCAAAGAGACATAGACAGAGTGGTCTCCTGGAGCAAAGAAAATCTTTTGGAGTTTAATACTTCAAAGTGCGTCACGACCACCTTCTCTCGCGCACGCGCTCCCATCCAACACAACTATGCAGTAGACGGAACGCCACTACTCAGAGTAGCGGAGGTAAAGGATCTGGGTATTTGTTTGAACGCAGGCTTAACGTTTCGTGAACATATAATATCTATATGTAAAAAAGCATATAGAAACCTAGGATTTGTTCTTCGACGGGTTCATGGATTTACAAATATAACAGCCATTATCACATTATATAATGCCTTAGTACGCAGTCAGCTTGAATTTAACGCAGTTATATGGGCCCCGTGTGAAGCTAAGTACAAGCTTATGCTTGAACGGGTGCAGAATAAGTTTGTTCGCTATATTTACTTAAGGCTCTATGGTGTATATCCATTTTATCCACTGATGTACCCAACATTATTTGTTTTGGGTATGGTCGGGTACAAAGAACTACGGGTCAGAAGGGATGTGGCGCTCGTTTCTCACATTTTTAAAATTTTTATAGGAAAAGTACATAGTGCAGATATACTGGGGCGAGTAGGGTTGTGTGTGCCCGATAAGTACGTGTGGCGCCGGCGCCGGCCGCGGCTGCTGACGGTGCCGCGCGCGAGGACGCGCCTGCTGAGCGAGGCGCCACTGACGCGCGCACTTCGCACTCTTAATCTCATAACGGACCACATAGACCTGTTTTGTTGTACTCTGAGTGAATTCACAAGAATAGCACTTTTTATATCTTGTTATTATAGTACCTAAATTATTTTATTGTTACTGAAAGCAAATTAGTATGTACCTACCTAAGTAACTAAATATTAATATTTAATCATTATTATTTAATTTTTAATCATTATAGTCGCTTCACTATCGCTTTGGGGTTCACCTGTAATGATAGTTTTAAGTTTGAATAAATAAATAAAATAAAAAAAATAAAAAAATAAACTAACTTTAATTATTGTATGTTAATCTGTAAAGCGGGGTACTAACCGTCCATGAGTCTACCGAACCTTCAGTATGGAGAAACATCTTTGACTGCTTATAAGCATTTAGCAGGTATAAGAAAAAAAACCGGCCAAGTGCGAGTCGGACTCGCGCACGAAGGGTTCCGTACCATTATCTATAAAAACGGCAAAAACAACACGTTTTTTTAAATGGGAGCCCCCTTAAATATTTATTGCATTCTGTTTTTTTAGTATTTGTTGTTATAGCGGCAACAGAAATACATCATCTGTGAAAATTTCAACTCTCTAGCTATCACGGTTCATGAGATACAGCCTGGTGTCAGACGGAGAGACAGACGGACAGCGGAGCCTTAGTAATAGGGTCTCGTTTTACCCTTTAGGTACGGAACTCTAAAAACATTCAGATCAAGACTGCAAAGTACCTACATGTTTTATAATAGTTCAAAATACACTAAACTCGTTATTTACATCATTATCATTTATCAAGAGCAGACCGAAACCGTTTTTTTATAACGAAAGCAAACTGACATTATATCCAATACCTACATGATCCATTACATACTGTATTACCACTGTGTGAAAGGTTAAATAAATAAAAGCAAGGATCTATTATTTACATATTTATTATTCCAATGCGACACATCAATGCATTAACTTCTTAATATTTAATTAAATCCTAATGTACAGACAACACGTCATGGTTTCCAAAACTGTAAAATTTCTTCAATCGATTTTCAACTTTATTCACAATAAATAGAGTTTATTATTCATTGGGGAAGTTTGACAGTTTGTGGTAACTTGATGTTGAATGTACTAATACTCATGTTTAACCTGATTGAACATGACATACTCCCACCGGTTTTCTTGGCCGTATCCTTTCGCCTTGCGCCGGAAGATTTCACTGTACTTCTGTAAGACCTGCTGGACTGACGCCTGGGTGACGGTAGGCATCATGGACCTGCAATTAAAGTTTTATTTATTTACCCTTTTTGTTCTTCTTCTCAATCAACTTCCAGTCAATAGTTTGGTAATTCATAACGTATACTCTGTAATCCTTTGAGAATATTCGGGAAGCAAAAAAAAACAACTGTCACTGTCAAATAAAATTTCGTATTCGTTTACATTTTTTTTTTTTTTTTTTCCTTAAGATGGGCTTACTCTTGACCCCAATCTTGCTCTAGAGCATAGATGGGATCTACGATGGAGCGAGCTTGCCCAGAAGATGCCTATTCACTCTGGACTTAAAGAGAGTCAGGTTATATGCACTCGGAAATACAGACGCAGGCAGGGAATTCCAATCTTTAGCTGTGCGCATTATAAAAGATGATGAGAAGCGCTTAGTGCGGATTATGGGTATATCAACTAAGAACGGATGGTAGCCGGCCGTGCGTCTGGATGTCCGATGGAAGAAAGGTGACGGTGGTATGAGCTCATGCAGCTCATGAGCACACTCTCCGAAGTACAATCTGTAGAAGACCGATAGGCAAGCAACTTTGCGGCGGTGAACCAGGCTGTGCAGCTTGGACGCCACCAGTTTTTTATCGCCTATTATTCTCTTGGCTCTGCGTTCCACCGAGTCTAGTGCAGCAAGTTGGTATTTCGCCGAGCCGTCCCAAAGGTGGCTGCAGTACTCCATGCAAGATCGGACTTGGGCTTTGTAAAGAGTTAAAAGCTGTCCAGGCGTGAAGTACCGCTTGACTTTATTCAGGACGCCCAACTTTCTAGCTGCAATTTGAGCCTTAGACTCGATGGTGGTGCCAAAGGTCAGAGGACAACTCCATGCCAAGAAGTTGTAGAGTGTCGGTCACTGGAACAGATGTACCTCGGAAAGTAGGAGAAAGGGTGAAAGGACTCCTTTTTGTAGAGAAAAGACACGCCTGCGTCTTAGAGGCATTGAAGCTGACGAGATTGTCACCGCCCCACTGGTCGAAAAGCGTGAGGGTACGCATGTGTTGTATGTTAAGAAATAAAAATCTAAATAGTTGCATGAATATATTGATGGTGAATACTAGGTAGGATTTCTGTTATTCTTTAATACCTAGGTACCACTTAAGTGGCGTTCCAATATCTGAAGTCTAACATTTATCTATTTACCTGACATAAGAAACTAAATAGTCCTGCGTAGCTCCCAACGGATGTACCAGCAGGAAAGCTGTCAGCATACTGACGAGTTTCGCGTGGAGGTGGGAGACGTTATCCCCTCCCTTCATCATGGCCATGTCGTCGGGAGTGGGGGGCGGGGGTTCCGGCTTGCCCATCTGCGAATGATCTGGAAGGCCCGGAATTGGCGGAGGCGGCAATGGCGGGTATATCAACTGTGGAAAAATGATTTTTTATTAATAAATGCCTTTGCGAATGACTAAGAGTATAAGTGAGAGTTCTGAGTTTTTTCAGGGACTTGAGTTCTCTTAAGCTTGAACTAAAAGCAGCTTTTTCCGCCAAGATTTTTAGGCCCCTTCAAAAAACCTCTTTTTTGCTTGAGCGACAGTTTGAATCCAGGCTTACCCGGAGACGTTTCCGGTAGTCCGAGCCTTAGAATACACTGACTTCGCCCAGTGAACTGGTCTGCTTAGCTTTAGAAAAGGCAAATCCTCATAAAATCTATTGGGATGGTTTAGGTGAAATGATGATGATGAAAATAAAAAAAACCAGCCAAGTGCGAGTCGGACTCGCGTATGATCGGTTCCGTACCATTATCTATAATAACGGCAAAAAAATCACGTTTGTTGTATGGGATCCCCCTTAAATATTTATTTGATTCTATATTTTTTTTAAGTATTTTTTATTATAGCAGCAACAGAAATACATCATCTGTGAAAATTTCAACTGTCTAGTAAGACAGTTAAAATTTTCACGGTTCATGAGATACAGCCTGGTGACAGACGAACAGACAGACAGACAGACTGACAGCGGAGTGTTAGTAATAGGGTCCCGTTTTACCCTTTAGGTAAGAAGCCCTAAACAGTGGCATCTTGAAAGAACGTTTATATTTATAAATCAAAAAGCCGACTGACCTGCTTGCCCGGGTTCTGCAAGGCTTGTTGAGCAATAAACTGCGCTTTAAACTTCTCGAATTTTCTCTCCGCCTCGTCTTTAGCTAGGTGAGCCTCGTTCCTGTATCCCTCCAACTCGAACATTAGGTTTTCATTTTCTTTCTGTAAGCAAAAAGGCAAAAAAACTCAGTCTATATATCTTTACAAAATATTTAGCTCAAATTCAAGAAAATGCCTCCCCATTTTCTTGAATAGAAAACCCTATAATCCTGAATGTTTAGCAACATTTTTAGGATTTTTCAGTCCTTTTAGTAAAAAAAACATTCATGACCTTAGTAACAAGCTATGAAATGAGTTAGGCGTAAGATTGATTTAAATAACCGAGTAAGACCACTTATTAACAAAAAATACTTTAAAACAAAGAAATGCCAAAATTTCAAAGGCTCTCATAACATGCCTACTTTAACATTTAAACAATAGTACTACCTTCAGCTCTTCGTATTTCTCTTGTAGAACAGTGCTTTTGCCGACTTTTTCATTCTCATCGTCGTCGAAGTAAGACGCGAACTCTTCTTTAATGTTTTCCACCTCCTGAAATAAGCCAATTGTTAATTAAATCGCCAAATAACTACTAAACTTACATGGGGACTCAGGATCTCCAGATATCGGAAATAATTTCGCTTTATTGTAAGCATTTTTGTAGTTGGAAACCAACTATCATATAAATCATGAGTTCGTTGCACAGCATGATCGGATTGTATATTTTAAATTTCCTTATTTGTTCTATAAGGAACATTTTACTTAAGCAGATGCTTAGAGGAAGCAGGATGGAAGAACAAACTAAACTAATCTTGTATGCAAAAAACTAATTTTATTGTAAAACTTTGGTAGGTTGCTCAGATACCTTAATTCAAATAGTTGGTTAAACACTTTTGTAGTGTTCCTCTTCCGATGTCGATGTGTAGCATTCTGTCGCAACATGGTAAATGTGTTTTGTCCAGTAGATCTTCCAAACGAGATGGGGTGCTGCCGGATATTAACGAAGCATAGACACAAATAGAGGAGGCTTAATATTGCTTTTTATATAATTTAAACACAAGTCCGGTTGTGCTCAACTCAAAAGAATAGTCGTGACAACCTTAAGACTGGGTGTGACGGAGAACCAAGTTCGTTTAAAATCGAATTCGGAAAGATTTTAGTTTGAAACTTGCCTACAATATTTGCCTCTATGTTCTAAATCATGCTACTGAGTACTTTGGGTGATGTAAAGTTATTTGATAGCTCTGATCTTTATTTACATACATGACAGATAATAGGCAGTGGATTGTTGACCACTAGTAAGTTTCAGTAAAGACTCGAATTGCCTACCACCCAGAGCACTTGTTGCAAGACATAAGCCTTAGTGCGGCAATACATGAACCGTCTGTTACGAGTCAAGTTGTACATACAACGAAGCCTCGGCGATCAAAGATCTTTTTACGCTACACCATGATCCAACCGATGCACAGCTCATTTATTATTCAGTTCACAAGAAGTTGGAGAACGGAGTAGCATAAAGTTGCTTTCCAGAAGCTGAAAGCAGCAACTGCCTGCAACCCGGCGATCGTCGGACTCGTCGTTTTAGAAGCTGGATCTGAATGCAGCAGTTGCAGATTCAAACGCCAGTTGCAGCGATGTCACTCTGGGTTCTCCACCAGCAAGTGTGTGCTGCTGTGCTGTGCCAATCTCCAAAACGTCGATACAGCAAGCGCAGGAAATTTTCGCGATGCAACATCGATCTTAGATAGCCGATGTTAGAGTACCGAGTATGCATTGAATTTAAACGATAAACAACGTACGTAAAATACCCAAGCAGCCAATTACCACGAACCATCCTTCCCAGCCACACGATGAACGAGTTTAGAAGTTCTCACCAAGAGTATTTATCGGTTTGTCATACTCTTCAGGCAAGTTGTTCGACAGAGGAATTATGTACGAACATTAATGCATACGGAATGTGTATTGGTTATTGCAAAGCCTACGTGATAACTGAACTTCGCTAGTGATTTATAATGCTCGGTTTAATGAACACATTATGTATTCTTGTACGATGAATGCTCTAGGTGAAAACGTTAACTTTAGGGCTTTCGAGCGAGATGTCCAAGGGATGACGCCTAAAGTTTTGTCTTGCAGCTGCTACATGATGCTCGTCGTGCTGATAGCCGATTTTAGTGATCAAGACTGCTCGGGTCATCTTATGTTCGTCAATAAAAATATCTCATGTCATGTGCATGATAAAACCGGTTTGACAGCAGCTGTCCATGTATTGCAGCTCTAACTACTTACCCTCTCGAGAGAAAATTTCTGGCCAGTCTTCTTGATGCAGTTTCTTTTACTTCCGATTCAATACTTACATACACCACATCAAAAGCGTTTACTCCCAACAGTCAAAAGAAATATGAACCACCTACCAGAGTTGGCTGACTGGAGATTTTGAGTACACCCATGTTATAAGGCCTTTTCAAATGAAAATACTACGTTTACTGATTTCATTTCAAAAGGCCTAAATTTAAATGCAGTATACACATAAAATTTTATTAATGTTTAGGAACCGGTGACCTTAATGACGACCTAGTCAAGATTGCGGGTAGTCGCTGAACGCACACAGCCATGAGCCGCTCGGTGTGGCGCTCTATCGGGGAGGCCTATGTATAGCAGTGGACTTCCAAAGGCTGATGATGAAGATAAGATGGCCAGATATTTCTTCAAGTCGTCTAAGAGTCTCGACGAAGTCTTTAAGATGATACAGCCAGCAGCAGTAAATCTTACAATCTGTCAATGTGGCTTTATCCATGATATTTTACTATGATGTTGTTTAAAATGTATTTCAGTTTTTACGTGCAAGTTCCACTTTAAGTTCGTCAATCGTAGAGTCGATTCTCGAAGATCGGCTGTAGATAGGCACTCCCAAGTGCTGAGTCTGAGATTCTTCTTTACCCCTTGCGTACTCTCAGTCTTACCAAATGAACTCAATGGAATTTGCACAAGTTAAATCATTTAACAGATTATAAGATTAGAAGGCGCATTGGCTATATTCTCTCGCTTTGTAGTATTCCACGTAGCTATCTTGAAGTTTTATCTATTAACTTGTAACCTTAAGCTATGTACATTTAAGTTTTGATAAATACGACCACTAAAGTTTACATATTCAAGCTAGGCGTTCTGTTGAGTGTTCTCTTTTTCATTTTAGTGCAAACAGATTTTGGTCCTGGGATTAAAGCTAAATTTAAATATAAATCCGCAGGATCTAAGCTTTTCTAAACCAAGTTATTTTTTAGTATTTGCCATGATAATATTTAAAAGAATGTTAATTTTAAAAAATACACTAATCTGGATTTAAAGTCTAAATCCTATGAAATGAAAATTGAATTTGTAAATACAATTAATGACAAACAGATGATAACTTTTCCAACAGTTAAATTGTCATTTAAGACTCAATGGCTTCCAAAATGTGTGAGAATCCAAAAAGAATCATAACTACATTTTATTAATATTTCGTTGAAAATGTTTTGAGTCACATACCTAGACGATTTAACTATTATATCTTAATCATTTACAGAACTTTGTAATGGATACCAATCGTCTCGTAATGGAGAGGAAACCTCCTTTTTGTTTACGTACCTCGGTCATTTTCAACCACATTTCAATGTTTCGGCGCTGCTGCTTGGTGAAGTGGTCGGAGACGCGCTGGTGTTTCGCCACGGTCAGTATTTTCGCTACCTGCTCGACTGTTGTTCACAAATTAGGGTAATTTTAAATTTACATGGCTACTTTATATTTGGACAATTTATCTAGAATGTAGATACTTCTAAATTGTTTAAAAGTAAAACAATAGGATTTTAGAGAGATGATTCTGTTTGGTAAAGTGATTTAGGGAAATATAAAGCCACCACGTTTAATTTAGTTTCAAATATTAGCAAGCCTCGCACGACGCCTTCCAATTATCTTCTTACCACACCTTGGACCCTGTTGTACAAATTCATTTTGCTAAACTATAAAATGTATTTCACTTGATTATAGTTAATAATTTAGTTTCAAATATGATACATCTTTACAAATGAGGTCAAATGACAATTTGTATAATGATTGTGTAAGTAATGTAACATAAGAATTGTAGTAAAATTTTAAATTACCTTAATTAGATTCTTGATTTTTTCGAAAATAAATATTACTGAATTGATTACTTCCTTTTGCTTACGGGTTCGCCTGTGGCTAACTCGGTTTGTTACAGAAAGGTGTTACTATGCACTTCTTAGAAACTGTGTATTTGCCGATACATAGAAACCCCGGCCCAAAAAACCTCAACAAACAATAATTTATTATACTTTCACTTGTATTGCAAAGATGATAGTTATATACAACATGCAGTACTTACATCTTAAACGGTTTGATGAGTCAGGCGATACTGCCACATCGGAATCAGTTCTACATAACCTTATTTTAAGACTTACTTTGTTTGAAGAGTTATTCTACCGCATACAATATCTTTACCTGTGGTGTTCTAGTAAAGTTGATCCATCGTCTAACTTCATCGTCAGCCTTGAATAATCTATGCGTAGTACAAACCTTTAGTTAACCTTAATGTGTGTGTAATACAAGTCCCGACATTACTGCAAGATCATGTTGCGAAGTGAAGAAAACTATATTTGTAACACTAAGTTAGGTCGCACGCAAATTGCAGTCGCTAGTTCATCAGGATTCGGTAGTTGCGGTTCTTGAAGTAATATCTTGATATAATACTTATAAAAAAAGAACATCGAAGAGTCGCAGCATCTGATGTAAGTCTGGGCAAAGAAAATGCTTGATGTGTCGGTCACCTGATTATGATTTTGATGTGGCATAAATATCAAATGGCATAAAATCTAAGACATTTGCCCCGGACGAGGAATCCTGGTACGCAGCTGCTTTCGATGCAAGGTTGAGTTCCGCAGGAGAAGAAACTGTTTGCCTAGTAAAACGGAATTGTCACTTAATGTCCTAGGTCCCCTAGATGGGGCAGACGGCGTCCACAGTAGTCCTCCATCGCGTTCGGTCTTGAGCTTCGCGTTTGATTTCACTCCAAGTCTTGCCGATCTTTTTCGCCTCATCTGCTACAGTGCGACGCCAAGTCCGCTTGGGGCGACCACGTTTGCGTTTTCCTTGGGGAAAACGGAATTGTAGACAGGAGATATTTCTTCACAGCCATAGCCCATGATGACACGATCCTAAACTTAATACTACAGTATAAATTAGCGAAAACTGGTAGACCGGAGCTTATAATCTAACAAAGCAGCAACGTTTTGATTCTTTTTTAAGCTAAAAATTTTGTCATAGACATAAACAGAACGGTTTTAAAGATTATCATGCTTATGACTGAAAATTTGAAAACTGATTTTAGCTATACTCGTATTGCATCAACTATAGTTATTTGATTTAAATAAAAGTGCTTAACATTAAGTTACATAATTGAATAACTGTCCAGTAGGCCTACCGCGCAAGTGGCGTCGACTTGAACACGATACCGACGGCTGAATACGATTTCGATGCCGACGCTGTCAAATCATCCGTACCGCGCAACTATTTTGGCGTCGATTTGGTGAGCGTCGATTTAAAGAGTGAATGAAAAAGCAGCGTCGGCTTCCGGCCCGTTTTATTCAGAACACAGTACAAGAACATAAAACAAAGTACAAGTTATTTGAACAAATATTTTTACATTTTATTGCACAACGACAATTTATTCTTAGTTTATATGATTGAATAAAGAAGTCACTTAGTTTCATGGTATTAAAAGTGTTTTTATTTAGTTTTCATTAAACGCAGTTGACGGTAACGGAACGTAAAATTGACAGAAGTAAGTAGAGGTTATAATCAGTGTTGCCGAACTATCGATTGTTTGGCTATCGATAGTTTTGCTATTAATAGTTTGACTATCGATAGTTGACCTCGGAAATCATCTATAACATCGATAGGCCTATCGATAGTATCGATACTGTCGATAGTATCGATGGCAACATAATATCGGTATATAGCAATACCATCGATAGTATTGAAGCTCAATATCGTAATTTTACTATTGATAGTATCGGCTATGACTATCGTTATACCAATCGATACTATTGATATTTTAGCACTATCGATAGTAGGCTGTGATTCAATAGTATTGTGTGGTATATTGAAATGTGTATTGGTTGATGTAACTAGTAAATATTCTGAGAAATATTCTTCAAAATTATCAAATCGACGACTCAGGAGCTGCCGTATTGAAATGACACTTCAAACCAACGCGTCGAAATGACCGTCGGTTTGATATTTTTGCGCGGTACCGTTTATCTGTCAAATACAGCGTATCATTCGTTCTTTATGCGTCGGCATCGATTATCAAGCCGACGCGTCGGTTTGGGAAATTACGCGGTACCAAATCGCCGTCGAATGTCAAAGTGAAGTCGATGACGATGCCGACGCCACTTGCGCGGTAGGCCTACAGTTATATCAATGACTGACTATACTAAACTCAGGAACACAGCATGGTATGGTCTTCAAAGCTAAAATAAAAGATGTGCAGCACCAGATGTCTTGATTATCCTTTGACCCTGAAAACTTTACCAACACCGCGTCACTCTGATGAAATGGTGAAAGTTTTTCTCATTTTTCTACGGAGTTTGACTTCAATCTGTTGTCCTATAACGGGAGAACTCTTCAGAATTACACCGAACGATGAGCTTGCATTAAAAATTTCGCGTAGAACCTGCTGTCTTAATGACTTGACTACTCACCAAAATAATAAAGATGATTGCTTTTATCTCCTGAACCATCTAGACTCTGTACAAAAACATCTTACCACTGTCTGTATAAAAACGAAGCACTGGTATTTCGCTTTATTAGCCCTCCATTTTCTCTTAAATGTCACAGGTTTTTTTTTCTATACTTCTTGGAAGGTCCAATAAGGACCAAATTCGTCTGCACCAACTAACACAGGGTTAAAACTAAGTAATACTTACATTGCCGTATGACGCGTTCGAATTTCTCCCTCAAAGTATTCCTCATGGTCTGAAATTCGTCATCAAGCTGCATTTTCTCGTTAAACAGCCGGCGGACTTGGTTGTTGGCTGCTTGGATCAGAGAGTAGAACGTGTTCGCGTTTCGTTTGTTGCATTCCCCACGCTCTAGCCAGCCCAGTAGTGTCTGCGGAAGATGGTAACAGTTACAATAATTTATCTGGAATCTTAAAGCAGATATTTAGTTATTTTAACTGTGTAATTAAGCCTATTTATACATGTTGATAGATGTTTAGCTTTAAACAAATATTAAAGGCTCTAACATTCAGAACTTGAGAAGTGATTATCAAAGGTTTCTATTATGGTATAAATGGTCCGATGGTTCTGCAAGCTACATGCTTTAAAATAGGTTCGAAGAAAGTGTGTGTGTGATGTTGTTCAAAAAATCGTTGCTTATGAAGAAACTCAATTCCGTACTTTAAGATTTAGAAAATTACTGTTGACGTGTTATGATGATCTCAAGAATGGCGCATAACATTTTAAAAAGGTTGTCCTTTTTACTTTTGTGCAACTCGCACTTGTGTGCGAGTTGGGCTCGCCCACCGAAGGTTCCGTAAAAAAAATTTAGGTTCATGTATCAAAATAGTTCCTTGCATAAAATAAAGACCCTGTTTTTTATTTTATTACAAATTTATAGTATTCTGGTTTTCCGACAGACAAGACAAACGGACAGACAACAAAGTAATCAAAATTCTAAATCATTTATTTCTGCAAATTGGCGATCAAAGGCACTTTTACCTTTATGAGTTCTGTTTTTTCCTGTTGAGGTATGGAACCTTAAAATAGATAATTTAGTTTATTGCTTTCAAGGATTATTATCATACTTACAGGGGCTACTTCGCCGAATGCCTCATCGGTCTTGATCTTGTCAGCGATGGTGGTCAGGTTGGCCGGCGTGAACGGCTCGATGCGCGGCGGCGTCGGTTCCCGGTGACGTTTGCTTCGCTCAAACTCGTTTTGATCGTCGCGATTCTGCGATTATGGTAACATTAGTAAGACAAGTGCAAGCTCTCATGTTGGGTAACAGACGATGTCGGGAACTAGGTAGCTAATGCTTAACCTGGGCTGGTTGGAGTAAGGAAAACGATTAAAATCCCAATCAAGAGGCTAAGTGCAGAAACTGGCTAGCTAAACTAAACTATATCTTCGGTAAATTTTGGGTGGAGCAAGATACTAATATAACTAAGAGTTATTTATTTAGCGCCCCTTGCCACCCGGGGCCCTCAGCCCACGCTAATAATGCCGCATTCTGAATTGCGCTTAAAGCAGTGTCAGCGCGAATCCGACCAAATATAATAGTCACAAATATTGTATTACACAAAATAGGGATATTTTACCTACTGCATTTATATTTCGTGCCAATAGTACTTTAAACGCAATTCGGAACACGGGGTAAGTAGGATGACTAGTTGCGGCAAGTGATGCGTTGGGAAAGTTAATTTTCTACATTCTAACAACTTGTTAGTACATAGCATATGTCGTCCCAGCCAACGCCTTTGGCAAGACCTGAGTATTGTGCAAAAACCTGTTAGGTTTTATCAGTAAATACTAATTGCAACAATATATTTAGGAAACAATTTTGTTAGCATAAAAAGATTATATTAATTACCAGAGCATAATCAATAAAAATAGTAGTAGCCTCGGTGTCAGCTTGGTCATGTAGCTTAAAACGATATCCGGAGAGGTAGAACGCCTGCTCAATACTCGGATGATTTTCAAAGCGAACATGACACACTCCTTGCCTATGGAGTTTTATATCATCAATGCCTCCAAATTTCTGGAACATCTCATGCACTACATCTTCGGTGATCCCATTCGGTAGTCCTCCAACGAATATAGTACGGCATCCTGGTGGTTTCTCCCGTTTGTTAGGCAACGATGTTCCTGGTATAGGTGGGAGAAGAACGCAGTTTGGCAAAAAGATGGTTTGATGTTGAGCTGGGATTTGTTGGTTCATCATATTTGGCATCATCATGGGGTCCATCATGTTGGGCATCATATTGGGCATCATGTTCATGCCTGTCATCATATTGGGCATATTCGTCATATTTGACATATTGGCCATATTTGGCATATTGTTCATATTTGTCATGTTGGCCATGTTTCCCATATTTCCCATGTTCCCTATTTCCATTGACTGTTGTGCCATCATGTTATAGGGGACCATTCCTGAAAATTTAATGAATAATTTTTATTATCACATTTTAGTAAAGTGTAACATATACATTAAAATAAGCAAATAGATACCAATATCTCCAAAGGTGGCGTGCACAATAGTACCTGGTATTTAATATGATTTTATATTAAAAACCTTTTAAATTGATTTATTGAAATTAAAGCAGTCAAAACCGCATATAACGACAGACTGGTTATTGACCGAATCTCTATTAAACTATCAAGTAAACATATCGCCTATAACAACATCGAATACAGCGACATATCGCTTAAAACGACGAAAATTATAGATATTCATTGGCTTTATCGAACTTTTTACCGAATGTAGTTTTTTTTTTACTTTTTTTTAGCTACGCCCTTTCTCGCACCCCATGCGAACCTCTTGCGCATTTTTTGCTATTTGACCGATTACTTTAAAAACTAAGTGTTGTCTATAAGGTGCGCTGTAGGCTATGCAAGTTTTTTAGACTATACATTTTTATTTCATAATCATCATCGTCAGCCTATATCAGTCCACTGCTGGACACAGGCCTCTCCAAAAGGAGGATTTTGCCATAATCGCCACGCTTGGCAGCCTGGTTGGCGATCGCAGTTTAGTGCAATGGTGGAAAGGAGACGCTGCTGCCCGTCTTCTTGTGGCGGTTCTCCTGTAGTCGCCTCTTACGACACCCATAGGAAGAGAAGGGGTGGTGCTATTCTTTTAACGTGCCGGCACCACATGACACAAATTTATTTATTATTTCAATATTTTATTTGAAAACAAGTTCATAAGCATAACCTATACCCATACTACATGTACATACATATTTAAAAATTCTAAACATACATACTAATATGACAATTATTATGACTACTTGTGTATATTGCTTATAACAACTATCGGATATAATGTCTGAAGTTATATGAAGGGATTCAATGTTGTTATATCAGGTTTTGACTGTATCTGTAATATCACAAATGAAAGCATATGGTAATGTACAAAAACATATTTGTTTTCTGGCTTACCCCCGCAGTGGTTATTTCGATAAGATTTAAAAAAAAAAGGAAAATAATTGAAACCCATGAAAAGGGTCAGATTTAAATTAGACACTATTTGTAAGAGATAATTAAAAAAGTAAACAATTATTGGAATAAAAATTACCTGGCATCATATTATGATGGTTGTTGTTACCCATTCCCAGCCCCTGAACAGATCCTGGCCTGACTAAGTCCTGTTCAGGCTTTCCCCACTTAGATGGGCGATCACGTCTACTTGGCCGGTCGCTTCTGTCTCCACGATCATTTCTATTTCTGTCATTTCTATTACCACCCCTATCGAATCGGTCGTGAGATCTGGAGCGGCGGCGATTTGACCGCTCTGATAAAGATAAGAAACAGAATAAACCATAGAGTACTTTTTAATAAATGAGTAACTATTTTTGGAAATTAATAAACAAGCTAAATGGGGTTAGGGTGTAGCAAAAATGGAACCCACTTTTTCAGATAGTCAAATTTATGAAGGTATTTTGTATGAAGCTAGGATTTTTTCTTTATTAATTATTGTTCTGTTATAAATTCAGCTTCATCTTGACACCCTTTCCAACATAGATGGAGATAAAATGTGTACTTTCTTCACATTCAGCTTCATACAAACCGCCTTCTAAAATTTTACCCTTCGCTTCTCATGCTTTTTACAATAATTATTACAATTATATTTTTTTGTGAAAAATTTGTTACATATTAAATTAATATTAACATTCAACAATAATGTTTTTTTTTTTTTTTTCATTTATTGTAGGGAAACAAACAGTAAATAGTGGCATATAAATAAGAAAAAAAAATCAACACAATGTAAATCGTGTGCAAAGGTACCCATAACACTTGCTGCATTTCCCCGCTGCATGGCTATGGTCAGCCTTTGCACCAGAAATGATCCTGAACAGGGATCACTAGTCCTCACCCTCATACACATACATATTTATAATTTATTATTTCTATTTTTAACTAAAACGTGAAATTATTTTGCATCAAGTGCATTAGGACCACTAAATAGTAATGAGGACCAATCAAATCTACCAATCCAAATCATTATATTACACTGTTTAAACTCACCTCTATCACGATTACGGTCTCCTCTCCTGTCCGTTCTATCCTTACTTCCTTCGTGCGTGCTCTGTTTTGGCGCCGGCAACTCTTGTTGGTCATTCTTCTGATGTGGTTGCTCAGAGTCGTCATTTATCATCTGAACTTCATCGTTCTTAAGTTCACCTTCGGGCAGAACAGGCCCAATCAAGGGCCCCACAGGGGGGGCTGGATTCACTGGGGTGTTAATACCCATGTCCGACATCATGCACATGGGCGGCATCAAGGGCTGCACTCCAGACATCATGTTGTGCGGCATCATGGGGTTCATAGGCATGAACTGATTTTGCATCCCGTAGTCGTTGCCCCAAGAATTCATGGTTGTCACTTTATAAGCACGCAAATTCGGCAATTAAATCACAAAGAAACTGAAGTTATACTCAAAAATGCCAGCCAAATTACAACATAAGCGGACATTTGTTCGTACTCTGACTGACTTGCACAGATTAATATATGTCGATTACGTAGTATTTAAATCAAGGAACATTACTACCATTTAAATCCTCATTGTATATGTCTAAAGACTGACTTGTGCTCTAACTAATCTGTGCATATACAGACTGACATCACTGATCAAATAAACTGACATAGTTAAGTTAATCTGTGGATATGTGACCAGAGATCTTAGAGCATTCAAGAGATAGATCACAGAACTCTACTTACTTACTTACTTAAATCCTCATTGGGTTTGTTTCATATTTACTGTACTCTATGGTTTGTTTGTTTGACAAACAACAAGGAGTAAGGAGCAGCCTTACGTCAGTGCCTGTTGAGATTTCTATGACAGCCAAATGTCAGCTCGACTTACTTTCGATGACGTCATGACAGATGTTTTCTACCCCTTTTATAGCTTCTTAAGCGTAGCCAGTATTGTTAATAAGATCTGTCACCTGGCTGAATGAATAAAATTTAATGATGTGAATGAATAAAATAATTTTTGTGAACGAGTAAAAAGTGTCGAAGCCCCATCCATAATAAGCACGATTTGATAACGTAATCTATCATATCTGTAAGGCTCTGCTGTTTCCGGCCGATATTAGAACCTTTTTAAAAAACGACCTTAGGCTCGGTCTATACGCTGCCGGAATCCGTAAGCAACCGCAAGAATCCCTTCAAAAACGACGGTTTTCCGTTTGACCCGTATGTTTGTATGTATGTATTTAAATCGCGGACAAACGTCCTTGATTTTCTCGCGTTTGGCTCATCTGCTTTTGATGCGGTTTTTTGAAAAGTATTTGGTACATTCTGAAGAAGGTTTTAGTATGCATATCATACTGCTGAGCTGATGATGGAGGCCACAGAACTCCTTAACATTTAGGAGTCAATAGATAATACTGCGATTTGTCTTCAGAACGTATTTCGTAGTGTATTAGGCAGAAGTGGCGCTTACGAGGTACCAGTCAGTTATTTTATTTACTGGGGGCGTAAACCAGTACACCCAGAAATAAGAAAAAAAAATGCTAGTTTTTTAATGAGGGTTTTCTGAAATGACGCTCACTAGGTGGCAGCTCTGAGACGTCAGGTCCAGAAACCTGTCACAAGTATCAGAGCCCCTATATTTGAAGTGTTGAAGTTTTGTATTTCTTAATTAAATACAAAAAATATTTTATAAGAATCGAAATCCCACCATGTTTTTCAGTTCCTATGTGCTTAAAAAACGGGAGGTCATGTTTCCTAAAGATAAAATACGTTTATTAAAACAATGCCTTGTAGCCATTCGTAGAGAACGTTTGATAATAGTCTGGTATGCAAACATTGAGTTCAATACACTAGAGAAGCAAACTTCACTGTCTCGCGGCAACAAAAGTCTTCTACATGTCAGTTTGAAAGCCGTAGCTTGGAAACGACTAAACATTTAGATAAAAACATATATTTGTCTCACTTTCACTAGTGTCTGGAAACGAGCTGTCATTCTAAAAAGAAAAAGATGGCGATATTAATTTTTTGGCGGGCTCAGTGTTGCTCGCTATATGAATTTACCCCATTTTAAATAAATAAAGAGTAATTTGAGTCGAATAATTTTGTATGAAATACTATTAATATGGTGTGTTTATAATTATTAAAAGAAAAGTTTGAAAAAAGTTGATTAATAAATAAGTGTTGTCAGAGTGCTTTATTAAATACATTAAAACGTGACCGTTGTTGTTTTATAAAATGAACAGTTAGATGGCCTTTCCAGATTTGTAAATGTGAAAGTATAAACGCGAAATATTTGCGGTGGAGCCGCCTGGTGTCAATTTAACGAAACCTTTTTTCTATCTAAACCAGCGAGAACTTATTCATCTGAATAATACAAATGATAATATCGCTATCGCCTATTTAATTAGTTTTGTGTTTCTTAAATAATAGGGTTTGCCCGCAAAATAGAAGATTTGTCACCAAAATGTAGTCACCAAACAATATAAAATCAATTTCACAATAAAACACCAAAAATCATGGAGATATCTGGTCTAGTACCAAATAAATGATTTTGTATGTATCATAATAGGTTTGTCCTAATAAGTATTAAATCAAACAAATTTAAAGAGATCACTAATAAATTATATATTAAATCACTAGAAAATTTCATAAAGTTTCAAAAAAATGTTGGGTTGTCGTCATCATCGTTTCAACCAAAATAGACTACTACTTAACTGGACATATGCCTCTCCCAAGGATCTTAATATCCACACGTAGTAAAAACATATTTAAAGAAAATTTCTAGCAGAAATATAAATAAAACACTTAATTAAAATCAAAATAATCAATATTTATTGTTAAAAACAATAATCACTGAATAATCAGCGCTGGTTTGGATTTTGTAGGTAGGTACGTTTATGTATGTATGTATGTATGTAGAAATACCTTATTTAATTATAATAAACTTTGTTTTGTGCTTTTCCATGGTAGTAAGTAGATTTTGTCACTCACTTTTTACTTTTCCGAACCAAACTAAGCGTTATTGACATCTAAATCCAACTCGTGTTAGGTATAAACGTTATAACAGTAGAATAAGCCGCGCTTAAAAAAGGTAGTGATTTTAATTTATTATTTTTAGTTTAATGGTTTATGTTTTAGATGTGTTATATTCATTTGTGGTAATCACTAGTAAAAACATTTCTGTTCCGCCCTGTGCTTTCGTCTGTGCACTGTGTGTAGTGCCTTATATCATCGAATCATGGTTGATTTTACAAAAAGTTTTTAATGAACAGTACATACTTTTTTATAAGATTTAATACTCCTTTGTATTTATTTTTTGTCAAAAGATATTCGGCGTGTCATTGGCGTCTGTCAAGTGTCAAGTCATTAAATTAAATTAAATTCTGAATTGAATTTCCACGAAATATATTTTAAATTACATTTAGTGCTCCTAAAGTGCATGCTCATACAAGTTGTATAAAGCTGTATAAAATTAAAACAGCAGAAAGAGTTCAAACTCTTGTTCATGCAGATATATGGACCAATCGTGTATTTCTTATTCTGAGGTTCTATGACATTCTGTGATGTACTTATGTGAGTCAATAAAATTGATTGGAACTATCTTTGCCTTCTGGATCTGCTTGTTAAAGTTCCTTTTCGGCTACAGCTACAAGAGAACGAGAAGATAATCTGAGACTATAAATCTGTATTTCTGGGACTGAACTAAGTGTATTTCTTATTTTGAAGTTCTTAAATATAAAATTTTCGTTTAACTACAGTTTTATTGTAAAGTACCCATTATTATTATTATTGCAGGTTCTGATAGCTACTATACAGCGCATACTACCTACCGACCGATTATAAAGTATCGATTAACGATTATCGATTAAAGTGCATCGATATCTCGTTTATATCTAGATCTATGCAATATTATATAGCCTGTGGACATTTACGGTCATCAGACATCACATCACTATTAAGTATCTCACTCTGAGTTTTTTCTTTTCTTTTTTTTTGTCACTCGACGAAAAAGTTTCCAATCAATTGAAGTAAGTGACGTTTACTTTCTTCGATATTCCTACTCCGCTATCTTCTACGTAGTATTATTTGATCAGTGGTAAGGAGTACACAGATTAGTCAGAGTATGTCTAAAGAGTATGTCTGGTAGTAATGTTCCTTGCCCGTGAAGGAGTATCACTATTTATTTAGGATGTAAATGGAATTTTTTTTGGGAATCATTAATAAAATTGGTACCTGTAAGATGTGGTGAGTTTTAATACAGAATTTACCTCAGTACCAAGAAAGTAAAAAACAGTAAAAAAAACATGTTAATGTAAAATGAACACTGTTCTTATTAAATTTAAAATACTTGTAAGTAATGTTGTCTAACGGATCTAACTTTTATGTTTTGGGTCTTCCAGCTCGGAATCGATGCCAAAAGAGTTTGAAAAGACTGCAGAAGTGCTGCCGTTGTCCACTTATGGCCTGTCAACGGTAGGAGACTTCCGCAGAGCGGAGGCGGACCTGCAACACATAGAATGGTTGAAGAAGGCAGGCCTTTCCAATGAAGAGTTGAAGCTGTATCAGGAGAATGAAGCTGGTCTTTTGGACCAATGCAAAAAGATTGAGTCCAGTGTTCTCAAGAGCAAGCTTAAAACTATATATAACAAAATCAATGTTTACCAAACAGTACCTGGGTGGTAAGATTCTATTATTTTGATTTACAATAATCAGAAGCAATTTGATGACCATACAACAAGTCCTGTCTTGCACTTTGTGCACTAACAAGTCCTTTCTTTAACTTTAACAATTTATTACAGAATTCAAACTCGAATATTATGTACTATTTTAAATCTTAAAAATACTTGAGACTTAGATGAGCTTCCTTTATTTTTATAATAAAATTTTATAAAAGTGATTAAATTCTGGTTTTTGTTCATATTTTTAGCTCAAAAGAGAGGAAAGAAACATTAACTATTCCAAAACCAGAGAACTCAGAAAAAAATACACAGAAGCCACTTACATTTTATCCAGAAGGCCACCCCATGAATGAGCTTAAAGATTTAGAGAAAAGTTTATTTGGTCATTTGAAAGATGACACTCTACCAATAACAAAACGGAGAAAAATCATGAGAAGACTAGAAAGAAAAAAGGAGAGAATACTAGCTCAAGAAAATCAAATAAACATCGAAACAAACACTGTGATAGCTTCCGTAAATAAACCAGGCAGTTTGTGGGATGTAAAGGAAGTTACTGCACGACCAAAACATGAAAAACCTGTTGATTTCTATAAAGACCACAGACATATAATTGGACCAAGGATCCCTACAATGTATACAATAAAAGACAACCGAATTATGCGGTTAGAGCCAGTTCACCAGCGACAGAATGACCATTGTGAGAACAACCAATACCGAGCAGTAGATATTGTTATGCCAGTGAATCCAGCTGAAGAGCAGTTGCTGGAAGGAACCAAAATGCCCCTAGACGAAATAAAGAAAATAGATAGATTCAAAGACTACAAACCTGGGATACCATCAAAGGTAGTTTGCTTTTATTACATACTTTTACTACACTATACTTTTATGTACATACAGGACCATCCATAAATTTCTTTTTTATACACCCTCCCTTGTTACATTTGTGATATTACCCTCTCCCTAGCATATGGCATCACATGTTTTGCAATTTAACATGTTGAATATATTTTTTTAGTTATAACTCTAACTTTGATTTTAATTTCAATGATAGACTTATGTATAAGACTTTGGCCCTCTCTTCTTGTCATTTAATGCCACACTTTGTCACACCATCTCATCCTGGTGTGAATTTAATTAGGGTTATGTCCAGCAGTGTGCTTATGGACATCTTTGATTTCACACTAGGTACTGTACCTGAAGAATATAGCTCCAAGCGTGTCCCAGGAGCAGCTTACCCTGCTGTTCAACCAGTTCGTGCTCGACAATGGAGGCCCTATCGACGTCAGGTTAATGGCAGGCCGCATGAGGGGGCAGGCTTTCATTGCTTTTCAAGGTGAGGGATGGTTATTCAATTCAGGTTTAAAATATTATAGACCATATGAATTGCTTATATTCAAAATGAGTAGTGTTCTTCAAAAGTATGATTATTCTGTACTATTAAATCTTTTCAATTTCAATGTGTTCTTGTTTCAATGTTGGCCATTTTTTATTAACAACAACTGCCATAGTTATGAGAAAGCCATTGTTTCAAAGATTAACATTCGTAATTGAGCTGCCAAACTATTACAAATCAACTATGTTCTCCATATTTCTTTATATTTGCAGTTGCATTTACAAGTAATCTTAGTGTACACAACTATGGATATAAAATAAAAACATTAGATAATGTATTGTAAATTTAATTTATTATATTACAGATGAAAACCTAGCTATACAGGCCTTAGACGAAGTGAACGGCACAATCCTAAGCGGAAGGCCCATCATAGCTCAGTTCGGTCGCAACAGCAACCGCATACAACCCGAAGAAAACAGATAATTTAAATTCTACCTGCTAAAGTACAAAATATCAATTTACCCTTATTAAGAATAGATGTATATTTAACTTATTTTAAACTTACAATCTGTAAATAACATGTTTACCTTAATAATTAATATATTCCATTCTACAATCTTAAAGTTGTATTCATCAAGTTAACTTAATCCTATCTCCAATACACCAGTAAATACAAAAAATTTACATACTTGCTCATTACTTATTGATACAGGAGAAGAATTTATAGACTTCAAATATTGTTATTGCTCTAAGAATAACTGACCGTAGATGAAATCAAAATGTTTAACATTATTTGCAATATGAAAAAAATGTCTTAAATCTAGTTAGTGTCCATTCCGTTCACATAGCTCATTTCACTCACCAACTTTGAAGAGATTATTCTTGATTCGATAAAAATCACATTATACTCGACCAAATACAGTTACCCCAGTTTTACTATTACGAGAGTAACTTTACTCCTTGAATTTCACTGGATTAGTTTTCGTTTTTCCAACTTACTTGAGGAATACACTACACTCAGTATTGTTATCCTACTATGACTAAGTGTGAATAGTTACTAAAAGCCACATCTTATTTTTTTTCTGTGTCGATGCCAGATTGTCAGATTCTAGCTAACAAGAGTTGAGTAGTTATACTTTAAAGGACAACATTAACACTAATTTATTCTCAGTTTAATCTCACTGACCTAATCACCTGCTAGATATTGTGGTGACCAACCATTAATCAGTGGTAAAACGCAATATCGAGCTTACTCTAGGATTAAGCAGTGGTTTACTCTCGAATAAAAACTAACTTCAGCTTGGTCGGATCAGTGACCAGGGGTTTAAACTTATTGGCCTATGTTTTATGATGGTGTGGCTCAGAGGCACATAGAGTTACTCTCAAAATAAAACTTACTCTAGCTAGGTCGAATCGGGACTTCTTTGATCAAGGGTTTACACTTTTTGGCCTATGTTTTATGATGGTGGCTCAGAGGCACCTAGAGGCGGTAGAGGCGAGTGAGGTGAGGGTAGAGGTCCTCACTGGGCGTCCTTCGAAGAGGACTTGCGCCGTCGCTTGACGACGCGTTTTGGTGACAATCATTCGGACTCCTTCTTGGCCGGTGGCTCGTCCGCTGCAACAAATGATTTAAATAAATAAATTGTTTCCACAATCACACCAATTAGCTAGCCCCAAACTAAGCAAAGCTTGTACTATGGTGACTTGATAACGGATAAACTACGATACTTAAATACGTTTATAAACATCCATGACTTAGATACAAATAATCTTGCTCATCACACAAACTTTTGCCCCTTGCGGGATTCGAACCCGCAACCGCCGGGCATTGTAGTTCGGAGCGCGAACTACTATAATACAATTGATATATTCTGCTGGGATTTTGAAGATATTATGCGCGAGACAAGCTGTTACATACATACATAATATGTCACAACGTATATATTTTTGACTGCTAAGAATCTGAAATATGTAAAAAAAAGAGTTACAAAAATTCCGTAATCGTTTTACTTTGTTACATTATTACTTTCACCCATAGCTACGTAATGCAGATATATTTTCTACTGATATGTGATGCAAGCAAGTGCGGGTGTAGGGTGCGGGCGCGTACTACGGCGTGTGGCTTGTAGCCGGACCTTTAGCCTATAACTGGAGAAGTATTTTTGAAACATTCGAAATTAATCTTGAAATCGAACACGAATACTATTCGCGTGCGAACTCTATTTCTATCCCGTCCGATTTTACGCGTTTTTGATTCACTCGGATCATGTGTTGTTATTATAGTAAAATTCTTGTTACTCTTTTCGTTTCACGCGGAAAATATTAAAAACCGGAATGCAAAAACTTATTGATTTTAAAAACCGGCAATGAATCGCATATAACGGAACGAGAACATAAAGTTTTTAATCTGCGAACCATATGTTTACTTGTCAATGTCATACTTCCGAACTTTCTACTAGTAGAATCGAAACGTGGCCTCTTACCATGAAACTTATAAGAAAGCTTAGTTTCACAGCGCGCTATGGAAAGGGCTATGCTCGGTGTTTCTTTGCGAGATCAGATCAGGAATGAGGAGATCCGTGAACGAACAAAAGTCGCTGACATAGCCCGACGGATTAGCCGGCTGAAGTGGCAGTGGGCGGGGCACATAGCACGTAAAGCTGACGGCCGATGGGGCAGAAAGGTTCTGGAATGGAGGCCACGTACCGGCAAGCGTAGCGTAGGACGCCCACCCACAAGTTGGGGCAGACGGCCTGATAAAGGTTGCAGGACGACGCTGGATGCAGGCCGCTTCCAATTGACCGATCTGGAAGTCACTGGGGGAGGCCTATGTTCCAGCAGTGGACGTCCTGTGGCCGAGATGATGATCGCGAATCTTGCCATTTCGTATTCGAATGATTCAAAAATATGTCTCCTGAATCAAGTCAGCGAAAGCGACGGTACTGTATGTTCACGTGTGGGCGCGTGCGGGTGCGCAGTACGCTGCTATGTGTGTAGCTACTCTAACTCAAGTAGCCGAACGCGACGGTACTGTATGCTCACGTGTGGGCGCGTGCGGGTGCGCAGTACGCTGCTATGTGTGTAGCTACTCTAACTCAAGTAGCCGAACGCGACGGTACTGTATGCTCACGTGTGGGTGCGTGCGGGTGCGCAGTACGCTGCTATGTGTGTAGCTACTCTAACTCAAGTAGCCGAACGCAACGGTACTGTATGCTCACGTGTGGGCGCGTGCGGGTGCGCAGTACGCTGCTATGTGTGTAGCTACTCTAACTCAAGTAGCCGAACGCGACGGTACTGTATGCTCACGTGTGGGCGCGTGCGGGTGCGCAGTACGCTGCTATGTGTGTAGCTACTCTAACTCAAGTAGCCGAACGCGACGGTACTGTATGCTCACGTGTGGGTGCGTGCGGGTGCGCAGTACGCTGCTATGTGTGTAGCTACTCTAACTCAAGTAGCCGAACGCGACGGTACTGTATGCTCACGTGTGGGCGCGTGCGGGTGCGCAGTACGCTGCTATGTGTGTAGCTACTCTAACTCAAGTAGCCGAACGCGACGGTACTGTA
The DNA here is from genome assembly GCA_950371115.1 of Anania fuscalis. Taxonomy (NCBI): domain Eukaryota; kingdom Metazoa; phylum Arthropoda; class Insecta; order Lepidoptera; family Crambidae; genus Anania; species Anania fuscalis. The sequence goes on from OX493344.1 coordinate 10,699,597, forward strand.
TGCTCACGTGTGGGCGCGTGCGGGTGCGCAGTACGCTGCTATGTGTGTAGCTACTCTAACTCAAGTAGCCGAACGCGACGGTACTGTATGCTCACGTGTGGGCGCGTGCGGGTGCGCAGTACGCTGCTATGTGTGTAGCTACTCTAACTCAAGTAGCCGAACGCGACGGTACTGTATGCTCACGTGTGGGCGCGTGCGGGTGCGCAGTACGCTGCTATGTGTGTAGCTACTCTAACTCAAGTAGCCGAACGCGACGGTACTGTATGCTCACGTGTGGGCGCGTGCGGGTGCGCAGTACGCTGCTATGTGTGTGTAGCTACTCTAACTCAAGTAGCCGAACGCGACGGTACTGTATGCTCACGTGTGGGTGCGTGCGGGTGCGCAGTACGCTGCTATGTGTGTGTAGCTACTCTAACTCAAGTAGCCGAACGCGACGGTACTGTATGCTCACGTGTGGGTGCGTGCGGGTGCGCAGTACGCTGCTATGTGTGTAGCTACTCTAACTCAAGTAGCCGAACGCGACGGTACTGTATGCTCACGTGTGGGCGCGTGCGGGTGCGCAGTACGCTGCTATGTGTGTAGCTACTCTAACTCAAGTAGCCGAACGCGACGGTACTGTATGCTCACGTGTGGGTGCGTGCGGGTGCGCAGTACGCTGCTATGTGTGTAGCTACTCTAACTCAAGTAGCCGAACGCGACGGTACTGTATGCTCACGTGTGGGCGCGTGCGGGTGCGCAGTACGCTGCTATGTGTGTAGCTACTCTAACTCAAGTAGCCGAACGCGACGGTACTGTATGCTCACGTGTGGGTGCGTGCGGGTGGTGCGGGTGCGGGTAGTGGTCCGGGTGCGCGGGGGCTGGGTGCGCTGGGTGCGCGGGCGGCGCGTAGTACGCGTGCGGCGCGTATCCGGCCGGGAAGCCGTAGCCGCCGTAGTACCGGCCGCCGTACGCAGCTCCGTAGCCTCCTGAGGATTGGTATAGTGTTACAATTTAGGTACTATCGCGGGCTCCGGCGCCTGACCAGTCTTAAAGGTAAAATCGCTTGCAAGCACCTCATTGCCACTCACTTCAAGCCACGCCCTACGTTCATTTATGTTTCGGGTTCAATAGGTGTTTAGGCACAAGCAAGCAAGCTTCTATGTAATGTTGTAGTAAAACGTAGTAAAATGCATAACCAATCAGGGCGTGTCCGGCGCGATGCGCTTACACAGGAATATTTCTACAAAGCGGTAAGGCGTTGGAGCCCGCGATAGTACATCGAGCAATATAGAGTTATCTTTTTGTTTTCCTTAAAATTTGGACTGAGTCAGTGTATCATACCTGGCGGCGGCGGCGGCGCGGCGTGCGGCGGGCCGGGGTGCGCAGGCGCATTGGGGTTCGGCGGCATCATCATAGCTGTAACAAACATTTCTGTTTTACCAGGCCTGGTTCACTCCGCAATTCAGTCGACTTATTTACCTACGCGCCAGGCCACGGGCGCGGTATACAATATCAGGCGGGTGTTTCGCGCGCTCAGTTATGCACGCGACGCGACGTAGTAGGTAACCAGCAATAAATTAGTTTTCTTTCACGCCAAAACACACGTGTTTGACCTTGTGGTTTTACCCATTGCAAAATGGGTAAATTTAAGCATTAAACTTATATTACGCTCGAGTAGCACTTTTAAAGTAGGTATAAAATTACAAAATATCCACTTTCTGTATTTAAAAATCATTTTAGCTACCGCCTAGCAATTTTATTTTACACGGTTGTCATTCCTTTTACTTACTTAAAACATTTATTTAATAACAGAATTTCGACGTTACATTGCACAGTCAACCCTAAGTGAGGCGACCAAAATTACCCAAAACCAATTTGGCATAAGCGTATCCGAGTAATAAGTACCATATTACGTATAGATAGGGTTCATTTTCGCTTGTAGTGAACGGTAGTTGGTAGTTAAATCAGTTAGGTAGGCGTGCGGGTGCAAAGTATTTTGGACCTTATTGAGGCGAATAAAAGATTGATAATTTATTGTTACTGTTTCGGAAGTGACAATTATGTATCTATAAATATAAAAATGAATTGCTGTTCGTTAGTCTCGCTAATACTTGAGAACGGATTTGGCTAATTATGGTCTTGAAATATTCGCGGAAGTCCAGGGAAGGTTTAAACGATGAGAAAGTGTGTAAAAATAGGAAGGAAATACTAAGAACGTTAATTTTCTTTTCCCATACAAACTGTCCGTACTACTTCTGTAACACCCTGTGCCAGTGTGTAGGCGGTGCAAAGTTCGCCGGGTCAGCTAGTTTTTTTATAAAAACTTCTTTGTTGTAGTTTTAAAAGACACAAAACGAGATTATTTAACACTACACAGAACGGGTATTATGCAACATACAGTGTAGTGTTAAATAATTATAAAAAATGCAACAAGAAAGTTTAAAATGTTACAAAACGAGATACTAAGAAACAGTATGAGACGATTAGTTCGCGAAAATGTCTAATACTTGGAAAAACATTCTAAAGACGTAGATTTTTCCTATCTTATAGTAAATTAACAGAACTTTTAATAAAACACATTGTTTTACAAAATTTGAATAGTACGTACAATCTGCCAGAAGGCATAATATGCCAGAAGAATATATCTGGATTGATTTAAAATGATATCAATAATAAATAGGTTGCTGTTTTCCATTTTTTTAGTAATAAATTAAAATACAATTTTACAGATTCCAAGAAGTACGTGATAGCTTGTGCCACGTCCACTGTTTTCAAACAAATCTATTTCATGTTTACTATATGCAGAAAAAGTTAAAATACTGATGGATTTAACGATAAGGGACGACAATAACAAAAAATCGGAAATAATTATATTTTGACATGTATAAGTGCCCGAAAGAGGGCCTATACACTGAATAAATGACTGACTTTGAATATAGCCTATCTAAGGCTCAAGCAAATGTTCCCAAAACATTGACACTAACTAGCACAACCTGTATAAACACTTACGGTGGTGCGGCGGCGACGACACATGCGGGGGATGCGGCGCGTGCGCGGGCGCGGCCGCGGGTTCCTTGCTCTCTGCTTTGTCGGGCTTGTTCTCTTCTTTGCGCTCGGCTGCTAATAGAATTAATGAAATTATAAAAATGAAATTGTAAAAAACCGGCCAAGTGCGAGTCGGACTCGCGCACGAAGGGTTCCGTACCATTTTCTATAAAAACGGCAAAAAAATCACGTTTGTTGTATGGCAGCCCCCTTAAATATTTATTGTATCCTGTTTTTTAGTATTTGTTGTTATAGCGGCAACAGAAATACATCATCTGTGAAAATTTCAAGTCTCTAGCTATCACGGTTCATGAGATACAGCCTGGTGACAGACGGACAGACAGATAGACGGACAGCGGAGCCTCAGTAATAGCACAGAGTAAGTATGTAATAGGGTCCTGTTTTACCCTTTGGGAACGGAACCCTAAAAATGATGCATTTTAGTTGTCTCAAGTCCCGTTTTACCCTTTGGGTACTCAAATGTTTTATAGCAACAAAACATCTGAGACAGAGAGGTTCTAGAATGGTAGCCACGTACCGGCTAGCGCAGCGTTAATGCTGGACAGATGACCTTATAAAAGTTGCAGGAAACCGCTGGATGCAGGCCGCTTCCAACCGGAAAATCTGGAAGGCACTGGCGGAGGCCTATGTTCAGGAGTGGGCAAAATGATGATGTGACTTTTGTTACAGCCTTGTTAAGGGTAAGGCTGCCGTCCGGCTTCATCTACGGCCTTGCCATTGGTTCAGAGCTTCTCGCTGTGACTTTCTATAACGGTCTAGATGTCCAACTGGGCTTTCAGAGGCTGAAGATGATGATGATAATGGCAATTTAAAAGAGATGGGCTTTACCTTCGTCCTGTGTCTCGTTCTCCCGCTTCAGGTCATCCGGCTTCAGCTCGGTGGTGAGGCTGCCGTCCGGTTTTACATCGGTGGTGGACACGGCGTCCACCTGCGTGGGCGGGTTAGGTCCGTTGCTCTCAGACTTGATAGGAGTCGGCTCTTGTTCCATTGGCTATGAGAAATAACAAGTATGTTGAGCAATCCCTTGAGGCGGAGCTAAGATTATGAAAACTAAGCAGTTTGCTATCAAACTCAATTTAGGTAGAGATAAGCATTTAAAACTCCAGCTGAACGGTGATGGGCAGAGCTCAGTAATTCGGAGTCGAAATCCGGGAGCAAATCATAGTAACTCAGCTCAGCCCTTTACACCATGCTAGGTGTCCGGTTTTCCAAAATTTTAGCTAAGCTAAGTAGAGCTAAGCTGTGTCGGAAATTCAAAATCTACCCATAGAGTCCCTATGAAACTCTACTCTAAAACGAGGAGCTAAAAACGTGACACGTCTATTGGAATTATTATAAACTAGCGACCCGCCCCAGCTTCGCACGGGTGCAATTATCAGTGTTTCTCTACTATATTATGCATGTATTATACATATAAACCTTCCTCTTGAATAAATCTATCTATTTAAAAAAACCGCATCAAAATCCGTTGCGTAGTTTTAAAGATTTAAGCATACATACAAAATTGTAAATTCTATGTGGGACTCTGAGGAACTGTTAGGCCATTTTTCATTCAAAGCGGGTGGTAGTACAAGGGCTCAAAAGCTTTTCTCTCTGCCACTTTGTAATAATAAAGTCACACAACGACCCTGTATTTCGTATGTGCAAAGCCTACAACAACGTCAGTAAAGAATTAGATATATTTTCACTTTCGCATACATCTTTCATAAAGACTTTCAAGTCTTTATGAGAGATGAAAACGAAACAATGCCACTAAGTTATTTATTTTTTTAAATCAATTACCGTTTTTTAGCTGTTTCTTTTTCATTGTAACTGTCAATTTATGCGATTAGTTAAAGCATTTACCTACCCTATTTAAATGTCGTGTGCAGCTATAATCGGAATGTAAATTTATCTAATTGTGTATTAATTAAGATTCCTATGTAATAGTTGTGATTTATGTTCTGTTGCTGTACCTTTAAATAAATAAATACATAGATATAGGGACAGAGAAAGCGACTTGCGCTCGCCAACCCGCCTGCCAAGCGTGGCAAGTATGGCAAAAACTCCCCGATGACAGAAGTCGCTGGGGGAGGCCTATGTTCAGCAGTGGACGTCCTGTGACTGAAATGATGATGATGATGATGATGAAAGCGACTTTTTTAAATACTATGTAGTGAAGTGTATATTACCTCGTCCTTCCTCTCAGCGATGTTGGCGACGCTGGCCCCGTTGGCGAGGTTGCCGGTGGCCGGAGTAGCGGCGGGCGGGCCTCCACGACGCATTTGATCCAACGCGCGGTCTACCATGCGCGAGAATGTTTCTTCGTCTACGGCTGGCTTGCAGTGCTGAAACAATACCCCGGTATTGTATTACTTCATACGTTAGCGCGCGTAGACTGGGCGTGATACGACTGAGTTAAGCGGCGACTACGCGCACGGCACGGTTAATAAATATTTGCTTGGGCCTGCATATAACAGACACCAAGGTAAGTGTAGCTAGAGGCTATTTACTAAAAGATGAACAAGACGGTTTTACCTGAGGTTTATGCATGAAGGGTTTTTTTGTTTCATCGATATTTTCCTCGATTGGTATGAAATCCTTTGTGAACAATATTTGTTGATGACAAGCAATTTTCCGAAATTCTGCGGATATAACTCTAAACTTATCTTTTATCTATCTAAAAGAGTTGGTATCTTTCTATCTAATGTACCTTTTTCAGCTCTTCTTGGAAAACCTCGCTGCTCTCGATGAACTTGCGCTTCTTGGCCTCGAACTTCTCCTCGATCTGCTGCAGCTCGTCTTCCAGCTTCTTCTGATGCATCGTCAGGGATTGCACTTGTTTCTTCAATATCTACGAAATGACGGTTTGAATTTAGGGATAATATTTATCTTAAAAAAAAACTGTTTCTATTTAGTGGAATCGATTTAAATTCGATGAACGTTACATCTGCGTCCTAGACGTAAAGCGATTTGTAACGCAGTTTAACCGTTGACATCACAGTTTAGAGTAGTCTAATAGATGGCATTAGTGTCATATAATTATGGCAGTTTATTTTGACGACCGTATTATTTACTATATCATTATCGTGGCACTTCAGAAACAGAACGTCCAATGCTGAACATTGGCCTACCCCAGAGACTTCCAGATTGGCCGGTTGGAAGCGACCTGCATCCAGCGGCTTCCTGCAACCTTTACCAGTTCGTCTGTCAACCTTGTGGGTGGACATCCCACGCTGCGCTTGCCGGTACGTAGCCTACATTCTAGAACCTTTATTTATTTTACATTTACTATATAGTTTATATAAATCAACTAGCGACCCGCCCCGGCTTCGCACGGGTGCAATGCTGAAACTAAATACACTACAGATTTAATGGATGTTATTATACATATAAACCTTCTTCTTCAATCACTCTATCTATTAAAAACCGCATCAAAATTCGTTGCGTAAAGATTTAAGCATACATAGGGATATAGGGACAGAGAAAGCGACTTTGTTTTATACTATGTAGTGATGAACGTACCTGCATCCTAGCAGTGGTGACGACGGACCTTACGTCCGGCACAACCGTGTCGGAGAATATCTCGTTGATGAGCCGGTGGTTGCGGAGGTAGCGCGCGTATGCCACGTGCTTCACTGATAACCCTTCGTCTTGGTCTGAGGGGAGTAAAAATGAGGTTCAAATAAGCAGGGCTAGGGATGTATGAATAGGTTATTATTTGCATGTGATTCTTTGAAATCTTGTTTTTTAATCATTTATATCTAAGACAGTATACGTTGTGTTATAATAATGAAAACATTTCCGTTTTGTAATACTTTTTTAACATACACACGTAATGAAATTAATTTTATTCATCAATTTTTATATTACAAGAAATCCGACCATATTAGACAGTAATCCAAATGACATTAGTTGACGCAGCGATTTGCATCTAACGCAAAGGGTTTCGGGTTCAGATTGATTCAGAAACCGTATTTGCTAAATTGTCCAGTACCTCGTAACTCATGAAACATTCATGACCTCGAACTAAGATTTTTTTTTATAACTTTTTTTCCAAACGCAATACAAACTTGATCGAGCTATATAAAAGCAAAAAATACATTCTATTCACTAAATATTTTGGTTTAGGCGCATAATGTCAGAAACGCAAAATGACAGATTCTCAAAATGTCAGAAACGCAAACTGTCAGGTGGCGCAAAATGCCAGATTCGCAAAATGACAAATTCACAGAATGACAAATTCGCAAAATGATAGATTTGCAGCAAACCCTAAATCAATAAAGAGCCTCTGTTCGCTAGTGAACATGACAGTGCGACTAATTACAATAAAAGACATGTAATTTGGCAGTTTTTTTTATTTCTAATTGTAAATGAACTGTAGATGTTCAGCGAAAATAAAAAATATAATCAACAAAAAATGATGTAGCAACATAAACAGTACATTTTATTTATTACACTATAATGTTTATTTATTTATTTACTGTAGTGTTTTTTTTAAGATTTTGTCATTTTGAGAATCTGACATTTTGCGAATCTGACATTTTGTGAATCTGTCATATTGCGTTTTTGACATTATGCGCCTAAACCAATATTTTTTATTACTTCTGTTTATTTATATTTAATTTTGGCGCGGGGTCCAAAAGTAACCCGGTATGTATTATTTAGTAAATGGTTCTCACCTTCCTCATCTTCAGCGGGTTGTATGTCGATCCTTCTGTCTTGCTGCTGCTGTTCCTTCTGCGAGCTGCCCTTCTTGCTCGAGCTCTCTTCTTCCAAGTTACCTACTGCTGACCGAAGGTTGTTTAGTTTACTGTACTAAAGATCCTTACACACTCGATACCCGTATTTTAGTAGCCCCCCTAGCATGACCAACAAATACAATATGATATGATATAGCCATTTATCAACACCCAACTGTCAAACCACGAACTTTTATCGAAACAGCGACATTGACCGTGACGTCACCGGTACGGACATGCTCGCTGTTTCGATAAAAGTTCAAGATGGCGGCTATGTATATCATACCATATCGTGTTTTGTTGGTCATTCTAGGGGGCTGGAGTCTTGATATTTCTGGCTCTAAAGCTAACATAAATTGATCGTGTAGATCTTCAGCGTCTCTTCTTTACTTTTCGGGCTGATACTTAAAGCAGCGAATAGACTAGAATCGATGTATAGTTAGTGCACGACAACCTTTACAATTAGACTAGCACAATGGAGTTTAAATATCGCCGACTTAGGTATCGAGTGGGTGAAGGTCTTAAATATTTAGTTCATGCTGTTTGAACTGTACTTTTGGGCCAGTGCCTCACACTCACAATAGCGGTAGCCTATAGCCGTAAGTTTATAAATCTACGGCGAGCAACGTTTTACGGCTTTTGTAAAAAAACAAGCGCATATCAGGTCTATTTAGAGTTAGGACCTTGAGCGGAAAATTCAAACGTATAGCCGCATATGAGAGCGTTCATGTAGAACTGTATAGCGATGACCGCAGCGGTAAAAGCGGTATTTGCTGCTTACACGCAGCAAATACTGCTTTTAACAAAGGGCAACGCGTCTATAAACGAGCCCTAAGTCTACCGCTAAAGCTTGCGGGGAGACACTTAAGAGTTCTACCAATTAAATAGCATAAGGGACTCTTATTGATGCTCTTTTTAGTAAAACAGAACTCTGACATAAAGTATGAGTTGATTTTAAATACATGAATCATGTTACATTTGTGGTATGCGTTGGTCTTCCATTTTGTTATGTGCATCACATATATTAAAGTGAACTTAATTTATCATGCACCATTGAATATTTACATGCAACAGTAAAAAAGCAGGAAATTCAATTTTAAGTTATTGATATACATTAAAGTGTAGGTACTGTCTAAAATGTATTGTTATTTAAACACGGCGCGGTTTTTAATATAGACTCCATTTTGTATATCGTAACTTTGAAATGTTATAATGGTTTAATGTTAATTTATTAAATAATTGTAAAAGTTGTTAATGGAGAGTCCATTACTCACTTTAACAAATTATAAAAATATATAACTTCATTTAATTTATGCTGAGTGACAAGGCAAAGGGGAAGTAGTTATAAAGCCTGTATGCAAAATCGCGAATGCGACGTTGCCGCTCTGTCGAATATTTTGTATAGCAAGCGTACAATGAAAATGCGTATAACAAGCTACTACAGCCTGTTGATTCTGTAACAAACACGCACTGAACTCGCTCTAAAACTCAACTAAGTGGTACAAACGAACATAGCCTTTATCTTGCTAAGAAGTAGGTTCACATTACTTATCGTCGAAAAGTTCAATGCCATACTGACAACGCCGTTCACCTAAGTGGTAGAAACGAACATGGACTCTTACGGCCTTATTCCAAAAAAGATAGACTAGGTTTAAACCATGTCTAAAGATTAGCCTACCAATTTTAAATATGGGTCTTTATTACCAAGATATGTTTGATGTGTCAACATTTTAAATTGGTTGATTATTTTTTAGTCATGGTTTAAACCGTCTATCTTTTTAGTAATAAGGCCGTTAGTCTTCATTAGAGAGTGGGTTCATATTACTTATTGTCGATGAGTGAGGTAAGTGTTAAAGTAGCCGCGCAGTTAACTTAGCGGTACAAACGAACATAGACTCTATTCTATTAGAGATTCGATTCAAATTACTTATCTTAGATGAGTTCAGTGTCGAAATGAGCGCGGTTTTGATTACAGAATCGTCAGGTAGGACGCCTATACCACACTGCGCCGTGTCAAAGATCAGACAGCAACAAACAGAAGTGTAACTCCGTTCAACCCTTACCTACTGCCTTATTTTTCGCTGCGATATACGCCAAGTACGCGGGCGAATTGTGGTAAGTCTTCAAACTCTTTTCGTACTCCGACTGGTTTTAGCGAAGTCCCAACGTGCAAATTTACATGAGGTGAGGTGCATGTGGAGGACAAAATTAGCATTACTGTAGTGGTGGGGTTAGTCACAGGTCTGGTCTGCCCAGAGACAAGATGCTGGCGAATACAAATCATAATTAATGAAATTAAACATTTTGCAGATCATAAACGTAGATGTGACCGAGCAAAACCAGGAGTTCAATCATAGACTAGGATTTATTTCTAATAGATAAACGATCACAGATTTTTTTAGACAGATATTACTATTGAGTGACTTGCTTTAATTTTGTTGGGCGTTGTTTCAGTCACTTCCCTGGCTTGCAAAGTTTGTCAGTCTGACTGGGATAATACACTCCTGTCTCGTGATAATACCCTCTGTCTAAACTTGAAGCGTGAGTACAAAGGACAGCGTTTTACAGAACAGAGTGCTCGTAGACCGATGGCTCTTGTACCTTCGTTTCCATGGCAACCGTAAGTTAATGTCTAATGACATACATTTATGGGGAAAACAAAAAATATTAATCATCTTGTCTAAGGGCAAAGTAAAAGAAATGAGAGGACTTTGGAGGTACAAACAACATATTCAAATATGGGACCTTTGTCATAGCTACAGGATAAGGGATGTTATGTTACAATCCCCGGCACCGATGTTGAGCACTGGGGCTGAGTATATCATCGTATCAGAGAGGCATGTGCGGAGCGGTAACAACCAATCCCGGCCGGCGCTGCAGGCGCGTCGCACTACTAGCCAATCACGTAATCGTAATGGTCTGTTGCACATCTTTCACCCAGCGCTCTACATCCGGGCCGCTAGTTGTAAATACTGTAAAACAGTGTCTGTTGTCTGTCTTTGAATTGACGTCACAAAACTCTCTTTAAAGTGTAGAACAAAACTTTGCAGTTAAAGAGAATTTCATGCTAACGTTTAGGCAACATCCTCTCATTTCTAATAACATACAAAAAATGTATATTTCCCTTAAAGTGGTGTTTAATATAATAACAAATGAATACGCCCAGCGATATTCAGAGCGTTTATCTATTCAGTGCTAAATTTTACAGTGGCTATAGTTGCAGAATGTACACAGTGACGTCATTATTTATGTGTCCCGACATAGATCAAACCGGTACCCAGTGTTAAGTGAAGCTGTGATAGGCGTGGTTATACACAAAATTGATCCCTGAATGTATGGACGTAGGGTCGGATTTGGTGTACCTCGTGTCTTGTGCGCCAGCCACTGTATGTACGCGGGCGACGATTGGTACGCTTTCAACATTTCTGTGTACTGCGCCTGAGTCCAAAACAAACTTATTTTTTTAAATTTCTAGAACTTCGGGATCCATTATATTATTTATTTAAATAGTATTAATATCGTGATAATAACAATAACCTCGCCTAATAAAAAGGTCTAATAAAAATAAATTATGTAACTCCTCACAGTAGATAAATAACAGAAATAGTAAACAATTACATTATTTTTAATCTATTAGAATTTGGAACGGAATAGGACACTACTTTAATAAAATAGAATGTATTAAACTCGGTTTCTATAGTTATTATTTTTTACTGTGAATTTAATTAAACTGTCTCATATCTTAGTCCTTATTTTCTTGAAAATCTATCGAGTCATTTTGACTGCTAATCAACGCATTGAAATCATTGTTTCATTGCATTTCCCAAAAATATCATCAATGGGTTAAATGTATTTTTCATCATTAATAATCTAGTACCAGACTAAAAAAAAAAGGTTTTTCAACATCTATCATGTTTCACTTGTAGAACACAAATTTTAAATCCTACCTAAAAATGTTTTAACCACATGACCAAAACTATTAGGGGCATGGCAGCAAGACGTCATAGGGACGTGTATTAAAGGAATATATTTATGTACGTTATTATAACACTTACAAAATTCATGAGACCCTAAGCACTCCTATAAGGTCTCATGTGACCGCTCAGAGTTTACTGAGGCCGATCAAACGCAAATAGGATAAGAACGCATAGAGGCAAAGTATGTGCGTCAAAACTTTACAACTGCCACGCTCCTAACAATTTTCCTCGTATACTTATCACATAAAACAAAACACAATCAACCCACAAACAAAACAGTCCTACCTTCTCAGCCTCGTACTCATCGACGAACGCAGCCTTTTCCGTCTCCGGCAAGTCACGCCACATGCCACCGATGATGCGGCCGATCTCCCAGAGCTTCAGGTCGGGGTGGGCAGCCTTCACGCTGTCCCATACGCGGCGGGAGTAACGCATGTACGGCATGAGGGGCTTCTCTGGCGGCTTCGGGGGCTTGGGCAGGCCGGCGCCCTGGGGGAACAGTACGGTGTTTAGTCCGTTTTTATTATTTTTAAATATAAAACAAGGTCACATACATTGCTGTGATCTTAAGGGCTAAATTAGCTAAAGCACTTGTGTTTTAGAAATCAGAAACAACGACGGTCAAACAAACCCAAATCCGAGACGATATAGAAAAGTTTGTTTTCTTTATTGACCCAATCAGGAATGGAACCCGGAACCTCAGAGACTTCGACGTCAAGTCCGGCGTGCTCGCCTTTCGGCTACGAATACTGTCGTACTCTTTGCTTTACCAACATGTCAACTAATTGATTTATTTGCTGGAACACCCCATGTGTCTTCTAAAATCAGTTTAGTTTTAAGAGCTGAACCAAAGATTTCTGAACCTATAGTTATTATACTACATCTTGAAGGTAGAATATCACATTGAGATTTTTAGAATAGGCCTTCTCCAATTCCCTTTATTCAGCTTGGTACATTCAATTGGTTCGGTCCACTGCTGGAGATAGGCTTCTCCCAATGCAACATTATAATGTTCTACTAAATAATAAATAGAATAAACTACTTACCGCACCAGCCCCCTTCCCAATCTTCTGCGGCTGAAATCCAGGGTGCGAATGCAAGGTCGAGACGAACGGGCTCGTCTTATCATCCTTCCCGGCTTGTGAGGCTGAGCCACCACCCGAGGCTCCTGTAGCGGCGCGCCTCGCGCTCTCTGCACCGAAACGGGGCGGTTGCGGGCTCTGCTGCCACCCATACCCACCTGGGTGGCCCATCGGACCCCCCTGGTATTGCGGGTGGTAACCATATTGGTTATGGTGAGGCGGTGCATTCAACCCGCCTTCAAGCCAAGCAGCGGCGGCAATACAATGAAAGAAAAAAAACAAAAAGCATAAGGGATAGGACAGGACGGGCCAGGGCAAACAAAAGATAATCAAATATGCACTAATAACTAAATTATTCGTTATTTGTGAAGTTTAGTAGCGAGCGGTCAGTACTAGCAGTCGTTTAGTAGGCTAGATTAGCAGTGAAGAGTACAGATGACATATAGAGAAATGAAAATAAAAAGAAAAGAATTAAATACTGCAAAATAAAAATGATGGCTTGTGATGTGGAAACGAGAAAACGGAAAATTTTGTGCGATAACGAAAATTACAAATCCCCATAGATTACCTAGTTCCAAAACAGATGAGCGGGTGAGAACAAAATTTGGAAAAAATATATAAATAATAATAAAATTCTGTCAGTAATATTACCTTTCATCATACCGAAACTCATTGGGGGCCCCGCAATCATGTAGTCTGTTTCGACATAACAAAACATGAAACAAAACCAAAATAAGAGAACATTGTAAGTCTTAAATGGAAGGAAATTCAAAATTAACAGAAACAAAAGACTATTAGTTAAGTTCTAATGCGATAACTTTCAAAGAAGCGCAGAGTTGGACACATGCTGAGGAACGGCAGTTAGATGCCAGCATTACCAAGAAGTCAGACCTGCGAAGCTTGCACAGGCGTAAACTTGGCACTATAGCATGTTAAAAAGTTAGTATCTAACATTCTAAACAACATTCATCGCACTATGTTTTATTAAAAATCAATGCACAAAACCTAAATACTAAATCAAATCATTATTACTTTAAAATCATAGATGTCTTCAATCTCAATGCTAAGGTTTCATCTATAGTTCTATGTCTAAAATCAAGTGGGTTTAAAAATTATAGAAAAAGTACAAACGCGGATTGCTCTGTGGGCTTGGCATCGACATTGATGCGTTTTGTTTGTAGCTATTCGGTGTTGCCATAACACATCCAACCTGAAATGTAAACAATTAGATTCTAGAAACAGAAATTCATGTTGTATTGGACTAGGGGTCAGTGCAAATATGCAACTAGGCAGTGCCTACCTGGTAAACCAAATAAGGGACGCAGTAGGTAAATGTGTGCCATTGATGAAAACTACTGATTTTCATCATTATAACACTTAAAAAGTATTTATTGCCTATCTTGAAAGAAAATGAATGCCCGCCACTGTATCAGACAGAATAGTTAGGTTAAATGATAATTTATATTGGTCAAAACAATAGTAGTAGGAATCCTCCAGAAATGAAAAGTAAATCATGGTTACACATTTCATTTACTGTACTGTCTCCAAAAACCTAGCAATAATTGACCTTTCTAATCTGATCAGCATTTTGAGTTATTAGTAAAATAAATATGATTGTATCTATCTATTAACTACTTACAGCTTGGCCCTTGGCCCCAAAAACAAAAAAGCTGGACTCGGTGCTTAATTTGGCCAGACATTTTACCCTAAAAGCTGGACATACCTTTTTTAATAGCTAATCATTTAAAGCCTTCATACATGTTCTAAAATCCGGGACAATATTTTATATTAAAAAAATACAACTACTTATTTAAATTTTTTCAGGGTTATTAATTACCAAAATTATTATTTTCGTTGTTAATTATCAATGCTGGGTCATGTTTCACTAAATTGATTGCAAAAAGTGCTGCCAGATACATATATTCAGATTAAAAGAGCAGTGTTACCTTTCATTAGACAGACTCTTTTGTGCGCTTATTCATTTTATAGTTATCTAGGTATATTTATCTTGATAATTATCACTTACAATTACAACCCTGATTTTTTTACAACATACTGAGGGTCAGTCGCGTCGCAGCTTTGGTTGTGCGCTCATCTTTCGACTAGCGCAGGAGCAACATAGCCCTAACAAAAGACAGACAGGCCGAACGAGAAAATATTTGGCCTGTCATGTCTGTAAAAAGCCAAACATGTCGAGGAGTTTAATGATCTGAGCACCATACAGAGATATTGGTACTGAAATAACTTAAAAGAAGCAAATACTACTTCTCACCTATAGAAATAAATAAATATTGATCAACAACTTTGTTTTCACTTGTTTTTACGCAGCTTGTTCTAAGTACCTAACTTGTTTTAAGCAACTTTGTACGAAAAATATAAATTAAGCATGTTATGAAACTCTGTAATTGGTTAAGCGCCCCCCTTGTAAAATTAGACTAGCATGTAATAATGTAACATAGCTGTTGAGTTTCTTAATAAATAAAATAAAAACATTACATACATCACTCTGTTCCTAAGTTAAACCACTTGTGGTAAAGAATCACCCAGACTCGAGACAATATAGAAAAGATCGTTTTCTACATTGACCCGTTCCGGGTTTGGATTGTGTGTGATGGACTCAAGAGATAGCGACGCCAAGTCCAGCGTGTTCGCCTCTCGGTTACAAAGTTCGTCGTCGAAATTATCAAACTCTTCTTACATTCTCGAGTCAACAGTTGTGCACAAACATTTATTTATCGGGTGTTTTATCTGTCTATAAAAATGTACATGACGCAAATATGGATATAATCAGTAGTATTACCTGGACCGCGACGTATTTACTTCACGAGATTCAATATATAACTCCAATTTACTGAAATAAAAGCACAAATTAATTTCACAAGCGTCACTTTCCAAGAGGAGACGCCATCTTTTCCGACATTTTGTTTCATAAATACGACAGATGACATGTTAAGAAAAAGTTGCCCTCATAGCAATTCGTTTTCCTCTTAATACAACTAAGGTCGCGTTCCAAGTTGAGCGAATCCGACCAAATTGTACCCAGGTTGTAGCATAAAGTTAATATGCTTACGGAGTAGGTATATATTAACTTTATGGGTTGTAGTAGTCACATCACACCACAAATATTCAAGGATTTTTTTAAGTGCTAGTTCAAATATTACACAAAATAGGGTATTTTTACCTACTTAGTACCTCCTACATTTCATGAACAATAGATTCGCGCTGTCTTAGTGCAAATTGTTTAAATCGAAACGCGACAAATTATTGGTATTTTGTACGTTTTAAACTTGGAAAGATAAAAAAATTAAATTAATAAGTAATAAGATAAGTAGCTAATCAAAACATGTTATACATTGGTAGTTAAGCATTTGCATCGGCCCTTAAAAAGTGGTCTACGGGCACCAACAAGGAAATAATGAAGCATGAATTTAATTTAACAGCAGTCAGTCTATATTTACTTCAGGTCAGTGGATCGAAGCGTGTTTGTTTATTCTTAGAAGAGCACCTCTATTATAAGATTACATCATAGAGCCGCTGATCAAATAAACTTAGAAATCCAGGTTGAATGCTCTAAGGCTTACACACATCGGCAGAGAGTGCGGAGATTTAAAATCTGTTATATTTTGGAAAAAGCTAATATAGTTTACTACCACTACAACACTTTACGTACGATTCGGTAGTAATTTGTTCGTATTAAGGTCTTACTTACTTTGATCTCAGTATCCTGCCTGACTGACCTAATGACCTTAAAATTTATTCATACTTTTCCCTACTGCGGAAGTTGGCAAGGAGTACGCTGATCATCGAAGCCAAATTGGCTTGGTCGGGCCCGCCGTACGCGCCACTAACCGACAAAATGTCGTTATATTTTGATTGCAGCGTGACCGACTAACATTTATGTGATCGACGCGCCTGATACAGCTGGCTAGTTTCCATTAAATCGAGTCTAGTTGGTATCAATAAAACTTTCTAAGTAGTTAACTTACCTTACCACCTGAATTCAGGAATCAAAAAGTTTTTGACGTAAGCTTCCGTATTTATTTAAGTATCTCTTGCTTGGCTTGATCTTTAAATAAATTATATCTGCACCACTTCCCCTTTCTTTATAGTTGTCCTCTGCCTGAAGGTTGTCTGAAAAAGATCGCTTTTAGCGATAAGACCGCCGAAATTGTAAATATCAACTGTAACTTCTTTGATTGGTGTGCAATAAAGAGTACCTATCTAAGTATAACACACACTTTTGATCATTCACACTCAATCATAAGCATGTGCTTCATGCTTATTTATTTATCATCATCATCATTTCAGCAACAGGACGTCCACTGCTAAACATAAGCCTCCCCCAGTGACTTCCAGATCGGCCGGTTGGAAGCGACCTGCGTATTTATTACAACAATAAAAACACATTACACATCTTTTGGTAGGATTGGCTCAGCAGATATATTTTATTTAGATTTATTTATTAGCATGATGTTAACTATTTGTAAACCTATTAGAATTGTATTGAAGGGTTCAAAAACAGCAAGGTCAGCCAGAAAACTAGGAAAATGACAACTGTTGAGAAACGATTCGCAAAAGATTTATAACTTTTTTGGCCTGATGCAACATTGCATACAAATTTCAAGTAGGAGTTATGAGAGCACTGGTCAAGGAGATCGAGGTTTTATAGACAAAATGTTGGCATGTTACTTACAGCTTGTAATTTATACAAGGCGTGAACTCACTCAAGTAAACCTGTCAAAAGCCTTAGAGCATTTAACCAACAAGCTTTCTTTATTAAAGGCTCGCACGTGCATTGCCGCACCACAAAAATCCAATTTACATTTACACTTGGTAACATATCTTTCGTTTCTCCTAAAAAACCGGCTAAGTTCATATAAAGAATGTCAAGTTCCGTAATAAACCTACGGTATTTTCTACATGCTTTACATAAGGAATAAATAACAAACAAAATTACTTAAAACATCTTATTTGTAATTTTCTTCTCAAAGTTCATTTTATGATATGAACAGAACATGGTAACTTGTAAAGCCTCCTACCTAGATGTCATATGGTACCTGGTTGTCCTATATATTGGTTATAAAAGTACTATATTGGTGAAATTTTTAACATAAACTTATGGGACTCTTGAAGTTTTGACTTAAAAAGAAAACACTTTAAAGGATCATGATTCTGGAATTAATTTAATTAAGCACTAATACCACCAAAAGGCCCTAAAGAATATTCTTACTTCTTGAACATCCGACTTACTCAGTTCTACTATTTATTTATTATTTTAGATTTAATTTATTCAATTTATTTAGTTAACTTGGCAATGCGATCTGGAGGCGTAATTCGCTAACGAATACACAAGAATTTGCATTAAAATTCTAGAAAATTGTAACGATTCTTAGGATCGTATGCGAAACCAAATTTGAAATTCGAACGCTTCAAAAATACACCTCCTGCTATTAACATGCTTAACATGGTGTTGCGACATTAATGGTTCAGACAAGCCAATTAGATTACGTGGTTACGAACACATGCCAAAGGGTTTTGGGCACATTAGTTCATTCAACATGATGTAGGTAAGCTGTTTCAAATAAGACGATTCGAGCAAAAGTATACCTCATATAATTGTTTGATGTTCTGGGATTAGCTGTGAAATTATACATTTTAACCTTACCATTGATCATTGAAAAATCAAGGTTGGGGTATTATTGTATCCTGGAAGTAGGTATACTAGATAACTGCTGGACATAGCCTTTTGCCCTTAAACTTGGTGTTTTTTTTTAACTGCCTTATTTAACTTAACTATGCTAGGTCCTATATGGTCTGGGCGTTACTCCACCATGCCGGTCCAATTCCATGCATCTTTGTTGAGAAGAGTAAGGCAAACAAGCTAATACACTTTCACCATCATCATCATCTCAGCCTATTGCAGTTCACTGCTGGACGTAGGCCAAAGAGCGCCAAAGAGCATGATCTCCCGCTTTTTTCATTCATCCACTGCTAGCCATCTTCCTAAGGTCGGTCCATCGAGCTAGGAGGCGTCATACACTACGTTTGCCTAGGCGTTAAACCTAGGTAGCCTAGGTTTGCGTAGGTATAAAACCTTTAATCAGGCTTAAATTAATATGGATACTACACGATATTAGCAGATATTATTACCTTATAGATAGGATTATTAGTACCTTATTGTTAGAGTCGCTTGTGAATTGTGAATTTATTCGGCATAATATTAAACAAACATGCGAGTACTTTTATTGCTGAATGTCAACATTTTATACCGAGTTTTTAGATTCCCTGTTCGAGTGCCATAAACGACAAAAAAATATTGTACGCCAACTGTTGGCGCCAAAGTTTGTTTTGCCCGCTCAGTTACCATAGCAACCCATAGTTGTTACCATAGTAACCATAGTTGTTACTCACTCAAATCTGGCCTGTTCTTTTGGTGATAATTGCAGCACCACACTCTATCTAGACATGTTTATAATCAAAGGTTTTATGCAAATAAACGATTTATTTATTTATAAAGATTTTAATAATAAAATAACATACATTCAGTTAATAATAAACAGCATAACAATACATTGCTCTGATCCTAATAAGGCACCACAACATCTAGACCAGAGAAAATATGGAAAAGTTTTTCTACATCGACCCGACCGGGAATCGAACCCGGATCCTAAGAAATGGCGACGCCAAGTCCGGCGTACTCGCCTCACGGCTACGCATTACGCTAATGCCAATTTATACTACTTTTTCTAGTCTACAACCCAGCATTTTTTTTTATTTGGATATCCAACAGCATAGCCATAAATATAAATTAGTTACAAATGACAAATAGTACAAAGCCAATAATAGGATATCACAACTTGAGTTTCTTAAAAAAAGACATAAAAAAAGAAAGACATATTAAAAGTGTTCGCTGTGTCAATCACGCGGATTTATGCGCCAATCATGGTGATTAGTGCTGACTGGGTCATTGACTTGATTGTAAATGTTTTTAACTGATATGTAAAAAGTTATAATTTAAAATTACTTATAACAATGTAGTCTACAATGTACAAGCAAGCAAGCGTTTTACAAGTTAAAATGTCTTCTAGCAAAACACCAACACGTTGCTTCAATTGAATACAAGTACCTACCATTTTCGCTGAAACTCGAAAAGAGCCATACAAATGCGCCTATTTACTTTTAAAACCACTTTGTTTAAAGTTTGTAACGCAAAATGGCCACGTGACAGACTTGTGTGAAAAGAATCTGTCAACGACATTTCGGTGGCATTGAGACAGTATGTGGTGACTCGGTGAGTCATGGCGCGCAATATTTGGTCACGTTGCGCCAAAATGTGGATCAGAATAGACACCTGCAAGCCATGGGACGAGAGTTCATAATTAGGGACGGGCCTACGGTATTTGCCGACTAGAATATTCGGTTTTCAAATGGCCGACTAGTCGGCTCGGCCGACTATGTATAAATAAATAATGGACAACATCACATAGAGGTTTGCCATTGAGTCTTCTCCTGTCATGCCCTGCGTGTCCCTACCCCTGCACACGCGCGGATCTTTACAAGGCCACCGATAGCGCTATATATCGGTGGCTGAGTATTTTGGTCCTCACTTAAATAAAAGCCTGAGTCGACACGCAAAGAAGAAGATCACATACAGGTCGCGGCATCGATGTTGAGCGCTAGGACAAAGAGTGGGGATCGCTTTGCGCATCTTACGAGAATATCGTCGTATCAGAGACGCGTGTGCGCGGAGCTAACAAACAATCACGGCCGCTGGTGCAGGCGCGGCGCGCGACTAGCCAATCACGTAATTGTAATGGTCTTCTGTGCAACATTCGCCAAGCTCAACTTCCGTGCTAGTTGTACATTCCTCTGATTAAAAGGTAAGTATCTAAAGCACTTGTGTTATCGAAATCAGAAAAAAATACGGCACTACAAATTCTAGACAGCAAAAGTTGGTTTTCTACATCAACTCGGCCGGAAATCAAACCCGGAACTTCAGAGTGGGCGGTTAAAGTCGGCGCACTCGACACTTTCAACCGGAGATTTATCTGTTGGTTGGTAATTAACATTTATAACGCGCTGGTTCTAATCAGCATAATTTACTGAAAAGTCACCCACAGGCCGATTACGCAAACAATGCCGAATAGTCGGCTTCTCCGACTAGTTACCCCATCTCTAATTAAGATAATATATTCTTTAGGCGTAGCAAAAATAACAGTTGATTATTTTCCTGGATAGAATATTGATAAGTTACTTACCTACTTTACCATTATTTTTTGTATTCTGTAGTTATATTATTACTTTTATTATTAAACAGTATACATAGTATTCATTAAACAGTAATTTACCCCGAACGCAACGGGCCCCGGTTTCGTTTCCCGGTGTATGTCAATTTAGAAAACAGGTTGTTTTCTGAATAAGCCCAAGTTTGCGGGTGTGCAGACACATCTAGATTTGGTAAAAGCATAGAGATAGCATCGGGCATTTAGGTACTTACCTACTGTTTACCTCGAAATAAAACCAATACCTACTTACTACTGTGCTTTATTGGTGAAAATCCGTGGTTTTCTTCAATAAAACACATTTGTAATTACCTCTGCCAACCTCATTTAAATTTTTCAGGTAGGCACTGCCTAATTGCATATGCACAGCACGCCCCTGATAGTATTTATATGCATATGTTAACATAGGTTAACCTAACATCCTGTAGAGTATGTGGTTAAGGTGGTCCTTTATTTACAACACACACTGTATATTTATCTCATTATTAAAACATAGAAAATTTCTGATCATATTTTTAAGCCTTTTTTTTATACCAACTTAGAGTAACTATGTTGCTCCCATAAAAAAATGAAAGCAGCCTATGAGTAATTGCTTATTCTAACATTAATGAAGGCTAGAGTCATTGGCCATGTGAAGAAGGGCAAGGATCGATTCTCGTCAAGGATGCACCGATTACATTGACTACAAACTGATTACTTATTTATTTAGGTACTAAGGGCCGATGTAACACCTGGAGGGCTACTTCGAAAGTACTTCGTTGGTTCGCACATATTAAACTCACAAATTAAAATAACCATTCACTTATATCAAACCTTTGGCAATTTATGAACAATTGAAAACATCATACTATCAGATAGTATTATTTGGTAAAAGACGGTGGGTTGGTTTTTGAGGTAGGTACTATGTTGGCGCCTCCAAGCCCTGCAGCCAGCTCGGGCATCTTCGGCGTTCTTCGTATGCGCGGGCGGCGGGCACACTCCGTAGGTGCCCTCCGCCGCACTCAGCCTCTCGACCACCATCGGCATCGGACGCGGTTCCTCCCTTGTAGGCGCGATCAAATTAAATACTTATAACATTATTGTTACCAGAATATACCTATGTGTTTACAGTCCGCGTCTTATTTAATATTCCATTAGTCTTAGGACTTTAACAACTATGTCTATGTATTAACTAAAAAAAAGAATGAATATATGCGCCAAACAACACACTGTTAGGTCTCGCTTGAAGTAATCCTTGTTACGAGGTACCATACAATTGAGTTTGCCAGGAGCCTTTGTAAGCAGTCAGATCAGAGCCAATTACAAAAAAACCGGCCAAGTGCGAGTCGGACTCGCGCACGATGGGTTCCGTACCATTATCTATAAAAACGGCACAAATATACATATTTTGTATGGGAGCCCTATTAAATATGAATTGTATTCTGTTTTTTGTATTTGTTGTTATAGCGGCAACAGAAATAAAACATCTGTGAACATTTCAACTCTTTAAGTAACTATCACGGTTCATGAGATACAGCTTGTGACAGACGGACAGACAGAAAGACGGACAGCGGAGCCTTAGTAATAGTGTCCCGTTTTACCCTTTGGGTACGGAACTCTAAAAATGTATTTACGCCCTGAGCCCTAAACTTAGTATCCAATTTAGATAAATACCTAATTACCTACCTAGTGCTTACTTGTGATTGCTAAATCTCTTACGTAATACCTAACTCTGTGGTAATACTTACACGTGCAAACTTATGATATGACACAATAAAAATCGATTAGTTTATTAATGCTTGGTTTTCTACCGGATATAATTAGTGGTTTCATAATTAAAGGTAGATTTCTTGACATTAAAATGTCTTTTAACTATTCGGTTGGGGCTTTGGGTTTAAAAATATCTTAATACCTACAGAGTGTCAAAAATTTGTGTCAAGTGGAAGTTCAGGGATAGTAATACCTACAGAGGTACCAAAATCACTCTCTGTAAGGTTCCGCGATTATTGGTGGTTTTCGTGTTTTTTATATTGATTCACATTGAAAGCTATGTACCGGGTTTGACTTCACGTTCGAGTTGGGATTCTGTGCCGCTTCTGGCAAAATTCATAATTTATCTCGTATGGTTCCCTAATAAGAAATTACCCTTATATCAAAACGAAATTACGGTTTTGTTTGGCGCATATTTATCTACTTATTAATATAAGGGCATGTTACTAAATACTATATTGAAAGTAAACTAATCTTACCTACGCATTTATAAGAAACGTATACCGAATTGTTATACAATACCTACATACGTACTCTTTTGCAAGTTGATTTACAGTAAGAGTTAACTAGGTACTTTATGAAGAGCCTTTTAATCAATAGAAACTCATTTGCGTCGTACTTTACCTAGTTACAGAAACTCATAAAGTTAACAGTGACATTATTGATGAAAACCAAAGTGTAGCTACTTGAGCGTTTTTCACAGAAACGTACTCGTCAGTTTGCTGTCTGCAAATAAATAGGGTTATTGTCAACTCTTAACAGTTTATACTGATATTAGGTACCTCTAAGAAAGTTTATTTGGTACAAAGTGATAAAACCTACAGTTATTACTACTACAGTGAATAAATAGTAACATTAAACACGCATTACGTTTAGCTAGAACAGTTTAGAATGTTTTTGGCACCATTAGACTGTTTACAAGCTATCGTCAATTAGACAGCTTTGTTTTCAATGCAAGGCAACTGGCAAGCGTTCTAAAAATATTTATCACTGCACAGTTCGCAACAGTTCGTTCGTAGACGTCGCGCGGACCGAGTGTGTTTCGTGCTGCCATGATGGTGAAAATTGCGTTCCCAAACCAAGCTTTGGCTTATCCTGACGTTGATATGTTGAGGTGTAAAGAATTAAACAGCTTTGCTACAGAATGCGTGATCCCCCGTCGACCAAAACGGGGATTACCACCGCTGCCAGAAGATAAGGAATGCAGCAACAGTGAATTGAAGAAATGCATTAAGGTTTGCAGCAGAAAAAGGAAACATCGAGGTCAATGTCTCCTCTTACCAGCTCTTCCAGAGTACGACGAGTGTTGAAGCTTGTTGATTGTGATTTGTGTTCTTGGTAAAACCGCGTTTAGGCGGCTTTCGACACATTACGAAGTGAAATCAGATTCGATGAAAGTACTTACTCCAAATTGGGCTAGAAGCCAACGTTTGAATATAACACATATAAGTCAATGAATGTGATTAGTTCTTTGGCCATTGACCTCAGTTAGGTTCAAGATAATCAAAGTCTACAGTGATTGCTATGTACTTTGGAAGATGGAAGCTACAAATTTTTTATTCTACGGTTGCAATGAAGTGTGTGTGCCTTGTTTTTAAGTTCACAGGATTTTACTAAAATCATGGTAGGTTTAGGTACTCCAAATTGGGCTAGAAGCCAACGTTTGAATATAACACATATAAGTCAATGAATGTGATTAGTTTTTTGGCCATTGACCTCAGTTAGGTTCAAGATAATCAAAGTCTACAGTGATTGCTATGTACTTTGGAAGATGGGAGCTACAAATTTTGTATTCTACGGTTACAATGAAGTGTGTGTGCCTTGTTTTTAAGTTCACAGGATTTTACTAAAAGCATGGTAGGTGTAGGTATGTATAATTAGGTATGATGTAGGTAGGTGACCATGAAAGTATGCTGTGTGATATTAAAATGTTACCCAAAGTAATTATGTCCCGTATAACGATTGCTATAGAGTTGTTTCTAGAATCTAGATGTACTGTTCTGTGTTTTTACTTCAATATTTTAGTAAAAAGACCCGATTTTACTGAATTTTTATCAAACTTAGGAGAGTCATTTCAAAATGTTTTCAGGTTTTTGAAAATTGTATCAGAATCTTTTTTATTTGTATGGTTTAGTATCTAATTAATGAATGAAAGAAAAAATATCAACAATGGATGATGAAATATTTTGTAAGTGTAAATTGACTCTGCGATTTTTAAGTTCTTATTATACTTGCACTCGTGTGTAGATTTATAACTAGGTATAACGATTCAGTAGAAAGTCGTTTTCTAAGCCTTAGTGCCTCAGAATTATAAATGACGAATTTTATATATTTCTAAAAAACGTGTCACCGTTGGTAGAGTCATACCAATGTTTAAATTTCTTAATTTCTTCAAAACATTCTAGTGGCACAGAAACAATTTTAGAAAGAAAAATAATGGCTATAATACAGTTTGAAGTCATTAATATAAACTATTACCTGCTACTATTCAAAAACTAGCTGTCTTAATTCTGTCTTCGTAAAAGGAAATAATTTTGTATTCTGATCAAAAGTAAATCTTTAACATTAATGACTTTTCCTAGTGCTATGTTTAAATTATACTAGTCAATCATGTGTAATTATCGGTAAATATCTAGGTATATATTTGAATAATATTACTTACAGTGAAGTGAAATGACTCAGTTTTAATAGCTCTACAAATCTCGTACGGTACGGTGTTTTCGTCGTCGTACCTATAATGTATTTTTATCATTGTTATAATATATATATTGACCTATTTAACATACAAGTAAATGTATGTGTTGTTGATAACAGTTATCAATTCTAAGTATGCCTGTGTATTAAGTTGAAAAAAAAAGGTTTTCAATTATAATTTAAGGTAGGTAAGTTAAGGATCTAATATGTATGTATAGTGTTTTAGAAGTCTTTTTAGTCTATTTATTATATAACTTTTTAAATAGGTTCCACGTTTTAATGTCTTGAAAAATTGAGTTTTGTATAAAATACTAGCTGTCGCCTGCGACTATCTTTTCGAGGTATTCAATTCAATTCAGAAACCTTTCCCGGCAAGCGTTCAACAACAAAAGTTTTATGAGGATTGAATGTAGGTATGGTTTAGGAAAGTATACAGACTAACAATCATTGTATGTTTGTAGAAAATGTAAACAGAAGGAAAGAGTTTTTATGCAATCAGTTTAAAAATAGGTACAGAATATTTGAATTACAATCAATATAATTTACTAAAAAGCATGTTCTTGACTGCCAATTATTTAATTTTAACTTCTGAAACTCTATTTTATTTAGAAATGTATTTATTTTGTTTAGTAGTTATCAATCTGTGATATAATTTGTAGTTATTAGTAGATGTTTATTAGGCTTATGATGATTTAATAAAGTATGTTTTTTTTAATGTGTCGTTAGTTTTTATACCAAATAACTATACCTGACAAACCGGTAGAGGATTTTTAAGGTTTCATACCCAAAGGGTAAAATGGGACCCTGTTACTAAGGCCCCGCTGTTCGTCTGTCTGTCCGTCTGTCACTAGGCTGTATCTTATAAACCGTGATAGTTAAACAGTTAAAATTTTCACAGATGATGTATTTCTATTGCCGCTATAACAACAAATACT
Source organism: Anania fuscalis (assembly GCA_950371115.1). Taxonomy (NCBI): domain Eukaryota; kingdom Metazoa; phylum Arthropoda; class Insecta; order Lepidoptera; family Crambidae; genus Anania; species Anania fuscalis. The sequence goes on from OX493344.1 coordinate 10,726,082, forward strand.
AAAAAACAGAATACAATTAATATTTAAGGGGGCACCCATACAACAAACGTGATTTTTTTGCCGTTTTTATAGATAATGGTACGGAACCCTTCGTGCGCGAATCCGTCTCGCACTTGGCCGGTTTTTATCTTTTAGATAATGGTACGGAACCCTTTGTGCGCGAATCCGACTCGCACTTGGCCGGTTTTTGAGTAACATAGCCAGCACACGCATATTCAAGCAGACAGAAAAAAAGATTTTCATTCAGCATTAGGCTGGGTTGCACCATCTTACTTTAACTTTAACAAACGTCAAAAGTCTGTCAAACTCCGTACAGAAACACCGGTTTATCACATCATCACATCACCAGCCTATATCAGTCCACTGCTGGACACAGGCCTCTCCAAAATTAGGATTTTGCCATAATCGCCACGCTTGGCAGGCGGGTTGGCGATCGCAGTTTGGCCAATGGTGGAGAGGAGACGCTGCTGCCCGTCTTCTTATAGCGGTTCTCCTGTAGTCGCCTCTTACGACCCCATAGAAAAAGAAGGGGTGGTGCAATTATTTCAACGTGCCGGCACGAAACACCGGTTAAAGTTATAGTTATGGTTAAAGTTAATGGTGCAACCTAGTCTTAAAGTGTGTTGGTATTACTGTTGTTACTCCTAGAGCATTGATCGGCCTAGAGTAAGAAGACCTCCGTAGCCGAGAGGCGAAAGCACGCCGGAAATATAAAAAACGAACTTTTCTATATTGTCTCGGGTCTGGGTGTTGTGGTACCGTCGTTGTTTCTGATTTCTATAACACAAGAGTTTTAGCTACTCACCTTAGGATCAGAGCAATGTATGTGATCTTTCCAATATTATGTATGTTTTGTTACTCATGGAGCCGTATTTTTAATCGAATTTCAATTTGCATACGAAACCTACATTTCTCTATGAATTCGTATACGCTTTTAAGGATTTCGAATGAGTATAAGTATTGTGATGCTTTAAATAGATCCCCTAACCTAAACCATTATCAGTAATACTTGAATGAAGAGCTTTAAAACCCTTTATTATTTTTACTTGTAAATAACTACGTAATAACATCTTTGAAGTCGATTTGCTTTCTTTTATTTTAATCTTAGTTTTGATTTGAAACTACGTAGGTTGTGAAATCCTGATGATAATAAGTACCTACAATAATTTTGAGAGCATCAAGCTGATATAGAGCCAGGAGGTGACTTGACTCTACAATGGCACTAATTAGTAGACCATAGTTCATGTCGCTAGTGCGACTTGACTTTATTTGCACCACTAAGTACGGTATAAGTATTTTGTTTTGGTGTGAACTTGTAACTTACCCACTATTATGATGAAGTAAGCGTAAATTATTACAATAATTTTGCAATTTTAATTATATGTATCGAAATTTACTAAATTTAACTAACTGTCCTAATGAGCAAAATACATAAATGTTAATTAACTTTTAAAGGTGCATATATAGCCTTATAAAGTAGTTTTATAAGTTGTGAATTGTATGACTGTGTAATTTAGTTGTGCAATGTATTGTTATATGTCAAATAAATAATTTTGAAATGAAAAATGAATGAATTAGTAGACCTTTGAGTCAAGCTTAAGAATGTAATTTACGTAAAAAAACGTAAATTATAGTTTTAAAATGTTAAAATTATGACAAAAAATTCTATTTAAAAATAATCTAAGTCTACGTAACTAAAAGCACAGTACCATTTGCTTTTACTTTTTTTACCTACGGTACGGAGTTGGTAATGACGGTATAATAATAATAATATTTTTTTTCCACAATCACACCAATTATCTAGCCCCAATCTAAGCAAAGCTTGTGCTATGGCGACTAGATAACGGATAAACATACGTAAATACGTTTATAAATATCCATGACTTAGGTGCAAATGCTCGTGCTCATCACACTAACATTTGCCCCTCGCGGAGTCCGAACCCGCAACCGCCAGGCATTGTAGTCCGGAGCGCGAACCACTACACCAGACGGTATGTTTGGGAGGACGATTTATTTTTTTGTGTTTTCTGTATAAGTATAACTTTTACACAAAATAACACTACTGTTTAGAGTTCACGGTTTGGGCCCTGATAAGAAAATAATTAAATAAACCAATATTGATAGAGCCAATTAGTAGATAGAATGAGCAGTATAGATTACTTTACTCTATGTTTTGGTTCTATTTATAGTAAATTACTTCCATTAAAGTGTTAGTTTACCCGTCAGTTTGACCGACTCAAAAATTAGGGCATGGCCGTAGTTGTATCGTGTTACGAAGTTTTAACGATCGTTTGAAACGCGTAGAAATTGTACTACTTATTGTTTGTAGAAAAAGTTGTAGTCAGAGATTAACACTGATTCAATTATAAAAGCAATCAATCAATTTTTTTAAGGTACAGTCAATATCAACAGTAGATTAGTATCTGATTTTAAAAAATAAATATTGCAAAACATATCACAATTCACAATAGTCACAATAATCTGACAAAATCACTACAAAAATGTGTTATTAAGCTATTAAAGATAACTGTCTGTATGTATACTACGAAAAATAATAGTTCTTAATTTTATCACGAATCGATTTGCAGTTATTATAAATAGTGTGATCAATTTTATATTTCGGGTACGAAATTGATGTTATACAGGTTGCTAGCTAAATAGTAAATAAATCCGAAACTAGCCTATGTTAACATATGCTTGCTTAAAATATAATGGTGAAGTCAGTTATTCAATGTCATCATTTTTTTAAAATTTTCATACAAATCGTATGTTTTTTTTTTTCAAAAATGACGAACACTAATTTCTGACTTCACTATACTATTTTTATGGATGACATGTTAACATAGACTAGTTTCAGCGTTATCCCACTTACATAACACCCTGTATACAACGATAATTCCGATTAAAATAAAATTTAATCTTTAGCTCTTTTGATCTAACTAGTCAAAGGCACATTCATGAGCACAGCGTATAAAATTACATAAAATAATAAAACCATTAAAACCATTAAAAAAACCATTAAAACCAATTTATTTCTGTAAATAGGCTTAAACTAAGCGCTTTTACACGTCCCAATATTTTTTTCCCTACCACTATTTCGGGACAATTTTGGGCTAGCGCCGAGAAGAAGTAGCGCAAGAAACTCGGTCACTATTGTCAGCCTCTTTTTAAATAGTATATAGTTTACATTACAAGATAAATGTACCTGTGCGAGCAGGGCAGTATTTATTTCCAAATATTTTTATCATTTATATAATCATTTACAGTATAATATCCTTTTTTCATTAAAGTTGTTTTAATATGCGATTTAAATTTTAACTGGGGCAGTTCTACAATAGACGCTGGTAATTTATTAAAAAAGCGAATACATTTTCCCATAAACGAATTACCCACTTTGTGCAGTCTGCAATTGGAAACGGCAAGCTTATTCTTATTCCGGGTGTTAAGATTATGAATGTCACTTTTCTTAAGAAACAAGGACAGGTTTTTGCGGATGTACATTATATTTTCATAAATAAATTGGGATGCTACTGTTAGTATGTTAATTTCTTTAAACAGATCTTTTAAGGAGTCTCGGGGTCCAAGGCCGTAAATTGCCCGTACAGCTCTCTTCTGCAGTACAAATATAGATTCAATATCTGCTGCTGAGCCCCATAAAAATATTCCATATATGACAATATATATGTCAATGCATAAAATACAATTCCTTATCTTAAGCAAACCTTTGCTGCTATTAAATACACGAAACAACTGATAGGTATAACTAAACTACCCAGTTATTATTAAATAATAACTTGTTTTTAATTGCCCATACGCTATAAAGCGAGCTATTTCGGCCATTTTCATCTTGTTGTGTACACTTACACAGTGGTAATTATTTGCTACAATGCGTCGTAATTTGGGTGCCAAATGCGAGTCATAGAACTTACGTCATTGTTCCACTAGATGTTATCTGGATAATTTTGGACATAACAAATAAAGGGCTAAACTTGTTTTATGATTGCTATGTAAATACACTTAAGAGCACAATGAATTCACTTACGCATTTATTTTTAAGAAATTTTAATGAATATGGATCTACGAAAGTTATAGCGGTAAATAAATTTAGCCCTTCTATAGCATGAACAACAAAACATGATATGATATAGCGATTTATCGCATATTTTTTGTCAAAATATGAACTTTTATCGAAAAATCGAGCATGACCGTGATGTCGCCGGCACGGACATACTCACTGTTTTGGTAAAAGTTCAAGATGGCGGCTATGTTATCATATTTTGAAAGTTGGGTGTCGATAAATCGCTATATCGTATCATATCATATCGTGTTTTGTTGTTCCTGCTAGAGGGGCTGGAGGCGTATTTTAAAGCAGACGAATGTACAAGAATCGTATACGAACTCCTAGGATATTGTACACGATTTTTAGGGATTTCAAATGCGAATTGGAATTCGAAGGCTTAAAAAATACGCTTTATGGTAGTTTTACCGGCTGCAGAAAGGACAAAACAAAGTCGAAAATTATGGACTATTGTTAATGTAAATGGTACTTTAATATTCATCCAGAAATCACACTATCATCTATCTCTTTAAAGTTTGCTATTTCGTCAGGAGCTAAGAAGTAGCTTTTGTTTTCTGAAATTGAAATTAACAAATACTTATTTAAAAACATATTTCGAATTCAGTTTATTCATAAAGAGCACCAAGCATAAACACGTAATGACATGCAAGTGGTGACTGGTGACTTGCATTTGCGCTAACTCACAGCTTTTTCTGCTGATTGCCGCAGTCTCTCTTTTGGGGCTGATTCTCTGACGTGAGAAGGGGCTAAAGTATCGACACAAGTTGCGTCCTACAATGAAGCCCGTCCCAGCTTCAAAAAACAAGCGTTATACCCTTAGGTCTTAGAAGTCTGCAAAGGATAGACAGATAATTTATAGATTTGTAGACATACTAAGATAGATAGATACTCTTTATTGCACACCAAACAAAGAAGTTACAGTTGATATTTATAGAAAAATGTACAGTTTAGGCGGTGTTATCGCTAAAAAGCGATCTCTTCCAGACAACCTTCAGACAATACTTGTGCCTCTTCCTTGCTCTCCTTCTTCATGTCTCTGTCCATGTTTTGAGCATTAAGGCTTTTTTTACGCCAGGAAAATGCATTACGCATACCACACTACCCACGAAGGTAGCCGGGGGTTATGTGGGACTCCTAACCTCAGAGTTCGGCCCGTCTACCCACTAAAACGTCAGGTTTTTTGTCCTCCGGTGCCATTGTGTGAGTTGGAACTTCGGATTATCGTTGCCCCGGAAAAGCCCTCAGGCTTCGTCCGCAGAGAGCGTTAAGGCCTGCCTTGAGGTACTTGTTGGCTCGTGCAGTTACCTCGTCCATGGCCACTACCTTCCTCTTCCCTCTAGGCGGCATCATATTGCTGCTTTTCAGCTATTCCTGCTCTGTCTTCCCCTGGCCGAGGTGAAGACATCTCTCAGTGTATCGGGCTTCGGTATACCAAGGTCGTCTAACTTGAAGTCTAGGTCTGGTGGCCCATGAGATTCAAGCGAGAAAGGAATGATGTAGCTAGGACTTTGATGCTGGTAAGAGCTCTCTTGGTGGCTCCATTAAGTACTGCATGACAGGCGAAACGTAAAGCTCTTGGTTAATAAGAAATAATATGTGCACGGAATGGTCTACCTCTTTCCTACCGGGATATGTACGTGGTCCGCAAACTAGATATGCAAAAAAACCGGCCAAGTGCGAGTCGTACTCGCGCACGAAGGGTTCCGTACCATTTTCTTTAAAAACGGCCAAAAACACGTTTGTTGTATGGGAGCCCCCTTAAATATTTATTGTATTTTGTTTTTTTAGTATTTGTTGTTATAGCGGCAACAGAAATACATCATCTGTGAAAATTTTAACTCTCTAGCTATCACGGTTCATGAGATACAGCCTGGTGACAGACGGACAGACAGACAGACAGACGGACAGCGGAGACTTAGTAATAGGGTCCCGTTTTACCCTTTGGGCACGGAACCCTAAAAAATGGAACATAATATAAAATGTAATAAGTAGCTAAAGCATAACTGGTAAGCAGCACTTATACGCACCATCGCACGCAAGGTCATTATAGTCCACTGTCAGGTTTGTGCCATATTTGTTGGAGATAATAAAACAATAAAAAAACTGGTATTTTGCACTGCTATTTTTTGTAATACCACAGAAACACAGGTAACCTTCAATATTTCATAACTCGTTTGTTTGCAAATTTTATACTTTTACATAATTCATACCTATTTTTATATGTTTTTTATTATGTAGTAAATAACGTAAGGTTTAAAAATAATACCATCTAGCATGAAAATTTTAATGCATAAACAAAGAAATATTTTAAAAACCGTGGCGCCAGTGTTATCAGTGATAAGCGTATCTATGCATTCCCTTCGCATTATTTATTTGATATAGGAAAATTTTTGGTTTCTTGACGTTCTTATCAAACAACTTGTATTTTATTGATAAAATGTATATAAAAATGCACCACACTAATAACGTACTGTAGTGTGTGTGATATTTCAATACGAACTGTGAAGCGAATAAGGCATAATAGTTACGTCAAGAGAAGAAATCCCATACCACATCATCCCATCCTGGGTGACCAATCAAAGATAGGCAGGCGTACTGTCCGATACGAAGGTAATCACTTCAATTGTTCTCTTTTCTTTTGCCACGTCATTTTTGGCTAATATCAGGGCCTATTAGGGCTTTTATTAATGTAACAAAAGTAAACATGCCAATTGAATATTTACGATTCATTTCTCAGCCTACTTCAGGGCAATAGGCCTCAATATACCCTCAAGTCCTCAGCGGCTGGGGTGAGAAGATTACATTCCCGCAAGCCACAAGGGAAAAAGTGAAGCTGGCAATCGTTGGCGATGTGAGCTAAGGTTTGATCAGCGGGAGCACAATTGCAGGCCGGTGACTCCCTCAGCCCCCATTAAAGAAGGTGGCCCGTATCCTGTCCTGAACCTGTTTAGCCTTACCCCTACTTGTAGTAAGGACACTAGTCTCCAAAACATGTTAACTTACCATTCTTGCCGACTTTGGAAGACAGAAAAATCATTTACAAATTGCATTGCAATCCATTTTCACCTACAAAGTGTTATTAATTGTTAAAACTGAGATTGCAACCCATTTTTGCTAACATAGTGTTAATAATTGTTATTAACCGAGCCAGGTATTTAAAGAGAACCGTAAAATGTACAAGATCACAGGTCACAGGTCACAGGTCACAGGTCACAGGTCAAAGGGACACGTTGTTGATTTTGAAAAACTTGAAAAAAGTTGTAAAAACGTGCTTATTGTATGGTTTCCCTAACAAGAAAGTTTTCGTGACTTTTTATTCAAATCAAATTTCAGTGCTTTAACAGGAACAGAATTGTAAAGAATCTTGCTTTTTGATTGTTAAAGTTTTTTATTAGGATGTTTGTTACTAAATCACGTTTTAAAGTTGAAACAACATTTTGTAGGGGATTTTTATTCTTTTTCATTTCGAGGTTTATAGAAAAAGTTTATTTTATTTTATTTATTAAGTTTTACCAACGCTTGTGTATACTTATTCCAAATTTACATTTCTATGTAGTTTTCTGGCTAATTTCCACAAACAATTATAGGCAAACACAACTTGCACAGTTGGTGCATTTGAGCAATTATATCTCCCCCATTGTAACAAATTTAGATTTAGGATTCAAAAAGTTATAGATATTGATAATGTTCACTTCTCATGCACGACTTTACTCATTCTTTATAATCACATGCGGAAACTTCTGACAGTACAGGCGATATATCGACAGAGTTATCGACCATGAAAATTGAAAATGCACCTTTGGTACTAATAACAAAATGTCCCAGCACATCGAGCACATAACTTATAGAGCAGCACTACGGGTCATTTTTCTCCAAAATTCACTTGATATAATTAACTGTAAACTCTCGCCTATACTAAAACTGTATAGTCAGAGAATAAACCTCTGAACTCTTCACCGCCTCCCCCTCTCAACTTTTTAAACTGTCATCTAACTGAAGGTTGTCTGAGATCGCTTATACCGCCTAAATTGTATCATCATCATCACCAGCCTATATCAGTCCACTGCTGGACACAGGCCTCTCCAAAAGGAGGATTTTGCCATAATCGCCACGCTTGGCAGGCGGGTTGGCGATCGCAGTTTGGCCAATGGTGGAGAGGAGACGCTGCTGCCCGTCTTCTTCTGGCGGTTCTCCTGTAGTCGCCTCTTACGACACCTATAGGAAGAGAAGGGGTGGTGCTATTCTTTTAATGTGCCGGCACGACACGACACTTTTACGACCTAAATTGTATCACTTTAGATGTATTTTTTCTCTGTACTGTTTTTGGTGTGGTAAGATTAGACATCTATCTAGGTAGATATTAAATAATGGCGGAGATTTTGTTGAACAAAATAAATTGCATTTCTATTCTTTAAGACATGGTGCTTATAAATGCCCCAGCAACACCTTACAATAACACACACATATACGATACGGCTGTAATCTTAGACTTTATTCAACAATCCCGTATCGTGCGAACGAAATCTATCTTTCCAACAACAATCGTGTTTGTTTTCAAATGACACTGGTTGGTCTGTTGCCAGCGGCTTCTGTGGGAGATGAAAAATATTAGTTTTATACCTTTTAACGTGTAATGTTCTCTCACATTCTTATTATCTTCGGCGTGGGATAAGTAAATAATCGAGTAATAAGCACGAAATAATAAGTCTTAGAAAAGCGAGAGGTTTGTGGGAAAAACGCGTGGATCGTGCTTGCCCGTCATAATATTCGTGGATAGTTTTTTTTTTATACTGAGCATAGTTAAGGAACTTAAATTTTATAAGGTATCGAAGTATAGGTACGAGGTTTGCCAGAGTTGTTGCTTAGCATACCCAGAACTGAGACAATTTCGAAGAGTTCGTTTTTTTGGACCAGAAAAGAAAGTTGAAACCGGAACCTTTGCGTTTAAGACGAATCACCGGGTCGCTATGCCAATGGGATTGTCGTAAAGATTGTAGCTATCAAAATATTAAGTTTCATAATAAACTACTATAATAATAAACCTTGCCAATGCAATCATCTAAGCCTAATGCAGTCCACTGCAGGACGTAAGCCTCCCAAAGAGCGCCAAATTAAAGAGCACGATCTCCCGCTTTTTTCATCCAGCCACTGCGAGCCACCTTCCTAAGGTCGTCGGTCCATCGGGCTGGAGGGCGCCTTACACTACCAATACAAATTACACATAATATTGGTGAGCGTCGTTGCATGTTATGTAATTCTGAAAGTATTATTAAAGATAGATCGTGAATTATTAAAACATTTAAGAAATAATGAATATGACGTTTATATCGGTTCCAAAGTAGAACCAATTAATTTCGGTAAGCACTAATAAGATTTTTGTTTTAAAGAACGCCATCTGTAAGTAATTTCAGATTATCAACGTCATTCGATTAAATCTTACGCAAACACCATAACGCCTACAAAGTTAGGCCGACGTCACAAAACCATCAAGTCCGCAATATGCTTGCCACGTGTATGTACGCATGTAGGTAAGAGAAGTGTGTATTGGTTAGGGTTGCTGATCATTAATAAATAAATAGGCGGAGAAGTTCACAAACATTGATCTGATCCTCAAGTCAGCAGCTGAAGCCCTGTATTTTAGAAATCAGAAACAACAACTGTACCAAAACACGAAGTTTATTCATCAGAATTATTGATAAAAAGTAGACGATTTTTTATACCTACGACAAGAATGCATGAATTTTATAACCTGCCTAGTTCGCATTAGGTGCAGCGCAGACGACAGACTATCTGTGACGCACTTTTTAGTCTGTGAAAATAGAACCTTTGTAATTGTATGCATTAACGCACACGACGCGCAAAAAGTCCGGCGCACAAAAAATCCGTGGTATTCGGGCAGACCGCGCCGCGCCGCGCCGCGCAGCTCCGCACAAAAAGTGTGCGATAACAATTGAACGTTTGCTTCAACGCGCGCTAACGCAGACAGCGGACACTTAACTTTGCAATCTACGTCTCTACAGTTCTACCGAAAGAATGATCGAAGATGTGCGTCGTGTACGTTGAGTCTGTAAAAAATCTGCGACCGACTTTTTGCGCGCCTTGCCGACTTTTTGTGCGCCGCAGATTCGATCACACAAAAAGTGTGCCGTCTGCGCTGCACCTTAGGAAGTAATAAAAAAATTACAATTCTACAGCTAATTTAAGTAAGATCATTTATCCACACTGACATGTTTTGCTTAAAAGATGACGTGGATCACTACAATTTATAATAAAGTTATTGTAAATTTTTGTTTTTAGCAATTCCATGCAAGGTTTAATTGAAGATAAGTAACACTTAAAAAAAAATCATCGACCTCAGGTGGGACTCGAACCCACGTCCCATCGCATACCGGGCGAGTGCTTTGGCCGCTAAGCTACCGAGGACGTCATGTGACAAGATGAAATTCCTCAAGTGTTTTTCTCGCTGTCAAAGCCAGCGTATTCTGTTTAATGTTGTAGCTATATGTATAGCTGAGTAGTATACTACCGTCAACACCCAATAGAAATATTTTTACAAATATTTGACTATTGGTTAAGATCAGAAATGCTTAAACATTGTAAATTTTTGTTTTTAGCAATTCCATGCAAGGTTTAATTGAAGATAAGTAACACTTGAAAAAAATCATCGACCTCAGGTGGGACTCGAACCCACGTCCCATCGCATACCGGGCGAGTGCTTTGGCCACTAAGCTACCGAGGACGTCATGTGACAAGATGAAATTCCTCAAGTGTTTTTTCTTGCTGTCAAAGCCAGCGTATTCTGTTCAATGTTGTAGCTATATGTATAGCTGAGTAGTATACTACCGTCAACACCCTATAGAAATATTATTACAAATATTTGACTATTGGTTAAGATCAGAAATGCTTAAACATTGTAAATTTTTGTTTTTAGCAATTCCATGCAAGGTTTAATTGAAGATAAGTAACACTTGAAAAAAATCATCGACCTCAGGTGGGACTCGAACCCACGTCCCATCGCATACCGGGCGAGTGCTTTGGCCACTAAGCTACCGAGGAATTGCTAAAAACAAAAATTTACAATGTTTAAGCATTTCTGATCTTAACCAATAGTCAAATATTTGTAAAAATATTTCTATAGGGTGTTGACGGTAGTATACTACTCAGCTATACATATAGCTACAACATTGAACAGAATACGCTGGCTTTGACAGCGAGAAAAAACACTTGAGGAATTTCATCTTGTCACATGACGTCCTCGGTAGCTTAGTGGCCAAAGCACTCGCCCGGTATGCGATGGGACGTGGGTTCGAGTCCCACCTGAAGTCGATGATTTTTTTCAAGTGTTACTTATCTTCAATTAAACCTTGCATGGAATTGCTAAAAACAAAAATTTACAATGTTTAAGCATTTCTGATCTTAACCAATAGTCAAATATTTGTAAAAATATTTATATAGGGTGTTGACGGTAGTATACTACTCAGCTATACATATAGCTACAACATTGAACAGAATACGCTGGCTTTGACAGCGAGAAAAAACACTTGAGGAATTTCATCTTGTCACATGACGTCCTCGGTAGCTTACTGGCCAAAGCACTCGCCCGGTATGCGATGGGATGTGGGTTCGAGTCCCACCTGAGGTCGATGATTTTTTTCAAGTGTTACTTATCTTCAATTAAACCTTGCATGGAATTGCTAAAAACTAAAATTTACAATGTTTAAGCATTTCTGATCTTAACCAATAGTCAAATATTTGTAAAAATATTTCTATATGGTGTTGACGGTAGTATACTACTCAGCTATACATATAGCTACAACATTGAACAGAATACGCTGGCTTTGACAGCGAGAAAAATCACTTGAGGAATTTCATCTTGTCACATGACGTCCTCGGTAGCTTAGTGGCCAAAGCACTCGCCCGGTATGCGATGGGACGTGGGTTCGAGTCCCACCTGAGGTCGATGATTTTTTTCAAGTGTTACTTATCTTCAATAAAGTTATTATTATTATTTACTATTTGTCAGCGTGTTTATATACATACCTCTACAAAATTACAGTTCTCTAGTGCTAACAGCCTCCAATCAAAACCTCGGATGGACAGACAAACAGACCAGACAGACAGACGGACATGATGAAACTATAAGGGTTCCGTCAGGACTACGGAACCCTAAAAAGGCTGGCAAAGGTGAGTGAGTTTTGCACCGCTTCTTCTTATCCACCAGCCGAAATTAGTCGCGAAGCAGTAGTAGAGCAAAGCTAACAAATTTTTGGGACGTGTAGATAGGCCAAAAAGGGTCCTTCGCAGAAAGTTGATGTCTAGATGATGATGATGATGATGATGGGATTAATGATAATGGCTTCAAGCCGGAAAATTAACCCAATGTTTTTTTTAGAAAATCCAATTTACAAATTCAAATTCAAAAGAGAACATTTTAAAACAGTTTGTCGATAAATAAAATATGTATTCTCCGATAGCCCTGAATGGTTATTGGATAATAAACTGGACGTTTGTCGCGTGAACCATGACGTCATAACTACAGCACAATTTTCTTGGATTTGGATTTAATTTGTGATTCATTGTGTAGTACAATAAACAATACACCGCTTCAAACTAGGTACCACTAAATAGCAAATTTCAATGACCGATTTCGAACTTAAAGTTTAACACTTAGAAATCAATATCAAGTACAACTTGTCAAACTAATAATATGATTCGTCCTCAACACACAAACACGATATGACTGGGATTCGAACCCTCAACCGCCTAGCTTTGTAGTGCGGAGCGCTAACCATTGCACCAGAAGATCGGCTCTTGTTATTGCTCTGGTCATGTCCATATGAAATTATGAAAACAATCAATTATACAGGGTGTAGGGTGTATGGCCAAAAGTGCTATGACAAGCCTGGATAAGATTTGGAAAAACAGAGGTATCCGCCGCACAACTAAGGTGCGCTTGGTTCGAGCTCTGGTTTTTCCAATATTTATGTACGGTGCCGAAACTTGGAGCCTGAGAAGCCGCGATAGCTGTAAGATCGATGCGTTTGAGATGTGGTGTTGGCGGAAATTACTCCGCATACCCTGGACCGCCATGCGTACTAATGAGTCCATATTGCAAGAATTTCGCATCTCCACGCGGCTCTCCACTATTTGCAAAAAACGTACCCTGAGTTTCTTCGGACACATTATGCGGTCTTCAAAGCATTGTCTGGAGAAACAGATCATCTTGGGCCAAATGGAGGGCAGACGTGCTCAGGGTAGGGCACCCACGAGACGGTCGGACGCGGTGAGCAAGACCGTGGGCCGAAATATGCAATATGCGGTCCACATGGCCTATGATCGCGGCCTGTGGAGGAACACTATATGTGGTCGCGATCTCCATCAGTGAGGGACCGAGGAAGAAGAAGAAGATACAGGGTATTAGGTAAATGGTATATCAAGCCAAAACCAGCCTATGTTAACATAATGCATATAAATACTATGGTAAAATCAGAAATTTTAAAATGGTGTTATCATCTTTCTGACTTCAACATACTATTTATATGCATGTGTTAACATAGGCTAGTGTCGGCTTGATATACCATGACCTAACACCCTGTATACAGGGTGTAACAAAAAGGCGAAATAATATTTAAGGGTATGTATGTATGTAATGTAAACATAAAGTAGTAAAAGTTTTAGTTAAAAATAAACAACTTTTTTTTCCCATACTAAGTAATTAAATGGTTTTTCTACCGAAAGTGTTGACAACCCTGAATCTGCGGTCATTCGTTAGTGAACCCCCGCCCGCAACCCTCGCCCGCCGCAAGATCAGCTGATGCGCTAAGGTTGTCACCGATAAGTTTTTGTTAAAACTTTAGCATCAATTTACTCAATAATTTATACCCTGTATAACGAATACTCTTATCTCTCTAATTATGACTGTGTGTGTCTTTTTTTAGAGGCATAAAGCAACAACTTTGATATGCAATTGTGTTGGTACAAATCACTATAATTGTCGAGACATATATGAACTATGTATATCTTAACGTCATAATAACGTTTTCCTATGCACAAACTCCATTAGCATTACATTAACAAAACCACGAAAATATTGCAAAAACGTGAGCATTCATTTTGAACGTAATTACAATAAATGCTTTGTGACTAGACTTTAAGACTACTTAATAAGACTAAGTAACTATTTTTAAAACACGAAGTGCAAATACCTACATAGCTATTTTAAAATCTCATTTCAACAGCAGTCCAAATTGAATACATACTACGCCTTTGGTTAACTTTCATTTATTGATGTACATTACTGACGTCATACAAAGTTTACGTAAATGACGAAAGTCGTATAATGTTCACGAAACTCATGAAAAATAATGTGCAAATGTAACGGTCGTGAAACATTTGTTAGTGAAGTCAACGATTTCGTTTATATTACACCTTTCCAAGTATATTTGCTTTTTAGGGTTCCGTACCCAAAGGGTTAAACGAGACCCTATTACTAAGGCTCCGATGTCCGTCTGTCTGTCCGTCTATCCGTCTGTCTGTCTGTCCGTCTGTCCGTCTGTCCGTCTGTCCGTCTGTCCGTCTGTCCGTCTGTCCGTCTGTCCGTCTGTCCGTCTGTCCGTCTGTCCGTCTGTCCGTCTGTCCGTCTGTCCGTCTGTCCGTCTGTCCGTCTGTCCGTCTGTCCGTCTGTCCGTCTGTCCGTCTGTCCGTCTGTCCGTCTGTCCGTCTGTCCGTCTGTCCGTCTGTCCGTCTGTCCGTCTGTCCGTCTGTCCGTCTGTCCGTCTGTCCGTCTGTCCGTCTGTCCGTCTGTCCGTCTGTCCGTCTGTCCGTCTGTCCGTCTGTCCGTCTGTCCGTCTGTCCGTCTGTCCGTCTGTCCGTCTGTCCGTCTGTCCGTCTGTCCGTCTGTCCGTCTGTCCGTCTGTCCGTCTGTCCGTCTGTCCGTCTGTCCGTCTGTCCGTCTGTCCGTCTGTCCGTCTGTCCGTCTGTCCGTCTGTCCGTCTGTCCGTCTGTCCGTCTGTCCGTCTGTCCGTCTGTCCGTCTGTCCGTCTGTCCGTCTGTCCGTCTGTCCGTCTGTCCGTCTGTCCGTCTGTCCGTCTGTCCGTCTGTCCGTCTGTCCGTCTGTCCGTCTGTCCGTCTGTCCGTCTGTCCGTCTGTCCGTCTGTCCGTCTGTCCGTCTGTCCGTCTGTCCGTCTGTCCGTCTGTCCGTCTGTCCGTCTGTCCGTCTGTCCGTCTGTCCGTCTGTCCGTCTGTCCGTCTGTCCGTCTGTCCGTCTGTCCGTCTGTCACCGGGCTGTATCTCATGAACCGTGATAGTTAGAGAGTTGAAATTTTCACAAATTATGTAATTCATTTGCCGCTATAACAAAAAATACTAAAAAACAGAAAACAATAAATATTTAAGGGGCTCCCATACAACAAACGTGATTTTTTTGCCGTTTTTATAGATAATGGTACGGAAGTACGGAACCCTTCGTGCGCGAGTCCGACTCGCACTTGGCCGGTTTTTTACGTTAAATGGGATAATGTAAAATGTATCTACGCAATTCACGATGATATTCTATTAATAAGATCTAAGAAGATATGTAAGACATTTTGGTAGCCCCGAACTTGTTCAAAACTTAGAAGACTAAGGACACCACCCGTAGATCTAGCTAGAATTATGTTTGTCAAGAATATCAAAGTCATGGATAATGTTTAAAAATGTATAAGTTGAAAGGACGCTCTTTGTCTTTTGTCACTGCTACGAGTTTTGTACATGCGTGGACGTCCACCCACAAGGTGGCCAGACAACCTGGTAAAGGTTGCGGGACGATGCTGGATGCAGGCCGTTTTCAACCGGCGATCTGGAAGTCACTGGAGGAGGCCTATGTTCAGCAGTAAACGTCCTGTAGCTGAAATTATGATGATGATAATGATGACAAGTTTTGTACTCTCGTCCGATTGACGTTTCTCGATTATTAATATTTGATAACTCGATAGTTTACTACACCAATGGATCGCTACCTCGAAAGTTTAATACCCCAATCAAATCAAATCAATACTATCTTGCCTCTCTTACTGAAGGGCAGGCCTCATCTCTACAATAAGTTGGAGGGCCATGGATAATCCACAACGCAGGCCCTGTGGTTATGGATAGAGAGGTGTGATAAGGTCATTATTGAACCTTACTGAGTACCTTGAACAATCTGTATTTTTCAAATAGTCTCGATTGCATCGTCATCGACTGATCTAGTCTTGGCGTCACATCATCATCGTTAAATCAATTAAAAGCAATACAAAAATTAACGACTCCTATTTCGGCAAACCATGACATACTGTCTCAAATCAATTAGAATTCCAGAAACTAGGCGCATCCAATTGCTTCCATCTCAATCCCCATCTCGGTGACTCAATCCAGTGTTTTCTGGAAGTGATTATCATTTGATGGACGTAGTACAATTTTAATTAGCAGTATAATTGATACATCCTATGGATGTCTGCCGGCCGTGTACCGCACTTTATTTAAACACGCGATGACATTGTGGGACTTATGAGTTGAAATTGTTGAAAACAAAACACGGTTTACGGTATTGACACAAATTACGTATAGTGGCGCGGCTATTTTGTGTTATTTATATATCTTACTTCCTTTTGATTAGCTGATGTCACGCTTAAGTCACGAAACTTCCGTGAGATTGATTTCAGGGCCCTAACCATGAACTGTTAAAACAATCACAAATCTGTCAAACATTATCATTTCTGTCAAATTTTGTATGAAATGACGTACCAAAATTGACAGATTTGACAACTATGAGATTGTTTTAAGAGTTCATGGTTATGGCCCAGAATATAGTTGAAAGATTTCAGTATCAATATAAACAAGATTTTAATACATATTTTTTAGTTAAGATATCTCTCGATCCAAATGCTGGCTTTAATTACGTAGATATAGCTAGGCTAAACCTAACTATATCCAGCAGGGTAAATGGCAATGTAGCTGCCAGAGCTATCTAAATAAGATTTTCTTAAGTACATATATTATTATATTTATTATATTTTTTTATAAGTTCCTTAGTTTTGAGAATAAATCTGTCGGAAGATGACTAAAAGTTAGAAGCTCCTGCCTTAATGAAGTTTGGTTTTAATAGCGTTCATTTAAAAAAAAAACTCTGTATACCATGTTTAAGCAGAGTGTGTATGTAATTTTTAGAGTTAGCTTCATTCTACACTGACGGATCAATACCAATTCCATGGCAATGTTTTGTCCCTTCTCGCAACGATAAGGACGTAGGTACGCAATATGCTGTCGTCACAACCTGAGCAACAACTGCGCATCACTCCTGAAATACGTTCTTCAAGAAACGCATTGTCACGGTTCATCGACCTTTTGTCTGATCTTCTAAACTTCTTTCTCTTTGTACTAATAATAGTTTTGTCTAGATTTAGAAGTTTTGATTATTTTGTGAAAGTTCCAAGACAATAAAATAATGGTGCAAAAATCAACAAAATAATATTTTAAGTTTACTAGTAATCGTAGGATAAATCCTAGGTTTACAAATTGCGCAAATTTATGCCCAATATGTAAAACTATATTCATTATATTATATTTTATACAGTAGCTTAAATTAAACATACCAATATAAGTTTGTTCTTTGGTCCTGCCTAATAAAGTGCTTACATGGTACGCAATAATTGGCAGTCAACTCTCATTTTCCCGCCTGAACTCCACAATTGCGCATTGCCCCTGAAATATATTTCGAGTAAGTATATGTTCTTATTCGGCAAACGCATTGTCTGGGTCATTGACCTTGCGAAACGGCCAGTCACTCCAATAAAGGATCACTTTATTTAGCCGCGAAACGAACTGCGTCTTTGGAAATTGCTCGCAATTGAATTTTCAGGTGAAAATTTGCGTGTAGTAGAAATAAGTTGGTTCTTTGAATTTATAACAGCTAGTTCTTTGTTGTACCTACATAAATAAGCAACAATAAATCAATCATGATCTCTTAATCTATGGAGGAGAGCAGTGACGGATTTACAAATTTGCCGTCAGTAGGCTATTCAATTTTTGCCGCCAACCCTACTGAGCGTTCTCTGAAATCTGCTGCCCCTAGGACGCTGCCGCCCCTAGGCCGCGGCCTACACGGCCTATTGACAAATCCAGGACTGGAGGAGAGGAAAAATGATCTCGAAGAAATTCTTTCACTTGTATTTTTTATTTTTGACAGAGAATATGGAGAGCTAATATTCAAAATTTGTAAACATTCTTCATTATCCAAGTCCCCGAAAGTCTGCCAAGGACATGTAATCGCTAGCTCGCGAAGTTTTTGGTGCTATACATATATAAGGTCCGATTTTATTAGTTAACAGGATGTACATCCTGTATGAAGTTAATGTTTTTTTTTTTACTTTTTTAGTTTTTATGATAGAGATTTGAAAATTGGTTTTAACGATTGCTTTTTACCTATATAGTCACAGGTTAACAGGATGTACACTAATAAAATCGGACCTTATATAATTATTTACTATCGTACTCTAGCTGACCAGGCGAATTTCATATCGCCTCAGAATCTATTATTTATTTTGAAAAAATATTTCTATTCAGGACAGAGAAAAAATAAATAAATCAAAGATCATAAAAATCGGTCTAGCCGTTTATGAGATATAAGTGCTGTTACAAGCTAAGAAGCCGGACTTTGTTTCATATATTTAATAAGAAGATTTAGAAATCCATTTTACACATATAATGAAGACTTCGGACGATAAAAACAAGTTACACGGAGAAAACATATCAAGTATCAATTGCATAAGTCGTAGCAGTCAGTAGGTCACATAGTAACCAGCTGACCTACTTTACTTATCGTATGAAGGCTTCAAAAGGGCTACTACGTAAATGTATTGTCCATTTGGACATTGTTAGGTTTACAAATAGCCGGTCACTTGTATTAAGTTGTATCAATCCTTTGACAAAATATGACTCACTCAAACTGGGCGCGTGTAAGAAACTCGACGTTTTCAAATTGCCAAGCCAAAGGTTTGATACACGTGAATGGTTGTTTTAATTTGATAGGATAATACGTCCGAACGAACGAAGCATTTTCGTACCTGTAGGCCTGGGTGCCTAGTACGAGAATGTATCTTTCGCTTCGGATGTATCATCATCATCAGCTCACACTAGTCCACTGCTGGACATAGGCCTCTCCAATTGCACGCCACTCTGCACGATCCACGGCTACTCTCATCCAGCTCCTGCCAGCAACGTTGCGAAGATCGTCACTTCATCTAGTCTGAGGGCGTCCTACACTACGCTTGCCTTTCGCATGTATAAACCTAACAAATTAAAATAACCAGTCTCATGTGTCAATACTTTTATAAAATATGATCAACTCAATCTTGCCGTGTAAAAAACCCGACCGTTTTCAGTTGTTCATATAGTGTTAAAAGTTTGATACAAGCTAAAGGTTATTTTAATTTGTTAGGTTAATACGTGCGAACGAACGAAGCATTTTCGTAGTAGGCCTGTTTTTACACCGGCCCTAGTACCTACCTAAATAAATAGGTAATTATTTTGTAGTCACTGTAATCGGTGCATCCTTGACGAGAATCGATCCTTGCCCTACTTCACATGGCCAATGACTCTAGCCTTCATTAATATGAAAATAAACAATCATTCATAGCACAAATTACGTATAGCGGCTTCTTTTCTATTTTGTGTTCATAGGCTGCTTTCATTTTTTTATGGGAGTAAACTAGTTAGTAAAAGGCTGTAAATAAAAAAATAGATTTTATAATGTAATAGGTACCTACCGTTGGTCATGACAATCAGACAATGGTCTCGAAGTACAAATGTATAAATAAAACTAGCGGCATAGATGTTGAGCGCTGAGTGAAAGATGCGCAGAAAACCATTACGTGTGACGTGCCGCGCCTGCACCACGGCCGGGATTTGGTGTTAATGTGCAAAGCAATCCCTACCTTTTCCCCAGCGCTTAACATCGGTGTAGGTCATTGTCATCATCATCATCATCATTTCAGCCACATAAGACATCCACTGCTGAATATAGGCCTACCCCAGTGACTTCCAGACTGGCCGGTTGGAAGCGATTTGCATCCAGCGGCTTCCCACAACCTTTACCATGTCGTCTGACCACGTGGGTGGACGTCTCACGCTGCGCTCGCCGGTACGTGGCCTCCATTCCAGAACCTTTCTGCCCCATCGGCCGTCAGTTCTACGTGCTATGTGCCACGCTTTACGGCACGGTACAGTTACCAGATAGTATTTTACCATAAGTTTGTTTTCTGAAGTGATCCGAACCGGGTATTGAACCTTTTGCACTCGAGGCGAATACTGACCAACACAAATCGGGTCAAATATAATATATCTCCTAAATTAGTCAGACTATTTCGAGAGAGGAGCCATATAAATCCGGAATAAAGTTTATATGGATGAAAAGAGAAATTGTTTTTGATAGCATGTCACAACAAAGTCAGCGTTTATTAATGAGAGTTCCAATTTACGAAGGCGACCGCTTACGCATGTCACGCGCACGCACGACCTGCGCGTACGCAACACGCAAATTTATAACAAGGGCCTAGTTCGAGTACCACAAAACAGTCAAGTCACTTATATCGATCGAAAAGTAATACAAATCAACATTGAATTTTCGATGACAGTATGTGACGGGATTATTTTGTGGCACTTGCACTAGACTCTCGGGGGTATACAGAAGTTAACACATTCATCCCGGTCACCGGTGACCACCACACGACAGATTTTTTATTGTTTCTAGTTTCATGGCAGCTAAAGGCTTAGCTCCATACAATGTGTTTGAACAACACACACAGACACGCGATCACGGGTATTTAATCCCAGAACTGGGACCGGGACGTTCAAACGTTCAGAGATTTTGTGTCCGTGAGCAATTTCTATGTGTGCGTTGCTCTAGCGCACATTGTGTGACGCTTAACTTCTGTTACCAAGTGTTTTGTGGCAACACATTACGCACTCGTAGTTCCCGAGGAAACGCCAATGTTCGAACGGGAAGCAGCAATCAAATCGTTCCCTAATATCGGTGACTCATCCGCCAATCATTTGGTATTTGGGACTAGTTCTTGTAAAGGCTTTTAATAAATAAATTTTATTCCGTCACCGGAATGGAATGATTACTAAGACAATGGCAAAACTATTGTTACTAACACACACACACTTCAAAACGAGTCAAATAAACATACCTAGGTACTTTAGTTTTTTTTTTACTTTAAAAGGAGAATTTAGTCATTCATCTGGGGAAGACCAACGAAGCAATATGTCTAAGTCCACTTTAATCCTCTGTGGACATGGCCACTCCCAATATTGTATGACCCTATCCTTAATTTTTTTTTAAGCCATGCATAGATCGCAGGCATGGCAAACGACCTCCGTAGCCGAGAGGCGAGCACACCGGACTTGGCGTTGCCAACTTTGAGGTCCCGGGTTCGATTCCCGGTCGGGTCAGTGTAGAATTCGAACTTTTCTATATTTGCTCGGGTCTGGGTGTTGTGGTTCCATCGTTGTTTCTGATTTGTATAGCACAAGTGCTTTAGCTACTTACTTTAGGATCAGAGCAATGTGTGTGATGCTGTCCAATATTTATTTATTTATAGATAGATCTCTGTTTTCTGCAGTAGGATCAAACGTCACACTCTATTACAGGTCCAATAATTTCCCTTGAAAATAAAAGCCGACCTCTCTTTCCATTGATTTAAGCACAGATCCTCTAGGAACAACTTTACACACCAAAGCATCTCGTAACTTGCATCTCCGCACTCTGTCTAAGGGTTACCAGATTTCAAAATGAAATGTCCACGCATTTTTTTTAACTTTCAATAAATTTTAAAGTTGCATGCAAAAGAAACGATGAAAGTATATAAAAAAGGAAATGATACAAATGTATGTAAACTGGTCAGTTTTTAAATAAAACCTTCTTACATTTTTATCATTCTATGTTTTTTATTTAAAAAGGGGCTGACAATACCGAATAAGTTATCGGCAGCTACCTTAAAAGTTTTCCCGAAGCAGTGGTAGAATTAAAATGTACATAAAAGAGCCATTAGTTTTATGTAAGTACAGATATTATTTTAAAAAAAAAAAACATATTTATAGTGCTCGAAGACTATAAACACACTACTTAAGTACTTGTGTTGTCTTTCTAATTAAATGGCCATGACGATTAACTTTTTTCTTGTTTCCTTGGCAGGAGGTAAAGTTCCGTTCAAACTTCAAAAGCATATGGAAAATTCCAGTAAGTAAGTCAGGGAAAATCTTGTCCTCTGGTAACACTAATCCCAGCCCAATCCCTGTCCCGGGGGAAATTCGTGGAGAGTTCCCCGTAATAAAATGCGTGCTGGGGGTAAGGCGGGGTTATAGGTTCAATAAACCCGTTCAAATGTTTGCTGACTCGTAAAGTTACGGAGACTGAGCGGACATTCAACTAAAGGTCGTGTTTGCGTCGCTGAACTAATTAGATGGCAAACATTGATTATGGATGTTGGACAGTGGATGGATGAGGGTTTTATTAATGGCTATTAGCACATTGACTACGCAGGAACGTGATATTTACTCTTTCGTTGAATTCTAGGTATAGTTTAATAGTTGTTTATAAACAACTAGAGGTCCCTGCGAACTTCGTACCGCCTTATAATCAATGAATTCAGTGTAAATGTGTGCATACAATTAAGTCAGTAATTAGAATTTTTATCGTAATTATTTCCGATGTCTTGATAGTTATTTTAATTAATTAATTAATCAATATTAGATGTGTTTTGTATGTATTACAGGATTTACTGGATTCAAGATATTTAACTATCCCTCAGGTCAGGTCTCGGTAGCTTAGTTAGAAAAACACTCTCCCCGATGCGATGGGTTCGTGTCTCTCTTGAGGCGATCTTATATTGAATATTGCATATTCCTTAGGGTTACAGTTGGTACTATTTATTTTTGCATTGGATGAAACTGGCAAATTTTAAACGAATTTAAAAATTAATGAATTCTAATTCAAATAAATGTGTCACAGTTAACGTTTGAACTCTTAAACGATAACTTTAGTGTTAACAGTTAAATGTTTTTTTAATACTTATAATGTCTTTACATCGGCAAACCACCATCTACTACAAAGTCGAGTAGGGGTACAAAGTTTGGGGAATGTGAGCAGCTTGCACGGTTTGCGACTGAAACGGGTTCCAGTCATTATCATCAACAACATTTGGAAGTCCTGCTAGGGACCAAATTGTTAAAAAACTGTCGACAAATATCTGTAAAAAACTGATTTGTTTTTTTTTTGCATTCAGAAATCAAAATAACCTCGGTCGTAGCGGATGCAAGTTCTTCCAGTATCAGTTTAATTACTGGTTTAAACCTTCATTACTGAAAGTCTAGGACTGGGGAATGAATTGTAGACCAAATAAACTTTATAATTAATTTGGTTTTTTTTTTCAGAAATCGAAATAGCCTTGTAGCTGTAACGAAATGAAGATCGAATGTCCGCTGACGTCAATGCCTTATTTCAGCTCGTAATGTCTCTAACCCAGATCTTCTGTTTAGTCCAGAACTGGGTTATGGCTGCATTGGTTGTTGTGAACCAAAAAAGCATAAAAAGAAATTGTCTAACTTAATTAATTAATTGTTGCGGTACCGTCGTTGTTTCTGATTTCTATAACACAAGTGCTTTAGCTAGCTTCTTATTATATTGATTTATTATTATTAATACGACCTGTAAATAAATATAAAATAAATAAATGTTATTCTATTTTATTCTGTAATTTCATATATGGATTCGTCATGTCTCTCTGTCTGTCCGTCCATATGTCGCAGCCACTTTTTTCCGAAACTATAAGACTATACTGTTTAAACTTGGTGTGTAGATGTATTCCGTGAACTGCATTAGATTTTCACACAAAAATAGAAAAAAAAACAATAAATTTTGGGGGTTCCCCATACCTAGAACTGAAACTCAAAAATTGTTTTTCATCAAACCCATACGTGTGTGGTATCTATGGATAAGTCTTCAAAAATTACATTGAGGTTTCTCATATATTTTTTTCTAAACTGAATAGTTTGCGCGAGAGACACTTCCAAAGTGGTAAAATGTGTCCCCTACCTGTAACTTCTAAAGTAAGAAAATGATAAAACTAAAAAATATATATGATATACATTACCTTACAAACTTCCACCGAAAATTGGTTTGAACGAGATCTAGTTAGTAGTTTTTTTAATACATCATAAATCGTAAACTGCAATTAGATAATGGCACGGAACCCTTCGTGCGCGAGTCCGACTCGCACCTGGCCGGTTTTTTTTCTTCCAGAAGTCCAGCTTTATGTGATACTATGTACCGTAAAATGTTTATTATTTATCTATAATACCTAGATATCTCGTTCTCATATTGCGATTGCGCTGTTGACGGAGTTTTACAATTTACCAACTTGATACGCTTGAAATTTTCTTTATTATTTTTTCAGTTTAAAGTTCAATTTTGACCAACATAACCCTAGGCATACGTTCGCAGTTTTATAGAGGAAGCCTATGTCTACTTAGTAGCAGGGGCGTGCGGTGCATAAAGGCAATTAGGTAGTGCCTACCTGACTGTCCAGTAGAGTTTTATAGGCTGATGATGTTAGTTGGCAGTAGCTAGCGGTAGTAGAAGAGATAATCGCGTGCTGCTACAGGGATTCATCTCGATTGGCTTCTTCTATGCTTTATTTCGTTCACCTTGTGTCTTCACCTATTTTCTGACGTTGCTGTAATAGATAGCGCCAGTCTTAAAATAAAAGTAATGTTTACCAAACTGTGCGAATTGAGGATAAGTTACGTAACAACTTTTAGAGGTTTCGGAGTAATAAAGTTTGTTACGAGTACCGAGAAATCGGGGAATAATTGAACAACAACTAAACTAAGGGAAATGTTTTTCGATAAGTAAAAGCTACTTTTACTATTAATTTAAAGGTTAAGGTATCTAAATGTGTTTTATTGATATTTATTAATTTAAAGGTTAAGGTATCTAAATGTGTTTTATAAACGAAAATAGTCAGTATGGATTACCTGGTGGTTGTGCGGAAATAATGAAATGTATTTAAGTGTGTTCAATTGTTTTTTCTAAGTTGCCATTACCATGTTTGCTTAGTTTAGAAGTGTTATTGGAAGAACTGATTTTATGTGATGATGATAATGACATCATTTAAAAAAAAACTAGAATTTAATTCAGTGAAACTATGTAGCTGGCATGTTATTCCAAAAAAAAAATCTTTCATTATATACAAACCTGCAGACCTGCATGCATTTTATTTGGAGAAACCCAAAACACGACAATGTCAGGCGCTTTTGTTTGATAAAGTAATAAAATGATTATACCTTTCAATAGCTAATTAAGACTATAAATGCATTTGATAATAACAGGATTTGTGATATAAATGTCATTTGCTACTTCAGCGCGCCGACAATTCAGTTTGGTTTTTACTTCACATCTAGGCTTGGACACTTTCAAAATCAAAAAATGAAATGAAAATGTTTTATTTGCTTTGTATGTGTCGTGTGTGTTTAACATACAAAGGCCTCTCCCAATGTACCCTATCCTTGGATATTTTTTCAACAACTGCCAGCCTTGCGTATATGCTGCACCATGTCGACAGATGCAAGAGAATAGCAAATAATTAAAGCCAAGAAGGCAAGTCCAGGGCCCTAACCATGAACTGTTAAAATAATCACAAATCTGTCAAACATTATCATTTCTGTCAAATTTTGTATGAAATGACGTACCAAAATTGACAGATTTGACAACTTTGAGATTGTTTTATGAGTTCATGGTTAAGGCCCTGCACTGGACGTCTAAAGTCTGATGATATTGATGATAGCTAAAACTATGATGATGATTTCTGTAGAAAATTATCATATTCAAAAGAAAGAACGAATAAAGAATATGCGCCATTTTATGTATGTATAAATCTGTCTTGTGCTTGGTAGAAAGGTGTTCTTCTGTGATGACAGAATAGTAAAATAAAATGCCTTTATTTGAATGCAGGAAGACAATGATCAAGTTCGTCGTTCAATTATGAATTGATTCAACTATTTAGTCAGCTGCGACAGACAGATGTACCTAATGAAGTAGGGTAGTTAGTAAATAGCCTAGCGTTTAGATATAATTGTAAAAATTATATCTAAACGCTAGTATAAAACAAACTTTTCTATATTGTCACGGGTCTGGGTGTTGTGGTACCGTCGTTGTTTCTGATTTCTATAACACGAGTGCTTTAGCTACTAACCTTAGGATCAGAGCAATGTATGTGATGGTGTCTAATATTTATTTATGTATTTATTTAAAACTATCCTTCTTCTTTTCCTACGGGTTAAAAATACAAAATAGTCGTAAATAATCCTAACCAAAATTTATGACGAACATAAAAAGCCTTTAAAAGTATGCAAAGTCCTCAAGGGTATATAAGCGAGGGATATGAACATAAATTGTCTCTCCTCTTTCCTCAGGGGAAATACTTATAAAGGATTTTTTTTATTAGATTGGAGACGGAAAAAAGAGAGTTTTGTCATCTTCTTAATACAGGGTGTAAAAAAGGCTTAACGAAGCCTTAAACCACGAATTCTATAAATAAAACCAAGTAGAATGCAAAAAAAAAATTGCTGTGAAATGACTTTTATTTTTGGGTATCAAAAAAAACTTATTTCTAACCCGCAATGTATAGAGCGCACGCCACAGACTATGCCTGTGTGTGTAAGGGGATCATGTTTCCTTGTAAAAAAGTTTAGTATTATCAACCAGAAGTCAATTTTGTATAACATCTTTGAATAAAAATTGTAACTTTGACTGCCATTAACTCGGTAACCCGTCATTTCCCAGGTATAGTGTAAAAGAAAAAAATGATCGTTCGGCTTCGTTAAACCTTTTTTTACACCCGATATATAAAACAAGGTAGGGTTTGTTACAGCACTTATAACTCGAGAACGGCTGGACCGATTTTTATGGTTTATAATTTGTTGGCTTTGTCTCAGCCCCGAATAGCAGAATGTAATAAAACATTGGAAAAGCAAAGGAAAAAGAAACTGTTAGACGGTAGAAAGGTTCGCCTCAGCTAGTTATAGATAAATCAAGTAAAATCGTCATAGAGTAAGTGAGGCGGATTTAAGGTAATCAGTTTTATCCGCCATCAAACAGAACTGTACTGAGGTGGGCTTGAGCTGAGCAGTTATATCCGCAATAAAACTGAGTTGCGTAGAAATTATTGTGATAAATGAACAACCGCAACGTTGATTGCTTAACTTTGACAATAACTACCAAAGGGCTACCGCAACTGGACTACAAGCATAGTTGCCAGATAACCCGTAATTTTCTATCACAAAAAGGCTGATGAGATGATAATACCTAACATTAGTGACGTCAATCACTGCGTCATCAAATAACCGTGCGTCTTGTACAATGTAAAAATATACAAAGAGTTGTAAGTAATATACGCAAGCAAAATAATGATATACATTATACAATTATACATATTTCCGACTTGCCAGCCAAACAAGTACTTGTAATTTGCGCTGTGGAAACTGTCTATTATGTTATTCATTTTTGTCACATGAGCATGTTGACATAGAAGCCTGCCAAAAATAATCTCAGACTAAAATTAGACGAGGAAATACCATACAAACAATAGCGCGACGAGAATAGCAGTACCTTGTATGTAACATACAAACTGCTACATGATAACATCTTATACATACATAAATAAATGGGTTCTGATTAGTGTGTCCTTCGAATTTTTTTTATAATTTTACGATTATCTTAATATATAAAACAAAGTCGGGTTTGTTACAACGCATATAACTGGAGAACGGCTGGGCCAATTTTCATGGTTTATAATTTGTTGGATTTGTCTCCGACCTGAATAGCAGAATAGATAATAAAAAAATTGGAAAACTGAAATTGACGAAAAAATAATTACTGTATGGCGGTTTGGCTGTACGAAGTTCGCCGGGTCTAGCTGGCTTGTATAGAATAGTGAAAGTTTAAGATATTCAAGTTTATTACCTACTTAATCACGCTTTAAAGGCTTCACGGAATTCATCATATTCGTAATAATTTTAGCTGCAGGACGTCCCTTGCTGAACATAGGCCTCCCCCAGTGACTTCCAGATTGGCTGGCTGGAAGCGTGCATCCAGCGGTTTCCTGCAACTTTTACCAGGTCGTCGCAACGAATTAGATGCAATATTTAAATATAAATCATAATCATTCCTCTTTAGCTTAAATAAGTCTATTTTTAATTGTGCCAAAAAAACGCTTTTCATTCATTCAAAGTCTACGCTACGCAACCACTACGACCACAATGATTGTCGAGCCCTAACTAATAGAGTTACATTTCAACAAATAAACCCTTACGAAATATTTCGCACGATTTTAGAATTGCATCCACCTTTTAGTTCACGAGTCCTTTCCTGTACGTTTGAGTATCGATTGGGGTCCTAATGTCAGTCCCGTTGTGCATTCCAATTCTTAGATTCTATCTGCACTGAATAATAAGATAATAACACAGTATAATAGATTTATATAATAACTTCTAGAACTATGTATTTTCTGTTCCGTTTGGTAAACATAACTTATTTTGACAACCTACGTAGACGAGAGGCGAGCACGCCGGACTTGGCGTCGCCGTCTCTGTGGTCAAGAGTTTGATTCTCCGTCGGGTTAATGTAGAAAACGAACTTTTTTATATTGTCTCGGGTATGGGTGTTGTGATATCGTCGTTGTTTCTGATTTTTATAACACAAGTGCCTTAGCTACTTAGGATCTGAGCAATATGTGGTCTAACATTTGTTATTGATTTCTTTACTTTGTATAAAATAAATTAAGGTCCAGGATTTGAATCCCGTTTTTGGTTATTTCTGGGAAAGAGAGACGCCCCTGGTTTAACGCCCGTTTTCTTAATTTCTTATGACATTTTGTTTTCATGCGCTTTTATTTATTTGCGACTATCTGATGGTATTAAAATATAACTAATGCATAAATTAGTGCATAAATGCCTGCCAAATAATATATATAACAAACAATATTCTTACCGGAATTGCAGATTGATTAATCTGATATAGACAAAGATAGCGGTAAGTCAAAAGATTAATAAGTTTATTGCAACAATACTTATTTACTCATAATATTAGATTAAGTATCAAATATGGCGTCATTGTTAAAAATAAACTTGTGTAACAGTTGGAAGAATTAGGTTCAATGATATTTAAAAGTCAGTAGGTATTGAAATAAGGCAAATGAGCTCTCGATATATTTTTGTTGTATTTCCATCCATAGTCCATCCATTTTGTAGGATGATCTGGATTAACATATAGGATACTTTTTATCGCGGTTAAATGTTCCTGTCGGATAATTTTCTATGTATTATTCTTTATATGAAGGTATCCTAGACTATGGTCCACGTAAACAAAGTTGCGGGCACTGCTAGTAGTAAAAATAATGCCAATTATTGTCATGGTCTCTAAGTTAGTACTTTATTTAATTATTTTAATCGTTGTGTTATGCAGGAAAAGGAATAGACAACACATTTTTCCAGAGACTCCTTCCAACCATAAATACAGGGTGTAAAAAAAGGCTTAACGAAGCCTTAAACCACGAATTCTATACATAAAACCAAGTAGAATGGAAAAAAAAAATTGCTGGGAAATGACTTTTATTTTTGGGTATCAAAAAAAATAACTTATTTCTAACCCGCAATGTATAGCGCGCACGCCACAGAAGAAAGAAGTACTGAAATTTTTTATCATGTTTCTTTGTAAAAATGTTTAGTATTATCAAACAGAAGTCAATTTTGTAAAAATCTTTGAAAAAAAATTGTAACTTTGACTGTCAATAACTCGGTAACCCGTCATTTTCCAGGTATAGTGTAAAAGAAAAATGTGATCGCAATAATACGTAGAATATGTGGTATTCGGCTTCGTTAAGCTTCTTTTTACACCCGATATAAGTACCTAGTATATTAATTCTATGCTCCCAACACACAGAACGGAGATAATTCAAAATCCTGACTCTATTCATGCCAAGTATGGAACCTGGAACTGGGACCCTTTGTGTTCAAGGCAAATCACGTGCCACTACACTAAATAGAAACATCATTGTTATGGTAACGTCATAATTGTATAGTTCGTTCGTTTTTCTTATAATATTTATTTACTAAATACACACCTATACAAACTGTCGGTCCGTCTGTCTATAGCGATGTCGAACAAAACAATAAAATAAATAAACAATACGGTCAATGTGTATATAAACTTAGTGGTTATTTCAGCTGTAAAACTAAATTAATGACGCTTCGCGGTAATATGGCCCCACATCGTCAAACTTACCATTTATCATGGTGTACAGTCGAGAAAAAAAACGACAAACAAATACAAATATTTATTTCAGACACCTATTATACAAACATGGTGTCCCGGAAATAGCACGACAAACTGAAAAGGTAGATAGTTTGTGGTGTACTCTAACAGATAAAAAAAAATACCCCAATAAAAGTCTAACCGTTGTCGAGACAATCCTGCCTTTTATTTATTTTTTCGAAAATTCCACTTTTGGTCAGTTTTTTTGTTGCTGTGTGTACAAACAAGTAAATACTTCCGTTTTTTTCTGTATTGATTTTAGAATAGTATATATCTGCCAAATTCAGATACCATTTTGGTAAATATCATTAAGTATATGTGAGAAAAAAAATATTATTCTCATTCTTCCTACTTAAAATAAAAGGCATGATTGTCTCGAAAACTTAGACTTTTATTGGGGTAATTATTTTTTGCTTTTAGAGTACACCACAAACTATTTACCTTTTCAGTTCGTCGTGCTATTTACGGGAAACCCTGTGTAGTTGCCTAACAACATTTAAAAATGACCCATTAAATAAATCAGTTATGATATTTAAATAAAATCTCTAACAATCAAACAACTACTTATTTTCTAAGCTAAAGCTTGTACGTACACGGCGACTGGATAACGAATTAACATACATATGTACCACAGAGATAGTAGGTATTATATTAAGTATACAAAAAAAAAATAGGACTGGTTTCAGAGGTTCAGTTCGCGCTTATTTACTTAAAAAGTTATGTGAAAAAAGGCGTACCACAATTTACTACAAATTTACCGACTTTGTTTTAAGTTTATAAAAAAAATGTGTATATGACTGTACCTAAAATATAGGGCTTTTCTACGAATCTTCAATCTACGTAACTGTGTCAAGGCAAAAACCACAGCCAGTCATTCATGGCATTTGGGAATTAAAAACTACGATAAAACTAGTAGCTACTAATTAAAATGGCCGACCTTTCATTCATACGTGGAAATTGTTATGAAGAATTAGAACTACGGGGAATGAATTCATTCTTTTCGTACGAAACGTGAGTTGGTTGAAAATTATAATTGTGATAATAGCCCTTAATTGTACGGCAATTAAATACTTCACTGGAACATAAGGTATGCAATAGTTAATTAATTAAAGGAATATTAATAAATAAAAAATGATTTAGTATTTTTTTGTTTTTTTTTCAATCGCACAAGCATTGTTATCTACGAAAGTACTTTTAGTATAATTACGGGAATTATTAAATTGTTTTTTATTATGTGTGAATTACTTAATAAAAACGTACCTACTTCCAGTTTCCAAATTTCACTTTTTTATGATAGTTTTAGTACGTTGGCAATAAAAGCGTTAATAAATATTTAGTCACCAACTTCTTTGCACCTACCTACTTATTTGTATAAAAACTATTTTTAGTTTATCGCGACTTCGACTTTGTGCGGAAAATAGTATAGTTTCTGCAAATATTTTTTTTATTTTTAAAGTCACGGCACTCATAACAAAGCATTGTCTAGTTTTATGAACACTTTATAGAGACAATAAAGTGCAATGATTTACGTGCGGAGTGCGTGCGTCACAAACTTTCATTTTTCTGAATTGGCTCCTGTCTCAAATGTTCCGAGAAAAAAAATTGCAAACGTGTTTCGAAGTACAAGAAATGTTCAAAATAGTTTTATTTTCTAAGATAAAATAAAAATTCTATGCAAACGCCAGACAATACATCGATTGTTATGGTAACTCTTTGTAGTGGTCTACTTCATTGCAGCGCACTTATGGCCTAATTGCTGTAATCGAAAAATAGACAAAAATCTAGCTTTGATTTGCTCCAGTAGACTATCAGAAACTACGGCTGCACTTTTATGGGCACTCCACGTTTCAAGCACAGTACAGCTTTACTCGGTATTTTTTTCTAAAATGAAACTTAGCTAGATCGATTTATCGACCGTGAAACCCTTGAGTACCATTTATATCGTTGGAGCCGTTTCTGAGATTCAGATTATACAATGTGATATGGGCGGTACTTCTTAGCCGTTAAGACTAAGTGCGACATTTTATTTTATCGACAAAAATAATAATTTTGGGGGTCAAACCCTCAACCCTTATGAATAACGGCCATTTCGGGTTTTTAACACTTTAGGCAATAACAAAGGTTTTATGTGTCGTATAAACATGAAATAAATACCACAAGATAGCTAAAAGAACAAAGTAACTGACCATAAACTTAATTTTTGGTGTTTAGGGTTTCCTTAGCTAGAAAAAAAATGATTCGTTGAATTATTTTCGAAAAAAACTTTATTTCTGCAGATTTGTTTTGACCCCAAATTGTTTTTTTGTCAATAAAATTAGATACCGAACTTAGCTTTAACGGGTTAGAAGTACCGCCCGTATCACATTGTATAGGTTACAAGAATTGCTCGTTTTAAGGTATTAGATTTCTGCAGTAGTCAAGTTTTTTTCCAACACGCTTTAGATTTCAAATATTTTACACATTTCAATTCTGCCTAAGCTTACATTACCTATTCACGTCCTCAATTTGTTTACTCTACAAATTACTTTCTTCAGAATTCACTGATTCGTAGCAGGAAACGAAAATGCTTCAAAAATGGGAAAATGTTTTTCTCAATCAAAAGAAAACGTTTATTTTACTCAAGCTGAACTGCGTTTTGGTTTGTGACTAATAAATATTTTGTTTTTTTGTTTTGGTTTGATATTTCGACAAATCTGTCATATATGATTGTGGAAAAATTCCACCGGAAATATTGTGTACCATATAGCATGCTTTTTTGTTATATAAAGAAGAATAAAGAGGTAGGATCGAAATCCTGACTTATTTCATCATCATCATCATTTCAGCCATAGGACTTCCACTGCTGAACATAGGCCTCCCTCAATAACTTCTAGATTGGCCGGTTGGAAGATGCATGCATCCAGCGGGCGGCACACTGCAACCTTTACCAGCAGGGCTAGCATGCACAAGACAATAAAATTTTGTCGTGGTATTTTATCGACTTTTGACGTAAATATTTCGTTTTGTCTTCGACGATAACAACTCCAAAATATCATGGCAATGCCGTATTATAACGTAAAAATAAGTGGCTACGAAGAACGGGAGACCCTGAAAATATTAATAAAAACGATTTGAGACGTCTGCAATCCGTTAGGTTAGGGAAAACGACAAAATTATCGTCGAAGACAAAATTTGTCTTGTCTGTCGATAAAATAACCGATGCGCGCATGCTAGCCCCGCAGGTCGTTTGTCCACTTTGCAGGTGCACATTCTACACTGCGCTTGCTGGTACTTCTACTTCTAGAGCCTTTTCTTATTCCTTATATCAAATTACTCCGAATGAATTGCCCACAAGAAATAGCTTTTCCACCTCTTCCACTGGACTTCCAGTTTGTCAGACAGATCTTTATTAGCCATCTCCGCCGTTAGCCTCAAGTTGGCAGCGAGCCAGCGTCGCCAGCGACGAACCCAGACCGAGGGACGACGTACCTGGGTTTTACCCACGTGGGTACAATTTGTTTAATACCAAGAGACGCCTACGGCTATACTATTAGATTAACGATAAAAGTTTTGGGTATTCCCTAGTTGAATGTAAATTAGTACCTGCACTCTCCTTATATATATTTTGGTATCTACGATAGAAACAACAATAATACTTGCATAAATCCGATACATAAAAAGATTCTTCGAAAGGAACTCAGCGTGCTATGGAAAGGTCTATGTTTGGGATCTCATTAAGGGATAAGATCCGGAAAGAGGTCATACGACACAAGACTAAGGTGACTGATATTGACCAAAAACTTTGAAAGTAATATTTAGTGCATATTAAAGTTTTGAGTTTGGCGTTCAGGAAATTGGTCGAATATTCGAATATTGCAGATTTGATATTCGAATATTCGAACCCACTCTAATATTCGAATTATTCGAATGCAAGCCCTAATCGAGGCTATGCCACTTTTTGCAAGCGTCTGGATTGAGGGCTCAAGATATTTCATCATAACATTTTCAATTTACGTTTAAGAAATTTATGGCCCTTTGCTTTAAGTTTTACCTATTTTTGACTAAATTGCCTGTAAGTCTCATTTCATTTGGCAAGGTTTTAAAAAAAGAGCCCTCAATACAGATGAACATTCTAATTTCAGATAGAGCTGAAACCGAAAAACTGCAGTAAAAGATAATTTGAAGTTCTGGATCTGAATGGTATAATGACCTACGACTGGCGCAATAAATAGTGCACGGTGAATTCAGTAAAAACCAAAGAAGAATCTTCATTGGTGAAAACTAACGCTCGAACGTCTCTTGGGTCTATGTACCTACTTATTACAATTTAAGAGTGTTAATTTCTTATTTCGGGCCCTAGGCCATGCGAATTGGTGTTATTATCTGCTTTTTTCTTCAATTGTCTGCCTCACGGGGCAATGGTAGATTTCCGTAATTTTTCATATGAATTCAAATAAAACTATAAATATATATTTTACAATAATAGCAAAAATAAATTTGAGATCCTCATAACGAGCCCTTTTATTTAATATATGATAAGACCGCCTAAATTGTACCATTGTAAATGTATTTTCTTTTCTTTGTACTGTTTGTTTTGTGTGCAATAAAGAGTATCTATCTATCTACGACACAGTAACTATGCAAAACTTTTTTCTAGTTTCCTTATTTTGCCCCTAAAAATGACCCTTAAAAACCCTTATTTACAAAAAATATATTTCCTTTGCACATCTGTGTTTGGGACATAGGATTACACTGATTTCGTCCAGTAGATTCGAAGCAAATTGCCTGTGACAGACGGACAGACAAACAGACAGACGCACGAGTGATCCTATAAGCCTTATAGTATAAGGGTTCCTTTTTTTCATTTCATTTTTTGTACGGCGGAACCCTAAAATTAAATAGTTGCGCGCCGGGGGGGATGATTTCAGACGTAAATTGAAGATGACACGGCCGAATTCTCAGGCAACAGCTAGTTTGAAATAAAAATATCAGTTTCCAGGTACCATTATGCTAAAGGATTTTTACATTTAGATAGTAAACGTCACAGCTTCACTTGTCTGGCACCGAGCCAGCCGTTTTCCGCGAAGCGAGACCAAGGGACGACGTACCTGTTCTGTTTATACATAGGTAGATCTAGAGCGTAGAGGCGTCAGAGCTTAATCCGAATTTACAAGTTATAATAAGACATGATCCGATTAATGTCAAGATTATATTAAGAAAGCCGACGGTGGGTCTGTGGTCGGACTACCGGTTTTGAGTGCCAATAAAGGCACTCCAAAGTTGTATGAAATTTAAACATTTTATTTATAAAACAGATCGGATTTTAAGATAAAAATCATCGCATTTACAATTAAGACTCAATTTTAACTGCATAAATAAAGAAAAACCTTACGAGAACGTTCTCGTTAGGTGTACGAACAATAGTATTACACTGCCATTTGGGTATTTTGGTAAGGAAAGTACCTATGTCTTTTGTGTACTTGAACTGCGTGTTACGCGCACGTATTAAGTCGTGACAGAAGATGGCCTATGTTTATTAATCTGTTGAGGTTATCAGTACAATTTCCTTGCACAGGAGACATACTGTCTTCCAGATAGGTCGGTTACCTCGCTATATCAGCTATTAAGAAAAGAAGTCTTCTTTTGGTCCCCAAGATAGCATAGCAACAAATAATTCAGATAAGTCACGGAAGCAAGTGCAGTCCAAAAGATTATACATAATAATGTTTCTCACATGTGACAAAATAAAGAAGTCACTGTTATTAAGTAATGTATCGAACACATTAGTAGTGCACCAGGCACACTTATTGTCTTTTTAAGTGCTTTCTACTTTAAGCAGTACACTGCGCTCGCAACTTCCAACTTCCGCGACTGGACCAAAACGCTAATTGTATAAGGGATTGAACTAACATTACAACACCATAATAATTTCAAAGGAAATCTGATGAGACATTTTTCTTATCCTTATTCGCAAACACGCGATATATATTTCAACCGTGAGTCGTTAAACTCTTGGTTTGTGATGACAACATGTCGAGAGTGTTAAAATTGAGGAAGCATCGCGATTTTTTTTTTAAATAACGACTTAACCAAACTACGGTTTTGGTTGCTAAATCATGTTTAGATTCAAATACTTATGTTTTGCCATGTAGAACGTGTAACAGTTTGCAGTGTTTTGTCAGATACCTTTTTAAGAGGTTGTTGTGGCCCCCTTTGCGACGTTAACTTTGTGACAAGAGTGCATGGACTTAATAACCTGCCTAGCTCGCACTTACACTATCTTGTAATTGTATTTTCTGTAATAAAAGGCTGACAAAGGTGACTGAGTTTGTTGCGCGGCTTCTACTCATCACCAGCCGATAGGTGGTAGGGTAAAAAAATTGGGACATGTAAAAGTGCCATTGATAGCCAATTCGTAGAAATAAATGACTGACTTTGACTGTCCACTAACCCAAGCTGATTATGTTGATCATACTAGACTAGACAATGGTTATTACAACACACAGAATTTGTCTGTTAACAAACTCTGCAATGCAATTATTTTATCTTCAAACAATTAAATCTAATTTGGCATAAAATCAAAACATTGTGGTACAACATAGCACCTACAAAACAATTCTAACGAACTGCAAATACTCGTGCTACAAGAATCTTCCTACGAAATCCACGAAGATTTTCCTTATTTACAAACATTCTTTAACGATTTCTAACAAGACTTTATATTCTCTATAAATAAACTTCATCAAATGGATTATAAACGTTTTCATAAAAGATTTTATGAGCAGTAAGCTAATTTTATTTAGTTAACTCCTACCTACACATTTTTTTAATAAGTAGTATATATTTTTTTCTATGATAGTACTATTAGAATGTTTTTTTTTTAAATATAGGAAGATA
Source organism: Anania fuscalis (assembly GCA_950371115.1). Classification (NCBI taxonomy): domain Eukaryota; kingdom Metazoa; phylum Arthropoda; class Insecta; order Lepidoptera; family Crambidae; genus Anania; species Anania fuscalis. The sequence goes on from OX493344.1 coordinate 10,763,419, forward strand.
AACACATACTCTGTCAAAGGTGATGTAAATAATAATAAAATCTATATTTAAAAAAAAATATATTTGGCCAAGTGTGAGTCAGGCTGTCGCTAAGATGCCAAACGGGATGAAAGAAAAGCACGGTACCCCTATGAGTTCTTCAGTATCGAATCTACTTCATAATAGGCTAATTGACACCACCAATCAACTGACATATTTTTATGTGCTGTCAAAACGCACCTCTGCCTTATAATTTGTATGGCTATAGCAAGCTCCGACGTCATTGTTTACCGGACTTAACTGCCGAACTTTTCATTGATTCAATATTGAGGCAAACAAAAAATCAGATTCTTTTAATAAATGATAATGTGCCGGGTTATCGGGCCTAAAATAAGGTGTCAGATTTATTATATGTCTTACAATTATTTATGATTGGTGTCCACAACACAACCCAATTGACCCGGTTTTTGGCACCAGGTTTTTGGGTATTATTCTTAGAACTGCAAAGCTAAAGTGGCATCGGGTAGGCAACATCGCTTGCAGAGCTGACAGCGAATAAGGTTCCGCAATCACGAATAGACCCAGCGTGGGTACCACCACGTGATCCGACCCGTTGGATTGACTACGTAGTCAAGGTTGGAAAAACCAACTAAATGCAAAAGACTAGGAGCAAAACGGGCCATTTTAAAGTATTGCATCAGTAGCGTCTTTCGAGCGTCGGCGTCGTGGCAGCGTCTAATCAGCGTTTACGCATTATTTACTCGGTTTCCTACTTGAAATCGAATGCCCTTTACTCGAACATTATATGCTCGAACACTTTTCCTCGAAGAATCATAAAATCGACTAATCATGAGCTCGAACGTTCGCTACATCGATGCATCAAAATCTCGAATGACTTAAGCTCGACGGATCGAATGCGTGAAGTAATCTTATCTCGAAGCATCCTTAATCGAAAGATCATATGAACTAATTTAGAACAAAATGTGTTTTTTCAGTTTCATTTTAAAAACTTTATTCTTAAAATGAAAATGAAAATAATTTTATGATTCTTCGAGGAAAAGTGTTCGAGCATTTAATGTTCGAGCAAAGGGCATTCGATTTCAAGTAGGAAACCCTTACACTTAACGCTACGGACACTGCTACGAGACGTCGAGGTTCGAAAGACGCTATATGTGGCGTAAAACGAAGGTCAAACCAGCCAAACAATTTCTTTACCACGAGAGTGCAAATAAAATAATAATGAAAATATAATACAAACCAATACCTACTGTTTTTCACAACACAAACTTTACTTTTAAAGTGCGTCATTCATTAATTGTTATCGATATAATACACACGTGTTCGATAAATTCAATTAATCATGTTCGGCTGTAATACAATTTTTCTGATCGATTATAAATACTATCTAAATAATATAATTTATTTTAAAATAGCTTACGCTTATCAAAACATATTAAAAGTGGAGTTAACTACAACTTTTATTTGTAAAAATAGCAGTTATATTTGTATTACAAATGAATTAAATAGGATGTCCCGAAAATAGTGTCAAGGGGGAGAAGGGGGGGGGGGTATCTGAATCAAATAGCTTTGCTTTTGTTAATCATTAGGATTCTCTAAATCAGATATTTAAAGATGATCTTACGAGACTTTTTTTTGATGTTATTTTTATTATTACAAACTTTGCTTACCAGTCACTCATATTTTCCTCAAGAAACCAACAATAGTTGCTGTAACTGATTTACTAACTAGCCTATAATGAGTGCGGTGTTCACATTTATTGCCTACGCCGCCGCTATAACAACAAATAGTTACTAAAAAACAGAATACAATAAATATTTAAGGGGGCTTTTATACAACAAACGTGTTTTTTTGCCGTTTTGATAGATACCTATAGGTAGGTACGGAACCCTTCGTGTGCGAGTCCGACTCGCACTTGGCCGGTTTTTTAGGGTTCCGTACCCAAAGGGTAAAACGGGACCCTATTACTAAGGCTCCGCTGTCTGTCTGTCTATCCGTCTGTCACCAGGCTGTATCTCATGAACCGTGATAGTAAGACAGTTGAAATTTTCACACATGATGTATTTCTGTTGCCGCTATAACAATACATACTAAAAAGCAGAATAAAATAAATATTTAAGGGGGCTCCCATACAACAAACGTGTTTTTTTGCCGTTTTTATAGATAATGGTACGGAACCCGACTCTCACTTGGCCGGTTTTTCTAAATTCGTCATGGCCTGTCACTTTACCACGTAATTCTATTATACGAGCATTCAAACTTCGTTATCGTTTTCCAATTGTTACTTTGGCTGCCAAATCAAGCCTGCTTCACCTGACCAATGCTACTGTAATGGCGTTCTCTTTTACGAGAACGCTGTATCTGGAATAGTGCGCACCCACAATGATTGTACACCAGACACGTCTAGTTCAATCTGACGAGGTACAGTCCGCGAGATACTGTTGCGATCAAAACAATAACAAGGTCACGTATTTCTATTTAAAGTCGGTTATTTGTATGTTTTTAAGCGACTGGGCGAGAGCTATCACAAGACAGAGGCATGGCAAGATCATGGGCCCCAAGTCTGCTAATTTAAAGTAGCATAATTAAATATCATTTGGATCTTATTGTAATTGACACATTTAATATTTTGCTATTAATTACCTGACTTAATTTAAGACTAAAATTAGTTGCAGAATAGGTACCAAATGTATCAAACAATTACACATTTGGTATTCTGCTACTAATTTAAGAATTTAGTTGGTAGCAGAATACCAAATGCGTCAAAAAATTACAATGAAATCCAATTGATATTCAATTATGCCACTTTTAAATTAGCAGACTTGGGGCCCTGATGTCGGAGGCCAAGACTCACTTTGGGTCGCCGCGTCAGTGTAGTAAGTAAGTAAGTAATTTGTATGTTACAAACACTTGCTGAGAGTACTAAAATGCTATTTTAATATTATAATGTATGTCAAAGGTATTTTAATATTGGACAACATCACATACATTGCTCTGATCCTAAGGTAAGTAGCTAAGGCACCTGTGTTATAGAAATCAGAAACAAGGACGGTACCACAACACCCAGACCTGAGCCAATATAGAAAAGTTCGTTATCTACATTGACCCGACCGGGGATCGAACCCGGAACCTCAGAGCCATGCGCCATTTAAAGTCCGGTGTGCTAGCTAGGCTAGGCTACGGAGGTCGTCAGCAATATTGGCAATAATAACATCCTTCCTAGAGGCAAAGAAGCTTTTAAGTTTCTTTGCTAGAGGGTAATTCTACTACTGTTATAAAACAACTTATTTCTATTAGACAACAACGAAATATCTAAAAAAACTCCCCATACTAGGCAACCGACATCGGTTTGCATTCGAAAAGTGTTATTGTTCTTTTAGGATTTTGGTGCTTAGCTGGCCTTCACAGAGGCGAAGACCGAGACCGGAGACAGACGGGAGACCGAGATCTTTACTTGACTTTCGGTGTTAGCGCCGAGGTATAGCTTGAGCACTGAACTCATTGTATATGACAGTAAAGCTGGCCCACCGACTACATGTCACTCAGCAAGCTATGGAAAGGTAGATGCTTGGGATTTCGTTCAAGTTCAAGTTCAATCGTTTATTTGCTAAAACACAGAAAAGACAAGTTGACAAAAAATTTATACAGTGTGTGTGTTTAGTCTGCTCGCAGACGTGCAAAAATTCATAATCATTTTACAGTGATCTAAATTAACGAAATAAAATTATAATTAATACAAAAGAATGTCATAAATGTAGGTTTAAATAAAATGAAATGAAATTATAATTTAACTTAAAATATATTAAAATGAAATTAAGTTAAAGGATAAAATCCGAAACGAGATCATCAGGCAGAGGACTAAAGTAACGGACGTAGTCCCTAAATGTAGCAAGCTTAAGTGGCAGTGGGCTGGCCACATCTGTCGCAGTTCAAACGATGAAAGGTGGAGTAAACGGTTTCTCGAGTGGAGACCACGCCTAGGCAAACGTAGTGTAGGACGCCCCCCAGCTCTATGGACCGACGACCTTAGGAAGATGGCTGGCAGTGGATGGATGAAAAAAGCAGGAGATCGTGGTCTTTGGCGCTCTTTGGGGGAGGCCTACGTCCAGCAGTGGACTGCAATAGGCTGAGATGATGATGATGACTGAACTCATCGAAAACCTAAAGTCAAGTTACGTATCTCCGTCTCCCGTTTCTGTTTCAGATGGTTTAGTTTGGGGATAATTAATAGGTGTTATTTTTATGCTTGGGCTTCACCTGAGTCTAATGACATAAATTCGTGCGCTATTATAGTGCGCAGGTGTGGCCGGTCTTACTGGTCTAATTTGCTTAAATGACATTGGACGTTAGGCGATAGCTCGGAACTTTCGACACAGTTATTAAGTAAGGATAGAGTGGACAAAATGAGATAAGTATTGAGTTCCTGGAAGCGTTTTTTTATTTTAAAGCCTAGTATCCGCAGATCACACGCTAACTAAACCGCTAGACGATAGAATTAAACGTCAAATAAGTGTGGCCACACATTTAGCGCGTAGTTTTGTTCAAAATAATTAACGCTTATCATGCCGTTATTTGAACGTTAGGCGTAAGAAACAAAATACAACATGTAACAAGTAAGTATAGGTTTCCAAGTTAGACTGTACTCCGTACTTGGGATGCCACTTATGGCAATTGTAAAGAATTGGTTTATAAAACAGTCAATTATCTTGAAAAAAGCACTGGGTTATTGTACTATTAGAATGGCACGCGCCTAGTGATATTAAAATAATAGCGTTGTGTAAGAGCTTATAATAAAAAAGGCAAATAGATTTTCACTACTAGTAATTATTGAGATTCTTTCTAGTTTTTTTTCAAAACCACGACAATACACATAAATTACGCCTTTAAAGAATCTCATTTTGTGAAAATAAGTATTAGAAAATATTATTTAGTAATTAGTTGTACAAGTATAGTATAGTATACATAGTACTTACATAGTCAAGCTATTCTTAATTGTTAGCGTATTATATTAAGGAATTTAGAAAAATAATAAATTACCACACTATGTATGTCACTTAATTTCTGTTTTGCTTATTTGTTTTTGTATAAAAATACTGTTTGCTGCCAAAAGAAATAAATAAAAACATAGAAGAAAGAGATCTTAATAAACATGCTAAATTGCTAAGTAACTGTTGCAAACTGTGCAATGATGCAATTCTACAGCCAATGCTGTTATTTATTTCTAAGACATAATGTTCAATGTTAAAATTCCCTAGTCGGTTTCTATGAATAGTGAAGAGGGCGGGTCATGTCGCAGGAGATTTTATACACAAGCCTGCGTAACAATAAATATAATATGCTAATGAGTGCCAAGCCCAAGACTTATAGTGTTGCCAGATCTCCTGATTTTGGTGGGACGTCCTTTTCCAGCTCTTTAGGACGCATCCCGCTAGGATCCTGAGATGTAGGTAAAGGTTCACACAAATGTCCGTATTAAAAAAGTTGGACCTCATTTTTCGCAGAGGAAATTCTTTACTCATATCTGCTGCTGTGTGGATAAAAGTAGATTATGTGTCCTTAATGTGAAAGTTGATAATGTGCGCTTATTCTCACAACAACGCACCAAGTATACCACCTACCCACTAAAACCCTTGGCGTATTCCATCAGACCGCTATTAAGTTTGATTATATTTAGAAACACGAAGCCTGTGTCACAATGTACGGATAAGTTCTGCATAAGTTCTGATTAAGCTATATTTTACTTGTCTGAAGGAAAAACACGATTTTTGCGTTTCACGACCGTCATATCCTCTACATATTTTTATCTATATTTACATAACGACGACGACCTCCGTGGCCGAGAGGCGAGCATGCCGGACTTTAAATGGCGCCGCCATCTCTGAGGTTCCGGGTTCGATCCCCGGTCGGGTCAATGTAGAAAACGAACTTTTCTATATTGTCTCGGGTCTGGGTGTTGTGGTACCGTCGTTGTTTCTGATTTCTATAACACAAGTGCTTTAACTACTTACCTTAGGATCAGAGCAATGTATGTGATGTTGTCTAATATTTATTTATATTTATTTACATAACTTTGTCCGTAAATATTGAAACAGGCCCTAAATACCTATATCAGTCGGCAACGATGAAGGGTACGAGGCGATTGAGGGGTCACAACACGCAGGCTGATGGGGAGGAGCAGTTTTACTATGTCCCCGTCGCCGATTAATTGTCCCGATCTTATACTCCCAGTCCTGCCTTTTTTTTCTCAAGTCCCAATATTTGGTATAACTGATTTGGCTACATAGATGTGGAGGGCCGTTCAAGTGTTTTTTTCTTACAAGTCCCGATATCCGGAAAAACGGCAACACTATCCGAGACGTGCCATGCATATTCATATGCGCATCCGGTGGGTCAACCGAGCTCGGGGATTGGGGTATGAATAAACAATACTATTTAACATTGAATGAGGGCCTAACAGCTCTATTTGACAGATAGGTAGGATATCAAATGAAGTTGATTTTAAGAGTTGTTGGCATCCCACAATAATTACAACCGTTGGTTTGCTTTGCGAATGTATCACTGCATAATTTAATCTAATGTTTACGTACTTCTATCAATATTTTGTGGAAATTTTGTCTATTGAGACATTACTATTTATTGCTATTCTTTATTATATATATATAGACTCCAGCGGGGTAACCATGAACTCTTAAAACAATCTCAAATCTGTCAAGATTTGACAGATTTGAGAATGTTTTAAGACTTCATGGTTATTGCTACCAGGGGGGGTCCCCTGGTAGCTATTGGATCCTTGCATTTTAAAATCAAATACCTACATTATTTTTTGTGAACTTAGTCTATACTTTATCCGTCATAATATTGCTCTTGCATCCCGAATAAAGGTGTAAAATATCCTTGGGAAATAAAATAAAATGGGTTCTAGGCAAGTAAAATACTTATACAAATTTTTTATACTCAACATTCATGGGCATTGAACAATAACCGTGAATGTTTTTTTTTTATCAAGAAAGAAGAAGACCGTGCAAATCAATGCGTCTAGACAAGACTTTTGGCTCGAAGTGAATGACTCGGTTTAGAACTTTAGGAGAAATTTCTTAATGAAATTCCGGCCAGGGAATGTTCTGAATGTGTTGAAAATGTTACAGAATAAATAATTTCTAAATTATTAGGAAAAAACCGGCGAAGTGCGAGTCGTACTCGCGCACGAAGGGTTCCGTAGCATTATCTATTAAAACGGATAAAAATGTTATCTGTTGTATGGGAGCTCCCTTAGAGATTTATTTTATTCTGTTTTTGAATATTTTGTTGTTATATTAGCGACAACCGAAATCATCATTCTGTGAAAATTTTAATTGTCTTAATAGCACCGTTCATGAGATACAGCCTGGTGACAGACGGACAGACCATGGTGCGCACAGCTAGTAAACAATATTTGGGAAAATAAAGTATAAATTCTATAGGTCGTTTTAATCTAAGAACAAGCCAAGTAATTTGTGAACCCAACCCGCAAGTTTTCACATGTCGACAGACGCTGTATTTATATACAACGTTTGCTAACACATAAACAACCTCCTACACGACACACAACAGAAATAGATTCAGGAACTCATTAACTATACACCGTGACATTTTAGTGGTTGTTTTCCCGCGGCAAAACGATTTACCTTTAGTAGTACTATCGAACAACAGAGTTATTTTTTTTTAAATAAAAATATTTTTGTTCTTAACTAATAAAAAAATAATCATCAATCCGAAAGCGTGAGAAATGATAGTTTCTTTTACGAGATGTGAGGTATTTGGGTACTGCCTGCCGCACAAAATAAATGTTTAAAGTAAAAGAAGCTCCCGCACAAAGTAATACAGCATAAACTGCAACGCACGCGCTGCAGGCGATTTGAATTTGAATGGCTACAGGTGATTTGAATTAAAAAAACCTTCAATAATCTACTGTACTACCTACTAAGATAGGATCATTTTACTGCGAGAAAACAACCACTAAAATGTCTTGGTGTATTATAACTCTCCCGAGGCTGCGCGACATGCCCTGTGTTCAACAACAACCTTTAAACGTTTTTAAAAGACGTTTAGCCGCCGACCGAACGAAAAACTTTAGATATTCATCATTTCAGCCATATATCGTCTACTGCTGAACTTAAGTCTTTCCCTTCAGTATGTTAAACAGCATATTGCTATGGAAAGCTGAAACACGTAATATGCTAAAATATGCATTTACAGATCAACTATACCTTCGTTAATAAACAGGCCATTTTATAAACCGACACTCGTTTTTAAATCACCAGTAGACTACATTGTTGTTTTAAACTTAATCTTCGTTACTTATTAATTAAACTACTATAAGAGATCATGGAGGTGCTCGTAGCTCAGTGGTGGCAGCGCTTTGGTATCGATTACTAAAGTTAAGCAATCAACGCCGCGGTCGTGAGTGGATGGGTGACTATTCCGACCATATTTAGTGACATTTATCACGAGCATCTCCGTGCTTCGGAAGGCACGTTAAAAAGTTGGTCCCGGCCAATATCGCTTGATACTGGTCGTGAAGCCTAGTCAGAGGCCTTAAGGCGCCTTGATAACATCTGACAGAAAGTTTAAGTCACTGGCCTTACAACACCCCTCCACCAATCCGCACCGGGCCCGCGTGGTAAAGTATGGCCCACAAACCACCTTATAGTTGAGGTGAGGCCTGTGCCCTGCAGTGGGACGTAAATAGGCATACTTTAGAGATCATGGCATACCTCCTCTACTCGAAGAAACTGCTGCAGTGCTTGTCAATATGAAAATATATTTTACTATTATAATTGCATATATGCAAGCATCGTAAACCTACTGTGTCTAATTGTATTGCGTGCACGACGAGTGATTTTGGCTCAACACAACATAGTCGGGACACGTGACCGGTCATATGATAAATATCAATTGAATGCGAGTCGCACTGTTACTTTGTCTGGCGAGAAATCTATCTGTAGGCGATTTAATTGACTTGTGGCATTTATATAAGGCACCTGCTGCTAAGAGATTGAAGAATGATTTATTTTTCTGGGGTTTTTCCTTTTCAATCGTTTTCTTCATTTCTAAAGGTGAAAGGCCTTTGTAGACTTGATAGTTTTTAGCTTCTCTCGGGGCAGTTACCACCAAAGATCAGGAAAGCAGTCACCTGAACCGAAACCCTTGGCTCGAACTAAATGCATCCTGAGTTTTTTAGATGCCGCTAAAAACGGCTCCGGAAAAGCCCGGATTGAATCAGTTGCTCTAGCAAACACATAACATTTTCCTGCATTGACAACTAAGTATAATACGATCCGGTACCAGAGGCCGGTTTTTAACGGTATCTGAGAAATTTCAGTTGCATTAAGTCCGAGCCTAGACTGATAAAGCAGACCTATTACACAACTATTGTTTGAAAGTGCAGGATTTTTGCGATATTTCCCTCAACATGGATTCCAATAAATTAATCCATCGTACATAGATCCTGAAATATCCGAGTGTAAATGCTTGGATTAGAACTCACGATGACTGCCTAGCCTAGAGAGTACGTACTTGAATCCGAACTCAGGACCCAAGGATGAGAGACAAATCTCCAACCACTTCATTCATCATTAAAGTAGTACATAACGTTAAGGAGAAGACGAGACTGGGTCTATCTTGTATCGCAGAACTTTTAATGTCATAATATTACTATTCATATTAGCGGATGGCATAAACTTTATGTCGCAGAAAATCATTGAGCATTCACTCATTTGTGTCTGTCTGACTTCGTTTCTACGCTTGAAATAAACGTGAGTAATGGATTGTCAACATACTTTTTAAATATTCAGAAAAAAGACTTTCAGGTTAGTTTAGTTCGTCATTGCATAAATCAACGTCAGTCCAGCGGATCAAACGGGGCCTTGTTTTTGTCAAATTAACTCCACTTGATCTTAAAACTGGCATTTTTCCATGTGACCAGCAGGCGACACTGTGTCTGATGATTCTAACAAGTCAGAATATATTTTATTGCATTTCATTTTAAAAATAGTCGCCATATTTTTTCTGCGATAAAGCCCAGAAAAATATGTGACTAAAGACAAACCTCCACTTAACTGCTCCTGCCTGACCCACCAGCCTATTTGTATCCGAAGAGTCTACCTTGGCAGACATAATCAATAAGAAACCATTTTCTTCAACTTCTTTCAGACCAAGATCAAAGACAGGGCGAATTTATTCGGCCAAAGCAGGAGTCCCCTGTTGAAAACTTGAGAGCAGGAAGTAAACGTAGGAAACATATTTTTTTCTAATCTAATACCTTTAAACGAGCAATTCTTGTATCAACACATAATGAATCTAGGAAACGGCTCCAACGATTTTGATGAAATTTTGTATTCAGAGGGTTTCGGGGGTGATAAATCGATCTAGTTAGGTTTCATTTTTACCACTTATCACCTTAGACAAAAATCCATCAGGACGGTATGGAAAGGATTTGAGAAGCGGTACTGTAAGCTCACGTAATGAAGAAAGTGTTTTTTAAATAATAGTATTACATATAATTTATTAAAGAAGTATTTTCTTTAACTCATGCGGAAGTTTTCAGTAGGTAGTCTGAAAATAGTTCGACGATTGAAATCCACTATGAAATATTCGACATCGCTGTTCATTTCGTAGCAATTTAAAAGCTAAGCTTACGTCAATAAAGTAATCAATCTTCCCAGAACCAAGGAAGTGGGATATAAAACAAAAACTACTTTATTATTTGAATCTTACTAGTAATGGTTTGGAAAAACTAAAACCACTCTGGTGATCCATTGTAATGAAACAAAATTGAAAGGAAAAAAAATTAAATAAAGTAAAAGTCATTGCGTCAACTTTTTTTTCATAACACTATTTAATTTTTATTATATTTTAATACTTATGAGAACAAGACGCAAAAAAAAATTAAGGACATTCTAGAAGGAACTATCTGAATATATTATCAAAACCATACGTACATTCGAATTACCAAATGAATATTAATATTATTTAGTGAGTGATCTACATCGCAAACTAGTTTGTTTTTATTTACTTGCGTAAGTAGATAATAGAAATATTCTATAAATTACTAATTAATTACTAGGCAGTTAATTTTTAAAAACAAATGGCTTGAAATCGATATGTACAGTGATTTAAATGTACGTTTTTAAAAATATTATTTTTATGATAGTTTAAAAAAATAAAGGAAACCTAATTCTAATAAAATTATTTTCAAACAGTAGTATTTTTATATATTTATTTCTAATTTTCGACTTGAAGACATAATTTGTAAGCCTGTACAACGTACCTTCACTCACACATTCACAATTTGTTGTAGGCACTCAAATTGGATTCATTATGTTTGACCACGGGTAAAAAAACATAATATTTTCAGCTAAAGAATGATTGTTAGCCCTATTTTACAAGAATACTTTCTGACTAGATCCCAGGGCCATAACCATGAACTTTTAAAACAATCTCAAAGTTGTCAAATCTGTCAATTTTGCTACGTCATTTCATACAAAATTTGACAGAAATGATAATGTTTGACAGATTTGTGATTGTTTTAACAGTTCATGGTTAGGGCCCAGATGCGCTTGAATCATCATCTAGTCAACATTTCTATGTTGTCTAATCTGTACCTATTCCCACGCAAGGATTGGGTCACTTTGCACCGTGAACTCCTAAAGATATTAAAAATAAATAAATAAAAATATCACTGATTAAAAAAGCTGTTGGGCATGTTTTTGTTTTAACTAGGGAATCTTGTATCTTAGGGACTTTCTTTTAATTAGTTACATAACGACCTCCGTAGCCGAGAGGCGAACACGCCGGACATAAATGGCGTCGCCATCTCTGAGTTACCGGGTTCGATCCCCGGTCGGGTCAATGTAGAAAACGAACTTTCCTGTATCGTCTCGGTTCTGGGTGTTGTGGTACCGTCGTTGTTTCTGATTTCTGTAACACAAGTGCTTAGGATCAGAGCAATGTATGTGACGGTGTCCAATATTTATGTCTTTAAATGTAATATAGTATACCGGCATTAGCGGCAGACTCACAGACAGAGACAGACAGACAGACAGAGAAGGATAATCCCAAACCCCTGACCTAATTCAACAACGCCATTACATAAACCCGTATAATGTACCTACGTATTTAATGTATTCTATAATGATCTAATCGAACGCATTTAGAGACCACTTGAGTCGAAAATAACTGCGTTCAAATGTTTCAAGAGACTGCGCGGCGGCGACCATATCAAACAAGATTAGCTGCTGACGCAAAACCAGGATGAGTGCTTCTAAGTGCTGGAGATGGAAGCTTCTGGTATATTCAATTAATTTTAGGCGAGTAGTGTCGCTTAGTAAACTGGCGTGTAGTTTTAAAAGCGCAAAAAAAAGTACTTTAAGCGCAAATTGTAAGAAAAATAAAGCTGAGAATCGCTAAATACTTACTTCCAAATTTTTGGGCATAGCACTTATTCGTAGTAACTAAACGTGATTCATCAGATAGATCAGAAGATAAATTAATTTGCTCTAAGAACGGGATAAGGAAATTTTCTCAAATTTAAACTGGTTTTAGTAAAGAATAAACAAAAATCATCTTTCACTGTCCATGAATCAGGTACAAAATAATAATCCTTCCAAGAAAGTGAGTCATAAAATTGGGCGTAAAAATATTCAACGGAATAAGTGCTACTGCTAAACATAATTTTCGTTTTAAGTATACACGAATGCATATAAAAACTAAAGAACTAAAGATATCCATGAAGATTTTGTCACTATCCCTGAAACAAATGAGGCGATCTGTTTAAGAACAGCTGACACTGACATATCCCGACGGATTAGAAAGAAAAAGTTGCAGTGGGTTAAATAGTACGAAGAACTGACGGCCGATGAGGCAGAAAGGTTCTAGAATGGAGGCTACGTACCGGCAAGCGCAGCGTGAGTCTGTCCGCCGTGGGACGTTACGCTGCGTGACGTCCCACGGCGGACAGACGACCTGGTAAAGGTTGCAGAAAGCCACTGGACGCAGGCCGTTTATAACCGGCCAATCTGGAAGTCACTGGGGGATGCTTATGTTCAGCAGCGGATGTCATGATAGAGAGACGGGCTTTGTCCTAAGGCTGAAATGATGAATCTTACTTAACGTCATCACGTAAATGAAAAATTGTTGCATAAGAACAGTAAATGATAAAGCTACTTTTAAAATTTCCACTATGTAAATTAAATTGTAATGAGCTAATAATAATAATAGTGCATTGGTGCGGTGATTTGCTTCGAACCGAAAGGGTATCTGGTTCGATTGTCTCTAGTCTGGGTGTCCATCTGCAAAAATCATTTTTTGGCACTTCAGACCCAAGGATTTTATTTCGTGCCTTTGAGACCACGATAATTCGTGTATTCACGACCGTCTGGTCTAGTGGTTCAAAGTCAAAGTGAAAGTCAATTAATGAGTTTACTTATAAGCCCTCTTCCGGGCACGTATACACGTCCCAAAATATAACTTAGTCATACCTAAGTTTGTTTATCGCCATAGTATTTACAAGTTTGCTAAATGTAGATCTAGATATTTGGTCTCGTAATATTGGCGTACGGAAGGAATAACTATGAATGCAATTTTTTTCATTCATAGTTATTCCTTCCGTACGCCGTTCCGTTTTTTTTATTTGCCAAATTCGATGTATATCGATATCTGAGTATGTTACTTAATTTTCTCGGGTAATTAAAAATTCACGGTGTATATACCATACTATATAAATGCATATAAACTATATATATATTTCTATAAACTATATTATTAGAATAAATAAAAATAAATATGTTAACATAGGATAATTTCAGCTTGATACCATTTACCTGTAAAACATGACGATATTGACATAGAAAGAGTGCAATAAAATGAATGATCTACCACCGTTGCATCAGATGATCTAGCCTTCATTGGTTGACTACAATGAACTTACATCATCGCAAGTAAAATTTATTGTTAGAACCATGTCGTCGCCGCGTGGGCGCTCAATAACTACGTTCTGATCATGCGCAGAGTAAATCATTAGAATGCGATTTATCCAGTTGATGGCACGCGCACGTGCATGATTTTAGTTTAGGCAATTGTTAACAACAGTAATGTTCCACTTTATTCTTTGAATTAATAACTGGTTAGGCTGTAGAATTTAAATATATAATATATGCATGTATAAGCTGTGGTCGCAACTTCGTTTGCGTGGACCACAGGATGTTCGGTATGCTCTGTAACAAAATACGTTCAAATAAAGAACATTATTAGAATAATATCCTACAGGGATATTTAATGAGTAAAAAAGTATACTTTAGGTTAATCCAGTTCATATTCAATATGTGTGCAAAATTTTATAAAAATCGGTTCAGTAGTTTCTGCGTGAAAAAGCAACAAACGTCAATACGTGCAAACTTTCGCGTTTTTAATATTAAGTAAGGTTATTGTTAGTCTTAAAGTACCATTGGTACTACGAAGCAACAAACTTGAAAGAATTTTAGAGGCAGAGGTTGTATAATAGCGCGGTTGTTCACCTTGAACGCAAAGGGTCCGGGGCTCAATTCCCGGATTGGGTAAATTTAGAAATTGTTCGTTTTCTAATTTCTAATAAACGGCCTGCATCCAGCGGCTTCCTGCAACCTTTACCAGGTCGTCTGTCCGCCGTGGGACGTGACGCTGCGTGACGTCCCACGGCGGACAGACGACCTGGTAAAGGTTGCAGGAAGCCGCTGGATGCAGGCCGTTTATAACCGGCCAATCTGGAAATCACTGGGGGATGCTTATGTTCAGCAGCGGATGTCATGATAGAGAGACGGGCTTTGTCCTAAGGCTGAAATGATGAATCTTACTTAACGTCATCACGTAAATGAAAATGTGTTGCATAAGAACAGTAAATGATAAAGCTACTTTTAAAATTTCCACTATGTAAATTAAATTGTAATGAGCTAATAATAATAATAGTGCATTGGTGCGGTGATTTGCTTCGAACCGAAAGGGTATCTGGTTCGATTGTCTCTAGTCTGGGTGTCCATCTGCAAAAATCATTTTTTGGCACTTCAGACCCAAGGATTTTATTTCGTGCCTTTGAGACCACGATAATTCGTGTATTCACGACCGTCTGGTCTAGTGGTTCAAAGTCAAAGTGAAAGTCAATTAATGAGTTTACTTATAAGCCCTCTTCCGGGCACGTATACACGTCCCAAAATATAACTTAGTCATACCTAAGTTTGTTTATCGCCATAGTATTTACAAGTTTGCTAAATGTAGATCTAGATATTTGGTGTGATTGTAAAAACAATTTATTTTATTTATAGGCAGGTAAACTTTTTTATATTACAAGCAACTATTATGTGTCTTAAAGGTCAAAATACCGGTAGCCAGTAGAATGGCTCTATCACCATTATACAGATGATATTAGATAGGTAAGTAAGTTTGTTCACACGTTATGCAGGTTGGAGAAATGTCAGCGGCACCGTTGACCTTTAAACAAGCGTCTGGTGTTATTTAAAAACAGACGGTGGCCGGCATTATTATTGAAGTTTTTTTACATAACAATTGTTCTTTGATACCGTTACGTGGAATTAGAGTATAAAAACAGTAGATTTTACAACATGTTCTTACGATTTCCCATAACTTTTAATTTACGACACATTATAAATAGGTAGTGATAGAGTGTATTTAAAAACTAAAATACATTCTGGGATTTGTTGCTATGTAAGTAGAATATAATAATACAGTGCCATATGTAACGTACATTTTCGCTTTAGTCAGTATAAATGGTAAAATAAGCAGTTACTATTTTTCATGACATATCAGGTACAGTACAAAGATATATTTAAAAAAAAATATGTTAATTTTGAAAAAAATATACTTTTATTCGACCTTGATGCGGCCAACTCGTAACCTTAATTTAAGGAAATTTACATATTTCTAAACAACTTTATTTCTAAAATTAGTTAAATTAAATAACAATTAACAACTGTTCGTTTGCTTTACATAATTTAATATGATATCACTTATTTACAGTACTCGACTCATTTTCGTAAGATCTTATCGCTCAAACTGCTTTCTTTAATAAACATGTTCCACTTTCAGCTAAGTGTTGAAAAAATCCAACAAACATACTAACACTTTACACTTGGCAACGAGATAACTTTGGCAGACGTTTTGTAAACATTAATCCTTATATTTATCAAAATGTAAACATCGCTTGTTTATTATAATAACGAATTCTGTTTGTCTGCTTGTCACTTTTCACCGTTTAAACTTAAAAACTAATTTTCACTCAGAAAAATAAATCAATGAAGCAATGAAAGGTAGTCGAGAGTTTTTTATCCCACTGTATTTTACGTCTTAATCATTCAGAATCTTGGAGTTGAGGAAAAAGATCCCGAGAAAACGTCTTGCTCATTCTAACTATAACGAAAGTATGTATGATTCTGAAGGTGAAAACACCTTTTTAGGGTTTCATACCTCAAAAGGAAAAAACGGAACCCTTATAGAATCACACTGATGTCCGCTCGTCCGCCCGTCTCTCTGTCATGACTCCGGTACCGAGGTGGGGTATCGTATAAAAGGGCTTCAATAGCACAAGCTTAAACAGATTTTTAATTATTTTTACGATGTATAGTTTCCGATTTCTGACGATGAATAAAAAAAACATTTCCCTTTTGTATATGTTTAAGTAGATGTTATTATAATATGTACTAGAAATTTGTACGGAAAAAACCCTCGGTGGTCGATTCCGACTCGCGTTTGTTATTTTTTTGTTTCATATGCCGCTTGAACGAAGTCGCGGGCAGCAGGAAGTATATATAAATAGGCGCCAAAATATTCTGTACGAAATTATGTCACATGATGCAACGTTACGCAGAAGTGGAGAGAATTGTGTTTGTGGGTCATGTTTAACAAGTTTTTGAGGAAAATGTCATGACGAAATCCGCATACCTGGATGGAATGAGGATTGTAAATATGCCACGGGGAACATTGCATTGGTATCGTTTCAGTCCCTGATATAACTGACCTCGATTTGTAACTTTGTATGCATCTCAGTGTGCACTGTGCAGTCAGCCGGTTGTCGTCCTCGTCTTAGCGATTTGGTCACACTCACAGCGATACACACATTCTTCTTGGCTCATAATGAAAGTTTCTGGATACTGTTATACTGTTTTATAATAGTTACTTAGACAAAAACAAATGACAGTCTTGGAAATTGTAATAACAAGAAAAAGTGTATAAACGTAGTATTATTCTTTCTCTATGCTGATAACAAGAAATGTTTCCAAAAAGTTCAATTTTAGAATTTCGTAATTGCTTTTTTTATTTTTTGTTGTAAGTGGCCAGTTCCAGAAACTTTCACCTTTGTTTTTCTATACTACCTACCACGTACAAACAAGTACAAAAAATTGGTAGGCTACACCTATTTAGGAGGCTGCTTAAGACTGTTAGTACCTACATACTACTGGAGTATAAATCTATAGATTACGAGGTATCAGACAATGTCTTTTCTAGTGGTGTCTACAGCACACCCAGGATCGAGTCAAATTACAAAACGAACGATTTCTAAATTTACCCAATCCGGGAATCGAGCCCCGGACCCATTACATTCAAGGTGAACAACCGCGCTATTATACAACCTCTGCCTCTAAAATTCTTTCAAGTTTGTTGCTTCGTAGTACCAATGGTACTTTAAGACTAACAATAACCTTACTTAATATTAAAAAAGCGAAAGTTTGCACGTATTGACGTTTGTTGCTTTTTCACGCAGAAACTACTGAACCGATTTTTATAAAATTTTGCAAATTTTTTATAAAACTGGATTAACAAATAGGATTCTTTTTTTCTCATTATATAATCCTGTAGTATATTTTTCTATTATATCTTTATTTAAACGTATTTTGTTACAGAGCATACCGAACATCCTGTGGTCCACGCAAACGAAGTTGCGACCACAGCTTATACATGCATATATTATATATTTAAATTCTACAGCCTAACCAGTTATTAATTCAAAGAATAAAGTGGAACATTACTGTTGTTAACAATTGCCTAAACTAAAATCATGCACGTGCGCGTGCCATCAACTGGATAAATCGCATTCTAATGATTTACTCTGCGCATGATCAGAACGTAGTTATTGAGCGCCCACGCGGCGACGACATGGTTCTAACAATAAATTTTACTTGCGATGATGTAAGTTCATTGTAGTCAACCAATGAAGGCTAGATCATCTGATGCAACGGTGGTAGATCATTCATTTTATTGCACTCTTTCTATGTCAATATCGTCATGTTTTACAGGTAAATGGTATCAAGCTGAAATTATCCTATGTTAACATATTTATTTTTATTTATTCTAATAATATAGTTTATAGAAATATATATATATAGTTTATATGCATTTATATAGTATGGTATATTGTATAATATCAATATTTTTGAATACCATTTACATAACAAAGATTATGGGTACAGTACGCGGCACCGAAGTTGAGCGCTGGGGGTAAGAGTGGTTATCGCTTTGCGCATCACGAAGACGATCAGCGTATTAGGACGCGTGTGCGCGGAGCTAACAACCAATCCCGGCGGCGGTGCAGGCGCGTCACACAACTGCCAATCACGTAATCGTAACTTGGTCTTCTGCGCAACTTTTACCCAGCGCTCAACTTCCTTGCCGCTAGTTGGAGTACTTGTGGAATCATCATCACCACCAGCCTATTTTGCCATAATCGCCACGCTTGGCAGGCGGCTTGGCGATCGCAGTTTGGCCAATGGTGGAGAGGAGACGCTGCTGCCCGTCTTCTAGTGGCGGTTCTCCTGTAGTCGCTTCTTACGACACCCACAGGAAGAGAAGGGGTAGTGCAATTCTTTCAACGTGCCGACACCACACGACACTTGGACGACTTGTGGAACAAAATAATTTATTCAAAACCATGTGTAGGTAACCTTATAGATTACAGGAAATAAAAGAAATAATTACAGTGTGGTTTTGATGTAAAGTAAAAATAAATACAATGTATCCCATTATATTATCCATAATATTATCTAACATTCAAATACCTATGTTACATTTGTACAGCAATTTTGCGATAAGATATCGCTGTTTCCATGGAAAATTATATAGTTGTGGTTTGTATCGCACTGTTAAAAATTTACATACGAGTTACTTCCCGTGTAACTACCTAACTCCAACTAAGGTTTCATTAAATATTATCTTTTTTATATAGGCATTGCTTTTATTACGACCTCCGAAGTCGTAAGTCGAGTATGCCGGAATCGGCGTCGCCATCTCTGAGGTCCCGGGTTCGATTAACGTTCGGTTTATTTAGAAAACGAATTTTTCTATATTGCCTCGTTGCTCTAATCTTAAAGTACGTAGCTAAAGCACTTGTGTTCTAGAAATCAGAAACAACGACGGTACCACAACACCCAGACCCTAGACAATATGAAAAAGTTCGTTTTCTTCATTGACCGGGAATCGAACCCGACCGGCATGCTCGCCTCTTGGCTACGAGGTCGAAATATTGCACAATATCTAATTTTATTTTATTATTTGTAGGTAATTATTATAATGGATGTGAAGTAATATTTATTTAACATTTGCTAAAATATTCACTGGGGTATATCCCATAAGATTTTATTTTTATTTTCCGACACAAAATAACTCGATACTGGCTAATTATAATATTTATAACAATATCTATTATGCGAACTGAGCCAATCGTATCGTATTATCCTCCGCGGGTTTCCCAGGGTAAAAAATACCTTGTTATGTCAACATAGAATAGTTACATAAACGCAGCCAGGTAATCTGATACAGCAGCTACATTATTAATTACTATCCGTTAGTAGTTGTAACATATTCACTGTAATTATTCTGATGAAATAATTCAATTACAATTGAACATATCTCCCGCTGACATTCATCATCATCATAATTTTAGCTACAGGACGTCCACTGCTGAACATAGGCCACAGTGACTTCCAGATCGGCCGGTTGGAAGCGGCCTGCATCCAGCGTCGTCCTGCAACCTTTACCAGGTCGTCTGCCCACCTTGTGGGTGGACGTCCCACGCTGCGCTTGCCGGTACGTGGCCTCCATTCTAGAACAAGGCAGAAACGTTCTGGTACGTACCACGTTCAGACGCTAAAAAGGACGCGAAACCCTTTAATCCATCCAGTACGTGGAGAAATTAACTTAAAAATGTATAAAAAGTTTCGTTATCCTCTCTTCTAATAATTGTTGCTGTGCCCAATAGGGTCCGAAATTGTGTCTAATATAATTGTATTTATACTTACCACCATTGTAACATTTTGGAATGCAAATAAATTGAAATTGAAATAAAGTGGAGTAGAGACTGTTTTGATGTGTGTTCCTTATGTATTTAGGCTTTTAACCTTAGGTATGTTTGTAATTTTGAGTCACAATATCTATGACAATATTTGACGGTTACGTATCATTATAACTAAAGTCATTATAACTACTTTCAATAAATACCTATTAGTTGAAATTCCTATCAATCGTTTTATATATGTTTAACGTTGCCAAGTCAGAAATACATAAAACGGAAAAAATCCAATCTAGACATTTTTTTAATCCTTCTAATTTAAGTTAAAGTCACTTTTGTAAACATGGATACAACTTGGGTTAATAACAATTTAATTTTAGGTATCCTTTTATTTGGCCAAATTATTTTTCGTTAATTTTGACGTCCCAGAAAACATTTCGCCGATGTTTCATTTCCCAAATGAATCTTTAGTACATTTCGCACTTTATTAATTTGGTCAAATTATCATTTGGCAAAATTTTAGTTTGTCCATTTTCATTAAGGCAAATGTTAACATAGCAAATGTTTTATTTTGGCAAATATTATATCCCAAAAATTGATTGGTCAAATTGCCATATATACACAGAAACGAACTGCTGCCGGAAAAGTTGCATAGTCGTTGACTAAATGCATAGATTTGGTAATATTATTACTTACTTCATTTACCAAAACTTACTTTACAAACAGAGATCTTTCCTACAGCGTCTAGGTTAGGTTAGGTTAGAAAAGTGACCACACAAAAAGCGCGAAGCCGAGCGAACGGAGCGCAGCGAGCGTAGTGAGCGTGCCGCGTCAGGTGCCGGCGAGCGCTTCATTAAAATTTTTGCTTTCAATAGTATATTTTCGAAACTTTTAACTTGCCAATAAACACTTTTTAAATGATTTTTACTTATGTAAATCGCATGCCTTGCAATATTTTGGGAAGTGTAAGTTTTGCCAAACCATACATTTGACTAAATAATATTTGGTAAAATGAAACATTGCAAAGCAATTATTTGCTAAACAATAACTTGCCATTAATAGAGTTTGCTAACTGAGAAGTTGCGAAAAATTGTTTTTCAACACAGTTGCTCATAAATTGACTCTTATAACACCGTTTTTAGTTTCATAATTCATCATATTACGCACTTGTGCTGTAATAACATTATCGCACTAGTGCGGTAATGTAAACTTTTTTTTTAAAATCCTGCAAAATGTTGTGTCTAGGAACATTGAATATTTTACCAATATTAAATTATTTTAGGGTTAAGATGAAAAATAAATATTTCATTTTATCAAATTGTATATTAATAAACACAAATTAACTTAACTATCATTTTTAGAAACAATAATTTATAGTTTATTTTATTTTTTAAATTGCTGCTACTCCGGCTGAACAGCTAGTTTTTTCTGTGCCATTATTAAACCTGCGCGCGCATCGAAATTGCGGCGCGCGAAAAAAACAATACTTACGTGCCATTTCCCATTATTATTTGGTAAAGTTGTTGCTGTGTGGTTAATTACTATCAAAAATGTCTACTTTAAATAGTAAAGACGAGTAAAATGTTATTCAACCCCGTCGGAAATACTTATCGAGGCACGGAACGTGAGTGATAGCCTGTTGCCGCCAAAATGCATAGAAAAACAGCAAAAACGCCAAGTCATATTCGGAGAAGGTATTTTAGATTTTAGTTTGTTTTTTCCTCGCAATTGTGTTGAAAAACGTCGTATGCAACTCGTGTGCATTGATCATTATCACACTCGGCTTCCTTACCGCGCTCGCCTGCGGCTCGCGCTTATAATAATGCCTCGTGTATAATGACCAACGTAGCACACTTGTATCATAATGTACTATTGCCAAATGTTTTTTTGCCAAAGGAAAATTTAGGAAAGATCGTTTGGGATGTGATACTTTGGGAAACGTTTTTTGGCCAAACATTAGTAATCCTTAACTTTATTACTATATAATTTTGTACGACACTATTTTATAAGTCATAATCACATTTATCATTGCCAAATCTTAAGAGCTGTTTCGTTTATATATATCATCCTCCTCAAAATGCAATTTTTGGTATTAAGCATATTTGCGAGGTATTTACGCTTATTCTATATTTATTTGCAATTGACGTCAAAGAAAATCCTTACTACAGCGGCAGATTAAAATTAGATTACCTACCTTTTGTTGTGTGCAGACGTTTATTATTTCCATTTCTCCTTTATTTTTCTTCATTTTGAAAACAAGTCAAACGAAAACGGTAGCAAATTACAAAATATAGAAAGAAGAATCAATTCAACAACGGAACATCGCAAGATGCAATTTTAGTTCCAGAATTATCAATACTAAATTATTATGATCGAGCTAAATACAGTCCGACGCATGAAGTGTGCGAAGTAAAAATATTATTCATCATAACTATATATTAATAAATAAATAGCAACAACTTGTTTTTGTTATGCGTGTTTATCAGACAATAGTATCGAAGCATTCAGTAAATAGACGACAAGGTAAATGGCAGATTATTAGTTTATACAAGTGTATACAACACTATGCATATCAATGCACAACTAACAACAAAACATCTATCTATTATTAATTTGCTTTTATTTTTAAATATTCTGCTGCTACCTGCAACCTTGACTAGGTTGTCAGTCCACCGAGTGGTAGAGCTATCCAAGCTACGCCTTGCATTACGACGTAATCATAGTAGAATCAAAGATTACGCAGTGGCCACACGAGAACCTTTCTATTCCAATTTTCCAAACTCAGACAAAATTAATTATTTTTAGAAGATGAATTTGACCTACGAACTACGTACAGTCAGTCCTGTTTGTTTAACTGACCGGTATTTAAGTACTTTATCAAATGGAATTAATTTATTTTAATCTACGATTTCAATCTGTATCCATGCATCAATTGACACCACAAATTACGAAGAGTTATTATTGTTATTCGAGTGAGTTAGTCCGATTTTCATCTAAGGCAAGCTTTTAGAATTTTGTGCCGTTATAATTATTGTTAAAAATGATGGTAATAAATTCCTTTAATCCTCTCGTTCAGTTATTAGTTGGTAATTGTTATTCAAATGCTAATTTTTTTTCGAGCATACGGGTTGAGAAAAAATGTTTTCAATATAATAAGCAAGTAGTTCGCTTGTTTTGTTATAGTTACTTATCTGTAAGTAATTGATAAAACCAGGTAAGGAAATACCGTCAATAACATTTGACTGCGATATTTTCCTTCAAACTCGGGCCCTTGATAACAACACCTTATGGGAATTCCAGAACCAGTTTGAATCACTTAATCCGTGTGACTCATTTAACTCATTCAATTACAACATATCTTATTAAAACAAGTCTGGGTGTTAAGGTTACGCAACAGGTGAATAGAAAAACCGTTATCAAAACATCGTGTCATAATATCCATTAGTAATCGTTACCACAATATTAAACTTGGTGACCTCATCTTGTTGTAGTTAAATGTACAAAACGAACAAAAAACATAGAAGCAGGTGTTGAGCAAACCGTGTTGAAGGTTTTATCTTTAGAACTGCGGGGTAACCATGAACTCTTAAAACAATCTCAAAGCTGTCAAATCTGTCAATTTTGATACGTCATTACATACAATATTTGACAGATTTGAGATTGTTTTAAGAGTTCGTGGTTACCCCGCAGTTCTAAAGTTAAAACCTTTAACCCCTGGCATTATTCAAAAACGTGATAATGTTAATATGAAAAATACGTAGATTTTCTTTGAGTAACCCCTTAGGATTATTAATTAAGCAATTTTTTAGTTTTAACAATATATTCATTGACATAGTTAAGTAAATTTTTAAAAAAACCTACTAGTTATTTATATAAATTCACAAATAATAATATCCTTTTGTGTCAATATTTGGACTGTCGATAGGTAAAGCCACGTGCAGAGTTCTGACTGCCAAAAGGAGGATTATTTACTTTAAGACCAGAGGAGAAGTGTCCAGTCCACTACGGTCAGAGAGAGAGAGAGAGAGAGAGAGTCAGAGAGAGAGTTAACTTTAAAAACTGATGATTTAGTTAAAAGTAGTTAAAGTACTTATAGTAAGGTTAGTGTGATTAATTGAAAATTATTAATAGTTGCGTTCGTTATATTTACATTTACCAAATGACGGGGTTATTATTAATTAATTACCCCGTGATTTGGTAAATGTAAATATAAAACTGAAATTTAACGTAACATTATATAACGTATTATCACATACTTCTAAACTTTATCCTTTAACCAGCATTACGTTATTATTCATGAAGAAATAAACTAAAAAGGCTGAAAAGTAATTTATTAGATAGGTTTAAGTAGTTTTTTTTTGCGGAAAACACATCAAACTGTATACAACTCGGGTTTTAGTAACGTGTTGCCTAATAAATGGTTTCCTAAAATCTAAATCATTCTCGAAATCTCGAAGATTGATTTTCTTAGCGGTTCGTTTAAAGTCATTATTATTTCAGTAGTCTGTGCGGGTAAGGTGGCAATCACACAAAGAAGTGTATATATATATTTTTATCTCGGATAGGATTAATTGGGATTACTCTTCGTCACAATCAGAGCCAAAAGGTGTATCACTAAGATTTTATTTCCGAAAAAAGAATGCTTATTAATCTCCACTGTTTTTAACATCATTGCTCAATGCATTTTTTTGAACCAAAAAACTAAGAGATGGCGACGCTAAGTCCGGCATGCTCACCTCTCGGCTACGGAGGTCGTCGATGTGTAAAATGATCTAATTCTCACATTGTCCAATGTGTAGGTATCACGAAATTGAAATTGTTTGGCTTTGGTCCTGGGTCCTGGTTAATAATTAGTAAATTCTTTGCTGTCAGCGAGACACCACGAAAGCGCTACCTGCGAGCATCATCAACGAAGATCTCTGTAACTAACTGGGTTAAATCTTGCCAAGTCGCCGTAGTGTGGTATAACCTAAGTCTCTGTTTTCTCAGGATCGGTGCCAAGCGCCGTCAAAACACGGCGTGATCTTATCTTAGGACCTTGGCCTCGTCTCCAGGAAGATTGTTTGACATCTCCGAATCGGCATTGTTTACAAAACCTAAAGATAGATGTTTGTTTACTATGCCAAGATTAGACTTTGTCCATATTTTAGGAAAGGTTTTAAACAAACATGGTAAGTACTCTACATTACAAGGTTACGTTACGTCTACGTTAGGTAATAAAGGAAAGTAAATAGCTATAACGATTTCACGAGTGCTTATACGTCTCATGAGCCCAAACGAAATCCTAAGAATCGGATACAATTTCATAGGAGTTCGTATGCGATTATTGTGAATTCGAATCGAAAACGCCTCATCTATAATTTTGTTTGGGCCACCACGCAAGATCACGGCCGGTGGAAGCTGCGGTAGATTGGTAGGCAAGTCACTAACCTTACTGTCAGATCAAGCCGCTCTTAAGCCTAACAAATGAAATTATAAGCTGCCAACTTTTAACGTGCCTGAAAGAAGGACATGATTCTTGTAATCACTAATATTGTCGACAATGGTCAACCATCCAGTAACAAGGCCAGTGAAGTAATAATTAACCGTATTCAATCAAAGTAGACAATTTATAGGCCACATCCCTTGCAAAGTCGACAAACCGTAGGTGATGAATGGCTTTTGAAAGTTGACCAGAAACGGAGAGCCGCAGCGAGGGAGGCCTCCTAACA
This sequence comes from Anania fuscalis, assembly GCA_950371115.1. Classification (NCBI taxonomy): domain Eukaryota; kingdom Metazoa; phylum Arthropoda; class Insecta; order Lepidoptera; family Crambidae; genus Anania; species Anania fuscalis. The sequence goes on from OX493344.1 coordinate 10,789,432, forward strand.
TGTGGACTGATTACTTAGCCAAGGTTTCGGGAAACTGGAAGTAAAATCAATCATGAGAATGTAGGTATCTTAAATTCAGAGTTTAGAACCAAAACACTGATTCACAAACTGACATGTTAAATGGCTTCTTCTGCTGGTTTGGGTAATAAATTTACGAAATAGGCCTATTATGTGTTCGAGAAGGATATTTTCGTATATAAAACTCCTGCGCACGCCAACTGCGCAGCTCCGTCCGACCCATTAGCGAAATGGCCAGAGTCGAACCAGAGATAATATTGTCTATTATTTATTTGACAGTTTGTTGACGCATAACGTTGGTATTAAACTGATTAAACAAGTGTTTACTTACTGTATCTATGAGATATATTATTGTTAAAATGTACTCAATATTTGTATAGAATTAAGGTGCTTGTTTTTGGGTAAAATAAATATACCACCCTGTAGATCTATTATTATTTAAAATTAATATTGATTATATTTTTTATTTGGCCTGTATGTGTATTTTTCCCCTAATACCTAAATCTAATTGCCATGAAACTTTGAGCCTATAATGCGCTTAAAAACTTCATAACAACATCACTAGTATCTTTTTCTACTTCAGTAATTTTGTAATTTAACTAGGGATTTTATGGCGCAATGGTATCGGATCGGCAAATGCACTTCTTATTTATCTATTTAAAAAAACAAGCATCCACGAATACCTATTATATACAGTCGAAAATAGAACAAACTCCTTTTTGAAGTCGGTAAAAAATATTTTTTCAAATTCAAATTATTTATTCACAAAATACACGTATTTACAAAGATATTAGTTTGTGCAGAATGAACCAGTGTAATTTGCCCTAGCGGGCGTGTGAATGTCAAATAATGATTTTAAATTAAAGATCAATTAATACATTCCATTTCAAATGTCAAATAGTTAGATATAAGGGTTAATACAAAAAGTCAAAAATTTTAATGTCAACTATTTCAAATGAAAAAAGTCAAGATGCAAAATTTGGGAGAAAAAACAAATTATATTAACGTCAATAGGAAAAAAAATCATAAATCGTACAAAAATCTCTGAAAGTTTGTTAATTCACTTACATCTTGTAGAAATCACTTATCGAGTAAACTCATTTCTCTTGTAACCATTCATGTATCAAATTCTTGAACTCTGGTAATGGAGCTTTTTGCCATTTAGCCGGTAGTTTGTTAAAAACTCTAATAGCCATGCAATAAATATTTTTTTATACAATGTCAAATTAATTTTTGGTAAGTATAGTCTATCTTTGTGGCGACTGGTTTTGTTTAATACATTTCCGTGTGTCACAAAATTATGAGGATATTTTTTTACAATTATGCAAATTTCCTTAATGTACATGCACGGAAGAGGCAATATTTTTAATTCTTTATAAAGAGGTTTACAACTATCCCTAAAATTAGCGCCGCACATCGCTCTAACGCATTTTATTTTATTTTAAAGGCTTTATCAGAATCTACGGAGTTACCCCAGAGTATAATGCCATAATTAAGCACTGATGAGACGTAACCATAGTATGCTGATAGCAAAGCTTCTCTTATTGCAACATATTTTAATCGTCTAAGTACAAATACGATCCTATCAAGTCTCTTACACGTATTTTCTATATGCTGTTTCCATGTACAGTGTTTATCTAGTAAGATACCTAGAAATTTTGTGGTTTCAACTTCTGCAATAGCATTATTACCATAGTGAATATTTAACCTAATATCACGCGATTGGGTAGTTTTAAAACAAATCATGTTCGTTTTGTCAATATTTACTTTTAAATTGTTATTTGCTAGCCATGTCGTAAAATTTTATTTTTATTGTTAATGTCAATGTTAAATTTACTATTTTTATCTGATTTAATATAAGCAACGTCGTGTCGTCAACGCAAAGAATACATTTATGTCGCGTAACATCAGGCAAGTCATTAATATATAGTAAAAATAATATTGGTCCCAAGATGCTCCCTTGCGGAACCCCAGAATTATTAACCATATAATCTGAAAAGAAATCATTTTTTCAAAGTTCTCTCTTTTAATTTCAACTCAAAACTCACTCAACCCGAGTCTAAGAAGTCTCAATCTTGACGGGATAACAACAAAGTATTGGTTACTCATACAAGGGTTGGAACCCAGAAAACTAAACGAATGAAACCAAGTCCAGCCCAGTGTAATATGGGCCATAACTCAGATAAGACACACCCCTGCGGTCTGGGTCAATGTCAGCTTCCTGTAGGCTGAAAATAGAGCAGTGTGCTCTCACGGGCACTCACGCGCAATTATTACGGATAGGGCTGGCAAAAATACTGTATTTTTTTAAAATTAAAAGAATGTTTGTTCGCTTGTCTCGTATGCCTTTCTAAGACCATGCCTGGAATCTCAAATTCCGTATTTTATATATAATCACAAACGAGATACTCTTTTATTTCATTTCATTCGCATTAACGAGCTTTATGTTAATTTGACGTCATAGGTAATATTAAGTTCATTATTTTGACAGTACCTACCTATAATTATACCGATAGTGCGCTTCACCTCCTCGAGTTTTTCGCTCATTTTCACGTAGGTTACGTGTAAACAAGATCGTAGAGCTCTATTTTGCGTACACTTAAACGCGACAAATACGCGCGGATTTTATTCTTTGGATTATGATGAAACTTTGGTGACTTAAATGAATATGAAAATGTTATTAGTTCGCTTACGATTAGCGAGAGATCTGTTACTCGATTAATTATGCCAGCGTAACTTAGCGGAAAATGTAAATAAAATTATTAAATGTTCATATTTAAATAATAATAATTAGGCAATGGATTTCCGCAAAGTAACGCCTGATAGGTACTATTATCTTTTGTGAGTTGAACGCACCGCGATTAGTTTCTAAATTGAATACCAATCGAGCGAGGGCGCGAGCTAAAACTTGTGGTTAACTATTTCTTTTTCCTCAAAGAGATTTGTCTAGAATTCAGATGCGTCGCCGGCGACTTAGCTAGTTAGCTCGCTTGGTCTTTAGTTTATTTAATATAAAAAAAAGAAAAGGGATTAAAAGTATCCTATATGTTAATCCACATCATATACTTTATGTGTGCAAAATTTCATCCAAATCCGTTAAGTATTTTTTGCGTGAAAGATTAATGAACATCCATACATAAATAAATAAATAAAATAAATATAAATATTGGACAACATCACATACATTGCTCTGATCCTATAGTAAGTAGCGAAAGCACTTGTGTTATAGAAATCAGAAACAACGACGGTACCACAACACCCAGACCCGAGTCAATACAGAAAAGTTCGTTTCCTACATTGACCCGACCGGGGATCGAACCCGGAACCTCAGAGATGGCGACACCATGTATTATAGTCCGGCGTACTCGCCACTCAGCTACGGAGGTCGTCATACATATACATCAATTACTACTTACAAACGTTTGTATGGAGAAGCTGAAAAAAAATTAGCGATTTCTATGTTGCTCCCATAGTAAAAGGGGTAAGGGTATATGATCAGCTAATCTAGTGGTTTTAAGGAGTGTCCCATTCTCTTGTACACCCTGTATATAATTTATAATATTAGGAGAATTTGGAGCGATATCTAGTTTTAAGAGCGATTCCCATCAGACCCCATACTCTAGGATAATAACGTATGATTGATGTATGTATGACAATGTCTGCGAAAATGTGTATGTGTTTACATACAACAACAACTAAATTTAGTATGGGGAAGTAATTTGCGATTAGTATTAATAATGGTCGTGAGGTCTTTCCCTAAAGTATCACAACTAATATTTGAGCAGTATTATCACCGCTTAACCCAATAATGCTAAGTGAAACCAAACATCCGTCAAAAACTATGACAATCTTGTTGTTGTATGTTTAATGAGTACGCCAGTAAGTAAATACCTAATGCACCCTCCTGCGAAAATAATCTTTACTAATATCATAATACAAAGATAGCTCCAGGAACTACTTTCGTTACGAGTTGACTCATACAGGCCGGGAATAAATACAATCTCAAAATAGTACTTGACATTATACACTGGTTATCTAAGATAGCGTATCTAAATTGAACAATAGAGTATTTTTAAACCGCACACAGTATAATTTATTTTAAACTCTTGCAGCGAGTGTAACGGCCTACCTGGCTTGCATTGCTCTACTTAGCGTAAAACCTCGTATTTTCTTTTACTTAGTTTGTATTTATTTATTACTGGAAGGCAGGCAGTTGAACAGTCTGCATCTCATTGTCATAGTTTTAAGTTTTCTTTTCCTCCAGATAGTAGTCTAGTTGACGACCAGTTGACGACCGTCTGATGTAGTCGCGCTCCGGACTACAATGCCTGGCGGTTGCAGGTTCGAATGCCGCAAGGGGCAAATGTAAGTGTGATGAGCACGAGCATTTGTACTCATGGATGTTTATAAACTTATTTAAGAATGTTTATCCGTTATCTAGTGGCCATAGTACAAGCTTTGCTTAGTTTGGGGCTAGATGATTGGTGTGATTGTGGAAACAATTTATTTATTTATTTATTTACTTAGTCTGTTCTTAAACCGGTTAGTAGTTTGTGCTGACACCACTGCTGCTGTCTGCTGGCAATCTGTTGCATGCCCCGATCACGTTGTTAAAGAAGTGCTTGTACCAAAAGGGTTCAGTTTTCACACCTGTCTTCAAACGATTAAGAATAATCACACATTAAATGAAAGTTATGTAGGTTTTGAAGTCCTACTGTAGGACACTGGCATCACCTCCACCAAGCGCGATGCGGTGGAGGGGTGTTGTAAGGCATGTGACTTTCCCTTGACGTTTCCGTTAGATATTGGTGCGTAATCAAGCTGCCCTTAGTCCTCTGACTGGGCTTAACAACTTCTACAAGAACCTTACCACCCCATAATTATAATATAATTCTTAATAACATAATATGGCCGACATGGAAAAATTGCAATGAAAAAACATACCACTGAGATCTAATGTGCAGGTAGCGCCATCTCGTGAGACGATGACATGTTGAACATTAGTCTACTCGCTTAGGATAGACCCGCATGCGTTTACCCACAATCTTTTATATTGTGATGCGTAAAATAAAGTTGTTATAGGTGATACCAAGACAGTACTTGTTCGCTATCGGAGTTTACCACCCACTTAGGGCTGCCCTCTCAAGCAACCCGACTCTGGCGCCCTAAAAACGGTACCTTAAGATGCGCGTGCGTAGATAATCCGCATGTCGTAAGTGTCGCAGCTAGTGTTGTATCTACGTTTAGTTCATTTCAACACCTTTTCGCATCCCAACTGAATACTGCAACACCTTTAATTGGGTCTAATGTTTTGACGGTAAGGAAGGGTTGCCTTACTGTCAAACACTCATAGTCAATCATGCCCAGACTCCCCTAAGGTAAAAAAATAAATTAACAATTTCAATTTTTTTACGTAAATGACACCATTTACCGTTAAGTAACAGAAACGTCCTTCTCACTCAATAAACAGTATTTATTCGCTCCATTTAAATAAAAAAAATACAGCACAATGATTGTTAAATAGTTATTTTTGTAAACAGATACATTTGTGTCCGTTATACTTAAAAATAGCTTTTTATTTACGTAAAACCAAATACATAATTTGGCCATATTCGTTTCTAAATACTCGCAGATAGGGTTCCGTAAACATAGTTTTATTAATACTAATAATAAATTTAGCCTTTGGTTTTACCTTGACTCTGGAACCCTAAAAACTTAAAGCACGATTCGGTACAGTTGCGTTTACGTAAAGATATATTCTAATGAACACTAAAAGAATAATTCACTCGTTTCTAAAACGGTCTGTCGACTCAAAATACATTTATTCCAACTGTACATGAACGAAAGTGGAATTTATTATTTAGATATTATAATCTAAGGCAATTCTTAATTTTTCACCTCTGAAACAGCAAAAGGTAACTTATTTATTTTATTAAACATTTAAATTATTAGTTTAATGTTTCTAATACTTTTGAGGCCTATTTTACCATCGTCAATGAAATACTTCTTGACGATTATAATTTTAAACACGATTGATTAATTTAATTTCATTTAGTTAAAGGATGTAATGTCATGCTTTATTCAGACTGACTGTTCTGAAATTATCAACATAAATTCAGTAGGTAGTTCAAGATTTACCAAATTTATAAATATAAAATTACGTGTAAAATTGATACAGTCAAAATATTTCATAAACATCAATGGACATTCACAACGTAAGCCACAAAAAAATGTATTATTGATCAGTTATAAAATCGACAAATCGGCAACCTTGTTATCATTTGGGTCCCGTAGCGTTTCACGCTACGACAGTCTACGACACCGTAGCAACGTTTTGTAGCGTTTTCAGTCGAATGAGTCGAAAGAAATTGCCATGAATTTTGTTTGAAAGCAAAGGAGCGCGCCGAGATCGATTCTCGGTTTGGCACAATTAAAAAACGTGCTTTTTTATATTTTCTCTGATCTGCGCGTGCTCGATCTGGTAGCACTTGTATTTCATATAGATTGTTTTGTTGGCCCAATAGTGTACAGTATAATGATTTAATAAATGTGTCGTGTGGTGCCGGCACGTTAAAAGAATAGCACCACCCTTTCTCTTCCTATGGGTGTCGTAAGAGGCGACTACAGGAGAACCGCCACAAGAAGACGGGCAGCAGCGTCTCCTTTCCACCATTGGCCAAACTGCGATCGCCAACCCGCCTGCCAAGCGTCTCGATTATGGCAATATCCTCCTTTTGGAGAGGCCTGCGTCCAGCAGTGGACTGATATAGGCTGGTAATGATGATGATGATGATGAATAAAGCTGGAGAATGTGACTTTTGCTGCTCCAAAACTTACGAAAATTTACCGTGCTTACTTTTACACGGTAAATTTACTTACTTATGTGTTAGGTTATTTTTAATACAAACTAGCTATCCCGGCAAACGTTGTCTGAGTTTTTGAACTGGTTTTATTTTCCTTGAAATTCTATGGCTAGGCTTTAGCTTAGGCTTGGGATTCTAATAGATAGATCCTGACACTGTTCTGGGGGCATGCAGAATTTTAATTTTAGGCTGTCGTCATCATCATCAATGATCATCATGTCAGCCTATTAAAATACACAGGTCGACTGGAAAGGCCTTAATTAACACGCTTGAATGACCTTGACGCGTCGCGCCCATACAATTTCGCGCGTGCGGACCTCTAAAAATCGGAAAAACATGCTTTTTATGAAATTCATGCCATTAACGAGAATTTTAAATAAAACTCTCAATTCAAAGCCTGTATATTTCCAAAATCTTGTTTTGTGTAAAAACAGTAATGAAATAGCTTGTGCCGTTTAAGAGAACATATGCAATTTATGAAAAAATAGACACTTTTTTGTGCATGTTTTAATCCAAGGGACTTAACGGAAAATCAAAATTATTCAATTCAAGATGTTCATTAAATCCTCTTCTAGCATATCGTATTTAAAATTTTTAGATTTAAGTAACAGGTATTCTGACAATTAGATTTTCATATTCGAGATTTTAAGCACTTGGGTGGTGTTAAGGCCAAAAACACGATAACCCGTTTCTTTATCCAGCCACTGCCAGCCATATTTCTAAGGTCGTCGGTCTATTGAGCTGATGCGTCCTACTTAATCTAATCTTTGTGTAGACTAAGATTGCTAAGTCGTGGTCTCCACTGGAGAACCCGTTTACTCCGCCTTTCATCGGTTCTGCGAAAGAAGGGGCCAGCCTATTACCTTACTTCCAATGTCTCAGGCTTTATTTTACAACGATCTTGAGCGCAGCGTAGGACGCCCACCCACAAGGTGGGCAGACGACATGGTAAAAGTCGCAGGACGCCGCTGGATACAGGCCGCTTCCAATCGGCCGATCTGGAAGTCATAGGGGGAGGCCTATGTTCAGGAGTGGACGACCTGTAGCTGAGATGATGATGATGATCTTAAGCGCTAGTAGAAAGACGCGCAGAAGATCATTACGATTACGGGATTGGCTACTTACCCTACGCGCGACCACTAGCCGGGTTTGGTGGTTTGTTCCGCGCACACTCATCTCTGATACGATGATTGTCTCGTTAGATGCGCACAGTCATCCCCACTCTTTGCTCGAGTGCTCAAGACTCATGCCAAGATTGAACATAATTATTTGACAAAGTATCTCCAAAAGGCCCAACCCATTCAACCTGAATTTCATGAAGGAAACAGTTATTCCTCTTTTGATGAATTATGTATGTAGCATAACTACATCTCAGTGTCTGAATTATGAATGAAACAACATTTATGTGTGCGTAAGTACTGAGAAATCTGTAATAAATCTTTTATTTAAACGTTACATTAGCAGATTATTTTTGTTTCCAAAAAAGTAAAACTTAAGCAGTACCTAATTTTCGTTAAAAATTTATGAGAAACTTTTGAAATGTGAATTATTTAAAAGCCAATTGTTGGATTATTTTAAGTGCTTGCTAAGAAAAAAAAATGTTAAAAAATGAAGACCGTTTTGTTTTTTTTTTTTATAAAGATGCTTATAGTAATGTATACCGTTTGACCGTTACAATTTAGTAAAAAAATAGCTTTTGCCCATTATTTTTGAAGTCAAAAGTGGTTTTGACCAACGTCCTTAGTTATAACTACTTTTGACGGAAAGAATCAGTTAAAAGTGGTTTTGACCAACGTCCTTAGTCAATACTGCTTTTGACTGATTTTTGCAGTCAAAAGTGGTTTTGACCAGTTATGAGTTTTGACTGTAACATATATTAGGTAAATATGTAGAGGATGAAAGTGCTTGAAAATTATGTCAAAAAGCGTGTTATCCTTCAGATAAGTAAATTATAGCTTATTCAGAACTTTGCAGAATTTATCCGTACATAGTGAAACAGGCCCTTAACAATAAGTCGCAGGTCACGCCCCTAGTCAAGTGTCAGGTAAAAATAGCCGGTAACTATTTCTGCAGTGGCAAATTGGATAAGCGATGTTATTTAACCCTGTCTCTGATGCGTAGTAGATATGAGAAATTTATAAGTGTGTTATTTGATTTGCCCTCCATTTGACCCAAGATGATTTGTTGACTGCTGAAATAAAACATAGGTAATGGTGATCATTCTTAATATATAAAACAAAGTCGGGTTTGATACAACACTTATAACTCGAGAACGGCTGGACCGATTTTCATGGTTTATAATTTGTTTGATATGCTACAGCAATAATAAAAACATGTCATTAGAAAAGCTGACAAAAAAAAATAACTGTTAAGCGGTACGAAGTTCGCCGGGACAGCTAGTAGTACCTACATGAAACGACATCAGCAAATTCCGTTAAGTTGTTAAAAAGCGTATTTGAGTTACAAACATACAAACTTTCATATCAATAATATTAGTCAGATAGCAGCTGATCAGGTACAGATCAGGTAGATGAATCTCGTGTATTACTTCTTGACATTATATACTTTTATTTATTTTATTTAACGAATTTAATATGACTATTTTTATTTTGAATTTTAAATATGACGAATAATAATAATATTGTATTGTAAACATAAATAAGAATGCAATACCCTTACAGGGTCCATAAGTATGATCTCACACAATGTAACACCTTATGTATACACTTATGACGCAATAAATGAATATGAATATGAATACATAGTTATGTGAAAATGATTATTTTTAACAAGTGGTTTATGTCGCAAAAAATGACTCTTTACAAAGCTCAAGTCCGATCTTGCATGGAGTACTGCTGCCACCTTTGGGACGGCTCGGCGAAATACCAACTTGCTGCACTTGACTCGGTGGAACGCAGAGCCAAGAGAATAATAGGCGATAAAAAACTGGTGGCGTCCAAGCTGCACAGCCTGGCTCACCGCCGCAAGGTTGCTTGCCTATCGGTCTTCTATAGATTGTACTTCGGAGAGTGTGCTCATGAGCTGCATGAGCTCATACCCCCGTCACCTTTCTTCCATCGGACATCCAGAAGCACGGCCGGCTACCATCCGTTCTTAGTTGATATACCCATAATCCGCACTAAGCGCTTCTCATCATCTTTCATAATGCGCACAGCTAAAGATTGGAATTCCCTGCCTGCGTCTGTATTTCCGAGTGCATATAACCTGACTCTCTTTAAGTCCAGAGTGAATAGGCATCTTCTGGGCAAGCTCGCTCCATCGTAGATCCCATCTATGCTCTAGAGCAAGATTGGGGTCAAGAGTAAGCCCATCTCAAATAAAAAAAAAATGAAAATTTTCTAAACCAAATGTGATTAGGACCATGAGACGCATTAAAATTTACATACGAAATTAAATACCGTTTCCTTGGAATTTGTTAACGATTCTCAGAATTTCGTGCAAATTTGAATTCTAATGCTCTAATTAAAATAAAATAGACATTTGTAATCCCAATTTTGAGATGTTTTCAGTTTGTGCTTGTCTTGATATATATTATTGCAGTCTAAGATAATTCTTTCTTTCCATTTTGAAGTGATTATAGGGATAGTAAAAATATATAGTGCATAATATTTGCATGATTTCCCTTAAAATATCAATCAATATTTAAACTAATGCTGCAAATCCATTTACAACACATCTAGGTATTCCACTGATTTAATGGAGTTTCAGCTAAAAATTTATAAACATATTTTGCGTGCTAATGACGCAAATGTCATAAAAAGTGCACCTAACTAATCTAAATACAGTTTTCTCAATTCAGATGCATTCTAGCGGAACTTAGATAAGGTTTTAGAGCTGATCTGCGTCACAGCATAACTGAGTTACGAGCAGCTGTATGACGTCGTCGTATGCTATACGTAGATCTGTGTCCGATGACGTCACCGGGCATGCGCAATACAGCCTCCAATTACAAGTGGTTAACAACTCGAGGCTCTGACTCTTCGAACTTGAACCTGAATACATAAATAGTTTATTTGGTATAGTATAGTTATTATAAAGTCAGTGGCGGGCATTAGTAGGTAGGCAGTAGCTACTTACTAATGTTTTTTATTGATGAAAATCAGTGGTTTTCACCAATAACACACATTTGTAAGTACCTACTGCCTACCTAATTTCCTTTATCAGGCACTGGCTAATTGCCTATATGCATCGCACGCCCCTGCATAAAGTAGTCTAACTCTGTATTTTTTTTTGTTTTTAGCAATTCCATGCAAGGTTTTAATTAAAGATAAATAACACTTGAAAAAAAAGCACTCGCCCGGCATGCGATGGGACGTGGGTTCGAGTCCCACCTGAGGTCGATGATTTATTTCAAGTGTTATTCATCTTTAGTCTAACTCTTTTGTTTAATTACGTTACTATTATCTGATCGGACTCAGAGGTAGGTTTTCAAACTGACATAGTCCCTAAACTAAAATTTAACGTTTATAGACTTAGGGCCTAAACTAAAATAATAGTATAAGTTCGAATGTTTGGTTGTTATTAAATCATCCTAACCGGCTTTATGGAATTAGTTGTAATTTACCCTATAAAGATATAAATCTACAAATGACCAAGATCTGATAAAGTGTTATATCTGTATTTTTTTAAGATAAATTTTTCTTAAAAATGTTGGATCTCTATACAAACATTTGGTGTCACCTTACGTCACTTACCCAGACTCACCTTGAGAATTGTAGGTATCTTAGTTTGAGAGCTGCTTGCTTTATCACTTAAACTAGGATAAACAATACAAAAAAAAAACTGTCTGCTTTTAATAGTCGAACTGGAAATATATCAAAACAAGAACGAAGTAATTTATTAATTTCAGGCAAATCTACAGAATGTTCTTACATAAGTACTATTTCTTACATATTACAAACAGTCTAATGCCAATTACAGATTTTCCTTATCATGGTATAAATTATTTGCAAGGCGTGTATTAAATTGGTTGTTTACGTTACAATACATTTTCCTACACCGGCGTGACTGGCGTGAATGAAGCATCAGAAGAATCTCATCTCGTTACCTTGACTAGCCTTTAAATACAAGCGAATGCTTGAAAAACATTACCTTCCCTCGAAAATTGAGTTAAAAGTACTGACATCATTATAATTAAATTTTCATTACAATATCAACATTATTAATAAAATAAATAAATAAAAATATGTATTAATCAGATCTACTAAAGTGTTAGTAACAGCAAGCTTAGCAACTATGATAGTACTTAATAGTTAAAAGTGACCTAGTTATATTACAGAGGTGCTCGACCAGTGGACAGTCCCCACTGTCAGCTCTGACCTGTAGAACATTGTTGCGGCCACGAACTCGCCGTAAATGTGAGCCGGCTTTTTGCGCAGTATGGCCGGGAAACTGTCGACGTAGGCGTACGCGAACATGCTTGAGGCACTACAGTATCGTGGCAGCCTCAACAATGCCCTGAAGGCATTGTTGTATTGAATGCGCTGAGCGTTATACGATTTCTGGGTATAACTGACCCAAAGACTGCTCGACTAATAAGGGTTGCGAAACGAGAAGAAACCATAGCATTACATACACAAACAAAAATGTAATTAATTGAATTAAGGAAGATCTTAATTCAAATCATTTTTCATTCAAATTCAATTCAAAAGTTTTAAACTCATGTGGACCTAGTTTAAATATAAATATTTACTGTCTTATTCAGAGACGTTTTTAAAAACCAGAACTAAGGTTAATCTACTGTACTAACGTACATAAAACAGTGGTTTAGTCCCGCACTACCAAGTGCACTCTAAATAAGACAGTTGTTGTTTTACCTTGTTCTTATTTGATCAGCATTGTTTACGTAATGGACCGTCATTGTGGACTTTTTGGGAAATGTCGAGGACAAGAGCAAGGCCTTCACTGTTTAAACAAAAACAGCTGATCTGATTGCTTAGTGTGGGAAGATCTAAGGCCAGAGCAAGCGGCGACTACTGTCGGTTCTATCAATAGGCCAGTTGACACGAGTGTGGCCCATAATTTCCGAAAATCATTTTTTCTTCGTCGCATCTATTCTGTTCCCATATTTGCCCAGTGGCATTTTTTTTGAAATGTTTTATTTTCTATGGTCATTTTTTTATAAAATATTTTCTCCATTCCCCATATTTTTTCTTTTTTTTAAATCCCAAAAATAGCCAGAATCTTTTTTCACAAAGTTAATTAGCCTTCTTCACATAGGTATTTGAACAGTCTCCTGTACATTGATGTATATTTTTTTTTTACATGATACAAATTATTACGGCAATACATTTCCATAACTCAAATTGAACCTAATTATTCAGCAATTTACAACGATAATTGACATTATACACCCCCAATCAATTGAACTTTTTATGAGTTGTCAAAACGCACCTCACACCTCTGCCTTATAATTTTTATTTCAAGATCGAACTTGACGTCACTGTTTACCTAAACTTAACGGCTGTAAAGAATACATTTTCCCACCGCCAACAGGAGGCGTGTCGTAAGAGGCAACTAAATCCTGTAGCACGAGACGGGGAGTAGCGTCTGCGTGCGAAATAATAAAAAAAAACTGCGCTCGCCAACTCGCCTGCCAAGCGTGGCGAGTATGGCAACAACCCCCCGATGACAGAAGTCAATGGGGGAGGCCTATGTTTAGCAGTGGACGTCCTGTGGCTGAAATGATGATGATGATGATAATGTAGCGCGTGATATGGCCTAAAATATCTAGTTAGTTTTAATAAATGATGTCTTATAATTATAATATATCATAGTTTCAACATCCCAATTGTTCTTGATTGCGTTGTGGCACGGTTTACATGGAAAGCAAAGGGTCCCGGTTTGATTGGTTCAAGTGAAATTAGAAACCGTTTATTTTTAATTGTTTGGATCTGGTCTGCTGGGTGACGCCTGGCAAATAACTGTCTGGTAACATCTGGTGAAAGAATATTATTTTCGTTCTTAACTATGAAAAATTAAGTTGTTTCTTAGTTATTGTCAAAGCTGGCGGGCTAGAGGAACGTGTCTCATACGCAAGGCTTGTAAAGTTATTTGGAGATTAGAGGTATTTTAAATTAGCTAAATCTTACTCAATACTCTGCAGTTGTGAAACTTACCCACGTGTTAAACCTAACGATTTATTTAGATTAAAGAGCTTGTTTTAAAAACCTTTTCCTCTCACGTGGACCGCATTCACGTGTTCTCACCTCGGCATAATATTTAAATGATATTATGCTATTTTGGTTTCAATATCAGAACTTTAGAGGTATCCATCAATTTAAGTTGACTTTCAAATCAACCAACGCGAAGGAATATTTGACTAATAAACGTTTAAATTGCAAAATTGAGGGCCATAACACAAAAAATCATTTACCTTTGTAAAAACTTGATAAATCAGTTACTAAACAGATGTATCAGTTAGTAAACTACATTTAAGGATCTATTTTTCTATCATCATCATCATTACAGCCCAGTGACTTCCAGATTGGCCGGTTGGAAACGACCTGCTAGAGTTAAAAACTATTTTAGACAACCTCCATAGCCGAGAGGCGAGCACGCCGGACTTTAAATGGCGTCGCCATCTCTGAGGTTCCGGGTTCGATACCCGGTCGGGTCAATGTAGAAAACGAACTTTTCTATATTGGCTCGGGTCTGGGTGCTGTGGTACCGTCGTTGTTGCTGATTTCTATAACGCAAGTGCTTTAGCTACTTACCTTAGGATCAGAGCAATGTATGTGATGTTGTCCAATATTTTTAATTTTTTTTTTGTTTATAATTTTTTGATTAAATTACTATACGCCTGATTAAAGATCGAAGTCATACATTATATTATCATCATCAGAATGGCTAGATGCCAGTAAAAAGTCGTTGTGTAGGATTATGTTTTCGTAATTGTTAAAGCGGATACAATTTGCTTTTACGTAGTCTATGGTTTTTGTAAATATTCCACACAAAGCAATCTCTAATAATCCCCACAAAGAGCCATAATGTCATAGTCAAGATACATAAAAATAAATTGTGGTGTATTTGTCATAGATCGTCCACGATGTCCTAACGTTATTTACTTAAAATGCTTTTAGTAGCAACGTATTTTATAAAAGGTAACGTAATAAAAACATCTGCATTTCGATATTGCTGGAAAAGTCCTATTCTCTTTTACAACCTGTATTACAAAGGTAGAATAATTAGGTAAAGAGGGACCTCACTTTTAACAGCCTTTTTAAATGGATAAAATCAGTTTTCTTTCATCAATAAAGCATGTGTTCTGTTCATTCATTCGTTCCTAATTATATTCGTATTGTTCAAATTACGTCGCCCCACTACGGTCAAATGTCAAGAGCTACTGACCTAATTTGTAATTCAACGATTATGTTCATTGGATACGTCTGACCACAGTACAAGAAGGAGAAGAAGGTCAAACTTGTACGTAAGTTCCTGGTGCATACGGTTTCATTATAATAATAATGTCATTTATATCAATCATCAAAAGGATCATACAATTACAATTGAATTAAATTAAATAAGTGTTAAAATAATATTAATTAAAAATAATAATTTAGAAAAGAATATTGACTGAGGTCGCGTGTACCATTCTGACAGGGCAATACTTTCACTTCATCATCATCATCATTTTAGCCACAGGACGTCCACTGCTGAACATAGGCCTCCCCCAGTGACTTCCAGATTGGCCGGTTGGAAGCGACCTGCATCCAGCGGCTTCCTGCAAACCTTTTTACTAGGTCGTATGTCCACCTTGTGCATGGATGTTCCACGCTGCGGTTGCCGGTACGTGGCCTCCATTTCAGAACCTTTCTGCGCCATCGGCCGTCTGTTCTACGTGCTATGTGCTCCGCCTACTGCCACTGTAGCTTGGTAATCCGTCGGGCTATGTCAGCGACTTTTGTTTACTTATTAACGACCATTAGGCGTGTTGCATGGTCTGGTGATGATGGCTTAATCTCTTATATCTTACATCTAATATGACTAAAACTGTTTTTCGTGTATATTGATAAACACTTTTGAGGAAATTGCAGCTTTATTTTTATATTGATTTGGGTATTTGGTGTACTAGCCAAATACTTTTTTAAGATGCATTTTTGTTTACATTTTCACCAACAAAAACTCAGTAACCCTTTATTCAGTCTTGTGGAATGGCTTAGTGAAAAAAAGCTGTTATACTTCAATGGGCTGGGCTACAGTGGCCACTTGACTAAATAGTTGAAAAGGCACGTTGGCCCCTTGTTCCGAATTGCGCTAAAAGCACGAATCCATAAAAACGCAGTAGCTAGGTAAAAAAACATATTTTGTGTAATATTTGTGACTAATATATTTGGTTGGTTTAGCGCTGACAGTGCTTATAGCGCAATTCGGAATGCGGCCTTGATGTACTATGTCTTCCTACATTGTGTCACTTGTAGTAGGTAAGTAGATGACGAGTGATGTCGTAATTATACTTACGACCTTTGAACACTTGGTTTAACCGTAAGACGTGTCTTGTTGTTGTTTTTAAACTTACACGCATCGCCAACCTGGATTATCATTGTGCCTTTATTACTAGACAATGGTGAAAAGATAACTTTGAACATTTTGCGTACTTGCGGAGTGTCGACATAATTTGAATGTTTTTATAGCTTTTTTTGTAGCCATGAAAATACTTTGACTTATAAATAAGGTAAAAAATTCAATAATTCAATTTCATTATTCGGTAAGGCCCTCTTCCGGGCACATATACCTACACGGCCCAAAATACAACTTTGCCCTACCACCGCGTCGGGAGTTTCGGGACTGCTTATCGACTGGTGATGAGAAAAAACGGCGCAATAAACTCAGTCACCTTTGTCAGCCTGATTTTACAGGAAATACATTTTACAAGACATAATTAGTCAGTGCTAGGCAGGTTATAAAGTCCATATACTCTTGTCTTGTGGGTTTAAATAGTTTTCTTATTTGTAATACCTGTCCTTTTTGCATAAAGATTTTTAATGTGGTTTTTGAACTCATGAAAAGGCAGTTCAAAAGGAGTCTTCATTTAAACAAGATGAATTGGTAATTTACCATACGTAATTTACGTTTTACAATCGCCATTCAACAAGTAGTGACGAAAATGTAGCAGACTTGCAGCCTTGATTTCGATTGGTTACGATTACGGACCATATTTGGAGTACTTTCGCTGCCTGCACATTTCTTATCAATCACGATTATATCCTTTTTAGGCTTTTAAAGACACGACACGTGACATTCACAAAAACTGATTACTACCGAATCCAACAAAGTTCAATTTCAAGATCACGACCTTCATTTGTTTTAGTTATGAAGATAACTTGATTCGGTCCGCCTCCTGTTTACATCTGTTTTGAGTAAAGTTTATTTACTATTTTGAACCTCTATTATGTAGTTACAATAGAAAGGTCAAGGAAACGTCAAAAAAGTCATTGATAAGCAAACCTTTTTTTTCGCGGAGGAAATGCGTTACGCATAGCTGCTGTCGTGGATCGCCAGCAGGTTATGTGGGACTCCCCATCAAGTGGCAGCGACTGCTTGTCACCATCCATTTGCCAAGCTTACCCACTAAAACCTCCGCGTCTTCCGTCCGGCCGCTATTAGCGAGACGACGAAGGATCGCTGTTAGCATGCACTCATACTGTCTTATTCAGAGTGCATTTGCTATTCCGGGACTAAGGTTAAACCACTGTTTTAGCGTACAAAAATCAGTGGTTTAACCTTAGTCTGGACTAGTAAATGCACTCTGAATAAGACAGCTAAGTATTATATTGAATGGAACGCTACCAAAACAGTTTTCTATGATAATAAAATATCTCTGCCGCCATTGTATTATAATAACGCCCCAATTTCATCCATTTATTAGGTCGCTTGTCAAAACAATCACGTCTTTAGGACCAAATACAACCAATGAGTTCACGAATGAGGAAAATAGGTTTGCCTTAATCTGGAGAAACCCCGATATTTTTTTTAGGACACAAAACTTTACCTCATATTTTTCTTCCGAAAACAGACGTCATCAAAATCGGATCAATATTTTGATTGGCACTAGGCAATGCGACTGGCACTATTGTAACACTTTTAAAGTACTCTCTTGCTTAGGTCTTCCGTTGGGACACATATCAATGTCGGACTCACGAATTCCATGAATGTCATGTACAAAAATTGTGACATGTAAAAGTGTTATTGATGGCCAATTTGCAAAAATAAATGACTTTGACTTTGACTTTGTAAAGTAAGTTCGCTAGTTTGATTGAAACTTGGAAAATTATAGTAAAGAAGAATTTCAATTGATACACACTGAACGCTAATTTTAATATGAATATGAATTTCGGTAATTTATATATATATGAAGCCCATTTTGGGTGAAATCAAGATCATAGAAGCCAAGGCAACAGCAGGTTTTCAGGAGTGACCAAGTTGGTTAATTTTTGCACTAACTCATATTGCACCTCATAACATATATAGGGTAAAAATAGCACGTTTAAAAGTGTCATTAATGGATAAATTAATGTCATTTTGTAGAGTTTTGTTTTTCGAATTGGCCGTTATGAGTCACAGTATAATTGATGTTTATTTATTGCAAGATTGTAAGGTATGATTGTCATGTGCGTCAATTGCTTGAATCACTCGTTTTATTTTTCTCGAAAAAAAAACACATTGTTTGCGATTCCATTCAGGCAATTGTCTGCTTTACCTGACAGAGCTTTCTCACAAGGATGCGGAATAAGGGACCCATTGAAGACAAGCTTTGTGCCGCTCAAAAGATAATAGGGCTGTCAACTCTCCAAAGAGACATTTTCTCTAGTTATGTTATCTAACTGTATTGTTCTAAGTTGGAATCCGTAAATTCGATATTAGATTGAGAATTTGATTTAATAAAGGTGTGTAATTTTTAAAATTTATTTGGTTTCGAGTTAATAATTTTGATTATTATTTATCCAAAGTTGTTTAAACGCCCCTTTTTCCAGTTTTTACCTGTGGACTTTAAATCTCTTTAAAGGTAGAACGGTGATTCTGCCAATGTCAAGTATTCAAGGGAGACACGTTTCCAGATATAAAGCATTAAAACTAAAGAAGTGCATGAAGAGCTAGAAATATAAATCTATTAAATTATATATTTAAATTGTAAATGTCATGGTAACTTTATTTTACTTGTAACTTCATATTTATTAATTGCACCGATTGTCTTAGCGGCGTTTAGTCATTTGCTTTGAATGCAAATCGTTCTGGGTTCGATTTCAAGTTCGGCTAAATTTAGGAAATAAAACTCTCTTAGCTGGGTAATATTTATATCGATTTTATTGAGATATTAATAAATATTTATTTGATTAAGTATAGAACTGATGTTTTGTACACAAAAGTTTTACAGGTCTACCTTGTATCGCAGAACTTTTAATGTCATAATTTTATTATGCATATCAGCGGATGGCATCAACTTCTTTTCGCAGAAAATCATTTGGCATTCACTCATTTATCATACGTTCAAAACTCATAATCTCGTAACCCAGAATCATCTTTAGGCATAAATTTATTAGCCAGAATAATAAAAAAGCAGAACCATCATAAAGCAGAAAGTTCACAGCCAGCGTCTTCTGGCATACAATTCATATCTATAGTCATCAAAAGGCAGAACCATCATATCGTAGAAGGTTCACAGTCAGAATCGTCTTTTGGCATACATTTCATATCTTTAGTCATTATAAGGCAGAACTATTATAATATCTCAGAATGTTTACATTTAAAATCATCGTTTGGCATACATTTCATACACTTAGTACCTTATTGAAAAACTCATTTCGATTTTTTTCATATGGTTTTTATTCCATTCGAGATACACCCAAGCAATGCTATCTGAGCAATACTAGCATACACCATGCATGGCAAGGCAAACATGCAGCATGCAAGCAAGCATGCAGCATTCAAGAAAGCATGCAGCATGAAAGCAAGCATGCAACATTCAAGCAAGCATGCAGCATGCAAGCAAGCATGTAGCAAGCAAGCAATCATTCGTGCTGCATACAACAGCTTGAATGCAGCATGCAAGCAAGCATGTAGCAGCTTGCATATGGCATGCAAGCATGCAACATGCAGCATGCATGACTTCTGTCACGGCTCCACCGCTGCGCGCGTCTCCACGTCTACGCGGTTTTGAATTACTCTAGGGGTCGGGCAAACAAGACTGCGTGGAGTCGGTTTTGCACCGATTCGTTTCTGTTACTGACTCTTGTAATTCTACATATTGAATTTTTAAAACAATATCTTAATTCAATTAAGAGTTAAAATGTAATGAGTTAAATTTATGAAAATAGCAATATGCCTAATGAAATTATTCTTAATGAAATTCTGCTATCTTCATAGTATGCCTAGTAAAATTGTGCCAAATAATCTTCGCATTAAATAAACGGTATGCTTAGTAAAATTATGGAGTATAACATTTTGCTAAATGTTATTATGCCTTATAAAATTCTGCCTTCTTAAAAGTATGCCATTATGAATTCGGAATTATAAATATTCGGCCAAATAATAATTATGCTAATGAAAAATTATGCCTTAATAATATTCGTTTAAAGAAGATTATGCCAAATGAAATTCGGAGCAAAAAAATTCTGCCAGACAAAGGGAACCCAAGTTTTACAACTGTCAAATATTAAGTTTATTTAATTAACACAACGAATATCTGAGGAGCATTCAAGTGACAACCCTAATGCGAACAGCTGAGCGCCATTCACACCGAACAGCTGGCCCAACGGTCTTCGTCGTTTTTTCACCGTTAAACCACCATTCTTCCTTATTATGTTTTATGCGAATTTCTCACCCTACATTGGTTTGAAAGTCCTACTGATAGTAGAGTAGACAATTTTAGATACTGTAATTTTACAATATCGCTTTTTATACTTTTTTGAATTTAGAAGTATTTAGAGAATACCTACTTGGTTTTTTTAACAGTAGCCAAAGTAGAATAGGAGGTGAAACAAGCAACTTTTACTTTTAATAACTGGGTGTTAGATAAATATCAAGCCAAAACTAGTCTATGTTTTACATTATGCATACAAATAGTATAGGTAGTAAAGTCAGAAATTTGATATCATCATTTCTTTTTCATACAAATCATTTTTTAGGGTCCGTACCCATAGGGTAAAACGGGACTCTATTACTAAGACTACGCTGTCCGTCTGTCTGTCTGTCTGTCTGTTTGTCCGTCTGTCACCAGGCTGTATCTTATGAACCGTGATAGTAAGACGGTTGAAATTTTCACAGATGATGTATTTCTGTTGCCGCTATAATAACAAATACTAAAAACCAAAATAAAATTAATATTTAAGGGGGCTCCTATACAATAATTTTTTTTTTATCGTTTTTATAATCAAATTTCTGATTTTAGCATACTATTTATATGCATATGCTAGTTAACATTAGGCTAGTGTCAACTTGATATATCCACTACAAAAACATCCTGTAGCTAGGTTTAATTTTTATAAAATAAACCTCGCAAACCTCGGTCATCCAGGTACTGTATCTACAATAAGAAATTTACCAACTTAGTAAGCAAATAAAATTCTTGAAGACATATAAGAAAACAATTTAAAAATACCTCAAAACTTGATTGTCTCAATCTTGTTCCTATATTTTTAAGTGTTTGTGTTATAATATACCCACAAACATTTCCATCTGAGTCATCAATGTCATAATACAAGTATTTAGGTCGTTTGTATGAGTCAGCGAAGACATATTATGTATTTAGCTATGTCTATCAGTTATCCAGCCGTTATTACAAGCTCTACTTAGTATAGAGCTAAATAAATTGTGATGTTTTTGGAACATTTTATTTACTAAGCTGTTGCCTGTTTTTTTTTTTTTTTTTTTACTTAAGATGGGCTTACTCTTGACCCCAATCTTGCTCTAGAGCATAGATGGGATCTACGATGGAGCGAGCTTGCCCAGAAGATGCCTATTCACTCTGGACTTAAAGAGAGTCAGGTTATATGCACTCGGAAATACAGACGCAGGCAGGGAATTCCAATCTTTAGCTGTGCGCATTATAAAAGATGATGATGATGAGATGAGAGCCTGTGACTTTGTACAATTATAAATCAATAGAATTAGTAAACAGCTGTTATTTTGACAAAAAAAATAGGCTCTTCAATTTTTTATAGATATAGATGTTTAATTTCACCTAAATTGAGAGAAAAATCTACTTAGATAACCTGCAAGACCAGCTGGTCTTGTCGTACTTATAAAATTAAATATTAATGTAAACTGTCCTGTCAAACCTACAATTTTTACGTATAATTTAACCAATTATGTAAACATCAAACTCGTACTTAGATACAACTTATACAGTTTGTGGCCTAGAACCGCGGATAATATGGAAAACTGAGACTCTCTAAAGTATTACTAGTTTTTATGAAAAGATTCCAGTTAACCAAAATCCATGCATACACACAATAAGAATTTAAAGTTACGATTCAAAATCAGTGTATTATTGCAAACCGATATTATCGCTAACATTGTCAACGTCGATTGTCAAAGAGACGTTCCGAGTAGCTCCGAATATTACGATGCAGAATGAACTTAATCATTGAGTTGAGTGGAACTATTGCATTGTTTACAAAACATTGAATTTACGATTAAGTTTTTTTGTTAAAATTTAAAAAAATATAAATATTTGTACATAGTTTTGATTTTAATAAGTGGGGATCATACTTACTACAATTACTTGTGTCCTATAGAGTCTCTGTTTTCAATATAATTCCTTTCGTGTTATTGGGGATTCCCTAGATTGAAAGTATTGCAAAAGCGAAAACCGTCATTAAGATATCGAGTAGATAAAGCTACGAGTATAAACTGATAAAATGTATTCTTTGCAATAAGTCACTATACGATAATAACAAGACATATATTCAACTTGCCAACGACAATCTTATACTGAATGTGGTTCAATTGCTTCTTTATCTCCTTTTTTGGTCATTGTATGCGCCGGCGCATTCGCCGAGTATTTACTGCTAGTTGCAAGTAATTGTTGGTGTAATTATTTATTTACGAATATAAGCTACTAAGCTTTATAAGCTACTTAGCTTAACTCTATAAACCTATAACTCTATAAACTCTTTAGCTCTATAAACCTTGCAAGAGCAAGTTTTTCACAGAAATTACAAAGATTCATTCAGTAGATATACTATACACCGTGCCTATTTACGTATAATAGGTACTTGTTATAGACCGAAATGGCGTCATAATGTCCGCACTGGTGTGGACAGTAACGAAGAGAAGCGCCTAGAGGATCTTGACGCGACACGCCAGGGGGCTTAGCGCGAAAGTGTATTGTTCGTTAGGTCGTATAAACCTAAAAAATTAAAATGGTCAGTCTCATGTGTCAATCCTTTGATAAAATATGACCAACTCAATCTAGCCGTGTAAAAAACCCGACTGTTTTCAATTGTTCATAAATTGTCAAACCTTTGATACGGGGAATGGATGTTTTAATTTGATCGGTTAATACGACCGACCGAACGATACACTTTCGCGCTAGGCCCCCTGGTACGGAAGACTCGACTCAAACCCTCTTACACTTACAGATTTAATGCATTTGGCCAGCTGTATTGTTCGCCTTGTGGTCGTATCTTCAGGTCGAAATTCGGCTTTGGGAGTCATATCAGGGCTTATCATGTTGTTGACCAGCTGAATATATGTCGAGCAGCTGACTATTTAGGAGTCAACGTTGTCGAAAATGGTGTGGAGGACATGATGTGATAAATACTCGTAAAAATGTGTCTTACATATTCACATCGATTAAAGGAAGTTTCTTTTATTTTGGTTAGTTAATTAGGAAATAATTTTAGTTTACTAGACCAAAATACTACTTAACCATTTTTAATGTTCATTGAAAATTTTGTCCGTGTTTTTTTTCCTTACTTTTTAAAATTTTATTATATTGGGAATGTGCGTCTTTAATTTTGTTAAAAAGAGAAATAATTCATTTTAATTAGGACCCATGTCTCATTATTATACCATATTATGCATAAGCATTTAAATTAATCAATTAAATGTTTTTATGATCATTCTCCTATTCTTAGGACGCAGATAAAAACAAATAGACGGATAATCAAAGATATTTATCAAACTTTTTTGGACTAATTACTATCAGATATAAAATTGTTTAAATATTGGCAACAGCTAGTATTTAAACAAAATAGCAGTGTTTTAATTAAGAGCTAGTATTTAAATAATATAAAACCAGAATAAACTCGTTACGATGTTAAAAATACCCAGGACATTTTGGAAAAAAACGTCCTTGTTTTATTAGCAAAGGATCGACGTTTGTTTACAATAACATTTAATTTAACAAACAATACTTAAATGACAATGTTTTCGATGGTGTCTTGTTTTTTCCTTTGCAAATCATCGAAGTTATCGTTACGACCAAATTGGCATTGGCATTAGTAACGCACGATGTCTTTGTTTGCAACCGATTTAAAAAAGGAGGAGTTTCTCAATTCAACTGAATGTTGTTTTTTTTTGTATGTTTGTTACGCGATTACTCCGTCAATTATGGACCAATTTTAAATATCTATCATTGTTTGTAAGTGTAATACTCCCGAGGTGGTCCCATTTTCATGCGATGCGAATGAACACATTTTAACTCTCAATCAATGGCTGGCACCGACTCCAAAAGAACTGATTAAGTCAATATTATTTTCACTTTTTAGTTTAAGCTTAAAGTCGGTGTTCAGTTTATAAAAATTCATTTTATTAATCGTTTGATTGTTAAATTATACCTAAAAAAAGAATACTTTTACGAACCTTGGTAATGACGGCTGTCTGGTCCAGGGGTTAGTTGTCTGCTCTCCGAACTAGTCAGGTTTGATTATGTTATTGATATTGTATTTGTTAGAGGTATTTTTAAGTCAGTCCATTTGAATTGTTTTGTAAAAAATATGTACATAATGGTTTTGCAATAAACTGTTGAGTACTAAGCTGTTGCCTGCGACTTCGCTCGCGTGATCTTTAGTCTATTCAATGTATCTCACAGGATCATTTATCGGAGATAAAAAGTATCCTATATGTTATCCCATATCATATTCCATATGTATACAAAATTTCATCGAAATCCGTTCAGTAGTTGTAGTAGGCGTGCAGTGCCCCGGGGCCCCACCTTCAAGGGCCCCCTAAGTCTCCATGAAAGGCATTGGAAAAGTTCTAAAATATAGTTGAATAAAAAAGTTTGCTGCTAACTTTTGACTCCTGACCAACAGCGGTTGCAGCGGTGGTAATAAAGAGCTGATGAGGAAGTAGTTTACTTAGCACCTAGTATAAGTATTTAGTTACCTTAAATAAGGCCGTATTTTATTTTTGCCCAGTAACATAGCTACGTTACTGTCTATACGGGTACCAGTGACCTGGAGACGTATTTTTGAAGCACTTGAATTCAAATTCGCATACGAATTCACAAGAATCGCATACAAACTCTTTCTCTTAGGATTTTGTATGCGAATTGGAATTCGAACGCTTCAAAAATACGCCCCCTGTGTTGAGTTAAGGTAAAAACATAATTATAAGAAGTTGGTTTATTAACACCTCTTAACAGTTCGTAGCAATAAAAATAAGAGCTTCATTTCTTTAGACGCCTACTAACGTGTTGCGAAATATAAACCGATTACATAGATTTGAAGGTTATAACAACATAATATTATGTAATCCTTATGTAAGTTATATATTTGATAAATATCACATGTGGATTGAAATAAGCGTTTTAGTTTATACAATATGTTATTGTAATCCCTGATTTCGGAAAAATCCCACTAATATTATAAATGCGAAAGTTTGTGAGGATGTTTCGATGTTTGTGACTTAATCACGCGTTATCAACTGAACGGATTTGGATGAAATTTTGCACACATATAGAATCTGATCTGAATTAACATATAGGATACTTTTTAGCTTGGTTGAATGTTCCTGAGGAATATATTGAATAAACTAAAGACCTGGCGAGCGAAGTCGCGGGCAACAGCTATATAAGGTCCGATTTTATTAGTGTTCATCCTGTTAACCTGTGACTATATAGGTGAAAAGCAATCGTAAAAACCAATTTTCAAATGTGTACCATAAAAACTAAAAAAGTTAAAAATCAACAACATCGACTTCATATTGCATAAACTCGTCCTATCTTTGCTACGTTTAACCATCTGATTATCCGTCTTATTCCTTCCCCTTGTACAGAGCGAGAAAGAGTTGAAGATAGGACGAGTTTATGCAATATGAAGTCGATGTTGTTATTTTGTAATTTATTTTTAACTTTTTTAGTTTTTATGATAGACATTTGAAAGTTGGTTTTTACGATTGCTTTTCACCTATATAGTCACAGGTTAACAGGATGAACACTAATAAAATCGGACCTTATATAGTTTATAAATTGAATTTCTCATTTGTTTATAAATTGATATACAGGTGAAACAAAGTAACCTTATAAGAACGACTTATTTCAAAATGACAAGTTTTCTTCATTAATGGTTTTATTGTTGGTATATTTAAAATTATTTTAACAGTCAATAAAATGCTTTCGAAGCACTTTAATAAAATAAATGAGTACTGTTTGAATTATTAAAATCAAACTATACAAATTTACTAACAGCGTCATTTATAAAAATAAATTAAATTAAACCATCAACTATCTAATAATACCTAATTATACAAACAAAGTACACAACTTCCAACATATTTTCACAACACCGCAAACATTCAAACAATATTTTGATAATCATACAAAAAACATGAAGAATTGGCTCTACATTTGGATTTACACTTTTGTAAAATCTAATTTTAAAGTGACAGTGGAATAAATAAATAATAGATATTGGATAAAATCACATACATTGCTCTGATTCTAAGGTAAGTAGCTAAAGCACTTGTGTTATAGAAATCAGAAAGAACGACGGTACTACAACACCCAGACCCGAGACAATATAGAAAAGTTCGTTTTCTACATTGACCCGACCGGGGATCGAACCTGGAACCTCAGAGATGGCAGCGTCATATATAATCCGGCATGCTCACCTCTCGGCTATGGAGGTCGTCAAATAAAAAGTAATAATATGTATTTTATTTCATTCATATATTTTTTTCTTGGGTTTATCATGCGATCAGTCTTGAGTCGACTATAAGCAGATGGTATGTAAGGCAGTGACTGGTCAGGGTGCCTCTCCCAGCGGAGCTAGCCCTTTATTTTGCACAGTCAGTCTCTTTGCTGACTGTATCGCTTTTTCAGACGACACGCATAGATATAAAATAATTAAATAATCAGATATAAAAATATTTCATTGCATAGACGCCGATAACTAGCAGCCTATTGGATTGATGAAATAATATTGAGACAAAAAATATTTTAGTATGAAAAAAAAACATTAAAGCTTTTTCACAAAGTTTCCATCATTATTAAACTAGAACAGTGTCATTTCAAAATAGTTATTTCCGAATAATTCTATTTGATTCCCAGAATTAAAGTTGTTTAAATCCCACAAACATCAATTTATGATTTTGCACATTATCAATCATTATTAACACGGGTCCAAACCGTTATAAAAGAGAAGCCGCGATTTAAATTTAGGACGACATCAAAGAGAATCATTTATTTATCGTTAAAAGACATGACCCGTATAACAAACACTAAACGCAACCAGACAACTTGAAATCGCTTTCAAATGGTACTAAATTCACTCAAACTGATTCATTTGATAGCAACACCGCTCGGCTGGTCGCTATCGAACTTAAGAATAGCCCCCGATCGTCAATGGCGCACGTCATATTACCGATCTTGGGAACAGACTTGGCAGAAAGAGGTCAATGCACTTAGAGGTGTGCCCTGAAATCTGAAAGAAAAGCGGGACTAGCGGGAAAACGCTAGAGTCGATGAACCTATGAATGATTGATCTGGGTGAATTGACTAGGGTATGTCCTGTAATCTGTAGAGGCTCTTGAAAACCGTATTATTATCACGATTGATGTAATATAATCGTCTATTTATTGACAACCGGTTTAATTTATTGAGTATTATTTCATCTGATTCATTCAATGAAATCTTCCACTAGCCTTCATAAAATCATAAAAATATATTGATTATTTAGCCCTGAACGCGTTCCTATTAATTTATCCAAATTCTACAACAGATAAACTAAGTTTTATTAATTGTTAAAGTCATGTTAAATTGCATAAGCCGGGGAAATGTTTCTGAAAAGAACAATGTCGCGGGAAAGAATCATATTAAAAAGATAATTACTATCTAGCTTTAAATATATCTAAGACACCCCTTTTAGTATATAAGACATCCTATTAAAAGTAGAAGGTCCGAAGACCTTAATTGCGCAGTAATTACATGTAGGTATGTACAGAGTTCAAAAACAGATAGTAGTGTTGTTAATGCCTTATTATTTGTTATGCTTTTACGCCTTTCCTCACAAAACCTGTTTATTCAATGTGTGTGCCGAGCACTGACCTATAAACTGCGTTTAATTATACAATTGAATTGATAACTATTCAAAACAGCCCAGTTAATTAGATACACATTTAAATAATTACTTAATCATTGATGAGCTGAAAGTTATTGGTGTATGGCTTTGAATAAAATTATGATTGTAAAGGTACAACAACTATCGCCAGTAACGATACTTTTAAAAGCCCGAAGAAATATTTACAGATCGTTAACTAACAGTGATGTATCAAACGATACTTTTAAAAGACGGAAGAAATACTTATTAAACCCTTCGATTCTTGTTAGTTTTTGTGCCTATAGTAGGTACCTATACCTAATATCAAATTAAGGAGTCATGTTCACCTATTTTAAATTTCCAATGTTTGTCGAAAATCTAAAATAATGTCAGTGATAGGTATTTTGAAATTCTTTAAATTTAAATTTGAAATTTGCTGTAGGCTATTTGCAACATCGAGGAATCACCTTGCAAAGTATGACCTAAATGTTTTGTCAAAATATTATGCCTCAAGGTGCAATGACTAAGAATTGTGTATTCGACTGTTTGTCCAATAAACCTCAGAATATTATGACTTGATGAGTTTACAAGTTGTATTACAGCATTGTTTATTTAAGGATTGATCAACGCGTAAGATCCTCTACTTGGTGCTATGTTTGCCTTGAAATACATTACGAGGACTTTAGCCTTACGATCTGACATTTACTTACAATATTTAATCATGTTTATCACTTCGTTTATTCTGATACTAAGTAGGTGTAAACTGTTGAAAAGCCAATTAGGTCATGAGTGTATGAGAAATGCAGTAAAAAGTAACAGTTTGAGTAGTACATACCCAGAATGAAAACCAGAAAATTCGTAACACAAAATTTATTTCCTTAATATCTTAAAAACTAACTTATCACCTACGGTATATACTTTGGTACAGCTTTTGGTTTCACTTCACAATCGTCTTTAGACACGGTTATCGTCTCAATAACGTTTTGAATTGTTATCACTTCGTCCGATCACGATTAGGTCGGGCTATTGACTATTTTTCGCGGCCTTCCCGCGGTCTCGACTGCCGTTCCGGATTCAGTGCACCGAAAGCAGAAGCTGGCCTGCTGGCCGAGCTACAACTTTATTCCTGGTGGCTCCGGGAACGCATTCAAGGCTCCTCATCTTCAGACAGGGAAGGCAGTACCAACTGCCGGCGGAGTCTCTCGCGGCGCTGGGGGGAGATCGACTTCTGCCTTCGCAGGCCCTCCGTGTGGAGGATGAACGACCTCGGTTGGGTCTCGAAGGTTTCCTCCGAGTCGTCTTCGACCAGCGCTGGTAAGGCCACACGCCGCTGCTTCTGCCTCCTCGTACGATCTGCTCCACAGTCCGATTCCCGTCCTTTCGCCTTCGGCAACGCCGGGTAGACGTCGGCGTACAACGCGGCGACTGTTTGTAGTTTCACGACCATGGTGAATTGTATTTAATATTTGGTTACTTGTTGAAAACTGCGATGTGCTCTGTTCGAGTATCAAGCGCGGAGTGCGGGGCGGCGCGGCGCTCGCCTCTTTTATAGTCTCGCGGAGTCTCGTAAATCGGTTTGTGCGATGCGTCTGGCGTCACAGAGTAGGTTTAGCGCGTGCACTTCGATTGTCCCGCGTAAAAACACCCGTAATAATCGCGGGTTTTATGGCTGGTTATGGTATGATAATGATATCGCTTTGTTTCGCTCGTGGTGACTGAAAATGGCAGGTATGGCAAGCAATAACTCGACCGCTCGTCTAGCGGGTTGAAATATTTTATCCCGGTCTGTAAATATTGAAATGAACACCTATTGCACAAGTTTGTTTTGCATACAGAATGGTATTGTTTGGAGAACTCTACGAAGAATCGTTTCAATCTCATCGGAATTCGCGATGGATACCTGCGATTATTCCAAACACATCATTGTTATCTTTCAACTCATCGACGTCTAACTAAAAATCGTAAGATTGTGTCCAATCAGGCCAAGATATGCAAGCAGAGATTCAAAACTGATATCCTAATCTAACAGTCTCTACATTGAATATAAATCTAATAAACTCTCATCTTCTCAAACAATGGTACCAGGCGTTTATGAATAGGACTAACACTTTCGAATAGTTAAGTTTCATTGCTAATTACATGAATACTGCTCTAAAAATATTCCCCTGATTCACAGATATTGGTCACCGCTTGTTTACAGAGGAGTACAGTAACATAACAGTTTCCACAGAATTTCAGTGGGTAAGTGGGTCACAGCATTAGCGAGACAGATGACCTGCGATGCTTGACCTCAACTGAATTTCTGTAACAGACTTGGTGACGCCATATTTTGAAAATATACGAAATAAGGTTAGGGCATATTGTAAACTTATTTGTAGTTCGTTAAATACAGTTTGTATAAAAAAGGACACTCCTATAATCACGCATTCAGTTACTGAAAAAAAAAATCGTGTTTTTTCAATACAATCCTCCATACACTACTCATTGAAGTAGCGCGTTACTCTAAATTATCAGTAGAGCATCAAAACATTTTTATAAGTAGATAAAAAGAGATAATGTTGTGTCAGGAGCAGCTGATCACGTGGTTTATAGGAGTGTTTTTATTATTTGTACGAACTGTAATTTAACGAACTGCAAACAAGTTTACAAAATGCCCTAATTTTAGTTTAAAAAGGTCAAAGAGTAGAAACAAAACACGTGAGCATTGTAATTCGCGTTTATTTTTCTTATGTTGTGTTTTAAGTGCAGCTGAAATTACAATGTTTTATATTTCAAAAATGATTTATCTTAATTTTCTGAGCTCATCAAGTTTATTTGCTTTTCGTGCAGTTCAGACTTTCTTTAAGGTTGCATCGCTGGAGTTATTATTATCTCTCGTATAAGTAGCGTCCTCCGCAAAAACTACAAAATGTTTTTGCCATACCAATTGAGATTTTGTATAATATATACTGACATGGGTATAAGTGCTTTAAATTAGTGATTTCACTCAGATTTCATGGGCAACTTGCCCTACGATTACGATCGAGTGTCGACCACCAAAAATCTTAATAACCCCTCTCTCCTGAACCTGCGAAAGTCAGAAGCTAGTCCCCGAGATTGAGCTACTATTTATTATTTTTTAAATAGGTAATTAATTTAAATTTTTTGTTAAAAAAACGAATGAGAACATTGCAGCACCTGAAAAGGGTAAATAAGAACTTAAGTTCTAAAATATATTTTACACTCAATTCGCAATAAACGCATTTGAATATGAGATTTTTACTAAATAAATTTTGGAATCAGTGGGTGGATTTTTGCCTTGTCAAGAAAACAGATAGGTACCACCCTAGTATTAGCAATAAATGAATGATTTCTTCTTGGATTACATCAAATATAAGTAGTTCGTTTTAATAAAATGACAGCAACATTCCCCATTCTGAAGTACTAGAACAGAGCAGTTAGGTAGCAAGATCTGGCTTAAACTGTACCTGTGCGGTAACAGTTAGGAGTTAACGACTTTTTAAAGAATCCTTGAGTTGACCACAGAGCTCTATCTTAGACCTTATTTAAGAGACATATCCTTTACATTTATGGTTTTAAAGTTCCATTAAGCTTTATGATAGTTCCTCGGGTCATAAATGAATAGGTGGGTTTGATTAGTAGATACACAATTTCCCATGTAAAAACATTAGTAATAGGGCGTTCATGATGAAAAAAAAACGTTCCCTCTCTCAAAAGCTATAAATCATACCATAAGAAATCTACAGAATTTACTAGAACATAGTCTTCATAGATACAACGTCTATTTAGAGGTAGGCACTTGTTTGTATTCGACTAGTCTAGACAAATACGAAGATTGGTGCCTAAATTTACATAACATTGGCTCTTTTTCGTAAACAACTGCCCAATAAGTAGTCAAATGTTTTGGTCAACAAATCCAAGTCTCATGACGAATGCATACCTACAAGGCTAAAATGGTCGTGAGTGTGGTAAAGAGTGGAACTACAGAAAATACAGCAGAAATAGTAACATTTTGACAGATTAGTTTGGAAGTAGCGACCTCATCCAAAAGTAAATATATTCGTACAGTAATTCAATTTAACAGGAATCAGTAACGAATATTGGTTTCGAAATTTGTAATTCTTGTTCTTTAGACAATGCACAATTGTTTTAAAGTACTTATTCTTATAATTGAAAGCAAATAACCCATTTTTAGATCAAAACAAGGACTGTTATTATCAAATTTATTTGTGTGGCTCTAAACACGACTAATGACCATAAAATTTATACAGAAAACACTTCATTTGGGTGTTTGTTGGTTTATTTCAAAGTTCATTAATTTTTTATGGGTCGTGATATTTTAATCACCACCTCATAAATTTGATGAACTATTTTAGTAAAACAATTAAGGTTTGTTCTAACAATTATTAACTTGTATTTCTTATGTAGCTATGTAGTTTAATTAATATTATTTTAGACGATTTGATTTCAGTTTTAATCAATTATTTTATAATCAGGTATTACTTTATGAAGCTGTATAGCAAGTTAGTTTAAATAGCACTGAAATAACAAAATATCGCCCAAACAGCCTGTATCATAGATGTGATGGTAAAGAGTGTGTTTAGTGTAAAATAAATGCGAATTAATAATTTTCCTACCGAATATGCTATTCCGAACGAGTCAGTTAGTGTTGCTGAAATATCGATAAAGAATAGGTAAATTTAAAGGCCTCTTGAGAAAGGGATAACTGCATGGGTACCTATCGATCGAACGAACGTTTCTTTGCTACTCAGGCGACTGCTTTCTAACTGAATTTGTTTATAGCGAGCTTATTATATCTTAGATAAAAAAAAATTAAAATTAAAATCTCAAAAAATAAAACTACAAATCGCAACCATAGATATAGAATGTACAAGATAGACAAAGGCTCATTGCAAATGATACAAAAAATGTGACACGTATGTGTGTGTGTAATAGTGTTGTTCAAGCCACAAATTTTTTATCGATAAATTGCAACCGGCATCAAATTGATTTGGCACAAGTAACAATCGCCGCGGATCTTGAAGCACCTAAAGTTAAACTTAATCTTTAAACAAAAAAGAGGTGAAAATCAATATCACGGAAAGGATACGGGGCTTTCTGGGCTTGTATGTGTAAAGTTAAGATATAAGGTCATATTTTTGTTATGAAAACTTCACAGTCTGGAAACTGAGAACCGAAATCTGAAAAACAAGTTTACTTGCATTAAATCGAAAAATGAGTAATTGCATATTGTGAACAAGTTTATATAATGGAAAATAAGAAAACGGTCGTTTTAAATATGTCATCATCATCATCATCATTTCAGCCACAGGACGTCCACTGCTGAACATAGGCCTCCCCCAGTGACTCCCAGATCGGCCGGTTGGAAAAAACCTGCATCCAGCGTCGTCCTGCAACCTTTACCAGGTTGTCTGCTCAAATATTAAATATGTAACCTATTTAAAACAATTTCATATCATAATTTCATTTCAACATATTCCTTATATGATGTCAAAATTATTTAATATCCTCTAAATAAATTAAAACATACTTGATGTCACAATTCTTGAAATGCTTTTATTTTATTTAACTGACACCTGTGTTTTTCATTCCTAACTCTATTGACACAGAACGACATAATGTAAAACCGACCAACAATAGAGTTACTACAGGTTAATTTCAAGTTAATTTAAATGTTATATAAATTGTCACTTGGATTGAAAATTAAAACTTATAATAAAATCAAGCAAAAAAATTATTATTTTAAAATTGTAAACTCTGAAAACTATGTAAGGCATATTTAAACATAAATAAAACAATCAAAATATTGATGTTTATACATATTTACACTTTTATACAATGTACATTATTTTATACAATATTTTTATACTATGATTTTTTTTAAAGAAAATTTTGTTAGAGTTTAAAATTTGTTTGTGTATACTGATATTAACAAACAATTTTTTTCAAGAAACTACTCGCCCCATCACGACTTCATTTTGTTTGTAAACGAAACTATGTATTACAGCATGTAACAGCATTACATACATTGCTCTGATCCAAAGGTAAGTAGCTAAAGCCATTGTGTTAAAGAAATCAGAAACAACGAGAGTACCACAACACACAGACCCGGGCCAATATAGAAAAGTTCGTTTTCTACATTGACCCGACCGGGGATCGAACCCAGAACCTCAGAGATGGCGACGCCATTTAAAGTCCAGCATGCTCGCCTCTCGGCCACGGAGGTCGTCATACTCTTAATTAAATTGAAATTGGAAATAAGTTTTTTGGGAAAACTTGTTTGTTATCACGATTATTATCCTTTAAGTCGGTACATCACAAATAAATAATCTTACCGTATAGATAAAATTAACGACTTTACTTTATAACTCTTATCCACTTTTCGCGTACTTCAGGTTGAGATGGTATTCTTAAAAAAATATTTTATATTATACTAAATATTTGACTAAACTATACAGAATTCTTTTAGTCGTTTATAAACATGTTAAATTTTAGATGCCCAAAAATAAAACTAAAATCTCATAATGTAATCACAAAAAAACAGTATTGGAGTGTTTTTTTTGTAAACAAACATGATAAATATTTTTTTAGTAATTGCTACTAATCTTCTATACCCACAAATGGCTGTCGATATTTTATCGATACTTATGACGTCACCGCTTGTTCAATCCCTAGTG
Organism: Anania fuscalis; assembly: GCA_950371115.1. Lineage (NCBI taxonomy): Eukaryota > Metazoa > Arthropoda > Insecta > Lepidoptera > Crambidae > Anania > Anania fuscalis. Next base: position 10,824,514 of record OX493344.1, read on the forward strand.
TAGACATACAATTTACTATTTTACCTAATATTTATTGTAATTATGTCTTTAACTACGAAATACACAAACACACACCAAACAAAGTTCATATTCTTCTGTAAAATCCAAGTTCTTTGTCGATTATAATTACGAATTAGACACAAATTTGTTTCAAAATATTTTCATCAAAAAATGTATTTACCTGTAAAATGTGTATTTATTTGGGTTATATGTTCTTGTCACATCACAATTTATAATTGAACAGCACCCCATGTCTACAGAAATATTTAAATAAGTTTTCCGTTTGTAATTTTGTATATTTTAATAAAATTAATTTTGACGTTTGAAATTGAAATCATTTATAGTCAGTTAAATATTTTTTTGTGTCACATAGGTACATTGACATCTGTCTTTTTCTATCTTGTAGGGTGCCCGCAAGGATATGATGTCTCTTTTCCACGCTTTGTCAGTCTTTAAGAGCGTAGCGAATCCTAAGTCTATGATCGCAACAGAGCTGTCTGTCAGTCAGAGGGCTTTTTGTATTTAGCTCGATAGTGGCATTAAGTTATCTTAGAGAAAAACGTGTAAACAATTTTTTGTTTGTTTTGTAGTAGGTATGTTTGTATTAAAGCTGATATACTTAGCTCTTTGAGGAGAAATCACACAGCTGTGCTAACTGCTATACCATAATAACCATGTCATACAATTTGAATTTCAATACATAACCTTCCGATGGAGTAGTCTAGAACGAATGATATCCTTGCGGATAGGTCAGGTAAGCTCACCCTTCCTAATACAGGCGTGACTGAACTATATTTCACTTGGAGTACAGTCAGATACATTTTTTCTATGGTGTATGGTATAACAATCTGCCTAATCTCTGTGATCAATGTTGTTTGTTTCTATTATCTTTAAAACTTGGCTATATTGTAAAGAGGAGAGTACTGGTGCACTGAGATATAGGCTCTAGCCTAGTTCAGGTACCAGTCTCTCACAGTCTTTGTATGTTTTTCACAATAACTGTATTAGACTTAAGCTGATGTAACAAAGATTGTGGAGAAAAATAAATGCATTTGCAGATGGGGCAGAATGGTTCTAGAATAGAAGCCACGTACCGGCAAGCGCAGCGTAGGACATCCACGCACAAGGTGGACAGACGACCTGGTAAAGGTTGCAGAAAGCCGCTGGACGCAGGCCGCTTCCAACTGGACAATCTGGGAGTCATTGTAAGAGGGTTATTTTTGTTCATCTGTGGAAGTGCTCTGGTTGGGATGGTGATGATGATGGATAAAAATCAAAAGTGGCACTGGGCCGGCCACATCGCTCGCAGAACTAATAAAAAAAAGTTCACGAGTCTCGCGACCACGAACAAACTGGAAGACGCAGAGTAAGCAAGCTCCATCCGGCGTAAGGAAGATATATAAGGTCCGATTTATATATATAGGTGAAAAGCAATCGTTAAAACCAATTTTCAAATGTGTACCATAAAAACTAAAAAAGTTAAAAATCAACAACATTGACTTCATATTGCATAAACTCGTCCTATCTTTACTACGTTTAACCATCTGATTATCCGTCTTATTCCTTCCCCTTGTACAGAGCGAGAAAGAGTTGGAGATAGGACGAGTTTATGCAATATGAAGTCGATGTTGTTATTTTGTAATTTATTTTTAACTTTTTTAGTTTTTATGATAGACATTTGAAAGTTGGTTTTTACAATTGCTTTTCACCTATATAGTGACAGGGTAACAGGATGAACACTAATAAAATCGGACCTTATATAGGTTGGCAACTTTGGCAAGTCTGTTGGAAGCTGTTGGATGTAAACGGCCCAAACAGTTCAGGAGGCTAATACGAAAGTGTTTCGTTCGTTCGGACGCAATAACCTATCAAATTAAAATAACCATTACCTTGTAAATTTTTGTATTTAGCAATTCCATGCAAGGTTTAATTGAAGATAAATAACACTTGAAAAAAAAAAACCTGAGGTCCCACCTGAGGTCGATGATTTTTTTCAAGTGTTATTTATCTTCAATTAACCATTACCTTTTATCAAACCTTTGACAATTCATGAACCATTGAAAACGGTCGAGTTTTTCTCGCGGCTAGTTTAAGTTGGTCATATTTTGTTAAAAGATTGACACAAAGGGATGGTAATTTTAATTTAGTAGGTTTATAAATACGTTTGAACGAACGATACATTTTCGTAAAAGGCCTTCAGAGCCTTTCTCTCCGGGGCTCTATAGAGCAGTGTTTCTTAACCTTTTTCAATGGCGGACCCCATACGCCAAATACCTACAAATCGCGGACCCATTAAACCGTTCAGCCGCACAAATAACCTTTTCTACTATTCCTTTTTCTCTGTTGGCGGACCCCCTGAGATAAGTCGGCGGACCCCTGGAGGTCTGGGGACCACAGGTTGGGAAACACTGCTATAGAGGATATCCAGCAGTGAAAACAAGGCGAAAATACATCATGAAAGTTAAGTACACCCTTCGGTAGGGACTTTTATGTATAAGGTATTTTTTTGTAATGATATGAGACAGAGGCGTCAGTAGCGTCAAATCTACAAGCGTGCTCCACCTTCTTTGAGAGTCAAACAATAACAAACAGCACACATTAAAAAAATGCTTCTTTGTAGCTATTTTGCCCGTTAATCTGGCTTTTAATCCCCAGCAACTGTACCGATGCAGTCCGCTGAATAATGCATCGAACTGCATGCATAGTGATGGATGCGCTTGACCCGGTTTTGCTGGATGAAGCTCTACGACTACTACGCCGCACTAGCCTGGCTTCTCGACCTTGCATGTTCCTAGGAAAACAATGTGATTGCCAATAGTGCCGTGTTTGTTGTGACGATACTTTGTAATGACATACAGACGGGAAAATCGCTAAATTCGCAGAAAAATGTTTGTAACATTAGTTTTAGTATGTCCAGACGTTCGGTGATTTCATATACATGGTGCACAAGGAGTCGACAGGAATGTCCTATACACTCTTTCAAACTATGTTATCTGCTCCTGATGTATAACTAATAACTTTTTCTAGGGAAGACACTTCGAAATCGTGTTTTTTCTTTTAGATGCTCCATACATTAACTATCTATCATCCAGGTATGCGAGTACGTTCGTATGGAACATCTAAAAAAATATCGATATCGATGGTGCTCCCATAGAAAAAAATTGCATATGATCAGCTGATCACGTGGTTTTAAGGAGTGTCAATCTAATGTCCTATTCTTTTGTATAAACTGAATAAGACATCGTCTCTAGTCAAGCAAGACACAGCTTGTATAATATTTTCTCTATGGCTTTACTCATAAATCTTAGCATGGCAAATGCTCTTGTTTGTGAAGACTAAATATTGTTACATAGTTTTCACGTTCTCATGTATAAGTGACAAATGGTGAGACTAAATATCTTTGAACTATCTGATTTATAATCCTTGTGCAAAAACAAAAGAAAATTAACAATCATTTAACGGTCGCCTAACATTATTTGCGTTCTTATTAGGTTGTTTTGAAAAAGGAAACAGCTGAAAATTGCGTAAACTCATTGAAGCATGGCCATAACTATGACGTCACAATTTTACATCTTATCAAAGCCTTCGAAACTTGGTAACATTTTATTGCAGAATTGCCTGTGACGTGGCCTATATGGAAGCCATTTCTATGACGTAACGATTTTGCAAATTACGCTATGCAACCTTCTTACTAAGTCCTGCTGAAACTGTTATAATTGTTGTGGACTGTATGTTCAGGTTCTCGTTCAGGGTTCTAGGTTCTCGTTCAAATGAAACTCGCATCGATGATCAAAAAATACTGAACATTTATTCCAAAAAACACGCTATTAATATCTACAAATACACCTCTAGATTAGTGACTAGTGCGAGGTATCGCGTCGATCGTTCGACAGTCGTGTAGGCGCGTCTCGTTCCCGTTCCGTAGTAACTGCTACGATGCTCCGTCCTTGTCTAGCCGCCTGCTACGGCTATGATGCTCCGTCTTCGTCTAGCCGTCCGCTACATTCTCCCCCCGGCGAAGACTCCGACGAAGCCCCTTCCACGGTAAGGACGGCGATCTTTGTTACAGGTCTCCGGAAGACTCCTCCTCGGGTGCGAACGTCGGCGCTGCGTACTCTGCCGTCTGGCCCAGGGTATATCTTCTGGATAATTCCTCGTGGCCAGGTGTTGCGGGGCAGCGCAGCGTCCACAATGATCACCAGATCGTTTTCTTGCAGCTGGCGTTCGTTCGAAGCAGCTGCCTGGCGTGGTACGAGGGTCGGTAGGTATTCGCGAACCCATCTCCTCCAGAATTCGTCAGCAATTCCTTGGCTGGCTCGCCAAGACTTGCGGTCAGCTGGCTGGCATGGCCCGGTGTGCGGCAGGCCCATCGACGACCCCAGCAAGAAGTGGTTCGGAGTTATCGCTTCTGGGTCGTCAGGTTCAACCGAGACATGAGTGAGTGGTCTCGAGTTGACCGAATATTCCGCTTCAGCCATCACGGTCTGCAGCACCTCTTCCTTTGGTGTCTTCTCACGCAGCACGGCGGTCAATGCTGTCTTCACAGACCGAACCAGACGTTCCCAAGCTCCCCCCTGGTTCGGTGCGCCCGGCGGGATGAAGCGCCAGGTCATTCTGTGTAACTGACCCAGCTCTTCCAGTGCAGGTGCCCATTCTTTATAGGCAGCGCGGAGTTCTGTATCTGCACCCCGGAAGTTGGTGGCGTTGTCGCTAATCATAGCCGCGGGCCACCCTTTGCGCGCTGCCATTCTTCTCATTGCCATGACAGCGGAATCCGTGGACAGGGAGCCCACCAGTTCTAAGTGCACCGCTCGGGTGGTGAGGCACGTGAAGAGTGCACCCCACCTCTTCTCTCGTCTTCGTCCGACGGTCACCATCATCGGTCCGAAGTAGTCGACCCCACAGTTCGTAAAAGGGCGTCGATAGGGGTCGATGCGCGCCGCCGGCAGGTTCCCGAAGACCGGCACCCGTGGTCTCGCCTTTCTGAGGCAACAGGTGGCGCAGCTCTTCGACATGCTTCGTACTGTTGCTCGTAGGTGCAGGATCCAGTACTTTTGCCTTAGGTCGTTCACAACACGCTCCCTGTTCGCGTGTCCAGCTATTTCGTGTTCCCGTTTCACGATCAGACGGGTGAACGGATGACGTCCGTCTAGAACAGCGGGCTCCTTCATTTGTTCTGGCACATTTGCTGCTCTTATTCTGCCGTCCAATTTCAGGGTTCCGTTCTTGATTTTCGGGTCTAGCTTATGTAGTCGGCTTGACTTTGGTATAGGCTTCCCTCCTTCCAATAGTCCAACTTCCAGCGGGAAGCTATCTCGTTGGCTCTTCTTGATCCACAGCTGTTCCGCCTGTTCTAGATGTCGAACTTCCAGTTGCGTCGCTCGCTTTCGACACTTCTCAATGAATACGAGAACGTATGCCGTCGCGCGGATGAGCCTCTCAAAGGATGAAAAGCGGCTGATGTCCGGCAGGTAAGTCGCCTCTGGATGCTCGTACGTAAGCGTCACAGTCTCTTCTTCTGGACTGAGTTCTCTGTCCTCTTCTTGTGGCCAAGTCTCTTCTGGTCCATAAAGAAAACTCGGCCCGGTGAACCAGCGGTCGCTTGCAGCCAAAGGATTGCTCTTCAGTCTGGTCGCGTCGTCGGCCACGTTTAGTTCGGACGGTAGCCAACGCCACTGCTCGCTCTTCGTGTGTTCTGCTAGCTCCCCCAGGCGATGCGCGACAAAGGGTGTGTATCGTCGTGCATCTTTCCGGATCCAATGCAGCACGGTGCGAGAGTCACTCCAGTAGGTGACGCTGTCGCACTGCAACTCGTGTTCTGTCGCCACGGTCTCAGCAAGACGTACTCCGATAACCGCAGCTTGAAGTTCCAGTCTCGGGATGCTCTGTGTCTTGAGTGGTGCCACCTTTGCTTTAGCAGCGGCTAGGACGACGTTCACCGTGTCATCTGTTCTCTTAATTCTCCAGTACACGGCAGTCGAGTAGGCTTGTTCACTGGCGTCACAGAAGACGTGCAGGTCTCTTCGTTCCTGGCTGCTGAGTTCATAGCAGCGGGGCAGGCGCAGTTCGGCTATGTTGTTGGTTAATGCTGAGAGCCATCTCCTAAAGTCTGCTGCTTCAGCGTCGGGCAGTGGTTCGTCCCACCCAATCTTGCTTCGCCATAGGTTCTGGAGAAGTATCTTCGCTCTTATTGTGAAGTGACTCAATAGTCCGAGCGGGTCGTATACGGACATCACCGCACTGAGAGCTTCTCTCTTCGTTGGGGCTCTGTTGCTTTGCATAACTTGCTCTGGTACTCTGGCAAGGGTCGTGTTGAAGGCCAGCTCGTCTCGTTCGGAGTCCCACAGTAGACCGAGCGCCTTGTCCGGCGGCGTTGCCAGATGTGTGGTCGCCCTGGCCCGTAGTTCTTGCGGTACTTCGGCCAGCACTTCCTCTTCGTTGCAGTTCCACTGTCGTAGGTTGAAACCGGCTTGTTTGTGGACAAAGGCAACCTCTTGGATCGTCTTCTTGGCGGTTTCGATATCCTCGTAGCTCTCCACCAGGTCGTCCATGTAATGGTTGCGTGTTATTGATACGTAGGCTGCTGGGTGGGTGCGCACAAACTCCTCGGCGTTCCGGTTGCGCACGCTGTGAGCCAAGAACGGGGAACTGGAGGCTCCGAAGATCATTGAAGTCATCTTCAGTACTTGAACCGGTTTCTTTGGGTCCTCTCGCCAAAGGAACATCTGTGCCGGTTGGTCTTCAGCTCTGATTTTCACCCGGAGAAACATCTCTTGAATATCTGCCTTAACTGCTACTGGCTTCTCCCGGAATCTGAACAAGATGCCTTGCAGCGGCTGAAGAAGATCCGGTCCTTCAAGTAAGAAGTCATTCAAGCAGACTCCATGTGACTTCGCGGCGGCGTCGAAGACTAGGCGGAGCTTTCCCGGTTTGTTAGGGTTAAAAACCGGGAAATGCGGTAGGTACCATTTTCTCGGGTTCTGTTGTTCTGTTCCGTCGCAGGCTTCCGCGTAACCTTTCTCTAGCAGGGCTCCGATTTCCTTCTTGTATTGCGACGCGAAGTCAGGATCTCTGGCGAATCTGCGTTCTAGACCATTTAGTCTTCTACAAGCGGCGTTGTAGCTCGGGGGTGTCTCGAAGTCATCACTGCGCCACGGTAGTCCGACTTCGAATCGGCCGTTCGTTCGTTTGGCCGTAGCTTCGAAGTTCTCAATGGCACGCTGATCTTCTTTCTTCATCTTGGTGCAAATAGACACGCCTAGTGAGTCTATTTTGAAGTGCTCCTCCATCATTGTGTCCAGGCGGTTGTCAGGCTCGTCGTTCTCCGCCACACCGCGTTCAGGCGTGAACAGGTGTAGAACAGACTCTTGACTCCGTCTATGGATAGAGCGCGGCACCGTTCCATGGATCGCCCAGCCCAGCATCGTCATAGAGGCGGCTGGTTGTTTCTTTTTTCCAATCTTCAGTTGCCGTGATACTATTAGGTGCCAATGGTCAGCACCGATGAGCAGCCGCGGCTTTGACTTCTCGTAGCACACGACATCTGGGTTCAGGCTACGCAGGTGCTCGTAGTTCAGCAGTCGGGTGGGTATCGACTGTGTATGAAGCACCAGCTGCGGAATGGTGCGTAGCCTGATCTGGTGGCAGTCTTCTTGGTTCTTGCCTCGGATCTCGAGACTGACTGACTTGCTCTGATCTTGACGTTGGCTGGCTGCTACTCCGTTGATGTGCAGCGATCGTGTCGGTCCCTCTGCTCCTAGGTGCAGCGCCAGGTCTTCTTCGATCAACGAGATGGTGGAGCCTTCGTCGAGGAGAGCATATGTAGCAATGCTTCCTTTAGGTCCAGTTAAGGTAACAGGCACCACCTTCAACAAGACCGAAACTCCTTCTAGGTCCGCAGTAGTGGCGACGGACATCACAGACTCGCGTTGCTCTTGCTGTGGTTCAACTGTGGGGCTCGCGGGCGGTGACGTCACAGGCTCGGCGTGTAGCAACTGGTGGTGCGGTCGACGGCACCCATTCACTCCGCACAGCTTAGCACGGCAGTTATTTCGTCTATGCCGGCTCGCTATGCATTTGAAACACAGGCCCGCTTTCTTCACTGTTTCCCATCGCGCATCCGACGTCGCCTTTAGGAACGCATCACACTTTGTTAGTGTGTGATTCCCGTCACAGCTGTAGCATTTGTTTTCTTCGCTTGCCGCGTCGGTAACAGCTGTTGTTGCGTACACCTCCGCTTGTTTCTTGCGTGCGTAAGTCTTCACTGCTGGAGCTTGCTTCTGGTTTCCAGTCGAGGTTTGCGAAGTCGTGTAGGTGTATCGCAACGCCAACTCCGCTTCGCGCATTAAGAAGCGCGATAGCATCACGATTTCCGGAAGCGTCGAATGTTCGTGTTCGTAAGCGTAGTCGCACCATCTTGATTTTAAGTGCGGCGTCAGTTTCTCCATGACGTCCCTTATTAGCATGGGAAACTCCAGGTATCCACGACGATTTACGTTCTTGAGGGCGCAGACTAGGTTCTGAAGTCGTACGGCGAACGTGTTAAGCTCTCTCGCTGTGTTGCCCAGTCGTGGTAGCTTCTTTATATCTTCTATAACTTTGTCGATGATATACTCAGGTCGGCCAAAACACTGCTCTAGTGTTTGCAGGATCTGGGTAGGACTGCCACCGGTATACAGGAGCTCGGTGACAGCTTCCTTTGCTTCGCCCTTCAAGCAATTTCGGAGGCGCGCTGTGTTCTCGATGTCGGTGAAGTTGTATAACGCAGACGATTCCTTGTAGGCTGCGACGAATGGCATCCATTCGTTGAAGGCGCCGGAGAAGTAAGGTAGGTCGGTCACCTGCCGCGGCGTCGGTCGGTTTCTTGCCATCTTTTCAATCGCCTCTGCTAATTGCTCGATGCCTCTGCTTCGGTTCCTTGTCGGTGTCGGTGAGCGGGTTTGACGGCGCGTGTCTTCGAAGCGTACGCCTCCGTGAGACGTCAGCTCCCCCCGGTCGGCTCGCGGGGTGCGCGGTTCGCGCGCAGGCTGCACGCTGTCTTTCGGCTCCGACGTCGTGTTTCCCGGAGTAGTGGTCGCTTCAACAAGCCCCGGTGTCACGATGCTATGTTGTAGCCAACTGGTGATGCGTTCGTCCGGGTCCCCGATACTAGCGGCTTCTTCCTCCCGGATTGACTCTACAGTGGCTGCCAATCGTTTCTTGACCAACTCAGCTTCCAATTGGAATTCCCGTTTTCTTATTTCCGCCAACTGTTCTTCCGCTGCTAGCTGCGCGGCACGTATACGCGCCTCGGTGCTACCCGTTGACCGTAGTGACGTATGCGAGCGCGTCGGCGATATCTCACGACGTTCGGTCGTAGTCGCTGGGCGCGTGGCGGTCGGTAGGAGGGGTGCGGGGAGTGCTGTTGGTTCGTAAGCACGGCTCCCTTCCCCTTGTGACGTCAACGGTCGCGATCTTGAGGCCGCGGACGGAGATTTCGGTGGCGAGTGAAAAACTCGCGCCCTTGTAGCAGTGGCAAAGGAAAGCGGCTCTTCAGCGCCCTCCATTGCCCGCTCCTGACTCCTGGTTCGTACCATTTCCTTAGGGTACTGGCGGTGTTCTTCCATCCGGCTCGATGGACCAAAAACTTCTTCTATCCGGCTCGAAGGACCAAAAATACTGAACATTTATTCCAAAAAACACGCTATTAATATCTACAAATACACCTCTAGATTAGTGACTAGTGCGAGGTATCGCGTCGATCGTTCGACAGTCGTGTAGGCGCGTCTCGTTCCCGTTCCGTAGTAACTGCTACGATGCTCCGTCCTTGTCTAGCCGCCTGCTACGGCTATGATGCTCCGTCTTCGTCTAGCCGTCCGCTACAATAATATTAATTAAGTAGGTACTACTTATATGACTTCATGCTTTCATAATGACGGTGAATGACGTCATTCTGGTTTATTGACGTATTTTTTATATAATTAATTAAAATAATAAACCGCGGATTCATAGTTACTGTTGCTTGTTTAAGATTATAGTGTTTATAGTAATGAAAAAAGTTTGTAAACCAATTACGTTGTTAAAAACATAAACACATTGCAAGTCTTATCTTATTAATTTAATAAACATAGGCAGTAAATAAACAGAATGTTCAACAAGCATTCTAAATAGTTGAACAGTGATCATAATCAATATTTTAATTAATAAAACCCAGTTAAATTCGTTAGATCTATATTATTAGTGTTACAAACTTACAATCTACTTAGCAGGTTTTCCTATTATTTTTCCTTCAATCTAGGTTTCCATTCAAACATAAACGTCAGTTGAATTTATTAACAACCAATAGGTTTATTCTTACAGCCACTGCTAGACAAAGGCCGCTGCCATAAAAGGTTGTCAGTCCACCGAGTTAGAGGCTTGCCCACAAATAATCAGAATGATTTTAAGATTTGGTAATTTAATTAAGCAGCTTGGGAGATTGATGATAATGATTATGGACTGATTGGCCATGGTGTTTTTCAAAAAGTATAAAAAAAACTTAAAATACTCATAAATAATAAACTAACCGAACTTAAACCTACTTATTATTATTTTGGGACTTTGTGTCTCCTTTGTCGCGCCGTAAAACCAAAAACACGGATTTTTACAATTAGATTCACTGGTAGGGAATGTCAAATGGCATTAAATACTCATTTTAATGTTTTTTAAATAAATAAATATTAAATAAATAAACTTCAATCATTTTATAGCAATCTGTAAATGAGGGCCTTACGGTTTTTTACCGGAAAAATAAAAACGATTAATTGCAAGGAAAAAGAATAGGAAATCCCGATCATGGCAAAAATATTTTATCTCGCCCTAAACTCTGTTGAATGGGAAAATACAATGATAGAGTCGACAAAGTTAACTATTTTAAATGTAACAATGATAGTTTGAAAACACATATTTGTTTATCTTTTCGGAGAGTCCCATGATAGGTATAATTTGAAAACAAAGTTTTTGTTTTTTTCTACAAAGTCATCAATTAAACTAATAATTTTGTTTTGTCAAAGATTGTCAACACATAAACAAACATTGTCAATACCTAAAAACAGTTATGAACACAATTGGCATTACTACAAAAAATATAGACTAGTGTTAAACACTTGTTTATAATTAGTTAACCAATTTAAAATTTTGACACATCTGGGCGGTAACCACGAACTCTTAAAACAATCTCAAATCTGTCAAACATTATCAAATCTGTCAATTTTTGTATGTAATGACGTACCATAATTGACAGATTTGACAGCTTTGAGATTGTTTTAAGAGTTCATGGCTACCCCGCAACATGCGAGACATATTGACTAATCTTAAGACAAGTGTTCAAACCTAGTCTATCTTTTTGTTGTAAGGCCGAATATGTTTTAACTAATGGCTATAACCATAGAGAAAGAATAATACTACGTAAAACTAAAACTATACACGGAGGGACGGACGCATTAATTTTAAACAAAATACAATATTTTAATTATTTACTAACACTCACACGTTTGACAACTTAAACTTAACAGAACTGATGACGAAGTAATTATTTAATAAGTGGTAGAACAAGTGAATCAGAGATTAAATAATCACTATGAACATCAACAAGGCGAGATATTTGTGAAGCGTGGTATTCCATTAAATATCTTCTTATACAATAAAACAATATACCACCGCGCCACGCCTTGGCAAACGTAGTGTAGGTCGTCCCCCGGCTCGATGGACCGACGACCTTAGGAAGATGGCTGGCAGGGCTAGATGGAAAAAGCGGGATCTCATGCAATTTGGGGAAGGCTTATGTCCAGCAGTAGACTGCAATAGACTGACTTGTTGATGAAAATAATATCTTCTTAATTATTAATATAAAAAGGTTTTAATCAAGTGAAACCAATTATTCATTTTCATTTTAGGTAGTAGGTATACTAAATCTAGTAGGTACTTTGTATCAACATGCAAATGGAAAAATATTTTGTACGGACTATTTAGTAAATATATCTGGTTCATTGATGAAATTCTGAGTTAAAAATTTCAGTCGAACACTTCCCAAAACAATTAAAAATTGTTTTCAAACGAGAAATCCGTAGTCATATCCGAAAAAAACAAGATTTATTATTTCTCAGTTCTCGGCGAGGGAAATTGGCGCGTCAATCAAATGAAGCGGGTTTACGCGGGAAATCCAAGAAAATGGCGATTTCGAGGAAATACTCGGTACATTTGTACAGTCATTCCTCAAAAACTGCACATGTTAACTTCTTTCAGGTGAATGTGGCAAGAGCTAAAATCGAAGACATATTTTTGGGCTGGCTGTACAGTTTTTTGGCGTAGGCCCAAGCTGGCGTGGCGTTATCTACCTGTGTTTATGTTCCTGTATTCCCCAGAAAATGTAAGTAGAACATTCCACAGTTGAGGAAATGTTTGTAATTTGCCTGAAAAATATCAATATCTCATAAGAATATACTGCCAAAAAGAAGTGGCAATGAGCGGGCCACGTAGGTTGTGCCCTAAAAAGTAAAGTCTTCATGTCACGCACTGGCTGCCGAGGTACCTATACCTCGAAAAAAATATTATCCTCTTACTAATCGTAACAGCTGATTGGACATAATTTAGTATATGAGATGTTTTTTATATTTTTTATTTTAGTTCCATATAAAACGTTATTGTATTTGAGCACAAGAATAGGCTAGTTGATTCATCATTATAAAAAATGATTAGTAATTTACCTTAATGTCCATTGAACACCAAAAAAATTGTTTCTTTCGAAAAGAAAATCCGTTACATTATGTATTTTGCGTTTTAAAATAATAATTAAAATTCACCGCAAAAACGATTGAGTCTGTAAAAGCGTCTAAATAACGTCACGTCCGGCAAAACAAACTGGTTATGTCCTAATTCTATGGTGAATTTTACAATAAATATGAATTTAAAAACCGACAGAAATTGCTAAAAACGGGATATTTATCAAATATTGTCCGAAAATGTCAACAATAACAAGGAAGTTTCGAACGGCGTGACGTAATTGTTTCTGATTGGTGTTCACTGTCACGTGACTGTAAGACAAATTTAAAAAAATGTGTTTCATACATTTACTTATATATTACTTCGTTTCATAGAAATATTGAAAATTCATGTTCAAAATAAAAAAAATCCTTGTTTTTGTTCTCTCCGTACCGTGATTTATTATTAGAAATATCAAACAAGCCAATTTATGTGTAGTGGACACAAGCCTATCTAGAAAATATGCAATATTTTAGTTACACCCTAAACATAATGTTTGGTAAATGCATTGGGTAAATGGTATGTCAAGACGTCTATGTGCATATAAATACTATGGCAAAGTCAGAAGTTTAATATTGTAATTTAAAAAAAAAAACATCATAACGTATCCTAAAATTTTGATTTCTATGTTAAAAAAAACAAATTTCTGACTTCCCATAGGAAATGTCCTAACACTCTGTATACACCGTAAATTTTTAATTACCCGACAAAATTAACTAACATATTCAGATATCGATATACATCGAATTTGGCGAATAAAAAAACGAAACGGCGTACGGCGTTAGCGTACGGAAGGAATAACTATAAATGAAAAAAAAATGCATTCATAATTATTCCTTCCGTACGCCAATATTACGCGACCAAATTAGGTGGATTTTGGTTCCGTTAATGTTGGAATGATAATGATTACTATTTGAATTAGCAGGACTTTTATGGTGCATATTTTTTAAGGAATGTAAGGGATCTTTTAAATAAATTTCTCATAAAAAAAAAATTTTTATTCGCCAAATTCGATATATATTGATATCTGAGTATGTTAGTTAATTTTCTAGGGTAATTAAAAATTCACGGTGTATATTTTTTCTGTTTGCAGAAGAAATAAGCAAGAAAATTGAGTGGTGTGGTAGGTATAATAGTTGTGGTAGGTGAGCTTGCTGAAAGTTCTGACACCGGTTGAGTAACTCTTAAGATAGACGAGGTTATGCATAAAATGCTACGGTGCATGGCGGATTCGAAGGTTGATTTCTTCGTCAGACACTGAGGTCAAAAGTCGAGGCACTGACTTTGCGATTATGCCTGCAATTGTTAGGTTTGACAATTATGCATTTTTTTCTTGTTACTTAAAAACATTCTTCTGTTTTTGTGAAGGTTAGAGTATTGCGGTATTTGTAGTGTTTATTTTCTTTTCTATATACATAGTTTTCCTGTTTCCTGTTACGATGCGCTATACTACTTTACTAAGTAGGCAACCAACGCAAAACAAGAATGTAGGTACTTAATAGCTATATTTTAGGATATGTTATGTTTACAAAGCAGAGTAACTTTACAAAAAAAAACATTTGGACATTTCTTTTCGATCGGGGCCATGTATTATACTTACAACCTAATTAGGGTTCCGTAGTCCTGAGAGCTGCAATTTTATGGATAAATGAGTAGGTAAATCGTTAATTATGTCCTTATGATATAGGAGTTGCTCAGACTATTTTTCGATTTAGGGATCCGTTTGCGAAATATTAAACTTTAAATTACCTATTTTTGTTGGGCGTCCCCCCCCCCCCCCCTAAAAGCTAAACTATTGGCTTGAAAAATCTGAAAAACTTCATGATTATAGGTTAAGAAGATAAGATCAGTTAGTTTAAGAGTAACAGTCGTCATCTTAGTCTTTAAAAAATCCTTAGAGAAAACATTAGTAATGACTTTTGCGTAATTTCTAAAATTATTGTGGTAACGACAGGGGCAACTACGGAACCTTATACTGCGCGTGGCACGACACGTACTTGGCCGGATTTTATTTTGGCGTTTCTTAAAAAAAAACATGTTTTTGATAAGCATTTTTAACCACAATCAAAAATATCACTGGCTTTCTGTAAAATCTTGTAAAAATAACTAAGATAATTCCTAAGCAATTAGCCCGAAATATATTTATTTATAAGATTTGTCTTTCAGTGCATAAAATTGCAAAAACAAATTTTACCTACATAATGTACAACCTTACAGGTACTTATGACCTTTATGTTATGAGGTAAAGAATCAGAGAGCGAGGTCATTCACAAACAATGGAGAGGCTTTCTCGAAGACCTCTGAGAGGTCACGGGCGAAACATTGGCTGACAGGTGCCAGATCTAAGTAGATTAAAAAACAAAGACAGGAAAAGCCGGCGTTTGTGCAGCGATTTGATTCGTAACGATTATTGGAAAGATTCCGACCTCGCCCATGCTAGTAAAATGTAAATCATGTTTTTAATAGGCACGCTATTTTCTTTTCGAGTTTTTTTGTTTAAAGGCAGACTTGATTGGTTTACGGAAATCTGATTCAATGCAAGGTACGCCGCGATGATGAAACCGTACCTAGCTACAGAGAATTTACCTAGAATTGAAAAAGGAACTATTAAATGTGGTTTGATAACATGCGTACTAAAAAGATGTCACACAGTAAGGATTTCATGAAATTTAATCATAGTATTTAAAGAATTATACTGTACCTACCACCTACTTTACTTCTAGTTTAATATTTACTACTATCAAACTCTTTAAACATAATCAGTGCCAGCGAAGTTGTCGCACGCGTCTTATAATGGTAGTAAATAATATTATTTAACTTTAACATCTGTTATTGTCATCTATTTTGCATCCCTCGAGAAATGTGCATTTTTCGCGATAGAAAGTAGCCATCCATCCGGAAAGTCTTCGCTGACTATTGCCTAAGGAATTATTTAAATCGAAGGTCAATGATTACTTTCCTTTCATCCAAAAAATGATACTTCTTACTAGACATGAGATGTTTGAGTTTGCAATTGTTAAAATGTATAATATTTCTCAGACGAAGTGTTATTTTCGTTTAAATTGTTATTAATTTCATTTATGTTACACTTGAGAACACAGTAGTATATTGTTTTTATGAACCGATAAATGCTAAAGTACGCTCTTGAACTAAATAATAACAACAATATTCATTATAACAAAACCAATAAAACATGTTTACTATCTGATAAAGTAAAGGAATATTATCATTTGTGTTTTAAATTAATCTTACTTTAGATAAGTATCGCTATGTAGTCACACATTTGATAATATTGATATGAATGGCGCCTTTTGGGTTTTTCTTTTAAATATTTTTTATAATTGCGTTTTAAATTAATTGAATAAAAGTATACGCACAGTCAAGGTCTTATCAACCTATTAGTCCATTAAATGGCCAATTTCCTAGACCGATTTCAACGTTAAAGTTTAACTCGTAGAGTTGAATATTATTTGAGAAATTCGGAGGTTTTTGGTAAGTTTATGATTATAGTAACCTAGCTTAGTCATTTAATATTACCACAGAATAAATAATAGTAATAAGCATCAGAAGATAATCTTCATCAATACGTGCTAGAAAAATGTACACAAGAGTTCGCTAACAAAAAAAAACGATGTCGAAATCTTTACTCTTATTTCGTGCCCGAGAGCGATATCTAGCCTTGTTAATTAATCAATTATTTAATTGCGATGTACAGACATCTTACAGTGGTACCTTACATATTAAAATTCAATATTTACTTTTCTAAAATAAGCTATAATATTCGTACGACGTCAAGATTTTTTTTATTTAGGTGCACCTTCGAAATCACGCATCATCTACATGATACATTGGTATTGCCTTCACTTATATCCGCATTGTATTGTGTTCTATTCTATTTTGTAATATCTAGTGAGGATGAAAACTCGTTGTTTATGTTATTTTGTGTAGCGAGTACTGAAATACATACTTACAGAGGATAAAATCGTCTTCCTCATAGCTTTTTGTCCCGTTATATACGCTTGGCCATAACCCTAGATGTTTAATATTGGACCACATTACATAAATTGCCATACATTGCTCTGATTCTAAGGTAACTTAAGTAGCTAAAGCACATGTGTTATATAAACCTGAAACAACGACGGTACCCAGACCCAGACCCTAGTTAAGAAACAGTTATTGGGTAGTCTAGTTATGAAACATGTGGAGCGATCGCCATTAAACCAGGGCTACACATCATCATCATCATCATCTCAGCCACAGGACGTCCACTGCTGAACATAGGCCTCCCCCAGTGACTTCCAGATCGGCCGATTGGAAGCGGCTTGCATCCAGCGTCGTCCTGCAACCTTTACCAGGTCGTCTTAAAGTTGCACAGCGCGCTATGGAAAGGGAAATGCTCGGTGTTTCTTTGCGAGATCAAATCAGAAATGAGGAGATCCGTGAACGAACCAAAGTCGCTGACATAGCCCGACGGATTAGCCGGCTGAAGTGGCAGTGGGCGGGGCACATAGCACGTAGAACTGACGGCCGATGGGGCAGAAAGGGCTACACATATCTTGATCTTATTAAAAACAATATATTTTACTAATTCTTACATTAACAGCTGAATGGAATTATCTGAACAGACATAGGGGTGACAAGCCTTAAACAAGTAATAAAAATTATATAAGTAAAATTTTTAATAATGTGCCTTTCGTATTTTCATATATTTATTGTGTGAGTGTAGGTAGAGTGATAGCGCTAGCGTTGAAACACACATAATAAGAATGCCTATATCCTACAGATATTTAAATATCGCATATAACACAGGATCAACTTTATCCCATTTTTGCGTTTTTTATTTCTTTTTGGTTGTCATTCTGAAGTCTAATTTGGTTTGGACGATTATTTGGGCAAGAACGAGTTCCTACATACCGTAATTACAATTTATAAAGGATATGATGACAGTATTAAAATGTACCTTTATTTTGACAATATTTATTTTGCATTGATAAATTTCAACAGATTCCATCCAAAGGTTCTCAATTCGACTGGAATGTTATACTTCTTGCTGTTAGCGGGTTTACAAATAAATTTACTAAATTGTTAGTGAAATGCCTAGCATTGAACTAAAACAGTTAAAAAAGGCAAACAAATCCACTCAGTTAATACAAAATATTCATTTGGAGGTTAGATCACGAATTGGTTCGCAATTTGCTGAATGCTGATAATAACAAATAAGTTTAAAATAATCATGTAAAACTCCACTCTTATCGCTTATTTAAAATTTTGTATTGCGCAATTAGTAGCCGATTTATCAAGTGTGTTTCGAAATTATCTAAAAGCGATGATTTCGCAGAATGGATATCAGAATCAGACAGTCATTATATTTAATAATATCTAGTTTTAGATAATAATTAGATGAGGTAGATAAGGTGCGCCTTAATCTTTGTTCTTGTTTTACGATACGATAATAATAATTAATAAAATAATAGCTATACTCGTACGTATTAACATTTTACCTATATTATATAATTTTAATATAGCTAGGTAGCAATATCAACATTATAGCTATAATATTATAATATATAATAAATGACTTTTATTTTTGGGTATCAAAAAAAATAACTTATTTCTAACCCGCAATGTATAGCGCGCACGCCACAGACTATGCCTGTGTGTGTAAGCGGATCATGTTTCTTTGTAAAAAAGTTTAGTATTATCAAACAGAAGTCAATTTTGTAAAAATCTTTGAAAAACAAATTGTAACTTTGACTGTCAATAACTCGGTAACCTGTCATTTTCCAGGTATAATGTGAAAGCAAAAAATGATCGTAATAATACATAGAATATGTAATAGTATTCGGCTTCGTTAAGCCTTTTTTTACACCCGATATATAAACGACCTATCCAACGACGCCCCACACCACACCATAGACTTGACAAAGATACACTACCACTTTACATAAGGTAAATTAAAAAAACATTTTTATCTTTGAAAAAATCGTTTCACTGTGTTTTCCTGATTAATACCTTGCTACCCATGCCAAATTACAGTTTTCTAGAGCTAATAGTCTTTGAGCTTAACTGCAGACAGATAGACAGAGGGACATGTTGAAACTACAGGGGTTCCGTTTTGGTCACGGAACCCTAAAAAACAAACACGGTTAAGTATACTGTGATGAGGTTGGTTGTAGTAAGAGCTTATGACTCGGTTCCTGCCCACCACCACAGTATATAGATGTACTGTGCTACCACTAAGGCATCAAATTGTAATATGTACTGATCAGGCAGCTACCCTTTAGACAATTCGAGTGGAGTTAAAACAAAAGAGCGTAATCGTACCTTCAGTGACGTGATAGCCTTATCCCCTGCGTCACATCGACGTGAAATAAAAGCGATACGATTTATCGGTTTTATGTCGCTTGTTCGACACGATAGCCTACGCACGCGGTAGCTTTTTTTCAGCTGATAAACTACTCTGTGATAAGCAGCAGGTGGCACTGCCAGTACTTTTAGGAATACGTATTATGATAATGTTTAACTACACTAGATAGCACATTTAAAATAAAGCTTAATGGCTCGAATGAAAAATTACTGACTGGGAATTAGGTATCCTTTATTTTTCCTAAAATAAGTAAGTATAACATATTTTATTTAGGAACATCACAATTTTCAAACCTAAATTAATTAATCATCAAACAACATGTTGATTTTGAAGTAAGAAAATGGGCGAGACTGGTACAGTTTTTTTTCTGGAAGTACCTACATTACTTGAACTAATTCGATAAGGTCAATTGTCTAAATGGAATGACCATGTGATGGTCCAAGATCCATCCTGGAATTAAAACCGAAACCCTCAAGACACCACACTCAAGGTGCAACCATTGCACCACGAGCCGCTACGCTTAAGGGTTATTTAGCAAAATAATAATAAATAAATAATTTCACCGCAACTACCGCACCTATAACAAAACGTTGGTAAAGTTTCTTAAGAATTATCCATAACATACGGATGTTGTAACTGTAAGCCTACGTCACACTTTCTGGGTGCTGCGTCACTATTTTCCAATTTCAAATTTACATTTTCCGCCTTGTAACATGCATCTATAATCCTTCTCAAATATTAGCCCTTACAGCTTTAAAAATAGAGTTGGAAATAACTAAACGGTTTGCTTCTTTCTTAACTGAAACTGACGTCACAGGAGACATAAATTCTCAATTCAGTTAACGTTTCTTTGTAGTGAAGTGACGCCGGTACTAAAAATCTTATTGTCGATAAGTATAAATCTGCTATAATATCAGTAGGTAGGCCAAAATACCTATTTTGGGTGCAGAGTAGAACCATACTGTACCTATAGCTAGGTATTATGTATGGACCTCGCTCTCTTTACCGTTGTCACTCTCTCACACCCTTTAATCAGAATCAATTTTACCCTCACATCGTGACATCAAGGCTATTTCTGTTGAACGATACTATTAACTATTTATCGATATCAAGTTACCTAGTTGTGTTTATTTCTTTCTGGCAAATCATACATACAGGGCGTACCTTACAAACTGTAACATAGGACTGATTATCCTCGTGCATCTTAATTCCTACTTTACAGTTATAGTTAATTAAATTGACAATCAAATTATAACCATTTTTTTTACTCTTGACGAGTCAACTTACTGCAAAACCAGTTTAATTTATTTAGTTAGCAACTGTGATGATCTTTCCGACCGTTTTCGGCCATGGCGACCACTTTGACTCCTAATTGGACGGGCGCTGGTGCCCCCGAAGATGGCTTATGTAGCCGATCTTCGCAGCAAACTCCCGTGCACAATGAGGGCATGTTAGTACACCGCTTACATAGTTATAGCTAATGGCGGCAGGAGGACGGGCCTTTAGCTCATCGCGCCTAACGTTGAGGTCAGCTTTTCGCTGCTCCTCGAACTCGCGGACTTGTTTACAATACCACGCCATTCTAGGCGCTTTGCTGCCAAATCTTCTCAGTGAAAGGGCTCAATGTTGCATCTTTTTATGTGTCTCTTCTGAACATCAAAGTGAACAAATAGGTTTTTTTATCTGATAAAACGTAAACTGTTTTTCATGGAGTTCTATGAACTTCGACACTTCTGCAGTTAGCCTTATTGTTTAATCGTATAATGTATTAAGTAAGTTTATTGCATAGGTAATTCTACGTAGGTATCGATGTTTTTATATCGATAAGTATATCGAGCGCCATCCATCACTCGAAGGCAACGCAATATCGGTATAAAATGACGTAGTAACGATTCACGTATAGTTTAATTTTAACTCAAGCAAACTTAGAACGATGTTTGTTTGTATTGGTTAACGTGAAAACTGCGAACTGCAAAGATCGTATTTTAAGCGTATTGATATTAACCAATTTTACTGAATAAACAAGAGTGTTTATACTATCTTGTTATGTTATAACAATATTCTCTGATGATCAAAAAGTGTTGATTTTTACTTCGAAAACATGTAAACACTACTTTTAAGTCTCTGTTTCATCGTTTAAATCGAGTTTTCGAATTTTATGGAAGGTTTACGAATCATGTCCATGTGTTGTCGAAATTTTGAAGCTCTATGAGTATTTTACATACCAACTATCGGTATAAAATCGTAAAGTGATCGATAAGTTTTTAAATATAAATAATTCACGTCGCATGATTTTGGTAAACATAAATTATTATTGTTTTCTTGAAGTAAGTGCCTGATTGACGATATTTCTTGACCTTACTCACTTCCAACCAAAACAAATTTTATTGTAAATTCTTTGCAATACCTATTTGCACTTATGTATTTAGCTAATATACGTTTAGTTATAAAATATTTTAAAATCTATCGCCGCCTGCATGTTTATAAATGAATGTTTGATTGTACATATTAGCGTTTCTCAAGTATGTTATTTATCAGATTCCACTGAAACTTTGGTATGTTTGCATTGCACGCTGAAAAACGTTTCTGAATTGAATTAAAGGACAAACGAGATCGCGGAACACATCATCATTATCATTTGCCTTCGAAGGGATGGAACCCTAAACATTTTAATTTTAAAATATAGTTACCTAAATAAGTGACGCACCCAGTTGCCTGCCAGTACCAATACCTCACTTAAGACGTAAGCACATTTTAATTACAAACCATTCATTTTGCATTGTCAAAATCAGTAACAAACATTACAATGATATTTGCATTGTTTTGAATACATTTCATCTGCGTCAAGAAGTCATAACACTTCATTGTCTACAAATAAGAGTATTATTATACGCTTCTCACATGCATTTAAAAACGTGAAATGAGAGTCAGGATATACGTCCTTCCTGACAGAATTATTCTGAGTTATACATCTGACTAGATTTATATACTGTATAAAATAAATACAATCTCAAATCTGTCAAACATTATCAAATCTGTAAAATTTTGTATGTAATGACGTACCAAAATTGACAGATTTGATAGCTTTGAGATTGTTTTAAGCGTTCATGGTTACATACCCCGCTGATCAAGCAAAAATACTTGTTATTTAATAATCTTAAACAACCTCGGTATCACAACACCCAGGGAATCGAACCAGCCCGCCTCTCAGCTTCGGAAGTAGTCAATAATGTATGTCGTAAATATGCAGTGTTATTCAATGTGTAAGACGACCAAGATGTGTTAAGGTGAGTTGGTAGAGCAGTGGCGTGGTAGGTTATACAAATCCACGCGGAGCAACGTAATTCGTAACCGTCCCTGACCATTCTTGGTATGTAGTGGAAAGAGGGTAGACCGATATGTTTGCCCTTAACAACTTACCCGCAAGATCTTCAGTTACTCCGTGATCATGGCGCTTGCAACAGTGCCGAAATATCGGGAACTCAAAAATAAGGTACATGGTAGCAATCCCGTAACAAACTATTCAATGTTAGTGACCATGAAAGTTTAAAACAATATATACTTACTTATTTAGATATAAATAAAAACAGAATCACTACACATAAGACCGTGTTCATTGTATTGAAAAAAAAACTGTAGCATATTTGAATATTCAATTCTAAATCACTGAAATCACTAAATTGCTATATAAAAAAAACACGAACGTTTGCAAAAAAAAACATAATCTTTTGAAAACGATATTCTGCACTGTCAAACAAACACAGAACAATAAAATTTAAAACAACCAAAGATACATTTGTACCAATATTTGCCTTACAATGGAAAGTTTCATAATACCGAGTGTCGGGTAACATATCGGAAAACTACTAGCTACGGACTGAATGCGATTGACCTTAGTTTTTACGAGCCGATACCTCGATAATGGACGCCGACAAAAACTGTTTGTTTGTAAACAGTTTTCATGGCTAGATTATAATTTTGAATACCTTAATTTTAGAAGGCCAAATAGATTGTGGGTGACATAAAACATGAAAAACTAGTTATACTTAAACTAAATGTTATTTCACGAAAGTTCTAGGAGATAAAAACACGTAAGTATTTATAAATGAATTATTTGCATTAATTAAATGTTAAAAGCTTGTGAGAGACATTTTATTTTATTTGTAGACGTACAAAACAGGTAACAGCCATTAGGTTTCAAAATACAATAAAAAAAAACTATATTGCTATCTTGAACAAGTAATACAGTGTAGTGAGTGACTATAACGTACTTAGAATACATTTTTATTATATGCCTAATATCGTACTACAGTCAACAGCCTCAGAGGTAAAGCTGTCTGCACAAATTTTAATTTTCAGTTAGACCTGCCTGACGATTCTGTAAACAAAACCGCGCTCACTTCGTCGCTGCACTCGCTCATCAACGAAAAATATAAGGAACCTTTTTACTAACAAGATAGAGGCTATGTTCGTTTGTACGGCTAAGTCGAGTTTTAGAGCGAGTCCGTTGCGTTTTTCTTAGAGAATCGACCGGCAGGTTTGACTAGACTAAAGATTCAGTATCAATTCCATTCAAGTTATTTGAGGTTTTGTAGTAGTTTGATGACTTGTTTACTACTAAAAAAAATTTTACTAGTTACCTAACTAAGTATTAGAGGCACACAAATTAGGTTGACCATTACAATTATGTTATGAAATGACCATTCTATTCAATGAATCTCTTATACTCATAATGATAAGTACTTAACTTAGCAGAATTATCTGATACGCAGCAAAAGGTATAGCTTTAAAAAATGTTGCGTTTTTAATGAACTGGGGGTTTCAACCTAAGAATCGAAGTCGCAACCTGCTAGACTACTCGTCATTACAACCTTGACCTTACTTTTGTGGCTGATAGTTATAACTGCGAGACACGCTCCAACCAAAGACATATTATCAATGACGTATAAACTTACACGACGTATACTGTTGTCTTTTATTTACGCGAACACGATACATTTAAATGAAACTACTTTTACGGATTATTTCGCGATTTATTAACATTTTATTTAACCTGACGTTTCGAACGTCAAAATATTGTAAAGACGAATAACACCTTAGTCTATCTGTGACCACGAACGCTGTAAAGTGTTCGAAACGTCAGGTTAAATAAAATGTTAATAAATCGCGAAATAATCCGTAAAAGTAGTTTCATTTAAAAAATTACACGACGTA
Organism: Anania fuscalis; assembly: GCA_950371115.1. Taxonomy (NCBI): domain Eukaryota; kingdom Metazoa; phylum Arthropoda; class Insecta; order Lepidoptera; family Crambidae; genus Anania; species Anania fuscalis. The sequence goes on from OX493344.1 coordinate 10,848,872, forward strand.
GTAATTATTTATTATAGTAGTGTTATCATTGCATCACACCACCCAGGCTGACTCGTTATCAGTAAACAGTAAGTAACTGATTATGTACATCAAATAGCTTCAACTGTCTTGCTGATTACAAAATAGTATATAAGTAACAAGTAGGGAAGAAAAAAAACAAAAACATTATTAACTTCATTTCGTGAAGAAACCTTCAAGTTCAGTCTACTAAATTGGTAGCCATCATGGTCCAAAAAATGGTCCTCTGTTCTTAAGAACAGACAGATGTTGTTTAAACATAAGACACATGTCATCAGACCTTGTAATTTTATATAATAAAACTAGACCGATTTTTGGACTAGCTATTGTCACAAAACAGGCTGAATCTCAAAGATACCTTGGGATTTCCACAAGCGAGTAAACAGGTCGAAGAAGACTGGCCGTTTGGTCCAGTCCAAGGGATCTTTGAGATTCAGCCTGTTTTGTGACAACAGCTAGTCCAAAAATCGGTCTAGTTCTATTGTATAAAATTACAAGGTCTGATGACACAGCTCTAAACAAATATACTTCCTACTTGCATAGAAACTATAATAGATTTGCTACAATATCTAAAGATATTGTAGCAAATCTATTATTTATAATAAGTATTTCGCTAATTGCTCATCTACACGGCTGGCGGCTTAGAGCAGTTGGTTAAACGCTCTAAGGCTTGTTTGTAGGAAACTAGCATGTTATTATTAATATTGATTCTTATTCGTAAACAATAATATTATTCTTCGCCTAACTCATTAAACATGTTTGGTCTCGCTTTGCCTGGTTGTCATTTGTCTGAGGCTTGCTCTACAATTACGTTTTTGTTTTGGTAAATATTTTTCTTCGGTAACTGTCAGTCAAGCAATACTTTTTTTATAATTACTTTTAAAATTTCGCGTTGCATAATTTAAAACTCAATGAAATGGGAATTAACGCGATCATAATTTAGGTACAAAATGTTACCTCTTTTGCCTGACGTTTCGATCGGGTTACACCGACCGTGGTCACAGGCTGACTGGAACAGCGATGTCTTCACTCCGTATGAGAGATTGTTTATTTTACTTTTTTTATACTTATTAGTTCTAGTTAAATTACGTATAAAAGTTATGTAAGTACACATTTTTCACTAAAATAAGATGAAGAACAGATAGAGTCACCGAAATTTTAAAGTCAGATTGATTGTAGTCATATCTTTGTGTCAAGTGCTAAGATTAGTTAGAACATGATTTTGGAATTCTCAAGACATCGATTTTTAAGATTTGCAACAGGATTAGTTACACTTTTACCTATCTAATATCCATTTAAGAATCTAAGTGGGTAAGTACCTAAATCAAAACAAAATCTGAGTGCTAGAGTTTACCTAAACATAGTTTTTAAATAACACAGCCCAACAAAACGAGATAAGAACATTGATGTAAAAGTAAGTATGTATTATATAAGTCAATGGATAAGAAAGATATTTAATAGTTACGCGCCCTCATGCGAATGCTAATTTAATAATTAAGCTAAAATGATTTGTTAGTCTCTATAAAAACAATAGCAAACAAAAATTTCCGTCATACATTCTTAAGTAAATTAATAAAAAGTTTTTAAAAGTTTGTATGGAATTCTCGGTGCGTGCGCGGGTCCAATTCGAACTATTACGGTAATTTTAAATATTTGCGACTTGCGACTGAGCTAAGCTTAAAGTCCGAACTGTTTAGTTTAGGTAAATTAATCGAGCGAAGCGATTTAAGGGTGCTTCTTCGAGCAAGGCATTCTTTGGTGATTTGAGTGGCAATTTTTAAATTTAATATTTTTTTTAAATCGACCTCTGTATCTTAAAATATACGTAAAAGTAATGATTTTTATGGAAGTGGCACATAATAGAGCGATATACTTACAAAGATAATCGAGGTTAAAAAATTGGAGGCCACGCAAATCACAAAACACTCCACGAAAATGTTTTTTTTTTATTCAACTTTCTTAGACAAGTTATTAAATGTTATTTCATATATAAAATAAGTTATTATGTTATCAGTTGAAGAATAGGTAAGTAACTAACACAGAAATCGTTTTTTTAAAGCTTTTATCTAAATTTATATAAGAATCAATCGAGCATTATTTATTCTTTGTTAAAGACATGACAAACCTATAACACTATAACGTTTATAATATCTCGCCCGGTTTTTGACCTTCAACTCTTCATTATTTTTAAGCCTCTCTCTTCTTCTTCTTCCGGATAACTTCTTTCTTTCTAATTTTTTCTCTCTTGTTTTAGGCATTTTTGGTCTAAAAATTTATTCATTACAATTTTATTATTTATTAATCCATCTATCCGTCCATTAGCCGAAAGACGTCCACTGCTAGACATAGGCCTCCCCCAAGGATTTCAACAAAGATCGGTCTTCTGCCACCCGCATCTAGCGGCTTCCCGCGACCTTCACCAGATCGTCGGTCCACCTTGTGGGGGGCCTACCAACACTACGCCCGGCCCGCAGCCGCCATTCAAGGACCTTAAGGTTTGCAATTCTGAGAGCTACGTCGGTGACTTTGGTTCGCCTCCGGATCGTCTCATTTCTGATTCGATCGCGAAGGGAAACTCCGAGCATAGCTCCCTCCATCGCCTTTTGAGTGACCTTAAGCTTTCTTATGAGGCCCATCGTTAGCGGCCACGTCTCAGATCCGTATTGACATACGGATCTGAGACGTGGCAACGTCGCTGGCAACACACATTGATTCCATACCTTGGTCTTGGGGTATTGCGGTAGTGTTTGTGAGGAGAAGATATTACGTAGCTTCCCGAACGCTGCCCATCCGAGTTGGATTCGACGATTGAACTCTTTCTGGAAGTTGGACTTACCTAGCTGGACTGTTTGTCCAAGGTAAATATTATAGCGGTCAACAACTTCCAGAGTAGAGCCTGCAACCATAAGAGGAGTGGGTGCAACATGGGAGTTAGACATGTTTTTTGTCTTTTCCATGTTCATTTTAAGACCCACTCGTTGGGAGACTACTGAGGTCATCGAGCATTGCTCCAAGATCCTCCAGGGTCTCAGCCATGATCACGATATCATCGGCAAAACGAAGGTGAGTCAGGCACTCGCCGCTTATGTTGATGCCAAGTCCTCTCCAGTCCAAGAGCTTGAAAGCGTCCTCCAGCGCTGCGGTGAATAGTTTCGGGGAGATTACGTCTCCCTGTCTTACACCTCGCTGCAGCTGTATCGGTTCCGAGCTCTCGTCCTGGAGACGTACTGACATGGTGGCGTTTGTGTACAAAGACTTCAGCACTTCGATGTACCGGTAGTCAGTTTGGCACCGCTGAAGAGATTGGAGTACTGCCCAAGTCTCGATCGATTCGAAGGCTTTTTCGTAATACACGAACGCCAGGCATAGTGGCCGGTTATACTCTTCTGTTTTTTGTATAACTTGCCTGAGCGTGTGGATGTGATCGACGGTACTGTAGCCTTTACGGAAACCGGCTTGTTCGGGAGGCTGGAATTCGTCAAGCCTGCGTGCGAGACGGTTCGTAATGACTATCGAAAACAGCTTATAGACATGACTCAGAAGCGTGATGGGTCTGTAAATCTTCAGCAAAGACTTATCGCCCTTTTTGAAGAACAGCACCACCACGCCCCCCTGCCAAGCCTGTGGCGTTTTGCCCTGGAGTAGGACGGAGTTAAAGAGCCTCTGCAAAGCTAAATTTATTAATATAGCGTAATTTATTAATATAGGTAGCTAATCTGACACAATTTCTACTATCATAAGGTACGTAAAATTAGAAACCCATCAACTGCATCATTTTAATTGTGATTTAAACGGATTCACATTTCAAACTAAAAATATGATCATACAATACTATTACAAAACCCGAAAGTTATTTCATTTGCATGGCCAATAATTGATTTGCGTGGGTCAAAACTACCACGTAAACCACGTAAATCACGACCACGAAAATCAAAATAAATCCTTTATTCTTAAAATATACATAAACCTTTTAAGCAAATAAACTGTGTTTTGAATATAGGTTACGTAACCTAATATTTGTTCGCTGCGATATTTTATTCAATAAATAAATTTACAGACACCGGAGAAAATTGTACCACGCAAATCAAATTTTTGAGAAACCATACCCATGCAACGAGGTTCTTACCTTAATTTTTCGGACACTCGACGCGTCATCACACAAGCACTCTGCCAGGCCGTCAGAGCGCGACTAGTTGTAACGTGAATTAGGATGAGGCAACATCCGGTCGCGAAATTAGGGTTTTGCAAGTGAATTTATAATGATCCACGCAAATCAGTAACTACCCCGGGACAGTCACATTTTAATTTTTTTTAGATAATGTAATTCTTTTAGAACTACGGTCTAATTTTTCATAGAATTGTCAACTTCTTATGAATTAGTATTTTTTTTTTGGTAAGCGTGTACCGTTTAGTTTAAAATATATAATTTAATAAGAGACCAGATCGGGGTTTGGGACACTCCACGAAAATCAAAGAATCGGGGTATCTTATTTTTTAAATGATATTAAATAAAAAGATAATTGAATAATAGTCAATGACCCAGTTAAGAGAGGATTGGAAGTATACCCGAAAAAAAAAGTGGCTAGCTGACTTTTCGATTTCCATTATTTTTAGGTGATGCCGCTTAAAAAACGTGTCTCGAAGAACGACCCTTAACAAGTTACTAAATTAGCTCGATAAGTCGCTGAGATATAGGTAAGACCGTTATGACAGTCGGTTTTAAACGATAGAATGCAAAATAAGATAACAACAGAATAAAAATATTACCTACTTGCTTTTTGGGGTCACAAAGTAAATTTAATTATTTATTTTCTTATTAGTTAACACATAAAAGTGTTGAATATTTACACTTTTATGTGATAAGTAATAAGAAAATAAATAAATGAAGTGTCAAAACGGCCCTCTAAGTTAAATCGCTTGCTTAATAAACTATTATAATCTCATGCTATTGTTTCTAGTCCACATTTGTCGGAATAGGTTAATTTGTAAAAGATAATTCACCGACTTTTAGCAAGTTAAAAGTTAACAGAACAATAAAAACAATTGGGCACATATTGATAATTTTTTGAGTTAGCAACCGGTTGTCTTGTCATTGCTCTCAATTCGTATCAGATAACAACCTGTATATTTGTATTTTTAAATAATTAACAGTTGCTAATCGTTCAGACTTCATTGTGTAATTAAATTTCGCAAACTCTAACTGTCTTATTCAGAGCGCATTTGCTATTCCGGAACTATGGTTAAACCACTGTTTTAAAGTACAAAAATCAGTGGTTTAACCTTAGTCCCGGAATATAGCAAATGCACTCTGAATAAGACAGTCAGTGTCTGATTCTGGTGCTTAAATGTTCTCACTTGTGCTCACTTCTACGGCGAGTTCGTGGCAGCCGCAACAATGTTCTACAGGTCATAGCTGACAGTGGGGACTGTCCACTGGTCGAGCACCTATGTGAAATAACCAGGTCACTTTTAACTATTAAATCCCCTCTGGACGGGGATGTTAAAGACGCCCTTAAACCTATGGAAGGAGAGATATCACAACTACCCCCTGGACATGATCTAACTTGAGCAACCTGGAACCAAGTAGGCCGAAGCAAGGAGAACATGCACAAGTGGGGTTTCAGCTTGGAGAGCGCATGTCTATGTGGCATTTCCCCCCAGATAATGGCACATCTCCTGTAATGCCCTGCGTGTCCCTACCCCTGCACACGTGAGGATCTTTACAAGGCCACTGAGTTTTAGTCCTCACATATATAAAAGCCTGAGTGAGTTGACGAGCAAAGAAGAAGAAGAAGAAGACTATTAAATACTAATGTTAGTATTTAACTATGTATTTGATAAGCTTGCTGTTACTAACACTATAGTGGATCTTTTAATATCTGATTAATAAATATTTGTATTGTTTTATTTATTTTTAAATATGCAAAAAAATTTATAGGGCCAAGATCGAATTTTTAGAAAAAACACATTTCCATCCTTTTTTTCTGTTTTCGATACTCATAATCACCTGAGACCAACTGACATCAGTTCTATGGAATAGTCTTTTTTTGAGATTCGTTTTTGTCTGTCCGTATAAAAAGAAGCTTTTTTTGAGCTACCGAATTAAAATAATACGCAACTTTCACTACTACAACAAAATCTGCGTAACTAGGACGTAAACAGCTTTCAATCCCATTATCCAAATTTAACCCAGTGAAGATTGAAATAATATAGTCTGTTAGGAAAGCTGACGACCTCCGTAGCCGAGAGGTGAGCACGCCGAAATATATGGCGCCGCCATCTCTGAGGTTCCGGGATCGATCCCCGGTCGGGTCAATGTAGACAACGAACTTTTCTATATTGTTTTGGGTCTGGGTGTTGTGGTACCGTCGTTGATTCTGATTTCTATAACACAAGTGGTTTCTACTTACCTTAGTATCAGAGCAATGTATGTGATGTTGTCCAATATTTATTTATTCTTAAAGCTAAAGCAAATAATACCTAAATCAAACCACCAATTAACATTAGAATAGTTTGTTACGAGATTGCTACCATGTACCTTATTTTTGAGTTCCCGATATTTGCACTGTTGCAAGCGCCATGATCACGGAGTAACACCGTGATCAAAAAAACTATTCTAATGTTAGTGACCATGAAAGTTTAAAACCAATTAACTGTTCTACTGTTTACTCATCGCAATATGCATTTAAAACTTAATACAAACTCATTAAAGTGTTTATTATCCCAGTGTTATTGTAACGCGCGCGCGTTTATGTCCACATTTCATTATTTCTGTTATCACTAGAAAACAACAGAGTAGAATCCACTGAACAACAAAATTAAAATAATAATGTCTGGTCGATAATGCCTAGTAACTATAATGTTGTTTTCTGTGTATTGAGGAAAAAAATACAATAACAAAATACTTATTTTCAATCTCTATTTTTAACATTGCTATGCTAGTCAGATACAGTAGAGAACACAGAAGGTTCACAGCTCCCGCATCGACAAAAGCAGGTACTTCGCTTAATCCGCAAAACGCTTAAACGAATTTTCGTATACAGTAATATGTTTCTAATCCAACCATACTCGCGTTTTAATAATACTATCGCTGGATGCATATCCACATTGCGCTAGAATGACATAGATATAGCAATAATTTTGGAACCCACAAATTGAACCGCAATCATTTGGTGTGATTTGAGCATAATACGACTTATTTTTACAAGCTGAAAAATGATATAACAAATCAGTTATTATTGTTTTTGTGATTAAGTACAGTCAACAGCACGTCGACCCACCCAAAAAGTCAAAAATTCTCCAATAGATTTTCAACTGCCTGACATATAGAGATCATCTTCAAATGAGAAAATTTGACACCTTATGGTAGGTCGACGAGCTTTTGTCCGTACAATAAATATGTTTTCGTAGCTTACTATACATAAGATAAAAGGATAAACATTGGTCATCTCAGGTTAAAGCTGGAAGTGGTTACAAAGCAACAAAAGCAGGCGACAGACTTGTGCTCAGTGGTCGACACACAGGGTAGGTGGTCTTTTAGTATGGTCAGTGACTATATCCAGAGATCCAGCCAGACAACAAAATCTGTGATTATACAGAGCTCAGCGTAATAAATTTCGAATAAAATGTCCAAGAAATGTGCATGCCAAAAGTGTTATATAACTTTTATTTATATTTATAATACCAGCCCCTCTAGCACGATCAACAAAACACGATATGATATAGCGATTTATCGCATATTTTTTGTCGAAATATGAACTTTTATCGAAAAAGCGAGCATAACCGTGACGTCGCCGGCACGGACATGCTCACTGTTTCAATAAAAGTTTAAGATGACAGCTATGTTATCATATTTGAAAGTAAAGAGGCGATATATCGCTATATCATATCGTGTTTTGTTGCTCGTGCTAGAGGGGCTGGTATTTGACTTTTACTTTTATAGTATCCAATGTACTAACCACAAAGCCAAGGAAGACGGACCGCGAGGGACTGTGATGTAGAGGCATCTACCCTCTTCGCGCGGTAAGGAGGACTAAGTCTACCGAATCCTTTTCTGTTTTGCGACGTTTCTGACCACGAGTCACGCTCATCACCACCAATAAATATAGTGTAGGTAAATGCTCTGTCGGTTTGAAATATTGTTGATTATCTTAGACACAAATTCATCAGTTCATCTCCGTCTTTTCACTTCAGGCAATGGAATAGAAAGTAAAATATCTTGCGACTCATGTTATTTTCTAAAATTAGTGTCAATAATAATTTTTACTTTCTGAGACTTTTTAAAAATACGTGAAAATGTAACAAAATAATGTATAAAAAACTACAAATCAACTAACTAATAGGAAACCTACATAATATGGGACCATAATATTATCAATCACTTTAAACTTAAAAGCTTCCTTCGTCTAGGTCCTATATCTCAAAAAGCTCTTTTACCACAGTATATAGTATATAAATATATGTACTGTGGATATACTTACCTATGTTAAATATTGCCATATTCTTTATTTAGAATTCCTTGTTAGCAACAATCACACCACTTTCCTATCAAAAGTCAATGCTCAAAAACGTCACCTTTAGCTAGGGTTGTACACGTCCAGACTAGACTATCGAAAGACGATTGCCAACCCTACCTATTTCGCTGTTGTTAATAAAAAGAGGATTAAACATAGCGAACCTTCCCACGTTTGGGATTACAAGTGGTTATCTCTGGCTTGACAACCACATGGCCTAAATTGGCCTAGAGATAGACCTGTTTGTCGGAAGGTCACGGTGCCTCCTCAATGTGACCCTTGCTTAGTAACTACTATTATTATATTACCATTCTAGCGGATTCATTTCGCTATTGCATCATTAAAACCTTACCTGCCTATATCATCATCTATCTATCTTCTCTTTCTATATATAAATACATCAACATTTCTATAATTATATAAGTAGCTAAAGCACTTGTGTTATTGAAATCAGAAACATCGACGGTAGGTACCACATCGAACTATTCTATATTGTCTCGGGTCTGAGACCCGAGACAATATAGTTTTCTACATTGACCCGACCGGGGATCGAACCCGGAACCTCAGAGATGGCGGCGCCTGATATAGTCCGGCGTGCTCGCTTCTCGGCTACGGAGGTCGTCAAATCTATCTATCTTATCTAGGTATCTATCTTGATGGCGTATGTCAAAAAAATTAAGAAGAATTAAGTAATTAATTTAGCCATAATCTCCAGAGAATCCATAAAATAAGCTCTTTCACATCCTAAAGCGATTTGTTACTCACCAAATCGCGTTTTAACATAACCCTGTATTAAAAGTAATTTATCAGTTGACCTCCCTTGTAATAACACGTTTTATGACCCTTTTATCTATGTAGTTAAATATCGATACTATATTTAGACAAGCAACAACACCGTTGTTGTTTTTTTGCTTTTATCGCCATAACTCGTAAAATGATAGGATATTCAATAAATTTTCCAAATGCCCTATAAAACATGGCCAAACTGGTAAAAAGGATATTTAATAAAGATAGGGTTGCTAGAATCAGAAAATTCATAAAACATTTACAATTGTTTTTTTCAGTACATTGTTTCATTTTTATCACAAAAACAATAGTTACTTTATATTTTCGAGCTTAGTCCGCCACAATGTTCAAAACATAATATCACATGCAAGAAACGTGATTACTTTTGCTCATTTTTATAGATAATGGTGCGGAACCCTTCGTGCGCGAGTCCGACTCGCACTTGGCCGTTTTTTTTACTCGATTTATTTTCCATGTCTCTGTAAACCTCTACCTACCTAACAAGTAAGTTCATAATCTTGCCCACGAGTATGATCAAGTATGAACTTCTCGAGATTTTCTATGGGAATATTTAAGGACTCCGAAAGCCAGCGTAAAACCTCCTGGCTAAAGAATCTTAGAGAGTGATTCGGACTTAGCATAAATTCCCTATTCAAGACAACAGTGGGTTAAGTGCAGATTGCCTTGCCATGATGATCACTAACCGTCGGCAGGGAAAGGCACTCAAAGAAAAAGGAGTAATTACGATAAATGGTATTCCCCTCCCATGTTCCCGTCTTTCTGTCATACGCCTAGATCTTAAATATATTGGACAACATCACATACATTGCTCTGGTCCTAAGGTAGGTAAGTAGCTAAAGCACTTGTGTTATAGAAATCAGAAACAACGACGGTAACACACACCCAAGATCTTGTGATTACGTTATCATCATGTCAGCCTATTGCAGTCCATTGCTGGACGTAAGACTCGCCCAAAAAGCGCCAAAGAGCACGATCTCTTTTTTTCAACCATTGCAACCATTGCCAGCCATCTACCTAAGGTCATCGGTCCATAAAACTGGAGGACTTCCTACACTTTTTCTGCCAAGGTATGGTCTCCACCCAAGAACCCGTTTACTCCATCTTTCATCGGTTCTACGACAGATGTATATGACACTTTATATTCCCGTTACTTCGTGCTTCTGCCGGATGAACTCGCTTCGGATTTTATCCCCCAAATTACAACCATTGACCTTTTCATAGCTCGCTGAATGACGTGAGTCGGTGGGCCAGCTTTTCTATCACGTTCAAAGTTTTGGCTCCGTAGGATACGTTACGCGAAATATTTAAATCTTTTTTAACTATTCCGTTATACGTTAAACCTAAAAGTAATCCATAATAAACTATTTTCAGTAACAACACCGTATAAATCCTTGAAATAAGTTATGATGCCATCCAATAGTCGTTTGATGGAGTCAAAATTAATTACATCAATTCCAAATGTATACCAATTTCAGTGGAAATCAGACCCTATCAGCTCGTTCTGCGAAATCGTAAATTAAAATCCCAATCCTGCTTTAGATTACTGGTAGGATTAGCCTTATCAAACTACAATATAATGAATCACTAATTCTAACTTGTTCTTGAGTGCCGTGGCTGTCTATTTTTGTTTTAGCATTAGGTATTGATTCTGGTGCTCAAATACCACCTAGGCCTATCTTCAGCAGTAGACGTCCTATGGCTGAAATGATGATGATGATGAGACTTGCCATTTTAGATCACGTTCATTTTAATCTAAGCTCTAAAATCCTCTGTTTATATTAGTAAATGTAATTAGTAAATTCGGGGATATTAAAGATATTATGCTTTTCGTGTGAATATTAAGAAATTATTTTGTCAGCCCTACTTATCGGTATCAGTAGATAATTATTTCATGTTACAAGTAGTGATAAACATTTTCATAATAACGGCTATCAGTGAATCTGTCCCAGTTTGGAAGGGATATTTTTAGACGTGAATGCAATACACGGGAACCATGAGTGGCTAAGAATAAACGCGAATATGGTAGAAGTATTACAAAATCACACATAAAATATAAATAATGAATTTTATTAGTGTAAAACACCGTGAGCCGTAAACCGACTTCAAAAAACGGAAGAGGTTCTTAGTTAAATTAAAAACGTGTTTTATAGATGTATAAAACTAATATGTTCATAAAATGGTTTGTATACTTCTATGGTAGTAACGTATGTACTTTAATCATTCTAACGCGGTTAACGAGAAAACCTAAACTAAGTTATGGTGAGATAACATTGCATGTATGCTCGTAGGTCGATGAATCAGATTCATTCATTAAATGGTTTTGCCTATTTTCTATGTTTCTTGAGCAAGGAATACTCGTACTTAATTAAAACAAGAGAAACAAATATATAACCGTCTTTTACCACCATAGGAGACCATTTTTAAATTAATGCGAATGAGTGGCTTAAATAGGATATTATTAAAGTAATGACCAGAATGACCTATTTCGAGAAAGTCCTTAAGTTCAAAATTTGGAACCGACTCGTACCTACGATTGATTAAAATTTACTAGTTGAATGAGTGTGACTCATTAAACTGCTTGCGTAGTAATTATTTGCTAATTGCTCATTTCATTAGGATGTTTGTAGAGTTCAGGTGTATCCGGCATACAAGTGACAAAAAGTAAATATAGGTAAAGCTAAATTAAATATAGTTTTACTACGAATGAACTTTACCTATTGTATGATAACTTACTTCTTCCTGTTAATGACTTGATGTTTGTGATGATTTGATTTGAACGCTTTGGTAGATTTATGATACTATGTAGATAATCACAACCTTTTGTTTACCTTGTATTCTACAGTACAGTATGATCCTAATTTTCTCTATACGTCAAAATCAAAATATTTTTACACTTTTTAACCATGACAGAACGTTATCATCAAGAATCGAAAACAATTTCATAGCCTTATTTAAATACGTAGTGTTTTTAAATTAATCAGTTCACAACATATCAGTAGGTACCTACTTACGTGACCCGTGACATTGTTTGCCTCCTGCGGCTCATGGAACATACCTACAATACTATCTCTTGGTTTCTGTGTTGCCTACCTACTCTTTGATGACATGCATGTTTTGAATCATCGAAATTGCGATGTGGTCGATCACTACGTAGGCCAGCTCATACCTTTGTTAGAAAATTAATTAACAGAGTACTAAGTCCTTTGATTTAAACTAAGTACTCTGTTAATTAATTTTCTTTAAAAAAAAATTATTATTATTTTTATAATGTACCTAGGTCATTTATTCAAGGTTGGCATACCTTTTTTAATGAAAAATGGAAATGTAAAAGGAATTGAAATGCAATTATAAATGTGTTTATTGTTTTCAAGGAGTACCCAAGATATAAGATTAGATTAATTATAGTCATCAACTCGGTAAGGGGGCATCAATATCTTATCCGGCAGTTAAGTACACCGTTCTACAGGTTTTTATTTGGATAAAATATTATTTTCCGTAATACCCTTGACTTTTGCTGGCTAAGGCTAAGGTGTCTTGGTTTTCTGGTACACAGTTGTGCTAATATAACTTAATATACTTGTTTTATATGTCTTTCATACGCGAATGCGTCAAAATGCGGAGCAAAAATGTTGAACTTACTGCTCAATGAGCGTGAAAAAGGAAAAAACTACCAAAAGTAAGTGTAGGTACGTACGTTGACGTTAGGTATTAAGCATAAGGTCAATACTTTCACAGAACACAATTATAGTTATACAAAACACTTAACAATTGATTCATTCGCAAAATAAACCAACGCAACGGTCGAAATTAATGTAGAATGTAATGTACAGTCTACATTAATTTCAACAGAGTATTACGTAGGTACATAAACGAACTCTATCTCCGAAAGTTCCGACACTGATCAGTTCAACATTTTTTCCTATCAATTAAGTATGAAGTTAACATCCACTTCCGAGACTGATCCAGTGTATAAGTTAATTATTCGGCATTTGACTGGCAAGACCATGCTACTCTTCCCAGGTATGTAAAGTAAATTTTATCCTTTTTGTTTTTTCCGAGCACAAAAGTTAAAGATAAACTGTTTGCGATCACATAACATCAGGAATCAAATTGTTGCTAATTGAATTATTTACCTTACTTAGTTATGGTAGGGACAGAATAAAAGTACGTACACTAAATATATATTGTGAAACACAGGTAACTTAACTTATTAGGTACCTTCTTAATAAATAAGATTTACCTACTACTATTAGTTTTATATTACAATCTCAGATTTAGCTATGGCGTTAAATATTATTTGTTAACATGAAGAATAGTGTTTAATAGATAGTAATATACCACGTAACGTACTAATAATGTGTAGGTACCCCTGAGTAATACCTAATTGCAGTAAAAAACTAAAATTGACAAATGACAAACGACATATAAAGATATGTTTATGGTTAGATGTGAGCAGCACTTACTAATATTGTGATTCAGAGTTTTGAATTAGCTCATTTGTAAGCCGGCAGCTTAGTCAGACTTGATTTACGAGAGTTTATGAAGCGGCTGAAAAACTGGCGTTTCTATGCGCGAGCGCACTCAGGAGGCGACCAGCGGATAAATTAAGATTATGACGATTGCCGACTATTTTCAACCGACTTCGTAAAAGGAGGAGCTTCTCAAGTCGTCGTAATCTTTCTTAGGGTTAGGGTAGGTTTAGAGATATGATCGATCACGCCGACAAAGTGGTAGAATAAAATATTCAAAAATATTTCTTTGGGTAGCCATGTAAGCTACATGTAACGTGGGGATGTTTTTTTTTCATTGTCTACCCCATCGTGTGGGATATCGTTGAATAGGTCCTTTAATGACTTAGGGGTTGCTAAGACTATTTTTCGCTTTAGGGATCCGTTTGCAAAATATTAAACTTTAAAGTGCCAAGTTTTGTTCGAGTAGAGCGTCTCAACTCTCGGGTGGGACTAAAGTTGAACGACTCGTTCAACTTAGCCGTTCAAAAATTCCGGTAACGACGGGCAAACGGAACCCTATACTGCGCGTGCACATGCACATGCACTTGGCCGGTTATACTAAAAATGCTAAAGTATATGAGGATGGATGGATGTTGTTGCTCTTTCACGCAAAAACTATTGAAAGGATTTTAATTAAAAACTTTACAATAATAAATAATAGCTAATATACATCAGAATAACACATAGGCAATTCATAAAGATTTTGTGTTATTTCGCCGTAATGAATAGACCATGCGAACCAAGTGGACCGACGACCTGGTAAAGTTTGCAGGAAGCCGCTGGGTGCAGGTCGCTGCCTACCGGCCGATCTGGAAGTCACTGGGGAGGCGGTTCAGCAGTGGACGTCTTGTGGCTGATATGATGATAATGATGATGATGAACGAAGTCTTGGGCAAAATATAAAAAACAAACAGCGTTTTTGTAATAAAATCCGTATAATAAATATAATAATAACAAGCAGGCATGTGGATTAGTGCAGGTCCACAGGCCAGGCAGCGCCCGCGCACCGGACGCCGCTGTATATCAACGACGCACGGTTGGCACCGACGATTTCGCGCGCTGGATCTTTTTCAGCAGGATCTGAAGATTAAGATTTAATTATTCTCGGGCTCTTTTTTTTATTTGAGATGGGCTTACTCTTGACCCCAATCTTGCTCTAGAGCATAGATGGGATCTACGATGGAGCGAGCTTGCCCAGAAGATCATGTCAAAATACTCTCTTGAGCCAAGTATCCTGGCGTCCTAAAACATCGTTTGGGTGTTGAAAAACCTCAATGCTCTTACTAGGCTGATCAAGAAAAAAGGCAGCTAGCTAGAGTCTAGAGAGTCTAGAGTCTAGCTAGAGTCTAGTCTAGCTATAGCACTAACTCTTTGCACGGAAAAAAACTAAACATTTAGTGGACAGCGTATTGTTAGAGAAGTGTAAAGGGTAATGAAATAAGGGCGAAGCTGAGCTACTCAAAACTTCGTAACTTTTTATTGGACAAAAAAAACATTGCATCAGAGATTTCGCGCGATCGAAACCTATTATGCTGCTGTTATGGAAAGAAATAGAAGAGGATCCTATAGAATAGGATCAGCCTCAGTGGCTTCCATCGAAAAAGAAAGGGCCTAGTTCCACAGTAACTTCTTCTTCTTCTTCTTCTTCTTCTCGAGTCAATGGCAATTAAATTCTCTGCGCCCAAAAAGTGGGAACATCAATGGCCTTCTGGTTGGCTTACGTTACAGTAACTGATTTTGGCAGATTATGATGATAACGATACTATGCACCAATAAAAGGAAAATAAATAAATATTGGATAACACTGATGTATGTACATTGCTCTGATTCAAAGGTATGTAGCCAAAGCACTTGTGTTATCGAAATCGGAAACAACGACCGGTACCACAACACTCAGACCCGAGACAATAAAAGTTCGTTTACAACATTGACCCTACCAGGGATCGAACCTAGAACCTCAGAGATGGCGACGCCATATACAGTCCTCCTCGCCTCTTGGCCGAGGAGGTCGTACGGAAGTCGCGGAAGATGAATACAGGGGCGTGCGGGCCAATCAGGCAGTGCCTACGTGGTAAATGAAAAGAAGTCGGTAGGCAGTAGGTATTTACACAAATGTGGGTCCATGAAAACCACTAATTTTCATCTTTATAACACTATATATTTTTTTAATTATTTGAAAACCATACAGCGTTAGAAAAGTGTAATAAAATATTTAGTAAGGGCAATTACAAGGTTTCATTTAACATACTATTAGTAGGCAGCAAACTGACATGAACTTCATGACATGAAGGGTAAACTAAGAACTGCTTTTCGTAGGTATCTAAGCTGCCTTCCTCGATATAAACCTAATGTCCGCTATGATGACTCACCATGTTGTCGCGATCAATCTGCCTCTGCTGGTTCTTCCTGAGCACAGCGGCTGATGGCACCGGTTTCCTCGCTGCCTGCTCCCGCGGGGGGATGGACGACTTCCTGGTGTTCCTCGCGCTCATGATCTTGGTTAGCAGAATGTGGTTGTGCCTCTCGATTTCCCGTAGTCTTTCGTTGGTAAAAGACATGTTGATTCTGCGTGTTTGAGGGACCGAAATTGACCTGGGAAAAGAAGTGATGGTGCAAGACTTCATCGGTGTCAACTTAATTAAATTAAATTTTATGATGATGATTGTATTTGGAAAGTTTAGGAGCTTTAAGTCCAGAGTGAATAGGCATCTTCTGGGCAAGCTTGCTCCATCGTAGATCCCATCTATGCTCTAGAGCAAGATTCAAGATCAAGCAAGAGCAAGCCCATCTCAAATTTAAAAAAAAGCTGCAATGTACATATTAAGAAAGAGGCTTTATAACTATAAACATACAAAATAAAACTAAATTCAGATGAGCGCAAACATAATGAGGAGATAATAACAATATCTTCTAGTGTTGCTTAATAGTTTTAATCATTTACGACGTAAGATCTTACGAAATTTAAATAAAAAGTAAATAAATGTTTAAATCCGGTTCATCATCATCATCACCAGCATATGTCAGTTCACTGCTGGACACAGGCCTCTCCAAAAGGAGGATTTTGCCATAATCGCCACGCTTGGCAGGCGGGTTGGCGATCGCAGTTTAGCCAATGGTGGAGAGGAGACGCTGCTGCCCGTCTTCTTGTGGCGGTTCTCCTGTAGTCGCCTCTTACGACACCCATAGGAAGAGAAGGGGTGGTGCGATTCTTTTAACTTGCCGGCACCACACGGCACAAAATCCGGTTAGTAGGACCAAAAAACTTAATCATAAACAAAGTACCTAATTTTTTTTAAACAAGCTTTTTATAAAGTTCTGATCCTCCAACATACCCATAATCAGTCGTAGATCGGCCGGACACCGATCCTGGAGCCCTATGTGACATAGAAGACTGGCTTTTTGTCAACTTCATGGAAGACTGTACTATCTGGCTCTTGTTCACGTCGCTGGTGGATTTGGGCTGCGTTTTAATCGACTCCTCCTCGCTTTTGTCCTCCTCAAACTCGTCTGAATAACCATCTTCTTCTTCTTCGCAGGACTTGGTCGGCTCATCTTCTGTTTCAGAGTCGTAAACGCACGTTTCCACGCAGATGTTGGGTGGCTTCTTCACGGCGTCGACGATGCAGCCCATCTCCGACAACTCCTTAGAGAGTTCATTGACCTCGTTGTTGTTTTCCTCTTGATACAGCTGTTTTGTGATTGGTCTATTAGAATCGCCGGACGAGAAATCGGCGTCGATGTAACTGGCGTCTACCTTGCTGACTCTGCGTGACATTGTGCGGAAGCGTGCAAATACTGTGGCAACCGCTAAAAAAAGTAAAAATAAAGTTTATGGCGATATAGGTAATACCTACTTACTCAGATACTTGACTGCGGTGTGCTTGTTTGTTGCTACTTTTGTTTAAGTGGTCTATTGGTTGTTTAGTACTTAGACAGTTCCTCTATTAGCAGAGCTGGGTATTGTCCAACTAAAGGTCGGATCTTTTCATATTACGTTGAAGCTTTTAAGAGTGCCACCTTCCTACCCTTCCCAAATGAAACATTTTACTTAGGAACTAAGTAAGTTGGCTACGTGGGGTAACTGCTGAAGGATAGTGTTTAAACGTGATATCGTTCACGGTAATAAAATAAAGAAGGTTTTACTAATAAAATATAACTATCTACATTTTAAAATTAGCTATTTCTATCACTACAATAGGCACCTGACACCTTGACAATTTATTTTATTTACCTTTAAGTCAGTGGGATCTACTCAGCGCCCAAATCAGCTGAAGCGTTACAAATATTATTCAGTGATTACTAAAGACTGAAAATTAATACAAATTCATTAAACGATAGAAAATCTCAATAGAAACGTTTCAAAATATGAAAACAACAATGACTTGATTTGTCAAACTTGAAAATTTATTTTTTATTTCTTACGAGGCTTTCTCTGATAAAAACTAAACACGGCCAGTGTCATCCCTCATTAATGTTTATACTGAATCACGAGGTATAAAAGTATGGAATTTGTGGAAAAATTGTTACGTACTAATTACAATTTATTTAAAATCAATAAATCAACATGGAGATACACAAACAAATAACGCGCCTTTTCGCTGGCTGGTTGCTAAGTTTGCGTTCCGTTTCCATGTCATGTTTTCCGTTTTACGCAGGTAGTTTTGAAATAAAAATACAGCCTGAAACAATAAAAGTAAATCAATTCAATAATTTTCCATCGTAGTTATTAAATGTAGTGATTACCTGATCAGATGCTAATTATTTCAAGTAATAAAAACAACTTTCTACCATTCAATAGCACTTTTGTTCAACAGATGACAGATCGCAGTCATTCTTTGTTTTGACATTTCGTAGTCTTGTCTTGTTTGTTGCTTCCATTTATTTGATCAGTGGTTGCTTCATTGCTTGTGTTTAATCGTCATTCATTCACATTTCGCTCAATCCAGTTCATTCACAAAAAGAAAAACCTCGGGGATTTTCGTCTCGCGATAATGATTTTTTGTTAAAGTTACTCGTATTATTTAGCTAGACTAAACAAATTAACAGTGCAGTGAAAATGGTTACAATAATAAAGAACCAGTTGCTGAAACATCTATCGAGGTATGTCCAATACGCCCTTAAATTTTTCGTATCGGTGTTTTTTCGTCTAATTCGTTTTATCTAATTGTATTAATTGGATTACCTACTATTTAGATACGTACAGCTTCTTACGATTTAGATACGTGGTGTTACAATAGATCATGTGCATAAGATTGGACGCAATTCATGTCTCTTTGTGCTAAGTTCCTACTATGAAAATAAAATGGTCATGGCAATAAGTACACGTATTATTATTTGAATAAACTCTTCTCTTTTCCTCCATTGCTAATTGTATAAGGAAAAGGGACATCTATTTGTCAATTTTTATTCCAATGATTGCATACATTACTTTAAAAGCGTTATTTAATTCGTGTTATTTTTCTTATAAGACTTAAACACATAAAATAAATGAAACATCAAACATATCCCTAGATTTAAAAATCCTTTATTCCATTAGGTTTACAAAAAACCTCTCTCCGGAACAAATCTCTCTGTCGGCTCTACGTGGCTCTGGGGAGCTGCACGACTTGACCCTCGATGAGGACCTTTTAACGGACCTGCTAGAACTGCCAGGTTGGGTGCGACTCACGTCTGCCAAATGCAACCGGGCTACGTTCAGAATACAATGGACCAAACTGAAGACTGTTCCGATTGTGCTGGTAAATATTTGTCTTTGACTTTTTAAAATTATTTACAGCAAATTTTTTGAGGTGACACAATGCTAGCATTTTTAGTTTTTAATCCTTAGTCTGGCTGACACAACATCCTAGGACCATGTTCCAACATGTTCTTTTATTGTTTGTTTGAAACAAACATGTTCTTTTTATGGCTCTTTGTTTTATTTTATACGCTTGCTCTTGATCCAATTTTTTTTAGTTAAACCATCACATAATCAGAATTCAGTAGGGTGCCATGTTTTTAAATTTTAATAATGCTTACTTAACACTACACAGCATGGGTATTATGCAACATGTGTAGTGTTATATAATAAAAAAATGCAACAAGAAAGTTTAAAATGTTATTTAATAATATTTGTTTAAAAATGTAGTTCAAAAACAAATATGGCTCAAAATGGAAGAATACTTATGTAAACAAAGCTACTGTCATGCTGTATAGGTTGTTCTCACCAATTTAGCAACTAAAAGAGTATTTTTTCAATTCTTTATTATCAGGCAGGCAGTTAAGACAACTGATTGCCTTGGTGATTGATTGGTTGCCTATATCTTGCTGGTCCCCACTGGTAAATCTTTTTTGCAGTTATTCAGATGCTTTTACTTTTTTACCCGACTACGGCGAAGCCAAAAGGAAGGGTAATGATTTTGGCAGTCTATGTATGTATGTATGTATGTATGTTTGTATGTTCCACCGTAGCGCCGAAAGTACTGAACCGATTTTAATGAACAAGGTGTCAATAGATTCGTAATAATAGCCCGGGTAAAATAGGCTGTATAAATTTTATCAAAATTGTCTAAGACGGAATTTAAACGTCAGATTTTAACCAAAAAAAAACTTAAATTGATATAAGCATCACGTGTTTAGAATCAAAAGAAAGGTCTTAGCTAGCACATTACAAATATGTATATATATATATCATATTGTTTCAGTCATAATTTATACATTTGAATGCTTTGTTCTGAATGACTGCCTGACGGATCAACGCACAGCCTAAACCACTGCTCGTAGAGACCTGAAACTTGGAGTGTGTATTTTTTGTATGACGTAGGCATCCGATAAGAAAGGATTATTCGAAATTCAACCCCAAAGTGGGAAAAAACGGGAGGCAAAGTTTGTATGGAACAACGTGCTTCCATGTTCCAATCTACTTCAAGTGTTGCATAAACATTCTTTACCAGAATTGATGGAAGACATGTTTTGTATCTTATTAAATTGCATCCCCTAGCGGGGTTAAAAAGGGGTAGAAAGTTATTTTGGGGGTGATTTGCTTCGAAGTTGATATCAACACTCCTTAGTGCTATAAATGAAGAATTAAAAATGATTTATACTAAAGACGGTTGTCATGTCATAGTCATGTAGTGTCAAACATTATTTTGATGTGAAAAAAATTGTATTCGTAATTATTAATAAAAGTAAACTAACTGAACTGAAGACTGGAACTACAAGATTTCTTTATCAACAAAGTTCTGACGGTACGATGCAGGTAGTAAAAGGCAGTCTAAAGACCATTATTTTAAGCAGGACCAGGTGACGCAATCATTGAGGTGTAAAATGGGTGTAATGACTGTATTTGGACGCAATTGTTGCTGATTATCATTTGGGGCTAGCCAAGTAAAATAAGGCGGACTGCAGCATCGCTTTGTTAACTCTAACCATGAACATGACAGAAGAGAATTACTAAAACGGATGAGATTTGAAGTAGCATACCAGCAAACCACCTACAGACAATGATGGTGTGATAATAATTTGATGGACATAGGCCTCTACCAATGCACGACAGTGATCCTAATCTTCGGGTTTTTTTTCCATCCATTTCCAGGTTTACGTAGAACATCGCATTATGACAGCAGATATTAAGGTTTAAGTTAGATCATAAAATTGTAATAAGAATAAAGATGTATTAATTATAATTTAAGTATTGAGTAAGTAACCTAGGTATATTGTTTTTATGTTTAATGTATGAACATTATTAAAAATAAATTTCTTTTCTTTAATTTTGTCTTAGCTCTTTACTTAACTTATTAACTATTGTTATTTACAAACACTACCGTTACTGGAAATAGCTCGAATAATACTGATGGCGCAAAGCGCGTACCGCTCGCGAGCTGCACGCGCGCAGCACGTGTTCAGTTACTGCAATAGTTTGGTGCGCCTCCGTAGCGCAACTCGTGCAAGGCTTGTACAGAGCGCGCGATCTGCGCGCGTTCATTTCTAGGTAGCTCACAGGTCGCGGTTGGCTCTTAGCTTGCGCGCGCGCAGTCCGCGCTTATTGCACAAACATAAATGCAAGCGCGCGAGCTGCGCATTTACCAGACTTGGACGCAGCTTTAGGTTACGTCCAGATCTGGCGAAAACGCCGCGAATGCACAGGTTGCGCGCAGCGCGCGATCCACTCGCGAGCTATTTACTTATTTACCTTTTTAGACCACTTTCTTACGTAGTCGGGTTATAGTTTTTAAAACTTATTTTTTATTTAATATTTTTTTTATAATTTTGTTTACAATATTTGTTCAAAATACATTGTAATTTTAAAATTCATACGTAAACACTCTGATATAGCACAAAACTATCAAAATCTTAATATTCAATAATGTTTACTGGTGTTAGATATTATTTACTATCTAATCATTTAACTGTTATAAAAAAGCATGTTTATAACCAAAAAATACTGAATATCTTGTATTCAGTAGTTGATGTTAGAAGCAAAATTAACATGAATATTTTCACAAATGAAATAGAACCTGTCGCTATTTATAACATTTTTTCATCTAAAATATTCTGTCAGTACAATATTCAGATTAGCGTTTATGAATTGCTAATGTTGTCTCATTTAGAATTCAATGTTAGAGGTGTGCGTCGAAAACAATTGACTAAACATTCTAATATTCAGAAACGAGAAAGGTCTGTTCATTTAACTGAAACATCCTATCACTCAATATGCAACTTGTCAATGTATAGTGTATGATTGTTTGAATATTGAAATTTTTGCGTTTAATTGTGTAGTCTTTCGGGTTCCATATCCAAAGGGTAAAACGGGACCCTATTACTAAGGCTCCGCTGACCGTCTGTCTGTCTGTCTGTGGCCGTCTGTCACCAGGCTGTATCCCATAAACCGTGATAGTTAGAGATTTGAAATTTTCACAGATAATGTATTTCTGTTGCCGCTATAAGAACAAATACTAACAAACAGATAACAATAAATATTTAAGGGGGCTCCCATACAACAAACATGTTTTTTTTTTACCGTTTTTATGGATAATGGTACGGAACCCTTCGTGCGCGAGTCCGACTCGCACTTGGCCGGTTTTTTCTAAGCTTACAAACTAATTCGATCAATCCGCGGGAGCGGTGGCGGTCACGCGGTCAATCACCGCAACGGCGCTTATAGCAATGCGGTTGATCACGGCGATAAATATACAGAGGATCATCTGTCTGCTAAAATTGTTTACAACTGATTAAGGACTTAAAATCTTTTTTGTGCTACATTATCTATAAATGATCTCGTTCTATGTTCTTTCGGCGGCAAGATTTTTATCTAAGTGATTTTTCCTGAGTATTCAATTCATGTCTGTATTATCTGTATAGTAACATGTATTGTATTATTTGTTATGGTTATTATCTTCAATGAGCGACTTGCTAATAAAACATTATGGTGACTGACAATAAGTTCCTTGCAGCACATTTAGTGGTTCTTCTTATATAAACCTTATATGTTTAGACCTTATCTAACTTGATTTCTAAACGAATATTTGTACGCTACTTATTAGCATATTTGACACTGTCCCAACCCAACATTAATTAAGATCCTAATGTGTAACCCCAAGTAAGACAAATAAATATTTAGAGTTTGAGTTTTAACTGAGCAGAATTAATCACTAAATTATATAACAATAACAGTTATCTATTCTATGTGTTCTTTATACTGTAAAATAAACTATAAAAATAGATTAAACAGTATTTAGATACCTACGCCACATACCTATGTGAAATTGGCACCCGACCTTGGAAAAAAAAATCTTCTTTGGGTTTGTTTGAAAGAATACGGTATGTAGTGGATTGTAGTGAAGTTATTTTCGTATGTAGTTTTTCCGAAAAAAAATTATAGACTACAAAAAAAATGTCAGCCCCCGAGATTGCAAAAACTTACTTTTTCCGGATGTTTCTTATAGAGAACCGTTAGTAGTGGTTTGTAGTGAAATTCTTTTCGTTTGTAGTAAAATAGAAAAATTAGAAAAAAATATTTTTAAATTTCGAATATTTTTATTTATTAAAAAATTCGATTTGAAGCCAATACGACTACTAAACACGCTAAAAATGACTGAGAACCATTGGCAGAGGTAGGCACTGGATTGTAGTGCAACATTTTTCGTTTGTAGTAGAACAGAAAATTTAAAAAAAAAGATTAATGATAGAAAATTTTACCATACTACGTCTCTTACAAAATATATATTTTTAAAGCCTCAACGACTATTACAAACGATAAAAAATTACTGAGAAGCGTTCGCAGAGGTTGGTAGTGGATTGTAGTGCAAGAATTGTAGTTTGTAGTAGAACCCAAAAATTAGAGAAAAACATCAATGATCGAGTATTTACTAAAAACGATATTTAGAACACAATTCAATTCAAAGGCCCAAACGACAACTACAAACGCTGGAAATGACTGAAAAGCATTTGTGGAGGTTGGTAGTGGATTGTAGTGCACGAATTTTCGTTTGTAGTAGAACAGAAAAAATAGAAAAAAATATTAAGGATCGTGTAATCATCCAAAAAAACATATTTTCTTTACAATGCCTTTGAAAGGCTATACGAAAACTACAAACGATAGAAATGATTAAAAAGCATTCGTAGAGGATGGTAGTGGATTGTAGTGCTCGAATTTTCGTTTGTAGTAGAACAGAAAAAATAGAAAAAAAATATTAAAGATTGTGGAATCATCCAAAAAAACATATTTTCTACACAATGCACATTGAAAGGCTATACGACAACTACAAACGCTGAAAATGACTGAGAAGCGTTCGTAGAGGTTGGTAGTGGATTGTAGTGCTCGAATTTTCGTTTGTAGTAGAACACAAAAATTAGAAAAAAACATCAATGATCGAGTATTTACTAAAAACGATATTAAAAACACAATTCAATTTGAAAGCCCATACGACAACTACAAACGCTGAAAATGACTGAGAAGCATTCGCAGAGGTTGGTAGTGGATTGTAGTGCAAGAATTTTCGTTTGTAGTAGAACAGAAAAAATGGAAAAAAATATATTAAAGATCGTGGAATCATCCAAAAAAACATATTTTCTACACAATGCACTTTGAAAGGCTATACGACAACTACAAAAGCTAGAAATGACTGAGAAGCATTTGTAGAGGATAGTAGTGGATTGTAGTGTACGAATTTTCGTTTGTAGTAGAACAGAAAAAATAGAAAAAAATATTAAGGATCGTGTAATCATCCAAAAAAACATATTTTCTTTACAATGCCTTTGAAAGGCTATACGAAAACTACAAACGATAGAAATGATTAAAAAGCATTCGTAGAGGATGGTAGTGGATTGTAGTGCTCGAATTTTCGTTTGTAGTAGAACAGAAAAAATAGAAAAAAAATATTAAAGATTGTGGAATCATCCAAAAAAACATATTTTCTACACAATGCACATTGAAAGGCTATACGACAACTACAAACGCTGAAAATGACTGAGAAGCGTTCGTAGAGGTTGGTAGTGGATTGTAGTGCTCGAATTTTCGTTTGTAGTAGAACACAAAAATTAGAAAAAAACATCAATGATCGAGTATTTACTAAAAACGATATTAAAAACACAATTCAATTTGAAAGCCCATACGACAACTACAAACGCTGAAAATGACTGAGAAGCATTCGCAGAGGTTGGTAGTGGATTGTAGTGCAAGAATTTTCGTTTGTAGTAGAACAGAAAAAATGGAAAAAAAAATATTAAAGATCGTGGAATCATCCAAAAAAACATATTTTCTACACAATGCACTTTGAAAGGCTATACGACAACTACAAATGCTAGAAATGACTGCGAAGCATTCGTAGAGGATAGTAGTGGATTGTAGAGGTAGAATTTTCGTTTGTAGTAGAACAGAAAAAATAGAAAAAAAATATTAAAGATTGTGGAATCATCCAAAAAAACATATTTTCTACACAATGCACATTGAAAGGCTATACGACAACTACAAACGCTGAAAATGACTGAGAAGCGTTCGTAGAGGTTGGTAGTGGATTGTAGTGCTCGAATTTTCGTTTGTAGTAGAACACAAAAATTAGAAAAAAACATCAATGATCGAGTATTTACTAAAAACGATATTAAAAACACAATTCAATTTGAAAGCCCATACGACAACTACAAACGCTGAAAATGACTGAGAAGCATTCGCAGAGGTTGGTAGTGGATTGTAGTGCAAGAATTTTCGTTTGTAGTAGAACAGAAAAAATGGAAAAAAAAATATTAAAGATCGTGGAATCATCCAAAAAAACATATTTTCTACACAATGCACTTTGAAAGGCTATACGACAACTACAAATGCTAGAAATGACTGCGAAGCATTCGTAGAGGATAGTAGTGGATTGTAGAGGTAGAATTTTCGTTTGTAGTAAAATAGAAAAATTATAAAAAAATATTTAAGATCGTGTAATTATCCAAAAAAACATATTTTCTACACAATGCACTTTGAAAGCCCATACGACAACTACAAACGCTGAAAATGACTGAGAAGCATTCGCAGAGGTTGGTAGTGGATTGTAGTGCAAGAATTTTCGTTTGTAGTATAACAGAAAAAATAAAAAAAAATAATAAAGATTGTGGAATCATCCAAAAAAACATATTTTCTACACAATGCACTTTGAAAGGCTATACGACAACTACAAACGCTGAAAATGACTGAGAAGCGTTCGTAGAGGTTGGTAGTGGATTGTAGTGCTCGAATTTTCGTTTGTAGTAGAACACAAAAATTAGAAAAAAACATCAATGATCGAGTATTTACTAAAAACGATATTAAAAACACAATTCAATTTGAAAGCCCATACGACAACTACAAACGCTGAAAATGACTGAGAAGCATTCGCAGAGGTTGGTAGTGGATTGTAGTGCAAGAATTTTCGTTTGTAGTAGAACAGAAAAAATCGAAAAAAAATATTAAAGATTGTGGAATCATCCAAAAAAACATATTTTCTACACAATGCACTTTGAAAGGCTATACGACAACTACAAACGCTGAAAATGACTGAGAAGCGGTCGTAGAGGTTGGTAGTGGATTGTAGTGCTCGAATTTTCGTTTGTAGTAGAACACAAAAATTAGAAAAAAACATCAATGATCGAGTATTTACTAAAAACGATATTAAAAAAACAATTCAATTTGAAAGCCCATACGACAATTACAAACGCTGAAAATGACTGAGAAGCATTCGCAGAGGTTGGTAGTGGATTGTAGTGCAAGAATTTTCGTTTGTAGTAGAACAGAAAAAATGGAAAAAAAATATTAAAGATCGTGGAATCATCCAAAAAAACATATTTTCTACACAATGCACTTTGAAAGGCTATACGACAACTACAAACGCTAGAAATGACTGCGAAGCATTCGTAGAGGATAGTAGTAGATTGTAGTGGTAGAATTTTCGTTTGTAGTAAAACAGAAAAATTATAAAAAAATATTTAAGATCGTGTAATCATCCAAAAAAACATATTTTCTACACAATGCCTTTGAAAGGCTATACGACAACTACAAACGCTAGAAATGACTGAAAAGCATTCGTAAAGGATGGTAGTGGATTGTAGTGCTCGAATTTTCGTTTGTAGTATAACAGAAAAAATAGAAAAAAAATAATTAAGATTGTGGAATCATCCAAAAAAACATATTTTCTACACAATGCACTTTGAAAGGCTATACGACAACTACGAACGCTGAAAATGACTGAGAAGCGTTCGTAGAGGTTGGAAGTGGATTGTAGTGCTCGAATTTTCGTTTGTAGTAGAACACAAAAATTAGAAAAAAACATCAATGATCGAGTATTTACTAAAAACGATATTAAAAACACAATTCAATTTGAAAGCCTATACGACAACTACAAACGCTGAAAATGACTGAGACGCATTCGCAGAGGTTGGTAGTGGATTGTAAGGCAATAATTTTCGTTTGTAGTATAACAGAAAAAATGGAAAAAAAATTATTAAAGATCGTGGAATCATCCAAAAAAACATATTTTCTACACAATGCACTTTAAAAGGCTATACGACAACTACAAATGCTAGAAATGACTGCGAAGCATTCGTAGAGGATAGTAGTTGATTGTAGAGGTAGAATTTTCGTTTGTAGTAAAACAGAAAAATTATAAAAAAATATTTAAGATCGTGTAATTATCCAAAAAAACATATTTTCTACACAATGCACTTTGAAAGCCCATACGACAACTACAAACGCTGAAAATGACTGAGAAGCATTCGCAGAGGTTGGTAGTGGATTGTAGTGCAAGAATTTTCGTTTGTAGTAGAACAGAAAAATTAGAAAAATAAACATCAATGATCGAATATTTACTAAAAACGATATTAAAAACACAATTCAATTTGAAAGCCCATACGACAACTACAAACGCTGAAAATGACTGAGAAGCATTCGCAGAGGTTGGTAGTGGATTGTAGTGCGCGAATTTACGTTTGTAGTAGAACTGAAAAAAAAAATTAAAGATCGTTGAATCATCCAAAAAAACATATTTTCTACACAATGCACTTTGAAAGGCTATACTACAACTACAAACGCTAGAAATGACTGAGAAGCATTTGTAGAGGATAGTAGTGGATTGTAGTGGTAGAATTTTCGTTTGTAGTTAAACAGAAAAATTATAAAAAAATATTTAAGTTCGTGTAATCATCATTCATCAACAAGTCATTTTCAGCGTTTGTAGTTGTCGTATAGCCTTTCAAAGGCATTGTGTAGAAAATATGTTTTTTTGGATGATTACACGATCTTTAATATTTTTTTTCTATTTTTTCTGTTCTACTACAAACGAAAATTCGCGCACTACAATCCACTACCAACCTCTGCGAATGCTTCTCAGTCATTTTCAGCGTTTGTAGTTGTCGTATGGGCTTTCAAATTGAATTGTGTTTTTAATATCGTTTTGTAGTAAATACTCGATCATTGATGTTTTTTTATAATTTTTCTGTTTTACTACAAACGAAAATTCTACCACTACAATCCACTACTATCCTCTACAAATGCTTCTCAGTCATTTCTAGCGTTTGTAGTTGTCGTTTGGGCTTTCAAATTAATTGTATGCTAAATATCGTTTTTAGTAAATACTTAATTATAAATGTTTTTTTCTAATTTTTGTGTTCTACTACAAACGAAAATTCTAGCACTGCAATCCACTGTCAACCTCTACGAACGCTTCTCAGTCATTTTTAGCGTTTGTAGTTGTCGTATAGCCTTTCAAAGGCATTGTGTAGAAGATATGTTTTTTTGGATGATTACACGATCTTTAATATTTTTTTTCTATTTTTTCTGTTCTACTACAAACGAATATTCTACCACTACAATCCACTACTATCCTCTACGAATGCTTCTCAGTCATTTCTAGCGTTTGTAGTTGTCGTATAGCCTTTCAAAGTGCATTGTGTAGAAAATATGTTTTTTTGGATGATTCCACGATCTTTAATATTTTTTTTCCATTTTTTCTGTTCTACTACAAACGAAAATTCTTGCACTACAATCCACTACCAACCTCTGCGAATGCTTCTCAGTCATTTTCAGCGTTTGTAGTTGTCGTATGGGCTTTCAAATTGAATTGTGTTTTTAATATCGTTTTTAGTAAATACTCGATCATTGATGTTTTTTTCTAATTTTTGTGTTCTACTACAAACGAAAATTCGAGCACTACAATCCACTACCAACCTCTACGAACGCTTCTCAGTCATTTTCAGCGTTTGTAGTTGTCATATAGCCTTTCAAAGTGCATTGTGTAGAAAGTATGTTTTTTTGGATGATTCCACAATCTTTATTATTTTTTTTCTATTTTTTCTGTTATACTACAAACGAAAATTCTTGCACCACAATCCACTACCAACCTCTGCGAATGCTTCTCAGTCATTTTCAGCGTTTGTAGTTGTCTTATGGGCTTTCAAAGTGCATTGTGTAGAAAATATGTTTTTTTGGATAATTACGCGATCTTAAATATTTTTTTATAATTTTTCTGTTTTACTACAAACGAAAATTCTACCTCTACAATCCACTACTATCCTCTACGAATGCTTCGCAGTCATTTCTAGCATTTGTAGTTGTCGTATAGCCTTTCAAAGTGCATTGTGTAGAAAATATGTTTTTTTGGATGATTCCACGATCTTTAATATTTTTTTTCAATTTTTTCTGTTCTACTACAAACGAAAATTCTTCCCTTACAATCCACTACCAACCTCTGCGAATGAGTCTCAGTCATTTTCAGCGTTTGTAGTTGTCGTATGGGCTTTCAAATTGAATTGTGTTTTTAATATCGTTTTTAGTAAATACTCGATCATTGATGTTTTTTTCTAATTTTTGTGTTCTACTCCAAACGAAAATTCGAGCACTACAATCCACTACCAACCTCTACGAACGATTCTTAGTCATTTTCAGCGTTTGTAGTTGTCGTATAGCCTTTCAAAGTGTAGAAAATATGTTTTTTTGGGTGATTCCACAATCTTTTATATTTTTTTTCTATTTTTTCTGTTCTACTACAAACGAAAATTCGAGCAATACAATCCACTACCATCCTCTACGAATGCTTTTCAGTCATTTCTATCGTTTGTAGTTGTCGTATAGCCTTTCAAAGGCATTGTGTAGAAAATATGTTTTTTTGGATGATTACACGATCTTTGATATTTTTTTCTATTTTTTCTGTTCTACTACAAACTAAAATTCGTGCACTACAATCCACTACTATCCTCTACAAATGCTTCTCAGTCATTTCTAGCGTTTGTAGTTGTCGTATAGCCTTTCAAAGGCATTGTGTAGAAAATATGTTTTTTTGGATGATTCCACGATCTTTAATATTTTTTTTCTATTTTTTCTGTTCTACTACAAACGAAAATTCTTGCACTACAATCCACTACCAACCTCTGCGAATGCTTCTCAGTCATTTTCAGCGTTTGTAGTTGTCGTATGGGCTTTCAAATTGAATTGTGTTTTTAATATCGTTTTTAGTAAATACTCGATCATTGATGTTTTTTTCTAATTTTTGTGTTCTACTACAAACGAAAATTCGAGCACTACAATCCACTACCAACCTCTACGAACGCTTCTCAGTCATTTTCAGCGTTTGTAGTTGTCGTATAGCCTTTCAAAGTGCATTGTGTAGAAAATATGTTTTTTTGGATGATTCCACAATCTTTATTATTTTTTTTCTATTTTTTCTGTTATACTACAAACGAAAATTCTTGCACTACAATCCACTACCAACCTCTGCGAATGCTTCTCAGTCATTTTCAGCGTTTGTAGTTGTCGTATGGGCTTTCAAAGTGCATTGTGTAGAAAATATGTTTTTTTGGATAATTACACGATCTTAAATATTTTTTTATTATTTTTCTATTTTACTACAAACGAAAATTCTACCTCTACAATCCACTACTATCCTCTACGAATGCTTCGCAGTCATTTCTAGCATTTGTAGTTGTCTTATAGCCTTTCAAAGTGCATTGTGTAGAAAATATGTTTTTTTGGATGATTCCACGATCTTTAATATTTTTTTTCCATTTTTTCTGTTCTACTACAAACGAAAATTCTTGCACTACAATCCACTACCAACCTCTGCGAATGCTTCTCAGTCATTTTCAGTGTTTGTAGTTGTTTTTATGGGCTTTCAAATTGAATTGTGTTCTAAATATCGTTTTTAGTAAATACTCGATCATTGATGTTTTTTTTCTAATTTTTGTGTTCTACTACAAACGAAAATTCTAGCACTACAATCCACTACCAACCTCTACGAACGCGTCTCAGTCATTTTCAGCGTTTGTAGTTGTCGTATAGCCTTTCAAAGTGCATTGTGTAGAAAATATGTTTTTTTGGATGATTCCACAATCTTTAATATTTTTTTTCGATTTTTTCTGTTCTACTACAAACGAAAATTCTTGCACTACAATCCACTACCAACCTCTGCGAATGCTTCTCAGTCATTTTCAGCGTTTGTAGTTGTCGTATGGGCTTTCAAATTGAATTGTGTTTTTAATATCGTTTTTAGTAAATACTCGATCATTGATGTTTTTTTCTAATTTTTGTGTTCTACTACAAACGAAAATTCGAGCACTACAATCCACTACCAACCTCTACGAACGCTTCTCAGTCATTTTCAGCGTTTGTAGTTGTCGTATAGCCTTTCAAAGTGCATTGTGTAGAAAATATGTTTTTTTGGGTGATTCCACAATCTTTAATATTTTTTTTCTATTTTTTCTGTTCTACTACAAACGAAAATTCGAGCACTACAATCCACTACCATCCTCTACGAATGCTTTTCAGTCATTTCTATCGTTTGTAGTTGTCGTATAGCCTTTCAAATGCATTGTGTAGAAAATATGTTTTTTTGGATGATTACACGATCTTTAATATTTTTTTCTATTTTTTCTGTTCTACTACAAACGAAAATTCGTGCACTACAATCCACTACTATCCTCTACAAATGCTTCTCAGTCATTTCTAGCGTTTGTAGTTGTCGTATAGCCTTTTAAAGGCATTGTGTAGAAAATATGTTTTTTTGGATGATTTCACGATCTTTAATATTTTTTTTCTATTTTTTCTGTTCTACTACAAACGAAAATTCTTGCACTACAATCCACTACCAACCTCTGCGAATGCTTCTCAGTCATTTCTAGCGTTTGTAGTTGTCGTATAGCTTTTCAAAGGCATTGTGTAGAAAATATGTTTTTTTGGATGATTACACGATCTTTAATATTTTTTTCTGTTCTACTACAAACGAAAATTCGTGCACTACAATCCACTACCAACCTCCACAAATGCTTCTCAGTCATTTCCAGCGTTTGTAGTTGTCGTTTGGGCCTTTAAATTGAATTGTGTTCTAAATATCGTTTTTAGTAAATACTCGATCATTGATGTTTTTCTCTAATTTTTGGGTTCTACTACAAACTACAATTCTTGCACTACAATCCACTACCAACCTCTGCGAACGCTTCTCAGTAATTTTTTATCGTTTGTAATAGTCGTTGAGGCTTTAAAAATATATATTTTGTAAGAGACGTAGTATGGTAAAATTTTCTATCATTAATCTTTTTTTTTTTAATTTTCTGTTCTACTACAAACGAAAAATGTTGCACTACAATCCAGTGCCTACCTCTGCCAATGGTTCTCAGTCATTTTTAGCGTGTTTAGTAGTCGTATTGGCTTCAAATCGAATTTTTTAATAAATAAAAATATTTGAAATTTAAAATATTTTTTTCTAATTTTTTTATTTTACTACAAACGAAAAGAATTTCACTACAAACCACTACTAACGGTTCGCTATAAGAAACATCCGGAAAAAGTAAGTTGTTGCAATCTCGGGGGCTGACATTTTTTTTGTAGTCTATAATTTTTTTTCGGAAAAACTACAAACGAAAATAACTTCACTACAATCCACTACATACCGTATTCTTTCAAACAAACCCAAAGAAGATTTTTTTTCCAAGGTCGGGTGCCAAGTTCACATAGGTACGCCACATCTGTTTCCAAGGACTTTACTAAATTGGTTAATAACATTACCATACATTAGGATCATAAACATTACGTTTTTAATCAAAATTATCGTGTTTTACCTCCAAAAGTACATAAAATGACCAGCTATTTGCGCATGTAGCAAGTCATTCGAAGCTAGATAAATCCACAAAGAATAATACAATGTTATCGTGGTTAGATTATGCTACCTAAATTCTGACTTGGTGGCTACTTAGAACGCTAGACTTGTTCAAGTCACGGACCGGTGCGCACCGCCACAGTATAGGTGACTACAGCAGCCTTATTCCTCTAAAGGCGCAACGCAATAAGTAATGGGTAATAGCATAGTATATATATGTACTGTGGTAATAGTCAGCTCGAACACGCAGCCGGTTCTCTGATATAATTACTTTAAAATTTTCGCCTTGCATAATTTAAACTCAATGAAACGGGAATTAACGCGATCACAATTTAGATACAAAATGTTACCTCTGTTGCCTGACGTTTCGATCGTGGTCACAGGCCGACTCGAGTCTGAAATTATGATCGCGTTAATTCCCGTTTCATTGGGTTCTCTGATATTTCCCGACATCGCATGTAGCCACATGGCTACATAGCGTAGCTACATAGCTACGCTATACACGGCTAGATACCGTGTTCGCTTTGCACACAAACTTGGACCTGTTTCATAATATCACACGATAAAAATACTTTATCATAATTTTATCCGATTCTCGAATAGAGGCTTAGATTAGATCTTGTTTGATCTCCCACCGATAGGGCATAGAACTAATCAGAAATGCAACCTCAGGCCTGGTACAGCCAATTTTAAAAACTTCGTTTTTCGAATTGATCTGGACCGGGGATTACACCAACCGGGTCGTCTAAATCCAAAATAATATGTAACAAAGTTTTAAATAATTTACATTGCTACAATAAAGAATACATTCGTATTATTTTACTTTTATGAAACCCTGTTAGATAGGGCGTACTACATTAAACTTTATTGTGGCCAGTGGCACCCCGTTCGGCTTGCATGTCTGGCCTTGATCTTACTACCATCCTATTTGTTCAGCTAATAAATTAATTTTAACCTTCAAATGCGCTCGTTACATCCAATCAATAACAATCGAACGTCTGCATTTGTTCAAACTGTATGCAAGAAGGTTTATGACTAGTTTTCGGTAAAGGTAGTTTTGCTATCTGGATTTTGCGAGAAAACCAAACATATACACAAACTATATGTGCATTTGTAGTGTATGTAGATTACGTTTATGTGCAATATCTTAACAAAGATAATTACGCGCCAGAAAACACATCAATTATCACTGACACGCAGTAAGAAGATGTGTCATATCATATGACGATGCTACCGACAACGGTTTTTTGCCAACTATACGACATCCTATTGTTAAATAACTCATCAGCTTTATTACGATTAGATAGGTTTTCCCGTTTCACCCTTAGGTACGTTCCGTACCTAAGGGTGAAACGGGATCCTATTACTAAGACTCCGCTGTCCGTCTGTCTGTCTGTCACTAGGCTGTATCTCATGAACCGTTATAGTAAGACAGTTGAAATTATCACAGATGATGTATTACCGATGCCGCTATAACAACAAATACAAAAAAACAGATTATAATGAATATTTTAGGGGCTCCTATACAACAGACATGTTTTTTTCAGTTCTTAAAGAAAATGGTACGAAACCGAGTCCGACTCGAACTTGGCAGGTTTTTTTTGAGATTTCGGTGTCGTTTCTTTGCAGGAAAGTTGTTCAAAACGTTGGTTTTGAAAATTGTACATTTTCGCATGCTAAAGCTAGAAATGTTTTATGATTTTCTTGCCCACAGAACCTAGACGAAGTGCACATAGCTCTGGAGGTGTGCCAGGAGCCTCGGGTGGTGAACCCCACCGCGGCGGGGGCAGTGCCCGCGCCTGGAAAATACAGCTACATACACAAGGTGGGTCCCTCGTCTAAGGGTAGACCCTTAACCGTCGAGGAATGCTTGAACTCTAGGCGTTAACCATCGACTACATCTTAGAATCATCATCATTTCAGCCATGGGACGCGTCAACTGCTTAATGTAGACCTACCCTAATGACTCGTCTAAAGGTTCAAACGCATAAGGAATCGAGCACATCTGGCTATCATCATCATTTAAGCCATAGGACGTCCACTAGCTGAACAAAGATCTATCACACTGACTTCCAGATTTGCCGATTGGAAGCGGCTGGCATCCAACGGCTTCCTGCTACCTTTACCAGGTAGTCTGTTCACCTTGTGGATGGACATCCTACGTTGCTGCCGGTACGTGGAATCCATTCTAAAACCTTGCCACTCCATTGGCCATCGGTTCTACTTGCTATGTTTCCTGCTATCGGCCATTTTAACTTGCTAATCCTGTTTTGTTCCTATAACAGCCATTTTTTTGGGGGTAAAAACAAATGGCTCTAGCTTGTTTATAGCGCAGTGCTGCAACTGCTGTCGTATCATGTCTGTCAGTGCTACACAAACGAAACAATAAGGGACGCTTACGGCTTGAGGTTACGTTCAGCAATAGGCTAATATGATGATGATGACAAATGGAAAATAAAATGATCCTATAGAGTCCTTTTTATTTTAAAGGCGGAGAACCCAAAAAAATAATAGAAATTAAATTACTTATGTATTTTATTGTTTCAGGTGATAGATGGAATCTCAGTGGCTGTGAATCAAGTGCAAATAGACTTCAATTGTGATGCATTCACCAGTAGTGTTCAGGTAAAGATAATATTCTTTTAAACTTTCATGGTCACTAACATTAGAATAGTTTGTTACGGGATTGCTACCATGTACCTTAGTTTTGAGTTCCCGATATTTCGGCACTGTTGCAAGCGCCATGATCACGGAGTTACTCCGTACATGGTAGCAATCCCGTAACAAACTATTCTAAGATAATATTCACATCTCATACGCTATATGTCCAATCAAAAGGTCCATTCTAGATATTGCTCAAATGTTTTTATCCAATGAGTAGATCCGGACATTTCCTCTATTACCATGGTTCTAATGAAAATAAACCCACACAAGTTATTTATTTACCAACGATTTATGGCGAGATTGCCATCGTCTTCGTTATATTTATTTACCGACGACTTTTGGCGAGATTGTCATCGCCTTTTTCATATTTATGTACCGACGACTTATGGCGAGATTGCCATCGTCTTCGTCATATTTATTTACCGACGACTTATGACGAGATTGCCATCGCCTTCTTCATATTTATGTACCGACGACTTTTGGCGAGATTGCCATCGTCTTCGTCATATTTATTTACCGACGACTTATGGCGAGATTGCCATCGTTTTCTTCATATTTATGTACCGACGACTTATGGCGAGATTTCCATCGTCTTCTTCATATTTATTTACCGACGACTTATGGCGAGATTGCCATCGCCTTCTTCATTTCACAAAATTATTTATGTTACTCTTTTTTTTAGATCTCAAGAGTGACTGTGGAGTCTCGGACGCCCGAAGGTCGGAAGGGAGACCTAAGACTGACTAGGCTCAAATCGCCTGATACAGGACAACTTCTTATATTTAAGGTGACATTCCTTATAACATTACTAGCTATTTAAATTTTTGTTTTTAGCAATTACCATGCTAGGTTTATCTAAGATTTTTAATACTTGAAAAAAATCGTCCGCCTCAGGTGGGATCCGAACCCACGTCCATCGCATACCGGGCGAGTGCTTTTACCACTAAGCTACCGAGACGTTGTCAACTCGACGAAATCTTTCAAGTGGTTCTCGCTGTCAAAGCCAGCGTATTTTCTGATCAATGTTGCGGTATATACTAGTACCGTCAACACCATTTAACAACAAATACTGAAAAACAGAATACAATAAATATTTAATGGGACTCCCATACCACAAACGTGTTTTTTACCGTTTTTATAGATAATGGTACGGAACCCTTCGTGCGCGAGTCCGACTCGCACTTGGCCGGTTTTTTCATCCCGTCATCTTCCTAAGGTCGTTGGTCCATAGATGATTTTGAAGTAATCTTTTATTTACAGGAGCTAGAATGGCAAAGTGCCCGCATAGAAGCAAAAGCGCACGGCGTGGCTGCGGCCAACCTGCCGCCTCTAAGACTTCTGCTTGGCAACACGCACTGTCGCATCGTCATCAAGAAACGACTCTCAGGTGAAATGATCAATTTATACCGAGAAAAAATAATATTCACCAAAGAACAGCTTCGCGGTAGTAAGCCTAATTATTATCATTTTGACTCGACAATTTGCAAGGTTAAGAACTACCGGATCATAAAAACGAAGATTATTTAAATATTTACAGGGTGTTTTTTGTAATTCCTTCATAGTCGAGAAATGGAGATTCCACCATTATCTAAGCACTGTTTTTAGCTATCAAGTCATAACGTTAGGTTGAAGAACGCAATTTTTCATGGAATTTTAGACTCTATTCCACGGAGCTAAAAAGCAGATCCGCTACTGACAACAAGTTGGTGCCCTAATTGTCGATTTTTAATATATCTTTTGATTTTAAAATTGTAGGATATGGTTGGTTCTAAAAGACAAATTGGTAAAGTTCTTAGGCTGATTTCTATGGGAATTTTGCTACTACAAGCCCAAATGTCTCATTGTCTTTGACAAGACAATGTCTACGGATAAGCTAGTTTTACAAAAAAATGTAGGTACCTGATTTGTAATTTCTGACTTACACAATCGTCTTCAACAGATTGCGCAGTAATCGGTTCTCGTCTCGCAATAAGGCCAGAGCCCTTAGCATGGGCTCTGACAGACGGCCAACTGCGGGCCGCTTTAGCCTGCGCTGCGGCCCTGGCCGAACCAGTGCGGAAAGCGACCGCCGCTGCGACCAGAGCCAAGGCTTTAAGGAAGGTGAGTGTAGTATCACCCGTCCGTCTTGCTATTAAGGGCGTCATGGTAACCAACTAAGGGCCGCTGTAACCGGCGCTGCGACCAGAGCCAAGGCTTTGAGGTAGGTCAGTGTATCACCCGTCTCGCTATTAGGAGCGTCAGGGTAACCAACTTCGGGCCGCTTTAGCCTGCGCTGCGGCCCTGGCCGAACCAGTGCGGAAAGCGACCGCCGCTGCGACCAGAGCCAAGGCTTTAAGGAAGGTGAGTGTAGTATCACCCGTCCGTCTTGCTATTAAGGGCGCCATGGTAACCAACTAAGGGCCGCTGTAACCGGCGCTGCGACCAGAGCCAAGGCTTTGAGGTAGGTCAGTATATCACCCGTCTCGCTATTAGGAGCGTCAGGGTAACCAACTACGGGCCGCTTTAGCCTGCGCTGCGGCCCTGGCCGAAGCAGTGCGGAAAGCGACCGCCGCTGCGACCAGAGCCAAGGCTTTGATGAAGGTGAGTAGTATTACCCGTCTTGCTGTATCAAGCCAAAAGCTTGGGCTCTGACGGGTAACCAACTAAGGGCCGCTTTACTAAAGCGGAAAGTAGGAATGATTTGCTACAGGTGCGTGTTACAAGGCCTAACGCGCGCTCAAGGCCTTCGCTCAAGTGCGCTCGCTAGACCCGCTCTGCTACATGTCATCAACGAATGAAAAGAATTGCGCATGATATATGATTTCACAGTCTCTGATTTGTAGCAGTCAATATGATAAAAAAATAGCAGGTATGACAAATGATTTTCAAATCATATGATTTTTCACCTGCTACTCATGAAATCGTCCATGCCTACGATTTAGCCTGCGCTGCTGTACTGGCAGAAACATTGCAGAAAGCGACCGCCGCTGCGACCAGAGCCAAGTCTCTGAGGAAGGTGAGTGGTATCACCAGTCGTGCTACTCGTAAAACAAGCCAATAACTTTTACTCTGACGGATAACCAACTGCGGGCTCCTTTAGATTGCGCTGCGGCTCTGGCGGAACCAGGGCGGAAAGCGACCCAAGCTGTGACCAAAGCCTAGACTTTGAGCTGGGCTCTGATGCGAATAAGTTAATGCTTCAGATCATACGTAGAGGTCAGCGGACTATAGTTATCGTACGTTAAGTGTTCGCCCTTAAAAATAGTTGAAAAAACCTGACTTAACTCATAACCTTAAGTATTTTATCATCCTTTCAGATAGAAGAGCCTCGAGAACAGATACAAAGCAGAGCGTCGGGTGGAGACCGCGACATCCTCGCTCGGATGTTCGCGAAACACGACGTCCGGGAGACGTCGTACCATTTGTTGGCGCCGCGAATAGACTTGCACCTGTGTGATGACCCTGGCTGTAAGTACGAGTACAACTAGACTATTACTTTTACGTGATTGGCTAATCGTGCGATGCGCCTGCACCGCCGGCCGTGATTCCTATGATCGTCTCGTAAGCTGCGCGAAGTGATCCCCACTCTTAGCGCTCAAAATCCATGCCGGGGATTGTAATACCTCTAATGATAAGCATAACCAATGTTTTTCTTCTTCTTCTAATACAAAAACTATTATTAGTAATGGCAGCAAAATAGGCAGTCTTAAGCATTATAATATATTAGAATAGTTTGTTATGGGATTGCTACCATGTACCTTATTTTTGAGTTCCCGATATTTCGGCACTGTTGCAAGCGCCATGATCACGGAGTGTTAGTGACCATGAAAGTTTAAAAGAATATATTATAATATATGTTAAAATACTCTCATTTGTGCCGCTTCAAGTGGGCACACAAAATTAGTTTCATTTATATGGAACAGCTTGTCCAGTCCATATTAATTTCACGTCTGTGTTCGATCAATGCGGCTTGGCACGGTGACCATCACACCTAGATACGATACGAGACGGGGCGTCTCGAAAGATTCATTGTCTGAACCTCGTAACTTAATGAATTGCTACTTTGATACTATGTTAATAAGAGTTCTTAAGTGCGTTTACGAGTTGTCAGCACTGAGCAGTCATCCCAAGGATGAAGGAAGTTAACAGAATAAATAAGCACCTTATACGAACTGTATTAAAAAAATATATGCAGTTAAAATTAAAAGTAAAGGAACTTTGTATACCAATGTAAGATTTCATTGCGCAGTGGGGCGTTCCCAAAAGCCGTCTCTCGCGAAAGGCGGCGCCCTTCAAGTGACGCTGGTGAGCATGCAGGCAGATCTGTTCCCCTATCACAAGGCGGCCGACGACCGGAGGCATTGGAGGGGGTATAGGTAACGTTTAATCACTCTTTTTATACAGTGTATCAGGGTCATAAGACCCTTTAACCGTTTAGCACAGTTTGCGCATACAAGTGTGTTAGGGCCATTGTTATTCAATTGTTACCTTTTTAGGGTTCCGTACCCAAAGGGCAAAACGGGACCCTATTACTAAGGCTCTGCTGTCCGTCTGTCTGTCTATCTGACTGTCTGTCTGTCTGTCCGTCTGACACCAGGCTGTATCTCATTAACCGTGATAGTTAGAGTTGATTTATTTACAGATTATGTATTTCTGTTGCCGCTATAGCAACAAATACTAAAAAACAGAAAACAATAAATATTCAAGGCGGCTCCCAAACAGCAAACATGTTTTTTTTTTGCCGTTTTTATAGATAATGGTACGGAACCCTTCGTGCGCGAGTCCGACTCGCACTTGGCCGGTTTTTTTTCGAGCATACGGGTTAAAGCTAATAAATACTAATTTGTTTCTGCATATAGGCCTGAAAGCACTTAGCATGCACAATTTCTTTTTTTACTTTGCTTTGGGACATTATTGTCAGCTAGCTCCGACAAGAAGTAATACAAGAAACTCTGTGACTATTGTCAGCTTCTTTTGAAACAAGCATGGTATGTTCACAAGTAAATATATGCTAAAACAAAAGTTTCAAACACGGGTTTCGGCTTTAGAGGGTCATAATCTACCACCTGCTCAAGGTCCTATTTTACTTAGTTTTAAAAATGTAATAAATCACTCGCATACTATACAGCTAGGCGATCAGCTGTTGTGTCATTCTTGACGTTATCGCTTTGACAGATGACACTGACATTAACATTGACAGCTCGTTACCAGTGACCACAGACAAAACACACCACATCACCACACCAATATTGCTACAATATTTTTCTTTGTTTTTTACTGTGACATATTTGATTACAGAGAAGCAGCGACTCCGCACAGTCAATGGCTTTCGCAAGCCCTATCTTCCTTCTGTACGACACTGCTCGAAGCTTTGGATCCTAGACCACTCACACCTAGTAATAAGGTATGTTCTTGACTAAACTTCTTTCAATAACGGTGTTGACACCAGTACTATAAAAAATATAAGCAGTATCAATAAAAAACTCCAATTTGAAAATTACACAAAATCTCACTCAACACCGTCATTCAACGTTTTCAAAAAAATATAAAATTTGTTTTCAATCAATTAGAAATCATTAAAAAGTTAAGAGTCCCGGGTTCGTTTCCTGCACCCTGATTCAAAACCTTCGAAAGTCAATTGACAACCGATAAATAATCACGTGATAATAATGTTAAATGATATATATATAGTGTCACTCACAATATGAGCAAAGATCGATAAAATCTATTTATTTCTGTATATAATTGTTCAGCATTAGACGTCATATTGCTGGAATGATGACCAATCTGTCTCATTCTCTCCAGATAAGTCAAAGCGAGAAGTCCGATGAGCCGCTAACGAACGGCATAAGCCACAAGCCCAGCCCGGCCGCCAGCCAGCACAGTGCTTCCACTGCTCCGTCCACCACAACTACCTCGCAAGGTACTGAAACTTTATCTTATTATTCTTCTGTCTGTCTTTTGTAATTTATTCTAGATAGTGTGAGAAAGACCGATAGGCAGAAACCACAAGTTCAGCCCGGCCGCCAGCCAACACAGAACTTCCACCGCCACTGCCTCTCAAGGAATTG
Organism: Anania fuscalis; assembly: GCA_950371115.1. Classification (NCBI taxonomy): domain Eukaryota; kingdom Metazoa; phylum Arthropoda; class Insecta; order Lepidoptera; family Crambidae; genus Anania; species Anania fuscalis. The sequence goes on from OX493344.1 coordinate 10,891,012, forward strand.
TTACTTCTTCTTCTGCCCGTCTTCTGTGGTGGATTCTAGTCTTCTAGTTTTTTTTTTTATTATTTGAGATGGGCTTTCTCTTGACCCCAATCTTGCTCTAGCTAAATCATAGATGGGATCTACGATGGAGCGAGCTTGCCCAGAAGATGCCTATTCACTCTGGACTTAAAGAGAGTCAGGTTATATGCACTCGGAAACTCGGCACTCTCTCAGTCTTTGGACCTCAACTCCATCGGCTCCTGCACTAGGCAGATACTTCTCCGTGACAGTACTGTCATCTGCGTACCCAACAATACCTGAAGATAGCAGGTCATTGATGTGCAGCAGGAAAAGAGTCGCAGAGAGCACAGACCCCTGAGGAACTCCGGCGTCAATGGCCTTGAGGTCAGAGGAGCAGCCGTCAATGACTACTCGGATCAACCGTTCACTTAGGAAGTCACCCAGCTACAGAAGTCAGTGGGGATACCGTACGCTGGAAGCTTTCTCAGCAGACTCGCATGCCAAACCCTGTCGAAAGCCTTCGAAATATCCAGCGACACTGCGATTGCTTCGCCGTGGTTTTCGATGGCTTCGCCCCAGCAATGCGTTACATACACTAGATAGTGTAACAAAGACCAAACGAAATAAACTAGAATAAACGAAGAATATAAACCACAAGCCCAGCACGGCCGCCAGCCAGCACTTTCACTGCTCAGTCCTCCACCACTGCCTCGCAAGGTACTGAAACTTTATCTTACTATTCTTCTGTCTGTCTTTTGTAATGTATTCTAGATAGTGTGAGAAAGACTGGACGGCAGAAAGCACAAGCTCAGCCTGGCTGCCACCCAACACAGTACTTCCACCGCCACTGCCTCTCAAGGAATTGTTACTTCTTCTTCTGCCCGTCTTCTGTGGTGGATTCTAGTCTTCTAGATAGTGTAAAAAAAGACCGAACGAAATAAACCACAAGCCTAGCCCGGCCGCCAGCCAGCACAGTGCTTTCACCACTGCCTCGCAAGGTACTGTTACATCACCTTATTCTTCTGTGGTGGATTCTTGAAAGCCTGTGACATAGACTTGGCAATTCAATTTGGTTCTGTTCGTATAATTTAGTTGCTTCTTCTGTCTTCTGTAGTAGATTCTTAATGGCCTGTGAGAAAGACTTGGCAATTTAATTTGGTACAATTCGTTATTTATTTATTTTTCGTTGCTTAGCAAATACTGTAAACAATCTCACTTCTCAAAAACGGTACCCTGATTCTGTATCTTGCAAAAGCAATGCGATAGCAAGAATTAAGCAATTCTGGCTTTAAAACCGCAAATTGACAGCAAAAAACAAAGCAATCTACTGTCAGTGCTGCCTATAGAATTTGACACTAAGCATCAATCGATGCGCGATTATTGCTGATTGCAAATTTTTAGGGAATAAGGGTGCCGACTTAGTTGCCATTTCGTTTACCACTTAAAAGTTGAAGGGCTGCCACAACAAATGATAATAAAATGGTTTGTTTCAGGATCTCCCACAAGAACCAGAATACTGCAACAGCTAGGCAAGCTGATGACCACGTGCCTCGTACTTAGGATAGACGACTTCACCGTTTATAAGGTCAGCTACAAAAATGTGTGTAATAGCATAGAGAAATAATAATAGCATAGAGAAATAATAATACTGTAATAGTAAACATATACTTCTATAGTAGGTTATTGTAATGACTGAAATCCCGCTTCTAGCTGCTGGATGGACATAAAGTCCAAGATATTGATATCCATAGATAGAAAAACATGAGTAGATATGCTACCCGAACCACCCCATCTATGTGCTGCGATTGTTTTTGGCAAACCTTGTTATATGTCCTCGCAGAATATCAGTGTCGCGGTAGCTATTCTTAGTTGCCACGACTAATGGTGAGCGGCCCTTTTGGCACTTTTTTTTAACTGTCCTGATTGAATTTTTGTGCCAAAAAAAAAAATGTCATTGGTCTGTTTTTGTTTTGCCAAAATGTTTATTCACCTATTACAAGAAATACAATGCCTTACAGTCATACGTAGCTTAATAGTAGATCGATCTGAGATTTGAGTACCCTTAAAAGTACTTTATCTCAAGATTTTTTGTTTGTTTCCATTTTTTAGACATCCCTAACGTCAGGGTCCCTGCTGAATATCAGCGTCGTGATATGTCCCTGGCTGTCCCGACAAATGCCTTTTTGATACATTTTTTTTTCTGAATCTTAATTATATATTTCTTTTGTATTCTATATATGATGTGTGAATCAAATAAATATATTTTTATTTAATTACTTTTAAACTTTCGCGTTGCATAATTTAAAACTCAATAAAACGGGAATTAACGCGATCATAATTAAGGTACAAAATGTTACCTCTTTTGCCTGTCGTTTCGATCAGGTTACACCGACCGTGGTCACAGGCTGACTGGAACAGCGATGTCTTCACTGCGTATGAGAGGCAGATTCTTCATCTACCCTCATGATATTATTTTCACGCCAAGTACCGTCACACACTGCACTCACTGTGTCCCTATTCTGCACACTAACCGCCGCGTCCGTATTCAGGTGAGAACTCGATCGCGAAACAAAACGAGATTGTTTATTTTTAATCACTGGATTCCTTGTCGCGGATAATTTGAAACCGTCTTCCCGATTGAAATTTTTATACTTTTTGATTTCAATAGCTTCACGCACAACTCTTGAATAAAAGTGGCGATCCGTTAAAAGAACTTGCGTTTGATGAAATTCAATCCAGTGATTAGTGCCCGATTCAAGATGGTGTTCGGCAATCGCTGATTTCGCATTTTGGCGGTTTTTAACAGCAGCTATATGCTCTTTAAGCCTTTCAGCGATGGTTCGTCACGTCACGTCAGGTCAACGTCAGGCAAAAGGGGTAACATTTTGTACCTAAATTATGATCGCGTTAATTCCCGTTTCATTGAGTTTTAAAATATTTTTATTTGTATTGAAGGTGTCGACGGGGTCTAAGTCCCGCGAGGCGCCGCGGGCGCTGGTGAGCGCGGAGAAGGCGACGCTGCCGGGCGACGCGGGGCTGCTGCACGCTGAGCTCACCTTCTTCTACTACCCCGGCGACGTCTACTTCCCTGGTAACCTTGGCTTCTCATCGTGTCAGCCTATTGCAGTCCACTCCTGCAGGTCTAGCATGCGCGCATCGGTTATTTTATCGATAGACAAGACAAATTTTGTCTTCGACGATAATTTTGTCGTTTTCCCTAATCTAACGGATCACAGACGTCTCGAATCATTTTTCTTAATATTTCCAGGGTCTCCCGTTCTTCGTAGCCACTTATTTTTACGTTATAACACGATATTGTCATGATATTTTGGTTCTTTCTTTGTTATCGTCGAAGACAAAACGACATATTTACGTCAAAAGTCGATAAAATGCCACGACAAAATTTTATTGTGTTGCGCATGCTAGTCCTGCTGGACGTGATACTCCCCCAAAAAGCGCCCAAGAACGTGATCGCCCGCTTTCATCATCCAGCCACTGCCAACCATCTTCCTTAGATCCTTGGTCAATCGAGCTTGGGGTCTAACCCTACGTAAAAGCATACTTACAAATGTGTCTTATTAATAAAAAGCAGTTGTTTTCACCAATAACACACATTTGTAGGTACCTAGTGCCTACCTTATTTCATTTACCAGGTAGTACTACTGCCTAATTGTCTATATGCACCGCACGCCCATGCGGTTTCCACTTCAGATCTCACATATTCCGCTTTTTATCGTTTAGAAACAAAGGTGGCCAGCCCACTGCCATTTCAGCTTGCTATATTTTTGGACTATGTGTATTACTTTGGTCTTCTACCGGATTACATCGTTTCGGATTTTATCCTTAATGTTTGAAGCATCGACCCTTACATAGCATAACGTGAAGTCGGTACTCTAGCTCTAATGTCATGTATCACGTTTTGGCTCCATAGGTCATCCATCACTGGTAAAACGCACTGATTGAATACCTTGCTCTTCAAGAATTCGTATTGACAGTAGCAACGGGAAGATATGACACATTTATTTAAAACTTTATTGCACAAACTTAAAAAAGAAATGTACAATATGTGGACTTAATGCTAGAAGCATTAAGTCCACCTATTGTAACACATATAATATTTTAGGGGAAGGGTGGAAGTTTAAGCTTTAAAACCCGATTTCAGCAGTTAATCGATTACCACAATCGATTCCTATATCCAAGATTATCTTTTCAGTGCCAGCTCCGAAAATGTACGTGCAACTCAGTCCCGTTCGCGTCTCGGTGGACGTACCCAGTGTGGTGTGGCTGGGCGCTTTCCTGCCGCACGTAGCGCAGGCCTTACAGCAAGCGGCCGAAGAACAGGACGCCCCCGCTTATATGGACATCAGGATGGAGGCTATTATGCCCAAGGCGAGTGATATTTGTATTTACTTTTATATAAGGAGGCTTTAGAAATAACCCCTCAGTTTAGGAAAGCGAGAGACAATAATTTTGTAGTTTGGCAGTCTCGTGCGACCGCTCGGTATTTAATAAAGCCAAAGAGAAATAAAAAGGTTTAATATCTGTATTTTTGCCAAATGACAGCTAATTCCGTACAGCTGATACACGTCATTTAATATCAAACATACAACTAACTTTCACGTTTATTTCTATACAGGGTTATTTGTAAAACGTCAACCACCTCACAAGACTACCTAGTAAAGTAAAATAAAATGTGTCAAATTATCAAAACTCCTAGAACAAATGTTGTTGTTTATGATGTTAGCTACCTAGTCTTGCGAGGTTGTTGATGTTTTACAAATAGATTAGTAAAATTATTACCTCAAAATTTAACTGGAATGGAGAAAACAATATTTGAGCCTGGGTATGTGGGTACACTCCTGACCTAATACATTGTCTAGTAATTATAGGATATAGATTTCTTAATTTGAGATCATTTCAGTCGTGTGTTGCATCGTTGTATGGCGCTTAAAAAATCTAGACGCTGCATTTAGGATCAATCTTACCCTGGCTAGAAAAAAAAAGCTCCAACAGTAGTATTTGAGAAATGATGATGCTGATGTTTTCAAAATTTTAAAAAGTAAAATCATTGCAGTGAAAAGAATATTAGGTCCTTACTACATTTACCTAAAACCTTACACCTAAGTCTTAAACCTAAGTCCTTACTACATTTACCTAAAACAGGCCACTTAATTACCAACTTGCCTATCAAATCCTAATGATTACTTTACCTCATTGGGTAACTAGTCATAGTTACTTCTCATTAACAGATAATACTAGAAGCGGGTACGGAACACATATCGCAGCAGCGCGACCGGCCCAAAGAACTACATGTGTGCACCGCTCGCGCTACGCTTACCAATGTGCGGGAATCGCCGAGAGCTAGTAAGTATACCGGTTGGAAATAAACATTTAGCTATTTTTATAGCGTTTGCGTCGCATTATATTTCCTCCTACTGATCCTTGAAAACAAAAATGTTTAAATGTTTTTGTAACCCTGTATTGTCTGTTTTTTCCACTGCCCTGTATTACACTGGACAGGCTGCTGTCAAATTCTTGTTTATTTGATTTAAGCCATTTTTGGCGTTGTAGACTGATAACTAGAAACCGGTACCCTGATTCCGTATCTTGCAAAAGCAATGTGATAGCGAAAATTGAGAAATTCTGGCTTTAAAATCGCAAATTGACATCAAAAAACAAAGCAATCTACTGTCACTGCTGCCAACAGAATTTGACACTAAGCATCAATCGGGCGATGACAGCGATTATCGCTGATTGCAAATTTTTAGGGAATAAGGGGGCGGTTGGAAATAAACAATTAGCAATACATTTTTTTGCATTGTATTGCTTTGTTCTGTTACTGGCACTGATTTTTGAGAACAAATAGGATTATTGTTTGTTTTTTTTCACTGACCTGTATTACACTGGACAGGCTGCTGTCAAATTCAAGTTTAATTAGCGTTGTTAGTAGACAGATGCTAGTGTCCATGGAACTAAAATTGTTATGTTCGCAATAAACTAATCCAATAAGGTACACTCGCTGATGGCGTTTCAAATTAGCCAACAACCAAAACAAAATTAGCTGACGTTTATATGGGAAAGACAGTTCAGTGTATATAAAAGTTTTTAAAGTATCAAGAATTTCTATGAATTCTATGTTGTAAATACATTACATTGCCTTAAAATCACTTGACTCGGCACTCCTAGGCAGCTATCCCTAGAGAAGATTAATTGTAAATATACTTAGGATAACAAGAATTTAGTATAGATATAATTAAGCAAGATCCCAGGGCTGCCAGACACTTATTTTCTAAGCAGCAAAATGTGTATGATCTTAGTGTACCGTAAACATGTCCATACCTGCTATCTAGTGGACCTTGAACTATAAATAAATCACCAAAACATACAAATCCTAACTAGACAAAACTGTGTTTGTCAGTATATCGGTTGAACAAACTGACTTGTAACCTTAAAAATGTTATATCTAAGCAAGGATTATTGTATTAACAGTTGATAAACCCAATAAATAATAACTAAATATAACAAACTCATTAATGTTTCAGACACAGCCGGCACTCGAGCAGACTTGGCGGCCATCATCGCAGCCCTGCAAAGGTCGGCGCCGCCTAGAGGACAGTTTCCCTGCTCCGCTGATGACTTAGATCCAATACACGAGCAGTTTATACTGCACGCTGACAGTAAGTGAATGCAGTTGGTTACAGAATGAGTTTGGGCTTTGAATGAGACTATATTTTGTAATTTTGGTGCGCAATGATTGGAAATATCAACATAATGATGTCTGCCTATTGCAGTCCACTGTTATAGGTAAGCCTCCCAAACAGCGCCATAAAATACGATCTCCCGTTTTTTTCAACCAGTTAATGCTAGCCTCCTAGAGTCGTCGGTCCATTGAACTGAGGGCATCCTACACTACGTATGCCTAGGCGTTTTCTTCATTCGGGAACCCATTTATGATAAAGAATATGCATTATTTAAATAAACGTAAAGTTGTGTTCATTTGTATTTTATAATGCTTCAGAATTAAACTAGCCATTTTTAATTACAAAATGGATTCTGTTATGAAAATAAGTAAAAAGTGCAAAAAATGCGGGACAAATTAGAAATATCATCACGAAAGTAAATTTAAATGCCTTTATGATCAAAATCGTGTAAAAGTGCCGCTGACTTAAGCACTCACAAGTGCTTCTTCAGTCTACTGGTCAAACACAGTCTGACATAACTCATTAAATACACATTTCTTTCAGATCTCGACGATCTAGACCGCGGCACGGCCATCACTCCAGAAATGTTGTGGAAAGAGAACAGATCAGTATGGTGCCTTCGAGTAGAGCCTCTCTGGGCGGACTTTTGCGGCGCTAGAGCTACCAACTACAAGCCAGCACCTTTGCTGGACGCTACACCGTTATCTGCATGGGTGTGTAGAAACCTTTACTACCTGTTTTTTTTAACTTGCACTCTTCTTACCAATAAATAGCTCTACAAGTTTCCACTTGATATAACGCCACTAAAGATTATTATGATGAAAGACGCCCGCGAACAATCGAGATTCGCTTTGCGATTATACAGCCCACAAATTCTATTTTAATTACGAAAACAACACATGTTAGGAATAATCGCTTATAAACAAAATCGCTAATCAAATAGTACGTTCAGAAATGTACTAGCTAACGCACAATACTCACCGACAAAAGGCTAGTTGACACCACCAATCAATTGACATTCTTTTTATTTGCTGTCAAAATTTTGAAGCAAACAAAAATTAGATTCTTTGAATAAATGATAGTGTACCGGGTTATTGGGCCTAAAATAAGGTGCCAGATTTAATAATTTGTGTCCAATTGGTGTCCACAAACCTATTATCCGCGTACCCTTGCTAAAGAAGACGGCCAGTAAACGTGTACAAGACTAAACGCGCTGACGCCATCCGTCGTCATCACTCCCGTCATTTTCCTTTCAATTATAGGACAGAGAAACAATATACAATATTAACATCGTTCGACGTAACACTAACGCAGTTTTATCTTTGACTAACCAATGAATATCTCGACTCTGTTCATTTCTTCCTCCAGCTATGCTTCGACGAGGGCTTCTCAAAGATCTTCTGCCTGGCCCGCACGTGTGGCCTGGCCGGGCTTCAGCTCAACCACTACCAGATGCTGTTCCTGCTGCGGCAGCTCGAGAGGGTCTCCGAGATGGCGGCCTGGCTCGCGCACGATGCCGAGAGGCAACCGCAGAGCGAAGAAGGGTGAGTACAAGTACGGCATGGATGTTGAGCGCTGGGCAAAAGATGCGCAAAAGACCATTACGATTACGGTGCCCTGATTCCGTATCTTGCAAAAGCAAAGCGATAGCGAAAACTGAGCAGTCCTGGGTTTAAAATCGCAAATTGATCATAGCAATCTACTGTCAGTGCTGCCAACAGATTTTGACACTAAGCATCAATCGGGCGATGACTGCGCGATTATTGCTGATTGCTAGTTTTTAGGGAATAAGGGGGGTACCGATTTCTGTTTTTCTTCAAAAGTTATCTTTAAACCGATTTTTTGTTATTCCTTATGAGAAAAAAGATCTTAAACCTTACTTACATTTGGGATATAACGTGATCTCTTAGCGTTTTGTCATTAAAAGTCTGACAATTATTAGTTGTGATTTCCTTCCTATCGAGCTTCAATTACCCACCGGTGGCCGCGTAACAATAAAATTTTCATTGTGTCTCTTGCCGTGGCTTGACGGGTAAGACTCCACTCTATAATTGACAATCTATGGTAATAGTAAATCATCGATTATTTTTCTTCTTTTGTCCAGAACAATAGTATTGGGACTAGTAGTTCCAGCCGTGGAGCTGACTCTAGTGCTGCCCTCTAGCTGCCCGGGGCAGGAGTCGTCTAGGGATCTGGATAGTGTACCGCTGGATTCGTCTAGTTTGCAAGATTTGAAGATGGGTAAGTTGGAATGACAGACTGGCACTGGTATTTCTCAGAATGCGAGTTGCACAAAACAACCAAGACACTTAAATCGATCGAAAAGTAAAGCAAATTAACAGAGACTTTTCAAAAAAAGTAAGCGACGCTGCCATTTTGATGGCCGTACTAGTCGTTAAAAAACGGCTTCTTGTACCGGTTTGCTTGGACAGATTGAATCCGGGCTTATCCGGGCCCAATTCCGGATGCATGAAGTCTGACCCTTTAAAGTCCATCACTTAGTTAATGAAACGTGAAAAAAAAGCTTAAGTTGTTTTAGTACCTCCTACCTATTCAAGCACCAGAATCATCGATTACAAATAAACTTTGGTTACTGCATATTTAGATAAAGATGATGCCAAAATGAAAACCGATCACGCTCGCAAGATCATATACAGAAGCTAGCTAAGCTTCATCTAGGTCTGTTAGTCTATCATTTATCGCATGAATAACTAATCTCTTTAATTTTCAGGTTCGGAAGCGACAATGGCGCCCTCTATGCTAGACCGAGACAGCGGCGTGTTAGCCACTACAGCTTCTGTTGAAGTGTATTCCGCTCAACCGTTGCCCGCTGAGGAAATACCACCGCCCAGCCCTGGCCTTAGCTTTGGAGGTAAGCGAGATTAACATCATTATAATCAACGAACTTTTATTTTTATTCTATTCATAAACCCTTCCGCCCCGCAGACCTCCCGCCGGCCTTGTGACGTCTGTACGGAGCCACTTGACACCGACCGTTAATTTTTTGCTGCGCTCGGCGCTTATCGCTTTGTTATTGTTCGTGAGGCCAGATGTTTACACTTAAGACGGTTTGGGTTACATTTCTGAGAAGCTATTGAAACAAAGTAACTACTTACATGCTGATCCCGGTGTTTTGATGTTTACAATTTTTCTTATCGGCCAATAATAAAACTGCCATTGTTCGCTCGCGCGCCTACAAGTACATCACTTCAATTCACGTCAAGTTACACGCTCAAATTACAATGAAATACTATTGTTAACACTTATTATAACTTTAAAACTAACAACATGTATATTATGGCAAAAAACTAACCTTTTTACACTAAAATACTTTTAAAATTCACTTTTTTACCACACGTCATCACGTGTCACGTGACCGCTAAACACTAAGTCAAAAGTTCACCAATTTTTGTCTTTTTTTTTCTTCCGTGAACGTCTATTTAAACGTCTGTTTTTGGTTTCAATGAACGGAGAATTTATCATTCATTCCACTAAAAAAGTTTTAGGACAACCTCAACCTTATTACGTTAACAATCAGAGTTAATATCGACTGCGGGAGAAATGGCATTCTGGAATGCCCGCCGGCCACAACGGTACTTTAGAAATGGCATTCTGGAATGCCATGCCGTCCACTTAAGGTCACTACTTTACACTAACTTACTTTTTACTACTAGCTGTTGCCCGCGACTTCGTTCCCGTGGTCTTTAGTTTTCTTAAATTTTCTGATTTTCCCAGCAATTTTCTTATTTTTTTCTTTCATAAGAACCTCCTGACAATAACAAACAATAGAAAAAATATTAGCGAAATCGGTCTAGCCGTTCACGACCGTTTAATGCCGTGACCAAGGAAAATAGGGATTTATTTTTATATAGATACACTTCTGGATAAAGATATCTTTGCTTCACCTTATACATGCAACTGAGGTCTAGTTGCGTGCATTAGGTGAAGCATAAAAGCTTGGCGATTCATTTCCGTTTATTGCCAGCAGTTTTTGCGTATGTTATTAGTATATTTTGTTGGAGATAGCCTTGCGCTGTGCTTACCAAGTTGAGGTGTTCACTTAAGAACACGTCTACTAAATCGGTTATGTGAAATGTGACTAGCCCACAGCCACTTCAGTCTGCTTATTCTTTAAGCTATTTCTATGACGAATTACTTTATTTCTAATTTAATTCTTAAGAAAAACTTTGTAACTTTGGACGCAATGTAACTTTTTATAACCGCTTAAAATCCATGTATACAATATACATGGATTTTTAAAAGTATTTTTTCATATGCTAGACTAGTCTGAATAATCTCCTAAAATTAGCCTGTACTTTATAAAATCCTGTATATGTACTCACATGTATACGCTTCAAAATACACTGACCCCTACCTAAGTACTAAATAACCGAGCTGTTATGAACTTATTAGTTGCATGAGATTTTCTAGTTGGTCTCAAGATGAAAGTTGTTGAAATAAGTTCATATACTATTAACAAATAAAATATGACAATGTATAATATAATAAAAACTGCTCATATCTCACCACTCACCAAAATATATCTTACAATAGGAGTTTAACGTTTCTAGCTTTCTCTTTGATGCGTCAAAATATATCTTACGAAATAGATAGATAGATAAATTTTATTCCACACCAAACAAAGAAGTTACAATTACACGTATCAGTGAAATACAGATATTTGAAAGCTACAGTACTTTTCTAGGTTTAGAATAGTTTGTTACGAGATTGGTACCATGTACCTTATTTTTAAGTAACTGAGTTACTCCGTGATCATGGCGCTTGCAACAGTGCCGAAATATCGGGAACTCAAAAACAAGGTACATGGTAGCAATCCCGTAACAAACTATTCTAATGTTAGTGACCATGAAAGTTTAAGACAATATATTTCTAGGTTTCTCCTCGATGCGTCGCGGATTCACGTCGCTCGTGACGTCACTCGACAGCGCGCTGACTCGCGACGACGCCCGCAGCGACGCCGCGTCTACCGCCAGCTCCGACAGCGAGCGGTACGTCGTCGTCGGCCTCGCTGCCGAGTCGCCGGACGACGCTGACGTCGCTTTCAGGTGAATTATATCATCATCATCATAATTTCAGCCACAGGACGTCCACTGCTGAACAAAGGCCTCCTCCAGTGACTTCCAGATCGGCCGGTTGCGCGTGGCCTACATGGCAAGGCTTCCAGCAACCTTTACCAGCTCGTCTGTCCACCTTGTGGGTGGACGTCCTACGCTGCGCTTGCTGGCCCTTTCTGCCCCATCGGCCGTTCTACGTGCTATGTTGTGCCCCACCACCGTCTTTTTTTCGTTTACGGATCTCCTCATTTCTGTTTCGATCTCGCTGTGCAACCATGAGTTCCTTATAAAGCTCATAATGAGAGTACATATGCGACAGACTAGTACTTGTAGTCTACCGCCAGCTCCGACAGCGAGCAGTACGTCGTCGTAGGGCTCGCCGCCGAGTCGCCGGACGATGCCGACGTATACTTATGCGCCGGACTAATATTTGTAGGTTTCTCTTATATAGGGTAGAGGTGAGAACTGTCTGTGTCGGGAAAAAGTGTCGCCACATGACACTGACGTAGCTTTCAGGTGAATATATATATTGCTTTAGATAAATAGTTTTAGGTTACTCATATGGAGGGGAAAGGTAAGAAAACTTTCTCTGTTGTAAAAGTGTCTGTCAAACTGCATCAAATTATGGTGGCGCCACAGTAGCAAAAGGGTAAGTTTCAAAATAAGCTCTTAAAGTCATTAGAAGGGCTGTCACTACTAACTACTCTAGTTACTAAAAGTGTTACATTTCTTAAGGGACCCCCAAACTAGCGTCTTCCAAACTCCAACGTCGTGGCGGCATCCAATCAGTGTGGACGCTTGCGCAGCGGCATTTGGTTAACACTGCTTGGACACTGCCACGACGTTGACGCTCGAAAGACGCTAGTGTAGTGGGGAGGCCTAATCCGTCTGCAGCGGCTTCCTGCAACCTTCTGGGTGGACGTCCCATTGGCGGTACGTGGCCTCAATTCCAGAACCTTTCTGCCCCATCGGCCTTCAGTTCTACGTGCTATATGCCCCGCCCACTGCCACTTTAGCTTGCTAATCCGTCGGGCTATTTCAGAGATTTTTGTTTGTTCACGGATCTCCTGATTTCTTATTCGATCTCGCAAAGAAACACCGAGCATAGCCGTTTCAGTAGCGCGCTGTGTACCTTGAGCTTCTTTTTTTTTAACAAGTAATGGAGGGTAGGGTTGAGGAGATTTGCCTGTCGTGAAAAATAATCCGTGAAACTGCGTTTAATTAGAGCCATAGTAATAGCACTGGGCGCTTTGTCTTGCTAGTAGCACAGAGTAAGAATTATACTACGTAACTAGAAGTCAGGATATTGACTATGATCCTATATGCGGAAAATGTAGTACACCTTGAGCACTTGCAATAAAACCTCCGTAAATACAATAAAAGGAACCAGATTTGGCCAATGGCTACCCACCCAGTATTATTTGACTGCGCAGATGTCCTCACTATATCCTTAGCGACTATAATATGTTAACGGAATCCAAAAAACCGTTTAAATCTACCGAAACATCCTAGTATTTCAATCTTAAATGACCACTAAGCTAGCTATTAGCTAGCTTAGTGGTCTATTAGCTAGCTGGAGCTATTAACTCAATTTTCTTACCTAGCTAGTTATTTGCAGGGAATTCGAGCACGGTCGCTCGTCAAGCGGCGTGGAGGTAGCGGCAGAGGTGGTAGAACGATCCTCCTCGCCGAGCGATCATTCTGTCACTAGCTCCTGTAGAAGGCGGGATGTGGTATGCTAATTTGAGTAATCCTCTGGTCCCTTGGTAACAGTGTTCTTCTGGATGATAGATTTTCTATACCCATTCATATACCCCTTAAAATGTGTAGGCCACTTTTCATGATGATGAGTTGAGTATCTAAGTGGTGAAAGGTAACTTACTTTCGCATAAATTGTAGCTAAAATGTATTTGATAAATAAATAAATATTGTAAAATCATCACATACATTGCTCTGATCTGATAGCTAAAGCACTTGTGTTATAGAAATCAGAAACAACGACGGTACCACCCATCCAGACCCGAGACAATATAGTACAGTTCCTTTTCTAAATTGACCCGACCCGGAATCGAATCCGGGACTTCAGAGATGGTGGCGTCCGGCGTGCTCGCCTCTCGCTTTTTTTTTTTGCGTATTCAACTGTATTAGGTTTACAAACAAAAGTAGCCTTCAAATAACAATAAGAATTTTATATAGCCTTTTTGATTTAGTTTTTTTTTATTTCACTGACCTTTGACCAAAGTCAACCTATCCCAGATATCGACATGTACGTGGCGACTAAACAACATACATTTAGTCCACCAAAGCGTCGGTGGTCGTTCGTGCCTCCGCCTGGCGGCCGACGACCTTCGAACCGACGAGTGCGCCGCCATACCGTGGGACGAATTCCAGGTAGGAACTGTTAAATGATAGGGTATCGGAGTTTCTTTGTAGTATTGGAATCTGCAACTTACGGTTTTACATGACGATTGCTTAGTTTTTGCAACTGGTTGATAAAGGGTCAGAAGTTAGGTTCAATCCCTTTGTTAAAAGAGAACAGTTTATTTCAATTAATGCCAAAATATGTCTACCCACAAGTAGGACAGACGACCTGGTAAAGGTTGCAGGACGACGCTGGATGCAAGCCGCACGCAACCGGCTGATCTGGAAGTCACTGGGGGAGGCCTATGAACAGAAGTGGACGTCCTGTGGCTGAAATTATGATGATGATGAAACAGAATAGTCATGGACAAAATGTCCTTTCTGGAATGAAGTTGACCATTTGACTTTCAAACTGGCAACATGTATAGTAATATCAAATTCATTCGTTTAACAGTTCATAACTATGAAAGAGAAAAGTCATAGACCATATTCTCCTTGGAATGGTTAACCAAAGACATTCAAACTGACAAATATGTTGCTAATAATTAATGTAAATGACATAGTTTCTCTGCTACACCAATTACTGTATTTAACGTCGAAATACTTCGGTGTTAATTTTAAAATCTTCTTGACTTATAAAGTTGTACTTTTTTATTTAATACTAGCTGACCCGGCAAACGTTGTTATGCCATATAAATAATGAAAAATGTTAAGGGTGGACAACCCTTATCACTAAGGTGTATAAAAAATAGATGTTAGCCGATTCTCAGACCTACTCAATATGCTCACAAAATTTCATGAGAATCGGTCAAGCCGTTTCGGAGGAGTACGGGAACGAACATTGTGACACGAGAATTTTATATATAAGATGATCTATAGTTGCAGTTTTCAATACACAAGTTTTTTCATAAAAAAACAGGGTTTAACGGAAAGGGCAAAATTATCGCGGTAGATGGTAATTTTACTATTTTTGTATAGAAATACAATATATATCTTATTTGTTGTTGCTCCATAATTTGTTATACCTTTTGCTAAAACCCCTTCAGACCTTTCTGTTACATCCTGTATATAACATGTTTCGATAAAGCACATTCAGAATTCATTACATTTTATATTCAGTCAATGTTCATTAATTTTGTCTTTTTCTTCGTTTGATAATCGGTAATTTTGCTTTTTGGTCATACAAAAATATTCAAAAGCAAATGTTTTGTGCTTATGACAAGTTTCTCATAATGTTGCCAGTATATAACTATCACAAAATAACTATCAATGTTAAGATAACTACTAAACATTAATTTAAATCCTTGAGTATAACACTATTTTTTACATAAATATAACCATACTAATAAATAAAATAAAAATATCATGTATGGGTCCTTACAGTACACATTTTACATTGTAATTAAGACAGTTGTTTCGTATTTAACAATTTGAGATTAAAAGTAATTTATTAATCATCTCTGGCATGTTACATTAACCATTCTTTGTTTTTACTCGGATGCCTCTACCAAAGGTTTTTTTTTTGTTAAAAAAAATCACTTCCCCATAACTTTATATATTATTTTTGAGATTTCTTTATTACTCTTTTGCATAAATTTAACTAATTAAATGGGAACTTGTGTATAGTTTAATAATAGCCTACCAAAATGGTGTGCCCCACGCATTTTTTCTTCTTATTTATTTAACACAAATTATCGCCAAAGTAAACGACAGTATTATTAATAGCTGCCACAATTTCCTTTTCTTAATTTCAATTCAGAAACCCTCCTTATGTTGGCGTCCTTAGAAGACTCTTCCTAAGTTTCATAACAATCTAATTAATAATTAATTAACTCATAGAATACAAAAAAATCTGATTTTTTATTTAGATAATTGGTAGAGGCAGCCAGCATGTTCGCCATCCACAGACCATTCCGAGATAAAGCATCCGTTTTATACTATTAACGCCTGTTCAAACATAGGCGATGCCCGCTGTCGTTGTGCGTAGCGAATACCGAATTGATGCAGGGTGGAAATAAACGCATAACAAAAGATATCCAACAATTTTTTTCTCTATAAGTAGGAGGGTAGACTTTAGAGTACAAACTAATTTGTACTTAGAGTACAAATTTAGGTAGGGGGGGGATCTAAAACGGGTAACCCACCCACAATGGTGCGTTTTGTATTAGTTTAAATGTGGGTGCGTAATGTATGACGCGAACGTTGAAACACACACTTGAACATGTTGAAGCAAATATAACTAATGCAAAATGTACCTACAACATAACTCAAGACGCTTCGCATCCCTTTTGTCGCTCACATACAAAGGGTTTGAAACTACATAGCATCGAAAAGTGATGTAAAAAAGTTTCTAAAAATAAGTCAAATATGTTACAATGTTTTAACATACGATTACTATGGAAACAAATAAAGCTATATAAGTTTTTCGATATTAAATTGAACACGTTTTTTCAAATAATAATCTCAAGAAATCACCGTATGTTTCCACCATGTATCAACTAAAATCCGTCTTCAAAACGTTTCGCTACCCACACTACCAGCGGACGTCGCGGATGTTAGCACAGGACTTAACTGTTGTATGTGTTCTGGCGCCCGCTCGGCTATCAACGCAGAACCAACTCAAGGTACGCGCCCGTAGGTAGCGTAGCGTGTGTAGCCAAGGGGGTTTGTGTGACTTAGAAGGGTGTTGCTGTATGGTTCAATAGACAGATTTAAGAAACTGTTAACGCCGTTCTTGGTCCTCGTCAATCACAGGTTTCTGTTAATTGAGATGTGGACACCAATCATAAATAAAAGACATTATTTGTAACATATGACACCGTATTTTAGGCCCGATAACCACGTACATTATCATTCAGTAGAAGAAACAGATTTTTGTTCAAAATCAATAAAAAGTCAAGCAGTTGAGTCCGGTAAACAATGAAGTAATAGCTTGCTATCCCCATACAAATTATAAGGCAGAGGTTCGTTTTGACTGCACATAAATAGTATGTCAATTGACTGGTGGTGTCAACTAGCCCATTTTCGAGAATAAGTCATTTTAATAAATTTATCTAAATATTCGTCATTATCGGACAAGTACGTATTACACGTGTGTTTTTTTAAACGATCAAGGTCAGAGTGACCACTCTGCAAGCAAAGGCGGACTGAAAATAAGCTTGCTCAACTGTAAGAGCACATGAGTAAAGAAACGGAACAGAGACAAAGCTTCTAAAGAGTTAGCAAAATTTATACCTATTTTGGTAGGGTTGGCACAATTGAATAAATTTAAAATATAAATGTTCTTTTTTTTCACATTTTTTATTCATACACATACTCTAAATATTTTTTTATTACTTTTGGTTTTTAATAATTTGTTGTGTCTTTTAATCGAGTGATAAATTCTAAATCTAATATAAAGTTTTTTCAAATAATCCAATGGGAAATAATCACATGGCATATGAAATGTACAACCTTGCAAACGTGCTAATATGTCATTACCAATATTAACAATTTGTACATGAAGATCAAAATATTCGCAAAATTTTTGCTCAAGCAATTCAACAAATGCAATAAAATTATCAGGAGGTATTATCACAAACAATACAATGTACAACCATATTAACAACATTTTTTAAATACTAAAACAAAAAAATTACTACGTATTATGTGAGAAACTCGATAGCAAAACAAAACACGCACGACATTCAAGCGTCGTGTCACGCCTGCAAGCCCTGAGATTGACCACTGGCTGATCTAGTTTGAAGCGGTTTCGGCTCATACGTGACAAGCGGCCAGTGGACACGCACACACACGCGTTGCACTTGTAGTGATGTACCTATCGTAGCGCATTCGTATGTAGCTTTGTGTCTGTTCCGTTTCTTTACTCATGTGGTAAGAGCTCGCAAGTTTGGCATTGCTAGTGTAACCCAGCTCAGTAGTTAGTTTCATAACTTCTTAACGGCTAACAAAAGCCAGAATAACTGGCGGATAGATTTATTAACGTATTTAATAAGTTAAAAATCTCGCCATACAAATATAACTTCGTACAGCAACACCTTTATAACGCTTGAACGCTATTTTCTCTAAATACACTTTAGCAACACTAACGCCATCTGACGCCCACTCAGGTACGGTACAGCACACTGCACTAACCGCATGTATTACAACAAAATACTAACACATTCAAGCTATTATATCTAAAAGTGTGAAGGCAAATTGTATCTTTATAATATTTTATCTTTGGAAAATTATTGATAATGGAGTAAGTTAGTAATGGTCGACACGAATGACAATTCGTGTCGACCATTACTATGCCCGAACAAGTAGACTATTTCTAGTTCTCGTCCAGTTTGATTATAATTTTAGAAAAATCTTTCTACAATACAATTGTCCAGCTAGCCCCAATAATAGCTAGAACAAGGCAATCAATATCAACGATCGATCTATCGTAACTTCGATCGATACTATACACGGTGTTACTTTGCATCCTTGCCATATTTACAGAGGTAACTATATCACTGACAATGATAACAAATCAGTAAAAAAAGAAAGACCTAATTCTATTTTTTTTAATCTTGAGTATTTTATTTTATCGACAATCTATTAAACACAACACTAATTTTCGAAACGCATGCACATCACTGTTCTTATTCATCGGCACAAAGACTTTGTAGTATTACTTGATTAGTGATCGCGTACCGTTCGAGACAAAATCGGTTTATTCCTATGTGTTCTGCAAAACCAAATTTACTAAAAACTTAGTGTGCTTTATTTATGGGAGTCTCTAGTTTATCTAAACAATAGGTATTGTTCCCTACTTTTATATCTGTGAATATGGCAAGGATGCAAAGTAACACCGTGTATATACTATATGTATATTTACTGAATATTAAAGTTGCAACCACATTTTCTATGAAACTACCATAGAAAAATAAACTTACTTTCCCATACAAAATCTTCAAATATCTATAAAGAGCTATATGGAGAAGTGATGATTTCAAGTTTTTGATAATGGTCACATACCAACAAAAATTCACTGCTTCGCACTTTAAGACATGCCGCTACACACATACAAATTCTCATCCCAATATTTAAGGTTCAATTGGCCCTCCTATAAAGGTTAACTTCCTTCTAGCAAGTAATTCTAGCTCAAACACAGCAACTTTTTTTGGGACCAACAACATCGTAATCGCAAAAAACAACTTACATTAAACCGCCGACCAGCTGACATCATTTCGTATCGTCGACGATGAGTGAAAAACTCGTAATTCTAAAAACAAAAATTTACATGGGGGAGGAAAACCGTCACCTACCTAACTTTGATATGAGTACTATTTGGTATTTATAATTATTAGAAAGATTTAATAACTATTAACATATTTACAACTTAAAAATCAATAATATAAATAACATAATATACACCTAAACTATTTACAAATATAAATGAAAAAAAATATATAAACTAAAAATTTTTTTTTTTTTGGTATTTATTATAGTTAGTAGAATTTGAACTGAACGAAATGAACGCAAGTAAATTAAACCTTGCGTTAAGAGGTTCTGTGAATTATATTATGAAAAATTGGTGGGGTTTTTTTTCGAGGTTTTCATTTGTTACCTATGGTATGGAGTTATTTTATTTTAGATTTCATTGTTGGTCTCATAGAAAAAGTTGTTGTATCTGACCAGGAGAATACAACCTTTGAAGGAAGTTAACTTATAAAATAATACCCAATAGATATGGTTAGCATGACATAGGACTATTAGTTGATGACAGAATTATCCAATTTGTAACATAATGCTAAAAGCTATAAAATTAGTTCCCCTTGTACTCTTAAAAAGCATGTTAAAGGATTGTAAAATAAATAAATAGATTTTCGCAGTCCGATGTGTGAGTAGTTGATATGAAGATAAAGTTGAATTTCAACAATACTTATATTATAGAAACTAGATGTAGTGATTTAGTATCAATAAACAATATTGCAATATCACAAAACATACACGACAAACACAAAGTTATTCACAAAGTTTATTAAAGCGGGTTTTCTTGAAGAATCTTAAATACATTCCCATTTGTTTTTGCGCTTTATTTTAAATACGCATTTAAAAAGAATTAAGAAAAATCCGCTTTTATTTTTATATCCTTCGCGAATGCATGTGTGTGCTATCATCGTCATCTCATTGCATACATTAGATTCGATGCACTTTTCCGTATATTAATAATACTAGTTATTGTAATTTAGCTTTGTAAATACACTATATCTTGAATAGCTTTGGTCTCTAAAGTATGTTGTACAACACACGATTAGATTTTAAATAAAAGAAAAGCTAATCGTATGCTGAAGTATTTTTACACAAGCGACGCAGCTTATAAGACAAAATACTAGGTTTAGGAATTTGTTACTAACTTGAATATGGACCACGGTCTGAAATAAATTTCATTCATTCATTCATTCATTAGCGCGATCGAAGAGAATTTGCATACAAAAGAAATGTGAATTATTTGGTTTAAATTAACTTTTTTCACACGTCTCATTAGGCAACGAAATCGAATATAAGCGAATCATAATTCCCAAAAAATGGCCCATGGTTTAGGCCAATTAATATAATTTGTCGTTTTTGGTAGTTTTATGACTGTACTAAGTTGACATTATATGACGTTTTTTTACCACATTCAGCATACGTTCAGCCTAATTGAAGCGACCGCATGCTTTTGAGATTTATCGTTGCTCAATATTTTCACTTGAATCACTATTTCAAAATATTTTTATTTTGTACCTAGTTTTGTACCAAAGTAAAGGTATAATTCTAGTCATTAACCAACTTTTGCAATCTTAATGCAATCTAAAAAAACGGGAATATTGGAAGTAGTGAATCGTGTGATATTTGTAGATAAGTATTATTAACAGTGATAGCTGAAAAGTAAGTGACATTTTATACAACACACGTTTACACTTGTCATATTTTACCTATTTACTTTATAGACAATGGGTTTTTGATTCGTAATAAACTTCGAAAAAAAAATTATTCATATTTTAATGTAGGTACAGTTTAACATAACGATATATTTGATGAAAATATCAAAAATTAAATGCATGCTTGCCTGAGTTTCATGCCCTGACCTAAGGATCTATTGTCTGTGAACCGCCAAAAAATAATACATAATAATATCGCTTCAGTTTTGAAAAAGGCGATAACTCAATATTTTTAAAAAACACGGGGTTCTACAATACCGAAGCTTGGTCGTAAGAATTATCTATTTTGACCCAGTCTTAAAAACTGAAGCTTTGCTAGATCAATCAGCTCTTTCCATTTTATATTATTCCTTGGTGACTATTTAAAGGATAATAATTCAAGGGTTTTATTATCTTACTCTTATATCTATCATAGTTTCCTTTCTTGACATTTGACACAACCTTTAACTGAAATACTTGTGCAGTAAAGCAATAGTCGTCGTAAATATGTCAAAGGAATGACACCATAATAGATACTTGAGATAGAAAATATCCTGTTTAATTCTTCTAAAACTATCGCTACGACGTATTGAATGTTCTCTCCCGCTCTAGAACAAGTTCTCGATGCGAGCTCGAGCCTGGTCGGAGCCTGAAGAAGGCTGTGACGAGCTCGGCACTAGAGGCTCGCCAAATGTGGCCGTACGAATGACGAGGACGCAGCTGCCCAACGCGCAAGAGCAGGTGAGGAGATGCTTAGTTTAGCTATGCTTTTTCCGCACTTAGCCTTTTGATTGAGCCATTGTGCGTGCTGCATCTTTTTCCTTACTTCAACCAGCCCAGTCATCCTAGAAAGTCAGCAGCCTTGTCAAGCTCTTGAAGGCCTCGGGGAGAGATTCTGGTGATTGGAAACCCGTGCCCGTTGTTCTGCCACGCTTCCGCATTCCATAAGAACGTGCTGTGGCGTTTTTTTGCCTCCATGCATCCTGCATATGGGGCTGTCTATTACTCCTATGTTAAACTGGTGTTTGCTTAGTTGAGAACAGTGGCCGGTTATAACATCTATAACTTTGCGAAGTTTGTTAAAACAATAGTCGAATTGAGAACCTCCTCCTTTTTTTTGAAGTCGAAAAAGAAGGTTGATTAACAGAGATGTGATCTTCGTCCACTTTTTGGATGATTTTGTTTTAATTGGTGAAAAAAAATTGAAATAAATCAAAAATGGTTTTAGCAGTTGAATCAGAACCGATAACATTCATAATTCATAATTTGTCGTTGTTTCTGATTTCTATAGCACAAGTGCTTTAGCTACTTACCTTAGGATCAGAGCAATGTATGTAATGTTGTCCAATATTTATTTATTTATTTTAATTCAACATGAATTTATTTCTTCTTTTTTGTCATCTAGGATGAGGCGACGCTAGCGCCGTTCGACGAGCTATTAGAAGCGAGGGTGCGAGAAATGAGCCTAGCTCTGAACATGACCACTGCGCTTGCGCTGTCTGAGTTCATAGAGGATGAGGTTGTGGTGCCGCCTATGCCGCTAGAGGTAAATTATACTACCATCATTTCAGCCATGGGACGTCCACAGCTGAACATATGCCTCCCCTAGGGACCTAAAATTATACTAGTTTATGTAAAATCTTGAATTTCAGCAATCTTCCTATTTTATGAGCATAAGGTTTCAGTACTTTTACCTACCCTAACTTGAGGTAATGCCATCAACAAAATGGTCTATAAATCATACCCTTAGACTGAGTTGCATCACCTTGACATTAACCATAACTATAACTATAACCGGTGTTTCTGTATGGAGTTTGACAGACTTTTGACGTTTGTTAAAGTTAAAGTAAGATGGTGCAACCCAGCCTTAGACTTTTATTACTACCCCCGAACACATTGTACAATCATTAACCGTTTTTCACCAAGTAACACGTGTCACTATTTATCTATAAAACAATGAAGAATGTTAACTAATTTTGAATATTAGCCTCCGTAAACTCTGTCAAAAATAAAAAAATATAAGTGAAAGATTTATAGAAGTAAACGTGTGACGGTGTGACACGTTTACTTCTATAAATCTTACAACACGCGCTCAGTCCGCTCGCGTTCTCATCAGCACGGTGTCTGGCGATTTGCTACTAAGCGGAGCGTTGTAAATTGACGTCACATGCGGTCACGTGACTGTTAGCGGTACTCGATATTTACCGTAAGTTTAAATGCCTGTAAAATCAAAACCAATAGGTATTTTTGACTACAACAAAAACTAATGTATTTGTATACATACAAGCTTTACTGTAACAAAATTTCAACCGATTTGGCATACCTACTAACATTCTCCATTTACATTCTTTCAATAATTTTCAGGTCCTAATAGAAAATGTGAAACTCCACCTTATAGAAGACCGTCCTACCCGAGCAATATCTTCTCCTCCACCCCAGCCCTTAGACTTAGACCTTACCACCCTCCGCCTGACCAGGGATTCCGCTGGGGTAGTCAGATTAGGGCCGCCTGTATCTACCCCCTCTACCGTAGCATCCCCTGCCACTCCGCAACCACAGCCGGAGTTGGATGAGGCGAGAGAGAAGATAGAAAGTTTAAGTAGAGAAAACGAGGAGTTGAGGAAACGACTGGCTACGCTGGCTAGGATCGCCGAAGATAATAGGGAGCTTAGAGCGTGAGTATCAAATGGTTTTAAATCTATTGAACAGTTGCCGGAAGGTGATTGATTTTTTTATTATTATGACAATTCAATGCTTTTGATGCGAACGTAACTTTTCCAAGCTTGCTCACTCTTGAATGTTCGTATATGTATGATGATCTGAAAATCGAACAGTTCCTGGCCGATACGGTCTGCGTGTAATGAAATGTTTTTTCCTAAGCCTCTTAATAACGAATGTCATTTTATACTGTTGAAATGGTTAACATCTGTGCTTTGAATTAAAGGATTTAGTTCGGACGGCAGCAATTATATTTGTAAGCAGGAGTCATTTAAAGTTCACCATATGATTCTGACAAAAATGGGCAAAAAAGCCATAAAAAAATAAGTTTTTTTTATGAAGTGCTTGAAACTTATAATTTAAATGTCCTCATAGCTGTAAATTTAAAAAAAATAAAGGCAATATTTTGATAGAATATTTTTTTATCACTAGACATTGTTTTTATTTTCAAAAATTTGGAAAATTTTGGGTTGGCTTTGTCGTTACTATATTGGGTTAGCTTTAAATACATAATTAAATAGGTCTTTTCGAATTTTGACAGTATTTAAATGAAATTTAATACAAAAAATAGTACAGTTTAAAGTGTAGATCATCAGTAGAAAAAATTAACGCAAGAAAATAATCTCCATAATATGCCATTTATTTCGCCCAAAAACCTACAAGAGGTTGATATAAGACTTCGTAAACATTGCAGGAAAGTGGAGGAAGCGTCGGTATTGCGGCAGTGCGCGCACGCAGCGCAGCAGGAAGCCGCCAATCTGCTCGCCGACAAACAACAGCTATTGGAGGCCGTTCGGTTGCTTCAGGTCGGTTTAAATGCTTTCTCTTTCACAGCGGGAGAATGTGCTCTTTTGTTTTATTTTTTAAATTGGACAACATCACATACATTCCTCTGATCCTATGATAAGTAGCTAAAGCACTTGTGTTATGGAAATCAGAAACAACGACGGTACCACAAGACCCAGACCCGAGACAATATAGAAAAGTTCGTTTCCTACATTGACCTGACCGGGGATCGAACCCGAAACCTCAGAGATGGCGATGCCATATAGTCCGGCGGTCGAAGGTCGCTCTTTGAGGGAGGCTTAGGTCAACTAGTAGACTGCAATGAGCTGGGATGGTGATGATCATCCGCTACTTTGTTCGCAGTATCCCACTTCAGCATCTTAGCCTCGGTTTTTATTTGTGTGTACTTAAACTTGTTTATGCTTGAAGTCTTAATTTTTTTAACAGGTGGCAAGTTGGGGGGATACCCAGCCTTTGTAGGACTCAATATACTTTTAATAAGTCAAACCATGAGGGTTCGTCCTCGTTTGTGTAGAGGCTGTCAGCGCAGAAGCTGCCTAACCCTCAAAACTTCTGTCTTCTGCAAGTTATTGGAAATGCGCTAGAATTTTGCTTAAAAACGGTCTATTTCTAGAAGAAATGCTAAAAGGACTTTTGTAACGTCATCTGTTAACCATTGGTAAACAAAAGATAGTCCGGTTATACTTGAAATTTTGGGGCCTTTTTGATTAGTTGTAGTAGATCACTGAAAGCCACAGCCTCTAATATCATCCGCACATCTAAAAAAAACACATTTATTAATTATCTACTATTTACAAAGCTTCATCAAAATCCATTCAGAACTTTTTTCGTGTAACAATAACAAACATCCATACTCACAAAATTTCGCATTTATAATAAGTATTAGTGGAATTTTCATCTAAATAACATTAGACGACCGTCTGGTGTAGTGGATCGCGTTCCGGACTACAAAGCCGGCGGTTGCGGGTTCGAATCCTGCGAGGGGCAAATGTTTGTGTGATGAGCACGAGCATTTGTACCTAAGTCATGGACGTTTATAAATGTATTTAAGTTATCCAGTCGCCATAGTACAAACTATGCTTAGTTTGGGGCTAGCTAATTAGTGTAATGAAACATTAAAAATAATTTATTTATAATGTTTCAGGAACAAATCTCTGGCGGTTGCCGCGGCAAGAGATAGCGGTCCCGAGGCGGTCCCCCGCAGGGCTGCCTCGACTGCACCGCCTGCTGTGGCGACCAGCATAAGTAGACCCCCGCATCCACACGCTACACTCTGTACCAGAGGCCAAGTTATAGCGGTGACAAGTGTTACAAGATCAAGTGTGAATGAGACTGCAGACTGGTGAGCGTAAACTAGCCAACGTAGACCTCTCTGTGTTAACTATACGTATTGGAAGAGATGCCAAGTTATACTAGCGACTGGTGTTACTAGTTACAAGACGCCCGTGTTGTGAATGAGACTGTAAAAACTAGCTACCGTAGACCTCTCTGTGGTAACGATATGCATTGGAAGAGAGGCCAAGTTATACTACCGACTGGTGTTACAAGTTACAAGACCCCCGTGTTGCGAATGAGACTGTAAAAACTAGCTACCGTAGACCTCTCTGTGGTAACGATATGCATTGGAAGAGAGGCCAAGTTATACTACCGACTGGTGTTACAAGTTACAAGACCCCCGTGTTGTGAATGAGACTAAAAACTAGCTAACGTAGACCTCTCTGTGGTAACGATATGCATTGGAAGAGAGGCCAAGTTATACTACCGACTGGTGTTACAAGTTACAAGACCCCCGTGTTGTGAATGAGACTAAAAACTAGCTAACGTAGACCTCTCTGTGGTAACGATATGCATTGGAAGAGAGGCCAAGTTATACTACCGACTGGTGTTACAAGTTACAAGACCCCCGTGTTGTGAATGAGACTAAAAACTAGCTAACGTAGACCTCTCTGTGGTAACGATATGCATTGGAAGAGAGGCCAAGTTATACTACCGACTGGTGTTACAAGTTACAAGACCCCCGTGTTGTGAATGAGACTAAAAACTAGCTAACGTAGACCTCTCTGTGGTAACGATATGCATTGGAAGAGAGGCCAAGTTATACTACCGACTGGTGTTACAAGTTACAAGACCCCCGTGTTGTGAATGAGACTAAAAACTAGCTAACGTAGACCACTGTTTCAACAGTACATATTGGAAGAGAGGCCAAGTTATACTACCGACTGGTGTTATAAGTTACAAGACCCCCGTGTTGTGAATGAGACTAAAAACTGGCTAACGTAGACCTCTGTTTCAACAGTACAAAAAACTAACTAGTGTAGACCCCTCTGTCTTAACGATACGTATTGCTTTTCCAATACGGCTAAGTTATACTAAAGATCGGTGTTACAAGACCCCGTGTTGTGAATGAGACTGCAGACTGGTGAGCGTAAACTAGCTAACGTAGACTTCTCTGTGTTAACGTTTCTCATTTGCAGTGACTATGTTATGAATGAGACTGCAAAGACTGGTGAGCTTAAACCAGCTAGCGTATACTTCTCGGTTTTTATAATACCTTTTGGAAGAGAGGCCAAGTAGTAGTGAGCAGTGTAACAAGATCCCGTGTTGAGAATGACACTGCAAAGACTGGTAGTGTAGACCTCTTTGTCTTAACTATACGTAATAGAAGCGAGGCCAATTTATATTAGTGACCGGTGTAACACGATCCCTTGTTGTGAATGAGACTGCAAAGACTGGTGAGCTTACAACTAGCTAACGCAGACTGCTCTGTCTTAACGATACGTATTGGAAGAGAGAGAGGCCAAGTTATAGTACTGACCAGTGTAACAAGTTATGAATGAGACTGCAAAGATTGGTGATCAAAAAACTAGCTAACGTAGACCGCTCTGTCTTAACGATACGTATTGAAAAAGAAGACAAGTTATAACCGTGATCGGTGTAACAAGTTGAGAATGAGACTGCAAAGACTGGTGATCAAAAAACTAGCTAACGTAGACCGCTCTGTCTTAACGATACGTATTGAAAAAGAGGACAAGTTATAATAGTGATCGGTGTAACAAGTTGAGAATGAGACTGCAAAGATTGGTAAGCTAAAACTAGCTAGCGTTTACCCCTGTCTTAACGAGACGTATTGAAAAACAGGCCAAGTTTTATTAGTGATCGGTGTAAAAGTTGAGAATGAGACTGCAAAGACTGGTGAGTTTAAAACTAGCTAGCGTAGACCTCTCTGTTTTAACAGTACATATTGGGAGAGAGGTCAATTTATATTGGACGACCAGTTGAGTGTTGTAAGATTAGTACTTTTTCATATTATAGTAGAAAAGTAGGTTTCAGCGACCAATCGTAGCCACCTGTCTAGCTATTCTCTTATTGGACGTGAGGTTAAGTTTCAAGTTTAAATGGGACAATTAGTAAAGAAGTTTTGACGCGTATTAAAAAGACCAGATTACGGGATAATGGATACGCTACTGAATTATATGAGAGGCCAAATTTTATGGGTAGATGTATATCTAAAAAAACGAAAGCCGTATAATGTAAGAAACAATACTATTGTAGATTTTAAATTAAAATAATGTATGCGGTTTATATTTCTGTCTGTTGACTACAAATCGTAAACATCTGCCCGATCTAGTGTTGTTGAGCTAAGAAGATATAATTACGATAAAATGACATTTGCAATGAATAAGTTGGATCATACAAATATGTTGTTGGTTCTAAAATTTTTATGTGTTAGAGTAGTATAACACCCCTTAGATGAAAGCTAGCTAATAAATCTACATAATAAAGTAAATACAATTAACAAACCGGCCAAGTGCGAGTCGGACTCGCGCAAGAAAGGTTCCGTACCATGATCTGTGCGGAACCTTTCTTGCGCGAGTCCGACTCGCACTTGGCTTTTACTGTAGGATCTATAAAACGAGCAACAAAATCACGTTTTGTTGTATGGAAGCCCCCTTGAATGTTGTTATAGCGGCAACAGAAATACATCATCTGTAAAAATTCTATATTGTCTCGGGTCTGAGTGTTGTGGTACCGTCGTTGTTTCTGATTTCTATAACACAAGTGCTTTATCTACTTACTGTAGGATCAGAACAATGTATGTATGTGATGTTGTCCAATATTTATTTATTTATTTATAGTGTTCTCTCTTTTGAGTGATGAACCTTGGAAAACCATTTAATTATGGTTTAAACTTCGTTCTCGTAAATATAGATTTTTACTTAGAAATTCGAGGATCTCTGTAGCAATGACGACCTCCGTAGCCGAGAGGCGAGCACGCCGGACTGTATATGGTGCCGCCATCTCTGAGGTTCCGGGTTCGATCCCCGGTCGGGTCAATGTGGAAAACGAACTTTTCTATATTGTCTCGGGTCTGGGCGTTGTGGTACCGTCGTTGTTTCTGATTTCTATAACACAAGTGCTTTAGCTACTTACCTTAGGATCAGAGCAATGTATGTGATGTTGTCCAATATTTAATTGTTTATTAGACAATTTGTAACTACGACTACTAGGCCAAGATATAGTGGTTATAGGATAACTCAATTCTTGTTTATAATAGTTACATGGTTGTATTATCGTGAGATATAAGATCGCTGCTAACGAATTTAGACATTTGCGAGCAGTATTCAGATTCGATAGAAGCTTTAATACTTCTGTAGCTGTGCGTTGTCCGCTAAAGCTTTAATTAACCCCTTTAACCAGCGATGGTTATTTAGCTGCCACCATATTTTGAACGCTTCTTGAGTTTGAAATCCAAGAAAAAAAGTATTTTTTTCCTAAAGGATTGATGTAATAAATACCGTGATAACTTTTCTATAGATACGAGGACACATTTTTTAAATAAATTATACCTTCGTGAATTAATTATACGATCAGGTAAAGTATTAAAATAAAAGTTATGTAGGAATGAAAAATGTATGATTTATCCAAAATATTCGCTGAATAGGGTGATTAAAAAGTCTTGCTCACCCTTCAAATTACGTGATTTACCAACGAATCATCACAATTACGAATAATAAAATATTTAAATTATTTATAGGCAACAGCTCATCAAGTTACCACAAACTGTCTTATTTCCCCAATGAATAATAAACTCAATTGCTTGACTTTTGAGTTGAAAATCGATTGGAGTTTGATAGTTTTCGATACCATGACATGATGTGCTGTTGACTGTATATCAGCATTAAATGAGATTTGAAGTAACCAGTACTATATTAATATGGATAATGCAAAAAACAAAAAATGCACTGGTCATGTCTTTTATAAATACACTGATTTACCTATCTTGAAAAAATACATGGGGTTTCAATCACCCAGTATCAAAAATAACCGTAAGTTGGCATCTAAAACATATTTAGTGATGAAATGTGATTCTGTTATATTACTATGTACTTACAATGTGCATTTATTATTAATATTATCATAGTGTGTAATGTAGGAAACATTTTTATAGCTTTTCATATATTAAAAACGTATGTAAATAAAATTTAAAGTTATTTTTTAAAACGTTTTCGGACTTCCTTTTGGTATATTAAATTTTACTTGTTAAAAACGATTGTTTTTTAAATGTTTTTGTTAATGTTCCAAATTAAAATAAAATATTTTTGAAAACTCAAAATGTATACAGATGAACGCATCATATCAATTTTTCTGATTTTGAACAAGTTAACAGTTAGATATTTCTGGATTAACGTAAATTATATTCAACAATTGATACACTAAAATTTTCTACTGTATCATAGTATAATAGTTCTAATTCTACGCTTTGGGGATTTATTTATAGGTTTAATTTAAGCGCGCTGCGAAGGATGTCATAATCGTTCGTGCATGGTACGATTAAACCTTATAAATTTAAATTTTTATTTATTTGTGTTAAACCTTAAGCTGAGGGCAATTCCCAGCATATTCAAACCCCAAGTCCGTTTAGAAAAGTTAAAATCATTCATTTAGTATCATACATAGCCCAAATAGATTTGATGTGATGAATAAAAATTATGCAGCTATAATAATAAAAAACGAGTCCTCATTATTATTATGCGTATTAGATCTAAGATATGTATTCGATAAAGACGTGGCCATTATTCGTTGTTACTTATTGCAAATGTATATGTAATACCATAAAACTAAGTTCCTTTTTGCATTGACGCAGTTTTTGCATAATTATTAGTTAATAACAGAAAACATTACTACCTCCTAACTCGGTTTTGATTTCTAATAAAGAGTGAGTAGAAGGATGTGAAATATTTATAAACACAAAATGTATTTGCCAATGACTTTAACAGAGGCAAGACAGAGAAACAATTATTGTATTTGAAGATAAATAACACTTGAAAAAAAAAAACATCGACCTCAGGTGGGACTCGAACCCACGTCCCATCGCATACCGGGCGAGTGCTTTGAGCTTTGCGATGGGACGTGGGTTCGAGTCCCACCTGAGGTCGATGTTTTTTTTTCAAGTGTTATTTATCTTCATTAAACCTTGCATGGAATTGCTAAAAAAAAAAAAAAAAAATTACAAATTATTGTATTTATTATACAGGGTGCTGATTTCAATCCTCGGCATATTTATTGAGGTGACTTATTATGAATTATATAAACGAATTATCCACCAAAAACAAATTACAAGAAAAAATGGAATTTATAACGAATATTTTCCGTATGATATCAACTGTACTGTGGCTCGCAATACTGCAATAAGTTTACACTGCGGCACCCATCGAGCTACGCGGATCGCTCGCTTATCACGTCGGAAAGCAGCCGTTTGCGTTAGGGGACTTTTCTGTATCGAAAGTGGTCGATTTGAAAATCGTAGATATTTAAAAAAAAAAATTCGAAGTATTTTTTTTTCTGTTTCGTGATCAGAATAAGATAATTAATCAACTCCCTAAATATGGCAAGGATTGACATTAGCACCCTGTATTGTAACAGAATCCCAATTCCCGTATTTTAACAATAGCCGCAATCCAGTGTCGATCCGGTCCAAGTAACATTACTATCTAAAACAGTATCTTGTAATTTTTTACTTTAAATAAAAAGCATAAATTTATCGTAATGAGACTGAAAATTGCACTAAAATATTTCATATTGGTATCTTTTATTTTCAGTTGCATTACGAACCGTTATTACTTTTTTTTGTTTACGAGAATACAGTTTCTGATCGTAATGTTACAGGTACCAGGCCGATATTGGATTTTGCGACCACTTTAAAATTACAGGAATTGGGCTTCTGTTTGACGCAAGTTTGACACACCTTTGCCAACTTAGTAGAACCTATAACGTAGTGATTATTTAATCATTAGTGACATAACAACTAAATCAGTTTTTAAATAATCACTGCTGGCAATACCAAACACAATGCGCGACATCTATCGGGATAATTGTCCAGTGTAGTTCCTCCTAGGCCGGCGCATATTAGGACTGGCTGCACCGCAAGCATCTTCTTACATCTCTTTCTTTTTTCAAAAAAACGAAAGAGATGTAAGAACATGTGAGGAGATTTGGGATACCAGCAGGGGTAGCTCGTGGACGATACTAATTAAAGACACCCTAAATTCGACTGAGTCTAATTCATGTCTGTTTTATGTGACTAAGGCCGCTTGCTTGTTGTACATTTTTTGCTATTTTTATATTTGTATATTAGATGTTTGTACTATCAATTATCATGTTATTTAGCTAATTGTTTGTTCAGTTCTAAGTTCCGATATTCCTTTTTTCATCAGTTTGTAGAGAAATGTTATTATTTTCGTGCCAAAAGCGCCAGATGGTATTTTTTATTATTCAAAGGTTGTAAATATTAAGATTTATATTTATAAATCACTTTTTTTTCATTAAATCTTTATTTATATCATGCTTTTCGAGAAGGAGCTA
The DNA here is from genome assembly GCA_950371115.1 of Anania fuscalis. Classification (NCBI taxonomy): domain Eukaryota; kingdom Metazoa; phylum Arthropoda; class Insecta; order Lepidoptera; family Crambidae; genus Anania; species Anania fuscalis. The sequence goes on from OX493344.1 coordinate 10,923,469, forward strand.
TGTGTTATTTTAGTGTATTATGTAATTCTAAAATTTAGTGAGATTTTTCGAAATGTATTTTAATGTAAAAAATATTATGTCACTTGTTATGGAGACGCAATGTCGTATTGCTGTTTATGTAGCTATGTTTGATATCGTATAATAAGCTAAAGGGTTGCCAGACTATAAATTTTGTGCGTATATTGTGTAAAAAAAAATCTAAGAATTATGTATTCTTCACGCTGGCAACCCTGATCTTTATCTCCATTTTACTCTGTGTGTTAGTATTAATACGAAATGTGCCTGTATCCTATAAGTAGGTACATGAATAATCGCTTAAAGTCGATTGTGTCTGCGTTTTTGTACTTCTATATTATTAAACCGCATATTTGATGTCATTTGAGTGAATCGTATCATTTTTAGTACTCACTGACATTACTAACAATGTTATCGTTGAATTTGATCCACGGGCTCTTAAAACCTTTGTAAATGTACCTAAAAGTAGCTATAAACCTAGATACTGACTCATCGACATTCATTCGGCAGGTCCGAAGTCCGAATCCAAAGTACAGTTGTTTACATAATTATGTTGTGTAAGCAGATTATCAAAAAAATATATATATAGAGTTTCAAATTCAATGCCAACATTGTTTTTGAGTGTCGGTACTTTTATATGTGTACCCAATATATTGGTACCCTTGTCCAAAAATATAAAATGTATTTTAACTTTAATATCAACCAAGATGTATTGCATCATTTAAAAATGTATGAACTGTTGTTGCGACCTGTTTAGCTGCGGAGGAATTGTTAAAAATAAATTCATTATTCTATACATAGCCATTCTTTTATTTTAAACCTCGCCTATTTCTAGCACAGCTTTCCCCACCTATAGGGTTAATTACATTGATTTTGTGATCAACCAAGGACCACACACCCATGGATGGATTTAGATTGGTAAAATGTGTATGAATTGTAGTTGTAAGTATGTAGTTTTTTAAGACTGCGGCACTGGGAGCCGATAAATTAATAAGATACCATGCTTAGGTTGTATGTAATGTAATAAAAAAACCGGCCAAGTGAGAGTCTGACTCGCGCGCGAAGGGTACCGTACCATTTTCTAAAAGATATATATTTCCCCCTTAAAGATATATTGTATTCTGTTTTTTAGTATTTGTTATAGCGGCAACAGAAATACATCATCTGTGAAAATTTCTACTCTCTAACTATCACGCTTCATGAGATACAGCCTGGTGACAGACGGACAGCGGAGCCTTAGTAATAGGGTCCCGTTTTACCCTTTGGGTACGGAACCCTAAAAAGGAATGACAGGGTTTTTTTTAAACTAGCAGTCAGTGCAGCAGCCACCTAATACAAAACGTTGAATCCTAAAATCTTTTGTATTGTTAGGTACCCAACTTGTAGAACATCGGTCGAGCAAGCGAGGTGCCAATTTAGTTCGGTTCGATTATGCCCCTGTAGCTACGGTAGATGTCGGTACGGTACATGTCGAACAACAAAGCCGGCAAGTAAGTAAAACAAATTAACATTGAATTTTCTATCCAAATAGTGACGCGATTAGTTTGTATCTAGTGCGAGCGCTCCGAAGCATCTACTACATTTACATCCATCTACAGTTCTACACATATTGTATTCAAGCGAGATTACTCATTTCGTAGTATCTACAAGATACTGAAGTTTGATAATTGATGAAGAATGAGTTCTTGATTATGCTGTTGGTGTATACAAAAACCTTATGAATGCTCTAAGACCCAAACGAATTGTTATTTTGCAACGCTATCGTTACGTTATCGTTGGGATACTCGGTACTCGTAAAAGGTACCATCAATTATGTTTTGCGAGTATCCGAACGCATCATGAATGAAGTCTAATTTGACAGCTCCAAAGTGTTGCAGTAAAAAAAAGATACCACTTTTAATGGATTTCAAAACAAATTATTTTCTAAAAGGTAAAATGTTAAATAAGTAAATAAAATATTTAAAGATTGACGACTATACACTATTGTTTTAACCTTAAACTTGCCATCTATTTTAATCAAACATTAATTATAAACTGTCTTACTAGGCTAGGGTAATGAATTTAAATGCAATTACTTCTTTTTTTTCTTATCAATGAAATACAAAAAAATCGTAATTAAGATGTTAAGTTCAAGTACAGTCAACAGCACGTCGACCTACCTCAAAAGTCAAAAATTCTCCAATAGATTTTCAACTTTAAGCCTGACATAGAGTTCATTTTCAAATGAGAAAATTTGACATTTTGTGGTAGGTCGACGTGCTGTTGTCCGTACATGCTTATAATGGTCAGTTAACATTTTATACTGTGAAACTAGTACGTCTTTTTTCTACCATTTTTTAAGAAAGTCTAGTCACCCAGACTATTTTTAGTTACAAATAAGAAATGCTTTATATGTACTTGTAGCTGTATATATTTGTATTTCTGACAGAGCTTAAAGTATTAAAATTTGATTTCAAAACAGTAGGGTGCTTTCCTTAAAAAATAGGTAACAAAAGTACACGTGAGTTTGTAATAACGTGACTTGTAATGGTGGCAACATTTTTAGTTATGGCCGATATTTCTGTTGGGTAGCACGCGATTGAGTTTCCGAATTTTTGTGTTGAAATAAAACAAGTTTCTCCTAATTCGGTATTGGAAAGTGAGTTATTTATAAAAATAAATACTCTTTGTGTAAATTTTGTGTTTAACGTGGTGACTAATTAGTGTTATTCCGTAAAGAATGTTTGTTGTGTCTTCCTAGTAATAGGATCAGTGGTCAATCATATCTATTGGATTACGGTTTTGCTGGTTATTGAATTGTTGTGGACTAAAGGTGAGTTGTGAAGTTGTTTGAGTAGTTATTTACGTCGCTTTTACTATTGCGGACAGGTTTTTGCCACGAACACTGAGACGCGTGATGTGTCGGCTTGAGTCGACTTTGGGTTCACTCCACTCGGTCCCAAGATAACGGAAGATTATAAGATTGCGCAGATTCTGATAACATACCTTTTCTCTTGACACTGCTTAACTTTTCACAAACAACGAAATGTTATCATCAGTTATAATAAAAAGGTAAAATGCGTGATTTCAAATCATGCAGCTTGAATCAAAGGCAAAAATTTATGTTTTGCTCTATTTCCAATCTGAAAGCTTTTTTTACTTATAATTTTGAGTAAGAGGTATTTGTGCACTTGTTCACATCAAATTGCTTTTAAATATTTGTAGTCTGGTTGTGACTTTAATATTATCAACAGAACAATAAAAAAACACTACTTTTAACTTGAAGTACAGAATGATTGTATTGCGATGCAATGAATACAAAAAATATTAAGTTAATACAAGAAAATGTGAACTGAATCCTTTTAGGCCTAATTTTGACCCACAAGCACAAAAATTTATGAATTTCTTAATTTGTAAAAAAAAAACTTAGTTCAATTGAGTTAAATGCCTTTAAAACTTTTGTTTCTTTGTAAGTCTGACTAAATATCTAGTTAGTTTTGCATGCCAATTCTAAGAGCCATCATAAGATTTTAGAAAATACAGTTTTTTATCTAAGCTATCACCTTGACTGTGCATAGTAAAGTCCACTTCGTGAATAAACAAACATAAATTGTTTCCATAAAAATGGTAACCTTTGGATTAATGCCTTACAGCGCTATTAACATGTTGCTATTACATTCAAGGCAATAATAATAATTTGTGTTTTGTTGGTCCTCCTAAGCCTGAGTCGACATGCAAAGAAGAAGAAGGCAATATAATGAAAAAAAGTTGGGAAATCACACATTAACTTTGATAAAGTTTAATTCTACATAGTCAAACTTTGCTACATTTATTTGTAAAAACAAATTTAACATACCTAATATCTTTGATATTAATTAAAACCCTTATCATTTCAGTGAAGTAAATTTTTATAAAACGCTATTAATTTCTATAAAAAGTACCATAATGGCTTTATTTTAAATACAAGTATGCTGATTATTATTAAATAGCTGACCCTTACCATACAAAACTTTATTTTTAAAAATCATTTTGATCTTTGAATATAAGTTTGTTGTTTAATCATGTTAATACAGTCAACTGCATTACACAAAATTGCTTAATATTTCCTTATTTGCAGATGCGAAACATTGAGTCATCTGACTTAACAGCCAATGATGTTAAAAATACATCTGTTTAATGGTTATATGCCTACATTAACTGAGATGGTGTAAATTAGCATACATTCTATACAGAGGCCTCGGTGCACACCATTTGCAACTGTATGATAAGAGCTATTCAAGGACAGCTGGAACAATTATCACTGATAACACATTCTTGTGATTGCTTTGTTTTAAGGTAAATAGGGGCAAGATTATGTTTAATAGTATCCATTGTAGTAGTAAATAAATAGATGACAAATATTGCACACTATACTACATTTATTTGCAAGATTTTTACAAAAAATATCCAATTTCGGTGGTGTTTTTGCTAAAAGAATTTAAGACTAATCTACTTGGATATAAAAATCACATACCCAAACTATTCAAGCGGGTAGGACTTCTTTTTAACAAGAAGAACTTTACCTATATTAAATTAACAAGTGAACTATTTATTAGCAAAATTAAATAAATAAAATTGGATTAAATTGAATTAAATTAAATTAATTGTTTAAAAGTAGTAAAGACCTACTAACACTAGTTTCGTAAGGAAAATTGTTACTAACTATCTATGGGCCTTGCCTGAAATAAAATATTTCAATTGAATTGAATTGGCATATTTTGGATTCTTAGTTAAATATAAAAAAGAATATATCTGGTAATCTAATAACTATCTTGATTGATTATTCTCTCATTACCACCATCTTTTTCTGCACTAAAAAACTTTGGGAATCCCATTAAGAATTATTAAACTCTAATCAGAAAAACTCAGATCATATCACAGTAATGTAAGGAACATAATTTTATGGTACCGCTTGGCATCTTGGCGTAGTGCCATGGTAAGTCACCTGGAAAGGAAAAGCTCTTCGATGGGAGCCTTTGCTTTGCCTACTTCACCAAGATTCCACTGTTACCAAATTTAAAACACTATTTTTTATTCAGTCAAGGTGTGCTATAATGTGCCACTGGCAAGGTTATTTGATGAATTAATACAAGGAAAGAAAATTTTAATCACCAAAGATTCGCAAACCTTTTACTGAAACTACAATTGTACCAATAATCCCAAACTCCTGAGATGTAATTGACCTCATTCAAAATACCCGGCAAGCTAGCCTCTTTGGCAGCTTTCCATACTACACGCTCACGATTTTATTTCTCAAACTATTAAAACAACCCAAACTCTAGTTAGTAAAAAGTATCATTATTTTTATAACAACATTAAAAAAGTTTATTGATAAGTTTTATGATTTAAAAAACTTAGTACTGGTTGAACTGTAGTAAAACATTTTGAGCATAATATTACTCTGTTTAGCTAAGAATGCCAAGAAATGTTTGATAAAAATAAAATCATTTTTTTTGAAGTGTGTGTAAGCTTTCAACACTTGACTATGATTGTTAATTTAATATTAAAGTTAGCCATACATTTCTCTTGCAAATTAAAAACATTGCTGCTGACTTCAAACTCTCTCTACATTGCAATTAAATGGCAATTAAAACTAACATACATATCTGATGTCTTAAATAACAACAGACAAAGCGAAGCACCTAACGGGACATAAAATTGCGATGTTTCCGTTCGGTCGCTCATATTTAAAGAATTATTAACACTGTACAACTTAATTAATGAATGTGCAAAAAGTGTAACTACCGAATCAATTGCTGACTAAGCAGTTTTATTACTGAGCAAATATGCGCCAACCCGCACAATCAGCTTTTACAAGTAACAGCTATTACGAAATCAGAAGACCTGAATACTGACGAGCTAGAATTATGAAATTCATGATTTAATTACCCATAACTGCTACAAACCAATGTAACATCAGGGATCAAGAAATACCTTTGGAGAATGGAGATGACCTAAGATAAATATTACTTGAAAAAATCGTCCGCCTCAGCTGAAAATCGTCTCCTTGCAATTCAGGCTACTGCTCTTTCCAACTAAGCTATGCAACAAACAAAGCGATAACATTTGAAGTTTTCGCCTGTTTAAGGCATCATAACATAAATCAACTCTAATCAAACAACAACAATTCACATCAATCAACCAAATCAGGCTTTATCACAAAATATCGTCGACTTTCAGATTAGGATAGGACCCGGTAAATTGCGTGGCACTAATGTTAAATCATATAGTGCCAAATGGTTTATTGGTCGACAGTTCGCTGTCGAACGAATCTGAATCGGGGTCCAGAGAAGATATCGTGTGCCGATGCCCAAATCTTTAGAAGTCTATCCAATTAAACTCGTTAACCCGTGTAGTCCGTGTACGCACACGGTCGCAGAGTAACAATACATTTTCTATGTGTCGTTGTGTGTGATTGACGGGTTAAATTGAACAATCCAAAGTTTAAAACTCACTTATGAATTGCGAAATAACTAAGTTTAATAATAATATATTCATTTCGTACTCCCGAAAAAACATTTTCTTGGACCAAAATTTCTTATTTGAAAGCGGTTTGCGTTACCTTTGAGGTTTAACAAATTGGTAGGCGAAGTAGATAATTTGATTATTAACTGTTCCACTCTAGGGACAGTTATCTGTTTATTCATGGTGAAATGGGGCCGTTTTCTAAACCTTTGGCTTTTAACGGTGGGTGCCAGCAGCCAATCGTGATGATAGCTAGGCGCTGTTATGTCACTTAGATAGATGGTAAGACGCATTATCGACATTAACTAAACGAATATTGTCTGTACCGATATTATCGAGATTCTCGCTACGAGTATTATCCCATATCTTGATACTCATACAAATCAAACCAATTCCTAATGAAATCCAATAATGTTTAACAGTAATCACTTTTAAACTTGCGTTGCATGATAAATAAACGCACACTGGAACGGTAATTAACGCGATCACAGTACTGTGTACTTATTATTGTACCTTTTACTTACCTATAATGGTACCTTTTATTTGCATGTAGTTTTAACCGGGTGACACCGACTGACAACATTTAGCGGCAGGTTAGTCTTGTGATTAGCACATTGTCCACGTGACCTAGAAGCGAACTGTGTGTGCTACTGTGCTCTAATTAGCACTAGCTTTGTTTGAATTAATTACCTTTGAATGTTTACGTATTTAACCTATTAGTTAGATGATAGGCAGTAAAATAAAACCAAGAAACTTTTTTTTTTTTCTGTCTAATTATGCTAGGCTGAGAGGTTACGTTGTTTTATTATTTTAGCCAATTTATTTAGTTCTGCTTCTATAAAACTAACTTAAGGGTTTGGAGGAGATTTTTCTTGTTCTTAAACAAAAGTAACAAAATAAGCACAGACCCAACGAACCCTTAACTTCCGAAATGTTTATCTTAACGCTCCATTATACACCAATCTCATGTTTTCGTATAAAAGCGAATTTCCCTCTCCTCGCCGTTGAGTGAACATCACCCCAATTATTCTTCTGCTGTAACAAATTAGAACAGTCTATCCAACCCCCAATCGGAACGAGGAAGGGCTGCTTTCTGCCACGTTAATCTCGCCCAGATTAAACCGTTATTCGTGTTAGCCTAGCTAGGCATGGCATTAAGCGGAGGACAGAGCGGGCGTGGATAAATTCGTAAGCGGACTGTGTAAACAGTCATTTTTTCACTCGGAAGTCGTCTCAATACCTTTTTAAAAAAACCTTCTTTGGCGACTTTTGATAAAGAATGAACGATACTAAACCCAAAATAGTTCTCTTTTTTCTTGACACTTGTCTATTTCGCATATGATAATATTTAAAAAATAGGCTCCAGTATACTATAATGTAGACACGCAATATTGAAAAATAGGTCAAATTATCATGCCATTTTAAGTACTACTCTGTTTGGAATAAACCGTCAATTTAATAGTGTATAACCCGCGTCTCATTTCCAGTATTGCCACTGCAGCCTACTCTTCCTTCACCGTAGACCTCCTAGCTGCCCGTCAATTCTCTATTCCTAGACATGTCAGATCCATGTCAAAAGTCCTTGGTGAATATTAAGACGAATAGTATCCAGCCTTTCCGCCCGGCGGACTGACAACCTAGTCAATGTTTAGCAGTGGACTTTCAATGAAAGGCTGATGATAAATAATGAATAGTGTTATAACATTTTTAACTTTCTTGTTGCATTTTAACTAAAACGTAACGTATGTGTGTGTGTGTGTGTGTGTGTGTGTGTGTAACATACCCGTTCTGTGTATAGTGTTTTATCAATAGTGTTATTTGGAATACCCATACATTCCTAATCGTCACTCGATAATTTCAATCGATAAGTATTACTCGTAGCTCAGTTTCCCGCTAAAGCGTGGACGCACTAGGGATTGGATAACAAGCAAGCAAAGGCAAGGTCGTTCACCAGTCACTGCTAGCCCGACTATTGTGCGCCGGTAAAACCGAGAGGTCTTACGAATTACCTACGTAGTACGCCGGGACAACGAATCTCACGACAGGTTGCTAGAATGGAATTTTGATAGTACTTAAGTGGTTCGATTGCGACGCAATTAAGACATCGTTGGTTAGGAATGCGCCCTTCACGTTTTTCCAGTTTTCATATACATGTACTGGTTCTAATGGACACTTATTTTTATATTGTTAATTGCTTTGTAATAATCTACAATTAATTTTTAATTATTGACTGTGTTCTCATAACTAATGATGATAATTATCCAATCGGCAGAATGAAAAGCAAGAAATATCAATATGGAACTTTATCAAACTATAATTTTAAAAAAAAATGACGTGAATCGGCTTGACAAGAACTGTCGTTTTTCGATAATTTTATTAAAGTTTACGCAGATATTATGTCGGCACACTTCCAGCTCAGTCCGACATAAATAAAATATTGGCTAACTCAATTATTACGTTGTTAAATTAACATGTAGCCACAAACGACATACTGTACTCTGATAATAGCAGTGAAACATGTTCTTATTACTGCCACGGGAGGCATAATAGTCCAGTTTGACGATTGGGCAATGTAATTCGCGATCACTCGTACAATCCGAGTCAAAAGTTCTATAGGTTGAAGGAATAGTACTATGAGTCTCTGACCTAAGCCGCAGACAGACAGACAGACGGACGGAATAGCGGAACCATAAAGGGTTTCGTCGTGCTGTCAACTGAACCCTAAAATAGCTAAAGACAACTGGCTGTAATTATAGTACGTTCTTATGTTAATTTTAACGTTAAATTTTAGCATAAAAACCTAGCTTAAACTAGCAAAGTTTTTGTTGTTTTATAAATTAATTAATTTGACCGCCATTGTGATGCTGATTGTACATATCTCAACACCCACAATATAAATGTTCATTATCGCTCAAATATTCAATTAGTGATTCATACAGAACAAAGCGATTAAACCCGCTTGTCTGAGCGGTAATTGCAGTGGAACTCTTTAGTTCGGGCTGCGGAGAGGAAATAATGGACTTCCCCACTTATTTTTAATTTCGTTTAAAATGTTTTTGTACAAAAAATGTACAAATAAAAAATAATAGGAATCTTTGTTAAAGAAAGCGAAAAAGAGTTATCATCAAAGTAGCTGTCAACATTTTAATTTAGCTTACTTAACCAATTGAATAGTCCACCGAAGTTAAGAAATGCTTAATACATTATTCATAATAGAGATTTTAAGCCCAAAGATGATCTATTACCCCGTATTGGCCCGAAACCAGTATGCTGTTAATCAAATATGTAAATACTGCGTAGATTTCTCTCCATACTCACAAATCGGTATTTGACTTTGAAAACACTATTTGTATTTTAGTGGCACGAATGAAATAGAACCTGATATTTACGAGTTTAATACATAGAAGTATAGAACCTAAAAACTTATATGAGGTTAGTTCTTAATTTCATATTAAACATGAAAATGTCTAATCATTCACCCAGGTATAGTTCACGACCCGAGGGCCTTCTGTGAGTTTTTAATGAATAAAACGATCGAAAAGAATACGTGGATCTGTAATAAACTTTAGGGTACGGCGGCGCATCATCGTAACAATATTTTTCTTTACACAATTGCAATTACATTTTCATCAAAAGCTAGTAAAATCTCACACTAGCCTCTCCGATCGGTGCAGTAGCGCGTTAAAACTCGGTAATGGTTTTAAATTGATAAAAAACCGGCTAAGTGCGAGTTTGACTCGCGCACGAAGGGTTCCATATCGTCATCTATAAAACGTAAAAAATCACGTTTGTTGTATGGGAGCCCCATTAAATATTTATTTGTCTGGCGACTCTTAATAAGAATGTAATACTTTAAGACTTAGTAGACTTTTGGTTGTTTCACATATTATTTGTAAACTTAACTTTACGGACCTAGTGACCAGGTTTATTATAAGGTTTTGTTGTTGTTACTATCGCGAAAAATTAGCTTTGTCTGCTGCTTGTTAGTAAGAAAATTCCCACGATTAAAGGTAAAACTGAGTATAATATTACCACAATTAAAATATTTTGACACAACCTATTAAATGTCACTTTCTCACTTACTGCACTCCATCATGTCATGATCACGTCACCAACATGATTAGAAATCGGCAGCGTAATATCACTTGCAAAATTCGTGCCGTCACATCACAGTTTTGCATACTAATTATCTCAGGACTCATTAATCAAAACAAGACATGTGTCGACGACCAAAGCCTTAGCTTTAGACATCAGTCACAGTTTTTGCTAACTTTAACGGGGTTTGGACAAGTTCAAGATCATCGGTTAGATAAGGCTTCTAGATAACTGTTCCGTTTGACGTTTTAACTAGCATGAAAATGTTATTACAAACTCAACAATTACAATGTCCACATTCAGAGGAGAAGGTGTTAATAGCGTAATAGCGTTACTGGTTTCTCATTTTGGCCAGACTGATTAGGCCCAAACTATTTGTCAGGACAACAAATTTCTACCCCCTACAAAGATAGAATGAATGCTCTAAATCCTTTTAAGCATTCAAGCCATCTTTTCAGTCTTGGGATTAATGCAAAACAACATCATCACCTGTTTTTAAATTACTCTAACAGAAAAAGCCAAACATAGTTGATATAATACTGCTATAACAGATCCACAGTTAGTCCCCTGTACTAACAACGTAAAATTAATAACTATGAAAGAAAACAAACTTCATTTAGGTATTTATTAAACATTTGTTTGACATCGTGTCATAGACATTTTGATAATTTGATCCCTGGACAGGAAAGTTAACTATTACCTGATGCAGAATGACACTTTTTATTGTGACGAATCGATCGAATCTGATGTCATATCGCGGGCAAAGTCTTAAAAACAAACCCGTTTGCTGATTTCAACTACACCCTACAACCACAGTAGCTGTATCTTTGGTATGTTAATTTATTTAAAAGGTCACTTGCTTATCTGACGCTGGAGGCTTATGATTACAATCTTTTGTATTGAAATGCTATTGTTGTTTCCAGCTGTACCAAGATATAATACCACCCTTTTAATTAACTGTAGCTATGGTACAGGCGTGGACCGGATCGTTACGAAATCTTATTGCATTAGAGGGTATCCCAAAACAATTGTATTAATTACTACTTTTAAGTAAATCAAGCAAGTCTTTCTGCAATGCAAAGGGCCTCCGCTGTGAGGGGAGCTCAATGGAAACCTTTGATGAATGAAATGAATGAAAAATAAGTTTATTACTTCCATGGAGTGACGAACATACTATAAATATATTTTTAGCTTAACAAGAAAGCAATTGGAGGTGAGGAAGTAATATGGGAGCGCTGGGTGAACCTTAAACCGCTGCATTTGGTAGTGTTTAACAAAGATAGGTACTGCAAGTAGTGTAATCAGAAAGATAAAGGATGTTAGATCAATTCGATTGATTAATTTCTGCCATGCTCTCTCTCCCTCCAAATTTTTAATCTGAGAGATTTTAAAAATCTAGGTATACTATTCATTTTGCTAAGTTTGCTTGAGTATAAAACGTATTGTGATGAACACTCTTTAGCAGGCACTGCTGCGCACACCAATAGAATCGCACCATAAGAAATCAAATAACGAAATATTGAAACAGGTATCCTTACAATACCTATGAATGATCGTGTATCATTATGCCAATTCTGCATCAATCACACATTGTTTTTGGAATAGAAAGTAGTACCCAAAGGTGCTACTCGCAAACCTTGCCAGGTTTTGCAATAGTCAAACAAACCGAACGATAGTGGAAGCACGCTCCACCGCGGCGGTTGCGTTGCTTCCGGAATCGTTTTAGAAATTGCGCGCGCGCTGCACCGGACCTTGCGGGGTAATGACGCATTGTATATCCGAACGGTAATCATTTTTGTTTGTTTTTTTGATCCGCTGTTTATCGCTTAATTGGCGAGGGAATTTCAAATCGTGAAATACTGATAATATATTTTTTCGTGTTTTTTTCTAGCGATGACACCTCAGTGGTCCGTTTAGTAGATTCGTCTCACATCTGTATTATGCGAGGGAGGATTTATATAGCTTATTATGAAAACTAAATATTATTTCGTCTACCGAACAATAATACCATTAATTTCAAATTGCTGAAGCCTACACATCCCCTGACAACGATTCCACAACTGGAGACTACTGCATCCCCAACACCCTACTTCCAAAGGAGTCGTAGTAAGTTTCTTTGAAACAAGTAATTTACCTTGATCTAAATACCTTGATATTTAAAGCATTTCAGACATATTACACCAAAAATCCGATCAATTAATTTGTTTCTAGATTAATTGCTAATATGTCCATCGCCTGCGCTTGCGCCGTTCTGCAACGGACCTTGTCATTCCAACGGTACTGACGCGTCCGGGATTTCAATTTGGCAGGAATATAATTATCTTTCAACAAGTTCTATGGAAAAAAATCGGTAATTGGTTGCAGAAACTTTCCGGGAAATACATTTTTTGGCAATCGACAAGGAAATCAGAGGTTTATATTTTTAACACAGTTATTCTTGAGTGTCGATTAAATAGAATAATAGAGATATGCCCTGGATCTATACAGGTGCTTGTATTATTAATATTAAATTACATATAAAGTACCTACATGAAAAGTAGTAAATTAAAACTTCGATAGAAATAATTTCAATCATAGTAACAAAATCGATGTATTTAGTTAGTTAGAAGGACCAACCAAAGCAGTGGATAGAGACTTCTTTATTATATTTAGAAATGAAGATACACATACATCCTTCTTTCAGTCACCACCACTAATATACAGTGAGGTTAGTCCCAAGCCAAATTAATCTTTTGTCACATGAAAGAAGAAGATACGGAACCTTAACCTAATGTCGTTAATATTAATTTTTATTATCAGTTCTACAGAAATGATGTTTGACATTCGAGTAAAATATTACAAACAAGCAAGTTGTATCGTACAATCATTTGTTATTTATCTGTTATGTCTCGAATTCTTGATTTAATCTTAGCATATCTACCAAACAAGGTTGTCTACAACAATTTACGGAAGACATTCTAATTGCCGGCCAAAAACATTGCCTCCTCGGCAATGCCGTGGTCCGGCAAAATCACTTGCAAATTGAATACCGTAGCCGGTGCCACAGTGGAGATAAAAACAGTAAGGCTTTACATAAACTTGCGCCAGACAACAGACCCCAAGTCTTCAAATAAGTAACTGACATAATTTGTGATACGTGGCACCAGCACAAGTAGAGCCCCAGTCACCTATGTAAAAAAAACTTTCCTGAATTAACCCGAACCGTTAATTGAACCTCATGACTACTAAGACGAATCACAGCGCCACTAAGCCAATCTGATCATCAAAGTGTGTGGTAGCTAAGTGACGTAATTTAAGACTGGATTCTTCTGATTTGTAGACTGAGATGTCACTAAATATTTTTTTCTATCGTAAGAATATTTGGTAGAGTGCCTACCATATGGTAGTCCATTCCTATTTTAATAGTTATTAATTTCCTTGCAAGGGGTTATTTGAATCTTAAAACCATTTAAACAACTGACATTTTAATGTTGGTTCTGTAGCAAAAGATTTTTTAAATAAGAAATAGAGATCCTTTATATTTAAATAAAGTTAACTAGTAAAATAGGTCCTATATTAGCAGAGAGAGATTGAGTCAGTGAACCTGCTCTGTTCTATCTGTACTGTGGTATCTTACAATTTTATCTCGCGGCATAACCATAACAAATTGCGCGACCCACAGAAGCTCTCACTTGACCAGAATTTCAACGGTACTTTTATCACTAGCTCAAGGATAACTAAAGTCCTCGGTCAGGGGTGTCAACTGTCAAACTCTTACGCTGTAAGTATTACTAAGTATTCATAATTTTAAAACGTGATCTCAGAAATTCATTCCATAGATATTATCGCTTGTAAAGCTTAGAAATCAATCAACTAGATGCTACGACATGAACTTACGTATAGGGGACGATGCCGGGCTTCTTGTCATTATTAACAGCTTATTTTTTACACTGCTTTGCCAACTAAGCGCCAGATATGTCCCAAATGGCCATGGTCTCGAAGTAAGGAATTAAGTTTATTACTAGGTATCAGACTATGAATTTTGCCTGTGACGGCACTTAGCAAAGCCAAACCTTTTTCAACAACGAATTTTGCCACAAAGAAATTCTGTCGAAAAGAATTTCGTCAAAAAAAAGTTTCTAAATTGACCTGGGGCCTTTGCGTTCGTCCAGGACAAATCACAGCGTCACTCAGTCAATCTTGTCGTCAATATCAAATTGCTCCATTCGACATTCGATTTGCACATTAGTCAAACCAATTCCATATCAATCCTGTCAAATTGACTTTAACAACTAATCAGCGCCGCATTCCAACAATTTAAAACAAGTTGCGCGCTACAAGTTCCTCACCCCTGCCCTATGGCAATCAAAGTAAACGCTATGCTTATTAAAGCCGATCTTCCTCCATCGATAGCAGGTCCCATCTTACCGATATGGTATATATTTGCAGACCCGTCGACAGTTCTAGCGAAAACCAACTGTTTCCCATGAAAACTAGGTCTATTTTCGTTCGCTGAAGTAAGGTCGGACTGCGTGGGCCTTTGGTATTTTAATGGGACTAGCCGGTCCAGAACATGTTGTTATTTAGCTCTTCTATGGAGGGAGATACGCTTAGAGTATGGTGTTAGCATATTAGTAATTGCAGTAAGGTTACATTCTCTAGACCGACAGAGTGAGAATACGATCCTATGTCCGCTAATACCTGTCGCGATGCGTTTCATGGTGTAAAATTCTTGAATCTTATTGCTCATTTGCACAAAATTCATAAAAAGATGAAAATAAAATTTCGAACTGCACAATTTACACGATCTTAATTGATTATTGCAATAATAATAGTTTTATTGATACTACTTTAATAATTAATTTACTTTATTGACTGATATTTGGTCATTAATATAAGATTCAACGATTTTAGTTACATTCCTTTTAATGGGGGTATCTATACGTCATACCAAGGAGCCTGACAAAATTTAAGGGAAAAATTCAGGCTAGTTTCGGAGATATTCATCATAACAATCTCATTTCGTAACTACAAAATTCCACATCCTTTACAGCTGATTACTACTACAATGACACACTAAATACGCACACAAGCAAACCCAAAATCCAAGAATCAAGCGCGGTCAGCAGTGGGGTGAGATGCCGGGTCAGGAATACCAACATGAAAAAAATTACCCTGTTTTTAGGGTAAATTAAAGTATTTGAGTTGTTTTTTTTTTCGATAAAGTAATAAGAAAAAATACGACTAGGTTTGTAATTAATGTTGTGATGCTAAGTCATTAAAACTTAACGAACGGTTTTTTACCCATGATTTTTATGTTCACACTATCACGTAGCCAACGCGGTTGCGAAAATAGGTACGCAAAATTGAAGGGATCAGGATGCCGCAAACTGACCAAAGAGTGTAATCTGAACTTGCGACTTGATTCACGTCAAAAAACGAAAAGATTCACTTCTTTGATAATAAAAGCTGTTCTTACTTACGTATCATTTTGAATTATTAAAAAAAAACCGCGTAGAAAACGACAAGCTACTATTTTATTGTTGTCGCAAGCTCAAGTAATGTTGCGTAATCAGCTTTAATAAAACCACTTAGGTACACGATTAATTAGTTATTCATCACGGCCGCCAACTTGAAGTGTAATGAGTTATTAAATTTTATAAACAAAACTACTAACATTCGAGATTTATGAAGTGTCGTTTAATAATATCATAACATTAAATTTAATAGCTAGTCTCAATAATAAACAAAAAATTACAATATCATTAAATCCAAATTTCTTACCATTCAAATTCCACTTTATTTTTTCAATAAATTTTAGGGGTAAAAGTATGACAAGAACAAGTCGCAGAGTATCCGACTGGCCGCTCGCGCCGAAAGGCCGCCGGTGCCGCCGGGGCACGTGTCGGGCAAGATCAAAGCATGAGCGAGCTAGAGATGTGCCACAGCCCACATTAGATCCGATCTTAGGGCTAAAAATTTTCGACTCACGGCGGAGGTCGGACTGGACTTTTATTCTTGCACTATCTGAAAGTTAGTACTGTTAAGTTATAAACTTTTTTAGGTACATTTAGTAACAAATATCAACGAATGCGATTTATTGTTATTATTTTAGTCTTAATGACGACAAAAATGTTTTATGCGTCTTCGTGCTAAAAAATTATACATTTTATAAGTGTTTTGATTTCTTTAGAAATCCCTTACTTTTGCCGCTAACAATAAAACCTAAGTGGTTAAGAATAAAAAAAAAACCTTTACGTCTGTAAGTTAAGAATAAAATGTCTGATACAGTTCAATATGGCCTAATTTGTTAAAACAATAGTTTAAACCTTAATTGTTATCACTTATCAGTGCGTGTGTATCTTTAACACACACATTTATTATTATTGGTTTGGACTGAATGAGTTCGATAAAACATTGATGCAACTCGGACTCATAGCCCGATGGAGTGTAAGAGAGATAAATGCGTCACAAGCTGAAAGCTTAGACCGATAGTGCCTCTCTATCGCTTGTTCCGCGCTCTCGCTCGTACGCGAAACGTGAAACTTTCGTGCGTGCAGTCGTGGTACAGTCGGTCATCGATTTATAAGACGTTATCACGTCAAAAACTTGTGTCGCACTCTCGATTTAGTTTAAAACGGGGTGTCAATTCCCAATTCACGATCCGCTATCAATCAGGCATGTTTTCGTATCTTACAAATAATCCAATCATAAGCGCATCCCTAGCTGGCGTTTTTTCGGCTTAAACAAAGCGCGCTGCAGTTTTTGTGTATGGTGAAATAAATCAGTCAGTCACTCAGTCAGTATCTTACTTGCTTCCTTGCGTGTGTGACGTGTCAGTCAGGTGCAACACGATGTTCTATCGGTATACGATTTCGACGATCTGCATAACAAATGGTTATGTACTACCCTATTGCCAATTACCAACTTGTTGATGAACTAATTGGCGCAATATTTTTGGAGCGTCTCAATGGACACAGCTACCTCGAGTGTCTTCAAGGAACCTTGGAGGAACTGCTATCTAACATCCCTCTTCATCTCCGCCGTGGATTGCAGTACTTCTAGCAAGATGGAGCCCCGGCGCATTACGACCGCGTTGCACGTACGTACGTGCGTGCCTGCTTGCCTGCCTGCCTACATCGCATCGGCATCGCGCGAAGGATTGGTTGTGCTGGGCCGGTTCTCTGGTCGGCAAGTTCCCTGGTCCCTATGCCTCTCGACTTCCATGAGAAGTGAAGGACTTAGTGTGTGATTAAAGTGATCTTAACATTCAAAGTGCGTCACATCACAATAACGAAAGCGAAAAGTGGCAGTGACACGTGGCGTTATTGCGCGTAAAAAAGGACGTCAGTAGGTGACCTTTGGTCTGTAGGCGTCAGTGAAGGATATTTTCATATTTTTTTTATAAATTGGTGATTTGTAAATGCCTTTAAAGAAACTGACTCCTAATTAAGCAAGGTAAGGTGGATTGGAACCAAGCGGCACCTACTTACTCGATTGATTTGTAATTTATTTAGTTGTTTGTCAAAAAACTTATTTATTAGATAGGTACCTAGGTAGTTACACTTACAAAAACGCCTAACTTGCAAGACCGTAGCCTGTGAAAATGTGATAGGGTGTCATAATAAAATAAATGTTATTAAAACCTTGTATTTTATTTTTTATTTCTATCCGCCTACTGACTCTGCTAAGGAAAGATAAAACTTTGAATTTACTAATTGAGTACAACAATTAAAATCAAGAAAATACCTTATCTACTTAAAATAAGGATGCAATCTAAGTCATAAAACATTGAAATTATCTTTTCTTAAGCTTCGAAGTTCGAACAATAAAAAAAACAATGTTGGCTATTAATTTAATTGGCATTGGTTTTAATGTTTGATAAAAATCATTATTATTATGATAAGAAGCGCATTCACACACACATGTAGGTACACGTGTGCATGAAGAGGAGCAGATTACAATTGGTCTGTGATTGGTCGACGAGACAGCCCGGCCGTACTGCTAAACCAATCGCAGATCAGCTGACTTGACAGTTAGTATACACACAACTAACTTGCTAGTGTGCGCTGTGTACGTACACTGCGTACGTACACAATCTGTAAACTACAGCTTGCACATGTGTTGGAAAAGATACAGAGTGTTTCAGGTTTGACTGTGATTTTATTGAATAATTTTGTTAGAAAACATAACTTTTAAAAATGACTATGAAACAGTACCTTATTTTTTGGCATCGTATTTAGTATAATTTTTAGATAACACCCTATAAAGGAATGTAACTAATTTCGTTAGATCCTGTATATCTTCTTACTGATTAAAATATGATATTTTAAACCAAATCAAGTTTAGTGAGGTAGATTGATCGTTTAAGTTATTATTATTTGGGGAAAATATCTTTAGGTACTACACTCTTCATTAACATTTTTATCAGTACTGTATAATGTAAACCAGAGTAACATTTCGTAAAAAAAACTTAAGAAATGTTCAATTTTGCGGACTGTTTTGAGCAAACTTTCGCAGTTATGAGATTATTTTTAAAAACTGTACAAATCTTAACCTGAGATTTTGCAAACATCCAACTAAAATTGATGATTCTGTTGATAAACACAAGCCACGCATCTCTGTTCACGGAACCAACCGATACGCGGGAATGGGAAACTCGAGAAAGCCTATTTGTACTTATAATGGAATTTTATAGATTGGAGTCAAAGATTTTCGTAATCGTTTTTTTGTGACAATTTAATTGAAAATACATGAATTCAACACGTAGGCGGTAAATAATGTTCTTTTAGTTGACCAAAGTAATTAATTGAGGCCATTGTGAATTTACGACGACACTGTGTGCGTTGTCATTAAAATTCCAATCAACAGAAAACGATACACTTCAAATTGCATGCTTTCACGAATTAAATCTCACACAAGCACATTTTTGTACGAGAATGTATTAATCATAAAATGTAATGTAACCTCATTATGATTGAAATAAATCAGCTTTATAAATCATCTATCATTGCTGTAGTTCTGTTAATAAAAAATTAATAAAACATTTGAAAGATTGTATGTTTAAATATTTGTAAGTTTACTTACTTAAATACACGTTAAAAGGACTCTGCTAAATGCTGATCGATTTAAGGCCCATTTTTGTGTTTGTGAAATAATTTACTAATATTCAATATTAATATTGACTAAAACATTCTATCCGGCCAATCTGGAAGTCACTGGGGGAGGCCTATGTTCAGCAGTGGACGTACTGTGATAAAATGATGATGATGATGATTGACTAAAATGACTAAGTCAACATTTTGTAAGTACATAACAAACAGAAACTGTTGGCGCAGACTATCCTAGTTTTTTGAGCTTGACGGGATATGGCAACATATCGTATTATCGTACCGTGCTCAAAATCACGCTTGAAAATACGTCGAGTATTTAGACGATCCGACCCACGCAAAGCGCCCTCCAATTACTACATTCCATTCTGCTGCATATTGGCGCCTTTACCAAAATTCCTGAGGTAAAAATATATTTAGGTACCTACTTAATATTAGCCTTTAATCCCGGACTTCAACTTACATAAGTTAATGTGCCTACAATACTATACGTTATACGATTTTTTGTTGTAATAGCACCAAACGATTGCATTGACAAACGCGAAATTAGCCCAATAAACTATTAAACTAAACAACTAGTAAATGTTTTTTAACATCAATAACTATTTAGAATTACTTTTGACACCATGATAATCTATCGATGTGTTGTCAGGTAACTACTTTCTGACAAACACATTTCGGTTATTAAAATTGTAATAATTATGATCTACTGTTGTCTTTTATTTACGCGAACACGATACATTTAAATGAAACTACTTTTACGGATTATTTCGCGATTTATTAACATTTTATTTAACCTGACGTTTCGAACACTTTACAGCGTTCGTGGTCACAGGTAGACTAAGGTGTTATTCGTCTTTACAATATTTTGAAAAAAATATAAACTACCGTCACCACGTGACCACGAACGCTGTAAAGTGTTCGAAACGTCAGGTTAAATAAAATGTTAATAAATCGCGAAATAATCCGTAAAAGTAGTTTTCATTTAAATTATGATCTACTTAAACTCCCTTCTATTAAGTCCCTTTTACCTGCATTCCATTACAAGATACTCATCTGTGCCCTTTGGTTCTGAGGTCAGAGTGCCTGCTGAGTTGACTTACTCGTTGACTGTCCAACTTAAAATAGCCCTCAAGGTTCATTAACCTTTAATCGGTCGAGCGGGGTCTATTAGACCCAGGTGTATTTTCATCATAAAATATATCATCGAATATTTAATCTGTCGAGCAGTGTCTAGTGGACCCAGGTGGTGCTCATTATAAAAGATATGATCGGATATTATTGTACCTAATTGAAACTGATATACAGTATTACGTTAGTTTCTTTATTTGACAACTAACTTTTAACTGTTCTAGTGGAGTTTATCGGACAGAAATCATAAATATAAGGTGATTTTTAATAGTTTAATATAATATAGGGTTTGTGACTTTGTGTAGATATTCATGATACTTAAAAAACAACTTTTTTCGAGAAACTAGATAACTATCTCAACATAATTTTGTTACTGCAACAACTATTTTCTAACTTAAACGTGAACGGCAAGCGGACACTTACAAAATATTAAATTTTGTTTAGACCAATCTCAAGTCAACCAAAATTTTGCAACTGTACGCTATAGTTGCTTAGCCAAAGTTGTTTGGTAACATGAGCATAAACAAACCCCTTAGTATATTTCACTACTAAAATTTCGAATTATACAGAAATAATCGTACATAAAATTATTAAAACTGTGTATGCACTATGTTAGCTTCTTAATTTAAATATTCATAATCTATAAAAAGAGGTATCTAAATAATCATTACGAAGCTAGCAGGGTCAAGTATGATGATAAACCATGGATTAGATTTACATTTTTCATTGGTAGTTCGCGTATACGTAGCTAGCTCTTATCTTCATAATCATTATTTGTAATTTACCTTTCACCTCTTCTATTCTTCTATCTATAACTACTTAACTACTAGTTTGTCTTTAAAAGGATACGTTTTGGCAAACAGTTTATGGATTCGTGACTTCTTTTAGCAAATAACACACACCAATTCTAAAGAAGAAAGCATCAGTTAGACATAGTCAATTTTTTTTATAAAACTGTCTTCTAAATATTGAATTTACATAATTTTTCTAAAGATCGTTGGGTCCCGTCGAAGCTTAAACTTAAAAACTGAATTTTAGTGTGACAACTAGAGGTTAAAATCATTAAGCATGGCCATTTGATTGTTGATTTAATTGCATACTTGCGCTTCTGCTGCGTTGGCGTTGACCGGTTAATTTGCAAATAATACTGCTGATCCAACATTGGCCTCATTCGTGTCTTGTAGGCTAAGTTGTAAGGCTTCGAGACAGCAGTTGTCATGTCTTATAATTTAATCATCCTATGCCATCTTGTTTGGTATTTAAAATCGGTGTTTTAGTAACCAGTTTGTGGTAAGATGATGAGAATTTTGAATAGGCAACTATCACTTCTAGGTAGCGTGTGCTATTACATTAAATCTTGATATTAAATGATTATGATATGACGAATCAACACTCAGAGACGTCAGTTAAAAATAAAGTGTGGATTGTCATTAAATTAAAAAAAATATCATTAAATTAAAAAAATTGTCATAAATTTAAATCAAAGTATTGTCTTAAAAAGTTACAGGTTTTCCTTAAGTAACCATTAAGTTAAAGCCGAATGCGGCAGTAAGGTTAGTTTAAAACCCGTATGGATAATTAAGAGCTCCTTTACTAAAACTTTAAAACGCAGTTTTTTTGGTATATAGCATTTAATTATTTCCTTAAGTAACCATCAAAGTTAAGTGACGTCTCTGAATGCGGCAGTAAGGGTAGTTTAAAATCCGTATAGATAATAAAGAGCTCCTTTACTAAAAACGCAGTTACTTTGCTATATCATAAAATTATTACCCATTACTATTATCAGTACTTAAAGATATTATCCTACTGCTGTTTTAAATTGAAATACGTTCTAATTTGTCAAAATGCCGAGATTAAACACAAAGATGTGAATTCTAAATGCGGATAATTGACTTGCTACAACAAAGTAGCAAATTGACTACGTTATAGTTCTACTAATCTATGTACCAAGTCACGATTTCACGTGGTCGCGGTATTTGTCTCATCCGAAGGTTTTGTAGAAGCTACTCAAATATTTCGGTTTAAATACCACTTTATTTATCCAAGGCCAAGTGTACCTAACGTATCAGGTTTTTTTCTTCCATTGAGTATAATTGTTAGTCAAAATAGAATTATCTTTACTACTCGACTTCAACACGAGGTGGATAGACATAATCGTACGAGTGTCATACTGAAAAAATCTGAATGTGTTTTTCTCTGCGGTATTCTGTCTGTATAGTAGGTTCTAAAAAGTAAGTCGTGCTAGTGCAAATAGGAATGCTAGCTAGTAGTAAATCAGCACTAGCTTCGCCTGTTTGAAATTGTCTCTAAACACCCGTGCGAGAGTCCAACCACTAATTTGCTCACTGCCACAGTAAAATATGATCAGCAAGCACTATTACACAGCTACTTAACTCATTGAATCCCTAGTATTAAAAAAACAAACTGAACTAGGTTTTACATAGCGATATTTAAAGTATGAATAAACGTTTAGTTAATGATCAAATCAGAATTACACAGAATTGTTAAAAATTTGGCAAGACTGAACCTGACAAACGTCTTCTCTTCTATTCATGAAAATTAACAGTTAGTGAAAAAAAAAACAACTTAATTATTCTCATTTAATAAAAAATATTTGGTGCACAAAGTTAACAGACGCCGTGATCAAGGTTCCAGAAAGCCGCTGGATGCAGGTCGCTTCAACCGGCCGATCTGGAAGTCATTGGGGAAGGCCTATGTTTAGCAGTAGACAGACGTCTTATGGCTTAAATGATGATGATGAGTGATTGTCATTATGAATGTTGCCCTTGTGTTGGTGGATCTCTTTAGCGGTGGCAGTATGATGAATGGCGATTCTCTCCCAAGCGGCGTTTGCGGCGTTTTTTCAACGTAATCGCTGCGACCCAGCGCAGTCATTGCTCCGCCACACGCGATGCCTTTCAGGCGTTTTGTACCGTCATTAATTATAGCTAATAATTTAGGACAGTGGAAGCTTTCTAGTCGTTCTTGTTGCTACAATTTCGCAAGCTTCGACTAACTGCAAATATACTCATTTTAAATCTATTCATAAATATTGCGTAGTGTTGAGTTTGTCGTTGAGCTTTTTAAACAAGATTTTGTAATATTTTACTTTAGGGTGTATGAAGGTACAATAACGGGTTTGTAATGAGTTTTTATACAAGTGGTATTCGTGAGTTTAAAATCTCTACATTAAAGGAAGCGCGAATGTGTTCATCATATAAAATTCGCGAAAACCATTTCAAATTTCTAGATTTTAGATCTAGAAGATTCTAGATCATCGTCTAGCTAGAGTCTAGGTAGAGCATTATTTCGTTGCAGCAACTTTCTTGTAGTAATTTTGATATTTTGAAAATTATAAGTAAAAGCTATTTAATATAACAATAATAACACATTGAAACATATACTATGTTAACATGGAGATCAAAACAATGGCCTGTATTATTATCGTTTTTAAGTTTTAACATTCTTTTTTGACGATGAACAAAACCGAAGGCAACTCAATTGTAACTGTTATTGAAACAATTGTTAGTGCTTATAACACGTTCGTAACACATGTAACAGCCCGCTATTAAAAGTTCACATTCGCAGCCGATAAGTATTATGTAAGAGTACAACCTTGTAACCTCATGACCGGGCAGGTTGCACAAACATTGCCATAACATTATCATATGGTCCGAACGTTCGTTGTGGTTGCTAGTGTTGCTACATACATAAGCGGGCCGCAATTAATCGGCAAAGCCGAGCGGCAAAATCGAATATAGATGGCCCAATTTTAATTACTTTCAGCCTAATAAAACTTCTTAAAGATTCCTATGGCCGAGAGAAATAAATTACTAAAATAAAACCACAAACAAAATAATTATTGTCCAGGTGTTAAAAAACTCATTCCAACTCAGAACTTCGCATAACGATTTTAAAATCGCGTGACTGCGCCATTTTATGTTTATTACATTTGTAACACACATAGAAATGTGGTCGTGAGTAAATTGCATCCAAATGATACATGTGATTACATGTAATTGACTCTCTAGGCTAGTGATGTTTTGGCCACTCGATACAAATTTTACACTTTTACTCGAGTACCTCTCAAGTGGCCGAGTCACTCGTCTGGTCCAGATCCGCTTGACCAATTGAGGATTTTTTTGTCAATGGTTTTGATTCATCATCATCATCATCAGCCACAGGACGTCCACTGCTGAACATAGGCCTCCCCCAGTGGTTTTGATTAATAAAATATAAATATTGGACAACATCACATACATTAATCTGATTCTAAGGTGAGTAGTAAAGCACTTGTGTTATAGAAACAACGACGGTACCACAACACCCAGACCCGTGACAATATAGAAAAGTTCATTTTCTTCATTGATCCGACCGGGAATCGAACCCGCAACTGCAGAGGTGGCGATGGCGACGCCATATAGTTCGGCGTGCGCGCCTCTCGACTACTTAGGAGGTCGTCGTGAGATTTTTCTGTTGCAAAAAGTATCAATTATTTAATTGTAAAGTAGTCATTAATAATTAGTTTTTGACAAGAGATGAGCGAGTGACTCTGTCCTACAATTTTTCGGGTTGTCACTCGAGTAAAAGAAGACTCGAGTCGCATCACTACTCCTGGCGGACACAGCTTTGCGTATACGCACTCGTTTCTCGAGAAATGTGCAACTTTGCGTTTATTTTAATGCATCGTATTATAATGACCCCTAGTCTTGTCATTAATTTGAGGATACAAGTAATTTCACTTTGAATTTATTGACATTAAATAAACCAACCAGATTATAAGACTGCAATATAAAGCACAGAATACATACTCTTGTAAAACACTTATTCGTTTATTTACCTTATAAATAACTTATGAGAAATAAAGAACTCTGCAATCGCACTAATTATTTATTCCTAACTAAGCAAAGCTTGTACTTATACCTCGTAGATACTTAAAAATAATAGAATGTTCAACTTTATTAAAACAAAAACGACAAATTATTAAAATACGTCTTTCAAAGCGATCCACCAACTCCAGCTATCCAGCGTGATGAATAGCACTCGCCGTCGCCGTCAAAAGATGCTCATTATTACCGTATTTCTCTTCCGTGCTCATTATTAACTGTGAGCAATTTTCAACTTCGTCTCCTATAGAAACAATACCTATAGTGCACATAAATAATGCGAAACAGGCCATCAATCATTAATAAACTCAAAACCATCCACATAGACCACACGTTCTTCAATTTAGCCCTTTCACTCGCACGCAACTCGCTAGTGTGACAAGACTCTAAGATGTTTAATTCTTTAAATTTTGTTCAGCAGTGAACGTCTTATGACTGAAATGATGATGAAACATGGACCAGACAACAAACTTACGACAGGGTCTCGATCGAAATAAGCAATTTTCATCATTATGTTAAGTACCTTTTGAAGACAGAAAATGAATATTTCCAGGGGAGTGATCCAGTATACTTAGACCCGCCCGAGCCAATTTAGATAAGTTCGTTTTCTAAATTGACCACAGTTTTCTAAATCTGAGAATTGTTTAATACGCCACTACGCCAATTAGGTAGTCTTGTTAGTGGCACAATACTGCTTTACATCTAGTTATCTCTGGATGTTAGCACAGATCCAAACTGTCTTGTTCTCCCCTGGGTATACTGTCATGGCTGTTCTCTACTGTCCTGTGCGAGGGACACCTCCCCGCTTCAATGGTCCAATGCATAATACAATTATGGGATTGCGGTCAACTCGGGATTAGCGGCGTCTATTCGCGTCACGGTTGCTATGCCTATCCGACAACGACAGCCTTTGGCGACAGTAATTTTGTTAGTTCTTGCACGGGTATTTAATACTTGACACACCTTACTTACGGTATGAAAGGTAAAATATTTTATGGAGTACTAAGTTGTGAATAGAATCCAAACAAAAGAGTACTATTTTCTTGTTATGAACTTCTGTCCGGCAGTCTAATAAAGTCTTAACTTAATGGTCTAGAAAGCGAAAGTGCAAATTTCCACTTTCTACTCTAAACTGCAGCAACACCGCGTAAACGCACATATGCAATGTGCGGAGATGAATTTTAAAAACGAAGTGGTTGCTTTTTTCCCGTAATCATTATTACTGGGCTTGCACGACCAAACGACTTAGACGCTGTTCTTGTAGTTCCGAAACGTGCCCTGTTCTGGTAGCATTAAAGTTGCAATTTGCATGAACAAGGGGAGAAGAGGTGTTATGAATGGCAGACGTGATGAGGGTCGGCCAAGGACGTCCATTGTGGAGATCCGGCGAAGCTTGCTCGGTTAGTAGGAAGCTGTTATGTAACCGTAGACGGACATCCCTATATCTGTAGACGCTTTTCAGGGTTCCGTGCCCAAGTGGTGTTAGCGGGGCTCTATTACAATGATATCTATCCCTCATCTATAGATAAGGCTTCAGCTTTTAAATCGTAAGGTTGTATTTCGCATGTAAACTACTCTGGTTTCTTAGATACATATTATATAATGTTTTCGGTAGATACTATTTAATCATATAATCGGTTAACCCATTTTTGTAGCTACGAGTTACAATAATGAGATCATCAGTTTTTATTAAGTAAGCCACAGTGACTATATTTTTATCCCATATCTTACCGCATGCTTGACAAGGTCGTCACTTCATCAGTTCACTGCTGGGACCTTGGGAGGGCTGCTCACGTCTGCTAATTTGTAGTCGACATTTCCTTCTTAATAGTCTTTCTTCATTACCTTATGATTAATAAGACTGATGACGACCTCCGTAGCCGAGAGGCGAGCACGCCGGACTATACATATATGGGGCCGCTATCTCTGTGGTTCCGGGTTCGATCCCCGGTCGGGTCAATGTATTTTGTATATTTTGTGTCGGGTCTGGGTGTTGGTTCTGGTACCATCGTAGTTTCTGATTACTATGACACATTTGCTTTAGCTTGTACCCTAGAGTCAGAGCAATGTATGTGATGTTGTCCAATATTTATTTTTAATAGTTAGTCTGATATGATACATGATACGACGATAGTTGTAAAATATACCATACAATGTATGTATTAATGTTGTTTTCCGGTTGTCCACAGATCAGTGCAGTGTAAAGTATCGATGAGAGTGAGGCGCTAGTTCTCGTAGCGGGAGCGTCGCCACCCTGACCGAACTACTAACCTGTAAGTATTTGCATCTTAGAAAACTACTTATTATACTTTAGGCAGGGCGCAAACGTGGACACTTTTGTGTCTTGGGTCAGATACAAGCTACCGATGAATATTTTATTTCTATGGAACCAGTATGAAATCATCCATTCCCTGCGCATACGTAAACATTTTATGTGTCCAGTTGCTTCCACACTCATGACGATCAAAAAATATTCATTGTATGTAACTGGACACTTTAAACGGTGTGAGCCATGCGAATTGCGAAGGTAGTCCTATTCGCAATTCGTCTCGCGTTCGCAATGGGGAAGTTGCACTATCCCGATAGGTGGCGCCCGTTATAGTGCCCTGCCATAGTAAATTAAATAATCATCACGTTAAAGGCTGTGTTAGCTGTTACACGTATTTCGAACTTGCGTAAAACAAACTATGTTTTGCTTTCTACTATCGGATAATGTTTTTTGGTAATTAGCGCATTCATTTTTGTGTTTAGTTATCCAGCCCAAATAAGTCGAACATTGACAACAACATTCATTACAAATGAACAACATACAACATTCGTAGACAAAGCGAAAGGCATATGTCCAAGGCATGTGTCGTGTGGTGTCGGCACGTTAAAAGAATTGCACCACCCCTTCTTCCTCTGGGTGTCGTAAGAGGCGACTATAGGAGAACCGCCACAAGAAGACGTGCAGCAGCGTCTCCTCTCCACCATTGGCCAAACTGCGATCGCCAACCCGCTGCCAAGCGTGGCGATTATGGCAAAATCCTCCTTTTGGAGAAGCCTGTGTCCAGCAGTGGACTGATATAGGCTGGTGATGATGATGATGATGATGATGATATGTCCAACAGTGGACCAAACACTTATGCTGAAGAAGTCGTCTGTTAATATTTTCTCGCATCGTTTGAAAAATATGTATTTTTCAGCATTGAGAGTTACTTATGGCCATCAGGAAAGTTTATTCATTGGAAATATCGGTCAAATAATTATTTATATCAAATCATTTCTCTGTCACAGAAAGTCGATGACTCGATCTCATAAGTATCCAAATGTGATATTTTTAAACTATAACAGGCGGATGCCATTTATTATGTGATTCACGTGACTCACGTATCACGTGAAACCAATTCGTAGATGACCTTGACCCGAACAAAGACTTAAATAACATATGGAGCATAGAGCTAGTATTTCAAAGTTTAGTTTAGGTGTTGTTGTTTTTATCGCGAATTACACAGGGTGTCTCTAAAAATAGTGTCAAGAGGAAGAGCACCCCTTCAAATTCAAATCTCATTTATTGTATACTACCTGTTGCCCGCGACTTTGCTCGCGTGTTTTTTAGTTTATTCAATGTATCTCGCAGTATCATTTATCGGGGATAAAAAGTATCCTATATGTTAATCCAGATTATATTCTATATGTATGCAAAATTTCATCCAAATCTGTTCAGTAGTTTTTTTGCGTTAAAAAGTAACAAACATCCATCTATACTTACAAACTTTCGCATTTATAATATTAGTAGGAAATAATGATACAGTATACAGACAGATGATGCAATATAATTGGTTTTCACAATTCACAATAAGCTGGCAATGCAATATTTGGTTATAAAACACATTAAAAATTACATTAGTAGAATAAATTATTTAAATCACATCAAATTAAATTAAATTTCCAAATGGCAAAAATAATAAATGTATTAAGTTTAAGAATGTATGTTATTGTGTCAAAGTGGTTACAACATTTAATATAAGGTATTTAACAATATCTGATCTAAACGATTGAGAGTCTTCATCCGTCAAACAGATACACATGTTTAATTAAACATGATAAACTTATTTGATAAAACAGGATTTTCAAATGAGTAGACTAAATTATTATAACCCTAATTTTTGCTCATAAGCTTGGTAGATTGAATTGAAGTAGGTGCGGTGGAATGGTGCAACGAACTTTACCGCGTAATTTGTGAAAATGTTGGCACAGTATTACTTGTACACTCTAAAGCATATCAGCACAGCAGCTCCCTAACTAAACCTAAATGTTGAAAGCAAAGAGGTCAATATCGATGGGGAAAACTTGAGGATTTGTAGTAGGTAATGGCTGTACTGTACATTATCATAACACTTAACACTATCTTGCTAAAAGATCTGAGTTGGTGTTAATTAACATAAGTTTGGGTGAGGGACTATTTATAATAAATCAGGTTTTCGTTAGGTGTATAGGCTTTCTTCTCTCTCGAATAAACTTCTTTAAATTGTTCCAAGACTAGGCTTGTCGTGCAACTCACACACGACACACAAGAATGTTTATTCCATCTTTTTTTAAATAAACGATATAAATATTAGACAGCATCACACACATTGCTCTCATCCTAAGGTAAGTAGCTAAAGCACTTGTGTTATAGAAATCAGAAAAAACGATGGTACTACAACACCCAGATCCGAAACAGTATAGAAAAGTCCGTTTTCTGCATTGCCCGACCGGGGATCGAACCCGGAACCTCAGAGATGGTGGCGCCATATTCGTATAGTCCGGCGTGCTCGCCTCTCGGCTACGGAGTCCATGATAATTTGTGTGTCTCTGGCGCATGTTAAATTTATTTATACTGGCTCTAAAAGTTCACTATACATCTATAGAACGTATTTTAATTTTTACCTACATTACTCGTCTCGGCACTGCCCCAATTCACAGACAGCAGGGTATAGCTTACAGCCTCACAGGAAGTGACTGTCCGTCAGATGAGGTGTCCACTTCAGTCTTCATTCAAATGGCCAATCGAGCGAGTCCAGGCATCCCCCAATCATCTAATAAGCCTGGTCAATGCACCGTGTCTCATGCCTACCTATACTATACCACAGGCAAAAGAAAACAGTCTACAACATCGCGGAATACGGAACTGACATGTGTCAATCAATACATGGTTGATTTGACAAGTTCCTTTGCAGGGTTTAGTATACAAAGGTTGCTAGCCGGTTATACTGCGGCGGTCTCTATTACGCTGGCTCCGCTGTCAGTCTGTCCGTCCGTTTTTCACAGGGCTGTATCTTTTAAACTTTTATAGATACCGAAGCCGGTAAAACAATAATTTTAAAACCATCTTAGTGCTAGTTGCACTCGCGCTGAGTGGTTACTGAAGTATGTAGTGTTAATATTATAGGTACAAAACTCGTCTGCAAGTCTGACGCGCACATGAGCCTTTTTTTTTCAATGCTGTTGCTTGATCGACGATGGTGGCTTTATAATAATGACATTCAACCGATAAATCTATGTCAAATAGATGTCCCAAGACTTTTTTTTATGATAAACTATTGTTGTTCGCGCGCTAGCCTATTATTGTGATCGGATGTTTTATTTTTTGTAATTGCTCATGTCTACCAATTCTAACTTAGTTTTAATTTTTGAATGCGTGTGTGTGAGTAGTCGTCTGGCTGTTCTGCCCAAGCCATGCTTATTATACCTATGCACAAAAGCCAGTGTATTTTGTGTTTGGACTTTGAACAATTCGGGATTGTCCATTGTGTCCGTTGCGGATGACCAGAGGCGTATAATGCGCGGAAATTGACGGCGTCTGCTCGTATGGGGCTCGTTATCTTTATTTGGTTAAGGTAAATAAATATATATAAATAAATATTGGACAACATCACAACTGACGGACTGGGGCGTAATGAGTCCCTATCCTTCCGCCCATGCCGGTTTAAAAAGAATAAAAGCGTAGGTTCTATATAACTACATTCATTAGAGTGATTTAATTTTCTTGTAAGAGCTTCAGAAGTAAACAAAATGGGCAGATCTGGTCAAGAAAGACCTGTGCGTCTGCAACGTCTCCGTAAACGATGCGTCCGATAGGGCAAAGTGGAAAAGCAAAATAAAGAAGGCAGACCCCACCATCAGATGGGAATAATAATGTCCAGGAGAGAAAGAGAGAGTAAGAATTTCAGAATTAATTTGTCGATTGACCTTATTTTTATTAAAAACGGACGGAGCAACGGATGATCCGTTGTTTAGAGGAACTAAATATTGAAATGAAAATAATTTGTCGCATCATTTGATTCTGATTGCTGACATAAAAACACTGGATCGAGTATGAACACTAAAGTCGAGACATTTGTTCAACTAATTTTGAATCATGTGTCATTGATTTTAAGAACAAGTTATGAACACATCTCTGATAGTACCGTAACCGTAATATCGCGTACACCTTGATCAAACAATGGGATTATTTTTTCGAATGGTGATGAAGCGGTTGAGTCTGGTCTCTGTTGACGGTCTTAAACATTTTATATTATTTGAGCAAACATTACAGTCACAGCACAGTTAACATTGATTAGATTTACTCATCAACAAGTTATTTGTTTAAAAGAAAAAGGTCACCTAGTAGCACTCACTGTTTGTCGATGCTTTTCTCTACTATCTCTACTGACAGGTGTCGGCATCATCCGTATTTTTCTTTAAGGATTACCTCATTTCTTCTTCTTCAGTTTTGGATAAGGAGTACATCAAAAAAGGTATGTGTACCAAAGCACCTCCTTGTCTCCAATTTATTTGAACTACACCACTACGTTAAATTCATGGTACCAATAAATGCATTCGAATTCCTCAAATTCAACCTGCTGTTGCCACAGGTCGTAAGAGCAAACGCGCACGCGCATCTAATCGTCCATTTGCGCGCTGAGATCGCAAATCTTGCGCACTTCACGACAATTTGACGAGGCGCACGATCCGCCGTGTAATCTGTGTGGACGTTCTTGATACTTAGCTTGTTGAATTAGAAATAATAGATCTAGTGAAATTCATTACAATATTGAGAGGAGACACGCGTTGACAGGTATCGATGTATAGTGAAGTGCCCTTGCGTATACCATTTTTAGTCTGGTAATTAAATGTATCAGAAAAACCACTTGTAGAGAGTATACCCTACTTGCAATCTAAGAGCCTGTATAAGTTCACTCGATTATAATTAATGATAATGATACTTAAAGAAATACCTAAGCTATTTCTTCTTATGAAACTAATCAAAGTCAAGTCAATGATGCCAGACATTCTAAACGTAATTGTCCTGCCTCTAAAAAGGCTACAATCACAATTGCTCGGATTTTTCTCAGGGCAAGAAATGAATTCAGCTTTGTTCTTGCTGGGGACATTTAACACAATGTTATGACTAAGACAAGGGATATTCAACCTCATATTCCTGAAGCAGAGGTCAGATAATTTAGAGGCTGACTTCACCA
Organism: Anania fuscalis; assembly: GCA_950371115.1. Classification (NCBI taxonomy): domain Eukaryota; kingdom Metazoa; phylum Arthropoda; class Insecta; order Lepidoptera; family Crambidae; genus Anania; species Anania fuscalis. The sequence goes on from OX493344.1 coordinate 10,956,652, forward strand.
GACAGTGATAAAGCTTAAAGGAAGAGGCGTACATCTCTGGGGAATTTAATCCTGATTTTTCTTTAGAGTTCATAAAGACCCACATTTTTGTGTATCTCGTATATGCTGTACAAAATACATAGACAGAAGATGTTACTGGCTGGTTTCGCGATCCGATTACCTTGACTCTATAGAGAAAACAGAACTCATCTGATTAAACAAGGTTTGGGTATGTTATTTTGTAAAACTGGTTTCATTGATAACCTTACAAATAGCTTAAGAGTTTGAAACATCATCATCTTTATATTTTTTACTGGCAAGTATTCATTTTAACCCAAGCTATATGTAGTGTAATAAGTGTAATGATCTCAGTCAGTCGTGCGCATGAGTGCGCGATCACGTAACACTAGCGTGCGTAACACTTTTAACATGCCAGACACCCATCACTGAAAACATTGTGAGGAAACTTACACACATGATTGAGCATAAGAAATGGAAAATGCCATGTAGATGCTGTCCTTAACATTATCTCTGAGGAATGGAATACCTCGGCATTTTTCATTTGATCCTGCAACTAGTTTCATCATCATCATTTTAGCCACAAGCCGTCAACTGCTGTACATAGGCCCTCCCCAGGGACTTCCAGATCGGCCGGTTGGAAGTGGCCTGCATCCAGAAGCTTTCAGCAACCTTTACCAGATCGTCCGTCAACTAGTTTCACTGACAGATTTTACTGACAACCGCCTCGTCTAGTGGTGAAATCTCTGGGAAAGACATTATATCTCGCAAGGGGTACGTCTGTGTGATAAACATTTAGCATCTGATCTGTCATGAATGTTCATAAATGTATTTATGTACTATGGTTTAGTTAAGGGTTCGATAATTGGTGCAATTGTTGAAAGAATGGGTTAATTAACTTTGATTTAACTATTTCTGTTCATATCGTCACAATTGTAGAGTAGGCAAACTTTGAATACATTTTTGTAGAATTTACTCAAACGAAATATAATGAAGTCGATTAGAGAAATTTAATATCTTGTTTGTTTTCCATTTTGAAGGTAAACATTTTAAAGGCAAATATATTTCTAAAGTTGAACGCATGCATTAAGTTTTCCTATGAATAAATAATAACTTCCTTGTTGATGCTTAAACTACCTAACTCTTTTAGTAAAGTGTAAAAGAGTGTTGTATTAGGTATACAATTTTTAGCTTGCTACCTGCTATTTTACGACTATTGTCATAAAAATGAAGTGATTACAACAACATAGTAAAATACATCAGCGTAATATTGTTTAAGTGATATAGCCTTTAATGGATTTGGTAAATAAGTGTTAAAACATAACATGACGATTGTCAGCTAATATCCTGCCTTTATCAACATCTTATTTCATTAACAGGGTTGTCACAAATAGTTTAGTAAAAGAAAAGTACGCTTTTTAACATGTCGCTGAGGCCTCATGCCTAACCTCTACTATGAGGTGGGGGCCATAGTCCATTACGCGGGCCCATTGCAGATTGGTGGAGGGGCTTTGTAAGACCAGTGATTGTCAGATATTATCAAACCGCCTAAAAGCCTCTGACTAGGCTTTACGACTAGCGGTATAAGCCGGGAACTAATTATAACGTGCCTTCTAAAGCACGAAAATGCTAGTGATAAATGACACTTAATATGATTGGAATGGTCACCCATTAATCTTTGTAATAAAATAGACATAACAAACTTTGTCTAAAGACTTTGCAAAGGCAGAAAGCGTGCCTGGGCGTGAAATTACTTACAACGGATCCCGTAGATCCAATCGAATTATGGATCTGGGAAAGTATCAATGTGTAGTGGAAAAACTGGATAATTGTACTGAGCAAAGTATAAAAATCCAAAATACTTTAATTAATGTTATTAATATTAATTAAAGCTCGATAGAACGACGACCTTAGTTAAGAAGATGGCTGGCAGTGGATGGATGAAAAAAAACGGGAAATCGTGCTCTTTGCGGCTATTTGGGGGAGGCTTACGCCCTGCAGTGGACGGCAATAGGCTGAGATGATGATGATGAATATTAATTAAAGTAATTTGACCTTTCTTATCAAATCTGATAGCCCTGGTCGTTGCGCAAATTGGAAATTGCGTACCGCGTTGACGGCTGCGCAAGGAAAGTGTCAGCATATGGGGAAATTCATTTATTACACCCGTCACTCGCACCCAAGAACGGCGGCGTATGGGACTCGGTAATAAGTTCGGAAGTGCGACCACAGTTAACATTATGACGAAGCAGTATCTCACCTCCATGACGACCCGGACGTATGTCGAAGTGCGATGATTTGCTTTGAATGTCAAGGTTTCGATTCTTAGTTCCAGTTGATGAATAAATGAACTTTCTAAAATTGACTGGACCCTGGGTATGTTTAGAGGCGCAATTTACTATCTGTACCTCGTAACACAAGCTTGTTAATTCCCTTCTTCAATTGGTGTGCTAGCTGGGTCTTTTTTTATACCTCTCGTATTTAAATTACAGAATGTAACCGTATGTTTTATTAAAAACAAACAGTTAGGTCAAAATGTTTCTAATACGAATAATCATCTCGTAATCCTTAATGAATCCACAGATGTTTGCTCGCCAGCTTAGGGTGAAATGTGCGAACTTTGTTTGTACCACCTTTGATAAACTAATTTAAATTTTCAGATGTCCGTGCTTTGAAACGTCGGGCATTTTATGTTATGCTTAGTTGAGCTACTGAGTTTATGTGTTTTCTGTGATACCTTATTTACAAGTCTATATCACTCTATACACATGTCTACGGAAAATTGTTTGTTAAGTTTGATCGCCATGAGACGTGTTACAGAAAAGATCTCGGAAGTTTTAGGACCTTCTTGTGAAACTTACTAAGTATAATCGGTGTCTGTCTGATGTCAGCAAAAAATGTTAAATGGTTTTGGTATGGGTTTTTTTTTTTTTCATTGACAAAGTGAACACTTATAATTGTTACAAAAATTGACAATAATTCCTAAATGCTTTTAATTTCTTGTGGTTTATGATATTATTGTAGCCGAGAGGCAAGCACGCAGGGCTGAATATGGCATCACCATCTCATGTAGAACACGAACTTTTCTATATTGTCTCGAGTCTGGGTGTTGTGGTACCGTCGTTGTTTTTTGATTTCTACAACACAAGTTCTTTGTCTACTTACCTTTGGATCAGAGTAATGTATGTGATTGTGATGTTGTGCAAAATTTTATTTATTTAAAAGTCCTATCAACTCGGCCAAACTAAGCAGTCACAGATTAAATGAGGGCGGATTTTTTGTAGAACAAATGAAATTTCTACTCATTGTATAGGAGCTAACCTTACTTAACTTACTAATCACGTTATTCTGCCATTACTGCTATGAATTTGGAAAGGCAAGCCGGGTTATCGTTGACTCATTAACGAACTCGATATAAAACACGGATCAAGTTGAATGTTGATGAAAATAAACAGAGATGACTAATAGTTTGAACATGTGTGTGTATTATTTTAATTACAATTCAAGGTACAGTGTTATTAAATTTCACTACAGGTGGCGGCTTAACACGTCATATTTAGTTATTGGTAAGGACAAGTTCCTTGTTGTTTTAGTTATTATATTATTCAATACTAACTTATGCGCAGTTTCAAGTGTAACTTCGTCTTGGGTTAGGAGCGCTATCCTTGGCCGACTTCTATCAAATCAGATTCCACTCGAAAACAAGAAGTAAGATTAAAATCAGATAATGTTGGTTCCGTAACTCAAAAGAAGAAAAAAAAAAGAACCCCAGTTGTGTCACTTGGTTGTCCATCTGTCTGTATTTACACAAAAAATCTGGGAAAAAGCGGCAAAAATCTTTGAGACTCTATGATATATCTATCTAACCTGATGTTACATTACAAGTTTGTACCGAACCCTTGATGCGCGAGTTCAACCTGCACTTAGCCGGTTTTTATTTTATTTTCGATCGGATCGATTGTTTTTCCTAGAAAAAAAACATAAATAGAATCAGTAAAATATACATCAAAATAAAGAGTATCAATCTCTACAGATGAATAAATCACAAACGAATTTTCCCTCAAAACGTTTTCGTGTAACCTACCAGTACAAACACTCAACAACAGTTTATACACCCACTGCGGGACCAAAAGACGCTCTTTACTGTTAAAATTGACGAACCTCGAGATAAGGGGCTATTTATTACAGTCATTATGCCTATATTAGTCGTCTTGTTCGTTTCGAAACGTTTTGATGTCTTCCTTTGCGTTTTGGGCACGAATGAACGGAAATCTGAAGGAGGACTGTTAAATCGGGTGACATTTTCACCCTGTACAGATAGATACTCATTATTGCATACCAAACAATGAAGTTACAGTTGATATTTACAGGAAGATGTATAGTTTTTAAAGACTGAAAAGTGTAGTAACTTCTAGATAACATGCTTCTAAAAGTAGCCCAGATAAAAATAATTTGTTAATACTTAATTTTTATTTATTCAGATAGTGCCAAAAGGAATATGGAATATCGTTCTAAACGTATATTACGTTTAGAACGATTGTTCTGCAGAACGAAGATCTGATATCTACAAAACACATAGACAAGGGAGCTAAGCCATTCTGGCATTCCTACAAATCAATGTTATCTAAATACTTACGTGCATAATCAGCACATCACAACACCGATATTTTATTTTATTTTATTATTAAACAGATAACATGCTGTCTTACAGTTTGTCCAAAACGCCAGCATGCTAGTTTACAATTATTAATTTAACAGTAAGAAATACAATGTCAAAAGGTAATAATAATACTAATGTAGGAATCAAATAAAAATTAACAGAACATGTCGAGAAACTATTAAATTTTTTTAATATAATAAATTGCCAGATTTCAAATATAAAATACAAATTATCCATCTGTTTATCTGGATCAATTCTATTTGTGTGTCAAATTTCCGCTTTTTCCATCGTTATATTGAGCAACAAACACACAAGACTATCACATTTATGATACTATTAGTAAGTAAGATCTTAATATCCGTGATGAGTGGCACCAACGTCGTCATCGAATCTTCTAATTGTTTCTATATTTATCTCACTAATTCATCAAACGGATAATTGGCGTCCAAGCCGGTTTGCCCACATGAAATCAATACACCTGACATCGAGAATCACTTTCTTCGACGCCCACATTTTGAACCCACATTCAAGAGTAAAAAAAACAAAGCTATAAAAAGCAAGATAACGCCAAGAACGAACCGAATCTTACCAAGAGTTCCGTAAACCTATGCCTACAGGTAAACTTCGTTATAGAAGTTTCTTCTAGCTAGAAGAGGGAGAGCTTTTTTTGGCGCTCTTTGGAGGAGGCTTACGTTAAGTATATGGCTGAGATGATGATGACGATGATAAGTGACAATTGTCTTGAGTGCAAAGGCCAGTCAACATCAGAAACCATAAAACTGAATATCATATCAGCTAAAACTGCGGAACTGTCTAAACATGAATACCAAACGTTTTAGTACGACACTTGAAGCTCCCAGAGCACGTCCCACTTGGGTTATTTCGAGATACATAATAACAACGTAGATATTTATAGAGGTTTCGTTGAATACCATACGGAATGCTAAAATGTGTGCATTGGTATGCAAATTTTGGTACTGTGTTTAATGATGGGCGGGCTTGGTTTCAATGCGGCCTATTGACACAATCGGATCAGTAACGTATGTTTGAGTTGATTCACTCACAATTATATCACATTTACATTTTACACATTAAAATTTGACCCGATTCGCTTGGAGGCGTGGTTATTCCATTAACCAAACCATTTACACTCCTGAGTAGGAATCTGCTTAACAGTCAATAAAACCTATTCAGTTATAGTCCTATATAAAAGGTCAAGAGAGTTTGAGACCTGCAACTTAATTTATTAGGTTATTACTTACGATAAAAAAAATCCAATAATAAGTTATCACTTTTAATAATACTCCAACCAAGGTAACGGATAAACTTATGTAGGAAGGTACATATAAAAACATCTATGACTCAGGTACAAATGCTTGTGCTCATTACACAAACATTTGCAGTCGTTGTCTTCTGGGGGATCGAATCCCGCAAGGGGTTATGGCAAGTTACTGTTTATTTTTTATGTACTGTGGCCACGCTAAGGTCATATTTACGAAACTAACGCTATAAAGAAAATAATGGGAAATGCCAGCGAAAGTTTATGTGAAAAAAACCGTATTATTGTATGGGAGTGCCAAATTGTTCCAAACATCATAATATTTTAAGAAGAGTTCACGGCCCAGAAATGTAAAGAATTAGTTTTTCGCGCTTGCGTTGTAATACGTTATTTTGTTAACACTTGTGTTTCGGAGGTGTTTAAACATGTTTCCTGTGGCTAAAGTTTGTTTTGTTAAACGCTTTTAGTTTGAATGTTTTTATATTTATTTAGCAAGTTGGAAATTAAGCAACATTGTGCTTGGTAAATTTTTACTGGGTGACTATTGTGTCTGACATAAATTGCTCCTTTATTTAGAGTCGCTGTTAAAAATCAGTTTTTGTTATCCTGCCTTGAAATCTTGTTATCATTACAAGACAATTATAAACGAAACTCAACATTATGCAGAAAAAGAAGTTCTCCAGCGTTGCAATAAGCTAAAGTGCCCTTGGCTACCAACCGTGACGTCCACAATACAAATTGGACAATAGCCATGGACGGCTACTGACAGACAGACATTATTCAATACAAATACTATTGACAGCGAAAAATCTTCACAGGGCACGGACAATGGTCTTTGCATGTTGTTTAAAGTCATGTCAAGGCGCCCATTCAGCTGTGACGGTTTCTATGGTTTTCTAATTAGATTTGAGTCAATTATTCTACAATTTTTATCGCTGAGACAATTTTATACGAAGTTAAAAACTGGCGGCCCCGTCAAACATGATGGACAAGATATTTTATTTTACTATATTCGTGGAAAGTCCATACTTACACTTTTTAACGAGACTCGTTTTGTGCCCGAAGTGAAAAACGTGACGAGTGTCAATCACGATGTCGTTGAACATGTCGATAAAAACGAATGTCTAAGTAATTGGTATTCGTGGTGTAAAAATATCGTTACAAAATATTATTCTATCGTTAAAAAATTGCGCTGGTGGCCTCAGATTTAATTTTATTTTATTAAAAAGGGCCAAGAATAGCAACACACCCAACAAAAAGACAATTACTTAGTTTCAAATCAATCGCTCAATGACAACTGCACATTTCACAGCTATTTTTAATAACTTGAATAGGCCATTAACGAAAACTTATTTTTTAAATCTTTTCTTTGAATACACTTTGTTCACGTTTGTGTCTTTGCGAATGACAAGGTTGTCCAATTTGTTAATAGAATGTAAGCAAAATTAAACATGTATGTTAAATACAATAAAATCATTAGTTCTAAGTGGCACCAAGAGATGGAGCTGTACTGTATTAAACCGCGCAAGATTTTGGTTCCCCTCAACGCATTATAGGTGTTTGGTGCAGAAATAATTTTATTAGCTTTCTGAATAAACCCTGTTTTTTTATCATAGCAGTTGGTTTTATTTAGTAGATTTGGGCCTATATTTTACATAGTCTGCTATAGAACTTACGAATTATGTAAATTGTATGCTTCTTATACATTGCTTTATTGTTATCGTCAATGTATTACTAAATAATCTCTCCCCGAAAATGATGCGACGATTTGGTGAACCTGTCGATTAGGCTACAATGGCAGTGGATAAGCATCGGCAGAAGATTTTAGGGGAAACCTGTGCCTAACAGTGGTATGATACGGGTTAGCAAAAAAACCCCGAAATGTTACCACGTTCCGTTTACCGTTTTCGTAACCGCAAGTATGCCACAAATGTGTTAATGATCCCAGGGCCTGCGCTATGTAAGCCCACGGCTCAGATGGTAATCTCGTTAGCTGAAGGTAATTCTTTTAGCGCAAATAGACCAAACCCTTGTCTTGGGCTTGGTTCAAGGGAAGAGAGAATTCCTTGGTGAAATTATACCTACACTTTTGAATCAGTTTTGTGAGTGATTGAGATATCTGCCGATATTTTTTCATGTCAATGGTGATTCTAGATAGACGTGGACTGAATACTGAATCATAATAATTTCTACGGACCAATCCCGGACGGCGGTGCAGGCGCGTCGCATGGCTAGCCAATAACGTAATTAATGGTGTTCTGCGCATCTTTCGCCCAGCGCTCAAATTCCGTGCCGCTAGTTGTACAAACATTTGTTCTCCATTAAAACGGCTATGATGCATCTTGCCCGAATCTCAGCTAGGCGAAATAGCAATCTCTGTTTACATAATATCCATTGTCCATATTATATCTAATAACATAACTCATCCAAATGATCACATCAACATCACGTATTTGTAAATGTTAACTAAAATTTTCGGAATGTTCCGCTGCCAACTATGACTTGGTCCTTGTCGTGGCGATAAGAACACAAACAATAGGCTAACGGTGTGCGCACGCGTCTAAACAACGCGTCTCAACTGCGTTTGTTGAGCCAGAACAGACGTTTAATTTGTATAATTCTTTTTGTCTATTTGTTAAAAGTTTAAATGGCTATTGTAACTAAATGTGACTTCATCCGTTTTTTGTAAATATTTATTGTTTTGTTCACTTTAACAGTCTTTAATATCGTCTGACCAATTTGTTGGTTATTTGCTCATTGATATTAAATTGTCAATAAGCTGGGTTAGATGTATAGCTGTAGTAGCATCAAAAATAATAAAGTCATCAACATACATAAAATCCTTGTTATTTTCTAATTATCTTGTTTGGTATCGATATCAAAACATGACATCGATTTCTCGAAAGTAAAATTCGTTCCCTTTTCCTGATCTAGATAGGTTTTATCGAGAAAGTCAAAGGCTTTAAGAATTTTAATTGCCCGTTGGTGAAACATTCCAAATGAATGAACCTGTACCATGATCTCGAAACGGAACGAAAGCGATATTCTGTCTACGTCAATCTCTATACAGTAAAATCAAGACGAGGTTAATGTCATACTGCTATAAGAAATCGTGGTACAGCCACTGGTTGTTATAGTTCAAATTACATATCATAACCATTCAATTATATTTAGTACCGTAATACCGTTGTGTGGGATTCGGAACGCGTGCCGAATGCAATAATATTCGTAATAATGCAAGGCGAAGGTGGAAAACCGATTTAAATGAAACAATTCCAGTGGTGTAATAGCTATGAATTTGCATAAATAAACAACGGTCTACGGAATGCAAAATTATTGGGTTCTGTTACTTTAATTGTTGTCAGGAATGACCAGTAACTATTATTATCGTCGAAAGGAACTGCATTTCTAAAGAAAGTGTAAAACGGACTTTAATGACTTGAGAGTTGACATAGCAAAATGGTAAGATCAAATATATCCTTGTAAGTCTTTTTTGTGAATTGCAATTGTTATCTAAAGAGAAGAGCCCGACTAAATTTTATTCACAAAAAGCCTTTGCCTGCGACGTCGCTCGTGTGGTCTTGGTTTATTCATATTGAATCATACATTAAACCTTCCTCTTAGATCATTCTGTCTATTGATGACGAGTACCGCATTAAAATCCGTTGCGTAGTTTACAAGATCTAAGTTTACGGACGGCGGGTAGTGATTTATACTATGTAGTTTCATCATCATCATCATTTTAGCCACAGGACGTCCACTGCTGAACATGGCCTTCCCCAGTGACTTTCAGATTGGCTGATTGGAAGCAGCCTGCATCCAGCGGCTTCCTGCAACCTTTACCAGGTTGTCTGTTTACAAAGTATAAAACAAAGTCAACATTGTAAGCATTCAGGAAATTTCGTAATTTCTTAAAGCCAACTTCTCAGCTCAGCTGTTCATCACCATTTTCTCATGCTGTATCCAATCAGGGTCTTATTGAGTCTATTGGGTGCTTCGAAAATCGCGTGGTGCGCGCGTGCGTGACCGTCACGATATCTACACTTGTGAACCTTTGCTTTTCTAACGCCCATTGGGGCTTTGTGAAATCATCTACCTATAAGGAGTAAAATTTCGTTACTGCTTCGTTGTGTTTTGTTTTTGACAATAGTGTAAATGGCTTGTTGTCTTAATTTTTGTGGTTTGCCTCTTGCCAATCTGAGCAGGTTTAGCCAATTTGTATTTTGCGATTATCAAATGATAGTTAATGATATTAAACTTATTCTGCTAATTTTTTTGTAACAGATTTATCGAGAGGCTCTCGTGGACTTTATGTACTACTGTTCTTAACTGTATTATGTAACCTAATTATTATAATACAATTTAAGTAAAACATCTCCATTAATTTGTGTATTATTAGATTCTGTTGCATCTCTGAAGCATCGACATAGCTTGTTGTTATAAATAATGGAAAACCATTTGCAATAGCTAAATCCTATTCGTCTGCTCTAAATAATAAGTTATTAAAGCGATGCAGAGTAATGAAGGTTTTATCACTAAACAACAACACTGCATATCGCTCATAACCAATGTTTAAAAATAAAACAATGAATGTATTGGTCGGAGGCGCAAAATCCCCTGTGGCCTTTATAACTATGACGCTTGGTTAGGGTTGACAACTTGTATTAAGACTATCCACCGTCTAGCTTTAGGTTTTCTCTTTCTCTGTGCCTATTTAGGGCCCATAAGATAGTTCATTTAGGGTAGGTTAGCCCTGTATTATTTAAACGCTATTCGGCTGTCTCACGTAATTTAGCTGGTATATTATTTGTTAGCTTTTCGAGGCTTATCAACCAAGTTGCTTTTTAAACAATTTGTATTAACTGTGAACTGTTTGTTTTCCTACAATAAATAAAATAAAAATAAACGTCATTGTGGTGGATTGCCTGTGTTAATTATTCATGTGTCACCGAAATTGGCATTTGTCTAGCTTTAGATTACACTGGACTTTGGTGTCTTACGTGTGTAATTTTTAAATCGCTTTGACCATCTGATTGTTTTTTTTAAAGAAGAACTGTGCAAAATGCAATGAAGCATATGAGGCACCTGCAAACCGTCTGCTCAAAACTCTTCTAGTGGTAACCCTACCTGCGTTCCCTAACCGCAGAAGATGGTTCGCAATCGCAATGTAGACCAGTTCCCAGGTCATTGAACCGGATTGTTTTACAGGAGTACTAGCGGTGTTCGTAAAATCGTTACGACGTCGTTCGATCCGGCCGTGCCAAACAGCCGAAAGCCATAACGAAGGGAGGAGCAGATAATTTGCTAATGCGTTTCGGCTGCTGACCTGGTACAACTCAACTCATTTACACTATTCTCGTACAAAAAAAGTATACTAGATACTCTAAATTATAAATACATAAAAACCAATAGATGGCGCTGTATATTTGTTACAACGCACTACATAACTATAATACTATGTAACGTTCGTGGTACAATTTTCGTAACTGGGGGCCTAGCGCGACAGTGTATCGTTCGGTCGGTCGTATTAACCGATCAAATTCAAACATCCATTCCCCCGTATCAAAGGTTTGACAATTTATGAACAATTGAAAACAGTCGGGTTTTATCAAAGGATTGACACATAAGACTGGCCGTTTTAATTTGTTAGATTTATACGACTGAACGAAAGCTACACTTTCGTGCTAGGCCCCCTGACTCTTTAATCTCAATGCATGTCTGTTTGTAATTTTTATAATCAATAACTTTCTATCCATTTTCAGTTGTCTATCATATTATTTTAACAATAATGTAACGATAAAGCGACCTAAAACTAGTACTAAAAGCAACCTACACAAAAAGTTATCCATGTACAGACAACAGCTCGTCGACCTACTACCACAAATCGTCAAATTTTCTCGATAAATGTAATGTAAATAATCTCTAAATGTCAGACTTAAAGTTGAAACTCTATTGGAGAACTTTTAACTTTTTGGGTACGTCAACGTGCCGTTGACTGTACCTACATAAATCCTTTTTTTCGTAGGTCGCTTATGTTAACACTTGTGACACTGATTCTAAAGCCGAGCTTAACAAACTTTTCCGGTTAACCTTAAACCCTACAATGAACTTTGGCCGGACGTAACGAGTTGTCAAAAAGTGATTCGACCTTGACATTGGGTGACAAAAAGACAATGATGTGCTTCTTTGCTTGCTTTGATATTAGAAAGGATAATAAACTAGCAACATACTAATACTACATGATACATAAACGTTAAATGACTTGAATAACTTGTTTAGATTATGTTTATCAAAATGTTGTATTCTGAAAAGATTGTTATAGCTATCAATAGATTAAGCTCTTACTTAGATGTGTCGTAGCCCGTATCTTAGAATTAATCACTTCATGATGTGGCCAACCATTTCATAAAATGGTCGTTTTTCATGATGCGGCACAGTACCCGCTGGCCACATCATGATGTTGGTAGGCCAGATCAATGAATCATTCAGCGTTTGACGATATGACCGACTACTTCATGAAATGGCCAAACGTTGGAGGTCATATCGTAAAACAGTTATATTATCCGCCGGTAGAGGCGCTGATGTCGCTTTGTTATTGTGGTACAACATGGCGGCGGACAATTAATATTCTGTTCTTGTGAATTGTGAAAGTGAATAATAAGTGTAAATAGAAGATTAAATTGCAGTTAATTATCGTTAGGACATCAAACTAGGTGATTTTTATTAAAGTCACTCGAAAAAAGGCGCAACGTCAAATTATTGTGGAGTTCGACACGTAATTTAGAGGTTACTTAGGTTTTTAAAATCTTTTTATTTATTAGTTTTCTTTCAAAATTACAAATATTTATAATGTTTTATTTATCTATTGCCCAAAATTAATATTAAACGAATTCCAGTAATTTGTAAACGTATTTATACCTATTTTAATGATATGGCCAAACGTTGATTGACATATCATCAAACGTTGACTTTTAAACGATATGGCCAGTTTTGTTTGGCCGTTTTATGAAATACAACCATTTTATGAAATGGCCGGCCACATCATGAAGTGTTTAACTTTAAGATCGGGCTACGACAGATGCATGTCAAATTAAACATACACCAACGATATGTCGTCCATTTAACAACTAACTTTTAATTTTGAGTTTTAATCAGAAAAAAGTCTCATAAATATATTTTTAATTAAACATTTGGCAAGAATAACGCTTATAGTCAAATTACTACCATTCCTACCAAAAAAGTGTGTATCAAATAAGCGTCTGTTTACATTTGACCAAGAAATTGCGTAAGTAATTAAAAAAACATAGTCGAATGAAAAACTTCTTCAATTTTGAAGTTAGACTAAAAATTACAAATCCCGATTCACTGTTTCCGCAAATCTTCAGCACGCAAACATTAAATTTCCTTTCTGTTGCTCCATTCGAAATTTTCGGAAGCGGTTCCGTGTAACCAAATTGACGCATCCTGGATTGCTGTAATCAAATTATGTTATAATTACTCGTAAACGTAATTAGAGTATTACAATCGTTGTTGGTATACCAAGTGAAGTAACCGCGGCAGCGTTTATCGTTTTTATTGAATGAAGTTATCGAGGTAATTAAAAAGTGCTGATTATATGTTTGAATACCGGCAGAATGATTGTTTTCCTCAAATGTAAAGGTGCTTTTCCAATGAGATGGAGAGTTAGAGATGAGAAGAGAATTAATGAGAGGAAAAAAAGTGTTAAAGCTAAATTTAATTGCACAAGATTTTTACAAACAAGACAATTTTGGACACGTGCGGTCTTAATGCTATAAACGATCTCGTTCATACAACCTTTGCGTATTTTATTTTATTTATATTTGGGAAAACTACATCATGCATAATTTGACATATTACATGAGGCATAACATAAGTAGAAGATAGTAGAATTAAAATTGACAGGAAGAGCCGGTGAAGAGACCAGATGAGAAATACTTGAAGGTTAATTATACATACAAGCGTTAAAACAACAACCTAATTAGTAATTTTAAAAAAATATATGTTTTATATTTTGCATATTCTCTTTGAAATCTCTTCTCATCGATTCGTTTACTCGTATTACCAACATAAATAAGCGTGTTAATTAAAGTTTTCTATTATTTCGATGAGAAAACAAAGTGAAAACGTAGCATTAATAATTTAATTCATTCCAATGTAATTCCTGCGTCCTCTTATCGTTGCCACGCAGAGAATATAAATCATTTCTATGGATTCACTACAGCATACCAACAAAGTTAAATAAAGCTATGATTTTGTTGTGTTCGCTTAGTTTCATAGTTTGTTATTACACCATTTCCTCTATCCGCGTTTGCTTCCAAAACATTTCTTCGACTGGAATAGGCACAACTGAATACCTTCATTTGTTTCCTGGATAGGGTATCCAGGGCGGTAACCACGAACATTTAAAACAATCTCAAATCTGTCAAATTTTGTATGTAATGACGTAGGTACCAAAATTGACAGATTTGACAGCTTTGCGATTGTTTTAAGAGTTCATGGTTACCACTTAGGTCTCGAAAACATTCTTTTGTTTTTTATTTTCACTTGAGTTTTTGAATCACTATGTTAGTAACGTCACAATACAAATGACCTTCAGCAAAACAAATTATTTGTCTTTTTATATCGGAAATATCGATATTATCTACATTGATACTTCTACATCGGTAAAGAATTCTATAAAAGCAATTATAATTGGCAAATAAGGCTGTTAATGGCACTTTAACACGACCCATTTTTAACCTACCACTGCTCCGGGACAATTTGTACGCTACTACAGAGATGATGTGGTAGTGATGAAGTTATCTAGCATATTCCAGAATAAGCTGTTTCGAGTAATGAGAAGTGGTTCTACTGAGGCAATGTTTTTCTTTTGACCTTCTTTCTCTCTGCTTGCCATTAGTAGAGGATATTTTAAAATATAAGCCAAGTCTATCCATATATGTATACTGTACGCATTTCTATTATATTATGCTGAATTGTATTGTACCATGAAATTTGAGCTTATAAAAATGCACAGCATTACTTTCATTTTAGCCGTGCGAACTTATAATGCAACACACACGTTTTATGATATTTTCTGAGGTGATATTTCTTACGCAAGAAACAAATTGTCCGTCTAGCTAGAATCTGACCGATAAAATGTGTTGCTCATCTTGAACGAATTTATAATGGCTCATCCATTGCTTTTCAACAACAGATTGCTAATATTCTTGTCCTAGTAACAAGGTAATAAATATCTATCATTATTCATTCTTGTCCCACTGCAGCTGTGACACTCAACAGAGAAGAACTGAAGAACTTAGAAGATACCTTTGCCAAGCAGTGGGACATCATATGTTAATGGAGCACTAAATTATTAACACCTTTTGATGGACAGACTACTAGGTCTTATATCCAGCTTGATCTCAAATCTTGGATACCCTACTGGATATGTTAGTGCTCAGTCCAGTGCTCAGTTTTAATCGCTTCGCTTTTATAGCTCGCTCGGCCATTACGACTCACAGCGCATAGGTCTAAATAACCGCGGAGACTGGGAGATGGGCTATTATTGTGCAGATATTATTGCTATCAGGATTGTTTTTATGCAGTGTATGACGTGAACTAATTTGTGGTTATTGTTGATGATAATCTTGGCGTAAGAATTTCATTAGTTGATTGATGCATGGGATCTTACGAGTATCTTTACTTTGTCCGATTGATAGATATTCGGACACAGCTGGTGGACTTACTTTTCGAAGTTTTAGTAATGTCACATAACTATAGTTTCAGTAGGTGAACGAAAAAGGAACGATAATTAGAATCCCGTTTGGGAAATTCCGGGTCAATGGTTATAATATGAAATAGAGGGTCAGCTTACCTCCGGGCACTTATACAGGGTGTACAAGAGAGTAGGACACTCCTTGAAACCATGTGATCAGCTAGTCATATACAACAACTTTTTATATGGGAGCAACTTCTAAATCGATTTTTAGCGATTCCATATAAACTCACTTGCATATAAATCCACTATTCTTTATCTAATATTAAAATATAAAACCATATGTCAACTATTTTAAAAATACACTGCTCCAAAGTTCTAATGTAGTTGTAACCATTCACTTTAATTTATTAGCTCATCCATATTATTTAAAGATCGTTTCGCACTATTCTAATGTTATTTTGTTCTAAATTCTGGTCCATCACTACAGAGCGAGGAATGCATAAATCGTGTTTACTCATTACGCTGCCCAGATACATTCCTTAGATATTTAACCAGTTTTCGCAGCATTTCCTGGTAACGAGGGTTAGAACTAACGCTGTCAATTACAAATGAATGAACGATTTGATGTTTTGAAACAAACAGACCAAAGCTATGTTTTCAGTCGTTTATAAATGCCCGGAAGAACACTAAATACATTGTCTTATTCAGAGACGTTTTCTAAAACTGTCGTTAAACCGTGGTTTATCAAAACCAAGTTTTAAGCTTAGTCCCCAGATTTTCAATTTTGTTATTTAGAGTGACACTTAATCTAGAGATTATAATAGCCCCAGGAGTAAGGAATGAAATGGCAACACTGACTTTAAAGAGTGAATGATGTCGAAAAAAGACGTTCGATTAAAATTGCATGTATGATGTATTCAAATAAACGATTCAGTTTGCTTTTTTATTATTACCTGCACTTGTAGCTATGTAATCAAATCTTGAAACTCTATTTTAACCTCTTTGTAACGGTTCTATCGATTTTTAACTCATTTAAGTATGTTTTATCCGAATTACAATATGCCTACCTATTTATGTATATTTGATTCCATCGACATAATCTGATCCTGGAGTTAGGAGGTGAATAGTCAAACTCTTAAATGATTAGAGTAAAACATACCTATAAACATGAAACGTCGTCAATTAACGAATATATGAACGAATGATTGAATATATTTAACAATGATCGGTCGGGTGGTGCTTGGATAATGATGTAATGCCAGTGGTTATGTCACAAATTACCGGTTTGCTTCTTTTTGCTTGTCCGTCCGTACCTGTCCGACAGACCGTTACGACTTTGAAGTGTCATTCGAGTGTCTTTGTGCAGTTTGTGTAGGGCTTACAGTTTCTTCGTAATTTTCATTTGACGTGAAATAGATGAACGTTTTTACGAGCGCCGTCCTAAAACTAGAATATCCAAGATTTAAGACCTTAAATATCTGCACTAACGATTTTTTTCGTACGAATTACGATTTGGCTTTGAAATTAATTAGCCTTTTATCGTCTACTACGCAAGTAGCTCTTGTAAGGTAGCCATTAATCTTCTTTTCTTTGAACATTCAGGCTGCCCCAATAATAAACGAATTAAACAAAATGGTATCCAGATTAAAAATAAAATTCTTAAAACTTGGTTGATGATTTATTTTCACTCATAACAAGACCCCGTCACCGTACAATCGATTAAAAGTTTCAGATTCATAAACCTTTTACAAGCTAAGCTAAAACCTAAAACAAGCTAAAGAAGTTAAGACACAAAGGTAGTCACGTACTCAATTGAATGTCTGTGAAATATGAGCCAATTGAACTGAATAATATGTGGGTGGGTTTTAATAGTAATGAATACAACACGGGATGGATCAATTAGTTTAAATAAATAATGTTCTCGTATTAATAGCTTCTACATCCTAGGGCCGTTAATACAAACGTTTAAGTCTGAAATCTCTAAATTAGCTCATCCAATTCTAATTTAATGATACATTAATGTAAAGACAATGGCCTTACTACAAAAAGATATACTAGTGTTGAAGACTTGTCTAAAGATTAGTCAACCAATTTGAAATGTTGACACATCAGACGTTCGAGACATATTATTAGGAACATTTCAAATTGGTGAAATTATCTTTAGACAAGTGTTCAACACTAGTCTATATTTTTGTAGAAAGGCCATTAGAGTTTAGAAGATGTTAAGGGTTCATTTCTGGATTATACTAAAACTTATTCACTTAGTTTCTCATTTATTGCTTAATATCTGCTAAAAAACTAATTAAGACATTAGGTAAAACGAATTGAAGATGAAATTAAGTTGTTATATTTATATGTATTATTCGTTTTAATACTTTAAATACAGATTGGTTATTAAGTTGTGAAACGTATTTATGTTTTGTGATTGTTCTATAAAATCCAGCAGGATGGATATAAAACTATACTGCACAAAGATAATAGATAACAATAATACCATCTTATTTTGAGAACACCAATTTTAATGATACAAATAAAATTACTGTTTCATTACATAATCGAATAACTAGACCAACCTTCGAAGTGACAGCCCTATAATTGTTATTCATCTCTCTCTTTCACTCTTTAGTTTTCCAGAAACGAGTGACAGAGCAAGAGATATGCATGAGTGCTCTGCTAATGTCACTGCACCGCAGTGGCGTGCGGTGCATATAGGCAATTATGCAGTGCCTACCAGTGCCAGAAAAATCCTACAGGACAGCTAACCATCTTTATTTGCCAAATTTACAATCTATAATAAAGTCTAAGTTACCATTTTGTCGTCTTTATTAAACTTTCGAACTAAAGCGCGCTCGTTTCAATACTTTCAATACAAATGACCCACGGTAGGCGGTCGCGACACCGCTTACTATTTCACGCACACTTCCTTAATTTTCACACACACTTATATAATCTGTGCGCATACGTACACAGTTACAAAACACCAATTTTTGGTAAGCATTATGCGGCGCTTACCTGCTTAGCTCCCACCAGATGGCGCTCAATTTCCGCCTCCAATTTTAAAATTTAAAGTCTTATTTTAGGTAAACTTTACATTACAACTTGTTAAAATAAAATTTCAAACCCTAAAATCCTAATTATATTTATAGTAAATAGTTTTAAGTTTTAAAACGAATAATTAATTGTTTGCTAAAACTATCCTAAAAATAATGTAAACAGAGATCATTTCGATCGGCCATATTTTTTTTCTTTAGTTTGCTTTGGCTTTCATCCCGCGAGTGTTTTGAAAAGTTGTTTTTACTCTTACGGATCATAAACTGCTTCTTTTGAGTGCTATTATAGTTATTTCAGAGTTCAGTGTTGTGTTGTTGTGTTCTATAAAATGGAGAAACTAGAATGTACAGTATGTAATGAGAATTCTATTTGTTTTGACAAATTACGCGCCAATCCCTTAAATCAATTTTCATTTGTGGACAACCTAGTAGCCTATTTTCATTAGCCGGGTAATTTAAGTTCCGAATTGAGTTGTAACGTAATCGATCTCACATAGAACTAAAATTTATTTGCATAGTTTGAATACGCCAAAGCTTATTTTAGCTTAATTCGGAACAAACAAAGAGATGTCCTTGTTTATTCTGTGGCCATAATATTTACGAGTGTAACTTAACCTCACCTCAGTTAAAGGAGATTTTTAAAAATATTAGTGATTAATCGGGTGTTAAGTTGTCAAAAGATAATTGTTCTAATAGTGTAAAGTGTATTAAAATGCGGTGAACAAATAATACAATCTTAAAAGTAGGTAAATACCATGTTAAAATCAACAAAATAGCCAAGTTAAGTTTTTGTCACTAAACTAACAAGTTTATTTAATTAATTGAAGTATATAATGCTTACCGTTGCAAACATTTTACGATAAAAGATTACTGACATGTTCAAAGTTCGCGAAAAAGTAATAACCACGAAATGTCGCTGAGGAGTTATTAATATCAATTGGATAGTTGTGGTGCTCCATTTAAATCTTCACTCAGTCAATTTTCTTTGCTTGTCTCGGAAAGCAAGAATGCCTGGTAAGTCTTTATTTGGTTGGAGTGTAGCAAAGTGTGCAAGGCGTTTGGCACTTAGAAAATTTTTCATTAAATATATGAAACATAATAAAAGTCAAATCTTTGTTTTTCAATGTATAAGGGGTCTCAAATTAAATGTTTTTTATACTTGAGACTTTTTCTTTCCGACGCATGGTTTAACCGGAAAATGCGATAGAATATAAAGTGTTCAAACACTTAGAAAAAAATGGTGATAAAATTATAAAACTTTATAAAATTCAAATCTTTGTTTTTCGTCCTATAGAGGGGCATAAACTAAACGCTTTTTATACTTGTGACTTTTTTTTCCGACGCATGGTTTAACCGGAAAATGTGATAGAATATAAAGTGTTCAAACACTTAGAAAAAAATGGTGATATAATTATAAAACTTCATAAAATTCCAATCTTTGTTTTTCGTCGTATAGAGGGGCATAAACTAAACGCTTTTTATACTTGTGACTTTTTCTTTCCGACGCATGGTTTAACCGGAAAATGTGATAGTTTTTTTTTTTTAATAAAATTACTACTTAGTGCCTACCCAGCACAAAAATCAAAGCACGCCCCTGCTGCACCGAAGTTCTATGCGTGGGAAATAGTTTTTATATCATCAACACATGTTTGTGTTGTTTATGTCTAGTCTAGGAATACGAATGAAGCGGAACTAATATACTTCTCTTTAATAGTTTAGTTTTAAGAGATTGCGCTTAATAAGTTTTCAACAAAAAAATAGGACACATTTAGAAACAGTGGATGGAAAACAGCATACCTAGTGCTTCGGTCTTCAGACTAAAAAACGAAGCGTTCGCGAGTTCAAATTCCGAACGACTAGACGTGTGATAAGCACCAGCATTTGTATCATAATAACACACACATATAGGAATTATCTTTAGCAGTTTAGGTTGTGTGTAGTCTGTCTGTATATCGGTAGCCCTGACCTCAGACAACAAGAAAACAAGAAGAAGTTCACCTCTCCCTGCGGCTTAGCAGCAGGATATCACCCAATTACTACCTCTTTATAATATTGTTAAGTTAAACTCTATCTCTACATTGTCTATTGCTACACAGATAACGCTATACATTCGTCTTGGAGATAAAACGGAACGCGCTCGCCCGTTCGTATTGTTAATTCACAATTAAGTAACACAATACCTGGTCCGTGCGAACATCGGGACACAGGGAATTAAAGAAAAGCCATATCATTTAAGAAAACATTATTATAAGGTTCTTTATTCGATGTGTCATATATGATACATACCTGGGTTTTCCTATTGTGAGTGCTGCTGGACGGGGAAGCGGTTCAACGAGCCTATTATTGTGGGTGTCCATAGGAAAAGTCTTACAGTCCACTGTGCCTTATTTACGGGGACTAGAATACGTATTTTTGAACACGAGAATTCCAATTCCCACACGAAATCCTATAAAGCTTGTATACAATTTCTTAGGAATTCGTATACTAATCTTGCAACTATCGTCTTCTGAGATCCCCAGCCGCTCTTTTTATGGAAAACCATAGCCAATGTTATGTAACCTCTGTATTTTGCTTAGACTAAAAAATAATAATAATCAGCTTTACCGTTTGTTTGAGTATCCTGTCTTTTCAGTCCATGCTGTGGCCGATACGTTAACTTGTATGAATCAACCTCATATACATTACAAGGCCATTCAGTTTGCATACCTCTGGCAAACATTATCCACCAAAACGTTAGAATTCACCTCAAAATCGTACGCCATAGAGTTGAAAATACTACAGCTGTTTTATCGGGATTTTGGTAAAATGTTATATTCTAGACTGAGATATCATTCAGTGTCTGTGTTTCAGTGGATCGAGTTACTTAGTGCGTTATTGAAAATAAAAGTGGTTTTGGATAATAAATGTAACAGTTTATGATCACTATTTAGTGTATTATGATACAACTTGTGTATAAATATTACAATAATTGTATAAAATATACCGTTACATTTTTCTGGGTGCGATTGGGTGTGGGAGATAAAATTCTTAAAGTTGACTCATGTTGTAAGTCACTTTCATCTAGTTCGATGGAAAACTTTTAAGATCGTAATTTGCGATAAAATTATCGGTAGCAATTCTCACATAAAACCTTAATAATGCAACAGTTATTACACCTCGTCGTAAAGTGACGGAAGAGAGCAGTAAAAACTCCGATTTAATGGTGTTCTGTACGTTAGAAAGATAAAATCGATTATTTTAATATAATTGATTATGACGTGATCTTTCATAGTTTTTTTATAGGAAGATTTTG
The DNA here is from genome assembly GCA_950371115.1 of Anania fuscalis. Classification (NCBI taxonomy): domain Eukaryota; kingdom Metazoa; phylum Arthropoda; class Insecta; order Lepidoptera; family Crambidae; genus Anania; species Anania fuscalis. Next base: position 10,978,651 of record OX493344.1, read on the forward strand.
TGGAAAGAATTAGTCTAGAATTCTAGATTCTGCGTTATCATGTCTAGCTTTTTTCAGGATGCACGCAAACGACATTGTATGTACAGTTAACCCCTTTCCAACCTAACACAGGGCCTATTATTTTGCAAATAATATTAAGTTGAATATCTGTCGAGGAAATCCGTCATTTTCTGGTAGTATCAGTATCAACATACTGCCTTATTTTAAAAGAACTTAAAATTAAATTCTTTCCTAAGTACACTTTTCGTCGTTATCAATATGTTTAGTTGCATCTTCTATTATCACACGTATAAGTATAAGTTTTCCAAAACTGTACTTGTCTTTTAAATTCTTGCAATATTTATAAGGAGTATTATCATCTCATTACAATTCTATACATATACAATTAGTATGTTTGTCCTTGGCGCATTTCGAATTAACCAAATACTCGGTTAATAGGACGGGTTTTACATTATTATGGAACCGGCTTCTGTTGATTTTTAATTTATTATTGTGATGGTCGGGTTTCATCACATTCTTGGGCTACAACGCGGTGTTGATAGACATCGGAATTATAAATCGATTTAGAGATATGTAACTGGGATTTAATCGAATTGTTTCGAATGATTTCTACACTGATTGACTGACACTGATACTCGCAAATTAGAGCCACATCAGTGGCTAGATGTTGCAAGAATAAAACAATTGGTGGAATCCAATATTTATCATTTTTACTGAAATATATGTATATAAAACCACACTCAGATCTAGGTACCCTTCAGTCATCATTGTGACTACAAGATTTCGAATGTTTGTATCATTAGAATACAGGTTAAAAACTCTTTAAAAATCATATTCGAACAAAATGATTAGTATGAATGAATTATCGTTTCACCAATAATAATCACGCCGTAAAACCAAAGACTTATTTGTTCACACAAATCGTTGAACATAATAACATTAAAGCAATTGTTTCCTACGAAAAGACATCGTTGAATCGAGAAGCGTTTGTTTGCTCGTTAGAGCCATCAACGGCCGTGGGAGGAATCCGCAATCCTGGACGGGGGAGTGATTCACTACGATATTATGTCGTCAACAAATAACAGGTTGAAATTGAGCAACATTTTACTGGGGATTTTATCTTTTAGATATAGAGGTAACAATTTGGTCAACCCTGATATCGCCAAAAACAGCCGTTCAAATTAAGTACGAAATTAATAAACCACCACTTTCAATTTCATCGCAGGTTTACTCATGGACAAATCGTTTGGAATTAAATAACTTTTCAACCTGACATGACAGTTATTTTATTTTTGATTTGAACATCGTCATACTACGTAGGTACTCATGTTCCCATAAGCCATAAACTATTCAATCATAACTATATCTTCCGTATTTACAAATTGATGAAAAAAAGATATTTTTTGTTTTAATCCACATAGAGTAAATAAGAAAAAGAAATGAATTTGGAGATGCACAACTCTAGACGTTCTTGTGTCGCTATCGGCTAATTTTTTTCTCCCCTATACCACACTTCAATTCTTAAATAAACCGGTAATTCACGTCGACATTTTTGCTAAGAGGACTAACTGGGGAGTTGCAGTATGAATTTTGTCTCCTACCAAATCGCCCGACTATTTAATTGAATTCGCCGTAAGTTAAAATCACCAAACAATCTTTTTAAACCAATGAATGATAACATCGTCTAATTCAGCAATGAGTAACACGCTGCCTACTACGAATAAAGTAGCATCTGTTTACAAACTATTAACAGTAACGTGGGTGTCCGCAATCACGGCGCGCGCGCAACTTCAAGAAGCTTCATTGAGTGATATCACGTGTCAATCTGAGCGCGTACTCTATTAGTGATTTGTATGAAATCTGTGCTCCAGTGAGTGAATATGAGAGTGAAAAGAAGACGCTGTAAAGGGAAACTGCATCATATGCTCCAGTATATGAGGTGATGTATGAAACTCGTTTGTTACTTATGACTCATAACTGGTAACATAGTTACGAGTAAAAATAATAAATTGATTGGATAATTATAAAAAAACTAACAAATAATGATAAAAAACCGGCCAAGTGCAAGTCGGACTCACGCACGACCATTACCATTTTCTATAAAAACGGCAAAAAAAAAACACGTTTGTTGTATGGGAGTCCCCTTAAATACTTATTGTATTCTGTTTTTTAGTATTGTTGTTATAGCGGTATCAGAAATACATCATCTGTGAAAATTTCAAGTCTCTAGCTATCACGGTTCATGAGATACAGCCTAGTGAAAGACGGACAGACAGACAGATTGTTTAGGGTCCCGTTTTACCCTTTGAGTACGGAACCCTAAAAACTAAGTTATTCTGTCAAAAAGATTTTCACTTAGCATATTTTGTCGTGTGTGACATCCGACTTGACGCTAGGGAGGGCGTACAGCAAGTACCTCTCCTATAAAAAGAGCCTCCCCGCGGCGCACCCTGGAAACAGCTAGTCACCGTAACGGAGTGGCTAGGCTGGCGAATCTTTTTACCACGGCAAATGAGCGATCCAGGCTTCAGATTTAGCCCGTGTTCTTGCCGACACGAAAGAATAAGAAGAAGATCAATATCCTATCCTCGGATACCAATTTCTATCCGTTGCCTGCAACAGCAGCGTATATAATTTACCGTAACAACAGTTAGTACAATGACCATGCATGTATACATACTTTGAATGAATTAACCAAATATTCGGTTAATAGGATGGGTTTTACATTATTATGGAACCGGCTTCTGTTGAATTTTAATTTATTATTGTGATGGTCGGGTTTCATCACATTCTTGGGCTACAACGCGGTTTTGATAGACATCTGAATTATAAATCGATTAAGAGATATGTAACTAGGATTTAATCGAATGGTTTCGAATGATTTCTACACTGATTGACTGACACTGATACTCGCAAATTAGAGCCACATCAGTGGCTAGATGTTGCAAGAATAAAACAATTAGTGGAATCCAATATTTATCATTTTAACTGAAATATATGTATATAAAACCACACGCAGATCTAGGCTACTGAAGGGTTTCAGTCATCATTGTGACTTCAAGATTTCGAATGTTTGTATCATTAGAATACAGGTTAAAAACCCTTTAAAAATCATATTCGAACAAAATGATTAGTATGAATGAATTATCGTCACACCAATAATAATCACGCCGTAAAGCTAAAGACGCATACATACTTTTCTTTATTATTAGTTCATTGTCAAATAGGCTTATTATTCTACTACTGATTCTTCAATGAGGTCAGATGACAATTGCAACTAGTTCTCTAGCTAGGGTCATGGTCAAGCCGACAAGCCCCAGGGTAGGCTTGACCACGATCCTAGTCAGGACTAGGGACTTAGTAGAATTAAGTCTTGATCTGAATGCGAATGCAATAATTTGTAACATTGCGAGTGCCAAATGCCTACTCAAACCTGTATTTATCGTAATCTTAGATATCTAATAAAAAATTTCCTTTTTTAACTGTTAAGTGCTTGCCGCAGTGCCACAAACGTCATATCAGCATTGAACTTGACATTATAGCTGAAATGCGGATCATTGCGGATGGAGTTTTGTTGCACTTGAGTGCAAAATAATGGGATGGATACTTTTTTTTTCAAGACTACTGATTGGTGCTTTGGGGGCGGTAATAGGTCTTGAATGAACACAAAGTCCCAGGTTCAATTTTAAGTTTCTGGACCTAGACGTGCTGGGAGTCGCTTCTGACTAATCGTTGTGTTGATTCCTTGTGGTATTTACCAATTGGCGTGTTGTCGGGATTTCATTATTAAAATATTTGTTATAGATAAACTGAATACATATATGATTCCTATTTATGAATGAATCAAATCAAACTATTTTTAGGCATGAACCTTGTTTCCTTACTCCAAGTGTACGTACACTGCTGTCTAATAGCTAATAGCAAGGGCCGGTTTTACTCAACCGCAAGGAATGTAAGGATAATTGGTTTTACACTGCTAGATGACTACATCGATGATTAAATTAATTAGTGTAGAACCACGTAAATACGTATTTATATGACCTTTAGGTATTAAATGTAATATCTTTAACCACAAAGTTTTCTACACAGCCCTATACATATCGTTTTTTAAAACATGATAACGGCTGCGGGATTTGTCAAAACGTCTGATAAAATAAACTTGCCACTTTTACAGTGTGTAATCGAAGTTTTTACCATTTTTTTAAATATAGAAAAATATAAATAATAATTGACACACATAAGCGCTATAAAAAAACAAAATAGGTATACAAAGAGTGTCAAAAAGAAAGGACCTTGGTCACGTGCTCAGCATTTGTCGTTACAGCCAAATCCCTAACGACGTTTTTCAGCGGATATCAAGATAGTGCCTAAGATACTTGTGTGTGTCCTCTGTTAAAATGTCATACGCTAGGTATTATTAAGGTATAAGTAGGGGCGTCTTCCCCACTAAACCTTCTTCCGTTGCTGGAGGCCTACTACGAAAATATTTCGTTTGTTCAAATGTATTAGCCTATCAAAAAAAAATATAACTATTCACTTGTTGGTTGGTTTGATACCTTTGACAACGTGTGAAAAATTGAAAACGATCGTGTTTTTTACACGGCTAATTTGAGTTGGTCATTTTTGTCAAAAGATTGATACAAGCGAATGGTTATTTTAATTTGATAAGTTAATACGCCCGAAAGGACGATACATTTTTGTAGTAGGTCCTTCCGATACGTTAGCGCACCTCGACCCCATCAGCGTCTGTTGCCCCATCATAGGCCATATGAGTATCTTGCTCGATCTTGACGGGCTATCACAGAAAACGTACAAAATAACTGAGTTAGCCTCCGATAAGGAGTCAAATATCTGTCTTAAGTTATAAAGTAAGCCTATACGTATGTCACTCTGCTAAACACTAGCCTGACCTTAACTAAAAGAAGTTTAGTTTTAGGAAAAGAAGATTAGCTCGAATATAGGCAAGGAAAATAGTAATTAATAAAATAATATTCTTATCACATAGAATAACACAGACAGACCATTGATAAACCAGCCATAAATAATGTATTTACTGGACAAAACTAACAAGTATTTACAATTTGAAAATCCGATGTTGGTGATATTTTTTGACCGACATTGTATTTTAACGGGAGTATATTGATGTTAGCCTAATACAGATGCGGCTAGCAACAAAAAATAAAGTTATCAGCTGAAGTGTTTACAAAGTATCGCATAGTAAACAATGACGTCATTCAGTTTGTCAAAGCCAAGTCAAGGTGTGCAAACGGTAATAATCTAAAGATAAATTTACCTAGCTGACTTCATAGTAGCATCCCCGCATATGTACTTATTGGTATTGCGTTTTATGTTATATTTCTATTGTAAAACATAAACATCACCAGAAAGAAGAAGTTATTTAAGCCGCGAAATGAATAAGACGAATCTTTGAGGACTTTTTGAGTGCTATAGTGCTCTGTGGTCAAGAGACTGCGCATGCCTTTTAATTGGGAATCTGGACCTTCGGTCCAGACCATTTCGGACCACGTCTAAACATCTACTGTCTTAGGCTCAGACTTTACGCTGCCGGACTCCGTTAGCATCCGCAAGAATCCGTTCAAAAAACGACCTTATTGCTTAAGCGATGGAGTGCATTTGCTAGTCCGGACTAAGGTTAAACCACAGATTTTTGTACGTTAGTAGTACAGTGGTTTAATCTTAGTCCCGGACTAGCAAATGCACTTTAAATAAGACAGCTAGGGTTACCTGAATGCACATATTTCCTAATGATTCTGTCTGTATTGCAAGTTCATTTGTAATCTTTTGAAATTATTCCATACCGAAGTTAACGCAAGTAAACATGCATCTAAGATGATATCAGATCTCTTTTCTATCTTTAAGCTGAAATATTTCTCATACTAAGACTTTCCCAATGCACGCATAAATTTGTATTCATCCGTAATCTTATTAATATTTATTTATGCACTCTGCGGTCACTCTTCGCATACGATTTACCTACTGATGAACATTTTTATCGAATGAGGTAACTCGCTAATCCGTCGCTGACGTCATGATGACCCGTCATTGGTCAGCACATGACTTAATTGCGAACTTATTCATTGATACTCAATCTAACGAATTGTGTATTGTAATGTATCAACAAGATAAGAGTTAGCTATTAAGAGAGTTAGTTAGGTAGCACTCATAGTCTTAAATTATTAATTATGTAAGTTACATAAATACAGCCATTCTCAAAGTGAGCTCCGCAGAGCCCTAAAGCTCCGCAAAACCTCTGTAGGGGCTCCGCGAGAGTTCTTGTAATAATAATAAGATTGTAACATGATTGTTAATAAAAATGTACATTATTATTATTAAATTAAAATTGGGGCTCCGTCAAATATTTTGCATTCCAAAAGGGGTCCGTCAGCAAAAAAGTTTGAGAACCGCTAAACCAATATCACGTTTGTAAATCACATGAGTACAATAAATACATTTGAATTCAAATCTAGGCTGGACGCTACTAGATGCGACGTCCGTCTGATCTAATAGTTCGCGCTCCAGAATACAAAAATAGGGAACAAATACCACAACAGGAAAATATTTGGGTGATGAGCACAAGCATTTAAGTCCTCAAATCAAGTCACTGATGCTTAAAGATGTATTTAAGTATGATCCCTTAGCTAGTTTCTTACACTATCGCTACAAGCTACGCTTAATTTTGAGGTAGTAATTAGTGTGATTGTTGGTAAAAGTTATTTATTCACTATAAATACAATGTTTTTAATGACTAGTATGGCCATTTTTCCGTTCACAACGAGCTGCAGCATGAGAAATTCTTACATATTAAGGCAACAACACTGGATACTTAATGACTATGATCTCCCTAGTTTTCTCTCTCTAGGGAGTTTTTTTTACTACTCTTTCATTATGTCTTAACTTCAAGGCCAACAAAGTTATGTAGATAAATATGACAAAGATTCAAACATCGCGCATTGTAATTGACATCTTTATTAGGTCATTTTAATGTTAAACAATGTTTTGCAATAGATGCAAACTTGCATAACACAAACAAAAATAAGTTATATCGATCTGATCATTAACTAAAGTTCAAGGCAGATTGAACTAAGTTAACATTCACACACTTCAATTCGAGTATTTTGCAACGCATGCATAGTGATGATATACGCATATTTATTAATGCATCTTATATTCTTTGAAATGCCAAATAAATCTGTTTTAACACAAACGAGGCACTAACAGGCGCCTCGCTTCGTGCCACGCTTGGCGGTAGTTCGAACAACGTGCAAACTTAGGTACTACGCAGCGCGGCACCAAACCGAATAAAGTGTAGTAGAAAGCAAAAAAAACATTTTCACTTTTCATGCTCGTAAAGTTTATCTTTATGTTGGGTACAGGCTGCATAAAATCGCTTATCATGCTCTAGCTAGTGCATAAATTAAAATCTTCGTCTCAGTCTCAGACTCGTAAGACAAGGTCGTTAGGTAAACAGCTACACGCAATAAAAGTTCGTTTAAATATTGTTGTTTTGCCTTACAATCGATGTGAAAAGCAGAGCTACTTACACTCTAACATTTAAATCTAACTCGTACATAAATCCATTTCACCGTTCGACTTGACTACTCTTGACTTGGATGTACGGTGAAATGGTGCGTTTTATGCACTTGTTTTATACAGTCTACTATTGTCCTCTGGTCTGGATCTCATTCTATCCTCGCAGTGTAAGTCACACATCGTGACATCTTTGGACAGCAATATCGGTGCCCCGTAAAGGGTCTTCGTGTGTGCTGCTGTCCGCACACGCTGGACATGAAAGAAAGGTCCATGGTTTGGGGGGAAGCCACGCAATCGTGCACTTGTTGACACCAGTGTAGAAAGTTCTTAATTTATACTCTCGCTCGGGTCACGCACACATGTGTGCGCAGGTCCTTTTAATTGTTATTTTTTATCCGAGCATACGGGTTAAAACGGGTGACCTAAGTTCGCAACCTGTTGAGACTTTCCAGAACCAGGCCTTATACGAAAGCGCATCGTTCGGTCAGTCGTATTATCCGATCAAATTAAAACATCCATTCCCCCCGTATCAAAGGTAAGACAATTCATAAACAATTGAATACACTTTCGTGCTAGGCCCCATAATTTTCAATTTGGAATTATGAATAGGTAATAACGTGCATATTCTCTTTGTTTCAGAGGGGCGGTGTGTGAGTGCCGCACCGCCATGTCGCACCACAGCGATGAGCAGGCTCTGCTCACAGTCGCCTCAGACTCCTTCTGGGAGCCGGGCAACTACAAAAGAACTACCAGACGGGTAGACGACGGCCATAGACTATGCGGAGACCTACAGACCTTAGTGCAAGAGAGAGCAGATATAGAAAAGACGTATGCGAAAAGTTTACGAGGCTGGGCGAAGAAATGGAACGATCTTATTGAGAAAGGTATGTTATCTTCTTAATATTTTTGGGTCGTTACGAGTGCAGTTTCTACCTTCTGTTTATGTCTTCCAAGTCACGATATTGTATTAAAACTGCAACATTTGCCTATGTCATATTTTCTCGTATACCCCTTGCTAGTGGGACGTCTAACTTATTGTCTAACTGGGGATCTAAACAGAATTTGCAGCTCTTTTAGAGGTTACATGTTACAAAGGTTTATAAAAAACAATGAATCTACGCAATACCTGCCATCAATTTTATCATCATACGATTCCGGGTGATTCTGTAAAACCATTCAAGTTTTTGCATCCATCCACTTTTCAAATTCACTTCTAATATGATCATTGTCTATATTCATATATGAGAAAGTAAACATCAGTCTTAGCTACACGCTGCTTTAACATACAACGTCAATAGAGACACCCTGTATTAACGACTCTCTTAGCACCGGATATTTATTCACAATCTTTGTTTGATTGGTAAAAGGCCCGCCTTTTGTGTGTCGCCCGCCATAACCATTGACGCTTATGAAAGAGCGTTCAAACTTCAAGCTATAAAAATAATAATAGATGAGTACTTTAAGGACCGAAAGCGCTCTCGAGTAAGATGCAATGGTCATGTTTACATGATAATTCATTTATGACCTACATACGCTGGACAGCAAAGAAAAAGGATCGTTTAGAAAATCGTCAATATCTATGAAAGTACCTAGCTTTATGAAATAAAGACGTTATTAAAGAATACTAGAATTAAAGAACTAATATAATTATAATGTTATACTTTAATTTAGTCTTAAAGCTAGGTCAGGTACTTTTGAAGATATTGAAGATTTTCTTACCGACACTTTTTCACTAAATAATAATAGTTCATTTAAAATGTTTGTTTTTAGCAATTCCATGCAAGGTTTAATTGTAGATAAATAACACTTGAAAAAAAAACATCGACCTCAGGTGGGACTCGAACCCACGTCCCGTCGATGTTTTTTTTTTCAAGTGTTATTTATCTATAACAATAATTCATTTATTCACAACGTTCTTGTCAATAGAACAAATATGTGTACCTAATGATGATAAGACTCTTACTTAGTCAGTAGTTATAGAGTTCTGAGATTGTGATAGGGCAAGCAAGGCATTCCATATGCGGATCTAATTATTACGGTCAAGTACAACGTATGATTATAACAGTAGTAATAATAGTTAATATACCGTGTCACCGATCGTTTGCGGGGAAATCAGATTGTTGATTCTTCACGGACCGTCTAGGTGCGCGAGCGCAGGCATGGCGTAATGCGTTGCACCTTGCGCTGTTGGATAAACTGTTGCGTAAAGGCCGCCGGTTCGATAATACCACGATCCACGCCGTGCTTATAGTCGGGAAGTATGTGGGACTTTGTTTGGTTTTTTAGGAATAATTATGCTAGTTGTTATAAAATAGGCACACCAATTGTCAGAGTTTCGAAGTTATTTAACAATTAAACATGAGTGACCTTACTACAAAAAGATAGACTAGTGGGGAACACTTGTCTAAAGATAAGTCAACCAATTTAAAATGTTTTTTTAATAATATGTTTCGAATGTGTGATGGATGTGTCAACATTTCAAATTGGTTGACTAATCTTTAGACAAGTGTTCAACACTAGTCTATCTTTTTGTAGTAAGGTCACTATTGTTGCGAGATACTAATGAATTATGGCAGTGCGTCTCTTATCACTTTCAGACCCGAGTCAGTGTAGATTTTTTTTTAATTGCCCAAATTGGGTATAGCACCCGGGCATTCATTGCATCAAGGCGAATAACCGTGCACTACGCCAATAGGGTCTTTATGGTGAATTCCTTTCTAACTATAAAAAGAACAGACCCCGCTTCTTCTTTCAAGAACCTAGAACAATATACTTATAAAATAAAAAATAGCGAAGTTATGAGGGCGGTATTCAACCATCTATTCTATTACAAAGAACAACATTGCAACACTAAATTGAAAAGGTAAAACACCACACCCTATATGTTATTTCAATGCATACAACAATTGGGTACCTTTCACACTGTAGATTAGATTAGATTCAGTATTTAATTCGACGAAACAAGGCCATGATTCAATTTATAAACTCAAGGGCTTTTAATTGTCAAAGAAAAGATCTTAGTAGTGTATTTATAGGTTCTTAACTTATAAATATACTACTAAGATTGTTTTCACGAGTACGGTAGGTATTCCACGTGAAAAGGTTAAAATATCTACGCCGTTTAAATACACTTATGCCCAAAAAAGTGGGTCTTATAAATGTCTAGAAATAAAGCACCCAAAAATACCTACTAGAATCATCCTCATGTATATTCCGCAGTTTGCGTGTTGTTATTGTTTTTCATATTTAGGGTTCCGTACCTCAGTAAGAAAAAAAAAACCGAAATCCGTTTATTTGTAGTTTCAAACTTGTTAGTTCTGCAAGCGAATGTGGCCTGCCCGGTACCACTTTATATTTACGTAACATATTAATATTATTATTGAAAATTTAAAAAACAACATTTTAGACCCTCCTAAACCTAATCATTTTTGAAATGAAAAAATGTAAATCAATTTGAATCTAAAAATCCACAATAAATTAGTTTTCACTTTGATTCGGCTATCTAAGTTTAAACTTTTTGCCGTCTCGATATGTAAAAGAAATGATATCTTCTGATAAATAATGCGATAATACGAATAAACGGGTCACGTTCGAATAAAATAATCACTAAATATCGATATGGTTTATTATATGACTGTAATTTGTATACTGATTTAAACTTTTATGGTCGCTTTAATAAAATATATACAACTTTGAAATCTACGATATTTGTATACGTAAGTCTAGTAGTGGACTGCAATAGGCTGAAGAAGAGAGAATTCGATTGAAAGCACCTTGATGAACAAGGAGCTGTTTTTAGGTTTCCGTACCCAAAGGGTAAACGGGACCCTATTACTAAGACTCCGCTGTCCGTCTGTCACCAGGCTGTATCTCATGAGCTGTGATAGTTAGACGGTTGAAATTTTTCTCAGATGATGTATTTCTGTCGCTGCTATAACAACAAATACTAAAAACTAGAATAAACTTGAAACACTTGAAAAAATCATCGTCCCACCTGAGGTCGATGATTTTTTCAAGTGTTATTTATCTTCAATTACCTTGCATGAAATTGCTAAAAACAAAAATTTACAACTAGAATAAAATAAATATTAATAAAATTAAAATAAAATAATTAATTATTAACGAGATTTTTTGCTCGTTTTTGCGGGGAACCCTTTGTGCGCGAGTCCCACTCACACTTGGCCGGTTTTTTAATAAGTAAGTAAATTTTTCCTTGTTATCTTAAAAAAATACGATTATACCAGTAACAAGCTTTTGTGACCATCACTTGTACCTACTGTATTTAATTAAAGCTTGGATTTAGATTTTAATCTTCTTCTAATAAGTAGTTGTCACATGAATTTAAAATTTTGTAATTACTAGGACCTACTTATAAGAAATCCGAAAGACAACAAATCTGTTTTGTAGTATTCTAGCTGTATCAAATGACACCCCGGACACAATTATTGTATTTTTTTAAATGAAAACGGTATTATTGTCATAGATATAGTAGATTCAATAATTGTATTATCTTTAATTAACACGTGAACGATAATAGACATCGCGTTTTATCAGCTATTGTCTTTGAAGGTATCCTTCACGTGCGTGAGTCTTTAACTACCGACTTACATTTATTTATGTGTATGGGGAAGTCAGGGTTTACACTTGATTAATTTATTTTACTAGACACTATAAATTATATGTCTTTGTTCTTTATTCGATCAATCTTCGCCTTACATATAGCCACGCTTAATTTATTGCATACTAGCTGTCGCCTAAGCCTTCGTTTGCGTGGTCTTCAATTAAATTCAGAAACCTTCCCCGGCATAATATGCACAACGACTTACCAAAGCTTCATCGCAATTAGATAAAACATAGTTTTTCAACTCGTATGTGTTCCTATTTCTTATGCATATCTTGTTGTTAATAATTTCTAAAATTCTCCCCACGGCTTTGCACACTTGCTATTTCACTTTTTGGCAACATCTAAGCTCAGTATCAGCTATGTTTAGTGCGTTATTTTCAGGATCAATCCGGAAGATTAATTACAATTTTAATATTGCTCGAACAAGTTCAGATTTCCCACACATGGACGTCATGTGCTCTTTTATATCCAAACATATTTTCCCTCCTAAAATTAGTGTAGATTATTATTACACAAAAATATTTTTTTTAAAGATCTATTCGTAATAATACCAGATTTGATCCTCGATTAGTAAGACATTATCATATCCTATATAATATAATACTAAACTTTTTTACAAAGAAACATGATCCGCTTACACACACAGGCATAGTCTGTGGCGTGCGCGCTATACATTGCGGGTTAGAAATAAGTTATTTTTTTTATACCCCAAAATAAAAGTCTTTTCCCAGCAATTATTTTTTTTGCATTCTACTTGGTTTTATGTACAGAATTCGTGGTTAAAGTCTTCGTTAAGCCTTTTTTTACACCCTGTATTATTTATTAGGGCTTGCGGCTATGTGGTGTCAATTTCAGCATATACCGACATTAAAGTCAACAACATAATGCGTTCGACTTTGGAATAACTTTGCACTTCGCCGTTTTCCCAAACAATGCATGATGTATGTATTATGCATATGCAATGTACATTACAGATACATATACAATACTGTCCATTCACTCACGAATCACTTGATTCTTCAATTGTGCAACCGAATGCGTTCGGAATTCGTGTAAGGTAAGCGAAATTGAAAGTTTTTATCGACAATCGAGTCGATTATTCGATTCACGGTCGGTCATTTGTCACCGGGACGTGTGGACTGGCCGGCAATACAAAGTATTTTTACTGCGAAAATGTCGATGAAAACGAAAGTTGTAGGCGATTACCGAATCAAATTACATGAGATTAATCATTCATTTGTCACCACCCCTGATTCTGCTAATGATCTGCAATGGTCGTTCGCAAACACTACATTATTTGAAACTGACATAACCATTTAAGTTATATCTTTATACCATTACGATTAACAGAATCTTGATACAAATATAGCCGTCAAATATTTACGATACTACGATGTTGTTTTATGTACATAATCGTAGGCTGAGTGTATCATTGAGTTGTGACGCATCAGGCATAGCTAAGTAGCTTAGGAACACTGGCAGATAATAGAATAGGACAAATTAGTTTATCAAAGGAGAAAATATTTTTAATTGTTTTATTAATAATGTACTTTCTTGCAAATCAGCTGTTTGTAAATCCTGCATTATTAATGATCAACATGGGCTTAAACTAAATAATAATCTTGTGTAATGTACTAGGTTGTTTTTTTTTAGTAAAGAGGCTCTTCTAACTTGCCTTCTGGGTAAATGCAAAGAAACACTATATGTCTGGTACAGGCAGTTCATCATCCTACTGCAAAGAATCGAATTTTTCAACTCGATTTTTTAAGCATCAAGTTAAAAATCGATTAAAGAAATAATGTACTAAGAGGGAAACCTGCCATCCACTGTACGTTTAGTAACAGGGTCATAAACACCACGTAACGGGTGCCATGGCAACCGTGGTAAATGCAATCTACGACACTTTCGTTTGCAAGTGTTCACTGCTCACGTACTCGCAGCCGTGGGCGCATCGGAATTCGATTACGAGATCTTTTAACGCGCGAAAACCGGTGCCACTTAAACATCGGACGGTCACTGTTAATTGACGAGTTACATAATGATTTAATGACATAAGAATTTTGAGGTGCATCTTTTTCACCGCCAATTTTTTTTTATAAATGAAACTTGAAAGCGCCCTTGACTTAAATCCACCAACCAACCAAACTAGGTCCTCATGATGTAGCATTGTTGTAATCGATTTGGATTTGTATTTCGAATTACATAATACTTTCTCTACATCATTTCTGACATGACGTCCATTGTTAAATATAGGCCCTCCCCAATGACTTTCAGATTGGCCTGTTGGAAGCTGCATGCATCCATCGTCGTACCTTATTGCTCGTTTATTTAGGAATCAATTAAAAAAATAGAGTTGTAAGAAAATGACAAAACCATGTCTGGTGAGCGGGATGTGCATTTTCTGCCGGCACCAGGAGTTTACAGGTAAAGGAACCTAAATAAGGCGACGAGCAATGCCGTGGCCGCAAATGGAAAAGTGTCCTCCGATCTACTAGATGTAAGGGTGATTTGAGAATCGAATAGGAATCGAATAAACTCTACTAGCACAGAACCGTAGCACTGTAAGAAGATGGCTTTTACATTGCAGTGGGGTGTAGTGCTGAAATGAAAATGAATGAATGTAGAGGAGGTGCCCTTATTTGCGTCTGAGTCATTATATGGGTACCATTGACAGAAAATAAAATTGGCATCAGAAATGACAATATTTCCTAGAAGCGTGTATTTCCACCAAGACGTTGAACAATCAGTTGCGTCATATAATATTTGGCGAACAATAGACTTACTGCAGTTATTGATTGATTATATAGTGAAATTATAGTTTTGTTACCTGTTCGCATATGCGATTTCTGCACATCTTGAATCGTTGAAAGTAGTTATTGCGAGAGCACCTGTCTTGATGACTGGCTTATTTATAAGTTCGTGACTACAGTTTATCAGTATTAAGTAATCTTTACACGCTATTAGTATTATACGTGAAATAAAACTGTCTTAATTCCGCGAATCATACTGGTTGGCATTTATATTTAAAACTCCTTAAATGTAAAAAAACAACATATTTTAAGTTTCCGAGCTCATTCTGGCAAAAATAATTACACTCCGTTTTGTACCCCCTCCGCGCCGCGCTGGTAGTGCTAATTGGAATCAAGTAGGTAACGCAAATGTACGTACGTAAAACTCCGACGACCTCCGTAGCTGAGAGGCGAATCATACGCTTATTATACATGGCATCGCCATTTCTGAGGTTCCGGGTTCGATCACCGGTCGGGTCAGTGTAGGAAACTAACTTTTCTATATTGACTCGGGTCCATAGGATCAGAGCAATGTATGTATGTGATGTTGTCTAATATAAGAAAAGATCTACGTGTAAAATTTTAAACCTATAAATAAACTGTCTTTTTGCCAAGGGTTTAATGCAACAGTAATCCCTTTAGCCCAGAAAAACAAGACAATATAAATTTTATTTTTATGCGGTCTCATTCCACCGCTTGACAGCCAATAAGTTAAACTACCATCTTATAAACGTTTAAGAAAATTTAAATATGCAGCGTGTTTTTTTTGTAATACATTTCAAAGGCCATCCAAAATCGTCTCAAAACCTCACCTATAAAATTGCGACGAATAAGTCGATTGGGACATCGTCTTCTGAATTTTCTGTCAGTCGCTTATGAGTACTAAAGAAGTCACGATTGTTACAACCTATTGTGTTAGTCGTAAACACTATAAACAATGGATCGTAAACTCAGATCATAGTACAAAGAGGCTCAGTGGGGTCGCTATGAGTCGCTTGCTGTTCAGCTCAGCTGACTACATAATCTGTATTGGACTACATCATCACAAACATTGCTCTGATCCTAAGGTGAGTTGCTAAAGCACTTGTGTTATAGAAATCAGAAACAACGACGGTACCACAACACCTAGACACGAGCCAATATAGAAAAGTTCGTTTTCTACATTGACCCGACCGGGGATCGAACCCGGAACCTCAGAGATGGCGACGCCATATACAGTCCGGCGTGCTCGTCTCTCGGCTACGGAGGTCGTCTATATTGTATTTGTAGTGCAGCTTCTGAAATCGCCTATGGTTTGCTCTCGTATCGTAACTGTCGATGAAAAAAAATTATGTATCAGAATCTCTAATAGCACGTTAGGAAAATCACTTATCTAGCATAGACCAAGTTTTCTATGATTGTGCAAAACCTGTCATGAATACAAACTTTTTTGTCCCCTTTCTTACCCATTACTCCTCTTGTCTCTCTCTGTATTGCTAATACTCGACATGCCATAGTTCTACGGGGCTACTACTCTTACCTGACTAAGGGATTCATGTTTTTAACATGAAGAATAAAGAAAATAGGATTTGTTCGTAAATAAAAGTAAACAAATACATAATATTATATTATGCACATACTAAACTAAATACGTTTCGTGGTAAATAATAACGAAGGCTATTTTGCGTTTTCTTAATAACCACAAATATATTGTTTCAGTACGAACGAATGTTCATCTTGTTTTAACTGTTCTAGACAGATTTCTTCGTGCTTTTGTCCATGAATGAATAAGAAAAAGTTTGTTTGTTAATTTACAAAACAGTATAAAATCATACACAACTTTACATGTCGTCACATAAAAGGACTTGCCAAACTTTTATGTAATATCACAGGATATTTATTAAAACTGTAATAAAATGATTCTTACAATAAATCGCAACCTTAATGAAATGTCCTCTCTTGATGAAATACTAAGAGAATCCAATCACGTAAACACATTACAGTCGATTCGTAAATGGGTAACTGGAACAGAGTTGTTACTCAATCAACTCGATGATTTAATGAAAGCAACAAATTTTCTCGTTAATATCGAAGACTTTTTGGCCGAACGAGACGTAACGCGTGAAATCGCCTCTTTGCTTGCGATGGAAGAAAAAACATAATAAAGCTGCTAGTCCACTAGATATGCGCGAGAAGAGATATTTCATCATCATCATCATAATTTCAGACACACGACGTCCACTGCTGAACATAGGCCTCCCCCAGTGACAGTGATTGGCCGGTTGGGAGCGACCTGCATGCAGCGGCTTCCTGCAACCTTTACCAGGTCGTCTGTTAAATAAATATGTCTTGTGGGTCCACCCAAATAATAACAGAAAATAAAAAGTATAATAAATAATAAATATAATTAAAATATATTTATTATTTATTATATTAATAAAAAATAAATAAAAAAATATAATTAAGATATTTATAAATAAGTAAATTTACGCAAGGCAACACGCCAACTAACATGGTCTGGAAGAAAGTAGTTTTAACTTTAAAGGGCAGATTAATTTGATCTTAATGTAGCTTGTACAATATTAAATAATGTCATAGATCTCTCTTTTTGTTTGTTTTTTTAATAATTTCATTTTTGTGGAACTGTTCTCTTTTTTTAAATTTCGTATCAATTATTATTAAAATCTAGCTATAGACGCATGTTTTGGGTTACAGTTTAGCACTTAAGTTATAGCACATGTAAAATGTATTTGTAAGGACTGTATCCTGTTTTGTGTCTTTTACAAAATAAAATAAATAATTCTAACAGGTTTTCCGGTGCGGTTCAATTCAGAAAACAATTATTCTAAATTGACTTGCGACTGGGGGTGCTGGGAGAAGCCCCTGACAAAATTTATTGTCTGTCTGGTACCTCTTAACACAAGCATGCTAATTCCCTCATTTAGTGTGTTGTCTGATATTTTATTTAATGTTGTTTTTTTTTCTCGCCATCATTTTCGTCTTACAGATGTAGTGGATTGCCAACCTAACAGCTAGATGACAATTATGACCACCCGTAGAGACAATAATAGCCAATCTAAGATTATTTCTACAACTTTCGCGTTGCATTTTTAATTTTTTACTGTCTTTTTTAGCACTTTTATCCTCTACAAAACAGACCGGTGACCGAAAACAGACAGGTGAAACAGACCCTTAATATTACAAATATGTACAAAGTTATTTTTGTACAGAATTACATTCGTTTAGTTTGTGGCTTCAATAGTCCTAAATAAAGTTATCTTTAGGTTAGTTGGGTCCAGTGGTTCAAACAAATTGGTCACGTACCGTCCTTGCTGGCTTGTTTAGGCGCCCTCCAAAACGACCTTTTGCCTCTATCCTCCTTGGTAAATCGGTACATGTGGGAAACAAAGAAGGCCTGCTACTTAAGTTTTTTCGTTCGTTTGGATGTATAGGTAACCTAATAAGTTAAAATTACCATCTAGTGACATTTTTGGACGTATTAGTAATCTAATAAGTTAAAATTACCATCTTCTAGTGACATCTTTGACCTTTTATGAACAATTAAAATTGGTCGGGGTTTTTCACACGGCTAGTTTCAGTTGTTCATAATTTGTCATAAAATTGATGCAAGTGAATGGTTATTTTAATTGATTAGGTTAATGCCCCCTTTGATGTCTTTGTCTCCACTAAAGAAAACGTTAACTTCCATAAATCATGTCACTATTGACGAACAGAACTTAATCAAGGTTTATAGTGAAGTCAAAAATGCCTGTTACGTGTCTAAATATAGTATAGTTAGGTACTATACCAATCTCGTTAAAAGCTTGCATATCTCGGGACTTATCACCACATTATCAATCTGTATTTATCGACTATTAACAGCTAATTGCACCTTTGTACAGACATCGACTATAAATTGTCCTAAATCCCGAAGCAGAGTACAGTGAAGTTATGACGTGTAGAGGCGCACATTATGACCTATTTGCAAAATATAGTATCTATTGATTCCACTGTATAAAACCACAACTTTATCATATACTCAAAAGATAAGCATTAGTTTTAAACAAACTCCGTGCAGGAGTTTGCGGCCTCAACCTTATGTTATGCATAATTGCTTTTCGTTTTGCATCCTAATTAATTAATTGATTGAGAGGCGAGCACGCCGGGCTATATGTATATGGCGCCGGGTTTGATCCCCAGTCGGGTCAATGTAGAAAACTTTTCTATATTGTCTCGGGTTGGGGTGTTGTGACTTGTGGTACCGTCGTTGTTTCTGATTTCTATAACACAAGTGCTTTCGCTACTTACCTTAGGATCAGAGCAATGTATGTGATCTTGTCCAATATTTATTTATTTATGTAAACTTTTCCTCCTTCTCTCCCAGGTCCGGAATACGGCACAATGGAAGCAGCGTGGAAGGGCGGCATGGTGGAGGCCGAGCGGCTGTCGGACCTGCACCTCAGTGTGCGAGACCGGCTTGTCAATGACGTCATATCACAGATCAAGAACTGGCAGAAGGATACGTATCACAAGGTGAGCACATAGCCTATAAGGGCAACCGGCCAGGGCGCGTGTCCAGGGCGCGTTGAATGAAAATGTGTTGCGCTCTACGGGACGAAATTAACAAACGCGCGCGCGGCGCATACCAGGGCGCTCGCTAATCTCGCTATTTTATGTTTCTTAAACAGAAAATTTACCTGAATTCAACCTACCATGGATTCTTCTTCTAAAATGACGATTTTTCTCAAACCCAAAGCGGTTTTTTTTGCAGTTTGTGCCCGCCACTCGGGAACCTGTCTTTCTCATAGTAAAGTGCCTAAGTAACTGTAAAATCTTCTTTAATTTAACAGGCTTTGCAGAAAGAAAATAAATACAACACTAACTTATCTAATTCAATATTATAACCACAAAAGAAGCTATCGGTTTTTGACATAATGTGATTTATAACAAACAGCAACTCTACCTCACACTGTTAGGGTTCTGTACCCGGAATCCTAATAATGGCTTTGCTGTCCGTCCATCAGCTGTCTGTCTGTACGTCTATCAATCTATCACAAGACTGTATTTTTTGAACTGTTATGGGCAACCACTTGTAAACAAATAACAAAGGACGACCACTGCTGAACATAGCCTCCACCCACTGTTTAACAGTTCCTTACTGTCCTTCGTGTGAGTCCGACTCACACTTGGCCGGTTTTTATCTGTTTGGTTAATGGCGAATTCGGCTCGCATCAGTCACAATCAATTCACGTCCTTATCGATAAGAGGATCGGGGTTGAATCATGAATCAAAATAACGAAAGGTAATATTTTGTTACAAACTTGGGCAACTCATAAACCTGAACTGTAAACATTGTGTTATAATATTTTTTTGTCGTCTGTCTGTTAGAATGTTGTACGTGCTCGCTTTTATTAACAAACGGAATCTTGGAATTGTGACATGTAAGAAATATTGTGTAATAAACTTACTTTACTACTTTTCAATACTAATTTTTGTAATATGGTCACGGTCAAATGCAATCTTTTCGTTGTCAATTAATTTCCTAGTAGTAGTTACATAATAAATGGATACATTATTCAAACATTATGTACATCTAAGTATATCAATAGCTCAGCGCTGCTAGAGAACATTTGGCTAGTTCTATCTATCTATTCAGCCTATTGCAGTCTACTGCTGGACGTAAGCCTCCCCCAAAGAGCGCCAAAGAGTACGATCTTCCGCTTTTTTCATTCAACTACTACCGGCCATATTACTAAGGTCGCCTGTCCATCGGGCTGGAGGGCGTCCTACACTACGTTTTTCAAGGCGTGGTCTCCACTCGAGAACCCGTTTATTCCACCTTTCATCGGGTCTGCGACAGATGTGGCCACAGCCTACTGACACTTAAGCTTGCTACATTTTTGGACTATGTCCGTTACTTTGGTCTTTTGTCTGATGATCTCGTTTCGGGTTTTATCCCTTATCGAAATCCCAAGCATTGACCGTTCCATAGCTCGCTGAGTTACGTAAAATCGGTGGGCCAGATTTAGCCAGTATCGAGAAGTAATTAAGTACTTTATAAACAAGAATTGTAAAAAGTCTCTTTCCGATTTAACTTATAAATTAGATAGTGAACTGAGCACAAACGTTAACTCACAACATAGTAATGGCAGAAAAATCAGACAAAAAGTATACACAGTCGTCAAAAATCTAGCTAGCCATAATAGTGTGGTTATTGCTGTCTGGCAAACGGCCAAGCCCTGTTGCTGACATCGGCGCTAATTCCGACTCGGAGTTACGACCACTACGGGTGCGTTAATCGTGCTTAGCGATTATGTTCCGAAATGGCAAATTATTGAGTTGCCCTAATATTGTAATTGTGTGTTCGAAATTTCCATTTAATGTAGATTAGTACAAACATTACTATTTAGTAGTCATATTAATATTAGCATTATTAGTATATCTCATTTGTTTAACTTCAAACTCCTAATTAATAACTTTATTTTAAGTTTACTCGGGTCTATCTGTCCTTAAAGTTAGAAAATAAATTTAATTTAAATAAACTCTTAAAGTTCAGACAGAAGTGAGAAGCCATACCATACTTTGAAATTTATTTCTATGTCCCAAGGACGGCAAACTAAAACGCTGCATCTACTACTCGTATAAGTAAAGCTACATAACAAATTTTAGAATGATACTTTTAAAAATGTAATTTGCAAAAAAAAATGTTGGTTCAGATTTTGCCCTCTTGAAGCCCATGAATTAGAACTTAATTAAAATGTCTGCAAAATTTTGAGTCGAAGAAATTGAAGTTCTTTAAGAACCACAACATTAGTCTAGCATTTTGCGAATGCTACTATGCATGTGGCATAAAATAAAACTTATTCCAAAGATCCATTAAACAACCTTTCTATGCACCATCTTGAATGCAAATCTCTTTAGAAAACACCTTTCCCTGGGCTTTGTTTAAATTATTGATCAGCTTTGCTGGAATTAAATCTCCATTGAATTAAGTCGGTGTACTTTAGCTTATGTAATAGGGCATCTAGTCTCATAAATATTCTGCTTTCCACGGTGTTTGATGAAAAATTCAAAGGTGGACAACGAGTCCTTGTTGAATTATTAAAAAGACAGCTTGAAGCTTGAAATGTTTTAATGAAGACATTATAAGGGTTATTATTATTGATTGGTAACTTTAAATGCTGGGTTGGTGACAGCTCACATTCTGTCTGATGCTTGGTACTATATTATTTTCTTTGCTGAATTATTTCCATAACTCACATTTACTTATTTAAAAAAAAAGTATCTGAAATCGATTATTTATATATTTAAAGGCTCTAGGCTTTTAATTCTAATAACATAACGATCACAAATCAATAGGATGTTACCGGCATCCTTACTCTGTCTGATGGTCTCATCAGGTTGGAATAACCTACCGCTTTTGATTTGTTTCGATTATAAATCAATCTTTTTGCTTAGCGATGGATTGATTCCGCGCTAACCAAGTCGGGTCTCCGGTCGGGTATGGTCCGAGCCTACCGTCAGGGTCCCTGCTGAAAACCAGCGTCGTGATACGTCCCTGACTGTCACGACAAATGCTGAGCGGGGGCCTTTTTGACACATACCTACTGCTTTTTATTATCCTGTAAATGTTTTTTTTTTCCTTTTGTATTCTGTGTGTGTGTCAAATAAATCTTTTTCTATTCCATTCTATTCTATTATGTGACCCAAAGGTAAATCTAGAAATTAATAATAAAAATCTTGACCTAAGCATGTCATTATATGGTCCGCGTGTTGACTTAATAGTAATGAAAAAAATATTTAATCATTTTGAAACAGGAGTCACAAGAATATCTAAAGTCAAGGATGAGACTGAATATTCACCTAGCCTCTCAGGTCGTTGAAGCGCAATAGATAGAAATAGAATAATTTACGTAACCGGCCTCGACCGGTCAAGTGCGAGCGCAAACATGGCGGCTCATGAATAAAACACGCAACCCTTATATAGAGCCTGACGGACGGACGGAAGCACACCGGTTATAGTAAGGTACGGTCGGGAAACTAAATATTTTTATTTCGTTACCTGCTATAGTGACTTTCAGTGGTGGATGGATAAATATTCAAATTAATGCAAAAAATAGTGGCATTTTATCTAAGGAGGATTTTTTTTTTTACTACGTAAAGCACAGGACCCAAAATAGATTCTTAAAGTATACCAATGCGCTCTCTGGTCTCTTCTTTCTCTCTGATGCGTCTCTCTGATCCTTAAAGTATTTCAATCTGAAAAGATGCGCTATTGGTTTTCTTTTCAAATCCCTGTAGCTAATATCGGTCATGGTTTATTAAATCTATTTAACTTTTTATTGCTTCCCCAACTTGAACTACTTTGAACTCTTATTCAACACGATCAAACGCCTGTGATGATTCCAATAAGCGTTAATTTTCAAATGTTTTTGCAGACTATATGGTCCTAAGTATATGTGAATGCGATACAAACTAATGCTAGTTTGATTATGCTGATTGTAAAGTACGATGATTGATGTTGCAAACTATTATGTGGTCAAACATTGCTATGTACTTTTTTAATGCCCACTGGCGCATTTCATGATTAGCGAATTTAATCCCGAACTATCCACAAACACAGTATTAAACATAATTCTATAGCTGTCAGTTTGTATGACGATGACAGAGACAGAATGATGTCTTAATCTCGTACTAAATTATCCGATTGTGCACAAGTCTACCAAAAACGTGCTTTATTTCATACAATTAACTACTTACGTACGTTACGATTTTCGTTCGATTCTTACTTGGATATACATTGCAGTAGCATCAACTTAAAATATAAATGTATAATTTGATTAATAGGCTCATAAAATCGATGGTGTGACGAAGTTTCTGCATGTAATAAAAAAATGCGGTGTTCATTGTTTATGCCAGTGCATGTCCGTCAAATGTCAGCGTACATAACTAATATACCGACTTATTGTATTACATATCGAGTGTGTACATGCTAGAAATACATAATGCCTTATTATCACATGACTGTCACGTAATATGACGAGATCAGTCAATACACTTGCAAATCGCAGCTTGCGAATATAAACGGAGTACTTCACACGACGTTTATTAATCAACGAGGTAATTAAGAAGTTATGAATTAGTTTTTTTCTTGATCTTTATTTGATTTTATCTTACTTTAATATTGATGCATCGAGGATCATAGCCAAACCGTACTCTCCTAACAAGGCGGTAGGAGAAACATTAGTCACACTAGGGAGGGGGAGGCTCACTTTGCCACCTGTGACAAGGGAGAGGAGAATCCCCTAAATTGAAAAAGAAAGGGTACTAAATAAAGGACACGACGCAAAACAAGCAAGGTTTTTTGAAAAATTTTTTGATCTTATATTATGCCATCCTTTTTCAAACAGGCTTCACTCTTTGAGCTGTGACGTTGGTGTGAAACAAAAGTGCATTCAATTCTATTTATGAGCAACATAAACTTATGTGTCTATGGTGTCACCCCGACGTTGTATTCATATTAAAATGATTACGTGCAATTATTTACTGTATCACGTGATTATAGCACATTTGTCAATTGATACAACACTGCCCTGTATTCATTGCTTCATTTTAGGAGGCCAGCAAAGGGCCCAAACTCAAAACTCCGAATCAGTGCTATGCGAATTCGCAATGCAGAAAACTGCATAGTTTATTAAATGCATTCGTGCGTAGATTTTTGTGATGCGATGTCGCATACTCGCATCGCAGTTTTGTGTTTGAGCCCAAACACAAAAATTATGTCCGAAGTTTGATAGAGTATGCTGCTTGGTCTAAATTGACTTGATGTTTTTAGTTTAAGTTACATAAGTGATTTTAGGGCTTCCAAATTATAAACGTTGTAGGAAGGTATAAAATAAAAAAAACGTATAGACAACTGTTGGTTATCAAAATTAAAAATAAGGTCAAGTAAAAAAGTTACGTTAGTTAAAAAAAAAATAGACAGATGTTCGCAACATGCGGTTCAAATTTGGGAACCTGTATAAAAGGGTTTTTGATGATTTTATGATATTTTATAATAAGACAGAATTTTTGATGATAACATTACATTTCTCAGTGGTTTGCGACATTAAAGTTTCTGGTGCGATTCCTAACTAAAACAACATTGACCTTTACTAAATTATGATAAAGCTTCTCCTTAAATCACTACACTGATTTAACTTTAATTGTCTTGCTTGTAAAATCCTTTTGTATTTTGTGCAACATATAAGTGTATGTCTTTATTTACATATATGTACAATTACATTACACTAATTAGCTTTTAAATAAAACGGTCAAAGTGCTACAATTCACGTGACAAATTAGGACAGTTTTTTCAGTGATTTTCTACCTATTTTACCATTAGAAATAATGTATTTGTTAAATCAGTCACCCAATTAACGCATTGATGAGTTCGTGGTTTAAGATGATTCACGGCCGGCTATTGTTTGCGAAACAATCGCTTAGGGTGAAAACACACTACTGGGCATCTTAGAGCTAAGTCACAATATAAAAATATACAGTGGTTTAACGACTTTTTTAATTTGACCCGGCTTTGGGCGAGCTGGAAGATGCTTCTGGCTAAATACATTGTCTCATCGTGTGACATCGTAAGGAAAGCTTCACATTCAAATTAGATGTATAGCTATGGTCTAAAAATAGTCTGGTTTTCATAGGTAAGGTCAAAGAAGGTCTAAAGGCCATAGTATCCAAACTGGCCTCATTTAGGATTATGGTCAGAGCCGTAACCTGTAGGAATGAGACTAAGCGATAGAAAAATGATTATATATTACTTAGAGTAAAAAGTCTGCATCTGACAGGTTCTACTCAAATTAACTTTTTAATTAGAGTTAATGTAAAAACAGTCATATCCGATTGATAAAACAAAAAGCTAAGCCTGTTCCATGCACTGGTTACTAGTTAACTGATCTTAGGCATACTTATCATCGTCATCATCATTTCTGCCACAGGACGTCCACTGCTGAACATAGGCCTCCCCCAGTGACTTCTGTCATCGGGGGGTTTTTAACGGAACTGAATTTAATTATGAGGCTAGGGCCGGTCAATAATGTGTAAGAATTAGAAACACGTTGTTTGCCACAAGAAAAAGTAATAAACAGTATATAATCTGATATTGAGCTATTCCTTTCTGATTTTCAATGATTACTACGACTGTATTGTAGACAACTACTAAATGTGGACTGGGATTTTAATATAGTTTGTCGTGTGGTTTTACCCTAACCTTACCCACCGTGTCACGCAATCAAAATGCCATTCGAATTTCGTTTTTATATAATAGAATATAAGAGCTATATGACCTCGTAAACAAGTACTATAAATAATGGATAAACATCAATGTCATAGGAATAATAACGATGATTGATATTTAATCACGTGATATTTTTAATAACAGTGTCATAATATCGTTAATTTCCGTGATTAGTGGTCACTTGAGCAACCTTCTTAAACCTAGATTTAACCATCATATGTATATTATATCTATTAGTAATTTGGAAGTTGATAACGAAAGATTGGTGGTTTTAAGCATATTTATTTAGTTTAAACCTAAATTTAAGAAGAAAGAGCACGTTTTTGTGCTATCTGTCCGGCTTATGTACTAGACAACTTGTTAAAACTAAAAGTATCAAAGTAATTTTCCACAATAAACATATTGAATACTTAGTTGTTATCTATTTGAAAGTTGAGTTGAAACTAATCTAACTTTGTCTGACTGAAATTTCATTCTATAATTATTTATTCAAGGAAAATATTGTAAAGAAAATGTACTGTTTTGTGGGACAAAGGGCTATCATGCAAGGGTTTAGCGAAATATCTCGGAGACGCAATCTCGTGGGCAATTTCAGCTAAAATAGAGGTTTCGGCTAAAGTCTTGTTATGAAACAAAATGGGAAAATAATTTCACTTTGTTTCAGTTTCAAGACAAAATTTCGCTTTTAAACTAGCTGGACGTTTTAAATAAATTTGATGATTCAACAGAATGGGTCTAGGTTACTTTTATTTGCTTCAACAGTAACTAACTAACAAAAGCTTACATAATCTAATCTTTTATTCTGGTTTATCTTTCATAACAAAGAACGAACAGCTATCACAGTTCCCTTTGCTTTATTTTTGAACCAATAAACCCAATTTATATCTGTTAATAGACCTGAATTAAGCTCTTTCACACGTCCTTATTATTTTTAAACCTTACCACAGCTTCCCGATAATACTGTGGGCTACTGTAGAAGCAGAAGAAAAAACTCGATTTTCGTTAAAAATTTAAACAACAAATAAAACTGTTCGAATACTTACGAGTCGCGCTAGACCTAAATCACGAACTGAAGAAAACAGACGACGGAACCTTTAAAGCCCGAGTCCGACTCACATTTGGGGGGTTGTTCTTATTAGATGAGGTGGAACTGTGGAAGGCAACCCTCCCACAACACACAGAACAATGGTCCACGTAGCGGCAGTAGACCCCTGAAATTTAGGGCCACGGCACACTGAATATTGAGCAGCCCGCCTCTTTAGTGGACTACATACTTTATTTGTTGCGCGCGTGAAATGTTTTAGAAATAAAAAAAGTTTAATAAAAAACTAAAAACCGACTTCAAAATGAAACTAAAAAGCGAAAAATAATATTGACTAAAACATACCTAATCAGTTCTTTTTGGAGTCGGTGCCAGCCATCGAGAGTTAAAATGTGTTCATTCGCACCGACTCCAAAAAGAACTGATTAGGTATGTTTTAGTCAATATTATTTTTCGCTTTTTAGTTTCATTTTGAAGTCGGTTTTTAGTTTTTTATTAAACTTTTTTTATTTTATAATTTTAAGTGTTAAGTCCTCTATTTTTTCTCTCCTAACTTCGCCAAAAATTACTTTACAGCAAAGTAACCTTAACTAATATTGGTCCTCTATGGACCCCCCATCCAATGGTATGATAAAAATTAGGTCTTATATAGGGTCAATTTTTCGACGAAAATTTTTAAGTCTTAAGAAAAGAGTTTACCTACACTCCAACCAGAACGGCGGCTATTTTGGTGTCGTAACCATAGGATAAGGTCTCGCGTTAAATAACAGGTTAAATTAAGAAAGGAACATTCAAATTTTTTTTCGTTACTGGGTGTGCGGGTACGCCCCCAGTAAATAAAAATTGGCGGTCTGGTACCTCATAAGCTCCACGTCTGCTCAACACACTGCGAAATACGTTCTGCCGACAAATTGCAGTATTATCTTCTAACTCCTATCCGTTAAGGAGTTCTGTGGCTTCCATCATCAGGTCAGCAACATGACATGATGATTACCAGACCCAAAAATCAGCATCGAGTCAGAAAATATATGCAAAACATTATGGGTGCCTATAAAAATTGAGGGTTGCCCTCGATTTCCCAGGGATCCCATCATCAGAATCTGACTTGGTGGAAATGGGACCACCTCGGGAGTATACCTTTTCAAACTAAAAAATAAATTTTGAAATCGGTCCATAATTGACGGCGTAATCGCGTAACATACATACAAAAAAAAAAAAAAAAAACAACAACATTCAGACGAATTGAGAACCTCCTCCTTTTTTTGAAGTCGGTTAAGAAATAGGGTTAAAATAGGTAAATGTAAGAAAGAGTTGTTATTAAGAGGGTTTCAGATTTAGTTTATAGAATATTTACTCTCATTTAATATGTCACAAAAAATATTAGACAACCGCTTACCGATATAGGCGCAGTGGCGCGATTGCAATTTTAGTACATAGTAAAACCATCTTTAGTACATAGTAAGAAAACGCCATACTCGAAGACCGTAGCAAATACTATTAATATTTATTAAGTAAGTTTTGATATGTCAGGTAATTTAATTGACTTCTATAATATAAAGGCTCTTCATATTTCTGTGATACCAAAAAAGTCAATACGTCAGGATCAGAATTTCTTTTGTTTTTTTGATATTTGAAAGTTTGTAGGCAGCTAAATATAATTTTATAACATAACTTATGTCATTGTTTTATTCAGAATCTCAACATATATCATAAATATTAAGATATCGGAAAAACCGGATTTTAGTTAATCTTTACTACCAAGAATTATTCGAAAACGCATTATCTCCATCGCAACAAAATGCTTATCAATAAAATTGATATCGTTTGTACCTAATTATAGTTTATTTTGGAACCGATGATGGAAATGAAATAAGTTCTCCCTCTGCTTCCTGAATAAACATTTTAATTATCGCAAAGTTAAGTCATTTACCTAAACCAGAAATAGTAAGTATTATATTTTATTACTTACTTCCTTTTTGATTTAATTGCGAAAATACCAACTACGTTATGCATTGGACCGCAAAAAAAAAACACTTCCACATACGAAATAGATTTGAATTTTAGTTTTGATGTTAAAAATGGGAGTTAGCTGATAAAATAGGACATTATCTACAAAATGTTGATAGAAAATTGCAAACTGACCCGACTAACAGTTCGGAAGTTTGAACCGGTAATATAACTTCTCCAATCGCAACTTTTGCTCGAAAGTCTCTCTAAGCTTATACTACCCGTTACCATGGCAACTATGTAGAAAATCACTTTAATGGTCTCTACTCAAAGAAATTCGTTTAAAGTTGCAAATGATATTAAAACTCTAAGGTTAACGTATTCCTACTGTGTAAAACTGTAAACCATAAACAATGTTTATTTTATTTTGATTTGAAAATAATAGAACCAATTACCATGGTTTTGAAGTAAGGAATTACCATTCTTGTGTTATATTTTGCAAGCCAATTTATAAATAATTGTTTTCTAAATTGCTCTGAATTATCTTTATAATCTTAATTGATTTATTATTTACAAAAGTATCAAATAAGTAAAATATTTATGATAAGGGATATTAATTTTAACAAGGATTGAAGGATTTTTTTAAACTAGTGCTTGAAATGAATTGAGATAGTTTCTAATCCAACGTCAATGCTCTCCAAAACAAACTCCGCTGTCATGAGCCAAAAATAGTTTACGCAAATGACATAGCTCATATCATAACGCAGCGATGTCAGCTATCACCAAACCTTGGACCTTCGCCAATGTTGCCCTGATGACCCAAGTTTACGCATAAACGGTTATAGGCTGGCCCATTTTGGGCTGTGGAATGTTATTATGGCAGATATTTTACCAGGACATTCTTTGTGATAATGAAATCCTCTGTTCTGTCAATTGATTCATTCATTTCTGGGCGAAATGTTTTGTTTAATCTTCAGGGTAGGTAGGTATGTAAAAACTATGTCATGAAAGAGGAGACTGTATTGAATAGGGCGACCACGCCGGACTTGGCGTCTTCATCTCTGAGGTCCCGGGGTCGATTCCTGATCGAGTCAATGTAGAACAATGTAATACGAATATAACTGTATAATTTTTATTAAATAATGCGCGAGTAAAATGCAGTAGTCTTCATTAGATAAAATTATTCACTATGTTTACTACCGACTTAGAAGTAGTATTACTCGTACGAGTACCTATACAATAGCCGAAGATGCTCATTCGTCATACACCACGTGACAGCTGATAAGCGCTTCGTTCCGTTCTTATCAGCATCTGATAGTGGCACTAGGTATTTGGATCGCCGCGGTTTGCCTTCGAAATGGGCATAATCGATTAGAAGAAATATTTCGATTATTCTAATAATCGTCAACTTAAGAAAATCGGTTTCTTACTCGATCATGTAATCGATTATTATAATCAATAAATTGACTCATAATTTGCAACTGTTGGATGCACTCAAAAAGTAAAACGTTTAAAATTAAACGTAAAAAGTTTGTAAAGTGTTTTTAAATGCGACAAATGGGTGACGACTGACTTAATTGTATAAAATTTTATTGGGAAACATCTGTAAAAGTAACATACCATAGAAATAAACACGAAGATGAGATGAATGTGGGCAGGTTGAACAAAAAATAACCGAAATGCGTTACGAAAATGATAAAAGGAATCCAGTTTTAATATTAAACTTTTTAAAATTGTTCTTAAAATGTATCTTAAAAAAGTTTAATAAAAAACTACCGACTTCAAAATGAAACTAAAAAGCGAAAAATAATATTGACTAAAATATACCTAATCAGTTCTTTTTGGAGTCGGTGCCAGCCATCGAGAGTTAAAATGTGTTCATTCGCACTACTAATACGGAATACTAAGTCTGCAGTGTGTGAACATGCCTTAGATACACCCAACCATTTCATACGATTTGACCAGCCTAAAGTCCTTGCAAGAGAACGACGATTTGTTCCTCGCACGGGAGGCAATTGAAATTAGAAGACACCCGAATTTTAACAGAGAAGATGGTTGGAAAATACCACCAGCATGGGATCCTGTTTTAACGAAATCCCATGCTAGGCCCCGCACTGCAAGACCTCTAGATACAGTTAGCTCTTTTTGCGTAGATAGGAACACAAATTAATATTAACTGAGTGACGGTAGTTAATAGTTTTTTTAAAATATTGTAAAGACGAATAACACCTTAGTCTACCTGTGACCACGAACGCTGTAAAGTGTTCGAAACGTCAGGTTAAATAAAATGTTAATAAATCGCGAAATAATCTTTTTTTATTTTACAATTTTAAGTGTTAAGTCCTCTATTTTTTCCCTCCTCACTTCGCCAAAAATTACTTTACAGCAAAGTAACCTTAACTAATATTGGTCCTCTATGGATCCCCCACCCAATGGTATGATAAAAATAAGGTGTTATATAGGGTCAATTTTTCGACGAAAATTTTTAAGTCTTAAGAAAAGGGTTTACCTACACTCCAACCAGAACGGCGGCTATTTTGGTGTCGTAACCATAGGATAAGGTCTCGCGTTAAATAACAAGTTAAATTAAGAAAGGAACTTTCAAATTTTTTTTCGTTACTGAGTGTGCGGGTACGCCCCCAGTAAATAAAAATTGGCGGTCTGGTACCTCATAAGCTCCACGTCTGCTCAACACACTGCGAAATACGTTCTGTCGACAAATTGCAGTATTATCTTCTAACTCCTATCCGTTAAGGAGTTCTGTGGCTTCCATCATCAGGTCAGCAACATGCCATGATGATTACCAGACCCAAAAATCAGCATCGAGTCAGAAAATATATGCAAAACATTATGGGTGCCTATAAAAATTGAGGGTTGCCCTCGATTTCCCAGGGATCCCATCATCAGAATCTGACTTGGTGGAAATGGGACCACCTCGGGAATATACCCTTTCAAACTAAAAAATAAATTTTGAAATCGGTCCATAATTGACGGCGTAATTGCGTAACAAACATAAAAAAAAAAAAACAACAGACGAATTGAGAACCTCCTCCTTTTTTTTGAAGTCTGTTAAAAAGTTGGAAGAAGCGCCCCGCTGGCATGCGGAATAATTAGCATCCAACGTATACTAATCTACATGCAAACATCGATTAAACGCTTGTATACGACCGTTACACGCCATGTTATATAGAATACTTATTGCGTGTTTACAATACCTACGAAAGTCACTAAAAAACATGACAAAACATTGATTTTTCGCTGCGAGTTTGAATCCGAAATACTAACAAACAACTAAGCGCCAGGCCAGGCAACACTGATTGTCATGATCTCAAACTCAATAAATTATAATAGAAACTTTTATTTCCAAATGTATACTACTTATATAAATTACTAAGGAGCTAACATCATTAGGAACTTACATCATTGTTTATAAGTTATCAGACAATTATTTCTGTCTTTTGCTCTGCAATAAAATCTGATTGATTTAAAACAGCTGAACAAGCGAAAATAAGCGGCGGCTGAAACCCTTAAACAAATGACCCGAACAAGTCTTGATGCTTTACAAGGTCACTTCTACTCTCATTTACCATCAGTCGGTGGAAGCTATAGCTTCTTTCGCAACTACTCTCATCAACAGACGAACATTGCCGACTGTAATTTACAGTTCTTAACGTACCTATACGTTAAATAAAATGTTCCTTCGATTCTTCGATGTATTTCATTGTCGCAGAGGACACATGTTTCTGCCAGTTCTGCCAGACAGAAATTGTTTCCACTGTGTTTTGAAATTTTGCGTCCGTGTGTTTTGCCACGTACCGGCAAGCGCAGCGTGGGACGTCTACCCACAAGGAGGACAGACGACCTGGTAAAGGTTGCAGGAAGCCGCGGGATGCAGATCACTTCCAACCGGCCGAGCTGGAAGTCACTGAGGGATGCCTATGTTCAGCAGTGGACCTCCTGTGGCTGAAATGATGATGAGAATGAGTGATTTCTATGTGTTAAGCTTCTGATAGCCATAAACAACCATTATTTTTCTGTGCTAACACCCCGTATACCGATTGTGATCCAAAAATCAATTATTTTTAAATGTTTTGTATTAATATAAGAGCTAAAGCCTTACGAAGCGATGCAAGTGTGAAGGTAATTCCTCAAAGGTCAGTCGGTGTTATTTTGACCGTTTCTACCCAAAATAGCTGGCATCGCGCCAGCCACTCGAAAAGAGTGTCGGGAGGGAAAAACAACGACCATGGTTGTTTCGTGTTGTATCAAGTATTTTATTTGAGTCTGGTTAAGTGTTTAACTTTAGACGATACCGAATAATAGCAAGGTTATAAATTGACGATTGTCTGGTCTACTGGTTCACGTTCGTGAGGAACCCCACATAACCCCAAGTCCTAGCCCAAGGGCAAACGTTTGTGTGATGATGATTACGAGCACCTAAGGCACAAATTACGTATAGCGCCGGCGCGCTAGACAGATAGTCCACTCGAAACTAAGCGTCATAATCGTCACGCACAGATTGACAATTGCGTTTACTAGAAATCTCGGACGATTTAGAGCTATAGCGGGCTGTCACTCACGACAGTTTACAACGCATTGATCATTGTTACGTGCAAAAAATGGATAAGCGTATTTATTACTGCTGCAGTGTGTTTGGATGTTTTAATACAACATAAAATTGTGATTACACGTTATTCAAATTCCAAATAATATTGAAAGGTATATAAAACTAGGTCTTGGTTTTTTCTTGTCAGTAAAGTAAAGTAAGTAAGTAGTAAAGCTAAAGATAAGTTTTGATAGCGATCAATTATTCATTTCATTGCACATTCAGCAGAAATGGGCTTTTAAATTTTCCCTAGCATATCGTCGCTGGTATAACACCAGTGTTTTAGGTAAGCGTTAAATAAAAGATAATAGTCATATTAAATTATTCATTGGTATTTTTACATTATCGTTGCTAGTACGTATAATTTCTGTCAACAGACATTCATTGAAGAAGGCAAGTTGAGGAGAGTAAATATTGCTTTGTATTCCCATTTAGGCTTGGACGTATGATAAGATGAATGTCTAAGCTAAGCGATGTTTCGGAGTAATAAAGCACACTAACTTATTTCAAAAATTCAGAATAGCAACCCTAGGTAGTCAGCCCAATTTATAGTAAATATCATAATATGTATATTTTTTGAACGCGCAATTTCTTATTTTCTAAACCGTAAAGTGGTGCGTGGCCTTAACTCGCCGTTGCTTGTACCAAAAAAAATACTCGTTATTTTTCAGTCCAGGAGTAGTAGGTAGTATAATACTTCACCACTTACCACCACTGGAGTTAAAAATTAATAAAAAACATCACGTCAGTAATATTAATGGACGACACATTAATCGTGCGAGTTCATCATCATCGTGCAATGTCTTCCAGTAGGTTTCCTAAATTAAGTGGATTTTACTCGCATATTACATAAATTCACAATGTTTCTTTAATCTCAGGGTAAATTGGTATTATCTGGGAATCTAGGTTAGTCGTATTTACGATTTGCACTGGTTTCTGACGAGTGTCGCAATTTTACTGGTATTTTATAAGTGATCCAATGGCCGTTAATAGTACCGATATTTCAATAAAACATAGTTTACATCAAATATTATAGATTTAGCTATTGAATTATGGAATATTGCTTTATCACTTAAATATTGAACCATGATCACATATTATAAATGAATCCAAACACAAATAAGTGTAAGTTACTAAACTAGTCGCATATGGTATAAGTCTATTATCTAGATAGACATATCTAAATATTTAACTCTTGTCTCAGGTACAAATGCTCGTTCTGATCATAAATAACACATTAAATCATTTTTAGTTATTTCATAATTGGTGTAAAAAAATATAAGATACATCGCACTGTAACTGTGTTAATGGTAAAACTAAACGTCAGAACAATTTAAAAACGATTAGCATGTGCTAGTTGGGAATAAATACGTCAAATAAAATGAATAAAACAATTAGTTACCTGTCCATCGTCCGCGTATTTAGGGTTCTGATCAACATAAATTAATTTTTGATAGGAACGTTGAACTGAAAGCAATTAAGTTTGAACGTACATATGTAGATGATTGTTTAATTGCATTGGCTAAGGTCACCTAGAGTTCAAGCATTTTGCTTTTTAATCAATTTTCTTGTTATTTAATGTATCATGTATTTACATGAAATTTATTGTCATTTATACATAGAACCAGAACAAAATCATGAACGTTATTTGTTTTTTTAAACAACTCTCCTCGTTCGTCATCGTCAGCCTTAAATCTTACATCTCTGCATATCGCAAAAGACAAATATCATTTTTAGAATGATAATCTAGACGAATGCTACATTTATATATTTCCTAACACCAAAGAAAAAAATATCATATTCAATAAAATAACGATTTTCTTTAAATCAGGGTAGACTTGACGCAGACGCAAAAATGACACGATTATTGAATAGAGCTATTTAAACATCTTGCCTTTCTTCGACGCCCAAACTCTATACCTCTCACTACCGCTCCGCATCGATGGCGGACGCCCTCATCTCTGTTCTGCTCCACTCCCATATTTAACCTGTCAGGCCAAGGTCAAGAGACACAATAAAAAATCTATTATGACGTGGCCACCGGTGGGGAATTGAAGCTTGACAGGCTAAGGCGTTCCTTCTGCGGCTAACCTCTGCTAAGTAGCCCTAAGTAGGTATCTTTCAGCAGGGCGATGGTGGTTTGCTAGTAATTCCAAATGATGGCAAGGCATTTGCTGATTCAGCAGATGCGCGGTCACGCCCGACGCGTGCTGTGGAATTATGCGCAAACGCACGTTCCTTTTTACGCGCGTCGCGGTCCTCCGTAAAAGTGATTGCGTGCAATTTATTGCATGTGATCGGTGTTTGATGGTCGATAACATAAGTCAGTGGCCTTTTGGACGGTGTCTATCGGTAAAGAAAGTTTAGAAGAAAACGATATTAAAACAGAATTATTCTAAATTGTGATGATGTATTTCATTCCAATTCGCCAATCAGCTCCTGCAAAAACTATTACTAAAGACACTAAGTACATCTTCATAGATAAAAATCTAAGGTCATAAAGGTTGTTTCCATAATAAATTCCGTTTTAAATTGATAACGTCTGTACACAGTCACACAGATGCATGTTGCTTTTAACCTTTAGTTTGTTCAAACTTTGTTAATAATTTTCAAACACCACTATAACGAGTTTTGCTAGAAATATCTTGCGAAATTCCGGTCCCATCTGTCCTAAGAAAGTTTGCTTAACCCAAGTGACTTCGCCAAACCCTAAACCCATTTCTTAAGTAGGTATTATAGTTAAGTGTCTCTTGTATTATGTAAAACGATACCACTGGCCGTGCCTGCGCATCCTGGGGCGCCATGATTTGTTTGCTGACCGTATACATCATAATATCATAGCTCTTATGTTTATGGCAGTAGCGTACTGATTCGTGCACCATTTTCTGTGGTTGTTCTCATACGTGTCTGCAGTTTACCTGTATCGTGATAGTATGTTAAAAGCAATATCATTATGTGCATATAAAACATTTTAGTGTATTGTTAATAACGCAAGTTTATGCGAAGTTAACGGTTTTAGCATAGGAGTTGATTTCCGTGTGTTCATAACGTCATGTCAAGACAAGCTGACAAATGTATTTCATATTTTATGCTTAAAGGTTTTATATGCTATTCAAGTTGTATTGCTAACTAAATGTTAAGAATTTCCTAATCGGACCCCTATGACACATCATGATCTAGGTTGGTTGAAATAAAGATTCATTTGATTCAATTTGATTTCGATCCAATTTGTTTAATTTCTTTAAATATTAGCGTAACTCAGTTCAGTTAACGTAACTTAGTTTCCTAAATTTCCTCGGCCGGGAATTAAACTAGGAAACCTTAGTTAAAAGCTAAAACCCCACCACTGCGCCAATCTTGTCCAGCGTTAAGTTCTTAATGTTCACGTCAATATTTCCAAAATCTTTCAAACTCCGTACTTATTTAACTCATGATTTATCTTTTGTCCACAGTCAATGATTCAGCTAAAAGAGCGCAAAGAAATGGATGAGGCGTTCAAAAAGGCGCAGAAGCCGTGGGCCAAATTCCTGCAGAAGGTGGAACGCACCAGGCTGGAGTACCATACCGCGTGTAAACAGGAGAGAACGGCGCAGAACCAGGAGAGAAACGCAAGTGGAGATAGTTCGCTTAGTCCAGACCAGGTCAGTACCAATACAACTAGCGGCACGGCCGAAGTTGAGCTCTGGGCGAAAGTCGTAAGACCATTACGATTACGTGATTAGCTAGCCGCGCCTGCACCGCCGGCCATGCGATCCCTAATCTTTGCCCTAGCGCTCAACGTCAATGCCGCACACTGTACTATTAAACAATCTTCATAGTCAGCTCATCGCCGCAAAGTTGCTTCCATCTCTGTTCAGTAACATGTACTTCGGCAAGTGAGATTCATAACCTTTCCGTCATCAACATTGAAAGAACATTGATCAGACACACCGCAGGAGACCATTCTTACGTTTTGATACTCCCGGCAATCGTACTAAGCGCTTCTTAACATGATAACTTTAGATCACAGCTAAGGAATGGTATTTCCATGCCTGTGTTCACTTTTCCAAACTCCTATATGTCTTTATGGCACGACTGAACAGTCTTTTGCTGGCTCACTCTGTCCTGGGTCACAAACACACCCTTAGGGTCAAGACTCTTGACAATAAATGGACTTACGATAGATTTAAAAGTAAGCCCATGAATTTAAATATTCTGCAGCAACGTTATGTAAACGTTTAGCTGCACGTTTACCTCTACATTAATATGCTATGATAATCTACACGCCAATCTTGTCTAAACCTAAGAGAATCATCGCTTTTAAAATTGCAGAATCCCTAAAAACTCAAACCACTTAGTATGAGTGTTTCTGCTGCTTTTATCTTCGTGTTAATATTTTGTAGAGAAAACTTAGGTACCTTGTTTCTACGAGATCGATAGACACTTGCTAAAAGTTTAGGACTTCTTATGAGAAAGGAGAAAGAAAATCCATTCAAATTCTAGTATATCTGATTAGATGTGGACTAACAATGCGTGAAGTCGAGCTAAACTGTGCAAAAGCAAGAGAGTATACATTACAGAAATGTAAAGAGATGAAATTGTATCATTCCAGCTGTTTATATTATATTTAGAAAATTAAGTGAGGTATTTTGAAATTTTTATTTAATAACGTAAAATAGTTTTGACATTGATTTGACATTTAATTTAATTGAATAACACTTACACTTATTATTGTATGCCCATGCGGCGGGACACAGATGTTCTAACCTTTTATTATATCGCCACCTCTCTGTACCTGTGATTCACAATAAATAGATTTGATTTGATTTGATTTGTAATAGCAAAATGGAAACACTCCATTATAGTACAGCATTTTAATTAGTAGAAACATCTATAAAATACTTGTTATTTCGTCATTCCTCAATTCGATACTGTTACGTTTTATTTCAACGCTTTTATTTACCCACAATCCACACTTTTTTTTTTTGTTTTTCTGACAATATTATACACCGAAGGGTTCAATTTATTCCAAAACACCGAAGTACATGACAGATTGTCTATCTCGAGATCTCATCAGAGGTGACACATAGATAAGGCACGCCCTGTGCGTGAGACGTACAATAAGCTATTTTCACGTTTTACTCGATTTTATTCCAATACTTAACAATTTTTATTTCTTGTAAATTGGCCTAGTTCTGCCAGTCTTTTCGTTTTACGTACGCCTGTTAAAATAGGTTATGTGTCACGTTAAATTATGTAGCTGTAATTGGCTGTCTCTATTTGGTTTGTTCATCGACTTGTCCCAACAGTTAGTTTGTTAGTGTACCAGAATTAATGGTATACGCATTTGGCAAATGTACGTTCAAAGTTTTCAGTATGTCTACAATATTTTCGACTGTAAGTGATCTTACGTAGTCAAATTAATATTTCGAGTAAAATCGCCACACTTGTTTCGACATCTTTCATACAGGAACAATTTTCAAATTAACAAATACACCGCGATTGGAACGCTACAAAAAGTAGTACTTGTAGTAAAGTAGTACTAGTACAATGTTTATTTATTAATACATTATCAGACGTACTTTCTCGCTGTTCCACGAGAACGTTTAAGCGGTTATCTGATCACAACTTTCATAAGATCGCTTACCTTTTACGGGTTTGAACAACTTTTCAAACATTAACTTAGCTGCCACTGAGGACTAGCAAGGATTCCATTAATACCTCAATGGCTCTTATTTGAAAATAAACACTAGCTTTAGTATGATTTCCCGAGGGAAGTCTAAGTAATTGCCGGTTAGGTTAAAACACTTGAGAGACAATATTGTTTCTCGAGTATAAATGTGTCTCTGAAGTAATAGCTAATACTGTTTCGATGTTCTTGAAATGGCCAACTCGATAAAAATTCCAAACGTAAAATAAGTCATCCCACGTATATAAAAATGTACGAAGACAAACACATATTTTATGGTAATACATTTTTCGGGATCTTCGTTCGTCATATAACGCGCGTCAATATTATTTTCAATATAGGGCTGTCACAAATGGAGTCACTCATATGTATATTAAAAAAGGAAAAAAAAACTTTCCTTTTGCTAATATCATTAGTACTAGTTTAGTTTAGAAGGGCAGTTTCCGCAATTAGCCTCTTGATTGAGCCATTGTGCGTGCTGAATCTTTATTATCATTAGTACTATCAACATCTCGTCGACTTAGCGCTGCTCGACTACACAATATTCGCACTCTCATCACATTTTTAAATGATCACAAAATGGTAGCTCAATTTATTAAAACTTACTGTCACGATTTCACCTGAACTTATTTAAAAAACTGGTCGCCCTAGTCTAAAAACTAAAACTTAATTAAACGATCTTTAACCTTTTATAAACAATACTTTTTCGATTAAAAAGCTGCACCGTAGAAGAACACAAAAAGGCAGTGGAATAGAGAACCTCTATTTTAAAAAAATCTGTTGGGAATTCATATTTTGTTCAAAATTGTAGCATGGGACAACCCTACCCTGGTTCCGTTAAATAAAACCTACTCCAGCTCCCATCTTATCAATTCACTTATCATATGACTAGCTTATCGATTGGAAATATAGGACTCGAGAAGCGATAGCCGAGATCGATTTCGAATTTAGTGCAAGGCGAGAATTTACAAGCGTCACTTACTATCTGATAAAATTAAATATTTGTACAGAAAAAGTTATATATTGTTGAAGATAGTCATTTAATAAATTAAATTACTTATTTTATAATCAAGGTCATATTTCCTATACTACACACAACAGCTGAGTCATTGGAACTAAACTTACCTACTGTTTATCGCTCCTTATTGAATGAAAAAAGATGAAATATTTTTCAGCTTTTTAATCTGATATCTGTTTTTATTTGCTTGATCAGGATTAAAAAAAGCCATACATACATACAAGCCAGTATGAACTGGTCATAATAAGTGTTGTTTAGTGACCTATTTTACTTTTAAAGAGTGTACCAAGTGAAACAACACAAATATCGGGTTTACTTAGTCTTTGAATAAATAATAGTTTTTAACCCTTTCCTAACGGCATGTCCTTTTTATTCGATTCTTTAAAACTTTACTGTGTTATATTACTAAGGTAGGTAAAATAAAACACTTATTTTTTTTTTAGATTTTTATTATGCCTAGAAGTACTATTTTTAAGACCTAGACTTATTTGTACCGACAGGAACTTTATGTATCACAAGTTTAGGAAATTTGTTTAAAAAAATATAATATAAAAATATGATTAAAGAAACTGTTTTGTTTTAATCACACGCTTACTTCGTGATATTCAGCAAAACAGTTTTTTTTGTCATTTAAACATAAAAATACGTTACAATGCGAACATTTGCTGTGAGGTTTCGATTGCACCTTCTTCTTGCTACAAACCTCACATCGTCCTCTATTCTGTGCAAATATAGGCCAATGTATACCTCTATTCCCTAATCGTACATCTTTCAAAGTGGAATAGTTCGATTTGCGCCTTTTAGAAGGCCCAGAACTCGAAACATTATCTGAAGCTCTTTTTTTTGACCAGCGCCTTTGATGGTCATCAACCCTTGAAAATTTGAATATCGATAATCATATATATATCGATAAGCTGAAAAGAGGAGACAGCTCCTCTTTTCAGCTTAGCATCTTCGAGCATATTTCCGGGAAGCCCTTTTCGACCACTTCTGATGGTTCCACAAGCAAAGGTATTTTCAGTTTTCAATCTTTCTAGCAAGGCAATAGAGGAAAAAAAGTTGTCAAAATAAACACTTTTGCCTTTTCCCCATTCTTGCTCAGTCAATTCTAACACCACCCTTTCCCCTAAGTTGCAGTCTACAAATTTTGAACTCATTTCTTCGTTCTTTCCCTGGTATATTTGAAATTTCTTTATAAAGCCTCTCTGGTCAGCCAAACACCATAACTTATATCCTCTTTTGATCGGTTTCATGGGTAGGTATTGTTTGAGAACAGATCTCCCCTTGAATTTTATCATTGACTCATCCACGCTCAATTCCCGAGTTCCATGATAGCACTCTTGAAATTTCTTGTTCAGCGCATCCACTATTGGTCTGATTTTGTACAACTTGTCTTTGCAGTTCGTAGGCATTTGAGTATTGTTATTACAATGTAGATGAGATAAAATGGTTGCAAATCTGTCTCTTGGCATAGTTTTACATAAAAGTGGATTGTTTAGATCAGGTGCCGATGAGTAATGATCTGTCCATGCTGGTCGACTGTTGTATCCCATGTAGAAATTTATTCCTAGAAATGTTAACAGCTCTTCCTTTTTCAAATTCAATACCTTGTCTTTTTGTGTAGCGTACAGGTTGCTTTGGTACACAATATTATCCAATATTTCGTCAATAAATACTAGAAATATATCAGTCGGTGTGGTACAGTGACCGAAAAATTCCTGCACTACTTCGGTATCTGCTGAGTACTCCGGTAAATTTGTCCCTAAGTTTCGCTTTTTCCACTTTCGATTAGGTTCTACAGCTTTCTTTCGAGTAGCTTTCGGCAAGGATGTACTTGTTGACGGAAGAACAATATCGGGTCTGGGACTACGGTCTGGCGATGTAGAAACTTGATCCATAGAAGATTCTTGCGGTAATTCTTTATTTGTAGGTGTTTGGACTTCGCTTAGGGCCCTTTCAATAGCCTCTTCAAAAATGTCATCGAATCCTCTGTGTTGGTAATATAACATCCTTTTCGTTTTCTTCGTCTGAAAAGTCTACGTCAGACCCTTCATCACAATCTGGCAAATCTTCCAACAAAAGAGCTTCAATAAGCGATGTCTTTTTTGAAATATCCATTTTTGTGCACCTATAACAATTAAAATAGCAATTAAAAAGTTAACCAGCGGCAAATAAGAAGGAATAACTATTGTTAAAAACCCTATAATTTTTGATACCAAAAGTCACTGACGGTACTTTTTAGTCCTCGTCGGTTTTTGCATATTTTACAGATAAAATAATGCCATACTATACCATAAAAACATCCACAAGTCTCATTGAATTTATAATCAAACTAAATAATGATAAACATTAACACTTACCTCAAGTATTCTATTTTTGAAACAATTTTGAAAAACCTGCATTCAACACTCACCGACTGCCCGACAGGTTGTAACTTGAAAATCAAATTGATTGGCCGTTTCTCGCGCGATCCCGCATGAAGCGCGTTGATTGGCTTACGCAAACGGTACTAGAACGGATCGTCAGTGAACTCAAGCATGGAGCGTTTGCATATTCAGTATAGTTGACAAAAAATGAGGTGGTACATTATAGTACCGTCAGATAGGAAAGGGTTAAGTTGACCTTTGTTGTTATTGAAAAACATTTTAAAGTATGACGACCGGGGTAAAAATGGAGGTTGAGTGTGTCAGGTCAGACAGCTCATATATGATTCATTTGCACGGCGTTTAAACTGAAGGAAGGTGTTCGGTGTGTTATTTAGGCATCAATATGCTAACAATCTGGCGCCTTGTCATATTTACTTTCTTGGAAATTTGTTAAGCCTTAAAGAAAAAATTAAGGTTTTTAAGGCCGTGTCTTTGCTGCTGCACAAAATGTGTCTAATTTTGTTTGATTCAAGAAATTATACATGATGCGGTAGAAATGCGCAATGTCAAACCACCCACCTCCTAAAGTTTCACTGGACCGTTTTGTTACACCCCATAAAATATCGAGCCAACACCAAGGTGCAGGCACCGT
The DNA here is from genome assembly GCA_950371115.1 of Anania fuscalis. Taxonomy (NCBI): domain Eukaryota; kingdom Metazoa; phylum Arthropoda; class Insecta; order Lepidoptera; family Crambidae; genus Anania; species Anania fuscalis. The sequence continues at coordinate 11,022,180 of OX493344.1, forward strand.
AGTTTTCAGTTGCTTGCACGAGACACATACTAAAATATGTCCACTACAATGAGATATCATAAAGAAATTGAACTTAAGATTTTATTGAAATTGACATAACTTGGTTGATTACCTGGAGTTTTATAATAGAAGTACGTAAGGAACGTTTCAAGAAAAACTTTGCTAATTAACATGAAACGCGAATTCTTGTAGCAAACTTGTGTTAACACAGTTTCTTTGCAAGTTTCTAACAATTGTAACACAACTCGCAAGACGTTAAATTTAATTTGGAGTTAAACAGGCACTCAAATGAAAGCTGTTTCTCTTTAAAAGTATGACATGTATTAAAGTATCTTTGCTAAAATAAAATTTCTTAAGTTTTGTGTATTCTTCCATTTTTTTCATCAGACAAAGTTTATGTTGTTTCTGTTTAAAAAAGTTTTGTAATTACGTAGTTTTAAGTAGTGCCCTCTTCTCTTTTGCATCATTTATATTCCGAAAATAATCTGAAAAAACCGGCCAAGTGCGAGTCGTACTCGCGCACGAAGCGTTCCGTACCATAATCTATAAAATCGGCAAAAAAAACACGTTTGTTGTATGGGAGCCCCCTTAAACATTATACTATTCTGTTTCTTTGTATTTGTTGTTATAGCGGCAACAGAAATACATCATATGTAAAATTTTCAACTCTATAACTATCACGGTTCATGAGATACAGCCTGATGAAAGACGGACAGACAGACAGACACAGCGGAGCCTTAATAATAGGGCCCCGTTTTACCCTTTGGGTACCGAACCCTAAAAAGAGCATACTTTTTTATATCCTTATATAGCTATAAAACTCTTTTATACCCTTCGGTTTTATTAGGAATAAGCTCTTAGGCTCGTATCTATATTCCGACCTTTACGAATACCTACATATTTTCTCGCAAATGACCTAAATAAAAATTTAGAGATGCTTGAATAAGATTTATCGGCCGTAAACTTTGTATGTAAGTTAAACAGTGCTTTTGAGAGCTGCGTATTTTCCCCTGTTTGTGTATTTCGGACAAAGTAATAACAAATTCCACTTCTGTTTACTTTGAGTGTATAAATATTCAGTAACAAAGTTTGAATTTGTACTTTACTTTTCTCACAGCGAAGTTATTAACAGTAAGTTGAGTGGCTCCATCTAACACAGGTGCTATGCACTTAAAAGAAAGAGTTTACCTCTGTACTATTTTAAAATGTCTTTGTTAACAAACAAATATTTTACAATTTTCATTTTTTCAAGTACTGGTATTTGAGCAGAATAATGCCGCGGCGACACTGTTAGTTAGGTCGCTAGCGCCTGGCGTCTTTCTAGGCGAGAAGCCAAGATAAAAGACACGCAAGGCGCCTTGGGGTGGCCTATGATTCGATTGAAACGTAAATGAATCCTTTCGAGTTTGGTTCCCGGTTCTAGTAAATTCGGTAAACAATTTATTCTAAAATGGCTCGGGTCTGGACTCTGGATGTACTGGCAGACGCCCATGACTAATTCACTGTCTGGTCTTCACACAAGGATAGATATTGCTAACTTCGATACCATGAAAATAGCTGAGCTAAATTTGCTTAAAAAAACAGAGATACTTATCCAAATCCTTAAAAGCGTTAAGTCTCCTAAAGTGATGTTGTAGACTTGTCGCTTTATTCTTATTTGCCGTCGCATCGATATTTAATTTGTTTGTATACCCTTTATCAATAATCTTCGTACGATCGTTCACACAGCCAGCCTCGAATCACTCGTTAGTCAACAAACCCAAGACAATTGACTATCGATTCAATAAGTGTACGCACTCGATAGCCCGCACTCCGTATCGAGCGATCGAGAATTATTCACGAAGACTTCTATGGTATTGGGTACCTTTGAAGTCACCTTTTGTCTTTTCGTGATGTGGGTGACAATGTCATATGAGAGTCTTTTGAAATCTTTAATTAGTTGGTCCATTGTTGTACCGTAATGTCTTATTCAGTCGGCTGAAGATTTCGGTTTGCCATGCCATCTCTATTGCAATTCCTCAATAACAATCGTTTCATTTTCATCTTTATGTACTACGATTTTAAAGGGTCAGTTTGAAATCCGTTTCAGTTGTGTAAGTTACTGACACAAAGAATTTATTTAGGTATGTGACTAAGCTTTGCTTAGTTTGGAGCTAGATAATTGGGTGTAAATAATTTTTGAATGTTATTTGTTCACTTATTTATAGATCAACTGTTATTAGTATAGTTTAGGAAACCAAAAATAGTTTGAAATAGCATGGTGTTAAGTTGTTTTAATTTCTTTCTTTCTTGAACAGCAGAAAAAAAACTTTATCTATATTTCAGGGGATTTTTAATCGAATGTCGCACGTAACCAATAGCTGTTTTCTAACTTTCGCTAGTTTTCGAATTGTTTAACCAACAAGGCGAGTTACATCGGCTTGTATCGATCCCAGTTCCTCGACCCTTCGCTCCATTTATGGCTATCGACCGGTCTATAAGAATTATTCACGATATTAAGACGTTCAACGTGGTATTTGCCTTTTGTAGTTTTGGTATGCCCAATATGCTTGGATTAAAATAATATGTACTTTTTTGCCTTTACTGGTAATGTCAATTTATTAGAATGAAATGTTTGACGTGAGGTAGTTGGCGAGTGATTTGCCTTAAATGCAACAGGTCCCGAACTCCCGAGTTCGATTCCTAGCGTAAATCAATTCAGAAAATGTTAGTGAATCGGTTCGTGTCTGGGGAGTGCTGAGAATGTCTGGTTTTATTGTCTGGTACCTCGTTTCGTGTCGTGTGGTGCCGGCACGTTAAAAGTATAGCACCACCCCTTCTCTTTCTATGGGTGTCGTAAGAGGCGACTACAGGAGAACCGCCACAAGAATACGGGCAGCAGCGTCTTCTTTCTACCATTGGCCAAACTGCGATCGCCAACCCGCCTGCCAAGCGTGGCGATTATGGCAAAATCCTCCTTTTGGAGAGGCCTGTGTCCAGTGGACTAATATAGGCTGGTGATGATGATGATGACCTCGTTTCATAATGATGTTTATTCCCTACTCCGACACTATGGCGATTAGTTTGGTTGGTGCCTCGTGTAGATTTATTTATAGGAGTCGGCTATTAATAGTCTGCTATTATCAGGATGCCTTAAATAGCGCTGACATACGAATTCACTCTTGATTCCATAAAAACGAGCATTATATATTATGGCTTTGACTGCTAGTATAATACATGTTTGAATATTTGCCACCTTTTTTGCGTGTCATATCAGTACCGCTGCTAGCATTCTGCGCGTATCTTGACGTTATCACTTATCACCACATCTTAGTTAACAAACACTTTATTACGCAATCATTTTTGCATGTTAGCAAGAAGGTGACTAGGTAAACTAAACAAATGGGAGCGCATAAAAAACTTCTCTTCCGTAGTTTTAAAATTCAAACTCTTTAGCTTTGGGATTTTAGTAGCTCTTTAGTTAAAAGATGGATGAATTCTAAAATTACTAAATTACTAAAATAAAATAGTATCGGCATTGAATAGGTTATAAATTGAACAAATTTAATATTTTGTGCTTGATTTATACTAGGTTTTGACTGTATATTATATGTACTTTGAAAGTAGGCACTGTAATTAATGGCACACAAGTAGAAGATTCAAGCTTGGCTATCGAAGCTATGAACAGGAACTGAAACCCTAAATGAGAGGGTTAAGTACTTTTATTGATTGTCACCCGGATTCTTAGTCCCTCCCTTTTATTAATCGAAACGTAAATAACTATAATAGCTGGTAGTAGGTAAATATAATATGGTCTGCTGTTCTTATATTAAGCCGGTGGTTCTCAATCTGTAGGTAGAGGAATGTCTACTATTAGCATTACGGCATCAATTAAAAGGTCACATTTTGTTTATTACTTCAATAGGACTTGGCTAAGTCTTGTAACAAGGACAACTAAAGAAACCCTTTACTCTTGGATCCAAACCACTAGATTAATCGCAATAATATTATAGCTCGAAATTCTTTTTCAATTATTTCCACTATAATTAAGCATTTGTTATTTAATCGGCCAGAGCTGCACCCGTTTGCGTTCTTTTTACCGGAATAACAGTTGACTAATAAAATTAAAGGAAAGGTCAGACATTTCTTAAAACTTTTAGGATAGTAAATATATTCTGTGGATCAAAAACAATATGAAAGTAACTAACCAGATCAGGTTACAATACAAGTAATAGGTGTAACTTTAAATTAAAAAGTATTTCGTAATACTGAAATGTTGAGAAACTATGGTCCATAGTATTCGACCCGCGAAACATTCCATCGGATCCACATTTCTAGGTCGGCCTCTCTCCCCCAGAGGTTATCCGACTGCACCTGCAATTTCCCTCTGAACAGGGCTTTCGTCGACTTCGCCTTGTAAATAAATAACATTGACTTTCTAGTGATGGGATGAGTATTAGCACTGAATATTCTCAATTATTCACTTGTGTATTCATGTTTAATTTTTATACTACGTTTTTTGGTGTATTAATAACAAAATGGGGTTGTTGACATATTTGGGACATAAAGCACACAGCCTGTAGAGCAGAAATGTCGTATAATTTGTTTGATCAAAATTTTCAACATTTTTTTGTCGACCGCCTTATCTTCGATATCCGGGCAACTACTATTTCTACTGAGTAAGCAAGGATACAAGACCCTACCAAAGTTTTATCACAATCTGATCAAAGTTATAAGAACGTATACAGGACAAACATACACACATTTATTTTTATTTGCATAGATTATTGGACCAAGAATACTTCCCTGCGGTACTCTATTGAAATATAGCATATTTTTACCTGCTTGCTTAGTCATCTCTGTGAGGCTCTGGGACCTTTTTCTTTTAATTTTTTTTTATGGGATCTTATGTGTAATTATGGCATTACCTTTTAACGGTCACTAAAAGTTATTTGACACTATGAATTGGCCCTCAGATTACGAAATAAGCAAACACGCTCCAATTAGCTCACATTAATTTAATTTAGAATGTTATTATTGTTGAAATACACGACCAAGGGAAAAAATTGTTGAATATAAAACTTTTTGGTTATTATGTATTAATCTTTAAGTTGTTATCGCTGCGCTTATTTAAAGACAACGTCTATCAGATAAAGTAATGCTCTATTGCTTTATGAGAGAGAATAGTAATGATATTTATTTTGTATGACAAATTTTCTGCCAGTTATTGATTTGTATCTGTACTGCTTTAGTATGGGCGAGAGTTGACAGCACTCATGAGTTTCATTTCATACTAAATGTATAAAACTATAGAGTATATACTCGATGGATAAAGCACATCCCTACCTAACCTGCCGCATCTGGTGAGAACGAGAATAAACCACTTACACCATTGCTGACGTCACCAGCTATTTTAGTTATACACACCGGAATACTTTCATTGAAGATTACGTAGTTTAGGCCAAAAACACCTTTAAAACAAACTTTTTTTTTGCGTAATTTTTCGGACATATCACATACATAAAAATATTCGCAAAAATGGTAACACTTATCTTGATACCTAAATTAAGTATGACCTACCTAGATAAGATTAAAACAAAAAGATTAAAGTCTTAAAAAGATTTTCAATATACTTGATAACGTGGAGTTTTTATTTTGCACAGAAACAATACTGATCTAATCTTAAAATGCTTAAGGAGCGCAGTATATCCATATGACGATCAGTCTCTAACAGGGAATCTAAAATATCCTTGAATGTTTATGTGTAAAAAAATTCAAATATATATTTAATGTCGTTGTTTCTGATTTCTATAACACAAGTGCTTTAGTTACCTTAGGATCAGAGCAATGTATGCGATGTTGTCCAATATAAAAAAATAACCCGCTTTCCTTTTTATTTCAAGTAGCTGCTGCCTGTGAACATATTCGCGTAGTCTAAAATTCAATTCAAAAGACCTTACTGGTATTGGGCCTACTCGGAAGATCCTAAAGAGTTTCATCTCAATCTGATCAATATGGTTTACGAATTCATAGAGGTCAGATTGCTAATTCCAATCCACTACGTCATTTTAACGTTATAGACTGGCTTGTTTTGTATCCGACATCCCTAGTAATTAAAGAATCCCTATTAGTTTCCAGCCCAGAGAATAACTGAGTAAGTACAGTATAATCCCGATTGTCCGAATCAATTAAAACCAGGGGTATTCCGTATAATCAAAAATCCGGATAATCGGTTTCAAAGCAATCTTTAATACTGTATTCCATGCCCTTTTTAATTTTTGCACTTCCGTAGGTAGAGTTCCACGCTTCTACCAGCATATAGCAACAATCTTTCAAATTGGTTTCTTTAAAAATATCGGAGGCGGGAATTAGTCGTAACATGTCTCGTTGCACCGTCAAATCATTTCTAAGTTAGTGTTATATAGGGCCGTGAAAAATTTGTCCGGATAATTGATATTCGGATAATCGAGTTTCTACTGTATTTGATTCTCGTTACTGCACAGTAGACACTAAACAAAACTAATAATTGCAATATTTACCGAAGTTACAGCTAAATGGCTTGACACCGATGATCTAAGCACGCTATAGCGTCCGTGGCATGAAACCTCATTTTGAGGGTTTACCATAGGATTTAATTAGAATAGATAATGAATCCTACCTTGACTTAGTCGTATGTACGCACTACGCACTTGGTTATCAGGAGAGTAATTCTTTTAGCAAACATTCAAACTACGCAATGCGACAGTACGGATCCTACATACCACTCTATTTATTTACGACAGACTAGGGTATGTACTAACTTGTGGTTACTTCTCACAATAAATTTTATTTTAAGGGCCAGAATTGGTAGTACCTATTGCAAGTATTGAAAATTTGAAACCAACATTGTATTCATCATAGAATTCAAAATCAAATCAAATGTTTAAAAAAGGACGATTGGATCGGGGTTGTGGCGCGATGATTTGCCATAACCGCAAAGGGTCCCGGGTTTGACTTCTGATCCGTGGTCCTAAAGGTTTACTGGTCAAAACCACGCGTCCTTGACACGGTTCCCTTTCTTCACACGCAGCGCAGGAAGATGGCCATTATTGGCTCTGAATGGCTGTTGACCATAGCGACAATAATAGCGACTGAAGCACATGTTTTCTAGAACAGCCAGTTTATTAGACACACTAGATGTAGGTTACGACATTGCAGTACCAAACTATTTCTCTTAAGTGCGTTTAATTTCCTTAATTTCCAAGATTTTGTGCCCAAAACTTCCATACCACGAGGATAAAATAAAGGTTGTGTATGATTCGTGATTTTGTAGATAATTCACATACATTAAACTTTCATTTCTCTTATGATGATGCTGTCATCGTCCTGCCATCATCATCGTGGCATTAACCCTGTGGTTCATATTAAAAGTTAATAAGTAAAAATTAAAATACATGAATAACAATACATACAGCAATATCAAGTAAGAGTTCGAATTTTGAACCCTCGTCGCCCGAATAGAAAAAAGTTGAGAGTTCAAGTCCGACCTGCAGGGCTAGCATGCGCGCATCGGTTATTTTATCGATAGACAAGACAAATTTTGTCTTCGACGATAATTTTGTCGTTTTCCCTAACCTAACGGATCACAGACGTCTCGAATCCTTTTTCTTAATATTTTCAGTGTCTCCCGTTCTTTGTAGCCACTTATTTGTACGTTATAACACGGCATGGCCATGATATTTTGGTTTGTCCTTTGTTATCGTCGAAGACAAAACGACATATTTACGTCAAAAGTCGATAAAATGCCACGACAAAATTTTATCGTGTTGCGCATGCTAGCCCTGCTTAATTTATTATTATTATTTTTTATAGTTTTTTTAAAGTGATATATGACAAGCGTAGTGGGCTGGCTATTATACTTGTTCTAGTGAATCTATACAATAACAGTATGAGGCATCGGGACGTGACCACATTGGTATGGTAATATCTCTGTTTGTATAGTGTTTATGTAATTTGCGAGCCGTTACTAATTTTGAAAAGGCGATGCCTACAATTATGTATAGTTACTACTTCTTTTATGTAAGGCAATGGCGCGTGGTTATCTTGAAATAATTATTTTAATTATACTCAATTATGCGACTTCTGTTTGCTGAGTTAAATTCGATTTTCTTGGAGTTCTTGATAAAATGTTGTTAAAAAATAATAAAAGAAACTTGCTTTGGTGTTTCGTCTGTTACTTTTGCAATAAAACATTATTACGACGGAAATTAATAATTCAATTGGATAGAAAAGTATTCTATTCATATCCGTCTTCAGAAGTATTCTTTTTTGCTTTGTGACCAAAAAGTTTTGTAAACTAATGATGTTGTTCCATTAATAGGAAATCGTATATTTCGAAATGCAGCAAGACATGAAAAAATATACTTCCTTCTTTATATTTATTTGAGTTTCACAAACAAAGAAACAACAACACAACCACAAACAGATATTCCATATAATTATTTTTAAAACAACATTTAATAAACTATGCGGTCTTCAGTTCCGATGTATCTTTGATCGAGGAGCCATTCATCTTCCATGTTTTGACTTGGCTATCAGATTAACCCAAAAACTGTATTCACTGAAATAACAATGGCTATTCATAGAGTATATTAAAAGATTTGCTGTTCAAAAACAAATCTATTTAAATGAGAAAACAATTGTCACGTACAGGCTGTTTTGACAAGGTATATTAAATGTATGGTTAAGTCAGAATCTAGCTTGATATCAATTTTAAAAATTTAATACAAAACATATTTCTTTTGAATCCGTTTTGTATGAAAATATTTTTTCCAATAATGTTGATTCCGACTTCATCATAGTATTTATATGCGTATGTTTACATAAGCTACTTTCGGCTTGATATACCATTTTTACTTAACATCCTGTATATGACGGAGCATGATTGGCTCGACCGATTAGGCTGGTTTCTTTACTTTGTTTGTCGTTATAGTAATAGTTACTGCTAAGGTTCTTATTAAAGTTACTTAAATTTAAAAGCTTCCCTGATTATTTTTAAATCGGCGCTAACTGAACGTCCTTTTCCCATGTGAATGTCGTTGCCAAATTTGGACAAGACGTCTGTCAAGTCAATAAGTAGTTTCCATTAAATAATAAAAACGTTTATTTGCACATTACGGTTACTAACTCCAAAGCTAATTCCAAAGCCGAACTTTAAACATGCAGCGCACTCCAATAGTTTAAATGCGTTAGATAGAGGGCAGCAGTTCCGGCCGTAACCTGCTACTAAGTCTTTCTGGTCCAGCGAACCGTAAACATTGCCTCAGTAATCCCTAGGGGACTTGTGAAGTTAGAGTTCCTAATGCCTAGGCTTATAATTCCCTGGTTATTGTATCATAATGCTGTTCCGAAGATCAATCTCTACATTTGAAAGAAACGTTTTATTGTCTTCTCTCCGGTAAATACTTTCTGCAGAAATCGCTTCCTAATTTCCTTTAACATTAGTACATACATTCTTACATATTATTGCGTCAATGAAACAAAATAATCGCAAGTCACTAAAATAAAAGTCCGCAGCAAAACGACAGGTACACTTAAGTATAGAAGCGACGTCATTCGGAACAATACATTGAGGGTGCCTTGTTGCTCGCCGCACCTCGGCAACATTTTAACATAAGTACGTATGTATTTTGCGCACATAAGCAATGAACTTTCGTTTTCGGCGTTGAAGTTTCCTTTTTCGGTTTTGGCAGAAAATCCAAAATTAACAATAACTGATGTCGCAACTTCGAATTCATTTTCAGTTACATTTGTTAAGAATTTGTTTCGGTCTCAGAATTAGTTATACAGTCAGTCAGGGCATGAATGTCAGGTTGGGTGGGTGTCAGAGAGATCGCGTTTCTGATTACTAAGCCAATGATCGGGTTGGAGTCCCGCGAAGCAATAGTTTGTGTATTTAGCACGATCATATTTATGTATGTTTATCCGTTATCTAGTCATCATTGTACATGCTTATACTAAATTTGGTGCTAGGTACAAGTTTTTATTTTTATCATTTAAATTGAAGAACATAAGACGACTTTTCTATGTACGCCCGACAGTCCGTAAACGTTTAATACCCATTGAACGTCAAAACGGTATTATAAATTCACGGTCATGATCACAGACCCTTTGACAATCCGGACTTGTCGTCCTATTCATGGCGCATTTTGTCACAAAAACTGAGTTTTGAACTTTATTCACAACTCTCTGCCAAGCAGTTGAGTAAAAGAGACAGTCAAAATTCAATTCAGTAGACCCACTTTTTCATCCATTCATTATTATAATATTGATAACAAACGTTGCACGGTTATTTTGCAAGAGTTGAAAATTCTTATGGTTGAAACTTATTAGATAATTCGATAATGGAAGTTTATTGGAAGAACATTTGTATCTTATCCACGAGGTAGGCGTTTGGTTATTTGCTTTTTCCACTATTTTTTTACAAAACTTAAATACGTCGTTTGAAAGAAATCACTGCTAACGGTAAATGAATATATCGTGAGGAAACCTGCAACCTGATTGGCTGTTGCTAGCGTGAAATGCATAAGGAAAAATGGCCAATCACTTCATTCAAATTGTCACGCAAGTCAGTGTGTGCTTGATTCCATAGAATTTTCACGACTCAGCCATGATGCATGCGAACAAGAAAAAGAAACCATGCATTAGTTTTTCCTTTTACTATTGTTTTGTTGCTATACTATATGATAGAAGTAGTCAAAGGTAGAATGCCAGATGGCAAAAAGTCCACCTTTTATATTTTTTGATCTGTGCAATTAAATTTAGATCAATAAATAATGAATACTAAATTTATGTGATTGTTCCCTCCTTTTCTGCAGTCCGATAAAAATACGGCCAGCAGCGATGGGTCCGCGGGGCAGGCTCGGGTGAGTTACATTAAAAAATAGTGTAGACAGTCTGTGTATAGTGTCTATGTTTGCAGTTTTGCATGATTTGTTTTGTGATTATCAAGAAGTGGGTGTACTGTTTCTGTTTCTACTGTGGCGCAGAGGGGAGAAGACTAGGGTTCCTCTTTTGTTGCCCACCCGACTGTGAACCCTTAACATCCTTCCCTCGGAATGTTTCAAAGCTCAAAATTTGCTTGTTTGCTATATTTTTGGGGCAACATTATAAAAAACGCCATCTTTGGAATCGATAAATAACTAGGTCACTAGGAATCTGTTCCCGGAATCCAGCATTTGATGTCAGATAATCTTTCATGTTAACTTTGGAAAGCATTATTTCCACATTGTGTTCGTTTTCTTTTTTTTCAGTTTTATAATAGTGTGCTAAAACATTTAACCATAAGATCAGGCAACCACTTTAGAAACGTTAGACAGCAAATTGTCAACCGATAAATCTCATGAATGATACTCAATGATTCAACATTAGTATCACGTGACATATCGGTAGTCGATTAACTGCCAAAGGGTTCTGAATTGTGGGTCAGGTTTGTTTGTCTTAAGCTTAAGGTGGGTTTTCTCCAAAGATGAAAAAGAAGACTTAAGCTGCGCTTTCATGCAAATGACAGCCAGTTGGACACAAGCGGACTCTGCTTTGATTGTCATTTGTATGCTGCTTTGGTGGAACCCACCCTTAGGTCGTTTTTTTTTTCGCTTGCACTGTGCAATAATAAAATAAAAACGTTGTTTGACAGTTTTTCTGTTAAGCTCGTAAAATACCTACACGAGTAACGAAAATTTATAGGGCAGAATCTAGATAGACTTACATTTTGTTCCATTATTATTATCTCTTTAACAACTGAAAGACAGACTGGCAATGAACCCATTAACATCAATGTAAGTTGGTTTTATAGCCCTTTCACCTCTAACACTTTGTCTTTGCCCTTCAAACTTCAGTTGCAAGGGGCTTAAAATGTTTGCATGATGTGTATAGATAATACTGATCCAACTCTGAAGGTTTTATCTTTGATAGAAGCCGAACTCTTCCCGAATCATATAAATTTACAGCTTTAATATTGTGCTTATTATATCTTTTTAAAACAAATTATACTCGTCAAGGATAATCAAAATTGAATTGGATTGAAAAAAGATTAGTTACACTTCATACATAAAACAACATTAAATTTAAAATTTACGCTTGGCATTGAAAACCTCTATTTTCTTATTTTCACTTCTAATATTATTTTTTTAGTTTAGTTTCTAAATTGTCTATACTTATTATAATTATTCAGAAAATTATAGGCAGGTTGTTTTAGTTTTAGTTAGTCTTAGTTGTTAAAATTGGTTTTTAGCAAATACTCGATGAGTGCACCAATTCTGCAGCCGGATCTCGTACTATATTATATAGATACTATTTATTTAAGACGTATATAGGCACCAAGAATAATCTACGAGGTATTTTTCAACCTGTTTTATAAGCTAAGTGCAGTTTCTACCTAAACGTAAAGTAAATACAAATGTAACTTAACTTAGGCAAACAACCATCCCTTTAAGTGTATTTACCATCATAAAGCCAAGTTGCTAAGTTAGTACTCCCTTGAGCACTTAATCGCTGTAACTTGTAGGATGCTAGGGTTGTCAGGTTTTAAAACCGATAGATACGCTTGCTGTTTATGCGAAAATTTGAAAGAGGTGGTAGAAGTATATCCCACATATTTTACCATCCTTCCCATGAAAACAGCAGCTTTCGCATCTGTCTCCCGTCAAGGTTTACCCGTTAAAAACCTGCGTTGCGTACCTTGTAATAGTTAATTAGTTTGACTGGGCTGTTTTCGCATTTAGCCTGTTGATTGGGCCATTGTGCGTGCTGCATCTTCTTTCTGACTCCAACCAGCCCAGGTTGTCCCAGAAGGTCACCCCTTTTCAGGCTCTTGCTTGCAAGCTTCCGAGAGTGTTCCTTGGAGAGTGTACACTGCAATGTATGTATTGTTGAGACAATGCATAAATATGAGAGACTCCCTTTTCCGCACTTAGACTCAAATTCGGTCCTTCTACGTGGGGGAGACGATGCATGGGAGCACGTATTGACGAATTTCACGCAACGCCTTCATACGGCTTTTGATTGGCCTCCGACATCGTTCTGAGGTGATCCTATACACAAGAGATTACCTAGAAAAGAAATGCAGAGCATCTCTTGTTTTTTCTGCCCTGGTCCCAGATCATTTGGAGTCAGCCTCAGCAATGTGTGTTTTACTATTCCTTGCAATCCGGTTACTTGTCACTTTCAAAGACTGAATTGGTCTTTTATTCTCGTAGCTTGGTAACCCTATCAGTTGTAGGTAGTTTTTCCCTCGGGAAATTGTTGTATTGGGCGAGAATAACCGTCTAGCATCTACCGTTTATCCATTAAATATTTTATGAAACACTGTATCTTTGCGTTTAATTAAATAAATGATTGGATGTATCTTATAAATTCTAGGGTGTTATATAATATTCTAAAACATTGTGGCGTTCAACTAAAATATTTTCTAACACTCGAAAGCCAACTAGATTATTCTGAAGTATTCTCAAACATTATGAATGTTCCGGAATATTCTGAAACATTTTAGAGCCAAGCCGTAATGCAAGTATACTAATTAAGCTTAACAACTAATGTGGCATTTGCTTGCCTAGAATTGCCATAATTTTTTTTTGCATTTTGCTTTAAATTTTGAATTTTCTCGGGATGTATTGTATCTGATGATATAATTCTGTTTAGTATTAGAAATATGTACAGCAGTTACAAAACTTTATTTTTCATTTTCATGCTATTCGAAATTGAATGCGTAAAACTGATGGCAGATTCGATAAACGATTTGAATTTCCATGGATGAATAGCTTATTCCTAAATTCTGGTTGGTATGTAGGTATCAGTAGAATCGAGTAATCACACATTCCCAGGCAGTCAGACTGCGCTGCGTAATTTTCAATCCTTCATTTCGATCATAAATCGAATGTCATCAATATCACGAATCGAGTCCGGTTTTAACCTGGAATCTGCCTGGAATTCATCAATGGAATCAGATACCGAAGAGCCAATTTGATCGATCACTAATTTCAATTGCGTCCGTACATGTGTACATACATGTTTCTGACATAGCCCGATGGATTAGCAAGCTAGAGTGACAGTGGGCGGGGCACATAGCGCGTAGAACTGACGGCCGATGAGGCAGAAAGGTTCTGGAATGGAGGCCACGTACCGGCAAGCGTAGCGTGGGACTCACACCCACAAGGTGGAGTGGACAGACGACCTGGTAAAGGTTGCAGGAAGCCGCTGGATGCAAGCCGCTTTCAACCGGCCAATCTGAAAGTGACTGGGGGAGGCCTATGTCCAGCAGTGGACATCCTGTGGCTAAAATGATGATGATGATGACGTGTGTACTACGTTTGAGTTTAAAATCACCACTGATTAGTTTTGAAGAAAGATGGTTCGTACATGTGACATGTGATAGATGTCTGCGGCATATTTATCTTTATAGCTTGTTAACTCTGTGTGCTTACTCGAAAAATAAATTAAACATGATTCTGAAATTATTAAAGTCAAAGCAAAAACATAGTTTCACATGATTACGAATTTAATATACCACCTGCCTATGTGGAGTAACCTACATACATTGCGTTACATAACAATCTCAATGCGACATAGTTCCAACTTCTGACATTATTAACTTCACGTAAAGGACCTTGTATTAGTAACTGTTTATTTGATTGCTTATCTGATATACAGGGTTACTTGTAAAACATCAACAACCTCGCATGACTAGGTAGCTAACACCATACAAAACAACATTAGTTCTACGAGTTTTATTAAAACTCTAATCAATACCTTAAAAATGTTTTTCCAAGCTTTTATTGTACTGTCGTGACATTTGTAGTTACACAGTTATCTATTTTTTTTTGACATTTTTATAGGTATACCTCTATATGTATTATGCATTTAGTAGACATTATTATTTTAAGCTTGCTTCCTACTATGCTCCGTATAATTTAAACACATTTAACGTTCACACTGTCCCTAGTTTTTACACGTTCCTACGAAAACGATAAGTGCGATTAAATAGCGTTCCTGTTTTGCAGGGTCCATCCGAAAAATCAGAGCCACGAGGTTTTATAAAAAAGGATTCAGTAAAAAGACGATGTGTAAAGGAACCGTTAATGGCCTACTTGCTTAAACCACGCGTCATTCCTGTCAATAAATGCGATTGATACATTTCACAGCAGTTGCGCGGCGCGCGCGCATTTCCCACCACGTTCGTTGTGCTCGTAGCACAGTTTTCATACTTTTCATCGACTTTCGAGTCCCGACCACATTCGATTGCTGGCGTTTAGCTGCTAACATTTGCGGTTTGTTAAAGGCACGCCTGACAAATGTTGTTTGATCTCTCTTAACTCGGTGCTAAACCGTTAAAAAGTTTCGCCCCCCCTAAATTTTCGCTACAAAAAAGATTCGAGTAGTAGTTAATTTGCCACTGACCTCTTCCTGCCCATCTAGACAAGAACTGATTCGGAAAAGTTTGATTTCTGAACTAACCCTTACCGGGTTTTAAACCTGGGACCCTTTTATAATAGTGGCAGCTGTCAAAAACCCTTGAAAACACGTTATAGAAAACGAAGCCACCTTATTAGTATACTTATTTGACAATACTCTAATTCTTTTTATCAACTCTCCTCTTATTACTTTACCTACACAGGGCAACCTTACATGAGATCAATTTAACCACTGTATTGTTAATAAGTTATATTATTAATACAGATAATTTTCATTTTTAACTCCATTATTATCAACTCATTTCAGTCCACTGCTTGACATACACACCTATTCCGCTTACGATGAATGCCACTGAGCCAGAACTATTTTCCGGGTATTTATTTTTCTGGAATAAATCAATTTGGAATTGACAAAAAAATTAATACACTAGCTATTCCGTCGGACATTGTCTTGTCTATATACACTAAAATATTTGTAGAACCCGATTGCAGCGCCACCTTCAGTATCTTATTGTGAATCTAAGCCGTACGGGAAAACTCAAACACACACAAATAATCATTTAAATCGTTTTAGTCGTTTAGCAGTTCAATGACATACACACGAATAAATTATAAAATTTATACATTAAATGTAAAGACAGTAGTGTACTATAATTTATAGTTGCTTACAGGGGCGTGCGTTACATATAGGCAATTAGGCAGTGCCTACCTGATAAACGAAATGAGGTAGGCAGTACTAACAAAAGTGTGTTATAAATAAAAATCTAAGATTTTCATCAATAAAACACATAAGAAAGTATCTACTGCCTACCTTGAAATAAAACCAATGCCCGCCACTGGTTGCTTACATCCTTCCTTAAATCAGAGTGGATATTATAGACACTCCTCTAGGAAATATTTATCTTGTTTTTGTGTGTCTGTTTTTTTTTTCATTCCTCTTTTTCCCATTTCTGAAGTCAACGCTGCAGCGCTGACAAAGTCGCGAGCGATAAATAACTACCTACGTAGTGTGTTATGATTACTTGTGATAAAGACTAACTGTCTTACAAAGAAGAAGAGAATAATGTCTCCGTCATCGCGTCTGTACAGGTTCGCAGTTCTTGGTGGCACGTTACGTTGAAGTGCCAGACCACTTAGCCAGACAGCATGTCTGCTGCGTGCTCTGTCACGTGGTGACTCAGCGGCGAGCGCTAGGGTTGGCACAAGCGTCAATAACACTTTACGAAAACTACAACATGCATTCTTTTGACCATATAATATATATATATCAATCCTTGGGAACAAGGGCAATTATTTAATGCCAGCATTGAAATCAAATCATTTGATGCAAGCTTGTCAATTTACGTATATGAATAACTACCCTCAGGACGCTTGTCCACTAATGTCCACCGCTTGTTTATCGCGTAGCCGTCATCCGAGCATGTAATGTATGTAGCCGATATCGTATCTGTCTCGAATTAAGGCTGCAGTGGACAAGCGTCCTTAGACTACTCACGCCGCTCTTTTTGACACTAATAATATGTATACATGTCCTTGGAACATATCTTAGTAAAATCACTCGAAATGAATACACATGCCTAACTCTCATACGATTCTTCTCCTATAACTGACGTTACCACTCCTCCACAAATGAAAACAAAGACTGTCTCCCGATATAAAAGCAGGCGAGTGTCAAATGTTGTCATCGAGTGGACGTCCAATTTCCTACCGCCCGGCGACTGTTCACAGGGCCGTAACTAGGGAATCAGACCTATGAAATTTGGGACACTGAGGAAAATTTTACTAGCCCCAAATTACTGTAGCTAAGGCTGAGTCTATAATAATTTCTTATAAATTTTGTGACAGTAGATTGAAACACACTAATATTTTAACCTCTCATGGATGGTGCTAGAAGTGGACTTTGGTAGCTATTGCTTCCACGTGTTGTATGTGACGAACGACTTATCGACCTGAACTGGTAATCGAACTCGGGACTCTGCGTTCAAGTTAAACATCGTGACGTTACGCTAACCGTGTCGGTAATTATAATATTTATAGACTAGTAACGTCTGGTCGGAAGAAAGAAGAAACGGAAGTCTTTGGGGCTCCACGAAGTCGGGTCGTCGGGCCCCCGGGATGCCAGGTAGCCCAACCCTGGCTGCAGTTTTCTAGGTCGTCGCACTCGTCGCTCAGTCAATATGGCAGCAAATGCCTGATCGGCTTTTAACAATTTCAATCGGAGCTTCAGCGGATTTCTGGGGTTTTTTACTGGTTGTGATAGATCGAAATTCTATTTGCTTCACAATGGAGCAAATTTATACGAAATAAGTCATACTTAGCTCTGGCTTACGATGCACAAAGAATTAAAGCCGAGAAATACGTAAGTAACACTTATGCCAAACCATATAGTTTCAAATGTTTTTTCAGTCGATATTTTGCTACCGAACGGTTCTGAATAGAGAGCCTCTTAGTCACAGTAGCTTAACCCTATTGCTTGGCATTACAGTCAGAAGCTGCTTTTATTGTTTATTAAGAAAAGGTTCAAACAAGTTCTTACTTGTATCTTTATAAATGTATTGAGAACAGGCTTGTGAAAAATCATACGCTTAAATATTTTACAAATATTATTCTGAATGTGTATTCTCGCTTTTCCGCTTTTAGTGTTAATACAAAATTTTACTCGAAGTGTTATAATTTTATCAAACAATGTATGTTCTTATTTGAAATATATTCGTTGTTTTATTCACATTTCCTTAAACATCCAACAAAAGCTGTATTCAGTGTAACAAAGAAAATGCGAAACTTTCCTCTGAATACCGCAGCCGCATTAAGTAAAGCACAGTTGGTTATTATCCCTTTTGTTTTTTGAGTTTTAATTTCTTTTGTAATTTGCGTTTTTTGTCCCAATGCGACAGAGGAATTTGTTGGTAAGATGTATGTTGGTTTGTTGTGCCGTATTTATTTAAACCAAACACTGAAACCCTGTTGGAATATTTGTATTGAATATATTTTTTTTAAAAAATTACCCTAATAAATGAGTTGATCCAATTTCCCTTTCTGTCGTTGAATATTAATAAAACCTATTAATGATTCTTGCTATTTTGTGACCCGCATTTATCCTAGTAGGTCTTGAATTAAAAATACTCAGATGTATCGCTTACATTTAAGGCCTCTCCCACAATGGCGTCTTTCGAGCGTAGACGTCGTGGCAGTATCCAATCAGCGTTCAGTAAATGCCGCTGTGCAAGCGTTCTGCCTACACTGATTGGATGCTGCCCTGTTGACGCTCGAAAGATGCTAGTGTGGGGGAGACCTAACTATTCACTCCCAGAAGTAATGTAGCTATAGAAGTCATCGCTCTTTTAGCGATAAAATCGCCGTGATTGTACATCTTTGTGTTAAGAGCAACTGTAACTTCTTAGTATGGTATACAAAGAGTATCATCTATCTGTTTCTAGCTCTACGTTTATGTCACAATAACGATATTTTTCCAATCGCAAGTTCCTGTTTCATCATAGTAACCTTTTACTGGTATGGTCGCCATAAAATCCAGTTGTTTCTCATAAGAAACAAACCAATGCAGCAGAAACCAGAAGTGTGTACTATGTTTCAATCAAGAAGTATCATCGCCTACACAACACGATCACAGTTGAAAAATTCCAGGAACTCGTCAACATAGTTAATTATGGCAGCTAATTAAGGCTCGGCCGTGTAGGCTCTGCGCTCAAGTGACAACTAATTGCGGTGGCGCTGCTGTCGCTTAGAGAAGAGTGAGATACGTAGCGCAAATGATACGGCTAGTCAAAATTGGACGTTTTTTTTTTAAATCATGAGTTATTTACTTTGTGATCTGTGCATTAAAGAGCATTATCTAACTAAGTTACTTAGTTAACACACAGGCTACGTATCGGATTGTAAAATATAAAGGTTAATTGTTAGACAATTTGCCTGAAGAAATATCCTTTATGTAGTATATTCTTATGTGTGTGGAAAAGCCAAAAAACTAGTTTAATGTACTAAAATGACGGCCCACAATTCCTAACCGCTCATTTTGACCCAGACGATATGTATAAAGAACGCTGATTTCTCATGCCCATCGTCACTCAGCACCAGTCAAAAAGTTAGCAAAAATAGAACGCCCCGAAATACACGCGCTTACGCAGACGAGCTCCCTTTTGTTTCGCAAACGTAGTAGCGACTAGCGCGGTTCAACGCTGTACCGCCACTGCTGTATGTGCAAAACTCAATGCAGCTAGCTATGTTTTTTTCATATACCTTTACTCGACATCCACTAGGCAGAAAGACAGGTCCCGCACCGGTAACGTTTCTTCGGGGGCCTTATCATGGACGCAGAAAGCGTAATCAGTGTTGTTTTTACGTCTCCATTCAGAAAAAAATAATGTTGAAGGACTACTTCAATATTGTTTTTTTATAAGAAATCATGTTTATGGTTTCTATTTGTACGCAATGTGAAACTATTTACAGAAACTGTTTGTTTTATTTGGCCTGTGACGTCAGAGACGGCTATTGAGACGGTGCTTATGTGAAAGAATGCTTTGATGTGTCTTAGCATTTCGAAGCATTTCTTTCTTAGCGGGCATTAGAAATTCGTGCAATTTCATATTTCCTTCTTTAATTAAAAAAGAAACGTAAGATGTTTAATTAAAATGGTGTTTGATCCGATGCAAAAGTAGTTTTATGGTAAAAAATTGATGATGATTTATTTTTTTATTAACATGGTAATAATCTTCATTAATTAGTATGAATATATAATTCAAAAATACTATTACGATAGAAACGTGTAAAACTAGAAAGTTAATATTTTATGTGAAAGTAAAGTAAATATAAGCAATAAATTCTAATAACGCTATCTTGCAATTCATTCAAATATTAAGAGAAAACGTTTTTTTTATTAATTAAGACACACTAACTATTGAGAACAGTTGAAGGAACGGATATCTGACAGTTCCCCAAGGAATTAAAGTAAAAACCAGGATAAAATAAATATTTAAGGGGGCTCCCAAACAACGTGATTTTTTTTGCTCGTTTTTATAGATATTGGTGCGTAATGCGTACGTAATGGTGCGCGAGTTTTAATTTGGTTAGATCAACGAAATTTAATTTCTAAAAACCAAACCAAAACATTTACTTTAGCAACATTTTAGAAATCTTTTTCGCAGTTCCCATACAACCATATTATGTTTTACTTAAACGTAGTGACTACCTGATTAGTGGTTTTAAACGGTTTTGTTACTGTCACCGATTTTTTTAAAATTTTCTTTTTCCATGTTCTCTGATGAAGCCCAACGAGCTCATTTCCACTCGGCAGTCGTTTTCCGCCGCGTGATCGAATCACCTCTCCCGACGATGTCGGCGGCAGATTACTGCTGTTACTTCGTTATTTCATTCCCACTGATTAAATTTTATTTTCTGACTGGAGTATGTTGATGGAACTTATTAGGGAAGGTTACATCGGTTGGGTTTTAGCTGGTAAGGAAAATTCGTAAATTCGAGTCGAAAATTTGCAAAGTACCAATCTTTATCAGTAATGTTTAAATAAGGTTTGTTTAAGGTCTTAATGAAATAAAATCTTTTTTTTGTTTAATGGTAGGATCGAACTGGTTTCCATCCATGCAATATGGGAGAATGCTTTTATACGTTATCGGTATAAGAAGGTTTGATTCCCGTTTTGATTGACTTTTCGAAGTATTTGTGTTGATATCGTTGTGTTGGTACCTTGTAGGTTTAATACCCTTTTAGAAATCGATTTTTCTAAATTTGGCTCGCCTGTGGTCGTGCGACGTGCTGAGAATCTCAATGCTGGGAAACGCATAGCATAATAATTATTTACTTTTGGAATTTTTGATCAAAACAATTGGTGTTTGTTGGCGTATTTCATAAAAAATGCTTTGTCGATAAACTATTTTATAACTATGCGTAACAGCTCTTTCCCATTTACCAAATTTTCAATAGTAGTAATGATTTAATATCCAAAACAGATTAAAATGCGATAGTCTAAATTATAGGACCATCTCGCACTTTACTTCAATTAATTCCAAGGTTTAATAGTGAAGATGCTCGCCGCAAAATGATTAATTTGAATATTTTGTGGCTCCAAATAGAATTTTAATGAATAGATTAGAATACAAATTTCTATTTATCACTTTGCTTGATGCTCAGCAATATTTATGGGTTCTTATATACTAAAAGTAGGTCAGTGGTAAACAGATAATATAAAAATAATTATTTTCAACTAAAATGAGTTTTTATTAAATCCTACCAACATTATAAATGCGAAAGATTGTAAGTATGGATTTATGGATGTTTGTTACTCTTAAAATGGCAAATTTGCTAGTACCCATATATGACTTGATTATTTCTAGTTTCTCTTCTTATATTTATATCTACAATAACTCACTTTTTATGAGCGGGAAAACTAGAACCTAACTAAACTTTTTATATTATAAAGAAGTGAACATTTTTTTTCGTCTGTTTACAAAAATCTGTTACATCGTTTACAAGTGTTTAAACCCATTCTGAATGAAAGGTTTATTTAGATATTCAGGTCGACTTTAATTAAAGTCCAAAACTTTATTACCGAACATCCTATCACTAAACTGTGATTGGAGCTTGGAAAGTTTTCGGATCCCTCAATTTAATTTGTCAAAGTGGATCCTGGGTAATGGCACCTCTCCATTCTCCATAACAGATCCATCAGAGGAGTAACTAATCATTCTTTAATTTCGCGCTCACAAAAGGGGTCTCACAATACGAGTATACCGTCTCATCAATCATCCATTCAAATTTTCCCAGGACGCCAAATTTATAATGCACTCGTAGAACATTTTTGTTTTGCCAATGAAGTAGTCAACATTTACTTGCAAATAAATAAATAATAAAATGTTTTCCACAAACACACCAATTATCTAGCCCCAAACTAAGCAAAGCTTGTACTATGGCGACTAGATAACGGATAAATATACTTAAATACGTTTATAAACATCCATGACTTAGGTGCAAATGCTCGTGCTCATCACACTAACATTTGCCCCTCGCGGGATTCGAACCCGCAACCGCCAGGCATTGTAGTCCGGAGCGCGAACCACTACACCAGACGGTCGTCGAAAATCATTACTATTCTCTATGAGGTCGTGGTATCATAAGGAGAGGGTAAACGGGCAATGTGTTGCCGGTAACACATTGTTGGGTTTTCCACATGAGCAATAGCTGACAAAATAGAACTTGTATGGAAAACAGGACCTTTCCTGTAACCCACAGCATCGCAGCGTAAATGTTGTCTATATTTTATCAAAAGGGGTAATGCGCGTTGCTTACACGCCTATCACAGTTTTGGACGACGGGCAAACGTTAGCGCAGTACGGTTTTAGACTTTTGTATTATTGCACTTCAGTTACTTCTACTTTTTTTGGGGTTACGTACCCAAAGGGTAAAACGGGACCCTATTACTAAGACTCCGCTGTCCGTCTGTCACCAGGCTGTATCTCATGAACCATGATAGTTAGACAGTTGAAATTTTCACAGGTGGTGTATTTCTGTTGCCGCTATAACAACAAACACTAAAAAACAGAATAAAATAAATAAATAAGGGGGCTCCAATACAAAAAACGTGATTTTTTTGCCGTTTTATAGATAATGGTAGGTACTTCGTGCGCGAGTCCTACTTGCACTTGGCCGGTTTTTTTTGAGCCATGCATCGTGTTTTGAAAGTAAACGTATAAAAGTGGGTACCGCTTTCAAAGAGAACTGTCAAACACGGACGTTATTGCTTTAGTTTTATTTTTTGTATCGTTGTTGGAGTTTGTTATTATAGCTTGCAGTAGCAAGCTATTCACAATAACCTTACCTTACCCCCAGGGGCGTGCGGCGCATATAGGCAATTAGGCAGTGCCTACCTGGTAAATGAAAAGAGGTAGGCAATAGGTACGAAAAACGCTAATTTTCATCAATAAAGCACCTAAGTAAGTAACTACTGCCTACCTCAAAATAATACCAATGCCCGCCACAGCTTACCCCTTAACCCTACCTTTACTAATAAACGTTAATAGAACAGTGTTCAGTTTGATTTAAGATTGTATGTTACAAACAACATATGTGTCGTATCGCAACGACTTTCTCAATGCTCTTTCCTTTATTTTCCAGGTTAAGAAAATGGCGGAACGCGTATCCAAATGTCGGGAAGAGGTGTCCAAAAACCGGGAGAAGTACCAAGCAGCTCTGGCGGAGATCACGGCGTACAACCCTCGGTACATAGAGGACATGACCGCGGTCTTCGAGCGGTGTCAGCAGATGGAGGCGCAGAGGCTGACCTTCTTCAAGGACGTGCTGTTCAGCTTCCACAAGTGCCTTGATATCAGTAAAGAACCTACGTAAGTACTATTTTTTATTAGTCCTTATTCAATTTTGCGAATGGGAGTACGATTGGACAAATTGTTTCGGCAACATTGCCACAAACAAACTAATTATTTTAATGTTATAAATTCTAGTCCAGTCGATATCCAGTTGTGCCGTTCCAGTCTGCCCGTCGCACCTATAAAGAGCTCTGTAAAGAGCTCAGAGTTAAATCAAATAAACGATTTGATTTGCGGCCAGATAATTAAAGTTTCTTTAGTTAGTCTGCGATCACTTGTCTTAAAAGTATAGTCCGCTAAGGTCGCGAAGTTCATAAGAGTACGTACCCAAAGGGTGAAAACGGGTACCTAAAGGTATGATTCGGATCTTGACAGTCGCCGCACCATTAAATAGATATTTGAAAACGCGACTGCTGGGCAGCGACTACCTAGGTACTGCAGAAGTACCTCATTTGTACCTTTATACTAAGCCTACGCTGTCTGTTTGTCCGTCCTCTTACCTATAAATAGATGTAGCATTTGAACTTTATCCAGTTGAATATTGGCCCTCTTTTTCTAGTTACTCTTGCTTCATGCATCAAAGATCATGTCCAGAAATGGGACAATACGCTTTAAAGAATAATGACCTTACTACAAAATAGATGGACTAGGGTTAAACACTTGTCTAAAATTAGTCAACCAATTTGAAATGTTGACAGACATTCGAGACTTATTATAACAAATTGGTTGACTAATTCTAGCTTAGTTATAGTTCTTACACGTGCTTCATGCATCAAAAGATTATGTCCAGAAATGGGACAATACGCTTTAAAGAATAATATTCTAATGCAAACACTAAAACTGGTTTCAGATTACCACAAATATACGAAGAATTCCACCACACGATAAACAACGCGGATCACCAGAAGGACCTCAAGTGGTGGGCCAACAACCACGGGGTCAACATGGCCATGGCGTGGCCCCAGTTCGAGGTACAACCCCCTACCCCCTTCCCACCCTACACATATACTCTGCCAGTTTGCTCACTGACTCTGATACTCAAAAACAATTTGACAAATTGAAATGGCTTCAATGACATGGTTTCTTGTCTACAAGATGATTTCGGTACTTATTATACAAATGATTTTATCTGTAGAATCAATTTAAAAAAAAATGCTTAAAAGATAGTGCAACAATAAAGATGATGTTGATGTGTTTTTAAAAAAATATATTTTTATTTTATTTTATTCTAGGTATTTGGAAAAATAAATAATTTTGTAATAACTAAAATACAGTTAAGTCTTAACCTAAACATAAAACAAAGCAGGAAATTATGGTTATTTATGGTTTATTTATTTATTTATTAAATATTAAATATATATGGTTATAATATATGGTTTAAAAGTCAATGACAACTTTTGTATTGTCATCTTTTTATTTCACTAACGGTAGTTATTGAAAGTAATACAAAATTATGTAGAAAACCAGTCAACCTGTAGAATATTTAAAGTATTTTTTCAAATAATTTACTTTGTTCTATTTTGTACAATTATTATTATAATGAAGCCATTTCAGTTTGACGTGTTTTTTACTCCCTGTCTTTTACTATGCATATAATTAACTTTTGAATGCTTTCTTCATGTTAGAATAAATAGTTGCATTTTAGACAGTTTAAATTTATTCATTGATATTGATAATATGGAGCATGAGACAAGTCTCTTCCCTCTCGTTATTTTAATTGTATATCTATAGTAGTAGGCCTACGGTAGAATTTGCGCTTTTTATAGTAAGTCGTAGTAAAATAATGCCTTACAAACATATTTTAAAAGTTTGTATTAAAAATTTAATAATTCTAAAAATTTTTAAAACAAAAATAAAAAAATAATATCAAAAATAAAAAAAATAAAATCAAAAAGTAATCTCTCCGGCGGGGAATCGAACCCCGGTCTCCCGCGTGACAGGCGGGGATACTTACCACTATACTACCGAAGACTTGTGGGTTGTGGACGAAATTATTCATATGTATCGAAATCTACATACCGAAAGTTATCTTTTCCTTGTTAAAGAGTTTTCTACTTGAAAATGAAGTCTTTTACATTTTATTTAATTCATTTTAAAAATTTACGTTTCTGTTGTGTTAGAGACGTATTTTTATTGAAGGTAAGTATTTTATTATTGCCTCTAACAATTAAATTGTTTGTATTTTGAATTTTTTTAGTCGAATAAGCTTTAAAAAAATCCTAAAATATTATTATTACTTAGGATATTTTACAAAAACTTAAAATAAACGAAGAAAAAAAGAATCTCTCCGGCGGGGAATCGAACCCCGGTCTCCCGCGTGACAGGCGGGGATACTTACCACTATACTACCGAAGACTTGTGGGTTGTGGACGAAATTATTCATATGTATCGAAATCTACATACCGAAAGTTATCTTTTCCTTGTCAAACTTTTTTATACTTCAAATGCCGATAAGAAATATTTTTTTCACATTTTATTTAATTGATTTTAAAAAGAGTTACGTTTTTGTAGAGACGTATTTATATTGAAGGTATTTAATTATTGCATCTAACAATCGAATTGTTTGTATTTTAAATTTTTTTAGTCAAAATAAGCTTAAAAAAATATTATTATTACTTAGGATATTTTACAAAAACTTAATATAAACGAAGAAAAAAAAGAATCTCTCCGGCGGGGAATCGAACCCCGGTCTCCCGCGTGACAGGCGGGGATACTGACCACTATACTACCGAAGACTTGTGTGAAATGTCGAATTTGCCAGTTCTTATCCACGCTTAATGTACCTACCTACATGTGTACATTATTAAAATGTTGGGTCGGAGTTTTCTTTTACTGTTTAGAGTGATCTGAAAATAAAAGTAATTTCATGTTTTTTTTTAAAATATATTTACCTATTAGACCACCTTACTACATTGCTCTAATCCTAAGGGAAGTAGCTAAAGCACTTGTGTTATAGGAATCAGATACAACTACGGTATCACAACACCAAGAGCCGAGTCAATATTGAAAAGTTCGTTTTCCACATTGACCCGACCGGGGATCGAACCCGGAACCTCAGAGGTGGCGACGCCATATATAGTCCGGCGTGCTCGCCTCTCGGCTACGGGTTTTAAAATCCAATACAAATATAGGACGAACCAGCGGACACACCCGACCCGATCCGTTCGAAGTACATACCCGAAGCTGCCTCAGCTGTTATATCTCGTATCGCGGCGACCGCCCGGCGCCCGCTCGCCGCGGGAGCGTGGGCCGAAGCGATGCGGCGCCTGCGTCGCTCCCTGCCGCCCTGCCTCGGGGGAGAGGGGGGAGCGAAGGTGGCGCCCTCCGTCGCCAGTAGTCTACAATACGGCAGCAGCCGTTTCTATAGCAACCCGTTAATGGTACGCGGTGTAAGGCGTGTGTCACCGCACAATACCACTAAAGAATGCAAATGGCAAATGCAATCACAGCATCATTATTTTTTTTAATAGATTTTTTAGCACGATTATAATATACTACATCATTTTGATAGCTGGTTGGTATTTATAATGGACTTCCGAAATTTTGGAACGATTCATATGATTATTTAAATAGTTGTTTAAATTATCAACTTTGATTATGCATACCTATCCAGAGGATCATTTTATCATACAAAAAATAATATGTTACTTTAAATTCTTTTAGTAAGATTTTAATTAAAATTTGTAATCATGTACCCTGTTCAAGTACCCTGATGATCACGCTTTAAAATGCACTTTTTTTTAGAAATAAATTAAATTAATAAAACGTCACAGCAATCACAAGCAAAATGGGTAACTGAGTTTTCACTTTTATTTTAATATTCAATTGTACTTTGATTTTTTTTAGTGTCAACGTGAAAAAAATAATAAAATAAGTAATATTTTGAAATATCCATGGTACCAATAGTAAAATAAAAGCACTTTTGAATTTATTTCCAATCAATGTAACTGGTTTGTACTGGTGATGCACGACTTTACACCGTATCGGTGGCGCATAGAGTCCATTTTCAATCAAAGACCACAGAGCAACTAGCACCCACGATCATACCCTCATCTCACGAAATCACGTTACAAGGACTCTTCTTGTCTCTTTCCATAAACAGCTTCGAGTAGACAAGAAAGGGACGGCTATAGTTTTCTTCATGTCTGAAAATATTATTTTTCGTTTAGAAAGGATGCTGCCTATTTCTTAGATTGGAAAGAGAAAGAAAAAGACTTGCAAGACACAGAAGCGTGGGTAGTGGGAAGCAAGTATCAATATGAACACTGGCTGACGTATTAGGATTGGTCATAAGAATCGTACAGTTGAGGTCACGTGGTCTAAATTTCTCCTTTTTGGTTGCACAAAGGAGGACGGAGAATCGGAAACTAAAAAGGTTGTCAAATTGGTTTAAAAATAATTGGAATAAAAAACAAAAGTTTAAATTCTTATGATGCATTCAAATTTATTTTTGCATTTACTCAAATTGGTATTGTTATTTGTCTCCAGAAACATTTTTTTTTTTCATAATATTCTGTTTTTTTTTTTTAATTTTAACTTTATAATAGTTTATGAGAATGCAGTCTATGATAATGTAGTTAGAAATTATCCGGTTACTATTAGTGTAAGCGTATTTCCTGTTAGTCTTTCCTCTATGATGCTCCTTTCTTCTTTAAATGTCTAATCGCATGGTTTTCTACAATTTCTACCTTCTCTCTACAGTTTGTCGTCACGCTACGCTAGCAAGCGACCGGCTTAGATAAGATTAATTGATGTATATTATAGCAAAAGTTAAAAGTGCTTCTGCTTAAAAACATAAATATTTAGGTCTCGTGCGCTTATATATTGATATATTTGCTCAACAGACCTTAAAAATTACATTAACCGTCAAATTATGACAGCTGTCACTGTCATAACAGTAAATTTTTGAAAGAGTTATTTTAAACTTGAAAAGGTATGTGTTCTGCAAATTAAAGAATTTTATCTTCTATAGTAAGAAGTTCACTAACCTGTAATGTACATCAATGATTATACCTACTCATTTTAAATCCACTAGCTTTCAATGGATGTGACGAGATTTGTTTGATTAATTTAAAATATGATTTTCTTAACTTTTTAGTTGCATTTAAGCTTGCGCTGAGATGTTGGGATATAATATGTCAATACAGAGTGATTTTTTAAACAAGGAAATCGCTTTAAGTGCGTTCTATGCCTTAAAAAGACACAACTTTCTACTGTGGCACTAATCTTGAAACCTGACAAAAAAGTTTTCTTTTCCAAATAGTAACTTATCTTGACGATATGTATTGAGCATCAGTTATTTTTTCATGTTGCGACGTTGGTTGCCATAGTAAAAGCTGATTACTTTAATTGGCAGAATGTTTTGTTAAAGTTATCATCTCATTTAACCTATCACCTTGTATTTTAAACAATTAACTGTCTAATAACTTGACAAAATTTTACATAAAACTATTATTTAAAGGTAACTGGTATGGAACCACGTGACATTAACGTTATTTTTAAAAACAAAGCTTTTTCAAGTGTTCTAAACAAAAAAATACATCTTATCCCAACGTGCCAGTGTATAGGCTATGTGTGGTCGTGTCGGTCCAACACTGTGGTCACTGTGACCTTGTGACGTCACGCGGTCCCCCGCGACCTCGTGACGTCACGCGGCCCGTGACCACGTGACCACTTGCGCAATCTGGGCAGGAGTACACGGAAGAGTTCCGGGACATCGCGAAGGGCAAGTCCAAGGAGAGCCTGCCCACTGGGCCCATCACGCTGCTGAACCAGCGCCCGGTCAGCGAGGATGTACGTGACAAAACTGACAATGAATACTCGCCTCGGTGCAAACGCTCACAAGTTTGGAAATTGCGTGTTGAAGTCTATCAAGTTAGAACTCCTTAAATAATTTATCGTTTTGACATGTAGCTACTGATAAAGCTATACATAGACATTACACGCTGAACTCTTACTAAAGGTGATTGTATGTACTTTCACAGGTTACAAATACTACCACAACACCGAAAAAAAATAATCGATTGATTTTAAACATTAAAGGTTTAATTTTTAAGTTTAAAATTGTTTGAGGACATCAATTTCGTAATTTAGGGTCATTCGACAGACCTTAAAAGTTCTACTTTAATAAAAACAATATTATATATCTTCAGATTTGTAACGGTCGTACTTCTGTTATAATGCAGACATAAATATGAATTGAACGCTTTTTTGAATTTGTGACGTTTGCACCTACGAGTACCTACTGCCCGTTTTTCTCGTGAGATGTTGACCAACTTTATCGGGCAGTTGAATGTGAAGTCATTTTACTTGAAAACGCAGTCGACAACTTGTCATCCCATGTACCACCAAACGTAAAACGTAAAATTTTCTCAATCGATATCGAACTCTACCGGTTAGACTTCAAAGTTAAAATTCGTTTGAGCTGTGTTATATTGGGTTGACTTGCCTTGACTGAACATAATCAGCTGCTAGCAAACGACAACTTTTATTAAGAAATTCTAATACGACATTCTCAAGGTAGATAATAATAATTATTAGTTTAAAAATAGTATTTTACTTGCCATTAATATATAATACGCCGTTTGTTAAGTATAGTTGTTATTAGTTGTTGTGTTTGAGCAGTATATTATGTATTTTGAAGGCATATCCATCCCATAGATTTTTATTGGCAGAGTACACTCAAATTAGCATTCCTAACTTGTAAGTCGACATCCCGATAAAGAAGTTTATCATCTGCCGAGAAACAGGGAGTACCTTATAGACTGGGATCCCACCGTCAGACACTACGTTATTGAATACTGGCAGAACACAGTTTACTATGTGAAAATGATAAATAGTTGCTTAAAAAATGTTTGCCGGCCTCGCAATATTTGGTTCCGTAAAGCAACTTAAGGACGTTTTTCTTTTGCTCATAGAAAGCTTCCACAAAAATCATAAATTAGCAAACGACTTAAATCGCTGCCTATAAAAAATCTTTTGGACCAAATTTACTCATGATTGCATATAATTATTTTATTATTTTTGGGCAAGACCAAGGCAGAAACCTTTTTTAAATAACCTTTTGCCTTTCTTCATTGTGACTGTGTTTTGATGGTACGTGGTGGTCAAGTGGTTGGCTCCTACGGTGGGATCTTGGTCTATTACATAGAAACCGATAGAGAGACGGGGTCTAAGCACATCGTAGGTATAAAAGAGCCACAGAGTAAGTATTACACAGAGACACCACTTGATAACATTTCGCCCCGCGACTACGCTGTGGTTAGGCCTTAAAGGGAATTCAAATGAGAATGAATGTTCTTCAGCCTTTTAGTATTTGAAGCATGTTTAAAATATCTTCTAAAGCAGTAGAAATTGGGATTCAAGGTCATTCTCGTTTTAATCGAAATACAATAAAAATAACCAAAATCATTTCAAATGACAATTTCAAGAGATCTCCTTTTCTTATCAATCGAGTATCAAAAGGATAGGATGTATAATCTAATTGCAATTTCCAGTTACTATTCATGGTTTTGATTTTTGGCTATTTTTATGCTTATAGACTTTATATAAGTGTGCTTTTTATATTGTTTGTTTTTATTTATTTATTTCGATGTTGCATGTTGGATGTCGCTTCCCTCAATGCATATCGCATGTTTAACAATATTAAATGTTAACTAATATCTTGCGATAATTATATAGCATTTTCTATATATCAAAAGCAGTATATACGTAAAATATATTCCTTAATATAAATTCAAGTAATAAATAATATATTTTAATCTTGTATTTGTAAATTTATATAAATGTCCTCGTTTTACAATGTAGTACGATTTCAGGAATTTGCGATTTTGATAAAGATAGAGATGATTATGTTAAAGAATAAAGATAAATGTCCAAAAATATGCAGTTTTATGCTTTTATTTCTCTGTTTGTATGTACAACAATCAGTGACTTAAAATATATTACAGTGTGATGAAAAATACTAAACTTTTTATTATGTAGCTAGTGTAAAAACCTGAAGCAATTTAGTAAAAAAATAGTGAAAGTCAAACATCAAAACAAAGATAAAAATATTGTTCTTGTTGTTTGACAAAGATAAAAGGGTACTCTTTATTGTGTACAAAACAAAACAAATAATGAATTTGGATTCGAATAAATAAAATAATATTACGTACACACACAAGTTTCAAATGAATTCCTGTATCAATATTTTAATAGACGAAATCTTGAAATTGTGCTACACCAAATCGCCACCCGTCTCCCGTTCCATAAACAACATAAACGAAATATTTGTCTATGTCCGCATAGGAGCTGCCGCCGATCATAAACAACAAAGCGAGCAAGAACCACGCGGAGCCCCCGCCCGCGCCCTCCAACAACGTCAACAGCTCCAACAACACTAACAACACCGCCAACAACACCATAGACAAAAAGACCATCAGCGCCCCCATCGCTGTCACGTGAGTTTATACTTTATTCACAAATTGTCAAAGATTTGATACAAGTGAATGTGGTTATTTTAATTTGATAGGTTAATACGTCCGAACAAACGAAAGATTTTCGTTGTAGACGTTGTAGACTTACAGCAGCGGCAGGTGGAGTGGAGTAGTGGTGGAGTATAGCGTGTTCCTACTTACTGATATCTGACACCTTTGACAGTATCTAGCTAAGGCTAGAAAAGGGCTAAAATAAAAAGTGGAAAATTTTTGGGGGAAGTGACTTCAAGGTTGATTTTAAACAGGAAT
The DNA here is from genome assembly GCA_950371115.1 of Anania fuscalis. NCBI lineage: Eukaryota > Metazoa > Arthropoda > Insecta > Lepidoptera > Crambidae > Anania > Anania fuscalis. The sequence goes on from OX493344.1 coordinate 11,054,679, forward strand.
AGAAATGAGTGAAGAAAACATAAATCTTTTAGGTCCACCAAGATTTTCTATAAAAGATAGACGGTAGGTCTATGACACAGCTTCGTAGTCGAGTTCAATGATCATGTTCTATGTGGATATCGAATCTTCCTAGCATCCACACTTTACCCTTTCCTATATACTTCTATCCCTTCTTATTCAGCAGACTGGGTCTGAAGACTCGTGACTCTTATCTGTTTCGAAAACATTACACAGAATTATTAAAATAATGCACACACCACTCCTCTTTATGGTCTGATTCTAGTGCACAAATACGACATCTTTCAGTTACTGTAAGTTCAATTACGATTAATTACTTATAAACTTTCGCGTTGCATAATTTAAAACACAATGAAATGGTAATTTGGCAACGCAAAAGAGGTAACATTTTGTACCTAAATTATGATCGTGTTAATTCCCGTTTCATTGAGTTTCATTAACGATTGTTTAAAATTAAAAGGCTATAGTGTCTTGTTATCTTTGTAAGTCCCATAAATAAAGTTGTATTTGAGCAATCTAGATGACAGTATTTCCTTAACATCAGTGCCCCTTTCTACCCCCTACCCCATCCTTACCCCGCAGTATAGAGCGGCTGGAGATATTCGCTTGCACGGGCCCGCGCGGCCCCGGCTCGGCCCCGGCCGCGACGCTGGCCGACAGGCTCCTGCGGCTGGCGCTGCGGCCCAGCCTCCAGCAGAACACCTTCACCATCACCGACATGAGCGATCAGGGGCTTGATGCGTTAGTTAATACTTGTCTTATGGTCCACTCGCTGGTACGGAGCCGCGAAGCCTGAGGCCGAAGTAAAATTTTGATGATGTTCGATAATGATAAAATGTATATGGCAGGTCTCTCCCAACAGGCTGATCAAGAAGTCACTGGGTGAGGCCTATGTTCAGCAGTTGACGTCCTGTGGCTGAAATGATGATGATGATGATGTATAGGACTGACCAATACCGTCGTAAAATCACGTTAGAAAGGCGATGATGGCAGGCTAGGCAGTCATATGCAGTAAACGTCAAGTTTTGTTCTGGGCACTGCTCTCACTTGAGGCGCTTCAAATTGACAAACAAAATTACATACATCCAACAGAAATGTATCCAGCATAATTGTTGTTTTAAACCTGGTTTATTATTGAAATACACCTTCTTTATTTTGGTTTTTTCGACTGCATATTCCAGGAACGGTACAGCCTCAGCCCCTAAATCGAACAAAACCTCCCCGGCCAAGGATTCCCAAGGGAAGCAGGACAACCCCTTCGATGAGGACGATTGGGACGAGGAGTCCGGCGGCCTCACCGACACCGGCGAGCCCGGCCTGCCGGTGCGCGCGCTCTACGACTACACCGGCGCCGAGAGCGACGAGCTTAGCTTCCGACAAGGTAGGGGGGAAGGGAGGGGGGGAGAGAGAAATAGAGGGAGAGAGAGAGTGACATACCTGAATTAAGGCTTGAAAGTTGTTAGCCACGGGGGGACCCTAAATGTGGAGTAGCTGTCCGATACAAAAAAAGTTTTTGACTTGATCGATGGCGGTGTGTGTGTGTGTCTGAGAGAGAGAGAAAGAGAGAGAGGCGAATGCTACACGTATGATATTTATCGTGATATGTGGATTGTAATCCAGGGTCACGATATTTATAAACTGTATAGTATAGCGTGTCATGTATCGTGATACGCCATTGCGTGGAATGCTAGAAATCCAAGAATCTTCGATCTGAATTAAGTATCGTTGATCAATATCGAGTTTCTAGTCCATATTTAATATGTCAGAACTTATTCTGTCATCGATGGAGGCTGAGGAGGATGCACACGCCTTTTAATGCTACCGCTCAAATGATAGCAACACAAGCTTTATGTATATTGTCGCTCAACGCTGACCCGCTATACGTCCTAATTGGATTCAATAATTTGAATTTGATTAAATTCATCGGCGTATTGGTATAGTTAGTATAGTACAATGTAGATTTTTCGTTCCGTAATAGGAGTCGATAAATATCTATCAATAAATATCGTACGTGTAGCATTCGCCTGAGTGATAAATAAATTAATAAATATTAGACAACATTACATACATTGCTCTGATCCTAAGGTAAAGCACTTGTGTTGCTTGTGTTATAGAAATCAGAAACAACGACGGTATCACAACACCCAGAACCGAGGCAATATAGAAAAGTTCGTTTTCCCACATTGACCTGACCGGGGATCGAACCCGGAACCTTGGAGATGATAGATAGATACTGACCTGAAATAATTTGGATTGGCAGTCTGATACAAATGACAGCTAATTTGAACATCCTCTAGGGTGTGTGTGACAGAGAGAAGAGCATTTAATTCAATAGAAGAAGAAGACAATTGAATATGAAGGTGTCAAATTGTATAATGCGTTACCAAATCATATCAAAGAAGCAAAAACAATGAATATCTTTAAAAAGCATCTTAAACATTATATTCTCAATGAACTACAAAAGTATTAAAATAAATACAAATATTAATAAATCGTTAATAAATCAAAAAGATTAATTAGCAAAATAAATTTAATCATAACAAACTAAACAAAATTATTAATTAATCAAAGTACGCCCATGATCATCAATGTCACATCCACGCGAATCCCGCTTTTTACATCAGTGTTTTGTTTTGTACGTAGGAACTTGTATCGGCCAGGGCGACGGTCGTCCGTCACTGTTTATATCTACCCCTTAGTTAAATTATTAATTTGTAATACGTTCATCGAAGGCGATTATACTTTTTGTTATTGTTAAACTGTATTCTCAGTAAGTGAATTTGTAATTCTTATGAGAAATAAAGATCTTTAACCATAATAGTAGACGGCCGTCGGAACAAATCTCCCACGCAGCCGCAAATCGCAAATATTTCTACAATATTAACACAAAGATAAAAAAGAGCATCACTCTGACCGTTGTTCTCAATTTGTAGATTTGATTTGAAAGTTCCACATAAATAAATTGTACACTGATTCCTAATAGTTTGTTACTTCTTTTCAGGTGACCTATTCGAAAAACTAGAAGACGAAGACGAGCAGGGCTGGTGCAAGGGGCGTAAGGACGGGCGCGTGGGGCTCTACCCCGCCAACTACGTGGAGCCCGTGGGGCACTAACCCCCCTTACATGCCCCCCCCCCCCCACACACGTCACTACACCCACACACGCAAACACGCAGCAACGTCCACTAGGGTTGGTAGCTTTATCGCAGTCCCCATGTTTATACCCGTCAATATAAGGATTTTTATGATTATTGAAATTAAATTTATCCTAAATATAATGGAAGAATATACAACTTTTTACTAAAGACATCAATTTGCACTATTTAGTAAGGAAGTTTGATATTTAAACTCGTTGCTGCGTGGACACCATCTTTGTTTGTAACATATTCCATTGTACATCTATTTTATTTAGCGATTAAATCGAGTTTTAAGAGTACGTTAAAACCGTGGTTAGATGGTTATGGATTAGGAAATGACGGACGCGTCTGCGATTACTAAAGTATTGCCATATTTGAAAATGATTAAATCTACATTTTAATTGTTTAAGGGCCTTGGACATCTCTCTTGAATTAAGAACTAATTAAAATCGGTATTACTGATAGATAAATTCACATAAAACCAGGTTTTAGTCAAATCTCGATTTAAGAGGTTGTTTCAAGTGGCCCTTATAATTTATAAATATATCTTAATCGTCGATTTTTTTAGTTTAAATTGCTGGGAGCGATTCTAATTTATTTATGGCATCTTTAATTTTATTTATCTATTTCAAATATTTACGCGTTCCGTAAATCCTGGGTCCATCTGTTTATTATAGCTGGACATTTTTTGGTAACGTTATATTACGAGACAGATTCCCTATAAAATTAGTTATGTTTTATAAGTGCGAGTCACCAAGTAGTCATTATATTATTACAGTGATGTTCTAAGTACATATAAATTATTTAAGTAAATAAACGAAAATACGATGGCATCGTTTCACATTCACCGACGACCTGCCGAGAGCTTTAAACAGTCTTATGATCGCAGTTCATTCCTTAATGATACTACATCGAACGCTGGTCGTATCTTTTAGATATAAAGCCAGCTGGAGACGTATTTTTGAAGCATTAGAAATGAATCTTGAATTCTAACACGAATACGATTCGTGTGCGAACACTCTATTGCTCCCAATTTGACACATTTTTGAATCATTCGAATTAAGTGTTGCTATTATAGTGAAATTCTTGTAACTATTTTCGTTTCACGCAGAAAATATTAAATACTGGAACGCAAAAACTTATTGATTTTCAAAAACTGGCAACGAATCGCTTAGAACGGAACGAAAAAAAAGTTTTTAATCCGTGAACCATATGTTTACTTGACAATGTCATACTTCCAAACTTTCTACTAGTAGAATCGAAATACGAGTGGGTAAGAACACTCATTGCAAAAATCACAAATTAAATTTTCAAAAATTGTGATGTTAGTCATTCGCATGCGAATCTTGCGATTGCGTATTCGGATTGGAATTCGCATGATTCAAAAATACGTCTCTTGATTTTTTTTTTAAACATTTCGAGTTTTTTGGAAACCAAATTTTGTACATTTCTATTCAGATCGCCCGAATCGATTGTTTTGTAGACTTAAGCGAGTGTAGAACGGTGCAGCAAACGGATATTTTTGGAGGTAATTATTTTAGGTACGACGTGGTAACCAAAAATGTTTATTCGTAACTTTAGTGAGGTTTACAATGTGGTTTTAATGCGGATCCGCCATCGACTGTTAAAATTAGTACATGTGCGTGTTAAATTCGCGGTTGTAGAATTGGGGCCTTTTTGTACCGGCCGTGCGGCGGCCAATCTGTCGAGTGAGGCCGCAGCAGGAGCCTAGCTAAGCCAAAAAGTGAACGCCAATATAAATATTGTAGGCGAACCAAACTTAGTCGCAATGGGAGTATATACATGTGATACTTGCGGCCGTCGCCGCTGCACTAGGTGTGGTTATGTACATACACGATTACATATTCTTGTCGTGCGTATAGGATATTTATTTCCCATTGTATATAATGTAAACAGTAAAGTGATTGATGCGAGTGCAACGGGCGGGTCTAGTCCGGCGGACTGGCCGCGGGCCTAATATTTCGTAGCTTCCGTACGTTATGCGCTGCGTCCCTATTCCCGCTAGTTCCGTTGCGCTCGGAACTAGTAGAATTCCTACTGTCTTATTCAGGGTGCATTTACTTGTCCAGACTAAGGATAAACCACCGATTTTTGTACGTTAAAACAGTAGTTTAACCTTAGTCCTGGCAAATGCACTCTGAATAAGACAGCTACAGTTTCGTTACGGATCTTTTGATCCCCTACCTGCCCCCCTAGCATGACCAACAAAACCCGACGTCATGATATCATATAATAAAGCGATTTATCGACAGCCAACTGTCAAAATATTAACTTTTATCGAAACGGCGAGCATGACCGAGACGTCACCGGCTCACTGTTTCGATAAAGTTAAATATGGCGGCTATGTATATCATATTTTGACATTTGGGTGTCGATAAATCGCTATATCATATCGTGTTTTTTGGTCATGCTAGGGGAACTGGTGTAGAGTTAACACCTCTAGTTCCAGAGTAGTTACGGAGCTATTGGGAAACGGTGACTGCGTCCGCGCGCCTCTAGCGCCCTCTCGTTGTTAGATTAGATAATAATTAATATATAAAAATGTTTACCTTTTTTCTTTCCTTTTTTACCTCGTTTTAAATATTGTTGTAAATGTACCGCGCGGCCGGTAGGGGCCGCGCTCGTCTAACACTTGACTTCTGTACAGTGTCGTAGTTCACCTTAGTGTAGCCCCTTGTTTTCTTTGTTATGGGTTCAGAAACCTCTTGTGCAAATTCTTTGTATTATATTATTATCAGAGAGAGGGTGGTTTTGGACCACATATGTTAATATATTATTAATATTGGTAAAATAAACAATTGTTACATATGACCAATTTTGTTTTATTGACTTTCAAGTCCTTACTCATTATAGTGGCTAATCTTTATAGCAGCTGATTCTAGTGCCCAAACACAACTATTTTTTAATTTATTTTATTCATTTTTCAAATTTCCAGATTCGTCTCTTGGCTACTAAGAGACGAATCTGGAAATGATACCATACAAATCGCAACAGCATTATCTGATAGTATAGATTTACCCACTCAATAAATTTATATAATATCCATCTATGAATAAAGAATTCGAATTTTATAAGATACAATTCGAATTTTATATGAATAGTTAGGACAGGACGTCTGTCGTTTCAGCTAGTTAGTTACTAATACAAATATTTATCGGTCAGCGCAAGTTAGCCCTGCAGTTTTTTGTACGATAAAAACTAAATTATTAAAATAGATGGGGTAAATAAGGGTCATTGAGTAAAAGTGAAGTTTAATTTAAAAATCTCTTTATTTGATGGTTCGCAGCGCTGTTACACGGCACCGGGGCCCACTGCTGCACTGACGGGTACAGACACATACTAGAAACATTCAATTAGGCTTCATATCGCACTACACATTTACGATATACTCGTACAGCAATAGGCTATAAATATGAGGTTACTAAGCGAAGCTAACTTCTAACTATATTTTGATGTGCCTCACTATGAAGAGTAGTCAGAAACACTTTGACTTTTAGCAATATTTAAAATAAAATAAATAAATAATAATTAATAAATATTGGACAACATCACATACATTGCTCTGATCCTAAGGTAAGTAGCTAAAGCACTTTTGTTATAGAAATCAGAAACAACGACGGTACCACAACACCCAGACCCGAGCCAATATAGAAAAGTTCGTTTTCTACATTGACCCGACCGGGGATCGAACCCGGAACCTCAGAGAAGGCGGCGCCATTTATAGTCCGGCGCGCTCGCCTCTCGGCTATGGAGGTCGTCAAATAATGTCGCATTTGTGCAAAATCGCGATGACCATAAGCCAAGTTTTATCCAAGCGCTGGCATGCCAATATGTTTCGCACAGTGTAATCATATCTGCTGAAAGATTGGACTGGCGCGAAGTGATTACACGGGCCCACTGCGCCATAAGCTGGCGCAGTGGGCCAGTCTTACTGGAATGCGCTGGTTAGGTGTAAATTTGCCTTTAAATTTTATAAGCGACTGTCATTTCTACTATACGAATTATAAAAATTGACGCTAGCCGATTATTAGCTAAGTCTAGCTAAAAGCCCAAGGTTTTTTTTTTTACTTTTAAGTCATTGGAAGTATTAAACCACTTCACAGAGAGGCGTCTGGTAGCTAAGCACAACACTATACGCAAACGATAAGGCATCGTATTGCTTGTAAATTGTAATCTATCAAATACAATTTCGAGAAGCTAGTGATTTGGTCTAGGCAACGTTATAAGGACGATTTATATGGCATATTTACGATACGATTTCACTATTATCCTTCTATAACAATTAAATAAGCTGTCATAATTGGGATGTTGTTGACACCGTTTACAATTAATTTTAGGAAATCATGTCTTTCAAAAAATCATTTTATATTATAAGTTATTAATCGCTTAAAAAGCAATAAATATTTAGTCATTTACTTCCTTTTAGGCTACATAAAAGTGATGCTACAACTTTGTATTCCCATACAAAATCCCAATTCCTATAAAAATATGGGGAAATCGAGTTTTGTTAGGTAATAAAAGGAACTTTAACAGATTGGTTGTGTCATCATCCATAATATTGACGTGGTCAAGAATGTAAAACATAGTTCGATTTTGTCTGTAATAATCCTATTTACATCATCATGTGTTAGCATAGTATCGGCAAATCTACACGAAGTCAGCTTTGGCGCCAGTCACTCGTATGTCGACGGGAACTAACGTATGAAAATCTACTCGCCCGTCTAATCTGACACGTGTATACAGGGTGTCCCTTGAAGTATTGATCAAATTGAACAGGCGCATAGAGGGAGTGACTCCCAAACTTTTTGGTTCTATGAATTTGGATTTTATTATTGGCGGAAAAAAGTTGTGACAAAAAGTTCAACAATTAGATTTGATCCTTACTTTCAGGGACACCCTGTACATTTCAAATATAAGGTCCATGTATACAGCGCCGTTACTGCAACAGTAGCTGACATCACTGGCATAGGCCACGGCGTTACTGCTATTAAGCCTAGCGTCAAAGTGAGTTGGCAAGAGAAAGAAACGTACAAAAATACGAGTCTTGGAGTAAAGAATTGACGAAGTAAAAACAGTGTATTTCGCACGGGGGGTTTCCCACACAACAAGATTTGAGCCCACTAAGAAAATGTATCTTGATTGACCCGAATCGAAAAATTACCGTGACCCTTGTCAATCGGGCAGTATGTTATGCATGAGCAAGCGAGACAGCAGTGTGGCCTCAGCCTTGGTGTAAATTTGCCATACAAAGAACCATTTCAATTTACCATTATATTCAGTATCTTCTCATGCCTCGTACCATTCTAATTGGCACAGTATAAATCGTCCTATTCTGAGCAAACGAGTTCCACCCTGTGCATATTTGGCACGAATAATTTCCGGACGAATCTTTTAACAGTAAATGCAGTTTGCGACCGAACAGTATGTACACACGAGCGACGAGCCGCAATGATATGTCTAACGAAACGATATTTATGTACACGATGTGACCAATGAGTATGTAACGATAATAATGTATATTTTACTAGTTAACTTCCTTTTAGAGGATTATTATATAGCTCCCATCCAACTTTACTATGAGACTAACATCGTAATATCTCAAATAAGTTCAATTGTCATAAATTATACTTTTTAGTATGGCAAAGATTTTTGCAATTTTGATGTCAGTAAAATGATGAAAAGTTGTGTAAGCTATATAATCAACCATAAAAAGGAACTTAAGTAATAAAATATAACTTTATACAGTCCTTGCAAAGCGACCTGAAGGAGAAGCTAAATCGGAACTTTTCACCAGTTTAGTATAAACTACGGTGTTCTTTAAACTTTATGGCGTTAATGGCTCAATTTGTGGCGCTGAAACTTGGCGATTTTAGCTGAATAGTCTGTGTTATAAGATTACAACAATGCAATTTCAAAATTGAGCATAATTCTAGCCTACACTTTTCATTACTTGTGCAGAGATTTTTTTTAAAAATATTTTAAATTAATCTATAATTTTTAATTACTTATTTACTTTACTTCAGTAAGTGAGTAAGGTTTGTGTCAGTGTGATAAAAGACTACATCATTATAGTTTGCAATCGCTGCTGTGAATGCTAAAAAATATTTGGTATAATAATATCTCAGTAATTTCAAAGCGACAAACATACAATTTCGCTTCGCCTTCAGATCGCTTTCCACGCGTCAAGAACTAAAAAGGGATAGCTAAACAAACGAGATTCCCGTAAAAAAAATATATATATATCTTTGATTACAAGAAAACTAAATGCCCATCTACACGCTAGGTACCTTTGTAAAACGTAAGCAAGCGAGCCTTAGTTTTAAGGGATGCCCCGACCATTCCATTTCCGAAGACCTTGTATTAACCCCTTACCGAGCTACAGCAAAAACATTGCCACTACATTTGAACTATAATCCCTCGTTAAATGGTATAGTGAAAATATAATCTTTCCACTGTTCAGTAAAGAGTTACGCCCCGCCCACTATCAAATCTCAGGCACACAACAAACACAGTGATAAAACAAGAATCATACTGTTTAAAAAAAAACTTTGTCTGTGGTTTTGTATTATATTTGTTTATGTATTTCGTGTGGATGAGCAGCGTAAATATAAATTAAGAAATCAAAAGAAACATTTTCTAAAGGAGTAACGAGTTACGACTTGGGAATTAATAGTAATTATCCAGATTATGTAATGCTAGTCTGCAAGGTCATAACTAAGTCATTTGGAATAAGATTGCCGTGTGCATCCCAGTTATACTCGGGTACGAATATACATTTCTATAGATGATGTTATAAAATTCTTTTCTATAACATACTAGTGACGATCAATTTAAACTTTGTAAATTTTGCGGTAGTACTGAACTGCGGTAGAACATATAATCTTACAGTGTTCGTTTTCATATAATTTCCAAACGCCACAAACCCCAAAGTTTGCTTCAATGTCAAATATAAAGAACAGAAATACACATAATGGAACAAAATTCTTTACACAACAATAATAAGATAAAATATTTACAAATATCCAACGTAACAATATCATTAAAACTATTTGTCGACAGGTAATACTAAACTAAGATACAAAGGCTCGCATCGACTGGGGCCGGGGATTTCCCAATACGTACTTCGCCATTTCGGAAACTATGGATTTGCAAACACGAAATATCATTTGGAAACTTTTATTACAACCAGACATGATGCGAAAATGGGAACGTTTGTGAAGTCTGTTCCGGCTTAGTTTACGAATAAAAACATAACAATGTAAACCAACTTAGGTAGGTAAGTGGAAATCCGTATGCATTTTATTGAAAACAAACAGAGATGTCTTATTTAAAAAGCTGATGGTACTATTAAAAGGCTCATAATCCCATAAAATTATCGTGACATTTACAAAAAAAATATTTTCCTCAAACAAGCCCCATGTTTTTATAGGCTACTTTTATTTTAAATAATAAATTAATAATATCATTCAATTATATTAGTAATTTATTTGTTTATTCAAAATTAAAAGTGAATGCCGTCATTTTTGTTTCCATATTTCGCCAGTTCAGAAAAGAGAGACTCTTTATTTAAAAGTAAAACATTCGAAAACTTCCCAAACGCGACTAATGTGAGGGTAACCACAGTTCCGAGATGGGAAGGGCCCGCGCGCCGATGGAGCTAATGTCGAGTCGAGATCGCGCTATGACACGTTAAAACAAGCATTCCTGGAAATATCATAATATAAATTAAAATAACTTTATTTTTAAGGTTTTCACAAAAGGAATAACTCGTCAATACAATCACGGCCAGAGTCCAGAGCGAACTTTTTAAGTTTTGGTATGTTTGAGGCTATCAAATAATAAAATATGCTGATATAAAAATATAATTTGTGTATGTTTTTGTGACAGGAATGTTAGGAAGAAAATTTCGAATTAATGTTTTCTTACGTTTTCTTTTTATTGAACCACGCTCTGTAATTTATATCAATTCAGATACTTTTCAGAGCTGTACCTGTAGGAACTTATTTTTGTGTATTTTTTTGTATATTTGATTAACCAAATACGATAGAAAATAAATATCTCTATAAGTACTAACATGGGACATACATTTAAGTATTCTGTCGAATAGATGTTACAAACCAATGTAACAAATTATCAACGTTACTGAAAAAACTGGACTCCCTCGTGAGATTTTTCAAATAAACAATATTTACAATATCCATAAAGACACTAGGGAACATTTACATTAAAACGACTAAAAATACAATCTTATAAATCAGAATACATCGTGTTTAGTTTAATATAATTAAACAAAGTCTAGTTTTATTTGTAGACTCGTTATAGGCAATAGTGCTGTTAACATATTTACTCCACACTGTCTTGTAAATCAAACAAAATCGATTCATCGTTATTATTTTAACGATAAGAGTTCTACACACAATAAAGTGTTGTCACACACTCAGTCCGTCCAGCGAGTCACTTAACAAATGGAATATATCAACTCCTTACGTCTTCTGAAAATTCGATAAACATACTATTTTTTGGTCGATAAAAAAAACTTGTCTTGTTTAGTGACTCAGCGAACAGATTATATTCACAGAAGAGTATTTGCTATAGTATCAGATGTTTAGCTTCATACAATGCGCTAGAGCAACGCACACAGACACGAAATCTCGGAACACATCCATATACGCCCAAGTGTCCGTGAGCGATCTCTGTGTGCGTTGTTTGAGCGTGCATATCTTCTGATACATTAATTATTATGTGCTATAGTGTTGTATTATAGCACTAGCGGGGCGAGTATGCGCTTGTATTGTCTATGCTGCACGGCAAGTTGCGTCAACTGGCGGCAGCAATGGAAATTATTCAGAGATGATCAGCTATCTCTTACTAAAAAACATCACATTCTTTCGTGGTCATATACTGCTGTAAAATTTAGCATTTATAGACAATTTTACACAGCATCGATCACCGTTTAAATCTCGAAAACCAAAATTCACAAAAATATCTCAGTTCTTAATTATAAAGTCTATTTCTTTATTCATTCAGTGAAGATAATCAAGACAGTGACTACCCGGTATCGAGTCCAGTGTCACGTGGTTGTGTGGCGTGTATGTGTGTATTTGTGTGTATTACTGCAGACAGGCCTGCAGCTTCTCGATCCACTCCTGCGCAGCGGCGGCGTCGCTCGCGCAGAAGTTGTATGTGCGCCGCGATGTACGTAACTGTAACCATGACAACCATTTTATAGGTGATGTTCAAGAATGTTCGTTTTATGATTGAAGTATTGTCTAACATTGAGGCAAAAGTAGCAATACATGTTTTGCGGCTGTCGACTCTCTTGTATCTGAAATTACACTTCTTTGCAATCATGGGACATCAACTTATAGCGAAATCAAATTGCGCATCAAATGTAGCACAGACACATTGGTGCGGGCGAGGCGTTGCTTAACAAATCAAAGACAATCATATAATTCAGCTAGACTTGGCAGGATCCCCCAACTTTGTTTAGGAACGATGAGTGGGACTGCCGTTAAACATTTATCGACCATTCAAATAGACCGAATATAGTCATTTAAGTTTGAAAACTGAAATATCACTACGTTCACACGTAAACTTTTGCCTTACAAAGTTTATGAAAGCCGTGCGATTTAACAGCTCATTTAATTATCGATTTATTGGTAATGTTGTCATTCCTAATTATGTAATTGTTAGAAAAAATAAGTGTTTTTTATGTTGACATTTTTACATAGTATAAAATAAAGTCGTTTCCGCTGTCTGTTCGCTTAGATCTATTAAACTACTCAACGGATTTTAATGCAGTTTTCATCACAAGATAAGAGTGATCCAAGAGGAAGGTTTTTACATTGCAAGGTAGTGTCAATTTTTCAGGGATTACTCAGAATCAGTGACTAAATCGATCTACGTAAAAACAAAATCATTTTTTAATTATTTTTAATTATTACTATCCGCTGTTAAAGGATGGTACGCGTGGATAATCTTATCTCAATTATAAAAAATACGCACGCACTATCCCTGTTCAACCTAGAACTACAAAGTTCAATGCAATAATAGTCACAATGGCGCGCGAAAACAAACCTTAGACTTTTCGATGTAAGGTACATTACTATCAGCAGGAGCGCCCGCGCAAACCAGAGGTTCAGATTACCAACAAGGACCTTATGCAGTCTTATTTATAAAATTTGGCACTACCTTGCAATGTAACCCTGTATGTCTAATACATTATGACTAATAAAGACCGCGCAAAAGAAGTCGCGGGCAACAGCTAGTATATGAATAAACTGAACTCACGTCAAAGAACGATCTGTCGTCGCACTTCTTGGGCGGGCCGGGCGCGGGCGTCGCCTGCGTCACGGTTATCACCTCGGCTAGATCTGTCGAGAACAAACAATTTAATCATTAATAACAATTTTATATTTTAATAGAATTAAATTGAACATCAACTTGACTTTACTACCGAGAGGCGAGAGCACGCCGGACTTTAAATGGCGCCGCCATCTCTGAGGTTCCGGGTTCGATCCCCGGTCGGGTCAATGTAGAAAACAAACTTTTCTATATTGTCTCGGGTCTGGGTGTTGTTGTACCGTCGTTGTTTCTGATTTTTATAACACAAGTGCTTCAGCAACTTACCTTAAGATCAGAGCAATGTATGTGATGTTGTCCAATATTTATTTATTTATTTAACTTTTGCCCGTCAAATTCGTAACAACACTTATTAAAGGCAGCACGAACGCATGTATCGCTGGGACGATATATGCCAGGTCCTATCAAGGTTTTTTTCATCATCATAATTTCAGCCACAGGACGTTTACTGCTGAACCTCCCCAGTGACTTCCAGATCGGCCGATCGGAAGCGGCCTGCATCCAGCGGCTTCCTGCAACCTTATCAGTTCGTCTGTCCGGCTTGTGGTGTATCGTACCGTAGATTTTTGTACTGTAGGCAACGCTCTAAATGTCACGAATATTGTCACGTCAGTTAATTTGAATGTTAAAAATCCCTAGAAGTTGCCACTTTTCATAACACATTAAGTATCTACTTCGAAATAGTTTTATAAAAGTGTGAATTTCGAAAAGGTTATTTATTCAAAAGGGACAAGCATAAATGTAGTCCGATTGTGTTTATTTAATAAACATTATTATAATTAAATTTAAAATAACTCACCAATAAATCCTTTGCAATGGGAGTCTTCCATCGCGTCGTAGTACCTCAACTGATGTTTGATTGAGTCCAATACAAACCATCTGGAATAAAATTAGAATAAATATAACTCCAAATCACATCACTATCATTATTCTTTCTCTATGCTATCACTATCATTAATACTAGAAGGTACTTGTTAGGTATATCTGAAAATACAGGGTATCCTAGAAAATTGTTTCAAAAGCAAGGTCAGATATTGGATATAAAAGGTTTTAGCTAAATTAACGGGGCCCTCGAGTGAAGGTCCTGAATAATACTCATTTATTTAACTCATACTTTCAATACTAAATCTCAGGTATCACAAAATATTCACAATAATTCTAATAAACCCGTATACGTAGCCACCTACAAACTGACGTTACATTCGGAGACCTAACGCGACACTAAGCCATCTAGCGGCAAATTCACACGCGATAGCTTCATTGCCTTATACTGGAATTACTGACATTAAAAGCTATGTCAAATCGGATTTTATGATCAAATCCCTACAAGTACTTACTATTAAATATTAGAAAAGCTTTGTATTATTCTGAAATAACCGTTAATCGTTTTCTTTTAACCTTGTCTAGAACTCGCTTTCAGGTACCCCAATCACTCCCCTATGAGTGTTCCGCGATTTATTATAGTTTGCCCAAATCTTAACTTGACGGATGCATACATGCACTATTCAGATATACATACTTGTTTTTTTAAATAGGTGAAAAAATACTTAAAATTTTATAACTGCTCATTCGGACTTCCATTATACACAATTTTTGGACACCTATATAAATGAATGTATCATACCGTTGCTTCCACCCTTTGAGCAGTGCTCCGCGCTTGTACAGGTGCCCCTCGTGGGTTCGATTCTCGGCCACGTTCGACGAGAACTGCTCGTAGTACTGCTGCGATGACGACTGCAGCGTCGACACACCTGCTTAAAATTTTAAGTTAGATTTGTTAAATTAATAGTAAATAATAATAAATAAATATTGGACAACATCACATACATTGCTCTGATCCTAAGATAAGTAGCTAAAGCACTTGTGTTACAGAAATCAGAAACAACGACGGTACCACAACACCCAGACCCGAGCCAATATAGAAAAGTTCATTTTCTACGTTGACCCTACCAGGGATCGAACCCGAAACCTCAGAGATGGCGGCGCCATTAAAAGTCTGGCGTGCTCGCCTCTCGGCTACGTAGGTCGTCATATGTTGCTAAGGCTGTGGCGTCTGCCTATCTTGTAGGTACTGAGGGTCACTACTATAAGTCTGTTTAACACTGCGTACTGTCACTAGGGGTGCCACTAGACTCATCAGGATAGCATAAATGAAATTAGGAATGTCACTGAATGTCTGAATTGTGGTATCGACAATTTAAGTGTCCCTTTTCATCATTTTCAATGAAGAAATATATGATAATTAAAGTATGATAGGACTGAACAATAGTGACAGAGTTCCTTGCTTGTTCTTTTTGGAAATTAGACTACAAATTGTCCCGAAGCAGTAGCAGGTGGAAGAAAAGGGGATGTGGATGACATTCATTACAGCATGATACATTGTCGCTATGAAAATAAATGTTCTTATGATGAAAATAGATAATGACATTTTGCAATCTTATTATATTTTAATGGCCAATCAATGTTTTTTGAAACAGTCATTTATTTACAACAAAGACTCATGTTCTCTTGACAATTTTCATCAATTTTCTTTTTTTCGCGGGGCATATATTTCTTGTTAAGGTATACAAGGTTACTTTTAAAAAGCAATTGCCTTTTAAAATTAAGGAGGCGAATGTATTCATGTGGGGCAAAATCAAAATCGCGTTTCCTTTTGTGACTGCGTGTGTACCTTTTGTGAAATCGCGTTTACTTTTGTGACCTCCGGTGCCCAGTGCGACGTCAGCGGATAACTGGAGCTTTAGCAGAGGCTTCTCGCTCCCCAGGGGCGTGCGGTGCATAAAGGCAATTAGGCAGTGCTTACCTGGTAAATGAAATGAGGTAGGCAGTAGGCACTTACAAATGTATGGCATTGATGAAAACCACCTCAACTCAACTTCTCATCAATAAAACTCATGAAGGTATTTACTGCCTCGGAATAAAACTAATGCCTGTCACTGTCGCTCCCTCTTCACTGCTTCCTTCTCCGAGATAACAGCCTCTCAGAAGGTTAGCATCGCCATCCGAGCCTCCGCACTAGAGTCCTTTCACGGCGAGGTCCGAAAGTAACGGAGCAAGGCCGAGCGCCTTTACCCTGTGTAAAAAAGGCGGTGTATATGTGTACTGACTGTTGGCGACGCTGGCGAGATGCGGGTCGCGGTCGGGCGGCGGCGGCGCCTTGTACTTGGTGCAGGGCGGCGCGAAGCTGTCCGCGCAGCGCTCGTGGCACGCCGCGCCGCAGTCCACGCAGCGCACGCCCGCCTGCAATCACACCCCACTCGCTATGAGTCACCTTAAAGGCTATGCCACACTTGGGGCCTGCTTCAGAAACGCTGATTAAAGTTCTAAGTAAGCTAATCTGCTTATACTCCATTCAGGATAAGATGATGACTCTGACACTTCACACGTTCCGGTCCACCCATACTACTTACGAATTAATAATGTAATATTTTATGAAAATCATTTTTTATTTTAAGGGGGTGCCATTCGAACGAAAAACTTCGGAGAGAGCCGATCGGGCCCGTACGTGAACACTCACACATAGAAAAATAGCTTTACAGAGTAGGCTGAACGACAGAGTAAACATTACCTGCTATTTTTTCTTAAAGAAAAAAATAATGTAAAGAAGTAAATACTATTTAAGATCATACATAATATTTAGTTTATAAATACCTACGTAAACTTTTGTTCTAAATAATTTTTACAAACTTTATTATTAATTAACGAAACATTGTTTTTATTGAAAATCAAACCTAAGCTTTAAATTGCAGAAAAAGTATTTAGGTAAGGAATGTGAAACACAGGCCAGTTTAATTGAACATAGGCGATCTAAATAATAGAGTACACTATTTTTATTGTTCGCAATTAATTTTGAGTAATCATTGTCAGGGATAACCTTATTATTCCGAGGCATACTAACTAATGACCACAGCACACCAGTGTGCCGCGGTACACAATTTGCGGAATACCATCAGCCATGAGTATGTAATTAGTTTTTAATGTACTTTTAAAGCCTTCTACTATGGCAGTTGACTCCGTACCGCTAGATGATCCAGAGTAATTTTTATAGCACACATGCTCAGGTACTTCAAGATTGCAATTCTAAGCTCACGCGCATACCATACACTATTCATTTTTATCAGCAAATGTAGAGAGCTTTTTTTGTAGCCAATGATAATTGCAGCTCCTGATAAAGTTATTTATGTTTTTCTATACGACCTCTTACTCCAACAATGCATGATGGAGTAAGAGGCTACAACTGTTATCATCGGTACGCCACATGCATTCACGTCACCATTTTTAATAGCCACTCAAATTCTTCTCGGCTCCCTTTTTTGCTATTTCCTATATGACTATGAACTCTGGGAGCTGGCCAAAGAGAAAGTTCTCTTTGGCCAGCTCCCAGAGTTCACATAATTTAGCATGACATTTAGCATTAAAGATTTTCCGATATGTAGGGTATATCAAGAGGATTTTTGACATACTCGAGGGCACCCACTCCCATACCTATAGATAGACATAATGTTACTCGTGATTGTGTGTCAGTTTTTTGCTGCTTTGAGGATTTCTACAACTCTCCAATTTTAATTTTGCACACCATGTAAAAGTAGTAATGAAAACCATTTTTATTTTCTCCAGTAATATTTGAATCACTTAAATTGCAACCAAATTGAGAATTGGGGTGTGTAAGTGTGTGTGTAAGGGTTGGGACTTGGGACCCGAACCCACGATCATCGCATACCGGGCGAGTGCTTTTCCAACTAAGCTACCGAAACGTTTGCAGAGCAGACGTAATCTTTCAAGTGTCAAAAACGCTGGCTCTGACAGCGAGAAGCTGTCGGAGCCAGTGTTTGTCAGGAGAGAGGGGTGTTATAACTTTAACGTGTCTGTCTGTGTATCTGTCTGTGGTATCGTAGCTCTCAAACGGATGAACCGATTCTCGTTTAGTTTTTGTGTCATAGATAAGGATCGTTCTCAAAAACGTGGCACAGCTTGTATTATTTTAACGATTTTTAAAAATGTGTTAAATATGGAATTTTGTAAATGTAAATCGAATCAATGTATACTTTGTGTTCATAATTAGTTGAAGGGAACGGAGTTTAGACATAAATATGGAAAATACAGCCTTTTAAAATTTTTGCCTTACAGTTTAAAGAGCTTTTGTACAGGTTAATGAGAAACGGTACTAAGTTAAAGAAAATTGAACTGGTAAGTAGAAAAAAAACAGTTAACCATGCAAAATCAGCTTTTTATTACCAACCTGACATGCACAAACAGCGTAGGAACAAAAAGACGCCGGGTGACGGTGAAATTACCTCTGTGATTCAATACAACACAGATACTGAAAGTTCATTAGAAACTTTTCAGCTCCGTCTTGCTCGAGGAGATAACGCCGGAGGCATGAAACAGACGTACGGTGGTGCTCTTCTTCAAGAAAGGGAATAACACCTTGCTGAAAAATAGCAGACCAATCTCGCTTATGAGCAATATCTACAAATTGTTTTCGAGGATCATCACGAATCGTCTCGCACGTAGTTTTAGTAGTCCAAAAAGGCTTTAGACCCCATCCATACGCTGCGACAAGTTATGCAGAAGACAGAAAAGTATAACTTGCAACAATGCTTAGCGTTTGTGGACTATGACAAGCCCTTCGCTTCGATCGAGACTTGGGCAGTACTACAGTCTCTCCAACTGCGCAATATTAACTATAGGTACATCGAGGTGCTGAAGTGTTTATATAAAAACGCCACCATGTCGGTCCGAGTGGAGGAGCAGAGCACAAAAGCTATTCCTAGTGGTCCATATAGGTTGGTTCCAACCAGCCGATCTGGAATTCACTGTGGGAGTCCTATGTTCAGCTGTGGAGGTTCAATCTCATTAACCTGCTTTCAGAACAGGGTATAGAGTGGCAGGATAATCAGACATTAAAGGTTATGGTGTGATAACAACGAAATGGCTACGTTTATAGGTATAAAGTTAAAGATAATTTATTTATAAATATACAATATAATGTACTGCCATTACATATTTTAAGATTATTATTCGCAAACATATTGGGCTACAAATAATAATAAATTCAGTCAGATTAAAGATCACATAATAATAATAATAAAGCCCTTTATTCTGGTAGAGATAACATACACATTGTTGGTAACTTAGCTTATAAAATATCTCTAATCTCAGTGTGCCTCTTGACATAGGCCTCCTCTAATAGTTTCCACTG
Organism: Anania fuscalis; assembly: GCA_950371115.1. Lineage (NCBI taxonomy): Eukaryota > Metazoa > Arthropoda > Insecta > Lepidoptera > Crambidae > Anania > Anania fuscalis. Next base: position 11,074,419 of record OX493344.1, read on the forward strand.
AGGTCTATCCTGGGTTACTCGCCTCCACCTTGGGCCAGCAGTCATTTTTATGAGGATGACATTAAAATGACTGCTAGCTCAAAGATCACATACCCGTTACAAAATCAGATTGTCGTGCTTCGACGTAATTTGTACAAAAACAACACTAATTTCCACAAAAATTGTTTTTCCGGCGGATCACCGACTACTGTCTGTACATTTCACGCGAGGGGTGCAGGTCATGTATATTGTATGTCTGTGTGAGGCGCAAGAGTGTTAGCGGCAGGCTAAAGATTATATTTATTTTAAAGATAGAAATTTGGTACCGTGTTATTTCAATGATATTGAAAGTATATGGTAAGGTAATCAACACCTAGGCAGCCGATACAGCGTTTTTGGGCTCTTGTGAATGGTGATTATAAGTGAATGTTAGATGAGAATGACTGAGCCCTTGGGTTGGTTGTAACAAAAATTAAGTAAAAATAAAATTTAACTATTGATTAAGATCAGAAAATCTTTAAAAAAAATTATATTCTTTTGGCTCTTGAAAAATTTGTCAACTCTGCTAACGTCTCAGTAGCTTAGTTGGAAAAGCACTCACCCCGTATGCAATGGTCCAGGGTTCGGGTTCCATCTGATCGGGACCACCATAATTTTATAATACTTACTTGAGAAAAATCTATTTTGGTACCACTAGTTTTAGTTTTAATTTAAGTTACTATAGATTGTGCTTTATGTAAATTTGGTGCCAAATAAATATTTTTTCTTTCTTTCTTTCTTTCTTTCTATTTTCCAAGTAGGTATTAAAAATATGCACCGTTTGCTTATAATAAATCTCACAGCTGACGAAAAAGTGAACGAAACATTGAATTTACAATTTTTATTATTATTTATACATTATTGATGACATCCATAATTATCATAGACTCTTTTATGTTTTAGCTAGATACCTATTGGTTTGCATGAACTGCGTTTGCACTACTCTGTACGGGATAAGACTTGACATTTGAGTTGAAAGACAGCAAAAACACTAAAATGTACTGCAAAGTATAGATTTGTAACACGGCTGCCTTTAGTTGGGGACATCGGGGAAGAATTCGGGGATGATCATCAGCTGGCAGGCTGGTTTGAAATAATATCTGTGCTTCATGTGCATGACCTCACCAAGGAATCTATAGAAAATACGCATCACACCATTCAATTAAGTGCGCCTAGTAAATTAATAAGAGCAATGTTTCCTTTTAAAATATATCAGGCGTTTGTGTTTTAAATTAAGAAATCTTAAAATATTCATATTTTTTATATTTATACTAAATTTTAAGAAGGGGGCGGTCTGCGGAATTGCAATACAAACATTTTCATGTGAGAATCATTGTTTAATGCGTAAAATTGATAAAGTAATCGAAAAAAAATGATTTTAGAAGTTATTACCTTTCATGTGTATTTTTTTTATTTTAAAGGTATTTTTCAAAATTTCAACAAGGCGGCGACCTAGATCCAGGATCAGGCTAGCCTACAAAGGTGGTTTTAATGTATTTAATCAATTCAGCGTCTAGAAAAAGTGAAATAAAAATACCTTAATTTTCACAATTTCGCGCAATACACTCTTAATTGAATATTATTGCAAAATTCTTTAAAACATTGCATCTATAAATCTATGTGATTATTCAATTCATTATTATTGCTTACGAATTTAAAAATAAGCAAATAACAAATCTCTTAAAATATTCGATGCGTAAAACAGAATGCTTTCCTATAGGGATTAAAATCGATACCTAATCGATGAATATCCGATGAATCAGCGCGATCGGCTTGTCAAAGCCTATGCTTTTTCGTCAATAGGAGTGCGTCGGTCTTTTAAGTGGTTTGTGTTTTCGTTGTGCTTCAGAGTAGTTCCGGTTTTGCCTTATTACTGTTTTTCGTTAAGATTTTGTATTTTTTTTGCTTTTTTAGTTTATTAAGCTTTGAACAACATGTCAAAAATCTGTTACCGGCACTCGGCCAACAGAACATTGCAGTATTTCTTCATATTAGAAGAGGGTCAGTAAAATAAAAATCGGTTCAACTTTCTTTATAAACTTTCTCGATTTCCGAAAAGAATCGATTTGATTTCGTTGGGGCGCATCACTATAAGTGTGAACTGTCATGTATCAGAGCGAACATGCGGCGGGGCCCCAGCGGTGCGCGGGCGCATATATAGCTACTGCGCTAGTTACCTTGAGCGGGCCCCACAGCAGATCCTGGCAGTGGTCGCAGCGCGCGGGCGCCGCGGTGGCGGCGGGGCCCCAGCGGTGCGCGGGCGCATATACAGCTACTGCGCTAGTTACCTTGAGCGGGCCCCACAGCAGGTCCTGGCAGTGGTCGCAGCGCGCGGGCGCGGCGGTGGCGGCGGGGCCCCAGCGGTGCGCGGGCGCATATACAGCTACTGCGCTAGTTACCTTGAGCGGGCCCCACAGCAGGTCCTGGCAGTGGTCGCAGCGCGCGGGCGCGGCGGTGGCGGCGGGGCCCCAGCGGTGCGCGGGCGCATATACAGCTACTGCGCTAGTTACCTTGAGCGGGCCCCACAGCAGGTCCTGGCAGTGGTCGCAGCGCGCGGGCGCGGCGGTGGCGGCGGGGCCCCAGCGGTGCGCGGGCGCATATACAGCTACTGCGCTAGTTACCTTGAGCGGGCCCCACAGCAGGTCCTGGCAGTGGTCGCAGCGCGCGGGCGCGGCGGTGGCGGCGGGGCCCCAGCGGTGCGCGGGCGCATATACAGCTACTGCGCTAGTTACCTTGAGCGGGCCCCACAGCAGGTCCTGGCAGTGGTCGCAGCGCGCGGGCGCGGCGGTGGCGGCGGGGCCCCAGCGGTGCGCGGGCGCATATACAGCTACTGCGCTAGTTACCTTGAGCGGGCCCCACAGCAGGTCCTGGCAGTGGTCGCAGCGCGCGGGCGCGGCGGTGGCGGCGGGGCCCCAGCGGTGCGCGGGCGCATATATAGCTACTGCGCTAGTTACCTTGAGCGGGCCCCACAGCAGGTCCTGGCAGTGGTCGCAGCGCGCGGGCGCGGCGGTGGCGGCGGGGCCCCAGCGGTGCGCGGGCGCATATACAGCTACTGCGCTAGTTACCTTGAGCGGGCCCCACAGCAGGTCCTGGCAGTGGTCGCAGCGCGCGGGCGCGGCGGTGGCGGCGGGGCCCCAGCGGTGCACGGGCGCATATACAGCTACTGCGCTAGTTACCTTGAGCGGGCCCCACAGCAGGTCCTGGCAGTGGTCGCAGCGCGCGGGCGCGGCGGTGGCGGCGGGGCCCCAGCGGTGCGCGGGCGCATATACAGCTACTGCGCTAGTTACCTTGAGCGGGCCCCACAGCAGTTCCTGGCAGTGGTCGCAGCGCGCGGGCGCGGCGGTGGCGGCGGGGCCCCAGCGGTGCGCGGGCGCATATACAGCTACTGCGCTAGTTACCTTGAGCGGGCCCCACAGCAGGTCCTGGCAGTGGTCGCAGCGCGCGGGCGCGGCGGTGGCGGCGGGGCCCCAGCGGTGCGCGGGCGCATATACAGCTACTGCGCTAGTTACCTTGAGCGGGCCCCACAGCAGGTCCTGGCAGTGGTCGCAGCGCGCGGGCGCGGCGGTGGCGGCGGGGCCCCAGCGGTGCGCGGGCGCATATACAGCTACTGCGCTAGTTACCTTGAGCGGGCCCCACAGCAGTTCCTGGCAGTGGTCGCAGCGCGCGGGCGCGGCGGTGGCGGCGGGGCCCCAGCGGTGCGCGGGCGCATATACAGCTACTGCGCTAGTTACCTTGAGCGGGCCCCACAGCAGGTCCTGGCAGTGGTCGCAGCGCGCGGGCGCGGCGGTGGCGGCGGGGCCCCAGCGGTGCGCGGGCGCATATACAGCTACTGCGCTAGTTACCTTGAGCGGGCCCCACAGCAGGTCCTGGCAGTGGTCGCAGCGCGCGGGCGCGGCGGTGGCGGCGGGGCCCCAGCGGTGCGCGGGCGCATATACAGCTACTGCGCTAGTTACCTTGAGCGGGCCCCACAGCAGGTCCTGGCAGTGGTCGCAGCGCGCGGGCGCGGCGGTGGCGGCGGGGCCCCAGCGGTGCGCGGGCGCATATACAGCTACTGCGCTAGTTACCTTGAGCGGGCCCCACAGCAGGTCCTGGCAGTGGTCGCAGCGCGCGGGCGCGGCGGTGGCGGCGGGGCCCCAGCGGTGCGCGGGCGCATATACAGCTACTGCGCTAGTTACCTTGAGCGGGCCCCACAGCAGGTCCTGGCAGTGGTCGCAGCGCGCGGGCGCGGCGGTGGCGGCGGGGCCCCAGCGGTGCGCGGGCGCATATACAGCTACTGCGCTAGTTACCTTGAGCGGGCCCCACAGCAGGTCCTGGCAGTGGTCGCAGCGCGCGGGCGCGGCGGTGGCGGCGGGGCCCCAGCGGTGCGCGGGCGCATATACAGCTACTGCGCTAGTTACCTTGAGCGGGCCCCACAGCAGGTCCTGGCAGTGGTCGCAGCGCGCGGGCGCGGCGGTGGCGGCGGGGCCCCAGCGGTGCGCGGGCGCATATACAGCTACTGCGCTAGTTACCTTGAGCGGGCCCCACAGCAGGTCCTGGCAGTGGTCGCAGCGCGCGGGCGCGGCGGTGGCGGCGGGGCCCCAGCGGTGCGCGGGCGCATATACAGCTACTGCGCTAGTTACCTTGAGCGGGCCCCACAGCAGGTCCTGGCAGTGGTCGCAGCGCGCGGGCGCGGCGGTGGCGGCGGGGCCCCAGCGGTGCGCGGGCGCATATACAGCTACTGCGCTAGTTACCTTGAGCGGGCCCCACAGCAGGTCCTGGCAGTGGTCGCAGCGCGCGGGCGCGGCGGTGGCGGCGGGGCCCCAGCGGTGCGCGGGCGCATATACAGCTACTGCGCTAGTTACCTTGAGCGGGCCCCACAGCAGGTCCTGGCAGTGGTCGCAGCGCGCGGGCGCGGCGGTGGCGGCGGGGCCCCAGCGGTGCGCGGGCGCATATACAGCTACTGCGCTAGTTACCTTGAGCGGGCCCCACAGCAGGTCCTGGCAGTGGTCGCAGCGCGCGGGCGCGGCGGTGGCGGCGGGGCCCCAGCGGTGCGCGGGCGCATATACAGCTACTGCGCTAGTTACCTTGAGCGGGCCCCACAGCAGGTCCTGGCAGTGGTCGCAGCGCGCGGGCGCGGCGGTGGCGGCGGGGCCCCAGCGGTGCGCGGGCGCATATACAGCTACTGCGCTAGTTACCTTGAGCGGGCCCCACAGCAGGTCCTGGCAGTGGTCGCAGCGCGCGGGCGCGGCGGTGGCGGCGGGGCCCCAGCGGTGCGCGGGCGCATATACAGCTACTGCGCTAGTTACCTTGAGCGGGCCCCACAGCAGGTCCTGGCAGTGGTCGCAGCGCGCGGGCGCGGCGGTGGCGGCGGGGCCCCAGCGGTGCGCGGGCGCATATACAGCTACTGCGCTAGTTACCTTGAGCGGGCCCCACAGCAGGTCCTGGCAGTGGTCGCAGCGCGCGGGCGCGGCGGTGGCGGCGGGGCCCCAGCGGTGCGCGGGCGCGGGGGGCGCGGCGGCGAGGCGCCCGCGCACTAACACTTCCCGCGTGCCGCGCTTGTGCGCCGCGAGCGTGGCGCGACGGACCACGCCGGACGACATCGATGATACGCGCTGTGGATTGACGTGGAGGTGTAACAACGCTATGGTTAGGCCTCCCCCACACTAGCTTCTTTCGGGCGTCGACCTCGTGACAGTGTCCAATCAGCGTTAGGCTAGTGTGGGGGGTCCCTTACGGTCGGATGGTGATTATTTGATTCCGTTTTCATAATTGGATCCTAAAGGCGGGCACAGACTGCTGTAACGTAACATGCAATGTAACATGAAAGGAACATTTCATAAGTGTGGACGCAGCGCGCGCACGAACCGAGCATGTACCTACTCGCATCTGTTTCCGACGTGCACGCGGCGAACATGCTCAGTCAAATGTAGGCTCTGCCTTAGCTGTGTTTATTCCATGGTTCGCGCGTGTTCCGCAATACACACACTCCGTGCACACTGCGTGTTCGGTGAAAAAACCGACAAATGGCGGATCGCGGCGCGCACGTGTTGTAATGCTCTGTTCGTGCGCGTATTGTGCACGGTTCGTGCCCGCAAGGCGTCCACACTATTAATTTTGTTACATTGCATGATACATTTCGACAATGTGGACGGCAAATTCTTTCATTTCATGTTACGTTACAGCAGTCTGTACCCGCCTTAACGATTTTTAATTGTTTCAAACTTTTCAGCTAATCATTTTAGACTTCTCACAACAAGCTTTTTCGAAAATATATGATTTTAATACGAGTAATCATGTTATTTTTATATTTACATTAAAATATAGCGCGAAAACAGACAGTCACGTGACATTTTGACTGATGACGTCGTATTTTTCAAACAACAAACTTTTACTATTGCGACGTGTAGGATATAGCGTTGTCTGTTACAGTTTATAATAATATTTAGCTAGGAATTCGACTGAATTTTTGAAAATGAATACCTACAGGAGATGTGCCGTGCCAATGCGGTGCCGAAATATTTTGTTTGTAAAATATTACGTTACGCACTACAGACATTATGGCCGCATGTTTCTATTATATCATTATTGCCAGTTTGACGCTGTAAGCTTATGTATAAGTAAATTCTGGAGTACGGAATTAAAACGTTATACCTGCAAGATAGTCAAGCCTATGCAGTTAAGTGGTGCCATCAATATTTTTTTGTCACAATCATATTACAGTTCGCTCATAATTGTTTTCAGTAACATCATAATAGCATCATGTTAAAATCCTCCCATGTTCCCAATGAATGACAATTACGGGAATTGGCCTTCCTGTATTCATACCTGCAGCTCCAGCGTGTTAGGCAGTTCCAGCTGGTCCCAGCGCACGCGCCACTTCTGCGGCAGGTGGCCGAGCTCCAGCTCCAGCTGCCGTATCCTCTCCAGCAGGCCGGAGAACGCGTCCGGCATACTCCGCCATGTGCAGTCGTAACTGAAACAATAGAGTATGATTAACAAAATTGTAAATGTTTTTCAACTTTTTTTAGGGTTCCGATTCCGTAGCCAAAGGGTAAAACGGGACCCATTTCCTAAGGCTCCGCTGTCCGTCCGTCTGTCTGTCTGTCAACAGGCTGTAACTTATGAACCGTGATAGTTAGACAGTTGAAATTTTCCAGGATGATGTTTTTCTGTTGCCGCTATAACAACAAATATAAAAAAATAAATTAAAATCAATATTGAAGAAGGCTCCCATACAACAAATGTGATTTTTTTGCTGTTTTAAAAGATAATGGTACGGAACCCTTCGTGCGTGAGTCCGACCCGCTCTTGGACGGTTTTTTACTGTTTTGGCGATTGATGTTAAGCTTGAAAGCACTCACCCAGCGGTCGCCAGTCGCCTTTGCTGTGGCTCGGCGAGGTCCGGGGTGGTCGGCGTCAGTACTTCCAAGTCGTAAGGCGCGCCGTGACTCAGCTCTTCGCTCACGTAGTACTGCCACACTTCTAAGCAGTTTACTGACGATACTGGCCGGAGAACCTACAGATAAACAACATATATAAGGTCCGATTTCATTAGTGTACATCCTGTTAACCTGTTACTATATAGGTGAAAAGCAATCGTAAAAACCAATTTTCAAATGTGTACCATAAAAACAAAAAAGTTAAAAATCAAAATCAACAACATTGACTTCATATTGCATAAACTCGTCCTATCTTCAACTCTTTCTCGCAACAAGGGGAAGGAATAAGACGGATAATCAGATGGTTAAACGTACCAAGGATACGACGAGTTTATTCAATACGAAGTCAATGTTGTTGATTTTGATTTTTATCTTTTTTAGTTCCTATTACACATTTGAAAATTGGTTTTTACGATTGCTTTTCACCTATATAGTCGCAGGTTAACAGGATGTACACTAATAAAATCGGACCTTATATTTAGAGCTTAGAAACATTATGCGCAAGACATAGACAAGTGGCGCGGCGCAGATGAGGCGTGGGTTTGTTTGTACTATCCCCGGCACAGATGTTGAGCACTGGAGCAGAGAGTGGGGATTGCTTTGCGCATCTTACAAGACGATCATCGTATCAGAGACGCGTGTGCGGGGAGCTAACAACCAAGCCCGGCCGGCGGTGCAGGCGTGTCGCGCGACTAGCCCGTCACGTAATCGTCATGGTCTTCTGCGCATCTTTCGCCTAGCGCTCAACATCCACGTCGCTAGTTGTATTTCATGCCGAAAACATGCAAGCGATGTCACTTTCTCTTCCACGCATCGCCAGAGTCACGCTCGCGTTTCTGTACAATTTGTATGAAACACAAAAGGACTTGCTCTCTCTCTCCTTTCTTATTTTGTCCATGTGCGAACAAATTTGGACAATACTGAGCCTAATTCGATTCTCGATCCTTTTTGCATACTTTCAAGATGTGAATGTAATAGATTAAGTTTCGTTTAAAGTTTTTATTAGTTCGTTTAGTATTAATTGTATGTTATTTAATAATATTAGTAGTAAGTTAATCCATTATTATTATTTTCTAAACACAAAAATAAATATGTTGTTCTTGATTTATAGATCGGGAAAGATGTGCCCATGATTGACAGTTAATTTTATTTATTTAATAAAGCACACTAACAACAGTATATTATACAGTTACTTCACTACAACATACAGTTGGTACTTATTTTAAAAAGAAGGGGTACTATTTCGCTTTTAAATATAATTCTAGTAATTCAAATCAGTATATTAAAGCAGGATACATACAAAGTATTAAGTCAATAATTTAAATCAAACTTACCGGATTATCAAGGTCGGGCGTGTACAGAAAGTTGTAGAAGACCGGAGTCTTCTGGTGCTGTTTGTCGATGTAGTCGAAGAGCGATTGTCCGAAGGTCGCGCGGGGGGACGTGCCGTACCCGCTGGCCCCCGCCGCGCCCCCGGGGCCCACCGGGACCCCGCCCAGTTCCTCTTCCGAGCCTGCTCCGGTTTCTACGCCCTATAGGAATAACAAAACAGAACAATTTAATTATAATTAAATAATTTAAAGAAAATGTCAAACGAAATTTGCGCCCGTTGTAGCAAAAACCTCATGTGAAAAGGAAGTTCAGTTTTTCCCGAATTTACCGAAAAAGTTTTCCAGTTTATTACTTTATAGGTATCACTTTAGTTAATGTAAAATACTGATATGTAGAGGGGTTTTAGAACAATAATATAGCTTTAAATGCATTATATTAAAAAATTGTACCATTCAAAATGTACTTTTCTTTGTGTACTGCTTGTTTTATGTGGTGTGCAATAAAGAGTATCTATCTATCTATCTATCTATATTTAATGCAATACCATTTTTACGGTTTCATCACCATCATCATTTCAGCCACATGACATTCATTTTTATAACACAATCGTACAGCCACCTGCGGAACCACTTGTTACAGTTGATAACTTGAAAAGTATCTTTACGAGCCCTGAACCTAAGGTAAAAAAATCATCCTGCGATATGTTTTTTAAAATCTGTATGTATTTTCAAATGTATGATTTTTTTTAAACCGAGCATGAAATGCTCCCATATTAATTTTGACCCAGCAATAGAACACCTTGGGCTTTAGCTACTTACTCTAGAATCAGAGCAATTTAGTTGTGTATTGTCGATGTTGGTCGTTCTACACTCTTACCCCTCCCTCAGACTAGAGTCTTTCGAGCGTCGACATCGTGGCAGTGTCCAATCAGTGTTAAGTAAATGCAGCTGCGCAAGCGTTGCGTCAACACTGATTGGATTCTGCCACGATGTCGACGCTCGAAAGACGCTAGTATGGGGGGTCACTCACTCACCAAGCGGCTTGTGTCAACGCGCTTGTCGTCGGCGGCGGTGATACCCAGCTCCGCGCGCTGCGCCTCGCTGTCCATCAGGAACGTGCGGAACCGGCACGACACGCTGTGGTACGCCACGAACCGCAGGTAGTACTCGTTGAACTCGAACGACAGCGGGAACTGCTTCTGCAACTGAGATGTTATAGACTGTTAGTAGGATAAAAGGAATTATGATAAGAAAACAGAAAACACTCGCAATATGCTCTTCAGCTGATAATACAATAACATATTTCATAAACTTGAAGGGACTTGATAACAGGCTGGACAGGCTGTACAAAAGAATGGGACACTCCTTAAAACCACGTGATCAGCTGGTCATATACAACGACTTTTCCTATTGGAGCAACATCGAAATCGTGATTTTATTTTCAGATGCTCCATACATTATCATCTAGGTATGCGAGTAGGTTTGTATGGAGAAGCTGAAAAAAAAATCTTGATTTCAATGTTGCTCCCATAGAAAAAAGTTGTTGTACATGACCAGCTGATCACGTGGTTTTAAGAAGTGTCCTATTCTCTTGGACACCCTGTATATAGCAAGTGGACAGAGCGCGCGAGCAGTGCGCTGTAAGATGATATGTATCGCGCTCTATCATCTATGGCGCTTATTACAGTAGGCAGCATCGATGTTAAGCGCTGGGTCAAAGAGTGGAGATCGCTTTGTGCATCTTACGAGACGATTATCGTATGAAAGACCTGTGTGCGCGGAGCTGACAAGTAATCACGGCCGGCGGTTAGGCGCGTCACACGACTAGCCAATCACGTTATCGTAATGGTCTTCTGCGCAACTTTCCCCCAGCGCTCAACATTGTTGCCGCTAGTTGTATTTCGTTATAAAGCGCAATACATTTTCGTCTCACCACCGGTTATTCAAACCATTTCAGCTAAACCTGGTTTAAGATATCATTCTGTTTGAAGATAACAAAAATGAAATGTTATAACTTGTCAACCCTGTGAAACGACACACAATGTAAATTCTATCATTATGTTCTTATAAGATTACGGCAGCCAATAAGTTAAACCAGATTAAGTTAAATCTAGATTTTAGAAAAGATGCCTAATCAAGATATAAACTAAATATTAATCAACGCAAACGCAAGAAATATAAGAAATGCCAATAAATGTATAAGATTAACTCGTTGAGCTATGATTATGCATTCTCAAGAACACACAATCTACAGTAAAAACATAATCTAATTATGCAGCCAGTAACACAATTTCAAAAACACAGAATCCACAGTAAAGTTAAAATGAAACATTAATAATATGGAAAAACGTTAATCACATATAGCCATATAGCAATACCATAAATTATGTACAATAAATATGTGTGTGTGGTGCGAACATTATAAACCAAAAAATATTCAAATCCTAAAAATATCTAACTCTTTTTTACACGAAAATTCGGCACCAAAATAAAAAATACTACATTTGGTATCATTATCATCATTTCAGTCATATGTTGTATACAAAACAACACTAAAAATGAAAAAAAAAACATAACTCGTTTTTGCACAAGAAAATTCAGTAAAACATTTGCTGTTTTTACAGTTATTTCAGAATACACGGCAAGACAAAAATACCCATTTGATATTATTTGTGAAAATAAGCATTATGCGATTAGTTTGTTCTTATCTCTAGGTAATTGTCTCCTGTATTGTCTCTTAGTTATATGTCATACAATACACAAATTTTAACACAGTAAATATATATTTAGTAAACAGAATTCCGTTCACACAAATAATACGGTAGCATAAAACCTAAAATAAAATTTTATTATAAGAATCGACAACAGTGACGAGAAAATATTAACGATAAATAGGTCACACAATAAACACCAGAAAATATCAAAACAGTATAACAGACATATCGGGTGTAAAAAAAGGCTTAACGAAGCCGAATACCACATATTCTACGTATTATTACGATCATTTTTTTCTTTTACACTATACCTGGGAAATGACGGGTTACCGAGTTATTGACAGTCAAAGTTACAATTTTTTTTCAAAGATTTTTACAAAATTGACTTCTGTTTGTTAATACTAAACTTTTTTACAAAGAAACATGATCCGCTTACACACACAGGCATAGTCTGTGGCGTGCGCGCTATACATTGCGGGTTAGATATAAGTTTTTTTTTTTTGATGCCCAAATATAAAAGTCATTTCCCAGCAATATTTTTTTTTGCATTCTACTTGGTTTTATGTATAGAATTCGTGGTTTAAGGCTTCGTTAAGCCTTTTTTTACACTCTGTATATATACAGTAGTATAAAAAGTACACATATATACAATAGTTATTTCTTTGTAGTTTACAGTAACGTCAGAAAGGTCAACAAAGAAAAAGTGGTAAAAATGACACAATTCTTAATAATCAATATGTCACACAAAACACAAATATTAACACAGTAAAAATATGTTTAATAATTAGAAATGCATACACACAAATAAATAAAGGCAGCGTAAACCTGAAAATGAATGTATTAGTTTTTACATTGATATTAGAAACGGCAACAAACAAAGAGACAGAAATTACGCAAAAGTTAACAATAATTATATCACAAAAAACACACATTTTAACACAAATATGTTAATAGTATACAGAAATATGCATATACACAAAATAGAAATACGGTAGCAAAAACCTGGATTAAAATTTTATTATAAGAATCGACAACAGTTAGAGAGAAAAAAAAACAGAATTATTAACGATAAATAGGTCACACATTAAACAGCAGAAAATATCAAAACAGTTTAACAGACAATAAATACAGTGTAAATGAAGTTGGTACATAATTATAACGTCCTTAAAACCTAAAATAAAAGCATTTGTATTATTAAAATCAGCACTAAACGACTAATAAATTACTCCAGACATTTGAGGAATCCGTCGTTTAGTCATTTTTTTTTCTTCTGCACGCTGTCGAATCCGTCACGATGACAAGTCACGCTATTCGCCAACACATTCAGTTCAGTGCTCACATTGAAAAGAATGTGCTTGCAAAGAACGGACTATAGTCTTCTTGTCATGATAGCTGTTTAAGGTCGCGTTCAAGGAGACGCGGCGCGTCAAGCGGCGGGGTTGCGTTGCGTCAAGCGTTTTATCCGTTCAAGGTTAGTGCCGCTTCCCCCGCCGCGTCGCCCGTGGCGTCATCCGCGGCGGCTGTCAGTTACAGAGTAGGAGAAGAGTGGGCAAGATGGGGAACTTAACATTTAAAGCTTCATAAAACTGACAATAAACAATCCGTTTTATTTTAATATAATAATACTATGTAATCGGCGTTTACAAATAATAGTTAATTTGAACTTTCTCGTAAAAGATCCCATCTCCCCGTCTTGCCCCCTGGGTAAGACGAGATGTGGCACTGCTAGATATGGTAAGTACAAAAACCCTAATGCATTATTTCTGAAAAAATTCGCACGTAAAAACTGCATCTTAATAATTCTCGTCGTTTACACGAACAGCTGCTATGGGTCAATTGACCAAATTCAAAACAAAGCAGCCTAACTTTTGTTAGAATGGAACTATCGAGAAAAACAGGAGAAACAAGAAGTATTTTAAATTGCTATTTTATCACGAAGATCTAGCTTATTTGTTTTTTAGTTTTTAAATTAACTGATTTATACAAGTTGTTTTTAAATCTTTTATTTCTTTCCTTTTTATATAAATACGAAAAAGATATCCCATTTTGCCTTACCGTGTGTATTTTAGTTTAAAAACTGTATGACGTCATTACCACAGACTTTCTAGAGTCAAACCACTGTCAATTAAATAACATTTTTCTTTGTGTTGATTGCTTTTCTTTACAGCGCCATTCAGAATCTATTCTTATTTCTGTAAAAATATTTATATCAGGCGGCCGCTTCCAATCTGGCTTTATTATTATTTATTTAATACAGTCATCATAACTTCATCCATATCGCTTTTAAGATTAAATTAAATTTAGATGTACTCTGTCTTATCTGTGGCTGTTGTTGCCGATTGCAATCTAGCACTCGAATGACGCGACGACATCACCGTTAACCCCGTTCCTCCCTCACGTCACCCGCCGCGTCTGACGCCGAGTCACCCACCGCGTGCGACGCCGCGTCACCCGTGGCATTTCTCGCGTAAAACAAACGCGTGAAAAATCGCTTCTCCTTGAACGCTCTAAATACATCGCCATATGTTTGTTTTTCCGGCTGACCGCACCGCACGACGCGCCGCTCGACGCCCCGCGTCTCCTTGAACGTGCCTAAAACCTTGTTAGAAGTAGCACATGACCTTACATTAACCTGTACTCGATTAGTACTGGAGAATTTCAACATTACACTTCATTCAATTCCAAAAATTTTGTAATAGGTTTTCCTAGATAGGTAAACAAGTGAAATCAAGCTTTGGATAAAAATTAAAGTAACACAATATAGAAACAAATAACTCATGATCATAGAAATATAATGAGATCTTATATTATATTTCTGCAACAGATTGACCTTAGATGATAGCGTTCAACATTCACAACTACAAAGAATAGGCTGGTCTTTCAAATTGGTTGACCGTATTCATGGCCGGCTAGTAAAAAGTAAAACACAAACACTAAATTGCAAACATAAACAAATTATTAATTTTAATGCAATGTTATCTTCTTTCCAAGTTCTTGGACGCAGTTATTTCTTGACGAAGCCAGATGATCGGGCCTAACATTCGCTACTACGTTCAACCTAGTAATAAAACTAAATTGAACGTAATTGCAAAGGATGAGCTAGTCTTGTAAGATGGCCACGTGGTTGCTGCCGAGTAGAAAAAACAAACGCCTAGTTCCATAATGAAAACAAAAAACTATTTTCGTTACATTCAAATTCTTCGATATTATTTGATCTTCAAAATCCGGAACTTGATGATAGACCACAAAATTTGTTACAACGTTCAATTCAATAATTAAATTAAATTAGACTTTTAAAGCAAAGGGTAAGCTAATTTTCTAAGTCAGTGACGGCTTATATGAGTGGTAGCTATCAATACTATAATGCATATAAAAGGAAACAACACACAAAAGTCATACATCATCTTCTTTTTTAAATTTTCAATTGTCCTTTTCATCTTCAAACGCCGGAACATGATGAATGGCCACAACATTCACCGCTACGTTCAAACTAGTCTTTGGACTAAATTGAACGTGGCGGCAAAGGATGAGCTAGTCTTCTAAGTCAAGTAATCAAATGAGTTGATATTAGTCAGTATTACAAATAACACACAACAGACAAACAAATATAACGCCATCTTCTTTTAATTTTTCGATAGACTTGATCTTCGAACGCCGCCACATGATGTTAGGCCACAACATTCACCACTACGTTCAATGTAGTCGTGTAACTAAAGTGAACGTGGAAGAAAAGGATGCAAGTCTTCTGAGAAAAGTAACCATGTTGTGCTTGCTAGTTAAGTACACAATACAAGACAAAATAATTTACGTCTTTTTTTTTTCTTCCAAAATACACAGATTTTTTGATCTTCGTAAGCCGGAACGTGATTATAGGCCACAAAATTTGCCACCACGTTCAAGTTAATCATTGAATTAAATTGAATGTAGGGGCAAAAAATGGGCTAGTCTTCTTTTTCATTATTCATTTGTTCTTTTTCATCTTCGAACGCTGTAACATGATGATTGGCCTCAACATTCGCCACTACGTTTAATCTAGTCGACTTGCTAGATTAAACGTATCGGCAAAGGAAGAGGTAGTCTTCTTACATAAGTGACGTCTGTGAGTACCTAGTAAAGCAAGGAATTTACAAAAACAAACAACACAAAAGTTTTGCAACGTCATCTTCTTCAGTAGACCATGTGTCTTCGAATGCCGTAATCTGATGATAGGCTACAAAATTTACCACTACATTCAATCCAATTATTAAATTGAATTGAATGTAGGGGCAAAGATTGAGCTACTCTTCTATGATGGGTGACTGTGTGGATGCTGCATAATTAGAAATAAACACCGAGTTCTATTTACAAAAATCAATCTTCGTTTTATTCATATTCTTCAAGATAACTTGATCTTCAAACTTCGGAACTAGATGATAGGTCACAACATTCGCTACTAAGTTCAATCCAATCATTTAATTGAATTGAACTTTGAGGCGAAGGATGAGCTAGTCTTCTAAGACGAGTGACTGTGTGACTGTTGCCTAGAAACAATAATAATCACAAAGTCCTATCCACAAAAATTCAATCTTCATTTTATTCAAATTCTTCAAGATTACTTGATCTTCAAACTCCGGAACCTGATGATAGGCCACAACATTCGCTACTAAGTTCAATCCAATCATTAAATTGAATCGAACTTAGAGGCAAAGGGTGTGCAAGTCTTCTAAGTCTTGACTGTTTAGCCGGCTAGACTTCTACTCGGGGTGCTAATCATTAGAAGAATAAACACAATTTACAATACATTAATAGTGCAAAGTATTAAAATCTTAAAGGTAACTTGATAACAAATAAACAAAACAAACATTACGATGTCATCTTCATCTTCGAATGCTACTTTCTTGATCCTCGAATGCCGGAACGGATGATAAGCCACAACGTAGCCACTACGTTCAACTTAGTAACTTTACTAAATTGAAGGTAGTGGCCAAATATGAGCTAGTCTTCAAGATATGTGGTGTCGTAGCTAGTATAGTAAATAGTATAATACAAAAACACACTTAATAAATACTTCAAAATGACTTGCATTCTTCACGATGTCTTGATCTTCGAACGTCGATGACGAGTAACCTGATGTTTGGCCACAACATTCACCACTACGTTCAATCTAGCTGTTGAACTAAATTGAACGTGGCGGCAAAGGATGCGCTTGTCTTCTGAGTCGAGTGACCATATAACACACAATAGACAAAGTTATATATCTTCTTTTTTATTCTTCGATAGGCTTGATCTTCGAACGCCGAGACATGATGTTAGGCCACAACATTCACCACTACGTTCAATCTAGCTGTTGAACTAAATTGATCGTGGCGGCAAAGGATGCGCTTCTGGGTCAAGTGACCATATAACGCACAACACACAATAGACAAAGTTATCTTCTTTTTTATTCTTCGATAGGCTTGAACTTCGAACGCCGAGACATGATGTTAGGCCACAACATTCACCACTACGTTCAATCTAGTCGTACTAAATTGAACGTAGCGGCAAAGGATGCGCTGGTCTTTTAAGTCGAGTGACTTCTAAGCCGAGTCTATCTACATGTGTTTTTGTTATACTAATACACAAAAGATCAACAAAAACAACGTCATCTTCCTTTCATTTTTCAATAGACTTGATCTTCAAACGGCGGAACATGATGATTTAGCCCCAATATTCGCCTCTACGTTCAATTAGAATTACTCTAAATAGAAAGTAGTGGCAAAGAGTGAGTTAGTCTTCTGAGCTGAGTGGCCGTTTTGGCGAGTGCTAGTTAGTTTAAGGAATAGAATACGCAATAACAAATGACACTCCAAACGAATAAAACGTTACCTTTTCATTTTTGTATAGACTTGAGCTTCGAACGCCGGCACACGATGTTAGGACACAACATTCACCACTACGTTCAATCTAGTCGTTGAACTAAATTGAACGTGGCGGTAAAGGATGAGCTTGTCTTCTGAGTCAAATAACTATGCAGCCGACTAGAGGACTACGTGGGTATCTCGTGGGAAAGTGCTGGTTAAAAGAAAGGATTAACACTATTTACAATACATTTATAGTGCAAAGTATCAACATCTTAAAGATTACATCACAAAACATACGAAATCAAAAGAATCTCATCTTCATATTCGAATTCTGTAATAGCTTTCTCGATCGTAGAATGCCAGAATCTGATGATAGGCCACAATATTAGCCACTACGTTCAACTTAGTAACTTTACTAAATTGAAGGTAGGGGTCAGATATGAGCTAGTCTTCAAGATGAGTGGCTTCAAGTGCTAGCTAGTAAATAGTATAATTAATACAAGGACACAATTAATTAATACAGTGACGTTTTCTTTTTACTTCAAAATTACTTGAATTCTTCAAGATTACTTGATCTTTGAACGCGGACGAGTAACCTGATGATAGGCCACAACATTCGCTGTGGAATTCATTTCAGATAAAGCTCTAAAACGAATTCTACGGCAAAGGATGTGCTAGCCTTCATTTTTCATTTTTCTACAGACTGGATCTTCGATCGCCCGCATATGATGTTAGTCCACAACATTCACCTCTGCGTTCAATCTAGTCGTTGTACTAAATTGAACGTAGCGGCAAAGGATGAGCTTGTCTTCTGAATCGAGTGACCATATAAATAGATGTTAGCAAGAAACAAATAACACACAAACCATAAACAAATAAAACGCCATTTTCTTTTCTTCTTTTCTCGATTTACTTGATCTTCGAACGCCGGCACACGATGTTAGGCCACAACATTCACCACTAGGTTCAATCTAGTCATTGAACTAAATTAAACATGGCAGCAAAGGATGAGCTAGTCTTCTTAATCGATTGACTATGTAGGGTGAATGCTACTTATTAAAGTAAGAAATGAAAAAACAAATGAAACGTCATCTTCTTTTCATTTTTCGGACTTCATCTTCGAGGCGCCGGCACATGATGATTTGGCCCCAACATTCACCTCTTCGTTCAATTTAGAAATCATTCTAAATAGAACGTAGTGGCAAAGGGTGAGTTAGTCTTCTAAGACGAGTGGCCGTGTTGGGTGAATTCTACTTAGTGCGCGGTGCATATAGGCAATTAGGCTGTGCCTACCTGATAAACGAAATGAGGTAGGCATTAGGTACTTACAAAAGTGTGTTATAATAGAAAACCACTGATTTTCATCAATAAAACACATTAGTAAGTATCTTCTGCCAGCTCAAAATAAAACCAATGCCAACCACTGGTGAAGTAATACATAACAAAAACAAATAACACTCTAAACGTCTTATTCTAATTTATCCGTAGACTTGATCTTCGAAAGCCAGAACATGTTGATTTATCTCCAACGTTCGTTTTTTAAGGATGAGCTAGTCTTATAGTTAGAAATAAAATTCAAACAAAAGGAGACATATAATGTCATCTTCTTTTTCTTTGCGAAATTCTTCGACAGATTTCTTGTTCTTCAAATGCCAGAATACCCCAAGGATAGTTTACGCCACTTGCCGACTTGTTCCATTCAGTATGCGGTACTGAATTGAACGAATGTGCGAATGACGTAGTTATTCGTTCTGTGTCTTTTGCCATGCTATTGTTCCCTTTTAAAAATGTAGAAGGGTTGTTTTCCTATCTCGTAACTTAACATAAAACCAAACTCACAGCTCAGACACATATATTTTTGTACACATAAAAACGGCGAGCTTACCTTGAACACCACAGTGAACGAAAAATCCATTGAACAAACCTTTTATTAATACGTTATTTGTTTGAGAACTTTTCGCACGCATTTCTGAGTTTTCTTACGTGATGAGGTTATCATTGGCCACAATTCGATAAGGTTCTATGTTTTTCTCGTATACTGCTATACTTACGTAATAAAATATTATATATACGATCGTCTTATGTAAACGTTTTAACATCCCAACTTCAAAGCATCAAAGTTGACAGCTGTTGTTTACTATACCGAAGACCACCAAACAACAGATTTTCTATTGTGTCTAGTTTTGTGGCAGTCAAAATCCTTATTAGCTGCCAAGCAGTCGCATGAGATCGCATAGCTGTAATGTCTTATGTCTCGATTTGCTAGGGTAAATCATAGACAACGATTCCCAATTCGACCGTACCAAAGACAATATGAGTAGTACTAAACTAACCTGATGGACTGCGTCGAGGAACATCAGGAACGTAGGCGTGAATCCCTGCTGCGGCGTCGCTGCGATGTTGCAGCGCTGCTGGAACTTGTGGCCGAGCGCCAGCCACTCCTTCTCCATGAGGATCCGGAAGCCTTCCAGCGTCCGGTAGTATGGGTCGAGGCAGATTTGAGCCAGCGATGATATCTGCGAAGATTATGTCATTTAAAGATCGAAGCAAACCTTTGGGTACCGATGACAGGGTGGTGACGTGAGGCTTCATATGGGCATGATACGATCTAGATTTTATATTACATCACTAGCGGACCCGGCAAACGCTGTTTTGCCTGTTTAAAAATAGGGGTTGATGGTAAAAGGGTGATTTTTAAATGTCGAATCATTAAAAAAAACTAAAAATACAATCAATTTTTGGGGTGGACCTCCCTTATCACTGAGGGGTATGAAAAATAGTTAACGTCCAATTCTCAGACCTACTGAATATAGAAACAAAATTTCATAAGAATTGGTCAAACCGTTTCGGAGGAGTTTTGTTACAAACACTGTGTGACATTTTATCTAATATATCTTGAGATCTTCTTCAGATTATCGACATTCATGCTTAACAATATGTGGGCTAACTATACGCAGCGGGTGTACGGCGCGTTGCGCGTCCAATATGATAATGGGTTTAGAATACTGTAAGGGTTGCCACGTTTCTGCAGCGCATCCGGGATGTTTGCGGAGACTCACACTGATGGCTTCCATGCCATCATCAGGAAGCAGGTCGCGTCACTTATGAAGCGCCTACGTGGCAGAACCAACAGCATGCTGAGCACACTGGTAGATAGATGGGACTCTCCGCTGCTCGGGCACTGGATGCGCCTGTGCGCGCGCCCCTGCCCGGGTGACCGATACTCGCATAAATCCCTAGTCAGTCATAATATTTAAGCTTTTATATTATAATATTTGTTACTAACACTATTATTAATGATTTTACTAACACTATATGGGCTTGTATGTTAAGTTGCCTGCAATAAACGTATTTTATTTTATTTATTTATTATTTAACACGGATATCCGTTCATCACAAGCACCAAAAACAAGTAAATAACATTAAATACTAGAGTTTCTGTTGGCTGCAAGCCACTAGCGCCACTCCTTGCTTTCCTACGACATTTAAAAGCGGCCCCACTTCAGCGTTTTCTATATATTGTATAAACATTTCTACAATCGCACCTATTGAGATGTTGACAACATTAATAAATACTTCTAAGACATCATATAAAAAACTAATACCCTATTTTAGACTCTATTAGTGCATATCATCATTTATTAAAAACATCCAATTTTTGATTGCTTCGAAATTAATAAAAAGTTAGGCAGTTGGGTTAGGTAAAAAAGTGACGCCATGGCTTGCTATCATTATACAAAAAGGCTAGTTGACACCACTAATCAATTGACAAACTTTTTATGTGCTGTCAAAATGCACGTCTGTTTTAAAATTTGTATGGCGATAGCAAGCTTATTGTTATTGTGTTACGAACGCAACAATGCTACGCGCGGGAGACGAGTGCGGGCGGTGACGTCATCGCGATCATCGCGACCGCGCTCGGACACTCGCCTTGGGACATCCACCGTCGCCGGACCATATCGCGTATTTCTTATTAATTCATTGTAATTGAGAGGCGAGAATTACAGCACCTATAGTTTACAGTCCGCTAGTTTTATTTCATTGACAGGACCCTAACACATTGTTTACCGGACTCAACTGCTTAACTTCATTTTGGTTTTAAAGCAAATAAAAATCTTCGAATAAATGATAATGTACCAAGTTATGGGGCCTAAAATAAGGTGTCAGACTTAATAAATACTGTCTTAGAATAATCAATGATTGGTGTGCACGACCCTATTTTAAGGCGGAGCGTGCGTCTATCTAGACAGCTCATAAAAAGTATGTCAACTGATTGGTGGTGTCAAGCAACTAGCCCCAAACTAAGCAAATTTTGTATTAGGGCGAATAGATAAATATACTTAGATAAGTATTTGACGTTATTACTTATCTAAGTTGATTGCTGGTAAAGGTTGCAGGGAGCCGCTGGATGCAGGCCGCTTCCAACCGACCGATCTGGAAGTCACTGGGGCAGGCCTATGTTCAGCAGTGGACGTCCTGTGGCTGAAGTGATGATGTAGTATTACGCCACTCCGTCACACACTTTACCTTATGAAATAAGGTACTTTACCTGAGCAGTCACGTCCCATCCGTCTTCTAATGACAGCAGCACAGACGATCCTTGAATATCAAGGAGGTCCACCACCGCACCAGACAATTGAAACAGCTGCCTCAGCTGCCATAGCCAACCTGATTCTTCTATTAATCTGTAGAAGAATAAATTTGTTAACGAATACTACTCGTAAAAACTTTCATGAACTCGGGCAGTTTACTTCCCCAAATAGGTTTTTTTAACTATAAAGATAGTAATTAATATACTATTGGATAATAATACTATTTGTCAAACTGTGTGTCCGAAAATTCACTAGAACTATCTTATAAAACGTACCTAGGTTGCAAAAAGCTAACAGCATAACATTCTTGGCACCTCAGCTGTAAAAAACCCAAGTCAAAAAGTATTTTTTTTGCATACTTTGATAGCCTGTAGCTCCGATATCCCATGAATTTGGATATTGCAACTTGGGTAAATTCATTAGGCTAATTCTAGATAATAGGCTAGTTGACACCACCAATTAATTGACATACTTTTTATGAGCTGTCAAAACGCACCTCTTCCTTAAAATTTGTATGGCGATATCGGACTATGACGTCACTGCTTACCAAACAAATTCCTTACTTATTGACTTTGAAGCTATAAAAAATTAGTTTTTTCAAATAAATGATAATGTAGCGCGTGTTAGGGTTCAAAATTACTTGTTGGTTTTGATAAATGATGCCTTAGAATTATTTATGAATGGTGCCAACAATCAACATCCCAATTCTTGGGCACACAGTTGGACCGCATTGATTTAAATTACGATTTTGGGTATTAGGCCCATACATTTTGGATCATGCACTTTACCTTGAAATTGAAAACATGTTTGAATTCCACAAAAAAGCAAAGGCATCACTAACCTTAGGAATCCCTTATGGTCAGGCATTTGTGCGGGCACGGTAGAAGGCACGGCTGCCCGCATGAGCTTCTTGAAGGCGTGCTTAGCGTGGCGTGTCTCAGGGTACTCCACTGGGACCGGCTCTACTCCCGCTAGTCCTCCACAAGTGATTCCCTTCTCGGACACCACGTAGAGCGACGCTCGTCTCACTGGGGGGACGCCTTCACCGGATACTGGAAGTAAAACTATACTTTAAAAGTTGAATTTTTATTTATGGTATGAATTCGGCATGTAAAGTGATTTTCAGGGTATATTATTATTTTATGAAAGTATTAACCAATCATGGTAAACAATTTAAACAAAAAAAGTATGAATGGCCAATAAATTTAAGTATTTTAGTAAAAATAAACATCATCTTGTAATTTTTAGTGATGTAAATACCAATACAGTTAATAAACGTAAAATCTCAAAATGGTTTTGGAATTAGCATGTAGGTTATATTTTTCTTTAGATACCGAATTGCCTTATGTGCTATTGCTCACCCGAATCAACGTCGGCTGTGGACAGCCGTTGCCTTGGCGCGTACAAGTCGAGATGCGAAGGTTGACGACGATCCTTGAGCGAGCCCCAGCGACCGAAATGTCGCGCCGTAGCGGTAGACGCGGGGGCCGCCGTGTTAGTGTTCACGCCGCCCTTGCCGCCACTATTGCGTAAAACACTGTTCAAAATAAAACGTGTTTTTTTACCTACGGAAACTATGACCAGATTCAGCTGTTAAAACAGTTTCCTATAGAAATAAGATCAAAATCTCAAATAAAAAACGGGCTAAGTACAAGTCGGGCTCGCCCTTTGAGGATTTCGTACAATTATAGGTATGTAAATAGTTCAACCAACACTAAACATTCACGGTTTTCAGATTTTCCCCTTTCCTTATACTATAAAACATTGCTTCTTGCCAAATTTCATGACACTAGATCATAAGGAAGTATCCCATAGGTTTTGATTCCCAAGAAAGTGCCATAATATACGACAAAAACGGCCGTATCTTTTAATTGCGTTGGCTTAAAAGTTTTATTTTACAGCTCCAAAGGATTGCAAACCTAAGTTGTGGTATTAATTTTAACTTCATACCTCCACGCACTTCTTTCAGTTACAAAAATTAACACTAAAAGTACTAATACAAAACTGCTTAGCAACAAGTTTATTTACCTCAGAGTGCCAGCGGCTTTGGTGAGCAATGGCGTATGCGTTGGAGGTTGTGAATCCTCGCAGCATAATAGAAGTGAGTCTAAACTGAGGGATGAGTCTTCCAGGTCTCCGCGAGATGCAGGCGTGCAAGCCACTAACGTAGCTAGGTACCGTTCCTGTTGGCGACAAAAGCGATAATGAGATAGTTAAAGGCATAAAAAAACATTTTTGATTGTATAAATAAATATTGGACAACATCACATACATTGCTCTGATCCTAAGGTAAGTAGCTAACGCCCGTACCACACCTCCGCTGCGAAACACGAGTAGCGAAACCGCTGGATGCATTCCGCTGCAATCTAGTGTAGAGTGACAAGCGTTCCGCGGCGCGGAACGTAATGCAAGTCAGTCAGTTAAGTTGATACAATCGGAGTGAAATGTCGTCATTATAGTCTGGATGACTAAGCAAGTACAGAATGGGACTATTTCTGACCTTTTAGATCAATTTTTCAGCGAATTTGATGTCCATTTTAGTAAAAACGCACTTTCGCTTCTAAAAAATTGTCAAAATTGACAATTGCTGACAGGACATGGCGAAATCATAGCGATTCCGTTTTTATAGTTTCGCAGCGGAGGTGTGGTACGGGCGTACAGCACTTGTGTTATAGAAATCGGAAACAATGACGGTACCACAACACCCAGACCCGAGCCAACATATAAAAGTTCGTTTTCTACATTGACCCGACCGGGAATCGAACCCGGAACCTCAGAGATGGCGACGCCAAGTCCGGCGTGCTCGCCTCTTGGCTACGGAGGTCATCAGTCGTCATTTTGGAGTATTCGTTTCATCTTTCAATACATTTCTGGTCAAGTTCAGCTTACGATCCAGCAAGTTTCATTAGGAGCCGAATTAACAATAGCTATTTATAACCTTAGAATGGAGATTTACTCTTTGGTAGGTTGACTGTTTTTATCATACAGAAAATATGTCAAAACATCATTTTTTTGAAGGATAAATGTTTTTTGGTGTTTGTAAAATGGGCCTTTTGTATTTTGTTGACGTTGTTTCTGGCTCGGATATAATTGAATTTCATCCAAGATGGAACAAACATCTATTGACAAATAATAGTTGGGAGAACTTACGCCGCTAGTTTTTTTTTTCCTTATTTTGCAAGAATACTGTTTTATTTTTTATTGGAAACTATGGTTTCAGACCCGGATCGTTACTGGACTACTACTAGATAACGGAGAAAACTTGAAAGCAAAAGGTTCAAAATACCATGTTTACCTGTTCTAAACTGGATGTGGTTTCGGTGCCACTCTGCGTGGCCCCGGGAGTTTGATGCGTCGCCTTCAGCATGCCGATCACGCCTTTGTGATGGGACGCGGCCGATCTGCGTACAGAACAACGGTTTGCTATAGTTAAACTAGTAGTGCAACCCTCTTAAAAAAGAAGGGTTTTTTTTCTCTTATGGGGTATAAAGACAGCTAGCCATTTCAGTTTACCTTACATGAATTTTACTATTTCTGCCGTCGTAAGGTTAGGTTTCGTTATATTTCATTTTACTGGCATACTGAGACCAGAGAGAATTTAGTTCATTTTCTTAACTGACGCGAACATCATCATTACAGCCATTGGGTGTCCACTGCTGAACCTAAGGCTTACTCCCTTAATGAATTCAAGATTGGCCGATTGGAAACGGCCTGCATCGTTAGATGCAATTATTGTAATTGTTGCAAGAAACCGTTAGGTTTCCTGCAACAATTACCAGGTTTTCTATCCACCTTGTGGGTGGAGATCCTATGCTGCACTTGCCTTACGTGGCATCCATCCTAGAAACATTCTAGTCCATCTACCATCAGTTTTACGTGCATGAGTAAGGCAGGTCAGCGACTTTTTCGATCTCGCAAAAGAGACACGACTATAGGCCTTCCCATAGCAAGCTGTGAAAGCTTGAGGTTTCTAAAAAGAGGCCACGTTTCTGTTCATACATTGTGTTCTTCTTTTTGAAGTGCCTCTTCAATACTGGAGGTTGGCCGTCAGCTCTGCGAATTTCTTCTTATCTATCTACATTATATTACCCACATATAGATATTAACCGTCTGTGTTGGATCTCATTTCCCTCCGCTGCGGCCAGGACACCCTTAGCCGTCAATATGATCAGTCTGGTGAGTCTGCCAGACTGGCAGCGGGTCCACACCACCTACCTACCATCCTAACGCTGCTACCCTGGGCGACCTGGGAGCAGCTATCACTCTCCTCTTATCATCCTTATTATATTTAAGCATTTATTGTTAGGTGGGGCTAGGGCTCTAGGGACTTAGTGTCTTGGAGTAAAAGGACTCTACGCTCACTAGGGAGTTAGTTCCCGTCTGACCTTATATTCTGGACGTCGGGAGCGGTGCCCTAGACACTTGCTTCCCGCCCGTTCATATATTTAAAATGTGTGGGTACCTGGCGAGTATAGCGTGCGTGGTGGGGTGGCGCCACGTCAATACCGGCAGCCGGGCCTGTCGGTAGCATCGCGCGATGCGGCGGAGTGACTCGTCGCCTATGCTCTCTGGCGCTGGTAACACAGCGGGATAGCTGTAGCAAACATACATTACTTTTATTAGTGAAAAGTGGCAAAATACAAAAGAAAGATCGTCTGTTCCCCGTCTATGTTAGATCCTCCCGTGTGAGATTGGGGAGAGGTACCTTGAAAGGGACATGTAATGAAAGGGACAATTAAAATTACCCAACATATAAAAATGGTTTTCAATTAAGACATTTATTTTGTATAGCAAAGACAGAATTAGCGTGCGACAGTCTGAAGGGTGATGAAGCCAGGCCGAGTCTCGCCCAGTCTCTCGCGTACGCGCGGTCCCGTAGTCTCTCTAACGTGCTACCCACCGTTGGCTCGCTAGTAACTCTTTCACTATTCCATATTATAACTCACCTCCTACACAACGTGTAGACAGCATTAGCGTGCGACAGTCTGAAAGGTGATGAAGCCAGGCCGAGTCTCGCCCAGTCTCTCGCGTACGCGCGGTCCCGTAGTCTCTCTAACGTGCGACCCACCGTTGGCTCGCTAGTAACGCTTTCACTATTCCATATTATAACTCACCTCCTACACAACGTGTAGACAGCATTAGCGTGCGACAGTCTGAAAGGTGATGAAGCCAGGCCGAGTCTCGCCCAGTCTCTCGCGTACGCGCGGTCCCGTAGTCTCTCTAACGTGCGACCCACCGTTGGCTCGCTAGTAACGCTTTCACTATTCCATATTATAACTCACCTCCTACACAACGTGTAGACAGCATTAGCGTGCGACAGTCTGAAAGGTGATGAAGCCAGGCCGAGTCTCGCCCAGTCTCTCGCGTACGCGCGGTCCCGTAGTCTCTCTAACGTGCGACCCACCGTTGGCTCGCTAGTAACGCTTTCACTATTCCATATTATAACTCACCTCCTACACAACGTGTAGACAGCATTAGCGTGCGACAGTCTGAAAGGTGATGAAGCCAGGCCGAGTCTCGCCCAGTCTCTCGCGTACGCGCGGTCTCGTAGTCTCTCTAACGTGCGACCCGCCGTTGGCTCGCCGGATTCACTCGCTAGTTCTAACTCTTCCACTGTTGGGAAGAATAAAGGGGTTTTATGACATATTCAAAATCCTCATCTAATCCTAGCTTCAGTGGATAACTAATTAACAGCATATTTTGAAACATTTAAATCTTGTAAATTTTGTTTTTAGCAATTCCATGCAAGGTTTAATTGAAGATAAATAACATCAGGTGGGATGGACCTCAGGTGGGACTCGAACCCACGTCCCATCGCATGCATGCACCTGAGGTCGATGATTTTTTTCAAGTGTTATTTATCTTCAACATTTAAATCTTTTACCGAAGGTGAAACTATGACTACATTTTTTATCTTTTCAATACAAAGGCTCGGATTACATGCATTCGTTTTTTTGGAATCGTTAAACAAACAGTCTTCGGTACCAAATCGTGTGTAGTCAATATTATGTTTGCTTGAGCCCCGGATTAATTCATTGTAAACTATACAGCTAAGCTCAGGTCTATTTGCATATTGGCTAACACTGCACCTAAAATCTATTCTTAAAAAGAAAAATACATATATATATATATATATATATATATATATATATATATATATATATATATATATATATATATATATATATATATATTGTATTTTTCTTTATATATATATATGTATATTTTTCTTTATATATATATATATATATATATATATATATATAACCTATGGATATAAACATTTAGTACACTCACATAGTAATTTAAAACATGAGCAATAATATTTATTGACTGTTCTACGATAAATACTCGAACTTACGCGACAGTGTGTCAGCTGATAATGAGGACATCAAAGGCGGCGAGGTCAGCGACCTCGCATCAGCTGACGGCAGGACGTACTTCTGACGTTTGGACGGCTTCGGTTTGAGTCCTGCTTTCCGCGCTGTTTTCAGTAGCGTCTTCTTGGCAAACCCTCTGCAAGGTAATGGGGTATGTTGATGACATCATAACATACGGCTCCATACATTTTGAAAAATATTTTAATGAATAAAGCAGGTATACATACAATACTTGCTGTAGGCCGCGACTATGTTGACATGGTCTATAATACAATTTAGAAACAGTCCACGACTTGTGCACAACAATTTATCAAACGGATGAATGGTTTAGGAACGAATTCAGGACCACCTATTTTCATAGATGGATTCACTAATCGAAGCTAACTGAAGTTTTATTGAAAAGTAGGTAAATAAAATGTAATTTAAAGAATTATTTATAAGATTGTATGTATGATGTGTAATAAAGTGTACCTAGAATACAACTGTGTATATATATTCTCATTCTGATGGCATTAAGAATTAAGAACATGCTTAAAATTAGATTTTCATCATCATCATTTCAGTAGTTTGTTAGTTTTGTTAGTTTAAAGTTAGCCAGCGAAGTGTAATACTAACTTGAGCGTATGATGTTTAGGCTGATGCGCCGCCGGTGGCGGTACCGGTCGGGGCGCCATCGCAAAATGTAGGAGCGGATGCTGCGGGTGCCGCAGCCTGGCCAGCTGCTTGCGGAACGCTTCCGCTTGTTCGCTGCTCACTTCTTCGTCTAGGGCTACCTGGAGAAGTGCGCTGGGTGAATTTTTGTGCGTTTTGGAGCAAAAACAGTTACATTTATCTGGTAATGTATTAAAATTTTGTATGGAACCTTCTTCAAAATTTCAACAAAATTAGGAGTTTGAAAAAAACTTTGTGTAGTTTTATCATATTTTTTATATATTTTGTATTTTAAAGGTAATTCAAAAATTTGTTGAAGAAATCACATGCACTTTGCAAGGGCAAAGGAAAGAAGAGTATACTTTTTTTATTTTTTGATAATGCAGTCATCTCGATAGACCACAGGAGCCAATTGTCATGGTTTGAGAGTAAAGAATTGACATCCCTAGTGTTACAAGCTGTGATCGGAAAGGACAGACCTCAACTTGCAACTTAAAGAAAAAAACATTATTGATATGCATATGCTTGAACGAGCGAATTACTCTCAAGGGCAGGAGACTCACTTTGATCAGCTGGAAGGTGGCGGAGCGCAGCTGCAGCCCCTCGTGCAGCGCTTGCTCGAGGTGCGGCAGGTAGTGCGTCCGCACCGCCTTCTCGCGCGTTAGAGAACACAGCGGGAACGACCGGACTACCGTCTGTTCGCAGGCTGAGGACAAGAAAATGTACTTATTTCATTTAACGCCTGGAATTCTGAAGGGTCTCCCGTGACCCTAACACATTTTCTATTTACTCTAATTTCTCATCAGTTGAAGAACGAACCATGTCAATTGAGTCTTTATACAAAATTTATCATTTCCTTTCAACTTTTTAATACCATATCTTATAACTTTGCATCATCGGTTGTCTATCACCCGGTTGTTTATCACCAGGCGTCACCCTGCGCTCCATATCTAGACACAACAGCAAATGATAAATTACATTTTTAAAACTCTCCGAAAACCAATATTATTTTCAATAAGTGTTAATAGGCGAATACGAACAAGTTAGGTAGGTTTTTATTTTAATATGAACACATCTGCCCCAAAAAACCTAGCCCAATACCAACAATAAAGTCCTTCCTACCACAAATAAGAACCTTTAAAATAACCTTATACTCACCGAAGGGGTCAGTAGGCGTGCCTTTGAATACAAGACGGTAGTTAGTCAAAAACAGCGCCCCCTCAGCCGGCAGTAACGGCGCGGGCCGACCGTCCGGCACAAGGAACGCGCGCAGCGCCGGACCGGCGATCGCCTCGCCGGGCACGAGGGTAGGCGCCACTATTCGCGGCTAGAACAATGGTAGAAAAACATTATTTGGTAAGTGGCCCTGGCAGAAATCGTTGCGTGGTAGGGGCTTTATGTCTTTAACTCGTCAACATCCAAGCGGTCACTTGAGACCGCGTAACAATGGATTTCATATTGTGGCTCGATTATAAATTGCTCACGAGTAAAAGGTACTGATCGATGTAATATATTACAAAGCTAGCATTCATGCAGTCAATGCGGTGTAAAGAGCGTCAGCATCTAGCCGAATATACAGAGATTTAGACACACGGCGTAAAAAATGCTAACGCTCATATTACTATACAAGGTGTTTCAAAAAAACGAATAATGCCTGAAATGAGATAGATGGTGAATGAAACTGAGATTACTGGCGCTGTCCTTTTTGTTCTAGCTGTTATGCTTTCGGAAAAAACTTATATCGAAGTTTTTTAAAAATATCGTTATGAATTTATCGTAATTTCCACGCTGTTCTATCAGCTGTGAGAGTCATTGACCTCATAAATCATAGACTATTTTAAATTCAGAATACAACTTTCTCCACATTAAGTGCCTATTTTGCACATGACACGTAATATTACATGCCAAATTCATTAAAATTATGTTAATGTAATAAAAAATAGTAACCTTTCATCGTGAATTATCATCCAAAAACATAAAACTTGCTAGAAGCTAGGAGTTCAATCTTCGCACTGGTCGTGGTTTCACAGAAGACCAGAAACAAGAAGCTGAGACTGATATTCTAATGCTTGTAATAATTAACTGGTTTACTGCTGTCGGTTTAATAACACTAAAACATCGTATGAAAGTAATGATAATTTTCATGTCTTGTTCCTATTATTTGAAAGTAACTTATGTTTAATCACCACACCTAAACCAGAACCACCAGAACTAAACCTAAACTTATGAGCCTGATGCATTATCGGAAGTTGCCAAAGACTTTTCTGTTGTTGATTACTCTTCATTTCATTGCAACGTTTCATTTCACTCCTTTTTGCTACTCCTGGTAGCGATTCTTTAGTGTGTTCCGTATAAATAAAAAACTTTTTGATTTCCGACCATAGGCTGCCAATCGTAAATAATTATTAATTTGTTTGTTAAAAAAAAAAGACAGAAGCTGAGGAAAAATCTACGTTGTTGCTTTTGCAAATCTGGTAAAATACATTGTTCATTGACCTTGAATTCTACCATACATACAATTAATATCGATAAATAACCGGCAGAATGGAGTAAGAAAATACCATTGTTCTTGGCATGTATGCTGCTGGGGTGTATGTACACCCTGGTGTAAGACTTTATGATCCGCTATTTTAACAAATAATATCTTATTTTTGACCTAGAAATCAAACCTAGAACCTTCGGTCACCGAGATCCATACTCGATCCACTAAATAAAGGGGTTTGACGGGAATGGAGTACTAGGACAACATCACTGTTCCCGCCCACGTATTTTGGTTTTTACAGTTTCTTGCGGAACCAAACAGACGAAGAGTTAAACAACATTTTGACATTTTGTTGATTTTAAATTAAATAAAACTTTGCAGATGACAATTTGATCAACTACACCTAGGAGACAAGTGATAAAAGCAGGTCATCATAAGACAGCAATTTGGCTCATTTATCATAAAAGTTTTAGTTAGATTAGCTTACTTGCAAACTTGGTTATTCGCTTGATCGCATCGAATCATTTGTTGTATGAAAATCAAAAATTACCTTACGTTACTTTTAAAAAAAATATGACTGGCTATCGAGACTTATAAAATAGCAACAGCTTTTACGTTTTGTAGGTTATCTACTTAACTAACTTAATAAGTAAATCTGTAAATGCGATATGTCACCCGCACCTTACGTAAACTAAACTCAACTAGGTTTAACTAGAAGAAAATTATTTTGGCGTACATCTATGTTTTCTTACACCTTATTATTGCAATAAAGATTATAAATAAATGAAAATAAGTTTTAAAAATAAATTCTAAGTTATATCTTTTAAAAACAAAAAACACGTTTACAACTGTTGACGACCACTAGCCAAGTACTAGGGCGCACAATGGGCGCCCGCGCCGACACAAGCGCCGACAAAGGCGGGCCCGCCTTTGTCGGCGCGGTTAGGCGGCCACGATAGTTTCATAGTTTGCCGGCGAGCGGCGAGGCGGTCAGTCGTTCATTCGCTTTGTGCGTGTTCGGTGCTTTCGTTACGTTTTCGTTGCGAAACCTGTGTTTACGTGTGTGTTTTGAAAATATCTGTGATTTCCAATGCGGAATACTATGAAATGATGTTGTGTGTAGGTCGAGCTGATGGAAAATTAGCTCGAGCCTGGATCTTTATCGGTAAATACTAATGAAGAACGTGTAGAAGAGGTTCTGCAGCTTTTCGAAAGTGAACCGACGATCAGTACAGTGCATACCGGGGCGAGACTCAACATAACCCATATTCAGTGTGGCGAATACTTAAAGATGATGGTCAACACCCGTACTACTACCGTCGTATCCAGGAACTAATTCCGAATGACTTTGCGCCTCGGATCACGTTTTCGAGAGAAGAGTTCAAAGACGCCATTGATGACATCCCGGTAATCGAAACCGATTTCTTCGACCAACAAACAGACATGGTGTTCCAGCACGATGGTGCCCCGACACATTTCGCTCGTGATGTACGAGTGCACCTAACTTCTCGGTTTTCAGGAGGATGGATCGGCCGCGCGGGACCTGTCGCTTGGCCGGCTCGTTCTACCGACCTTACGCCACTGGACTTTTTTGTGGGGTTATGTAAAAGACAAGGTTTATTTTACGGACTGCCATACAGTGGCTGAAATGGAACACCGTGTGCGGTTTGTGTTCGCTACCATAACGCCTAAAATGGTGCGAAATGCAACACAGGCCATATCAAGGCGGGCAAGATTGTGCACCCAAGAAGGAGGACAGCATTTCGAGCCACTATTGTAGGTAAAGTACCCAAACTTTCTTAATTGAATTGACGTAACCGTCATCGCATCATGATTGTGTTTTATGCTAGTTATTTTCGTTCATTTGTTTGACTTTGTCTCGTACGTGAAAAAAAGAGAACTTTGAGTTTGTGCGTGTGTGTACTGTGTAGGGATAAATGTACTAGGCGAACATGACTTTTTGGCGGCTATTCTAAGTTTGTCAACACGAAAAAGATAACCAGGAGGGAGGAGGTGGTTGGTTATTATTACTCCTAGTAGGGTCATGAACCTGAATTAGTGATGTGCTGCACGTTATCGACTTTATTATGTAACATTATTTTTACTCGAAATTCAAATTTAATTCCATAAATGTAAGAAATTTACTAAGGACTCCTCAAAAGAGTTTATTCAACACCTTTCATTTATTACGGGTTTTTTTGTAACACCTTGTATATATTATACTCTTTTTTAAGTTAAGATGATCGCTCTGACACTTTACATATTCCGGTCCACCCATACTACGTACGAATTAAAAATTTTATATTTTATGAAAAACTTTTTTATTTTAATTGTGGATTATTGCAAAAATCTTTAAAACATTGCATCTAGAAATCTAAGTGAAAATTTAAATTCATTATTATTATATATATTACTCCTAAAAATACTGATGCGTAAAACGGAATGCTTTCCTATAGGGATTGACCATCCGGCCGGCATCCACCATTGAGCCGGTGTGCTTTGTCGTCAGTATGATTGCGTCTGCCTTTTAAGCGGTTTGTTTTTTCGTTATGCTTCCGGTTCCGAGTAGTTCTGGTTCTGCCTTGTTACTGGTTTTGTTGAGTTTTTCGTTAGTTTTTTGTTAGTGTTTTGCTTTTTAAGTTTGTTAAGCTTTGAAAAACATGAAAAAATTCTGTTTCCAGCACTCAGGCAACCGAACATTGCAGTATTACTTCATATTAAAAAAAGGTCAGTCAAATAAAAATCGATTTAAGCTTCTTTATAAACATTCTCGATTTCCGAAAAGAATCGATTGGATTTCGTTGGGGCGCATTACTATAAGTGTGAAGTGTCATGTGTCACAGCGATCTCCTTATCCTGAAAAGAGTATAGATGCAGCAAGAGGATAAAATATATATTTTTTTCTCTAAAATATTGTATTGTTGTATAATAAAGAGGAGCACGTAACGAGGAGAGTGATGGGTATGAGTATTGATGAATGGAGGGAAAGAGGACGACCTAAAAAGAGATGGATAGATTGTGTGAGGGCCGATATGTCTGAGATGGGAGTAAATGACTTGATGACGAGTGAACGTATTGCATGGAAGAGGAAAATATACTGCGCCGACCCCAGATAACCTGGGAACAAGGCAGGCGAATGATGAGTGTGTCACAAATATTTACCTTCTGAACGGGCGGTAGTCGCCTGCTCTCCCTAGCCACAGCATCCAAGGTCTCGAGGTGCATATGTACCACGCCAGGCACCATCTGATGCAGACAACGCACGTGTTCTGCGGTCACTCCACCCTCTGTGCACACCTGGGAACAAACAGGCCATCATGATTATTATCGGCTTGAGAATTCAACTGTTAGCCTTCCCTAATAACGCGCCAGTGAAAGGGAATTCGATCCCGAAATCCCGGCTTATTTTTTGGGATTCAAATACCGGGACCACATTGGTAAATTCCCTGGATTTGAAAAAACATTTCTATAGCAATTCTTTTTAACGCACACTGTCCTTTTACTGATTTCTTAACGAAACACGTATTGACAGTCTTAAATGTCATATTTTTTTACATTTCTATGTATTTTATGTCTATTTTTATTGCTGGCCTGCAGTAAGAAAGTGGAATGTCGAAACCACAATAGTCAAGTAAGTACCTTTTCATACTTAGTGCGAACAAAAAGGTCTTCATCAATGGTCTTGGTCATCAGTTTTTCTACCTAGCACTCGCTTTTATGAGTTGTCAAAACGATATGCTTCTATTGATTTTGTATGGCAAGCAAAACCGAGCCGTGTCTCTTATGTTATAACATACCATTTTGTGGATTTACTCATTCAAAACTTACTTTATCGACGAATCTTGACACCATTTTGATAACATTGTTTCCCGCTTCGCCCGGATCGGCTTCTTCGAACCCGGACTCGGCGTCTGCGCTGTCCGACTCTGCCACACTGTAAATTGTATAATTTAAATTATTCTGTTCAGAACTGTTTTGTAAGTTTAATGTTTTGTTTGTATTTTGACGAGTCCAAAAATGAGTGATATGTCAGGCGGGTTAAATGGATGTTATTGAAGATCTTAACGTGGGTAATTTACTACACCAGTTGTAATTCACCGTTTGGCCTTTGTAAAATGTGCAAAGTTAGAAATATATATTTATAGATGGAAACAGGTTCTGAAACTAAAACATGTTTTAAAGATGACCCCACCCTGTGAGTAGTTTTTAAATTGATCCAAAGACTATGTGAGCGAAATCGCGGGCAACTAGCTATTGTAGATAGCACGTTCTTCCGCTTTTTTCACCCAGTTACTGTTAGCCATCTTCCTAAGGTCAGCTGGGAGATATCATACACTACATTAAGTGATGCGTTGTCTTCACTAGAGAACCCATTTACTCCACTTATATCGATTCTGTGACAGATGCAGTCTTCCACGTAGACAACCTTCAGGTAACAAAAAGGAGAAGAGTTCCTATTATTGTATACACCTGTAAGTGACGCTGTAGCTGCGCCACACCCTCTAGCGACAGAAGCAGGAACACCATGCGGGCGGCAGAGACAACCTGCAGCTAATAGGAAGGATAAAAGTTGCTTTTATAATACAGACCTGTTAGTAATACTGTTGCTGGCGCGGTCGTCGTCCCCTGGCACGTCAGCGCGCCGGCCCGCGCCCTCTAACGGCGGCAGCAGGTACACCATGATGGTACACCTCGCACAGACATCATCATTACATCATATAAGCCTATTGCAGTCCACAGCTGGACGTGGGCCTCCCCCAAAGAGCGCCAAAAAGCATGATCATCCGCTTGTTTCATCCAACTACTGTCAGCCATCTTCCTAAGTTAGGCGGTCCATTGAGCTGGGATTCGTCCACCACTACGTATGAGGTGTTTTCTCCGCCAGAAAACCCGTTTATTACACCTTTCATCGGTTCTGCGACAGATGAGGCCGGGCAGACCGACAACCTTCAGGTGACGAAAGGAGAGAAGTTTCCGTTATTGTACAAAGTATATACCTGTTGGTAATACTGTTGCTGGCGCGGTCATCGTCCCCTCGCACGTCGGCGCGCCGGCCCGCGCCCTCTAACGGCAGAAGCAGGTACACCATGCGGTTCGCGTAGTGTATCGCCTGGCTGTACAGCGTCGACTCTTCGCTTGCTATTAGTTCCTTCTGTTTTTCTGTCAACAAAGTTATAGGGCTACAGACATAATGCAAGTTAGAAGAATGAAGCTAAAAATTTACTACCGAAATATTATTAATTTCGTAGATCTGTAGAATGTGCGGGCAATTATATTACGTTCGCGTTGAGAATGCAGCAAATCATCAGTGCAACTGCAAGGTAAAGGTGTATCCACCATTCATCACATTATCAAAGGTTTTTTTTTTTATTTGAGATGTGCTTGCTCTTGACCCCAATCTTGCTCTAGAGCATAGATGGGATCTACGATGGAGCGAGCTTGCCCAGAAGATGCCTATTCACTGTGGACTTAAAGAGAGACAGGTTATATGCGATCGGAAATACAGGAAATAAAGGAATGTAGGTCTAATAGCTTTGACATGTTAATTATAATAACAAAATATTTGCATGCGGAGCAGGATGTGCATAGCGGAACATGAACTTTAATTCATATGTGACCATCTTTTGTTACCTGTTTCTGGCAATAATCTGGCAATAAATAATCATTTCATTTCACCGTGGTGTCCATAACAGTTTTGTTCGAAAGTATGCGTTAAACTGGTCACCGTGAACTTTACTTTTTAATTAGGAACGATTTGATTAGTTTGGGAGGCGTGGTTAGGCCGTTGGACAAGTATGACTTACTGCATTCTTAACGTAAACGAACTATAGACTGGATTTAACTCAATCAAAAAAAGAAAAAATAGATTTAATATTGTCAGGTGGTCACTTGTGTGACTGCTCGGTAGCCAATAAGAGCTGTCATTACGGGATGTCATCATCATCATCATTTTAATCATAGGACGTCGACTGCTGAACATAGGCCTACTTTACGGCATATACATATACGAACTGAATCTCAGAAGAAAAGTGGTTTACTCTAGACAATGCCAAAATAGCCTAATAATTCTGCCAGTTAAGATACATCATCTTGTTTATGGTCTTATTTTGATAGTGTGCGTAACGCAAGAGAACCCAATGTGTCTCCTCTGTTACGTAGATTATCATAATGATCGTGATAAAGGCTATGTGACTCATAAAGTTACCTGCGGGTAAGGTGGGCCATAGTCTCATTTGCTCTGCTGCGATCTCTAAAGCGCTGGGCTCTTGCGCTTTAAGTAAAGATATGTAGTCCTCGTCGTCCCTGTAGATAAAATAGAATGCTTAAATTGTTTTTCAAAAAGAAGATTTTGGTACACCGAAACAGACATAACGAAGATTTCTCAAAAAACGAGCTAGCGCAGACTAGTGATGCGTGCCTGCGTTTCTGAACGAACACAGGATTTATCAAGAAAGAATCAGTGGACGTATACCTGAAACCATTTAAGGAATTCCAGGGAATCCCGGTGGCCATTCGTCTTGGTTTCCGCCGATTTTGTTCCAGTTTAGAGAGCGTCTATGGCACCCTAGGTTTAAGTAACTTTATCTTGACGACCTCCGTAGCCGAGGCGAGCACGCCGGACTGTAAATGGCGCCGCCATCTCTGAGGTTCCGGGTTCAATCCCCGGTCGGGTCAATGTAGAAAACGAACTTTTCTATATTGCCTCGGGTCTGGGTGTTGTGGTGCCGTCGTTATTTCTGATTTCTATAACACAGGTGCTTTAGCTACTTACCTTAGGATCAGAGCAATTTATGTGATGTTGTCCCTTAGGATTAGAGCAATGTATGTGATGTTGTCCAATATTTATTTATTATCTGCTGTCTCAGGGTTAGTCCCTCTAGCATGACCTCCTCTGGGCACTGATACACGTCCCAAAAAGACTGTCAAACATACACACAAAACAAGGACACAACAAAGGACAAAACTGTTCCCACGCGTGCTGCATATAAAGAAGCCGTTGATTTATCGCCACCATGGTCAATACCTCGGACTGGGCACCCGCTGGTGATGCGTGGGGCTGGGCAGGTACAGCGCTTTGATGTCTCTCTGTACGTCTTGGTAGAACGCCGCCTCCCAGAACTGCTGGCTTGTCCATACTTGGTGTTCCTGCGAATTTTATGGCATTTTATTTCTGAACTGTTAACGTGGAGACTGGCGTCAACAAAACAAAAATAGTTACGGATACCGTAGTAAATCTAAATTAAAGTAAAGTATGTCTATAAACGTCCCACTGCAGGGCACAGGCCTCATATCAACTATGAGGTGGTTTGGGCCATACTCCACCGATGGGGCCCAGTGCGGATTGGTGGAGGGGTGTTGTAAGGCCAGTGAAACCTTACTGTCGCAACTCTAACAATGTAGGTATTAATTAATACGTACCTATATATCTAACATAGCAGAAATAAGTAAATATATCGGGCGTAAAAAAAGGCTTAACGAAGCCGAATACCACATATTCTACGTATTATTACGATCATTTTTTTCTTTTATACTATACCTGGGAAATGACGGGTTACCGAGTTATTGATAGTCAAAGTTAAAATTTTTTTCAAAGATTTTTACAAAATTTACTTCTGTTTGATAATACTAAACTTTTTTACAAAGAAACATGATAAAATTTTTCAGTTCTTCTTTCATAAAAAGCCTTTAAAGGGCACAGCCGGCAATGAATCGTGCGCAGTGCTCTCGCGCCACCCGCTCGCCCGCCGACCGCTTACACACACAGGCATAGTCTGTGGCGTGCGCGCTCTACATTGCGGGTTAGAAATAAGTTATTTTTTTGATACCCAAAAATTAAATTCATTTCCCAGCAATCATTTTTATTGCATTCTACTTGGTTTTATTTATAGAATTCGTGGTTTAAGGCTTCGTTAAGCCTTTTTTTACACCCTGTATATTTCAAAAAATGCTTTTTAATAGTCGGCTACTAGCAAAAGATGTGTATTAAAGCATCATCTGTGTCATGTTCAAGGAAATAATTTAAATAATTTTCTGAACATCGTATCTAAAATCGACTCAAGCGATGTCATTTTTATTACACTCGATCAAACAAGCCAGTGATAAAATAAGAGAAATGAAATTATTTTTTACAAAAATAGTATAATATTTAAAATTAACAGTGTGCCTACAAGATTCAAAATGCAAAGACAACTTCTGTAGGTTACAAATAAAGAACAGTTGCTTGGATAGCTAAAATGTGTTAATTCCCACCTCTGGCAGCCTTTTTAAAGTCGAAATTCTGTATTTCTACTAAATTTAAGACAGCTATATCTAAAAGTGAAAACTATTTAGGCTAATGTTTTATTTAATGTTTAATTAGCTCAAATGTATTAGCTCAAGCTGTTTGTTTGTAATAAAGAAAATAAAATAAAAATTTTAATCTTAAAAATCCAGGGTTTCGAATATAAAAACACTCGACTTAAAACTATCAAGCGAAACATCCTGTTAAATCTCAAACTGACCTGTATACACATGTACGCGTACTGTATGACCCCCGTACATAGTTTCCTGCAGTAAGCAGTGGCTAGGGGCAGTATGGCGGCCGCTATGGAATGCTCGTCCAATGCTGTAGCCGACTGTAGGGCGCAGTTCAGCAATCTGGAACAATAAACATATTTGTTAATATCATCTTTCATTTTTAAAGTTGGCAACACTGTTGGCCGACTCCCGTCTGTTGATTACAAGTAATCATACAAGTCAAGATTTCCAAATCATTATATCCAAACTTCACATGTTTTTAATATCAAGTATAAATAAGCCAAAAAGTATGACAAACATAGCGTTTTTAATATCAAGTATAAATATGCCAAAAAGTATGACAAACATAGCGGTAAATAAAAAGGTACAGTCAACACAAGTTACCACAAACTGTCAAATTTCCCCAATAAATAATAAACTCTATTGCTTGAAAATTAAGTTGAATATCGATTGAAGAAATTAGACAGTTTTGGATATCATGACGTGCTGTTGTCTGTACAAAGACTGTCATTTTCTTAGTCCTTACAATAATACTGTAATTTATGTTTTTTTTCTTATCGACTATGCATTCCTATACTAAACATCAGAATTTTAGAAATATAACTTGCCTAAATATGCTTGCATCTTGTTGTACTAAAATATGTCCCTAAAAAGAAAAATAGCTTTCTGGTACTCCGTACGTAACACAATGATGTTTATTCCTTACTTCGATCGAACACAGTTATAGAAGTTATCAGAAATTTGGCTATCGTAATATCGTAAACTACACAAAATAAATTGCAAAATCACGAGTAATCAAAAAGTAATGGAGTAAAAGGAAACCGAGAAAATCATATCGTAATTACAACTACACATTAACACGAGTATTGCGTGGGTACAGTCACGCACGTATAAATAAACGTATTTATTCCCCATAATAAAATAATAAACACAATATATTACATACGCTGGAGATAGCATCACGTAGATACTATCAAACTGCCTTTTCTCATGTAATATGTCGTATTTATTTAACGCTTAGATACTCTAACCACCCATACGTTTAGTTATTGGCCAGGAAAATGAACAAAATTTTAGTTTGTTGTGCTTTGATAGCTACTGCGATTGTCGCGGTGATGGCTATGGGAGATAACATGATTGTGAGATATTTTGAACATTAATTCAATTAACTTATAAGGACCCTTAAACCTTAAGAAGTTTTGAGCATCGTTTGCCGTAAACGTTCAGCAAACGTGCGACTAACGTGCGTCTTGCGGCACTTTCATTTAAGATACTTTGAAACGGACTGCTAAAGCGAGTATGCCTGACCGCACACGAAAAATTGTATTACAACTGCGTTAAATAAACTACCAATTAAGTATATGGGCAATCCTCAAACGCACGGCTCAAAATGTCTTAAATGAAAGCGCCTTCCCATTGTTTTAGCTAATTCGCGTTCTAGGCTCCTTAGTTAGAGGAAGAGGGGAAGGAGACATGTTCCGTTCGTATATCAGCTAGCTTTGTCAGTGATCGTAGGTTTTCGATAGAGCTAGTTTCTGATTCCATCTCTAATCAATTTTTCTAGGTCAGCACTCAGCACTACGCTAAAACTTATCCAAAGTAGAAACATAGACCCAGAGGATAAGGAAATAAGATCAAATTTTCTTAATCCAGGGTCCAGGCAGGTGGTTCGTGCTAAGCATCCAACAGTGCGAGAACCACGAACAGTACGAGTACCAGTTCGCTATTCAACGTAAGAAGCTGACTCGAGATCAGGACTGTTACTACGCTAATATGAGCCTCAAAAGCACCATAGACGATACGTTTGCCGTAAGTACTAAAAGACACAAGATAAAGAAGCATTGAAAACCGAGACGGTTGTTAACTTTTACTAGCTTTATTTTTTTTAAAGATTTTGAATCATCTTTACTTGCTCGAATTGTAAACACGTCTTTGTAGCCGGTTGTTAAACTCTTTAAAATAACCGACTGCTGGTTGTGTTAGATGTTTGGTCGTAGATATGATTTTTTCGTGATGAATAAATCACACATTTGAAGTAGACCTAAGGCGTAAATTAATACAAAACATGGTTTACCTTCCATGTTTTTAATTAATTATGGGTAAAATATGTTATTACTGGTTACATCAGCAAAAAATGCATCCATTTCATTCCCATCATTTGTCTGAGTGTCAATTTGTTACCAATTTCGGTTTATAACTTAGCTATAGAAGGTAAAGTCAGATGACAGAATGATGATAAAAGTATTATTCAAACTATTTCATTTGAACCCTGAAGAATATTCAACAAGAGTTACTACGCACAAATGTAAAAATATGTCTGTGTGCATAACAATTTTAACTTTTAATGTCACGTTTGCAGATCCGCATAGATATGTGCAAACATGTCGACGGAGGCTGCAAGCCGTGCCAGGTGTTGAGTGATGACAGCATGGTCCGTTTCGTACAGAAGTACGCCAAACAAAACATAGAAGCGGCGCTGACCATGGCCGGCGTTGATCCTCCAGATTTCCCACTAGAACCCGTGAGTATTTAACTAACTTCTTAAAGTTTGACTACTGAGATATGTCCATCCATTTGTATAGGAGTTAATAATCTTAGTCTAGTGACTTTTCTGGTCTAAAAAGTAGTGCGAGAAAAGTGTCGTAACCTGAAGGGTCATCGCGTCAGGCGAATCAGACGCCTGCATGTGTAATATATTTATTAAGGCACTCATATCAAATACTAAAGTA
This sequence comes from Anania fuscalis, assembly GCA_950371115.1. NCBI lineage: Eukaryota > Metazoa > Arthropoda > Insecta > Lepidoptera > Crambidae > Anania > Anania fuscalis. The sequence goes on from OX493344.1 coordinate 11,117,070, forward strand.
ACGGACATAGTCCAAAAATGTAGCAAGCTTAAGTGGCAGTGGGCGGGCCACATTTGTCGCAGAACCGATGAAAGGTGGAGTAAACGGGTTCTCGAGAGGAGACCATGCCTAGGCAAACGTATTGTAGGACGCCCCACAGCTCGATGGACCGATGACCTTAGAAAGATGGCTGGCAGTGGCTAGATGAAAAAAGCGGGATATTGTGCTCTTTGGCGCTCTTTGGGGGAGATTTACGTCCAGCAGTGGACTGAGATAGGCTGAGATGATGAATATCAAATGGTAGGTACAAGCACAGAAGGATCGTCCTTCCCATCACATAACTCGTATTCGTTCGCACAAGGAGAGTGTACCTAATGTAATTTTAACGGCTGGGATACGCTACAGCAGTAAAATCTTTTATCGCGTATGTCCAGTACCAGTCAAAGGTCTGACAACAATAACAGATCAAATATCATATTATTAGCAAAATAACCACACATAAAAACCGGTTACATTTCACGTTTATCATTCAAATGGAGCGCTTATCCCTCAATGCAGAAAACTAAGCAGTTTTAATTCCAACAGGGCGTATACCAAATCAACGAGTTCGTGTTCAACTACTGCGAGCTACCAACAGACGGCGTGTTCGGCAAGTTCGGTGCGGAGGCGTACCTGATCAAGGACCAGCAGGACGTCGGCTGCGTGAGCTTCACGGTGGAATTCCGAGAGTTGGACGGCGCGTGTGACGGCGACGACGAGGAGTACGACGAGTGAATATGATAATAAAGATTTTTAAAGTAGAATACGTATTCATTTGTTTTTTTTCATACCTTAATTTGACGACCAGCGACCGAGACTACAAACCCAGCGGTTGCATTATTATATTTTTTTCCTGATAGAATAGTTCTGTGACAGCTCACTGTAGACACTTAACTTCTAGGAGTGGTGATACGCCCTTACGCAACCTGATCGATTTTTTTGGGTGTCTAGTCTAGGTAAGTTTTATCTTCGAAAATGACCAACTTCTTAACAAACATTCAACCCCTAGTTCCTCCCCTTTAAGCCTTTTTCCGCAATAAAAGGTAGCAGGATGATTGATGAGCACAAACTCCATACCCGAGTCTATAAACCACGGCCACATGTACCATAAATGTTTATCCGGTCCCTCGTGATTATAATTCAAGCTTTCCTTTGTTTCGGCTTGATATTGTTTTGTGTTGTTTTGGCAGAACTTATTATTAGTTACTTATTACATCACACGTAACTATCGAAGTGTTTTCATCGAAGCACAACTGTAATGTAATGGATGGTGAGGCTGTGTTTACCCCAATTTCATTTAATTACCGTTATGGTAGGTAGGTGCCGATTATGACTGCATTAGCTGGTTTAGACTTGTCGCCTTTTATGAGCTGTTAATTAAGCCGATGCATTCGAAGCTCTAAAGCAAAGTTGAAAAGTTTGAACTAATTAAAATATATTATAATAAAACACGCGCGAAAGCACAAGTACGACTTGTAGAGAGGTTACGCTAAAATGACAGCTGACCGTCCATAGTGAGGAGAGTCGATCATAGGGATGTCCTCATCTATCGATTCCTCGCTAACGTGTTGGTCGAAGTAATAAAAGTTTCTGGCTTAGATCAATAAGCAAAGGACATCGGACATTCGGTCGATCAGCCCTTTAGTCATCGGAACAGGGCATTGGAGGGTGATATTTGTGCTGGGCCTAGCCCTTAGAATACAGTAAAACATGTACCATTCCTTTACCATGCAGATGGAGCGTAGGCAGATATAATTATGGAAGTGGTACCTGATCAAAGATCACAATATTAGCTTCACAGTGAAGTTTAGACGTAAGTGTAGACATAATAAAGATAAACATTATAAATTTGTTTTCTGTTGGGTTCCTTCTTGCCTTAAATGGATATTTCTAGACCCCGAAAACATGTCTTTAATAAGCTTTGTCAAGGTTTCTCAATGTTTTTAGCGTTTTATGTTCTCTCCATTAGCTAGTACAGTCGACGCAATGTGTGGGTATGACAGAGTCGCAACGGAGTGAAAGAGTAGATGGATTAAGGAAATATCAGTTCTTGATGTGGTCAGAAGACCTTTTGCCATTGTCAAGCCCGTTGGTCTAATGATGGCCAGTGTTTAGAATGCGGCAAGGCCTTTTCTGTGTAATAGAATCCAGGAAATAGGCAATGGGCAGGAAGGTATTGGAGGCTTAGAACTCAACGTAGGTGCGTGGACAGGTTGCGTGCTTGGTGAACCATCGACCTGGTAAAGGTTATGGAGAGATGGATGCAGAAGGCTGAAGTCCGTTTAAGATGGCGAGCTATGGTGGATCTATACTAGGTGTTTGGTTGTGATAGGTTGAAGAGGAATAAGAAAAACAAATATGGGAGCGTAGATACAAATTTGAAATCATACTCATGTAAAGTGAAGGATACTAAAGGGCCGGATATCCACTGGTATTAGGGTTTTCCAAAAATTTTTAGGCAAGAGCTTGACTATTAGTAGGGTAGACATTTCAGGGACGGTCTGAATGAGAACGGAGGTGGAGGCATTTCGCGCCTCATGGCACGGCATTTCGACTCCTGGCAGTATGCATGCACAGTGTCATGCATGGCGCGTCTCTTTAACGCCAGAGCCGCGTCGCCACCCGGTAAACGATGAAATAAGACGCAGAACTACCGTCAACGATCTTTCGCAATAACAATTTAAATTTAAGCAAATGTATTGAAAAAATAAATAAATAACATAAATATTGGACAACATCACATACTTTGCTCTGATCCTAAGGTAAGTAGCTAAAGCACTTGTGTTATCGAAATCAGAAACAACGTCGGTACCATAAATAATAAAATAAATAAATTATTTCCACAATCACACCAATTATCTAACCCCAAACTAAGCAAAGCTTGTATTATGGCGACTAGATAACGGATAAACATACTTAAATACGTTTATAAACATCCATGACAAAGGTACAAATGCTCGTGTTCATCACACTTATATTTGCCCCTTGCGGGATTCAAACCCGCAACCGCCCGGCATTATACTCCGGAGTGCCACTACACCAGACGTTCGTCAAATAAACGCAAGGAATATTATCGGCGTAGTGTACGAAACGACAACCCATTATGAACAATAAAATGCACAGGGACATTCCGCGTAATGAGGCACTGGACGAATACTATACCACAGATTATATCAATCAAACATTAATAGCAGAATTGATACCATCTACTGAAGTTCCAGCATGAAGCATGAAGTGTATTATTACAATTAAAATATTTGCCACATGTTGTTTGATATCAAAGATCTTTACATGTCATTTATAGTGTTTGCTTTAATAATGTGCTATGCATTTTTTATTTTTTATTTGCAGCGTTAGCTAGTGCTTGTTACAATGACAAAATATTTGATTATCGTATTATTTTATATTTTAATACCATATTGTACATGTTTATTAGGCGATGCAATGATAGTAAGTTTATTTTATTGGGTAAATATTTAAAAAATAATAGGGTGTTCTTAACTGAAGTTAGTATGAAAGGCGCTAAAACTTTTGCGTTTGTGAATGGGAAAAGGCATATATCCTGACGCGACGTGCTGATTATAATTATAAATATAATGGTGACGATCACCGAAGCAAACCGGGATATTGACACCGTTCATAAATAAATCTAAGACACCATTTATTTAAACTAACACGTAATTTTAGACCCTATCACAAGGTAAATTGATTCTATATTCGATTCTTGTTTGTAGGAAACAAAATGTATATTTTCACAATAACTTTTCTGTTTTGTCCTGTTTCTTAAATTTTAATTAATCAAAGTTTTCTTTTTGTTCATTAGGTGCCTCGTTTTTTTAAGGAGACGAATTGTTAAAAACCCTGTATTTACGACATATCGTTTACACATGTTACACATATTACTCTGAGTTGTAATGTTTAGTGATGTGTTGCTGGTGAATCTGTTCCAAGAAATAAATAAATACGTAGCAAATTGATTGCCTTTTCAATAGGGACCCGGTAGATGGCTGGTGATTAACATGCAGAAGTGTCCGGAAGACGACAAGTACCCGATCCGGATCAACCTAAGCCGGAGGAAGGTGAACCGGACCCACGACGGGTTCAGTGGAGTAATGGAAATAGACATAGACTTTGATGACAGCTACGGGGTATGTGTAGCGCAATTAGTAAAGTATGCCTATATACGTCCCACTGCAGGGCACAGGCCTCACCTCAACTATGAGGTGGTTTGGGCCATACTCCACCACGCGGGCCCAGTACGGATTGGTGGATGGGTGTTGTAAGGTCAGTGACTAAGTCTTACTATCAGATGTAATCAAGCCGCCATAAGGCCTCTGATTAGGCTTCACGACTAGTATCAAGCGATATCAGCCGGGACCAACTTTTAACGTGCCTTCATTTAAATAAATATCACTAAGTATGGTCGGAATGGTCACACATCCACTCACAACCGCGGCGTTGGTTGCGTAACTATAATAATCGATACGAATGCGCTGCCGCCACTGAGCTACGAGCACCTCTTGTGTAGCGCAATTCAAATTATGTTAATACAAGATGAAATTTAAATAAGTTGCCAAAATTTAAGGAGGCAAACGTGTTCATCATTCTAAACAACTTCTAATAAAAAGTAAATTTTCATCATTATCGAGAGCGATAGTTTGTACGGAGAATAAAAAAAAAGTCGGCATCCAGATGTTTCTTTGACACTTATATTAGTTTCACTTGTTTAACCAAAACTTTCAAAGTAGTTTTAACCTACTTTTAAGTGGACGCATCGATTTAAATCTTTGTAATCCAAAATATGGATGACAAAAGACGAAAGACATTTGGGTATAAAAAATGAAATAAAAGTCTGTCGGTTAGATTAAAAAAAATAATGGACTCTTGTTTTTTCTTTTGTCAAACAATAAAAAAATATAAAAAAAGCGCGTCTTAGTTCGGCAGAGGGGGCTTGCGACCTCACTTCTAAGTAAAAATTGTACCTAAGCGTGACGTCATGTAACATTTCAAATCAATATATCCCTGTCATATTTTGATTATGTAAAAATATGTGTCCATTACTTTTTGAAAATCTACCTGATAGACGAAAAAAAAAGGTTGTCATCATTAGTTGGAACTCTTTAACTACAAGTGAAACACTCATAATTGGGTTCATTAGATTTGTTTTGACGAGTCAATAAGTGTGTTTTATAGTTTTTTATTTAACCATGACATTATTTATTAAAATATTAATTGACCAATTAACAAAATTTGACGCAACAAGATTATAAATATTAATATACATTGGTCTGTTTGCCAGATCCTCGTAGATATTTGCAAGCACGTTGACGGCGGTTGCAAGCCGTACACAGTCCTGAGTGATGACAGCTGCTGCCACTTCATAGACCAATACGCCAAGGACAACGCCGAGAGATGCTTCACGGAGTCCGGTCTCAAGTTGCCAATATGCCCTTTGCCTAAAGTAAGTGCGATTAAGATGCATCCACTGTTTTTAACAGTGTGTCTTGTAATTACTTTTAAACTTTCGCGTTGCATAATTTAAAACTCAATGAAACGGGAATTAACGCGATCATAATTTAGGTACAAAATGTTATGTTATGTTAATGTTTTGTTTCGCGATCGAGTGATCACCTGAATACGGACGCGGCAGTTAGTGTGCAGAATAGGGACACAGTGAGTGTAGTGTGTCGTCACACACTACACTCACTGTGTCACGCCAAGTACCGTCGTACTTGGCGTGAAAATAATATTATGAGGGTAGATGAAGAATCTGCCTCTCATACGGAGTGAAGACATCGCTGTTCCAGTCAGCCTGTGACCACGGTCGGTGTAACCCGATCGAAACGTCAGGCAAAAGAGGTAACATTTTGTACCTAAATTATGATCGCGTTAATTCCCGTTTCATTGAGTGTGTCTTGTGCATATTCTGACCCAAGTATTTAAAATAATAATATAGGATTAAAAATTACTGGGCCCCAAATCTGCTAATTTAAAAGTGGCATAATTGAATATTAACTAGATCTCATTGTAATTGTTTGACATATTTGTTATTCTGCTACTAAATTTAGACTTAAATTTAAGACACGTTTATTGAGAGTATCAAATAAGTAAAACAATTACAATCAGATCCAATTGACATTAAAATGCCACTTTTAAATTAGCAGACTTGGGGCCCAGGCTTAATATGGAATTTGTTACTAGCAAGAGACTCTTCTCTTCTTTACCGATGATAGCTATGACGAAAGTCTTTCATTACATCTATGGGTATATGGTGGAATAACACCTTAGTCTACCTGTGACCACGAACGCTGTAAAGTGTTCGAAACGTCAGGTTAAATAAAATGTTAATAAATCGCGAAATAATCCGTAAAAGTAGTTTCATTTAAATATATGGTTATTATGGAAATTCCAGCACGTACCTCTGATTTTTTTTGGAATATTGGTACGGAATTATACCAGTTTACTTTCATTCTTACCAAAAAAGGGCTAAATAAAGCAAACAACATTAAGTTACGTTTATAAATATAACTATCTAAATAATTCTTAAAAGTTGATTATCAGCTTTAATGAACAACGCTGTATTTTTTTTGTATATTCCAGGGTAAATACGAGATTTCGAATTTCGTGTTTAACTACGAAGAGTTGCCTGATAACGGTATATACGGTCTGTTCGGCGCAAAGATGTACGCGTTGCGGGACGGGGAGAAGATCTCGTGTATCGACATGACGGTCCAATTCGACGCGGAAGAAAACGATGACGATTAGTATAATGTTTTTTACACTGGCACTTCACTTGCGTCCGTTGTATACAGGTTGACTTAATCGCCATTCAAACCTTCTCAGAAAACTCCCGTGATACAAACGAACAACTCTTTTTATTGGACCAACTCTCTAAATGCAAAAAAACAGCTGTTCCATACAAAATATCAATATTCATTCGATCAAAATGTATGGACCAGTTGATTTTTTTTTAGGGAGTTGGTCCAATAGAAAGCGTTGGTCCTTTGTATCACGGGAGTCTTTTCAGAAGGTTCGGATAGTGATAAAAAAGTCAACCTTTACAGTACTTAACAAATAGTACAAGTCACAAGTGTATCCATACAATCACGCTGCTAAGGTTTGAGAAGCTTGTCTCAGTTTCTATTTTAGACAGTGTACCCCGGAGGTGTAAATCATTCTTTGGTACGTTCAGACATAAAGAAATGGTACCAGGACGTAGGCGTAGTCTTACATGGCCAGTATAGGTTTTTCTTCATTACTTGTAACATTAAATATAAATAAAATAAATGAAAAAGGAACGACATGTACTTTCCTTGATTCCTACTGATGGTCACAGATCTGGCAGCCCAGTTGCTAGGCCATTGTTTTGACTTTTGTCTAGCAACGGGGTAAGTAATGGCTTCCATTATCTCCATTTTGAGTTATAATCTTGTAAATCTTGTAATGCATAATTATTTACTAATTGAGTTTCTTTACTTAAGTAAACATTACCTACCCTGTAAATTACTTGCAATCATTATTGCACGAGCGTGCTGCAGGCGGCGTACAGTACTGTCATGTCTGGTCAACGCCTTATATCGTAGGATTAGTACATATTAAAAACGAATAGATGTCACTACAAGGCTCATTAGGATTGGGCTTGATATCAATGAACGATAACTCTTGATAAAAACGTTATCAAAACACTTTTTTAAGACTTTTGCTTTTTAAAAATGAAATGTTAATAGAATTTTTACATTTATATCAAAACAAATCATTTTAACTAAAATTTAAAACAATTTCGGTATAATGCCATCTACCGGTTATAACTTAAACTATCTTTTATGGAAACGCAACGTCAGCTATTGGATTGAAAAAAACTAAACACGGCATATATGTTGATTATAGAGATAATATGCATATCGTATTATTTTATCAAATAATTTGAAAAAATAAATAAAGGAAAACCAAATTTTAAAATGTATTTTTTTAAATGAGTAATTATATACTCTCTGATAATTAACGGTCAAAAGCAAGAAGCTTCAAAATAATGTAGCTTTTCGACAACTGTCAAATATTTGTTTGTAAGGGCTACCAGTGTGAGTATTGTAGTTTTATAATTATGGGGATTTGTTTTAATATTTGGGAAGTGATTTTAAAAATCAATTTTTAGGAGAAAAATATGGATTACTAATGATTAGCCAAAAACGTTTCCCAAAATATCACAACCCAACTATTTTACACAAATTTTCATTTGGCAAAAAAACATTTGTCAAAACAACTCATTGCAATTTTTTATTTACCAATCTTCTTTTGGGATATTATTGTTTAACAAATAATTGTTTGTCATGTTTGCTCTTTGCAAAATATTGCATGGCATACGATTTACAAGCTTACTCTCTAACTTTGAAAATATCATGCTGCATAGACGTTTGTTTTACATAAGGTAAAAAAATAGTTAAAATGGCTAAAATGGCTTTAAGCGATTTTTCTTTGATCCCAAAAGCAATAATTTTTGGAAAAAATTCTTAAGGTTAATCTAAAAAAAGACAATTTGGTAACCCTGTTCCATTTTTTTTTATCAACTTTGATAAACAATGAATTTTATTTAAAGGCATTTGTGTGTCACGCACGTCCAAAGGTCACGTCTAAATGACGTAAATATGTCATAAACGGTCGTTTCAAGCTATAACCTAATTAGTAATTTCGTTATGTATTGTCAAGTATCGATGCCCAAAGTGCTAAGAATTCGGGCTAATATTCCATGGGCGCGACTTCGAATCTTAGTCGGCGACAATATTTTTTCGAAATCCAAACTTGTATTAAAATTTTTGATGAAAATTGTTTATTCACATTTAAAACCATTTTTAATTACTAAACTCAGTACTGAACTTTTGATTATTTTTTTTACATAATATTCACAAAATAAATAACAAATAGAAAATGGGTCCAAGCTCGCCGTTATCAGTTTTCATAAAAATTTGGATCATACTCTAGTGAAATCAGCAAGTGACTAAAATGAAGATAAATATAGTACTTAATATTTAAAAAAAGTTATGGATGCGCACAAAAAGTTAAAGATAATATTTGACGACCTCCGTAGCCGAGAGTCGAGCACGCCGGACTAATATGGTGTCGCCATCTCTGAGGTTCCGGGTTCGATCCCCGGTCGGGTCAATGTAGGAAACGAACTTTTCTATATTGTCTCGGGTCTGGGTGTTGTGGTACCGTCGTTGTTTCTGATTTCTATAACACAAGTGCTTTAGCTACTTACCATAGGATCAGAGCAATGTATGTGATGTTGTCCAATATTTATTTATTTATAATATAACAACTTGAAAAAAAGAAACGCATTATGTGGGATCCGAACCCATATCTCATAGAAACTACGAGCGAGTGCCTTTTCAACTAAGCTACGAGGACATTAGAACGATTTTCGAAATTTGTCAAGTGTTAGTTTATATTTTTTGACAGAGTGTGCAAACAATTGAAACCTTATGGTGGTTTGGCATTCTCTGACGGACCGAAACAGAAATTAAGGTAAATAAATGTTCTATTTTGACGTAGTATAATTCTTTCTCTATGGTTCTATGAATTATGGGCAAGTTATCTATCATTGCCTAGATAGTGCCATCTAGTCAGAGAGGGAAACAAACGATGGCGTAGTTATATTTTAGTTCCATTTACTCACCACCTTCGCTGTCTTTCGCGCGAGTTAAGGTGGAAATTTTCAAAGTACCGAGACTGTCCCTCTGTTTTACGTAGTATTATTCTTTCTCTATGGTACTGTACAGAGCAGTACACGTACACCTATCGGCACGGATGTTGAGCCCTGGTCAAAAGATGCGCAGAAAACCATTACGATTACGTGATTGGGTAGTCGAAGCCGAAACGGCGGTGGCGAGCGTTAAAACTATCTGCGACGATAAGCTCGCGTGGGACCGCCAGAGCCTCGCAGCGCCGAAGCCGTGACAGAAACCATGCCTGCTGCGTGCATGCTTGCTTGCTTGCTTGCATGCTGCATGCCTGCTGCATGCTTACTTGCATGCTGCATGCTTGCTTGTATGTGCCTGCTGCAAGCTTGCTTGCATGATGCATGCCTGCTGCATACTTGCTTGCATGCTGCGTGCTTTCTTGCATGCTTGTTGCATACTCGATTACATGCAGCATGGTTGCTTAAAATAATTATTTATCGTCAACAGGTGAATGCATCGTTCGATGAAACGTTACTGCGATTAAAAGTTGTTAGACGAAAAATTATAATGTGTACTGTTTGTTACTAATAACCTTTCAATTTTTTTAACCGAAATATTCTAGAAAGTTTTATTACCTAGGAATGTCGCTATTGTACATACCTGACGAGCAACTCAAACTGGTGGTGGTGCAACAGATGCTTGTTGGTGGGCAGGCGCGCAGCCAGGTCGCGCACGAGCGCGCTGCGTGCGGCGTGCGCGCGCAACGCGCGTAGCACTGCGGGGAACGACTTGCGCGCGTCCGCGTACCGGCATTCGAAGATGGCGGATACGCAACCTCGGACCACCTGGACATGTGAAAGTATCGACTGTAATGGCGGCTGAACACTTGACGGACCGCTAGGCTTGACAAGTGCGAGATTACAGAGAGTACATCAGGGGCGTGGAGAGCATATAGGCAATTTGCCAGTGCCTACCTACATGTCAAAAAAAAAAGAAATGAGGTAGGCAGTAGGTAGGTACTTATAAATGTGTGTCATTGATAAAAATCACTAATTTTCATCAATAAAACACATTAGTAAGTATCTACTGCCTACGTCTAAATAAAATTAATGCCCGCCTCTTGACATAGGTCTTTCCCAGTGCCTTCCAGATTGGCGGGTTAGACGCGATTTGCATTATTTTCCTGCAAACTTTATCAGATCTTCTTTCTACTTTGTGGATGGACACCCTACGTGCGAAAGAGTCGAATGCTTTTAATATTATTCGAAATGCACCCAGCATTTTCCCGCACTCGAGTGCCTGAACTACAGTAATACTACTAGTACCCAGTAATAGTAGTATTAGCAGAGGTAGTAGTAACTACATAATAGTATAACACAAACTACAGGCTGACTTTTTAATGAGTGTACATATTTTATAACTACGGAACCAACAATAAAAACAATAAATATCAGCAGTATTATACATTTTGGTCGAGTAGCACTGCTACTATACTCATATTAAATAGAAGATATTTTTTTATTGTAAAATAAAAAAAATCTATCTATTTATTAAAGATTGTTAATGCAAGCATGGAACACTTTATTCAAATTTATGTACTCATTTGAAAATTACCCTGCAGGTAGATTATGTTATACTACTCAGCACAACCACTGTTAGTAAAAAAATATGAAAAAAGGGTTCTGGAATGTACTTTGATATGAATACACACCTAGTTATATTATAGTATATAGAGTAGTAATATTAGGAAGTGGCTTTCTGACACGACCACGTGATTTTTAGGTGGTCTATATAGTACCAGCACCGCAGTTATAGCTTTGGTGATAAATACGAGTATTATATCATCTCGATTAAACTGTGCCGTAATAATTTTACTGGTAGAGGTAAAAGTAGTATCTGTATCCTAAGCCATAACAAATGCGCAAAATAATACGGAAATTTAAAGTTAGGTCTTTAGATATTTTATAATCAAATAAACAGGTAGTTAGACAGTATCTTTATCCCTGAGGCATACCTCCAGTCTCGAAAAAACGCCGCAGCACGTGCTGATGGAGTGCGAGAGTGCGGCAGAACATCGGGCACGGTTTCTCCAATAACCAGGTTTACTCCCGGAAGCCTTTAAGGCTCGGTCTATACGCTGCCGGAATTCGTTAGTACCCGCAAGAATCGGTTCAAAAACGACCTTATTGCTTAAGCGATGGATTGAATTCGCGTTAACGGTTTCTGGCTGGGTATAGACCGAGCCTGAAAAGTTTGCTTACCTTCTGGGATGACGGAGTAAAGGAAGGACGCAGCACACTCAATGGCCTAATCATGAGGCAAAGGCCGTATTCTGATTTGACGCGTTTTTACCGCGTATACCGAGCATGCTGATGCCAAATCAGGAAAGATTGTGACCTGGCGGCAGCTTCTCAGCTATAGGGATGGATGGGTTGTTGAGGGCGAATTTATCTGACCACAGCTGTTCTCTGGCTCTAGGTGGGTCCACGCTAAGTGGCTCGGTGTTACGCATAAAGCTGCGGCGACTCTTTAGACGTGGGGGTGAAGGTATATGTCCATACAAAGGGTGCCTGCTTCTTCTTCTTGTCGCTTGAGCCTTTCAATGGAGCATGCAACTTGGCGCCGAACACACGGGGGAGCCTTCCAGTTAGGGAGTAGAGGACGTTTAAATGCGTAGGTTTTAGCGTTCCCGTAATCACCCTGCAGGTTTGATTGAGGGCGAGCTGAACTGGCTAGGCGACTAACCTCCAGCCTCCTGGCGGAGTTGGTGAGCAGCACGAGCCCCAGCTCGGGCGCCCCCGCGGGCGGCGCGCCGGGCGCCACTATGTGCGGCTGCGGCACTCGCATCGCTGCCAGCCTGCACACACACACATACACTACCTAGCGACTAACCTCCAGCCTCCTGGCGGAGTTGGTGAGCAGCACGAGCCCCAGCTCGGGCGCCCCCGCGGGCGGCGCGCCGGGCGCCACTATGTGCGGCTGCGGCACTCGCATCGCTGCCAGCCTGCACACACACACATACACTACCTAGCGACTAACCTCCAGCCTCCTGGCGGAGTTGGTGAGCAGCACGAGCCCCAGCTCGGGCGCCCCCGCGGGCGGCGCGCCGGGCGCCACTATGTGCGGCTGCGGCACTCGCATCGCTGCCAGCCTGCACACACACACATACACTACCTAGCGACTAACCTCCAGCCTCCTGGCGGAGTTGGTGAGCAGCACGAGCCCCAGCTCGGGCGCCCCCGCGGGCGGCGCGCCGGGCGCCACTATGTGCGGCTGCGGCACTCGCATCGCTGCCAGCCTGCACACACACACATACACTACCTAGCGACTAACCTCCAGCCTCCTGGCGGAGTTGGTGAGCAGCACGAGCCCCAGCTCGGGCGCCCCCGCGGGCGGCGCGCCGGGCGCCACTATGTGCGGCTGCGGCACTCGCATCGCTGCCAGCCTGCACACACACACATACACTACCTAGCGACTAACCTCCAGCCTCCTGGCGGAGTTGGTGAGCAGCACGAGCCCCAGCTCGGGCGCCCCCGCGGGCGGCGCGCCGGGCGCCACTATGTGCGGCTGCGGCACTCGCATCGCTGCCAGCCTGCACACACACACATACACTACCTAGCGACTAACCTCCAGCCTCCTGGCGGAGTTGGTGAGCAGCACGAGCCCCAGCTCGGGCGCCCCCGCGGGCGGCGCGCCGGGCGCCACTATGTGCGGCTGCGGCACTCGCATCGCTGCCAGCCTGCACACACACACATACACTACCTAGCGACTAACCTCCAGCCTCCTGGCGGAGTTGGTGAGCAGCACGAGCCCCAGCTCGGGCGCCCCCGCGGGCGGCGCGCCGGGCGCCACTATGTGCGGCTGCGGCACTCGCATCGCTGCCAGCCTGCACACACACACATACACTACCTAGCGACTAACCTCCAGCCTCCTGGCGGAGTTGGTGAGCAGCACGAGCCCCAGCTCGGGCGCCCCCGCGGGCGGCGCGCCGGGCGCCACTATGTGCGGCTGCGGCACTCGCATCGCTGCCAGCCTGCACACACACACATACACTACCTAGCGACTAACCTCCAGCCTCCTGGCGGAGTTGGTGAGCAGCACGAGCCCCAGCTCGGGCGCCCCCGCGGGCGGCGCGCCGGGCGCCACTATGTGCGGCTGCGGCACTCGCATCGCTGCCAGCCTGCACACACATACATACACTACCTATAGATAATAAATATTGGACATCACATACATTGCTCTGATCCTAAGGTAAGTAGCTAAAGCACTTGTGTTTTAGAAACCAGAAACAACGACGGTACCACAACACCCAGACCCGAGACAATATAAAAAAGTTCGTTGTTGAGGGTGTTAGGGTTGTTTTTTGCTTGGCACGGGATGATTAAATTAAGACGGTGTTTTCGATTGCAAGTTTATTTGACGACTAAAATGTATGAGTTCAAAACATTATTATAAAGCACTGTAGCTTTGAGAATAGATGCATATCTATAGGTATGGGTAGTAGGCTCGGTGATTATAACTACGCGCTGCATTTAAGATTGTTAATGTTTTTCTTTTGAACTTTACTAATATTATGAAAGATGAATGAGGTTTTAGCAAAGTTAGGTAAATATGAAATTAACTGCTTTTAACGCGAACATACCACCCACCAAAAGGACTGATAGTCCTTTTTATCTTATAAACATACTTACAAATCGAACACGTTCAGGCACAATCACACTTAAATCACTTTCAATTGGTTTTCACTTATATATCGTTAATTGGTAAAGAACACAACTTTGTTACAGTCCGTTTAGTAATAGAACCACCACATTTTACACTGTAGACTCTTGTAAAGCCATCGATTCCTGGGTGTTTGTCGACGATTCGTCCCAATGACCATTTTCCAGGTGGCAAGTTATCAGTCTTTACCAATACAAGGTCTCCTATTTTAAAGCGGGTTCTCATTTCCCAAAATAATTGGATTTTTCTTCTCATTGGGCAAGTTTGCATGCCTTAGACGACCGCCCACCCTAAGTATATTATCTGTATCTAAATATGGATTGAGAGATCTCAATGGACTTTTACGTTTTACAAATTTGTTTACTTTTAATCTTTCTATATCTTCTTTAAATTCTTCTTCTTGTACCTTTTTTATGCAAATTTTCAATGAGTCTTCTAGTTCTTTAGTTGTAAAATCGTCGTCTATGTTGTTAGAAATGCTTTTGTGATTTTGAAATCTTTTGCATAATGAAATTGTTTTCAGTAATTCGCTCAGGTTATCAAAACTTTCAAATTGTGATGTTATAGGTTTTATTAACACTTTTGTGTTGTGGTAAGTATTTATTTTTATCTTTTTCATTTCTAAATCTGTTGTTATTATTTCTTGTTTACTTATTTCAATTTCTTTTTCAGATAATCATGACGGTCCCTTCCACCACAAGTCACACTCCTTCAACTCTGACAGCAACATTCCTCTTGACGCTATATCAGCTGGGTTTTCGTGTGATTGTAAGTGGTGCAAGTGTTTGTTGTTTAAGTTTTCGACGATTTCTACAACGCGGTTTGCAACAAAAGGCTTCCATCTATTAGGTTCGCCACAAAGCCAGGCAATGACGATAGAAGAATCTGTCCATGCGAAAAACTGTGAAGTTGGTATTCTCATTGCTTGTCCGATTTGTTTCATAAGTTTAGACAAAAGCAAAGCACCACAAAGCTCGAGTCGTGGCAACGAAACAGTTTTTAGAGGTGCTACTCTGGTTTTTGCTGCAATGAGTTTCGTTTCAATTTCTCCATCTGGTTGTTTTATCCTGACATACACAGCTGCTGCATAAGCACAGATAGAAGCATCACTGAATCCATGTATTTGTATATTTTCTTTGTTAGTGCCAAGCCATCTCTTTATTTGTATCTCGTCAACGTGTATTAGATCTTCTCTTATCTGTTTCCATTCTTCTTCTAACGTGTTATTTATCCTTTCATCCCAATTTGTTTTTTCTAGCCAAAGTTTTTGTATTAGAATTTTAGTCATGACTGTGTATGGAGCTATCCAGCCAAAAGGATCGAAAAGTTTTTGAATATCAGACAAAATGGTTCGTTTTGTTATCTGTTTTGTAATTTGAGGTAAATTTACATTATATTTAAATCTGTCTTTGCTCAAATGCCACTCAATACCTAAGGCTTTGATTGTACCATCAAGATTTAAATCTATTTTGGCATTGGCTGATCTCTTGGTATCTTCGATTGATTTCATAAACTCGACGCTGTTTGAAGACCATTTAGTTAGATTAAAACCGCCCTTTTTTAGAATATCTGATACTTCGTTTGCCAGCAGTATAGCTTCTTCTGGTGAGTCAGCGCCTGATAAGAGGTCATCCATATAAAAATCTTTAATTGTTTTAGCAGCAAGTGGATACTTTGTTTCTTATCATTAGCTACTCGTTGAAGGGTTTTAACAGCTAGGTATGGAGCTGGCGCTGTTCCGAAAGTAACTCTTAGAAAACGATATTCTTCCAGGTCATCAGAGTCTTCTGGTCGCCAAATAATACGCTGATAATTTGAGTCATCTTTAGCCACAAAAATCTGCAGATACATTTTTTGAATGTCAGCTACGAAGCAGACACGTTTCATTCGCCATCTCATGATAATTTTTCTTAGATCTTCTTGCAGCTGAGGACCTACAAGCTGTTCGTCTTTCAATGAAATGTTGTTCGAACCTTTACATGAGGCATCAAATACAATACGAGTTCGAGTTGTCTCCTTATCATCGCGGACCACCGCATGGTGAGGTAAGTATACTTTCATTGTTGTTTCCCTTTCTCTTTCAGGTACCATTTCTATAAAATTTTCTTTTATGTGTTCGTTAATAACTTTTGTGTATTCTTTTTTCAGGTCCGGTGATTTCTGCAACTTCTTCTCCAAGTGAATAAATTTTGTGTAGCTATCCTTTTCGTATCTCCAAACGGCGATTGAGGATTTTCTGTCTTGAATGGTAACTTTACAACGTATCTTCCATCTTTGTTTCTTGTGGTTGTGTTTTCATATATCTCTTCGCATAACTTTTCGTCTTGAGTTAGGTTTCTTTTTGTGTCTACTTCAATCTCCCACATTGATTTTAATAAATCTTCTACGTCAACTTGATGATGCAATACAACATGCGTCTCTTCCGAATTTGTATCGATTTCTCCTAAAAGTATCCAGCCTAGGCTTGTTTTCTGATCAAAGGTCCGCCAGGCTCACCTAGCGAGCCTGGCGGACCTTTGATTAAGTTTTGCTGTAATATTTGTGAGTATTCTTTAACACCTAAGAGCAGATCGATAGACCCTGGCTTGAAGTAGGTTGGATCAGCCAGGTTGAGCTCTCTTATATGTGGCCAATCTTGTTTTGGAATAGTTTTGGTAGGTATCTTTGTGGTCAGTTGCTTGGCTATCACGTACGCTTGAACCGGCAGACTGAAGGTTCTGTCCCACTTGGATTGTATATTTAGCTGAACCACATGCTTGATGTCTGTTCTCGTAGATCCCACCCCTATAACACTCCCCTTTACAGGTTTGCGTTCTAGCTTTAATAGTTGAGTCGCCCTCTCAGTTATGAATGTTGCTTGGGAACCTGGATCTATTAGCGCGCGTAGTGAAATGGTATGTCCTTGTTTGCTTGTCGCTTCCACCATCGCTGTCGCTAGTAGTGCTACTTTCTGTCTAATGTTGAAATGTGACGCAATCATTGTGTTGACATGTACCTCTTCCTCTTCTACTACATGTGTGGAAGTGAGCGGTTGGGAGATGCTCGAAGGTCCCGCAGATTCCATATTCTTGTTTTCATGCAGCAGAGAATGATGGCGTCTATTGCACACCCGACAGGACATAGGTAACTTACATTTAAATGCTGAATGCAGAGAATGCTGAAGGCACTAGGCAGTTAAAACATAAATGTTTATTTTTTACATACTTGCTTCTCTCAGTAGGTCCCATCTTAGTGAATTCCTTGCAATGTGATAATGTATGTTCCTCTTTGCACATAAAACACGATCTTTTTGTGTTCGGTGCGGCAACGTGAAATGAACGCTCTCTTATAGGCTTAATGTCTCTTGTGTTTGTAATTAGTTCCAGGGTACGAAACTTTGACTCTAAAAAACTCTTAAAATCATTCCAAGATGGCAAAGCTTCATATTCATCTTTATAAGCAAACTCCTCCCAGCTTTTGTGAGTCTCTGGGTCCAACTTCTGTACTAGAAGGTAAATAATTATAGGATCCCAAGAGCCAGTAGGTATATCTAAATTTCTGAGGCTATTTAAGCATTCTGTTGTTATATCTAATAATCCTTTTATTTGAACAGCTGATTGAGTAGTCATCTTTTTCTGATTAAATAGTTTTTTCATTGTACAATTTAAAATTAAACGTTTGTTGCCACACCTTTCTTTTAAAGCATCCCATGCATATAAATAGTTGCTTGATGTTATCTTAAAGTGCTTCAGTAATAACTCGGCTTCCGCACTAACACTTGTTTTTAAATAGTGAAGCTTCTGTACATTACTCAGTGACGGGTTATCATGTACCAGGGAAACAAATAAATCCTTAAATGCGGGCTAATCCTCATAACTGCCACTGAATGTAGGTAACTGTATTTTAGGCAAATGTACGATGTTATTTTGCGTATTTGACACATTGAAACTCGCATTAGGAGACTTTAAATCCTTTGGTTCCGAAAACTCTGCAAGCATATCCTTTAAATCCCCCAGCAACACATTGTATAATTCCTCATACGTAAAAAAATCTTCGTTTCTAAAATGTGACAAACTATCTTTCGATTCTTCCGGTATTTTAACTAATGAGTCGTGCGCATTTTTATACGTAATCCAGTAGTCCTCAATTATATGAATACGTCCTTCAATATAGCCTTTCTTCAATCGTGACTTAGGAGATTTCTTTAAATTAATTTCCGCTTTCTTCAATGAATTCGCACTATCTGCCAATACGCATAAGAGTTGTTTTTGTTCATCTTCAATAGTAGCCATATCTCCTCACTGGAATGTGGGGCCTTTTGTTCTCGTAGCTCGGTACTCAGGCGCAGGTGTGCTCCATCCTCCAATTATGCGGCTTGATTGCGACCATATGTTGAGGGTGTTAGGGTTGTTTTTTGCTTGGCACGGGATGATTAAATTAAGACGGTGTTTTCGATTGCAAGTTTTTTTGACGACTAAAATGTATGAGTTCAAAACATTATTATAAAGCAGTGTAGCTTTGAGAATAGATGCATATCTATAGGTATGGGTAGTAGGCTCGGTGATTATAACTACGCGCTGCATTTAAGATTGTTAATGTTTTTCTTTTGAACTGAACTAATATTATGAAAGATGAATGAGGTTTTAGCAAAGTTAGGTAAATATGAAATTAACTGCTTTTAACGCGAACATTCGTTTTCTACATTGACGCGACAACATTATAATATGTGTTGGCGCATGCATTATTATAGGGGTTGCGTTCTGATTGGCGCTAAAATCGACTTCAGCGTGATCGAAATTAGAAATCAATGATGTCTTTACTGAGTGCCATATTGATCCTTAACTATATGGATTGCTACGGATATAGTTACTCGGGCCCTAAAAATATGAATTATTGCGGATATAAACTCATTTAGCTCTTAATACTGGATAAGTATAAATGTAGAATTATGTAATTCCTAATAATAATAATGTCCCGATCGATCATCATTCACAGGCTTTTTCATCAAAATGTAACGCTAAGCGGCTCTAAACCATTTGCATTAGACTTACTACAATTCGGTATGTAAAGAAAAATATAACCTATGCTAATTCCAAAACCATTTTATGCTTATACACTGTATTTTAGTATTTACATTACTTATTACAAGATGACGTTTATTTTACAAAAAATGTTTTGCCATTCGTATGACTTAACCACGGAAAAGCTAACATCCGACGTCACAAGGTTTGCATTATGTGTGAAGTGTCGGGACATATACGGGTATCCATGCATGAAATGCCACAGATTTGAATGACAGCAATATCAAACGTGTGTGTGTGAATGAAGATACGTTTATTGATCAAGTAATCACTTTGTACAGGCTTTTAAACTACGTCACCAACAGGGCTAGCATGCGCAACACGATAAAATTTCGTCGTTGCATTTTATCGACTTTTGACGTAAATATATCGTTTTGTCTTCGACGATAACAAAGTAAAAACCAAAATATCAAGGCAATGCTGTGTTATAACGTAAAAATAAGTGGCTACGAAGAACGGGAGACCCTGAAAATATTAAGAAAAAGGATTCGAGACGTCCGTTCGGTTAGGAAAAACGACAAAATTATTGTCGAAGACAAAATTAGTCTTGTCTATCGATAAAATAACCGATGCGCGCATGCTAGCCCTGCAGGTCAAAAACTTCAAAATATTATAAAAAATTATTCGTGCTTATAATTTTTTTAAACCTAGGTTCACGTAATTGGTTTATACTTTCATAAAAAAATACCCTATAAATCACTTTACATACCGAATTATAAGGATACGAAATATTATCATCATATCAGCTGTAGGGCATCTGATGCTAAGCATGGTCTTCCCCAATGTCTTCCAGATTGTCAGAATCTAGCGGCTTACTGGAACATTACCAGGTCACAAAGGCTCGGTCTATACGCTGCCGGAATCCGTAAGCATCCTCAAGAATCCGTTCAAAAAACGACGTTTATTGTATAAGCGATGGATTGAATCCGCGTTAACTCGGTCCGGTTTCCGGTTGGGTATATACCGAGCCTTACCGGTACGTGACCTCCATCCTTCAACCCCTTTGCATCACCCTTCAGTTTTACGTGCTACCAATTATACAGGGTGTAATAAAGGCTTAACGAAGCCTTAAACCGCGAATTCTATACATAAAACCAAGTAGAATGCAAAAAAATAATTGCTAGGAAATGACATTTATTTCTGGGTATCAAAAAAAAATATTTCTAACCCGCAATGTATAGCGCGCACGCCACAGACTATGCCTGTGTGTGTAAGCGGTCGGCGGACGAGCGGGTGGCGCGAGAGCACTGCTCCCGGTTTGAAAGACAGCGTAGTTGTGTGCGTGCGCACGATTCATTGCCGGCTGGGCCCTTTAAAAGCCTTTTATGAGAGAAGTACTAAAAAATTTTATCATGTTTCTTCGTAAAAAAGTTTAGTATTATCAAACAGAAGTAAATTTTGTAAAAATCTTTGTAACTTTGACTGGCAATAACTCGGTAACCCGTCATTTCCCAGGTATAGTGTAAAAGAAAAAAATGATCGTAATAATACGTAGAATATGTGGTGTTCGGCTTCGTCAATCCTTTTTTTACACCCGATATACTCACTTAGCCCCGTTAGCGTTCTTCGCGGTGAGCTCGTGTATGAGTTCGTGCACGCGCGGCGAGTCGAGCGTCGGCAGCGGCGGCTGGTGGATGCGCGCCGACGCGCCCGCCGGCGGCCGCAGCACGCGCTGCTGGTACGTCTGCAACGTGCATGCCTGCCGTCAGGGGGGTCTGTAGGTAGGCCACTACTATACGCGCAGGGGGACAAGTGAAAAGGCTATAGTTGGGCCACTACTATACGCGCAGGGGGACAAGTGAAAAGGCTATAGTTGGGCCACTAATATACGCGCAGGGGGACAAGTGAAAAGGCTATAGTTGGGCCACTACTATACGCGCAGGGGGACAAGTGAAAAGGCTATAGTTGGGCCACTAATATACGCGCAGGGGGACAAGTGAAAAGGCTATAGTTGGGCCACTAATATTCGCCTCAGGGAGATAAGTGAAAAGCATATACCTAGTTGAGACATCAAACACTCTCTCAGGAGAATAAGTCAAAAGCCTATTGATAGGGCATAAAACACTGACTCTAGGAGATAAGTCACAAGCCTAAGACAGGGTACAAACAAAACACTTGCTCAGGGGGTTAAGTGAAAGGCCTATAGTTGGGACATCAAACACTCTCTCCGGAGAATAAGTCAAAAGCCTATAGATAGGGCATAAAACACTGACTCTAGGAGATAAGTCACAAGCCTATAGACAGGGTACAAACAAAACACTGGCTCAGGGGGTTAAGTGTAAAGCCTATAGTTGGGCACAAAACACTCTCTCAGGAGAATAAGTCAAAAGCCTATAGATAGGGCATAAAACACTGACTCTGGGAGATAAGTGACAAACCTATAGTTGGAGCACAAAACATTTGCTCAAGGAGATAAGTGAAAACCCTATAGTACAGGCACAATTACATTCTCTCAGGGAGATAAGTGACAAGCCTATAGTTGGAGCCCAGAACACTTGCTCAAGAGGATAAGTTAAAAGGCTATAGTTGGGGTACAAAAGACTTGCTAAAGGGGATAAGTGAAAAGTCTATAGTCGAAGCCCAAAACACTTGCTCAAGGGGATCAGTGAAAAGCATATAGTCAGAGCCCAAAACACTTGCTCAAAGGGATCAGTGAAAACTCTATAGTACAGGCACAATTACACTCATAAGTGAAAAGCCTATAGTTGGAGCCCAAAACACTTGCCCAAGGGGATAAGTACGTGCTCATGAGGATAAGTGAACAAGATAAGACTAATGTTATTTTAATGTCGAACTCGAGCCGATTCGAAAACTCGGTAGGGTTCGTAACACATCGATAATTACACTCTCTTTCTGTACAGGCAGTCTTAATTAGAAATCCTTAAATAGGTAGTCTCCACGACTTGTGTTTTTTTAAAACTATTATGAGTTTTTCGATATACATAAAAACTTTGTCTAAAGTTTGTTTATTCATGTATTGACATTTAAGTCTATCATCTTTATAACGTACCTGTGGGTTAGGATTCTCGTTTAGATGTAGCTGCATCGCCAAATCTTGTATATGCTGTAACTCTAACTCTGGATTGAGAGATTCTAATCGCAATTGTTCAGGCAGATTTCTGAAAACAATAATAAAAATTTAATTTATTCTAACACGTAAAGTTATACTATCATAACACACAAGCAATAATTATAACATTTTATCGGCGCGGCAACGCCCGTAGAATGCGACGCTACACTTCAAACTAATGCGTGTAAAAACGCTTCTAATTGAACGCTCCATACATAGCCGTATATTTGTCTTCTTGAACGTGGCCTAAGGCGGACCACGCTCGGCCACTAGCCAGTTGAAGAACATGAGGTCCAGCAGCCCCAGGAATCCTAGATTGTGGAACGCCAGCACCACAGTAGGTAGATGCGAATTATCCAGACTACGATCTTATATGGATGTTGAGCGCTGGGTCAAAGTGTGGAGATCGCTTTGCGCATCTTACGAGACGATAACCGTATCAGAGACGCGTGTGCGCGGAGCTAACAACCAAGCCCGGCCGGCGGTGCAGGCGCGGCGCACTACTAGCCAATCACATAACCTAAATGGTCTCCTGCGCACCTTTCGCCCAGCACTCAACATCCTTGCTGTATTAGACTTACTGCACTAGCTCGTCCCATATATCCGTAGGCCTCCAGGGTGGGCCGCGTTCAGCCACCAGCCCGTTGAAGAACATGGAGTCCAACAGCCTTAGCGCGAAGGGACAAGCGGCCAGCCCGCGCTGGCCCAGGAAGCCCAGCTTGTGGAACGAGAGCACCACGGTGGGGTGGATGCGGATTATCGTGAGGCAGTGCCTGTGGAGAGAACAACGATCAAGTAAATATTTACTTCACCTTTTAAAAATCAAAGTATATAAATTAAAATTAACTAATTTAGGATGAGCCTACTAAATGTTAAATCGAGGGTAGTCCTCGGGCGACTTTGTCCGTCAGCCACTAACGTCCATAATGAGGAGCTTTTGTCAGTATAGACAAAAATCTTGTTTCGTCTGCCGCAGGCCTTCTAACATGTTCTTTATATGTATGAGGCTCGTCAATGCGGTTTAAATAAGCCTCAACTCAAAAGTCTTGCTAGTAGACTTTGAAGAATTCTACTACTCGTATCAGCCTCCTGATTCCGTCATCAAATCAGCTTGAGTATTAAATTATTGTATTGATATCTGGAATTTACATATTTACAAAATTTCAAATTAAAACTACAACGAGATATTTTCGTTAATACTTTTTGTATAGCAATCTTGTTACTCTTAGCGTGTCTTTTGAAGTAAAGTAAGTATTCATGTTTTTAATATAAAACTGGAATTGGCCCAAAATCCATTTTAGCGGGAATAATTTAGTTTTACAAATACAGCTACTTCGGGATCATTTGTGGATTAGTGCTAAGAAGAAGCAGCGCAAGCAACTCTCGCGAACGCTGTGAATATACTATACACGTGAATGTATACGACAACCTCCGTAGCCGAGAGGCGAGCACGCTGGACTATATGGCGTCGCCATCTCTGAGGTTCCGGGTTCGATCCCCGGTAGAGTCAATGTAGAAAACGATCTTTTCCATATTGTCTCGGGCCTGAGTGTTGCGGTACCGTCGTTGTTTCTGATTACTAGTAACACAGTGCTTCAGCTACTTACCTTAGGATCAGAGCAATGCATGTGATGTCGTCCAATATTTATTAGCCTTGTCAATGAATGGTGTATTTCGCAATCCACAGTGCGAGGCTGGCTCAGTTATAGGTATAATACTATCTTTATGGTTATAGCAAAATACTCTTTAGGTTCTTTATGATATTCGCAGGACAAAACCCTAAGAAGCGCCCCAGAAATTTAATAATATCGCTAGTAATCCGAGTAAATATCGCAAACAGCCCACCTATACCCCTGCAGCAGCTTAGCCAGCGTCCGCATGAAGACGGCGCGGATCTCCTTGTCGAGCATGTGCGGCGGCTCGAGACGCGGCGGCGGCGGCGCGAAGGCGGCGTCGGCGTGGCGCAGCTCGCGCTGCAGCACCAGCGCCAGCGCCGCCTGCAGCTCCGCCAGCAGCGGGCCCGCCGGCGCCGGGATGCTCACGCCCGCCGGGATGTGCAGGGAGCCTACGTCTAGGTCCGCCACTATCACGTCCAGCTGGAACGAGAATAAGTAGCTTAGTACGAATAAAATAAATAGTTTTTATAAGTAACAGAAGTTAAACCCGAGAAACGCACACATATGACATAAATATCGGCGCGGCGACGTTCCTGGGACGTCCATATTTTCCGAGAACGTGGGCATCTGTTGGACAATTACGGTATACACACGTTTACGTATCTTAAGGAGTAATGTTTCCATTCAGATGAGCTGACACCCTGAAAACTGCTATCAGGACCACAAAAGAGTATTCCAAAAAATATTAACCAAATCATTTAATAACTCTTTTAAACTATCAAAATAAAATGCACGCCGATCAGGAATGGCGTAGACGTCGCCGAGACCTCTGCCAGGCCAGCCGCGATATCAGCGATATACACACGTAACGTTTCATAAGTAATATTGTTCTTTCAGGTCCACTAACTCTCTGCAAACTGCTATATCAATTTAAACCACTAACCAGGTCAGACACATCCCTTACACTGGAATGGACACCGATAAGAAACGGCGAGGGCGTGGCCAGCACCTCAGATAACCAGCGGTATATACACGTGCGCGTATCGGAACGAGAACAGGAAAATACTAAACAGTTGGCCAGCTCCCCCCAACTCAGACCGACAACGTAAGGAAGATGGCTGGCAATGGCTCGATAAAAAAAAGCAGACGTGTGCTCTTTGTTAAGCTTACGTCCAGCAGAGGACTATAATAGGCTGACGTAATGATGACGATTACTTACCAGTTCTGACACCTCCTCCTTTAGACTGGAATGCACGCCAATCAGGAACGGCGTGGGCGTGGCCAACACCTCGGCTAATCCCGCCGGCAGCAGCGGTATATACACATGCGCATATCGGAAGGGAAACATAAGCGCGGCCAACGCGCGGCAGACGGCCGCCAGCCGCGCGGCCGCGAGCGACACTAGAAGCACTTTGTGCTCGCTCATCACTGCGCACCACAGCGTCACTGAGTTGTGGATGCCTGGAATGATACAACATTCATATTAAAATGCGTTCATGTTTTATTTATCAATTTACCTACCTCCCCTACTATTCTACCCTAGGTGTTCCTACACCTACATGAGAGATGACCTAAATTGACGACCTCCGTTGCCGAGAGGCAAGCATGCTGGACTTGGCGTTGCCATTTCTGGAATCTGGGTTCGATTCCCGGTCGGTTCAATGTGGAAAACAAACTTTTCTATATTGTCTCGGGTCTGGGTGTTGTGGTACCGTCGTTGTTTCTAATTTTTATAACACAAGTGCTTTAGCTACTTTAGGTACAGAACAATGTATGTGTTGTTGTCCGAATTTATCTATCTGTTTAGTCAGCCTATTGCAGTCCACTGCTGGACGTAAGTCTCCCCCAAAGAGCACGATCTCAGCCTTATATCATCCATCCGCCAGTCATCTTCTCAAGGTTGTCGGACCATCGAGCTGGGAGGCGTCCTACACTACGTTTGCCCAGGCGTGGTCTCGACTCGAGAACCCGTTTAATCCACCTTTCATAGGTTATGCGACCGAAATTATAATGAATTAAATTTATCTGTTACCTAGCAGTCTCAGTAGCATGTGCACAGCCGTGTGTGTGACCGGCATGGGCGGCGCGGCGGGCGGCTGCAGTGCCTGGCGGTCGCCGGCGCCGATGCTGAAGCGCACCTGCGGCCCGCCGGCCGGCGGCACCAGCACGCAGCCCAGCAAGTTACCGACCAGGGTCTCGAGGGGCACGCCCAGGTTCTCCACCCACACCGTGTAGATTATGCCGAGGCAGTTCTGAAATTGGGAGTAGAAAAATATTGGTATTCTTTTCTTTCAAATTAACACAACATTGTGTATCCAATTGCCAACATTTTCGAATACATCTTGTAAAACAAAATCGTGTCTGTTACAACACTTGTAACTCGAGAAGGGCTGGACCGATTTTCATGGTTTATAATTTGTTGCATTTGTCTCCGCCCCAAGTAGCGGAAAAAATAATAAGAACATTGGAAAAGCTAACGAAAAAAAATTACTGTTAGGCGGTACGAAGTTTGCCGGGTCAGCTAGGTATAAATGTTACACAAAAATTATAAAGAAACTAGAAAAGAAGACAAATTTAAATAGTACTAAAATGGCATTCCAATTGCAATGACTGACTTGCATCCACCATTTTATAGATCAACCTACGCATGCGTCGTTATGGAATTGCACACTACCCACCACTATTTGCTGACCGGTAATATGTAGAAGGCAAACAAAAACTCAAGAGTAATAAAACAGTCTTCATTAAAATCCAATTTACAAAAATAAGTAAGATCATTGTAAATTGTCCAGGATTATGAGCAACCTCCATTTTGTAATGACGTTTGCTTCCGACATCTTGTTGTCCACACGCATGTCAATTGGTTACAACAGATCCGCCATTTTTATGACGACTATCGATCGCGGGCACGCATGCGTTGTAATGGTATTTCACAGCAACCACCACAATTTATCAAATAGCCGAAATTCCAGTAAAAACCAAAAAAAACGCCATTAACCTCTTTTTTTCGTAAAATAAGTTAATAAGAGGTTTTATTGCGCCGTTCTAATCATATACGCAGCCTACATTTTTGATGTTTGCTTCCGCCATTTTGTTTTTCGCCCTTTGTTAAAAACTACTTGTTTTGCAATTT
This sequence comes from Anania fuscalis, assembly GCA_950371115.1. Taxonomy (NCBI): domain Eukaryota; kingdom Metazoa; phylum Arthropoda; class Insecta; order Lepidoptera; family Crambidae; genus Anania; species Anania fuscalis. The sequence goes on from OX493344.1 coordinate 11,144,363, forward strand.
TTAAACAAAAAAATACTTTTAGTTTGTCAGTAAACCCTTCATTCAATGATATCATTATCACTAAGATATCTACTTTAAGAACATTCAAAGTACTAGTTGAACAAAGGAATATTGATTAGGAAGCCGCCATCTTGTAGAGTGTATGACGTCATACTTTTTATCATCAAGGAAGAACCAATATTTCGATAAAAAATGCACATTAATAAAAACTAGTACTATAGAAAATGCCAATTAAAATTAATTCGGTTTAAACACTAGATATGTATATCTGAAATACTTGGAATTATACTACTTTGAGAACCCCTAATTGCATCCGCCATTTTGTCAAGGCATCCATCGATCTATTCCCTCAGTCAAATGTTGTCCATGTTTAAGCAAGAAAACAAATAATTTTGGCAGTCCTATAGTTTTACATTGAGATTTACAGAAGCTGTTAAGCCTTTTAAAAATTAATTGACGACAGTATCAGACCCCATGGACGCTCGTGATACGCAACCATCTTGTCTAGGTTTTTTAACTAATCAATTAACTTCCAAAAACTAGAAACGAGAAATAAACCAACCCTCCTTTATAAGCTTAGTAAGGATTTAATCCTGAATATCTATACTAATATTATAAAGAGCAAAGATTTGTACCTATTTTTGTATGTTTGTAATGAATAGGCTCAAAAAGTACTGGGCCGATTTAAAAAATTCTTTCACCAATACAAGGCTACATTCTTTCAATTTGACATAGGCAACATTTCATTTTGAAAAAAATTAGGGATCCTTGGTAAAATTTGAACAATGTAACCGAAGGTGTAGAAAAATGAGTCTTAAAATGTCTTTCGTCGAATGCGCTGCCGAACTATTAGCGTTAATTGTCTACCCCGTGCGAAGCCGGGACGGGCTGCTAGTATTTTATTATAACGGTAGGGATAGTTAAATATACCAGTAAAACCAACATAGCTAAAACTTTCAATCGATTTCGGAAGCCTCGTTACTCAAAGAAAAAACTCCAACCCGACCTCCGCGCAAAAAGTCTAAAAATAGTATTTCCCGGAAAAACAAAGAAAGTATTGGCAAACCTATGGCCAGCCGCCATTTTGTTTTATCAGCTCAAAATTCGTAAAGTATCGCAGAAATCACGATAAATCATCGGCATTATGGTTAAACAGTCAGAGATCAAGATACTTACTCTGAAGGTGTCGGTGTAATCCTGGCGGGAGACGATGACGAGACATTTGGGCGCGTACATGATGCTGTGGTGGGTGATGTGGGACACCGGCCTCGACGACTCCAGGGATTCTTCGTCCTAAAAAACGAAAGCCAAATAAGTCATCAATGCAGAAAATAACAATTACCTGTTTTGGGAGACAAAGGAATAAATATAATTTCTGAAAATGTAACAAAAAAGTGGTTAGACACGAAAGTTTCCTTCGCAAAATATTAATTACCTGTTGCCACACCCATGTTGGCTATATTCAATGTTTTGAAGAGACACGAGAGACGGCAGCATCAGTCGCAGGCTCCGGATGGAATGATGGATTTATTGAAATTCATCTCTTATTAAAGGTAGACTGAGGGGGAAGCGGGGGTACAGGAGCTTCGATCGGGCTGGCGCTTTCGACGCCCACTGCACTCGTTTTTCAGCCAAAGCAAAATGTAACCTATACGCGCAATAAAATGTACAGATTTATATGAAGTCTGTACCTAGGACACCTGGCGGGGAGAGCGGGGCAGTGCGTTTTCATCCTCTCGCTATCCCGCTGTTGCAGGGACAAAGGTGACCCTGTTGGGTCACCTTTGCCCGGGAACTGATTTGTAGCTATACCAAAATACATCACAAATACGTCTGGGGTGACCATTACTGCGGAATAATAGCTAGACTGAGATTTATGAGCTGCTAGGTGAATCCTAGTGGGTTAGGCCCTTAACCTATCGAAATTTTTAAAGCCACCTGTTGCGCCCGTTTAAGGCTCGCTTCACACGATTGACAGCGCCGGATCTAGTGTAAGTTTTGAGTGGGAAAAGATGCCATTTTGGCGCCCCTCGCCATCTGACGCTTAGAGCAACCACTGCACTCGATCTATCTTAAATCCGGTCCTGATAATTATAATGACAACTAATGGAAACAAAAGCAGTCACCTTCGTCAACATAGCCAAAACCAATTATAACTACCTAAAACATCGATAACCATTTACGAAAATCTCATAAAGGAAAAAAAAAATAAACTCAAAGTTCTTGATGTAAATTGTCAAATCTGATAACAGCTGTAATTTGGGACTGTCAAGTTTTGGTTGAATCGTAAGATAGCTCCTAAGCTTGGGGACCCTTTGTTTGTCTATTAATACCTTGTCCATTTTAAAGGTTTGCAATTTGCAGGCATATTGAATAATCTTTGCCATTTTCGACTGGTATTCTTTCAGGCGAGATTATTTCGGATTGTCTGCAAGTCTGTTGTTAATATTAAAGCATAAAAGTTCCACCACAAACCATCTTTTTAAAAGTAAACTATTATTAACGATCAGTAAGTTTAGATTTTTTGGTTAGTTGAAATTTAATCCTCACCCATTCATTGTGAATCGTTCCTAATATCTCAGGGCTGGCAAGAAGTAGTAGAAATCCAACCACCTGTTGCTGATCCAATTTAATTCTAACCTCTAAATAATTTAAAAACTATGCAAACTAATATAAATTATGCTAACTACATAATAAATAGTCCCGAATTTTTCCTAATTACACCTGGGCACAGTAGTCCCCACCTCCAGTAGGACAGGGAGGGGGTGATTGTTGATATGATAGATAGACTTATCATTGGAGTGAGATGGAAACACTATGTAAAGTCAATAATTGCTACTATTGACTATCCACAGAAACGGGGTTCTCATAATAACTCGCCGGGGTTCGCATGGGACCTAGGGTGCGCATCCCGTGCGCAGACCAGACGCCAGGGTGCGGGATGCGGGGCTGGTAACCCTAGGCAACCCTAGATTATACCGGGCGGCATAGACCAAGGGCCGGGTACAGTCAACAAACAAAGATATTATAAATGCGTAAATTTAATACATAACGGACGTGGCGGCTGTAACCTAGGCGCTAAACTATATCTCTAAGTAGACCGCTAGAGCGCTGGCAAAATATAGGTCGAAATTAACTTCAATAATTATTGTTAATTTTCAAGTTTCTAACCGGCCAATCTATAAGTCATTGAGGTAGGCCTATGTTTAGCAGTGGCTGAAATGATAATTTTGGAGGTATAAGAAAATTCCAAATGTAAGTATCTAGAATCCTTGCACACCCTGTATACGAATTCGGTACGCACACGCTGTGTACGCCGCCTGTTGATACACGCATCAATATTCATAGCCTGATAATTGAGAGGACTATATGATGCAATACAATAATATGCACCAAGCATTTTTGAATTTGACCCGGGCCTCCCGGAAAATTTTCATTTAGTTTTTTCATGTTAAGCTAAGTATCTATCTATATCTGATTCTAATATTAATCATATCAAGACTATATCGTAATTTTAAATGAGTACATTTTCTAAAATCATTTTTGTCAGCACATACATGGCCTATAACCTGAGTTAAGCAGCTAAAGTACTTATGTTATAAAAAAGAAACAACGACGATACCACAACATAAAGACCCGAGACAATATAGAAAAGTTTGTTTAGTACACTGACTCGACCGGGATTCGAAACCAGGGACCTCAGAGGTCTGAGGTGGCGACGTTTAGTCCAGCGTGCAGCATCTGCTGCGGAGTTCGTCGTAATGCGTCATCAAAAACACTTATACGTCGATTTAAAAACTCCCACTCGCCCCTCACTCAGATGGTAGGTGACACGCATTGCTTGCCTGTGTGCCATCTCATGTGCCATAAAAACAAAACAATGCAATAGATAGGACATTCTCCACATTTTAAGTATGCAAATGAGGTAAGGTTTTCTTGAACCATTGTGAAGTGTAACAAACGCGTCATCTGTCCAGAATGCCCAGATTATCGCTGAATAACGAGGAGCCATTGTTTGCGGAGTGCAGGAATTAGTTCCGTACATTGTTTTTATTGTTTCAAAGAGAGTAATGTAGCAAAACTAAAGCTGGTTATAAACTGTTTCTTCATACTCGTGTTTTCTTCGGTATTATTAATATTTAACTTTACTGAACTCAAAAATTATGCGGGACATCGAATATCGATGTTGACGCCATGCATTTGTGGAATGCACAAAGCATACTGGCCACGAAGAAGACATAGACGAAGACGGTTACCGCAGCGACCGGTTTTTGTATTTTTTGACGTGAACAATTTTCTGAATGTCATTGCTATACTTATGACTCGGATCTTCAGCATTATAGAATTAATCAAAACATTATTTTAATTATTTACTCCTTCCACGAGGATCCCACAAGGATAACGAACCGTTCTTCAACAATCGGTTATGCATAAAGTAGCGCTTTACGTATTACTTTCGTAGTGAACATCAGCATTCAACCAAATACCAAATAAAATGCGCTATAAACCACAATCCGATTGTCATGTTCTAGAAGCAAGGAATTAGCGTCCTTATTTTATAAGAGGTACTAGACAATGTTTTATTCAGGCTGTTTTCCAGTACAACTTGATCAGAGTCAATTTAGAAAATGGATTTTTCTGAATTGACCCGGTCTGGCAATCGAATTGGGTACCCCTTTGCGTTCAAGGCGAATCACCGCCACTACGCCTATCCCCATTTGTCGTGAAGAAAAAATTCAATCACTCAAATGGTGATTGAATTTTTTGTTCATTCAATTACTTTGTAAGCTATATTCGTAGCGGCTTTAATATCACAGGTTTTTCTTAAGTAAACTAAACATTAAAGTTTTAAGTGATGTCTGTAAGTGCTGCAGCTAGCAATTTTATTATAACCTAGGCTTAATTAATAAAGTTATAAAATATATTATTAAATTAATAATATTTTGATAATACTAGACTGGTATTAGGATATCAGCAAGCAGCAGATATTAGACACGAGTTTGGTAGCGCCACAGATTTCGTCTCTTACTTTGGTACTTTTATATTTTGTAGCAAAACTCTGTAGTTCATAACTGATGAAACAGATGGCGTTACTGGTTAAAATATCCATTCAAATTTTTCGTAGTAGCACTCACTGGTCGCTTAGCTACGAGCTCGTGGTCGGAGCCTCACCTTACCTACGATCGTAAATGCAAAACCTGAATTTTACAGAATCTACATGGTGACAGGTTGAACAGAGGAATTACTTTGAACAGGAGTTTTGGCCATAGAGGGTAAAGTACAGCTTTAAACTATGTGCATTGAACCCTTAAACTCCCAGGAAACAATTAAAATAGATAACAATTGAAAAACAAAGGACGTGCGGCAGCTCATCGTGTTTATGTGTAAGAGCCTTATATAAGGAACCTCTTTCTGCGGGCTAATTACAACCGCTACAAATAAAATAACTAGATTTTTAGCATCTAAGATAGTAGTCAAATACAGCGTTACCCTACTAAAGAGGGCCAACTCAAAATAGAGAATACGACAGCAAATTGATTCATTTACTAATATTAAATGTTGTCAACACTTTTTTTAACAAACCAGCAACTGGAGGTCTACTACGAAAGTGTATCGTTCGACCGGACGTGTTAACCTAACAAATTAAAATAACCAGTCTCTTGTGTCAACCCTTTGACGAAATATGACCAACTTAAATTAGTCGTGAAAAAAACCCGATCGTTGTCCATTGTTTATAAATTGTCAAATGTTTGATGCAAGCGAATGAATATTTAAATTTGATCGGATAATACGTTCGAACGAACGAAACACTTTCATAGTAAGCCTCATGGACCTTAGATATTGGGTAGGCCCAATGAGATGAAGCATCAATGAGAGAAACTGTAAAAACGTGATTTTGTTTTACAATTAATCCTCTTTAAGCTATTGGCTTCACACCAAGACCTCTTGACGCAAATCGGTATTTGCAGGCAAACTGCATAGGGCTGCCAATTATAGTTTTTCTGTTTAGTAGGATAACATTAGTAAAATACCACTGATAATTACTTATTATTTCACTATAAATAGAAGACTTAATTTCTATCAGAATGGCCCTATAGGTAGTTTTCTAGTGTTTTTTTATGTATTTCTCATTATACTTGGACTGGACTTTGGAAGTCCCGAGTTAAAATAGTTTGTTAATACAGGCAAAACCCTACTAACAGAACGATTATCCAAGCGACTTGACTAGATCGTCAGTACGCCGGATGGGAAAGAATGAAAACTGGGGGATGCCCAACGATAGTCAGCTGTACGAGGTCTGTGGTCGGTCAATTGGCAACTTAACTTTGCTATTTGAATTTTATTGATATATTTTATTTTTTGTATTTGACCTAAAACGAATTCATTAAAATTGATATTGATATTTCATATTTTTTGTATATTGGACGTCTGTAAATTCCGGTATAACTGGGCAATTTTAAGCATTTTAGAAGGTATTAAATTTCTTAAGTAAATAACTTATCACAAAATAACAAAACACAAAACACAGTGACATGCTAGTGGCAGAAATCTATAGCTTTGCAAAATGGCTCTAGAATAATAATCCAGGGAGTAAGCAGGTGAATACTTTTGTATGGACAAAACGCCGCCCGCGTTTCCTCATAAAAGCTGTTGTTTTGCCATTACAATCCGAAATTTTACTTTATTTATCTGTTATACATAGATTGTCACCCCTGCGGTCCGTTAATCGCTCGGCGCCGCTTCCGGCGGCGACGCGGAAACGACGCCGGGCGATTACAAATTCAAATTGCAGATGTCATTCCGTATTAGCCGCATGCACTGAGCACTTATTGGTAAAACACTATAGTGTTACGATCTATCACCAAAATTAAATACCATCTGGGTTGTTACTGGGTTTTTTATTCCTCAGAATGCAGATGAATTGTCTATTAATAGGATTAATAAGATTATAAATGTTGTAATGTTAAATGTTGTATGATAGTATGTTTGTTACTATATAAAGTACGATTAATCGGCTGAGCATAAAAGAATTTTTACCCATATTTGGATTCATTATGCCAGTAATATTATGAAACTATGCTGTAATTTAGAAGACGTATAATAATTTAATTTTTTCAACAATTAAAAAGTATTTGTTGGTAACTTTGTTGGTAACTATATTTTAATACCATCGTATTAATCTGATAATGGAGCAAGGAGGTGGATGTAGAACTCTTCAATAAAAAACCGAGCTACAGATAAAACTTTCGTTTGGGCTCTTTTTTTTAAAGTATCCAATGCATACATATTAGAATGTGTGTCTTTCAAAGATGCCGTAACTCAGTTATTTTAACTACACGGGAGGTAAAGATTTTTTGCGAACTGTATGTATGTATACCTACAACTAATTTATTTTATACATTCTGGTTATATTAGTAGTTGATCCTTTTTTCAAAGTTTTTATTCGTTAGTGTTAGATATTGTTATAACATACTAGATAAGTATCAATAAGTTTATAAAATAAATACTTATACTTAAAAAATAGATTTGATTAATTATGTTATTAACATTTTATTTTTTACGAACTTTCATAAGCTCAATAATTTCGTAACTCCTATTTTCTTTTTAGTATTGTCTTAGCAAACAACAAAAACGAAACTAAATACGATAATATTGCAAATAAACGTTTATAGTCGACTAAAGCACACAAGAGGCGACCACACGTGCGTGCGATATTGACTCTGCTAATGTAGTGGATGTTTGAACATGTGCGCGCGCGCAAATATTTGATAGTTAAATGCCACAGTATATAACCAAGGCAGTAAGGCAGGTCTACACGAACGCCCTGCCCCCCTAGCATGACCAACAAAACACTATATGATATGATATAGCGATTTATCGGTATATCATATCATATAGTATATATAGTCGGGTGTCGCCGACTGTCAAAATATGGACTCTTATCGAAACAGTCACCGGAACAGGTATGCTCGCTGTTTCGATAAAAGTTCAAAAGTACATCATATTTTGACAGTTTCGTGTCGATAAATCACTATTTATCATATCTTGTTTTATTGTCATGCTAGGCTGGCTAATTCGCGCACTCAAAGATACTGGTCTCGGTTAGTCTCTGTGAAATTAAATTGACTTAGCTCCCGTTTTCATAGATAGACTGAATATTATTTTTTGATTAAGCCTAGCCTCTATCAACATCGAAATTAAGAAAGACCGTATAGTCTTTCTTTACTACACAGGCCCTTAAGGTATGAACTCACTTATAATAATATGCTTATTCATCGACCATTTTGGTCTATCTAAGCCAAGACATTTTTTAACCATTCAAAAAATAACCGCCTTGCGGTCGGCCGTCATCAGCCGGGTTGTCTTTCTCCTGGCGAGCCGACTTCCAGTAGTGCTTTTGAATAATGCAGTTTTATTATGAAAACATCAAAAGTAAAACAGACATTCGGCCTCAACTGCGCCTATTGCGGTTGCATGGATACGGCATTAATTGTACGTCAGACTACAAAGCAACTTAAGCAACTGATATGTTTGGACTCGAATACCGCAAGGGGCAAGTTGTTGTTTGATGAGCACGAGCACGGAGTAATTGTTTAAAGAATTTATTATTAAAACGTGAAAACAAACTTAAATATTCTTATACACCATTCTATTATACAATAGCACGCGACTACGGAATGTAAACAAAACCGCAAATAACATACGAACGAGTGCAGTACAGGCTTAAGGCCTTAACACCATCCAAGTGCCTAAAATCTCGAATATGAAAATCAATTTGTCAGAATACCTGTTACTTGAATCTAAAAATTTAAAATACGATATGCTAGAAGAGGATTTAATAAACATCTTAAATTGAATAATTTTGATATTCCGTTAAGTCCCTTGGATTAAAACATGCACAAAAAAGTGTCTATTTTTTCATAAATTTTAAACGGCACAAGCTATTTCATTACTGTTTTCACACAAATCAAGATTTTGGAAATAAACATGTTTTGAATTGAGAGTTTTGAATAGAATAGATGCAAACGAGCCGTTTGCACTTCTAGCGCACGGTGATGCAACATTTTGCAATTAATTACACGCACTACAATTGTACGCGGTTACGCACGGCTACAAATCAAGCTGTACATTTTCATTATAGGCTGGACTTCCAGTTCAGTGATATATTAGCCTACCTACCTTTTTAATTCACACTTCGGGGCACAAGCCTCAATTATAGGAGGTGGTTTTGGGCCATACTTTATCACGCCGGCTCAGTGCGGATTGGTGCTGTAAGGCCAGTGACTATTACTGCCATAATATGTAACCAAGCCATCTTATGACCTCTAACTAGGCTTCAGGACTAATATTAAGCGATATTAGCCGACACTAACTTTTAACGTTTCTCCTGAAGCCCTGAAGACAGCTTAGGAGACGCTTGTGATGAATGTCACTACATTGCATATTGTAAATATGGTCGGAATGGTCATCCATCAACTCACAGCCCCAGAATGGGTCGCTTAACTTAGTTACAAGCTGCTCAATCTCATTATTATTGAGTATTCATTTTGTGACAAATGCGGCCACTATTACAGACACATCGATAAAGAAAACCAGAGTACCTACTATTATTTTTTCTGTCTATCATTGTTTAGCAATCAATCATGTTTGTGTGGCTTAGTTAAAGGCGAACTTACTTCTTTAACTTTGTACTTATATTTAATTTCTATGATGTAGCTGATGTAGCCAAAACTATTTACGGTTCAACGAAATTGATTCAGCAAATTTCGATAATAGTTATTTACGTTTTGTCGTCTGTAGTGGGTTGAACGATAACAATGTTATGTGGAATCCACAGCGCTATTGGTGCCGGGCACGATTTACGGAATATCGAATTTATACATAGAAATCGATTGCCGAATTGAAATGAGATTTGTAGAATTCATATTTTGAAACGTCACCTCACCGCACATTTCCAGAGTTTAAATATTATTATTAAATAATAGTTGGACAACCCTACGATTAGGTACTTAGAGGAACAAACGATAAAAAAACAAAGTGTTTGCAGTAAGTGGTAAGTACAGTAAATCTTTTACCAGCATTTTATTTGTTACAAAAGTGTTTACAGAATGTTCAATCAAGGTTTCGATCCAATACACGTCGGGAATAAATCTCCGAGCTAAATTGAAATGTTCAAACATCTCCCGAGAGCAATTTCATAGCACATTTCCGTAATATGAAATGCACATTACGTAGCATCAATCGAGAAATTGAGTTGTATGTTGTTGGAGGTAGAGTGGAAAATGCAACGGCTAATAATAAACGAGATGCAGTTAAGAGTGGCGCTTCCTCCCTTCGATATTCGAACTCTAAAAGCGAAAACAGACAGTTTTAAGATTCAACAGTCAAACTCAACACTACCACAAAAGTGTCCTCTTTGTTTTTTTTTTAAATATATTTAAGTAATATAGTATGGATGCGCCGTATTTATTAAACACTCTCCTGAGAGTTTTTTTGTCACTGTCACCTAGTTTGCTCTGCAAAGAACTAGTGATGGAAAAGCCACACGGAGAAAAAAATATTTTAACATACTACCAGAACGACTTGTAAAAACAAATCTAGTAAAAGTTAACAAAAAATTGCGAGCTATATCAGCATTAGTCATAAGGATAAATAGTCGCTTATTTGCGAATACTAAAAAAATCTGGTAAATAAGTTTAGTGTACTAAACATTATAAAAAGTATTAGTTATTAATTTCTTAGTAAAGAATAAAATAATGAGTTAGTAACAGGCACGAATATTTTATGGTTACAATCTACCAGAAGTTATTGTTATCTGTACCGCTCTCTTTTACGAATTACATGACATATATTTGACTCTAATATTAAAAAAGCATTTTTAAACAGAAACAATGGTTTCCCATAATGTAATTTATCTGATACGAATTACGTTATAATATTTTAGTACTAACAGCAATTATTATTATATTAAAATATTACTTTGTAAAGTGAACGAAATCATTTAGGCTGGGTTGCACCACCTTAACTTTAACCATAACTGTAACTATAACCGGTGTTTCTGTATGGATTTTGACAGACTTTTGACGTTTGTTAAAGTTAAAGTAAGATGGTGCATCCCAGGCTTAGTGTTTCCGGGCGCGGGGCAAGAAGAGAGGGTATCGACTACGGACCAGCGTCGACTTGCCGCGCTAATTAAGTGTTTTGACTTGTTGAAGTGCGCGTCCCTGTTCTGTTATTCGTAGGTGAATGGTGATAATGTGAAAATGTAAATTCTTGAATTGACGGTGAAAAATACAGTCGCCATCCAGATCACAATTTAAAAGCATTCACTGAAGAATATTTGAATATAAGTAAGTAGTATTTAATTGTATTTACAGGTGACTTTAATGAGTAAACTTATTTTAAAGTGTTCTACTCATGATCATACAGGTTGACTTTTTTATCCCCATCCAAAACTTCTGAGATGATTCCCGTGATACAAACGAACAACTCTTTCTATTGGAACAACTCCCTAATTTAGAAATAAAATTCTACTGGTCCATACATTGTGGTCAAATGAATATTAATATTTTGTATGGAACAGCTGATTGTTTTTTGCAGTTAGAGAGTTGGTCCAATAGAAAGATTTGTTCACGGGAATCTTCTCAGGAGGTTTGGACGGTGATATAAAAGTCAGTCAGTGATATAACTTTTGGTAGGTATAGGATTATTAGTTTATATTCAAGAAGAACTCAATAAATACTCATTGAGAATACTCATTAAAAACTCAATCTGTATAAGTGTTTAGATTTACATTATTATTTAGTATAGTGTACAAATTAACATTCTATGTCGATTTTCAGAAAAAGAAGACCGGATAACTCCAGCATTGCAAGAAGCAACATCTATATATGCCTTCATTTTTCTGCTGCTTCTTCTTGGCAATCCAGTGACTAAAAATACGAAGAAGTCTTGGTGGCCATCAAAACAGGAGTGACGAGAGGCATTTAGACCGCATGTAAAGGCCGCGACAGAATTGCAAGAAACGATATTCACGGAGAACATGGTTTGACATTTCAGTTCACAATTTTCATAGTAGGTAATATTTTTTACTAAATATTTTAAATAATAAGATTGCGTCTTTTGATTTTGGCACAGATAAAAATAATAAACCTCGAAGTTTTTGTTCTGATCATTTACGCGCAAATAATTTGAAAATGTCAGCTTCAGAACTTATTGTATTTGTGAGGTATATCGGATTCATTGTTGGTGATTTAGTTCCTTATGATGATTATGTATGGCAAATATCTTATTAAGAAAAATAATAAATATTTTAATGTCTAGTGTTAAAAACAAATGTAAAAGGAATCCATTATACAAAAAATATTTGTTACTAAGTTTGTGATAGTATAAAATATTTATGTTATTAATAATAATGAGCAAAAAGTCATATTCGAGCATTCCTTATTCATAACTTTATGTTTTAATGAGAAAAAATACTGTTAAAAGGTAAAACACATAAGTAGAAAACATCAGTAATATTTTTTGTTATAAAGAAACCCTTTGTAGTTGATTATTAAAATAATGCTTAATGTAACTATAAAAACACCCTTTCCAAATAAAGCAAAACATTTAATTATACATTTATTGTTTCATTTTAATTACAGCAGGTTAACAATGTTATTTGTTTTTAGCTTCTTTAGATTTTTGTAAGCGTATAGTCGTAGTTGCCGTAACATTTTAGTTGATTTTTAAAATCATTTTGTGGCACGATGGTTCCGGCTATACGTTTTCAGGAAGCCTGAAGGAGCTGAAAATGAGCAACGTCAACAGCCCAGTATAAAAAGAACACAATGTTTTCTGGTTATGCCAACCAGAAAATATTGTTGATCTCACATCAGATTTGTGAAAACCTAAGCAATACTTCATTGCAGCTACAACATTATCTGGTAGATAGTACAGAAAACAACGTTGGGTGGTTTATATATTCTAGTAATCCTTACAAAACTTTCTGTTGTGGTATCTAAACAATATTTTTACACTTAAAACCATTCTGGTAGATAAAACAAAACGTTAAGTGGTTTATATGGTATAATCTAGTAATCTTAACAAAACTCCATATTGTGGTATGTGACAACCTAAATATTATTTGCAGCTACAACTATAATTCTTGTAGAGATAACACGAAATTACGTTAAGTACTATAAAAGTTCTAGTCATCCTTACAAAACTTTAGGTGTGTAGTGTCCTAATCTTTTTAATAATGACTAAATATCTTGTAATTTTTATTTTTTTTTACGGTAATTTCAGCCAATCCCTGTGATTTTAATTTAATATCATGATTTGTTGTGTTAAAAACACACACATTAGTGAGCACAATTCGTGTATTTGCTAGCAGTACAAATCTGCTGGTGAAGTGTACCGAAAATTGTGTTCAATATACCAGAAACTTCTTGTTACTAAAAACTAGATTTTTTAAATATCATTTACAAAATGTATAGTTGTCACGTATAGCACTATGCGTTCTAGTTAACATCCTCAATATTCTGGTAAATAAAACTAGACTTTTTTCTCCGTGCATCAATATCAATCGGCTGTCGCTAGCATTCGCGGTCAGCTGCAATTTAGTGTTTTTAGCAGCAACGTGTCAACATTACCGAATCGATCGCAGAAGTTTCATTAACCTGCAACAGGAATCAAAATTATTTCCGGTCCAATTCAGTGAAACTTCCGACACTGGGAAAGAATTCATCAGTTTAGCACTCTTGAATATATCGGGTGTAAAAAAAGGCTTAACAAAGCCGAATACTACATATTCTACGTATTATTAGGATCATTTTTTTCTTTTACACTATACCTGGGAAATGACGGGTTACGGAGTTATTGACAGTCAAAGTTACAATTTTTTTCCAAAGATTTTTACAAAATTGACTTCTGTTTGATAATACTAAACTTTTTTACAAAGAAACCTGATCCAGTTACACACACAGGCATAGTCTGTGGCGTGCGCGCTATACATTGCGGATTAGAAATAAGTTATTTTTTTTTATATCCAAAAATAAAAATCATTTCCCAGCAATTATTTTTTTTGCATTCTACTTGGTTTTATGTATAGAATTCGTGGTTTGAGGCTTCGTTAAGTCTTTTTTTACACCCTGTATATTTAGCAGATTCGAATTTCGACTGCTGACTCTACAGCGAATACCACATACGGAAATAACCTGTTTAAAACAGGGTTAGCAGATATCCTGCTCCCAAAAAGTATATTGTGAATTCTATACTTAAAGCATTTTGATGTGGTAACCGTAATTACAGCCCATAAAGAAACGGGATAAGGAAATGTAAGAGAAAATTCAATCAGATTTGGTCATATTTTATGTATTTATTTGGGAACCCGAATAGTGGCGGTAATATCGAAATTAAAGTTGACCTAGAAGCTTTTTTTCGGATCGTAAACCTTAGTATGTCATACTAATTTTATCTTAATACCTGCTATACGTGCGCTGTACCTTAGAAAAGCCTCCTAAAATACAGAAAATTTGAAAGTCACAATATAGCCTTCCTTCAAATCAAAATCCAAGGCGCATTATCACATTTATCTGATAGCTGTAATATGCAAGTATATTTTATATGTATAATAAACAACTTTTGTATTGATAAGGTAGCACTTATGTATGTCATGTGCATCACATTGGCGGCCTTGTGAGTGATATTGATGATAAAACGTTAGATAATGCTAAACTAATCAAACGCACTGATAACAATTCCGTACTTATAATCACGTGCATTGCTAAGTAATTAACCGAATTAGTAAATACCAGATAAACACATACACAAATATTATCGCACTTACGTTACGTAATAAAAATTGTCTTTGGTATAATCACAAAATAGTAGATTTTGCGCTCAATGCGAAAAAAGAAATACCTAAAAATGGTACATAAACCTCCTCCTGGCAGACCGAAAAATAAATTGGGTCGCCGCGCGCGACATTGCTAGGGTTGACAGTTGTCAAAAATAAAAAAATATTTATTCAAATATAAATCTCATTATAATCATGAACAGCCTTTGGAAGTCCACTATTGGTCCTAGGCGCCACATTGAGTTGAGCGGCTCAGCTCAGGGCCTTTTGTATCCAGCGAAATCCAGCAACCTTTAAAGTACCTAGCCTAGTCAATCCCCAGGGTGGAAGGAAATCCAATTCCGACGCTGCGTAGGATTACTAGCTTGTGGTCGCCACTCGCAAACCGTTCTTTTCCAAAGGTTTAATATGTTTATAGTGTTATTAAATATAAAGTTACACAAACTTTTTACTTACAGTATTAATTAAATCAATGTCCAGTTATAGCGACAATTTATAAACTATATGAATTACTCCTAACTTCTATTTAAAAAAACACAACTAAAGCTAGCTACAGCTTAAAGCCAAAAACGTTTTATTAATTCTATCAATGACTGTATGATTTTATATCAGAATATTAAAATATTGTGTAGCATAATAAATAGTTGGCAACCCTAGCCTAGACTAGACAGCTATTGTTCACGACTCACATTGTACGACACTGATGACAACACGATACAAGTGTCATTAAAATAGACAAAAAAATCTAGATTACTAACACAATGCTACGAGACCATGTAATGAACTTGGCAGTAGAAATTATCATGTCGTCTACATAAAGCTCTATGATAGTTTTGACCTAAATTTCATCATCATCATCAACAAGAAGCATCATCATGATATCGTAGGGTCTTTTGAATTGTGTGTGATTTATGAAAAAAATTATTATCGCAAACAGGAAAATGAGATGCTCCTGCTAGAAATTAATCAAGATCAGGTGACGATCAACCTAAACGAGCAATGACGTCTCTTTCTAATATCTGAGAGAGACTTTTCATTGAAAGTCTCGCAACATAAACAAAGTACTTACTTACAAAATCTCGCAAAATAAACAAAGAACAAAAAACGGTCTTATTTCATTGGAGCGATCCCTTCAGACAATCTTCAGTTAGATAATATATTAGTTATCAGTTTGTAAAGGACAGAATATAGGCTAGTAAAATTTGACTAGGCCAAGAAGCCGGGCTTTCTAATTAGTTTTGCAAACTGAATGATAGGTACTGTTCCTAATTACATTAGATAATTGAATTAACAAGGGCCCCAAATGAAAAGCACTTGTGACCGTCATCGACACTCGCCTCCATTTACAAACTCCCATCGCCCTCCGATCGAGATATCTCGCCCATCTAGGGTGTATAGGTTACTGAGTTTTATCGGACATTACGTTCTACATTATTATTTAATTAAGGCTCTGACTGAGGCCAAAAATGATAAAACCGACCAAAGTACGAATCGAACTTGCGCTCTGAGTTTGCCGTACAAACTTGTAGGTACGTAACATTATTACCGCTTTTTCCGAAATTGTTCAAAAACGATTTTATTTTATTTTTTATGACGTAATTTTAAGTTTTGAGTAATTTTAATTTTGAGTTCCTGATAAAATAGGATCTTGACGGACAGACGAACAACAAACTGATCTTTTCGAGTTGCGGAACCCTAAAAACAAACTACAAATACATCAAATCATATACAAATACAACAGATCAAGCCAAACGCTATGCCATTGTGCTAGCTCATTGGCAAAATAATATTGATATTTTCACATTATAGGTTAGACGTCTTCGCAGCATAGGTATTTGCTTCTACACATATTAAAAAATCACTATCACATAGAACCATTCCATTAGCCCTGAATATCAAACCGACGAAGGACGCCCGAAGCTTACGAGTTTTTAGTTTCAGGTCTTTCAGATTTAGGAAAACACCCACTTTTACATACTAATATGCTGGTTAATGCAATTTAAAAATTACACATTGTTTATATTTACACCGGTCATTTGTTTATTAGGTCATTAAACCGTTATGTCTTGCATCACGTCCGGTATTTCCGGGTTTAACCGGTAAATTTAAGTAATATGGAATCCGCCTTTTCGATTTCAGGTTGGCAAACCTACACCCATTGCCTTGAGGAGGGCCTCAGAGGCTCGGCACTCCTCAATTAAACCGAGAGCAAAAACGAAG
Source organism: Anania fuscalis (assembly GCA_950371115.1). NCBI lineage: Eukaryota > Metazoa > Arthropoda > Insecta > Lepidoptera > Crambidae > Anania > Anania fuscalis. The sequence continues at coordinate 11,161,425 of OX493344.1, forward strand.
CAATCACGAAGTGGACAAGGCAAAAAATGAATGATTAATGTATAATGATGTTGCTATTGAAGATGTTTTTTGCAACTTTCGTGGACGACCAACGATTGAAAAGATAGTAATTTAGGAAATCAGAAAAAGTACGCCTATAAATAAAAACGTATAGCATGTAGCTGATCTGAGAATCACAATATTATACGAGTAGTACAAGTAAACAAGTTCAAATAATTAGTGAAGTGATTGAAAATTGGAAACAAAAATAAAAATAAGGACACTATATTGTTTTAAACTTTCATGGTCACTAACATTAGAATAGTTTGTTACTCCGTGATCATGGCACTTGCAACAGTGCCGAAATATCGGGAACTCAAAAATAAGGTACATGGTAGCAATCCCGTAACAAACTATTCTAAATAACGACACTGTTTCACCAAAATAAGTCCGGAAAACCATTAACTATCTTTAAATAAATAATGAATGCACGTCCATTAGTCACTCACATGAATCAGTTCGTAACAAGCCTAAATTATTTCTTCCCGTAGCAGTACCGGCATTATTTTTACCCGAATGGAAGTCAAAGCTATAATTTTCATCATAAACTGAAGTCTAAATAAAGATACCGCTTGTAAAATGGACGATCAGTTTTATCGCAGTTCATACCTTGATTTGAAGCTGGTTTTGGATGATTTCTATTTTGTCGTTTTAAATGATGATTATCTAGGCAAGACAACATCAACTGGGACAGCTAGTCTATAAATAAGGTTATATTATTGCAAAAACAGGAGTATCATATTAGGGAAATAAAGACTTTGATTGCAGATCATATAAGGAAGTTAGTTTTATTTTCAGAAAAATGGTTAATTTAGGCAATTTCAGCTGATCAGTTTAGTAGTGGCTCTGTGATTCGACTCTAGGCAATATGTTTCGAGTTCGATTCCCTGCTCAGATGATCAGATCTAGTCAGTTTTTTTCTAAATATGGCAAAATTAATTCATTGTTTCATCGAAGTTTGGACGCAGTGGCGGATTTACCAGCAGGCTGAGTAGGCTTGAGCCTAGGGCGGCGGATTTTGGGGGGCGGCAAATTTTGGGAGTTGTCAACATCGACCCTAACGGAAAAAGCAAGTCTGTTGAAAAAAAATGTATCCTAATGATTTAGAAACTGAACTAGTTCAGGAATGCGGTTTCTTCTGAAAGAATTTTGATAAAACCAGATTTTAGATCATTGAAGTCTTTATCGTTTCTGCGAAATCAGAATTTGGAGAACATTTATCCAAACTTGGATATAGCAGTTCGCATGGCTCTGTGTACACCATTGCAGCGACAAATTGTTCGGGTGAGAGAAGCTTTTCTTGCATAAAGCGGGTGAAAAACTATCTACGATCTACATTCTGTCAAAAAAAGCTTAATTGCCTTAGATCTTTTGTGCATTGAGTCAGAACTAATGAACAACATTTCATACGACGATAATATATATTTGACGATTTTGCGGAAATAAAATCGCGCAAAAAGGTCATATATAAAACTTTTATAACATTATTGATTTTATTGTGATCATCAAGCAGATTGTTAACAGATAATTTAATAGGAATATTGTTCGTATTGTTTTTAAACTATAACTCCTATAAAAATACATATTTAACAACATTTACCGAATGTAAATTATTATGTAATCTGTGTTCATTCATATTGTGTAAGTGGTTTTAAGGCAAACTTTAGTCCTTCTTTTAAGCAATAGTATTTGATTGAGTTTTTCTTAGCTCAGAAATAAAATTACTTCTTGTGTAACCTACACTAAGTCGTGGGTTGTAAAAATATCCCCTAGATATATACTATGATCCCTAGTTTACAGTCATACCAATAACGGAAAAAATCTGATAAAATGAAGACAATAATAGACGACCTCCGTTGCCGAGAGGCGAGCACGCCGGACTTTACATGGCGCCGCCATCTCTGAGGTTCCGGGTTCGATCCCCGGTCGGGTCAATGTAGAAAACGAACTTTTCTATATTGGCTCGGGTCTGGGTGTTGTGGTACCATCGTTGTTTCTGTAATTCTATAACACAAGTGCTTTAGCTACTTACCTTAGGATCAGAGCAATGTATGTGATGTTGTCCAATATTTATATTTATTTATAGTACACAAGTCGTGTTGCAATTTCATTGACAAAAAAAATAATATGATTAATTAATTATGCCTACACGGAGAAAAGTACTATACTAAAAATGATTATCTTTTTTAAAAACAGTCATAGTCAGTTTCCAATGTTGAATTAGGAATAAAATGTAGCAATAATTATCAAGCTTCAGCAAAAAATATATTTCTCAAGTTACCAAACTTTACTTACTGGAAACTCAAAAAATTACAAACTGGCTTAGTAAATTTAAAACTATTTATCTTTTTTTTCAACCATTTATTAAAAATTAGTTCAAGTATTCTTATATAGTTTAATATTTGTGATGAGAATACCAATTGTTTAGTAACTGTGCAGCTATCTTTGGAATCCACTGATGTTAAATATTTTGCTTACTAATAATTCGTATGCTGCTATATGTAAGTATGTATTGATTTCATGGATTACATTTCAGATTTACAGAAGCTCAGAAAATTTACTGAACTGGTTTAGAATAAATGTTATTAATTTAGAAAATTTACTGGACAGAATAACTGTAATCAGTTCTTAATTTTGGACGGATGATTATTTATTCCACTTTGGCTTAATTATAAAGTCTCAGACGTCGCAGACAAAGTCGCGAGCAAAGGCTATGTTTTTATAATAATTGTAGACGTCAAAAGTAATATTAAATACCTCATCCAAAAGAAGGCGTCTCACACATCTGTTATAAAACATTTCACAAACGATTCCGTGTTGCCAAGGCCGTTGACCCAGACATTACATCTAGCGATCCGATGACGCATTTATCGCTATCCCATCCATCCTTACATTCCCGATCCCTACAGACCCAATACAAAGACGGTTATTGGCAAATTCCACTCTGAAAGCCGTGTGTTTGATCCCACAAACAACAGTACTGAAGAGATTTACTCTTACGTATAACAGACTTATACAGATGGACCGACGACCTTAGGAAAATGGTTGGCAGTGGCTGGATGAAAAAACCGACCAAGTGCAAGTCGGACTCGCGCACGAAGGGTTCCGCAACATTATCTATAAAAGCGAGCAAAAAAAAATTCACGTTTGTTGTGTGCTGCCCCCTTCAATATTTATTGTATTCTGTTTTTCAGTATTTGTTGTTTTATCGGCAGCAGAAATACATCATCTGTAAAAATTTCAAGTCTCTAACTATCACGGGCACGGTTCATGAGATACAGCCTGGTGACAGACGGACAGACAGACGGACAGACGGACAGACGGACGGACGGACGGACGGACAGCGGAGCCTTAGTAATAGTGTTAATAGGGTCCCGTTTTACCCTTTAGGTACGGAACCCTAAAAAGCGGGAGATTGTACTCTTTGGCGCTTTTTGGGGGAGGCTTACGTCCAGCAATGGACTACAATATGCTGAATAGATAGATATATAGATATCAGACTAGCTGCACACGCGGCTTCATCTGCGTCACAACTTTTCTGTTTGAAGACAGTCTTGGTCTAGTTCTTCGTGCTCCAGGCTAAACACAGGCGTGTGGGTTCGAATCCCACAAGAGGGAGTGTTTTGTGATGATTATATTTGTAAATTTTTGTTTTTAGCAATTCCATGCAAGGTTTAATTGAAGATAAATAACACTTGAAAAAAATTTCGCCCGGCATGCGATGGGACGTGGGTTAGAGTCCCACTTGAGGTCGATGATTTTTTTCAAGTGTTATTTATCTTCAATGATTATATTTGTTTGTACCCAAATCATTGATAAGGTAATGACTATTTGTTGTGGTTGAAAAAACTTTTACTATGTCATGTAACCCTGATATCATGAAAAAAATCTGCTGTTTCACACATTTTGTCGAGTGCCTTTTATTATTTTTGCATTTTAGTATGAAACAGCTAATATTTTTGACATATTCGGAATTAACTCCATTGTAAAAGTATGGTAAAAGTTAAACCTAATGATGCGTGACCTTCTTCAATATAGCTAGCCAATCATTTTAGATCACCTAGTCTTATAGATTTGAAAGAAAGAAAGAAAAATATTTTATTAGACACACAGACAGACAACAATACAAAAGATTTGAAGAATCTATAAACATAGTCAAAGCATATGTCGCCAAGAAACGATATTATGCGCTAGAAGGAAATTCGACGAATAGTATATTGGCAATAATGCTCCGCTTGTCTATCAAAGGAATTCCAATTTCTAAGATGGTATCACCAAGAGGTGGTAATGTCACGCTTGTGGTCGAGGTAACCACACTATGGGAGACATTGCCAACCAATTTAGTGTATGAGCCTTAATGGAGCATAATGCTTGTGTTGTGGTATAATATGCGAACGAACGCACTCTATTACAGTTTTAAAAAAACACCTTAATAATATAATATTTTAGGTTTTCAGACAAATTAATTGAGTTCAAACAAAATGCACCTTTCGGGACCACTCTTAAATTAAACAAGTCAATGAAGAAATAATCATCAAAAGTTCACATGGTGAAGATATCGAATGAATACACACTATACAAAATATAGTTACGGTAAGAAAAAACCCCAACAACTTAGCTGTTAACATTAAAATAATCCAGTAGAAGCTTATAATAATAAGAATAATAAAATACGTAGCAAAAAATCCCAGTACTTTCACTGAAACCAAGGATTGAATTCGATACACTCGTTGTATCGTTTTGATAATCAATAGAAGTGTCAGAAAGAAAAAACAATTACAGAAACGCTTTCGAAAACTTTTTTCCATCACTATTTTTTTCTTCTACTGTTTGTTCATTTTTCATGAGAGCCAGTATCTTTGCGGAATCAAAATTAACGATGACGTCACGGTCACAACACAGAAAAACAATGCGTACAACCGGCGACACGCAACAGTTGCTCTGAGCACTGACTTACTTCATTCAATTATACAGTCGGCTCTAAAACCACGACTAAATATGAGCGTTTTAACTTACAATAAAACGCTTATTAAATACTTACCTATTCGAAGCCTATAAATAAATGAGAGTAGCATTTCCGTTTCCCTAACATTTTTGCGTGTTTCCGGCGTATTTCAGTGATTTTCCCCCTCTTTTCCCCCACCGCCACTGGCAGGCCACGAGTTGCAAACGCGTGGCTCTTGCCTCATTGCGGCTCGTTTATGAGCCAGGCAGAAATTATAGTATAGGCTTCGAATAGGTAAGTATTTAATAAGCGTTTTATTGTAAGTTAAAACGCTCATATTAAACACTGTACGCTATTCGAAGCCTATAAATAAATGAGAGACGTGTTTGATATCGCCTGGCGGTGGAGGACGCCAATGTGACTCCTTGTAATGAAGAGAACACATTGGAAATGCCATTTCATGTGAAGATAGGCATTGACACTTGATATAAATAATTGAGAGGGGTTTGAATTGTAGATAAAATGACTAACACTTAGAAAAATGTAAAAACAAAATTCATGAAAATGATAAAGCATAATATTTAATAAACCTTGGTTTATTCCACTATAATAGTAAACACAGTACAAATCAAATAAACATCACACATAACGCAAATCAGTAGGTAGTTATGCGATACAATAAATAATTATATAGGATTAAATAAGGAACTAATATTGATTGAATTGTTATTCACATTTGTACGAACAATTTCACGGCGGTAAAATTGTCGAAAAGTTTCCGCAGATCGCCAATTACCTTGCGATAGAATTTGATCTAAGGAAAAATTTTCAACCCAATTCTTAGAAGCTACTGCTGCTCGCACACTGCCGGGAGTAGCTTGTACTCCAGCTTCGTTAAGAAACGCCTTTACCCAACTACCAATAACAGTCCGGGACGCAGGTTTCGGATCTCCTCTCACGGTTAAAAATAGTACATTGCTTGTTGTCTGGTCACATCCTTGTCTTCTAGTATGTGATAAATGCAGCAATCGTTTAAGCCAAAATACAGGATTCAACTGATGGCAATCTTGGTTTGTTAGAATTTTCCAACCTGACTGACGATAATCACAGGAATCAGTTTTGGATCCAAAGCGTGGCCAAAAAACTATATGATCTTCAGATATAATCATATGTTCGGAACCCATATCGAGGAGCGTCAAGTCATGAACTCGTCTCCCAGAACAAAGTAATAACAACAAAGCAGTATATTGGGACACTTTGAATAAGTTATCTTGATCTGTATGTCTACTGGTTAAGTAGGCTAATACGTGCGACACGTCCCATATAGGTGGTTTTGCTGCCAAAGGTTTTTTCAATGAAATTGCCTTCAATGCTTGCTTGACCAAAATATTGCAGCTTAATGAGGATGAGTTAGTATTGCTCAATGTAGCAACTACCGATTTGTGCAACAGGATAGTCTTATATGAAAGATTGTCTTTTTGACATAAATCAATTAAGTATCGGGCTAAATCAGCGCCACTGGGGTTATTAATATTTATATTATTTTGTTCTGCCCAACGAGTCCAACGATTCCATGAGGATTTGTACGTTCTTAGAGTTGAATCTCGCCATCCCGATCTTAGTAAGGATTTTTGCTCCGCAGTCCAATTAATTAAGCTACTGTCCCACCCCCACATTTCCAAACTTCCAGGGTTATTGCTTCTACGTTCGGCGGGGGTGCATTGGTAGTTGCATCGATCAGAACTTCGTGCAGATTTGGGATTACATAAGGGACTTCTAATGCTCGTTTCTTTAGATCTGGGCGCCAAAAGACTCGCTCCCAACGAGGAACCACTAACAGGAATACACCTCTGGCCTGATTCATGTGCTGTAATATTCGAGGTACAAGGCACGGCGGTGGAAACACCCATGCTACTTTGTAGTTCCAATTCCGGCTGAAAGCATCGTGGAATATTGCTCGTTGATCCAGCTGATCGATCGATACATAGTTCGGAACGACATGGGCTATCCGTGACGCGAATAAATCAATCGTAGGTATCCCCCATTTCGAGAACACCATTTCCGTTGCTTTGGGTAGGAGATGCCACTGAGGTAGAAGACGAAATCGGGAAAGGTGATCCGCTTCTACATTGTACATCCCAGGTAGGTGATAAATCCGCAAGTGAGCGTGGTAATGATTTAGTAGCTCGTATATTTGCAAAGTCATATCTAGAAGTGGCTTCGACCGTGTGCCTCCTTCGTTTCGTAAGTAAGCTACTACAGTGCGGTTGTCGCTTTGGATAAGTAGAGAGGCATTTGAAAGCTGAAGTTGATGGCCCTGTTGTAGTACCTTTAGGATTGTTAGCAGCTCCTTTTGGTTGCTGTGTAGAAGTTTTTCGGATGTGGTCCAGTTGCCTGTTAACTCTATATTGTTCAATTTCGCGCCCCATGCTAAGTTGGAGGCGTCGGTGGTCAAAAAATGGGTTGGAGCTGGAATTCTCAGCATTGATGCCGCATGACAATTGTCTAGCCACCAAATCAACTCTCGTTCGGTCTCTTCGGTGATGGAAATCGAAGCTTTCGGATTCTTTTTTCGAACTGAATTCAGCAGAAGTTGTAGGTGCCGATAGTGTAGCCGACCTCTTGCCACGACGAAACTGGCGAAATTTAGCATGCCAACTAGACTCTCTAGTTTTTTTAAGTTTGTCTTCTTTGTTAATAGTAACGACTTCAATATATCGACAATTTTCTGAATTTTCTTGTCTGGTAGTATTTTTCTGTTTCTTAAAGGATCCCACAGGACTCCTAAGTATTCGATTTGGCGTTGTGGTGTGAGAATAGACTTCTCTAGGTTTACCTGCCAACCTAGGTTCTGTAATATCTTGACAACTGCTGCTGCTTGGTCTTTGAGAACCTGGTGATCTTGGTGGGCTAACAAGAAATCGTCCAAAAAAACGAGCACCCGTATGCCCTTTTCGCGGAGGATCTGTGTAATCCAGTTCGTCACGCTCGCGAATACTTTTGGAGCAGAACTTAGCCCAAACGGTAGGCACGTCATTTGAAGCAGCTCGCCCTCGTAGACTAACCTTAGAAAGCATCGGTGTCGGTTGGCTACCGGAATGTGAAAATAAGCTTGGCTCAAATCGATTTTTACCAACCAATCCTGGCTTTGCAAGAACTCTGGCACACTGTGGACGTTTATGAGTCGGAAGGTTTCCGTATACACATATTGATTGAGAGCTTTTAAGTTGAAGATTGGTCGTGGCGAGCCGTCGCTTTTTGGCACAAGAAATAGGGTCGATAAGAAACTCGGGCTTTGTATGGCTGTCTCCAAGACTTCTTGATCCTTTAATTCCTGTATCACTCTTGACATTTCTGCTGAGTACTGAATTTGAATTGCTGTCTTTTGACTGGGAATTATCAAAGGTGGCTTTTTCATAAAAGGGATTTGATATCCGTGAATTATTTTCTGAATATACATTGGAGCATTCATTTGCTTCCATATTTGGCCATAAAACTGGAGCTGGCCGGCTCGAAACCTTCTGTAGTCAGAACTTTCGCCTTTTATCCCGAGACTTGTCTCTCCAAGATGGCGAAGCTGCGCGTTTAGAGGCGCGTTTATCTTCAACTCTTTCGACACGTCCGGAACGGCCGCGAAAGGTCTGCGCGACCCTTGACTTGCCGTGGTAGTTATGTCCTTGCGCAGGACGATAGTCATTATGTTCGTCTTGCGCAGACGAAAATCGTTGATAATTACCACCTTGCGCAGGTGGGCGATTTTTGTTAAAGCCTTGCGCAGGCTTATAGTTGTTAGAAGGTCCCTGCGCGGGATGTTGATGGGAGCCACTTGTGCCTGCTTGCGCAGCAGGTTTACTGGTTTTTGATTTTATCCAAAATATTTTTCTAACACCACCATGTTTCTCCAAAACTGCTGTAAATGCCTGGTCCTCAAATAGATGAGAACACGATGGAGGGACTTTTCTGAGGGCAGATTTGACCAATGGGTCTTTTACATATTTAAGAATAGCTTCACGCCTTTGTTGGACCATGTCGGCTCTGTGCCCACAAACCAATTGCATTGAATCAGTAGACACTTTGTGAAAATCGCCTTGTAAGAAAATTGCCTCCATCTTGTTCTTTATATCTGAATAAGTTATCATCTCCGATTCTTGTGACCATTTGAGAAAATCTCTGATACCATTTTCTAAAGATTCTTTTTGTTTTAATAGTGCATAAGTGAGGGTAGCGTAACTTTTTTCGGTATAAGAAAAGTTTTTAGAAACCTCAAAAGACTTGACTTCATCGTTAACCTCCAAATCAATAAAGCCAGGCGAGTGGCTATAACTTTTCTGTACATCCGAGTACCGAACATCGCTCCAAGAAGCATCTTCAAAGCGTTGCAGACATTTTAGGGCGGAAATATATTCTGAGGACGCTTTCGGTACAGCCGGCTCCTTTAAGCAAGTGTCTAAGCAAATACTAAAACTGGGTAAATCGGAACTTTGATTATGAACGTCACTATCGTTACATGCCGTATTATTTGTAGGTGGGCTGAATAAATTACCACTAATATTAGCCTCAATATAGTCATCTTGTAAAGAAAGGTTATCTGTATTTACATAATTTGGGGTAGACTGAGACTGCTGATGGAAGACATGATTGCTTAATTTACTCACTTGTTTAGATAATTGCTTCAACAGTTTAGACGAACCTTTGCTCCTTTTATGTTTCCTCTTACGATTTCTCTTCTTTGGTGACGAATCGGAATCACTACTTGAGGAAGAGCTGACACTGTCGCTGGAACTGGAGCTGTCGTTTTTATCCCGTTCTGCATCGACACTTTTGTTCACACTATTCATTTTGAAATCACTGAATGAATATCTAAAAAAATTATAAATAATTAGTATGGAACACTTACATTAGGTAATGACCTTGAATGCGTATAAAATAACGACTTACCAAATGTTAATAGCAGCTCACTTTTAGGTGACCGAATTCTAACTTACCAATTGTTTGTTAATCGGCAGAATTAAAAAATAAAGTAATGTCTATCCACTTTAGACAAAATTAGTTTTCTGATGAACACGCAATGGCGGACGGCGTAAAAGTACTGATTTTTGCACACGTGCAGCACGGTAGTGCAAAATTACGACCGTCTCAGTCGGGAAAACAGACGCCAATGAGGCAAGAGCCACGCGTTTGCAACTCGTGGCCTGCCAGTGGCGGTGGGGGAAAAGAGGGGGAAAATCACTGAAATACGCCGGAAACACGCAAAAATGTTAGGGAAACGGAAATGCTACTCTCATTTATTTATAGGCTTCGAATAGCGTACAGTGTTTAATATACTATTATATTTATCTAAATTCCCTATATTTTTTCTTTTACAAGAGGGGAGTGATGGCCACTTGTTCGGGGCACACTATGTAATCAGCGGGGCGGGGATTCATTTGCCACCCGCTTCAGGTTTCTAAACATATAAAGTTAGTTAATAATTGTGATTTCAATCCCATCACATTTTACCCAAATCACCCAATTACGTCCGTGGAATCACCTAAACGTTTTCGAATTTTTAAGGATCCCCTACACTAGCGTCTTTCGAGCGTCGGCGTCGTGGCAGCATCCAATCGGTGTTGACACAACGCCTGTGCAGCATCATTTACTTAACGCTGATTGGACACTGCCACGACGTCGACGCTCAAAAGACGCTAGTTTGGGGAGGCCTTAATCACAACAACTCAATAGGGCTGTTTATTAATGTTTTCTGAACTGTACCAGAGCATTCTGCAGCATAGTATCAGCGGGTCACAATTGCGCCAATCAATTAAAACCTTTCACCCTTAGATATGTTTTCTTTATCAATGCCAATGATAAAAAATATGGGAAACTAGCATGGCCCAGCTATTTATTCCGCGAAATTCTTGGACTATACAAACTTTCATATTCCATATTACCCCAGATATTTGCATTTGTCTGAATATCCTGATTTCGGCGTGTATTGTGTACAAACTACAAAATCTCGCACAGACTACGCTAGTCAAGAAGATACTCAAGTCGTCATGTATCAAATACTTGGATTGCTCTGTGAGCTAGGGAGCGTAGTCTTCAGGTATTTTGTATACCTACGCTATAAGTCATGCCATTATTCTAAGTATAACTTATTTAAACTCCTAAAAAAAACGATTTGGTAGAAGTTTATTTAAAAATGGAACAATTTTGTATTAGAACAAAAATTCGGCCAGAGTGGATTTTTATCGAATGATTAACTGGCAATAACTAGACAATCTTACTGACAAAATAGCAAGTTAGAAGCGAAAAACAGCCCCTATGAATAAACCAGTAATTCACGAGGCCCAGTCACGGAACTTATTTTATCGTCAGGGTGGGCCGCGATCGCTGTCTGCGTACCGAATGGCACGAATGTTTACCGTAACTCGGCTGGTTCGACTATGGGCATTGCAGCGTATGCACCTCTACAACAAGCTAAGCTGAAGCTATAAATCAGGCAAATAGTTTCACTAGGAGTTACTAGGGACCTTGTTACCAAATGGAACGAAAGTTTACCGTAACTCGACTTGACTTTACGTCATACACTTTCCTAAAACAGCTAAGCGAATGCTGCATTAGGAAAATCGTTTGGCTAGAAACATGGTTTAACAATTTATTTTATAAAATAATCAAGAAAAGAATACCATACTAATTTTCCTAAAGAAAAAAATCAAGAACGACCATTGGTCATGTTTTATCTTAAGGGTAATACGTTATCTCTGTCTGTTTTTACAATCGAAAGTTTTTGACATGAATCACCTTGCTTAATTTATCACCTGTCTACGTAAACACAATAGAAATACTATTGTGTCTGCACGGTAGCCCGTTTCTTGCCAGAGACTAGCCGGTGAAAGAATCATCACAAAGCATATGATTTGTTTTTTTATTTTTTATTTATTTATTCTAGAAGTACTCGTAAACGCAAATTAGCGTTTCCCGATTAATGAAACAGTCTTTTATAAGCTCTCTTGCGTATATCTGGAAGACATGCCTAACGCGCCAGCTATACCCTATCCACAAATTGCTCCTAAAACTATTACGGAATACTGAATTGTTTACATTCATAAGGAACGCCTTTATGAATTGCGGCTTCATGTTTGAGACAAGCACGATTAAATATTACCTTCGTGAGTTCAACGGTCACCGAGTCGGTATCTAAGGGCCTAGTGGAGTATTTACTTGATAGGTTTTGAAGAGAACGGAAATGTGGATTAGTACGGAAAAAATATAGGCTATTTACCGATAATAATCAGAGTATCCCAAAGCGTTAAATTCGGGTGTAATTATAGTGTCAATTAGAAGATAATTAATAAAAACTTGCCAAGTGTGAGACGGCCTCATTTTGGAATATAATAGCTTTATCAACAAAAAACTACGACGCGTAGCGTAGATGATTATGAATTAATAGTGACTTATATTATTTGTTTATCTAAGTACCTATTTGTAGACCCCGACCCCCGAGCCAATCTGACAAAAAAAATGGTTAATTAGATTTTAATTAAATTCGAATTCAGAGTAACAGTTAAACGTATATTTAGATTATTTAGTGCGATGTTATTTAGCTTTCTTTGAATGTTAAATTAGGTTTATTTATATGGCGCGTATCCGGCGTTTGTTGCTTTGATGCGTTCTGCCAGCTTGCCGCTAAACGATACACAGTTGTGTCAGCGGCGATCAAATAACAAGCTTGTTAATTATGTATGACTAGTTTCTGTCTGCGACTTCATTTGTGCATACCGTAGACCTCAGTATTCATTCAAGGAGAAATGAACAGTTCCTATTATATTCGAATGCCACAGCTAATTCCGTTTAGCCTTTTAAGTGTGACTGAGTACCTAACAAACATCCAAACATTTAAACATAACTTTAGTAAGATTACATACATGCCGGTCTAGTGTTTTTTTGAATATTTTATAACCAATACCGTTTTTCTTTTAATTACTTTGAAATCTATACAATTAACAACGGAAAAACTATAGCCCCATAAATGGCCGAATTTGATTGCTTTGAATAACAGATAGATAGACATATAAAATAACATTATTGCTTGACATCCATAACGCAGGTACAAACAAATGCTCTTATGCTCATCACGCAAACATTTGCCCTTTGCGGTTGCGGGTTTTAATATCGCGACTGAGAGTTTTGTAGTCCCGGGCGTGCCACTAGTAGACCATGACATTCGTAATATTCTCTTCAATTAAAGTATTACTAACATCACGCTACTGTATATTATGTATTAACTAAGTACATCTGTACACACTACGGGCTGTGGTCATGATGGTTGGTTGGTACACGCGGCAGGCATATTGGGTGTCGCTTCACATGTTGTAAGAATAATAGCAGTCATAAAAACTTAGTGTAGATACAATGGTTTTTGTATCATTTTACACCCAAGATAACTTTTCATATTTCTGCAAAAAAAATGCTTATACGGAAAACAAGGTTTGTTATTATTTCGCTACAATTTAGGGTTCCGTATTAATAGATGGGACCTTTTTACTTTTTGTGTTTCTGTCCGACTTTAATTTCGAGGGGTTGTAGCTTTTGAACTAGAGTATAAACTCCGGTATTGGCGAATGACATAAAAAATAATAAAAATAAAACAATACAGACAGGTTTCTGTATCGGTGTATGAACATTAAAAGTGTTTTATAAAGTTTTTGTTTCATCCTTCTATCTATAGTAAAAAAACAATAGTACATGCAAGCATTACACTTCGGGACAGAGTAGAGTGCAAACTTTACCGGCCGGTGGATCGTGCGGAACCCTATGGTGCGCGGATCCGAATCGCACTAGTCTGGTGTTTAAGAGCCTTTGAAATGTGAGTATCAAGGCATACTTAATGTATTCTCAGGCATGCGTCACGGCGGGTGCACATTGCACACACACATCTATAGATAGTTAGATAGGGCCAGTGTTATGTTATGTGTGGAACTCACTCGGGGCGGAAGGGAGCGATCTGTATGACAGGTGCATCGTGGATCGGCAGGAAATGGCGCTTCTAACGTATTAGGGGTGGATATAAGTTTGGGATGTCTGCTAGCTACACACATATTTTAATTTAAACGGACTCTAGAGCCATGGATTCAGTACCGTAACTATTTTATGAGCCCGGTGCGAGCTTCTTTAACTGCGCTCATGCATGACCCAAAACATGGTCTGGTCTAGTCATTTCTGTGCCTTTCCAGGGTCTGCCCTTTGTACCAGGGAGCCGCTACAACTGTCCTTATTACGGCATTGCGTGGAATTCAGTGAATTAGCCAAGCCGCGAACGTATTCAATGGAAATTCGACGTGGTAATGTGAGTAGCGTCCTGTGGGCTTAAAATTTTAACTAAAATTATTATCATTCTAAATTGTACTTTGTGGAGAAAATCTAAATAATGCAAGACCATTCAAACATTGGCTGCAATACCACTGAACTCATAAACCTAAAAATACATGTCACATTTTCCAATCTGACACGTCCTAAATACCTATTTCCAGTGTCCTAGTGGTGACTGGTGCTATCTGTCAACGGAAGCGCTCGACGTCGGCGTCGACAATGTTAGTGGGTCGCCCGTCCAATGGTCAATGTCACGCTATCGCACGACAATGGAAACACGTTTGACGCATCACCTAGTGTGAAAAGGAAAGTCTGAAGTCAAATGTTTGCTAAACGATTCAAAGGTTAGTCTTTTTTGAAACTGTTCTTTACCGAGTAATATGTTTTCCTTCATTTTCATTGGCCGAGATTTAGTGTTTTGTAAAGTTTTTGCGTTCAAGTAAATAGATACTGCTAGACATAATCCTTTCCCAATGCACGGCATTGTTCCCGATTCTTGGCTATTTTTTTCCATCCGCTGCCTACATTCGCTCCACCTTTTAATAATTCATAAATTGTTAATAAACTAACAGTGTAAAGTAACAATAAATTTAAGTACAAAAAATATTACGTGTATTTCCTTTCCTTTTTGGTCCATTTTACCCAATGAATGCTAATTCCTAACTAATTTTATTTTCAGTAAACGAACAGTGACATGAGTATTATTATGTATGTTGGTTAGTACATTATATTATACCTGAATGATGTTGGTAGGTAAGTACTCGTTTATGTCAAAAATGACTTAAATGACATTCCAAACTGTAACTTCTTATGTTACCTCACACTAAAATTTGATTGGTTTCCGCATTTCTATGTCATAACAAAAGGCACTCGTATGTCTATCAAAGAAGACTTGAATTATTCATGAGAAGGAGTGTATAATTACATGCAGGCAGTAACATATTTACGAGTACGAGACTATACAGTCATTAAGTTAGTTTTATTGCCAGTGGCTCTTATTTTAGTGGTTAATGAAGGGGCGGTAGGGAGAATCGTTAATATCGCAGAAGACCCACTGCTTGTACTCGATCAAGTCATGATATCCAATCACATTATGTTCTTCTTAAGTATTCGTGTGTACCATGAACTGATCGAAGCCGGGCAAGACTGTCGCGCCATGGCAAGTTTTGGATGATTGATTCAGTCATCTTATATTTTTACAGCTTTAAATAAAGCGCAAAGATTAAGTGACCTTAATTTAAAATAAAAACTTCAGCTGCTATGTTGTATGGTAAGTTTTAGCTCCGAGTGATTGGCGTCGCGAATGTAGCGTCACATCTGCTGGACCTGAAGTACAGAGCCGAAAGTTCGACTAAATACGGTCTCAGTGCTGTTTAAGTCACTTATAATTAACACAACAGCCAAAATTTCGTTGCGTTCAACGTAGTGTCTAACTTTTTGTCTAGCGACTACCGCGAAACCGCATAGTGCATTCTGCATAGCAAGCGTCACACTATGCGACTCGTTACGTGACCGAAAGTTCGGTATGTGTGTCGGTAAACTAAGGATATACTGTTTCTTATTTATATTGTGGTCGAGTGGAACAAGCTTTGGACCGGGTTTACGGTTTGTTTATTATTTGCGGAAACACGGCCGTTGAACCTGTACCAAAACAGTCCCTCGGTTCAGTCAGACGTTGACCTATTGGCTTTCGTCGAGGGAATTGGGTTATAAAAATACACTTTGCCTTAGCTAAGAAAACACAACACAGTGAAAATGTAGAAATCGTCAAGGATAAAACTAACTTAAGATTTAACAATAGCCCGACCAATTAACCACAATTAAATATATATTAGCCTCTCAGCTAATTTGTACCTTATGATTGACTGATTTTCTGAGTCGGTTAGGGTTGTCAGAACGAGAAATTGCTTAAGTAAGCGTAAAATTGCAACATATTTTCCAAAAGAAAATAATTTTACAGGTCTATGAATGAGTATACCCACACAGGTGTGTGAGCGCTGGAACTGAGAAGTCCAGTATTTCCACCACATCCCATCATAACAATGTCATCCAGACAACTAATAACTGACCTCGTCTGCAGGCTTGGATGGTGTGATGGCGACGGTCTCGTTGAAGCAGAGACAAGCGCAGTAGTGCCGGTTGGCATCCACGTCCGTCAGCACGGACACGTAGAACCGGGGCTCGGACCGCTCCGTCGAGAGCGCCCATCCTTGGGGTTGGCAGAACTGCAACAGGTAGACGGACTCTTTAGACATAACTTAAAAAAAAAGTTAAACCTGATATCGAAATGGCCAGTTACTACCGAGGATTTTTTTTTCAATAAATAATTCATTTATTTATCCATCACAGTGGCTGGCACATTACATTTTAAGCTTACATAACTTAGATACTACTATTTTAAAATGTAGGCCTACCGAGGATTTTAAAACGTAGGCCTTAATGAAAATTCGCTCGTTCGTTTCGAATCCTAATTATTAAATTTACCATTTGTGTACTTTCATTCGAGTTTTTGTAGTCTACTATCGTCTCAAGCAAATCCTACTCGAAAACCGATCAAGGTGTCTTACAACTTAAATGTGACCACTGACTATACAGTTGTGATTGGCTGAGGAGACAGATGAAATAAAGTCAAAATGCAACAACTTTTTTTTATTATTAGGACATAAAAAACACTTTCCGATACCATATAATATAACCTTAACAGCTGATTTAATTGTAAATGTGTGGTAATTATGTTAGATTTTAGTCTTTTAGAAAAATTTTTTGCTCTTTTTTCATTATTATCACATCCTGCATGGAATTTGGCAAATCAAATCTATCGGTTTTAACTCATCTACTGGATATTCAGAAATTTGCACGTTTATTTGCGGGCACGCACGCGTGAAATAGCGAGTCATCACTGCTAAGTATGTTTTTTTCCTGGCAGTCCTTTGACTAATGAGGCTAACAGGAATTGCAAATAGTTTAACATGTCAGTTAATTGGAGAAGAGGACTCCTTATATTTAAATATTGTTTTTTTAACTAACATACTACCGTTTTCTTTTATCGTGTGTGCAACTGTCTGTGTCTGTACTGTGTGTACGGTCTATTAGTCTATTTGTACTTCAATGCTTGATTGTGGACATTTTCAATAATTATATGACTTGTAAAAATAATCTTCTACTTATTGATGTATACAAATTATACGAGTATCAATATACTGATTAAAGGCTGCTTGCGAGAAGCATTCTGAGATGCATCATTTTGAAGGGGTATGATTAAATCGATAATAATCTTGCTGCAACAGAAACTCTAATTAACGAAAGAGTGTTTATTTACCCATTCTATCCCGTCGTGGAAAGGAGTGTCGTCCCAGTTCGTCTCCGGGAATCGCTGGAGGATCACACCGCTACTCAAGCCGCCCCCTGTAACAATGAAACACATCGTCAACATTCGTTTGTGGACTACAAAAGGTACCATATTAACGAGGAATAAGGTTTCGAATTGCATAACAATATGAACCGAGTTTTCTAAAGCGGAATGGGAGTGGAACCTCCTGTTTATTACTAACATTCAAGAAAATAGGGCTTCAAACTTTAACAGGGTTTTCAAGTGTTATTTATCTACTATTAAACCTTGCATGGAATTGCTAAAAACAAAAATTTTCAAACTTTTTTTTTCGCAAATACGAAACTGGAATGCAATAGCATACAATTATTTTAATCTTTTACAGAACATTTATGGCCTTACTACAAAAAAAAAAGACTAGGGTTGAACACTCGTCTAAAATTAGTCAACCAATTTGAAATGTTGACACATCAGATATTTAGACATATTATTAACAAACATTTCAAATTGGTGTTAATATTTAGACAAGTGTTTAACACTAGTCTATATTCTTGTAGTAAGACCATTAAGATTTAAAAAATATATATAGGTGCTCTTGCTTTGCAAGCAAAAAGAGAGATTTGGTAGCACGTTTGCATTTTTTTTTATTGTTACTATGGAATTTGTGTGGCAGATAAGTTCAAGTTCGGCATAAAGTATTTTTGCATATTTGATAATTAGCATAGAATTATTGTTGGAAGAGGTAATGGAATTAAAGAAATGTGCACTACTACTGTTACGCATCCGGCTTTACTGTAAATTTTTATTTTTTGTACATCTAACACCAATTTTATTAAAAAACTACGATTCAGAATACTACGATTTGATGATAGAGACTTAAAATTTTACGTGTACCTCATACCTGATGAAAGCTACTGCCCCATGCATAATTTGTTTACACGTAGCACAAAGCTCACCCTACTTTCACAACAGGTACCTAATTTAATAATAATGACCTCTCCCCCAAGTAATTGCCAACTGGGTGGGTTATCGCGAGCAGGAACCGTGCATTGTAAGGAACCATGCAGGGTCCTGTGTATTGCCAGGTTGGATTTAAATATCCACTCAATGGGTCAATAGTGACCAACAAGCTTTAGTTTATACAGGTTTTGGTTATTTTAAAGCAGGTACACAAACTTATACTTAGTTCATCAGTCTACCAAAAGTGGTTGCTTCTTCTCGGCGCTGGCCCATGATATTATATTATAGTATTTTACACCTACTTCGAATTCTATAAAATGAAATCTTGTGCTTCCACATAAGACTTCATGTTTTTGCTGAAATCGAAACACGAGAATGAATTTCATTTAAAAACAAAACATTGAAGTAAAAAGTAGGGAGTAACCTATTTAATTTAACGAATAACAAAATTAATCTAATTTACACCCAGTTGCAGAAAGCTGTCTTTAAAAACGACATTAGTTAATGTGACATTACCGCTAATTAGGTCATTAGATTCAAAGTCGTTGCACAAAACTACATAATCATCCTTTAGTGGTCCTTTAACTAAAGACTATATAATGCCGACATTAAAAAATGTTGCAAGTTAAATAAATAATGTTGAATGAAGTGAGTGAATGGTTGCGTTTTGTTACTGTGTTTTGTAATAGAACATGCATTTTCAAAGAATGGGTTTGCAAAAATAAAACGTATGAAAACGTCAAATGTCCTATTTTAAAATCAATCAATTGTCAAATGAAAAATCTAAAATTGGCGGAATTTGGTGCGAGTAGCAGTATTGTGTTAATATTTACCTGCTCTATCTCATCTACATTTAAAATAGCACAACAGCAAATGCTAAAACGAGGGGCAAACTACACTCAAAAAGAAAAATCATTACTACTGGATCTTGTGATGCAAGTAGTGAGTATTCAAATAAATAGTTTCCACAATCACACCAATTTATAATTTACTGTGTTCACCTTCCTTTTTTACTTGGATATTGATCTTTTTCATTATAATTTTACAGATACAAGCACATAGTAGAGTTAAAACGAACGGGGGGCAAGTAATGAGATGAAGAGAGAGGCATGGAATGCTATCACAATAGCATACAATATAGAAAAGGTCGTTTTCTACATGGACTCGACCGGGAATCGAAAACTGTTATCCTGGCACATACAAAGACTGCAAATTTTGCCTAAGAAAGGGAACATAATCTAAAGATGGAAATTTTCAAAAATAAAGTTAAAATAGTCGAATACAATGTTAAATAATAATGTTTTAATTTTGTCAGTAAGATAATATTTTCAGATAGCAATAAAATATTTGTATAAGGGTAATGTTTTGTCTTTATTTACAATAGGCTTCTAAATAAAGGCCCTTTATTACTTAATTTATAAGTTTAGGTATTTCATGTTTCTATAAAGTATATTTTTATAATCATGAATAAAACAATAATAAGTTGTGAGTACCATTTACGAGTAGTTGGTGAGTTTATTACATTTTAATTTAAAAAAATAGTTATGCAACAATTTTATTTATGAGAAACATTGAGGTATAATGTACTAGCGTTCACCACAATGATGAGAAAACACTATTTACAATTGCAGCCCGGACAGACTTCTGAACAGTCTGTGAACTCGAGTGGACGGAATATTTATCATCTCCATCATTATCAATTTCTATGTCAATAGGAGGTTGCACCTCGTCTTGTTCTTTACACTTAATATGCATACACACATGCAACAATTACTTGCAGGACTGTTGATGTTTTGTTTAGCGTAATACCTTTTTCAATTCATGGGCAACGGCGTTTTAGTACCCCAAAGCATCTTTCTACTGTATTTCGGGTTGCAATGTGACTTTTGTTATATGCTTCTTCTGAATTATTTTGAGGACGCAGAAGCACGACGTCGTCTCGGAACATATTGCTCGGGATCCGATAACGACGAAAGTCTTGAGAGAGACATTATTTACCTATATCAAACTGAAATTCACTAGAAAAAACTAAATATTAGGTTTGAAATTAATGTTTACACAGATTGTACAGCTAATGACAAGTTTAATGGATGTTTGAGCAGGCATTAAAAATTATAACCCCGAACTGTCAAACTAATGCCCCTTTAGCGCTAATGAGGTTTTGTGCAACGTAAACATATGGATTTGACGTTCGGTTCTTTAAAGTTATAGGAGCATTAAAATTTGCGTCAAATGCTTTTCGTGCAACACTTTAAAGATTCATTATTGTTTAAGGTCGCCTTAAAAATTTAATGCCCGTTTCTGCAACTGGGTGTTAATACAGTAAAATAGCTTGGCGTAAATATTGCGTGATAGTTCAACAGAAATGACTGATTTTCGCGTGATTGTAATTTATGATAACAACACAGGTATAGTATTAATATGAATCTAAATGGTCAATGTGCTTATAATGTGTCAATCAACCTTAGCACTAAACGAAAGGTAGTGTAATCAAACCGAACACCAAAACTGCAACGCCATTATTTTTTTTACAAAAAGTAATAACCGCCATCTAAAACAGACTATAAAGTTACTATTACATCTAAATAGTTTAATTATTTTTTTGCACGCTTTTGAAATAATGAATGGTTGAATGCAATTAAGACACACATAACTAAGTACATTAATAACTAAGCATAGCTTGTACTATGCCGACTAGATAACGTATAAACATACTTATATACGTTTATAAACATCCATGACTTAGGTATGTACAAATTGTCGTGCTCATCACATATACATTTGCCCCTCGCGGGATTCGAACTCGCAACCGCCAGGCTTGTAGTCCGGAGCGCGAACCACTACACCAGACGGCGTGGTCGTCAGAAAATAAGAACTTAATGTCAACTTAGAAAATATATTTCGCTTTTTTGTAACACCCTGTATAAACAGTTCAACACAGACCGACGCAACTCGTGCGCAGAGATCAACATACGATTGTTTCACCATAACATGTAGGTCGGCTATTCATCTGATGCAAATCCCTAACACCTAAACTTCGCTATTGACGACCGCAAATCTAGGGAGACAAGATCGAAATTTAGGACAGCTGTTAGCATTTCCCTTCATATCAAATAGAAATAAAATCTCTAGTAGGTAAATGTTACTCAGTAATACTAAATAACTAGGGTTAGTTATATGACAATATCGGATAGCATGACATTCCTACGTTTTATCAAGCGTGTCCACAGTTCCACACCCATAACCTAAACAGATTTCTTATTTCTTTCTAAAATGTAGTACTAATCTAGGAGTCACTGAGGGAGGCCTGTGTTCAGCAGTGGACGTCCTGTGGCTGAAATGATAATGATGTAGCACTAAAAGTAATGCAAAAACCTTCTTCGTGGACAATCTATGGTGATAACCGCATTCAATACTACGAGTATACAGACAGACGACATAAAAACACTTTGAGAGTAGTAGTAGCTTTATTGGAGCATAAAAAAAAAATGTTTCCTCGGTTCTTTCAAGATCAAGTCTTTACAAATAATTCCCTCACCAACCTTCTAAACGCATTCGAGGAAAAGGGATCAGTTTATCGTAATTTGATTCCCTAATCAAATAAACTTAACAAAGTTTAGGCAACCCCAAAACCCTGACAACGTGCTCATTGGTATTGCGGATCCTTGGAGCAAGATATTAGGGTCAAGGAGTAATGGCAGTAATTAAGGATAGTTCGAGGTCTTTTTGCTTTCTGGAGAAGAGCTCATTCTAGATTCATGTGAAAGTAAATAAATATGTGCCAGTCAACATACTAAATAATGTTTTAACTTTATTTCAATTTGAATTTATATTCACTTGATCATATGTTACATGAGATAGTTAGTAAAGCTTATAAGCTATTACAGATAATCATGGCCATGATCAATCAGGCACTGCAAGTAGAGGAGGCAAGGATCAAATAATCAAGTTACCTGAATAAAAGAAAATCGCGCAATATTAGAACGTCATTTGAACTTATTCTGAATTTTCTAAATCGTTTTCTTTCTTTATCTAAGTAAGTATACTGGCCGTAAATGAAATGACCTGAGTATGACCCCCAGCCTTTGCACATCGCACCCCAAAATGCTGACCTTTACCCAACGGAATTTATTGTCCATTACACATTTTCACTTATTTATGTGGCCCACAAAATTTATCATTTCATCGCGAAGCTTCCAACCAACCGGGCAGCACGTCCCTTCATTACATATTCATTAGGCAACCAGATTTGGAGGACGAACTCCTACAACCGAAGCACGAACTGCGAATAGCAAATACCTTTCTACGTAGAATTTTTCACACTTTATTCGACGTAGTACGGCAAATTGCTATCATTAAGCGATTTGCGGACGAGTAGGGAAACGTTTTATTAGATGCTTAAAAAAAACTTAACAAAGAATATTAAACTACATGTTTTTCTTGTCAATTCAATGTTGCGGAAGCATCCTAGAAGCTGCCTAGAACAGGTGGCATCCTGTAATGTAGGGGAGGCTTTTGTCTAGCAGTAGTCTTCCAAAGGCTTACATCAGCCTAGATGATGACGATGTTTTACGTTGTATAAGTGAATTAATTCATTATTTCGCTCCTAGTCCTAGTACAAAAATTTTACAAAGTTTTGATGTAATATTTTTATTAATTTGAAATAATTTGTAGATTTCCGAGATCTCGCCAAATACCGAGATCTTACGAGATTGGAGCTCTTGAATCTTGCAAATACCGAGATCGAAGATTTTGCTGCAAGATTGCACTCCCTAGTAGAGATAGAAGACGCATTATTGCTCATCACAACGAGAATTGCAATTTGCATGCAAGACATAATAGTGTACAAAGTACAAACAAACACGACGATCAGGATTGTAATTTTCTCCGGCAAGAGGAAATTAGAAGCCAACAAACGGAAATGGGGACCGACGAAATTGATTATCCGAAGTGCAAAGCAAAGACATAAGGTCACCCACCCACCAGCCGGGCAGCCCAGAGAGAATAGCGTATAAAACATAATAATGCAAACTTAACCGCAAGTTAATCAGTGTAGTGGATTGGAAACTTTTCCTCATATCTGTCATCAGTGTCATCTGGGTAGAATGGATGCCTATCTTTTTATTGCAATTATTTGAGTCTCTGCTTATATTCTGTTGTTTACGAGTAAGAGACAATGAGATGTCTACCTACGCGGCTACGCTACCTCAGTGCCCTTACTATAACTTGCCCTTCTTTTTGTTTGTTTCTGAGAATTCCATTTAATCCTTTAACGCCAAGTGGTGGTCACTGTTTACCACACGTCCATTGTTATAGATCTATTTTACCCTCAGTCGAGGGGTAAGAATAATATTCTTTGACATGTGTAATTCGTGCCTACCCACTTCATCAATGTAACTTAACACCGTATCTATTGCAAGCTCCTCTACGTTCCGTTCCACGACCGCAGTTCGGATACAGTTACCGGCGCAGGCGCAGCCCGCGTCCTCCAACTTGAGAGTAGGCACCTGTCGGCCTTCTCGTTATGCAACCAGAAACGAGATCTGGCCGTTTTGTTTAGCTGCAGGTTGCAACTGGTTGGGCGATGAGGCCGATAGAAGCTTGCGTACACTGCGACTTGTGTAGTTTGCGATTAGAGATTTTGTGACCGCATCGGATTTGAAGACTCTTTGCTATCGATCGGTATGCATTAGCGTACCTACAGGTGTTCGGGTCTTTTCGATTGAAATTGAATTTCAGTCGCAGGTTTAATAATTAATTAATCTCTGAGGTGCAGTGTGCGCAGGCTCAAAGTCAGATTTTTGTTGCTTTCTGATTCGCAAGACGTGCTCCAGTAAATGAGATGAAGCGGCTTTTGTCAAGTAATTGATTTGAAATACATTCTTAGACGCCATTACGATAAACATGTAGAGATATCTAATCAGATAAAACTTCTCAATGAGTATCATTATCTTTATTATGACTCGCTTCGCACGAGTAGTAAATAATTACTCGTGTTACAGAACATTGTCATGATAAACTAAAAGTTAAAATACAAACACAGCGAAGGAATTTAATTTAAATAAGTAGGACTAGTTATGTTGCTAGAAATTAGAATCTCCATACAAACTTTACTTAGCCTAACTTATGTCTCTTTCAAATAGGGCGTTTTTAGCAGGACCTAAGAAGCGCGTTTACCGTCCGTTGGTTTTTTAACACAGTTGTCTAATTTTCCTGTGCAGTCCTGCAGACGTGATACTTACCTCCTGTTGAAAATAATCGAATACCCACAGTTGTCAAAATGTTAAAATACTAATACATGCACTAGTCGTATCGTAGTGGGTTTAGAAATCTGTTTTACAGTATATTACAGAAATTGTTATTTGTTAATTGTTGTTAAATGTAGAAAGCTGAGCACATGTACCCTAAACGAATTCTCTTATTTCTCATCTCACCAGTGCGTGGTTTATTTTATATTTATAGGCTATTTAATACTGTAAAGACAATTGTTTTAGGCTTTTTTCAAACAGCGGTGTTAAGTGCCCATTGTCAAACAGCAATATAATCTGGTCTGATAAAATGCAAACAAGTCCGTGTTACTGGTATACTTTACTTAGTTTAATTTATTCGCTAAAAGTGTTTTAAAACCACTTTTACCCATTTAAAGTATCATACGTGTACTTAATACACAGCGTATCTCACTCACGAGTATGATCTATTAATTATCTTTATTTTAATTAAACTGGCGTAGAAAGAAACTTAGTAAGTGTGGTCAACGTGTATACTGTTCACCGCAAAATTATAATTCTAATTGGTCATTCATTTGCAGTGACATCCCATTTGTGTTGTAGCATAATCGCAGGTAGAAAATATGTCGTTTAACTAAGCTACCTATATCAAGATCATTCCTGCAGCAAAAACGTAATATGTAGTAAAAGCGTCAACTTGTAATAATAATGTTTGAATTATAAAGATTTACTTTTAGTGTAATCATAGTTCGTAATGCGACTGCAATGGGACCCAAAATTTAGTGTTCTTTTTAGACAATTTTATGATTTTTTTGTTTTTATTGTGGTAGTATCGTCTGGATTCCGGGAATCAGTCTTAGTTTTTAACTTTTTACGCATCCAGAATTACGTAAACATGTCTGCTGCCACGTGGTTCAAACAGTAGTTTAATCAGAATACTGCTTTGTTTTCGCAGCTTTAATAAGTTTTCACTAACAACACCCGTATAAAGCGTTATTTGAAATGGAAATAAACGTAAGAATTTAAAACAGTGGCATCGTCATTCATTAGTTTATTCATGCATTGATGAGTAAGGCGAGGTGAAGACTGAGGTGTGACGTGATCTTTAGATCGCAGACTTCAATGCGATGGCAGACTAAACATGACAGCATCATACGAATGTAATTAGTTTCCTAGTAAGGAAGGACCAAATCCTTTAGTTCAGTTCAGATCGAGTTTGATTGTTCATTAATTAATCATAACCTTGATTGAACGCCAAGGGGATCACCCATTATCACAGATTTCATATTGCATTTTTAGACGGTTTAAGACTTGGATAAAATCATAACTTTGACTTAACATATTATTACAAGAAATTTTCTGGCTACGTGGTTAAAAATCTAAATAATTATGTATCTGTATTAAACTAACAATGTTAATACAATTAATATGTTAAGTTCTGATAGTTATTGATTGTAGAATAACATTATGCAGAGGTAGGTCGTTGACCGATAGCTAATTATATTCTTGTGAGCCCTCCTTCTAAGTCGCAATAAAGTAAACGATAAAAAAAACAAGATAGGGAATGAAATGAAACAATGTCTGACCTATTCTACGACTACTTATTTTATCAATACACTTTGGCTGTTTTTAAAATTTTGATTGCAGGACAGCAAAACTTCGCAATTCAATGGACAAAAAATGAAAAATCATTGTTAATTCATACGCGATTGAAGGGATGGGAAGTTAACATCTTGGAAAAGGAAGGAATCTCTGAAATTTCTTCCAGGTAAAAATAATACATTATTATATCTCCTCTAATATAATACAATTCTCATGTCACAGTGTTTGTAACAAAACACGGCGAAACGGCTTGACGGATTCTTATGAAATTTTGTGTGTATATTCAGTAGGTCCATGAGAATAGGACGTAAACTATTCCCCTACCTATTCCTACTATCCCTAACCTAAGTGATAATGGAGGTCCCGCCCCCCCAATTTATTTTTTAGATTTTTTTTAAATTGATTTATTGCTGATTCAGCATTAAAAAACTCACCCTAGTACCACCCACTCTTAATTTTTTTAAAGCGATGCGAAAACAACGTTTGCAGGTTCAGCTAGTTTATTTAAAAAGTCTTTCTGGGACATTACAGAATCTAACAAATTATGAAAAGATTTTTTAATAGCTCTGATTTTTCATATAATACATCTGCTTACCTTCCACTGCTGGGTATTCGTCTAGCAAATCGTCGTCTAGAATGTGCAAAAATATATTTCACTGTATTTTCAAACCCGACGTAATTGCTTGATGTACCCGTCTGTTGTTAAAAGTATGTGCATTGGATTGTGTTTATGAATAATTGAGCATCTCCTGTTTCGTTTTATACTAACACCAATTATTCAACTTGTTGCTTTAGGAAACACCTATGTTTAGGTAATAAGCCTTAAATAGGCACGTCATAAGTGCATGACATAATCGACCTACAAAACCAATGGGCCCTGGGCGACCAATTAGGACGCCTACTTACAATAATCATAACTTCCTATAACAGGGACGGTCTCTCTGCTCTGGTGTCTTAATAATGATTTTGGAACTTTTTAGTAATTTAGCCTTTTACTTGACGATTTGATAACATAGGGGCCTTCTTTTAATCACGTGATGTTTTGAGCAATTTTAACATTAAGTCCGTATGTTACCAGCCCGAACATTTATGTATGTCATGTACGTATGTGTAGCAAGCAAGCTTTTATTAAAAATATTTTTTTTTAAACTGGTGTTTTCTTTTAAGGGCCGACGAACCACGTCTTTATAAATACAAAACATTTTTAAAGCAAATACAATTTGTTCTTTTAACTATTTCTGGAGTTTGGGCAAAAGAAATGGTACCCCTATAATAAGTCATGATTGTCATGAAATAAGAAGTAACTATGCGTCAGACAACACGCACCAATTGACATGGTATCGAAGTAATGAAATTTTGCCAGGGATAGAGGTGACGTTATTTTGAAGCATAACAATTTCAATACAAAATCGCAAGAACTATATTCGTCATCCTTGAATAGTCCTTTTATAATTCCTTAAAAATACATCTTTGAGTCTTCGAAACAAAACCCTTGACACGCGAGCCCGACTCTCACTTAGCTGTTTGTTTATAATAATAGGAGGAAGTAGACATTCCTAGGAGATTGACTCAAACTTGACCGGTTAGCTAATAAAGATTTTTCCAACATCGAAGCTTCAACGCCGAGGGCCCGAGGCAGTGTACCCATTTCTTGTGAAAACCGCATTCCATCCAGTAATGCAACCTAGTAATTAGTCTTTATTGTTTACTGGAACTAGCTTTATTATCCTTGGATATTTGCCAAAGAACCATCCTATGTGATTAATTTTCATTTTGTTTTTTCTAGAGTTTATAGTCGACCTACTGTATTATCTTTACAATGCGCTTTCACACTTCGTTTAAATAATGGTTCATCAAAAATTGGTATGTCCACTTGTGTAGCACAAGCTTCAGGCAGCAGACCTAATGGTTTTGTTCGATTTATTCTTCGTACAGGCAATAATACTAGTTCTAATAAACGACTCTCTATTGCCATTATTGTTATAACTTATTATAGTAGCTATAAAACGCCATACACTAGCATCAATCAAAGTGTCACAGAACAGGACTAGGACACGTTAAATAAATGCTAGAAATTGCTAGAAAGCATCTAGCAAGCAGACCAGACCGACGACCTTAGGAAGATGACTGGCAGTGGATGGATGAAAAAAGCGGAAGATCGTGCTCTTTGGGGGAGGCCTACGTCCAGCAGTAGACTGCAATAGGCTGAGATGATGATGATCTAGCAAGCAGGATCCTTTGGTAGGTGTGAGGACCGGATGTAAGCATTGAATAGTTGTAACGTGGGTCAATTTTTTAAACCTCAAAGGTATAAAAAAGCGAAGTTTCCCTTAGTGGCCATTGTTCGAGTCTCACCGCGTTCTCTGGATCTTTCGGAAACTATGACGGATTTATATACTTGGTGGCGAGGAAAAACATTATGAGTCAGCCTCCACATTCATATAACACTGGCTGTGTAGGTAATCAACCACGAAAAAAATGGTATGATTCCAATGACCAAAGAGGACCGAGGTCCGATGATGATCACTATCTGTCTTATTCAGAGTGCATTTGCTAGTCAAGGACTAAGGTTAAACCACTGTTTAGTGTGCGTTAGTACAGTGGTTTAACCTTGGTCCCGGACTAGCAAATGCACTCTGAATAAGACAGTATAAGTGTAATTTAGACCTGCAAAATCTAGGATCATAGTCGTGGTGCGTACCTATATTCCATGAACAGCAAAAAGCGTGAGCAGAAAGATAGAAAAAAAAATAGTGCCGAGTTGTTTTAATGTGAATTTGCTGTCAATGCAACTGACACGGACTATATTATTATTAATCTGCACATTTTCGGTTCACCATAAAAATAGCCCACGATACATCAGCACTACTCACGATACGAAACGGAGGACCATTCATCACAACACAATCGTTTACATTAGTCCCCTCGATAAACAGTTTGCATCGACATATCTGTCATCGTCATCCATCAATAGCCCCGTCAAGTCACTAAGGCCAATTCTGCAACTCTTTGGGAGTCTCGTCCACTAGCCTATCGAATGGCACCATTATCTATAGAAATGAGCAAAAAAAAAACACGTTTGTTGTGTGGGAGCCCCCTTAAATATCTATTTTATTCTGGTTTTTAGTATTTGTTGTTATAGCGGCAACAGAAATACATAATCTATGAAAATTTAAACTGTCTAGCTAACACGGCTTATGAGATACAGCCTGACAGACAGACAGACAGACAGACAGACAGACAGACAGACAGACAGACACAGACAGACGGACGGACGGACGGACGGACGGACGGACGGACGGACGGACCGACGGACGGACGGCCAGACATACAGTTCGTATAAGTTCATGATTCCGATGCTCTGTCTGCAAGTATTTAGTACAAACTTACGTCAATCTTGATTTCATGTTGTCAGTTCTGATTTTCATAATGGTCGAAGTTTGGCTTTGCAAGTCATTTAAAAGCTTATCATGTTGACCAGCTGAACAAGTGGTGTCACCGAAAACGGTGTGGAGGACATGATGGCACTCAATAAGCACCGTTTTTTTACGCCTACGAAGTTTCGGTTTTATGTCTGTTTAGACGAATCAATGGACGTCTTTTAAATCAAATTCATTCAACGCATGAATTACCTATCCCACGTAATTAAATACCCAGATACTCGTGAAATCCACTGGCCCTGTGCCCCATGATTTTGCTAAATCGGCTTATTCCCTAAAAATTTGCAATCAGCAATAATCGCACACTTATCGCCCAATTGAAGGATAGTGTAAAAATCTATGGACAGCACTGAGAGTAAATTGCCTTGTTTTGTTTTTTTGCTGTCAATTTGCGATTTTAAAGCCAGAATGGTCAATTTCGCTTTTGCAAGATACGGAGTCAGGATACGGGTAACAAACAAGACGAAAAAACAGTAAAAAACGTTTTTGTGAAATCAAATGAACACATTTCATTCCCAATTATAATGACAACAAAATCGATGACAGCTGCACAATTATAAATGCGAGCAAATCTAGAAGGCTACTTTAAGCAATGCAGCACAAATAAATCCATTTAGCGAGACAGGGCCCACTGAACTATAACGTGTTTGATTTAGTAGGCACAGGACAACAAGATCGGCATATTTCAGCAACAAGCAAGTGGGGAAAGTTCACACGAAACTAACGAAATCAGCCCACACTAGTCCACTGCTGCACATAGGCCTCTCCAATTGCACGCCACTCTGCACGATCCACGGCTACTCTCATCCAGCTCTTGCCAGCAACCTTGCGAAGATCGTCGCTCCATCTAGTCTGAGGGCGTCCCACACTACGCTTGCCGACACGCGGTCTCCACTCAAGAACTCGTTTACCCCAGCGGTTATCGGTTCTGCGACAAATATGGCCGGCCCAGTGCCACTAACGAAATGTACTGTAGCAATTGTCTATCTAGGCAAAGATGTAAAAAACAGACAAGAGAAAGTTAGTAATTGGAATATTGGTTTTGTCTAAATGGCTTATTCTAGATAGAAGGCTAGTTAGGATGTAAGAAATCTAGAAGCCATATTGATATTGCCGTGATAGCCCTAAAGTATACATTATTTGTATGCCTAGACAGATTGATTCTTTGTGGCTTTTAAAAATTACTGTCGACACTTAACCTGCAGGTGTGTTGCAAGGTTTTAGGAGCTTTAGGTAAAGGCACCACTTCTTAAGTTCAGGGTAGCATGCACATTTATGATGGAATGCCTGCCTACAACTTTTTTTATCTACTACGTTCGTTATTGCTTTACAATTAGCTACGTAGTGAGCTGTCTGATCTCATTAGAACTATGTGGTGGTCCAAGGCCGAATGAATTACGGACCAATTCGGGCCGATGCAAACTTGTGTATCTAGAAGACGTTAGACTCCGACTTTAGCGAATGGTTTGTTATTTTATGTTATACATTATTAATGACGTCGTCGTTTTGGGCACGGCGTGTTGCACGTTCATCTTTGAGTATGACATCATGATGACTGAGTATTTTAAAATATCTATAAATATTTCCATAATCCAAAATATTGGGTAAGTTTAGTAAAATAGAGTTCTCGAAATAAACTATTTGATTAGATTGTAAAAAAAATATATTTGAATTAGGTAATTAATTCTTCATTGCACTGATGATTAATAACTTTTTCTCGATAAATACTTCCTTTACATTACTATAACTCATCTTTGTGAGGTACCAACTGAGGCAACTGAGGGCTAGCTATCTGCCGTTGATGAATGTAAAACTCATCAACTCTTACTCATTGAGATGTCAGTCTCCATTTTGTCGCATTAGACAAAGAAAGAATTTATCACCCAGAGGTAATTGCCGGTATTCTAAAAAAGACTAGGCAAACAAGATGGTTCCGTAGTCGAGTCGGTAACTACGATGATTGCCAGGGTACCGTAATACTAATATTAAGACTTACAACGTAGGTAGCATGCGAAGCATAAAGAGCACGCGTGCGTGTCGTCTATTTGTCGTATCGTGACTGTCTAATTATAACCATAATTTTTATTAATCTCCGCTGTAGCCATGACGCTTTACTTTCTTATGGAGAGTGCTAAAAAATATTACGTCTACTTTTACTTATTGATAATATAATGAAAAGGAGGACCTTGTAGCTCAATCAGACTACTTTATAGAAGGTGAGAGCAGGGGCTTTTATCGCCACATTGCACAGCTAACCTGTATTATGGTAGGTTTACACCAAAGTGCAGTCCGATCGTGACCATACGCCATGGGTTGTAATTTTTCTAAAAAAACAGACACAGCTCCTCTCTTGTCCTCTACGATGTGGTAAAACCCACCTTTAATTCGGACCTGTCTCAGAGGCCCTCCCTGCTCCAAAATTACGATGCCCGTATATTCGACTCTATCTGCCTTTCACAGTGTCTCAAAGAGTCGACTATGATGCGATAATCGTCATGCTGAGTAGGTCTTCAGGTGTTCCTGGTGGAACACGCTCTGTGCAATTCAGTCTACTTTGGTCTGCGAGAGCAGGGCTATATGGCTAGCGAAGAGAACATGCTAGGTAATTTGTATTAATAAAACACCGCCAGATGTTACTAGGCTTGGTAACTGACTGCTACTAGTGCTGGTCCCTTCTCAAGAGCGCCAGACATTGGTCTGCGCAATAAGAATGCTTTTTGCCAATGTCTTTACCCTAAATAAAATAATAAGGTTATTGACTTGACATATCTTTTTAACGGCGTGGTCTTTCGGCTGCTGGTTCTTTGCCAATTATTATTTCCTGATTAGATTATTTCATTGGTGATCTTGTGGAAGCCGTCACGAGTTTCTGTAATGCAACCTGGCCCCAAGACTTTTCGAGACTTCAAAACGCTCTTTAGGACTTGGTTTGTTCTAGTTTGGAATAAAAATGTCCTAGCTTCGATTCCTAGGTTCACGACTAAGGGACACAAGAGATATTATTTATTGTGATGATGAAAGGAACTAGCAAAAACAATTCTACTAGTGGAAATTGAAGCACGGCGAAAAGTCACGTTTGTAAACCACATCAGTACAAACAATATACATTTGCATTTGAATTAGAACTATTCTATGATAGTTACCGATACAAGCTGTTACAGGAGGTTGTATAATGAAGTGAAAAGGTTAGGTTCTAAGATATAATAGATAGGAAAGGGCAGCTGATATCAAGAATACAATAAAAACAGAGTTATACTTTTTTGTGCTTCAGACAACGATTCATATGTTAAAGAGATCATTTAACTTAAATTGGGGGAGAGTAATAACTTACAGCTGCATATACAACTTAGTTTAGAAGTATTTCGCCATGACAATACACACCTTTAATGTGTTAGTCATAGTAGTATGTTAAAAATAAAAAGAGTAAAGAAGTAATTTGTTGAGGAAATTGTATGTTTACAAGGCTTATAGGGAAACTGTTGAATTTGACTAATTAATAGACGTCAAATAGGTACCTATAGTACAATTTTAATAGAAAGGGACCTTAATTAATAAGGATATTGAGCACACTACATAAAATAATTTCCCTATTCATTTGTACCAATAATATGAAACTAAATTGTATCTTAGTTTTACTTTACTTCACTTTATGATGGATTTAAACAGAAAAGAAGAAGAAATATGGAAGAAAAACATACAATTCCTACTTGTCTTATTTCAAAAGTATTTTGTCTTTTACCTTTCACAAATACTCAATATAACTTAATGCTGCTAGTAGTGATGTAATACGACTTAGTTAATGTGTGATGTCATTGAATAAGTATTATTTTTCTATAGTGGTCTTCTTAATTGCTGCATAGGGGCATATTGTTAGTGCAGTGAGAGTAAAAATGAATCATTGATATATTTTATTGGACTGAAATGGTGAACAATTTGAGTTCTCATTTCATTACTTGATCGAATAGGTGCTTAGTAGTCCTCACTACAAAACCTATAAGAAAACTTGTAAAACCATGTACCTACATATTACAATGTGGCTAATTCTTTTTCCATGTACTGGTAAAAACTTTTTATTATTAACAGATTAACAAAGAATTTCACTTTGTAAATCTGTTTTCTGTGGGTTTAGAAAAAAGAATAAACTTTTTACTATATTTAAAGTAATTTCTAACACATATCATTATTTTAATTTGCACTAGGTATGTCATGTGGGTTTATAGCAATACCTTGGCAGAATAGTATCTTTGATTGTTTGACAAATAACTTTTTTTTTTTTTAAAGTCAGTCACAAAATAATACTGAACTTCAATAAAGTTTTAGTACTTGATAAGGAAATCATTGAGTCACATTGTTTGTAGCTGACTCACATTTACTGATTACTGAGAGGCATACTGTTTATTAATTAGAACACAGTAGATTGCAAAAACTAATTGATTTCAACAACTTTATTGAATATTTCATGATATTTATTGTAAAGGTAGTAATCGCAAGCTTAAAGCCAAAATGATATCATTCTTCACCATTCAATGGTAAGGCGTGGTAGAAAAGAAAAATTATGTTATGAAAATCTACCTTTATTTAAGTAGGGGGCAAAATAAAGTTTTGTTAACACTAAATAACAGATATTACCTAATAGCTTAAACTTATTTTTGTAGATCAACATGCAAATGTTGCAGGTGACTTAAATTTATTGTGTTTGTAACTTATAAAACTTTTAACTTGTCAATTGCCAAAAAGGAATGAACTCTGGGTTAAGAAACTATCTTTCCTTTCATCTGAAGATAAAAACTGGCTCTAACCCAGTTTTATACATTGTATTAAACTTGTTTTTCTTTGTTATCAATACATAATACTTTAGTAAACAAATCAAACCACACATTCAGCTTCAAACCTAAGATTACAACTTTGATTGCAACCTTGGACAAACACCCTATTGTGTGGAATTACACAATAAATTCTAATCTTGAATTTGATAAGAGTTACAATGCTTACAAATTAGCTCAGAATAACTATGTGATTCAACTAGTTTCTAAGAGGAAGTATGACATTTTTCTACGGTAAAAATAGTTTTATGCAGTATATTTACCTTGTAGGTTCATGAACTTTTTGAGTTTAGATAAATCTTGTTATTAGTGAACAAATGTGTTGGATTACCAAAAAGTATGTGCCATTCTAGACCTATGTTTTTAAATTTACCGTGAATCTACGAATAACGACTGTTTATACTTACTTTCTTTTTCGTGGTCAAATCCCACTATCACGAAGTAATCGACGAGTCTGGACATGGCAATCCTACGGCAACATCCGAGCACAAACACCACAAATACACTTTGTAATTAAATTAGACGGAATCATACACATTTTACACAAAAACTTAATAAATGCACTTCCACATAATCACTCCTAGAAAACAAATTCCGCTACTTATTTGATACAAGCACGACTTGAACGATTCATGTACACCGTGCAGTATACAAAATGTAAACAACACTTTCATTTATCGCAAGCTAAGGAATTCTTACTTCAATTACAAGAAAGACTGATAAATTGTTCAGCTCTAGAGGTTATGGTACTGATCACAGTTTCAAATTTTGGTCAAATGAAGAGCCTAATAAGGATAAACATTAACATATTACTTTAGTACAATATCAACGAATGATATCGCAACGTTTACGAATTATTCTATAATTTTTCATTACAATCGTCACGGATAATAGGCATCCGACATTTCCGAAATAACTACTAGATTCTACTAAACTTCTTTCAACCTACTAATGGTGCTGCCATTATAGAACAGAAAAAAAACACACTTTATTTCAGTTTCTAACTTGGTTTCGAAACTATTAGTAATAAAATAAAATTTTACTTTAGATGAGTGAAAGAACGGCTTATTTTTGTGCTCATCATTTTAAAAAATGGCTTGCAATGACGGAATATTTATTATACTATGCAAACATAAAACAACTACTATACAGAAATAAATGTAGAAGCTGGTAACATTTCACTTGACAAATGTCAAACTAAGGCTCTTTTTCATGTCCTGACTTCGTAAAAAAAAACCTTAAATCCATAAGAAAGAGAATTCAAACAAACGTTTTGCCCTTTTGAAAAAAAAATATATAAAAACAGGTTGAAGCAAAAAAGTACACCAGGCTTGTACCAAATTACTTTATTATTGGTTTATTACCAAATCATTAGTCTCTGTCTTGCAGCTTGCTTACTGTTTATTAGCTTAATAATAACATGTCAACCTGAATCTAATCTTTACCTATTAAAAAACCTACATTGACATATCAGCCACCCATTTCACGAATTCCTACATGTGACATATTGTGCAAAGCAAAATAGGCACTGTGTGTGAGCTGTTAAGAATCAACAAATATTAATTGCTGTAAGTTAACGTCAAATTGCATTCCATCTCTATTTGTTTACATTTTATTTGCCAAACCAAAACATGTATCAAAAATATTGATATTTTTTAATTATTTTTATGAGTATTTTTTAATATAGCTTATTCTAAACTTCTTTCTAGCGATGTCTGAAACGCCTAGTCAACAAATCCCAGGTTTGATGCAAAAGAAAGTTTTTAAAATAATAGTTTTAGGGGATTCTGGTGTTGGAAAAACCTGCCTCACATACCGTTTTTGTGAGGGACAGTTTTTAGACAAATCAGAGGCTACAATCGGTGTGGACTTCAGGGAAAGGACTATTAAGATTGGCAATGAAGACATCAAGGTGGGTGCAGTTCTTGTTTACTTGCTGTATATCGTATACGGTACAAATAGGCCAAATGATGTTTGTTTAGCAATGTTCTATTTTCTACTGTAGCTCCAGCTGTGGGATACTGCCGGTCAAGAGAGGTTCCGCAAATCAATGGTTCAGCATTACTACAGGAATGTGCATGCTGTAGTGATTGTATATGATGTGACAAAGCCGGAGACTTTTCATGTGAGTATTCTATTAACTCGTTTGCTTAGAGAGAAAGGCATTAACAAAACCAAGAAAATATTGCGTTTTGGCCTGACTAAGGCAAAGCATAAAGGAGGGTTATGATATTGACTGCATGAAGTATCATTAGAAGCATCTTAATCACCCATACTATCTATTTATCTTATTCTTCTTGAGCATTTGTTATGTCTCTCTTCTTTGTGTATAATACTGACTATTAGCAACATTGGTTCAAGACTTTAACTCACCTTTATATGGTGTACAAAACTATGCTCATTTGACATTGGTGAATGTTGCAACGCATCTAGGGGGTATTCCACACTTTGACTACTCGCTTTCTTAGGAAGTGCTTATGGAGATATTAGTATAAGAGAGCTTACGATGATAGCCCCATAGACGGTCCTGTTTACATTGAAAAAAGTGGAAGACTTCTGGAAGGTCGTAGTGATGATTTAGGATCTTATGTCTTAATGATGTCTCTACATTCTCTTGTCTTTTAATTTTGTAAGCCAAATAATGCATTGTTTATTCATAGTCGATAGTAAGCTGGATGCAAGAAGTGGAGTCGCACGGTCTGATGCGGGCGCCGCGCGTGCTGGTCGGGAACAAGTGCGACTGCGGCTCGCCTGAGGCGCGCCTCGCCACCACCTACGCGCAGCGCGCCGCCGACAAGTACGGCATGCCGGTGAGTTTTATTAATCAAACTAGCGACCCGCCCTGGCTTCGCACGGGTGCAATTATCAGTGCATTATGCATGTATTATACATATAAACCTTCCTCTTGAATCACTATCTATTAAGAAAACCGCATCAAAATCCAGACAGAGAATGCGACTTTGTTTTATACTATGTAGTGATACACCAACATTGTCTTGAAGTGAGGAATCAACGCGATCTCGCCTCCCCAGCTCGATTGACCGACGACCTTAGAAAGATGGCTGGCAGTGACTGGAGGAAAAAAGCGGGATAACGTTTTTTATGGCGCTCTTTGGGGGAGGCTTACGTCAAGCAGTGGACTGCAATAGGCTGAATAGATAGAGTATTCTCTAGATAGATAGATAAATCTTTTTCCTTAGGTTGTCTAGATGAGAGGTTGAAGCGATAAGACCGCTCAGTAGTGGCTAAGCAGCTGTGTAAAGTGCGTACCCATAGACAAGACTGTAATATAAAATGCATTTTTTGTCACAGTTGTTTGAGACGTCCGCGCTGCTGGACTCGGAGTGCGACAACGTGGAGTCGATCTTCATGACGCTCGCGCACAAGCTGTACTCCAAGCAGCCGCTGCGGGTCGTCAGCGTCGCGGTGAGGACACTAACATTCCTCCATTTCATAGATAAAAGACTCTATTTCAACACTGTTAACCTTACTATAGCCTGTATAGGCTGTCCCAAAAATGGTACGCTAGAATAACACTGCGGGTCGTCAGCGTCGCGGTGAGGACACTATGATTCCCCCATATCATAGACTCTATTCCACCACTGTAGCTGTTACTATACAGGCTGTCCCAAAAATGGTACGCTAAACTAACACTGCGGTTCGTCAGCGTCGCAGTGAGGAAACTATGATTCCCCCATGTCATAGATAATAGACTAATCTCTCTTCCATTCCAACATTTCCAACTCTGTAAATCTTACTATATAGTCTGTCCCAAAAATCAAAAACGTTACGCTAGACTAACATTGTAGATAGCTGCTAAATTACGGACCATTCACATAAAAAAAATATTATTATACTTAGCAAAAATTGCAAATTCATAGGAGATAGTCCCTCCTAAATAATGCGACTTTTACTAGATACTTTTATCAGCTGTAGGAGATGACTTTATAAACAATCGACTTTTACTTGAAGCATGTTATTTTTATCTGAAAAGTCTATAGCTAAGTTATCTGCAGTGTCAGCTTGGTGTGCCATATTTGGGACGCCCATATATCAAAACCTTTGAGTATTTCAATTAAATATTTTTCAGGAATGAAAATATACGCTGGATTTTTCGTTATAAGACTTTTCAATTTTTACTATACTGCCATTTAGGCGGTGAAGGCAACATAGTAATTAGGTGAAAACCAGCCCATTCTGAAAAAATAATGTGTAGACTTAATCTAAAATAGACACATTAAATTAGTATTTGATTCGGTTACCGGCTACGGCATGTCGTCGAGTAATGCCGGATCTGGCGCGGATTTTTTGATTGCAATTCTTAACCCCTTTCCTGTATTGTAGGGTGAACAAAGCTACGGAGTAGTAACGCTGCCGCGGATCAAGTCCCGGCCGGCGCATGCGCACGGCGACACCTGTCTCTGCAGCTAGGCGTCCCATGTCCAATGCTGTCACAGACATTCCACGAGCGAAATACTTGCCCAATTTGTTGCCAAAATCACTAAACACCGAGTAAAGCTTCATACATTGCGATCGATGTTGAGCGCTGGAGCAAAGAGTGGGAATCGCTTTGCGCATCTTACAAGACGATCATCGTATCAGACGCGTGTCCGCGGAGCTAACAACCAATCACGGCCGGCGGTACTGGCTCGGCGCGCGACTAGCCAATCACGTAATCGTAATGGTATTCTGCGCACCTTTCGCCCAGTGTCCAACACAATATTCAACATACTCTATGGCCCAACATCTGTGTCGCTAGTTGTGAGGTAAGAAGTTAGGGGGGGGGGAGGGGTCTAGTATGTAAAAAAGACAATGCAACCAAATCCGTCTAACGACTTCGCCCTCTACATAGTCATAGTGACTATGAAGATAAATAGAAGATGTTCTTTAAATATATTTTTTTTCGAGTTAGTGGCAAAGTAAAATGTGTATTTATTAAAATTCTTAAAAACTTGGTAACAAAACTATATTATTTCGCTACATAAGCGCTGCGCTATTTAAGAATTAAAAGTCGCTAATAATTTTTAATCAAGACGTTATTTTATACAAAAATGTGTGTTCTTTTTACGTTCCTATTTCAAACTTTAAAGTGCAGCTAATTAGTTAAATATACAGCTTGACTTGTTGCGTGTTGCATGTATTTAAAAGCATTTTTTTTCCTTTTTTTATAAATATTTTTACCTTGGTTTGCAATTTTACATTACTCTCTTATTGTTGAAGAAAATGTGCCAAAACAGCACTATGTTTATATGTAATCAATGTTTTGCAAAAATTGTAAAATAAATGTTATTTTAAATGTACTAGTAGTACTTACGGACTGTTTTTGCTGCTTAAATTGAAGAGAAAACAAATTTATAAATTAACTTAAGCCTTCTTAAGAACATGTATAAGAACATGTTAAGTGTAATTTTTGATATTTTGATGTAAGTTTGAGCTTTCTAGCACAATCAGCCCGTAAGTCATTATTTAAAATGTAATTAGTTAGATCACAATTTTAATCACATTATGGCAATAGATTACAAAAGTAAGAGTTAAGTTTAGTCCATATTAACAGAATTAAAGAAAGGGTTTCAGAAATTTGCATTACGGAATTGTAAATCGTTTTTAATTTCTGTAGATTGACGCTAGAATATACATAAAATGCTCATAAGGCGTTTTGAAGACGGCGGGGCGGGCCGGCCCGGTCAATTCCACCGCGAAGGATAGCGCAAAGGGAATCCTATACTACCAACGCACCCGGAGGGCAAAAAGACCGCGCCGCAGGTGCCCGGCGGACACTGGCGGCGCGGCGGTGTACTTTGCGTTCGCGGTGAGGGCATCGGCGGGCAGACGCGGTCTTTATTGCTTTGCGGTCAGACTGGCCCGACCCGCCCCGTGTCTGTAAAGCGCCTGATTGTAAAATATTGAAACTAATACGTTAGCGCATGTAGCGGAGCGTAGCGAGTCTTACTTGTTCTGCGAGTGCATGTGCCAACAAAAACTAGGAAAGAAAGAAACTCATATGCCTAATTTTTTTTTACTGGATGGTACCTAGAAAATTTTCTTGCTTCTTTTTCAGCTCTGTAATAATAGGCCGATGGTCATTATTTATTAGTATTTAACATTAGCCCTGTTTTTGATTTTAGCAAATTATCTTGTATAATTATGTGAGATTACCTACCTAAGATAAGATATAAACCTAAGAACTTGTATAATGACAGTCCAGCATGCTCGTGTTCAATATGATAAGTAAATAACATATTATACATATGATACCTATTCAATATACATACAATACATTTATGTACCGTAACCATGAAGGTGTAAAAAGATTTTGCATCTCCCAATATTGACTACGAACGTGCTGAAGTGCCAAAGACTATTTATTGTATTTTTCTGAAAAAAAAACAATATTTAAGAAAAAAATAAAGATTCCATAAATAAAAATCGACTTTTATTTTTGTAATGCACACAATACCTTATGCCTTTAGCCTAATGGTCGACTGGTAGAGAATGCCTCATGGCATTAAGGCCACCAATTGTATGTTTTTTTTTATCTGTGCAATAAAGTTTAAATAAATAAATAAATACCATTCAAGACATTGGTATTTGGTTGTTCTTGTAACAGCTAGGTAGTCCGTGGGTCCATAATGGCGGTTTAAACTAGACGCTAGTTAAAGCTCTTTAGCAGACTATATAAAAAAGAAGAATAACGCATTTAACATGATTTTGGCACTCAATTACAACTTTTAAAGGAAGGAAACAACATAAAAAGGAAAATCTAAAAAAAACACTTCTAAACTGAATATTATACCTGTGAATTTTACATACTTACCGACTGCCGCACTCAAAACGTTATTGAACTTTAAAGGTTACTTAAAGAAATGTTATACCTACTAGAATCTTAACTAGAATAGATACGAAAGACCATTATTGAATGCACAAAAAAGCTTATCCACACATTATTTTTATTCGATGTCTCTAGGTGCAGTTTAAAAAACTTCGTTACAAAAATATTTAAAAAAAACGGTTAAGGGGCCGTTCAAGTATTACGTAAGCAGATTTACTACAATTATTTACCCCCCCTTCCCCCTTGTCAGCAAAAGTAATCAAAGCTCTTACCCCCCCCCCCCCCCCCCCCATGGTAACGTAAACATTATTATACATTTTTCTTCTTTTAATGTATTTTTTTTAAATTGATTCATGAGCAGCAGATATAATTCTAGAAATGAGAAAAAAGGGCTAACACGGTATTCAATATAAGAGTAAGGTACAATTATTATAATTGTTGCTTTTTTTTTTAAATAATTATATTTTATAAAATTACATTTTTATATTAGTGACCGTAGCGCCCTTTTAAACCATTAAGCCTGCATCAGGTAGCAGCGTAAGTTGTAATTACGCCTTATATTGTTTGTCCGTGCAATAAAGTTTAAAAAATAAATAAACACGTCAAATCATCAATTGTACCGAAACGAAACAATAAATTGACGGAAAAAAATTACACAAGTCAGCAGCGCGCAGTAATTCCCCTACTAGCTTCTAAGCGAGTAACGTGTTCATTTATTTGTGGGAATCCCCGAAAATGCGATATATGAGTAAATATTCCTCGTTTGGCAGTCGGTTAAAAAGTATAGTTAATTTCTTTTTACGCGACTGATGCTGACGTAATCACCATCTAGACTCCCCCACCCCTCATGTCATCAAAAATAAGCAAAGCAGAGAAACCCCCCCGCCCCCCTATAGTGCTCACGTAATACTTGAACGGTCCCTAAATAATAATCATGAAGTCGAGCAGGGCTAAGTATGATTGTTAAGGAGCATGGATTAGGTTTCATTTTTAATCGGAATATTATTTACAAAGATATTACACAATGTCTTTAATTATTTAACGTACTTTGTCCGCATAAACTCTATATCTGTTAAATACTGCTTTTTTACTTTTCACTCAAGAAATCAAGAAACTACTGTCTGTGTTGTCAATGAAATCTGATTTTATTATGGCGGACAAACTATAATCTCAAATTAATATTATTTACCAAATAATTTATTAGATAAGACTACCTATCATTTATTCTTCAGAGTTTATTTTTTTTCGGACGGACCTGTCGCTGAGAGCCTAATGAAATGAACTCATTCAGCTACAACCGGGCAGTTTTGGCGAGCGCTGAAGGCGCTCAGCTTAGGTCCGCCCCACTAGCGGTCTAGCCTCAGGCTCGTACGTGTCAGGACCCATACTAACGGGCGTGATCGGGCCAGTGTGGAGTGCAAAAGGCACGCACCAAGCGGCGAACCACCATGGCGCCGACGCGGCCGGGACTGCCTAGGCAGGACGGAACGCTGGCGGGCCCGATCTGGGGGTGAACCGGACTCGGGTCTCGAGGGCGCCTCTGTAGGCTCGGCTTGGGCCGTCGTCCGAAGGGTGGACAGGGGAGAAACGGCCAGGCACATGTCTGTGTCGGCCGAAAAGAAAAACGGGACCTCGCGCTCTTCGGCGGGCGCGGTGAAACGAGCTATATGTTGTGTTGTATACTCTGAGCATCTACTTACTCTCTTTTGTATCTGTGATCTGTCTCTATCCCACTGCTTTATGTGTAGGTAGATACATTGCGTAGTGATCTGTATTTTCGACGCTTTCACCAACCGACTCCGTGGCGCAACGGTAGCGCGTCTGACTCCAGATCAGAAGGTTGCGTGTTCAAATCACGTCGGGGTCAAGAAAAAAATATTTTTTGTAAAAATATAAAGTAATATAAAAAAAAACTTTTTTATCCTTACTGCTCCTGGAACTGAGGCATGAAATCCCACAAAAAGAAAATTAAAAAAAAAATGTTAGTATTAGTAAAAGTAACATTTCTTATTATTTTCTTCTTTAAAACTTATTTTCTGGAAGGTAGTAGGTATAATTCTTACTCTGAGGTAACACTGTCATCAATGTTTTGAGCCATTTAGTGTTTTGCAGCGAAGTTGTATAATGTTGTTACATTTTTCTCTTCAATTTGAGCCGCAAAAACAGTCCATCAGTACATTACTATTACCTCTATGGTACTAGTTAGCGTACTAGAGAACACATCTCGAACTAAATGTTTCAGCCAAGAATTGTAGTCCAGTGGACTACAAAGCTTCAGTCAGTGTCAATAATTGAAGTTGTCAAAACTGCTTCTTGATTGTTCAATACTACAATGCTTGGCTGAAACATTTAGTTCGAGATTTGTGTTCTCTAGTATGCTAGTAGGTACATTATACCTCAATGATATGAATAGTAACTTGTAGTGTATAAAACTTATTGACATTTTAAACTGATCAGAATTTTATGGTCACCTTGTCTGCTACAAAATATCTGACGGCGACTGTACTATAATGACACAAAAATAATGAATATTCGACAAATTTATTTAAACAGCACTTATACACAATTTAAAGGAAATCTATATTACACGTTGAAAATAAAAACAGAAAGAGTAT
This sequence comes from Anania fuscalis, assembly GCA_950371115.1. NCBI lineage: Eukaryota > Metazoa > Arthropoda > Insecta > Lepidoptera > Crambidae > Anania > Anania fuscalis. Next base: position 11,205,584 of record OX493344.1, read on the forward strand.
AATTTATATTTTTTATTTAATCATAATATCATTGATTTCGACAACGGCGGATCACTAGCGGGTAATACAACCTAGGAAGTGGGACACATCCTTATGGACCAAATACTAACGTCACTTAATTGTAAACGAGAAATATACGAGTTAAGTGGCGATTTAACAAAACAATAATGCTATTGAACATCAATGTTATCTCGAATTTTAAACGCAATGAATTTTTCTTTATATATGCCTAAAACCATTTTATAGGATCATACACGCTGACGAAAAACAAAATCCCCATCTTTCTCTTGCACGGCGTTAAGCATAGAGAAGAAGCAAAATGAACATACGTTTATTCTAGCACTAACCTATAGCATATACATACATATCTATATACATTGCAAGTGGCAAGGCTTCCTATAGTTGCTACAACTGACGCCCTATTACGATGCGCTAGACATCAAAATCGTGTGACACGAAGTTTATAGAAAGAATGTAGAAATTTATGTATTTGCTTTATAATATACTATACTATAGTATTTGGCTTTAATAAATTTTAGTCGATAATATATTAGAAATATTCCCTGTTTCAAATAACAGACAAAATAATTCATACATCAATATGTAATGTGATTTTCCGAAGCTTAAATTTAATATGTATTAGAAAATCTTTAATTAACACTAAATCTATATTAATTCATCAAAAATACATAGATTTATATTGAAATAAACGAATATGTTGTAAAGCATTTTTTCTATTTACTTACATTTAGATTTATCGTAAACCAGAAAATAAAAGAACAAACAACACACGTTATTAAAAGACAAAAATAAAATGTTACTTATAGATTGCACGAACACACATTAGAAATAAAACAAAAAAGCCTTACTACAAAAAAGACTAGCGTTAAACACTCGTCTAAAATTATTCAATTTGAAATGTTGACACATCTGACATTCGAGACATATTACTAACAAACATTTCAAATTGGGTGACTTATCTGTAAACAGGTGTTCAACACTAGTCTATCTTTTTGTAGTAAGGCCGTGAACATTTAGCTAAGGTCACCTGGCTGGGACGCTAACGACTAAAGCTCGGTTATACTGTTAGACGAGTCTAGTTGTCGGGACAACCTTACTTCAATATACACATACCATACGAGTTATTATAACACAGCCTTTCCTTTCGGACTCCATGCTTTATCAAGGTCCAATTTCAACATAAATGCGTTAGGATATTTTCCCTTCAAATTTTTATTCGAATGAAAACTAATCCAATATTCTTTGGTCCTGCCAACATTAGATTCAATACATTTTTAGATATAGTATTTTTAATATTGTATGAAGAGAAAATATAAGAACGCCAAGTAATTTTAGTTTATATTTCCTTTCTTATCTGTAATTTACACAAGAATATTTAATCGATTAACAAGAAAATAGTATTTCTAGTAAAGTAGTAAATAACCACTTCCACGTCCGCCGAGCGGCGACACCAAGAGGCTTGTACGTCCGGATGCGCGGGGATGCGCGCGACCGATCGCAGAGCGGAGCGTTTTCATAACGAAAAGATCATAACAAACAAACCGAGCTAGCTAAATCAAAATGAATATTACTACAAAAAGAAGTGAAAAATAAGGATTATTTCTATGGAGTGTTTAAAATTATACAGTACTGTTTTTACTGCAAAAAAAAATCGATCGATCTCCCTCCATATCTTCGTATATAATTTAAACAAGTTAAGATGGCAAAAACTACGATTATAAATTACTACTTTACTAGAAATACTAGTTTCTTCTTATTAATTGTTAGACTATGCCTAGTACACACGATATCTGGAAAAGTGTTTAATACACACAAAACTAAAAATCTATTTAGATACAAAATTTATTTTAAAATAAAATTTTGATGTTCAATTTTGAATCCGATTCGGGGCGTTGAATTTAAAGGAAGTTTACTTTGGATTAGTTAAAGCTCGCTTTTTTGTTTTCTTTCCCCAAAACTAGTATCTTTAATAAAGTTTTAACAATAGATGTGATATTAGTGGTTTTATCATATTTTATCACTACAAAATAGTCGAATAATAAAAAATAACCGCCTAAATACGCCATGTATCACAAAAGTACTCGGACGAAATCAGACGACACGAAATATCTGATAGATAAATACAAAATATATCTTCAACAATGATATGATTAAGAATACTACTAATGTCTATGTCTAAATAGCATTAACGTTTACGAAAATATTGCCAGTATCTCACAGAATAGTACATAAAATTTTATAAATAATTTCTCTCATTATGTTTATAAATCAATAAATATAAACGTTAATCTTACTTGCGAATTATTACCAATTAGCTTGTAGTTTTGGTAAAACAATATATTTAATCATTAATATATATTTATGTGATTAAAGTAGTATCCAACCGTGTTGTTGAAGTTTAAAAACACGATGCTTGCATGACAACACGTGATCATAAACGAAAGTGATTCATCATCATCATTTCAGCCACAGGACGTCCACTGCTGAGCATAGGCCTCCCCCAGTGACTTCCATATAGGCCGGTTGGAAGCGGCCTGCATCCAGCGGCTTCCTGCAACCTTAATAATGATTGATTAATCACTTAATATTTTTGTGCATATGTAAAGCGCAGGATACACTGGTTTTGTTCGTGTGGACGTTAAACATAAATGTCAATAATAAATGAAAAGAACATAGGTTCGCCTTGCTTGTCACTACCGCGTCTTTTCATAGTTCAGTTTACACATCGATAAGGAGCCTACCCTAAAGAGCATTTAGTGTGAAATGACGTGTCCTGTCAACTCTTAACCAAAAGTAAAGTAGTACATTCACAGATTAAATAATGGCGGAATTTTTGTCGAACAAAACAAATGACATTTCCACTCTATAGTTTGTGCTTCGTGCAGAGAGAAACTACGTAGTAGTAAGTACGCATAGAAGCGAAACAATTATTCTTATTTCATTCATCCTTATTTCTTTCGCTACCAGTGTGTTCTGCGCTTTAAGAACAAGGAACGACAGTTGTCCAATCAAGCGCAAAATTTCATTTATTTTCCACGCATATACAAACAAGAATAACAAGTAAATTACATCTCTACCTTTATTTATTTTCAATTTATTTTTTTGTGCGCTCACGCATTACGATTCGTCACATTTTTGTGCCCAACGCTGTCAAATTATTTTATGTAAATAAAAAAAACAGAGTAGATTTAAAGACAGACTATACAGAGTGTATTAGAGCCTTAAATTACTGCTAGCCCTTTACCAGGCTAGATCTGGTTAAAGGTCAAATTACATACTAAAACATCGTATGTCTAAATATTATGAATCAAAATAATATTATATGCATGTTGGAGTCCGACAGTATTCGATTACTATCATTGAAACTCATGGTTTTGGAAGTTTAAATTGAAAAAGTCACTTAATATTTTTTAGATTAATAAGTACTACTTCATTGAATTCTATAAACTCGTTAGTTATTGACCGCATATAACGTTACGGTCATGTAAAGGGGGAAAGGAGAGGGGTGGGGGATTCAATGCCAAACGCCATAGAATACGTGGGGAAAAATCGTGACATAGAGGGTTTAAAATATTGGACGCAATTATGTGGGAAGGGGAATAAGTGTAACAGGTGGGAAAGGGGGCTCAAATATAGTTATTTATCGTGACGCAACATGTGGGATGGGAAAAATCCATGACATAGGTGGTAATGGGTCCAAAATTTTGAGTGACGCAACAAGTAGGATGTGGTATACCTTACACCTACGTCGTAAATTTCGTTACTTTACGTGACGTAGGTGTAACATGGGGGAATATCCGTGACACAGGTAAAGTGGTCTTACAAGTCGTAATTTCTCGCGCTTCGAACCCCCGACAGGGTCACCTCGCACGTCTAGTGCCAGTCGGAGAGCGATCACATGTTCTGCCAGGGCGCGGTGACCAGCATGTTCGCGTCCAGCGCGCGCGCGACGCGCTCGTGCACGCCGTGGCTGAGCCACACGAGACGCAGCTGTTCGTAGCGGACGGGACACAGGTGGAGAGGGTTGCCGCGCCTTAAGCCCTGTGGGAGAGGAGATAATATTACGGTACCGACTAAAGAGGCTAAACTTCTATCGTCTTTATCTATCTATCTATTCAGCCTATTGCAGTCTACTGCTGGACGTAAGCCTCCCCCATAGAGCACCAAAGAGCACGATCTCCCGCTTTTTTCATCCATCAACAGCCAGACATCTAAGGTCGTCGGTCCATCGGGCTGGGGGGTGTCCTACACTACGTTTGCCAGGGCATGGTCTCCTGGTGGTGTACCTGGTCGGTCTCGCCGTACGAGTCGAGGTAGGGCGCGGGCAGCATGGCGCGTGTGCTGCGTGCTGTGTGTGCGGCGTGTGTACCTGGTCGGTCTCGCCGTACGAGTCGAGGTAGGGCGCGGGCAGCATGGCGCGTGTGCTGTGTGTGCGGCGTGTGTACCTGGTCGGTCTCGCCGTACGAGTCGAGGTAGGGCGCGGGCAGCATGGCGCGTGTGCTGTGTGTGCGGCGTGTGTACCTGGTCGGTCTCGCCGTACGAGTCGAGGTAGGGCGCGGGCAGCATGGCGCGTGTGCTGTGTGTGCGGCGTGTGTACCTGGTCGGTCTCGCCGTACGAGTCGAGGTAGGGCGCGGGCAGCATGGCACGTGTGCTGTGTGTGCGGCGTGTGTACCTGGTCGGTCTCGCCGTACGAGTCGAGGTAGGGCGCGGGCAGCATGGCGCGTGTGCTGTGTGTGCGGCGTGTGTACCTGGTCGGTCTCGCCGTACGAGTCGAGGTAGGGCGCGGGCAGCATGGCGCGTGTGCTGTGTGTGCGGCGTGTGTACCTGGTCGGTCTCGCCGTACGAGTCGAGGTAGGGCGCGGGCAGCATGGCGCGTGTGCTGTGTGTGCGGCGTGTGTACCTGGTCGGTCTCGCCGTACGAGTCGAGGTAGGGCGCGGGCAGCATGGCGCGTGTGCTGTGTGTGCGGCGTGTGTACCTGGTCGGTCTCGCCGTACGAGTCGAGGTAGGGCGCGGGCAGCATGGCGCGTGTGCTGTGTGTGCGGCGTGTGTACCTGGTCGGTCTCGCCGTACGAGTCGAGGTAGGGCGCGGGCAGCATGGCGCGTGTGCTGTGTGTGCGGCGTGTGTACCTGGTCGGTCTCGCCGTACGAGTCGAGGTAGGGCGCGGGCAGCATGGCGCGTGTGCTGTGTGTGCGGCGTGTGTACCTGGTCGGTCTCGCCGTACGAGTCGAGGTAGGGCGCGGGCAGCATGGCGCGTGTGCTGTGTGTGCGGCGTGTGTACCTGGTCGGTCTCGCCGTACGAGTCGAGGTAGGGCGCGGGCAGCATGGCGCGTGTGCTGTGTGTGCGGCGTGTGTACCTGGTCGGTCTCGCCGTACGAGTCGAGGTAGGGCGCGGGCAGCATGGCGCGTGTGCTGTGTGTGCGGCGTGTGTACCTGGTCGGTCTCGCCGTACGAGTCGAGGTAGGGCGCGGGCAGCATGGCGCGTGTGCTGTGTGTGCGGCGTGTGTACCTGGTCGGTCTCGCCGTACGAGTCGAGGTAGGGCGCGGGCAGCATGGCGCGTGTGCTGTGTGTGCGGCGTGTGTACCTGGTCGGTCTCGCCGTACGAGTCGAGGTAGGGCGCGGGCAGCATGGCGCGTGTGCTGTGTGTGCGGCGTGTGTACCTGGTCGGTCTCGCCGTACGAGTCGAGGTAGGGCGCGGGCAGCATGGCGCGTGTGCTGTGTGTGCGGCGTGTGTACCTGGTCGGTCTCGCCGTACGAGTCGAGGTAGGGCGCGGGCAGCATGGCGCGTGTGCTGTGTGTGCGGCGTGTGTACCTGGTCGGTCTCGCCGTACGAGTCGAGGTAGGGCGCGGGCAGCATGGCGCGTGTGCTGTGTGTGCGGCGTGTGTACCTGGTCGGTCTCGCCGTACGAGTCGAGGTAGGGCGCGGGCAGCATGGCGCGTGTGCTGTGTGTGCGGCGTGTGTACCTGGTCGGTCTCGCCGTACGAGTCGAGGTAGGGCGCGGGCAGCATGGCGCGTGTGCTGTGTGTGCGGCGTGTGTACCTGGTCGGTCTCGCCGTACGAGTCGAGGTAGGGCGCGGGCAGCATGGCGCGTGTGCTGTGTGTGCGGCGTGTGTACCTGGTCGGTCTCGCCGTACGAGTCGAGGTAGGGCGCGGGCAGCATGGCGCGTGTGCTGTGTGTGCGGCGTGTGTACCTGGTCGGTCTCGCCGTACGAGTCGAGGTAGGGCGCGGGCAGCATGGCGCGTGTGCTGTGTGTGCGGCGTGTGTACCTGGTCGGTCTCGCCGTACGAGTCGAGGTAGGGCGCGGGCAGCATGGCGCGTGTGCTGTGTGTGCGGCGTGTGTACCTGGTCGGTCTCGCCGTACGAGTCGAGGTAGGGCGCGGGCAGCATGGCGCGTGTGCTGTGTGTGCGGCGTGTGTACCTGGTCGGTCTCGCCGTACGAGTCGAGGTAGGGCGCGGGCAGCATGGCGCGTGTGCTGTGTGTGCGGCGTGTGTACCTGGTCGGTCTCGCCGTACGAGTCGAGGTAGGGCGCGGGCAGCATGGCGCGTGTGCTGTGTGTGCGGCGTGTGTACCTGGTCGGTCTCGCCGTACGAGTCGAGGTAGGGCGCGGGCAGCATGGCGCGTGTGCTGTGTGTGCGGCGTGTGTACCTGGTCGGTCTCGCCGTACGAGTCGAGGTAGGGCGCGGGCAGCATGGCGCGTGTGCTGTGTGTGCGGCGTGTGTACCTGGTCGGTCTCGCCGTACGAGTCGAGGTAGGGCGCGGGCAGCATGGCGCGTGTGCTGTGTGTGCGGCGTGTGTACCTGGTCGGTCTCGCCGTACGAGTCGAGGTAGGGCGCGGGCAGCATGGCGCGTGTGCTGTGTGTGCGGCGTGTGTACCTGGTCGGTCTCGCCGTACGAGTCGAGGTAGGGCGCGGGCAGCATGGCGCGTGTGCTGTGTGTGCGGCGTGTGTACCTGGTCGGTCTCGCCGTACGAGTCGAGGTAGGGCGCGGGCAGCATGGCGCGTGTGCTGTGTGTGCGGCGTGTGTACCTGGTCGGTCTCGCCGTACGAGTCGAGGTAGGGCGCGGGCAGCATGGCGCGTGTGCTGTGTGTGCGGCGTGTGTACCTGGTCGGTCTCGCCGTACGAGTCGAGGTAGGGCGCGGGCAGCATGGCGCGTGTGCTGTGTGTGCGGCGTGTGTACCTGGTCGGTCTCGCCGTACGAGTCGAGGTAGGGCGCGGGCAGCATGGCGCGTGTGCTGTGTGTGCGGCGTGTGTACCTGGTCGGTCTCGCCGTACGAGTCGAGGTAGGGCGCGGGCAGCATGGCGCGTGTGCTGTGTGTGCGGCGTGTGTACCTGGTCGGTCTCGCCGTACGAGTCGAGGTAGGGCGCGGGCAGCATGGCGCGTGTGCTGTGTGTGCGGCGTGTGTACCTGGTCGGTCTCGCCGTACGAGTCGAGGTAGGGCGCGGGCAGCATGGCGCGTGTGCTGTGTGTGCGGCGTGTGTACCTGGTCGGTCTCGCCGTACGAGTCGAGGTAGGGCGCGGGCAGCATGGCGCCGCGCGCAGGCGCCGCTAGCAGCATGAGCTCGCAGTCGCGCACGCGCAGGAACACGCCGGCGCCGGCGCCGCACGACAGCGCGTGCGCCACGCCCGCTCCCACGTGCTCCGTGCCGCCGCTGCCGCCGCGACCCTAAAAACATAACACAAATCCTGTAACGCATTACAAAGTAGGTTTATTTAACTTTCGATAAACAACACATCATCATCATCTCAGCCTATTGCAGTCCACTGCTGGACGTAAGCCTCCCCCAAATAGCGCCAGAGAGCACGATCTCCCGCTTTTTTCATCCATCCACTGCCAGCCATCTTCCTAAGTTTGTCGGTCCATCGAGCTGGGGGCGTCCTACACTACGTTTACACCTACCTAGGCGTGGTCTTCACTCGGGAACCCGTTTACTCTACTTTTCATCGGTTCTGCGACAAATGTGGCCAGTGCAGCCAACTGCCACTTAAGCTTGCTAGAGTTTTGAACTATGTCCGTTACTTTAGCTGCACGATGATCTCGTTTCGGATTTTATCTCTTAACGAAATCCCAAGCATCGACCTTTCCATAGCTCGCTGAGTGACACGGTGGGCCAGTTTTACGGTCGTGTTCCACGATTCGATTCTGTAGGTCATCACCGGTAGGACGCACTGATCAAACAAACACAATCGAGACCCAATTCTTCGCCCAATGTTTGTTTGGGTTAGGTTCAGCTTTGAATTTCAGCTACATTTCGCGGAGTCCACGTCCATCGCACCTTGCCACAAATAGTACATCATAGTGTCTTCCGTGATGCCGCGCAACCTAGGTATCTTGATTCAGTTTGACCCTAGAGGGATCCATTTGATTTTTGGTTGGTATACCAGCCCTTATCCAAATGATAAATTACGTGATAATTATAACCACAAACAATTTAGGTAGGTAGGTATTCGAAAGTAGCGCGAATTCGAGCGGCCCGACTATAGCATATTGAATTCAATAGTGTTTAAGCACAATTGAATTTAATATGTTACATTTTACATTTTTCTCACATTTCTTTTTCAAATTTTTGTCAAACTGGTTATAATAGTTGTAGAAAAAATTATAATGTTTATTATTAGGTATTATGTGTATTGTTCTCTTTCTTATTGTGCATGTGGTGTTTACCATTAAGTAACTGTGCATTTAGTAATTATTACCAGTGTTCAAAGCTAATATATAATGTAACAGTTGTTGGTAGACCTAATAAATAAAAAAAATATTAAAAGCCTCTAGTAGGCACATGAAAACAATGTAGAAGTCATTAAATTGTTTAATTGATTAACATTTTATTTGTTTTCCCCTATTCTTAAAATGTTGTATTAGACATTGCCCAAATCCCATACAAATCTGCAATGTGTTAATTTTTAAAAAGCTTAAATCTTACCTTTCTAATTTCCGTCTGGCAACAGTAGCTCTGCGAGCACAGTATCTTCCCACAAACGAGGCACATCGTCGGGTACTTGCTGTCTTCCCTCTCCGAATTCGGGCACGAAAACTCCGAAACCACGTTCATTAGTTCCGAAAAATCTTCCGGAAGAGGCATGAGTTTCGGCGGTGATCTCGGTTCTAGCACAATATGCGGGGCGGGCCACTCAGTCGTTAGCTCTGCCCATTCAATAGCCTTCTTTCTCGATAGTGGCGTATCTAATAACTCTTTGAACGTCAACGGCAAGTCTAAATATCCGCACATGGTCTCCCAGGTGTCTCCGCCTACGACCGTCAGTTCCACCGGCGGGATTATATCGCTCAAGAAGTGGTAGAACAGGCAACAGCACCTTAGGAACCCTAAAGATTGCCTCTTGATCTTTTCCCATACTTCACTCGCATTAAGACCGTCCTCCAACTGTCCTTTGCGAAGTTCCTTTATTAGAGGTAAAAGATTTTCCAGGTCTTCACCCTTTTTGTAGTCCTCCTGTCCTTCCATCGGTTCGCTCCTGCATTCATTTAAGTTCATGACCAGGAGGTATTTGGTTAGTAGCGCTCGGAGGGTCTGTGTGGTGATTTGTCGTGCGAGATGATTCGGGCGGGCAGGGCCGGCGGATTTGGAAAAGAGGGAGGGTATGGTGAGGACTAGAGCGACGAGGGTGCCGAAGGCCTCGTGGGAGAGTGGGGAGGTATTCTCTAGGGTGTTGAGGCAGGAGAGGGCATGATGTGCGAGGTGGCGAGGGGATTGCCACACGGCTGGCACGGCGGCGGCGAGCCGTATTAGCGCTTGAAGCGCATCGCGGTGCCGAGCGGGCAGTTCGCCTAGCAACGCGCGTTTCTCTGCGTGCAGTACTGCGTCGGTACTGAGGATTGTGTACGCGGTCGCGCGGTATAGTGCGCCCACGGCTACCATACCGCCCGTGTCCGTGAGACCGCATATTGGCGGCAGTATCTAAACACCAATAAACAAAAGTTATTAAATACTATACTAAATAAGAGTTACGTCGATTACTCATGGATTTCGATATCGGATTTTCTCTAAATATCTATGAGGCCTTATCTGAAGTTCAATGTTTCCATATTTTTTTTTGTATAACCAAGACATTCTAAACAAACCTATGTCGATAACTTGAGCGCTTTCAAGTTAGTGACGCCTAGCAGATACTACTAACTACTGCTCACTTTAATACCATTACCAAAAGCGTAGTTGCAAGGCCACAGTTGCGCAACAGTGGCGCAACCCTTACCGCGCGTCAGTTGCGTGTTTTCACGCCACCACTTTAAAGGCGGTCTTAAAGTTTATTAAAGAAGAGGGGAGATATATATTTTAGTTCTAAATATTCTTGCTTAAAAGGGGATTTCAATACTTCAAACAAAATAAGTATCTGCAAAACTATATCCCAATACTTACGCTGCAGAAGTTCTCAATCAGGGTCTTGGTTTGGTCATGGTAAGCAGGTACATCTTCATCGAAATGAGCGCGGAAGGCGGGCGCCAACAGGTTCTCTGCGTGCGTCGACACGTACACCTCAGCCTCGTCCAAGGGCTCGCCTTCCTCCATGTCGGAAGACATCGCTCCTACACTCCTGGCGCGGGCCTGGGACAAAGTCGAGAGGGAGGTTAGTAATGAAAAAGGGTTTTGGTGATAGTTACTCAGTTATACTCTTACAGCTAAATGAAACTATCTGAAAGTCACACATGTATCAAAATACGAACAACCGAAGCCTAGAGATCCATAGGAAGAAGCCCGACGCGTAGGATAGACCAGATCCGCAAGAACCTATCCATTACCATCTACGATGCTAATGCAATAGACCGTAGTAGATGGCGCAAAATAGTCCGCAACTGGATGTAACTAGGTCGAATAATACGTCAGAGAGACAATGACCTACAAAACCATAGCTAGCATACTTAAACGCTGGGACAAAGAGTGGGGATCGCTTTGCTCATCTTACGAGACGATCATTGTATCAGTGTTTTGTTGTGATTTAATTTCACGCAGTAAAATGTTGGTTTTTATTTATTTCTGTTTTCCTCAGAAGAAGTCTGTGTCTCATTTAAATACCGCCCTCTACAAGTGTTCAGCAATCTGAATGAAACAGGCTAGTTGACATCACCAATCAAATGACATACTTTTTTTGAACTTTCAAAACGCATCTCTTCCTTAAAATTTGTATGGAGATATCGGACTATGACGTCATTTTTTATCGGACTCAACAGCCTAAATTTTTATTTATTTTGAAGCAATCAAAAATCTAATTTTATCAATAAATGATAATGTACCGGTCATAAGGCCTAAAATAGGGTGTTAATTTAAGAAAATAGTGTCCTAAAAATATTAAAGAATAGGGGCAACATCCCAATTCACTGAAATTTGGCACTTATATAGATTTAAACGAACAACCGAGATATATTGTTTCAAATAAGGTACATGGTAGCAATGTCGTAACAAACTATTCGAACAACCGAGAGTTAGAGACCGAGAGGAAGAAGTCCAACGCATTGGACAGACCTGTACAGACTGACTGAGCAGCGGCTTGCTTGGGGCGGCGTTCTAGCGGAGTGGCGCGGGTACCTGCTTGTGCAGCTCCTCGCACACCTCGCTGCACACGTGCGCCGGCTGCAGCTGCACGCGGTGGCTGAGCGCGAGCAGCGGCGCGGCTTGCTTGCTTGCTTGGGGCGGCGTACTAGCGGAGTGGCGCGGGTACCTGCTTGTGCAGCTCCTCGCACACCTCGCTGCACACGTGCGCCGGCTGCAGCTGCACGCGGTGGCTGAGCGCGAGCAGCGGCGCGGCTTGCTTGCTTGCTTGGGGCGGCGTACTAGCGGAGTGGCGCGGGTACCTGCTTGTGTAGCTCCTCGCACACCTCGCTGCACACGTGCGCCGGCTGCAGCTGCACGCGGTGGCTGAGCGCGAGCAGCGGCGCGGCTTGCTTGCTTGCTTGGGGCGGCGTACTAGCGGAGTGGCGCGGGTACCTGCTTGTGCAGCTCCTCGCACACCTCGCTGCACACGTGCGCCGGCTGCAGCTGCACGCGGTGGCTGAGCGCGAGCAGCGGCGCGGCTTGCTTGCTTGGGGCGGCGTACTAGCGGAGTGGCGCGGGTACCTGCTTGTGCAGCTCCTCGCACACCTCGCTGCACACGTGCGCCGGCTGCAGCTGCACGCGGTGGCTGAGCGCGAGCAGCGGCGCGGCTTGCTTGCTTGGGGCGGCGTACTAGCGGAGTGGCGCGGGTACCTGCTTGTGCAGCTCCTCGCACACCTCGCTGCACACGTGCGCCGGCTGCAGCTGCACGCGGTGGCTGAGCGCGAGCAGCGGCGCGGCTTGCTTGCTTGGGGCGGCGTACTAGCGGAGTGGCGCGGGTACCTGCTTGTGTAGCTCCTCGCACACCTCGCTGCACACGTGCGCCGGCTGCAGCTGCACGCGGTGGCTGAGCGCGAGCAGCGGCGCGGCTTGCTTGCTTGGGGCGGCGTACTAGCGGAGTGGCGCGGGTACCTGCTTGTGCAGCTCCTCGCACACCTCGCTGCACACGTGCGCCGGCTGCAGCTGCACGCGGTGGCTGAGCGCGAGCAGCGGCGCGGCTTGCTTGCTTGGGGCGGCGTACTAGCGGAGTGGCGCGGGTACCTGCTTGTGTAGCTCCTCGCACACCTCGCTGCACACGTGCGCCGGCTGCAGCTGCACGCGGTGGCTGAGCGCGAGCAGCGGCGCGGCTTGCTTGCTTGCTTGGGGCGGCGTACTAGCGGAGTGGCGCGGGTACCTGCTTGTGCAGCTCCTCGCACACCTCGCTGCACACGTGCGCCGGCTGCAGCTGCACGCGGTGGCTGAGCGCGAGCAGCGGCGCGGCTTGCTTGCTTGCTTGGGGCGGCGTACTAGCGGAGTGGCGCGGGTACCTGCTTGTGCAGCTCCTCGCACACCTCGCTGCACACGTGCGCCGGCTGCAGCTGCACGCGGTGGCTGAGCGCGAGTAGCGGCGCGGCGGCGGCGGCGTACGCGGCGGCGTCCAGCGGCGGCGGCGCGCCGGACGGGTGCGGCGGCGCCGGTAGCAGCGGCAAAGCCGTATTACACAGCCGTTCGCATAGAGGACATAGGAATTCCTTCTTCTCTACGTCGAAGGCGGCTGGCTGCCGGAGACGGTACGGTCTGCAGGACAATTTGACATACGATTTATCATTATCATTCCAGGCCTCCCCCACTGCCTTTCAGATTGGCCGGTTGCAAACGGCCTGCAGATGCAGGCCGTTAGCGGCTTCCTGCAACCTTTAACAGGTCGTCTGTCTCCCTTGTGGGTGGACATATGGTTAGCCTTTTTAAAAATTCAATAGGCCAACATAGGTTTCCCCCAGACTTCCAGATTGGCAGGTTGGAAGCAGCCTTGCATCCAGCTGTTTCTTGCAACCTTTAACAGGTCGTCTGTCCACCTTAAGGGATGACATATGGTTCAGCTTTTTAAAAATGAAACTCTAAGATAACTAAGATTTGCAATATTATACTTAAAGAATCGTGACTACCACTCGGGCGGGCTATGTCTGCTACGCAAAACAAATTTCCTATATTTGGCGACAAAATTATTGCTCCGGAACCACAACATTGAGAAGACAGAACGTCCTCAGCAGCTCGTTTAGGATTTTTAACGAATTAGTTATTCTATATTATTAAACACTAACTGGTACTTGCAGAAATAAACAGGTTCTTCTGACCCCAATAATTTTAATAGCTGAGATTGGGATGTGGAACTTCGGAAGACCAAATAAAAGAGGTGTTTGGCGCGCACTGTAAATTATAATGAATCAATATTATGACTAAACTAAGCTTATATCAAATCAGAAACGAGAAGATCTGTGAAGGAACAGACATAGCCCGACGGATTAGCAACCTAAAGTGGCAGTGGGCGGGGCACATAGCACGTAGAACTGACTGCCGATGGGGCAGAAAGTTTCTGGAATGGAGGCCACGTTCCGGCAAGCGCAGGATGGGATGTTCACGACGACCTGGTAAAGGTTGCAGGAAGACGCTGGATGCAGGTTGCTTCCAACCAGCCGATCTGGAAGTCACTGCGGTAAGTATGTTCAGCAGTGGACGTCCTGTGGCTGAAATGATGAAGCTTATATACTAACTTCTGTACCTAATGTAGGGTGAGGTAATGCACACACTACAACTGTAGACTTAAAACCTAATAAGGACAATAACCTAAGCTTATTCACTAACTTATCCACAACTACAGCAAGCTACTCACCTCCTATTCTCCTTATCCAGCACATTATCCAGATACTTCCTCCAGCATCGCGCGTGTAGCACGTGCCCGCACGACGACACGTGCGGCTGCGCGCCCACGCCGGCCGGCAGGTGTGCGGCGCGCCAGCCGGCCGGCCGCCGGCCGTCCGAGCCGGACCGCGCCCGGTTTAGCACGCTCGAGTGTTGGACGAAGGCTACGAGGACGAGAGGTGGGGCAGTTGCTTCTACGCGGGCCTAGAGGGAAACAGCAATGTTTAAAAGATTAGGCTATAAATAAATACTTGTCAAATCAAACAGCCACTCGCAAACCACACGTGCCTAAAGAGTTAATCGACAAAATGGCGTCCTAGCCATAACAGCTGACTTTTGGTTCTACAACCACTGACCTCTTTTAAGAGGTGATCGACTAAATGGCGTCTAAAGATCTAACAGCTGTCTTTTAATTCTGAGTTTTAATTAAAAACAGCCCGATTACTACCATTCCTACAATAGAAAGAAGTGCCTAATTAAGAAGCTAGTTTCTGAATACGGCTGAAATTATGAATACTTTTACTGATGTTTGACAATTAGATCAGGACCGCGCTCTGTTTAGAACGCTCAAGTGTTGGACGAAGGCTACGAGAACTAGTGGTGGGGAAGTCGGTTTTTACGCGCACCTGGAGACATATCAGAAACCACTTAGTTGCACAAACACAACTAGGATTTACGGAGGAGAGGTCGCTTCTATGCGAACTTGGAGGGAGACAGAAAACCAGGACAAGGTTGTCTGCTATCTGCTTCCAGCGCTTTCTTAAATACTTCGGACACATTACTCGCAGAAACCCTGAAAGCCTAGAGAAGCTGATGGTAGTTTGCCAGGTCAACGGGAGAAGGTCACGAGGTCGCTCACTTAACCGTTGGTCAGACCTGGTAAAGTCGATCACTAGTTTATCAATAACCAAGGCTAAAAATACTGCCGAGGACATGAATGAGTGGAGAAGCATAGAGCAGCGGGTGATGAACCCTTCAAGCTAGACATGACCTTCAGCAATGAAGATAACGACTAAGAAGATACTTTTATACGCCTTTCTTGACGACCGTTTGGTGTAGTAGTTCGCGGTCTGGACTACAAGGCCTGGAGGTTGCGGGTTCGAATCCCGCAAGGGGCAAATGTTAGTATGATGAACGCGAGCATTAATACCTAAGTCATGGATGTTTATAAAACGTATTTCAGTATGTTTATCTGTTATCCTAGTCGCCATAATACAAGCTCTGCTTAGTTTGGGGCTAGATAATTGGTGTGATTGTGGAAATTGTTTATTTATTTACTAGCTGACCCGGCAAAACTCGTATTGCATCGTATATATTTTTTTTCGTCAGCTTTACCAGTGTTTTTATTATTTATTCTGTTACTCGGGGCGGAGAAAAATCCAACAAATTATTAAACATGAAAATCGGTCCAGCCGTTATCGAGTTGTAAGTGTTGTAACACAACCGATTTTGTTTTATATATAAAGATTCTTTCTAATCGTACAGTGGCCCCGGTACTCACCTCCTCCTGGCACATGATGCAGACCCGAGGAGGGTCGGGCACCCCTCCACCCCACACCCCCAGCGCGGACCCGCAGTACAGGGATCGTAGTTCTTGCTGCTGACTCTCTGGGGGCACCTGAACAGAAATCGAACTGGTCTCAAAACAATTACCAGATAAACCCCTTAAAACAAAAATGGTATGTCGAGGATGTCAACGCAAAAGCGGCCTACCTAACCCTTAAAGTTTAATGTTCTGAGTAATTAATTACAAGTTAAAAAAAACGCCCTAAATAAAATGTAAAGCCAGAGATGATTTCGCTTAGAGAGTTTATTTTCGCATGCCCCGGCCGCATGTTGACAGCAATTTTTTTTAATGAAAGCATAGAATAGGTAGTCTCCTGTACCCTGATTCCTTACAATATCATTGCGATAGCATTTTTGAAAATTGAGCTATTCCGGCATTAAAATCGCAAATTGACAGCAAAAAACAAAGCAATCTACTGACAGTGCTGCCCATAGATATTGACATTAATCGGACGATGACTGCGCGATTATTGCTGATTGCAAATTTTTACGAAATAAGGGTGCCGATTGTATCAATTAATTATTATAGTAAAATTAGAATTGCTAACACTACTAAACGCCACAGCGATAGGCTTTGAACGTTTCGCATCCAGTGACTTAACTAGGTCGTTAGGATATTAGTCCACTGGATAGGAAATCTGCCAACACTGTACTGTTTATAAAAGCACACCAACCTCAGTGACAGTCTCCTCGAAGAGCGTAGCGTTGTTTGAGATGAAGTTGTTCATTTGCGCCTTCATCTGCGCCATTAGTTTAGCGCGCCTCTCCGCCGCTAATTTAGCGCGTCGGGCTTTCTCCGCATCTAGAAACCAATACATCATCATCATTCATTTTTGACAACCTCCATAGAAAATAGACTAGCACGTCGCCATCTTTGAGGGTTCGGGTAAATGGAGAAAACGAAGTTTTCTATATTGTCTCGGGTCTAGGTGTCGTGGTACCGATGTTGTTACTAATTGCTATAATACACGTGCTTTAGCTACTTAGCTTAGGATCAAAGATATTGTTGAGATGGCAATATATTGTTGTTTCAGGTAGTTAAGAACTGAGCAGGCGCCTGCCTTGTTCTCACTAGGTTTGTAATAACAGTAGTCTATAAAGTCTTCGACAGACCAGTATTATTTACCTGCAGCCTCCCCCGACGCAGGCTTCTCCTCCTGGTCCGCCTCCATGTTCTCACCGTCTCCGATGTGCTCATCAGTCTGGCCTAGCAACGATCTGATGACAAAGCAGACATAATGAGCAAACATATAGGGGAAACATTTACTTCAATCGAGGTTTCATATTCCCCTGTTTTCTCGTCCAAAACTAAACTGATTTTAACGATTATTTTTTAAACGAGATAAGATTTGTCTGTACGTTTTCTTACTTTTTATTATTTGTACATTAGACGTCTGTAAATGCCTGTCTAGCTGGGCAATTTTAAGCATTTAGGAAGGTGTTTAATTTCTTTAGTAAATAACTTAGAAAATAGAAAGCAAAAGATAGGGACATGCTAGTGGCAAAAATCTATAGCTTGGTAAAACTTGATGCCTCTAGAATAATAACCCAGGGAGAAAACAGGGGAATACGTTTGTGTGGAGAAAACGCATTTCCTCTTAATTCCTTACTTCCAGACCATGATAATGGTTGTGTTGTCTGGTGCATATTTATTATTTTTATTCCGTTAAACGATCCATAACTTTCACTCCTTACAGTGATCTAACAGTAGTGTTATCGGTAGATTTGCGGGCTTGCTGCAGTGAAACCATGGAGAACATACGCTATAGAGTAGAAATGTTATTTATTTACATATATGCATTTGTGCGATGAGTGAAACGTACCTCATTTTAGCCAGCACCCATTTAGCCAGATGTTTGTGCGCGTCGACCCTGGGGCTGACGGTCAGCCTCTGCAGGAGAGACACTAGCCCACTCCTGGCCGCGCTCTCCGCGAAAGCCAAGAATTCGTAGTGCCCGCTCTCTTCGTCGCGTAGCGCGTAGCCTATGAGGTGGAGCGCCTGGGGGATGTATGCTCGGTTTAGTCACTAGGAAGAGTTTTGACTTTGCTGGATGTATGTGGAAATGTTAGAGAAATACTTTAAACTTAGCTGTCGCATTTTTTTACTAGACGCGGGAAAACAAGGGCCTATGCAATACCGAAACGTCAGGATTTTTTAGTATAGTTCAAGCAATTTGTTTATGATTTTTATTTATTATACGCACAAACAATCATTATGCATAATTCTTGAATTTGTAGTCCCCGCTCTCTTCGTCGCGTAGCCTATTAGGTAAAGTGCCTGGGAGATATTTGCTAGGTTTGTTACTAGGAACAGACTTTGTTGGCTTTGCTGAATTTCTATGGAAATGTTTGAGAGTTACACCTGTATTTGAGCAGTTCATGCAGATTAGTAGGAGTAGCTATTAGTAGTGTTAAAAAACTAAGGAAGTTTTAAAATTGCTGCCTTGAACCATCCCCCTTAAGATACTGTGGCAGTGGAGTGGAGGAGGAGTAACAGACTGCCCCGAATGTAGAGGATGTATGGAGGCAGAAGAAACGCCACAGCACGTGCTTATAGAGTGCGGGAGCGTGGCAGAACAACGGGCACGGATTCTCCAATCACCCGGATCTCTCCCGGAGGCCTTCAAGAGCCTGAAAAGGCTGCTGACCTTCTGGGAGGACCTGGGCTGGTTGGAGTTAAGTGGAAGGATGTAGCACGCACAATGGCCCAATCAAGAGGCTAAGTGCGGAAACTGCCCAGCTAAACTAAACTGTGGCAGAAGCTGTTTTATCGGCAGGGCCCTATTAGATCTAGACCTGTTCTACTACTAGTCACCTTGTGAACTTGCGTCTCCGAGAAAGACCTGGCCCGCAGGTCCAGCGCTCTCTCCAGCACCGTCCGTAGTACATGTAGAGCGGCGTCGCACTGCAGTAGACTTGCCAAAAGACGAAATTCGGTGGTTAGCTTCGGGAGAGCGGGCGGGGGACAGCATTCTTCTAGACCTGGATTGAGAACAACACAATCAGTATCATTAACATCATTTCAGCAACAGCTTTTTAACTAAGAGATCAAAGTGGCCAATCAAAAATTACGTCACATTTTACAGGGGAAAACGATGACGGAATGTGACATGGAGGGAAAAAGGGTCTTCCAAAATTCATAAAATAGGTGGGACGTAATTTATGAATGCTCTTAAAATGTAATCTACTCCCAAGATCTTTCCCCTCATCCGCAGCATCGATGGTACTCGCTGCTTCCTACCCCTGGACGACTAGGTAACCACAGACCTCACCCGCCAGGTAAGTTCCTGAATTCCAGGCTTCTAAGGGGTAAGTAATAAATCCATAAGATTGAATTGCTTCATCGTCATTTCAGCCATATGACGTCCACCGCTGAACAGATGCTACTCCAATGACTTTCAGATTGGCCGGTTGGAAGAGGCCTGCATGCTGCGGCTACCTTCAACCTTACATTATAATGTGAAATACGGAATGTGTTCATAATAATAAAAAAATAATAACTTACACAATATTTAGAGCAATTTTTACTAAATTACTAGCTACTTTTGAATGGCTATGGGGTCTGCCGATTCAGGGGTGGATAAGAAAATAGCGGGACTATTTGGACATGTACTTTCATTAGTATTAGCAAAGTTGGCTGTCGATAGAGATGGTTGGTGGGATTTAGGAGAGGCTTTTGCCTTGTAGTTAACAAATAAAGACTCAATATAAAATAAATTTTGTTGACAACCACGGCGAGGAATGAAATAAGTTCTTTTTGTAACCTTTTCAGTCCTATTACGAATTTTTTGTCAATTTTAAAAACTTGTAGAAGAACGTGTCGTACTTCGCGTGAAGGTAAGGCTTCAGCTTGTCTCGTCGTCGGCTCGATGAAGTCTACCTCGTGTATCCCAGGGTGGAGGGATGGCAGGCCAACACTCACCTTGCGCCTTCCTCCTGTTGCGCTGTTCCTCCTCGCTGTGCGAGAGATCCTCGCGCGTGTAGTGGTAGAAGAACGTGTCGTACTCCGCGTACAGGTGAGGCTTCAGTTTGTATACTCCTCGGTTGGAGCCGCCGGTCGGCTTGATAAAGTCGGCTACCTCGTCGATAACTGCTTCGAGACCGGTCTCGTGCAGCTGGTCTTCGGGGAGCGATCTGACGAATTTTACAATCATCAACATAAATCATAACCGACGGCCTATTACCAATAGCGGCACGAAAGTTGAGCGCTGGGCGAAAGTTGTGCGGAAGACCATTACGATTACGTGATTGGCTAGTCGCGCGCCTGCACCGGCAGCCGGGATTGGTTGTTAGTTTCGCGCAGACGAGTCTCTGATACGATGCTCTCTCGTAAGATGCGCAAAGCGATCCCCACTCTCAAAATCGATGCCGCATACTGTACAAACACATTCATTCGAACGTATTGACCTAACAAATTAAAATGACAATTTACTTCGTCTACGTCTAAATCTTTTGACTACATATGAACAACTCGAAACAGCTGAAATACAAACGACCTTTTTCTATTGTTCATAAATTAATGGTAGTCACAAATAGAAGGTAATTTTTTGGGTTTTATAACTTGAAATATTCATTTTTGTTATTTCTAGTTTTAAAATTTAAACAAATTGTTGGCGCTTAGTTTAAAATTAACCAAAAACATAAGCTCTATTCAAAAATCAGTCAAATACACTCTATTAACTAAATAAAATGGCTTACTTGTTAAGCTCGGAGTGCGGCATGGGCTTGACGCACAGCATCTGTATGATGTTCTTCTTGGTGCGCTCCGACGCGCTCACCTCGCCCACGCCAGGCACCCAGCGCGATCCCACCACTGCATGGGGAAAACTTAATTATTTAATTTATAATTTATCTTAAAAAATTCCTGGGAGTAGTTATAGATCAGGATTTAAATTGGAAAATACACATCGACATCAAATCGCATTAATAGCTTTGTCTATGCTCTGAATAAAATGAGAAAGATAACTAATTCGCCAATATTAGATCCTATAATAAATCTAGTCTATACAGGGTGTACAAGAGAATAGGACACTCATTAAAACCACGTGATCAGTTGGTCATATACAACAACTTTTACTATGGGAGCAACATCAAAATCAAGTTTTTTTTTCCACTGCTCCATACAAACTTACTCGCATACCTCGATGATTATGTATGGAGCATCTGAAAATAAAAGCACAGTTGTTGTATATGACCAGCGGATCACATGGTTTTAAGGAGTGTCCTATTCTTTTGTACACCCTGTATATAAATATAATTAAGATAAATAAGAACATCATTCACGGTTCTCTATGATGCGTGCAAAGATGGTAGTATAGTGTTCTACTCTTATGAGTAGTTAAGTCACCCCGTAGTGCTGTTGTTACTATATACCTGTTATCAGCAGTCCCAAAAACTCTTCAACCATGCTGATGGTGTATCTGAGCTGGTCGTCGTCCACTCTTAGCTGCTCGAAGTCCGCAGCAGCCCAGTCCAGAAGATTGAACTTGTTCAGCACGTGGATTATGAACTCGTTGCTTTCGATTAGGGATGCTCCGATCTGTCGTGGAACAAGGTCAAAATAAATAAATATTGGACAACATCACATACATTGCTCTGATCCTACGGTAAGTGAATGAAGCACTTGTTATAAAAATCAAGAACAACGACTTTACCACAACACCCAAACCCGAGACAATTAGAAAAGTTCGTTGTCTACATTGACCCGAGTGGGAATTGAACCCTGAACCTCAGAGATGGCGACACCATATATAGAGGCGTGCTCGCCTCTCGCCTACGAAGGTAGCCAGTAGGTATTACAGGATCTTCATTGCTGACGAGTTTTTATCGATAGCCTAAGTAAATAATTCGTCAGCTATAAGTCACCGAGACACAATAGACAAATTATTGTAACGCGGTCTCATGAGACCGCTTGGGTGTTGTGGAATTAAATAAGACGAAGTTTCAGACTTACGGTACGTTTATGAGATGTTCTTTTCCCATCTTAATATCACCATGAGTTTACCTCTAATTAATACAAAATAAACATTACACATTTGACTAAAAAATCGCGTATTGCACCCAGAAAAAAATATAACGTCGAATCGCGAAAATGGTAGTCATGGTTTCGAATTGTGGTGCAATCCACAACACCGGATGTTTAGAGCTGGGGCAAAGAGTGGGGATCGCTTTACGCATCTTACGAGGCGACCATCGTATCGGAGACACGTATGCGCGGAGCTAACAACCAATTACGGCCGGCGGAGCAACCACAGCGCACGACTAGCCAATCACGTAATCGTAATGGTTTCCTGCGCGTCTTTCGCCCAGCGCTCAACATCTGTGCCTGCCGCTAGTTGTATACCTGCAGCATGAGCACGTCCCTGTCCAGCATCTCGGCGCGGCACTTGACGTTGTGGTAGAAGTAGAGCTGGTTGAGCAGCGCGAACCCGTTGCGTCTGTGTGTGCGTGTGTGCGTCTGTGTGCGCGTGTGTGTACCTGCAGCATGAGCACGTCCCTGTCCAGCATCTCGGCGCGGCACTTGACGTTGTGGTAGAAGTAGAGCTGGTTGAGCAGCGCGAACCCGTTGCGTCTGTGTGTGCGTGTGTGCGTCTGTGTGCGCGTGTGTGTACCTGCAGCATGAGCACGTCCCTGTCCAGCATCTCGGCGCGGCACTTGACGTTGTGGTAGAAGTAGAGCTGGTTGAGCAGCGCGAACCCGTTGCGTCTGTGTGTGCGTGTGTGCGTCTGTGTGCGCGTGTGTGTACCTGCAGCATGAGCACGTCCCTGTCCAGCATCTCGGCGCGGCACTTGACGTTGTGGTAGAAGTAGAGCTGGTTGAGCAGCGCGAACCCGTTGCGTCTGTGTGTGCGTGTGTGCGTCTGTGTGCGCGTGTGTGTACCTGCAGCATGAGCACGTCCCTGTCCAGCATCTCGGCGCGGCACTTGACGTTGTGGTAGAAGTAGAGCTGGTTGAGCAGCGCGAACCCGTTGCGTCTGTGTGTGCGTGTGTGCGTCTGTGTGCGCGTGTGTGTACCTGCAGCATGAGCACGTCCCTGTCCAGCATCTCGGCGCGGCACTTGACGTTGTGGTAGAAGTAGAGCTGGTTGAGCAGCGCGAACCCGTTGCGTCTGTGTGTGCGTGTGTGCGTCTGTGTGCGCGTGTGTGTACCTGCAGCATGAGCACGTCCCTGTCCAGCATCTCGGCGCGGCACTTGACGTTGTGGTAGAAGTAGAGCTGGTTGAGCAGCGCGAACCCGTTGCGTCTGTGTGTGCGTGTGTGCGTCTGTGTGCGCGTGTGTGTACCTGCAGCATGAGCACGTCCCTGTCCAGCATCTCGGCGCGGCACTTGACGTTGTGGTAGAAGTAGAGCTGGTTGAGCAGCGCGAACCCGTTGCGTCGCCACATGCCGGCGTGCACTTGCGCTATCATCGCCATCGTTTGGAGCACCGGCTCTGGGGTGAAACGGAACAGTCAATACAAGCAGACAAGTGCGACTTGAACTAGTGTACTTATAGGTTAACCTGTAATTGATAGGTAAAGGAGTTCAGACGCAGAGTCGTTAGTGTGGTAATTTAGGGAGCATTGTAAATATAATAAAAACTATTTTTAAAACAGAAATAGCAATTGATGCGTTGCGCAGCTGTTGTACTGTGTCATCTTCTCCCGCACCGTACAGCACTCATTGTATTATTATTGTGATTTTTTTTAAATTACCTACTACAATTTTTTGTTAAGGAAGAGTAGCTCCTTCTAACACAGGTGCGGTAGCACTTACAAGAAAGAGTCCACCACTATGTTTTTTCAAATGTCTGTTAGCAAATAAATCATTTTTTCTTTTTCTTTTTTCAACTTGCAAAAACTGCAAAAATAGGGGATCTATTTCAACTCTGCTGGAATTTTAAAACCGCTACTACAAATATTTTTGCAAGTTCCATAGTTTAATCTTCGAAAATAATGAACTTCCATACATATCTTATCAATAGCGGTATTTGAACTCCTTCAAGACTAAAACATTTCGCGACAAAAAGTAGCCTATTTCTTTTTTCAAGATTCAGTCTATATCTGTACCAATTTTCATCAAAATCGATTCAGTAGCTTAGGCGTAAAAGCAGAACAGACAGACAGAGACATTCAATCTCACCGATAAGTTCCTCAGGCGTCGGCTTCGGCTTGTCCGGGCGATCGAACTCGCGGCTGTGGTATGTGAGCCCGTGGCGATGCAGCATCAGCGTGAGTCCGGCTATGAACCGAGATAATGGCCGGTGGATGGAAACCGGCTCGACGGACACGTCGTACGGGATCACTGATGCGCTTTGGTTGCCTAATTCTGGAAGCAACAATAGGGATGTTGACCCCATTCATAAATAATCTAAGGCATCATTTATTAAAACAGACACTTTATGTTAGGCCTAATAACTAAGTACAATTTCATTTAAGAGGCAAACTGGTTTTTGGTTGCTTTAAAATCGTAAAAAAGTAAGGCAGTTGAGTTTATCGGACAGTGACGTCATAATCCGATATCGCCATACAAATTATTAGGAAGATATCTGTTTTGACAGTTCATAAAAAGTATGTCAATTGATTGGTGGTGTCAACTAGCCTATTACTGTTGTTAGTCTACACCTAGAAGGAATGTTATCAGTTAGTCTTATCATACTAGCGGTTGGCGAACGGCTTCACGGCGGGACGGACACGCAGCGAATACGTCGCGGACGCGCAATGAGATCGACGCTATTATCAGCGTGGACGCCATTTTGTACACTCTTGTACGAACGCCAGCCCTTATAAAATCGTCGATGCTTTCGTTTTCGTCTACTGCGTCTTCAAAGTAACAAAAGCAACAGCAGAGTTTCCTCGTCGGAATCCATTATGTTACTGAGTGTACTGTACGTCGTAAACTCGCTGCGAACAGGCGACGAAAACGTTGCGTATCCACCACGCGCCCTCGACGTCTTTGCTGCGCAGCCGCGACGCGTTCGTGACGTGTTCACTGCGCACCCGCTTCGCCCCGAAGCTGCTCGCAAACCGCTAGTATGGTAAGACCCTTATGGGACATACTTCCTTTTATCCTTGTTCCCAGATATTTATGTCATTGTTTGACACTTAATTAGTCATGACGCCACGGATATGGGCGCAATAGAAATTTTCATAATATGCGGCCATCGGGTAGTTCGAGCTAGACTGGTTAAAATTTAAAAGTGACGGAATATGAAATGAAATTTTCGATAGATCATTTACGAAGTCGATTTGAATGACTAAAAACATTTAGGACGGAAAATTATTATGTTGTCATAGCGGTCACTGCGATTAACAGTTATTACTAATAGCTGTCAGCAGCAAAATGTAAGTTTCCAGAGTTACTTTTAAAAAAGTAGGTCTCGGAGTTAAAACCTTGTTCCGACACGGCGATAATCGCGCGGTAACCGAGCGGATACCCTTGAACGATTCCGAACAATGATAGGTAAAAACAAGGGCGTGCGGTGCATATAGGCAATAAGGCAGTGCCTACCTGGTAAATGAAATGAAGTAGGCAATAGGTACTTAAAAATGTGTATCAGATATCAAAACCACAGATTTTCATCAATAAAACCCTTAGTAAGTGTCTAATGCCTACCTCAAAATAAAACCAATGCGCGCCGCTGGGTAAATAAGTCCTCGAGGTCTCTAAACACGAGTAGATAAATATCGAACGTGTAGCATTCGCCTAAGAGTGTAGAGTGTGAGGAGGTAGAGCACTGACCTCTAAGCACTTTGGGCGGCGGCACGTAAGTCTCAGCGTGGCGGCGCAGCGCCATGCGGTAGGCGTTGGTGGCGAGCGCACGCTCCGCGGAACACCACTCGAGCGAGAGCGTGATGCTGTGGGCTAGCTTCACGTGCAGGTTGAACGCGGACTCCCATTCGGGCTCGTACTCCATGTGCTGGCCCACCTGCGCGAAATGAAGTAACCCGAATTACATCAGGTATAATTTTCTCTGCACTGTCTGTTTTGTGTGGTGTGCAATAAAGAGAGCACCTGCTCTAAAATAAAAATAAAAACACTTTTGGCAACCCTTATTTTTTCTGTTTAGGTAGATAGCAAAATATATTATAAAATATATTTTCGAATTCTATCATTTTGTATCAGGTAATATGTGTGTATCAGGTTCTTGAGTGACGACCACGAGCTGGAAAGCGCAGCGTGGTGCAAACTATTTAGTTCTTGTAAGATCGGAATGGAAACCGCTAGTGGAACAGCTTGCTTGAACCCTTTGAAATCGAGAAGTGTTTAGTCTTACCTGTCTCACCACGGAGTCCATGCCCTGCATCATGACGAGCAGGTTGAGCAACAGCGAGAGGCCGTGCAGGAAGCCCTTGCGCAGGTCGTCGTCAAACGAGGAAGGCACGCAGCTGAGCAGGTACTTCACGTCGTACAGGATGAACTGAGCTCGCTTGAAACCCATCGAGACGTGGTTGCGATCGAATTCGAGGCGGCCCTGGGAAAGTCAAGGTAAAAATAATAACTTAAGTAAGCCACTGTGTATTTTAAAGTCCAGTTTTCTTGCTCAAATATAGCTAGTTTGACGTTAAGTCCCATGGTAAAAGTTGTATATGAACAGGACAATCGAAGAACCGCGTATAACGTCCAACTAAGGGTACAACTTGAGCTATCTCAGTCACATCGCGAGCGACGTGATAGTAGTCAATTTAGTGGTCTGGTCATTGAGGTATAATGTACTAGCGTACTAGAGAACACATCTCGAACTTAATGTTTCAGCCAAGCATTGTAGCCCGGTGGACTACAAAGCTTCAGTCAGTGTCAATAATTTGAAGTTGTCAAAACTGCTTCTTCTTCTTGATTGTTCAATCAATGAATTTGTAGTCCACCGGGCTACAATGCTTGACTGAAACATTTAGTTCGAGATGTGTTCTCTAGTACGCTAGTACATTATACCTCAATGGGTAAGGTACCTTAATTATTAGTTAAACTTTCACATTCAGATAACACTGAATGTAAAGCCATGACCCAAAACGGTTTGAACTCTAATATAAGGTTTACAAAGGCCGATGGCATTCATCTCTCCAAATATCATCGTCAGATTTCTTCAGCCTCTGTCTGCCTGTCTGTTCAGCGACAGACACGGGCGATTGGCCAAAGTGTCGACTGACACCGCAGGTGAATTGATCGCCGCGATTGCGACTGCTTCATAGCATGGTAGTTGGAAGGGGCCGGTCTAACCGACAATATTGTTACGCGTTTTCCAGGGCTGTAAGCTGTCTGTCCAATCTTCCCTGGCCTATTTGGAAGGCGTTAAACAGACTTCGTTCAGGTGTAGGCAGGTGCAATGAACTCAGGAAAAGGTGGGGCTTCATTGAGGACGACACGTGCGAGTGTGGCGCCTTACAGTCTATGCCACACTTAATGTCGTGCCCTACCTCTCCTGCCACCTGCACGCAAGAGGACCTTTACAACGCCAACCAGAAGGCCATTGGTGTTGCCACTTTTTGGGCGCAGAGAATTTAATTGCCATAGACTCGAGAAGAAGAAGAAGAAGAAGAAGAAGCTGTCTGTGTTGTCAGTGTCAAGAAGCTCGAGCTTAAAGACGAGCTATTCCCGGGCTGGAGTGATTAGGAGAGGGGAAAAGGCGGCTTGCTTATCGCTCCGTGGCGGTGACACAAATATTTATAATAGTAAAAGCTCTAAGTGCAGTGGCCATCCAACAGCGTAAAGCGGCCAGACATGTAATATGAAGATTTTGTAGAGATGTAGTGGCGGAGTGTTGAAGATTTTGTAGGGTACCGTCTAGGAACGAGACAAAGCGGTGTGTAGTGTATACTTTGTTGCACCCCGAAAAGGAACAGGACAGAGCGGTGTATGCAACTAGCGGCACGGATGCTGAGCGCTAGCCGAAAGATGCGCAGAAGACCATTACGATTACGTAAATGGATAGTCGCACGACGCGCCTGCACCGCCGACCGGGATTGGTTGTAAGCTCCGCGCACACGCGTCTCTGATCGTCTCTTAAGATGCGCAAAGCGATCCCAACTGCTTGCCCCCTTAACATCCATGCCGGGGCTTGTAGTATTCGTACCTTGTTGTCGCAGCGGCGGTTGCACTCGCTAACAAAAGTGTTGAGCACGACGAACAACGCCTCGTACTTCGCGATGAGATAGTGCGCCAACGTCGGGGTCGTGTACAACTGCACCGACAGCGACGAGATCGAGAACGAGTGGTCGTGGTCGTCGCGGATGAAGTCCTTCAGGACTGACGCTGGAAAAACAACGCTTGTTTAGTTCACGTTCTACTAGGTAGTACGGTAGGATTACATGATCAGTATTTTAATGCCAATCAGTCTTAACTGACGGTAGAATGATGGATTTGAAAACTGTTTTCGAAGGAGTATCCTATCGATTGTTAGCGATATAGACTTTATAAATCTACCTATAGGATACAATATTGCAAAGCTCTATACACGCAGCTCTAAGTTAGGATTTTGCTGGGTGGTCAATCACAGCTGCCTGTCGAAATCTCTAAACAAGACCGCGATCACTTCGACATCACTTCACTTATAGACGATAGTAATGTAAACACACTTCTTAGCAATATAGAGGTTATGTTTGTTTGTATCGATAGGCTGTTTTCCATAAATTTGTGACTTATTGACAATTTGTGGCTTTCTAACAGACTGATGACATAATGAGCGTGTAACCTTTGTCCACAGGAGGTGATTCCACTGCTCGAATATAAAAAAACTTCACAACGAGCAGGTGTGCCGCATTTCCTGTGTGCACGCCGGGTACCCAAGTAGCCAGTCAGAGGCAAAAAAACTTTCGGCTTGAGGCCAATAAAATGTTTGTCATGAAATGATAATGCGAGGTAATTTGCACTTCCACTAACAAATTATTTTGAAATCAGTCTATATTCTGTGCTATAGGTGTTTATGGGACTAACAACAAAACTTATCCCTGTCCTGTTTGACCTACAAGTATGAGCTATATCACTCACCGTAGTGCCTGGTGAAGAGTATCGCCATAGCGCGCTTAGTGGAGTAGTCCATCAGCGTGGTGGCGATCAGTAGGCGGTGCCAGGCGGTTCGGGCTGCCTTCCACATGCGGAAGTCGTCCAGCATAACCGCGCCGGCCACGCCGCCGTTGCCGCTCACCGCAAAGCCACCCCACGGATCCTCGCCTAACGCCACCTGGCTCACGGCCAGCCGGAGACTTGGCTCTTGGCTTACGAAGTTCTGAAGCCTGCAATGCTATGCCTTAATATTGCGACCGATATTACATCTAAACTGGATAGTATATATGCGAAAGTAACTGTACGTTAGGCCCGCCATACACGAACAGCTTGAAGCAGCTAGTATCGTCCGCTTTAAGCTGCGACTGCATAGTAAACTATAGTATTCTACGTACACACATACACGGAACCGCTCGAGCAGTTGTGGTGACTGCTTTGGGCAACACTGACTGCTCGAGCTGTCGACTGCTCTCGCGCAGTTACCTCCGCCCGCGCGCGCTCTTCATTCCACGTTTGATACTAATTTGAATGAAAATGAAATCGTGACATGTTGAGCAGTTAATACCAACTGCTCCAGCATTTATCAATGGCAGCTTCAAGCTGTTGAGTATGACTGCAAGAGCGGTCTGTGTATGTTGATCACTGGCTAACTGCTCGAGCTGTCCGTGTATGGCGGGCCCTAGGGTAGCTACACTACACACATATTCGGGCCGGCATTGAATATAATTATGTCGAACAACAAAGCAGATCAGGAGCAACAACTCCATCACATCCATCTACACATGGTTTTGTCGCCCGGCTTTGTCCATTAATGCCGGCCTGAATATATGTGCAGCAACCATTTGTATAGTACATAGACATCATGTCAACTGATTTCAGTCCACTGCTGGACGTAGGCTTCGCACAAAAAGAACGTGATTTTGCGAACTTTAATGTTCATAATATTATAAGTAACGAAAATGTGTCTATCGATTTGCCAAATTACTAGTTTAATAACATTTATATAAATTTACGTTCTAATCTAAAACATCATTTCCAACCCAGGAGGCCTACGTAACGTAGGTAATCAAATTATCATATAATATAAAAATACAGCAAGATTCAGGAGACTATCAACTGCCTCATCTGCCTGCCTGATAATCATCATCATCATCTCAGCCACAGGACGTCCACTGCTGAAGATAGGCCTCCCCCAGTGACTTCCAGATCGGTCGATTGGAAGCGGCCTGCATCCAGCGTCGTCCTGCAACCTTTACCAGGTCGTCTGCCCACGATAATATATCTGCCTGATAATAAATCCCACTTAATATTATAAATGCGAAAGATGTTTGGATGTTTGTGACATCATCACGGCACGGATATAAATGAAATATTGCACACATATAGAATATTTGGATTACCATATAGGATACTTTTTATTCCGGTTAAATGTTCCTGTCCTGTTGGTTGTTTTTCTACATACCGTCCTTTATTTGAACGTTTTGCGTTATGTACTATACGAAACCAAACGTCCTGGTAGTACACGCAAACGCAGTTGCGAGCACAGCTAGTACTAAATGATGATGATAATGATCTTTCCGACCGTTTTCGGCCATGGCGACCACTTCGACTCCTAATTGGACGGGCGCTGGTGCACCCGAAGATGGCTTATGTAGCCGATCTTCGCAGCGAACTCCCGTGCACAATGAGGGCACGTTAGTACACCGCTTACATAATTATAGCTGATGGCGGCATGAGGACGGGCTTTTAGCTCATCGCGCTTAGCGTCGAGGTCAGAAATAAAATACAAAGAGGACTCACCAGTTGAGCAGCTTCATAGCGTAGGTCTGATGCGCGATGACGTGCGCGTGCATCACCAGCACCTTGAGGCTGGGCCCGTGCCGGGACGTGAACCTTTCGAACATCGCCGTGCAGCTGAGTAACACCGCACTAAGTCACGCACCCACACCACACGAGCGAGCGGACGGGCCGCGCAGTGAGATATACGCCAGGCAGGTTTTTAATCATTTTATTATTCGGCATGTGACGATGCACAGCATCTGTGAGAGAGCGTCATACTTCCCCTTCCATTTCCGGTCAATTGCAGTCCTTTCTGGTCCGTTTTAGCCAATCAGCGTTAAGTAAAATGTCACGTGGTCTCCGTTGGCCGCTTGCGGTCGGTTTGCACCGATTTGAATCATAGCGTCGTTTTTCTCCAAAGAAACAACATCAATTGCGAATGTTACGGTATTATTCAAATAGTGAATATCGTAAAGTATAAAGTGATATCGGCAGTTTAAATAGCGGTTCTTTCAACGTTTCACGATGAGTGATCGTGAATATAGCGATTATGAAGGCACGGCAAGCGAAGTGCCAACCTCGTAAGAAGGCGTCCGCGTCACGCCCCTGCCGATGTCGGAGCGTGCCGATGCGCGATGGCGGGTCGCGGACCCGCCGACCCTCGGCCTCCAGCGCTTCGACCGAGTCGAGTTCTGCAGAATCGGAATATTCCTAAACCCCAGGTGATACGAAGCCGACGCGGTAAGTCGTTTATTTAATTTAGCTTACCAAGTAAGCAACCTTATAAGCTTATTGTGGCATAACTACGTTTTGGACACGAACACTGCCATGCCGGCGCCGCCGGGCGCGCCCCTGCTGCCGCCCGCCGCGCCAGACGCGCTGGCGCCGCTCGCGCAGCCGCGCCCGCCGCGCCGGCGCCCGCCGCGCTGGCGCCGGGTGCGCTTGCGGCTGGCGCCGGGGCCCAGTATGCACTTTGACCTATACACTGTATCGCCTAGCTGTCGCTACTTGCCCGCCCGATACTTAGTTAAATTTCGGTTCAGTTAATACTATCGTGAAGGATTCTAAAGTACCTTTTGCGAACCCTAACCGTGTTAAGCAACTCGCAGTCCTCCAACGATTTAACAATCCCGATTGTGCGGCAAGGACGCCCTAAAATCTCATAGCGCAGCGCCCGGGGTTAGTCGAATTAAAAGTAAACAATGAGTTGTGACCATTCGCTAAAGGGAAGGATTACACTGCTAACTCGGAGAGAATTGTGGCAGCTTTAACCAATGCATTACTTGCATTACGTGAACTCTTACATAGGAATTTACAACAGATAATTGTTTGGTCAGCAGCCCGGATAAAGTTTTATCACCTACCTCCGTGTTTGACAAAATATCCAGTTTATTCCAGCCTAGTACTGAATTTTACAAAAATAATGCCGCTTGTTTGCGGAAAGCAAGCAAGCAAGATTACACAAACATATAAAACACCGTCGGGAGCGTATCCTAGACGAGTTACCAAATAAAAACTTGCGAGAGGGTCTGCGTAAGATTTCTCCAAGCTCTAAATATTTGTTTGACGAGTCTCGGCTTCAAACGTATATATGCATCACAGGCGGCATCGATAAGCGGGTTCGTCCTTGGTACAACCGAGAAACACGTGACCACAAAAACCGAACAGAATGTTAGGGGTGACTAAGCCAAATAATAAAAATAATTCGTTTCCGTTAACGACAAAACGAATTCTACAAAGAAGGGTAAACCTTCTCTAACAACGCTTAACAATCTTTTTCTGCCAGGTCCAAGCAACCTACAGGAAGGACGTTCAGGCAAATAAAAGTAAAGTCGATCAATGAATTGATCCCGCGTTCGAGCAGAAGCGGGTTCTACGGGGGCTGCCTGCGAGCGTATCGCAGGGAGTGGCTGGCGCTTTGGGCTCCGTAGGCCCTTCTCGATCTGATTACGGGAATGCGTCTGCCATCTACCCCCAAACCTCTGCTGATCTATCCATCACAGAGATTGCTTCGCCGGTTCGAAACCAACCAGTCAGCCGAAATGACGCAACAAATCGAATTATTACTCCATTAAGAACATCTGGCGCGCGCAACGCCCCAGTGTTTTGTCGACCACTTCCCCGGCGAAAAAGAGCGACGTGGGCAACGGGCCAAGATTCAATCTCAAAGAACCGAACCAAAGCTATTCAAGCTAATATCTCACTACCAAATACCTCACTTCCTTCAGGAGAGGGGTAAAAATCGATTTGTCATCAGCGTATTTCCATGTGAACATCACAAATTGTCTGTCTCAGGACTGGTATACAAAGGGCGAGTTCTACAGATGACATGTTTACCATTCGGTCTGTCATGTGCACCTATGTGCTTCTCTTCTCTGACGAACTGGATGGCCCAGCTCCTCCGTTCTCAAGGCATGCGGACCATTGTGTATTTAGACAACTTCCTGATAGCCTGCCAGTCAGAGAATCTGTTACTATCACAGACACAAATAGCCTTGGACACTCTCCAAGCACTGGGATTGACCATCAACAACGAGAAGTCTGTGCTAAAACCAACACAGGTAATAGCTTATCTAGGGATAATCTAGAACGCGCAACAGAACTTCAAAGGCCTGCCGCTGAAGAAAGCACAGGCGACACTATTCAACTTATGACGAGCCGTCCTCAAAAGGACGATGGCCTTGAAAGGGACTCCGAGCCCTGCCAATTTTGTTGTGGTAATAGGGTACCTGCACTGTGGTCATCTACAGCTGTTCTCGAGGGACCTTCATAAACTATCACCACGAAAACAAGTACAGCTGCCGCATTCCGCTGTGGACCATCTGGAGTGGTACGAATAGCTCCAGAAACATCCCAAGATAAAAAAAAAAATGCAGCTTGTCCCCGAAGTTAACCCAGCATTTTCTGACGACTGATGCATCCGACTACGGATGGGGGGGGGGGCAGCTGGATACGGTAGCATCTAGCAGATGGCAACCCAATCAGCAACATTGGCACTGCAACAGCAGGAAGCTGTTTGCAATCCTAATTGCAGTGAGGCACTTTAAATCTCGAGAAGGTAGCCATGTAGCGGTACAATCGTCGTTTCGTACATACAAAAGGGGCGTGGGACGCGATCCATAGCCCTGCTCGAGCTTACTTACCAGCTTCTGAACCTACTAGACAAATGTAATATCTCGATCTCCCCAGAGAACATTCCAGGGAAATTCAACGGTATTGCGGACAGAATGTTGCGAGGGAAACGTCCATCCAAGTGGCACCGTCAGTTTGGTACTCCTCAGATAGACCTTTTTGCCAGAAAAGAATCTTAGTCGACACATAATATTTTACTAATATTATGTATCGACGGAAAGTCTAGATCGGTCAGCCCATTCTGCAATGCCTTTAGCCGGTTTCAACTTATTCCCTCCTCCGAGTTTCATTCCGTGAATCCTTCATCACCTAAACTCGACAGAAGAAGTGTTGTTATTAGTGGCTCCAGTGTGCAAGAGAGCTTTTTGGTTGCCAGATTTACGTCGTCGGGCATTCGGAAGACCGATGAAAATACAACAGCTGAATCATGTATTGATAGATCCGACCACCGGGCTACCGCCTCCTCACCAACCTGCTTGGCACCGTTGGAGCAGGTGGTGTAGTTCAAATAATTTTGACTTTAAACACCCGAACGGTGTTTGTCTAAATTTTTGGCCCATTTATTTCTTGTAGATAAATAAGCTTATCCTACTAACTTGTTACATATAAGTGTATATGTTGTTCTAACTTTTGGGAAGGTTATAAAAATTTAAATTCTAAAGGCTTAGCTACACATATTGTAAAAGCTATTACACTTCAAACACCTAAAGTGGGAATACCTCTAATTTGGAATCTAAATGAATTAGTTAACTGGTTGCAAACTAACTCTCCAAGTTGTGAAATTTTGCTTGCATGCAGCTTCGCGTGAACCATGCTAGCACACTCCTAGCGTTTGGCAGGCGTGTGTATGATCTGACACTTTTAAAAATATTTCTTCTGAATATTATGTTGATAATGACAATAATTATTATTATGTTCCACATGATCATTTGTTTTAAAGTCAGATACATGTTCATTTAAACAATCAGGTTAGAAGTTATTACAGCATTGTAACCCTAATGTTTTCCCCATTAATCAGCTACGAAAAGATATCAATTTGGGAGCCTAAAGGCGCACTGCCGAGTGTAATAATGCCTTATTTATTTCAATACGGGGTAAAAATAAATCTGCTTCGCATGCTGTAATCGGAAATTGGATGAAATCGGTCCTTAAAGACGCAGGTATACCCACTTCGCAGTTAGCGCTCAGTAGTAGCATTCTTTAATTTCTTAAACTAAGTATGAAAATTACCAAGTAGAAGATATCCTCGCGCGGGTTAACTGGCGTAGACAAAACACTTCCGCCAAGTATTATCAAAAATAAATCATTGGTAAATCAGGCCCTTCAAAATCAAATTTTGCAATAAAGTTTGAACCTGTTTAGACTAGCTTATTCAATTTAATATTAAATTCATACAATGGAAAAATGTATGTTATACGGATAATGATTTATAAATGCTTGATTTGTATATTTAGTTATTTACCTATTAATTGGCTATAAGAATAATATATTTATATTACTTAGGTACCATAAAAAAGGCTTTGGCAGAATAACAGAGTTTGCGCGTTTCCTGCATCCACTGAGCCATAGACCATTTTGTCTTATAGCATTAAGTTTGCATATTATGTTTTACTTATCTGTAATCTGCCTTGAGACAAATAAATACATTCTATTCTTTATACATATTTTCACAGACTTCATTGTTCTAACTGTTCTATCATCACATAGCGTCGTCGCGTGGTCACCAGGAGCTATAAACAGGTCTCTCACAGATGCTGTGCATCGTCACATGCCGAATAATAGTGCAAGTTTTACATAACAATAAAACTTGTATTATTGAGCAGAGACGATGCACAGCATCCCATTAAGATCTCCTGGTGAGAGACTTCTATGATTCAAATCGGTGCAAACCGACCGCAAGCGGCCAACGGAGACCACGTGACATTTTACTTAACGCTGATTGGCTAAAACGGACCAGAAAGGACTGCAATTGACCGGAAATGGAAGGGGAAGTATGACGCTCTCTCACAGATGCTGTGCATCGTCTCTGCTCAATAATACAAGTTTTATTGTTATGTAAAACTTGCACTATTAGGATTTGATTAATTAATATTTTTTTATTTTTATTAAGAGGTCATATGCGCGAGAGCAATTGTGTCGTCACTCCGCGACAAGGTCATTTAACCTTCTTAAGGCACTTTCAATTTAGACGTCTCGTGGCGGACGTCAGCCGTGCGTTTGCAGGACCGCACACTAACTGTTGATATTGGTTATATTTTTTCCAATGCATTTGTCATACAATTCTCCGTGTGCGGGTGGGGCAAACGCACGTTAGCAGTCCGTTTCAAAGCGTCTAAATTGAACGCACCCTTAGGTCTTAAAATATTACGGACAATGGGTAGTTTTGTTTGTGTAAGCTTATATTTGCCTATCATATTCATAATGCTCGCCTAGTTTCGATTTTGCTATGATCAGCTTCACTTTTGTAAAGCAAGTCTTAGTCCATGAGCAGCTAGTTTCGGTTTTGAAGAGCATCGTCTTTGCAATATTTTGAAATAACTAAAGTAATAACTCAGCTAGCTTTAGTTCCATTGAGCGTCGACTGTGACAAATTTAAAAATAAATTTAACTGATGATTTTGTAGACCAGCGGTTCTCAAACTTTTTTTGCTGATGGAACCCTTTTGGAAAGCGAAATATATGACGGCGCCTCATTTTTTTAAAATAATTAAGAGTATTATTATCAACACTGTACAAGTCTTATAGCCCTTAAACTCGACCTCTTTTAACCTGGAAGTTTATGATTGCACTTTTTGTTTTTTGCAATAATCATTTTAGTCTACAGATGATAATAATAAAATAAAACAAGATAGAGTCCGCCTGGCGTATAGCTACACTTAGTTAGAAATGTGATAAAAAGATCAAGCAATGTGTTATATTAGTAACAAAACATGTCAATGATTGTGGCTCCATTATATATTGCGTCTCGCCCCTTTTTTCATGTTGCACGGGATTGAATACAAATCAAACCCAAGCAACGAATAAAAAATTAAGATAAGGCTGAAGCTAAACGAACATTACTTTGTGAGTCGTAGAAGATGGTCGGACGCGGTGAGCAAGACCGTGGGCCGAAATATGCAACATGCGGTCCACATGGCCTATGATCGCAGTCTGTGGAGGAACACTATATGCGGTCGCGATCCTCATCAGTGAGGGACCGAGGAAGAAGAATATGCATTTATTTTGATTGACGACTAACTGAGCGTAGTCCTATAGCCTAAAGCGGACACAGCAGTATTTCTGATCTCGTCGCATGAGTTATGTGGGT
The DNA here is from genome assembly GCA_950371115.1 of Anania fuscalis. Lineage (NCBI taxonomy): Eukaryota > Metazoa > Arthropoda > Insecta > Lepidoptera > Crambidae > Anania > Anania fuscalis. Next base: position 11,242,588 of record OX493344.1, read on the forward strand.
CCACAACCATTGAGATTAGTGCAAAAGACATGCTCTGTTATTGTTACACAATAATTAAATATATAATAGGGATGACGACTAACTTTTTTTTCTTCGTCTATCAGGTAGATTATCAAAAAGTATTGGACACGTATTTTTTCTTTTTTCACAAAAACAAAATATTAAGAGAGATATATTGATTTGAAATGTCGCATGACGTCACGCTTAGGTACAGTTTTTTCTTAGAAGTGACGTCACGAGCCCCCTATCCCAAACATTGACGCGCCTAATTTTCTCTTCGTAATTTTTGGTTGATTGGCAAAAGAAAAATAAGAGCCCATTATTTTTTGATAATCTAAGTGACGGACTAAATAGAATTTCATTTTCTTCACACAGTTGTCATCCCTATATTGTTTCATTTTCGTGCAAAATATTATAGAATCCATGTGAGAGATTGTTTAGAAATCTACAGGTGAACGGCGTCTAGCTAGTGTAAACATGAGCATTTTTAAAGTTATAGTTTAAAAAAAATGTTATACGCGCTTTATGTTGAACAAAACGAGTCAAATGAGCCGAAACTCGAGGGTTTAGCTAGAAGCCATTGAAGATATTTATTCCTGGCTCTTTCATCAGATCAAGATTTCGATCCGGATTTCACATACTTACAAAGCTTCAATTTGATACTATTAAAAATCGGCTAGTCACTGACTAGCTGACTAGTAGTCAGTTATTAGGTAAATAAATATTTCAATTTTTTTATTAACTAGTAAAGCAACGCGATACATTTGTGTATATAATGTGTAACACTTCATTTGACTTTGCCTCGTTTAATGTTTAATTTATTTATATATTGAACGCGTTAAAACGATTCGAAGAAGACTAAACTTGGGGTTCACTTCTAAATACTTAATACGTCTCACATGGATCCTTAATTCTGGTATCAATTTGATACGAAAGTTAGTAGTAGGTATAATCGATTTAAGAAAAAACAGATGTTAGTTACACAAAAATCAAACTAAAATATGCGTGTTAAAATCGTTTTAATTGTGCATTCCAATCACAGGATGTTAAATTGCTCGAAAAATATCCAAATATTCGCTGTCGATCTAGCGTTGGCTTAAAGACTTTACGAGACTAATGGCCTGTTTCACAATCGATGAGTAAAGTTCTAATTAAGCTACTTAGAACTTATCTGCTCAGTAAACAAATAGGGATGTTGACTTTGGGCAGTTTTGCTTGCTTTCAATCGCAAATTGACAACAGCCCAATACTTTACTGAGCAGATTAGCTTACTTAGAACTTTACTCAGCGATTGTGAGACAGGGCCTAAGGGCTCTTTCAAATAATACGCTTTGAGCCGGACGTAAGCTGTGCGTTTGCAACACCGCACGCTAAATGTTGATATTAATCATATGTTTTTCCAACAGAGTTGTCATACTATTCTCCGTGTGCGGTGGGGCAAATGCACGTTAGAAGTCTGTTTCAAAAAGTCTAAATTGAACGCCAAACCATCTCATACGGGGGAGTAGTTGAAAAAGTGCCTAGCTTTATGTATTAAATAACAGTCCGAAAACATTACGCAACAGCTTAAAGCCTTGTATCGACTAGCAGCTGCTTCAATGGATACGGTAGATACCCTGATTCCGTATCTTGCAAAAGCAATGCCATAGCGAAAATTGGCTTTAAAATCGCAAATTGACAGCAAAAAAGCAATTTACTGCCAGTGCTGCCAATAGATTTTGGCACTAGGCATCAATCGGGCGATGACTGCGCGATGATTGCTGATTGTTAATTTTTAGGGAATAAGGGGGCGGACCGCGCTTCCCTTTGAGTGCGCCCAAAAACCGGCACCGAATGGAGCGCGAGCGCGAGCGAGCCGCAAGTATCCACTATGTGCAGCAGTTGCGGGAGCGCGGGGCGCAGGAGGATCGCGAACATAGTGGATACATGGCTTTAGAGTGGCTTTAGAGTAGAGGGTATATAAACAGCAGTTGTCGACGTAGTCAAGTGTGCCGAGTTGAGATTAATACTTTTTGTTTCAAATAAATATATATGTATTTTTATTGAATGCGAAATTTACCCTCTAGCTACAGTGGCGCCGCAAGTTTTTTTACGGACACTTTTTAATACACAGAGATGATTTTTCTTCCCTCTATCTTCCATAGTTTACATAAATTGTTTTGCTTGCCTCTACTATAGCGTAGTACAGCGGTTCTCAAACTTTTTTGCTGACGGAACCCTTTTGGAAACCGAAATATTTGATGGAGCCCCAAATAAAAAAAGTTAAGCTACTATATGTTGAACTGTGGACCAGTCATTATATAACGTGTTAAATGAATAACGCAAAACCTCTAAGGTGGTAGCTTAGAACATGAAACTTGAACAAATTTTGTTCTACAACATTCCCAAAATGCCAACAATAAAATTAGGATTTTCATACAAACTCGGACAGCTGATCAGTTTGTTTGGATTTCGTGAAAGTTGTAGAACAAAAAATATTCAGTTTCATGGGCTGAGCTTCCACCCGAGAGGTTTTGCGTTATTTCATTAACACGTAGTAGAACAGCAGTATTTTTTCTGCTTATTATTACAAGTATTCTCGCAGAGCTGTAGGGGCAGAGGCTTTGCGGACCCCTAAAGCTCGGCGGAGCACAGTTTGAGAATGGCTGGTCAGGTAAAAATTATGTGTGTCACTTACGCCTCGATATCAGCCTTCAGCTTGTCGGCGATCTGGAAGGAGTTGCACTTGACCAGCGCGCGGCCCTCGCGGTCGATCAGAGATACCAACTCTACGGCGTCGCGGTGGTTGCATTTCATCACGCGTGTCAGGGTTGTTATCACCTGTGTGAAGGGAACGGATACTGAGTATCTGAAGGTATATATGTCGCAGGGAAATGAAGATATTAGGGATTCCACGAAATCACGGAAGATGTCGAATATTCTTGTTTATTACGTCTCCTTACTAAAAATGTTTAGTCATATGTCGTTTCACTAAACCGAATCTAGTAAAATGACAAAAAAGCAGACACTAGAGAAAGATTCGAGCAATGCATCTACCACCCATCCACTAGTAACAGTGTGTGCGAGACAAATGCATGCGGTAACTTATCTTCGGTTTTTCATTTTTATAAGACTTTGAAAATGTACATACTCGAACCACGCATACGTTTTGAAATCGATTTAATTCTTATAACTGTTATTTTGCTTTTGAATTCACATAGTAAAGGCGTGTCATCAGTCATCGTCAGAACATTTTTAGTTGCGTCAGTTAATTTGTAATTTTGTTTTATTATTTTAACTATCAACACTTTTCTCATTTTCCTAGATTTAGTTAAGTGAAACGACATATCACTAAAAAAATTGTAAGAAGACGTAATAAACAAGAATATTGGACATCATCCGTGATTTCGTGGTATCCCTAGGGATTCCATCAAATCACTAATATCCTCATTTCCCTGCGACATATACACATAATTCGGGCGGGCATTATCGGTTCGGCAGTATATGTCGAACAATAAAGCTGACCCGAAGCATCTACTACATTAAATGCATTAACATAATATCCGGTTTTCCCGCCCGGCTTTGCCGATTAATGCCGACCCGGATATGTGGGCAGCAACCCTTATTAAGAGATCCATATCTGGGATAGCAGTGGTTCCTATTTTTGTCACCCGTACGATTCAGACGAGACAAGAAGACGGGCGATGGATGGATTGGCCAATGGTGGAGAGGAGACGCTGCTGTCTCCTCTCCACCATTGGCCAAACTGCGATCGCCAACCCGCCTGCCAAGCGTGGCGATTATGGCAAAATCCTCCTGGATTTTGGAGAGGCCTGTGTCTAGCAGTGGACTGATATAGGCTGGTGATGATGATGATGAAGATTCAGCTAAGGAAACTAATTATGGCAACCCCAAATACTGAGCCAAAGCATTGAAAGGGCAAAAAAACACAAAAGTTAGGAAGTATGAAAAATCTTAGCTCAGGCCCAATTATTTTATGCATTCAGAGGTACTGGTAGTGTGTAAGTTTAAAAAGTTGCTGTATATGAGCAGTTGATAACGTAATTTTTAAGAGTGTCCTATTCTTCGTACATTCTGTTAATGCCTAAATAACTTATGACGTTATACCTGTTCAAACGTGTGCGTTTCGTCGTTGTACAGAACAGTGCAGTACCGGTCCGGCGAGTCGAGAATCTGAAGGAGGTCTCTCTCTGCGTCTTTTAATCTGTAAAAAGTTATAAATAAATGAAATTCTTTCTACAATCATAATTATCTAGCCTCAAAGTAACCGAAACTCATACATATGGCAACTATTAGAATAGTTTGTAACGAGATTGCTACCATGTACCTTATTTTTGTGTTCCCGATATATAGGGGATGATGGGTTTAAATTGTCAAGTGTCTGGAATCCAGTGATTCGTATGTGCAAAAACCGGAAAAAACAACAAACTGCTGTTTCGCGGTCAGATACTGTTAGTGTTGTGTGTCGTGAACAGGTGCGAGAAAATAGTGAGTTTGTAGACAATGGTACCGGCGCGTGCAATAAAAGACAGCGAAAGAGGGTAGACCGATATGTTTGCCCTTAACAACTTACCTGCAAGATCTTCAGTTACTCCGTGATCATGGCGCTTGCAACAGTGCCGAAATATGCCATGAAAGTTTAAAACAATATATGGCAACTAGATAACGGATAAGCAAACATATCTTAATTATACACAATTCGTGAAGGAACTCAAAAACCTATCGTCCCCAAAGATTGTAAATTCTGTAAGCAATGTTGCTAGTTTATTGCTACTTTAATATACAATTCAAAGAGCTATGTCCGTGACTTTGGTTCTTCTCGTTATGGATCTATCTCGAATCAAAACGCCAAGCTATTTCTATAGCTCATTGGGTGACTGAGATTATTTAAAAGTTCATTCATGTCATCTTCATAACGATAGAATCGATTTTGATCATGCCCTCGATTCAGAAGCTTTCCATAGCAAACTGCCGATCAGAAAAACACGTCTTATGTGTCGGGGGGGGGGGGGCTAGGTTTATTTAGTTGTAGGATTGTTAGTGTACCATAAGATCGTTGGGCAAGCCTATTGAGAAGTCGAAACTAATTCCCCGGGTGACTCTGAGCACCCTTAACTAAGCAGTTAAGGAGTAAAGTCCTCCTAAAATAGTGGAATCGATTTTGATAACATTCGTTTATTTTTAGTTTTGCTAACATACCTGAGGTCATTGGGCAGGTTGGGCGCATGGTCGTGAGTGAGCAGCCGCAGACAGTAGGACAGACAGACCGACGCGACGATCTTCATGCGCTGCACCACATCGGGGCTGATGTGCGAGCACGCCTGTTCCTCGTCTGACGGCGCCTGTGATAAGGAAACATCAATTAATCATTAAGCATTGTAAAACAAATTATGTAATATACATTTTATTGGTAAGTAGATGACCCTGTGAATTTCGTACCACCTACGCATTTTGTTTGAGAGGTACAAACAGTTTGTATGGAGACATAATATTGACGTTTTAAGTATTTTTTACGCAATTTTTCCATATTTTCTCGCCGTCTAAACATTTCCTGGACTTCTCCGAATATTTCAATATCAAAATAAGCCAAATCGATCCGGCCATTGAGTTTTAGCGAGACAAACGAACGTCAATAATAATTCTTAAACATGAGATGTAAACCCCTGACTAATAATACGAGCAGTCGCGAGTTGCATTCTGTGACTGATTGACATAATTTATCCCTACGGTGGGACTACCCCCGGTGATGGTTTAAGCAAAATATGTATCCCATTTGACTGGCCAACTTGCGCTTGTGTGTGTATGCGCCCTATGTCGGGGGTCACTCACCGCATGCAGCTCGCAGAAGGGGTCCCGCTTCCAGGCCTCCGTGTCGCCGCAGTCGCAGCGCCGCCGCTTGTGTGTGTATGCGCCCTATGTCGGGGGTCACTCACCGCATGCAGCTCGCAGAAGGGGTCCCGCTTCCAGGCCTCCGTGTCGCCGCATTCGCAGCGCCGCCGCTTGTATGTGTATGCGCCCTATGTCGGGGGTCACTCACCGCATGCAGCTCGCAGAAGGGGTCCCGCTTCCAGGCCTCCGTGTCGCCGCAGTCGCAGCGCCGCCGCTTGTGTGTGTATGCGCCCTATGTCGGGGGTCACTCACCGCATGCAGCTCGCAGAAGGGGTCCCGCTTCCAGGTCTCCGTGTCGCCGCAGTCGCAGCGCCGCCGCTTGTGTGTGTATGCGCCCTATGTCGGGGGTCACTCACCGCATGCAGCTCGCAGAAGGGGTCCCGCTTCCAGGCCTCCGTGTCGCCGCAGTCGCAGCGCCGCCGCTTGTGTGTGTATGCGCCCTATGTCGGGGGTCACTCACCGCATGCAGCTCGCAGAAGGGGTCCCGCTTCCAGGCCTCCGTGTCGCCGCAGTCGCAGCGCCTCCGCTTGTGTGTGTATGCGCCCTATGTCGGGGGTCACTCACCGCATGCAGCTCGCAGAAGGGGTCCCGCTTCCAGGCCTCCGTGTCGCCGCAGTCGCAGCGCCTCCGCTTGTGTGTGTATGCGCCCTATGTCGGGGGTCACATTTACCGCATGCAGCTCGCAGAAGGGGTCCCGCTTCCAGGCCTCCGTGTCGCCGCATTTGCAGCGCCGCCGCTTGTGTGTGTATGCGCCCTATGTCGGGGGTCACATTTACCGCATGCAGCTCGCAGAAGGGGTCCCGCTTCCAGGCCTCCGTGTCGCCGCATTCGCAGCGCCGCCGCTTGTATGTGTATGCGCCCTATGTCGGGGGTCACTCACCGCATGCAGCTCGCAGAAGGGGTCCCGCTTCCAGGCCTCCGTGTCGCCGCAGTCGCAGCGCCGCCGCTTGTGTGTGTATGCGCCCTATGTCGGGGGTCACTCACCGCATGCAGCTCGCAGAAGGGGTCCCGCTTCTAGGCCTCCGTGTCGCCGCATTCGCAGCGCCGCCGCTTGTATGTGTATGCGCCCTATGTCGGGGGTCACTCACCGCATGCAGCTCGCAGAAGGGGTCCCGCTTCCAGGCCTCCGTGTCGCCGCAGTCGCAGCGCCGCCGCTTGTGTGTGTATGCGCCCTATGTCGGGGGTCACTCACCGCATGCAGCTCGCAGAAGGGGTCCCGCTTCCAGGCCTCCGTGTCGCCGCAGTCGCAGCGCCGCCGCTTGTGTGTGTATGCGCCCTATGTCGGGGGTCACTCACCGCATGCAGCTCGCAGAAGGGGTCCCGCTTCTAGGCCTCCGTGTCGCCGCATTCGCAGCGCCGCCGCTTGTATGTGTATGCGCCCTATGTCGGGGGTCACTCACCGCATGCAGCTCGCAGAAGGGGTCCCGCTTCCAGGCCTCCGTGTCGCCGCAGTCGCAGCGCCGCCGCTTGTGTGTGTATGCGCCCTATGTCGGGGGTCACTCACCGCATGCAGCTCGCAGAAGGGGTCCCGCTTCCAGGCCTCCGTGTCGCCGCAGTCGCAGCAGCCGCCGCCCCCCGACTGGCCCATCTTGTACTTGTGGTGCCTGTGCGCCGACACCTTGAAGCACTCCACGCACAGTACGCACGTGTTGTCCATGCCTGGAAACGATTACACGTTACGCTGCTATTCGGTTTTACACACTATCATTCAGAAGTTTGTCTGGCCTATCTCAGACATAATTGTTCACTTGGGCGTTCCAGGCTGGCCCATGATTTCGTTTACGTGAACGATAGCTATGTTTGCGTTCCTCAAGCGCGCATTGTACGAGTATAAAGATTATCTTCTGATACTTATTGTTTAGTGGTTGCATAATCGAACCCTGCACAGGGCAAATTTTTGTAAAATCATGGATGTCGTCACCTTGTTGCAATAGTACAAGCTATACTAGTTTAGGACTAGCTAATAGGTGTGATTGTGGAAACTAATTATGTGTAAAATCATTGATGAATATAAATGTATTAAGTCCATACTTAGTACCAGCTATGCTACTTAGCCTGAAAAGGCTGCTGACCTTCTGGAATGACCTGGGCTGGTTGGAGTAAGGAAAAAGATGCAGCACGCACAATGACCCAATCAAGAGGCTAAGTGCGGAAACAGCCCAGGTATAAAACTAAACCAGCTATACTGAGTTTCGGGCTAGACAATGGGTATGCTTCTTCTTTTTCTTCTTATCCGATAAGCACTTGACAGAGCGGTAGTGATCATTATGTACTCGTAGCAGTATTGGATGGGGCTGATGTGATGCGCTTCATGACATTTCGCCATCGCTGCCTGCTAGAGGTCATCCTGCTGCACTCGTTAACAGAACCGCCAATAGCAGATTTGATCTGGTCAGTCCGACGCGTGGGTGACCTTCCGCGCGGTCTAGTGACTTCTTTTTTTTTTTTTTTTTACTTAAGATGGGCTTACTCTTGACCCCAATCTTGCTCTAGAGCATAGATGGGATCTACGATGGAGCGAGCTTGCCCACTTCTACCTTCCCTTGGACGATATGGCGTTCTATGGACTGATTGTCACGCTGAAAGGGTATGCTTAGAAATAACTTATTTATCAGTATATTACCGCACTCCCGGCAACTGTATGCCGGCTCGCCCTGCTTGAACACGCGCCCGCAGAGCGTGGAGCGGCGCGGCGGCGGCTGCGAACCCTCGCTGCTGCCCCACACGAACTGCTCCACCGGCAGGATCAGCAGCTTGGCTGCCAGCTCCTCGTCGAAAGACCAGTCTGGAAGGGGCAGCGAACAATAGGCTAGTTAACACCACCAATCAATTAACATTCTTTCATGTAGTGTCAAAACGCACCTCTGCCACATGAGTAAAGAAACGGAACAGATACAAAGCTTCTAAAGAGCTAGCAAAATTTATACCTATTTTGGTAGGGTTGGCACAATTGAATAAATTTAAAATATAAATGTCCTTTTTTCACATTTCTTATTAAAATAGGTTATTTTTTTACAAATTACGTACTCTAAATATTATTTTTTTATTACTTTTGGTTTTTAATAGTTTGTTGTGTCTTTTAATCGATAAATTCTAAATCTAATATAAAGCTTTTTCAAATAATCCAATGGGAAATTATCACATGGCATATGAAATGTACAATTTTGCAAACGTGCTAATATGTCATTACCAATATTGACAATTTGTACATGAAGATCAAAATATTCGCGAAATTTTTGCTCAAGCAATTCAACAAATGCAATAAAATTGTCAGGAGGTATTATCACACACAGTACAATGTAGCGGTTTCGGCTCATACGTGACAAGCGGCCAGTGGACACGCACACACACGCGTTGCACTTGTAGTGATGTACCTATCACAGCGCATTCGTATGTAGCTTTGTCTCTGTTCCGTTTCTTTACTCATGTGCCTCTGCCTTATAATTTGTATGGCGATGGCAAGCTATGACGTCATTGTTTACCGGCCTCAACTGCCTAACTTTTTATCGATTTTGAAGCAAACAAAAATCTGATCTCTCAATAAATAATAATGTACCGGGTTATCGGGCCTAAAATTAGGTGGCCGATTTAAGAAATTATTTATGATTGGTGTCCACATCCCTATAGTTTAAGAGTTTTGTTAGTGTGACGCATCTAATATACAAGGTGTTTGGTAATTGGTATATAAGCCTCAACTAACCTATATTATTATTATTATATTAACATAAGCATATAAAATACTATGGTGAAGACACAAATATGATATAATTTAAAAAGAACATACAAATCGAATTCTTAAAATTCAGTATTGCCCGTATTGTGGACATCGTAATTTATTACTTTTAAACTTTCGCGTTGCATAATTTAAAACTTAATGGAACGGGAATTAACGCGATCATAATTTAGGTACAAAATGTTACCAACACACACAGATAGATACTTACACGCTGCCTCACATCACCATCCACGCCACTTACAATCCGTAATGTCATCATTAAGAAATAGAGCATATGATCTCTGTGACCCTGATCATTTGAAGCAAGAGCTAAATCATGTTCAGGAGGTTCTCATTAAAAACGGATACAAAGTGTCACCACATCTGTTGAAGCCGCCAAACTGCAAAATCAGCGATTGCCGAACACCTTCTTGAATCGGGCACTAATCACTGGATTGAATTTCATCAAACGCAAGTTCTTTCCACGGATCGCCACTTTTATTCAAGAGTTGTGCGTGAAGCTATTGAAATCAAAAAGTATAAAAATTTCAATCGAGAAGACGGTTTCAAATTATCCGCGACATGGAATCCAGTGATTAAAAATATACAATCTCGTTTTGTTTCGCGATCGAGTTCTCACCTGAATACGGACGCGGCGGTTAGTGTGCAGAATAGGGACACAGTGAGTGTAGTGTGTGACGGTACTTGGCGTGAAAATAATATTATGAGGGTAGATAAAGAATCTGCCTCTCATACGGAGTGAAGACATCGCTGTTCCAGTCAGCCTGTGACCACGGTCGGTGTAACCCGATCGAAACGTCAGGCAAAAGAGGTAACATTTTGTACCTAAATTATGATCGCGTTAATTCCCGTTTCATTGAGTTTTAAATCGTAATTTATTCCATGGACAGTCGCATTTTTCTACAGTTGCCTAATGGCGTTAATCAAATCGGCACTGATTTAATTTGACAGCAGAAGGTACAGGTGCGCTTAATAACTTAAGTTAACCTTAAGTTGTTAACCTTTTAAACGCTTGGTTTGATTTCAATATCAATTGCCATGCCCCTAGCAATCGATAAAGTAACACAATCAAATCATTAAGTATAAGTTAAATATGTGTACGTATTATGTATATGTCAGTATGTAGGTTTATGTATATTTGTAAGTATGTGTATATATATAGATATATAGATTTATATATGTATTTATATATTACATTGTTATGTTTCACGTCCTATACGATTAGTAAAATTATGGGAAACCTGTAATTAGCTGTATTCATAGTTATAAGTACTAGATAAAAAAAATGTATATAACGCAGTTGGTTTTCTTAATAAAATAAAATAAATTAAATTAAATTAGCAACAATGATAAATCATGTTAATGTATTGTCAGCAATTTTACTAAAATTACTACTGTTTGGCACAAGTGATGGTTACCAGTCACGGAGTATCTATTGGCTTTGTAATATCGTATATTGCATTGCACTTGCCAACCATTAGTAGTTTTAGATATATTTAAATAAATAAAGCTATGCCCCAGACAACACACCAATTGTCACAGACTAGAAGCAAAGAATAAACATGTTTGTGATACGAGACAGTGAATTTTGCTGTTTTAACAGTTTATTTTTTTATGTGGTGATAGCAGGTTGAGCCTCGAATGAAACTCATTAGCACAGCACCAGCGGGAAGAAACTGCATGCGTTTGGTACAAAGCACAGGATATAAGCAAAAAAGGGTACAAGGTATTATACCACTCATACAACAATTAGTGCATCATACAACATGTGGTCCGTAGGCTCTGGATAATGAAAATGACAGAATCAATCTTAATTAATCAAGTTTATTGTTTTCTTTCCGTAAAGGATCCTCTTGATAAACCAGTACTACCAAGAGAACATTGAGACAAGAATCCTTCATCAAATGATGATGCTTTTTTTGTTTTGAAATACTAGATACCATACCAAGACAAATATATCACGGGCATTGTGACCCGCATGTGGTCTTGTAAATTGGTGGGAAATCAATCAGGCCTTTTGAACACCGTTCACCAGTCCACCAGCTAAAGTCGGTTGGGAACAATCGCCCGACATGCCTTATTTGGCTGCGGCTAGGATTACTGGGACTCATCTACAGTCAGTGGTCTTTAAAGCCATGTATACAATATATTCGCGAACCTCTTGCGCTCCGCGCTCTTGCAGCTGCCCCACATAGAGGATACGTGCTCCCTCCGCGCTCGGCGCTCCAATAGGTGGTGGTTTTTGGGCGAAAAAAAAGAGGAGCGCGATCCGTATCCATTGAGGCAGTTAATGAGCGCGGAGCGCAAGAGGTTCGCAAACATAGTGGATACATGGCTTTAAAGCCCACTGACTGTAGATGAGTCCTAGTTATCCTAGCCGCAGCCAAACAAGGCCTAATGCTATCCGGAGACAGCTCTCTCTTTACCTACTTAAACCACTCTACCACCCATATTGTCTCGGAACAAACACTTACCCAAACAGTCCCTGTAAGGTTGTGGCGAGTATATCCTAAGCACAGTGAGTACTTGCCAGTGGTATCTGTCCCTTTTAACCATTGCTTTCATCCTTTTGAACTACTAGTCAAGATCGGCATGAAACAATTTCAAGTTTTAAAAATTGGCGGGAGACAGCACTCCTTTACCCTAAAGCACTACCGTTTACCATTCTATCTATACGACGTATGCCTCCCCCAAAAAGCGCTAAAGAGCACGATCTCCCGCTTTTTTCATCCAGCCACTGCCAGCCATCTACCTAAGGTTGTCGGTCCATAAGGATGAGGAGCGTCCTGTAGGACGTTTGCCAAGGCGTGGACTCCACTCGAGAACCCGTTTACTCCACCTTTCATCGCTTCAGCTACCGTTTACCATTACCCAAAAAGAAACCACCACTTACCCAGACATGTCCTGTTAGGCTGTGGTGAGTATATCCTGGGCACCGTCACGCGCCAGTAGTCTGTGAAGTGGCCGGGGGACAACACCCCCTCGGCCATCTTGGACCGCCACAGCTCCACGACGGCGTCAGCCCGCGCCGGCAGCGCGAACCTGCGCACCGATGACGTATCGTTCATTTTTGTGACGCACTTTACCAATCAAGCCACGGAAACACAATGGAAATTTTATTGTTACGCGGCCATATGTAGTTGTGGCGTGTCATTCATTTTGATGAAGCAATTTTTTTTAGCCCGTAAGGCCACGGAGACGTGACACAATGGACGTTTTATTGTTACACGTTACGTGAATGATTTTATGTTGACAGTTTAAGAACACAAACACAGTTTCAAGTCCACTTGATTATAATGACAATGTAGTCTTTTTTAAATTGTTTTCTAATTTGGAAATGAGACACAACGGAAAAAAATATTGTTACGCGTTTATATGCGGGTTGAACTTGACAGTTTAAGAACACAGACACAATTCATAGTCCACTTGATTTATTGACAACATAGTCTTTTTTATATTGTTTTCTAATATGAAAATGAGACACAATGGAAAAAATATTGTTACTCTGCCATATGTGGGTTGAGCTTGACAGTTTAGTTTAAGAAGACAGACACAATTTCAGTCTATATTACATGTTAGTCATTTTTCGATACTGGTTTCTAACTTATTTTATTAATATGTTTCTTGTATCAATCACACTACACGTAATAAATTTTATACACTATGGAATATCTTAATATTATAGCAAGTCATTAAATCCCGCCAATTGTCCTTGTTACAATACTTTGTTATTCATTGACCCTATTTGTAAGGATATTTTTAATGTTTTGTTTGACAGTACTTTAGATTGAATGTAAATGATTATTACTAGGTTATCTATTGTCATATTACTGGTATATTTTTTGTATTTAATGGGTTTGACCGCCAATAAATCAGTGAAACACGCTTGAACGCGATTGTATGCATTGTTTTGTATGTTGTAATACTATAAAATACCATATGATTTACGAGACTCTTTACTTCACACAAGTATTGACAATATTCCTGATTGTAGTTTAAATAATTAGTACATTTTAGTCAAACATTTATCAATGCAGTGACTTAACTTTATTGATTTTAGAAACGTGCAATTCGCTTTTGTTATCAATTAATCTATTAATAACATAAACAATTATGAGACAACCCGATGCAATACAGAGGGCCACTTCGATTTGTTACATTTGAATAAATAATTTTATTTTTCCTATCTATAATGCAATTACGTTATCATTAAGGTATTATGGAATGACAGATTTCCTTGTATCATCCTAGTATGGAAGCAGTATGAATAAAATAAAATTGTATTGCATTCCGCGATAATTACATTTGTAAGAAACCCTTTTATGATCCCACTACTAAGATTAATGCTAAAGTTTGTGAGGATGTTTGGATGTTTGTGACTTATTTGAATGCTGCAGGTGTAGCTAAGTTGCGCTGTCAAACGGTGGATATAGCCAGCAGCGTCGTATGGGTCGTATGCTGGGTAGCGTTGAACCACGATACGTGATGCCATCCGACGATCACGCGTAAACGGCTGAACGGATTTGGATGAAATTTTGCACACATATAGACTATGATCTAGATTAACTTATTAGATACTTCTTTTTAATATTTAATCTAGTTCAATGTTCCTGTTGGATATATTGAATAAACTAAAGACCACGCGACCAACAGCAAGTTAATAAATAAATAAGTCTCGAATTAACATCCTTGGTTGGTCATCAAGTTAGTACCTTGTGCTACCAACCAGACAATGAATTTTGCCAGAGGCGTCTCCTAGAACACCCAGACTCGAGTTAATTTAGAATTGACTTCAATCGGGAATTGAACCCGGGACCCTTTGGCGGGAATTACTGCACCACTACACCAATCAGGTTGCAATAAATACACAAAACAGAGGATTTTTGTCCTAGAAAGCATTTAAAAAGAGGTTATTTTATGGGTTGTTTTGTATAAGACAGACTTTTTGCATAAGCAAACAATTACTAAAAGTGTAAAAAAAACATATTCAAATTTTAAAATGAGATCTCGATACTTTGCTGTAAATCTTGGATGACAGTCCGCGATCGATTCACTGATAAACCGTACGTAGGTTTGAATAAATCAAAAAGAATTAACGAAATCGTTATCGACAAATCACTAGCGTGTTTGAACATTCATAATCATTATTTTTACACACAAACCTAATTTAATAGTATTTAAGTATTTATTTTATTTTTTTCTATCTTTTTAAGATTGCCACGGCGTTTTGTTTGAATATTTCGATTCACAAACCGTCCCGTACCACGGTAAACAACACACTAGATAGTAGAACTTACGTTTGGCAAAACGCCACAGATGTGAATTAGTCTATTTATAAAAAAAATACTACAGCCGATCGATCGTTGGAATTTTAAATTCTATTGCATAAAGAATACAGTTCAATCGATTGTGTCAATAGTGGCACCCCTATTAGGAAAATGTTAGACGTGAAGGTTGGTCGTTTGAAGGTCTAGTTCTGTTAAGTACGGATCGGAAATTTTCCTGCTATTGTTTTATTCACAATACCAAAGATGTTTCGGATGAACGGCTACGCGACCTATGTGGTGGATTTAAAAAATATGGGCCTTACTACAAAAAATTGACAAGGTTTCTAAGTCACTCAAATAGCCAAACAATTTGAATTGTTCAGATCAGACATGTCACGATAATGTTTACAAACATTATAAATTGGCTAATCTTTAGACAATGTTAAAACCTAGTTTATCTTTTTTGTAGCACTAAAATAATTTTTAATTTCTGTAATATCTCAATTTAAAAAAGCTATGATTTTTTACCGTAATAAAAAAATAAGTACTGTAAACTCAGCTACGACTATGTTATAAATTAGGATGCAGAGTTCGATAGAACATGAGAACTCTTACCGTAAATGTAACTAACATCCTTTATGACCTTTTTCTGGACAAAAGCTTTCATTCATTCACCTAAATAACGTGCGCAAAAAGATTTCGACGACTAATGTTGGCTCTGTAACTGAGCAGTTCTGAAAGAGTCGCTCAAACGGCAAAAAGACGCGGAGTCGATTCCCGTCCGAGGCAACCGAATCTTTATCTTCAATCAAGGGTTAAAGAGACCTAATTATCTCAATGGAGCACAAGTTGAATTAAAACTCGCTACTACATTTAGTTGACATTTATAAAAGAACTACAAAATGATTTTTTATCGTCATACTGTAAATCACTTTAAACATCCGATAAAATTATCTAAAATAGAAACCGAAACACATTACCCTCATTTTGCTTTAAAACAGTCGGATAAATAAAACCCAAAACCCCTAGAACATTCACCCCGCCTAATAAAAATACCAACATGCACGCGCTGTTTTTTATTAGTCATACCTACTAATAAATAAAACTGATTTCAGCTTAACAAAACTCGGCCTGAATAGAACCTGTCATAGTGAACCTTTCATAACAAACCTTACTTCACAGTGTTAAGGCTGGACATCGACCAGATCCGTGCGAGGAAAATATGCGGTGCGACAATGTGTTGCGAGGATGTGAAACGGTGTGACCCTTTCCACTAGAGCTGTGCGAGGAGTGTCTGAGCGAGGATAGGTAGTTAGCCGACTCTTTTCGAACACCATCTATTGACTGACTGGTAGGCGTCTATTTCTAAATCCTCGCTCGCATTTCTCGCTTGTTTTGTATGAACAAAAACCTCGCTCCGCTAAGTCCATATCCACCAGAGCGAAGTTAGGTAAATTAAGGGATGCTATTGGTGCTTACAAAACACATTCCTCGCTACGCAGCTTAGCACAGCTCTGTTGGATGCTCAGCCTAAGATTGATATTTGAATCACACTCTAGCACAGCTGCTAGTCAGTTTTACAAACTGTTTTCAAAATCAAATTTTAATGTACAATGAACTTGCAAGTATTTATAAAAAATATTAGAGCCTCACTTCACATGCATGGTCGCTTCGTTTGCACAGTTTGAAATTGAACACCTACCTCAAATGCAGATTGATAACAATCGCTTGACGGTAAGGAGAACATACTTAGCAAAACTGCAAATAATATAAATAAATGTAAATATTGGACATCACATACATGGCTCTGATCCTATGGTAGGTAAGTAGCCAAAGTGGTGTTACAGAAATCAGAAACAACGACGGTACTACAACGCCCAGACCCGAGACATTGTAGAAAAGTTCGTTTTCTACATTGATTGATCCGACCGGCAATCAAACCCGGAACCTCAGAGATGGCGACGCCAAGTCCAGCACGCTAGGCTCTCGGCTACGGAGGTCGTTAAATTCAGATAAAATTGTACGTGTAGCAAGTAGCCATGGTCTGAAATGACCCTAACATAACGACATCCGTAGCCGAGAGGCAAGCACGCCGGGCTTTAAATGGCGCCGCCATCTCTGAGGTTCCGGGTTCGATCCCCGGGTCGGATCAATGTAGAAAACGAACTTTTCTATATTGGCTCTGGTCTGGGTGTTGTGGTACCGTCGTAGTTTCTGATTTCTATAACACAAGTGCTTTAGCTACTTACCTTAGGATCAGAGTAATTTATGTGATGATGTCCAATATAAAAATAATGACAGGGTTAGTTCCCTGTTTAGTGGTCACGGACATCCAACTAATGGAAATGGCTCCAAGATACCTAGGATCATGGTCAACCCGTACCCGACTAGGAGCGACAGTTAACGGTATATTACATAGTAGGAGAATGTTATAAATGTCTGTCTGTAGGTACGCTAAGATGTGTACCAGTGGCGGTCAAGGTAGGCAGTAGATACTTAATTAAGTAATTTTATTGATAAATATCGATGTTTTACGTCAAAAACACACATTTGTAAGTACCTACTGCCTACCACTTTTCGTTTTCAGGGTAGGCACTGCCTAATTGCCTATATGCACCGCACGCCCCTGATGTGTACCTACACTATTGTTGGTGAAAAGATGTAAGGTCATTTTATTTCGTTTGTTTTAGATGTTAGACGGTCGCCTGTGGTTTCGCAAGTTGATTTCTTAAGCGGCTAATTTATACCGGTGCTGTTTGGTTACCTCTGGCCCAATTACTGAAGCCGGTTGTGATTGATTTTCTCCGGGCAACATCAAGTCATTATCAGTTGAGACCTTGTAACTAACGCGGTAGGGAATAGACACAGCGTCACTGTAATCAAAGATCTGACTGACTGTCGAAGTCTAGATGATTCTGAATTTCTGAGGCACAAAGATCAACAAATTGTAGTTGTGGATGTTGGCACGTCACCAAAACACAACAGGAAGACATACCTACTCACCTGCGACAAGACCTAGAGCACTCTTGTGGGTGACATTGAACTTATTACCGCAAAGGTAAACTAAAGAGTAAAGACAGTTTAGAGGAAATACCAATCAATAGTGTTTCAGTTTTAAAATAATAAATAAATAAATATGTATCCGCAAACAACGCAACTGTCATGCTCTCAAAGTAGGCAATTAACCTCCTCGTACCAGATAATTTTCCAGAAAAGAACAAGAAAGCCAAACAAAAAATACAAAGGTCAAACTGTTTGTTTGTAAGAAAGGAAATATGGGTCGGGATTTCGAACAAACAGTGCATTCTACCGAATAAGAAAGCTCTGCGTAGTAACGGGTCTAGTGGGATTGCCATCTACAAAATAATCACGTTGCGATCGATCGATATCGATTGAACAGTAATGCAAATTTAATGTGTGTTCAAAGTTGTTATTTCGTGGTAAAGATTTTTTTATTTATTTATCTTAAACTATCTCTCTACCTATGGGAAAAGAGTATACAGCCCATATTTTAAATCGCATTTTTAACAAGCATTTTTATAATCGCGAATTCTATTTGTTTGAAGTATAAATAATAAATACTAGACCACATTTATTCAGAACGTCTACTACGAAAAACGATATACGATGTTTCGGACGAAACGAAACACGAACGATACGCGAACGATAAGCCTACTACGAAACACTATCGGATTTCAATGCTTCGATCGGATCCATAGACATATTTCGGAATGACTTCGTGAAACGAATGACTAAGTTGCTATTTACCGAACTTATAGAAAAAAAACCGGAAATCATTTTAAAAAAAGCAACAATAAACGTGCTTTTTTATTTTGCTGCTTAAAACGATCAATACATCAAATTTTTAAGATTCTATGATATTTATTGTGATTATTTAATGTTAAAATAAAACAAATGTCTTCGTCAAACAACGAACGTCGTCGCCGATATTGGATCCGAAACGTTTCATAGTAAGCAATCCGCAAAACGATTATCGTATTGACGGATTTCGTTTTTCGTAGTAGACGTCCTGTTTCTGTTTTTTTCACGCACTCTTTGCACGCGACACTATTAAAACTACATTTCGTCTACCCAAAGGCTGTCTGGAGGAGATAAGGCTGCCTGATTGCACATATCTGTCTTGTTTAGTCGAACGGTTTATTATTTTGTGCAATAATAGTATCTGTCTACGTCCAGCACCCAGAAGGAGTTAAGCAATTAACGATGAAGAAAAATGGATAAGTAGGTACTAATAAAAAATAATAGCCAAGATAAAAGTCACAGTTTATTGAACCCAGGTTTATTTTATTTTATTAGTTGTCAATCGAGTCTAGGTCTGTCCTATATCTATGTTAGAGGTGTCCTAAAACTCGACATCAATCTGGTCATGGGCGGAAGCAGGGGCATGCGGTGCATATAGGCAATTAGGCTCTGCCTACCTGGTAAATGAAATGAGGTAGGCAGTAGGTACTTGCAAATGTGTATTACTGATGAAAACCACTCATTTTCATCGATAATACACATTTGTACGTATCTACTGCCTACCTCGAAATAAAACCAATGCCCGCCACTGGACGGAAGGCACTACCAGTTTTAACATCTTAAATAAAATAATGTGTCATGATGTTCGATCCTTTAGTATACTTGATGAGAATATCTGCCTACAGAAAATATGTGTTTTGACGTTATTACATACTTAACACGGGGTTAAGGCCCTGTGTCAATGGTAGGACACGCGTTCCCTAGGCAAGCGTATAGCAGGAACTGCTTAAGAGTTATAAAATGTGTTTTCTTTTTGATTTTTTTTTTAATAAAATTAAAATGTGGGTTGATAATTGGTGTAGGCGTTAAGAAAATAGACTAACTACCAATGGTGAACGTTTGGGACTGGGCAAGGAATTCGGACAACTTCATTCTTCTACACATGGCGGGTTTGGCTGCGCACGACTAGATTAGGATATGCCTTATCGCAGAAGCTCCGTACTTAAATCAGAAATGTTTATTTACATAGATAGAGGACAATAGAGAAGATGTCAAAATTGGGATAGAAATTGACGTTACGTAAAAAGTTCAAAGTTCATTTATTGCCAGAACCAGGAGCCGCGCGACGCGACGCGCGATCGTGACAACTTATCACCAGTACAGTATGTCAATCATCAGTCTTAGAAGACGCCCGGGCAAAGATCCGTATCTCGCACCAGCTAGAGGCTGAAACAATCCAACGAGCAGTAGGATTTTTCTGCCGGAGTCGGCAGTTTTTTAGCTTGGCTGCTCTCCGTTGTCTAACTAAACTTTGGTGGAAAACTGGAAACCCTAGTATCTTAGGCTAAGTCTAAACGAGCGTAATTCAGTTCTAATCTTTGTCCTATTTATGCCACAAGACGCAAAAATAATTAACGAAATGAAACATTGAGAGCCAATTCCACGACTCACAAAATAAAGTTATTTTCTTGCATATAATAAAAAATAAAGTTTGTTTGTATGTATGTAAGAGTCATCTCTTAAACTAATTATTCGTTCGATGGTCATAGGGTATTTTCTATTTTTTTTAAAATTACAAATCACATTTATCTAGGGGTGTGAGATGGAGAATAATGTCGCCAATCAAGGTATTTTTTAAATGTTTTTGGCTTGCGCTGCCAATTTAGTAATTAAAAAATGTTGAAGGTGTTAATGCCATTTAATTTAAAAAAAATAACTAATATTGTTATTTTTTGAAAACATTTGGGAACTGTTAAATTCAGAGAATATCTCTCAGTTCGCAACCAAACTGAACATTAGGGTCGCATTGCGAATTTTATATGCCAAACCGACTAACTCGCGAAGCCGCGTAAAACACTGGATTGATGTGTCAAACCGAATAACAGGTGAAGCCGCGTAAAACACTGGATTGATGTGTCAAACCGACTAACTCGCGAAGCCGCGTAAAACACTGGATTGATGTGTCAAACCGAATAACAGGTGAAGCCGCGTAAAACACTGGATTGATGTGTCAAACCGAATAACAGGTGAGGCCGCGTAAAACACTGGATTGATGTGTCAAACCGAATAACAGGTGAAGCCACGTAAAACACTGGATTGATGTGTCAAACCGAATAACAGGTGAAGCCGCGTAAAACACTGGATTGATGTGTCAAACCGAATAACAGGTGAAGCCGCGTAAATCACTGGATTGATGTGTCAAACCGAATAACAGGTGAAGCCGCGTAAAACACTGGATTGATGTGTCAAACCGAATAACAGGTGAAGCCGCGTAAACCACTGGATTGATGTGTCAAACCGAATAACAGTGAAGCCGCGTAAAAAGCTAGTTTTATAGAAAATAATAGTAGTTGAAGAACCTTACTTCCTGATTTCATTTTGTAACTCCTCATTTATTGTATCAATGTATTCTTTCTCCCTTTCACTACGGCAACACAACACTTTAAGAAAACTTTTGTATACCATTTTTCCACACACTCGGATTTAAACAATTTCCAAGTGTATTGTCATTGTGCTAGTAAAAAAACAACTGTCTTAATGTTTTATCACCATGCATTATTTCAAAAGAAATATCGCAATGAATAGATGAAATGTTGTTATGTTTACTATTGCTATATGTTTTATCTAATCTAACAGTGAATTATTAAAGATTATGATTGTCAACTAAACAACATGTGGGGTTTGTGTTTCAAGTAAATTTAAGGCAAAATTTTAATTCAGAGGATTATTTTTAAGAAGCTATTTACAAATCAACTATGCAAGAAAAATGCATTATAGCCATATTATCAAGTTTTATGTTAATAATTGATTTGTATTTGTAACAAAGGACTAATGACAAGCTTCATAAACTTTTTGTTATTTTTATAAACAAGTGCTTATAATGATTTTTTTGTTTGTTTTTGGAATACCAAGATATCGGCAATCGACACACGACGTTTCGTTAAGTCAACGCCGTTTGAAAAGGGATTAGGGATAGAATTAGACAGCTACTATACAAGACAAACATTCCCGGCCGGCGGGGCAGGCAGGGCGCACTAGTCAATCAAGTTATCGTAATGCATCTTTCGTTTCTTTTGTGTCGAGTGGTGCCGGCCGGCACGTTAAAAGAATTGCTCTACCCCTTCTCTTCCTATGGGTGTCTGTCGTAAGAGGCGACTACAGGAGAACCACTATAAGAAGACGGGCAGCAGCGTCTCCTCTCCACCCTTGGGCAAACTGCGATCGCCAACCTGCCTGCCAAGCGTGGCGATTATGGCAAAATCCTCTTTTTTGAGAGGCCTGTGCCCAGCAGTGGACTGATATAGGCTGGTGATGATGATGATGATGATGTGCATCTTTCGCCCATAAAGGTTTACTAACTTCCTTTGCTATTTAAGAGCTTATTTTTTTTTGTATAAGTAAATATTTATTTATTATTTATTTATCAGGCAGGCAGTTGAGACAACTGGTGGTTGCCTGTATCGTGCTGGTCCCCACTGGTTAATCTTTTTTGCAGTTAGACAGATGTTTGTCGAGTCTATTTTTAAACTGATTATATATCTATTTTTAAATAAAATAAATATTACAACTATCAGTCTTATGAATGTTTACCTGTCCGCCGTCAGCATCTCAGGAGCATCTTCTTCCATAGACTCATCCCCAACCTCCACCTCCAACTGCACGGGTGGTGGTGAACTCATCTTTGGATCACCTGAAAAATGATAATATTAGTGTGAAAGAAATCAGATCTTGAAATCGATCAAGATCTGATTTCTTTAACACAATAGCTTAAGCTACTTACTTTAGTATCAGAACATGTATTTCATGTTTCCCAATATTTATTTAGTATCCATTATATGAATTTAATTTATTTTAATTCAATACGAGAATTAAAATACAGCTTCAGTATTATCATAGAGAAAGAATAATACTACGTAAAACAGAGGGTCAGTCTCGGTACTTTGAAAATTTCCACCTTAACTCGCGCGAAAGACAGCGAAGGTGGTGAGTAAATGGAACTAAAATATAACTACGCCATCGTTTGTTTCCCTCTCTGACTAGATGGCACTATCTGCGCAATGATAGATAACTTGCCCATAATTCATAGAACCATAGAGAAAGAATTATACTACGTCAAAATAGAACATTTATTTACATTAATTTCTGTTTCGGTCCGTCAGAGAATGCCAAACCACCATAAGGTTTACAATTGTTTGCACACTCTGTCAAAAAATATAAACTAACACTTGACAAATTTCGAAAATCATTCTAACGTCCTTGTAGCTTAGTTGGAAAGGCACTCGCTCGTAGTTTCTATGAGATATGGGTTCGGATCCCACATGATACGGTCTTTTTTTTACAAGTTGTTATATTATTTTGAATAACTTTTTGTGCGCATCCATAACTTTTTTAAGATATTAAGTACTATATTTATCTTCATTTTAGTCGGTTGCTGATTCCACTAGCTAGAGTATGATCCTATTTTTTATGAAAACTGATGACGGCGAGCTGGGACCCATTTTCTATTTGTTATTTATTTTGTTAATATTACGTAAAAAAAAAATAATCAAAAGGTCAGTACTGAGTTTAGTTATTAAAAATGGTTTTAAATGTGAATAAACAATTTTCATCAATTTTTTTAATACAAGTCTGGATTTCGAAAAAATATTGCCGCCGACCAAGATTTGAAGTCGCGCCCCATAGAATATTATCCCGAATTATTAGCACTTTGGGCATCGATACTTGACAATACATAACGAAATTACTAATTAGGTTTTAACTTGAAACGTCCGTTTATGACATATTTACGTCATTTAGACTTGACCTTTGGACGTGACACACAAATGCCTTCAAATAAATTCATTGTTAATCAAAGTTGATGAAAAAAATTTGAATCGTGATTAGGGTTACCAAATTGTCTTTTTTAGATTCACCGTAAGAATTTATTCCAAAATTATTGCTTTTGGGATCAAATCTCTCTCTCGATCAAAGCAAAACTCTCTTCAAACCCATTTAGCCATTTCAACCATTTTTAAACGGTAAATTATTTTTCCAAGGTAAAACAAACGTCGATGCAACATGATAATTTCAATGTATGAGCGTAAGCATGTAAATCGTATGCCATGCAATATTTTGCAAAGAGTAAGTTGTTGATAGTTGAGGTGAGGCCTGTGCCCTGCAGTGGGACGTATATAGGCATACTTTACTTTACTTTTTAAGTTGTGCCAAATGAATCATCTGATTAAATAATATTTGATTAAATGAAACATAACCAAACAATTATTTGTTATACAATAATATCCCAAGTAAGAGATTTCGTAACTAAAAATTGGTTGCCTGTAAAGTCGGTATACGGGCGAAAGTTTTACGTGACAACGACTTTGAGTGGTAAAATAATTTTAATGTGAATATTCATTCGTGCCTTTCACTTTTTATGTCTGTCTCTCTCGCTCTTAGGCGGGCTAACCATGCCCGAGTGGAAGGGACGCGTGCCTCTCACTCGCTCTCATTGTGAGCGCATAACGTGAGCGGAGCGTAACGCAGTTTCTTGAAGTGTCACCCGGCAAACCAATTTATAAGACGTTGTCACGTCAAAAATTGCAATGAGTTGTTTTGATAAATGCCTTTTTGCCAAATGAAAATTTGCGTAAAATAGATGGGTTGTAATATTTTCGGAAACGTTTTCTGGCTAAACATTGGTAATCCATATTTTTCTTCTAAAAATTAATTTTTAAAATCACTTCCTTAATATATTATAAAACTACAATACTCCAACTGGTAGCCCTACAAACAAATATTTGACAGTTGTCGAAAACCAACATTATTTTGAAGCTTCTTGCTTTTGACTGTTAATTACCAGAGAGTATATAATTACTCATTAAAAAAAAACATATATTTTAAAATTTGGATTTCCTTTATTTATTTTTATAAATTATTCGATAAAATAATTCGAAATGCATATTACCTCTATAATCAACATAAATGCCGTGTTTAGTTTTTTTCAATCCAATATCTGACGTTATGTTTCCATAAATGATAGTTTAAGTTAAAACCGATAGATGGCATTATACAGTAAATGTTTAAAATTTTAGTTAGAATGATTTGTTTTGTAATAAATGTTACAATTCTATTAACATTTCATTTTTAAAAAAGTAAAGTGTTAAAAAATTGTTTTGATAACGTTTTTATCAAGAGTTATCGTTCATTGAAATCAACCCCAATCCTAATGAGCCTTGTAGTGACATCTATTCGTTTTTAATATGTACTAAACCTACGGTCTATGGCGTTGACCAGACATGGTATTATTAAAGAAAGCAGTGCATTTGATATTTAATAATTTTATTTCGAGGTAGGCTGTAGATACTTTCATAAGTCTTTTATTGATGAAATTCTGTGGTTTTTATCAATAAAACACATGTGGAAGTACCTACTGCCTACCTCAATACATTTACCAGGCAGGCACTGCCTAATAAATAACCTATATGCACCATATGCAGAGAGGGGTGCTCTGGGTCTACTTAGTAAATAATGACTCAAACCCTCTCATGGTTGAGATGAGGCCTGGTGCAATGGGATAAGGCTTACTTATTTCACGGGGCAAAATCTCAGGTCCCATATTTTTTTAAATTAACTAAATTCCAGCTATACTTATATCCAAATGTGTAAGTACCTATTGGGGCTAGTAGGGCAAATATTTAAAAAAGATATCCAAGCCCAATTTCAAAATAGACTAAGTAAGAGTTCTTAAACATTTTAAGTTTGTAGACAGGGTCTATCTTATTTATAAACAATCTGAACTTCATATTCGGATGATTCTTTAGCTGTTTTAATACTGCGGGGTCTCAAAACCAGCGTCGTTATGGTTCTGGCTGTAACGACAAATGCTGAGCCTCCGCTCACCTTTTTGACGCTCTTTTTATGTCAATATATCGGGTGTAAAAAAAGGCTTAACGAAGCCCAATACCACATATTCTACGTTTTATTACGATAATTTTTTTCTTTAACACTATACCTGGGAAATGATGGGTTACCGAGTTATTGACAATCAAAGTTACAATTTTTAATCAAAGATTTTTACAAAATTGACTTCTGTTTGATAATACTAAACTTTTTTACAAAGAAACATGATAAAAATGTTCAGTACTTCTTTCATAAAAGGCCTTTAAAGGGTACAGCCGGCAATTAGAAATAAGTTATTTTTTTGATACCCAAAAATAAAAGTCATTTCCCAGCAAATATTTTTTTTGCATTCTACTTGGTTTTAGGTATAGAATTCGTGGTTAAAGGCTTCGTTAAGCCTTTTTTTACACCCTGTATATATTTGATTCTGTTTGTACTTGTGCTTATGTGTCAAATAAATGTTTTCTATTCTATTCTAAATATATATTAAGAATTTAGTTATTTAGTAGATTACACTACCTATGTATTACACACGAAAATAATGACATATATTTAATATTACACCAACTATTCAACAAACCCCTAAACTAAACAAAGGTTATGGCCCTCTTTCTTACCTATCTATTTTATGACATCACAGACATTAGATGCTTGAATGCATCTATGACTCAGGTACATTCATTCTCATGCTCATCACAAAAGCAAACTCTTGCACCTTACAAGTTTAGAATGTTCCGATTTTCTACTATAGAGACCAGGGAACCAGATGATTGTGTAATTGAAGTTATCAAGTGTTCAAAAATAAAAGTAAAGCAGTAGGTAGGTAAGTATATGAATTCAATAAGTGTGCACTATCGTAGCAAAATGCTCCATCTATTCATTGTTATCTTTGATGAAGATCCCAAAAATCTGGTAAGATCTGGTTCATCATAGTAAGAATAATAGAAACGGCGTTGAGAAAAGGTCGTAAAAAACTACGGCAGGTGAAATCGTACACTGCAATCTGATATCAAATAATGTTTAGGTGCAATCAGCGATTACACGCGCCGCGAGTAAATACCTAACAACAAAAGAAAACGCACCTCACCTTCACTTTCGCGAAAATGTTAAATCATCCAACTGTCACAAAGAAGCCAACAAAATCACAGATTGAGCGTTCACAATGCACTGAACTGACTGCTGAACAGTTTATCAATATCATTAGTTTTTCATAGAGTTCATCACACAAAATTATTTTTCACGATTATTGGCACGAATCCACGGTTGAACAAGATTTTGACATTTCAGCAGAAACAGCGTGATAATCAAAATTAGCAAAATTGGAAAATTAACGAACAAACTAACAGGAGTTACCACATTTCATTAAATTATTATTATAAAAATGTCTTCGACTGGCAAAATTTTGAGAATTCACTATTTTTACAACGTAAAAATAAAAATAATGCAATTCCATCAGCAGATGATCGACTGCCTAGGGTTGTAAGTCGAAAAACCGGTTATTTCCTATAAGAATACCGGTTTTTCGCATTTTTTTTATTTTTTAACTGTCTAAATGCCCACTTTAATTAATGAAATACTGTAAATTATATCATGTAATCAATTTAATCGACTGTGAATGCTGATTTATGAATAAAATCTTGGCCTTTTACAGCTTACAAAAAAAAAATAACACAAAATACCGGTTATGCCAAAGAGGTTGATAAAAAGATTTTTTTTATAAAAAAAAAAACAGTGCTGCCAGTTTGCATAATAAGAAGTGTTGGGCAGTTTTTTTACTTATCCAAGGCTATTTTAATGTGAGCTTGTCATTTTTATAGAAAGCTTTTTTGTAGCGTAATGTAAACAATGTTTACCAGTATCCATGACATGGTATATACATTGTATACAGCAACGTCTCTATTGGCTAGCCAATTTGTAATTTATTTAAAACTACCCTACTACTCCTTACTAGTATGCTTGTACCAAAAATAACAACTGTCAGCCATCAGCTGATTGTCAATCATTAACTTCAAAAACTTGACAAGTCAGTTGATTTGTCAGTTGTAGTTCTATTTATTTGTTCTCATAATAATTCTATAATTCTGGATACTTTTTTTCGAGTATGAATACTAGAAATATATTTCGGATGTACAAAAAGCTGATTATGCCATCAATACAATCTCGAAGTTCTGGGTACAAAATAATAAAAAGACCGGATCCTAAAACATTGAAAATGCCTTCGCCAGGCACAGCACCTAGTATAATGGAGATCATAAAGGAAAAACTACGATTAAATGGACCTATAACAGTTGCGGAATTCATGCATATAGTGATAACAAACCCTACAGAAGGGTATTACATGAAAAAGGAAGTTATTGGTGAAGCAGGGGATTTTATAACCTCTCCTGAAATAAGTCAATTGTTTGGGGAAATTCTTGGCATCTGGTTCTACGCAGAAACGCAGAAAATGGGCCCTGGAAAGCCCCTAAACATTGTTGAACTAGGTCCCGGAAATGGAACCTTAATGGTCGACATTTTAAGGGTAAAATCTGTCCAAATTTCTTGTTTAATAAAAGTTCTTTTATAATTATGGTAGATCTTACCTTAATAATTATATTACATTGCATGCTTCGTGTATTATCAATGCGTGTAAAGACAATTCTGCCATCCAAGGCATGCCAAAGAAATCTTTATCAAAAATGCAATATTTGCATTATTTGTGCTGTACTCCCATATATTTGTGCCAAATAGTAACTTTCCTCATTTTGATAAAACTGTTTTAATTCAAGGTTATAAATCGTCTTGGCTACCAATCAAATGATCTAAGTCTACATTTAGTTGAAGTCTCTTCAACAATGCAGAATGTTCAAGCCAACCGTCTTTGTATATCACACCGGGCCACTGACATTGATTCTCCACATAATTATGAGGTAATATTTAAATAACTGATAAATAATTTCTTCCAATGATCTAGGTCTAATCTAAACAAGCTTATACTATGGCGACTAGATAATGGATAAACATTCATAAATACATTAATAAACATCCATGTCTTTTACAAATCTTTGTGATTATCACACCACATTAAACACCTGGATTTGTAGTTTGGAGCATTTGCAAAAGGGTCAGTAATCATCATATATGAATTAATTATGCAAAAGTAAATATCACATTTGTTTTCATTCATCATCATTTCAGCCACAGGTCATCCACTGCACAACAAAAGCCTCTCCTAATTACTTCCAGATCTGCCGGTTTCCATTTAAACAACTAATTTTATTTTATTCCCCAGGGTGAGACAGTAAGTGGAATAAAAGTATACTGGTATAATGACCTAAAAAAGGTCCCTTATGAATTTTCCTGGTACATAGCCCATGAGTTTTTTGACGTACTTCCTATTCATAAGTTTCAGGTTAGTATTTGGCTTTATAGTCTTAATACTGATTAACTTAAGTTTGCCACATTTTAATTTGAACCACATTAAAATGAAAGTTTTATTGTAAAGTATTTACAACAGTAACAGTACATTAGTGTAAAGGACACATTTTTGACTACAGCAGGTATAAAACGGCCGCATTGGATGTTTCATTTTTAATCAGAATTGATTCATTTAGTGAAATGTAGCGGAAATGATTTGCAAACCCTAAAACGGCCACATTAATAAATGAATCTTAAGCAATTTATTTCATCAAATGGATCATATTTGATGACATTAATAAAATATAGTGACGCGTCCAATCTTACTTTACGGTTTTTGTGAAAATGAATGTTTTTAACAACACAAAGGAACAAAATGTTTCAAAATAGTCAAGTTTTGAGTGGTCTACAAATATCAATACAAAATAATAATAAAAATAACATTAAATGGTGGTTCACCAATTTGACATTTAATATGAATTACTCTTTTCATAATAAGTGGACCATATTACGAATTTCCATACAAAACAGTCAAATTAGATGAACTGCAAATATGAAGTGTTCTAGGCTCATTTTATGATTCATAAAATAACATTTCATTTTAAGATTTGCTAAATGAAACATATTATGAACGGAATATGAAACATCCAATGAGGCCATTTTAGACCGGCAGATAGATATGATATATGATCACAATATAATAATAATATTAAAATAATAAAAAATGTGTGTAATGTAAATCAGCCCTTAGCACATAACATTGAAATATATTAATGTTACTTGTCTAGTTGAATTGTAAAAATATTTAATTATTTTTCCTGGTTTTAGAAAACAGAAGATGGCTGGAAGGAAATTTTAATAGATATTGATGAGACAGGAAAACTATATTATAGAATATCAGCTAAGGAGACGCAATCTGTAAAAGTGTTACTTCGCCCACCACTTGACTCCGGAGATAGAACTGAAATAGAGGTCAGTCCTCGGAGTCTAGGGATCGCCAGGCAGCTGGCCCAAAGAGTAGACCAATATGGAGGAATAGCATTAATTGCTGATTATGGTCACGAAGGTGAGAAAGGAGATACATTTAGGGTATGTATTCTGGTTCATTAACTTTACATGTGACTGGACTGCCACACGACTGCCCATTCTTTCGCTCGTTATTCAAGCCCTGTCTAGCTTCGGCCAAACCAACGCGGGGGCGTGGGCGTGCGCGGTGGTGTGGGCGTGGGCGTGCAGGCCAGTTCATACCAAACACGTGGACACTACGCGTTCAGGAGGCCTAGCACGACAATGTATCTTTCGCTCGGATCTATAAACCTAACAAGAAAGAGATTAGTCATGAATGAAGTTAAAGAAGATTAAAAATGTTAGTCATAATAAAGGTATATAGGCTGTACAAAAGAATGGGACACTCCTTAAAACCACGTGATCAGCTGGGGATATACAACAACTTTTCCTATGGGAGCAACATCGAAATCGTGATTTTATTTTCCGATGCTCCATACATTATCATTGAGGTATGCGAGTAACTTTGTATGGAAAAGCTGAAATTTTTTTATAGATTTCGATGTTGCTCACGTAGAAAAAGTTGTTGTATATGACTAGTTGATCACGTGGTTTAAAGGAGTGTCCTATTCTCTTGTACACCTTGTATAATGATGTTGTAGAAATACTACGAAATTATTTGCAGATATACTACGAAAATAAAAGCTCAACCCTTTTATTCAATAAACAAAGAATTTTTGTAGACTTTTATTTATTTATTTACTGAGTTTCGCAATAATTCATTCCAACGCGGTTACCCGAGCGAAGCTATTTGAAGACGTAGGAAAGAAAAAACCTAGTTGGCTTAACTTATTGCTTTTCGTAAAAAAAATTGTAGCTTTAAACGTAATTATTTATATCATCATAGTAGCGCACCATCTGTCTGTTGAGCCTGTCACGTCAAATGCCATGTCCGCGCGTGCGAACGCTGAATGTCAAGCTGCACGCCACCGCTGTCCGCACCAGTGTGAACTCGTCCATACAAATGCTATAGCACGATCTGAACGCCACCACGCACGCCATCGCGCACGCGTTGGTTTGGCCGGGACTTTAGGGTCGGTTATTTATTGGGCAGGGCTTGAGCCGACGAAAGAAGTTTTTCTTGTTATTGCCTTATTAAAATATTTTATTGTTTATTTAATTCTAAATTTATGTAAGCTGAACCTTATTGCAAAAAAATGGGGTGCAAAAAAAAAATCCTTACCACAATTTTGAACAGGTATCATATATCAGATGACTAAAGTCGTCTAGTCACCTTACCATATAAGTATTATTAAAATAGCTGTTCTTTTTTAGGCTTTCCATAAACACAAAGTGGTAGATCCACTAGAAAACCCTGGTGTTAGTGACCTTACAGCAGACGTGGACTTTACACAACTCCGCATTGCCGCTTCGAAGACGCCTAGCGATGAAAACTACGCGATAGTAGTGGGCCCAGTACAACAGAAAGATTTCTTGGAAAGATCTCAAGCTAGAGTGCGATTGCAGGTATT
This sequence comes from Anania fuscalis, assembly GCA_950371115.1. Lineage (NCBI taxonomy): Eukaryota > Metazoa > Arthropoda > Insecta > Lepidoptera > Crambidae > Anania > Anania fuscalis. Next base: position 11,274,273 of record OX493344.1, read on the forward strand.
TATGCCTCCCACCTTCTATTGCCTTATTCAGAGTGCATTTGCTAGTCCGGGACTAAGGAAAACCCACTGTACTATACCCTACACTCTGAATAAAACAGATAGTGTTTGAGATGAGCGAGCTTAAGTTTACCTACAAGAGCCATACAAAATTTTATATTTCTCTAATACCAACAGAGCCCCGGACTAACGATGCACGGACATGTAGGCATAGATATACTTTCTTTAGTCATTTGAGCTTGATTATAAGTCAGGACCTTCAAATATTTTATAATACCAGTGTTTCCTTTGAACACAAAGTTTCATAGCCTTTTTTTAACCTTGATAGTCACGCTACCCGCGCTAAAAAGTGTACCATATTTTTTGCTATTCTTATCAATTTTTTGAGATACTAATTATTGCTGTCGGCCATGTAGAGTTGGGATTCCTCCCGGGTATATTCCCAAAATGGGAAAATACTCGGGAATGTCCAAATAGATAGACTAATCTACGCGGACGTATTCGCGCGCGGGCAATAGCAAGTGAAACATAATCGCTGTCGATAAAGATATACTTAAATAAATTATCAAGTCGATAAATAAGTAAATCCAGAAATAGGTTTTTTCCCCCTTTGGGATATCATGCGATCAGTCATTGGGTCGACTATAAGCAGATGTAATGTAAGGCAGTGAGGCAGAAATATGTAATTAATTATAAAAGGTTAGTAGAATATTATCATGATTTTTTATTGTTATATTACAGGTTCTTATGGATAACGCTAAGTCAGAAGAAGAAAAGGAAAAGATAAAAAGTGCATATGAGATGCTCGTCGACCCTAAAAAGATGGGAGAAAGGTTTAAATTCATGGCATTCTACCCATCTTCCATGGGACAGATTTTGGAGAAACAGCCGCCTTTTGGATTTTCGATACCGAAGCTATAAACGATGGCGAATATATAAAAAATACAAATGTAAATATTAGAAATATATAGTCTATGTTCAATAGTTTTTATTTTGTTTGTATGATTTTTTGCCTGCGGTATAATCGATAGAAAAAAAATAAGATATCCGTAACACTAAAATAGGAATAAAGTACGGTTATTGAAGTTTTATTCGGTTTTAATAGACAGTAATAGACACTCTCAACGTAGTAGTTTTTATTAAAAAGTAAACTGTCTTGTAGGTCCTCATACATAATAGTGATGTCATTAAATGATTAAAAGCATCGATCATGATTATAGTCTTTACAATGTATCGATGTGATGACCTCCGTAGCCGAGAAGCGAGTTCGCCGGACTTTTTATGGCGGCGCCATGTTTGAGGTTCCGGGTTCGATCCCCGGTCGGGTCAATGTACGAAACGATCATTTTTTATATTGTCTCGGGTCTGGGTGTTGTGGTACCGTCATTGTTTTTGATTTCTATAACACGAGCTTTCGCTACTTATAATCAGAGCAATGTATGTGATGTTGGCCAATATTTATATTTATTGTTTTAATTGTCTTGTCCGACCACACCCGCTAGTATGGGGCCCGAGCCCGATACGTAACGTACCTCACACTCGGCCAGGTCGCGGAGATTGCTAGTGGGGCGGACCTAGGCTGAGCGCCTTCAGCACTCACCAAAACCATTTTCCATTTGGCACTAAGCGATAGGTCCGTCCGAAAAAAAATATTTCTTCAAGTCAAAGGTTTTGTTGAGGATTTATCCTGTGCAAGTGGCTGACTACAATTATTGTCATTTTTTTTTCGATTGCTGATTCGTTTACTTTTATTTAAAATCTTGCGTTCATTACAGTATCGATTAGACATCATTTTTATTTGGTCGTGTGATGTATGTACGACATTACGACAAGTACAAACAACACTAGTTTCACTGCGAGTTGTAAATTCAGAGGAGCAAAATTTGATTTTCATCAAAAAAATCTAATAGATACACAAGCGAAAACGTAGTCATTACGTTAATTATTAAGTTTTATGTATAAACAAGTGCTAAGTGTTAGTTGTATACAACATCTAATTTGATAAATTATAGGTTATGTAGTGTCTTGGTGTTGTGTTGTGCTATACCACGTGTGGAGCCAATTCAAAAGTTATACTCTTCGTTTAAACCTTACAAAATGACTCAGAATAATACACAAGAGTCGGAGGCTAGCGGCAACACGAAGTTTAAAGATGGGGTCAACAGGAACGCGAGGCTAATCGTCAGGAACATATCATTCAAAGCGACTGAAGATGGTTTGCGGGAACATTTCTCGCGTTTCGGCACTGTGGAGGAAGTGAAACTGCTGAGGAAGCCTGATGGAAAGCTTGTGGGATGCGGCTTTGTGCATTACACGCACGTGCCCATGGCTAACAAGGCTTTGACTGCTACTAATAAAAAACCATTTTTAGGTAGGTACAACATTTACGTTCCTGGAATAGTATCAGCCAAATTTTGTTTGATTATTCACTAGGTTATTGATTTAAGTAGTTTCTCTATTGTTTGTGGTTTTGCCGGGATTTCACAGATCCTTCTGTTGTGACTATAGCATGCTATTAAAATGGCAGTATCAAGATGCTATTATCAATAACACAGTGGTACCATAATACAGTAGAATCCGTTTATTATGACTCCGCCTATATTGACCAACCGGTTATTATGACGTAATTACACCAAGAAGTTTGGTTTTCATATAAAATTCTTTATAAAAAAAGTCGGATATAATGACTTCCCTTACAGTAACATGTCGCTTATTATGACCCATTTTTAATAAATTATGTCCGGTTATAATGACCGACATGATTCTTTACACCTCCGGTAATGTTCATTGATTCCCGACGACGTTCGGCACGTGGCTCGTTTTTGTTTTGAATCTCAGTGAGTAATTGACGCTTGAAAGTCACGCATTGTTTTTTGTTTGTTACTGTGAAAAAAATGTCATCTCAACGACGTAAAGCATTTACAATTGAAGAGAAAGATGCAATAATATGCAGATTAGAAAATAGAGAATCTAACTCATGTCTCGCAAAGGAATTTGGCGTGGGTCATTCGACAATCTTGTACTTCATTCTACACTTGTATGTGTTATAATGTGCTGATTATGTACAATTTTGATTTTGATTTAATATGTATGTATACATATGTATTTACTATGTTTCTGTATTAAAATACTTAAGTACATACATATTTACATAAAAAAGGTTTTTCATTTCACTAAACGTTTTGTATGACGTCCGCTTATTATGACGTGTTTGTCAATTCCTTTCGATGTCATAATAAACGGATTCTACTGTATTTTAATTATTTTATAATTTTACCTGATGCAATATCTTCTTTATCTCATACTAGCTGACCCGGCGAACTTACATACTGCCTTACAGTATTTATTTTGTCAGCTTTTCCAATGTTTTTATTATTTATTCTGCTAAACAGGGCAGAGACAATCCAACAAATTAAAAACCATGACATTGGGCCCAGCTGTTCTCGAAAGTTCTCAAGCCGTCAAGTGTTGTAAAACCCGACTTTGTTAATTTTATATATTAAGATCAAGCCATAGTTTTAATTTTCTTTTTGCATAATTTATGGTAAAGAGGACATAAATTACCAGACAAAGAAACTTAAAATTTCTATTAGTCTTTTTCAAGCATAAACATTTCGTATAACATCAATTTCATAGTAAATTCTTTTGTTTCGCAGATCGTCCCATATATGTTTCATGGGCAGTGCCCCGATATAAGTATGGTGAGGGCACAGAGCAGGATCAACCACCTAAAAAAAGAGCTAACAGCATATCTTCAGCAGATGGTAAGTAACGCAGGCTAAAGCTATCAAGCTATATTTGAGACAAGTATAAGTGCCCGTAAAAAGACTTATATACTGAACAAATCAGTATTAATAAGTAGTTGTTGTCTACTCCTAGATGTAAACTTTTCCCTATTATTCGGAATTTATTTACAAATTGTATAAGTAAATGAAATTAATAAAATTATTCCTGTGCTTTTTTAGGTGCAGAATCCAATAAATCAGACAAAGATAAAAATAAACAACGTATTAACCGCAATGCCCGTCTGATCCTTCGCAATGTGTCATTCAAAGCCACTGAAGAATCCTTGAAAGAACATTTTCAGTCATACGGAGATATATTAGAGGTAAAATTGTTAAAAAAACCTGACGGGAAACTGGTTGGATGTGCATTTGTGCACTTCAAGAACGTGCCGATGGCGAAAAAAGCTTTATTGAACACTAACATGAAGCCATTCTTGGGTTTGTATTTTGTAATAATGCAACTGATCTATATGTTGGTGTGAAAGAATGTTTTGAGCCTTTAATTTTATTTAAGACCCAGACTAAGCCTCACTGATAATTTTGAAATGCCACATATCTTTTTAGTATTTTTTTTTTAATTTTTTTGCCAAGTTAACTTTTTAAAATACTTTATTATAGTTTTCATAGCATATTATTTTAAATGATTTGGCCCTGATAGTACTGGTTGTAGGCAAAATAGCCTGTCTTTTAGGTCACATGTCTCTGTTTCAAAACTAATTTTATGTAAGTATATAATAATAAGTATTTATGTAATTTAATGTGTGTGATGTGATAATCATGATAATTGCAATTTTAATTATAATAATAATAAAGCTTTATTTTTCCATATTTACAGTTATTTTACAATTTTTATTTATGATTATTTTTATTTATTCAATTTTAATTACAATATCTTTATGTCCAGGTCGTCCAATATCTGTGGACTGGGCAGTGGCCAAAGACAAATACATGCAGCACATTGTTAACCAGCAATTAGAGATGCACGACAATGTCAAGAAGGAGGACTCTGACAGCGATGATGACGGGCCCCCACTCAACATCTCCAACGAATTCAATGAATTGAAGCAGGAGATTAAAAGTAATCTGATTTTAATACTAGTTTGCTTACAATTGTTTGTTGCAATATTATGCTTAAGCCAAACGAAATGAGCTAATAGTTTGTTTGTTTTTTTTTATTTTATTTATTAAACAAACAACAGTTTACAGTTGGAATAAAGTAGTCCCACAAAACTATTTGCATAGTCTCTAACTTACTAAATAAACTTAAATACTAAGCTAAGTTAGCTAAAAAATACTTTTTAAGTTTTCTTTTAAATACATTTTTATCTTGTTCCCGGCGTATATCCTCGGGCAAACTATTTAATAGGTATGGTAACCGTTAACATATGATACCGTTCACATATGATATTGATCTAGATAAGAATACTGAATAGGTTTGATTTTGTGTTTATGGCAAAAGATATCCATATTGCCCGAAAGACTATTCCATCGAGTCTAGAATCAAGCTCTACATAGTAAATCGCAATTTAGTATTAGGCCTCGTTCAGACACTCGGGAATAGCGCGATTACGAATTCCGCAAAACCTTATTTACCCATTATCGCAATCGTTCAGACGTAACCGCGCGTTTTGATAACGGATACAGTGTCTGAACAAGGCTTTAAAATCAAATAGCTAACCGCAGTTAATGTAAAAACATCTTTTATAAATCAAACTTTTTGAATTGATCATTATGTTTGAGGCTTGCTCGCTGCAGCGCTCCACTACGCCGTTAATCTGTTCGTATCGGCTTTTACACAAGTTCTAATAGCTACCGAGGCAACTGACTAATCAAACAGTCCCGATTCAGAACCCTTTGAATTGACAACCGGTAAATCACGTGACACTAATGCTAAAAAATCGTTTAGTTTATTTTTATCGGTTTTGAATTGAGCTCACGTCACTATAAGTTAAATGAATGAGTTATAAAATGTAACTTCTACTGTCGTTTCAGGTGAATCTGATAATGATTCAGTCAAAGAGGAAGATTCCTCAGCGAGTGATAATGATGATAGCGATGACAAAGAGGATGATGATAGTGATGACCAGGAACCTGATGAAGATGATGATGCTGACGACAACCAGAGCCAAACCAGCACGCAACCAGAATGGAAACGGTTAGTCTTGCAATTTTCCTACTCTCATAATAGTATAGAAAACAAACTCGATATTGCAGTTTGTAAAATAAAAGTAGAAGACCTCCACAACTTGTCAAATAATTATAAGCACACGTGCTACGAAAGTGTTGCATCAGACCAAAAGTTTCCTTATTTCGAGAATGGTCTCTTAAGTCTTAACATGGGCCAGTTGGGATGATGACACCATCCACACACAAATCTAAATAACCATTATCTTTAAATATGACTACTTATTTAAGAGATTACTAGCTTTTGCTCGCGACTTTGCTCGCGTGATCTTTAGTTTATTCAATGTATCTCACAGAATCATTTATCGGAGATAAAAAGTATCCTATATGTTAATCCAGATCATATTCTATATGTATGCAAAATTTCATCCAAATCCGTTCAGTAGTTTTTGCGTGAAAGAGTAACAAACATCCATCCATACTTACAAACTTTCGCATTTATGATATTAGTAGAATTTCAATTAAAATCCTTATTTTTTAGGAAAGATCGATTTTTGATCGCTTTGAATCAATAAATACTTAGTCATGTGATTTAGTTACTTTTATTGTTACCTAAAAGCAACCATAAAAGTGACGTTGTATTTGAGTATTCCCAAACAAATCGTATAAGAATATTGCGTTTTGACAGCTCATAAGAAGTACGTCAGTTGATTGGTGGTTTCATCATCCCTATTCATGTGTTGTCATAATTTTTTTGCTTTCTATTGATTTGTGGTATCTGCCGTTGTTTGTTTTTGCTTTAGTTACTTAGGAACAGAGCAATGTACAGAACCCGGCATCGATGTTGAGCGCTGGGGAAAAGAGTGGGGGGGGGGGGATCGCTTTGCGTATCTTAAGCCATGTATCCACTATGTTCGCGAACCTCCTGCGATCCGCGCTCTTGTAACTGCTCCACATAGTGGATATGTGCGCACTCCGCGCTCGGCGCTCCAACCGGTGGCGGTTTTTGTGCGAACACGCTGGGGAGCGCGATCCGTATCCATTGAAGCGGTTGCAGGAGCGCGGGGCGCAAGAGGTTCGCGAACATAGTGAATACAAAACTTTACGAGACGATCATTGTATGAGAGTTGCGTGTGCGCGAAGCTAACAACCAATTACAGCCCGTGGTGCAGGCGCGTCGCACGACTAGCCAATCACGTAATCGTAATGGTCTTCTGCGCATCTTTCGCCCACACCGCTCAAAATCGGTGCCACTAATTGTATGTGATGTTGTTAATGATTTCTTGGTGGTGCAGCACGAAGCTGAACGACGCGGAAGACGGCTGCACGGTGTTCGTGTCGGGGCTGCCGTTCAGCGCGGACAGCGATCAGCTGCGGCAGTTTGCCGAAGCGGTCGCGCCCGTCCGCTACGCGCTCGTCTGCGTCGACCGTCTCACCGAGCACTCCAGGGGCTCCGGGTTCATCAAGTTCACCGTGAGTACTGCTAGCTTCAGGGATCAGTATAAGAGTGGACTCCCTTTTCCACACTTAGGTCCTTTGTGCGTGGGGGATGTGATGATTACGGTTGCAACCAGCCTAGCTCCGCCCAGAAGCGCAGAAGTTTCCTGAGTTTTTCACAGGCTTCGCAGAGCGACCTTGGTTTGTCAAGGATTTCATTGCATTGTGATGCTACCGCCTTGCATTCTAAGACTACGTTGGCGGCGTTTCCATCTGTAGTTAGACAAGCCCTGCTGAGAGGTCTGTCTGTGTTGGCATTGGTGTGAAGGTGTTTATTTAGGAAACAGTGACCGGCCACTGTCCCCACGATTATGCGCGAGTTTTGTCTTTCGAGGTTGAGTATATGCAGATTCAATTTGAGTGTGACCCCTGAGAGGGTCAGTTTCGATTGCCTGCATGCTGTACATACTGCTGTAGGGTTCTGCTGTAGCTTCAGGGATACACATGTTTGTTTGTTTGTTTTAGCTGGGCTGTTTCCGCACTTAGCCTCTTGATTGGGCCCTTGTGCGTGCTGCATCTTTTTCCTTACTCCAACCAGCCTAGGTCACCCCGGAAGGTCTTCAACCTTTTCAGGCTTTTGAATGCCTCCGGGAGTGATCCTGGCGATTGGAGAATTCGTGCACATTGTTCTGCCACGCTCCCGCATTCCGAATATCCCCCATATTCACACGGTGATTTTTTATTGGTTTTGAAGTCTTTGATTGAGTTTTGAAGCAGTGAAGAAGATTGGTTTAAAGGGATCTAGGTTCATCCAGTGTACCCGATGACTGACCTTAGACACGAATGCGGGGATTCGTTAGATAAAAACGGCCCAGAGTCGTTCGCCGTGGCGTGGTTAAGTGGAAGCTTTTGGCCACGTTCAAGGAGATGCGCGGTGCGCGAGGCGGGTTGCGCGGCTTCAAGTGATTTATCCGTGTAAGGAGAGGCAATGCGCGTCGCTTCCCATCGCATTTGACGCGTGAAGACAAACATATGGTAACTAGTTGTTTCGTTTATGAAGGAGCTGCGAACGCCGCGTCTCCTACAATTCAAACAAATGCGGGCAAAATAGCTTCTCCTTGAACGTTCCTTACATCGCCGTATAATTTGTGTTTCCGGTCGACGCTCGCGATCCTTGAACGTGGCCTAAGTGATATCTTGCAGCGGACATCTAAAGCCTTTTGATGCAGAAGACTTCTAAATTATGATGATCAAACCTAAATGATGTGTGGTGCCGGCACGTTAAATAAATTGCACCACCCCTTTTCTTCCTATGGGTTTCGTAAGAGCCGACTGCAGGAGAACCGCCATAAGAAGACGTTTAGCAGCGTCTCCTCTCCACCATTGGCCAAACGATTATGGCAAAATCCTCCTTTTGGCTTGTGTCCAGCAGTGGGCTGATATAGGCTGGTGATGATGAAACCTTAATGAAATGTCAAATTTCAAGGCAATAAAAGGCTTAAATGTGTAACGTTCCTTCGACAGAACCCAGAAGACGCCGCCAAGTTCATGGCCCTCCCGCCCTCGGAGCTGGTGCTGGAGGGGCAGACGCTGCAGGCGCGGCCGGCGCTCAAGCGCGAAAACCTTCAGAAGCAGGACAAGCAGCCCAAGGACAATAGGAACTTGTATCTCGTTAAGGAGGGGGGTGAGTTAACATCATCATCATTTCAGCCACAGGACGTCCACTGCTGAACATAGGCCTCCCCTAGAAACTTCCAGATTGGCCGGTCGGAAGCGACCTGCATCCAGCGGCTTCCTGAACCGTCTGCGGCGGCTGTCCACCTTTGGGTTGGACGTCCCACGCTGCGCTTGCCGGTACGTGGCCTCCATTCCAGAACCTTTCTGCCCCATCGGCCGTCAGTTCTACGTGCTATGTGCCCCGCCCACTGTCACTAGCTTGCTCATTCGTCGAGCTATGTCAGCGACTTTAATACCTTACTATCATAATATGGACGACTGTCTGGTGAAATCGTTTGTGCTACGGATAACAGTACGAGGCATCGATGTTGAGCGCTGGGGCAAAGAGTGTGAATCGCTTTGCGCATCTTACGAGACGATTATCGTATCAGAGACGCGTGAAGTGTACTGATTTGTTGTACCGTAACATGATTAATTTAATAAGTGACTATTTTACATTATGTTATAATAATCAATAAAGATCCGATACTCAAACTATCCACATGTCCTTCTCTTATACCTCTTCATCCCGGCAACTATGAGGACTTTACACGCGTTTGCGCGGAGCTATCAACCAATCACGGCCGGCGGTGCAGGCGCGGCGCGCGATCGATCCATACTGGATTGAGGCTATTGTTAAAATATGGGGCGTCTAGGCAAATTCTATTTCACCCGCTGCAGTTGCAATAAGCAAGTATATCGTTCCTCCACTGTGTCGGAAGACGCCCCACACTGCGCAAGAACTCAGCATCGGTTGTCGGTTCTACGGCAAATATGACCAGCTTATTTCCACTTCAGTTTGCTCTTTCTTTAAACTTCTTAATTTAGAAAACATGGATATGTTTGAAATTTGTCAGTGAAGTTCAGTCATTGGGAGAGGCTTTTCTCCAGCAGTGGACTAAGAAGGGTTAATTATAATTATGACGTTGACAAATGACAATGCAGGCTCAATAAAATGTTTAAACGCTCCGCTACACGCTCCTCAGCTATATTCCTTAGAAATGCTAATATAGAAGATAAATAACACTTGAAAAAAATCATCGACCTCAGGTTGTAACGACCATACCCTTTCAAATCAAAGTATGATATAAGTATATTAATAAAATAAATGTTAATTTTTTCTCTTCAAATTATTTCTTACTAAAAAGGGCAAATTATTAAACACCATGCTTTCTTCGTAATTTTGAAGCAATTGAAACCTCTAATAAAACATGCCGGAATGGATAGATAAAAAATAGGATAATACGTTTAACGGATCCTTCAGTGCGCACGTTGTAATGTTTTTTGTGCCTGACGCTGGACATATGATGCAAAATTGTGAGCCATAGCAAAAAAAGAGCTTTTAGGAATTTTAACAAATAGAAATGTGAAACTATACAAAAAAATACTGCATTTGAAACAAAAGGACAGTGGACGCACATTTTAGCCCTTAGGGTGATACACCCATGTGCAATCCATAAATTTGAACAATATTTTAGAAACTTTGGTTTTTGTAAGGATAGGCCGAAATTCGTCACCCCACCACATTCTGGAAGCATCGTAGTGCTTGGGTATAAGAGGGACTGACGGAACAAGGAGCGGAGGCTTCTTAGTTGGGATAGGGTTCGATTTGCATCATGTAGATGCCCGTGTGTGGTCTACGGGAGAGCCCAAGGAGGAGGTAAGTTGGAGTGGACAGTCAGATTTGAGCGGTCTGACGTAGACGGTCCGAATGGTGTTCGCGTGTGTCCTTAGAAAAGATGCAGAGGGGTAAGTGTTTTGATTATTACAAATTACTTTGAATGAAATGAAATGAAATGAAATGAAATAATTTATTTGCGTAAGAAACACGGTACATTTAAGATCTTATCATATTATTGTGAACATGCGTGCTCTACCGATTGACGGCATGCAAAAGCTTTGTTTTAAAACTAGGTAATTTGTGAGGTCTATACAAATAATACAATTTATTATAATACTTGGAGATAATTAAATTAGGTATGTCCAGAAAGAAAATAATAATATTATGCACATGCTTGTCAGATAGGTATTACATAATTCATTTAGATTGTTTATAGTCAAAATATTCTTTCATGTCATAAAAGCACTCTTCGATAAGCCAACGTTTTAGTTTACGTAAAAACAAAATAGTAGGTAGTTTTCTAATTTCCGAGGGAATTTTATTGTATACGCGTATAGGCATTATATGACAGTTGTTTTTATGGAGTGTACTATTATGTTGCGGCACCACTAGCTTGTCCGGATCTCTTGGTCTTAGTCTCTGTATATGAGTTTGTTTATTAAAGAATTTCATATTCTGCCTTATAAAACTTCCTATTTCAAAGATATACATAGCTGTAACTGTAAGTAAACTGTATTTTTTAAACATAGGTCTACAGCTATCACGTGGCCCGATGCCACTTAATGCTCGCACACATCTCTTTTGGGCAACAAACACTTTTTGCACATCTGTTGAATACTTTTGAAAGTATTTTAATTAAAATATTTAAAAACAAAGTAACTTTTAAATTGTGATGACGATGATGATGTTGATGCTGATGATAAAGTATTTAATATTGAATTATTTAAAACGTCATTATAATATTTTACATAATTCTCTTGTTTTTCGTAATTTCTTATCAAAAGGAATTTAGCAACTTTTTTTCATGTCCTCATAGAAAGCAAAATGGGATTTAATTTGATATGATTTAAATAATAATAAATATAACGTAAATAATTGATTTAAATCATAACAACTTATTTCACAGATTTAATGCCAAATAAATTTAAATATTGTTTATTTTGTAGCTTAGTTATTTTGATCTTAAAGATTGACATGTTGTTTGCTATTAATTTACCTAATTTCGATTATTGGGTAACATTTTGTGTGTAATGATTTATACTATTAGTTTGAACCCATTTTCTATTTCATGATGACGTGATGCATGTTATTTTATTTGACTTTTTTTGTTGTGTTTTATTTTGAGTGTTTAAAGTTCATCTTACGTGTTAAAAACCTTTGAAAATATTTAATGGGTTTTGAATATGATTTACGTATCATAACGTTTATTAATTGATGATTTAGTGCTCATTAGAGCCATTAAACTTTGACATATTTCTGTGGTAAATCAAAGGTCATTTGATCTTGTTTTACATAAAAACAACCTTATTTTTTATTTAACAAATAAGACTATCGTTTATCTTTTAAATGTTTGCTCGATTATTGAGCCAATTTACAACAAAACAACTTTGAAATCTTCATTTTACATTTTACTTATCATTATTTTACGTTTAAGACTACGCATATTTGACCTATAAACCTTTACGTTTACCAAATTGACTTACTTGATCTATTTTAACTAACGTTTGGAGAAATATTGAGTTCTCATAGATATCATAATTTTATTGTAGATAACTACAATTAGGTAGACAGGTATACGTTCTGACGTTGAGACATCTGACATCAAAAACAAACAAACTTAATTATTTTTTATTGTAGGTGGGAAGTAGGTAGGGTACAGTTAGGATTATACGTTTCTTTGTAGGGTTCTAGGTTCGTAAATATGTAGTTCAGGCAGAGGTACCGTTAGGTAGGTGTAGGTACCCCTTTTTCCTTAATAACCTATCCTTTCTAATACCTGTTCCATCCTACCTTCTAAAAATAGCTTCATTTGTTTAGGTTTACCGTTGTAGTAATTAGGTAGTTAAGAAATGGGCTATTTTTAGGGATCCTTATACAAAATCCTATATCCATAAAACTGAGAGAAGAATTTAATAGAAGTTTTGAGATTATTTTAAAATTAAAATATTTTGTAAATCTTGTAATTCAAGGGCCATAATTTTAAATTCAAAATAATACTGGTTGATGTGGGAGTATCTATGACTTCACATAGGACATAATGCAGATTTCAGGACCCGGTCTTATACGAGTTGTCATAGATACTGTTGGATCATCTTGGTATTGTATTGAATTAATTGCAACATTTATTTCAAATCCAAACGATTTTGATTGATGTTGATCCATCTGACATTACTTGGTGTCATGGATATTGTTAGGTCAATCTATATTTCATATAGAGGGGTTTAGTATAAATATTTTGCTAGTCGGAAAATAATCAGAATCTTTAATCTAAATAATGCTGGTTGATGTGGGAGTATCGATGACTTCACATAGGGCATAATGCAGATTTCAGGACCCGGTCTTATACGAGTTGTCATCGATACTGTTGGATCATCTTGGAATTATATTGGACTAAAGGATTCAGATTATTTATTTAGGTAATTAATTTAAGGACCCCGAACCCTTGGTTGACTTATCGTGCAGTCAAATAGGTAGATTTTAGTATGTCATATTAAATTCTTTAAACTCAGTTGTTCCCTTAGTTGCGCATAATTACGCTAAATGCGTTTTGTTTCAGATTTAGGTCCTATTCCTGGGGGTGGCAGATTGCTTGTTTGGGATGATTTTTTTTATCACATGGCCACCACTCCTGGTGAGCGTTTGGTGTTGGGGCTCACCAGGCGCCCCTCGGGGCGTTCTTTTTCCTCTTCCTTGAATGCGCACAAACCCATGAAATTCTCGAGAAAGCTTAATCATAACATCCACGTACCTCTAAAAGAATTTGGTTTACTACTATTAACACAACGAACGGTCCTACCATTTAAACTAGACGATCACACTGCCAATTTAAATTATCACAGCCAAACGTAATTAACGTAGTCCGTTTCGATCTCAATTAATTATTAAATTCCATATAATTATTAGACTCTGACGAAGGTCGGTTTTGTTACAAGGTGAGACTCGAACCCACGTCCCATCGCATACCGGGCGAGTGCTTTGACCACTAAGCTACCGAGGACGTCACGTGACAAGATGAAATTCCTCAAGTGTTTTTTCTCGCTGTCAAAGCCAGCGTATTCTGATCAATGTTGTAGCTATATGTATAGCTGAGTAGTACGAGTATACTACCGTCAACACCCTATAGAAATATTTTTACAAATATTTGACTATTGGTTAAGATCAGAAATGCTTAAACATTGTAAATTTTTGTTTTTTTAGCAATTCTATGCAAGGTTTAATTGAAGATAAATAACACTTGAAAAAAAAATCATCGACCTCAGGTGGGACTCGAACCCACGTCCCATCGCATACCGGGCGAGTGCTTTGACCACTAAGCTACCGAGGACGTCACGTGACAAGATGAAATTCCTCAAGTGTTTTTTCTCGCCGTCAAAGCCAGCGTATTCGAGTCCCACCTGAGGTCGATGTTTATTTTCAAGTGTTATTTATCTTCAATTAAACCTTGCATGGAATTGCTAAAAAAACAAAAATTTACAATGTTTAAGCATTTCTGATCTTAACCAATAGTCAAATATTTGTAAAAATATTTCTATAGGGTGTTGACGGTAGTATACTCGTACTACTCAGCTATACATATACCTACAACATTGATCAGAATACGCTGGCTTTGACAGCGAGAAAAACACTTGAGGAATTTCATCTTGTCACGTGACGTCCTCGGTAGCTTAGTGGTCAAAGCACTCGCCCGGTATGCGATGGGACGTGGGTTCGAGTCCCACCTGAGGTCGATGATTTTTTTCAAGTGTTATTTATCTTCAATTAAACCTTGCATGGAATTGCTAAAAAAACAAAAATTTACAATTCTAATATAGGTTTTTTTTTTGGCAGTGGTGGTGGCGGGCAGCGTGGCGGCCGTAGGCGTGTCGGCCTCGGACATGGCGAAGCGCCTGGCGCTCGAGCGCAGCAAGACGCAGATGCTCAAGAACCTCAACAGGTACGTCCAACAACAATCTTCTTCTTAGCGCTTAGTTAAGTTGATCATAGCATGATCCTAGATGGGGCAAGTTTGGTTATAACATTTGAAGCGACAGCCATGGGAAGTCTGCAACCCTAAGAAAATTTGACCATTTTGGACCATGGCTATCACATCCAGTGCATTCTTAATGTGCAGATTCCTTCACCTATTTTTCTTCATTGCCGAGAACTTGCTTCGTAAATCTTACTATTATAAAATTCTTGAGGTACGAGCTTTGATCTCTAAACTCGATACTTCAGACTACGTCATCTGAATTATCAATAGTTCAATACCTATTTTTATTAATTATTGTCCCGACGTTTCGGCCTGCGGCAGATGCACTGTACATCGCCAGTCTTCCCGCGACCACTGCCTATGTAATTAGGCCGAAACGTCGGGACAATAATTAATAAAAAGATGCATGTTGCATCAATACCCGTGTTGTGTATAGTGTTTTAGTTAAAAAACTGACCAAGTGCGAGTCAGACTCGCGCACGAAGGGTTCCGTACGATTATCTCTAAAAACGGCAAAAAAAACATGTTTTTGTATGGGAGCTCCCATACAAAAACATATTTATTATTTTCTGTTTTTAGTATTTATTGTTATAGCGGCAAGGCAACAGAAATACATAGTCTGAAAATTTCAACTCTCTAACTATCACGGTTTATGAGATAGAGCCCGGTGACGGGCGGACGGACAGACAGACATACAGCGGAGCCTTATTAGTAGTAGGGTCCAGTTTAACGCTTTGAGTACGGAACCCTAAAAATGCAACTAGACGGTTTAAAATGTTATAAGTGAGTTCGTCGTAGGTTCGTGTCGCGCTACCGGCTGGTGGTGTCGAATCTACCCGCGAACTGCAACGATACGCGCCTCCGACGCGTGTGCGTGTCGGCCGCGGGACGCGCCGCCACCGTCACGGAGGCGAGGGTCATGCGCGACCTGCGCGCGCCGCAAGCGCAGGACGGGCAGCATCCGTGAGTATACTGTACTGTACCTGTAGATCGGCAAACATTAAGGCCTTAACACCACCCAAGTGCTTAAAATCTCGAATATCAAAATCAAATTGTCAGAATATCTGTAACTTAAATCTAAAAATTTAAAATACGATATGCTAGAAGAGGATTTAATAAACATCTTGAATTGAATAATTTTGATTATCCGTTAAGTCCCTTGGATTAGAACATGCACAAAAAAGTGTCTACTTTTTCATAAATTGCAAATGTTTTCTTAAACGGCACAAGCTATTTCGTTACTGTTTTCACACAAAACAAGATTTTGGAAATATATATGTTTTGAGTTGAGAGTTTTATTTAAAAATTCTCGTTAATGGCATTAATTTTATAAAAAAACATGTTTTTCTGATTTTTAGAGGTCATCCGCACGCGCGAAATTGTATGGGCGCGACGCGTCAAGGTCATTCAAGCGTGTTAAGGCCTTAAGTTTGCATATTATGTTGTATCTTGTATCTATAAAACTGTTTCTACTACCTTGAGACAAATTAATACATTCTATTCTGTGATTGCGAAATCCGTGAAAAATCATCAGGCAGAGGACTAGTAATGGACCTAGTCCCAAAATATAGCAAACTTAAGTGGCTGTGGGCTGGCCACTGTTGCAGAACCGATGAAAGGTGGAGTAAACGGGTTCTCGAGTGGAGACCACGCCTTGACAAACGTAGTGTAGGACGCCCAACTCGATAGACCGACGACCTTAGAAAGATGGCTGGCAGTGGCTGGATGAAAAAAGCGGAAAATCGTGCTCTTTAGCGCTCTTTGGTCCCCCAAAGGACGGGAGGCTTACGTCCAGCAGTGGAGTGCAATAGAAAGCACTGCCTTGCCTATACTAGCGAAATAGCAACTAACCAAAATAATAGGCTAGTTGACACCACCAATCAATTGATATACTTTTTGTGTGCTGTCAAAACGCACCCTATTCCCTATAATTTGTATGGCGATAGCAAGCTTTGACGTCATTCATTTTTGGTTGGTTTTGAAGCAAACTAAAATCAGATTCTTCGAACCAATGATAATGTACCGGGTTCATCATCATCTCAGCCTATTGCAGTCCACTGCTGTACGTAGGCCTCCCCCAAAGAGCGCCAAAGAGCACGATCTCCCGCTTTTTTCATTCATCCACTGCCAGCCATCTTCCTAAGGTCGTCGGTCCATCGAGCTGGGGGTCGTCCTACACTACGTTTGCCTAGGCGTGGTCTCCACTCGAGAACCCGTTTACTCCACCTTTCATCGGTTCTGCGACAGATGTGGCCAGCCCACTGCCACTTAAGCTTGCTACATTTTTGTACCGGGTTATCGGGCTTAAAATAAGGTGTCAGATTTAATAAATGATGTCTTAGAATTTTTTATGATTGGTGTCCACAGCCCTATTGAATGTAAGTTGAATCGCAATTATTGTATTACAGATCAAAGGGCTACGGGTTCGTGATGTTTACTAGACACGAGGACGCGCTCGCGTGTCTGCGGAAACTGAACAACAATCCTGATATATTTGATAAAAATAATGTGAGTAAAACAGCTTTTTTTCATCAATTCACACACTTTTTCAAAGACAAGCGCAGCGTGAGATGTCCACCCACAAGGCGGACAGACGACCTGGCAAAGGTCGCAAGAAGCCGCTGGATGCAGGCCGCGCGCAACCGGACAATCTGGAAGTCACTGCGGGAGGCCTATGTTCAGCAGTGGACGTCCTGTAACTGAAATGATGATGAAGCTGACACAATTTTTGTGAGCTGTTTAATGGCCATCATTCTAAATTATAATTTGTAAGGCAATATCGCTATTTCACAGTGCTGTAACTTGCCGAATCATGGCCTAGTTAAGTCATTCTATGATTTAAGTCTGGACATCGCGGCACTGCAATAGATCACTGAAATCAAATTTAATAAATTACTAATTACTGCCCGCGACTTAGTTCGCGTTCTTATCAATTTAAATCAGAAAGTCTCTCGTTAGTGCTTAAGATTCTAACGTTTAATCAATGGTTTAGGAACGCATAGAGGATAAGCAAACATACATTTCTTTTTATTGAATGAATAATCGGGTTGTCAGCAGGCCTCATATAAGGTGTTTTTAAGCAAAGTAGGTCAGGATCATCCTTCGTTATCGACTCTTTTTTAGTTTCTATTTAATAAATTTGTTTTTCAGAGGCCCATAGTCTCATTCTCCATCGAAGACAGAACAGCGCTAAACGCGAGAAAGAAGCGTTTAGAAAAATCAATCGCAAACAACCCGCTAGCCACCAAAACGGACGAGAGCCAGCCAAATTTCAAGAACAGGAAACGGAAGAACATGGCGCCACCTGACGAGAGTTACGTGAAGAAGGGACGAATGGAGAACAAAAACCGGAACGACGACTTCGCGAAGAAAAGACTTATGGGTAAAAAGGGTAATGAACATCAGAACAGCGCTGGTGCCGCTGGGAAATTTGTTAGGAGGCCCAGAGAGGAAGACATAGACGAATATACAGGACTGACGGCCAAAGAAGGCGCTCAGCATAAAATGAGGAGCAACCATAAACTGAAACAGCAAGCGGACGTCCATAGACAACAAGTGAAGATGGAGAAGAAGAAAGGCAAGAGAGCGATGCGTTTGATTATGGCGGCCAAAGAGAGAGTGAAGCAACCTAAACAAAAGATCAATAAGGCGCCCGGCAAAAAGAATAGGAGGAAAAAGTTTAAATCAAACGATATTAGGGATATACTCAAGTAATCTATGAGTATTTTGAAAATAATTTGTTTTTAACTTTTTCTTCTTTATGCAGTTACATAGGTACATAAGGTGTCTCAGACCATATGAGGTTTCTAGTGAATGTTTAATTATTATTAGATGATTATGGGCTCTGAGACTTAGTCTTATATTGGGACCAACAACGGCATCTAAAAAAAAATTATTCCATACTAAATGTATGATTTGTGAAATGATGAGAAAGTCATACATGTTAGATTGAAATGCTGGTCCAGTAAGGGCAGTTGGCTTTAAGCACCATAATCATCTTCTAAGAATAAATAACCTTATAAATAAGTTTACTTGTTAATTTATGCAATAAATAAATTGAGATATACAATTCAATGTTTCTATTTCTCTTTTTTTTTTAAATGATAGAATAAAACAAATTTAAATAAGTAAAAAGTGTATTTACACAAATAACAAGAACTTAATAGGATATTATGACGTCATAGACCTGTGGCCGCTTAACTAAGATGGCGTTAAGTCCCGTAAGAAATCGTGGATTCTTAAAATTATTCTTGATTGACAAATTTTGACAATAGTATGTATTTTAGAGCGATGTTTAAATTTTCACAAATTTTTAGAAAATGATTTTCTTGGAAACATACAACTTGTTATAACACAACATGATTCGGTATACTGTATATTTTCCCACAGTTCGTAAAGCAATGAAACTTTGAAAAGTGCATCGTTTATTATTGACATCTTCCAGGCAGTGGCGGGCATTGGTTTTATTTCGAGGTAGGCAGTAGATACTTACAAATGTGTTTTGTTGAAAATCAATGGTTTTCACCAATAACACATTTGTAAGTACCTACTGCCTACCTTATTTCATTTATTAGGTAGGCACTGCCTGATTGCCTATATGCACCGCACGTCCCTGCTTCCAGGACTCCCACGCCAGTGGCGCCACTACAGGTTGAATTTTAAATTAGTATCCAAATTTTTATTAAGTGTTCTATTCATAAATACGAGCAACTTTTACTAACGATCCATAGCAATAATGAAGTCGTAAAAACATACAGTTGTTTCAAATATTTTTACAATTAGTTCCTTTGTAAAAGTTGGTTATTTTCATGAGTAGAACAGTATGCAGTACGCGGCATCGATGTTAAGCGCTGTGGCAAAGAGTTGGGCTCGCTTTTCGCATCTTACGAGACGATCATCGTACCAGATACGCGTGTGCGCGGAGCTAACAACCAATCATGGCCGGCGGTGTAGGCGTGTCGCACGACTAGCCAATCAAGTTATCGTAGTGGGCTTCTGCGCAACTTTCGAACAGAACTCAACTTCCGAGCTGCTAATTGTATTTCAATTTTGATACCTGCTCATTAAAAAGTGAACTTGCAATGTGCACAAACACGATAATCCTAACTAAAAATCGACGATATTGAGATAAGTCTGAGACGCTGCGAGCAATGGTACTTATTAAATATTTATGGCCGTTTTTTACAGGGTGTACACAAGAATAGGAAACCCTTAAAGCCACGTGATTAGCTATTCATATACTTTTACTATGGAGCAACATAAAAACCGTGTTTTTTAGGAGCTCCGGGTTATATTCGAAGACGCTCATCAGTATGTATGGAACAGCATTTTTTCCTATTTTAATGTGGCTCCCATAGAAAAAGTTGGTGTATTATATGTTGATGCTCATATCACCTGATCACGTGGTTTAAAGTAGTGCTTTATTCTTAAGTACACCCTATACAGGATTATTTGAAATAAATCAACAACCTTGCACGACTAGATAGCTAATATCATAAACAACAACACTTGTTCTACGAGTTTTATCATAACTCAATACATTAATGAAAAATGATTTTCCAAGCTTTAATTGTACTGTCGTGACATTTGTAAGTCTATGTTAGGCGACGCGCGCGACGCTCGCGCCCCCTCCCCCCGCCCCGCCCCAGTTGTGAAGCGCACAGAGATAAGAACATTCAGACGTAAAATTATATTGATATTTATTTTTGCATGAAAGTAAAATATGTTAAATTATCTCAAGCCGTAGAACAAATGTTGTATATGATGTTAGCTATCTAGTCGTGCGAGGTTGTTGATTTTTTTCAAATAACCCTGTATATGTTCACATGTTAGAAGAGATTCGAAATCGACAACGCGCCGCGTCCTCTAGTTAATTTCAGTCGTATATTTTTTGTACAGTTTCATGTAGTTCCCTCGGTGATATAAAAGATATATTTTCATCATCGCGTCATCCTAGCGCGTAGTTTCTCCGGCTGTGACAGCAGGCCCTGCGCGTCCAAGTGGGCGTAGAGCAGCTCTAGGTATTCTTTGGGATGTTTGTTGTAATGCATTACGTGGGGCGACCGGTCCCAACAACGCCATGTGCACTGCAAGAATAATTGATATTATTATCAGCCTTTTGAAGTCCAATGTTGCGGCTTCATTAAGTTAATGTGAGTTCAGTCACAATCACAGGCATGTATAGACGACTTGGTAAAGGTTGCAGGAAGGAAGAAATTGCGTTTGATGCAGGCCGCTTCTAACCGACCGATCTGGAAGTCACTGGGGGAGACCTATCATATGTTCACCAGTGTTTAAGTCTAATGGCTGAAATGATGACGATGATACAGTTACAAGTCAGTAAACAACACTAGTTTTTTACTGACTTGTGACCAACTAAAGTAACTAGTGAGTTTCTATTGTTTTTCACGCTTTCGAGTTAGGCGTTTTGCAGACGGCGGGGCGGGCCGGGCCTCAATTTCACCGCGAAGGATAGCGCAAAGGGAATCCTATACTACCAACGCACACGGAGGGCAAATAGTCCGCGCTGCAGGTGCCCGGCGGACACTGGCGGCGCGGCTTCGCGGACCGACCGGCCTGGCCCGCCCCGCCGTCTGCAAAGCGCCTAATCGTATCAGAGACGCCGTGCGCGGAGCTAACAACCAATCACGGCTGGCGGTGCAGGCACGGCGCACGACTAGGCAATCACGTAATTGTTAGTCTTGCCGCTAGTTGTACCTTAACTCCTATCTTGACCCAGCTGTCATGTACGTTGCGGTTGCTTCTCTCCGCGCCGACGGGGTCGCTCCCGCTCAGCAGGAACAGCGCCGGCGCCCGGCACGGCGTCACGTGGAACAAGCCCGACGCGCGCAGGTAGTGCGAGGTCGCTGCGTCGTGGAACTTCTTTAAGTGGAATCTGAGTGTAAAGAAGAAATATAAGTTAGAAACTGATGATGACAATGGAGTTTAAAAAAAACTGTTTAATTAAAGTGTAAAAAAAATTAAGATGTGATTTAACTCGCGTTTTTACGAAAACTTGTCTAAAATTTGTCAACCGTTTAGCATTTGCCTAACGTTTAGCATTTGCTCCCTAGTGCCTCTGCCCTTCACGAAACCTGCCTGCTCTTGAGCGATCTGCCAGTCCAGGTAGCGGCGAAGTCGGTTGTTGATTACGTGAAGGAGGATTTTGCTTGCATGTGAGATAAGAGCGAGTGTACGGTAATTTTCACACTTTTTAGTTGATCCCTTCTTGTGCAGTGGGAGAATTATAGACTGCGTCCAAGCCTTTGGCCACACGCCATTCCGCCAGATATTGTTGCAAATAGTGTGGAGAGTGTCAATGCCATTCCCACTAAGAGCCCTGTGGTTCTCCGCTGTGATCTGGTCGGGACCTGCAGCTTTGTGAGGTTTCAGGGTCTTCAAAGCCGCAGTTATTTCCGAACGCAATAAGTCTGGTTCTAGCTCCAGCTGCGACCAGTCAGTGTTCCTATTCGATGGTTTGTTTTGCTCCTTGTACAGATCACATCACAGATATATGTCACATCACAAGACAGATATATGTGTTGGGTACGAACTTCCGTCTAGCATGCAATTTGGGAGGTAAGGCAGTGCCGTTTGCATTTGCTTGTTTTTGTCATCAGATTGTGGTGTGATTGCAGGCCTATGCCGGCGTAACAGCGGAAATTGTAACCAAAATTAATTTATTTTCATAATTATTTATAAGTAATTCTACTTAGTCTAACCTAAATATACAGAATGTACAAAAGAATGGGACACTCCTTAAAACAACGTGATCAGCTGGTCATATACAACAACTTTTCCTATGGGAGCAACATCGATATCGTGATTTTATTTTCAAATGCTCCATACATTATCATCGAGGTATGCGAGTAAGTTTGTATGGAGAAGCTGTTTTTTCTATTGATTTCGATGTTGCTCCCATAGTAAAAGTTGTTGTATATGATCAGCTGATCAGGTAGTTTTAAGGAGTGTCCCATTCTCTTGTACACCCTGTATAATAGCCTAAGTAGTCAACCGGTTACTCACTTAGTGTAGGTCCTCAAAGCGTTTTGCAGGAACATGTTCCTAGGGAACACCGCAGACGGGAAGCCGACGGGGATTTCTGTTATGTCCGCCGCGGAGTCCCATACCTGCGCCGCGATGCGCGCCAGCACTGGTTTGTACCTGATACCAAATATTAGCCTAGGTAAAGTACTTGAGCTAAGTTTACGATAACACAGTTTTTGATAGTACAGTCAGCGTCATATAGTTCGTGATACTCAGGGTACTCTAATAAATAGACGCAACCAAAAAGTCGATAATATCGGTACAAACAAAGTTGTCTTATTGTTGTAAACAGTTTTGTCGCTCAAAAGGTCGACACACTTAAAATGTCATATAAATCGGTTCAGTCAAACTGCCATAAATATGGTTACTGTCATCCCGCCAATGGTATCCAAACATTCTAAGTGTTCAAAAATATGAAACAAGTTTGACATATTAAGTGTGTCGACCTTTTGAGCCACAAAACTGTTGACAACAATAAGAAAACTTTGTTTGTACCGATATTATCGACTTTTTGGTTGCGTCTATTTATTAGAGTACCCTGAGTATCACGAACTATATGACGCTGACTGTACCTACAGTTGTTGTCCACATTGTTCATCATGTCAACTTATTGTCAAAGATCACCATCTCCCGATTTTGTCATCTAGTTACTGCCGGCCATCTTCCTAAGACCCGTTTGTCCATCGAGCTGGGGGGCATCCTACACTACGTTTGCCAAGACGTGGTCTTCACTCGAAAGCAGTTTACTCCACCTTTTACGGTTGGCTGCGCTACTACAGATGTGGCCGGCCCGCTGCCACTTAAGCTAGCTACTTCTTTGAACTAAATCCGTTTCTTTGGCCGTATCACTACATAGTATAAAACAAAGTCGCTTTCTCTGTCCATATATCCCTATGTAGGCTTAAATCTTTAAAACTACGCAACTGATTTTGTTGCGGTTTTTTAAAATAGATAGTGATTGAAGAGGAAGGTTTATATGTATAATAACATCCATTAAATCTGTAGTGTATTTAGTATCAGCATTGCACCCGTGCGAAGCCGGGGCGGGTCGCTAGTATCTCATAATTGGGACCTAGGAGGGCTAATTGTTTTACATCTTTTAGTATTTGTAAGGATATAGAAAATTATCGCTGAAGAATGATGGTGCGACGGGTTGGGAGTCATTGGCAAGGGATAGGTATTGTTGGAAGAGTTCAGGGGAGACCTTTTCCCAGTAGTGGGATGCTATTGTATTGTATTATTGTTTGTTGTCCGTTAAGTCATTATCGATTCACTCACTTCTCTTCATCCTTCATCGCGAAGACGAGCGCTTCGGCCCACACGTACGCTCCGACGGAGAACCCGTGCAGCGCCATTGGACCATGACCGTTCGCAGACATGAACTTTATCAGATCCGCTCCTACCAACTGGAATTGTATTATACAGGAGCCATTATGTCCTATTCTTTAGTCCACTAAAGAATAGGACACTCCTTAAAACCACGTGATCAGTTTCTCATGTACAGTCAACAGCACGTCGACCTACCCCAAAAGTCAAAAATTCTCCAATAGATTTTCAACCTTAAGCCTGACATTTAGAGATCATTTTCAAATGAGAAATTTTGACATTTTGTGGTAGGTCAACGAGCTGTTGTCCGTACAAACAGTTTTCTTATGGGAACAACTTCAAAATCATGTTTTTTTTTTCAGATGTTCCATATATTATTATCCAGGTATAAGAGTAAGTTTATATGGAGCAATCTAAAAAAACTATTAATTTCGATTTTGCGACCATAGAAAAAGTTGTTTTATATGACCATCTGATCACGGTTTTAACGAGTGATCTATTCTTTTGTATAATAAATAAATATTGGTCATCATCACATTGCTCTGATTCTAGGGTAAGTATAGGTATCTAAAGCACTTGTGTTACATAAATCAGAAATAATAACGGTACCGCAACACCCAGACCCAATAAATCGTAGAAAAGTCGGATTTCTACATTGACCCGTCTGGGAAGTAAACCCAGACCTTAAGAGATGGCGACGCCATTTGGCGTGCTCCGCGCCCCTCGGCTACGGAGGCCACAGCGCCTTCAACCCTCTCAACTTTTTTAAACTGTCCTCTACCTAAAGGTTTTCTGGAAGAGATCGCTTCTAGAGATAAGACCGTCTAAATTGTACCATTTCTTAATGAATTTTTTCTTTGTACTGTTTGTTTTGTGTGGTGTGACACTCAATTATTTTGTAAGTAGGTATACCTCTAATGTGAAATTCAAATACTTTAATTATAAGTAATAGCTCCGATTAAGCGATTGCTGAAATGAAACATGTTTCATAATTCTTATCAGCGAGGTTGATCCGCTTCACTGTTTCTATTCAAAATCTTTTGTAGTAAAATACTGAGCTACAAACAAAGTTCTATTACTTCAAGTACTGTGCTGAATATACAGGGTTATTTAAAAACATCAACAACCTCGCACGACTAGATAGCTAACATCATACACAAAACATTTGTTCTATGACTTCAGATAATTTGACACATTTTACTTTCATACAACAATAAAAATCAATTTAATTTTACGTCAGAATGTTCTTATCTCTGTGCGCACCACATGTGTATGAAGAAGTGAAAAACAGGGTGTTAGAAAAGAATCTTGCATTTAAGCATCAAAATCAGTCACGAAGAGATTTTAATAACCTTAATTTCAATAACACTTTGGTCTGTATGTCCCACTGCAGAGCACATGGCTCACCTATGAGGTGGTTTAACTACTCGTAAATTGCACAATAATTTGAATACCTACACAATTATGTATTTCTGCCAAAATACATAATCAGATACATATAATTGAAGTAGGTACCGTTATAATGTTTTGTATTTATATAGAGTGAATATGAAATAAGTACAATCCCCGGCATGGATCTTGAGCACTAGACAGAGTGGGGATCGCTTTTTGCATCTTACGAGATGAATATCGTATCATAGACGCGTGCGCGAAGCTAACAACCAATCACGGCCGGCGGTGCAGGCGCGTCGCGCGACTAGCCAATTACGTAATCGTCTAAAGACTAGTCTTCTGCGCATCTTTCGCCCAGCGCTCAACATCCATGCCGCTAGTTGGACAGCCTACCCCTTGTTTCGTAGTGCGCTAAAAGCACTATTTGCACGAATCCATATAAATGATACTTAGGTAGGTAAAATAGCCCTATTTTGTGTAATATTTGTGACTATTAAATTTGGTCGCTATCGCGCTGAAAGCACTTTTAGCACAATTCAGAATGCAGCACTGTAGCGAACCTGTGATCCCTTAGCCGGCCACATGAGCTGCCACGGCGAGCAGGACACGGAGACCACGTCGAACCCTTGCTCCAGGTACAGCGCGGCGTACTTCATGACGTGCTGCGGCCGCGCCAGCATCCAGTTCATGATGATGCATAGCGGCTTGCTCACTGGTTTGTCCAGTCTGGGAACAAGTCCAATTTGTTATTTAAAAAATAGAAAACACCTACATTTTTTAAAACACTTACTACGTTTAGCGGTTTTAAATGACCGCTAAATTAGAAAAAAATTAAAACCGGCCAATTGCGAGTCGGTCTCACGTACGAAGAGTTCCGTACCATTATCTATAAAGACGGCACAACAAACATGTCTGTTGTACGGGAGCGTAAAAATATATTATGGGGATATATTTAATATTCAGTTTTTTAGTATTTGTTGTTACGGACAATTGTAACTGCTCGTTTCGCGGTCGGGTCAATGTAGAAAATGAACT
This sequence comes from Anania fuscalis, assembly GCA_950371115.1. Taxonomy (NCBI): domain Eukaryota; kingdom Metazoa; phylum Arthropoda; class Insecta; order Lepidoptera; family Crambidae; genus Anania; species Anania fuscalis. The sequence goes on from OX493344.1 coordinate 11,300,941, forward strand.
GGTTCTGTATTGTCTCGAGTATGAGTGTTGTGGTTCCGTCGTTGTTTCTAATTTCTATAACACAGGTGCTTTAGTTACTTACCTTAGGATCAAAGCAATATAAGTGATGCTGTCCTACATTTATTATTTAGTTCTTTTTTTTTAATTACTGATTTTCGGACTTTTTCCTTTGTGGGTGTGCTGTGTCCTAACCTAAGGAAGTACTTAGGTAGGTTTTTACTCGTGAGTTTTAAGATCTATGAGTAGGTAAAAGGAGATTAATAGATGTAGGTATTTAAGTATATTATTATTCAATGAAATGTTAATTAAATTCAACAAAATCCAAAAAAGGTTAACAAGCATCATGGTTTCTTCAATGCATTGTCTGCCTGTCACTGCCACACAAATCAATTATAAATGAAACAACAATTATGTAAATTATATACGGTTGCCTTTATGGTTTCATCATGGACAGCATCTTAATAATATGTGTTTGTGTCGTTTTCGTATGATGAGGCTTCACCTGCCTTTAATGCCATTAATAAGTTCGTTATTTATATGAAATAGCGCTTATTAATGACATTAAACGCAGGTGAAGCCCGAGCGTTAGATGATAATAAGGAAAAAATACAGTGTAGGTTTTCGATAGTAGCCGGTGCATAAGTGTCAAACAATTAAAGCTTACATTTAAATGTATTTATACAGGATGTTTCCTGTAAGTATAGTTAGGGGAATTACCACACCTATCGATTGGAACCTCAACCTGATGTATTTTTCATTGTTTTCGAGTTATAAGCTATTTAGTTATTTTTTTTCAAATTGAAATCGTTTATTTCAGAGAAAAGGTCCATAGCTATGCTAAAGAAATTACATTAAATTAAATTTCTGCATGCCAGTAAAACTGTAAGGCCCATTGCGCATGTCAATTATGGATTAGCAAATTTAATCTCGTACTATCCCAACACGGTATTAAAAATCATTATATAGCTGTCTATCTCGTACTAAACTAATCCAGTGGTGCGCAAGTTCACCTAAGTGATAAGTCAAGTATAAAAACATAAGATCCGTGTTGCAGATCCTCCTCATACATCTCTCACATCTCTGGGGAACCCGAGGGTGCTCCAAATTCGTTGCTTACTTCATAGTTTTAGGGTCCGCTGTGAGCTGGAGTTTTTCATTGCTGATGTACTGCAGGTTCTTGTTGAGGGCCTGGGAGTGCACCAGGCGGCTTCCGCAGGCCCCCACTGCTGGGGTGAGGACCAGGAGAGTACTAGGCAGGAACTGCAAGATAATTTTTAATAGCTTTTTTAACGACTCGAAAAACACTAAAGTTCTTTATTATCTAGCTTGTAACATTAGTATGATCATGATCATTGCTACGCCGTTTACTGCTGAACAACGATAGATATGGCAGCGGCCTGCATTCAGCGGCTTCCTGCAACCTTTACCCAGGTCGTCTGTCCATCTTATGGGAGGACACGTACAGCTTTGTTTATAAGTAAGTAAAATAACTTTTGCGCGGACGCGTACCTACAGTGTTGTTTATAAGAAACTTACAAATATAATAAATTTAAAAACACCCCCGATACAAAAAAAAATCGTAATGTAAAAAATAAAACGTAGGTAACTTTTTGTTTACTTCTTGGCCCTTCAACTTCATTTCAGTTATATTAATGAATGTTTTGATCCAAGCGTCTTCGCGTTGGAGGACCGCTAGTATTTTTATTAAAGTTGCTGGGTAAGTACCTATATTCATCTTTTTTTACTTTGTCATTGTGATCTACTAAACTTTTTTTATTAGTAACTATTGATTATATTTTTTTTTTAGATTAGCGGTCCCCCGACGGGTGGACACTTGGATTAACTGTTGAACAGGTCACCCTACCTACGTTTTATTTTTGACTTTTTTGTTTTTGTGTCGGGGATTTTTTTTATGTATATTTAATTTTTATTTCATACTTTTTAAATTACTAGCATTAAAACCTTAGTTATTATCTATCTAACACCCACTCATTCGGAGAATTATTAAGAGCCCGAATACGCTGTATCGGCTGTAAGTTGCCAAGGTATTGGGAATCCCGCAGACTACTTGATGTGCAGTATCAGCAAAATAACTCTGTTAGGTATCATCTATCTCACCTGCTCCTTGAAACCATTCTTATGAACACGCTATATCAGCTATAAGTTGCTGAGAAGTTAGGAATCGAGTAGTCTCTGATGTGTGGCATCAGCTCAAGGCCTCGATCATCATCTATCAAACACCTACTCATTGAGACTATTCTTAAAAGCCCAAACGCATTATATCGTCTTTGAGTTTCCGAGTAGTTGGGAATCCTGCAAACTTCTTGATGTGCAGCATCAGCTCAAGGTCTTGATCATCATCTATCTTACACCTTCTCATTGGGATCATTCTAATAAGCCCAGACACGCTTTAGCTGTTGTTATTTGCTGAGGAGTTGAGCATACCTCGGATTCCTTGATGCTGCAACATCAGCTCAATGTTGTAATGTCTAGGAAATACTACGTAAGTTACAGGGCATCAAATTTAAAATATATCAGACCTGTAAAAGTTGCATCGAGCTCATAATCCTTTTGTCGAGTGTAAGAAATGAGCTGATAACCTCCAAACGCCTGAACAGATCTTCATAAAATATAGCTAAGAACAATCTCTGTAATATCAGCTTTAAAACAAAAAAACTGCATCAGCAATCGGTCTACTCGTTTGGGAGCTAAGATGCCAGAGACAGATACACTCCTTAAACTTATAACACCCCTCTTTTTGGGTCGGGGGTTAAGAAGGTTCTCCTACTAGTAGACAATTATAGTAAAATCTGATGTTTATGACCGACACCAGCTTAATTAATACTGGTAGAGTTGCTATTTAACAATTCTAATCATTAAAATATTTGGGCTTGTGAAATTTTCTTATTTAAATAATATAATTCTATAAGTTAGGGCTATCTAGCTACTTACTTGTAATCCATATCCTCTATTTATGGCAAACACCGCAGAACGAAGCGCAGCCATTTTTAGTGGTGTTCCTAAAACATGAATAAGTATAATTTAATATTGCTCAAATCGTTTGTAATAATATGGTATATATCATTAATTCATTGGACATGGTCGATATAGGATGTCAATAATAATTAAACGAATGAAAAAACCATGCAAAGATAGGCAACATTATGTTGACAACCCTTTTGGTTAGCGCTCCGCACTGCAAAACTAGCCGCTTGCAGGTTCGAATTTCGCAAAATGTTGGTGTGAGTAATAAGCACGCAACATATGTAAGTACCTAAATCACGATTGTTTATAATTGTAGATTATTCTTTGCTATAGGACAAGGAGGATGCTTAGTTTCGGGCGACATAATTGTTGTGATTTTTGAAAAAAACATTAAAACAAAAAGTATTTAAAAATGAACCTCGGCACTTTCTGTGTGTAAGTGATTCCTGCTACTTTCCGTTGTTACCTGTATAAATATGTTCTTATATTAATATACCTAGTTGTTCATATTATGTAGGTAAATAAAATAAGTACTACCTTTGCCTTCATTAAGAAAAATAATATATAAATAATTACGATAAAAAGAGAAAATGCTTGTAGATTATACAAACAATTTAATATATTTTAGGTTTTAGGTAAATAAATAACGTGTACTCACATTCAAGTGTCCCGCTCCGTAATGTAATCACCATATCGTACATAATTCAGGCAAACATTAGCATTTAAGTACTTGTTGAACTTAATTCATACATAATTTAACTTCACACAATAATAGTTGGTATCAACTAAATCGATTTCAAGGCGTATTTAGTGTTAACATTGAAAAAACAAATGAAGAAAAGTAAACAATGCTATTTTAAAGCGATGAAAACGTGCGTGCGTGCGGTTTACGTGTCAAAAATAAACTGAGAATGGTTTGTTGCCTACGCACGCCGGCCGGCTTCCACAGCCAGCTATAGGATTACAGTGTGGGGTCGAGGTCATTCAACTCGATGAATCGTTGTTTTTGTTGAAAAATCGATTCTGATATCAGACTGGGAGCTTTTTAAATGACCTTCGAGGAATTATAAATAGAGAGTGTACGGCTATTCAATGTCAATGCTATTTAGTTTGAGTGTAAAAAGTTTATTTATGTAACATAAATTTTATATTATATTGGTGTTGTTAACATAAGTATTTCACGCGGTGGGGATGTACCAATCAACCAACCCTAGTTTTTTTGATTATTAATTTAATAGATTAAACAAGCTTAGGGTGGTCCCGCCACGGAAAAGCAATGTTTTTTTTGGCTTGAAATATGGAGATTTGTAATTTATGTAGGTACTACTACATTAGACATTTTACTTACTAGGAATCCGGATCATACTCTTAGTCATACAGTTTTTCGTAAAGCCACCCATACAGATAAATACCTCAATGGTGCCTCTCACCATCATCCTCGACAGTTGGCTACCGTAGGCAAATCGTTGTTTCAGAGAGCAAGGGGTATCTGTGACGACCAACACCTGGCTGGCGAGCTCCAGCATGTCAGGAAGGTACTACGGGAAAACCAGTTGCCGGTACCACGTCGTTCCAGACCCCGGGTCAAGCATTCCACCGTCGAACGCCAACCTGCTGTACTACCTTATATGAAGGGTGTCACTGACAAGATTGGAAACATTTTGAAACGCGCTTCAATCAAAACCTACTTCAAGCCGCCGAAAAAGATTAACCAATTTTTACCACCTGTCAAGTGCAACATACCTCTTCAAGATGCGGGGGTGTACAGACTGGAATGTGACTGTGGGCTCTCCTATATCGGTCAAACAAAACGAAGTATAGGCGTGCGGGTAAAAGAACATATAGCCGACATCAAACATAGACGGAATACTAAGTCTGCAGTGTGTGAACATGCCTTAGATACACCCAACCATTTCATACGATTTGACCAGCCTAAAGTCCTTGCAAGAGAACGACGATTTGTTCCTCGCATGTTACGGGAGGCAATTGAAATTAGAAGACACCCGAATTTCAACAGAGAAGATGGTTGGAAAATACCACCAGCATGGGATCCTGTTTTAACGAAATCCCATGCTAGGCCCCGCACTGCAAGACCTCTAGATACAGTTAGCTCTTTTTGCGTAGATAGGAACACAAATTAATATTAACTGAGTGACGGTAGTTTATAGTTTTTTCAAAATATTGTAAAGACGAATAACACCTTAGTCTACCTGTGACCACGAACGCTGTAAAGTGTTCGAAACGTCAGGTTAAATAAAATGTTAATAAATCGCGAAATAATCCGTAAAAGTAGTTTCATTTAAATATAGGTACTACTATGTAATATACTACTCGTATAATTATATCATAATTTGTCTTGTATGCTATCAAAATAATTAGATCTAAAAGTTCAATAAAAAACTGCTCACTTTAAAATCGTATCTGATCTATAAATCAACAAGATCTTTTATGAAATAGATCATCGAACATTTTTGAGCAATCATTTAATTATGTTACCAAGAACGAGGCCATAATTTCGAGCAGTAATGTTATCGCTTTCAGAGGCTGATAAGCCTTAATGTTAAGTGTGTGCCCGCGCAAAACGAGGTCACATGTCCAGCACTTTAATTTTGTTCTATTAATAGCTTGATCAAACGATTGATGAAATTGATGACTTATTGTATTGTAGCTAAGAGGTAAGCTTGCTGGACTTGGCGTCTCACCATCTCAGACAGAGGTCCCGGGTTTGATTCCCGAGTCGGTTTAATGTAGTGTAAAACGAACATTTCTATATTGTTCCGGGTCTGAAGTGGTAGGTATCGTAGTTGTTTCTAATCTCTATACAATGCTTTAGTTAACTACTTACTTAAGGATCAAAGCAAAGTTTAGAAATCATGCATCTCTTGATCAGTTTAGTCTTACCAAAGTATTTCGATTTATTGCTGTTTTTTTGTTTACAGCTGTTTATGATATGTTTCCTGAAAAGAATGTCCGAAATAGCGTGTAGTCAGTTGTATAAAAAAAAATAAACAACACATTTATGCTTTTAAAAAAGTTTATTTAACTCTAAATTCTATAGTGCGTATAAATTTTAACTAAATATACATAAAGTATCTTAAAAATATACCCTCTATCTGCCAATAGGTGATACGAAAAATACATTTATTTTAAACATAATAAACATATTTATAATTAAGAAGAGTATTTTAAACACCTAATGACACGTCCTGGCCTGGTTTTAAATAATTGACAATCCAATCAATTCAGTTCGTCTACAATCTAGATCAATAGCAACTAACGTTGCAAATTTACTTACTTCGGACAATTTCTTACGAATAAAATATTATCTCTACCCGCCATGGATTTAGTAGTCAAACAGATCCATGGAGCAAACTAAAAAAAACACATGATCTACAACCAACTGTCAAATGTTTGACAGTTGATTGTAGATGTGTTTTTTTTTAAATATTTTTGACCGACTAACGGCTGTTATTATCTTAGAGCATTCAGTTGGTTGAATGCTCTAAGGTTATTATTGAAAATTTCCTTCTTATCTTTTGAAGTGAAACTTCTTTATCGGCGTTGGAAAAAAAATTACCGTCACATTTTTCGGTTACGCGTCACATTTTTCCGTTACGCGCCATCTTTTTCTTGCCCCTACCACGGTTGGTTCAGACGAAGAGTACTAAAGTGATCAACAAAATCAAAGGTTTTATTTTAATTCTAATTCCAGTGGATTTTTAACAAAAGTAAGTAATTATATCACTGTTTCATTTGTATTCATGTCTATGATAATAAAATCCTTTTGTTTAAACTTTATCTAATTTAACTTTATTTAACCAATTTCTGGAAAGTTGCATGTAGATCATTTTTCGAAAAATAAGGCCATAAAGAAGTTTCACTTCTTACGTGTGTACACTAGTACACGCACACATTTTTTTTTTCTTAGCGATGAACATAAGTGTTTCACCGCCATGTTTACACTGTTCGGAAATTTGACCAACACTTTTGTAGTCTCATTTAAAATTTTAAACAGAAAAGAATGCTTTATTTGAAGGTTGATGTTGTGCCAAAACTGTCTCTGCCTGCATAAAATTAGCATTCATATCATATTTTAGCGCATGACCTACACGTGGCGCTGTGTTTATTACATCTTTTGAGAGCAGTTACCAACCAATCCTTGCTGAGCTCGCTGCAATCGTAATTTGTCACATGATTCTTAATATTGTATATTAAAAATGTTTTTGGTCTTAATATTAAACAGCCATGAATCTTATTTGCGGCACTCACCATTTGCTTCCTACGAATACTTTTAGTCTTACATAGTTTGTTTATACTCGATTTGGTCACGTGCATTATACCTTGAAGTCAAATAGTGTTTGCATCACTTCTTAGTACCTTCCTTGCAATTTTTCCATTATTTCTCATCGTTTAACCTTTCCTGGACTTCCAAGAATATTTCAAGACCAAAATTAGCCAAATCGGTCCAGCCGTTTTTAAGTTTTAGCGAGACTAACGAACAGCAATTCATTTTCATATGAATAGATTATGAGAAGAAGTTTAGATAGTTCAAAAGAACTCAAATCGTGTTTTAATTACAATTAATATAGTTAATGTTCTAATCAAGTCTTAATATAATCTTATTGCATTTACCTAAATAGTCGCAAATGGGGCTGCATTGAATCAATTACATTCAAATAACAATACTCATTGTCTTCGTAAGTCTTTACAAATAATAATATGTAAAATAGTTTCACTGCTCTAATTTAGAATTACGTTTTAGGTCTGTATTTAGAAACGACCCTTCAGTCTGAAATCCAGTCTTGAAATTAGATTTTATTCAAAAGATTTTACGTTTCGAACTGGTAAAATGATTTGTTTTTAAATAACACAAAGATTAGGAACAATAGTTGAACATAATTTGTTACAGAAAACAGATTTTTGCTTATCGCTGGCTTCACTAAAAATCACAATCGATAGTTTTTTTTATTAGATCGTTTTAAAAGTTACAATAGTTTAGATTCGTCGTCATGAGTAATATTAAAGGAGAAGAAATATTACCGTAACTAAGGCCGCAGCTAAACAACAATGCGAAAACGATAACGAAAGTCCAATGAAAATATATATATACAGGTTGTCCCGTAAATCAAGGTCAACCTTGTAACCACATATTCTATACATCATATTGAACAACTTTTGTTCTGTCACTTATTAAATTATGCATATGTTTTTCTTTACTGTCTTTACAAATCTAATTGACTAATTTGTTAATTTTGTATGGGAAGTCGATAAATTTTCATGCATATTAATTATTCACAAAAATTTTTCACCATAATGTATAGAATATGTGGTTTCAAGGTTGACCTTGATTTACGGGACACCCTGTATATTTATACATATGACTGTATGCACCAGGTGGCATATACGCGTCACGTAAAAAAACATTTAAACTTAGCTCGTAGGTTTTAGTACTTTTAATTTCTAACGAATTCACACAGTAAAAAGGATTGGCGTCACAAATTCGAAGCCGAGAAAGGCACTTTTTGTTACAATAGTTGTATTATAACCCGTGGCATCTTCTCTGGTTGGGCGGTATCTTTAACTTCTAACGAATTCACACAGTTCAAAGGATTGTCACAAATTCAATAACTAAAAGCGGTTATCATACAAGATACATAGTTTTATATCCTCTGGCGCATCTTCTCCGGTTGGGGGCGTACTTTTGAAGCAATCGAATTCGCATACGAATTCACAAGAATCCCATATAAACTCCTAGGAAATTGTATAAGATTCTTTGGTTTCCTATGCGAATAGGGATGATGACTGAGAAAAAAAAAGAAATTCTGTTAGTTAAATTATCAAAAAATAATGGACTCTTGTTTTTTCTTTTGTCAATCAACCAACAATTTACAAAGATAAAGCGCGTCAAAGTTCGGAAGCGCGTCACGTGACGTCACTTCTATGTAAAAATTGTACGTTACGTGACGTTATGTGACATTTAAATCAATATAACTCTGTAATATTTCGATTTTGCAAAAAAACTATAAAACCGGCCAAGTGCGAGTCTGACTCGCGCACGAAGGGTTCCGTACCATTATTTATAAAGATGGCAAAAAAAACACGTTTGTTGTATGGGAGCACTCTTAAATATTTACTGTATTCTGTTTTTTTAGTATTTGCTGTTATAGCGGCAACAGAAATTCATCACCTGTGAAAATTTTAACTGTAACTATCACGGTTCATGAGATACAGCCTGGTGACAGACGGACAGCGGAGCCTTAGTAATAGGGTCCCGTTTTACCCTTTGGGTACAAAACCCTAAAAATACGTGTCCAATACTTTTTGATAATCTACCCGATAGAAAAAAAAAGAAAAAAAAAGTTAGTTGTCATTTCTATTGGAATTCAAAAGCTTCAAAGATACACCTCCTGGGCCTTTAATTTAGAATTCACACAGTAAAAAGGGTGGGTGTCACAAATTCAAAGTCGAGAACATGGGTAATCTTACAAGATGGTATTATAACCTCTGGCGCAACTTCTCCGGCTGGGCGAGCAGGCCCTGCGCTTGCAGGTGGTCGTGGAGAGCTTCCAGATACTCCTTCTTGTGGAACGTGTAGTGCTGCACGTGCGGGGACCGGTCCCAGCACTTCCAGGTGCACTGGGGGACGGAAACGTAAAATTAGGGACGTTGCAGATGGCCGCAATCCAAATTGCGCTAAAATCACTGTCAGCGCGAAACCGACCAAATATTACAAAATATATCACAAAATTTGTGTAAGTACTTTACATATTTAATATGACACAGAATAGGGTTTTCTAACCTACTTACTGCATTTATATGGATTCGTGCTAATAGTGCTTTTAGCGCTATTCGAAACAAGGGGTAGGTCGGGTTTAAAAGATTATTATCTCTTTTTTGTCCGAGCTGGTCTTTTACATATGTACTGTATCCTATTGGATACGCAGATGCCTTAAGAGAAATCGCAGCAAGTAAAAGACATCACAGATAGAAAGACGCCTGTGGAGGCTTTAGTCTTGTCAGAAAGCAAAGACGCGTAGAATGCCCAATGCTTGGGTGTCTAAAAACTAGGCTTTTGGTTTGAAACGGCGAAGCGTGTTGTTCAAGTTAGCATTACCATTAAAAACAAATATCGTTATCAGTAGGTTTTCTCATGTAAACAGCGTTATGGTAATGCAACGTTTAAACGCTCCGCTGCACGCAAACATTTATTTATTTCTTTTAACTGTATTGCTCCGTTTAAAAATCATACAATAGGTGGATGTAATGCCATGAGGCATTTTCTACAAGTCTGTCTAGATATTTATTTCTTAAAAAAATAAGTACAACTTGTAGTGATATCAAAGTAGCTGAAATGATAAGTAAATTAGTATACAAATACTATACCTTAACGCCCAAGTTGACCCAGCTGTCGTGCACGCTGCGGTTGCTCCTCTCCGCGCCGACGGGGTCGCTCTTGCTCAGCAGGAACAGCGCCGGCGCCCGGCACAGCGTCGTGTGGTACAACTGCGAGGAGCGGATGTAGTGCGACGTGGCCGCGTCGTGGAACGTCTTCATGTGGTATCTGACAAGGGAGTATTGCCGGTCAGGAAATAATACAATATATTTATATTCTACTTATTTTCAAAGTCCTTAGCAAGACCTCGAATGACCCTGTCGCGCGTATGACCTTTAAACAAGGGAAAAGACGTAGTTTTCATAAAATTAATGCTTATAAAGTGATTAATGAAATAAATCTCTCAATTCAAAACATGTATATTTCCAAAACCTTGTTTTATGTGAAATCGAAACGATGTGAAACGAAGAATAATCGAAACGATGTGAAAGAAGTGTGTGTGTGTGTGTGTGTGTGTGTGTGTGTGTGTGTGTGTGTGTGTGCGTTAAAGCCCAAAAAATTAAAAAAAAGAAAAATAGAAAAGATACTAAAATATTTCCTTATAACTCAGGTAAACTTAAACGATCTCTTGATCGTAAAAGTTCGCGCCAAATCTGTAACCACAGATAGCAGAGGACATGCAGGTCTTTTATGATAATAAGGTCGTTGTGTGTTAAATTTGTGTCAGTAAAGTTTCACGATATATGTCGATGACACGTTGCAATTCCAGACAGTCATTAAATGCATATCAACACGAGTTTATCACGAGACTTGATAAAATAACATGTAACGTTTATCGTAATTTTACTTAATCAAATAAAAACCTTTTGATAACATTGAAGATAAATAACACTTGAAAAAAAAAATTCAATTAAACCTTGCATGGAATTGCTAAAAACAAAAATTTACAATTTTGATAACATTTCAAAATATTACTATTTATTATCAGTTTTGAGTTTTCACTCATGGTAATATGATTTAAAATTGCATGTCTATTTTGCAGACGGAGTTTTACGTAATGTGTTGGTTATTGATAAGCAAACATATTTAATACTCATATTAAATACAGAACTCCAACCAAAGATAAATATGGAAATTGGAATAGACACAAGTTTAGAGTACATAAATCAATTTTAGTATGATATCGTAAAAGTTGTTTTCTACATTAACAGATCGGGAATCGAATAAATTCTAATGTTACGGCCATAATTGAAACAACACCTAGGTGTAGCTACGATACATGGCCATAATTTTGCAATGTCAATCAATATGGCATATGACGGTAGGCAATAGCTCCGGTGGCGTTCTTTTTCGCACATCAAAGACGATTACCGCGGTAATTTTTGTGATGAGCGAAAATGACCGCTGACCGAAAAGCACGTGCTGACCGATATGGAGTGGTCAAATGAAAGGGTACTTAAATTTTAAGGAATGCTTATGTCTTTGTTTAGTTTTGTAATAATGTAAAAGATTCATGTAATAGTAATTGACAGCCATAAAATACAACACCGCCACAACTTCAGCTGCCGTCTTGAAAAATGTCATATTTATTGCCTTAGTCATTGCCATATCTCGGTAATCCCTAGTGTGTCCCACACCACTTATGGCGTTACTTTGGGTAGTTATTTAATGCCATAAAATGTGGTAAATAGGCGGTAAACGGTAAGGTAGTGTGGCCGTAGCATAAGATATGTATTGCGATGCCAAATCCAGGGTGCTCGCCTCTCGGCTATCATGCCTCAAGAAATTAGTTTTGTATTAGTATGCTATCGTAAAAGTTCGCTTTCTACATTAACAGATCGGGAATCGAACCAATTCTAAGATAAGGCGATGCCAAATCAGGAGTGCTCGCCTCTCGGCTACGGAAATCGTATGTATACAAAGACATCAATTTAATTTGTACTCACTCCATGTAAGCCCTCAGTGTTTTCTGCATGATCTTGTTCTTAGGAAAGACAGCGGCGGGCACCCCGATGGACAGCTCGCTAACGTCGGCCGCCGAGTCCCACACCTGGGCGGCCACGCGGTCCAGAGCTGGCTGGTAGCTGTAACACAGAAATGTGCTGTCAACGACAGGGGCGTGCGGTGCATATAGGCAATTAGGCAGTGCCTACCTCGTTAATGAAATAAGGTAGGCAGTAGGCACTTATAAGTATGTGTCATTGATCAAAACCACTTGTAGGCACCTATTCTACACTTCTTTCACATTAACACGTGACATACGAGTTTAATTGAAAATAACTTAAATGAACATATTTACTAACTTAAAGTCCTAAAATTCACGAAATATTTATTATATTTCAACATTATTTATGTACACTATTTAACAATTACTTATACCTATATTATTTACTTAATCACACTAACACAAATAGTTACTAACGATATGCGATGTGTACTAGATTATCGATATCGATATTGACACGCACCTCGACGTTACGAACTCCCTAGCGCAGCGCTCGCACATAAAGGCTATGTATTCGGCGAACACGCGCCTGCGTGCGCGCATTGATCCACCAGTCGGAACTTAACTACGACGCGAAGCGCACGCTGCCTTAGCCAATTTTTATGCTATCGTACCGCTTTAACCGTTATATACTTCTTTTCTGTCTTATGTACTATATGTAAAATCTACTTCTTGCTTCCTTGGACTATTTCCCGCGTGTGTGTGCTTTCCTATTCTTGCTGTGCCTTCTGAACTTATATACTTTGTGTGTCGAAACTGTTTTGTGAAACGGACATTATAAACTTGGAAACCGTAAGTCGGAGTTATTATTTATCCGCCTGCTACATTACACCGACACACCATTACACTGGTGACCCCGTTGGAACACATGGAGAAGGATTTTGAAGATGCACATGGCTCCGCGGACTTTGAACCCGGCGAACAAAATGGCGCGCGAGCTAAACCAAACCAGATGGAGGTCTACAAAGTCGCTGCTCGTGTACCACCATTTTGGCCAGAAGAGCCTGAAATTTGGTTCGCCCAAGTGGAAGGTCAGTTCGACATAGCTGGGATTACAGTTGACTCGACCAAATTTAATTATGTAATTGGCCAACTTGACAACCAGTACTCTCGTGAGGTTAAAGACATTATCATTAGCCCACCAACAACCGGTAAATACGAGAAGTTAAAAGCAGAGCTAATAAAGCGCTTAACAGCTTCCAACGAAAAGAAGCTTAAGCAGTTGCTGATGCATGAGGAGTTGGGTGACCGAAAGCCATCGCAGTTCCTTCGGCACCTGAAAAGTCTCGCTGGAATAGACGTCCCAGACGAATTTTTGAAAACTATATGGATGAGTAGACTCCCACATGGCATCCAAACAGTGTTGGCCGGACAACCATCGACATCGACTATCGATGATCTCGCTGACCTATCAGATCGAGTGAATGATCTTGCCTCATCAACGCCCAGAGTTGCAGCCGTCTGTGATGCCGTCCCCAGTTCCGTGCTCACCGACCTCAAAAAGGAAGTTGCAGAACTAAGGCGACAACTACATAATATGGCGTCTAACCGAAGCAGCAGACCGCAAAATCGTTCGACTCAACAAGCCAACAGCAGATCCTTGTCCAGACAGCGATCAAACTCCAACTATAGAAAGTACCCGCTGTGCTGGTTTCACAGTAAGTTCGGCGATAAGGCAAAGAAATGCGTACTTCCGTGTGATTTTAAGTCGGGAAACACCACAGGCAATCGATAATGGCGACTGACGATTGCCCATCCTCTTCTGGTCGCCTGTTCGTCACCGATCGGTCTACAAAGACGCAGTTCCTGGTCGACACTGGGAGCGACCTCTGTGTCTTTCCTCGGTCGGCGCTTCGAGATCGTCGTGCCAGTACCAACTTCCGTTTGTGTGCCGCCAACGGTTCGAACATTGCCACGTATGGTTACGTACATTTTAATTTAGACTTTGGCCTACGTAGGACTTTTAATTGGCGTTTTGTAGTTGCAGATGTATCAAAGCCTATCATAGGAGTAGATTTCTTAAATTTTTATCACCTTATTGTAGATTGTCGCAATAAGCGCTTGATTGATAACACTACTTCTATATCAGCTGTGTGCGCTTTGGCTTTGTGTAAAAACGTACATTCAGTGAAGGTTTTGTCTGGTGAGACTCGGTTTCATAAAATCCTAGCCGAATTTCCCGATATCACACGACCATCTGGTACACATCGCACTACACCACCACACAATACAGTACACCATATACGCACAACACCAGGACCTCCAGTTTCTTCTTCCCCCCGCCGTCTAGCTCCCGACAAATTGAAAATTTCTCGCCAGGAGTTCAATGATATGTTGGCCAATGGTACAGCTCGACCTTCGGAGAGCCCATGGTCCTCACCCCTTCACCTGGCGCCAAAGAAAGACAACGGCTGGCGACCTTGCGGCGATTATAGGATGCTGAACGCTCGCACCGTGCCTGACAGGTACCCCATAAGGCACATCCACGATTTCACTCACAGCATCGCAGGATGTAAGATCTTCAGCACGCTGGACCTTGTGAAGGCATACAATCAAATTCCTGTTAGCCCAGACGATATCCCGAAGACCGCAATCACCACACCCTTTGGATTGTTTGAATTTCCTTTCATGACCTTCGGCTTGAGGAACGCCGGTCAAACATTCCAAAGGTTTGTGGATGAGATGACCCGAGGACTCGATTTTGTCTACTGTTTCCTTGACGACTTCCTGGTCTTCTCAAAAAGTCAAACCGAGCACGAGGAACACCTTCGCAAGATTTTTTCCAGGCTGCAGGAGTACGGCATGCTGATTAATACGTCAAAGTGTGTTTTTGGGGCACAGGAGGTAACCTTTTTAGGATATTCATTCTTCATATTTAGACGCAAGGGTACAGGCCATTAAGGAGTTTCCTAACCCCATCAATGTGCGGCAACTAAGGCGATTTTTGGGCATGATAAATTTTTATCGGAGATTTCTCCCAAAAGCTGCCCAAACCCAAGCACCTCTGCATGCACTTTTAACAGGTTCGGTTAAAGGATCACATCCCATAGCCCTGATAGGAGACACCTTAGCTGCTTTTGAAGCCTGTAAGGAAAACCTTGCCCATGCTGCCCTATTAGCTCACCCGAGCTGTTCAACAAAATTGGCGCTGGTCACTGACGCATCTGACATAGCCTTAGGTGCAGTGCTCCAGCAACTCAGCGATAATGGCGTATGGGAACCCTTAGCTTTCTTCTCCCGTAAGCTCAGCCCCTCGCAGGTAAAATACTCTCCCTACGATCGTGAGTTACTTGCAATTTACGAGGCCATCAAATATTTTAGGCACATGCTCGAGGCCAGACACTTTACTGTCTATACTGACCATAAGCCGATCAGTTTCGCATTCCATGAGAGGAAGACGAACTGTTCGCCTAGGCAGTATAGGCACCTGGACTTTATCGCTCAATTCACCACCGATATTCGTCACATATCTGGCAAGGACAATGTCGTAGCCGATACTCTGTCGCGTATTGAAGAATTGAGCGAACCTGTCAGCCTCGAGACATTAGCGGAAGCCCAAGCCTCAGACCCAGAACTCCGCAAGCTGTTAGACGGAGGTTCTTCTCTGCGCCTAGAGAAACGGCAAGTACCTGGGAGTCATAACCCCCTGTACTGTGATATCAGTACACTGAACCCCAGGCCTTTTGTTACAACATTTTTTCGCAGGCAAGTGTTCAACAGCCTTCACTCATTGAGTCACCCAGGTGCCAATGCATCTGCTAAATTGGTTGCAGAGCGTTTTGTTTGGCCTGGAGTTAGGAAGGACTGCAGAGACTGGGCCCGTGCTTGCCTGCCATGTCAACGAGCAAAAGTTACTCGACACGTCAACGCTCCACTAGGTACCTACCACCTGCCGCGTGCGAGATTCAAACAGATCCACATAGATCTAATTGGACCACTTCCACTTTCGCAAGGCTTTCGGTATTGTCTAACTGCCATAGATCGCTTCACGCGATGGCCAGAAGCAATACCGATAGAAGATATTACCGCAGAGACTGTTGCAAAAGCGCTACTTTCATGTTGGATATCCAGATTCGGTTGCCCGACGGATATAACGACGGACCGAGGCCGACAATTTGAGTCCTTTTTATTTCAAAGTCTGTCACAAATAGCCGGATTTGAACACAAGCGCACAACAGCGTATCATCCGGCATGCAACGGTCTGGTGGAGCGGTTCCACAGGCAGCTCAAAGCGGCAATAGTCTGCCACGCTGATAGCAGGTGGACCGAATCGCTGCCGTGGGTTCTCCTGGGTTTGAGAACTGCTTTTAAGGACGACTTGCAGTCTTCTTCAGCCGAACTAGTGTACGGTGAGTCGTTAAGGCTGCCAGGCGATTTTTTTGAGCCTACTAGTCCTGTAACTACAGATACATCTGAGTTTACCACTAGGATTCGCAATTTCGCCAATAAGCTACGCCCTGTACCTACTTCACGCCATGGTGATCAAAGAGTCTTTGTCTACAAGGAGTTAGCTACCAGCGATCATATCTTCTTTCGTGAAGACGCTTCGCGTGGCTCACTTACTCCGGCATATTCTGGTCCACATAAAGTCTTGGCTAGAGGAGACAAAGTTTTTAAAATCATCCTTAATGGTAAGGAAGCCAATGTGTCCATAAATCGGATAAAACCAGCTTTCATGTTATCCGACCGCAATGATGAACCGGCGTCCTCTCAAACTGTACAAAAAGACGTTATTATTACACGATCTGGACGTCGTGTACGATTCCCAGATTATTATCGACCTTGACGGTCTCTGGAGGGGGGTGGTGTAGGCACCTATTCTACACTTCTTTCACATTAACACGTGACATACGAGTTTAATTGAAAATAACTTAAATGAACATATTTACTAACTTAAAGTCCTAAAATTCACGAAATATTTATTATATTTCAACATTATTTATGTACACTATTTAACAATTACTTATACCTATATTATTTACTTAATCACACTAACACAAATAGTTACTAACGATATGCGATGTGTACTAGATTATCGATATCGATATTGACACGCACCTCGACGTTACGAACTCCCTAGCGCAGCGCTCGCACATAAAGGCTATGTATTCGGCGAACACGCGCCTGCGTGCGCGCATTGATCCACCAGTCGGAACCTAACTACGACGCGAAGCGCACGCTGCCTTAGCCAATTTTTATGCTATCGTACCGCTTTAACCGTTATATACTTCTTTTCTGTCTTATGTACTATATGTAAAATCTACTTCTTGCTTCCTTGGACTATTTCCCGCGTGTGTGTGCTTTCCTATTCTTGCTGTGCCTTCTGAACTTATATACTTTGTGTGTCGAAACTGTTTTGTGAAACGGACATTATAAACTTGGAAACCGTAAGTCGGAGTTATTATTTATCCGCCTGCTACATTACACCCACACACCATTACACACTTATTTTCATCAATAAAACACTTAAGTAAGTATCTTCTGCTTACGTCGACATAAGTAATTCTCGCCACTGGTCGACGACCTAACCTACAACAAAAAGTTAAAATAGTAAGCCTGTACCTAGAGAGTGTAAGTAAAAAAAAACCGGCCAAGTGCGAGTCGGACTCGCGCACGGGTTCCACACCATTATCTATAAAAACGAGCAAAAATTCACGTTCGGTGTATGGGAGCCCCCTTAAATAGTTATTTTATTCTGGTTATTAGTATTTGTTTTTATAACGGCGATAGAAATACATCATCTGTGAAAATTTCAACTGTCTGACTATCACGGTTCATGAGATACAGCCTGGTAACAGACGGACAGCGAAGTCTTAGTAATATGGTCCCGTTTTACCCTTTGGGTACGGAACCCTAATAAACGCAAAACCAGTTAGGAGTTTTTGGTGCTCAAATAACCAACTTTTTATAAAGAATACAATGTGTAAAAAAATACGCAAAACTGCTTTATAGGCTGATTCTACAACTTTTTATACGGGTCAAACAAATCGACATCGAAGAACAAAAAACGGTCAGAGGCCGTAGCCAAAGCAACAATACGAAAACGATAACGAAGTTCGATAAAAATGTATGGGATTGACAAAATAATGCCGTCGTGAAATCCCGTGGTAAAATTGTCATCGTTTTCACTGACGGCAGACAGGATGACGCAACTGGTATAATATTAAGTTCGGTAAATTAGGCTTAGGCAGTACCGTTCAGGGTGCGGAATTTTTTGTCATGTTCAAGTTCCTATGTACCATGTCACACAAAAACAGACATACAGCTTTTCGCTACACTGCCTCAAGAAATTAGATTTGTATTTTGAACCATGTGAAACTCTATGCGTCATCTCATCGCACGCGCTGCAGATTTTTTTTAAGCAAGACTAACCAATAGTTTTGCTTTGTGTGTGTCACGCGATCGCGTGATGCGATCATAGTGTCAAACTGATTAAGGTTGTAGCAACTGCAAAAATATATTTTTCTGTTTTTAAATGAGTTTTTTTTTGGTCCTACATTTTAAAAGTCACGATTTGAGAATCATACTATTTTTATCACGTAAAACTTGGATACAGCGCAACCTTGAGTAGGTCGTTAGTCTGGCGCATCAGAGGCCAGGAGACGTATTTTTAAAGCATTCGAAATGAATCTTGAATTCGAACACGAATACGATTCGTGTGCGAATTCTATTTCTATCACTCCCGATTTTACGCATTTTTGAATCACTCGAATTCTGTGTCGCTATCATGGTAAAATTCTTTAACTGTTTTCGTCTCACGCAGAAAATATTTAAAACCGGAATGCAAAAACTTATTAGTTTTTAAATTCCGGCAATGAATCGCATGGAACGGAACGAAAAAAAAAGTTTTTAATCTGTGAACCATATGTTTACTTGTCAAAGTCATACTTCTAAACTTTCTACTATTAGAATCGAAATACGAGTGGGTCGGACCACTCATTGCAGAATTCACAGAATGAATTTTCAAAAATAGCGATTTTAGTCATTCGCATGCGAATCTTGCCATTTCGTATTCGCATTGAAATTCGCATGATTCAAAAATACGTCTCCTGCGCCCACGCTGCGTCGCAGAAAAATAAACACTACAGGAATCAAACTCTGCAATGGTGCCAAATGAAATGCCTCAATATAATCCTCAGTTTCGATAAAAAATCAGGATGGCGGCTACGTATATCATATTTTGACAGTTGGGTGTCGATAAATAGCTTTATTCATATCGTGCTTTTTTGGTCATGCTTGGTAGTGCTAGGGCAGGTGGCGTATTTTTGAAGCGTTCGAATTTCAATTGCATGCAAAATCCTCAGATTTATATACAATTTCCTAAGAGGTAGGATGCGATTCTTGTAAATTCGTATGCGAATTGGAATACTAATGCTTCAAAACACGCGTCTAGTCTGAGGTCGCCACTCGGGAACCTTTCTTCCGTAACGGTCAGCTCTGAGAGTGATGTGGCCCATTGCCCCTTTACCTTTAAAATTCGAATAGTTCTTCTACTGACTATCTCATTTCGTACCTTCGAACAAATCGAAAAAATCGTATCCATTTCCCTGTGAATTTGTATACGATCTTAAGAATTTCGTATGCTATTTTAACGCTTCAAAAATACGTGTTCTTATCTGAAAACGTTCGTTTGCCTAAAGTTTTATATACTCCCACTTACAGTTCCAAATTCCTCTGGACGCCGTAAATTTATGTCGGTGGCTCTCCTACGGATCTCCTCACTTTGTTGGACCTTCTTGTCGGTTCTCTAAACAAAACCGCGCTCACTACGATATCACTTCACTAATCGGCGATTAATCATCATCATCATCATTTCAGCCACAGGACGTCTACTGCTGAACATATGCCTCCCCCAGTGACTTCCAGATTGGCCGGTTGGAAGCGATTAATAATGTGAATCAAAAAACAAAAACAAACAACAGCAACAAAATAAAGTCTATGTTTGTTTGTACTGCTTCGGTGATACGCGCTGTCATTTTAACATTGAAGTCAGTAATTAACAACAGTAATTTGAACCCACTTCTTGGCGTAATAGAGGCAATATTTGTTTGTATCGCTTATGTGATATTGGAAGCGAGTTTACTTGCGGATTATTTAGAGAATCGACCTCCTTATCTGAAAACGTTTGCTTATTCCAAAGTTTTCTTCTACTTACAGTTCCTTATTCCTCATGACGTGGACAAAAACCTCGCCCATCATGTAGCCCGCCACGGAGAACCCGTGCACCACCAGCGGGTGTTCGTTCTCGTTCGCAGCCATAAACTTGATCAGATCTTCCGCTACCAGCTATGGGAGGAGAAACACCAACGTCAGATAAATCTTATTTATTGGATCAATTTGTTGTCCGTCTGTCAAGAGCCTTTTACTCTTACAACGGGTAGAAGTATCAAGTTGAAATCGTATCAAAAAAAGGTGATTATTACTTAAAAATACTATCTACGGTCCTGTTTTTATCGAGTTTACATCCTTCTTGTGATAGTACCTGCCCGTCTAGCAGAATGGCAACCATGATCTTTTCCCTTTCGGGGCCTCAGGTTAGTAGATAATCGACAAACAAGAGGCCTTCACTGTCACGTGTTCATGCATCGACTGTCGATGCATGAACCATTTGCGCAGATAGGGTTTTACTAACTTAACAGACGCCAGTGCGCAGATTTCCCTCAAAAATGGCCCATAAATGGCACATGATCATGCAAAGACATACTTCTCGCCACTGAAAACGCTGACCGCTTGGTGAAGTATTGGTCGAAGAAGATCTCCGACAAAGAAGATATGAAGGCACAATTCAGTGCTTCTTCTTAGTCGTGCACTCTTGATAGAGTGGCCGTGGTCATGTCTCGGTCGATTCTTTTGTCACCGCTTTTCTTGTGATGCGTCGCCATGTAGCTCTATGTTAAGCGGAGCGAGAGGAATCCTTGATGTTGGAGTGCGTCACAGATTTAATGAGGTCTGTCCATTGTGTTGGAGAGCGCCCATGTAATCTCTTGCCCTCAACTTTCCCTTCTACCACCAGTCGTTCCATTGAGTACTCGTTACGGGTGAATTGTCCAAAAAACTTGAATTCAGTACTAGTGGTCCTAAATAATCAGTAAAATAATTACCTGTGATCCTTTCATCGGCCACGTGAGCTGCCACGGGGTGCAAGATACGGACACTACGTCGAAGCCCTGCTCCAGGTACAAGGCCGCGTACTTCATAACATGTTTCTGCCGCGCCAGCAGCCAAGTGATCATGATGCAAATGGGCTTGCTAGGCCGTTTGTTTAACCTGGGCGGAAAGATGGCGCCGTTTGATTAACGCTTTTTGGGATATCGGTGGATTACGGAACGGCGGCGGCCCTTAGAGCTTCGACGGACTGCCCGGGCAGTCCGATTTTTATTTCGGTGCCAATTTAAACCATGCGTACGTAGACCACTAAGTTGTAATTGTATTCAAATATTAGTGATTTGTGGTT
Organism: Anania fuscalis; assembly: GCA_950371115.1. NCBI lineage: Eukaryota > Metazoa > Arthropoda > Insecta > Lepidoptera > Crambidae > Anania > Anania fuscalis. The sequence goes on from OX493344.1 coordinate 11,322,718, forward strand.
GGAGTTTAAAAGGGGTTGACAAAATAAAAGTATAATATCGCTAACCATCTCCAAGTCAGATTTCACTTGCAGTCAACAACGGCATTAATATTACTTTATTAAAACTTAATCAGTAGATGGTTGGCTTGATCGGCCACTTTGGCAAAATGTTGACAGCGCTACAGGGATCAAGACAAGAAGTTCATTAAGCCTACGTTTTTATAAATCATAATCATCATCATGACGGCCTATTTAAGTCCACTACTCGCTTGCCCTAAAGAGTACCAAATAGTATGATCTCTCGTCTTTTTTCATTTAGCTACAACCAGCCAGCTTCCTATGGTCGTCGGTCCATCTAGCTGGAGGGCCGTCCTACATTTCTTAAACAATTTATACATAATTTGAAGCTAGCCTAAGAATGTGATAACATACAGTATGATTATATCGTGTGTGTGTGTGTGTGTGTGTGTGTGTGTGTGTGTGTGTGTGTGTGTGTGTGTGTGTGTGTGTGTGTGTGTGTGTGTGTGTGCGCGCGCGTGTTTGAGAGTGTGCGTGTGTGTGTTTGTTTGTATGTATAGTAAGTTAGTAGTAGCCAAAATAATATATTTGCCAAAATGGTCTCCACTCAAAATGTTTTTATGAATAACGATGTACAACTGTGAGGTTGGCTACTAACTTCATGGTAGCCGGGTCGACCGTGAGCTTGAGTTTGTCGTTGCTGATGTACTGAATGTTTTTGGTCAGGTCTTGCGTATGCGCATTGCGGTCGAAGCTGACCATCGCCACCGGCGCGCATGTCAGTAGCGGACGGAAAGACTGCAACAAAAGAAACATTTTATTTTACTTTATTTATTTAGTTCACCAACGAGCACTCTGCACCACTTTCCCCTTTCTTTATTGTTGTCCTTTGCCTGAAGGTTGTCTGGAAGAGATCGCTTTTTTAGCGATAAGACCGCCTAAATTGTACATCTTTCTGTAAATAAAATCAACTGTAACTTCTTTGTTTGGTGTGCAATAAAGAGTATCTATCTAAAGAGGTTACATCAACATTATGACGATTCAGAATTCTTATAATAAGTGCAAACTATATAGGCAACACTACACCTTCCGGCCCGCGGCCGCCATTCGAGGACCTTCCTGCCCCAACGGCCATCAGTCCTGCAAGCAATGTGCCAACGTAGGCGTCGTGTTGGTAGGCCCCCCACAAGGTGGCCCGTCGATCTGGTGAAGGTCGCGGGAAGCCGCTGGATGCGGGTGGCACAGGACCCATCCTCGTGGAAATCCTTGGGGGAGGCCTATATCCAGCAGTGGACGTCTTTCGGCTGATGGATAATATAGGCAACAACAACATGCACTAGAAACAACAGCATTAATAAAGTACACTTTTTATTTCCATTTCCATGTCCATGCAATTAACGCCGGGGGTCTACTGTGTTATACAAGGAAGAGGCAGAAGTTTTTGGAAGACGCTATAGGCGGTCTGGATAAGTGTTTTTTTAATAATGGATGATTCAATTTAGAGGTAGGTACGACGTGACGTGTCATCCGCCCAAGTTCGTTCGTCAGTTCGAAACTAAACATATAATATTACACATTCTATTTCTAAGGTATAATGTTTACAAACATTTCCTCGTGTAGTATTTGAATAAAACAGTATGAATCATATTAGGGAAACAATTTCTCAAGTTACATTAAAGGGTTTTTGCTTTTGGCATTATTCATACTTTGCCTTTTTTTGGCATTATTTTGTACAAAAACAACTATAAAAAGAGTAGACCGTATACAATTATATACGGTCTCGGCGCTGTATTTTCTTGCATTATTTTTAACAAAAAGAAGTATAATAAAAACAGCAGGTATACTATTATAATTCATCCAATGCGCTAAACTATGGTACGGAAGTATCTATAGTAAGCGATATTGGACTCTATGGCAAAGATATAAAAGATAAGTTTACCTGATTTGTTGTGTACACAGTACACACATACATATTCATGTAATTTCGACATAGACCAACAATGAGTTTCGTTTACTACTGATTAGTGATTACATACAATGCATTATCTGATGATAGTCTGTGGAGATATAATAATGATTTTGTGTTTAGTAAACTAATGATTTAAAATTTTAATGTAGAAGTAATGATTATGAAATGACTTTAATCGCTATACTAAATGATAAATAAAGACAATTTCTATAAAGAAGGTATTTGATTAATGGATACGACGATTTAGCATAATAGAAGATTTTCAGGGTTCAATATTCCGTCATCCTACTAATATTATAAATTCGAAAGTTCGTAAGTATGGATGTGTGTAACTCTTTCACGCAAAAACTACAAAACTGATTTTGATGAAATTTTGCACACATGTGATCTGGATTAACATATAGGATACTTTTATCCCGGTAAAATGTTCCTGTGGGATATTTTTCTATATTTAAACGTTTTTTGTTACATATCATACCAAACTTACTATAGTCCACGCAAACGAAGTTGCGGGCACAGCTAGTATAATATAAGTTAACGAGAACAGCGCTTTTGATAGTAATGTTGCTGAGACGGGCTTAAAACTGGATTTTGAGTTTGACTAAGTTGAAACGACAAATTAGAATTCAGACAAGTAAGGCTTGGCTTGGCCTCTTGCATCGTGTAGTTACACAGTAATCGATTTCAATTGTTCGGCACATTTCATCGGAATGTCTTTGCAAATAGGAGACTTATACACATCGATAGCTGATATTAACTAAGTAATATACTGACTTCGTTGACCGGCTTCAATGCCATTCGCAGTCAAGGTCGATCTTTAATTGATTGCTCTTTATTCCCCTGTAATAAGGTTGTTATCAGCGCAACTGCGTCTAGTCTATTGTGCTCGTTGTGGCTAGATTCTAGAACTGCAGTCGATAGCGATCTAGGTTTTAACAATAGTGGAGGATTGGAATCAAGATAGGTACAAAACGTATCCTACTGATATTAATACATAATACTTACAAGTTTGTAGGTATGGATGTATGAATGTTTGTTACTCTTTCACGCAAAAACTACTAAACGGATTTGGATGAAATTTTGCACACATATAGAATATGATCGGGATAAACATATAGGATACCTTTTATGCCAGTTAAATGTTCCTGTGGGATGTATTGAAAAACTAAAGATCACGTGAGCGAAGTCGCAGGCAACAGCTAGTTAATTTATAATGCAAAACCGTTTCTGCCCGCGATTTTGAGTAAGTTTACTTTAGAATTAAGCTAAGAATGATAAGAAATTAATTGATAAAATCAATCTTATCATTAAAAACTATGATTGAATTTCATAATAAGGGAATGTCTAGTTATCGTGGTCAAGAACGTGGTTTGTTCTTGTCATTATTATCCTATGTGATAAGCGAAATCGGTATCTGGAAGCGAAATTTCAGTAAATTCCGTTTAGCCTTCAAAGTGTGATTAAGTAACAAACACACAAACTTTCACATTTTTATTATTAAAAATATATATAATTGATAAAGTTGCTTGAGTTTAGTACCGTCGGAAACAGGAATACAATTTCCTAACGAAGGAATAGGTAGCCTTAATAGGTTCTCAATTTATAGCAATTAAAGAAACCGGTCAAGTATGGCGAAACCGGTTTTAATTCAGATTGCCCTTTAGTGCATTTGCTTTAGGACTTACTATATCTTTAGTTTTAGGTCAGCTGATTTAAGGAAACTGATTTTCTTAAGTAAAATACGTATAAATAGGTAACGATAGATTTTCTCAATTAGCAAGGCATTTTACTATGCTTGCGAAAAATCTAAAAACGATAATATGATGCGCTTATCACCGAAAGCAATCGTTTAAACTTATAAATGATTTTATTTTAAAGATTGATGATTATTTTTCTAAGCCACAAACACGTAAAATGGTAGCCGCCATGATGCTGAATGTGTCACTACATCGTAAAAAACCTCTGTATTTGATATCGTATCATTTTGTCATAGTATTACAATATCTTTTAGCGCGAATTATAGTATCATCAGATACCTGATATGGGGTGGTTGGGATCTACCTCCTAGCGGTCCACCCCGGGCAACGTCATCATAATTTGTGATGGCGGCTAAAGATCCCAAAGGCGGTGGTAGGCCCTGGAAGGGGCCGCCTGGCTCGCGACCACCATCCCGCCGGAGTCTGGCGCCAAGCAGCCCTGCTGTGTTTCGTCGGTGTGCGGGAGTGCCAGTGCCATTGGGGGTTTGAAATTAAGTCAGTTGCGCTGTTGGAACCGGTCTCTGTCTTTAGGCGATGCTGTATCGGGTAACTCGTTCTGGAGGGTAGCGGGATCCGAGGCACGGTCCCAGCCGTTGGCCGACCGCAGTCAGTAGGGGGCCCGACTTACGCGCTAGCCACGCGTAAAGGCTGCCCCGCCAACTTGCGAAAAATCCCGTTATGCTCCACCGTGCCAGTTGGCGACTGGATGGGAGGACCCGGTGGAGTGGTATCGGGGGGGCTCGGGCGTCCCCGCAGTCTCCAAGCGAGTTCCCCTCTGATCGGCTGAGCCGAAAAGTACGAGTAGGGTTTGCTAAGCAGCGCCTCGACTATATTTTTCTTTCCCCTACTAAAACTCATAAAAAAAATAATGACAAAGCTAAAGAAGAAGAAAAAGTTTCATCAACGGCGACACTTCCTCCCACTCAAAGTGCACCTCACCAACATCCGAGGTCTGCACTCAAATCTCGACCCGGTCCACCACCACCTGGAGACCGAGAAGCCGCACTTATTCTTCTTAACGGAGACGCAGATAGCAACACCGTCGGACGTGGCATACCTCAACTACCCTGGATACACTCTCGAACATAAGTTCAAGAAATGTGCAGGGGTCTGTGTGTATGTTCGCGATGACATCTGCTGTAAGCGTCTCCGTTGCTTTGAGAAGTCAAAATTTCCTGTGCTGTGGCTTTTGGTGGACACTGGGGTAGAGAAATCTCTCTGCGCTTGTGTTTACCGTTCGCACAATGGAGATCGGGAGACGACTGGGCTCATGGAATACCTTGCTGAGACGGCAGACTCCGCACTTCAGCGATATCCAACAGCAGAGCTTGTTTTTCTGGGGGACTTCAACGCCCACCACAAAGAGTGGCTGTTCCCATACCAGAAAACTGACCATGCTGGGCGAGAGGCCCGCAAGCTAGCATTGGCGCTAGATCTCACTCAGCTGGTGGAACAAGCGACGCGAATACCGGATATCGCTGATCATACACCCAATTGCCTGGACCTACTGCTGACAACTGATCCACACAGACACTCGGTTTCAGTCTCGGCTCCACTGGGATCGTCCGACCACTGTGTAGTGAAATCCGTATCGATCTGCTCTTCTCCGGATAACACCCTTAGGGGTACGAGGAGAGTATGGCGATACGAGTCAGCAGACTGGGACGAGATGCGAGCTTTCTTTGCATCATACCCGTGGCGGCAGTTATGTTTCTCTTCGAAAGACCCCTCATGCGTCGCTGATGCGATCACAGCTGTTATCCGGCAGGGAATGGAATATTTCATTCCATTTTCCGACATCCCGCTCGGTTACAAAGCCCGACCTTGGTACAATGCGGACTGTGCTCGAGCTGAGGCTCGTAAACAGTCAGCTTACCAGGCTTGGGTAAAAGCTCGAGATCAAAAAGTGCGAGCGCGAAAGGTGCGAGCAAAGAAGAGAGCATATAATACAGCCGCCAGGTCTTGCAAAAGGGTGCTGCGAAAAGCTAGGTTCGACCATGTCAGCCGTATTGGGGCGAAACTTGCATCTTACCCACAGGGTAGTAAGCAGTTCTGGTCCCTGTCGAAATCAGTCGAATCTAACTTCTGCCTTCCTACACTACCTCCAATGCAGAAACCTGATGGGTCACTTGCCCACACCGCAACAGAGAAAGCAAATTTATTTGCCGATCTGTTTGCAAGCAATTCACGTCTAGACGCTGGCTCGAAACATCCACCCACCATGCCTCACTGCGATTCTTTGATGCCAGAGATCTCAGTGCACAAGAAGGAGGTCCGTAGATCCCTTCTTGGTCTAGACGTGAACAAGGCCTGTGGCCCAGATGGCATACCAGCAAGAGTGCTGAGATATTGTGCGCCTGAGTTGTCTCCCGTACTGACGCGACTGTACCGCCTCTCTCTCACGACAAAAATCGTACCAAAATCTTGGAAGCTTGCCAATGTGCAACCAGTACCCAAGAAGGGTAGCCGTGCCGACCCTGGTAACTACAGACCGATCGCCATCACTTCCGTACTCTGTAAGGTTATGGAAAAAGTCCTAAATTGCAAACTGCTTTCATACCTAGAAGACAATGATCTTCTCAGTGATCGTCAATATGGCTTCCGCCGGGGACGTTCAACTGGGGATCTTCTAGTGTATGTAACGCATTGCTGGGGCGAAGCCATCGAAAACCACGGCGAAGCAATCGCAGTGTCGCTGGATATTTCGAAGGCTTTCGACAGGGTTTGGCATGCGAGTCTGCTGAGCAAGCTTCCAGCGTACGGTATCCCCACTGGCTTCTGTAGCTGGGTGGCTGACTTCCTGAGAGAACGGTCGATCCGAGTAGTCATTGACGGCTGCTCCTCTGACCTCAAGGCCATTGACGCCGGAGTTCCTCAGGGGTCTGTGCTCTCTGCGACTCTTTTCCTGCTGCACATTAATGACCTGCTATCTTCAGGTATTGTTGGGTACGCAGATGACAGTACTGTCACGGAGAAGTATCTGTCTAGTGCAGGAGCCGGTGGAGTTGAGGTCCAAAGATTGAGAGAGGCCATGGTTGAGCGTACGAGCATGACGTTAAGTAATGTCTCCCAGTGGGGCGATGACAATCTCGTCAGCTTCAATGCCTCTAAGACGCAGGCGTGTCTTTTCTCTACAAAAAGGAGTCCTTTCACCCTTTCTCCTACTTTCCGAGGTACATCTGTTCCAGTGACCGACACTCTACAACTTCTTGGCATGGAGTTGTCCTCTGACCTCAACTTTGGCACCACCATCGAGTCTAAGGCTCAAATTGCAGCTAGAAAGTTGGGCGTCCTGAATAAAGTCAAGCGGTACTTCACGCCTGGACAGCTTTTAACTCTTTACAAAGCCCAAGTCCGATCTTGCATGGAGTACTGCAGCCACCTTTGGGACGGCTCGGCGAAATACCAACTTGCTGCACTAGACTCGGTGGAACGCAGAGCCAAGAGAATAATAGGCGATAAAAAACTGGTGGCGTCCAAGCTGCACAGCCTGGTTCACCGCCGCAAAGTTGCTTGCCTATCGGTCTTCTACAGATTGTACTTCGGAGAGTGTGCTCATGAGCTGCATGAGCTCATACCACCGTCACCTTTCTTCCATCGGACATCCAGACGCACGGCCGGCTACCATCCGTTCTTAGTTGATATACCCATAATCCGCACTAAGCGCTTCTCATCATCTTTTATAATGCGCACAGCTAAAGATTGGAATTCCCTGCCTGCGTCTGTATTTCCGAGTGCATATAACCTGACTCTCTTTAAGTCCAGAGTGAATAGGCATCTTCTGGGCAAGCTCGCTCCATCGTAGATCCCATCTATGCTCTAGAGCAAGATTGGGGTCAAGAGTAAGCCCATCTTAAGTAAAAAAAAAAAAAAAAAAAAAATACCACAAATCTGCCAATAATTGATTTTTGATGGTTGCAGAAAACAGTTAAAAGTTGAGTGTTTCCTATACAGTGACGTCACGAACCAAGGTATCATGGCAGCTTACGCCATTTACGCGCAGGAATTTACAATGTAAAATTGAAATGCTTTTTTAAGGTACTTAACTGTTTTATAAAATTAAAATTCTGGTCGCCTATAAATAAATAGGTACTAAAGGATAAAATTAAGACACATTTTAAAAAATAGTGTAATACCATATTTATTATTTTGATTTGTATCTATAAATACCGTAAAAGAACCGTTCTTTTGGAAGGCGTTCGTGGGAATTGTGGGGATACAGATCCAACACGAACAGGCCCCTTTGAAAATTTTAGCTACAATAGTGAGTAGAGATATGTACACCTAGCGTATACTATCTCTGCCTGCAATATTGAGAAGGTACAGCCAAAGAGAACACCCGTTAGGTGCAATGACTATTGCAGATAAGATGGATATCTTGCGAAGCTATTGCAGACTATTGCAGATAAGATGGAGACTAAGCCGGGTCTATGGAAAAGATTTTAATGGACTAGGTAGTGGGCTATTGATGGAGACTACCGGTCAGTCACCTGCCTGGATTTAAATAGTCTTAGATTGAAAAAAATGGCAGGTGGTGGACTCACCGCGAGCTGAATGAATGGGCCCCTCCTAGCGTCATCATGGGTCATGCAAGACATCGAGGTAGGTAATCCACATAAGCACTTCCTAAGCAAGGGTGTAGGATAAAAAACCGGCTAAGTGCGAGGCCGGACACTCGCACGAAGGGTTCCGTACAATTATCTATAAAAACGGTAAGAAAAATCACGTTGTTGTATGGGATCCGCCTTGAATATTTATTTTATTCCGTCTTTTAGTATGTGTTGTTATAGCGGCAATAGAAATACATCATCTGTAAGAATTTCAACTATCTAGCTATCACGGTTCATGAGATACAGCCTGGTGACAGACGGACAGACAGACAGACAGCAGAGCCTTAGTAATAGGGTCCCGTTTTACCCTTTGGGTACGGAACCCTAAAAAATGTGACGGACAGCGAAACTTTTCAATAGGTTACGGCTAATTATACCTTCGTGTTGGGACTTCGGGCTGCTCTCGTTGGTTTTGACGTGTCTCATACAAATAAAAGTGTGTTCTAAACTATTAATTATTAGGGTTGAAAATTATTCTTTTCCGAAAACTATACGCCAGTTCGCATTAAGACTGGCGCGTGAAATAGAATTGTTTACTATGTTGCATGTGGCACTTTCCATGGCGGCGGCCAATAAATAATAAGTAGCGCAAATAATATTTCATGACGTATTAGCATAGCTATAATAATGAATAAACTCGATAAACACATTTTATGGTCTGCAAACGAAAACGAATCGATAAAATACTTTACAATAATAGTTATTAGTTCAGTCAAGAAATTACTCAAAAGAGGGTATAGAGAGAGTCAGCGGGAACCTAAGCGATTTCCTTAGAAACTTGTACATTGAACCCGGGACGATTCGCCAACTTATTGTTTTTTTTTGCTAGGAGCGTAACATTCCTTATCTTGACTTCTACACCATGAAACTTTTAATTTAATATAATAACTATGTATTATACTATCGCGAATATATGCTTTTAATTTAAGGATAATAATTATACTGTCACATTTGTGATTAATGTTTGTTTCCGACCTCCAATGTTGATGGGATGGCGAAGATCAAGAGCGCGGAAGGTCTAAGCTTTGGTTCCTGACCTCGTGCATCATGGGGACAAATGTTTGTCTTATACGCTACAGAATAATTGACGGCAAAGTCACCCTGTCACAGGTTTAAATTCAATTGTGTCGTGGAATGGATCTTGCATTTTTTCAAACTTTTCCGGATCTCGAATTAAAATAGAACCATTCGATACAAATTACCGAACGAAAAACTACGTGTCACTTTAGGATCTAGGGTCTAGCATTAATGACACATTATTTATCCGTTGTCAATTCGTTATCGAAGGGTTCTACTAATTCGGCGTCCAGAAAAGCTAGTACTCTCCACTCCTCTCTGTCAATACAAAATAAACTAACTTTATATAAACAGGTTCTTATGCCAGTATGGACCTATGGTATACAGCTGTGGGGCTGTACCAAACAAAGTAACTCTCAAATTATACAACGCTTTCAGAACAAAGTACTAAGGAACATCGTAAGGGCACCTTGGTACATAAGGAATGACAATCTCCACCGGGACCTTCAAATGGAGTTTGTAGATAATGTTATAAATAAATATGCAGAAGCTCACGAAAAGAGACTTCACCACCATGTGAATGTCGAGGCAGTCCAGCTCCTCGACAACACGGACATCGTGAGAAGACTTAAAAGAAATAACCTTTTGAGTTAGTGCAGTGATAGTGTATATAGCTCTCATGCTATTTTCAAAGACTTGTGAACAATGTGTCTTCCCCTTAATATTATTAGTGACAATAAGAAAAGCGTTAATGGACACTTTCTTAGTTATAACTTAATTATACTTAAATTAGGTCAAATTTAAATTACTCATTAGTCTACATAGGCTAGATTGTAATATTCTTAAGGTTCAATTTTTTAATTTAGGTCTTGGACAGATTATAAAATAAAATAAAAAATACCAATTTAACGACTCGATTGACGTTAGCAACTAGCAAGGTGCGTTTATGATTATGAGTATGAAAGTAGACTTCCATTTTCACTCAGGACTCAAATCGGTCCTTTGTGTGTGGGGTCCGCAAGATGTAAATCCCAGTTCGGGCCAGTTCAGGGCAGTAGTTCAGGCCCAGAATGAGTCTAGCTAGTCTAGAAGTAGGACGAGTTACCGTACGGTCACACTGCTATGTGATATCGATTGGCAGCACGTGCGCGCGCACCGTGACTTGTGACGCGGAACCGGCCGTTGCCGTTGCCAAGTGTACCGTGTATAGGGCTGCGCTTGCGACGATACACACGCATAGGCAGAAAAAAAACCAGCCAAGTGCGAGTCGGACTCGTGCACGAAGGGTTCCGTACCATTATCTATAAAAACGGCAAAAAAATCATCTGTTGTCATCTGTCAATCGTCTGATGTATGGGAGCCTCCTTGAATATTTATTTTATTAAGGTATTTTTTGTTTTAGCGGCAACAGAAATACATCAACTGTGCAAATTTCAACTGTCTAACTATCACGGTTCATGAGATACTGCCTGGTGACAGACGGACAGCGGAGTCTTAGTAATAGGGTCCCGTTATTGCCTTTGGATACGAAACCCTAAAAATTATATATGGACATATGGAGACATCACACCTAATCAGTTACTACTTTTGGGCTTTATGACCGACTTCCTCCTGCTTCTTGGTGAGATGTCATATATAAGATAGATTTGTCTCGATCGGGTCTGACCTCTAAACTCATATTTTTTTCCAAATTGAATATTTGTGCTCGATTGCGTTGGACCTTAAAATAAGTATTTTGATTTTTGAGATTCGACTCTTCTGAAAAAAATAAATTTCAAGTCTTTTTCTACACATAGAGGTGGATTTTTATTGTGATATTATATGAGACGGGTGGCGTTACAGATTGTCAGACAACGGGCAGGCTAAACGGATAAAGATGAAACGAATATGAAAAATGTTTGCCTTCTAAGCCTAAAGCAAATGACCGTTCGCATTGCGGAAAACCAGGTGTTTGCTAGTTTGATTCCCGGTGGCAAACATGTACCTATGTGGTGAGCACAAATATTTGTACCCAAGTAAGGGATGTTTTAAATATATAAAAGTGTCGTTACCTATTATTTAAATAGCCGATATCATTGTCATTTCCATGATTTGTAACTTTCAATGCTGTAAGATATACGTGCTGTCAAGGTCAACAAAACCATCACTGATCAGGTAATTACTACGTTTAAAGACCATGACCTGCACTATAAAGCGGCAGCCCTAAGCCTTGCAGCGTCTTAGGATTATTTATTATAGAATAAGTATGTTATCGTAGTTGCGTTGCGTAGTCTTGTCACAGACAATCCAAATGCAAATATGAATACTTAAGTATGTACCTATGTTTGTTGTGCGGGCAGAGCGTCTATTTGTTTATGGACGACATAGTTATGAAGTCCTACTGATATAAGCGCAACTTGTGAAGATGGATGTATGTTTGTAACTCTTTCAATCATAAACTACTGAACGGATTTTGATGAAACTTTACAGTTATATAGCCTATAGGTACATCAGAACAACAAATAGGCTACAAAAAAAAAAAAAAATTTTGTGTAATTTGGCCATGATGTTAATAAACGAGACAGTAAAACCACAAAAACAAATTCGCGGGCATAACTAGTTAAACATACAGTAAGTAGTGTTAAAACAATTAAATTAACTTAAGTACCTACTCAGCTCTATACAACAACTTAATAATTTTGTAATAAACTTTACAAACCTATGCCCGTCTATTTGACCCGCGTGTCACATTTGTTCATTCAGGCCGGATGAATAATAATTACGGATATCTTCACGATCCGTCGCGCGAATATCGTGGCGGCTCACGACACGAACGAACGATTCGTTCGCTTTGTGTATGAATTGTGTCGTTCGTGACTTCAATTCGCTCCTCATATGCATTTAAGGCGCACTTTCGCACATGAAGGTACAAAGTCCAACTTCTGATAAGCTTAATGTGCATCGGTCTGTCCCAGGTTATTTTTGGCTTTGTCGTATAAAACTACAATCACATGAAATGTCTTCTTAGTTTTTAGGGTTCCGTACCCAAAAGGTAAAACAGGACCCTATTACTAAGACTTCGCTGTCCGTCTGTCCGTCTGTCACCAGGCTGTATCTCATAAACCGTTATAGTTAAAGAATTGAAATTTTCACAAATGATGTATTTCTGTTGTCGCTATAACAACCAATACTAAAAAAGAGAATACAACAAATATTTAAGGAGGCTCCCATACAACAAACGGTTTTTTGCCGTTTTTAAAGAAAATGGCACGGAACCCTTCGCGCTCGAATCCGACTCGCACTTGGCCGGTGTTTTAAAGATAATGGTGCGGAACTCTACGTGCGCGAGTCCGACTCGCACTTGGCCGGTTTTTTTACGTTGGTGAGTGGTTTTTATTGAAAACCTCCTTGGTTTAACAAGTACTCTCAGGTTCGTCAAGTGCGAAAAAAATTGCCTATTGGCAATTAGATTAGGTAGGTAGTCATGAATGTTATAATGTACTTATTAAAGTTTGTCTATTATTTATTTTTCTCTATGCTACGAGTAGGTATTACTCGTAGTTAGCTATCTACCACAGAGTAAGTATTATAGTACGTAAAATATCTACTAAGATTCAATACGAAAAAATCGGTGTGATTTGAAAAAAAAACAAGTATAATACTTTATACCTCTAATATCATTCATTCTAAATATAATTCTATACACAACATGTTGTGTTGTTATTGTTTACATTCTGCTAACATAAACAACAACACGAATTACATATACGGTCATTTATTATTAGGCAATAAGATTAGCCTATTATCTATTCTTAGTCGCAGGTAATAATGATGAGCAAGCAATTGATAACTACTTATTACTTTGTGATTGTTTACATAGTTTATTTTATTTTATCAAAACATGTAGGTTAAACTTTAATTATAAAGATTTATGGGAATTCTAATAAGTAGATAATATTATATATTTAATCTGTTTTCTAGCTGTAATGAACAAAAAGAACCGATATAAACCTAGTCAGGTCAGGATGCATAATTGGTAGAATTGGAGATATTAAATTTAGTATGACTAAATGGAAGAGTTCTTAACAAAAATTTTGCCACTCACACTTGTAATACAATTTAAAACATACTTACAATTCCTTTGCTTCTTAATCCAACCTTTCCGCTATAAGCAGCCATCGACATTGCAGTCCGGAAAACACCCATCTTGCTATGTTCTTGCAATCTGCAAAAATAATGATTACTCAATAAAATATCAAAATCTTTGAGTAATTTAGATCGATACTCTTTATTGCACAGCAAACAAAGAAGTTCCAGTTGATATTTACAGGAAGATATTCAATTTAGGCGGTCTTATCACTAAAAGCGACCTCTTCCAGACAACCTTCAGGCAGAAGAAAACTATAAAGAAAGGGGAAAGTGGTGAAGAATAATTAAACTACTTGTACACACAACAACAAAAAAAGTACTGTTTTGATTAGTATAAGTATAAAAAAATATTTAAATAATGAGCCAGCTTAAATGAAGTCAAAGGTACAAAATTATCAACAGTGAAAGCTTTTTATCACAAGAAGATATGGCTCACACACACGTGCGCTAGGCGTGCAAATACGCCCAGATCGCCAGACACGACGTCCATTAAAATATTTTAAGCAGTTAACCACACTATCACGAAAATGCTTGTATTCTTGTTTGCTTGCATTGTAGACAATCACACCGTACATTAAGCGTCATTTAACCCCCGACGGAAAAAGAGGGGTATTGTGTGTTTAGCATGTGTATCATCTGTGGAATCTTAGCTCCCAAACGAATAGACCGATTTTGATGTGTAGTATTTTTGGTTTAAAGCTGATATTACAGGGATGGTTCTTACTTATCCATATTTTAAGAAAATTTGTTCAGGCGTTTGAAGGTTATCAGTACATTTTCTACTTGACAAAGGGATTATTCGCTCATTGCAAACTTTCACAGGCCCATTTACAAATACAACTTTATTTAAAAAAAAAATCCCCAACATAAAAACAAACATACAATCAATGAAAAAAAAAATTTACTATTTGTTTACTTTTTGCCCTTTAACTTATTATTATGTACCTAGTAATGTTTAGACTTAAGTAAACAATAGTTCAATTGAATTTTTTATATTACTAATGTTGTTTTTTTATGTCAGGGGCTTTATAATGATACAAATAGTTGATGAAAAAGCTACTAGGTGTTAAGACCACCCATATTTTTATTGAGAAATAATAATAATACCTACTTTATCAATTGAATAGCTAATGCGTATTATTTTTGAGTAAGTTAAATGTACTTTTTTTGTTTAAATAGCTAATGGTGTTCGTGATTGCGACTCGCGAGGCCCGACTTTTTCCCATTCCATAAATAGACAATTGGACAAGATTTGTGCACACCTAAATAGAATATAATGCATAGATATCAATTTAGGACTATAAACTTACCCTCAAATAGTCACAGATACTGCAATTACAGTAATTTTAACTGTGCAAGCAATCTTAGTTGGCACTCTCTTCCACACGATGAGAAGATAACTCGTAAATAAGCCACTTACTTGATGTATCAACAAAACCAAAATGGTTTAGTTTCTAAGAGAAAGAAACTAGAATACAAATAAAAACTAATTTCATAGAAGTTCCAATTTCTACCAACAAAAAACACGCATCATCTGCGTGAACACGGCTTGAGCGGCGGAGGGAGGGCACAGAGGGAGGGAGGGAACCGGGAGGTAATAATAATAGGAATGATATTTTAGTTAGATAATCGTTCTAAAACCTTAAAATAACGTTATTTCCCAAAAAATACCGTTACTTAGCAAAGTCTAACCTGTCTGATTTTTGAACGGATAGCAGGAATGTCATAAACATGTGGTTTATTTTTGACAGTCTACAAAAAAATAAAATCTAACCTCCTCTGCTGTTGTGTTTATGTGCTTCATTTTCATTTTCTCTTAAAATTATAAAGATATTAAAACTTCTAAACAGCGAAATACTAAATTGCAAAATTTTCTAAAGATGGAAGAAAATGAACGAAAGGAATTTGCAGTGCTTGGAGTTAAATCATGGCTTATAAAGCAACTCTCCAGTCTCGGTTAGTGCCCTAATTTTTAATTTACTGATTAATTCATTTACTAATAACAGAAACTAAAATAATGTTAGATTAAACTAGAGCAGGCCATGTTCTAAATAACTCGACTAAAGTTTAAACAAGTCTACTAAAACACCACTAAATCATTTGAAGTGTATTGTCTGTAATGTATGAAACAAAAAGACTTCTTTGTTTATGAACATTTAGGTATAAAATCACCAACACCTATCCAAAAAGGCTGTATACCTGACATATTGGGTGGAGCTGACTGCATCGGTGCCGCGAAAACTGGGTCAGGCAAGACATTTGCATTTGCGCTTCCAATATTGCAGAACCTCGCTGAAGATCCTTACGGAATATTTGCGTTGGTACTTACACCAACACATGAGTTAGCATACCAGGTAAGAAACTCAGTAGCTTTAAAATCTAGCAAATAAATAAATTAATATTGGACAACATAAATTACATTACTTTGATCCTAAGGTAAGTAACTAAAGCACTTGTGTTATATAAATCAGAAACAATGACAGTACCGCAACACCCAGACCCGAGCCAATATTGAAAAGTTAGTTAATGCATATTAAATTTATAGTGACGATCTGCCAATTGTTTATTGTGCTTGTTAGTGACACACAAGATTAGTACTTTTATTTTGTTTTGAATAAGGGTAGCATTTAGGATGTCATTTTCTGTATACCAACACGTTATGCCAATTATATCACTGTTAGGGAATATGGTTTTATATGGCAGTCCTCTGCCATACGTGGGCCACACCACACAGCTTCGCGAATGTACTCACTGCTCTCAGAGGTGCATGCATATAGGCAATTAGGCAGTGCCTATCTGCTAGATGTAATGAGGTAAGCAGTAGGTGCTTACTTATAAATGTGGGTCATTGCTGAAAACCACTGATTTTCATCAATAAAACAAGTAAGTATCTACTGCCTACCTCGAAATAAAACTAATACCCCCCACTGATAACAAATTCAAATTCGTGGCCGCAATCCAGGTTTTCATTTCCCTTCATGCTCGTAGACACCACACTAACACTGGTAATCTTTAATCTTTGGAGGAATTTATTTAAATTCATGAAGGGTTTCAGGGACCACCTGAAACCAATTGTTATGTTTGATCATTTGGCTGTCTAGTCTAGGTTAGTGGCAAAACTGGCAAAGCTAAGTGTTGTGTCTGAGCATAAATATTATTACTTAATTAAGTTTCCTATGTATTTTTTATCGTTCGTTTAATTCGGCTAATATCGCTTGATATTGGTCGTGAGGCCTTAAGGCGGCTTGATAACATCTGACAGTATGGTTTAGTCACTGGCCTTGCAACACCCCTCCACCAATCTGCACTGGACCTGGGTGGTAGAGTATGGCCCAAACCACCTCATAGTTAAGGTAAGGCCTGTGCCCTGCAGTGGGACGTATATAGGCATACTTTACTATCTAAGTCATAAAATGTAATAAATGTTTAAACCTTTTCATTACCTAGTACGAGCTTCTGCTCGTACTACTAGCTACATTACTCAGTACTAGGTTTTTATCAGTTTGTTTCTCTTTTATGTAAATAAATACTTTTCATTTCATGATTTTAATTTGTTTTGTAATTGTGTGTCTAATAAAGTAATTAATAAACAAATTAATTTTATTTATTTTAACTTTTTTTCTTTCAGATTGCAGATCAGTTCAGTATTCTGGGACAACCGTTAAATCTCAGAGTTTGCATTGTCACTGGAGGGTCAGACCAGCTAGAAGAGTCGTTAAAGCTAGCTAAACGACCACACATTGTAGTAGCTATGCCTGGTCGATTGGCAGATCACATAACAGGCTGTGATACTTTCTCATTGAAGAAAATAAAGTATTTGGTTTTGGATGAGGCAGATAGGTATTAACTTTGAATTTATTCAATAAACATGATGTTTCCAATCAGTACATGTTTTTAAGTATCTTGTGCATTTGTTAGTCATGTTTAATATTATGGAGATTTTGTTGTATTATGTATTGTTACACATTCTTATTCATGTAAATTTTTTCAGGCTTTTCAGTGAATCTTTTCAAGACAACTTAGATACAATATTCAATGCACTTCCACAAAAGCGACAAAACCTCCTGTTTTCCGCCACAATAACAGAGGATGTAAGGGAATCAAAGTTGCTCCCGTTAAATAAAGAGGTAGGAATATATTCACTTTTTTTTCAAGTTACCTGGTCTTAGTGTAAGCGCTTATTGCGGACAGAGGCAAAGGAAGGCTGCAGAAACGCGTTTCGGCTGTAGGCTAATATAGTTTCGTATATTCTGGTTCAGAAGCTGATCGTCTGGACGGAGAGCGACCCCCAGCTGACGGTAGCTACATTAGATCAGCGCTACGTGGTGTGCCCAGCGTACGCTCGCGACGTTTACCTCGTGCAAGCGTTGCGCAAGTACCGCGAGACGAAACCCAGCTCGCATATCATCGTCTTCACGGACACTAAAAAGTTAGTACCATTTCATAGTAATAGTACCTTACATCGTAGACATAACAAGCACATAATTAAATTTCTTAAATAATTGAGGGGTCCTTATTATTGCCAAAAGCATAAACTTCCAGACAATTTTTAGGTATAGGCATAGAGAAAGAATAATACTAGGTAATACTGTTATTCATTTTAAAAGAGAGAAATAAACTTTTTTGGTAGCACTAAAGATAAAAGTGCCTTAAATCAAATGCCTATTGTAGCTTATTTGGTCATCATAAAGCGCATCATCATTATTTCAGTCAAAGGACATGCACTGTTGAACATGGACCTCCCCCAATGACTTCTTGTGAGTGTTATTCTTCTAATGCGATTGGCCAGTTGCAAGCTTCACACACAAAAGGTGGACAGACGATCAGGAAGCCTTATACGAAAGCTTATCGTTCGTTCGGTCGTATTATCCGATCAAATTAAAATATCCATTCACTTGTATCAAAGGTTTGACATTTTATAAACAATTAAAAACGGTCGAGTTTTTTACACGGCTAGATTGAGTTGGTCATGTTTTATTGACGCATGAGACTGGTAATTTTAATTTGTTAGGTTTATACGTTCGCACGAAAACATTTTCGTGCTAGGCACAGAGTACATTATAATATAGGAAAGTGATATGCCTCCTGGTAAAGATTGCAAAAAGTCGCTAGATCCAACCGGCCATTCTCGGCACCATTGAGGGAGGCCTATGTTCAGTACTAGATGTCCTACAGCTGAAAGGATGATGATGGTGTTATTCTATTGCACAGCGCTGCCCAAAAGGCAGCAAAAGGCAGGGTCGTCATGTAAGGTTGGGACCGTCTCGAGTAAAGTAAACACAGTGGTTCTGTCTAAAAACACCAATATAACGTTGTAATAATTAGGTTTACACGTACAGTCGCGATTGTTTGCGTTAGGACAAGAGTAAAATATTTGTTTTTTCAAAGAAGGTTTTCTATTTATCAAACCTTGATAGTAGCACATAGTAGTCACTCCATCTCCTAGAGCGATTGATTGTCATATTTCAAATATTGAACAACATCACATACATTTCTCTGATCCTGAGGTTAGTAGCTAAAGCACTTGTGTTATAGAAATCAGGAACAACGACGGTACCACAACACCCATACCCGAGTCAATATAGAAAAGTTCGTTTTAGGGTTCCGTACCCGAAGGGTAAAACGGGACCCTATTACTAAGGCTTCGCTGTCCGTCTGTCTGTCTGTCTGTGCGTCTGTCACCAAGCTGTATCTCATAAACCGTGATAGTTAGAGAGTTGAAATTTTCACAGATAATTTATTTTTGTTAAATAACACAATAATATTTAAGGGGCTCCCAACAAACGTGATTTTTTGCCGTTTTTATAGATGATGGTACGGAACCCTTCGTGCGCGAGTCCGACTCGCACTTGGCTGGTTTTTATATATTGACCCGACGAATCGAACCCGGAACCTCAGAAATGGCGACGCCAAGTCCGGCGTGCTCGCCTCTCGGCTACGAAGGTCGTCAGACATTACATTTAGAACTTGTGACCAAATGTGTTCATGCAATTGTGATCCTTTAAAGTGATAAACATTTTGTGACCGCGACTGTATTTCAATCAATACTAGATGCGTGCGGTGAAAGCTCACTACGGTAATCATTACACTCTAACGGGATTTCATGCAACTACAGACCTAAAACGATTTGTTTTTTGTCCCGACGTTTCGGCTCGATTACACGAGCCGTGGTTGCGGGTTGACTGGCGCTGCGCAGCGTCGTCTCGAACGAGTTGAAGAATTTTCTAGATGTACCGACATTTCTTCAACATTTTCGTCACTGGTACAGTCAGTCCGGCAAAATACACTAACAGTATCGGGAATTGTTTGAGACGGCCTAACTCGCGGCCGTTGCGTTTAAAAATGCACGAGATAGTTTAAAAAGTTATACATACTACGGTATCAAAGTGTTTTAAACCCAACATGTAATTACCACAGAGAGTGCCAAGTGATCTCAATGATGCTGAACGCGATCAGCATGGACAACGTATGCCTCCACGGGTACATGCGGCAGCGCGAACGCAGCGCTGCGCTGGCGCAGTTCCGAAGCAACCTGAAGTGCACGCTCGTCGCGACCGACGTGGCGGCGCGCGGGCTCGACGTGCCTACCGTCGATCTTGTTGTGAACCATAAACTGCCACTGGAGCCCAAGGAGTATGTTCACAGGTCAGTTCAAACGCAGTGTAGGACTTCCCCTAGCTCGATGGACCGACGACTTTAGGAAGATGGCTCTTTGGGGTAAGTTTAATGGATAGCAGTGAACTGCAACAGGCTGACATGAAGATGATGATTAGCTCTTAGATTTTTGCAGTCCCACTTCCTCCGACAAAAGATCATTTCAGAATCATAATTATCATCATCAGTCATTGGAAGTCCACTAATAGTCATTGATTAGGTAGGATATACCCTCTAGCATTTTTACACTTCTGGACATACCGCCCCCGCCATCTCCTCCCCATGTTCTAGGGTGAGCCGTGAGCGGTTCAAGCCCTTTATTTAATCAGCCATTGAAAGTCCATTAATAATAATATTATATTTTTTTAAATATCAGACAACATCACATACATTGTTCTGATCCTAAGGTAAGTAGCTAAAGCACTTGTGTTATAGAAATAAGAAACAACGACGGTACCATACCTCCCAGACCCGAGACAATGTATGTATTCGTTTTCCACATTGACCCGACCGGGATTCGAACCCGGAACCTCAGAGAAGGTGATGCCATATAGTCCGGCGTGATCGCCTCTCGGCTACGGAGGTCGTCAATTAATATTTGTTTTATTACTATTGCTAAATTTAAAAAAAATAAAAATGAAATGATTTAACATGGAATAATTTAATTTTAATTTTAATTAAATTAACTTTAATAGGGAATAATTATATTTGATGTAGTGTTATTTTAATTTGTTATTTTTATATCGGTGTTTGTATATTTTGAGATTTATGGGACAACGTCCTAAAATAAATGATTTTTTTTTTAATTTTAATATTAATTTCTTTCCGTTTTCCGGGCAACTATAATACCTGACCCGAAATAGCCTCCTCCCATGCTGCAGCGAATGGCTTGCAACCAGCAGCTTCCCGCACCTTAGTTAGACTAGGGTTCATAGTTTATAGCCTCCTCTCCCCCCATTGCAACACTGAGATTCGAGCGGCTCTAGGCTTCTTGTAAGTGCATAGGTCAGTCAATCAGCCTTTAGAAGTACACAATTGGCCTAACTCAGAAAATTTTGATGTAAGTGAAGAATTCATTTTTTTTTAACAATTTGTATAGCTCAGGTACCATAAAAAAACCGGCCAAGTGCGAGTCGGACTCGCGAACGAGGGGTTCCGTACCATTATCCATAAAAAGGGCAAAAAATACATGTTTGTTGTATGGAAGCCCCCTTAAATATTTATAATTTTCTGTTTTTTAGTATTTGTTATTGTAGCGGCAACAGAAGTACATGATCATGTGAAAATTTCAACTCTCTAACTATCACAGTTTATAAGAAACAGCCTGGTGACAGACGGAAAGACGGACAGACGGACAGAACGGACAGCGGAGCCTTAGTAATAGGGTCCCGTTTTACCCTTTGGGTACGGAACCCTAAAGAGGCTATGGCAGAATAACAGAATTTACGGGTTTCCTGCATCTACTGAGCCATAGACCATTTTGTCTTATAGCATTAAGTTTGCATATAATGTTTTACTTATCTGTAATCTGCCTTGAGACAAATAAATACATTCTATTCTATACCTACGCTCCCCAGTTCGATGATGGACCGACGACCTTAGAAAGATGGCTGGCAGTGGTTTGATGAAACACGCAGGAGATCGTGCTCTTTGGCGCTTTTTGACAGAGGCTTACGTCCAGCAGTGGACTGAAACAAGCTGATGATGATGATGATAGCCCTTAGACTTATGAATCAACATTATTACACAATTGTTAACATAATTACTTTTAAACTTTCGCTTTGCATAATTTAAAACTCAATGAAACGGGAATTAACATTACATTTTGTACCTAAATTATGATCGCGTTAATTCCCGTTTCATTTGAGTTTTAAATTGTTAACATTACCCGCCTTTAAAATAAAGGTTGTTTCATCTATTCTCAGAGTGGGGCGCACTGCCCGGGCAGGCCGCAGTGGGCTGGCCATATCGCTGCTCACTCCGTACGACATCCTGCGGCTCGGAGAGATCGAGGACCACATCAAAGCCAAGCTGACGGAGTACAAGATTGATGGTATGTTAGCTCAATAATTTCTTTGTTAATAGTCATAGTCGCAAAACCGATGAAAGGTTGAGTAAATGGGTTCTCGAGTGGAGACCACGCCTGGACAAACGTAGTGTAGGACGCCCCCCAGCTCGATGGACCGACGACCTTAGGAAGATGGCTGGCAGTGGATGGATGAAAAAAGCGGGAGATCGTTCTCTTTGGCGCTCTTTGGGGGAGGCCTACGTCCAGCAGTGGACTGCAATAGGCTGAGATGATCATGACAGTTATAGTGCATAAAACAATAGTTGCGAGAAACGACGCTAATAGATGTTTAAATGTAGTATAGTAGCGATGCCAGGTTAACAGGTAAAATAAGATCCTCGACTATTAACTATCACTTCGTTCAGAAGCTGCTTAAAATATTTTTAGCAAGTGTTGTTTGAGAAATCATACTAAATATAATATGGATAGTTTCTCTAAAATTAATTGAATTAGCTTAGATAAGCTAATTCAGAATTTTGTGCGCAGAAGAATTTGGGTAGATCCATACTGCCCGCTGTGCTTTGGTTGGCCTCTGAATAAATAAATGATTTATTGAACTCTTCACAAATTTAGATTCTTAAGGCTAAGACTTAGAAGGCAAGAAGACTTAAATTTGTTTGCTAATTGCCAGTGCCTTATAACATTTTTAGTTATATTCTCGTCCACCCGGACTATGGTTGATCTCAGGCATTGCAAAATATCATATCCCATAATGAAAAATTTTGTCCAAATAAAACGAATCTATACACTAATTCATTGCCTATATTTATTTATTTTCTTTTTTTTACGATTTGAATTACCTCTTGCTCTTGAAATCCTTATTAAAACCGATTAAAGATAGTATTAAACCTCGTTTCCAGACGACGAAGCAGTGAAAGTGTTCACGACGGTAAGCGTGACGCGTCGCGAGCAAGAAGCGAAGTTGGACGACGACGCCTTCGAGATGCGCGCGCGCGGATACCGCGTCAAGCGATGGCGTCTAGCCGGACTCGACCCAGACGTTATGGAACAGGGGTCAGTATACGTTACACTCATTGAGGTATAATGTACTAGCGTCTAGAGAACACATCTCGAACTAAATGTTTCAGCCAAGCATTGGTACAATGAAGAAGCAATTTTGACAACTTCAATTATTGACACTGACTGAAGCTTTGTAGTCCACTGGACTACAAAAAAAAATTATAAACCCACTACGTAAAAATTAATAAAGTTTAAAACTATAACCAGACTACGACTGGATCGCGCGAACTGTACGACCGCATTTTAAAGATATATCTTGACTTAAACAATATAGATATGATATATAGATATTTGTATAGGTGCTCGCCAAGACCTCTCTTTCGATACCATACACGTGGTGATTATCTCAGTTTTATTTTTTCGAGGTTACAATCTGCGATTTAAATTCCGTCGTATTAAATTTTGATAATATGTATATAGCCTATGACACCCGGGCGGACAAATCTATTGATACCTCATTAATTAAAATCGGTTCAGTAGTTTAGGCGCTACTTTGGTTCCACCGTAGCAGAATGGAACACTAAAACTACTAAACCGATTTTAGTGAATAGGTGTCAATGCCAAATTACCCTTCCGTTTGGCTTCGCCGTAGTCGGATAAAAACTAAAAGCCTACTTCAAAAAGAAATTAAAAAGCAAAAACTAACATTTTCTTAAACACAACTAATCAGTCATCATTATTATATCCTCAGATTGGAAGAAATGCGCCGAAAACGAGTGAAAGCGGCCAAGAAGGCAAAACTGGAGAAAATCAAACAACTCCAAGCTCAAATAGGTAGCGGTGAGGGACAAAGAGACAACCGCCTGCAACCGAGCGAGAAAGACATAGATGCGAGCATCGTGGATGGCTTGAAGAAGGTCAACAAAGGTTTGATGAAGAAAGATGACAGATTCAAAAACGTGATAGGAAAGATAGGTAAAATCAAAAGGAAAGCAGAAAACGCTAAAAACCAGACTTTAAACAAGGAGCATAAAGGGAAAAAGAAGAAACTGGGTGACAAATAAATGTGTGTAAATTATTTACGTCTTTTATTCAATTTCCTTAGTAATAAAACCCCTCGGAACACCTTCAAGTTAATAATTAAAATAAAAAATTAACAATCCAATGAGGGCTACCACGTAATGTTTTTGAGGGAAGCGTCAGTATGTTGTACGTACGCGGGTTAATTATTAGAATTATTGTGAAAATTTTACGATACCTGAGATTTAGTATGGAAAATGTTAGTTACGTATTTCTGGAAATTCCATTAGACTCCCGAGCCCGACTGCCTTGTCAGAAGCTATATTTTTGTGACGTGTATAAGGGCCCAGAACAGGGTCTAAATAAATGGGTATTATTCAGGACCTCACTCGAAAGAGGCGCCAACTGGTGAGCACAAAAACGGTAGCCCTCATTATCTTAGCCTCAACCTAAGCAAAGCTTAACCTATGGAGACTAGATAACGGATGCATATAAATAAGCATCCACGACTGAGGTACAAAATAATATGCTTCACTCAAACAAAATGTCCCTTGCAGGTTTCGAACCCGCAACCACAACACCAGACGGCAATTTCAGGAAGGACATTATGGGCTCTTCTGTGATTTAAACATGTCTAGATAGTGTGGTGCTGCAATTGTCACCAAAAGAACAGGCCAGATTTGAGTAACAACTATGGTAACAATCATGGGTTGCTATGGTAACAAGCGCGCCACTGAGCGAAACAAACTTTGGCGCCAACTGTTGGCTTTAAATATATTTTTTGACGTTTATGACACTCGATCAGGGAATCTAGACATGTATATAATCAAAGGGGCTCTTTCAACTAAGACTTTTTCAGTAGGACGCCGCCAAACGTGCGTTTGTCGGTAATTTCATACGGAAAATTTTATGACAACTGCGTCGAAAAAAAATATCACAAGTACCATAGATAATACAACTACTCTACTTTGCTATGGCAAAATAGCTGAGTGGCAACCATTTTGGTATCATATCACGGTATTGCTCTTAATTACTGATTGTATGTAGTTTCTATTATTTGTGATATGAGCCAAATAAATACTTTTTCTTTCTTTCTTTCAAAAGTGTGTTGTGGTGGGTGCTGCAAACGCTCGACTCGACTCCTGCTTAAAACGTCTTAGTTACAAGAAAGAGAGCAAGTAGTCCCAAAATATTAGTCCTTAAAATAGAGGAATGTAAGAAAACAGAACATAATCAATAATTTATTTATTTATACATTGTAAAATTACAAATAAATACAACAATAATATACTTTGTTTAAGCGAAATGTAAGTAGTATCGATGGCAAATGATTTGGCACAAAATTTAGCCGATAAGCCTTGGTGAAGTCTACTCCTTTCTTTAGCAGCATTGCTTTACATAATACCTCTGCGCTCTCTAAAGCCCTGCTAGCTAGGTGTCAATCTATAAGCATGGATCACATACACTACATACATTTATTTCTTAACAAATATAAGGCTCGGTCTATACCCAGCCGGAAACCGGACTGGGTTAACGCGGAAATCCATCGCTTAAGCAATAAGG
The DNA here is from genome assembly GCA_950371115.1 of Anania fuscalis. Taxonomy (NCBI): domain Eukaryota; kingdom Metazoa; phylum Arthropoda; class Insecta; order Lepidoptera; family Crambidae; genus Anania; species Anania fuscalis. Next base: position 11,348,461 of record OX493344.1, read on the forward strand.
TCGTTTTTTGAACGGATTCTTGTGGATGCTTACGGATTCCGGCAGCGTATAGACCGAGCCTAAGGGGTTTCAAAAATGTTCTGCCACGGCTGCAATTGATGAAAGTATTACTTATATAGATTACTATAGTGGAGTTTTATGCCCGGAGGTTATCATTTTTTTATTTTAAAAATAAACTTAAGTTTAAGTTTTATGTTGTTTTATTTTGTTAAAAGTCATCCACATCTGTCCAACTTGCCCGCTAGCACTACGTCTCGCCCATATTGGACAGGTGTGGGTGGATGGTTTTAAAACAAAATGAAGCTTAATCATTGGTGTATTATTTTTTTATAAAAAAGTCGTCTGGGGCATGAAATTTGTTCACTACCGTAATATATTTAAGTAATATTTTCATCCATAGCAACCGTGGCAGTTATTTATTAAACACCTTATTTAATCTGTATCTGTGCTGGTTTTGTCTATGCGAGAGTTGACAGGACTTCTCATTCTGCTTTTCTACAGAGTATGTGATCGATGTATATAATACCGATGCCGAGTCTCTTACGAGCAGTGATAATTTTTCGTTTACGAGATTGTAAAATAATAACAAATGGAAAAGAAGGGTTAAATGACAAGTTTGTATGACGAGGGAACGTTCAATAAATAAATAACTTCCTTTACATGTTGTTTTCGTTTTATCGAAAAAGGGCGCCGGAGACTCGGCAGAACAATTACGGAAATCTCTTATATGACATTTTTAACAGCAACCATTACTGCTCTCAATGAGAGAGCCATGCATAAGCTTCTCTATTGAAAGTTGATGCAAAATGTCATGGGAAGAGTATCGCAACAGATGATGGGTATACAGATAATGTATCTTATGAAAATGCATTAAAAAACTATACGATTGCAATCTAAAAAGCCGTAGTGTATCGAATATGTTGATTTAATAATAATTTTGTGTTTTCTAGCGCTTTTCCTGTGCTGACTATTCGTATCAAAATTCATATTACGACAATACAATCACATTTTATCACGTTAGTTCTTTAACTAATAATAACCAATCGTAAAATAATAATTTGAGCAAATTATAGAAATTAACCGATGAAATTAATGTTTTTAATTAAATAAAAAAGATACGCCTAGCTATAGATTTTTTTTAGTATTTGAAATTTTTTATTGTAGGTTCCCGTTTTTTTTCATGTAATTACAAAATCGTTATAAAGTGAAATATTTTAAATATATTAGTGAAATTTATAGTGAATGAAAATTTTAGACAATTGATTTTGAAGTGGTGACTGATTATTTGTTATGAATTCAATTTGTGATCCACATAGGAATGTATATAAAACTAATTTAATTAGGCAAGTATGAACCAGTGCGAAGCCCATGTGCTGTCTCGAGCAAGCTTCGTTTTACTTTGTAAGTATCGTCGTAAAAATACATAAACTTTGACACAGACTTTACCTAAAGTCGCCAAAAAGAATAGTTTCTAACATTCTCTAATTTAATTATGAGAAGAGACTTGAACTACGTGGCGTTAACCCGTTCGAGGCTCGACGTTAGCCCGTTCAAGGCAGCACATGGCCTAAGTATTCGTAATTATCATTTTTGAAGTAATTTTTATGAATCATAAAATTCGATTTCTCAATAATACTAAAAATTATTGGTATGTACAAAATAATACGCAGACAATAACAGCGTGCTCGTTCTATAAAATGCTCTGCTAACAATGATATAACATTTTATGCGAACTATACCTTCGATCAATAACTAAGTGTCGCTTTTATATATTAATTTCTTGTTTAATCTATACGGTGTATAATGTAGGATACTCATTATATTGACAAATCATGTCAAAAGATAAATTAATGACGATCTTTTATTTTTATACATGGTGTTAAAAAAAGACCACCCAAATTTAAGGGTTCATAATCCAGTCTAGCATAGAAAAATAAATATTCAAAAAAGTCCGTTTGATTCTTTAAACACTCTGTATTAACAGCCAGCTCATTTATAATCTGTGTAGGGTTGGAAAATTCTGATGGCATAATATTCGATAGGTTTTTTTTTTAAATTAGTGGGTAAACATTCATTTTGTGTTGATCGAAGTTTATGTATTTTATACAAGTACAGTGAGGATCTTAAGCTTTTAATAGTATGTATAAAAGCCGCTATTGCATAGGCTTGACGTCTTAACACAAGTCAAGTGTGAACAAGACCTATAAAATGGTGAATGCTTTTAGCACTTGAAATTAGAGTCAGCGCCACCTAAAAAGTCTTGCGACGAAAACTGGAACCAATATTTTGTAATTTATTTAACATACAAATAAGCGATTGCAGCGCTACGTCTTTAGTTTGGTGGCGCGAACTCTAGTATTATAAGCTTGTGACATATCAATTTAATATTTAAAAGTATTATAAATTTATTGAACAATGTTTTAGAGATCACTCGCAGGCACAAGTTGCGATACTCGCGATTTCCAATGGATCTGATATCTGATTATATATTATATTATATCTGATTCTTTTGACCCAAGGTTAAAAGAATGAGTCAACAGTCATTTTTTAATATCTACTATCGTCTTTTACGTAGTATTATTCTTTCTCTATGCTACTATTTACGTTACTTGGCGTTTAGACTGTCACTTTTTACTATTGACAATGCCAACGTAATATGTGAAAGTGTCGCTTAATCGCTTTACATTGTTCAAATTCTAATCTACCGTCACTAATAATCACAGTTTAGCAAGGGGCATTCTTCGTTTAGTAAAAACATAGGCACAAAGTAGTTTTAAAACTAAATTGGCATGTCACATGCAATATTTAAACATTAAATTAGAGCTAAACGACTGGCTCTGAGAAACGTTTTTAAACTTTATAACCTTAATTTTAAAAGTTGGTTGTGAGAGCGTTCAACGTGTTAACTTAGTTTAACTTTGTAACGACCTAGTCTTCTCAAGTAAAATCAACCTTATTGCAAAGAGATACGGTTCAAAATCGTTTGTGGGAGTACCTCGTCGATGCGTGTCTTGTAGATTCTCACATGGGGGGGGGGGGTCTATTCTGACATCTGCAGCAAGGAGTTGATGGTCGCGTCTTTGTTCCCACGGTTCACTTCGAGCACTGATTTGATAACCTCTTTGTCGATGCTGGGGAACATTTCTTCGATCTAAGAAAGGAATAATAATGATAATTAGTACTAATATTGAGTACTTTTGTTATTTGAAGTTGGTACAGTAAATAGCTCATATAATTACTTTTAAACTTTCGCGTTGCATAATTTAAAACTCAATGAAACGGGAACTAACACGATCATAATTTAGGTACAAAATGTTACCTCCTTTGCCTGGAGACAGCCTGTGACCACGGTCGGTGTAACCCGATCGAAACGTCAGGCAAAAGAGGTAACATTTTGTACCTAAATTATGATCGCGTTAATTCCCGTTTCATTGAGTTTTAAATAGCTAATACATTTATACCTGTTGCAGCTGTTCGCAGTGGGGGGCTGCGGTAAGGCCGGCTATGGATAATACGGTCACTGTGCTGCACCTGCTACAACCATACCCCAGAATGCTACTTTATTTTTGTTGCAGTACTACTGTATACCTGTAGCAGCTGTTCCGCAGTAACAAGCTGCGGGTACTGCGGTCACTGTGAGTGGTACACCCATACTCTACATTAGTGGTACTTCAAATCTGTTGCACACCATTGCCACTTCATACCCGTTGCAGCAAACCCAAGACACTTCATACCTGTTTCAGCAAACCCCTGCCGCTTCATACCTGGTGTAGCACACCACTGCCACTTCATACCTGTTGCAGCACACCCGTTGCAGCACACCACTGTCACTTCATACCCTTTGCAGCAAACCCAAGACATTTCATACCTGTCGCAGCAAACCCAAGCCTCTTTATACCTGTTGCAGCACACCCGTGACACTTCATACTTGTTGCAGCACACCACTGCCACTTCATACCTGTTGCAGCACACTAGTACTCCTTTATGCCTGTTGTAGCTGTTCCGCAGTAACAGGCTGCTGCTGCGGTTATTGCTGTTGCTGCCGCGGGTACTGCGGGAACTGCGTGTGGTCACCCATACTACATACTAGTGCTACATAATACCTGTTGCAGGTTGTAGCTGTTCTGCAGTAACAGGCTGCTGCTGCGGTTGCTGCTGCGGATACTGCGGCTGCACACTACACAGTACTAAATACTAGTGTTACTTCATACCTGTTGCAGTTGTTCCGCAGTAACAGGCTGCTGCTGCGGCTGCTGCTGTTGCTGCTGCGGGTACTGCGGCTGCTGCGGCGGCTGCGGGTACTGCTGCGGCTGGGGGTACTGCGCTTGCGGCGCGGGGTACACCGGCATGGCTGCGTACCCCATGCCAGTGCTTGGGACCACTAGGACCGGTGGGAATGTTGCTACTGCCGCTGGGCCCACCTAGAAACGTGGAAGATTTGTTTTTATTGTAGCTTGTATAAGGTAGATTTAAAACTTATAATTTCAAATATACAGGCTGTAAATCAGTTATAGGACGCTCCTTAAAACAACGTATTCAGCTGCGCAGATAAACCAACTTTTACCATGGGAGCAAATTCGAAACCATGTTTTTTTGAGGAACCACTTTTTTTTACTGATTCCGATGTTAATCCTATAGAAAAAGTTGATCGCATGGTTTTAAGGGATGTCCTATTCTTTTTGACTAGAAAGGATAACAAAAGAGATAACAAAAACACGACTGGGTTGATTTAGTAAATGTACATTTTTGTCTCAGACCTGTGTCTGGGTGGGCTAGATGAGGCCTTGACTAAATTCTGTTCTGTTCAGACTGGTATCTCGTACGTAAGCCAAGTTTGTTAATTTTTACTTCGTCATGGCTCATGAGTCTCATGACAGTGAGGGTTCATCATCATCATCATCCCACACTAGTCCACTGCTGGACATAGGCCTCTCCAATTGCACGCCACTGCACGATCCACGTGAGGGTTATCGCGCTTGAATTCGCCGCTAGATGCGCTTGTGTAGGTTATGACGACTCACTGTTAAATATCGTTGAATGTTCTGTTTCCATGAACTGGTATTATCTAACAAACAAAAATAGCTAGGACAATCGTAAGACCGCTCTGATTTTTATGTCTAAAACAATCATAATATTATTTCTACATCGAATTTCGGTAGGAAATTACTACAGTTTGAAACATATGTAAAAGATTTTAAAGATCAAAACTTTCATCATTTAGCAATAAACATAACGTGTAATAGCTGTCAAAACAACAATAAGATTTTAAAAACTAACCCTTCACTCGACCAAATTAAGACAATAGTAAAATAATTCATCGGAGATTTCCACTGATAAAACGTGATTAGTCACTAACACAAGCAATGAATTACCTGCAAAACAATAGACAATAAAAATAAGTATTCAAACACAATGCATAGAACATTGTGTTTGAATACATAACGAGACTACCTCCATAGCCGAGAGGCGAGAATGCCAAACATGGCATCGCAATCTATGCCCCTAGCATGACCAACAATACACGATATGATATAGCAACTTATCGACACCCAACTGTCAAAATATGAACTTTTATCGAAACAGGGAGCATGACCGCGACGTCACCGGCACGGACATGCTCGCTGTTTCGATAAAAGTTCATGTTGGCGGCAATGTTTATCATATTCTGACAGTTGGGTGTCGATAACTCGCTATATCATATCGTTTGGTGGCAGAGCAGAGTCAATGTAAGTATAAAAATAAACTTTCTATATTGTCTCGGTTCTGGGTGTTATGGTATCGTCGTTGATTCTGATGTCTGTTTGCTACTTACTATAGGATCAGAGCAATATGTGATGTTGCCCAATATTGATATATTATCTATCACTAAAGATACTCATATGGAGTTATGTGGTACCCATGGGTTATTTGATACTCTGGATCTCAGAGTGAGGCCTGTTTACCAACTAAACACTTGACGGTGTCCCTCCGAAGCTATGAAAGTTAGGACTACGGATTTCGCCATAGGCATACTTCGTAGTTCGTTGATACCTAGCATTACTTGCCACAAGTTAAAAGGTATGCTTACTAACCAGCCCCAACAAATAATACTGTAGGTAACTGTATAGATTCGTGAACGAACCAAAGTCGCTGACATAGCCCGACGGATAAGCCGGCTGAAGTGGCAGTGGGCGGGGCACATAGCACGTAGAACTGACGGCCGATGGGGCAGAAAGGTTCTGGAATGGAGGCCGCGTATCGGCAAGCGCAGCGTAGGACGCCCACCCACAAGGTGGGCAGACGACCTGGTAAAGGTTGCAGGACGACGCTGGATGCAGGCCGCTTCCAATCGGCCGATCTGGAAGTCACTGGGGGAGGCCTATGTTCAGCAGTGGACGTCCTGTGGCTGAGATGATGAACTGTATAGATGTACTATTATATTTGTTGCCCTATGTAGTCTTAACCCAAGCCTGTGTATTGCGCAACAACTTGACAGGCTAAAGTTTAAACGAAAAAGCATAACTCACCGAATAACTTAGTACAAGGTTGATCATCCCCTCCACACCGTCGCCTTGCTTGCCGTTTAGCGGATACCAGTCTTCGTGTGTCTCTCCCTAAAACGATAATTAATGTAACTAAAACGTTCGATCTTATAAACATTTGAGCTCTTGAATCTTTTAAACGAAAAAACCTTTTATAAGGGCGACTTACGAGCGAAAAAACTTATCAGCTAATTACATTATTCATTAAGCGTCAGTATATTTAAAGTTATTTCGCTTATCTCAAAAACGGCTCTAACGAATTAATGAAATTTTAATTTCGATAAGGTTATGCTTTAAAATGTACCTGTATATGGAGTTTTATTTCTTATAAATTATAACGCAATTAATATTACACAGCAAAAATATTTTATCCTACTAATATTATAAATGCGAAAAATTATAAGTATGGATGTATGGATGTTTGTTCCTCTTTCACGCAAAAACTACTGACCGGATTTGGATGAAATTTTGCACACATATAGGATGTGATCTGGATTAACATACAAGATACTTTTTATCCCGGTTAAATGTTCCAGTGGGATATAATGAATAAAATAAAGACCACGCGAGCGAGGTAGCGGGCAACAGCTAGTTTGCTATATTTTAGAGCCTTCGCTGTCATGCTGACAATTCAATATAGCACCATCTCATAATTTTTGTGGTACGTGTATTTAATTGTCCTCCCGACGTATGACAGTCATTTGTTACTTTAGAGCATTGTTAGATGGCGCTATATAAAAATGATAAGAGGAAGAGGGAGAGGGAAGACAAACCGTATTCTACGAGGGATACCAAGCCCCCCTAGCATAACCAACGAAACATGATGTGATATATCGACAACAAACTGTCAAAATATCCTTTTTTATCGAAACAGCGAGCATGCCAGTGACGTCACAAGCACGGACATGCTCGCTGTTTCGATAAAAGTTTAAGATGGTGGCTATGTATAATGTGATAAAATCATATTTTGACAGTTAGTGTCGATAAATCGCAATATCATATCATATCGTGTTTTGTTGGTCATGCTAGGGGGGCTGAACAGCTAGTACATATACTAAGACTTACATTGAGTACAGCCTGTGGTATGGTGATGTGAGACCAGGCGATGAGCTCGTCCATCGTGAAGGAGCACTCGTCGAAGATCTCCAGGTATATCGAGTTCACTCCTGGCGGCAGGAGGCTAAGGGAATTGTTACCAAAATACAAAACTGTAAATATTGGACAACATCACATACATTGCTCTGATCTTACGATAAGTAGCTATAGCACTTGTGTTATAGAAAACAGAAACGACGGTAACTCAACACCTAGACCCGAGCCAATATAGAAAAGTTCGTTGCCGACCGGGGATCGAACCTCAGAGAAGACACTACAAATTTTATGGGGTACTTGGCATGAACTGTAGCATAAGAGCGTCCTTAACCGCCTCTAATCATACATACTTTATAAATTATTATAAAACAATAAGTTGTAATATAATTTCAAATGCATGCTATTTATTTAGGATCAGCTGCGAAAAATATTTGCCCATATCCATCCATCCATTCATCAGCCGAAAGACGTCTACTGCTGGACATAGGCCTCCCCCAAGGATTTCCACGAAGATCGGTTCTGTGCCACCCGCATCCAGCGGCTTATAATATAAAATTTTATATTTGCCCATATAATATGCTTTTTTATTTAAATCTTAAGGTTTAGGTTTTTGTTTTGCAAGAGGACGGCGTTTTTAAAAACACAAATTAGGAAAAAAAATCGAAAAGCTACACTGACAGCCATCCCGCCCGCCTACACCGCTTTAGCTAGTGGAAGTTTTTGGCCTTTGTTCGCTCTATAACTCGGTCAGAACTTAGAAATAATTAATATTGGCTTACCAATGGATAACTTTATTCCACCTGGGCGTTTTTCCACCGCTTGGGTCGGTGTGGGTCTCATATATGCAGTGTCCGACGCGCAGGCGCACGTACGGGTCCATTCTAGTGAGGCCTGGCCATATTACATAATGTTAGTAAAAAAAAGTTATTTTCTTCACGACTATTGAACACAGTACTATGGTCAATGATTTTGAACCCTAGTGCTATCGAATAAAATTGAATTTTTTGAATAAAAATGAACTATAGACAAGGCAATAAAGGGCAAGGTCAAGAAAGGTGAAATGAAATGCTTAGTTGTCTACTAGTTCTAATCTAGGCGAGTGCTCATATGAAGCAGGTACTTTATAAGGTCGTCTCAGAATTCTAGGATGAGATCTTATATAAGTAGGTACAGCATAATCGCCCATGCAAATAACATTACATTTACAGTATGCAAAGATGACTTTGCTTTGACCAATTTATGGGGGATATATGTTTAGATTGACTAGCTAGGTACATGCTAGTTTGGCAACAGAGAATGTGTACGTTCTAACGATAAAATCAGTAAACAATGCAGGCAGTATGTATGATTACCAAATATTTTCGTATTAAAAAATAATTACCATAATTTTTGACAAGTTTTGCTTGCACTATCGTGATGCTTAGCCTGGCTGTCAGTGGAGGGCCAGCTGGGGGCAACTGCAATGTGAAAACAGGAAATAATTAACAACATTCATTGTGTTGAAACTGACGGAGCAGAAAGGTTCTGAAATGGAGGTCGCGTACCGGCAAGCGCAGCGTAGGACGTCCACCCACCCAAAAGGTGGACAGACGACCTGGTAAAGGTTGCAGAAGCCGCTGGATGCAGGTCGCTTCCGATTGGCCGATCTGAAAGTCACTTGGGGAGGCCTATATTCAGCGGTGGACGTCCGGTAGCTGAAATGATGAATGGTTCTGCTTTTACCAATGATCCTTTAAAGCGTGGGATAGCCCCAAGGAGAGTTGGAGAGCGCGAGGCGCAGGAACAACGCCGCTCCTACCGTATTTCAAACAAAATGTATAGAAGCGATGGAGTATTCCATATAATAAAATCTGTCAAAATAATAAGGAATCTTCCTTTATTGTTCATTATCTCAGTATCTTATCTGTCATCTCAATTCGTCGTATACTATACAAAGGCCTTTGGCTCCGCCGTGCGCACATTTCACGGGTCTTTAGTAAATAATAAGTAAGCGCCAGACAAAACACAATAATTGTCGTCATAGTTTTGAAGTACCTAATAATTTAGAAAAGTTATTCTTCCACAAGAATTTTAGAGGCGAGTTGTTTGATTTGGATGCTTAAATCGAGATATAGATCGTGAGTCCAGGTTCCGTCCAAGATTTCCCATGAGCCTCTCAAAATTAACCTTGTCAGAAGACTATTTGGCGAATGTGTGGTCTGCTTTGTAATTTATTGAATGAGTTAGGAATTGAGTTTAGTTAGTGGACAATTGGCAGAGTGTGTGCTCTGCTTTTTAAACAAAGAAACTAAGGTATAGTACTTACTGTAGAGCCACTCAGCTGTTGCTGCAAGGCCAAAGCAGCTTCATAGTCAGCATCAATGTTGTCTGTTGTCCCATCGGCTCTGAGGAAACCAGACGGGAGAGGGCCAAGCAACACCTACAAAATCAAGATAAAATAGTTAATATGACTGTATGGACACATCGTTCGTTCGTTCGTTTCAGCCACAGGACGTCCACTGCTGAACATAGTCCTCCCCTAGTGACTTCTGTCATCGGGGGGTTTTTGCCATACTCGCCACGCTTGGCAGGCGGGTTGGCGAGCGCAGTTTTTTTTATTATTTCGCACGCAGAAGCTGCTTCCCGTCTAGTGCTACAGGATTTAGTCGCCTCTTACGACACGCCTCCTGTTGGCGGTGGGGAAGTGTATTCTTTACGGCCGTCCCCACACGGCACACATATGACTGTTTAAATAGTTATTTGGGGCAGACATCAACACTTTAAATGTCCAGTCCATATTGCAGTATACAGCAATTGTTCCACCTATTGTGTCTTCTTTGCAAACTGCTAAATTGTTAAGGCTATGATGTGTCAAGGTCATGGAAGGTGAAATGGAGTAGACAGATGCATTTTAGTGCTGTATACAGACTATTTGTATTATGAGACCAAGTTTGGTCTGTATCTTAATGTTTTTTCGGCTCCGTAAATGTCTGTACACACGTTTTAGTATCATTCCTAAAAACCAACTTGCTTGGTTAAAATAATACTAACTATATGCTGAGCTGAGCAAATAGGCCCCCCTTATTTGGTACATGGCTGTTTATAAATTATGTATAATGTGAATCGTGATTGTTTTAAATAGTGCCAATTAAACGTGTTTCATTCATACATTCAATATGAACAGAGTATATCAAAGTGAAACTACAGCTATAGGTACTGTCATATATAGCTAAATAGCAGTATTTATGAGTAATTTTCATTATTGTAAGCCTATATTATCGTACTGATATATCTAAGCCTCTTCATCTTTTGTTATGGGATATTTTTAATAGCACCCCTATTAAAATATTATGCAAACATAATAATCTCCTCTAATAAACTTATGGCACACAAAAATAAGACTGTTAAACAATTAAACTATCTTCTCATTAAAACGTGTTCTCTAAAAAACTTAAACAGTATACCAAAATCAGCTATCTTTTTAAATTTATTATTCACAACTAAAATCTTGTTCGTCCAACAAACTTATTTTTCTTAAAACAAAAATACTAAATGCATATCAAAAGTACTGACTTGGACACTTAAATTGTTAGTCGTACAACAATTTTACTAAAACTGGTCTCTAATGATGCCTAACTATTTAAATATGTTTCCGGCACCAAAATGCACTCTAAAAATTAACTATTTGTGTAACTGAAATACTTTTTACCTAACTATATGATTATATATAATATAATACTTTTTATACTTCTATTCTTATGAAAAGTGTTTTGGCGTGAACTCTTCTAACTGCGCTCGTTCATTTGCAACGACGATGCGGGCGCGAGAGAGACAGAGCTATGCGAACTAACAAAGGCACACGCGAGCAGCTCTGAGTAGCGTTCATTTGTTATTGTTTATCTACTTTTAAGGATTTAGCATGCGTAAAAAGTCCGTCCGTCCGTCTGTCCGCCTGTCCGTCCGTCTGTCCGTCCGTAATACATTATTACAGTATTATCTATTGACTCCTAATCGTTGAGGAGTTCTGTGGCCTTCATCATCAGCTCAGCAATATGATATGCATACTAAAACCTTCCCCAGAATGTAACATACTTTTCTGAAACCCACACCGAAATCGAAGCCAAACACGAGCAAATCGCGGACAACCATACATACATTCATACAAACATACGGGTCAAACTGAGAACGTCCTTTTTAAAGTTGGTTGAAAAAAAAGTGATAGACTAGTATAAAGTATTGTTAGAAGATTTGAACTATTGATAACACCCAGAGCACTACTCATAGAGTATATATATTGAATATAGGACTAGCACTACTTCTATGCCATATTAGTTTTTGTAAATAGAGTTACCATGCTGTTGTGCATATCATTATGCCCATTTATTGATTTTATGTGTGCTTCGTTAGATATGCATGACAGTTAAAAAGATGCTCAATTTAGAATAAATGATGTTTTTTCAGTATAATTGATGTTTGAATTTGATTAAATAGGTTGACATATGTATTTGTTACACAAATTAATTATTAGATCTGCATTCCAAAAACAGATGAGCATGAAATTTAAATAGTTTTGCTTTAACCAGAAAACTGATGCCCAGTTAGAATTTTACATAGAGTGTGTTTTTAGTGTGCACGTCAGTACTTTTGGTGCTGTTTTTGATTTATTCTGTTTGACAAGAGGGAATTATTAGTTAGGTAATTAAAGACATGCCTTTTGTTACTAACAATGCTAGGTTGTTGTTGATATGACTAAATATTTTGATGTCAGAAAAGTTGTTACAACTTAATTAATTTAATTTCATCATATTTATGTAATGTTATACTGATCACTTCTCCAGTGTTAATTAGATTAAATGACCAAATACATACAGTTACTGGGTCACAGTGTAGAGAACTACCCAATTTAACTAAAAACTACATTTTTTACAGTTAAAAAAAATATAAATGAGCTGAAATATCCAGCACAAATAGGCAAACTACTACACACTCGGTAAGTTCTCTGGCAAACAAGCATCTTTGGAATTTTCCGACCACTTCTACTACTAGTTACATTAATCAATACATTCCAGAGACCAAAACAAGATACGCATATCTTGTTTGGCTGATGAAATCATTGATAAAACTTGTTTAAAGTTGTTCTATGATTTTTAGAGTCCAACAAAAGCATTATACCGGATGAATCATGCAAATTCTACGTTTTATCGTCGTAAGATATTTTAAATTTGCAAATTTCTAAACACTCACCCTTCGCCGACGCTCCTCATTTCTATCATCAGGAACAGTAGAAGTCATATTTGTTTCTTTCTTGTACACTTAGAATCAACAATAAAAACGATTGTTACAGTATTTTCGCAAAAATATTGCTAAATTGCTGACTTTTTGTCGCACATCAATGACAGACGAGTAAGTGACACAAACAACATCGAAACAATTGACTGATTGAAATTTTGACACTGATGTCAGCTAGCTAACATCTGTCATTTGTCAATCAATTGGTCGTGTTCTTTGCAAGATTTTTTCCTATTTATGTCATGATATTACGTTTTGATGTTTTTTGGGAGGTGCCACACGGGCGTTGCGGCTCCGCTGCGTCGTCGCAGCAACGCAATGATTTCAACGCAGTACTTGCCACATGAGCAGTGCGTCGGCACTGCATCAACGCAGCTATCTCCGACGTCGCAGCGTTGGTGTAGGATGTCTCAGTCCATGAACGACTTTGATTTATCCCATAAAGTAGGTCTTTCCTGTACTAATAAAATAAGATAATCTAAATCAATATCTTCTGCAATTATTTTGACAAAAATTTGAATGTGCAACAACTGTCACCTTGGATATGCTATTAAATACTGCATTGTCGCTCCGTCGTTCCAACGCAGCTCCCTTCCCCACCCTCCTCTCCTTGTGCGTTGCGTCGCCGTCCGTCACTTCAACGCATCGTGTGGCATGTCGATCAGATTTATATGTAGAACGACGGGTTGACACCGCTCCGCTCAGTCAACGCAGCGCTAACGCAATGCACAGACAACGCTCGTGTCACACCTGTCTTACTGGCCAATCAAAAAAACCATAGAAAAACACTATTGACTTTTTCCTATGATATTTTGCAGTTTTGTTTGGGTTTAAGGGACACCAATCATAAATAATTCTAAGGCATCATTTATCATAACTATCCCGTAATTTTGGGCCCTATCATGAGCTACATTATCATTTATTTGAAAAAACTGCTTTTTGGTTGCTTCAAACTCAATAAATAGTAGGGCTAGTTGACACCACACCACAAATAAAAAAATTGACATACTTTTTATGAGCTGTCAAAACGCACCTCTATGACGTGTCACTCACGCGTCACTGTTTACCAAACTCAAATGCCTTACTTTTTATTGAGTTTGAAGCAACCAAAAAGCAGTTTTATCAAATAAATGATAATGTAGCTTATGATAGGGCCCAAAATTACGGGTTATTATGTTAAATGATGCCTTGGAATTATTTATGATTGGTGTCAACATCCCTTAAACTCAAACAAAACTGCAAAATATCCAAGGAAAAAAACAATAGTGATTTTCTATGGTTTTTTTGGTTGTCAAGTAAGACAGTTGTCACACGAGCGTTGTATGTGCGTTGCGTTAGCGCTGCGTCGACTGAGCGGTGACACTCCTTCGTTCTAGATATATACATATATATAGTATAAGTACAGTTCTACATATATGTATAGTATAAGTAGCACAATCAAATTTAACATCACTGGCTTACAAATTTTTTTCATACATATAAAATTAAAATGTCATAAATTAATTAAATAAAATGTCAAACTCTAAAAATACAAATCATTTTCAAGCAAAATAGGTACCTTAATAACATTCCAAATTACGAGTAATATTCTTTTTCATTTAAGTACCCAGATACTGAATAAAAACATCTGTCCAGCAGCTGAGCCATTGAAACAATTGAGTTTTAAATTTATTTGAGGGCAGTTGAACAATATCCCGACCCGTGCGTAGCAGATTTTTAGTCGCATGGCAAGTTCAAAACTACGGTCCGAACTTGGTACTTGCATATCTTTAATGCGCCAGTAAAAAAATAAAACGGGGATCTTGTGTATTTTAAGTATTGTTTAAAACTGTTTAAGACATTAATCAATAAAATAAATTAAAGCTAAACAATCTAAGGCAGTTTTCTGATTTGTCGGCACACCAGTGGCGGCCGGCACGACATTATCGTGCTCGGTATACGCGGTACAGAAAGTATGGAATCTGTGCTGCGCCGCGCCCACGCATACCGACGAGTCAATCACAAACGCTCCATTGAAATATTGGCGCTCGGTTAGCTTTCTGTACCGCGTATACCGAGCATGCTGATGTCGCGCCGGTGCTGTGCCGACAAATCAGAAAACGGCCTAAATGAGTGAATATTCTCTACTTTTGCAGGCCGCCAGTGCAGGCAGCATGTCAGTCAATCAGCAGCAGTCAGCAGTAGTACTTAGTACTCGTCAAGTCACGCAGCAGTACTAATATTAGGTACTCGGGAATGAAACAAAAGTAAAGTACAAAAAAACGTAAAAATAGAAACATTCCCTGTTTCCATCGTATTTTTGTCCCTTGTCAGTTTAATGTCAATCAAATGCCAAATTTAGTTTGGTCCAATTGGAAATATGTGATTTGGAATTTTGGATTTAGTGTTTTTACAGTTTTACCTACTTTCTGTTTTTACCGTGTTTCTTAAGTATTTATTTGAGTGCTATTTTGTGATCTGAACTGAGACCCGGGCTTCAGCTGTGTTACCTACATCCTATAAAACTGTGAAGTGTATCTGCCTACATTATCGATTACGAGTTATTTTACAATGGATATCATCAAAACTCCTAAGGTAAGTGTATTTTAAAGTAAAAGAATGCCTATACTGAGATATTCGCACAAGTTCATGAAGGTTATCAGTGGTTACTCATTGGAATAACACTGATATCTCACTTTGTAAGGGTCTTATCAAGTTTTGTTTTGTGAACGCGTAGGTATTATAATTTAGTGTTTTATTTGTGTTACTATCAAATCTATGCCTCATTGTGATAGAGGCAATGACTGAATATCAATTTGGTAAATGTAATTGTAATATTGACTTACATTTTGACTAAGAAGATATATTTTAGTGCCAACTTACATAGCCTAGGTTTAAACCATGTTTAAAGAAGGTTGGCTAACTAATTTGAAATGGTGATATAATCTGACTTTCGAGACATATTATTAAACAAAGGAAATAAAGAGACAAAGAGTAGATATGTTAACTTTTGGCAGGTTTAAAATGTATCTAGCTATAAATGTAAATCCGTTATTGGCCGTTTGTCTATAATGTATGTTTTTATAACTCTGTTATTTAAGGATTTTGTGTAAAATAAAAAAATAATACATTTTCAATTGGTTGACTAATCTTTATACAGTGTTTGTATTAAGGTCCAACAATGTCTTTAGTGTTGTGACAGGTGGCTCAGTCTAGATATTGATAGATATTGCTGCATGCCCCATATGAATTGGCTATCATTGTAGTTATTAGTGCCAAGCCAACCCACAATAACTATTATTGCATAAAAAGTGTCGCACCAAGTGACTGGTTAATGTGATAATAGCCTTACTAGCCTAAGGAACAGCCACTAGGCTGTTTGTGCAGCCAACAAACCTACTGAGCACAGAGGTGATTTGTCCTAACCCTTAAAGCCTTACCTTTTAATTTTTTATCAGTCTCTGTCCATCCACTCGAAAAATGCCCATTAATAATGAATTATTTAAATTAATTTAAAGGAGGTCACCAAAATCGGGCCGTTTAATGTACCGAGGTACACTTTATGAAAAACATAATCTATAAGATGCTGAATAATATACAAGGCTTCCTTTTTTGTTACTCATTCGGAAAAGGCAAAAATAATAATTCTAATTTGAAAAAAAAAAACTATTTTAGACCTTGCCCATGTTAATTATTAATCTGTGTTATGACTTTATCAGTTCTGGGTACCAGTTACACAAAACAATCAAGTCACTTAAATCGATTGAAAAGTAATATAAATTAACAAATTGAAATTTTGAAAAAATTAAACAACGCAGATATTTTATTGCACTCCCACTACACCCTCTGTAGTGATACTCAAAAAACTGCAAATGTCAACTTATCAGCTGTCAGTCAGGCTGCTGTACTGTCATTATCATTATGAACCCAAAACGTCAAAACGAATAGAAATGACACTTTGTTATAATAGATTGTACTTTGACGTTTTGTGGTGTTTTGTTACTTGCAAAGAGACAATATTAATTGCCGAATACAATCTTATTACTTCTTATTGTTTTAGGCCATTAAATTATGTATTTAGGTAAATGGACGACATGTGATGCATTAGTAATAATTAACAGGAATTAAATAAAATGTAAACATATCCAGGTTTTGGATAAGCTTGATACTAAATGCAACTGAACATCCAATGCTACCACATATTTAAAAATGTGTTACTAGCTATCAACAACTTTATTTCTTTACTATCTAGTTTTATCTAATTACTATTTAGTTTTTAAGAATCCTGGAAATTTTCTCTAAAGTTCTAGTAAGTACTATCTATGTATCTCAAGGTAAAAACATAGCCAAAGTTGTATGGACTTTTAGTGACCTCCTTTGCTAACATCAATTATCTACCCCCAAAGACATACTGAATTAAAAATAATACTTAAATATCTACGTCTTAAACAAACTAGCAGATACATTATAGCATTCACTCAAGGTACATATTTACGTAGAGTTATCCTATACATTTGGTTTGTGAGAAAATAAGTTATGTCTGGGGGCCCTGGGATCTTGGAATATTGTTAGTGTGCAATGGCGCTTCTCTTAGGCACACTACCAGAGAAAAAGTGTAAACTTCCGAATGGTTTGGCTTTCGTTGCGTGCCTGCATCGTACCAGGTGGAATGAGTTTACTATAAGCGCCGGGAACTGGTGTCACCCGGGACCAGCTACCACGACACAACCAACCGTAAAAGCGCTATTGCTTAATGAAAAATATTGCAATAACTGTTGGGGACCGATTGATCTCTTCCACGTCCCGAACGATTACGATGATCAAGCTATCGAGGATACGTTTCTATTTACAATGTTGAGATAAAGTATCCGAAGAAAATGATGAACCCACAAAATGTTGCAAATGCAAAAAGGCAAACACCTTTTCCTAGCTGGTAGAAAAACAAATGCGTGATTTGGACAGTAAATCAAATGGGCCACATAAATTCGAATAGTTTCCTATGAGTTCCTTTACTTCGTTTTGATTTATTTCACGTCGCAAGGTTTGTAGGGGGCGTCACGTCACGCATAGATGTTTGTACCGAAACACGTGTGTCTTTGATATCAAGCCGGCGAACGATGGTCAAATTAGCTATCGCCCTTTGACCTGCGGTAAATCGGTACTGTCTGTCTCACTTCTGCGCGCATGCTCTATGACCGGGACTCCTGCCCCTTGGCATTTGAAAATGGGGCGTAATTGAAGACAATAAAGCGTAACATCGTTCAATGCAGCAGTTCCAGGTTCAAAATGTGAAACATTTCGATGGCCTGGCCGAGAAATTATCCGAGATTATTGTCAGTCGCTTCTGCGGCGCCGTGGAGTAACGTTGTGACTCCCGCTATCGAGTTTACGCGCGAATATTCTTTTTTGGCAACTTCTATAATGAGGTTGTAATTGGAAAAGTTTCTATCACCAGCTTAGGTCACCTTATACTGTCATATACCGTCTTACAAAAACTTGGGTGGTTTCGCAGTTGCGTAAACAAAGATTACCGAAGTTGTGAGTGTTGATAACATTATTTCGGTTCATATTGCATTAATAATATTATAGCTTGTCGACTTTGTTATTAAGTTTGCGGTTCTGTGATTAAACTTGAACCCTGGCGACAGTTGAGATATTTGTTCTTTTACGCAAATGTTTATAAAGTTTGTTATAGTCGGGTAGTTGAACAATGGCGCTTAGTTCTTTGACTCCGTCGGGTATGCTGGGCGAGTTGGGTCGCCTGGCCAACTGGTTTAAGGGCGACTGTATCTCTGCTGAGGAGTACGCTGGGCTAGCAGTCACAGAAAAGGTGAGAGACATTGTACGTTTCTAGTGTTATTGATATTGAAGACCTTTCCCTAAGAGACACTATTCAAATGTCAACTGTTTACGGTTAAAAAAACAGCTCTGTGAGAGACGATCAGATTGACAACAGAGCTAGATTAATAGGATCCTGACAGCACTCTTTGGGTGCGAACCCATAATTGAAGGTAACTCCAGGTGGTGCTATCACGAATGTCATACAATTACACATTTCATTCAAACATTCCGCGTTTACGCTCTACGTATGTTTTGATTCGTATCTTGACAAACAAATGGTTTCCGTTATATTTAATTATCATTCTTTAATTGAAAACAACCACAATCTAATCGCCATAAACAAAATAAGTTGTTTAAAACGCTCATCAGTATTCTCAACTTCAGTATTTCAATATAAAGTCTTAAGAACTGCTAAAGTCGGCTCTGCTATGCGCATATTGTGCAAACTAACTAGTGAGGCACCCGACTTAGCACGAGAGGGTACTTACACCATATAAAACAATAAACTGCAACAAAGCTACTAAGAAGTAGTAAGTTAGTAGAAGCACAGAATAAATATAGCGCTTGCTGGCTTTCGATTTGATAATTAAACTCTGGGAGAAGGTAACGGTTAGGTACAAAATTCGACTAGAAAACATGACATGCAGACAATAGCTTATATGACATGCAGATAATATCCATATTTTGGATCTTTGTCGCTTAAATCGGTGTCTTTTGATTTAATAAGGTATTCTTTTACATTTATCAAACCAAACGACACCGATTCGAAGAAATTCTAATTCTCTTGTTTAAAATCTTTTTAAAGAACTTATCTTTAGTTAACAACAATATGTAATCGCATCGCAATTAGCCTCAAACAAATTTCGTGAAAATACCTACTTCATATACCTGAAAGGGTAAAGCATAGAGTTCGCATTTAAACAACCCACAACCTTTGTATGTACCTATGTTTATGAAGGAATAAATGATTATCATTATGATTATTATGATTATGATTATGATTAATAACTCTGAAGGGCTAGATAGACTAAACTCCTAAATTTACATTTAGGAGTCTAGAGACTTAGCGACTTAGCAGATTTTTTCTGCTTTCAACAATTAAAAACCACTTGCACAGGTCTTATTGATCATTTGTTAGGGATCAAGTATAACTGTTAAAACGATGTCCACTTTTTGCATTTCAGGGAAAATACTTTATATATTCTCTACATTCGTCTTGAATCGTCACGTCATGAAGGACACTTTAAAACCGCTTTACCGCTATCAGGTATTAACTAACCATGAAAGCGATTGGAAGACTTTGGTTTCAAAGAGTAATCACCTATTCTGTTTGATTGTAGGGCATCGAATAACCCGACACGTCCGTGGCCTCACATTTGGCTGTACATCCCAATCACGTCGCTGCATCCCCGAAGTTACACAAACATCTCACGTATCTCGTTCGTGTTCGATATGTTGCATTTGAAGCAGAATTCGCTCCAAAGTAATGTTACGTAATAATCTAGATTTGAAATATGTATCTTTCTGGTAATAATAATACTTCCTCTTATGGGAAAAGTAGTGGATTATCGTTCAGCAAACAAAGAAACATCCATTCAAATCAAATATTAAACTGCTGCGTCACTTATTGGCTAACTACATAATTGATAAATCGTCCCAGTCAGAGTCATGTCCATATGTTAACTTGGAGTAGGTATCATATCAATATACACAGGAATCTATCGTCGTATCTCGTATGTTGACGATTGCAATCGTAAAACTGATAATACAGCATTTGAAATCCTTAGCCTTATGCAGATTACGAGTATATTTGAATCAGTCTTTGTCAAAGGTACAGGCGGTCTGTCAAGGATATTAGGTGAGGGATATTGTAGTAGGAGTTGAAACTTGACAAAAGATATATATTTTTTTGTTTTTAGCAATTCCATGCAAGGTTGAATTGAATTTATTTCAAGTGTTATTTATCTTCAATTGACAAAAGAAACTGAATAAAAAAGAGCCCGGTCTTATCTTGAATGAACAACGCTCCGAAAACATATTCAATAGATAGATATATAATAGATATGATATTGGTCGACTTCCTGCTCTTATTTTACCCATCTGTTGAAGATTTCCACTCAACCCGTCTTGGGACAGTCATGGGTATGGCTGATTGAGCGGTCATGGCATCAACTCTGCCAAGAGTTTGACTCCTGCAGAATTGTTGAAAAGTTTAAGGGCCTATTACTGCACCGTAAACCTTAAGGACAGTGCTCCTTTTCCCACGTGCTCTTCAAGCTTTAAGCCTGCACAAATGTAGATCTGTCTGTAGTAGAAATAATGGTTTTAGAAATCCCTAGACAATCGTATTGGGTGTTATTTCATTTAGTCGTCAAAACTCTTGAAGAGCCGTGAAAAACTGTCTTTATCTGTTTCTATTTAAGGTGACCCTTTTCCTTAATTCTTGTATGATTGATGATACCTTCTTGTCTGCCATGGACCTAAACCAACCTTAAAGATACTATTTACTTTGCATATATTGGTAAATTCTTGACTTATGGTATATGGTATACCCGACTATGTTACTACACCTACATCTCCCTTTCAAGTATTTAAATTATGCGGCAATCTTGTCTGAATAACCCGATCATAGACTAGTAGGTTTATTGCTCCCAAAGTTTTGTTATACCACGCACGACAAATAAGGTCAGGAAAATTGGCATTAATGGAGAGTCAATTTTGAATGTTATTCTTGTATTTAGTATTACTTCTTCTTCTTAGTCGTATACACTCCTGGCAGAGTGGTCGTTGTCATGGATCGTGTAGGTTGGAAGCGGCTTTTGCGATGCTTCTCCATCTCTCTCTATTAGTGACACTGCGTGTACATTCAGTGAGGGAGCACTTTGTAGTGGACTTTATGAGGTCTGTCCATCTTGTGGGTGATTGGTGACCCTCCACTCTTCCCTGTAATACTAAACGTTATAATGAGCTTTCGTTGCGGCTTATATGTCCAAACATCTTTAGTATTCTCGAAGCGTATGCGAAGCTTTTTTATTATAGAAATGCGGCGAGCCGTCCATTTAATCCTCAGCAAACGCCGCCAGCACCACATCTGTAAGGCATCAATCACTAGGAAATTTTGCCAGGGCATTGTTCCAGCTAGAAAAGATCGTCTTTTAAATTATTCCGAACCAGGAATCAAACTTGAACGAAATTGGACTCTTTGTATTTAACGCAGATAGCCACGTAATACGCCAAATTTAATCAATTGAAATCTGAAAAAAAAACAAGCGGTTTTGCTCGAATATCCTGCGGTAGTGGAAGTGTAAAAAGATAATAAAATATATACGAATATTCTTCTGGATAATTGTATTCCGAACATGTCGGAGAGCTGTGGCGCTGAAATTGTGAATTATTGTGTGGGTTTCGACATCTTTCCGTTTGCGTTTCTCCACTGTATTTATTTTTCGGATTGCGTTCCTGATTTTTACAGAAAATCGGGAATGCTACATTTGTTTGTTTAAGTGACAGGGATTACGTCTCGTATATTAAAAAATGTTTTTTTGATTGGGGCGATATAAGGGCAGTTGTCTGTCAGTTTATTTACTTAGTATTTTAAACAAAAAACAAACCTTCGACTTCGTACACCCTTTGATGACAAGTGTATAGAAACCTAGCTCTATAAAACCCATCAAGTTAAATAAGACCCTTATACAAATAACAATCAAGAAAAAACACAATATTGAAACAACATTACGCAATTTTTACAGTTGCACGAAAAATTTAGTTCTAATTTTCTTTGAACTAGTGACGTAACAGATGTCAATAGCGACCTAGAATCGGCGTTCGGTAGGTTTCGATATTACGAGTATTAGGTATTCAAATGCCAGTGCAGCATTCTCTCTCACCAGTGCGGTTTCGGAGAGCTGCATTCTGTTCCACGGAATATTGAAGTCTTTGGTTGTAAACGTAAATTGTATCAATCTATCTATATATGTATTAGCTAACTATTATCTAGGGGGCGATTCTACTGCTCAAATACATTTTTTTTTTCTACGGAACCATTTTAAAAATCTTAAAATTAAACCTCCCTGTAGAAAACCGCAGACCAGCTGACATCAGTTTGTATGGAAGGATGAATTTGTTTTCGCGATTTTTAGGTTGGTCCCATAGAAAAAGTTGTTGTATTTGAACATTCGAAACGCCCCCTAGAAAAGTTACCTAATTAAGGACCCTCTTTCACTTTTTTAATGCCACATTAATCCTACCCAAAGAAATATTTCATTTGAACAAGAAATTCCAAGTGTCTTTTCATTTAGTTAGAGAATTCAGTCAAATAATGAAAAACTAATGAAATGAAAGTGACGATGGCTCATAAAAATTTCATTCTTACAAATTAAACTTACTAATGGTCGTAACATTCTTTTGAAAACAATCTAGAGCTCGTTAAAAGTCTTCAGAGTGACATCGGATATTAATAATTTAAAGGTCTCACTGAATGAATTTCAGCGATTGTTCTCCGAAAGAGATTAGAGGATCTCATTAAGTTGAATTCCTTTTCTCTATTCTGAGATTGTCCAATTCCAAAGTTCTTTTGAAAGTATTTCAAATATTAGAATAAGAAAAGGCGGTTCTGTTAGCAGTAGAAAATCTTAAAAGTAAAAGTTCAACGTCCTTCCACGATTTGAAATTATATTAGAATCAACCCTTGCTACTATTATTACGTATAACAATGGAAGTAGACGTAGTGGACGACCGTCTGGTGTAGTGGTTCCTCCGGACTACAATGCCTGGCGGTTGCGGGTTCAAATCCCGCAAGGGGCAAATGTTTGTGTGAAGAGCACGAGTATTTGTACCAAATATGGATGTTTATAAAACCTATTTACGTATGTTTATCACCATAGTACAAGCTTTGCTTAGTTTGGGGCTAGCTAATTGGTGTGATTGTGAAAAAAAAACATCTTTGAAAAATAAATAAACTCTCTAGTAGCGGTATAAATAATACTTACCTATTGAATGATTTATCTTCTCGTTTTAGTTGGTCTCTGTAGAAATGCATATAGTTGGGTTAAATAAAAATAAAACTGATTTGGATTAGTACCAGTTCAGTAGTAGATTATTTACCTTGGGGTAGTAAAAATAAAAGAAAAAGCAAGCATATATATTTAAGCTATATAGCAATATATATTCCAGATGCCGAAGACACCAATTTCAATATCTCCGCTCTACAAACGTCCAAACTTTTATCGTCTGAAACTTGGTTAGTATTTATGACGTTTCCGAAGTACAAAAGTTTTACAGGCCTTTCTATAAGTATTGTTATAAACGAGTAGGTATATAAAACATATTTTATTATTAACACGCCTTAAAAGATTTATTTCTTTCATAAACTTGGGACCGTCCTTGCCTTTTCAATTACTGAAATGTCTAACTTCGTTGCTCGTTAAATCTTTTAAGTTTCAAGACAGATATAAAGGCTTTGGCAACTTTGTTCTTAATCCGCAATATACTCTTCTTAACGGACATTTTGTGTTCGTTGACTAACCATACACTCGACGAAGACAGAATGTAGGTCCAAAAATTGGAGATTCAGTCAGCTACGCATTTAAATTTTCTTAAACGCAATAATTATAAGAGCCACATATGGCATACCAAACCCCAGGAGATCTGATTAGTATAACTGAATTCTTCACGGACCATTAAGGGGTAGAAAAAATGGTAGACGCAAGAAAAAATATATGTGAAAGCGGACGAAATAGTGAGATGAGACAAGACAGATCACCATGTCTGAAAGTGCATGAACTAAGATAGGATTTGAGTGTGTGTGTAGCCAAACCATCTTTCTCTTAAGTGCCCATAAAAGGGCGTGCAATACTGAATTAATGTGTATTATGCGATACAGAGCTAGTAACCACACTAGTAGCCTAAATACCATTCGTTAAATAAGATACATAATATTAAAAAAATATATAGTTTGAACATTCGGACCTAAAATGATAAGAACAGAAAAAAATGTTTGAAATCCAGCACCTGAAACGCGGAACTTACTTTAGCAAAATTAAAAATGCTGACATTCCCATTAATAACATTGGTCTAGTAGTTGTTTTTTTTTTTTTACTTTTGGAAAATAGCGAAGCAAAGGTTTTGACAATAACGATGTCTGTTTCAGAAAATCCTGGAAACGTGTGCCCTATTAAATTGTAAAGTTTTATAATTTAAAAATATTTTTTGTTCTTAATGTCATCCCAATTATCTGGCCCCGAACAAAGCAGAGTTTTTACTTTTTAAGCTAGATAACGGATAGGCATAATTAGGAACGTCGTCTTTGCTTGCCCTTGCCTAATTGTAGTCTATTAATTATTTTAAAAAATGGCATACCTACTTTGGCCTAACGTGGCCTCTGCCCCTAAAATAATTTAACTTATAAATAGAATAGGTAGGACCTTATAGTCGTAATTTTGGAAGCCCAAAGCAAACAAGAGGTTTCTAAAAGTTAACAGCCCTGTCAGCAGCAGGCACTCAGGTCAGTGGGTCGGAAAATGCCTTTACATGAGCCCGACTCCCATTGTGACGCGTCTTATATCAACCCCCCTAGCATGACCAACAAAACACGATATGATATAGCGATTTATCGGCACCCAAATGTCAAAATATTAACTTTTATTGAAACAGCGAGCATGAAAATGACTTTACCGGTACGGACATGCTCGCTGTTTCGATAAAAGCTAATATTTTGACAGTTGGGTGTCGATAAATCGCTATATCATATCGTGTTTTGTTGGCCATGCTAGGGGGGCAGAGTTGCTAATGGGTGGGGTAATTTCTTCAAAGGGGCCTCATTAACATAGATAGCTATTCGTGTTTACTATGACGACTAAATGTAAGGTTTTGCTGTCTGGAGGAGCAGACTGACTTTGTTTATGTAGATGATGTTTTAGGGACTGCGCCCATAATCGGGACGGCACGGTAAGGCATTTTTGGTGACAAATAGTAATGTACCTTAATATTATAGCACTTGGGTTAAAATTGCAATGATAGTGGTCTCAGCAAGCAGCGGTATGCTTAGGAATACCGAATTATTAATTTCAACCTTAGTTTCATAATATTAAGGTACATTACTATTCGTCACCTAAAAATCCCTTGCCGTCTTGTCCCGATAATGTGCGCAGGCCGCAGTCCCTAAGTTAATTGAAGTTAAGTTTACAGGGTGACTAATGAGCAGAAACTACTTGGAGTATGAGTGTTGAGAATGTGTTGGAATTAACTAAAATCGAAAAAAAATCAGTTCTGTGTAAACGATTTATTTTGCATATTAGTTAATGATGAAACAGCACTTTTTCTCATAAAAACGTAAATAGATAATAAAGTAATGTAGTTTATTTTCCTTATTAGCGGACCCGGCAAACTTTGTACCGCCTAGCAGTAATTTATTTTTCGTCAGCTCTTCCAATGTTTTTATTATTTATTCTGCTATTCGAGACGGAGACAAATCCAACAAATCATAAACCATGAAAATCGGTCCAGCCGTTCTCGAGTTTTAAGTGTTGTAACAAACCCGACTTTGTTTTATATATTACTAGCTGACCCGGCAAACGTTGTTTTGCCATATAAATAATGAAAAATGTTAAGGGTGGAAAACCCTTATCACTAAGGGGTATGAAAAATAGATGTTAGCCGATTCTCAGACCTACTCAATATGCTCACAAAATTTCATGAGAATCGGTCAAGCCGTTTCGGAGGAGTACGGGAACGAACACTGTGACACGAGAATTTTATATATAAGATGATGGATAGAGCGAGCTCAAATGAACACCATTCCTACTAAAATTATCGTATATATCTCAATTGACTTACTATTTTACTAAATTATACCCGCAAAATTTTATGATATTATCGCTGGAAACAAAATAGTTTTTTAGATTTACATAACGCCAAGTAAATGTAACTTTCTTCAATAACGGCGTGGACAAGCCTTTGTAAAAGAGCTCCTCCGCTCCGCCGTAAACCTACAACTTAGAAGTTGGCGTAGTGATCATGTTGCTGAACCTCTTGATACCTCATCAAGAGGTTCAGCAAAACCCTATAATATAAGGTGTAAGTGAATTAGTGTCAGATATTTTTAGAAGTAACTTAGACTATCACATGGATGATGAATCACATATAAGATAAATTTAAAATTATAGAACAAACTTTAATTCACGCGCCAAGTAATATGATATTATGATGAACAGTGTAATATGATTATTTGAGTGCATGAATGTGATTCTGGAGAGATTATGAATCAGCTAGCGTTGTGTGAGTAGTCTACTTGTGGTGTTTGGGTACATGTACAGGATGATGTAGATTCTTTATTTTAAAACTTTTTATTTTTTTCGATTTTTTAATGTTTGTTCTATAATTTTAAATTTATCTTATATGTGATCCATGTGATAGTCTAAGTTACTCCTAAAAATATCTGACACTAATTTACTTACACCTTATATAGGTAATACTACTCTGGAAGCTAAAATAACCATTTTGTTCGTCGAACATGTTTAAGTTAGTAAGCAAGGTATAATCTTGCCTGTAAGGCATTTTATCTCCTTTCGTAATTAACTTACATGAAACGAATACAAATTATTATATTATAGCCTGAAGGTAACATAGGCCTGATGGGAATTTTAATTTGTTTCTCTTTCGTTAGTACCCGAATTCTATTATCATATTAAACTTAATGATTTTTTTTTCCATCATAATTATGATGAGAATAAAATCTAATTATCTTTCTGAAAATTTTTAAAAATTCATACTTGATGAAGGAACTCGGTAGTTTGGAATATATTAAATCCATGGTGTGGCTACAAAAAATATTTTTGTTATGAGCTATATAAAAATTGTTGCGTATGTCTGCCTGATGAGGACTTGGGCCAAGTCCTGATCAGGAATCAGTTGGATGTTCTAGGACAATAGTACGATACTAGATTTGACTATTGTTACTGATACTCAATTTCGTACTGCACATAGTTGATCAATCAATATTGATCAACTATGTGCAGTACGAAATTGAGCTACGGAGCTCTACCACATGAGTAAAGATTCTTTACTCATGTCATGTGGCTCTACTGACAAAATTAAAGGCTTGATTCTCGTGCATAAATGGGTACTACTTCTACTTATTAAATATGTGTGGATCTTAAAATTGAAACTTGTTTTTTGTATTGGTTGCTCCCTTTTATAGAAAAAGTTGTTATGTTTTAGCGTGAAGTCACTTGCTATTCAATATATATTCCACAGGAAAATTTAAACGGGATACAAATAATTCTATATGTTAATCCAGATCATATTCTAGTGTGCAAAATTACGTCCATATTCGTTTAGCCGTTTACTCATGTTCGAGACACAAACATCAAAACATCTTTACAAACTTTCACATTTATAATATAAGTGGGTTTATTTTTTTTAAACCCTGTACTGTTGGCCTCCTGCAAAAATCAGGGCATTTCTCCCTCCTTCAGGGAACTGAAAATCCTCAACACAGTATTGTCAAATTACTTACATTACAGCGAAGCATCCGACTCATGAATAACTGAAGTATGATGAAATAGATCTGCCGACTATTAAGCGCTAAATTTTTTAAAGGTCCCACGATTTTTTATCGGGTCAAGACGTCCGACGGGAACGGGATCTTCCAGTGGTCAATGTAGTTGGCAAATAGTTTCTCAGGGGTCTATATTGGGGCAGTTAATTTAGACTGACGTTTCTCGCAGGTAAACGTAGCAGTCCGACTAGAAAACACTTACGGATTTATTAAGAGCGATCGTGTTCAATAGAGTTATATATCTTTTAGGTTAGATAAATATTTTTTATTTGTGTTGCAGTAGAAAAATACTTATCTACTTTTTTTTATTTAGTTTAATCCCAAAAAAACTTCTGGTTGTGGTCTTCTTGGAATAAATCCCAGGTTCCGGCTGAAGCTTGTCTTTGACTCTCAAACAGTCAGTCACGGGTCTGTTTTATAATCTATCCTACTAATTAGGGGGATATAGGTTATAATAAAAATGAAAATTCTAGAAACAGTTTAAGTATATATGTAAATAGAAAGATATGTAGCCTTAGTTCAGTTTGGTTCTCTATCTAACGATTATGAATGTTTTTTTTTAATTTTTTTTATTTGAAATGGGCTTACTCTTGACCCCAATCTTGCTCTAGAGCATAGATGGGATCAACGATGGAGCGAGCTTGCCCAGAAGATGCCTATTCACTCTGGACTTAAAGAGAGTCAGGTTATATTCACTCGGAAATACGAAATACAACCGACTGCTGTTGGGAATCGCTCCTAATGTGATAGATAACCAGGCTTGCTGTTTCTAGGATTTCGGTCAAGCGTATCCCGACTTTGTTTTTATAAATATTGGGCAACATCACATGTATACATTGCTCTGATCCTAAGGTAAGTAGCTAAAGCACTTGTGTTATAGAAATCAGAAACAACGACCGTACCACAACACTCGGACCCGAGCCAATTTAGAAAAGTTCGTTTTCTACATTGACCCGACCGGAAATCGAACCCGGAACCTCAGAGATGGCGATGCCAAGTGCGGCGTGTTCGCTTCTCGGCTACGGAGGTCGTCAAAACGGCTTGAAACGGAACAAAGCGCTACGAGTAAGTAAATAGAAAGTCGGATTATCTCAATAATCTCGTTAAATAAATAACGCCACGGAAGATAAGCCGCGACCTATGAACCGAAACGTTTCCATATTCTAAACAGTTATGCTATTATTAGCACTTGTTATCGTATCGTGCAATTAATACGATAAAGAGATACATACACTATTAATTGGTTTGGATAAATTGTTACATACATTTCTCTAGAGAGTTAAATACTTTGGTTTAAATAGTAAGTGGGTAAATACAATCTTACCTCTCTAATAACATACCATGATTAATTATCAACAGACGAACTTGATATTACTTAATATTTGTATAGTTAGGTGCTTACATATTAGTAGAGCAGTATTACAACAAGGTTGTGAGTGGATGGGTGACCATTCCTACCATATTTAGTGACATTCATCAGAGGCATCTTCGTGTTTCGATAAAAGTTGGTCTAGCCTAGTCAAAGATATTAATGGCCATACAGCATTCTACTGCACCACAGTGGGTTTGCGTAATATTTAAATTCAAACCAAATAATAGTTGAGGTGAGGCCTATCACCAGAAGTAGGACGTTTAAATATGTCGTGGTGTCAGTCGGTCATATAGAAGCATGGGCAAGACTGGTTAACACGAGATCCAGTCCTAAACAGACCACAAAATAATGCTTTAAAAAATGTTTAAAGGAAGTTCGAAATAAAACAGTGTGTGTTCTAATTGCGTCTTTTAAACCGTAAGCAAGTAATCTAGAAGAACCCAAGGGGAAAAATCACTCATTTGTGGCATCAGACGAGTGACTTCGTTTGCCTTGGGACGTGACTGAAGAGCGGGAAAAAGCTGACAAATGACCACAGACAATTAAGCAAAATAGATTCGACATAAAGGTAGACTCATTTAACGAATAGGCTTCAAATAGTTGTAAGATTTTCAGAGCGTCCTTCAATATTTTCAAACCTGCCCCTCTAGCACGAGCAACAAAACACGATGCAAGTGCTTTGACCACTAAGCTACCGAGACGTCTCGGTAGCTTAGTGGTCAAAGCACTCGCCCGGTATGCGATAGACGTGGGTTCGGATCCCACCTGAGGCGAACGATTATTTTCAAGTATTAAAAACATAGCATGGTAATTGCTAAAAACAAAAATTTAAACTATTTTTATCTGTCTGTGCTGTGTTGTCGTAATACGGACTGCAGTATCTACCGGCTAAGTTGTCTGTGCAATGCAAACGAACGATCCATTTTCGGCCGAACCTTTCGGCAGGGCAAAAAGTTGTTTTCACAACACTCCCAGGTTTACTCCTTTTCAAAATAAGTCCCCTTCTAGTACAAATAATCCCAGTTCTACTGTATGTTACTGGTGTTATTTTAATTTAAAGTTTTAGTTTTTGACGCGTTATTTTATGCGTGTCTGCGTGTGTCTAAATATCACCGATGTACTGATTTAAAAAAATATAGATATTTTAGTTTCACTAAGGCCCACTTGCGCATCTCAGGATTAGCGAATTTAATCCCGAACTATCCACTAACACGGTATTAAACGTCATTCTATAGCTGTCAGTTTGTATGACGATGACAGAGACAGAATGATGTCTTAATATCGTACTAAACTAATCTGGTTGAGCGCAAGTCACCCTTAAGTGACTTAAAACGATAGGAATATAATTTGCTATAAAACTTAACTCAATATAGGCGTATGACTCCTTGCTTTGAAGGTACAAAGTTTGTTCCACAAAACATAGATGTGTGTTCCTGAAACCCTGAAAACACAGTTCAGTCCTTTTTTTCAACACTATGGCAAATCAAATTATCTTCAAAGTTAGGTCTTTGACTTAGCGGCTTTTTAAAGTCCCCCTGATTTTTCGAAACTCATTGGAGCAATTTACCCTGAAACTTAAACTTAAGAGTACTTTAAAGGCAACCTAATTGCGTCTTAAGACCCTTTCGTAATTAATGGCCCTCTTCAAAACTTATTTGCTTTTATATTTTAATAAAATAAGGTCAGTGAAAAAACGATCAGCAAGGTTGTTTGAAGTGGAAACTTCATCTTAATCTGTGTCTAGATAGATAAGTTGGAAATTATGTCAGTTAAACCTACTATTCATTATAAATCTGAGATTAGCCGTCGTTTCTGTGAAAAAATACAGTCTATCACTACCAGTCTTGTCAAGCCTCAAAAAACATAGTATCTTGTTTTTATTTTTTTATGTATTTTTAGCATGTATGTTTATATATTTTAATTTTAATGTAAGTAAGGTGTTTAGTAGATTAACTTTTTATTATAATGCCTAAGCCCTAACTCTAAGACATTCTAATAATATAATATTAAAAGCTAAAGTTTCAGTTTTATTTTTATTCGAAAGCCTATAATTTTATGTTGCCCTATTATCATCAAGTCAGAATCTGGTGATGTCACCTTAAATCTATAACAGACACGCTTTTTACTTTATATTTCATTTCTTTAAAGATTTTGATTCGGTTTTAGCGTATATTTCTCGTTGTGTTTAGTCTTTGTGCATTATTACCGACCTGACCTTATTGGAACGTTTTCTACTGTGCCTGCCAAATGATTTTGGCTACACGCGAATCTTCTTTATTAACTTAACATATTTTATTCTATAATTTTATGCATGTAAAATGCTTATCTAAGATTTTCATACTCGCAATATTGATTACTATTTCTACTAAGTTGCAAAAGCAATTTATTTTTGATTCTGATTCACTGTCTCCATATTGTTACTGAATGTAGGGTATTAACATTTTGTTTTTTAGCAATTGCATGCTAGGTTAATTCAAGGTGATATTATTATACTTAAAAAAAAATTACCGCCTCAGATGAGACCCGAAACCACGACCATCGCATACTTATTCTTTAAAGTATTTTATAATCTTGAATAACTTAGCATGTAATTGCTAAAAAACAAAATTTAAATTGTTCGGGCTTTTTCTTATCTTAGCCAATAGTTAAATATTTGCAACAATATTTCTATCGGGTGTTAATGGTAGCAAACTTAGGTATACGTATAGCCGCAGAATTGATCAGAACAAAGCTGGCTTCGACAGCGAGAAACACTTGAAAGATTTCGTCAGGTCAGTTAACGTCTCGGTAGCTTAGTTGGAAAAGAACTCGCCCGGTATGCGATGGTCGTGGGTTCGGGTCCCACCTGAGGTGGTCGATTTTTTTCATGTATTAATTCATTTTATAGTGTAGAGTACGTAATGTATTTCTTTGAATGAATGAATACGAAGGCTCATTGAGTACTTAACTATTTATTCTTATTATAAACGTGGGGAAAACATTTGTTATTCTCGGTTGAGTGCGTGTTATGCGTACAATAACACTTTTACCTACCGAATAGTAATTTTATGAGAGCCATTTGCTCAACCTAGCATTACTCGTAGAACGGTTGCCTAATTAGTTTTCTGCCATTCCAAGAAGCTTGAATGTTCTTTGATGTAACTCATACATATAGCTTTAT
Source organism: Anania fuscalis (assembly GCA_950371115.1). Lineage (NCBI taxonomy): Eukaryota > Metazoa > Arthropoda > Insecta > Lepidoptera > Crambidae > Anania > Anania fuscalis. Next base: position 11,381,250 of record OX493344.1, read on the forward strand.
CTTGTTATATTTATATTAAAACTAGTGTAATATGTTTATTAGTTTGTTATATTACGTATTTGCTAATAGTAGGTAAAAGTAGCATTAAATTGACGACATCCGTAGCCGAGAGGCGAGCACGGCGGATATAAGGCGTCGCCAACTGTGAGGTTCCAAGTTCGATCCCCAGTCGAGTCAACGTAGAAAAACTAATATTGTCTTGGGGTCTGTCTGTGTGTTTTGGTACCATCGTTGTTTCTGATTTCTATAACAAAAGTGCTTTAGCTACTAACCTTAGGACGAGAGCAATGTATATGATGTTGTCCAATATAAAAAAATAAATAAAAAAGATAGTAAGTATCTGAAGTAAAAATATTTTAAAGATTTATGTCAGTATTTTAACGCACGCATAAGAATTACTGTCAAACACACTTAAATTTTAAAGTTTCTCATCGGTGTACTCAGTAAAAGGACTTCTTGCTTTAACCTTTGACTTTTCGCCTTGCACCAATGAACCGATCGATTTGCTGGGGACCGTGGTCTGTGTCGTAAAGTCGTAACTCTATAAACGACCGTCAAAGGTACTATCAGAAACGCGACTGTAAATTAAATGTAAGAAGCCGAATATTATGTACTTTGCGGAAGTGGCCTCAATCTGTGCTTGTTCCAATATGTTTTTGCCAAGGTATTTTTTTAGGCCAGGCTAGCCATTTAGTATATTACAGTTAAATATACAGGGTGTAAAAAAAGGCTTAACGAAGCCTGAAACCACGAATTCTATACATAAAACCAAGTAGAATGAAAAAAACAATTGCTGGGAAATGACTTTTATTTTTGGGTATCAAAAAATATAACTTATTTCTAACCCACAATGTATAGCGCGCACGCCACAGAAGAAAGAAGTACTGAACATTTTTATCATGTTTCTTTGTAAAAAAGTTAAGTATTATCAAACAGAAGTCAATTTTGTAAAAATGTTTGAAAAAAAATTGTAACTTTGACTGTCAATAACTCGGTAACCCGTCATTTCCCAGGTATAGTGTAAAAGAAAAAAATGATCGTAATAATACGTAGAATATGTGGTATTCGGCTTCGTTAAGCCTTTTTTTACACCCGATATTGAATTGAATCACAATGACGTTTAGGCACGACTAGCTTTTGCCCGCGGCTTCGCCTCTGTTAGATTTGATTTTGAGTGAATGATTGAATGTCAAACTCGGTAAATAAATAAAAAACTCTACAAAAGTTGTTGCAACATACAAACTTCGAATTTTTACCCCTTTAAGGGGTGAGTTTTGGAAAATCTTTTCTTAGCTCATGCCTGTACATCATAATAGCTATATGTGAGTCAAATTTCAGCGCAATCCGTTGAGTGGTTTGAACTGTGCGTTGATAGATCAGTCAGTCAGTAACAGTTGCCTTTTATATATACAGAAGATAACAGGACCATTATACAGAAAGAAATAACACTAACGTACAGACGGAAGATAAGAATATTTTAAGTCTGCAAATACACAAAAAAAAACTACTCCCGACGTGCGGCAATAGTTTGTACAGTAAACAGAATACAGTGTATTCTGCAATTGATTAAATACAATTGAATGAACTGCAAACTAACTCTCAACTTGTCCATAACTAAGCTGGTTCACTTTACAACTATTGTACATAACTTTGAGTGTCGTCGTTGCAGTAATTGGATGGTTGTCCCTTAGTCACATTAACAGCACGAAAACTACAACTTAAGACAGTTCAGAGTGCATTTGCTATTCCGGAACTAAGGTTAAACCAAAGGTTAAATTTAACCCAATAAGTTGTGATTCCAGATGTCTGTAACTTAAAATCCTAAACTTAGTTTAAGTTCGGGACTTGTTACTTCACGAACTACGTGATTCGGAGTTGGGAAGGCATTTGACGAAAATGCTTTATTGCCAGGTCTTGACGTGGCCTTCGACTTCGTCATAACTTTATGTACCTAATCTATTCAAATAAAAATGAATTGTTGTTCGTTAGTCTAGCTAAAACTCGAAAATGGCTTGACCGATTTGGCTAATTTTGGTCTTGAAATATCCGTGGAAGACCAGGGAGGGTTTAAACGGTGGGAAAACAAAAAAAAATGCGAGAAAAATACTCAAAACGACTATTTTATTCTTCCATTCATACTGTTCCTACCTGTCAAACATGTCTGAGGCGGTACGAAGTTCGCCGGATCAGCTAGTGTACAAATAAGTCTTTCGTTGTCTATGCTAGTCAAAAGTCTAGAAACCTTCGGTACGGACGTAATCTTGTTATCACCGAGTTGAAGATGTCATATAGAGATCCCAGTGTCTACGTAAGCTGTTTTTTATAGTTAGTTTGTCTAGGAAGTAGCCGAGTTATTGAATCACTAGACAAATAGTATTAAAGTCGCTATTCGTGTCTGCTTGTGCGCTTAGTTTTTACAAAATTCGCTACGGATTTTGATACTTTGCGATTTAGATAATTTATTCAGAAAAGTTTATAAACATACGATCAACCAAATTACGCAACGATTTTTGTCGGTTTTCACTTTAATGTTAAAAAAATAAGAAAGTATAGAAAAGTTTATAATTTGTATAGTCAAGTCGATAAGCAATATTATTCGGCTATTATTGCTAATTGCTAATAATAGTGAACATGTCATCCCGGAACCAATTTCCGTCGAGGGCACTACGCTCGAGGTTGTCCAAGAGTACGTCTACCTGGGACAAGTACTACAGCTCGGTAGAGACAACTTTGAGCGGGAAATCGCCAGAAGAGTGCAGCTTGGCTGGGCAGCATTTGGGAAATTGCGTCATATCTTCACGTCGACACTGCCGCAGTGCCTGAAAAGCCGGGTGTTTAACCAATGCGTCCTACCAGTTTTAACCTACGGAGCCGAAACGTGGAACATGACAGTCAAGTTGGCCCACCGACTACACGTCACTCAGCGTGCTATGGAAAGGTCTATGTTGGGGATCTCATTAAGGGATAAGATCCGGAACGAGGTCATACGACATAACACTAAGGTGACTGATATTGTCCTAAAATGTAGCAAGCTGAAGTGGCAGTGGGCTGGCCATGTCTGTCGCAGAACCGACGAGAGATGGAGCAGGAAGGTTCTCGAATGGAGACCACGCTTAGGCAAACGTAGTGTAGGACGCCCCCCGGCTAGATGGACCGATGACCTGAAGAAGGCAGCCGGCAGCGACTGGATGCAAAGGGCGGGAGATCGTGCGCTGTGGCGCTCCTTGAGGGAGGCCTATGTCCAGCAGTGGACTGCAACAGGCTGATATGATGATGATATGATTGCTAATGCTGAACCTAATAGTAAGATACATCAAAATAATGTACTGTGAATATTATCATCTTATGTAAGTAGACCTACAAAAAAGTACCTACGCGATGGGATATGTCTACATCTTCACGATAATATGAGCTCATTACCTACTCATTATTATTTCATTGCATCCGTGGCAAAGGCCGCTACTTATAATTATATTAATATTAAAATATAAATTAAAAATGATAAAGCATCATCATGAGTCATGACGTATCACAGAAGGTATTATCAAGTACATGCTATTGATTAAGTTGAAGATATCTAAAATAAAATCCAAGGTTTCTGAACTTGTCCTCGTAAACTGAAAGTCTGCACCATTAAAGCGTAGTCATTATTATGCCGTAAAATATCACTGCATGCGCAGGTGTAAGGCTCCAGCCACACTGTTGTTAACGAAGACCACCAACTTGACAATTATTATGAGCGGCAATTACTTTAACGGGTAAAGATTTCAAGGTTAGATTACAGAATATCGAAAACGTTTATTATTATTTTCAACTTGATTGCACTAAAATTACATAAGTGTACAATAGTTGGAGTTGTTGCTAAAATACTACCTATCTGCCAATCTTCAGAATAAAGTTGGTCTTCTGGCAATAAAAAAAATGTTTAAAAATCAATTTGTCCGTCCGCCAGCAGTTTTTTTTTAATTCAAGATGTCGGCGGCTGATGTTGGATTAAGTTGTTTGTTGCGAAAAAAACCGAGTTCAGAGCGACCATGTTTAACTTCACCAGAGCTGACAAGCCATAGAAGATTTTGAATAAAGAAAACAGTTTTCTGTCGTTAGAGTAGTAACTACAGACGCATAAATGCTATCATCCATCTTGGCACGTTCAGTGTGTCTTTACCTTAACGGGCGGGACCAATAATTACCTATGATGGCGCTGTAAATCTTAGATTCGTAACCAATATCTCCATTTCATCTTTATAATGTTTCGTATGTTTTATGAAACGCACATTATTTTTGAAATAAGGTTTTAACCCCCGACAAAAATAATGTATAATTTGCTGAAGGTTTTCGGTGTGATCGTCATTGGTATTTCATTTCAGCTATGTAATTGTACACACTTTTCTCGCACTGACCAGTATGGAAACCTACGCCCCGTAGAGCTCTTTACTAATGACACGGCACAAACGCATACAAACGGCTGGTTTTGTCTCTTTTGCACACTATTGCTTGCTCTCTCTTTTTCTCTCACGTCAATTACTTAACACAGTTCACCCATTTTTTTTCGCTTAAATATCTATAAATCTCGCATTTCATTTGTTTATGAGTATGCACATATAATATTTAAAACAAATAGGGATTATACGTAGTTAAGGTGAAGTTATCCGCCATTAGGTAGTCGAAAATTGACATGTTAAATGCTCATAATTAGTTAAAAAAAACAACTATGCTGTTAGATTAACTTTTTAACTACGTCGATTATGCGCGTCGACAAGATTAAACTTCTGAGGATAAGCTATCGTATATAATAACTCTTTAATTTATTTGTTGCAGGTAAGGACGTCATCGAAACTGCCTCAGATCGTTTTAGGGATCGTTCGCCCTTGAAATGTTTGAGAAGTCGGAATTATTGTCACGAGACACGAACCCGAGCCGATGGTAAGTCGATATTCGAGAGCCGATATAGGATCGAGTTACTGTCATTATGATGAAGCGGTTGTTTACGGGAAGTATTATCTAGAACAAGCAAAAGGCTAATCCTTGTAGCAAATACAAATTGATTACTTTTTAATCCTTATGCCTTTAGGAACCGAATACTGCTCATTAAATTAGTAAAATACATGATTAGGTATTCTAAAAGATACACTTTTAAAAGAGTCAGTCTAAGTTTCAAAGTATTAAAAAGCACACTAGCTAGCCGTATAATCATTCATCACTCATGTCTCTATTAGGTTATTTTTTACTAAAGATTTTTAGAACTGGCTTACTAAAGCAAAATAGTGTTTTTAAATTTTTGTACGTCACTTCTCTGGCCACCCCGTATATGTAATATTCGATATATTTATGTATATTCGCTTAGCTCTATGAGCAGAACATTTGAAAACCTATTTTAAAAACTACCCCTATATCCTTATGACCGTTATTATAGCCGCGTAGAATTTGTAAAATTATTTCTTTTTTGAAAAGATTGGGATACGCTACTCTTTTGTTGATTTAGGAATATAAACACTATCCCGGACAGGCTAATATAATGTAATCAGGTAACGATATCTGCTATAGTTTATAATTGTATTGCAACTTGCAGCCATGAATAAGGCTGAAATGCGTCAACTATGAACGCCATTAAAAGGCCTGTCTACCTCAATATTATAATATAGCATCATCATATTCAGCGGATCCATTACGCTTGATTAATAATGAATTCACTTGCCCTGTTGATCCAAACGCGCCTGGCAACACGGTGGGCGCCGTTATCCGATACATTCGGTACGTCATCTGTCACGCTTGTCCTATTGAATTAAGCCCGGTCCTTTTTTTCAAATAACGGTGTACGTGCCAGTATAATGCACTTTTAAAATGAAACGTGCTTTGATTTCGAACCATTGAGCTTGGAATAAACGGAGTTGGTGTAAGGCTGTAGCTAAAGTTAAGGTACAGGTTAGGAGAGCTCGCTTGCTTTACTTGATTACCCGGATAAAAGGCAATAGTCAGTATATTTACTGAGTACGCGTGCCCTATCTTATACTTTATAACCACTTGTGCTTATTACACAAATGAAAAGGAAGTAATTTTTAAGGTGTGTACCGTGCATGACACATTTATGACAAAAAAGTCAAAAAGACTATTTAAACAAATCACTTCGTATAGATAGAAGGACATGACACCGCGACAACCGTCACCGGCAACGTACGCCTTTCAAATGAGTTGCATGCGGTTTTCAGAGTAGTGTAATAGCGAGCTTGTCTCATTAGACTTTAAGACAGTCTTAGTAAGACTGTCTTAATATTGTGTAGTGTAATAAGCACTTTACCAATGTAAGATTAAAGAAAAATGTTATAAGAGTTACAATAAAAAAATACTATCATAAATAACTAACTCAATTTGAGCGCATTTCAAATGGATAAGCAAACGCGTGGCAACTCGTTGGGCGCCAATTATCCGATTCCTTCGGTCGGTACGTCATCTGTCACGCCTGTTCGATTGGATTAGACTCGGCTCCATTGTTTTGAATAAAAACGATATTGAATTCCACGAGTATAAATAATAGACATTCACTTTAATTGAATGGGGTTTGTGCGCGACATGAGGAGGACTAAAGATCAGCAGGTATCAAAAATGTAATTAAAATTTTAATGAACTGAATTTAAAAAAGTTAAGTGACAAGTGAAACAAGAAAATTACAAAAAGTAAATAATTAAAAAAAAAAAACAAATAATAAAAGAGTTTTGTTTGCCACAGAAATCGAGAAAAATAAAAATGAGGTAATTAGAATCTGATGAAAATAAAATAATTCTGCAATTTTACTAAAAAATTTAAACAATATGATCGGCTTCGCTATCACTTAATATTTTTAAAAATTGTGCAATACTTCTATTTTATTTTACCATAGTTAATGAAAACAGCCGTCTATTCGCAACCTTATGTATAAATATTTATAAGCTTGTTAAATTATGCATATCCAATTTAACACGTATGATGAGAAAAAAGCTCAGGTAAAATTTTGCTAGAATTTACATTTAAGCATTGGTAACATTAAAGAGCAAATTATGACTTGCAAATTGCGTTTCTAATTAAAATATTTGTGCTCAGTCTTCCTTAAATTTGATCTACACCAGTTAAACGCCTAAAAGATATTCAAGTAAGTAACAGAAAAACCGGCCAAGTACGAGTCGGACTGCGCACGAAGGGTTCCGTACCATTTTCTATAAAAACGGCAAAAAGATCACGTTTGTTGTATGGGAGCCCCTTAAATATTTATTGTATTCTATTTTTTAGTATTTGTTGTTGTAGCGGCAACAGAAATACATCATCTGTGAAGATTTCAACTCTCCACCCTTTGGGCATGGAACCCTAATAAATCGAACTTTGTGCTGCAGTTAGTTAAATTTTAATAAAACAAACGAGTGGCAACCCTAGTTTATATTAAGACAGCTTCACAAAAGCGCTCTCTCGGCGTTTAACGTATGCCGTGCTTAGCATGCACATGAGTATTCTACTACGGTATAGTAAATGTAGTGTCCCACATTGTCGAAGGAATACTGACGTTCATGCTGCTTCCATACTATAGTTAGGGATCGAGATGAAAGAATTTGTCGACAAAGCGCTGTTGTTGAACGTTCTTCAAATATAATATTAAAACATGTTTTAAAGATTTGGTGCTTTGTCCGGATGTTTATTTAATATCTATAATACAATTGAGATGTATCTTAAACAAATTTTATAACTAAAACGCAGTTTTCTATTAGAAATTAATTATAAAAGAGATAAACCTATACGAATTGACAGTTCTTAGCTTTGTTTACATAAATTATTTTTTATAATAACTTGTAAACGTTCGCCTTGCATAATTATAACTCACTGAAGCGGGAATTAACGCGATCATAATTATTTAGGTACAAATGTTATCTTTTATTTGCTTGACGTTCCGACCTGGTTACACCGACTATGACAGGAGCCTTTCACCCTGTGTTTCAGTAAGTTTTAATTCTTTATAAATCTTGACTTAATATATTATGAATGCGAAAGTGAGTCTGTCTGTCTGATACGCTTTCGCGGTTAAACTTCTTAACCTATTTTGATGATATTTGGCATGGAGTGAAAGGACTCGAACTACTATTGTTTAACCCACTGTTCCGTAACAGAGCGTTAAAAGGGAGATAATGTGCGCGAATTCGATTCTAAAGAATTAATTTATCATTATCTCAGCCTATTGAAGTCCACTGCTGGATGTAAGCCTCCCCCCAAATAGCGCAAAAGAGCACGATCTCCCGCTTTTTTCATCCATCCACTGCAAGCCATCTTCCTAAGGTTGTCGGTCCATCGATCTGGGGGTAGGTAAGTTTTACTTATCATAAATCGCCAGTCTCCACAAACAAGTAATCGGCTTCATTGTTTACTTAAGTTTTATGAACTTGCTTGTTTGTGGTGAAAGAGAAATAGTATATTTTATTATATTTTTATTCTAGTCACATCAGGAAGAGAGAAATTTAAAATGGTTTCCTTAGAAAAGTTTACTTCGCTTCTGTTCCCCGGTAATGTTCTCGACTCTGAGCTAACGTAAAGTTCGTCATTTTTCTCAAATTTTACGTAAGTACAAAAAGAGGATGAAAAATGCTGGATTTTTGTGACATTTTACTGTGCAGTGTATTTAGTAGTTAGGTAGGTATTTTGTATCGTATATCCTTTCTAAAAACTATAAATACGAAAGTATTTGTTTTCACGGCTCAATAGCTGAACCGGCTTTAATGTGGCTAACTAAGAATAATTTATAAAAATAAAATAAATCTAAGAATAAATAAGGGAGGTTTTCTACAGTTCTAAAGGAATGTGCGATTTTTTTTTCTGTGTTAACTTCTGTGTGAATTAATTTCTGCATTTTCCACGTTAAGTTGCGGTGAGTGGAGTGATTAAAAATGTACACTCGCATCTGTCTTTTGAAGTGTGGGAGGATCCTCTGAGCTTAATTACAAGTTCGTCCTTTCTACTAAACCTTGGTTGAGTAGTGACGTTATGTAGGGACTTGTCTGTATTTCAAATAGCGTGGGACAGAGACGCTTTTTTTTAAATGTTGGTAGCTACTTAGCAAGAGTCGAAGAATAAAAAACAAGTTATGGAAAAATCCTTTATTGTATCTCACAAAACGTATTTCCACGCCTAGCACACTCATTAATAAAAAAAAGTAGTAGGCTAGTACTAAAATGAAATAAAAAGGCGCATTTAAACTTAGCTATGGTTCGATGAGTAGGTATGCTAGGAAAAGGTTATATGAAATAATTAGGAAAATGTAACTACTTTGCTTACAATATCTGCTCAGTTACGCTGTTATACCCAAATTGCACCCTTACAGTATTTGTATGCAAATGTTAATGATGATGCTTTTTTCGGCTTAATGTACAGTCAATAGCACGTCGACCTACCCCAAAAGTTAAAAATTCTCCAATAGATTTTCAACTTTAAGCCTGACATATAGAGTTCATTTTCAAATGAGACAATTTGACATTTTGTGGTAGGTCGACGTGCTGTTGTTCGTACGTACCCATTACCAAACATCCTGTAGTGGCCTTAGTAAGTGTTATTTTTGTTTGATTTTTGGCATAAAAGGTGATCAAATTTGATGGTAAACATCCACAAACTAATGTTAAATGTGTATAGGAAAAAACCCTGTATGACGGGACAGTACCTGGGACGTAGACAATAGTTGCGCCGGCACTATTCTGGAATGTAAAGCCTTTGCTGACTAAATTACGAATGAATGCCAACCTGCCACAAGGTATCAACTTTTGTCCTATGGGAGATTTCAGTGTACATTTAATTAATATTGTGTGGCATTAGCATAAGTACTAGTATTATTTAATTAATATTGTGTGGCATTAGCATAGGTACTAGTATGTCAAACTTTGACGCCGTTCATTATTTTGCGGCATTTTTTTTTAGGTGGTAATGAGTCAACAATCACTCCAATTATCTAGCACCTTACTAACCATAATGAAAAAAGATGTACTATGAAGTCTAGATATTTATGTGACATCCACGAGTCCATACTTTCTTTAACAACAAACACCGACCGTCTGGTGTGGTGGTTCGCGCTCCGGACTACGATGCCTGGCGGTTGCGGGTTCGAATCCCGCGAGGGGCAAATGTTAGTGTGATAAGCACAAGCTTTGCTTAGTTTGGGGCTAGATAATTGGTGTGATTGTTGACACAAACAAAAAAACAATTACATTCATCGATCGATTAAGCCGTTGATACGTAAGACAAACACAATATTTCTTATTCATATTAGAATAGAAGAATAATTTAGGAGCAGGCGTGTTATTGTTAGTTAAAAAAAAAATATATTCAAACATCGACATTTAAAAATAAGATAGTGTAGATATTGTTAATCCATTAGTATTCATGATCATGTTATTAGCTGAAAACCACACTTAAAGATATCGATCTAACTTAACACCTCGGATTTTTATTTATGAAGTCTAAAATTGAGTATCAAAGTAGTCTTAAGTAAATAAACATTTTCTAACTAATATTAAAGGATTTATATAGATTTGTTTAACGTTTTGTGCCCCCGGGGCCCCGGGCCCAAGCCGCTCAATCTAAATTCCACCGACTGCTGTCTGGACAAACTGAACTTTATTACGAAATAGCGTGACAAGCTACAATATTACCAAATTGATTAGCTTTATGGATCTACATCTATAAATAGGAAAATGTTTGTCTACATTTGTGTAATGGACCTAACTTTAAACTTTGAAATACCGTTTTTTCGTCCTTATCTTTTTAATTGGGAATTGGACACCAATTACAAATAATTCTTAAGTCATCATTTATTAGGGCTGTACCACACCTCTGCTGCGAAACCATAACAGCGGAGGTTGCAATGATTTCGCCATGTCCTGTCCGCAAGTTTGAGAAGCGGAACACTAGTGATTGCCATTGCCTGTTCTAGCGTATTCATTTGACCATAATGCTGTCTGTCTCTTTCCCCTCGCGGTTTCGTCGATCTACTCCGACGCCAGTCACACTTCCGCCAATTTGTGGTGGCGCCGCATAGTTTTCGCATGTGTTTGTCGATTTTGACAATTTGTAAGAAGGGTAAGTGCGTTTTTAATTAAAAATGGACATCAAATTCACTGAAAAATTAATCCAAGAGGCCAGAAATTGACCTATTCTGTACTTGCTTAGTCATCCAAACTATAATGACGATATTTCACTCCGATTGTCTCAACTAAATCATATGAGTATTAATCTGTGAACTAAACTGACTGACTTGCATTACGTTCCGCGTCGCGAAACGCTTGTCAAACTAGATCGCAGCGGAATGCATCCAGCGGTTTCGTTACTCGTGTTTCGGAGCGGAGGTGTGCTACAGGCGTTCCCTGACACCCGATTTCAGGCCCGATAACCCGGTACGTTATCATATATTCAAAGAATCTGATTTTTGTTTGCTTCAAAACCAATAAAAAGTTAGGCAGCTGAGTCTAGTAAACAATGACTTCATAACTTGCTATCTCCATACAAATTATAAGACAGAGGTGCGTTTTTATAGCGCATAAAAATACGTCAGTTGATTGTTGGCGTCAACTAGTCTATTATAAAACGTAAAACAAATCCTGAACAACCATTTTATTACTGTCCGTTACGAGAATCAATTTCCAAGACTTTCATATTGTTATCAGAGATACGAACGACGTGGATGTCCAGTCTCGAATCTGAAAGACTAAAAGCCATTTTGGCGCATATTGTACCTTTATAAACATAATATAAGTTACTGACAAAAGATAACCAAATATGATACCCACCTAAAAGTTTGTACATGCTACGAGACCGAATTCTTCATAATAACATAAAACTTCAGAGTAAAAGTTACAACAAAACTTTGTTTAACTTTGTTGGAGGGTGGGGCGTTTCATCCTACTTTCAAGATGAAGGGAGTTGTTCAGACAAATTGTATGATATAACACCCTACTGCCATTTGTATGAGCTTTGCGTCTTTTTTAATGGTCTTGAGCCATCCGTCCGTACCCAAGTTTTCCTCGCTACGCGATGTGCTCCCGATCCTTTTTCAGGTCTACGCTTTTATTTTGATACCTCAGTGCCCCATTAGATTGCTGTGTTTCTGTGTTGTGTAACATATATGGCCAGCCAACTTACTCTTCCACTTCTTCATCGCTACTCCCAGGGGCATCCAATTTTTTCCTATTTAGTCTATCTGAAAGTCACTGAGAGAACATAGGCCATGTTCAGTAGTGGACGTCCTGTGGCTGAAATGATTATGATGATTAGATTTCTCGCCACGTGATTAGTTTACGATCTTACGTCCTGTATTTGTAATGGGTTATACCGCCATTCAACAAATCTCTGCCCCTTCTTCCACTCCTTTATCGCTATTTTCAAATACTCTATCCTACATTTTTCTTGCAAATGATGTCTCGTCCCGAAACAGACAAACACTTTGACGGCTCATTTGTTACGGTGTTACTATCAAATAAGGCCTGACTTGAATTTTTTCACGGGTTTGAATGACAAGTTAATAGGGTTCAAAGTGTGTAGTCACCTATATTGCCACTATTGCTTGGCTAAGAGTTAACTTGTGTTGTGACCTTATTTAGCCGAGAATGTTGCGAAAATTATTCGAAGCTTTAGTAAATGGAGAAGACATACAGAAACAATACACGTAGATTAGTAGGAGTAAACCATTGTAGCGCGTTTCTAATTTGTAGCCGAACTCATTGTTTTAGAAGCGAGGAGGTAATTAAAAACAAAAGCTCGGAGATAACAAAACGGTCCGTTTGATGTAGGGTTGCCAGATATAACGTTTTTAAAATGAAATAACAGAAAGTATAATATTCGTTATTCATTTATGCAAGATTTTATCTGTATCCGTTTAGTAGTTTTTGCGTGAAAGAGTAACAAACATCCATCTATACTTACAAACTTTCGCATTTATAATATTATCGTACTAAGTAATATTATAAATGCGAAATTTTGTAAGTATGGATGTTTGTTACTCTTAAACACGAAAACTACTGAACAGATTTTGATGAAATTATGCACACATATAGAATATGATCTGGATTAACATATAGGATACTTTTTATCCCGGTTAAATGTTTCTGTGTAATATCTTAATATATAAAACAAAGTCGGGTTTGTTACAACACTTATAACTCGAGAACGGCTGAACCGATTTTCATGGTTTATACTTTTTTGGATTTGTCTCCGCCTCTAATAGCAGAATAAATAATAAAAACATTGGAAAAGCTGATGAAAAAATTCACTGTTAGGCGATACGGAGTTCGTTGGGTCAGCTAGTATTGAATAAACTAAAGAGCACGCGAGCGAAGTTGCGGACTTGCCGGCAAGGGCGGTAACCAGGCTCCGGTAGATACGCTTGACAAGACAACCCTAGTTCTAGCTATGATATATTTGTAAGCCTCACAGGCCGCAGCATCTGAATGTTGGTTTCGCCACGTTTCGCCGAAACGGAAAACAGTTTACTTCTGTATAATAAAGGACAGCGTTAAAAATGTCATTTACTTTTTTTTGTAAATTGTGTTTCGAGAACAGACTTACACAAGAGTTTAATTATATTTATTGTGTACTGTGATATTGATTATAAACGTCAACCTATTATTACGAAAGTGTCAGTACCTACTGCTATAGTAATAAAGGTACTATACATTAACTTCATTTTGTTGAGTTAAAGCAGGCTTTTGTTTTGATTAGAGTCCGCTTATAATTTGGGCTAGAATTAGCAACATGATATGCAAAATTGTTGTAAAACAAAATCATCAGGCAAAAGACCAAAGTAACGGACATAGTCCAAAAATGTAGCAAGCTTAAGTGGCAGTAGGCTGGCCACATCTATCGCAAAACCGATGAAAGGTGGAGTAAACGAGTTCTCGACCACTGGTGGCTGGTGACCACGCCTTGGCAAACGTTTTGTAGGACGCCCCCAGTCCGATGGACCGACGAGCTTAGGAAGACGGCTGGCAGTGGCTGGATGAAAAAAGTGGGAGATCGTGCACTTTGGCGTTCTTTGGGGGAGGCTTACGTCCAGCAGTGGCCTGCAATAGGCTGTATAGATAGATGCAAAATTAGATTTATTTGCTATGGCAAATCACGTAATAAGTTGTTGAGAGCTTTTTCTGGTAATGCACATCTCTGAATCGAAGAATCTCTAATATCACTTCACTTTTATTAGAAACCAAGTTATAATATACTGTTCATTTTATTTTAAGGTTATTGATACTTTTTATTCCATCCATCCATCCATCAGTCGAAAGACGTCCACTGCAGGCCATAGGCCTCTCCCAAGGATTTCCACGAAGATCGGTCCTGTGCCACCAGCATCCAGCGGCTTCCCGCGACCTTCACCAGATCGTCCACCTTTATATTTGATTTCCTTAAAAAAAAAAGACAAAGCTGTGTAGCCTAGCTTAAGATGACATATTGCCACTTATTTAGTTGCATACAAGATTTAGACTAAAACTGACGCTAACTTGTTGATTGAACGATGAATTTAAATTGCACTAGTGTAGGATGCAACTCACAAAATACAAGTAATTTGACTGCTGTCTTCGTATTTCGTAAAGTGGTGACTGCGTGTTTACTACAAAGCCGGGCATTTTCGGGTTCGATTTCCGCAAGAGGCAAGTGTTTGTGTAATAAGCACTAGCAATTGCATCTGAGTCATGTATGGTTATTTAATGTTTTTAATTACTCTATTCGTTATCTAGTCGCCACTGTGAAAACTCTGTGGAATGATAGAAAACAAAAAAATATCATTTTTAAACTGTCAAATAATCATTATTGTCTTAATTGGTTGGTTGGTTATTAAAGTTAATTCGAACAGATTAAATTCTTTGACCCAAACCTTAGTAACGATTTTTAGGTGGTATCTAAGTTAGAAATTTAAGACCCAAACAAATTGGGATGCTAGAAGTTTTTACCCTGTCCATTAATCATACGTCCCTCTGGAGCTGGCGAATCCTGAGACATGTAAGGGACTCTAACGTCGTTTGTTCGAGAAACACCCCTGAGACAGATATCGTTTGGAAAGGTCCCGCAATCCTACTACGATACTTTATAATTTTAAGGTTCCCTACGTCCGAATGGAAAAAAAACTTTTTTACTTTATAAACCATTTTGTTAGCTGTCGCCATCTGTCACCGCCAATTTGTTACAAATCTCAAATTACTTCAATTTTGTACAAAATTACTTCATTTTTATCCGATAATATTTTCCTATACCTACGAGATTGGTTTTGCCGGATCAGGTCACATTTTAACTATAATTTGGTCACGAGCGGGTCCTCAATATTTGCCAACTTATCCTTTATTTATATGTTTAAAGCCCTAGGAATATTAATTCTTTTAGCTGTGCCTGCAAATTTAAATGAAACTACTTTTACGGATTATTTCGCGATTTATTAACATTTTATTTAACCTGACGTTTCGAACACTTTACAGCGTTCGTGGTCACAGGTAGACTAAGGTGTTATTCGTCTTTACAATATTTTGAAAAAACTATAAACTACCGTCACTCAGTTAATATTAATTTGTGTTCCTATCTACGCAAAAAGAGCTAACTGTATCTAGAGGTCTTGCAGTGCGGGGCCTAGCATGGGATTTCGTTAAAACAGGATCCCATGCTGGTGGTATTTTCCAACCATCTTCTCTGTTGAAATTCGGGTGTCTTCTAATTTCAATTGCCTCCCGTAACATGCGAGGAACAAATCGTCGTTCTCTTGCAAGGACTTTAGGCTGGTCAAATCGTATGAAATGGTTGGGTGTATCTAAGGCATGTTCACACACTGCAGACTTAGTATTCCGTCTATGTTTGATGTCGGCTATATGTTCTTTTACCCGCACGCCTATACTTCGTTTTGTTTGACCGATATAGGAGAGCCCACAGTCACATTCCAGTCTGTACACCCCCGCATCTTGAAGAGGTATGTTGCACTTGACAGGTGGTAAAAATTGGTTAATCTTTTTCGGCGGCTTGAAGTAGGTTTTGATTGAAGCGCGCTTCAAAATGTTTCCAATCTTGTCAGTGACACCCTTCATATAAGGTAGTACAGCAGGTTGGCGTTCGACGGTGGAATGCTTGACCCGGGGTCTGGAACGACGTGGTACCGGCAACTGGTTTTCCCGTAGTACCTTCCTGACATGCTGGAGCTCGCCAGCCAGGTGTTGGTCGTCACAGATACCCCTTGCTCTCTGAAACAACGATTTGCCTACGGTAGCCAACTGTCGAGGATGATGGTGAGAGGCACCATTGAGGTATTTATCTGTATGGGTGGCTTTACGAAAAACTGTATGACTAAGAGTATGATCCGGATTCCTAGTAAGTAAAATATCTAAGAAAGCTAGTTTATTGTTTGCCTCAATTTCCATAGTAAATTTGATTTTTGGGTGGATTGAATTTAAATGTTCTAGAAAAGCAGAGACTTGATTGGTGGGTAAAATTGTAAAAGTATCATCTACGTACCGTTTATAGAACCTGGGTGTTATAGGTGATGTGCCCAGAGCTCTGGCCTCGAAGTCCTCCATGAAAATGTCTGCGACAACAGGTGATACTGGAGAGCCCATAGCCACACCATCTACTTGTACATAGAATTCATTGTCCCACAGTAAATATCCCGATGTTAGGCAATGTTCCAATAGTTCCGCATATTCTATAGGCATATCAAGTTCAACTAACTTCCTTTTAGTAATTTCAATGCAGTCCTGTACTGGTAAACTTGTAAATAGGGACTGTACATCGAAACTGACCATAGTTTCATTATCCGCTAGGTGTAGGTGTTTAACCTCGCTGATAAAATGGTAGGAATCCTTCACATGTGCTGTAGTTGTTCCTCTTAGCCGAGATAGTGATCTAGCTACGTGCTGAGCCAGTCTGTAGGTTGGTGTATCAATCTGACTCACAATAGGACGTAGCGGGACATTTGGTTTGTGTATTTTTGGCAACCCATATAATTTTGGTGGTTTTGCGCACGAAGGTATTAGGTATTGAGCATCTAGACTTAAACTTTCACTATGTTTTCGCACTAAGTCACTGGTTTTCTTTAAAACTTTGTTGGTTTGATCTATTTTAACCCGTTTGTAAGTGGTTTCGTCCGCCAGTAACTGTGACATTTTTTGCTTATAGTCCGATGTGTCCATTACAACCGTTGCGTTTCCTTTGTCCGCACGAAGGATAGTTAATTCTGGTTTAGTTTTTAGGTTTTTTAAAGCTATATATTGAGTACGAGAAAGATTTGACTTCGGTACTTTGCTATGTCTTAGGACTGATGATATGTCTTGTCGTAATGCTTCCGAGTCTTCTTTCTTTAAATTATTTTTAACTAAACAATCCTCCACGCTGCATATTATTTCTTCATAAGGAATTTGACGCGGTGTTACGGCAAAATTTAATCCAAATTTGAGTACCTCAATGGTATCGCTATCCAATGTTTGTTTTGATAAATTGACAACTGCCCGATTGTCTGTGGTCGATGTGACGTTTGACGCGTTTCGTTTTACAAGATTTTGGGTTGACTTTGACAGTTTGTTGTATTTGAAAATCTGTTTTATTTTGCATTCATTATATTTTGAAGACTCGCGTCTATTTAGTATTAGAATGCATTCATCAAAATCTAGTTGGGACAGTTGTAATTTTAAATCCTGACACAAACTTTCGATGGTGGTATTCAAATAGATAAGGTCGGAATGGTGTTGATGTATGAGATGACGGAGCAATTTTTGACTTGCCTGGTTTAAGATCTTCGCGCTCCCACGTATGTCTCTCTTCGGTGTTATTTGGACACATCGTGGGATGAGGTTATGGTCTCTGCACCTCTTGAGAAAATTTAAAGATGATAGTTTTCTCGCACGCTTTGTCTTTAGATCTTCTAACCGGCGAATTTTATTTGCGGTTTCCAGTCCGTACTGGTTCACATACTGTTGTCTTTTATTTACGCGAACACGATACATTTAAATGAAACTACTTTTACGGATTATTTCGCGATTTATTAACATTTTATTTAACCTGACGTTTCGAACACTTTACAGCGTTCGTGGTCACAGGTAGACTAAGGTGTTATTCGTCTTTACAATATTTTGAAAAAACTATAAACTACCGTCACTCAGTTAATATTAATTTGTGTTCCTATCTACGCAAAAAGAGCTAACTGTATCTAGAGGTCTTGCAGTGCGGGGCCTAGCATGGGATTTCGTTAAAACAGGATCCCATGCTGGTGGTATTTTCCAACCATCTTCTCTGTTGAAATTCGGGTGTCTTCTAATTTCAATTGCCTCCCGTAACATGCGAGGAACAAATCGTCGTTCTCTTGCAAGGACTTTAGGCTGGTCAAATCGTATGAAATGGTTGGGTGTATCTAAGGCATGTTCACACGCTGCAGACTTAGTATTCCGTCTATGTTTGATGTCGGCTATATGTTCTTTTACCCGCACGCCTATACTTCGTTTTGTTTGACCGATATAGGAGAGCCCACAGTCACATTCCAGTCTGTACACCCCCGCATCTTGAAGAGGTATGTTGCACTTGACAGGTGGTAAAAATTGGTTAATCTTTTTCGGCGGCTTGAAGTAGGTTTTGATTGAAGCGCGCTTCAAAATGTTTCCAATCTTGTCAGTGACACCCTTCATATAAGGTAGTACAGCAGGTTGGCGTTCGACGGTGGAATGCTTGACCCGGGGTCTGGAACGACGTGGTACCGGCAACTGGTTTTCCCGTAGTACCTTCCTGACATGCTGGAGCTCGCCAGCCAGGTGTTGGTCGTCACAGATACCCCTTGCTCTCTGAAACAACGATTTGCCTACGGTAGCCAACTGTCGAGGATGATGGTGAGAGGCACCATTGAGGTATTTATCTGTATGGGTGGCTTTACGAAAAACTGTATGACTAAGAGTATGATCCGGATTCCTAGTAAGTAAAATATCTAAGAAAGCTAGTTTATTGTTTGCCTCAATTTCCATAGTAAATTTGATTTTTGGGTGGATTGAATTTAAATGTTCTAGAAAAGCAGAGACTTGATTGGTGGGTAAAATTGTAAAAGTATCATCTACGTACCGTTTATAGAACCTGGGTGTTATAGGTGATGTGCCCAGAGCTCTGGCCTCGAAGTCCTCCATGAAAATGTCTGCGACAACAGGTGATACTGGAGAGCCCATAGCCACACCATCTACTTGTACATAGAATTCATTGTCCCACAGTAAATATCCCGATGTTAGGCAATGTTCCAATAGTTCCGCATATTCTATAGGCATATCAAGTTCAACTAACTTCCTTTTAGTAATTTCAATGCAGTCCTGTACTGGTAAACTTGTAAATAGGGACTGTACATCGAAACTGACCATAGTTTCATTATCCGCTAGGTGTAGGTGTTTAACCTCGCTGATAAAATGGTAGGAATCCTTCACATGTGCTGTAGTTGTTCCTCTTAGCCGAGATAGTGATCTAGCTACGTGCTGAGCCAGTCTGTAGGTTGGTGTATCAATCTGACTCACAATAGGACGTAGCGGGACATTTGGTTTGTGTATTTTTGGCAACCCATATAATTTTGGTGGTTTTGCGCACGAAGGTATTAGGTATTGAGCATCTAGACTTAAACTTTCACTATGTTTTCGCACTAAGTCACTGGTTTTCTTTAAAACTTTGTTGGTTTGATCTATTTTAACCCGTTTGTAAGTGGTTTCGTCCGCCAGTAACTGTGACATTTTTTGCTTATAGTCCGATGTGTCCATTACAACCGTTGCGTTTCCTTTGTCCGCACGAAGGATAGTTAATTCTGGTTTAGTTTTTAGGTTTTTTAAAGCTATATATTGAGTACGAGAAAGATTTGACTTCGGTACTTTGCTATGTCTTAGGACTGATGATATGTCTTGTCGTAATGCTTCCGAGTCTTCTTTCTTTAAATTATTTTTAACTAAACAATCCTCCACGCTGCATATTATTTCTTCATAAGGAATTTGACGCGGTGTTACGGCAAAATTTAATCCAAATTTGAGTACCTCAATGGTATCGCTATCCAATGTTTGTTTTGATAAATTGACAACTGCCCGATTGTCTGTGGTCGATGTGACGTTTGACGCGTTTCGTTTTACAAGATTTTGGGTTGACTTTGACAGTTTGTTGTATTTGAAAATCTGTTTTATTTTGCATTCATTATATTTTGAAGACTCGCGTCTATTTAGTATTAGAATGCATTCATCAAAATCTAGTTGGGACAGTTGTAATTTTAAATCCTGACACAAACTTTCGATGGTGGTATTCAAATAGATAAGGTCGGAATGGTGTTGATGTATGAGATGACGGAGCAATTTTTGACTTGCCTGGTTTAAGATCTTCGCGCTCCCACGTATGTCTCTCTTCGGTGTTATTTGGACACATCGTGGGATGAGGTTATGGTCTCTGCACCTCTTGAGAAAATTTAAAGATGATAGTTTTCTCGCACGCTTTGTCTTTAGATCTTCTAACCGGCGAATTTTATTTGCGGTTTCCAGTCCGTACTGGTTCACATACTGTTGTCTTTTATTTACGCGAACACGATACATTTAAATGAAACTACTTTTACGTGCCATGCTAGGCCCCGCACTGCAAGACCTCTAGATACAGTTAGCTCTTTTTGCGTAGATAGGAACACAAATTAATATTAACTGAGTGACGGTAGTTTATAGTTTTTTCAAAATATTGTAAAGACGAATAACACCTTAGTCTACCTGTGACCACGAACGCTGTAAAGTGTTCGAAACGTCAGGTTAAATAAAATGTTAATAAATCGCGAAATAATCCGTAAAAGTAGTTTCATTTAAATGTATCGTGTTCGCGTAAATAAAAGACAACAGTATGTGCCTGCAAAATTATGCTTTGCAGGCAGAGCTAAAAGTATTCGTAGTCTATTTATTTTCTCTTTTTAAAATGTTTTATTCGGATTCACTAACAGTAACAACATTATGCCAAACCGCAAGTTAACCTGCAACATATTTAGGATAAAAAAACTTTCATGTAACATAAAATTGTGTGTACGGACCAAAAATGTAATGAGTTTGGTTAGGAAAATTTTTGTACAATGCCGAATCCGACCTGTGTGTACACACATGTTCAACCTTTTTACTAAAACAGATGAATGACACTTATTCTGTAATTAAGACAATATTTTTTATGACGTCGGTTGTCTATTGGCAGATGTCATTTTACTAATTTAGTTTTAAATCAAGATTTAAAAATATTTTACAGAATCCATTCATGTTGCTAAGTGAAAGAGCATCTCAAAATCGGCAGTCTTGCTGCAGCAAACAGCCAAGAAACAAAAACTTTGTTGCTGCACCCGGCTGCACTGATGATGACGCTGCTGTCGCTGCTTTGCCTGACAAATGGGTGCCCAGGCATGCAGGCCCAGTCCTTGCCAACTACCTTAAGTCTCAAGAACAGAACCATCTCAATGTTCTTGAAGAGATATCTAAAGAGTCAACGCTGATCAACGATGGCATTGATTCAAAAATTCGCAGTCTAGCCGAGTCTCTGCTGTCACACATAAAACAAAACGAACTTGATTTGACCTGCGTAATAGATCAAGCAAATGAGTCAAAAAGTGTGCCTCTTACCCAACATGAACGTACTGAAGCATTAAAAGAGATCGGTAAACTACATTCTCGACGTATGGACGAAATGGCTACATTTAGACGAGAGGCATTAACGTTGGAAAGACAAAGAGCGGATGAACTAAGGAAATTACTTCGTCAGCAATTCCAGCGTCTTGTCAAAGTTGGCCATCGTCCTCCCAGAGATTTGCTTCATGAGTTTGATCAACAAACATACGATATCAATCAACAGTTGCTAAGTAATTCGAGAGCCTATGCAGAATTGGAAGCGGAACTACATGCTCAGGCCGATGCAAGTTTGGTTTGTGCTAAATCAAAACTTAACCAGTTGTGTTTAGGCGTCTCAACGAATAATCGCAGGCACAGTGCATTTGCGTTGAGTGATGGCAAGCAGCCTCAAATCCGACCGATTACTGCCACAAATCGGTACTCTCCAAAGCCTTCTATTAGTCATATTATTAGAGATGTTGAAGAATTTGAGGAGTGTTTCGCTCTCATAGTACAAGCTTATCGGGCTGCTGTAATTAAAGTATTCAGTGGCTTCACTGGAAAGTTATTCGATTTACAAAATCATTTAGGGTGTTCTAGCTATCTAGAAATAGAACCACAGACATCAGAAGTAACAGATATACAATTTATGATCGAACGGACATTACGAAGACTTTCTAGCAATATAAAAAAAAATGCTCCCAATATGCCAGAGTTACTTGACATGACACGATTTAGTACATTAAAAATGCAGAAAAGTCTTAAGTCTTTGGGAGAACAACTCCGAGAAACATACACCATTTTACACGATTCTGGTCACCTCTGGGATGCTCACATGATGAGATCAGGTCTTGCTCAAAAGTTGACAATGGCTTGTGTTGAAGACCTTGTGACAAACAATGATACATTGGAGATGGCCAATGAAGTGACGTTTAATATAGCCTTGGAACAGTTACGAGGGGCGTCTGACCAGGAAAAACTAAAACAAACCTATGAAGGAATGGTCCAAATGCTCGAACGGACCGCTGATATGTATAAACAACATAGTGAATCAGAGCTAGGAAAACTAGAAGAATTTATGAATTTTCCAGAGCAAATGGCAATCACACTAATGTCAGAATTTCATTGCTTTCTTGATAAATACCCTAGAACACCTCAAAAAATGGGAAGCGGACTTTTACAAACGACTTGTAATACACCGAGACTTGAAGCAAATACATTTAGAATGCCACTTCCCCGCGTTATCATACAAACTGAACTCCAAGAAGTAGCTCTATTGAATTGGAAGAATGGTTTTCTAGAAACATTTGAAAACAATGTCTACAATGTGCCTGATGAATTGAAGCACCAAGCTAGTTTATGGATAGAAGAAAAGGCCCGAGCATTGCGTATGCGAAATTCTATGAAACTTGTGTCTCATAGCATTCGTTTGGAGAGGCTGAAGGCGGCTCGTGATAAACGTTTAGCAGAGTTGAAGTGTCACGACTCTCGTCTTGACTCTCACCTCGATGCTGTTTATGAACTGGTGGAACGGTTGCCAATAGAAAGTAGCGAGGTTTTGTCGTTAGACGCTCCAGAGCTGTATCCTTTCAACGAGTGGATAGATGATATACAAACAAAAATAGACAATCTTTTAGCTCAGGATCAACTTGACCCCGAAACAAAGAGGTTGAAGATGTGTAGTTTTGCGCCTCGCTTGCTCAAACATCGGAGCCTGTTTGAAAGTTCTCTTAATGTGGCTATGGAAGCTTTTAAGAGGCAGATCGAGAATCGCATTCAGGAGGCTCGTATATCGAACGTTCGTTTTGCGTCTCAGCTGAAGTTGTTTAGTGAAAGGGGTTTTTACTCTGCCCAAGAAGCGACTAGAGCGAGCACTTCGTTGATGCGAGGCGCTGACGCTATTGAGTCGTGTCTAACTCGATCAGTTGACGCGTTGAACCATCGTCGCTCGCAGTTAATGGCGCTCGCGGATCACCGGTTAGTGCCACTTCAGCGGGTAGTCGATGAGTTTGCGAGGTCTGGCGGTAAGGGTGGAATGGACAAGAGAAAGCCGATGCCTGGCAAGAAAAAGTAACCTGTTTTGTAAGTTATTTTTTTTAATTAAATTGAATTTGCTTTAATAGATTGTCTTTTATCTCGTCTCGTGCCGTAAGACGACAAAAACTATACCTTTCATATGTTCATAATAATATTAATAAGCAGGTAGGTTCATGCGATTATGCTTATTTTATAAAATACTTTTGAACATGGCAAAGGAATACCTTGAATAAGATATACCTAAATATTGTACTAGAACACACTAATAAGATTGTTGACACTATTCACATAATTCCATAACACCATTAAAAAAAATGATAATTACTTATGTACAGGACGCTGCTATTATATAGTGCGTTTTTTTAAACTACGATTTTTTTTTATACTAGCTGTCCCGGAAAACCTTGTACCCGCCTCAGAATTAAATAATAAGAAAATTCACGTTTTTAGTGTTTCTCTCGCGATCGTTCTATATTCTAGCACCGGTAAAACCTTCCCTGGAATTCCAGGAATATTTCAAGACCAAAATTAGACTAACAAACAGCAATTCATTTTCACTTATAGAGATTACAAACAACGTAAGTGCGTCTCTTTTCACGGCCCAGCGTCCAGCCAGACCCGAGCCAATTATAAAAAATATAAATTGTAAATTAACCCGAAACATGATACTTGCTATCTTTTAGATAGATACTTGATAAATAAAGTAAATTTAGTCGAAATGTTTTGAACCATTCTGTGAAGCCAATTTAATCCAATTGTGTTACAAAATATACTCGAATAAGGCGCGCGCTCATTCGTAAGACCATTTACATGAATTTGTTGGGTGGGCCTATTCAAAATATTACAACAAAGAGTTTGTTTGTAGTCTTCCTTTTGCAAGGAAAATTGTTTTTTTTTCTCGAGGCTTTGTTGCTGGAAGGAATGCTATTATAGTATACTAATACGTAACTCCTGAAAACGACATGAAGCTGTTGAACAGACTATTTACTCCATTGTAATTGTATTTTTTTATCACAATTATAACATTTTAAAGTGTATGGGTTTGAAATAAAACTACGACCTAGCAAGAGCTGTCTTCACTGTAGTGACAGAACATTTTCACCTGATCTCATAATGGCATTCTGTGATTCTGAATAATTCATAAATATCATTATTTCTAATAGAAATACATGCAAGTAATTTCATTTTGCAATTCCCCATAAGAATAATACCTAATGAATTGTGGCATTAATGCATCTACTTAATATACTTATGCGTGGTACGCCTGAGGATACGAGATATAATTGATTTAATTACCTCTGCCTCATTTAATTCAGTTTACATTTGGAAATAGAGGCAAAGGCGTATAAAATTCATTGCTTCTCTTAAATATCTCTTGTTGAAAACCTTTTAAAATAAATGCGAGTGGTGGTGGCACAGAAATTACTAAAAAAAAACACTTAAGTTCCTAAAACAAAACAAAACAAAACAACACAGAGTGCAATGTTGTCAGACGTATTATTGTCTAAGTAACAAGTCGATAAAAATATACTTTACCATACAAATCGTAACACTTGATATGACTTGATGGTTATTATAGAGGGTGTACAAGAGAATTGGACACTCCTTAAAACCACGTGATCAGCTGGTCATATACAACAACTTTTCCTATGGGAGCAACATCGAAATCTTAATTTTATTTTCAGATGCTCCATACATTATCATCGAGGTATGCAAGAAAAGAAGTTTGTACGGAGAAGCTGAAAAAGAATCTCGATTTCGATGTTGCTCCCATAAGAAAAAGTTGTTGTTTATGACCAGCTGATCACGTGGTTTTAAGGAGTTTCCTATTCTCTTGTACACTCTGTATACTACGGTTTTGTTTGAATTAGATTTTTGCCTCTGGTTCC
This sequence comes from Anania fuscalis, assembly GCA_950371115.1. Taxonomy (NCBI): domain Eukaryota; kingdom Metazoa; phylum Arthropoda; class Insecta; order Lepidoptera; family Crambidae; genus Anania; species Anania fuscalis. The sequence continues at coordinate 11,406,754 of OX493344.1, forward strand.
AAATAGATGTTCACCGTGTATATCAAAACTTATTTACTAAATAAAACCAAGGCGGTACCCAGAGCCGCCATTAAAAGCAAATTGTCACTCAAGGCGAGTGGATGCGGCAATAAGTACGTCTCCTGTAATCTCCGGGGGCGGAGCACGACTTGTGTTGCGATAAATTTTACGCCCCTGTATGTACGCAGCCTTAACGAAATTGGACCTTACCGCATTGACTTAAGTACAAGTCTTGAGAGCTGATACTTTACGACGCTAGCACTGCTTGACAGATCACGGTCGGCGAAAGTCTTAGCTTTAGATTTTTAATCGTAGACCTTTATTGCTAGATGTGTCTTATCTGTCATGATGTTGTCTCTATTGCTGCTGATGTCTCAATCTTAATCTTAAAATGCATTGATTACTAAAAAAACAGTTTTGTTGAGGGTTGCTACACAGTCATAGAACTTGACGATTTAATTAATATAATATAATATAATTAGGTATCTCTGTTAAAAATAATATTTCATAGAGTTAAGTAACTCTTCTTCTCAAAACATTTCTTGCATTGTCAAAGTAAATAGAAACAACCTCCAACCAACCTGGTGAATACCAACAACTTCTAGTAAAATTGTGGTCGTTGCCGTTGGTAATATGTAGTTGACATGTATCGGTTTCAGGCTCCGATTCCGCTCATATTTTACTTTACTGCGCGCTCAAAGTGTCCTCCAATTTGTAATTTTACTGCCGCGATATGTTAATGATATAACCTCTGACCTTTATGTCGCTGTATTTTTTCTGTTAGCTCTCGCGGTAATAGATGTTTTGCGGCATCGTTGTTGTCTGAAATTGTCACCTTTTTAATAACGGGCCTACAGGGTCATACCCGAAAAGTTAAAACTGTAGACTTTTTCTTTCATAATCTGTAAAATTAGAAACAATCATACATTTCCCAGTTATGATCGTAAATAGTTCGTCGATCTTCATGAACAGAAAGGGGCCAAGGACGGAGTTCTGAAGGTACCTACTATCTTCTGGCAAAGTTTGGCGATAATTATAGCAATTTGCACTTTCGCCACGAAACCACTGAATAGCAATCGGGGGCTCTAGCCGAACCATCGGCGTAGGGTTTGAACCAAGATATTATTTTTTGGCCGGCTATTCCAATATTATTTATTGCAGTAATTTATCTTAAGAGCTACGCAAAATATTTCCAAGATCAAGATATTCCTATCTTCGATCAATTTAACTGCAATTTCCTACGAAGATAATAAAGAAAGATGATAAAACCAAGGGGCTCTTTTTGCCTAACTCTTGCCCAAGATTGAATTAAAATATCTTTTGAAAATCCCTATCCAACCTCCTGCCATTATTGTCCAAGATGTAATGTGTGCATTTAATTTCTTGAATCAAACACATGCATTGGATAATAAATTGACCAGTAATACTGGTCAATTTATGTGTAGATGTAGCTTACCAAGGGTCAAGGGTTTTACTTCCCAGACCTACAATTAGAGGATCTTATATTACCTCGTAAGCCCTGGGGTCCTTTTAAAACAACTAAATTTTCAAAGGCGTTCCGTCCTGAGAATTTCAAATTCAATGTAGTAGGGAAAACCGAAGGTCCTTTCTAGTGACCCAAAACATCGCACTAAGTTTTTGTTCAAATTTTCGCGCCAAATGATGAATGAATTGTTTTATCTTTGGATTTTGAGCCTTGAGCGTGTATCCGAATGCGTTTTAGTTTCTGAACGTACTGACAGCTGTCAAGAAATGTCAATTATTCTGAAAACATGGAGCGAGCGCGCAGACCTTGTCAATAAATCTTTAATTACTTGTTAAAATATTTGAGTATTTTTACTTATTAATACAAGAATCGTTTACTTTAAAATGTGATTGATAACACAACGCAAAAATGATTGGTTTTTATTGAGTGTTCAAAGAGGACTTTCGGTCGAGAATAGTTGGTCATGTACTGAACTTTTTCTATAAAATTGAAGACTTTTAAAATGAAACTACTTGCTTATATATTGCATATTTATCTACATTTAGAAAACTATATAAATCGATAATTTATTTTTGCAAAACTTCGTTAGATGAGAAATTTCAACTTTAACTTTTTAAGTAGGTAAAGCCGTAAGTCCCGTTGAAAGAACTAAATTAAGCTTTTTATTTTTTCGGTAAATCGTCTCTATACATCTTAACATAGAGCTCCAGTTACGATGACATCAATGGTATAACAATAACATAAAAAAAGTTCACCTGAAGTGCTGGGGCCTGGGACTTTCGGTGTTACCTCCGTTTAAAAAAATTACCCTCTCGGTTTTACGAGGATAAATAAGCCAAACGTGAAGATAATTTTTTCATCCGGAGGGATAATAAAGTTGACTGGCGAGACAACAGCAGAAACGATTCAATATTCTCGTTGCGAACCATGTCACGTGTTTTGCTTATGCGCACAGCGTGCGGTAAACCCCTAAAAATACACTGAAAAGTAAATAACCCAAAGAGTTTTACTGGAATTTACTGCGTATTAAAAGTACGTTAGTGTGGATGCCTGTAAGTCCGTCATATAAGCCCCGCATGCCAGAAAAAGGTTTTGGCTTTAGCTCCAATTTTCTAAAACATGCTCTGAGTTTGGGAAGGTATTTGGGTAATGGATGTTTATGGTGCTAAATGTAGAGGGCGACTCTCGCTTTATTATGCACACTCGTTTTGAAGCACTCCCAACACTGATAAGGGCGCTTTACCTTTGGGTGAGGCTTTGTCAATGGAGTTGGTTAAATAGGCGATCTTAACTTGGCAACTTTAATTGCGTTATGTCGCCCTTAATCCCTCCCTTCCTGCAGGTGTCAGGGCACAAAGGTTAACTAAGTAGTTAAAACAGCCTCGGTCTCTGTATCGCAATAACACATGTTCAGTGCTCTAGGAATCTAAGCATGTTACTTTAACTGAGTTTAACAAACAGCACTCAACTGCCGTTCTAACTGATTCAACATGAGCGCCTTATGAGCTTGAGCACTAAGGCTGGACAGTTAGGTGTGGAGTGAAATCTCTTTAGCTACTATTAAATGACCAAAGAAACTTTTACCACTGTTCCACTGGTGACAGTTGACGGCCGTAGTGCCATCACTATTTACTATTTCCCGTTTTGACATATTCCCGGATTAAAACCTAATCAAATGCAGCTTTTCGCCCACTCTTTTATAATTTTGTCTAGGTTTTATGAGGATTATAAAAATGGAATGTGTCCAAACGAAAAGTAGCCACTGATAGAAGTAGCTCGAAAAGCTAAAGAAGCTGCTGAAGCTGAAAAGGAAAACGCTTTACTTCTAAGTAATACCTTAACTACGTCATGCTTTGTTAATACCCAGGCAATGGTTGTCGCTACGTTTAAGTAACAACGTGAACTCGCTGGCTTTAACTGTGAGTAACTTCCACCTACTCGTACTTTTGCCGTAATATGTCACGTTAGGTTAGGAAACTACCGATTTTCATAATTCAAACGTCTGTATTCTGTTGTTCGATAAAGTCTCTGATCAGTAAACCTCCTAAAACCTTAAAGTACTTTAAGCACTCCTTTCGCCAACATAAGCTTACCACGATACGTCTAAGGATTTCGCGGTATTAACTTTCCCTACATTCTCCAAACACAAATAACAATGGAATGACCCGTAACACGCCACATAATCCCCGACTACGCTTTATAGTACGGGTTTTCCGACGAAATTTTCTGAAACGGCTCCTGTAATTTACTCCACGTAGTATTATAGTGGAGGAAACAGGCTGGCAGTGGCTGGATGAAAAAAGCTAGAGATCGTGATCGTGCTCTTTGGCGCTCTTTGTCGAGGAAGTAGGAGAAGGCTTACGTCCAGCAGTGGCGTGCAATAGGCTAACAAGATGATGATTTATTATGAGTATACAAGATAGCTGTCAGGGTATCCCTTCCTATGGCCAAATAATTTTTCGTCAAATTTCACTTCCCAAATGCATGCCGCGGCAACGCCCGAAAAAAGACTCTTGTATTTTTTTTAAATCTCGACTTATGTTAATCGTATGCTATGCAATATTTTGAAAAGAGTATGTTATGCCACACCATACATTTGACTAAATAATATTTGGTAAATTGAAACATTGCCAAGCAATTATTTGTTAAACAATAACTTGCCAATAATAGATTTTGCTAACTGTAAAATTGCGAAAAGTTGTTTTGACAAATGTTTTTTTGCCAAATGAAAATTCGGGAAAGATAGTTTGGGATGTAATACTTTGGGAAACGTTTTTTGGCCAAACATTAGTAATCACGCTGTCTACAGTCTGTCTGTGCAAAAGAATCGCTTTTTAAACTTAGCTCAGTTTAGTATAATATTATTAGCTAGATATTATAAGAAATAAAATTTGTTGTGCTATGGTGATAAGGAAAATATAGTATTCCTCGACCATAAACATTGTAAAATACTGCCAAAAAATACACAAATGCAAAATTATATTATTTTAGGAAGATCTAGTATTCTGATGACCTTATTTCCTAGATTGAGGCTTTTGACTGAGTTATAAATTTGAATAGAAAGTGTACATACACTATAGGCTTAAAAATATTTACAAGTTTTAAACTTTGACCAAAGATTAGCTAACTAATCGAAAATGTATTATCATCATCATTTCAGCCACAGGACGTTCACTGCTGAACATAGGCCTTCCCCAGTGACTTCCAGATCGGCCGGATGGAAGCGACCTGCATCCAGCGGCTTCCTCCAACCTTTATCAGTTCGTCTGAAATTGATAAACTTATAATAATAAAATAAATTAATCTTTATTCAGGCGAATGACACCCGTACATATTGACAAATCACAATATAAATTAAATTTCAGTCATTAAATTATAGATAATAAAATAATGCATACAATTTCATTAGAATCAGTACTACACAGTACAGAGTACAGACTTATGAAATTTATTTGGCACAGTTTTTACAAACAATCAAGTACATACATAATAGGCATTATCGAGACTTCAGAGACATCATTTCAAATCTACAGAATTCACCTTAGTTATAAAGTCAGAGGATTAAACGAGTCTATATTTATAATCGTTATCAGTTTTTATGTAAGAAATAAAAGACAAGTCGAAAAAGGCTTATTTTTCTGAATGAATCGACTAAGGAGGAAAACGATTGATTCTGTGCTATTTGCTATGAACATTGAATTTATTTGTTAGATCCAAATATTTTTCAACGAATTTTCCTCATTAAGTACATTTTTTATGAATTTCTTCCGAGAAGCTCCCTAGAAAGACTCCAACTGATTCAATACTGCTCTATTTTTTGGTGTCGTTTGTTGTCAATCACAACAGCGCCTTTAATGGTTTAAGATGTTTTCAACGGTTCTGTTTTTTCTGTATTTTCTTTGATGCTGTTTTTCTTTAATATATTATTTCTCGCTTCATCTGAGTTCACGCCACACAATACCTAAGTAATACAAAAGCAGTCTTAAGGCCTCTTAACACCACCCAAGTGCCTAAAATCTCGAATATGAAAATCAAATTGTAGAATACCTGTTACTTGAATCTAAAAATTTAAAATACGATATGCTAGAAGAGGATTTAAAGAACATCTTGAATTGAATAATTTTGATTTTCCGTTAAGTCCCTTGGATTAAAACATGCACAAAAAAGCGTCTATTTTTTCATATATTGCAAATGTTCTCTTAAACGGCACAAGCTATTTCATTACTGTTTTCACGCAAAATAAGATTTTGGAAATATGCATGTTTTGAATAGAGAGTTTTTTAATTTATCGTTAAAGGCATTAATTTCATAAAAAACATGTTTTCCCGAATTTTGGAGGTCATCCGCACGCGCGAAAATGTTTGGATTAGACGCGTCAAGGTCATTCAAGCGTGTTAAGGCCTTAAGTAGAAAACATTTCACATAATTTTTATCCAAAAATGTATCATTTGATATTCAAATAGAAAAGTGATCCAAATGTATTTGGTTAGTCTATCCTTCGATTCGGACATTATACTTACTACCACATGCAAGGTCGGGTGGGACTATATTAGCTTAGGTCACTTTATGCTGCCGACGCACACTCTATTCAAACATTGCTCGATGTTTGTGCTCGCTATAAAAGTTTGCCGTAATAAACCATATCGGAAACATCGGATGGACGTATTTGGTGATAATTATTAATTGTCTGGGAGTTTGTTGCAACAGTGAGATTATACTTCACAGAAGAGCTGGATAAGTAAAATGGCCGAGTACCTACTGCAGCGATTTTTTATTTAAGCTATCGTTAACCAATTGCAGTTACCGAATTCCTAGCAAAGTCTAATGAATAATGGTGAATCTGCTTCCTTATAATCAGTAGTCGCGGGATCTCCAATGCTTGCTTCTAGCCTTGGAAGAGCCCAATAGGCAATATCTACTCGGCACTGAGTCTTATCTATTCAGCATATTGCAGTCCACTGCTGGACGAAAGCCTCCCAAAGAGCGCCAAAGACCATGATCTCCCGCTTTTTTCATCCAGCCACTGCCAGCCATCTTCCGAAAATCGTCGGTCGATCGGCTTGGGGGGCGTCCTACACTACGTTCGCAAGGCGTGGTCTCCACTCGAGAACCCGTTTACTCCATCTATCACTAGCACCGAATCCTATCCCTATTTATTCTTATTTTGTGGCGACGCACTCTCCTCATCACGACTTTGACCCGAAACCCATAGCAAAAACCTTCATCGTACGGGTCCTTTAAATATGAAAAAGTAACGACTCTACCGCTTACAATGCATAGATGTGGGTTGTACATGATGTTTTCCGGATCGGTGATAAAAGAGAAACAGTTGCAAAGGACAAAAGGCAGTTCAGTCTCTAACTAGTAGTACAACGTTTCAACATTAACATTCCTCTGGCATTGTAAAATTTTGTTTTTAGCAATTCCATGCAAGGTTTATTTGGTTTGACGGTAGTATACTCAGCTATACATATAGCTACTACATTGATCAGAGATACGCTGGCTTTGACAGCGAGAAAAAAAAACACTTGAGGAATTTCATCTTGTCACGTGACGTCCTCGGTAGCTTAGTTAGTAAAGCACTCGCCCGGCATGCGATGGGACGTGGGTTCGAGTCCCACCTGAGGTCGATGATTTTTTTCAAGTGTTATTTATCTTCAATTCCTCTGGCAATTTGTCAGTTTCCATTTGCATTTACCCCTTAACACAAACTGACTCTGAAACAACAGGCTTAATTAAAATGTTATTCCGGGACGCAAACAGTTTTACAATTAACTAGTCTCGAATTACTAAAGCTACTCAAAGCGAAGTTTAAAGCTTGGATTACGAGAACTTTTCGAAGCCCGGTGTACAAATAGTCATGTCGATAATTGCTATTAATGCTTAACGTTTATGAAAATTAATGGTTATTATTCTAAATAAATTTGCCGTGAAAACTAATAGCGATATTGTTATTGTGCATAGTGCATTCTATAGTTATTAAGAATTATATCCTTATTTTTTACGGTATCAACACAAAATATAAATGTCAGACAACATAAAAATATTAAAGTATGTAGGTAGGAGGTACTTTTATCAGTGGAGTCCTTTGCAAATAAATTTACATTATTATGAATTTTCTTAATTATTTATAAAGTATCTTCGTCGTTTCATCTGAAAAATTCAACGATATTTTAAGCCTGTTGGATACCGTAAAATAACTTCGGTGACCGAATGTAACCTGAAATAATTCAGCTGTGGTAAGCCCAACGCAATTATTTTTTAGCCTAAGGGAATTCCGAAACCTTTTTAACGAATGAAGAAAAAAAGACACCGATTCCTTACTAGTAAAATAAAATGCGAAGCATAAAAAGAGGAAAACAGATTCTGTAATAAAACAATAGGTATACTAAGGAAAAAAAAGGAGGCACAGTCTTCTTTTTTTTATCCTCATTTAGGTTCTGTTTCACTTTTTTCAAGAGGTTTTCGCTACAACCTACTCTAAGTGCTAGTCTTGAGCTATTTGAGCGATGGGAACGGGGAATCTATTCAAACCTCGGCATAATGACGTCAACTTAACACGTGTCTTATCGACCAGTTAACCTTAGTCCCTGACATACCTCCGATAACCTTAGGGATAACATACCTTCGATGGCTCTTGCGCACAAATCATTATCATTTGAATGTCCCCTGCTGGACAAAGGACGAACGCCACAGCGAATGCCACTCTGAACCGTTAGCCAAAACTAATATTTTGTTCAAATTACCGAATAGTTTCTAGATATTCGGCACACTATAATAAAGGAATATTAATTATGAAAATAATTCGCGTTATTATTTCCCTTACATCATGCTAGACAAAAGATGTAGATCCCATTTTTCCATACGTGGAAATCCGAGCCACGAACCGTGTAACTTTCCCAAAGCTATCCCATTGTCCTTTGACAGCGGTGGTCACCATACAAAAGATGCCTAACGCCCACGTATTTAAAGTACTCTATCCTGTTACACCTCGGACAATAAGACTCCCAATGTGAGGCTTAAAAGCTTTTGAGACCTGTATCAAGTATTTCGTGACGCGTCTTCGACTGTGAACGTTATAAGACCAAGACTAGAATCTCTACCTTCTTTAAGTTATTTACCTATCTGTTGGTCTCTTCGTAGACTTATATCAAAAAGGTAACTTTTATTATAAGGACTTTCCTTTGTACAGTGTTTCATGGGACAGGAAACACCGAACGAATTTGGATGAAATTTTGCCAAAATTTCAAACAAACATCCATGCATCCCTCCTAACAAACTTTCGCATTTATAAGTAATACTAGTAGGGATAGTAGGATATAACCAACATCAATGTTGTTTTAAGGAAAAATATATTGAAAGCACCCAGAACGCGCGGACAGAGCACTGTGAAGACTATATAAGTGCCCGGAAGCGGGCCTATATCCAGAATAAAGAATTTCATTTAATTTTATTTTACTAAATATATTACGCTTGAAACATTAAACAAACCCTTTCTTCCTTAAACATGGAAGTCAATCATTGACAATTCAGACTATCGTATAGCATAATTGGTTATTCGTCTTGCTGTTTTTTAATGATATGGCGGAATGAACATACCGTTACCACTTGGCGGAATGAACATACCGTTTCACATTACGACTTTAATTCGCAAATATACCCGGGTAACATGAGCGCCGAGAACTGAAGTGTTTGACGGGGACGACGTATGAGAGCTTCGTCGTTGATTTGAAGTAGTGCTGCTGTAAGCGACGTTTTTCATAAATACTATTTTGCCTCACCTTAATATGCAGAAAACGAACAAGTAGGTACTCTCCAAAGTAAATATATATATATGAATGAAATAACGGGGTCTTAGGAAGATTTAAAATGGGCATTATGCCTTGATGGAATCAGATTACGTTTTCAAGTTTATTCTACATTTTTAAATAGGTTCGTGGAGAGTGGAAAGGCTTTTGCCCTGAAGTGGGATCATCTTTCATCTCCTCAAGAGAAATACATGTGAAGCCGAGTTGATTCCACACCACAGTCTACTAAACTGAACTTTAACAGTAAAAACGTAGAATTTTTCAGCATTATAATGGCATGCGTTAATCCTATTCGGATATGAGGTTTTAGAGCTAAGTCTAAAAGTATCATTTTCTGTTTATCCAAAAGAGTTGTGTGTGTGCTTTCTTTGCCAAGAAAGATAATCTCTCACAGTATTGAATATGCCGTATGTAGACGATTTTCTTTGTAGCTTTGAATCTTAAAATTAGGCCGCTACTTTTTGATTTTCTGTTCATAAGATAGTTAATAGGACAAAGCTGACTTGTCATTTTAAGATACTACTATATAATATATGCCCTTGCCCTTTTTTATGTGCTTTCCACTTTTAGCAGCTATTTACAAAATTGAATCATAATCTCTAACCGATATCATCTTAGTCGGATTTGCTTCGCTACATCACGCCTAATCTCCTATCTCTGAGAGCTTACTTTTCTTCATAAGCGTGTAACATTAATAAAGTACCAAAAGTACGTTTTCTGGGTTTCTTTTTAGTTTTATCGGTTTGGAATGGAAATGACTGGCTTATCGTCCCTCTTGCTCATCGACCTTGACTTGGTGTGTGGTGCAAATATTTGAACTGATTTTGATAGAATTTTGCGTTCGCCGCGCGTTGTGTTGAATCCTTATTTAGTTAACACAACTCTATAAGCAAATTACAATCCTTGTGTTACTAGGTAAAGATTTCTTTACTGGAAGCGTCGCCCACGGCCCAACATAACGGGATCTTTCATTTCATGAATTGATTCCTATCTCCCAAATTCTTATTGTTATTTATTGTTTATTAGATTTTATATTGTTCATTAAATCAGTAAGCGTACGTAAGCTAGCTTAAAGTAAAAATGAAATAAGGACTGTCATTTTGTTTCATTGAAACGCAATTTCACATGGTTCGGACCAAATATTTTCCAAGCAGTCATTAGTCTTTGTCAGAAGTAGAGGGCACCCGGCGTTTACCCATATATTAGGCTCAGTCCTGATTTCACCTGTGATTAGCTGATTGGTCGCCCGCCCACCATCTTTATTAATGAAAACAAATGTTTGCTTGCTTTTATCTTTGTGCCGCCCGAATTAATGTCAACAAATCGGTGCTTTCAGATCGTTTTATCGGATGTCAATGTAGATTGTGCTCAATGATGACTACTGATATACTATGTTTAGTTAATGTATCCAATCGATTGTAGCAACACACAATAAGTTCAAACATTTGAGTTATTCGTATTAAGTTTTCATATTGATGTGTAAACTAAATTAGATACAATCATGGCTAAAATATATTCCTTTAGTATTAGTATGTCTCTTGAGAACGTTGAATGCCTTATAGGTTTTAATAAGGTTGGGTATTTAATTAATTATTAGGTGACTAACTACTTCTCTATTCATTTAATTTAATGAGATCTTAAAAATCATTTATAAACTATTTAAATAGATTTTTAATACTTGAAAAAAAAGTGCTTAGTGGTCAAAGCATTCGTCCGGTATGTGATGGACGTGGGTTCGGATCCCACCTGAGGCGAACGATTTTTAAGTATTTTTCAAGTATTAAAAATCTTAGATAAACCTAGCATGGTAATTGCTAAAAACAAAAATTTTAATTATTTAAATAGAGTAATACAATCAATTAATTTCTTAGACTATCACACAATCTTTGAACTATATAGCTTTAATAATAGTAACTGGATAAATTAAATAATGCAAATAATTATAGTCAGTCATACAGTCATTTTAAGGTAACAAGTGTAACAACCCATTCATGATCATCAGCATCACACAAAAAAATTACACTGTTTTCGTAGTTGCGTAGCGAAACACTTCAAGATGACCAAAGAAGATTTTTATTCTGTGATGACCGTATTCTGTGGACCCAGAAAACGATTGATCTCTTCTTAAACCTTTCGGAAATCTAACCAGACGATACCAGCGTTGTAAAGATAAGAGCCTCGCGTCCGCGATATTGGCTTCGTTAAAATTCGAATTTAACACAGCTTCGGCGGTTATCAACGTCTTGGATTGTTTTTACAAATATATTGGTTGTGTCGTGTGGTACCGCACGTTAAAATAATTGCAGCACCCATTCCCTTCCTATGGGTGTCGTAAGAGGCGACTACAGTCAGGAGAACCGCCACAATAAGACGGGCAGCAGCGTCTCCTCTCCACCATTGGCCAAACTGCGATTGCCAACCCGCCTGCCAAGCGTGGCGATTATGGCAAAATCTTCCTTTTGGAGAGGCCTGTGCCCAGCAGTAGACTGATATAGGCTAGTGATGATGTGATTGGTTGTTACTGATCGGTGTTAGGAAGTGTATTATATTTATTACATTCGCAGTGCGCATGTTTTGATACGTCCTGTGCCAAATTCGTGTCAGTTCGGCACTCTTACAAGTACAAAAGTAACACCAATAACACGTACATATTTCTTTTAGGTGGAAATAATGAATGGATTTCCCGAAGTTTTCCCCTGAAACCTAATCCATCCACCCTTTTATATAAAAGCCAAATGAAGCACCCACTCGTGATGAATCGAGTTCCCATTACTCGGCACTCCGTCCTCGGGCAAATATTTCGTGCTAACTTTCAACATAATGGATTTGCTTTTACTTTTATTTCGAAATATTTGTTATACAAATAACAACTGTTTGATTTTCAAAATGCATTTTTTTAATGGATACGGTTTTAACAAATCGGATACTTTACTGTTATAACAATGATTGATCATCAGTGTCATACTGATATGAACTATGTTATTATCATATCATTCGGACAAACTTTTCGCCAATCTGATATGTTCTATACTGATATCCAATCGATTCCCGGTTCAGTTTACCTGCAAGCACCGCTGTCTTTGCATTTTAGAATTAATGTACATATCCCACCTAGCCGCGCACAGTGTGCGCATCGTCTGTGAAAACAGTGTAGGTACTGCAGTGTTGATAGATGCACGTCCACCTATAACATGAGTATATTAATTCCTTTGAGACAGTTTCAGGGGCTTAGTCCTGGCTCATACGTATTATTATTATATCGTCAACGTAGACATCAGGTAAAACAAAGGATCGTGCTCATTACACAAACATTTGTCCCTTCCTGATTGAAACCCTCGGCGGCTCCGTGACTTTGGCTTTGTGGCATAGATAGAGAAATATATGCTTCTTATTAGAAATATTAGTCGCTGACATAGCCCGAAGAATTAGCCAGCTAAAGTGGCAATGGGCGGGGCACATAGCACGAAGAACTGACGGCCGATGGGGCAGAAAGGTTCTGGAATGGAGGCCGCGTACCGGCAAGCGCAGCGTGGGACGTACACCCACCCAAAAGGTGGGCAGACGACATTGTAAAAGTCGCAGGACGACGCTGGATGCAGGCCGCTTCCAACCGGCCGATCTGGAAGACACTGGGGGAGGCCTTTATTCAGCAGTGGACGTCCTGTGGCTGAGATGATGATGATGATGATGCTCCTTATTGCATGCATACCACACAAAACATCGTTACACTTACTACAAAGGTTTAGTAAAACGCTTTATCCAGAATCTTAAATTTCATACCATGACAGCTATACTTTGTTTTCAGTGAAGACAAAACCCAGTTGTGTAGTTGATTTGATGAAGTCTGACTTATAAGAGAAACTAAGATTAATTGAACATCCACGATCAAAATCTTGCTTCAGATCTCTTGAAATAAAAAATATATTCTCCAAAAAGATGCAAGAAACATAAGGTAAATATTGCTGCCGAATCCAGCCGATACCTTCCCTAAGCAGTTATTGGGGACCCAATGGGCCGGATAAAAGAAATATTATACGGACTCCGAGCCAAATATTGCCAATTTACCGCTCGCTGCTTCAATAAAACCAAAAACAAAGGGAATAGGAAATACAAAGAATGGCCGATAAGGGCGAGACGATTTCTGAACGACTTCTGATCGGTTATATCCAGGTCTCATACAAAAGAGGCCGGTCCGGTTAAAAACCATTACCCCACAGCGAAAAACCAGCCATTAACGCGCATAGTTTCCTTTATCATCAATCAGATCGTGTCAGTCCACTCTGCTTATAGACCTCTCCTAAAGGATACCGCTTAGTCCAATCCTCGACTATTCTTTTCCATTTACCGTCATATCTCTCCACTTTGTTGGAGGGTGCCCAACGCTGCGTTTGTTATGAGGCCTATTACTAAATTTTAACAGTTTTGCGGTTGTTTGGTGATAACTGGTAATTTAAAAGATACCTAAATAAAAAATCGGAGGCCGCTACGTACTATAAAATAACGAAATGAATTTTTTGCTTTGTCCATAATGGTTATGATGATAATTAAATAAAAATTACTTAATGAAACTTGTAGGTTTTCCTTTTTGTAGTACGTAGCGGCCTACGATTTTCAATTGATTGATATTAAATGACCAGTAAATACAAAACAACCGCAAAACTATCAACATTTTGTAATAGGCCTCTTAAGTCGCAATCTGCACTGAAACATTGGTTCCACGGTTCCACCTGGACTCCGGGTAGCGAAAAATAGGAAATTAATGATTTTGGATGAGACTCAACTTTTTGGATTAATTAGCCCTATTTATAGTAGTACTAGTACGGTATCCAGTTGGTCTATCAATTAAGCAATTGTAAAGTAGGTAGAAAATTTATTAAATTTTTCGTTTTTTTATTATTTTTTTGTGTGAAGTAAGTCAACTACAGATAAATTCTAATATTTCTGACTGTCAGGGTTTTGCAAAAAGATTTTAATTTAAAATACTATCTATCTATCTATAATATTAGCACGGTAATATTATCTATAATATTTGTTTACATTTAACTTCGTGCCAGGATTAAAAAATGAGATATTTCGTAGAACGTCTCTATTTATAATATTCATTTAGTTCGTGTATACCACATCTTTAAAACCCGAAGCATGACCTCAAACATGTAAAAGGAAAAATGAGATGTATACAGCGTAACTTTAATCAAAAGCCTGTATTAATAAATAAGAGATGCTGAAAGGATCTGTTTTGCATTTCATTACAAATACATAGTAGCCCTGTGTTGTGACCCATTCCCCATTGCATAAGCTGAACGAGTTTCGCTTAGCGGACGTTTTTTGATTATTAAGTTGACGACTTCAATTTCAACCCCCTGTTTTTTTAAAAGAGGTTTGGTCGTTAATGGAGTATTTTTCTTTTATTATGGAGGTAAACTAACTCTAGCCGTTATGAGTCGTTAATACCTGAGTTGATGTGGTATAAAAAAAATATGAAATCTTTGACTATTCCAATTTCAACCCAAACATTTTTTATAAACTCTGTACGTGCACTTTCTGATGGCTAATTCCAGTGTCAAGTAAAACACATTTTTATGTGGGGACCAACACACTGAATGGCCCGTCGCTTTCACGATATGATTGAAAAAAACATATTTTAAACATACAAATTCGCACCCATTGAAAAATATGTCGTATTTAAGCACCATTATATAAGTTCTAGTTTACAAGTAAATTTAAAACTCAATGAAACGGGAATTAACGCGATCATAATTAAGGTACAAAATGTTACCTCTTTTGCCTGATGTTTCGATCGGGTTACACCGACCGTGGTCACAGGCTGACTGGAACAGCGATGTCTTCACTCCGTATGAGAGGCAGATTCTTCATCTACCTTCATAATATTATTTTCACGCCATGTACCGTCGCACACCACACTCACTGTCTCCCTATTCTGCACACTAACCGCCGCGTCCGTATTCAGGTGAGAAATTGATCGCGAAACAAAACGAGATTGTCTATTTTTAATTACTGGATTCCTTGTCTGGATGATTTGAAATTTCATTGAGTTTTAAATTATGCAACGCGAAAGTTTAAAAGTAATTATTACAAGTAATTTTTTAAAAATCCTATTTAACAATAAAGTTTCCAAAAATAGTACATTTTCTATACGGTTTAGACTTTTATAATTCTTATGAGGTTTATAAAACTCTAAACCGAACCATTACAGTCTGTCACTTGTACCACACCCCAACCCCGGCAGGCAGACTTACTATGGAGTGGTGGAGAATTAGCCCCGTTATTGCGGCCTGTACAAAAGTTTGCGCGCACATAGTTCCGCTCCGACGAAATCCGTTTTAAGCTTGAGTTCCACGAAGTGTAACCAAAAGTTTTTATGAGGCATCGTTATGAGAATATTCTCGACACGTTTTGGACAGATTTTTTAATATGTGTCATAATATAGTATTAATATACATAAACGACTAATGAGCAGTAAAATTACCCCCTAAATGGTAGTTAACTATAAAAGTAGGAGCTTATTTTATATGTAGAGCAGACAAACCCAAAACGGGTAAATTTTGGTAAAAAAAGTTTTAAATTTTGTACCGTTTGCATTAATTACAAAGTGAGGGAAGATGTGAGCGTTGAAACATACAAAAAAAAACGTTATTCCCTATTAGGCAGCCTATCCATTTTGAGCTTGAGTCCCATAGATACCTAAATGTTATTAATGTCAAATTATTCTGCCAAATAATAATCAATAAAATATAACTTGTCCAAATTATCGGAGTTTCTGAAGATAATACATTATGTTGTAATTAATTTGTTTCAGTTGGAGAATGTGCAGCTCCTGGACAAGTACAACCTGCGGAACCCCTCCAAGGGCACGCTGTACTTCGCCACCACGCACCTTATCTTCGTCGATCATGAGATGAGGAAGGAGACATGGGTATGTATTGTATTATCTATAGTTGGATATCCTTTATTCCTACATTATTAGCAGGTATTAGCAGGTTGTTAATTCCTGCTTATAATGTAGGAGAAGAGCTATATGTGAAGCTAAGCTAGAAGCTATAAGTGTGCAAAATTAAGTTCAGCTGTTATAGTGCGATTGAGTAACAGACGTCCTTTGACACTTATATTGTATTGTAGAATAAAGGTTAAAAATGTTTTAAGCAAACAAAAGAAAATATGCCAACGTTTAAATCTGAAACAAGTGCCTCAACAGTGAACATCAAAGGTAGAGCGAGAAAACGCGGGTTAACAGTCAGATGACTTATTTCAAAGGCATTTTAACAATTCAGATAGGCAAAGTCCGTTTTTGACAGTAAAACATTAGGGCTGGCTGGAAAAGCGCCACAAATGGTGATCTTGTTTAATGTTGTCCTTTGCAGCTGCGGTTGAAAAGGGTCGCTGACAGAGATTAGGGATTGGTCCCAAAGTAAATCTTTGATTGGCGGGAAACTCCACGGAAAAAGTGACGCGGTTTTAGTTTTGTTGGTTAAGCAAATGAGCGACATTATTCATAGGTACCTCTTTTTAACCGACTTCAAAAAAAAGGAGGAGGTTCTCAATTCGTCTGAATGTTGTTTTTTTTTTTGTATGTATGTTACGCGATTACGCCGTCAATTATGGACCGATTTCAAAATATATTTTTTAGTTTGAAAGGGTATACTCCCGAGGTGGTCCCATTTCCACCAAGTCAGATTCTGATGATGGGATCCCTGAGAAATCGAGGGCAACCTTCAATTTTTATAGGCACCCATAATGTTTTGCATATATTTTCTGACTCGATGCTGATTTTTGGGTCTGGTAATCATCATGTCATGTTGCTGACCTGATGATGGAAGCCACAGAACTCCTTAACGGATAGGAGTTAGAAGATAATACTGCAATTTGTCGACAGAACGTATTTCGCAGTGTGTTGAGCAGACGTGGAGCTTATGAGGTACCAGACCGCCAATTTTTATTTACTGGGGGCGTACCCGCACACCCAGTAACGAAAAAAATTTGAAAGTTCCTTTCTTAATTTAACCTGTTATTTAACGCGAGACCTTATCCTATGGTTACGACACCAAAATAGCCGCCGTTCTGGTTGGAGTGTAGGTAAACCCTTTTCTTAAGACTTAAAAATTTTCGTCGAAAAATTGACCCTATATAACACCTTATTATTATCAAACCATTGGATGGGGGGTCCATAGAGGACCAATATTAGTTAAGGTTACTTTGCTGTAAAGTAATTTTTGGCGAAGTTAGGAGGGAAAAAATAGAGGACTTAACACTTAAAATTGTAAAATAAAAAAAGTTTAATAAAAAACTAAACACCGACTTCAAAATGAAACTAAAAAGCGAAAAATAATATTGACTAAAACATACCTAATCAGTTCTTTTTGGAGTCGGTGCGAATGAACACATTTTAACTCTCGATGGCTGGCACCGACTCCAAAAAGAACTGATTAGGTATGTTTTAGTCAATATTATTTTTCGCTTTTTAGTTTCAATTTGAAGTCGGTTTTTAGTTTTTTATTAAACTTTTTTTATGTTATTCAACTTTCATGTAAGTATTTGAAAAAAGGTAGAGGTTCTCAATACGACAGGTTAAACTTACGGTTCTATTTTATTTAGTTAACTTACTTTCTGGGGATAAATTATCCCCTGCTGAAATACGTCAACTTTCACTTTGATACTATATTTAAATCTATACTTCTATACTAATATTATAAAGAGGAAAGATTTGTACCTATTTTTGTATGTACTGGGCCGATTTAAAAAAATATTTCACCAATAGAATGCTACATTCTTCCAATTTGACATAAGCTACATTTCATTTTGAAAAAAATTAGGGATCCTTGGTAAAATTTGAACAATGTAACCGAAGGTGTAGAAAAATGAGTCTTAAAATGTCTTTCGTCGAATGCGCTGCCGAAACTATTAGCGATAATTGTCTACCCCGTGCGAAGCCGGGACGGGCTGCTAGTCACAAATAAAATGACAGTCTTGCTTGTGGGACTTAAAGTATTTTATAGGAGAGGATTTTTTGACAATTCAGCGTTTTCAGCGATTAAATTTAAGCAGTAAAATCACCTCCTCCATTAAAATAGGACCATAAATGTATGACCATGCATAACTATTTAACTGGACGTCTAAATATGGTGATACTTTTTTTTATTGAGTATCGTTCTATTAAAAATTTATTATTTTTCAACAAGAGGATTCCTCGATTGATATTAAAGGATTCCTCGTAAAGAATTCACGACTAAAAAAGCATGAAAAATACAACTACTCTTGTCACAGGATATTTGTGTCTAAGGCCTTAAAATGAGTGAAATGCCTAAAATCTAGGATCGAACCAGGCTTTATTACTGTAGCAGGTCTGAGCAGATGTTGCGGCTTATTTATTCTGTGGTCGAAGCGAATAGTAAGTATAGGATAGTACGATAAGGCCCATGAAGCTAAGTTTTAAATGCCCTTTTTAGGAGGGATTTAAGGGTAGACTTCTATTTTTTAATGACCACATAATATTGTACTGCTGCGGTTTGCGTATAACTTCTGGCTTGGGTAATATCCCGTAACTAAGAAGTTTAGACTAGCAATATTAACCGCGCTATTTATGTAAGCTAATCCTAAAGTTCCACTTGCAAAACCACTTAAAATCGAGATTTAGCCTACATTGGGCTAACTATATTGACATATTCACAATAATTTTGTTTTGCAATCTTTTCTCTATAGTCCAAATTAATTGCGACAATGTTTTCTGTGCAGTAAAAAGTTTATTTTGATGTTACAAAAAGCTATTTTAGTAATTTTAGTTTCGTAGCTCACAGGATACAACACCAGTAGAAGTAAATGTGGGTCGTGCGTGGGATCACGATTTAACATAACATAACATTGCCATAACAGCATAACTAAGCCACGTCCAATAGATTTACAGGACTGTTAATTATTTTTAAAATTTATCATGTATGTTTTTAATTCTGGAAGCAATAATTTTTAATTTCACAAAATGACTTAATAACGCTACTCATTTGTGGTTGACAATGGTCAGTCTCTCCGTCATTTTTTGGTTATTCTATGATCCGGTTCTAGAATTGACCGGAATTTCCCGTCGAGTGACATTGAGAGCCACGCTGACTGGATTAAGTTGATTTATTCTGAGCTCTACGCAGCGGACAGACGACAAATTGTTTAAATTACAGTCACCTTCAATGGGATATACATTTTCACTTGACATTACGCTAGGTCACAGTTGCTTAGGACGTCGAGGATGACATTTATTTATGGTTAGACAAAGATAGAAATTGTATTAAAAGTACGTAAACACCTGGAGCCTTACTATGATCTCATATATCTTTATCTTGTTTATTTCTATATAGACTTTGACTTTAAGACAACACTGCTTACGTACTGTTCTGTGTTTATTGTCTGGTAATCTCATTATAGGTCGACATGCAACACATCGGAAACCGATTAGTTGTCAATCTTCTAATTTTAATTTGGTTGTAAAGCCACAAAGCCATACCTATTTGTAGATACTTTACAGAACAAAAAACCCAGGAGATCACTACCCAACCTCATTTTCTTTTCAGATACTCCTGATGCACATATCCTCAGTGGAGAGGCTGCCGATCACAACGACAGGCTCCCCGCTCCTGGTCCGGACCAAAACGTTCCAATCGGTGTTCTTCGTCATTCCTCGGGAGCGGGACTGCCACGAAATGCATCAGACGCTGCTTAGACTGAGCCAACCAGGTATGTGATACATCAGAACTTCTAAAAATAATTCGATAAACATATTTATATTGCGATTGCTAGAAATTTACTGTTTATGCTGCCGCACGCACTTCATTGATATCCTACAAGGGCTTAAAGGCCTACCTTCTTTTTTATTTTGTTGGAAAGTGTGTTTGTATATGAGAGCGTGGACTATAGTTTAGCAGCAGGAACTGGATGGGCTTCCTATAGGGGAATGGCTTCCTATTGGGTGCAGGTATCTTAAGACAAACATGATTACATAAACAAGACAAAGTATATTTACTCTCCACATACACTGATGAAGTTTCTATGTATTGTAGTTACTTACAAGGTTTATGATTATAATTATTTACGAAGGGGAAACACATGGAGAGAACGAACAATAAAATTGAAAAAGCCTAGCCACAGTTTTTGTATTACTCGATAATATAGTGATATTTGATAGCATGCCAAAATATATATCTACGTAAATCTTTTTCTATTTTAGTTCACATAGACGAGTTGTACTGCTTCCACTACAAGTCTACTCCAGACGACCTTCCAAAGTCTGCCGGGTGGAACTTCTTTGACATACAAACGGAATTCCAGAGGATGAACGTTCCCAATGAGCAATGGGTTCTGTGCAACGCTAATAAGGATTACGAGGTAAGTCCTAGTGTCTGATGGATTTCTATTGGTACTAACGAATACTTTCACTGGTACGTGAAGATACACTTATGAACCCATGACATGTATCATGCAGGAATTGCATCTGGCGCCGCGAAGTTGCGCATTTTGAACAATGCCAGTTTAATCTAATCCCCTTAGGACACAATCAGATTTGCCAAGACCAGGTGTCTCCAAGTCCACGTCCACGTCAGATGTCTACCCCATCGGTTATCGTTTCTACGTCAAATGTGTAAAAAGCTAAAACGATGACTTTGGTTTTGAGTCAGATGACCTCATTTCGTTTTTTTTTAGAGAAATCCACATCTTATCTCTCTGAATATAAAGCTAGCTGAGCTACTTTTATTTGGTGTTCTATTTGTACCGAGTGTGTCCCCACGTCTCGGATCCGTACACACTCATTAAAGACGGTCGATGTCATGCTATGGCATTATTTCAGCTCTGCGACACCTACCCCAGTGAGATCTACGTACCGGCGCGTGCGTCGACAGCCGTGCTGCTGGGCAGCGCCAGCTTCAGATCCCGCGGGCGGCTGCCGGCGCTGGCGTACCTGCACCACAACAAGGCCGCCATCGCGCGCTGCAGTCAGCCGCTCAGCGGGTTCTCTGCCAGGTGCGTGACGCTACTGGTGTATAGTAGCCCCTTACTCCGGCGCTGGCGTACCTGCACCACAACAAGGCCGCCATCGCGCGCTGCAGTCAGCCGCTCAGCGGGTTCTCTGCCAGGTGCGTGACGCTACTGGTGTATAGTAGCCCCTTACTCCGGCGCTGGCGTACCTGCACCACAACAAGGCCGCCATCGCGCGCTGCAGTCAGCCGCTCAGCGGGTTCTCTGCCAGGTGCGTGACGCTACTGGTGTATAGTAGCCCCTTACTCCGGCGCTGGCGTACCTGCACCACAACAAGGCCGCCATCGCGCGCTGCAGTCAGCCGCTCAGCGGGTTCTCTGCCAGGTGCGTGACGCTACTGGTGTATAGTAGCCCCTTACTCCGGCGCTGGCGTACCTGCACCACAACAAGGCCGCCATCGCGCGCTGCAGTCAGCCGCTCAGCGGGTTCTCTGCCAGGTGCGTGACGCTACTGGTGTATAGTAGCCCCTTAGTCCGGCGCTGGCGTACCTGCACCACAACAAGGCCGCCATCGCGCGCTGCAGCCAGCCGCTCAGCGGGTTCTCTGCCAGGTGCGTGAGGGTAGCTACACACACAATCGTGCATTTTCCGGCATTGTCGGTTTGGCAGTATTTGTCGAACAACACATCCGACCCTAAGCATCTATTACATTACACCCATCTACATAATATTCGGTGTTGCCGCCCGGTTGCGCCGAATAATGCAGGTGTCGTGTGTAGCAACACTGACACTCGCAACTAGCTAGTGTGTAGTAGACACTTAACCCCAGCGAGATGTAGCACTAGCTGCAGGTCGCGTGGGGAAGATTTCCAAAGCGGTGAAGAGGGAGGAGTGCATCTAGGTTTCATACCGCTTTGGTTGTCATTTGTGTGAAAACACAGCTTCTTTCCTCGCCACTTTGGTGGAACCAACTTTTATATTCACTACTGATATACCAGCTGTCCTGAAAAATGTGTTAGTACAGTTAGTCTTCCCCCTTTGAAAAAAATGGTGGGTCAGCTTGTACAGTGACAAACACGCCAGAGTGCGTAGTGAGACACTAACTTTAGACTACTATGCCATGTGACAGGAGATTAATCTTGGCGATACTAATAAATACTGGTTATGTTGTATGTCTGCACAGGTGCATGGAAGACGAACAGATGCTCGACCTGATCCGGCGAGCGAACCCCAACTGCGGGTACATGTACGTCGTCGACACACGTCCGAGGGTGAGACACTTTATATCTTCTCTGCTTTAAAGTTTGTACTTCTTAGTCCCAGTTGCCTCTTTTTAGTTGCGGTATGCTTGATGAAATAAAAATCTAAATATTTGTTGCTGAAAAAGCCCAAAATACTTTGTTTTGCAAATAAACGATTGAACTTGAACTTAAAATTCTATGATCTACCTTTAAAGTGAAGACATTTATCATTCGAGTTGATATATCTTACGTATAAACTTTTAGATAAACGCAATGGTGAACCGCGCAGCAGGCAAAGGCTACGAGAACGAAGCGTTCTACGAGAACATCAAGTTCCAGTTCATGGGCATCGGGAACATTCACGTCATGCGCAAGAGTCTGCAGAAGCTCGTCGAGAGTAAGTATCATATCATCATCATCATGTCAGCCTATTGCAGTCCACTGCTGGACGTAAGCTTTCCTAAGGAGCGCCAAAGAGCATGATCTGCCGCTGATTTTATCTAGCCACTGCTAGATTTTATCCTAAGGTCGTTCCATTGAGATGGAGGACGTCCTACACTACGTTTGCAAAGGCGTGGTTTCCACTTGAGAACTCGTTTACTCCATCATTGGTTCTGCGACAGACGTGGCAAGCCCACTGTTGATAAGTATACATGATGGAACCCAAAAACGCAGGCCGTACTGGGATACCGATACCGAAGCGAAACGAAGGTCGTTTCGCTTCGATCCGATGTCTTCGATGTCACTAAACAACAAGTTACAAACGTGCAACTTCATACAATGCGCAATGTTTAAAGCCTAACTTCTGTATACCCACAATTAAATACTATAACAAGGTCTTCAATTAATATAGGATAATAACAAATTTTAAAATAAACGTGAATGTTTATAAGTAGTGAGCATAATTTTTATTTATTTAAATCTTTATTTTTCATTTTTTACAGCATGCGAACAGAACAGTCCGACTATGTCTTCCTTCTTAAACGGCTTAGAGTCCTCAGGGTGGCTGAAACACATCAAGTAAGTGACTGCACTAAATACGTCATATACATTCTTGAACAAGGCCTTGATTATTGGTTTGCTGAAATCAAGAAGTTGTGTCAACTTGCTCCTTATGCATAACGCCTTCAGTCTTGGGTGGGTTGTAAGCGTCAGCAGGTCCAGATCTAAGAGAGGGGGGGGGGGGGGGCAAACCGGGGCACTTGACCCGGGCGGCAGTTTAATTGCGCCAAATCCTTGAAACAAGAATTTGATGTCTCATTAAATTATGGTTCAGCTGGACAACAGTTTCAGAAGAGATTCGATATTGTAGTATTCACTTTTTTTTGCGCTCACTTCGCTCGTGGATTTTGTTTTATTTCCTTGCTGTTTACTCTAGGTACAATGGCGCTATGCTAATAAAAAATTGGGCTCGTAATCGTTTAGTTCGCAATAGGTTCTTGCTCCTCATGTTAAATTTTAATCACCGTTTTCTAAAAACGTGATAAAAATTACGCATCATCCCTTTCAGTATAACTTTATATTATTCAGATTATGGCAAAGGTGGAGGCCTAAATGTATGAAAGTTACAATTTTATTGCGCGGCTTTTATATATTCTGCGTGCCGCTGCTGCAGTCGCATTCGCCAATGCTGTAGCCGTTTCCTTGTCGTGCCATCTTGTCAAAAATGTCTCAAATCTCAATAAAATTTCGAACACGCTTCGCTCGCAGTTTTTTCCGGTTATATTGAAAGAATACGCGGCTATGCGACTGACCCCCCCCCCCCCCCTCCCCCCTAGGCAAAATCCCTAGCTAAGCCCATGTTTTTCTCAAACACTGAAGTGAGGGGGCGCCACTATCAAGCTTTGCCCCGGTACGATAATATCGTACATCCGGGGCTGAGCGTCAGAATCAGAATCAACATAACTCTCTCACTTCTAATCGTGGTCGAGTAGTTGCATCTACTTATAATGATGTAAATCTGTACAGATCGATACTAGACACATCATGGTGGATCGCGTGCGCCATCGAAGCAGGCGTGAGCGTGTGCGTGCACTGCAGCGACGGCTGGGACCGCACCGCGCAAGTGTGCTCGCTCGCCGCGCTCTGCCTCGAGCCTCACTACCGCACCATCAACGGCTACCAGGCGAGTCTAGCGATACTACCCGCGACACTGTACAGCTACAGGCGCAGTGTGCTCGCTCGCTCGCCGCGCTCTGCCTCGAGCCTCACTACCGCACCATCAACGGCTACCAGGCGAGTCTAGCGATACTACCCGCGACACTGTACAGCTACAGGCGCAGTGTGCTCGCTCGCTCGCCGCGCTCTGCCTCGAGCCTCACTACCGCACCATCAACGGCTACCAGGCGAGTCTAGCGATACTACCCGCGACACTGTACAGCTACAGGCGCAGTGTGCTCGCTCGCTCGCCGCGCTCTGCCTCGAGCCTCACTACCGCACCATCAACGGCTACCAGGCGAGTCTAGCGATACTACCCGCGACACTGTACAGCTACAGGCGCAGTGTGCTCGCTCGCTCGCCGCGCTCTGCCTCGAGCCTCACTACCGCACCATCAACGGCTACCAGGCGAGTCTAGCGATACTACCCGCGACACTGTACAGCTACAGGCGCAGTGTGCTCGCTCGCTCGCCGCGCTCTGCCTCGAGCCTCACTACCGCACCATCAACGGCTACCAGGCGAGTCTAGCGATACTACCCGCGACACTGTACAGCTACAGGCGCAGTGTGCTCGCTCGCTCGCCGCGCTCTGCCTCGAGCCTCACTACCGCACCATCAACGGCTACCAGGCGAGTCTAGCGATACTACCCGCGACACTGTACAGCTACAGGCGCAGTGTGCTCGCTCGCTCGCCGCGCTCTGCCTCGAGCCTCACTACCGCACCATCAACGGCTACCAGGCGAGTCTAGCGATACTACCCGCGACACTGTACAGCTACAGGCGCAGTGTGCTCGCTCGCTCGCCGCGCTCTGCCTCGAGCCTCACTACCGCACCATCAACGGCTACCAGGCGAGTCTAGCGATACTACCCGCGACACTGTACAGCTACAGGCGCAGTGTGCTCGCTCGCTCGCTCGCCGCGCTCTGCCTCGAGCCTCACTACCGCACCATCAACGGCTACCAGGCGAGTCTAGCGATACTACCCGCGACACTGTACAGCTACAGGCGCAGTGTGCTCGCTCGCTCGCCGCGCTCTGCCTCGAGCCTCACTACCGCACCATCAACGGCTACCAGGCGAGTATAGCGATACTACCCGCGACACTGTACAGCTACAGGCGCAGTGTGCTCGCTCGCTCGCCGCGCTCTGCCTCGAGCCTCACTACCGCACCATCAACGGCTACCAGGCGAGTCTAGCGATACTACCCGCGACACTGTACAGCTACAGGCGCAGTGTGCTCGCTCGCTCGCCGCGCTCTGCCTCGAGCCTCACTACCGCACCATCAACGGCTACCAGGCGAGTCTAGCGATACTACCCGCGACACTGTACAGCTACAGGCGCAGTGTGCTCGCTCGCTCGCTCGCCGCGCTCTGCCTCGAGCCTCACTACCGCACCATCAACGGCTACCAGGCGAGTCTAGCGATACTACCCGCGACACTGTACAGCTACAGGCGCAGTGTGCTCGCTCGCTCGCCGCGCTCTGCCTCGAGCCTCACTACCGCACCATCAACGGCTACCAGGCGAGTCTAGCGATACTACCCGCGACACTGTACAGCTACAGGCGCAGTGTGCTCGCTCGCTCGCCGCGCTCTGCCTCGAGCCTCACTACCGCACCATCAACGGCTACCAGGCGAGTCTAGCGATACTACCCGCGACACTGTACAGCTACAGGCGCAGTGTGCTCGCTCGCTCGCCGCGCTCTGCCTCGAGCCTCACTACCGCACCATCAACGGCTACCAGGCGAGTCTAGCGATACTACCCGCGACACTGTACAGCTACAGGCGCAGTGTGCTCGCTCGCTCGCCGCGCTCTGCCTCGAGCCTCACTACCGCACCATCAACGGCTACCAGGCGAGTCTAGCGATACTACCCGCGACACTGTACAGCTACAGGCGCAGTGTGCTCGCTCGCAGCAATAAGAATATTACAGGGTGTAAAAAAAGGCTTAACGAAGCCTTAAACCACGAATTCTATACATAAAACCAAGTAGAATGCAAAAAAAAATAATTGCTGGGAAATGACTTTTATTTTTGGGTATCAAAAAAAATAACTTATTTCTAACCCGCAATGTATAGCGCGCACGCCACAGACTATGCCTGTGTGTGTAAGCGGATCATGTTTCTTTGTAAAAAAGTTTAGTATTATCAAACAGAAGTAAATTATGTAAAAATCTTTGAAAAAAAATTGTAACTTTGACTGTCAATAACTCGGTAACCCGTCATTGCCCAGGTATAGTGTAAAAGAGAAAATTTATCGTAATAATACGTAGAATATGAGGTGTTCGGCTTCGTTAAGCCTTTTTTTACACCCGATATACTGATGAGCGCAATATCATCATCATCGTTTCAGCCACAGAACGTCCACTAATGAACATAGGCCTAAGACAACTTTCAGGTAGATTCACAGCTAAGAAGAAAAGGGGTGCCTAATGTAAAAAATTTCATCATAATCATTTTGGCCTCATATGCACTGAACATGGGCATTCCAATAACTTTCAGATTGGCAAGCGGCCTGCAACTAGCTGCTCCCGGTTATCTTTACCAAGTTTTCTGGAGAGCAAGCAACTTTTACCAGATCGTTTTACATACATACCATTTGATTTACCGATCTATTACAATAAGGCCCAGTCGTGAAACTCTCAGTAACATTACCCGTTATCCACAGGCGCTAATCGAGAAAGACTGGCTATCCTTCGGGCACAAGTTCACGGCGCGCTGCGGTCACGTGGCGTGCGATTCGCGGGAACGGTCGCCCGTATTCACTCAACTGTTGGACTGTACGTGGCAACTATTGCGGCAGCGGCCAGAGGTGAGGATAAATAGCAGATTGCTATACGAGGGTGGAAATGAATTGATGTCTTTCACCCGTGTTAAGCACTCTACTTTTCATTTCGAATATAAGGAAAGTAAAACTGTATTTGCATCGTCTTTAACAGAATTTGGGGTCATCATTTCATCTGAATTTAAGCCGAGATTTCGATACAGCTTACAGAGTTAGTTCCTGCTTTTGAATTTTTAATATGGATTAGTATGTAGTAGTAATATGGACCAGATTCGTTTTTTTTTAATTCACACTGGCTGTTTATACACTCATAAGACCGTAGCATATTTTCTTTTTTGCAGGTGACTCCTAAACCAAACGTTCTATTTTTTAAATTCATTCCCACCCTAGGGAGGGAAGCAATTACTATGAGTCTTTTTATGAGAAATGAAAAATTTGTTTCTTAACTAGCTGTTTCCCGATTTCGTTCGCGTGTTCTTTAGTGTATTTATAATATAGAAAATGTTTAAGAAATCATTTTAGATTTTATTATACTGATCTATGAGCTATATTACTGTAAAGTTTCATTATAATCTCCGACCTACATCGACCTCCGAATCTACAGTGGTTTAGTTAGTTACGGATCAGAGCAATAAATAAGATGTCCAATATTAAGGTTCCGTACCCAAAGGGTAAAACGGGACCCTATTACTAAGGCTCCGCTGTCCGTCTGTCTGTCTGTCCGTCCGTCGGTCCGTCCGTCCGCCTGTTGATTGAAAATCAGCCCTGCCCGCAACCTAGTCTCGTAGCAGCATGAGCCGAACCTCTGCCCTTTATTTTCCTTTAAAGTAGTAGTGTGTCATAGTATGTAAGATTGTTAATTATTATTTATGTATACCATTAGGAAGATAATAAATGTTTTTTTATTTATTTATTATGTATCTGCGCAGGCGTTCCAGTTCAACGAGCGGTTCCTGCTGACGCTGCATGATCACGCGCACGCGTGTCAGTACGGAACTTTCGTCGGGAACTGCCAGAAGGACCGGCGGGACCTCAGGTATACTTGGCGTCATGTAAAAAGAGCGGTGGCCAAAATAGGAACTAACATTTTCAGTACTGCTAAAAGTCTTCGGTGAGGACAAGTAGCGCCACCCTCCAGCGTTCTTTTTATTGCCGAAAATTATACTGTACAGGGCTTTGTGACAAATAAGTAGTAGTGGCAAGTTTAAAAAAAAACGGCCAAGTGCGTGTCGTGACGCGCAGTTTAGGGTTCCGTAGTTGCTCGTTACCACCATATATTTCAGCAATTACTTCATTTAAGTCACTTTTTTAAATGTTTTTCTCTGACATTTTTATTTTATAAGTTGAACGACTATTACTCTTAAACTATCTAACCGTTATGATTTTCCTTAAAAGTTCATGAAAAGCACTAATATCATGAATTTTTCCAGATTTTTCAAGCTTATGGTTTAGCTTTTAGAGTGGGGGGGGGGGCACCACTTTGTCGGCGTGACTGATATACATATCTCCACAAAATTACAGCTTTCTAGGGTCAACAGTCTCCAAGCAAAACCTCGGACGGACGGACGGACAGACAGACAGACTGATATGACGAAACTATAAGGGTTCCTAGTCAGGACTACTGAACCCTAAAAATAGGCCCTCAAACAGCCCTTATCACCCTTTTCAAAAGCCTCCTTACGCCAAATAACTATAATCCATGATATGCACTCTAGAGAGTCTAGAGCAACGCACACATAGAGATCACCCTTGGACAAGAAAACGGATGGACCACCAATCGACGACCACCAAAGAAAACGTACACCAATGTTCGTGATCATCACACAAACACTTGCCCCTCGCAGGTGGTTAAGTTAGACTTCTGGTCGAGTCAGAATCGTTCGATGAAAAATTGTCGACCGGGAAACAACGTGACTTGGATTAATATCACGTTATTTTCGACGACGCGTGATAAGTTACGACCTCCATAGTCGTGAGACGAGCATGCCGGATTTGGCTTTGACATCTTAGTATGTGGTGACTTGACTTGGGTCTGAGTTTTTTGGTTCCGTCGTTGCTTCGGATTTCTGTAACACAAGTGCTTTCGCTACTTACGATAGGATCAGAGCAATGCATATGTGATGATGCCCATTTTTTTTCAATTTATTTACTAATATTATTATCATTTACTCTGAATCGGCCCCTAAGTCGTCAAATAAAGCTGTATGTTTGTCCTTGTGACAGGTTATCAGAGCGAACATTCTCGTTGTGGGGCTACATGGCGAACCATTTGCACGAATACAAGAACCCGTTGTACAACCCGAAGGCCCATCCTGACGTTCTGAAACCGGATCTGAGCGCGCAAAGCATAAGGTAACGCCTGAATGAATGAACGAATGAATGAAGTATTTATGTATTTGCACATTTCCAACAATCACTATTACCTTTCGTGTTCTCTGACAAGGTTATAATACTTAAAGGTAGGGTTGCTTGACCAGTGGCCGGTTCCGTGTTATGAACGCCGAAGTCAATGGTGACCCTAACCTAACATAACTGTCACATTAAGTATTCATATGTAAAGTTAAATCGCTAAAAATATATATTTTTTAAATCTCTGATTCTGTTCTTAATTGCAAGAACCTTCAGAATGTTTCGTGAGTCTGATAGATTTTGAGAGCTGCTCTTTTATACCATTTTCAGCAGCTTACATACAGACCCCTAAAAATATGAATGTTTCTCACTTGCGTAGGTTCTGGCGAGGCATGTACTGCCGGTACGAGAACGGAGTCCATCCGCGAGAACCGCTGGGGGACCTGCTGCCCGCCGCCGTCGAGCACTGCTCCGCGCTCGACCACCACATCAACTACCTCGCCCGGGTGAGTGAGGGGAGTCACTTACACGGTCAGTAGTCCCTGGGGGACCTGCTGCCTGCCGCCGTGTGTATCCGGCTTAAGAGCACGGATCTAGTCGAGCACGCGATAGACTCCTAATTCCTAACCAAAGAAACCCACGGTCAATATTTTAATTTTATAATCCCGGCAGAGGCGAGTTGTATGTATTTCGCAATACGTCATCATCATCATCATTTCAGCCACAGGACGTCCACTGCTAAACATAGGCCTTCCCCAATGACTTCCAGATTGACTGGCTGGAAGCGGCCTGCATCCAGCGGCTTCCTGCAACACACCACAATACTTGCTGTAGATGATTTCTAACGTGGTTCCTATAAAAAAAAGTTTTTATAGAATATGCAGTTGATTCATCCCTAAAATAGAACATAGACCAGTTTATTTGCGCTTAAACAGGGTACACTGTAGGTCTCACAATTTATTTATTGTTTTGCCCATTTAGCCATTAACAATAGCATGCAAATATTTTTAAGATAAGAAAAATCTAATTTTATTTACTTATAAAATCGGATTGTCTATAATATTCACAGAGGATATCGACCTTCAAAAACCTCCTCTCCGGCAAGAAAGCTGAGAAATCCAAAGACACCGCCGTAGTCAACTATCAGAACGGGAACGTAAATACTGTCGACATCGAGACCAAGACCGACGCCTTGCAGATCGACAACAAGTGAGTTAAGGGTAGCCCGCACCGTTTGACAGAAAGATAACTGTACTTAGCTGCAATTTAAAAAAAAGTTTCACTTGAACCAATTGAGATGTCGATACCATTTAGAAATAATTATGAGACATCATTTATTAAAGCTAACACCCTATTTAAGGCCTCTCCCACACTAGCGTCATTCGAGCGTCGATGTCGTGCTCGTGGCAGCATCCTATCAGGTTGACGCAACGCTTGCACAGCAGTATTTACTTAACGCTGATTGGACACTGCCACGACGGCGACGCTCGAAAGACGCTAGTGTGGGCAGTGGCGGGCATTAGTTTTATTTCGAGGTAATAATAATAATAAATAAATAAATTGTTTCCACAATCACACCAATTATCTAGCCCCAAACTAAGCAAAGCTTGTGCTATGGCGACTAGATAACGGATAAACATACTTAAATACGTTTTTAAACATCCATGACTTAAGTGCAAATGCTCGTGCTCATCACACTACATTTCAAAAGGTAGGCAGTAGATACTTTCTTAGGTGTTTTATTGATGAAAATCAGTGGTTTTCATCAATGACACACGTTTGTAAGTAGTTACTGCCTACCATATTTCATTTACCAGGTAGGCACTGCCTAATTGCCTGTATGCACCGCACGCCCCTGAGTGTGGGGTGAGACCTTAGGCCTGATAACACAGTAATATATCTTTTATTACAAAAATCTGTTTGCTGGCCCGGCATTCAGCAGTATTTGTCGAACAACAGAGCCGAGCTGAAGCATCTACTACGTACATTACATTCATCTACATAATATATTGTACCGTCGTTGTTTCTGATTTCTATAACACAAGTGCTTTATCTACTTACCTTAGAATCAGAGCAATGTATGTGATGTTGTCCAATATTTATTTATTTACTAGCTGTGCCCCCAACTTCGTTTGCGTGGACTACAGGATGTTTGGTATAACACATAACGCAAACCATTCAAATAAAGAACATTAATAGAAAAATATCTCACTGGATTATTTAACCGGGAAGAAAGTATCTTATATGTTAATCCAGATATGTGTACAAAATTTCATCCATATCCATTTAGACGTTAACTCGTGATTGACAAAATTCACAAACAACCAAATATCCAAAAATCCTCACAAACTATCGCATTAATAATATTAGAGATAGTGGGATTATTCGCTTTTGCCGTTTGATGCCGGCCCGCTTATGTGTGTAGCTACCCTTATTGATTCGACGACAGGAATTTTAGATCCCTTTCACACGAGTGATTTTAATCGGCGATTCCTCGGCGGAGTGAGATCGCAGCGAGCACGCGGCGGCTCGCGGCGTGCACGCAACCATATCGCCGCGAGTTATTAACCGCCGCGATAACTCGACGAACTCGCGCTTTGTATTCTTTACCGTCGGTAACGGCTTTCGTCATTTACAAAATGGACTCGGATGAGGAGCTACTTCTAGCTATCTTACTCAAAAGACGATTGAATAGAAGAAAAAAGAATTGTCCTAAAAAATTTATAAACAATTCGTGATCGAAGTCTAGTGCCATTATAATATCGCACATATATTTACGTGTAATCTAAAGAACGCTGTGCAGGAGACTACAAAACGTTGTCAGAATGATGGTAGATTGCTACTAACAAATAATTTTGCGAAGTCTGCAGGTACTCGCCGCCAGCACGCGGCAACTCGCTGTGAGCACGCGGCGTTGTCGCGGCGGTTAATAACTCGCCGCGTGCTCGCTGCGAAATCGCTCCGCCGAGGAATCGCCGATTTAAATCGCTCGTGTGAAAAGGCTCTTAAGGGAATCGTACAATCATAAGTCAACCCTGACTGAATATTTTTCTAGATTGCTATACGAGTCTGGCGGCACTCTCTCGGAGCTAGAGTGCGCGAACCACGACCACCCTCTGAAGGACTCGTCCCTCACCAAGCCGTCTAAGATTCCACTCATCACCGAGGTAAGATTGTGGTTAGCTATCTGCTAAAGTGCTAAATCTGATGTACAATGTGAATATGCGGAACTTCTAACCTGTTAAGGCAAAGTGCGATATCAAATTTTATCGACAAATATAATAATATGGGGGGGTCAAACCCTCACCCTCTATGAATAGCGGCCATTTTGGTTTTTTAACATTTTAGGCAATAACAAAGGTTTTATCTGTCGTAGAAACGTGAAAGAAATACCACAGGATAGCTAAAAGAACCTATTGGGCTATTTATTCAAAACGTATTTATTTCAGAAAGCAGACGACTTAATCCCAGCCAGCCTGGTACAGTTGGACTCGGAAGTGAACAGCGTCGCGCTAGACTGGAAGAGCATTAAAAACGTGACTGAGTGTAGCTGCTCCACGCCCCTCGACCACTTCAGCAGGAAGGTAGATAAATAAAATAAATAATTTCCACAATTATCTAGCCCCAAACTAAGCTAAGCTTGTATTATGGCGGCTAATAAGATAGATACTCTTTATTTTATTGTGCAATAAACAAATAATTTATAATTGATACTCAAAGAAAAATGTAAAATTTAGGCGGTCTTATCGCTAAGGGCGATCTCTACCAGACAACTTTTAGTTATAATTAATACTCAAAGAAAAACATAAAATTTAGGTAGTCTTATCGCTAAGGGCGATCTCTACCAGACAAATTTTAGGTAGAAAAAATAAAAATTGTGAAATTTAAATATATACCTAGAAGAACAGCATCAATAAGTAATAAACCTAAACACCAAATACATAAAAATAACTATACAAAATATAAATGCTTAGATAAAATAAACACGCATACACTTAAACATTATACTTACCTACATTTATGGAAATAACATGAGTAACGACCACTGATATTCCCACAATTTCAAATGGGTAGCTACCAGAAACGGGTAGATGCTATAAGAAAAAGATAGACATCCTTTATAAAATACCATAGAAGAAGAAGACACAAGAAATTAGTACGAAATCTGCACAATTTAGGCGGTTTTTAAAATCGATCTCTTTCAGACAAAAATGATTTAGACCCAGAACAAGTAAAAATGAACATGTCTACAGCTTCCTCATTACTCTAAAACGAATTCTAAGCCTGCCATAGTTTAACGCATGATGAGAGCCATCGAAACGTTCCAGTCATATAATTGCAGCAATCAGATCTTCGTTACTATGAGGTGTTTTTTGTGTGTCAGCCGACGAAACGTGTCTCCAGCTGACACATGCCGTTTAGGCAAACCAGTAAGGTTAGGGTCTCACAATATAGTTAGAAATTTAACTAATAATGACAGCAATGATAGCCAAAAAAACTAGCCATCACACTAAAATACTGTTGAAACTACGATCGTAAAACTATGTGCGAGCTGGAGACCCATGTCTCTGGCTTGCACATCTGTATCTTCGTAATTACTCAAGATACGATTATAATTTATACCTCAAAATTCGCGGTCGAATTGCAGCATTCGACTCCAAATATATCAAAACTTAATCTTGAATAGTTTAAGAGCTACGAACCGATAAGTATGTGTAAGCTGGAGACCCATGTCTCCAGCTTACACATGGTGAATTAGAGTAACTGTATAAGTTAGAGTTTCTTTTTAAACATGAAAGTATTCGTTGTAATAGCAGCACAAACGATGCTTAATTTCAAATCTCTGGGCCTCTTGGTTTTATAATTATAAGCCAAAACCTGTTTTCCCGCCAAAAAATTCAAAAAAATGGCTCGGAAGCGGGCAAAGCGCGACGTTGCCGTTCCGTGCGCTAAACTATTGCAGTCGAGTTTGAACTCAAGAGCTAGTATTATTTGGAGTCATTTTAATTTGCGCTCTCGATCGTTTTTATTTCTAATACTAAGAATGATAGACTAGGAGCTAGTGACGAAAAGTCTATGTAATTAAAAGACTTGCCACCATTTTTAGGACTCTATTACAAAGATATGACTTGAAACCTTTTCCTAATGTGAGATGACACAGCAGTCAGAATTATTAGAGAGAACTTGGAAATAAAACGACGTAAATATTTTATTAAGTCTATAGATAGTCCCGAGTTAGAGTGATTTTTAAGATGATATTAAGCAAGTACTTATAATACAGAGAAGTTATAATGTGTAAGATTATTACATATTATTTATGTTTTTAATGTTTGTGTTGCTCAGTAAATTCTAAATCATTCATGATCTATTAATTAATCAAGATAGGAGTTTTTAATAAATGTTAAGAATTTCTATATTCATCAATTTATTCGCACTGAAAACCTAGAAAATAATAATAAATAGGAGAGATTTTAACGTATAGTATGTACACTTATGCCTATTTCTATTGGTAAATTGTTGGCACGTAATCACACGATGTAGGTAAACTTGCCGGTAGAACTTAACTTTTGGTCTGCAAGCCCTCCGCTCCGCTCCGCATGATGCTGTGAATTCAGTTACTACCTACGCCACGATGGATAACTAAACCAGCCATTCTCACATGGGGTCGCTCAGCCATCGATTGTCCTATTAAATTAGTAACTTGCAAACCTTTTAATTTGTAAATAGAAAACTACAGATGATAAATATCGATTGGAAAAATAAACACGTTTTATAATTTGCCTATTGTGATTAAAGAATCAATTCATGGATTATAAGGTACTGTTTTTATTGTATGTGTAAATAAATAACAACAAAAATGCTTAGAACCTAAGCTTTAACATTATTTTGAGTTAAATAGTTTCATATCAACAATCGAATCCACCCGTTTATTTTCCGGTTCATTAGGAATGTTCCCGAATATGTTCCCATTTTTCGGAATATACCCGGGTGGAATCCCAACGCTAATCCTGATAGATACCACAGATAAGTCAGAGTCTACCATATATACAGTATCAAACGGAAGTCGCGCTATAATAACCCTTTGTTCTGAATTGCGCTAAAGCACTATTAGCACGAATCCATATAAATGCAACAGGTAGGTAAAGAAACCCTATTTTGTGTAATATTAATTGTGATTATTATATTTGGTCGGTTTTACGCTGACAGTGCTTTTAGCGCAATTTGGAACGTAAGAATATTTTAATTTACTTTACTTCAATCGTCGGCCCGGTCCGAGCCGATGACAAAATGGCTTTTCTGTGTAAATAACGAGCGGATGTAAGGTTATCGTATACCGTTAAAAAACTTATGAGATCAACCATAGATATTATTTTGAACCATTACTTACTTTGTTTAAAAACATTGAAATAGTAAATAAATCAATAGAATTGATTAGTTTGCTTATTGGAATGATATTTTTAATGTAAATTAGCGAAATGTGAAAAAACAAATTACATTCTCATCAAAAAATGAAAAATATAAAATCATCCGCGTGTGAAATCACTACCATCAAAATTTATTATTAAAACTTATGGAGGAACTATTTTGTCCTTATGTTTAAGGCTCCTTGTCTATCATTCTTAGTATAAAAATAAAAACGATCGAGAGCGCAAAT
Organism: Anania fuscalis; assembly: GCA_950371115.1. Lineage (NCBI taxonomy): Eukaryota > Metazoa > Arthropoda > Insecta > Lepidoptera > Crambidae > Anania > Anania fuscalis. The sequence goes on from OX493344.1 coordinate 11,443,195, forward strand.
TAAAATGACTCCAAATAATACTAGCTCTTGAGTTCAAACTCGACTACAATAGTGTAGCGCACGGAACGGCAACGTCGCGCTTTGCCCGCTTCCGAGCCATTATTTTGATTTTTTTGGCGGGAAAACAGGTTTTGGCTTATAATTATGAAACCAAGAGGCCCAGAGATTTGAAATTAAGCATCGTTTGTGCTGCTATTACAACGAATCATTTCATGTTTAAAATGAAACTCTAACTTATACAGTTACTCTAATTCACCATGTGTAAGCTGGAGACATGGGTCTCCAGCTTACACATACTTATCGGTTCGTAGCTCTTAAACTATTCAAGATTAAGTTTTGATATATTTGGAGTCGGATGCTGCAATTCGACCGCGAATTTTGAGGTATAAATTATGATCGTATCTTGAGTAATTACGAAGAAACAGCTGTGCAAGCCAGAGACATGGGTCTCCAGCTCGCACATAGTTTTACGATCGTAGTTTCAACAGTATTTCAGTGTGATGGCTAGTTTTTTTGGCTATCATTGCTGTCATTATTAGTTAAATTTCTAACTATATTCTGAAACCTTAACCTTACTGGTTTGCCTAAACGGCATGTGTCAGCTGGAGACACGTTTCGTCGGCTGACACACAAAAAACACCGCATAGTAACGAAGATCTGATTGCTGCAATTATATGACTGGAACGTTTCGATGGCTCTCATTATGCGTTAAACTATGGCAGGCTTAGAATTCGTTTTAGAGTAATGAGGAAGCTGTAGACATGTTCACCAAGTAAGACTCGACTCGACTTTAGTAGCGAGTCTTACTAAACAATGTTATTAAATAATTTAATGGTGCATCACAGAAAAGCGGAGCGAAACAAGTCTCACTTGTTCTATGGGGTACATGGATTCGTGCTAACAGAGCTTTTAGCGCAATTCGGAACAAGGGTATGTTGGGTTGCCAACAATTTCTGGTGTGTTTAGGCCTCCCCCACACTAGCGTCTTTCGAGCGTCGACGTCGTAGCAGTGTCCAATCAGCGTTAAGTAATAACCGCTGCGCAAGCGTTGCGTCAACTCGAGGAATCCCTTTTAAGTGATGAGCAATTGACGACCTCCGTATCCGAGAGGCGAGTACGCCGGACTATATATGGCGTCGTCATCTCTGAGGTTCCGGGTTCGATTCCCGGTCGGGTCAATGTGGAAAACGATCTTTTTTATATTGTCTCGGGTCTTGTAGTACCGTCGTTGTTTCTGATTTCTATAACACAATTGCTTTAGCAACATGATAGAACATATATACATAGGATCAGAACAACGTATGTGATGTTGTCCAATAAATCAATAGTAGCTTAAATTGATAATAGCTCTTGCCGCGAATAAAAAAGAAATTAACCGTTTGCCCACAGCACCACTGCTGGGGCTGCGGGCGCTGCGTGTGCACGCGCTGCGTGTCTGCGCGCGCGCCGCTACCCGCGCTCGCCTCGCCGCGCGCCGCGCCGCTGTGCGCCGCCTGCGCGCCCGCACACCGCCCGCCCTCGCACGCAGGTACACTAGGCCGCTGTGCGCCGCCTGCGCGCCCGCACACCGCCCGCCCTCGCACGCAGGTACACTACGCCGCTGTGCGCCGCCTGCGCGCCCGCACACCGCCCGCCCTCGCACGCAGGTACACTAGGCCGCTGTGCGCCGCCTGCGCGCCCGCACACCGCCCGCCCTCGCACGCAGGTACACTACGCCGCTGTGCGCCGCCTGCGCGCCCGCACACCGCCCGCCCTCGCACGCAGGTACACTAGGCCGCTGTGCGCCGCCTGCGCGCCCGCACACCGCCCGCCCTCGCACGCAGGTACACTAGGCCGCTGTGCGCCGCCTGCGCGCCCGCACACCGCCCGCCCTCGCACGCAGGTACACTACGCCGCTGTGCGCCGCCTGCGCGCCCGCACACCGCCCGCCCTCGCACGCAGGTACACTAGGCCGCTGTGCGCCGCCTGCGCGCCCGCACACCGCCCGCCCTCGCACGCAGGTACACTACGCCGCTGTGCGCCGCCTGCGCGCCCGCACACCGCCCGCCCTCGCACGCAGGTACACTAGGCCGCTGTGCGCCGCCTGCGCGCCCGCACACCGCCCGCCCTCGCACGCAGGTACACTACGCCGCTGTGCGCCGCCTGCGCGCCCGCACACCGCCCGCCCTCGCACGCAGGTACACTAGGCCGCTGTGCGCCGCCTGCGCGCCCGCACACCGCCCGCCCTCGCACGCAGGTACACTACGCCGCTGTGCGCCGCCTGCGCGCCCGCACACCGCCCGCCCTCGCACGCAGGTACACTAGGCCGCTGTGCGCCGCCTGCGCGCCCGCACACCGCCCGCCCTCGCACGCAGGTACACTACGCTCTGTGCGCCGCCTGCGCGCCCGCACACCGCCCGCCCTCGCACGCAGGTACACTAGGCCGCTGTGCGCCGCCTGCGCGCCCGCACACCGCCCGCCCTCGCACGCAGGTACACTACGCCGCTGTGCGCCGCCTGCGCGCCCGCACACCGCCCGCCCTCGCACGCAGGTACACTAGGCCGCTGTGCGCCGCCTGCGCGCCCGCACACCGCCCGCCCTCGCACGCAGGTACACTACGCCGCTGTGCGCCGCCTGCGCGCCCGCACACCGCCCGCCCTCGCACGCAGGTACACTAGGCCGCTGTGCGCCGCCTGCGCGCCCGCACACCGCCCGCCCTCGCACGCAGGTACACTACGCCGCTGTGCGCCGCCTGCGCGCCCGCACACCGCCCGCCCTCGCACGCAGGTACACTACGCCGCTGTGCGCCGCCTGCGCGCCCGCACACCGCCCGCCCTCGCACGCAGGTACACTAGGCCGCTGTGCGCCGCCTGCGCGCCCGCACACCGCCCGCCCTCGCACGCAGGTACACTACGCCGCTGTGCGCCGCCTGCGCGCCCGCACACCGCCCGCCCTCGCACGCAGGTACACTAGGCCGCTGTGCGCCGCCTGCGCGCCCGCACACCGCCCGCCCTCGCACGCAGGTACACTACGCCGCTGTGCGCCGCCTGCGCGCCCGCACACCGCCCGCCCTCGCACGCAGGTACACTAGGCCGCTGTGCGCCGCCTGCGCGCCCGCACACCGCCCGCCCTCGCACGCAGGTACACTACGCCGCTGTGCGCCGCCTGCGCGCCCGCACACCGCCCGCCCTCGCACGCAGGTACACTAGGCCGCTGTGCGCCGCCTGCGCGCCCGCACACCGCCCGCCCTCGCACGCAGGTACACTACGCCGCTGTGCGCCGCCTGCGCGCCCGCACACCGCCCGCCCTCGCACGCAGGTACACTAGGCCGCTGTGCGCCGCCTGCGCGCCCGCACACCGCCCGCCCTCGCACGCAGGTACACTACGCTCTGTGCGCCGCCTGCGCGCCCGCACACCGCCCGCCCTCGCACGCAGGTACACTAGGCCGCTGTGCGCCGCCTGCGCGCCCGCACACCGCCCGCCCTCGCACGCAGGTACACTACGCCGCTGTGCGCCGCCTGCGCGCCCGCACACCGCCCGCCCTCGCACGCAGGTACACTAGGCCGCTGTGCGCCGCCTGCGCGCCCGCACACCGCCCGCCCTCGCACGCAGGTACACTACGCCGCTGTGCGCCGCCTGCGCGCCCGCACACCGCCCGCCCTCGCACGCAGGTACACTACGCCGCTGTGCGCCGCCTGCGCGCCCGCACACCGCCCGCCCTCGCACGCAGGTACACTACGCTCTGTGCGCCGCCTGCGCGCCCGCACACCGCCCGCCCTCGCACGCAGGTACACTACGCCGCTGTGCGCCGCCTGCGCGCCCGCACACCGCCCGCCCTCGCACGCAGGTACACTAGGCCGCTGTGCGCCGCCTGCGCGCCCGCACACCGCCCGCCCTCGCACGCACGTACACTACGCCGCTGTGCGCCGCCTGCGCGCCCGCACACCGCCCGCCCTCGCACGCAGGTACACTACGCTCTGTGCGCCGCCTGCGCGCCCGCACACCGCCCGCCCTCGCACGCAGGTACACTAGGCCGCTGTGCGCCGCCTGCGCGCCCGCACACCGCCCGCCCTCGCACGCAGGTACACTACGCCGCTGTGCGCCGCCTGCGCGCCCGCACACCGCCCGCCCTCGCACGCAGGTACACTACGCTCTGTGCGCCGCCTGCGCGCCCGCACACCGCCCGCCCTCGCACGCAGGTACACTAGGCCGCTGTGCGCCGCCCGCGCGCCCGCACACCGCCCGCCCTCGCACGCAGGTACACTAGGCCGCTGTGCGCCGCCTGCGCGCCCGCACACCGCCCGCCCTCGCACGCAGGTACACTACGCCGCTGTGCGCCGCCTGCGCGCCCGCACACCGCCCGCCCTCGCACGCAGGTACACTACGCTCTGTGCGCCGCCTGCGCGCCCGCACACCGCCCGCCCTCGCACGCAGGTACACTAGGCCGCTGTGCGCCGCCTGCGCGCCCGCACACCGCCCGCCCTCGCACGCAGGTACACTACGCCGCTGTGCGCCGCCTGCGCGCCCGCACACCGCCCGCCCTCGCACGCAGGTACACTACGCTCTGTGCGCCGCCTGCGCGCCCGCACACCGCCCGCCCTCGCACGCAGGTACACTAGGCCGCTGTGCGCCGCCTGCGCGCCCGCACACCGCCCGCCCTCGCACGCAGGTACACTACGCCGCTGTGCGCCGCCTGCGCGCCCGCACACCGCCGCACACTCGCACGTTGTACACTATCGCGGACTCTAGCGCCTGACCAGTGCAGGCATCGAAAACGGCACCCTGATTCCGTATCTTGCCAAAGGAATGCGATAGCGAACATTGAACAATTAAAGTTAGAATTGTTCAATGTTCGCTATCGCCTAAATTGATAGCAAAAACATAAACAAATAAATTAATTAATAAAATAAAATAGCATTTATTTCAGGCATCTTGGCCCATAACTTCACAACCTTCACACAGATATTAAAAATAAAATACATTAAAATTTAAAATAAAAAATGTCAATAAAATATAAATATATCAAAAAATAAAATAAAATAGCAATAAATAAAATAAAATGTGGTTGAATTATATGAAATTAAATTAAATTAAATACTACTTTCAACAAACAAAGCAATCTACTTTCAGTGTTGCCAATAGATTTTGACGGATCAATCGGGCGATGACTGCGCAATTATTGCCGTTTGCTAGTTTTTAGGGAATAATCGCTCGCGAGTTTATCGAGTACTGGATTAGCCTATCGTGCAAGTAGCGGCATGGAAGTCAAGCGCTGAGTGAAAGTTGCGCTGAAAACATTACGATTACGTGATTGGCTAGTCGTGTGACGTGCCTGCGCCGCCAACCGGGGTTAGCTCCGCGCACACCCGTCTGATATGATGATCGTCTCGTAATATGCGCAAAGCGATCCCTACTCTTAGATCCAGCGCTCAACATCGTTGCCGGGTACTGTTCTATCGCGGACTCTGGTGCCTGACCAGTCCTAAGAGGTCTTTTAATATTTTTTTTTACAGTTTTGCGGTTGTTTTGTGATTACTAGTCATTTAAAGGATAAATCAAAAATCACCGCTACGTACTATAAAATATACAGTTCTTAATTTCTGAACGCTAAACAAATTAAATGAAGTTTTTCATATGGTGACAGATTCAAAACGTTTTTTTTTTCGTTCCGTTTTAATTGCCGATTTTAAAATTCTATAAGTTTTTGCATCCCGGTTTTTAATATTTTCTGCTTAGAACGAAAATAGTCACAAGATTTTCAATTTAATCTTAATTCGAGTGATTTTAAAAATGCGAAAATCGCGAGCAATATTTAAATTTACGTATTCAAGAATCATTTCTAATGCTCCGACAATATGTGAATAGCTTAGAGCATTCAACCAACAGGAGACGACAAGCTCGCTAATTTCTATACGAAAAAGTCTGTCATTTCTTGCGGGGGGCACGGAGTAACGCACACATAGTAAATTAACACTAACGCTTTTTGGATGTCATTGCTACGCTCGCACACAACAAAAAATATCTAACACTAGCTTAAACTAGACGCACACAAATATATTCACACACAGGGACAACTTATCCATGCACGAGTGTGACGTCAGTTTTAAATAAACGAAGATAGTGCTTAACACTATCGATAAATTTTATCGATGAGTTCTGCCAGTATTATGATAAGGTTTTATTCAATTCAGACTCTTTATTATGTGTAAGATAGAAACATGACTTTTGGCTTTCATTAACATCTACAGGGTTATTTATTAATATACGTCAGTAAGGTTGAGTCTAAGGCCCGAACTATACCCAGCCGGAAATCCGGGTAAGTACGGTTTCAATCCATCGCTTAAGCAATAAGGTCGTTTTTGAACGAATTCTAACGGATTCTAACAGATTCCGGCTGGTTAAAGTCCAAGCCTAAAACTGCAAGAAATACCTGAATAATTTGGTTTTCAGGTGAATTGTCTTAAATTATGATAAAAAAATACTGGGCTATAACCCACAAAAATCGTAAATATAATTGAGGGAAAGTTAGAAGGTTGAATTTTGTAAAGGACAAAGGAAAAACATTTTCTTTTTGCATAAGAAAAAGTTAACAAATATTAGTGCTATCATGAAATAAGAAAAACATAATACCAATTTTTTTGCTTGCTAAGACATAGAGTTGTAAATTAATTCAAATATGTATTATTGGTCTGGGTCTGTCTGTGGTGGTGACTGGAGATGGTTGGCTCGGATACTTTATAATATAAAGTTATGTTTCTTTGGAATGGGTTCATTTTTATGACTTAATTAGTAATTGAGAAGGTGATAAATAATAATTAATAAAAATCATTATCCGAAACATTGTCAAATCCGCGAGAATCCGTTCAAAACACGACCCTATTGTTTAAGCGATGGATTAAAACCGTACTTACCCGGACCGGTTTCCGAATGGTTATAGTCCGAGCCATAAAATACGCTTAAATAATAAATAATCTGTTACAAAACACACGTTTCTCTAGAGTTTAAAGATCGGTCTATACGCTGCCGGAATCCGTTAGCATCCGCAAGAATCCGTTCAAATAACGACCTTATTTTTTAAGCGATGGATTGAATCCACGTTAACCCGGTCCGGTTTCTGACTGGGTATAGACCGAGCCTAAGATTAATGATAAGATATTTAAGGTGCCTCGAAGATTTTGTCGTCACCCTTTGTAATGTTATATTTTCGCAAAAATAATGAAAATTAATATTTACTGACATCTTAATATGGACACATTATAATAATGTCTATTGTAATATAAATAAGATCCGTAATCTTACAGTAAAGCAACCAACATAAACAAAATTTATAACAGCATACTGTTTTTTATTGTATGTGTAAATAAATAACAACAAAAACGCTTGTAACCTAAGTCTTAATATTATTTTTGTGTTATAGTATAAATTCATATAAACAATACAATTGAATCCACCCGTTTATTTTCCCAACGGGTGAGTTCATTGTGAATGTTACCGAATATATTCCTATTTTGGAAATACGTCTAAGTGGAATCCCAAATCTAGGTGACCTAAAGGTCAAGTGGTTAAATCGATATCGATATTTTGTTTTTGTGCTATCCCATCACCAACTTTGCTGCAGGGTGGCCAGCGTAGGTATCAGTAAAAATCTCAAATTTTCACAATAAAGTGAAGTTCGCAAATATATTATATTATTTAACTAGACCGATTATATGCAAATATTTATAGTATTGATACTTTTAAAACTAGGTAATTATTAAGTCCAATAAAATGCGCAAAACTTAAACAAGAATCATAATTTGTTAACTGTAATATATAATATGAATTCAATAAGAATCTATTGTAATTAATATTATTAAAAATATTACACGTGAAATATCAGTGTGATTTCAATTTTGGGTACTTCAGTATAAAAAATTACGCTTAATAGGATTTTTTTCCTTTTACTGGTATCACTTTTTGATTGACGAATTTTATAAGGTTTTTGCAGTTTTAAGGCATTATTTGCTAATATCGAGACTCAATAATACTTATAAATGAAAATTTACGTTGTCCCTTAGCTAAAATGTTTCTGATCTTTTTTAACACGAGCACACGGCGTAATTTGGCATTTTTAGCTGCTGTCCTTCCACGCTCACCGTGATTTGCCAATGATGGCGGAACGCGCTGCAAATAGTTTTATATAACCTCTGTGATCGACGGTCATAGACTTGTGGCAGAGGGGAATGCCTGTCAATGGCGTCTCCTGTTGGTTGAATGCTCTAAGGTGAATAGGGATAATAGGTAATTTTCTTTGCTTTGCCGATATTTAAGAATTTAATTGTTAATATTTTTCATTCCAGATGTCGTCACCACAGCGAACTGAGTGACATCAGTAGCGGTTTTAGAATAACGTGTACATACAAATTAGTCCTTTTCTGTATTCTATGTGGCTGCTTAAGTGCTAAAGACATACAGGGTGGATTATTTCATCTTACGCTATCTTTTGCCAATTGAACGGCTCTGTCAAAGAAATCACGCTACAAATAAGTAATTTTTTACGTTGATTGCTTACACGCTAAAGTTATTTAATATACAAACTAAAAGAAAAGTGTACAAAACGTGTTCTGAATATCCTTAGGGGCTCTGCCAATCGACTATTGGGCTAAACAGAAATGTTATGTAGGCGGCCAAAGCAGAAACTAAACGTCAAAATATACATATTACATTTTATTAGTATTAATTCTGTATAGTGATCAAAAAATTATTATTTATTTAGATTTACAGATGCATTTGTGTATTTAAGTTATTAATTTCATGGTCTCTCTTTTTTTGTAAATAGTTTTTTTTACTATACTTTGTTTAAAATAATTTCATAAATTGTGATAAAATATTATTTTTACACTTTTACTTTTATGCAAATGACATTATTCAATCTCTCAAATAATGGTGTCCCATTTAGAATATGCCAACTCTTTTTTTTCTGACAAAACAAGAAGATAAAGCTCTTGTATTATAGAAATCAGAAACTAGACGGTACCACAACACCCTAGATTTGATACTTAGGTTCAGAGCGATGTAAGTATATGATTTCATGCGTCTCCAGGTAGCTCTGTCCGGGGTCGTCTCTTATTAGAGAGCGATGTATATGATGTTGTCTAGTATACAGGGTGTACAAGAGAATAGGACACTCCTTAAAACCACGTGATCAGCTGGTCATAATACAACAACTTTTTCTATGGTAGCATGATTGAAATCGATTTTTAGCTACTCCATACAAACTCACTCACATACCTCGATGATAATGTATGAGAATCTGAAAAAAACATTAATGTTCGTTAAGAAAAAAGGTGTTGCATATGACCAGTTAATCGCGTGGTTTTAAGGAGTGTGTTTTTAATCACCATCCAAAAAAAATTATACAAAGTGTTCTTTGATCATTTTCACACACTACTCTATTTGACATTTGGATGGTGATCGAAGTCATCCAGCATACGAAATCGTGACAAATAAAGTAATTCATTCCAATTTTTATTACTTTATAATTTACAATTAACAAAATCATACGATTTTGTTTTGTTGTCTAGTTACCAAACGTCATTAATAACTCACTCACCCCTATATATCTAAAATAATTAAATGTTATATTTGTATAGAATAATGTAAGTAGTTCAAATATTATATTAAGGATGTAAATATATTATGTTATATTTAAATTAATAATTGTTACTGTTAAATTGATTAAAAGTGTAAAATAAACTAATTGTATATCTGGTAATAAAAACTAGTGTTTTATTTCTCTGTGTTAAACGTAGGTACTAGTTAAAACGTTACATACAAATTGGTAAGTCAATAAACGCACTGAAGCTATAAAAAATTTAGTATATCAATTATATTATAATTGCTCACAAACTAAATTATATTTCTGGTGTGCGCTATTTCTTGTTATAGTTTAATACTTTTCACACGAAAACATGGTTAAATTGGCGTTCCTATTTCTGGTTCTTGGTAATTCAATATTGGGTGATGCGACTTTGAAGAATGAGCAGGATATACTTGATAAAAGTAGAATGATGGGAATTGATACCATACACGACACTAAAATAGATAAAGATACGATAATTACTCGTAATTTGAAGTTGGACAAGAAAAATCGAGTTAAAAATGGTAAGTTTTTACTTATGCTGGAAAATAAAATCAGATAAGCCGAAACAAGATGGCCTGTTTCAGAATGTACGGATAAAGTGTCAAATGTATACTTATCAGATAAAAATATGTAGAAGATTAAATTGCTTGAAATTTTTTTTTTCATATAGTTCTATTTGACGGTTGTGAAACGCAAAAAAATAGTGTTTGTTTATTCTAAAGATAGGTAACAAACAGCTTACACAGAACTTAAGCAGAACTCCGTTCAATGTGAAACAGGTCCATTAGCTACAAAAAAATACGTACCCACTACTAGTGTCAGTTTGTATGACGATGACTAAGACAGAATGATGACTTAGGGACCAGTAAAAAAGTTGTTGAATTTAATCACCTAGCTAGACTCTTACGGCCTTACTACAAAAAGATAGACACGTGTTGAACACCTGTTTACAGATTCAACCATTTTGTAATGTTTGTTAGTAATATGTCTTGAATGTCAGACGTGTCAACATTTCAAATTGGTTGATTAAATTTAGACACGTGTTCAACGCTTGTCTATCTTTTTTGTTGTAAGGCCGTTAGAATTTACGAGACTAGTCTAGGAAAGTCTAGGAAATTCTAAGACTTCCTCTAGAAGAAGTATAAATAAAAAATTAAGACCTCTTTCCATATACCTGTGTATACAGGGTTATTTGAAAAACATTGTGATGTTTCACTACAAAAAAATACGTACCTACTACTAGGTAAAGTCAGTTTGTATGACGATGACTAAGGGTGCGGTTATAAAGAAACAGGTTTCCGCAACAGACAAATCTGTGTGGATCACTACCGATTGGTACAGGTACAATATTTCCATGTTATCTTATGCGCTGACTTATAAATGACGACCTCCGTAGCCGAGAGGCGAGCACGCCGGACTTTAAATGGCGCCGCCATCTCTGAGGTTCCGGGTTCGATCCCCGGTCGGGTCAATATAGAAAACGAACTTTTCTATATTGGCTCGGGTCTGGGTGTTGTGGTACCGTCATTGTTTCTGATTTCTATAACACAAGTGCTTTAGCAACTTACCTTAGGATCAGAGCAATGTATGTGATGTTGTCCAATATTTATTTATTATTTTAAATAAACAGGTAAACAGGCATCGCCTGTTTCTTTATAAGTGAGCGCATAAGATAATATTGGCATATTTTGTAAGTACGGTACCTGTACGGATCGGTACCTACCCGGACCGGTTTGTCTGCACCGGGAACCCGCCTCTTTATGTCCTCACCCTAAGACAGAATGATGGCATAGGGACCAGTAAAAAAGTTGTTGAATTTAATCACCTAGCAAGACTCTTATGGCCTTACTACAAAAATGATAGCTAGCGTTAAACACATGTCCAAAATTAATCAACCAATTTGAAATGTTGACACATCTGACATTCGAGACATATTACTAAAAAACATTTCAAATCGGCTGACTTATCTGTAAACCGGTGTTCAACACGTGTTAACACTAGTCTATCTTTTTGTAGTAAGGCCGTTACGTCAACCACGCACGACTAGACACAAAATTTGTTTTACAAGTTTTATCATAACTCAATACGTCAATACATTAATTTAAAATGATTTTCCAAGCTTCTATTAAAGGTACTGTCGTGACATTTATAAGTCTATGTTCCATTCACATACGAAAAGGCGATGCGCGAGACGCTCACGACGATAAGCGCACAGAGATAAGAACATTCAAAAGTAAAATTAAATTAATTCCAATAGGATTTTTTTAATAATTGTCCTGAAAACAGTGTTTCATCTATCGACAGCGCACCACAAAAGAACGGAGGACGAAACGGAGCCCGACTGGTCGTATAATGCGATACCCCAAGAACTCTCAGCCCACGTGACCAACTTCAAACGGAACATGACCGAGTGCCTCAAGGAAGTCCAGGCCAAAGACAAAAGAACTGTCAGAAGGATCTCTCCTAAAATCGAGTCCCCAGTTCAGGGGGGATGCCTCATCGCATGCGTGTTAAAACGCAATGGTGTTATTGAAAAAGGAAAAATTCATAAAGGTATTAAAAACTGCATAAGTGAAAAGCAATCGCTTTTCTCTCTGGCTCGGTCTAGGCTCTGCCGGAATCCGTAAGCATCTGCAAAAGTCCGTTCAAATCAATCTTTTTGCTTAGCGATAGATTGATTCCGCGCTAACCAAGTCGGGTTTCCGGTCGGGTATGGTCCGAGCCTACCGTCAGGGTCCCTGCTGAAAACCAGCGTCGTGATACGTCCCTGACTGTCACGACAAATGCTGAGCGGGGGCCTTTTTGACACATACTGCTTTTTATTATGCTGTAAATGTTTTTTTTTTTCTTTTGTATTCTGTGTGTGTCAAATAAATCTTTTTCTATTCTATTCTATTCTATTCTATTTTCTACCCACAAATGAGATACTTTTAATATAGCTCAATCATCGGAATCGGGAAAAGGTTTTACTTAAAAAAAAGTTGCCCTGCGAATTGGAATTTGGCCTCTTCTAGTAGGTACATTAAGATTTTTCTTATTCAGTACAGTACAAAACCCATAGATTTGACTTAACCTAAGTTCAAACCGCAGTTCAGATTGATGCTATTCCATTTTCTTTGTTTTCCTCTATCGTAAAAACGCTTGGAGGGACACGTCGAATAAACTTAGTTTTGTCAGAGAAAGGTACCTACCTACCTTCTCTAGTTTTGCGAACATACCCTATTTCTAAAGTACATACTACAAAAAAGTACCTAGATAATAAAAATCCAGTGTAGAGTGAGTCCGACTTGCGTTATATTATTTTAAGACCAAGGTTATTTTATTAAGAATCCCGATGTCGCAGCACAGCCGATGTGCAAGTCCGATTCGCAATAAATAGCTTTGGAAATGTAAGTAATTTGTAATCTCTCTTTCAGGCAATCTCATAACTTTAGTGCGTACATTTTACCCTAAAGATACCAGAATGTTGAAGAAATTGGAGAAGAATTTAGATCGGTGCATTGAAATGAGCGTGCAATATCGAGAGGACGAGTGTCAATTAGCTTTGCATCTCAACGATTGCACCAACGACCTCATGGCCAGCAACAAACATAAGGTTGTTGTAAATTATTAAAATCATTATATTAAACATTACTTTTTTTATTGAAAATTGTAACAATTAAATAAACTAACCATTAAATAGGCTCGGTCTTTAAGGTGTGGGACTTTATCCAGCCGGAATCCGCAAGAATCCGTTCAAAAAACGACCTTATTGTTTTGGATTAAAACCGTACTTACCCGGACCGGTTTCCGGCTAGGTATAGCCTGAGCCTAAGCATTTCCGGCCGGAATTTGTCAGAATCCGTTAAAAAAACTACCTAATCGCTTGAGCAATGACGGATTGAATCCGGGCTTACCTGTAGCCGTTTGCGGCTGCTTATACGAGATTAATATATTGATATGTTGTAACTTACCCACAGGACAAAAGCTGTGATTGATTTTCATTTTTCGTATCAGCGCATATATACTTACAGCTTTAACAATGCCCAAACAAACAAACTATCAAAGGTTACTTTATAATTTTTGTTTAGAATGTTGTAAAAGGGTTTTCCATTCCTTAGAAAGTTAATTTGATCAACTTGCAAACATACAAAAATGAAAAAAACCTACATTCATATAGCAAAAAATTCGGGAACCACCTATGCTCCTGTTCGATTTGATCCATACTCCCGACGATACCCTATATATCTTAATGCAATAAAAGCTTTGGTTAAAAGCTGTTAGGTGGAGTGTTTAATTGATATAAATAAAGGAAAAGTATTTACAAGTAAATATCCTGTCTCAACGATTGATCGCTTGTGAATTTGCTGCTAGAGGGCTTAGTGTTGCGCGAGGTCTCTGAAATAAAGCGTCATGTATTGTGAATTATCTTACCTATAAACTTTCGCGTTGCATAAACGCGACGTATGTAAGTAGTATGTAGTAGTATTGATACTACTTACATTCCTCGACGTTTCGACCGTGATGCTACGGTCGTGGTCACGAGGGGACTGGTGCGCGGCGTCTTCGTCTGCATCGGGCGGCCGGTTCTTCTGCGAACGTAGCCACCCGGCTACGTTCGGTGTGTAGAAAATATGAGTTACGTTACGGTTACGGGCCAATGAATGTCAGTGCTTTAAAATCGAAGCTATGAAAATGAGGCGCATAAATTTTGGGAACTAGGTACCTTAGACTCCCGGCTGCTTTAATTTTTGGGACGTGTTTAAGCGGCAAGTGCCCGAAAGAAAGCCTTTAAACTGAATAAATGAGTGTTATTCTGGCCCACACACAAGAGTGGCGCCAACTGGTGGGCACAAAAACAGTAGTCATCGTTTCGAAGTCATTCCGGAAGGAAAACGTTCAGCGTAAACGTGAACTTTTCTTGTTATAGGAGTACTATATGTAAAGAAACGTTTTACATATCTATCCACGCTGTGCCAGTTGCCACTGATCAAATAAAACTACGTAATACGCTGCTGCTGTGAATATGCTGCCAATCTGTGACGGACTCGTCCGAGTGAGCCCATATTTTTATAGGTTTTTGTTGGTTTTTTTAGGTTGAGTTAATGTCATCGCAATTTGAAAAGGTCTAGCGAGGTCGAGTGCAAGGGCTTAAGCAAACCTCCGATTTCGATAAAAATCATGTTTTTCTTTTCTTTTTTTGTACAAAAAGCAATTCCAAGCAAAACCTTTTACCAAAAATAATTAATAAGCGTTAGTTGTCGTCAATACTAACTAACCATTGCACAACAAGTACTTAGTATGGCAAAAGAAAATACTTTCTTTTTACTAAATACTCAAAAGTTCAAAAAAATGGCTGTATGAATTTGAGTCTATGACGTCGTAGAGTAGTCTCAACCAGTGGCGCAGCTTGGGGAGGCAGGTGGGCCATGGCCCCGGGCGGCACATTAAAGGGGGCGGCAGGAAGCGCCAATTTTAATTTATGGAAAATGTAAAAAAAAAACTTGTTTAGAAACTTTACGTCACGTACCTACCTGCCAAGCCAAAGGGTAGGTTAGCGTGCGAAAGACTGGCGGCGAGCGACGTGGTGGCGAATTTCAGTAGACAGAATGTTGCTCAAATTCGTGATCAATTACAACAGCTAGCTCAAAAACATGGCTTTTTAATGCCGGCAGTAATTCTGGGCTCAGAAGAACTTAACCTAAGTCAAGGTCTTTAGGATAAAATACAGAAGAGTTTCGACTTGAGTGAGCGCTCACGTCTACGAGCCTTTGCAGAGACAGACCCAGATTGCAAAAAGGAACTCATAAGTCTGGCTTTCTGGGTTTAAAAATATATTATCTATGTTTAGAACTAGGGGAAGGCCTACCCAAATAATTTAATTTTTTTTCTGCCATAAGCAACGCTAATTGTGAAAGAAGTTTTTTGAAACTCGAATTAATTAAAAATGACTTAGGATTCACTTACTTATTTTCACATTAAGTAAGATTAACAAACTTAGCCATTCTTGCCATAAAAAAACAATATAAATGTAGATCTATGGTTGTGTAAGGGACTTACGTTAAAAAAGCACGTAAAGTAATAACGACTTAACAATTACAGCTTCTCCTTATGTAAAAATTAAAGTTAAGTGACGTCTCTGAGTGCGGCAGTAACTTAAGGATCAATGCAGGTTGCATCCAAATAGGTTGACGGATTTAGCAATTTATCAGGATGTCTTTGATGTCGATTTTAGGTCTTCCCTTCAGGCTGTAGAGGGTCTCTATTGCTTGATAGCCGACATCAAAAATTAATTAATTTATAAAATCAAAAAACGAATGAAATTTTTTGGAATATGCACCACGATAATGCGCCTTTCCACAAGGCCATTATTGTGAACGAATTTTTGACCAAAAACTCAACAAATACCATCGTGCAGCCACCTTATTCACCAGATATGGCTCCAGCCGACTTCTTTCTTTTTCCAAAACTTAAATTACCGCTTCGTGGCACCCAGTTTCATTCGGTAGAAGACATAAAGAAGAATTCGCGGCGAGAACTGAACTCGATTCCGGAAAAAGCGTTAAAAAATGTTTTGATGATTGGATTATTCGTTGGCGTACCTAAGTGTATCGCTTCTGAAGGAGCATACTTTGAAGGTGATAAAATAAATTTGGATGAATAACTAACATTTTGTGTATTATTAATCTTTTGCCGGTACTTTCTTGACAGAGTAGTACTTGGTGGTTACTAGTTAGTACTTTGGTTTATGCAGCACTGTTACATGTATTAGTTAAGTAAAAAATATATATATATTTGATTATAATTTAATAATAATAATAATCAATATGGATTATAAAGTGAACCAACCTTTAACAAAATTTACCGGAAACCGAACGACGTTATAACCGTACTGCTTTTTATTTTATGTTAACAAAAACAACAGAAATGCTTAAAACCTAAGCCTTAACATTAAATTTATTTATGTTAAATGTTCATATCAACAATAAAATCGAATCCACCTGAATATAATATAATTAACCCTTCACGGTAAATGTTGATCCAGTATTAATTTAGAACAAATGTTGATCCCCATAGTTCGTGTGTACGTTCAGCTCCGGATTGCGGTACGGCTGTTTAAATCGAATATACTTCTACAGCGTGTGACGTCAATGGATGTGCACTGACCCGTTTTCGAAATACTCGTCATAAAATTGTAAGGTTTTCGTTGATTCAATAACGGTCAAAAAAATTATACGCAAGCCGATAATGTGGCTCCGAGTTATATCCGACTTTTAGTGGTAAATGCGGCTCCGGAGTTGAATATGAAGGGTAGGTAGGTACGGCAACGTTGCGCCATTGTGCGAATAAGACAAACATACGTTTCTACTTCAAGTTAAAGTAAAACAACAATAGCCGTCGCGCATTTCTGCATAGATTTAAATTGAAGAGATGTATTTTTACAAGCTTTTATTTAGTTTCACCTGTCTTGTTGTCTGTAATCAAATCTTGCAAGTTAAATTTGATCCACTTCCCGGTTTTCGATTGAGCTGTAATTTTGTGTATGCGTGTTTAAATCGTATGAAAATGCAATATTATAATGACATAGAGCTGATCTGATGATGGAGCTGGAAGATGGCCATAGGAACTCTGTAATGAAACGACATAACCCCATCGAGTTTGGGCTCGGTGATTCATCTTGATGAGTACTTTGGTGCCAGATGGTAACAAGGGTCTGATGATGGAGCTGAAAGGTGGCCATAGTAACTCAGTAATTGGGCAACGCAACCGCGTAGATTTGATTCGTCTTGATGGATGGTGAGTGGTGGTGGTTTTGTAGACGTGAATATGCGACCCCATCTATGGAAAAATAAGTTCGTTCATTCCGTTCGTTTGTTAGGAATGTGGATTTTGACTGACTTTGATGAGATGGTTGATCATTTCAGCCACAGGACGTTCACTGCTTAATGAAGGCCTCCCACAGTGACTTCCAGATTGGCCGGTTGGAAGCGACCTACATCCAGCGTCGTCCTGCAACCTTTACCAGCTCGTTTGCCCACTCTGTGGGTGGACGTCCCACGCTGCGCTTGCCATTACGTGGCCTCCTTTCCAGAACCTTTCTGAGCTATCAGCCGTCAGTTCTACGTGCTTTGAGCCCCGCTTATTGCCACTTTAGCCGGCTAATCCGTTGGGCTTTATCAGCTAAATTTATTCGTTCACGAATCTCCTCATTTCTGATTTGATATCGCAAAGATATACCGAGCATAGCCCTTTCTATGGAAGCTCTAGCGCGCTATGCAACTTTAAAATTTCTTATAAGGCCCATAGTAAGAGGCCATGTTTCTGTTGTCATCACTGGCAACACACACTGGTTGTAGACTTTCATCTTTAGGAACTGAGGTATTTTGGACGAGAAGACGTTGCGTAGTTTCCCGAACGCTGCCCATCCAAGTTGGATTCGTCGATTGATTTCCTCTTAAAAATTAGATCTACCCAATTAGAGGGTCGCAGCGAAGACTTCATTAAACGGAACCTTTCTAACTTGACGTTGATGTTCAATGTGCCTCTAACCATTCGGTGATTGCTTTCAGTTTTCACCCTGTTGATCACGGAGACATCATCGACCACCCGTCGCTTTGTGGTCATGATGAAGTCTATCTCATTTTTCTTGGACCCATCGGGACTCATCCAGGTCCACTTCCTCTGAGGCGGTTTACTAATATGCTAAAGTATTTTTTTTAATGTTCCTTCAGAATAAATTTTGTTCAAATTTGTTTGCTACGCGCTACGCGCTACGAACCACGTTGTGTTATTATTTTGTCGTAGAAGGCGAAACTTAACTTTCGTTAAAATGTTACAAGAACTTTAAGATTTATATTTCTTATTAGAGTTAATTTATTTTTAAATTTTAAGCACATTTTACTACCAAATAATACAAGCTTGTTTTTTAAAAACTTTTTTTTCTATATTTAATTTTGATTTTTTTGTCAATTAATTCGAGATTTACTACAACGAATTGTAGAGGGATAAGGGCTTCAGTTCAGCAGGGTACAGGATAGGGTACAACGCCCTAGTATCCTGAGGCGCAACGTTAGCGATATGAAATGTTTATACACCCTCATACCATTCAGCCCTCACCACGTGCTCACCTTGGCATTGGGTCATCCATCTAATTAATCAGACATAATCCACAAACAAACGGAACGAACTTTTTTTTTCAAATTTGTTGGAGTTGCATATTTTCGCCAACCAAGGTACTCGTCAAGACGAATCAAACGAGCCCAAACTCGATGGGGTTGCGTCGTTTAATTACGGAGTTCCTATGGATACCTTCCAGCTCCATTATCAGACCCTGGTTACCATCTAGCACTAAAGTACTCTTCAAGATGAATTACACGAGCCCAAAGTCGTTGGGGCTATGTCGTTTTATTACCGAGTTCATATGGCAATATTTCAGCTTCCCTGGTTAACATATTTTATCCAAGAACTCGTCAAGACGAATCAAACAAGCCCATACTCGATGGGGTTGCGTCGTTTAATTACAGAATTCCTATGGCCACCTTCCAACTCCATCATCAGACCCTGGTTACCTTCTAGCACTAAAGTACTCGTCAAGATGAATCGCACGAGCCCTAACTTGTTGGGGCTATGTCGTTTAATTACCGAATTCCTATGGCCATCTTCCAATTCTGTCATCAGGACCTGGTTACCATCTAGCACCAACCAAAGCACTGGTCAAGACTAATTAAACGACCTGACAATCGATGCGATTGTGTCGTTTTTTTACTGAATTCCTATGATCACCTTCCAGCTTCATCATCAGATCAGAATCTGGTAACCATCTCAAAACTAAGTACTCGTAAAGATCAATCAAATGAGCCAAAACTCGTTGGAGCTGCATCGTCTCATTACGGAATTCCTGTGGCCACCTTCCAGCTTTATCATCAGATTGGTTACCATCTAGCACCAAAGTACTCGTCAAAATAATTACAGCGAGCCCAAACTCGATGAGGTTGCATCGTTTCATTGCGAAGTTCCTATGGCCACCTTCCAGTTCCATCATCAGATCAGCACCATGTTGTTATAATATTGCATTGTCACGCTATTTACACATGAATGCAAAATTTCAGCTCAATCGGAAACCGGGAAGTGGATCAAATTTAACTTGCAAGATTTGATTAGAGATCGGGACAGGTGAAAAACTAAATAAAAAAAACTTGTGAATTTTAAAAGTTCTATTTTCGAATTTTACGCATCAACAATCCAACGTTGCCACTTCGCTTACTACAGTAGTAAGCGGAGTGGCAACGTTGGATTGACCTCCGTCGGCCAATCACGGAGAAAGTAATAAAGTGCTTCATCCTGATTGGTCCGTTTGAATCGGATCAACATAATGGATGACCCATTCAAGATGTCTCTAAGTCCACTTAAGGACTTTATGCACTAGCAACACTAAAATGCATTACAGCTGATTGTCTATGGTTCTATCTATTGAAGTCTTTTCTAACATGTCCCGAAGTGGTAGTTTTTAATTTTTTTTATACCCTATGTCCACATCATTTAAATCAAGAAGTCCCTAAGTGTCAAAAGTCCCTAAGTCCTATGGTTTCAAAACTAAACGTCACTAACTAACAATAATTAAAATTATTTTAAATAAAAAACGGCAAAGCTCGTCCTTTGCAGATGTTGCTTTCAGTTTTTCTTTTCATTTTTGGGAAATCTTGTTCTGAATGATAAAATGGAGTATGAAGATAAACTGACCAAGTAAGTACTTGTTGATTTTTATCCTATTATCCGTATTCATTTGAATTTATTATTCTTTTTAATTTAAAATTACTTTTTTAAAAGAATAATACTGCTTAACAAGAGGGAGATATTACGTAATAAAAACTTATAAGTTGATTTAAGAATACCTTTTTTTTCTCTAAAAACCTAAGTCCAACCCTAAGTTCCTTAAAAATCCCTAAGTCAAAACTAGAAATTACTATGTCAAACATAAAATCCCTAAAGTCCCTAAGTCCATGATAAAGTCCCTAAGTTCATTGTTTTGGTGCCCTAAGTCTATATCATTTTTCGGTTTTTCAAAGACAATATTAAAAACAACATATATTTTTTAAGTTAATATGAAATAGGACATAGCGCGAAGTATTATGGTGTTACAGTTACTTTATATCCCATCAGCTGTCATTTCTGAAGCAAAATTAAAAAGGAATATGGCATTTTCTCAAAAGTGTAAAAACGGACATAGGGACATCTTGAAATGGGTCTCCTTATCGTTGTGTATTTGTAATTTGTATATTGGAGCCACATTTGACAAACGTAATTTGCTGCCAAGTCACGTGACAAAAATATCAAATGTTGATCCGATCGAAGCCACATTAGTATGAGAAAAAGGGTAATGGATCAACATAAGGCCTTCGGATCAACATTTGTTTTTGGATCAACAGTTAACTGATCGTACGTCTCGAAAGATCAACATTTACCGTGATGGTATCTCTTTAAATATATTTCCAACGGGTAGATTCATTGGGAATATTCTCGAGTATTTTCCCATATTGGGAACATACCCGGGAGGAATTCCAACTCTAAGGGCCGGATTAAATGTTTTCGGCATCAGTCGGAATCTAGTAAAAAACGTCCCCTGATAAGCCCGAATACAATACATTGCTCAAACAAACATATGTTTTTTTTTAGGATTGACTACATGCAATCCGGTGCCATCAAGATTCCGATTTTCACCCGGCAGCCTCCGTACTCCTCCAGCAGTTTTTTGTCAACAAAGTGGGCGGTGCCTTTTAATATCGTATGTAGTTAAATGGAACTGACCACACGGAGCGAGAAAACTCTGCGTTCCGACCTTAGAGCACTTATACACGTCCCAACATATAACTTAGCCCTACCACCGCTTCGGGACAACATATTGGCTGGTGATGAGAAGAAACGGCGCAACAAACTCATTCAGCTTTAAAAAAAGCTATGGACCAGTATCTCAACGTGTGTAGTGTGGATTTAGCGTAAGGGAAACTGTTCAAACATGCATAAATTCAGCTGCAAAGTTTCTAGATGAAAAGGAAACAACGAAACTTGACATGATAGTTTGAGGATATTTTACGGGAGACCTTAGAGCTCTAAGGTTCCGACACGTTTCGGCCGCATCCGGTCAAATATCGCACCAGTCTTGAGCAAGACGTGCAACGGATAAGAAGTAAAGAATTATATTACAAACTTTCATTAAATGCTTGTATTTCTTAATTAAATACAATAAATATTATGTCAAGCTGATGCTTAGGTCATAGTGTTTGTGTTTTAGGCTAAATCATAGATTGTATTTACTAGTATTTTGTTCATCTAATTGTTTAAATTTATTTTATAAAAAACTGACAGTGTTTTTGAATTGTGTTTATTCTTTTTGTAATTAACCTTAGTCATGGACGTTAATAAATGTATTTAAGTATATTTATCCGTTACCTAGTCGCCATAGTACGTCAACAGCACGTCGACCTACCCCAAAAGTCAAAAATTCTCCAATTTTCAACTTTAAGCCTGACATATAGAGTTCATTTTCAAATGAGAAAATTTGAAATTTTGTGGTAGGCCGACGTGCTGTTGTCCGTACAAGCTATACTAAGTTTGAGGCTAGCAAGTTGGTGTTAATGTAAAAAAAATATTCTCCTGATTTTATTAATAATTTAATGATTGATTGATTCTTTATAACACAACAGGCATAATTATCAAGAAATAAGTTCATATTTAGACGTCAGTACAATCCTTACTAAGTAATATTATAAACATAAAGGTAACTCTGTCTGTTACGCTTTCACGCCGAAACAGAGTCATACTTTAACGCCTGTTTGTCTTTTGATAAATACAACCCGCGTGTTTCAAACCCAAGGAAAAAGCTCATTTTTGATGCGTGCTGCAGCGCAGAGCACAATGTTGCTGAATTATGAGACACACCAAAGATCCTGTAGTCCACGCGAACGAAGTCGCGGGCACAGCTAGTAAATTATTAATGTATACTACCAATAATACATATTTCTAATAATATTAAAATACAAAAGGTACTTAACCTTTGAGGTGTCTAAAATATCTTTATCGAGATGCTCATAGCTCAGTGGCAGCAGTGCTTTAGTATCAATTACTAAAGTTAAGCAGTAAGCACATAACGCCGCGGTCGTGAGTGAATGGGTGACCATTCTAACCATATTATTAAGGTTATTGACATTAAACTCGTGTTAGGTATAAACGTCACAGAATAAACCGCGTTCGAAAAAGATGGTGATTTTAATTTATTATTTTTAGTTTAATGGTTTATAAACGTATTTAAGTATGTTTATCCGTTATCTAGTCGCCATAGCACAAGCTTTGCTTAGTTTGGGGCTAGCTAGATAATTGGTGTGATTGTGGAAACAATTTATATTATTATTATTATTTATTATTATATTCTAGGTGTGTTATTTGTTGTAATTAATAGTAAAAACGTTTCTGGTCCGCCCTTCCAATGAGGATTTAAATACTCGCCCTTCGTCTGTGCAGTGCCTTATATCACCGAATTATGGTTGACTTTACAAAAAAGTTCCTAATGAACAGTACATACTGTTTTGTAAGATTTTAAATACATACTCCTTTGTAATACAAAGGAGAATCTCCGGAGAATCTCCGGTGAATCACCGGTGAAAGTAATCGGAGAATTCTCCGGAGAAAAACCGGTTTATCTCCGGTTCTTTCGGCTTATAGAGACGATTAATATAAATATTAATTTATTGATAGCCGTTGTTTTTATTAGGTACAGATTCATGTTATTATTATTGTAGGGGTCACGTTGTGCATACGTAGTAAATATTTACTACGTATGCAGAGGTGACCAGGCCCGACCGTGAATAAATCGATCGCCGGACACCTGATCTAGACGAATACGGGTATTTTGTAAACTGTAGGTACTCAGTGTTAGTAACTAGGTAATAAATGAAAATCATTTAAACAGTTTTAAGTTTAATTTGATACTCCCGTAGTCAGGCATCTCTATATTATTTCTAATCATTTTTTTCTTGATTTTATTTGTTCTTCTTTTTCAAGACTTCTATGATTTTTTGCATTAGATTTAATCTTTCATCTCCAGTATATTGTTCGAGTTCATGCGAGATGAACTTACAAAACATTAAATTTGAAATTCTCATATTTTCATCGATACGTTTTTCATATGGAACTGTTGTCATTACTGCCGCATCACAAAACTGTTTTCGATGCGGCAGTGATGAGCTTCGTTTCGTATCTTTAATATTATCAGGACTAGGAAAGCGTTGTGCGTTCTGGCTATACTCATCAGATTTGTACTCGTACTCGGAGCTACAATTTGTTGAATCATCTTTTTCTAAAAGCTTATCTTTACTGTAATCAGCCTACGCGTTTCTAAATTACACTCTAGGGGTAGGGCAGTCAAGACTGCTTGGAGTTGGATTTACGGCGATTCGTTCCTGTTACTAAAACCCAAATTTTTTGCTATTGTTTCTGGACTATTTCCTCCGCCCCCATTCGGATTCGCGTGCATTAAACAATCTGATATATTTATAAAAAAAGTCGTATCTAATAAAAAAACATTAGACCTGAAAAAGAATATCAGTCACCAATAATCATTAATAAAGCAGCTTAAAATAACTTAACTAATTAAAATAGCTTAAAAGAATTGCACCACCCCTTCTCTTCCTATGGGTGTTGTAAGAGGCGGCTACAAGAGAACCGCCATAAGAAGACGGGCAGCAGTGTCTCTTATCCACCATTGGCCAAACTGCGATCGCCAACCCGCCTGCCAAGCGTGGCGATTATGGCAAAATCCTCCTTTAGGAGAGGCCTGTGTCCAGCAGTGGACTGATATAGGCTGGTGATGTGATGATGATGAAAGCAGCTTACAATACTTTGCTTGAATGAACTTTTTAGTAGTTCGTTAAGTAAAACCTCAATTGGAAAAATCGAATCTATCTTAATATTGAAGTTGCCCTCTCTGTATTTCTAGTCGCTCATTTAGTAATTTAGTCGCACGGATAGAATTTTAATATCTGAAATTGATTAATCACAAACCAGTTTTTGCTTATAATTCCCCTTTTAAAATCATAATTTTCATTCAATAAAGACTATTTAATCCGTTTATTGACTGCTATTTTTTGTCCAATCCCATAAATACATTTCTGTAAGTTATATCTTTCATTACAAGCTTCAAATTTCACAATATTGACGATCCTTAACTGAATAGAGGCTAAATTTCCAATTATACAACAGAATTCTCCGGAGATCGGCAAATCACCGGTGTATTTCTCCGGTTCTCGAGATTCCGCTCCGGAGCAAACCGGAGGTTCTTCTGTCCAAAGATATTCGCCGTGTCATTCACGTCTGTCAAGAACTGAGACGTATTTTTGAAGCATTCGAAATGAATCTTGAATTCGAACACGAATACGATTCGTGTGCGAATTCTATTTCTATCACTCCCGATTTTACGCATTTTTGAATCACTCGAATTCTGTGTTGTTAGTATGGTAAAATTCTTTAACTATTTTCGTTTCACGCAGTAAATATTTAAAACCGAAATGCAAAAACTTATTGATTTTAAAAACCGGCAATGAATCGCAAGGAACGAAACGAAAAAAAAAAGTTTTTAATCTGTGAACCATATGTTTACTTGTCAAAGTCATACTTCTAAACTTTCTACTAGTAGAATCGAAATACGAGTGGGTCTGACCACTCGTTGCAGAATTCATAGAATAAATTTTAAAAAATAGCGATTTTAGTCATTCGCATGCGAATCTTGCCATTTCGTATTCGAATTAGAATTCGCATGATTCAAAAATACGTCTCCAACGGAACCAATCATGTATTTTTTTATTCTGAGGTTCTGTGATGTACTTATGTGAGTATGTGAGTCAATAAAATTTATTGGAACTAGCCTTGCCTTTCTGTTTATTCATGAAAGTTCCTTTTTAGCTACAGTTACAAGAGAACAAGAAGATAATCTGAGACTAGGAATCTGTATTTCTGGGACTGAACTAAGTGTATTTCTTATTTTGAAGTTTTCGATATTCCTAGCCCGCTATCTTCTACGTAGTATTATTTGATCAGTGGACACTGACAGCTGGCTAGCAGCGTGGTCTATTGTTTTCTCGCTTGTGCTCGCTCCGTGCTTGTCTTTCATTTAAATTCATTATTATAATATAATATCCTCTCAAACGTAGTGGTTCCTTTCTCTATGATATCCTCTCTCCTTGTCCACCACCACCACGGTCCACGCTTGTCACACGCTTGGTGATGTGCCGAGTCGGCAAATTTGGTATTCGAATATTTTGGTATTCGTTAAAAAAAGTTTCGAATACCTACTCGAGTCAGAAGACTCGGACAGGTATTCGAGTACTTCCACGAGTATTCGAATACTTTAGTGGACTCGAGTACTTTATGAATCGAATTTTGTAATTTTATTTTGGCGACATATCCTAATGTTTCGCCACAAATCATGTATGGAAGTATATGTCCCTAATAACAAATTGTTGTATAATCAGTCATTTAATTATCCTGTGGTAATTATGGCATAGCATATTAAATAAAGCTAGCAACTGTTAATTACGAATTGGATTTTTGGACATAATAAGTATGTATACCAAAGAAACTCTGCAGTTCTAGAAGCACCATACTTTTTTCTCAGAGATTATCAAAGCTAGTAAAGCTTTGATAATCTCTGAGAAAAAAGTAAAATACTTGTTAAAAAATAAGAAATAACAATTATGTTCAAAACGTAAATGTAAAAATCTTCAATATAATAATTATTCTTAGTACCTACTTACGAAAATGTGATGTAAGAATCATAACTTAAATATAATGAAATATAAATATTCACGATGCTCTTTAAAGTGGAGTGGGCATTCAAAATTCGACTGTAGGTGCGAAGTTAGAAGGTTGCTATTAAATTACACGACTTAGGATTCGAATACCTTAAGTACTCGAAACCTGTATTCGGGTATTGAGGATCCGAATACAGATTTTTCTATTCTCGACTACGTGAGTACTTGCTAGGTATTCGAGTCAGTACTCGAGTCAGTCTGACTCGGCACATCACTATTCTTGAAGAAAGAATGGCCGTTGGTTGGTGTTGATTTTATATTCGTGTTGTTTGTGACGTTGTGTTTGTTGGTTTCGGCAGATCGGCAGCTTGCGAAGTTCTAGAATATTTTGTTAGATTTTGTTGTTGTTTTAGAATATGCGTTAATAAAATCATTTCCTAAGTTGTGCGAATTGCGATTTCTTGATTAACGTTGTTTTCAGAGGACATTGTTTAGCAGCAGATTGTGGTATTTATTGTTTTTTTCTACTTTCGTATGTAAATAGCAAAAAGTGTCAATTTTGGTTGTCATAATGTTTTTATCTTATTTGAGGCGCATTTCTTTGATTCATTGAGTGGTAGTAATTAAATAAGGTTACAAATAATTACTCTGCCTAAAATAAAATGTGCCGTCATTAGCTCTCTCTCGGGCATCAGCCGTAAATGTCATCATCATGGATGAAAGGCATCCATCATACACCCAAGAGTATTGTTGAACTGAAACAGTATGATCTATTGCTAATGTTTCCTCCTTGAGGTCGAAGGACTCTGTAAAAGTCCATTCAAATTATAGGTTACTGCCGCAATTCCATTCTTTCTTGTGCAGGGTAGTTAAATGATATAAAAAAGGATATTGTTTATACCAATGTTTCTTAACCTTGTAGTATGGATGTGATCTTTTCTTAACCCAGTTGTTCCTGAAACATCTTTTTACCTCAGATCTGAATGAATTTCACATATTGTTTTCAAAATGCGACTACTGGGACGAAAAAAATATTGAAAAAAAAATCCATCACTTGGAAATTTCGTAAATTGGCGTTCTTTTAAAAGGACGCTAGCAAAATGTACTGCTATTACAGTGACTAGAAAAATTAAAACAATACTTTCAGCTTAACATAGATTTATTGAGAAGTATAGAAGTTTTCAAAGCAAGATTTGGGATGCAATTTAACATTACATTTTGGATAGTAAAAGTAAGCTTTTTTATGGCATAAAATCAGCGCAGTTGATTATCCTTACACCTTATTATATGGTCCTTTCCGTCAAAGCGTGAATTTTTATGGAAATTTTGAGATACTTTCCAGTAGAGCTGTTCCAACACTTCTGCAAAATTAAAGAAAATCATATGTGCCTTTATAATTTTTATAAATCTGCCAAGAGTTGTGTAAAGTCATGTCTAATCCGTGGCAAATCAATGAGAAGTACCATTTTTTCCCCCTTATCGATGTTCTATAAAGTCCGATATTTTGATTGGATCTGTCGACACCTCTCATATTCTCATTATATTTTTTTATGATATATGGTTGGTTTAAAAATATTTTTTTTGTTGCTGAGTAAACCTTTTTACTTTCGTCAGAGGCTGGATCATCACTGCATTTGATGCAACAGTAACAGTGCTGTTATTGTTCCACTTACACAGTAATATTTGTTCTGTCCGAGTTGATTGATGCTTGAATGTCCCTCTTGATGTCTTCTTGAAATCTTTGTTTGTAGGCAAAGGAATTTGGCAACGCGATTTTCGCGTATAGTTCCTGTGGCCTTGATTCCTCTTACTCGTAGTTCATCAATAAGATATAAGATGGACAATAGTAAAAAAAATATCGAAAAATAAGTGAAATGGAGCTCGCTTATCAACTTGTTGCAATACATCTGCATATTGCAAGACTATGCTGGCACCCAAACCTAATGAGTACTTGTATTTGTTTGAAGTGACTAAAGATTGTCCTTGGTAAGGATCAAACCAATTTATGTAGCCCAAGCGTGTTGCACCGACCCAGAACTTATATCCCTTATCTTATTGGCTTACCTCTTATAAATTGTTTGCAAGGATGACCTCCTTAATAGTGGACCATAGCCTCATCAATGCTGTAATGCTCTTCAAATGGTGCATTAACAAGAAAACTCTTGTTTAGCATCTTAACTCTTTCAGTCACACTTTTACAATAGGAACATAATTATCATTTTCTGATTATTTAAGCAACTTTTACAACTAAAATATCACAGAAAATAGAAGAAAAAAAATATAGGTATTAAGGCTTTCAAGGAATGAGGTGGTCACTATAGTCCGTGCCATTTAAACTTGCACTAAAGGTCATTGCTACGCCTGTACTACTGCACGCCGATACGGGATCGCGGCAAACCAAAATACAAGGGGTAACGATAGAAATCGGTGTAAACAAACGTTTATAGGTACGAGGCGAAACATTTAATCCAGTCAAAATAGACTAAATTATGATCCAAGTTTGCATTAATTCCCAACAAGCTAGATTTTTGTGTGGGCCTTAAATACGTCATTACAAATGATATGTCAAAAGTCCCCATCGATCCCGCTTGTGCGTTGTTTTTTATTCGAGGTCAAAGGTCACAAATTTGCGTTTTTCGCGTATATCTCTGAAACAACGAGAGTTATCGAAAAATGGTTCGAACAAAGTTTGTAGATCGTAAAATTGTCTACAAAAAATATCTCAACACTTTTCTTCTACAAAGCATTGCTTTCGAGATATCGTGACTTCAGACTGTAGGAAAATCGTATTTTCAACTATATGCACACATTTCCGCACCACCTCTGAGGTAGTGTACACGGCGCTTTTTTTTAACGTGGTTTCCCCAGTAGGTTTCCCCAGTAGGAATACTCCACAATATATTTTTGATCGAGGGAATGTAATGGGACACTAGTTTTTTGATGATTTTTTTGTTTATTTAAATTTAATGAAAATTTCAACAGCAAGAAAATTACATCATCATTCATCATCAATTCTTCATAGTCACTCGTTTCTTCTTCTTCATTGTCCTCTTTCTCTTCTTGCTCGATTTGTGTAGATTGCTCCAAGAAAAGAGATATATGGGTGAAAGCCAAAATAATGACGCAAATGACACAATAGTGACACAAAATATTGTGCTGCAGTGACACAAACGTTGCACAACAATTTGTACTACAGTCACACAATAGTGTCACAAAATGGTGGTATATAGCTATTAAGTTAAGGTTACATTGGGAGCTAAAATAAAACACAATATTTAATCTTGAAAAATAATATTGTCTCCGGTTCCCGCGATAGTTACTCATTGAATAAAACAATTTAAAGGGCTCGAAACGTCGGGATGTATGTAAAATATAATATACGCGATAAAAATCCGTTTTAAATTGTTTTATTCTTGAAAAATAAGTTCAAAACTAAGACCCGACGAAACATCACGCTCTAAAAAAGTATGAAACAAGAAAATATTCTAATCTGAAATTGTTATTTATACTTTATAAACTATTCAAATATTCCACTTTTTACCTTTTAGTTTTTGACCTTTTTTTTTTGTGCCCTATTGAATAGGTAGATTCAGTCAGGATCAGGATTCTTATTTTTTTAAGTTTTAATTAATTAATCTATTTTATATTTCACCATAGTAAGATCAAATGTTTTAATACCGCGTCGTTCTGAGATCGGATTTGGTAAAACATGCACAATATCTGTATTGTCTACAATTGACACGTCATCATTTACTGGCCAAGCAAATTTCCCATTGCTTTTGTGTCTTAAAAATTTCACCTCGCAAGAGGATTTCCCGTATCGAAGGACTTGTCCAAGGAAATATTTACTTCTCTTTTCCAATTTGAATCTAACAAGTATGTGTGAATCTTTGGTGATTTCTATTTTGGTATTGCTGTCTTGTTTAGAACACATTTCAATGTCGGGGTTTGGACACTCCGTTCCCATTCTCTCGTCTTCAAGGTACTCTATGTCTTCAGTTGAACTATCATGAATGGAATAGCCATCACTGGACTCTTCAGAGCTATCGTGGTTGTAGTATTGGTTCTTTTTGGGTCTTTTTAATTCAGTGTGTGATAATTCATCTCCGGTATGCTTTCTTTTCAGATATTTTTCGTCATTTGTATTACAAAGTTTTTGCACCTCTTTTTCCGTGAATTCCACTAGTGAGTCATTAAGTTCCACACTGTTGTTTACTTCTTCTTTTTCGATAAAATCTAGTAAATCTTCGCCTTCTAGTTGCTCGCTTTCTCCGTTTTCGTCAATCTGTTTTTTTTCTTTCCTTAGAAGTCCAGTATTCTCATCCAGTTGGAACTCATAGTCAGTATCTTCACTTTGTATTTCCGATCTTGCAATGATTTCAAATTTGTGTGATTTTGGGCTGAAGCATTCGCATTTTCCTTTTAAGTTTTGGCAAAAGCAAGATAGTACTCTATGTTTTAATATACGTTTATCAATTACTACCACTTGATGTAACTTCATAGTTTCGTGCAATGGAGTAAGCATAGTTACAATGTTGGAGTCCAGGGGTATGATGATTTCAGCACCAACATAAAACATTTTGACTGCTGTTTCTGATTCTTTTAGGACATCGTATGCTGTCTCTGCATCAGGAATGTCAGTTCCATGTGCAACTTTGAAGTCCAACTTATTTTTCACTGCCCCTCCTATACCATCGGCGGCCCCCTTACCATGAGAAGCCTCAAAGAATGACCAGGTAGCATTGGCAAATCCATATTCAAAGATGTTAGTACTTAACAAAAAAAAGTTTTTTTTTTGACGATATTGTGATGTTGGGCCATCGGAGAAGAAATGGATGGTATCTACTTCTGGATAATGAAGCTTTATGTACTTTAAAACTGGGTCGAGGTGAGCCCAGATCGCCTCAGGAGTATGTGAATTATTGGGTGAAATTGAGCAGAATGAGACTGGTTTTTCCGTATCTTTGAGATAAAAAACTCCTGTGTGCAAAGTTATTTGAGTTTTGGAGGATCCAAAATGCATGGCCTGCACTTCTTCATTGAGTTTGCAAATCCAGTTTTCGGAAAAGTCTATGTGTATGGCAATTTTATTTGATTCCAGGTTTTTTATGCATTTTTTGTATTGCTGGTATTGGTGGACAAGATTAAATGTATGTGTCGTGAATTTTTTCATCTCTGAATTAAATAATTGTATCAATTCTTTCACTGTACCTTTCTTATCTTCTTTCACCATATTTTTTGTTTTCTTTGTAATTCCTTTATTATCAGTATACTCGTGGTCTTTAAGTATGTACATCTTCCAAGAAGTTGGTCCATCACTTTCAGTCCGATCTATAGATTTATCTGAGCAAGTGGCACACGTGCCATACATACAATCTTTGAACTGTGTATCACATACGTATTTTGAGATGATATCATTGAGATCTTTTGTGTTTATAACGCCACAAGATTTCAGCGCATTAGCCATAAATTGCATATTGGCGTGCTTTAAGCAAACGCAAGTTTCCAAGTCTTTTATCCGAGGTGGAACTATGTAAAAGGGTCTGAACCTTTTAAAAGTGGTCAAACTAACTGGACCAATTTCGCTTGTATATTTTTCGTGCAGTTTGCTTAATGTATCGAGCAAATAGCGTTTTTGTTTCTTGCATTTTTTGAATGTTACGCATTCTTTTTTTCCAGCGCTAGCACGGCTCACGTCATCTTGGTGGTAAAATGCAGTTATTTTGTTTCGAAGAACATTACTTTTAGGTCGTATCTTAGATTTTTTGATGCCAGTCTTTAATCCCAAAACGCTTGACAACGCAGTCTTCAATTTGTATTTTTTTACTAAATCACTGCTCACTATATTTTTAAGTTTATTTTTATCGTTGTTGGCTAGAGTTGAGTATTGTTTTTTCAGTGCGTCCGTCAGGACATTATGGGCAAGTACAACCTTTTTTACGCTGTCTTTTTTAGGAGTTTCAACACCGATCATATTTTCATTTACGAAGTTATCAGTTCTTTTTTGCGGCGTGATCTCTTCTAGATTTATATAAGAAGTAGGCGTTATTTCTTCGAGGCGTATATTAGAAGTTAAGTCACCATTTGCACTGTTAGGTGCTGTCTGGAGCTTTTTGGTCAGGACTTCATAATCTTCTTCCATTTTAGTTAAACGTAGCTTTTGTACTTTTAAATCTCTAAGAAGTCTGTTATAACCCTTTTGTAGAGTAAGTACACTTTTACGAAGCAATGTATTTTCTTTCCGCAAATTGCGTTCAACTCTTCTTTGGATATTCCGTGCAGTGGATTCATTCCAGGCCGTATTTTGCTGTGCTCCTTCTGTGTTTGTTTGTTTTGGTACATCCCTATGTTCGTTAAATTGCCTCCACTTTTTTCTTCGCTCTTCTTTCTGTTCTTCTGTTAAAACAGCTGTCTTGGCTTTGTACAATTTTTTAGTCCTTTCTAAATTTTTCTTTTGTATCTCTTTAAATTTTTCAGGATTATCTTGCTTTAACCTTTCTCTATATCGTTTGGACTTTTCTGCTGACGTTAGTGGCATCTAAAATTAAAAAAATATATAATTTATTCTGTGTCATTTTATCTCATGCCACTATTCGCTATTAAGTATATCTACACAACCAACATGAAAGTCCTCAAGGTGAGATCTAGTCAGTATTTCTCAAGGCGCACACAGAAACAAGCACTTTTAGTTCATTTGTGGCCCGCTTCGCTTTTTTAACTAAGGATATTCGAATCAAACGTTAAGGAATGCGGCATTGCGAACAAAAGTTACCCGTTAGATTTACTTGGCCTGAATGAAACGACGTCAGAAAAGGAGCGGAATGTGTCGGAGATACAACCGAATTGAGTGTAAGTAGATACTTCTTACGTTGCATACCTATAGTCGCCGCCAGTTAGCCAAGAGAGCCAATAAGATCATTAAATCTACAGGAGCAGAAGCAGTCATTTAGACTTGGACTATTTAAAATCAACAGCATTCAAACAGGAATAGAATACTTACAAGACTAAACATATTGCAAGTCATACACTACCTAATTTTATGACACACATTAACGATTTGAATTTGCAAAAAGCTTAAGCTCCTTTTGCACTGAATATTACACTCTCATTTTGATTAAATTAAGTCTTAAATTAAAAATTGTGAAAGATTTCGTCGATAACAATAATATTGCAACAATAATATTATATTAATGTAGGTATTCTGTGTAAATTTGGTACGCAATAAAGTGTACTTATATTATTTATTTATTTATTCATATTATTATTATTGCAAAAGTGACATCACAGTACTGACATACATAGTGCAGCTGTACTGACTCGATGTATTGATGATGGCGATCATTTTTAAATTATTTTCATATCCACCACATTAAATAGCATTTGTGACTAACGACTAATGGCAAATAAAGAACGATTAAAATATGTAACAAACAATTATTTGAAATTAGATTAGTCTTCGCTACAAAAAGTTATTCCGGAAGTGACGTGGTACATTTTGAACTGAACCCCTATCACAAGCTGCAAACAAAGAAGTATCCACCTCAAAAATTGAAAATATTCGAATATTTTTATTATTCGAAGAGCAATTTCAGCCGAATTTACGAATTGCATTGCAAGCTTGGACACAAAACGCAGCGTGCTGGTAGCGTTGTGCGCGTTGAGTGAGACACGTTAAGTGTATATTGTAATTCTTTCCATGAATTAAATAAATCTAAATCTAAATCTAGGCCTGGTTTTCCTAACGTGCTAACATTTATCTGACAGATTGTTTCATCTGGGGATTGAAAAATCAGCCCTTAGTGTAATCCCGACCTTATATGGTAGCACAATTGTGGTGACACAAAAATTATGCAACTAGTGATACAAAAGTAACACAAACGTGTCACAATTGTTCGGTAGCACAGTAACTAAAAATTGATTGCTCCGAAATTACACGTATAAGCGCATTTAAATAAACACTACACAAAAGCTTATGCTTTTTTGTACCTGACGCACTATAAATCCGAGTCAAAACACAAAATTTACCTTAGAAATCGTCGAAAAACCTGTCGAAAATGCTCTGACCACGTTGAAGTCGCTTCGAATTTGACATTAGACTGATTCAATATGGCGGCTATGTTCTGAGTGTCCATAGCCAATATGCGTACAGTGTTGCCAGTTCACGAAACCGAAATTATACCATGTTTGAAGTTACTACTGTCGATGAAAACGGTTGCACAAACTTAGTAGCACAATTGTTTGTAATCACATTAAATAATCAAATACAGTAAAAATATGCATTATTGTGTTATTTCCTTACACCGCGAACACGAAAATAGTTGCCGAATATACTCTATTGTTGTATAATTTGATACTCAGTCCATAAATTACGTAGAAGTTTGATTGGATTACCCTCAAAGTTTACCCTATACAAATATTATGCCGTATTTCACGTCATTTATTCCCGATTTGCGGAGAAATTATTTTTTCTAGTCTGCAATCAAGTAGTATACGATATATTTAAAATGGCGCATGCTGGGCAAATAACCATTTAATTTAGTGCCAATATTTGTAAAATTCTATCTAAAATGTTTTTTGAGAAAAATCGTTGGGAAATTTTGGATTGGGCTAATGCGTCAATATTTTGGCTTTCACCCATATCAGTTATATCCTCATCAATTTCGAAACAATCTTCATCTGTAGCATTTGATTCAATGTTAGTGCAAGATTGGCCTTGACAATTGGTGCATACCGATGAACAATACAGTCCAACTTTTCTGCACCCGCAATTGTTTGTGCAGCCTTTTTTGCAATTACAAAAAATAGTATTGAGTCATTTTTCTGGAGCAGGTGGCAGTAAAGTTTGGATTGGCTCCAAACTATTATTCATCAATTTCCAGCCCCAATTTTCAGGATTTAGATCATTGCCTAGCCACACTTGCACTTGGTAGAACACACGAAACAAGTGTTGATTAGCAGAAGCAGATGTTGGAGGGAGACAAGATAACTGCACTCTCTTATTGTTTCTTGTATTTTTCACACAACTCAAATATCTGTACTTGTCTATCGATTCCATTTTTTTTGGAGCTCCATACATAGCAAGAAGAATACGAATTCCATTGGTGAGGATAACATCTGCTGACGAGTTAATATTTGTAAATACTCTTGCGTTATCAATCAAGTCTTCACGTTTTTCAAACAATTTTAATACTGTATTTTTGCCTCTTTTGAAAATTGCTGATGTCGTATCGCAGCCAGTTATCGCATGAAGGAATAATATATGAGGCTGGCATTTTGGATATGAAGTAAAACTTTGTGAAGAATATATTTTCGTTTGAACTTGAGCTCTCCCAGGTTTTAAAAAGTAAATGATCTTATCACTAGGTGTTCGTGCAGTTAATATTATTAACAAATCTACATCTTCTCCAACAACGATAGTTGGATTGGTGTTACTGAATTGTTCAATTGCGGTTTCAATAATGAGGACGTCAGCATCATTTTGAGCTTGTTTCACAACAATATTGGCAGCTGCAAATTCTTCACATAACATCGAAATCAAACGAGATTAATTGTGAGTATTAGCAAGAAACTGCTGTTTGTTTGTCGGAACAGTCATTGATCG
Organism: Anania fuscalis; assembly: GCA_950371115.1. NCBI lineage: Eukaryota > Metazoa > Arthropoda > Insecta > Lepidoptera > Crambidae > Anania > Anania fuscalis. The sequence goes on from OX493344.1 coordinate 11,479,175, forward strand.
ATCAAAAACGATATCAGACGATGAAGATGTTTGTTTAGCTCGACGACGTTGTTCTGCAGCTTTGATATTTTTTGTATAATTAGTGTAACCGTCAAATATTATAGTAACGTTGTGACCAAAGTGTCTATGAACATACTGAAGATATTTGTCCAAAATATCCTGAAATGTGTTCTCTCGATCCCACACAACACGATGTAGCAGGTATCCTCCATCGATGATGTAGGTAGCATTTGCACTTTCGATATCAATGTTCACACATTTAAAGCAATCATAAATGGCTGACTTCTGTGTCTTACGCATTCCAATTGCATCAAAGAGCGATTAAGGGTAAGGGGCTAATTCGTACTCGAAGAATTTTTCAAGCTCATCTTCAAATGTCTTCGTAATATTCATGCGTTGAAATAATAATACAGGATCTATTGGGACCTTCTCATCATGAATCTTCATGGTACTGTTGGTAATGTTTGGCATAGATGCAATACCCACTTCACGAGCATTATAGCAATTGATTTTATCATCTCCGACGACTCCATTTGCAATGGACATGATTTTGTGCAATTCAGGAAAAGGATCATGTGATGAAAACCATTCACGAAGTTTCTTGATGTCTTCAGTATCTCTCTTTACGCGGGAATCCCTTGCATCGACATGCTGATCTGTTGTGTCCATTCTTACATCCGCTAAATCCTTTAATCTTTCACACACAGTATTCATTGCATGCATGCCATAAATCCATTTACTTATGACGCTCTCTTGCGTACTTCTTCCTTGAGCAACACCTCCATCTGTTTTCATTGACTTCATCATCGATTGCTCAATGACCATATCCGTTGAAGTTCCACAACTCAATTTATCAGAACATCTAATTGTGAAAAATCCCCGTGTAAATCTCTCAAAAACCTCAGGATCATGAATCAAGTTTTCCAATTGTAGCATATCTTGTAGATATAATTTTGCAGATTTGGCATAAGGAAAATGTCCTGATGCGTGGAAGTAAGGAAGCATTTCTCGAATGCTATTCAAATGAGCTTTCCAATCTCCCATACGTTCAGCTCTTATAAACTCCTTAGCAATTGATACCATGTGGAAATATTGCGTCCACAATTTTGCTGTTGGTCCACGTTGTTCATATTCCTTTAATTTTTGATTAAACTGCTTAAGTAATGCCTCAGCCATCTCATCGCGATTCTCAATATAAACGTACGGAATTGTGTTATTCATTAAAAGGTCTACAGTATTTTGTAGATTAGCATGCATCTCTTCATCGATGACAAGTTCTTCTGATATTATTGTTGCTTAAGTGAGGTGGAGTAATGTGTGTGCTCTAACTGCTCTTGCATAAGCATGGCCATTCAACATTTTGTCTAATGAATTAGTGGCATAAATCAAAGAGAGCACCTCTTTTATGCCACTTCCCTGCATAATTTGACCAATTGCTCCAAAAAATGACATGAGTAAATGGAAACCTCCAAGTCTTACTACGATCTTCGATACCTCAGATCCTTCAGGTGCTGCTGATACGATTTCTCGAGCTTTTGCATACAAAGGCTGATCAAAAGTAATAATGCATACATCGTGATTATAACGTTTTGCATTTTCCAAAGCGCAGAGTAAAGTTGTGTAGATAGTATTGTAGTTGCTTGCTGGTTGCTGAATGAATGGTAAAAAGAGAATTTGAGACTGAAAAATCCATGATATTACTCGTTAAACGTACAATGTAACCGTTCCAGCCAGGTAATAGTAAATCTTTCCATTTCCCATACAACCACAAAATATCAACTTTTTTCAGTAAAGACACTGCTGTGCTACTATCATAATCAAGTTTTGTGCAACTATTTTACTATACCCAACTGCACCATCGTTTTGATAGACTTTTATCGGTACATGAGCTTTTGCTGCAAAATCTTTCGCTGAAAGGACTTTGTTTACTCGTGGTATGGGGTTTTCGGCTATGACTGCTGCATTTGGAGTTATAATTTGAATGATAGCCATTATGTGGAGCGTGTTATGACCGTCTAGAGTATGTACATTGATGTCAGCATTGTCTGCAGCATATTGAATCATTGTTCCAGTTTCTGGTGGTAGAATATGAGGTGGACGATGAAGAACAGTGGCGGGCATTGGTTTTATTTCGAGGTAGGCAGTAGATACTCACTCAAATGTTTTATTGATGAAACTCTAGTAGTAGTAGTAGTTTTCATCAATGATACTCATTTGTAAGTATCTACTGCCTACCTCATTTAATTTACCAGGTAGGCACTGCCAAATTGCCTATATGCACCGCACGCCCCTGATGAAGAACTGCTGCTGCCTCATACATCATAGTTTCATTATACGATGCACACAAACCAAAAGATGAAAAAATTTTAATAAGACGTTTTGATCCAAACCGTCGATGAAAAAACACTGAGAGACCCAATTGTAACCGTGATTTGAAAGACCTAGGCCGAACAGCAGCCATTTGTACATATTAATTTCGAGTGTTCCAATTTGCATAGTTTATTTTTCAAAATTATTTGCTCTAACAAATATGTCAAAGATTCTGAAATATCACTATTGATATCTTCGAACATTTGAGTAGGTGGAGGATAATTATCAGTGTCAAACACTATCGACTGAATATCTTCTCGAACGATTGCTGCAGCTGCTTCAAGTATTCTCAATCTCTCTTCCTTTTTATTTTGCTTTTTATTCTCATACCAAGCTTTGCTGAGGACGTCATGCTGATTGTCAATGAAGCAAAGGAATGTCGAACTTCCTAATTTCTCAGTTATAATGATTCTATTACCATACTTTAACTTGAGTTTTGATTTAATTGTTCTATTATCAATCGATGGTTCTTTGCAAATATCTTTCAATTCTTGTATTGAAAATTGACAATCATCATGATTTTCAATAAATGCGAATATTTCTTCCATCGCTGAAGTAATAGAATCACTTTCAGGACGACCGATTTTACCTCCACTAATGGGTTTCAGAAACGAAGTGTAACAATCACTGTGGTACGTAGCCTCAGCAGCAACTAAGTCATATTCGTACTGAATGCGGGCAATGACACTTCTTGCTAGCTCATCAAAACGAGTCTGAGCTTCCTTCAAGATGGTTTTCTTGAAGTCAAGGGTTGAAACTTGAGACACTCTTCGTCGAAGATGCTGCGCTTTTTTCATTTCAGCCGTTTTATCTGCTTCATGGCCACAGAACAAACAGTATTTCTTAAAACAAAAAGCGATTCATTACCTCGTACTCTAGTACGAGGAGGACTAATCCCAGATGTGGTAGCCATCTCCGCCTCACGCTGTCTTTTAGCTGCAGCGATGCTGCTTTTCCGGGTGTATGCTTTACGACACTGCTTATGTATCGTTACAGATGTTTTGTCCTTCAAATTTTCATTGTACCCATTACCCCTTTCAGTACTTGAATCCATTAAAGTCTTTAGCCCACGATCAACAACCACAATTTCACTTTCAGTCAAAGATTCATTGCAAATAAAGCAAACTTCTGACATTTTTACAAAATTTTGTAACGGCACTGTTTAAAAAGAGAATATAATTCACAAACACGTCTATTCACTACGGAAACCGTTCAAAACTGGCTGCATTTACTAGAGTTATGTCTTTCGGAAAGCAGGTATACTATATACCCGAGAAATGGAGTATCGCAGGCAGATGTTTCTGAAGGCCAACCGCCCAATAGAATTAGGGACGGACGTTGACTCGCTCAGAATTGTATATTTTTTACGTACTTGTGTGCATGGGGCAAATAAAACTATGTTCTAATATTTTTTGTGTAAATGGTTAACCCGATGATGCATACTAGCCATGTATGAGTGCATATTCGTGTTTTCTATGTTTAAAATAGCCATAATTCGAGAACAGTGCACCGTACAAGAAAAAGTGTTGAGATATTTTTTGTAGACAATTTTACGATCTACAAACTTTGTTCAAATCATTTTTCGATAACTCTCGTTGTTTCAGAGATATACGCAAAAAACGCAAATTTGTGACCTTTGATCTCGAATAAAAAACAACGCACAAGCGGGATCAATGGGGACTTTTGACATATCATTTGTAATGACGTATTCAAGGCCCACACAAAAATTCAGCTTGTTGGGAATGAATGCAAACTGGAATGTATATTTTGACTGGACTAAATGCTCTTCAAATGGTGCATTATCAAGAAAACTCTTGTTTAGTATCTTAACTTTTTCAGTCACACTTTTACAATAGGAACATAATTATCATTTTCTGTTTATTTAAGCAACTTTTACAACTAAAATATCACAGAAAATAGAAGAAAAAAAATATAGGTATTAAGGCTTTCAAGGAATGAGGTGGTCACTATAGTCTGTGCCATTTAAACTTGCACAAAGGCCATTGCTACGCCTGTACTACTGCACGCCGATACGGGATCGCGGCAAACCAAAATACAAGGCGTAACGATAGAAATCGGTGTAAACAAACGTTTATAGGTACGAGGCGAAACATTGTCCTGTATTACAAACAAAGGAGGAAATAAAAATAGTATCATCATTATTAATAAATTTAATATTTTTCTATATCCTGTGTTATTATCGCGGGAGCAGTTGGTAGGTATTATTCAAAAATTCAATTCTTTCTTGGTAAATTCGTAGAATAAGTTATTAATTCAAAAAGCTGTACATAGACTCGTGTTGCATACATGCATACACTGAGATCGGTTTAATAAGTTTTAAAAATAAAACACACGTATTGAAATAATTCCTTTTATTTTTTAAATTAAATACCTTCCGATTATATATCACTAGTAGTGGTCGAAGAAGTATCACTTTCTGAATTGTCTGATAAGTTGATAACAATTCGGTCCACGGTGTTATCATGTCTGTTTCTACTTTTTTAACGTGTTCCACACAATTCGCCCATTTTTCTGACGTCATTTGGTTAAGACCATTAATGAGTAATAATTTGACGTCTGCTAATTTAAAAATAGTATTATTGCGGGCAACATGCCCCGTGACGTCCGCCCACACAAGTTCGATAGGGTTCAGCTCGCAGTGATAAGGGGGCAATCTTAGAATTGTCACCCCCTTCTCCTTTGCCATTTCGTCCGTAACATAATATATTTTTGGTAATTTTTTTTCACTGCATCGACACTTTTCAATAGGTGAGGTTTTTTGTCATCTGCTTCAAATTCATCGTTTTTGGAAATCAACCAATCAATAATTTGTTGCTTCTTCCATCGGGCTGTCGGAGTTGTTTCTGCTCGCCTAAAAATAAAAAAGTAACATCTACAACAAAGAAACGGATATATATAAGTACTTGAATACAGTTACAATGAAATATAAATATTAGTTCGCACCTCGAGTGATAGCTTGCATTAACCATGACAACGACATCATTCGGTTGCATTTTGCTTATCACTTTGCGAAACCATACTTCGAAATGGATTGCGTTCATTGTTTCGTGGTAGTCGCCAGTTTTGCTGCATTCGAAAACCCACTGGTAATCATCTAAAAACCCATTTTCATTTCCAAAGTGCACGACTATTAATCTTTTTCCTTTGCCTGTTGGGTTTTAAGAGCCAGAGGAAACTCCTTCAACAAAAGCTTGCCAAGATGTGGTAACTGTTGTGTCAGTCCAAACTTTTGTGACCGTATGACCTGGAACAAATATGTAATAAATATGTGAATATGACACGACCTAAAATAATATGATAGAATAGTTTTTAAAAAATAAGAAAAAAATTAGGTGCACAATCAAGCACGTCACGAATAAATGTTATTTTTACCTGCATTTACCCAAGTGTCATCGAGATAGTAAATATTGCGATGTTCGTTTCTAAAAATTTCAATTTCTTTTAAATATTTTGTTCGCCAAATTACTATTTCTGGGCGTTCGATGAGAGTACTTTTCCCGCTCCTCTTCTTAAATTTAAACGGCGTAACAAATTAGCATTTCAACAATGTGCTCCTGGGTGAATTGAGTTATGAATTCATATTCATCAAGAATTTCCCAATTCTACAAACCTAAATGTTCTTCACACACTCGAGCATTTTGAGTAATGTACACTTTTTGTTGTGTGAGTATTTTTTTTTTTAGAAACACTGGAACACGTTTCCTCTCTCGATTTACGCAACTGGGAACAAAACAATGATTGGTGGTATCCGAAGTGCGACTGTAGCCCTCTAATGTCAGACTTACAACTGGTTCTCGAAGAACATTTTCAAAATCAGCACTGGCAGAACTCGGAGGTTCCATAATTGAGCTGGAACTACTGATGAATTGATTTGGTTGCTCTGGAATGATCTCATTATTGGTGGTGGCAGTACTTGGAGGCACCTCAAAGGACCTGGATCCACTTTCTGCTCCTGCAGAAACCTGTGATGGTTGCCGATGAGCCCTTAGCCAACAAGCATAACATGCCTGGGCATTAGAAGGCATCTGTAATTAAAGGCATGGTCAATTTTTGTAATGGTGAATCATGAATATAAGTCTATATTCAAATTAAAATTATAATGTGTAGGTAATTCATTGTAATAACAGAAAAAGTAAGTGTGAATCAGACAAAGTGGTCAACTTACGCTTGAACTACTGCTGAGTTAATTAAGATTTTTTGGATTACATTTTTAACAAAGCTTATTTAAAAAAAAGTTACTTGAAAAGGCCTTATTGCACTGGCAATATAAATTCACTCGGCATCACCATATTTAATAATGATTAAGTAAACGAGAACGTCTCCTGGTTCTTATGGCAACTGATATGCCACAACTCACACAAACATGGTTATGGCTCAATTGACGTTCACCTATATTGCCTTCTACCCTGCTATTTGATTCAAGAATCAAAAGGCTTACACATTCTTGGCAAAGGTAGTCTTCATTGTTTACCTAGAAAAATTAAAAACTATATGTTATTTTCTATGCTGTCATCTCGTAATTTATTATACTCTTTTTAATACAATAAAAACCAATAAACCAATTTATTTTTGCAAATAGGCTTAAACTAAGCACTTTTACACGTCCCATAATTATTATTTATCCCTACCACTGCTTCGGGACAAGTTTGGGCTAACGCCGAGAAGAAGCAGCGCAAGAAACTCGGTCACTTTTGTCAGCCTCTTTTAAAAAGTTTTAAATATACATAACAAAATATTAAATTACAAGATAAATGCACCTGTGCAAGCAAGGCAGTATTTATATCCAAAAAATTATATCATTTAAATAATCATTAACAGTATACCCTTTTTTCATGAGAATCTGTTTTACATGAGCTTTAAATTTAAACATGGGCAGTTCAGCAATAGATATTGGTAATTTATTAAAATTCTTCAATCTAATATTTATCATGTCTCTATTAATAAATAACTTTAAAAAAATACACTATAAAAGCTTAACAATAACAATCAGTATTCAAATTGTTGTTTTATTCGCACTAATTGCCGGTGCATAATACAAACATAAAGCAATCGGGAGTCCCGTGACGTTCGTCCGCCGCTTGCCATTGGCTTAGCGCGCGGCGCGGCGGGCGGTCAACACCCGCGCCGCGCCTTCTCCCTTTTCATTAAATTATGATTCAATAACAAAAATACTGAAATCCTAATACTAAATTATAGTACTCGTTTTAATTTTTACAACTACTTGCAAATCGCAGCCCGAAAGCGTTTTTTTATATAAAAGCCTATAGTTGTGAATGATACAATATTTGTTATCCCAATGTTAATATTAGTCGCCATGTCATTATTTCTAGTACCTTGCCTATAATTTTATTGGTCCCGTTTAAATGTTTCAAGCATATTCAATGTTTCAGAAATAAAAGAAGACTTCTTATTTTTCTTTATTACCCTTGAGGCACTAACAAAGGGATCCGAGCTTTAAAGTAGCCTATTCAAAATGTCTCTGTTACAGGACTCTCTAGATCATTTTCTTGAGTAATCCAGTCTGTATGACCTAAAATGCTTGTTGCGTGCCTCTGCTGCTTCTTCAGATAGTTGCCCTATGGGTAACAATGCATTTTTCATTATGTCTGATCCGTGCAACAAGTACTTTGTGCAGTGTGGGTGTCATTGGGTGCCACGGGTAAAGTTTTTGGTAGAACAGATCAGATCAACAGAGCCCATATCGGTAGAAATACCGAAAAATCGGTAGGTTCGAGAACACTGCCACAATTTGAGACTTGCAATACATACAGTACGCTTTTGTGGTGTCACTTTCGACTGGTAATGTTGGTTATACAGGTTGTTAGGCAGAACGTTGAACATACGCAAATGGTGGATGGGTGGGGCCATGTGCTACTTACTCAGGCCAAATTATTTGACCTTGGCCCCTTGGTTTTTTTTATAATTTTTTTTTGTATTTTTTTCGAATTTCTCCACTTTCATGACTTTAAAGGCGAATATTTTTATTTACAATGAGTAAAACAGGCAACATTTTGTTTTGTTTTTATTTTGAATGTTATTAGATTCTCATGTAATTATCGCTTAACGTAGATGTTACCTAGAAAAAAAAGTTCTGGGTCCTCAAAGTTACAGAAACATGTATGAAAATACTTAAAGCTTAATTTCAACTTTCATTTAAAAAAAAAACTAATAGAGATTGAGGACTTCCAATTCTAGCAAAACATCCCTAATGTGTGACCTTTCTAACGATATGTAATTTGTTTTAATTGTAAAAGAACTTCAAGAGTTATTAATTTTTTTATCAAGTATGGATGAATTTTGACAAAACTCTAGTTTTGCGGAAAGTGAAATGTTATGCGAAATTTAATACTGTTGAGTTGGTAATAATTAAATGATTGATGGAAACTAAAGAAATTATTGAACTAAGTACAAGGAAAACACCTTACGTGTGGCAATAAAACAGATTACATTTTAAGTAATTATTTATTAACAATTACAACAATTGTTCAAATTGCCGTCCTTCGACTTCGATACAAAGGCGACATCTGCGCCTAATTTCGATAGTTGTTGTCCGCAGCTGCACCTCCTGCTTCATAACCTGGAACGCTGCATTAATGCGATTTATCAAGTCTTCGCGGCTTTCCACTTCTGTGACATACACGAGCTCTTTTGCTCTTCCCCACACGTAAAAATCAAGCGGAGTGAGGTCGGGCGATCGCGCAGGCCAGGGAATGGGTCGACCCCTGCCAATCCACGAATTCGGAAAACTGTTGTTTAAAAACTCACGAACAATCAAACTCCAGTGTGCTGGGCAGCCATCGTGTTGAAAGACAATAGGCCCGTCTTCTTGGAATACTTCTTCCAATAATGGTGGATCATCCATTAAAAATTCCAAATAGTTGTTTCCATTAATGTGGTCGGGCAAATAATGAGGCCCTATTAGCTTATTGGCTATCACTCCTGCCCAGACATTTACACTGAATCGTCTTTGGAAGCCCCTTTGTCTTTTTTACTCTAGGATTTTGGTCTGAAGGTGCCCAATTGTGTAAATTAGTTAATTAAAATAAAGTTAATTAAAAAACAAAATAGTTAGTCGCCCTTTAAGTTCTTAGTCGTCGCAATTTGCGATCGCAATAATCCATAGCGATCGCAAATTGCGACTAAATTTCCGAGAAGCGAGCTAGTGGCAAGGCCCCTCCCCGCTCCCCGCGCGGCTTGTATTAGCGAGAGGTGTTAGATTTAGATGTTAACGAATTTTTGGCCCACCCTGTACTAAAACTTTACTTCTTCGGCTTTATAATATTAGACAAGTTCTTACCAAGTCCACTTTTATCATCTGATGTAATAAAAAGATTTCTAAAACACTTCAATAAATGTCGCGTATCATATAATGACACTATTTCTTTGTTGTCTATAGAGAAGCATGGCTTATCCATCGTGGCTTCTAAAATTGCCATAGCTCTTCGATTAACACCATCTAAATCGCATACTGTTGCTGCAATAGAGATACCAGCCTGGAGACATTCATGTATGAAAACCAAAAATAAATTGTTATATTAATAAAAAAATAAAAAAATAACATGACATTTGATAAAAAATTATACCCGTTTGATCAGCACTGCCAGCCTATCTGCAGTGACATGTTCACCAGATAAATTATATGGCCTCTTCAGGACTTCTAACTGAATGTCCATGATCTTGGTATCCGTCAATTTTTCCTTATTGACATTTCATCAAACATTATTACATGTTCATTGTCTGAAAGCTGCTTTCTTTGTTTTAATACTTTATTCGAAACTGAAAATATGGGTTTATCAATCCCTACCTAGGCTTAACCGCCCTAATAAAAGTCTTCAAAGTGATTTCAGCTGGTAAGCAAAAGAGCCTTCTCATTAATCTGTAGCACGTGGGAGATCTTTTGTAGATTCTCAGGGCGAAAATTTTCTCCTCATTTTTTTCCACCTTCTACCTTTCGATTTTTTATGAATTTTTTCATTTGCGGTTGTAACAACACAACTGGGTGTCAGCTTTTTCATAAAAATATTTACAGTATAATGATTTTCTAAATGTTCTAAATATTCTTTATTTTTAACCGATGTAACAACGGAGGAGGTTCTCATGTCGACGCGTATATTTGTTTTTTCTTATGTATGATCACGCATAACTTCTTCTTACAGAGTAGTCCGAGTTTGATAGTTATTTTTTTATTTGAAAGAGTATGTATACCCCGAAGTTGGTACCATATAAATTTGGAAAAAACTAACCGTAAGGCCACGTTCAGATGACAAGCGCTCAACGCGCGTTGAAACCTTTCGATTTTTTATGAATTTTTTCATTTGCGGTTGTAACAACACAACTGGGTGTCAGCTTTTTCATAAAAATATTTACAGTATAATGATTTTCTAAATGTTCTAAATATTCTTTATTTTTAACCGATGTAACAACGGAGGAGGTTCTCAAGTCGACGCGTATATTTGTTTTTTCTTATGTATGATCACGCATAACTTCTTCTTACAGAGTAGTCCGAGTTTGATAGTTATTTTTTTATTTGAAAGAGTATGTATACCCCGAAGTTGGTACCATATAAATTAGGAAAAAACTAACCGTAAGGCCACGTTCAGATGACAAGCGCTCAACGCGCGTTGAAAGGCGGCAACAGTGGGTCACTTTTTTTTGCAGTGATGTAACTTTATTTCGGTGAGTGTTAAAGTTCGGCCGTTCAGAGAATGCGTTCCTGACACCTATCAGTTAGTCACGACTAGTGATGGGCACAACATAACACTGAGCTCGTTACCGTTCCTCCAAAATGAAACGCCACGTTATTTAAGGGTTCATATGTTGCGTTTGGAAATTCAAGTTTAAAATAAATCTTTCCGAGTAAAATGCTAAATAATATGCTATATGCTAAATTGAATTTTTGCATGCCAAATGACTAGGGAAAATGCTAAAATGGCAGCACTACTGACCAGCAGTAGGCCAGCTAGGAGCGTTAAAAGGCCACTGAATCCCTAATTCCGTTTCTTGGAGTGCAGACAGACCACGGCGAATGGTGCGAGCTCTTATGCGAGTTCGTGCGCTCCTTGACGTCCTAAGTCTGTAGGCACTAGAGTACGACGGAAAACCATCACAGCAGCAGCGATAGGCGTCGGGGCGGATTTGAATTTTGCATTTTATCGTCAGCAGATACGTAGATAAAGCTGCTTAAGCCAGAGCGGCTAAACCCAAAACCAATAACTACGTAGAAGACTACATCCGCGGCGTCAGGGGAGATGTATTCAAACAACACACATGGCATCGAGGCAACTATGTAAAAGAGGAAGGCCGCCAGATTTAGTTTGCAAGTTATGTAATCTAGGATGCGACGAACGTAAACCATTGTCGAGTGCAGCAAACGTCCCGTGACGAATGCAGGTATTACCTAGAATAGGAACGCTGTTATAGCCCTGTAGTGCAGGTTACTACAGTGGCGCCTCTCGCAGTAGTCGTAGTCTAACTTCAGGCCCACTCCAATCCAAGTCATAACGGAACGATGCTCACAGCCAAGACAAATATGATGATCATAGTTTGGAGCCTGGACTTTAAGATAAGCATCGACTTTTTTATGCGGAAGTATTCACCAATAGACAATAACTGTGAACAAAAATCAATATTATGACATAAGTTGGTGAGGCCTCAATTCCGGTGGACTGACGACCTAGTTAAGGTTGCTATGGGGCACCAGTAGCCTCCAATTTTTTTTGGAACTTAATGCACTGCGGCACTCCAAGGTGAATAACTAGGCTGAATGACGTCATCTTTTTAAAGATTTTCCACTTGAGTTTTAATTTCTGTTACCTGTAAAGGCGATTGCCTAAATTTTGCTTTTATAAAGATACGATCGTCGTTCTTTGTTCTTATTTCATGCTTTACTTGATTTTTACTTGAAAAGTCACTGCAATACCGTCACTATAGAATATGTCTTTGTATTGAAGACATAAATTATAGATTTTATTTTTTTCAATTTCAGTCATGTGACCTTAATTTATTCTTTACAAGCATTATGCCGAGGGACAGCCGACATTTTATGTAACTGGACATGAATAATGAAATAAAAATAGTATCATCAATATTAATAAATTTGGTATTTTAGTAAAATTGAAATTAATTAAGAAAGCTGTACATAGACTCGTGTTGCATACATGCATACACTGAGATCAGTTTATTAGGTTTTAAAAATAAAACACACGTATCGAAATAATTCCTTTTATATTATAAATTAAATACCTTCCGATTATATATCACCGGTAGTGGTCGAAGAAGTATCACTCCCTGAATTGTCTGATAAGTTGATAACAATTCGGTCCACGGTGTTATCATGTCTGTTTCTACTTTTTTAACGTGTTCCACACAATTTGCCCATTTTTCTGACGTCATTTCGTTAAGACCATTAATAAGTAATAAATTTGACGTCTGCTAATTTAAAAGTAGTATTATTGCGGGCAACATTCCCCTTGATGTCCGCCCACACAAGTTCGATCGGGTTCAGCTCGCAGTGATAAGGGGGCAATCTTAGAATTGTCACCCCCTTCTCCTTTGCCATTTCGTCCGTAACATAATATATTTTTGGTAATTTTTTTTCACTGCATCGACTCTTTTCAATAGGTGAGGCTTTTTGTCATCTGCTTCAAATTCATAGTTTTTGGAAATCAACCAATCAATAATTGTTGCTTCTTCCATCGGGCTGTCGGAGTTGTTTCTGCTCGCCTAAAAATGAAAAAAGTAACATTTACAACAAAGAAACGGATATAAGTACTTGAATACAGTTACAATGAAATATAAGGTTCGATTTTATTAGTGTTCATCCTGTTAACCTGTGCCTATATAGGTGAAAAGCAATCGTAAAAACCAATTTTCAAATGTGTACCATAAAAACTAAAAAAGTTAAAAATTAACATTTGACTTCATATTGCAAAAACTCATCCTATCTTTGCTACGTTTAACCATCTGATTATCCGTATTATTCCGCAAATATTAAAAATGAAACCAAATTTAAAGCATTTTCAAAATCCTTAAAAATATTTTTATTAAATGAAAATTACTACTCAATAAATGATTACCTAACACCTGACACGTAGGCTCGCCACCTATACAGGGTCTCTTAAAAAATTCCACATTAATAATATAATAAAGTTTATTTTTTATAAAGTTCTGTTGTTACATAGTATGTAATATATACGGTACTATACCTTAGCGGTTACTAAGTCTTAAGTACCTACATGTTATTATTTTAAGAACTCTTGTAACACTTAGTTGGCAAAATAAAGATTTGAATTTGAATTTGAATTTGAATTCCTTCCCCTTGTACAGAGCGAGAAAGAGTTGAAGATAGGACGAGTTTATGCAATATGAAATCGATGTTGTTATTTTGTAATTTATTTTTAACTTTTTTAGTTTTTATGATAGACATTTGAAAGTTGGTTTTTACGATTGCTTTTCACCAATATAGTCACAGTTTAACAGGATGAACACTAATTAAATCGGACCTTATATAAATATTAGTTCGAACCTCGAGTGATAGCTTGCATTATCCATGACAACGACATAATTCGGTTGCATTTTGCTTATCAATTTGCGAAATGGATTGCGTTCATTTTTTCGTGGTAGTCGCCAGTTTTGCTGCATTCGAAAACCCACTGGTAATCATCTAAAAACCCATTTTCATTTCCAAAATGCACGACTATTAATCTTTTTTCTTTGCCTGTTGGGTTTTTAGAGCCAGAGGAAACTCCTTCAACAAAAGCTTGCCAAGATGTGGTAACTGTTGTGTCAGTCCAAACTTTTGTGACCGTATGACCTGGAACAAATATGTAATAAATATGTGAATATGTCACGACCTAAAATAATATGATAGAATAGTTTTTAAAAAATAAGAAAAAAATTAGGTGCACAATCAAGCACGTCACGAATAAATGTTATTTTTACCTGCATTTACCCAAGTGTAATCGAGATAGTAAATATTGCGATGTTCGTTTCTAAAAATTTCAATTTCTATTAAATATTTTGTTCGCCAAATTACTATTTCTGGGCGTTAAATGAAAGTACTTTTCCCGCTCCTCTTCTTAAATTTAAACGGCGTAACAAATTAAGCATTTCAACAATGTGCTCCTGGGTGAATTGAGTTATGAATTCATATTCATCAAGAATTTCCCAATTCTACAAACCTAAATGTTCTTCACACACTCGAGCATTTTGAGTAATGTACACTTTTTGTTGTGTGAGTATTTTTTTTTTTAGAAACAATGGATCACGTTTCCTCTCTGGATTTACGCAATCGGGAACAAAACAATGATTGGTGGTATCCGAAGTGCGACTGTAGCCCTCCAATGTCAGACTTACAACTGGTTCTCGAAGAACATTTTCAACTGTTGAGCACTGTTAGAACTCGGAGGTTCCATAATTGAGCTGGAACTACTGATGAATTGATTTGGTTGCTCTGGAATGATCTCATTATTGGTGGTGGCAGTACTTGGAGGCACCTCAAAGGACCTGGATCCACTTTCTGCTCCTGCAGAAACCTGTGATGTTTGCCGATGAGCCCTTAGCCAACAAGCATAACATGCCTGGGCATTAGAAGGCATCTGTAATTAAAGGCATGGTTAGTTTTTGTAATTGTGAATCATGAATATAAGTCTATATTCAAATTAAAATTATAATGTGTAGGTAATTAATTGTAATAACAGAAAAAGTAAGTGTGAATCAGGCAAAGTGGTCAACTTACGCTTGAACTACTGCTGAGTTAATTAAGAATTTTTTGGGTTACATTTTTAACAATGCTTCGTTAAAAAAAAAAGTTACTTGAGGAGGGCTTATTGCACTGGCAATATAAATTCACTCAGCATCACCATATTTAATAATGATTAAGTAAACGAGAACGTCTCCCGGTTCTTATGGCAACTGATATGCCACCACAACTCACACAAACATGGTTATGGCCCAATTGACGTTCACCTATATTGCCTTCTACCCTGCTATTTGATTCAAGAATCAAAAGGCTTACACATTCTTGACAAAGGTAGTCTTCATTGTTTACCTAGAAAAAATTAAAAACTATATGTTATATTCTATGCTGTCATCTCGTAATTTATTATACTCTTTTTAATACAATAAAAACCAATAAACCAACCAATAAAACCAATTTATTTTTGCAAGTAGGCTTAAACTAAGCACTTTTACACGTCCCATAATTATTATTTATCCCTACCACTGCTTCGGGACAAGTTTGGGCTAGCGCCGAGAAGAAGCAGCGCAAGAAACTCGATCACTTTTGTCAGCCTCTTTTAAAAAGTTTTAAATATACATAACAAAATATTAAATTACAAGATAAATGCACCTGTGCAAGCTAGGCAGTATTTATATCCAAACATTTTTATCATTTAAATAATCATTAACAGTATACCCTTTTTTCATGAGAATCTTTTTTACATGAGCTTTAAATTTAAACATGGGCAGTTCAGCAATAGATATTGGTAATTTATTAAAATTCTTCAATCTAATATCTATCATGTCTCTATTAATAAATTACTTGTAAAATACACTATAAAAGCTTAACAATAACAATCAGTATTCAAATTGTTGTTTTATTCGCACTAATTGCCGGTGCATAATACAAACGTAAAGCAATCGGGAGTCCCGTGACGTTCGTCCGCCGCTTGCCATTGGCTTAGCGCGCGGCGCGATGGGCGGTCAACACCCGCGCCGCGCCTTCTCCCTTTTCATTAAATTATGATTCAATAACAAAAATACTGAAATCCTAATACTAAATTATAGTACTCGTTTTAATTTTTACAAATATTTGCAAATCGCAGCCCGAAAGCGTTTTTTTTTATATAGAAGCCTATAGTTGTGAATGATACAATATTTGTTATCCCAATGTTAATATTAGTCGCCATGTCATTATTTCTAGTACCTTGCCTATAATTTTATTGGTCCTGTTTAAATGTTTGCTACCTTAAAGTAGCAGCCATTATTTAGTTTTTATATATCCTTGCATTTTAAAACACATCTAATATAATTATTGCACAAAATATTTAATACTGCCAAGTAATTTTAACAAAATAGTTAGTCGCCCTTTAAGTTCTTAGTCGTCGCAATTTGCGATCGCAATAATCCATTGCAATCGCAAATTGCGACTAAATTTCCGAGAAGCGAGCTAGTGGCAAGGCCCCTCCCCGCTCCCCGCGCGGCTTGTATTAGCGAGAGGTGTTAGATTTAGATGTTAACGAATTTTTGGCCCACCCTGTACTAAAACTTTACTTCTTCGGCTTTATAATATTAGAAAAGTTCTTACCAAGTCCACTTTTATCATCTGATGTAATAAAAAGATTTCTAAAACACTTTAATAAATGTCGCGTATCATATAATGACACTATTTCTTTGTTGTCTATAGAGAAGCATGGCTTATCCATCGTGTCTTCTAAAATTGCCATAGCTCTTCGATTAACACCATCTAAATCGCATACAGTTGCTGCAATAGAGATACCAGCCTGGAGACATTCATGTATGAAAACCAAAAATAAATTATGTTATATTAATAAAAAAATAACATGACATTTGATAAAAAATTATACCCGTTTGATCAGCACTGCCAGCCTATCTGCAGTGACATGTTCACCAGACAAATTATATGGCCTCTTCAGGACTTCTAACTGAATGCCCATGATCTTGGTATCCGTCAATTTTTCCTTATTGACATTTCATCAAACATTATTACATGTTCATTGTCTGAAAGCTGCTTTCTTTGTTTTAGAATAGAATAGAATAGAAAAAGATTTATTTGACACACAGAATACAAAAGGAAAAAAAAAACATTTACAGGATAATAAAAAGCAATATGTGTCAAAAAGGCCCCCGCTCAGCATTTGTCGTGACAGTCAGGGACGTATCACGACGCTGGTTTTCAGCAGGGACCCTGACGGTAGGCTCGGACCATACCCGACCGGAAACCCGACTTGGTTAGCGCGGAATCAATCCATCGCTAAGAAAAAAGGTTGTTGTTGAACGGACTCTTGCGGATGCTTTTCCAAATTTATATGGTACCCATATAAATTTGGAAAAAACTAACCGTAACCGTAACTTCGGGGTATACATACTCTTTCAAATAAAAAAATAACTATCAAACTCGGACTACTCTGTAAGAAGAAGTTATGCGTGATCATACATAAGAAAAAACAAATATACGCGTCGACTTGAGAACCTCCTCCGTTGTTACATCGGTTAAAAATAAAGAATATTTAGAACATTTAGAAAATCATTATACTGTAAATATTTTAATGAAAAAGCTGACACCCAGTTGTGTTGTTACAACCGCAAATGAAAAAATTCATAAAAAATCGAAAGGTAGAAGGTGGAAAAAATGAGGAGAAAATTTTCGCCCTGAGAATCTACAAAAGATCTCCCACGTGCTACAGATTAATGAGAAGGCTCTTTTGCTTACCAGCTGAAATCACTTTGAAGACTTTTATTAGGGCGGTTAAGCCTAGGTAGGGATTGATAAACCCATATTTTCAGTTTCGAATAAAGTATTAAAACTAGTACTAGGTACGAACTAGTACGGTAACATATGTCATTTGGAGCGTGTTCCGAATTGAGCGAAACCGTTTTAATTATTTATTATTTTGGCTCAAAAATACTGATGCTTCTTTTGTCTGGCAAAGGTGAGGCTTTGTTTATGTCATCTTGTATTAATGTCTTTTTCTGTCTGTTATTATTTTGTCTATTGTTATTGTTTGTAATGATCTTTTTTTTTTTTTTTTCTTCTCTCTCGTGCCGTGCTTCGTACCTCTGGCTCGGTCTAGGCTCTGCCGGAATCCGTAAGCATCCGCAAGAGTCCGTTCAACAACAACCTTTTTTCTTAGCGATGGATTGATTCCGCGCTAACCAAGTCGGGTTTCCGGTCGGGTATGGTCCGAGCCTACCGTCAGGGTCCCTGCTGAAAACCAGCGTCGTGATACGTCCCTGACTGTCACGACAAATGCTGAGCGGGGGCCTTTTTGACACATATTGCTTTTTATTATCCTGTAAATGTTTTTTTTTCCTTTTGTATTCTGTGTGTCAAATAAATCTTTTTCTATTCTATTCTATTCTAAAACAAAGAAAGCAGCTTTCAGACAATGAACATGTAATAATGTTTGATGAAATGTCAATAAGGAAAAATTGACGGATACCAAGATCATGGACATTCAGTTAGAAGTCCTGAAGAGGCCATATAATTTGTCTGGTGAACATGTCACTGCAGATAGGCTGGCAGTGCTGATCAAACGGGTATAATTTTTTATCAAATGTCATGTTATTTTTTTATTAATATAACATAATTTATTTTTGGTTTTCAGGAGGTTCTCAAGTCGACGCGTATATTTGTTTTTTCTTATGTATGATCACGCATAACTTCTTCTTACAGAGTAGTCCGAGTTTGATAGTTATTTTTTTATTTGAAAGAGTATGTATACCCCGAAGTTACGGTTACGGTTAGTTTTTTCCAAATTTATATGGTACCCATATAAATTTGGAAAAAACTAACCGTAAGGCCACGTTCAGATGACAAGCGCTCAACGCGCGTTGAAAGGCGGCAACAGTGGGTCACTTTTTTTTGCAGGGATGTAACTTTATTTCGGTGAGTGTTACAGTTCGGCCGTTCAGAGAATGCGTTCCTGACACCTATCAGTTAGTCACGACTAGTGATGGGCACAACATAACACTGAGCTCGTTACCGTTCCTCCAAAATGAAACGCCACGTTATTTAAGGGTTCATATTTTGCGTTTGGAAATTCAAGTTTAAAATAAATCTTTCCGAGTAAAATGCTAAATAATATGCTATATGCTAAATTGAATTTTTGCATGCCAAATGACTAGGGAAAATGCTAAAATGGCAGCACTACTGACCAGCAGTAGGCCAGCTAGGAGCGTTAAAAGGCCACTGAATCCCTAATTCCGTTTCTTGGAGTGCAGACAGACCACGGCGAATGGTGCGAGCTCTTATGCGAGTTCGTGCGCTCCTCAGTGTTGCCAACAGCTACCAAAGGCTTGTAGCTAGGAATTTAACAGAAAGTTGCTAGGTTGAGCATTTTTTTCTCCCTAAAAAGTAGCTAGAAGTAGCTGAATCAGTGCAGCCAGATCGTGGGATTTTTTTACCCCCACTCTAACATCGCGCGCGCTTTACCATAGTGTATTATACACTAGGGGCACTATACACTGTGTATAGTGCCCCTAGAGAGGGGGTAAAAATATCCCACGACCTGACCGCACTGCGCACTGAGCTGAATTCCGAAGTAAATAAAATACTAAAGAAATAAAACACTGCAGTTAATAAATCAGCTATAAACTTTAATCAACATATCTTTAAAACTGTGACTACTTAATTATCAAATAAAAGAAGACAGTATTTTGATTACCTACTGAATATTATACTTACCTAATTATGTACGAGAAGAAGATGTAGAAGGTTGGCAGGATGTAGAAGGTTGGGAAGATGTAGAAGGTTGGGAAGATGTAGAAGGTTCAGCTGCACTTGATTTGGAATATTTTTCCATAGTACCCATTTTGTCAAGTACGGCTTTAGGAAAAACGTAATTGTGACAGCATTGGCCGCTTTTCCTGAGCGAATCTCTTATGCATAAAATAGAATTCAGAGTTATTAAACTCATTCTATTCCTCTGTTTATTTTTTATTAAATTCATTTGGGAGAACAATCTTTCTACCTCAGCATTTGAATGCGGAAGTGAAAGACATGCTATAGCGAGTTCACTTATGTCTTCAAATATATGATCTCCAGATGCATTTTGATACTTTTTAACTTCCACCCAAAACGGTATAATTTCTTGTGATACCCATTTGAACGTATGAAGAATATGCCACTGTTGCATTATCTTATCTATTTTTTCTGGTGTGAATCCTAAAATTTTAGCAAGATTCATAATATCATTCGTTTTGATCGGTTTTACTGCCTCTTCAGGACTTAGCAACTGCATAGATTCTAATTGTTTGTAGTTATCTGGAAGCCTTTGTTGCAATTCGGTAACCAGGCGCTTTAGAAATGTGATGCAGCGTTGTCTTATTCCATTTGAAGTCTCAGAATCAAATGAATGTTTAGTTATTTCTGTTTCAAACATATAACCAAGAAACGGTCTAGGGTGTAAATCTGTATCAGTAATGGGATCCAAAATGTTCCTCTGCAATCGTGTTGGCATTAGAATTCTCTGGCTTACTGACTGTATAAGTGTTTTTAGAGTGTTCAGCAGTTTCAATGGGTTGGAATCGTCGCTCTCAAATGCCTTGATTGCAATCTGAACATCATTCAAAATGCTTCTTAAAAATATTAAATATATATAGTTTTGGTTGTCCTCGAGCATACTGTGTATTAGTTCGGCAGAGTAACAATTTTCATTACCTCTTACCAAGTTAAAATGCAATTTTAACTCTTCCCATTGCGATAAAATCTTTGTAACTGCTGGCTCTATCGAAAGCCAACGAGTATCGCACACCTTTGTTATTTTTAAAGGTGCCTCTCCACAATTAATAAGCTCGTAAATTTTTTTATATTCATCTCTTCTTTTGGGAGAAACAGAAAACCACTTATAAATTTCTCTTACTAAAAATTCAATATTTCTTGGCAGGGAATTTTCAGACGCATGAGTCACTGCTAGCTGTAAAGAGTGACACACACAGCGTATCAGTATCAAATTTTTGAGACCATAGTCACGTTTTAAAATAGCATGTACGCCGTTGTTAATCCCTGTCATAACTGATGCGTTGTCAGTGCCTATTCCGATCATTTGATTAATATTCAACTTGTGATTTTCCAAACAAGTGACTAAACCATCCACAATGCCTTTTGCATCTGCCCTTTCGATGGAAATCAACTCCAAAAAGGAGCTAATTATTTTTTCTTGAGTATTGCTATAATACCTAATTACCAGGCCTAGGTGTTTACTGACGCTCACATCTGTGGACTCATCTAGTAAAATACTGAACTTCTGGCTCCCAATATCGTCCAAAAGTTCCTGGCGAAAGTGTGAGGCTAACACGTTTTTCATTATTTCCGTGCATTTCGTTCGATGTAACTTTAACCCATCGGTGGCTTTTGAATCTTTGAAGCACTTACTGCATAACTCGCCTAAGTGGTCTACACTCATAGTAGAACAATGTTCTGCTACAAATAACGTCAAAGCACCTTCAGCTTCATCAGAAGGCCTGCTTGAACTTTCTTTGGCGATAATTTTGAATGGAATCTCTTTATTACCTGTAAATAACCGAACCCATTAATGTGTTGAATTTTCAATTCATAAAATTATTTTAGGAAACTTGCATGTCGTAATTTGGAACTTGCAATTTGTATAGAACCCTAGGGATTATGGCCTATTATAATACCTCGTCGAAAAGGCCTAAGCCCTGCACGATGATATTGATGTAAAAAAATTAAACTATATCAGTTATATCACTTACCACTTTTTAGTGTCACTTTTTGTGTATGTTTTTTCGTCTGGGCATGTTTCTTGATATCGAACAGCTTGGCAACTATTTCCATAGAACAATATTTACAGAATGCTTTAGTTGAGTCTCCACTTGCTGGTTTTAACCAACCTTTGAACTCATCCACATTTTCCCATTCTGATCTGTACTTCTGTGCGTATGTCTTTTTTTTTAACGGTAAATCCATTTTCACACAGAAAAACCTGTTTAACTCCGACCAACCAAGCGAATCTAATAGCGACTTGTGATTGTGAAAGAGAAAATAAAAACAAATACTTAATCTATGAATAGTAGTTTAGGGGAATCCCCACACCACAGACCAAAACCACTCAAACGAGGGAATCCCCAAAGTTATTCCGCACCGATTTAAGTGAGTCGTATCGTATATTAGGTACTAATATGCTAATACTAATTTTGTTTGTCGGGGATGCCATTACCATAACTTTGTTTTTAATTTTTTTACCGTTGTACTTACAAAAATATATCTTAATCAATAGTGGCTAGAAAAAGTAGCTAAAAAGTTTAGCTACAAGTTTTAAAAAATTGTAGCTGCCTGACATCAAAAAGTTGCTAAATCTAGCTATAAAGTAGCTAAGTTGGCAACACTGGCGCTCCTTGACGTCCTAAGTCTGTAGGCACTAGAGTACGACGGAAAACCATCACAGCAGCAGCGATAGGCGTCGGGGCGGATTTGAATTTTGCATTTTATCGTCAGCAGATACGTAGACAAAGCTGCTTAAGCCAGAGCGGCTAAACCCAAAACCAATAACTACGTAGAAGACTACATCCGCGGCGTCAGGGGAGATGTATTCAAACAACACACATGGCATCTAGGCAACTATGTAAAAGAGGAAGGCGGCCAGATTTAGTTTGCAAGTTATGTAATCTAGGATGCGACGAACGTAAACCATTGTCGAGTGCAGCAAACGTCCCGTGACGAATGCAGGTATTACCTAGAATAGGAACGCTGTTATAGCCCTGTAGTGCAGGTTACTACAGTGGCGCCTCTCGCAGTAGTCGTAGTCTAACTTCAGGTCCACTCCAATCCAAGTCATAACGGAACGATGCTCACAGCCAAGACAAATATGATGATCATAGTTTGGAGCCTGGACTTTAAGATAAGCATCGACTTTTTTATGCGGAAGTATTCACCAATAGACAATAACTGTGAACAAAAATCAATATTATGACATAAGTTGGTGAGGCCTCAATTCCGGTGGAGTGACGACCTAGTTAAGGTTGCTATGGGGCACCAGTAGCCTCCAATTTTTTTTGGAACTTAATGCACTGCAGCACTCCAAGGTGAATAACTAGGCTGAATGACGTCATCTTTTTAAAGATTTTCCACTCGAGTTTTAATTTCTGTTACCTGTAAAGGCGATTGCCTAAATTTTGCTTTTATAAAGATACGATCGTCGTTCTTTGTTCTTATTTCATGCTTTACTTGATTTTTACTTGAAAAGTCACTGCAATACCGTCACAATAGAATATGTCTTTGTATTGAAGACATAAATTATAGATTTTATTTTTTTCAATTTCAGTCATGTGACCTTAATTTATTCTTTACAAGCATTATGCCGAGGGACAGCCGACATTTTATGTAACTGGACATGAATAATGAAATAAAAATAGTATCATCAATATTAATAAATTTGGTATTTTAGTAAAATTGAAATTAATTAAGAAAGCTGTACATAGACTCGTGTTGCATACATGCATACACTGAGATCAGTTTATTAGGTTTTAAAAATAAAACACACGTATTGAAATAATTTCTTTTATATTTTAAATTAAATACCTTCCGATTATATATCACCGGTAGTGGTCGAAGAAGTATCACTCTCTGAATTGTCTGATAAGTTGATAACAATTCGGTCCACAGTGTTATCATGTCTGTTTCTACTTTTTTAACGTGTTCCACACAATTCGCCCATTTTTCTGACGTCATTTTGTTAAGACCATTAATAAGTAATAAATTTGACGTCTGCTAATTTAAAAGTAGTATTATTGCGGGCAACATTCCCCTTGATGTCCGCCCACACAAGTTCGATCGGGTTCAGCTCGCAGTGATAAGGGCAATCTTAGAATTGTCACCCCCTTCTCCTTTGCCATTTCGTCCGTAACATAATATATTTTTGGTAATTTTTTTTCACTGCATCGACTCTTTTCAATAGGTGAGGTTTTTTGTCATCTGCTTCAAATTCATCGTTTTTGGAAATCAACCAATCAATAATTTGTTGCTTCTTCCATCGGGCTGTCGGAGTTGTTTCTGCTCGCCTAAAAATGAAAAAAGTAACATTTACAACAAAGAAACGGATATAAGTACTTGAATACAGTTACAATGAAATATAAGGTCCGATTTTATTAGTGTTCATCCTGTTAACCTGTGCCTATATAGGTGAAAAGCAATCGTAAAAACCAATTTTCAAATGTGTACCATAAAAACTAAAAAAGTTAAAAATCAACAACATTGACTTCATATTGCATAAACTCATCCTATCTTTGCTACGTTTAACCATCTGATTATCCGTCTTATTCCCTCCCCTTGTACAGAGCGAGAAAGAGTTGAAGATAGGACGAGTTTATGCAATATGAAGTCTATGTTGTTATTTTGTAATTTATTTTTAACTTTTTTAGTTTTTATTATAGACATTTGAAAGTTGGTTTTTACGATTGCTTTTCACCAATATAGTCACAGTTTAACAGGATGAACACTAATTAAATCGGACCTTATATAAATATTAGTTCGAACCTCGAGTGATAGCTTGCATTATCCATGACAACGACATAATTCGGTTGCATTTTGCTTATCAATTTGCGAAACCATTCTTCGAAATGGATTGCGTTCATTGTTTCGTGGTAGTCGCCAGTTTTGCTGCATTCGAAAACCCACTGGTAATCATCTAAAAACCCATTTTCATTTCCAAAGTGCACGACTATTAATCTTTTTCCTTTGCCTGTTGGGTTTTAAGAGCCAGAGGAAACTCCTTCAACAAAAGCTTGCCAAGATGTGGTAACTGTTGTGTCAGTCCAAACTTTTGTGACCGTATAACCTGGTTGATAATGGTGAATAATGGTTGTGCATTAATCTTAAAGCAAAGTACCTTCTAAATTAATTGTTTTCTTTTACGTTAAGTAGCTATGTAATTTATTTCTGACGGTCCTAAGCCCGTGAAAAGTATGAAGGAAGTATTGGGATCCTACTTAATTAACTTTCCTAATCAGTTGTTTAGAAGATAGCGTGTAAAACAAAAATCAGCTGTGTCGCAGCGCACGCGTTGATATACCTACTTCGAACACGAGTTTACCGGGGCATGGCGCGGCCCGCGCATGTCGTATAAAGAGAGCGTTACTAGGTATTCTCGATAGCAAAACACTTTTGCAACTATTTTATCTTAATTCGTAGAAATATTTTAATTATGTATATGAATACAGGATTTTTTTTCCAACGTAACATTTTCGGCTCCAAAACCAATGAAAATTCAGCTTGTATATGAAGTTACCGACAGAAAGTGAATGGGAAGCAATTGCAGAAGACTAATGTATGGAAAGTATGGAAAACTGCGTCAGCTACGCGAGCTAAGCTAAACTAACTTAGCTTAGCTCTTGGTCTGCAACCCACATAAGCCACCAGTGAGCTGGGCAACCGTCTTGTTGGAAGACGATAGGTATGTCTTGTTCCAGCAATGGTGATCCGCTAAACAGTTCGGGCAAGTCATTTTTCAGGAATTGTAGATAATTATCTCCGTTGAGATTATCAGGTAGGTAGTGCGGCCCAAATAACTCGTTACCCATTATTCCTGCCCAAACGTTGACGCTAAATCGTCTGTGGAAAGATTTGGCCCTTTTTCCTCGTGGGTTTTCGTCGCATGGCGCCCACTGGTGGAGATGTGTAAATTGAGGATCCCCTCTCTAGTTAATTTGGAATCGTCTGTCCAAAGTTTTTAAAAAAAAAATCATTATCCACATCCGTATGCAACAAAAAGTATCAAAACTGGACACGCCTGTTATAATCGTTATCTTCTAGACCTGGAACAATAAAAATTGCGTAAGAATTAATTGCACTAAATAACAAATTTAACACTTGTTAACATTAAAACAAAATAACATTTTCACAGATATGCATAATACTTTTTGTTTTACTAAGGTTTGAATGACAAATTTTGGAGATTATTCAAAAAACCAAAACAAATCATTAAAAAAAATGGGGGGTCAAATCCCAAATTATTGGGCCAAGGTATGTAGGGGATGACCCCACCTCTCTGCCGTTTCCGTTTTGAAATCGTTCCTCAGTACTGTAGAGGTTTATAGCCAAGCGAGTAAAACATCTACGTCTACCAAGGTATGTTCGAAATATGAAAGTTGCTTTTGAATATTTTTCTTTGACGTAGAAAGAACTTTTGTCGAAGTGACAAAAAGAAAAATATCTAAAAGTAAAAACTTGATTTAAAAATTTGTACACAACGATTCAAAAGCTAAGTATTTTCTGCATTCCTCATGTAAAGAACCTTTTAATAAATAGAATTCATTAAGTAAAATAATTTGTTCTCGATCAATTCCCAATAGTCTATCCCAGCTTCGGCCATTGGCAAGTTATAGTATCCAGCGGTTGACGATCCAAAGGAACTTTGGCATCGGACTTGATTTTGTCTTTTACTCAGTCTCTGCGCATCTGGAACAACTTCAACAACTTTAACAAATTGCCAGGAAGTGTTTTTGGCTCGATATACTTCCGGGTAATCGGGGATTCTCGGCCTATGTTAGTCATCTTGTAACGGTTCTTAAGTTCGTAGAGAACCGTGTTGACTCTTGCCATTAGTTCGGGACAGATCTTTAACCGAGCGGCGACTGAATCTCTTTCTGGAAAGTCAAATCCTTCTATTCGGGAACGGGCTTCAATGGTGATAACGTCAGGGGGGCCATGTCCTAAAAGATTTAGGGTGGGCACGGCTCCAGCTGGAACGAGCTGCGGAGGAAGCGGAGGTATTTCAGGTTCTCCCTGTGCTCTCCTTGAGTTAAGCACCCTGTTAGAAGTAACTAGGGGCGAAACATAACATTCGTAGACGTTATGGGTAATGGCATCCACTTGGCCGAATGATCAAGCGGGAATCTGACCGTCCTGGGCCTGAGGTACGGCAATGTTAGGCAAGTTGAACTTGACTTCTTCACCTCCCGCTGTAGTGGTATTCCCTACACTAGTTAGATAGTGGTAGAGATTATCTGGAATTATAAGATCTTCGGGGAGCAGGTCTTGGTGCTTGGTCTGCCCCAACCGAACTTCTCCGTTACTAAGGGTTACATCAAGTAGGTAACAGTTCAGTATGGTGGTCATTAAGTGTTGGAACATCGAGTATGGCAGTCTTCGGTCCAATCGGGGATCTATGCCTCTCAAACTTTCGCAGGTTCTCTCTACTTGGTCAATGTACCCTGCGAACTCAAAATTCTGTGAATGAACCTCCTGTACGGGGATGGAGCTGGTGTGGGGTCCCAAATCATACATAGGTTCGTCCGACGGGGGCTCTTTGTCTTGGAGGTTCTTTACATGAGGAATGCAGAAAATACTTAGCTTTTGAATCGTTGTGTACAAATTTTTAACCGACTTCAAAAAAAAGGAGGAGGTTCTCAATTCGTCTGAATGTTGTTGTTTTTTTTTTTTTTTTTTTGTATGTATGTTACGCGATTACACCGTTAATTATGGACCGATTTCAAAATTTATTTTTTAGTTTGAAAGGGTATACTCCCGAGGTGGTCCCATTTCCACTAAGTCAGATTCTGATGATGGGATCCCTGGGAAATCGAGGGCAACCCTCAATTTTTATAGGCACCCATAATGTTTTGCATATATTTTCTGACTCGATGCTGATTTTTGGGTCTGGTAATCATGATGTCATGTTGCTGACCTGATGATGGAAGCCACAGAACTCCTTAACGGATAGGAGTTAGAAGATAATACTGCAATTTGTCGACAGAACGTATTTCGCAGTGTGTTGAGCAGACGTGGAGCTTATGAGGTACCAGACCGCCAATTTTTATTTACTGGGGGCGTACCCGCACACCCAGTAACGAAAAAAAATTTTGAAAGTTCCTTTCTTAATTTAACCTGTTATTTAACGCGAGACCTTATCCTATGGTTACGACACCAAAATAGCCGCCGTTCTGGTTGGAGTGTAGGTAAACCCTTTTCTTAAGACTTACAAATTTTCGTCGAAAAATTGACCCTATATAACACCTTATTTTTATCATTTCATTGGATGGGGGGTCCATAGAGGACCAATATTAGTTAAGGTTACTTTGCTGTAAAGTAATTTTTGGCGAAGTTAGGAGGGAAAAAATTAAGGAATTAACACTTAAAATTGTAAAATAAAAAAAGTTTAATAAAAAACTAAAAACCGACTTCAAAATGAAACTAAAAAGCCAAAAATAATATTGACTAAAACATACCTAATCAGTTCTTTTTGGAGTCGGTGCGAATGAACACATTTCAACTCTCGATGGCTGGCACCGACTCCAAAATGAACTGATTAGGTATGTTTTAGTCAATATTATTTTTGGCTTTTTAGTTTCATTTTGAAGTCGGTTTTTAGTTTTTTAATAAACTTTTTTTATTAAATCAAGTTTTTACTTTTAGATATTTTTCTTTTTGTCACTTCGACTCCAGATTTTTTAATGAATCCCGAAAACAAAAGTTCTTTCTACGTCAAAGAAAAATATTCAAAAGCAACTTTCATATATCGAACATACCTTGGTAGACGTAGAGGTTTTACTCGCTTGGCTATAAACCTCTACAGTACACCCTGTATAACATCACTTTATCACTGTTAAACTACAAGATGTTTTTAATTACGTTTTTTCACTTCGCGCAATTCGCCACTAATTGCTACCTAATGGGTTTTTTTATGGATAAAGGCATTAGTAAGAAAGAAAAAGCAATAGTTTTTTTATAAATCTATACTTGGGACTGTAGTCCCGAAAAGCAATCAAGTATGATCTGATGATCGTTTTTATTAATTGACATGTCTTTAAACTAGATACATAAGAAATCAAACTTTAGGAGCTCTAAATTAAAAAATATCGTCAAAAAAAGGCAAGAAGTAAAAGATTTCTAAAAAAAACACTTTAAAATTCAATACCTCCATAACGGTTAAGTTTCGGACACCATATTACACAATCTAATTTATTAGAATATCAGGAATGACCTAAATAATAACGTCCTTTAATATATTTATTTAGTTAGACTCTTCCTGTAACCCTGTATAAACATCATAATGTTGCACTCTCCTAGTTGTGCCTCAGAGACGCCTGGCTTTGACAATGTACATTGTCAAAGCCAGACGTCCCTGAGGCACAACGGGTGTGGGTGTCTATTAGATTTCATGATTCGATGAACTTGATGTATTTTTTTGAACTTATACGCTCTGTCGCAAAGTCGATTCTCCGTAATCCTTCTGTAACATTTCAGTGCCTGCAAGCATGAAATTCCTTTTAAGACCAACGCTTTGTACGATATTTTTGACTATTATTAAATTCGCAATACTAGATATGATAGAACTCAAAGCTTTATCAGATGCAGCTGAAACTCCGCCGCAAAAAGAAAACAGTTGCGGCAACCTAACAACTATAAAAGCAATTTGGAACCATAAAACCAATCATCCATTCTAGATACTTTTATGACTGAATGTATGTTACTGCAATACCATTTCTCAATTAAGCTTTTTTTGTGTATTTCTAATAATAATTTAATGGGCATTTTCCTTTCATGTTATTATAACAATCAAGCTATATTGTTTATTCAGCATATAGACCATTACTGGCCGCCAGTGCCTATTAAATATTTAGGTGTTCTGTGTAAGCCTGTTTCTTTTACTCTTTAATTTAAAAATATATTAAAAAATCTTAAATTACATAAAATAATAATATTTTTTATTGTATCTTTTTGTATGTAAACGTTGGAAGCCAAGGACGAATTTCAGACGGAGTGTTCAACAACTGTGAACTAAAGAAAAAAATCGATAATAAATATTCGAAGTATACAAAATGATACTATTATAAATAGATTTTATTAACATTTATTATACATTTTAATTTTTTCATCCAACGCTGCAACGTGTCCAAATTTTTTGTTTAACATATTATCTCCAACAATGCTCCAGCAACCAATCTTCCAAGTTTCCACAATTATTTTGTTTGTTAAATCTTTTCTGTAAATTCTGCCACTGGCTTTTACAATTCACCGTGTGTGTGTGGGTGTGTGTATCAAAGAGGCTAACAAAGGGATTGTTGAGGTATTGGTTTTATTTTGAGGTAGGCAGTAGACATTTATGTGTTTTATTGATGTAAATCAGTAGTATTCATCGATGACACACATTTATTAGTACTTACTGCCTACCTCATTTGATTTACTAGGTAGGCACTGCTTAATTGCCTATATGCGTCGCACGTCCCTGGGGTGCACTATGGTTAATAATTTAATTTATACATATATCCATGTTCGACTAAATCATTGTATGTCCTTCATTGTTGGATCCCTATGAATAGAAGAGCCCTCTTTTACATGGTTCTTAATAATCGGTATTAATGTTTTTGCATTTCTTACATTTTCAGGATACACCACTACTCTTTTCAATCATGCCAAGTATCCAGTGACTTTCAACTCTTCGCCCTTTTATAATATTTCCTTCTTCCAAATTTACTTTCATCGATTTGTACAACATGGTCAGGGCCAATTCCATTGATTGGCTTCATTCGTATTGGTTTGGTATGTCGATTTTCAATGTAGTCGACAACAACTGTCTGTCTTCAGTAATTGAACTTATCGGCTATGGTCACTTCGGATACATTTCCTTGGCGATGTTCAGAAGAGCACTCACGAAGAGTTCACTCCCTTAGGGTTTGTCTATAAGACAAATCCGCAGCATGGCAATATATGTCTGAAGACAATAATAATGAATAAATAATGGTAGTAATAATGTTTGGTAGTTAGTCCTAACCCTCCTAATCCTGCCTCTGAGAATTCAACATATTGTTTATCAGTTTCTAACCGATTAATTTTTTTTTTCAAAATTCCACTGTGAACTGTTTTTTTCGGAATATGGAATGTTAATGATACCGTTTGCTTGGAGCATTTGAAACCGGGTAAGTTCCTGGTGAAGGATTTGCATGTGGATTAGGACACGACAACTCAGCAACTGGGCTGTCGTTTATCCTAATTCATAATACAATCTGACAAAGCTGCCCGCCGGCTTTGACAACGAAATTTAAAAGGAGTTAAACGGATTACCTAAAACCAGGGGAGTACTGTTTTCAATTATTATTTATATTTAGCTTGATTGTGAATCTTGACTCATAAATTACTTACTTATTTAATTAAGTTGGGGTTATCTATAAATTACGAGTATAGTAAACACAGTCTACATAACCGTACATAGTGATAATTATCAACTATTTACCTACTGTAATACTGTTTTTACAACATTCAACACTGCACAAACCTCACGAAAGTGAGACTCGTCACAATTCATCACATTCGGCCTAGTTGTGCCTCTCTTTACTTGACGTACAGTGGACGTAAAGTTGATGAAAACAACCTTTTGCCGCAGACATTGTACTTCTAACACTTATCAAAATCATTTAATCAATTAACAGTGGGCGATGTTGATTGTTGTTTAAAACAAATCTAGTATAACTTAACTAAATAAACTATTTCTAGTATTCGAAAAAAATTTTTACTTGAGGGTATCAAGTAAAAATTTATAAAAAAAAAAACAAATCTGTACAATAAAGTAAATCTGTATTTTTTTGTGCTTAAACCCTATTATTTTATTTTATTTAAGAGACTTAATTGTAGATTTGTAGCTATCTATCAAAGTAAAAACAACCATCCACATTTTTAATAAATATCAAAGTACTTACTCTGTCAGTTTCCCGGCTCATAACATAAACCCAAGTTTAAAACAACTCTTGTACACTTCTCTTTGAATAATTCCAGGTGAAGTCAATATTAATCACACAAAATGACTACCCGGAGTGGAATTATGACCCGAAAAATGGCTTCACAAAACACTGAGCTGAAACTCAAAATAGCGCTTGAGGAATTGAAACAGAGTAGGAAAATCTGTGACCAACTTCTTAGGGAAAGAGATGAGAGTGAAGCAGAGATCAAAATTACTATTGACAAGAACTCTCAACTCAAGAAAGAACGAGCTGAATTTCATGCCCAACACCAGGAAGTCACTGAACACCGTGACGAGCTACTGAAGACCATCAATACCTTTGACCAGTGCAGTAATCTCTTCGAACAAACACTTATGCGCAATAATGAACTGGAGATTGAACTTCGAGATGCCAACAGGACATTATTGCATTTAGAAGAAGAAAAAAGCAACCAAGAGTTCTCGCAGACCTTGAACCTTTACGAGGAGTTGATTGGGAGCCCTGGTGGGCATGCAGTAGTTTCAGACTAACGTTTAAATAGCAATTGTGCTCAATTATTAAAAACTAACAAACAAATTAGGTTTTCAAGTAATAATAGGGCTAAGAAATATATAAAAATAGGGTCAGGAAGGCAACAGTGACTTACTTTTTTTCCAAAGCTTAAAAAAAATAGATATCACTTTAATATTGGCCAAAAATCTGCTCACATTTTAGATACACTATTGAACTGTGACTGAGCACTCTTAATTCTCCATTATTTATAACTTATGTCAAATTAGGAACATAAAACAAAAAAAATATAACTGAGCCACTGTGGACAACTAGGTGTACACACTGACTCACTGTTGTGGTACACAGTGGCTCTAGTGGTACACGGTGTCTCGGCGGTATTTATAAGAAAAGATAATGCCCATTCCACGTAGTTCTTTTTATTAGAAATAATAACAAAACTGTTACAAGCTATTTTTATTATAATCAACACGACTCTTAGGACTTTTATTGCTAAATAATAAGATCTTAAGTAATTTCAGTCTCTTCGTTAACAATTTTAGTCTTTTTATCAATTAACAACCTATGTAACTAACATATTAAAATCAAAATTACTCAAAATAATATCATATACAATGATATATTAACATCTGTTACACTTAGTAAATACTATGTTTTAAGCAATCAACAATAACAATGACCATTAGGGTAACATTATGGTTTATGAAAAACAACATAACATTATTAAAACAACAATCATTTGTACTATCGTTAGAACAATAATAAGGTAGCAACTAATTTCTAATAAATGATAAGACGA
Source organism: Anania fuscalis (assembly GCA_950371115.1). Classification (NCBI taxonomy): domain Eukaryota; kingdom Metazoa; phylum Arthropoda; class Insecta; order Lepidoptera; family Crambidae; genus Anania; species Anania fuscalis. The sequence continues at coordinate 11,512,287 of OX493344.1, forward strand.
GTAAAATCGATCGAGAAATTGTAGAATGGTCTAGAAGACGTACCAACTAATGTAGGCTTTGGAAGAATATATTTTAAATCATTCTCCTTCACAAGGGAAAGATCAGGTTTAGCAGGCATATGGAACTAATAAGTACCAGACTTGCGTTTCAAAAATGATACGTAGTATTCAAGCTCATTGTTTCTTTCTTCTATTACCTTCCCAATATATAACGACCTCTGCTTTTTAGTTGTCAATTCAACTATAACATATTCTCCTTCCTTGGGTGGATGAGGTAATGGATTCTTTAGGTCTTTTTCTGTTAGAATATTCACATTATCATCTTGATCCTCTACTGGTGATTCAAGCCATCCATCGTCATCATCGGATTCTGCAAATTGAACTTCATCAAGGCTTTCTTTTTCGTCGTCGCTATCTAATATCGTGCGTATAATTTTACTTTTCTTTGCCTCGGTCTTTCTTTTAACCGCATTTTTTTCTTGCTCTATCAAAGTTTTCTCTGGCGTGTCGGTAAGTATTAGACTACGTCCAGGCTTTCTTCGTTTCCTGTTAGTTTTTCTTGGACCAGCTTTTATAGGATTTCGAAAATCAAAAGGCGATTTGAAAGACAGTTCTTTGGCTGACTTTGGTGGTTTGTTTCTATTAGTAGAATCTGGAGAATTGACCGATTGATTCTGAGATGTGGATTGTCCAGAAAAGTGAGCAGACTGATCAAAAATTGGTTCAGATATTTCTTTTGCATCATCAGCTATGTTTAAACCGACTTTTTCAGGACTTTTAATGGGAGGTGACATATTTAAATCAGGTTGCGTAATAACATTTGATTCAGGTGCTTCTACAAGAGCTTCGAGACCACACTCTTCGAGAATACTTATAGAGTCTGGTGTTGAATTACCTTTACCCTGTAGATCTTCTGGACATGGACGATCAGTTACCGAACTAGGAAGAAAGTCTTCTTCTGTGAAAATGTGTCGGTCGAATGGATAAATACCACACTTTGCAAAGGCGTTTGTTATATTTCTTGGCGTCATTGCCTTTTGAAAGGCAGATCCGATTATTTCGCCTAAATCATAAATTGTAACGGGTTTACCCGGATTTCGCAACAGCCAGGAGTCAATGGCAGCGTTGTAATATGTTTTGAATGGACCATAGATACCAACGTCTAGGGGCTGCAACTTTGCAGATCTGTGAGGATGAAGAGTCAAAATATGCACTCCCGCATTTTGGCGCATTTTGGCGCAATCGAGAGCTTCTAGACTTAAATGTGATTCATGGTTATCCATGATTAAAATGCATGGATTTTCTTTCGAAGCATTTGTATGTTTAACGAAATGTTTCATAACCTCTGGAAATATCGACGAATTCATCCATCCGGTAGGTGTAGCCAATCCGAGAGTTCCCGGTGGTGTATTTTTAATCATGTGATCTTTAAAATTCTTTCTAGGAAAGACCATGACCGGTGGCAAGAAATTTCCACTGGCACTCACGATACAGCAAGTCGTAACTAATGTCCCTCTTTCTCCGCTAGTCACCTTACCAATGACTTTTCGACCTATTGGGGCTAGCACTTTTTGTGGTTTTTGTACCGTCGTCGTAGATGTTTCGTCCAGATTAAATATTCTGGTTCCATCAGAGAAAGCACTGTTTCGTGAAATAAGATCTTCTAAATTGTCGTAAAATTTCCCGACATTGCTTTGATTGAAAGCTGTTGCCCTACTGAGGCTGCATGGTTCAGGCTTTTTTAATGTGATATTATGTCTGCGTCTAAATGAAATTAACCAATCCTTGCCAGCCATTTGCTTTGTCTCCCAAGAGGCAGGCATTTTTAAATTATTAATTTTAGCACACTGATATGCTACTTTTCGACTGTCTTTGGTGGTCAATCCATAAAACAAAAGAGCACAATGCGAATAATAGTTTTTAAGTGCAATCTCTTGGCTATCGGTGAATATTTTATTGACCGAATAGTTAGGTTCTAACTCCGAGGGTAACAATTCATCAAGTGACTCACAGTTCTTAGTCTTCCAATAATACCTTTTAAGTGTAGCAGACGGTACATTAACTCTTGTTGATGCTTTTCTTATAGATTCTCCCGTCCTTATAAACTGCAAGCCTTCTTTAATTTTTTCATGCGAAGTGTTCCCTATTTTTCTGGCGGTCTTTTTCCGTGGCATTCTATAAATAAAATAACAAAATTTGATTTAAAAGTTACAAAAATATTGAATTTGTATAAGCTACAAAAGTATTGAAATTGAGAAGGTACACAGTGGCTCATGAGCCACTGTGTACCTGTAAAAATTGAGTCACTGTTTACTTTTACGCCATTTTGAAAATATTTGATCACAACAACCGAGGTTTAAAACAAATAAGTCAAAATACGGGTTAAAGACAATTGATACAAGACCTACTATCCGATAAATATAATGGCTATTACCTATAGCAACAAACGAAGATATGAAAACAATCGAAACTCACCTTAGAAAGTAATTTAGTGGGCGCGAAAACAAAAAACAGTCCCCCACACTTCCGCGCGGCGCTCGAACGGCGAGCAAACTGGTTTAAACGTGCACGAGTACCAAGGCCTTCGAATCGGTAAAAGAGACGAATATATATTCCTATCCCTTCAGGTCGAAACATGACTGAGCCACTGTAGCCGACCGAGTCACTGTTGTCTCCATGACCCTAAGTAAATTCATTATAAAAACCAATAAATTAATTAAAAAACAGAAATTCTTTTACAATAATATATTGATAAGAAAACAACGCTCAGAGTTAGTAGACAGTTTAGAAATTTATAATAATAAATTACATGAAAGTAGATGTAAATATGATGTGGATATTGAAAGGCTTCAGGCTGACATCTCAAAGTAATATGACTCATTAAAATCCATGACTACTAAATATAACTCTGCTCAGGACCAAATTAATGAGCACATCCTGGCTGCAAACAAACTCTTAAGCTACTGTTACACATGCTCTAAAATAGCATGCTAAAAAGCATGCTATTGAGTATGCTCAATATGAGCATGGTTATGAGCAGTTTACACTTGCTAGCAATAGGCATGCTAGTTTTAAGTATGCTCCTGAATTATCATGCTCAAAGCAAACACTCCAATACACATGCCATTTTATAGCATGCTCTCTCACTCTCTGTCAGTTCAAACAAAGCCATGGACAATCAAACAGCTATCCGTATGGAGCTGAATAAGATTATCCTTTTGCTGGCGATGCAATGCATCCAGAAGCTTATATCAGCTCGGCAAAAAAAGAAAAGAAAGGGAAAGATTTGGGTTCGTGATTGGATATCTAGAAGACAGGACTTAGGAGCAAGTGCGCAATTGCTTACAGAAAGGCGAGTAGAAGATGCTGCGGGTTACAAAAACCTTTTGAGGATGCTACCGCATCAATTTGACTTTTTACTCTCTCAAGTTGAAAGCGCTATACAGAAACAAGATACACACATGCGAAATGCTATCTCAGCTAAAGTAAAGTTGGAAGTGACATTGAGATATCTAGCAACTGGAGATTCTTTACATACATTGGAAGCACTTTACAGGGTTGGAAGATCTACTATATCGATATTTCTACCTGAAGTTTGTGAAGCAATATACAGTGCTTTGAAGGATTATATAAGGGTAAGTAAAACATTGATAGTAGACATAAGGCATTTATTAAATAAAACAGTAATGTTTTAACATTTACGATGTCATAGTAACTATATATAGGTACTTTTTTTTTTATTTGTATTAAGTAGTAATCAACAACATTTAAACATTTATTAAGAAATAATTAACTCTTTTATATACTTTTATTACTTAAATGAATTAAGTAGTTAGGTAATCAAAAACACGCTTTTATATAAGTACTTCTATTATTTATACACTTATATGAATTAAGTATTAGATAATCAAAAAAGTAATCAACAACATTTGAACATATTGAGTAATAACTAGGTTTAAGAAGACTGCCATGCTTGATGCAACAAATCAACGCTGTTGTTATCAGGAAGTGTGTGAAATTGTGTGCCTGTTTGTAAAGCTGCGTTTAAAGCAGAGCTTGTTTCTGTCACGGCAGATAAGTTAAGGCATAGGTGGCGACGTCTTGCTGTAGTCAAAATGTTATGGATTTGAGTTTGTACTTCTAATGCATCATTCAGTGGCAGGCTTCGCAGTTGGGCTGCAAGATTCAGGCCAAAATAATGGAATTCGTCATATTCTGTTTGTGTATTTATCGCAGAACTTATGCTTTCCAACCGGTTGAGTGCATCATTCATTGGCTCATCCTGTAGAGCTCTTCTTTTACGTCGTGTCGATATGACACTAGATTGATTCGATGAGCGTGATTGAGGCCTGTCCTCTGGGATCGTCGAAGGTGGTGACATTATATTCTCTGGCGTAGTTGAATTTTCCGGACGCTGCAAAGACGCGTCCGAATACTCCGAAGACTGGTCTGAATACTGCAACATAATAGTGTACTGTAATGTTATAAAGTTTTTTTTTACAGATTCCAAGCCGTGAAGACTGGATACGCATTGAGCATGGTTTTCGTACAAAATGGAACTTTCCAGGATGTGTTGGAGCGTTAGATGGGAAACACATAAATATATTCGCTCCTGATAATACTTCTGACTACTATAACTACAAGGGCGCCAATAGCATTATACTTCTGGCATTAGTAGATGATGACTATTGTTTTTCATACATAAACGTTGGAACTAATGGAAGAGCTTCTGATGGAGGTGTTTATCAAAAATCTAATTTGGCACAAGCTATGGAAAACAATACTCTCAATTTACCGGACCAATCGGTTATTGTGGCAGACGCAGCTTTTCCTCTAAAGTCATATCTTATGAAGCCATATCGAACAACCCCAACGCATAGAGAAAAAATATTTAACTACCGTTTATCAAGAGCCCGACGAATCGTTGAAAATGCGTTTTATATTTTAGTAACTAGATTTCGAGTTCTTATGAATGCCATCGATATGACACCCAAAAAAATTGATTCAATTACATTAGCTGCCTGCGCTTTTCACAATTGGCTTCGGAAAACATCAGATATGTACATCACGCAAAGATGCGTAGACTTCGAAGATATACAACAAGGTGTTGTGGTACCAGGATCATGGAGGGCACAAATGCGGCAAGTTTTGGAAGGCTTACCACCTACACGCTACAATAACGACGCTTCTCGGCGGGCAGAAGCAATAAGAAACACCTATGCGCAGCTCTTTGAAACTACAGAGGCGGTACCGTGGCAAGGTCATATGATATAAATTCGGGATCCTGCCGTTTCGCCAAAATATTTTTGGTCAAATGTTTCATTTCCCAAACCTCCGAAACCAAAAAAAAATCTCAGTGTATTTTGTTATGGTTTTATAGAATACAGTAGGTTAGGTTAGTTTTATGACAGTTCTGAAAAAAATATGGTTTCGAAGAAAATTATTATTTGGGAAACGAAAAATTTGGCAAATGAAACATTTGACCAAAAATATTTTGGCGAAACGGCAGAGACCCTATAAATTTACCATCGTCATTTAATTCTTCTGCCCTCATATAAATTAATCAATAAAACATGCTGTACTTGTTCTATGATATTAAACAATTATGTTTTACAAACAGTTAAATGCATTTTTATTTATTAAAAACTGAAACTCACCATTTCCGTAGATTTAGTTTCCCTGTACTCGCTGGTGTCCCCAAGAAAGGAATTCATTTCATGAAACCATGCCGCTGATGGTTTGTATACAGTGGCGGCACCAGAACCTGATCGCTTTGAATTCTCGACTTTTTTTAATTCTGTGTGGTACACAGACCTTAAATTTTTAATTTTGGTTTTAATGATTTTCACAGTCAACGACGGATCCTCCATGTTCGTTAATAAGTCTTGGTACGCATTATTTCGATCAACATTATTTTTATACTGCGGTATGCGGGAATTCCACAAGCACTCCTGATTTCGGTATAAATTTACAAATTTGAGCGTTTTTTCGTCGCCCCAGCGAGACATTTTGCGTGAAGATGGTGCAGTGTGCACTTGTTGCGAACGACTGATCGATACTTGCATGCTAAATAGGCAAACCTGTTCACACGCGCTAAAAGCACGCCCCCCTCCACCCGCGCTGCAGGTAGCATGCCCAAAAATCGCACGACCGTTGATTTTTGAGCAAACTCAAAATGAGCATGCTCATTATTAGCAATGTTTCAACACACATACTACTAAGTAGCAATTGCTCAATAGTGGCATGCTTTCGTGCTAGTAATCAGCATGTGTAACTGTACAATTCCAACCAAGATTTTAAATCGCTACCCAATATTAAAATCACCCAGGTATTAGATAAAAGTCTACAGGTAGACGCCAGCCGACAGCTGTCAATATCCCTTTCAGACCGGCGGCCAAACTAAGCCGAATTCAGTCAAACAAACAGTTGTACTTAGCTAAACATGATCCACAAAATTTTCATTTTACAGCCGCCATCTAGGAAAATTTTAGGGCCAATAATTGTATGGTGTCGGGCCCAAGGTTCTCAAGCTACAATTGTGTAGGGTCACAATTGTATTAATCCGAGCCATACCTAACATCCGCACAATTGTGTACCGTCACAATTATGTCTAACCGGGCCTAGTAATATTTACCAACATGAAAATAAAACAACACTTTAATTTATAAAACGGGGCCTATTTTTATTTAAGGACCAAAAGAACATGCGACAGCATGAGTAACATATTTTTTCATAAACTTCTTAATATTAACCAGTCAGACATGCAAAATCAATTTAAATATAAATCTTTTAACGAAATGTTTTAACATTAATCAGTCTTTTAATTACAGAGTATGAGATCAATGACATTTTCAGTCAATTATTATCTTAAGATTGATGAAAAGTAAAGAAACAGTTTCGGTCTTTCGTGAGGCAGAGATATACATCACATTTAGTACACCGACAGCGAGATCTACTGGTACAATTTAGAGCACGGCAGTGACGAGGTTGCTTCAGATCATCGAATGCTGGCCAGTGATTGTACCCGTCTAACTGAATATCCAGAGCCGGTAGTGCCTTTGGTCGATACTTTGAACAGGTGGGCATTTCAGCGAATTCAGGACCAGATCTATCTGCTGCTGCTCTTGGTGATCCGGTGAGTAAGTATTCGCTGACATTTAGACGAAACACAATCAAGTCCATTACATCCTTTTTCCTCATATTGGCAGCACTGCAATCTTTTCGGTACTCCATCCAAGAATTGACAATTGAGAGATTGCAATGTGCAAAATTACCTTCAAAGTCCACTTCTTTGTCTTGATCCAGGTGCGATAATTTTCTAACATCTGATCACAGGTGTCCACGCCACCCATGTAACTGTTGTAATTCTTGACAATAGCAGGACAAGTAACTGATATGTATTCCTTTTTGTTCTTCTCCCATCTAGGCACAGTGGTAACAGGCTCACAGCCGAAAGCCGTGGAACCCAATAGCACACCCTTATTGTCTTTCCATTTTAGCACGCAAAGATTTTCATCGCCGCTGACTATTTCTTAAAAGTACTCAGCTGGACTTTTTGCTGGGCTTGGCTCTGGGGAAGGTTCCGGTGGGATTTGCTTGCTGTTAAACTTCTTATTTTTCTATTAGACCCTGCTTAATGGTAAGTTGTCTTCCGGCTCGTCGTCAGAGTCAGCTTCAGATTCTGATGGTGCAGAATCGGCACCTGCTGACACCCCAGATGGTCCTGGGATGGGTTCTGTAAGTTCTTCTTCATCACTATTCTCTCCAGACCCGCATAACATACCTAAAATCTCTTCGTCTGATAAATAACGCGGCATGATGGATAATTCTGTAAAAAATAAATAAATAAGCACTCGAGACTAAAAATCAAAGACAACGGGTACGGCCCCGGTTGATACAATTGTTTCGATAAAGTTCGGTAACGTCTGCGGGAATCGTTTAATGCTATTGGAATGCAATTATTCACTTAAACCATAGATAATTTAGTTAATATTATATTCATGTGCAATAAACATTGAATTATTAACAAAAAACCATCAATTTTATACTTACAGTAGTAAAAGTCGGCACCTTGAAATTACACCCAACTTGACAGGTCGTAACCTGAACGGCGACTGCCCGCCGCGCCAAATTTGTTTACAATAGGGCAGGACGGTTCACGCGCAACCGTGCGATGCTGGGCCCGTCCATACAGAACAAATACTTTTTAAGAAAAATTGAACTTTGTGAATCGCACAATCGTATCGACCGGTTGCGAAAGGGATATCTGCATCTCACTCTCAATTACTGGCTGGCTGGTCACTTATACTATTAAATAGTGAGTTAAACTGTAAAGAACTTAAAGATATAGTGTCACTTTCGATTAAACGAACTATTGAACTAGCATGTGTTGAGCTAGAGCAGTATATAATAATAAGCGTGTACAGCCCCCCATCAGCCAACAATTACCAGCTTTTTGAATCCAATATGGAAGAGGCTTTGAAAAAAGTCTGTAGTTCTAGTAAGAAAATAGTTGTGTGTGGAGATTTTAATGTCAATATATTAGTAAATTCACCGAATTCAATTCGTTTTCTTAATCTTTTTAAATCGTTTAATTTAATTAACTTATTTAATTAACCAACAAGAGTGACTCCCACAACAGCTACTTTCTTAGATAATATTTTTTGCAATAGCAATGTAATAGATAAATCAGTTATAAATTATTTAAGGTCTGACCATAGTGGCCAGAGGGCGTCGTTTGAGCACCATCATGTCCGAGAAATTATGTACCCACAGATCATAGATCATGTTAGAGATTACTCTAAAATATTTAAAAAAATATGTGCTATTGCAAAATCAAATCATCTTCGAAATATTATTTTGGGTTCTGATAATAAAGCAAAGGCCACATGGAACATAATAAATAAAGAAACATGTAGGCGTAAACAGAATGATCACTCTTACTCTCTTAAAATTGGGGATAAACTAATTAACTCACATGCAGAAGTTGCAAATGCTTTCGAGGAATTCTTTTCGAATATAGCTCCCTCTACAACTAAAGAACTGAATTCTTCTGCTGAACTAGCTGAATCCCTTCTCAAGTCGGGTGTTGATGAATGCAAAACTCCATTTAATTTTAGACATATTAATCCTGATATACTAATAAAAACTTTCAAGGAGTTAAACATGAAAAAAACTGAAGACTTATGGGGGATCTCAGTCAATATTATCAATACAATTATAAATACGATAGCCCCTTATCTTACAATTATTTGTAATAAATGGATTGATGATAAACAGTTTCCTACTTTGATGAAATTTAGTAAGATAATTCCTTTATATAAATCAGGCGAGAAAAATGATTCTTCAGATTTTCGACCAATTTCAATTTTACCAGTACTTAGTAAAGTTTTTGAAAAAGTAATTTTCAATCAACTTTTATCACACTTTGTCCTTAATAAATTGTTACATAGCAAACAATATGGCTTCACGAAAGGTAGAAGCACTACAGATGCTGGAGTTGCACTCTTGAAACACGTGTTTGATGCTTGGGAAAGTAGGCAGGACGCTTTGGGAGTTTTTTGTGATCTTTCTAAGGCTTTTGATTGTGTGGACCATCAAACTTTACTGAAAAAACTTAGACACTATGGTGTTTCATGCGATGCCTCAGATTTAGTAAACTCATCTCACAGGCAGAACACAAAAAGTTTGTATCAATGGAGCTGAGTCTTCTGGGTCGCCTCTTACTATGGGCGTGCCGCAGGGATCGATATTAGGGCCTCTGCTCTTTCTAATTTACATAAATGACCTTCCATCTTTTACGAAAGACCTATGTAAGACAGTGTTATTTGCAGATGATACTTCATTGATTTTTAAAATCAAGAGAGGTAAAGACTCATTTGACGATGTAAATAATGCACTCTCGCAAGTATTACATTGGTTCACCACCAATAATCTTATGCTCAATGCAAATAAAACAAAGTGCATCAAATTCACAATACCCAACGTAAAACTTGTCTCAACACATATTACTGTAAAAGATGAACAACTTGATACATCTAGTTCCACTACATTTTTAGGAATCACTTTAGATTCCCGTTTGCAATGGGGTGCGCATATCGAGACTATGTCGGGAAGACTTAGCTCTGCTGGTTATGAGTGTGCGTTCGCGCAGCAAAAAGTATCGCCTTTTCAAGTATTGGATGATGCAGATAATTAGTGCCCTATATCGTGTAAATGTGCCCGAAATTTTATATTTGTGCCTCCAACAGCTTCAGATAAATTTAAGAAAAACGGACGTATATCGAATTTCATTTCACATGAAACAATTCCACGATTGTTAATATCTATTTTTCTTAATTCATCGAATGGTTATTCATCACCGTTTCATATTATCGAACAAACTTTCATAAAAAAAAAAGATTTAAAGTGGTTTTGATTACCATAAAAACGGTATATCGAACTAACATATCATAAATATTAAGTATTATGTTATCGACAAAACTATTCGTAAAAACATGTTTCAATAAGTAACGGTACATATTATAATTTTTCGTCTTACAACTTTAATCGCAGCAAATCATTTTCGCTACATTTCACTAAATGAATCAGATTAAAAATGAAACATCCAATGCGGCCGTTTTAGACCCGCTGTTGACGATAAATAATTGATTTAAACAATCATGCAGCATGCTATCAAGCATATAGCACGCAATCAAGTATGCAGCATGCAAGCAAGCATCACGCAGCAGGCATGGTTGATTGCTTGCATGCAGCATGCAAGCAAGCATGCAGCATGCAAGCAATCATGCAGCAGGCATGGAAGCAAGCTTGCAGCGGTCACATACAAGCAAGCATGCAGCAGGCATGGTTTCTGTCACGGCTTCGGCGCTGCGAGGCTCTTGCGGTACCACGCGAGCTTATCGTCGCAGATAGTTTTAACGCTCACCACTGCTCCTCAGCTCGCTCGCGGGCCTACAAATGGAATCAAAATGTATACTACAATATTGTTTTTTAACTTTTCAGATTACCAATATAAATGCTTCATGGAATCGAATTGAAACTGGAAATATGATCTGACAATAATGGTTATTTTTGGTTTACTATGCTCTTTCTATTCCTCTGGTTAAGAATTACATTATTTCTACTTACAAAACTACAATGGTCTTGGTCGAGCAGAGGTGCAATCTTCATATATGTGTGTATCTTTATATAATTGCTGAACGGGTTTTAAATAATCTTTCACTTTGTTTTTACACTGTGTGCTTTGGTGGCACTTAGAATTGCAGAGTATCATTTCTTTCTTGCACTTGCATCTGTTTGTGGAACAGTTTTTGTTGCAGCTGCATCTTACAAAACCTTGGCCTGATCCAATTGAATGTCTCATAGCTGCAGTTCTTAATGATATTTCAGAGCCGTGGTTTACATCTGCTACCTCTTAAAATGTCTGCTTCCAAACGTCGAATTCTGATCTGAAAAAATATATTACTTTAGAATTTATTAATGCTACAGAAAGATAGATAAATAATTAATTAAGAAAAAATAAGACCCACATAATTGTTTTTTTTTTTCGGAAAGTATGCACCTTTTTAAATTTTTTTTTGTAGCATAGACCTCATGACTTGTACTTTCACCCATAAAATACCCAGCCTCCTGCCATTAATGTAAGGTACAAAAATATTGACCGAAAGTAAAAAAAAATGGTGAAAGCAAGTCACAGTTAAATTTACAACTTTGAATTAAAAATTAAAAAAAATAGTTCCATGACTTTTAGGTAATTTTAAAAACTGCTCAAGACCCTAAGTTTTAATTATAATCCAAAAAACGTGGTGCTCAATAGGCCTTTGTTAGCCGAAACTTGCCTTCAAATGTACAAAGGTGAATTTTTTTAGCTTTTTTATTAGCTATCTTATCGTTCATAAGATTATTTTTATCAAAATAAACATTACAATGATACCGTTTATTGAATAAAGAATTTAAAATAACTTTTACAAGCATGTTATTACAGAGTGGTAACATCGATATTTTTGTTATTTTGGTTTTTTCAAGGATCATTATTCATAATAAATAAAACAATAACTACAAATTTAGCAAAGTTTATTTTATAATAGGTTTTCAAAATGTCTCCCTCCCGCTTTAATGCATAAATGGCAACGCCTTAAAAAGTTTTGTTTCAAATTTCGGAAACATCAGAATTTTCTTCGGTGTTTGATTCTTTTGCATAAACCATCTCTTTGTAAAAAAAATCAATGGGGTTTAAGTCCGGTGAACGCGTAGGCCAAGAATTAGGGCCGCCACGCCCAATCCACCGTCTTGGGAATGTCTCATTAAGGTGCTCTCGTACGTCTCTTGCAAAGTGGCACGGAGCACCATCATTTTGAAATACCATTCTTCTTCTTATTAATAAGTTCTCATCCCCCAATAACTCATTCAAGTTATTTCGCAGAAACTCCAAATATTGCGCTCCGTTTAACCTAGCCGGCAATTCAAAAGGTCCTATAAATTCCCCATTGACAATTCCCGACCACAAATTCACACTAAATCTTGTTTGACAATTTGATGGCCTTGCCTTGTGTGGGTTTTCAATGGCCCAACTGTGGTAGTTGTGGATATTGAAAACCCCTGTTCTTTCAAAGCGTGATTCGTCTGTCCACAATACTTTGTTGAAGAAATCAGGATCGTTTTAAGTTTTTCGTAACATTGTTTCACAGAAAGCCACTCGTCTAGGATAATCTGCAGGTTGCAATTGTTGTACGCGTTGATGTAAAAAGCGTGGTATCCCTTTGAAAAAAAAAACAGAAGTTGTAAATTCAAGGCATAGCTAAGATAGGCCTCATTCAGAGTGGAGACGCGGGCGCGGCTGCTCAGTTCTTGGCTCTGCGTGTTCTCAATGCCGCGCTTCGGCGATTAAACCAAAATGGTTTAGAACTACACGCGCAGTCAACTTTAACAGATGCTATAACGTTACGGGTGGACCGAGCCATGAGAAACGCCTGCGCCATCCCAGCGCCCGTGCCTTAATAAACATTCAATGAGAGTTCAATACTAAAAAGACCAAATGCTACAAAAAGTCGCTCATAAAGCACGTACTACTTGAAGTCACGATGATTGCGGCTGCAAAACATAGCACACGTGCAACGTGGGCGAGCTTAATGGTGGCGTAATTATGAGGTTAAAACTTTAAACTTAAAAGACAAAATAAATTTAACTCACCTGACTTCAGTATCTTCATAACTGTGGTTCGTGGTACGCCAGTCCTTGAAATTGCTCTGGTACTAGTCGATGGATCTCTTTTCACTTGTTCCACGACTAAATCCATAACATCTGGATCCATTCTTGGTATTCCTTCGTGAGATGAACTGCGTCCAGGAATTCGTCCCGCCATAAATGTGTTGTGAGTATTGAGGAACACTCTGTAATTTGGGTTATGCTCCCGTTGCTCTCTTCGCCGTTCCAGTTGCTCTCGAAAAAGCCTTGCCGCTAAACTAGCATTCCCTTGGGCAACACCGTAAAAATAGTGCATCTCTGCATATTCACTTAAAGAATAGCTCATCTTGCAGCACAAAGGTCCAAATCACTAGGCAATCAAAGTCCAAAACACAAGCACAGGTAAACAGTCACAGGGCGAATCAGAGTCCAGTTAGCAAGCGAGAGTAGTTATTAGAATCGAAAACAAAACCAGGAGCAGTAGTAACACGAACGAAAGCTGTAAACAACTGAGGGACAGGTAGGAATGCGACGCGATAAGGGATAGAGCAAGTCGACCGAGGTGAGAAAGAGAGGATGCGACAGACGACGCCCCCGTCTTTTGTTCGGCGTGCACAAAGTTCAGCGTCCATTGATTGTGATTCTAGTGTCTGCGTTTTATTGTTATTTATGTTCCGCCAAAGGTAAACCGGTTGGATTTGAAAACAATTTTCATGGTACTTGTGCTGATGAAATGACACCGGACTGAAACTATTTTAAAATTCTAAATTTATTAACTTTACTGAATGACAATTATGTTATGTCAAACCTAAATAACCCTGGAATAAATAGTAAGTGTTTTAAAATAAATTATTAATTTAGAACATTCCACCTTTGAACATTTGAAGGCAGGTTTCGGCTAAAAAAGGCCTATTAAGCATCACGTTTTTTTTATTATAATTAAAGCTTAGGGTTTTGAGCAGTTTTTAAAATTACCTAAAAGTCATGGAACTATTTTTTTTATTTTTAATTCAAAGTTGAAAATTTAACTGTGACTCGCTTTCACCATTATTTTTTACTTTCGGTCAATATTTTTGTACTTTACATTAAGGGCAGGAAGCTGGGTATTTTATGGGTGAAAGAACAAGTCATGAGGTCTATGCTACAAAAAAAAATATTAAAAAGGTGCATACTTTCCGAAAAAAAAAACAATTATGTGGGTCCAGCCAAACATTCCCAAATTTAATTTTAAAAAATCATAGCTTGAAAACTACAAAAAATCGCGGAACATACATGGGGTATTTTCGGGTACACCCAGATGTCAGGAATCCAAAAAAACATTTTTAGTGTCACCTTTCGGGCCACCCTGTATTTTAATTTCAATTTTGTTGTGAAAAAGTTCCTTTTTTTGTCTATATTGAGATGAGGGGCCGTCAGAAAAAAAGTGGATAATTTCAATTGTTGGGTCTGCTTTCATTACAAACTGTAATATGGGCAAGAGATGTGCCCAGATGGCATTGGGTTCGTGACATGTGTTATCAGATATCGTTACAAACGATTGCGACTTACCGATCCAATAAATCATACCACAATGAAGTGTTATACTATTTTACGATGCTCCAAAATGCATTGATTGGATTTCGGCCCCTAGTTTACAATCGTAATTCTCGGAAAAGTCAATTAAAATGGCAATTTCTTTAATGCCCAGATTTTTAATGCAAATTTGGTATTGCCGCTGCTGCTCTTTCCAATTGTAGTAGTGTCTCTTAAATTTTTAAAAATTCAGCTTTAAATTCTGTCACTAGATCTCGAACCTTTCCTCTCTGCACTTGTTTCACGGTTTTCTTAGTAGTAACACTTTTTTCCGCTTTTTGGTATGTATGCATAACTCTATCCCATCTAAACCATGTAATTTCGTCTTCATTTTTTTCCTCTTTGTATTGTAGGCTCCGGTTGCTGCAATTTACACATTGTTCGTACATGCAAGCATACAAGTTTTTGTCACAAACCGACTTATTAATAGTATCTTCGAGGTTTTTATAGTCTATAACATTTTTGTTTTTCAGAGCAATGAAAAGATACTCCATGTTGCTATGCTTTACGCACATACAAGTATCTCTATTTTTGGCCGTGGGTGACAAAACGTAATACGGCTTATAGCGAAATAAATTCGTAAAGCTGTACGTTTCCCCTTCTTTTTTATAAATTTTATATATATTCTGTAATGTGTCAGTTAAATATCTGATCTGCATCTTCTTCTTTCCTCTAGTTTTCCAGCTGTGTTTCGGCTTATGTCATCTCTTAAATAAAAATGCTTTATTTCTTCTTGAATCTTCTTGTTTATTACAAACTTTTTCTTACTTTATTTTATGCGGCCTTTCAGCCCCAAGCACGTAGCAATCGTTGTGACTGATCTATTAGTTTTGACCACTTGGTTTACCGCGACAGATTTAAGCAGCCTTTTTTCTGGTAAAGATTTAGCAGCGCCGTAAGTTTCGCGTAGTGACATTTCTAAAAGGAGATTGGCAAACTTCCATAGGACTTTGGGCCTAATTGTTACATTGATCATTTCTGGGCTGTTTTGAAGATCGCGACATGCCAATTTTATCTGTGTTAAAATTATAGCACTGTTCTACGGGACAGTTCATATATCGACAGGAAAGTAATTGAAAATTAGGTTATGTTAGGTCAAGCAAATAAATGAGTTCTATTCATTGAAAACTGTGAATATACGATGGGAAAGCAGTAGAAAAATCAGGGATAGCTATGTCAAACCCCGTTTGACCAGAAATAGTATCATTAGTATCAAGATGATTTGACAATTGTTTTTACGTGGATGCAAAATAGTGCTTACTCAGAAACAGATCCCATTGTCTCAAATTAACTTAAGCTGACCCACATGAGTAGGTACCAGATAATAATAGAAAAGTCGAGACATTATTAAGTAGTTTACTAAGTTAACCAAACCTAGAACCACTCTTGCTTGGGCAGTGCATTCCCGTACAAACGAAGGTCGTCAAAGTAAAAAAATATTTAAATACTTGATTAATCTATGATTTTATTTAGGAAGATTAGGATGTCTGTTAATAAATAAAAGCCAAATATTTTTTTAAGCATTTATTCAACATCATCATCATCGTAAATGATTAAAATATCGTCTAAATCCTGTGCAGGTGGCATTAAGTCTGGTTAATACCTTGCCCAGCTAAGATACCATATTATGGTCAACGTGTGACAACAGCAACCTACAGTTCTTTTACCTACTAGGCAATTACAGTAATAACTGATAATTGCCTCCCTACCAATGAGAGCACTGTCAACAAGAATATATGTAAAATAAGTTTTGCTTGATATATGTTTCGACTTGATTCTGCCTCCTAAAAGTCATGATGTGCTTGATGTTGACAGTGCACTCTGTAGGTCGCTGTCTGTTTCACGGCAAACTTCAATAACATATTTGCCATCATTTTTGATGTGTTCCCCATAATAGGACCTCGCCTGTTTAATTTGGTATGAACCTAAAGAGATTAGTTGCATTTTGCTACTTGTAAGCTGTGGAAAATTAATGAGATTGTCATCATCTACTTATATTCTCATAAAGTTAGCTCTGCGTCTATTTAAATTATTTGAAATAATATAGTTCCCGAGATGATTTTCTGTGTTCATTTTCTTATTAATAATATTTAAGATAACCTCGGCATCTGTACGGTTTGTGATGGGAGGGTGAAAAGCATTTATTAAGGCGGCAGCCACTTCAAAGTCTATCATTAAATGCTTAGATGCGGTATTAAAAAAATCTTGTTTAAATAATTTAAAATCTCTTTTAAATCTACCATTCACCACTTCTACAACCCACCTACATATAGTGACTGCCCTTGTCTTATTTGCCTGTAATTTACTTAACTGCCATTCACCCTCCTGTAGCGTAGCAGGGACATAGGTTCTGTAGCCACAATCACTTAATAACGGCAAGGCATCTCTAAAGCCCCTATCCAGGATAAATGCATCACCAGCTTGAAAGTACTGCCGCAACATCGCAGTTTCATTGTTGAATTCATGCTTCATAATTTCAGCATCCGAGGGGGTCGCTGGATAGGGACCCAGAACATCTACAATGTAACCATCTGCACATACTATCAATGGTTTAACTAAGTTTTGATACTTATGTAAACTATATGTTCTTTTTTGATACAAATAATTTGAGCTTTTTTGTACATAACAATAAGTACCATCAATAATAATAACAGGTTTTTCTTAACCATCATGATGACCAAAAAGTCCTTTAGGTATTAATAATGTTCTATTTATAATTTGTTGTCGATTAATATGGTTTAAAACAATATGGTGTGGCACAAAATAGTTATACAGCAAATCCCGTGCTTTACCTACATAACCCTCTAACGTTCTTCTTGGGATGTTAAATAATATAGATATTCTTTCATTTGAATCACCTGTTCTCAGCTTTAATAAGTATGCTGCTAATGCGATTGGCCCCTTTTGCATTAGTTTTAACTGTGGAACTTGATTTAATATGACATTTAATTGGTCTTTATTTAAGCCAAACCAGTGTCGGAAAGATACACCTACCATATTAAATATATTTGTGAAATCACAACTTGAGGGAGTCTCTTTGAGATGGAACATATCCTTCAAATGAGCGGCTGTAAAAACATTAATGTAATTATCTAGCATTCTATTAATAAAGTCCCATGTTTCTGCATTTAAGTGATAATCACATACTCTATTATTTATAGGTACATAATAATTATAATTATTTAATAAATATTGTCTCACACTGAAAGGAACTCGATTTCTTTCTTGCCTCTGACATCCTTGAACAAAACAGTGTGACTCTGTTTCTACAGGCCTTATATAATGAGGTAAAGTAACCCGTTCACTAGACCTTGAATGTTCAGGGGCTGGTGCATCTTGGGACTGTGGAGCTGAAGATGTTGATGGCCTTGACCCAAAGTGTGGAGCAGCTCTATCAGCTCTCACCCAGCAAGAATGACATAGATAGGCCATTCTACTACCAATCTGTAAAGAAATAGCATCTTTTTTGTAGTAAACATAATTCCATGCACATTTCTCTAGTAAAATCTCAATTGGCATGATCTATATATTTTCAACTTTAATAGTGTTTTAATAGGCATTACGTATTATCTGATTTGGAGATAGATTTGAGACCATACATTTCTAATCTAAGCAGCTTAGCAAAAACTTACACTGCTGGGTAATATCCACTCTTCTATTACATCATGAATCCTTTGTTCACGTTCAGAGCCAGTTCTCAGCAAATGGGACCGTATACGCAAGACAGAACGTCCACAATTAATGCATACACGTTGATGGCCCACATTAGCAGAATCTCCACGATTCTCTGTTCCCAAAGAATCATTTGCAAGATTCCAGCATGCTTCACATAGGTGATCAGAATGATTTACCTGTAATTAACTCAACTTTAATATCATATAAATGAACCTACCTTTTGTAGGTTACAATTGAGTAAGCATAAACCTCTTCGGCAAGATCTTTGCTTAGCATTTAAGTATAACATGGGAAATATAGATTACTATTAATCTGAAATAACACTGCGATTAAAGGGTTCACACATCAGAACTACTGAATTCTAGAAAATATACTAACCGTTAGAGGAGCAATCCACTGTTGTACAAGTAAACGTATAGTTTTATCTTCCAACAAATGCATGCCTATAGCGTTACGTTACCTACTCGCAAACGTAGGGTTCCGTACAATTATCTATGAAAAACGGCCAAGTGCGAGTCGGAAGGGAGCCTTATTGAAGTCAGTAAGTAAGTTTTAGAGCCTTAGTAATAGGGTCTCGTTTTACCCTTTGGGAACGGAACCCTCTAAACTAGGAACCGTCTTTAAAATGAATTAAGAACTCACTGGCTGCCGTGTCGGAGGCGTCTGCCCTGCGCTTCCGCTTCGCAGCTGGTGAGTCTGCTGCAGATCCTGAAACAGAAATTTTACACAAATGTTTACTAGATACAAACCGGCTAAGTGCGTGTCGGGCTACGCACAGTGTAGGACTAAGTAGTTCTATTTTATGTTTTACACGACTACTAAACTTCTAAGCACAGATAATATAATTCCATACTGCTTAGTAATAATTTTCTATGGAACATTAATTTTTATTTCTTAAAGTTCATCTTCTATTGTAAAGCCGACTTAGCTGTGAAAGTTTTCCTTTTCACTACGTTATTTATTTATAGCCACCGCAATTTTTTTTCACATATTATTATCCCAATACAACCATTTAACTAACAAAAATTAGCACTTTTAAATCTCGCAAAAGGATCCTCTGACTCGAAAAATGGTTTCGCATACCCCCTATATTTTTAATGACCTATTCAACGACTTTCGAAACCAAGAGGTAGACAAGAAAAAAAACTTTCCTTCTTTTGAAGGAGCACGGCTCGTGCTAGGCTGGGAGGCTGGCGGACTGGGGAGTGGGGCTTGCAAGAGCAGTGGCGCTGGCTCGTCGACTGTAGGGGAGCTCACCTCTACTTCTGCACCAAGCGATGGGCTTGACAGTGCCGGGAGAGGGATTTCTTCCTGAAGATGTAAATGTAAAAAAAGTATTATAAATTATTAAAATCAGTAGATAGAGTCATGATTGAAAGTGTCACAATACAAGTAGATAATATTTTTAAGACTAGCATGTTTGTACCTATATAACAATGTTTGCTGTGTAGTGATGGCGGATTAATTTTTTTGGAGGCAATAGTCCAGCAGTTGATTGTCATAGGTTCTCAATGATGATGATTATGAAGGTATTTATATACAATGTTCCTGGGGATATTCATTATGTTTTGCCTGTTATTCAGACCATTAAATTGGCAATTTTATGTCTATATGGGCATAACAGTCATTTAAAATTATTATTTTTTATTTTTTTATTTAAACTAAACGCTGGAATGTAAATTGTCTAATAATTGAATAAAATGCAGTTACAAATATATCTCATGTAAGATATTTTTTTAATAAGGCCTTACTATAAAAATATAGACTACTGTTAATAATACACTCTGCATCAAAAAAATCGCACCTTTTGAAAAATCCACTTCAAAAGGTCTAAGCCTTATTTGGAATCAATGATGAAGGCAATGATAAGTATCATTTTAAAGGTTATAAAAATGAGAACCTATAAACAATAGAATCATTCTTTTTGATTGGAGCCACACGAAAAAAACAATAAGTTTATAAAACAATAAAAAATCTGTAAATTAAGCTCTAGTTAAAAACAGATTAATAACATTTAAAAAAAATACAACATTTGCTTAAAACTTAACTTAAAACCTAGTGTTACCCTCCCTTGCCCTAAAGATGGCTTCCATACGCTTCCTCGTGGATCTAACCAGTTTATGGACCTCTTCTTGAGGGATACGGGCCCATTCCTCCATAACGGCCTCTTCGAGCTCCTGGAGAGTCGTGGAAGCGAGGTCAAGAGACTGAATCTTGCGTTTCAGATGGTCCCAGAGGTGCTCTATCGGGTTAAGGTCTGGACTTCTCGCTGGCCCCGACATGACAGAGATCCCATCCCCTTGAAGGTAGTTACGCACAGTCACTGTAGAGTGAGCGCGAGCGTTATCATGCAATAATGTTAACCCCTCGCCAAATAAACTGGCATAGTGGACCACAAGCTCTTCCAGAATCTCTGTTCTGTATCGATGAGCAGTCAGTGACCCTTGCCCGCGAGCACCACCACTCCGGGAAACGCACACAAGATCGGTTTTACCGTCGGCCGATATGCCGCCCCAGAATATGCAGGAACCGTCTCCGTATTCCACCGTCTCCTGGATCTCGGCTAGGAAAAAACTTCCCCCCTGTCTTCAGTACACTCTTCGGTGTCTATCGTTGCAGAAAAGGCACACTCTCGTCTCGTTTCGGAAGAGAACAGCCCTCCGTTGGTCAAGGGTCCAACCGACGTGTTCGCGAGCAAACTGCAAGCGGGCTCGCCCATGACCTGTGGTCAATTTTGGACCCGTAGCAGCTCTATGAGCCACTTTATTCTTCTGCCGCAGTCTACGTCTAACTATAGAGACGCTAAGGGTTGTTCTGCGAGCTGCCTGGAGCTGGTGTTGCAACTCAACAGCATTAGAGAACCAATTTCTCAGACGTTGATACGATAAATCGGTCGTTACTTTCCGAGGTGTAGCGACGTCTACCAGACCCATGCCTCCGTACGTTTCCACCAGTCTCAAGAAAGCCAGCCGGAGTGTACCAGCCACTCTTCAAACCGAAAAGCGGCTCAAGTTGACCTGTCGAGCGACATTACACTGTCGCATCCCTGATTGCAGAAGTGCAATCACTTGGGCGGCTTCAGCAGCACTGGTATACATTTTCAATGTTGTTTTTCTTGTGGAAGATCTTCTTGTGTGTCCTTTTTAACGGTTGGATAGCAAACGACCCACATTGAACTTGTTTTGGCCATTTTATACCCACAAAAGGTAGCGCAAATAGTGGCCCTTTTAAGGAGCAAAATTTCCATTTTTGTTTAAAGGCACATTTAACGAATCAGGCTTTTTATTTATTTAATGAAATGGATTTGTTTTAAGTGTGTTTAATTGGGCTTTCAAATGACACCAATATTAGTAGCGGTGTATACTTGTGTTAAGGGTTTATAACGCCCAAAAGTTATTTTCGCGGAGGTGCGATTTTTTTGATGCCGAGTGTATGTCTCGAATCTCTGATCTGTCAACATTTTTAATTGGTTGACCAATCTTTAGACAAGTGTTTCATGCTAGTCTATCTTTTTTGTAATGCCATTTATGTTTATGGTAAACAAAAAAAAGCAGCAATGGGAAAAGCAAAACATCATACATCAAATGGGATCCGCACATCCTCATCTCCCAACACTGCCTGTTCCCGAGGATTGCATAGATCCTCTCTTCCACTGAGGTTAGCACATTAGCGGAAGGAGGACCTCCTCCTGTCCCTCGCTTGTGCACCTCTTGCTCCCCTACTTTTCGCTTGACGCGATATTTAATATCGCGCCAATACTAAACAACAAATTAAGCAACAAAAAATTGTTAGTGGAAACAAAAACATGAAATGCATTAAAAAAAAATGATTAGTAGAAAGAAAATGGTTTGTTTTAGTGGAAACACAAGATAAAATAAAAGAAATACATAGTGTAAACAAACAAGACCCAAATAACTATAAATACATAGTGCAAACAAACAAGACCAAAATAACCATGACCCAAGATTACAATTCTGAAATCATCACACACTTACTTCACGCTACTGCCCAGCGGTTTTGCAATGCCCCATCACAGCATTGAGTTTGGCCGCCAACTCCTCCCACTGCTGCCTGATTGCGGCCTTGGCCTGAGGGGTCTCCAAGGACTAGCCTCTAGCCAACGCCCTATTTTCCTCCATGAAGCTCACGAGGAGCACAATTTGCAGCAGACTCACCTTTCTTGCCGCAGGCATCTATAAGTATAGGAATGAATTTACTAATATGGGTTATCTTATAATAAAATATGAGTTAGTACTAAAGAGAAAGTAAAAAAACCGACACTCGACTGGATCGGAAGCAAGCAGGCACAAGCCCACGCAAGCCAAGCCAAACGCCCTTTTTATATGCTTGCGATTGTCGATCCTTGCCAAGGCTTGGCAAGCGTGTAAACGTACCATTACAATGACACTAGTTTGCTGAGAGGCGCATTCTACATCGTTTTCGGATTTAAGAGAATATAGTGACAAGTTTTTTAAACATTTTCGTCTATCTGTACATGTGATGAATTATAATATAAAACGATCGAGTTTACGTCGCGCAGCTATAGAACCAGTTGAAAAGTTGGCGATTACCTTAAGGTAAGCGGTATGAAAAATGCTATTAAATTTTTAGTAATTACTTTAATAAGAAAACTTAAACAAACTAAAAGAACTTTAAACGTTGAAATGTAATTAATAGGAATTGTCTTTTTAGATGCAATATTTGGATAGTGGTGTAATTCTTCACAGTTTTGCCATAAAAAAAGAATAAGTTTTGCTAAACGAACAGAATTATTGACTGTCGAATGAGGATCACATTGATTTGCTGTTTGATGTCCTTGCTGCGTGGTCATACTAGACATGGATTCGTTGTCTGGTAGCGTTAGCTTTGAAAAATACGATGAATTGGTTGCACACATTACAGAAGAATTAGAATCATTTTCTGGTGACATGACGTTGTAATATTGACTTGCTGATTGATAACCTCGTTGCGTAGTAGTATAATTAGAATGATTGGATGCTGATGTTATAGTAGAGTTTAAGTGATTTTCTGGTGACAAGATGTTGGAGTATTCATTAGATTCATTGGCTCGTGTTACAAAGTTTGATGTTAACATAGTGCTAGTTGAAGTTAACGCGCAGAGGTCCATCGCGATTTGCAATACTTTGGAACGAAATAATAGTTTTTTATAATTGGTAAAAGATTTTAGTATCGGACCTAGAGAATTAAAAAATGACAAATCGTCAGGGCTTATGTCTGGCATATTTTTGTCCGACAAATCTTCTTCTCAAATGCGGAGTTCTCTTGTGTCTGTTCATTTTTCCTCTTCCGACCCCATGTTGGTTTATCTCGGTCAGCCACCGGAGTAGTACTGTTTTGAGAAGAACCAGAAATTTCGCCGCTATTTGCTACGTGAGCTAGTGTTTCAGATAAACATGATTGTTCGCTGATATTCATAGATTCTAAAACATCGTTTTCAGCGGTGCGATCAAGGAAGTTTAATTCTTTGAAAAAAATATATTTTGTAATGGTTTTTGCCCCGCTACCAGTTGGTGTATTTTTCATATAAAACATTTTGGAAAAGTTAGCAAACTAATTAAAAAGACTATTTTATAAAAATGAAAGATAATAAAATTAATATTTTGTTAGACCTCCGTTAGCGTCTAACACGGCGTCCAACCTGTTGGTCATCCCCGTTACCATATTCCAGCAGGTGAGCGTCTCAGAGGCACGGACGCTCCCATGTCGTATGAGCCCCGCACCGTAGGTTGTCGTTATTGCGTATTTCTGATGAATCCTAATCGAGAGTCATGAGACCCCACAAGTTCTCGATAGGGTTTAGGTCAGGGCTCTTTGCAGGTCATGGCAGGCGCACAACGTCCTCCTGTGACGCAAGCCACTGCTCCACTAGCCTAGACGTGTGCACTCTACAGTTATCCTGGCACAAGTAAATGATGCCCTCTGGATATTGGAGGATCACGTCCCGCAAAATCTCAACGTACCGTTGAGCGTTCATGCAGCCACTTACCTCCACAAGTTCGCCCGGTCCCATCGAGCTCATCCATCCCCAAAAATTTAAACTGATTCTACCGCTTGATCGATTAGGCAGAGTATTAAGTTCTACATATCGCTCGTTGCTGCTGCGCCATAGTATTTTTCTTCCGTCCTTATCGGACCGGAAGCTCTTTTCGTCGACAAAAATAACAACGTTGTTCTCCCAATCAAAGTTATAGTGCTCCAAGCAAAAAGTTACTCTTGCCTCCTTGTGGTGGGTTTTCAGTTCTATTTTTTTTGCTGGGTGGCAGTATTTTTTGCCAGCTTCCTTGAGCCTGCGCCGCACAGTGTCGATGGCAATCTAAAACAAAGCACACTTATTTAAAGTAATCTGAAAATTTTGCCACATTTTTTATTTATCTATATATTATACTTTATTTAACTTAAATAAGTAATGAGATACACCAACGTTTTATCAATGTTATATTTGTTAGAAGCTTAAGTAAAAAAATACGTAATTCCAGAAAAAAGAA
Source organism: Anania fuscalis (assembly GCA_950371115.1). Classification (NCBI taxonomy): domain Eukaryota; kingdom Metazoa; phylum Arthropoda; class Insecta; order Lepidoptera; family Crambidae; genus Anania; species Anania fuscalis. The sequence goes on from OX493344.1 coordinate 11,537,225, forward strand.
TCTGTTTAATTTCTCTTTTAATCAAAAATAACTAAGATAATATGAAAAGTTAAACGGCCTCCGCGGTAATATGCTCATCACCCACAATCACAGTCCCACAATATAGGAAATAATGATACGAGCTGCAATGGCGTCATTCTACGAATGTTCTGGTATTTAGGTAACATAGTAACTTTGGAAATCTTATTCCGGTTTCGATTCTAAAACTATTATTGTTTGCTTGTGCAAATAATAATATGAGCTCATTTCATCTCATTTACGCGTATTATATGCGTATTAAATTATAAATACTATATTTTAATCGAATAATTTCAAAGTGATTTCACTGATGAGTTTTGTTAAAAAAAACCGGCCAAGTGCGAGTCGAACTCGTGCCCGAAGGGTTCCGTACCATTGTCTTTAAAAACAAGCAAAAAAAAAATATCACGTTTTTTGTATGGGAGCTTCCTTAAATATCTTATTTATTCTGGTTTTTAGTATTTGTTGTTATAGCGGCAACAGAAATACATTATCTGTGAAAATTTCAACTGTCTAGCTACCACGGTTCATGAGATACAGCCTGGTGACAGACGGACAGCGGTGCCTCAGTAATAGGGTCCCGTTTTACCCTTTGGGTACGGAACCCTAAAAACTATAATTAACACAAGTTTATTTTTACTTTTTATTCTTTTAAATTTATAATAAAAACCAGCTGTGTGCCCGCGACTTTGTTCGCATGGTCATAATATGGCCAAATCATAAAAAAACCGTAGCTTATGTGTTATTCTAATAATGATCCGTTTTGTAGCTTTCGTTCAAAACAGTAAAAATCATTAATTCGTCCTTTAATCCTCAGAAATTTTCGCATATAAATAACTAGCTGTGCCTGCACGCAAAACGTTAAATAGAAAAATATTTTATAGGAACATTAAAAGAGATAAAAAGTATCTTATATGTCAACCCAGATTAATAGATATTCTGTGTGCAAAATTATGTGTGTTGACTCACAAACATCCAAAATATTATCCTCACAAACTTTCGCATTTATAATAAAAAGTGGGTTTTAATTTATTTTGAGTAGGTTCCATATTAATAATAAATAACCTTTACACATCTCTTATAGTGTGATTTTGATAAGATAAATAGGTAAGCATAAACTTACGCTGTAATTTGATGACGATATCCTTGTGCTCAGGAAGGGATTTGAGGAGTGTGCAGCAACTGTGGCCGCGTCCTCCTCCGCCGTCTTTGCTTTCTCGAAGTGCTGCCGGTGGTGGGCTTCAAGAGTCCCAAGAGGAAGAGGCTCTTCCCAACGGCGGAGCCAAAAATACATAGTTTTACGCTGAAAGAAAACGTCAAATTATTTATTTGCAAAAACAATAAGGTTTTATTTTTCAAGTTTAAACTTTCTACTTATAAAAGTTGAATATAGTAGTAGCACACTAAGTTTTAAAGAACAATACAAAAACCAATAATATGCGCAGTTACGTCACGATTTGCTGTAGTTTAAGTTAATTTAAAACAGTTTATAAACTGTGTTCAGATAAAAGTAAAAAACACAAATTTACATTTATTTGTCGTTTTGCATATTGTGATAAAAATACTGTAAATTTGAAGATAAATAACACTTGAAAAAAAAAATCATCGACCTCAGGCGGGTGCGATGGGACGTGGGTTCGAGTCCCACCTGAGGTCGATGATTTTTTTCATTAAACCTTGCGTGGAATTGCTAAAAACAAAAATTTACAATACTGCAAATTTGTTTAATTTAAACATTCATCGATAAATTTTTCGCCATTTTTGTAATTTCGGTAAAGATAGATAACATTAAACTCACCTTTTACTAATTAAAACAAAGGGAAATGCCCAAAGTCCATAGTGAGTTTGGCCCAAAGTGCACACTTATGATTTAATGTGTAAAGTATAATATTTATTGTCAATATTGTGTATGAAAAGGAATTGGTTAAATAAAACTTCGGATTTTATAATTCGTTTTTTTTTTTTTAAATACATGATTTTTAATGACCCGTTACGCTCTAAAACTAAGCTTTACAATACTGAAAGCAGAGATGAATCAGCTCGTGACCACCGTTGGTGCAATCAGATCAGATCGACAAACGAAAAATAGTGTAGGACCAATGGCGATAACTACTTACTATCTAGCCGAAACGTTATTAGTAACATACCTGCTACATAATAATTATGTTGCTTTGCGCGTTAAGATCTAGAACCTTAAGTTTACATAATGCAACTCGTGTAGCCTCATTATAAGGCTACCCATTAATGACCCTTAGTCGTCATTGGTATCATACACTATCAAAACCTCATCAAGGAAGTCAGCAGGTGCATTAATATTACCTTGATGCCGTGCCCACCCTAAATACCAGATAACTGACATTACGGGAGCACAGCATCCGACTGTTTGACGGCCTACAATGCAATTACAACAGTATTGTTGGATTGCAGCACCACCGGTATTATTTGAATTTATTAAAATATAAACAAAGTATATTTTTCTGGTAACATGACGGCTAGCTATTTTAGCTCTGAACAAATAACAGTTGCTGCCAAAAGTTGATGCTTCCATTAAACTTCTCCTACGATCACTGCATACTTCTATGTAGTAACTGCCATTAAACCTTATGTGCTCCCCGTAATAGGAGCGAGCTTGTTTTATTTGGTACGTCCCACAAGCAATTAGGATAAGGTCACTGTTAGTGAGCATTGGGAATTCTCTAAAGTTTTCAGAATCCACACGAATATTCCTAAAATCTGCCCTTACCCTGTTTAAATTATTTTCTCTTATATAGTCTGATAAATCATTATTACCATTCATTTTTTTTTTTCATTTATTTTGGCACAAACAGTCATTATACATTATCAGTGCTGTTTACAAAAAGTAATTATCAGACAGACAATGCAGTGCAATTTTGATTTACAATATCAAGTATTTCGGTAGCATCTTGTCGATTCCTTATTCTTGTGTGGAATTTATTAATTAAACTAGCAGCCACAGCAAAGTCTCGCATTAGATGCCTAGATGCCCGCCCTATTAAAAAAGTTTTGTCTAAATAGTTTAAATGATTTTTTAAAGATCCCGTTGACCACCTCGACCACCCAACGGCATAACGTGACTGCCCTAGATTTGTTAGAATTCGCTGTTGTTAGTTGTGACTCCCCATCTTCTGGGGCCAGGGGCACATGCACACGATAACCACAACTTTCTAATAAGGGTATGGAGTCCCTAAATCCTCTATCTAATATAAAAACGTCCCCTGCTTGGAAATACTGACGAAAGGGGCTGTTTTCATTTTGAAATGCATTCATCATTATTGTGGCATCTGAGGTTGTTGCAGGATAGGGGCCTAGTACATCTAATGTGTACCCATCAGTTCATACAAGCAAAAATGGCTTAACAAGATTTCGGTATTTGTGCAACGAATAAGATTTTTTCTCAATAAAAATGTAGGTACCATCGGCTATTATTATGGGACTCCTATCATCGCCTTCATATAGTCCACCTGGAATTATAAGGTTTCTCGCAACTATTTCTGCTCTCGTTATATTATTTATGCCAAGATTTCTAGGAACAAAATCCTGTGTCAACAGCTCACGAGCTTCATTCATTAGACGTTCTAATGCACTCCTTGGTACTTGAAGTAACGTTACAATCCGTTCATCACTATCACCTGTTCTTAATTTAATTAAATAAGCAGCAAGTGCAAAGGAACCCCTATGCTTATTTGCAAGCCTGGGAACATCAGATAAAATATTCAAAAACTGTTCTTTATTAAAGCCTAAATAGTAATGCACTATATGTTCAGGCATATCATTTATGTTATTAAAATCTGAATGATTAAACATATTATTTTTTTGTAATGAAGTAAATTCTTCAATTTGTTCTGCACTAAATGTTCTAATAGGATTCTCTACTGACTCCAGCAGTAAGTCCCATGAATTGTTTCTTAAATGATAGAAGCAAATTCTGCAATCTAGAGGCACATAATAATTGTAGTCACATAACAGTCTAACTCGTAGGTCATTTGGGACTGTGAGCCGTTGAGAGTTTACACAATTAGGAAAAAAGCAGCGACCTTGTGTACCTGGAGCACGAACATAATTGGGCAGTAATACACAATTGGATGTGGCTACATTATCCTCTTCAGTTGTCGATGCAGTGCTAATACTGTCTGTTTGAATTGTAGAGGGTTGTTCCGCAGTACCTCGATCTACAACTGTAGCACGATCAATTGACCTTGATGCTGCTCTGTCAATCCTTCGCCAACAAGTATGACAGACAGATGCTTGTCTTGGCAACTGTAATAAATAAAATACTTATTAGTGGAACGTACATAATGTTTTTTTTATTTTTATTAAGTAAATAGTGTTTGTTCATAATGCAGATACTAAAATGGTGTTACTACAAAAATAGTATGGTGATCTCTATACCAGCATCATACATGTTTTGAAAGTGTAAAGTTAACATTGATAGATATCATTTACATTAATAAAGACAACATTCTTACCTGACGTGGTGCAACTTGACGAGCAACCTCATTACTTATACGTTCTTCTCGTAGTGTGTCTGTTCTTAATAGGTGAGATCTTGCTCTCAAAAGTGAACTCCCACAAGTGATGCATGCATGTGTATGACCAACAATAGGTACACTTTGTTGACCCATAGGATAGGATGTCGTATTCATTCCAAGCTGCCGTCCAACAAGAATGGCACACGAAATTGTCACTTGTTACTTGTACCTAATTAATAAACAATCATACAGTTACTAACAAAATCACTATGCATTTATTTTTTTATAACGTAAAGTGAATAAGATATTTTGCTTACCTGCTGTGGTTCAACCCATCTTTGTACAAGACCTCGTACCTCTGCAATAACCAACGGATGTCTTCGCATTCTAGATATTTTATATCACATCTCACACATCGTAAATAAATGCTTAAATGCGTTGTTGATGCTTGCGAACAACTCGATTGTCAAGTGTGAATGCCAGGCACGGACGTAAAAAAAATACGGACGTAACATCACATTAAAAAAATGTGAAGCATGCAAGGTACTACAATTTAGTTTGTTGTACATGATCTACACACACATACAAACCAGGTACGACAACCCGCCGCCATTTCGCCCCGAGTGACGGCGCCAGTGACACGTAGTAAATGCGTTCATTGCGTCAACGATTTATTTTTCAAACATGCTGTCTTGTTTTGTTAAATCATGTAAAAACTACATGAGTAAACGTAAAAAGTCACATGGAATCATTATCATACGTAAGTTATTACGATTCGTGATAAAACAAATTATTTATGTTTTAAATACTTTGCCGAGAATTCGAGAGGTAAAATGAAACAGAGTTATCACTTAATTTACGGGAAAATTACCCTAAAGGTGGGGAAATCTATATTTGTATGCAACAAACTATGTATGTGACTCTCTGAAATTAGATTTCGTCAGTTTTTAGGTACCGTTTCTCAAAAGTAAAATAAAAGATCCCCATACTTTTAATATAAAATATCTCTTACGTATATCATCATATTTCTGAAATAGAAAGTATTTCCCTTACATAAGACAACAAAAGACAAGTGTACAAAAAGTTGACATAACATAAAGGATTTTAGCGCATCTTTATTAATTATAATAATAATATACGTACTTAACATTATTATTATACCATTATGATATATGATGTAAACGTATTTTTGATTTTTAACCCCCGACGCAAAAACGACGGGGTGTTATAAGTTTGACGTGTCTGTGTGTGTTTGTGTGTGTGTGGCATCTGAGCTCCCGAACGGATGAACCGATTTTGATTTAGTTTTTTTCGTTTGAATGATTAATTAGTCGAGAGTGTTTTTAGCTATGTTTGATAAAAATCGGTCCAAGATGGCCGCCGTAACAAAATGGCGGATTACATATTTTTGTCAAACTCCCTCAATATGGGTATCCAATGAAATGCCTGACTAGTATAATTTTTATCCTTTTTCAATTACGTATTAAGCGTCGTAGGGTTTTCAAAATTTTTCAATTTTACTTTTTGTTATTAAGGGGTAAATTTTATAGATAGTCATAGCCTTATCACTATTATTGTCATGTGTAAAAATATATTTCTTTATGTAACATGTGTTTTATTTTCTATCACAGTGATCATAAAAAATATGTTTGGTAGGTCAACATAGATCAACCGTTTATATTTCTGTTAAAAAAATATATGTAAATTACATAAGTTAACTGAGATCGATTGGTACCACCAAACAGCAGGGAAATTGATGGTTTATATAGCAACCCTTAAATCACGCACACAGCCTAAACGGGCGGCCATTATTATGCTTCACTTATGGTTAGACGAGGTTACGTCCGTATTTTTTTTACGTCCGTGATGCCAGGGTGATCATCAAGGATATCTATCAAGTCCGTGTTTGCGCGAGGGTTTTCGGAAGAAGTGGAAACGGTATCCGTATTCATGCCAAGGTCAATAGAGTTCATCATCAATCATCGGGGTCAATTTTAATGCCAATTCGTTTACTAATTATTCCAGAAAAACAAGACGAAAGCACACGAAATACAAACAATTGACTCAAACGTAACGTTTGACAATTGTGACATTTCTTTTTTTTTACCATGGTGAGATTGCCAGTGCAATGAATAAAAAATCGATCAAGCGATAAAACGATTATTACTATTAAAACATCTTATTTTCTAAATCTTGTAAAAAGTATAATAAAACTCTGATTATACTTTAAAAATGCTGCCAAAGCACCTGTTTAATAATAAATATTAATTAAAATATGGTTTAGCCCGCTCACTGCTACTTTCTTCAGTTTACATAAATCGATAAATCGTTTTAGATATTTTCCAAATTCAAAAATGGTAACACTGCCCTGCCGGTTTTTTGTAACAATGATTTTAATCATTGCATAACTTATTAAATACGTTTATTAATCCCCAACTTTTACCGTGAATTGAATTGGTTAGTGCAAATGAAAATAAGACGGTTTTTTAAATATAAATCATTTTCGTGTGCCTTTTTGGCCAAATCCGGGCAATTCCCTTTATTTTTATCAAAAAAAAAAACCATTACGCCAGTTTGGTCACATATATTCTTGACTCGACAGCCACTTCGTCTGAGAGCAATTATGCGCTTCCTTTCCACTCCAGAAAGTTGAGGTGCCATTTTTGGTTTATTGTAGAAGCAAAACACATCAAACTTGCACAATTGTTTTGACGTGACTGGCGCGCACGCACAATAGATAGTGTCGGACTAGGTGGCGGCGGAAGCGCGGGAGGCGTGGCCAGCTCTTGGTAAAAAAAATCTATTGGCTTTTAGTTTAGTCCGGTAGTTAATTGGCAATTCCGGTAAACTTAAAAATTCGACCAATAATGAAAAGGTGACTTTCTTTCTAACACTCCATACCGAGTTGTAGCTATAGATATGTATAATGGATAGCTTGACGTGCTGCTGTGTGTACATAGGAATGAATTTACTAATATGGGTTATCTAATAATAAAATATGACTTAGTACTAAAGAGAAATACAATGTTTACTTACTTTTTTTCCAAAATAGTGTTTTTTATGGTATCCCTTCCTTTGGCAAATTATTTTTCGCAAAATTTCACTTTCCAAAAAAACATCATATCGCCTTACTCTTGTTTTATTCATAAATATCAATTTGTATATACAATTACCTAACCTAACTTTAAATAGTAATATACTAACTAAATATAAAAATAAATTAACCTAAATTAAAAAAAAAAAAACTGTTTCATTTCCCTAAAATGAATCTTTAGCAAATGTACATTTCGCACTTTATTCATTTGGTCAAATTATCATTTGGCAAATTTTACTTGGTCAATTTTTCATTAAGACAACATATCAAATGTTTCATTTCAATTGTAACTTCACTCACTTCATATACAGGGTTACATTTTAGTCTAATTGTCACTTTACTCACTCCATATACAGGGTTACATTGCAAAGGGGTGCCAAATTTTCAAGGACCAGTCAGAATCAGTAACTAAATAGATCTACGATATAAACAATCTAAAAAACAAAATTATTTTGTTTGCATTTTTTTATTATTATCCGCTGTTCAAAGATGGCACGCGTGGAAAATCTTGCCTCATTCATAAAAAATACGCACGCACTATAAAATTGGAGGAAAAATCGGCGCTGCAGTATCCCAGTGGGATAATGGAGCGGAGACCAAGTCCAAAAAACTCAGATTGGAACAATTCTGCACTGCATTCCAGGCCGAACTATTGGCATTAGCCAAAGCAGTGGAAATCGTGGGGAATAGTAAGTCCGTCGTCGTCTTCAACATCTACAGCGACTCCAGATCCTCGCTGGAAACAATTACAAACGGGAATTCCTTCCATCCCCTAGCTGTTAACATCAGGCAAATAATCCGGAACATGGCGCTTAATGATAAGACCATAAATCTCTTCTGGATTAAAGCCCATGTGGGTTTGGAAGAAAACGAACGAGCCGATGAACTGGCAAAGGAGGCAGCGCTGAAGTTGAAGACGAAACCGGACTACGATAGGTGCCCGGTATCATTTGTCAAGCGTATCATACGCCAAGATACGATTGACAAATGGATTTCGCGCTAAAGGGCTGAAAGGGTTCACAAAATGCCTAACAAACATTAAATATTGTACTGTAATATTTGACGAAATGGCTATCGCAGCTCATATATCTTATGATAAACATACCGATAAGATAAAACGATTCGGCGACCACGGAAGCAAACGTGTAAAGAGTTTTGCTGACCATGTGTTTATGGTCAGAGGAATATTTAAAAAATATAAACTAACTAATTGGTTATTTCTTTACTTTACTGTGTGATGCATGGCCTGGGGTGACAACTTATTTTTTTGTAGATAATGCAAACCTGCTGGGTCTGGTGCTGCAGGTGCAGGTACTGAGGCAGGTGAAAATACAAGTGGCGGTGGTGGCGGTATTGTCAACGATGGTGCTAGTACGAGTACTGGCAGTGGTAGTTGTGCAACTGGTGCTGTTCCTCGTACAGTTGGTGTGGTGACCTTTGGACTTCCAGGTTCAAATGCCAATCATGTCCTGCAATCCAGAAAAAGGCAACGCGTCATGTCATCTTATTTATCAAGGCCATTTTTAATGCAAGAAAAATCATACTTAGATAAACTTTTAGTGAATATGGTAGCCGTAGATTGTCAACCTTTCAGCATAGTAAGTGACGAGGGATTCAAATCTTTCGTTCGCGGCTTGAATTTTAACTATGAATTGCCAAACCGCAAAACACTGTCAGCACACTTTTTATCTCGTGAATATGAAGAATGTTTGTTAAAAATAAAAACAGTTGTGAACGCGGAGTGCATTAGCATGTGTTTGACAATAGACTGCTGGACATCTCGTACAATGCAGCCGTACATTGCGATTACCGGTCACTTTATCAATAAGACTACACTAGAATTTAAATCTCTTGTTCTACGATGTAGCCCTCTAGAAGGATCACATACTGGTGATAGTATTGCACAAGCGATAGCTTCAGCTTCGACGGTGCAGAGTGGAGTTTAGTGGGCAAAATTAACTTTTTTGTGATGGAAAGTGCGGGTATCATACTGCAATACCCTCATTTTGAGTGTTATGCTCACAAGGTGAATTTGATAGCCCAACATGCATAGCATCTCCTGAAGTGGCTAGCACCATAACAAAGATCCAAAAAACCGTCGCACATTTCAAGCGTTGTTACCTAGCAAAGGAGAAATTGATAAAATATCAGCTCAATGCACAAGGTGTAGCATAAGGAAGTGCATTGACCTTCATTATTTCTGATCTCACAAGGTGGAACTCAACATTTTCAATGTTGCAGCGGTTTCTGCAACTGCAATAAGCAATTTGAGCAACGGTCCGTAACCTAAACGTGGATTTGCCTTTAATCCCGTTAGAGGAATGGCGATACCTACAACAATATTGTGATGTTTTGAAACCATTGTATGAGGCCAAATTAATAATGAGCGGTCAAAATTACTTAACAGCTAACAAAGCCATTGTAGTAACACAAGGACTCGCCACATTATACGACAAAATGGCTGATTCCAATTAATATTTCGCCCCCTTAAAAAAATTGCTCCAAAACATCACAATGGACTTAAAACGCAGATTCGCCAATTTATTTTAGACAAAAACTTGAGAATAGCATTGTGCACCCTCTTAGACCCTCAGTTCAAACAATCTGTCTTTGATGATGAAACTTTGCGCAATACAAAGGGATACCTTATTAACATGGATCTGCAAGGATATTCGTCATGAAGCCACATCGTGTGTTTCCAGTCAAAGTGATGCATCGTCGGTGCCGTCAAGTGTTGTACAAACTACCCAGTTTTCATTATGGAATGAAATCGAAAAGAAAATTTCAGCTTCTCAACAGCCTCGTTCTGCCTATGAGAAAATTGAAGATGAGGTTAAAATGTACCTTAAGGTGTTATAGGCAAAGACGATTGTGTTGTAAAATGGTGGAAGGGCCACGCTTTGATTTACCCTTCGTTACATAAGATATTCATTAAGGAATGTAACTTACTGGTAACGTCTGTACCCTATGAGCGGGCTCTTTCAAAAGCTGGTAACATTATAAACGATAGGCGAACTCGGCTAACGTCAAGGAAAGTCGCAAAGATAATGTTTTTATACACGGTAACAAAAACTTTTAATAATTTTGTCGTTTTCCCTAACCTAACGGATTACAGACGTCTCGAATCTTTTTTCTCAATATTTTCAGGGTCTCCCGTTCTTCGTTGCTACTTATTTTTACGTTATAATACGGCATTGCCATAATATTTTGGTTTTGTCTTTGTTATCGTCTAAGACAAAACGACATATTTACGTCAAAAGTCGATAAAATAAGACGACAAAATTTTATCGAGTTGCGCATGCTAGCCCTGCTGAGCTGTGTTTCCGTGTAAATATGTATATGTAAATATGTATTTTCCAAATATGTATATAAAAACTGTAAATTTATGTATATAATGTATATAGTTAATATGTATATAAAATCAATGAACTTTTAAGTACGCCTGTCTTATGCTTACAATCATTTTTCATTTCATATTTTAAAATACATTGTTTTAATTATAAATAAGCCAGACAGTCCTAAGCCTGTGGTAAGTACGAAGGAAAGTTTAATGAATTTCTTATATGTCAAAATAAAGCATGTTCTATAGTTGAACTTGAAATTTGTTTTTATTTAAAAACAACCTGGATTACACATCATACTATAGAGTTTTTTTGCAACGAATCGTTTTTAATTTATCGTTATTAAGTTAGTTAGTAATATAAACAAAATAGCGGCTCCACTCATCGTAAGATTTGTAAATATAATTTATTTATAATAGTTATAACAGCTAAGCGAATACTGCTACAAATGAGCCAACGATTATCGCAACTAATACATTATAACAAAACTAATATATTATAGCATTAAAAATAGCATATCGTTATAACGTGTTAGCTATGTGTAGCCGTTGTGAACACCGCTATCCTTGATCGTTGGAGCCAACGTGGATCCCAGTTTTATGAACCCACAACTGGCGTTAATGTCATTTTTCACAAAATCTATATCTTCTTCAGGTGTCTTATTCCAACCAGCTTGTTTTTTGCCTCTCACGTCTTTGTAAGTTTTTGTTGCTCGCCTTTTGGCCAAACACATATCAACTCTTTTACATGATATTTGAATTTTTTTTAGAAACATTTCTTTGCAATCGACTTTCTTGTTAACACGTTGATTGCGGCACAAAAAATACTGAACTTACCAAGGGTGCGGCATGAACTTCATGATTCTCACGCAGTACCTCACTATAATGCGTCATGAACATCATTTGTTCACATTAGTTAATAAATTCAAGAGCTCATAATTATTAAAAATGACAGATTTTTTTGTGCTTAAATTTTTTAAGTGTAGTAAATATGTTGTAGTTTCTACAGCATAAATCGTTTTTAATTCTAATTTGTATTTACCCAGATATAATAATAAATTTACCACCCTAAATCAATGAGAAACATTTTGCCGTGCCGCACTATGTTAGTGAGACGTCTTATCAGTAATAGTGATGGGCAAAAAATAAAAACCAGCAATCAAAATCAACAGTAGTTTTAATCAACAATTTAATATTATATATCACAGTTTTACAGCCCGATTTGCTTAAATTAACCTTTACTGGGTTTAATTCTTGTACTTTTAGATTACTTATATAATAATAACATTATAAAAACTATGCAACCTGTTTCTACAATCACAATAATTAAGGAACCATTTTAGAAATCACTTGTAGTTTTAATTTAACAAAAAAGTTAATATATAATCAGCCATGATTCACTTTATTCATTAATAAGTACTATTTATTATGTACCTTATTAAAGCAATCAAGGCAAATTGCCTTTTCACACTCATCACAAAATGTGCGTACTTTCTTGGTTTTTTTTCCGGCTTCCGCAGCATTAAATTGAGCACGCAAGTCATTATAACAGATAGTACATCTCCTGAACTTATCTATTTTTACCAACGTATGATTTCTACGTTTTGTTGGTTTCGGAGGATCAGCAAAAGGAACTTTAGTCATTTCCTGTATCATTGACTCTAAAAAAAGTAGAAGACTCAAATTTTCATCTTTATCGTTCACTGTGCAATGTAGAAGCCATGCATTGACCAAACATGTCCCAAACAATAGGGACATCATCAGCTTTCGATACCATTTCAAGCCTTTCTTCAAGCTCGAATAATAAGCAGTCATCTGATCACTCAGGTCTACTCCTTTTTTATTTTCATTGTACATGATTACAGCACCCGGTTTCATTACAGCCTTGTTTGTATTTCTAGATTTTTTTCCGGTATCCTTTAAAGTTGCTTTATGTTCTCGGCAAGTTGTTACCATAGTTACGGCTCTCTTGTCCATCCACCTTATAACTTTTACTCCGTTCTTATTTATCTTGCCAGTGACTTCTCCCTTTTTTAAATTCATCTGCATTAAGCTCTTAGGTAACTGCTTTTTGTTGGTTCGGAGAGTGCCACACCGAGAAGTTTTACGTTTTAAGAGATCTTCCGCAAGTCTCACAGAAGTGTAAAAATTGTCTGCTACTAGAATCCGTCCTTCATCTAACAAGTTTCTTGTAAGCTGCATAACAACATCGTGTCCATGTCCAATGCCAGATTTCTTTTCATCTTTACCCGTATATACCAGAAATGAATACGTGTAACCTTCAGTAGTGCATAACTTATATAGCTTAATGCCATAAGGATGTGCTTTATTTTTTATGTATTGGCGGAATTTTAGTCGTCCCCGCCATGGTATCATAGTTTCGTCAATGACCAAGAATTTTCCAGGTGTCAACATTTCCTCAAATCTTTGCTGTAACATGTTAAGCACATCGCGAATCTTATGCAATTTATCTTCAGTTGAAATTTTTATTGGTTCACTAAAATGCCAAAATTTAAGTAGCATCAGAAAACGGTCTCTTGGCATCAAATTGGCAATGTATTCATTCCTGTAACATTTCTTTTTAGACCAATAGTTCACCATAGCAGGAAGTTTTGTAATGCCCATCATCATCAATATTCCCATGAAAACTTTCATTCCATCGAGTGTAGTAGGTAGCCATTTTTTAAAACGGGATTTAGTTTTTAGGTCACGCGTACTAAAAACTCTGTGGCATAGTTATTCGTCTCATTAACCATTTTGATAATAAGTTCATCACTTACAAATAACTGATAGAATTCAAGTGGGGATTTTACACCTGATTTTATGTTTGCCTTATACTTTCTCTCAAAATTGTTAAAATCAGTATTAAAGTTAGAAATGTCCTTCCATTGTTCATCTTAAGAGTTTGATTAGTGTCGCGTATTCCTTCACAATTGTTTGATTTTTCGTTATCTGACATAACAGAACTTGAATCATATATTTCATCAAATGTGGAAGAATCATTTTCCACTGATGAACTATCGAAGTCTATGTCTGAGTTTATGTTTGTAATACTACTTTGGTCATCATTTTCATATATAGTTGTTATTTTTTGTTCGTATATTACGTTTTGGAGAGCAGAATCACAAAAATCATCATTTGTATTATTGCTTTGTTCCAAAATATGTATATCATTATAATCATCTGTGAGATTTTGATTTTTTATAATTTGCATTGATTTAGTATTATCATCGTCAGACAATTTTTTTTTTTATTGGGGTAGATGGCTGGTGTAGCACAGCTTTTACAGTATTTTTTTCACCTGAATATTTATTTGGGTTGTCAAATATATCTTCATCACTGTCGGATAGGTAAGGATTTGAATTGCTTTGTAAGTGCTCTTGATTATTTTCATGAACGAAAATGTTACCATCTGTATTGTTTACAATAGGGACTATCTCTAAAACTGCTATTTGAGAAGGTGATGCGACTGATTTTTGTTCATTGGTAGTACTTGAAAACGCTGTGGATTCATCAATAGCCGGTATAACCTTCTTTTTTCCAATTTGAGGTGGAGTTTCTAAATACGTAGTATATTGGTTTGGTTCTAAACACTCATCAAAACGTACAAGATTACTCATATGTAGTTCATTGAGTGAAGTACACTCACTTTCAGGTTTCTTTATTGATGTTGGTGTACTACTACCCAATAAAGTTAAAACCTTACCCGTTGAAGGACTGTTTATAATCTTGTATTTCTCAGTACATACTTTTTTCAAAGGGTTAACTTCACTTGGCTCACCGCGAAATTCCGAGTTGAATTCAGGTACAACTAGTTGGTGGTTTTCGGTGGGCTGTCTTCGACGAATAATAAGGTTTCTGTCGTCTCTGATACCGCCACGTTGCATTTCATCTTCACCAAGCTTCAATTTCCTTCGCGATCTTTTCATGTTTATTACTTACGTAACGAATGTGCCAACGGCCAAAAAAATTGAAACAAGATGCGTGGGGACGGTGTGCATCACTAAGCGCGACTGGCAAAAATGGCGCGCCCGCATTCGGCGCGGCATGAGGTGCAGTGGCGTGACCATATATTGGACATGCCGCACACAACACAAAAATAAACAACTCTGTGCGTCATAAACATTATTTTGCCATGTCCGTTTTCAATAAATTTAGATCATATTATAAAAAACAATCTGAAATATCTGTTTGTTTCTTTCTTACTCATAGAGTAGCATATGAAATACCCCCCCGCACTGAGGTGAGAAGCACATTTTTTTGCACCGCACGCTGGTAATGTCAAGGATGGCCTTATACTGGTCATGACGCATGGAACGTGTTAATATAATAATGTCTTCTGTATCGTCTGGGTTTCTTCTTTCCCATTTTGGTTTTGGCTCATGTATATGATCGACCTTTTTCAGATTCTTCGACATTGCTTAATATGTATAATAGCTGAGCTTCGTATGATCGTAATGATACAAAGTTATAAAACTCTTGCTCTCTTGTTTCTTTTGGAACAAGTAAGAAACAGCTTTGCTTGCATGTGCATGAATAATCATGAAATACTTTTGATGCTACTAATTTGTCCTTGACATGATATGGTAAATTCATGTATTTCCTACTTTTCTTCTCGAGAGAGACAATATTCCGGGTGTTTTCTTTTACGTTCACATTTGGAACGCCCTTGAGTTTAGAGTGCATCATTGAAAACAATCAAGTAACGGATTGAACAGTTGAACCTTTGGGATGAACAGTTTCAGCTCCGGGATGAACAGCTTCAGCTTCGGGATAACCAGCTTCAGCTCCGGGATGAGAATCTTTAGCGTCGGGATGAACAGCTTCAGCTCCAGGATGAACATCTTCAGCTTCGGGATGGGCAGCAGTTTTAGTACCTTGACACATTATTTCGCCAACTGTTGGGTCGACGTTAATGGTATTTGTAACAATATGCGAGTTTCCATTATTTTGTTTGTCATTTTCGTGCACCATTGCAAGATGAGTCTGAATCAAAACCTCTTGAGTGGTTTCATCCTCCGAACTGTCGCTTTCGGGAACTTGAAATCTCTTTTAGTTTTGAAAATTTTTGTTTTTAGCAATTCCATGCAAGGTTTAATTGAACTGTAGTGGGGTGGGACTCGACCCCCACCTTGATGGGTACGAGTCCTACCTGAGGGCGATGATTTTTTTCAAGTGTTATTTATCTCTTTTATTTTGCTTTATAGATGAATGCGAATCATCAGTTTCCTCTCCACTGTTAGAAACATAATCAGAATCTGTATCGTCGTCATAGACTTCATCTTTCTCTAGGTCTCTATTGTTAACACCAACACTGGGACATCATCTTGGCAAATTGACAGGCTCATTTTAAAGTATAGAAATATCTTGGCGAAGGGTTTCGAAAAGCTCTAATGTTTTTGGAGACATTAGTGGCATTCGTGAATTGGTTTTAGCTTCTTTTTGTACAGCAGGAGGAGTCAGTGGAGAAAATGCAAGAGCAGCTGGTGATATAATACCTGGTAAGAACAAAAAAATGAGTTTTAGAGTCATAATAGTCAATGATGCTTAAGCCTGTTTATTCATTGATGTTTGGAAGGTAAAGAAAAATATAATATAGCAGCCTTATCTGTCTTACTTGTTATCGGTATAGCCTTTCGCATAGTCACAAGCGGAGTCAGAGGAGAGTACAGAGGAGCAACTGGAGACTTCACATCTGTTTGAATAAAGAAAGCAAGCACTGAGGAAAAAGAGAACCCTCTTACAACCTTTTTTAGCAAACCTATTTGACAACAGCGACATCTGGGAATTGGCCCCGAACTAGTCTCATAGCTATAGCGATAGCTAGGTATATATATATATATTATGACTGCTTTCTTAATGTAAGCCGCCATTTTTTGAAATTACTTTTTTTTCGTATAACAGTTTACAAAAGAATACGTAATTTCAAAAGTGTGCCGCTTACATTCAGAAAGAAGTCATAATATGTAACTCGATATTACAAGAAATGACTTGTATACAAAATGTTTTGTATAGGTTCTTGTTGTTCTAAGTCTATTTTATAGTTTCTTTAACCTTATAATTTTAGTTTATGTTTAATATTAAAGAATAACAACAAATAGGTGCATTAAAGTATGAATAGAATAAAAGAAGAAGACGTCAGTCTTCACCAGAAGACTGACGAGAAGCATTTCTGTCTTGATTTTGCTCATAGCAACTATTACCCATATCTTCATCATTACCAGTCGAAGACACAGATGCGTTCGAAGATGGCAATGGCTCACGTTGGTGTTCATTGTCCTCCAAATCTTCAATCGAACGAGATTTTCTTTTTGGAGGTATAGTGAAAATGTTTTTGTCACTTAAATCGTCGGCAAGGATCGCTAGTCATCGCCGTTGGGTTGATGGGATTTGTAGTTCATCTTCAGAGGATTGATTCGACTCATTTTCTTGATTTCCGGGCGTATTTTGATCGGTGTGAGACGAACGAATACGTTTTATCTTTGGGCGAACATCAAAAATGTCTTCTTCACTTGAACTATTGGAAATTGTAGCCAATCTGCGACGTCGGAAATCATAAGACGGTAATTCATAATGTGGGTCTAATACGGAGTCGTCTGAATTTTCTTCCACCACATCGTCGTCGCTCTGCAAATCTGGTGCCTCCTCCAACGGATCATTTTGCTCATTGTTGGAACTGTGACACGATCCTGGGCTTACAGGTGTACTTTTATCTTCGCTCGACATCCTTTTATGCAGTAAACATAGGCACAAACAAACGCAATCATGCCCGCGCGGCAAATTACCTTAGCGTCACTTGTTTTTTGGCGCGAAATTCACAAATACGCACGGGCAACGTTACGTCAGCGCAGGTCACGCGATACTGAGTGATGAGACAAAACGATTGACCTATTATAGGATTATTAGATCGTTAGAAAGAGAAAGAATGCATAATAATTCGTGAGTAATCGTTGGCCGTGTCGACCGGTGGCGCACCCCGCCCGGCAAGTCTTTCGGTTTATGGGGCGGTGATGTACCATCGGTGGCCATATGAAGATTTCCCCCGTTGGATACCACATACAGTTCATGAGGTCCCGATCTGAACGTAAAAATATTTTGTAAAAAGGTAAAGTAAGCCTATAATTATATGTAGTACAATATAAATCTAACTATGAAAAACCTCTGGGGAGCTGATTCTGGTGCTTACCAGTACTGTGTTATAAATAAGCAACTAATTAATTGCAAAATTTGTCCAATTTTACTTACTTATGTCTGTGTAGAGTAAACAAAAATATCAAATTAATTTATCAAATCTGAAAGTCATTGGAGGAGGCCTAAGTTGATATGGACTAACTGACATTACTATACAAAATGAAATTGTCATTTTTAAACAACAAAACCGGCCAAGTGTGAGTCGGACTCGCGCACGAAGGGTTACGTAGGGTATCTATAAAAACGACAAAAAAATCACGTTTCTTGTATGGGAGCCTTAAATATTTGTTTTATTTTAATTTAATTATTTATTTAAAAAAAAAAAAGTTCATCAACGACATCCCGCAAGTGGCAAATGGATCCCAGCTCGATGGACCGACAACCTTAGGAAGGTTACTGGCTATGGCTGGATGAAAAAAGCGGGAGACTGTGATCTTCGGACGAGACTTACGTCCAGCAGTGGACTGCAATAATATACTGACATGATAATGATGATGATGAATGGGCAATTGTTTGTGTGATGATCACGAGAATTTGTACCAAGTCATGTACTGTACAGTGTGTCTGGGATAGCTTTAGCGTACCCTAATTAAATAGTTATTTGATCCAAATATAAGGGGTTATTCTTCGTCGATTTCATAATTTATTTCCACAACATATAAGCCAGTAGAACGAATATGTTCCCCAAAATAAGATCTGGCCTGTTTCAATTGGTAACTCCCAAGAGCAAATCGTTTTAAATCATTTATGTTTGATCTTGGATAGTTATTTAGGTGTAAATGATCACTATCGATTGCAGAAAACTGTGCACGCCTTCTGTTTAGGTTATCGCGTTTAACAAACTGCTAAATAATTAGTCATATGAAGTCGGTTTTGAGCAACAGCAACATATTCCCGAGCTTCTGGGCATAGTTCTGGGTTATCTTCTATAACTGGGTGGAATTTATTTAATAGAGCACATGCAATGTATATATATTCCTTTAAATAAGTTGCAATTTTATTATTTAAAACGTGTCTAAATAACCTAAAGTCACGTTTTATTCTCCCATTGACTATCTCAACTCTCAACTCAGGTACCAAACCATAAGGTAATAATGTGTGCCCAACAACCTATCGTTCTTATGCCTACTAAACGATTGCAGCAGTAGCCAACCAATGCGTCTAAAGTTTTAGCTACGTTAAGTTCTCTTCTTATTAAAATATATGTGAAATATGGTCTTACACTAATGTGCCTGGACTTATACGTCCCCTAATTAAATAGTTATTTGATCCAAATATAAGGGGTTAATCTTCGTCGATTTCATTATTTATTTCCACAACATATAATAATATATAATAAATAATAATAATATAAGCCAGTAGAACGAATATGTTACCCACAATAAGATCTGGCCTGTTTCAATTGGTAACTCCCAAGTGCAAATGGTTTTAAATCATTTATGTTTAATCTTGGTTAGTTATTTAGGTGTAAATGATCACCGTCGATTGCAGAAATCTGTGCACGCCTTCTGTTTAGGTTATCGCGTTTAACAAACTCTGCTAAATAATTAGTCATATGAAGTCGGTTTCGAGCAACAGCAATATATTCCCGAGCTTCTGGGCATAGTTCTGGGTTATCTTCTATAACTGGGTGGAATTTATTTAATAGAGCACAGGCAATGTATATATATTCCTTTAAATAAGTTGCAATTTTATTATTTAAAACGTGTCTAAATAACCTAAAGTCACGTTTTATTCTCCCATTGACTATCTCAACTCTCAACTCAGGTACCAAACCATAAGGTAATAATGTGTGCCCAACAACCTATCTTTCTTATGCCTACTAAACGATTGTGGCAGTAGCCAACCAATGCGTCTAAAGTTTTAGCTACGTTAAGTTCTCTTCTTATTAAAATATATGTGAAATATGGTCTTACACTAATGTGCCTGGACTTATATGTCCCCTAATTAAATAGCTATTTAATCCAAATATTAGGGGTTAATCTTCGTCGATTTCATCATTTATTTCCACAAAATATAAGCCAGTAGAACGAATATATTCCCCAAAATAAGATCTGGCCTGTTTCAATTGGTAACTGCCAAGTGCAAATAGTTTTAAATCATTAATGTTTAATCTTGGATAGTTATTTAGGTGTAAATGATCACCATCGATTGCAGAAATCTGTGCACGCCTTCTGTTTAGGTTATCGCGTTTAACAAACTCTGCTAAATAATTAGTCATATGAAGTCGGTTTCGAGCAACAGCAACATATTCCCGAGCTTCTGGGCATAGTTCTGGGTTATCTTCTATAACTGGGTGGAATTTATTTAATAGAGCACAGGCAATGTTCAAATATTTCTTTAAATAAGTTGCAACTTTATTATTTAAAACGTGTCTAAATAACCTGAAGTCACGTTTAATTCTCCCATTGACTATCTCAACTTTTAACTCGGGTACCAAACCATAAGGTCATAATGTGTGCGCAACAACCTATCGTTCTTTTGCCTACTAGACGATTGTAGCAGTAGCCAACCAATGCGTCTAACTAAAGTGTTAGCTACGTTAGGTTCTCTTCTTATTAAAATATATGTGAAATATGGTCTTACACTAATGTGCCTGGACTTATACGTCCCCTAATTAAATAGTTATTTGATCCAAATATAAGGGGTTAATCTTATTCGATTTCTTTATTTATTTCCACAAAATATAAGCCAGTAGAACGAATATGTTCCCCAAAATAAGATCTGGCCTGTTTCAATTGGTAACTGCCAAGTGCAAATAGTTTTAAATCATTAATGTTTAATCTTGGATAGTTATTTAGGTGTAAATGATCACCATCGATTGCAGAAATCTGTGCACGCCTTCTGTTTAGGTTATCGCGTTTAACAAACTCTGCTAAATAATTAGTTATATTAAGTCGGTTTTGAGTAACAGCAACATATTCCCGAGCTTCTGTGCATAGTTCTGGGTTATCTTAATTCTCCCATTGACTATCTCAACAACCCAGCACATTATCACACACCTAGACTCTCTAATAACGATTAAGGCATGTAGGCTTTGTAGCCAAGTTCTTCGAAATCCGATGACGTCTCGAAATCCCCGGTCTAAAATAACTACATCATCACCAATGATGATGTACCCATCGCAACAAGCAAGAAAGGTTTGACATGGTTTTCCAACTTTAAATTAAATGTCTCTTTTTGAAAATGGTAATAACTGCTATTTTGTATAAAAAAATATATGTTGCGTCACACATAACAATTGGTGGTCTGACGTCATTGGGTAATATCATCATTTTTCATCATTTCGGCCACAGACGTCCACTGCTGTCCACATAAGCAGTCTACACGCCGCAGCCGCCGGCGGCAAGTGGACCCGGCGGCTTTAGAAGTTACGAGCCGGACAATTTTCTCGGCGGCACGACAGTCGCGGAATGCAGTGTTCACAATTACACTAGGAATATTAATACTAGTGTAAATATCATTTGGAGCACTAGGAGTATCGATACTAGTATTGATATTATCTGGTGTAGGTGTTAGGCCTGTAGAATAACCATAATTATTCGGAGAATACCAACTATGCTGAAGATTACTTTCTTCAGCTGACAATACCGCATTAAAGCAGGTTTTTTTTATTTGATGTTGTAAATAATAATTTTTGTCTTTTGCAGCCAAGTTTAAAATGAATAAGTCTATATCATCGTACTTATCACTAGCTGACATCATGTTTCTAACTTCTATCCGTTCTCGTGCCAACTGCAACAGTTCGCGGTGTTCCTAATTTTTTTTTTAAAAGAATTTCATCTTTCCTTCTTTTTTTGGATGTGTATGGCTGAGGCCCTGAGAAGCTGTTGAATCATTAGGATCATCGACAGAAGGATCAATATTTGAATTTTAAGGCCAAAGACTGCATGATTTCCGTGAACGCTCTTCAATTTGAAGGCGAATTTGAAGTTTCCATTACTGAGTCGTCCGGTGGCGCAAAATTTGTTGGCCGGTCTCTATTACTCATGTAAGGCAATTAAAATTCATGGCTTTCTGATATTTCCATTCCTTTCGTTGTTTTTTAGCCTGTCCACTCCTTGTTGCATTTTGTCTTTTTAAGGAATCCCGATGGTTATCTCCCAGTTGTTTCCATCGCGACTTGTAAGTTTTAAAAGAGTCGCTATTGTTACAGTACTAGTAAAAGATTAAGTGATTTAAAAAAAGACGGCATGGTTTTACAGAAACCCATTTCTTTTAAAATATTTTTGTCATTATTTAGTACTGTTAAGCAACGCTATCTAATAAAGTGTAAGAACTAATTAATTAATGGCTTGATAACCTTGTTCGGCATGGTGCCTGCGTGTTAACAATAAGTTTATTGTAATGTAAAGAGATAGTACATAATTATTGTATAAGCATTAAATTCCTAGCAAATTTAGTAGATGTCGCTAGGTAAAAATTCATGGTTGTTTAAAAGCATAAATCTGCCTCTGTAAACGCCTATTTCGAACTCGGATCCAACCAATATAGACGGAATATCAGCAGCATACCAACCGCCTATTATTTTCCTCTGAGACCAATATCTAACAAGTACTGAGTTTGAATATTAACTTAATATCGTTGGACACATAATAGCTAAACAGGACACAAATTACAGAAAAGCCATTCCACCAGTAGACAGATTGTCAATAACGGAAATAACCTCGGAAAATTCATTCCGTAGCTTTTGCAACGTCTTCAAAGTATCTCCTCAACTTATTTTAACCATAATCACTGAAGTGTGTCACGCTTTGGTTGAAGAATTATCAGATTATGTGAAAGTAAGTAGCGCGCGAGCTTGTTGTCACACGGACGCTTATAACGAATAGTCTCAGGTAGTGTCGCTAGTGGTGCAGTGTTGCAACGATATCTGAATCTTCACCTTACGCACTTACGGCGAATTTAGCTTGACTGTGACATTTGGAACCCGTTTCGCTAGTTGTGGTGTACGCCTAACTATTGCCGTTGAACTTTATGCACAGTCAATATTATTTTAATACGATACAAAACTCGTTAAATACGAGTTCTCAACTAACCCCACCTGCCCCCCTAGCACGCGAACAAAACACGATATATGATAAACGATATAGTATCATATCTACACCACGATATATACCGATAATTCGAGCACTAACGTAGTAGCGACACGATATGATAGGATATACGGGATATGGTATGATAAGTCGTATCACGATGCTGCCAGTGTACAAAATTGTTTTTCAATCATCATTCATTTTCCATTCATTCTTTTTCTTTTATTTTGTGCAACCTTTTACACCTTTGACGTAGTACTTATAGATCCTTGCTTTTGACAAACTGTGTAATCTGTGGACTTCAGTGATTAACTGATCAGTGGACCAAACTTTGACACATCTCTATTTGACAACAAACAATAGAAGTTATTGTAATTTTATGAAATTAGTTGAAATATTTTGCCTTGTTTATTCATTATTAGAGTAATTACGAGTTTTGCCGTGAAATTACATATTACCTCAAGTAATGTCAGGAGAATCAAGGTAAGTTTCGTTTAATACTTCGTATTTTAGTACTTGTTAAAACTTAGCAATTTGAAAATTGCTCATTTGTTTGTCTCTCAGTTAACTCAATCAATTCTTTTGCGTTTTAGAACTGCGGCTGCTGCCTGATAATATGGCGGCAACTCGTCCCTGATTCGCGCATGGGAAATTTAAAGGACCACAGGGTCGGTTGACTGAAAACTGTGAATGGGGAAATGGAAGTGAATTTCCCGGATAGATAACTCTATAGACCAATGAAAAGTGGTAAGTAAGTTGTTTCTGTTAAGTTACAAAGTCAGTCATAATGATTATTACTAGGTACAAATATTAGAGAAGGGCAGACCAAAAAATTATGTTTTTCCTCTTCATAATCTTTCATCCTTAATACAGCAATGCACTGCTATTTTTTCGAAACAAGTAAATCTAATACTTTGTGCAAATATTATACTTTAAAAAATAACAAGTATTGTAATTTGTAACATAATTTTATTTTGTAACAGGATGTGGATAATGCCTTGTCTAGGCTATATTGCAGGTTGCAGGCAGGCACCTATCAAGCCCCAGACCCATTTGTCCTCTCAATTACATTGCTTGTTGAGCAATGTCATGCAGTATATAGGACCTCGGGAAAAATAACCTTGGTGTTCATCATTGGAGTCAGATACCATGGCTCCTTCCAGTGTATTAAGATATGCAGTCCCCTAAAAAATAAAAGGTTTACTCATGAAATGTACTTTTAATGTTATTATTGTTATTAAAGATTTATTTAGTAGGTTATTTTAATCATTAAATTATAATTTCTAAGGTTGCTTGTTTTTCAACTTTGGCTCATATCATTGATTATTTTATATTTCATTTTTATTTGTTGATTTGATACAAGTATAATAAAAAAGACTGATTTTGAAAAACTTCAATTATCATTTGTTTACATAAAAAAAAGTTTGTTATTATAACAATTTGTATAAAATGTATAATAATTTTCCATGACAATATTTACCTAATTGTTTATTTTTTGTCTTTTTTAAATAACTTATTACAAAATAAATGAATATTCTATTCCATATCTTCTAGAATCTTGTATTTTGTAAATACAATAATTGTTTTCGACATAATTTCATATTATTATAATATTACTTATTTATCTAAAAGTGACCTATGAGTACTAGTAGATATGAAATACAAAATGAATTATATTTTAGTGGTGTAAATGTGGTTATTAAATAATGTTAATATTATGTAAACTAATAAATGATTTATAATTACTTTTTTACTGAGTAATTGAGTTTTTTATTTTTCCGTCACAAACCCTTTACCTTATTGGCTACCAAGTCATTATTTTATTTGACAACATCACACATTCATTTGATCCTAAGCAGCGAAAGCTAAGTGCTTTCGCTGTTTTAGAAACCGGAACCAACAACATCCACACCCAAAACAATAATATAGAAATGTTAATTTTGTACATTTAAAAGACAGAATCAAACTCTGGACCTCAAGATTGTACAAAGAAATTAATATTTTTGCTACTAAAAACTAAATGCCAGACAAAAAGTGAACTAAACAGCATTATAACTTTAAGCCTAAGAGAATAGGGAGCACTATTACCTTGCATAAACAGCTAAGTAGCATTAGTCGCATGGATGAAAAAAATGATTTGCTGAAAGTTGTCTGCCCAGTGCATGCTTGCTTCATTGGTGTTTGCTCATGGGTAATGACCATCCAGCAATATTTTAAATGAAGAGATGACCTGTAAAATGTTGAATACTAGTTAACAAAATGAGTATTGTAATCTATCATATATAATAATAGATAAAAGGCAAAAGTGATTGATTGATACATCCATCCATCAGCCGAAAGACGTCCACTGCTGGACATAGGCCTCCCCCAAGGATTTCCACAAAGATCGGTCTTGTGCCATCCGCATCCAGTGGCTTCCGCGATTGATTGATGTATCAACGCAATGGCCAAACCATTAGGGCTAGATACTTGAAATTTCGCAATGTATTCTTCATATAATGTAGGCACCTACTAAGGAAGGATTTCACAAAATTCACCCCCTCAGGGGGCTGAAATGAGGGGTTAAAAGTTTGTATGAAAGTCTGTCAGTTTTAAAGTTAGGATCTCCAAATTTAATTTCTCCAAATTTGTGTAACTTGGTTCCTTTCATGTGGACTGTCGGGGAGGGTTATCCATTTAAATTTCAGTCTGGAAAAAAATTTGTTAGATATTTGTATTTAAATAACAATTTTGCTTAAAATAACTGTAAGGGAGTCATCAGTACCTATCAACTAAGATATACTAATATTCTTTTTCACGTATCAATAGTTTAAATTAAATCAACAGATATAGCTACGCCTGGTTAACGTACGGTATAATAATGTGGGGAAATAGCCCCGATATAGACGACCTTTTCATTTTACAAAAAAAGTGTGTACGTATACTCGCACACATAAAAAACATAGACAGCTGTAGGCCATACTTCGTAAAATATAATATGCTTACATTCACTTCAATCTACATATTAGAACTCGGAAAATTTGTACGCAATCATCCAAAACTTTTCGTGACGAAGGGTGACCGTAATCCAACAAGCCGCCACAAACAAAATTTACAAATACCAGAAAACAAGCTCAAGTTAACCTCTTCTGGCCCCCTGTCAATGGCTATTAGGGTCTATAATAAATTACCAAACTATTTAAAAGCCGAAACAAAAAACGATATATTTGTTAAACGACTTAAAATAATTCTTTGATGATAAAAATATTTAATGCAAGTTCCTTGGCAACATAAAAAATGTTGGTCTACCCTCCACACAAAAACTATACCTACTTGACATACTGTATTAACCTGCGTGATCCTCTTCTGTAAATTAATTGAATCTCAGTTTCGATCAATCTCGTGTATTACTTCTTGACATTATATACTTTTATTTATTTTATTTTGCGAATTTAATGTGACTGATTTTGTTTTGAATTTTAAATATGTCAATTTTATAATTAAATAATAATAATAGTGAATTTGACTTGTAAATATAAATAAGAATGCAATACCCTTACAGGATCCATAAGTATGATCTCACACAATGTAACACCTTATGTATACACTTATGACGCAATAAATGAATATGAATATGAATATTTATTATTCCTTTCTTTGATTATCGTTATTAAATATTCATGGTTTCTTAATGTCCTGCTTGGCTACCTTTAAAAGGAATATCTTATTTGTATATTACTTTTATAGCTAGTGAAACAAATGCTTAACAGTTAATAGGTTATACAAGTAATAATCACTATTTTACCTTGTATTAAACAGCTGTCACACATTGTTGGAAATATTAGCTGACTGTTGTCTGCGCAATGCACTGGTTGGCCTCATTATCATTTGCTCACTGATAATGGCCATCCAGCAACAATGAATGAAGAGATAACCTAAAAATGGTAAGGTTAACATTAGTTTATATAATGGATGTTGTTATATACAATAAGTACTAACAGACATGAACATGAAGCCCCTTTAGTGGAACCTTCAGAGGAACAGAGTATCCATTGTAAGTTTTAGGAGCCAAATCTTCCCATAACTCCGTGCAAAGATAATTACCAAAATTATTCTAATTACCAAACTTCACGGACACCTTAATAAGAACAAGTTGTCAGGGAGAAGAAAAGCATTACTTGTCTGTCGAATCAAAGTTATCTCCTCCTTTGTTTTTCTTCCAAAGCAAGTAAATTTTAATCGTACAAAGTTGTCTAGCAATTATCACTTCGCACGCGACTGAAAAGAGAAAATTTTATTATTTTCCCATTTTCTATGTTTTGCATGAACATTTATGCAACAATCGTACAAATATTTCTTACTTTTTAGCCAGAAAATTAATAAATATTGGTATTTTGCTCGTAATATTCTTCTATCACGCACATCAAATGTCGTCGGTATAATAACATGAACTAATGTCAAAAATCGATAGGGTCACGTTTTATATCCACTGATATATTATACATGCTCGACTTTTCAGAAAGTCACTGACATACGTGCTCGCTTTTTAATCAATCATATCGTATCGTAACGCGTGACGTCACCGGCACAGTAAATGCTCGCGGTTTCGATAAAAGTTCAAGATGGCAGCTATTTATATCATATTTTGACATTTAGGTGTCGATAAACCGCTATATCGTGTCTTACGTGCTAGGGGGGCTGGATGTACGTCTTCCGCGTCCGTTCCAGATTTATCCGCTAGCGAAAGGGAGGAACTTAAGGATTTGAATTTTTGAATAATGTTCTCCACCCCCTATTTTAGCAAACACTTCTTCGATGTGCGGCGAAGGGTATTTATCGATTTTAAATCTTTATTTAAGGTGCACGAATAGTCACCGGCAATCTTCACTTAACCGTTTTCTTTGAGAACGGGCACTATCGGTGTGGCATAGTCCGAAAAACTTACATACACTAATTTAACAAGCCTATTTAACTCGTCTTTAACCTTATCTTTTAGGGCGAAAGGTACAGAACGCGGTTTGAAAAACTTAGGAGTTGAATTTTCTTTAACGTTTTCTTTTCCCGGGATGTGGTAAAATTATGCGGTGAAAAAATTTCTTGAATTTTTGTGACTATTAGCTACAAAAGTTTTTAAACGGTGCGGGCTAGAATATATCCAGTTAAGTGCGATAGTAGAATCGCAGAAAGTGAAAACGTTATTAAAAGTAAAGCGGTTTTTATAAGTTTTGAGAACGACCCGAATTAATTTTGTAAGAAAATGAGCCCCCATCAATTACAAGCGTGCGAGACTGATGACTTGCACAGGAGCAACTTAGATTTAGCACATATTTTATTTGTTTGGAAACTCAACAGCTTTTTCATAACAATCATGCTTAAATAAACTTACAATGATACACTTAGCCAATAAAAGAGTCCCACAACATGGTACTCATATTTACGAGGTGTACAGGTACTACTTAGGTAGGTTATAGTTATTTCAAATTGGTTTGGCAGCAGTTATTGATTAAAACAAAATAAATATATAGATAATAAAGATAATATAAGGTAAAATATCATAAATTTATAAAGTATGTATAAAATATTACATATATATATAATATGTTAGAGGTTTATAAAAGAATACATATAAGCACTGTGACATGAAGGTAATTTTGATGTAGATAAATATTGTTCATAGATTATCAATAATATTATTAAATTTAAACATGCAATACCGATAGATATTGACGTTGATTGTCATTCTCAAAAACAACCAAAAAACCAAAACTCATCGCAGTTTAGGAGGCACTCCGTTTCTTGCCCACAAAAGTCGTAATATACAAATGACGAAAAGAAAAATGCATGCAATACGTACAAAAGGAAATCGGTCATTAAGTGATCTCCGCCTCAGACAAATTTAAAAATAGTTGACGTTTGAAACGAGACTTAGACAGGTGAAAAATATCAACGCTATGAAATTTAAGGTTGTAAATTTTGGGTAGACGAGACAATATGGCATTCCTGCCATAGTTAGTGCGATGCATGGGTACACTATTTAGGAGTGCAGCACCCGATGTTGGCAAGAAGTTGAGGGCTGCTTATGTTACTGTGTAGGACATCTTGTAGGAAACACATATCAAGCAATTCACGTCGCGATTTTAGCGATAGGAGACCATGTTTACGGCAGTCCTCCTCATAGGTTGCACAACAACGCGTCCCTTTTTTAAAATTGAGGTGTTTTATAAAGCGTTTTTGTATGTTCTCTAACCTGTTTATGTACTTAGCATATTGTGGAGACCATATAAAACTACCAAATTCTAGAATACTCCGGCAATATGCATAGTAAATAGATATTAGGGTATCTACGTTTTTAAAAGGCTTACAGAGGTCCTCATAACAAATCCCAGATTGCGGAACGACCTGTTCACGACCTTATCAATATGCTCAGAGAACATCATTTTAGAATCCAAGAGTATACCTAGGTCTTTTACGACCTCACGCCGTTCAATTACTTCACCGTTAAAGTGATATGGAAAAATGATTCTATCTTTCTTGCGGCCGAAACTAATACACACGCATTTACTAATATTTATGGTAATATTGTTGCGGACATAATATGCATATAAGTCATCCAGGTCACGCTGTATAAGTTCGCAGTCCTTGACAGAAGCTACCCTCATAAACACCTTTTTATCATCAGCGTAGAGTAGATGATTAGAGAAGTTGAAGCATTGGTTGATATCATAAATATAGGCACAGTAGAATAGAGGTCCAAGGTGGGAACCCTGGGGGACGCCAGATGGGATTTGAATAAAGTCAGATCTAAAACCCCCGATAACTACAGCCTGCATACGATTAAAAAGATAAGATGTAATCCATCTGAGTAAGTCACCCCGAATTCCCAGTCTATAGAGTTTGCTAAGAAGGATGATGTAGTCCACGCGGTCGAAGGCTTTTTCGAAATCTGTGTAGATCACATCAACCTGCCCGTAGTCCTCCATCCCACACAGCACATAATCACTAAATTCGGCTAAATTAGAGATGGTGGATTTCCTCTTTAAAAAACCATGCTGATGATGGGAAATGCCTTTTGTGATTAAAGAGTAAATGTTGTCGTAAACAAATCGTTCCATTAGTTTACTTAATGTGTTTAGAATTGAAATAGGCCGATAATTACTTATTTCCACTTTTGACCCCTTTTTATGAACCGGTATTATCAATGCTTTTTTCCACAATGACGACACAGTGTTCTAATGACATGCTAAACAATAAGTAAATAGGGTAAGCTAATAACTCAGCACAGTTACGTATAAATGCAGGCATATATACATACATATATAATAACCCGTCACAGCCCGGCCCCTTAGATACATCCAGAGCCTTAAGCATTCTCAATACTTCACCCTTCGTTATAGATAGACCAGAAATTACATCCAATGATTCCAATGATTCACTCACACATGCACCATTGCCCCTGTCCCGTCCCCAGGGGATGAAAACATCGCTACCAACATCCACTGACCTACCCTGATATGTAAATTGTTTGGGATATTGGGAACTACCACGCTTGGACTTAACGTACGAAAAGCTACAAAAAGCTTTAGGGGCAAGACGAATATAATCTTCCACCCCGTTGATGTACCCGCGTTTCCACCTCTTGTGTACCTTGCTCTTTTCACGAATCACTTTTATCAAAGGGGAATTATACCAAATGGGATATTTTCTTTTGCTATTTTTACTTATATTTTTTACGGGTACAAACCGGTCGAAACATTCCTCTAGTTTACCGTAAAACATACTCAGAGCCTCATCCATAGATGCACAACAGAGTGTAGTGTCCCAGTCAATTTCCTGAAAAGAGTTATTTATGGCAACATAGTCGCATTTATAAAAGTTACGTCGCAATACGGTGGCCTCCGTGAATGGGGTTACAAATAAGTCAGTGACGTCAACATGGAGAGGAGGGTGATGCTTGTCCTCTGTTGTTAGAGGGCAGGGAGACTTTAATACTTCTGTGTTTAGATTACAAAATACCAGGTCCAATGTACGTTCGTTACTATTTTGAATGCAATTAAATTGAGTAAAGCCTAAGTACTCCATTCCCTCCACAAATTATAGTGCTGCATCCTGCAACTACATACCTACATTATGTATATAACAAGTGAACAGAAACGCCCGCGTCGGATTGAACATGAACATAGAGTACGGCTCCGTAGCCCTTCTCCGAGGCATCTGAAAATCCAATAAGGCTAGCGTCACATGTCTTGGTCACACCGATGTGACGAGGTACAGTCATCTTGGACAGAAGAGGTAGTTCGTATTGAAACGTATTCCATTGAGTCACTATGTGTTGCGGTGGTTGGTCGTCCCAACTTAATTTTAGCAACCAAAGTTCTTTAATTAACAACTTGGCATACATAATTAGGGGTGCAGCGAAGCCCATAATATCCCATAAGCGCGCAATTACTGAAAGCATATTACGCTTGCTACACGAAACTTCTGGAAGCGGGCGGGTTACAAAATAAAATCAAAATGATATCCTCATAGGAAAATCTAATGGCGGCTGTACACTCTCGTCGAGGGACCGCGAGGCTTGACGAGTGCGAGAGTGTACATGCTACACTCGCTTGGCCTCGCTATGTCTCGCCTCGCCTCGTTTGCTCTCCACTCAGAGTCGGTATTTTATGCGCGAGTCAAAGGGCCTCGCTTGCCCTCGCGAGGCGACGCGAGTGCATCACTGTACATTTTCGCTCTCTCGCACTCAGTTTGGCGCAAGCATTCTAATCGGGTAGACGATTTTCTCATTTGGGACATGGGTGGGATGCATTTGTATTTGGGATATTTGTATAGTGTAAAAATCACGTAATTGTAGTAACTGATAGCGCATATGGCATCCACCGCCGCAACTTAGAAGGCGTCCATCTTCTCGACGCTCGAACCATATACTGAATAAATGAGATTGTACAGGGCAGCACTCGTCACTCCCCCTTTAGCGCGAGTGCTCTCGCGCGAGACATGGCGAAAGCACTTGCACAAAATGCGCATTGCCCTTTCGGCGTGCGCGCTGCAAAGGCAAGAGCCGCCGGCACGTGTATGACGTAGGGTATTAAAAAAAAAGGTTATTTCAAAAGTGTTTTGTGTAATTTATTTAAAAATGTTTCATTATCACAACAGTTAGTTAAAGAATGATCTATCTTATTTAAATGTGACCTTGTTGATTTAATCTCATTCGATGGTCCAATAAAATTTCCCTAATCCTATGGTAAGCAGAAGCTAAATCACCTGTGTTACAGAAATCAGAAACAATGACGATATATACCAACACTCTTTTTCTGCATTGATCCGACCGCGGAATCGAACCCGGGACCTCAGAGATGACGATGATAGTCTCTCGGCTACGGAAATCGTCATAATAAATAAAAATAACTTTTTAGATTTAGACTTTTATCTTTCAAAAAATCAAAAAAAATAATTAATATTTTATAACGATATGTTATATTTGCTTGCTATCAGAGATACACAGTCCTAAACAAAGAATAAAGAATATAATCTTTTAAATCTGTTTGTTATCTGTTCGTTCGTTAATTAAATGGCATATGCAATAAATAAAAAACCTTCGACCTAAAACGGCAACCTTCAGCTGAGTTTCCAGGCACTGCAACTGAACTAACGTAAATATCTTCAGCCAATATATTTTGCTTCAAAACTGATTTAGGTTCAGGAGGAGTTGGATATTTTGAAAGCTCATTAAAAAAAAATGATATCTTTCTTTGGGTTTTAACTATCTTTGGAAAGTCGTTTTCATCAGAGGAATTTAAGTCTTCAGGCAAATAAAGATTTTTTTTCTTTCTTTTTCTCACTTCTTCGTCTAATTCCAAATTAGAAGTTTCTTGGACTTTTTTTAGATTTAATCGTGCTTCTCCGTATGTTTCTGAAAGATAAGATTGTTTTACTAGACTTGTACGGACAACAGCTCGTCGACC
This sequence comes from Anania fuscalis, assembly GCA_950371115.1. Classification (NCBI taxonomy): domain Eukaryota; kingdom Metazoa; phylum Arthropoda; class Insecta; order Lepidoptera; family Crambidae; genus Anania; species Anania fuscalis. Next base: position 11,570,335 of record OX493344.1, read on the forward strand.
TACCACAAAATGTCAAATTTTCTCATTTGAAAATGAACTCTATATGTCAGGCTTAAAGTTGAAAATCTATTAGAGAATTTTTGACTTTTGGTGTAGGTCGACGTGCTGTTGACTGTACATATTTTTTATAAAACTAAATTGAGACAGAATATGATAATTTTATTAAAAGTGGAATCAATTATGTTATGACTTAGGAAACTTTTATGCTTAGCGAGCTTCATATAAGGAAATTAAATTACTTACCATAACTTTTAAGCATTCTTATTAGGTATTGTAGCCATGTAACATCAGGGTCAGCCATCCTTTTCAAAAGTTTGTTCTTCATCTCTTCAGTGCGTACATTGGGGTAGTAGCAAGTATGGAACAAACAAAAACCATGAATAGGTTACCCCAAGGGTAATAACATATTATTATTAATAATTATTATTATTCCTATTCATGGTTTTTGTTTGATCCATACTTAAAGCGACACCCTGTACATACAAATTGAGGCATTATGAATGTAGCATTTTAATAGCAACATGATGATTTTGAAAAGGAAGGAATACTATATTTCCGACAATGTCAGTCACTGGCTTTTCACAGAGATCTTTTTTTTTTTAAAACATGAATTCCTATGTTTTAACTTTCTATTAACGGAGCAGCAAAAAAGTTTTCTTTTGTTGAAAACGTTTGACAAAGTATAACCATACCCTGTATATTTTTTGAAAATACAATATTGCATACTGTTACAATACTACCATCTTTTAAAACACAATAACAGTTTGGATGTGTTGTATTTAATTTAAAAAAAACGAAATTTCACTGATCTGAATTGCTGTAATTTATCGCAGCCTGGCAATAGCAAGCCTGATGAGTGAGATTTAGAGTATTATGGAAAAATAGAATAACATGGGGATATGTTTTTGACCCAAAAGTCAGTATTGGATTTTTCCCCAAACCTCTTAATAATTTGCTGAAGGGGTTTGTCACCTTTTTTGACATTTTTTTGTTAAACCTGTAAAAAGTTTTCAAAGGGAAAGGCAGAACAGGAATCATGAGCACCAAATTCAAATACATCATCACTAAGGTGTGTGAGACTATGTAAATTATAAGTAGCAAATTGTGCGCCATATAAATTTATAAAAGTTTTGACGAAATGTAGTGGGAGGTTTTTAGCATAATTGTTGTATTTGAAACAATATTCAGGATTTAATAATATATTCATAGAATCAGTAAGACAAAGAAAGTTGTTGTAATATGACAAATAATCAGAATTTAATCTGAAAAATACTATTGGCCCTGTGTATAGAAGAAATTGACGAAATTCAGTTGCTTTCCACCTTCTTACATCTTCTAAAGAACGTGGTTTCCTATTAAATTCTGATGGCATATGTGCAGCAAGAGCAACAAGATCAGTGCTAATATTATTTATTACCTGTCTAGGCAATTTTAACGGTACTGGTCCAAACATCCATATATAAATAAGACTGCGCATAACTCCAAGGCAAACAAGATGCATATAATCTAATGGAAATCCTGTGATAAAGTTTATTCCTGGAATCTCAGTTAATGGAGTTTTGCATCTATGAAAATCTTCATCATCCATCTGAAGAAACTCCTCATGTGTTCTAGGTGGTGCATTACATTCAGGAAAGGTCATGCGGTTTTGTAAATAAGTACCAGGTTGTTTGCATTTTTTGCATAAATAACCAGTGCGTCTCTCGATTCCTAATAAAATAGATTTTGCTGGAGTATCACAAATAAAACCTTTAATGACAACTTTAATGATTTTACTGCTAACATTTAAACCTGACTTAATCAAGTTGACTACTTCGTGACCGAAGTAAATTCATCCATAAATGATTCGCAGCTGCTAGGTTTCTTAGTGCCACAATAAACAACAATAGGGATAACCAGTGACTTGATTGAAGGAATATTATAGATAAAACCTAAAATGGGCCAAAATTCAGTTGCACTTCTTTTGATTTCGTACAAATTAAGGACATTGTTCTGACATGTTCTTGTACAGGGTGTCCAGTGGCAGATTTCAATGTTTTCAAACAACAAAGTAGGTTTATTTTAATTGTATAACAATTAATGCGGATTTAATTTTTTTAAAACCATTTTCTCCAAATGGCGGCCATCGAGTCTGACAGACTCTTCGAGTCTAGCACGCATGTTTTCAAAAACGCGTTTACAGCGACTGGGGAATCCTGCTGACTTCGGCTCGAATATTTTCTTTAAGTTGTGTCGTCACAGTGCTCGGATTTGTCTTGTAAACAACGGATTTTAAATATCCCCATAAGAAAAAGTCACATGGGCTTAAATCGGGTGACCTAGGTGGCCACGGTTGGTACCGTTTCGGGATATGTTTTTTTCAGGGAATAACTGCCGCACTGCATTCATGGACACATTAGCAGTATGAGCTGTGGCCCCGTACTGCTGGAACCATGTGTTTCGGTTGAAGGATGGACTATTCTGAAGTTCTAGTCTAAAAAAGTCATTTAACATCTGGGCATATCTCTTCGAATTTACAGTTACAGTTTGGCCACGTTCATTTTCGAAGAAATAAGGCCGTATGATTGACTAGACTGTTACTTTAGGCTTATGTAAAGGCTCTTGATGCATTTCTCTTGGGTTGTGGACATCCCAATAACGGAAATTCTGCTTATCTACGTATCATCTGATATGAAAATGAGCTTCGTCACTAAAGAATATGTTGCCCATCTGAGTAGCAGTAGAAAAATCCCAACAACATTACTTCTGCGTAAGTTTTTCTTAATTCAAAGTCAGGATCGTGTAAATCTTGCACGATTTGATTTTTTTATGGACGAAACATGAGTTTTTTCGCATTATAACCTGCAAAGTTGATTTCGGAATTCCAGAAAAACGTGCACGCAGTGATAAACGGGGATTTTCAACGACAGAAACCATAACATGCTCGATATTTTCGTCCGTGGCTACCGATGGTGTAGGTCCTGGCCTGGGTCTATTTAATGTTGATCCTGTGCTCTGAACCTTGCTACCCACGACTGAATGAGGTTGATCGATGGTCCATCACGTAATCGACGAATACCGTAACGATTAAAAATTAATGGCGGAAACTTCTGAGAACTTAATTATTAGCTTTATCATAGTGATATTTAAGTTATGTTTTATTGAAAAGAAACAATATTGCTAATATAATGTTAAGAGCATATTAACAAAGAAGAATATGAGCAAAGAATTGTACAGAGGGGTTGATACCTAGTCTCTATGTCGTTAATGACCTTGTAGAGCAGACGACATCGGAACTGGATGCGAAACGCAATTCCTTAAAGGCCAACAGCAATCATTTATAATTAAGTCATTGATGTAAAAAGTAAAGATACGGCTGACAGAACAAATCGCCTTGCATTTCCTCCATACATGACACACTAACCCCATCTGTGAGACTTTGATGGCAACTGTCAAATAGCATCATAGAGTAACCACAAAATTGTATTGATGTAACCTTGTAAGAGCGGCTTATAACGAAAGAGGAACTAAGAAAAAAGTTTTTATATATTTAAAGTAGTATCAGAGTAAATATAACTTTTTGCTTTTTCAAGACAATTTTCAAGACAATTAAATACGTCAACATAAATTGAAGTAAAATAAAATAATCTTTATTTGCTTAAACACGATATGCATCGGTGTTTTAAAATGAACGTACCAAGCATGTTTAGCCAACACGAGGCATGCAAATTAAATATAAAACTGAACTAAAATTAAATATAAAATTGAGTCTAAATTGCATTAAATTAAATTAGGTACATAGATGTCAGTCATATCATAATTATGTTGAAATTAATATTTATTATTTAAAAAACTCCTTTGTGGTATGTGAGATTAGCCACTTATTCAGGTTTGTTTTGTTTTTAAATTGATTATTATTCAATGTTTTGAATTCATTAGTAGGTATATTATTGAAGATTTTTTTATACTCATTGTCATACAGCTTTTTTTATACTGCATTGTTATTGAAGTTTTTAGTAGTACCAGGATATTTTGATTTCTTGTGTTCCGTGGTTATCCACATTTGACATTTATATGTCAAATGCCCTATTAAAAATATGCATTATTTGCATTACAAATACATATATGTATCAAATATATACAGGCACGTCAATGTTAGTAATTGCAACTGTGCAAATAGAGGACGACATGATGTTCGTAGAGGGACACCGCATATTGCTCTTATTTATCTTTTTTGGGCAATAAAAGCTCTATTTATATTAGTGCTATTGCCCCACATCAGTAAACTGCAGCGTAATTTAGAACCTACAATGCATGATAGGTAGCAATTGCAGTTTTTGTTACAGATCTAACCTGCTTTAAAGCATAAATGAACTTATTGTCTCTGTAAGGATAGGTACAGATCTGGCGAACGCGCCGCGAATGCGCAGGCACGCGATCCGTTACTGCAACCGATTGGTGCGCCTCTATAGCGCAACTCGTGCAAGGCTTGTACAGTACAGTACAGTGCGCGCGATCTGCGCGCGTGCAGTTCTGGTTCACGTTCGAGCCAGTTTAAAAAGGTCGCGTTCGCGCGGCTCGCCCTCAGCTCTCGCGCTGCGCCTGCTGTACAAACATTATCCATATGCGTTTTCCATATCACGTATTGTTCTGTAGTTAAACCTAGGAACTTCGTTTGTTTTACTTCGTTTATTTTTGTGTCTTTATAATGAATATCAATATTAATATTTTTGTTTCTGTTTAATTGTATGTAATTAGTAAATACTTTAACATCAATATTACTTTTAAATAAAACTATACTTTTCTTATAAGTTGTAATGATGACTAATCTATACATATAATTGAAGCTATAAAAAAAAATCCTCTCTACCTCTCGAAATGAAACAAAAGGTATAAAGGTCTCTTCCCACTACACCGTATCATACCATGACCGTGCTAGGAGCGTATAAGGCACGAAAAGCAACACGATACGGTCTACTTTGCCCACTGAACGGATCGACGGCGTTCTGTGTCCGTATGATGCCAGTATGCAACCCGTGTGTAACCCGTATGGTGCCCGTATGCAACATCCACCAAAACCAATAGGAATCCGCTTCATTCTCGCATGCGTAACAGTGTTGCGTGGACGTTTGAAGTGCTACCAAATTGTTTTATTGTAAAATATGGCTATCAGAAAATTAACTTTTAGGCAACTGGCGATGATTGCTTTAATATTGGATGAGGAAGAAGAAGAAAATAAAAAAAAACACTAGGCGCTACTGGATTCACGATTCTATAAAAGAACGAAAAACCGAGGGAGAGTATTGGACGTTATTCAGACACTTAGTTGATGATGAAGAAAAGTTTTTTCAGTATTTCCGCATGTCTACGTTCCAATTTAATGTGTTGCTGAAAAAAATTGAAAATGATATTGTCAGAAAAAACACAAATTTTAGAGAATGTCTGTCATCTAAAGAAAAGCTTGCTGTGTGTTTACGGTAAGTAAAACAATTTGTTCAATATATTTTAGATCAAACTTTTATTTAAATTCAAATATTCAGAAGATATGCTTATTTTGTATGTACCCTATTCAAAAACAGTTCCAGACTGATTCCAATCGTTAGTCATAGACGTATCCCAAGTCTCAGGAGACGCAGGCATTGGTGTGTCTCTTGCTTGAACACATGAAGAAGTCGATGCTGGAGATGGAGTATTTGCATATTGAGGTGAAGTTGTAATAAAACTAGGTGGTGCGAGCTGCTGTAACTCCATTTCGGAAACTAAACTAAATATTTTCTGTTTTGCTATTGCTTGTAGGTAAGGTGAAAACTTTTTTACTGTTTCTGATATATTCAAAAAGAAACGATCTAGTTCATCGTGTTCACGTTGTTGTGGAATACTTCCTTGTTGGTCTAATAATCTGGACATCAACACAGCGGATGCTGATACTGGTGGGTTTTTACTTTTTGTTCCCTTTGCCTTTTTTGCTTGTTGTGATTTTGGTTGTGTGGATTTTTTGCGGATAATAGTGTTATCTTCGTTTCGAATTTCAGTATCGTGAGGAGCAGTCACAACATCCACAGCATCAGTATTGTTAATCTCATTGATTGAGTTAGGGTCCTGAACTTCAGTTTCTGCATCTTTGTTCTGAGACTCTTCATCGTCGCTTGTCAGCTCAACGGTCTCTGAAGGTTTTTTTTCAACAAAAAACGAAGAAACAAACGACATTTCTTCCTCGTACTTCCATTTCTTAATGGTCTTAGCTGCCTGTCCACTTTTGCCCTTTTTCTTATTTAATGCCCTTCTGTATGCATCTCTTAGCCCCTGCCACCTTTGTTTACAAGCCGCAGCTGTAAAAAATACAAGTAATTAGAATTATTATATAAACATAACCTCTCGGGTTGTTGGGATGGTTCTTTTGCTCAAAAAAATTAACTACAATACTTTTGCTCTTCATTATCCATGCCTGGCCTGACCAAATGATTATTACGTAAAGAAAATAAAAAAAAACATTTAATTTACATATGTCTGAATTAAAAAAAAAATAGTTGACTTGTTAACCAGGAGGTTAAGCGTATTTAAAATTACTCGTATAAATGCGAATACATACATAAACCATATAATACGCACTCAAAACACTATTAAAAAGCTTTGATGAAACAATAATACATAATCATAAATACTTTTAACTAAGTGAAATATTTTAACATATGTATATTACAAATTTGATTTATTTGTTTAATTAATATTTTGTTAGCAGGTACGTAGCAACTGGTGATTCGTTTACAACTATTGCTTTTAGCTTTCGTATGGGAATCAGTTCTGTGAGGCGTGCCGTGTTTGAAGTTTGTGATGCTATAATAAAAAATATAGTGCGAGAAAGTATTCCTATGCCTGGCACAGAACAATGGGAGAAAAATATCGAAGAATTCTGGAATAAATGGAATTTCCCCAATTGTGTAGGTGCTATTGACGGAAAGCATGTTATTATTTTAGCACCTCCAAACAGCGTTTCTTTGTATTTTAACTATAAAAAAACATTTTCAATTGTACTTTTAGCTTTAGTTGATGCTAATTATAACTTCATAGCCGTAAACGTCGGTGCTTTCGGCAAAGATAGTGATGGAGGTATTTTGTCAAAATCAAAAATGGGCAAAGCTATATATTTTTTTTTTTTTTTTTATTTGAGATGGGCTTACTCTTGACCCCAATCTTGCTCTAGAGCATAGATGGGATCTACGATAGAGCGAGCTTGCCCAGAAGATGCCTATTCACTCTGGACTTAAAGAGAGTCAGGTTATATGCACTCGGAAATACAGACGCAGGCAGGGAATTCCAATCCTTAGCTGTGCGCATTATAAAAGATGATGAGAAGCGCTTAGTGCGGGTTATGGGTATATCAACTAAGAACGGATGGTAGCCGGCCGTGCGTCTGGATGTCCGATGGAAGAAAGGTGACGGTGGTATGAGTTCATGCAGCTCATGAGCACACTCTCCGAAGTACAATCTATAGAAGACCGATAGGCAAGCAACCTTGCGGCGGTGAGCCAGGCTGTGCAGCTTGGACGCCACCAGTTTTTTATCGCCTATTATTCTCTTGGCTCTGCGTTCCACCGAGTCAAGTGCAGCAAGTTGGTATTTCGCCGAGCCATCCCAAAGGTGGCAGCAGTACTCCATGCAAGATCGGACTTGGGTTTTGTAAAGAGTTAAAAGCTGTCCAGGCGTGAAGTACCGCTTGACTTTATTCAGGACGCCCAACTTTCTAGCTGCAATTTGAGCCTTAGACTCGATGGTGGTGCCAAAGTTAAGGTCAGAGGACAACTCCATGCCAAGAATTTGTAGAGTGCCGGTCACTGGAACAGATGTACCTCGGAAAGTAGGAGAAAGGGTGAAAGGACTCCTTTTTGTGGAAAAAAGACACGCCTGCGTTTTAGAGGCATTGAAGCTGACGAGATTGTCATCGCCCCACTGGGAGACGTTACTTAACGTCAGGCTCGTACGCTCAACCATGGCCTCTCTCAGTCTTTGGACCTCAACTCCACTGGCTCCTGCACTAGACAGATACTTCTCCGCGACAGTACTGTCATCTGCGTACCCAACAATACCTGAAGATAGCAGGTCATTGATGTGCAGCAGGAAAAGAGTCGCAGAGAGCACAGACCCCTGAGGAACTCCGGCGTCAATGGCCTTGAGGTCAGAGGAGCAGCCGTCAATGACTACTCGGATCGACCGTTCACTTAGGAAGTCAGCCACCCAGCTACAGAAGCCAGTGGGGATACCGTACGCTGGAAGCTTGCTCAGCAGACTCGCATGCCAAACCCTGTCGAAAGCCTTCGAAATATCCAGCGACACTGCGATTGCTTCGCCGTGGTTTTCGATGGCTTCGCCCCAGCAATGCGTTACATACACTAGAAGATCCCCAGTTGAACGTCCCCGGCGGAAGCCATATTGACGATCACTGAGAAGATCATTGTCTTCTAGGTATGAAAGCAGTTTGCAATTTAGAACTTTTTCCATAACCTTACAGAGTATGGAAGTGATGGCGATCGGTCTGTAGTTACTAGGGTCGGCACGGCTACCCTTCTTGGGTACTGGTTGCACATTGGCAAGCTTCCAAGATTTTGGTACGATTTCTGTCGTGAGAGAGAGGCGGTACAGTCGCGTCAGTACGGGAGACAACTCAGGCGCACAATACCTCAGCACTCTTGCTGGTATGCCATCAGGACCACAGGCCTTGTTCACGTCTAGACCAAGAAGGGATCTACGGACCTCTTTGTTGTGCACTGTGATCTCTGGCATCAAAGAATCACATTGAGGCAAGGTGGGTGGACGTTTCGAGCCAGCGTCTAGACGTGAATTGCTTGCAAACAGATCGGCAAATAAATTTGCTTTCTCTGTTGCTGTGTGGGCAAGTGACCCATCAGGTTTCTGCATTGGAGGTAGTGTAGGAAGGCAAAAGTTAGATTCGACTGATTTCGACAGGGACCAGAACTGCTTACTACCCTGTGGGTAAGATGCAAGTTTCGCCCCAATACGGCTGACATGGTCGAACCTAGCTTTTCGCAGCACCCTTTTGCAAGACCTGGCGGCTGTATTATATGCTCTCTTCTTTGCTCGCACCTTTCGCGCTCGCGCTTTTTGATCTCGAGCTTTTACCCAAGCCTGGTAAGCTGACTGTTTACGAGCCTCAGCTCGAGCACAGTCCGCATTGTACCAAGGTCGGGCTTTGTAACCGAGCGGGATGTCGGAAAATGAAATGAAATATTCCATTCCCTGCCGGATAACAGCTGTGATCGCATCAGCGACGCATGAGGGGTCTTTCGAAGAGAAGCATAACTGCCGCCACGGGTATGATGCAAAGAAAGCTCGCATCTCGTCCCAGTCTGCTAATTCTAATTTATTCGAAAATAAATTTAATATTCCAAGTACCAAATGTTTTCCAGGGAGTAATGTAAGTGCACCATGCGTTATACTAGGAGATGAAGCTTTCCCTTAAAAAAATAATCTCCTTAGGCCTTATCCATCACAACAGTCAATTAACGATGATAAGAAACGCCACTTTAATTATCGCCTTTGTCGAGCACGACGTGTAGTCGAAAATGCTTTTGGTATTTTAAGTCAAAAATTTCGAATTTATAATAGACGTTTGCATTTGAGGCCAGAATTTGCCGAAAAAATTGTACTAACAACATGCATTTTATACAATTTCATTAGACGCGGTGAAACAGTAATTTATACGGAAACAAATATCCCTGTACAGTTTAACAACCTAAGACACCAAGGAGGTAATGCAGTTTCTACTGCTTTTGAAGTACGTCAACAATTTTCGGATTTCTTTCAAACCCTTCAAGGCCAATTGGATTGGATCCCCATGTAATACAGAACATTTATTATTTTTTACTACAATGTTAATATAACATTTTATAAACTAGATTATACTAAATAAAATGCCTTAACTACTATCTATCTAAAAAATAAACTAACAAATATGGTAACTAAACCATGTAATTAAATTACTTCAAATAAACAATAACTTAATAAGCAAACCTGGTTGTTTTAGTTGTTCCGAAATTTCTTTCCAAGCCATTTCTTTTTTGATACTATCCATATATTTCGGGTGTTGCAGATTATATAAAAACTCATATTTCCGTACACATTCTATTAATTTTTCATCCTCCATTTTACGTCTTTACGTCTACACGCGTCTCGTTGAACTGACAACAAATGACTAAGTTACGACAACGCGCTTACAACGCCTATATAACGGTCATCATACGCACGCATACATGTTTACAACCCGTATGCTCGCCGACTCGCCGCCTGCGCGCAGCGGTTTGGCAACGTCGCGTGTCAGGCACGTAGCGTGTCGGCACCGGCAAAATATTCTTGCCGACATTTGTTGACGCTCCGTGCATACCACGCGACGGTGTTGGTCGGTGACGGAACGGTCTAGTGGGAACAGTGTCATACTTTTCAATACAAAGAATATTTATTTGCCTGACACGTTCCTAGCACGGTCATGGTATGATACGGTGTAGTGGGAAGAGACCTTGATTCCGAATTCAGCAGCACGCAGTACTGCTGGTCCCCGTATTTTCTCTATGAGTTTATATGAGATTACATCGACAACCGTCTGGTGTAGTAGTTCGCGCTCTGGACTACAATGTCTGGCGGTTGCGGGTTCGAATCCAGCGAGGGGCAAATGTTAGTGTGATGAGCACGAGCATTTGCACTTAAGTCACGTATATTTATACATGTATTTAAGTAGTCTATAAATGTATTTAAGTATGTTTATTATTTGTATCTAGTCGCAATAGCACAAGATTTGCTTAGTTTGGGGCTAGATAATTGGGTGTTTGTGGATACAATTTATTTTTATATACGGAATCAAACCTTAAACTTTTCTAAAAAAAACTATATCAGATAGGTAATTTATATTTTTATTTATTACATTTCACTGTCCTTCGAATAAAACATTTTTTTTTACTTTTGCCTTTTGTTATTTTTGACATGTTTTCAATTTTTGACGAATGATGCTTTATTTATCACGTTAACTTAAAATAAGTATTCAATAAATCATCATAAAATAAAATATTTATATTACATCGCATGTACTGGACTGCACTCAGTGCACTGTGAGCACTATTATGGATATACTATAACCATACAACTAACCATACAAAGTTGTATCGGTTTTGCACGGTAAATATGGCGTTGCTTCGTAAAATTGACAAAGAAGTTAGAAAATTGTTAAAGTAATGTGAATAAGTTTAGTGCTTATCAAATATGCAGCTTATTGGTGAGAAGTAATATTAGAATTTGTTTTAATGACATTTCTGTCGTAATTTAAGCAACCTTTCAGTGAACATCTTGGCATTTTTATTTTTTCATACAAATGTCTGATCCCGATGACCGCCGACAACTGACTACGTCACATCGGCCTCGGTCGGGTCATTTTAGTTCCAACACCCAGAAGTGTGGTCCGCCCTGTCCTTACGAAGTAATATATAAGTCAATGAATTAAGTTGACGTTTCTTCACGTGCATGCAGCCAATGCTCGCGCACATTTACTCACAGATTGGGATAATGTAGTCTGCTAATAATTAGAAACCGTCACTATAGCCGGTATCAGCTGGGAAGTAATAAGAATCTGTTCATCTTCCAGCAACGTAGAGCCACTAGCTGAAGTGCTGAACCACAATTCATACAAAATGTAGATTCCACAGCTGGTCCGTGAATCTGTGTCAGAACCGCAACATTGATCAAAAAATACGCTGGCTTTGACAGCGAGAACCACTTGAAAGATGTCGTCGAGTTGACTAACGTCTCGGTAGCTTAGTGGTCAAAGCACTCGCCCGGTATGCGATGGACGTGGGTTCGGATCCCACCTGAGGCGAACGATTTTTTTCAAGTATTAAAAATCTTAGATAAACCTAGCATGGTAATTGCTAAAAACAAAAATTGAAATCTGTATCAGAACTCAGAAGCCTAGGCTTTTTTTCATAAGCACAAGTATTATTTAAACATTGTTACTAAGTTTACTCATGACCGACCGAATAGAATAAAATCGAATGGAGAGCCGACCCCAAATAATGGGAAGTGGCTAGGATAAAGAAGAAAAAGAGTTACTAAGTTTACTGATATGAAATAAAACACGTATGATGAATGAAATATTATTACCCGATTTTCATTCTCATCGTTTTCCAAATTTTTGTTTACCACATAATGTTTAAGTTTTAAAGCAATGATTTATAAAACATGTACATAGTGATATAAATTGGATATTTTTTTTTTTTTTTTAAGGCATGGCTACAGGGCCATCAGCCAAAACAAACAATGCATCAGAACAAAACAGTACAAAATAAACCTATGAACATACATACATTTAAGTCAAATTTATACAAATTAATAACATTCTAAATAAAAACAAATTTATCAACACGGATACAAAACAACGAAACAAAATACAAAGCAGAATTTTACAAAAAGTGAAACATTAAAATGAAAATTAAATTCTACCAAATGTACTATTTACAAAATCAAACAAAATTCTATATACATTTTCGTTACATAACAGGGTTTGAGAATCAGTTGGAATAATTTTAAGGATTGTCTGTACCTGGGCTATAAATAGAAGGCGTTGAAGATTAAAACTGGGACAAATAAAAATAATGTGTTGAATGTCACAATTAATTGAGTTACAATGTGGACAAGTTGAATTTGTTAATAAATTTAAGCGATGCAGATGTGAAGGGATTTTGGCATGACCTATCCTAAGGCGAGATAAGGTGGAAGTATAAGTTCTGCCCAAAAATTTGTTTTCTGACTCAAACCAGGCTTTGGTTGATGGTATAGGCACAATGGGTTCCAACTATTTACCCTTAACACTTCTCGATAATTTAAGGGATGAACTCCATTTCTTTATCAAGTTCTGTTTTAAAATGAAATTTAAATCAGTGAAAGGCACTTTATAGTCACACATCGATAAATTTGCTGTAGATTTAAATCATAGACTTAGGATTCGCTACGCTCTTAAAGACTGACAAAGCGTGGATAAGAGACATCATATCCTTGCGGGCACCCTACAAGATAGAAAAAGACAGATGTCAATGTACCTATGTGACACAAAAAAAATATTTAACTGACTATAAATGACTTCAATTTCAAACGTCAAAATTAATTTTATTAAAATATACAAAATTACTAACGGAAAACTTATTTAAATATTTCTGTAGACATGGGGTGCTGTGCAATTATAAATTGTGATGTGACAAGAACATATAACCCAAATAAATACACATTTCACAGGTAAATACATTTTTTGATGAAAATATTTTGAAACAAATTTGTGTCTAATTCGTTATTATAATCGACAAAGAACTTGGATTTTACTGAAGAATATGAACTTTGTTTGGTGTGTGTTTGTGTATTTCGTAGTTAAAGACATAATTACAATAAATATTAGGTAAAATAGTAAATTGTATGTCTACACTAGGGATTGAACTAGCGGTGACGTCATAAGTATCGATAAAATATCGACAGCCATTTTTGGGTATAGAAGATTAGTAGCAATTACTAAAAAAATATTTATCATGTTTGTTTACAAAAAAAACACTCCAATACTGTTTTTTTGTGATTACATTATGAGATTTTAGTTTTATTTTTGGGCATCTAAAATATAACTTGTTTATAAACGACTAAAAGAATTCTGTATAGTTTAGTCAAATATTTAGTATAATATAAAATATTTTTTTAAGAATACCATCAAAACCTGAAATTCGCGAAAAGTGGATAAGAGTTATAAACAGACCAGATTGGACTCCGCGGAAACAGTCAACAGTTTGCAGTAAACATTTTGAGGACAGATGTTTCGTTAAAAGAAATTTTCGACGTATATTATTATTATTATTTTTGAGTTAGGAATGAAACACAGGTGTCAGTTAAATAAAATAGTTAGTCAGTTTAATAAAGCATTTCAAGAATTGTGACATCAAGTATGTTTTAATTTATTTAGAGGATATTAAATAATTTTGACATCACATTATGGTAAGAAAATAAGGAACAAAATAAAAAAAAACAGACAAGTAACAATATTTTCTCGTCTAAAACAAAATTAATAAAGATATATTTAAAAAAAATATTACAAATAAACAAAAACAAAAATAATCAATTAATCAGAATACCTACTTAAAAAAAAACATACTTTATGTCACGATTATTGAAGTGCATTTATTTCATTCGATTGACACCTGTGTTTGATGCCCAACTCAATGAACACAGAACCACCTACTGTAAGTGGTATAATATTAACTCGGTGATTATAAGGAATATGTTGAAATGAAATTATGATATGAAATTGTTTTAAATAGGTTACATTTTAATATTTGAGCAGACAACCTGGTAAAGGTTGCAGGACGACGCTGGATGCAGGTTGCTTCCAACCGGCCGATCTGGGAGTCACTGGGGGAGGCCTATCTTCAGCAGTGGACGTCCTGTGGCTGAAATGATGATGATGATGATGACATATTTAAAACGACCGTTTTCTTATTTTCCATTATATAAACTTGTTCACAATATTCAATTACTCATTTTTCGATTTAATGCGAGTAAACTTGTTTTTCAGATTTCTCAGTTTCCAGACTGTGAAGTTTGCATAACAAAAATATGACCTTTTTTCGACCATATCTTAACTTTACACATACAAGCCCAGAAAGCCCCGTATCCTTTCCGTGATACTGATTTTCACCTCTTTTTTGTTTAAAGATTAAGTTTAACTTTAGGTGCTTCAAGGTCCGCGGCGATTGTGACTTGTGCCAAATCAATTTGATGCCGGTTGCAATTTATCGATAAAAAAATTGTGGCTTAAACAACACTACTACACACACACATACGTGTCACATTTTTTGTATCATTTGCAATGAGCCTTTGTCTATCTTGTACATTCTATATCTATGATTTAAACATAGACTTAGGATTCGCTACGCTCTTAAAGACTGACAAAGCGTGGAAAAGAGACATCATATCCTTGCGGGCACCCTACAAGATAGAAAAAGACAGATGTCAATGTACCTATGTGACACAAAAAAAATATTTAACTGACTATAAATGA
Source organism: Anania fuscalis (assembly GCA_950371115.1). Lineage (NCBI taxonomy): Eukaryota > Metazoa > Arthropoda > Insecta > Lepidoptera > Crambidae > Anania > Anania fuscalis. Next base: position 11,585,402 of record OX493344.1, read on the forward strand.
CTTCAATTTCAAACGTCAAAATTAATTTTATTAAAATATACAAAATTACAAACGGAAAACTTATTTAAATATTTCTGTAGACATGGGGTGCTGTTCAATTATAAATTGTGATGTGACAAGAACATATAACCCAAATAAATACACATTTTACAGGTAAATACATTTTTTGATGAAAATATTTTGAAACAAATTTGTGTCTAATTCGTAATTATAATCGACAAAGAACTTGGATTTTACAGAAGAATATGAACTTTGTTTGGTTTGTGTTTGTGTATTTCGTAGTTAAAGACATAATTACAATAAATATTAGGTAAAATAGTAAATTGTATGTCTACACTAGGGATTGAACTAGCGGTGACGTCATAAATATCGATAAAATATCGACAGCTATTTGTGGGTATAGAAGATTAGTAGCAATTACTAAAAAAATATTTATCATGTTTGTTTACAAAAAAAAACACTCCAATACTGTTTTTTTGTGACTATTTAATTTAAAACATTAACTTTGAAAAATATACCTATCACATCTTGGAAATAAGTGTATAGTTATTTTTATTTTCAACCATATTCGGGATATTATGTTGTATCATAGGTGGAATATTTTCCCGATTTATTTAGGATTGAGGGCCTTGTCTGTCTGTCAAACTGTTCCGACAGAATTATCAATTTTAAACTTCATTTTTAAGTTATTAAAAAAACAAAAAAAATAAAGACATAACGTTAATCCATTCTGGGATTCAGTCTTTTAAATTTCTTATAATTTATTTACTTTGATCCTATTTTTAATATCTTAATGGGGAGAAAAACTAACTTTTTATCACGCCAGGGGCGCTTTTTGTCTTGTACCTAGATCTGACATAACATCTGTCAGATGGTATGGAAATTTGCAAACATTTCTGTTTGTTTACCATATTTTCGAGGATTAAAGTCGCAATACAACAGTGTGGTGCTTTAAACTGTAAAATTGAAGAAGTTAATTTATTCCCTAAGGACTATAAACGCAGAAATCAGTGGGAATCTGCTTTACGGATTAAAAATTGCACGATTACTCACAGCATATTTCATAGAAGAAGACTATTTTGGAAAAAGTATAATATACTAAACGGGTAACAGTTTAGTGAATTCACTGGCACTGAAACTAAAGTACAGAAACCTAAAAACCCGAAATCATGACCAGCTTCATGGAGCAGTTTTAAACATACTAATACATTGAAAATATTAGTTAGTGCTTTACCCTGTCTTCTTCTTGATAATATAAAATATTTTTTAACAATACCATCTAAACCTGAAATACGCGAAAAGTGGATAAGAGTTATAAACAGGCCAGATTGGACTCCGCGAAAACAGGAATGAAACACAGGTGTCAGTTAAATAAAATAAAAACATTTCAAGAATTGTGACATCAAGTATGTTTTAATTTATTTAGAGGACGTTAAATAATTTTGACATCATAATAATATTATGGTAAGAAAATAAGGAACAAAATTAAAAAAAAAAAAACAGAAAAGTAAAAATATTTTCTCGTCAAAAACAAAATTAATAAAGATTAATTTAAAAAATATATTACAAATAAACAAAAACAAAATTAATCAATTAATCAGAATACCTACTTAAAAATAAATACATACTTTATGTCACGATTATAGAAGTGCATTTATTTCATTTGATTGACACCTGTGTTTGATGCCCAACTCTATGAACACAGAACTAGGCATGGCAATGATTGCTATTTTTCAGTCATTGTCATATGACAAAATGACGATTTTTTGTCATATAAAATCACCTGTGATAAATCATTGGCAATGATTTTTTGTCGCAGTGTCATAATGTAACACGTTTGCTATTTGTTACTTAAAATGAAATATGATTTATTGTGAACAGTTGCTCCTTGCTACTTTGCTACTTTTTTATGAAATGTCATATATAGTTCGTGCGCTACGTAATGTGCTATTTGTGTGTATTATTTTAGATTTTTTTTTTAAACAATTAACTTCCCCTCATACTTGTACAGGCTTGGGACTGACAATGTAAAAATTTTCATGTGAATTTTTTTTAAATCCTGAATGTGTGAGTAAACTTATTTTTTCATTGGCGTATGCACCTATACACTTATCACCGGGCGACTAGTGAATTTAAAAACAACATCATAAAATCATAATTCACACATAAAACGAAATTTCATTGTAAACAAAACGAGCTCGACGTTCCCTACTATAAAATCATAACAAGATAATCTAAACCTTACGGCGCTCAGCATAAAATTCAACAAACTAGAAGGTTTCAACCTGCCACTCGTAACAAAAATCATGACAAACGAATCTAAACTTTACGGTCATAAGTTTAAAGCTCTTAAAATGCTCGGTATCGTTATCGTTCGTCACCTATGATGGCATAAAAAATAGCACAGCATGTTTGTCTTTTTCTAACACGCATCTGTAGCAAATCATTCCTACTCGCTCGCGCGCTCAAGGCCTGCGCTCGCTAGACCCGCTCTGCTACATGTCATCAACGAATGAAAAGAAATTTGCGCATGACATATGATTTCACAGTCTGTGATTTGTAACAGTCAATATGACAAAAAGTAGCAGGTGTGACAAATGATTTTCAAGTCATATGATTTTTCACCTGCTCCTCATGATATCGTCCATGCCTACACAGAACCACCTACTGTAAGTAGTATAATATTAACTCTGTGATTATAAGGAATATGTTGAAATGAAATTATGATATGAAATTGTTTAAAATAGGTTACATATTTAATATTTGAGCAGACAACCTGGTAAAGGTTGCAGGACGACACTGGATGCAGGTTGCTTCCAACCGGCCGATCTGGGAGTCACTGAGGGAGGCCTACGTTCAGCTGTGGACGTCCTGTGGCTGAAATGATGATGTTGATGATGACATATTTAAAACGACCCACTTTCTTGTTTTCCATTATATAAACTTGTTCACAGTATTCAATTTCTCATTTTTCAACTTGTTTTTCAGATTTCTCAGTTTCCAGACTGTGAAGTTTGCATAACAAAAATATGACCTTTTTTCGACCATATCTCAACTTTACACATACAAGCCCAGAAAGCCCCGTATAATTTCCGTGATACTGATTTTCACCTCTTTTTTGTTTAAAGATTAAGTTTAACTTTAGGTGCTTCAAGGTCCGCTGCGATTGTGACTTGTGCCAAATCAATTTGATGTCGGTTGCAATTTATCGATAAAAAAATTGTGGCTTAAACAACACTACTACACACACACATACGTGTCACATTTTTTGTATCTTTTGCAATGAGCCTTTGTCTATCTTGTACATTCTATATCTATGGATTTAAATTGGATAATTATTTTGACGTGACTTGACATAAGTCACTAATCACAATGTTTTTTCGTAGCCTAAAGTTACCAGCCAGAAGTAAAATACATTCTGTCAAAAAAGTTTCGGGAAGTGATGATTTGTTTATGGTTCCAAATTCATTTTTTTTTTGTTGTTGTTAGATTGGCACAACTGTTTTCCATTTTGGCGCGGAGTTTGAGTTACATCTGATAATAGGATTAAATACAGTATTGTTTTTAGTTTTACCATATTTAGTGTGTATTGCGAATTTCATAATGGACAAAAACATCGAACAAAGAGTGCGTCTTAAATTTGGCATCGCCAATAGAATTTCGCGTTCAGAGTCTCTGAAAATGTTACAAAAGGCTTACGGTGAATCGACTTTATCAAAAACACGTGTTTATGAGTGGTACAAAGCGTTCTAAAGCGGTCGGGATGTGATGGAAGATTTGCCTCGCTCTGGTAGGCCTTCAACGTCTGCTACTGAAGATAACATCGCAAAAGTGAAGGAAATAAAATCCTCATTCAAGTTTGAGAGAGCTAGCCGCCGATTTGTACCATTTTAAATAATCAATTGGGTATGAAACATGTTGCCGCTCCGCTAGTCCCAAAAGACCTGAATTTTCTCCAAAAACTCAATCGCAAAACAGTCGCTGAGGACATGCTAGAACGAGTCAATTCCGACCCAACATTCATGAAACGCATTGTTACTGGTGACGAGACGTGGGTTTATGAGTTTGACATGCAAACTAGTCAACATGCGTGGCGCCTTTCAACTGAACCGAAACCGAAGAAACCGCGCCAAACTCGATCGAAAGTCAAAGTCATGTTGACTGTTTTTTTTCCTTTTGGAACATAATGTTGATTTCTCATCAAGTTGGATTCTCAAAATGTTGAATTCTAGGTATTTAAAAAAAGTAAGTAGTATAGTAATAACATGCAACAAAACTAAAAAAAAAAAAAACTACCTGAAAGGTTTTTTTTTTATTTATGAAATTTGCTTTAAAAAAATCTTGAATCAAAATAGAGCTTCAGAACAAAAAAATCTTATTGATGCTATTATAAAAAAAAAACTAGCGGCCCGTCACCGGCCTCGCCTCGGGGCACTAGATTTTAATTTTCCGCGCAACTTTCTTATTTTTTTCTACATAAAAACCTTCGCTGACAGTAAAAAACACAACGTAAAAAATAATATCGAAAAGGGTCCAGCAGTGAGCGTAGCGCGTGATGCCGAGACCAAGGGAAATAGCGAATCTAATTGTTTTGCTTTGTTCCCAATTGCTTTAAAATGTGGATAATACTCTTATAATTTTCACATCATTACAAAGCATTAATTTCGACAATTTAGTTATCATGTTTTAATAATCTTATATATTACATAGTTTTTTTTTTTAAATTAAGATAGCCGCGTTTATGATTTAAGCGTTTTGTTAGTAATTTTTCGCAATAGCGTTTTTTTTTAACAATTATTGGTACATAAAAAATACTCTAACCTCTTTGAATAACTATTTAATTCGCGGTACTGGCCGTATTGAGGAAAACCACAATCACAGTGAAGGGCAGGGGCGTGCTTTGATTTTTGTGCTGGGTAGGCACTAGATAGGTACATTATTTAAAAAAAATGCCATCAAAATCGATAATTTGAACTGCCAAAAAATTATAAAAGTTCATAAAATTCAAATCTTTGTTTTTCGTCGTATAGAGGAGTATAAACTAAACACACACAACTAAACTAAACCGACACATGGCTTAGCGAGAAAAAAAATCCAAGTGAATAGAGGCTCCAATATTCAATCACATTTTCCGGTTAAACCATGCGTCGGAAAGTAAAAGTCACAAGTATAAAAAGCGTTTAGTTTATGCCCCTCTGAACGACGAAAAACAAAGATTTGAATTATGAATTATGAAGTTTTATAATTTTATCACAATTTTTTTCTAAGTGTTTGACCACTCTTTATACTCTATCGCATTTTCCGGTTAAACCATGCGTCAAAAAGAAAAAGTCACAAGTATAAAAAGCATTTAATTTGAGCCCCCTTAAAAAACAAAGATTTGAGTTTTATTATGTTTTATATTTTTGATGAAAAATTTTATAAGTTTCAAACGCCTTGCACACTCTTTGCTACACTCCAACCAAATAAAGACTTACCAGGCATTCTTGCTTTCCGAGGCAAGCAAAGAAAAATTGACTGAGTGAAGATTTATATGGAGCACCACAAGTATCCAAAAATGCATAAATTATTCATGTCATTTTGTTGATATTTATAACGCCTCAACGACATTTCGTGGTTATTACTTTTTGGTGAACTTTGAACATGTCAGTAATCTTTTATCGTAAAATGTTTGCAACGGTAAGCATTCTATACTTCAATTAATTCAATAAAGTTGTTAGTTTAGTGGCAAAAACTTAACTTGTCTCCGACGTAAACACACACAAAACCGGCGCCCCATCGGCTATTTTGTTAATTTTAACATGGTATTTACCAACTTTTAGGATTGTATTATTTGTTCACCACATTTTAATATACTTTACACTATTAGAACAATTATCTTTTGATTATTTACTAATATTTTTAAAAATCACCTCTAACTGAGGTGAGGTTATGTTACAGTCGTAAATATTATGGCCACAGAATAAACTAGGACATCTCTTTGTTTGGTCCGAATTAAGCTAAAATAAGCTTTCATCATCATCATCATCAGCCCACACTAGTCCACTGCTGGACATAGGCCTCTCCAATTGCACGCCACTCTGCACGATCCACGGCTACTCTCATCCAGCTCCTGCCAGCAACCTTGCGAAGATCGTCACTCCATCTAGTCTGAGGGCGTCCCACACTACGCTTGCCGACACGCGGTCTCCACTCAAGAACTCGTTTACCCCAGCGGTTATCGGTTCTGCGACAAATATGGCCGGCCCACTGCCACTTCAGCTTGCTTATTCGATGGGCTATGTCGATGACTTTAGTTTTCTGTCGGATTACCTCATTTCGGATCCGATACCTCAGAGAAACTCCGAGCATAGCCCTTTCCATAGCTCGCTGAGCGACTTTAAATCTGTGGACCAGCCCTATCGTGAGTGTCCACGTTTCGGCTCCGTATGTCATGACGGGTAGGACGCACTGATTGAAAACTTTCGTCTTAAGACTTTGTGAAATGGGCGACGTAAATACTCGACGTAATTTCCCATATGCTGCCCAGCCCAGCTGTATTCTTCTACTGGCCTCTCTCTCGAAGTTGTTTCTGCCCAACTGCAAGATTTGCCCGAGGTAGACGTATTCCTTAACAACCTCGAGATCACTGCCTTGCACTGCAATCGGTTCCGGAATGATGTGGTCGTTGAACATTACCTTGGTTTTGTCCAGGTTCATCCGCAGACCGATGCGTTGAGAAGAATCAGCAAGGCCGTTCAGCATGGATTGTAGATCCTGCAACGTTTCGGCCACGATGACGATGTCGTCCGCAAATCGCAAGTGTGAGATGTATTCACCGTTGATGTTGATGCCTTGTCCTTTCCAGTCCAGCATTTTAAACACATCCTCCAAGGCATTTGTGAACAATTTGAGGGATATAACATCCCCTTGTCTCACACCTCGATGTAAGGGGATATGTTTAGTTTGCTGGTTCTGTACTTGGACGGCCATTGTGGCTGCATTGTAGAGACACCTCAACACTTGGATATATCGCCAGTCGACTTGGCATCGCTGCAGGGATTCTAGAACAGCCCAGGTCTCGACAGAGTCAAACGCCTTCTCATAGTCCACAAATGCTAAGCACAGGGGTCGATTGTACTCTTCGCACTTCTGTATAATCTGCCGCATTGTGAAGATGTGGTCTATGGTGCCGTATCCTCCTCGAAACCCGGCCTGCTCTGGTGGTTGAAATTCGTCAAGTCTTCGCGCAAGGCGGTTTGTGATGACTCTAGAAAACAGCTTGTAGACGTGGCTTAGGAGCGAAATGGGTCGGTAGTTCTTCAATAGGGTCTTGTCTCCTTTTTTGAAGAATAACTCGACAACACTCCTACTCCACGCCTCCGGAGTTCTCCCATCAAAGAGAACAGTGTTAAAGATGTGTTGGAGTTCCTTCAACACAGGTTTACCGCCTGCTTTAAGGAGCTCAGATGTAACACCGTCCTCACCAGGGGCTTTTCCGTTTTTGAGCTTTTTAAGAGCCATCTCAACTTCGCCTAGGCTGACTTCTGGCAAGTCTTCGGTAAAGTGGCGAGTCAATGTGGCTCTGGAATCCTCATTTTCGGGATCAGGTTGAGATGCATGCGAGGCGTATAGCTGGCTGTAGAAGTTTTCAATTTCCGAAAGAATCTCCGGCCTTGAAGCAACGACTACGCCACTGGCCGTCGTCAATTTCGTCAAGTGGCTTCTCCCGAGAGACTGGACAAACACTTTCGATCCCCGATTTTGCTCAATCGCTCGTTCAATTGAGCGTGTATAAAAATAAGCTTTGGCGTATTCCAACTATGCAAATAAATGTTAGTTCTATGTGAGATCGATTACGTTACGACTCAATTCGGAACTTAAATTACCCGGCTAATGAAAAAAGGCTACTAGGCTGTCACTGACTCTTTCATTTAGACGCGGTAGGCGCCGCATACTTTATGAGAATAAGTTGCGAATGTCAACTGTCAGGATTTATTGTATGAAAGTAACGTTCTTTTTAATTTATCCGTATTACGATCAACCCAACTCTCAATTTTTTAAGTATTTTGGTCGCTGTACGGAAGAGCGCTAATCGCGTGAATTTCGCGCTACGATGTAGGCGGTCTCGGCATTGCCTACTCGCGGAGCATGACGTAAAGCGCATTGTGCTTACATAGGTGTTAATATTTCGAGTTTTAATAGTAGTCGGTGTTTTCGTATATGGACTGTTTATATTTTTATGTATTATGTTTACTAGTTAGACATTCATTGTTTTATTAATATTAAGAGGATATTTTTTCAATAACACTTATTTTTATATATACTTAAACATCTCTGCCATTAATTTCATTTGGACGGAGGTAGGCACAGCTTAACAGCCTATATGCAAAGCACGCCCCTGGTAATGGGTGTCATCCAACTGAAATTGTCATCACTGGTCAACACGTCTTTTAATAAAAAGTGATAAATATACAATGAATCCATTTAAAGTAATAAATTTTATGAAAAACCAAAAGAAAAACGATATTCTAATATTAAGAGAAAAGTATACTATGAGTAAAGATGGAGAAACTAATTTTGATGGCTCGACACGATGGAAATGTACTAATCGGAATGTATGTACTGCAACGGTCACACTCAATAAGGACAAAACTAAAATAATGCGTGAAACAAGTCATAAATGTAACGTAGCAAATGACAACTCATTATTTACAAGGGATCTTTTGAATAACATTAAGGAAGAGGTTTGTGGAAACTTGAATTCAATTCAAGACATATTTGAGAATAAGGTGACAGAATTAAAAAATTCTTATCCTAATTTTCCTGCATGTAATTTACCTACATATTTGTCAGTTCGACCTACTTTATACAGAGCAAGAAAACAGTTTTTAGATTTAGCTAAATTACATTTTAGAAAACTTGAAGATTTAAGTATACCAAAAGGGTTGACAGAAAAGTTTACTGTGATTGAAGATGGAATTGAGGAAAAGATAATTCTAATTTGTTCCCGAAAGATGATAAAAACATTAAGTTGTTCCAAAAGTATTTCGTACTATGGTGACGGTACTTTCCGAGTTTCTCCACGACCCTTTTATCAGTTGTATATTTTACATCTTGATGTGTATTCTGATAAAAGAAGCATATACGTTTATCCAGCAATATATGCTTTTTTACCAAAAAAAAACGCAGAGGACTTATACGCGGCTGTTTTCACTGATAAAAAATGAACTCAAAGTCAACATAAGCTTTTTCAAATGTGATTACGAAATTGCCACCATCAATGCTGTAAAACAAGTATATAATTATGTGAAAATTACAGGGTTCTATCAACATTTTAATAAAGCCATTTGGAAAAAAGCGAAAGAATTGGAGATAACTCAAAAGAAAAAGAAAACCACTAACAACTTCGTCAATAAATCAGAAAGGAACATTGTCCGATTATGTTCTTATTTTGTGCTACTGCCTTCGATTTACATGCAAAACACCTGGCATGTGATTAAAGATATAGCTCCGAATACACCGAAAATGCATTTATTTCTGGATTATTTTGAAAATTACTGGTATAATAAGGACCACACTTTGTTAAGCTGCGCAGATGATGTTCACAGAACTACTAATTCGTGTGAAGGGTATCATCGCAAATTAAATTCCCGGCTCCCAAACAAACCTAATATTTTTCTCGTATTACACATACAATGAAAAGAAGCATATTATTTCGATAGAAAAATTGAAAGAGGTTTATTTCTTCCGTTCCCAAAAAATCGAAGACATCAAAAATGATGTCTCTGAGACATCATTTTTGACCAGAAGTATGAAAAACTTTTGACCAAATTGGAGTTACAGCTTTGGCTTTGAAGTTTCTTCGTAAAATTATCTTTATTAGGCTTAAAGCTCGGTAATTGAAGGTACTTAAATGTAATTTTAGTATGAAATGTAATTTTAGGAAATGAATATAAAGAAATATTTAATTCAAAGCTTGGTAGGTACCAAACAGAAGATTCTTTTTTGTTTTGAAGCTCTATGTTTGTATAAGAAAAAATATTTTAGTTAAGTTGATAAATAAAAATAAATTCACTTTTTTTAGTTTTATTTATAAACAACGCATAAATATAAGTTCATCTTAGGACGTGTTTCATCAATTCATTTCAAAGGATTAAAAACAGATATCTTAGCCATTTATGCAATAATTAGGCGTGTTTTTAAAAGCTTTACATCCAAGTTTCAAATTGAACGTAACTATTTCAGTGGGTGCTTACTTGTTAGATTTGTTGCATGCCATTGCTTTCTACACTACATTTTTTTTTAAATACAGAATCTAAAATTTTGAAAATTCAACATTTTGAGAATCCAACATTATGAGATTCAACATTCTGAGAATCCAACACTTTGAGAATTCAACATTATGTTCCAAAAGAGTTATGCGGCGTTTAAGAGAGCAAGTTAGACGAAAAAGGCCAGATTTGTGAAATGAAATTTCGTGGATTTTGCACCACGATAATGCGCCTTCCCACAAGGCCATCATTGTGAACGAATTTTTGACCAAAACCTCAACAAATACCATCGAGCAGCCACCTTATTCACCAGATATGGCTCCAGCCGACTCCTTTCTTTTTCCTAAACTCAAATTACCACTTCGTGGCAACCGGTTTCATTCGGTGGATGACATAAAGGAGAATTCGCGGCGAGAACTGAACTCGAATACTATTCAATTTACACTATTGAATAGTATTGTATTATTACTCGAATACTATTGAATAGTATTCCGGAAAAAGCGTTTAAAAAATGTTTTGTTGATTGGATTAATCGTTGACGTAAGTGTATCGCTTCTGAAGGAGCATACTTTGAAGGTGATAAAATAAATTTGGATGAATAACTAACATTTTGTGTATTATTAATCTTTTCCCGGTACTTTCTTGACAGAGTAGTATATACTTAAAACGTGCAATACGTGCCTTCTAATGTTTTCCGCCGGCATCATAGGTTTAACTAGCCAAATTGAATAGTATTCATATGTATTAAGAATAAGTTAAACAAAGCGTACATCTTTATTTCACAGACTTGTCATTGTTACCTACCCATTGGCTTTTAAGATTGAAGGCTGGCTTGTGTACAAAGTCAAAAATCATAAAAGTCTTCTTTTAATATTGATTTCACAATGAAGAAATGTTCGTTGCCATATTCTGATAAATGTTGATTAATGAAAAATCGGAGATGAATTTTGGTAATTTTCAAATTTGTTTTGATTCGTAAGCGAGTTTCAACAAAGTCTTTAGTTAGTCTTTGTCTCTAGTGCCGTGCTATTGTACCCCTAACGTCAGGGTCCCTGCTGAAAATCAGCGTCGTGATATGTCCCTGGCTGTCACGACAAATGCTGAGCGGGGGCCTTTTTGACACATTTTTTTTTCTAATCTTAATTCTTTTGTATTCTATGTATGATGTGTGTGTCAAATAAATATTTTTCTATTCTATTCTATTCTATTCTATTCTTTTGGAGCAAAAATTGTTCCTAACATAAAGACCTCGTTTTCTTATGATTTAATTACAAATATACAGTTTCCAGATTTTTTTTCTATTACTTGTGGTGCAAGACGGTGTTACTTGCCGAATTTCATAATATATTTCTAGGACAACAGGAAATACCCTTAACATTTTGATTCCTTTGAGAGTGTCGAAATATGCGTTTTTTGCAACATAAATGGTCGTATCTTTTTTTCGAGTTGACTTAGAAGTTTGATTTTTTCACAGCTTTAAGAGACTTTAGACTTGAGTATATCATTTAAATTTCAACTCGATACCTTCACGCCTTGCGGCACTAAAGGGTCTTGACAGACACGACGGACGGACGGACGGACAATAAAGTGATGTTATAAGGGTTCCGTTTTTTCCTTTTGAGGTACGGAACCCTAAAAACATTAAAAATATAAAAGTTTTAGAATTTTAAAAATTTTCAAGTTGACTTGTCTAGTACTTATCATAAATAGAACAACTATCTGGGAAGTTTAGCGTATTTAAAATTACTCGTATAAATACGAATACATACATAAAACATACAATACGCACTCAAAACACACTATTAAAAAATACAGCTTTAATGTAACGATAATAATACATAATCATAAATACAGTTAACTATGTAACATATGTACAACTTTGATTTATTTGTTTAATTAATATTTTGTTTGCAGGTACTTAGCAACTGGTGATTCGTTTACAACTATTGCTTTTAGCTATCGTACGGGAATCAGTTCTGTGAGGCGTGCCGTGTTGGAAGTTTGTGATGCTATAATAAAAAAAAACTATGCGAGAAAGTATTCCTACGCCTGGCACAGAACAATGGAAAATAAATATCGAAGAATTCTGGAATAAAAGGAATTTCCCCAATTAGGTGCTATTGACGGAAAGCATGCTAATTATTTTAGCACCTCCAAACAGTGGTTCTTTGTATTTTAACTATAAAAAACATTTTCAATTGTACTTTTAGCTTAGTTGATGCTAATTAAAACTTCATAGCCGTAAACGTCGGTGCTTTCGGCAAAGATAGTGATGGAGGTATTTTGTCATAATCAAAAATGGGCAAAGCTATATTAGAAAATAAATGTAATATTCAAAGTACCAATTTTTTTCCAGGGAGTAATGTAAGAGCACCATGCGGTATACTAGGAGATGAAGCTTTTCCTTTCAAAAATAACATCCTAAGTAATCTAACTAATCCATCACAACAGTCAATTAACGATGATAAGAAACGCCACTTTAATTATCGCCTTTGCCAAGCACGACGTGTAGTGGAAAATCGTTTTGGTATTTTAAGTCAAAAATTTCGAATTAATAATAGACGTTTGCATTTGAGGCCAAAATTTGCGGAAAAAAATTTACTAACAACGTGCATTTTATACAATTTAATTAGACGCGGAGAAACAGTTATTTATACGGAAACAAATACTCCTGTACAGTTTAACAACCTAAGACACCAAAGAGGTTATAAAATTAGTAGATTCAACTATTATAGTACCTACTCAATATTATAACAGAATAGTTTTAGAACTAAAGATAATTGATTATATAACACAAAATTTCGAATTTTTAACATTATGGTTACTGAAGTTTATAGCAAACGTGTTATGGGTAATGATTTTCGGACAAACAATGTTAGGAGAAGAAAGGGAGTACCGATATTTGGTGCATTATAACGTCGCTAGTGCGCTTTGCACGGATGGAATGAATTTAGGGTACCTATTAGAATACAGATTTTTACGACATTGAATTTAATTTCACATAAAACTATTCCAAGATTTTTAATATCTATGATCCTTAATAAATCGAATTGAATCTACTAATTTTACATGAAATATAAAGTCAATGTCCTAAGTATTGTATTATGTAATGTTTATTATTCCGAATGTTCATTTATGTATAAAATTATTGTTAGCCCTAAAACATTAGCTAATAATTAGGTTTTTCGTGTCAGAAACGAATCGCCGTAAATCCGACTCCAAGCAGTCTTGTCTGCGGAGGGGCGAGGCGGCTCGCGGGCTGAGGAGCAGCCATGCAATTCTCTAATATACGCTTTGTCGCTGCGCTCACCGCTGTGATCACGGATATCACAGCCTTCACATCGACGGCTGTAGTCATGGCGTTTTAATTGGTATTCTCTAACCAATATTAGCTCGCCGACGATCTCTCGGCTGCGTGAGCGTTCTGCTGTTGACAAGGCTGTGCTAGAGGGGTGACGCAAACTTATTTTGTACAATCGAAAATTCTCGATTGGTAGGTTTTTACTATTTCGTTATAATGGAATTGTATGATTACAATTATTTCGCTTTAGGAAGACTTATAGTTATAATTTGAATGGTAATTAAAAATAACATAACATAAAGGCCATAGCCATAGTCAGTTGAATAAAAAAATGCCATACTTGAGAAGAGTTGAAGTTTCGGAAAGTCAGAACTAAAATCTAATTTGTTTGTGTACAAATAAAGTATTAAATTCAAAGAATTCAAGTATGTTGAGTTTTTTTTGCAACGTACGTTCTATATTTTATGTTAACTTTACATCCAGACTTTTCTTGTGATCTTGCAAAAAGCTAACCAAAGTGTTTGTAATCGTATGTAAAACAAACAAGTAATTTAGTAAACAAAACCCTTTTAACGATCATTTAATTATTTTGAGTGAATAGCCTAACCTAACTCTAACACTTATTTGTTATAGTAACTCGTAACGCACCGATTTGAGTTGGTTGTGCTGATGAAAACTACGTCCAATCTTGGCACAAGACATGTCAACATAGCTTATGCCTGACTGAACAACAGCTAATGTCAAGTGGTAGATGCAGATGGAATTGTCTTAATATCTGTGCGGTTGAGAAGAAATCGCAGTAGAAAGTGCTTTCAACTTTACTATAAATACTATTTTAATTGGAACTCTTTTAATCATTTATACTGGATGACTTTTTTTACCGTCAGGAAAAACTTGAGAAGTCTTGAAGGAGTCCCACACACCCCTCCAGCCGTTACCCCGCGGTTGGAAGATAGTGCGTAAATGCATTTCCTCACGCAAAAAAAAAGGGGGGATTGACCTCGCCGAGTCTTTTCAACCTGTATATGAACCGATTGATCGTTGAGCTCAGCAATACCAATATCGGATGCTCCGTGGAGGGAAAGAGTTTTAACAACATCAGTTACGCTGATGATATGGTGTTGCTGTGTCCATCGATCAGCGCTCTCCGAAAGTTAGTCCATATTTGTGAGCTGGCCCTTCGGTATAATGCGACCAAGAGTTAGTTGCTGGTTTTCAAAGCGGGAAAAAATTATTACCATACTGTCCCAAACGTAATGCTGAACGGCACTCCTCTAAATAAGGTCACTAAATTTAAGTACCTGGGGCACTGGGTCACTGAGTCCTTAGAGGACAATACGGATATTGAGCGGGAACGTAGGGCACGGGCAGTTCGGGGCAATATGCTGGCCCGCAGGTTTTCAAGGTGTACAGACAATGTAAAGGTAACACTGTTCCAATCATACTGTCAGAATTTCTACACTTGTAGCTTATGGGTCGACTACAGCCAAAGAGCTCTCAGTTCTCTGCGAGTTTTATACAATAATATATTTAGGATGCTGTTGCGGCTGCCGCGACTCTGTAGCGCGTCAGGAATGTTTGCGGATGCAGGCATAGATGGGTTTGCAGCCATCTTACGCAAAAGAACTGCGTCTCTGATGGGCAGACTTCGTGGCAGTGGTAACGGCCTCCTCACTGTTATTGCTGGTCGGGTCCAGGGTTCATTTTTTTAACACTGGACTACATTACATGTAAACCCTAAACCTAGTGCATATTTATAATTACTAACATTAGTTAATAAGTTATTTTTGTGATACTAACCAATATGGATGTAATTTCTGAAATAAAATTATTATTATTATATTATTAAAGTAAATTTCAATCTTCCCTTCATACTTTTACGGGCTTAGGACCGTCAAAGATGCAGTAGTTACCTACATTTTTTTAAGTTAAAAGAAATGAGTACTTTATGACTTATTTTATTAACTAACTATTTTTACAACAGGCTGTATCGGTTTAGTAGGTAAGTACCACTACGATATCTGTGGCGTACTTAAAAGATTGAAATCAACTTATTTACAAATCTCACTGATTGTATTTACATTGCCTACTAATTAAAACGAACTTATTTACAAATATCAATGATTGCTTACACAAATTAAATAAAACGTACGTACCTTTTAACAGTATTTCAACAATTGTTCAAAATGTTCGCCGTGTCTTTCTAAACACAAACTAGCACGTCGTTGCAAATTGTTTGATCAACTGCAAAGTATTTCTATCACTTTTAATAATATCAAAAGAGTCTATTATGCGCTGTTTTAGGTCATTGACACTTAGTGCTTCCTCAGTGTACACTAGCCGCTTTAACTCGGCCCACAAATAAAAATCTAGCGGCGTTAAGTCCGGTGAACGCGCGGGCCAGTTCATAGGCCCGCCACGACCTATTCACCTATCAGGGAAAACAGCATCCAAGTACTGGCGGACATACCGTTCGTAATGGGCGGGACAACCGTCGTGTTGAAAGTAGAAGCCTTGTAAATAAGTCAGGGGAACGTCATCTAACAGAGTGTCAATGACAGATTGAATCATCTGTAGGTATGTAGCACACCGGCCTAATAATGCGATCGTGGATTATCGCAGCCCATACATTGACGCTGAATCTGATTTGGTGCGAGTGTTCTTTTATTTTATGTGGGTTACGGAGGCTCCACCAGTATAAATGCCCACACGGGTAAAAATGGATTCGTCGCTCCATAGGATATTCGCTTGCGCGTGCTCCTGTAGCCAGCGACAAAACTCCATGCGGGGTCCGGGATCCGGGGCGTGTAATGGCTACACGTGTAAAATGATACGGATGCAGATTCATTGTATTTAACAACTTCCATACTGAATATTGGCTTACACCAAACTGTCTAGCTGCTTGCCGAGTGCTTCTCTTTGGGTGTCGTTCAAAATAATCTAAAATGGCATCTTCGATATCAACATCCAAGGGAGGACGTCCGCTGCCTCTGGCATGACTAGGAAGTAGAAACGGTCTAACAATCTTTGGTAGGTTCTCAAAATTAAATTCGTACTAGGAATCCGCGGAGCCAAAATACCACTGTTACGCAAAGATTGTAGATGGCTCGGTTCTGCGTACATTTGTCGGGCTGCTTCTACACTTTCACTAGACCGAATATAACATCTAACCATTGCTAGGTATTCCGCATTAGAATATTCGTAAGCCATGATAACGCGACGTCTACGTAATTACGGCGAGCGAACGATGCTTCCGATACGGTCACATCGGGTAACGCGCAAAGGCAGACTAATCGTATGCAAAATGCGATCTTAATCCCTATGCTAGAGGTCCGTTGGGGCGGGGGTCGTGCGCGGGTCGGGATGTCACAAGCCACGACACGTGAGTAAAGAAAGGGGCCGCCTACTGGCGCGCAGCGGTGGGATGAAAGAGATAATAACGTCGGCTTATTGCAAGAACTCATTAACTGCAAAAAATCATTAAGTACAGTTAATAGCACCCAGGAATTTATTTGTATGCGTTTCATGTTATGCAAAAACACACAATCTCCTAGCTTTTCAAATTTTTATGTTATAACCAACGCATAAAGTCAATAACTTCTATTTTCTGTTTTTTTGTTGGACAAAAATTCACTAAGCTGCAATAGTGATTTTTAGTGATGAAGAAATGTGTGAATATTCCTTTCTAGTAAATAACAAAAGATACTAAGGGCATTTAGTGACTTTTTACAATTAAGTATGTTGTACTACATCACTCTTAGTAACAACTAGCTAAAAGTCACTAACTGCACTTAACTAGTTCTGTCAAAACAGAATGTGCATCTAAAGGGTTTAAAAGAATCTTAATGACTTTTATCAAAAGTAAATTACCAGTAAAATATCATAGTTATTTTGCTAAAAATAATTAATGTCTTTTAACAATAATAGCGTAGCGTCCTTGATCACCTATTTTATTTTAAGTCTCGCACACAAACCGACGTGATGCGCGCTGTACAGAAGAAGCAAGGGGTGCGGGGGCGGAGCACCTCTTGCGAGGGGTGCGGACGTGCGGCCGCGCGGCCACGGCTTCGTCCATTCCGGCGTGGGACGTCTAGTGCCTTGTACAGTGCGTTTGGATTACTTGTAGTTAGTGACTTCTACCAAAATGGATCGAATTTTTCATCTTAAACCCGGTAGAGCTAGTGCTATGTTAACAATGCTGGAAAATAAGGAAAATACTAGGTGTAATTCAATGGATGATGTAAGTAGTTTTTGGTTACGGACGTTTTAGGCCTGTTTTTCTATCAAATCAGAGAGGAGATATGCAGCGTTTCTATACTAAAGCGAAGCTGGCGAAAACAAGATGTGGAAATAACGAAATTCTGTAAGTTGCTTAACTACATCTTTCCGCCCGTTCATCGCAAGTTTAATGTGTGTCTTATAATGCAATACACTGTAATGTACGTACATACTTCACGATTATGCAAGGTGTAAAAAAGTACGTTATATTCATTCAAATGCTTGAAAAGTGTTTTAAATTTGCTATATTTATGGTTTATCACTTTACTGTGTATCTCAATTCTGCGAAAGGTATTAAATCTTCGGTAAAATCAGATGTTAAAACCGTTACCTATTTTAAAATATTCTTGTATGAATGTTTGTATGTTGCATCACAAATCCGCGGTTTCTTAACTACTGGGCGTTGGCATGGGCTTCCTCTGAGTGTTACTGTGTTTATGGTAAATGCATCTTTATAAGATGTTATAAATAATATATAAAATTATGCTATAATAAAGTTTATGGTGTTACCTATTCTAACGTCAATCATGTAAAGCTATTTACTACTAACATTAATCGACTGGCTTAAAGCTGTCATGCTGTTATAATAAATCAAAATCTATTTTAGTCCTTCCCAGATGTTATTGAAGGCACACCATCCCCTCCACTTAAACGAAAAGTAGTGGCATTTCAAAAGGATGGTGACGATACTATCAGCGAACCCAATGTAAGAAGTTTGTCATTAATATTTTTTGTCAGACGCAGTTAGAACTTTGATTCAGTAAGTATTTTAAATTATAGATTACAACCTATAAAAATAAAAGGAGTCCATCACTCCTTTCCACGGAACAGCTGTCAACTGAGCTGTGTAAGATGTTTGATGTGAATCTGGAGGAACCTGTAAATATTAATGAAGGCACAACATCTTCTGCGCCAAGACGAACATTACAGTTTCAAGACAAAAATCTCGATGAACAATGTGATCAACCTTATAACGAATTATTAAATGTAAGTTTTGACGACCTCCGTAGCCGAGAGGCGAGCACGCCGGACTTTAAATGGCGCCGCCATCTCTGAGGTTCCGGGTTCGATCCCCGGTCAGGTTAATGTAGAAAACGAACTTTTCTATATGGGCTTGGGTCTGGGTGTTGTGGTACCGTCGTTGTTTCTGATTTCTATAACACAAGTGCTTTAGCTACTTACCTTAGGATCAGAGCAATGTATGTGATGTTGTCCAATATTTATTTATTTATTTATTTATTTATTTATTTTATAAGTGGTTTTTGTAATGAATTATAATTTTATCGATAATTTGCTTCTTGTATATCATTATTTTTAATTTCAGACTATAGTCGACAATTGTAACAATCTTCCGCCACTGATCTCTAAGCCGCTAGATGAACCAGCCACTGAACAATCTTCAATACCGCTTATAGATCAAGTAAACCTAGAAGAAGATCTAAATTTATCGGTATTTATAAATATAAATATGAATTACCTAAATATAATTTAACGGTTAAGATATATTTAAAAAAAATCTAACATTTGTAGGACGATTCGGTTGCCGATCCACTTTGGGAAAACCCTGAAAATATGCCGAAAAATGACGTCGAAGAAAATGATAGCAGCGAGTCTGAAATTGACGTGCCAAGAAAAAATAAAACATCTAGGTGGCATATAAAAAATAAAGAAACTTGCAAAAAACGTATCGATCTCAATGTTTACCGTATAAAAACTATAAAAAAAAGGTGCAGCCACCTAAAGCTCCTAAACCGTGTGATTGCAAATGTAAATTGAATTGTATTCTCAATTTGACAGCAGAAGAGCGTACCCAAATATGCAAAACTTATTGGGGTTTATCAAACTATAACCGTCAAAAAGATTTTTTATTAATGAATATTGTAGTCAACACACCTCAAAGACGTTTAGTATCGGCTACAAAGAGAAGAGCTGTATCTCGTTCCTATTTTTTTAACGTAGATGAACGTAAAATCAAAGTTTGCGAAAAGTTTTTTAAAGCAACTCTCTGTATATCAAACGGGCCGATTAATAAGGCATTTTCTGAAGTAGGTAGTTCTGGTAGTTTTGAAGGGATTGATAGACGTGGAAAGCATCAAGCACATAATAAAACCAAGCAAGAAGATGTTGACTTTGTAAAACAACATATTGAAGCATTTCCGACAGTGGAGTCGCACTATTGTCGAAAATCTTCATCCAAAAAATATCTAGACAGCAATCTATCTATCTCAAAAATGTACGAATTATATGAAGAAAAATGTAGAATGGCATCCAAAACTCCCGTCTCTATAAATGTATACTTCGGTATACATTTTTTGCACACGATACAATATGGATTTTCACAAACCAAGAAAGGACACATGTTTGACGTGCCATAAGTATAACTCCGCTAAAGCAGAAAAGTCGACAGATCTTGCTTTATGGGAACAAAAGTACGAAGAACATATGCTGTTAAAAGAACAAAGTAGGAAAGCCAAAGAGGAAGACAAAATTCGGGCGAATTCAGATGAAAACTTTAATTCTATTACGGTGGATTTACAAAAGGTTCTTCATATGCCATCGAGCAATGTATCTCTTTTGTACTACCTACGGAAGCTGAACGTTTACAATGCTACAATTTACGAAGCTCGTACTCCAAATGATGGCTTTTGTTATTTATGGACAGAAATAGATGGAAAAAAAGGAAGTGCTGAGGTAGGGATCGCTATATATCTATGGATTAAACGTTTGCCTTTAAAAATAACAGAGATATCAATATTTTCTGATACCTGTGGGGGGCAAAACCGCAACCAATACCTTTTATGCTTGTTTCTTTATTTGGTTCAGACAACATATCTCGAAGTTATAGGACACAAATATCTTGAGTCCGGACATACACACATGGAACTGGATAGTATGCATAGCGCGATCGAGCATCAAATGCGTCATATGTCAGTTTTGTCAATGATAGATCATTGTAATATCATTAAATTAGCGAGGTCAAGTAGAAATAAAAAGCAGAGTATCGCCAAAAAACCTTATGAACCTATAGTAATGGAAAATACAGACATTTTGGACTTAAAAGATCTAAAAGATAATTTGTTAAAAAATCGATTCGTTTCTACTGATGGAGAAAAAATGCAGTGGCTGAAAGTTAAATCTTTCAGGTTTGAGAAAAAAACACCTAACATTGTCAAATATCGATATGATTACATATCCGAATATAAAGAGGTGAACGTGTCAAGTGCATCTAATGATAGTCATACAGGTAGACAAACCATTAATCTGCGAAAGCGTAACCATAACAAAGACCCCGTGCAAGAATTTGACTATCATACTTACAATTTGAAAAATGCTTATAAGAAAAAGTTGTCCATCACAAAAGCCAAAAAAAAAGGATTATTAAAAATGTGTACAGAAAAAATCATACCCCTTGAACTACATCATTGGTACCAGAACTTACCAGATAAAGAAGGACAAGACGTTTTGCCAGAAGAAGAATACTCAGATGCAGAAGATGTCGAGGAGTAATAATACCGTGTACTGACTGTTTTCACAAAGTTCCTACCTTAAGACTTAATTATTAAAAAAATGTTACTGTCAATATTTTTTTTATTTTGGATTTTAAATACAAAAGCCAAATTATTTTCTTTATGCCACTTACATTATCCACTTACATTATCTTACTTTTGAAGAATTGAAAATGTTATTTTTATTTCCAAAGAATTTAGATATTTCGTTTTTTTTTAAATAAAATTGTGTTCATACAAAGGCTGATTATAAATAAATAAATAAAAAATAAACAAAGAACTTAACATACATTTCAAAGAAATGCTAGTAATTTACAGCAAAAATGGCAAAAGTTTGTGTTTAAATTTATGCAAAATTGTATTATTTTTTAAAGAGTAAATTTCCTTTCATATTATATTTTTAATATTTTTTTTAATTTATAATATCATTTTAAATGATGTTGTTTCAAAAACTAAGTCCTTTCTTAATTTTGAAATCTATGTTCAGAAATGGTTAAGTGCAGATTAGTACTAAGATGTTTATGGCAAGAAGTCATTAACTTGTTTTTATAGCTGTAAAAAAAAATACACTTGTATTAAAAATTTAATTTTTCTTTATTTTAATAATTATTATATAAAACTACTCCCCTGCATTTTTTTTTCCTTGCTCCTAATGTATTTAACATAATTATTGCATATTTAAGATTGAAAAAATTCATTCATTGATTTCTCATTATTTCATTTTGGTCACTTAATGAGTTCTTGCAATAAGCCGACGATAATACGGAAGTTTGCGCTGCGCAACAAAGAAATGGGTTTACTTAAACTTGGGCGAATTCATTGATGTTTGGCGCGTCCGGAGTAGGGTTGAGTTTTGGTCGGTTTCATATTTTTATTATTATTTTACCAATATTCTTTTTTTAATGTTATGTTAGTCAAAATTAACTTAGAATAAGATGGTTATGAGGATAAGTAATTCATAAAAATAAAAAAATATACTTCACTTTCTTTAAATTATCATGTTATCATCACCTATATCATTTACCTATCTCACACGTTTATTTTCTTGACAGTAAAAAAAGTCATCCAGAAAGTTAGAAGTGAAATGTTTTATTGTAAAAAGTCCTCATCTGGCGCATGCGCCACGGTAAAATAAAATCACCACGTTACAAAATCAATTGACGCAAAGAAACTAAGGAGTTTTGGAAAAATCAAAATCGTAATCATCTATAAAAAAAAAAAGTATGCCTATATACGTCCCACTGCAGGGCACAGGCCTCACCTCAACTATTAGGTGGTTTGGGCCGTACTCCACCACGCGGGCCCGGTGCGGATTGGTGGAGGGGTGTTGTAAGGTCAGTGACTAAACCTTACTGTCAGATGTTATCAAGCCGCCTTAAGGCCTCTGACTAGGCTTCACGACCAATATCAAGCGATATTGGCCGGGACCAACTTTTAACGTGCCTTCCAAAGCACGGAGATGCTCGTGATAAATGTCACTAAATATGGTCGGAATGGTCACCCATCCACTCACGACCGCGGCGTTGGTTGCTTAACTTTAGTAATCGATACCAAAGTGCTGCCGCCGCTGAGCTACGAGCACCTCATAAATCATCATCTATGCCATAACTAATTTCAGTACGAATTTATAGTGAATCATTGTCTTGTTGTAATTGTTGCGTTGGTTGGTATTCATAGTTTGTCCTGGATGTAGATGGAATAGGATGTAAAGTGTAGATTACAGCTTCAGAATGGGTATAAAAACTATATATTACATACTTCTTGCACAATAAGCAATATTGTGCAAGAAGTATGTAAGGCATTATGGGAAACCCTTTCTACAATTTATATAAAAATAGTTGGTATTTTGGAAGACGAATGGGTAACAATATCAAAAAACTTTGAGACTAATGCAAATTTTCCTCTTTGCTTAGGAGCAATTGACGGTACGCACATACGAATCATAAAGCCAGAGGAATTTGGATCAATGTTTTTTAATTACAAGCACTATTTTTCATTAGTATTAATGGCTGTGGTGGACACAAAATTTAATTTTATTTTTTATTGATGTGGGAGCTTTTGGCAAGGAATGTGATCCAGCAGTATTTAAGGAAACAGAATTTTGGAAAAGAGTACTAGACGATACATTAAATATTCCTCGGCCTAAGCAGTTGACAGGTGCAGATATTGAGCTTACCTTATGTATTTGTTGCTGCTGAAGCTTTCGCTCTGCATCAACACTTACTTTGCCCGTACGGTGGGCACCAACTTGACTCAATGAAATCAATTTTTAACTATCGTCTCACGAGAGCAAGACGTTACGTTGAATGCGCCTTTGGTATTTTATCAAACAAATGGAGGATTTTTCATAGACCAATGAATGTTTCAACAGACACTGCTGTCAAAATTGTGAAAACATGTTGTTTACTACAAAACATAATTCATAAAGAAGAGGGTATTGTTCATAATGTTACGGACAATGCTAGTGAAGACGTGATGTCTACTAATAGCGTTCTATGCAATTTGCCTCGTTTTCGTTCATCTCGAGGTAATGTAACAGCAAATATAATTCGTAACAAATATGCAGAGTATTTCATGTCACCAGAAGGGCGAGTACACTGGCAGAATCAATACGCATAGCTAGCGGACTATAGGTACTAATAATGTCTTTGTATAGAAATAATTAAAATAAAATGTGACTCACCAAAATCATTTTTTTCTTTGTCGGACAACTTTTCAAAGTCTTCATTTAATTCCATACAAATTTCCTTCCAAGCGGCAAAAGTAGATTGTCTTTTTTTATAGCATTCTTGGGTTTTGTCCCACTATACAGGCTTACTTATAAACCATACACCACCGCTAATCCGGCGAAAAAAACAGTCCGTTGTCCGGTGAAAAAACGGATGTGTACAAGGGCCTTAGGCTTAAGGCAGGGATGGGGAAGCTTTTTCCTTCGCGTGCCAATATTTACTAAAGTTCGGCCGTTCAGAGAATGCGTTCCTAACACATATCAGTTAGTCACGACTAGTGATGGGTACAACATAACACTGAGCTCGTTACCGTTCCTCCAAAATAAAACGCCACGTTATTTTTAAGATTATTTTCGTTTTAAATTGGCGGAATCATTTAAAATTTATATTTTAGTAATTTAAGTGGAAACCAAAAAAAAAGTAATTTTAATATAATAAAATTGTTTTATTTATTTTTTGTTACAAAGTTACAATCTTTATTTCTATGCAATAAAGTACATTGAATTGAATGTGCGTACAGAATATTAATCAGACTCCGATTCGCTTGAGGAGGTGGTGTCTTCATCATCATCTTCGCCTACATGTATAATTATATTATTATCAATAACAGAATCAATCCTGATATCTCGGTCAAAATGTTCCATAATCAGGTTCTTAGTCTTCTCAACAACCTTTGCCCAGTCATCTCTAGTGACTTTCCCGCAGGCTTCTTTTAATAGGGTCATCATCTTTTTCGTGCTGAATGGCGGGGAAGTATTGTGGTGGGCGGCGTAACCTTTTATTTGAGCCCAGATTAGCTCAATCGCGTTATATTGGCAATGATACGGTGGAATTCTTAGAACGCGATGACCATACTCCAGAGCCAGTTCATCGATTTCGTATCGCACATTTTCGCCGCTTTATTTTCTTGAACTAATTTAATTAGCTCTGGTTTTAGCATCTGCATATTTGCGTCAATGCCTTTTGCTTGTAACCAAGCCACCATTTCTTCTTTTTTATTAGCTTGAGTAGGTGGTTTCTGTATTTGAACCGAGTAATAGGAGGCATTATCCATGAATATTACAGAAGGCTCTGGTAGGCTGGGCAAAAGCACGTTCTGGAACCACTCTTTAAATGTAGAGGCATTCATTTCCTTGTGGTAGTCATTTGTGGTTTTTGATTGAAATGCCAGTAACGCGTTCTCCACAAAGCCGTATTTTGCAGTACCTGCGTGGCATATTATCAGACGGACCCCTTACCCATTGGTACTTTCGACGTCGACGCTTGTGTATCATCCGTCCAAGAACGGGAAACCGTGTGATTGGCGTTTAGCCATGTCTCGTCAATGAACACGACATTATCCCAGTTATCAATATTTTTTGCTTCTCTCAAAAAACTTATCCGTTTTAAAATGATGTCGTATCGTTCTAATAAAAATTTTCTTTTGTCTGTTTTTTTATACGAAAAACCAATATCTTTTAAGATTTTGGTTAAAGCAGTTTTACCCCCGCTAAACAGTCCAGCTTCTCTTAACGATGCCAAAAGCTTCTTTCTGTTGAGATATTCATTTCTGGAATAGTTACCATATATATGATTTCTGATTGCATCGGCGTCAAAGGAGTCAATATCTGTCACGGGTTTGGTTCTACGTTTCTTCTTCGGAGTACGTAAAATATTATCTTCCGTGCCAGTAGAGCCGACCTTTTCTTTATTAATATTTGTTATCGTTCGTTTGCTAACTCCAAGTGCCTGAGAGACGCGTTCTTGTACTTGTTCGACAGGTAACAGGGATCCGCCATTTTGCCGCTCCCGCTCAAAGTAATCTTGCAGCTTGATGATTAACTCATGGGCTCCACTTTTCAATGTTTGTCCACGTTTAGGCATTATTATGCACCAAAAGTAAAAAGAACGCAATACAAAACACAATCGAAGTCCGATTTAGCGCCGATGTCAGTTTGAAAAGCAGAAACAGTCCATTAAACGAAGGCCGGGTAATCCAATAAAAACAGATCGAAAACACTTGAAAAACGTGGTCTATGCGCAGGAAACGACAACAGACGACTGTTTTAGCGTCACAAAATGGATGCCCATAACGCCATTTGGGGTTACCATTTTCAACCTAAATATAAAAATGCTAATTTCTTTCGCGCGTTCGGTTTGTTCATAGTTTTATTTTTATATTTAATAAAAGTTATCTTATAGTCCATTATTTTCAAATTCTTAAAAAGAAAAACAAAACGTATTATTTTATTAAGTATAACTGTATAAGAACAGATTACGATATTGTTATTGCCTGTTATTTTTAGCACAGCACTACAAATACAAAGCGCTGACATAACCTTGTAATAGCGCAGTATAGATTTAGAAAAATATTGTTTACCAAGTTATTTGACACTCAGTTTGGCACAAAATTATAAAAATCATTGATTATTGATATAATAATGTTGTTTTAATGCTCATCAATTGTTAAAACGGTAAACAACCAGCAAAAATATTTTTATCGTAACTTTGCAACGCCATTACAAAGTTACGTCGTCAGTTCAATCGCGACGTGTCAGGAACGCATTCTCTGAACGGTTATACTTTAACAAAATATATGGCGGGCCAAGTTATTGCATTTTAGCTATGTTATTTACTAAAGTAAAAATATTTATATTTATTTTCTGAAACACTTATTTATTATGCAATATTACAAAATAACTATCAAAGAAATTGCGAATTGCAAATGAATATTTTTTTAAAGTTAGGTGTGAAGTAGATGGTTGATGTGTGCTGGTCTTTGTGGGGACATGCGACTTGTAGAACTGTTTTTGTTTCTGCATTATTTCATCATAAGCCGGCTCCATTTGGGATGCTGAAATTTTTAGCAGTGAAAAAAGGTGGTCATCTGAAAGCCTGTTACGAAGACAATTTTTTCTTAGTTTCATTATTGAAAACGTTTGTTCGCACAAATAGCTTGTGCCAAACATAGCCATTATTTTTTGGGTGTGGGCAACAATGTTAGGGTATTGTGTCCTAGATAAGGACTTATTAAATTCAAATTTGTTGGTGTTCAGAAATAATTGCTTCAAACAGGTATTGCATTGCATCTCAGTTAATTCAAGTTGGAGGTTAGGGGTTGTTTCATTGACGTTGACATAAAAGGCATCGATAAATCTTGAAATCTCTTCTCGAATTCTTCGTGCAGTTTCTTCAGTTGTTGAGCGAACCTTTTTAAGTTGTCGTCTGAGATAGGTGATATACTGCTCAGTTTGGGAAAATACCTAAGTTCATTTTCTCTACATAACTGCAAAACAATTTAAGCTGCAATTTGAAGGCTATTAAATGTCCGCAAAGCTCATCTAAGAATTGATTCTTGCCCTGAAGCTTCGTATTTAATTTATTTAGGTGTGACAGCTGTAAGGTTGGGTGCTCAGGAGGTGAAATGATAGTCCCGAATGCGTGTACAATACTGAAATCTGTCATCAGATCGTCTAAGTATATTAGGCATTTTTCCTGAGTTAGGCCAGACATTGCAACATTCATCATTCTAGAAAATGCATTATGGCTTGTTTTGAGTCGCATAGGCATTCTGGTCATTAGGTATTGTCCTGAATTAAATGCCGTAAATTTTCTACTATTAGGGTCCAAATTTGCTTGATAAAATCCTGCATACAAATCAAGGTGACTGAAATAAATCGATTCCGATAAGGAATCAATAATTTCTGTAATATTGGGTAGTAGGAACTTGTCATTTTGAATACAATTATTTAATTTTCTATAATCTATAACTGTACGCCATTGTTTTTGACTACTAGAATGTGACTTTTTGGGTACTAATAAAATTGGACTGGACCAATCGCTCTTTGATGGTTATGCCATCATTCAACATTTTATTAATTTGATTATTAATTTCCTCATTCTGAGAATAAGGGGTATAGGGTTATATCCGGTCATATCCGGTAGCTGGATGAGGGTGCTGTTTCTCCGTGTGACTGTTGTTGCCACAGTTTCTACATAATGAAGAAACGCGGTTCTCGTAGCGGCCCCATCCCGTATTTGGTGTAGGTTATGTTTTTGGAGGTTCATCTGAATTTCGCACTCCAGGTTATGTCTGGCGAGTTGGAACAGTTTTTTGTTCTGGGCCTTCAGGTGATCCACGATGTCTTGGTCCGTGTGGTACTGCATGACGTTATTTATGATAATTTGGGGGTTTGTTGTTTTAGCCTGTGTTACAGTCAAGTCCTGGTTTTTAGTGATGTGGTCCCGGAGGCGTCCTCCTCCTTCCCGCAGCTTAGCACCACCTTGCGGTTTTTCGCCTTTCGCACCCTGTCGACTGAGACTCCTGTTGTTTTGAAGTCTAATGCCCCCCTTATAGCTTTTATGACCTTGTCCCCGGTTTTGGTGGGGTCTGTCGATGAGACTATAAGAGTGTGGCCGGGTCTTGGGGTGGGTTTGGCTTTGACCGCTGCGGCATAGGTGGCAGAGGTGGATGGTTGCTGCTTGAGCGAGGAGTTGAACCAGGTTAGGGTCTTCCGTAAGGCCTTTGTCTGATTGGCTGCCTCCGACACGTCCGCCCTTAGAGGGTTAAAGAGACTCTCTATCTGGGTGGCCGTGTCGGTGATTGCCAACTCGCCTGCTAGACCCATTGGTCCTGGCTGGGGGCCTCCGCTGGTGTAAGCAATGTCTTTTACCTCCTGGACCTCTTCTAGGATGATCCTGGCCTTGTTTAGGATGGGGTTTGTAACCTCGGTCAGGTCTTCTTTGATTTGGGCTCTTGTTGGCGGCTGTGGACCTTGGAGTAGAGCACGCACTTCTCCGAGGTCTTCTTGTAATTTTTTGAGCCCTTTCTTTAGACTTTCGATGTTTTTGTCACTGACCGAGGCGTTTTTCGGGGACGCTGAACGTTCTCGTTCTGGCTGTCTGCTTGTCCCCGAAGTTGTTGTGTCCATCTTGAGATAGTGAATTTCGCATTCCAGGGAACTCCTGAACCACCAACAGCAGGAGAACAGGACTTGGACTTGCGCCCTCGTGAGACCAGGACCCTACCCCCGAAACCTCCCACCCCCTCACCCCCTTGTGCTACACACGGGACCCCCCCTCATCACCCCGCGAGACCTTCCCCCCCCCTCCCCCTCACCAGGGTACCTCACCCCCCCGGAGCCTAACTCCCTCAATCATGGTCCTAGAGACTCGAGTTTGGGCTCATTTGAATCGTCTCCAAAAATCCTGACAATTGGCTCCAACGGAATTTAAGAAAACCTGAACAAATAAAAATTACAATAATATTCATAACATTATTTAATAAATTCTATGTCAATAAATTATTTTTAAGTAATTACAGCAAAATATCAGAAAAAAAAATAGTAATAATTAGTTATTTAAAATCTACAGTCAATAAATTTTTTAATGTCATTTATTCTCTTTTTTATAAGCCACTTATACAATTTTGATTTAAACATATTAATATTTTGATTTTTAATGTCATTAGGAATTTTGTAATATATCTTTAGACACATTGTTAAACAGCTTTTATTGTATTTAGCAGATCTTGGAATTATATTTAACACAAGTCTATTTGGGTCTCTTTTCGATCTCGTGTTTATGTCACCTGATTTCATTAATAAGTCTAAATGTTTTTTCACAAAACAGCTTTTCTCAAAAATACATATAAAGTGCCGGCAACGGTAGTAAGTTTAAGCTCACAAAAGCTGCTCTACACGACTCACCGGGTGGTATCCCACAAATAGCTCTGATGCATCTCTTTTGAGCTATAAATGCTCTAAGTCGATCTGTACTATTTCCCCACATTATTAAACCGTAGCGTAAGACAGACGCTTCATACGCGTGGTATGTTATGAGTGCTGTTTGCAGGTTGGTAACTTTTCTCATTTTGCTGAGGGCATAGGCAAAACTATTGGTACGATTAGATAAGGTATCGATGTGTAATGAAAAATGACTATTCCCAGAAATTTGGTATGCGCTATTTCTTTTATTTTATCGATATTTAATTTAAAATTATTTTTAGTGTGTTTGGATTGATTGAATTCAATGAAATTCTTATTATTTGTCTTTAGCCATTTTATAATGTTGTCAATTGTGTTGTTTATATCAGATTCATGGTCAGATATAGATTTTTTATCCGATGTTACAATAATGGATATGTCGTCTGCAAATAAAATTCATTTTTATGGTTTGTCGCTTCTACAATATCATTAATATATAAAATAAACATAAGAGGACCTAGTACACTTCCCTGAGGGATACCACACTTAATGGTTCTCAGGTTAGATGTACAAGGTATCAGTTCCTGTTCCACTAACTTATTGACAACGACTTGTTGACGTCGGTTTGTTAAGTAGGATGATAGCCACTGTTGCGTGATTCCTCTTATTCCAATAGATTTCAACTTTTGCAATAGTAGCTCATGATCAACGAAATCGAAGGCCTTCGACATATCGAAAAATAGTCCTGTGGTTAAGTAACCGTCATTTAATTTATCTAATATTGTTTTACTAAGGTAAAGATAGCTAATGCAGTTGATTTTTGTATTTTAAAAACCAAACTGTTCTTTGTTAATGATGTTAAATGTTTTGCAGTAGTTCATTATTCTTAGGTGCATACATTTTTCAAACACCTTGGATAGGATTGAAATTAAAGTAATTGGTCGGTAATTGCTGACCTCGTCTTTCGCGCCTTTTTTTATATACAGGTGTTGATTCAAAACGTCTGTATAAAACTCGTACTCAATCGTAAAATGTCAGTAGTCCATATTATAAAGCTAAAGGATCATCACGTCTGTGTTTCAATTCACTAGCCACGCAAATAACAACCCTAAACTAAGCTATCGGAAGGAACATAGTGGTCCTTCGAGCCGGATTGCAAGCGACCGGACCCGAGCGATAAGAGAACAATAGGGGACCCTTTTTTGCATTAAAGATTCTAAGTTGTATACTACGAGTGAATAATATTATTTCATAACTTTGGATTTAATTGTTATTTTCCGGTTTTTTGACATTTTAACATCGGAATTTCACTTTAAGGCTATTTGAATTTTGTTGCTGGACATTTAAGCTACACAGTGAATGTATTTTTACGCATACGGATTCATAAATAACCATATAACCATGGAAATCGTCGAACAAACTTTAAGTGAATTAGAAGATTTATATCATTTTATTGCAAAAACGTACGACAACTTTAAGAAATGCCCTAAGGTGCGGCTTACACGTGGTTATGTGACAGTGAAATTACAATCCATTGAAGAATATTGGAATCAGATTCGTCTCGCACATACTACATAAATGAAAAGTGTGAAAAAAGATCAACGGAAATTATTGCCTTATTTTGAACAAAACCATTATTATATTTGTGAAGAACAAGCTGTGCAGGCGAAAACTGATATGATAGATCTGTTGTTTACAATTGAATCGCAGCAAAAATCAACGAGACAAGAAGTCAATGATACACAGTTCCCAGAAGTGAAATTACCGCGTATATAAATGCCGAAATTTAGTGGTTATTACGAAGCGTGGCCTACGTTTCAAGATTGATTTATTTCACTAGTGGATCGAAATAACACAATTAGCGGCGTGCAGATATTACACTATTAAAAAACGAGCGTTACTGGCGAAGCTGAATTATTATTGAGACATATTCAAATAAATGAAGCAAATTACACGCAAGCTTGGGAAACATTGAAAAGGCGATATAGTAATAAGCGACTTATTGTAACATCTTTATTAAAACGCATGTTCACTCAAAGAAAACTTAATAGCCAGAATCCTAACCTCATAAAGTCACTTGTTGATACCACATCTGAGTGTCTAAATAGTCTAAATAATATGAGTATTAAAACCGATGATTGGGACCCACTTATCAATTATTTGGTGGTGCAAAAATTAGATACGGACACACACAAGGAATGGGAAGAACATGTTAGCAACCAGGGGAGTGAAGAATTACCTACATTTGAGACATTAAAGATGTTTTTAGAGTCCAAGTTTAGAACACTCGAGCTTGTGCAACAACCGACTTCGTCCAAAGAAAGAATAGTGAGATCTTACCACACATCTGACGCTGCTACCGAGAAGACATGTCCTTTATGCGAAGAAAATCATACACTCAGTCACTGTAAGGGGTTGTCCATTAATCACGTGAGGCTTGAAAGGGGGGGGAGGGGTTTGATAAAAATCACGAAAATAACACAAGGGGGAGGGGGGGTGTAGTAAGATATCTCGTGTATTTATTTTTTCGTCAAACGCGCGATTTTTAAACAAATATTAAGCGGCACGGCGCGGCGTGTAGTGACCTTGACTCGCCGTTGCCAGGCAAAGAACGGAGGCCTCACGCGCACGCGCCGCCGGCCGCCCGGCTCGGCATGCAGTCGCCAGTTATTCTGTTGTTTTGGCGCCGAATACATGCATAAACCGTTACCTTGTACGTTTTTCATTAAAACAATGTTTAAAGTAGGTGATCTGTATAAAGACCTTTTCGCCGAGTATAAGAAAGGAAAAAAACCTAGTATTGCTCAGAAAGAATTTAATGAGTTGTGGGCTAATGTAAAACAAAAATATTCTACAAAAGAAGAATTTGTGAAGTGGGCGAATGATCTTCTAGCAGATTACCGCCGAAAGCACCAAGCAAAGAAGTCTTCCAATATTCTCTATTATTGTTCTAATTCTAAAAAGGTAAGTTATAACTAGTATTTGTCTGTTTAAGGGCATTGTCCTAATAAATACGACTTCATCTATAGTTTATTTGTAATATCAATGTTATTGTTAAATCTTCCAAAATTTTTGATAGGTAATTTAAGGAAAAAATATAGATAAAATATGTATAGCGTACTTTAAGTATTACTTAAATCCAAAAGATATTTTTTTATATTTAGATTATAAAGAAGTTATTTAAATAATCTCTAGGTTTTTAATAGTTTTAGCTAGTCATTGGCGCACAGGAATGTTATATTCCATTCCATAAAAAATGCTGAATAAACATCACGTGACCCATATGCCTACATATCACCGATCGCTGAACTCTAAAAAAGTAGGTGTATTGAGCTGAACCTTGTCTATGAGGCATGGGTTTATCTAACGTAAAAAACAAAATAAACCGTAAGTCGTGGTGGTTATAATGTGAAGGTTATATTACTATTGTTACACATTTTGCGCTTGTTTATATATTAATATCTTGTCGCTTTGTGAAAACTTACAACTTTTTATGGATCATACTATTGAACTGAAAAATTTTCCTACTAATAAACGGTGGCAGTATGATATTGCATACCTACATATAATTACATACACATTATTCTAGTGAAAATACGAGGATTGTGCATGGTTTGTGTGCCGTTTCGAACTCTTATTTTAATAAAAGAAAAAAGAAAATTACTGGGTTAATTTATTTGCACGATATTATCTTTACTTACACGATAATAATTAAATTATTAATTTTCAGAATGCCAGCGAAAAAAATTCTGTTTTGCCAATGACATCCAATGAGCCAAAATCTACCTGTAAAACTTCCTACGCCTGCGATATGCGTCTCACCGATCGGTACCGAAATTACTGACGAAGGCAATGTCACTACTAAAAGCACCTCAACAGGTAATTAAACATCCCAAATTCGCAATATCAATAATTATTTAAGCAGTCAATTATTTATTCCTACTAATCTTATAAATGCGAAAGTCTGTCTGTCTGGTACGCTTTCGACGTCAAATTTTTTTTTCCAATTTTTTTTTAATGCGCGAAATTTTTCCAAGCGTGATATAACCTGAAGTCCACGCGAACGAAGTCGCGGGCGAAAAGCTAGTATTATTATAATTCTAAATAAGAATTAGTAATTTAGTTTATAATCATAATTTCAATGTTTTCTTGTTGTTTAAATGTCGGTCATTCCAGGTGCTCGGAAACGGAAAGGTGATTGTAGCGACGAGAATTCACCCGATACACCAAGTGCAAGCAGCTCTATACTGCAGCCTGTACGTGCTACTCCTGCACAGGATAAGTTGAAGAATCAGATTTCTCTTCTTCAAATGGAATTTGACCTAGCTGTTCGTCGTAGGGATTTTCTGGGCGCCACTGAAAATGAGACACGTGATGTGACGAAACTGCGCCGAGAAATTGATAAATGCACAAAAGAACTACGGAAGAAGGAGCAACATATGCGTCACTCCCAGTCACATAGATTATCAATAAAATCAAATATTAAACTTGCTTGCAATCAGAGTCCGATTGTAGCTGATCTTCTTAAGGCGCGTTCTGCCCCAGGTCGCCCACGCCTAGAAGAGCAACAACCGCAATTGCTAAAAACTATCGTCAATTTGGCTATGTTTGGTGCTTCTGCTGAGGAACGGCGTCGCTCAGAAATTGTTCGCAGTTGCCGAACTCTTACTGACCTCCATGAAAAGCTAAAGGAGCACGGATTTCAAATTTCGAAGAGTGGCACGTATCTTCGATTGCTCCCTAGAAATTATACCACCTTGGAGGGTAAAAGGCATGTAGTCACTGTGCCTGTCAAATTGAGTCGCCCTGAGGCAGATCACCATAAGGCTCATGTCGATCAACATTTTTGTGTCACCACAATAAGATCCTTGGAAACGCTGGCATCTATTCTCGGGCCAAAACAAGTGTTTTTTTTGTCCCAAGATGATAAAGCCCGGGTACCTATAGGTTTGACAGCGGCAAATAAACAAGCTTCTCTCCTGATGCATGTCGAATATCGTGTCTCATTGCCTGATCATGATTGGGTGATTGCTACAAGGCACAAATTGATCCCTAGTGTATATGCTGGGTGCATTATAAAAGGAAATGATATGGGCCGTGCTGAAGCAATTACTTCCAACATACGTGGCGATTAGAAGTGGCAAACATTCCTCTTCGACAGCTTCTACTCATGCTGTGGACTTCAATAAGCTTGCTACACTCAACAATTTCAAGGAAATTATGCGGGATGAAGAAGGACGCCTGAAACCAGTTGTTCTGATTTCATCTGATGGAGGACCCGATGAAAACCCGAGATATCCAAAGGTTATTTCCCATGCCATACACCACTTTGTCAAGCATGATTTAGATGCAATATTAATTTTTACGAATGCACCCGGCAGAAGCGCATTCAACCGTGTTGAGAGAAGAATGGCGCCTTTAAGCCGGGAATTATCTGGACTCATACTTCCGCATGATTCTTATGGAACTCATTTGGATGAACAAGGGAGAACAAAAGATCATGATCTCGAAAAAATGAACTTTCAGAAGGCTGGAGAAGTTCTCACAGAAGTATGGAATGATATGGTTATCGACGGCCATGACGTCGTAGCAGAGTACCTCGAGCCCGATGACACTGCTGAAAGCTTTGTTCCAGACTTGCCTTCTCTGCAGTGGTATAGCGAGCATGTGCGAGAGAGCCAGTATTTGCTTCAGGTACATTAGTAAAATCTCATTTATTATTATTTTATCATTTACTTTTCTTATCTAATATGATTAAGATATCTTAATATTATTACCAGGTGGTGAAGTGTGATGACCGCGCTTGCTGTCGAGATTTGCGGAGTTCTCTTCGATCTATTCTTCCTGAACGCTTCGTTATACCTCCTTACCCAATTTTGCAGTCGTCTAGTGGTCTATGTATTTCGAAGCCTCAAGAGCATGATGGCAAGACGTTTGCTACATTTCTTCTGCGTCGGTCTCTTGGAATCACCCCAACGCATGAAGGCTTTAACAAATTGCCGTATGACCTGTATTGCCCTAGTCTGCAAAAGGATCGTCGGCAACTTTTGGAAAGGACGTGCCAGTGGTGTGGATTGTACTTCTGTACAAAGAAGAAAGTTAAGGAACATGTAAATTCATGTCACAAGCAACCTAATCCGAGCAGTAATAGTGTAAAGATTAGGCATGGACGATATCATGAGGAGCAGGTGAAAAATCATATGACTTGAAAATAATTTGTCACACCTGCTACTTTTTGTCATATTGACTGTTACAAATCACAGTCTGTGAAATCATATGTCATGCGCAAATTTCTTTTCATTCGTTGATGACATGTAGCAGAGCGGGTCTAGCGAGCGCAGGCCTTGAGCGCGCGAGCGAGTAGGAATGATTTGCTACAGATGCGTGTTAGAAAAAGACAAACATGCTGTGCTATTTTTTATGCCATCATAGGTGACGAACGATAACGATACTGAGCATTTTAAGAGCTTTAAACTTATGACCGTAAAGTTTAGATTCGTTTGTCATGATTTTTGTTACGAGTGGCAGGTTGAAACCTTCTAGTTTGTTGAATTTTATGCTGAGCGCCGTAAGGTTTAGATTATCTTGTTATGATTTTATAGTAGGGAACGTCGAGCTCGTTTTGTTTACAATGAAATTTCGTTTTATGTGTGAATTATGATTTTATGATGTTGTTTTTAAATTCACTAGTCGCCCGGTGATGAGTGATAGGTGCATACGCCAATGTAAAAATAAGTTAACTCACACATTCAGGATTAAAAAAAAATTCACATGAAAAATTTAACATTGTCAGTCCCAAGCCTGTACAAGTATGAGGGGAAGTTAATTGTTTAAAAAAAATGCTTAAATAATACACACAAATAGCACATTACGCAGCGCACGAACTATATATGACATTTCATAAAAAAGAAGCAAAGTAGCAAGGAGCAACTGTTCACAATAAATCATATTTCATTTAAAGTAACAAATAGCAAAAGTGTTACATTATGACACTGCGACAAAAAATCATTGCCAATGATTTGTCACAGGTTATTTCATATGACAAAAAATCGTCATTTTGTCATATGACAATGACTGAAAAATAGCAATCATTGCCATGCCTAGTAAAGATGCACAATGTTCGTCCTTCACGCATCCTCACGCGACGATCAATCGGCAGATCGAAAGAAATTCTCTGCGTTGTGCGCGAAAATGATGACACCGAGTGGCTTGATGAAACCGATGTTGATTTTCAACAAAGCACAGTGCCAACAACTGACCTGCAAGATGCTTATCCAGTTGTTAGTGTTGAAGAATGTCTTGCTAATCCGTGGTCCGAGGACAATATACATTAAATATATTCATGTACTAGTACAATACATGTTTTTCCTATGATTACACTCTTCGTTTATTATTATTGTTATGGCAATCAAAAAAAACTTGCAACCTGGTGTAGACATTTTTATTATGGTCCTTAATGTCAAAATAAAATAAGATTATAGTTTATACCTATATTTAAATTAAGATAATATTCAGAAAATTTTAAGATTCGTTGTAGGTACTAAAAATACACGTGATGTTGAGAAGGGGGAGGGGGGGTGGTCTTAAACCTCACTACGTATCACCAATGGGGGACGGGGGGTTAAAAAATGCTAAAAAACGATCACGTGATTAATGGACAACCCCTAAAGACTTTGGAAAAATGGAACCAGAACAACGAACCGAGTTTGTGAAATCAAGGTACATTTGTTACAACTGTTTGGTTCCTGGACACAGAGTTATGGCATGTCGACTACTCACCAAGTGCAGATTATGTCAGCGACGTCACCACACTCTTCTACATTCGAAAAGGTCAAACGATGCCTCTGGCCCCACTGAAAGGAATGATGATAAACAGCCAAAGGTTTTACCTGCAAATGTTGATGAAGAGTCGGAATCAGGAGAAGAAATAAACTTAGCAGTGATGACGTCACAAACAAACACAAGTCACAGTACAGCTGTTGCGTTACTAGCTACGGCCTTGGTGGAATGCAAGAGTGGAGATGGCCACACCACAGTTCTGCGAGCTTTAATTTATCCTGGATCACAAGGATGTTTTATAAATGAACGAGCAGCACAAACAATCAGAGCGAGACGGTATCCTGTGAAGGGAAGCATTGTCGGAGTAGGTGAAGTAAAATCAAGATTAAATCAAGTAGTTCAGATAGAGGTCGCATCGAGAAGTGAAAAATTCAGCCTCAGAGTGAAAGCATATGTGATAGCAAAACAACTGACTACTCAGATACCGACTCAAAAAATACAAACAAACGATTGGAATCATTTAGATGGGTTAGCACTGGCTGACCCTAAGTTTAATCAACCAGCCAACATCGACTTACTTCTTGGTATAAATGAGTACGCACAAATCATACAAAGTGAAGTTATAAAGGGTCCACCTGGGTCTCCAATTGCACAAAAAACAACCTTGGGCTGGAACTTATTTGGAAAAGTAAATGATTGTGAAGATGAAGCAGATGCATCAGCAAATAGAAGTAGATGATATGTTGAAAACATTGTGGGAAGTTGATACAGACATGAATCGAAAACTAACAAAAGAAGAAGAGAATTGTGAGATAATCTACAAGGAAAATTATACTAGAAAAGAAGAAGGAAGATACATAGTCAAACTAACTTTTAAAACAGAAACACCACAATCAGTAGAAGGAAACACATACAACATAGCCATGAAAAGGTTACAAATGCTTGAAAGAAGATTCGACAGACAGCCAGAATTAGAGAAGAATTATAAGGAAGTCATGGAAGAATACATTAAATTAAATCACATGCAGGAAGTACCACAAGAAGAAATAAATAATAAATCTGTTTACTTACCACACCATGCAGTCGTGCGAACTGAAAAGGAGACGACTAAAACCCGTGTTGGTTTTGATGCATCGTGCAAGGGCACGAACAGTATATCGCTGAATGATGAACTGATGAATGGGCCTGTCCTGCAAAAAGATCTTAGAAGTATCATTATGAGATGGAGAATGCACAAGGTCTGTTTTGTAAGCGATATAAACGTAGCGACCGTTTAGTTTTACAGCTAGTTTTCAGTCCCTTGCTTATCCAATTCTGTTTGAATCTATTAAAGTTATTGATCTTACTTTTAGAAGAAATCAGCCAAAAATGTTACAAGTACGCAAATTTTCCTCACTGTGTCGGAGCAATAGACGGCAAACATATAAGAATAATTAAACCAGATAACAGTGCATCAACTTACTACAATTATAAGTTTTTTCATTCTCTCACTCATTTGTGTTAATGGCCGTAGTTGATGCGGATTACTGCTTTGTTTTTGTAGACATTGGAGTACTGCTTTGTTTTTGTAGACATTGGAGCCCCGGGAAGTAATGCTGATTCAACCATTTTTAAAAATACTACTCTTTGCAATGCGCTTAATAGCAATTCTATCAAACTACCTAATGAAAAAATACTACCCGGATCTACTTTGCCACCTGTCCCATATGTATTTGTAGCCGATGAGGCGTTTGGGTTGCATCAAAATATTATGAGACCTTACGGTGGTCAATTATTGATTGTACAAAAAAGGGTATTTAATTATCGCCTATCTAGAGCACGGAGATACGTAGAATGTACATTAGGCATTTTGTCAAACAAATGGCAAATTTTAAATCGTGCATATATATACCTTTATTAATTAATATTGTGAAGGCATGTTGCATACTTCACAATATTGTACGAAAACGAGACGGCCATCATATTAGAGAAGAAGATTTTACTCATAATCTTGAGAGTATACAAATACCTCAATCAATATGCAGTGGAAGACAAGCCAATAACATTAGAGATGTTTTTCAACAATATTTTATGAGTGACAGCGGAGCCTTAAGCTGGCAATTGTCACAAATTTAATAAAGTTAATTATTGTACCTTAAAAATAAACTTATATAATATTTGTTAAGTTATAATATCTTTGGATGTATTAGTCTATGGAAATAAGTTTAGATAATCTATGATCAAGAAGTCTACGCTCTCTTCCGTTGTAGCTATCCGAGCAAACAAGATGTGTGCCATATTAAATACATTAATTTCGCTAAATAGTTCTCGTTTTCTTCAATAAATAACTAAGTTTTCACAGGTTATGGGCCCAGACGCCCAGTAGGCTTAGATTAGGGAAAGTATTAAGTAAAAGATTGAAAAGTCACGCACGGATATAATTTTCCTTGCAGCTAAAATAGCGATGGTCAACCACACCACGCTACCCCAGCTAAGCCCTGGCTCTTTTGATAACTGGTTGTTTCGTATAAGAGCTATACTGGAAGAAATGGGAATAGTAGAAATTATTGGTGTCGAAAAAATTGAAGATGGCAATGGATGCCAAAGCCAAGAGCATAATAATTCAAAGCATAACGGATCAGCATTTAAATATAATAAAAGATTGCAAAAGGTCAAAAGACATGATAATGGTCCTCAAGAGTACATTTCAAAGAGTACAATCTCCAGAATTAGTCTGAGAAGAAAATTAATCAATTTGAAGCATACTGAAAGTTTAGAACAATATTTTTCAAAATTTGATAACTTGATAAGAGAACTTGAAGTATCCGGTGAGAAAATTGCAGAAAATGATAAAGTTAGTTATATGTTAACTGGTTTAGGTGAGGAATATAATCACATCATAACAGCCCTGGAAACTATTAATCAGGATTTGAAACTGGAATTTGTAAAGTCACGATTACTCGATCATGAAGTAAAGCAAGAAAACTCTCCGGAACCACATTCGTCATTTGTTATAACCTGCTTCAAATGTCATAAGAAAGGACACATGTCATATGAATGCAAGAGTAGAGGTAGAGGAAGAGGCCGTCGTTACAGACATAGAGGATCAAGGCCACAAAATATGGACATTGCTCAACCCGCAGAGGACTCGAAGTACATGTTCACTGTCACAAATGAAGCATTGGCAAGTGATGGTCAAAATGGAAATATTGTGTTTGTTGTTGACTCAGGGGCTACTCAACACTTTATAAAAGCCACCTATGAGGAACATCTTGCTGAAGTTGTAGATTTGAAAACTAATATAATCATAAAAACAGCTAGTGGTGAAACTTTAACGGCAAATAAAAAAGGTTATCTTGATGTTTTATATCGTAACCAGCCTTTAAGATTAGAAGTTGTGCTTGTACCAGGAATAAGTAACAACCTGTTATCAGTTGGAAAACTTGTTGACAATAGAAAACATGTCATATTTAAGATGAAAAAGGTATTAATTATAGCAGATAACAGAAAAGTATATGAAGGTGAAAAGAAAGGTTTATTATACACATTTACATTAAAACTACAAGGTAAAGACTGTGCTAATCTAGGACAAGGAAAAGATGATAACTTATGGCATAAAAGAATGGGTCATATGTGTAGAAAGAACTTGGCAATATTAAGACTACCCTATAGCAGAGAAACTTGTGAAGCATGTATGAAAAATAAATCGACATGAATGGCAATTCAAAACACTGGAAACAACGAGGTCAAACAAAATTGGTGATTTGATTCATACGGATATCTCGGGGCCAGCAAGGGTGCCCACTAAGGAAGGATACAAATATTTTCATGTCATTATTGATGACTTTTCTTACTTCACGCAAACCTACTTGTTAAAAAATAAATATGAAGCGACAGGAAAATTAATAGAATATATTAACGAACTTGAAACCCAAGAAGAGACAAAGTAAAAAGAATAAGGTGTGACAATGGTGGAGAATTTACAGCTAAAAGACTAAAGACATTTTGTGAAGAAAAAGGAATAAAAATAGAATACACTCAGCCATACAGCCCGCAACAAAATGGAAAAGCGGAAAGAATGAATAGAACAATATATGAAAAAGCAAGAACAATTCTAGATGAGTCTAATCTGCCAAGATACCTATGGGGATATGCTGTGCTGACATCTACTTTTCTCATAAACAGATCTCCATGCTCGGCAATAAATAACAAAGTACCAGCAAAAATAAGAAAAATAGAATACTAATACTCAATTATTTCGCTAAATAGTTCTCGTTTTCTTCAATAAATAACCAAGTTTTCACAATACTTACCATATTTATTTTATTTGTCTCGTCCAAATTTTCTAAATCATTATTACAATACCGCAGATTTCTTCCCATGCTTTGAGTGTCAAGTTCTTGTACTTATACTCTTCTAAGCTCTTATCCCATACAACTGGCCTTTTGTGAACCAACGTAATCAGTAGATCGACTTCAATATCAAAATCTATTTTGTTGACAAATGTTCTAGATTTAGTTGCTTATTAGCTTTTTAGTTACTAAAATTTAATCTAACCTACATATTGTCATGTGTGACTTACACGCAAGACCATAAAATATAAGTAATTATAATATACAAGGTGTTACAAAAAAACCCGTAATAACTGAAAGGTGTTGAATAAACTCTTTTGAGGAGTCCTTAGTAAATTTCTTACATTTATGGAATTAAATTTGAATTTCGAGTAAAAATAATGTTACATAATAAAGTCGATAACGTGCATCACATCACTAATTCAGGTTCATGACCCTACTAGGAGTAATAATAACCAACCACCTCCTCCCTCCTGGTTATCTTTTTCGTGTTCACAAACTTGGAATAGCCGCCAAAAAGTCATGTTCGCCTAGTACATTTATCCCTACACAGTACACACACGCACAAACTCAAAGTTCTCTTTTTTTCACGTACGAGACAAAGTCAAACAAATGAACGAAAATAACTAGCATAAAACACAATCATGATGCGATGACGGTTACGTCAATTCAATTAAGAAAGTTTGGGTACTTTACCTACAATAGTGGCTCGAAATGCTGTCCTCCTTCTTGGGTGCACAATCTTGCCCGCCTTGATATGGCCTGTGTTGCATTTCGCACCATTTTAGGCGTTATGGTAGCGAACACAAACCGCACACAGTGTTCAATTTCAGCCACTGTATGGCAGTCCGTAAAATAAACCTTGTCTTTTACATAACCCCACAAAAAAGTCCAGTGGCGTATAGTCGGTAGAACGAGCCGGCCAAGCGACAGGTCCCGCGCGGCCGATCCATCCTCCTGGAAACCGAGAAGTTAGGTGCACTCGTACATCACGAGCGAAATGTGTCGGGGCACCATCGTGCTGGAACACCATCTCTGTTCTCTCTGTCTGTTTGTTGGTCGAAGAAATCGGTTTCGATTACCGGGATGTCATCAATGGCGTCTTTGAACTCTTCTCTCGAAAACGTGATCCGAGGCGCAAAGTCATTCGGAATTAGTTCCTGGATACGACGGTAGTAGTACGGGTGTTGACCATCATCTTTAAGTATTCGCCACACTGAATATGGGTTATGTTGAGTCTCGCCCCGGTATGCACTGTACTGATCGTCGGTTCACTTTCGAAAAGCTGCAGAACCTCTTCTACACGTTCTTCATTAGTATTTACCGATAAAGATCCAGGCTCGAGCTAATTTTCCATCAGCTCGACCTACACACAACATCATTTCATAGTATTCCGCATTGGAAATCACAGACATTTTCAAAACACACACGTAAACACAGGTTTCGCAACGAAAACGTAACGAAAGCACCGAACACGCACAAAGCGAATGAACGACTGACCGCCTCGCCGCTCGCCGGCAAACTATGAAACTATCGTGGCCGCCTAACCGCGCCGACAAAGGCGGGCCCGCCTTTGTCGGCGCTTGTGTCGGCGCGGGCGCCCATTTTGCGCCCTGGTACTTGGCTAGTGGTCGTCAACAGTTGTAAACGTGTTTTTTGTTTTTAAAAAAGATATAACTTAGAATTTATTTTTAAAACTTATTTTCATTTATTTATAATCTTTATTGCAATAATAAGGTGTAAGAAAACATAGATGTACGCAAAAATAATTTTCTTTTAGTTAAACCTAGTTGAGTTTAGTTTACGTAAGGTGCGGGTGACATATCGCATTAACAGATTTACTTATTAAGTTAGTTAAGTAGATAACCTACAAAACGTAAAAGCTGTTGCTATTTTATAAGTCTCGATAGCCAGTCATATTTTTTTTATAAGTAACAAGGTAATTTTTGATTTTCATACAACAAATGATTCGATGCGATCAAGCGAATAACCAAGTTTGCAAGTAAGCTAATCTAACTAAAACTTTTATGATAAATGAGCCAAATTGCTGTCTTATGATGACCTGCTTTTATCACTTGTCTCCTAGGTGTAGTTGATCAAATTGTCATCTGCAAAGTTTTATTTAATTTAAAATCAACAAAATGTCAAAATGTTGTTTAACTCTTCGTCTGTTTGGTTCCGCAAGAAACTGTAAAAACCAAAATACGTGGGCGGGAACAGTGATGTTGTCCTAGTACTCCATTCCCGTCAAACCCCTTTATCTAGTGGATCGAGTATGGATCTCGGTGACCGAAGGTTCTAGGTTTGATTTCTAGGTCAAAAATAAGATATTATTTGTTAAAATAGCGGATCATAAAGTCTTACACCAGGGTGTACATACACCCCAGCATACATGCCAAGAACAATGGTATTTTCTTACTCCATTCTGCCGGTTATTTTAACGATATTAATTGTATGTATGGTAGAATTCAAGGTCAATGAACAATGTATTTTACCAGATTAGCAAAAGCAACAACGTAGATTTTTCCTCAGCTTCTGTCTTTTTTTTTTAACAAACAAATTAATAATTATTGACGATTGGCAGCCTATGGTCGGAAATCAAAAAGTTTTTTATTTATACGGAACACACTAAAGAATCGCTACCAGGAGTAGCAAAAAGGAGTGAAATGAAACGTTGCAAAGAGTAATCAACAACAGAAAAGTCTTTGGCAACTTCCGATAATGCATCAGGCACATAAGTTTAGGTTTAGTTCTGGTGGTTCTGGT
Organism: Anania fuscalis; assembly: GCA_950371115.1. Classification (NCBI taxonomy): domain Eukaryota; kingdom Metazoa; phylum Arthropoda; class Insecta; order Lepidoptera; family Crambidae; genus Anania; species Anania fuscalis. Next base: position 11,630,029 of record OX493344.1, read on the forward strand.
TTAGGTGTGGTGATTAATCATAAGTTACTTTCAAATAATAGGAACAAGACATGAAAATTATCATTACTTTCATACGATGTTTTAGTGTTATTAAACCGACAGCAGTAAACCAGTTAATTATTACAAGCATTAGAATATCAGTCTCAGCTTCTTGTTTCTGGTCTTCTGTGAAACCACGACCAGTGCGAAGATTGAACTCCTAGCTTCTAGCAAGTTTTATGTTTTTGGATGATAATTCACGATCAAAGGTTACTATTTTTTATTACATTAACATAATTTTAATGAATTTGGCATGTAATATTACGTGTCATGTGCAAAATAGGCACTTAATGTGGAGAAAGTTGTATTCTGAATTTAAAATAGTCTATGATTTATGAGGTCAATGACTCTCACAGCTGATAGAACGGCGTGGAAATTACGATAAATTCATATCGATATTTTAAAAAAACTTCGATATAAGTTTTTTCCGAAAGCATAACAGCTAGAACAAAAAGGACAGCGCCAGTAATCTCAGTTTCATTTACCATCTATCTCATTTCAGGCATTATTCGTTTTTTTGAAACACCTTGTATTGTAAATTATTTCGTATGAAGTGATGATTTATGTTCCTTTTCACATATCGACGATCAGAAATTCAATTGGCGTAAGGGACATGGGGGTAAAAAAATTTTATTGCACTATTCTACTTAACTTTTTCTCCTCTATCTAATGGCATACTTAATTCTTTGCGATCTTTACAAATAAGGCCCTTAAGACCAAATTTTTTTTTAGGGTAATTTTCAATTTTGTGACAAGTACTCCTAATAAGAAAATAATATAATTTTTTAACGTAAATACCAATTGTATTTAAATATTGGGTGTAATAAGCTTGATATTTTCCTTTTGTCCTTTACAACATACACAAAATGAAATGAGTGTCTTATACGCCATTTTCACTTTTTATTCCACTGCAACAAATTTGGCGTAAGTACCTCAAACTTTTCTTTCTATCCCTTACACTATGGTTATTTAAATGTATTTATACGTTACGCCACTTCGTAGATTAAAAGTCTTTCTTACGTCATAAGATTTTATCAGACATTAAATCGGAAGTCCCTTTTTCTATCCCTTACACCATGGTAATTTGAATATATTTATACGTTACGCCATTTCGTGGATTTAGTTTCTTTATTACATCATAAGATTTTGTTAGACATAACATCGGAAGTCCCTTGTCATGTTATGTCATTTATTTTTTTATAATACAATAGCTGCAACCATAATAGCTGCGCTTTATGACGAACGTATGACGTACGCACCATGAGGTATATTTACTTAGGATATTATTAAAAAATAAGTAACTAGAATAAATACTAAACAACTTTTGATTTATTGATTTGGCAACACTAAGTAAGTGGGACCGAAGCGAATGACCAGTAGGTATTACTGTGCCTGTTTATTCTTGTAAAAAACAAAAGTGCAAGTGATCCGTGATAAATAAATTTGTTATTATATTTAACAGTGTTTTAACAATGGAAAACCAAGAGAAAAATTGTTTACCTAGTTGTTTATTGAGAAGAAAAAGAAAATTAAGTTCGTTAACTCAGTTTCAAAACAATATGTTGTATGGGTGAGTGATTTGAATATTATAGTTATTTCTATTACATTAATTGTTTAAACTAACATAGTTTCTTAAATAAAGTTTATTTGTGTTTAGATAATAAGCTAAACGATGGTAATTATATCTTTATTTTTGAACAAAAATTGTAGTATGTAGTTGTAGGTAGGTACTTACGTAGTTATTACAAACATTTAGATATTATCATTATGATTTGTATTCTAACGTACACCTACTTTGTGTTTTTGGATTCAAATCTGGTATTCTGATAATTTGATTTTTATCATCATCATTCATTAATTCATCAGGAAGTCATCTTAAGGCCATAGCAGGCGAGCGAGTAGGTACCTATTCAAAACACCGTTAGGTTAAGGGGATAACGTATGCTAAATTATTTTTTTAATCTGCACCAGCCAGCGGTGCAGACTAAACAATCTAGCGTAATCGCTGGATATAGAGTTAAAAAATCATATATAATATATTTGTATCCTAAAACATTTGATATTACTAATAACTATTCAAATCACAAATACCTATTTTAGTAAAAAAAATTGAAGGTTACACTTACATAACTTCTGAGATAGGAGCTAAAAATACTTAAAAATTAGTCTTTAGTGTTTATTTTTTTTATAAGTTACTAATTGTTATTATATTACGAAACTTCTAATTCCTCTTTGTGAAAGATACATAAATAACATATATTTTTTCGAAGCTATTAGCATGTCAACTTTCATAGAAAATTACATCGGAAAATAACAATTTTTTCTTGTATTTTTTTTTCCAAGGTAAGTATTACTCTTAAACGGCTCGAGCGGTGTGATAACCTACTAACACAATGTCAATTCAGGCAGGTGCCAGTTTAAAAGAACATAACCCAGACCGAAGAAGTTGACTTTTTGTATTGAAAAATTAGTTTAACATGGAATAAAAACGTAAATTCTCGAAGATTTTTGGGCTTATCTCGTATATATTTTTTTTACATTGCGTGGTAAGGACTGCAACACAACTGTATATTAAGGTCGTATGGGCCCAAAATCAGTGCATTTGTCCGTTACTACCATAAGTTTACTAAAATAAACTTCCTAGGTGTGGTCGTAAAGGACATAGGTTTTACATTTTATCCCTTACAACCTAAAGTTTACTTCACGTGATATCTTGCTATATGGTTGTAAAGGACTAAGTCACAAAATTTGTCATATACAACTAATAATGAACTCAGAATTATAATGATAAAAACCTCTTATACATCATACATTTCGTATAATTATTTTACAAGTCAATCAAACTAATAAAAAATGAAAACTGCTTAGGTACATTCGACATTTTTATTATTAAAGCAAAATAACTTTGTTTTCAGAAACTCCGCAAAGGCTGCAACACACGACGATCCTACTAACGAAAATAATGAAAGCACGTCTTCATTTGGCAGTGTCATTGAAAACACTGATGAGGACATGTCCGATAGTACGAAAGATACTGGAATAGAATTTTCTCCCCAGCCAAAAGGTATTATCCTGAAACAACATCAAACATCAAGCAGTAATTTTAAGCCAGTTATGAATCCAAGTAAAATTAAAACAGACTCTAATAAGATTATAGTTTTGTCCAACATAGTGTTAACTCCAAAACAATTGAAATATCTAGCGAGAAACAAAATGCCAAAAGAATCTTTGCCAGTTTCATCGAATTACGTTCCAAAACCAGTCATTGTCCTTAATTGTCCGATAAAAAAGCAATCAGACTCAACAACAAACGTTTCAAACCAGCGGAATTTAGTTGTTCCTGAACTATCAAATAAAGCCGTGGCGAATTTCCTATCTACTCTTGAATTACCTCATGTATCTGATGATGCGACGATTACTCCAACTGAAAGTGATTTGGAAATAGAAAACGACGTGTTTTTACCAGATACTGTTCCATCAGCAGACGTTGTTTTATATTCGCCATCACATGATGTCGCTGTAAATAATGTGTTAGATCCAAAGAGTGGTTTTTGCTCCCCTTCCCACGATGCATCTACAGACGTTGATATGGAATCTTCAAAAAATGTATTGGAGCTAGAAGACAATACTCTTAGTCCTTCGATGCTTGATTCTACGTCTATCGAAGCAATTGAAAATCCACAGCCTAGCACATCTTCATTAAATCAAAATGTTTTGCACGATAAAAATAAAAATGATTTGATATCGGATAGCAAAAATAATAAAAGAGTTCAAGTAAAAAGGTTTAGAAAATCATGCATTGATTTTGTTTCCGACGAAGAGAAAGATTTTTCAAATGGAAGTTCTGATAATTGGACTGCTAAAGAATCTGAAAGTTCTAGTGATGAAGAAAAGTGTCAGAATAAACGTAAGAAAAAGAAGAAAACTACTAAAAAAGATAAGACTACAGAAGAGTTAAAAGTAATTTCAAAAAAACGAGTGAAGAAACCCAACAAAAAGAAACAACTGAAAAAGGCTAGAGAACAAGGAAAGGCGTATATATCGAAAGCAGGAAAAGAAATAGCTGAAAAAACTTTACAAGAAAATCCCTGCATTGAAGGTAAATGTGGAAGAATTTGTCACGAAATAACTGAAGAGAGAAGACAATCTTTATTTAAGTTTTATTGGGCTCTTGATCCACAACGCCGTCGTGATTGGTTAGTAAGGTCTGCCAAAAGAGTTCCGATAAAAAGACAAAAAACAAAACAAGATATAAGTAGGAGACAGACTACATACGAATATTATTTAAATGAAGGGGAAAATCATGTGCAAGTGTGTCAGCAATTTCTGTTTAAAACTTTGGATATAACAAAAAAATTTCTTCTTTACACTATAAAAAACGCAAATGACGGAATGGCTCAGATAGAAAAGAGACGTTCAAATGCACCCGTGATCGACGAATCAATCAAAGTATACGCTAGAAAATTTATTAAAGATCTTCCTGCTGTTCCAAGTCATTATTGTAGAAAAGAAAGTACTTGTGTTTACTTGCCACAAGAATTCAAAAACTTGTCTAATTTATATAGACTTTATTTACAAGAGTGCAGAAGTCAAGATTTTCCCTCATTGGCTGAAACTACCTTTACGAAAATGTTTAAAGAGGAATACAATATTCGCTTTCACACACCTAAAAAAGATAAATGCAGTCTTTGCATCCCTTATGAAAACAATCCAGAAAAAGAGCCAACAGATATTATAAATATGAAAGAACACAAGGAAGAAAAGCAAGCCACATACCTAAGATTCAAAATTCATCAAAACTTACTGGATAAAAACACTGTTGTTGTTGTTTGCAGCTTTGATCTCCAGAAAGTATTGAATACCCCATACGGAGAAAGTATGTTATTATACTACAGTCGTAAATATGCCATGTATAACTTAACAATGTATGAAAGCGGCACACAAAACGTATCATGTTACATTTGGGGGAAATGTGATGGAAAACGGGGAGCGAATGATATAGCCACGTGCTTATTTAAGTATTTAAAAGAAGTCGATGACAGGGGCATACAAAACGTCTTGCTTTATTGTGACTCATGCAGTGGCCAAAACAAGAATAAAGTAATTTTGGCAGCTATTAACTACTTTCTTCATACTTCTGAATCTATAGAAGTTGTACAGATCAATTACCTTTTACCAGGGCATACTTATATGCCAGTAGATTCTGTACATGCCGTAATTGAAAATGAAGTCAAAAAACTCATAGTTTGGAGTCCTGACCAATGGCCTACGTATATAGAATGTGCACGAAAGAGGCCAAAACCATACAATGTCAACGTTATGGAATACTCTGATTTTATAAACTGGAATTATGTTACTGCTGACACTTTTACAACATCTTCACTAAAGCAGTTCAAGATGAGAGATATTCGTGTTGCAACATTAAAAAAGAAGGATTTGAAGAAAGTCGAGCTAAAATATTCCATGAAAGATGATACAGAAACGCACACTGTCCTTTTATTCGAAAAACCAAGTGGTAAAGGAAAAGGAAAAAGAATAAAAGGACAGAAGACAAATGAATCACAGATGACCAGCAATGTATCACTTTTACCTTCACTTTACGAAAATCGTTTGTGTGTATCAAAGGCCAAATACAAGGATTTAAATAATTTATGCAAAAATAACATTATTCCACGAAGATTTCACAATTTGTATCTCAATCTTCCAACTGCAGACGATGTGATCGATGTTTTACCCGAAACCGATGAGGAAGAAATAGAAAATGGTTATTATGATTAAGATACTTTATTAATAACTATATAACTCAGTCAGTATTATAAAATATGATTTGATGGCACATATAATTAATTGACTATGTACCGTCTTATAAATTGACGTGGAAATTTAAGGTTCTGTAGCTTGTATTAGTTTTATTATGCAAAAAATACTACAGTGCTCAATTACATTTACATCATTTTTTTATTAGTAGAAGTCACTTATTACTTTAAATTTATAACTAACAATATTACATTGACCTTTACAACCGGTCAGTTAATATTTACTTGTGGATGTAAGGGAAAAATTACAAAATTTACTAAAGTGTAAGGGTCACTATTCATGTAATTGTTTATTTCTATCTTTTGTTAATAGTCTCAAATAAAAGAGCATTTAATTTCAAGTATATTTGTTAAAGACATCATCTAAATAGCTTTTCAAATAATAAAGTTATAACTAATTTATTTTTTTGTTTTTTTTATTGCTCCTCCCGAAAACCTATACATTGTCCCTTACGACAATTGAATTTCTGACCGTCGATATTTTAATGTCTATTAAATAGTAAAAGTAATTGTTACACCTTAAATGTAAAGATTCAGTGTAACTATTTCGCCGAATCAAAGTATCTAGGTACGATAATTGTTATGTCTTTATGTACATAAAATTGCACCGTTCCTAATTAACCCTCTTTAGAACAGCAGATGTAACCCTAATTTTTATTTCACGCTTACAGCACTTAATTGTAGTTTTAAGGAACACAGGAATTGTAAAAAATAACATGAATGCAGTGCATATTTCAGGAAAGCTGCAAGATTTAAATGATTTTTTATTATTAATAAATCAGCAAGGTCTCTAATACACGAAGATTTTTCTATTTCGTCTCTGTAAGTGGATCGAAAACTGACAATATCTCTGACAAATGATTCAGATATGTCTTTTTTATATATCTCAACAAATTAATTATATAATATTTAAAAGAACAGTGTCATTTCAAACTTTTAAAGTAGAAGGCTGCAAAACACTGAAATTTGAAACAATTTCATTCATTGGATGGAAACGCGATTTTAGTTATATGTTCACTTTGAACAAACTTTCCGGATCTTGGAGACGCTCATCTTCGCAAAGCTCATCAAAATGGCGTTTTACTTTCCTCTGGCGAGTTTTAGAAAATTCAATGGTGATGGACCATTTTTCTGACACAATTTGCTTCTATTTTTAAATTTTCAAATTTATGTCGATACCTTTCCAATTCTTGTAGACAGATTTTCAAACGTTTTAAGGCATTTGAAAGATCGGTGGCTTTTGACTGAAGTGCTTTAAAGGCTGCATCGATAGTAAGTAGGATCTTGCAATAGAAAACCAATAACATAATAAAATAGTAGTTTTCGATCTTCTTTTTGAGTGAAACATCTTCATTTCTTTCATCGAAATTCCATCGAATAACCAACACGGTTCACAATACGCCTTCTGAAGTATTAAATAATAGGATAGCCATGTACGTTCAAGTTTCACGCTAGACTTGGAAACAATATTTGGGGTCACAATGTCGCCCCGATTACTGCAACTAGGTGTCGGTGGATATAAAAACAACGCCAGATCTTAATTGAGAAGTGATTTCTGCCAAATTATAAGTAAGGTCATTCATTTTGATAGCGTTGACGGCAACTGGTGTAACTTCAATAATTTAATCAGCTATTTCCGCGACCTTTTCAAGTGACAACTCTGATTGCGTTATTAAATTCGCCTGAATATTGGAAGGTAGCCGCTGTAACCATAATAGCGTAAAAAAAAATCATCAGTAAATTTTTTACCCGCAAGTGATCTCAAATGGCGTAGAAACTGAGTGGGTGTGCGATCACCAATCTCTTCACCCGAAATGAGTTTTCTTACCCGTTGCGCCTCCGAAATTGAATAACGACGAAGCATTTCACTTTTTATCCAGTCATAACTCTGACCTTTAGGCGAGGGCCTAATAACAAGGTCTTCGACCTCATGCGCTAGCCTGGAATCGATTTGCGCCACGGCATAATTATATTTTGTCTCATCGACAGTTATCCAATTTTGCAGCTCTATATTTTGTTGTAATAGCGCATTGTTCTGATCTAAAAGTTGCTCAATTTGCTTTTGAAAGTCATGTAATTCAGCCATGCCTAATAAATATTATACAGCACCAACCTCGTGTACCTGCTGCCTGTTACTACCTTAAACTAAATATTTTCAATTAAATATCAGTTTAAAAAAAATACATACATGTTAATATTAGAAAAATAATAGGAATAAGAAAAACTAAAGGGAAACGTAATTGCTGCGTAATATGGCGGTAAAATAAACCAATCTCGCTCCGGAGTCCACCACGCTGAATCATACACAATAGATGATGCATCGAATTACGTTGAAATTCTTGGTAGAGTACAGTCTAATAAATACCTCCTTCTCTCTTGTCAGTTGTCCGTCTTCAAATAAATAATTTTGCGAGTTCGTTCATAAATTGTTAAACGATTTCGTTGCAATTTTGCTCGTATCTTTTGTCTTGAGGGTTATCACTTTGGGGTCACAATGTCGCCCCAATTACTGCAACCAAGTGTCGGTGAATATAATAACAACGCAGATCTTAGTTATTTAGAACTTTTGTATTCATATATAACTTCTCGTTACAATTCTATAATAAAATTCAACCAACTCCTTGACAAGCAAAATCCTAATAAACTCGTCCCTATAGCAACCGTCCATAGTGCCAACCGAACCCACTTTTTCGGTAGTCGGCATTGGCACCAAAGACATTCGCCAAAATTATAGTAGTTTTTCTAGAAAAGATCTATTGTCACTATCTTTTAAGAAAGGGCCTTTAGGTTTACATTGTCCGTTTTCAATCATGAACCTTTTCACTTGATCAGAGCTCTTTAAAATTTCCCTTATCAGTAACATATGGCGAAGATACAATATTTTTCAAGCTAAAATATAATTCTCTTTGATTTTTGCTACAAACTTGTTGTGGTTGTTCTGGATCTCTGGTGTTGGGTGCTGCATCTGATAATTCTGCTATACTTTTAGTATGGTATATTTCAATTCTTCACTTTTCACTCGACTTTTCATTATTTAAGTCATCGTTTTTCAAGTACTGACTAATTTTAGGTAGCTTTTTATTTTTTTCTTCAGTCTCCCTCTTTCTCTTTTGTTTTTCGCTTCCACTTAAATATTTTCTGGAACTAGACATTTTAATATCTAACTGTTACGATAAACTTTACCACCATTTTCATATTCAATAAAAGAACAAATACGAAAAATCAAAGATACAAATCACCAATTGTCAAAATAATCACACAAAGAATACGCAGTCAGTAGATCCCTCACAAAAAAATATCAAATTCGGAATTCCCCTAACATAGTGTTGCTAGTCGCCCCAGCAGCAGCGCCACGAAAAAAGTGAAAAAAAAAGGGGAATTCCCTGTTCGTCAATGCTCACCCGCGCTGCCAACTTACCGCGACAAAATATGTAGAAACCAATGGATGCGTTCTAAAATGAATAGAGATGTGCAATTACCGGTATTTTGACTGACGGTTTTTTGACGGTCATAAGTACGTAAAATTACTCGTCACCGGTAACGTGCACATCTCTAAAAATAAATCAACATCTTTTTGTTCAGGTTGGTTGAAATGCTTAACGACTAACTTATGGTCTTTAGTCGTCTCACTTTGGATTTTAAGCAGAACTTATAAAAATATAATTTTCAAATAAAATAAAATACTTAGGTACAATGTAAAAAAATATTTTTGAGCTCGCGGCCTCTTGGGCCGGGGGGGCCTCTTGGGTCGGAGGCCAGTGGCATTTTGCCAGCCCTGTCACCCTGTTACGCCACTGGTACTGAAGCCCTTATCCCTCTACAATGGACCTCTGGGCGGATAAACCGTTTTTGTCCTATACTCATGGCATAGAGAAAGAATAATTCTACGTAAAACAGAGGGACAGTCTCGGTACTTTGAAAATTTCCACCTTAACTCGCGCGAAAGACAGCGAAGGTGGTGAGTAAATGGAACTAAAATATAACTACGCCATCGTTTGTTTCCCTCTCTGACTAGATGGCACTATCTGCGCAATGATGGATAACCATGCCCATAATTCATAGAACCATAGAGAAAGAATTATACTACGTCAAAATAGAACATTAATTTACATTAATTTCTGTTTCAGTCCGTCAGAGAATGCCAAACCACCATAAGGTTTACAATTGTTTGCACACTCTGTCAAAAAATATAAACTAACACTTGAGTCTTATAAAAGCAAAGTCAGCAACATCCACTTTAACCAAAAACCCTACAGAAGATTTTTTTTATTTACGCGTCACGCAGTATCTTTTAGTTATTATTAGTTACATTGTTGCACAATAACAATCGCTATAACTAAAATAAATATTTAGATAGATCTTTGATTTTCAGTTAAATAGTAAACTGTTTTTGGATATTGCTGTTTTTGCATCGAATGTGTGGATTTTGCTGCTTCTGCATCAACTATAATTAGATATTGCTGCATTTGCAATGGTGGGTTTTGGAGTTTAAGCAGAGAAAATATTCTTGATACTTTGAATGACAACTTATTAAAAAAATTGTGTATTAAATGAACAAGTGACATAATGTAAAACGGAATAAAGGTTATCTAAAAAACTTTTGTGTTGCGAAGTAAATGGAGTTTCTGGATTAAACAACTTTATTTCTTAGTATTAATTATTTATATTTAATAAAAAGAACGGTCATAATAATTTCAAAGATCAAAATTGGTCATTTGCACTCATTTACCGCTTCTTTTTAGCTATGTTTCTACTCCATTTTTCGGGTTCTACTTTTCTATTTCGACTGTTTTTATTATCATAGGGGCTCGGAAAACATTCCATCTTTGAGTGTATTATGGATAACGAGAAAATTATTAATTTTTCCTGCTTAATTCACTTATTAAATAAACACACCACAAAACAACAACAAAGAAGTCGCCATACTAATGACGTCTAAATGGCGTCACCTGATTGGTCGAAAAGGATAATGCTGTATTTGCGTCAAGCACTTGGGATGATGCTGTTTTTGCTACTAACCTGAGTTTAAAATGTCTGTTTTGTATGGGATATTGCTGATTTAGCTACCATTTTATTGTTTTATCGAAATATGTTGACATTTTACTACAAGACTGCATTTAAAGTTGCTACAGTAAAAAAAGTGGATGTTGCTTACTTTGCTTCTATATGACTCACTTGACAAATTTCGAAAATCGTTCTAACGTCCTCGTAGCTTAGTTGAAAAGGCACTCGCTCGTAGTTTCTATGAGGTATGGGTTCGGATCCCACATGATGCGGTCTCTTTTTTTTCAAGTTGTTATAATATTATCTTGAATAACTTTTTGTGCGCATCCATAACTTTTTTAAGACATTAAGTACTATATTTTATCTTCATTTTAGTCGGTTGCTGATTTCACTAGAGTATGATCCTAATTTTTATGAAAACTGATGACGGCGAGCTGGGACCCATTTTCTATTTGTTATTTATTTTGTGAATATTATGTAAAAAAAATAATCAAAAGTTCAGTACTGAGTTTAGTTATTAAAAATGGTTTTAAATGTGAATAAACATTTTTCATCAAACTATTTTAATACAAGTCTGGATTTCGATAAAATATTGTCGCCGACTAAGATTCGAAGTCGCGCCCATGGAATATTAGCCCGAATTCTTAGCACTTTTTTTTTTTTTTTTTTTTTTTATTTGAGATGGGCTTACTCTTGACCCCAATCTTGCTCTAGAGCATAGATGGGATCTACGATAGAGCGAGCTTGCCCAGAAGATGCCTATTCACTCTGGACTTAAAGAGAGTCAGGTTATATGCACTCGGAAATACAGACGCAGGCAGGGAATTCCAATCCTTAGCTGTGCGCATTATAAAAGATGATGAGAAGCGCTTAGTGCGGGTTATGGGTATATCAACTAAGAACGGATGGTAGCCGGCCGTGCGTCTGGATGTCCGATGGAAGAAAGGTGACGGTGGTATGAGTTCATGCAGCTCATGAGCACACTCTCCGAAGTACAATCTATAGAAGACCGATAGGCAAGCAACCTTGCGGCGGTGAGCCAGGCTGTGCAGCTTGGACGCCACCAGTTTTTTATCGCCTATTATTCTCTTGGCTCTGCGTTCCACCGAGTCAAGTGCAGCAAGTTGGTATTTCGCCGAGCCGTCCCAAAGGTGGCAGCAGTACTCCATGCAAGATCGGACTTGGGCTTTGTAAAGAGTTAAAAGCTGTCCAGGCGTGAAGTACCGCTTGACTTTATTCAGGACGCCCAACTTTCTAGCTGCAATTTGAGCCTTAGACTCGATGGTGGTGCCAAAGTTGAGGTCAGAGGACAACTCCATGCCAAGAAGTTGTAGAGTGCCGGTCACTGGAACAGATGTACCTCGGAAAGTAGGAGAAAGGGTGAAAGGACTCCTTTTTGTGGAAAAAAGACACGCCTGCGTTTTAGAGGCATTGAAGCTGACGAGATTGTCATCGCCCCACTGGGAGACGTTACTTAACGTCAGGCTCGTACGCTCAACCATGGCCTCTCTCAGTCTTTGGACCTCAACTCCACCGGCTCCTGCACTAGACAGATACTTCTCCGCGACAGTACTGTCATCTGCGTACCCAACAATACCTGAAGATAGCAGGTCATTGATGTGCAGCAGGAAAAGAGTCGCAGAGAGCACAGAGCCCTGAGGAACTCCGGCGTCAATGGCCTTGAGGTCAGAGGAGCAGCTGTCAATGACTACTCGGATCGACCGTTCACTTAGGAAGTCAGCCACCCAGCTACAGAAGCCAGTGGGGATACCGTACGCTGGAAGCTTGCTCAGCAGACTCGCATGCCAAACCCTGTCGAAAGCCTTCGAAATATCCAGCGACACTGCGATTGCTTCGCCGTGGTTTTCGATGGCTTCGCCCCAGCAATGCGTTACATACACTAGAAGATCCCCAGTTGAACGTCCCCGGCGGAAGCCATATTGACGATCACTGAGAAGATCATTGTCTTCTAGGTATGAAAGCAGTTTGCAATTTAGAACTTTTTCCATAACCTTACAGAGTATGGAAGTGATGGCGATCGGTCTGTAGTTACTAGGGTCGGCACGGCTACCCTTCTTGGGTACTGGTTGCACATTGGCAAGCTTCCAAGATTTTGGTACGATTTCTGTCGTGAGAGAGAGGCGGTACAGTCGCGTCAGTACGGGAGACAACTCAGGCGCACAATACCTCAGCACTCTTGCTGGTATGCCATCAGGACCACAGGCCTTGTTCACGTCTAGACCAAGAAGGGATCTACGGACCTCTTTGTTGTGCACTGTGATCTCTGGCATCAAAGAATCACATTGAGGCAAGGTGGGTGGACGTTTCGAGCCAGCGTCTAGACGTGAATTGCTTGCAAACAGATCGGCAAATAAATTTGCTTTCTCTGTTGCTGTGTGGGCAAGTGACCCATCAGGTTTCTGCATTGGAGGTAGTGTAGGAAGGCAGAAGTTAGATTCGACTGATTTCGACAGGGACCAGAACTGCTTACTACCCTGTGGGTAAGATGCAAGTTTCGCCCCAATACGGCTGACATGGTCGAACCTAGCTTTTCGCAGCACCCTTTTGCAAGACCTGGCGGCTGTATTATATGCTCTCTTCTTTGCTCGCACCTTTCGCGCTCGCGCTTTTTGATCTCGAGCTTTTACCCAAGCCTGGTAAGCTGACTGTTTACGAGCCTCAGCTCGAGCACAGTCTGCATTGTACCAAGGTCGGGCTTTGTAACCGAGCGGGATGTCGGAAAATGGAATGAAATATTCCATTCCCTGCCGGATAACAGCTGTGATCGCATCAGCGACGCATGAGGGGTCTTTCGAAGAGAAGCATAACTGCCGCCACGGGTATGATGCAAAGAAAGCTCGCATCTCGTCCCAGTCTGCTGACTCGTATCGCCATACTCTCCTCGTACCCCTAAGGGTGTAATCCGGAGGAGAGCAGATCGATACGGATTTCACTACACAGTGGTCGGACGATCCCAGTGGAGCCGAGACTGAAACCGAATGTCTGTGCGGATCAGTTGTCAGCAGTAGGTCCAGGCAATTGGGTGTATGATCAGCGATATCCGGTATTCGCGTCGCTTGTTCCACCAGCTGAGTGAGATCTAGCGCCAATGCTAGCTTGCGGGCCTCTCGCCCAGCATGGTCAGTTTTCTGGTATGGGAACAGCCACTCTTTGTGGTGGGCGTTGAAGTCCCCCAGAAAAACAAGCTCTGCTGTTGGATATCGCTGAAGTGCGGAGTCTGCCGCCTCAGCAAGGTATTCCATAAGCCGAGTCGTCTCCCGATCTCCACTGTGCGAACGGTAAACACTAGCGCAGAGAGATTTCTCTACCCCAGTGTCCACCAAAAGCCACAGCACAGGAAATTCAGGCTTCTCAAAGCAACGGAGACGCTTACAGCAGATGTCATCGCGAACATACACACAGACCCCTGCACATTTCTTGAACTTATGTTCGAGAGTGTATCCAGGGTAGTTGAGGTATGCCACGTCCGACGGTGTTGCTATCTGCGTCTCCGTTAAGAAGAATAAGTGCGGCTTCTCGGTCTCCAGGTGGTGGTGGACCGGGTCGAGATTTGAGTGCAGACCTCGGATGTTGGTGAGGTGCACTTTGAGTGGGAGGAAGTGTCGCCGTTGTTTAAACTTTTTCTTCTTCATTTGTGTAGTCATTTTTTTAAGAGTTTTAGTGGGGGAAAGAAAAAATAAAGTCGAGGCGCTGCCTAGCAAACCCTACTCGTACTTTTCGGCTCAGCCGATCAGAGGGGAACTCGCTTGGAGACTGCGGGGACGCCCGAGCCCCCCCGATACCACTCCACCGGGTCCTCCCAACCAGTCGCCAACTGGCACGGTGGAGCATAACGGGATTTTTCGCAAGTTGGCGGGGCAGCCTTTACGCGTGGCTAGCGCGTAAGTCGGGCCCCCTACTGACTGCGGTCGGCCAACGGCTGGGACCGTGCCTCGGATCCCGCTACCCTCCAGAACGAGTTACCCGATACAGCATCGCCTAAAGACAGAGACCGGTTCCAACAGCGCAACTGACTTAGTTTCAAACCCCCAATGGCACTGGCACTCCCGCACACCGACGGAACACAGCAGGGCTGCTTGGCGCCGGACTCCGGCGGGATGGTGGTCGCGAGCCAGGCGGCCCCTTCCAGGGCCTACCACCGCCTTTGGGATCTTCTGCCGCCATCACAGATTATGATGACGTTGCCCGGGGTGGACCGCTAGGAGGTAGATCCCAACCACCCCAACTTTGGGCATCGATACTTGACAATACATAACGAAATTACTAATTAGGTTATAGCTTGAAACGACCGTTTATGACATATTTACGTCATTTAGACGTGACCTTTGGACGTGCGTGACACACAAATGCCTTTAAATAAAATTAATTGTTTATCAAAGTTGATAAAAAAAATTGGAAAAGGGTTACCAAATTGTCTTTTTTTTTAAAATTATTGCTTTAAAAAAGCATTAAATTAAAGAAAAATCGCTTAAAACCATTTTAGCCATATAACTATTTTTTTACCTTATGTAAAACAAACGTCGATGCAGCATGATATTTTCTAAGTTAGAGAGTAAGCTTGTAAATCGTATGCCATGCAATATTTTGCAAAGAGAATGTTATGCCAAATAAAACATTTGATTAAATGAAACATGACAAACAACTATTTGTTAAACAATAATATCCCAAAAAAAGATTTGCTTACTAAAAAATTGCAATGAGTTGTTTTGACAAATGTTTTTTTGCCAAATGAAAATTTGTGTAAAATAGTTGGGTTGTGATATTATTACGTAGTATTATTTGATCAGTGCTTTTGACCGTTAATTACCAGAGAGTATATAATCACTCATTTAAAAAATATACTTACATTTTAAAATTTGGTTTTCCTTTATTTATTTTTTCAAATTATTTGATAAACTAATACGAAATGCATATTACCTCTATAATCAACATAAGTGTTTAGTTTTTTTCAATCCAATAGCTGACGTTGCGTTTACATAAAAGATAGTTTAAGTTAAAACCGGTAGATGGCATTATACTGAAATTGTTTTAAATTTTAGTTAAAATAATTTGTTTTGAAATAAATGTATAATTTTATTAACATTTCATTTTTAAAAAAACAAAAGTGTTAAAAAAGTGTTTTGATAACGTTTTTATCAAGAGTTATAGTTCATTGATATCAAGCCCAGTCCTAATGAGCCTTGTAGTGACACCTATTCATTTTTAATATGTACTAATCCTAGGATATATGGCGTTGACCAGACATGCTCATGGTAACAACATGAACAAAAAAGAAACTACTACACAAGGATAACGACGTTTAGAAAAGGCGAAATTGAAGCGTCAGGAGAAGATTGCTAATGAAAGCGATGTCCACAAGCGGCAACGCTTAGAAAAAATAAGTTTGGCAGTAGCTAAACATAAAGAAAACGAGTCGTTAGAACAACGCACCAATTGGGAAAAAACCCATACAATACATGAAACACAAGAGGGAAAGAAAAACGAATCTTTAGAACAACGTACTAATGGGCAAGATATTGAAAGAATGCATACACAAGAGAGAATGAAAATCGAATCGTTATAATAACGCACAAATAGGCGAGGTATCGATAGAATACACACACAAGCGAGAAGAAAAATGAATTACTAGAAGAACACTTTGCCAGGCTCGAAAGGAACAGAATGCTCAGTCAAGCAAGTCAATTAACACAAACAGCAGAGGAACGCATTGTAACAGCAGAGAATGAACGGCAGAAAAAGGCTAACCAGAGGAATTTGCAACGTGGTAGTGTTGAGTACTTTAATAACGCGATAAATACATATTGCGATAAAGTGTGTAATATTTGTACGAAGAGAGGTTATCCACATCAGATGACTAAATATAAAATGAGTGTCATATCTCCTACTTATCTTCCACGAGAATTATGCGAGAATAATGAAGAATTGATGCTGTGTTACCGATGTAACAATCACGTAAGTAAAACTAACAGTCCGTACCTCCTTCTAAGGCATATTGGAACAGCATGGAACCTGGGCCTATAACTCGCGTTATACTACAATTGGCGCAAACTAAAAAGCGCCTTCGTTCACGAATAATACCTTTTTTAAAAATTTAAAAGTTTGACGGCTTATTTGGACAATATAGTTTTCGTGGCCAAGCAGTTCTTTGCTCAAGATCTTTTCTCGTATTTTACAAGCATCATGGCATCAAGGAAATGTTGAAGTTTTTACATCGGGCTATGCTGGCGTGTAATGCTGGGCTATGCTGGCGTGCAATGTTGTGCTATGGCAATGAATAAACTAATAATTTTTGTGGAGTTTTTTATTTATTTATTTACTGAGTTTCGCATTAATTAATTCCAACGTGGTTACCCAAGCGAAGCTATTTGAAGATGTAGGAAAGAAAAAAGCTAGTTGGCTTCAGCGTTGCCACCTTGGATTTTTATAAAGCGCTAGGTCAAAAGTAAAAAGTTGCCAGATTTCACAAATTTGGAACACAAAAAAACCACCAAATAACGCTAAATTATTGCATTGAAATATCACATTCAAGAAACCCAAACGTAAATTTAAAACGAACGAATATGTTGTTACGTGGTGCAAAAATTAGACAAAAATATTCGTTACAACTTGATATTATTTAGTTCCTAATCTACAGGCAATGAAATAAAACGACATAACTACAAGTATGTTCATTTGTTATTAAGTTGTAACTAATCAGTACAGTATGAATCAAGAGAAACAAGTTATATATTGAAATTAAAATTCAAGATTATCAAATGTTATATCTTCCATAACTTCATCATAATTCGCAGACGCCGAAACTTCTGTCGACGACGCCGACGTCGATGCAAATGTTGTTGCTTGTGGTTGATTTTTAAATAAGTACTTAGTGTTTTTTCCAATAGCTGCGATGACATCATTTGGTAATTCATAATTGTAACATTTTGCATCATTAATTTTTGATCTATTTCTGATAAAAATTATCGCATTTAGAAGAGGACCAGCCATCTTGTTCCGTAGTTTGCTTTTCACGATGTTCATCACACTGAAAATTCTTTCGATACCCGCATTAGATTGGGGTAAAGATAACGAAGATATGGCAAGATCAACTAGTTCTGCAAAGTCATTTATACCCGCTGCGTTTCGGTAATCATCTACCTCAACCCATAATTTTATAACATCGTTTGTATTTTTCCATTGGATAAAACAGATAGTGTGCCACTGATTGAATATCTTGTCAATATCACTAGCAGTATAGCCATGTTCTTTAGCTAGTTCCGAAATGAAATTGTCCGTACCTTGGCTGACTATGGTCTCTGGGTCTAATTTTGACATCAATTCCAGCACATTATAATTGGTCGGCAGTCTTTGTTGAATTTCCTTGGCTAGCTTCACATTAAAATCAATACAGCGATGTGTTATGACTGATATAGTATCAGCTGTTAACGATGTTTTTTCACTCTCCGATTGAAAGAGGTAGCCCATGTATGGGACCGGGTTAAGGTTTTGGTCGATATCAATATTTAAAAAAATCCTTATCTGTAATGGCTGCATTCGGTAACAGTATCCTGTTGCAAACTGAACGTAATAGTGTAATCAGCACATTTAATAATTTAAGAGGATTCGCACTTTCGCTTTCAAAGCTTTTCAATGCGATCTGCACATCGTTTAGTACACTTTTCAAAAATAGCAAATACAAATAATTAGATTCATCCTTGTACATGAAACATAATCGATCTGCAGTGTTTGCAAAACGCCTTCGTATCATCACCAGGTAAAGGTTTAAGCCAGGATTTAAATTCGTCATGTGATTCCCACTCTTTTCCATACTTTTGTGCATAGTTTTTTTTCTTGAATGGAATTTCCATTATTGGATATTATTAAGCGTCAGGATTTCACACACTGTAACCTATTAAAAACGATTTCGAGATTTCAAAAGCACGAACCAAATTCGAGACATAGAATGACAAGATTATAAGAAAACATTAAACAATGACTGCGCTAAAGAATTCCCCAGTTATAGAGAAAGCATAGAACAATATGAAATTCTGACTGTGCTTAGGGATTCCCCGGTCATAGAGTAAGCATAGAACAGTATGAAATTCTGACTGTGCTTAGGGATTCCCCGGTCATAGAGTAAGCATAGAAGGACCTATAGGTTGACTGGCAGAGAATGCTTCTAGCATTAAGTCCACCTATTGTACATTTCTTTTTTGAGTTTGTGCAATAAAGTTTTAAATAAAAAAAATAAAAAAATAGAACATTAGGAAATTCCGGAATGGTAGGTAAAAATGTGTTGCCAGATTCCATACAGAACAAACCGCTAAATACCACAAAAAAAAAAGCTAAGTTACTAAAAAATAACCCTAAAGGCTTTAAAAAAGCGCCAGTTTTTTCATTCTAAACAGCAATAATCATGAACTGCAGTTTGATGCTCAGTAGAATTACACAAATTATATAAATCATCAAGTACATTTTTAGTACCCTTGTAATATGAGGCGTTATCACAATAGATTTTTGTAGGTTTATTTCTACGCGCAATAAAGCGTTTCAAGCATGCCAAAAATGTGTTAGTTGTCATATTTAAAGCCAATACCCTTAGTAACAAAACATACAAATATCACTATGTATGCCTTTGTAATAATTGGCTTTATAATTCGAGTTTATTTAATATAGAAAGGCCCAACATAATCTGTACCTACTATTTGGAATGGACGAATGCCATTCACTCTATCTCGTGGTAAAGAACCCATTATTTGGGTCGCGGTTTTTGCCTTAAGTTTAAAGCAAATTATGGATTTGTGTACAACAGTCTTTACTTCTCTGATAGCATTGATAAGCCAGTACCTTTCATTTAAACAGCTGAGAAACTTTACTTCCACACTGAGCGTCATCAACGTACGTTGAGTGTTGTAAAACGAATGATGCTAAGGGATATTTATTTGCATACCTTTGCGCAAGCTCTTTAAGACACCGCGTAGCGAGAAATGCTGAGCTTTTTGAGCCATACGTGACAGTCAGTAGTTGAATACACCTCACAGAATCATTCAGGGTGTCACGCCACAATATGTTTTGCAAGCAACAATAATTGTTATCGACAAGTACCTGCCTATACATTGCCTTGACATCACAAAGCAAGACATATTTATATGTGCGAAATTATGTCAAAATGTCAAATAACTCACTGTAAACAGTGGGCCCATTTAGCATAATATCATTTAAGCAAAAACAATTATTTGTTTTCATACTAGCATTGAATACAGCGCGCACTGGCGTGGATTTACTATCAGTATTAATAACTGAATGATGAGAAAGAAAACATACATTTATACATTTCATGCATTTAAATTATTATCTTCGATATCAACATATTTAGCATGCTCCTGCTCTAAATATTTTTTGATAAACAGTCGGTACTGATGATCTCTAGAATCTCATCTTTTGATAAACGCTTTTCAAGATTATAAAACCTTTGCAGTGCATAGGAAAAATAATCTCCCAGCTGCACATTCTCTAATTCTAGTTTTAATGGTAAAGCAACAGAAAATCTTGTAACTTCACAAATTCAATTTTTTTATTGTTCTGCTAACTAATGCTCGCTGGTGGCTTCTTTATAGGCAGTAGGCACCTTTTCACATTCCCAAAATTTTGATATGTTATTATTGAGTTCATACAGTTGACGATCCAATTCCTTACATTGTGAATAATTATAAGAATTACCTTTTATATTTATACATATGTTTGATGCGAGTACCTTGCCAGCCGACACTGGCAGGCTCCCAGCGACTGCATAACCGAAAGTTGAGTATGTTTGATGCGAGTACCTTGCCAGCCGACACTGGCAGGCTCCCAGCGACTGCATAACCGAAAGTTGTGTTGACTAAATATGGGCCAGAGGGTGTTACAGGAATGGATTCATGCTGCAACACCTGGAAAAATATGTCATAACCCAAAAACAAAGATATTTCACCGATTTTGTTAAATTTTTTGTCAGCCAGCTTGATGTGAAGGTATTCTAAAATTAAGAGATATCAAAGGATTGCTGAGGCAAATCATATGTAATATTCTTCACAACGCAGCAAGAAACATCAATCGAGTAATTGTTTGTATTTAGATGAATGGACAGTCAAATTTGCCCTTTGTGAGACACTATTGGTGCCTGCTACCACACCAGAAATAAGCTGATGTGATTCATAGAAATCACAATTGACCTGCTTTATCAAGCTTTCAGTAACAAAGCTTACTTGTGAGCTGCTATCCAGGAGAGCTTTAGCGTAAGTAAATGTACCATTTGTATTAATTAAGCGCACCATTGCTAATAAAACATCCTGAGCTTGTGTCCACATGACCACATGACCTGATGTCTCAGTATTTGGTGGTGAATCTATGTGCAAAAGCGAACTGTGCCTTTTTTTACAAGTGGAACATTTAAGCCGCGGCCTACATTTGCCACCATGTGTATTTAGACATACAGTACACAAGCTTATGTTATCAACAAACTCACACCTCTCTTTTACCGGGCACATTTTAAACTTGGCACACTGGAATAATCTATGTGATTGTTTGCAGTACTTACATGATAGAGTCTCAGAAGTAGTTACCCCTGAAATAACTTCGGACTTCACTGGTTTGGAAACTGACATAGGCAGCTTCTCATCATCTGTATTCTCCAACTGGATGTCAAGTTTTTCTATAAATGTAATAAACTCATTTAAAGTTGGAACTCGTTTGAAATCTCTTTCCAAATCAAACCCCCTGTGGGTGTATGTATGCACCTTTTTGGCCAATATATTAATAAGTAGCGTATCCCATTTGTCTGCAGCTAAATGCAAATTAACATTGCTGACAATTAATCTTAAATTATAATATATATTTTGTAAATGAAAGCAAATCAAATATATTATTAACATGAAAGTTAATAATTTTGGGAATGTTATCATACCTATTTTCTAACAAGGACAGTGCGACTGAATAATTGTCATTTGTGAGCAGCAAATTCCTTATTGGATCTAAAGCTTCTGACCCCAAAAGTGATCTCAAATAATATATTTTTTTACAGGGACCCAAGTTACAGTCTGTGTGTTTGAACTTGTTTATAAATGGATAGTAATCTAAAACATTTTTTCCATCAAAACTGTGTATGTTGATTTAAGGCAGATAATTAAACTCACCTTTGTGTACTGGAGCTGGATTGTGCTCTGTGTTCTTCTCATTTAACTCACGATCTAGAATCGCAATACTATTGTAGTATTTATTTTATTTTTATTTATTTACTTATTGCATTATTGCAAATAATCAATACAATTGAACAGTACAAACCCTGTAAGGGTGTAGCAATTACAATTTCAAATATTAAATATGTAATAATTATAAGTACCTACTATTAAAATTAAAAAATCCTTAAAAACTAGTCAATGTAATTACATACTGTCTAGGCTATTTGGCGCTAGCCAAACGTTGTTTAATTAATTATGTTAGGACCTAAATCTATACAGGTTTATGTGTAGTTTACAGTGTAGGTTGGGTACCTACTAGCCTAAATTTGTATTGCACATTATAAACATTTTGTATTAAATATGTATATGTAGGTTTATTAATTTTATATTTATGTATTTTGCATGTCAATACGATAAGTTAAAGTGTAATGTCGGTTTGCAGGTAAGAACTATTTAAGTTAAAAAATGTATTTGTTTATAAATAATATTACTATACAGTATTTAAAGAATTTAAATAATATTTGTAGACGTCCTTTCCAGCGCCAGATTTACAAGATGCAATGACTTTATGGTTTAGTCGAAAAGCTGCCATGAAAGTATCCTTCTTCTTTATTAGAGGTATTTCTGCCACATGTACACCCCAAGCATCAGTAATACGAAGCTACGCATCATTCGTTGAGTAAGAAGAATGTAAATTGTGTGAGCCAACAAAAGTTAGCGGCTACAGCACTGGGTTTCGAACGGTGATAATTTAAGGGTTTTTAATTCATCAAATTTTATCGACATAAAACCCCCCATGTAGGGGTCTTATTCTTCTTCTCTTGAAATAGCACCTAGATAACTTCAAAAAAATAATTGGTAAAGCATGCAAAAACGGGTTCCCTGTGTAATCTCGAAAGTCAAATAAGCGAATTTTATTTCAACGAAAACTATTGATCGATGCCTTAATAATAAGAAATTTTAATTCACCGATGTAACGATTTACCGAAAACCACCTTACCGATGTTTATTTATACTTAACCGACTGACTAGGTACATCGCCGAACATAACATTTCACCGATAAAAGTGTACTGTTCTTTTAAATATTTTGTTTTTTGTTTATGTCGTATATAATAATTATGTAGTGTTAATAATAAAAATACTAGCTTTAACAAAAAAAAACGTTTATTTCTAATCATAATATTTGTGGATCAACTTACAAAAATAATCAATAAATACAATATTTATAACTCCAAATGGTTTGCGATAGCTCGCAACGCAAAAATGGTATTATATCCATATTTTCACGCTCTGCGTAAATCCTCTGTATAGAATCATATCTATATTTTCTCATTTTAGGGGGAGTTTTATCAATGCTGGCTAGCGCTTTTTCTACAGCGTGATTTGTATTCACCTGCTCCTTTATGAAACTGCGTATGGTGGCATATACGCCGTGGGTACTATTATTTCGCAAATAATTCCACCGCTTGTGCCAGGGATGAACATTGTTCTGGGTCCTCGGCAGTCCGCGACTGTTTACATCATTAATTGACTACAATTGTGGTGGGAATAGTGGTGGCGATCTTGAAATTTTCATCGCAGTACCTTTTGTATCGCGTTTTATATTACCCAGCACATAATAAGTTTCAAACCATTCAGTTATTGAACTTGCTTTTTCCGGTAGAACGTTTTCTTTTATATTAAAGTGCTCCGTTATGCTCTGTATAACGACACTCTTGGCTTTGGCATCCTGTGCTATCTTCTTCTTCCAGTATAGCTTTTACTCAAAATAACCAATTATCAAATGAGCCTGGGCTTAGCTGGGGTAGCGTGGTGTGACTGATCATGGCCATTTTTGCTTTAAGGCAAAATTATATCCTTAAATCTAAACCCACTTTCCCGAATCTAAACTTACTTCGCGTCTGGAAGCCTAGGTTTGACAATTTATGAACAATGGAAAACGGTTGGGTTTTTTTACATGGCTTA
The DNA here is from genome assembly GCA_950371115.1 of Anania fuscalis. Taxonomy (NCBI): domain Eukaryota; kingdom Metazoa; phylum Arthropoda; class Insecta; order Lepidoptera; family Crambidae; genus Anania; species Anania fuscalis. Next base: position 11,654,070 of record OX493344.1, read on the forward strand.
TTTCAGTTTGTCGTATTTCGTCAAATGATTACAATACAAGGAACTGGTTATTTTAATTTGTTAAGTTTATGGGTATTTCTTACCAAATTGCGAAATTTGATTCCCGAGTCGTTAGTTCTGAGTCATATGCATGTCAGAGATTGTATTTTAAATGATAGTGCGATGACAGTATTTGGTAATTATTAACGCCAACGAACACTATTTAAACGTATCTGTCAATGTCAGTTGATAGCGTAGCTGTCAATGTAAACGTCAATGTCATTTAAGAGTGAAGTTGTCAATGTCAATGTCAATGCTGTATCTGTCAGTAGTGCGTTTGTCGGATCGAGACGGTCACTTGCTCTCGAGACAGCGCCTGCGCCGGTTGTGCGCACTGATTAATAACAAAACCAACATGGCGGACACCGACGACGAACAACCGGGTTCAAATCCATTTGAATCCGCGACAGCAGCGGTGGGATCGCTTCCACAAGAATCTTTCCAGCCTACTGCGATGCCAGCTACTCAAAATCATGAATATTTTACGTCGGGATATGAAGCTCAACAACACGTGCCAGAGAGATCGTCGATGTTAAATGTTGCACCTACCCCCGAAACATGGGCAACATTTTTCCAAAATATGATCGCGGGATTCCAGAGCTCTAATCAAAAACCCTCTTCGAGTGTCGCTGAACCGAGGAAGCTTAAGGCGACCGAGATTTACTTGCCACCGTTTGACCCAGACGATTGTCAATTCACTGCAGCCCAGTGGTGCGAGGAGATTGAACACCATAGGAAAAACAACTCGTGGACAGACTACGAAACCAGGAATGCTGTGTTTATTCATCTATAAGGACGTGCAAAGAGGTGGGCAGCGCGTTCGTACCCGTTATGCAAGACTTGGGAAGAACTAAAGGAACGACTCACACGGCAGTTTGCGGCAACGAAGAGATTCCACGACCTGTTTCGAGATATGGTGGAGTACAAGAGTGACCAAGCGGCAACGTACATCGAGTATTTAACAAGTTGGCGCTGATAGATCGATTGGAGACCGGTTGGGGAGAATCGAACAAAATTGAGGTAGTAATCTCCGGCATTACGGACATTCAGGTACGTTCTGAGTTACTTAAAACTACCCCGACAGATATTGTTGCACTTGATAGGCATTTGAGTACGTATCCTAACATTAAAAGTCTCAAGCGATCTTTTGATAAAACGCGAAACGAATCTGAACCTTTGCATTTTAAACGACACAAGCCTAGCGAAAAATACAATGATCGGCGATGTCATTATTGTAATAAATTAGGCCATTTGAAACGTCACTGTTCATTGTTACGCAATAAAAGTGAGAGCAACGCTCGTCCTTTAGTGTCAACCGAGAAATCTATCGATAAACCCATCCAATGTTCTTATTGTGGCAAACCAGGGCATTCTGAATCTACCTGTTTCTCAAAGCAACGACAAGAAAAGTCGAAAGATTTAAAAGACCCCAAGTTACAATCAAAATCAGTTAATGTTTGTTCACCTTCTAACGATTCTTTGATTGAAATGCGTGTAGGTGGCTTTAATTTACAAGCTTTGATCGACAGTGGTTCAGAGTGCTCACTGATAAAAAGGGAAATTGCTGATAGTTTACCGGATAAGAAAGAAATCTCGTTTACTCGCCTTACGGGTATTGGCTCTATACCATGTTTTTCTTTTCGAAAAATGACCACATTCGTTGAATTTGACGGATTTCACACTGAGGTATCGTTTGTAATTGTTGACTCGCATTTGTTGCCGTATGATGTAATCCTAGGTAGAGAGATATTTAACACTCCCGGGTTAGTCTTTACCCTCAGTAGTAACGGCGCTAAGATAACTCGTGATGTCAGTGCCAATATTTGTGTAAGTCAAGCAGATGTTACCGAATTTGATAATATTAACACAGACCTGGTTGATGAGTGCGACATTATTAGGCTTAAGACCTTATTGGAAAAACACAAAAATAACTTTGCTAGTGGTAATTCTAAATCAACTGTCAGTACTGGTACGATGCAAATAAAGCTTAAAAATCCCGATAAAATTGTACAGCGACACCCATATCGGTTGGCTCCATCTGAACGAACGGTAATGCGTAAAATAATAGCTGATTTAGAGAACAAGGGCATAGTGCGCGAGAGCTCGTCCCCTTTTTCAAGCCCTGCTTTGCTCGTTAAGAAAAAGGACGGATCCGACCGCCTTTGTGTTGACTATAGGGAGCTTAATGCGAATACGGTGCGTGATAGTTACCCTTTGCCCTTGATATCGGAACAAATTGACGCCCTCGGACAAGCACGTTATTTCTCGAGTCTGGACGTGGCCTCTGGGTTCCACCAGATTTTAATGGCAACCCAGAGCGACATCGAAAAAACCGCGTTCATTACACCTGACGGCGTTTGGGAATATCTCAAAATGCCCTTTGGACTTTGCAACGCGCCTTCCGTCTACCAAAGAGCCATCAATAAGGCGCTTAAAGGGCTAAAAGACAAAATAGCGCTAGTTTATATGAACGATGTCCTTATATTTTCGAAATCGAAGGAAGAGGCGTTTCAAAATCTAAAGCAAGTGTTATCTGCGTTATCAGAAGCCGGTTTTACTTTAAATTGGAAAAAATGCACCTTTTTGAAGTCCTCAGTTGAGTATCTAGGCTACGTTGTTGGTGGCAACAGTATCAAACCAAATCCCGAAAAGATAAAAGCTTTAGCCAACGCTCCTTTACCAACTTGTGTAAAGGAGCTGCGCCAATTTAACGGTCTCGCTGGGTACTTCAGAAAGTTTGTGCCAAATTTCTCGTCTATCATGGCGCCCCTGTACGCTCTTACTAAAAAGGATGTCAAATGGAACTGGACTGCCGAGCATACCAAAGCTCATGCTACTGTGATAGAGTATCTGACTTCCACACCCGTTCTGACGATTTTTGATCCTAGTAAACCAATCGAACTTCATACTGACGCGAGTTCGATTGGATACGGGGCTATTTTATTCCAAAAAGATGACAATCAGTTAAGAGTTGTTGGTTATTTTAGCCAGAGGACGACCGATGTGGAAAGCAGATACCACAGCTATGAGCTGGAAACTGTAGCGGTGTTTAAAGCGCTTAAACATTTTCGACACTATTTGCTTGGCAGAGAATTTAAGGTCCTTACAGATTGTAACGCTTTAAAGGCATCACGTCATAAGCGCGAACTTTTACCTCGAGTACATAGATGGTGGGCGTACATGCAAACTTTTGACTTCGAGATTGAATATCGAAAGGGCGAAAGAATTCCACATGTTGATTATCTTAGCCGTAACCCCGTCAGCTGCAAACACGTAAACGTCTTACGTCTAAACGACGAATGGCTGCAGGCCGAACAAAAACTAGACCCTGACATTAAACGTATTATCGAATCTATTGAAAACGACACCATTGATGCTAACCTTAGGTCATCGTACACTTACAAAAACAACTTGCTTTATAGAAATTTCCAAGTTGACGGCAAAACTTTAATTAGAATCATAGTCCCCAGAAATTTTCGCTGGCAAATAATCCAGAGATTTCACGACGAATTAAAACACCTCGGTTGGGATAAAACTTTGTCAAAAGTAAGGGAGCGTTTTTGGTTTCCTAATATGACTTCATGTGTTAGGGCTTATGTTGACCACTGTCTTCCATGTAAGATAAACAAAAATCCTTCTGGCAAAAGGCAGTCTGCCTTTTTTCCCATAGATAAAATTGCGGAGCCATTCCATACAATCCACATAGACACTAGTGGCAAACTGACCGGTGGCAGGGTATCCAAAGAATATGTTATCGTTATCATCGACGCCTTTTCGAAGTTTTGTTTCTTAACCGCTGTTAAAGACTTAACATCGCGATCTGCTTGTGAAGCTCTCCGTAATTTTGTTCACATATTTGGAACGCCCAACCGAATTATCTCTGACCAAGGCACTTCTTTCACTGGACAGGAGTTCCGGAGCCTATGTCGAGAATGGTCTGTTGAATTCCATGAAATTGCCAGCGGTATTAGCCGAGCCAACGGGCAGGTGGAACGGATTATGGCTGTACTAACTAACTGTTTTACGGTTGCCGAAAATCACGAGAATAAATCTTGGAAATCTGTTATTGGTGATGTTCAACTCGCCTTGAACTGCACAGTGTCCAAAAGTACAGGCAAGAGTCCGTTTCAGCTGTTATTTGGCTTTAATAAGAATCCACCTAGACTAAACTTTCTGACGACGGGTCTTGACACTCAGAGTGATCAGAGTTTGACAGAGATAAGACACGAGGCGAAAAGTAGGATGGACGAGCAAGCAATTAAGGATAAAATTCGTTATGATTCCAATAAGGCAATGATTCATCCTTTTGTGGTAGGTGATTTGGTATTAGTTCAAAAAAATCCCCGTATAATTAATAAATTGAGTGAAAAGTTTGGCGGTCCGTGTAAAGTCACAAAAGTTTGTCAGAATGAGCGTTATGTGGTTGAGCCGATATCCGGGGGACGAAGCCAATATGTGTGTCATGAACGGTTACGCAGATATCCAGCTAGCCTACCCGAATTGTCCGAATGTCTAGGTCCTGTAGAACCTGCTAAAAATAACGACTAATTTTGTTACTAAGTTTTGTTAATTATAACACATGATTTTCGTGAAACCATTTGTTTAATGAATGATGAATACGGATTAGTTAACCTGATTATTTATTTTTGTTTTGTGACGACGACACACATTCTTCGTTGTTTTGTTTATTCTGAGATTAAAATGAATACATGGTTAATAATGTTCTCACCTAGATGAGTTGTGTTTTATTGAGTGTTGAAAGCTTTTTCGCTTTACACTGTTAATTGCTGAAAGCTGGCACGCTTTGCTGTAATGTAAGATTTGGCCAAGTTTGATTCCGAGATTATGTTGAAAGCTTTTTCGCTTTACATGGACAATCTGCTGAAAGCTGAGACGCTTTGCTGTAATGGAGGGTTGGACTGGGTTCGACTCTTGAGGTTATGTTGAAAGCTTGTTTCGCTTTACATGAACTATCTGCTGAAAGCTGGGACGCTTTGCTGTAATATAAGGTCAGTTAACTTTAACTCTAAGATTATGCTGAAAGCCTTCTCGCTTTGCAAGGATTACCTGCTGAAAGCTGCCACGCTTTGCTGTAAGGTCTAACTAAATTTGACCATGAGATTATGCTTAAAACTTCAACTCTTTGCTAAATAATGAGATTCTAGTTTAGAATGATCTTTCTGTGATGTTGAAAGCTCCGACGCTTTACGAAACCAGGCAATTCATGACTGTGTTACATTTGATACCATAACTGAGAGTCAGTTTAACTGAGTGCATCAGTTTGTACCATTAGAGCCCCGTGCTATTCACAACGCGAGAGCGCGTTGGTTGTCAGTATGGCCGTGTCAGAGATTGTATTTTAAATGATAGTGCGATGACGGTATTTGGTAATTATTAACGCCAACGAACACTATTTAAACGTATCTGTCAATGTCAGTTGATAGCGTAGCTGTCAATGTAAACGTCAATGTCATTTAAGAGTGAAGTTATCAATGTCAATGTCAATGCTGTATCTGTCAGTAGTGCGTTTGTCGGATCGAGACGGTCACTTGCTCTCGAGACAGCGCCTGCGCCGGTTGTGCGCACTGATTGATAACAAAACCAACATGGCGGACACCGACGACGAACAACCGGGTTCAAATCCATTTGAATCCGCGACATGCATTAACTACGTTGTTAAATAAAAGATTTTGTTTAATTTTTAAAAATTAGTCGAACGCATAACGTATTATAATCCAATTTCTATGGAACGATCAAATGACTAATCAAAAGTGACAACATTGAACTCTCAGAATGACAGTTGTAAATAAAAATATAAGTTAGTTGCCTATGCGCAACTTTCGCAAGATAAAAAAAAACAAACTGTCACTGAGGTTATGTTTGTGTTATGTTTCAGTTTTATTTCCAGACTTTAGCAAAATACAACAATTGAGTAAACTAGGTTAATTAATGAATGTAACAAGGGATGCTAGTGTAAAATGTGCTGCAAATTGACTAGTAAACAGGTAAATAAGTTTCCATGAGTGGTTCCAAAATTACTACGTAACAGTACCCCTCCTGCCAGAAGAATTTTACGCAAGTAAAATTCGAGCTGGCCCTCCAGCTCACAAACAAAAAACGGAACCACGAAGGAAACCAAAAAAAATAAAAACGCCACAAGGCAAAACAAAACAAATAGTCCTAAAGCGGACTAAGTTCCAAAATAATAAAAAGGAACATGTTGGGTGGTCAACGGCGGCGGTGTGGCGAGCAGAAAATTAACGCGGGCCACACGTCCGTCGATAACCAGGACCACAACAAGCTAATCCACCAATGGGATTGGATTCTAACGGGGAATCCGTAAAAATGTTAGGAGCTAAATTAAAAATTCTCCAAAAGTCTACGCCAAGAAGAATTGGGGTGGAAACATCAGGGACCACATAAAATTTAATAGCTCTAGTGACCTGACCTAACGTAACGTTCAAAAACATATGACCGCAGATGGGAACCAACGAGTTGTTAGCCATGGCAATGTTCTCAATGTCACTGTCACGGTGTAACGTTGCTCCAGCCGCAACAAAATGTTGACCTGTATCCAAGCCTAATATGGAAATACTCGAGCCCGAATCAAGTAAACCATGATAATTATTATTATCAATGCAAATGGTTAAATGAGGACGCTCATCTTTACAAGTTGTGTTCTGAAGGGCAGCAACTTTAACGCAATTTTGCTTTTGGTCAACATATTTTGGGCGGTTCGGGGCCATTTGTTTTTGTGGTGGTGTTTTATTATGAGTGGTAGGCACAGAGTTGCCAGAGCTCACATTGGTTTTGTTGCAATTCGGACACTTAGGCTTAGTCACCCCTTTTTTTCCACAAGCATAGCAAACTACTTCTGTCGATTTGCAATCAGAAAGCCAATGGCCTGATTGTCGACAGCGGACACAAAAAGATTGAGATACATCTTTAACCTCATTAACCTGATTAGGCTGATTATTGGGCGCAACATATGCTAAGTCCCTAGCAAGTGTAGACTCGGTAGGTTTTGGAGGTTCCCTAAAGTCAGCAGCATAGGCGAAACTCTGCTCTATAGTCTACACTTGGTTTTAAGCTCAACGATTGTGTCGATCTGTTGCAGCGCCAATGCCAAAATATAATTCGGTCTTAGATTGAATCTAATAATATTCAACTTTTCAGTCTCACTAACCACATATGAGAGCCTACTGAAATAGTTTTCCATTATGGCAATATAAATAAAAGCCGGCTCTGTCAAACCCTGAGTCCGTTTGCGAATCTCATCCATCAGTCGCCTATCATAATCGGGAGGAGAAAATTCACAAATAAAAAGACGCTTCAAAGAAAGCCAATCCGTAACAGTGTCTCTAATACTGCGGTACCAGACCAATGCAATATCCGTGAATAGTTCATAAGCGGACCGAAACAAGGTTGCATCACTAATCTCCCTAGAATGAGATAACTCCTCAAGTGTTTGCAGATAGGTTCTAACGCAAGCATGACCATCAAATTTAAGATTCAGATTACGTACGGATTTTTCACTGTCACAGCTGCCACAGGAGACACGTAAAGGAGAAGGTGTGACGCTCGCAATCGGCTCCTCCACGACAGAACCAAAGTTGCTATTAAAACTTTGAGTCAAAGTGTCAATCTTAGCTAAATATGTATTTAAGCATTTTTGAATACTGGCATATTCGGCCTCTAAATCATCGCTAGGCTCAACCCTACTAAGTCGATGATATAAATGATTTGCTAAAGCTTTAACCCTATTAAACTTTTTTAAATGAGATGAGCTTGTTGATAAAGTTTGTTCGAGTTCAGTCAGTTTCCCTTTAATAATTAGGAGTTCAGAAGCAGGATCCAGAGTGGTGTCTGCTACATCATCGGCAGAAACCTCCCTGGCTAACCGACGCATCTGAACTCGGAGAGCCACCACTGCATTTTCAGGCCTCTCATCACGGATTGCGACTTCATAAATAAGCTCATCCTTATGTAATAAATTGTAATTGATTGGACGCTCCATATTGAAAAATTAAAAAAATTAAAACTGTCGGGCTTGCTTTACAAAAAAAATAAAAACGTGTAGGTTAATTAGCTGATAAATACACTTCGTAAAAAATATAGTATTCTGACCGTTTTAAAACAATATAAAATAGTAACAATTAATCAGAATTAGTCAATGTCAAAAAATTGACAAAATTAAATTATGTTTAAAGTTATAAATGTGAAAAAAAAATTGAGGGTGTGGTTTTAAACCAAAACTAACAAATAAAACCCTCTGTTTTAAGCTCAACCAAACCAAATTTAAAGAAAGAAAAAAAGAGAGAAAAAAAATTAAAAAAAGAAAAGTGCACCAGATGTTGGGGCAAAAGTAAGTAAGTCCCTTAGTCGGCTCTTACGACACCCAAGGAAGAACTGGGGTGGTCCTATTCTGGCCCGAGTCCACACAGGCTCGTAGGCTTAAAACTCAGGTTGCAGCGAAGACACAACCTTTTCCAAAATAAAAAGGCCCCACGTTGGGCGCCACTGTTAAATAAAAGATTTTGTTTCTCCTTTCTTAACTATAATTTATTATTTATTTAAGCCAAAAAAAAAGGTTACAGTGGTGGGTTGAATTTGGTATTCAAGATACTACAGAAAAAAAAGTTACGAGCCAGCCAGTCAGCGGTCGGGAAATGTGGGTATTTTAGAATAAGTTTTAAACCTACGGGGTTGAGCGAGTATCGGTTTGGTTGAGCCTATTCCGTTAATAACTAGTGGGCGCCATACCCTTAAGGTGGGTAAACCCTATAAAAAAAATAAAAATAAGTTTCTTTCCTGAGGTCGACTCGGCACACCTTCCCGTCGCGTTTTATGACCCCAGGGAGGCAGGCCTTCCCCAGCTGCGTGTAGTCCGCAGGAGTGGGGGTCGAGTTCCCAATATAAAAAAAAAACCCCTTAAAACGGGGTTAATAGCAGCTCGCGGTGGCACAAGCGTCGTTCCAAACTGTATCCCGCTGTGTCACTCGCAAAAACTGGTACAATATGTATTTTAAAGAAGTCGAGGGTGTAGCTCCTCCAGGAGAAAACCGTCTGCAAACAGCTTTGAAAATTAACAGGGCTGGCAGGCGATCCACCTCGGCGCACAACCACTTTGGACTTCTTGTATGGACGGCAGACAGGCAACAAAAAAGACCTTCCCGGCTCCGCGCCGGTATTTATTGCAAGGCGATGGAAGCTTCTGGAACCATTACGCAGTTCCTGCTTCAACTCATCAGCCAAAAACTACCCTTTTTCAGATAATAAAAATTCCACTTCCTGAACACAAGACACTTGACAGACACTTTACTTTTTTTAATTTTGAAAACTAGTCGAACGCATATTATAATCCAATTGCTATGGAACGATCAAATGACTAATCAAAAGTGACAACATTGAACTCTCAGAATGACAGTTGTAAATAAAAATATAAGTTAGTTGCCTATGCGCAACTTTCGCAAGATAAAAAAAAACAAACTGTCACTGAGGTTATGTTTGTGTTATGTTTCAGTTTTATTTCCAGACTTTAGCAAAATACAACAATTGAGTAAACTAGGTTAATTAATGAATGTAACAAGGGATGCTAGTGTAAAATGTGCTGCAAATTGACTAGTAAACAGGTAAATAAGTTTCCATGAGTGGTTCCAAATTTACTACGTAACAACGTGTCTTTTTTTATTTCAATGCACGCTGTCTATACCAATTTTGTTTAATAGAAAAACGCATTACCTCTAAAGAAAAAAAAGATATGGCTACTTTGCTAAGAAGGTTCTGGCCAATAAAGGCAGATTTGTACAAAACGAAGAAATTACTAACAAAAGAAGAAGAGAGATGTGAAGACATACACAAACAAACAACTAGGAGAGAGGATAGCGGAAGATACGTAGTACATTTACCATTAAAGCAGAGCATCGAAGAAACAATTACATTATGTGGAGAGACGAAACAACAAGCAATAAATAGATTTAAGAGTTTAGAAAATAAATTTCAAAATAACATACTGTTCAGGCTAGCGGGGCTTTAAATGAAATTGAGATTTTCTTGATTCACTCACAAACTTTATTCGACACGAGTCACGACACAGGAAGTAAGTATAAAAAAACTATAGACACCGATACAGTTTTTTTTTTACATTTTAATTGAGGCAGCACAAACTATACAGTTTGGCATGTATTTTATATAGACAAATAAAATTTTCATTTAACACTCCCTCTAAAATTTTATTTACCTATACCCGGAAATACGCAGGCAGACTAAGTTTCAATTAATATTTTGATAGCAACTGGTCTCTCAAAAATACAAAAGGTTGAGCTGACAATGGCTTAGTAAGAATGTCAGCTAATTGATTGCAACTTGACACATAATTAATTTTAATCTTGTTATACTTTTTCTCTTATAAAATTATATTTCACATCATTTTGTTTGGTTCTTTATTTCTTTATTTATTTAAAGGTACAGCAACAGAACATAAATCACAACTATTACATAGGAATCTTAATTAATATACAATTAGATAAATTTAAATTCCGATTATAGCTATACACGACATTTAAGTAGGGTAGGTAAATGCTTTAACTAATCGCAAACATTGACAGTTACAATGAAAAAGAAACAGCTAAAAAACAGTAATTGATTTTAAAAAAAAACTTAGTGGCATTGTTTCGTTTTTATGTCTCATAAAGACTTGAAAGTCTTTATGAAAGATGAATGCGAAAGTGAAAATATATCTAATTCCTTAATGACGTTGTTGTAGGCTTTGCACATACGAAATACAGGGTCGTTGTGTGTGACTTTATTATTACAAAGTGGCAGAGAGAAAAGCTTTTGAGCCCTTGTACTACCACCCGCTTTGAATGAAAAATGGCCTAACAGTTCCTCAGAGTCCCACATAGAATTTACAATTTTGTAAAGAGTCGACAAATAAGCTACGTCTCGCCTCGACTGAAGGGTGCTCACAGTGAAATTTTCGAGTCTAGCCTCATATGTCCCCAATTTGCGCCTAAGTCCAAATTTTGCGCTTAAGTACCGGAGACAGCGCCTTTGGATTGCTTCGATTCTGTCAATGTGGATACTGTAAAAAGGTGACCATATAACCGAGCAATACTCCAGTGTACTTCTAACTAAAGCGAAAAAGAGTGTCAGAATGCTTGAAGGCTTGCGGAAAGGTTTTATTGTACGAAATATGCATCCCATGGTTTTATTAGCTTTGTAAACAATGTAGTCGTAATGCTTCGTAAAAGACAATTTGCTATCTAGCACCACTCCGAGATCCCTAACATCACTCTGACGAGTAAGCGGAACGTTATTTACTGTGTAAACCTTTTGTATTGGATTTTTGTTTTTTGTGAATGTTATCAATAAACATTTTGAGATATTAAGCTTCATATTGTTGTTTAAGCACCACTGGTACAGTCTATTAATATCATTTTGCAACGCTATGCAGTCGTCTGTGGATTTAACCATACTGTATATTTTTATATCGTCAGCATAAGCCAGACAATTGCATGAGATTGAGTCAATCAGGTCGTTTATAAATAAAACAAACAACAGGGGACCCAGGTTTGATCCCTGTGGTACACCAGATTCGGGAACAAATGGTGCAGACTCGTATCCATATGCTTTTACGATTTGAGTTCTATTAGATAGGTATGAGGTCAGCCAACGCAGGAGTGAGCCGTGAATGCCGAGATGATGTGCTTTAAGAATCAGGATATTATGATCAACCTTATCGAATGCCTTGGCAAAATCCGTATACAGAGAATCTACTTGTATCTTTTTATTAAAGGCGGCATTCAAGTAATGAACATAGCATAATAAGTTCGAAGTAGTGGAGCGTCCCTTAACAAAACCATGCTGCCTGTGACTTAATATGGGTTTCAGGTGAAAATTTATATATTTATATATAAGACTTTCGAAGACCTTTGAGAAACAACTTAGAATACTAATAGGTCTGTAATTTGTGACATGTGATTTATTGCCTGACTTGTGTATAGGGACAACGATGGCCTTCTTCCAAGATGTCGGAAAGCAACCACTACTGAGACTTTTATTAAAGAGTGTGTGCAAAGGCTCGACTAAAGCACTGGCGCAGACTCTAACAAAAGCAGGGGGTATCCCATCAGGGCCCGGACCTTTAGATGCATCTAAAGACTTAAGAGCTAGCTCTATTTCCCTTTCCGTAATAACAATTGAAGAAATAGTTGAGCAAGATTTGGGAAAGTCGGGAGTGTATGCATTAGCAATAGGCTAGTTGACACCACCAATCAATTGACATACTTTTTATGAGCTGTCAAAACAATTATTTTCCTTATAATTTGTATGGCGATATCGGATAATGACGTCACTATCCGATAAACTCAACTGCCTTACTTTTTTACGATTTTAAAGCAATCAAAAATCAGTTTGTATCTTAAATGAAATTGTACTGAGTTATTAGGCCTAAAATAAAGTGTTTGTTTTAATAAATGATGCCTTAGAATTATTTATGAATGAGGTCAACATCCCTGTTGGTTTACTATATACTGGTCTCGCGCATCTTATCGACGTGCTATCACAAAGCACCAGTTGTTTGCTAAGCACGACATTATCAAAATACATGTTATGGAACTCTTTAATTGGCTTAAGTGATAATGTGTAATTTATTTGTGTCATGAAAACTGTAAACAAGCTGTTTTATGCTCCGTCAGGCTTTCAGGCCAAACAGCAGAGGATATTTATATTAGGTTTTGCAGCTGACACAACGAATGTAATGTTCGGAAGAAACAACAGTGTAGTTTCAAAAATTAAGAATGTACTTGTAATTATGTACTTTGTAGGTATTTAAACTTTTTGGTGACCCTTATGACGATTAATCGTTTGTTTAATTTATTTGTCAATTGTTATAAAAAAATCTTCGACGGAGTGAAGTGCGAAAATCCTAATAAACGTGAGTACAGTACAAATAATCACAAAGTATCACTGTACACTTGTAAACAGGGATACATAGGAATAGAATCGTACAATAAAATGTGATTCTAGATGGCTACAGAAATGGAAATCATTGAATTTTTGGAAGCAGAAGCAGCGAGTATTAACACCAATCGAAAACTTAAGAGACGCTTTGCGAAACGCAAGCGACCTTTTTCTACTAAACGACCAAGAATTCAAAAATAGATATCGCCTGATGAAGGACCTCGTTCGTAATCTTTCCAAGCTAAGACCAAAGCTAAAGCCAGCTAAAAAAGCTACAGATTTGTCTGTAGACACGAAGGTAAATCTGTAGTTTGATTTTGCAATAGCTTTGAGCTTTCTTATTTCGAAAGTATTTTTAGGATTATTAATATACGCGTATAGTACTTGTTTTAAAAAGCTTTTACTGCGCCTTTCTATCTTCACACGTTACCGAAAATAAAAGACGGTAAATAAGTTTTTAGATTAAACCCAGTTTATTTTTTGATTGAGAGCAGTTACTATGTTAACGAGATATTCAAATACAACTACAGGAAACGTTCATTAAATTTTTCGAACCTATACACAGTGTGTATGTATAAGTTTGAAAGAACATTAATTTTGGCCTGGCAATTACAGCACACAGCTATTTTTGGCCATCAAATATCTAATAACCTTGTTAATGTCTTACAAGTGACTGCATAGTTTTTTTTTATGCAACGGGGTCATACCTCATTTTTAGCACAGCAAACGGTTTCTACGGCTATCGCAGAGGTCACAAAAAGCGTGAATTCAGAGGATGTGCGTCAAAAATATATCCCACAACAGACCAAGAGATGAACAAAAACAAAGCCAAGTAAGCAGTATCCAATTATTTTGTTCGTTTTACAAACTTCTTCGAGCTAAAGAAATGTGTTATCCGAGTGATGTTGAAATTCTAGAGAGCGAAGCTAGAGTCAAGTTGCAATCTCTCTTGGATTTAACTGTGCAAAGGATACTACAATTCACTAGGAATTAATGTAATTCGTAAGTCGTCTTCGTCATTCGAAACCTTGAAATTAATCAGTAAACGGGGATTCGACCGAGCCTCTTCACAAAGCACATACAAACAAAGATGTGAAAGTGAGAATTTTGGTGATTCATCTATTTTTATAGCAAGCCTTGTTCCTCTTAAGTTAGTTTCAAATAATGATATATGGGAAAATCCGAAGTCTAACTTCTATAAAATGTGATGGTGTTAAGATTAGTCACGAATTATATCGATAGCAGCAAAGTAGCGGACATCAAAATTTATGCGACAATGGTTTTTTCTCAAAAATGGCTTTTAATAAACCCATCTACAAGTCTGTTTTAAAATTATTTCGAATTTCCAAATAATTAACAATATCCAACACGTAAATGAATACATCTACACTCGATTTTTAAAAAACATCGCAGTAGAAACGGTCATTTGAACAAACCCGCCTTTACTTCGGAGCTTTGACAGGTGATTGAAACGTCAACAAAGACATCTGTCACTTGTCACATTCTTTCGTGTACCGGTTATGTTCCTGTGGCTTTTTAATACATTTATATAGTTTAACGCATTCTACCATAGATGAATTCACAAAACATATGTAACTCTTTAAAAATGAGTGTCACAAGGAATATGGCCCAAAAAGGCTTACAAAAGGAAATAATTGAGATTTCGGATTTGAGAAACTAGGAAAATAATCAAAATGCCTACCAAGGAGTACCTGTGTGTGACACAATTATGATTTAAGATAGTATTTAAAATAACATAATATTAGGGCTAGTAATGAGATTTAGCGTGAGTAACAAAAGTCAAATTTTAGGTTATGGTGCGAAGTAAACACAGACATCTGCCAATGAAATGAAATGAAATTGAAATTTTAATTTTCAGATTTTTATTTTATTAACTTATCAAAAATAACAATTTCATGAAATGAAATTATTTAATCTGTATGTAGGCTCTCCTCCAGGACTTATACACGTCCCAAAATATAACTTAGCCCTACCACCGCTTCGGGACTACATATAGGCTGGTGATGAGAAGAAACTGCGCAACAAACTCAGTCACCTTTCTCAGCCTGATTTTACAGGAAATACATTTTAAAAGACAATAGTAAGTGCGAGCTGGGCATTTTAAGTCCATACACTCTTGTCGTTTAAATAATCTTCTAATTTGTAATATCCTTTTGTCATAAGGACTTTTTTAATGTTGATTTTGAACTCATGGATCGGTAGTTCAACAAGAGTTTGTGGTAATTTATTGAAAAATTTTATACCATTCCCCATATATGAATTCCCAACTTTTTTTAATCTGAAGCACGGAACGGCAAGTTTATTTTTATTTCTAGTATTATAATGATGTGAATCTCTTTTTAGACTAAACAAACTTAGATTTTTTCTTACATACATAATATTTTCAAAAATGTATTGGGACGCAACGGTTAATATGTTGACCTCTTTAAAAATCTCCCTCAGAGACTCTCGAGGACCAAGACAGTATTACATTGCACGTTTATATGTCGTACTTTTTTTCATATATATGTTGCCGGATTTTTTTTACGCCCGCCCCGCCCTCCACACACGATATCGTGTTGTAATATACATTGCATTGCAAATACCTTGTCATTAAAAAGATATTAAGTTAATGAACTCAACTGGTAAATAACTCATTCAATAATATGGTTGAAATTTTAAGTAAATAAAGAAAACTGCAAAATTTAACCAAAAAAAGGGAACACAGCTCTGTATGTTGCTTAAATTTTCTCTAAGTACCTTCAAAAGATTACCTAGAGATTATTTACTTTAGTTTATTAGACAATTATATTATTATTAGCGCTTAATACATCACAATGTTTAAACTTTAAACGGATATCTTACTTAGATTTAGATATCATCTTAACGGCAATGTTTTTCTGAGTAAAAAAAGACATCTAAATTTTTTCAGTAAAAATACAATACACAGATTAAACCTGTTATATTATCAATAAAGAATGTGATTTTAATTCATTATATAAAGTTTTATGTTACTGTTGTCTTTTATTTACGCGAACACGATACATTTAAATGAAACTACTTTTACGGATTATTTCGCGATTTATTAAAATGTTAATAAATCGCGAAATAATCCGTAAAAGTAGTTACATTTAAAAGTTTTATGTTAATCAATCAATAACTCTCAAAATGACCACTAATTTTTAGTCAATGTGCTCTCCTGTTAAACTCCAATTTCGTAGATGACTTTTTCTACTTTTCTGCCATTGATATATGACAATGATTAACGGCAAAGTAGCATCTATTATTACGGATACACCTGCTGCATCAACCTGCAATATATGCCTAGCTTAGCCAAGTGAGATGAATAATTCTTCTCGTCATATGTGGATTCGTTGAATGGAATGTGTACTACACATGCTATACATATAATATAGACTTCAAAATGTGGAGCGCTCGAGGATCGAATAAAGAACTGCAAGCAGCTAAGAAGAAAGTGATACAAGAAGCGTTTCAAAATCAGATGGGTATACTTGTAGATTTTGTGAAGCAGTGTTATGGGTCATCTAATGATGGTACCACTGCAAGAAGATTATTTTCCGATTTCGAAAAATCTGCTGTAATCGCAAAAGTCGACAAAGACCGGCTGAAACGTTGCAGTTGCAGTCATTCTTCAGATATTTTTTTCAGGGCATAGCGTCAATATAGAAAAAATCAAGAGCTACTAATCTAATCTCTTTGTTCATCTTTACCCGTGGTTTTATATGCCAGTTAGCGTTCACAAACTACTAATACATGCAGATATTTGCTTACAGAAGCATTCTTACAGAAGAAACAGGTGAATCAAGAAATAAGGACTTAAGAAACGTTCGTGAACATCACACAAGAAAAATTAATAGGATTAAGACAAACGAAGATTTGCTTCATAACTTTTTGATGTTCAGATCCTTTTTTATCCCAAATTCGACTCAAATGTGTCCATTTCAATAAATCAAATCTTTTTTTAGAAGCAGAAGAACTTATCATTATGCCTGACGATCAAACTGGAGAAATGGAGATTATGGTTCAACAAGAAAACCAAACTGAAGAGGACCCATTATTGTGACCGAGTTAAGTCGAAATAACTTTTAGAAAAAGTCCTTGTCAGGACTACCGATAGTCCATCTATATTGAATTTCGGACCACTGTGCGGCAGCGCTGCTGGGGCGGATGGATTTTATATTTTATAGGAAGTAGGTTTTTTTTTTTTGGTGTTCTTAGTTTTGGTTATTTTTTCTTTATTTAGTAAGTATTCTATAAAGTTAGGTAAGGTTATTGTATATGTAATACATAATAAATAGGCATTACGTTAAATAAACAGATGTAATAAATTTTAATGAATAATCTAATTCTTGAAATACATATATTGTAGTAACAACGCACTTTGCCAGTTTCTTTTGTTTACCTAAAAACTAAAGCTTTTTATTATATTGTTTTAGGTTTGTGATGCAAATATGAATATATTGAGTGTTGACGCAAGTCACGTAGGAGCCAGCCATGATTCATTCTTAAGGGGCCAGAATCCTTTAAATACTCATATAAAAGACTTGACAAATTCTTGGTTCCTTGGTTAGTAAAAATAGATAAAGAGAAATAATAATGTTAATTAAAGTAAATAACGCAGGGACGGGGTGTTTGAAAGATCAGCAGTGGATTCAAACGTGGGGCTTAATATATAAGGTGCGATTTTATTAGTGTACATCCTATTAACCTGTGACTATGTAGGTGAAAAGCAATCGTAAAAACCAATTTTCAAATGTGTACCGTAAAAACTAAAAAAGTTAAAAATCAAAATCAACAACATTGACTTAATATTGCGGGGCATCCACTGCTACTATCATCCAGCTCCTGTCATCAACCTTACGAAGATCGTCATTCCATCTAGTCTGAGGGCGTCCCATACTACGCTTGCCGACACGCGGTCTCCACTCAAGAACTCGTTTACCCCAGCGGTTATCGGTTCTGCGACAAATATGGCCGGCCCACTGCCACTTCAGCTTGCTTATTCGATAGGCTATGTCGATGACTTTAGTTTTCTGTCGGATTACCTCATTTCGGATCCGATCCCTCAGAGAAACTCCGAGCATAGCCCTTTCCATAGCTCGCTGAGCGACTTTAAATCTGTGGACCAGCTTATGGTGAGTGTCCACGTTTCGGCTCCGTATGTCATGACGGGTAGGACGTACTGATTGAAACTTTCGTCTTAAGACTTTGTGGAATGGGCGACGTAAATACTCGACGTAATTTCCCATATGCTGCCCAGCCTAGCTGTATTCTTCTACTGGCCTCTCTCTCGAAGTTGTTTCTGCCCAACTGCAAAATTTACCCCATGTAGACATATTCCTTAACAACCTCGAGATCACTGCCTTGCACTGCAATCGGTTCCGGAATGATGTGGTCGTTGAACATAACCTTGGTTTTGTCCAGGTTCATCTGCAAACCGATGCGTTAAAAAGAATCAGCAAGGCCGTTCAGCATGGATTGTAGATCCTGCAACGTTTCGGCCACGATGATGATGTCGTCCGCAAATCGCAAGTGTGAGATGTATTCACCGTTGATGTTGATGCCTTGTCCTTTCCAGTCCAGCATTTTAAACACATCCTCCAAGGCATTTGTGAACAATTTGGGGGATATAACATCCCTTTGTCTCACACCTCGATGTAAGGGGATATGTTTAGTTTGCTGGTTCTGTACTCGGACGGCCATTGTGGCTGCATTGTAGAGACACCTCAACACTTGGATATATCGCCAGTCGACTTGGTATCGCTGCAGGGATTCTAGAATAGGCCAGGTCTCGACAGAGTCAAACGCCTTCTCATAGTCCACAAATGCTAAGCACAGGGGTCGATTGTACTCTTCGGACTTCTGTATAATCTGCCGCATTGTGAAGATGTGGTCTATGGTGCCGTATCCTCCTCGAAACCCGGCCTGCTCTGGTGTTTGAAATTCGTCGACTCTTCGCACAAGGCGGTTTGTGATGACTCTAGAAAACAGCTTGTAGACGTGGCTTAGGAGCGAAATGGGTCGGTAGTTCTTCAATAGGGTCTTGTCTCCTTTTTTGAAGAACAACACGACAACACTCCTACTCCACGCCTCCGGAGTTCTCCCATCAAAGAGAACAATGTTAAAGATGTGTTGGAGTTCCTTCAACACATCGTTAGGATTGGCACTATCCACGTCTACAAATAGTTTGAATATTGAACCCGCACCTAAAAGGCAAGCTACTTTGGTTGAAATGTTAGACTGCAATAAAATGTACACCACTGATGACCCACGGGCTATGGAAATACCAAAATATATACTTGAGGCAATGTGTGTGGACATGGAGCCCTTAAATCTGGTAAATAAACCAGGTTTTAAAAAGACTGATTAAAAAACTTAGTCCCAAGTACAACATGGTGTCTCGTACACATATAACAGAAAACCTGCTTCCAAAAATGTATGACCAAGTGAAGTTAAAAATAAAGTCTGTTTTGAATGAACTAACATACATCACATTGACAAGCGATATCTGGACGAGTAGTGCATCATCCCATTTGAATGATTGAGGACTCAGGACTCAGTATTCTGAGTAGTATGATTGGAGATCCAATTTTCAGACGAAGGCAGTGTAATGGCATTCCTGGTATTTGTAATGAGTTTAGAAATTCAGTTGGGAAGTTGACACTTTCTTCAATGGATACCATCGTGTCGATCGATTTATATATTTTCTCTTCACCAGGTATTTTCTTCAGAATATTGAAATTGATATCGTCAACAATATTATTTATAGTGGCTAAAATTGCTCTTTGAAATAAGCACTACGTTGGTATAGTTCTGAATAATATTTGGGTAAATTGTCTCGATTAGTTCGTTTTCAGTAGTGGCTATGTTACAGAAATCACGATTGAGTTCAAGGCCGGTCGTTTGGTCAGTAGGATATGTACCTTCGCCTATTTGTAAAAGTATTTTAGCAAAATGTGCTGTTGTTTCATCTTTTGATAATTCAACTCTCATGTTTTTTGTTAATTGCAGTATTTTTACTTGTGGCCAGAGATGTGGCTTTTTTAAGCATGCATTGATCTCGTCTGCTGGTGTTGATTTAGGAATAACTGAAAGTGTTTGTCGAAAATCTCCTGAAAGTATGAGTAGAGCTCCTCCCATTATTTCAGAGTTGTTTCGCAATTCTTGTAATGTTCTGTCCACGGCTTCTAATGATTTTTTATGGGCATTCATCCCAGAAGATAATTTTAGCTTGTTTTAGAAGTTGACCCCGTCCAGATTTTCCTGAGATTTTTCATACCGGGAATTGTTGTTCAGCTATATTCAACGGTAGTTGTAAGGCAGAATGGGCAGTTCGTCCTCCTTCCATGAGTGTGGCTGCAATGCCGGATGATGCTAGTGCCAGTGCGATGTGTTTTTTAGCACGTATTTCCGCCAGTATTAGATTTATTAGAAACGTTTTACTGGTGCCTCCTGGTGCGTCCAAGTAAATAATTCCACCAGTGTTGTTATTTATCCGGTTCATTATAACGTTGTAAACTTTCTTTTGATTGTCATTGAGGAGTGGTTTATTGTGAGCAATGTATTCAAGTAGTTCATTGACGTTGTAGCTTTTTTCCTTTGTAATTTCGTAGTTTAGCACACTGAAAGCATTTATTTGTGGTTAGTTAGTTTAGCTGGGAGGTGTCCGCACTTAGCCTCTTGATTGGGCCATTGTGCGTGTTGTGTCCTTCCCCTACTCCAACCAGCCCAAATCATCCCAGAAGTTCAGCAGACCTTTCAGGCTCCTGAAGGCTTCCGGGAGTGATCCTGGTGATTGGAGAATCCGTGCCCGTTGTTCTGTCACACTCTCGCACTCCATGAGCACGTGCCGCGGCGTTTCCTCTGCCTCCATGCATCCTCTGCATGTGGGGCTGTCTGTTACTCCTATGTGGAATAGGTGCCTGTTTAGTGAACAATGACCGGTTATATACAACCTTCCGAAGTTCGTTCCGTTTTAGTCTGATGAGGCTGCGGGCAAGCTTTTTTGATGCTGCCGGAATTGCATCTTTTGTTTGCCTGCATCCTACACTGTTCATCCATTCGGTATGGTGTGTTGCTGTGGTTTTTTCACGCAGCCACGTTTTAATTTGGGCCTGAGGTATAGGCAGTAGTGGTTCCGGTCCATGGACTACTACCTTCGATCCTCTTTTGGCTAATTCGTCTGCGGTGTCATTTCCCAGTGAGTTGCTGTGTCCTTTGATCCATTGCAGAACTACTCTGTTCGTGTTTGCAATGGATTGGAGTGCATTGTGACACTCTAGTATGAGTGCGGAGGTTACGACATTGTTTTGTAGGGCTTGGAGTACGGATGCACTATCCGAGACAATTTTTATACCAAGATCTCGGACGTCCCTGGCTGCAACCGCCTGTGCCGCTTTGGTTATACCAATGCATTCTGCCTGTGCAATTTCTTTGTGGTGCTGGCATTCCAAGTTCTACTAAAGTCTGGTTATTTATTGCTAAACATTTGTCTTCTAAGCGAATGAGTGTTTCATTGAAGATGTCGTCATTGAATTCTGTAGTCAGTTCTGGATTAGCTTGACAGATTTGGTACAATATATCATCACTCATACTCCTTTTGAAAGAGTCCCATAGCTGTTTTGGGTTTGATGGGTTACATGTCGTTAGAATTATGGCGAATAACTCTCGAATTTGCTTAGCTGAAGCTGTGAGTGTGGCTTCTTGTAGTGTTAATTCCCAGTGGTTATCGTTTTCCAATAATCCTAAGCGTTGACATGCTTCTCTGTACGTCTGGCATAGGTAGCCGTCAATGGTCCTGAGATCTGTGAAACTTGTTGGTCCCCGTATTTCGTGTAACAACATCCGAAGATAGAAACATTCGGCATTGTTTGGATGTACAGTGTATACTCGACCTATTGTGTTAGTTTTTATGATTTCTGGATGACCCTCCTCTAGCATTCCTCGTTTTTGAGATTTGGAGATTATAAAAATATTTTCAGATGGTGCAGCATCACAATTTAAAAATAGAGTCACTCTTTAAAATCTATGTTACATGTCCCACGATTTTGGAATTACAGGTTCCTGGTACTTTTTTGCTACATCTCATGGCAAAGGAGCCGTGGATGGGGTAGGAGCAATAGTGAAAAGAGCTGTTTGGAGTCAAGTTAAACAACGAAAAGTTGAAATCAACAACGCTAAAGATTTTGTGGTGGCAGCGGGTAAGACTGTTAAAAACATCAACATTTTACATTTGTCAGAAGAAGAAATCGAGGCTAATAGAAAAATGTTAGATAGTAGATGGAAAGTGGCCACTGGAATTAATAAAATACAGTCACTCCACTTTTTCAAAGGCTATAATCGTGACGACTTATTAGTGGGCACTACTGCTGATTCGGATCAGAAAAGATGCAAAGCTTTCAAGCTCAATGTTTCAGATATATACTCTGAAACAGACTCAAGCAGTTGGAGTGACTCTGATAATGAAACTTTAGCATCAATATCTTTAAGAAAAGATTATAAGCCGCTTATTTTGCCTAGTAAATCGTACGTGTCCCACCCGTGACAGTGTTAGTCCCACCCGTGACACCCTTTATTTATTTTTTGTAATAAAATGTCTTTATAATAGGGCATTGTTTTCTATTGAAATGTTACGTTCAGTTTATTGTTTCAAACAAATATCGTAGTTTGCATTAAAAAGTTTAATAAAAGAGCAGAGTTTTATTGAATATGATTCATGTGTAAAATGAATGTCCATTTTTTGTCCCATCCGTGGCAAACATTTACTGTCATTTTGATGTAATTTTACACGATGTTATCCCCGCCTCCACTATAACTATAAAAGTATATAAAATATTTTGTTATTCTCTATATAAACTAATTTGAAGTAATTGATACAATTCGCATAAATTAGTCACACATACTGAAATAAAGGTACAAGTGTCCCACCCGTGACGGTAGAATTCCCCAAAAGTCAATTTTGTAAAAATCTTTGAAAAAAAAATTGTAACTTTGACTGTCAATAACTCCGTAACCCGTCATTTCCCAGGCATAGTGTAAAAGAAAAAAATGATCGTAATAATACGTAGAATATGTAGTATTCGGCTTCGTTAAGCTTTTTTTTACACCCGATATATAATGATTTAAATAAATAATTATTTTCATGAAATAATATCCATTCAATGTTGGCCCCATTCCCGTAGCCAGCATAGAAACATTTGTAATATTGTTATCAAAATAGGTATCAACTATCAATCTTCTTTAATTTAGACTGATTTAAATCCTGTAAAGGTAATCCCACCAAAACATTTTCATGTAAAATGTCGCCAAGACGGGACCATATGACTGGCATTGTCAAAAAGTTATCAGATCTCATGTATAGCCAAACTTCGTACTTTACACGCCCTAACTCTACAAGGCCTAACTTCACAAACTCTTCATCATGGTACAAATATGTTACCTGGCCGTTTCGCTAGATAAGAACTATTGTATACCTAACTGAAAAGTAATGAAAAGTAGATAATTGTTTATCATACGTCCAGTTGAATGTAACGAAACGGCCAAGCCACATATTGTTACGTGCAGAAACAGAAGTGAAACGATAAACTACAAGAATTATTGAGTCACTTACCTAAACTAAATATTAGATATTCATTTTTATTTAGCTTATAAGTAAAAAAAACCTAACAATACCAAGAATAAATTCAGTGCCGAATGAGCTACCATAATACCGAACTTGATTGTGATGTTTATTTAGACATGTTAGACATTGATGGCTTAGTACAGCAACCACATAATATTACATCTAATGACACCGCAATGTATTCTGTTGCTACCGATATCCACTGCTGCGTGAAAATACCATGGTACGGCCGCATGTGCCGTTCGCGAAGTAGTGGTGGTAGTGCCGTGCTAGCTAGTGTTTAATGCAGTTTTAAAGTGTGCGTGAAGTGCTTTTAGGCCAATCACAACACCAGTATACGTATTGTCGTAGACTCTTAGGCTCCTTTTGTTGTTTTGTTTTTACACAGTTTAATGTGTGTGAGCTATGGTAGGAGAAATCCGGCGACACCGGTGCTCTTCGAAATTACGTACGATGCGACTTCTCCTCCATTAATATTTCTATGCTTGTAGAGTTAGGGCGTGTAAAGTACGAAGTTTGGCTATACATGAGATCTGATAACTTTTTGACAATGCCAGTCATATGGTCTCGTCTTGGCAAAATTTTACATGAAAATGTTTTGGTGGGATTTCATTACTTTTTGTAAGTTGCTTGTGAGTTTGTGACTAGGGTTTGGGAATTTCCAACTTACAAAGTCCCCAAGATACGATACAGCCTACGATCAAAGTACCTAAACGACCTGGGACTATGAGACTTTAAACATTATTATTATTTTTACATCTTTATTCTCATTATAATGTCTTATCTAACTTTTTTACCACAATGCGATGTTAAACGTTAATCTGCTGGAAATGGATGCATAAAAATAGCCGAGGATTGGGCTCACTGTCGTGCATTGGAAAAGGCCAGCAGTGGAGTGACGTCATCACAAAATCATCACACCCTTAATGGTTTGCTAGTATACTGTCTGAAATCTCATCCGTTTTATTTGAATAACTAACGTCTTTTCTGTCACGTTCATGGTCAGAACTAACAGAGCGCTGCAGTTCGCTTTCTTTCACTTGGCTTCCTTCAAAGAACTGCTTTTAGCAGCAACAATTGCGTCACTTACTTCTGCTTTTCTGGTGACCAATGCTCATTGGTCTCGTCAGACTGCCTTTTAATACCTCCATCTCATACCGTAAGATTTTTTTTTGTAGTAATATATAAGGTCCGATTTTATTAGTGTTCATCCTGTTAACCTGTGACTATATAGGTGAAAAGCAATCGTAAAAACCAATTTTCAAATGTGTACCATAAAAACTAAAAAAGTTAAAAATCAACAACATCGACTTCATATTGCATAAACTCGTCCTATCTTTGCTACGTTTAACCATCTGATTATCCGTCTTATTCCTTTTCCTTGTACAGAGCGAGAAAGAGTTGAAGATAGGACGAGTTTATGCAATATGAAGTCGATGTTGTTATTTTGTAATTTATTCCTAACTTTTTTAGTTTTTATGATAGACATTTGAAAGTTGGTTTTTACGATTGCTTTTCACCTATATAGTCACAGGTTAGCAGGATGAACACTAATAAAATCGGACCTTATAGAATTACAATTTACATTCCAGTTCTGCTCAGCTTTACTTACTAATCTGTGATCCAAATATTTAGTTCGATAGAACTTACTTTCAATCAAAATATGTTTGATATGACATGACATGTACAAAATGACAACTGTCATTAAAATACACCATTTTTAATTTAATTTTAAGCACTATGGAGTATTGATATTTTTTTCGAAGCAGATTACTTGAGGACATCCCATACTGCAATATCCCATTTCCTAGTTTTAGGGTTTTTCTATTCATGCAACAAAGTTACATGTTTTATAATTTTTCTGTTGTTTGGGTACTAATGTTAGCTTACATACCAAATTTCAGCTTTCTAGGACATTGGGAAGTATCCTAAGAATTTTGATTACTATCAGTGAGTCAGTGACGAAATAAGACTTTTTTAGATATCAATAAAATTTCAAGTAAAAGAGCTACGAAATTAAAACTTTATATTTTTATCAAGTTTGCTATTGGGAACAAATCCCGAGAATTTTGTTGATCTGGTACTATCCAATCTCAAGTTGTAAGGGTTCAAAATATCGACGAATCTCTTCGAGAAAAGGTTATCACCTACAATGGATTATAAATTTTGTTACGTGTTAATCACCACCACAGTTTAGGTAAAGTATGCTTCTATATTATATATTTAGCTTTAATTTATCCCTTGTTTTCTCTAATTAGTATTAAGTGTGGTGTGTACCTCCTTCTTCTTCTTAGCTCTTTCCCACTTTATGAAGGGTCGGCTCTCCTAATTATGCGGCGCCAGGACATTCGATCCTACCTACTTGTTACTTTGTAATGTTATTGTGCTTTAAATAGTTAGTGTTGTAAGCTGTAAGGGCTTCCTTTTGCGGTGAAGGCCTCCAAACCATTCCAGGTGGTTCTATCTCTAGCCAGGCTGGGCCACACGTTTCCGGCTAAGTATTCGTGTGATATCATCACTTCATCTCGTGATCTACCGTTCTATCTGTTTTCGTATATTGTTGAAGTTGTTGTTGTTATATTGTGAAAGTTGAAGTTTGAATGTTGGCTTAAGATTGGTAATTTCGTCAAACATTGTTTTTTGCTGTAAAATTGTTAATCTGTGCCAAAAATTATGCTATTAAGAAAGATCGGCTTCTTATAACGTAGTGTATTACTTGTTCAGTGGTTGCGGAGACTGTAAACAGGACAAGAGAGTTTAACAAAAGAACGGACAAGACCACACTATACATATTCGATATACGAATAGAACAGCTGCATTGGATAGACGAGACCTATTGTCCCTTTGATGTAATCACAAGTAATTGGCATCCAGGTGAATTTACAAAAATGCTCCATATCTTTTTAGCAACTCACCAATGCATCATTGACAGTATTGTCAATTCAATATGGGGTCCCATTCTGTAGAGAAGCGTTCCAAGGTTATTAGCATATAACAGGTTGCTTAAACTATTTAAAGACACCCTCAATGTCACTTGTTCTAACAACATAGAGTGGGTTCAATGTTTCTTCAAATGTTCATTCTCTTTGGGTCTCTCTACACTGGAAATGACATCCAATTCATCAATAAAATGAAAATACAACAGCTCAGAGAAACAATACGTACATGTTGATGTAGAGACCCTTAAAATAAAGATGAAGACTATAAATGGAAAGCAAGAGGTGTTCATGTACATGCTTGACTTGGCTAGATCATTCTGTTCGTACATTAAGCATTTTATCTATATAAAACAAGGCTAGAATGTTGCCGTTTCTGGAACCCCGATTTGAGGATGGTAACTGCTTGGTTTATACTATAGATGAAAAGTATGCGCTTATTGGCATAGATCTATCGATCCCCTTCATATACTAATATGGATAATTTTATATCTGCTTAAATAATCTTTTAAAAACACGGAAAACCAAGACTTGGACGTAAATATGAAGAATCTCTAAAAACAAGAACAGAAAAGAAGAAATGTTCGTCTTCGTTTACGGAATCGGAACGCCAAGATATAAATAATTTTGAGAACTCTGATATGAAGCTCAAGGAATATATATCAAGTCATTGGTTATTGATAAAGAAGTAAATAGACGTATAAGAGAAAGCACTCAGATGCGCAAACATACATATTCATATTTTTTACAGATTAAAAATGAAAAGAAAGAAGTTTGTAAGATATTCTTGGAGTGGAAGGCAGAGTGCCAACCTCACCTGCCCGTGGTGCACCCTGCTGAACAACGGACGAGGCTCTGGCGACCGAACCGCTGGCGGTATAACCGACTAAACGCAGAGCCAAATATCTCTGGCCAGTGGCGGGCAGCAGCGTTACTGGTGCGCGGCACTATGCTGCGCTCACCAACCCGCTTGCCCAGCGTGGTGAGTCCGTACTCACCACGCTGGGCACCACAATGCCCATGCATATACCCCCATGTGAGTAAAAGACAAAAACCACGGCCCATAGTTCCCGGCCGCCCTACTATTCTACTACTATTCTGGGTCACGACAGCGGCCTCGGTTACGGTAGGACAAGGGGTGCGAAGAATCCCCGGGCTGGGACGGCTGCCGCAAACCACTGACCTTGGCAACGTACAACGGGCGCAGTCTACGGCTAGATGAAGGCCTGGTCGAACTCGAGGAAGTGCTTAAAAACATCAGATGGCATATTCTAGAATTGTCAGAAGTTCGAAGACAGGGAGAGGACACGACGACCCTGGAATCTGGCTACATTTTGTTCTTCCGATAAAGAAACCAACTCTCCCAGGGTGAAGTAGGTTTCCTTGTCCACAAAAATCTCCGTGACAACGTGTTTGAGATATCCCGCGTGTCGACCCGGGTAGCGTTCCTTGTACTAAAACTGACCGAGAGGTACTGCCTCAAAGTCATACAGGTATATGCGCCGACGCCGACAGGGCATTCGGATGATGTGGTCGAGGCGATGTATGAAGATATATCTAAGGTCATACACCATACAACCAAGACCCACTTCACCGTTGTCATGGGTGACTTCAATGATGAGGTCGACTCTTCGTCCGAGACTGGTCCAGGCCGGCCAAGACTCCAAAAAATTCCAGTTGGAGCTCCGAAACCGATTCGCTGCTTTGGAAAATACTGAGGAAGTGGACAGAGACCTTGATGGTGTCATTGGAGTCATACGCGAAGTTGGAAACAGGCACTATAAGGGAAAGCGAGCGTGCCGTGAGGCCAAACTTTCGGGCGGGACTTTGGAACTGATGAAACGTCGACGGCAAGAGGAAGCTTTGTCTGGGACCCATAAAAAGATCCGGAGATTGGTAAGACGCGACCTCCGCAGCTACAATACTCGCCTCATAGAGGAGGCGATTGAGCAGAATCGGGGGTCGACGGTCTTCACTAAAAGACTGGGAAAAAGTCACCTGACAAAGCTGAAAACCTCGAATGACAGAATCGTCTCATCGGTTTCGGAGATTCTGGCCGAAATCGAAGGCTTTTACGGCCGATTGTACGCATTGCATTCCCTACAGCCGCAGCCCGACGCAAACGATCCAAGAGCCAAGCTTACCCGTTACTACACTGAAGATCTCCCAGACGTGGAGGAGGATGAGATTGAGGCGGCCCTCGGACAGCTTAGTAATAGGAAGGCTCCCGGCGACGGAATCACATCTGAGCTCTTAAAAGCTGCAGGCCAACCTGTGCTTGGCGATCTTAAGAGGCTCTTCAATTCCGTCATAGCGAATGGGACAACTCCAGAAGCGTGGAGTGGGGGCGTGGTGGCATTGTTTTAAAGAAAGGAGACAAAAGTCTCCTGAAAAACTATAGACCACTCACGCTCCTGAGTCACGTTTACAAGCTGTTCTCGAGGGTCATCACAAACCGTCTTTCCGCAAGTTTGACGCTTTCCAGCCACCGGAACAGGCTGGGTTTCGCAAAGGATACAGTACAGTACCATAGACCACATTCACACGGTGCGGCAGGTTCTACAGAAGTCCCAAGAGTATAACCAGCCCCTGTGCCTGGCCTTTGTGGACTATGAGAAAGCCTTCGACTCGGCCGAAACCTGGGCTGTTCTGGAATTCTTGCAGTGATGCCAAGTCGATTGGCGGTACGTGAACGTGCTAAGAAGCCTGTACAGTATGGCACAAAACCCATCCAGCTGCTCCGAGGTGTTAGACAGGGAGATGTTATATCTCCGAAACTGTTCACCAACGCACTGGAGGATGTGTTCAAGACGCTGGATTGGTACGGACTGGGCATCAATGTAAATGGCGAATATCTTACGCATCATCGCTTTGCCGATGACATAGTTATTATGGCAGAATCGCTGCAGGATTTGCAAAAAATTCTGCACAGTCTTAACGCTGCCTCGAGACGTGTGGGGCAAAGGTAATGTTCAACGAACATGTCATCCCGGAACCAATTTCCGTCAAGGGCACTACGCTCGAGGTTGTCCAAGAGTACGTCTATCTTGGACAAGTACTACAGCTCGCCAACTCGCTAGATAACTTCGAGCGGAAAATCGCCAGAAGAGTGCAGCTTGGCTGGGCAGCATTTGGGAAATTGCGTCATATCTTCACGTCGACACTGCCGCAGTGCCTGAAAAGCCGGGTGTTTAACCAATGCGTCCTACCAGTTGTAACATAAGAAAGTACAAACAGTTAAGTGTATATTCTATACGCAGTGATTATTGTGTAAATACTTTACAAAATGTCGTAAATTTAGCCGCTTTGGCCACCGTTTAATATAATAACCTTTTATTTAATAATATAATGTGTATAATTTTAAATTTCTTGCTTGTTGTAACATTGCATGCATGTTTTGATTTGATTAGTTTATTATTTAATGTGTTAAGTTTAGTTATTATAAAACTGTTTATTTATTTATTTGTGCATTAAAACTTGGTTATTTGGTTGCTTCTTGTAGTGACAAAATTTCATACTTATAACCAAGGTCTAAAATTTCTGTATCTTTGATAGTTTTATCAGTCCACTTACTTTTTTCTGTTTCTCTTACATATTTATGTATTTAATCTATGATTACAATAAAATTTATATTGGAATATTTTTTGTTTGTAGCGTCATAGCTTCACGTCGACACTGCCGCAGTGTTCAGGCACTGCGGCAGTGGGCCGATAAGCCGGGTGTTTAACCAATGCGTCCTACCAGTTTTAACCTACGGAGCCGAAACTTGGAACATGACAGTCAAGTTGGCCCACCGACTACACGTCACTCAGCGTGCTATGGAAAGGTCTATGTTGGGGATCTCATTAAGGGATAAGATCCGGAACGAGGTCATACCACATAAGACTAAGGTGACTGATATTGTCCAAAAATGTTGCAAGCTGAAGTAGCAGTGGGCTGGCTATGTCTGTCGCAGAACCGACGAGTGGTGGAGCAGAAAGGTTCTCGAATGGAGACCACGCTTAGGCAAACGTGGTGTAGGACGCCTCCCGGCTAGATGGACCTGAAGAAGGCAGCTGGCAGCGACTGGATGCAAAGGGCGGGAGATCGTGCGCTGTGGCGCTCCTTGGGGGAGGCATATGTCCAGCAGTGGACTGCAACAGGCTGATATGATGATGATGAAGATATTCTTGCTAAAACACTCGGACACGATAAAAAGAACGATAGACGTGTATTTGATCTTTTAAAAAAGCCTCTTAATGCTCAAGCAGGCCGACGTAGCAAAGAACAACATCCAAAGAAAGTCAACAGAGAGATGCTTAAAGAACACATTGAGTTTTATGCCCATTTTCACCAACAATACCTAAATCTTCCCCTTAGTATGCGACTCTTATCCTAAGTGAACCCTTAAGTCATCCCCTTACCTAAGTTTGTTATCACTAAGTTAGGGGACACATTTTTAGGGGACTGTTAACTAAGTGACGGGCTAGTGATTTCAAAAACCGTACTTGAACCGTAATACTTTTTATGTCGATTATCTTCTTATCATCAAAACAACAGTAACCAGGATAAAAATATTTATTTCCTCATTATACTAAATACATTTAGACAATTCAAGATTAATTTTTATCGTATTTGTTGTAGACTGCATGCCATGAGCCATAACCATCCTTATTAAAAAAGAAGATGCTTTCAATTGCGTTTGACAGTGACATTACACAATACTATCCGTTCCGTTTCTTTCTTTCTTTGAATTGTTTGGAAGCCAGCCCAGTATGGAAGCGACTCTTGCGTTTTAACTTTAGATTTCTTTAATAACTACTTGAATTAATTTTAATGAGTATCAATACTGAGAAGAGGAAGCGTGGGCAGAAATTTTCTCTCGAAGAAAAAGATAGGCTAGTAAAGATAGTCACGACACATAAAAATACCATACTTAATAAAAAAAACGGATAGTTCTACGAATGAAGACAAAAGCCAAGCATGGACATCGGTAAAAAATGCATTTAACTCGTCGTCGACTATAAACAGGTAAGAATATCTTTGTCATTTGCAAAAGTTAGTTATGAAGAGAACTAAACTAACTATTCTATCGTTCCAGAAACAAAGAATCACCGATGAAGATTTGGGAAAAAAAAAAAGTAAAAGCAAAATTAGACGAGAATAATATTAGAGTACCGCGCAAACTGGAGGCGGCAGGCGCATCTATTTGTGCTGGAACGAGTGTGCTCAATTTTGGGACGTGCCTGCACAGGCATAACTGGTGT
Organism: Anania fuscalis; assembly: GCA_950371115.1. Taxonomy (NCBI): domain Eukaryota; kingdom Metazoa; phylum Arthropoda; class Insecta; order Lepidoptera; family Crambidae; genus Anania; species Anania fuscalis. The sequence goes on from OX493344.1 coordinate 11,685,896, forward strand.
TCCAGACTGTGATGCCGATGATAGAGTACTGGACCTACCAAAAGTTTTATGTGTGGAAGATAAGTCTCCTCACATTCATCTAGAAATGGAGACAGAACCTGTGGTAGAAACCAGAACTGAACACCTGAATAAAGTAAGTAGGAATATAAAAGTAATATGGTGTATATTGGTTATTTCTTTATTTGTCTATAAACATTCTGTCAAAAAAGTTTCGGGAATTGATGATTTGTTTATGGCTCCAAATTCAAAATTATATATTTTTTGTTGTTGTTAGATTGGCACAACTGTTTTCCATTTTGGCGCGGAGTTTGAGTTACATCTGATAAATAGATTAAATACAGTATTGTTTTTAGTCATACCATATCTTGTGTGTATTGCGAATTTCATAATGGACAAAAACATCAAACAAAGAGTTTGTCTTAAATTTTGCATCGCCAATGGGATTTCGTGTTCGGAGTCTCTGAAAATGTTACAGAAGGCTTACGGTGAATCGACTTTATCAAAAACACGTGTTTATGAGTGGTACAAAGCGTTCAAAAGCGGTCGAGATGTGATGGAAGATTTGCCTCGCTCTGGTAGAAATCGCAATGGTAAAGGAAATAGTGACTGAAAATCCTCATTCAAGTTTGAGAGAGCTAGCCGTCGAACTTTCTGTGTCACACGAGTCGATTCGTACCATTTTAAATAATCATTTGGGTATGAAACATGTTGCCGCTCAGCTAGTCCCAAAAGACCTGAATTTTCTCCAAAAACTCAATCGCAAAATCGCTGAGGACATGCTAGAACGAGTCAATTCCGACCCATCATTCATGAAACGCATTGTTACTGGTGACGAGACGTGGGTTTACGAGTTTGACATGCAAACTAATCAACAAGCTTCGGAGTGGCGCCTTCCAACTGAACCGAAACCGAAGAAACCGCGCCAAACTCGATCGAAAGTCGAAGTCATGTTGACTGTTTTCATTGACTGTCGCGGTGTTGTACACTCAAAATTCTTGCCAGAAGGTCAAACGATAAAAAAGAGTATTATTTAAGCGTTATGCGGCGTTTAAGAGAGCAAATTAGACGAAAAAGGGCAGATTTGTGGATAGAAAATTCTTGGATTTTGCACCACGATAATGCGCCTTCCCACAAGGCCATCATTGTGCACGAATTTTTGACCAAAAACTCAACAAATACCATCGAGCAGCCACCTTATTCACCAGATATGGCTCCAGCCGACTTCTTTCTTTTTCCTAAACTAAAATTACCACTGTGTGGCACCCGGTTTCATTCGGTAGAAGACATAAAGGAGAATTTGCGGCGAGAACTGAACTCGATTCCGGAAAAAGCGTTGAAAAAATGTTTTGATGATTGGATTATTCGTTGCCGTAAGTGTATCGCTTCTGAAAGAGCATACAAAACCGCGATAAATATAAAATTCTACGAAATCGCTGTAATACTTTGTGTAGAGACGCTCAAAGACGCCATATCCATAAATCTGTAGAAAATGGAGATCCAGCTAAAGTCTGGAGTTTCCTCAAGTCTATTGGAGTTGGTAAAACGCGTAATGATCCTATCTCTAAAAACATAGATACTAACCTTTTAAATAAGCTTTTCTCCACTTCCATCCCTGTTGATAGCACAACAAAAAATGAGTACTCTCAGTAAACTTTCGTCACTTCCAACTCCTGACTACCCTTCTTTCAGTTTTAGTCAAGTAGCCGATTGTGATGTTAGGAGAAACATCTCTTCTATTGCCTCTAATGCAGTCGGAAGCGATTGCGTGAGCCGCAACATGATCCTGCCTCTGTTGGATGTCATTACTCCAATAATCTCCCACATCCTTAATCATTCCCTCTCCTCGATTGTCTTTCCCACGTTATGGAAAGATGCCCAAATAATTCCTCTTCCGAAAAAACCAAATCCTTCCTCTTTTTTGGACTATCGGCCCATATCCATCCTACCATTCCTTTCTAAAGTGATGGAGCGTGTTGTGCACCAACAGCTCAGTCGCTTCCTTTCCTCAAACCAACTGTTAAATCCTTTCCAATCCGGTTTTCGTCCAGGCCATAGCACGACTACTGCTTTAATCAAAATTACAGATGACATCCGACAGGGTATGGATCAGCAACTACTCACTGTGCTAGTACTACTCGACTTTAGCAACGCTTTTAATACTGTCGATTTCGACATTTTACTGGGATTGCTGCATTCTCTTAACATATCTCCAACGGTGCTTGACTGGTTTCACAGTTACATGCATGGTTGCCGGCAGCGCATTCGTTCTGAGGATTCTTTCTCTGGGTGGTGTGATGTCAGTGCCGGTGTCCCTCAATGTGGCGTACTGTCTCCTCTCCTCTTTGCACTTTTCATTAATTCGATTACTCACAACCTAAAATCTTTTTTCCACTTGTATGCAGACGATCTTCAAATATATTCTCAAGGGCGCCGTGAAGACCTTTCCAGTGTTGTGGAGGTAGTTAACGACGACCTTTGTCGTATACTAGACTGGAGCAAGGCATTTGGTCTCAGGGTTAACCCTAATAAAACGCAGGTGATAGTTGTGGGAGGTTCTAGGCAAATTGCTAGGATTAACTGGCCGGCCTTGCAACCTATCACATTTGACGGTGTCCAAATTCCGTTCAGCAAAATTGTAAAAGACTTAGGCGTCCATATTGATAGCACCCTCAGTTAGACAACTCAAACTGCGGAAGTCAGCAGAAAAATGTTCGCAGCGGCAGCGTCACTAAATAGGCTTCGTAATTTCTTACCCATACCCACTAAAATTGCTCTTGTTCAGGCTCTTTTGTTTCCCATTTTAGATTATGCAGATTGTTGCTATTTGGATTTGGACGAGAATCAGCTTAACAAGCTTGAGCGTCTACAAAACTTCTGTATCCGGATAGTTTTTGGTCTACGGAAGTATGACCATGTCAGCGAATACCGGTCCAATCTTAAATGGCTCCCAATCCGACTCAGGCGGGATATGCATATTCTCTCTTTACTTTTTACAATATTGTTTAGTCCGAAATCACCTCCGTATCTGAAAGAGCGCTTTCAATTTCTGCAGTCATCACAGGGTCATGACATGCGGTCATCCAAAAGCCTGCTTCTTAAATTCCCTCTCCATACTACAAACTATTATACGCGGTCGTTTACTGTTCAGTCAACCCGTCTATGGAACTCCTTACCCTTAGTAATTCGGCAATCTGAATCAATTTCTGTTTTTAAAAGTCGGCTTAAAGCACATTTTCTTGCACTGTGAGAACAAATCGTCTCTGGTTTGAGAATTGCTGTTTCTGGAATATCACTGGTTGTTAGTCATGCTATTTTCTGGCATATAGGTATATGTATGTATATGTATTATATTTAAGTATGTATGTATGTTTATTTTTATCTTAGCATTTATATTTTTTAGGTATTTTTTGTACGTGTATGTAGTTTATACTTATTGATATTAACATTGTAGGTATATAAATAAAATTACACAATAAGCACTCTGCAGCACTTTCCCCTTTCTTTGTAGTTGTCCTCTGCCTAAAGGTTGTCTGGAAGAGATCGCTTTTTAGCGATAAGACCGCCTAAATTGTACATCTTTCTGTAAATATCAACTGTAACTTCTTTGTTTGGTGTGCAATAAAGAGTATCTATCTATCTATCTATACTTTAAAAGTGATAAAATAAATTCGGATGAATAACTAACATTTTGTGTATTATTAATCATTTACCGGTACTTTCTTGACAGAGTAGTATACTGAACTTGATGTGCTTAGAGTTAAAGATCACATAATATGTTCCCCAGAGATGAAAGTCATTACACACGAGCAAAAAGCACAAAAGAATATCTTAGCCCTGATTTAAACATAAATAGGTGTTTTAAATCCGTCAATGAAATGCATCCTGATAACCAAGTATCTTATAAGTTTTATAGAAAAATATATTTTTGAAAGATTTTCTTGATTTAAAGTTCAAGAGACCTAGAACTGATACTTTTAAATTTTGTGATCGCTTGACAGCAACAGTGCGTTCTCAAAATTTAGGTAGTCGGCCTGCAAAAATTGCTTTTACTCGAACTACATCACCGAAAAGCAGAAAAATCCCGTGAGCAAATGAGCATAGATAGGGAACAATCTCAAATACCAGGTAGTACTACTGTCACACTAGCCGTAGATCTTCAGCAGGTGCTCTTCGTGCCTACTCTAACTTACTCAGAGATGTTTTACAAACGGCAGCTTAGTTGTTTTAACCTATGCATCAATGTAGCTGATGTTGGGAACTCTTTCATGTGTATTTCTTTGGCATGAAGGAATCTTTAGCAGAGGAGGCAATGAGATAGTTTAATGCCTATTGACTTTTGTTAATAAAAGGATTACAAAAAAGGACCATCTCATAATATGGTGCGATAACTGTGCCGGCAAAAATAAAAACAGAATGATGCTTTTCTTGTTAATGTTTTAAGTGGCAAATGGCCACTTTAAATTAATTAGAACAGGAGTTTAAAAATTAAAACATGAGTTTTTAATAACAGGCCATATTTTCTTACAGTGTGATAGAGACTGGAATCATAGAAAAAAGGTTATGTAAAGTAATGACCTAAAAAAAGTAATTTCTGGTGCAAAAAAATAAGTTTAATAAAAAAACTAAAAACCGACTTTAAAATGAAACTAAAAAGCGAAAAATAACTATAACATACCTGATCAGTTCATTTTGGAGTCGTTGCCAGCCATTGAGAGTTAAAATGTGTTCATTCGCACCGACTCCAAAAAGAACTGATTAGGTATGTTTTAGTTAATATTATTTAACCGATGTTATTAACTTATCAGCCGATGTTATTAACTAATCAGCCGAGTTTGGTTCACCATTGACCCTGCTAGACTTGCGCATTGTTGTGCACTATTTGGAGAAAAATTACAGATTGCATGGTAAAATGCCAGGCGATCGAAGGGTGCGAAGTTTTTTTAATGCGTCACGATTTTAGTCAGCGTTCTACACAAAATATTAAAAGATGTCGTGCTGAAAAATCAGTTGCAGAAATGATTGACATCTACAAAAATCTGGAGAAGATTCCACCTCAGAACATCTTAAATTTTGATGAAACTAATCTAAGTGATGACCCCGGTGCTAGTAAAGCTATCTCTAAAAGAGGAACTAAGCACCCGGAATCCGAAACCCCTAAATTAAACGAAAACATCAGTATCAATAATGTTTGCGGGTACAGCAAATGGTGAATGCTTTCCCTCATACGTTGTATATAAAGCCGAGCATTTATGGACACGTTGGTGTTGCGATGGGCCCTCGAACGCGCGATATAATAGCACCAAGTCTGGTTGGTTCGACATGGCTACATTTGATGAATGGTTTAAGTTAATTGTTTTACCCTGGGCCAATGATTTAAATGGAACGAAATTGATAATAGATGATAATTTGTCATCCCATCTTAGTGTAAACACAATAAGATTGTGTCAGGAACATGACATCAAGTTTGTGTTTTTACCAAGTGTCAAGTGTGTAGCATACACACTTGACACAACCTCTAGATTTGACATATTTTGGACTAATGAAAAAGGAGTGGCGTAAAATTTTATTACAATACAAACTGTGTGTATCCTCAATTAACAAATGCCCTCAACTAATAAAGAAGAACTAATAAAGAGAAAATAGATATGACAAACAACAACAACTTAAAAAGTGGATTTTTGGCAGCAGGCATTTATCCTTTCAATCCGTCAAAAGTTACAGACAAAATACCAATCGCGACGGCGAAGAAAAAAGAACAATTTGATACAGCTCTCTAAAATTACCTACAGGCTAGAAGACAGTCAAAACCCTTAAAAAGCGGTAGAAACGAAAAAAATCCAATTGGTTCGGGGAAGTCAATATCAACTAAAGAAGCCGAAAAAATATCGAAAAAGCCTATCATAAAGGTAAAACCTGCAACAGCCAAATCTGGTAATGTTCCTAAAACTACAATACGCCAGAGTAAGGCTAAAACAAATCTCAATGACCTATCAATTATAACAGCACCACATACTGAAATACCTGTGACTATTACAAATATTACAGAAAACGACGTTCCAAAAACTCAAATACCTAAGGTAACTTTTTTGTCGGATGTCAAATTTACTTAATACAATATCCTATTTAAATTTTCAGAAAACTCACCTTTACAGCTAACTGAGATTGATAAAAGTACTGATTTGTTCCATCCTTCAACAACCAGTTGATCTTTAAGAGCCGATGATAGGCCAAAAGGCGTTTCTGGGTCTGCAGAGATTCTGTTTTACAATGACAGTTCTGAATCAGTCATGTTATTAAACATATATAGCAAACTTTAGGATATTTACAAGTGACTATATTTGTCGGAAACACAATTGTGAAAAATATTCTCGATAGAAAAAAATCACAAACATGCATCAAAATTTTACGAAGATTCGTCTTTATTTAATGGATAAATTACATATACGAATGAAACTCTGGCAATAAACTATACTAAGTGAAATGCGTCGACTATATTTTTCAAAATAAAAATTAAGTATTTAATCACGTTGTAAGAAGTAAAACTCTGAAATATTGCCTGATAGCACCAGTATATACTGAGCCGCCCCGCTCCCCGACCCGCGCAACAGAACAAATTTAGTACCGCTTCAGCATTCGCACGGGGTACCCGTGTCGCTTTCTTGCGCTACGAGGAACGTATACTGACATTACTGTAAGGATGCCAAATAAACGCAACAAAAAAAAATATGAAGGACCTGGTGAAAAAAATTAAATAAACATATTAATTAAATAATAGAAAGGTAACTAACCAAGTTCTAAATACCATAATAAGAGAGGATTTTTTTTACACGAGTTAAATATTTTTTATATTTCATTTTTCGTTGTCAGGAATAAAAAACTTCTTTTACGCACACACCTGGAATCTAGCAACAAAAATATACCAGTGGACCTGTAAGTATTAGCAACATTTATTTATTTTCACAAATGTGGCAATCTTAAAGGCGAAGTATTTCTGAACTCATGCTTGGACTGGACATTGTTGCACTACAGAAAGCGATTTTATTTCTTACAGAATAAAAAAAAAACAATCCTAAATTCAAAAATATAAAATTAATATATATGTAGGAAATAAAATAGTTTAAATTATTTTTTTGTTAAAAACGTAAAATGCATAGAAGGGAACGGTGTGAGTGAAATGAATGAAAGGGATAATGCTCCCACTCTCTCTCGTCTCGTGTGTAAAATGGTGTGCATAACTCTGTACGAAAAATTAGTTTTTTTAATTAATAAACGGTGTCAAACGAAGTTCTGAGTTTCCCTCAAGATTCCAACCCCTACAACTCCTCGTCCGGGATAACGAGATCAATTGGGGCTGGAGTCTTTGAGGGCGTACGACGAAAATAACTGTGGAGCACGGCGTGGGCGACGCCATTGCCGACAACGGTGAACGGCAACGTGTCGAGGCTGGAACAACGAGGCGGCAGAGCAGCAACGACGACTTATTTCACGACGCTTCCAATAACGACGACGAATACGACCATAGTTTTACGACGATGGCTGAAGAAAGAGTAAGCAAGTCGACGAACGACGACGGTAAAGCCGGCCATTACATGCTGGATGCAATACCTAAGTTCACCGGCGATGACTTTACTTACCCATCCACAAAATGGACCCAAGATATAGACGATAACGCGGAGATTTTTGGGTGGTCGGACCAACAAAAGTTGATAATTGCGAGAAGATCGCTTTCTGGTACGGCACAACTGTGGCTCAAAACGGAGAAGGTGTTCAAAACGTACGAGGAAATGAAAGCTGCATTGTTAAAAGAATTCCCAGAAGCAATAAACGTCAAACAGATGCACGAAATGATGAGCGCACGAAAGAAACGTGCCGATGAGACGTTTTATCAGTATATGTTGATTATGAAGGAGCTAGGCAGAAGGGGTAAATTCCCTGATTATGTGTCGATCCAATACATCATAGAAGGAATCTCTGACTACGAATCAAACAAGCTGTTATTCTACGGCGTGACAACGTATTCCGTGCTTAAAGATAAATTGTCACTATACGAATCATTTAAGCAAAAAATCAAAAAGCAAGATGCTACACGGCCACGAGATTACAAAGCTAAACCTGCAAAAACAGAGTCAAAAGTGCAACAGCGTTGCTATAAGTGCGGTGAGATTGGTCATTTGTCGAATGCTTGCACGAGAGGCGTAAAATGCTTCCGTTGCAATTCATACGGCCATATCGGTGTAGAATGCAAGCAACAATCGAACGTGGTGAGCCATCCAACGACAAGCAGAGGAGGAGGAAGCGGCGGAACAACCGAACGGAAATCGATGTTCGTTCACAGTTCGGATCGAAAGTCACCAGCAGAGGGCGCTGCGAATGCGAGTGAAGTGAGTTGCACTTCCAACGACCGAACGGATGACCGAATGGACCGAGTAACGTCAAGCGGTAGTTCAGTCATTCAGCGTGAACATTGTCAGTGTTGCGATCGTAATGTTTTGAGTGTAAACAATGGTGATATTTTTCATAATAATTCGGTTAAAAGTGCGAAATTGTGCGGCCACGACGTAAAATGTTTAGTGGATACGGGTAGTGATTTAAACTTAATAACCAACAAACTGTTTTTTAAACTTAAATGTAGCATTTCAAATTTCGTAGGAGAGGAAATGTCTCTCGTAGGATTGGGATCATGTAAGGTGCTTTCATGTGGTAAGTTTACGTCTAGTTTAATTATTGATGGTCACTGTTATCAGGTTTCTTTTCATGTGGTTCCAACAGAGGTAATTCCGTATGAGGTTATTTTGGGTCAACCATTTTTAGTAAATACAATAGTTGTTGTTGATAAGGGCAAGGTTGAGGTGAGGCCACAATTTTATGACATTTCTTATCAAATGTGTATGTTATCTAGCTGTGAAAATCAGACTGAAGTACCAGTTATTCAAGAACTCATTGATAGTTACAAGCCTGTTAAAGTGAAAGAAGCACCAATAAAGTTGAAGATAGTGTTGAAAGATGATATTCCTGTTTCACAACGTCCAAGAAGATTGGCTTTGGCGGAAGAGGTGTTTGTCAAGGAACAGATTGACGAATGGCTATCTAAGGGCATTATTAGACCAAGCTATTCGGAGTATGCTAGTCCTCTTGTTCTCGTGAAAAAGAAAGATGGAAACATAAGAGTCTGTGTAGACTATAGGAAGATAAACCAAAAGATGGTTAAAGATGAACATCCACTACCGGTGATCGATGACCATATTGACAAGCTCAGCAAGGCAAGAGTGTTCAGTACGTTAGATTTGAAAAATAGATTTTTCCATCTACCTATCGAAGAAGAGTCTGTGAAATATACAGCATTTGTCACAAGCAATCCCGAAGGACAATATGAATTTTTGCGGGCTCCGTTTGGACTTTCCATTTGTCCCAAATACTTTACAAGGTACATCAACATAATCTTCTCAGATCTTATAAAAAGAAAAATTGTTTTGATTTTCATTGACGATGTGATCATTTTAGCAGAAGAAGAAAAGCAAGGAATTGAACGACTTAAACAAGTTCTAAAAGTTGCAGCTGACTATGGGCTCGAAATAAACTGGAAGAAGTCACAATTACTCCAAAGATCTGTCGAATACCTAGGACACATCATCGAAAATGGAACGGTGAAGCCTTCTCCAGAGAAAACAAAAGCAGTTTCAAGATTTCCACAACCGAAGAATTTAAAGGAAGTACATAGTTTCATCGGGCTAACCTCTCATTTTCGGAAGTATATCCAGGATTATGCATTAATTGCAAAGCCACTAAGTGATCTACTGAAGACAGGCAATTTTTACTTTGGTGAAGAACAAAAGCGGGCGTTTGAAAAACTCAAAATGAAGTTATGTTGTGAGCCCGTGTTGAGAATCTTCGATTTGCATCTTGAGACAGAACTACATACAGATGCCTCCAAATATGGTTATGCTGCTATTTTGTTGCAACGAGATCCGAACAATGGAGAAATGCACCCCGTTCACTACATGAGTAGAAAAACAACAGAGGCTCAGCAAAAGTGTAGCAGTTACGAACTAGAAGCAATAGCTGTAGTTGAAGGTGTGAAAAAGTTTAGAAGGTATCTATTGGGTATACCATTCAAAATTGTGACAGACTGTGAAGCATTTCAGAAAACTTTGAATAAAAAATATGTTTCTGCTAAAGTAGCAAGATGGATATTATTCCTACAAGATTTCGACTATAAAATAGAGCACAGAGCTGGGGAAAAAATGCAACATGTTGATTCACTCAGCCGGAACATTTGTTTTATTAACCTAGAATTGCAAGCAAGAATAAAGAAGGCTCAAGAAGAAGATGATCATTTACAAGCAATTAAAGAAATATTAAAGGAAAAGGATTATGAAGATTATTATTTAGAAAAGGACATTATCTACAAAGGAATAAAGAAGAAATTAGTATTACCTGAAATCATGGATATGGAAATTATCAAGAACGCTCATGGAATAGGACATTTTGGAAAGAAGAAAATTAAAGATATTTTGGAACAAGATTATTACATTTTTAAATTAGATAAAAAAATAGAAAAAATAATGACAACATGTGTACCATGCTTATTAGCAACTAGAAAGTCAGGAAGAAAAGAAGGATTTTTAAATACAATAGACAAAGGAGACCTACCGTTGGACACGCTTCATTGTGATCATTTGGGACCGTTGGATGCTACAAAGAAATTGTATAACTACATCTTAACAGTTATTGATGGATATAGTAAATTCGTGTGGATCTATCCTGTGAAAACGCTCACTGCAAAGGAGACAGTTGAGAAGTTGCAGTTGCATCAAAAGGATTTCGGTAACCCAAGACGTATTGTGACAGACCGTGGTACAGCATTCACTGGTAATGAATTTCAACAATATTGTCAGGAAGAACATATTGAACATGTTACAAGTACAACAGGAATTCCACGTGGCAATGGTCAAGTTGAAAGGATGAACCAAATTATAATTTCAACTTTAGCTAAAATGTGTATAGAAGAACCTGCACATTGGTACAAATATGTCAGCAAATTGCAAAGAGTTATTAACAGCACTTACCAGCGATCTATCAACACTTCACCATTCGAACTACTTACAGGAACTAAGTTGAGATTAAAAGAAGACATTAAAATTTTGGAATATTTAGAGGAAGAAAGCAGGAAGGAATTTATAGAAAACAGAGAAAATTTACGGAAAGAAGCTAAAATACAAATTTTGAAAATTCAGGAAGAAAACAGGAAGACATTTAATAAGAAAAGAAAAGAAGGACAGAAGTATAAAGAAGGTGATATAGTGGCTATACAGAGAACACAGTTTGGAAACGCTTTAAAATTAAAACAGAAGTTTTTTGGACCATATAAAGTAGTGAAACAGCTGGGAAGAGACCGATATGAGGTAGAGAAGATAGACAGAGGTAAGGAGGGGCCTATAAAGACTACAACTGCTGTGGATTTCATAAAGAGGTGGCCTTGATTTAGCTTTGCCTTTGTCTGACTATTGTGCCTTCACCTGTATACTTTACAATAATAATTTGGGTAATAAATAGTAAGTTTAAAAAAAAAAAAGTGGTAATGAGCCACCCAAACTTATTAATGAATGCCACTTACATGATGTACATTTTTAAGATTTTGTGTTTTTATTTCATTTCAAATGATATATCTTACATAATTTAACTAACATGTTGTTGTTTGCATTGTAGCCTAAACTTAAGTTTTAATATTGTAAAAGGCTTTTCCTAAGAAAGAAACAATTAAAGCTGTAATAATTTAAATACCTAACAATAGTATAAAAAAAAAATAAAGGATGTATTTTTTATGAAAGAAAAACTATTAATATAAAATAAGTTTGGTTTATTTCCACATAAAACAAAATTTACAAAGTAGTTAAATACTTAGTTTAAAGATGTAATACTAAACTTTTGTAGTAACTTTTATAGAAAAAGGGTTGTATTTGTTTAATTTTAGGTTTAGAATAACTAACTGTTTAATTTTGTTTTTGAGAGTTAAAATGATGATGAGAGAATGCAAATTTTTAAGTTTTGAGCTTATCTTATTTTATGAAGTGTATAAGTAGCAGTGTTTGCAACATTTAATTAAGATTGTTTAACTTTTATCCTTGCTTAAACATTGTAAAGTTTTTTTTGTTAAATTAAATGTAGAGTCAATCTGAGGCCAGATTGAATTGCAGGATGGCCGAGTTGTAGGAAATAAAATAGTTTAAATTATTTTTTTGTTAAAAACGTAAAATGCATAGAAGGGAACGGTGTGAGTGAAATGAATGAAAGGGATAATGCTCCCACTCTCTCTCGTCTCGTGTGTAAAATGGTGTGCATAACTCTGTACGAAAAATTAGTTTTTTTAATTAATAAACGGTGTCAAACGAAGTTCTGAGTTTCCCTCAAGATTCCAACCCCTACATATATGTTTCTGCTGTCTGTTCGACTAATTTCAAAAATTTATAGGGTTGTCGTTCCAAAAACTGTACAAGATTATACTACACATGTAATGTAATTTTTTTTAATTGCAGTAATTAGGCGAGAATGACCAAAAGTTTTATGTACTGACTAATACTTCAAAGACTGTTTTTAGGCAGTTATACATAATTTTTAACCTTTTTATAATATAAATTCAGGAATAAATTTTGATGTGTTTTTTATTTATTCACCTACACGAGTGTGATTAAAAATATTTTAACTAACGACGAAAACGAAAACGGCCATACAAAGGATCATTATTACCTTCCTACCTAGCGCAGATTTATCGACGCAAGATTTTGCCTTTTTTTACTTATGCATTGAACGGTTATCCATTGGCTACGACACTTCTGTTGATAACGATATTTTTACTAAACGACTTCTACATTCTGTCAAAAAAAATTCGGAAATTGATGATTTGTTTAGGGTAAAAGCCGGATAGTTGCCTCGGACGGATACATGCCTCAGTTTCAAATACTCTATGTTAGACGTATTGAGAGTGTTTCTTTTTGATCATAATTAAAAGCGTCCCCCGTGCAGGCCTCAGTGCCGCATAAGCCGTTGAAATAGGCCCACGTGTTTTGTCCGTGTGAGTAAAGATCTTCCGCGGCGATACTTTGACAAGCGTCAGAATTATATTGGTAAGTAATCTCTTCTAAATATTTTTATAACTGATTGCGATTTCAATTAAAAAAAAAATTCTTTGAATGCATTAGAGTTTAAACTGCACTGTTTATTACGTTTTATTGTTAAATATTTCTTATTTATTTCGTAAATAAAAAAGGCAAGTATCCGTATCAAAACGGATAGTTGCCCGGACGTCTTTTGCGGATTGTTGCCCTAGGGCAACTATCCGTAACTAAACATTTTTAACGAGCAAAGACAGTTTTTTTTCTTAGTTATTTTTAGGGTTCCGTACCCAAAGGCTAAAACGGGAGCCTATTACTAAGGCTCCGCAGTCCGTCATGTCTGTCTGTCTGTCTGCCTGTCTGTCTGTCCGTCTGTCACCAGGCTGTATCTCATAAACCGTGATAGTAAGAGAATTAAAATTTTCACAGATTATGTATTTCTGTTTCCACGGAATCTATCCAGTCAATCCAAATGCTCTGTCTGATGCTGAATTTACTATATCAGATATTGCATTGGGGGAGCTTACGCAGGAACAAGAGTCTAAAACTATAAACGATCAAGTACCAGGCGCTTCTGGAGAACTTGCGTTACGTGAGCGCATACAGGAATCTGAATATGACCGAGGTAATGTACTAAGTCGACAGAACGAAGTGATTCCATAAGGCGATCAAGTCCCAAGCTACTGTGATAAAAATAATCCAGAAACTATCGTAAATAAAGCTGAGCAGAATAGCGTGAACCAAAGTTACACGCCACCTAGGCCGTCCTCGAGTCTTTTGGCTCTTTCTCATGATTGTTTAGCCCTAGGAGATGGCGAAATTAAACATTACATTTTAGATAATACTGAACTATCATTGCCTTCGCTGATATCTTTAAATGAGTCACAGAACAAAAATGTACATAAAGAAACACCATCGAAATTTTTACATCAATCATCTCCTATACCAAAAATTCCGCTGAGTATAAAAGGGCTAAGCAATCATCAGAAATTTTAAACTCGCATTATTAAATAATCGAGAAGAAGAATAAAACTGAGAATGTAAAGAAAACAAGCCTAATGAAACAAACGGAAGAAACAAAAAACAAACCAGTTGGTAGCAAAGAAAATATTACGAAAAAAAAGAGGGCGACCACAAAAAAATAAAAATCAAAACAATATAAAGATATTACCAGCAGTATATTAGAATCAGATAGCACAGATTTTATTGAACTGACTAAAGGAAGGGCTTTAAAGAAAAGAAAAATTCGTATCTGCAGTTCTAACAGTGCAAATGAAGAAAATGTTATAAATTCAAAAACATCTAAAGGAAAAGCAGCAAAAGCTAGCCAATCAAAGCAAAAAAAAAATCTATTAGAGACACTGAAAATATATTAAAAGTAAAAATGCTAATTCAAAAATAGAAAATACCTACCATTTTAAAGTCTATTTTTGTTGTACATATTTTTATAATTTTAATTTAACTTTAATTAATACTTAATACAAGATTGTATTTTATAATAAAAATGATTACTTAAAGTAATGTAAGTTCATTTCTATTTAAAAAAAAACAGACAGGCATCTATCCTCACATTAGGCAAGTATCCCCCGAACCATTTTTAACGTTAGGTTACTATCCGTCATAGTAGGCAACTATCCCCTTTTTTAGAGATCACATAAAACAGGATTTACACAAAACTAATAGTATTTATATTTAAAAAAATAGGTTTTGTTAAAAGATTAATAAACTATGTTTAAGAATAAACTTTGAATGAAAAATTTATTGGTACACATTTTTAATAAAAGAGCTTTTTTAAAAAGTGTGGCAACTATCCGGCTTTTACCCTATAGTTCCAAATTCAAAATTATATTTTTATTTGTTGTTGTTAGATTGGCTCAACTGTTTTCCATTTTGGCGCGGAGTTTGAGTTACATCTGATAATTAGATTAAATACAGTATTGTTTTTAGTTATACCTTATCTAGTGTGTATTGCGAATTTCATAATGAACAAAAACATCGAACAAAGAGTTTGTCTTAAATTTTGCATCGCCAATAGAATTTCGTGTTCGGAGTCTCTGAAAATGTTACAGAAGGCTTACGGTGAATCGACTTTATCAAAAACTCGTGTTTATGAGTGGTACAAAGCGTTCAAAAGCGGTCGAGATGTGATGGAAGATTTGCCTCACTCTGGTAGGCCATCAACGTCTGCTACTGAAGATAACATCGCAAAAGTGAAGGAAATAGTGACTGAAAATCCTCATTCAAGTTTGAGAAAGCTAGCCGTCGAATTTTCTGTGGCACACAAGTCGATTCGTACCATTTTAAATAATTAAATGGGTATGAAACATGTTGCCGCTCAGCTAGTCCCAAAAGACCTAAATTTACTCCAAAAACTCAATCGCAAAAGAGTCGCTGAGGACATGCTAGAACGAGTCAATTCCGACCTAACATTCATGAAACGCATTGTTACTGGTGACGAGACGTGGGTTTACGAGTTTGACATGCAAACTAGTCAACAAGCTTCGGAGTGGCGCCTTCCAACTGAACCGAAACCGAAGAAACCGCGCCAAACTCGATCGAAAGTCGAAGTCATGTTGACTGTTTTCTTTGACTGTCGCGGTGTTGTGCACTCAGAATTCTTGCCAGAAGGTCAAACAATAAAAAAGAGTATTATTTAAGCGTTATGTGGCGTTTAAGAGAGCAAATTAGACGAATAAGGCCAGATTTGTGGAATGAAAATTCTTGCATTTTGCACCACGATAATGTGCCTTCCCAAGGCCACCATTGTGAACGATTTTTTGACCAAAAACTCAACAAATACCATCGAGCCACCTTATTCATCAGATATGACTCCAGCAGACTTCTTTCTTTTTCCTAAACTAAAATTACCACTTCGTGGCACCCGGTTTCATTCAGTAGAAGACATAAAGGAGAATTTGCTGCGAGAACTGAATTATTATATTGATTATTCGTTGGCGTAAGTGTATCGCTTCTGAAGGAGCATACTTTGAAGGTGATAAATAAATTTGGATGAATAACGAACATTTTGTGTATTATTAATCTTTTCCCGGTACCTTCTTGACAGAGTAGTATAATAATAGAACTCAATTGGACAATAAAGTATTGTTTAAGTCCTAGCGCTAAAAAGGGTTAAATAAAATAAAAATTGAAACTAGGAACCGACTTCAAAAATGAATTAAAAGGCGAAAAATAATATTTTGTAAACAAACATAGGTAAGTCAGTTATTTTTGGAGTCGGTGCGAATAAACACATTTTAACTCTCCATGGAGTCCATGGAGCACCGACTCCAAAACGGTTGTGTCTCCATGTTTAGTTTAGAAATTTTATTTATATTTATTTAAACTTTATTGCACAGATTGAAAAAAAATTATACAATAGGTGGACTTAATGCCATGAGGCATTCTCTACCAGTATCTTATGCTTGTTACCTATAGTTTTTTTTACAAAATAAGTATAATTTTTCACCTTTTAGTTCATTTTTAAAGTCGGTTCCTAGTTGTTTAAACTTTTTTTAACAAATCAAATAATGTCATTATAAATAACTAATGACTAGGCAGTATGGGCCTGGTAGACCTTAGCCTGTATAACGAGTGAAAAAAAGAAATCTGACATTTGTCACTTTCAGACAAGAATAGCTTTCGTTCGGAACCGCATACAAACAAGTTCATATAACATATTTAAAAACTTTCTTCTTCTTCTTTAAAAATCTAAAAACTGTGTAGAGTGATAGCGTTTAGTATTATTTCAATTTATTTTTATTTAAAAAAAATAATGTCCTTTAAAGGTATAAATTCGTGCTTACCATATTTTGTGTATTGTTTTTACAAAATCGTGTTTCGCCAGTTACTTTTAAAATAGGTCAATTATTTATTTGTACAATTATGCATATATCTAGTTTTTGTAACTTTCGTGACACTGAACATTTTTGTTTTTAACAATTCTATGCAAGGTTTAATTGAAGATAAATAACACTTGAAAAAAATCATCGACCTCAGGTGGGACTCGAACCCACGTCCCATGGCATACCGGGCGAGTGCTTTCGTGACCGTTTGCCCACGAAGGTTATGAATTACACCACGAAAAGTTACGATTTTCTAAATCTCTACTTTGAGATCTCAATGTATCATCAATTCACTGGTCTTAAAATGTTTTCTTTATATTTGTTATCCCAAACTTGTAGAACAAACACAATTCCCTCGTTTTTGTACAGAACTGGGCTGTTCTGAAATCCTTACAGCAATGCCAAGTCGAGTGGGTCGAGATGCTAGGAAGCCTGTACAACATGGCATGTTTCTCAGCACCTCGACTGACCGATGATTGTCAAATTTAAAGTCACTAGAAGATATCCATCAAGTTGCTATGAGGCGAGTAATTGAAAGAGCCTTTAACCCATTTGGACCCAAACGAAAACCATCAGTGCAAATTATGAAATTTCTTTATTAATCGTTTAAAACCAATATTATTATAAGGAAAACACAAAGAAACTAAAAAAATATATATTTCTTCATTGGAAAAAATGGCGTCCTTAAATGGGGCCAGTGGGTCTATGTGGAGTGGAAATCTTCCAAGCATTCTTTTTCAATACATAAAGTTTTTACGCACTTCTTGCATTGCCAACGTGCTTTTTTATGACATACTGTACATCGCAGTTGTTGGGAAAGTTTTTGTGGAAAGTGACCCATTCCATCATACTGCAAGCTTGGCACCACAGAAGCTGTTGGACGCAAAGTTTCACCCCCTGTATGTCTCAAATAATGACGCGCAATATAGCGGCGAAATTAAAGCTGATCCAACTTGGTATCATTTGATAGAAGGTAGAGGCGCCATGCGTTTGCAACAGCTAGATCCAACATGTACATAACAGTATCCGTGTGAACTTGTGACCATCCAACTTTTGTAGCCGAACCGCACTGGCTTGCCTCTTATAAATTGTTTTGCAGGATGCCGGCCAAAATACTTTACCATAGACTCATCTATGGACAGATCTTGATGAAAGACACCCCACTGAAGAAATTTATATCTGCAAGCGGTCGTACCCTATACATTTTATCCAATGACTCCACTGCAACTAGGTTATCACAGAAATGAAGATTTATTTTTATTTCTTGAAATAGGTTTCTTGACACAGCTTTTGATACCATGTGTATATTACAGTCTTCGTCCAGGGACCAGTATAATCGTTCTCGAGGCAATGTATGGTAACTAGTCAATATGAGAATGCCGAAGAAAGTTTTTAGTTCATTGACAGTTACTTTGAAGTCATGATTATTTTTCTGAGTAGCGTAAGTGTGCGTATATTGCAATATCATGGCAAAAACTTCCTCATCAAATATCTTTTCAAAAATATGTAAAGGATTTTGTGGTTCTTCAGTTCATCTATCAATTTGTCAAGACGCGCTTGAACATTCGCTTCATTGGGAATCAATGGCTCGTAGGATGGCTCGGTCTCACGCCAGCAGGGTGCCTCAACATTCGTTTTACGCCTCTTAGCTTCTTTTTCAGCAAGCATTTCATCATCACTACTATCCCATTCTTCTTCATCTCGATTTGTGAACACTTCGACCCTTCCTGGTATGTCTCGCGGAACGGTGTTACTGTGTAAATTATCCTCATCACCTTCTTCTTCGTCCGTTAGCACACTTGGTTCTGGAAGAAGAGTAACCAAATCTATCACTGCATCATTATCTTCATCAAGCATTACAGCATCGAGTGCTTCTTGAAGCCCATGGTACTCGTTTCGATTGCTAAATGTTCGTTTAGCCATTATTTATCCAAAACATACCTGTTGACAAAAACACGGATTATTTACCTCTGATGTGCCTACTGGCCCCGATTGGGGACACCGTTGTAAAACCACTCCTTCTATAATCAGTATTCAATTATTCACTTAAATTTTAATTTTGCTGAATAGCATACACTATATTTATGTATATTATGCATATAAATAAGCAGTTTTAGAGTAAAAAGTTACAAAAAAAAATTACTTACTTTGGGTGATCACTGGTGCTTGAAAGAGCTCCACAAAATACACGGTAAAACTAAATTAAACTATCTTTATTGACTTTCTATTATCATAACATGTTAAGAGCTTTATAACCATCACGAATTTACGATAGAATGATGTAAACATTAAAATATAAATAAATTGAGGCTATTTGTTTAGGCGTCCTCGTTTGGGCACGGCGGGGCTATATGGGTTAATGGCCGATTTACAGAAATAAATGACTTAGACTTTGACAAGTAGGTGTTATGTATTTCTTCGATATTATTTACGAACGCACTTGAAGACGTCATCAAGATACTGGAGTGGAAAGGTAAGGGCAAATGTAAGGTAAAGGTAAGGGCATTAATGGCATCAATCTGCCACAAAGTGTGAGCCAGCTGTTGTAGCAAAAGCCATTAGCAGAAAATAGAATTTTTATGTAAATATGGTTCTTCTTAACAATTCTTTTGTATTTTGTATCAAATAACAGAAAAATGCCAGCACGTTTGCTACTAAATTAATTAATACTAATTATAAAATTAATTATTAGTGTAGTTTTGTAGTTTTAAATACCTTATTTACCGATATTGTTATGTTATTGTGTAACATCTATTGTTCTAAACGAATTAAATGATTTTGTATTTATGTAAATACATTTTGAGACTACATTTTCATTTTTATAAAGCTTTGCATATTCGCACCATATGTAAAAAAATATATTTATATACAAAGTCTATTTGAATAAAAATACCGATAAGCATACTTTTAGTTTTTATTTCTGTGCCTACGTCTATACAGTAGTAACTCAGCAGTAGTCAACCCTATCGTATATCCGCGCGAGACGTCAGCCGCTAACTGACAGGCATACGATACGCGCGTGAGGTGAGGTGGGGGTGAAATTTAAATTTGAACTGGAGTTATATAGGCTCTTAAATCAAACTGTTTGTAGCAATCAGGATAGTAAGAATGACTTACCAAATAATGTTGATACTTTCGTAAATGCTTATGGTACTTTATGTAGCAGTGATGAAGAAAATATTGGAAATACCATGAATATAGTGAAATCTCAAAAAAAAGAGATACTGGTTAAAAAAACAAAGCAAAGTCATTCATAGTGATTCCGATATAATGGATATCGATGTAATACCAACCGATGAAGATATTATGTTTTGCAATAATTTGCAGTCAAAATGTGAAGGTGAAAGTGATATGATGTGGGACGAGATGACCAGTTACAAAAAAGGAGTCACAGTTACTTTCTAACGCTGATAATGATAAAATAATAATAAATGAAAAAATGGTGAGTTTGAAAAGAAAATAAATAACGATGAAATACCAGATACCGAATATCCGGCCGCCGAATATCCAGCGAAACATAGCCATATAGTGCATCGCACGAACGATCAGGTGTACGTCCAATTCGGGTATTTTCTTTGATAAGTGATAATTTATCGTTTATTTCATTGACTTATTGAATGCGAATTATCACAATAGTGACCCTTATTCTTGGTGGGCAGCTAATGCTATAAAATACCACATTTAAGAAAGTTTGCCAAAATCTACCTTTCATAGCGAAATACTTTTTTTCTGAAGCTGACCTGATTTACCAAGACAAGCGAAACCGCTTGCTACCTCATAATGCAGAAAATTTGTATCCATTCACCATAATTTGCTATTAGTGCGGCACGAGTACTGAGTTTTTTATTTTCTAAGTCGTAGAATTATAATGTGATTACTGATTGTGGCAACTAAACAAGATACAACGAACAAAAAATCACTAACAAACCAAAAAGTACATATAACAACCCTAAACACACCAACAGGTCCCAATACGGCTGGTTACCGTGGGACGTCAGACCACCACCCTCCAACTCAAACAAAACCCAAAACAGCTGCTCATCCCGGATTGGAGGAGGCCTTTACCCGAAAGGGGTTCTTAGACAACAATTAGCAATGTAAATTAGTATCACATGAATAACTGTTTAAAAGAAAAAAAGGGCTATTTTGTTGTTTTTTATACTGATTGTATTTCTTCATTTACGCCCAGTAAGTACCTATTTATTTTAAAACTCCGGTATCCGGCCGGATACCGGATAGTTACCGGATATCCGTTTCATCTCTAGTTTGATATATTGAAATTGATCATTAAGGATTAGGCTACCCAATTTAACCGGATCAAAACCTAGTAAAGCTCTAGAGATGAAATAATATTTATGAAAAATTCCTGTAAAATAATTTTGGTATTAGAAAAATAAGTTTAATTAAAATTCAATCATTTTGATCCACTCATAAGATTTACTAGTTAACTTGTTAAGACAAGCAAAAATTGATTGTTTTGTAGAAAGACTCAGATATAAATTTTAATTATTTTTGAACTGTTGTCTTTTTAACGGACTTCAAAAAAGGAGGAGATTCTCAATTTGACTGAATGTTTTATTTTCAATGTATTCTATGATAAAATAGATCATCAATATTTTTGCAAGCATATTGTACTGATTTTATGAGGGAAGCAGATTTCACACTAAAACTGTTAAATACTTTTATTCTAAAAAGCAATATTTCAATAAATAAGAAATAAAAGTTGTATTATAATTTAGCTTTTCATTTGTTGGTGTTTTTTAACAGTTCAATGCAGGTAGGCGTGCCGGGAAAGAGCGCAGAACATTTTTTGTTTTGCGCGCTTCAAACTTTATTACTAGTCGGCTCAAACCGAAAAGGTACATCCACTTACTAGAGCGTTACTTTTTATTTATTAAAGTAATCGATCTGGTGTGTTTGCGATAATTAAGGGCTTACTAGAAAATGATATTTAGACAAAAATATCAAAATCGCATCCTAGAGACTTGCTAGGTTTTGAAATGGGGCAGCCGAGGGGGGTTCTTCCTCTTAACCCGACTCTCCCCCCGCAACCCTTAATTCGATAGTCCACATAATATTTTTTTTCCGAATACCTTGCATATAAGGTTATGTCGAACTTGAAATGTTGAAATAATAACCTGGGTATAGGGATCACTTCGGATATTATAAAACGTTGAACTTACACACCAAAACAGAAAAAAGTATAGTTTGGCACCGCAGAATTAATTGCAAAACGGAATGAATGAGCAATCCACATCCAGGAAGGAAGACGGAAGCACAGAGTTGAAGCGCTATAGCAATAGAGGATTTTAAATATAATGCTAAAAAAAACTACATTAATAGCCCTACGCCATACATTTTGTTTTGAATTTTTGACACCTACCTAGTTATTAATAAAGTCATACTCTGACTACATAATCTGTGAATGTTGTTTGACGAAATAAATGTTAATAAAGAATATTTGATGAATTCAATGACTAAAGAAACTCTATGGACATGAAATACCTACCTAATAAACGTGCCTACTGGTGCCAACCCTACACTCGACAGTACTTTGTTATGGCGGATTGAACTAGAGCAGTTACGGACAGTCGATAGACAAATATCGATAGTTCCATTATTAACAAGGCTTAGCCCCTCTAGCATAAGCAACAAAACACGATATGATACGATATAGCGATTTATCGAGATCCAACTTTCAAAATATGGTAACATAACCGCCATCTTAAACTTATATCGCCACGCTCAGTGTTTAGTGAGCATGTCAGGGCAGCAGGGCATAAAATAAAATAATATCTAGGACCATAATAATCACATTGAATAAAATTATTATGCATTTCTTTATTTTTATAAACAAAAGTGTAAAGATAATTAATATTGAAAGACTATCACTTATTAGCAGAGGTAAAATAATAAAAGCCAGTTAGCCCGCACACATCTTACCAATAAAGTTCGTGATGGTAGGGCATCATCACATAGTCTTACTATATTCATTGTTCTGTTAAAACATGAATCTTCAAAATGAAGGGAATAAACAAATACATGTTTCCTTGCAGTGTCTATATTTTCTGAACCAATTATTTCCTTCCTGGCCTTTCGATTTGATCCAATTTTAGGTAATCTAAAATAAAATTTAAATCATGTTAATTTGCTAAACTACAAACTTTTCCAAAGTCATCAAATTATAAAAATACTGATATTGCAATAACCTAGTATTTCCTTCATCCTTTAAGCAATTTAATAAGCTTATGATAAATATCGATATATGATCAATCAATACCGCAACACTACTTTTCATACAAAATGTTTTTATTAAATTTCATAGTGAAATAATCGGAAATTTATGCAAATAGAAGGTAAACGTGATGTAATATCGTCAGAGACTGATCAAGAGTTCTGACCGCCCTAGGCTAATTATGAGGTCGCGCCCCCGCCAGGTGTGTTACGGACGGCCTAAAAAGGAGTAAGTGAGTAGAGTAAAGTAGTGTGAAAATTTTAACATTGCTCATACTACCTATAAAGCTTTCAGATCGATCTGCAAGCGAAACTAACGTTGTCCTTTAATCTGCACGACCTTCGACCTTAGGTAGTGGCTAACCATTTTTTCATCGACTTCAAAAAAAAGGAGGTTCTCAGTTTGTATGTATGTTTGTTTGTCTGCGATTTTCTCGCGTTTGGCTTATCCGATTTTGATACGGTTTTCAGAAAAGTGATTGTTACGTTCTGGAGAAGGTTTTAGTATGCATATCATACTGCAGACCTGATGAGTGAGGCTACAGAACTCCTTAACGGTTAGAAGTCAATAGATAATACTGCGATTTGTCGACAGAACGTATTTCGTAGTATATTGGGTAGACGTGGCGCTTACGAGGTACCAGACAGTAATTTTATTTACTGGGGGGCGTAAACCAATACCCAGAAACGAGAAAAAAAATCCTCGTTTTATTGACTTAGCCATGGAACGCAAGACCTTATTTATCCTATGGTTACGACACTTCTGTTAATAGCGATATTTTTAAACGTCTTCTTTAGTCATAGATCACCAATTGGACGATAAAGTATTGTTAAAGTCCTAACACTAAAAACAGTAAAAAAAAAAAAACGATTGAACACTCTTACGAAAAAAAGTGTTTTTTTAGAAAACTACTTATTCTTTGATATTTGGTATTAAATTGACATAAAAGTCTCTCAGCTTTAAATGCATGAACATGATATCTTCATAGATGATTATTTTTTTGGGTTATCTCTTGCCATTTATCTGTATTAACAATATACCTTAAATATCTACAGTAGAAGTAAACATGTTGATGGTTCAAAAGTACCTTGAAGTATGGTCATAGAATCGCGTTAAACGTGCATATGACTTTGATGACGTTGGTTTCGTCCGCGCGGCGGGCGCGTGCCCAATACGCAGCGCCCCGGGCGCTTGTTATAACTACTCCCAATGTATCCCAAAATGTCAGCAAACGAGGTAGATTAAACAAAACTCGCACTAGGCACTCTGTTGCCAGCTCACCCACTCGCTCGACCACCGACCGATTCGAGTTACAAGTCAGTGTTAGTTTTACACGCGCTTTTTAAAATTTCAAAATTTATTGTTAAAATCAGGCACTCTCAAGCGCATTTAGTTTTAGTGTTTTGTCTCGGTCTAGTTGAAATATGTAGGGTAGATGCAATGATGCTAGATTAGTGCATGCGAAGACACGATTTCAGCGCCCCCCCCCCGATCCTCGCGCCCTAGGCTGCAGCCTAATTAGCCTAAGGGTTAATCAGGCCCTGAACATCGTAACTAAGGGCTTTTTGCAAAACCCTATATTTGGGTTTGTAAAAACCAGGGCTATTTTGATGAAATAAACAGTACGTACTGGTGTAATGTTACACGTAGCGATTTCTTTCTTTTTCTGCTCCCGCACACAATTATATTACGCCGTGGCATTTCCTTTTACTCCATTTTACACCTCTGAATGCAGGTTTTTTACGAAAATAACACGGATATCGACAAAATTTTACAAAAACAATCCACAACAAAGCTCACTGACAGATCATTTACTACACAAAAGCGTACTCTTTAATGGAGAGAAAAACTAACTTTTTATCACGCCAGGGGCGCTTATTGTTTTGTACCTAGATCTGACATAACATCTGTCAGATTGTATGGAAATTTGCAATCATTTCTGTTTGTTTACCATATTTTCGAGGATTAAAGTCACAATGCAACAGTGTGGTGCTTTAAACTGTAAAATTAAATTAGTTCATTTATTCCCTAAGGACTATAAACGCAGCAATCAGTTGGAATCTGTTTTACGGAATAAAAATTGCACGATTCCTCACAGCATATTTCATAGAAGAAGACTATTTTGGAAAAAGTATAATATATTATACGGTTAACAGTTTAGTGAATTCAGTGGCACTGAAACAAAAGTACAGAAACCTAAAAAGCCCAAATCATGACAAGTTTCATGTAGCAGTTTTAAACATACGACGAATACCTACTAATACATTGAAAATATTAGTTAGTGCTTTACCCTGTCTTCTTCTTGAATTAATGAAGGACTCCACTACTTGCCTGTCTCTCTACTGTAGAGTGCTGTGAACTTTTAACTAAATGACAATACGGAGGCAATATACTCGCTGATAATGGACTTACAAACGAGACAGAAAGAAATGTAATGGTTAGAACAAGGAGGTACTCTTTTTCATAATGGAAAATCTCAATTACTTACTAGGCCTCACAATAATGAAGAACTGAGAAACTTTCAAGTGCTGTAATTTTAGGGAATCTATATAAAAAAAATGTCTTGGAAGTTATATCTGTTTTTACGAAGTCCGCTTTGAAGCTCAGAAAAAGACATTAATGAATACGTTATAAACGCTGAAAAATATTTAATGCGAAAAAATCGCAAATACTCACTTGACACTAGCAGTCAACAGGGTACAAGCGCCGATCGCGCCATCTACAAAAAGCTTTGCGTGTTCCTTCCCATTGCGGATAAGCTGCAAATAGGTATAACCGTGACGTCACAGAACAAACCTAGCAGAATATTTTTACGTTCAAAATTAGTGCTATCTCTTTTTGCTTGGGAATAAAGACATATGATATGTAAGAAAGAAACAGACATAATGTTCGTAAGTTTGTCATCGAAATACTTACAGCATTCAAAAAACAGGAGACGCCATTGACAGGCATTCCCCTCTGCCACAAGTCTATGAACGTCGGTCACAGAGGTTCTATAAAACAATTTGCAATGCGTTCCGCCATCATTGGCAAATCACGGTGAGCGTGGAAGGACAGCAGCTAAAAATGCCAAATTATTCCGTGTGCTCGTGTTAAAAAATATCAGAAACATTTTATGTGCTAAAGGACAACGTAAATTTTCATCTATTAGTATTATTGAGTCTCAATATTTGCAAATAATGCCTTAAAATTGCCAAAACCTTATAAAATTTGTCAATCAAAAAGTGATACCAGTAAAAGGTTCAAAATCCTATTAAGCGTAATT
The DNA here is from genome assembly GCA_950371115.1 of Anania fuscalis. NCBI lineage: Eukaryota > Metazoa > Arthropoda > Insecta > Lepidoptera > Crambidae > Anania > Anania fuscalis. The sequence continues at coordinate 11,712,347 of OX493344.1, forward strand.
TTTTATACTGAAGTACCCAACTTTGAAATCACACTGGTATTTCACGTTTCAATATATTCTTATTGAATTAATAATATATCACAGTTAACAAATTATGATTCTTGTTTAAGTTTTGCGCATTTTTTTGGACTTAGTACTTAATTTTAAAAGTATCAAATTTACTATAAATATTGGCATATAATCGGTCTACTGCAATAATATAATATATTTGCGAACATCACCTTATTCTGAAAATTTGAGATTTTTATTGATATACGCTGGCCACCCTGCAAAAAAGTTGGTGATGGGATAGCACAAAAACAAAATATCGATATCAATTTAACCACTTGACCTTTAGGTCACCTAGATTTGGGATGCCACCTGGATGTATTTCCAAAATGGGAATATATTCGGGAACATTCACAATGAATCCACCCGTTGGGAAAATAAACGGGTAGATTCGATTTTTTTGTTTATATGAATTCATATAACATAAAAATTATGTTAAGACTTAGGTTACAAGCATTTTTGTTGTTATTTACTTACACATACAATAAAAAAACAGTATGGTGTTATAAATTTTGTTTAATTTGGTTGCTTTACTGTAAGATTACGGATCTTATTTATATTACAATAGGCATTATTATAATGTGTCCATATGAAGATGTCAGTAAATATAAATTTTCATTATTTTTGCGATAATATAACATTACAAAAGGTTACGACAAAATCTTTGAGGCACCTTAAATATCTTATCATTTATCTTAGGCTCGTTTTATACCCAGCCAGAAACCGGACCGGGTTAACGCGGATTCAATCCATCGCTTTAGCAATAAGGTCAATAAGCAATAAGGTTTTGGAACGGAATTTTGCGGATGCTAACGGATTCTGGCACCTACCTGAATTGATTGACCAAGCCTTAAACTCTAGAGAAACGTGTGTTTCGTGTATTTTTGGTGAACGAGTATAAAAGTTAACAGATTATTTATTATTTAAGCGTATTTTATGGCTTGGACTATACCTATTCGAAAACCGATCCGTGTAAGTACAGTTTCAATCCATCGCTTAAGCTATAGGGTCGTGTTTTGAACGGATTCTCGCGGATTGGATAATGTTTCGGATAATGATTTTTAATAATTTTTGTTTACTACCTTCTCAATTACTAATAAGGTCATAAAAATTAACCCATTCCAAAGAAACCTAACTTTATATTATAAAGTTTCCGAGCCAACCATCTACAGTCACCTCCACAGACAGACCCAGACCAATAATATTTGTATTCATTTACAACTTTATGTCTAAGCAAGCAAAAAAATGCGTATTATGTTTTTCTTATTTCATGATAGCACTAATATTTGTTAACTTTTTCTTATGCAAAAAGAAAATGTTTGAAATTATAGCTAAAATAGTTAACACCTTTGTCCTTTATAAAATTCAACCTTCTAACTTTACCTTCAATTATAATTACGATTTTGCGGGTAGTATTTTTTTATCATAATTTAAGATAATTCACCTGAAAACCAAATTATACAGGTATTTCTTGCAGTTTTAGGTTTTGACTTTAACCAGCCGGAATCTGTTAGAACCCGCTGGAATTCGTTCAAAAACGACCTTATTGCTTAAGCGATGGATTGAAACCGTACTTACCCGGACCGGTTTCCGGCTGGGTATAGTCCGGGCTTTAGACTCAACCATACTGACGTATATTAATAAATAACCCTGTAGATCATAATGACAGCCAAAAGGAATGTTTCTATCTTGCACATAATAAAGAGTCTGAATTGAATGAAACCTTATAATACTGGCAGAACTCACCGATAAAATTTCGATAGTGTTAAGCACTATCTTCGTTTATTTAAAACTGACGTCACACTCGTGCATGGATAAGTTGCCCTTGTGTGTGAATATATTTGTGTGCGTCTAGTTTAAGCTAGTGTTAGATATTTTTTGTTGTGTGCGAGCGTAGCAATGTCATCCAAAATGCGTTAGTGTTAATTTACTATGTGTGCGTTACTCCCTGCCCCCCGCAAGAAATGACAGACTTTTTCGCATAGAAATTAGCGAGTTTGTCGTCTCCTGTTGGTTGAATGCTCTAAGTCGAATTACATTATAAAAGTATAATATATGCTTTCTTCTTAAGACTACTATTTCATGTCCATAGGTTCATAAGTCCTTGTAATCGGTGGACGGAAGAAATGTCAAAAAAAAGTCACTATAGCAGCCCTAGGTCAGAATTGCTCTAAAAGAACTAACTGGCATCAAATAGAAAATAATGTTTTTAAGTTGTTTATGTTTTCAAGTGAAAACGCAATACTATACACAACGATACAACTTAAAGCAATGCTAATAATGTGCCATAAGCTTCTTGTCAAGCACGAATCTATATAAATGCTATAAGTATGTAAGAAAGAAACCCTTTCTTCCTACTGTAATTGCACGAAATTTATACAATTGATATGGGCGGTACTTTCAACCTGTTAAGGCTAAGTGCGATATCTAATTTTATCGACAAAAATAATAATTTGGGAGGTCCAACCCTCACCCCCATGAATAGCGGCCATTTTGGTTTATAAACTCTTTACAAAGGTTTTATGTGTCGTAGAAACATGATAGAAATACCACAAGATAGCTAAAAGATCAGAGTAACTGACCATAAACTTCATTTCTGGTGTTTAGGTTTTCTTTGGCTAGAAAAATAATAATTCATGAATTTAAAACTCAATGAAACGGGAATTAACGCGATCATAATTTAGGTACAAAATGTTACCTCTTTTGCCTGACGTTTCGATCGGGTCGGGTTACACCGACCGTGGTCACAGGATGACTGGAACAGCGATGTCTTCACTCCGTATGAGAGGCAGATTTTTCATCTACCCTCATAATATTATTTTTACGCCAAGTACCGTCACACACTACACTCACTGTGTCCCTATTCTGCACACTAACCGCCGCGTCCGTATTCAGGTGAGAACTCGATCGCAAAACAAAACGAGATTGTTTATTTTTAATCACTGGATTCCATGTCGCGAATTATTCGAAATTAATTAATTCATTCATTGAGTTTTAAATTATGCAGCGCGAAAGTTTAAAAGTAATAATTCATGAAATTATTTTTTAATGAAATTTTTAATTTGCAGATTTGTTTTAAACCCAAATTACTTTTTTTGTCAATAAAATTAGATACTGAACCTAGTCTTCACGTGTTAGATGTACCGCCCATATCACATTGTGTATGAATATTTTGTGACTTTGATATTTGATTGGTTTCGCGCTGACAGCATGACAGTGCTTTAAGCGCTGAGGGCACTGATCAAATAAACTACGGAGAATACACTGATCAAATAAGCAGGAACCATAAAGTTCATATACCTAAAGAACGTAGACCGCATATAAATCATTATGTAGGTAGTTCAAAAACAAAACTAAATATAAGGCTCCGTCTATAATCAGCCGGAACCGGACCGGGTTAACGAGGATTCAATCCATCGCCGCTTAAGCAATAATCGTCGATGATAAGGTGGTTTTGTGAACGGATTCTTGCGGATGCTTGTGGCGTTCTGAAAACATTGATTTCGGAACGTAACTCTGTCTGTCAAAAATGTTTGCGTTAAGTTGGTAAGAAGCCGGCTACACTGTAAGAATCCTCAGGAGACCATCATGAAGTACTACGAACGCGTAGGCTCTTGTTAATTTGTTATTAATACCAAAACGCTATATAAATAATTATGCTCTAGTGATAATGGTACCTTCATATTGTCAATTATGAGCCCAAGTTTCTCAGTAGTTATTTATATTATGGTTTGTAGTTTTGAAAAACTTCACTGTTGAATTAATCCCACTAAGAATTAGATATGTGGATCGATGTCCAATGGCAATGGCCTGGATCAGATCTTGATGATAGGGGACCAAATTCTTCCCGAGAGAGTGAAGCATTGACTTATATACAGCCTTTAAGGACAAAGACTTGTTACCCTCTAACTTGTCCCATTCTTCAAAAAGTTGAAGAATGTTTTTGTTGAGACAGTGTGTCAGGTGAAATATCCTTTGCTAGCTCCGGATCATAGTCTGGGTCATACCCGTCATAATATTCATCCTGATTCTCACCAGGAAGGAGAGGAGCAGCTACGGCCTGCTCTGCTCTGGTGAAGAGGTCTCTCTATATTGGCACTTATGTCTTCCTTCGGGATCTCAAGCTGGGTTTTTGCAGCCATATTTAACTCAATGACCAGACTTGTTAAATCATAAGTTGATTGTAGTTCTGATGAAGGATAACGGAAATAATTTAGAAGGGAATTCCAGATTTCTCTTACTGCTTCAAAAAAGGTCATCTGTTCGCCAAAAACTAGGTATTATTTTTTTATACCCCAATATATCGTTGCTTTCCGCAACAAAGGTTGTTACTACAATTAACGAACTTTTGGTAATCAGGAAAAAACTATTAAAAAAATAAATAATTTCATATATCTTTTTTGTTTATAAAGTTATAAAGTCACAACCAAAGAACAAAATGCTTAAACTTTATTGAAGATTTACCTCATTTAATATCAATGCTGTCAGATCTTCAGTTCAAAAGTTCATTTGGACTTACACCCCAAAAATATGAAAAATATGGTGTTAATGCCTGCTTTTTATTCAGCATTTTAAAAAAGTTGTCAAATGTTGGCAGTAAACGTTATTTAAAAATACAAATATCGACTTTCTTTGGCATAAAATTCGTAATTTATATCGAATAATATGTATAAAACTTCCAATTTACTTAAATATTTGTTATTTTATATCAATTATTGTAATACAATCTCCAGATTTTAGTTTGAGCTCAATAAAATTGATGAAATAGTATAAATTTAGTTTATCTACCTAAATCTGCAGCTAGGATTGGGTTTTTATTATTGAAGGAGCACCATGTAGGTATTAAAAATATAAATCGTTTATGCATAATATAACAATGATTTATTTAATGAAATAAACATTGATTATTGTCTTCATTTTTTTTTTTTTAAGTAATTTGTTTCTTGAAATTGTTCATAAGCAAAACAAATTAACAATAATTTTATTAAAAGTATTTAATATAAAGATAAAATTATGCCCTTTCATGTTAAATTAAAAATTCTGCCTCTTGCAGTATTAGAAAAAAATATTGTTATAAAAATCATAAAATAATAATCATCTTTAATAAACAAACACAGTTGTGATAACGCCTTTTTAATAGAATAAGGGCCTGTTTCACCACCTTGGGATAACGCTATTTGGAACTTAATTGACAGATTTATGACACTTTTTGTATAGCGGAATCTGTCAGACAGCTATTCGAGACTTTATCAGGTCATTGTGAAGTAAACAAAACAAACTTTAGCAGTAACTAATTAAGTTTAACATCTCACCCAAAACACACAATTAAATGATGGACTTAATTTAAAAAAAACCACAAGAGAAAGGTCACTAAATCGAAATTAAATGTTTTCGTCTGTCTCGTCTTCTTCATCGGTACCATAAAGAGTTTCAACAATAAATTGAAAAGGTAATTGAAGGTAGGTAATCAGCAATCAATGCTTTGGAATGGTTCCATTTTCACAGAGTCGCTTTAGATCGTTATATTTAGCCGTAGGTATAGGCAACTTATTTGTATACAAAGGATGTAAACTAAGCTCGGTTACTTTTCTGTATCTATATTCATTTTCTTCAGTATGTTCCTGTAATTCACTGTTTTCCTTTCCATTTGCCTTTCCCCTTTCCTTTTCGCTTACCTTTTCCTTTTTCTTTTCGATTGTTATTTTAAAATAAGGTGTTTTGTTTTTGTTTCAGCATTTTCTGTCATAGTATATTTAATTTCCACTTGATTTAAATTCTTTTTTTTTTAAAGTAGCAATTCTCAATTCTCTCCATTTTGATACTATGAACAGCATAATAGTGTTTAAATATACTAACTTGTTATAAATATCTTACTATGTATTACGTTTAAATTTGCATAGAAAAAAAAAATGTCTCTGTCTTTGCTAGGCCTTCTTGACCTATCCTCCTCCATAGTCGGTCCCTCATGGTTGAGGATCGTGACCCTGTTATGCAGTCGCCTCGGTGATGAGCTGTCTCCAGCCCTCGCGATCCTGCGCTCGTCTGAGCGCCTCGTGAAATGGCATTTCCAGGGTCTTTACAAGTAGATCAGACCATCGTGTCGGCCTGCGGCCACGTGGTCTTTTACCCTGCCTTTTACCCTGCCTTTTTCTTGACCTATGCGGGAAAGATAAATATAGATAGGCCAATTGTTCTGTTGTACTTGCAATACCATCTTGCGGATGATACTCAAACTATTTGCTCATGTGCTATCAGCACCGCACATTCAAGAGATTACCCGCCAAAAATTATCGGATAGTTCATACTTGTTATGGACGTAATTGGGTATGGCCGTTTAAAATTGTACATAGTAACTCTCGAGATCGTAACATAGTAACATACGCGACAAGTGGTAACGCTCAAGACTAATAAAGCTAAGTTTACATGTTTATTAACAAACTTTAAATAAAGGAGGTTATCAGTTTAACTCGTTTGTAATATTGTAGGAATTGCACAATATTTGTGTATATGTTGGTCCGTGTGGGCTTCTACATTCATAAATGTACCAATTTTCATAAGTGTAAATACGTACATAGTTTAAATACGTATTTTTCAGACACTAGAATAAGTCAAATGGCAAAATTTCCTTTTTTTAAAGATCAAAGTATCTTTCATCTTAGGAAAGAATGTTTTATTTTTTATTTATATGGATTTTGTCGGAAAAAAAACGATATTAAAACGAAAAATTTTAATACTTTTATTTCAAACTAAACACTTGGAACTTAATATAGAATATTTCAATTTAAATGGCGTTCTAACATTAGAAATGTAAGATTTGAATTCTTACCAGATTTATCACTTGGTATTCTATCATCAATATTCTAAATAAAATAAACCTTATCAACATTTTCATTTTTTATAAAATATTCGCCGGAGCCTAATATTAAATCAATTTTTTTGACAATATTAATTGTTGGAACCAAGTCCCTATCTACTTTTTTTGTTTTAACAAACTTGAGAGGATTTTTTACAGTTTTCAAAAAAAAAAACGTACAAAATGTAATATTATCTTCTTCTTGTGTATCTTCAATAAAACCCACGTAAAATTTCCAAGATTTCTTCTCATAATATTTAACAATCACACTGTCACCTTCTTTATAATATTTATTTTCGACACTTTCAACAATCTTACCTGTATTTATCGCTTCTACATCCACTCTTTGGTCATGTTCTGTAGTCGTATCTTCCTGTTCTATTTGTATTATATGTTCAGATACAATATTTATCTCCCCTTCTTCTATTTGTACTCTATGGTCATGTTCCGTAGTATTGTTCTCTACTTCTATAATATATACTCTTTGATCATGCTTCATAGTCTTGTTATCTTCCTGTTCTATTTGTACCATATTCGCAGGTGCTATATTTATCTCCCCTTCGTCTATTTGTACTCTTTGGTAATATTGCTTTGTGTTGTTCTCTCCTTTAATAAATACTACTTGTTTAAGTTCCGTAGTCTTGTACTCCTCTTCTTCTCTCATTTGTATTCTGTTTTCAGGTCCTGTAATATTTATTCCCGCTTCTTTTATTTGTACTGTTTGGTCGTGTTCCATAGTTGCTTGTTGTTGTTTGCTTGTATTTTGGTTTTGTTTGAATTTTTGTGTATGGTCTAAAAACTCTTCATCTTCTTCAACACAATAATACGAAGAGTCATGTAGGGAAAAATTTTCACTGTCCGTGTCTGTAGAGTCGTCGCTACAGCGAGGCCATTTTCACCTTAAGGTTTCGTGTTCAGATTTTTTTTTCAGTATTAAATCTTCCTTAGATGTTGACGGAACCGGGTTTTTGTAAATATTGTCAGTTGTTTTATTACTTTTACTTTCGAATAAATCACTTTTTTCGGAAATTGTTTTGAATTTAAAGGCATATTTTTTTTTTAAGTCTATATAACCTTGGTTTTCAGGTGAATAACGGACATCGGACAAGATCTGCACTTTATTACAGGTACTTGTGTCATTCTTGGTGGTTTTCTTCTTTTTTTCATAACTATTTATCTCTAAGCTGCTGTTTCTCTTTCTTTGTGAATAATCTTGGTTTTCAGGTGAATAACGAACGTCGGAAAAAATCTGCACTTTATTACAGGTACTTGTTTCATTCTTGGTGGTTTTCTTTGTGATTTTCCTCTTTTTCTCATTACTGTTTATCTCTAAGCTACTATTTCTCTTTCTTTGTGAATCCGTCGGCCGTTGTTCATCATAAAGCAAATGAGATTTGATATTTAGGCAATTACAGGAACCTTTGAAGGTAATTACGTCACTACAAAAGCAACTCAGACATCTGTATTTAATAATGTTCACCAATTCCGTTTTGACAATTTGGTGAAGATTCATTGTTTGTGGTACCGGTACCAAATTTTCTAATACTGTGTACTTTTTAATAGATTCCTCTGATATATAAAAGGTTAATACTGAAGAATCAGATTTCTGCAAGACTTCGTAAGCGGTTTCAGCATTTGATATATCCACGCCTTGTGCAACACAGTTATCAAGGCGTCGCTTTATTGCAGCACCGACGCCATCCGCTGCACCTTTTCCATGTGAAGCTTCACTAAAATTCCAAGTGGAATTTGGAAACCCTAATTCTGCAGTCAGTTTAGAGAAGAATTAAAATTTTTCTTTTGTTTATATTGGCTTGTTGGGCCATCTGAATAGAAGTGGATTCCTGTGATACTCGGTAATGTCCGTCGGATGTGATTTAAAACTGGTGTTAAATGTACCCATATCGCCTCTGGACCGCGTTCATTGTTGGGAGAAATAGATGCAAATGTTTCAGGCTGTCTGTCTTTAGCATAAATCACTCCGGTATGTAGAGTAATTTGAGGTTTAGATGATCCCCAGTGCATCGTCTGTACTTCTTTTGCGAATTTACACGTGTAGTTCTCAGAAAAGTCAATGTGCACTACAATTTCGTTTGGGGTTAAATTGTTTATGCAGGATAAATATTGAGAATATTGATGTTTTATGTTGTATAAATGTTTACTGAAATTGTTAAAGTCATTATTGTATGAATCAGTTAATGAAATCAATGTGTCGCTAACCTCTCTTTTGACCATTTTTTCAGTAGTTTTATTGTTTCCACTGCTTTTATCGACATACACATGTTTCTCGCGTGCAAATTCAAGCCATACAACCGTCTCATCCTTGCTGTGAGTAGCCCAATCAAAAGTGATAACTTTATCACGACACGTGGTACATTGTCTATAGGCACAATCTTTTGAATTGGGGTCGCATAGTACTTTTGCAAAAATATCATCCACATTTTTGGTTTCAATCATTCCTAAAGCATATAATTTATCCGTTTTCAGTATGAAATTTTCGTGTTTTGTACATGCACACGTGTCTCTGTTACTGAGTGTTGGATGTAGCACATAAAATGGCCTATATTTTTTGAATGTAGAGTATTTTGCTTTGCCTCCTTCGTTCTTGTATTTTTTAAAAAGATCTTTCAGAGTTTTGAGCAAATATCGTCGCTGTCTTTTGTCTTTTTTTAATGTTTTCACTTCGTTTTTTCCTGCCGTAGCTCTACTCACATCATCTCTTTCAAAAAAATGTCTTATTTCTGTCATTATCATTTTGTTTCTTTTATTTGAATATTGTTTACGTCGTCGTGCCCTTCCTTTAAGTCCTAAGATCAATGCCACTTTCTGCTTCATTTTATATTTTTTGACGTATTCGTTTTCCGTCATTCTTTTAAAAATATTACGTTCATCATTACTTTTCGTATTTTTATAAACATTTTGTACCACATCTGTTAAAATGTTATGGTCCAAAAGAACTCTTTTGACTTTTTCTTTTTCTTCATTTGTGATATTAGGTAAATTCTGATCTACAAAAGAGCAAGATTTTGATAATGGTGTCATATTATTCTCGTTTGTTTTAGGCTTTTCTCTATTTTCTTTTGATTCTGCTGTTTTTTCTAGCAGCTCTTCTAACTGAGCATTTTTTTGTTGTAATCGTGCGTTTTGTTTTCTTAGTCTATCTACTTTTTTATTCAATATTTTTATTCTTTTTTCATATTGGGCTTTTTTATTAAGCCACATTCTGTAAATTTTCTTTTTAGCTTTCTGCTCCGTAAACTTTTTTTGTTCATCACTAAGCACATTGCTAGAATTTTTATTCCTGTCATTCCTTTTTTTCTCTCGCCATACCCGTCTTTGCTCGTTCTTTTCATCTTCTGTAATATTTTGATTTACCTTCTTTCTATATTTCCTATTTCTTTCTGCATTATTTTTTAGTGTATTTAAATATTTTTCAGGATCAGTTTGCCGCATACGATCTCTGTACCTTTTCTGTTTTTCAGCAGCTGTTAAAGGAGCCATCTGAAAAAAATTAGTAGCGTTCTTCAGACATTCCAATTAAGATAAAAATGTTTTTAAGAAATCAATTATCCACTCAATGATATATATAAATATATATACCCTTATTATATATACCCTTTGACAATAATTGTTACTTTTGAGCCATTATTTGGCCTTCCACAAGGATTAGGCATCAAATATCGAGAGATCACGCTGGTGTTCAAATAAAGAATTTACTTTTAATATATTCGTCGTATATTATGTATAAATACTATTGAATAATCTATTCCTAAAATTACGAACACTTATTAATAATTTTACTTTCATGTGAACCCAGCTTAAGGTAACGCTCGGTAACTCTCGTAGTAACGCTCGGTAACTCTCGAAGTAACGCTCGGTTACTCTCGCGACAGAAAATTCTTGAGACTCTAACCTAAAATTGTGTTGTCTGTAAATTAATCTACTGTAACGCCACAATTCATTGATAGTTCATAACAGTACGAGTGTAGCAATGAGTAATACTGATAAAAACAAAAATTAAACACATTGAAACTTCAAACTCACCTTTTAAATTCATTAACATGAAGAAGACACCTTCACTGTCACACAGAAAATGCCGAGTTTTGGCGGATGATTGTAAGACTTTTTTTTTAAAATCTTTGACAGGACGAGCATTAGTGTTGCCATATCAACAGTGGGTTTGGGGCTTTGGAACATAGATATTATAGTAAAAATTCGGTAACGCTCGCAATGTAACTCTCGCGACAAAAAATTGTTGGAATTAAGTTTTATGTCTTCAAAATATGTTAGAAATCATAATAAACGTAATTTAATCAATCATAGAATGAGATAAGAATATAATGAAATAATCCAAAGTCATTTCTTTCGGCTCAAAACGTTTTTTTAAACATAATTTTGCATTTAAAAGTCTTAAGGTAAATTTTGGACGTGCAGTTTTATTACTGACAAAAAAAAAAATTAAGTAATTAATTGTTAATGACTAAAGTTGTTTAGGAATTGCCAAATTTAAATATGTTTAATTTTAAGTTGTCCTTCTAATACAGAATTTTACTACACAAACCTGTTTTAGTAATTTTTTTATCAAGTTATAAAATTTTTATTTTATCGGACGTGTAAAAATTTGAAAATGTACAATTTTAAACGGCCATACCCAATTACATTTAAAATCCACCAAATGACTTACGACCAAAAACAATTATAATTCTTTGTAATTCGTATGAGTGTAACTATACAATTTTTTAACTAATGGAGATACGATATTGATTTGCTGTAATAAAAAATACGTTTTATAAAAATTAAGGGCGTAAGTCACAATATTATCTAGATTTTAGAGATTCGCTATTTTTCATTAATTAAAACTTAATTGCATCATATAAATTCATGAGGCGTAAGTCACATTTTTATTTAGAGTGAGTTACGTATCATTAGTCATATAATCATGGGTCGTAAAAGCAATTTTTTTCATCGTAACGAAATTTAACCTACATAGATCGATAGAGCGTGAAAAACTGATTAAGACCGTATTGGAATGTCATTTTCATAGAAATGATGGTTACGACCTTTGTTGCGGAAAGCATCGATATGGAAAATTGTTGTAATTTTAGATTGAGAAGTGGGGGGGATTATACGATGTTTAATACTTAAGTACTATGACTTGTGTGAATTAATTTGTTGAATGACTAGTCTTAGGCAGCAATGAATTCCCTTTGTGCTGCCCCCTTAGGAACCTGGTCATGCATTGATTGGAAGTGATTTCTTTGCTCTATGCCACTGTTCATCTTTCTTATGTCTGGAATGAATGATGGAAACATTGTTATATAGTCCGCAAGGGATTTAAGGTTCAGGTTCCAGACCTTGTCAAGAGTTGTGGCCGTCAAATTTTGCTCTGTAAGTTTTATCAAGGCCCTTCCAGTGTCAGATATGGGCTCTGCGCTTTCTAAGTTCTGGCCCTTGATGCGTAATATAATGTGGTCTGATTTGAAGGTTCCATCAACCTGGGATGAAAATTGTTTTTTGCTCAGTCTTGGGGTGTATGAGGAAGATGAGACAGAGGGAGCTGAGAGAGCAACTGATCTCTTTGTGATTGGAGCAGAGAATTGAAGGGTTTTTGTCTCGAGAATTGCTGTGAATTCAGACAGAGCTCTCAGGCTTTTATTGATCTGAGCGGTCATATCTTCTGTGAACTCTTTGTTTTGCTTTTCTTTCTTGTGATTGATTGAGTTCTGTACATAACATTTTAGAGCGCTCTAGTGATGGTAAAACCCTGACCTTAAGTATAAAAGGAAGGAATTCAACAGTCAGTATCGACCGAGTAAAGCCTGCGTTCCTCGAACATTATTTAAAACTCAATGAAACGGGAATTAACGCGATCATAATTTCGACATTATGTCAACAACGATAAACAAAACACATTTAACCAACCTGCTAAATCATGCATAGAAAAAACAACACCAGAACCTGCATCTACTCCTGCTGAAGTCGCAACCCCCGAAAAACTGCCATACACAAAATTTTTGATTCAAGATATAATGTTTTTAGACTAGATAGATTTACTTCAACCAATGTTAAAAAGGACGGTGGTGGGGTTGCTTAAGCTATTAAAAAAGATAACAATGTAACCCGAAGATTATCGAGACTGATCTTGAATTGAAGACATTTGGATTATGTTTTTGTGCGGTAGGGTGGTGTATGATGAGTGGACTGTAGTTTTTATATATGATTAACACACACTGGCACTTTAACGGAGTATATTGAATAAAGAAACTAAATATATTAGAAACAATGTATGAGAGTGACACGACCGTTAGCTACGGTGTCCTAGCGGGGAGAGACGCGAACAATGAGACATCGAGGCGTCTATCGACTAGTGTTGTACGTTATTAGAACTAGTGTTGGATGACGTGCCAACATGCTGCGGCCTCACAATGTATTTGCAATAATAATATTAAACAATAAAAAAGAATTAAGAGAACGCCTCAAATTTACTATGTTAATATCTACTTAGTTATTACAAGAATGAAAATACAAATCTAAATACCTAAAAAAAAAACTAGTTTAAGTTACATGATATAATGAATAACTTACATTGAATATTACATAATGTATTCGAGCTATTACATTATTTTAGATAGACATTTAGTCATCAATAGGTATTAAACTTATTTTTAAAATAGAAAGAACATGACATTTACCATTGGAAGTCTTAACTTCTACAGCTCTTACAATGCCACCGTGGCCTGGAAATGTTTTAGTAATTCTGGCCATAGGCCATGCCAAAGTGGGTATATTATCTTCTCTTAAGATTACAAGACTGCCTAATTTTACATTGGGTAGCTTATCTAACCATTTAGGTCGATTCTGTAAAACATTAAGATACTGCTTATACCACATTTTCCAAAACGATTGTTTTAGTTGAGTACACATATGCCAAAACTTAGCCTATTCTGTGGTACATTAGTTACATCTGTTTCTGGATACATAGTTAGATCATTTCCAATTAAAAAGTGACCAGGGGTTAAATAACTATAATCGTTTGTCACACTAATTAAGAATACATTTAATTTCCGTTAATACAGTATTTATCTGTTCATAAGTTAATAACTGACTTTGTAATACTCTTTTTAAATGATATTTGGTACTCTTCACCAGGGTGGGGACGATTAAATCATATTGTTGTAGTACCACTATTTGGCCGACCATAACATACCCAGGTTAGATATTTTTGCCTAGCGTTCCTGTGAGCGTCACGGACATACTTGTTCTAACCTACAATAGGACGACCGCGATGTGGCTTGCCACCTCCCGAACGATCAACATAGCTGGCTTCAGCGGCCTCCTGCAACGCTGTTACAATATCACTGTGAAGTGAGTCTATCGCGGCCAAGTGTACCGCGTCACTGTTACTACACAAACAATCACCACACTGATAGAACTCTTGTGGAAAGCCAACATTTCGCAGCTTATTATTACAATATTTAGTAAACATTTCTATTTGGCTTAGGTCCCTTTCTCCCCATAGAACCTTATTTATTTTAGCGCGCGGCAGCTCAATAGTCTGACAAACTGATTTTATGTTGCACTGAATTTCTAGCGGGAAGTGATGAGACCAGTAAACACCATAATGGACTTTTACCGATAGTACCTTGCTTAGTGCAGCTTCAGTAACAACACAGTGATCGAGCCATCTATGGCTGCCGTGCGCTTCACTCACAAAAGTGTATGTATTAGAATTTACCTAACATTTGCATAGAAGTTCATTGCTAAATAAAGAAGAGTGCTCTGAAATTACTTGGATATTTCTAAATATTTGTTTGATATCAGTAGTGAATGTAAAGTGGCCAAATCGAAATAATAATAAAATATCAAATAGATCTCTTTGAACAACTGGTCCTTTTAATCATTTAGTCGTTCAGTGAAACTTTTTTATTGGTTTTCATCTTAGATTAAACTAAAACGAGGAAGATACGGTATGTTCTTACAATCGTCAAATAAAATATGGGCTTACGCATTGCACCCACAACTACATACATACGAACTCACACAAAGCCTAAATTAAGAATGAAACAATAAGCCACCAAACGACAAAGATAGAGCGCTGAGCTCTTTAATAGTGCGAGAGAGAGAAGCGCGCTGTTCGGACGGCGCGATCGGGCGACATCGGCTACGCTCGGGGCCTCTTACTCAACATTTGAAGTATCGTCAGCAAGCAAACAAATGGAAAATAAATAAACATTTTGTTTTTAAATTATTTTTTTATCGTAATCAATCATTGTATGGGTTACAAATATTCATTGAATATACAATTTATCCCTATAAGGGCCGATTGTTCAAACGTCAGATAAAACATAATTGACTGATAAAGTATGAAGCGACCGATTTTAAAATGTCATTTGGTAAAAATGATTGACGACAATTGGTAACATTTTCAAAATAGCCATATTGTATTTTATTCGACGAATATTACTTATTATTTCTTATTTATTAAAAAATTAACTATTTGCAAAGGTAGGAAACTAAAAAAAATATATTTTCAAACGATTTAAGAAATATATATTTTACCGCTTCCCGCACGCCCCTCCACCCCCTGCGTCGCCTTATGACAGAAGGCAAGCTCAAACAAAATGAAGTAAAATATATATCCCATAGTGACAACGTCAATCGTGGGATGTAGATATATCTCAAGATATAAAAATATTATATTACAAAGTGAAAAGTAGCCTTCATTGTATTATAAATTTTGACCAGGTAGCAATGCACAAAAGGAGTTTTAAACACTTTCAAATAAAGATAATTTGTTTCGTTTCTGTCTTTTTGTCGTCTTAGATATTTCTGGGTCTATTTTATGTAAATAATGAAGCCGGACATAACAATATTTATCAATAATTGCCCTTAAGAGATGTGTTCTGTGATTGAACGTAACAGGTTGCTCTTGAGAATGAATTTCCAAACTCGATAAAATGTTTGAGTGGACAAAAGACTTTAAGATGGTTATATTTAACTTAAAAATTTGATTTTCGGATACAAAATGTGACGTTTGATTTTCATTAATAACTAGTTTAACGTGCTTTTCAGTTTTTTTTACAAATTTCATATGAGTCATATGACGGGTAACACAAACCACCCATATCTTTAAGTGTTATTGACTTATGAAATCCCAGTTTTTCACTAGTAATTAATTCTGAGACACATACCTCACACTTAATTGTTTTTATTAGCGCCCTAGCGACCCACCCCGCGATGTACACAATAATTTGTTCATCAGCGTCATAAAAACGACGATCATTATTTATTAACATTTCATTTAATATTTGAACATTTCGTTCAGCTGTTACGTCACTTTGAAGAATTAGTGTTTTTTTTTTATGTCTCTTACACGCTTATATGACACTCCACGAATAACCTTTTGATTTTTAAATGTTTCGCCATCGTACAATTCTGTTATAAATAAGTTATCTGGTTCGTCATAATTATCTAAATCTATTAAATTTCTATTAATAGTTCGATTTATGCTGTCGACAGCTGATGAGCAGGTAAGTATAGGGAAATTATCTAAAGGTATACAGTTTCCTGTCAGTGAAGACCGAAGTTCTAAATGTCCTACTCTTTTGTAAATTCCCTGAAACTGTCTTGTGTTGGGATTATTGTTATATCAGCCTTGTCTGCGAAACACTCCAAAAAGTAGTTCCAAGTGATCTTGACTGAGTCGATAGGTAGCAATGTATTTTAAAGTATTTGTTTCCACTACAGTCGAGTATAGATAGGGTACAATGTGGTACAATGAATCGGGTAAATTTCAAATAGCTGTATTTTTGTTATTTTTAGCTTCTCCCGTCTTATTTTTTTACTGAAACGTAGTGAATTTAACTAACTTTCAGCTTGCAAGTCAATATTCTTGAAATTTTGTGGTAGTTTGTAGTAATAACGTTTTTTTTTTTAAAAGGGAATTGGTTCAATAAGTACACCTAGGGGTACTCATTAAACCAGGGTATTTTCTACTATGAACCACTATTTTCAATGGGATTAAATAGTTATATTGTAACATGAAAAATGAATAAAAAAATGTTTTTATCCAGATTTATTAATAATAATGTTTAAAAATGTAATTTAGGCGATTACGAACACCTTATCCTACCAAACATTAGTCTTTCAGTCTCATCAAAGTATTTTTTGTATATTAATCACAAACTTGTAATAACAAAGTATAATATTATTTAGAAAAATAGCATAATCGCAAGTATTATAATAATTTTAGGCTCAGGTACGAGTTCCAGACCCCCAAAAAATGTGTTAACAATCACAGTTTAGCAGTGAAACAACAATTAGAAATAAAAGCAAAGCTTCTGAAAACGTAACAAAATCTTAATCTTAATGCGGGTAGGTACGAGATCCTTATAAATGAAATCACAGATTGTAGTGAAAAACGACTAGAATTATAACTAGAATAAAAATATTAGCCTCTAAAAATGTAATAAATCAACATACAAAAAATTTAAAATTCTTTTAACAGATATTTTTATATCTGACCGATTAAAAGTAAAAGAAAAAGTAACAAAGAAGATAAAAATCTCAAGCTTTTTTTATCAGCGTATATTTATCGTAGGTGCAACACGAACAGTAAGTTAAATTGCGATTTTTTGTCCCGTTTATTTTTGGGGGTGGTAAAACTACTTTAATGTCCTTCAGATTAACTTCTGCCATATCAGGTTCTAACGGCATAATAAACTTCATTTGTTCCTTATTCTTTATCCTCATAAATGAAGCTCCAAAAGCATTTGCGCCACTCTCTTCCATAATTTTAGCAACATAGAAAACTTTATTTTTTTTGGTATCAAACGCAACTAAGACGTAGTCATCGACCACTGGTTTTCTAGGCAGCTTTAGGAAATTTCCCATAATAATAGGAAACATGTCCTCGTCTTCAGAATCCTGGCGCTCACTGATATCTGTTTCACTTAATAGTTCGATTTCTTCAATGTCTTCTTCCGAGCTGGATGCAGATGAAACCTCTCTTCAGTTTCTTTTTCTTGGTTTCATTTTTGACCGCAGGACCAGTTTTTGCTATAGCTCTTTTAGCTGGTTTCTTCTTGATCGGTTCATTCTTTTTGTGCAACGTAAAAACAGAACGTTTCACTTCTTCGACCTTAGCTTTTTTGTCTCGCGCTTTCTGTCTGTCATTCGCGATTTCATTCTTTTCGGGAGTGTCGGTTGCTATTTTACTTTTTCCTTTCTTTCTGTTTTTTCTGGCGTTTGTCCGAGGTCCTGCTTTCAAAGGTGGCATACATTGTCTAGGGGATATGATTTTTTTCTCTGCAGAGGTTGTGATAATTGGAGAAATGGGATCAATTATGCCACCGTCTTTTTCAGTTTTGACAAAAGGTTTTTGAACTGCAGGACTAGATGTTTGTGCAGTAAATTTCACTGGCTCGTCCAATAATTGGCTCTCATCCGGATTTTCAGTAGTAGGCCCTAAAATGGTTAGGCTTGATTTCCAGATCCTCGCAGTCTGTAGCGTCTGAATCTGTTTTAGCTGCTTCTGCGTCATAGCTTTGCATATTGAGTTCTTGTGGTAGTGGTATATCAGTAACATCCGATGGCAGAAAATCAATGTCCGTAAAAATCTTAAGGTTGTATGGAAAAATGCCACACTTTTTGAATGCTGCAGCTATATTTACAGGAGACATTGCAATGGGATACGCAGCTCCTACGCACTCAGCTACATTATAAATGGTCATAGGAGTACCAGGGTGATTTAACAACCAATGGTCAATAGCATTGTTATAGAAAATCTTGAAAGGTCCGTTTAACCCCACATCAAGAGGTTGAAGTTTTGATGTGGTGTGGGGGTGCAATGTGAGGACGGTGACTCCAGATGATTTAGCTAGATCTAACGCCTCAATAGAGAGGTGCGACTCGTGGTTGTCTAGTATCAGGAGAGCTGGATTTTCAGGGCTTGCATTGCATATTTGATGAAATGTTTTATCACTTCCACAAACAATTCTGAAGTCATCAATCCCGATTTTTAAGCAAGTCCCAGTGTACCAGGTGGGGCACCTTTTAACATAAAATCTTTAAAGTTCTTGCGCGGAAACACCATATTGTATTGTCCTGTAGCACTGACTATAGCACAAGTGGTGACTAATGTCCCTTTTTCCCCACTTGTAACTTTTGACAAATTATGTTTGCCTTTGAGAGCCACCACTTTTGATGGTTTTTGCACGGTAGTTGTCTCATCCAAATTGTAAATTCGACAACCATTGCCGAATGAGGGGTGCCGTTCAATTGCAGTCTTTAGATTGGCAAAAAAAAATTTGACAGTCTCTCTGTTGAATGCAGTCGCACGTGCTAAGCTCGAGTTTTTTTAACTGTAAGGTTGGAGTGTCGTTTTTTGAAGGAACGAAACCATTCCTTACCAGCCATTTGATCTTTCTCCCAGCCTTCTGGAACCTCAATTTTATTGATTTTTGCCATTTGGTAGGCAACTTTGCGGCAATCTTTGACCGTTAGCCCGTAAAATCTTAAGGCGCAGTCGACTGTGTGCGCTTTTAATTCCTCTTCTTGTGGTAGAGTAAATATTACGCAGTTTTCGTAATTTGGTGTCAGTCTCTTGTTAATGAGGTCAGCTACAGGGACGTTCAAGTTCTTAACAACGTACCTGCGTAATGTGGGGTCCGCAATGTTCAGTTGTTTGGCAGCTGATCGAATACTTACTCCAGTCCTGTGTAATTTTATTGCTTTTAGCATATTTTCAACTGTATGGTTCCTTTTTTTTCGTGCAATAACTTTTTCTCGACCCATCCTGAAAATTATTTTTTTATTAGTAACGTAAGTATTTGATATGTTTTCTACGGTAAAATTTTGTATGATATTTGTAATAATCGTAATCACACGAAATTATACTTAAACTAACTTTATTTTAATCGAATTATTCAATTCCAAAACACCCTACTAAATTACCAAAGGCGTACAGATTGAGCCAGGTGGTAGTACACATTAAACCAGGCTCAATGTTCAACACCCCGATGTGGTTTACTGTAGGACAACAAGCATTTTCTAAACTAACCTCAAAATTTCAACGACTAAATCGACACAACGACACGTGCTGCGATGGACATTTAGATATATGTTTATTCACATGTAATTAGTACGAAAACAGTATCTGTTATTAATAAAACGCGCTATTTTAGACCAGAGACTTTTTTTTTCTTAAATTTGCATAGACTATACAACCATAGACTACAGACTCGCATGCATACAGTTTACAGACGGAGTAAATATAGCTCAAACATCAATTTATTTTGATAACTTTAACACACCCTCTTATCAAAATAATACACATTTCTTATTAACATTAAACGCACCCCCTTAACTAGTCAATGTGTGTGACGTGACCCTGCCTCGAAAGCCGGCAGCATACTGTCTCATAGAAATGATACGGTCGCGATCCACGGTGCCGTGTGCTCGGCCCCCCGCCCCTCTACGGTGCCGTGGAAGTGGCCTCCTACCGCTCCACGGCGCCGTGTATTAGGCTCTGAATGTGTTAATAAAATGGAGAAGGGACGGATTTGAAGGTAGTGTCGATAAAAATCTCATCAATAGATTTTATTTGTTTTAATTTTTCCTCATCAGTAAAAACCAGTATCCTGGTGTTATCATCATTCTCATAATAATCTGCTATAAAATACGGTGTAAATTGAACAGGTACTTCCACTTCACTTAAATTATTGTATGTAGTTTTTCGCACTTTATAACTTGTGTTGCAACAAGTATGTACATAGCATGTTTTGTACTATCAAACGAAGGCACCTTAGTTAACATGGTGAGACCTTTGTCTTTTAAAGGCTGATGCAATGTGAATTTTATTTTTGGATGTCGGCGGATTACTCATCGACATCCAAAAAAAAATTTACGTAAAACTGAGCATACATATACTCAGTTTTACGTAATATTTTAGTTACGTCCATTGTCATAGACGCAGCACAGGAAAGCCGATTAATGCACTTCCAAAAAGTTGTACCACTTTTATTTCTCAGTCCCATATTATATCTGTGTATAGGTACCATATAGTAAAGTCGGGTTGCCTTTGTGATTTGTGCTAAAAAAAATTGTTCTTGTAATTGGTTTTCCATATAAATTAGATGATATATCGTTGAAACTAGCTTACCGATAATGAAATGCCAGTATTCTATTGTTCTATCACGTTGGTGTGTCATATTATTATAGGAGTTAAGTAGGCAGTACTGGAAAAAGGTTTTAATAACTATAGGTACCAACTCTATGATTACAAACAATACAACATTTGTATTATGTAGTTATGACATTGATACAAACTGTACATTTTAACTCTCATATGTCATATCAATATGTCGTAATGCATTTTGTACATTCTGACACTCGATTGTTCTAACATTTACACTTTGAAACAATTTGTACATTTGATACTAGCTCGTTCTGACAAATTAACTATACGACTTGTAATGCATATGACAATTGGACCTAGTTCTGCAGAAAGCAGCCAAGCGGCACTTTTTCGAAAATTGAGTTAATAACACAGCCATTCTCAATTCGACGGTTTAGTCGATAAATGTCAGATTCTAGAAATGTCAAATGAGTTTAAAACGCAAGATTCTATGAATGCCATATTCTACTAACGGCAGATTCTACAAATGTCAGATTCTTGAAACGCCAGATTCTGATAATGCCTAATTCTATTAATGCCAGATTCTATTAATGTCAGAATTCATATCAATTGCAAAATTCATTAAATTGGTTAAGTGTGCATTTAATTTTAGACCATTTCGAAGGTTGACGACAAATACATTTTGCGAATGCAAGCTTGTTTTTAGTCATGGTAATATTTCTAGCATACGATATCTATAATTGATTTTAAATGTCCTACGGAAACTTTACTGTGATAAGAAAATACATTAAAATAAAATAAGACAATAAATTAAACTAACATAATAGCAATTCATGTTCAATGATCATGCCATCCCCGGACCGGTCTCCGTCGAAAGCGTGGCGTTTGAGGTTGTCAATGAGTATGTCTTCCTCGGGCAAGTGATGCAGTTGGGTAGAGACAACTTCGAGCGGGAAATCGCTAGGAGGATGCAGCTTGGCTGGGCAGCGTTTGGGAAGCTGCGTCATATCTTCTCGTCGCCACTGCCACAATGCCTGAAGAGCAAGGTATTCGATCAGTGCGTCCTACCGGTGATGACCTACGGAGCTGAAACGTGGAATATGACAGTAAAGCTGGCCCACCGACTACATGTCACTCAGCGAGCTATGGAAAGGTCGATGCTTGGGATTTCGTTAAAGGATAAAATCCGAAATGAGATCATCAGGCAGAGGACTAAAGTAACGGACACAGTTCAAAAATGTAGCAAGCTTAAGTGGCAGTGGGCTGGCCACATGTGTCGCAGAACCGATGAAAGGTGGAGTAAACGGGTTCTCGAGTGGAGACCACGCCTAGGCAAACGTAGTGTAGGACGACCCCCAGCTCGATGGACCGACGACCTTAGGAAGATGGCTGGCAGTGGATGGATGAAAAAAGAGGGAGATCGTGCTCTTTGGCGCTCTTTGGGGGAGGCCTACGTCCAGCAGTGGACTGCAATAGGCTGAGATGATGATGATGAATAGAAATTATTAAATTAATTTATAAATTTGAACTACGAAATTTGATTATAATAGTTTAAAGCTATAATAAGAAATTATTTTCATTTGCAGTATGTAATAGGATAATTATTAGTTTGTTGCCTTCTTTGTATTAGACATTTCAGTTCAGCCTTCAGTTATACAACATTTGTAAATTATTTGCTTTATGAAACCATTTCTTACTTACATTTCTAAGAACGTGCACAAAATTATATGTAGTTAAACCTTCGAAATGGTCTAAAATTGAATCCACACTCAACCAATTTAAAGGATTTTGCAATTGATATGAAATCTGACATTAATAATAATAATATATAATAATAAAATTCATTTATTCAGACAACTAAAAGTCCAGTCTTGTTAGTAACAAAAAATATTTCCATAGATTGTTAGTATTACTTAGTTTGTTTTAATATTTATAATTGTTGCTGGGAACTGGTGCGTGTAATGACATCCAGTGTCCCAAAAACGGTCCGTCCATTCGATCAGTGAGCACAACCAGAAGGCTGTTGCCGCTGGCCCGCGTTCGCAGCGCTATCGAGGTCGCTCTCTTACGCATTGTAGTGTGGAAGCAATCCATGCGCGCCTCGGCGAACATCCCCGACGCGCTGCAAAAGCGGGGCAGCCGCAACAGCGCCCTGAACGCGTCTTTATACTGAACGCGAAGGGAATCTAGCGCTCGTCGTGTATGCCTAACCCACAGGCTGCACGTCTAAAAAGAAGTGCAAAAGGCTCGAAAGAGTGTTAGTTTTACTTGATACGAACATCTTGCAAACCTGCGGGCTATCATATTCGCTCTTACCGACACTGACCTCCGTTCGCGCTCAATATCGGCATCGTCATTCAAATCATCGGTCACGATATGACCAAGATATTTAAATGTACGTACCTGCTTCAGGGCCACACCAGCCAAAATAACGGGAGGCACATCAGTCGGATATTTGGTACCAGATTTGAACACCATAAGTTCGCTTTTCTTTGAATTGTATTTAAGGCCGTAATTACGAGCATAGGCTTCGCAGATACTTATGAGTTCTCTCAAACCACCAACTGACGCGCTCAGCAGCACCATGTCGTCTGCGTAACTTATGTTATTAAAGCAGACACCGTCTACATGACAACCGACATGACGACTGCTCAGCGCGACAATCAGATCGTTTACGTAGAGATTGAAGAGAGTAGGTGAGGTTAACCCCCCCTGCCTCACCCCGCAGCCCAATCTGTACGATTACTTACCCAAAGGAACTACAATGAATGGGCAATATTATTCCAATTTATTGGCCCAGGCTCGTGAGGCTGTCATACAGAAGCGACGTGGTAAACTAGCGCGAGGCGTGCTGTTTTTGCAGGACAACGCGCCCGTTCACACCGCGCGTATTGCGAGTCAAGCCCTAAAAGATACGGGGTTCGCCGAAAATGACCACCCTCCGTACAGTCCAGACCTGGCTCCCAGCGCCTATTTCCTATTTTCTAATTTAAAAAAGGCCTTACGGGGCCGAAGATTTGTGGATGACAACGAAATAAAAGCTGCGGTTGATCGTCATTTTGAGGACAAAAACAAAGAATATTTTTTTAGTGGGTTAAAAGCATTCATTATATTCTAGAAGTGAAAAGTGTATTTTGCTCGAGGGAGATTACATTTTTATTTTATTTATTTTTATTTAATTAACACAAAACAGTTTACAGTTGTGAATAAACATTGTGATTTTTAAATCATAAGTAAGTACTAAACTGTAAGCCAAAACATGTGCATTGAATAATAAAAAAATATAAACTTGAACAATTCTTTTATTAAGTACCTTAGGCCGCGAATTTATCAGCCGTCCCTTGTCATCATATCAGCCTGTTGCAGTCCACTGCTGGACATAGGCCTCCCCCAAGGAGCGCCACAGCGCCCGATCACCCGCCCTTTGCATCCAGTCGCTGCCAGCTGCCTTCTTCAGGTCATCGTTCCATCTACTCGGGGGGCGTCCTACACTACGTTTGCCTAAGCGTGGTCTCCATTCGAGAACCTTCCTGCTCCACCTCTTGTCGGTTTTGCGACAGACATGGCCAGCCCACTGCCACTTCAGCTTGCTACATTTTTGGACAATATCAGTCACCTTAGTCTTATGTGATATGACCTCGTTCCGGTTCTTATCCCTTAATGAGATCCCCAACATAGACCTTTCTATAGCACGCTGAGTGACGTGTAGTCGGTGGGCCAACTTGACTGTCATGTTCCACGTTTCGGCTCCGTAGGTTAAAACTGGTAGGACGCATTGGTTAAACACCCGGCGTAACGGCCCACTGCCGCAGTGCCTGAACACTGCGGCAGTGTCGACGTGAAGCTATGACGCTGCAAACAAAAAATATTCCAATATAAATTTTATTGTAATCATAGATTAAATACATAAATATGTAAGAGAAACAGAAACAAGTAAGTGGACTGATAAAACTATCAAAGATACAGAAATTTTAGACCTTGGTTATAAGTATGAAATTTTGTCACTACAAGAAGCAACCAAATGACCAAGTTTTAATGCATAAATAAATAAATAAACAGTTTTATAATAACTAAACTTAACACATTAAATAATAAACTACTCAAATCAAAACATGCATGCAATGTTACAACCAGCAAGAAATTTAAGATTATACACATTATATTATTAAATTAAAGGTTATTATATTAAACGGTGGCCAAAGCGGCTAAATTTACGACATTTTGTAAAGTATTTACACAATAATCACTGCGTATAGAATATACACTTAACAGTTTGTACTTTCTTATGTTACAACTGTCTATACAAATACAAATTCTATCTTAATCTACATAGATTATATACTTAATGTACATACATCTAACAACCGCTGAGGCGATTCTTTGGGGTCAATCTCTTCTAAACGCAACCAATGCTGCCCAGCCAAGCTGCACTCTTCTGGCGATTTCCCGCTCGAAGTTGTCTCTACCGAGCTGTAGTACTTTCCCAAGGTAGATGTACTCTTGGACAACTTCGAGCTTATGTCCTCGACGGTAATTGGTTCCGGGATGACATGTTCGTTAAACATTTATTTAACATTTTTTATACTTAAGCTAGCAAAGTAATTGTTTGTTGTCCCAAATAAAAAAAAAAATTAACTTTGTCTTGTCCAAATTCATCCCAAGCCCCATACGTCTCGAGGCAGCGTTAAGACTGTGCAGCTTTTTTTGCAAATCCTGCAGCGATTCTGCTATAATAACTATGTCATCGGCAAAGCGAAGATGCGTAAGTTATTCGAAGGCTTTCTCATAGTCCACAAAGGCCAGGCACAGGGGCTGGTTATACTCTTCGGACTTCTGTATAACCTGCCGCACCGTGTGAATGTGGTCTATGGTACTGTAACCTTTGCGAAACCCAGCCTGTTCCGGTGGCTGGAAAGCGTCAAATCTTGCGGAAAGACGGTTTGTGATGACCTTCGAGAACAGCTTGTAAGCGTGACTCAGAAGTGTGATTCCCTCGTAAATCTACTCAAAACCACAAAATTCTCACAAGAATTTGTGACTATTCTTGATAGTTATAATTTGAAACCATAGTTTAAGGTTCCAACTCGACTCGCAAGTAAAACATGCTTGGATAATATCACACATGACATCAGAGGCTGTACGGGAGACGTCATTGAGTTGGCACTATCGGATCATTCCGCTCAACTACTGAAATGTCCTGTAAAAAAGATGTGTAAACTGAAATTTTGGTACATAGAAAAACGCGATTATTCAGCAGATAACCATCATAAATTTATAGATTGCATCGGTGTTCTAAGCTTTGATGAAGTTCTTGAATCAGATGATGCAAATAAAGCTTTCAATTATTTTTATGAGTTGTTTAAACTATTTTTTGACCTTTGCTTTCCTGTAAAAAGAGTAAAAATATTTAGCCAACAGAAACCAAAATGGATATTTTAAATTCGTCCAACAAATGTAAATGGAACATAATAAAATACACAAATAGTAACTGTCGTAGAGAGGGTGTATATGAATGAAATGTAAATAATCAAGACTGACTGATCCAAATGACATAGCCAAAGCATTTAACGACTATTTTATGATGACATTAAATCTAATAAAAATACCAATAACTTGACAATTTCAAATAATATTATTAATTCTATATTTATGACGCCAACCATTTATTTTGACATAGATAAAGCCATAACATCATTGAAAAACTTAAACAGTATTTATTAATTAGTTTTCGAAATATCTGGATTTTTGTAAATTTGAGTGCCAGGGGACTGACGAGGTACACGGTACTGATTAAAATACACAATTCTTAGGAAGTTTCAGATTTATTCCAAATATTTAATAATGACACTTATATCTTAGGTTCAGATGACATTTATGACAGTATTATTTGAGTATTTAGTTTACTCTAACAAAAATCGAGGTTGCGTACTTACTACATACAAAAAAACAGTCTTCAAAACAAGTCTCACTAAAAACATATTAATACTGAGGTAGTTTCCTTATTAATAGACAACATGCTAAGTAGTAGATATAAAATATTTGTAACGAAAATAGCTTCTAAATAACTCAGTATATAGACTATAATAAGTAGAAACGAAATAATAACATTTCAAAAACATCATCAGCTTTATTAAATTCGTAAAATACCCTATTTCCTTTCATTACAAGGCTTGGAACAGGAAGATTTTTTAGTATCTGACCTAATGGCACATCTGACACGTCGTTTTCATCCAGTTTAAACAAAGCACCGTCCATATTGCAGACTTTGAGGAATGTGATTCTCAAGTCTCCTTCTTCCTCGTCGACTAATGAGCAGATTCCCGCATAACGGTATTCCATTTTCGGTGCAGTGTATCTTACTAATACATAATCTCCACGATAGTAAGAAATACTCCGCTGAGCCTTCAAGACATCGCGTACTCCAGGCGTCTCATTTATCTCTTTGTTTCGCAAAAAGGTGAAAAGGGACACATCATCTTCCTCTTCCGAATCTGTATATATCGTGGAAATATTCATTACCCTGTCAATAACCTCAGACTTGTACTTAATAGTTCCCAGCTTGAAGTGCTCATAACCTTGCGAATCGCAAAAACAACCGAGTGAATTCAATACAAGCTGATTCGGTAAGAACCCAGAGCCTGACACCTGATGCACTGCTAGCGTCCCTTTAAATGCGACCGATTTGTGAGATTCTGTTTCAATCATAGCATTCATTCTGTTGATATCACTTTCATCAATAATATTTACTTGAATGGATGGACAATTTTGGTGCACAACATCAGCAAACTCTTTAAGATCCGTTATATCTCCTTATCTTGCGAAAACTTGATTAGCCGTTCTCTTGCATGTTGCACAACTCCATCGGGTTTTTCTTTGTACTCGGCTAATTTCACAGGGTCATTTCTTATTCTAACCAACCGGGCCTTTTCAGCCTCCCTTTTTTTTCAACACCTCCTTTCTGTTCAATTTTTGTTTTTTATTTGTAGGTACCATATTGTTTTCATGTGAAATGATAAAAGTATTGTTTACCTACCAGTAGCTATTCAAATTCAAAAACCCTAATATATAAGGTGTACGTGAATTAGTGTCAGGTATTTTAGGAGTAACTTAGACCATCACATGGATCACATATAAGATAAATTTAAAATTATAGAACAAACTTTAAAAAATAATAAGTTTTAAAATAAAGAATCTACATCATCCTGTACATGAACCCAAACACCACAAGTAGACTACTCACACAACGCTAGCCCATTCATAATCTCTCCAGGATCACATTCATGCACTCAAAAAATCATATTACACACATGTTCATAACTTACGATGCCATCCTATGCAAGTGTGTGTCTATGAATGAATTCTCTTTGAGATAGAAACATTGTTATTATTTCTATCTCACTCACTCGTTTCATATTATCATTGGGTGTGTAAGTGTGCGTGTGCGTGTGTGACGTACTTACGTACATCTTTTAGATTTTACTACCCGCGAGTTGCAGAAAATCTCATTATCTTTAAAGATGCCATAATGCAGGTTTATAAACTAACTTAAATTACTTTTAAACTTTCGCGTTGCATAATTTAAAACTCAAATGAAACGGGAATTAACGCGATCATAATTTAGGTAACGTCAGGCAAAAAAGGTAACATTTTGTACCTAAATTATGATCGCGTTAATTCCCGTTTCATTGAGTTTTAAACCTAACTTCAGTACACAAAATGCTAAAATAAACATTAATAGACGACATTAAAGAAAATAATACTTTCAGCAACTGATGCGATGACGATTAATCACTTTATGCTGTAATATTATTTAAAAATAATTTGTTTTTACAATTACACCAATTATTTAGCTCCAAATTAAGCAAAACATCCTTGACTTAGCTTAGGCACAAATACCTACTCGTGCCCATCACACAAACATTCGCCTCTTTCGGGATTCGAACCCGCAACTGCCCGACTTTGTCGTCAGAAACGCAAATAACTACACCAGTCGTTCGCAAATTGGGTAATTGCTTCTATCAATTTTACAGTAAAATAACAACACAACACAGTTCAATCTTAAAAAATGGATTTTATTAAATTTGCATTACACTTTTTACAAACACCATTTTAAATAACACAACGCAGACAATGAACTTTGACCTCCCATCACACTTGTCATATCACGTAGGTAGATTTTTGCTGCCTCCCATTTTGATGGATGCAGAGGGCAGCCCTTAAAAGTGTGTCTATTAACACGCACTAATGTTTCACTGTCACGGTCACCTCGTATTGTTTCGAAAGCACTTATAATACCTACGTGCATTTAAATGTACACCACTAGTGATGGTTTGGTCATCTTGATTATACATAAGGTCCCACACGTGGAAATCCAGCGTAGTCAGGTCTGGCGAGCGTGAAGGCTAGCAGGTAATAGGCCCACCGCGTTTACTCCATCGACCCTGGAACTGTGAGTCAGGTACTCGCGAACACGGCGGTCGTAAGGCGCGGGCGCGCCGTCTTGCTGGTAGTGGTAGTGCTGTCAATCCAGTGACCGAACTCCACGCATGCGTGACACGTTAGTCCTGCGATTTCAGCTCCTCACTCCTGCACTCTCGTGAAGTGGTAGGGGTTCCTTTCTTCACTCTTTGGCAGTTTCCACACGTACCGAAGACGGCTGCAGCAGCATCCCTCGTTCTGGCTGTCGGGTGGTGACTCCGATAGGCTGTAGATTGGTTCATGGTAGCACAAAACCATGGTTAAGTTGAAGTAGTCAGGTTTCGAATACTTGTATTGTAGGGCATGGTGACAATTTTTAACTAACGTCAAACTTAAGCGGTGGTCCAGCGCCAATTGACTTATTTTTGTAACTTAATAATAAAAAAGCGTGCGTAAGGGCAACGGTAAGTGTAGCGTTAGCAAAAAAAAGATAATATTCGGTGATGTTTTTTACTTAACAATTCGAATCTTGTATCAATGTACTAAATTTTATAATTAAGATTACTTCTGTTACCAATGATACCAAAACAAATCTGTACCTAGGCACAGAACATGGCTGTAGTTAAGAGAGATAATCCGTTCTACAGAGTTAACGTTCTACGAAAACCAACACCACGTTTTTGGTAACGTTAAGCTTGAAAGGTACTAGCTGATTGTCTCCCTCTTTAGCTCCCATTCAGCATTATCTACAGCAAGGTACTTGTACCTACCTGAAAGTACGTAAGTACTCAACATTGGATTATTTTTCTACATTGGTTAGATTTATTTTGAAATTTGAATTGTAATGAAATAATAAAATTTTAATGAAATGTAAATACACTACAAAAAAAAAAGTAGTAGTCGCAGTGGATAAGGAGTTCGCCCTAAGCGTGGAGGGTTTCGGATTCAAATTCCAGTCAAGGCAAACCACAAAAATACTTTAAATTATTCAGCAAGTGTTTGGTGGACGAAAAACAGATTCGTAGTACCAGGCAATACCGCAGTGTGACCCTAATCAACGCCTGGTTGACTTTACTTTTAAATCTGAGAAAATAAACGTATCAAAAATAATGAATAGAAACCAGGTTAAAAATAAGTTTATTTCAGATTAGAGCCTTTGCCCTTTGATTTAAATCATACATGGTCAGTGTGAGTATTCCAAAACATAACTAGCCTAGTTTGGGATCGGATCCAAGACCTCAACCTTACACGTAAAACTACTCTGTCATTCATCAGCCGTTTTCCAATTACTCAGAATAGTAAAAAAATAAAACTGTTTTTGCTAACGGTACTTTCATTTCGCTATTTGACTTTCGGCATTTCCGAAGTCCTGTGTCTTCCGCCGCCTTCAGAGTCGTTTAATAAATCAAATGAACCTTATGACACAGCGTTAGAATCTAAACTTGAGTATCGACTGTGTTCTGGCGGTCTCTCTTTGAATTTGCGTTTGACGATGATCGGCCCTTGCAATACAATTTTTAAATTTAAATCTAATCCCATTAGTTTAGAGTTTAAAATTGGATGGGTGTTGTCTGTTCTTCGGCGGCTGTTGGCAATAAATCATTGTTTGTTGTTGTACTTTAGTAGTAGTAGCTTCTTGTCCGCTACGTAGTAATCAGCTGCTTAGAGGGTGTTGATAGTTGTGTTTGATATCAAAGTTTTGATCGTGTTTTTCTATAAAACTAAAGCTCGAATAAAAAAAAATATTTTTTTTGTCATAACGTAAACTTATTACCCTTAAAATATCCGACACTAATTCACGTACATCTTATATAGTCATCAGTACCGACCGTGGTAACACGTCAGTACCTTCGGAGTATCGGACATAGGACTGACGACACGGTACTGATGGATTAGACACAAATTTTAGGTTATAATGCCAAGCAACGTTTTCATTTGACAATTTCGTGAGTAGGATGCATAATAAAAAAAACTCACTTAGTTATAATTAAATTATAGGAAAATATGTAAGAAAAATATTACTCACCACGGTACTGAAATATTGAAATATTGACCCCACACGCTCGCTCACCGCTGCCAGCCCGCTGACACTGTTTTTAAAATGGCAGTTTAAGAAATATGGCGTCTGTAGATAACTTTACAACACAGACCATAGACAGATCGAAGACTTGATGTTTGAACTTTGATAATTTGCGGGAATTTTAAATTTGAATATTGCAAACAGAACTAAAGAATAAAAACAAACACAAAGTTAGCCTTTGGCATATCTATGAGAAGTCCAGTTTCATTCCGAAATCTGACTTGGATTTTGGACTTTCGTTGTGCTTCCAATGCCTTTTCTTCTGTGGATTTCCTCTCTCTGTACTTCTGCACGGGTAATTTATATGCTAAATGGAGTATGCTTTCGAAAATCCGAATTCTAGCATGTAATACTGATAATCCGAATTCTAGAGCTTCGGAGCTCACATCATTCCTCTTGTTAAAATCGTTGAAACTTTTTGAAGTAGCTCCGCAGATGTAGCACTTTGAAGTTGATTTCGTGTCCGTGGCCGCGTTACACACTTTTCCGTCTACCATTGTCATTTTTAGCATATGACTAAACTGATATTCCTGATTTTTTAAAATGACTTTCGTATTATTGAGCGACTTAATTGGCTCTTGCACATAATTTATCTCGTCCTTCGTCACATCTGTAGACTCTTTTGCATTCCGAAATCGGATAGGACGGCAAAATCTTGAAGAGGACGGCGTTGGGTTTTGCCATATTACTTTTTCGTTTTTCTTCCCACAAACAATGCGTAACGGCACAAAAGAGCTTAAGAAAATATTTCCATCTGAGTCGGTGTCATTCTCAAATTTTTGTTTAAACTTGGATTGCTGAGAGCCATCACAAGCCCATTTACAGATAATCGATAACGACTTCCTTTCTTCGTCATTCAGCGTAATTAGCACCTCTTCCAGGAATATTGAAAGGCGTGTCACAGTAAGGTCCATTAAGCATTGTAAGTTGCTCTCTGCCGAAGTATATGTGACACTCATGGATTCGTCTGGTGGATAACATTATTGTTTCGCCTTTAGCAACAAGTCGTAGCAAAGGAAATGTTTTTGGTTTGTTGCTCTTATTATTTCATATTGCCGTCTTGAAAGATCAGCTTCCACGAACATCTGAAGTGCTTTCAGAGGTGTCAGCGGAGGTAACACGTCGTCGTCGTTATTTACTTTAGAAAAGGCAATAAGTAAAGTATTGCAATATAAAAAAAACATTGCTCGGACGGACCCTTAAGTTAGTTAAAATACATATTTAATTGTAAGAAATACAAAAATTATCAAGTGCAGTAAAAACTAAGAAAATTACTATTGAAAACATAAGTTCTTACCTGAATTACTGCATTTCATCACTGTCACTCGAAAAGAGGTAGTTAGAAAACAAATATAAAATTCACAAAAGTTGTAACTTTAAGAGCGCCGAGAACAGACACGTACACGTTAAGCGGCTATCGAATTCCGACTACCTGAGGGACGCTCTTGCGCACCTATGGTGGGAGGGGGTGCACATTGCCTTTCTGGAACTGTTTACTACCTGAGTAAATGTTTGTCTTATCATGTTTTTTTTTTCGGATAACGAGTTTTGGCCGCCTAATTGGTTGAAATCTACGTATGTGCGACGTTCGCGGCACTAGCGTCGTTGTAGTAGACTTTAAAAGGGCTATATACGCCCACATCTAACGGTTGTAATTTTCCTGAAGTGTGGGGTTGTAATGTCAGGATATGAACGTGACAAGTGCGACTCATGGTTGTCCATGATGAGGATGGATGGATTCTCTTTTGAGGAATTTGTGTGCTTAATAAAATGCTTTATTACCTCTGGGAAGATTGAAGAATTTATCCATCCGGTAGGTGCTGCTAAACCAAGTGTACCTGGAGGTGTATTTTTAATCATGTAATCTTTGAAGACTTTCCGGGGAAACACCATTACTGGAGGCAAAAAGTTTCCACTTGCACTTACAAGTGGTCACTAACGTGCCCCTTTCTCCACTCGTTACTTTTGATACAGTCTTCTTTCCTTTCGGAGCTATAGCCTTCTGGGGCTTTTGAACAGTCGTGGTTGACGTTTCGTCTAGATTAAAGATCCTCGGGTCATCTCCAAATGAAGGGTGTCGACTGATGAGATCCTCTAAATTATCATAGAATTTTTGAATGTTATTTCGGTTAAAAGCGGTGGCCCTTGCAAGACTACATGGTTCTGGTTTTTTAAGTGTAATGTCATGTCTCTTTCTGAATGCCATGAGCCAATCTCTACCGGCAGGGCCGTAGCTAGGGTCGAATTTGAGGTAGGGCAGCATTAGTTACAGGTAGGGCGGAAGTAAAAAAATTATCATAATTGATCTGCCGTCG
The DNA here is from genome assembly GCA_950371115.1 of Anania fuscalis. Lineage (NCBI taxonomy): Eukaryota > Metazoa > Arthropoda > Insecta > Lepidoptera > Crambidae > Anania > Anania fuscalis. The sequence goes on from OX493344.1 coordinate 11,746,198, forward strand.
AAACACGGGCTCCTAAATCAATCACCATGTATATCACCATCATGTGAATAGTTATTCGTAGACAAATAATTACTGTGACAGTGCATGAGCATGGATCTAAGAACTATTAAATCCTCAATGATGAAGAACAAGTGAATAAGATGGTTGAACTTCCAGATTTGGATGTAGAGATCCACGTCTGAGTGAGAGTGAGGTAATAATTAATTATTGGGTGGGGTGATACGAGTAAATAGAAACGACCAAAAATATCATTAAGATCACATTGTTTTTGCGTACTTATTATAATAATTAACTAACATAATAATAAAAAACATTTAAAACAGCTGAATTCTACGATTCGCCATGTTATTAAAAATGCGAAGAACTTCGTTCAGATCAACTGATTTTGTTCTTTTTTTTTCAAAGGCCAGAAATACCATACCAGCCATTCTCTCGTGACCCATTGACAGCCTTTGAGGCCTATTGATTGCAGTTAAAGTTGAAAACGTAGATTCACACACTGCAGTGCTACATCCTATGGTCGCCACAGACGCAAAAAGTTCATATGTATCTTTGAACGCCTCTCGTTGCCTGTACAAAACTTGCAATGTATTTTCCATTATATCCTCGTTACGACTCAAGTAAGCTTTAACCACACTAGCCTCTTCTCTTGATGGAACTTTCAGACCTGAAAAATTAGTTAAAATTGTAAATTGAACATGACAATTTTTTTGAATTATTTTTTTTTTTTAAACTTACCCAAATTTTTCAGTGGAACCATTTTATCTACATCCAACTCATCAAGTCTTGCAATCGAATTAATTAAATCATCGTTGTCCGAAAACCTTCTTTGTAATTCAGCAATTAAAATGTCCAACGTTTCGAAATACTCAGACTTAAATGGCTCGTCGTTCTCATCTATATTTTGTCTGGCGGAGGAACAGGGGGTGTACGTCAAATAGTCATCCATCCGATTTGGTTTTTTTACTTGCCTCTTCGAGGTCTGTGTCCTATTTTCAGATTCGCCGCAGTCATTGCTTGTTAAAGACTTAGCTTCTTCCAGAATTTGATTATACATTTGATTTGATCTTAATTTAATAATTTCATCTTTGACACACTTTATGATTGTTATGGCATCTTTTAATCCTGCGCTTCGGGCTTGCAAAGCTGCGTCTGCAGGTTGTAGCGTGGATAAGATTTTTTTGGCCACAACCATGGCTATTCGGAATTCCAGATCAAGCATGACTTTTTTAATACCTATACTCTTGGCGACGTCATCACCGTTGAATCTGCCATTTTTAATTTCTTTCAAAGTCTGCAAAATCGATGAATAATTATCGTATACAACTTTTGTAACTGCTAAATGTCCAGACCAGCGTTGTTCGAGGAGTCGGCCAATCCTTTTTCCATCATATAAGGCAGCTATTTTGCCATGATGAAAGAATTCATGTAACATGATGCATTGGTCAAAAAATAAACGAATAAAAGTCATTTCTGAGATAGTCCTGATGACTATTAAGTGCAAGCGATGGTTATAGCAGTGGACGTAAGGAATTTTTCGGCCCAATTTATTTTCTATTCTAGTCGCAACTCCTGAAACTTTCCCACTCATTACACTTGCGCCATCATAGCATTGGCTAAGCATACAAGAGGGGTCAATGTTATTTTCCGTGAGAGTATTTAACGTTAATTCCGTGAAAGTGGCTGCATCAAGATTTTCAGTAGTCTTAACCATCAGCAACGACTCATTGACGACACCATCCTTGACGTAGCGTATTGCTAATGCAATATTTTCGCGGTTATTTTTATCTCTCGTCCCATCTTCCATTAGAGTAAACCATTTCACGTCAGATTCATTAATATCTTTGACAATGGAACTTCGTACCGCTTGAACCATTGCTTGAATTATTTGATTTTGAATTTCGGGTGAACGATATGTTGCGTTTTGTGGTATATGAGTGAGAACCTCTTTCAAATTTGGATCTTTCATACATGTGTATTCAAATAAATTCTGAAATAATCCTTGTTCTTTTTCTTCTTCCAAAATATAATTTCCACGCAAAGCTAATTCGTTGACAATTAGAAATTGTATTACTTCCATGACAGACTTTACATAATACCTATATTTTTCTAATACTTTTTGATTTATTAACGTTTCAACACTGCTAGATGCAGATATTCTTTGTAATTTCTCCTGCCACATCGACATACCTTGAATATGAGAAATTGATTTTTCATGTTTTGGAAAACCAGTTTTAGAATCAGTGGCATTTTTCCAGTTTCTAAATCCTGTGGAAGTGTACGAAGTCTGTTTGCTTCCATGAGGTAAAAATTGCTGGCATGGATAGCAAAAAGCAGCATCTTTCTCGACAGAATACTGCAACCATTTATAACGCTTGAACCAATCGGAAACAAAGGCCCTGTTGTGTTGTTTTGGATATGTGTCTAAAACAACTTGTTCTATTGGTTCTCCGATTTGTGCAATATCAGACGGAATACCATAGCTAACGTTACCTGTTGCTACGGAACTAGGAGTAGCGATTGTATTTGGTGCTTCCACCTGTTTTGAACAGTTAGGTTTTTCGTGGTCAATTTGCTCCTCAAGTCTTCGTTTTTTTCCAAAGAAAGCCCGTATATCCATCGCGAAATAAATGAATCTTCAATTTATAGCAATACAAATAACAATTGTATCGATTTTTGTCTAAAGCACTCTTCACCGTACACTTCACTTAACCAAACTACAAACAATCATAATCAATCTTTAGGTCAGGTTTAAAAGGGGATTCCCCGTACCGTAATTAGACAAATGTAAATATATTTAGTAGCTTTTATCATAAATAAAACGTTTAATACGAGATAATATAATTATAAAAAAATTATGCAATTATGAATAATCGAGTAAAAATATTTCTATAGATTTACTTATATAAAAAATATATAGAATCACTTATATAGAAATATATAGAGTTTTATATAAGATGAAAATTGTTAAATCAGTATGTATTAGTTTTGAATGATTTGTATTGTGTATCACTATAACATAGGTACTGACAAAATTATTCAATAAAATATAAACAATATCCATTTGAGGTTGTTTTTGTTTTGACGTTTTGTTTTTATTCAGCAAAATGTCATCATGACATTTGTCATTGGTGCGTTCCGTTTCATCGGCTTTAGTTTGAACCAATACAAGAGTCTTACCATCACATTATAAATTTTGTTGCAAACTTAGATACCTATCGCTACATTTTTTTTCTCAAACTATGAACAAACAATTTAATTATAATAATTTATCTTAGTTTTAGATATTTTTAAGGTAGGGCATTGTGGTTTCAAGGTAGGGCATTGCCCCACAATGCCCCCCCCTAGCTACGGCCATGTCTACCGGCCATTTGATTATCAGTCCACGATTGCGGGATCTTTAGGTTATTGATTTGTGCACATTGAAACGCAATCTGTCGGCATTCTTTTGCAGTTAAACCGTAAAACAGAAGGGCATAATGGCTAAAATAATCTTTTAGAGATTGCTCTTGCTCGGAAGTAAATACTTTATTTACTGAATAATTTGGTTCTAGTCTTTGGTTTTCTAAACAGTCGGAAGTTTTAGTTTTATTAAAATACCTTTTCAGTGTTGTAAATGGAACTCCGCTAGTCTCCGAAGCTTTTTTGATAGACATACCATTCCTGATTAAATTCAGTCCATTCTTTATTTCGTCTGCCGTATGGTTTCCAATTTTCGTGGCACTGATGGTGATCGACTACGCGGCATTCTAAAAATGAAATTTTAATAAAATTTATTTGTATGGCGCTTCACATACTACACAGTGGAACGAGCCACTGTTGACCTAGTCGCCATTTTGAATTTTAGTTCAAACTAGAACCCAACACTAAAACTGAAAGCCTTAAAATATCAGCTAATACTAAGTAGATATGACCCCATCTTCGACAAAAACATAAGTCATTAAAAATCTCGTAAGAGTTAAGAAAAAAATGAAGTTAAACTTACCTTAAAATGTAATTTTGACAGGATCAAAAACAAAAACGCATCATAACACACCCACATGTCGCCGGAGCAGCTCACTAACTAGTTCGTGCATGATCGGGTACTGAACGCTTCCGATTAATGAAGGAGACAGACATATAGCTCTTTCTCTTTCTAGGACAGCACATTCGAGCCACTGTTCCCGCCGAGCCAGTGTTCCCTCCCCGACCCTACCCGTATCTCAATTTACGTTACTGTAGTGCATCCGGGATGTTCGCGGAAGCAAGGGTAGATTGCTTCTACACCATCATGCTCAAGCGCAGCGCGTCACTGGTGCGCAGGGTGCGGGGGACCACCAAGAGCATCCTGAGCATGATCGCCAGCAGACTTGACTGCTCGTACGTGAATCGGTGCTGTGCCATATCGGGTGGTGTGGTTAAGGGCAGGTTCACTAATTGAATTAATTAATAAACTGCGAACATGTTATTCCTATAATTATATTATTAATTTCTAATTCGAATTCTTTATTGTAATTCTAAAATGATTTGATTTAATATAATTTAATTTTAATTTAATTTGATGTTATTTTACTAACATAGTATTAAGTACAAACACTAACAAAATGAGTCATGGTCACTTGAAATGAATAAATGAATCTCATTATTATTATATCTCTAGTCCTAAGCCAAATTATTAATCTATGTGTACTAAATGGCATCTTTCCAGATAAATTAAAAACTATAATTATTAAACCTATTTTTAAAAAAGGACAACGAAATTTACAGACATTTATATAATTTCCTTGAGTGCAATCACATCCTAGTCCCCCAACAGTATGGGTTTAGGCAGAGGAAATTTATTAATATGGCAGTTTATGATTTTTTATTAAGAGTACAATAATAAGGACAAAGGACTACCAACTATTGCATTGTATATGGATATGACCAAAGCCTTTGATCATGTAGATCATGGCATCTTGTTATAAAAAATTAAATGCACATGGAGTAAGAGGTAATGCTAACAAACTAATAGAATCTTACTTGTCAGGAAGACAACAGCTCACTAAAATTACTCGAACAGATCCTAATACCAAAATTGAAATAAATTGCCAATCTTATCTCAGGACGGTACAATTTGGTGTCTCACAGCTGGTTTACAGCCAACAATCTCTTAATAAATGCAAAAAAAAAACAAGTGCATTAAATTCACTATGCCCAATGTAAGGCAAGTCAGTACGCATATAAATATGTCAAACGATCATATAGATGCGGTTGATTCAACAACATTTTTGGGAATCACATTAGACAAACGACTGTAATGGGGTCTTCATATAAATGCCCTGTCAGAAGGGCTCAGTTCAGCGGCTTATGCTTTGAGGAAAATAAGGCTTTTAACTAAAACATATAATAACGGGTCTTAACGCGACGTACTATAGTATCAATACTACTACATACTATAGTACGTCGCGTTTAGACCCGTGATTATAAGTTTTATTTATAATGCAACGCGAAAGTTTAAAAGATTAAATAAGGCTTTTAACTGATGTCAAAACGGCAAAACTAGTATACTTTAGTTATTTTCATAGTTTGTTGTCGTATGGTCTATTGCTATTGGGCTCAGCTGCTGACATTAAATCAATATTTGTGTTGCAGAAAAGAGCCGTACGTGCAATATACTGTCATGGTCCTTGAGAGTCTCTGAGGGAGATTTTTAAAGAGGTCAAAATATTAACCGTTTCGTCCCAATACATTTTTGAAAATATTATATATGTGGGAAAAAATCTAAGTTTGCTTAGTCTAAAAAGTGATTTACATCATAATACTAGAAATAAAAATAAAACTTGCCGTTCCGTGCTACAGATTAAAAAAAATCATTTATGGGGAATGGTATAATTTTTTTCAATAAATTACCACAAACTCTTGTTGAACTACCGATCCATGAGTTCAAAATCCACATTAAAAAAGACCTTTGACAAAAGGATATTACAAATTAGAAGATTATTAAAACGACAAGAGTGTATGGACTTAAACTGCCTAGCTCGCACAGCTTCAGCGCCTCTGCCGGTGGATAATATAACTGTTTTAAGATATGACCACTAACGTTTGGCCATTTCATGAAGTAGTCGATATCGTCAAACGCTGACTGATTCATTAATCTGGCCTATCAACATTATGATGTGGCCAGCGGGTACTGTGCCGCATCATGAATAACGACCATTTTATGAAATGGTTGGACAAATCATGAAGTGATTAATTTTAAGATCGGGCCACGACATATATAATACAAATAAAAAATATACCTAAATAAAATATAAATATTTCTTGTGTAAAGTTGATACTGCCATGCAGTTTACTTAGAAGATCGTTACCGACAATTCCATCGTAGGGAAAATCTATGTTTCTTACTACGTGGAACTTGTGTTTGATTGAGTTTTTTAAGTTATCATTTGGATACATTATCAAATCTAGAGGACCCAATGTCGGGACGGAGTCATCTGTCGAGTTGAAACCTTGTAATTTAAGTGTTTCTCGTCGATTTAGGGGAATGTGACGTTTAATTACAGATTTGATTGTGATTTCGTTCGTAAATTTGCGTATCTTTCGTCTGCAAAAGGGTCTTGGATTCAGAGGGTTTCGATTTAGTAGATATAGCAGCTTTTGCATACGTCTATTTCGTCTGCAAAGGAGTTTTGGATTCAGAGGGTTTCGATTTAGTAATTATAGCAGTTTTTGCATACGTCTCTTTTGTCTGCAAAGGGGGTTTGGATTCAGATGGTTTCGATTTAGTAGATATAGCAGTTTTTGCGTCTGAGTTTGACACAAAAGAATTAGTAGGAATAGGAGGTGTCTTTGGTCTTTGGTTTGAGGTTGGACGAGGTTTTGGACTCGCGAGACACCGCCGAGTGCCCATTATGAGTTTAAATTGGCATCAGTGTCGACTTCGTCGTGGCCATCCTCGTCCTGTTGCTCTTCCTCTTGAGCGTAGTTGATTTTCCTGAATTGGGAATTTGAATTAGGAGTAGGGCGAGCTGCCTGGTTTCGAAGTTTGTTGTTGTACTTACGTTTCCGGCAGTTCTCAATGCTATGCCCAGGGTACTTGCAATATCTACATATTACAGGTCCGGAATTAATAGAAGTGGAAGGTTGGGCCTGGTTCTGGTTATTCCCTTGTGGATTAGGTTGCTTATTGAAAGTGGGTCGCGGTCGAAACCGATTGTTTTTGTTGGGGTTAGCTTTCGGTTCGGAGGGAGACTTTTTGTATAAAGTCTGTTGAATCCTTTCTTCCGATACTGCTAGATTAACTGCTTCGTTAAGAGTTTTAGGAGACCTACACCTGACTATATTTGATATCCTAGGGTGTAGACCCATGAGAAAGTGGTGGAGAGCAAGGTCTTCCATGGCAGCTGTTCTGCCAGGGACTTCCCCGAGTTTGTGGCTAGAAAGCGATATCTCTGTCAGAAGTTGTGACAGGCAGGTCTCTACCCGAAGGGAGTATTGGCTTATATTTTCATTTGGGTTCTGCTTACTTTCCTGCAGGTCCATAAGCAGATGCGAATAGTGTTTCCGTTCACTAAATTAAGTTTTAAGGAATTCTTTTAATTGTTCCCAATTATTGAACTCTTTTATTGAGCAGGCGACTTCCGCCTTGCCCTGTAATTGGCAAAGGATATATTTAAATATGATATGTTTTTGTATTTCTGTAGCCAGATTGTAGGCGTTATTGCAATTTATGATAAATGAATTTAATGTTTCTCGGCTCCCATCGTACGGTTTTATAAACTATTTTAGGATGTTGAGTTCAAGATTAATTTGTGGAGTTGAGTTGGTGGGGGTCTTTTCCCCTTTCTTTTTGTCTACGTCGACGACTGGGCTTGGGGCCCTTTCGTCATCCGTGACTGGGAGGTCAATATCTTGCAGGACCTGGAGTTGCGACTTAGGATCAGTCATTTTGACTTATTTGATTTTGTAAATTTACAGGAATAATTAATAAAATAATATATTAACACTGAATATAAATCTAAAAATAGCCTATAGGAATAATAAGATTGAAAGAGACCAGATTCACAGTACAACGAACGATAAACGAGGCGACGACGACGACGGGAAGTGTCTGCATTCCGGAGCGATAACGCGTCTCGGAGTCGACTCGGAGCTTCGTAGAGGTGGTTTTATTTTGATGCGGTGGATTTCAGGAACGGTGATGTATAGGGGTATAGCTGGATACAGTGAGGATACGGCGATACAGTGTAGATGCAGTGGAACCAGCCAATCTGGCCGGTAGAGGTGAGTCAAGTTCCAAGATGTTGGTAAGTAGATCACGTAGGACGTGTACAAGGCGCGACGGACACTTTAAGCACAGTAGACACAAGGGACACAGTGATTTTTCACAGTTTTACGATTTTCACAATAATATATGCGAGGAGACGAACCGGGGACCAAAAGGATTTTATGTTCCCTTCACGCTGCCACCAATGTTAGGCCGGGGCCCTTGAATAGGTTTTTAAAAAAAGAATTTTGCTTACGCTAGGATACTGATTAAAACAATTAATTAACTTTTGAGAAGAGGCAGCCGTCACGCGCGAGTGTTAGGAACAGACTGGTGAGCCCGTGAAGCGGGCGAGCCGATACTGACTAAAAATGCTGATGCTGCGCCAGACATGGCTGTTCAGCACTAATGCCAACATATACAGGGTGTAACAGAACGTTCAAAATATTGTTGCAGCATAGCGAGAGCGACTTAAAAAGATCTGTCGCAGATTTAAAAGAAATTATTTTTGCATGGTAAAGTGCTTGGACAAGAAAATTTGCATTACTATGTATGACACATAAACAAGTATTCCTAGCTGCAACTTTAGGAAATAGAAACTAAAACTGCCTATACCTATGAAATGTTTCATAAGAAGTTTGCATGCCAGTCTTGTTAACAAACGTATTATGTAAATTTAAAAGTAAGTCATTTAAAAAACGTTTTTGTTTTTTTTATTTTATTAGGCGTAACTGTCTCTTTTTTCCCAGATGTAGAAGTGTTGTATTCATCCAGCAGCAAAAATTTACAACTTTTCTTGTTTCTTGAGCTGCCTTTATTTGATTTTCCTTATTTCCTTCTATCATTTTCGTAGATCTAAAACTTCTCATTCTATATTTGCCAATTTAGACTCCAATTCACATATCTTTTTCTTTAAATACAAATTTTCATTGCACTACTAATAATAGCCCGTGATCGCGTTCCCACGCGATATGTGAGTTGACGGTGGAGTATTATTTTCAACAAAAGCTTGAGTAGTTTTGTTATTTTTTGCCTTTTCTTGTTTCTCTTTAGCTTTCTCCCTCGAAAGTTTTGTCGTTTGTCTTTGTTCTCTGGGAGTCAAATATTTAATTCTCTTAAGAAGTCCTTTTTCTGATACCTGTCTCGATCCCGCCTGCGTGCGAAATAATATAAAAATCTGCGCTCGCCAACCCGCCTGCCAAGCGTGGCGAGTATGGAAACAATCCCCCGATGACAGAAGTCACTGGGGTTGGCCTATGTTTAATCCTTTTTTTAAATCCTTTCTTCTTCTTTCTTCAAGGTCTGCTTGACTCATTTTAGCGCGAGCTCGACGGAATTTTTTTTTGTTGACGCCTTTTTTAATTGTTTCTTCTTCGGAGAGTTGAGCGGCAGATCTACTTCTTCGTGGCATCCTGAAATTGAAGAATAAATTGCTACAATACATATAAGCATATTGAGATATTAGTTTCCATCCTCCATTTACTCCACGTAAGCGTCTATGAAAACAATTTAAGCAGGAGAGAATATAGCTTATGTTACTTAAATAGAGCATTGCTTGCAATCTACAATATTTGTTAAAATCGGTTCAGCAGTGCATATAAGCAAAATTTTTTTTCGGTAATAGTCTAAGATAGTAAACTATATAGGTGGTATTAGTATGGAGCACATCGCAGTTATATGGAACTTGGAACAATGCGTACATATTTTTCACAATACTCCTGTAGACTAACTCTCCTGTAGACTTCACGTGCTATAGCAATATCATTACTGTTGACATTGTCTCTTTTCTGTGGACGTGGGTCTACAGAAAAGATTTCTGCAGGAGAGACAAACTAATAGAAATAAACTGATGATGAACAACGTTTTGAGGTTAGATATACAACAAAAGAAATTTGTATGCCACTCCCTAAAATACACAATGACAGTTTAACCAAACATTTTTAAGCATGTTTGACAAAAACTTGTGTATTCAGTGCACACAATACACAAGTGAATACTATTTACTTAAATCTATATTTATTATCTTATTGCACGCATCCTCAATTAATTTTTAACAGGCGAGAGTGACACGGCATTCAATGCTGCCAACATTTAAGCTCAAAATTAAAGATGCGTTCCTTGACAAGCAAATTTTTACCAGTTTTATACGTCTACAGATGAGACCAAGATACTGAGAACACAATGTTTATTAATTTAGTTTTTAGATTTTTTTACTACCAGATTCTTAAGCATATTTTCTATTTTTATTGATATTCTTTCTTTTATCCGTGGAATTCAGTCATTTTTCAGTACTGGTATGTTAATTATATAATTGATTTTTAGTGTTCATTGTTGTGTTTACTTTATCAAATAAAATTTTGGTGATTTACTGACCAAAATAATTAAGTGCCTTCCGTCTAAGTTTATCTTTGATTTTTTCAAATATGGTGTAGGAATTTGCTTGTAAAATGGTGATTTATTAGTATTAGCTATAGATACAGATATATTTTTAAATTTGTTAGTAGTAAAGCGTTATCTAAATCCTCAGATTGAATTTCCTCTTGCTCACAACAACAGTATAACTGGTTTGAAGTTTAGGTTCACATTTTCATCATTTGAATCTGAAGATGAAGTAATATACACTGGACAGCAAATAAACCGGGCCACCCACTACCTTGAAACTCTGATTCGAATTTCTCAAAAAGTATAAAACTTACAACTATCAAAGTTATAACTCACAAAAAGTGCACTTCATGGTGATTAAAATGATATTAAATTCATTAGGATTAATTAATTTATTATGTGTTAATTAAACATTTTACAATGAAGAGTCGTTCTTAGTCTTGTTATTCGTTGGTAAATCATGAAATGAAAAAAAATTAAGCCAGAAAACAATAAAAATTTAAAAAAAAGATTTTGATTAGTATGCAATATTCTCTCCTCTTGCTCGGATAACTGCCACCATCCTCGTATTCATCGACCTCACGAGTCTGACGATGAAATCTTGTGGAATTCCACTCCTCTTCAATTGAGATTCGCAGCTCGTGAAGACTTGTTGGAGCAGGTATCCGGCCTCAAACCCGACGTTTCAGCTCATCCTATAAGTGTTCTATCGGATTCAAGTCCGGGCTTCGAGCTGGCCAGTCCATCGTACGAATACCGACGTCGCGCAGGTACTGGGTCACCACATGTGCAACATGAGGTCGTGCGTTATCGTGCATTAACTGCAAAGCCTGCCCGATATATCCTGCGTAAGGTACCACATGATCTGCGAGGATTTCAGTAATGTAGCGCTGAGACGTCAATCTTAGATGTCGTATCCAGTATTGACCGAAGAAATTAGCAAAAATATACGCGTCCGATGTAAACGATGGACTACAACTAAAGAAATTATAAGAAATATCCGACTACCCTCATAGTATTAAAAAAAAAACGCTAATCGCGAACTCAAGTTGAAACAGAGCAAATCGTTTGTTTTGTGTTTGTTGTTTGATTGTAATGTGAATTGACGGTACTTTAGCATAAATTTGTGGTCATTTCAATCAACATAAAACGACTTTTTGTAAGTATAACTTTGAAAGTTGTAAAATGTATATTCATATTCATTTAATCACTTTCATAATGTAACATTAGTCCACAATACAGGTACAAAAGATGTTCATTTTGTTACAGAATGACCTTCTAAGGCATTCGTGATTTTTTGATACTAAACAATTTAAATTAACATTTTTTTACATAATTAATTCGAATTTCATTTATAAATTTTAATCGTACAATACTAATATTAAAAATAATCACAAATTGTCACAATATATAATGTTATGTCAGATCAAATCAAATAAAATACATGATGAATAATAATAAATTGCAATGTCAAATAAATTAAATTAATGTCAAAGTCAAATGTATGTAAATAATTTTAGTCAATTATTAATTCTACACTATTTCAATTTATTATCAAAAAAATCTCTTAAATTATAATATGATTTGTCAAAAAAAAACTTCTTTAATTCACTATCATACATTCTACCTTGAAAGGCTTTTATGGAGTTTGGTAAATAATTATAAATTTTGACAGCAATATAATACGGCCCGTTCTTAAACAACGTGAGTCGCGCTGCGGGTAGAGCAAGATCATTTGCATGGCGCGACTCAATTTCTTACCGGTTTCATTTTCTACAAGAGCTTTGAACAGTTTGAAATAATGAAAGGTTTCATCTTTTGATTTCAAATAATAAACATACTGTTTTCTTGTGTAGTCATCGATGAAACTCAAGACATACCTAGCACCACTAAATGAAAAGACCTGCATGGGCCCACAGAGGTCTGTGTGTACGAGCTCCAACACATCTTTGGCTCTATTTACAGGCCGTTTAGGGAAAGGGAGCCTACTCTGTTTCCCCTCAATACAAGAAACACACTGCTGGTATTCAGAATTATTATAATTAACACCAATTGCCATACTTTTTTGCAGCAGCTGCATACTTCTCGAGTTGAGATGTCCAAGGCGTTTGTGCCACACCTCTCGGGAGACCGAGCTGCACCCTAGAGAGGTGGACGCCATCAATGAATACTGCTTGGCCTCAGTTCAGACGCTATCTGACACAATATCGAGCTGATAGATACCATTAACCTGAGTACCAGTAGCTAAAATATCATCACTATCATAAATAGTACACGTATTTTTATCAAATGTGACAATATATCCTTTTTGAGTCATAGCGCTCACTGACAACAAATTTGTACTTAGATTAGGGACATAATATGTATCACTTATTGTCCTTACGCAGTCTTTCAGGTTCGCTTTGACTTGTCCCAGTCCAGCAGTAGTTAACCGTTCACCATTCGCAATAGTAACATTAACCGATTTGTTTGGATTTAAATTCACTATATGCTTTTCACTATTACACATATGATTGGTCGCACCCGAATCAATATACCACACATCACTATTAACTTTGACCGAGAGTGCCGTAATGAGCGCTTTATCCTTTGGTGTTGACTGCGTCTTCGGAGCATACTTCGCAGAATTCCTTGGATTTCCCGGTGTCACTGTAGTTTTAGTTTCAGTGCAGTTCCGTGATATGTGTCCAAAATTCTTGCATTTGTAACATTTATACTGCTTGCGAGAAACCAGAGCAGTAACATTCTCATGTTTTTCTTCACGTCTCTGTGTATCTTGAAGTAACTTTGCCGATACATGATCTGTAGTTAGTTTAGTGTCCGAGTTCTCAATGGCCATTATGAGAGGATCATAGTCTTCAGTCAGGCCAACATTATCACCGCTATGAACTCGTCATCTAGTGGACTCCCTATTTCACTTGATGAGCAACTTCCTTTATAACGTTGAGGTAGGACTCCATCGAACTACAGTCTCAGAGTTTTGTAGCAAATAAACTCCTTAACAGCCCTAGCCTTCTGCAGAGACCTCGTCCTTCATATGTCTTCTTGAGACAATTCCACGCTTCATAAGCGTGGAACTCTGGCACTCTGGTAGGACCGATAAAGCGATTCGCGCCAACGCCTTCTCGCTGCAATTTATGTCATCGGATTCGTTTTCCACAAACTCCCATAAATCTTCATGGATGAGGATCATTCGCATCGAGAATTTCCAAGTGGAATAATTTTCTGCTCCCCTCAGTTTTTCAATGGAATTAGTTATCATACCTGAAGTAGCCATGATTGGCGTGCCGATTTTTATTTTCAGTTTTCGCCGCACTAGCCCGAAAATATGCGTGTCCTTCAATCACAGCAACTACGCTCTGCTACCATGTTAGAGAATATCGTGGATTGAGAACACACTTCTTGGTTATTATCACGGATTTATTCGCAACCAGCACAAATAAATTGATACATACAGGAGACCGACATTACAGAGAGCGGACACGGAAGTAGTCCTACATAGATTATAAAATATAGACAGAGTCGGGGCTCATGTCATTTCACATGAGAGATGTCAAAACACTTAGTTGCGTTTAATATTTCCAACACTAGGTCCATATCGCAAATTGTTTTCGCGGCTTGCTTTGCATTTTTACCTTTTTGGTAGTAAAATTTTAAAATTTATCAAATTTCTTCATTAGATTTACTCTTTTTGACAGTACAAAAAAAACAAATGCAAAACACACATTTTCCTAATATGAATTTGGAATTATCTTATTTAAAATTTAAACTTTGAATGATATAAAAACCAGCCAGATACAAATAGTACACAGCCAAAGAGATTTTATTACAAGTTCATACATACTTTAATGCGAAAAGACTTTTTCCCCAACCCAACCTTCCCCAATATAATAATTATGGAATGAAAAAAAAATACTGTAATTTCATTAGAGGTAAATTATATTTTAAAAACAATAGCTGAGCTGCCTTTTCAGCTTGCAGTCGATTACGAGACTGTAAACATATGTAATTGCGGCAGTGCTGAACAATTGCTCGCTTGAACTTGCTGGCGGAGGTGACAGGAATCTCCGAGCCAGTGCTGAAAATTCTATATATGTATTTATTCCATGCGTTCTCCACCAGTCAAGTGGGTTTTGTGACACTTTGTTTTTCTTTGCAATATTGCGTTAGTAGGTTTTTAAGTTTTGAATTCGCATCTAAAATGGAGCTACTTTCTTCTTTAATTGAATCTAGCAAAACTTCAAGTTCACTTTGCAGGGATCTATGACTCCTCCAACGGAGAACTGGTTGTTCTTGACCTCTTGGGGATGATGGACTTCTTAGTATTTTAGTCTCAACCCTGACTTTCACTGAAGTATATGGTTTTATATCGTGGATCCAAGATGGTGGATATTGCGAATAAGAAATGTTTATTTATATCATAAAATTTATCGGAAATTTTTGTTTTTATAATCGTTGTAATAAGAAGTTTTATAGCATAACATCAATTACTGTATTTGGTGGCAGGGGCCCTTTTCCTCGACTTTACATTCACTGCTAGTCCTCTTCACGTTAACATAGTATCCAATGGCAGTACCTACAGGTAAGAATCTCGAGAAGACCTGAAACAAGACAATGTTTATGAATAATTCAGTTACACTACTACATGTGACATTTGGTTCTAGTCTGTTTATAGTGGGTTGGACTAACAGTTCAAAAGGTTGGATCATTGACATTAAAGTACATAATATTGTGTTATTACCTAGATACTTTAGTTCAGGAGTTCAACATGACTAAATTAAATTGGTATGTTATATTTATAATTTACTTACATAAAAGATTCTTTGTACTTACATGAACATTTTAGCTTCTCTTATTTTTAAGCCACATTACGCTTACTAGCGGTAAGCAATGTATATGTATTCAGAAAGGATCACACTTTCAACCTTGGGTAAGTTGTTACGGGAGTCAGCTTTAACGTAATTATCGGTCATATTTTGAGGCGTAGGAACGTAGGTATAAATAACATTAAGAAAGAAATTAAATACAGTTGGATCAAACAATAAGAACCCGGAAAACTTTACAGTTGGACTTTGAAGACGAGAACCATATAGAACGAAGAGGTTACATTTTTATTTACGATTTTGACACATCCCATGTGACGTTGACAGATCTCAGAGTACAACCTCTTTTTTTTTCAAGTCAAACTCATCACGCCTTATCGTGCCAGTGATGACGTGACAAGCCCTAAAATTTCAAAAATATATTTAAAAATAACTTCGCATCAATTTAATGAAATATTCAAATTGGTTTCTTAAAATGCTCAATTTTTTCTAAAAAAAATATAAACAGTAACAATTTTTTTTGGACAATGCACATTTGAAGTAAACCAGAATCGGCCTGGCCGACTACTTCTAATGAGACTGTTGAGTTACCCGAGCTTAAAACAGTACCTGCTTTGGTGGCGGAGGCTGTACCTGCTGTAACTAACTCTAACATTCTGAAATTCTCTAAGTTATCTGTGCTACAAAGATTCATAGATTTATACATAATTGTAGTAATCCTAATAACAAACTAACAGGAGCTCTAAAAGTCCAAGAGCTGAAAAAAGCTATGGACACTATTATCAAAATTGTACAAAATGAATCAATTCCCAATAAACTAAACGCACTTTAAATTAATCAACCCCTAAAATCTAAAAACCCACTGTCCTCTTTGACCCCATTTCTTGATGAAACTGGTTCAATGGGCGTCGGTGGACGTATAGGCACCTCTACCCACCCTTATGAAAAGAAACACCCCATTGTCCTAAAGGTTGACCACCATGTGACCAGGGACGTGCGGCAATCAGGCAGTGCCTACCTAATAAATAAAATGAGGTAGGCAGTAGGTACTTACAAATGTGTGTTATTGGTGAATACCATTGATTTTCATTAACAAAACACATTTGTAAGTGTCTACTGCCTACCTCAAAATAAAACCAATGCCCGCCACTGCATGTGACTAAATTAATTTTTCAAAGCGAACATATTCGTCTCTTGCGTGCTGGCCCACAACACCTACTCGCATCCATAAGAGAACAATATTGGCCGATTGGAGGTCGTACACTAGCAAGGGACGTAGCAAGAAATTGTTTTACTTGTCGTCGATTCAAAGCGACGACGATGTCTAATATTATGGGAAACTTGCCAGCTGATAGAGTAGAGTTAGGTTTTCCCTTTAGCAAAGTTAGCACCAACTTTGCAGGCCCCTTTCTCATAACCTTTCGCAAAGGTAGAGGTTGCAAAATAACAAAATGCTATCTTTGTATTCTTATCTGTTTTCGATATAGGTAAATGTGTACATTTGGAAGTAGTGAGTGAATTATTAAAGGATGCATTCATACTTACCGTAAATAGATTCATTGAGCGTAGAGGAATGCCGTAATCGATCTCTACATTTGCACAAGTAGAAGCTATCCTCAATAACCGACCCTTATGTCCTTTGAGCCCTTCTCCCGATGATTTCTAACCTCTCACCCCCGCTCACTTTTTGATCGGCAGGCCATTGACTTCACTACCAGCACCAAGCTACGTGGACAGCAAGACGCGCTTGTCAACCGCTACCAATACCTTCAACAAATCAAGCAGCACTTCTGGCAGAGATGGTCCTCTTGTTGTTTTGTATTATCTATGATAGTAGTCTGTGGTAGTATAAAAATAATGTGCAACACTAGCGCCACTTCCTGTTGTGTACTTTATTTAAAAAATAAAGCGTGCAGTACGTTAGAAACACTACACGAGTTTTATTACGTTATGGGCCCAGTCCTGCTAAAAATAGTTAATCTTATACAGCACAGTAATAATGTCAGGAAATTATTCAGTGAACGTCCCGAAGCTCAAAGGTAGAGATAATTACGATGATTGGGCATTTGCGGTGGAAAATTTTCTCATTCTCGAAGGCATCGACATCCAAAACTGCGAAAGTTTGAGTGTACAAGACAACCGGAAGGCTAAAGCTATGATGGTGATGACCATTGACCCATCTCTGTACGTCCATATTAAAAGTGAAAATACAGTGCATAGCTTGTGGACCAAGTTGAAGTCATTGTTCAACGACTCTGGTTTTACCCGGTGCATAGGTTTACTCAGAACCCTAATCTCCATTCGTCTAGAGAGTTGCGAGTCAATGACTGCGTACGTGTCACAGCTGGTGGATACAGCGATAAAATTGGGTGGGATACCTTTTGTTGGCTGGATTGCCGGACAGGTTCGCGCCAATGATTATGGCCATTGAGCACTCCGGGATGAACATTAATGCAGACGCTATAAAGACAAAACTATTTGATATGAGCGCAGATGCCGAAATTACAAAGTTGGCTTGTTCGAATTTTCGGTGTTAGAATGACCTTGACCGCCGCCATTTGCTTTATCTTTGGGGCGTGCTTTTTGGTGGTATGAACTCTTAGCAATAAAGGCATTTCACTTTGGTTTTATCTTCTTCAATCTCTTAATAAAACGCCCAAATTCAGGATCTTTTACGTGAACTCATTATGTCAACAATTACTGATCAGGTACTACACACCTCCTATACACAGTCAATCGTATTAACAAACTTTTGCAATTATTTATCTACTATGACGCGCAACGTGACGTATTTGTTTGTAAACTAGCAAGCGACTGATGACGAAAGGTGCGGGCGGGGTGAGGGGTGTATCATCGCGAGCCGGCCGCCCGCGCCGCTCGAACCGGTTTACGCGCCCGAAACAGGAATTTGCTTGAACCAAGTTACTCGGCCGAGTACTCGGTTGGAAAAAAATTGAACCGAGTAAAACTCGGTACTCGTTACTCAGCAAAATTGCTACTCGGCGTATCTCTAATTCTGCTAGTCAGCCCTTTCATTGGATACCCATATTGAGGGAGTTTAAAAAATATATGTAAAACGCCATTTCGTCACAGCGGCCATCTTGGACCGATTTTCATCAAACATAGCTAAGAACACTCCCGACTAAATCATCATTCAAACAAAAACAACTAAATCAAAATCGGTTCATCCGTTCGGGAGCTACGATGTCACAGTGCATTTGCATGTGACATAAAAACACAATGACGGCCACTGATCAGGAAATCACTACGGCTGACACTCTTTTGAAAGTAGTGATTATTACTTCAGAAACTGGCAAACACAGTCACTACAATACGTCTGAACTGGCACAGCTCATTGGTTGAGATCAGGCCGTCGACATACCATCCAATCGCAATTTTAGTAGTATTTATGAACTTACTTTGTCCTATCATTGAGATATAAAAATACCCTATCATAATAAAATGATTATTGATTGCTTAGGCTTACAAGTTCCATGATTACTATTAAAT
Source organism: Anania fuscalis (assembly GCA_950371115.1). Taxonomy (NCBI): domain Eukaryota; kingdom Metazoa; phylum Arthropoda; class Insecta; order Lepidoptera; family Crambidae; genus Anania; species Anania fuscalis. Next base: position 11,765,140 of record OX493344.1, read on the forward strand.
TTAGACGTATTATAATAATTATGTTTAATGTTGGTAACATTGTGAAGTTTCTTTGACTAATCTGTAGAAGTTTGTCATCTTCGCGCCAATTTTGGATAATTGTTTGAGTTGTTTGCGATTTATTTCAAGATTTTATTAAATTTCGTGCCAATAAATACAAAATGGCAAAGTCTTTACGAAAATGTGAAGTTTGTGGGATCAGATGCGTTAATAAAAGTGTTTGTAATATATTTATGGCCAGATTTCCACTTGACCCTACCAGGTTTGTTAATATGCGATATTTTAAAATATTTCTTATCCTTCGAGTTTGTGTATTGTTTTGACCGTGTTAATAGCAATTTGCAACGACAAAGTACACTCCTAGATTTGATATCTTCTCATAAATCCGCATTAATCGTGCCTTTTTATTGAAACTATAGTGATGAAATTAAATTATCGATAAATGAAATTTATCGTGTAAGTACACCAATACATTTACTTAATTTGACGATATAAAATATTTAATATTTATTTTAGATGCCGTTTATGGGTAAAATAACTGGAAACGAAGATTTTGTCTATTTACCTATACAAAAGTTAAATGATTTTTTTTTGTGTGAAAACCACTTTTCAAGAAACGCCTTTAATAAAAAAGGCAATCGATTAAAAAGGAATGCCGTACCTTCTTTGCAACTGAACATGCCACCACTACCTGATCAAACCCTTTTGGATATATGATAGAAAGTTTAAATTTTCACAGATGATGTCCCTAAATTAAGTAAGGGAAAACTCAAGGATAAAAATGCTAGATAACTTTAACGGACTTATCTATTTTTCAGTTTTATAGTCAACCAAATATAATTATACACTTACAACAATAGATGTACGATGTAAATATTAAACTGCAATTTCTGATAACTGCGGTCCATACGAAAGCAAAATATGTGTATAGTGCGTTGGAAATCTCCACTTATATCAAGAGGTAAAAGTTTGTATCTTTCCAAGTAAGGGATAAACTCTACTCAAGGACAAAAATGCTGGATAAAAGGTTGTTTTGTACAAGCTAACTTTAACGGACTCATCTATTTTTCAGTTTCATGGTCAACCAAATATAATTATACACATACAGCAATAGTTGTACCTACGATGTAAATATTAAACTGCAATTTGTGTTAGCTGCGGTCTATACGAAAACAAAATGTGTATAGTGTTTGGGAATACTCCACTAAAAATAAGAGGTAAGAGTTTGTAACTTTCCAAGTAAGGGGAAATTCTACTCAAGGATAAAATGCAGGATGATGTTTTGTACAAGCTTACTTAAGTGGACTATCTATTTTTCAGTTTTAAGGTCAACCAAATATGGGGTTGGAAGAAATCAAGCTCCCCACTCTCCACTCCTATTGCAGTCCACTGGAGGGAGGGCCCTCCCCCAAACCAGCCGCGATTTTCCCCGACAGCGATTTTTTACAACGAGTGAACTTCACGGCTCACGTGTATGCGCCGAAGATACAGAATTCATTAGTTAGAGTAATAATAACTCATATAATGTAAAAAAAAATAGCTTTGGTATGTTTTGTATTACATAATGTAATAAATACGTTGAATTTAATTGTTGTTTTTATTTTAGTACATACAAATGACATATTTTAATGGTAAAAAGTACCCACCCGACCTACTGATTTATCGATATCGATAGATAAGAACGATACAGCTTCGTCAAGCCCTAGCTTGTCAATTAGTGTGACAGTTGTGTTTTTAAATGTTGGTACAAGTTCAAATTACCAGTGCGATACAAATTTCTTCCATAAATCGGTTCAGTGGCTACTGCTAGAATGCCGACTCTGATTACGTAGTATTTAAATCCTCATTGGTTGAGATCATGGAGAGTCTTTAGCCAAAGTGGACCATAGCAACGCAGGTGACTTTTTATGAGCGTCCTTAGCAACTGTCAGTAATATTAAAGGGAAAACAGATAGGGCATAAATCTCCGAAGGAGGCAGTAAGTAATTAGTAAGTAAGTAAGTAATTATTTATTTGCATAAACACTGTACATTTAGTTTTTATCTATAAGTATCGCACATACATGTTTTATCGATCTATCGATAAGCAAATGTTTGCAATCGTCATGCATTTAACATTATACAGGCAAATTTAAATTTATATAATAAGCAATTAAATTAAAATTACATAATTACATAATCAGAATATTGTAAAAAAAAATGTCAATTAAAAATTATACTTAGTCGTCAATGACAATCGTGCAATTATACAATACAATGTCAGGCGATAGAATCAGGTCAAACAATATTTAAATTATTTGCTATTTTCTTAAAATGTCCGTCACGGCAAAACCTTGTAAACTCATTAGTGTCATAAAAGCAATCATCAACCAACTTTAAATATGGTCCTCCTGAAAACAGGTAATGGTAGGATTTGGACATTATTTGGAAGTAAATTGAATAACGTTGTACAAATGCTATAACTATTTCTATGAAAACAGGTAGTAGCTGATGTTGGTACAGTTAACTTGTATGGATATCTCATAGAGTAGTGGCAATTCTCTTTTTTTTTTAGTAAAAAGATGCGAGTTTTTCTTCGTGAATATTAGAATTTAAAAAATATATAATAATGGCAATGCAAGTATATTCAAGCTTTTGAAAAGAGGCCTACGTGATTCCAACTGCCCGACACCACAAATAGATCTGACACATTTTTTTTTGCAAAATAAAAGCACGATTTATATTTGTGGAATTTCCGCAAAGCACCAGACCATATCTTAACAAAGAACCAACATATCCATGATATGCCATCAGAGCTGTATTTATGTTAGTTAATTTTGTGAGACGATACAGAGCATATACGAAACGGCTTAGCTTCTGACATACAGCATCAACGTGATTTTGCCACGTTACTCGAATCTATGACTATGCCTAGAAAAGTCGCAGAGGCAACTCCTGCAAGGGGAACTTTTCGATGATGTATGGTTAGGTTTGGTGGTATAGCATTTTTGTTGCTGAATTGGATACATTTTGTTTTATTGGTATTTATTTTTAAACCATTATTTTCAAGTCATTTAGTAATTTTGTCTATTTCGTTATTTACTTCGTTATTGTAGTCAATATTAGGTTTTTTATGTATTGTTACAGATATGTCGTCTGCAAAGAGTTTCACCGGGTATTGGGTACACTTAGGCAGATTGTATAGAATAAAGGGCAATGGTCCCAATATACTGCCCTGAACACCTGAATTATTTAATCTTTTTTCCGATCTGTATGCTGTACTTTGAAAATCATTTACTTTCGAAATTTCTACAAATTGTATTCTTTTGCTGATATAGCTCTTAATCCATTCATAGGCAGGTCCTGCCATATAGCTCGAGCTTTGATAAGAGTATTTTGTGATTAACAAAATCAAGTTTTGATGCCAGCCCACAAGCTCATAGGGGCAGACCACAAAGAAGAAGAGGTCAGTATATCTTTAGGGCTAAAAACCCAGTATAAACATTTTAAAATCAGTTTTATCATACACCGTGAAGACTTTTTGCTTGAGAAAAAACCCTTTCAGTCGATGCATTCGACACAGGTATTGATGCCATAAATTGATATAACTTTAGGAGATAAGGCAAGTTTTCAGTTTTAAAAATGCTATGCCCTTTTACGAGATTTATTGGACGGCTTCCACTAAATCGTTTTTCCGTGCATTAACTTTCAGCATTCGAATTTTTTAGCGATCTCTTTGTTTCAACTAGTAGAAATTCAAGGTCGGTTTTTATGCAATAGCGAAAATGTTGAATAGTTTTTGTCATCGATCGTATTTTGCTGCAATCTCTATGTTTCAACTAGTAAAAATTGTTGTTCGTACTATTATTTAATATCGAAATAATTTAATCGTTTTCGTTATCGATCATATTTCTTCGTTTCTCCGTTGTTTCAACTTGTGAAAATTCTTAGTCGGACTTTTATGTACAAAGAAAGTGTTAAATCATGTTATTATATTCTTTTTTTTTTCTGTCCTATTTCAAACCTTAAAAAGATTTTAAAATTCTCAGTGCTTTTTACTAGATCATGAATTTCTTTTTAAGGGTTCCGTAAAAAATGGGACCCTATTACTAAGACTCCGCTGGCCGTCTGTCACCAGACAGTACAGTTGGTGTATTTCTTTTGCCGCTATAATAACAAATACTCAAAACCAAAATAAAATAAATATTTACGGGGACTCCGTACAACAAATGTAATTTTTACCCAAAGGGTAAAACGGGACCCTTTTACTAAGGCTTCGCTGTCCGTCTGTCTGTCTGTCTGTCACCAGGCTGTATCTCATGAACCGTGATAGTTAGAAAGTTGAAATTTTCACAGATGATGTATTGCTGTTGCCGCTAACAACAAATACTAAAAAACAGAATAAAATAAATATTTATGGGGGCTCCCATACAACAAACGTATTTTTTTACCATTTTTATAGATAACTAGCTGACCCGGTACGAACAGTTAGTAATATTGACGTTTTTAGTATTTTTCTCGCAATTTTTCCATATTATCTCACCGTTGAAACCTTCCCTGGACTTCCACGAATATTTCAAGACCAAAATAAACAAAATCGGTCGAGCCGTTCTCGAGTTTTAGCGAGACTAACGAACAGCAATTCATTATTATATATTAAGATGGTACGGAACTAGGCATGGAAATGATTGCTATTTTTCATTCATTATCATATGATGAAATGATTATTTTTTATCATAAGAAATCACCTGTGATATATCATTGGCAATGATTTTTGTCACAATGTAACACTTAGGCTATTTGCTACTTAAAATGAAATATGATTTATTGTGAATGGTGCACGGAGAAAAAAATATTTTACAATACTACCAGAACGACTTGGTAAAACAAATCTAGTAAAAGTTAACAAATATTGCGAGCTATATCAGCATTAGTCATAAGGATAAATAGTCGCTTATTTGCGAATACTAAAAAAATCTGGTAAATAAGTTTAGTGAACTAAACATTATAAAAAGTATTAGTTATTAATTTCTTAGTAAAGAATAAAATAATGAGTTAGTAACAGGCACGAATATTCTATGGTTACAATCTACCAGAAGTTATTTATTGTTATCTGTACCGCTCTCTTTTACGAATTACATGACATATATTTGACTCTAATATTAAAAAAGCATTTTTAAACAGAAACAATGGTGTTTCCCATAATGTAATTTATCTGATACGAATTACGTTATAAAATTTTAGTACTAACAGCAATTATTATTATATTTAAATCATTTGGTGTTTCCGGGCGCGGGGCAAGAAGAGAGGGTATCGACGACAGTGCAGTGTCGACTTGCCGCGTTAATTAAGTGTTTTGGCTTGTTGAAGTGCGCGTCCCTGTTCTGTTATTCATAGGTGAATGGTGATAATGTGAAAATGTAAATTCTTGAATTGACGGTGAAAAATACAGTCGCCATCCAAATCACAATTTAAAAGCATTCACTGAAGAATATTTGGATATAAGTAAGTAGTATTTAATTGTATTTACAGGTGACTTTAATGAGTAAAATCATTTTAATATAGTGTTCTACTCATGTTTATACAGGTTGACTCTTTTATCCCCATCCAAAACTTCTGAGATGATTCCCGTGATACAAACGAACAACTCTTTCTATTGGACCAACTCCCTAACTCAAAAATAAAATTCTACTGGTCCATACATTGTGGTCAAATGAATATTAATATTTTGTATGGAACAGTTGATTGTTTTTTGCAGTTAGCGAGTTGGTCCAATAGAAAGATTTGTTGACGGGAATCTTCTAAGGAGGTTTGGACGGTGATATAAAAGTCAGCCTTGATGTAACTTTTGGTAGGTATAGGTTTTATTAGTTTATATTCATGAAGAACTCGATAAATACTCATTAAGAATACTCATTAAAAACTCAATCTGTATAAGTGTTTAGATTTACATTATTATTTAAATATCGGGAACTCAAAAATAAGGTACGTGGTAGCAATCCCGTAACAAACTATTCTAATGTTAGTGACCATGAAAATTTAAAACAATATATTATTTAGTATAGTGTACAAATTAAAATTCTATGTCGATTTTCAGAAAAAGAAGACCGGATAACTCCAGCATTGCAAGAAACAACATCTATATATGCCTTCATGTTTCTGCCGCTTCTTCTTGGCAATCCAATGACTAAAAATACGAAGAAGTCTTGGCGGCCATCAAAACAGGAGTGACGAGAGGCATTTATAATGCATGTAAATATTTTAAATAGTAAGACTGCGTCTTTTGATTTTGGCTCAGATAAAAATAATAAACCTCGAAGTTTTTGTTCTGATCATTTACGCGCAAATAATTTGAAAATGTCAGGTTCAGAACTTATTGTATTTGTAAGGTATATCGGATTCATTGTTGGTGATTTAGTTCCTTATGATGATTATGTATGGCAAATATCTTATTAAGAAAATAATAAATATTTTAATGTCTAGTGTTAAAAACAAATGTAAAAGGTATCCATTATACAAGAAATATTTGTTACTAAGTTTGCGATAGTATAAAATATTTATGTTTTTAATAATGATGAGCAAAAAGTCATATTCGAGCATTCCTTATTCAGAACTTTATGTTTTAAAAATACTGTTACAAGGTAAAACACATAAGTAGAAAACATCAGTAATTTTTTTTGTTATCAAGAAACCCTTTGTAGTTGATTATTAAAATAATGCCTAATGTAACTATAAAACACCCTTTCCAAATAAAGCAAAACAATTAATTATACATTTATTGTTTCATTTTAATTACAGCAGGTTTACAATGTTATTTGTTTTTAGCTTCTTCAGATTTTTGTAAGCGTATAGTCGTAGTTGCCGTACCATGGTTTTAAGTTGATTTTTAAAATCATTTTGTGGCACGATGGTTCCGGCTATACGTTTTCAGGAAGCCTGAAGGAGCTGAAAATGAGTAACGTCAACAGCCCAGAATAAAAAGAACACAATGTTTTCTGGTTATGCAACCAGAAAATATTGTTGATCTCACATCAGATTTGTGAAAACCTAAGCAATACTTCATTGCAGCTACAACATTATCTGGTAGATAGTACAGAAAACAACGTTGGGTGGTTCATATATTCTAGTAATCCTTACAAAACTTTCTGTTGTGGTATCTGAACAATATTTTTACACTTATAACCATTCTGGTAGATAAAACAAAACGTTAAGTGGTTTATATGGTATAATCTAGTAATCTTAACAAAACTCCATATTGTGGTATGTGACAGCCTAAATATTATTTGCAGCTACAACTATAATTCTAGTAGAGATAACACGAAATAACGTTAAGTACTATAAAAGTTCTAGTCATCCTTACAAAACTTTAGGTGTGTAGTGTCCTAATCTTTATAACCGACTTCAAAAAAAAGGAGGTTCTCAATTCGACTGAATGTTGTTTTTTTTTTGTATGTTTGTTACGCGATTACGCCGTCAATTATGGACCGATTTCAAAATTTATTTTTTAGTATAAAAGGGTATACTCCCGAGGTGGTCCCATTTCCACCAAGCCAGATTCTGATGATGGGATCCCTGGGAAATCGAGGGCAACCCTCAATTTTTATAGGCACCCATAATGTTTTGCATATATATTCTGACTCGATGCTGATTTTTGGGTCTGGTAATCATCATGTCATGTTGCTGACCTGATGATGGAAGCCACAGAACTCCTTAACGGATAGGAGTTAGAAGATAATACTGCAATTTGTCGACAGAACGTATTTCGCAGTGTGTTGAGCAGACGTGGAGCTTATGAGGTACCAGACCGCCAATTTTTATTTACTGGGGGCGTACCCGCACACCCAGTAACGAAAAAAAAATTGAAAGTTCCTTTCTTAATTTAACCTGTTATTTAACGCGAGACCTTATCCTATGGTTACGACACCAAAATAGCCGCCGTTCTGGTTGGAGTGTAGATAAACCCTTTTCTTAAGACTTAAAAATTTTCGTCGAAAAATTTACCCTTTAAAACACCTTATTTTTATCATACCATTGGATGGGGGGTCCATAGAGGACCAACATTAGTTTAGGTAACTTTGCTGTAAAGTCATTTTTGGCGGAGTTAGGAGGGGAAAAATAGAGGACTTAACACTTAAAATTGTGAAATAAAATAAGTTTAATAAAAAACTAAAAACCGACTTCAAAATGAAACTAAAAAGCGAAAAATAATATTGACTAAAACATACGTGCGAATGAACAAATTTTAACTTTCGATGGCTGGCACCGACTCCAAAAAGAACTGATTCCGTATGTTATAGTCAATATTATTTTTCGCTTTTTAGTTTCATTTTGAAGTCGGTTTTTAGTTTTTTATTAATTAATAATGACTTAATATCTTGTAATTTTTACAATTTTTTACGGTAATTTCAATCAATCCCTGTGATTTTAATTTAATATCATGATTTGTTGTGTTAAAAAAACACACATTAGTGAGCACAATTCATGTATTTGCTAGCAGTACAAATCTGCTAATGAAGTGTACCGAAAATTGTGTTCAATATACCAGAAACTTCTCGTTACTAAAAACTAGATTTTTAAAATATCATTTACAAAATGTATAGTTGTCACGTATAGCACTATGCGTTCTAGTTAACATCCTCAATATTTTGGTAAATAAAACTAGACTTTTTTCTCCGTGTTGCTTGTTGTTACTTGTTACTTTGGTACTTCTTTTATAAAATGTCATATTTAGTTCGTGTGCTACGTAATGTACTATGTGTTTTATTTAAGCGTAATTGTTTCAAACAATGAACTTTCACTTATACTTGTCCAGGCTTGGGGTTGGGAACTGCGAAGTGCTGGGCCCGGTTCCTTTAGCCGGTTCAAGAACCGGCGCTTGTCGATTTTCAGTAGTAATAACCATCATTATTCTGTTTTGTTCGTTGTTCAAAAAGTTTTGGTGAGCATGGACGTGTTAACGACTCAAATGTCTCTTCGAAATGGTTATGCTTGTTTTAAAAGAATAATCCTTTTTATATAAAACGCACTTAGCCACAGTCTTTTTTCAAAATGATCCCATATTGATTGATGCACTCATTTTTATTAAATTCCTGAGTCAAATAAATACAAACTAATTTTCACTATTTACAACTTACTTATTTCTAGTCGACTAATATTACCTACATTTATTTACAATGCCACACGCGTCACAAACAAAACAAATTTTAATACACATAGCACTAAAATCACGTAACGCACCTATCAGTCATCACCGGGCGACTAGTCAATTTGAAAACATCATAAATCATAATTCATATTGTATGGGAAAACGAGAAATTACCTACTTCTAAAATTTTATCAGAGGCACTCACCTGGTATCGTCGAAATGTCTTCTAGGAGGAACCTCCAATCTGGTGTCTGGTTCTGGTCTCTCGAAGCGATTTTGTGTGTACAATTTGATTTAGCACTAATTTAGTAGTTTTCGAAAAGGTTTTAGAAATAAATGTTTCGAAAAGAGAAAATAATAAGAAATATTTTTCGTGCTATAAATATATAAAGCTAATAAAAGTACGGAACACATATGATTAACGAAATATCTTTGTAAACAAAACGAACTTGACGTGCCCTGCAACAAAATCATAACAAGATAAGTGTAATGTTATTACCAAAAGATGAAATAAATGAATATGAATATGAATAAAGATAATCTGAACCTTACGGCACTCAGCATAAAATTCAACAAACAAGAAGGTTGCATGTTGCTGCATGAGCTCATACCACCGTCACCCTTCTTCCATCGGACATCCAGACGCACGGCCGGCTACCATCCGTTCTTAGTTGATATATCCTTAATCCGCACTAAGCGCTTCTCATCATCTTTTATAATGCGCACAACTAAAGAGTGGAATTTCCTGCCTGCGTCTGTATTTCCGAGTGCATATAACCTGACTCTCTTTAAGTCCAGAGTGAATAGGCATCTTCTGGGCAAGCTCGCTCCATCGTAGATCCCATCTATGCTCTAGAGCAAGATTGGGGTCAAGAGCAAGCCCATCTCAAACAAATAAATAATAATAAAGTTACAACCTGCACTTGTAAGAAAAATCATGACAAACGAATCTAAACTTTACGGTCATAAGTTTAACGCTCTTAAAATGCTCAGTATCGTTATCGCTCGTCACCTATGATGGCAATAGCACAGCATGTTTGCCTTTTTCTAACACGCGCCTAGAGCAAATCATTCCTACTCGCTCGCGCGCTCAAGGCCTTCGCTCAAGTGTGCTCGCTAGACCCGCTCTGCTACATGTCATCAAAGAATGAAATGAAATGCGCATGATCTATGATTTCGCAGACTGTGATTTGTAGCAGTCAATATAATAAAAAATAGCAGGTGTGATCAATGATATTAATATCATATGATTTTTCACCTGCTACTCATATTTTTTGCACTTTTCTATCGATAATAGTGCGTAACCCATCGTCCTACGGGAACTCGTCAGATTTTTTTGTTAAATTACGAAGATGTTATACGTACGTATAAAATTTGCCTTTATATAATATGTTGAAAAAAAAAAAAACAAAAGGTTTCGTACCATTATCTATAAAAACGACATACAAATCATATTTGTTGTATGGGAGCCCAATTATTATTTTGTGTTTTAGTATTTGTTGTTATAGCTGAAAAAGAAATACATCATCTGCGAAAATTTCAACAGTCTAACTATAACGGTTAATGAGATACAGCCTGGTGACAGACGGACAGCGAAGTCTTAGCAACAGGGTTCCATTTTACCCTTTGGGTTCGGAACCCCTAAAAAGTATCTACCTTTAAAATCTTCCTACCTACTTAAGCAGTATCGTAACATGCCACCTCTTTTTAGATACAAAAAAGCGTTTTTAGAGAAATATTAATGGCATTGACGTTGTCAAATTAAATGCGTGAGTTGGTGCGTTTAACATTTGAAAAAATAATTTTGTCTGGTTATTGTTTTTGTACGTATCATGGAATCTAATGTGGAATTTAGTTTTATCCCTAGCACCCACGGGTGCGAAATTTTAATAAGATATGGTAGGGGACTTTATCTTAATCGCAAAAATAAAAACTCAACTGTGTGGCGGTGTGCCAGGAAACCGTGAAAGGGCTCCATCACGCTCGATGACCGAAAAGTACGCATTTTAAATGAAGCTGACCATACCTGTGTTCCTGATCATGAAAGCATCGACATCGAGCATAGTATCGTGAACCTGAAAGAAAAAGTCAGCAATGATTATACAAAGAAGAAATGTCTCAGTTCATGTCCGATCCGTATAAGCATATCCGTACAGCTCGAGAAAAAATAAAACTGGCAAGGTTACGTTTACTCGATGTGAAGATGTAGAGATCCCGCAAGAGTTGGCTGACAATTTTTTGTGCGTGTAAATATAATGTAAATATAATAAAATGCTAAGATGCTAATCTTTCTACAGAATGCAAAGTGACTTAAAAATGTACATACTTTTTTTGTAATGGAATATTTAAGACAGTGCATTCTGTCTCCATACTTCCAGCTGCGATACATGGCGATTGGCGATATTGGCAGTAATATAAACTACACAAAAGTGGTACCTTTCATTTATGTATTACTTACTGGCTAACAAAAAACAAACAACTTACGAAAATGTATTTCAAGCCATTAAAGAAAATGTGTCGAATTTTAACCCTAAACCTAAAAAAGTCGATTTTGCAATTGCAGCTATTAATGCTTTTCATAAAACATTTGATACAGTGAATATAAGCGGCTGCTTTTTTCACTTTAGCCAGGCAGTGTGAAGCATGCGGAAAAATATGACTTATACAAAACACGAAAAGGTTCAAGTAATATCAGAAAATGCATTGCGTAGTGTGCAAGCAAAAGCACCGTGCTTGAAAGACATTGACGTTTTCAACAATTATATGACATCACAATGTACGTACACGTACAATACAATACAAGAATTATATCTTGTTATAATCAAAGACATAGGACTAACAATGTATGTGAGGGCTGGCACAGCAAATTAAATAAAGTTATACGCCAAATCAAAATGTACTTCATGTGATTTCAGCCTTAAAAGAAGAAGCAAAGTCACAAGAATTCGCTATTAAACAAAGTGAAATGAATTCCGCAATTTTTCGTAAAAGAGGTTTTAAAAAATCGTGACATTGACAACAAGTTAACGGAGTCGTCAGCGTCTTTTTACAGCGGAAGATTTCATTGGAACAGTGCTTATAGACAAATTATCTTTCTTAAAATACTAATTTACATGTGCAATAGGTATGTCTCGGAGCCAATAAAGTTTCTATTACTTGAGGTAGAAGTTAGGGACAATGATTTTTGTTTAAGTAGTCTTTAATAAAAAAAAAATGTTATTATGTTTTTGTCCTATTTTATTATTCCAAAAGACATCGGCCAAAGTGAGTGGAAATATATTTATTTATTTGTGATTTCTACATTGTTAGTTTGCTACAAATGCATTTGAACCAAATAATTTAACGCCTGGGGCTAGCTCTCGGTAACAGAACGTAGACTGTAACGCTATTAAATGTGCTTTTAAACAATGTCAATCACCGAAAGGAACTTTTAAATTTTTTTCGTTACTGGGTATGCGGGTAGGCCCCAGTAAATAAAAATTGGCGGTATGGTACCTCATAAGCTCCACGTCTGCTCAACACACTGCGAAATACGCTCTGTTGACAAAAAGCAGTATTATCTTCAAACTCCTATCCGTTAAGGAGTTCTGTGGCTTCCATCATCAGGTCAGCAACATGACATGATGTTGACTAGACCCCAAAATCAGCATTGTGTCAGAAAATATATGCAAAACATTATGGGTGCCTATAAAAATTGAGGGTTGCCCTCGATTTCCCAGGGATCCCATCATCAGAATCTGACTTGGTGTAAATGGGACCAGCTCGGGAGTATACCCTTTCAAACTAAAAAATAAATTTTGAAATCGGTCCATAATTGACGGCGTAATCGCGTAACAAACATACAAAAACAAAAACAACATTCAGACGAATTGAGAACCTCCTCCTTTTTTTGAAGTCGGTTAAAAAATTGATTTGCATGGTAAAATTTTCTACGGTATCTGTAAATTTATTTATTGATTAAAATATTGTAGGGAACAAATATTACGTTACGTAACTTATATTCAAAACACAGTTTATTTGCTTAAAAGGTTTATGTATATTTTTAGAATAAAAGATTTATTTTGATTTTCGTGGTCGTGATTTGCGTGGTTTACGTTATAGCACAACACGTGTCGGTTGTGATCACTGTTGGACAGCCGAATCGTGCGATCCATGAAGACAGGAGGGCTTTGGCAACTGTTTCTGCCGTAATGTCTGCTATTGGCACTACTTCTGGCCACCGAGTAAATCGGTCAACCGCCGTGAGGCAGTACCGATAGCCTTGCGAAACAGGTAAAGGACCGATAAGATCAATATGGATCTGCTTGAAACGCGATCTGGGCAAGTTGAATGATTGCAATGGAGCAGATACATGCCGATTGACTTTAGCCCGTTGACACGCAATACAACCGCGCGCCCACTCCCTGCAGTCTTTTCTGATGCCAGGCCAGACAAAACGTTCAGCGACTAGCTTGGCAGAAGCGTTGCCGCCGGGGTGGCTAAGGGAATGCAAGCTATCAAATACTTGCTTTCGAAAGTTCTTGGGAACGTAAGGCCTGGAGGTTGGTGTACTGACGTCGCAGTACAGGTAATGACGACTTCCAGGAACCTGAAGCTTTTCGAGTCGCAAGGATGAACCTTCTTCAAGAAGTTTAGAGAGCTCAGCATCGGGAACCTGATTTTGAGCTAGTTCGGTGAGGCCTACCGGAGCTTGCAGTTCTTCGATGCGGGATAAAGTATCAGCCACGACGTTGTTTTTACCGGAGATGTGCCGAATATCCGTCGTGAACTGAGCAATGAAGTCTAAGTGTCTATACTGCCTAGGCGAACAGTTTTTTTTCCGTTCGTGGAATGCAAAACTGATCGGCTTGTGGTCGGTGTAAACAATGAAGTGACGGGCTTCGAGCATGTGCCGAAAATACTTTATCGCCTCATAGATGGCGAGTAACTCCCTGTCGTATGGCGAGAACTTAGCCTGGGAAGAACTTAGTTTGCGTGAGAAAAATGCTAACGGCTGCCAAGCACCGTCCTTCAACTGCTGTAGCACTGCGCCAATCGCTTTATCTGAAGCGTCAGTCACCAACGCGAGCGTCGCTGAGCAGTCAGGATGCGCTAGTAGGGCTGCGTTGCACAAGCTCTCTTTACAAGCTTCAAATGCTGCTAGAGTGTCTCCTGTCAGGTTAATCGGCTGAGTTTTCTTAACCACGCCAGTCAACAAGGCGTGCAGAGGAGCTTGAATTTGGGCAGCTTGCGGAAGAAATCTTCTGTACAAGTTGAGCATACCCAAGAATGCTCTCAGCTGACTCACGTTTGACGGGGTTGGAAACTCCTTGATGGCCTGAACCCTGGAGTCGAGTGGTCTGGTACCGCTCTCGGAGATAGAGTAACCTAAAAACGTTACCTCCTTAGCCCCGAGAACGCACTTAGCAGTGTTGAGTAACATACCATAATCTTTGAGCCTGGTAAATATCTCGCGCAGGTGCTGTTCATGCTGAACCTCATCACGAGAAAAGACCAGAAAATCGTCCAAATACGTATAGACAAAATCGAGACCTCGAGTCAACTCGTCGACAAATCTTTGGAAAGTCTGGCCCGCATTCCTAAGTCCGAAGGTCATAAACGGAAACTCGAACATTCCGAACGGTGTGGTAATCGCTGTCTTTGGAATGTCCTCAGGGCTGACAGGTATCTGATTGTACGCCTTTACCAGATCTAGGGTGCTGAAGACCTTACAGCCAACTAAACTGTGGGCAAAGTCGTGAATATGCTTGATGGGATACCTGTCTGGGACTGTGCGAGAATTAAGCATGCGATAATCACCGCAAGGACGCCATCCGTTGTCCTTCTTCGGAGCCAGGTGAAGAGGTGAGGACCATGGGCTTTCCGAAGGTCGAGCAGTTCCGTCAGCTAGCATTGACTGGAACTCCTGCTTAGCTATTTTGAGTTTGTCCGGCGCGAGGCGACGGGGAGCTGCGGCAACAGGAGGGCCTGCAGTGGTGCGGATGTGATGAACTGTGTTATGATGTATGCTGCGATGAGTGCCAGCTGGTCGGGTTATTTCAGGAAACTCGTCTAAAACGCGATGATACCGACCCGTGCCAGGTAACACCCTAACCGAATGAATGCTATTGTCTACTACAGGTTTGGCGATGGTTGACAGCGAGGTGACGTTATCAACTAACCGCTTATTACGACAGTCAACCATAATATTGTAAAAATTTAGAAAATCAACGCCAATTATTGCTTTGGTAACGTCAGCCACGACAAATCGCCATGTGAAATTTCTAAGCCAAAATCTAAATTTAAATGCACAAAACCGTATGTAGATATTTCGGTACCATTAGCAGCACATAACTTAAAGTTCGTACAACTACGTCGATCACGAAGCGCCGACCGAGGGAAGACACACAAGTCGCTGCCAGTGTCGACCAAAAACTGCACCTTCGAGTGTCGATCGGTGATAAAAAGGCGACCAGTTGTAGAGGATGGGCAATCATCGGTCGCCATCACTGATTGCCGGCTGCATTTCCCGTATGCTGGTCACATGGCTCGATGCACTTCTTTGCCTTCTCGCCGAATTTGTAGTGGTACCAACACGTGGGGTGTTTCCGGTAGCTGGCTTGAGATCGGCTGTCGGACCGACTACGCGCGTTTTCACCGGAGCGCTGCCTAGGTCGTGAGTCTCGGTTCACCTGAGCAGACAGCTTTTGTACCTGACGGGTGAGTTCTGCAATCTGTTGTGTCATAACGTCCATAGAGCTGCCAGCTGCGGCGAAGTGAGATGTGGATGCCACCTGAGGAGCCGCAGGAACAACGTCGTGAATTCGGTCCGCTAGATCCGCTAACAATTCGAGAGTCGCTGTTGGTTGGGCAGCTATGATGGTTTGCGTACTGCTGGGTAGACGGCTAGTCCAGATGGAACGCAAAAAGTCTTCAGGAAAGCCAGGCCCGGCAAGGTGTTGTAAGTGCCGTAGGAACTGTGACGGCTTACGATCACCAAGTTCTTCATGCCTCAAGAGTTGCTGTACCTTCTTCTCACGCGATGCAGACAGTCGCTTAATTAGCTCTAATTTGAGTTTGTCATACATCCCAGTCTCAGGCGGGCTGATTATGACGTCCTCTACCTCCGCTGCGTACTGAGGGTCTAGCTGGCCAATGATGTAATAAAACTTGGTTGAATCGGCAGTTATTCCCGAAATCGAGAACTGTCCCTCTATCTGCGCGAACCATATCGCCGGTTTCTCCGGCCAAAACGGTGGAATACGAACACCAACCTTAAATAAATCGGATGACTTCGGAGCGCAGTCTACGTTTTGAGCGTTTGTATCAGAGTCGTTATTTACCTCCATTCCCTTACTGTGTTCGGTTCGGGGTCACCAATATAGCACGTGTTGTGCTGAGATATGAAGGAGTGTGAGGAACGGAGAAATATAAATTAAAATCTGAATAACTTTTTCGTAAGCGTGATAGCCGTGTATTGCAAATTGTTGGAATTATTGATTTTTCACAATTGACATTTATGACTTAACTGACATAACATATTTAATATAATTTTTATGTACAAAAGAGGCGACATTGAAATGAGGTTATTAACAATGAGTATGGATGTATTTAAGAATGATGATGAATGAGCCTACAACGTGGTAGTTTTGGCCCACGCAAATCAATTATTGGCCATGCAAATAAAATAACTTTCGGGTTTTGTAATAGTATTGTTCAACCTCCATGACACAGCCAACCTATTTATTTTTTATTTTTTACTTGTCATTGCTTTTTTTTGTTTTTTCGCTGGCGTCAAGAGGATTCTGTCAACGCACTCCACGACGAAGCATGTTAAAATCTTATAAAACCTATATTAATAACAGTGTAATTGTATATAATAAACTCTTCAACTAAATATAAATCTCAATTTAACCCAAGAGCCCACATGGCTTAAACAATGGTCCTTCAGCCTCAAAATGTATGAACGGCAAAATTGAAGATTTAACAGAATTGCAACAAGTGCAGTTGGCAGGACTCGCCTATAAGCTGAAATAACAACTATATACCTACATGATTGGATAAAGCGCACAAAGACTAGTGAGTTCGTTCCATTATTCCATGTTATCTAATACCTATTTCCTTTGTCAAACTCCATCAATACTTTATTTTTTTCGCCAAGATTTGAGTGAGTATTAAGTACATTTTCCCAACAACAACAATTAAAACAACAATAATTACGATTACAACAATTTCATTTTCGTTTACATATTATAAATTAACTTCATTTTTCAAAATTAACGAATAAAATAAAATAAATAATGAGTCAAGAAGAATTAGACACCAAACTCAAAAAACTTAAAAAATCTAGATCGTCTATTAAAGCAAAATTAACCCAATTTGAGTCATACTTAAACCCTCTTAGGGACTATGAAACGTCACTTAGTGATGCACACGTGATAGAACTTAAAAATAGACTGTCTAGGATAGAATCTATGTTCAACGATTATGATAATTTACAGAACGAAATTGAACTATTAAGCGAACCTCCGGATGAGGAGTATGCTGACCGACAGCTGTTCGAGGCGAGATATTATTCCTTGATTTCATCAGCACAAGGACTCCTCGATGCTTGCGCCGCCAAACGAGAATTACAACAGCGCCATAGATCGGGTTCTGCATCAAGCTTCAACGACGCTAAATCAGGTGAGACTTGCAGCCATACTAAATTTCATCTGCCCAAAATAAATATACCTCAATTCAATGGTAACTATCAAGATTGGCTCGAATTTAGGGAAATCTATGCATCAATGATTCATAATAATGATACCTTGGATAATATAAGCAAATTTCACTATCTACGTGCTTCTCTTCATGGAAGTGCTGCTATTATTGTTCAAAACATTGATTTCACTCAAGAAAATTATATCACTGCTTGGAAGTTATTGTGCGAAAGGTATGATAACTCCAGACTACTAGTTAACAATCACGTACAATCACTTTTTAATGTCAGTTCAATTTCTATAGAATCAAGTCAATCAATACGTCATTTACTAGATGTCACAAATAAAAACATCAGGGCTCTTACCACTCTTAAGCAACCAACTCAGCACTGGGATACATTAATCATTTATATGATGTCTAATAAACTAGATGAATCTACTAGTCGATATTGGGAGGAATTTCGTAATACTTTGTCTGAGCCACCATCTTTGTCGCAGTTTTGTACGTTTTTAAATAACAGAGCTGACTTGTTAGAGACACTGGAGGATAACAAATCACTAAAACCAGAGCTTTTAAAAACAAGAAGCTACTTAGTAGTAAATAATAATGATAATAACCAATCAAAAAAGTATAAAGTGAACTGCCCTATGTGCAAAAGTGATCATTTTCTGTATATGTGTGACAAGTTTCGTGAATTATCCATTGAAAACCGCATATCCAAGGTACAAGAACTAAAATTGTGTTATAATTGTCTTAAACCTGGCCATACCAATACGAAATGTTATTTATCTCACTGCCGATACTGCAAACTTAAGCACAATACATTATTACATTTACATAATAATCAACCTCTTATTACTGCCGCGACCGCACCAATTCAAGATAGTGTCGCTCTACCTGTTACGACATCTTCTAATGACAATTCACTATCTAAGTACCAAACTAATACAAATAACAACGTCGTTATGTCTACAAACACCTCACACCACACCAATTCTTCCAATGTACTCCTATCAACAGCGCTGGTGCAGGTGTTTGATAACAATGGCGAGGTACACACGGCCCGAGTGCTGCTCGACAGCGGCAGCACAGCCAATTTTATCACGAATGATTTCTGCGACAAGCTAGGATTGTCGAGACGCGCTGAGGATGCTACCGTATCAGGTATCTGCAATCAAGCCTGCAATAGTTCACAATCTTGCAACATTACAATCAAATCCCTATATAGTAACTATCAAAGTAATCTTGACTGTCTAGTTCTGCCACAAATTACTAAAGCGCTGCCATCTACGTTAATTAATGTCAGTCACCTATCTATACCTACCGGCATGCAACTGGCTGACCCTTCTTTCAATGTTCCATCGGCGATTGATATTTTAGTCGGAGCTGAAACATTTTGGAGCGTTATATGTAGCAATTCGATCGATCTAGGAAAAAACCAGCCCAAACTATATGAAACCAAATTAGGTTGGTTGATTACCGGTTACATGGCACGTACTTCAACTTCCTCGCATCACTGTCACTTTCTAAATCACCAAGGTTCACTGCATACATACTCTATGACCGTGCATGCGAAACGTGCAATCCAAGAACAATTTCAGGCTAAAAGATACCAAAATAGCAAAGGTCGAAAACGCCTATACACACGCACCTACTATGGTTCATACGAAGTACCTACTCTAAATTACTAATTAAACTCCTTAATTCTAAAACAAAATAGAATCCTTAAATTCACTGCAAGGCTGCGTACTAACAAAGTTTTACAATCTATATAACGTTGCCGATTGATTGCAGGTCTTGATGCGATTCCCGCTGATCTCATTCTCGCCGGGTGAAGGCTGATCCTATCAGCTCTTCCACGCTGTAGTAGTCAGGACCACTAGTTTAAGATAAAGATGACCTAAAATGCCCTATTCTAGTCTATCTTACATTAAGTAAGATTTACAATAAATCATTTATCTTGAAACAATAATACAAACTCTCTTTTACAACTAATACACTTACTTACATTCTAATTACATACGTCTTGTTTGTTATGTGACCTGTAGTATTATTCATCGCTATATCATAATCTAGGGCTTGATTACAGAATCTATGGTTTATTATAACCAGCTGGACCAATCTTGATAGCTGATAGAAAGGGGCGTGGCTGTAAGTTAATCAAGTCTTACCTGTGTATTTTTACCTGTTTAGCTATTAAAGCGGTTCACTTGGAGCTCGTTACAGACCTTTCTAAAGAAGCCTATCTAGCAGCGCTCCGGCGATTCATTTCACGACGGGGCAAGCCACAAATGATTATGTCCGATAACGGAACTAACTTTGTGGGCGCAAGCAACGAGCTTAATCTATTATTCTCAAAATTTAACATTGCTTCTGAACTAGCAGACTGTGACATTAAGTTTCTATTCACCCCAGCCTACAGCCCCCATTTTAATGGTTTAGCAGAAAGCGCAGATCGTTCCGCTAAATTTCATCTAAGACGCATACTGGGTATGACTTATCTCACTTACGAAGAAATGTCGACTTGCCTCACTCAAATCGAGGCCGTTTTAAACTCTCGACCTATAACTCCACTCTCCACTGACCCAACTGACTACAGCGCTCTGACTCCGTCCCATTTCCTGATTGGTCGAACTCCAATGTCTGTGCCACATCAGCCAGTCTCTGAAGACGCCAATGTCAATTATTTGGAACGTCACAGACGGATAGAAGCTATGAGATTGCATTTCTGGAGGAGATTCAACACCGAATACATCACTCTGCTACAGCAAAAAACCAAATGGGCAACAAATAAGGACGAACTGAAATCGAACTCACTCGTTATAATCAAGGATAAAACAACGCCTCCTCTACTATGAACACTAGGCCGAATTACGAAGGTGTATCCAGGAGCGGATAGTATCAGTCGAGTGGCAGAAATCAAAACCAAAAGGGGAACCATTCGACGGGCATATAACAATATATGCGTTCTTCCGACTACTGCTGACCTTTGAAGCCTGCTTCAACCCGGGGAGCATGTTCATCCTCCATGACAAAGCCAACCTATTTATTTTTTATTTTTTACTTGTCATTGCTTTTTTTTGTTTTTTCGCTGGCGTCAAGAGGATTCTGTCAACGCACTCCACGACGAAGCATGTTAAAATCTTATAAAACCTATATTAATAACAGTGTAATTGTATATAATAAACTCTTCAACTAAATATCAATCTCAATTTAACCCAAGAGCCCACATGGCTTAAACAGTTTTGTATGACAATATTTTTATGTTTAAACATTTACGGCCTTACTTATAAAAATCGACTAATCAAATCTTAGTAACTGATTAACTATTCACTGCTTAACTTCTTATGTAGTGCGTAACTATTTTTCACTCATAATCGCTACTTAGGCGTTAGTTAGTTAATTACCACAATTTTTATTTTA
Source organism: Anania fuscalis (assembly GCA_950371115.1). Taxonomy (NCBI): domain Eukaryota; kingdom Metazoa; phylum Arthropoda; class Insecta; order Lepidoptera; family Crambidae; genus Anania; species Anania fuscalis. Next base: position 11,786,368 of record OX493344.1, read on the forward strand.
CTCTGCTAACACCGGACTCTAGTCATCATAAAAGACCGAAAATACTGCCATTTAAGCAAAAATAAAAAAAAAGAATGTTTAAAGCAATGTCACTTGTGAATCAATCTTGATACCAAAGAGTAGCACTTGTATTTTTCCACGAAGAGAAGGGTGATGGCTAGAGCCATACAGCCAGTTTATAAGAAATCTTTTATGTTATTTATGAGTGTTTAACACATCACTGTATGCGGGACCCCCTAGATGACAGCTAGTCAGAAAACAGCTGTTGCTGCGACGCCATTTCGGTAATTAAGACTTTAAACCATAGAGTAATATATATATAGAGAAGCCCTAATGTCCTATATGAACAATCGGTTATACAAATATGATCTAAATCGACATTGTACTTATAAACATGTAGCCATCTTGTTTTAACTTACCTATAATTCCTCATGTAAAAAGAGACAACAATATTTTTAATCGACTTACTTTTGGCAACATTAAAACGCGAGTCATATTTGCAGTGTTTTGCGATATAACTCTTTTAATTTGGGACTTTCATGTGAATTATGCTATTATTACGCCTCGTATTCATGGAAAACCTTTGTTGAGCAACAGAGTTGAATCAACGCGTTGCAGAGTTGCTGGCAACACTGCGTGTTGCAGAGTTGACAACGGCTTGTTGACAAGCTCTCGCCCGACTAGCGTAAACATCAGTTTAGCAACAATAACGTATGGCATTTCTGGTCCGCCTTGTGTTATTGGTTCAGGACGTGGCAGTTTAAGTGAGCTTTCTAACCATGCATTATAAAACGGTGTTTCCTGAAATATTCCACTGTCGAACGACCGACCCTTAGCTCCACAATTTGCGTATATAAAGTTATAATTTCCATCTGCAATTGCCAGAAGTACCATGCTGAACTGATTTTTGTAATTGTAGTATTCACTTCCAGAATTTTTTGGCGCTACAATCAAAACGTGTTTCCCATCAACGGCTCCAATGCAATGTGGAAAATTCCATCGTATTTCGAATTCACGACTTATTTGTCTCCATTCCTGCTCGGACCTTGGGACCTACAAATATAAAAAAAAAATAAGATGATTATTTACAGGTGGTTGAAAACAATGAACTTGAAAGTGATATGGAGTTAGAGCCATCTCAATCGCCAAGGCCCACATCGAATGCTACAACACCACATCTTCGAGGAAAAGAAATAAGACAGATGACTTAAGTGAAATATTGTATGTTTTGAAAACTGCGAAAAAAAAAGATGAAAAGGAGAAGAAGGATCCATTTGATATTTATGGTGAATATATAGCTGGTGAATTAAGAAGTGTTAATGATGACCATACCGTAACACAGGCAAAGTACCATATTAATAATATACTATATGAATTAAAAATGGGACGATATAATACATATGTATATCAAACGGCATCTTCTCATACATCATCAATCAACACCAAGTAATGTCCAGGAAACTGAAATACGGGAAATTGAGAGACAGGACAAAAATAGAGTAGATGCAATACAAGACGAAATAGAAGATTCTGCTATACTAAACTTAGTTAATTATCTCAGTGATGAATCAACACAATAGCATAAACTGTTATTTGTGTTTATTTTATATTAAAATACTTGATTACACAAATATTGTTTTTGTACCTTACATTGACATATCCTGATCGAGTTAATTAGTTCTTGGCATACATGTGGTATGATTTTGCTGATTAATTGTTAAGATACTCTGAATATGTATGAAAGAGAACTGTATGAATCTCCAGTTGCAAGATACCGTAATGTAATAGCCTGCCTCGTTTGAGGTGAAACTGGCCGACGAATGTTTGTTTCCTTTTTGGCTATTGACGGACCAATCATTTCCAGAAGATGTTTGAAATCACTTTTCGACATTCTCGTAAAGGTAATAAATGATCCATCTGTCATTCTGAGGTCACTTCAAATTTCTCTCTTTGCAGGAGATAGTTTCTGATAGAATTGGAACGCAACTACATTAGTTTAGATTTTCGACACCCTTTTTTTGTTGGAGCTACTTTCCATACATATTCTAAGCACTTATGTACGTCTGTTTTTACTTTGCAATAAAACAATTAATTACTGCTGAAATATATCTTTATTTGCTCAGAATCCTACATGGTAGCAGAGCGTAGTTGCAAATAAAGTTTATGAAACAAAAGGAAAACAGTAATTCCGAAGTTTTACCGTCAAAGTGCATTTGAGGTTAAGTGCAACGTGCAACAATAATCATGTCGAACTATATGTTTAATATCGATAAGTTGAATGGTCGAGATAATTTTTCTACGTGGAAATTCAGTGTGAAAACATATTTGCAGTATGAAGATTTATGGAGTTGCATAGAACCGGGTACAGGAAAAGTCGATCCTATGAAGGATGTGAAGGCGAAATCCAAACTTATTTTACTTATTAACACTCAAAACTATATCCATGTTCAGGAGTGTAATACCGCCAGAGAAGTTTGGGACAATTTGTATAAAGCATTTGATGATAATGGGCTAACCAGAAGAGTAAGTTTGTTGAAGGAATTGATCAATACTTCACTAGAATCAAGCGAAAACGTCGAAGATTATGTTAGCAAGATAACGAATGCCGCACACAAACTTAGAAACATTGGCTTTGAAGTGAACGACGAGTGGCTTGGGACTCTTATGCTGGCTGGTCTATCCGATGAATATAAGCCAATGATTATGGGATTAGAAAATTCAGGTATAAAAATAGGTGCCGACTTCATAAAAACTAAATTGCTACAGGAAGTGAAAACTGACAATTCAAGCAATGCCTTTTATTCAAATTCTAAGAAAAGGAATGAAAACAACAAATAAAGGCCCTATCAGTCGAGAAAATGAAAGGTCCTAGATGCTATAACTGCAATGGTTATGGACATTTTGCAAAGTTTTGTAAAAAGCCAAAGAAAACACAAAACAAAGAAAAAAATGAAGATGGTTTCATTGCAGCCTTTTTGGCATCCTTAAAAAAGAATAGTGGAAAATGGTACATTGACTCCGGCGCTTCCATGCATATGTGCAGTCATAAAGAATGGTTGTGCAATCGTTCAAATTCGTGAACCATCAGTAAGGACAATTACAGTGGCGAATAGGGAGCCATTGTCCGTAGAGTGTGTTGGAGATATCAGTATTAATATTTCACAGCATGACAAAATACAAGTAAGGAATGTTCTATATGTACCGGGACTTGCAGCCAATTTACTGTCAGTCAGTATGATCACAAAGCATGGGTACAGAGTGTCCTTCAATGAGAAAGGCTGCAACATAGAAGATACTGCAGGAAGATTGTTATGCTCTGCTAGTTTAATAAATAAATTATATATTCTGGATACTAACCTCAGTATCAAAGAAAGTGCCCACCTAGTGTCAAATAAGGTCAATCCAAATGATATTAATTTATGGCATCATCGGATGGCTCATCTAAATGTTTCAGCTCTCAAGCAATTGCCACACTGTGCTGAAGGGGTCAGCCTTAAACACAGTCAGCAGACAGATATGCAATGTTCTACTTGTCTCGAAGGGAAGCATACAAGATTGTCATTTAAGCATACAGGATCTAGAGCTACAAGGCTTTTGGAGGTTATACACTCTGACTTGTGTGGGCCAATGGAAAACCTATCTTATGGAGGTATGAGATATTTTGTTTCTTGCATTGATGATTACTCTAGGATGGTTCATATTTATTTTATGAAAGATAAACAAAATGTATTGGATGTTTTTAAAGACTTTAAAAATAGAGTAGAGAATCAACTGAATCATAAAATTAAAATCATAAGAACTGATAATGGTAAGGAGTATTGTAACTCGAATTTTGAGAAATATTTGACAAATTGTGGAATCACACATCAGACCTCGGCTCCGTACAGTCCTCAGCAAAATGGACTAGCCGAGCGAATGAATAGAACACTAGTAGAAAAGGCAAGATGTATAATTTTCTATGCACAGTTAGATAAGCCTATATGGGCAGAAGCTGTTGCTACAGCTGCATACTTATTCAATAGATCACCAACTAAAGTTTTAGGCAATACTACACCATATAAATTGTGGACAGGAAAGCAACCGAAACTAAGTCATGTAAGAATATTTGGTTCAAAGGTACATGGTACATGTACCTAAAGAGAAACGCACAAAATGGGACAAAAAGTCAAGAGAAATGATCTTAGTAGGTTACTGCGAGAACACAAAGGGTTATCGTGTCATGAATCCCATGACTCATCACGTCACAAAAAGCAGAGATGTTATTTTCTTTGAGAGTGTCAATGAGTTAAATGTATGTCCAATTTCAGTTAATCCCACAGCTGATGAACCAGTGGAAGGTCATAGTAGCACAAAAGAACCAAGAGAGTCTGTCATTACTCCTCAAACGGTGATATCTCAAGAATCAAGTGAAAATTTAAGCGAGTATGAAACTGATTCAGCTGATTTGGACGACACCTACCAGCCTCCGAGACATGCAATACAACAAAACCAACAGGCCAGCAACATGACACTCAGGCCTCGTGACAAAATCCACAAAGATAAGAAGGGATTATTCTGTTTTTTATAATAATGTAACAGACCCACAGAACATAGAAGAAGCTTTATCGTCCCCACATGCCAATGAATGGAAAAAAGCAATGGATGAGGAGTACAATTCTTTGATAGAAACTGGAACATGGCAGCTTGATGACTTACCTGCTGGCAAAAAGGCTTTACCAAACAAATGGGTGTTTAAGACGAAGACTGACCAGCAAGGAAATGTTATACGATACAAAGCAAGACTGGTCATCAAAGGTTATGAACAAAGGAAGGGCATAGATTATCAATAAGTTTATTCTCCGGTGGTAAGATACACTTCTATTCGTTATTTGTTTGCTGTTGCACCACAGTACAATCTACACATTGATCAAATGGATGCGGTCACAGCTTTTCTTCAGGGAAACATAGATGCCGAGATATACATGGTACAACCAGAAATGTATGCCAGAGGAAAACAAGTTCAATCCATCTGCTCAAGTCTATTTATGGGCTGAAACAGGCAAGTAGACTATGGAATATTAAATTATGTAAAGTTCTAAAGGAACTGGGAATTGAGCAATCAAAGACTGATCCATGCATTTAATATGATAATACAAAAAAAATTTACATTGCAGTGTGGGTTGATGACCTAATTATATTTAGCTCTCAATTAGAATTAACCAAGGAGTTGAAGGAGAAATTATGCAACAAATTAAATATGAAGGATCTTGGTCAAGTCAAACAATGTGTGGGCTTGAATATAACTAGAGGTAAAGATACAATCATGTTGGATCAGGAGAAATATATAAAGGAAGTGTTATCAAGGTTCAATATGACTGATTGTAAAACTACAAAGACACCTGTGGAAGTTGGACTGAAATTCAGTTACATACAAGAAGACCCATATGACTGCCCTTAACAGCAAGCCATTGGCTGTCTCCTGTTCATAGCCCAAGGAACAAGGCCAGACATCTCATTCGCTGTTAACCGCCTCAGTAGATACAAGAAAGAGCCAAGATCTGAGCATTGGGCTGCTGTTAAAACTGGTACTGAGATACCTACAGGGTACCAAACATTACAGACTGACTTATACCAAGAATGGTGAAAGTGAAATAATCGGTTACTGTGATGCAGATTGGGCAAGTGATGTCCGTGACCGTAGATCGTGCACGGGCTATATTTTTCTGTTACAGGGTGGCGCTGTGTCATGGTGCTCACGAAAACAACAAACTGGCCTTGTCTACAGCAGAAGCCGAATACATGGCCATGTCATCAGCGGCACAGGAGGCACTGTGGCTGCAGCAGCTGCAGGGTGAACTTGGAGAACAACGCGATGGCACGCTAGTCATCTATATTGACATATGAGTCATCTTTATGTTACTAGTTTAAAGTTAAAATTTTTCTATGTAAAGAGTGAAGAAAATGTTTCTGATATATTAACCAAAGGCACTAGTGCAGATAAACATGATTATTGTATGTCAAATATGGGATTGCGTTCTGGGGTGGGTGATAGAATTGGAACGCAACCACATTAGTTTAGATTTTCGACACCCTTTTTTTGTTGGAGCCACTTTCCATACATATTCTAAGCACTCATGTACGTCTGTTTTTACTTTGCAATAAAACAATTAATTACTGCTGAAATATATCTTTATTTGCTCAGAATCCTAGTTTCGAATCCACCATCTTTTTTTCTTTTTTTTATTAGAAATCCTATACATCAGATACAGAGAACACAACAACACTACTTCCTCGGGTAACATTTTAACGCAGACTGGCGTGTGGACAACCTATATTGATGTCTTTTATTTACGCGAACACGATATATTTTAAATGAAACTACTTTTACGGATTATTTCGCGATTTATTAACATTTTATTTAACCTGAAGTTTCGAACACTTTACAGCGTTCGTGGTCACAGGTAGACTAAGGTGTTATTCGTCTTAACAATATTTTGAAAAAATATAAACTACCGTCACTGTAAAATGTTCGAAACGTCAGGTTAAATAAAATGTAAATAAATCGCGAAATAATCGGTAAAAGTAGTTTCATTTAAACCTATATTGATTTAAACAAAGTTTAATCAACATTCTTTACGTTTCGTCAACAAAGTTTATCAACTGTTGTTCAACAAATGTTTCCCATGAAAACGAGGCTTTAAGTTAAGAAAGCAACTATCAACATGCCTAATTGCAGTGTGGTGGGTTGTGGCATCAAAAAAAGCGAAAATCGTCCAAACAAACATTACATCGGTACGTACTATTTCTTTTGCAAAAATAACAAAAAATACAAGAAATGACATAACTTTTGGCTTTCCTATGAATTGTTTACTTAGAATTCATGCCAAATGTAACTTAAACTACTCATTTTTGTGAGTTCTGATAGTGTATTTCATGGAACTAAAAAGCTGTTTGTTTGTCGAAAGAGTTGCGCTTCAAGCATTTTTCATATCGATATTTTCAAGTGTGAATTGTAGTGTAATTATATTAAGCTTTTTTTATTATTTTAGGTTGCCTGAAGATTCCAGAACCTTTCTGCCCTATCGGCTGTCACTTCTACGTGCTATGTGCCCTACCTCCTTAGCCTGCTATTCCGTCGGGTTATGTCAGCGACTTTTGTTCGTTCACGGATCTCCTCATTTCCGATTTGATTTCGCGAAGAAACACCGAGCATAGCCTTTCCATAGCGTGATATAGTTGTTATTTATATAGTAAATAAATGAGACTGATGTTTTGTACCTTTTTTTTCTTAATTTTGAGATACTCTATAAACGATAGCACAATTACTATTTTGGGTGCCATACTTCAGAAGTTTCTGTACGTTATTTGATTGAATATGACGTTGGTTGATTGGATACAACCTTGGGTGCTACCAAAATAGTAATTTTTATATCATTTTGTAGATAATCTCAAAAAGTATTACGTTATTTAGGACAACATAACCTATTGCTCTGACCCTATGGTAAGTAGCTAAAGCACTTGTGTTATAGAAATTAGAAACAACGACGGTGCCACATTACCCAGACCAAAGGCAATGAAATGAAATGAAATCTTTATTCTGTATATAGGCCCTCTTCCGGGCACTTATACACGTCCCAACATATAACTTAGCCCTACCACCGCTTCGGGACAACATATCGGCTGGTGATGAGAAGAAACGGCGCAAGAAACTCAGTCACCTTTGTCAGCCTGATTTTATTACAGGAAATACAATTACAAGATAGTGTAATTGCGAGCTAGGCAGGCTATTAAGTCCATGCACTCTTGTCGTTCAAGTAATCTTCAACTTTGTAGTATCCTTTTTCCATAAGAATTTTTTTAATGTGGTTTTTGAACTCATAAACACGTAAGTCAACAAGAGTTTGTGGTACTTTATTGAAGATTTTTATACATTTCCCCAAAAATGAATTACCCACTTTCTTTAATCTGAAGCTCGAACGGCAAGTTTATTTTAATTTCTAGTATTATAATGATGTGAATCACATTTAAGGCTAAACGAACTTAGGTTTTTTCTAACATACATAATATTGTCAAAAATGTATTGTGACGCTACTGTTAATATTTTAATATCTTTAAAGACCTCCTTCAGAGAGTCGCGAGGCCCAAGACAGTATATTGCACGTACAGCTCTTTTCTGCAACACAAAGATTGACTCAATATCAGAATAAAAATAAAATGTTAATAAATCGCGAAATAATCCGTAAAAGTAGTTTCATTTAAACCTATATTGATTTAAACAAAGTTTAATCAACATTCTTTACGTTTCGTCAACAAAGTTTATCAACTGTTGTTCAACAAATGTTTCCCATGAAAACGAGGCTTTAAGTTAAGAAAGCAACTATCAACATGCCTAATTGCAGTGTGGTGGGTTGTGGCATCAAAAAAAGCGAAAATCGTCCAAACAAACATTACATCGGTACGTACTATTTCTTTTGCAAAAATAACAAAAAATACAAGAAATGACATAACTTTTGGCTTTCCTATGAATTGTTTACTTAGAATTCATGCCAAATGTAACTTAAACTACTCATTTTTGTGAGTTCTGATAGTGTATTTCATGGAACTAAAAAGCTGTTTGTTTGTCGAAAGAGTTGCGCTTCAAGCATTTTTCATATCGATATTTTCAAGTGTGAATTGTAGTGTAATTATATTAAGCTTTTTTTATTATTTTAGGTTGCCTGAAGATTCCAGAACCTTTCTGCCCTATCGGCTGTCACTTCTACGTGCTATGTGCCCTACCTCCTTAGCCTGCTATTCCGTCGGGTTATGTCAGCGACTTTTGTTCGTTCACGGATCTCCTCATTTCCGATTTGATTTCGCGAAGAAACACCGAGCATAGCCTTTCCATAGCGTGATATAGTTGTTATTTATATAGTAAATAAATGAGACTGATGTTTTGTACCTTTTTTTTCTTAATTTTGAGATACTCTATAAACGATAGCACAATTACTATTTTGGGTGCCATACTTCAGAAGTTTCTGTACGTTATTTGATTGAATATGACGTTGGTTGATTGGATACAACCTTGGGTGCTACCAAAATAGTAATTTTTATATCATTTTGTAGATAATCTCAAAAAGTATTACGTTATTTAGGACAACATAACCTATTGCTCTGACCCTATGGTAAGTAGCTAAAGCACTTGTGTTATAGAAATTAGAAACAACGACGGTGCCACATTACCCAGACCAAAGGCAATGAAATGAAATGAAATCTTTATTCTGTATATAGGCCCTCTTCCGGGCACTTATACACGTCCCAACATATAACTTAGCCCTACCACCGCTTAGGGACAACATATCGGCTGGTGATGAGAAGAAACGGCGCAAGAAACTCAGTCACCTTTGTCAGCCTGATTTTATTACAGGAAATACAATTACAAGATAGTGTAATTGCGAGCTAGGCAGGCTATGAAGTCCATGCACTCTTGTCGTTCAAGTAATCTTCAACTTTGTAGTATCCTTTTTCCATAAGAATTTTTTTAATGTGGTTTTTGAACTCATAAACACGTAAGTCAACAAGAGTTTGTGGTACTTTATTGAAGATTTTTATACATTTCCCCAAAAATGAATTACCCACTTTCTTTAATCTGAAGCTCGAACGGCAAGTTTATTTTAATTTCTAGTATTATAATGATGTGAATCACATTTAAGGCTAAACGAACTTAGGTTTTTTCTAACATACATAATATTGTCAAAAATGTATTGTGACGCTACTGTTAATATTTTAATATCTTTAAAGACCTCCTTCAGAGAGTCGCGAGGCCCAAGACAGTATATTGCACGTACAGCTCTTTTCTGCAACACAAAGATTGACTCAATATCAGCAGCTGAGCCCCATAGCAATAGACCATACGACAACAAGCTATGAAAATAACTAAAGTATACTAGTCTTGCCGTTTCGACATCAGTTATAAGCCTTATTTTCCTCACAGCATAAGCCGCCGAACTGAGCCTTCCTGACAAGGCAATTATATGGGGACCCCATTGCAGTCGGGGGGAGTCTATTGTAATTCCCAAAAAGGTTGTTGCATCGACTGCATCTATATGATCGTCTGACATATTAATATGCGTACTGGCCTGCCTCACATTGGGCATAGTAAATTTGATAAGCTTGGTTTTTTTTGCATTAAGTAACAGATTGTTAGCAGTAAACCATCGTACTACTTGAGAGAGAGCATCATTCACATCGTCAAAGGCAGCTTTACCTCTGTCAATTTTAAAAATCAATGATGTATCATCTGCAAACAATAGTATCTCACAAAGGTCTTTAGTAAAGTAAGTAAGGTCATTTATATATATCAGGAATAATAAAGGTCCCAATATAGAGCCCTGGGGCACACCCATGCATAACGGGGCCCCGGAAGAGTCAGTTCCATTGACATTAACTGTTTGCGTTCTATCTGTGAGGTATTAAGAAAGTCTCTCTGTGAGGTAAAATAAAGAAAAGTTCGTTTCCTACATTGAACCGACAGGGAAACCTCAGAGATAGTGACGCCATATACATACAGGCTTGGTCGTCATATAAGGAATTTATTAAATTTGTGTGTACCGTCATTGTTTCTGATTTCTATAACTTAAATGCTTTAGCTACTTACCTTAGGATAGCAAATTAGCAATGTATGTGTTGTTTTCCAATATTCATTTCGACGCCCCCATACAATAAGTCGGTAATGTTTTGTTATGGACCTTTTGCTGTTATGGCCAATTTGTCATATTCTGTGTACTGGAATACACCTTAGCAATTTTTTTCAGATTTTTCTACTGATATTTACGAAGATATCATGACATAAACCTTTATTGTAGGGAAACTTAAAAACAAAATTATGCCACCAAAAATACTGTTATAGGTCTATACATGCAAATATTTTATATTTTATTATGGTATTATAGTATGGGAAATTGCATCCCTCTGGAATAAATAAACATTTTAACTTGGTCCAGCAAGCTCGACCCAGTGACATCAATTAATAATGTTTGGGCAGTGTGGAGCTATATGTTAAATAACAACGCCTTCAGAAGGTGGAATGGTGGAATGAATTTATTAGATAACTTAAGCTATATTTATACATGATTATTTACAATAGGAATTAGTTACCGACCAATTAAAAAATTACAATTAACACCAATCAGACGATTGTTTGTCGTCTTTCTCGTACGCGACCTCTCGTTCGTCGCGGGTGTCTGCGGGGATCAAGCGCGCGGGGCAGGGCGATCGCGCGCGCCGCGTCGTGCAGGTCGCCTCGGCCATTTCATCGGCGGCGGCGGCGCAGCGTGGACGCGTGCACGGAGGAGTGCCCGTGTCGCGGCGTGGTTGCTGTGTCGTCATCCAAAATAGCTCTTTTCAGAGCTCCCATCTTGTTTCTGAGTGACGATGAACAGCTCTTCTCAGAGCTACCGTCGTGTTTTGGTGGAGAGAGCGCAAACAGCTCTTTTCAGAGCTACATTCTATTTCTTGTCGAATGCGCTTGTGTTGGTGCTGTGAGAGTAGCTACAGTACTCCCCTTCAAGTGAAACGTACAGGCTTCTTGATAATACGCCCATAACGTGTTTGCTTCATTGCTGATGGTATTGGTTGTGATGAAGGTAAAGGTACGGTAACTTGGCTTGAGGTAACTTGGTTTGATGAGGTAACTTGACTATGTTGAGATGGTAAGGTAACTGCGTCTGCGTCTGGTAACAGGTAAGCTGGCTTCACTCTGTCTATTGATATGTTGGTTTCGCGATCTGGTAATTGGATGGTGTAGACTTTATCTAATCGCTTGATCACGCGGTATGGGCCTTCATAAGGTTGTTGGAGTGGTTTCTTGACCGCGTCTATTCTTACAAACACGTGACTGCAGGTACGTAGGTCGTTGTGCACGAATATGTGTTCCTTGTTGTTATGAGTTGTGATACTCTGCGGCTTGTTTTCTTCTATGTTTGCTCGTAGAGTCTCGACGTAGTCGCTATTCAATGCAGACGTCGTCGTAGGTAACATAGTTGCAGAGAAAAAATCACCGGGCAGGCGTAGTGTGTAGCCGTAGACGAGTTCAGCGGCGCTTACCCCACTGTTAGTGTGCAGGGCGGCGCGTAGTCCAAGCAACACAGTAGGTAGTTCTGTGAGCCACGATTTCGAGTTGGCTAACTTCGTGCGTAGTGCAGTTTTTAGTGATCGGTGCCATCGCTCGATTATTCCGTTGCTTTGAGGGTGGTAGGGCGTAGTTCGAATTTTCTTTATTCCCATTATCTTCATTAGGTTTTGGAACAGCTGACTCTCGAACTGACGACCTTGATCACTTGTGAGCGTTTCTGGGCAACCGAATCGTGTTATCCAGTGTTTATAGACAACATCCGCTACGGTTTCGGCGGTAATGTCATCTGCAGGTATTGCTTCGGGCCACTTTGTTAGTCGGTCGATCATAGTGATTAGGTAGCGATGACCTTGACTCGTTGTAGGTAAAGGTCCAACAATGTCGATGTGTACGTGTTGAAAACGATCAGTTGGCGGGAACTTTGAGATAGCGGAGAATGTGTGTCGTTGTATCTTGCTTCTCTTGCAATCTATGCAGCTTTTCGTCCATTTTCCGATATCGCTGTTCATTGATGGCCAAAAGTACTTCTGTGACGTAAGTTTTCGACTTGTACGGGTACCGGGATGACTGATGTTGTGTACACTTTTGAATACTTCGTAGCGATGTTTTTCTGGTATGTAGGGTCGAATATGGCTTGTAGATGTTTCGCAGTAAAGTTCTATGTCGGTGTTGGGAATATTTATTTTCTTCAAAGTTATGTTGTCTTGATGTTGCAGTTGTTGTATTTCGAAATCTTGTTGTTGTGCTCGGGCTATCTCATCGTAGTCGATTGAAGTGGGCGTGGTTATGGTCTCGATGCGGCTGAGTGCGTCGGCTACGATGTTTTGTTTACCGCTCACGTGACGTATGTCGGTGGTAAACTCGCTGATAAACAAAAGTTGACGTGTTCTTCTCGGCGTCTCGGTAGGTGACTGACATTTACTCATGGCGAATGTGAGTGGTTTGTGATCGGTGTATATGATCAGCGGTCTTCCTTCGAACATCTTGCGGAAATGTTTCACTGCCATATACATTGCGAGTAGTTCACGATCGTAGGTTGAGTATTTAATCTGTGCATCTGAGAACTTCTTGGAGAAATAGCCGAGTGGTTGCCATTTTCCTTGCACATATTGTTGTAGTACTGCTCCGGCTGCCTTATCAGATGCTTCGCATGATAACGCGTAAGGTGCGTCATATGAAGGGTGAGCGAGTAAGGTAGCGTTTGTTATGCTAGTCTTACACGCATCGAATGCTTGCGTTGCTTCATCGGTCCATTCTATTAGTGTTTTGTCTCGCTTCTTCACGTTATTTAGGTAGGCGTTCAACGGGGCTTGAATTGTTGCGGCGTTAGGTATGTGGTCGTGATAAAAGTTTATCATCCCGAGGAAACGGCGTAATTCTTGAATTGTCTTCGGTTTTGGATAATTATTGATGGCTTCTATCTTGTCAAGTGGGGGTCTGATTCCGTCTTTTGACACGACGTAACCGAGGAAATTGACTTTAGGTTGTCCAAGGTTGCATTTTGCGGGGTTGATTGTGATGCCATGTTGTTCCAATCTTGATAACACGGTTCTGAGATGTTCACGGTGCTCTATGCTATTTCTTGAACCGATAAGGACGTCATCAATGAACGGAAATACGTAGTCTAGGCCTCTAAGTACTTCATGGATGTACCTTTGGAAGGTTTGTCCAGCATTCTTCAATCCCGGGCACATGCGCGGAAATTCGAATAGACCCATCGGCGTAATAATGGCGGTTTTTTCAATATCCTCTTCTCGTACGTTCAATTGTTGGTATGCACGATTTAAATCAAGGGTTGAGAATATTGTCTTGCCGGGTAACTGGTAGTTGAAGTCTTTGACGCGAGGTACTGGATAGCGGTCGGGCTTCGTAATAGAGTTGAGACGGCGATAGTCACCGCAAACTCGTATGTCTCCGTTCTTCTTAGGTACGACGTGTCGTGGTGATGACCATGGACTCTTGCTTGGGCGGCATAGTCCTTGTTCAATCATGTTCTCGAATTCTTTCTTTACTTTTTCGTATCTGTGCGGAGGTATGGGACGAGCACGGCAATGTACGGGTTGGCCTTCTGTTTCTATGTAATGTTGCACGAGGGTTTGATTACTGAGCTTCATTGATGTTATTCGTGTTGTTCCAGGAAATTCGGCGAGTATGTCGTGGTACGACTGTTGTATGTCGATACTACGAACTGTAGGTATGTGCGTAGCTCGTACTGGTGCGTTGACTTTGAGATTGGTAACGTTATCGATGAGTTTTCGGTTTTTCAGATCGACGACAAGTCGGTGGTGTTTGAGAAAATCGGCACCGAGTATAGGTTTAGATACATCGGCGACGATAAACTTCCACTTGTAGAGTCGGCGAAGTTGGAAATCGAGTTCTAGCGTTTTCTCTCCGTATGTTGGAATAACGGTGTTGTTGGCGGCGTAGAGTTTGAATGGCAGTGGTGTTGTGACTTGCCCTTTTTTCGTGGTAATACGGATATGTTGGCCCCAGTATCTACCAGAAAAGATAGACCAGTCTTCTTGTCGGTGACGAATAGGCGGTATGAGTATTCTTGAACGTCGGTTTCCGCCGCTGCCAACGCTCCGTCTAGTTTTCCGATTTCTTGAATGAGCAAGGTGTGGTGCATTTCTTTGCTTTGTCTCCGAACCGGCGGTGATAATAACATATCGGTGAAAGTTCGTCGTCGTTACGTGTGCGGCTGTCGTTGCGATTGCGAGATTGGGAACGGTTTCTTCGATAGTTGTTATTATTGTTCGGTCTTGACTTAAGTTCGGCGACTTCAATTGACAGTTTTCGTACTTCGCTGATTAGGTATTGTATGTCGGATTGAGCTTGAGCTTGAGGTTGCGGTGGCGGTGTTGTGATGGCTGAGATTTCGCGCGTCTGCTCCATCATCTTGTCTGCGAGTAGCGCGAGCTCTTCTAATTCGGTGTGTTTGTTGAATGACTCGCTAACGGCGAGCACAGAACGGACGTACGGCGGTAGGTGGTTTGTCCACATGTGTCGGAGAGTGGAGTCTGGGATTCGATCTCGGGCGAGGTCCTTCATTCTTCTGAGTAGCTGCGATGGTTTTTGTTCGCCGAGCTCTATTTCTGATAATAATTTCTGGAACTGACGGCTGTCAGACTCCTCGTAGACGGTAATGATCCTTTCTTTTATTGCGTTGTAGAAATTGTTTTCAGGCTGGTTGTAGAGAAGATCAGTGATATGCTCGACATCTTGTTTCCCCAACTGTGCGATAACCAGCTGGGCTAGCTGATTCTGACCTTTCTTGGCGTCGTGCGTAACGGCTTCAAAGCTGTAAAACCATAATCTGGGCCTGTCGCGCCAAAATGGTGGTATTCGTAGTGACAGTGCGATGTTGGCGACTTCTGGTGGGCTGACGCTGACTGGATGATGATTCCGTGCTTCCTCCATATTTGTTGCATTTGCTTGAGTGTCGGATTCCGTTGACTGCATTCTGGGTTTGTTTCAAGTTGGTGTTCGTGTTCGGGTTCACCACTTTGGGCAGTGTGGAGCTATATGTTAAATAACAACGCCTTCAGAAGGTGGAATGAATTTATTAGATAACTTAAGCTATATTTATACATGATTATTTACAATAGGAATTAGTTACCGACCAATTAAAAAATTACAATTAACACCAATCAGACGATTGTTTGTCGTCTTTCTCGTACGCGACCTCTCGTTCGTCGCGGGTGTCTGCGGGGATCAAGCGCGCGGGGCAGGGCGATCGCGCGCGCCGCGTCGTGCAGGTCGCCTCGGCCATTTCATCGGCGGCGGCGGCGCAGCGTGGACGCGTGCACGGAGGAGTGCCCGTGTCGCGGCGTGGTTGCTGTGTCGTCATCCAAAATAGCTCTTTTCAGAGCTCCCATCTTGTTTCTGAGTGACGATGAACAGCTCTTTGCAGAGCTACCGTCGTGTTTTGGTGGAGAGAGCGCAAACAGCTCTTTTCAGAGCTACATTCTATTTCTTGTCGAATGCGCTTGTGTTGGTGCTGTGAGAGTAGCTACAAATTTATCAGATCGAAGTTCATTTGTAGAAGTGCCGGAAGATGACAGCGCTTTATACGAAAAATTTGTTGATTGCCTGTATAATAATAATAATATTTCAATGTATTCCAAGTGTCGTAACGTATATTGCAGGATTTGTCGCCCGAAAATTGTCACGAAAATTAGTATGCCAAACATGCGTATCTATGCTATTTAGGGATCCAAGTGATTATAAAAACAGTTTAATTACTTTAAGAAGTAGGGGCGGACTCCATTATCCTTTAAAGGACATAGAGAATGCTTTAACAAAAACTTAAACATTGTTAACCCTGCGAGCATTACCCAGGGTATCTCACACCCTGTTACATTTTTAAAGTCGTGTAATTTTTAAGTTTTTCGTGCGGCATCACCAGCGCGCTCAGTAGCTGGAAGGAGGGACGCGCGGGGTGGTATAGTGGCGTGATCGCAGTGTGGCGCGGCACGCCGGCCGGGATAATCGTGCGCAAACGCGTTGAGGATATGTCAGACCCTGCCTCATTTTTGATGTATTTTTTTTTCGTAAATATTTAATTATACATTTTTTTTTTAACTGATTTTATTGTTTTTTCAGTTCTATGGTGTGATCTGTGTTTGCGAATACGTTTTTTATTCATTAATTTGATTTTTTTTTATTGTTTTTTGTCAAAATGGACAACGAAAGTCATGAGAATTGAATCCGTATTATGTTAGAGGCTGATTCTTCGGGTGATAAATCCAGTTCAGAGCAGGAAACTGACCATTGTAGTAAACACGAAGTGGGTTCTAGGACGGACCAAGATAGTGAGGATTCAGATGATATTTCATCCAACTCTAGACAGGAAAGACCTGTGGGAAATGAAGCAGGTGATGACCCTGAAGACCTGCGAATGCACCCAGACGATACGTCGGATGTCAGGTTTGTCCTTACAAGAAGGACAGAAAAACCAAATACTCCTGCAAAGCTTGTAACAGGCCCTTATGTCTGGAGCATGCAAAATTCATGTGCGAAAATTGTGCTGATTTTGACACTAGTGATTAGCATTATCTTTTAGCAAAAAAAACTAACTCATATTTTTTTAAGAAGAAGATCTTAGAATATAATAGAAAAAACTTTATTGACACAGTACAACACATAAAAATATTACAAAGAAGATTATAAAACAAAATTAGACTGTGCCAAATAGGCTTCCGCTCAGCAATTGTCATGATATGCTTGCAAGCATGTCATGACGCTGGTCTTCCGCGGACACCCATTGTTGGCATTGCGCATCCTTTCGAGGAGACACTCTTGAAAAATTATATGAGTGTTAGGTTATCCTAAGAGAATGGATGCGACTTTGATTGTCTCTCAAAAGGGTGCGCAAGGCGAGGACGCTTTAAACAATAAACTATTGCTAACAACATTTGCATAAACAGACAATGCCACGGAAAAAGAAAAAGAAAAAACACATAAATTTACAAATAATTAAATGAAAATTATACACATACTTTACTAAACTTAATTACTTCTGGCTGTATGGCTGTGTACCATTGCCTGTCCCACAGCTTATTTGATCAGTGGCCCCACCGTGGATAAATTCAACTAGGTATTACTGTCAAGCCACAGATTAATATATGTCAAGCTATCAAAAATAACCATGCGTTTGCCACGTAATTTATCGAAAAAGAGCGTCAGAGAGGCAAAGGCACCCGTGTGAGTGTCAGAATCGTGTATGGGCGCAATTCATTACTAGGGGTTCTAAACGCGCGTGATTCGCTTCGCTCCGAACCTCTATGCCCACCTCGGCAAGCATGTTGCGCAGCACCTCCCGGTAAGTATTTACTTTTGACTTGGTTTCCCTTGTTCCTCGTCCAGTACGTCATTAAGTGGATTGTTTTTATTTTCTGGTTTTAGAGAGCACCATGCCGAGGAAACCGAGGAGTCGAGGCTCATCCGGACGCCGGAATTATTCACGATGGGACGGGCCCGCTAACGCCCATCCGCGCCGTGCATACCCCATGGTAAGTGTGTCTGCACCACCCGCTTGTTGCAGTGAGGTTAGGTATTTTTTTACGTGAGTTTTAAACGTATTTCTAATTTGCAGGGCACGCATAGTCGGCGGCAGGTCGTTCCAACACCGTGATACAGCAAATCTGAAGGAGCCCCTAAAAGCCATGGTACGATGCTTTGGAGTGGATAAAACGTGGGTACACTCCCTTCTGGGGTATCTGCTGTGGGCCCATTCCAGCTTTAAGAAGAGGTATTTAGGTTTCATTGTAGTGATGACTCCGAACATCATAGTAGTCAAGTGCAATCTTCTGCGTGCTTCCATCTTCATCATGTTTGCATCATTGAGATATGGGGTGATATGTGACCGAGGCGGAACTGTAAAACAGAAACGTGCGCATGCATTCTGCACTCTCTGAATAAGTCTGGACGTTTTTGATAAAAGGCACGGACCGTATACTGAGTCACAGTAGTTAAATTTGCTGAGGACCAAGGACTCACAGAGGGTGATTCTCAGTCTCTCACTCAGGTAGGGTCTCAGTTTGTAAAGTAGTTTCAGCCGGTAAAAACTATTTCTAACACACTCCGCTATATATTTTTCAAATTTTAAGTTGCCGTCGATGACAAGTCCCAGATTTCTGACTGAATCTACCATGGTAATAGGTTCTCCATTAATATGAATATTCAAAGTTGTATCTTTAAATTTGGCAGTATTCTTGGGCGAACCTATGATGATGAATTAGGATTTTTTGGGGTTAATGGTTAGACAGTTTGAACTGCACCAGGCGGAGATCCTGTTCAGGTCCTCATTCATCTTGCCAACAGCACTGGTGCAATCAGCGGGTGCAAAAGAGAGGTACACCTGTAGGTCATCAGCATACAGATGATGATGACAGTTAGTAATAGTATTTGTGATGTCAGCACTGTACAAGATGTACAAGATTGGCCCCAGTATTGACCCTTGAGGAACTCCGCGAGTAACCATTTGTGGTTGAGACCGCAGTGAAGTACCGTCCACCCGTTTCAGCTCCACATATTGCAGTCGCTGTGTCAGATAGCTATGGAGCCATTTTACTGAGTTACTGTCAAGACCATAATATCTCAGTTTAGATAGCAGGAGGGATGTATTGATCGAATCGAAGGCTCGAGAAAATTCCAGCAGTGTAAGAATTGTTAGCATCCCCTGATCCTGAGCGGCCAACAAGTTATCGACCACATCTGCTAGAGCCGTTGCCGTACCATACCCTTTCCGGAAGCCAGACTGATAGTGTGGCAGGATGTCCTGTGCTTCGAGATAGTTAGTAAGTTGATGGCACACTATTTTTTCTAGTATCTTAGACAGGCATGGCAGGATACTTATAGGTCGGAGATCCTGAACTGTACCAGGCTGACTTGTCTTAGGTAACGGTCTCACGACTGCAACCTTCCAGCTCTCTGGGAAAACACCATCAAGTATTGACTGATTAACTATGGCAGTAATAGCTCCCAGCGAGTGAGGCAATGTTAGCAAAAGCATGTCGAGAGACAGTCCATCGTCCCCTTGTGCATTTGACCTCAGATCCCTGATGGTCTTGAGGACTAAGTCTTCAGTGACAGTGTGTAAAGAAAAGGTTGCAGAGTTTTCATGCCTATGGTGCTCGTAAAAGGTCAGTTGCGAGATTGTAACCCTGTCCTCGCCCGGTACATTCAGGAAGTGTGTGTTGATAAGTCTCCAGTAGGTATTAGTCCGTCCGCCCAAGTGAAGGAGGCAATCGACTCTGTTATAGCGTTCAGGAATAGTTCTGGGTCTTGCCAGGGTGGTCTGTAAGCTGTGCCAATAACTATGACCTGGATGAGTAGGCGCGTGGAAACCCACATCTGTTCCACAGATGCCGCAATGTCCGGGTGAGGACAAGCCCTCACATTAACATCCCTGCGCACGTAGAAGCCTACCCCACCCCCAAGGCCATTTTTAATGTGGCGTGGCCTCGGGGTGTGCCTCAGCCGGTAATCTGCCAGTTTAGGAGCTCTGTCTTCCTCTCCAGCTCTCAACCATGTCTCATTTATAGCTATGATGTCCGGGACCAAGTCATCCATTGCCACTATAAATTCGTCATGTTTAGTACATAAAGACCCTGCATTGAAAAAGCCTTCCAATAAATTCTTTAACCGTGGGCCTGTAAAGTGTGTGTGTTATATAAACACCAGTGAATTTTAATGTTACTGATTTTTATGAGAATACTAGATGACCCGGTGAACGTCGTATCACCATATGTATTTCAGAGCCTTATAAAGGCATTATCAGAGCACCTAGCATAGGGCGAAAATGTATTGAAACGTCACTTAAAACGTGTGCATAAAACCTATCATGCTAGGTACTCAGATAGTCTAAGTATCGGCCCCATAGTGTGCGGAAAAAGTGGGTAAATCACGTACACATGTTCAGCATAATGTTCATAATTATTTTGTATGTCACATAAGTCACGTTATGAGATTATAGACACTTCCCTGATTAAAAAAAAGTATTGAAAAGTATTGGATTCCACTAACTGTATATCTATATATACATAGAATATAGATATACAGTTTGCCTGGGTTCAATACTTTTCAATACTTTTTTTTAATCAGGGTTATGTTAACAAATAAGGTAAAGCCTATTTTTTTTCGGTCTTTATCGATTGCGCCATATTACTAAACGTAATAGTAGTATAGTAACCAGGCAACACTCACAGTCACTGTCACCAAACTTTCAAAGAAAATATAATTGTTATTTCAAAACTATTTTTTAGAAGTAATAACTTTTAAAATGCATTGCCCGTTTTGTAAGAAATGGATTGAACGGCAGAACAACAGTAATACCTGTCCTAGTTGCAGACAACAATTGTTAAGATGCGACGAATGCTTCACTATAACCGCTGATACTTTCAAGTTTTTCGTCAAGTGCGGTCACAATTTGAGCCGAATAATAAGACTAAATAGGGCTAAGGAACAGAAAAAGCGAGTCAAACAACAACTGCTTTCAAAACCGAACTTCAGTAACTCAACAATGTCATCATCATCTGAGAACATAATATTTTCTGCACTTAATTTAACTGCCGAAGACCTTAAGGATATGGAGGAGATAGAAGAAAGCCAGCAACACAACATCGGCAATATTGTGGTTCAACCAGACTTGTCCGAGTCACTGAGGCCTCTCGCTACTCCGTTAAATCCTGGCGAGCCAAGTGAAGACATTATCAGCGGGCCGGGTTCGCCTTTGCTGTTCCAGTAATTGATTATGTTGCCGATTCAAGTGTCAATCGCGGAAATTGTAGTAAATGATTGTGAAGAGAAGTTATCATCATCATCATATCGGGCAAAAGATGTCCATTGCTGTACATAGTAGCTGGATATACAGTTTATTAATTTAAAGCTTTCTGATAAACTATATTTCTTGTCTTTTTTTGCGGTGCGTAAATATATAATGATGATTGTTTTCCGACGCGCGAACACGCAACGTATAATTGTCCATGCGCGAAACAGGGAAACTCCAAGTTGATTCCGCAAACTTGCAATGACTGGCCTTGCGATTTATTGATGGTGATAGCAAAAGCCAGACGCACGGGAAATTGTAAACGCTTAAAATCGAATGGCAAATCCGTTGGAATCATCGGTATACGCGGGATCAAGAAATCCTCTCCTTTATATTTTCCCTTGATGATCGTGGCTTCGATGACGTTACTCATTAGCTTCTTCACAGCCAATCTCGTTCCATTGCAAAGTCGAGGTTGATTTATGTTACGCAGCATGATGACAACTGATCCTACTTTTAATTGCAAATTATGTGGTGGTAGTCCAGGCAATTCCAACGAATTTAAAAATTCTGTGGGATAGTTGACTGCGTCATCCTGGTTTGTAGCTGTGTCAACTGATTTATATTTAAGTAATCAACTCTCCTAGAAGGAAATTCTGAATGGTCACATTGAGGTCATCGACATCTTTGTTTTTTGCCGCCAATATTGCTCGTTCACTCAGCCAATTATGGTCATTATTGTTGTTTTATGTCCGGAAAAACACGCTGAATAAGCTCCTCTTTCGAGTCTGTGAAGTGACAGAAATCTGTGGGAAATGTTATTAATCCGCTCGATGTGTCCTTACCATTTCCAATATCTAGCAACTGCTTCGAAAACACAATCGCAGTTTGTTCTTGTTGCAAAAACACTCGCATGTTAGTTGTTAATTGGAGTGTCTTTACGTGCCGCCACAAATTAGATGATTTTAGGCATGCGTTTAGTTCGTCAGCAACAGTTGATCGAGGAATAACTGGAAGAGTCTGACGAAAGTCACCTGACAACAGAATCATGGCTCCACCAAAAATGTTTTGGTTGTCACGTAAATCTTTTAACGTCCTATCCAGTGCCTCCAGCGACCTCTTGTGAGCCATTGTGCATTCGTCCCAAATTATCAATTTACATATCTGGAGAATCTTCGCCATAGCGCTATTTTTGGCGATGTTGCAAACCGGTGTTTTGTTGATTTGCATGTTTAGAGGTAATTTCAAGGCCGAATGTGCAGTTCGTCCAACGCTAGGGCTACCTCATTTTGCGATCGGATCTTTGCCAATAGCAATGAAATTAGGAACGTTTTTCCAGTACCCCCGGGAGCATCAAGAAAGTAAATCCCTCCAGATCCACTATTCACAGCTTGAATCAAACTATCGTACGCAATCCTTTGTTGTTCATTCAATTGTGGAACAGTTGTGCGAACTGTTTCGGTCAATGCTTCAGTATCGTATTGTTTTTCTCTTCGAAGCTCATGGTTAAATGCATCTTGCATAGAACGATTGGGTGCTGTCAGGCCCAAACACGACAATACTTTATTTGCCATCAATAAACACATATCTTCTATCACGATCAATGTCTCGTTATAAATTTCTGCAGTAATTTGTAGTGTAGGATCCAAAGTTTGACAACGCACACGATGCAACACATCTTCAGACATGTCATCCCTATATTTCATCCACAAATCTTCCGGATTCGAGGGGAAACATGTTGATATTATAATTGCAAACAATGTACGAATTTGATGCGGCGATGAAGATATGATGGAATCCTTGAGCGTATTATCCCAATGCGAATCGTCCTCGAGAAACTGCAATAGTTGACACGCCTCACGGTAAGTTGCACACCGATGTCCATCAACTGTTCTCAATTGTTGAAATGATGTCGGACCACGAACATGTACCAATAACAATCTAAGATAATAACATTCATCGTTATTTGGATGTACTGTATATATACGGCCTATAGCATCTGTGGCAAAAACATTTGGATGTCCTTCAAGTGGTGTTCCTTGTTTACGACGCTCAAATGACTTTGATGATGCGTTCCATGTGTAATAACGTGGCATATCAGCATACAGCAAAGTGCGAGCGAAATCATCAGTTTGACAAATTGAGAAGAAACTTGTTAATGTGGTCGAAGGTGGACGTGCCGCTCTATCCACAGCGTTCTCTGGATTGAAATACACTCGTTGTCCATTTTCTAGATGAACTGCCAAATGGACTACTGTAGGGTGTCTTTCGTGAATCGCAAATGAAAATATGCGCCAAATAGCTTCGTTGCTGCTTACATAGCGACCCATCTGGTACTGAGACACTTCGTCATTTTTATCTGTTACAGCGAAGATGGCCATATCGCTACCTTTATTGACATATTTACATATGTACTTTATCGACTTGACAGAGTTACAAAATTCGACATTGATGTGAGCTTCAAAAGTTTTGGACAATATTGGCGAGTACGGGACAATCCAACGATTGTCTACATGAAAATCTTGTCGTTTTATCTTCACAACTACAGATCGCCCACCGTCCGCAACTGATCGCCGACGATATAATGGGTAACCGTCATTTCCCGTGATGGTTTCAGCAATCAGGTCTCTCGGGTATCGCTTGGAACACTTGCCGTCGACCATACAGGGTGAGTTGTTGTTGAGAACTCCGCAAGGTCCATGTATCATATGTTTCGTTACCACAGCATGCAATTTCGGGTCAACTGTTTCATCGGGAATCTCGGCTGAAATGATGGAATCAATTTCTTCTGGCCTTATTTTGTCAACTAACCAGACTAATATGTGCGCATGTGGCAGACCACGCTTTTGCCACTCAACAGAGTACATCCAACAACGAACTTGGCCATACACACGATGCTTTATAATGAAATTCATTAAAGATTTTAATTTTTGCTTAAAAACTCTGGCAGTGATGTCATGCCTATCAATAGGCCGAGCCCGCTGACTATTGAGGTTTCAAGAATACTAAAGTTTGTGATTTTTCGCATATAGTTTCCGGACCATTTTCCAAACCTAACACGTTAATTTGTGTCATTTTTTGTGCTTACTTAGGTAGAAATTTAGGTATTTGCCTTTTCGGCTATTAACGGACGAAAAGAATATTATAGATCAAAATTTTACTTTCATGGTAATAATGAAGTAGTAACTGATGTAAATATGACTTTTGTGTCACCTCTGTCCACAAAAATACTGTTATTTAACCAGTACCTAAAATGTCGCCGAAAAAGCTCTAAAAGAAAATTGTAGTAACTTAAATAAGTTTTAAGAGTTTTAGGTCATTGGTATCTTTTACTCGAAATATTTTGTGTCGAATTCATCCATAATATTGGTTGTTTTTTTTGTTTTTTCATATAAAAGCTTTTAAAAAGCCCCCAAAAAAAATGCAAGTTTCTAGAGTTTTATGCATAATTTTTGTTTTAGTATAATGATACAATTTTCAGAATTTGTGTCATTTTTATCAACAAAATATTATTATTTGAAAAAACAGGTATGTTTACGCGCAAAAGTCACACGTGGAAGAGAGTTGCATGGACGCGCCGCCCCCCGCGCCCGCACACTTCTTCTGATCGGTCTAGCGCGAACGCGGTATTGACAGTATTGTTGTTTGTTTTCGGTGCGAGTTGCGTTGCCACAAGTATGTACATAAAATTACAAAAGGTGATGCATAGGAAATACTAAAATGGAGGTTGAAAATTATTAATGTGTTCAATATTATCATATATTGGACGTAAACCCTAAATACCATCGCAAAAAACCATGGTTATAATTAATTTATTTTTTTTATGCGAAATTAGACCTTATCGTGCACAAATTTAAGAACAAAATCGCGTGATTGGAACTAAATAGTTTAAAACAGAACAGTTTTGTGGATAAGATAGTGGTAGCTGTAACAGATTTTTTATAAATAATTATATGACAACATCACCTATAAATTGCTCGGATTCTATGATAGGCCAATTAGGGAAGCACACTTAGGGCTTGCGATCCGGATCACTCCTTCCTTGACAATCTCTTCTAATTCCTTGACAATCTCTTCTAATTTAAACTAAGAGAGCAGACAAAAGCCAAGTCTACCTTTAATATTGTTCATCAGAATATGCAAGGCTTGGCTGGCAAAGAGTTAGAATTATCCTTATTCTTACAAGATTTAAATGTACATGTTATGTGTTTAACAGAGCATTGGTTCAACCAATATGAGTTGATGATTAACATTGAAAATTATAAAATTGGTAGTTCGTTCACAAGGAAGTCTGCTACTAGAGGGGGGTCACTTATATTGTTAAATAGTCAGTTAAAATATAAGGAACGAAAAGATATAGTGTCACTTTCGATTGAACGAACTATCGAACTAGCATGTGCTGAGCTAGAGCAGTATATTATAATAAGCGTTTACAGCCCCCCATCTGCTAATTACCAGCTTTTTGAAACCGCTATGGAAGAGGTCCTAAAAAAAGTCTGTATTTCTAATAAGAAAGTAGTTGTATGTGGCGATTTTAACATTGATATATTAGTAAATTCACAGAATGCAAATCGTTATCGTTTCCTTAATCTTTTTAAATCATTTAATTTAATAAACTTATTCAATGAACCTACGAGAGTGACTCCCACAACAGCTACTTGTTTAGATAATATTTTTTGCAATAGCACTGTAATAGATAAATCAATTATAAATTATTTGAGATCTGACCACAGCGGACAAAAGGCGTCGTTTGAGCACCATTGTGTCCGAGGAATTGTAGATGCTGTTTGTAGGCCAATAACGGTAAATAGAATAGACCGATTTAAGGAAAAAATTTGTGATGGCATAAATTCATTAAAATCAAGTGATAGCGATAGTGTCGATTTGTTATATGAGAATCTTTTTGGATTGATTAAAAACGAATTTGATCAAATCTTTACACAAAAAAATATAAAAGCAAATAAACTGAGATGTAAGTTTAACGAATGGGCAACACCCGGTATTTATAAAAGTAGAAAAACATTATATGATTTGTATAGTCTTAAAGCAAGCTCTCAGAACCCACAGATTATTGACCAAGTGAGACGTTACTCTAAAATATTTAAAAAAGTATGTGCCTCTGCAAAATCAAATCATTTGCGTAATATTATTCGGAGTTCTGATAATAAAGCAAAGGCTACATGGAACATTATAAATAAAGAAACCGGTAGGCATAAACCAAATGATCGCGCTTACTCTCTTAAAATTGGGGATAAACGAATTAATTCAAATGCAGAGGTTGCCAATGCTTTTGAGGGATTCTTTTCAAACATAGCTCCCTCTACAACTAGGGAACTGGCTTCCTCTGCCGAACTAGCTGAATCCCTTCTCAGGGCGGGTGTTGATGAGTGTACTACTCCATTTCATTTTAGATATATTAACCCCGATGTAGTAATAAAAACTTTTAGGGAATTAAACATGAAAAAAACTGAGGACTTATGGGGAATCTCAGTCAATATTATCAATACAATTCTATACACAATAGCCCCTTATCTTGCAATAATTTTTAACAAATGTATTGATGACAAACAGTTTCCTACATTGATGAAATTTAGTAAAATTATTCCTTTATTTAAGTCTGGCGAGAAAAATGACCCCTCCAATTTTCGACCGATTTCAATCTTACCAGTACTCAGTAAAGTATTTGAAAAAGTAATTTTTAATCAACTTTTATCTCACTTTGTCCTGAATAAACTTTTACATAACAAACAATATGGCTTTACAAAGGGTAGAAGCACTACTGATGCTGGAGTTGCACTTTTAAAACACGTGTTTGATGCGTGGGAGAGTAGGCGGGATGCTTTGGGAGTTTTTTGTGATCTTTCCAAGGCGTTTGACTGTGTGGACCATCAAACTTTGCTAAAAAAACTTAGACATTATGGTGTTTCAAATGACGCCCTAGATTTGGTAAACTCTTATCTCACAGGCAGAACACAAAAAGTTTGTATTAATGGTACTGAGTCTTCTGGCTCCCCTCTAACTATGGGCGTGCCGCAGGGATCGATATTAGGACCCCTGCTTTTTTTAATTTATATAAATGACCTTCCATATTTTACGAAAGACCTCTGTGAGACAGTGTTGTTTGCAGATGATACTTCATTGATTTTTAAAATCAAAAGAGGTAAAGATTCGTTTGACGATGTAAATAATGCTCTCTCTCAAGTATTGCATTGGTTCACTACTAATAAGCTTTTGCTCAATGCAAATAAAACAAAGTGTATTAAATTCACAATGTCAAACGTAAAACTGGTCCCAACACATTTAATTATAAAAGGTGAACGACTTGATACGTCTAGTTCCACTACCTTTTTGGGAATAACTTTGGATTCCCGTTTGCAATGGGGTGCTCATATTGAGACTCTATCAGGAAGACTTAGCTCTGCTGCTTACGCCGTGAGGAAAATAAGACAATTGACTGATGTTGGAACGGCAAGATTGGTATATTTTAGCTATTTTCACAGCATTATGTCAAATGGAATTCTATTATGGGGCTCAGCAGCAGATATCGAATCTATATTTATATTACAAAAGAGAGCTATACGAGCAATTTATAACCTTGGACCTCGTGACTCGTTAAAACAACTGTTTAAAGAAATTAATATACTGACAGTAGCTTCGCAATTTATTTACGAAAATATCATTTACGTTCGCAAACATATGGATCAGTTCCCTAAGAAAAGTGACATTCATAATTTTAACACCCGGAATAAGGATAAGCTTGCCGTTCCAGATTTCAGACTGCATAAAGTGGGTAATTCGTTCATGGGTAAATGTATCCGCTTTTTTAATAAATTACCAGCATCTATTGCTGAACTGCCCATGTTTAAATTTAAAGCTCATGTAAAAAAGATTCTCATGAAAAAAGGGTATTATACTGTTATAGATTATTTAAATGATAAAAATGTTTGGATATAAATACTGCCTTGCTCGCACAGGTGCATTTATCTTGTAATTTAATATTTGTTATGTATATCTAAAACATTTTAAAAGAGGCTGACAATAGTGACCGAGTTTCTTGCGCTGCTTCTTCTCGGCGCTAGCCCAAACTTGTCCCGAAGCAGTGGTAGGGAAAAAAATAACAATGGGACGTGTAAAAGTGCTTACTTTAAGCCTATTTGCAAAAATAAATTGGTTTTATTGGTTTTATTATTGGTTTTATTGGATATTCAAATTATTCGAATATCCGCCGGTTGGGGAAAAAGTCTTTTCGCATTATAGTATGTATGAACTTTTAATAAAATCTCTTTGGCTGTACTATTTGTATATGGCTGGTTTTGGTATCATTAAAAGTTTAAATTTTAAAGAAGATAATTCCAAATTCAAATTAGGAAAATGTGTTTTTTTTTATTTGTTTTTAATACTGTCAAGATGATAACTAATGAAGAAATTCGATACATTTTAAAATTTAACTACAAAAAAAGTAAAAATGCAACGCAAGCCGCGAAAAAAATTTGCGATATTTATGGACCTAGTGCAGTATCTGCAAGAGTAGCACTAATTCGGTTTAAGCGTTTTCAATCCGGAAATTTTGATGTCAAAGATGCACGTCGCTCTGGTCGCCCTATAACGGATAATATTGATGCTATTTTTGAAAAAGTGGAGCAATATCGGCATATCAGTAGTTACGACGAAGCTGAAGAACTGCGAATTGACCATAAATCAGTTTAGGCGCATTTAAAAAAAAACTGGGTACACAAAAAAGCTCGATATTTGGGTACCCCACGAGCTCACTGAAGGAAACCTAATGAACCGTGTACTCATTTGTGATTCTTTATTACGACGTAATACAACCGAACCATTTTTGAAGAAGCTGATAACTGGTGATGAAAAGTAAATCACGTACGACAAGAACGTGCGAAAAAGGTCATGGTCAGAGGCCGGTCAGGCTTCACTAGAGACTGTGGCGAAACACGAGTTAACTCGCAACAAGGTGATGCTGTGTGTGTGGTGGGATTGGAAGGGCATTATACATTATGAGCTGTTACCACCAGGCAGGACCATCGATTCTGAACTCTACTGCGAACAACTGATGAGATTAAAGCAAGAATTAGTAAGAAGTAGTAAGTATGTCAATTCGATACTATAGCCAGACCAAAAAACAGATTATAACAACATTCTTAGGTTTGGTTGAAACTGAGAACGGTACAGCCATTGCCATAGTCAATGGCATAAAGACCCTATTTACACTATTAAATTTAAATATAAACAATTTAATAGGGATTGGAACCGACAATGCTTCTTCTATGACTGGTGTCAACAACGGCGTGCACAGCCTTCTGAAATCTGAAACTGGCAATAATAATCTAGTATTAGTGCGGTGCCTATGTCATTCTTTACAGCTGGCTATTACTCATGCATCAGAAGAAACTTTACCACGAAACATCGAGTTCCTGATCCGAGAAACTCACAACTGGTTTAGCCATTCTTCTAATAGACAATTGTTCTACAAGGAACTTTATAAAACCTATAAACTGTGGCAAAGAACCTCTAAAAATTACTCAAATGTGTAATACCAGGTGGTTGTCCATTGAACCTGCTGTCCGTTGAATAGTAGATCAATGGTTAGAACTGAAAACTCATTTTGAATTTATGAAACAAAAAGAAAACTGTTCCATGGCAGAAATGCTTTACTCTATGTATAATAATCCCATCAATCATCTGCATCTACTATATTTGTTACCAATTTTAGAAGAAGTACAAAAAGTGAATAAGAATTTCGAAAGCAATGACAGAGACCCGACCAAACTTCTAAATGACTTGGTTGAATTGGTTGAGTCGGTGGCAAGGCGAATTTTGATGCCAACAGCATCAGCCAGAGTAAATATTTTTAACAGATAACATCACCAGTTACCTGGATCCATCTCCATACATGGGTTTCAGTGTAGAACGTGGAATTACGGAATACCAACTTTCATCAGAATTAGTTCAGAATCTGCGATATCGCTGTAAACAATTTACATTAAAGCTCGTCCAGGAAATGCGATCAAGGTTGCCAGTAAATATTCAAACATTGAATGAATATGTTTTCTGTACGGGAAACTTTGAAAGCAATTAAACCAGAAATTGTTGACATTGCTCAAGAGTTGGGTTGTAACACAGTCGATATAGAGCGTATTGTGGTGCAATGGAGAAACATTAGTCACATAGACTGGAAAAACAAAAAATCGACGATAGAGTTCTGGTCAGAGGTATGTGAGTATAAAGACTGTGCCGATAACAATCCATTTCACGAGTTGGCATCTTTAGTCATGTCTATCCTATGTCTTCCACACTCCAATGCAGAAGTGGAGAGAGTGTTTAGTCAAATGAATGTGGTGAAAACTAAACTGAGGAATCGGATGTCGTTGACGACACTAAACTCAATTCTGTATGTCAAATATGGACTCCGAAGATCAGGAAAATGTTGCAATTCTTATAATATTCCTGATGACATACTGAAACACATTAAGGGTATTAAAGAACATGCAGCGACTGATGATACTCAACTTCACTACAAGAACAAGACGAACAAGTTGATGACCTTCAGATATTCTTCGAAATAGATGACTAAGATTTAGATTTTTGACTTATTAATACTTTACCTTCAGGTATTGTTCAAAATAGAAGAGTCATATATTGTTTTTTGATTAAAAAATACTTTAAATCAAATAGGCATTTTATTTAGCACTTTTCAAATTGTATTTAGTATTTTCTAGCATTTACAAGGCGAAAAGTTAGCATTTTTTTAAAATATAAAACGGCAACACTGGTTTCAATTTGCCACGATCTAATTTAAGTAATTTAGATAAATGAATTACATACCACGAAACTATCCAAATTCCTTGTTAATATAGATATTTTTAGTCATGGCAACACCACCTTCAATTTGTGCAACTTGAGGAAAGAAATCGCCATTTTGTTTTCTGTGACAGTGCTCTTCAAGGTAGTCGACACTTTTGTCTCGGGAAATTTTTAATATTTTCCAGCGAGAATATGCACGGTAAGAATACAAATTTACTATATTATTTAAATTGTGTGTGAAGATAAATTATTTCTTTCAATAATCAAACTATGTGGCGTCCTACTACTTCAAAACTTACGACGACAAATGTTGTTTAGGTTATGTCCGCATGTTTTTTGATTCACGAATGATACGTGTGTTACTATATATGTTATGTAACATTCGTGATCGATTTTTAAGAGTAGTGTACACTACAGAATCTAAAATTAAAAGGCTACACAAATTGTCTTTATTATGAGAAATGTTTTTTTCTAGTATTTTGCTTCAAAATTCAAAAAAGCCAAATAGGAGAAATTATTCGTGTATAAGCCAATTATTGCACAGTTTTTTTTAAAGTTGTAAGGTAAGGAGTGTCGATACTTACGCCGGTAACTTTTATTTTAAAGACCTTTATAAAACCATGTAACATGCTAATGAATAAATAAGTTTTGAACAACATACTCAAGGTACCAGATTGATGTATGGGGTGGAGCTAAGAGGTGGAGGGGTGTAAAGGTGCACGTTCTTAATTTCCGTGATAAATCTAAAACGGCGGCCAATAGCAAAACATCAGTTATAGGCTCCCAAAGTTGGACCGGTGCTAAAAAAGTTATTATTCGATTTCATTGTTTTCATAAATAAAGACAGATTTGTACATGAGCGACAACCGACGCTAATTATTATATGAATTAGACCATGGTATTTATAAAAATATATTTTTTAATCTATTTAGATGGCATTATCTGCGGCGGAAAAACAGAAGCGGTACCGAGAGCGGATGCGGGCAAACAACCCTGAAATGTTTGAAGAAGCTAAACGTAAAAATGCTGCGAGGAATAAAAAAAGAAAAAAAAAATGAATGTTCTAAAAACGAAAAAATAATCCTAAGGAAACAGTGGAGAAACAGAAAAAATTGACAAAAAATCAACTCAAAGAAAAAGTTGCAGAAAACAGGGGTAATGATTAAACATACAATAAAGCACGATTAGCAGAAAGGAAAAAGTATCAAAGACATTTGGCTAGTCAAAAAGAACTATGAGACAAAAATTTGCATTATGTCAAAAATATTACAGCACTTAAAAAGAAATGTTACCGTTTAATTAAAAAGCAAAAATCATTAACTGCACATGTTGAAGAACTGACAGCAAAAAACGCAGAATTGCAATAAAATAATGTTCCTACAAGTACAGTCCAAAATGACAATGAATTGACACCACTTTCTAAAACAGAAAGCTTTATAGACAAAAACATACCCACCATATCTACACCAGAAAAAAAAAAGTGAAGAAACAGCTTCTGAATTATAACGTTTTAACTACTGCTCTACAGAAAACATATGAAAATACAGAAAATAATCAAGAACGCAATGTTTTTAAAGGCGTAGTTGAGAATGATATAGTGAACAAGTACAAGGCTAAAAGCATAACTACAGCTATATTAGGATTGAAAGGTAGAACACGTCGCAGAAAAATCATTTTGAGGAAAAACAAAATACTAGTAGATGGAATTAAACAATTCTATGAAAGAGATGACGTTAGTCGCGCAACAGCTGGGAAAAATTAAGTGAAGACTTAAAAGAAGAACAAGCAACAGCGACGCTTTTTGTGAAATAGTTTGAAGGCCCTTTACAAAAAGTATAGGTTGGCAGGTGGCAAAGCAAAGTATACTTCATTTAAAAAGTACCGGCCTTTCTATGTTTTGCGTCCTAAACTCTCAAACAGGGAAACGTGAGGATGCGTTAAACACGAAAACATCATGTAAAAAATTAAAATTCTTGGGAATGATCGATACCAAGGATCTAGATGCAATCTTGAGTAAAATACAATGCGACTTGAATTCAAAAGAATGTGCATATGGAGAATGCTCTGTTTGCGAAAAAAAGTTATTTATTTCTTTATCTGGAAAAATTATAGCCGAAGTGAAATTGTTACTTATGAAGAATTTAAACTAGATAAACTCGAGTATATAAATAAAAAGGAAAAGCAATTACTAATAAAATGGAAAAGAAACGGACAAGTGAATCATTGGAAACATTAGTGAAGAGAACATGTTTATAACATCAAACACCAATACCACTAGTACTCATCATGTCAAAAAAAAAAAACAATGAAGTAGCTTCGGTGGATCGAAACCACAAATAACTATTCATACCGGGGTCTTATACACAAATGAAAACAAGCCACAAGCATTTGCTTCCGTATCTTCCAGCAACGAACATATTTGGAACCTATTCTTAACCATTATATTAGAACAGAATTTCACAGCCGAATGTCACAGCTGTACACTTTTTTCTGACTGACCCACCAGCCAGTATAAACAAAAAAAGAATTTTCATTTCTTTTCAAAATACACAAAATTGATGGGATTCCCAAATTCTATGTGGAATTTTAGCGAAGCTTCCCATGGCAAAGGGTCCGCCGATGGAGTTGGTGGCGCGTTAAAACGCAGTCTTGATGATTATGTGTCACAGGGCACAGATATACCAAATGTTGAAACAGCATTTCAAATTCTCAAAGACTCGAATACTACAATAATGACCTTTTTTTATTTCAGAGACAGATATTGCCTAGTACTCAATAACAGATACTCTGACGCCAGTAACACAGACTATGGCTCTGCATCAAATTGCTAACAAACATGGAGGCAGCGTATGTCATTAAATACAGATGTTTAAGCTGTTTCTGTGATGATATGCTGTCCCCCAAAGGTTATTGTGGATGTTTGGATGTTAAAACATACCTACTTGTTCAAAATAAAGATGTCGAAAAAGAAAATGAGACCGAAAATAAAGTAAAAAGAACAAGAAAAATATCAGAATTAAATGAAATGACTGACTCGGGAGAAAGAACAGAAGGAAAAGAGAAATAAGAAAAAGAAGATTTGTAATACAAGTAAAAACAAGAATGATACAAAAGTTACAATATTATCAGACGTGAAGTATAGACATATCAGAAAATCGTGCATTTTGTGGCAAAACTATTAGTAATGGTAAACTGAAGCTCAAAAATATTGAAACATCGGATATATTAAATATTGTACATAAAGTAAATATAAATAAAGACTATCAGACTCCATCCACGTCAGGACTATGTGGAAGACAAAATATTACACAAAAAAAGGAAATGAGTAATAAGAAGCAACCAATTATTGATTCTAATGGAAGCAGCACCGAAACCGACGATGAATTTATATTACATGATACCTCAGACGACGAGCCATTTATACCCGACTCTTTTACAAAAGAAGTAGAAAATATCAGTGAAAAGAAAAAAGATTTGGAAATAGTCATAAACACTAACAGAAACCTTGATATCCTAGATACCAACAAATCAAATCATCTTATTATTGATTGTATTGTATCGAATGAGGAGTGGAAACCCCTAGATGATAGCGTAATAAAACTCGGTGGTGACTTTTGTTCAGTATATGCAGAAGAACAGAATAGAGAAAACAAAAAAAGCAGTGGCGATGAGTGTGAAACACTTGAGGATACTTTTGCGTCGGGGGTTAAAAACAGGAAATCACAACAGAGTACAACTTGCAAAGACTAAATAATCACAAACTTCCAAAACTATAATAAATATGAGTATTGTAATACTAATAAATATAATATCCTTGAATTATATTTATTCATAACTAATTAATATATACAATCACTTAATTTACACATATAAAAAACAAAACAACTACACTATTTACAAATTATATACATTCTGTCAAAAAAGTTTCGGGAATTGATGATTTGTTTATGGTTTCAAAAATTTTTTTTTTTGTTGTTAGATTGGCACAACTGTTTTCCATTTTGGCGCGGAGTTTGAGTTACATCTGATAATTAGATTAAATACAGTATTGTTTTTAGCTTTACCATATCTAGTGTATATTGCGAATTTCATAATGAACAAAACCATCGAACAAAGATGTCTTAAATTCTGCATCGCCAATGAAATGTCGTGTTCGGAGTCTCTGAAAATGTTACAGAAGGCTTACGGTGAATCGACTTTATCAAAAACACGTGTTTAAGAGTGGTACAAAACTACAAAGCGTTCAAAAGCGGTCGAGGTGTGATGGAAGATTTGCCTCGCTCTGGTAGGCCATCAACGTCTGCTACTGAAGATAACATCGCAAAAGTGAAGGAAATAGTGACTGAAAATCCTCATTCAAGTTTGAGAGAGCTAGCTAGGGCATGAATATCGGAATCTCGGAATCACGTAATATCGGAAGCTCGGAACGAATTTCCGATATTACAATTCCGATATTGAGTGATGCAATATCTTATAATATCGGAATCAGTGAGTTTCTATTTGAGTTAATAAATTAACATTTAAGAGCACCAAAAGGTACGACATATCTTTAGAAGCCTATTAAATATATTTGAGCAAGATCCACACAGAGCATTGAAATACATGCGTGTTGCCCTGGGTTTAGCTATCTAGACTAGAAACTCTAGAGACGAATTCTTTTCTTGCTAGCTATTGAGACTTAATATGTTATCATCCGCACCGACTCCAAAAAGAGCTGATTAAGTATGTTTAAGTCAATATTATTTTTCGCTTTCTAGATTAATTTTGAAGACTGTATTTAGTTTTTTATAAAACTTATTCTATTTCACAATTTTAAGTGTTAAGTCTTAAACGAAATGTAACCATTGAAAATCATTCATTATAGAAGTCGTTTATAAAGATTATTTTTTAACAGCGGGGTCCAGATCTACTTATAAGGTCATCTGTCAGGTCGATCTGTATGTCAGTCTCCGCAGCGTTGTCATCTGTCAGGTCAATTAGGTCTATCTGTCTGTCTCTCTCTGGTTACTTGTTTGTCAGTCCCTCTCTAGTCTGGTCGTTATTTCCTTTGCCGGTATAGACAAAGAAACTACATCAGTAACCAGTTGAGGACTCGCAAAGTTCGTACGATTTAATTGGTATTAAATTATTATTATTATTGGTATTATTACCTTAGCCGCTTTAGTAGAGATCTTTTGCGAGAAGCTCAACCGACCATGCCACTTAAGTAGTGACTCGTCAATTGCGATATTTTGCGAGGGAAGATACAGAGTGCTGAACTTTTTTTGCAAGCTTTTTAGCACTGGCTGTATCTTGCGCAGCTTCAGTTTATCTTCAGTCAAGTTTTCTGTCACACTGTTGCTGGTCAAGTGAAACACCCTTTTCAAAAGAACGAAACAGTTATATTTCATTATGTTTCCAAAGTATTTCAGAGTTCATTTTCCTTCCAATACTCACTTTCGACGGTAAGTGGAAATATACTCTGAAAAATGAGTATGTAAAGGAACCTGGCCATCTCACATCGATCGGTGTTAGTCCACTTCTCAGTCTGCAGTTGGGAGTGGTGTTTCATGAACGAGCAAATCTAAAAGTTCATCATAAAAGAACTTTAAAAATATATCTAACGGTGTTAGGTCATTTGTCCAGTCAAAGTCAAGGTAGTCGGCCGGTACTAAGTCGTGCAGTACTTTGTCTGCTTCGTCCGGGATGTGAGTAGGTTGTGTATGAACGTGATTAAGATTTTCCTCTAATAATGAACATTCTTCCAATTCTTCCTCATCGCTCAGTTCTTCAACCACCTGCTGGTCTATCCACGCTCTAAGTGTGTTTTCGGCATTTTTATAACCCATATCTAATAACAAAAAAATGAATATGTATTGTCACTCCGAATAAAATGAAACTAAAATAACGCAATACATTCAGAACCACATTTGCGATGTTAGACTTACTTATCGATGGTCTGGATTGTCTTCGAGAGGAGCAGACCAACAAAGGCGGTGCTGACGCTGATACTGGTCCGCACCCTGGCAAGATTATGTGGGTAAAAAAGGAAGTCAATATGTCTCATAAGAAGTCAAAAGAATATGCCATAGTTCAAATAAGTCGCTGTTTCACCTTTCAGCGGGAATTGGCGCCGTGGTGTCTTTTCATGCGGCTGAGGGATGGGTGGCCGGGTCCTTTGAGAGGAGCAAACGGATAGGGTAGTCGAAGGTGGAGCTTTGCTGGATCCGCACACAGGCAAGATTCTGTAAGTAAAAAAGAAAGTTAATGTGTCTCTCAAAAAGTCAAAAAAATATGCCAAAGTTCAAATAAGTCGCTGTTTTACCTTTCAGCGTCGATCTGCCACCATTGCGCGAAGTCTGGTCGTTCATCCCTACTCACGGAGCACTCGACAAAGACGTGTGCACCTACATCTATTCTACCTTTAATCTAGAACTACAAATACGTTCTAATTACTTCAAAAAGTGATTGTTATGGTGCCTGTACTTTTCCCCGAACAGGGTAAGTGTTGCAATGTAATTTTGTATGACCTTTAGTTGTAAGTTTGTGAAAAACTTACAACTAAAGGTCATACATGATGATATTTCATGTAACGTCATGTTCACGAACCTAAATTACTTATTAATGCTAATTGCTTTAATTTACTTATTCTCCTAAACTTTCCGCTTATATCATTTTGACAAAATACATGACATTGCATGACCTTCATCCGACCAAATGTACTGTACGTACCATAAGAAATTAGAATACTTACACTATCAATCACAAATTCATAATCCCTGTCGGTTTCCATCAGTGCTTTTTATAATTTATGAACTGTGATACGTTTTAAAACTGTAACTTATGCATTTAAATCTAATCTTAGTGACTCATGTAACCTACCCTACCTAACTAAGATTATTCTAATTAATTTTAAGGTTAACTGCTTTTTCTTATTGATTTGATTTTGCAAGCCTCATCTTTGATCACTATTTTATGCTAATCATTATCATTGTTTCACCTTGCACCGCTACGCTGCTGATCACGAAACGTTACGGTCAAACGTTGCAGTCGGTACATCCCTAAAATGTCTGGTTTTTATGATATTCCAGGGACTTCTGTACCGGTACCGGCAAGCTACCCAGGGCAACTAGAACGTCACGTTACCCGACTGCCACGGTCTACCACTCCGGACCCGCAACCTACGCCCGGTGTTCCAGGATAGTGATACGAAGCATTTCTTGCGTAATCGGCTCAGTGAACATAAAGTTACCCACCCCTGCTCTGCTGTAATACTGTAATAAATTTCCTAAGATTACATAATGTAAACTACGACTGAATTGTTTGACTTAATATCCAAAAACGTCACACTATGTACTTATCACGATTCATGCGATACAGCTTCGTGACTGTCGAACAGACAGACGGTCAGCGGAGTCTTAGTAATAGGGGGACCCTACCGTTTTACCGTTTGGGTACGGAACCCTAAAAAGAAAGATAGTATATAAAACATTAATAGATGTTGTCTCTAATATTTTTTAATCAAAATTCATAAATTAATCAAGATTCAGAACACCATTTTTTTTTTACATTTAATATTTACTTAATCAAGCTAATTACAAATTAAAGTCCGTCTGCGTTCGCCTGTCTGTCTATCTTTTTGTCATGTAAATGCAAATTACCTGAAACTGTTGAACAGATTTGAATACGATTTTTATTATTAAATAGATTGATTCACGAGGAAGATTTATATATAATAATAATAAGATTGCAAAGTATTATTTAATTTTTATGATACTTCGCTGAATGATATTTATTGATCACGTTGGAAAAAATCCTTCTAACTACCGTGCGAAGCCAGGACGGTTCGCTAGTCATAACTGAAAAACAGGTAAATATCTTAATTCACTTCAATCTTGCGTAAGAGCTATCGAATAAAACAATTCTGAGACAATAAGCGAAGTCATAGTCCAGTGCATACATATTATTTAAAGTTAACATACATTATGATGGTTAATAATAAGATAACTTTTAGATTATTGATAGATTTATAGACACATTAATGACGCATGACGTCAGTTGCGTAATCGTTTCCGTCGTAGTGCTAGCAACAGTCACGTTGCCTAAAATGCATGATGCGTACTGCTTCAGGGCTGGTACAAATGCTAAGACGAATTTTATTACTTATTAAATTCCAGATTTTAATAGTAGTTCTTATAAATGTTGTAAAATACCAAATTAAATGATTGAACTAGGTTTTATATTTTTCTATGAAATAAGTAATTATTGTAAAATTATAAATAGCGGTGGTTTCTTGAAATTGAGATGGTTACTAGAGAGTAATTTGCACATTCATAATAAAATTACGGTTGCTTTGATCATTTGTACTCGTTACTATTTGTTTGTATATGAAATGGTCGAAAATGTCTACGTATAACCCATTTGAATTACTACTTGTTGTGTATTGATTGTACCATCACTAGTGTTAGTGATATACAACACTGATCGCGTTGTCAGTATGACATTTGTGTTTTGGCGCCGAATGAGGAACCTCTGGATAATAAAGGTTTTCAGTAAATAAAAAGAAGTATCAATCAGTAATTAGCAGTATCCTTATTGAAATACAACATTGGCGACGAAGCGGAAACGAATCGACGAAGATATTGGAGCTCAATCAAGATGATTGGGTCGATCGAGCACTACAAGTCAGAAACTGACTTTGAAACATATATGGAAAGGATGGAGCAGTTTTTTAAAGTTAATGAGGTGAAAACTGAGAAAAAGGTGGCAATGTTTTTAACTTTAATTGAACCGTAAGGGCACACTGACATATGACACTTTGAGGAACTTAATTGCACCAAAAAAACCATACGATTCGGATTATGAAAACTTGGTGAAAATCTTACAAAATTATTATGTGACAAAAAAATCGGTTATTGCTGAAAGATTCCAATTTTACAAACCCTAAATGATTACATACTGGAATTGAAGGTTAAGGCAAGCAGTTGTAGTTTTGGAGAGTTTTTAAACCAAGCACTGCGGGATAAATTTGTCTGTGGCATCAAAAACGACCAAATCATTAAGCAGCTCTTGATAGAAAACGAATCTTTGACTTTTGAAAAAGCTATTCAAATAGCAAATAATTATGAAAATGCAGAAAAGGGGGTACACAATATGCAACCTTTACCCAATACTATTGCGAGACTAAGCAGACTGGAGTGTACACGTTGTGGAGGTACCCATAAGTACGGACGCTTGTTTCAAAAGATCCTTGACTTGCTTTGTCTGCAAAAAAGTGGGCCACATTGCCATCAAATGCAGGTTCAACAATAGTTCAGCGCAGAAGCCTAGAAGTTTTAATACTGCTACCAACAAGTCAAGAGTAAATAATGTGGGGCCTTCTGAAGTCGAAGAAAATGATACAAAGGAAATAATTCTTGGAAGCATAATGAATATAGAAGAGGATCCGGCTTGCATGGAATTTTGACTAGGATCAAGCTGAGTGAAAATGCAGATCGACACAGGGGCATGTAAAACAGTTATTCATGAAAGTGATTTCATAAAACATTTTAAGTCATATCAAATGAAAGAGTGTTCTACAAGGTTAAAAACTGTATCAGGAGACTATTTGCCAGTATGTGGAAAGGTATTTATTCAAATGTGTATTAATAATGAACAAAAGTGTTTAGAGTTGATTATAATTAAAAGTGATAAGTATTTTGCTCCCCTATTAGGAAGAGATTGGTTAGCAGTCATACACCCTAACTGGAGAAAAAGCTTTGTGAAAAATTTGGATATAAATAAAGTCACAGGATTAGTACAGATGGTAGATAGTGATAGGTTAGCATTGATAAATGCCGTGCAAATGAGTTACAAAAATGTTTTTAATCAAGAGAGATCCTCTCATATTAATAACATGAAGGCTAAACTAAAGTTAAAAGATGGGGCAAACCCTATTTTTCACAAAGCTTATTCAATACCTTATGCTATGAAGGAGGAAGTAGAAAGAGAATTATTGAATATGGAAAAGGCGGGTATAATTAATAGAGTACAATATAGTGAATGGGCGAGCCCTATTGTATTGGCAAAGAGAAATGATAACCAATTAAGAGTTTGTGTGGATTATAAAGTGACTGTTAATAAGGTATTAGATGTGGACCATTATCCTTTGCCTTTGCCTGAGGATATCTTTAATGAACTTGTTGGTGCTAGTAATTTCTGTGTATTAGATCTCTCAGGAGCTTACCAGCAACTTTTACTTGATGATCAGTCAAGAGAATATTTAACCATAAATACACATTTAGGGTTGTTCCAGCCTACTCGATTACAGTTTGGTATCTCTAGTGGGCCCTCGGTTTTTCAATATGTCATGGATCAGATTTTAAAAGGACTTAAAAATGTAAAGTGTTTTATTGACGATGTGGTTATTATTGGTAGTAGGATAGAATGTTATGAAAATTTAATAAAGGTATTAGACAGACTCACAGAATACAATGTCAGGGTCAATTTAGGAAAATGTCAATTTTTTTGCGAGGAAATAAAATTCTTAGGGCATCTAGTAGATAAAAATGGAATTAGACCATTGCCTGACAAAATACAGGCAATCATAAATGCACCAACCACAAAGTCATTGTCTCAGTTACAGTCTTTTCTGGGGTTAATAAATTATTATGGAAAATTTATTCCACGATTGTCAGAAAAATTAGCTCCTTTATACAATCTGTTGAAAAATAATGCAACTAATAATTGGGAATGGTCTGAAGAATGTCATTATGCTTTTAAGAACAGTAAATATTTAATTACAAGTAATAAGCTATTGGTTCATTTTGATAGCAAAAAAGAAATTTATGTGACGACTGATGCTAGTAACTATGGGGTTGGGGCTGTGTTAAGCCATAAAATTGATGGAGAACCCATTTATTTTGCTTCCAGTACATTGAATGATTCTCAAAAAATTACTCTCAGGTGGAAAAAGAAGCACTTGCAATTATATTTGCAGTTCAGAGGTTTCATAAATTCTTATATGGTCTAAAGTTTATTTTAGTAACGGACCATCAGCCGCTCAAGTTTATTTTTGACCCATTAAAAAAAATCCTATAACAGCTTATGCCAGGCTGCAAAGATGGGCACTTTTATTGTCGGGATATCAATATGAAATTTCATACAGGAAGGGTAAACTTCTAGGAAATGCAGATGCATTATCAAGGCTGCCGTTACCTGAGCTAGCTGATGTTACAGACTGTGTAAACTATTTTAATTTTAGTGAGGATAATAATTGCCATGTATGTTTTGAAGAAATTGCATTAGGTACCCAAGAGGATCCCTTGTTCAATCAAGTTTATAAATATGTTATGCAGGGATGGCCAAACCATGTAAAAGATATAAACATGAAACCTTATTTTATTAAAAGATCAGAGCTAACAATAGAACAACAGTGTATTTTATGGGGAAGTAGTCATTGTGACACTTAAATTAAGGAAAAAGAACTTAAATTGTTTTCATCAATCTCATAATGGTGTTGTCCAAACTAAGATGCTTATTAAAAATTACTGTTGGTGGCCAGGGATAAATGATGATATAGAACAGCTTATTGCTCAGTGTGAAATATGTCAATCCTCTAGGAATTATACAAATAGTTGTCCTACAGTTCCTTGGGCTAAAACAAATTGTAATTTTGAAAGAATACATATAGACTTTTTTATGAAAAATAATATAAATTACTTGTTGATTGTAGACTCTCATTCAAGATGGATAGACATACATATAATGAATGGCACTTCAGCTTCGCAGGTCATTGAAAAATTATGTAAAACTTTCGCCATTATAGGATTGCCTATGGAATTAGTTAGTGATAATGGACCACCTTTTACATCCCAAGAGTTTATACAGTTTTTAAAAAGTAATGATATTAAAGTTTCAAAAAGCCCTCCCTATCATCCGCAGTCTAATGGGGTAGCCGAAAGAATGGTTCAAACTGTAAAAAATAGCTTAACTAGGTTGGAAGGCATCAGGTCGGCAGGACTAAGTAAGGAATTGAGTTTTTGTTCATGTATCGAAATACACCTAATTGTAGTGGGAAGTCTCCCAATGAACATATTTTTAA
The DNA here is from genome assembly GCA_950371115.1 of Anania fuscalis. Classification (NCBI taxonomy): domain Eukaryota; kingdom Metazoa; phylum Arthropoda; class Insecta; order Lepidoptera; family Crambidae; genus Anania; species Anania fuscalis. Next base: position 11,829,610 of record OX493344.1, read on the forward strand.
GCATACACCAAAAATACCACTTGACTCAATGAAACCTCCAAAAACCGTTACTGAAAATAATCCGGTTATTGGTCTGTATCAGGTTGGGGAGTCTGTCTGGTGTAAGAGTTTTGATAAAAAAATGTGGATAAAAGGTGTTGTCTCAAAATGCTTGTCTCCAGTAAGATATTTAGTTGTAGTAAATGGAATTGAGAAATGTTAATGGTAGTGCGTTACGGAAGTGTAGTAGTGAACAAAGTGAACAAGAGCCTCGACAGTACAGAACAATTAAGGACTGGTACTGTAGAAACCCTAGTATAAGTGAAAGTAACAATGGTGAGACAATGGAAGCAGAGGAAAATGATAGGGAAATAAGAGTGGAAGGAAACGATGCGGAAGAAAGGGTAGAATTGCGAAGATCTAAAAGAGTGGTGAAAGCACCAGACAGGTTGAAGCTGTAAATCTATAATGTTATTTGTATTGTAAATTTAGTGTTAAGATTGTTTGATCTGTACTGTAACCTTTGAAAAGGGGGAAAAATGTTGTGTATTGATTGTACCATCACTAGTGTTAGTGATATACAACACTGATCGCGTTGTCAGTATGACATTTGTGTTTTGGCGCCGAATGAGGAACCTCTGGATAATAAAGGTTTTCAGTAAATAAAAAGAAGTATCAATCAGTAATTAGCAGTATCCTTATTGAAATACAACACTACTATATTCACATTGTTTGAATTTTTCATGATTTAACAGAGTACGATTAAGTAAAATATCTCTTCTCTGTCAATAATTTCAAAACGTTGTTTTATTTACAATCGTGAATGCTAACAGTCTGTATTAGGATTTCGCAAGCGTAAACTTTTGCGTAAACGTTCGTGACAACCCTAACATAATTTGCTTAATTTTCAAGATTTTTCCTTTAAAATCGGTAATTTTCGGGTAGAGCTTCATTCTGTGCTTCGAAGTGGTCAAGAGTGAAGAACTTGCTTCAGTGACGTCACACCAGCTCGAGGAGTCTCCCTCTTCTACTCTACATCACTCATCAGCTGCAGCAGTAAAATATTGTGAGTGTTCAATATGTGAGTACATTTTATCGTGTTTATACGGTGATAGTCGTCAAGGTCCTAGAGTCTTAGGAACTGTGCCCACTATCGGAACCGCACGGCAAGATATTTTTGGTTGATGAATAGTAATGTATCTTAAGTTATAACAGTACGGTTGAAATTGCAATGTTAATGTTCGGCATACCTCGGTATGCGAATATCTAACCGGCAGCCTTCAACGTAATTTCAACCGTACTGTTAATACATAAGATATATTACTATTATTCAACTAAAAATCCCTTGCCGTGGCGTGTAATAGTGTGTGCCGTTCAGCTTAGGGTTGTAGCACACTACTTCGGAAACGAACGAGCGAAATATAAAAACTTCAATACTAATTTCGTTGTTTTGCTTGTTCTCCCCTTGGCAACCGCAGTAGTGTGCTACCGACGTTAGGCTGATTCTCCATGACAGAGCGAGCGCCGTGATACATTACGCGTTCACTGAATCAACGATGACGTATTTATACAAATTAATGCGCAATGTATGGCCACGCAAGCTCTCGCTACTATAGCTCTATCCACCGTTGTCGTTGAGACTGCAGTCATAAGGTAGGTTCTACACTCACGAATTCAGACGTGCGGTAAGTAGCGCGAGCGCACCCTGACGCAAACGATGCAGCCGCGGTACACATGTCCAAAGCACGAGTATGTAATTAGCCAAAGATTTACGTAGCTTCATGTTAGGAGAGGTTTACATAACGGTGATTGAACAGTATTGTAACTGCTAAGCGTGGTGTGTTTTAAGGCGTGATGTTCGACTGACCGTTATTCCATAGTTTATTCTGACGTCAAGCTTATTTGTAATGTCATGAGTTAAAATGTGTGTGTATTTTTTACAGGTCTGACTCGGAGCTTGACGTATTCGAACCCGAACTAAAATCAATTCCGAAACGAAAAGCCGGATCCAAGGACAGTAAAAGGTAAGGAACTAACATTGTTTTTCTAGATTTTCAGTCTCCGTGTTAACAGATGTACGTCTTTCTATTTTTTATTTCCACCTTCTAGTTTCAGGTTGTTTAATGGGATTTATCTTTAAGTAACACATTTTTTTATGTTACAGATCCTCGTCATCAAAAACACCCAAGCACGCCAAGACAGAAAAGCTGGATGTACTTGGTTTGCTGTCAGAAGACGAGACAAGCGCAGCTGCTGATCACGCTAAACGAACACCAGCGCGCCTCAAGCGCTTGGCAGCATCAGCAGCCGCGTAGCGAACGGCTCCGTGGTGTGGCGCGCCCTGCTCGACGGGGAGTACTACGTCGAGACGCGAGTCTACCTCGCCGAGGAGGCCCTCTCCGCGCTGCCCGAGACACGCTACAAGAAGGCGCTCGCCACCCTCAAGGTGCAGCTCGACTGTGGCCAGCCTGAGTGGACCTGTCTGCAGAGGTTCTTGCAGAAAGCGAAGTCCACCTTGTTCGCTGACAGCAAACCAATATTTTATGACAATTAATAAATAGATATTTAGTTTAAAATAGATATTAGTTATTATTATTACAAAATGATATTTTATCTTTAATTTCCCCTACCCCAATGCCCTTAGGTAAATAAAATAAATAGATAGGTAATTTTATTGGTAAATACGAAGGTAAAATTTATGGTGGAGGTTAAGGTAAAGGTTAAGGTAATAAGGTATTTAGGTTTAATAGGTTTTACAACTTGGTGCTTATAAACGCTAAGTTTTCATTGGTTTGTAGGTATATGGAACACGCCTATATCCGCTATTAGCTTGATGAGCTCGAGAGATACGATGCGAACGCGCGTGTCACTGCACAGTACCTAAGCGAGAGAAGGCTCAGAGATTTTTTTTTTCTTATCCAAAGCCAATGAAAATTTGCCGTTTATAAATTCAAGAGTTATCTACAGTCAAAACCTTTTATAACGACATCGTTTACAACGACCTATCGGTTATTACAGCCAGATTGTATGGTCCCGTCCGAATTTCTAGGAAACTATTCAGTAAACAAACCGCTTATAACAATATCGGATACAGCGACATATCGCTTACAACCGCTCCTTGTCTCAGCAAAACAAAACAATACAAACGATTTTAAATCTTATTGATAAGCATTGAAGAAATCTTTAGGCATATTTTTACTTACGTACTTTCTCCCACCTTATCCGAACCTCTTGGCGGCCATTTGACCTTCCATATTTTACACCAATTGTTTAGTGCGCTAGTTGACTGCGTGAGTAACATCATCATCATCATCATCATCATCATCATCATCAGCCCACACTAGTCCACTGCTGGACATAGGCCTCTCCAATTGCACGCCACTCTGCACGATCCACGGCTACTCTCATCCAGCTCCTGCCAGCAACCTTGCGAAGATCGTCACTCCATCTAGTCTGAGGGCGTCCCACACTACGCTTGCCGACACGCGGTCTCCACTCAAGAACTCGTTTACCCCAGCGGTTATCGGTTCTGCGACAAATATGGCCGGCCCACTGCCACTTCAGCTTGCTTATTCGATGGGCTATGTCGATGACTTTAGTTTTCTGTCGGATTACCTCATTTCGGATCCGATCCCTCAGAGAAACTCCGAGCATAGCCCTTTCCATAGCTCGCTGAGCGACTTTAAATCTGTGGACCAGCCCTATCGTGAGTGTCCACGTTTCGGCTCCGTATGTCATGACGGGTAGGACGCACTGATTGAAAACTTTCGTCTTAAGACTTTGTGGAATGGGCGACGTAAATACTCGACGTAATTTCCCATATGCTGCCCAGCCCAGCTGTATTCTTCTACTGGCCTCTCTCTCGAAGTTGTTTCTGCCCAACTGCAAGATTTGCCCGAGGTAGACGTATTCCTTAACAATCTCGAGATCACTGCCTTGCACTGCAATCGGTTCCGGAATGATGTGGTCGTTGAACATAACCTTGGTTTTGTCCAGGTTCATCCGCAGACCGATGCGTTGAGAAGGATCAGCAAGGCCGTTCAGCATGGATTGTAGATCCTGCAACGTTTCGGCCAGATGACGATGTCGTCCGCAAATCGCAAGTGTGAGATGTATTCACCGTTGCTGTTGATGCCTTGTCCTTTCCAGTCCAGCATTTTAAACACATTCTCCAAGGCATTTGTGAACAATTTGGGGGATATAACATCCCCTTGTCTCACACCTCGATGTAAGGGGATATGTTTAGTTTGCTGGTTCTGTACTTGGACGGCCATTGTGGCTGCATTGTAGAGACACCTCAACACTTGGATATATCGCCAGTCGACTTGGCATCGCTGCAGGGATTCTAGAACAGCCCAGGTCTCGACAGAGTCAAACGCCTTCTCATAGTCCAGAAATGCTAAGCACAGGGGTCGATTGTACTCTTCGCACTTCTGTATAATCTGCCGCATTGTGAAGATGTGGTCTATGGTGCCGTATCCTCCTCGAAACCCGGCCTGCTCTGGTGGTTGAAATTCGTCGAGTCTTCGCGCAAGGCGGTTTGTGATGACTCTAGAAAACAGCTTGTAGACGTGGCTTAGGAGCGAAATGGGTCGGTAGTTCTTCAATAGGGTCTTGTCTCCTTTTTTTAAGAATAACACGACAACACTCCTACTCCACGCCTCCGGAGTTCTCCCATCAAAGAGAACAGTGTTAAAGATGTGTTGGAGTTCCTTTAACACAGGTTTACCGCCTGCTTTAAGGAGCTCAGATGTAACACCGTCCTCACCAGGGGCTTTTCCGTTTTTGAGCTGTTTAAGAGCCATCTCAATTTCGCCTAGGCTGACTTCTGGCAAGTCTTCGGTAAAGTGGCGAGTCAATGTGGCTCTGGATTCCTCATTTTCGGGATCAGGTTGAGATGCATGCGAGGCGTATAGCTGGCTGTAGAAGTTTTCAATTTCCGAAAGAATCTCCGGCCTTGAAGCAACGACTACGCCACTGGCCGTCGTCAATTTCGTCAAGTGGCTTCTCCCGAGAGACTGGACAAACACTTTCGATTCCCGATTTTGCTCAATCGCTCGTTCAATTGAGCGTGTATTGGAGCATCGGAGGTCGTAGCGTACTAGTTTGCCAATCTTCTTGTTAAGAGCCTTTTGTTCAGACGAAGTGACAGGTGGGTCCTCACGTCGTTCCTTCATAAGCCTAAGAGTCTCATTCGAAAACTTCGACTTCTTGCCTTTACGCTGAGTTGCGCAAAATCTCGTACCTTCCTTCCTGAGGATTCCGACCACTTTTTCGAGGGCCTGGTTTGTATCAACAGCATTTGTGGTTTCCATGGCAGCAAATCGGTTTTCCAGTTTGGTCTGGAACGTTTCGGATCCCACGATGGTTTGGAGCAGGTTAGGAGGGAGCCTGGACTTCATCAAGCGGACACGTTCGAGCTTAAAGTTGATATTCAGAGAGCCTCGGACAAGTCGGTGATCACTGCCGGTATTAAACCTGTTAATCACTGAGACGTCTCTGAATATATGCTTCTTATCCGTCATGATGAAGTCGATCTCATTTTTTGTCTTATTGTCGGGGCTTCGCCATGTCCACTTTCTTTGGGGCTGTTTCTTGAAGAAAGAATTCATCAAAAAAAGCCCCTCTCTCTCGAGAAAGTTGACAAGCATTTGCCCCCTATAATTTCTACTGCCAAAACCAAAGGATCCTACTACCGATTCGCTGCGATTTTGTACTCCCACTTTGGCGTTGAAGTCCCCCATAACAACGTTGTAGTGGGCCTTGGTGGTGAAGTGTAAGGCCTTGGATATGTCTCCGAACATATCCTCCACTTCATCGTCAGAGTGTGTCGAGGTCGGTGCGTAAACTTGCACAACCTTGAGGCTATACCTCTCGGTTAGCTTGATAACGAGGTACGCAACCCTGCTCGACACACTCGACACTTCCACAACATTGTCACAGAGGGTTTTGTGTACCAGGAACCCTACGCCACCCTGGGATAGCTGGTCTCCCTCTCGGTAGTACATAAGGTAGCCCGATTCAAGGGTTACGGTGTCCTCCCCCTCTCTTCGGACTTCACATAGCCCAAGAATATGCCACCTTATCCGTCCGAGTTCCTCTTCCAGTTGTGCCAGGTGTTCATCGAGCCGTAGCGTGCGTCCGTTGTACGTTGCCAGGGTCAGTTGTTTATGGCGACCTTCCGTAACACCACGCATGAATTACAGCCGATTGACAAATCGGTATTTCGATCCTTTGAATATCACTGGGACGAGGAAGTCTTAAAGTACTGGTCAGTACACGAAGACAGGAAAATAACAAAACAACGTTTTGGGATGTTATTTTCCAAGGCGTGGGATAAAGCTGCAACACCTGCTAATATCAAATCTGGATTTGAAGCCACCGGAATTTTCCCATTTAATCCAGAAAGGATACCCGAAGAGGCATACGCTCCTAGCATCAAGAAAATAATGATCCCAATGATAGCGATAGTATTACTAGTGAGAATCTGTTGATTCCTTCTCAAGGAAATGAAAATAATATTGACAGCGATGCTACAAATGCTAGTGAAAATTTGTCAATTCCTTCTCAACAAAATGAAGATATCATTGACAGCCACGATACTAATGCTAGCGAAAATGTGTTGATTCCTTCTCGTGGAAATGAAGATCCTTTTGACAGCGATGCTACTAATGCTAGCGAAAGTATCTTAATTCCTCCTCAAAGAAATGACGATCACACTGAAAGCAATGCTGCTGTTGCTGGCAAAAATCTGGTCATTCCTGCTCATGTAAATGATAATCCCAATGACAGCACCCCTTTTGATGTCAGTGGAAATCATTTCTTCTCTGTTGAAAACCCGGTGCCTATACTGCATCCAGATCAAAAAGATTCCCAGACACGTGGACATCTATTGCCAAACACTGCAAATCGTTCTAATAATAATTCAAAGCACCCAACTCAAGTAGATAGAGTTTATGATGATTTCGATAGTAGCGAAGAGATTCCTTTAGCCAAGTTAAAACAGCACAAGAATAATAGAGACTCGAAAACTGAATCAAAAGTCTGCTCCACTACACTTAATGAGTCATATTCATCTTTTTGTGAAATTTTAAAAACCCCGGAGAAGACGTCAAGTCCAAAAACTAAAACTAGAGCAAAAGCTATTAATAGTCTGGCACAGGAGCTAACAAAATCAATGTTTACAGAGAAAAATAATAAGCCAGGACCATCCAATGCAAGTAAACAAAAAATTGAAAATAAGCCAGGTCCATCTAGAGCGTCTTCTCAAAAAAGGAAACAATATTCTACTAAAATGAACAAGACTGAAGCAGTCACTTCTAAGGTTAATCAAAAAGGCAAAGGACATACTAAAAAATCTAAAAACTCTTGGTATTGTTACGTTTGCGATGAGAATAGAATAGCAGATATGAGAATATGCTTTTTATGTCAAACATACGTCCATGAAGACTGTGTTGGTTTAACAAAAGAAGACACTGATAAATTTATTTGCACTCGGTGCAGTCAGGACTAATTCTAAATATTTATTTTATTAGATTTACCTACTTTTTTCTAGTTTAACATATCAATGTGATTTATCTATCAAGGATCTCAAAGTTTACGTTTTATTTTTGATAATTTTGTTGATTATCTATAAGTATAATATACTTAGCATTTTAAGTTTAAAATTAAGAAAGACTTGTTGAGTCTCATTGTTGACTTTATCTTTTAATTTAAATTTTTGTAAAGGTACTTAGTTCCTTATTTGTAATGAATATCGCCCAAAGAATATCTTTTAAATAAATCTTCTATTAAAATATAATAACTATTTTTATTTCATTTTATTTAGAAGTTTTTTAACTAACTAATTCATACAGTAAATATGGCCACATGTATGGGCATATTTACCTCCCCCGTCAGAAATATGGCCAATTTCTATATTTTGAAAAATGTTGCAAATACTTTTTTATCATTTGAAGTCTTTACATTTTTTTGCCTTTTTTGTAAAGATAAATAACCACTCCTTAGAAATGAGTGCTAAAACTTTCTTGTTTTAGCTTTATTATTATTAAAAAAGCATACCAAACCTTAAGGTGGCCATATTCGACCCAGGTACCTAATATTGAAAACAGCAAAGATATTAAAAGTCTTTCTGTTCTGGATGCAATTCTAATGATATCGGAAGCTTGGGAAAAGGTCACACAGGCCACTATAGCTAACTGCTTTCGCCATGCAGGTTTCACAGATATCTCTCTATCACAAGCGGTGGACGACGATGATATTCCGTTAGCGAGACTGATACAATCTGTAGATGACAACGTACCACTTGCTGAGCTGGTTACCCAGTTGCAAAGATCTACTGCTACAGAACAAAGAATTGAGATAGAGGAATTTATTGGAATAGATGTCGCCGTGTGCGCCTTAGCTACTGAGAAAGAAATTCTTGCAGAAGCTGAAAATAACAACCGTAACACTGACGAAGAAAACAAAGACCAGCAAGACCTTGGAGAACAGTTTCAGCCAACAACAATTTCCGAGGCTCTTAACGCTGTAACAGTTTTGCAAAAATTTGTTGCCTTTAACGAACATTTGATATTGATGATACTCATACCTTGAGGAGTATGAAACGTAAAATGCAAAATTTATTTGAGATTGGACTAAAAAAAAAAAAAGACTAAAATGACTGATTACTTTAAAAACTAATGTAGTTTTATAACAGGCATGTTTGCGAAGGCCCGGGTGGATGGTTTCCATGCCATTATGCGTAAAAGAAGCGCCTCTCTGCTGAACCGATGGCGCGGCAGCACTAACAGCATTTTGAAAGCCCTAGCTAACCGCTAGGACTGCCCTCTATTAGCCCACTTGTTCAAACTACACACCACCCTGTTATAATATTATAATTGTATTTTTTAATTTTTGACATTACTTTTGTGCTGTGTCTTGATTTTAATAATGATTTTAATTTTAATTTTAATTTTGATTATAACCTGCATTTTAATTATGTTCTACTTCAGTTATTAATGGATTTTATTTATTATAAGCAGTAAAATATTTTGTAAATACTAACACTATCAGTAAGTTAAAATGTAACTAACACTTTTATGGGCAAAGCCTGAAATAAAGATTATTATTATATTATATTATTATATATAACCCGTAACTGTAAGCCGCTAAGTACATTTTGTATTCTAATTACATATTTCGTAATAAATAACTACTGTACTTGTGTATATGACTGTATTGCTTATAACGACTATCGGATATTATTTTAGAGTCTACATCTGATGCAGTTCACAGTTTAACAGAATATGTAACACAAGAACTTGGCAAAGGGAACAAAACTTTGGGTGTTTTCCTAGATTTGGCGAAAGCTTTTGATACCGGGTAACAAACTGGAGGCAATGGGAGTAAGAGGAACTCAACTGGAACTCTTTACAGACTATTTACAGGACCGAAGGCAATGTGTGCGGATAGGCAATACCACGAGTGATGAACAACAAACGTCTGGGTATGGTGTTTCCCAAGGAAGTATCCTTGGCCCTACTCTGTTTCTGGTATATATCAACGACCTTTGCAATCTTAATTTAGAACATGCTAAAATAATAACATACGCTGACGATACGGCGCTAATATTCACAGGCAAAACCTGCACGGAGTTATATAATAATGCACAGCTAGGCTTAAATGTAGTAAATAACTGGCTTCACTGCAATTTACTAACGTTAAGTGCTGACAAGACTAAATACATTTATTTCTACATGCGCAACCGCGACCATTATGTTGATAATAAATATATGCACATCAATGTCAAAACGTGACAGTTAATCCATGTAACTGTCCTACTATCCTCAACACAAAAAACCTAAAGTATCTTGGAATTACAATGGACGAGACACTCTCCTTTAGACCCCACATCGAAAATCTGGTAAACAGGGTACGCAAACTGATATACGTTTTTAAAAAACTTCGATTAATCGCGGATTCAAAACTAATTACACAAGTTTATCTAGCCTTATGCCAATCTATAAAATCCAATATTGTATCACGTCTTGGGGTGGAACACTGAAAACTGTAATGATCCCACTCGAACGAGCCACGAGAGCAATTTTAAAAGTAGCTAACTCACTTCCCTTTTTCTACCCTACACATCTCCTATATAAATCCTGCAATGTGTTGACTGTCCGCCAACTTTTTGTAATGCACACAATACTAAAAAAACACGCAATGCTTCCCTATAACGCTGAAATTACTAATAAAAGACGGAAAGATATAGTTTGCATTACGCAATCAACGTCTCGCTTTACTTTTACAAATAGGTTTTTTTCATATTTAGGCCCATTTTTGTATAATAAAATAAATAAATATTTTTACATCCATGAACTTAATTATTATAACTGTAAAATAGCACTAGATAAATATTTTAAAAACTTGTCTTACGATGAAACGGAAGAATTACTTGTAGCTTGTAAATAAAAATAGTTTTGTAGTTTAAACAACTCGCAATTATAATGTTACCTTTTTTTTTTTTACTTGAGATGGGCTTACTCTTGACCCCAATCTTGCCTTATTTAATTGAGCTCTACTTAAGTTCAATTATTGTTAATTTGTGCAACCTAAATATACTTAAGATCTCTCACGCCTGAAGCACAGGTTTCACCTAGTTCAGGCAAAATATTACTTCTGCACTTTTTAGATATAAGTTACAATAGCCATAGCCAAATGTAACTGCCTTTTAAGTTTTTAATAAACAATTTTATTTAATATTAAAGGCAGTCAGCAGTCATATTGCCATTTCAAGAAACTGCCCTATTAAAATACAAAAAGTTGAGGAAAACAAGCGTAAAATTATTCACAGGCAGTCTTACAACTTTGAGTTTCCACAACTGAACAAGCCGTTATTTGCTAAAGTAGCAGCCTATTCATCTAAACAACAACAACAACCTAAACCCATCCAAACTAAGGACAACAAAGATTTTGTAATAGGAATTTATTAACAATGATAAAATGCTAAATGCATTTATTAAACCTTCACAAGTCACAACACTGTTTCATAAGGACAACAAGTTAGCAGTAAATTCACAAACAATTAAGGAGCTCTTTATAAAAAATTAAAATTCATAATGAGTAGTAGGTTTCCATTTAATTAAAAATCTGTCAACACAATATCCAAAGTTTAAAACCAAAATTGCCTCTGGTGCAAAATTTTCTTTACACTAATGATATAGACACCTTAATTTTAAATGACACTTGGCTTAAGCCTACAAACTACATAAATATTAAAGAATACAAATTTCTACACAAAGATACAACAAATGGTTATGGTGGAGTAGCTATTTTTTTGTAGAGTCTTTTAAATGTTCATTGATTAACACTCAATTTAGATAGCATACAGAGTATAGGTTTACTATTAAAACTAATAAGTAATGTATTGAAAGTTAAAGTAAAAATATCTTCATTTATTCTAAAATAATAATTAATTAAAAACCGTGAGCCCATAGTAATTTGCCTAGTAACTGTTTTCTGGCAACTGCGATACAAGCTATGCTTAGTGCAGAGGCCGCTGTACCGTGAAATATGCCAACATTGCCTTCAAGGATAACTTTGCCCAAAGAACAGTTTATAAGCATCCCTAAGTTATGCAAAAATATTTTATTATTCTGGCACCATTGATTGACATTAGTGTAAAAAAGGTTATATGTATGGCAATACTGACTGTCGTATTTGTTGCTAACTTCATTTAGTAACTTGTTCTAACTTGTCGAGGGAGGTGCATGTTTTTGCGGGCAAATTTAAGTGCAAATTAAGAAGTAAATTCTTAAAGATGGCGAAAACACAGGTGAGTTTACTTTATAACATGTCATTAATAACGATTTGTAGAGTACGTTAATGTAAGTGTCGCAGCTCAGGGTCTTTCAAAACTAAAGTTATGATGATGGGCAAAGTTATCTTATAATATTACGACCTACGATTGACAACATTGCCCGTCATCAATAAAGGCTTAGGGTTGGCACATTACGAAATCTTGTATTACTATTTGTTTCCTTTTTAATTTATGGCTACTGATAAGCTTATTAAATTTTTAACATATTGAGTACCTATTTAATTAATATGATTCAAATATGACATTCATTAGTTAGGTAGTGGTTACCTGCTCTACACTACCATAATATAGAACTGTTTTTTGAATTTTTATACTGGCCGTCCCCTTGTTGGTAGTATGCCTGTTTCCGAAGCTTCGAATCCTACTCAGGGCAAACATTCATGAGATGACATTTCGTGTTTGCCTCGTGTTTGGATGTGTGTGTTTAAATAAATATTTTGTGTTTATTTAAATAAATATTTATTTATGTATAATAATTATGTCGAGATGACAAATCTTCATACATATTTATTTATTATAATTATTATTTCTTCTAATATATGTTGCTGAGAGTTGCATGGTTTGTTTCAGAAAAATAAACATAAATCTCGAATTCGACAGAGGAAATCAAGACGAATTATTGGATCCAGGGTGTACAAAAACTACTCCGAAGGGTGTACAAAAACTACTACTAAAATGTTAAAACTTGCTTGCGAATCAGTAGAATCAGGCCAAATTTCTTCGCGAGATCTATAAAAGTAGATCTCGCGAGAATAAAATAAAAAACAAACATTTGAAGTCAGTGGGTCATCCTACTGTTTTATCAGCTGCGGAAGAGAATCAAATTGTAAGAGTTTTACAAGCTTCCAGCGATTTTGGCTCCCCGCTTACTAAGGTAGATCTAAAACTCGTAGTTCATGAATATCTAAAGAAAAGTTCTCGAGATCATATGTTTAAGAATCAGATTCCCGGGGATGCATGGGTCCATGGCTTTTTGGCGAGAAATGCTGACAAATTGACAGTGAGAACCACTTAAAATATTTCAAAGGCGAGAGCTGAAAAGGGACCTCAAGAAATAGCTGAATACTTTGACAATTTAAGCACAACGTTAAAGGACATACCAGCAGAAAACATGGTCAACTTTGATGAAACAAAGTGCATTTTTCGGAGGGGAGTGAAATACCCCGAAAGAATAGCTAACTGCAATTTGTTGTTACCTTTAAGCATAGTGATAGGTAAAACACATGAGCCGTCGGCTTCACTCACTCCCTTGGGCTAGAGTATTCACGGAAGTGTTAACGTACCGCTCGGAGCTTTAGGCGCGGCCTGTGCCGCCCCGCGTGACGTCGGCGCCGTCCTGCACGTGTCCGAGCTGTGTTCTGGGGACCGGGAGCTGCGAGCGTTGCACGAGGAGGTACGTCGAGGTTTCACGCTGGAGGCAATGGGAGTCGCAGGTAAGCCCAGAGTTAATCTAGATGATGCTCGCGCCGTCGAGCAACTCGAGCGAACAGCACAGCTGGTTGACGGCAGGTGGCACGTCGGGTTGCCCTGGAGGGATCCGGATTGTACCATGCCCGATACGTTTCCTAGTGCGCTAAAAAGATTGGAGGGAGTGGAACGGAAGATGAGGAAGGATCCAGAATACGGTAAAAGGTACACAGAAAGGATGGATCATTTATTAAATAACGACTTTGCTAGGGAACTTAAAGAGCCAAAACGCACACAGAGGACGTGGCACCTACCACATTTCGGGGTCGATAACCCGAACAAAAGAAAAATGCGTTTGGTGTTTGATGCCGCTAGCGAAGTTGAAGGTTTGTGCTTGAACGATTATTTACTAAAGGGTCCGGATCTACTCACCTCACTGTTCGGAATAATGCTGCGATTTAGCAGTTACTGGTGACATCCAGGATATGTTCCTGAGGATTAAAATTTTATTGCATGATCAAGACGCCTTCAGGTTCCTGTGGAGAGACAGCCCCTCCGATCCAGTACGCACTTACGCTATGACGTCACTTACGTTTGGCGCGAAGTGCTCGCCGTTCGTAGCACAGTTTGTAAAAAATAAAAACGCACTGCGATACGAATCCTTGATATTGAGTATAGGCGTGCGGGTAAAAGAACATATAGCCGACATCAAACATAGACGGAATACTAAGTCTGCAGTGTGTGAACATGCCTTAGATACACCCAACCATTTCATACGATTTGACCAGCCTAAAGTCCTTGCAAGAGAACGACGATTTGTTCCTCGCATGTTACGGGAGGCAATTGAAATTAGAAGACACCCGAATTTCAACAGAGAAGATGGTTGGAAAATACCACCAGCGTGGGATCCTGTTTTAACGAAATCCCATGCTAGGCCCCGCACTGCAAGACCTCTAGATACAGTTAGCTCTTTTTGCGTAGATAGGAACACAAATTAATATTAACTGAGTGACGGTAGTTTATAGTTTTTGAAAATATTGTAAAGACGAATAACACCTTAGTCTACCTGTGACCACGAACGCTGTAAAGTGTTCGAAACGTCAGGTTAAATAAAATGTTAATAAATCGCGAAATAATCCGTAAAAGTAGTTTAATATTTCTAATATACACAAAGAGCAATTGGACCAGTAATAGTGTAGCAGTACTTAGCTCCTTGCCAAAAGAAACTCTAGGGACCGAGGCAGTAAAGTTTAAAACTGATGAACAATGTGACGGCGCGCGCACACTTGGACTAATTTGGTATCCAAGTACGGACGAGTTAGCGTTCGATGTCTCGTTCAAGCGCATTCCCGAAAGTATCGTACAAGGTAAAGAGCGACCTACCAAAATAATTATGCTTCGCGTAGTAATGTTAATATTTGACGTCTATGGGTTTCTTTCGCCTTTTACGGTCCAAGGTAAAATAATGCTGCAGGACACATGGCTGTAAAAAAAAAGGCTGGGACGACGCCATTTCTCAGGATTTGTATAGTAAGTGGCTTAAATGGATTAAATTACTCCAGCTTATTGATAAGATTCGTGTACCGCGGTGTTATCAGCGCGTTAACGTAGGTGCAAGCGAGACAAAAGACGAACCGGTCACCGCCGCCGTAGCATTCCCCACCGGTGCTACGAGTATGCCTACGAAGACAGCCGTCTACGACGCGATGTGCTACGACGCGGGAGCCGGTGCTACGAACGACTAGTTATCATTATCACTCGCTCAATGTTATAGAAACCTACAATTGCATATGTTTAGTGATGCTGGGCAACAAGCACTTTCTGCGGTCGCGTATTGGCGTTTGATTTCAAACGATAATAAGATTTGCGTAGCTTTAGTTGCAAGTAAATGCCGAGTTACGCCGGTAAAACCAGTGACAATGCCGCGACTTGAACTACAAGCTGCGTTGTTGGCAGCTAGGCTTGCTAATACTATTGCTAAAGAACATAACGACGGATCTTTTGGTGCGACTCCACCACTGTGTTGCATTGGCTACGTAACAACACACGCACATATAAAACGTTTGAAGCAAACCGACTCGGGGAGATTGATGATCTCACGAGTGTATCGGAATGGAGGTACGTGCCTACGAAACTAAACATCGCGGATATAGGATAACACGTGATGTTTTTAATAATGATTATTTCTTGAACGAATGGTTTCGCGGTTCGCTGTTCTTGTACGAAGATCCTTCTTGCTGGCCGTGCGATGTGATAGCACCTGAAAATAATAATGGTAGTCTATTTACTGATTACATAGGTATAGTACATGATAGCTCTGACTTACTAGTTCCTGACTGCGCGATGTTCTCCTCCTGGCTCCGGCTGTTGAGGTCTGCTGCTGCTGTCTTGAAATTTATAAATAAATGTAGGAAACTTACCAACGTCGATGACTGCACAGTGATGGATCGAGCGGAGTGCCTGTTACTAAGAAAGGCGCAAGCGGACTCGTTTGGCACTGAAATAGGTCTGATTAAAAATGGTAATTGCTTACCGCGCGACAGTAGATTACGCAATTTGTCGCCGTATTTAGATGAGCGGTGGCTTCTTCGTGTGGGTGGACGTATTGATGCTGTTCCTGATGTTGCGTTGCAAACTAAAAGACCTTACATCCTCGATGGAGGACATCTGACTACAAAACTTTTAGTGAGACACCACGTGAAGGCTGGGCACGGTAACCAGGAAGCGGTCGTCAACCACCTGAAGCAAAAGTACTGGGTAACTAGAATACGGCCAACCGTAAAGGATGTAGCTTCGAAATGTAACTATTGCAGGTTGAAGCGAGCTAAGCCC
Organism: Anania fuscalis; assembly: GCA_950371115.1. Lineage (NCBI taxonomy): Eukaryota > Metazoa > Arthropoda > Insecta > Lepidoptera > Crambidae > Anania > Anania fuscalis. The sequence goes on from OX493344.1 coordinate 11,845,688, forward strand.
TCCGTGCCTAGAATGGGGGATTTGCCCGAGGCTCGCATGGCTCATCATCAGCGACCATTTACCTTCTGCGGCATCGATCGTTTTGGTCCAATGGAGGTCGTAGTGGGCAGACGAAGAGAGAAGAGGTACGGTGTTTTATTTACATGCCTCACTGTTCGCGCGATCCACATTGAAATTGTACAGTTTCTCACAACCGATTCCCTGATCATGGCACTTCGCCGCATGTCCTGCAGACGAGGTTGGCCGCGGTGTATTTACTCAGATAACGGAACAAACCTGCGAGGCGCTGACGTAGAACTCTGTAAAGCTGTCCAGGAACTCGTCGATGTAGCTCTTAAAACGGAAGCCTTAAACAACGGTGCTCAGTGGACCTTCATTCCCCCGGCCAGCCCCCACTGGGGTGGGGCGTGGGAGCGTTTGATTCGTAGCGTTAAATCTTCTCTTCATGTGGTACTAAAGGAACGAGCCCCTAAGGACGAGGTATAACGGCCGACCGTTGACTCATGTATCAGTGGAACCAGATAGTCCCGAGTCTTTGACTCCCAATCATTTTCTCATTGGATCGTCTATCAATTTACCAGCCGCAGGATCGTTCGATGACTCAGACCTGTCTCTTAGAAAACAATGGCGACAAGCGCAAAGGTTAGCGGACATGTATTGGCGCCGGTGGGTCAAAGAATACCTGCCCACGTTGATCCCGAGGTCCAAGTGGTAGCAGGAACAAAGGCCCTTAAAAGAAGGATATTTCGTTTTTATTGCAGATCCTGATTCGCCCAGAAACGTGTGGCCTCGAGGCCTGATAAGTAAGGTATTTCCAGGCAAAGACGGTCGGGTACGTGTCGTGGAGGTGCGGACGTCGCGCGGAGTGCTGCGTAGGCGCGTGTCGCTCCTGTGCCCTTAAGTTTGGAGTGCTGAATCAGCATTCAGCACTCCAAACTTAAGGCCGACGTTGACGACGGCTCATGCTATTTTTAGATTTATGGTTGTTTTTTTAGTCTGTGTAATATTGTTTATTAATCTGTGATGCACTTTGCGTTTGTTAGTTGGTTGGCAACCCTTTTTGTATTCCCTCCAATGTGGGCAACTGTCAAAAACGCGGTGCGCCGCCCGCTTCCGTAGTCTGTAAGCAAAACCGGGTGCGACCGCACGTCGCCTGCTGTAAGTGACCACGTGGTTTAGAAAATAAACGGTAAAAGTGAGTGAGCGTCTTTTAATCAGCATCCAGTAGTGTTCAGACTCTCTATTTTTAAATGAAGAAACTGGCCTCTTTGTATCTAAAACCGTTCTAGTTTCAAATGAGGATATAAACGAGGATCAAGAAAGCTATTTGGATTGGGAAGATAACTTTGTTATATCCCAGTATCAAGTTTTTTTTTTTTTTAATCTTTATTTAACGAGCTTGTTCACTATGTGAACATGTCGCTCAATTACATTTTCTTACAAATATATATAACAAAATCAACTTAAAAATAAATCAGAATAATTACACGTTATGACCTATCATTAAAGCAAATCCCAACAATCTCCAACAAACGAGCGGCCTGTCTGTTGTAGGTGAAGCCAGAACTACGTTACAATAACCGACATTGCTTAGAAGGCTACCAAAATGTTGTTTCCTCGCAACTGCGCTCCGAGCACAATCAACCATAACGTGATACACATCCTCCAAAACCCCGCACCGCTGACAGTTGGGAGATGGGACTTTTTTCATCATGTACGCGAACTTGTTAAGGGGGATGTGACCAGAACGAAGTCGCAAGGCCATGACTGTAGCATTTCTATTGAGTGAGCAATAAATCCACGGGGAAGATAATGGATGCGGCTGGATAGTTTTATACCAAATACCCTTCTCTGTCGATCTCTTATCGAAATACTCTCGCCATAACTCGTAGCATCTTAATTTAATAGTAGAAATATGTTCTGAGTAATAAGGGTCGACAGAAAAGGGCATACCATCTGAACAAGCCTGCTTAGCCAGCGCGTCCACGTCCTCATTACCCGCGAGGCCAGTGTGGGACGGGATCCACTGCAGTTTGAAATGAAATGAAATGAAATGAAATGAAATGAAATGAAATGAAATGAAATTCTTTATTCTGTATATAGGCCCTCTTCCGGGCACTTATACACGTCCCAACATATAACTTAGCCCTACCACCGCTTCGGGACAACATATCGGCTGGTGATGAGAAGAAACGGCGCAAGAAACTCAGTCACCTTTGTCAGCCTGATTTTATTACAGGAAATACAATTACAAGATAGTGTAAGTGCGAGCTAGGCAGGCTATTAAGTCCATGCACTCTTGTCGTTCAAGTAATCTTCAACTTTGTAGTATCCTTTTTCCATAAGAATTTTTTTAATGTGGTTTTTGAACTCATAAACAGGTAAGTCAACAAGAGTTTGTGGTACTTTATTGAAGATTTTTATACATTTCCCCAAAAATGAATTACCCACTTTCTTTAATCTGAAGCTCGGAACGGCAAGTTTATGTTTATTTCTAGTATTATAATGATGTGAATCACATTTAAGGCTAAACGAACTTAGGTTTTTTCTAACATACATAATATTGTCAAAAATGTATTGTGACGCTACTGTTAATATTTTAATATCTTTAAAGACCTCCCTCAGAGAGTCGCGAGGCCCAAGACAGTATATTGCACGTACAGCTCTTTTTTGCAACACAAAGATTGACTCAATATCAGCAGCTGAGCCCCATAGCAATAGACCATACGACAACAAGCTATGAAAATAACTAAAGTATACTAGTCTTGCCGTTTCGACATCAGTTATAAGCCTTATTTTCCTCACAGCATAAGCCGCCGAACTGAGCCTTCCTGACAAGGCAATTATATGGGGACCCCATTGCAGTCGGGAGTCTATTGTAATTCCCAAAAAGGTTGTTGCATCGACTGCATCTATATGATCGTCTGACATATTAATATGCGTACTGACCTGCCTCACATTGGGCATAGTAAATTTGATAAGCTTGGTTTTTTTTGCATTAAGTAACAGATTGTTAGCAGTAAACCATCGTACTACTTGAGAGAGAGCATCATTCACATCGTCAAAGGCAGCTTTACCTCTGTCAATTTTAAAAATCAATGATGTATCATCTGCAAACAATACTATCTCACAAAGGTCTTTAGTAAAGTAAGGAAGGTCATTTACATATATCAGGAATAATAAAGGTCCCAATATAGAGCCCTGGGGCACACCCATGCATAATGGGGCCCCGGAAGAGTCAGTACCATTGACATTAACTGTTTGCGTTCTATCCGTGAGGTATGACTCTAACAATTTTTCTGATTCATTTGAGACACCATAATGCCGTAATTTCATTAATAATGTTTTGTGATCTACACAATCGAAAGCCTTAGACAAATCACAAAAAACCCCTAGAGCATCTTGCTTATTTTCAAACGCATCGAAGATATGCTTAATGAGTGCAACTCCCGCATCAGTTGTGCTTCTACCCTTGGTAAAACCAAACTGATTCTCATGCAATAAATTGTTCATTCTATAGTGTGATAAGAGTTGATTAAACACTATTTTTTCAAATATTTTACTAAGAGCTGGTAGTATTGATATCGGTCTATAGTTAGAGGGATCACTTTTATCTCCGGATTTAAATATGGGTATGATTTTGCTGTATTTCATTAAATTAGGAAATGAGCCTTCATCAATACACTGATTAAATATACATTTGACTTGCTTGTTGTTAGCTACTAGTTGACGAATGGATCTGAGTATGTCATAGGCAATCGGTAGACCTCGAGCAGTCGAGGTACATCGAGCCAAATGTTGCAGCGAACTCTTAGAATCTGTTAGAATTACATATTTGTCAGATTCCAATGTAGCAACATATGATATTAAATAGTATCAAGATGTTTCTTCTCCCCAAAGTCTCAGCAAGCTTTGCATCATAATAATTAACTCCTGCTTGGACCAATCAGTACATAGTGAAAAAATATCACCGACGCTTGCAGATCTTTTCCACTTAAAATCATTCCCAAAAGGATCAGTAAAAGAGGAACCTATAAAAGAAAATCAAATAACTATACTCTCGGATGTTATTATTAACCCTTAAATGCGCGATTTTTTATATTGCGATGAAAAAAATACTATAAGGTTTTATGTGACCCACAGAATGTATGAAAAATATTTGAAAAAATCCAGGGTATCATTATGATATCTCAAAATAGGAAAAACCCTTTGTCGCAATTCTGCGACATTGCGCACTTTGTAGAGAATGTGTTGTATGGAAACACGTTGTCAGTCAAGTTGCTTAGGAAAAAGGAAAAAAATTTAATAATTAGTAAATATTTCTATTATTCTGTATGAAACTTATAAAAACAATTGTTATCTTTATTATAACAAAGGCTGACCCTACATTTTACACAGAACGTATATGTGTGCCCTTTGCAATTAGGGTATTTGCACCTTGCCCGGTCTCCTAAGCTCTGCCAGTGGTCGATTTTATCACGCCGAATGTCTTTTGGGGGCATGGTTTGAGCTGGTCCACGTTTCTTTTTTTGCTGAAACTCTGCTTCCAGGTTTGAAGAACTAGGACGTCCCCGCTTTCCGGTGCTGCAGTATTCTCCAAGACCACACAAAGTGTTGGCCAATTCCAATCTAAAATTGCACAGGTTCAGTAGATCTGGTTTTGATTCCTTCTGAAGTTTTTTGTACAGAAGCCAAGAGTTGATGATGGTCATGTCAAGTAAATGATAGAATAATCTGTTTGTCCACTTCCTGCTTTTTCTTGTAATATGATATCTTCCGATAAAACTATCTAACAAGTCGACACCCCCCATATGACAATTGTAATCTTTTATTACTTTGGGACAATCAATAAGTACTCTTTGTTTACTGGCTTTGTCGTATCTCGAAATGGTATCGACTGGTAATGCACCCGCGTATGTAGACAGAAATGTCACCGGTTTATTGTCTTTCCAAATAAGAGCGCTCATCTCTATTCCTTCGACATTCGCTACGTTTTCTACGTAAAAACCTCTGCGAAAAGTTTTGCTCATTATTGTTTTCTTATCAGGTAGTTTAGAGTTCGGGAGCCGGTTAGATTGAATAGTTCCAAGGCAATGTATACCTTGTTTTGCAAGGTGTACAGCTAAAGGTACAGATGTGTAATAATTGTCGAAATAAATGATGTGGTTAGCATTTCTTGGAACAATCCTCGCTAAACGTATGACTGTGTTACCAGTCGCGCCCAAATCCGGTTCATCATCAATTCGAAGATGTTTCTGATTCCCAGCATATATTTCAAATTTGTGTGCGAATCCATATATACTGCAGATTAGAAACAGCTTGAATCCCCATTTGTGCGGCTTATTAGGAAGATATTGCTTCATGTAATGGCCTATTTTAGTCGCACACATTTGCTCATCTAGAGAAAGCCTTTGCTCCAATGGAATGGTACTGTACCTCCTATTCAACTCCTCAATTACAGGGCGAACTCGATACAAGCGATCATGATCAGGGTGATCTTGAGGTAACTGTTTGGTGTTGTCATTGAAGTGTAAGACAGATGATATTTTTTCAAAATGTTTCTGGGTCATTGTTGACTTTATAGGCTGATATCCATATCTATCTGACCAATATAAACGAAAATTAGGATATTTTATGATTGAAGAATAAATGAGGATGCCTAAATATCTGTCCAGATCTGTATTGGTTATGTAAAAAGGTTGAGATAGGTTTTTTTGGGTAGCATACAGGTTACTTTTTTGTAACAATTTTTTGGCGTAATTCTTTTGTGAAAAAATATGTAAAAAATTGATACGGCGTTTCTAGCTGTAGTAGACTATCAGGATACTGAATATTCCCAGGGAAACTGATTTTACTCTCATCAGTAACGAGGTTTGTTTGTCTCCATATTACACGCCTAGAACGTGATGTAACAGCGGAAGGTAAATTATCTTCGTGGTAAAGAGGTGGATCAGCATCAGCGTTATCTACGTTACCTTCTTCCAAAAGTGGAGGATCATCCAGATCTTCCAGAAGCGGGGGATCGGCAATGTCATCCAAATCTTGCAATAACTCCATGTTATTACTGTAATAATTTTCCTCCTGTGTTTCATCTCCGTCTGAAGACTCAAAGTCATCTTCTGAATCATTCAGGGAATTCAGATATTCTTCAATACGTTGTTCGTCCAATCTCCTCGTCATACTATAAAAAAAAACGTGAATATGTAGACTAATTACCTAAAAATCGTAGTACTAAAATGCATAACATTCCGTAAAATGTTTACCGGCTAACGCGCAATGTCGCAATTCTGCGACAAAGCGACTTCGATAAAAAATGCATGTATATATGAATCATCGTTATAAAACTATATATGTTACGTGTTCATAACAATATTATGTATTCATTTACCTCAAATAACAAAATACTTACCTTAGAAAAATGCGAAAACACAGCACAAGTCCAAATAATATATCACACTTTTAGTAAATGACTCGCAAGCAATGTTTGTATACCCGCCAAAAAAGTTTTATTTGACAAGTACTTGTCAAGAAGTGTCAAAACATTAAAAAATATGTTTGTCTATGGGTTCCATCGCAGTTCGTTCAGAAATCAATTTTATAAAACCTTCAAAATGTCATAAGATCGGAGTGTAGCAATTCTGCGACAGTACGCATTTAAGGGTTAAAGCAGGGCCTTCAAATGTTTGTATTTTTAAACAAGCTTCCAATAGCATTGAAAATAAACCATTTGTTTTTACATCTAAAAGTGATATACCAGAGTGTCTGCAAATGAAGAAAAATAAAGTAAAGAATAGAAGAGAATCTGTAAAGAAAGAACGTTCTACAAAAGGAAAGACAACAGGAAGGTTAAAGATAAAAATGCTGCTAAAGAAAAAAAGTCAGCCAGAGGGCGCGTTTCAATGAAAAATAGGAAAAATACGTCTGATAGTGAATCTAGCTCGATGTTTGATGATAATGAAGTTCTTACAGTTGACACAGATTCAGATTACGAAACAGTGGATGATTATCTCATATTTGAATGCTTGCGGGAACAAGAGGAAAAAGAGAATTTCGAATCTCCGGATATTTCACTTGGACTGCATGATATTGAATATTTCGTAGAAAACCATGAAAAATTGAAAAAAGATGATTGGATTATTGCTAAGTTCGCAACAAAAAAATCATTAAAGCATTTTGTAGGTAAAGTGTTAGCAATCAACAGTTAAATTTGTGCGAAAGGTTAAGCAGTCTAAATGCGAAAAAGGAACCACATTCACATACCCAACAGTTGATGACATTTGCACTATGCATCAGTTAGAAGATGTTATTACAATACTACCAAAGCCAACGATGACTCGACGTGGCCAAATAATTTTTAAAATCGATTTCAGTAATTTCAACATTCAGTAAGTTAAGCCTATTAAAAACGATTTCGATACGAATCGTTTGCTATTTTATTTATTAACTTTATTATAATTTAATATAAATTATATACTTACAAATAAGAAAATATAACGTTCCTATCCGTGCCAAATATTATTAGGTAGATATCCGTCTTTTAAATTGTTAATGAACAATTGTGATATCTAAAATATGTGATTTGTATTGATAGTACGGGGTAAATTCAGATCGATCACTAGTAAACAACCCCAAAAACATGGATCTGTGATTATTAAATTTAAGGATAAAAAAAGAGTATGTACCTAAGTAACTTCTACTAGTTTTTTTTTTCTCAATACTGTTAAGCTTTTACGTCTTTTTTAAATTTACTTACCACATAAAAGTTACTTGACTTGATCTCTATAAGTAGTAAGTACAATTTATTAAAGAAAAGTGTTAATTGTAATTTCTAATTTCAATAAATAATAACAAGCGCAAACCTTTCTATTTATTTACCTAAACACATCACATGTCATGTTCTTAAGGGAAATATCAGGATATTTTAAGATGTGCAAACCCTAGCACACTTAAAAGGCGAAATGTAGATTGTATAAAAAAGAGAAAAAATGACAGGGTAACATTGCCCAGTCATTTTAGTAAGAAACTTTTTACAGTGTCGTTTATATTCTTAAAGTAAACGCCATCTTTACCAATATTTTTATACTGGTTTTTATGTCATTTGCATAAAGGTCATATTTGCGTCAAAAAATCCAAGTGAGCAAGTTGGCTAAAAGTCCAGATAACTTTACCCGCCAACAAAATCGAAAAATTTTTTTTAAATGAAATGTTGTATAATTGTAAAGTTAACTATACCAATACATGCTTATTACCTTAAAGTTCCAGCTGATGAAGAAATAACTTAAGTATCCATAGAAAAATCTTTCTAAAATTGTAATTATTCGAAAAAAGTGGGCAATGTTGGCATGTTTCACGGTAGTAATTTATGCATGTAACTATTTTCCTGAAATATATATTCTTGGTATTTACTGTCCTCTTTGGGACCTCACGACTTTACTGGAAAGCGACCCGCTTTCCAGTAAAGTCTGAGGAATACAATTAACTCTTTTCTTCACAGTGGTCAGTAGAATTAACCACCTATTAAACAAATATTTGTACGCTACTTATTAGCATATTTTGGCACTGTCCCAACCCAACATTAATTAAGATCATAATGTGTAACCCAAAGTAAGACAAATAAATATTTTGAGTTTGAGTTTGAGTTTTATTTATTCGCATGTTTTGTGATATAGCGATATCTATTGGTAACTGTTTGTATTAATATGAACGACACGAGCATATAACATTTGACAAGTGCTAATTGTTATACTCTGACGGCCAAAAGGAGAACTAAACTATCAAACGAAAAATGGTGAAATTTGAATTTCGTAGTTCTGCAAGTGTTTTATTTCATTGGTAAGTTAATATTTACAAATATGGTTTATTTTTATGCTCAAAGTAAAGGTCTAATTTTTTTCTATAACTTAGTTTTATTTCATATTGGTTTTATTTTTGCAGATAATGAAAAGAACGAGTTTATCTACCCAGGAAATCGAGAATGCTTTATCGGAATATGTCGATATACCTTCTGATGCTGACAGTTATGTGGGTGGTGATGGTTCGGATGTCGAAGATGAGCTCATCGTCGAAGGTCCAAGTACGACGAGTCAACAAATTTTACTCGGTGAAGACTTCGAAGGTACTAATCAACCTAACTCTAAATTTGAACCAGAAGATGACACGCCTCTAGCCAGATTATCTTCTTCTCGGCCGTTCCCTTCAATATCGGCACCTGCTCCACAACCAGGACCATCTACTATAATAATAATATAATAATAAAGCTTTATTTTTCCATATTTACAGTTATTTTACAATTTTTATTTATGATTATTTTACAATGGATCCCTTCTGGGTAAAAACCTCCTCCAACTTTTTCCACTTCTTCCTCTCCGCGCCCAGACTCCACCAGCTCCTGCCGGCAACCTCTACTATGTCGTCTACCCACCGCTTTTTCGGTCTTCCGATCTTTCTTTTTCCTAGGACTAGGACTAGGACCATCTACTACGCGGGCCGATATACAAGTTCCAAAATGGAAAAAATCGTACTCCATTATACCTCCTGACGATTATGACCCTTCCTCACATCACATACCTACTGACTTGTTATCTCTGGCTGCTCATAGAGAACTATCTCCACTTAACATTTTTCAATTATTCTAGACAAAGGAACTCGTTCAACTTATTACGTTTCAAACAAACTTATATGCTCAACAAAAAGGAGGATCCTATAATCCTGTCACAGAAGAAGAAATGGAAGTATTTATTGGTCTCAATTTAGTCATGGGAATAAAACAGAGCCCAAGTTACCGAGATTACTGGTCTTCTTCATCCGACTTACGAGACGAATACATATCTTCGTTCATGACTTTGACGGAATTTCTTGGATTCTAGGGAACCTTCATTTGAATGACAACAACTTGATGCTAAGTAGAACAGATCCTAACTATGACAAGCTGTATAAAATCCGGCCATTTATTGACAAAATTAGAGACTAATTCATAAAAAACTACTACCCTACAAATAACATAGCTATAGATGAGTCTATGATAAAATTCAAAGTACGAAGTTTTCTCAAGCAGTACATGCCCAAAAACCCAACTAAACGCCGGTACAAGGTTTGGACTAAGTGTGCATCCTCTGGCTATTGTCTTGACTTTAAGATGTATACTGGAAAAGTTGGAGATAGAGTGGAGACAGATTTAGGAGGTAAAGTTGTAAGGAAGTTCTGTGACGGCCTGGAAGGAAAACACCACCGCGTTTATTTAGATAACTATTTCAATAGTTATGCTCTACAAGTAGATTTACGAGAGAAAGAAGTTTATGCTTGTGGAACTGTCAATGCTTCTTGTAAACACCTGCCGGAGTTGAAAGCAGACAATAAACTACACCGCGGTGCATCTGATTACCGTATTAGTAATAATGAAATGGAAGAATAAGCGGTGTGTTTATTTGTTGATGAACTTTCATGACCCTAAGATTAACCCTTAAATGCATTGTGATGGAAATCAACCATCAACCAATTTAATGTAATTTTTGTCGCTTCCACAGGGTATTTGGATCATATTTTTTGTACATGGCAACTTTTAAGGAACCATAGTATCGTTTCCGAACGAAAAAAAAAGTTCATTCTTCAATGTCAGCTGTCAAATGTCATTTCAAAATATCATTACGCGCTAGTTTGCTCGGTGAAGATTTCGGCTAATGTGATTGGAAAAAAGTGGTATAAAATTCTCACGGTTACTTCTCAGTTTATTCGTAATTGATGGATTTGAGGTCAGTATTTTGATTTATGTATATAATTTTGTTCATAAATAGAAAAATATGAAGAAACAAACTCAATTTTGTTTTGATGTAAATTTACATCATCATGTAATGACGTTCATTTAGCATGTATGAAAGTTAGTAAAATACTATTGTTTTATTTGATTTCGATTATCTTGTGGTTCCAGGTGTTGATATCTAGCAAAATGAATGACAGAGATATTGAACATTATTTAGCATCTTTGGAAGGTGGGTGGCTGTCGGAAGATGACATGGAGAAGTCTGATGAAGAGGAAGAAAATGTGCCTGGAACTTATGACAGAGACGAGTTACTGAACATGTTAGAAAGTGATGAGGAGGACACAGAAAACCCACAAAACCACGAAAGTGACCCACCCTTGGTTGAAAATGAGGTAATGGATAACCAGGTTGTGGACAATAGTGACCCTACAGGACACATATTTTCAGCATTATTAGATAAACGAAAATTGATCTGGAAAAAAAAGAACATAGAATTTGATGAGTCCAAAATTACATTCAAAGGCAATTCAGACCTAGGACCAGAGTTGTCACCATTAGATACTCCATATGCATGCTTCAACTACTTTTTCTCAGAAGATTTCATGGCAAGGATAGTGGAAGAAACAAACCTGTATGCCACACAAAAAAATCCAGCAAATACAACTGCAACCAATTTATCAGACTTGAGAAAGTTTTTTGGAATACTTATATATATGTCAGTCCAACATTTTCCCAATATAAGAGCATACTGGTCTCCAAAATATGGCTATGAACCAATTTAATCGGTGATGTCTAATAACAGGTTTGAACAATTGAAAAAAATATTGCACTTCAATAACAATGACCACCACAAGGCAATTGGTGATCCAGGCCATGATCGCCTATTCAAGATACGCCCTGTTATTGATGAATTGAATTCAAAATTTTCATCAGTACCTATGGACCAACGCCTGTCCATAGATGAACAAATGTGTGCAACTAAAGTTGCACACTTTCTCAAACAGTACTTGCCCAACAAGCCTCATAAGTGGGGGTTTAAACTGTATGTTTTGTGCAGATTACAAGGATTTGCACACAGCTTTGCTGGGCAGGACCTTACCAACAAACCTGAGAATGAACCAGATCTGGGCTCAACCAGCAATATTGTCTTGCGTTTAGCTCGAGGTATACCAAGACAAGTTGGCCACATTGTCTATTTCGACAATTTTTATACTTCTGTGCCCTTGGTGTTCTATTTGGCAACTCAAGGAATCCTTTCAGTGGGGACAGTTCAACAAAATAGAATACCTAATTCAAAATTACCTGATAAAAATCAATTTATGAATAAATCTACTCCAAGAGGTGCACATGAAGAAAGAGTGACAACATTTCAAGGTGTGGATATGAGTGTAGTAGCATGGAAAGACAACAAAGTTGTCACATTACTGTCATCTTATGTAGGTGCTTTGCCTTTGAATAATGTATCTAGATATGACAAGAAAAAAAAGAGAAGATACAAATTCCATGCCCGAAGATCATAAGTGAATACTATGCCCACATGGGAGGCGTAGACCTTATGGACAGTTTTCTGGGAAGGTACAGAATAAGGATCAAGTCAAGAAAATGGTATATTCGTATTTTTTATCATCTTTTAGACCTGGCAGTGATAAATGCATGGATAATATATAAAAAAAATTCTAAAAATGTACCTAAGAAAGATATATTATTAATTTAGGTACTTTTAGAAATGAACTGGCCTTCGTCCTTTGTAACATGGGAGCAGCAAAAGAAAAAAGAGGTCGTCCAAGTTCTAGTCTTCTAGAAAATGAAATCCAGGCCAAAAAAAAAAGAAGTGCTGTAGCAGTTGCCCCACCAAAAGAAGTTCGCAGGGATGGGCAAGATCATTGGCCTTTGGTAGGGGGATCCTTGCGTTGCAAATACCCCAATTGTAAGGGATATTCAACTATACACTGTTCCAAATGTAATATTAATCTTTGCCTCAACAAAAACAACAATTGTTTCAGCAAATACCACAATGAAAAAGTTTATTATCTCACTGCACATTTTGTTCTCAGTAGGTTAATCTGATTACATAATGATGTAAATTTCCACCAACCCATTTTTTCTAAATAAATAAAGTATTTTTATAAATATATTTTTTTAAATATTTTTTCCTTATCATAGAGCTAATCTTACGTCCAAATAAATTTAATTTGGTTAAAAAGTTAAAATAATGCATTTAAGGGTTAACGTTAAAATTATCAGACGCAAAAGAAATGGCGAAGCCATTGAAATTAACTATCCGGAAGCTATCAAAGATTACAATGATAATATGAACTTTGTTGATAAGGGGAGAAGGGATGAAGGGGAGTAATTGATAGAAAATGGTGGCCCTGCATATTGTTTCATTTCTTAGACTGTTCAGTAGTCAATGCATTTATTTTGTACAAGGACCTTCAAAAAGATTCTAACACATGTCTCGATAAACTCTGTCTAAAAGATTTTAGACATAGCGTGTATCGAGATTTGCTGGCGCCGGCTTATGTAAGAAATAAAACGCTTATGAAAAACAGGGCTAGAAGCAATCCAGCCTCACCGAGTTTGGTTTCCATAAAAAAACACAAACCTGAAGTTCCTAGATCTGTTCGCCTAGCTGTCGCAAATCATCAGCCAGTTAGAGGAACCTCCAGGCGTTGCAGTAGATGCAGCACGAAAAAAGAGCCCGTGCGAACAATTTGGGGCTGCGAAATATGCAAAGTTCCCTTATGCTACCGAGAGGGCAAATCTTGTTTTGAGGACCACCACAAACAATAATTTGTGTTTAGAATACTTTGCAATACTCATGTTTTAGTATGTACGCATTTTATTATTAGATTTGTATTTTATAATAATAAAAAAAAATCTTACTATATTTAGCTATTTTCTTTACAGTGGTCACCCACAGTAACCACCCCATATCTGACCCCCCATCAACCTACATACGAAAAACCGCAAAATCTACTTAAAAGACTTAATGCAGAATACACAAAAATATTAGTTTTACTCTGAATATGAAAAATCTGAGCCGCAAAGAGTTAATAGTCTTTGTACTCAAATGCTAATAATGGGAGATCAAAATGCACATCACACAGCTTTTGGTAGCCTGAACAAAAAAGCCAGAGGTTTTCAGATATATGACATTCTGAAAAAATTAAACTTGATCATTTTGAACGATGGCACATCCACTACTATGACACGCCCGGGTAATGCACCTTCTGCCATTGGTATCACAAGTCTTGCTCCTTCATGTCCCTGGACAGTGTTCTCAGACTGTTTAAGCAGCTTGCACTTTCCGACCATGGTTAAACTAGAAATAGAGCCGGAATTATACGAATCCGAAACACGAATTGAAAAGTATCTGTATAGTAAGGCAAAATGGACAGACTATTTCACTCTATCAGAGCATTTATTTTCAGATTTTTTACTTTTTTCTTCTTCTTTTTTATGGCGACTGACGTATGTTTCACAGCAGTGTGTACACTGAAAGAAACACTGGATCCAAAATAAACTACGTAGAAGAAGAAGATAGCGGACTAGGGCTATCTATAGAAGGAAGTAAACGTCACTTTTTCATCGAGCAACAAAAAAAAAAGAAAAGAGTGAGATACACTGATCAAATAATACTACGTAGAAGATAGCGGGCTAGGAATACCGAAAAAGTAAACGTCACTTACTTCAATTGATTGGAAACTTTTTCGTCGAGTGACAAAAAAAAAGAAAAGAAAAAACTCAGGGTGAGATACTTAATAGTTATGTGATGTCTGATGACCGTAAATATCCACAGTCTATATAATATCGCATAGATCTAGACATAATCGAGATATCAATGCACTTTAATCGATAATCGTTAATCGATACTTATAATCAGTCGGTAGTATGCGCTGTATAGTAGCTATCAGAGCCTGCGTTAATAATAATAATTGGTACTTTACAATAAAAACTGTACTTAAACGAAAATTTTATATTTAAGAACTTCAAATAAGAAATACACTTAGTTCAGTCCCAGAAATACAGATTCCTAGTCTCAGATTATCTTCTCGTTCTCTTGTAGCTGTAGCTAAAAAGGAACTTGCATGAACAAACAGATCCAGAAGGCAAAGATAGCAGGCAGATGTCAGTGCCTCATCAGATTACTATGACAAATGTCAGCTCGACTTACTTTCGATGACGCCATGACAGATGTTTTCTACCCCTTATAATGCTTCATAAGCGTAGCCAGTATTGATGATAAGATCTGTCTCCTGGCTGAATGAATAAAATTAAGTAATGTGAATGAATAAACGAATTTTTGTGAACGAGTAAAAAGTCTCGAAGCCCCATCCATAATTAGTAAGATTTGATAACGTAATTATTATAATGTTATTCGCCGGGATTCGATTTTATTAACCGACATTTTATTAAAAAAGGAGGTTCTCTGTTTGACCCGTATGTATGTATGTATGTAAATCGCGGACAAACGTCCTCGATTTTCTCGCGTTTGGCTCATCCGATTTTGATGCAGTTTTCAGAAAAGTATTTGTTACATCCTGGAGAAGGTTTTAGTATGCATATCATACTGCTGAGCTGATGATGGAGGCCACACATTTCCTTAACGGTTAGGAGTCAATAGATAATACTGCGATTTTTCTACAGAACGTATTTCGTAGTGTATTAGGCAGAAGTGGCGCCTTCGAGGTACCAGTCTTTTATTTACTGGGGGCGAAAACCAGTACACCCAGAAATCAGAAGAAAAAAGATTGCTAGATTTTTAAATGAGGGTTTTCTGAAATGACGCTCACTAGGTGGCAGCACTAAGACGTCAGGTCCAGAAACCTGTCAAAAGTATCAGAGCCCCTATATTTTCGTGGCCAGTCTCGCGTCTGACTGTGTTTGCACGTGTTTCGGGATTGTTTTTTCAGTTTACGTATTTTTTCTAAGCCAAGTTATCTTACTTAAGGTGGTGATTATTTAATTAATTGAAACCGGTAAGTGTGAATATGGATCCTATCCCTCCAGATCCGCCTGACCCTCCAGATAAAACGTTACTCAAAACGATGGATGTTTCCCAGCCGCTTTTCTCTCAATCTCAAACGGCAACAAAGCGCCGTTCCGAAACAACACCTAACCTTGAGCCCGCTAAAAAGGCTGTCACTGACTTAACTCCACCCTCAACACCTAATAGTCAACCGGTATGCACACATCCATCGATAATAATTGCACCTAAAACGTACAGTGACCTGGATAAAGGTCCGTTTTTGGTACACGTGTCTCATATAGAATCTGACCCCTCTGCCCCGACCTTTATTCAACCCATTAAGTTTGGGAAATTTATTGTTCACAACAAAATTCTTAATTTGATTGTAGACGGAGTTAGGAAAATCGGTAGAAACAGGATCTCTGTCGAATTTACATCAGCGAGTGCAGCTAATAGCTTCATGAACAGCAGTTTATTAGCTCTTTACAAATATGTCGCCTCAATCCCAACATACAACGTAACGCGGATGGGTATTATTAAAGGAATCCCCACAGATTGGTCTATGGATGAACTTGCAGAATCCCTGACAGTCCCGCAGGGCTGTGGCATCCTATTAAAAGCCCGTCGCCTCAATAGGAAACAGGTAAATGATGGCAAAGCTTCCTGGGTTCCCACACAGGCGGTAGTGGTAACGTTTAAGGGCCAAGTCCTTCCAGAACGAGTGCTCATTTATCATAACTCCATTCCAGTTGACTCGTACCAGCTTCCTACTATTCAATGCCTTAATTGCTGTCGCTTTGGCCATGTCAAAGCACAATGTCGCTCAAAACCCAGGTGTTATCGTTGCACCCAACCACACACGGCTGAAAGTTGTGATGTTTCGGAAGACAAGGCGACCTGTATCCACTGTACTGGCCCACATTTTGCTCTGAGTAAATCTTGCCCGGAGCATTCAAGACAAAAGGCAATCAAAATTACAATGTCTAAGGATAGCATATCGTATGCTCAGGCTTCCAGCCAATACCCTGCGGTAAGAAGGTCATATGCTGACATGACAAAATCCCCTTCTTTGCATCAACGCACTATTCCGCACACTCAACCATCGTACTCCCAGGTCTCCAAACTCACGTCCTCTACACAGTCGAACTCGTATAGAAAGACAGTCACTCGCTCCGCTCGTTCCTACGCCCCTTTGAGTAAAAGTTACGATAGGCAGGCACACCAGGCCATTATTGGCGATTGTGCCTCTATGCCCAATGGTTGTACCCTAAATGACTCTTCTTCTCATCTCACCCGTCGTTTGAAGAAGACAACGAGAACCTTCTTCAGCTTATCATTTCCCTTGTCCTTCGCATTGTTTCTAGTCGTAGCGACTCCTTACCGCCCAACGTAGCAAAGACTCTTTTACAACTATCCCAATTTTCTTCTGTTAGTAATGTCCAGTGTGGTAATTCAGTGGAATTGCCAATGTATTAGACCCAAAAAACACGAAATAACCTACATTATAAACCGATATTCGCCGTCGGTCCTAGCCGTCTCGGAGACGTGGTTGGTACCTGAATCACACTTCCGTGTCTCAGGATACGCCTGTCTCCGGGACGATAGAAGTGACGGCTATGGCGGTAGCGCCTTACTTGTAAGACGCAACCTTTCTTACTCTCAACTACCCTTACCCCCACATAGCCAAGACATTAATGTCGTGGCTGTGAGATCTTGAATTGAATCTTTGATATATCTCTCTTATCTGTTTATATCCCTCGGCCGAACCCTTCCTCTATCAACGAACTAAAAACTTCCATATTGGCTCTACCCCCTCCAGTCCTTATTATGCGTGATTTAAATGCCCACCACGTTTCATGGGGTTCTTATCGTACTGACACTTGCTCCTTGACCTTTTAGACGATCTTAACCTCTGCATTTTAAATGATGGTCGCCCAACGAGAAGATGAGCTCCATCCCATAACTCAGGCTCCGCGGTGGATGTCTCTATTTGCTTTTCAAACATAACACCAATTCTCACATGGGACGTTCTCAGCAGTACATTTGGTAGCGACCATTTTCCCATACTATTAGCGATCCCGGATAAAACTACAAATACCTCTACTACCCCTCCCCGTTTAAAATATAAATTGAACAGTGCTTACTGGTTGTCATATTCCTCATCAATCGAGAGTAAATTAGATTCCCTACCTAGTTTAAATTCCGAAAATTCTTTTTTCGGCTACCTCGATTTTGTAAACATCCTGAAGGCCACAGCGGATGACCACATTCCACTAAAAAAGCCCCATCGTAAAGTTTCTCCTCCGTGGGGGGATGCTAAGTGCACGGCCATGATTCTAAAGCGCAAAGAGGCGGAAAAAAGGTATAACCGAGCAATATCTATGGAAAATTTTGTCTTCTACCAACGGATAGCCGCCCAAACCCGAAAACTCTTAAAAAAGAAAAAAAGGACAGGGTGGATAAGATTTTGTGAGAGCATGTCTCCTAGGGCCCCTTCTTTCGTAGTATGGAAACAGATTAGAAGATTCCGTCAGTCCCTAATCTCTTTCAATATTCCTTCTAATGACCCCTGTGCATGGATAGATAATTTTGCGGACAAATTGGCTCCCTCCTTCGTTCCCTCCAAGGATTGTTTTCCCTCCAATATTAACGTAAGTATTCCGTCGTCTGATAATTTAGACGCCCCTTTTTCTTTCGACGAACTGCTACTAGCCTTAAATGGCTTATCCGACTCATCCCCAGGTATCGATGGTATTCCCTATTCCTTTCTAATTAAATCACCGGACAGAGCTAAATGTTATTTTCTAAATTAAATAAAAACTTTTTTTGATCAAGGAGCTATTCCGGACTTTTGGAAGGAACAAATTGTCATTCCCATTCCAAAGCCTGGGAAAAATCATTTAGACAACAATTCATATCGTCCCATAGCTCTTTCCTCTGTTCTCCTAAAAGTTATGGAGCATATGATCCGAAACCGTCTGAAATGGTTCATGGAGTCCCATAGAATTTTGTCATAATCTCAGTTTGGGTTTCGCAAGGGCTCGAGTACGGTAGATAGCCTAAGTATTTTGACAACTGATATCCGTTTGGCATTCCAAAACAAGGAATACCTGGTAGGTGTATTCCTTGACATCGCTTCCACATATGATAATGTCTTGCTTCCAGTGCTCAGGCAGAAACTGCTCCAGCTGAGTGTCTCAGAGAGGCTGGTTCGTCTCATTTGCAATACGTTGATGTCCAGATTGATACGACGGTAAGATATCAAAATAAGCTCGCCCCTTCTAGATTAGTCTGGAAAGGACTCCCGCAAGGCTCGGTTTTGAGCCCTCTCTTTTACAGCGTACACACCTACGACCTGGATAGAACGGTAGACTCCTTCTGCAATATCCTTCAATACGCTGATGACATTGCCCTATACTTCTCTTCTAAGTAAATATCCGAAGCAACTTCGCGTCTTAATTCTGCTCTTAATTATTTAAGTGATTGGATGATAAATCATGGCTTTCACTCGGAAACGTCATATTCCAGACATTAACCTATCTGTCGACGGGGAAGATATTCCATGCAGCAACCAAGTAAAATTTTTAGATTTAATACTCGATACCAGACTCTCAGGTGTTCCCCACTTCAGCTATATAATCGGAAAGGCAGAAAAAGGAGTCAATGTCCTAAGGGCCCTTTCAGGAACTTGGTGGGGCGCTCATCCTTACTCACAAAAACTGCTTTACAATTCCATTGTTAGAAGTCACTTCGACTACGCTTCCTTTCTTTTAGACCCATGCAATAAATCTATTCTTGACAAACTTACTAAAACGCAATCTAAATGTCTACGCATCATATTGGGGGCTATGAAATCTTCCCCTATAAATGCCTTACAAATTGAATGTGTGGATCCTCCCCTATACTTGCGTAGACAATTTCTCAGTGACCGTTTCTTTGTCAAAGCTGCTCAAAATCCCTTCCATCCTCTTTTGGAGAAATTAAAACTTCTCTCCTCACTCAGTCAGTCCTCGGACTCCCTTAAAAACACTCCCTGTAGTCTGCATAGTTTCAGAAAATTTTGCCAGCTTCCTTACCCCATTGAAAGTTTTCATTTGCATCCACTTTTCTCAAACAGTTTCGAATCTTTAATTTTTCAACCCCCTGTTATCTTAAATTTTGGTATATCTAAGGACTCATGCTCGGCCCCACAAGAGTTCTTCAATATTGTTTGAACATTGGCAAGGTTGGAACACAATGTACACCGACGCGTCTAATATCGCTGACGATGGCTGTGTTGGTGTGGCAGTGTGGATACCTGCATACAAAATTGTACTGAGCTATAAATGTACACCAAACTACAGTGTTTACTGGCGAATCAGTAGCAATACTGGAAGCAATCCTTTATGCAACATCCCATGGATTAAACAATTTTTATACTTAATGTTTATACCTAACACAAGTTGGATTTGGATATCAATAACGCTGTGTTTGGTTCGGAAAATTAAAAAGTGAGTGATAAATCTACTTACTTCCATGGAAAAGCACAAAACGAAGCTTATTATAAATATGTAAGGATTGTAAGGTATTTTTACATACGTCCTGCTGCAGGGCAAAGGCCTCACCTCAACTATTAGGTGGTTTGGGCCATACTAATAGGCAAGCAGTAGGTACTTACTAAGTAAGTTTTATTGATGAAAATCAGTAGTTTTTATCAATAAAACACATTTGTAAGGACCTACTACCTACCTTATTTAATTTTTCCAGTAGGCACTGCCTAATTGCCTATATGCTCAGCACGCCCCTGGGGTGTTGTAGGTAAGGCCAGTGATTAAACCTTACTGTCAGATGTAATCAAGCCGCCCTAAGGCCTCTGACTAGGCTTCACGACCAATATCAAGCGATATAAGCCGGGACCAACTTTTAACGTGCCTTCCAAAGCACGGAGATGCTCGTGATTAAATGTCACTAAATATGGTCGGAATGGTCACCCATTCACTCACAACCGCGGTGTTATGTGCTTAACTTTAGTAATCGATACTAAAGCACTGCTGCTACTGAGCTACGAGCATCTCGATAAAGATATTTTAGACACCTAAAAGGTTTGATAGATTATTGATGGTACCACAACACCCAGACCCGAGCAAATATAGAAAAGTTCGTTTTCTACATTGACCCGACCGGGGATCGAACCCGGAACCTCAGAGATGGCGGCGCCATTTAAGTCCAACGTGCTCGCCTCTCGGCTACGGAGGTCGTAATTAAGGTTTTCGGGAAAATTTACGCCACTAGTTGGCGCCACTTTGACAACAGGTCTCCCATCCCACTAATGCGCTCGCTGTTAGATGTTATAAAATAGTTTCTACATTGTTTTTGATTTTAAATTCTTCCTAAAGTTATTTTATAAACAAGTTTAGCTATGTACTTGCACTTGAACTTATGTTATGTTTAATTACACATTAAGAAAGAGACCTAAAACTATATCTTTTTACGTATCTCTTCCACTGAGTCTTTCGGCAGCTCGTAATCGTCTTTACTAAAGAAACCTTTGCATTCAAGACTATTATCAAACGTTCTCTCTGAATGGCTACAAGGCATTGTTTTAATAAACGTATTTTATACGTAGGAAACACGACCTGCCGTTTTTTGAGCTTATAGGAACTGAAAAACATGGGCATTTATTGTATTTAAATAAGAAATACAAAAACTTTAGGCACGAAAATAGAGGGGCTCTGATACTTTTGACAGGTTTCTGGACCTGACGTCTTAGTGCTGCCACCTAGTAAGCGTCATTTCAGAAAACCCTCATTTAAAAAACTAGCATTTTTTTTCTTATATCTGGGTGTACTGGTTATCGCCCCCAGTAAATAAAAGACTGGTACCTCGTAAGCGCCACTTCTGCCTTATACACTACGAAATACGTTCTGTAGACAAATCGCAGTATTATCTATTGACTCCTAACCGTTAAGGAAATGTGTGGCCTCCATCATCTGCTCAGCAGTATGATATGCATACTAAAACCTTCTCCAAGATGTAACAATTTTTTTTCTGAAAACTGCATCAAAATCGGATGAGCCAAACGCGAGAAAATCGAGGACGTTTGTCCGCGATTTACATACATACATACATACGGGTCAAACAGAGAACCTCTTTTTTTTAAATAAAATGTCGGTCAATAAAATCGAATCCCGCCGAATAAATTTCCAACGGGTGGTTTCATTGAGAATATTCCCGAGTATTTTCACATTTCATGAATATACCCGGGTCGAATCCCATTTCTAGGCTCATACTATATCCAGCCGGAAACGGCTCAGGGTAAGGCTCGATCTATACGCTACCGGAATCTGTAAGCAAGAATCCGTTCAAAAAACGACCTTATTGCATAAGCGATGGATTGAATCCGCGTTAACCCGGTCCGGTTTCCGGCTGAGTAAAGACCGAGCCTTAATGCTTAAGCGACGTATTGCATCCGGGCTTGGGTAGGCCTACGTATTGCAGCCGAGCCTAAGGTCATTTTTTTAAATCGACGTTCTATAAAATATCGGCCGAAAACAGCTTATTATAATCCGAGCCTTGAAGATAAGATAGATTACGTTATCAAATCTTGCTAATTATGGATGGGGCTTCGAGATATTTTACTCGTTCACAAAAATTCGTTAATTCATTTACATCATTAAATTTAATCATTCAGCCAGGTGACCGATCTTATTAACAATACTGGCTACGCTTAGGAAGCCTTATAAGGGGTAGAAAACATCTGTCATGGCGTCATCGAAAGTAAGTCGAGCTGACATTTGGCTGGTATATATATATATATATATATATATAGGAAGATGAGGCACTGACATTTGCCTGGTATCTCACTCTGAGTTTTTTCTTTTCTTTTTTTTTGTCACTCGACGAAAAAGTTTCCAATCAATTGAAGTAAGTGACGTTTACTTCCTTCGATATCCCTAGTCCGCTATCTTTTACGTAGTTTATTTGATCAGTGAGTGAGTTGAATCAGTGGTTTTGGTTGGATGGAACATCGAAATTATACACTGTTGTTTCAAACTACAACGTCAGTTGCTATCGCCATAAAAAAGAAGAAGAACTGCAATTGCTGAGTTTGGGACAGAAAATACACTCAAAACCCTTTACGTACGAACGTCAGTCATTAAAGCATCATGACCAAAATGAGTCAAAAAAGCAATCAAAGGTACAGGTGCCAAATATGTGAAGTTTTCTACGATTCCAGCAGTGAAAAGGTTTTCATGGCATATTTTCCAAGGAATGTAGCCCGGTAAGTTAGAAATATCCAGTCTTAAAAGTTTGCATGCATCTATAATTTCAGTAGGATACATGTTTTACTAGTCAATTAGTTGGAACACATTTGAGGCTACCAGCGCAAAAGTGGTGTAATCCCAGACTACTTACTGTGCGATAATGAGGAGACAGGAGTTAAAATTTGGTTATATTGTTTTGTAACATTGTTTCTTTTGTGAACATTATTTTAACTGTTTTTAATTAACTTTATAAAAAGAACCTTTAAATCTATAACATTTGTGTACCCTTGTGATAATATTAAGCTTGAAATATTTAAAAAAATGTGAATGACGCCACTTCTGCACTTATGATATTTTAGTTTAATTTTAAATAATATACAGGTTACACCAAATAAAGATAAATTTAATAAGAACACAATCAAAATAGCACAACAAGGGTTATTCTTCATCTGTCTCATAATTATATGCTACATCCCTGACACTGTTTAAATGTGTGTTTGACCGTGATAACTGGCGGTATGAACTGCAACAATTCAAGAAGATCTTTCTTCA
The DNA here is from genome assembly GCA_950371115.1 of Anania fuscalis. NCBI lineage: Eukaryota > Metazoa > Arthropoda > Insecta > Lepidoptera > Crambidae > Anania > Anania fuscalis. The sequence goes on from OX493344.1 coordinate 11,869,213, forward strand.
GCGATGGTTGTTTTTTCCAGTGCGTCTAGGTTTGCTCTGGTCACTAATTTCCATTTTTTTACATTGACTTCATTAAAGAGGACTTCTTCATTATTAGAATATTTGTAGAAAAATGAAAATTGATGAAGTTTATGGAATTTCAACCACTGAATTTTCAACCATTCTACCTTGTTATTTATTATCAATCGAAATTTTTCAGTTTGTTATATTTTTTTCCAGTGATTTAGAGGAAAAAAATCCCTACCTGTCATTCTTATTATTTTAAATGGTTGTTTTATGCGAGCCGTTTTAATTACTTCGAGGCAGTTATCTGGAATGTATATTTCTTAAAAAAAAAAAATATTCTTCTCTATTAGGCAAAAATCTCTATAGCATGGTAAGTAGGAATGCCTACTGACCAAAAATTTATGATCTATTTTTTCAATAATAAAGTCCAGATGAGATACCACATACCGACAAAACAACAATAACTTCATGTTTCTATTCTGTCCTCCACATTGGTCAGAATACATGATTACTTTTTTAGTAGTCACAAAATTTTAAAAAAAGTACAGCAAGTTAGATCCAATTTCTTGGGGTCCTCTTGAGGCATCTGACTTCTCCCAAACAAACATGTAGGCATCATCTGTCCCCATGTTGTGAATCCCAAAGCAAAATGTCCAAAGCTGTCTTTTGTAATACACAATTCCAGTGCTCAACACGGGAGTAGGTAGGGTTTTCATTAAGTCATCGTAGAATCAGAAAAGTATGCCAACTCGAGCCCTGAGCGAGCAATAATTACCTAAAATTGTAGGGCTGTCGCTTATTGAAATAATACCAAACACTTCTGCATAATTTATTGATGTTTAAATAGTCGTTTTTTCTCTTTTACCTTATCAAAATGTCGGGTGCAGCTATAATCAGAATGTGTCAAATTGTTTTCCTAGTCTTTAAGTATTCTTTAGAGGTACCTATTTTGTTCCTGTTATTATCTATGTTCTCTTACTGTGCCTCCTACCTTTAAATAAATCAATAGTTTATTCAATTGTGAAAAGTGCATAGAAAGCATCCGAGTTTTTAAACTAATTTTTGTCATAAACTTCGTCATATTAGCTGTTTAGTGATTTGAAAAATTACTGTTGAAATAGGATTAATAGGAAAACATTTCTTCTACAAAAATTAATTTTTTTTTAAGGGTAAAATTTGGTAAATTGATAGATGTTAAAATACTAAGCTGAAAAGTTATAAAATTTAATATGCCTTACTAGCTTTGTATAACATTGTCAGGTAGTCAATTTTAATTGTGTTAAAAAATGTGGCTTCCGGTCTACAGGTTTACACTGGCATGCTAAAATTGGTTTCTTATTATGCTTCCCGCTTATTATACACATACTCAAAGGAAAACAAGTTACAATTATTACTTTATTTGCCATATCGTCTTCTCGCATTAAAACTATATAAACTCAAAATTTACAAATTTTACAGGAGAGCATTTTTAAGGTTTGACGTATAATATTTTTAAAAATCATGGTCTTATCAACATTAATCTTGTAATTTTAGCTAGTTACATTATCTGTCTTTCAAAGTAAAATTAAATTATATATTAATTTTATTATGTAATAGCTGAAACGTAGGTCAAAAAAATAGTCGTTTTGAGTTTTAAGAGTTTTCTAGATAAAATGTTTCTTCTTAATTTTTACGATTTAATTTGAACAAGAAAATTTAATTTATGAAATACGATTAAAATAAGGGAATAATATAGTATTTTTGGCAGTAAAACAATAATATTTTATGAAATATTTATTTCTTTCAGTACAATTATGAAATTAGTACACTAATTATGTATTATTATATAAAAAAAACTAAAACAAAATGGCACTAAGCTAGGAACTTGTTAAGCAAAGTTATTTCAGTCTCACTGATAATGTAAGATCTACAAAAATTCATCCTATCTTTGTAAACATTAGAAACTAATATCCAGTCTTTATTTCTACATTAATAGTAATTATAATATTTTTGGCCGTAGAACAATAATATTTTATGAAAATAAATATTATTTCTTTCAGTACAAATGAAATTAGTATACTAAATGTGTATTATAACATAAAAAAACTAAAAGAAAATGTCTCCAAAAGCAAGATAATTATTATTATAAATTATAATTATGTGGAATGAATCACGTTTAACCACTAAGTAAAGTCACTTGTTAAACAAAGTTATTTCAGTCTTACTGATTAGTAATCTGAAAGATCTACAAAAATACTTTCTATCTTTGTAAATATTAGGAACTATATCCAGTCTTTATTTTTATATATTAATCGTTTTAATAAAATATCAAATGAATGAACTACAAGAAAAATTAATAAAAATAATACAATTACAATCTGGTCAATTTGTATTATTTTTAAATCCAACTTATCGCCTATTTCATAAAAATTACAGATTTTCATAAAATGGACGATAATATTCGGGAATAGTGTGCTTATTAATTAAAGCTAATAAGCCTTGTTTTTTCTTATCGGCAATTTTAATCGGTGCTTTGTATACTGCTTTAAAAGCGTAATCATTTCGAAGACCTCTTGCAGTGGTGGATCCAACCTTTACCATTTTAAAATCTTCTTGAGCATAAGAAGTTTTATAAAAGAAGCAACCTTGATTATCCTTAGTGAATTTTAAGATTTTAATGTCATTCATCTTTATAGTTTCATTATTATTATTTTTAGTATAATTGCGGCCCACATCATTACAAAGAGATTTGAAATCTTTAAATGTTGTATGATTTAATTCGTTAACTTTGTAAGAATTCCCAGTCTTTTTTGCAGTTCTGATCAAAGAAATATACGTATCTGAACTGTATATTGGCCCGGATCTGAGTGACTTTTTAATATTTCTCTCAATAACAGAATGGGCCGAATCATTTTCATTTTGCGTATGGCCTTTAATAAGGAACTTGTGCGTTATACTTTTAAGATTGGGAATCGTTGCTACCACATGCATATACATACTTATTAGGAATTTGTTCTTTTGTTGGCCTGTGCAGTTATCACTGTAAAAAATCATATCAACATCTTCATTTATTTTCCTACACGTAGATACAATATAATTATAAACGCAGGTGGCAATTTCATTTGCACCTCCCTGCCTTGATTTTCGGGCCAAAAGTAACATTCTACATCTTTTGATTTCAATTCATAGATGGTAAAGTTGTAAGAATTTAGTTTTGATACGTAATAGAATGTTGAAATTTCGCCTTTCGGACATGGCAACGATGCTTGTAGGTCATAAACCGCAACAATTAACGAGGATTTACTATTGGCCTCTGTTTTATCGTTCTCTTTTTCTATTCGTGACAAATCTTTTTCCTTCAGGTGATTTTCATAACAATCTTTCATTTCTTCTTTTTGAGACTCTGATGCATTTATATAGGCAGTGCAATCTTCACAAGCATCTTTTTTCGGAGTAAAAAAGCTAATATTAAACTCCGTGTTAAAAATTCTATGGAACATCACGTAGTTAATATAACTCTCTTCTTTTTCTGTGCACAATCGAACATAATCCTTGTAAATATCGGACAAATTTCTGCCTCCATCTATATACTCTCGACTGGTATTAGTGCGAACATAGTGGCTTTCTATTTTTGGTATGTTCCTAATGAATTCTCTAGCACAGTCTTTTAGTGAATCCTCTACCCGGTGATGATGTTTGTGTTTGCCTCTTTGGTCATCGAGCATTGGCACCGGATCGTTGTTTGCATACACCTTATCTCGCACTGTTCGAATTATAGAGAGGGAAATATCAAGGGTGTTTAAGAAAAACTTTTGGCAGACACGAATTTTTTGTTTTTTGTCATCATTGAAATAAAATTTTTAATTATTTTTGCGTAGTCTTGTGCTAGATTTGTACACATATTTAGGCTTAATCTCCTCAATGCTATTTGCAATAAAATGACGCTTATGTAGTGCATCGGGCAAAGCATAATATGCATCAAAAATTTTTTGCCTTTGTTGCTCCAAAATGAGAGTAGAACACTTCTGCCTGCATTTATCCCCGCAAGGAGGCTTCATAGATTTTTCCTTTATAACTTTTATTTTAGTAGAGTAACTTTTACCTGCATGCCTCCTTCGTTTTAATTCATTTATTTTCCATTTTGTAGGGTTAGCTAGACGTTTACGTGTTTTCTTTTTCGGTGAAACTTCCTGTGTCTGTGATCCAACCGTTTGGATTAATTGAACCGAAGGATTTTCAGTTTGAGATGGCTCAGAATCAGTACTATCTGATAAATATAAATCATTAGTAATAATGTAATTGGGATCAACTACGCTGTCATCAGAAGAATAATCTTCTGCAGAGGAAGACGACGTAGATGCGGAATTTGTGGAACTGGAGTCAGCGCTATCTGATGAACCTAAAATAAAATGTCTGTCTTAGATACACTTAGTTTTTCAACCAAAAATTAAAAACAATATTGATATATTATCTTACCAGTTTTCTGAAGTGACTGCCTTTCTGAAGCGTTAAATTCTTGTACAATACATTGATTTTGTAAGTCTGAATTTTCGTTCGTTTCCACTGAACCTTCCTGAGGATTTTCGTTCGAATCCTGTAAACTTTCTTGAGAATTTTCGGTCTTTTTTTGTAAATCGTCTTGCAAACCTGCTAAGGAAAAAATTCAAGTGTAATAACCTTAATCTACTAAAAAAAACCTCAATAATAGTTAGTAATATAAAACATGTACCTAAGTTTTGAATTTTATTTTCATGTAGTATATCTATCGATTCTACCTCGGAATCGGCAGTAGGCTGATCATTGACTTCTTTATGAGTACCTAATCGTAAATCATCCTGTAAATCTATCAGAAAAAAATATTCAAGTGTAATAATTACCTAAATATAATAACAATAACTCATCAACATACTTAGTAATATGAGATATCTATAATACCTAAGTTTTGACTTTTATTTTCATGTAGTATGTTCATCGATTCTACCTCAGAATCGGCAGTAGGCGAATCATTGACTTCTTTCTGAGTACCTAATCTAGTTACTAATACTAATACTAATACTAGTACCTAATAAAATAAAGTGTAATAAATAAGTACCTAAGTATAATAAAGAACTCATCAATAATACTTATTTAGTAATTATGAAACATGTACCTAAGTTTTGACTTTTATTTTCGTGTAATGTATTCATCGATTCCGCATCAGAATCGGCGATAGGTCCCCCTACATTTACTTCTTTCTGAGTAATTATATTTTCTTTCAAGCTTGCTAAAAATTTACTTCATTGTGCCATTTCCGAAACATTGAATATTATCTGCATATAAAGAATACATTTAAAACATACAATTAGAGCTGGCACTATAACGGACGGTCGGTCGCGACGGCTACCGGCTAGGTATCGCGTTCGCGGCTGTTTCGTTTTGTAGGTAAGTAGGTACCTACATGTAGAGAAGACCGCGCGGTGCAAAATGCTACCTACACGCGTCGCGCTCACTCCCAGCTATTAAAAAATAGCCAAAAACGTTGAAACCATGCCGCTGTATGTTTGAATATCACATTGAAATCGTACATAATGAAAAAGCAAATATTAACAAAACTCAAAATAAGCTTACATTTATCAATTAAAATGTAAACAATTTCTGGATTGAACTGTTTCTAACATCTGATTTATGATAAAAAGTAGACAATTTTAGGTTGAAACATATCTTTGCACAAAAAATATCAGATACATTATACAATTTAGGAAAAACACAGTTTTAATGAAAAAGATTCGGACACTATTATTAATATTTTGTCACAAAAACTGTACAATTACAGAATTATACAATTTTAAAGAGAAACTTTATTCAAACTTTGCTACACATTTACAGCAATAAGTATCTAATTTCGAGTTTGTATAGTACTAATGAAATAGAACGCTTAACTGATGATAAAATTTTCGTTTTTGTATAGTTTTGAAGAGACAAAACACATGCACTGCTCGGTCGCTTGAACGTAACTAAAAACTGTATCGTATTCGCGCGAGACAAATTCTCACTTCAGTCAATTGAAAACTAAACAATGCGCCATCTAGCGAGAGTTTGTTGAACTACGCTATTTTGTCAGTGTTTAAGAGAAACATATTGGTGATAACAACTGGTTCCGCGTAAAAACTTAATTTCGAATATTTTCGGGAATTGTACACTTTCATGCGAAGAGGCGATATGGCATGTAATGCTGCTAAAAAGCCAAAATACAGGAAACCAACTGCATGAAGAATAATATAAATTACTTTATTTATGAGTTGATGCGTTTATTTCGTAAATAAAACACATTTTTACATTTTAATAGAAATATTTATTTTAATTATAGGTACTTTAAGGTAAATTGGTATTAATTTTTGGTCTATTCTTGCAGTCATGAGATCAATCAACATAAAACTTTAAAAAATCAAAAGAAACAAAAAAATTAAAAGTTTTTTCTCAATTATACTTAAGTTATCAACAAAAATAAATTACCCTGAGATGTTGGTCCCATAGAAAAAAATAAAGATTAATCATGGTAACAAACGACACAATTATTTTCTAGGCAGTCAAGGCATGCGGGTTTCTTGCACTCCTTACATAGGTATGACGTTCTTTTTCTCTTTTTTGCTGGACATATTGTACAAGTTCCCCGTTTTTCCAGCTTCTCAGATGTTTGTGGAGCAAGGTCTGCATCTTCTATTTTTTAAATCCTCTTTATAGAAGCACGAACATCTCGAGAAATTTTCGGATTATTATAGCGCCGCAACATGTGAGGTGCACAAAGTTCGTCAGCTACTGCACTTAGAAAAGTGTATCAGTCAATATTTCTTGTAGTTTCAGAATATTGACAGTTGTACAGTACATAGGAATTAACTGCACATATATCAATCACAATATTTCTTGTAGTTTCAGAATATTGACAGTTATATAGTACATAGGAATTAACTGCACATATATCAATCAAACGATAGAAAAGGACTAGTGGCCATCGCTTTGTTCTTCGAATGCAAAAATAGTTACTGCACATTTTATCCAGACCATCAACACCATTTTTAGTGGAGTTGTAAAACAATATTATTTCTGGTTTCTAACCTTCATGGTCGTTACACCTGTCATGATGCATAGATGATAATAGAACGACTGCTCTATAACGCTTCGGTACATATGATATCATAGTCATTTCTTTCGTAAAGCCATGAAGAGTTTCCCCAACAGGTCTCGATCTTTTAGGCAAGAATTCTGAAGGGATTTCTCGTTTGATTTTATTCATAGTACCTACATATGTGGGACTATTTTTCTTCAAAAGATCTACAGCTTCAATTGCTGTTAACTAATTGTCTCCAATTATATTTCTGTTTGTATTTTGAATTGGTTTTGATAGGCGTAAAATACTCCGTGTTGGTTTCGAAAACTCTTTCTCTTTATCAGTCAGTCCTTGTCCGTCAGTATCTGTTCCACAGTATATATAAGCATTGTAATGATAATTGGACGAAGCATCTGTCATACACATAACCTTATTTGATAACCCTGATAAATGATGATATCATACCCTGATTATCATCATTTCATTACAAATTATTCACCAGGACTAATTTAATGAACCTAAATACGATGTTTTTACGACAACTGGAATTTTAGATCCTATGGGTAGGCTTAGTCTCTATCACCCTAATCATCATCACCACATCCCATCACAAACTATTTACCAGTACTATTGTAATAAGCCCAAACACGATAGGTTCACGGCAACTGGAACCTCAGAGTCTGTGGTCATTATCCGTCTCTATCATCATACTCTGATCATCATCATCATCCCGTCACAAACTATTCGCCAATACCATTTTATTGAACTCAAGCAAAATAGGTTTACGGCAACTGGAACTTATATCCTATGGCCAGATTCAGTCTCCATCATCATACCCTGATCATCATCTTTCCGTCACAAACTGTTTGCCAAGACTACTTTAATGAGCCCAAACGCGATAAGTTTACGGCAACTAGAACTATAGATCCTATGACCTGGTTCAGTCTCCATCATTATATCCTGATAATCATCATTCTTTTACAAACTATTCACCAGGATCATTTAAATGAGCCTAAACGCGATAGGTTTACGGTAACTGAAACCTAAGATTCTATGGTCAGGATCCGTCTCCATCATCATACTCTGAGCAACATCATCCCATCACAAACTGTTCGCCAAGACCATTATAATGAACCCAAACACAGTAGGTTTACGGCAACTGGAACTTTAGATCATATGGCCACGTTCAGTCTTCATCATCATACCCTGATCATGATAATTCCATCACAAACTATTCATCAGGTGAACTTAATTAACCCCAAACACGATAGATTTACGGCAACCGAAACCTCAGATTATATGGTCAGGTTCCGTCTCCATCATCAGATCAGCCCCATGTCACCATTATATTGCATTGTCATCCGACTTACGTAAGTATGCAAAAGTTCAGCTTAATCGGGTTCCGGGAAAGGGTGTCAATCACGATTAGAAGTTTTTAACCGTACAGACAGAGATATGTAAAAATATCACGGTCGTGAAACTAAGTAAAAGCTTGTAAAATATGAATTTGTTATTATTTATTAGGTTTTACGTAAAGGGAATTTTTTAAAATATGCCAGTTCCATCCATCAGCCGAAAGACGTCCACTGCTGGACATAGGCCTCCCCCAAGGATTTCTACGAAGATCGGTCCTGTGCCACCCGCATCCAGCGGCTTCCCGCGACCTTCACCAGATCGTCGGTCCACCTTGTGGGGGGCCAACCAACACTACGCCTTCCGGCCCGCGGCCGCCATTCAAGGACCTTCCTGCCCCAATGGCCATCAGTCCTGCGAGCAATGTGCCCCGCCCACTGCCACTTAAGGTTTGCGATTCTAAGAGCTACGTCGGTGACTTTAGTTCCCCTTCGGATCGTCTCATTTCTGATTCGATCGAGAAGGGAAACTCCGAGCATAGCTCTCTCCATCGCCCTTTGAGTGACCTTAAGCTTCCTTATGAGGCCCATCGTTAGCGGCCACGTCTCAGATCCGTATGTCATCACTGGCAACACACATTTATTCCATACCTTGGTCTTAAGGCATTGCGGTAGTGTTTGTGAGGAGAAGATATTACGTAGCTTCCCAAACGCTGCCCATCCGAGGTGGATTCGACGATCGACCTCTTTCTGGAAGTTGGGCTTACCTAGCTGGACTGTTTGTCCAAGGTAATTATAGCGGTCAACGACTTCCAGAGTAGAGCCTGCAACCATAAGAGGAGTGGGTGCGACATGGGAGTTAGACATGATTTTCGTCTTTTCCATGTTCATTTTAAGATCCACTCGTTGGGAGACTCTACTGAGGTCATCGAGCATTGCTCCAAGATCCTCCAGGGTCTCAGCCATGACCACGATATCATCGGCAAAACGAAGATGAGGCACTCGCCGTTGATGTTGATGCTAAATCCTCTCCAGTCCAAGAGCTTGAAAGCGTCCTCTAGCGCTGCGGTGAATAGTTTCGGGGAGATTACGTCTCCCTGTCTTACACCTCGCTGCAGCTGAATCGGTTCCGAGCTCTCGTCCTGGAGACGTTTACCAGAATCTATATACAAAAAAGTTTTTTCTTTAAACTTACAAGTAATGAAATAAAATCACTTTTAAAGACACGAATTTAATTTGCTTTAGTAGCTAAAAACATGGTTACAGTGCAGTAGGAATCAATATTAAATTTTAATAAAGACATTACACATTTTAATTTTCATCAGACTCTTCATCGATTGCGGGTTCAGGCAAGCAATCTGGCTTACTAGTAGTCGGCAACGAGTAATACCACCCATGGTATTCGTCTGGTATAATTTTTTTTGTGCACAGTCCAATCAAATCTTTTTTTTTGGCTGCGCTGATAGGTAAAAGGGTGTGATACAGCTGTGTCAATTGCAATGTCTGTTCTTGCATTGAATTTTGTTTTTGGCTCTTGTATTAAGACGTTGAGAAGACTTACTATTTTGAGCAACATTCATCCATAAGAAATTATCGAACATGTCATAATTGAAAAGTATTTTTGAAGTTTCTTCTTTGTTATACATCATTCTTTTTATTTTAGGCCACTTCACTTGATCCCCATTGTAATCTTTTAAGCGATTTAAATTAATTTCATCAGCAATTTTTTTTAAATCATAGAATTCATTGTATTTAAACTCTTTTGTTTTGTAAAGCATTTTAGTAAATGTTTCGTCTCCTACGGTTACTTTTCTTTGTGTTCTAGCCCGTTTAAAAATTTACAAGTAGTAAGGCATGCAAAAAATTTCAAGAGTTTTTTTCTGTTTCAGCTCTTTCCTTGTCCTTCGCTTTTTTAGCATTACTACGCTCCTTCCTTTTGATGGTTCTCTATTGAATTTCATAATTTTTTTATCTATAATTTAGTTTTTTCGAAAATTTTACCTCATAATTATTGATTTTCCGAACTATCGCTTACCATAATATTGAAATATTTTTACGGTAATCTCTCACATGACCCCTTAGCCCCTCAGTTATTCAATTTTCGCCCTAAATATATGAGCGTTCAAACCTTCTTGCCACCTGGTCCAATAGGTACTAAAAGAACAAGCTATTTAAATAAAATCTAATTATGCCATGGTTTTAATCTCTGTTTATAAGAAATAGAACCAATTTAAGATTTAACTAATGTTAAAATAACCATATTTAGTACAAGGAGACGAAATTATGAAACTAAACAACAAAGTTACATCTCCAACAGTCAGTTGAATTTTTTAATATTCACGCACTATAGATAATCTTATGGGTAAAATTAAGACATTTGTGATGTTTTAATTTTTTGTGTGGCCGCCTTTATTCTGCAGAACTAGTTTAAGCCTTCTAGGCATTAATTCTACAAGATTTTAAAGAGTTTTAACCGGTATTGTCGACCATGTTTTTAGGATTTCACTTTTAAATGCGTTTCTGTTGCGCCTTACTGATAAAGGGATCCTGCGGTCTAATTCATCTCACAAATGTTCGATTGGGTTTAGATCGAATGACATGGAAGGCCATTCCAACAAATCTAATCAAAACAAATCATTGATTTATTCATAAACATGGGTTTTACGAGGTGTTGTATATACAATATTTCTAGGTGCTGCCATGATTCACCTTAAAAGGTATATGAATAACATCTTAGTGAAAAAATAATTACAGTTCAAAATTAAAGTGAGTTAATATGACATGAACATTATGCTACTATTATTATTATCTACTTCATTTTCTACAAAATATTCTTTTCTTAGCCTAGCTGTGCTTAGGGTCATTGTCCTGTTGGAATTTGTAAACTCGTCCTAGCCCCATGGACTCAGCAGATTGTTCTAAGTTGTCCCGCAAAATATTGCAATAGACCTGCGCTGTCATTTTGCCTTCAATAATTGCTAATTGACCAATACCATGCCATGAAAAGCATCTCCAAACCATCACAATTCCGCGGCCGTGTTTAACAGTAGGTTGCAAATATTTGTCACTGTATGCGTTATCACTGCTACTGCGCCATATAGTTTGCCGACGTCGATTACCAAACAATTCGATCTTCGTTTCATCGCTGAAGACTACTCTCTTCCATAAATCCAGTGTTTTATCCGAATACTTCTTAACAAAATCTAATCTACGTGTTTTATGAGCCGATGTAAACAAAGACTTTTTTCTAGCAATATGACCCCGAAAATAAGTATTGTGCAGGCGTCGTCTGATGGTTGTTTCAGACACTGAAGTACCTGCTTCCTTTTAATTCTCGTACAACAATCTTGGAATTAATTTTGCACTGGCGCACTATTATAAGATTAAACGAACTTACCTTAAGTGAAGTACTGAAGTTCTATCTTAATTATACGATGCTACTTATCCGAGACAATTAACGAGTAGTAACGATGGTTGTGCCAGCGCTATGTCACAATTTTTAAAGAAAAAACGAATATTTCCTTGTGGTACCTGTCAAATGTCATTTCGTTTAAAGACCAATTTATGACCAACCTAATACTAGGAGAATACTGTGTATTAGTGGAAGGGATTTTGGGATTGTTGTCTCGGATAAGTAGCTTCGTATAATTAAGATAGAACTTCACTTAAGGTAAGTTCGTTTAATCTTATAATTATACTCTCTTCTTATCCGAGACAATAAACGAGTAGATGTTTAAAGTCAGATTGTGAATAACTTTAGACAGTTTTAAAAATAATAATAAAATATATTATTAAAGAAAAAAAGACTTAAATGTAACATAATATTACAGGTAGTTTTACCAATAAAATTTAAAGAACATAAAAATCAATTAACTTATGTATTAGTAATAGTATTGCACACAGCTAAATTCTCTTAGGTCTTGATTGACCGGTCTTTTGTAATGTCTGGCAAGAACAATAGAATTCCGAAACCCTCCTGCAGCCTTTCTAATGTCGTCATTACTAACACTGGACCTGCTGGCACTGCTGGCAGCAGACGTTGACGCGTGTATGGTGCTATGATCAGAGAAGACCGTGACATCAATTCCTGCTTCCTTTAAACTTTAAAGTAAGCTTGATCCAGCGGCTTATTGTTTGTGTTGATGCATTTTTGTATGACTTTTTGAATGTAAGTTTTAATGTGTCTATATTTTGCCTTATTATTCTGGTCTTTTCTATGTAAGATTTGATGATGTCCATAGGACAAATTTCTTTACTACTACTAGCTAGGGGCAGGTATAAAAACACTAATGCATTTGTTGTGGACTGTATTTTCAGGTTCTCGTTCAGGGTTCTAGGTTCCGCTCAAATGAAACTCGCATCGATGATCAAAAAATACTGAACATTTATTCTCAAAAACACGCTATTAATGTTTACAAATACACCTCTAGATTAGCGACTAGTGCGAGGTGTCGCGTCGATCGGTCAACGGTCGTGTAAGCGCGTCTCGTTCCCGTTCCGTAGTAACTGCTACGATGCTCCGTCCTTGTCTAGCCGCCTGCTACGGCTATGATGTTCCGTCTTCGTCTAGCCGTCCGCTACATTCTCCCCCCGGCGAAGACTCCGACGAAGCCCCTTCCACGGTAAGGACGGCGATCTTCGTTACAGGTCTCCGGAAGACTCCTCCTCGGGTGCGAACGTCGGCGCTGCGTACTCTGCCGTCTGGTCCAGGGTATATCTTCTGGATAATTCCTCGCGGCCAGGTGTTGCGGGGCAGCGCAGCGTCCACAATGATCACCAGATCGTTTTCTTGCAGCTGGCGCTCGTTCGAAGCAGCTGCCTGGCGTGGTACGAGGGTCGATTGGTATTCGCGAACCCATCTCCTCCAGAATTCGTCAGCAATTCCTTGGCTGGCTCGCCAAGACTTGCGGTCAGCTGGCTAGCATGGCCCGGTGTGCGGCAGGCACGTCGACGACCCCAGCAAGAAGTGGTTCGGAGTTATCGCTTCTGGGTCGTCAGGTTCAACCGAGACATGAGTGAGTGGTCTCGAGTTGACCGAATATTCCGCTTCAGCCATCACGGTCTGCAGCACCTCTTCCCTTGGTGTCTTCTCACGCAGCACGGCGGTCAATGCTGTCTTCACAGACCGAACCAGACGTTCCCAAGCTCCCCCCTGGTTCGCCCAGCTATATAAATGTTTTGAATTTATTTTTTTATTTCTAACTCTGCAAGATTTATTAGCAACCGCTGTCAGTTATTTTAACAGAAATATATGTCCAACGTCTTTCGATTAGCTTTTCTTATCAATATTATCACATTACGTCAATTCAAGCTTTTAAAACTTGGTATATTTTTTTATATTGATAGGTGTAATTTCGAAATATCTTGGGGTAATTCCGAATGTTACTTAAAAGTCATATATGTGAGCTCAAACTTAGGATTTTATTTACTTTAACATACGAATTTACCCCGCTTTGAAAGAAAAACTGATATCCTTTGTAGTTAGCCCAAACACACTTTTGATTACTTTGATTTTCGGAATTACCCCGCAAAGAGTCCAGTGGTTCTAAACATAAAATTTTTGGTAATAAGAAGTCTGATAAGACTAGTGCAATGCAACTATTAGATAACGTTAGGCCTTATGGTCTAGGACTCTAGAAGAAAAAGAAATAAGTTAATAAATAAAAGAGTTCTTGTTTTACTTAAAACGACAGTTTCATATATTTTGGTTCTTTGATAAACTTACATTTTACGAATAAAATAAGTTAGATACTCAATAAATAACAGTAAAAAACAGTAGTACTAGGTTAATGTTGACCATCGAAAACAAACAATATTATTTTAAATAAAAGAACAGATAATAATAACGACAATTATTAACGATACATGTAGGTTAATGTAACAAATCCTGTATTAAATAAAGTAGATAATCACAAAAAAAAATAAGTACAAATTAGCATACAGATCAGTAAGTAAATGGTAAAGAACTGTGTGTGTGTGTGTGTTTGTGCATGTGCGTATCTGAGTTTTGTGTAAGTATATATGTTTATGTCTTACTGTGCATAATTAAATTAAAAATAAACTTCTTCTTCATCATTGTTACTGGGTTTGCCGGTATCTGTATTAACTGTATTTCTTTGACGATTACGTCGATGGGTACTAAATCGACGTCAGATTTTTTGGGTTTTAAAAATTTCAGATTATTCTTTCTCCGCACAGTTCTATAAAATGATATTTCATATTTTCTATTGAATTGGCTATTTTTTATCTTTGTTATCCAACCGACATAATATTTCATTTTTTCTTATCATAATATCTGACCAGGACAGTTTGTCCAATATCATAAGCAACAGTTGTAACTTCTTCTGCTCCAATTTTCAGCATACTCGATTCGCCTTCATTTTCTTTATTTTCATTTAAATTTTTAGCATTCTTCTGTTTATTATTTATGCTTTTACCTTTGTTACATACTTTCTTTTCTTTAACTATCACCTGTTTTTTATTCATCTCGTCTTCTTTAATGTTTATTTTATTTTCTAGTATATTTGGTTCAATCTCAGTCTGTAATTGTTGTTCAGTCTTATTAATTTTATCTAAAGCCTCAATTTTTGCAAATATAGCATCTTCTTTTTCATTTATTTATTTTATTTATTTATTTTCATTCATCTTTTTTTTTTCAATTTCATCATCAGATGGTATTTATATTTTCTATGTCACTGTCGCTATGGATGCTCATAATATCTTCCTCTGAAGTTGTTGAACTATTTTCACAAGTTTTCTTTATCTTAGGTCTTTTTGGTTGTTGTTTTATTTTTTTGGTATTAGTAACCGCCTCACGTCTACTAAAGCGACGCTTGCGTCCTACGTTTGGTGCCTTTGGTTTCTCTATCACGGCATTGGTAACAACCATAGTTCGTATATGCCCTGTTTGTTCGTCTAGAATTTCCATAGTTGAATCTTCGACCTCTTGTCCATATTCTGTATCAATCAAGCATACACTGCAATTTGTACCATCAAAAGATTCGGTATGGACAGACAGATCTCCATTGGAATGAACTGAAGTTGAAATTATTTTCAATTTTGCTTTCGGCGTTTGCGTCGTTTTTTTAAGTATCTTCTGTTCTGCTTTCTCTTTCAATCCCTTTTTTTTATTGTCCTTCAATATTGTCCGAGTAATAACTTCAGCACCTTTAGACACACGTTTCTTTTTCAAAATTGTATGATCTTGTCTTGCCTGCCGAATTCTTTCTAACACGAGTTCTTCAAAATTTATTTTTATATGTTGCTCATTTCGTAAGCATTTTGGTAATTCTGACGATTGGTTGACTACAAATCCTCGAAACTGTTCGTCTGTTTTTGATATTTGTGTCAATAATATCACATCTTTCTGTTCTGTAGCAGTATGATCAGTCTCTTGTGTAATTCGAGTACAGATTTCTTCGGTCGTCGAGTCAGTGTCACTAAGATTTTTATTTAAAACATCAATGCACAATTTCCCTAGTGACTTAGGAACTTCAGATTTTATTTGATTTTGTAAATGGAAACGTGTTTCCGTTTCTTTGAATCTTTTTAGAGCAGCGGGATCATATTTATCCTCTGGGATGATATTCGAGTTAAATGGATGTATCCCAGTCTTCTTGAACCCATTTTTAATAACTTCAATTCCAGTTTGATGCCATGTTTTAGCAAAAGTTTGCGCAAATACATTTTTTGGCATTTTGTGTCCTATGTTATGACGCTGCCACTCGACTAATTTCTTGTCCCAATTTGTTTTGAACGATTTGAACACAGCCACATCAAGTGGTTGTAGTAAATGAGAAGTGTGAGGTGAGAGCTTTAAGATTATTATCTCATTTTTAATGGCCAGTTCGACGACATTGGTGTCTACATGTGTAGAATGTCCGTCATACATAAGTAGTACCGGACCTTCATGTCCGAGGGCTGGAATAAAAACTTTTTTCATGTAATTATAAAATATAGTTGTCTCCATCCAGCCTCTGGAACTAGCTGCTTACGATTTTTCAAAATCGTAGTCATCTGTGTTAGCCATCCATTGATCCCACATATGTTTTCCCTTAAAAACTATTAAAGGTGAATTTTTTTTACAGTGGCACTTACGGCCGTTAACACAGTGATATTTTCTTTCCCTGTTCCACATGTCGTCCTAGAACATGGTTTATTAATCTTCCCCACCACTTTGGTTTTTGTAAGATCCAACGATAATGAGGTTTCGTCTAAATTCCAAATTGAACCTGGTTTTTCAAACAGATCATAATCGTCTTTCTGACATATTCGACTGGCTGTGGCTTTTTTATGAAAAGCCCATGTCTTTTCCTGAAATTTATAAACCAGTCGGGACCAGGTATATTATTAGTAAATGGGGTGCTTAGATTGTTTTTTTCTACGTACTCTGCAACTATGTCCAAAATTTCTTTACTTGATTGACCAAATCCCCACTTCTCCATTATAGCGATGGCATCTGCCAGTCGTTGTTCAGTCGAAAATGGTATAGCCAGTGGTCTGACGACATTTGACCAATTGTTTCTCAATCTATCAAAAAGTGTAGTGGTTGATATTCCAAAGTTTTTAGCAGCAGCATACATACTCATTTCATCCTTTACAACGGCTTGGATTGCCTTAGCCATATCATCTTGCGTGTATTTTGGTAGTTTTTTTCTTTTATATTTCCGCGGCATTTTCTCCTGGAACAAAATTAGGTTAATAAATTATATTATATATTTATCTTCCGTGTTAAAAACAACGTCACCTGACTATATTGGCACAGTTGTACAACAACTATTAAATAACAATGTATTTATTATTTATTAGATTTTAGTTTATTTATTTATTTAGTCGGAAACTGACAGCTGATATGACAAAACAATGCATGCATATGCATTTAAAGTCAGCGCTCAGAATTTGTGAAACAAATTAAAAATGCACTGCAATTCACCAAGGAATAACATTATGGGGTAAATCCGAAATATTTTTCATTCATAATTACCCCTTCGGGGCACTCCCGAAAAAAAGTAAAATTGGTAGCTACTGTATCCTAACCTGTACAAAACAATGCCTAAAACGATAACCTATCATTCAAACAAACAATGAGGAAGATTACTTACCAAACAACAGAGAAAAAGATCTCGGGGTAATTCCGATGTTCACAAAACAAAGAAACTATAGTCGCGTTAGAAAAAAAAAAGTTGTACGCATACGATCAGCACAAGCTTCATGGCAGGACTGACGAAAGGAAAAAAAATAAGATGGCGTCCATATTAATGTTCCCAGAGCAAAAAATATGGACTACTTTGGCAGTAATTCGTTATTTTCGGAATATCCCCTTTTTCGCCTTTACCCCAAAGCACCTTATGATATATTTTTGCCATAGCATGTGTATTTTAGTTTCACAACTGTATGACGTCATAACCACAGACTACCTACAGTCAAACCACTGTCAGTTAAGAAACATTTTTCTTTGTGGAAATTGCTTTTCTTTACAGCGCCATTCAGAATCTACTGTATTTCTGGTTTTATTTTTTCAATTAGACGGCCGCTTCCACTCTTGACTTTATTATTATTTATTTAATATGAATTTATTTCTGTTAGTTTTTAAGCTTTCTGCACCCTTAAAAAACTAACAGAAATGCATCCAAATCACTTTTAAGATTACATTTAATATAGACGTACTCTGTCTAATCTGTGGCTGTTTTTGCCGATTGCAATCTAGCACTCGAATGACGCGACGACATCA
Source organism: Anania fuscalis (assembly GCA_950371115.1). Lineage (NCBI taxonomy): Eukaryota > Metazoa > Arthropoda > Insecta > Lepidoptera > Crambidae > Anania > Anania fuscalis. The sequence continues at coordinate 11,887,364 of OX493344.1, forward strand.
CTTTTACCCCCCCCCCCCTGCTCCCTTCCTTGCCGCGTCTTTCCCGGCATGATGACGCGTCACGTCCCCGCCGTGTTCCCCTTTGCGTCACCCATCGCCCGTGGCATTCGACGCACAAAACAAACAAACGCGTCAATAATCGCTTCTCCTTGAACGCTCCAATACATCGCCATATGTTTGTTTTTCAGCGCACGAGGCGCCGCGTCTTTTTGAACGTGGCCTAAGGGATTACTCCACAGCTTCTTATTAACATTTGCGTCATAGTATACCTTCTATAGCCCTTTTTTCAGTTTTCGGCGTAAACATGCGTGGCATTTTATATACAGGGTTATTCGAAGAAAATCAACAACCTACACGGCTAGATAGCTTACATCATACACAACAACATTTGTTCTACGAGAGATAATTTGACACATTTTACGTCTGAATATTCTTATATTTGTGCGCTTCACATCGGGAGGGCCGTGGGAGGTCGGGGCTCGCTTAACATAGACTTACAAATGACACGACAGTACAATAAAAGCTTGGAAAATCATTTTTAATTAATGTATTGAGTTATGATAAAATTCGTAGACCTAATGTTGTTGTTTATTATGTTAGCTATCTAGTCCTGCGAGGGTGCTTTTTTCAAATAACACTGTATAATCTAAAACGAAAAATTAATATTATTTCGTGTTAGCAAAATTAATTAAAATATATTTTATCAGACGTAGCAATGTCATTTTTAATCACCCCATATGCATGCATGACTATTGAGTGCTCCTATTTTCACATAACTTTTTAGGTTCTATATCAAAAGTCCGAAAATATTTTTCATACCATCTCATCATAATGATCACACTTCATATATTTTTTTAATACTAATGATAGAAACTCATGATATTACTATTAAGGGGCTACCCCCGAACCCGACATCACCCCCCTCTGTCCGAAATGCTTGGTTTAGGAGATATGAATTAATGAAAATTTGTAAAACCAGACCTGTTAATCCGAAGGAATTTTGAATAATTACGCTTTTTAACTGTTTTTTTGGAGGTGGGAGGGGATGCTGCTTGGAGGACCTCCCACCAAAGGGAGTGGGGACGGAAATCCCCTTAACCCTTTTGTAAAAAATTCATGTAAGGTTAAAAAATGCCTTATGAACTTTATCAGCGGTGAGGGCCTCTAACGAAAATCCTGGGGGATCAATTAAATGCTGAGCCAATATTTTCTTAGCAGACCTTCAAGTTAATACTGGTCAATGCGTTACTATTGTGCTCGGACTATAAGCAGCCGAAATTTGATAGAATCATTGTAAATTTTTGTTTTTAGTAATTCCATGCAAGGTTTAATTGAAGATAAATAACACTTGAAAAAAATCATCGACCTCAGGTGGGACTCGAACCCACGTCCCATCGCATACCGGGCGAGTGCTTTGACCACTAAGCTACCGAGGACGTCACGTGACAAGATGAAATTCCTCAAGTGTTTTTTCTCGCTGTCAAAGCCAGCGTATTCTGATCAATGTTGTAGCTATATGTATAGCTGAGTAGTATACTACCGTCAACACCCTATAGAAATATTTTTACAAATATTTGACTATTGGTTAAGATCAGAAATGCTTAAACATTGTAAATTTTTGTTTTTAGCAATTCCATGCAAGGTTTAATTGAAGATTTTTTTCAAGTGTTATTTATCTTCAATTAAACCTTGCATGGAATTGCTAAAAACAAAAATTTACAATGTTTAAGCATTTCTGATCTTAACCAATAGTCAAATATTTGTAAAAATATTTCTATAGGGTGTTGACGGTAGTATACTACTCAGCTATACATATAGCTACAACATAGATCAGAATACGCTGGCTTTGACAGCGAGAAAAAACACTTGAGGAATTTCATCTTGTCACGTGACGTCCTCGGTAGCTTAGTGGTCAAAGCACTCGCCCGGTATGCGATGGGACGTGGGTTCGAGTCCCACCTGAGGTCGATGATTTTTTTCAAGTGTTATTTATCTTCAATTAAACCTTGCATGGAATTGCTAAAAACAAAAATTTACAATGTTTAAGCATTTCTGATCTTAACCAATAGTCAAATATTTGTAAAAATATTTCTATAGGGTGTTGACGGTAGTATACTACTCAGCTATACATATAGCTACAACATTGATCAGAATACGCTGGCTTTGACAGCGAGAAAAAACACTTGAGGAATTTCATCTTGTCACGTGACGTCCTCGGTAGCTTAGTGGTCAAAGCACTCGCCCGGTATGCGATGGGACGTGGGTTCGAGTCCCACCTGAGGTCGATGATTTTTTTTCAAGTGTTATTTATCTTCAATTGATAGAATCAGTTCAAAAAAAGACCTTATGCTTGAGCGACGGATTGAATCCGGGCTTACCCTGAAGTCTGATCTGTTTTCGTCTACGGCTGTTACGGACTATACCCAGCCTTACACTTGGTCCCGGCCGGAGCTGATCAAGCGCGGCAATCTTTTCTTTCTTCCTTGCTGTTTGCCACATTAGGTGGAGTCGGCTCTCCTTATCTTTTGGCGCCAGGATAATCTGTCGTGGATTGTGGGGTTAGGTAATTGGGTTTTCTGTATGAGATTTACTGAATCCACTAGGTACAGGGCGGGCATTCTCCATCTTTCTTGCCTTCCGGGAGAGTCAGTGCCTTCTTGCTCTCGCTCTCGCCGTCTCTACGCACGCTCGTGTAACTAGCAAAGCTGTTTTTTATTTACAGATGCAAAGTTTGGGTAAAAATCACTGGGAAGAAGGATTTGATATCATTACCAATTGAAAAACTTACAAGAAAACGCATATGTTACCTTCATTTTACCTCAGAAGATTTTAACACAAATAAAAGACAACTAAAAAGAAACGCTATTCCATCAAAATATTTAACTCGTCCTCCACTTCCTGATAAATTACTCAAAAATTTTGGACAAAATTTCGAATGTTTTCGAAAGGGTAAAAATAAAAGCTTCGCTTACGGAACAGGTACAGTAATATATTTATCTTTCGCTGAATTTATTTTAAAAGTAATTGTTTATTATATTATGGGCCTGTTTCACAATCTAGATAGGTTCTGTTTAGGCTATTTGTTACTTGGATAAACACTATTTTTGCGTTTCACAACCGTCAAATAGCGCTATATTATGACACATTATTTCACGCAATTTTATCCTCTACATATTTTCATCCGTTACATATCTTTTTGTCACTTTATCCGTACATTGTGCAACAGGCTCAAAAGCTTGTTATTTTTAAGTTAGTTATGAGAAAGTGTGTATTACTGGTTTTATGTAATAGCGATCAGTCTTGTACAAATGTCATATTTATCATCAACATGGTTAATATTTTACTTGGACCATAAGTAATTTGTTATTGAACAAGCATACTCGAAAATATATAAACTAGACTATGTAGAAACATATAAATACAAAATGCGAAATCTTTATACATATGTTAATGTGTCTCAATCCAAGGGATCCGAAAGGGATGTAGATGAGGTCACAAGTTTAGTTAGCGACAAATGAATGACATAATGGTTAAACTATCACGGTAAACGATCACGAGATTTAAAAAAAATGTAACATATTTTAACATTTAATAATTTATTATCAAGTTAAAGCTTAAAGACTAAGCTAACTAACTTGATATAAATTATCTTAATTATAAAAACAAAGTCGAGTTGGTTACACTTATAACTCGAGAACGGCTGGATAAATTTTCATAGCTTTTTAATTTGTTAGTTTTGTCTCCGCCCCAAAGAATAAAAAATAAAAACATTGAAAAAGCTGACGAAAAAAATTTACTGTTAGGCGGTATGAAGTTCGCCGGGTTAGCTTGTTAATAATGAAAAAAGTAGGATTAATAAAAACATTAATAATTTTGAAATAAGAGATCTAAAAAGTAGTGGAGACTGGCCCAAATCGTACCTTTTACTCTTTAACTTAACGTAAATTAGAAAAAAAACAGAAGGTAGTTAGTATCTTGCAAAAGCAATGCGATAGCAAAAAATGACCAATACTAACTGCATGATTTGCTTATATTTAGGGAACAAGGCTTGGACATTACCCAGCCGGAAACCGGCCGGTCGGGGTAAGTACGGTTTTAATCCATCGTTTAAGCAATAAGGTCTTTTGTGAACGGATTCCGGTAGCTAAGTCCGAGCCTTAGGATGCGGGCTACAGGCATACAAAGTGGACGTTCACTAGTTTTTTTTTTTCAATGTTTAATATGTAAATTTTAACCTTTGAATAATAAAAAGGAATGTGTCTATTCAAACACAGAATGAGAATCATACTTTCTTTATTGCAACAAAAACAGACTAGAATTAACCTCGTCTAACAACTACATAAAACTTATGACTAATCAGAAGGAACTCTCATTAAGAAATGCAGTCTTCAATCATTGTCTTCTATCTAGTATTTAGAAATAAACACAAAATAGGTTCTTTTGTCTATAAAGAAACCAAAACAAAAAACTCTGAATATAATCCACATTGTAGTGCAACCTAATTAAATCAGTCTTTTTAATATTTATTATTCTGTATTTTATTATTATAGTAATTAGGTACTGTTTTAATATACATATTTGTATATTTTATTATTGTTTATTTAAAATATCATTTAATAAATCAACATCAACAAAAACAAAAACATTACCCATACTTATCAAAATAAAAATAAATTAATAATAATTTTGTTATAAACATATAATAAAACAAATCAATGAAATTAAATATCTTGGCAATAGTACCTACCTCAATATAAGATATACATTGATCCACCGTCTTTCGGGATAAACACGTGTGGTCTGTCAAAATCAGTGCGTCGCCTTTCCACACTTTCAATCTCTCTGCCTCGTCGAAACACGTCAATAAAAACATTATTGGGTATTCGGCGATTAGGAAAGCGACGCCTTTATTCACGAAGAGCAGCTGCAGTCTTGCCCCGACGAAAGTCGTAAAAAAAGGTTACATATTACAAGGCCTAAAGTTGAAGGGCCTAAGGTCATAATACCTATGCCTTCAACCGTAAAAAATCTTCATGAGACTTCATAGGAATAACCGAATAATGCGTTTTGCATTAATTTAGATGTTTTTGTCCCGACAATTGGTTTTACCTGACCTTTTTATTTATGATTATTATCTCTTGACCGATCGTTTTCATCCATTCCTTCTCATCTTAGTCAACTAAATTTTGTCTACTCTGCATGTTATCTGTTTTAAATCACACTGACAAAACAAAAATTTGTGAATAGTGATTTATTTTCTTGTTTTACATTTAATTAAAACTTTTATCAGTGCATATTGTATCTTGTTAGATATTAGCCGTTGATGTGTAGAGATGTCTTTAAAATGTTCCGCCGTTCAAGTACATTTGAGATTTTTTGAAAAAAATGACACTTTATTCTTATCAACATTGTAATAAAAATCATAAAAAATATTGTTATACATCTCATATTTTAAAATTATGGTATTTTTTAATAATTCTACTATGTTTTACTATGTAGGTACTAGACTAAGCTCTTAAAATTGTGAAAAGAAAACTTCGTGATTTACTTTTGACCTGCATTCTCATGGGTGATTTGTTAACTAGTTAGTTACCTCATCTATATTCCCTTAAAAGGACCGATTTTATAACTAATAAGAAAAGTTACGAAATAATTTGGCGTTTATCATCCAAATTTGTCGGTTTTCCCTTCCTTAATAAATATCCTATTAATTTCAGAAACCGAACTTACGAAAAAGATTTTATCGTACGAAAAAGTTGTCCAGCATATTCAGCATGATCATAAGTACTTTTTAGTAGGCCCGCCAAAAAAATACGGTAAGTAAAAAGTGAGCTTTGTTCATCATCACCATTTTAGTCATAGTACGTACGTCCACTAGGCTGCCAATCATTATAAAATTGGCCGATTGGAAGCCGTCTGCACCTTTTGGATAGACATCCTACGCTGCGGTTGCCAGCAAGTGACATCTAGAACCTTTATGCTCTATCGGCCAGTCAGTTCTACGTACTATGTGCCCCGTCCACTGCCACTTAAGCTTGCTAATACGTAATGGGCTACTAGCCTATAAATGTGACTTAAAATAGCTTGTGGCAAAATTTAGATTCATAAGACATCGCCTTAAAGTAGGTATCTATATATTGATATCACAGTACCGTATCGGTCGGTATCTCAATCAATCGTTCTGTCGGCAAATGGTTCATAGTCGAAAGCATTTGTCGACGAAACACCCATTCACGAAACATTATGTTGGCGAATAGTTCACAGTCGAAAGGTTTTGGTGACGAAACATCCATTAGCGAAACGAGATGCAATCGCCGCCGAATCGAATTAACCGCCGATTAATCTTTTTTTGTGTGTACTACCATATTCTAAAACCATAATCGCATTTGTTACTTTATTTAATTTTAGAGTTTAATTTAATCTGGTCTGGCGTTTAAACTGAACTTGAAACGCAACTTTTTAGTATTAAGAGATATCTTTTACTCTTCAGCTCTCTTCTTTGACTCCAGTGCCAAAAGGGGTAGTCATGACCTACGACACCCACTTTAACAAAAAACTGTTTTAATAATGATGATATTATTATTAGCTATGTGGGTTTATGAGACCTGTTCACTTTCACTTATTATGGCTGTTTTTGTGTATCATCCTATCTTGTTTTAGATTTCTTAACACCTGATGAGGAACTTTCGACCACTACGATCCTGGGTGAAGATTTAATTGATAACAATTCAGGTACGTAGGTATAATGTATAACCTAGTAGCTCGTCATTTTTTTAATGCACATTCATTTAATTTACGTAGTGGTTCGCGCTCCGTACTACAAATCCAGAAGTTGCGGGTTCGTATAGAAGTGATTAGACACACTCTAAAACGAAAAAAAAAACATTACGATGTGTCTAGAAGGACCCCGCTCAGCATTTGTGGTGGCAGCCAGGGACTTATGACGACGAACCCCGCAACATGATGAGCATGAGCATTTGTACTTATGTCATGGGTGTTCATAAACTTATTGAAGTATATTTATTTATCTATCATCTAGTTGTCATAGTACAAGCTTTGCTAAGGCAGTCGAATTTATTTTTAACTGTCAATAACTAAAATTCTCGTATTACAAATTGGTAGCATGCTCACATTTGAATACATTAGAAAAAAGCCCTGACATGGAATGATCTGGCTCATCTTTATGTGATTGCGGGATTCGAACCCGCAACCGCCTGTCTCGGTCTTGTTCGTTACTGTTAGGAAGTTCTATTAATTGAGAAATTTATGCTTACAGACCGAAATGGCTTCGCTTGCACTAACGTCGAGTATCTTGAAGATGCAGTTTCTGATTGCGCCAATGACGCTGACGATATCTATAAAAACGAGGAACAATACTTATACCCAGAACCGGACGAAACATTTGAAAAAGACATAACTTTGTCGTTAGATTATATCGACTACTTATTTTTAAGCTATGCTCAATCATTTCGATTGCTTTCCAAACATTTCCAAACGATGTTCAAACTGGACATAGCAAAGTTATTTGCTCGCTACGAAATGAAAAATATATCATTAGTTTCTCAAGAACCTGAAATACCTCCACCGATGACGACGACGACCGACGTTCAAACAGAGCATATAAGTGAACCACTAGTTAATAAATCACCTCCACAAGCCGACAAACCTTTACCAGCAGTAGCGAAACCATTAGATGAACATGTTTTCATACCTTCTAGAGACGAAAACAAAACAAAACGAATACCGACGCAAGAAGTGGTTTCAAGCAGGCACAAACCAGAGCCTACACAATCAAGCCACAAAGTTACACAAAGCACTCAAGATGTTTCAAAAAAGCCTAGTCAAATTACACAGATGCCTTCACATGTTAAACGATACAGCCCTCAAGTAGTAAGTAGTAAACGGAATCTAACAATACAAAAAAAACAAAATACATTATCGAAAGGACTTGAAATGAAGACAACTAACGTGTTCCAAAGCTTTACTACAAATTTCGATCCGACTGTAAAACTAGAAAAATTAAAGACGGATATTCTAATATCAGAGTCAACTCCATCAATACCTTCTAAAATGATAAAATATTTTGTACCAAAGGAGGGTCCTGCCTATGCTGTAATAAATAAGGAAGAACTAGTGAAGACTGAAGAAGACGCAGAAGAACCTGACCTGGAAATGGAAGTGTCGGAGCCTGTTCACACTGAGAATGTATTTGTATCGACAAACCCTTTTAGTTTCAGCGAAGACGAGACGTGACATAGTCAGACCTAACTACATATTATGTAGTTTGTAAATGCTTTTTCGGTACGTTATTTAGGTATCTATAAAAACGAGAAACAATTGGGCATAGTGAATTTGATGCACTTGTTTTTTTTATATCCCACAAAGCATAATATATTTTAATTCAGTGAAGTGAGAAAGGCCATTTATACAGGGTGCTGATGTCAATTAAGTATCATATTCAAAAAAAAATACTTTGTTTTTTTTAAATTAATTTTTAAATATCTACGATTTTCGTAATCGACCACTTTCGATACAGAATAGTGCCCCAACGCAAACGGCTGCTATCCGATCCGACGTGATAAGCGAGTGATCCGCTCAGCTTGATGGGTGCCCAGTGTAAACTTAGTGTAAAGTATTGCGAGCCACAGTACAGCTGTTGATATCATACGGAAAATATTTGCTATATATTTCTTTTTTTTTTGTTTTTTTTTTTACGTGGATAATTCGTTTATATAAGTCATAATAGGTCACCTGAATAAGTATTGCGAGGATTGAAATTAGCACCCTGTATAGATTAAGAATAATAAAGGTCCCAATATAAAGCCCTAGGGCACACCCATGCGTAATGAAGCTCCAGAAGAGTCAGTTCCATTAATATTAACTGAATACATTTTATCTGTGAAATGTGACTTTTCCTTAATCTTTCGAGACACCATATTGCCGAATAATATTGCATAATCGAAAGCTTTAGGCAAATCACAGAAACACCTAAGAAATCATCTTTCTCTTCTTCATATGCATCGAAGATATGCCCAATGAGTGCGAATCTCGTCCCGTATTAGTTGTTTTTCTACCTTTAGTCATGCAATAATTTGTTAATTCTAAAATGTGATACGTAAGTAATTTAATTGAAGACTCTTTTCCGTTCCCCGATTTGGTTATCAGTAGAAGAAGAATAACTTAAATGTCGCTGTTCAGTTGTCAAAGCATACTACAGGGTGTACAAAAGAATGGGACACTCCTTAAAACCACATGATCAGCTGGTCATATACAACAACTTTTCCTATAGGAGCAACATCGATATCGTGATTTTATTTCCATACATTATCATCCAGGTATGCGAGTAAGTTTGTATGGAGAATCTGAAAAAAAATAGCGATTTCGATGTTGCTTCCATAGTAAAAGTTGTTGTATATGATCAGCTGATCACGTCGTTTGAAGGAGTGTCCCATTCTCTTGTACACCCTGTATAAAGTTAATGTTCTTACATAAGACATCATAACATGCCCCTATTTCAATAATATATGTATTTTTCTTCTGAAATTGTACATAATAATGTACTGAAAATAATAATTTTCAGTTAATGGAGTATGCTGTCCTGCACCTAATGTCAACCCGGACAAGCCTTTCGGTTGGAAATTTGACATCATCGATGCCGTTGATATGAACTTCCAGATTTTTTTGTTTTTTCCTGTAAACATTAATAAATTATACTGCTCAAAAACACCTGTCTATATTGTATCTACATACAAATTTCAACAAAGAAGAACAAACACACATACAAAATTAAAAATGCATTGGTATAACCAATTATTATTTTCTAATTTCTATAACACGTCGTTGTTTCTGATTTCTACAACAAAAGTGCTTTTGGCTACTTACCTTAGGATCAGAGCAATTTATGAGATGTGTCCAATATTTATTTGTTTTTTATTAAATTTTGTCCCATAGTGTAAGTTTTGGTATTTGAGCAGTAGAAACTAGAATCATCCCCATATAGTGCATTAAACATGGACATAGTAGAATCAGAAAAGTGGGCCGACTTCATACATGCGCACTGAGCCCGGTTTGTTAGTGCATTCGTAAGTGTTTTTAAGAACGTCACGCAACAGGACAAAAACGCGATCCAACGTCTTACTCAGGATCAAAACGTCGTCTATGTAAACGAGGATTTCACCAGATCCCATTAAGTCTCGAAGTGTCTTAGTAATTATCCGTTGGTAAACCACTGGGGCATTTGCTTATCCGTAGGGCATTTTCAGATACTCGAAATGCCCCTCTGGCGTCACAAAGCCTGTGAGCGGAACAGACGCCGACTCCAATGGGACCTGATGGAACCCTGTAGCCAAGTCTAGATTTGTGAAATACTTTAACAAGGACATAACTGTCCTAGGCGGTCTATGTGGTCATCAATTCGCGGTAATAGGAAACAATCCTTAACAGTCACCTCGTTAAATTTACGATAGTCGACACACATTCTGTCTGACCCGTCTTTCTTCTTAACAAGAAGTATGGGACTAGCGAAGTCAGACTCTGACTCTTGAATTATGCCTTTACCTAACAAGTCCTTTATGATTTCACGAACACGCAACGTCTCGGCATAAGAGAGTCGATATGGTCGATAATTAATGGTGTGTTAGTGTTCAGTCTGATAGACATACTACCTGTATTTACGGTTGACGTAGCAGTACCCGATATGAGGTATTGAGAAAACTCATGAATTATTTCCATCAGACGTGCAAATCGTCACCTTCGAGAGACGTGTTAATAGGTATGGTATATATGATAGGTATACGTATCAGACTGAACAGTCATCACTCGCTCTGAACAGCATGTTTCTCTGGTGAGTAACTGACAGTCACGCGTACGAACGTGTCGAATGCCTTCCCTATTCAGGACATCCGTGCTTTTAATAGCGTTGGTGCATTCATGATCCCACCACGGTGGTGATCGGATTTTGTTGTTGGCAACATTTTTAAGTTTGAACACTGCATCAGCTGATGTTTGTATCGCAGAGACTAAACTGTTACTTTCTCTTCTACTAGTAAACTAAAGGAGGCCCAATCACAATTATTTAGATTGTATTTAAGCAAGGCGGGAGAGGAGGAACTGAACGATTATTGGTCGGCAAAGAGATAACGATAGGGTAATGATCACTACCGAAAGTGGAAGATAAACAGCCCCATGTCAAACATGGGAATATCAACAAAACTCGGGTTTTGACCAATAAAAGGTCTCCTAGTCGGAGAACCGTCGTTCCGATCCATGTTTAAATAGTTTATAAATAGATATTGTTAAGTTATTGATAAGAGAAATCGCAACGGAGTACGGTAAAGATGAATTAACAATAATATTTATTAATGATGATAAGAGGTTGTTCGACTCATTAGCTGTTACAGAGTTGAGTTCAGGATCTGGCATGAGTCCACAGCCATCACTTGGCTGCGGGGTGGAATCAATGAGTTCACTGTGAGCTTTCTTATCAAAGCCTGGACTGGAGGCTGCCTGAAATGTTTTATTTAATAATTAAAACAGTTTTTTTTATATGTTTTTCTTTCCACAGGTGCTTTAACTGGTTTAGATGGACTGCAAGAGGTAACTTCAGAATATTACTTGTTGTTGGTATGTATAGGGAATTTCTGTGCTGCTTCCTGGTATGAGACTGAATGATGGCACATATGGTGTTTAATGTTTTTTTTTTTTTGCGAATGTAATGTGAACTATTGGTGTCTGTAGCTTGATGATTACCAGAGCAATTAATACATCGAAACTCTGACTCATGGCAGTTGGATCCTGGATGATTCTCAGCACATTTATAGCATCTACTGCTGCTGCGACATTGAGTGCGGGTGTGCCCAAAACGACAGCAGTTGAAACATTGGATGGTGGGAAAAATGTATTGCTCAACTGGTAGGGAAGAATAAAATGAGAAAACTTTGGTTGGAAGAGCTTGACCATCAAATGTTAGCACCACCGTCTGTGTTGGTTGCCATATTATTCCTTCAACGGTAGAAACTTTGCGACTAAGTCGTCTAGACCGAATAATTGGTCCAGTACCTTCTGGTACTCTAAGGTTTTCCACAATCTCTTCATGAGTCCATTCAACAGGAATACCTTTAGCAATACCCATTTTTTGAAATATTGAATGATGGAATGGACATACTGTATTACAACGATATTGGGTCATTTGATAAAAACAAGTTTGCTGCACCAGGAGTTTTAAATGACACTGATAAACGATTCCGTCCAACGCGCTTAATACCATCTTCGATTATGTTTTTCAGATTATTTCTGAACAAAAAGTTCCCAAATTTGATTAGATGAAGAGTGGAACCAGAATTGAGAGAAGTTTCTTTTAAAGTGACATGTACAATATATGGGCCAGCATCTGAATCTAAATATTTTTCCCGGAAAACAGGTTTTGGTGTATTTAAAGCAGTTAGGGAGGAAGTCTTGTTGTTTGTTAAAGTTTTAATAAAACCTTCAGGAATGTGAATTTTATTTGGTGCAGTTTTTTTTTTAAACTATAGTGGACGAAACATTCATTTTATTTTCTGGTTTATTTAACTTTCTTTTATTTCTTTTAACAAGTTTGAATGTTTCAAATCGGGATTCTTGTGAATAATTAATTTTTTTAGCTTCTAAAAGGGTTAGGAGTGGGTTATGGGCTGGAGGAGGGTCAGGGTCCGGAGCCGGCTCCGTCTCCATACTGGAACTCTACAACTACAAATATATACCAAAAAAACTTACCAGATAAATAAAATATGTACACTAAACTATTAAACTAGTATTTAACAATAAATATTTACAGTTTTACAATAAAATATAAATACTATAAAATAAGTTGACCGCTCTTTTCAACTTCCCGCCAAAAAAAAACATTGTCTTTGTTTTCTTTGTGTTATGTTTCTCCCACTTCTCCCAGGTATAATGACAAGGGCTATGCAGAAGACCAAATAGGACTGTCAGTAACTTTTTGTAACTTTGTCCTTTTCTTACAGACGTAAAGTTAAAAATGTTTGATAATTCCACAATACAATTAAAAAACGGTAACTTAGTCATATTGTTACTCTAATCGGCGTTGTAAAACTGGTGTACAACATTTCTACAATAAAGCATTTACAAACCAAACTAAAAGTAAATATTCGTTTCATAGTCCCTGTAATATACATCCAAATACCAACACGAGCGCCAGTTATGAACATCCATTTATCGACATGACATTTTTTAAGTTCAATATTCATCATCGTATAACGTAAAAAAAATATCATTAGACTTTTTTATGAACATTCGGAAACATTACTAAAACATTTATCATAATAAATTCAAATTTTCCGAGAATGTTCATGATTGAGTAGTGGTGACAGATTTATTTATTCAATGATGAACATATTCAATGGTGTACCTACTAGGTACTTTATCCCCATTGAGGAATACGCTAGTACATTATACCTCAATGTTTATCCCTTTTGTAATATGTCGAGCTATAGGACATAAATATATTGTTAAATTACAAAATACACAGACATTCAACATAACAACGACTTAAACAGCTTTCGTGTTGCCAGTCGGGTCTTGTCAGAAATTATCTAAAATATAAAAAAAGGCCTTTTTCTATAAAAAGTAACCTTTTTTATTTTTTTACTGGAAAGGTATTAAAAGTTGATAAAATAGAATATTAGTTGTATTAACTTACAAAAACATCGATGAGTATTTGAGCACTTGCCCACATTTCTTGATTTATTCATATTGATACATACTTAATATAAATTTAAATTTCTTTATTAGTTGTTATAATTCCAAAATTTAAGGTGCATCAGGGCAAGTTCGGACAGTTTTTGGATGAATTGGAAAGGGTTTAGTAATTTTTTTTTCCTGTTTTCTTATTAAGACAAAGATAAATAATAATGCAAACGTCGTTAATGAGTAAATTTACTATCACTATGTTTCTTTTATATACTTCTACCTTTGATGATTCCTAAATTACAACTTCGTAAAAATTTAACATTAATTTTAAAACATGAGGATAAGATCGGACCATAAAAGGGTAAGTTCGGATTACTTTATAATACAGATTCCGTACCGTATATCCGTACTTTACCTTTCATAAGAAAATAACTTTGAATTTTCTACACATTTTGATTAACTAGGTGAGAAGTTAATAGGTATATTTTTTTCATATTTTATTAATCCGATCTTACCCTACATTAGTACAGGTAAAAAATTCGTGATTCTCAAACTTTTTATAATAGATCTTTGATCTGAAAAGGTCTTTTTTATTCCAGATCTACATGCCCCTAGCGAATAAGTAATAAGTATTTTTAATACTAGCTAAAGATTTTAATTCCAAGATTCGATTTAAAGTATCGAATTAAATTGTTGTTTGTCTTATAAAATTAATTACCTCGTTCACTTATGCACTATGAGGATAGGGTAGATAAAACAGAACTTAGGGTGACTGGTCCAACAATGAGACACTCAAAGTTTAAAGTGTCATATCTGCGCTATTTATAAAACTAGGGATATGTTTTTTTAAACAGATATAGAAGATTTATTTGAGTATAGACATGCATTATTACTTTTTCGAGGAACCTGTTGTACAGTCAACAGCACGTCGACCTACCCCAAAAGTCAAAAATTCTCCAATAGATTTTCAACTTTAAGCCTGACACATAGAGTTCATTTTCAAATGGGAAAATTTGACATTTTGTGGTAGGTCGACGTGCTGTTGTCCGTACCTTGGTCACTTTTTCATTTAACGATTTTTTGAAAAAAAGCGGTTATAACTATTGCGATTAAACAAATTTTAGCTGTTAGACGAACTAATGTGGTTCATAATATAAATTATACAAAAGCAAAGATCATCCTTTTTACAGGTTTTACATGAACTAAAAAAAGTTTGGAATGTTGATCAAGGTACAACAGTGGTGATGTACCTAGATCCGCCTATGTTGTACCGTGGTCATAGTTAGAACTCATCAAATAAAATCCATATTTCTCGACAAATAGCAAATATTTTTATTATTTCCAGCTTCAACACGTCTATAAATATCTTTATAAGCTTATCTAATATCTATGACATATCAATTAACAGAATTTATATGAATAAAATCAGTATTTTTCGTAACACCTAACTTAAACATTTTAATCACATTAGCAACAAGTCTTTATTCACTTCGTACTGACTAATATTTGGACTAAGCGTTTCTTAATTAATCAATAAACTCCGAGTATTTATTCATTTCAGGAATTGAGTAATATTCCCTCTTGGAATTATTTTTTTTGGACTTTTTATTTTTTCCTTAATATCTAACCATTGGTATAAGTTGAGATCTTCTTTTTCTGGCCATTTCCAGTTTTTTAGCGACTTCTTCATAGATTTTATAAGAGCACCCTCTTCACTGACAGACACTATTTGGCCAACAAAGTATTCACCTTCGTATATAAAGATAACGTTATCACCATCTTCAAAATTTTTTTTGTTTGCGTGTCTATTCTCTTTATTTCCGTCAAAATAATTGCTTAATGGTTCTTCCTCAGAAGATAAAAACCCTTCTGAAGCATCTGAATCTCGCACAGAAAAGCTTTCGTTTTCATCTTCTGATGTTTCTGATTCTTCTTTTAAAATTTTTTTCTTAACTTCTTTTAGTGTCTGTATTTTTACCTTCTTATCTATTTTAAGTTTTTTATTTTGTCTTGCTGCCTTTATTCTTTCTATTTCATTTTTTTCTGGAGTGTCAGTTAGTATCCTTGACTTTCCTTTCTGTCTGCCTTTTCGAACTTCTTTTCTTGGTTCAACTTTTGGGTGCGGTCTAATCATAGATGGCGTTACAACATTGGAACATCCTGGTGTGTTTTCTTGCAACGAGGTTTCAAGAACTTCTTTGCATTTTTGAGTGGATTCTCCAGGAAGATGCTGTTCGTTACAATCTGGCTGTTCAAGAATTTTATTCGTTTCTTCAGATGAGGTCCCAGCATGAGGCTAGTTTTCACATACAGGGAAGGGTCGGTCAGTTACGTTTGATGGCATAAACTCATGTTCTCCAAATAATCCTGAAGTATGGACTTTTGGTTTGGGGAAATTCCACTGACTTGAATTTTCTGTTTAAAGCGCAAAAAAAGTGCATAAGGGCAATTTGTGGTATGTCCTCTCGTCAGTCTTGTGAACCTGTATTTAGAAGTTTACAAATATTGCCATTACCTTGTATGTACATCCTTGAAGTAGCTGTATTTGTCAAAAATAATATAATGTTGTTCAAAAAGCGAAGGGACGATCATAGCTTAAGGCTCAGGGATCTAAATAAATTAGTGTATAATTTTTTACCAAAACTACAACATTATCATAGACAATGTGATGCTATGTGTGTTAAGATTTACAATGCACTTCCAAATGACATTAAACAGTTACCAAATGTATGCTTTAAAAGAAAACTTGTAAAATGGCTCAGTGATAAGAATTTTTATAAAGTCAGTGACATTTTTAATAAATAAATTAATTTGATATCCTAAAATATTAGCTTGACATATTATTTGACATTTGGTACTTCAATTTAATTTGTTTTTCGCAATAAATTAAAAAATATTTGACATCCAATTAACTTGACATTTGATATTTTTTAATTAGATTTGTTTTATTATTCGCAATTACTTATAAATATTTGCATGCCATGTAAAAAGGTAAAACGTGAGTACTGTTATAATAATATTAACACCTGTGTCACACCATGTTTTGCGCAAATAAATTATTTCATTTCATTCATTTCATTTCAAATATATTTTCATTTAGTGGGTGTAATCCTGTACTCCTAAAACCCTGAATAATATTTGAGGGAGTAAAAGATTGTGAAAAAGCTTTTCCAACAAGACCGGCAATATTATAAATTGTCAGTGGTTTACCTACATGACCGGGTGTCATCATTAATTCATTTGCTGCAGTGTTATAGTATTTCTTAAAAGGACCGAATACACTCTTATCCAAAGGTTGAAATTTATGACTCGTGTGTAGATGGAAAGTTACAAGGATGATGCTATTTTCTCTGGCCAATTCTATAACTGGTATTTGAATGTGACTTTGATGATTGTCAAGTAGAAAATGGTTGGATGATCCTTTGATGGTTTTACATATTGAATAAAGTGTTTGAAAAATTGTAGAAAAAACGCTTCATTAGACCATCCAGAAGGATTAGCTCCACCAATAGTTCCATCAGGAGCTCCAACAAGCATAAAATCCTTGAAATTTACACGCGAAAATATGAGCATAGGAGGAATGAGTCCACCTCCTGCATTTATTGCAGCTATCATTGTGACTGTATTTCCTTTTTCTCCACTCGTCATTGCACCAACTTGTTTGACACCTTTGGTTGCTAATATTTTTGGTGGAACATGGACTGTTGAAATGCCACTTTCATCCACATTCCAAATATCAATCGCTCTTAATTGTGGGCATTTGGACAAAGTTTTTTTGTAATTTTCAAAAGTCAATTGCACATTTTGTTTATTAAATGCTGTAGAACGGGCAAGGCTAGTGGCTTCAGGCTTGCGTAAAGATAATTGCTGTTGATGTCGTTTACGGAAAAGACGTAACCAGTACTCCCCAGCCATTTGGTCTTTGTCCCATTGAGCTGGATATTTTTTATTGTTTTTCGTCGTGAACTCATATGCCAACCTCTTAACGTCCTTTAAAGTGAGTCCATACTGTAACTTTGCTGCTTCTTGTATGTAATCCACAAGCAAGAGCTCTTCGTCACCTGTAAAAACTTTTTTCACGGCTAAATTATCATGAAGGTCGCTCGCATCTTTACCAGTCTTCAAGAAGTGTTCATAATGCCTCTTTAAAGTAGATCTTGACAAGTCAAAATGTTTGGCAGCCCCTCTTAATGAGACTTTTTTTTATATTTTTTTGAACAATCATTTATTAAAGTTTTATAATTATCACAGACTGCTTCTCACACTTTAAAACAGTCGTATTGAAATGTAACAAACTTAAAAAGAAACAAAAACAATTAAATTCTTAGGGTTATCAAATCAACAAAAAATAATTTATGTTAACTTGAGGTAACTAACGTAAAATTAAATTTGGCGTAACACGGACAGGAAAAATGAATGAAGAGTTGCGAGTTTTTGATCTAATTATTTGTGGTGCTGGTAGAATCATTTTTATGTCTTTAATATTTACTTCCGCTATGTCGGGCTCTAGCGGCATTTTATATTTCATAGACTCTTTACTTTTAATTCTCATAAAAGAGACTCCGTATGTTGCATCATTGATGACTTCTATAATAATAGCAGCATAATATACATTCGATTTTTTTGCCTTAAATGATACCAAAACATAATCTTCAAATTTTGGCTTTCGATCTACTTTTCTAAACTTTTCATTAATGATAGAAAACTCTTCAGAATCAAACTCATTCTCATCCAGCTCGCTAATATCAGATTCACTTGCATATATTACTTCAGTATTTTCTTCTTCGCTAGTTTCAAAATCTGAAGCAATCTTGACCTTCTTTCGTTTTGTTTTTCTCTTTAAAACCTCATGATTTTTCTCCAGTAATATTGGTTGTTTCATTGCCTTTGCTGCAGACTTTCTTTCTTTAGCTTTCTGTCTTTCTTTCTTCAGTAATCTGTAACTTCTCTGGTGTATCCGTAGCAATCAGGCTTCTTCCAAATTTTCGTGGCTTACGTTTTCCAACCCGAGGTTCACTCTTCAAAGGTGGCATAAATTCTTTAGGTGATTTAAAGTTGGTCGTTGTCAGTTCGAGCTCAGATGCAATAGAAATGGGCTCAGGTGGTGTGGTATCCAGTATAGAAGGGCTTTTATTATTACGCTTCACAACGTGTTCAGAAGGAATCTCATTGAATTGTAGTACTGGACTTTCAGCATCAGTGACATCTGATGACGGACTATTACGATTGTGACTCTCTTGGATAGCAAAACCCATAGTATGTTTGGAAGGTTCGTCTATAATCTGGGTAGGGTTTTCAATGTTGGTGAGAATTGACGTCGAACCAAAAGGATTTTGCCTTTCTATTGGCTGTTCCGTTAAAGCGATTGATAATGAACTATGATTTATGAACATTTTGTAAATCTGTTGAAATATTAAGTAGCTCTCTAGATGACACCTCCGATGGCATGAAGTCGATTTCATTGAACACATCTGAATTAAGTGGAAAGATGCCACATTTTTTGAAAGACGAAGCAATATTATTCGGAGTCATTGCTTTCGTATACGCCTGTCCCACTAGCTCGGCTATATTATATATAGTGATTTGCTTTCCGGGATTTCTCATTAACCAGGAGTCCATAGCGCTGTTGTAATAAACTTTAAAGGGCCCATTCAATCCAACGTCTAGCGGTTGCATTTTTGCGCTAGTATAGGGGTTCAGGGTAAGTATTGTCACTCCTGATTGTTTTGCCAAATCTAAAGCTTCAACACTTAACCTGTCAGGCCAAGGTCAAGAGACACAATAAAAAATCTATTATGACGTGGCCACCGGTGGGGAATTGAAGCTTGACAGGTTAAATGGGATTTATGGTTGTCCATGATCAATAACGCAGGGTTTTCTGGACTTGCAGACGTGTGTTTTATAAAGTGCTCCATAACTTTATTAAAAAGCTCTGTTGTCATCGAACGGCTTGGGTTGGCTAGTCCGGGAGAACCTGGAGGAGCCCCTGTTAACATATGGTCTTTGTTATTTTTTCGTGGAAAAACTAAAACCGGAGGTAGAGCGTGTCCAGCTGCACAAACAATTGCACAAGTGGTAACCAAGGTACCTTTTTCTTCACTGGTTATTTTTCCTATATTCTGCCGTCCTTTAGGAGCTATAACTTTTTGCTCTAAGTACAGCTGCAACCATTGCCGAAAGATGAATGACGTTGCATGACCTCTTTTAAATTACAAAAAAACTTTTTGACAGTTTCTTCATTGAAAGCGGTCGCACGAGCAAGGCTACAGGCTTCTGGCTTCTTCAATGTTAAATCCTGGTGTCTTGATCTGAATGAACGAAGCCATTCCCAGCCTGCCATTTTCTCTAATCTCCAAGAATCGGGTATTTTTATATTATTTACAATTGCCATTTGGTAGGCAATACGGCGCACATCTTTCGTAGACAATCCATAAAACTTCAATGCACATTCCTTGATATATTCTTTAAGAGCTTCTTCCTGTTCTGTTTGGAATACTCTATTTACGTCGTAGTTTGGTGTCAATCTTTAAGCACCTAACTCAGCCGCGTTGACGTTGACATGTTTTTTTACATACCGATGCAGAGTTTGGAATGAGATTTGGCATTCTTTAGCTGCTTTTCGGAGGCTCCAACCTTGCCTATGAAGTCTAAGGGCTCGGAGCATATTCCTAGCGGCGTGACTCCCCTTCTTCCGATTAGCAACTTTTGAACGCCCCATCTTTAAAAGAAAAATATTCCTCAGTAGATATATATTTAGTAAAATCAAAACCTAATCTTTGAACGGATTAGTAGAAGTAGGTAGGTATACTAAATGAGATAAAACTATTTTAAATAATAGCAATGAGTTACACAGTAACCAATTAAAATAGTGAGTGCACAATAAGACACAATGAGTACCTACACAATGAGACGTGTTGAGACACGTGTACAATAAGACAAGATTGGACAGGACACAGTGAGCTGTGTCCAGTCCATTCTTGTCTTATTGTACACCGCCTACTGCTTAGTACAAAAACATTCAAACACAAACCGTAAAACTAAAGTATTTAAGTAAGTTTCTATGGAACTAGAATCTGTGTGATATGTAGTAAATCATGGAATATTGTAAATTAAATTAAATCCATCAATTAATTAAGACAAATCGACAAAAATCTTGAAATAAACTTACTTTTTCGAGGAAAAAACCGTTTGGTCTCCACAACACGTCAGCATCGCGCGTGAGACAGGCGCTAACTGGGGTAGCGGGAGAGGATCCGAGTGCGCTTGTTTACAGGTAAATGTGCACGATCTGGCAACGTCGCGTTTCAGAAATATGGACAAGTCTCATTGTGTGTGTACGCCTGTCTCAATGTTGAACAAGTGACCCTATATAACACCTTATTTTTATCATACCATTGGATAGTGGGTCCATAGAGGACCAATATTAGTTAACCCTTATCTTGGCATGACTATGAATTACTTATTATTTTTAAAATTTCAATATATTTAACCTAAATTTGATCCCAATAAGCATAGAAAAATAAAACATAAAATATTTAGTTATTAGTTTTTGAGAAACAAGACGTATTAAATATGTTACATTGCCAAGTTAGCCTCAACAATAGTCACCTCGAATACGTTACAAGGGTGTGACATTGCCAATTATAGGTAACATGGAAATAAAAAGATAATTTATTAAGAAATCAGTTTTTATTCAAACATTATCAAACGAAATTAATATTGCACATGCAGAATCATATTATGACAATAATAGTAATAATTAAAACTTAAAAATACTTATGGTAAGATATTAGTGATGATGGAAGTCATAAAAACAGTTTCTTTTCTCTACCATACATAAACGTTGAAGCTACATGTTCTTCATTATCTGAATCTGATAATATCCTAAGATTTTTTAGTGATGAATCTATAGACGCGAGCAGAAGAACTCATATACTCTTCATTAATATTGTTTAAAATATTTCTTATCGGTCATCGGTCTTGTCTGGATCAAGTCTGATTGTGCATGCGAAGGAGAGATGAGTGCAAGTATTTTGAAAGCCCTCGAAGCATTTTTACCAATCTAAGAAAGAAGAAAAATTAACAATATTTCCAAAAAAATCAATCACTTAGTACTTGGCAATGTATCGTATATGTTACATAGTTACTAAACACCAAAACCTAGTCGTCTTGGCAATGTATCATATTTGTTACATCGGTAATTAGTCAGTTATAAAATTGCCAAATAGCAACACACCCCACTGAGACATATCACAAATCATAAAATGTTATTTCTTCTATAAAATACACGAAGAAAATGAAAGAGTATTTTATGTCTCACTATACGATACATAACGCATGCGTTCAGTGTAAAATAAATTTCTTTAGCTACTTTTTCTGCGGTCAGGATTTTTCAGATTGAGATGTATTACCCGTGTTACAATGCTAAAAAAGGGTTAGGGTTACTTTGCTGTAAAGTCATTTTTGGCGAAGTTAGGAGGGAAAAAATAGAGGACATAACACTTAAAATTGTGAAATAAAATAAGTTTAATAAAAAACTAAAAAACGACTTCAAAATGAAACTAAAAAGCAAAAAATAATATTGACTAACTAAAACATACCTAATCAGTTCTTTTTGGAGTCGGTGCGAATGAACACATTTTAACTCTCGATGGCTGGCACCGACTCCAAAAAGAACTGATTAGGTATGTTTTAGTCAATATTATTTTTGGCTTTTTAGTTTCATTTTGAAGTCGGTTTTTAGTTTTTTATTAAACTTATTTTATGTACCTACATATTGTAAATAATTCTGGGTCATACATAAAACTGTGTAAAAAAATTGGAGTACCTAATAAAAAGTTCTTACATTTTATCCAAATCAGTCTCATTTATTGCGTAATTATCACATTAATCGAATACTAACTAGAAACCAGATGGTTTTTTAAGAATTCACGAAAATAATCAACTTTTAGTTTTTTTACTTAACTTTTTAATTAAAGCTAAAAAACAAATAGTAGGTATTTAAAAAAAAAATGTTTTCATCACTGGACTGGAAAAAAGTAGATAATACTCTAGATTTCTTCTAAGGGGGTGTAATCGAGACATCTGAATAGTTATATTCAAAGGGAATTCTCTTTCTTGGAGTAAGTGGTTGAGCGACCATATAATTTTCTGATTCTGGTGATGGTGTAACCACATAAAGTTCTGGCGATGGCGGTCCAGAGACGGTGGATGTGTTTGCTGTTCTATTAGAGGAATCTGAGCTAGGCAGATTTATTTGTGATGAAGGGCTCGAAGGAACTTCTGATAAAGCTTCCGAAATATCTGAGACTTTTTCAATTTGGATTTTTCCTATTTTAAAATGCCGACAATTGGTGTATGCTTCGCATGTAACACAACTTAGTTTTCTAGCGTGTAGTACATTGGGCTCGGTTATGCTCCATGCAATTTGATGGATTTGGAACGTCCCTTTGAATGGATGACATTTATTTGCATCGGCTATGTTTTGTATTTCAGAAATATGCGTTTCATCGATACGAATAACCTCAATTCCTTTGCAATTATCTTTCAAACAACGAATGAAACTATCTATAATCGATATATCTTTTCCATTCGCAACAAAATTGTCACAGGTCCGTTTAACACAGGCACTAACACCGTCAGGTGCATCCTTAATACATATAGCTACAACATTGATCAGAGATACGCTGGCTTTGACAGCGAGAAAAAACACTTGAGAAATTTCATCGTGTGACGTGACGTCCTCAGTAGCTTAGTTGGCAAAGCACTTGCCCGGCATGCGATGGGACGTGGGTTCGAGTCCCACCTGAGGTCGATGATTTTTTTCAAGTGTTATTTATTTTCAATTAAACCTTGCATAGCATTGCTAAAAACATTTTTTTTAATGTTTAAGCATTTCTGATCTTAACCAATAGTCAAATATTTGTAAAAATATTTCTATAGGGTGACGGTAGTATACTTCTCAGCTATACATATAGCTACAACATTGATCAGAGATACGCTGGCTTTGACAGCGAGAAAAAACACTTGAGAAATTTCATCGTGTCAAGTCACGTCCTCGGTAGCTTAGTTGGTAAAGCACTCGCTAATTATGTCATTGGAAGAGCGTTTCCAGGAGAACAACTCACCGGCATAATATTCTTTGATCTCATTGCACCCATATAACATGTTGCAAATGACATTTAAAGAATTTTTTAAAAAAACAGAGGCCTTTCGCGAGTGTTATAACCTAAGTGGTAGGTAGATAGACAAAATTTCTCGGTGCTATCGGTGCGCCAGTCGTGGCTGCCAGTGGTGCGAAACTGCGTTACAAGAGGATATCAGCAATATTAATTTAAACGACAAGCAGCTCTACCTCATAAGATTTAAGGTTTAAATTTTAATAAATAGGTTTTTCAAGAAGTGTATCGAAATGGATACCAACCAACAGATTCTGAAATTCACGCTTCGCTGTTGTTACTACTGAGTGAAAATGGCTGACTTTGACCGACTGATCTGTCATAATACGTTACGCGCATAGACTTAGGATTCGCTAGTACATTCTATATCTATGGTTACGCGCGCAAGGAGTTTGATAAGTTTGAATTCGAGCGATTCATCGTTTTTAGTTAGTTCAAACTTTCATCTTAGTTGATGTAAATTTTATCCCGCAACAAAGTGGAAAAGTGATATTTTCGCTTAACAGACTGTGATTTAGCGATTTCGTGTTTTGTATTACCTTACATGTGCTGAGACAACATTTTTCTCGGCTCTTAACCCTTCTTACTGCATGGATTTTTATTTCTTTAAAAGTAATTATATGTTGTAGACTTAACTATTACAGAACCTCAAAACCACGGACGTAAAAAAAATACGGACGTAACCTCGTCTAACCATAAGTGAAGCATAATAATGGCCGCCCGTTTAGGCTGTGTGCGTGATTTAAGGGTTGTTATATAAACCATCAATTTCCCTGTTGTTTGGTGGTACCAATCGATCTCAGTAAACTTTTGTAATTTACATATATTTTTTAACAGAAATATAAACGGTTGATCTATGTTGACCTACCAAACATATTTTTTATGATCACTGTGATAGAAAATAAAACACATGTTACGTACAAAGAAATATATTTTTACACATGACAATAATAGTGATAAGGCTATGACTATCTATAAAATTAACCCCTTAATAACAAAAAGTTAAATTGAAAAATTTTGAAAACCCCACGACGCTTAATACGTAATTGAAAAAGGATAAAAATTCTACTAGTCAGGCCTTTCATTGGATACCCATATTGAGGGAGTTTAACAAAAATATGTAATCCGCCATTTTGTTACGGCGGCCATCTTGGACCGATTTTCATCAAACAGAGCTAAAAACACTCGACTAATTAATCATTCAAACGAAAAAAACTAAATCAAAATCGGTTCATCCGTTCGGGAGCTAAGATGCCACACAAACACACACAGACACGTCAAACTTATAACACCCCGTCGTTTTTGCGTCGGGGGTTAAAAATCAAAAATACGTTTACATCATATTATATCATAATGGTATAATAATAATGTTAAGTACGTATATTATTATTATAATTAATAAAGATGCGCTAAAATCCTTTATGTTGTGTCAACTTTTTGTACACTTGTCTTTTATTGTCTAATGTACGGGAAATACTTTCTATTTTAGAAATATGATGATATACGTAAGAGATATTTTATATTAAAAGTATGGGGATCTATTATTTTACTTTTGAGAAACGGTACCCAAAAACTGACGAAATCTGATTTCAGAGAGTCACATACATTGTTTGTTGCATACAAATATAGATTTCCCTATCTTTAGGGTAATTTTCCCATTAATAAAGTGACAACACTGTTTGCATTTTACCTCTAGAATTCTCGGCAAAGTATTTATAACATAAATATATTTTTTAATCACGAATCTTAATAACTTACGTATGATAGGTGATTCCATGTGACTTTTTACGTTTACTCATGTAGTTTTTACATGATTTAACAACACAAGACGGCATTTTTGGAAAATAAATCGTTGACGCAACGAACGCATTTACTACGTGTCACTGGCGCCGTCACTCGGGGCGAAATGGCGGCGGATTGTCGTACCTGGTGTGTATGTGTGAGTGTAAATCATGTACAACAAACGAAATTGTAGTACCTTGCATGCTTCACATTTTTTTAATGTGATGTTACGTCCGTATTTTTTTTACGTCCGTGCTCAAAACATATAAAAAAAAAATATAAAGGATTTTTTAATTTACAGATTAAATAGTGTAAATGTCATATGTGGTACAGTATGCAATATAGCATCAATTTATCATAATCCCAGATATGAAACTATATGCCAATGTGTCGAAATAAGTTTTCTTTCTTTAGTCATCGCAAATGTTTAATCAGGATTAACCCTTGTTGTAAATAAAATATCAACGAACAATAATTCATAAACTATATTTTTATCAAAAGTAAATCAGAATCGAAAAAATGGCACATCTAAATCCATGAGACAAAACTGTTTCTTAGAATTCCATCTATCCTAAGAAGTATGGAAATCTAAGAAACAGTTTCTATCTCTATTGATACAAAGATAAACTTTGCATTTCAAGCAGCAAATATAAGTTTGCGCACTGCAATCTATGTTTCTGCATCTCTGGCGTGAAGGTGTCCACTCAGGAAAGTGGTGGAAGTCATCTTCTGCTATCTCTCTTGACGGGAATTCTATTTTTCGCTTACTCTTTTTGACAGCTGGTGGAAGATTTTCATTATTAACTGGCCTGCCTCGCGTTTTTGGCGTGTAAATCTGTCTCTTTTTGTTAAAATTTCAGCAATCGCCAATTTAAAATCGAGTAAAGGCATATACGATTCCTCATTACGCCGTCTCCATAAAAGCCATGAGTTCACGCATACAAGATCTATTAAATGAAAAAAGATCCTGAGGTACCACTTTTTGGACCTTATTTTAATTCTGTAATAGCCCAACATGGAATCTAAAGTGTCAACTCCGCCCATGTGTCTATTGTAGAGTTGTACAGCTTTTGGGCAACTGACTTCTTGGTATACACGTCGACGTCTGTCGTATCGTCTGACAGAGCCCGTAGGATTTTCTCCGACATATGTCGAACATAAATGGACAACTTTGTTATCCAACCATGCCACTACAGCAACAGTCGTGTCATCTACTTTTGCATGCTATTTAGCATTTCAGGCTCATTTTCCGGTACTTTGTCACTTTGTTTACAGGCATACAAATCAAAGTCGTACGAAAAACACGATACACCACTTAAGACGTGCACTTTATAGCCCCATTTATGCGGCTTCTTGGGGTTATATTGTTTCAGGCTACTTTTTCGCGTCTTTGTTGGCACTATCTGCTCATCAACCGCCAAATATTCTTCTTTTGGTACGGAAATTAACATTTCTCATATGAGCGTTAACACTGGACGGATTTTTTGTAGTTTGTCAATATCTTCATTATTTATAAAATGGAGAAATCGTTTAATTGTCTCAAATCTTTTACATGTCATGGTCGTAGATATCGGTTCAAATTCCATGTTTGATTTCCAGTAGTGCCTGGTAGTTGGATAAGGCACTACAGACATATAGATAAGTATACCGATAAATTGTTTTATCTCAGTATTAGTAACTGTATACTGTACTTCCGACTGTGTCGCATATCTCATACTTTCGCAAACAATCAATTCTATGAGTGTATTCGGGAAAAAATGTTCGAACAACTGAATTGGAGTTTCAAGCGCTCTCAGCTCTTCATTCAGTTCTATGTCACCCAAGAATAAACAGTCTTCTTCAATGTATTCCATTGTACCCGATGTCCACTGATATTTAGACTGACTTTTCGTTCTGGTATTTTGTGAAGTTGGTCTGGAAGTGGAAGGACCATTATTTTCATCATCACTCTCCTCACTTTCAGATGTAGCAGAATCTTCATTAGCCAAAGGGTCATTATTTGGATATGGACGCCAAGTATTATCATCGTCGTCGGATAATTATTAATTTTCGCTGCCAGACGGAATATCTTCATAAAAAGCACTAATTTTTTGTTGAAACACTGAAAGAAGCGATAAAAGCTAAGTAAGCAAAATGATGCATGAAAGTAAAGTAATCTTCATCCCAGAAAAACCTAAACCTAAACCAAAGGCTAATAGCTTCCTCCTGCGAATAATAACAGTATGTACTTTACTGCATATTGATTCATTTATGAAAAATATTAATTTTTCCACTTATTGCATACAGTACCATATATGAAATGCACTTGTGCATGCAGTCCCATGTTTGATACAAAGTTTTGTTGAGCAATAACTTTTTCAAATTTACACATTTTATGTCGGTTTTCACGTTTTCGGGTACGTGATTAATTGATTTATCTAACATAAAAAAGTCAAACAAGAAACAATCATAGAAAACTGAGCAATTTAAGGAGAGTGTCGTGGTGGTTGTGTGTAAGGAGAGTCTCGTGGTGGTTGTGTGTAAGGAGAGTCTCGTGGTGGTTGTGTGTAAGGAGAGTGTCGTGGTGGTTGTGTGTAAGGAGAGTCTCGTGGTGGTTGTGTGTAAGGAGAGTGTCGTGGTGGTTGTGTGTAAGGAGAGTGTCGTGGTGGTTGTGTGTAAGGAGAGTCTCGTGGTGGTTGTGTGTAAGGAGAGTCTCGTAGTGGTAGTGTGTTAGTCGGTGATGGTGAAGACTGGTACATAGAATTTGGTGATGGGCTATATGCGTAGTTAGATGTTCCGTGGTCCGTTTGTCGGAGACGTAAATTACTAAGATAATTTTGGATAAACATCTGTCCTTCTACTGCTTTGTGGATTAGCAAACTTTTAAGCTGGGCAGCTACACTTTGCCCGAATATATCAAACTCTGTTTCTGTTTCTGTTGGCATGCGTGTGTTAATTGAGTCGGCCACGTTCTTCACTTTATTGACCAAACGACTGAGGTCCCGTACTGTCCTTTTACGAGGAATCGGCGATTTTCTTTGTTCTTCTTCAACTTGATTAGATTGAGATTCAGGTGTTGCGTGTTTATTTCAGCAGATTGATTGCATTGGGATGTGGAAGGTTCCTCTCCATCAAGTTGTTCATGTTGAGAATCCAGCTGCTGTAAAACAATAAATTTAGATTAACAAAAACCCAAAACAAAAAGAAAAATATATAGTAAACCAACTCTTAAAGTCAGAAATAATATTCCCATTTCACTACTATCAAAGAAACTAGTGTCTGTTCCTTAACTTTTTTTTTGTTTTAGGTACCTAACGGCGACGAATGGAAAAGGATTGAAAAAGGCTTCAGAAATTCCTGGAATTTCCCTGGTTGCTCAGGTGCTATAGATGGGAAACACGTTACCGTCAAAGCTCCACCAAATGCAGGAAGTTATTACTTCAACTACAAAAAACATAACAGCATTGTTCCATGGCAGTGGCAGATGATGACTACTGTTTTTCATATATTGATGTTGGATGTAACGGGCGTGTATCGGGTGGTGGAGTTTTCTCCCATTGTGATCTTAGTCATGCCTTGGAAAATAATTTACTGCCCAAAGGTCATGTTCTAGTAGCCGATAATGCGTTTCCTCTAAAACCATATATGATGAAACCATATGGTGGAAACCAATTGAAATTTGAACAAATAAATTTAAATCATAGATTATCACGGGCAAGACGAATCATCGAAAATGCTTTTGGCATCTTAGTAAGTCGATACAGAATTTTCGAAGGGCCCCTACCGTTTTTTCCCAAGAAGGTGGAAAAAATCGTAAAAGCCTGTTGCGCCATGCATAACTGGGCGAGAAAAACCAAAGTACCCGTACAGGTCGCCACGGTTGATATCGAGGACACAGAGAATGGAAATTTGATTGAAGGATCCTGGAGAGAAGTGACATCAGATGGACTTGTTCCATTGACTATGAGCATGCAGAATAGATCATCTCAAATTGCACAAAACAAACGCAATAATTACACAAATTATTTTGTAGGAGAAGGTGCAGTCTCTTGGCAGTCTCGAATGATAAATTGAAGTAAAACGTGGTTTTAATTCAATGTTATGTGGTTATGTGTTATTATTTGTAGTCATGTAATAAAGAATATAAAATAAATATTTTTTTTTACTTACCAAATTATTCCCTGAGTCGCTGCACTGTAAATTTACAGCTTTTAAAGCGTCATCTAATAGTTTGAACCACTTTATTTGTGGAATATATACGTCACCTGTTCCAGCTCCAGATTTTGTACTCTGTTTGATTTTCTTACCTAACCTCTTGCGCATATGTAGACTTCAAGTTTCTTATTTTAGTATAAACTTCTTTACTTCCAAACCCTGGTATGTTCATAGCTTCACTTATACGTAAAAGGGCCGTATCTCGGGCTCCCTTAATTTGTGCTTAGGGGCTTTACAGTTGTAAAGGCATTCATGTTTTAGATACTCCTGCACAAATTTATAGGTTGTGTCTTCGGTCCACTTTGCCATTTTGTACAACAACAAGCGTCCGACGCTACACACTAAACGCTAAACACTAAATACTCCTGTCCAGACGTGTTTAGTGGCAGGCACGCTGCGAGTGAGGGGGAAGGGAGGGCGCGCGGGACGTGGCTACTCGCAGTCAACTCGCAAAAAAATAGAATACGCTTCTATTCACCTTACTACACAGCCTACTAATCACTTGCACTAATCAGTCGCTGTCCACACCTAGTCACTAATCACCTGCACTAATAACCTGCACTTGCAATAATCAAAGTGTAAACCAGGCTTAACATGGTGCTTGGAAATACTAATCTAATAGCAGAGACACTGAGTAAATTATAAGTATCTTAAGTTAAGAGTAAACTATAAGTAAATTATAATTATAAGTATAAATTATAAGATACTGTATGGAGGTATTGCAATGCAATTTATTAGTTAAATTTTATGTAAATGCAAGTAATGTAATACTTCTTATTAAACTTAGAGCATTGAATATTTTAGACACACATGGCTGTTGAAAGAGTGCCTCTACTCTAATAAATAATTGATTGACATCAAAATAAAAGAATCCATGTTGCCTGCTAACTAACGACAAATGGAATTAACTGTTGACATTGTATTTTAATATTATTAATCTTAGGCCTAATATTACTTTTAATTTTAGAACATAATTTTGAATTTTAAATGTAATAAGTTTTAAAGGTACTTAAATTTAAGATTTTTAATTATTGTAACCTTATTCTTGGCATTCTAATCTTATCTTAACTTAATAATTTATTTAAAATTATATTTTCTAGGTGCCGATTATGGGTCAAAGCATCAGGTATCAAAGATCTGGTACATATGTTATGGACCAAGTGATAAATTGGGCAGTATACATAGTGCCCGGACATTATGAAAAATGCGCAATATGAGAGTGCAATTTGATAATAATTATTCAAATAATCAAATTGACCGGGCATTATACATATTGCCCATCACCTTTTGGGCAGAGTAATACAAACATATTTAATTACTATTTTTTTATTGTTATTGTCATTTAACTTAAAATAAACTAAATATTAAACCACTTAAATAATCAGACTCATTATTTGGATTAATTACCAAGGACTTCTTCCTTTAAGATCCACTAGTTTTTGCATTTAAAACTTAAGGAAAGTCATATTAAAAATATAACATAAAATGTAATTAAATTTAAAACAAAAATTTTACAACATAATATCTTTGGTTTATAGAAATGACTAAACTCATTATTTGGCATAATTAGCATCTTCTCTTAATAAAAATCAAATGCAAATATATGTAAAATAGAACATAAAATTGAAAACAATAATTATACAATATGTAGCAAGTAACAGGTTTATTTATTACAACAACTGTCATTGTGATGGCATTTTGAGGTACACAACTTTTTGGCTTTGCGACAACTACAATTATCAGACTTGCAACCACCTTTACAACCACATCTACTATAACCTTGCCCTCCGCATTTAGAAGACATTCTACAACACTCTCTCTGCGAAATCTCTGTCTCTGGAACATCTTCAGGCGAAATAAATCATTCCTTGCAGACAGTAAATTGGTTTCTTGAATATAGTTGATTTAAAACATCTTGTTTTGTTCCCAGTTTATAAAGGTTATTGGCTGTTAATTCAATAACTGTAGCAAGCATATTTCTTCCATCGCTACGAGCGCGACCAATATCGGGAACTCGGACTTTTACAGTGTCACCAATTGCAGCCATGGGATATTTAGCGCTTGATACATCCAACATTTTATTTGCTTGTTTCTGCAAATTTCTTAAAGCTAGTTTCCTAACTGCCATAACATTTTCTTTCTTGCGCTCTAGGTTTTTGGTCAAAGCGTGTCACGCCATGCGTACTTCCCTCCCCGTCCTCGCACCGCGTTAAATATATCTTTATTATTAAATTGCCCAATTGTCATGTAGCAATGTAATAATGACCGTGCAATGTGATAAATAATGAAGTTAAGATAGTAATTAATCACTTAGCCCGATAAGGCTAGACATTATTCATAATGCTCGTGCATTATAAATAATGCCCGGATTAATCACCTGGTCCATAACACATATACCAATTGAGAAGTTGCATCAGTTGAAATATGTTTGCGGTTCTCACTTTACCCCAGAATGTTTTAATACATAAAAAAAGTTTAATAAAAAACTAAAAGTGAATTGTCTTTTGTTTAATTATTTCCATGCAGAAAACATTTTCGCTCAATGAATCATACAGTGATCAGCCTTATAGAATTAGAGCGCCCTCACACAGGTAACAGAAGAGTAGCCATTTTGTCAAGAAATTGTATCGCTACTCTAATTAAAGGGTGTACCCTTCATGATTCATGATTCGTCTTGATGAGACTTGATTCCTATTTTTCAACCGACGAAAAAAACGGAGGAGGTTCTCGAGTCGACGCGTATATATATTTTTTGTTTCTGATTTCTATAACACAATTGCTTTAGCTACTTACTTATTATGCAATATTTATTATTATTATTTTCTTTTGACCAAAATCCTCTCGCCTCTTGGGCGGTAACTGGCAATATCATAGTTGGTCGGAATCAGGGCAAAAAATAGAGAAATCGGCGGACAATGCGTATTATTATTATTCACATCATTTATTTTAACTCTTAGGTTTAATTTTGTACAATATTTTTATACGTATGAGAAATAAATACATTAAAAACAAACATTATAAAAAATATAAACCTAGATTTTCGCCAGCAGCCGGAGCTATGTTACATTACATTACATTACAGCCTCCATGAGGCATTTTCAAAGCTACCGCTGGTTAGGGCTGCAGATTGAGGAACCTCCTGACAATACGAGCCGTATCGAGGAGAACTGCCTTCTGTATCTGACCCTTGATCCAACTGTCTAGCGAGAGCCTCTTGAGATGTTGATCGAGACTCTTCGCTATAAGGCCATTTGCCGAGACGAATATCGGTACAATGTTTGTTGAGTCAACATCTCACATGGTGGCAACCTCATGAGCCAAGTCAAGGTACTTGCTGAGTTTTTCTTTTTCAGCTTTAACGAGATTTTCGTCATGCGGGATGGTGACGTCAACAAGCATTGCTAGGCGTTGACTAATAAACTAAACTAATAGGTCAGGGAAAACTTATATCCTACTAATATTATAAATGTAGAAGTTTGTGAGGATTGATGTAGAGTTTAATAAAAATATAACCCTCGTCTGGCAGTCGGGTGAAAAGTAGTGGGGTGTCCACGCTGCAGTGGACTGTGCCATCCCAGTGGCAGTTTTTACGCCACTTATATGAAGTTGTTCAAGTTAAAATAAATTCAAGTTTTTATTTTTTATTTTTAAACAGGTTCTGATTTTTAAGGAGGCGAGTATGGTTATCATTACCGACAACATTTTTTTTGGAACCTACATTGAAATACATTTGTTTTTCTATTCCTCCATAATATATGATAAGAAACTAATTATCTATATCGATGATAAAAATTTGTTCATGATTTTGATATCGACCGCATAGTAAGTAAAAGTTGTTTATAAAACCAAATTATTTTTGCAAATAGGCTACTAAGCATTTTTACACGTCCCAATTTTTTTTTCCCTACCACTGCTTCGGGACAAGTTTGGGCTAGTATGTTTCATCAGACGACCACATTCGCCTCCTTAAAATTGCCTACTGATTAAAACCACAAACATCAAATGTACAAATGGAACCATGTCCTAAGTT
This sequence comes from Anania fuscalis, assembly GCA_950371115.1. Lineage (NCBI taxonomy): Eukaryota > Metazoa > Arthropoda > Insecta > Lepidoptera > Crambidae > Anania > Anania fuscalis. The sequence continues at coordinate 11,921,234 of OX493344.1, forward strand.
TTGAAGAAAAAAAAAGGTATATATCCTGTATATTAATTTGATTAAACTGTGCTAATTGGTCCAACATAATTGTGTTTGTATTTAATCGAAGCAGCAAAGCAGTCACAAAGCGTTGAAACAGTCAAACAGCACAGATAAATATCTGTTTTCCATCGGCTTTGCGAGGACAGTTTGTCTTGCATTGCGTTGTTTGTCGAGTCTGGAACATCGGAATGCTTTTTGTTATAATTGCGGGTAACAGAGATGTCTCTTGTCGGGATTCAATATACAGAGTGTACAAAAGAATGGGACACTCCTTAAAACCACTTGATTAGCTGGTCATATACAACAACTTTTCCTATGGGAGCAACATCGAAATCGTGATTTTATTTTCAGATGCTCCATACATTATCATCGAGGTATGCGAGTAGGTTTGTATGGAGAAGCTGAAAAAATATTCTCCATGTCGATGTTGTTCCCATACAAAAAGTTGTTGTTTATGACCAGCTGATCACGTGGTTTTAAGGAGTGTCCTAATATCTTGGACACCCTGTATAATTAAACAGAATTTACAGAAATTGGATGGCCACAGGAATGATGTACTTGATTTAGATGCCCGATGAAGAATACAGCAGGGCTGGGTAGTATTTGGGTTATCCTCAAAGCTTTGTAATAAATGTATTTAATGATTACGTAGTATTTAAATCCTCATTGATCTATATGAGGATTCCGTTTTTTCCTTTTAAGGTATGACAGTGTCATAATGACACCCTAAAAATCATATCAATATCTACAAAAAAGTTTGCAATCCCTTGTCTAACTATTGTTATGTTTCTAATCTTTAAAATACTAAAAAGAAGGCTAGTAATATATTTAATATTATTATTCAGTTTACTATCTTGGTTAAAATCACTCAACTCACCTGACTTTTTTAAAAATTTTTCATAGTACCTATGATTTAACATAAAAAGGAAACTGTGAAAAGGTCATCAGACAGAAATGGCCTATTGAGTCTCAAAGTTGGCACAGCAGTACTCAGCAATCGGTTTCCTTTTTAACCGACTTCAAAAAAAAGGAGGAGGTTCTCAATTCGTCTGAATGTTGTTTTTTTTTTGTATGTATGTTACGCGATAACGCCGTCAATTATGGACCGATTTCAAAATTTTTTCTTTAGTTTGATAGGGTATACTCCCGAGGTGGTCCCATTTACACCAAGTCAGATTCTGATGATGGGATCCCTGGGAAATCGAGGGCAACCCTCAATTTTTATAGGCACCCATAATGTTTTGCATATATTTTCTGACTCAATGCTGATTTTTGGGTCTCGTAATAATCATGTCATGTTGCTGACCTGATGATGGAAGCCCCAGAACTCCTTAACGGATAGGAGTTAGAAGATAATACTGCAATTTGTCGACAGAACGTATTTCGCAGTGTGTTGAGCAGACGTGGAGCTTGTGAGGTACCAGACTGCCAATTTTTATTTACTGGGGGCCTACCCGCACACCCAGTAACGAAAAAAAATTTGAAAGTTCCTTTCTTAATTTAACCTGTTATTTAACGCGAGACCCTATCCTATGGTTACGACACCAAAATAGCCGCCGCTCTGGTTGGAGTGTAGGTAAACCCTTTTCTTAAGACTTAAAAATTTTCGTCGAAAAATTGACCCTATATAACACATTATTTTTATCATACCATTGGATGGGGGGTCCATAGAGGACCAATATTAGTTAAGGTTACTTTGCTGTAAAGTAATTTTTGGCGATGTTAGGAGGAAAAAAATAGAGGACTTAACACTTAAAATTGTAAAATAAAAAACTAAAAACCGACTTCAAAATGAAACTAAAAAGCGAAAAATAATATTGACTAAAACATACATAATCAGTTCTTTTTGGAGTCGGTGCGAATGAACATATTTTAACTCTCCATGGCTGGCACCGACTCCAAAAAGAACTGATTAGGTATGTTTTAGTCAATATTATTTTTTGCTTTTAAGTTTCATTTTGAAGTCGGTTTTTAGTTTTTTATTAATTGGAAAATAAATCGTTGACGCAACGAACGCATTTACTACGTGTCACTGGCGCCGTCACTCGGGGCGAAATGGCAGCGGATTGTCGTACCTGGTGTGTATGTGTGAGTGTAAATCATGTACAACAAACGAAATTGTAGTACCTTGCATGCTTCACATTTTTTTAATGTGATGTTACGTCCGTATTTTTTTTACGTCCGTGTGGCTACTACTAGAATGCCGACTCATTTATGATTTAAAAAAAATTTAAGTCTTGAGAAAAGGGTTTACCTACACTCCAACCAGAACGGCGGCTATTTTGGTGTCGAATCCATAGGATAAGGTCTTGCGTTAAATAACAAGTCAAATTAAGAAAGGAACTTTCAAATTTTTTTTCGTTACTGGTTGTGCGGGTAGGCCCCCAGTAAATAAAAATTGGCAGTCTGGTACCTCATAAGCTCCACGTCTGCTCAACACACTGCGAAATACGTTCTGTCGACAAATTGCAGTATTATCTTCTAACTCCTATCCGTTAAGGAGTTCTGGGGCTTCCATCGTCAGGTCAGCAACATGACATGATTATTACCAGACCCAAAAATCAGCATCGAGTCAGAAAATATATGCAAAACATTATAGGTGCCTATAAAAATTGAGGGTTGCCCTCGATTTCCCAGGGATCCCATCATCAGAATCTGACTTGGTGGAAATGGGACCACTTCGGGAGTATGCCCTTTCAAACTAAAAAATAAGTTTTGAGATCGGTCCATAATTGACGGCGTAATCGCGTAACAAACATACAAAAAAAAAAAAAAAACATTATTCAGACGAATTGAGAACCTCCTCCTTTTTTTGAAGTCGGTTAAAAATGCCGTCTTGTGTTGTTAAATCATGTAAAAACTACACGAGTAAACGTAAAAAGTCACATGGAATCACCTATCATACGTAAATTATTACGATTCGTGATAAAAAAAAAAATTATGTTTTAAATACTTTGCCGAAAATTCTAGAGGTTCATTGCAAACAGTGTTGTCACTTAATTAATGGGAAAATTACCCTAAAGACGGGGAAATCTATATTTGTATGCAACAAACTATGTATATGACTCTCTGAAATCAGATTTCGGCAGTTTTTGGGTACCGTTTCTCAGAAGTAAAATAAAAGATCCCCACACTTTTAATATAAAATATCTCTTACGTATATTATCATATTTCTAAAATAGAAAGTATTTCCCGTACATTAGACAACAAAAGACAAGTGTACAAAAAGTTGACACAACATAAAGGATTTTAGCGCATCTTTATTAATTATAATAATAATATACGTACTTAACATTATTATCATACCATTATGATATATGATGTAAACGTATTTTTGATTTTTAACCCCCGACGCAAAAATGACGGGGTGTTATAAGTTTGACGTGTCTGTGTGTGTTTGTGTGTGTGTGGCATCTTAGCTCCCGAACGGATGAACCGATTTTGATTTAGTTTTTTTCGTTTGAATGATTAATTACTCGAGAGAGTTTTTAGCTATGTTTGATGAAAATTGGTCCAAGATGGCCGCCGTAACAAAATGGCGGATTACATATTTTTGTTAAACTCCCTCAATATGGGTATCCAATGAAAGGCCTGACTAGTAGAATTTTTATCCTCTTTCAATTACGTATTAAGCGTCGTGGGGTTTTCAAAATTTTTCAATTTTACTTTTTGTTATTAAGGGGTTAATTTTATAGATAGTCATAGCCTTATCACTATTATTGTCATGTGTAAAAATATATTTCTTTGTACGTAACCTGTGTTTTATTTTCTATCACAGTGATCATAAAAAATATGTTTGGTAGGTCAACATAGATGGTTTATATTTCTGTTAAAAAATATTATATAAATTACAAAAGTTAACTGAGCTCGATTGGTACCACCAAACAGCAGGGAAATTGATGGTTTATATAGCAACCCTTAAATCACGCACACAGCCTAAACGGGCGGCCATTATTATGCTTCACTTATGGTTAGACGAGGTTACGTCCGTATTTTTTTTACGTCCGTGAGTAGCCACTGAACCGATTTATGGAAGAAAATTGTACCGCACTGGTAATTTGAAATTGTACCAACATTTAAAAACACAACTGTCACACTAATTGACAAATAGGGCTTGACGAAGCTGTATCGTTCTTATCTATCGATATCGATAAATCCGCAATCAATCGGTGGGTCGGGTGGGTACTTTTTACCATTAAGATATGTCAGTTGTATGTACTAAACTAAAAACAACAATTAAATTAAACGTATTTATTACATTATGTAATACAAAACATACCAAAGCTATTTTTTTTTACATTATTATGAGTTATTATTACTCTAATGAATGCTGTATCTTCGGCGCATGCCACGTAAGCCGTGAAGTTCACTCGTTGTAAAATCGCTGTCGGGGCAAAAGCGCGGCTGGTTTGGGGGAGGGAGAGAGTGGGGAGCTTGATTTCTTTCCAATCCCAAAATATTTGGTTGACCTTAAAACTGAAAAATAGATAGTCCTCTTAAGTAAGCTTGTACAAAACATCATCCTGCATTTTTATCCTTGAGTACAATATATCCCTTACTTGGAAAGTTACAAACTCTTACCTCTTATTATTAGTGGAGATTTCCCAAACACTATACACATTTTGTTTTCGGATAGACCGCAGCTAACACAAATTGCAGTCTAGTATTTACATCGTAGGTACAACTATTGCTGTAGGTATGTGTATAATTATATTTGGTTGACCATAAAACTGAAAAATAGATGAGTCCGTTAATGTCAGCTTGTACTAAACAACCATTTATCCAGCATTATTGTCCTTGAGTAGAGTTTATCCCTTACTTGGAAAGTTACAAACTTTTACCTCTTAATATAAGTGGAGATTTCCCACACACTATACACATATTCTGCTTTCGTATGGACCGCAGTTATCAGAAATTGCAGTTTAATATTGACATAGTACAACTATTGTTGTAAGTGTATAATTATATTTGGTTGACTTAAAACTGAAAAATAGATAAGTCCGTTATTTATACGCTTCAGTACGCTGACGACCTCTGTTTATATTCCTCTGGTAATGCAATAGAAGACATAAATTACCGTTTAAATACAGCATTAAGTTACTTAAAGCTGTGGCTTGATGATCATGGTTTATCTTTATCCATCTCTAAAAGCAGTTCCGTAGTTTTTACAAGAAAGCGTTCATTTCCTGATTTTGAAATTTTGTTTGACGGCCTACCTATCCCCCTTGATGATCAAATTAAATTCCTTGGTGTCATCCTGGACTCCAAGTTGTCTGGCAGCCCGCATTTAAATCATATAGTAAAAAAATGAGAAAAAGGCATCAATATATTAAGATCCGTCGCTGGTATATGGTGGGGTTCTCATCCATACACTCAAAAACTTCTTTATAACGCAGTTGTTCGGAGCCATCTAGACTACGGCAGTTTTCTCCTTGAACCGTGCAACAAAAAAGCTCTGGATAGGCTTGACAAGATCCAATTTAAAAGTTTAAGACTAGTGATAGGAGCCATGAAATCATCCCCAACGAATGCCTTGCAAGTGGAATGCGTAGATCCCCCTTTAGATCTTCGCCGTCAATATTTGGCCGATAGGTTTATTTTTAAAATAAATCAGATTGCTTTCCACCCTATACTCTCTCGTCTCCAATCCTTATCTGATATGATATCGGATCCCTGTTACAAATATTGGGCTCATAAAGATCCACCTCGGCTTGTTAGGAGCTTTAGAAAATTATCCTCCCTGTCTTTCCCGATTCTTAAATTTCCGAATAATCCAATTTTTGTTTCTAGTTATGAGGCTCTTATTTATAACCCAAACATTATTCTTGACCTCGGCATATCAAAGAGTGACCCACTGGCCGATTATAAATTAGTTGAACATCTGGCAAAGTTTTGGCAAAATTGGTTACCCATCTACACTGACGCTTCAAAGATCTCGCTGCTTAGCCCAGTTGGTGTTGCTGTTTGGATACCGAAGTTCCGTGTTCTTGTAAGTCATAAGTGTCCTATAGAAGCCTCTGTATTTACCGGCTAATCTTTAGCCATATTAGAGGCAGTGTCCTATGTGCTATCACACAACATTTCTAAAGCTATTATTTTTTCTGACTCTAAAAGTTGTTTGCAGGCTATTAAATCTAACTTGTTTAGATCCAAATTCATGTCTCCTATAAAATAAGAGATGTCTTATTCCGTTGTCATATCGTGAACATTGATGTGGCGCTAGTGTGGGTTTCGGGTCATTCTGGTATCCGCGGTAATGAACAGGTTGATTTCTGGGCCAAAGAGGCCATAGAGTCTGGTTTGGCTTACCAATCAAACTATGCCAATGATATCCTTACCCTGGCTTGTAGAGATCTCGATGAAGATTGGCAGTCAAGGTGGAACCAATCGTCAAAAATCAAAGGCCGTCGATATGGTGATATCCAGCCCATAATCCCTCGAAAACCATGGTTTTTAAGCATAAGTTTTATGATAAACATGTGATATCTACAGTCTGTCGATTGAGGATCGGTCACGCTTGTACTCCTTTATTTTTTAATAAACTCCGTATCAGAGATAGCTCGATCTGTGAATGCGGCCTTGATGATGGTACTCCTGACCATATCTTTTTAGCTGTCCAAAATATAGCGTTTCGTTGTATGATTTTCTGCCTATTAAAATCCCACGTCCAATTAACTTTCAATTCCTTCTTTCTTTTCCGTCTTCAACTGTTGTGAAGTATTTATGTAATTATATTTTTATGAATAATATTAAGTTATAATAATTAATTGTTTGTATAAGTCAATAATGATGTATTAACTTGTGTTGTATAATTTTTTCTTACTTATTGTTGTTGGTTTTTAAGAAAAGGCTACGTTTTTGTTTTGAAATTTTCCCTTAATAGTACTATTGATTAAATATTGTATAATTATATATCTATGCTCTGCCTCCCCGAACCCGACATTGGCGAAATTATCGGACCGTTCCCGGACGGGCACGATACTATACCCGCCACATTAAAAAAAAAAAAAAAATGGCCATCCCAACACGGTGTCTTCCAGCCCCTCTAGCACGATCAACAAAACACGATATGATATAGCGATTTATCGCCTATTTACTTCAAAATATGATAACATAGCCGCCATCTTGAACTTTTATTGAAACAGTAAGCATGTCCGTGCCGGCGACGTCACTGTTATGCTTGCTTTTTTGAAAAAATTTCATATTTTGACAAAAAATATGCTATAAATCGCTATATCATATCGAATCATATCGTGTTTTGTTGTACATGCTAGAGGGTCAGGTACGTAAAAGTTATAATTGATACTTTTTTTTCCTATACTTGCAACACAAAATTTATATATTTGTTAAATTAATGAAATAAGTTTTATTGCTTAAAAAAAGATTACTTTTCGACATTAGTCAGAAAAATATACTTTAGTACATATTCTTATGTACTTTAGTACATATTCTTATCTATGCCACTTATCTCGGGAACGCGTAAAAAGACATACTAAGGTCTACAGTCTCTTGAAGCTGGTACGGCTTATCTTCATCATATTTCGACCCTTCGCCACTGGTAGAGATTCCTATTTTTTTCTAGTAGCAAATATACATATAGCCTATGTTACTCAGGGTTAATAAAGCATTCTAATAGTAAAGGATTTTTTTTTAATTGGTCCAGTAGTTTTTGAGTTTATTTGTTACAAAGATACAAACATTTTAATACTAGTTTAGATATAAGTTATTGTACTGGAACCTTAACTTTAACTATAATGACATAATTATATTGTCTCTCATACTTTTTATAATATAATGTATCGTATATTGAGTATACAATTTAGATAAAGGGTTATTTATTTTCCTACTTACAAGTAAGGTAGGTAGAAACAAAACATTCTTACATATAGACGGAGAGCCAAACCTTTAAATGGGGTTAAAACTAAGATTAATAAATTAAATCGTAACTTGTTTTTCTATGAGCATGGAATAATAAACCGGAAGCATAATAAGAAAAACGACTATTTAAACATCAATAAATTATGCAGAAGTATTTGGTATTATTTCAATAAGCGACAGCCTTACAAGTTTAGGTAATTATCGCTCGCTCGGGGCTCGAGTTGGCGTACTTTTCTGATTCTACTATGCTCGCGTTGACTTGTTAAGTTGGCGCAATAAATGGCGAAACGGGCACGATCATGCATTATACATTGCTATGACGTCACGTTTTAATGTTGCCAAAACTAAGTCGATTAAAGATATTGTTGTCTATTTTTACATGGGGAATTATAGGTAAGCTAAAACAAGATGGCTACATGTTTATAAGTACAATGTCGATTTAGATCATGTTTGTATAACCGATTGTTCATATAGGACATTAGACCATCTCCTTATGTTTCAGTACTCAGACAGTTTGTCTTTTGACTAACTGTGGAAGTTTATGTCATCGTGCCTCCGCAAAACTTAGTGATGTGCCGAGTCGCTGTTTTGGGGATTGAGTCGACTCGATTCAGATTATACGGTATTCGAACCATTACTCGATTCTGCGATTTGAGTGCAATTCTCGAGTTCTATCATATTGCCTTGATCAGTGGTGCAGTATTCGAATGTTGACTCGAGTCTAGGTTTGGGGCCGAAATTTGCCTCTTAATTTGAGTTCAGAACTCGAGTTTCTTACCGACTTTAGATGCCTTTTTGATGTTTTCTTCAAATAACGCGAAGGCTTTTAGTTGCAGGTGTAAACTTGTAATAACAGGCATCAATCACTTTATTGCTTAAGTAACAGAGAGCGTATTGAATCAGCGAGTACAAATCGATTATTCCTGACTCGAGTACCGGAATCGAGTCCGGCGTACTCGAATCAAAATAAATTGGTATCCGAGTACATAGGCTATATTATATTAAAGGGAATCGAGTCAAGCACTACTCGGCACATCACTACCTTGAAAAAAAAGTTAATGCTCTGTGATGTTATCGTGCCTTTCATTAGTACATTTTAACAAGACTTGGCTGCATGGCGAAAGCCTTTGCCTTTTCCAACCATCGGAAGGATAGAATGGAACCAAAAAGAAAAATTTTATCGTACCCACAGATTAATATATGATCGTACCCACTGATCAAACAAATAATACTACGTAGAATCGTACCTGCCAAGCTTATGTTATTTGCGATTTTATTTAATTTCGTTGTTAAATAAATACAAAATGGGGGGAAATTCTGTAAGAAAATGTGAAGTTTGTGGAATCAGACGCGTTAAAAAAAGTGTTAGAGATATATTTATGGCCAGATTTCCACTTAACCCTACCAGGTATAATAAAAGGATAAGAAAATAAGCGATATTTTAAATTACTTCCTAACTTTCGAGTTTTTAAGTATTATTTTAGCCGTGTTAGTAGTAGCAATTTAAACGACAAAGTGAACTCCTAGATTTGATATCTTCTCATAATTGGTATTAATCTTGCCATATCATATCATTGAAATGATAGTGATGAAATTATATTTTCGTTAAATGAAATTTACCTTGTAAGTACACCAATACATTTAGTTAATTTGACGATATAAAATATTTATTGTTTATTTTAGATGTCGTTTATGGGTAAAATTAACTGGAAATGAAGATTTAGCCTATTTACCTATACAAAAGTTAAACGAAAATAAATTTTTGTGTGGAAACCATTTTCCAAGAAAAGCCTTTAATAAAAAGGGCAATCGATTAAAAAGGAATGCCGTACCTTCTGTGCATTTGAACATGCCACCACTATCTGATTTAACCCTTTTGGAATTTCCCATTTGTGATTTATCTGATAAAACCAGAAAAGGTTACTCATTTGATTTTATGTTGGTTTTTATTTTTAAATTATTAAATTGATATCGCAACAGCTTGATTTTGTTTTCAGAAGTTTCTGCTGATATTCTGGTTGAAAATTCACAATGTAACCAGAAATTCAATACCAAAATAGATAATGAGCCATCTACATCAAAAATGTGTAATGATAAAAGAAAACATGAAGGTATTTTATATAAAAAAGACTTGTTTTAATGTGATTGCTATTTTCATTCGTTTTTAAAATTATGTAAATTTTTTCAAGCTGAAAATGACATGCCCTCGAATAAAATGTTAAAACAGTCTGTACAAGAGCCATGCAAGAATGACGAAGGAAAGAATAGTCCAACATCTATAAACAATAAAGGTCAGTTTGTCAGAGTATATTCCAGACCCTAATGAACCAACCATTAGGGCCTGTTTCACAATATATGGATAAGTTCTGTACGTATCTGAAGGATAAACACGATTTCTGACACAATTTAATCACTTTTATCCTTTCCATATTTTTATTTTATTACATAACTATGTGTAGTACAGACAACAGCATGTCGACCTACCACAAAATGTCAAATTTTCTCATTTGAAAATGAACTCTATATGTCAAAGTTAAAGTTGAAAATCTATTAAAGAATTTTTGACTTTTGGGGTAGGTTGACGTGCTGTTGACTGTACATTGTGAAACAGGCCCTTAATGTAGGCACTACAAGTTAAGTAAGATTAATATATTCATAAATTATTTACAAAGACCATAGACTCAAGAATTCAAGCATTTTGTCAAAGAAAAATGGCGAAATCTTATTTATAAAATATTTAAGTGCTTAGAATGATGATATAAGCAATTCTAAATGAAATGTATTTAACAATTTTTCAGCACAATAACCTTTGTTGTAAAATTGTGTAAGAATACAAAAATATGATACAACTTAATTGACTTTTATACTTTATAGTAGTGGTAAGCCCACTGACCTTTAAGATATCTGTGCCTGTGGGCGCAACTGTGTGCTTAGGCGGCAAAAACAGAGCATGAGAATGCAAAATATTGATGAAAAGTTTGAAAAAGTCATTTGAACTGCATAGACATATATTTTTAGTAGCAATTAATTAATGAGTTTAGGCATTCTATTTAAAAAAAAGTACTTATCCACAGTGGTTGTTGTATATTGTATGTTATACCTAAATCCTGTAGTCCACGCGAACGGAGTCGTGGGCACAGCAAGAATGAAATAAGATTTGATAAAACAAAAAATACATCAAATGACTAATTAGAGTCCGTTTTGACTTTGATTAGTGATTAGTGCAGGTGCTTTGTGATTAATAGTAAACATGTCTGGACAGCAGAGGCGAGCATTGGTTTTATTTCAAGGTAGGCATTAGTACTTATAATGTGTTTTATTGATGAAAATCAGTGGTTTTTTCACAATAAAATGTATCAAAACACAAGTACCAAAGGCTATCTTAATGTGGATACTTACGACAGTATGACTTAAGATCAACAATTAACTTAAATTTTGTGTATGTATGTTGTCAGTGTCTAATCTTCCAAACATTATAACTACTTTACTTGAGCAATAGAACTGAAATTCAGCTTACGGGTTTAGGAGACAATGTTTTTATATGATAGATACCTGATGTAGCAGCCAGGGTGGCTCCTCATCGTGGTGGATAAGGGAAATCCTCAGTAGTTAATGGCACAAACACGAAACTTTTCATGTACGTTCAGTCTGGTGAGGTGACAATGCATTTATATAATAGACATGGCTTAATGGCACAGACATGACACTTTTTTGGTATTCAAATATTCGAATATTTTTGGATGTTATTCGAATATTATTCGATTCGATCGAATATTATTCGAATAATAAAAAAGGTTAAAATCAAGATTTATTTGCCAATATCTTACTAAGTCTAATTTTCGACTTTATTTGAGGAGTGTCTTTTCAAAAGGGGATACCTACATTCTATCTTATTTTTCACAAAATGGGAAAAACTTATATGGGAAATATTTACAGACCTACCGAAAAGCATTATTTCTGTTATGAAACTATTTCATTACAGTGTTCTAACTACTTTTTGCCAAAAAATATGACTTGTTAATTTAAAGTTACAGAGTTCAGAAAAATCATAATATCCTCTTTTGACACGGATCTTTTATAATATCCCCCTTTGTTCTGTACTTACTGTAAATATCCCCTTTAGTTGTGTACTATTTTGTAAATATCCTATTTTGTATTGTACATCTCAAGATTTTAAATGATAATAAAACACAGATTATTCTTTTTTTTAAATAATAATAATGACCAAAATTAAAGACGCTACTAAACAGAATTATATTTTTTTAATTATTAGACATTCAAATCCTGATTTGTCCAATATCAGGTGTCAGACAATCACACAACATAGATTCCATTTCGGTATTCTGTTGGTCTTCAGGGCTGCAGTTTGGATCATCAATTAATAATTTTTTATACCACTTCAGTTCATCTAAACTGTACCACTCTTCGCCAAACTGTTTCTTGAGCAAATTTGAAATATCTTTCTTCTTGCATTCTTTCAGTGGACGTTGTACTACATCTAAATCATGTAAAGACAAAGGAGATCGCTTGCCCTTTTTGAGTAATGACACAGGTTTTTCTGAACCTGTTTGAAATCTGTAGTTTTCATAGACCTTCAATTCAACAGTGGCTGAACCACGAACCCGTTTCTTATAGAAAAAAATTCTCTTCAAGGACTGTATACCATCCAGTTTCCTGTACCGCTCTTCCAAGCTTTTTATATCTTTAAGAATCCAGTCTTCTCCCAGTACTTTTAGTTGACCATATTTCTTGAAAACGTCATAATATTCTTCTTTGTTGGTTATCACAGGTTTCTTTCTTATTTCTTTCTCCAGCCGACCAAAGACTCGGTCTGCTGGGAGAAAACTATGTCCCCTCACAGGGAAAATTAGTGTTATGTCTTCAAGATGTGGTGGGGAGTCATTTAAAAGGTAGAAAAGCAGCATGTGTATGATGTGGCTGTTTTTGTTCTGCCCACCACACCCGTCGCAGAATAATCTCAGATGGTGAATCTCCTCTTCAAGGGTCAATCCTTTTAAATAGTTATAAACTGCAGACCCTACTTCAGTAGAACCTCTTGCTGACTGTGATTCATCCCAAGTGTAGAATATTGGGTTTCTAGAATCTAAGGGAACAACACAGAAGTTATACAGGCTGTCTGGCATAGAAAGCATCCTGAATAGGGGTTCGTGGTAAACTTTGCACCTGTTGCAAATCAAAACATGCAGATATACTATTTGGCTCTTTTTTTTCAAATGTGCATAAAATGCATTGGCCCGAAGTTTATGTACTCTCAATTCTGTCATATGTAACTGTTTCTTTGCATGATCTTTTTCCTGTTTTATTTTATTTTTCCATAAAACACAAACATTACAGGCATCAGTGGCCGGAGAGGAAAACCCAATATTATATTCTCCTTTAAAAATCTTGTAAAACATGGTTTTTTTCACTTTCAAATCATCTGACATAGATTCATTATACATTTTGAGCAATTTTCTTGCATTTAAGTCACATGACAAATAGATTCTCTTGGACTTTTCTCTTCCATAATGGCTTTCTTGTGCTGGTAGGTTATTTAAAAAGTTACGAAGACTCTGTTTTTTAGCTTCATTACGATTTCCATATTTATTACCACCACGATTTTCTTTAGGCGTTTGTCCATTGTATAGTGTTTTGCTTACATTTTCCACTCTTCTTTTTGTTATTCCAAAAGCACTCAAAAAGAAGTTCTTGCACACTTTAACCACGCGTTTGCTTTTGGAAAACAAATGGTAGGAACAACTGATTTTTCCTTTGTGCTTCATGTGAACTTATCAATCGAGACAAATATATGTCTTGTTCAATCTTGTTCTTCCGGATGTATAGGGCTTTTCTATTTTGTATAACCAACTTCAACGGAATGGATTTGCACTTGTATCCAGATCCTGAAGATGTATGTAAGCAAGGTAACTTAAAATTGACACAAAGAGGATCTTTGTCTGCATATCTGCAAAATATAAATACAATATTCTTAGCAATGGAGTTACAAAACAAAGTCGAAAAGTATACGTAAAAGGTGCATCGAAAACGTCATAGATTCATTCACTTACGATTTCTGTTTACGGGTTTTTTTCGCAATTCTATCTTTTCTTCCGCCACTATTTAAGTCTTCTACTAATTTCTCATCCATAATTTGGTAAAATACAGTTGAAAGTATCTTATGTATCTCAATAGATAACCTTACAACCAAAAATGACACTTTGGCGCGGAGCGAAAACAGTTTGATTGACAGACGTCAAAATACCCTTACAACTTGCCAGAGTAAAAAAATACCGATGCGTTCAAAACATACAAATTTTGCGTTCCGTTCTACAGAGTAAAATGTCTAAAAATAAATCCTAAAGCATAAAGTTAAAGGAAATAAAACACTATGTAAAAGTAAATATCCCGTTTTGAAACGGCTAATTGGTATAGTGTAAATATTTGTATTGTAAATATCCTCTCTTGTTATGAAATGAAAAATAACTATTATTTTTTTAATTTTGTAAGTGTAAATATCCTGTTCTGAAATGAACACTCATATTTGAAGCTGCGTTACTTGGGAGAATATCCCGTTTTGATTAAGATTCAAGTGAAGAAAGTGAGTATTCAGCACTAAGAACAAGACTGCATACTCAGTTTAATAAATAATAAAAATGTTAATATCCCCTTTTGAATAGACACTCCTCAATTAATCTGTGTTTGACAAGTCAAACACAGATTAATTCAAACAAAAGGATGTGACATTGACACTTGTCTTTTTTTAAGAAATTTTATTTTGAATTTACGTATGTGTCGTGGCCCGATCTTAAAATTAATCACTTCATGATGTGGCCGACCATTTCATAAAATTGTCGTATTTCATAAAACAGCCAACTAAAACTGGTTATATCGTTTTAACGTCAACGTTTGATGATATGTTAATAAACGTTTGGCCATATCATTAAAATAGGTTAAAATACGTCTACAAGTTACTGGAATTTGTTTAATGTGGGTTTTGGGCAATAGATAAATAGAACATTATAAATATTTGTAATTTTGAAAGTAAACTTATAAATAAAAGAGATTGAAATAGTTAAATAACCGAACTAACCTCCAAAATTACATGTCGAAATCCATAAATTTTTGACGGTACAACCGTTTTTCGACTGATTTTCATAAAAATCGCCTAGCTCAATGTTTTAACGATAATTCACTGCACTTTTATCTTCACTTTACACATTATTATTCACTTTAAGAACAGAATAATTATCCGCCGCCATGATGTACCACAATAACAAAGCGACATCAGCGCCACTACCGGTAGATAATATAACAGTTTTACGATATGACCACCAACGTTTGGCCATTTCATGAAGTACTCGGTCATATCATCAAACGCTAACTGATTCATTGATCTGGTCTAACCACATCATGATGTGGGCAGCGGGTACAGTGCCGCATCATGAAAAACGTCAATTTTATGAAATGGTTGGCCACATCATGAAGTGATTAATTCTAAGATCGGGCTACGACATGTGTACTAATACATAAAGATGAAGTATATCTATATAAAAAAATGGACTTGATATTATAAGAAATAATAATGAAAATACCTATATGACTTATAACTAACTTTAACTGGACTTACTTTACTATGAAATTAAATATGACTAGGCAGCATGGTCCCTGACCTTAGCCTGTTCCTACGGGAACGGAAAAAAAAAATACTTTGTTTGTATTCTTGGCTAACGAAATAGTCGTAAATCAAAATAAACTTCTATGCAGGATAAAACGGACAGAAACTTATTTCGGCAAGTACCTAATTTTCATTGTTGGTCTAACTATACAATATATAGATTTTTGCAAATAATGTTCATTGGTTTATTGAAAACAAAGTCGTCAGGCGAAGTCTACAAAATTTAAGTATATAAAGATCATTATGGTTTACTTTACTCTTTAGATTCAACATTTGAGTTGAGCACGATAGATATATTTAGTGTACGCTATTTCTGTGTTGTGTTGTGAGTGTATAACATTGTTTTAATGCCTCACAGTTGTGTATTTGGATGTCAGGCTAAGGGTAAGTTATTATTTCTAAATTTGTATAACCTACACTTCTTACTGGCGATATGCATCATAACTTGTTATACCTAACCCTAATGTCAAAGACCACGTCTTAGAAAATAAGTAGGCACTTCCCTACCTAGGTATGTACTTAATTACATAAGAATA
This sequence comes from Anania fuscalis, assembly GCA_950371115.1. Classification (NCBI taxonomy): domain Eukaryota; kingdom Metazoa; phylum Arthropoda; class Insecta; order Lepidoptera; family Crambidae; genus Anania; species Anania fuscalis. Next base: position 11,937,347 of record OX493344.1, read on the forward strand.
CCTAGTAAGATTGAAGCTTAATATTTCAAAACAATCCAACCAAATATCTTTTGATTTGGCTTGGTAAAACTGCATACTTTTATCCTATTTAATAATACCTTAATGAAGTGCATTCTGATAGAAGTATAAATACCAAAACCTCAGGCTTAAAGCCTAGTTATCTAAAACTTAATTCTACCCTGTTGTACTTGACTGCTAGAATAGATAGAAGACTGAAATAAGAATGTGATCTTTACAATAATTTTATATGAATGAATGCTAGTTAGGTAGTAAAACCAGTGTTGGTTTTTTCAACAAGTAAGATAATTTATCTAATAATTCATACTTAAAACTTGTGTAATAATTATTATATTCATAAATGTTTCCAGGCTTCAGCTTAACATTTTTGACTATGCGGACCTAAGACACAATGCAGACTACAGACTTTTGACTGCCCAATAGTTGGATCAATGTATAAATTATTATGAATATTGACAACAAATTGTTTCAGTGTGCATATTCACTTGGCTATTAATAACAAATAAAAGCCTTATAAAAATATCAGCCAATTAATTTATAGTCTGTAGTGTGCGAGGGCTCTAATAGGGACTGGGTAATATACTTACCTTTACATATTTTTTTTATTAAGATGTTGTGATGCATGTCTTTCCCAATCCTAAAAACATTCCTGAATGATTTAAACTTTGGGTTAATCTTGTTGGTGCAAAATTGGAAAGTCTAACTGAAAATGATGTTTACATAAAAAAGAGGATTTGTGATATCCACTTCACTCATAACCAAAAAAAACGTAATAAATGTCTTAATTCACTAGCAGTGCCTTCTGTACATTACCTAGTAAGTTTCTATACTTTTTTAACTGGTTGAGAATCATAAAACCGGCATAACAATGGAGATTCTAATGTGTCTGATATATTGAGACATGAAGGATTGAATTTACCTCACTTAATCTGTAAGCATGTAAAATAGGGTAGGCTTCATAACACCATTTATAACGTAAAGGATTGGTGGGCCGATTTTTATATTTTCATAGTGGATAACTATGAATAAAGAAAAAATAAAGAAAATTATGAAAAATACCATTTTCCCATACATTTGGTATAGAACTGAACTGGTCAGCTTGCCTATGTACCATTAACTCACAAAGGGTCTGTAAACCATTAACTCACAATGTACGGGTAAAGTGCCAAACAGATATGTAACAAAAAAATATGTAGAGGATAAAAGTGCAATTCATGTGTCATATTTCACGGTCCTGAAATGTAAAAATAGTGTACCCTAAAGTTAATTAACAAATAGCCTATACAGAACTTATCCGTACATTGTGAAACAGGCCCTAAATCTGACTTCAACAAATTTATTTTTAATATCAAATTAATTATGATAAGTACATTGTTTACCCTGTTCAATTTCACTTAGGGGTCGTCCATATATTACGTCATTCTAAATTAGGGGGGGGGGGGTTGGTCTGCGGATGACGGCAAATGATAGATGGGGGGGGGGGTGTTTCAAAATTGACGTCATTCTTATTTATTTATTTATAGTTTATTGTTCACGTACAAAAAGATTATTTCTAAAAAGAAATTTCTTCCAGCACACCTAGTAAGTGAGACTGCAAATGTGAGAGGCGGCTAAGGCGCGTACAGTACTAAAATAACTTATAATAAACATACATAATGCAACATAGATGTACACAAATACAGTAATAACTACAGATAAAATACTCTAACAATAATATTACATATAATACTAGCTGCCCGCCCCGGCTTCGCCCGTGGTACTTACATGTATTATACATATAAACCTTCCTTAAGAATCACTCTATCTATTAAAAAAAACCGCATCAAAATCCGTTGCGTAGTTTTAAAGATCTAAGCATACATAGGGACAGACAGCAAAAGCGACTTAATTTGTTTTATACTATGTATTGATAATAAACACAATACTTAAATAATAACTACAATAAAAGGTGATTCTATAATCAAGTGTTTTAATCATTAATACCCTATTTTTCTCAAATCTACAATGTTTTAATTTTGTCAAACTGGTAATGACGTCAATTTTGGGAGAAGGGGGGGGGGTCATTAAGAAATGACGATAGGATGATTGTAGGGGGGGGGGGTCTAAAATCTGAAAAAATCGATGACGTAATTTATGGACGGCCCCTTATATCTTTGAAATTTTTTGCTTAATATTTATTAATAATAATATTTTCGTCCAGGATGCAGTTCAATCAAACCTTGCCCCCCCCCCGCCTACCTACGCCAATGGTTATAGTAAATATTATTTATGTTTTTTAGTTGATTAGGTATTCGATTTTTTTGGCTGTTAAGATCCCTGCCTTGCTATCAAGACTTCATGTTGAAAATTTGGTTGTTCCTGAATGACACAGATGTTATTTGAGTGTGTGACATAGATGTTTTATACAAGTTTTAACAAAATTTTAGTAAAAAGCCCAGACTCTGCGCATTTGGATGTGTGTCCAGTGGTAAGTTATTATACAATAATATTAAATAATTTTATCTTCTAACCTTACCCAAACGATGACAACAATAGATCTGTAACTTAAAAGTTGCTCTCAATGAGCCAGCAGCAGGATGATTGCTGGCACAGAATGTTAAAAAAAAAAATACATGAACCTTTCCTCTTCAAGCAGCATCCATCACATCTCTTCAGGAGCTATCACTTAATTACTAACAATAAAATAACGAATAAAATTAAATCTAAATAATAAACATTATTATTATGCACAGATTCCCAAACTTGACTAAAGATCCCGAGCTGTTTAAAACTTGGGTTACACTCGTTGGCGGAAAACTGAATAAGCCATCTGACTATGAATATTACAAAAAAAAGAGGATTTGTGATATTCATTTCACTGTAATAGATAGAAACCGGAATAACCGTTTGAATGCAGCAGCCGTTCCCAATCTTTATTTACCTGGTACTACATGTTTGATGTTAATTTGTTACTTATTTTCTACTAGTTGACCCGGCGAACTTCATGCCGCTAATTTTTTTTTTCTCAGCTTTTAAATAATTATAACTCTTCATTCCGACAGAGTTAACTGTGAAGAAAACATTAGGTAATATATGTATTCGTAACTGAAAAAGTCATTTCTCAAAATTCAAATGATTTCAAGGAAGATTTCTCTCTCTTTCCAGCTATCTATCCCACATGGTGGTGGGGTCCGCTTTCCGTATTTTTCGCTTCCACTTTACTCTATCCTTTATATTGTCTTTGAAGACCTCTCACTCCCTCATGTTTTTCAGCACTACACTCTACCATCGTGTCTTCTTCTTGGGTCTTCCTCTGAATCTTCGACCTGGAAATTTTACAAGGAAAATGAGGAAAAATATTTTAAATTTTTCACTGAAAAGAAGTTTAGAAGAATTTTTCTTCAGCCTTGAAACTGATGCTGATTAAAGTTAATTTAAGAGCCACACTTATAATTACTTTCTGACAAAATACTTAAAACACATTGTCTAACCTTGTAAGACATTCTTAAGTCTTGTCGACTTAATAGGTATAAAAAAAGATTTACATTCGAGCTAAAGAATGTAACAACCGAAAGTGTTTTTTTAATCCAAGTTAAAGTTTAGAAAATTCCTTTAGAGAACTCCAAACTTGAATGCATCTTTTTTAAATAAAAATCTAAGTAACATTAAAACGATATAAAATGTACATGATCAAACAATGAATAACAAGAACTAACTTTATAATTGCAGTTGTTGCAGATCAGTTAATCAAGTTTTGTGAAGGTAAAATTGTATTATGATGGAATATTAAATAATTAACTTTAGAATAAATAGAAATGAAAATATATTGTTATTTTATTTTATCAAACCTTACTGCGCTTTAGACTGTTATTTTTTAATTTAAACTCAAAATAATTTATAAGAGTTAAAGAAACTATAAATAGACTACGAACAACAAGAACTTAAACTAAACAGTTTGTATTCATTTTCTTATAATACCGAGAGTCGAGCGAATGATATATTATGATGAATAAGCGGCATACTTATAAAATAACGTTTCCTTTGAAAACTTCTGCGTCCTTCTCACGTCTGCCGAATACACAACGAAATACTCTCGTCGACATATCGCAGTATTATCTATTGACTCCTAACCGTTAAGGAGTTCTGTGGCCTCCATCATCAACTCAGCAGTATGAGATATGCACACCGAAAACCTTCTCCAGAATGTAATAAAAACTTTTCTGAAAACCGCCTATATTCTAAATATCAACTGAACTTCTTTGTTTGCTGTGCAAAAGAGTATCTATCTATTCTAAACGAGACTTAACAGTAAGAGCAATTAAAACGTAACTTTATAGTATGAAGAGTTCATTTTTTTTAATTAAAGACTACTACAACAGCCCCATATTTATCTGGGCCCGGGTACAGGCTTTTGGCCACCTGGCCTGCAGTGCCACAAGCGGTTGTTATCGCCTACTTTAAGTTAAACTAGTTTTAATAAAAAAATATGATTATTACACCTATCTCGGTATGAGACCAGCCCACTTTCACATAATTTGACTGTTTTTGTGCATCACCCCATGTCTTAATTCTATCCATAACTTAATAATTATGAAAATGTAATTCTTTTGCTTACTTATTATTATTACTGAGCAGAAGTTTTAAGCAAAATAATTATTTTTTTACAATTATTTAATTCTATTAAATTTGTTTTAGATTCCGAAACATCTGCTGGTGAGGAACGTTCAACCACTATGAACTCTGCAGAAGATTCAACTGATAACAATTTAGGTATGTAGAGTATACCAGGTAGCTGACCACTTAAGTACATTAAATATTGGGCATACGTTAATCAAATAATAACCAATTTTCTACAACCGTTTGGTGTAGTGGTTCGCGCTCCGGACTACAAAGCCGCAAGCTGCGGCAGTGCGGGTTCGAATCCCGCAACTTGATGAGTACGAGCATTTCTAAATAATTCAAGGATGCTTAAAAACTTATTTGATTATGTTTATCCATAATCTAGTCGCCCTAGCTTTCCAACTGTAAATTACTAACATTATCTTAAAACAAATTAGTATGTATGCTATGCTCTTATTTAAATACATTAATGGAATGCTCGTGCTCATATTTATGTAATTGCGGGATTTGAACCTGCAATCGCCTGTCTTTGTCGATCGTTGCGCGAGTCACCACTACCACCCGACGAGTTACCTACTTGAGTGCGAAAAACGTATCATCGAACTCAAATATGTTTCTTCGATAACCTTTCAACGACATCTCTTTGTGCGATGCGCGCGCGTGACCTGTGAGCTTTACGTTTACGTTTAATTTACGTTTTTCGCACTCAAGTAGGTAACCCCCACCAAACGGTCTCGGTCATCAGTGTTAGGACGTTCTCTGAACTGAGCTTCTTTTCAGACGGACATGACTTCGCTTGCACGGACGTCGAGTATCTCGAAGATGCAGCTTCTGATTGCGCGAATGACGCTGACGATACCTCTGAAAACGAGGAACAATACCCTGAAAAGCTGCTTCGTCCAGAACAGGACGAAACATTTCCTCCGAACAAAGCTATATTTGAAAAAAACATCACTGTGTCTTTAGATTATATCGACTACTTATTTTTAAGCTATGCGCAAACGTTTCGATCGCTTGCCAAACAATTCCAAACGATGTTAAAACTGGACATAGCAAAGTTATTCGCTCGCTACGAAATGAAAAATGTATCGTTAGTTTCTCAAGAACCAGAGAAACATCCACCGACAGTGCCACCAGGGCACTTACGTGAACCAATAGTTATAAAACCACCTCCACAAGCCGTCCAACCATCACCAGCAAAAGCAAAACCATCAGATAGACAAGTGTTCATACCTCTCAAAGAGGAAAACAAAAGAATATTCAAACGAGTACCGTTAAAAGCAGTGATTTCAGGCATGTACAAACCAGAGCCTGCACAATCAAGCCACAACGTTACCCAAAACCCTCAAGATGTTACAAAAAAGTCTTTTCAAATTACGCAGGTGCCTCCACAAGTTACACAAGACAGCCCTAAAATAGTAAATATTAAACGAAATCCAACAATACAACCACAAAGTACACAAACAAAAGGACTTGAAATTAAAACTGCAAAGAAAACTATTATTCTCGAGAGATTACCTACAAATTTCGATCCGACTGTACTAGAAGAATTCAAGCCGAATCTTCCAATACAAGAGTCTTCAACGCTACCACCTCCTAAAATGATGAAATTTTATGTACCGAAAAAGGGTCCTGCCTATGCTATAATGAAAAAAGAAGAACTAGGGAAGACTAAAGGAGGCACAAAAGAACTTGACCTGGAAATGGAAGTGTCGGAGCCTGTTCATACTGAGACTGTATTTGTAGCGACAGACTCTGTTACTTTCAGCGAAGACGAGACGTGACATAGTCCGAACTAACAACATATACAAGTCTTCTCGGTAAGTTTATCCCTCGATCTGATTCTTTAACTGAAAATAAGAATATCCAAATGCTTTGGCAACGCACATGGTTATTTTTTGTAGCCCCTCGGCCTAGCAAAACTAGAAAATATAACTGCCTCGGCACATCATGATAAATATATTCATTGAAAATTTTTGTTTTTGGCAATTCCATGCAAGGTTTAATTGAAGATAAATAACACTTGAAAAAAAATCATCGACCTCAGGTGGAACTCGAACCCACGTTCCATCGCATGCCGTCTGCCGGGCGAGTGCTTTACCAACTAAGCTACCGAGGACGTCACGTGACAGGATGAAATTTCTTAAGTGTTTTTTTCTCGCTGTCAAAGCCAGCGTATCTCTGATTAATGTTGTAGCTATACAGGGTGTAAAAAAAGGCTTAACGAAGCCTTAAACCACGAATTCTATACATAAAACCAAGTAGAATGCAAAAAAAATAATTGCTGGGAAATGGGTAGCTTAGTTGGTAAAGCACTCGCCCGGCAGACGGCATGCGATGGGACGTGGGTTCGAGTCCCACCTGAGGTCGATGATTTTTTTCAAGAGTTATTGTATGTATGTATGTATTTTGACTTTTAGAAAAGGGATTAATTCTATTTCTTACTACTTTTCATACAATGCGGACATGGTTTCACCGTTTGTGATGTCCCGGGTTCGATTCCCTATTGGTTAATTTAGAAATCGAACTTTTCTATAGATAGATTGGATACTCTTTATTGCACACCACACAAAACAAACAGTACAAAGAAAATACACTTAGAATGATACATTACAATTTTTTTTTATTGTCTTGGAGTGTGTGTTTTGGTACCGTCGTTGTTTCCGATTTTTATAACGCAAGTGCTTTGACAGACGACCTGGTTAAGGTTGCAGGAAGCCGCTGGATGCAGGCAACGTCGAACCGGCCAATCTGAAAGTTACTGGGGAGGACTATGTTCAGCAGTGGACGTCCTGTAGCTGAAATGATGATGATGAGTCCATTTAAACTTAATTTTAAGTTTATTATATATTTAAATAAGAAAATAGATGAAGTCCGAGACATTTCATTTCTACACTATCGTAATCTTTATTATGATACTTTCGTGTCATCCATTGCAGCCGCGACAGATATGTTAAAACACCTTGGAATTGTTAATGAAATAACAAAACAACTAATAATTTTGATTTTTTATTGTTAATCGAGACACTTTCGTTACAAGTACGGACAACAGCACGTCGACCTACCACAAAATGTCAAATTTTCTCATTTGAAAATGAACTCTATATGTCAGAATTAAAGTTGAAAATCTATTGGAGAATTTTTGACTTTTGGGGTAGGTCGACGTGCTGTTGACTGTACATGAAAGAAGAGAGAGTGTTGCCACCCATAAATCAAAATGTCGCTACCGAACTAAAATATTGTTGCTAGTCATAAGTTTTAGTTTTATTTTATTTATTTATTTTTAACAGAATATCAATAAATGTGAACTTTAGACAATCCCTAACAATCTTTTTGACGATCTCCGTGGCCGAGAGGCGAGCATGCCGGACTTAAAATGGCGCCGCTATATCTGAAGTTTCGGGTTCGATCCCCGGTCGGGTTAATGTAGAAAAAGAACTTTTCTATTTTGGCTCGGGTCTGGGTGTTGTGGTACCGTTGTTGCTTCTGATTTCTATAACACAAGTGCTTTAGCTAATTACCATAGGATCAGAGCAATGTATGTGATGTTGTCCAATATTTATTTATCTTTGAATAGAACTATCTTGGTATTTTCTACCAAACAGTTTTGGTAAAGAATATTTTGATTGATGAAAGATTGGTTTTTGTAATTCTGAATTATTATTTTCAGTGATGGAGTTTGCTGGACTGCACCTAATGTCACCTGGACGAGCCTATAGTTTGTCAACGTCTATGCCGTTGTTATCACTAATGGACTTTCCTATATCTTAAGTCTTTTACCTTTAAAGATTTATTATACTGCTCAAACATAACTTGCTGTAATGGATCATTGGATGTGGATACAATGACATATAAACTAAAATCAAACGCTTCCTCATACAAAACATGATTAGCTGTTGAGGATTGAGTGGCCAAATTGACTTCTTTTTAAATTTTTCATATGGTGTTATTCCTATAGTGCAAATTTTTGTATTTGAGCAGTAGAATAGTGTGAAGAGTGGGGGAAGAAAATTAAATTATATTTAGTTTTCAAATTTAGATTACCAAAAATTCATAAACTCTTATTTTTTCTTATGTCCATGAACCGAAAAAAAAAATTGTACAGACGACAGTTCATCGACCTACCACAAATCTTCAAATTTTCTCAATAGAAAATGTTCTCTACATGCTTAGGCTTAAAGTTGAAAATCTTTTGGAGAACTTTTAACTTTTTGGGTAGGTCGACCTGCTGTTGACTGTACCTAGGTGTGTCGTTATGCGACATTTCAAATCAATATAATTATCAGTAATGTGTTGAGTATGTGAAAAAAATAAAAAAATACCTGTCTTACTTATAAACGTTGATTAAATTTAAGACACTGCTAAGCAGCTTATTAAAAATATGTTTACTTAGAAAGGGTAATTAAAGTTAAACAGCGTCTTAGTGAGTTCGTGACTAACTGTCAAGTTAAACAGCGGCGTAACCTTGTTTAAAGTCTTAATTACCGAAATGGCGTCGCAGCAACAGCTGTTTTCTGCTGCATACAATAATGTGTTAAACACTCCATAATGACATATAGTATAATTATTAGATATGGCTGTATGGTTCTGTACCATCACTTTTTCGTTCGTGGATAAATACAAGTATTGCTCTTTGGTCTCAAGACTGATTGACAAGTGACATAGCTTTGAACATTCTTTTTATGAATTTTTGCTTCAATGACAGTATTTTGGGTCTTTTATAATGACTAGAGTCCGGTGTTGGCAGAGTGAAATAAAAATTGTATTGAATATCCGTTAATTAACTACCGCCTAAATAGCGATTATGAGTGAAAAATTGTTAAGCACTAATTAAGATGTTAAGCAGTGAATAGTTAATTAGTTACTAAGATGTTGATGAGTCGATTTTTATAAGTAAGGCCGTGTCCAATACTTATTGATATTTTTTCTGATAGAAAAATAAAATAGTTGTATGTCGTCGTATGTGTCGTAATAGGGATGCTATTGTGCCCTTTTTGTGGGTCAAGAGATCTGATCTCAAGATGGATGAAAAATGTATGCATTATTAACACTGTTAGGTCTAAATTAATTCTAATATAGCAGCAAAGCTATCAAAATATTTTAGAATCAAATTAGCTACACAATGTATTTTGTGAAAAAGACGCATTTCTCTTCAAGTATTTATTTCTGAAAGAGAAATCTTTGAGAAAATCCTATGTTCACTTAAATTCGGTATGTAAAGTGATATAAAGCATTTTTTTTTTAAATTAAACGTCTTGCAAATTGCTAAATGATGTAAAATAAAGTTTTTAAGTTTATATTTTTCTTTACATACCGAATTCTTTATCGTCTTTTGTATAAGTAAGTAAAAATGAAGTATAATCTTAAGAGCTTTGTGGCTAGACCATTGGTGTGATTGTTGATGGAAGAAGCTAGTACTGTCATGTTATACGCTTAAAAAGGAGCCGTTATAGTAATATTTATATCGGATGGTTACAAAGACATTGCTTGCTTCAAATGTTAAAAATTAAAGTCTCCAAAGTATGCGGCGTGCTATTAGGTAGCCCGTAGCATACTTTAGACCTTGAGGAGCGTTTTTGAAGCATTCGACTTCCGATTCGCGTAGGTATTCACAAGAATCGCAAACGAACTAGGAAATTGTATACGATTCTTAGGATTTCGTATTCGAATTGGATTTCGAACACCTTGAAAAATACGCCTCCAGATTATAATGATAGCACAGTTGGAAGACTAGCCTCCCGGATAGCTAAAGTTCGATACTCAAGGTAGAAATTTTTGTTAGCATTTAACAACTTCCTATGTTTTAGGAACTCTGGTTACTCGAAATGAGTCTGCATGCAAAACTGAATTATTTACTGCAGTATAAATCAGGGAATTTTCTCATATTCCGTAGAATGTGACTACATTACCATATTTTTAGAAAGGAATTAATGTAGGTTCTATTAGACGCAAGAATACGAAAATTTTGTTATACACTTATTATACGTTTGTCTTACGTTTTTTGTTGTTTATATTACACAAAACTCATTAATTTAAGCTGTAGCCGTAAATTAAAAACTTGGGTAAAATTGACACTTTTTTGGTATTACCTAAGCATTGTATTCCCATAATATTGCGTACAAAATAAATTATTAGGTAAAGATGACAAAAAACATGGCCGTTTGTTTTTTAAACTGAAACAAAAGAAAAGTAGGTAAAATAGTGGCAACTCCATCAACAGGTAAAGTTGCCAAAGGATTCATTGCAATTTTCATACAAATATGATTTGACTCATAGGGTTGTTAAAAAAACGGGAATAACAAACTTAAAAAAAGGGGAAAACAATAATATCAAAATGAAATACAAAAAAAGCTTTTGTTTCTTTATTGTAAAGCTAAAAGTAAATATAAAAATGGCACATTTTTGAAATTCTTAAGTCAGGCTTATTTTTTAAATTAAAGATAAATTATTTTTTAAACTTAATAGTAGTAGGAACTAGTAAAACAGTCTTAATCACTTTTACTTAAAAATTAATAATCACTTTTCTAAAAATTTTACTTAAGCATAAAATTTAAACTTTAACAAATGTCCTTAAAAAACATTAGTCTTAAGAACTACAAGACTCGGAAGTTTGAATGGCATGAATTACAAGTGATAAAACCAATCAAAATTTATTCAAAATAAATATTTTCTTCATCGTTCATAAGAACATATTACTCAGGATATTCTGATATTTGCAATAATTGAACAGATTTTACTATATGATCTCCTGGAAGGCAATTATCTTCATCCGCTTTTTTAGGTGTGACAAACTCAATACCATCCTTCTTGCGTGTTATTTTATAGTACGAAACTGATTTTTTTTCGTGTCTGTTAACATGCTTAATAATGCCGACGAAATACTTCCAATTTCGTGAAAAATATCTCGCTAAGATTGTATCTTTATCCCAGCTAACTTCATCGTTCTCAATTTTTTTCTGTACTATATTTATATGTTTTTCTTCTGATTCATCCTTTTTTTTTCTTTAGAAATTCCTTTTTATCTATTTTATTCTTAGTTTTATTTTGTGTGTTTTTCTTTTCTGTTTCTTTCTGTCATGAGATTGTTATCTTGTTTTGTGTCCTTTTGTTCCTCTTTCTTAGTTTCATTCTCTGTGTAATAATTTTCTGTAATTTCCTTTTTCTTTTTTGTACTTTTCTGTTGTTCCATCTCAAACTCATTTTCTGTTTCTTTCTCGCTTTCTATGTATGGGATTGTTATCTTGTATTGTGTCTTTTTGTTTATCCTCCAGGTTTTCTGTCTTTGGGGGTTTGTTCCTGGACGTAAACCGATATTTACAGAAAGATTACAATTTAGGCGGTCTTATCGCTAAAAAGCGATCTCTCTCAGGCTACCTTTAGGCAGGCATTATACATATTGTACAAGCAAGAGGCCACGGCAAGGCAACGGCGACAGCATTGGCGAATGCGACGGCAGCAGCGTCATGCAGAATGTATTGTTCTATTTGAGGTCTACGCACCTTTACCATCTTCTTCTTCTTCTATAGCCTGTCTCGACCGATTTGGTGTAGGCCTCCTTCAACATTTTCCATTTTTCGCGGCATTGAGCCTCTTGCATCCAGTTCGTGCCTGCAACTTTCTTCACGTCGTCTTTCCAGCGTATTTGTGGTCTTCCTTTCGGACGTTTATTTCCCCACGGCTTCCAATCGAGGAGGCGTTTGCACCAGGAGTTGTCTTTCCGGGCGACCACCACTCGTTTAGTTACATCTGCGACCTTGCTTTGCTCTCGAAGCCATTTATTAGTTATATGGTCCCTGTAATGGTTACGATAAGAAAAAGACAAATTTTCTCGCAAAGTCGTGTCGTTAAGGAGACGCAAAGTACGTGCGCGCGCGATCAATCGAAAAGATGACTGACTTGAGTTGCTATGCATCGCAAAACGAGCGGGCGGGTGAAACCTATCCCCGCGACCCCGCAGACCCCACTTGCGTCCCCCGCGCGACACTAGAGATTTATTTAATAATTTTTGAGGCAAATCTTAACAAGTCTTTTGCTTATATTATAGGAACAATGTATAGCACACTAATTATGGTCACGCGTCGCCTACACTCCCCCCCCCCCCCCCCCCCCCCAGAGCTGCTGCAGCACTCATCACCCACAGGTATACGTGCGACGCGTGTGACATTTCGTCGCAAGAGTCCAGTTTTGGTCATTACGTCAACGACCCGGATTCTTCTATCCTTGCCAACCAATACAGCCTGGATCAAACCTTTCGGCCAAATGTTTCTAGGAGAGCTAGGGTCCACGATCAGAACAAGATCTCCTATTTGTAAAGGTTTCTGTTCATCGTGCCATTTCTGTCTTGGACGCACATCAGGCAGGACTTCTCGCACCCACCGCTTCCAAAACATATCAGCTAATCTTTGTGATATGCGCCATTGTTTTCGAAGGCAAATGTCAGATTCATCAAAGGTGCCTAGAGTTGGTGTGTTTGAGGATGTTCCCAGTAAAAAATGGTTAGGTGTAAGAGTCTCTTTGCTGTTCGGTTCTACTCCAACGTGCGTGAGGGGACGGCTATTTACTATCTGCTCTATTTCAGCCATCAGCGTTTGGAGGGTTCCATCGCGTGGCGCTCGTTCTTTTAAAATCACCTTGAGTGCATCCTTTATAATTCTAATCAGCCGTTCCCACGCCCCCCCCCCCCTTCCAGTGAGGACTGGCTGGCGGGTTAAAGATCCAGGTAGTTGTCATGCTGTAAGTAGTAACTCCTTCTTTGAGCACTTGTTCATCTAATTCTAGGATACATTTCTTCAACTCTGTATCTGCTCCTCTTAAATTCGTGCCATTGTCTGAGTACAGGTACCTGGGCCAGCCTCTCCTGGCCGCCATTCGTCGAAGTGCCATTATCAGTGCGTCAGTAGTCAGCAGGTTCACAGTTTCGATATGAATGGCCCTAACTGTAAGGCAGGTAAAGATAACACCGTACCTTTTTTCTCGACGGCGGCCAACTGTCGCTTCTAGAGGTCCAAACAAGTCAACTCCGGTAAAGGTGAAGGGGCGTTGATGATGAGCAAGCCTCGCTTCAGGTAAGTCACCCATTCTAGGTGCATGAGGTCGAGCCCTCTTGATTCGACATAAAATGCATTTTGAAGTAATATACTTCACTGTCGGTCTTAGTCGTATAATCCAATACCGCTGTTTTAGTTCATTTACAACCATTTCCTGATTACCGTGGCATGCCTTAACGTGGTAATATTTCACGATGAGGTGAGTGATATGACAGCGGCCGTCGAGTATCACAGGCTGTTTTACGTAGCTAGGTATCTCAGCCGCGGCATCAATGCGGCCCTCCAGCCTCAACAGGCCATCATTTCCAAGTATTGGCGATAAGGTAAGTAATTTACTCGTTCTCTCTAACCTTTTGCTATGTTTCAGGGTGTGCAGGTCATCTGGGAGTATTTCAATAACAAGTTCTCAGCGCGTTCCATCAACGCGCCATCTGCACTCGATATATATATATATATATACGATATATATTTTTTTACACTTATCCACAAAAGACAGTAGAACAAACATAGATCTTATCAATCGGTGCCATGAAGAAAACCTCAATGGATCTGGAACGGCAGGTAAACTCACAGGTGTAACGTTAATATTATTTATGTATTCCAGGTCGACGTCACAAACTTCAGATTGCTGTATTTGCGGTTCTGTGGGCCATGATTGCTCTTTGTTGTATAAAAATAATGGCCCGTATATCCATTCATTTTTCAAGGTTTTAATGTCGCAGGATTCGCGTGTAGCAACGTCAGCAATGTTCAGTTTTGTAGAAATATATTTCCATTCATTCATTTTAGTAAGTTCGTCTAACTATCCAGTACAAAACCGTAGAAGAGTCACACCAGAATATTTTTCTTTCAGGTTTCATTCTATGCTCGCTGATTAAACTGTTAGCTAGCCTTCCTGCCATAACGGCTGCCTGTAACTCTAAGCGCGGCATTGAGACATATTTCACAGGTGCGACTCGGCATTGACTGGACACAAAGGCAACATGAATATTTTGTTTACAATCGATCCAGCGCCAGTAGGCAACGGCGCACATCGCTTGCGTGGACGCATCACAGAATATATCGTCGATGCGCCTGCCAATCCTGGTATGTGTAAAATGTCAACTTTTCAGGAGGAACAAAATACAGTTTTATTTGTGAACTGTTTTGATATTAAAAATTACAAATATGTCATATGATGAAGAAAAATACAACTCTCTAGCTAATGTAACATTTAATAACTACAAAACAAAGCTCTAGACTCTTTGATTTTTTTTTAACATTTTTGTGCACATATCAGGTTTTGTGTGCTTAAGGTTTATCCCTGCATATTAGCGTTTGTGCAAAATGTATCACATATAAGTATTGTAATGATCCAGTTTTTAATTTCCATTGTAGTTATGTGCTTAAACATAAAATCAACATAAATAAAATGTGTGAAAACATTATATTCTAACTGTATTATCCAGAAATATATATTATTTCGTCAAGATACTATGTAGGAAAACACTGAAGCAATTTTAAATACTTTTATTTTAATGTTTTATTCTCTCTCTTTATAATAAAGGTAACTTGTATATAACATTTTTACATAACTTAAAACATCTTATATTAATTTCACAACATTATCTTAGGAAATATTTTTTATTCTTTTATATAGTTCTTCACCTATTTTAGTATACCACAGATGGTAAACAAAAATAAGTTTAGAATAAAAAAATACTTTTATAAATCAAACTACAAATTGAGATCTCACAAAACAAACGTTTAAAGTAACAACATCGTAAATTCCTATAAAAATAAAATGTAAAATTTTTAAGGCACTTTATCAGTCCGACCGAGTATCAAAGTTTTTAAGTATTCTATTTTTTTTTAATATCTAATAAAAACATTAAAAATAACTTTTAACATTATAAAGGTACTTAATCAGAGTAATTAGAATCATAAATGCAAGTCAGCAAGTCCTGACTTTCAAATTATACTCAATACTCAATCGTTTATTGCTCATAATGAACTTAAAACTAGATGACTAAAGCTATAAGACATTATGGGCCCTGTAGGGAACTGCAATTAGAAGAGGGGAGGACCATACGAATTTATTAGATAGGTAGGATTATTAGTTAATTCGTTTTTATAATTTGTCGTTTAGGTATTCACTTACAGCATAGTAATGTTTTGAAATTAAAAATTATCTACCCATCTTAAAATTATTATGGCATCAAAATAGCGACACGTTAACAATAAACATCTCAAAAGGTTTATATACTCACAAAAGTAATTAATATAATTGACAATAATAAATGTAAACAAATCACATTATCAGTTTTGAGAAAACAGTACGAGTAAGCTTCATTCATGATGATAAAATTAACTCTTACACAAAACAAAAAACTTTTGTAGAAAACGAAAACAGTCTTACAATACTCGTATTTTAAATTATCATGCCGTAATCAGTTTTTAAGACTGTCATAAAATTGATGATTGTCTTTGTGCATAAACTTTTTTAGTGATTGCAAGCTCAAATACTTAGACTTTTCAATCTTTCTCTCGGTTTGATAGAGAGAGGAGAGCCTGACTCTATTAGATTGTAAACGTTGTGGCAATTTTATCCAATCTTCTGGATGGCGTAATTTATAGTATATTTCTCCCTTTTTGTATAATATCGCTCTGATTTTGGTGACGACAGGATCTCCTGTTTTTTTTCCAGGTCTTAACGAATCCAACTTACAAGTTTTTGAGTAGTTTTTGAAAAAACTGTAGTCTAAGTGATGTATTGTATATGGGTTACTTGGTCGAGCTTGAGCCATTAGGTTTATGTAATCGCTGGGGAGGAAAATAGGCGATTTGAATAATTTTTCTAGGGTAGAGTGCACGCTGTCTGCTTCCATCATTGTGTGTCCCTTTTCCAGAAATCTTTGCTCAATATCCTCGCCATTATTTTTTGCAAAGTCGTTAAGAGCAGAAGATAATACTTTGTTCCTATTTTGATATCCACAGCCATCTGAGAACATCACCAACTTTTTGTAGCCCAAATTCACTTGCAATTCTAAGAAATCGAGAAGGCATGAAGTGTATTCATTGGATGTTACATCACCGTGGCCCTCGTGCCACACATATAAGTGCACGTCCTTATTATTGTTGCAATATATTGTGTAGTTGTGGATTTGGAGTTTTTGCTTATAGTACTGTTCAGACACTAGTAATTTAGGACATAATAATACACTTTGAGTGTCTGCAGTAAAAACTAAAACTTCAGAAGAACACATAGCAAGTGCATCTCGTTTTGCAGCGTAGGCTTCCTCTTTCATATCATGATGAATTTGAAATTCTTCAGCACTTATATTATTTTCTTTAAAAGCAGTACAGGTATCACACTGGTCCTTGCGAGGTTTATGAATAGATATTTTCTCTCGTTGTAGTGATAAACAAAATAGCTTGCGTTGTGCCATAGGTTTATTTTCATCAATACACCATTTTTTGTATGTTTTGAACATATGTGACTTACTTAAAAAAGTGCTTTCGACATACACCCTTTTGGAACTTGACCTGCAGTAATGGCTGGGTACTTTTGGTAACATTCCCAACCACTCCTTGACTGACGCAGATTTTAGGTGAATTTTGTCAGCAGTTGTAGGATTTTCCGATGTCTTGAGTACACCTAAATTTAATAAGTATTCTTCATTTAAACTTTTCACCCATTCCGATAGTGTTTCATTGTTCATATCAAGAGTACTTAGCAAAAATTGCTTGCAAACTTTAAACATTTGATTTTGTTCATTTGGTAAAAAGCAATCGTATCCTATTGCTTTTTTAGTTTTATCACAGCCTTTCCTTCGTCGTATAATAGGTCTTATACGGACTAAATTTTTCAAATAAGCCTTTTTTGCATTCCAAGTATCCAAATCCCAAAAGTATTGAAATATACAATCTCTTTGTTCATCCGATATTGCACCACAAAGATATGTTCTGGAAGATTTGGTAACTGTTTACTCATGTGAGCAAGGTTTCGTTTTCATTGTTTTTTGTGGTTTGGGAACCAAAGTGATTCCATTGTCTTTTTTATCCAATTTACGTTTTAAATAAGGCTTGCCTTTAACCCTTTGGGCTTTGTTGAATGCTCTATTTTTTTTAAAGGACATTTCAGAGTTGTTTTCTGATGTTTTTTCTTGATCAAGCTGAATTATTTCATCAGTCTGGTCATCTAATATTATATCGGTTAAACTAATTGGGTTGGTTTCAGTTTGCTCTTGTCGCTTTTTAATTAGCCAACCATTTCGTTCATCCAAGATATAATCTGAATCTTCAAAGGCTAATTGTTTAACTACAGTTTTATCAGCAACTTTAACCTGAGTTCCATTACTTAAATTTGTTTTTCTCGTGGAATTCAGTGTTGATTCCTGATGAGGACATTTTGAATCTTTAATAAAGTGTTCCCAGCACTGCAAAATTTGACATTTATGGCAGGCAGAAAAAACTTCTTCCTTGCATCTTTGTACCTCACATTATTTTCCATAGTTAAATTCTTCTTCGTATTTTTTGTCAGCTTGTCTCACTAGTAAATTTTCATGAATTATTATGCTTGGAGATTTTGAAGTAACTGTTTCATCTTGGTCTATTATATCTTCAATACAAATTGTTGCATCGCTTAATACGGAATTTGGCCTGGTTTCATAACTTATTGAATCAGCATGATTGCGTCTAGAAAGTTTGTCATCCAAGTGAACAGCCTCGTTACAAGTATTCTCACATATAACAGGTCTTGTAATCAGTAAATTAGATGAGCTGCAATGATATGTACTATCGTTTTGTTTAAAATCACGTGTTGGATCATATGATCTGGATATGAACGGATCAGAAGAATTATCATCCGCTTTTTCAATAGTGATTTGTCCAGTAATCATGTCCACTAACAATTTCCCACGACCTTTTCGCGAACCCATTTTAGAAAGCCTGTCAACCACTTCTCTTGCTATCTTCAATAAACGTACCAATCACGTTACTTTCCAATTTGTAAGCCGATAAACCTTAAAAGAAAAAGGATTATTTAAAGCAAGCGAAGCAGTAATTAGTAGTTGCATAAAACCAGACATTTTTTTACACTGTACCTACTTTACGAAAGCCTATAATAGGAAGCTGAATTTTGACTAATTTTTACGATCAGTCTCTTATGCACGATAATATTATAAGCATGCTTACAAACACAGGCGCAATTCCTATTCCGTGACTCTCCTATTCCGATGGAATAGAAATCTGACGTGACCTGAGAGAGAGAGAGAGAGAGAGAGAGAGACCAGGCACAGGACCAATAACTTAACGTGTTTTCAGTGAAATCACCGCGAACTTCCATAAGTAACTGTTTTCTCTGTCATAAACTTTGTTTCTGAGAGTTTCTAAGCAGAAAAACCCCAACACATTTTTTTAGTCTGACCCAGGATTCAAATCCAGGACCTACGCGTTACCTTTGCAAAAAAGTGCGATTAACTGCGCTACTGAGGCAGACAAATAGGAAGTTAAAGATGTAAGGTTATTCTCAATTTAAAAATTATTTTACAAATTGGAAACAATCTTGATTAATCGAAACGTACAATAACAATAAACAAGCTAGGTACCTATACAAAACGTAACTAATAGCACCCACAAGCACATTTTAATAAAAATCTGAAATGATTATAACCTATATTCATCTCCTCTCCTCATGCTATACTATGTTTCAATTGTTAAGATTAGTCAATGATAAGGTACGACAATTACATTTCAAACATATAATAACGTAAGGTAAAACTCACCTTTTCTGTACTCAAAGTAATTTTAATCCATTTCACCAACACTAACCTAATAACCTAACTAATTTCAACCACGTGTGACACAATGATGCACCCCAAATCCTGCTATGTGCTACAGACAGATTAAAAATTAAAAGGGATTCGAAGTATAAAATCTGGCATGTGTCACTTGACATACTTTTCAAATCTGTTATGTGACTTTACTACACATACCAATTTTTAAAACAACTGTCGTCCCATTAAAGTGTACATAACTAATATGGCAACGCTGTTTCTATGCGGAATATGCACAAACAGGTTTTTGCATCAGATCGGTCTTTAAAAACTAGTGACATCTAGCGAATAAAAAAAATATTAAGTAAAAACACATGTAAGGTTTGGCAGGCGCACCGACGATATGTAGCTGTAAGTTCGTATAACGTCCGGCTACGGGTTGCGAACTATTCAATGCGTAAGTACCTCCATTGTTTGTCTCGCTCAATGGCGCGGTCACCGGTTTATTTTGGCGGTTATTATTCCTAGTTGCCGCTTCGTAGTGTCTTGGGAGGCGAATTTGATTTATTTCTTTCATTATGTTTAGCCACTCAGTCCACTTTGTAAATATTTGGTCTGTAATTTCGTCATCCCAACCGATTCCGGATCTCCACGTATCTTGTAACATGATTTTGCCTTTGATAGTAACAGGCGACAGAAAACCATAAACGTCAAAAATTGACATAATAACGCGAAGCATTTCACGTTTGGTTGGCTTCTTTTGTCCAGCCAATATAGGCGCAGGAATTCGCTTTAATGAAACATCGAAACCAAGGTCATCATCAATAGGAAACCAAATCAAGCCCAATGTACGTTCGCCTTTATAGTTTTGGCTGCTTCCAAATGTTACGGACGTCGACTTTAAGCTTTCACCTGGTAAATCGTGTAGTACGGGCTGAATATTCGAACTCCAGTTTCTTATTTCGAAGCCACCTTGTTTGTGGATGTAGGTGACGTCATTAACGAGCTGAGTTGCTGTTTTTTCGTCTTCCATTGAGTCTATATAATCATCCATGTAGTGTTGTTTACATATTGCTTGGACCGCGGCAGGCATAGATAACTCGAATCTCTCAGCGTTTTTATTTTTCACAAACTGTGAAATAAATGGTGAGCAGTTTGCGCCAAATATAAGACTCGTCATGATGGAGATCTTAACGGGTTCCATAGGCGATTCTCGCCATAAAAACGTAAGGCATCACGGTCTTCAGTGCGTATTTTTATTCTCAGGAACATGTCTTTAATATCAGCTGTTACTGCTACTTTATTTTCTCGAAATCTCAGCATTATTCCATAGAGTGAAATCAGTAGGTCGGGTCCTTTCAATAAAAAGTCATTTAAACACAGGCCTTTGTTTTTTGCAGCGGCGTCAAAAACCAGTCTTAACTTCTGCTTGTTAGGGTTGTCGACCCCGAAGTGTGGAAGGTACCATATTTTGTTCGGACTTACAGTTTCAGTGAGCTTAGATGCGTAGTCGTTTTTAAACAGATGGTCAATTCTCTCTTTATATCGAACTGCGAAGCTTTGATTCGATTTCATCTTTTTTTCGACTCCTTTTAATCTCGCCAACGCGTTATCATATGAGTTAGGCATTTCACCGAACGTACCCTTCCATGGTAGTCCTACATACCACCTGCCGTTATTCAATGTGGCAGTTTGTTGCAGGTGTTCTTCGGCTTGTACATCTAGTACGTTTCGTCTAGGCTTGCTTGAAACACCCATAGACTCGATAGCAAACGACTGGCGCATCTCATCTTGCATTTCTCGTAAAATAATTTCAGATTGATCGTTTTCTCTTTCTGACAGAAACAGAGCAGACTGTAGCTCCACTTCATTGTGAATCCCCCATCTAGGGTACACGCACCCGTGCATGCACCACCCCAACGGGGTACGGGTTAAATAGGGGTCGGTAGGTTTACCCTTAATTATTTCCAGTGGTAAAAGTAAGTCGTAATTGTCCTGCCCTATTAAAAGTTCCGGTTTACTTTGTCCATCACAAATTACACTTTTTATTTTAGGCTTTATAAGTTCGTAATTACTTAAATCCACATTCTGCACAGGTCAGTTCATGTTTTCGACACTACGCGCACGAATACTAAAGTTTGTACCTTCATAGTTAGATAGATTAAGGTCAATGACCTCACTATGGCACACAATTTCACTATTGTCCCATGCACTCGACACACGCATAGTTTGTTTATCACCGCACAGCCCTACCTTTGACGCGAGCGCAGCGCTTATCAGTGTTACAGTTGAGCCGTCATCCAGTAACGCCGCACATTTAAATGTTCCGTTGGGTCCGTGTATATAAATAGGCTCTGTTTTTAACAAAACCTTACAGCTGTTTACTTTAATATGGTTGACGGTTTCCACTCGCGTTTCAGTCTCGATCTCGGACGTATCGGTAAAGTTAACACTGTTACTCGGCGGCACTGAGTCTTTGTTAATAACATAGTGCAACAAAGGATGATGAGATAGTCCGCAATCGTCTATGTCACACACTGGTGCAGTGCAGTTGTCTTGTTTATGTTGTGGCGTGAGGCATTTAAAACAATAACCGTACCTTTTCACGTACGCCCATCTGTCCCTACGCATTGATTTTTAAACTTTTTACAGTCTTCCAACAAATGTTTAGAAACGTGACAATACCTACACGTATCACTATCACTTTGTTCATTGTTTACAATTAGAGTACGGTGTTTATAGTTTTCACTGTAACTTTGTTTACCGCAGATTTGCATGTTTGATAAATTGACTGAAATTTTTGTTATTTTTACAGCTTCTTCATTTAGAAACTCTGACAATATAATAAGTTTAGGTTTTTGTTTATCACTGATGAGAGGATAACTATAATCCGTCCACTTTGATATCAGTACTATCGGCAGCTTAGAAAGAATCACTGAGACTATATTCATTCCTTTCAGGTAATCTTCACATCCAATAGCAGCCACAGCTGCCACGCAGTTTCTTACTTTCACAGAGAAGGGAATGATATCCCTGTGATATTCTTGTGCCATCGAACGTAATTTGTTTAAGTCTTGTAAGATCCTGGAAATAATGACATCAGGGTTTCCAAATTGAAGTTCGAGTGTAGTCATCACGTCGTCTGCTGACGTAGAACCAATGAGCAAAGCTGTCACCGCTTCCTTGGCTGGCCCCTGAAGGCTCTTACGAAGACGCCACAAGTTTTCTTTGTCACTAAAATTGCAGACTTGCGAGGATTCTTCAAAGGCCTGCTTGAACTGAAGCCACTCCAGCGGATCACCAGAGTAATTTGGCAAGTCTCGGGGTGTACACAAGCGATTAAGCATTCTATCATGAGGCCTGCTAGCCCCAGCAGTAGATGCAGCAGCCAGGTCTTTTAGTGCACTCGCCAGAACATGCACGGTTCCGTCACTATCGCCAGCAGCAGCTGCTGGCAACGAGCATGGTTTAATTGCGGTTTCAGCAGCAGGGGGCGGTGGGCCGGCGGGCCCCACTTGGTACAGGTTCGATTCCTGTGGCGCCGGAAACAATTTGTCATCAGATTTACCACGGTGAGTGACACATTGAGTTTTCTCCTCCTGCAAGCTTCTTTCTAGCCACTTTTCGACTACATGGTCATTGTAGTCACTTCGGCCTGTTTCAGATGGTAAGCTTGAATTGCTACCCTGGTCCTCCAACTCCGCAAGATCGGCTTCTAGCTGTTTATCGATCAACTCCATTCTGATTTTAGCTTTTGCTTGCGCTGCTTCCAATTCTAGTTTTTTCTTTCTTGCGATAATAGATGAAGTTGATGACTTTTTGCGGGAAGAATGCCGAATACTTTGTCCTGTAGAAGGTCCAGGTTGATTTTCTTCCATCTTGTTCCTGGGTTCATTTGTATCTACCGGTTCTTTAAAATCATCAGGGCGTTCTAGTTTAAGCTTCTCTTCCCTTAGTTGCTGAGCATCTTTTTGTAACGCTTCTTTTTTATACGCACTCCTCGTGCTCACCATACTTCGCGGTGGGGTGTGGTACATTTAGATATCGGCTCGAAGACCAGCTATGTAATGGTTACGATAAGAAAAAGACAAATTTTCTCGCAAAGTGGTGTCGTTAAGGAGACGCAAAGTACGTACGCGCGCGATCAATCGAAAAGATGACTGACTTGAGTTGCTATGCATCGCAAAACGAGCGGGCGGGCGAAACCTCTCCCCGCGACCCCGCAGACCCCACTTGCGTCCCCCGCGCGACACTAGAGATTTATTTAATAATTTTTGAGGCAAATCTTAACAAGTCTTGCTTATATTATAGGAACAATGTATAGCACACTAATTATGGTCACGCGTCGCCTACAGTCCCTTAGTGTCACTCCTACTAGCTTTCTCTCTACTGCCCTCTGGGCCACTACCAATCGGTTGATGGTGTCTTTGGTGAAAACCCAGGTTTCGGCACCATGAGTGAGCACCGGTAGGATGCACTGGTTAAATATCCTGGCTTTTTGTTCGGCAGAGAGTTTCATCTTAAAAGCAAAGTCCAGTTTCGAGTAGGCTGCCCACATAAGGCTTATGTGGGCAACCTTTACCATAATCTGAATAAAATAAAAAGTCTGAAGGACATGGGATAATGACGCTGAATTAATATCAAGTTTTGAGAAAAAGGGTGAATTACGTTAATCATGAAGACCATAAACATATTGTAAACAAAATGATTATGAGCCCTATATATTTTTAATAGTATTGCGCCGTTGTTAGTAAAGTAAGCACAATGCAATGCAACCCAATCAAAAACCGCGAGCGAAGCGAGCGCGAAAAAATTGTGAATACTACAATATTTCTCCTTGAACTGTTGTACAGCTCAAGTATAATTTAATGAAAAATCAAAAATCACTCCTAATTCTGGGGTGGGAAAAGATGATTCTAGGGTGGGCGCACGGGGGTGCGCGGGCAAAGGCCCCGGGCTGGCGTGTAATTTTGCATATTTTTTCAATTTTTTCCGGCTGAGGCGCGAGGCCCTTTTCACCGCGAGGCCGTGGGCGGTGGCCCACGCCTAACGTGCCGCCTCTGTCGCTTGCGTCGATTAATTTGGTTTACTGTTGCTTCGTTAAAATTAATTGAAAGTTCATCATGGAAAATATCATCTTCGCTTTAATTTCCACAAATATTTACTTGAATAGCGGAAAGATTCCCACTAAACTCATCAAGTTTTGTATCAGGCGTTTTTTCTTTGGATTTTATCTGGGTTTTGTGTGTCAGTCTAGCATCAGGTATATATCCTTCTTCAGATGTTGTCAGGTCTAAGTCTTCTTTAGTTTTCGCTTCTTTTTTTTTGTTTTTTGTTGTCTGTTTCAACTTGAATAAGCTCCGATGTACTGATTGATTTTCCTGGCTGGACATTTAACTTTTTGTTTGTTCCTCTTTTCATTTCATTTGGTTTTCTATTTTCTTTTAAATAATCAATTAATGTTTTATCCACTGATACAATTGTCTCATATGGAAGACATTCGGATATTTTTTTGTACACCCGTTGAGGATTGAATGGAACGAAACCTGTCGCTCTGAATCCACTGACATTTTCTTTCTTTTTCATGTTAACTTCATCCATCAACTTTGCGAGCAAAGGTGGAATTGGGTCTTATTAAGCCCATCTTGCTTTGGGTTTTCAATCTTGTACCTTTTTCAAGGGGCCAAAGAAAGCTTCATCCAGCGGTTGAGTCAGATGAGTCGAATTAGGTTGCAAAAGCACAAATCGAATATTAAGTATGTTTTTCACATAGTTCTATGACTTGTGGCTGGAAACGTTATCCCCAATCAAGACCTTTGGACCTTCTAGTTTGCGTGCCCATGGCAAAATTATGATGTTAAACCAGACAAAGAACATTGTTGAATCGAACCAACCACTTTTGGTTCGATTAAACCGCGCATTTTCAGGTCCTCCTTCGACCCACTGTGACCGCATGGTCTCCGCCTTATAAACAATGTATGGAGGCATCACTGATCAGTTGGATGTAGCTGAAAACATAACTGATATACAGCCTTTAGAACTGTTCATTACGCGTTCCGGATACTTAGTACCACGACGACAAATACATTTAGCATAGCCGGGGTCGTCGCTGAAATTTGTCTCATCATAATTTACAATGTGTGTTGGAGGCACGTTTTCCAATACAGGCTCAATATTATTGAAAAACTGCTGAAATTCTGACAGTGTTTTTTCTGCTCTAGCCCTTTTAATGTTTTGTACTGCTCTCGGACTTAGTTTGTCGCGGTAGCGCTCAATACAATTTTTTACCCACCATTCACCTGGCATTTTATCATGAAAAGTATCGCTTTTATTATTTGCCTTTAAATATTCATGGACCATAATTCGGATATAAGTTGCGTCAGCGGAGCTCCATAGTCTGAGGCCACAATAAGAACTTTCACAAAGTTTAGTTCTTCTGGTGCCAATTTGAAGGGTGGCCCTGGTTTGTCAGAATGAATTTTTAAACTTTTTTTTCAATAGTTCTTGGTATGCTAAAGTTTTTTTTCGGCCCCTTAAGAAGTCATTCTTTTTGTTTTCACCATCTCAAGTCCCCGAGAAGCCCGTGAGGTTAAGATGCAAAAAAAATTAAAATAAAAAACAGATCATGGGAGCATACTTACTTACTAAAAGATTTTCATCATGAAAATAATCGAATTGAATGATTGCAATTTAATGCGTTAATAGCGCGGGATGTTCATATCATACACATACCTATATAAAAACAAAACATTCACACGTATCAATCAAAGCACAAACGCATACATAAAATACTGAATTTATGCCAACCCTAGTTGTAGGTTAAGGTACCACAAAGCAGTCGGAGTCAACTTTACCTAACCTCAAACAACATTACCTCTACCGATATTTTAATGAAAATATAAAGTAGCGATTAAACAATATAACAGCTGCAATCCCGAACATTTCGTACAGTCAACAGCACGTCGACCTACCCCAAAAGTAAAAAATTCTTCAATAGATTCTCAACTTTAAGCCTGACATATAGAGTTTATTTTCAAATGAGAAAATTTGACATTTTGTGGTAGGTCGACGTGCTGTTGTCTGTACATACAATATCAAAATTACACTCCCCTTTGACAAGTATTTTAAGCTCTGAATACACAATTTCACCACAATTGTTGGACGACGCTTTCACAACAAATAATCGTCAGTGTTGCCAGTAAGAAAATTGTAAAAAATGTTACCCTACGCTATTGAAAAAAACAACCGGCCAAGTGCGAGTCGGACTCGCGCACCGAGGGTTCCGTACAAACCTGCAAGGTTTACAAAGTTCGTTCATTACGACAATCGAGTCATAACTATGGTATTTTTATTGCAAAATGAAATTCATAACATTACAATGGGGAAAGATGGAGGAGCATAAATTTAAGACAAAGATCTCTTTATCGTTTAAGTAATCCTTTATTTTATATTAACACATATCATTTATCTATAATATAACTGAAACACTTATACTAGCCTTGCAGCAGACTTGCGAAAGTTCTTTTATTAAAGTTATTTATTTACTAAGTTTTTTAGTCACTATTTAGAAATCTGGTTCAAAAATATTAATTAAGTATTAAATTTGAACCAGACCTGTAAATGGTGACTGAAAAAGTTATGAATAGTACCACATTGAACATTGAAGTTCGAAAAAACGTTATCAATAGTTGTACAACTTCGTGTAGTGCTACTGTTTATTAACGGAAACATGTTTATGGATAAAAAATATGTGGAAATTCCATTTTGGGGATTCATTCTAAAATCTATATTGAAGTCTCCCACAACAATCAGACGAGAAGATGAAGTGTACATATTGAGGTTGCTGCCGAATATTGTTGTATTTATACATTCTATTGCAACATTAATTTGACATTGTGGTGACCTATATACAGTTATCACTCTGATATTAAACATTTCAAAATGCAAGCATTCACAATGGCCGTTTGCAGCGCCTGGGTTATTTAAATAATATCTTTTACATGATCCATCTGTCACGGCATCCTTAAGATTGCGACGTACATACGCGATAGATCCCCAACCTGGATTTGCATTAGATACAGCTGGACCATCTACTCTGCACACCTCATAAAAACCATCAAGTTCAAAAGTGTCTCTACGACATCCCCAGGTTTCAACAAACAATGCTGCATGGGAGGAATGAATAATAGGATCTATGATGACGTCTGAAAAATGTTTGCGCAATGATTGCACGTTATGAAATACAATTTGAACTGCATTATCTTCAGGTGTTTGCAAAAATTTAAAATATGGTACCAATTTGTTTTGTTCTAGTCTTTTCATTTCTATACTTACAGCACTCGATTCTGATATTTCAGAGGGAGGTTTAAATGTACCTGAATTCACGACTAAAAACAGTCCAAACGATGACATTGCTCTAGAACAAGCTACATACAGCATCGATGTTTTTACATTTTTAGAAATATGGACCACAACTTTTTCTAAGGTGGCACCTTGCGACTTGTGAATTGTAATACCTTTTGCTGGTACTATTGGAAACTGAGTACGCTGCACTACAAGATTTGAAGATTTCCACCTTTTCACAGTATAAGTGACGGCATCTAATGGCGTAAAAAAAATTGAGATATTGACGATGTTTTCGAGAAGTTACTTGACATTTACTTCTTGTAGCTATTCCCGTACTTTTATCGAACAGAACCCAAATACGTAAAGGCCGCTTTTCACTTGTCTTCTTGTGTCGACCGTAATCTATAGCCTTCAATATTCCGGTAGTACCATTCACAAGGCCATCTGTAGTGTCAATATTCACAGTTACCATATAACGTGCACCTACTCGTAAAAACAAATTCTTAGGAAGACCGTAGGTCTGCATTGTAGGTAGAGTATTTACAGATTGCAAGGCTTTTCTAGCAGCTTGCGGATTTGGTGCTCCAGAAACCACATCAAGTGCTTTAACCGAGTACCCTTCAGTGTTCATTCGAGACAATACTTGATTATTGTATTTGTCGACTTCATTGTTGGTCGCAAATAAGTGTATCGCTCCATGTGCCTCAATAGGTAAAGTATTAATACTGTAACATCTAGAATTAATTAACTCTATATCCATAGAAGTCATCCGACCGACAGCCATATTGTTTAAGGCTATTGCGAATGCCAGATCATCTCTTTGCCGCATTATTTCAGTCATCATAAAGAGACGGAATGGTTCCCACAACGGAGCACCAGCAAGGGGTGCCAATGGATTTCGACTACTGTTTGGCTGAAAAACCCAGTTGTCTCCTACCGGTGGTAACTGATTGAAGTCCCCAACGCTTATGATAGACATACCAGCAAATGGCGTATCTGTGTGAAATATTTGCTGCAATCTCCTATTAATTTGGTTCAGAGTTCTACTACCTAACATAGATATTTCATCCAAAATAATTAATCTTACTTTTGCAAGTTTGCATGCTAAGGTGTTCGCGATGCTTGCTGATAATTCGGGCATTGTTTGACCACATTGGGATACTGGAAGTCCAAACGTACTGTGAACAGTTTGACCACCGATTCCAAAAGCAGCTTTTCCCGTGTATGCACAAAGTAAAATTCTAGCATCATCAGGATTTATACCCGGAACTCTATTGAACATAAGCATTAAATATTGATACAAACCCTTAATTAACAAACTTTTGCCCACGCCGGCTCCACCACTAACAAAATAATAAAAAGGTGGTGGTGATTCTTGAGTGAAAATATGTCCTACATGTAAAACAAAATGTCTTTGATCACAATTAAATATTCTAACTAAACGCAATACATCATCTTCACACAAAACTGCTGGTTGGGCAATCGCTCCTCCTACTAAATCTGATTGATTTCCATGTAACTGTAGACAATGATCTGGATCACCTTCTTGTGTCTCTAATTCATAATCATCTAAAGGACGAGCTTTTTCTTTCACTGCACTATCCTCATCCTCTTCATCTTTATCTACATTACGAATTGCATCCAACAATGCCTCAAACTCATCTGGCCCCCCAAGCGATTAAATTGAAGACTTTCTGAACGGATTTCATCACTAAGTTCAATAAATTTCTGTTCGAGGTTTATAACGTCATTGACTAATTCACTAATTTCATCCCTCCAGTTTGTGTATAACATTAGCTGCTCCCTGTAGAAATTGTCGGGATCTTGAGCTCTATTATATCTTCGGAAACGTATGACCCTGGGTTTCCTTCTTTTTCGCACGTATCCATCGTTATTTAACAACTCAATCCAATTTCCTATACACTCATGGTCAGTGTTTTCACCTTCATGTGTACGTGAGATTTTAGTTGAAAAAGTATAATACGCAGCAAAATAAGCTAAACTCATTGTATCAAACGTTTGATCACGTGGCCGATTTTTATAATGATCCAGTAATTTTTTTTTAAATATGTCTGTGGACGATGGATCCAAGGACTGCAAATCTATGAAAGATTTCAAAATACCCACTCGTTCATTGGGGTGTCCTGTGTTTATGTAAACATCGCTCTCAGAGGCTTGTGACATCGGAAGTCCCGCCAGACAGTAAATTGCCTCTTGGGCTGAAATTTCCGAAGAATTTAAAAATACTTTTGATATTGCGCGTAGAGAGTCTCTTATGCTACTGTTGCCATTTTTGGCCTCTTCGACCGCCGCTCTTAGTAAATTTGACATGCCTCGATCAGCTTTGTTAATATAATCGACAATATAAACGGAACAGGCAAATGGATCTAGTATAAATTGGCAATCCATATTAGCTCGCTGTAATTCCAATACCTTTTTACAAAATGGATTAACCATGACGTCTTTTGGTCGTCTCTGTAGATATATTTTGGGCCGTTTAAGTGTTGATCTAACTGCCCATATGTATTTTTCGATATTTAATTCTGTCGATGCTAATTACTCATCAAATGTTAAATGTGGCGGAATATTCACCAAGTCGTCCTTTAACTTTTTAGATACTTCTTTCCATTCTTTTAGGCTTGGATTATCTTCTTCCAGAGGTATCAGAAGACGTGTCTTATCCATTGGAAAAAAAGGTATTCCAAACCTACAAGGACGACTTGGCTTGGGATGACATGAATGTGTGTGTTTGTGAGTTTGTATCTTAACTAAGTCTTCATCTAAATCTTCACTATTGCAGGATATGATTTGGTCAACAAACATTATAACCTTTTCAGTTGATGATTGATCTCCAGGAATGAAGATAGGCGCATCTTCTATCCACAACATCATATGGGCATGAGGAGAACCTCTGTTTTGGAATTCTATTCGATGGTATTGATGGTTTATTTTAAGTTTACCAAAAGGCCCAACGGGAGACAGCCATGTTTTTTTTAGTTCTTTATAACGTGTTTCAAAAAAAGTAGCGCATATAAATGGGTCGGACTGAATGAGTCGCACTTTTTCTGCGTATGGAATATTTTGTGATTCCTCAAGCGACACTTCCTCTTTGTCAACTGTGCTTTTAAGCTGTTTTATTAAATGAGGCCATTGCGTTTCAGCTGCTGATATCGTCATAAACAATGTTGGGACACCGAACTGCCGAATCATTGCTAACAATTTTTTCTTTTCTTCTTCCCAGTGTGCTGGGGAATTTCTCACACTACTAAGAATTCTATATCCATCGTCATGCTGAATGAGGTTCTGTAAGTAGTCGTCATTAAGAAGGTTGTTTACTAAAATAGGAGCGCCGTTGACGGTTTTCTTTCGAAGACAAGTAGCTATGTGTCCACCTATTTGGGTCATCTGTTGTTTCTTTAATAAAGTAAACAAATAATCTGGCCGCATAGCCCTTCTATCATGCCGAGTTATTTCGGATTTCATTATGTCAGAAGAACTTAGTTTTATTTTAAACTGCCTTTTAATTCCACCGTGAATCTCAATGAAAGCTAATTCTTCAAGAAAGTCGTCATACAGTAGTGATAGCGGGTACTTACCCTCACCGGGTGCCATTGTTATGACGACATCCTGCTCATTATCAAGTAAAGTTTCAGCATTACCGGGATTTACTGGTTCATCTATTAACTCACCAAGTTCACATGTGCATTCATTGTTATCTATACGATCATTATCACCATCAACTTCGTCGTCGTATGCCCAGTTATCATCATATGTAATATTTAATTCTTTAAATAATTCTGTTTGGACTAAATATTTTGCTGCTTCTCTCACTATTGCAGGACGAATACGCTCCTGACGACCGTGTTTGTAGCACATTTTTCGCTTCAAAACAAGTGTTATGATATGACTATCAGATGCATGCCGTGGTAACGCTGAGACCATAGTGTTAACATCGACTGGAACGTTGACTACATTCGCTACCAATCCATGTTGATAACCGAGACCTTGACCTCGCCTGACTATTTTAAGGAATATATGTCGTGGTGATACAATACGTTCCTCAAGTGGAGTAAGTTGTTGCAGAACATCTGGAATTACAGGATAAGTTAAACCATTGTACATGGCAAGCCTTGGTATTTTGCCTTCTTTTAGATATTTTTGACACGTGTAACAAAATGAACCACAGCCACCAGATGTATTGATTTGAAATAAATCATTTAGGTTTTGATTTGAAAATGTTTTAGGCAACTGATCTTTTCTCATGACTCTAAGCGAATTTTTGTGCCACAAACGACCGCAACAAGAACAGATATTCGTGTGACCATCTGCGATATTATCAAAAAAAATTTGACGTACGGCCATCCAATCACGTAGATAAGTATTTTTTCTAAAATTACGCGTCTCTTTCTCACGTTCAACATAATCTGAATCCTGCCTATTTAATTGATGTTCAATTGTGTTATGACTTTGCTCTTCATCTCTGTATACAGGATCCTCTCGTAACACACGATGAGCAGTCGTGTCACGAGCTTGTTCATTTTTTCTGTATACAGGGTCCTCTCGTAACACACGATGAGCAGTCGTGTTACGAACTTGTTCATTTTGTCTGTATACAGGGTCCTCTCGTAACACACGATGAGCAGTCGTGTTACGAACTTGTTCATTTTCTTTGTATACAGGGTTCTCTCGTAACACACGATGAGCAGCCGTGTTACGAGCTTGTTCATTTTCTCTGTATACAGGGTCCTCGCGTAACACACCATGAGCTAGCATGATACGAGCACGTACATTATCACGTTTCCGTGTAGATTCCTGTGACCTTTGTAATCTCTTTGACAGTCTGTTTCTTATTCTCTCCTTAATTTTAACGTCTTCTTTATTTCTCGATTCACGTTTTTTCTCTTTATTATATTTTTTAAGGTCTTCTGACGATTTTCGTTTCCGAGGAATAGATATAATTTTTTGAGAAAGTGTATCACCAGACTTATCAGCTACTAAAGACGCAGAGTGTTTAGGAGTATACGTCATGGATATTGGCGTAGGTGACTTAGGTGTATAGGTCATGGAGTATACTGAGGTATCAGGGATTACGAGTTCGGTATTGACCTGAAGATGCTGACCTTGAGATTCCTCGAGGTCCGTCGCCGTACGATATGCCACAGCTGGCCTATTAATTTTAGGATGAGTTTGCTTGTATTTCTGTTTAGCTTCAAGTACTTGTTCTGAGCGGGTTTTTTTAGACTTTTTTGGACGACCACCTTTATTACGTCTTGGACGACCAACCTTTGAATCTTGCGTTTTATTTACCAAACTTTCCTGCGTATTATCGTATGTATTATTTAGTAATTCTTCGGACCCGATTGGCGAACAAAAATCATAATGACCCGATGATAAATTACCCGAAAAAAGTAAACGCTTTATTGCACATCCTTCTCTGCCAAACACACCCCTCAGAATACCCGTATTACGTTCATACACTTCGAACCTCGCTGGATACAAAAATCCTGCTGCCTTCACCTCAGCAGTACCGCCATAACTAAAGGATTGGAGCATCGTAGCTTTGTACTCTTGTCGTGCAGAGAAAGGATCTCCCCGGGCATTGCTTGTTTACAAATAAACTCGTTCCAGTTGTCATAAATATAATTAACTATTGTAGTTCTTAGTAATTGTGTTTGATCAAAATTAGTGGAATTGTAAATAGAAAACGCTATTGCATGAAATAAACAACTTCCATCGGGAGGCATAGGTATTATACTATGTAAAATAGTATTTTCGTTGACGATTAATGCAACTGTAGCCATAATTATATCTTTACAAAGTTTTGCAATTGGAAAACAAAGCAGAAACAAACAAAATCGACGAGAAATTGTCGCAAATTTTACTTATTTCGGAACGCGTCCGAACAGCATGCGGGCGCTCGTGCGAATGGCGCACGGCTGCCGCTCGCTGTGTGACGATACCCCTTCTCTTGGCCAGTCGCCTGCCCCCGCGCCCGCGGGCCAGTGCGAGCGCGTTCATACCCCGCCCCGCGCCCCGCGTGCCTCCCGTGCCACCAGCGTCCCATCAAACTTCGCCAGTAGAAACAATACAAGCAAGCTGTCTGATAATAACCAACAATAAGAAATATAATAATGTCATTGAATTTAATTATAAGTATAACACTTTAAGCAGTTAGGACGCATTTAGATTATACAGCTACATTCACCAAAACATCGGGATTGAATGACGATGAGTGAGGTCGTCTTTGCCGTTTGAAAAATGTTGCCCTCCCCATACATAGTATAATAACTCGCGGTCATTGCTGTAACTACAATTATGTTTACAATCACAATTTTTTTGGTGGTATAACTACTTAAAATTTTAAGCTATTGCTTCTTACCAAATTTCGAGATTCTATGTCAACGGGAAGTGGTCTTTAGGTTTTAATTCCCTTGCGTGTAGTTGCGAGTTTCAAAATATGCGGTATCAATGGTTGTACTTTTGCGTTTTGCGTTTTTGCGTTGACTTAGTTTTTTTTTTTTTCACGGGTTAAAGGCAATTAGATCTAAGTATTTGATATGAATTTCAACTTGATAGCTCTACGCGTTCATGAGGAAAAAAGTAATAAGTTTATATTTATTAAAAAATATATATTTTGTAATGTAACTAAAAATTTAAGGTTTTCGGAATTTTTCCTTTATGTGTGCTATAAAACGTTGCTTCATGCCAAATTTCAAGATTCTAGGTCGACTGGAAGTACCCTTTAGGTTTTGATTCCCTTGCGAGTTTCAAAATATGCAGCTTAAATTGCTGTTTCTTTTAATTGCGTTGACATAGAAGTTTGATTTTGTTACAGCTTAAAGGTATTATAGACCTGAGTATTTGGTATGAATTTCAATTTAATACCTCTACACGTTTATGAGGAAATGGGTAGTAAGTTTAAAATTATTAAAAAAAAAAATTATGTGATGTAACTAAAAATTTATGGTTTTCGTAATTTTTCCTTTATCTATGCTATAAGACGTTGCTTCGTACCAAATTTCAAGATTCTGAGTTCACGGGAAACACCCTGTAGGTTTTGATTCCCTTGCAAGTGTCGAAAATTTGCGGCATAAACGGACGCAATTATATGGGGACCCCATTGCAGTCGGGAGTCTATAGTGATTCCCAAAAAGGTTGTTGAATCGACTGCGTCTATGTGATCGTCTGACATATTAATATGCGTACTGACCTGCCTCACATTGGGCATAGTGAATTTGATGAGCTTGGTTTTTTTTGCATTAATTAAAAGATTGTTAGCAGTAAACCATCGTAGTACTTGAGAGAGAGAGCATTATTTACATCGTCAAAGGTTGCTTCACCTCTGTCAGTTTTTAAAAATCAATGATGTATCATCTGCAAACAATACTATCTCACACAGATCTTTAGTAAAGTAAGGAAGGTCATTTATATAAGGTCCGATTTTATTAGTGTTCATCCTGTTAACCTGTGACTACATAGGTGAAAAGCAATCGTAAAAACCAACTTTCAAATGTCTATCATAAAAACTAAAAAAGTTGTCCCAATGTAGAGCCCTGGGGCACACCCATGCGTAATGGAGCCCCGGATGAGTCAGTTCCATTGACATTAACTGTTTGCGTTCTATCTGTGAGGTATGACTCTAACAATTTTCCTGACTCATTTGAGACACCATAATGCCGTAATTTCATTAATAACGTTTTGTGATCTACACAATCGAGCCTTAGACAAATCGCAAAAAACCCCTAAAGCATCCTGCTTACTTTCAAATGCATCAAAGATATGCTTAATGAGTGCAACTCCCGCATCAGTTGTGTTTCTCCCCTTTGTGAAACCAAACTGATTCTCATGCAGTAGTTTGTTTATTCTGAAGTGTGATAAGAGTTGATTGAAGATTAACTTTTCAAATATTTTACTAAGAGCTGGTAAAATTGATATCGGTCTATAGTTAGAGGGATCACTTTTATCTCCGGATTTAAATAAGGGTATGATTTTGCTGTACTTCATCAAATTAGGAAACGAACCTTCATCAATACACTGATTAAATATACAAGCAAGATGCGTTGCTATACTATCAATTATATGGTTGATTATATTAACTGAAATGCCCCATAAATCTTCTGTTTTTTTCATATTTAACTCTTTAAAAGTTTTTACAATAACTTCGGGATTTATATGCCTAAAATTTAGAATAGAAGTACATTTTTCGACATTTGATTTCAAAAAAGTTTCCGCAAGACCTTGTGAAGAGTTTAAATTACTAGTTGTAGCAATAGGTATATTAGAAAAAAAATCCTTAAACGCGTTTGCTACCTCATTGTCGGATTGAATAATTTTATTATCAACGTTAAGGCTAATTGTGCGATCTAATTGTTTATTTTTGCATGTTTCTCTATTAATAATGCTCCAAGTGGCTTTAAATTTATTTTTGGAGCTAGCAATAATATCACGAATGTAATTTGATTTGGCTACTGAACATACCTTTTTAAAGATTTTAGAGAATTTTTTCACATGCTCAATAATTTAAGGGTCTTGAGTTTGAGCTTTAAGTTCATATAATTCATATAATTTGAAATGTCAAATTGAAATGTCAAAAAAATTAACTTTTAGTGCCAAAAGTTGTAATCACTGATCAAATAATACTACGTAGTAAACCACATCATTTTGTCCCCAATGACAGATACATATAAAACCAGGCCCACAGCCTCCGGTCGTCTCGCTGTTCCTGGCTACGGTAGCGGTCAGGGTAACGGTGGGTCAGGGAGTGCTAAGAATCCTCGGTTGCGAAACTCTGGCTACCATCCCCAACGACAACTGGCCCTAGTAACCAGTCCCGTTTTTCGGGCCTAAGCCAAGCGAGCCACATTTTCAGAATTGGTGATGGAAGTGTGTGGCTGGAAAGTTACAAGGATGATGCTATTTTCTCTGGCCAATTCTATAACTGGTATTTGAATGTGACTTTGATGATTGTCAAGTAGTAAAATGGTTGGATGATCCTTTGATGGTTTTACATATTGAATAAAGTGTTTGAAAAATTGTAGAAACAACGCTTCATTAGACCATCCAGAAGGATTAGCTCCACCAATAGTTCCATCAGGAGCTCCAACAAGCATAAAATCCTTGAAATTTACACGCGGAAATATGAGCATAGGAGGAATGAATCCACCTCCTGCATTTATTGCAGCTATCATTGTGACTGTATTTCCTTTTTCTCCACTTGTCATTGCACCAACTTGTTTGAAACCTTTGGTTGCTAATATTTTTGGTGGAACACGGACTGTTGAAATGCCACTTTCATCCACATTCCAAATATCAATCGCTCTTAATTGTGGGCATTTGGACAAAGCTTTTTTGTAATTTTCAAAAGTCGATTGCACATTTTGTTTATTAAATGCTGTAGAACGGGCAAGGCTAGTGGCTTCAGGCTTGCGTAAAGCTAATTGCTGTTGATGTCGTTTACGGAAAAGACGTAACCAGTACTCCCCAGCCATTTGGTCTTTGTCCCATTGAGCTGGATATTTTTTATTGTTTTTCGTCGCGAACTCATATGCCAACCTCTTAACGTCCTTTAAAGTGAGTCCATACTGTAACTTTGCTGCTTCTTGTATGTAATCCACAAGCAAGAGCTCTTCGTCACCTGTAAAAACTTTTTTCACGGCTAAATTATCATGAAGGTCGCTCGCATCTTTACCAGTCTTCAAGAAGTGTTCATAATGCCTCTTTAAAGTAGATCTTGACAAGTTAAAATGTTTGGCAGCCCCTCTTAATGAGAATTTTTTTTCTTTAACTAGTTTAATAGCACTAGAAAATGCTGTTTTAGCAATAGGAGTCCGTTTGGTGTTGTTTTTGCTACGAGGCATTTTACCTGTATAAAAAACAACAAAATAATAAGTATGTGCGTTCCTAAACAGAATTAACAAGAATACATTTGAATGTAGGTACCTTGACCATATGACCAAGGTACAACTGTTTTACTATGGTCAAGGTCCAACACCCCTACCCTTTTATGTTTATTCGCACATGTAAATATGGAGGTTATGATTAACTCAAATCAGCATACTACATTCTAAACTTGGCTAAAGTACTTGTTTAAATCAAATGGTTTTAAAAAAATATTGAAAGAAATGAAAAATATTAAATATCTTACTTTTTTGCAGCGAAAACGTTAAAGTGATCTCCCATGCAAACTCGATGCAATGGCCGCCTGCAACTAACTTCATGTTGATTAGTTTTGTCAAAGTTCACTATACCATAGACAAAAATACGGAAAAAAGGCGCGAACATTTCAAAAAAATAAGTGGCTCTAGCTACAAAGGGTGTCAAGGTACAACAGGTTCCCCTAATATAATAAATAAATTAGTAAAATTTTTGAGATTCTAAATAATGTCAGCCATGAAATCAATACATACAGCAGCATACGAATTTCTAGTAAGCAAGATACTGATATTTAACATCATTGGATTCCAAAAATAACTGCACAGTTTCTAAACAATTGGTATTCTCATCACTAATATTAAACTATACAAGCTGAATTTTCATTGGTTTTGGAGCCGAAAACGTTACGTTGGAAAAAAAATCCTGTATTCATATACATGATTAAAATCTTTCTACGAATTAAGATAAAATAGTTGCAAAAGTGTTTTGCTATCGAGAATACCTAGTAACGCTCTCCTTATCAACGACACGCGCGGGCCGGCCATGCCCCGGTGAACTCGTGTTCGAAGTAGGTAATATCAACGCGTGCGCTGCGACACAGCTGATTTTTGTTTTACACGATCTTCTAAACAACTGATTAGGAAAGTTAATTAAGTAGGATCCCAATTCTTCCTTCATACTTTTCACGGGCTTAGGACCGTCAGAAATAAATTACATAGCTACTTAACGTAAAACAAAACAATTAATTTAGAAGGTACTTTGCTTTAAGATTAATGCACAACTCAAATCATTATTCAAATCAAGATAGTACCTACTTCTGGCGTATTTAAAAAATTGGAATCATCTTATTTACAATAATTAATAATCAAATTAGGCACCTGGTTACTTCACCGCGAATAAAACTAATTACACCTCTCTGTACCGCAACAATTGTTCAAAATGTCTACCACTCACTTGAATGCACATTCGCGCATGTTTAATTAAATTGTCTTTTAATTTTCTTAGTGTCTCTTTCACTTTTTCGTACGACGAAGCACGTCACGCGTCCACAACACAATACAAGAAGCTAGATTCGCGTCGCGAGCGAGACTGACAGACCGGCCGGCGCGCATTGCAAAGGCTAGAGCGGGAAAAGAGCGCGGGGGGCGCTCGGGTCGGGCGGCAGCCAGTAGCAGCGGCGCGTGAGAGCCGCGGCACCTACTCAGTTCTGTCCGCTTGCGCATACTCATTGCGCCGCGCCGGTCGTTGACTTTGATAAAACCGCCCGCTACTAAGTGTTCTCGTTTTTATTTGTTGATGTTTTGGTTAGCATTTTTTGTGCTTATATTTTATTTTTTAGTAGCTAATTGGGTTCTACTAAGTGTTTATATAAAGTGGGCTTCGGCTCCAAAACCAATGAAAATTCAGCTTGTATAAGAAACTTGTAACTATTTTTTAATAAATGGTTGACAAAAAAGATAAATAGTTTGTAAATTTACAAAGCCGGTTTGTATTTATTTGAGTTTCCAGTAAGTAAAGTTTGGTAACTTGAGAAATATAATTTTTGCTGAAGCTTGATAATTATTGCTACATTTTATTTCTGATTCAACATTAGAAACTGAATATGACTGTTTTTAAAAAAGAATCATTTTTAGTATAATACTTTTTTACGTGTAGTCATAATCAATTAATCATATTATTTTTTTTGTCAATGAAATTGCAACTTGCATGGAATAACACGACTTGTGTACTATTATTGTCTTCATTTTATCGAATTTTTTTTCGTTATTGGTATGACTGTAAACTAGGGATCATATTATATACCTAGGGGATATTTTTACAACCCACGACTTAGTGTAGGTTACACAAGAAGTAATTTTATTTCTGAGCTAAGAAAAGCTCAATCATGTATTGCTTATAAGATGGACTAAAGTTTGCCTTAACACCACTTACACAATATGAATGAACACGGATTACAAAATAATTTAAATTCGGTAAATGTTGTTAAATATGTATTTTTATTGGACTTATAGTTTAAAAACAATACGAACAATATTCCTATTAAATTATACTTATGTTAACAATCTGCTTGATGATCACAATAAAATCAATTAAGTCATAAAAGTTTTACATGACCTTTTTGCTCAATTTTTTTTGCGCAAAATCGTCAATTAAGTACATATATCGTCGTATGAAATGTTGTTCATTAGTTCTGACTCTATGCACAAAAGAGCTAAGTCATTTAGCTTTTCTTGACATAATGTAGATCGTAGATAGTTTATCACCCGCTTTAAGAAAAGCTTTTCTCACCCGAACAATTTGTCGATGGTGTACACACACAGAGCCATGCGAACTGCTATATCCAAGTTTGGATAAATGTTCTCCAAATTCTGATTTCGCAGAAACGATGATAGACTTTTCAATGATCCAGAATCTGGTTTTATCAAAAAATTTCAGAAGAAAGGTGGCCTTGGAAGTGTACGCATTCCTGAACTAGTTCAGTTTCTAAATCATTAGGATACATTTTTTCCAACAGACTTGCTTTTTCCGTTAGGGTCGATGTTGACAACTCCCAAAATTTGCCGCCCCCCAAAATCCACCGCCCTAGGCTCAAGCCTACTCAGCCTGCTGGTAAATCCGCCACTGATTGTAGCCTGAAAATTGCAATTTTAACTAACCGATCCGCATTTTTCGGGAAATATGCCATGAAGCTTTTTTCCCTTCGAGCGTCGTCATTAAATATGTCGCAAATCTGGCAACGATATCTCTGGTTACTCATTTTTAATATTCCTGCTAATGGAGCAAAAGGATTTGAAAATTAAAGTTTGAAAGACTTGACAACCAATAATCAATCAAATAAATGGCAATTACACATTAGCTAAAGAATGTTTTCAAATGAATCATAGATATGATTTCGAGACTATTTATTCGTTCAAAAAAA
Organism: Anania fuscalis; assembly: GCA_950371115.1. Classification (NCBI taxonomy): domain Eukaryota; kingdom Metazoa; phylum Arthropoda; class Insecta; order Lepidoptera; family Crambidae; genus Anania; species Anania fuscalis. Next base: position 11,978,185 of record OX493344.1, read on the forward strand.
ATAATTAATTCATTCACGTAATTTTATTTTATTCACTCAGTCAAGTGACAGATCTAACATACAGTTAGTAGAGCATTTCATAATTTGCCATTACAGTAGATTTTAATTATTAGAATAGTTTGTTACGGGATTGCTACCATGTACCTTATTTTTGAGTTCCCGATATTTCGGCACTGTTGCAAGCGCCATGATCACGGAAATAAGGTAAAAATAAGGTACATGGTAGCAATCCCGTAACAAACTATTCTAATGTTAGTGACCATGAAAGTTTAAAAGAATAGATTTTAATTAATTAGTTAGTATAAGCTTAATGTAATTTGAACGCCCAGTATACTGAATTAAGAAGTCAGATACACCGGGATCTTTTAAAATATAAGTATATTATTATTTGTATAATTATGATGTAGCATTGTTAATTAAAAGAAAAAAAATACGATTTGACTTTGGAGTAGGTAATGACCTTAAAAACATATATTTAAATTGGCCATCATAAGTAAATATCACATACGAACCTTCGGACTTTTTAATAGGTTGAAGAGTTTTTTTAGCCACTACCCTTTTTCTTACTTTTCTCTAAAGTTTCTTTTCTCCACATTTCATATGACTCGTCTTCTGATGGATTATATTCAGAGTAATTTGAATCAGGATAACTCTCATCTTCTTCAATTATTTAAGCTTTCTTTTTTCTGTTTTTTACGTTTGACACGGAAACCTTCCTTTTATTTCCAGCTCTTAGCTTCAAATTGTGAATCTGCACATTTAAATATTCGCAGTATCCCTTCGGAGCAACAAAATTGCAGAAGCAACTTAGGTCACGGTAAGCTTCAGTGTCCTCGTTTACTGTGTTTCTTAATTGATGTAAACTTATTGTTCCTGGTACCGGTGTCAATTCTACAGCTGTTTTTTTTATGGTAGTCTCAGGAATGTAGAATTTTTTTATTGTTGTGTCTGATTTTTTGAGTTCTGTGTATACTGTTTCTGCGTCAACAATATTTTGACCATAGGCGACTTTTGCATCTAACATACTTTTTACGGCTCCTCCTACGCCATCAGCTGCCCCTTTTCCATGGGCTGCTTCAAAAAAATTCCAAGTTGAATTTGGGAACCCGAGTTGTTTAGTGAATTGTGCAAACAAGTAAAAATTCTTTTCTGTCGGTATTGACTGGTTGAGCCATCAGAGAAAAAATGGACTTTGGTGACACTTGGGAAATCCTGTTTTATCAGGTTTAAAACGGGATCGAAATAGGCCCAAATCGCTTCTGGTCCGTGCTCATTGCACGAAGAAATTGTACAAAATGTAATGGGTTTCCTTTTTTTAGAATTTACTAGTCCGGTGTGTACCTTTGAAGCTCCAAAATGCATAGCTTGAACTTCTGTAGACTGTTTGCACATGTAATTTTTAAAGAAAATCAATATGAATAGCAACAGGTTTATCGTCCAAAGATTTTAGGCATTTTTGATACATTTTGTATTGGTGCGAAATGTTGTAACAATGTTTCTTAAATTTAATAAGCTCGTCATTGAAATTATGTTGTAATAAAATCAATTGTCTGTTAATATCTTTTTTAATCATTCTCTTTGTCATTTTCCTCTCGTTATGTTTAGTTGAATATGCTGCATTTTGTAAAGTCCATTCATTCCAGCAAATATCTTCAGTTGTATTAATATCACAATCATTAAAATTAATGTTCTTTTCTTTACAAATATTACAGTCATTGTAGGCACAATCTTTATTATTGATATCACACATGACTTCCGGTAAAAGATCTTCAGCTCGTGTTATTTTTGTCAACCCCAGATATATATATTTTTTAAATTTCAACAAAATATTTTCATGTTTGATGCAGGCACAGGTATTCCGATCATTCAGCTTTGGTCGTGTCGACATCGTTTTCGTGTATTCAAGTATTTTTTTACAAATGGCCTTAATTAAAAGAGGATAATGACTACCTAAAACAGATCGATCTGAAAAATCATGATCATTACAAAATAATTCGAGGCCAATACATTTTTTTAGACATTCCTGCAGAATGAAAGAAGATAATGCACTGGATCTTTTTTGTTTGAGATTATATTTCTCTTGTACACTTTTTCCGCTATTTTACACAGTTTAATAACCGCTTTAGAGGGATAACGTAGTCCACCTTTATCTTTTTTATATTGAAGGGTATTCTCTAATTTTTCGGATAGAAGTAGGTAATGAAGTCAAGCACTGTTCACATTTAAATTTGCCTTTCCAATGCTTTTACGGCAAAACCAGCTATATTATAATTACATGCCGAGCAAATTCCGTCAGTTTCGTTGGATCGGCTAAGTAATCGTGATCATGAGATAAGACCACTTCGGACTTTCGGAGTACAGAGATAGAGCCCTATCGTCTTGAATCAGTCGGTTACGGTCCGTTGTATCGTTAGTTGCGATTTCAGGCTTTGTACATGTTAAAATAGATATTTCACTTATAGGTACACAATTACCCGTAGTTAGATGTTTTAGTTCTCCGTGAACCAGCATACGTTTATACAGCATACATAAAATTGAGTTGCGGTTGGATTATTATTAAAACAACCCTTTGCTCCGATAGCAAGAAAAAAATTCTAAATGATCTTGACTTAGCTTATAAGCTTGACAATCTAATTTGTTCGTTATGACGTATTCGTCGTTTAATAAAAAGCTCTATAAAAGTCATGAACCCTATAAAGCCGGTTTTACTGGAGTTTAATATATTCGTTGTTACTATTTTTAATGATTTCACATACGCATACCTACATGTTTTCGAAAAATTGTTTACTGTTTTCAAGTTACTAGGTCTTAGCGGTTTCTTTTACCCATAGGCATTTAAATTACGCGAGTTCATTATGTCAAATAATGTATTGAACTTTCTGACAAAGTCTACGGTTGCTTCACATTGTTTGAATTGTTTAAGACCGAGATCCTTATTACAAAAGTCCACGCATCTGCTACAGATTCACTGAACAACTGCGACGCTAGCTTTACTTTCATTATTTGTTTTTTGTAATTGATGTGAGCACCTCTCAGTTTGTTAGCTAGATGAAAATCTTCGTTTTCCTGAAGTTCCACTAACAGCTTTATATATTCCCATGAAACAGTTTTGCCTTCAGCATTCGTTACCGACGATTTGTCACTCAACGTGTTCCACACTAACTTCAACATGTGAGATGGATCAGGAAATACAACAATCTTTTTGCCTTTGTGCAAAAACACGGGATTAATCACATCACCTTCTAACTGACACCCCAATAACTTAGACATCGAAAAATTTGCTGGGCATCCATCAAATGTTACTGAAGCGACTTCAAGACCACATTCACATAATAAGATCAATGTACACATCTTGACCAGAGACGCGTTTTGTTCTGCGGTTACACGGTTTGTAAGAAAATAACCCACCGGAAGCTTCCAGCTGCCATTTAGACAGGTCACCATAAGCACTAAAACTTCTTTAGCGACAGGCAGAACATGGCTTTCTAGTTGAGTACCGCAGTTGAAAAAACCAATATATTTTTTCCATTCCATTCAACTGCTTTCCAAATGGCCATTTCGTCGAAACATAGCCCGCATTACCCGCATATCAACTTTTATGTCGAATTTTCGGCTAAAAGCTTAAGAGCTGCAAGACTCAACTGAAAAACCGGGTTCGCCCTCTACTGTTGGATACCAGCGTGCAAGTGTGCGAGTGTGCGGAAGACAAGTGCTAAATGTTTTTCTAACAAAATTGTAAGCTTGTGGACTAATAAAGTGCAAATTTTCGAACATCAGAGATTTTACTTCTGTAGATGTATTTTTGAATCATTCGAATTCCAATTCAAATACGAAATGGCAAGATTTGCATGCGAATGACTAAAATCCCTATTTCTGAAAATTCATTCCGCGAATTCTGCGAGTGGTCTTACCCACAATCTTATTTCGATTCTACTAGTAGAAAGTTCGGAAGTATGACATTGAAAAGTAAACATATGGTTCACAGATTAACAACTTTTTTTTGTTTCGTTCTATGCGATGCATTGCTGGTTTTATAATTATCAATAAGTTTTTGCGTTCCGGTTTTTAATATTTTCTGCGTGAAACGAAAAAAGTTAAAATAATTTTACTATAATACCTACACATAATTCGAGTGATTCAATAATGCGTAAAATCGGGAGCAATAGGAATAGAGTTCGCACACGAATCGTATTCGTGTTCGAATTCAAGATTTATTTCGAATGCTTCAAAAATACGTCTCCTCTTCGATTTTAAATACTGTGTGTCGTTCGGATTAACAGAAGACAGTAAATCAGCAGCTTCTTGGTTGATATACCGTTTTGTTTTTAATTGTTCGATGATAGCAGACAGTTCAGCGTTCTTCTTTTCAATGCGGCGATATTTCTATCTTAGTACTGCTAACTTTCTCCTACGTGTCTGAGCCAGCACTGTTTTTCGACGTAATTGTTTGACTAGTTTCTGTTTCCGCGGTGTTATTATTTCTGCCGCCGTAGAATTTGCTTGTCCAATCGGGATCAGGTTTATGTCCTAAAATGAAGAGAAAAATCTATATCATGCATGAACCAGAATCAGTGACTAGAGGTATTGAAATCTTACATAATAAAATTATATCTTTATTGATTGACCTATGTTTTGCCTGACTAATACTTACAGAACTCTCCTTATCCATTGCTTGTGTAGATCTAGAAGGTTTTTCTATTGTCGGTATCTGAAACATAATTAAATATTAGTAAAATTACCATTATTAATTTATAGGTAAACCAAATACTAACACGTGAAGTTCAGCTCTCTATACCTACTGTAGTTTCATTTAAGAGTGAGTCAAATTGTGCATTAATGCAATAATGTCCATTTGTTTTTTGATACTTACTGCATATGTTTTTGTGTCTATCACTTTTACACTTGGTGCTATGGAAGGGTTTTCCAGCTCTTGGATATCTATGGTGGTATTATCACCACTTACTGCGGGATCCTAGAAATTAAGTCAAAGCACTATATTAGGTCCAATTTTGAGAAGGAAGAAAGGTCAATCGACGAATCCAACTCGGATGGGCAGCGTTCGGGAAACTACGCAACATCTTCTCGTCCAAAATATCTCAGTGCCTAAAGACGAAAGTCTACAACCAGTGTGTGTTACCAGTGATGACATACGGAATATAAACGTGGCCTCTTACTATGGGCCTTATAAGAAAGCTCAAAGTTGCACAGCGCGCTATGGAAAGGGCTATGCTCGGTGTTTCTTTGCGAGATCAAATCAGAAATGAGGAGATCCGTGAACGAACAAAAGTCGCTGACCTAGCCCGATGGATTAGCCAGCTAAAGTGGCAATAGGCAAAAGTGCATTCGATCGAAGTAAGCGAATTGATTGTTTAATGGCTCACATCAATTTCAACCCGAGGCCGAGGGCCAAGAACCACAAAATAATCTTGTCACCATTGATGTTATAATATACACTACACAATAATACCTATATGTATTATTTAGTCAATGCCCGTCACTTACTTTGATCGAAAAAAACAATGTTAATTTATAAAGCCTTACGGGACTTACACCCGCACTCAGAGTCATTTTAATTATTGCTTCACTTAAGTATAGATTAAAAAATATTTAGTCTCAGGTTAGGGTGTAGCAAAGGGGGTGCGAGACTTAGCCGAATTTTCGAAGGCATTTTGTATGGAGCAGACTTAGAAAAATTTTCACTGATTTTATATGGAATATTGACAGCCGAATTTTCGATCGTGTTTTGTATGGAGCTGGGTCTTGTAAAATTTTTAACTTTTTGCTTCCACCTTGTGTAGCAAACGGGGTCCCGAGACAGCCGAATCTTCGAATGCCTTTTGTATGGAGCAGACTTGTAAAATTTTCACGAATTTACTAAGGAAAAATAACCAACTCACGTTTGACCGTTTTTTTAGGTCAGAATAATATGGACCCGGGTACCGTCCGGGGCTCCTTAGGGGGTCCAAAATTTCATTATTTTTTGGATCTGACGCACCGTTATCGAGATATTAGCAGATTTTAATTTTTATTCATTTTTTTTATTTGAGATGGGCTTACTCTTGACTCCAATCTTGCTCTAGAGCATAGATGGGATCTACGATGGAGCGAGCTTGCCCAGAAGATGCCTATTCACTCTGGTCTTAAAGAGAGTCAGGTTATATGCACTCGGAAATACAGACGCAGGCAGGAAATTCCAATCTTTAGCTGTGCGCATTATAAAAGATGATGAGAAGCGCTTAGTGCTGATTATGGGTATATCGACTAAGAACGGATGGTAGCTGGCCGTGCGTCTGGATGTCCGATAGAAGAAAGGTGACGGTGGTATGAGCTCATGCAGCTCATGAGCACACTCTCCGAAGTACAATCTATAGAAGACCGATAGGCAAGTCCTTCACTTCTCATGGAAGTCGATAGGCGTAGGGACCGGGGAACGTGCTGACCAGAGAACCGGCCCAGCACAACCAATCCTACGCGCGATGCCCGTACCTGCCCGTTAGGAGGTAGGCAGGCGGTCAGGCACGCACGTGCAACGCGGTCGTAGTACGAAGGGGCTCCATCTTGCTGGAAGTACTGCAATCCACGGCGGAGATAAAGAGGGATGTTAGCTAGCAGTTCCTCCAAGGTTCCTTGAAGACACTCGAGGTAGCTGTGTCCATTAAGACGCTCCAAAAATACTGCGCCAATTAGTTCATCAACAAGTTGGTAATTGGCAAAAGGGTAGTACATAACCATTTGTTATGCAGATCGTCGAAATCGTATACCGATAGAACATCGTGTTGCACCTGACTGACACGCAAGGAAGCAAGTAAGAGACTGACTGAGTGAGTGGAGTGACTGACTGATTTATCTCACCACACACAAAAACTGCAGCGCGCGCGCTTTGCAAAAGCCGAAAAAACGCCAGCTAGGGATGCGCTTATGATTAGATTATTTGTAAGATACGAAAACATGCCTGATTGATAGCGGATCGTGAATTGGGAATTGTCACCCCGTTTTAGACTCATTTCATTTCATAAATCGATGACCGACTGCACCACGACTGCACGCACGAAAGTTTCACGTTTCGCGTACGAGCGAGAGCGCGGAACAAGCGATAGAGAATATAGAATATAATTTATTTGCTATAAGAGTGGTAACATAAGATGGTTTTACATTTTATCGTATCTTACAATTAATCTTTTCAGACATGAAAAATTAAATTAATTACATTATGAATTTACATATTTAAGAGCATTTTAATTAAGTCAATAACACATTTAAATTAAAGTTGGTACAATTATTTTAACAATGTCAGTAAATTAAATAGAAATGTCAATAGAATTTCAATAAATATCATTTTTGTTTTGTTTTTTGTTTATGTATGCAAACACAGGATTTTGTCAGTTTATTTGAGTCACTTTATTTGTCAAATATTCCTTCACCTCGTAGTAGCCTTTATCCAGCATATATCGGAATAGTCGTTTCTTAAAAAGGTTAATAGGCAACTCTCTTAGGTCCTTTGGCAGTTTATTAAAAATTCGCACTGCCATTGGATAGCAACTACTACTTTGTAAAGTTGTACGCATCGTTGGCAATGTTAGGTGGTTTGGATATCGCCCTCGGTAATTATTGACTACCTCACTATTACTCTTAAACAGGTATCTGTGAGTCCTAACAAAGCAGCACATTTCATAAATATAAATGCATGGCAGCGTTATAGTCTTAACCTCCTAAAGTAAGGTTTACAACTACTCCTTACAGAAATTTTACATATGGAGCGTATGTACTGTTTTTGAGCTATAAATGCTCTGTCTATGTCGACGGAATTGCCCCAAATTATAATCCCATATCTAAGAATGGAAGCCACATTCCCATGATAAGCCAATAGAGCTGTTTTTTCATCTGTGATGTTTACTAGTCGCCATAAAGCGTATGAGAATTTAATTTTTGGCATACATGTTGTATGTGTGACTTCCATGTACAATTTCTATCCATTGCCACACCTAAAAAGACCACCTCACTACTCTCGTCGATGGTTTGTCCATCATGTCGTATTAAAAGATTAGAGGTTTTATTGTTTCTTTGATTATGAAATTGAATACATTTTGTTTTTTTAAAATTACTTTTAAATTATTATTATTTAACCATTGGATTATGTCAGTTATTGTTTTATTAATTTCATTATTGTAGTCATATACAGATTTATAAAAATTAGGCACTACTACCAATACATCATTATACACAATGTACAAAAGTGTTTAGTGACTCTAGGAAGGTCATTTATATATAAAAGAAATAGCAATGGACCCAGGATGCTACCCTGGGGCACACCAGTACTTCGATTTTTTTTTGTCAGATTTATATGCAATTTCATTAAAATGATTATCCAAATTTGTGATTTCTACATACTGCAACCTTTCAGTAAGATATGTTTTTAACCCATTGTACATATTGCCTCTAATGCCATACTTTTCACATTCATTTATCAGCAGTTCATGCGATACGTGATCGAATGCCTTACTCATATCAAAGAATATAGCTGCTACTTCATTTGATTGATCTACGTAGTTCATGATGGATGTCACGAGTTTAAAGGTTGCTAGTACCGTGGACTTTCCCTTTTGGAAACCATTTTTTATTCTGAACCACTTAGGTTTTATTGTTAGCTGCAAAAGTAAGGGATTTCTAGAGAAATCAAAACACTTATAAAATGTATAATTTTTTTGCACGAAGACGCATTAAACATTGTTGTCGTCATTAAGACTAAAATAATAACAATAAATCGCATTCGTTAATATGTGTTACTAAATGTACGGACAACAGCACGTCGACCTACCACAAAATGTCAAATTTTCTCATTTGAAAATGAACTCTATATGTCAGGCTTTAAGTTGAAAATCTATTGGAGAATTTTTGACTTTTGGGGTAGGTCGACGTGCTGTTTACTGTACCTAAAAAAGTTTATTACTTAACAGTACTAACTTTCAGATAGTGCAAGAATAAAATCTTTATTAGTAAAGTCCAGTCCGACCTCCGCCGTAAGTCGAAAATTTTTAGTCCTAAAATCGGATCTAGTGTGGGCTGTGGCACATCTCTACCTCGCTCATGCTTTGACCTTGCCCGACACGTGCCCCGGCGGCCTTTCGGCGCCAGCGGCCAGTCGGATACTCTGCGACTTGTTCTTGCCTTACTTTTACCCCTAAAATTTATTGAAAAAATAAAGTGGAATTTGAATGGCAAGAAATTAGGATTTAATGATATTGTAATTTTTTGTTTATTATTGAGACTAGCTGTTAAATTTAATGTTATGGTATTATTAAAAGACACTTGATAAATTTTGAATGTTAGTAGTTTTGTTTATAAAATTTAATAACTCATTACACGACAAGTTGACGGCCGTGATGAATAACTAATTAATCGTGTACCTAAGTGGTTTTATTAAAGCTGATTACGCAACATTACTTGAGCTTGCGACAGCAATAAAATGAGGAGTGTCTTTTCAAAAGGGGATACCTACATTCTATCTTATTTTTCACAAAATGGAAAAAACTTATATGGGAAATATTCACAGACCTACCGAAAAGCATTATTTCTGTTATGAAACTATTTCATTACAGTGTACTAACTACACTTTTTGCCAAAAAATATAATTTAAAGTTACAGAGTTCAGAAAAATCATAATATCCTCTTTTGACACGGATCTTTTATAATATCCCCCTTTGTTCTGTACTTACTGTAAATATCCCCTTTAGTTGTGTACTATTTTGTAAATATCCTCTTTTGTATTGTACATCTCAAGATTTTAAATGATAATAAAACACAGATTATTCTTTTTTTTAAATAATAATAATGACCAAAATTAAAGACGCTACTAAACAGAATTATATTTTTTTAATTATTAGACATTCAAATCCTGATTTGTCCAATATCAGGTGTCAGACAATCACACAACATAGATTCCATTTCGGTATTCTGTTGGTCTTCTGGGCTGCAGTTTGGATCATCAATTAATAATTTTTTATACCCCTTCAGTTCATCTAAACTGTACCACTCTTCGCCAAACTGTTTCTTGAGCAAATTTGAAATATCTTTCTTCTTGCATTCTTTCAGTCGACGTTGTACTACATCTAAATCATGTAAAGACAAAGGAGATCGCTTGCCCTTTTTGAGTAATGACACAGGTTTTTCTCAACCTGTTTGAAATCTGTAGTTTTCATAGACCTTCAATTCAACAGTGGCTGAACCACGAACTCGTTTCTTATAGAAAAAAAATCTCTTCAAGGACTGTATACCATCCAGTTTCCTGTACCGCTCTTCCAAGCTTTTTATATCTTTAAGAATCCAGTCTTCTCCTAGTACTTTTAGTTGACCATATTTCTTGAAAACGTCATAATATTCTTCTTTGTTGGTTATCACAGGTTTCTTTCTTATTTCTTTCTCCAGCCGACTAAAGACTCGGTCTGCTGGGAGAAAACTATGTCCCCTCACAGGGAAAATTAGCGTTATGTCTTCAAGATGTGGTGGGGAGTCATTTAAAAGGTAGAAAAGCAGCATGTGTATGATGTGGCTGTTTTTGTTCTGCCCACCACACCCGTCGCAGAATAATCTCAGATGGTGAATCTCCTCTTCAAGGGTCAATCCTTTTAAATAGTTATAAACTGCAGACCCTACTTCAGTAGAACCTCTTGCTGACTGTGATTCATCCCAAGTGTAGAATATTGGGTTTCTAGAATCTAAGGGAACAACACAGAAGTTATACAGGCTGAGCTGTCTGGCATATAAAGCATCCTAAATAGGGGTTCATGGTAAACTTTGCACCTGTTGCAAATCAAAACATGCAGATATACTATTTGGCTCTTTTTTTTTCAAATGTGCATAAAATGCATTGGCCCGAAGTTTATGTACTCTCAATTCTGTCATATGTAACTGTTTCTTTGCATTATCTTTTTCCGGTTTTATTTTTCCATAAAACACAAACATTACAGGCATCAGTGGCCGGAGAGGAAAACCCAATATTATATTCTCCTATAAAAATCTTGTAAAACATGGTTTTTTTCACTTTCAAATCATCTGACATAGATTCATTATAAATTTTGAGCAATTTTCTTGCATTTAAGTCACATGACAAATAGATTCTCTTGGACTTTTCTCTTCCATAATGGCTTTCTTGTGCTGGTAGGTTATTTAAAAAGTTACGAAGACTCTGTTTTTTAGCTTCATTACGATTTCCATATTTATTACCACCACGATTTTCTTTAGGCGTTTGTCCATTGTATAGTGTTTTGCTTACATTTTCCACTCTTCTTTTTGTTATTCCAAAAGCACTCAAAAAGAAGTTCTTGCACACTTTAACCACGCGTTTGCTTTTGGAAAACAAATGGTAGGAACAACTGATTTTTCTGCACCTTTTCTTTACATTTTCTTTAGGCACATAGTTACCTTTCCTTTGTGCTTCATGTGAACTTATCAATCGAGACAAATATATGTCTTGTTCAATCTTGTTCTTCCGGATGTATAGGGCTTTTCTATTTTGTATAACCAACTTCAACGGAATGGATTTGCACTTGTATCCAGATCCTGAAGATGTATGTAAGCAAGGTAACTTAAAATTGACACAAAGAGGATCTTTGTCTGCATATCTGCAAAATATAAATACAATATTCTTAGCAATGGAGTTACAAAACAAAGTCGAAAAGTATACGTAAAAGGTGCATCGAAAACGTATGCACCTTTTACGTATACTTTTCGTATAGATTCATTCACTTACGATTTCTGTTTACGGGGTTTTTTCGCAATTCTATCTTTTCTTCCGCCACTATCTAAGTCTTCTACTAATTTCTCATCCATAATTTGGTAAAATACAGTTGAAAGTATCTTATGTATCTCATCCTAAGTCTATGGTATCTCAATAGATAACCTTACAATCAAAAATGACACTTTGGCGCGGAGCGAAAATAGTTTGATTGACAGACGTCAAAATACCCTTGCAACTTGCCAGAGTAAAAAAATACCGATGCGTTCAAAACATACAAATTTTGCGTTCCGTTCTACAGAGTAAAATGTCTAAAAATAAATCCTAAAGCATAAAGTTAAAGGAAATAAAACACTATGTAAAAGTAAATATCCCGTTTTGAAACGGCTAATTGGTATAGTGTAAATATCCTCTCTTGTTATGAAATGAAAAATAACTATTATTTTTTTAATTTTCTTAGTGTAAATATCCTGTTCTGAAATGAACACTCATATTTGAAGCTGCTTTACTTGGGAGAATATCCCGTTTTGATTAAGATTCAAGTGACGAAAGTGAGTATTCAGCACTAAGAACAAGACTGCATACTCAGTTTAATAAATAATAAAAATGTAAATATCCCCTTTTGAATAGACACTCCTCAAATAGTAGCTTCTCGTTGTCTCCGCGGTTTTTTTTTAATAATTTAAAATGATACGTAAGTAATTACAGCTTTGATTATCAGAGAAAACGAGTGATCTTTTCGTTTTTTGACGTGAATCAAGTCGCAAATTCAGATTACACTCTTTGGTCAGTTTGCGGCATCCTGATCCCTTCAATTTTGCGTACCTATTTTCGCAACCACGTTGGCTACGTGATAACGTGAACATAAAAATCATGGGTAAAAAACCGTTCGTTAAGTTTTACTGACTTAACATCACAACATTAATTACAAACCTAGTCGTATTTTTCTTATTTCTTTATCGAAAAAAAAACAATTCAAAAACTTTAATTTACCCTAAAAACAGGGTAAATTTTTTCATGTTGGTATTCCTGACCCGGCATCTCACCCCACCGCTGACCGCGCTCGAATCTTGGAATTTGAGTTTGCTTGTGTGCGTATTTAGTGTGTCATTGTAGTAGTAATCAGCTGTAAAGGTGTAGAATTTTGTAGTTACGAAATGAGATGGTTATGATGAATATCTCCGAAACTAGCCTGAATTTTTCGCTTAAGTTTTGTCAGGGTCCTTCGTATGACGTATAGATACCCCCATTAAAAGGAATGTAACTAATATCGTTGAATCTTATATAATTTTCTACAACTTTGCCTTTCACATTTCTTATCTATCTTCAGTCGTTGCATACCTACTTAGCTATGAAAATATAAATTGCAATTTTAAAAAAATGTTTAGTCTGTAGCACATTTTAACCGAATACGAATTTATGTCTAATTTCTCACCCAAGCTATTAAAAAATATCATAAGCTGGGAGTGCCTCCACGTGGTGAAGGCGGAAACAGTTTACTTTTAAACTGGCTATAACTCCCAATAATATCTATCAAGATGCTTTCGGTCTTATGTTGCTATTTTGTTCGTGAATCGTGACCTATTGAGTATTGTGTCTGTGCACCCGGTATCGCAGGGAAGCAGTTACAATCACAAGCAAGTTTTCAAGATGACAGACATGTGTTTTATTTGTGATGAAGTGCTGGCAGAAGGTGGAAAACTATTTCCAAGGTCGGTGAAAAGAGCATAAATTATCTGATTTATGCCAGTAAACTTAGGAATGAACAAGAACTCACAACTTAAAGATTTGAAGTCGCTGAGGGGTCACACATCTTGTCGGAAATAAAGCTGATTTGAGGAAACGTGTTCCGTCCGCTGGACCCTCCACGATTTATAGTTCGAGATCATCAAAACCAAAATTTGACGTCAAAACTGTTTGCAGCGGAAGCCTTATACCACGATGAATGCCGCTAATAATTTTTCAGGCCGTTGTACGAAACCCAATGGAGTAGGTATCGTCTTGGCCGTCAGAATATGGATTCTGACGGCCAAGACGATACCTACTCCAAATTACATAACTAAAACTATGAATGAAATTTATAGGCACATGGAGACTAAAAGTGACTGTCAGTTCTCCATTATAGAATTACGGGCTGCAGTATTAGGGCAAGTGTCAAAAGACAAAACGATCAAAGCTAGCTGTTGGAAGATTTTGGCAATCGTATCACAATATCAAATTCAAATGCGTTTATTGCGAATAAACTAAACCGGAACCAATCAACACAAAGTTACTACTACCCAGGGTCGTGCGGTGCATATAGGCAATAAGGCAGTGCCTACCTGATAATTGAAATGAGGTAGGCAGTAGGTACTTACAAACGTGGATAATTGATGAAAACCACAGATTTTAATTAATAAACACATAATAAGTAACTACTGCCTACCTCGAAATAAAACCAATGCCCGCCACTGCTACTACCTATATGCTTTAAGTGCCAAAAGTGAATACCCAAATGACAAATTATAAAAACTAATAATATACATAAACCTAATAATATCTTAAGTTCAAGATGGTCCTCTCCTCTATTTTTATCTCTTGCTCAAGACTGGCGCGAGATTTGTCCGGATGGCGGCCGGAACGTGCCGGAACGCAGAGTTTTCTTGCTCCGTGTGGTCAGTTCCATTTAAGTATATACGATATTGAAAGGCTCGGCCCACTTTGCGGACAAGATCCTGCTGGTAGGAGGAGTACGGAGGCTGACGGATGAAAATCTGAATCCTGATTGCACCGGATTGCATGTATGTAGTCGATCCCGAAAAAAAACATAATTATGTTTGTTTGAGCAACGGATGGTATTTGCGCTAAATCCGGGGTTTTTTATTTCCGTCTTATGCCAGAAAGATTTAGGCTCCTGGGTATAGACCGAGCCTTAATCCCAAAATTTGGCTGTATGGCTGTGTACCATCGCCTTTCTCTTCGTGGATAAATAAAATACTAGCTAGTACTACGTAAGCTTTAAAGCTAAAGTATGTACTACGACGCACAGATTAATTTTATAGTTTATTTGATCAGTGCTTAGATGTGTTTGCAGAGAGGTTACTGAGTCTTACTCTGACGGAGTCTGACGTCTCTGCTCTGACTAATCTGTGGTTTGCAGTGTTTGTTTGTATATCATTAGCATTTTCAAAATGCAAAATGCCAATTTGCGAATATTGCCATTGAAGACTCAATTAATTAAAATTTTCCAGTTTGGTTGTTAGGTTTATCGTGTCGTATCGTATAACTTGGCTCTACTTGTTAATTTAATAAATTGTGAACCGTAAAGTAAAAGGATTCCTTACAAGTTGTAAGTACAATTAAATTGTAATTTTACTAGTAATTAAAGCTATATCAAATAGAGTACCGTGGCGCCGCACGGAGCGCTTTTTAAGTCGGTCGGTTTACGCGAAACTTATGGAAGTTCTTGTAAGCTACCGACCGGAATATAAACAAATTCCAAGACCTAACCTTTTTTTATTGTCCGCTCCAAAATGTATATTTTGGATACCTAGCTGCATGCAAAGATTAAACCATGTACTTTGTTTTGAAGGTAGTTTTAATGAATTTATAACTTTATTTTATTTCAGATTTTATCAAATATGCCTCGGACATACCGACCATCCACCAAAAAGCCTTATAAGAAATACGACGAATTAGCAATAGAATCTGCACTCAATGATTATAAGAACAGCCAGGGTACACTTGCTGAAATAGGAAAAAAACATGGAATATCGAAATCGGTGCTTTTTAGGCATAATACCCGAATCATGAAAAAACAAGGAGGCCAAACGGTAATCAGCCCTGAAGTGGAGGAATATTTAGTTGGAATTCTAAACCATTGCTTTGAATGGGGATATCCATTGGACACCTATGATTTAAGACTGCTAGTCAAGAACTACTTAGATCGAGTCGGTCTCGTTGTAAGAAGGTTTCGCGACAACTTACCTGGTCCAGATTTCGTTAAAGCATTTTTGCAAAGGCATAAGTCAAAAATTTCAGGAAAAATATCCCAAAAACGAATAAAAAATCGGACTATGGTCTCATCCGAGATTATTAAAGAGTATTTCAAAGGTTTAGGTAAGTCTTTAGCTGATGTTCAACACCATTGCTAATGTTATTTACTTTCAGATTTATCTGAAGTGTCAATAACTGCAGTGCATAAACATCAAAATTATTAGAATAAGCTGTTACTTTGCAAAAATCCATAACTTAAGAATATGAAAATGTAATTATTATTCTCAATATTTATTTTAATTCTTAAATTAAATTTTTTACAATATTTTTTAAAAGAAAAAGAAAAAATATATATTATAAAAAATCTAAATTAAGTCTAGCGCCAGCAGCCGGAGCAATGCTCAAAGCTATTTAATTATTATTATTATTATTTATTTATCAGGCAGGCAGTTGAGACAACTGGTGGTTGCCTGTATCGGGCTGGTCCCCACTGGTTAATTTTTTTTGTTTTATTTTGCTTACTATTTCGGCTCATTTACGCTGTTATCAGAACTCCAATCACACCACCTGCAACCCACACTAGGTGGACAAACACAAGTATCTGCGTCAAAAAAAAACCGCCCGCCATCTCGTACTCGTAACATTATGAGTATACGTTATATTCGAGTTATCATCTCATCATACTTACTAAAGTAACAGAATATCTATTTTATCTTATATTCTCAATCTCTCTTTTTTTATAGATCAACGAATATGTACGAATACGGACCCAGTGAAATGTTCACCTACAAATGATGATGATTCAGGTGAGTAGGGTAAATCTTATTAGCCAGATATTTCTTTAGTTTTGAAAAGTAGACCTTGTTAATTTGGTATGAGAGATCGAATTAAAATACGTCTTTCAGTGGGTTACTCCCAGTTGCCCCCACCGGCATCGACCCCACTGGGGGCAGCTGGGAATTTGTAAAAAAATTATGTCCCAGTTGCCACCGGTGCCTTCCTTTGAGGGGGCAACTGAGAAACTATTTTTAAACATCCCAGTCTCCCCCACTTAAGACGCCGTAACGTATGTATAATCAGATATTTTTTCCTTATGTGAAATGAAAAATGTAGCATTTGTTTCGGTGGGGGCAACTGGGAATAACCACTTTCAGTAACAAAATCCTTGTTTATTTCTTCAAATATCAAAAAGCCCTGTTAATATTTTATTATTTTAAAACAAAACTAACATTCTTTGTTTAAACTCTTATCTTACTTCTTTTTCATATGTCATGCATTCTAACCTTCCTAACACACTAACTGGTAGTGTGTGATACAAATTGTTAGTCACTAACTTCAAGTTCTTAACAGGAGCCACGTTTTTGATCATTTCACATTGTTTTAGATCAAAGTGTAATACAAATTGTTAGTCACTAACGTTTTTGATCATATCACATTGTTTTAGATCAAAGTATATGTGCGGATACGGAACAATTTAGTACTATAATAGCATTGCCGTTGGATGACATAACACAATCGAATGATGAAAATTTAGGTATGTAGAGTAAATCTAACCATAAATTTTAATTGTTTAACTTTTAAAAGTAAATAGTTATTCAAATACAACTTTCTCGGGACCAATATCAAGATCAAAATCAAAAATACTTCCCTATACTAAACCGCCGACCAGGTGACATCCGTATGTATGGTGAAGTGTTATTTTTTATTTATGATAATGATGACATTGGCCAAACCGCGATCGCCAACCCGCCTGCCAAGCGTGGCGATTATGGCTAAATCCTCCTCTTGGAGAGGCCTGTGTCCAGCATTGGACTAATATACGCTGGTGCTGATGATGATTATGAATGATGATATGTTGGTTCCATAAGAAAGTTGGGTTCGAGTAGTTTATTTATTTAAATTTTATTGCACAGATTTAAAAAAAACATACAATAGGTGGTCTGGGTCCGCTTGGAGACTGCTATAGCAAAATTCATTGTCTGATCTTTTCCGAGACCCTGACTATAAGTGTATTGTCTGAGCTTATAAATTATATTTACTTTGCAGATGATGATGATTTTGATTGCACTAATATCGAATATCTCGAAGAAGATGCAGCATTTGATAGCTCGGATGATACTACTGATGATATCACTGAATACGAGGATCATGCGATCATTAAAGAGGAGGAAACACCAGCTCCAACAAATCATGCATCTGAACAAGACCTGAAATTAACACTAGATGACATCGACCACTTATTTCTGAGTTACGCTCATACGTTTAGAAAATTCGCAAAACAATCCCAAACAATGTTGAAACTCGACCTGGCAAAGTTGTTTGCTCATTATGAAATGGAAAATACATCGCTAAGGCCCGAGAAACCCCTACCACTCGTTGTAAAACCCTCTTCACTAGCTATAAAACCATATCCAGGAAAATTATCTCAGTTCATACCCTCTGAAGAGGAAAGCATACCTGTCTTGTTAAAATCTAAGACTGTACAATCAAGCTCAAAAGTTATAAAACAAAGGCCTCGAGTTAAGCAACAACAGGTAATACGTTCACAAAGAAAACAGTTCCAAAGTAAAGAACATGAAATAAGCACAACAACGAAAATTGCCCATTTAGAAAATAATCCAAAGGTGAACAGACTGAAGACGAATTGTCTTCAACAATTAGCACCACTTCTGTCACCGCCACCTGTTCCTGTAAAAAATAAGTATCTACCTGACCTGGAGATGGAAGTATCAGAGCCGGTTCACAGTAACACAGTCTTTGTAACGGAATATGTTAGTTTAAGCGAAGACGAGACTAGATGACACAGCTCAAACTTATAACACGCTGTTTGGTATGTTGATTTGCTTTTGATCTCATGTGTTATTATTAATAAACAAGCAAGAGTTATGTTGACAGCCTTGTTCGGGCTTCGGACTACATAGTCATGAATTCGCGGGTTGGAGTCCCGTACGTAGTATATTTTTTTCTCTATGGTGCACGTTTTTTTGTTGAACCTTTAGTAATTAAAATACTTTGTGGTAGGGTAACTGACCAGTCGTTGGACATTTAAGCATTTTTTTTTTATAATTCTTTTGATTACATCAATAATTTATGTATATTTCATAAACCGGTAGTATATCTGAGTAGCTGAAAGGTTGTTCTATTCATTTTTATGGTTTCAATGCGATGCTTTACGTTGTTTAATTACTGAAAATAAAAATAATTTATGCAAGCAAAAACATAGTCATTGGACAATAATCATAGTCGCGGGACATTCAATTGACAGTCCTTGGTCAGTTCCATCTGATGATGCTGGTTTACTTTGTTCTTAATTAAAGCGTACTAATTATATAAATAAAA
The DNA here is from genome assembly GCA_950371115.1 of Anania fuscalis. Taxonomy (NCBI): domain Eukaryota; kingdom Metazoa; phylum Arthropoda; class Insecta; order Lepidoptera; family Crambidae; genus Anania; species Anania fuscalis. The sequence continues at coordinate 11,997,230 of OX493344.1, forward strand.
CAGGTATCTTCAAGATAAGAATAATTTTAATCATAGGAACTATGGGACACTCAAAACATTTACGTATCATCTAATTTAAAGTAGGTAGGTACTAAAACTTAGTGTTAACCTTCAACTGGTGACGTGACGTCAAATTGACGTCGCACAGGAAAAAACGTTACATATTATTCAAACGGCTTGTTCCCCGCCCCCGCACCCCTCAGTAGCTGCTTCTTTCTTAGTTTGGCGTCCGCCGTGACTAAAATCGGACGTCGCACGCGCTTAATTACTGAGATAGAGGGTACCAAACGTCAATTTGACGTCACGTCACCAATAGTGTCAGTGATTTATTTCATGACTTAGTTTCATTTTGTGGTTAAAAATGAATCCAAATGACGAGGATTTCGAACGTGTTGTATCAGGATTATTAGAAGAAAATGTGAGTGACATCAGCGATACGGAAGATCGATTTTTACACGACACTCACTGCTTAGAATCGGATCATGATACTGCGAGTGAACTATGCGACACAGAAAATCAAGATCCAGCACTTGTCTCTGACTCTGATGATGAGCCTCTAATCAATTTGACAAGCAACAGGCAATACTATTTAGGAAAAAAGGTCGGAAATAGACAGCAGTTTAAATGGTATAAAGATCCTTACCGTAGCAGTGTTAGAACTCCAAGACACAATATTATAGAAGTTCAAAGGCCTATCGGAGCGCGTGATTGCACTGAAAAAATAGACTTCTGGAACATTTTGTTTAGTGAAGATATTTTACAGATAATTGTTTTACATAGCAATCGAAAGTTAGAGGAAATGAGACAGAAGTATAAAAGAGAAGAGAGGCCTGAATTGAAAAACATATATATTACAGAATTACGTGCTTTGATCGGTTGCTTATTATATACAGCAATTTTTAAAAGCAACAAAGAAGATATCGCGTCTTTGTTTGCAACAGATGGCAAAGGTAGGAAAATATTTCGCTGTGTTTTTTCGCAAAAGCGTTTTCTTATGTTACTGACGGTTTTGCGTTTCGATGATCCCAGTACCAGAGAAGAAAGAAAGAAGACAGATCCAGCTACACATATATCTGAGTTGTATGATATTTTCATATCAAACTGTCAAAAATATTATACTCCTGGTCCTCATATGTGCATCGATGAAATGCTTGTTAGATGCCGCTGTCGCTGTAAATTTCTCATGTATATGCCAAAGAAACCAGGCAAATATGGCATAAAGGTTATGTGTATGACAGATGCTTCGACCAATTATCTCTACGATGCTTATATATACTGTGGAAAAGACACCGATGGACAAGGATTGACTGATGAAGAAAAAGAGTTTTCAAAACCCACACAGAGTATTTTACGCCTGACAAAACCAATTCAAAATACAAACAGGAACATTACCGGAGATAATTGGTTCACATCAATTGAGGCAGTAGATCTTCTGAAGAAAAATGGTCTCACGTACGTGGGCACTATGAATAAAATCAAACGAGAAATACCTGCGGATTTTTTGCCCAAAAGATCACGACTTGTAGGAGAAACTCTTTATGGCTTTACGAAGGAAATGACAATGATCTCGTATGTACCGAAGCGCAACAAAGCAGTCGTTCTTTTATCATCCATGCATCATGACAAGTGTAATGATGAAGAAGGTGAAAAACCAGAAATTATTTTGTTTTACAATTCCACTAAAAATGGTGTTGATGGTCTGGATAAAATGTGCAGTAACTATTCTTGCATTCGGAGAACCAAGCGATGGCCACAAGTCCTTTTCTATCGTTTGATCGATATATGTGCAGTTAATTCGTATGTTCTGTATAACTCTAAAAACTCAGAAAATGCAAGAAATATTGACAGATACACTTTTCTAAGCGAGATAGCTGACGAACTTTGTAAACCTCACATGTTGCGCCGTTATAACAATCCCAAAATTTCTCGCGACGTTCGTGCTTCTATTAAGAGAATCTTGAAAATAGAAGATACAGACCCTGGCCCCCAAACATCTGAAAAGCTAGAGAAACGAGGAACGTGCACTGTATGTCCAGCTAAGAAGAAGAAAAGAACATCATACCTCTGCAAAAAGTGCAAGAAACCCGCATGTCTGGATTGCCTAGAAAAAATTTGTGTTGTTTGTTACCATAATTAATCTTGTTTTTTTTCTATGGGACACAATACTGAAAATGATTGATTCTTATTTTTTACTTAATTGTTTTTTAAGAAGAGAGTACTTTTTGTTTAATTGTTTTGTTTTTTTTTTAATTCTATTATGATTGATCTCATGTCTACAAAAACAGACCAAAAATAACTGCCATGTTTCTCAGCGTTATTTAATTAAATTTTTCTATAATTATTGCGACCAGTGTGTTTTATTTACGAAAACAAACTCATATTCTTAAAAATAATGTAATTAATTACATTGCTTATGCTGTAAGTATCCTGAATTTCGGCTTTTTAGTATTACGTCAAAATGACGTCACCTCACCAATACTGTGACCCATATTCACGTCACCAGTTGAAGGTTAAATCAGCCTTTTCTGTGTAATTTTGGTAATATTCCTAACTTATCATCAGTCTTAGCAAAAAGAAGTAGGAACATACTACAAATATTAATTAAGTTATTTTTTTTAACTTAAATAGAGATTGTATATTTCATTTGCTGCCTCTTCGGTACTGTAACGTTCTGTAACGTACTGTAACCGGCCAACGGCCGAAGCTGGGATTGACTATTGGGAATTGATCGAGAACAAATTATTTCACTTAATAAATTATATTATTTAAAAGGTTCTTTACATGAGGAATGCAGCAAATACTTAACTTTTGAATTGTTTTTCTCAATTGCCAATATCTAGTTTTTTATTAGTCTAGATTTTTATTATTTTTCATCGACTTCAGACTTTCTAATCAATCCCGACAACAAAAGTTCTTTCTACGTCAAAGAAAAATATTCAAAAGCAAGTTTCATATTTCGAACATACCTTGGTAGACGTAGAGGTTTTATTCGCTCGGCTATAAACCTCTACATCCCCCCCGGTAAGAAAAAAAATTTCACAGTTCATCTGAGAAATTTTCCTAACTCTCTCTTAAAACAGCCTACCTATGGACGAACTCAATTTAATACATTCAATGATGCCAATAAAGACTGAATGTAACAGTAAGCTGGAATGATTTTAATCACATCGCAACAACAACAACAACATGACACACATTAACATAAAAACATTAAAATTATAATACGACAAACTGACAATCATTCCAACTTTGGACAAAAAAAACGTCCAATAAAAATTTATCCACAGAATCGACACCATTGTTCACTGCAAAATTAGTCCAGGAAAACAATTTTTATCAATTTAGAAAAGTAACTATGTTTCCTATCCTAATGGAAATAAATAAACAACTGACCGTCTTGACTATTAACAACATAAACAAGTAATGCCATCAAAGACCTTACTATGACGCTCATTTGTGAATCTGGTTTCCATATCTAATTTTACTTAACTATGCAATTCCCCCTTCGCGAGACACAACCTGAAATTACAATACACCCTTGCATTCTGTCCTAACCAAACTCCCATATCTGTAATTCCTTATCATGTATGATGTCCAACTCAAGACATCCCCCAAACGCTATGCGCTTGATGAGGCACACGATAACCAATTAACAGCTACCTAATCATCTTACTATAAATCCTAAACCCCTTAATGAATATAAAATTACCCCAAAACAGATCACTTTCATTTTAACATTTCGCATGGGTGTATTTTCAAAAGAAGTGGTTGTGCTTGATCACAGTGCTCGATACTCAGCTTTCATTGTTATATTATGAGGAAACCAGATCCATTGAATTTCCCTAGAAAGAAAAACGTATTAGTCAACAATCCAAAACAAATTACAGTCACATCCTATCTTATTTCATAAAACTATAACCTACTTTTTTTCTATACCTAACCAGCAAAATACTATTATTAAAATTAAAATAAATTTGTTAAGTTTCTTTCATTCTTTATCAACAAATATTTACATTTCACAATTAAATAATTGATACATAGACGTCAACCATCGGATCTGTCATTCAAGGATCATATAAGACGTCAAACATCGGATCTGTCATTCAAGGATTATATAATACGTCAAGTATTGGATCTGTCACTCAAGGACTATATAGTATACTTTAAAAAGTAAAAGTGTAAAGAAAGTTAAACTATGACAAAGACTTTTTACACAATACTTTTTCTTTCATACTATTTAACCGACTTCAAAAAAAGAGGAAATAATTATAATACTAAATTCGACTAAATGTTGTTACTTTCTTTTAGATAAATAACTTAACCAAGATATTAGAATTAACTATTATTGTGATACTCTTAAAAAAAAACGGTTTTAACTTATTATGATGAACAATTTGTTTTCTCCCACCTGTTTCTGAAAATAATAATTATTAGAAAGACCTCAAAATAAACTTTTAAGGACCTCTGTATGGGCTAGCAAGGCTTGATCTTTTTATTAAAATTAACTTTTGTTTAATTTGGGCTTTACGTATATTTCTTAACGCCCTCGTAATAAAAATATTATCTTTATATGATGCCTTGTGAACAAGCGTTTCATCTACGTTAAAACAACCTAACCAATCGGAGGAGAAAGCAAACTGTTCAGTAAATTCGTTATTATTATTATCATCAATTATTATTTGTTTTTGTAGATTCAACTCGTTGATCCTGTCTTCATAGGTGTCCGTCTCGTACTGCACGTCGTCCAACTGCCTCTGACCCTTTTCCTCACTGTACACATTTTCTATAATATTCAAGCGTTTATCGTTTAACATCGTGTTATTATTTCTTTCTAATACTTTGCAGTTCTCATTTTGCTTAGACACAGAATCTTTAAGTTCAACTACCTCTTGACGCAACTCTTTGTTAAACTTAATGTTATCCTTCAGACTTTGCTTCAATTTTGCAATTTCTTTACATTGCAATTCTATTTTATTTTCACTTTCTAACAGTTTTTCTTTCATTTTACCATATTCGTCGTTGTGTTTTGCTATAAGTTTAATTCTTGACTGTTTTTCTTGTTTTAATTCTAAATGCAAAGCTTGGGAAGATATCTCATTATTTTGTACTATTTTTTTCAAAGCATTATTTTTCTCTTGAAGGTTCAATAACTCTTCTTCTTTTTCATTCAACTTATTAGATATAAAATCTCTTTCTTTGCTAGTATTCTCAAATTTTATTTCTAAAGCTTTTTTCTCTTCCGTTACACACGCAAGTTTCTTAATAGCCGACTCTAAATAACCCTCTTTAACACGAAGCTCCTCTGCAACAATCTTTCTCGCATCAGCAAGTTCATTTCTTATTGCTTTTATCGCATTATCTTTACTAACTATACCTTCAGATAGCTTCATGTTCGTTTCATTTAAGTTTTGACATTCTTGTTTAAGCTTTTTATTGAGTAGGTTTACCTCCTGGAAGGACGAACTCATTCCCTCCATTAATTCGCATTTTTGCTGAATTATTTTCTGCAGTTTAACTACTTCTTCTTTTAGATCCTCAACTTCTTTTGTCAATACCTTGTTACTCTGTTCGATGTGACCATAATAATGATCAGCAGTGGCATTATTTTCATTTGCCGCAAACTCTGACATAAAAGCCTCTTGAATAGCTTGAAACGTTGTTTCGTAACTTGTGATCTTTATATAAAAATAATACGCTGCCCCCGTTAAATAAGCCGGCAATACTGCTACTTTGGCAGCATCGTCCCAACCATTTATATTAGAAATATATAAAAATTGTTTGAAAAATTCGGCACAACTGCCGGGATACCCATTATACTTTTCCGCCATAATAATAATCAACTATCTACAACACTTATCTTTAATAACAGCTGTAGTCCGTTCTCCTTTTAATATTAAGCATCCTCATGTCCTTACATCATATGGCTCCGACTTTACTCTTTATTCATCTCTCCGTTTCGTTATTATTTCTTCGTTTCTGAAAACTTGGTAATAGTGATTAATAACCGAGCTTCTTCGGGATCGGGTGGCGCCTCCACTGTAACGTTCTGTAACGTACTGTAACCGGCCAACGGCCGAAGCAGGGATTGACTATTGGGAATTGATCGAGAACAAATTATTTCACTTAATAAATTATATTATTTAAAAGGTTCTTTACATGAGGAATGCAGCAAATACTTAACTTTTGAATCGTTTTTCTCAATTGCCAATATCTAGTTTTTTATTAGTCTAGATTTTTATTATTTTTCATCGACTTCAGACTTTCTAATCAATCCCGACAACAAAAGTTCTTTCTACGTCAAAGAAAAATATTCAAAAGCAAGTTTCATATTTCGAACATACCTTGGTAGACGTAGAGGTTTTATTCGCTCGGCTATAAACCTCTACAGTACTTTCTTCAAATTCAATGGACTTAGTCGAATCACCATCTGAGTTATCATTCTTTTCATCGCCGTCACTATCATTATCTTCTTTATAACAAGCATGACACACAAATGAATCTGTTCTGATATCATCTGGAATATGCATTTGATGTTTAGACGGAATACATTTAACATGATAAATAGACGAACACATATCACAAACAATACGACTTTTTACAAATTTTGCATGTATTTGTACTCATATTTTCTCGTGAAGTTTTCTTTTTTCCCTTCGTAGTTTGTTTTTCTTTCCTTATTTTATTTTCTTTTCTATTTTTTTCCTTTTTTCTTTTTTACGTAAATCTGCCTCTTTCTGTTCTCTTTGTTCCTTGTACATTTCCTTGTATTTTGCCGACGTTATCGCAAAAGGCATTCTTTTTATTTCTCGTTTACCTTTTCGTTCTGGTGTTTTGGGTAAGGTCAAATATGAACCTAGATCTGAATTGCGTACTTTAAAAGCTGGACTAGTTTCTGACAATATTTGCAGAAGTGGCAAAGCATCTTGACTGCAAGTTACTGTATTTGTCAGTTTTGTTGGAGTCTTCTCAAAATGATTAATTGTTTCTAAAGTAACTTGATTACTTGTTTTAATCTCTGTTAGAATTCCTGAGATGGGACATAAGCTATAGCTTGAGTCAGAGTGTGGTGGCTTCGTTAGTAAAACATTCTGGAGAATTTTAATCGGAGGTCTTAGAGTTATAGTTTGAATGTTTAAAACGACAATTTTTTATTAGTTGAATATCAAATATTACTTAATCTAAATCCGATTCTACATCAAAATCCGGTTGACCCGAAAAACCTTCAAGATCGTCTTCTATATCATCATTTCCGACAAGTTTCACATAGAAATCGTGTGAGTCTTGCGAAATCAGTTGTAGCATACTTTTTAAATCCCTCAATTTAGCGTCAGGGACAAGTTTCCCTGTTGGCCAAAGTGGCTTCATTTCCGCTTTTGTTATAAAATATTGTCTTCCGCAAACATTTTTTTGTAAGTCCACTATCTTAAAATCTTCATTTAAATTAGTTTTAATGTAAATTTTAAGCATTTCATCCTTTTCATCATAATTTCTTTAGTATGAAGCCATGAAACTTTCTCTCTGTCTATCGTTTTCTTTCTGTTAACTATGTTCTTTACTAACCTTAATGATGACAGAAAATCTTCATTATGCATTCGGTGTACTTGCATAGGGTTTGTTTTTTTACAAGTTTTCATAACCTGAATATAATCGTCCGGTGTATAGAGTCTCTGTTGGCGTTTTAATGCACATTCAATCTTTCCAAAATCTGTATATTTGGCAGGAAGCTATGCCCTGATTCAAGAAATTTTAGATTTATCTGGTCTAAAGTTGGATGTTCATTCAACATGGCTTTCAGCATTAATATCAATTTAATATTGCGGTTTTGACCACCACATGAATCGCTCCATAAAATTAGACATTTTACGTTGCTATCAAGCCTTTCTGTGATGTGTTTGATGAGACAAGACCCCACTTCTTGAGCGCCTCTGCCAGCTTCTCCTTCTACCCACACATTACAGTGAGCTTCGTCTTTGCTTCCATGATGTATACCTAAATTGTATACACAGAGTTGTCTTTTGTAAAAGACGATATAAGTTAGTATACGCGGTAAAGGTAACGTTTTTTGGAGATCAAAAGTCAGAGTTTCAACAGTGGGGTCATCTTTAGCTAGTTTCATGTCAGTTCTCAATTGGTTTTGTAGAGATTTTGCGATTTCTTGATGCGCTGCTCGTTTTTGTTCAATGTCAGCTCTATTTGGTTCTGACACCACATGAATTTGACTTTTAAAAAAGTCACACTTATTACACGTATCTTTTTTAAGAGGCTTGGTGCGCAGATTAAATTTCGTCAAAAACAATTTGTTGACTTTTGCAGCAGACAATTTTCTCACGCCGGCAGTTTTCACTTCATCGCTGTATAACTCGTATATTTTTGATAAAGTCATATCTGCTCTCAAAAACTTAGCCCCTTCTGTTTTTTCTCGGCGATAGTGCGATAATTGCAACCGCCATGCACACCACGATTATCTGTAATTGAACTGCCTGATCGCATCTTACAAAGCGACGTATTTATTCGTTTTGCCGACGTCTGTAATGTTTTGACAAACATATCTCTACAAACAGATACACCATCTAGAAAATATTGGCGTGAGTAAGACTTTTTCTTTGAAACCTGGGTTATATTTTCAGTTGCAACGTAATGACGCTTTACAGGTTGTTCTTTTATTAAAGCGGTTAAAAACATATTTTGCGCATTGTAGGACCCTAGGGAATAAAACTTTTTAAATTGAGCCAATCTCTTTTCCACTGAAACAATTTTTTCAGCAGAAGTCTCGGTAAGTGATTTTGAGGTTGGTAAAGCATTATTGATATCTGCCCATAAAGCTACAGACGGTTCGTTACTTTTAGCAATGACTGGACGTGGGGTCAGCGGTAAGTATGGAGGTGTTTCTATGCTTTTTTCAACAGCAGTTTCAATATCATCAGTATCAATAGAAGTAAGTATCATATTATTAGCAATGACTGGACGTGCGGTCAGCGGTGAGTATGGAGGTGGTTCTATGCTTTTTTCAACAGCAGTTTCAATATCATCAGTATCAATAGAAGTAAGTATCGTATTATTTTCCTTCACCAAATTAGAAGATAAAGGTAGCGGAGGAGACAAAAGACACTGGGAAGCTTCAGCAGAGACAGTTAGTAATTTAGCAGACAAATTAGGATTGGATATAGCTCCATCACCCCCTTTGCAAGCCGTTTTTACATGCGAATTAAAAACTTCAGCATGCGTACTACACCTTCTTCGCTTGATCAACAAACCTAGAATAAAAGCTCGTTTTAATCACAAATCGCTAATTTAAACATGCCTATGGACTCAATAAGCCTTTTTTGTAATTTAGAATGTTATTTAATTTATAATTTGATAAAAACTTTCATTCCAAAAATCTCTTTATCTCATACCATATCGCCTTCCTGTAGTCCCTTTTGATTGTGGCGCCACTTGGTTTTTTGTTGTAGTTCTGACAGGTACTCTTGATGCCAACGATTCCAAAACTGTTGTCGCATTTGTTCAATAATCTGGTATCAATGGAGTATGTTGAGTTTAGCTTCTAGCAGTATCGGAGACGGTAATGAAGTAAGTGCTCGACCGATCAGGAAGTGCCCAGGTGTTAACGGATCGAGGTCATTGGGATCAGAAGTGAGAGTAGTTAAAGGTCTGGAGTTCGTGATAGACTCAATCTGAGTAAACAGAGTCGACAACTCCACATATGTCAAATGCGCATCACCCAATACCCTAACCAGATGAAATTTTGCAGATTTTACACCTGCTTCGAAAAACCCTCCGAAGTGAGGCGAATAAGCCGGTGAGAATCTAAAAGTTATGCCTTCGCCGTGCCTTACTCTGATCCTAAGGTAAGTAGCTAAAGCACTTGTGTTATAGAAAGAAACAACGACGGTACCACAACACCCAGACCCGTGACCGTGCCAATATAGAAAAGTTCGTTTTCCACATTGACCCGACCGTTGACCCGACCACATTGATGGCGGCGCCATATACAGACCGGCGTGCTCGCCTCTCGGCTACGGAGGTCGTAAAAACACAAAAAATGACAATTCGGCCAATACCCAGATATTAAATCAGTTTCAACTTTGTAATTTTTAACGGGTCTGTTACCGTTAAAGTCATTGGTTCTGAACTCGAGTTTTGTATAATAGTGTACGCGTAACTTTTGCTGCATGTTACGGGTACACTAGGCATTCTAACGGACGGCGTTAATTTGTGGAACTCAAGTATACCCTGCTCGCTGTAAAGCCTCTTAACATTTCATCTTGACTCAAATGACGACGTGACATGTCTCTTAAAACGTACGTTAAATTAAAAAAAGAAAGACAATCTTATCTAATCCCTTTTCATTAATTAATATCATTAAAACAATTAAAACAATTAATATCATTAAAACAATTTTTAATTTTTCTTGCCGCAAGGAATTACTAACAATTTTGCCGCCGTATTTTGTTTTTTCGTCTGTTTTTTTTAAAATTACATTTCAAATTTTGAAAATAGAATAATAGAAGTTTTCATCTGTATATAAACTTTTTATGGAAACTAAAAAGATTTAAAACTATAAAGTAGTAAATAACTAAGGATTACGGTATCCCTAGATTCTGTTGATGTGTGTATAGTTAACTCTTCAAAAATATCCCGATTATACGGGACAATACCAGTCGCTCTAAATCTTCCTTGGATATTCCTTGGCGTTAAAGCGATCGGGTAAGCGGTGGCTACTATGGACGGTATATCTTGAATGGTCATTGGTCTACCGGGGTGATTACGCATCCAGGCAGAACATGCAGTGTTAATCGCTTTTTCAACGGTCCATTAACTGACCTATCAACCGGCTGCAGTTTGTGGGTGCAGTGTGGAGGTAAAATAGCGTAATAATACCATTGTTCTTGCAGTAATCTATGGCGGCTATAGTTATATGGGAAGAGCGATTGTCCAATGTAAGCAGGACTTTGTGTTCCAGTGATGCATTCGAATGGAGTTTAAAATGTTCCAAGAACAACAAAAATTCTCTTTCTTCCATCCAGCCTGATTTATTTCCTGCTCCAATACATCCCAAAGGGCCATGTCGTACAAAGTGGGGCTGGTAATGAACTCGTGGGAAACAAACATTACAGGAATAGCGTTGCCTATAGCGTTTGCAGCAACTGTGATGGTCACCAATGTGCCACGTTCACCCGACGTTAGTGCGCATACCTGTCGCATTCCTCTTCTTTTTACAATTCGATCAAGTTTGTGTACTGTTGTAATGCCTGTTTCATCCATATTATATATGTCTTGAGGTTCGAATTTGTAACGATCTAAAACATTAGCAAGGTTGTCAAAAAATGGTTCAACATTATTCTTATTGAAACTTGTTGCTCGTGATAGACTGGTAGCTTGCGCACACCGGATGGATAGCTCTGGATGTGTTTTCATGAAGCCAGAGAACCAGTCTTCACTTGCTGACTCATTTTCGTCCCAAAATGCTGGTCTTGTGATGTGGTAATGTTTGGCTAAGTCAAAAGCTAATATTCTTGTTTCTTTTGGGGACGATCCGTAGTATATATCTGCCCTTCTTATCACATATGCACATATGGATTGCTCTTTACTTTCAGTAAAAATTTGGGTAACTGGATTATAACCCATACTTATTGTGTGCCCTTCAGGAGCAGTTTATCTTTTTTTTGGTACCGTGATAAAGAGACATGGCACAGATCGAACATTCTTGCTTCAGCACGAACTGAGCGACTTTGACAGATCTCCTCGTATGCTTGCTCATATAAGAGGAGATCTTTAGTTCCTCTGTCGGTCTTTCTCGGTCGATTTCTAGAATTTTTGGACCTTTGAAACAACTACTTATCAACTTAGACATGAAAAATCATCCCAAAAATCAATACTATCATACTATAAAAATTACGCAAATTCTTACCTTGAGCGTCCGAAAAACAAAATGGTCATTAGCAGGCGACCACTTCGCACGGCGTCGCGAATGAGTCTAGAGTCTAGATGACTTAGATGTGTTAGTACACGCACACATGCGCAAATACACAGAACGATACTGTAGATATTGACGATGTTTCAACTGCCCCCTGTTACTTTTGCCTCCGGTCTACCCTACACATAAAATATATTATACACACTTCAATCTCACAAATTATTTATTAACACTAATTACACATTTAGGTACGTTCCGCGATAAATATTAGGCCTCAAAATTAAAATTTAACAAATAAATAAAATTCTCAGGACGAGATCTTATTGAAAAAGACCGACTTTGAGTCGGTCAAAGTCGGCCCCTTAGCAGAATTACTTAGTAAAAGAGTGGTAATTAGGACCTGATAACTAGGCGTCGAGCGACGATGTTTGTCAGCGTCACCCTTGCGACGCTCCTGCTGTTGTTCATTGGACTCCTTGATGTACTCCCAGTTGTTCACAAACCTCTGCAAGTACGGCGTTATCTGTGGCAAAAAAAAATTCTTATCCAGGAGAGCACGTAGGTCACGATTGGCTTTGAAGGGTGTGCGCATCTCTCCAGCAAACATCATTTGTGCAGGTGAACATCCTGTAGTGAAACAAGGGGCACTGTTTAACGCTAACCTTACCTGAGGTAGTTGTTGAGGCCATGTACGATGTTCAGTTTTGACTAGTATGGCGAGCTGGGTTTTAAGTTCTCGGTTCTTCTTACGTTCTGTGGGATTAGCTTCAGGATGGTAGAGTGGTATCAGATTCTGTTTAGACGTGCTCAGCGATCACTGCTTAAGGTAATGTCCAGGAAACCTTTCTTATATTCTACCCAAAGGCTTTATGCGGATGTGAAAGTATTGACAGTGTGACAATTATTTATCATGCAAGTTACAATACGACAACATAAACTGTTAAGCTACAACCCATTAACACAGCAGACAAACAGACGTAGGCCGCCGCAAGTGTGTGAAAGGATTAAGCACAACACAACTTTCTTTCTTGCTAGCTTTTTGTACAATAAATTAAACACGGCACTAAATATCTATCCTAAAGTATTGTTTGAATTCAAAACCTTAATTAAGAACCATTTATTGGATGGAACTTAACTACTCTGAGACAGAATCATTATTAACATGATAGAAATAACCCACATTTAACCACCAAACGCTCTCATACACATACACGCGCACGCACACAAACACAAAGACATTTATACACATACGTACACACAATTCTAGATCTTAAGTAATTTGTTGAAGCTCTGTCTAAACCTTCATGGTCCGGGACCCTGGAGTCCTGTAATACAGGAATATCCTAGTTTAAGCTCCAGTCCTCCCGGGTGTTATATGTTTTCTCTTTTAATTTTAAATGTATAATTCTTTTAGGCTTATTTTTACTTAAATTTAAGTTTGGAATAGCAAAACATGTAACAATTCGTTGGAAAATAAACAAATTTTCATTTATTTGTTTGACGCCCATTATGAACATAAATTGCTGCATGGTGGCAGAAACAAACTGTTACACCATTATCTGATATAATCCGGCGCGGAAACCCAAATCGGAGAAAGTAGTCGTTCACCAACAAGTGAGCGCACGCTTCGGCTTTCGCCTCCTGCAGCGCAGTTTTCTTTACTGGAGATGGCTGCCATTGCGATAGCTATTGATGAAGAGGAAACAGAAGCAAGGACTAAGAAGAACCAGGTTAAACAGAAATGCATACTGATGTTATATTTCCGTGGCCGCCGCGGTCTGGTCGCCAGTGTGCGCTTGGGCTAAGTGCCCCCGCGCATTAGGCGGCCAGGTCGCGCGACCAAACCGCATGACCTGGCCGCCGTAGCTGCGATTCATCTGCGACCACGTAGCGACCACATTTTGTCAGTTGAGTTCACATCGTGCTCAGAAATGGACGTCGAAGAAGGAGTTATTGTTACACTGATTTTATTATTACAAAAGCGAAAGAAAAAAAGAACAAAAAACAAATTTTGGATTCACCCATTGTTACGGAATAGGCTTACAAAAGGAATATATCATACATACTTTCCAGACGTATTGCAATATGAAGATAATTTTTTTAACTATATGAGAATGTCTAAAAAAACTTTTTACGAGATCTTGAATGTTCTAAAACCACATATTACTGGATTCCGCCCATTTCGGGAGTGCATCTCTACTGAAGAAAAATTGGTTATAACTTTGAGGTAAGATGTTACTGTTTAATTAATTTTATTTTTATATATATTTTTTTATATTTTTAAGAAATCGAACCCGCAATCCTTGGTATTACAACGTGCGATTTTTGTACAATATAGTATCATCATATTGTATAACTATTGTATTTAATGAAATGATAAACAATTAAAAAGGTTTAGATATTATTTATTATTGCTTAATAAAAAGATACAAATAAAACAATCCAAAACATTTAATCATTCGGAAACAGTTCAATGAAACCCGAAGCTTCAGATTCATTTGCCCTGCCTGTCAGACGCAGCTAAAACAGCTGTTGTAAATTTAATTAAAAATTTATTAATATTTTGTGTAAATTAACCGTAATTAGGCTTAAATCATAAAAACAAAACATAACAAACAATAAGTGACGTGTAAACAAACCCTAAAATACAAATTAGGTACTTAATACAATCTGACAAAGCTGCCCGCCGGCTTTGACAACGAAATTTAAAAGGAGTTAAACGGATTATCTAAAACCAGGGGAGTACTGTTTTCAATTATTATTTATATTTAGCTTGATTGTGAATCTTGACTCATAAATTACTTACTTATTCAATTAAGTTGAGGTTACCTATAAATTACGAGTATAGTAAACCGTACATAGTGATAATTATCAACTATTTACCTACTGTAATACTGTTTTCACAACATTTAACACTGCACAAACCTCACGAAAGTGAGACTCGTCACAATTCATCACATTCGGCCTAGTTGTGCCTCTCTTTACTTGACGTATAGTGGAAGTAAAGTTGATGAAAACAACCTTTTGCCGCAGACATTGTACTTCTAACACTTATCAAAATCATTTAATCAATTAACGTGGGCGATGTTGATAGTTATTTAAAACAAATCTAGTATAACTTAACTAAATAAACTATTTTTAGTATTGGATAAAAATACCCTCAAGTAAAAATTTATAAAAAAAACAGTAAATCTGTATATTTTGTGCTAAAACCCTATTATTATATTTTATATAAGAGACTTGATTGTAGATTTGTAGCTATCTATCAAAGTAAAAACAACCATCCACGTTTTTAATAAATATCAAAGTAGATACTTACTCTGTTAGTTTCCCGGCTCATAACATAAACCCAAGTTTAAAACATCTCTTGTACACTTCTTTTTAAATAATTCCAGGTGAAGTCAATATTAATCATACAAAATGACTACCCGGAGTGGAATTATGACCCGAAGAATGGCTTCACAAAACACCGAGGTGAAACTCAAAATAGCGCTTGAGGAATTGAAACAGAGTAGGGAAAGCTGTGACCAACTTCTTAGGGAAAGAGATGAGAGTGAAGCAGAGATCAAAATAACTATTGACAAGAACTCTCAACTCAAGAAAGAACTAGCTGAATTACATGCCCAACACCAGGAAGTCACTGAACACCGTGACGAGCTACTGAAGACCATCAACACCTTTGACCAGTGCAGTAATCTCTTCGAACAAACACTTGTGCGCAATAATGAACTGGAGATCGAACTTCGAGATGCCAACAGGACATTATTGCATTTAGAAGAAGAAAAAAACAACCAAGAGTTCTCGCAGACCTTGAACCTTTACGAGGAGTTGATTGGGAGCCCTGGTGGGCATGCAGTAGTTTCAGACTTACGTTTAAATAGCAATTCTGCTCAATTATTAAAAACTAACAAACAAATTAGGTTATCAAGTAATAATAAGGCTAAGAAATATATAAAAATAAGTAAATTCATTACAAAAACCAATAAATTAATTAAAAAACAGAAATGCTTTTACAATAATATATTGTTAAGAAAACAACGGATAGAGTTAGTAGACAGTTTAGAAATTTATAATAATAAATTACATGAAAGTAGATGTAAATATGATGTGGATATTGAAAGGCTTCAGGCTGACATCTCAAGGTTACATGACTCATTAAAATCCATGACTATTAAATATAACTCTGCTCAGGACCAAATTAATGAGCACATCCTGGCTGCAAACAAACTCTTAGAATTAGACAATTCCAACCAAGATTTTAAATCACTACCCAATATTAAAATCACCCAGGTATTAGATAAAAGTCTACAGATGGACGCAAGCAGACAGTTGTCAATATCTGCATCTCACTCTCAATTAACCTCATGTAAGCCTGTAAGCAATGTTATTGTTTTCTCAGATAGGTTAGGAGTTGGTTACGGCTCATTGTTACACAAGTCAATTAAGTGTAATGTAACTAACAATTGTATGCCAGATGCGTCTTATGATCAAATTATGAAACGCATAGAAAACAGTAAATTTAATAGTCAATCAATACTTGTAATTTTAATTGGTAATAGCAAAAATATAACAAAAAAAAACATTATAAAAAACTTTTCAATCTTGTCTAGCCTTCATGTAAAAAAAGTTGTTTTGTGTGCCCTACCGTATTGTAGGTACCAAACAACGGAAGAAAATGACAAAATTCATTTATTGAATAGTGTATTTTACAATCTAACAGAACGTCATAGTGACAAGTTTGTGTTTTTTGACACAAACAAATTTACTAACAATAAATTTGTATTAACGGGCGGCTTTTTACACCTGCCATATAAATTAAAAAAACAAATTGCTACTTTGTTAGCATATAATATTAACAATTTATTAATTAATAAAAATTCAAACTGTGACCAACGTATTAGTAGTAGTACTAATTTAAATATTATTCCTGTGACAATCTCAAATAATTTAAACTAAGAGAGCAGACAAAAGCTAAGCCTACCTTTAATATTGTGCACCAAAATATGCAAGGCTTGGCTGGCAAAGAGTTAGAATTAGCCTTATTCTTACAAGATTTAAATGTACATGTTCTATGTTTAACAGAGCATTGGATTAATCAATATGAGTTAATGATAAACATTGAAAATTATAAAATCGGCAGTTCGTTCACAAGGAAGTCCACTACGAGGGGGGGGTCACTTATACTATTAAATAGCGAGTTAAACTGTAAAGAACGTAAAGATATAGTGTCACTTTCGATTGAACGAACTATTGAACTAGCATGTGTTGAGCTAGAGCAGTATATAATAATAAGCGTGTACAGCCCCCCATCAGCCAATTACCAGCTTTTTGAATCCAATATGGAAGAGGCATTGAAAAAAGTATGTAGTTCTAGTAAGAAAATAGTTGTGTGTGGAGATTTTAATATCGATATATTAGTAAATTCACCGAATTCAACTCGTTTTCTTAATCTTTTTAAATCCTTTAATTTAATTAACTTATTTAATGAACCAACAAGAGTGACTCCCACAACAGCAACTTGCTTAGATAATATTTTTTGCAATAGCAATGTAATAGATAAATCAGTTATAAATTATTTAAGGTCTGACCATAGTGGCCAGAGGGCGTCGTTTGAGCACCATCATGTCCGAGGAATTATAGATGCTGTCTGCAGGCCAATAACCGTAAATAGAATAGACCGATTTAAAGAAAAAATTTGTGATGGTATAGATTCATTAAAATCTAGCAGTTGCCATAGTGTTGATCTGTTATATGAGGATCTTTTTGGCTTGATTAAAAATGAATTTGATAAAATTTTTACACAAAAAAAATTTAAAGCAAATAAAGTCAGGTGTAAGTTTAATGAATGGGCTACACCTGGTATTTACAAAAGTAGAAGAACATTATATGACTTGTATAGTCTAAAAGCAAACACTCAGAACCCACAGATCATAGATCATGTTAGAAATTACTCTAAAATATTTAAAAAAGTATGTGCCACTGCAAAATCAAACCATCTTCGAAATATTATTTTGGGTTCTGATAATAAAGCAAAGGCCACATGGAACATAATAAATAAAGAAACATGTAGGCGTAAACAGAATGATCACACTTACTCTCTTCAAATTGGGGATAAAATAATTAACTCACATGCAGAAGTTGCAAATGCTTTCGAGGAATTCTTTTCAAATATAGCTCCCTCTACAACTAAAGAACTGACTTCTTCTGCTGAACTAGCTGAATCCCTTCTCAAGTCGGGTGTTGATGAGTGCAAAACTCCATTTAATTTTAGACATATTAACCCTGATATACTAATAAAAACTTTCAAGGAATTAAACATGAAAAAAACTGAGGACTTATGGGGGATCTCAGTCAATATTATCAATACAATTATAAATACGATAGCCCCTTATCTTACAATTATTTTTAATAAATGTATTGAAGAAAAACAGTTTCCTACTTTGATGAAATTTAGTAAGATAATTCCTTTATATAAATCAGGCGAGAAAAATGATCCTTCAAATTTTCGACCAATTTCAATTTTACCAGTACTTAGTAAAGTTTTTGAAAAAGTAATTTTTAATCAACTTTTATCACACTTTGTCCTCAATAAATTGTTACATAAAAAACAATATGGCTTCACGAAAGGTAGAAGCACTACAGATGCTGGAGTTGCACTCTTGAAACACGTGTTTGATGCTTGGGAAAGTAGGCAGGACGCTTTGGGAGTTTTTTGTGATCTTTCTAAGGCTTTTGATTGTGTGGACCATCAAACTTTACTGAAAAAACTTAGACACTATGGTGTTTCATGCGATGCCTCAGATTTAGTAAACTCTTATCTCACAGGCAGAACACAAAAAGTTTGTATCAATGGAGCTGAGTCTTCTGGGTCGCCTCTTACTATGGGCGTGCCGCAGGGTTCGATATTAGGGCCTCTGCTCTTTCTAATCTACATAAATGACCTTCCATCTTTTACGAAAGACCTCTGTGAGACGGTGTTATTTGCAGATGATACTTCATTGATTTTTAAAATCAAGAGAGGTAAAGACTCATTTGACGATGTAAATAATGCACTCTCGCAAGTATTGCATTGGTTCACCACCAATAATCTTATGCTCAATGCAAATAAAACAAAGTGCATCAAATTCACAATGCCCAACGTAAAACTTGTCTCGACACATATTACTGTAAAAGATGAACAACTTAATACATCTAGTTCCACTACATTTTTAGGAATCACTTTAGATTCCCGTTTGCAATGGGGTGCGCATATCGAGACTCTGTCGGGAAGACTTAGCTCTGCTGCTTATGCCGTGAGAAAGATAAGACAACTGACTGATGTTGAAACGGCAAGATTGGTGTATTTTAGCTATTTTCATAGTATAATGTCATATGGAATATTGTTATGGGGCTCAGCAGCAGACATTGAATCTATATTTGTACTGCAAAAGAGAGCTGTACGGGCAATTTACGGCCTTGGACCCCGAGAATCCTTAAAAGAACTGTTTAAAGAAATTAATATACTAACAGTAGCATCCCAATTTATTTATGAAAATATAATGTATATCCGCAAAAACCTGTCCTTATTCCTTAAGAAAAGTGACATTCATAATCTTAACACCCGAAATAAGAATAAACTTGCCGTTCCCAATTTCAGACTGCATAAAGTAGGTAATTCGTTTATGGGAAAATGTATTCGCTTTTTTAATAAATTACCAGCGTCTATTGTAGAACTGCCCCTGTTAAAATTTAAATCGCATATTAAAACAACTTTAATGAAAAAAGGATATTATACTGTAAATGATTATATAAATGATAAAAATATTTGGAAATAAATACTGCCCTGCTCGCACAGGTACATTTATCTTGTAATGTAAACTATTTACTATTTAAAAAGAGGCTGACAATAGTGACCGAGTTTCTTGCGCTACTTCTTCTCGGCGCTAGCCCAAATTGTCCCGAAGTAGTGGTAGGGAAAAAAAATTGGGACGTGTAAAAGCGCTTAGTTTAAGCCTATTTACAGAAATAAATTGGTTTCATTAAATTGGTTTCATTGGTTTCATTTGAGTGAAGGAAAGTAAGGTCGCTAGAAGCTGTGGAGTAGGAAGAAGATGGACGAGGTTGACTTTCTTGACGTTAATATATACTTTGAGAATATTCCAATGTAGATGGATTTGGTTGAGAGTAATTTTCCGTTCTTGGCCGGGTGTAATAGCCTGTATGACCTTGACTATGTTCAAAAGAAGTATTTGGAAATCCATAGCCAGTAAATTGAGGATTGCATTTATATTTCTGGACATCCAGTGAAAAGTGATATAAGTCGAAAATGGCGATTTTTGGGAAATCGCGTTTAAAGTTTCAAAAAATTCCTGCTCTGGTTCTGGTAATGATTTTTAGTATGTGATTTTTAATTTTTCAAAAAAGTGCTACAAAGTATATGTTTATATGGTATTGTCAATTTTGTATGCTTTTACGTAGCATATTGTTAACACAACACTATGCGGCCGCCCCGCGCCCGCTCTTCGGCCCCCTCGCGGCGCACGCAGCCCCGCGCCTGCGTACAACGGACAGTCAGTCTAGATCAGTGAGCAACAGCACGTCGTAACGCCCGCGTCCCCGATACCTATCATTCTGTATTTTTGATAACCGAAATAAAATTAACCGTTAAACACCAACCATATCAATGAATCCCTATCATCTTGTGGCGACCGTGATACAATCTGCAATCAACAAAAGGATCGACGAGGTTTGGATTGCGGACTCGACGTGGGTTGCGTGGCAACGTAACAAAATGGCGTTTTGAAAAAACGGCGGAGGCTGGCGATCGGAGCGAGAAATTCGAGGGAAGTTTGCCCGTTCCTATCCTATACATATCCAGATCCGTGTAGCTTTTTTCTGCGCATCATCATAAAAGTATTTCAACAAGGTCATACTTGTGGCGTTTTGAAAAAACGGCGGAGGCTGGCGATCGGAGCGAGAAATTCGAGGGAAGTTTGCCCGTTCCTATCCTATACATATCCAGATCCGTGTAGCTTTTTTCTGCGCATCATCATAATAGTATTTCAGCAAGCATGTCACCGGAAGACAGATTCAACAAATTATTAAGCTAAAAGGATGTGTCAACTGTCTCCGTAGCGGGCATTATGTTCATCAGTGCAAGTTAGGGCCATGCAATATATGTAAGAAGAGACATAACTCACTTTTGCACTCAGATAAGTCCAATGAACCTGTACAGAGTGCGGAGGAGAGGCCACAAGTGTCTAAATCAATTTCACTATCAACATGTGTAGCCAGTCAAGTATTGTTGTCTACAGCTAATTTGACAATAATGAATAATAAGTCAAAGCAATGCTATCAAGCACGTTGTCTACTTGATTCAGTCAAGATGTAAGTCAACAGTTACAAAGGTTCTGGGAGTTGGAAGAAGTCCCGTTTCAAGCTAGTGATGTCCGCAGAAGATGAAGAATGCGAACAGCACTTCCGGGAGCACACTCGGCGTTTGGAAGATGGAAGGTTTTGCGTCAGATTACCTTTGAAAACTGAGCCTGAAAGGAAGACCTCTGACATCATTACCGGCCTCAGACCTCGAAGATGCCAATCCCAGCCGGCTTCACAGATTCGCA
Organism: Anania fuscalis; assembly: GCA_950371115.1. Taxonomy (NCBI): domain Eukaryota; kingdom Metazoa; phylum Arthropoda; class Insecta; order Lepidoptera; family Crambidae; genus Anania; species Anania fuscalis. The sequence goes on from OX493344.1 coordinate 12,018,749, forward strand.
CGCATTGAGCAAGCCAGACAGGATTTCTGGTCTAGATGGAGCCAAGAATATATTTGCGAGCTCCAACAACGGACAAAATGGCAGACCAGGCACCCTAACCTAAGGCTTGGTCAACTGGTTCTCGTTAGAGATGAGCGGAACTCGCCATTAAAATGGCCTATTGGTCGGATTACCACTTTGTATCCGGGCTCCGATGGCGCCACCAGAGTTGCGACGTACACAATTCACAAGGAACATTGCGACGAGCTATCAACAGGATCTGTCCTCTGCTAGAAGATGAATAGCATCAACATCAGCACCATTCCTGGAGGGCGGAGATTGTTAACACAACACTATGCGGCCGCCCCGCGCCCGCTCTTCGGCCCCCTCGCGGCGCACGCAGTAGGCAAGGACGATATCATGAGGAGCAGGTGAAAAATCATATGACTTGAAAATCATTTGTCACACCTGCTACTTTTTGTCATATTGACTGCTACAAATCACAGACTGTAAAATCATATGTCATGCGCAAATTTCTTTTCATTCGTTGATGACATGTAGCAGAGCGGGTCTAGCGAGCGCAGGCCTTGAGCGCGCGAGCGAGTAGGAATGATTTGCTACAGATGCGTGTTAGAAAAAGACAAACATGCTGTGCTATTTTTTATGCCATCATCGGTGACGAACGATAACGATACAGAGCATTTTAAGAGCTTTAAACTTATGACCGTAAAGTTTAGACTCGTTTGTCATGATTTTTGTTACGAGTGGCAGGTTGAAACCTTCTAGTTTGTTGAATTTTATGCTGAGCGCCGTAAGGTTTAGATTATCTTGTTATGATTTTATAGTAGGGAACGTCGAGCTCGTTTTGTTTACAATGAAGTTTCGTTTTATGTGTGAATTATGATTTTATGATGTTGTTTTTAAATTCACTAGTCGCCCGGTGATTACTAATAGGTGCATACGCCAATGTAAAAATAAGTTTACTCACACATTCAGGATTTAAAAAAAATTCACATTAAAAAATTTTTCATTGTCAGTCCTAAGCCTGTACAAGTATGAGGGGAAGTTAATTGTTTAAAAAAAAATTCTTAAATAATACACACGAACTATATATGACATTTCATAAAAAAGTAGCAAAGTAGCAAGGAGCAACTATTCACAATAAATCATATTTCATTTTAAGTAACAAATAGCAAAAGTGTTACAATATGACATTGCGACAAAAAATCATTGCCAATGATTTATCACAGGTGATTTTATATGACAAAAAATCATCATTTTGTCATATGACAATGACTGAAAAATAGCAATCATTGCCATGCCTAGCACGCAGCCCCGCGCCAGCGTACAACGGACAGTCAGTCGAGTTTAGTGAGCAACAGCACGTCGTAACGCCCGCGTCCCCGATACCTATCATTCTGTATTTTTTGATAACCGAAATAAAATTAACTGTTAAACACCAAGTATATATATTCAATAAATCCCTACCACATATGTTTACAAAAATATTCAGTTTCATCAATATACACCATAATTTTTTGTACCACATTGTGTGTATATTGATATAATTGTAAGTTATATCATTTTACACAATAAGTTGGTAGTGGTGACTAATGTTATTATATTTTACAAATTGACTTATAAAACTTTATCTTTCCATTATTTCAAAAAGCTGTATAAATAAAATCAGTAAGTGAACTTTGCACTTTTTTATGCGAGGGCTTATTATGGAATAATCCTATTTTATTTTTAATTAAATAAATATACACCAAATATACGTACATATTTTATGTGTAAAATAATATAACATACGTGTTAAGTGATACAAGTAGCTTGAAATAATGTGTATATTGATTCTATGGAATAATCATTTATTGCCAGCTTTTACTTTAAGTATGACCTTCTTTTCTTAATTATTATATAAAAACTATCTTATATTGAATTGTAGAAAATTATTTTATTTTTAGGTAAGCGACATCAAAATTGGTTAAGCCGTTTTAATGATTTAGCCACGGCAACAACCTCCATGCAGTTAAATAAAAAATATATACGTTGTAACTTTATGTACTAATTTAACATAACACGCTTCTAGTATTTTGCCTTTTGATTGAAGTGGACCCATAGATTTATAAATAAACTACAAATGAAACACAATTTAATCATATATTTTTTATTTCAGAGTATAATGAGATCCTTTACTTAAACAGATAATTATAGAGATCAATGTAAGACTTATTAAATCAACTGTAACTGTGACAGCCTTACTACAAAAAACTGTCTGATTAACTGTTGAGCCATGTACTTCAAATTGATATGATACCCATATCTTAAAGAGAAGGTACGAACGCAGTCCAGCTTTTTTTTGTAGCAAAGCCTAATTAGTAAATTATTACAAATTATTTATTTAAGAATTGTACAAATTGTACCGAATTGGGTAACATTTACGTAAAGTTTTATTTATTATATTATTTTTAAAAAAAACCAGAAAAATACAACTTGGTTTTTTTCTCCATAACCGAACAATATTCTCGTTATTGTAATTGTATTAAAGTACCTATTATTCAAGCAGTCAAATAAGAAATAATTTGAGACAGTTTTTAACAATTAATCAACCAAAAATAAACATATCTCTTATTTCAACTAAATTACTTACTCGTAAAAAAAAACAGAAAAGTAAAACTTAACAAAAACAAACATGGTTTTCTACTCCATAATCGAACAATATTCTCGTTATTGTGATTGTATTAAAGTGCCTAATATTCAAGCAGTCAAATAAGAAATAATTAGAGCCAGTTTTTAACCATTAATCAACAAAAATTAAACATATCTCTTATGTTCACTATACTACTTACTCGTATATATGGACTGTTGAATAATAATAAACATTTTAAAACTAATCAGTCTTCACAGCTGAGACCCTGTTATGAAGTTTTACATTCTCAAAATAAATACAACAGATTGGTTACATTTCACCTTACATCATCTTCCGACGCTGTAACATCTGGTAGCACATCTCGTAAATCATTCTTAGTTACTAATTGATGATAAAAATCATGCACACTGGGGTCAATATATTCCAAGAGCGATATTAAATCTCTTTTCTTTTGAACCGAAATAGAGACTGGTCCATCATAACATTTTTCAACTGCGTTCAAGGAAACTAGTTCATAATCTTTATTCCTTTTAGAATAGGACATGAAAAGATATTCCTCTTGTTTGAAATTCTCTTTGTAACCAAACTCTGGGAACTGATGTTTGCTAAACTTCATGACGCGCACATCAGTCCACACAAATTTATTGCCAGTGGCATTGATTTTTTTTATTAGCAAATGTTGCTTCGAGAATTTCGCAAAATCATAAAAATCATTTTCTGACATTTCAATAACAGAAAATTTATTGTTTCGTTTGGAAGCCGATCTAACCAGTTGACACCAATCACGAGGATGATGGATATTCATCGATGTTCTTTTTTTGGCTCTTTCTATCAAAGCGTGGTCACTATCCACTTCCATGTGCGTATGCCCCGGTATGAGAAATTTATGCTGGATAGTTATAAGTTGCTCAGATTCTTTAACAGCCAGCATTAATGCGGTTGCTACAATTGAATTTTTGTTTTGGCCGCTGCAAGAATCTGAATACATGATCAGGTGTTTTGCTGTTGGATAAAGTAGAGGCAACCTAGTCATAATAAAATCGTAGAGACACGATGCTATCTGGTTGGCACCTCTACCACCACTTGATTCTGGCCACATATAACAATAAGCGTTGTTTGTAAGAAAATCATGAATAGTAAGATTAAAGACCCACAATTGCCGCTTATAAAAAGCTGACTGGGTATTTAGCATCGGAGTGGGCAGGCATTGCTGAAGGTCAAAAGCTACCACACATATTTCATTATCAGTCTTAGCTATTGCTTTATCGTTTCGTTTTTCTTCGTAGGCCATCTCACAGATTTCTAGGTGTTGTACAAGCTGCCTATTTATTCTATTGTGTTCATCAGGGTCGGTTATATATTTCAGTTTAGTGTTCAAAATGTTGCATTTGTTACAGGAATCTATTGTTGGTTTCTTAAAAGACAAATTCAGATCTTTGAAAACTTTGTTATAAATAGTTTTACACACTGGATTATCGTTTTCAACAGCATACATGCTATACATAGTGTCTAGACAAAGATCAGGGCTAAGATATTTTTTTGATGACTTAGCTCGGGAATAATGACTTTCATAGGCCGGGAATTAAAGAATATATTTTTTAAACGTCTTTTAATCTATCGTTTGATATTTTTTTATAACTAGCAGCGCGTCCTCTCTCGCTTTTTGGTAATTTACCGTATTTTTGAATTTTTTCATTGATTGTTTGTAGAAAACGGTTACTTTCTCTAAGAGTTTTAAGAAAACAACCCTTGCATATCTTAAATTCTTCCGCGTAATATATCAGTTTGTAAGTATTACTAAATTGTCTATGACGCTTAGATTGCTCTTTATTAGTATTCTTTTTTTGTATTTTAATGAGTTTTTCAACGTACCTTGCTCTCTCGTCGTAAGATCCTAAGTTCCAGTATTCAAGAAAAACATATTCTCTTACCTCATCTGTAATGCGATTATTACATTTCATCCTACAATCCTTAAGAGGTGCTAAGTTCCTGTCAGGTTTCATTTTTCCCAATTTAGTCACATAGCATTTACCAGCGTTTCTCCTCAGAAACGCTGGTTTACCTGGCTTTTCGTTCTTCTCTTCTTTCCTTGAGGGATTTCCGTATTTTACGTTTCCTTTTTTGTTCTATTTCTGATTGTTCTGTAATTGGTGTTGTTGATTCTTTATTTTCCTTTTTTTCTCCTTCTTCTTTTTTCTCTTCTGTTATCTGTGTATTTTCAGTAATCGCGTCTTTGGGATGATTTTCACTTACATCTATGTTAATATTTGGTATTTCTGGTTCTTTTACTTGCAAAATCGTATCATCAACTTTTTCTTCTGAAAACTGACTATTATTATTTGGAATTTGAGCATCTTGCAATAGTAAATTCACAGACTCGTCACTTGCACTCTCAGCTGCATTACAATCGCTATCCTCCTTTTCATTGCAAGAATCAGAACTTTTAGATATATGTTTTTTATTCAAGTGTGCTATTTTTCGAGTTTTTTTCGGGCAATAGCTATCAGAACTTGAATCAGAATTACTGTTAGGAATGTAATCATCACTACTTCCAGGGCTAAAATCAACGCAACTTGCTTCATCGTTGCTAATACATTCCTCAATTACATCAGGAGTGACATTTTGCTGAAAACATTGCTCTTCATTAATTTTGTCTGAACTACATGCAACAAGCGTTATTTCTGTTTCCTTTTGATGTTCTTCCGTGTCTTTTACTTCACTACTTGAAAGTCTTTTATTATTATTTTTGCGATTTGCCACGCCCTCCATAAGTTTGTCCAACCGTGCCTTTGTCGCCAACTGCAAAAATATGAACGACTCAATTACTATTTCAAAACACAAATAATAAGTCATTATAGTAACGATGCCTATGCTAAACACCAACCCACCAAAAAACTTATTTAAATAAACTTAAGTAAGTACACTCAAGTTACTCAATCAGTGCCACACGATCAATTTCAACACGTACAACATGCTTTAGCTCAGACTATAACAAAAAATTAACAGAATGAAAGAGTTTAAAAACGTCCATCGTGTCGTGATTATATTTTTATTTATTTATCTCGTAATACTGAAGTTTACAAAAAACCATGTAAGTATTTTAATCCGTCGTAAGCATCCCGAAGCTTATCAAACATCAGTTCCCATGATTTGAACCAAAAACCAACTAAGTATCTGTTTAGAAGCAATATAAGAAGCCAGTACTTACATATTTAAAATATTACAACAAAAAAAATGTTTACGAAACCTGACGGGTTTCGGGAATCAGGTTGTTCGATAATTGTAGGACGAAAGACTAGATGTTTTATTACATTACACACGAGATATGAAACAATACATCTTTATAAAACTATTAACGTAGATAGTTTAGGTATACAAGCCCTCTTATGTGACACTCTAGTATTGGTAAAAAACAATTTTGGCAAAGGATCTCACATAGGACTTTAAAAGTCCGCCACAGCAAATAAAATTTTTATTATTAGTTCAAGTAAAAAGATAATATTGCCAGCAGCTAATTAACAGCAGCGACCTACTGTTTTACCCAGTGCAACTCTTACCCTAAATAAATACAAATGCAAAAAACATATAGCTATTAAAATACATTTAAAAATACTATTATTTACAAATTTAAACACTTAAATAAGTACTTTCTTATCGTACCTACTTTATAATCATATCAGCCATATGACAACCACTGCTGGGTTTATGCATCCGCTAATGACCTTCGGGACTCGACGATCGGTATTATGTACTTCCTACCTACTATACCACAAGCACACATATTATACAAAATCTAAATAAAAACCTTACACGAGTTAGCTGAAACTTGAAAGTATTCATTAGAATCAGGTGTTTTCGTTGCGAACATGTAATTATAAGTATATGATGAGTAGGTACGCCTATTGTAATAATAACCAAAGCATGTTGTAGGTCCCCTTGTTTGTGGGATGTGGCACTTGGAGCGGCGTTGTGAAAAATAATAAACTCCGGTTAACATCAACTTTATTGAAATATAAAATCGGTTAAAATTATGTCAAACTTTAATAAAACAAGCATCACAAATAATCACAATAATCACAACGCACGTGTAAATGACTTAAAATAATTTGTTGTTTCCACACTAAATAATAATAATAAATATTGGACAACATCACATACATTGCTCTGATCCCAAAGTAAGTAGCTAAAGCACTTGTGTTATGGAAATCAGAAACAGCGACAGTTACTACAACACCCAGACCCGAGAAAATAAAGAAAAGATGATATCTATATTGACCTGACCGGGAATCAAACCCAGACCCTCGGAGATGGCGTCACTTTGAAAATCGGCGCTCTCCACTACGGAGGTCGTCAAAATAAGTGTAAAGTGATTCAACTTGCAAAATTTCCCATAATAACGGTCAACAAATTACATAAAATATGTGTAACCTGATACAACTTCTAACTTATCTCAAATTAATGTTACTTAATTGCGTAAAATTGGTGTAAACTGATACAACTTACGTTACGCTTCATGGTGGCTGCTGTGCGCGCGCGCCTGCTGCGGACTGAGCGACTGTTGACTGTGCAAACACTCACCCAATGTTTGTTCTCACTCACACGCTTACTTGACAATGATTTACCTACTCGCTCTTACATTCCGGGGGAAGCCGGGACGTGGAGGCGGGAGGCAATGAATATCATTTTACACGAATAAACGCACACAAAATATTTACAAAATACTTTAGTCTTTTGGTATAACTCTATTAGTTCAGTATACACCTTTGAGAAATTTACGTGCTCAATGATATAACTGTAGTTATATCACTATAAACAAAAAAACTTAATTCGGTTTAAGTTTTTAAACTATACAAGTCAAGTTATATTTGATTTCACTGATGAATTATTAGAACTCTATTATTGTGTATAATGATATATCTTAAGATGTATCAGTATTCACAAATTTCAAATGGAAATTGAGAATAGTGTATAATGGGGTAACTTGAGTTAGATTATTATACACCAATTAAAACTGCATTTTCTTTCGGTTCACAATACTATAACTACACATGTATTATTATACACGTTTCTACTTGTGAATTTGTCAAAAAAGGGCCTACTTATATCAGTAGGCACAAATGCTATTTTCGTCATTTATGAACTTATAGACACGTGAATTAGACAGAAAAATAGCTATTTCTTTATTCTTCGGTAAAGTTTAATAAAATCGAGAGTGATATAACTCGACTTATGTCACTTTTCACTATTACCTGAATCAATTCAATTTGTGCTTTTGATTTTAATAGTTCTGGTATTTGTTTATATCCACTTAATAAAGATAACATAAACATTTTATCATAATCTTGAATACTATCTTCTTGTCGAGCTTTAATGCTCTGCTCTAACACTGCTGTAAGCTTATCCACTTGTCGTGAAGTGCAGTCTTCGCCCTCAGTATTTTTCTTTGTTTTTTTGCGAGTATTTTCAGGATTATCAGTCAACTCATTTGTTTGATTATCGTTTTCTTCCGGCGTCGTTTCTGATAAACTTGCACTGGTCTCATTAATTTCTAAGGTTGGCATAAAAAATTGTAATTGATCAAAGTAAATATAAGCTGATTTACGCTTAGGAGCTGAACCGCTTTTGGCGCCCTTGCGTCTTCTTAACTCTCTCGTAAAGGTGTCTCTTATATTTTTCCATTTCTTTTGAAGACTTAATCCTGCAACATTTTTTTTTTGTTTCAGATATTTAGCAAGTGGGTGTTCATTTGCAGAAATAAGTCATAACTTTCGAATAGGTCACACCACAGCGCGGGAAATTGTGTATGATGTTTGTATTAAAATATGGCAGCTTATGAAACACATTGCGTTTCCTGAACCACATGAGTCAAAATGGTTAGAAGTGGCAGAAGGATTTAAACAAAATGCACAATTTCCTAACTGCATTGGAGCCATTGACGGAAAACATATTGAATTAATAAAACCTGCGCATTACGGTTCACTATATTTTAATTACAAAAACTATTTCTCACTTGTATTGCTTGCGATATGTGATGCAGATTATAAATTCATTTATATAGATGTAGGAGCCTATGGCAAATGCAGTGATTCAAACATTTTTAAAGAGTCAATATTCTACAGAAAACTTATGGATGGTCATCTGAATATACCGCGTGGGACACCTATAGAAGAAAATGGTCCATACATGCCATTTGTTCTTGTTGGCGATGAAGCATTCCCGCTAACAGAAAACATAATGAGACCATATCCTGGGAAAAAATTTAGACAACAAAAAGAAAATTTTTAACTACAGGCTATCTCGTGCACGTCGTTACATAGAGTGTACTTTTGGGATATTGTCGAACAAATGGAGGATTTTTCATCGTCCCATCAATGTAGGAACAAACTTTGCAATTATTATAGTCCAAGCATGTTGCGTTCTCCATAATATCGTGCGATCAAACGATGGATACAGATTTGAAGATACGTTGCATATACAAAGTACCATTAATGATATACGTTCTGCACAAAATGTAAGAGCTAATAGAACATCAGTTCAATACAGGAATCAATTCGCAGATTACTTTATTAATGCGGGAAAGCTTTCGTGGCAAGACAGACTGGCTTTCACATCATAAATAAATAGTATTAGGCATTTTCATATAATAATAATAAAAACATAATTGAAAATATTTACCAAGTTCTCCTTTTTCTTTTTCTTCCAAATTTTCCCCACCAAATATATCAGTCAGCTCCAACCATAATTGCCTTTTTAAATTTTTATTCGAATAATCATCCGACTACTGATTCCATAGAGGTTCTCTGTTTTGAATTTCGATAATGAATCGCTCCGTATCAAACATCCTGTATTCACAAAACACGTGTGGCCGCTGCGACCAGTGCGCGCACACTGATCTCAAATGGTGAAAAATGGTGAATCTCGTTGGTCGCGGCGGCTAACTGGCCGCGTGTTGAGTCGCGATGTTTCTGCTGGCCGCGCGGCCAGTACGTGGTCGCTGGCCGCTGGTCGCCTAGTGCGCGCACTTGCATATGTCACCGAAGAAATAGTTGGCCGCAGCGACCTGGCCGCCTAATGCGCGGGGGCACTAAGAGTCACATCTTTAAAAAGTAAAGCTCATAATCTCGTCAAAATATGGCTTGACATGAGATCAATCGACGCTTTCAACGATGCAGCATTCCTTGGAGAATACATTTTTATAAATCTGTATGTTAAATACAGGATGTCCAAGAGAATAGGACACTCCTTAAAACCACGCGAAAAGCTGGTCATATACAACATCTTTTCCTATAGGAGCAACATTAAAATCGTGATTTTATTATCAGATGCTTCATACATTATCATCGAGGTATGCGTGTAGGTTTGTTATAATAGTGCTTCTCCTCAAGCGCTGCAGTTGAACGTCTTTTTTCCACGGGAAAAGATATTTTAACGCCGAAACGAGCCTCGCTTTCAGACGAGAACTTCAACAAATTAATGTATATGAAGGGCAATATTCACATTATGCCAGATGTCTAAATTACACACTTGAATTATACACCTTTTATTTTTGATATTAACCTATTAACTTCCAGAACACAAACCAACAGTTCTTATGAGTATATCATTATCATGACGACATGATATAAAAATGCATGTTTTATCATGTGTTAACGGATTAACGATTAACTTGCGTTAAATCTTTCGAAATGTAAATCTTTAACGTATAACGAAGTTACTTTTTTAGTAACGGATTAGCGATTAACGAAGTTAATTATTGATTAACGGTGTCCAGCTCTGGATACTATATCTCTTCTTTGACTTTATGTATTGTCGAAACACCAAACGTCCTCTATACAGTAAAAGAGATTCGTCAAGAGTCAAATCTTGCCCAGGGTTAAATTTGTTTCGAAAATTTTGTGTTAGTGTATTGATGAACCCTTAAATTTTTGCTCCTCCCTTTGCATTTAAATCGGATGAATATAAACATCGCGTTAGTTGTTCGTATCTTCTACTAGACATTGTATAATCAATACGGGATGAAAGTACAGCGGATCATCGTAGGTAAACAGTTTTTTCTGGTTTGGGACATGAATATGACCACTTAACAATGTGAGCCCTAGGAACCTTTTTATCTGTTCAGTACTTGTTGGTCGGAATACAGAATTTCGCGCATGGCGTGTATGAGGCCGGTTAGTATTTGTAAGAGATTTCCGTAAGAATTAGTCCTTTCAACTAAATATTCCAACATTTCTGCTGTAAACATTTGATTAAAGACTATTTTTACTTTTTAAATAAAAATAATTAAACATTATTATCAATATTAGTCTTATTTTCAATACAATACTACTACTATTATTAAGAAATCAGTCTAAAAAATCACGGTACTTTCTATTACTTATGAATAATCACAAATATTGATAAATATCTGTCTAAATTAAAAGATCTAACAAATCGTAGGTAGTAATACAAGAATTATCAAAAGTAACAATCTCATATAGCTAATTAGCTATACATATAAACAAAAAATTGCAATTGAAAACTTAACATATAAATGGCAAATATTTTTCCATTTCCGGCACTTAAATAAATCCCCTGTTGTTGACAGTATGAGGCTTTTGATTTTTTTCCATTATAGATCCCCTATTATACCAAATTTGATCCGGAGTTTCGGGCCACCGAAACGTGTTCCCTTTTGATAAAACCATTGTACTTATTTCGTAAGTATCGTTATCAATATTTTTAATCACCCAGGAAAGTATTCTCCTTCGTATTAAATTATAACAAACGTATTTTTCTTAAGCCATATATTTCAGGCATATATCTTTTAGAGGAATATCTTTATCTGACTCTAGTGATACAGTTCTGTGTTTTACATGGTTTATCTGGTCATCATCAGACAACTCTAAATCTTGGTCTTGATATTGTATATTATCTTCTTCTGCTGATGAACTAGATGATTCAATTCTCTCTCTTTTGTTATTAACAGTTTTTGCTCTTGTCTTTTTATTTGAAACTTTTTCTTTTCTTTAGCTATCTTCTTTTTTATAAGTTTTTTTTTTGTCTCTCTTTAATTCTTTTGTTTTTTTCTTCTTCCTTCTGTTTCTTTTCATTTTCTTTCTTAATCATGTATGCTCTCCGAGTCTCACTAGTGATTGCCAATGGAAGACGTTCTTTACTACGCTTTTTTTTGCAGTTCTGGTTCTGGAATTTGGCCAAAATAACGCACGTTTAAATGGCGATGGAATATTTTCCTCTATTAAATTTTGTGGCTTTGAAGGCATGGGCTTAGATACAGTGTCATTTGATTCAGAAGTTTGAATTTTATTAGGAGTAGTATAAATTGCCGAGCAGAAAATTTCTTTTGACACTGTTTTCGTTAATTCTCTAAAAGATTCAATACTTTCCTCTATTATATTTTGGGAGTTCGAAGGCAAGGCTTTCGATATATGGTGTTATTTGATTCAGATGTCTGAACCTGGTTCGAAGTAGTATACACTGCCGAGCAGGCAAAATCTTTGGAAATCGTTTTCGATAATTCTACAACGGATTCAGTTTTTTCGAAGTCTTCTTCCTGTAAATCTGGGTTGCCAACATCGGTATCATTTATATCTGTACAAACTTGTGGCGTACTAGGTTCATAGTACCTTCCATGCATATTTTTTGTGGCCAACACTTCTGGTGGTTTTTTGGAGATGTGGTCAGAGATGTCCAATAAATAAATAAATAAAAAATGTGTTTATTTTGAACAACTTTAGGTACAGTTCATATTGTGATTAGTAAATAAAACACCTTAAATGCTAGTGTTAGTAATCATTATCGTGTAATTATTATTATTATTATTATTTTCTAGTAAGTATTAGATTGAATCAAATTAAAACGAAATTAAATTAAATCAAAACAAATAAAATAAAATAAATCAGATTAAACTAAATCAAATTGAATTAAGTCAAACTACATTAAATCAAATAAAATTAAATCAAATTAAATTATCAATTTAGACAGCTAAACCAAATCAAAATTTTAATGAAATCAATCAATCAACCAAATAGAAATAAAATTCAATCCAATCAAGTTTAACTATTAATAATCATTACATTAAATCACCCTAAGCACCAGACACTTCCAGATAGGTGATGTATACCTATTAGCTAGGGTCTTGAGAATGCCGTTGTTACTGGCACGCAATCTGTTTATCAAGGATGTTGTCTTCTTGCGAATAATAGCCTGAAAGCCATCAACATAGTGACAAGCAAACATCCGTGACGCACTACAAAAGCGCGGCAGCCCCAGCAGCATTCTAAAGATGTTATTATATTGGATGCGCAGGGTATCCAGAGACCTTTTGGTATGACTGACCCAAAGACTTCCCGTGTAAAATATCTGACAATATGCTTTGAAAAGCATGATCTTGACTTCATCGGTACAACGGGAGAATCTGCGAATCAGCATATTTCCTTTGAGTGTGTTTTCCAATGAGTGTTCATGTAAACTAGAAATAGAATTGTCGGCCGCGGAGACCTCACGTGTTTTTGGTGACAATAATTCGAATTCTCTTACTAAACTTGTATTGATTGCTCCGTGGTAGTTGCGGCCACTGTCTGTGGTAACGGTACACTATCATTGGTGGAGCTAAACGCCAGCAGCATTACCAGCACAGTTAAATTTTCTTTCTCATCTCATGATGCTGTATATACATTTTTTTTTTATCTTTGCGCACTATGACCCTTCCAGCTTTTGGTTGTAGGTAAAATGCGCTTTCGTCAGTATTAAAGATTCTTTCAGGGTCAAGCAAGCCTTTATTTTCAAGCCTTTAAATACTTCAAACCAACTGAGTATGTCATTTTCTGAGACTTCTTCTCTCACTTTACTTAAATTTTGCGCTGTACGTTCAGATAGATCTTAATGCCTTTTTAAAAATGAGGAGAACCACGTTTTTCCTGGCCGATTGTTTGTGAACGGACAGGTTTCAAAAAAATTTTCGGTTATTATTTTTTGGACACTATCAAGCAATAGTTCCTTGGTCACAGAGAAGTGTTTTTCAGCCATAAAGGATATCCACCTCACGAGTAGCCTTTCTTCTTCATGTGTAAGTACAGTAGCTTTACAATTAATCAATCAATCAAATAAATTACAATCTATGCTATGGGACTTTTCCCGGTAATTTTATTAAGTAAAGTAATCCTTGTAGCGACATATCTTGTAGCGGCAACAGATATTTTCTCTCCTTTTCTTACTTCTTCGATAGCTTTAGCCATTTGTTTTTTTGTGTAGTCTTTTCTTGGTGCCATTTCTAGGGTGAAAATAATTTTGTTTGTATTAGCAATACGTTGAACCAATTATGGACACCCAGTCATAGACACAATGTCCATTATTGGATAAACTAATAATTTATTGCAGATTTCAAGAGAAACATGAAGATATACTATAACAGGCGTATGACACATGAAAAAAAGCAAAAATAATTAAGTTCACTTTATGGATACTCTGTCCATGATTAGTGTACGTGTTTGAATAATATCCAGTTATGGACACCGGTAAAATTTAGGGTTAGAATGCCAATGATATTTCGGTTATAATATAAAAGTAATGTATTACTATTGATAAATCACTAAATAATATGATTTTCAACAACAACGATAGACCTGCCACAAAAAATTAGTAAAATTGGTCAGTGTACTTGCATCGCCATTCTAGTAATAAATTTCGATTCCCGACACCAAATGACACCGCATAACTAACAACTGTGATGGCCTCAAACAAAATGGCTGTTAGCTGTCAAAAACAGTTGGTATGAAAGCCATAGATATAGATAAGCGTAGCGAATCCTAAGTCTATGGTGAAAGCTAAGATATTGGCATTACTTATCGGTGCTTTCATTTGTAAATTAATTAAAAAAATCAAATTCCCGACTGCTTAAAAAGTGAACTTAAAAGATGAAAACAATATTTAAAGAATCAATTTTCAGTCTGAGGCATCAAATTTATGTTACTTGATTCGACTTTTTACACGGATTTAAATCATCATTATGCTGTTAATGGATTTGATCCCTCCGACTGCAAATTGATTATTTAAATCTTGTTTTCATCTTTTAAGTTTACTCTTTACGCAGTCGGGTTTTTGATTTTTTAATTAATTAATTTTATTTTTAGCTTTTTAGTTTGTAGTATTCTACTACTACTTTTCAATGAACTATAAAGCCTTATTTGCAACTCTTCATTAAAAAAAAAAAGGTTTTAACTCGAGTAAGTAGTGTTTGAAATCGGTTTTTCCCGTTTAATTCATGTACCAATAGGAATTCCGGGTAATAACATAGCCTATGTCACTCCCACAACTGAGACGAATCTAATGACATATCTTAAGTTGAAATCCCTTAAACGGTTTCCCTTCCTATATTTTCAGTGTATTTTTTTGCCTGTTCCCGTAGGAATATTGGAAAATAAAGTATTGAATATTATTAGCACTAAAAAATATGTGACCCTTAGTTAATAAAAGAAAGTTTCAAAATCGGTTTATCAGTATTGCAGATCCGTTTTTCCCGCGTAAGTTCTGATCCCGCGGAAATTTCGGGAAATAACATACCCCTTGTCACTCCCGCAATTGAGACGAATCTATTGATATATTATACTTTAACATCAATTTAAGTTTAGGTTATAGGGCGTGCCAAAGAAATAGATATACGTACATACGTACATACGCTCGAAAACATAACCCTCGTTTGGCAGTCAGGTAAAAAATACTTCGCGTTTGATTAATTTTGGAGGTAAATTCAAAAGATGTCTATAGCTGGTCCGCGTCCAACATAGGCGCCATTACCTTACATAGAATTTCATCTCGTATTTGGAAGCACGAGTCGACTGCCTAATTCCTCTTGAATACTATCTGCTGCTACCGTACCTACTCGTTGATTGCTGATTCCAGAGAGCACGGGCTTTGGCTATGGCACTTGTGTAGGGAGTTTTGAATACAGTTATTTGCAAAGCAGCATCTGCATCTTTGCTAGCAACCATTGAGTGTATGCGCAGCACAGCTCATATGAACTGGCAAAGTATTGAAGTTTTTTTAAATGTCTTCAACGGTTTCATTGCGCTGGTTACGATCAAGCGTATTATTAAGTATGCATTCTACTGTAATAAATTCCAAGTCATCTTCTTCTAAATTTGAATTTAAAAGGCATGATCATCATCAGATTCTGATTCTAAACGACATGATGGCAGATCGGGGAGTAATGTCGGTCTCTGTGCCAAATTGCACAAATGTCTTAACAAAGTTACTGCCATTATCCGTAGTAGTCCTGACAAAAAAAACATAAGTAAGTATTATCAAAAACATAAATTATCATCCATCTACATCAATCTAGGCACCTACAAAGTTTTATTTATATACGAAAATAGACAAAAATCGACTTCAAAAAACAAAAAATAATCAATTGAGGTTACCAAGTACCTACTTGTTTTACTAATTTATATTAGGTAAAAACTCGAAAGAGACTCGAAAGAGGAGCTTATTCAGCGTGTTTTTCCGGACATAAAACAACAATATAATGACCATAATTGGCTGAGTGAAGGAGCAATATTGGCTGCAAAAAACAAAGATGTCGATGACCTCAATGTGACCATTCAGAATTTCCTTCTAGGAGAGTTGATTACTTATAAATCAGTTGACACAGCTACAAACCAGGATGACGCAGTCAACTATCCCACAGAATTTTTAAATTCATTGGAATTGCCTGGACTACCACCACATAATTTGCAATTAAAAGTAGGATCAGTTGTCATCATGCTGCGTAACATAAATCAACCTCGACTTTGCAATGGAACGAGATTGGCTGTGAAGAAGCTAATGAGTAACGTCATCGAAGCCACGATCATCAAGGGAAAATATAAAGGAGAGGATGTCTTGATCCCGCGTATACCGATGATTCCAACGGATTTGCCATTCGATTTTAAGCGTTTACAATTTCCCGTGCGTCTGGCTTTTGCTATGACCATCAATAAATCGCAAGGCCAGTCATTGCAAGTTTGCGGAATCAACTTGGAGTTTCCCTGTTTCGCGCATGGACAATTATACGTTGCGTGTTCGCGCGTCGGAAAACAATCATCATTATATATTTACGCACCGCAAAAAAAGACAAGAAATATAGTTTATCAGAAAGCTTTAAATTAATGAACTGTATATCCAGCTACTATGTACAGCAATGGACATCTTTTGCCCGATATGATGATGATGATAACTTCTCTTCACAATCATTTACTACAATTTCCGCGATTGACACTTGAATCGGCAACATAATTAATTACTGGAACAGCAAAGGCGAACCCGGCCCGCTGATAATGTCTTCACTTGGCTCGCCAGGATTTAACGGAGTAGCGAGAGGCCTCGGTGACTCGGACAAGTCTAGTTGAACCACAATATTGCCGATGTTGTGTTGCTGGCTTTCTTCTATCTCCTCCATATCCTTAAGGTCTTCGGCAGTTAAATTAAGTTCAGAAAATATTATGTTCTCAGATGATGATGACATTGTTGAGTTACTGAAGTTCGGTTTTGAAAGCAGTTGTTGTTTGACTCGCTTTTTCTGTTCCTTAGCCCTATTTAGTCTTATTATTCGGCTCAAATTGTGACCGCACTTGACGCAAAACTTGAAAGTATCAGCGGTTATAGTGAAGCATTCGTCGCATCTTAACAATTGTTGTCTGCAACTAGGACAGGTATTACTGTTGTTCTGCCGTTCAATCCATTTCTTACAAAACGGGCAATGCATTTTAAAAGTTATAACTTCTAAAAAATAGTTTTGAAATAACAATTATATTTTCTTTGAAAGTTTGGTGACAGTGACAGTGAGTGTTTCCTGGTTACTATACTACTATTACGTTTAGTAATATGGCGCAATCGATAAAGACCGAAAAAAAATAGGCTTTACCTTATTTGTTAACATAACCCTGATTAAAAAAAAGTATTGAAAAGTATTGAACCCAGGCAAACTGTATATCTATATTCTATGTATATATAGATATACAGTTAGTGGAATCCAATACTTTTCAATACTTTTTTTTAATCAGGGAAGTGTCTATAATCTCATAACGTGACTTATGTGACATACAAAATAATTATGAACATTATGCTGAACATGTGTACGTGATTTACCCACTTTTTCCGCACACTATGGGGCCGATACTTAGACTATCTGAGTACCTAGCATGATAGGTTTTATGCACACGTTTTAAGTGACGTTTCAATACATTTTCGCCCTATGCTAGGTGCTCTGATAATGCCTTTATAAGGCTCTGAAATACATATGGTGATACGACGTTCACCGGGTCATCTAGTTATATTATATATTTAAATAGTTACATTGAAAAATTTACTCTAATTCTTCAATTCCCTACTGAGCGTAGAGTCCATTTACCCCAAGAAAGTCAAGACACAAAATCCCTATGTAACAGTTACATGGTCTCCGATATTATACGTAGGCATTGAAGGTTGTGAATGTGGTCTATTAGCATCACCACGACGCGATCTGAGATTCAACCCTGGAACACGACCACGACTTTCATCCTCATCAGTTTCAGAAGAAAGTTGTTTCGGTCTTGTAATTAAGCGGGGAGGCATTTTTTTCTTTCTGCTTTTTTATATAAACTATGTGTTTAGTGTCTGCTATTTTTCGGGCTCATAAGTCTTGTCGGATTCTTCATCGGAAACAGCATCTAAAGTATCAGAATCACTGTGGCTGCTGATAGAACCTGAAACGCTAGTTGTAGAACTATGAGAGGATGCTGCAATTGGTTTTTTCCTATGTAAATTGAAAGGTTTTTCATCTGTAAAAGACGCAGTGTTCGTACTAGGTTTGTTTTCTTTACCAGAGGTTTTTTTCCCAATGCCTTTTCCTTTCGTGTTTGAGGGCTGGAATGTTGAGGAACTAGTCTATCTATCCATCCATCAGCCGAAAGACGTCTACTGCTGGACATAGGCCTCCCCCAAGGATTTCCACTAAGATCGGTCCTGTGCCACCCGCATCCAGCGGCTTCCCGCGACCTTCACCAGATCGTCGGTCCACCTTGTGGGGGGCATACCAACACTACACCTTCCGGCCCGCGGCCGCCATTCAAGAACCTTCCTGCCCTAACGACCATCAGTCCTGCGAGCAATGTGCCCCGCCCACTGCTACTTAAGGTTTGTGATTCTGAGGGCTACGTCGGTGACTTTGGTTTGCCTTCGGATCGTCTCATTTATGATTCGATCCAGAACGAAAAATCCGAGCATAGCTCTCTCCATCGCCCTTTGAGTGACCTTGAGCTTTCTTATGAGGCCCATAGAGGAACTAGTAGTTTTGCGTTTGCTTGCGTTAGCTGAATTTATTGCAGAAGTTCCCGATTTCACAAGAGCTTTATTTTAAAATTGGTCTCTGTAGACTTGAATAATTGTAATTGAATAATTGTTTTCTGTCGTCCATCACAGTTGCAATAATATTTATGTTAATGTTCTGACGATTTTAACGAGGTTTAGTACCTAATATTACCTAAAAAATATTTCAATTACGCAACTACCGTTCGGTACACCAAAATGTTACCGACATCTGATCAGGGGCAAGACCGGCACTTTACCGGACTTTCCCTTACAGACTATACGGGCTTCGCCCAATATTGAATATAGAGGTTAGAATTTATCACTAGTAATATTGCTATAAATTAACGTTTTAAAACAAACTAAACTTCACAAATCTACAGTTAGTAATATTAACCATATACTTACCAGCTTTTCTGTAAAAAAATACTTGGTTTTGAACTATTTTTTCACTTTGAACACAGAACGCTTCACTCGTCTTCAACGTGACAGCCCAACTAAAAAGTCGTTATGATTTTTTTTGCTTGGAAATTTCAAATTTTGCGCCTAGCGCCGCGCCTAAGCTGTCGTACAGTTTGAACAAAATCAAACCAACTGTTACAAACGTATCTGTTCAGAAATGAATCTAACGCAAGGGTATTATACGTAGTTACCCCACTGACGGACTTTCCCGCATTGACCTTATGTATTTTTTTTTTGATAATCCTTTGATTTGATCGTCGTGTCGTGTATTATGAGACACATAATTAAAAAGAGTTTTCCATACGATGGTTTGGTTAAATCCGGGTTGCCAAAAATGGTAGGGTTCATCGTATCTGAAAACCAGAATGCAATTTTATTAATATTAACCTAAATAAAAAGAATTGAGTTTTATAATACTGAGGTGTAGGTAACTTAAAAAAATAAAAAATAAAGTTAGTAACATCAGTATTTAAAAAACTTACCCAAGTAATTAGTTACTTACTTCCTACTATTTTACACGGTTTCTTTTTTTAATAATATTTAGTAGCCTTATCTACACTAATTGTGTTGGTTAGTAATAAATATAGTTAGGTACTATTATATTTTACATTACCTATCATGGTGTGATTACTGAGCCCACCACGCCGTATTTGTTCAGGCAATAAAGGCACGAGTTAACCTTCTAACTTGGCTATCATTACCTTGCTTAGCCTGTAAGAGCGTATATAGTCCCTGTCTGTTGCTAAAAGAATTAAGCTGCGTATCAACTTCGCGCTCTTGGCGCGCGCGCCATGAATGACCGCGCCGAGAGTGCGTTCCGCGGAACGCGTTCCAAACTTTTGAAGTATATCAACTAAGCGCGCCTGGCGCGCGTGGCAACTGTTCCAGTGTTTGACCCTTCATCATGGAAGCCAGTCGTGTACAAGCAGCAGCAGCTTTTGTAATGATTCACAGTATTATAAAGAAGAAAAAGGAGAAGCGAAAAGTGCGTTGGTGGATGAAAGAGCTGTACCGAAAAAGAATGCAGTATGGAGTGACACTTATCAGAGATATGCAGTTCGAAGTGGTAGAAGACGCAATAAAAAACTTTACAAAAATGTCGACAGAAGATTTATATTACTTGAGAAACATGATAGAGCCAAAGGTGAAAAACATTCACACCCGGTTTCGCGAAGCTATTACAGTGACTGAAAGGCTGACTATAACTTTGAGATTTCTTGCCACTGGAGACTTGTATACAAGCTTGCAGTACCTGTTTAGAGTTTCAAAGCAATCTATAATATATACTCCGTTAAAAGGACACACAAGAAGATCTTTCACAAGAAAAACTACATTCAAAATGTATACCACTGCTCACGAAGCCGCCCAAGTGACTGCACCATTGCAATCAAATCAGGGATGCGACAATATAATATCGCTCGACAGTTAAACTTGAGCCGCTTTTCGGTTTGAAGAGTGTACCAGCGCTTCTTTGAGACTGGTGGCAACGTACGGAGGCATGAGTCTGGTAGACGTTGCTACACCTCGGAAAGTAACGACCTACGTCTCTGAGAAATTGGTTCTCTAATGCTGTTGAGTTGCAACACCAGCTCCAGGCAGCTCGCAGAACAACCGTAAGCATCTCTACGGTTAGACGTAGACTGCGGCATAAGAATATAGTGGCTCATAGAGCTGCTACGGGTCCAAAATTGACCACAGGTCATCGGCGAGCCCGCTTGCAGTTTGCTCGCAAACACTTCGATTGGACTCTTGACCAACGGAGGGCTGTTCTCTTATGAGACGAGAAGAGAGTGTGCTTTTTCTGCTACGATAGACGTCAAAGAGTGTACTGAAGACGGGGGGAACGTTTTTTCCAAGCCAAGATCCAGGAGACGGTAGAATACGGAGGCGGTTCCTGCATATTCTGGGCCGGCATGTTGGCCGACGGTAAAACCGATCTTGTGTGCGTTTTCCCGAGTGGAGTTACTGGTGGGCAAGGGTCATTGACTGCTCAGCGATACAAAACGGAGATCCTGGAAGAGCATGTGGTCCACTATGTCAGTTTAGTTGGCGAGGGGTTTACATTAATGCATGATAACGCTCGCGTTCACACTGCAGTGCAGGATGGGATCTCTGTCATGTCGTGGCCAGCGAGAAGTCCAGACCTTTACCCAATAGAGCACCTCTGGGACCATCTGAAACGCAAGATTCCGTCTCTTGACCTTGCTCCCACGACTCTCCAGGAGCTCGAAGAGGCCGTTATGGAGGAATGGGCCCATATCCCTCAAGAAGAGGTCCTACAACTGGTTAGATCCATGAGGAAGCGTATGGAAGCCATATTTAGGGCAAGGGAGGGTAACACTAGGTTTTAAGTTAGTTTCAACCAATTTGTATTTTTTTAAATTTAAATCATCTGTTTTTAACTAGAGCTTTTTTCGTGTGCCTCCAATCAAAAACAATGATTCTATTGTTTTTGGGTTCTCATTTTTATAACCTATAAATTGATGCTTTTCATTGCCCTCATCATTGATTCCAAATAAGGCTTAGACCTTTTGAAGTTAATTTTTCAAAAGGTGCGATGTTTTTAAAGCAGAGTGTATTTATTTAACTTTTTTAAATTAAATTATTTTGAGTTGACGTACTGGCCAAAGAATCATTGTTTGAATTTGAGAGATTTTGAGGTTCTTGTGTTGTGTTATACCCATAATGTGGACTGTATCTGCCTAAATCGGCTTCAAAAATAATATTATTTATTGCCTGTTTGACATATACAGGGTGTTGATTTCAATCCGAGCAGTATTTATAAAAACAACTTATTATCACATATAGAACAGGTATAAGGAACCAAATATTACAAAATAATTAAACTGTCATTTTAAGCGATTATTTTTTATAAAACCCTTAATGCGCTGTGGCGTCAGACACTGCATTATTTTTACACTGTAATCGTAGCACGCGCGAATCGCGTAGCACGCGACAGGTAGGTAGGTACTAACTAGCGGTCATTGCTGATTTCTCTTTATCTGCCGCGTAGGTACGTTATGCCAGAGTGTGTAAGTTATGCCCGAGTGTGTAAGTAGCTATTTTTACCGACTTTTAGAACAAGCGATATCACGTGTTTGGATTAGTTGATTCCGAATTTCCCTTCCTACTTTAATCGGGCTTAGGACCGACAAACATACCTAAAACTCATCTGTAACAAATGGGTATCGATCGCACGATTTTTTAATAATTTGAGCTATCAATCGGGAATCTATCGAACCTCAAACTC
Source organism: Anania fuscalis (assembly GCA_950371115.1). NCBI lineage: Eukaryota > Metazoa > Arthropoda > Insecta > Lepidoptera > Crambidae > Anania > Anania fuscalis. Next base: position 12,041,410 of record OX493344.1, read on the forward strand.
TAAATTACCTATCTTAATCTAGGCTAACTAAAATCATCTGTACTGTACTGTAACTTGAACACGATTTTAGCCTTCAGTTGGGAATTGAACCTGTAACTTTTTGTATCTTGACCTAGGCTTGGCTAATCTTTTTAAAATTAAAAGAAGTTTTAATTGTTTATGAACTATTTAGTTATTATTACTTAATGAGCAAAAGTCGTGCAGGTAGGTACATCATTTTAACTAACTTCGGGCGATCAATCGGAAATCGAACCCTGAGCTTTTGTGTAAATTTACGCTAAACCTTTTCAAAATAAAAAAGTACCTAGATTATTAAATTATGTGAGTCTAAATTATTTTTGACGTAGTTAAACATTTGGAATCAACTTATTTACAACGATTTATCTTTACACCTAGTTTTTTGTACATTTTTATTTACACTAACCTCAATAAATGTTCGAAGTGTCCACCAGACTGAGCAATACACAGTCTAGCACGGCGTCTGGTGTTCCTTTTTAAACTGTTCAACACAAAACGATTTTGTCGAACTGACACGAATGCACTGACTATTCTCTGTCTTAGGTCGTCAACGTTTGTTGATTCTTCAGTATACACAATACGTTTTACGTCACCCCACAAATAATAGTCTAAGGGCGTTAAGTCTGGAGACCGTGGCGGCCAATGCACTGGTCCACCACGCCCGATCCACTGACTACCAAATACACGATTTAAATAGTCTCGTACTTGTAAACCGTAATGAGGCGGTGCTCAGTCGTACTGGTACATTAAATTGGAATGTAAAGACAATGGTATGTCTTCCAACATCTCGTCAACGACGTTTTCCAGCAGTCCCTGGTATGTAGCACTGGTGAGGTGGCCTTCGATGAAGTTAGGTCCCAACAGCTGATCCTCTACTATCCCAGCCCACACATTGAAACTAAAACGATGTTGAAAAGAGTCTCGCTTGGTAACGTGTGGGTTGTGTTCGCGGTGGGTCCACCAGTGCTCATTGTGGCAATTGTACACACCAACTCGTGTGAACAAACTTTCGTCTGTCCACAAAATGTTGGCGTCTTAATGCTCCAGCAACCACTGGCAAAAGTTGATTCGAGCGGCGTGGTCAACTTCGAGTGGGTCCTGGACTCTTTGATAGTGAAAAGGGTGTTGTAGCTCCTGCTTAAGTAGACGCCACACGGTCGTGTGGTTGACACCGAAATGCCGACCGGCGTCTCTGGTGCTCGCTCTCGGTTCCCTCTCAAAGTAATCCAAGATATCTTGCAGTCTTACATCAAGACCGACACGGCCTCCCCGACGTCAAGCGTGCCAGGGTTCATGGAACTGTCCATGATCACGTAGTCTTTGCGTCGCCGCGAGCATGACCGATCTCGAGGGTCGTAGACGGTTCGGGAATTGCTCACAAAACATCCTAATAGCTGCACTTAAACTATTGTCAGTTTTTGCATACAATCGCACCATTTCAACGAGTTACCGTTAGAATAATTTTGCGTCATTTTCGCAAAACACAGACAAGTTGCGTATGCGATGTTTTCGGCACAACTGAGGTGTGAGCGGCGAACGAGAACGAGATAGCGCGGACTGGGCGATAAAAAGAGATAGCCGCTACTTCACCGTTCGGCGCTACGGCGGCCGGCGGCAAACCTGAGCGGCGCTCACGCGCCAAACACAAAGGATTGCGGTGCCTTTGTGCTTTGTAGGTAGGGTTCGTTCGCACGCTAGCCGGCGCGGCGTGGTGTCGGGGGCCTACTCTAAAAATCTATAGGGTCTATTTTGAAAACCGTGATTATTTATTAATAAAAAAATATTTTTTCTAATTCTTTTTTTCTGTGATTCATGATCAGAACAAGGTACATAATCACCTCTGAAAATTCCGCTCGTATTGAAATTAACTCAAATTTTTCATGTGAGGTAAAATAAATTCGAGTAGCTCGGCATATTTCCAGTTATTCATCGGAGAAGCAGCCTGACCAGTTGTACTGGCTTTCATCCTTTTGAGTGATTCTCGATGACTGTCACGTATTTTTTTCCACTCATTCTTCGCAGTTTTCACTGTAACATACATCAAAACAAACTTAGAAATAAATATTTCTTTGTTTCAGGTTTTTAGCTACGGGCGACTCCTTTAGAACGATTGGATGCAATTACAGAGTGGGTAATAATACAGTTGCTTCTATAGTTAAAGATGTGTGCAAATGCACTTTGGGTTCATTTGCAACCAATATATATGAAGTTACCGACAGAAAGTGAATGGGAAGCAATTGCAGAAGACTTTAATGATAAATGGCAATTTCCTAACTGCCTTGGTGCCGTGGATGGGAAGCACATCTCAATAAAATGCCCTCCTAGTTCGGGTTCTAATTATTATAGATCTGTAAGATTTTTACCTCCATCGATGTATTCGCGGGTTGTTTGTTGTCTGAGGTAGTGAGATTCAATCCTAGGAATTGAATTGATATGGTCTCTTATTCTCTGTATAGTATCTAAGCTAATCTTATTTTGTTTTCCATGTTTGCCCCTCTTCAACAAATCCCCTCTCATTTTTTTTTGCTATAACAGTTGCAATGGGTCTATTATTGATAGACAACGTGTTTTTAAAGAAAATCTTACAGATACACTATTTACAATCATTGATTTCGAATGAAAATGCATGTTTAGGTCCTCTGTTACTGTTGTGTACTTTGTACTGATATTTAGGTTTAATAACGGTGATACATTTTGATATAAAATCTCTCTGTCTCGTTAAGTCACCCATTTGCCAATACTCGTCAAAAGTGTTCTCTTTCTTCTTGAGTAATCCTTTCGCTACACTTCAGCCGACACTTACTTCCACATGGAGGTCCCAATTCCTTTTTAGGCATGGTATTTTTGGACTTGGATACGGAAGTATATTCATGGCCACTGTTTCAGAGTCTTTTAGCGTCTTGCTGTTTAGTTAAATTCCTTGTCCCTTTAAAGTATGCCTATATACGTCCCACTGCAGGGCACAGGCCTCACCTCAACTATGAGGTGGTTTGGGCCATACTCCACCACGCGGGCCCGGTGCGGATTGGTGGAGGGGTGTTGTAAGGCCAATGACTTAACCTTACTGTCAGATGTTATCAAGCCGCCTTAAGGCCTCTGACTAGGCTTCACGACCAATATCAAGCGATATTGGCCGGGACCAACTTTTAACGTGCCTTCCGAAGCACGGAGATGCTCGTGATAAATATGGTCGAAATGGTCACTAAATATGGTCGAAATGGTCTCCGGTCACAGTAATTGATACCAAAGCGCTGCCGCCACTGAGCTACGAGCACCTCACCTCACCTTATCCCTTTACGTCTTCGCCTATTTGGTATATCATTGTCTGTCGGAAGTTTTGAATTATTGCCTGGGTTATTTGTGTTTTGAACTTGTTGGCGTATTTCGTCACTTTCGGGAGTTGGACTAAATGATACCTGTCTGGTGGTGCTGGCAGTACATAATCTGGATCATGATCTACATCATCAGCGGAAAAGTCTTTGCCTGACTTAGACGTACTGCTGGATGAAGTTGATGAAGTCGAACATGTAGATGATTCGGAGCTAGAAGAGATTGACCTTGTTCTCTTGCTTGGACTAGGTGTACTTATTTTTTCTTCTAAGGCTGGCTCCGGGAATGCAGCATCATTCGAAGTTGCCGGCGACATTATAACATTATCCGCTACATAAAACTCGTCGCCAGGCATATCATTAACTGACCAAGGTTGTTCATGTGCTTGCAACAAAGAAGTAGATGCACATATCTCTTTAGATAGTCTCTCTGTGTTAGTATTATTTTCCAGTAAAGAATGCGATTCTATTAGATTTTGCGATAAAGCGTCATCAGCATGAGATTTATTATCATAATTTAGTTCATCCATAGATATTTGTTTAGGAACTTCAGATGCTAACGACTCAATGTGAGTTTCCACTGCTGCCAAGATCCGTAATATGCGGGGATTCCGTAAATATGCCATTATCTGTAGCAAAGTATTTTTTATGAGACTAACAACAACAAACCAAAAAAATAACAACTCATTTATCTATACTAATATTATAAAGAGGAAAGATTTGTATTTTTGTATTTTTGGATGTTTGCAAGGGATAAACTAAAGAACTACAAGGCCAATTCCAACAATTCTTTCACCATTAAAAAAGCTCAATTATTTCGGGGTAACATGGGCTACTTTAAAATCCAGAAAAATGCACGATTCCCGAGGGATACGAGATAATTCATTATAGAGGGCACTGATTTCATATAGAGGGCGCTGATTACTATGTAATGTATCTCTCAGCTGGCAAGAATATTTAATGGAAAAACAATTGTGTTACTTTACAGGTTTGGATAATATTATTAAAAGGCTTCAAATAACAAAAAACAATATGATAATAATCATTTTTTAGAAGTTTCTATAGACATTTTTATATAATTTTAATACATGAGCTCCATCTGTAGCCGACTGGATGAATGAAAAATGATGTAAAAATGACAATTGACAACTTGCCAAAAGCAAAATTAGGCTACCCAGAGACGGCCGATTTTTGGTTATTATCTTACGTGTTTCTTGAGTTGATTTTAATTTGCACGAAAGTCACATTAATGTATCGTTTACCAACAAATATTTTTCCTTAAGAATTGGCGCGAAGCAATCTACATAGCCATAACGTTTTTTATTGTTTTCATGAGAGTTACTGGTACATAGAAGATACATAATACATATTAATTTATTTCGTGCTCTGGCAAACCATACCTAGCTACGCAGCATATTTATTTAATCTAAACATTATTGCACAGATGTAAAATATGATACATTCGTGGAATCTGATAACAAAGAAACGCTTATGGCTAGACGGCCTATCGTTAGGGCCACTACTCATCAACAGATGGCGCTGGCTGAATTCAAATATAAAAGCAACAATTAGGGCCCTTTCCAAAAGGATCTACAGCTTATGTTGTATCTTTACTAAAGTGTGTTTGTTTGTTTATTTTCTTCAAACAAAGTAACTAAGAAACGTTCGCTATAAGTTTTGTATTAAATGATACGTCAAGGAATCTTGGCACTTGGTAGGTTAACTACTTGGCAGTAGATGGCGTTGATTAGCGAGATTTTACCTTGCTTTACTGTGTTGTTATAATACTTTTTTATAGCATACTCTTACAATATTTCATACATCTACTCTCCAAAAGAGGGCGACCAAAGCGAATTTGCGAAAGAAGAAAATTTTGAAAACAACTCAAATAACAGTAGTACGTAGTATAATAGTATTATACTCTATTATTATGGTTGAGTTAAAAATGCATTACTAAGAAAACAATAAATAATATCTGTTCGTCATAGCAAGCGTTTTAAAAGGAGTTAGTCAGTTTGCTACTATTGGTACAAAAGTGTTTTGTGATAACAACGCTTCGTTGTCCAATGCTACTTCGTTTTCATTAACATTTGAGCCATAACAAGTCCACTGCTGAGTATTTTAGATTTTTAAGATAAGCAGCACTTGAAACAGCACTTCTTGACGTAAAGTATGGTGCTGGGTTTCTGTAATTGTGACAACTCTGAGTAGAGCGGTAGTTGGTTGAGCTTGAAAAGTGCTGAGGTTTTTTCATGGTGGTAGCGCAGCGGTGGCACCGGGAGATTCTTAAAGTCAAAAGTAATTTCTGTAAATTGGCTATCGAAGACACTTTTACATGTCCCATTTTTTTCCCCTACCACCGCTTTGGGACTACACATTGGCTGGTGATAAGAATAACCGGCGCAACAAACTCAGTCACCTTTAGAAAAGGAACAGTCCGGTGCGCCAGGTAGATCCAGTATCCTTTTGCTGCTGGCCTACCACTCCGTATCGGTGGACAGGACCAGTCGTTGCCCGGGGGACACGAGGCGCGCAGATACTTGAGTGGAGTAAAGCCGATCCACCGCCAGTATTGTATCGCAGCGCGCATACAAACAAAGTGGACACCCAACTAAACTAGGCAATGCGCATAATTACGTGGTTGATAAAACCTACCCCACTCCCTTAGCTACCTGTTCTAGCTCATATACCTTCTCATGTCGGCGTCGAAGTAACGCTGCTGCGTCTGAGTGAAAGAAGTGCTTACGTCAAGGAATGCCGATCCAGAATATACTAGAGACATTACCACCGCAGCGACTTTCATCAAGATCCCCGATCTGGACTGATAACAGCCTAAAAACCGACTTCAGTCGGAAGACAGCGTGGCAGTTATGTTGAGACAGCTTTGAAGATCCACAAAAACACTTAATTGTGGATCCGACATCAAAGCCCGCTGGTTTTAGTTCTACACGCCAAGTATGGGTAAGGCTAAATTGGTTCAGGTCATGATGCGGGCGTACCAATCACCATTTTCATGTGGGGGCTGAAGCAGTCACCTGCGATTGTGTACCCCGTGGTATCCGTATCAAACCTTAGCTCACATTGCCAACGATTGAATCGATATTTAATTTGTAAGGATTCTAGCAGCTCAACGCCACACGATATGATGATGACAATAAATAAATCCGCAGGACAAACTTTCTCGATGGTTGGCATCGACCAAAAATAAGAGTGCTTTTCTCATGGGTAATTATAATGTTGCCCTTTCTCGAGTAAGATCTCTTGAAAATCAATGTTTTGTTGCCTCCTATATACCTACAAACAAATACCACTAATCATAGTTAAAGCTGTGAGGTAAAACTTAAAAAAGTAAGGCAGAACCTATTAATTTAAATGAAGCCCTTAAAAATATAACTTATCTAGCTAACCAGGCGAACTTCGTACCGCCAACGTACCCTGTACGAGCAGTTTTTTGTATAATAAAATAAAATTGTCGTTTTTCCTGTACTTACACGAAAATTTAAACATCAAATTAGCAAAATCAGTCTAGTCGCTCTCAATTTTTAGCGAGACTAATTAAATGAACAACAATTCTTTTATTAATTAATATAGATGACAAAAAATAAACCTATACTACCTACATAAATAATAATTAAAAATGACTACTTATGTCCTGCTTATAGAGTCATCGAAGTACTTTACGTTAATTGTAACAAAGTTTCTAACATAATTGTCTACCCGGGCGAAGCCGGGGCGGGCTGCTAGTTAATAATAAACTAACATGTCGCATACGACGTTAATAAGTTTTATTAGTGAAAAACACTCATAATTGTTGTTAGTTATATAGTGGTAATTCATTAACAAATAACAACCTACTGTCTTAAATTCATTAATTATTATTTGCGTATAAAAATTTTTTTGGCCAAAAAGTTTTAAGTTCTTGAGCACAAAATGTGCTGAGATTAATGACAAACTGCTACTAACCTTAAAAAGACGCTATTGGATTTAAAGTTTATGAATAAATTGATTCTATTTTTAAAAGAAAACTGTGATTATGTCGATGAAAACACTTTGCAAAAACATTATTTTCAAAACAGGCCAAAATATAAGATCAAAGAGAGACTATAACAAAATACCTTTTTATTGGTTAGATTTTTAAAGCAAATTCCGTTTTTGTAAAAGTTAAACTGTGTCTAAACAAATAGTTGCACTTTGTTATTAAGCCAAACCAACGAAATACCTTTTTTCTGCCGCGCAGCCGTGTCTATCCAAATAATCACACTTTTGCACTGAACTCCCGTCATCTCTCCTCGACGAACACGTTCCAACTGGTATTGTCACGATGTTGCATTTAGCTTACTGATCATTTTCGCGTAAGCGTAACGCCATCTAGCGTTTAGAGCTAGAACTTGAAAAAGGTGTCAAAACCAGTTTAAAGCTTACAAAATTTTAAGATAGATGGCATTTTTAAGTAATTTCTTGAAATATTTCGTTTAGTAACAGTTTATAATTAAAGGTGCGACGTGTTTTTGATAAAGTCGATTCACCGTAAGCCTTCTGTAACATTTTCAGAGACTCCGAAAATGAAATCCCATTGGCGATGCAAAATTTAAGACAAACTCTTTGTTCGGTGTTTGTCCATTATGAAATTCGGAATACACACTAGATATGGTATAACTAAAAACAATACTGTATTTAAACTAATTATCAGATGTAACTCAAACTCCGCGCCAAAATGGAAAACAGTAACATTTTCAGCATGTTCCGAGGCACGGATGTGCACTCTTTTACTCCTTTTTGAGCCAAAACTTGCGGACGTTTGTGGAGCATTAGCTGGCAGCCTTTTTCATCAATATTGTAAATTTGAGCTGGTTTATCTACAACATCCAAGCTCGTCGGTCTGTAGTTTTTGAAAATATTTTTTTACCACAAATTCGTTGAGTTTCTAAACTCGTGCGGGATTGAGCTTTTGGCTCTTTCTCAGGGAAATGTCTGGATGGCGTTTCATACATCCCTTGAGCCAATCACGTCCAATCATGCCTTTGTTTTCTGTTGGTGTAGGTATTTATAATTTATTTAGTTCACAAAAGTGATATACCGACATCTTTAGAAACTTTTGCGTCACAGGGTAGGCAAGATTGGTTAGTCTCTTTATACGTGACTTCAAATCATTTTCCTGTAATGGAGTAAGAAGCGTCCTGCGGTTTAAGCGAGACTTAATCTCTTGTTTGTTTGCTATGTATCGTTTAAGGGTTCGCCGCGGGACTCGGAACTCTTTTGAAGCTGTATTTTTTTTTTCTCCTGAGCCACAGCACGCAATGCAGCTTTCATATCTTCAGAACGCCAAATCCCTTTGAAATTTTTCTTTACGTAGCGAGCCATAGCCTGAAACAATCTAAAATCATTAGGTAAAATAAAAACATAACCAATATTTTCCATACTGCAAATATGGTCACTTCATGACCATATTCTACAATTACTTTCGATAGTTTGAAAGCGTTGCATAATTTAAAACTCAATGAAACGGGAATTAACGCGATCATAATTTAGGTACAAAATGTTACCTCTTTTGCCTGTCGTTTCGATCAGGTTACAGCGACCGTGGTCACAGGCTGACTGGAACAGCGATGTCTTCCCTCCGTATGAGAGGCAGATTCTTCATCTACTCTCATAATATTATTTTCACGCCAAGTACCGTCACACACTACACTCACTGTGTCCCTATTCTGCACACTAACCGCCGCGTCCGTATTCAGGTGAGAACTCGATCGCGAAACAAAACGAGATTGTCTTTTTTTAATCACTAGATTCCATGTCGCGAATAATTTGAAACCGACTTCCCGATTGAAATATTTATACTTTTTGATTTTAATAGCTTCACGCAACTCTTGAATAAAAGTGGCGATCCGTGAAAAGAACTTGCGTTTGGTGAAATTCAATCCAGTGATTAGTGCCCGATTCAAGAAGGTGTTCGGAAATCGCTGATTTCGCAGTTTGGCGGTTTTTCACAGCAGCTATATGCTCTTTAATCCTTTCAGCGATGGTTCGTTTCGTTTGGCCTATGTAGGAACTCCCGCAGCTACAGTTTATCTTGTAAACACCTGGTGTTTGTAACCTACTTGTATATTTTACAAGTAGGTACTTGTTGACAAATTTGAAAACGGATAAACATTTCTGCTGAGACATGTTACGGACATAGTACCACTTAAAAATATAATAAATGACCTTTGTACTTACTCAGACTGCAAATCACAACACTTGAAATTGTATTTTTAACGATTTTTGATCACTGTACAATCGGCAAACAAACTGATCCCGAATACTCTCATCTAGCCATGTCCCAATCACAAAATCTGCTTAACTCTGCTTAAAAATTCTTTTACACGATCACCAGAATTACAAAATTGAAACATTAAAAGTTCAATAGCTATACGCAAAGATTGATCTGTTGTATAATAATAATCATTGACATCACGTACACCACAATTATAAAATAACGACTCACTATTCTTAAATTTATTTATAAAATCAATAATGTTCATATCACATAATTGTCTTTGGAAAATACGTTGCACTGCCTTAATATGCGTATGATTTAGAGGTAAATATTTCCATGTCGAATTGAACCACACACTATTATTGAACAAATTGTTTATTGGCGATGGGGGAAACCGCCAAAAGAATTCCAATAATTGATCTCCTTTACTTCCTTTGTTATTCCGCTTAACTTTGTGATTTCCTTCATCACCGAATTCTGCAGTTTGTTCAGCTGCATTTGAACTGGATCGACATTGGAAGTCGTCAGGAATACCATCTTGGTTTCCGCGTGTTTCCACCAATTTTTCTTGTCTAAGCCGCAAATTTTGGCGAATGGATAAGTCTCGAGTTTTACGACAGTGATTCCACATTCTCCCGGCAATTTCAAAATGTACTGCTTCCCGTTCGCCTGTTTCAAAATAGATTGCGAGATTGAGCCAATGCTCGCTTGTACATTCTGAAGACCGAAGAAGTCTTCGATTAAGTCTGGGGTTCCCGCATTCTGCTCGGATTTCTTTGACGCGCTGGCATCTGCAACTGTTTCCGTTGTAGGCACAGTCGTGCACGACGTGGAGGTGGTCGTCGGCGTGGTTACACACGAAGAAGATGGTCCCTTTGAAGGAACGACGGGAACTGCCTCCTTGTTCGCATATTCGTGAAATATTGCGGTTGCTATATCGCTCATTTTGGATTGCAAACACGTCGTGTATAACTCGGAATCGGAGAGGATGGTTTTGAACGCACTCCATGACAAATCGTTGCATGCGCTCTGTCTCAGTTTGTGGACAATTAACTTCAACACTGTCTTCCACAACGAAATCAAATTCGTGAATTCCCGTTTCAGGCACAAATCTTTTGTTAACATCGCTTTCTGCTCCCCGTATTTCAGGTTCTCCATCACTGCTTTGTATACATTCGTCGTCCATATCAATTCCAGCAGGCCCAAGAAACTGTCTGCTGGTGGATCCGGTAGAACTTTCGGAATCTTCTTTGAAGGAGTCGTATTTTTTTTCACGACATTTTTTCGTTTCCTTGACACTTTGGTGATGCTGGCTTGTGCTTGATTCTCCATATTGTCCACTATTACTTGAGTTTCGGCTCCAATATCTTGACCACACTCGTTTTCCACTATCTGAATCGCTGTCTGTAACTGGTGCTGGTTCTGCTGTTTCATCTGCAAGAATTCCCCCAACTCGTTGTTCCTTTGGTTCTCGTGGTCGCTTTCGTCGTCTGTCGTCGTCGCCGGAGATATTTGCTGATGGAAATGAACTGATAAATTTTTCCCAGTTGATTTCCCTTGTCCCGACCCCGATGCAACCGGAGAACTGACTGGAGTTTTCATTTTTAGAACTTGTGCTACCGTGTGCACTGATGCGTGACATTATGAATATTGATCGCTCAAGACTCGATATTTATACTCATACAACACCATTAAGGTGCAGGGCGCGGGGTATCGGGCTCGGTAATGAAAGATAAATGTGGGCAATCGATCGATCGCGCGAAGCGCATGATCGTGATCATGATTATGCCCACATTTACCGCTCCCCGCTTCCCCGGCTTCTCCCGAAGCGGTCGTTCACGTGGTAGGGTAACCGGCCGCCGGCCGGTTTTTTATATTTTCCCGAGCCCAATGGATAAATTAGATTTCGTAAAATATTTTAAAGGCGATTTTACATTACCAGGACATAAGTATTTGGGACCTGGCAACGATATAGACAAGGGTGATCCAGTAAACGATGCTGATTGGATAGCAGCTAAACATGATGCTTTGTATTGGATAGCTAGAAACGAAGATGACATTTATGCAGCTAATGAAACTGCGATAAAAGAATTTTCTGAAGAATTTATAGATAGTCACAATATTAGTGCATTCGTAGGAGCTACTGGACTAACGTTAAAGCATTTATTTGAAAAATATATTTATCATGGTTCAGTATATCCCAACATGTCTAAGCGAGTGCACGCTGGTCAACAATTATATGGAAATATTCAAAGGGAATTGTCAAAAGCGTGGAAGGAACATAAACGATTACATGGATCAGCATCGGGTACATGGAATGAATTCATTCGTAGTGAAGCTGCTCAATAGCTCAGACGTCAGTTCGCCGTTCCTAAAAAAGTCAGATTTGATGGTGATAATTTGGATAATATTAATGAGCCTGGTCCAAGTAACGCAAACGTTGACCCTACCACCGAATCTCCCAACCGAACATCCGGAGGCGCCACCGTACCCGATACCCCAACCAGATCCGGTGAACCCGAAGTTGCAGACGACTTTCCGGACTTGGATGATAGTTTTCTTAACGCTATGGATATTGACGTTGGCAATATTGGTGGTGCGCCACAAGGAATGGCTGTTAGAAATAGTGGACAGGGTGTGGGTGTGGGCCCACATTCAACGGAATCTCATCAACCAATACTGATTCCTTGCAGTATTATGCCGTCGGCACAGATATATACATTTAAGAAATCAAGAGTATGGAACAGTTATGGATATGCTATGAAAGCAATTGAACTAGGAACAGACGAATAATATAATACGTCTGTTTACACATTCCATCAATGGAAAGTTATTATATTTATTAAAGTTACCTATCTGTCCAAAGTTTAAAAAGAAATGAATAACAGCATCAAAGAAATAATTCTTTTCAGCATTTGGTTGGCTTAAAATGAATTTAAAATGAAAAATTTCATTAAAATGAAAAATTTTGGCGGCATTCCTAAAAAAACAAAAGAAGTAATGCAGTTGTATATAAGCAGTTGTAAGTAATAACCAACAAGTATAGTTGCCATCTCTACAGAAGTGTCATTAGCAAGAGTTAACCCATTATGACCTGAATTATTTTAGGGTTCCAGAATCCTATAATATTTCAATATGTTGTTGTTAAAGGTTCCCTTAATCATGTCTGATACGATTATTACTTTTGGAAAAAACACCGGGTTCCAATTGGCACCGCTAAGCTCATACCTTGTCTAATGGTGACCCATATGTTTAGTACTGGGCAGAAGAATTAATTGTTGTCAAATCATTATTTATTTAATATTATTGTTATTTTATAATACTAGAATAATGTATATTTATTAAAAAAAAATTTAAACAGTCACATTTAATCGTAAAACTTCGTTTACATAATATGAAATTCTAAGTTACATGCTGCACAAAGGCCCACGTTACATTTTATTGCATTGCAATCTGGTCTGACTCTGACATGTCTCTAAAGCACACTTCCGCCGAGATTCACTGGGACCCGTAAGTGGTGAAGACCTTCGTAACGTATGCTGTCACTGATTCTATTTCCAGTTTTCGAAGATTTTGAGACTGCTGGACGCCCACCACCGCGTGGCACACTTTTGAATTGTAACAGGTATGTCTGGACAATTTCTCTTCGAAAAGCCAGTTGAGTAAGGGTACTGCCTGCTTGTCTTAGTACCCAAGCATTACATAAAGCTGCGTCGACAAGGTACGTGAATATTGGCCACCACCATTTATTTCCCCTGATTCCTATGCGATAGGTGTTAATATTTTGATTCATCACATCTGTGCCGCCCATATGATGATTATATTCAGTAAAGAAAGCTGGTCGTGGAACTAGTATTTTCTTTTTTGTTTTTGCGCAGTAACAAGTAACGTTTGAGGTTCAACACCGTGTAAAGTGGAAATTACAGTAACCACAGAATTGTCTTTCCAGCGAACTACAATCACATCTTCGAGCGTGGGAGAACTCCGACCGCGAGATGACGTAAACGAAAGCCCTGCTTCAGGTTTAATGTCAGCAGTTGCTTGTGGATTTTTAGATGTAGATGCCAGTACCACTTCGCACCTGGCATTTAGTTCTCGTCCTGTAAGATTGTTTATAAAACCACCTTCGTCTTTATCGGCCGAGTCCTCATCTGAACGAACTGCAGGGTCTGGAGGCTCGATAAATAACATCTGAGGCTCCAGCTCTTCGTCTTCTTCTAGCATAGCTAATGCTTCATGTAATGTACAATTCCTACAACAAAAAAAAATCTTGTAACTGCTAAAACAACACTTAGTACACGTCCATCGAAAAGACTACATATCAGCCTAGAGGTGCCGAACGGCACCCGACACATTACTGGTGCGATATACTGAGCACAGATGCAAAATTAAATTATATTTATGTATAATCAACACGGAAACTCTTAAATCAAAGAAAAAAATTGCATTCTAATGCAAAATTACTAATAGTTTACAAAATATAAGCCATTTACTTGAGAGGTATTCCATTTTTTACAACAATTTCCCAACACTGATTGTCAATTGTCTGTATCGGTCGCGCGATGTTCACTCATTGAAACGAAGTTATACGATCGATAGCTATCTCTTTCTGGCACTTAGGCAAAATATATAAATATATATAAATAAATAAACACTTCGTTTTAGCCAGTCATAATCACGTAACGCGCTAAAGTTTAAACACGTAAAAATGGGTGCCGATCGGCACCGCTAGGTCATAATGGGTTACGGATTTGTAATAATCGGTATAATTATATTCTCAAGCGAATTGAAACATTCGTAAAAAAACGTTACAAAATATTAGACAAAATGAGGTTAGAAAAAGTATTTTTGTTGATAAAAGCTGTTACAGCAAGTATAAAAGCTTATTAAATGTCCGTACCACACGTATTACAAAAAATGGGTAAATAAAGACTTACCGTTCTATGAAAAATCGCTAATTTTACTTCCTGTCTCGAAAAAGTAATCCCACAAAACACACACGTTCTCACTGATTTTCGCAATAGATGTAATGGCGGAGACGTCAGACCAACAGCCAACCAGAGTGAAGCTAGTGTTGTCCGTGTAAAAAAATTACGGAATCGTTCAAAAATCATGGGAAAGTAGAAATAAATCGTAACTAAAGAGTAATAACTAAATAGTAAATGGTAGCGACTCATTTTGTTTTTTTGCTTTAAATTGCCAATTCATTATGACACTCCGTAGAAAATCAATTTGATACAAAAACTGCGATTACTGTAGAACGATGATACAAAGAAATTTACAATAATTTAGTTATGTTTCGCATTTTATGAAACAAAAACACATGAAAAAGGTAGAGTGGCAAATAGGTTTTTGTATGAAAGGTAAAAAAAAGCTATTTTTAAAATATCTAAATATTAGGTAATAGGTATGATTATAACTATAATTCTTCGTTATCTTAAAGATAACACTAACATTCATCCTACAAAATTGTGTTTTTTTTGTGTGATGATTTATAAATATAAAACTTTTGAACTGTTACAAAGCACACTTTTTTAAGTATTTATAATATTTTATACAGCAACTTCTTGGTTTTTTTAATGGAATGTTCTTAAACATAAGTAGGTACCTAAAAATATACTTTAAAATCTTCATAATTGTATTGAAAATGTTTTGATCATCATTAACATCTCTTCTTAAAAATAGTGATCAAAACATTTTCAATACAATTATGACGATTTTAAAGCATATTTTTTTATATAATATTATAATATATAATTAAAACTATTTCTTCCGTGACTTATGACAAATTGAGTGTTACTTTGTATTTGTTACTATTTTACTTCAAATTATGTATATTTTTGTCTATTGTCTTTTGTATTACTCTTTACAGTATTTTCTTATATAATATGTAAAATATAATATATACATAATAATTTATACGAATATTATAATATGAAACACAAAAATTGTAACCTCTAAATGAAGCTCTTTACGGCTTTTTAAATTCAGGAACATTCTTGAAACATATATTAACAATTTTCTTCATGATTAATACTTGACAAAAATTATCGACCTCAGGTGAAACTCGATCAAACGTCCCATCGCATGCCGGGCGAGTGCTTTACCAACTAAGTTACCGAGGACGTCACGTGACACGATGAAATTTCTCAAGTGTTTTCTCGCTGTCGAAGCCAGCGTATCTCTGATCAATGTTGTAGCTATATGTATAGCTGAGTAGTATAGGTACTACTTTATCATCAATTAAACCTTGCATGGAATTGCTGAAAACAAAAATTTACAATGTTAAAGCATTTCTGATCGTAACCAATAGTCAAATATTTGTAAAAATATTTCTATCGAGTGCTGACGGTAGTACTTATTTTTTATAATAATATATGGCACATTAAAAATCAGCTCTTAAAATTGGAATGAAAAAGAACAACATCTTCTAAAAAAATAACACCTTCAATATAGTTAGGTGCCCTAGTATGCAACAATGAGATCATATAAAACGCATAATCTTAAACTAAACAATAGCATCTTTAGCTAACTCTTTAGGTAACTAATTAAAATAAACCAAATCATCATCGTTAAATAAAACAAGTTCGTATGGATTTTCGGATATTTGTAACAATTCTATTTTTTTCACCATCAAAGTTTCGAGAACTTATCCACGTTTAAAACGCGATTTTGTTTTTAAAACTTGAGGTTTCCCGTCTTATTATTAGTTTTAAAGAAAGAAACAGTATATACATTGTCAACACTAAAGTTAATATTTTCGATAACACCTGCATAATATTTCCACGTTTTTCTAGAGAAATACCGCACTAGTGCTGTATCCCCTACATTGTGAATTTCATCATTAGGATTGTCGTTTAATCCTTCATCTTTGTTTAGTTCTTGCATATTGTCCTCGTCAACCAAGCCATTTTCAGTTTTTTTTTAACAGATCTTCCAGTATATTTTCGTTGACTATTTCTTCCTGTATATTAGCCTTCATTTCCATTTCTTTATTTTTATCCTATATTATCTTTCTAAATCAAACATTTGCTGTTTCTTTAAGACAGTTTTTTACCAGTATCGTTTCGTTGAACACTTCCTCCTGTATATTTGTCTCCATTTCTTTATTTTTATCCAGTCCTTGTATATTATTTTTCTCAATCAAAACATTAGATGCTTTTTTTGAACAGTTTTTTTTGGTATCTTTTCGTTAATCATTTTTTCCTATGTATTTGTTTCCATTTCTTTATTTATGTAAAGTCCTTGTTTATTATCATTCTCAACCAAGTTATTAGCCTTACTTGAATAGTTTTTTATCCATATCTTTTCCTTAAGAATATCTTCTTGTGTTATATGATTTTCTATATCAATATCTTCCTGCAAATCTTTTTTTTTTTCAGTATCTGAGTATTATGTTCCATCGAAACATTTTTTGAACACGTTTCTTTTTTTTGTTCTTCCTGTAGTATATTATTTCTTAGTTTTTCCTCATTCTTTGTCTGCAATTCTTGTTTCTTCGACATCTTCTTGACTTTGTGGCTGTTGTCGTCGATAAATCTAAATATTTTTATTAATTTATTGGAATTTAAGTGCCAATAAAGGATTTTATCACAAATAAGTAAGTACACATAGTTTTAATTTATTTTGTTAAACAAATAAAGTGAAAGTTGTGTAAAAAATGTAAAAATATAGTATTGTAGTACTTAATTGTTTTCTTCACTTTTTTAGGGCCGCAAGAGTCTTGTGTACGTAGTCCCTGTTGGAAGAAGCTAAGATTGAAGATGACACGAATAAAAGACGCCAAGGTCGTAAAATACGCGATCTAAATCTTTTGGCAACCGACAGGGACTACATACGCACTTTCAGGCTAACAGAAGAGATGATAGCCACGTTAAAAGAAGAACTCGTGCCGCTTTTGCCTGACCAAATACGGCGTAGTGGGCTCAGCAATCACACCAAGGTAGGTAATGTAAAATATAATAGGTACGAGTACTTAGCTATGTTTATTACTAACCAACACATTTAAATTAAATATAGATAAGGCCACTAAATATTAATAAGAAACCGGCCAAGTGCCAGTCAGATTCGCGCACTAAGGGTTACGTAGGTACCATTTTCTATACTAATAGCATAAAATCACGTTTATTGTATAGGAGCCCCCTTAAATATTTATTGTTTTTTAGTATTTGTTGTTATAGCGGCAACAAAAATACATCATCTGTGAAAATTTCAACTCTCTTACTATCACGGTTTATAAGATAAAGCCTGGTGACAGACAGATGGACAGCGGAGCCTTAGTAATAGCACATGAGTAAAGAAACGGAACAGAGACAAAGCTTCTAAAGAGCTAGCAAAATTTATACCTATTTTGGTAGGGTTGGCACAATTGATATAAATGTTTTTTTTTTTTCACATTATTTATTAAAATAGCCTGTCAGGCCAAGGTCAAGAGACACAATAAAAAATCTATTATTCGCGGCCACCGGTGGGTAATTGAAGCTTGATAGGATAGGTTATTTTTTTTACAAATTACATACTCTAATTTTTTTTTTATTACTTTTGGTTTTTAATAATTTGTTGTGTCTTTTAATCGAATGATAAATTCTAAATTCATTATAAAGTTTTTTCAAATAATTCAATGGGAAATAATCACATGGCATAAGAAATGTACAATCTTGCAAACGTGCTAATATGTCATTACCAATATTAACAATTTGTACATGAAGATCAAAATATTCGCAAAATTTTTGCTCAGCAATTCAACAAATGCAATAAAATTGTCAGGAGGTATTATCACACCCAGTACAATGTACAACCATATTTACAACACTTTTTAAATACTAAAACAAAAATATTACTACCGATATAGCAAATGCCTTCAGAAGGCACTTCCGGGTGGAGTCCCCCCTCCCAAGGGAGGCGCAGGTGTTCGATGCTGGGTGTCGTGGTGGGGATATGACGGTCAGGTTTTCTGCGAAAGAGGTCGCCTCTATAATTAAGAACATGGTCAGAGGTAAGTCTCCCGGTCACGATGATCTCAGCCTCGAGCATCTGAAGTACGCGGGGGTACACTTGCCACGAGTTCTTTCGTTGTTTTTTAATCTATGTATGAGTCACTGTTACTTGCCGGATGAATTAATGTACACTGTTGTTGTGCCTATTATAAAAAATAAAACGGGGGATGCCTCTGACTTGTCCAACTATAGACCTATATCTTTAGCTACGGTTATAGCTAAAGTGCTGGATAGTTTGCTTGATAGAAGATTAGGTGAGCACATTAAGCCTCATGATGCACAGTTTGGGTTCAAACCGGGTCTGTCCACAGAGAGTGCCATCTTCTGTCTTAAGCAGACTGTCCAGTACTACACAGCTAGAAAAACACCAGTTTATGGTTGCTTTTTGGACTTGTCCAAGGCATTCGATTTAGTATCGTACAGCCTATTGTGGAAAAAGTTGCATTTCGAAACTAGTCTGCCCCCTGAAATAATATCTGTATTTAAATGTTGGTATGATAATCAGAGGAACTGTGTGAGGTGGTCTGGCTCGTTGTCGGATGTGTACGGGTTGCAGTGTGGGGTGAGACAGGGGGGGCTGAGCTCGCCTAAGCTCTTCAACCTGTACATAAACGGACTGATCGGGGAGCTCAGCAGCACCTATATAGGATGCCACGTAGGCGGGGTGTGTATAAATAATATTAGTTACGCTGACGATATGGTGCTGCTGAGCCCATCGATTGGAGCATTGAGAAGACTACTTCTCATATGTGAAAGGTATGCAGTGGCTCACGGGCTCAGATACAACTCGCTCAAAAGTGAGTTTATGGTGTTTCAGGCTGGGGCGGCCGGAAGTTACCGGAGTGACCCTCTGTTACTCTTGGGGACACAACATTAAAGAGAGTTGACAGATTTAAATATCTGGGCCACTGGGTCACTGAAAACTTGTCAGACTCAGTAGATGTCGAGAGGGAGCGTAGGGCGTGTGTGTTCGTTGTAATATGTTGGCTCGCAGATTTGCGCGATGTAGTAAACCAGTTAAGCTGACGCTTTTCAAAGCATACTGTCAATCGTTCTACACGTGCGGTCTGTGGGTAAACTTTCCGCAGCGGACGTATAGCGCACTACGCGTTCAATACAATAACGCGTTTAGGATGTTGTTCGGCCTGCCGCGCCACTGTAGCGCGTCATCCATGTTCGCCGAGGCGCGTACTGACTGTTTCTACACGATCCTAAGAAAGCGCTGCGCGTCGCTGTGGGCGCACGTACGTAGCAGCTCGAACAGCATCCTGAACGCGCTGGCTGACCGGTGGGACTCCCCACTGCTGCGCCGTTGGATACAGACTCATGCCCCTGTCACTCGATATGAGTGCCTATAGCACGGGAGCCCCGTCAGACAGAAGCCATTATAATGTTTTTTTTTTCCTGCATTATTGTAATTACTAACACTAGAATAAGATTATCATGTTACTAACACTTTTATATGGATTTTTAAAGTCTGCAATAAATGGATTTATTATTATACTACGTATTATGTGAGAAACTCGATAACAAAACAAAACACGCAAGATTGACCACTGGCTGATCTAGTTTGAAGCGGTTTCGGCTCTTACGTGACACGTAGCCAGTGGTCACGCACTCACACGCGTTGCACTTGTATGATGTACCTATCACAGCGCATTCGTATGTAGCTTTGTCTCTGTTCCGTTTCTTTACTCATGTGGTAATAAGGTCCCGTTTTACCCTTTGGTTACAGAACTCTAATTAAGAAACCGTGTAAAATAGTATATAGGGTAGTAACTAGTTACTTGTGTATTTTAATAGTGATTTTGCTAACTAGTAAAATATACACGTATTATATTCAGAAGAATGTTAATAAACTTGCATTTTGGTTTTCAGATACTATGCACCCTAGCATTTTTGGGAACTGGGAGTTACCAAAACATTGTAA
The DNA here is from genome assembly GCA_950371115.1 of Anania fuscalis. NCBI lineage: Eukaryota > Metazoa > Arthropoda > Insecta > Lepidoptera > Crambidae > Anania > Anania fuscalis. Next base: position 12,061,939 of record OX493344.1, read on the forward strand.
GGAAATCACTTTTTAATTTTATGTCTCAACCATCTGCCAGCTGAGCCATCCGATTAATAGTGAATGCACTAAACCATCCCGACATCATTAAAAAATATATAAGGTTTCCTCAAAATATTGCTGAAAGGGAAGCTCTGAAACTAAGGTAAATACTTAAAATAGGTTAGGTAGTACCTACTTAATTAGTGTCTCTTGAGATATATCTCATAGATAAAATGCATGCAAATAAAAACAAATGAAATTAAATAAATTATTTGTTATCTATGAGTTGTATAGCTTTAGATGTGCTAATTTTACTGTTGCAGATTTTATGACAAATTCCAAATTCCGGGTGTAAGACTGTGTAGATGGTACCTTTGTAGCAATGATTCGTCCCAAAGAACATGAAGAACGTTATTATTGCAGAAAAGGATACCATGCCAGAAATGTTCTTATTGTAAGTATAATTATAAATAAGTAACACTTAGATTGTGTAGGTACTCATTTAAATAATGAATCAAAATTATTATTTTATGAATATTATATAAGATTCAACGATTTTAGTTACATTCCTTTTAATGGGGGTATCTATACGTCATACCAAGGAGCCTGACAAAATTTAAGGAAAAAATTCAGGCTAGTTTCGGAGATATTCATCATAACAATCTCATTTCGTAACTACAAAATTCCTCATCCTTTACAGCTGATACTACTACAATGACACACTAAATACGCACACAAGCAAACCCAAAATCCAAGAATCAAGCGCGGTCAGCAGTGGGGTGAGATGCCGGGTCAGGAATACCAACATGAAAAAAATTACCCTGTTTTTAGGGTAAATTAAAGTTTTTGAGTTGTTTTTTTTTTTCGATAAAGTAATAAGAAAAAATACGACTAGGTTTGTAATTAATGTTGTGATGCTAAGTCATTAAAACTTAACGAACGGTTTTTTACCCATGATTTTTATGTTCACACTATCACGTAGCCAATGCGGTTGCGTAAATAGGTACGCAAAATTTAAGGGATCAGGATGCCGCAAACTGACCAAAGAGTGTAATCTGAACTTGCGACTTGATTCACGTCAAAAAACGAATAGATTCACTTCTTTGATAATCAAAGCTGTTCTTACTTACGTATCATTTTGAATTATTAAAAAAAAACCGCGGAGACAACGACAAGCTACTATTTTATTGTTGTCGCAAGCTCAAGTAATGTTGCGTAATCAGCTTTAATAAAACCACTTAGGTACACGATTAATTAGTTATTTATCACGGCCGCCAACTTGTAGTGTAATGAGTTATTAAATTTTATAAACAAAACTACTAACATTCGAGATTTATGAAGTGTCGTTTAATAATATCATAACATTAAATTTAACAGCTAGTCTCAATAATAAACAAAAAATTACAATATCTTTAAATCCAAATTTCTTACCATTCAAATTCCACTTTATTTTTTCAATAAATTTTAGGGGTAAAAGTATGACAAGAACAAGTCGCAGAGTATCCGACTGGCCGCTCGCGCCGAAAGGCCGCCGGTGCCGCCGGGGCACGTGTCGGGCAAGATCAAAGCATGAGCGAGCTAGAGATGTGCCACAGCCCACATTAGATCCGATCTTAGGGCTAAAAATTTTCGACTCACGGCGGAGGTCGGACTGGACTTTTATTCTTGCACTATCTGAAAGTTAGTACTGTTAAGTTATAAACTTTTTTAGGTACATTTAGTAACAAATATCAACGAATGCGATTTATTGTTATTATTTTAGTCTTAATGACGACAACAATGTGTCTTCGTGCTAAAAAATTATACATTTTATAAGTGTTTTGATTTCTCTAGAAATCCCTTACTTTTGCCGCTAACAATAAAACCTAAGTGGTTAAGAATAAAAAAAAACCCTTTACGTCTGTAAGTTAAGGATAAAATGTCTGATACAGTTCAATATGGCCTAATTTGTTAAAACAATAGTTAAAACGCCCTTAATTGTTATCACTTATCAGAGCGTGTGTATCTTTAACACACACATTTATTATTATTGGTTTGGACTAAATGAGTTCGATAAAACATTGATGCAACTCGGACTCATAGCCCGATGGAGTGTAAGAGAGATAAATGCGTCACAAGCTGAAAGCTTAGGCCGATAGTGCCTCTCTATCGCTTGTTCCGCGCTCTCGCTTGTACGCGAAACGTGAAACTTTCGTGCGTGCAGTCGTGGTGCAGTCGGTCATCGATTTATAAGACGTTATCACGTCAAAAACTTGTGTCGCACTCTCGATTTAGTTTAAAACGGGGTGTCAATTCCCAATTCACGATCCGCTATCAATCAGGCATGTTTTCGTATCTTACAAATAATCCAATCATAAGCGCATCCCTAGCTGGCGTTTTTCGGCTTTAACAAAGCGCGCGCGCTGCAGTTTTTGTGTATGGTGAAATAAATCAGTCAGTCACTCAGTCAGTATCTTACTTGCTTCCTTGCGTGTGTGACGTGTCAGTCAGGTGCAACACGATGTTCTATCGGTATACGATTTCGACGATCTGCATAACAAATGGTTATGTACTACCCTATTGCCAATTACCAACTTGTTGATGAACTAATTGGCGCAATATTTTTGGAGCGTCTCAATGGACACAGCTACCTCGAGTGTCTTCAAGGAACCTTGGAGGAACTGCTATCTAACATCCCTCTTCATCTCCGCCGTGGATTGCAGTACTTCTAGCAAGATGGAGCCCCGGCGCACTACGACCGCGTTGCACGTACGTACGTGCGTGCCTGCTTGCCTGCCTGCCTACATCGCATCGGCATCGCGCGAAGGATTGGTTGTGCTGGGCCGGTTCTCTGGTCGGCACGTTCCCTGGTCCCTATGCCTCTCGACTTCCATGAGAAGTGAAGGACTTAGTGTGTGATGAAAGTGATCTTAACATTCAAAGTGCGTCACATCACAATAACGAAAGCGAAAAGTGGCAGTGACACGTGGCGTTATTGCGCGTAAAAAAGGACGTCAGTAGGTGACCTTTGGTCTGTAGGCGTCAGTGAAGGATATTTTCATATTTTTTTTATAAATTGGTGATTTGTAAATGCCTTTAAAGAAACTGACTCCTAATTAAGCAAGGTAAGTTGGATTGGAACCAAGCGGCACCTACTTACTCGATTGATTTGTAATTTATTTAGTTGTTTGTCAAAAAACTTATTTATTAGATAGGTACCTAGGTAGTTACACTTACAAAAACGCCTAACTTGCAAGACCGTAGCCTGTGAAAATGTGATAGGGTGTCATAATAAAATAAATGTTATTAAAACCTTGTATTTTATTTTTTATTTCTATCCGCCTACTGACTCTGCTAAGGAAAGATAAAACTTTGAATTTACTAATTGAGTACAACAATTAAAATCAAGTAAATACCTTATCTACTTAAAATAAGGATGCAATCTAAGTCATAAAACATTGAAATTATCTTTTCTTAAGCTTTGAAGTTCGAACAATCAAAAAAACAATGTTGGCTATTAATTTAATTGGCATTGGTTTTAATGTTTGATAAAAATCATTATTATTATGATAAGAAGCGCATTCTACACACACATGTAGGTACACGTGTGCATGAAGAGGAGCAGATTACAATTGGTCTGTGATTGGTCGACGAGACAGCCCGGCCGTACTGCTAAACCAATCGCAGATCAGCTGACTTGACAGTTAGTATACACACAACTAACTTGCTAGTGTGCGCTGTGTACGTACACTGCGTACGTACACAATCTGTAAACTACAGCTTGCACATGTGTTGGAAAAGATACAGAGTGTTTCAGGTTTGACTGTGATTTTATTGAATAATTTTGTTAGAAAACATAACTTTTAAAAATGACTATGAAACAGTACCTTATTTTTTGGCATCGTATTTAGTATAATTTTTAGATACCACCCTATAAAGGAATGTAACTAATTTCGTTAGATCCTGTATATTTAAACCATTTCTATTGTATGTAATGTTGTATGGTACTATTTTAAGCATTTAATATTCAATTTAAAATTAAACTAAGTATTTAATTTCAGATCAATGACTGTGACTTCAAACATATTACACGTGGACGCTACATTCGAAGGGGCCACACACGACAGTTTTGTTTTTAATAACACCGACGTAAAAAATCATTTAGAACAATTAAACATTACGGGAGAGACAGTGCGTTTATTAGGTTAGATAAACATTAAATTACATTTATTTAATCAAACTATTTGTTGATTTGATATACTTACTTAGTTGAAAGTTTAGTGATGGTATTTTATTTCTATAAAATATGTTTCAGGTGATTCTGCCTATGGGCAGAGGTCTTACATGATGATACCTTGCAATAATCCAGAGCCTGGCACCCCAGAGGAGTACTACAATTCGCTGCATTGCACAGCAAGGAATAGCATTGAAAGAACCATTGAAATTCTGAAGGGTAGGTGAAGAACTGAAGAACTATGTAATAAGATGTATTGTAATTGTATGACTCTTTATTGTAAATTAATTATTATAATGAAAAACTGTAAATCTCGTTCTTCTTCGACATATCGTATTATGCAATTATTTTATTGGAAGTGAAAAACAAAAAAATTTTTATCTGTCAAAATTTTAAAATTAAAAAGAAAAACAAAATAGTTTTTATGTCTTCGACGTAATTCCCCAGAAGAAGAATTTACATTAGATCGTAGTTATTACATAGAAATAACATGAAATTATTTAAACATACTTGACATGTGCAATTAATACCAAAGAATTTAATAGTAAACTATAATATAACATTAACATTTGAATACTATGAAAGATTAAACATCCAAGGGTAACAAACATATACGTTAGAACTAGCTAACAGAAGTTACTTTATGTATTGCCCGCTTGTAAATACCCTTATTTTTTCAATTCTACAACTGTAACCAAATTTCAGTCCCAGTAATAACAGAAGTTAGTCTGGCGGCAAACAATTCGTTATTTTTTTGTAACTGATTAATAGATTATGAATACTTATTGTTAAATTAACCAGGTTCATTGTCATTTAGATTTCATTAATATTTAGAAGATTGTTAAATGTGTAGGGCCGTGAATTAAAACCGACTAATTGGATACTAATACAGTTTATTTTAGGAAAAAAATACAAACAGCTGAGACACACACCGTTAGCCGGCCGCGCGATGAACGAACAATCAAACATGGAACATACATACAGCTATAGATATATAGTTTGCACGGCTCACGTAACTTCGCTATTCCTAACACCTCCCCTCGAAGTCGTGAGCTAATCTGTTAACCCTTACATACATCCATCATTCCTAAATTATCCATGCATTCCTGATGCTTTGAACCCGTCAAACCTTTGGTCAAAACATCTGCAGGCATTCTGTCTGTACATAAGTATTTCAGATCGATCACACCTTGTTCGCACATGTCTCGAATAAAGTGGTGCCTTACATCTATGTGTTTTGTTCGTGAATGATAGTTTCTAGTTTGAGCAAGTTTAATAGCACCCTGGTTATCATTAAACACTGTCACACACTCACACTCTACTCCTACATTATTCAACACATCACGCAAATATATGGCTTCCTTGGTAGCTTCAGAAATGGCCATATATTCGGCTTCCGTGCTTGATAACGCGATAGTTCGCTGCTTACGCGCCTCCCAGCTTACTGGAGCACCGGCCAAAATAAATGCAAAACCAGAGTAAGACTTACGGTCAATCGAATTAGCACCCCAGTCTGTCATCCACCACCCCAAACAGCGGTATCCGAGTTCTCTCATACATTAAACCATATTCTGAAGTGCCTTTCAAATACCTTAACACACGTTTTGCTGCTTTCCAGTGCTCAACATCATAATTTGTATTAAATTGACTTAGAAAATTGACAGAATATGCAATATCTGGTCGTGTAGTCACGGCAAGATACATCAAAGCCCCTATCAAACTCTGATAGGGATACTGGTTCATAACGTTCTCATTCACGCACTTAGGTTTCTCTAACTTCACATTCACATCCATTGGAGTCACTATAGGCTTACATTCACTCATACCAAAGCGTTCTAAAACTTTATCTAAATACATACCTTGATTAAGATACACCCTTCCTTCTTCATCACGAGTGAATTCAATGCCTAGACAATGATTTATGACACCCATATCTTTCATTTCAAATTCGCTACTTAGTTGCTTCTTGACCTCATGTAACCACATGCTATCGTCTGTCGCTAAGATAATGTCATCAACATAAATAGCAATCAACATCATTCGCTCGCCCTTTCGCGCCACAAACAGACATGGATCCTGCGGCATCGCCTCAAAACCAACACTCGTCAGCTTTCCCACCAACTTCTTATGCCACTGCAATCCTGACTGACGCAAACCATACAAAGATTTCTTTAACAAACACACACTATTATCATGCTTATCTAAGGCTTTCTTCCAGCGTCTTGCTGTCTCAACAATTTTCTTATCTCGAATTATCTTTTTCTGTAAACCAATCTTTTGGTTAGTTAATATTCCTTTTAAAACGTCTTGTAATCGATCTGGTATTTCCATAAATACTTCCTCATCTAGTGAACCATTTAAGTAGGCTGTCACTACGTCCATTTGATGAATTTCTAGTGCATATTCAGCTGATAGTGCGGCTATAAGCCTTATCGATGATGATCTGACGACTGGAGAAGACGTCTCATGGAAATCCTCCCCTGGCCGTTGGGAACATCCTTTCGCAACGAGTCTTACTTTCTTTCCAGTAGTTTTGGTACTAAACACAAATCGGCTTCCGATCACTTTGCGATTTTGTTCGGGATACTATTTCCCATGTACCATTCTTTATCTGTGCTAAATATTCGTCCTCTAAAGCCCTTTTCCATTCATCAATATTGCCTGAATTCTCAATTTCATTCCATGTCATCGGCTCAATAGTTGCTATTCCCGCTGTTATTTGTTCATTCGATTCTTCTATTTCCGATTCACTTTCACAATCAGCATTCTCTTTAACCATTATATATTCTTTGCGTGGTCTTCCCACTGATCCTGTACGAACCAATCTTGGTCTTCCTCTTCCTCTCTTAGAAGGTTCTACTAACTTTTCCCATGATACTGTAGCTATTCTCTTTCTTCGTGATAATATTCTACTTCTCTCTTCTTCTGGTTCATATAAATTTTCTACCGTTCTTTGTATTCTATTTCCGCTTCTTCTTGCTCTTAAAATAGTTCTAAGTTCTTTTTCCTCGTTTTCAGTCTCTTCGTCGTTTGTGTTAGGTATATTCAAATCAATAAGTATCTCGTTATTGTCAATACTTTCTTCTTCATCAAGTATTTCCTTATATTCATTCCTGAACGCAGTTTCATTCATGAATTTAACGTCACGAGTTACTACAATTTTTCTTGTACTTGGATCATGTATTCTATAAGCTTTAGATTGAATATCATATCCCATGAAAATACCCAATTTAGAGTTGGAGTCAAATTTTCCTTTTTGTGATCCTTTGTCCTTGTAATAGGCTTTTGCGCCAAATACGTACATGTAAATTACTGTAGGTTTCTTTCCTTTCCATAGTGTAAATGGTATTTGACCATTTAATGCTGCTGTAGGGCACCTGTTTCTTATGTAATTTGCAGTGTGAACTGCCTCAGCCCAAAATGAAGGCGGACTACCTGCCTGGCGCATCATACAACGAGCCATTTCGACTAGTGTTCGGTTCTTCCGCTCAGCAATTCCATTTTGTTGCGGTGTATACGGTGCTGTCAATCTTCTTCTGATCCCTTCACCTTTTAGAAAATCGTCAAATTCTTTGTTTACGAATTCTCGACCGTTATCCGATTGTAAATTCTTTATTTTCTTACCGGTAAACTTCTCGACATAAGTCTCATAGTTTTTGAATACTTCCAGAACGTCACTTTTATTTGCAATGAAGTAAACTTCACACCATCTGGATTTATCGTCGATAAACGTTACAAAATATTTTTTACCGCCAAATGATTGATGCCTCATTGGGCCACATACATCAGTATAGACGATTTCTAGCAAATCGCTCGTACGTTCATCATTGCCCTTGGGAAAAGGCGTACAAGTGAGTTTTTCACTTATGCAGATCTCACATTCCGATAATTTTTCACAGTCCTTAAATGTCAAGCCATGCACGAGGCCATTTTTCGCCATGGCCTTCAAGTCTCGTTCATTAAGGTGACCAAGTCGCTCGTGCCACATGTCAATAGGCTTCTTCAGCACCTCGATATTATTCGCACTATTCTCAGACATTCGAACGAGATATAAATTACCAACTCGGTCAGCGTGCATTTTCATCAATCACTATTGCATCTTTTTTTCTAAAACGAACTTCAAATCCACGATCTGTCATTTTCGCAACAGACAAAAGGTGTAAGATAGCACAAGCACATATATAAGCGAATTACAAGCGATTATTATGTAACAACGTTAGCCCGAGCGGCATGCGCTTCGCGTCAGTAGTGAATTCCGACTGGTGCGACGGTTGCGCGCGCGCCGGCGTGCGCTCGCCGGTATATAGCCATTATATACGCGCGCTGCGTTAGGGAGTTCGCAACGTCGATATTATTGTCAATATCGACATATCGATAAACTGGTGCACATCGAATGTTGTATTCTATCTGATATCAATGTTAATAGTGTAGGTGTAAATAAATATGTTAGATAGCTTTTAATAGATATTAGATATACGTAGTGTAAGTATAGTATAAGTGTAAATAGTGTAATTAATGAATGTTGGACAAATGTTAATGTTAATTTTAATTGTAAATACATATAAATTAATTTGTAAAGGTAGGTGTAGCCTACACCACCCCCCTCCAGAGACCGTCAAGGGCGATAAAAATCGGGAAACTTAACCTTGCGCCCAGAACGAGTGACATAATCTTTTTGAGGCTCTGGTTCGGATTCTTCGATATGGTCAGTGAGTATAAAGGCTGGTTTCAGTCGGTCTATTGATACTGTGACCTCTTTGTCCTTCAGAAGGATTTTAAAATTTTTATCCCCCCTATTTACAACTTTGTGTGGCCCAGAATATGCGGGTTGAAGTGAGCCACGTGATGCGTCTTCTCGGAGGAACACGTAATCACATATGGCGAGTTCTTTGTGGATAAATATTTTGGGCTTATTATGATGCAAAGTTGGTGTGGGTCGTAGCTTTTGAGCAAAGTTTCTAAGGCGAGCTGTAAATTCTGAAGTATCGGTGGTACCTCCTGTGCTAGTGACAAAAAATTCACCTGGCAGGCGTAATGGTTCACCGTATACCATTTCAGCGGAAGAAGCCTGTAAAACCTCTTTGAAGGATGACCTAATACCGAGTAGCACCCAAGGTAACGACTCTGTCCACCTGTCATTGGCGTGACAAACGATTGCCGCTTTAAATTGGCGGTGAAATCTCTTCACCAGGCCGTTGCAGGCTGGATGGTAGGCCGTAGTCCGTTTACGTTCAAATCCGATCATATTGGACAAGCATTCGAACAAACTGGACTCAAACTGCCGCCCCCGGTCTGTCGTTATGGTTGTAGGGCAGCCAAATCGCGCTATCCATGATGACAGCAAAGCCTTTGCAACCGTCTCCGCCGTAATGTCAGCTAGCGGCACGGCTTCCGGCCATCGGGTAAACCGATCTACGGCCGTCAGGCAGTACCGATAGCCTTCTGAAAGAGGAAGGGGTCCCACTAGGTCGATATGGACCTCCTTAAAACGAGCACGCGGTAAATTAAAAGTGCCTAGGGGAGCGGTCACGTGCCGATAGACTTTAGCACGCTGGCAAGAAATGCAACCACGAGCCCAGGCTCTGCAGTCTTTTCTTATGCCTGGCCAAACAAAGCGTTCCGAGACTAGCTTAGCGGATGCGTTACAGCCAGGATGGCTAAGGGAATGCAGGCTATCGAAGACTCGTCTGCGAAAGAATTTGGGCACAAAAGGCCTGGAAGTCGGTGTGCTGACGTCGCAGTACAAAGAGACGCGACTACCAGGTACTTGAAGTCTTTCAAGATGCAGAGATGAACCCTCCGCGAGGAGTTTCGCTAGTTCAGGGTCTGACGTTTGCCCTTCAGCAATGTGTTCGAGGTTCACAGGCATTTCTAATTCCTCAATGCGCGACAGGGTATCAGCCACCACATTATCCTTACCATATATATGGCGGATGTCCGTCGTGAATTGAGAAATGAAGTCTAGATGTCTATACTGCCTAGGCGAACAGTTTTTCTTCCTTTCGTGGAATGCAAAACTGATCGGTTTATGGTCAGTATAGACAATAAAGTGCCGAGCCTCGAGCATATGCCTGAAGTGTTTAACTGCCTCATAAATGGCGAGAAGCTCCCGATCATAAGGCGAGTATTTAATCTGCGATGGACTCAGCTTCCTGGAAAAGAATGCGAGTGGTTGCCATACGCCGTCTTGAAGTTGTTGGAGGGCTGCACCGATCGCCTTGTCTGATGCGTCCGTAACTAGGGCAAGTGTGGCTGAGCAATCTGGGTGGGCTAGCAAGGCAGCGTTTGCTAGGCTTTCTTTAGAGGCTTCGAAGGCTGTTAAAGCTTCACCTGTGAGGTCAATAGGATGTGTTCCCTTCAGCGATCCTGCCAGGAGGGCATTTAGAGGGGCCTGTATTTCGGCAGCGCGAGGAAGAAATCTCCTATAAAAATTAAGCATGCCCATAAAAGCTCTGAGCTGGCGTACGTTGGTGGGGCGAGGAAAGTCCTTAACAGCTTGTACCTTAGCACCCAGAGGTTTGGTGCCACTCTCAGATATGCTGTATCCCAAAAAGGTTACTTCGGAAACACCGAAAATACACTTAGAAGTATTCACCAACATTCCGTAATTTTTTAACCTGGTGAAAATCTGACGCAGTTGTTTCTCATGCTGGACCTCATTTTTCGAAAACACCAGGAAATCGTCGAGATAAGAGTACACAAAATCAAGCCCTCTGGTCATTTCGTCGACAAACCTCTGGAAAGTCTGGCCGGCATTCCGTAGTCCGAAAGTCATAAAAGGAAATTCGAACAGGCCGAACGGTGTGGTGATTGCAGTTTTGGGAATATCCTCTGCACTGACAGGTATCTGATTGTAAGCTTTAACAAGATCCAGCGTACTAAAGACTTTGCAGCCAGCTATACTATGGGCGAAGTCGTGGATGTGTCTGATCGGATATCTGTCAGGAACAGTACGGGCATTCAACATGCGATAATCACCACACGGTCGCCACCCGTTGTCCTTTTTCGGTGCCAGATGCAGCGGTGAAGACCATGGACTTTCCGAGGGTCTGGCTGTACCATCAGCAAGCATGGACTGGAATTCCTGCTTGGCGATTTTCAGCATATCTGGAGCTAAACGGCGGGGATTTGAGAAAACTGGAGGTCCTGGGGTCGTGCGGATGTGGTGAACAGTGTTGTGTGGTGTGTTTCGATGTGTGCCAGCTGGTCGCGTAATTTCTGGGAACTCGTCCAGAATTTTGTGATACCGCGATTCACCAGTCAAAACTTTTACAGAGTAAATATTACAATTTTCAGATTTAGCAATGGCAGAAACAGTTGTTAAATTATCGACTAAACGTTTATTTCGGCAATCTACTATTAAATTATAAAAATTTAGAAAATCTACTCCAATAATTGGTTTAGTTACATCGGCTACAACGAAACGCCAAGGAAAGGTTCTACGTAATCCAAAATCTAAGTCCAAATGCACATAACCATATGTAGAAATATTAGACCCGTTAGCTGCACACAGTTCAAAGTTGGTTCGCGCACGACGGTCACGGAGCACTGACCGAGGGAAGACACACAAGTCACTTCCGGTATCGACGAGAAATTGTGTCTTCGAAAAGCGATCGGTGACGAACAGGCGACCAGTTGAAGAAGGCAGGCAATCGTCAGTCGCCATTACCGACTGCCGCTGGCGTTTCCCGACTTGAAGTCACAAGGGCTGATGCATTTGTTGGCCTTATCACCGAACTTGCTGTGGTACCAACACAGCGGGTATTTTCGGTAGTTGGAATTGGATCGGTGCCTCGATGTGGATCTGTTCCGATTAGGCTGCCGGGATCTGCTGCGGTTGTTTGACGTGAGCTGCTGCAGTTGTTTGCGTAGTTCGGCAACTTCCCTCGTTAGGTCGCTAAGTATGGAACCAGGGACTGGTTGGCTTACAGCGGCGACTCGTGGTGAGGAAGTGGCGAGCTCGTTGACCCTGTCTGCTATGTCTGCTAGGTCGTCCAAGGTGGCAGATGATGACTGACCTGCGAGAACTGTCTGGATGGCGTGTGGAAGACGACTTATCCAGATGGTCTTCAGAAAATCATCGTGGACTTCCAGGCCGGCAAGACTCTTGAGATGGCGAAGGAAACTGGAAGGTTTCCGATCCCCAAGCTCCTCATGCATGAGTAATTGCTTAAGCTTCTTTTCATTCGAAGCTGTGAGTCTCTTGATCAACTCAGTCTTGAGCTTTTCGTATTTATCAACAGCCGGTGGGTTAATGATAACGTCCTTTACTTCCCTCGAGTACTGATTATCTAGCTGACCGATGACACAGTTGAATTTGGTGATGTCGCTAGTGATGCCAGCAATCAGAAATTGTCCTTCGACTTGGGCAAACCAGATCTCAGGTTCTTCAGGCCAGAATGGTGGTACCCGTGCAGCGACTTTATACACCTCGCCGCGATTTATCGATACGGGCGCCTCACTATTCTCTGCGGGTGCGCCACGTGCGTCCTCAAATTCCTTTTCCATATTGTGTTCAAAATAAGAGGTCACCAATGTGGTAAATGTGTGTACGCAGGAGTTGAAAATAATTAAGTCCGACTCACGGTTATAGTAGTAGGTATATTGTCCAGATTTCAACAGTCATTCACACATAAGAAATTACACAATAGAAGGTGCGAGAACAAGGAAGGAGTACAGGCACAGCACAGAATAGCGTAAGACAGTTCGAAGGTGAAAGTAAGATAGCACAAGCACATATATAAGCGAATTACAAGCGATTATTATGTAACAACGTTAGCCCGAGCGGCATGCGCTTCGCGTCAGTAGTGAATTCCGACTGGTGCGACGGTTGCGCGCGCGCCGGCGTGCGCTCGCCGGTATATAGCCATTATATACGCGCGCTGCGTTAGGGAGTTCGCAACGTCGATATTATTGTCGATATCGACATATCGATAAACTGGTGCACATCGAATGTTGTATTCTATCTGATATCAATGTTAATAGTGTAGGTGTAAATAAATATGTTAGATAGCTTTTAATAGATATTAGATATACGTAGTGTAAGTATAGTATAAGTGTAAATAGTGTAATTAATGAATGTTGGACAAATGTTAATGTTAATTTTAATTGTAAATACATATAAATTAATTTGTAAAGGTAGGTGTAGCCTACAACAGCTTAAAGTTGTATATAAAACAAAAGTATCAATGCTTTTGAAAATTTTATTACTTTATTTATAATATCTATGAAAAAAGTATTTTTATTATATTTAATAAAATACAGAGAAAATATGTACATGACACCTTTGCTTTATTGAAAATAAATTAAATTTAGATAATATTAACTCAAAAAGGTCTTATGTGAGAAATAAAAGAATAAGCATTATTTATATAAAATAGCTTTATTTCAATAAACAAACATTACAGAAGGTAAGTAGGCAAGACTACATTATATTAAAAATTGTTTAAAATGTTAAAATAATACCATTGAGACTCTTTATGTATGAACTCTAGTTGAGTTTTTATATCTGTAATTTTTTCTTTTGATATTTTACCCTTTTGATTAATGTTACAAGTTATGGAAACTTCTGGGATTATATTTGGTTTCTTTACAAGAGAGACTTCTAGAAATGGTGTGTTGGGGTCATAGGTGGTCTTATAAAAATATCTACCATAATCTTCAATGCGGATCCATTTCACATTAACTTTAAAGTTATTTTTTTGTTTTAATGTATTTAAATTGGGTATTACTATTTCCAATTCATCTTTTAATTTGATGAAATCATAAAAGTGATGATTCATATCTTCTACTATTGAATTATTTTTAGATGCTTTTGTTATTATGTTTCTGTACTGATTAGGAGTAAATATTTTCTCATGCTTTCTTAAAAGTTTTTCTATTCGGCCAAAATCTCTGTCACAATCAAGAAAAGTATGACCCACCTCTGGAAATTTGTGTTCAATGGATGCAAACAATTTACGTGCAATCATGTACTGATACAAAACAATTAAAAATTGATTTTTATTTTGCCCACTGCAAGAATCTGACCACAGTAACAAGTTTTGAGAACTTTCCAAATTAGCTAAATTATTTAAACAGTAAAAGAGTGAACTGAGAAATTCTATGCTGCCCTTTCCACCACAGTCTTCAGTGCAGAAATAGGACCTATGTCCATTATTATCAATGATGTGAATACCTTCATTGTAAAACCAAATTTGCCTCAAATAAAAAGCCTTTGATACGGGAATTTTAGGTAGAGGCTGTGTCTGCTGCATGTCAAAACTAATATATGTCTTATTTTGTTGTCCATTCATACACATCTCCCTTTCCTGTTTTTGTAACTCAAATGCTCTTTTATAGTTATCAAGATGCTCTTCAGTGTGTGTATTTGAGTCACATTTGCAACAAACATCAGTTCTAGGCTGTTTAAAAGATAGGTTGAATTTCGTATTGAATAGTTTTCTATAAGTACATTCCTTTATGTTATATTTGGTAGGTTTATTTTCATCCTCACATTTTTTTATATACATTGAATACATAACTTTAATTGAAAGTAATGGATTTAAATACTGTTTGTGGATATTTTGGGTTCAAGAATAATGAGAACTTTCTGATGGAAAACTTCTAATATGATTGCATATGTAATTTTCTACATCAACATCTAGCCTGTGCTTGTAAGAGTGAGTTTTTCCCCTTTGATCTCTGAGTGCAGCTACATCATTTAATTTTATTTTTGATTGAATGACTGCCAATTTTCTATAGCCAATTTGAAAAATATTAGAAAATGCACTCTTACAAACTTTTATATTGGTACCTTCTTTAGGTAGAACATAGGTATAAGTTGTGCATCTCTTTCTTTTTGGATTTGTTAATGCTCTTTTGACATTCACTCTCTCACACTTAAAGTCCGAGTCTTCCACTTCAATGTTGTTGTTTTTAAGCACCATTCTCACATATTGTAAGTTTTGATAAGCAAGCTTTTCGTGCCACTCTTTAAGTCCAGATTTCACTTCAGTCGCGTTCGCTACCTCACATTTGTAACGCACGTCCATATAGTACATATCTCCATTACGACTCGCTACGGCACTCACAATATTTTCTTTGTAGAATTTACACAAATTATTGTCCATTCTCACAACATAACCTCTCTCTGTAGCGCATTTGACAGATAGCAAGTTTGTTTTTGATTCCGGAACGAAGAGAACATTGTCTATGGTTGTGTTCACCCATCTGCGGCCGTTGTAGACCTGTAGCGCCACCTGCCCACACCCGAGCGCACTAATCTCCTCGCCATTTCCGACCATCACTGGTTTTTTATTGTTCAACGATAAATATGTTGCAAATAGGTTACGATCACGGCACATATGTTGGCTCGCGCCCGAGTCCACTAACCACTTTGATTCTTGAATATTACTATTTGAGTTCATCACCATAAATGCATTACTCGTACTGTCTTTTTCCCGATTCTTCTTGAAATAGCACTCACTTTTAGTATGCCCCATTTTTTTACAGAAATAACACTTTTTAACCGGTCTATTGTCATGTCCCGAACTTTTGTTTTGATTACACTCACTTTGATAGTGTCCTAGCTTGTTGCACTTATAACACTTAATGTTTTTCTTAGCTACAAACGCTGATGCTGACGAGTTTTGAGGCTCCTTTTCGTTAATACGTTCTTCTTCAATCAGTAATCTTGCGACGAGATTTTCTAGCGTTTGTTTCTCGTCCGGCGCCGACTCCCACGCCGACACAAAATGTTTGTAGGATTCGGGAAGAGACATTAGCACTTTTGTTATTACGAATTTTTCGGAAATTTCTTCTCCCATCTGTTTGAGCTGGTTCTTAATTCTTCTATTTTAGATAAGAACGTAGAGATCGCCGTGCCCTCCTCGTACTTGTATTGGAAGAAACGTTGTTGTACGATATGTATACTTGTTTCTGATTTTTGCTCATACACGCTCGCAAGTTTTCGCCACATTTCGGCTGACGTAGTACATGTTATGATATGCATCATCACGCTTTCTGACATTCTCGTAACAAGCCATGATTGGGCCTTCGCGTCTTTCTTTTCCCATGCAGCCTTCTCAACCGCCTCCTCTGGTTTTACACTGCTACCGTCTGTCACTTGCAGTAAGCCCTGACTCCGTAACAAAACGATGGTTTGGAATTTCCAAATATTCCAATTGGATGTTCCCTCGAGCTTTATGTACGTCTGGAGTTTCAAAGAATTGTCGTCTGCCATCTTCCTGTCTGTTCGTCCCGACCTTGCTTTTATCACTCGCAAGTTTTATTTTTCTTCCCGCGTGCCGGTTTCTAACCTCAACCACGCGTTTTTCACTTTTTGACGAAAAACAGTTTTGATTGTTTTACTTTTACTCAGGGTTATGTGTCTGGGCCCATAACCTGTTGTAATATAAGTAAAACAATCGTTTAATCTTCTATTGGACTTTTATTTAACTAATCAAATATTTTAACACCGCAGACAATAATGGCCATGACAGTAAAAAAAAGACAGTGTTACCAACACATCAAAATAAACAGAAGTATTACATTGCTACCAACACAAACCATCAGGCGTTGCGCCCAAATAAAATCATTCTATGTCTATAAATAACCCACAGGGCCTTATGGTTATATGTTCTTGTGTGGACAGTTGAGCAAGAGCGGTTTTTTCGTTTTGTTGGCCATGACTTATTGATTCTACGTTATCAAAATTTTTGCGGTATATTATATCCTTTACAAGTTAGCACATGGTGTTTTAGGACGTCTGTTTATAACTCTTCCGAAATTAGATGCCGTCAATAGGGATCTTCTTATCTCAAGCCATTCTCCGTTTGCTCTTTGTAAAATGGTTTTTCTTTCTATCATGGCTCGCTCCTCGTTACTTTTTTGCAATTTTTCCACGAAATCTATTTTCATTTTAATGAGTATCTCATCCGGCATGTCAGGCTTTTCACAAGCATGGCCATAGTTTTTATCATTTTGTTTTTGACTATAAACTAACCGTCTCTTTTTTTGTTATACTTTTTACTCAGCACTAATTGCTTTCGTTTTCTCTCCTCCCACTGCTTCAATTTCCCCCTAGGGCTTTTATTTGTAATTTTCTTAAAATTTAGATAATGCTGTATTTTTTTCATTAAATGAAACTGCTGATGCAACACATCGCGTTAAGTATGAGTTTTTGAGGGAAAAGTTAACTCTTTTTCCTCCTAAAAATTTTGCAATGATGCTATGATACCGCTCTACAATGTTACTGTCCACATCGTGCAATAAACTTCGAGCATGGCCCGCAATGCCTTGTACCAAAATACAGATTCTTTGCCACAAAGAGCTTAGATGGAACGATTTTGGGATTTCATCTTGTTCTGTTGTGCCTGTTTTATTGCAGAAATATGATTTACACTGCAGATGATTCCCAAACGCGTGATTCCTGGTCCTAGTAAAATGTCTTCAAAGAGACGTTGCTCTTCTGGGCAGGGTCATTTTTATTTATATTTATTGATTTTTTTATCAGTGATCTCATGGTCATGATTCGGGTCGTTGTAATTAATTTTCTGTGCCCTATTAAATATTTTGTATCGTTTTGTAGTGCCTGCATTTTATTGCAGAAATTTCGCAACAGATGATTGCGGCATTCGACCTTCTCCACTATGGTATCTGGATAGGGCCGAGCTTGCAAAATTTTTGAGTAAGTGCTCGAGTCCCCATCCGAAATCAGTCGGCCATATATTTACCCATGAGTGGTCAAAGATTTTTTTAAGCCTTCAACGATTATTTCACTCTCCATTCCCGTGGAAGGACCTGAATAGTTCTTAGAGCAAAAATGTTCTGGAGCTGTCACTTTATTCTTTTCAGCTCGATCGCAATGGTAGCAATATTTGTTTTTCACACCTAAATATAAAATTTTGCCTGTTTTTCTGCTTACGATTGCTGCAGCACCGGATAAAGCTGAAAAGTTTTTTCTGTACGACCTTTTACCATAAACACCATCTGCCACTACGTCTATAATTGGCGTGCCTTTTTTTGTGACTCTGCCTTCTGAAATAGCCATATTTCTCTCTTCTTCAGCTGCTTGGTCCATGGATTCTTGTGCAAGTTGCTGCTAGTTTTCAGACAATAAATTGTGGTTGTTTTGGTAAGTTTTTTGAGACATTATAGGTAAATTCAAGGCAGATGAAAATTCTTGAAGTTGAGAGTGGCCACACCCGATGGAAATAGTAGCAGCTACGGCACAAGCATTAATAGGCAAGAAATCATCATCGTCATTTTTAATCACAAAATGTCTATTACACATTTTGCACACGAAGGTAAATTTGGAAGACAAGCCATGAACCTTTTCACCAACTAATTGCATGCAAGATAGTCCACAGTCTAATGGTCCATGATTTAAAATTTCATTTAATTTCATTTAACCAAAAAGTAAGAAACATTAATTATTCGCCTTCCTATTTTGTATTCATTGTCAGGAGTACACCTCTCCATCTGAAAATGCATAAACGAATGTAAGTAACTCTGTTACTTATTACGGTCAAACTATTGATTTGAAAGTTTGTAATGAGAATAAATTTTATTTACTAAGCTACCCTATTGGGCTCATCAACATACGGTCCTTTTTTCATAATGATTTAGTGATAGGATACTAAATAACTACCTGTATACTAAAATTGGCTTCTTCTTGTACATGCTCAGGTGAATCTGTACTTTCATCAATATCAACAAAACTGGGATCTTTATTTGGTGCGGCTGTTTCCAATCTAAAAATATATAATTATACTCGTATACCTAGAATTTTAATTTCACCAGCAAAGTTTACAAATTTTGCAATCCAACATTTATTTTGTATGCCTATAATTATATTATTATCAGCGAAATCAAATTAATAGCGAAAAAATTAAAAAATGTAGTGAATTTAATAACGTAGACGTGACAATTAAAATTATTATGTTACTTGAATGGTTCATCTATAAAAACAAGTGTTTAAAATAGTACCAATAAAATTACGCAATGGCACCTCTATTATAATTATAGCTCAATGGTTCACAACACCTATCCACTTTCGATTTTTTAAATGTTTATTTTTGTTTAAAAAATATATTTTTAACTTTATTGTTATGTGTTGTAAATTACAATAGGTTAAGATATTTCGAAGCAACAAAAAAACTGTATTCATATTTTATAGACAAAATCGCCATGACAAAAACTCTTACTCGTGATAAGAAGTACCGCAATTTTCATTTGTTGAAAGTATTATTTCGTCATGCTCGCTATCAATAAGCCGGGTTTCTGAAAAATACGAAATAAGGCAAATTTGTAAGATGCAGTTTTAGATACAATAAATTTAATATTATAATTTGACTTGGCAATAAAAAAAACTTTCTACATTTTCGACTTTCCTTTTTCTATAAAAAGAAAAAAAAACTTAAATTTTATATAATAATGAACCTTACATAAAAAAAGAAAAAAAAGTTCTGGGAAGAGATTTGAACTCGAGATTGTGAGCCGAGTGCTGGACTTGAGCGCAATGGCGCTCAAGTAAATAGTAAAAGTAAAAAGGTGTAATGACACCAAGGTGATTACAGACGATTGCGTCGAATAAACCGACTCTATGATTCTTTAAAAACTGGCTTTGTAAATGTATAATTTTATGTTGTATATTACAATAGGTTTCGATATTTCGAAGCAACAAAAAAAACTGAATTTATATTTTATATTGTAAATTTTTGTTTATAGACAAAATCACCATGACAAAAACTCTTACTCGTGATAAGAAGTACCGCAATTTTCATTTGTTGAAAGTATTATTTCGTCATGCTCGCTATCAATAAGCCGGGGTCTTTTTCTGAAAACGGAAAAGTAAACGAAATTAGGCAAATTTGTAAGGCACAGTTTTAAATGAAATAAAATTTATATCATGTAATTTGACTTACGCATAAAAAAAACTTTCTACACTTTCAACTTTCCTTTTTGTGTAAAAAGAAAAAAACTTATTTTTTATAATAATAATAAACCTTACATAAAAAAAAAGAAAAAAAATACCAGCGATGAGGTTTGAACTCGAGATTTTGAGACGTATACTGGACTTGTACGCCATTAGACCAAGATGATTACTGGCGAGTGTGTCGAATAAATAGACTCTATGATTCTTTAGAAACTGGCTTCGTGTATGTAAAATTACATTATAATAATAAAATACTCTTACCTTATTGTTTCATTCATATGTGCAGCGCTGGCTTTATAGGAACTTTTTTTTCTTCTCTTGGCGATTTTTTGTTTATTTCCCATTTTTATTAGGTATGTATTGTATTTATTTACAATAATTATGTACAGATGACGATTAATAAACTATTTTAGCACTTAAACCTACACGAAAAAAATATTTACAAGTGACTATTACTTATTTTTATCTAATAATATTTGTGATAACTATTTACTAAGTCTTTATCTATTTATACCCAACAAACGATAAATTAATGGCAGCAGCAAAATGAGAGGCGAAAAGCGCTATACATCCACCTAGCATCAGGCATCAGCCGGCACTAATCGGTACACGGCCGCTCACGCATACATGCATGCGTTCCATTCTAGAAAATGAGAATTAGCGATTTTTGTAAAATACATACATTAAATTAAAAATCTGGAACTGTATCGTAATCAGTGTTGCCAACTCAGTGGATTTTCCACTAGATCTGGTGGTTTAAATTAGCATTTTAGCGGACAAATTTTGGTTTTAGTGGCTGGTGGATTTTTCTAGTGGCTTATGGCTCCTCTACATGATGGGCCAGCGCTTGTCCAGCAAAATGGCCATGCGATGGATGAAAAGGATCTACACAATGGCGATGTTCAGTTGTGATCTTAGCGTTGAACAAAATGGACGTGGAAGCTTTAGCCGCAGCAGCTATATATTTATTTAGCACGTACAATTATTTTCTTAATGTGTACAAAAAAAAAGTTATTAAAAGGAAATGGCGTAGAAGAAGATGGTGGATGTTAACTATTCATCGCAACAGGACTAAGTAAGTAACTGCTTAAATTTAATTTTCTTTAACTTTTAGTTATTTATAATTCAGTATAATTAAAATATTTTTTTCAGGCAAACTATGGATAATCAGCTAGCTGAAATGCTTGCTGAACCATCTGGTGAATTCGATAACTTCGTGAGGATGTCAAACAGCGATTTTGAATTTTTAATACAAAAAGTATCACCTATAGTTGCAAAACAGGATACAGATTGGCGGGAAGCAATACCTGTAAAAATTCGTCTCGCATTGACACTAAGATACCTAGCTACTGGTGATAGCTTTCGTAGTTTACACTACCTATTCAAAGTTTCAAGCCAACTTATTTCAAGAATTGTTCCTGAAGTATGTCTAGCCCTCAATGAAGCTTTGAAAGATTTTGTTAAGGTAATAACTTCCTATTTTAATACTATAAACGTGAAAGTTTGTAAGAATGTTAGTATGTGTGTGTTACTCAATTAAGCAAAAACTATTGGATAGATTTTGATGAAACTTAACAGTCATCAAAATGACACATAGGCTAAAATGTATTGTTGTAATTTGACAGTTGCAAATAATACACCTTATATTTTAATATAATATCTTTAATTTCTTTTTAAAAATTACATATTTTGACTATTTATATTAGCGTTGTTTAAAGCTTCTTGCAAAATTTGTGATTGTGGGTGAGATTGTAGGGGAAGATTAGGCTGCTCTGGTATACTGATGACAGGAAATTCTTCTTCTGGGGTCGCATTAGGACTGGGGGAGAAATAAGGAGGAGAAATAATGGATTGAGGATGGTAAGACGATGTGGAATAAGTGCTCAAAGAGGATGTGGGACGACAGGAAATATTTTGTTCTTCAGAGAACAAAGGCGTAGAGGTGCAGGTGCGGCCACTCACAGGACGATTGGTAGAAATTATTATTTGGGATGGAGATTGGACCACATAACGACCGGTATTTTGTCAATATGACAATTGACGTTTTTTCAATAATAAGCCGTCTATTTCGTATATCAACTCTTGTTTTTCCAAATCTGTAAATTGTCTTAACCTTTTAGCGAGCAGTTTTCCATATAGATCGCAATCGTCTTCGCTATCAATCTTTTGCTGCTTACTGCTGAGTACGCTGTTCAAAGATGAAAAGGCCCTTTTCATTTCGTTACTAGCCTCTTGTAATTCAGGTGGATTTCTAGAACGACGTCGTACTACAGGAATGTTTATTTCAGAATTCACTGTAGCATTTGGGTTTTCATTTTCGAGATTTCCATTTTGTGACATTTTTGAATCTTCGTCATCTAGCGAGGTTGAAGCCTGAAAAATTAAAATATTTTGTTATTTACTAATACATACTTGACGATATTAACTTTCACGTTTATAATATAAATTAAAAATAAATCTGTAAAACAAAAAACTAATTTAATGTCTTATGCTCGGTCTTGTTTTTTTTTACAGATCCCCACAACAACAGAAGAATGGCTTTCCAAAGCTGAACGATTCAAGTTCCCTCATTGCCTTGGTGCTATGGATGGCAAACATGTGACAATACTGCTACCTCCTCATAGCGGAACTGAATATTACAATTATAAACATTCTTTTAGCATTGTCCTCTTAGCAATAGTAGATTATGATTACTGTTTCATGTTTGCTGAAATAGGCGCTCAAGGGCGTATAAGTGACGGTGGCGTTTTTAATCAAAGTAGTATATCAAAAAAAATTTCGGAAAATAGCATCAATTTGCCGCCTCCTAGTTCACTACCAGGATGTGAGATTGATTTACCCTATGTATTTTTGTGCGATGGAGCATTTAGTTTAACTAAAAATCTTATGAAACCTTTTTCTGGCCGTCACGAGTTAAATTCTCCAGAAAGGGTTTTTAATCAAAAACTCTCTCAGTCACGTGTAGTTGTTGAAAACACATTTGGAATTCTTTCTAACAAATTTAGAGTTTTTAAAACAGCTATGCCTTTCCACCCTGTTAAATGTTCAATTATTACTATGACTTGTGTTCTGATACATAACTTTTTACGGAAAAGCCGAACATCTCGCCACTTATACGCACCTCCAGGTACATTTGATACCTATAATGACAGTGGAGAATTGATACGCGCTGGTAATTGGAGGAATTATAGTAATACAAGTTTTCTTCCCTTACAAAATCAACCACGTAGATCAACTAATGATGCAATTCAAATAAGACAATCTTTTATGCACTATTTTTATAATAATATAGAATAATAAACTAAATATAAAATTAAATAATAGGTTTTATTTACTTACTCCGCCGTCTGTTTTTATAATACTCTTGCATTCATAAACATCTTTTAAAAAACTTTCCATTACATCAAAAAAAGGCCACGACGGGGTATAAATATCATCGAGTCCAGCCCCAGACCTCATAGACTCTTTTTTCTTTTTTAGATTTGTTCGGAAAGCTGTCATTAACGTTTCCTTCTTCTTTTTTAAGTCATCAACTGGAATGCCCATGTTATTACTTATGCGATTCCATGCATCTGACACCTGAAAACAATTATACAAAAATTAACTTTATTTACCCTTCCCATATCAAAATGCCGCCAAAAAAATAAACAAACAAGGCGGTTTGAGGGCGAGAACGACAATTAAAAACTATTGTTAAATGTGTCTTTTACCGTAGTTTTACTTACCTTGTTTTTATCCTTATGATTTTTATGTTTAGGATTCCATATAATGGTTTCGGCTCTGTAGAATTCCAAAAAATTTAGTATTTCGCTATGTGGCCAGGCAGTCGACATCTTGACACGCACGAGGTACTCTGCACGTCTGCTCTCCACCGCATTTGAGCGCAAACTGAGTTATGGCCGACGTGTAGATGGGTACCGCCATCGCTGGCCCACTACCTTTGATGTGTGGACGAAAAACCGATACCGCGGCCATTCCGCCACCATCGTACGCACCACAAGCCAGCCTACGCCCTCTATATGGTGGCCCACTACGATGGACCATCATGATGGCCCATCATGTAGAGGAGCCTTTAGATTGTTTCATTTAGTGGTACGGCTAGACATTTAACCACCAGCACAATTTACATATCTACAGGAAAGAACTTGAACGTTTACATTACATGATGGGAATATTTTTTGATATGTAGGCAACAATCCTAGGTGGTGTTTGTCGGGTATTCCCCGAAAAGAGTTTGTCAATTTCTGAAATTATTTTGATTATAGTCTTTATTTGTATGACTACTAGGTCAAATTTGATTTGAAATAAGAAGGTTTGTATATGTTTGTTTCGTATGCATGCACAAAAATATACCTTAGTACAGTTTTGGTTTTGCATCGGCACGACATTGAATGTTTTATTTTATTAATTTTGTAAAACGAATATGCCTAAGCCACAGTATACCCAAAAGTTCCGTGAATGTTGGTTACGTGACTCACAATTAAAGGACTGGTTACAAGTGGTGGAAAGTACTGGTGGTCCAGTTGCTAAGTGCAAATTATGTGGTTAAATTTTAAGGAATCATTATGGAGATTTAAAGAATCATGGATTATCCAAAAAGCACTTGCAAAATTCAAAGGTACGTACGTAATTAATATAATATCATATACATCAATTTTAAAAGAGTAAGTAGGTTCTTATCTTCTTTACATTCTGATCATTATAAAGTAGATTCCGCTTCTTTACAGATTATAGCTACGCAACCAAAGTTGCCTTTTAAACTAAACAGCATCGGAAAAAAGAAAGAAGAAGCTAGGCTAGCATTATTTACAGCGGCACATACCAGCCTACGTGTAGTGGATCATATGGGAGAAGCGGTTAATCACATGCACAAGGAGGATGAAAAAATTCACTTACATAGGACAAAATGTACCCAAATCATAAAAAATGTTCTGTCACCCCATTTCTCAGAAAACTTAAGAGAAGATTTAAAAGATCAACCCTATAGTTTATTGATTGACGAATCAACTGATATTTCCGTTCATAAATATTTGGGAATAATAATTATTTATTACAGCTGCACTCACGAAAAAATTATATCTACATTTTTAGATCTTCCAATGCTGAACGAGTGTGATGCAGACGGGATTGTTGGTACCTTGAAAGCGACACTCGCTAAATTCAATATACCTCTACAAAACTTAATGGGCATTGGAACAGATAATGCTTCCGTAATGAACGGAGTAAATAACGGTGTATATGCCAAACTGAAAAGAGATTTGCCGAATCTAGTTTTGGTGCGCTGCATATGCCATTCTCTGCAATTAGCAGTATCGGCAGTAACAAAGCAATTTTTACCCAGAAATCTCGAATTCATTATTAAAGAAACATATGATTGGTTCAGCCGTTCTTCGTCGAGGCAAGCTGCTTACAAAGAACTATACAAACTTATAAACGACGGTCATGATCCATTAAAAATTGTACAATCTTGTCAAACTAGGTGGCTTTCTGTAGAGTCCGCAGTGGCACGCATTTACACACAATGGTTGGAACTAAAAACACACTTTAAAATCTCTAATTTGAAAGAAAGATGTTACACAGCAGAATTGCTGCATGGAATGTATTCAGATGATGTAAATTATGCGTACATTGCATTTATGTTTCCAATTCTCACTGACGTTAACAGAGTTAATAAATTATTTAAATCGAAATATGCAGATCATACAAAACTGTATGACGAATTAACAAATTTGATTGATTCACTTGTTGCCAAAATAAAATTGCCTACTCAGAAAGTAGATATTTTTACGAAAAATATTCAAGATTTTGTAGATAAGAAATGTTATTTGGGGTACAGATTTGAATCTCATGAGTTAACGATGAAAGAAAAAGGACTTCCACCGAATGAAGAAGAAATAATTCGTAACAGGTGCATCCAGTTCATTGTACATTTGGTTCATGAACTGAAAAACAGATTGCCCGAAAACTTAAGACTAATGAGAAATATTAAAAGAATCAGTATAGATAGCGCACTGTCTCAAAACAAAGAGTCGATCGCTGACCTGATGTTACATTTTAATAAAAATCAAGGAGATGTTGCGAAAGTTGACGAGCAGTGGCGTCAAATCCATGTCGGCGTCAAATCCAATGAAAAAATACAAACAAATTTTGGTACGAGGTACTGGATTTTAAAGACATAGCTGGAGAAAACAGATTTAAAGATTTAGCCACATTTGCTATGTCTTTATTAGTTTTACCGCACTCTAATGCTGAAGTAGAGCGATTATTTAGCATGATGAATGTCGTCAAGACAAATCACAGAAACCGAATGAAGTTAGATCTGCTTTCTTCAATTCTCACAATTCGTGCGGGTTTAAAACGCGAAGGAAAATGCTGCAATAACTACATGCTACCGAACAGCGTAGTGCAAAAAATTGGAACTAAAGAGGTGTATTCTTCAAAATCAGAAGTTGTAGAAGAAGCCGATTCTTCCGAAGATGATTTTTAATCTATATTTTGTTTGTCTTCTTGTAATTTTGTACTTAACAGAAATAAACTGATTTTATGATAACACGCTAGAATTTGTGGGTTTGTTAAAAATTTGTTGGCAACACTGATCGTAATAGCTTGCCGTTTATTATACAAATGTCAAAATATCATAATGATTACATGTATGACTTTTGATTGTTATAAGATTTTTTTAGAGGTATGTTCGTGATTTTTTTCTATCGAGTCAAATTAGATGTATCGTGTTTTGAGTACAGTATCATACTAAAGTATATCCTGAACACTAACATATATTTCATTTGGCCTGGTTTTCTGAAGTCTGACATATATTTATGACCATTTTAATGCGCGCGCTTAGCTCTACTAGTCGCCTTAATATTTACACATGTAGATTTTAAGAGCTTTTTCCGAAAATTTCAAAAAATTTAACAGTGTGTTACATGAGTATGCCATGTAATTATTACTATAATGTTAGTGGACACAGTCAATCACATAGAAGTAAACATATTTCTAGTCAATAAAACTAATTGAAGCTTTTCATACAATAAGAAAAAAAAACATAAGTGTTATCTTCTAAAAATTATTATATCTTACATCTAGAATAGTGAGATCTAAATCAGTCGCTTAGCACAGATCTTGCTAAACATAGTGGATATTTTTCTATAACTTTGTTGAAAAACTTAGCAAAGATGGAACAAGTACTCCAGCCCGCTGTTTTACGAATTACATCATTGCTTATACCTAGTTGGTTGACGTTTAAAGTCGCAGCGTGTCGAGTGCTGTGTGCGGAAAATATTGTTACATCAATACTACTTGACTGAAGTATGGTTTTTATCCATTTGCCTAAGATTTGGGTACCAACAGCTTTATAAGGTTTTTTGAAACTGATAAATAAGGAATCAGTCTTTCGATTATTTAAAGTTGCCTTAATATAGTGTTATAGTGTTTCAACTGGACATTTTCCTGTTTTTTCTGTAAAATTTGGTAACATTAAAATGGGTTAGTTGGTTCCGTAGCGTGATGTTTTAATTAAATCTGGTATTTTAATATGAACCGGATCATCATAGAATTCTAAATTGTTAATGTTAATTTTAGAAATAGTTTGTACTGTATGGTCCGATGCTAAAGCTATCAGTGTTAGACATTTTTTTTAAATTTGTTCTAAATTTAAAGTTTCATTTGGGTATAGAGGCCCCAAATATTTTAGGACTATAGTTGTATCCCAAATTCCAAGTATTGTTATATTTTGGTAAAGGGGGTCGGCAACAAAATACACCTTCGATAAATCTAGAAATCCGTTCATCTATAAAGACTGATGAACCCAGAATTATAGCCAGTGCTGATCTTATACTATTAAGGGTTCCATATTGAACTCCCTGATTATAACATTCTGTAAGGAACTTTAATACTGCAGGTATAGATGGTTTGTATAAGTCTATAGAGTTAGTCATACACAATGCATACCATTTCCTTAGGGCTACGTCATACTGCTGTATTGTATTGTTAGATAGTGATTCTAACATGATGTCCATTGAAGCAGATGCTATTTCTTGATGAGTTAATGCTTTCCTGATAATACACCGGCCACCAGGGTAAGGTTGCATTTATAATATTAAGTAGGTAGACATATTAATTGAATTCAAAAATTGAATAGCATCACTATTCCATCTCTAAAATTCAACTGACAACATAGCTGACTTGCAGAGATTAATATATGTCTAAAGCTTGACTTGTGTCATAATTTTTATTCAACTGAAAATCATTTTTCAATTTCAGTGATTTTACGTGCGTATCGTACGTAAACATAGGTTTTTATTATTAATTTGGTGAATTTGTTATAAGTGAAGTTTTTTTCATGATTTATTAGCATTTTTACTGCAACATGTTGTGAAATTCGTAAGTTATACAAAGATCAATGGTATGTTCAGGTATGTTTATAAAACTCGCCAAGCATGAAAAAATTGACTATAGATAGATTTCAAGTTGCCTTGTTGTGCTTATATGTATATCGCTCGAATCTGGTGATGCCTTCTTAAAGAAAATTCGCAACGGTCGTAAAAAAAATATGTTCATAAGTTCCTATATTTTAGTATTCATTGTTGTGCCTAATCCCCTGGACTGCTAGGCCTCACACGTATTGGTAATTTACGACTTGTTTGTACCGATATTCCATAAAAATGCGTAGCAGCGTTGCATTGTGTTTGTGGCTCCTAAAAGAGTATGTTAAACATAACTAATTAGTTAAAATAATTATTTTATTATAATTGTTATGTATAAGCTATCAATTCGTTTCTTATTTTATTGTTACAAACAAGTCAAGTAGTAAATTGTTGCATCTTTTTTGTCCCATGTGAGCTAATGCCGCTGATGGATTCGCTGTGTTCCTTTGAAAGTCTGTATGTTTCTTTAGACTAAAAGCTCTTTTGTATTTTTGTTTCAGAGTCATCAATCCCTATTACCTCAACAGCCAATAACGTTTTCTTGCAAGCAATTAACAAAAGACGTAATTTTCGAAAAGTCTTAGCTCGAGGCATTATTTTCGGCTGTTATTTTCAAGCAGCCAGCAACTCCCATCTGGAGCCCCATCCCCATGGCATGTTACAGAAAAGTGACGGTTAGAATCGAATTCCAAGATGCCACTCAGAATGGATGTTTATTTCACCTTGGTCATAATTTATGGAAACGAATTCAAGAGTACTTACAGATTATCAGGACAATACGGACAGGCAATGTCCTGCAGTTAAGCTATGGCTTATGATTGCATCAGCGGATGCTGAAGACCAGAAAAATTTCAAGGGTTTTAATATGCTCAAAGAAGAAATTTTGCTTTATGAAGCAGAACCCATAATTGACTGGTTTGAAATGTATTACGTACGTGGCTCTACAATCACATCACAAGATAACATTCATCTGTCGTGGATGTAGCGACGTTTTGCTGCTCTAACCACCCGGTTGCAGTAATTTATGGCCCTCTTAAACGACTCCTAAGTTTTCTCGCAACGGTTACGTTTAAATACCCTAAAATAACGATCGCGTCTTGACATAGCCATCCGAACACCAGTTGTTATCCAGGGTGCAGGAGGACGTCTTACCTTAACCGATCTCAAGGGGGCATGAACATCGTACAACTTTAAAATGATGGAATTTAACTGAGAAACCTAGTCGTCGATTGTAGGTGCCGAGTATACTGGTGTCCAATCAATGGCAGACGCGTCGGCCTCGAGTTTATCGTGGTCTATCTTGGCAAAATTCCTTATAGTCACAATGGTAGGTTTAGGCTTCGGTGAATTTATTTTGTAGCATAGATAGATAAGGTCATGTCGGGAGAAGCCAGGTGCAACAATCTGACCATGTTGCAATGTGAGATCAGCGGAGGATGTGAGCATCAGGTCAGAAGTATCAAGATCATGGTGCGTGGGTGATGTTGGCAATATAGAAAAATTTACTGCTTCAATTATAGAGCGAAGCTTTGACGACAGAGGCGTAGTTTTGAGAAGATTGACATTGAAATCGCCCATAATTATATGGTGAGAATAGTCTGTACTGACAGATTCCAGTAATGATTCGAGTGAGGGAAGAAAATTAACGGTAGGAGGACAGTATACCACACCGAGAACGGCCCTAACACCCTTCAGAATGACCTCCAGAAAAAAAAAATCCATAGAATGAGAATATTGAGAGGGCGATGAATTCAAAATTTTGTAAGGAATATCGCTACGTAAATAGATGGCAACACCACCGCCACCCTTACCCACACGATCATTCCGAATAAGTATGTAACCTGGTAAGCTATAACTGGTGGAAGATAAGTTTGGTTTTAACCAGGATTCAGAAACAAGGATTGCATGAAAGTGACTAGCAGAGAAAGAG
Organism: Anania fuscalis; assembly: GCA_950371115.1. Classification (NCBI taxonomy): domain Eukaryota; kingdom Metazoa; phylum Arthropoda; class Insecta; order Lepidoptera; family Crambidae; genus Anania; species Anania fuscalis. The sequence continues at coordinate 12,092,409 of OX493344.1, forward strand.
TTTAAAAGTTTATCATAGTGGCTTGGTATACTTTGAGCATTTATATGGCAAACGTTGAACGTATTGCTACTGTTAGTAGGAATTATAGAATGTATCCGATTTTCAAGCGTATCCTGATGACTAACACAACTGCTATTAGAAGTGGAGAGAAAGGAGTTGGTTGAATCGTGTGCTGAATAAAAAGAATATTTATAATGTTTTAGTTATCTATTGAGAAAATTTATATTAAACAAATTCCAGTAGCTTGTAAGCGTATTTATACCTATTTTCATGATATGGCCAAACGTTGAATAACATATCATCAAACGTTGACGTTTAAACGATATGGCCAGTTTTGTTTTGCCGTTTTATGAAATACGACCATTTTTTTAAATGGCCGGCCACATGTTGAAGTGTTTAATTTTAAGATCGGGCCACGACATTTATACCTTCAGTACAATTCTCTAACTTTTTAACATCTGCCATATTTAAATGACCCATTCGCCGGGGCCAGGTTTCAATATCAGCCTTACTTTCATTTGAATAAACAGTGCATGCCTTGACAGAAATAACATTCAGCTTATACATGCCATTGATTCTTTGGGCCATTGCAACAAGATTGTTTTTAGAATTGTAAATATGACAGCCAGAGTCAGTAAATTCTACTTTACAGCCATTACTGATTAACTAACTGATAACAGATTTGCACTAAGCTCGGGTATAAGTAAAACATCTTTCACGTGTATTTGATGCTCATCATTGCTTGTAAAAGTTTGAATGTTTACTTTACCTATCTGTTGCACTGAGACCGAGTCATTATTAGCCACCATTATCTTCTGGATCGGAGGTGGTTGTAAATCATACATTCAGTCAGAGCGCCTTGTCATATGCATTGTTGCACCAGCCCCTCTAGCATGATTAACAAAACACGATATGATATAGCGATTGATCACATATTTTTTGTCAAAATTTGACCTTTAATCGAAAAAGCGAGCATAACCGTGACGTCTCTTGCACGGACATGCTTCCTGTTTCAGTAAAAGTTCAAGATGGCGGCAATTTTATCATATTTTGAAAGTAAAGAGGCGAGAAATCGCTATGTCATTTCGTATCATATCGTGTTTTGTTGCTCGTGCTAGAGGGGCTGAATCTATGTACCAGTCATCTTGATTTAATGTATCACAGGCTAAAAAAACATTGTTATTAGTAGTATTCATCTTTCGGGTGCACTGAGCTTTTATTTGTCCATATCTGTTGCAATTAAAACAGCGGGGGCCTTTTCCTTATGACTTAGATTGGTTATTTGGGTTTTGTTTATGTTTTGTATAAAACGCTGAAGACTCTGAAATTTTTACTTCCTGCAAAAGTTTTGTCTTTATAAAGTCAGATGAGATTTTGATTCCTGAACTTTCAATTCCCATGATCATCGGCTTATAATATTCCGGTAAGCCTGCCAACTGAGTTCCTAGACATTCATCTTCCACTTGGAAACCAATGTTTCTCAATTTGACTGCTGAACACATTATTTTATTAACATAGTCCTCAACATTTGCACAACTATTTAGGGATGTATTGATTTATTGATTAAATCTTTTAATAAAGATACTTTTCTTGAAAGCCCGGAGTCCTCGAATACTTTCTGTAGATTTTCCCTTACTTCTCGAGCCGTTGTGGCACTTTCTATGTGAACATAATTTATTGGTTCCACCAACAGAATGATTTTGGACTTTGCTTTCATATCCTTTTTGGGGTCAATACTGTCAATTCTCTGATCAATATACTCCCAAAGTTCTTCATGCTCCTTATAAGTGTACTGCGAACTTCCAAGTATTATAATTGTCCCTTCTCGACAATTTTTCTATTTGCAGGTTATTAAAGGACATTTTTGCACGTGCTTAAAAAAACTTGATTCCAACTTCACGGTAATAAATCGTTGTTTTAATTAAATAGGTATACAGGACGGCCCATAACCTGTGGAAATAATAACAACTTAGATAAACAGACAACTCGGTTTATTATAGTAGATAAGAATAATTACAGATCAGTTTCAAGCGCGGCGTGCGCGACAACATGGAGGCAGAAAGAGCGCGGAGGTGGCGCCTCTGGTGGTCAGATCGGAAAATGTGTCTATGCATTGTATATTCTTCCAACAGTTTCCTAGATAATTGCACGATACAAAATCTGTTTATGAATTCCAAAAGTATGGTTCTTAGACTACATTTCAGTGTAGCAGATCAGAAGAGAAAGCCATAAATAACGCAACTATGACATATTTGGCAGACCTCTAAAATATGGCGGATATGTGCAACACCTCGGATAGTCGCCTGCCAGTGAAATTGAACCGGAGGATAGATGCCCCTATGAGCAATACATTTAAAATGAAGAATATGGATACTTTAATATGATCTGTAAAACATTTATAATATACCTAAAACTCTAAAATTAAAAGTCAAATGGTCGTTGACTAGCATAGACTTAGCATTCGTTACCAATTATTACAGTAGGGGATAGATGCTTCAGAGCGAAAATTATATTTCATGTGTCATTTTTGTCATAGAGTATAGCACATGTCTTAAGTTTCTTGGACCTTTTAACATAATTTAAATAAAAAAATACATTAATGTGTTAGATTTATATAACTTTTGGCGGCTTTAGTCTAAAACTATTCTATGTAAGGATAGTTTCTCTATTATGTTATGTGGTAAAATGGTAAAAAAATGATGGAAGTGTAAATATACTAATTTATTTAACCATTCAAAAGTCTATAATCTAAACATATGGAAAATAAAGTACCAAAATGTTTTCCAAACAAAAAAAAACAATAAACTCCCACTAATAAAAACTAAAATGGTAATTCTGAATATAAAAAGTACAAATGCATCATCATTTTTTTTAATGGTTTACATAATATGAGATCACCATATTAAACACTCGCTAGTTTAGGTCTTTGACATTATTTTTATTTATAGTTAACATAACATTAGAGCACTAAATTAAATGTTTTAGTCTTTAACAGTCATAATTTTTTACTAGGTAACATAATATGAGAGCACCTAATTAAATCTCACTAGTTTCAGTCAATAACATTATTTAATACTAGCATTTGCCCGCGGCTACGCTCGCGCTAATCTAGATTTAAAAATAAGGGACAATATAAACTTTAAACGTAATCCAATTACAATATTGAAATAAAACATGACACACATAACTAAACCGTAAAAAATAATGTATAAAAGCAAATCGCTATACTTATATTATTCCTATTATATATCCCGCGGAATCAGTACTTTTTTTCTGGATATAGTCCTTTTCTGAACCGTAGACAACATCTGTGTTACAATTCATGATAATTGGTAGAGTTGTGAGATGTGAAAGCGTAACAAACAATCAACAAACAAAGTCACTTACACCTTTATAACATAAAATAGTTAGGATCGAAGTTTGTATATACCTATTCTAATCCCACAATTTCCAAAAAATCTTGCTTAGTTATAGGTTATTCATTTGCAAAATCCCAAGTCCCTAGGTCCAGTGGTGAGGACTGCGCGTTGATATATCAGCTAGTCAGTCAGTTTACCATTATACAGTATCCGATTAGCTGTAGGGGTAGATAAATGGGAAGGTGAAATTTTATTAAATTTTTCGATTTAAGTTCTCGTAAATATTACACAGTAGGTATTGCTGATTTAATACACTTGTAAATTTTCACGTTTTATAAATATTATCATGTGAGGTAATTCCCTACGCCATACTCCATATCCAAAAGTACCTCAACTATTTCTAGACAGCTGAGATTTCAATAACATCCATATACTTTGCCAGAGCTTTAAACTATAAGCGATATTATTTTTTGTGAAAACGAAGGAATTTCCACACACAACTTCATCCCTCTTTCCCATCGGGGGTTAATTTATAAAAAAACGCTGAAACACTATTCATTTATTTTCATACGTCAGCCTAAACACAAAGTTTGGAGATCCATACTTCAAAACTGACGGACTTTCATACAAACTTTCACTCCTTATTTTAATCGCTTTAAGGCGGAATTTATAAAAATCCTTCTTTAGGATGCCTGCACTGTAGGTATCACAGTTTGCGTGAGTGCCTAACCATGAGTATATTTATTTACTTCGAAAATAAAGAACTTCAAATACAAAATGTAAACCCTTTTCACCCCCTTAAGGGTTGAAATTTCAACAACACCACTTACTTTGTGTGAGTTATCAACCGTAAGCCTAAATAAAAAATTGAGTGATTTTTACTTAGAAAAAATAGAACTAAAAATAAAAATGTATCCCCTTTTCATCCCTCTAAGGGTTGAAATTCCAATTACAAATATATACCTTGCGTCAGATACCAACTATAAGCTTAAAATAAATTGAGTAAATTTTAGTTAGAAAATAAATACAAAAATCCCCTTTTTACCCCCAGAAAGGTTGAAATTCCAACAATAACGATATACTTTGACCGAGTTCCCATCCGTACGCCTAAATAATTATTTTAGTGATTTTTACTTTGAAAACAAATACACACAGACATCTTTTTTCACCGTTGTTTAAAAATGTACAACAAAGAGTTCTTACAACTTGATTTGCTTAATAGTCCTTTAGGAGCATTCAAGCGTATGGTATTTAAGAATCTACTCGAAGGTTTATAAACAGTGTACTCAACTTTTCTTTATGTACAATCCATTACTTACACATTTCCAATAATTTAAGCTTACCTATAAATCTGTTGCTATTGCCTGTCTTTAGTTATTAACAAGTTCCAGTATTAACAATGTATAACTTATTTAATTTTCGACACTGTATTGTCTATCTGATAATGACTTTTTGTAAACAGCACTGATAATGTATAATGACTGTTTGTGCCAAAATAAATTAAAAAAAAACGACGGACTTTCAATACACATCATATCAATACAATTCATCCCCTTTTTACCCCATTGGGGGTTAATTTAGCAAAAACGCTGAGACACGTATTGGTTTATTTTTATACGTCAGCCTAAACACAAAATTTGAAGATCATAACTTCAAAACTGACGGACTTCCATACAAACTTTCACCCCCTATTTTACCCCCTAAAGGGTAGAATTTCCAAAAATCCTTCCTTAGTGGATGCTTACACTGTATAAGGTGCGTATCTATGTGCAAAATTTCAAGACTCTAGGTTTAGCGGTCTGGGCTGTGCGTTGATAGACCAACAGTTAGTTTAGAATTTTATATAGTAGATTATAGAGCTAAGAAGAGCTCACTCTCGTGCGCACTGCGGTAACGTACGGTTGCGTGTCTAGCGAAATGTCACTTAATACGTTAAAATGTAAAAGTTGCAACATTGTTATATGTGAAGTGCTATCCTACATACAATATAAGCAAGATGTAATGGACAATGAAAGCCTCATCAAAGTGTGTGAATCATCATTCTCTGATCAAGATATTGATAATGCAAAAACGTTGCTTTTTGAATCGCTGCCTGAGGAAGATGCTCCGAGAAAAGTATCTCGTCGTAAGGATGGCAAGAAAAAGTTTAATAAAAAACTAAAAACTGACTTCAAAATGAAACTAAAAGCGAAAAATAATATTGACTAAAACATACGTAATCAGTTCTATTTGGAGTCGGTGCCAGCCATCGAGAGTTAAAATGTGTTCATTCGCACCGACTCCAAAAAGAACTGATTACGTATGTTTTAGTCAATATTATTTTTCGCTTTTTAGTTTCATTTTGAAGTCGGTTTTTAGTTTTTTATTAAACTTTTTTTATTTAAAAATTTTAAGTGTTAAGTCCTCTATTTTTTCCCTCCTAACTTCGCCAAAAACTACTTTACAGCAAAGTAACCTTAACTAATATTGGTCCTCTATGGACCCCCCATCCAATGGGATGATAAAAATAAGGTGTTATATAGGGTCAATTTTTCGACGAAAATTTTTAAGTCTTAAGAAAAGGGTTTACCTACACTCCAACCAAAACGGCGGCTATTTTGGTGTCGTAACCATAGGATAAGTTCTCGCGTTAAATAACAGGTTAAATTAAGAAAGGAACTTTCAATTTTTTTTTTCGTTACTGGGTGTGCGGGTACGCCCCCAGTAAATAAAAATTGGCCTCATAAGCTCCACGTCTGCTCAACACACTGCGAAATACGTTCTGTCGACAAATTGCAGTATTATCTTCTAACTCCTATCCGTTAAGGAGTTCTGTGGCTTCCATCATCAGGTCAGCAACATGACATGATGATTACCAGACCCAAAAATCAGCATCGAGTCAGAAAATATATGCAAAACATTATGGGTGCCTATAAAAATTGAGGGTTGCCCTCGATTTCCCAGGGATCCCATCATCAGAATCTGACTTGGTGGAAATGGGACCACCTCGGCAGTATACCCTTTCAAACTAAAAAATAAATTTTGAAATCGGTCCATAATTGACGGCGTAATCGCGTAACATACATACAAAAAAAAAAAAAACAACATTCAGACGAATTGAGAACCTCCTCCTTTTTTTTGAAGTCGGTTAAAAAGAAGAAATATTGAAGACATCATAAACATATTTAAGGAACAGGACCCGGATAATATCCCTACTTTTGTGGCCAGAGATTTGTTAAAACTGCCCCCAATCTCGATTGATCACATCGATGCAGTGTCCCTCATGAATGACGTTATAAGTCTGAGGAACGAAATTCAGTGCATTAAAGAGACATACGTGACGCTAGAGCAGTTCAAAACACTAGAAATCAATCTGCAAAATCAAAAATCTAGCCCTATTATAAATCACAAAAACGTAAATATAAAAAAGCGCGGCGGGTACCTAGATAGCGGACCCATAGGTCTTTCGCATGAAGTTAACTGCAACTATGACGGCATACAAAGGGAATCGGTTTTGTCTATGGCCAAGAGCGAACAGGCAACCCAGACAACAGCTGAGAATGAGCTCATTTCAAACGAACTGTTGAATGATTCTGCGGTTAATGTTTTGTCCCACTTCAATACGGAGTGCGAGGAGCAGGCTGTCCTTGTCTCGCATGACAAGGTACGAACGAATGGCACAATAACGTGGCCGACATCGCGAAGTTCGCGACATAAGCGTCAGTCGACGTCCCCATTGGCGGCCACGCATGAACAGAGACCGAGCGAACTTGATGCCTGTGTATCTGAGAACGTAAACAACAAAATGGAAGCCCCGACTATTGCAGAGGTTGTAAAGAAACCAGGCGACTGGAAATTAAGCAAACCAAGTGAGGAGTGGATAACTGTACAGCGTAAAAAGTATAGAAACCGCTTTGTGGGTAAAGCTGGTAAGGCAATTACGGATTCGACAGCGAAGTTTAAGGCGGCTGACGTCAAGGTATCAGTATTTATATCAAATGTGAGTAAACAGTGCTCTGAGCAAGACATAAAAGAGTATATACAAAGCAAGACTCAGGAGATGATCTCGCTAGAAAGAGTAACAATGAAAGAGGACCGGCCCTATAATGCCTTTAAAGTAATTGTTTTAAAAAGTAGTGAACATCGGTACCTAGACACTGACATGTGGCCGGACGGTATAAAATTTAGACGATTTATACAGTTTAAAAAGCGAAAGTCGCAGAATGAACACTCTCAAACAAACAACATTGCTTATGAGTAACAACGAAAAAATCAGTAAAAAAATATCTTTTAATTGTAAAAACATTAAGCGAAGCGTAGACTGCGTTCGTGACCTATGTGAACAAGCTGACGTAGTGGCATTGCAAGAGACGTGGTTGCTGCCTCATGACCTGACATTTCTTGGTGTTATACATCGGGACTTTAGCTACACGGGGAAGAGCGCGGTGGACCTGTCATCGGGAGTTCTACATGGTCGTCCCTATGGGGGCGTGGCGATCCTGTGGCGCAAAAGTGTATTTCGGGATGTGGCGGTCATTCAGTGTGAAAGTGAGCGAATAGTGGCAATAAAAGTTGTGACTCATGACGCGCGAGAAATATTATTGATGAGTGTGTACATGCCTACGGACCGGCCAGAAAATCTGCCTATTTTGACTCAGTGTTTGAGTGAGTTGAATGCTATTCTAGATGTAAGTAATATTGAAGCTGTGTTTATATTGGGCGATTTTAATGCTCACCCACTGACCCCTTTTTGTAACGAATTACTTAGTTTTTGTGATGAGCAGCAGTGGTTGTGTGCTGACATTGTTAGGTTGGGCATGTCTTCGGGTACATATACATATATAAGCGAGGCACATGGTTGTAAAAGATGGCTAGACCATTGTGTAGTGAGCTCGTCGTCATGGCTTACAGTGACTAATGTATATGTTCTCTATGATGTACTATGGTCAGACCATTTTCCACTGGTGTTGGATTGTAATTTAGGTTTAATCAGAATGAAAACTAATTTATGTAATCGGCCTTGTAATGAGATTAGGTGGGGCAACAGAAAGCCAGAACAAGTAGCTAAATATCAGGAATATTGTGATAGTCAGCTGAAACATATAGATTTTCCAGTTGAGTTTCGTGGGTGTGCAGATGGTATGTGTAAGGATAATGACCACAAGAGCATTATAGATAATTATTACCACAGTATTGTAAATGTTCTAAGTCAGGCTTCAAAGTGCAGTTGGTTGCGTAGCAATGGTGTAGGTGGTAATAATAATAAATGTGTAAAAGGATGGCATAAACATGTAGCAGAGGCACATAGACAGGCCAGGTTAGATTTCCAATTGTATGTTCTACATGGCAAGCCTGGGTCTGGTCCTGTTTACGAAAAAATGGCCCTAAGTCGTAAAATTTTTAAGTCCAGACTAAAGTTTTGTCAGCGTAACCAGGAGCAGATACAGCTTGATATTATTGCAACTCAACACTCAACCAGGCAATTTGGTAAATTCTGGAAAAGTGCTAAGAAACTTAGTGGTAGGGCTGACTTACCTGTCAGTGTAGATGGCAGTAGTGATTCGAGAAATATTGCAAATACTTTTAAAGACTGCTTTGCGCCCCACTGCCCATCACCGGCAGCGAGTGTGTCTGATAGGGTGCCCAGTGCTGAGCCCAGTCGCGAGCCCATCAGGATCACCAGTAAGGAAGTTAGCGCAGCCATAAGAAATATGAAAAGAGGTAAATCTCCTGGACATGATGGGCTCAGCATTGAGCATCTGCAGCATGCAGGCTGTCACATAAGTAGAGTATTATCAATGTTATTTACCTTTTGTCTCAGACATAGCTACTTGCCACCTGATTGCATGCGAACAGTGGTAATACCACTTGTGAAAAATAAGACTGGTGATATAGCAGATAAGACTAATTATAGACCAATATCGCTTGCAACTGTCATTGCCAAGGTACTGGACAGGATCCTGGACTCACATTTAGGGAACCATATAAAATTATCAGATGCACAGTTTGGTTTCCGAGAAAATTTGTCGACAGAAAGTGCAATATTGTCACTTAAATATACTGTAAACTATTATACTAAGAGGAATACTCCTATTTATGCCTGTTTTTTGGACCTTTCTAAGGCTTTCGACCTTGTATCATATGACACACTCTAGGACAAACTTAGGTGCACAGGTATTATTCCAGAAATTGTAGATCTGCTATCATACTGGTACAAAGGTCAAAGAAATGTAGTGAAATGGGGTAATGCTTGCTCTGATGAGTATGGGTTGAGCAGGGGGGTGAGGCAAGGGGGGCTATCCTCGCCTAGATTGTTCAACTTGTATGTCAATCAGCTTATCGAGAAGCTTAGCAGCATGCATGTCGGATGCCGTATTGACAACATAAGTGTTAATAACATCAGCTACGCTGACGACATGGTGCTGCTGAGCCCTTCGATAAGCGGCATGAGAAAAATGTTGTTTATGTGTGAATCTTATGCTTTGAGACACGGTCTAAAATATAATGTAAAAAAGTCTGAATTTATGGTCTTTAAGAGCTCTTGTAGACTGCCTAAAAAAGTCCCGCCTCTTCTGTTGAATGGAGCACCGCTAAATCGGGTATCTAAGTTCAAATACTTGGGGCACATTGTCAACGAAAATCTAAATGATGATCTAGATATTGAGCGTGAGCGCAGGGCTTTGGCAGTGCGTGGAAATATGTTGGCACATCGTTTCAGGCGTTGTACTACAGGTGTGAAGCTCACTCTGTTTAAGGCCTTCTGTCAAAGCTATTACACCAGTGGTCTAAGGGCCGGCTTTACGCAGAGGGCCTACAATGCTCTCAGAGTGCAATATAATAACATCCTTAGGGCCTTGTTGGGGCTCCCGCGTTATTGTAGCGCTTCGGGTATGTTTACTAATGCCGGTGTTGATGACTTCTACACCATTATGCGCAAAAAGACTGCCGCTGTCTTGTTGCATATTCGTGGGAGCGCCAACGGGATCCTAAGGATGATTGAGGACAGAATGGACTCTGTTGTCCTCAATAGGTTCACCGAGTTGCATGTTACAAAATGTGCAAATCGGTGAACCTATCTTGCATACCCACCTAAATTAAAAGTTTACTGTACCTTACTAACATAGTTTTTTAAGAATATTGTTACTAACAAATGGACATAATTGGTCTGAAATAAAGGATTTTTATTTTTATTTTTATTTTATAAGAAAAACAATCAGATTGATAGTTGCATAATACAGTCTTCAGATAACAAACGATTTATTATTATTAATGCATTATATGACAATCAAGGATGCTCCGCATGTTTTGCAATAATTTTTAAAAACAGTGCAGGTATCATGTAACCACTTCTTGCATATAGTAAATTGAATCCAATCGGCCTTGGATGACGTACGGAAATAATCTTCAAAGCAAACACAGCATATGTCATCATTATCTTCGTCCTCACGGCTGCTATACACCGTGAATGTTTAATTACCCGAGAAAATTAACTAACATACTCAGATATCGATATACATCGAATATGGCGAATAAAAAAAAACATTTATTTTTATGAGAAATTTATTTAGAAGGTCCCTAACATTCCGTAAAATTATGCACCATAAAAGTCCTGCTAATTCAAATAGTAATCATTATCCTTCCAACATTAACGGAACCAAAATCCACCTAATTTGGTCGCGTATTATTGGCGTACGGAAGGAATAACTATGAATGAAAACAAATTACACAACCTGCCGACAAAAGACGTTTCTATCTCACTCGGCAAACTCGCGTCTAAGCTCGAAGCTGGCCAGCACTCCCTTCATCAATGAACGGGCGGGCGGAGTCTCACGCGCATCCCCCGCCCGCCGGCGCCATCATTGACCTCAGCTCAGTCCGTCGCGAATCTTAAACGGTCAAGGTTGTGTCACGCAAGGTCACCGGCGCACGCGACCTCCGCACCTGTGTTTACTTTAAAGTTAAGTGACGAATACCGTGATGGCCTATCAGTACTGTGTACAGTGCGCGAGTACCTAAACGGCGAGTTCGGAGCGCGGTGGATCGGCCGCGGCGGGCCCGTGCCCTGGCCTCCGCGGTCCCCGGACCTTACGCCTGTGGACTTTTATTTGTGGAGCGAGATCAAGCCCCGAGTGTTTGTGAGTTAACCTACTAGTGTTGGTGATTTGCGAAACCGAATCATTGCGGCTTTTCAAGATGTTCAAGCTCAAAGAAACGTGCTTATTTCTTTAAAGAATAACTTGCGGAAAAGAGCACGTGTTCGTATCTGGGACAGAGGAGGACATTTTGAAAAAATACTGCAATACGTGTAAGGTACGTTGATATTTGTTTTAAGGTTTTTAGGTATTTGTATCATTTGTTAATCTTGTAAATACCTAGTGGATTTCATATTTTAAAATACACCTTAACTAAGTAATTAAAATAAACAATTTATTAAGCAGATAAAAAAAAATCGTGAAAAGTGCTATTTTTATTACTTCGTAATAGCCACGACATAAAAATCAACAGATATCACGTTTATTAAATGCTAGTGCAGGATGCGATGCGAACCCGCGATGCTTGGCGATCTTGACAATTGTTAGCACTAGGCGTAGCAGACGCGCATGCGCGGGAGACTGCGCGAGTGCCGCGCGAGTCTGAATGAATGCATGCGTCTCTCTCTCTCTCATTCAACAAAAAATAAATACGAAGATGGTTTCCATGTTTTTGGTGCATTAACAGGATTTATTTGAAGTCCTATAAAACGATATTTTTGTATGAACGCTATAATATTTGTGTGTTACTTACTGATATACATATTTTTATCAACGCAAATTTTAGTTTTCTCGGGTAATTAAAAAGTCACGGTGTATATTCTAGCTATTTTCTTACGCTTGAGATGTCGTTTTGTCCCCTTAGCTTGTTTTATAAACTGCGCATTCAGCTGATTGCTTTCTTCTTCTTCGCTGCTACTGTATAATCTCTCTATCTTCTTACTTTTCAGCTGTTTCTTCTTCCCGTAGAATTATTATTGCTTTTTTTCCCCTCCATTGTATGATCTTTATTTTCGAAAACAATTTTCGCATTGTTTTTTTTGTCTTCACCATATTTTGATTTCTTAAACGGTATTCCTTTAGTTTTTTAGCTCTTCCCTTTAGATTCTTTTAGTTCTTCGATTTTTGTTCGTGAGTTGTTGTTTTTCCCTTTTAAGAAAAGGTGTTTGTATCATGGGAACAGGTGCAACCTCCGCAAGAAATTCTGATGGTGTGTATTCTTGGGTAGATTTATGGAATATGTTTTTTTGTTGAATATTATTTGATTTTTTTGGAGTAGCAGAATTACCAACGCTCATCTGTTTTGCTTGTGGCTCAAAATCTCTTTCGCAGTCTCTTTTGTCGTCATTCACTTCATTTGATAATACATCCTCTTGAATCTTAGTTGCAGATGTCGGATTGTTCGAATACTCCTCGTCTGATTGATTTACGCCGAGGAGCAAGTTTGGAGAGTCTCTTTCATTGTCATTACTAAGTCCTGCTTCTAGAGGTAATTCAATTTCACGATGCTCTTGTTGAGTGAGGCTTGTGTCAGCGATTTAAATTCATAGTCTGGGATGGCACTTGGATCAAATGGGAATATACCGCTTCTTCGAAATCCTGTTAGGGCATTTAAAGGAGTAGCAGCTCGAAGCCAAGGTCATCCTATCAATCAAGCGAAATTTGTACGAGATATTTTCTTTTGTGGATTTATGCGTATGAATTGGTTCGTCTCTTGGTTGTGTGTAAAAAAAAGTTGTAAAAAATGTTTTAAATGGTTTGAAAACCGCACGATCAAGTGGCTGTAACACATATGTTGTGTGACTTGGGAGGCACAGTAAAATTACTCCATGTTTTTCAGCTTCTTCCAGCATATCAAATGCACTGCAATGTGAAGTATGACCATCGAGTATCAGTAAAACTTTTCCTTCAGGCTTGTTGGGAATAAAATGCTCCGAAAGCCACTTTTTAAAAAGCTCTGTTATAAATATGCAGATTTTTTATTAATGTACACTTTTGAGCCATGAGGTAAACCTTCACTAAATTTAGGTTTCTTCTTGACGCCTTTGATAATATCATCACGGGTGGAATATAGTTGCCAAGAACATTACAGCAACCGATAAGAGACATGGTCTCTCCCTTTTCTCCCGAAGTTACCATTTTACTGATCGCGAACCTTTCGTTGCTGCCCTGCTCGCACAGGTACATTTATCTTGTAATGTAAACTATATACTATTTAAAAAGAGGCTGACAATAGTGACCGAGTTTCTTGCGCTACTTCTTCTCGGCGCTAGCCCAAAGTTGTCCCGAAGTAGTTGTAGAGAAAAAAATATTGGGACGTGTAAAAAGCGCTTAGTTTAAGCCTATTTACAGAAATAAATTGGTGTTATTGGTTTTTATTGGTTTTCAAAACTTTACCAGGTTTGTTGTTAAGCTGGATTCCCGTCTCATCCATATTATATATGCGTTCAGGTTTATTCAGCAAGTCGTTTTCTGTTACAAATTATAACAGAAGTTCGTAAAAACGCCCCAACTCATCTTTATTTAAGCCTTGTACTCGTGCTATTGATAGGCCTTCAGCCACTCGAATGGAAATTTCTTCATTTCTTTCCAAAAAGCTTTGAAGCCACTGATACTCAGCCATTTGAGTATCGCAATTAAAGGAATGTGGCAGATCCAGTTTTTCCGCTAGCTGGTATGCTAACATTCTTATTGATTCTCTGTCTGGTGGTAATCCAGAGCTTTCAAGTTTTCGAATGTGTTTCACTAGGCGCGTTTCATTTTCTTTTTAACCAAGCAGCCAATATCTTTATTTCTTGATTTTTGTGGCCTTCTGAGATACCTTGCCGGGATATTATATAACCTAGAAATATGATTGATACCCATAACATTCCTGTCTTAGTCTACTAAAGCAGCTTCAAAATTATTTTTGGACCATTTTATATGCCGTGAATAGACTCCTTCCTTTCTTTTGTATTATTTTGGCATTTTGATACTGAAACTAGGCAATTATCGAATTAATTAACTATTTTTTATTTGCAAGTACTTTCTTTATGGCTAAGGCGCGTCACTTCATCAATGTTTTGAGTTTACACTCTTAACACCCGACCGTAATATTTGAACAAATATTTAATGATCGGCTAAGATGAATTAGCCAATTTATAATGTGTTTTTTGCTTTTGCTTGCTTGCTTTTTGCTTTTAGTTGCGCGCGCGCAGTCGTTGAGTGCGCTAGTGTCAGAAAAATACTGACCTCTGCCAGTGCGATCGATATTCTAAGATTTTTCGGTATATGTATAGTATTCATTATGACAACTCAGTGTAATAACTGTAATTTACTAATTAACGAACTCCTAGCCTTTGTTCAATGCAAAAGTGATGTGATGGACGAGTTGAGTTTGGTGCAAATCTGTGGATCTCACTACAGTGAGTTTGAAATTGACACTGCCAAGTCGATCTTATTTGAGTTGACCAATGAACGCCTCACCCGCAAAGGTGAAGGCAAGGGTAAGCGAAACCTTCAGGACATCGTGAAGATCATAAAAGACCCACCGAACCCACTACCTGTTTTCGTGGCGAAAGATTTAAACCGGCTACCACCCATAACTTTCGACCATGTTGATGCTTCGACTCTCCTCAAGGATATTTTGCTAATTAAAAAAGACCTGCAAAGTAATTAAATCGAACTACGTACAGGAGACTTTCTTGCTGGAGATACAAGATACATTACGCAAGGAAATTAGTAACTTAAAAAGCCCTGTTGCGACTGAAAAACCCCGGTCCAAACAAAACGCGTCTTCAAAAACAACCGAGTCAATAAATGATACAATCAACGAGCAACCAACATATTGGAGACATATTAAGGAATCAGAAGAAAAAGGTCACAATAAACCGTTAACGCCGTTAACAAGTACTACCCGAACAAAAAGCTACGACGTACCCTCCGCATCGAAAAAAAGCGACAACGACGCAAACACAAAATAACGGCTGAGGTGAAATCTGACACCAGTTCTGGTGCACACGACGAGTAGTCCGAAGACAAACGACTGGGTCACTACTAAAAATATTGACGATACTGGTACCGAGGACAGTTTTATGACCGTGGTAAACAGGAAAAAAAATAAGTTTAACAGGCAGAATAAACCTAACTTTTTAAATAACAATAAACAAGGAAAAGTACTACTTACATCTAGCAAAATTAAGGTAGCCCGAAGAAATATATACCTATACGTATCAAGATTCGACACCAGTACAACTGTGGGAGACGTGTTGAGTTACATAAGTGAGAAAGGAGAAGTAGCTTTAAAGGCTGAACTGCTCACACCTTATAACCAAACTCCATTTGCCTCTTTCAAGATAACCATTTCCAAAGACAAAGAGAATACCTTCCTTGACGGAGAATTCTGGCCGGTTGGCATTGAATACCGATTGTTCAAAGTAAAACGCCAGAGGTCACCTATCTACGAGCGTCGGGATGTCGGCGCCACTGCAATGAAACAATAGAATGGTGAGCTTCAATTGTCGTGGAGTGAAGAAAGCAGTTGATTACGTGAGAAATTTATGTGCTGAACATGATGTTGTGGCACTCTAGGAGCACTGGCTTATGCCAAGTGACATAGATTTTATGAATCAAATTGATCCCAAGTTCGACTATCATGGTTTATCTGCGGTGGATACATCGGCGGGCGTGCTGAAGGGTCGGCCCTACGGAGGCGTAGCTCTATTGTGGCGCAAGTCTGTGTTCCCGTGTGTGTCACCTATAGATAGCGGCTAAACGCGTATCGCGGCGGTGCGGATGTCTCTCGGTGATAGAAGCCTCATAATGTTATCTGTCTACATGCCGACGGATTGCGCCGATAACCTTCCTTTTTTCACGGAATGCTTAGGTAAAATTAGTGCGATAATTCATGATCATAACGTGGAGTGTGTGATTGCACTCGGTGATTAAAATGCGAGCCCGAGGCGTGGATGCTTCGGTCCTGAACTTCAGAAGTTTTGTCAAGACCAGGACTGGGTTTGTGCGGACATATTAAAGTTGGGTGAGTCGTCCGATACTTTTACCTACGTAAGTGATATGACTGGTACAACTAGTTGGTTAGACCACTGTGTCATGACTTCGGCGGCCTATCAAACACTATTTCATGTGAAAGTACTTTACGGTGTGTACACGTCCGACCACATCCCATTATCAATCTCGTGTAAACTAGAAAATATTCAACCAAAAATAGTTAATAGCAGTAATAAGAATTATGTTGATAAAATTGTATGGGGTTCTAGGGATAGTATTCAAATAATGAGCTATAATAAAAATTGCGAACAATATTTGGCGTCCGCTAGCTGGCTGCGGTTACCGTGCACATAATAATACGTGTAATGCGCTTCACACCGATCATAAAGATATTATAAATACCTACTATAACAACATCGTTCATGTAATGAGCATGGCGGAAATAGAACCTACAAACAGAGACTTAGGCATAAGAATAGATTAATTGGGTGGAACCTTCACGTACAACAGGCTCATCGTGAGGCACGACTTGCCTTTGGGACCTGGAAAGCAAACGGTTGCCCGTCAGTAGGTCCTTTGCACAATGAAATGGTTACTGCTAAAAAAGTTTTTAAAAATAAGGTACATTGGTGCCAGAAAAACCAAGAGAAAATAAAGGTGGACGGTATCGCGACCCATAGGCATAATAAAGATTTTTCTAAGTTTTGGAAAGAGACTAGTAAACTTAACTACAGACGTAGCACCCCGGACGAATCGGTAAACGGGACCCAGGACGGTACGCTGATAGCCAATATGTTTGCTTGTCAGTTTAACAGGGATGTAAACTCAGCAAGTCTGAATGTACATTTTGGTGGGCGGTGTGCCCCTCGTGCGCCGGAGCGGTCGCGGTCGGGATCGGGCGCGAGCCGCGGGCCGAGCGCCGGCGCCGCCGCCCGCGCCGGGAGTGCCTGCTCAGCCGCGGGCGACGCCGCCTCCGCGTCTGCCTGCGCGCCCGTTGCCGTAAGCGCGGATCGTATCTTCGAGTGCGTGCGTAACATGAAGCGAGGAAAGTCTCCGGGGCACGATGGGTTAACCCACCCAACCCTCTCAAAACGCTATCGGCCGAATTCGGCCAGTGACGTCATACAGCGCGCCATTCCGTCAAACCCCGCTAAGCCGAATTCGGCCGACGACTTTACGCCTTATTTAAAGACTGTTAGAGATTACTTTTGTATGGGGAAGTTTGGCTATATACGCTCTTTCATATATTTTCTGTGGTCTCAATGCAGAAAAATATTCATTTTCTGTCATTGATGTAAAAAGTAAAGATACGGCTGACAGAACAAATCGCCTTGCATTTCCTCCATACATGACACACTAACCCCATCTGTTAGACTTAGATGTCAACTGTCAAATAGCAACCTTGTAAGAGCGGCTTAAAACGAAAGAGGAACTAAGAAAAAAGTTTTTATTGCACAGATGTTATATTTAAAGTAGTGTCAGAGTAAATATAACTTTTTGCTTTTTCAAATTAAATACGTCAACATAAATAAAAGTAAAATAAAATAATCTTTATATGCTTAAACACGGTATGCATAGGTGTTTTAAAATGAACGTGCCAAGCATGTTTAGCCAAAACGAGGCATACAAATTAAATATAAAATTGGACTAAAATTAAATATAAAATTGAGTCTAAAATTGCATTAAATTAAATTAGGTACATAGATGTCAGTCATATCATAATTATGTTGAAATTAATATTTATTATTAAAAAGAAACTCCTTGATGGTAGCTATGTGAGATTAGCCACTTATTCAGTTTTGTTTTAAATTGATTATTATTCAATGTTTTGAATTCATTAGTAGGTATATTATTGAAGATTTTTTTTTTACTCAATGTCATTCAGCTTTTTTTATACTGCATTGTTATTGAAGTTTTTAGTAGCACCAGGATATTTTGATTTCTTGTGTTCCGTGGATAAATGTCAAATGCCCTATAAAAAATATGCATAATTTGCATTACAAATACACATGTTTCAAATATATACAGGGACGACAATGTTAGTAATTACAATTGTGCAAATAGAGGACGACATGATGTTCGTGGAGGGACACCGCATATTGCTCTAACGCATCTTTTTTGGGCAATAAAAGCTCCATTTATATTAGTGCTATTGCCCTACATCAGTAAACTGTAGCGTAATTTAGAACCTACTATGCATGATAGGTAGCAATCGCAGTTTTTGTTACAGATCTAACCTGCTTTAAGGCATAAATAAACTTGATGACTCTGTTAGGATAGGTCCAGATCTGGCGAACGCGCCACGAATGCGCAGGTCTCGCGCGAGCTGCACACGCGTGGCACGCGATCCGTTACTGCAACCGATTGGTGCGTCTCTTTAACGCAACTCATGCAAGACTTGTACAGTGCGCGCGAGCTGCGCGCGTGCGGTTCTGGTTCACATTCAAGCCAGTTTAAAGGTCGCGTTCGCGCGGCTCGCGCGCATCTCTTGCCAAAGCTCTTGCCTGCTTTACAAACATTATCTATATGCGTTTTCCAATTCACGTCTTGTTCTATAGTTAAACCTAGGAACTTCGTTTGTTTTACTTCGTTAATTTTCGTGTCTATAGAATGAATATCAATAAATATAAATGTATTTAAGTATGTAGAGTGAAGACCAATGATCCACGGGCTGGGTCATTCCTAGTTCAGAGGATAGCCGTAGCCATTCAGCGGGGGAATGCTGCAAGTTTTATGGGCACTTTCCCTCCGGCATTAACATTGTTATAATTTATTTGTTTTTTTTTATTGTGACTTAGTAATTGTAATTAAATTTATTGTAATTTTTATTATTAAAAAACAGAATGAAATAAATATTTAAGGGGGCTCCCATACAACAGAAAAAAATAATAATAAGTATTTTTATAAATGTATTTAAATATGTTTATTATCTGTATCTAGTCGCAATAGCACAAGATTTGCTTAGTTTGGCTAGATAATCGAGTGTTTGTGGATACAATTTATTTTTATATACGGAATTATACCTTAAAACTTAAAAAAAAACTATATCAGATAATTTATATTTTTATTTATTTCATTTCACTGTCCTTCGATCAAAACATTATTTTTTAAACTTTTGCCTTTTGTTATTTTTGACATGTTTTCAATTTTTAACTCATAGTGCATCACGTAAACTTAAAATAAGTATTCAATAAATTATCATAAAATAAAATATTTATATTACATCGCATGTACTGGACTGCACTTAGTGCACTGTGAGCACTATTATGGCTATACTATAACCATACAACTAATGCACGCCGCTACAAAGTTGTATCGGTTTTGCTCGGTAAATATGGCGTTGCTTTGTAAAATTGACAAAGAAGTTAGAAAATTGTTAAAGTAATGTAAATAAGTTTAGTGTTTATCAAATATGCGGCTTATTGGTGAGAAGTAATATTAGAATTTGTTTTAATGACCTTTCTGTCGTAATTTAAGCAACCTTTCAGTGAACATCTAGGCATATTTATTTTTTTATACAAATGTCAGATCACGATGACCGCCGACCACTGACTACGTCACATCGGCCTCGGTCGGGTCATTTTCGGGTCTCTTTAGGTCCAACACCCAGACGTGTGGTCCGCCCTGTCCTTACGAAGTAATATATAAGTCAATGTTTTCTGTGCTCGTTTTGTTTTTCGACCTGTCAAATCTCGAGAAGCGCACAGTGTGATTATAGTGTCTTGTGATGTGTTTTGCTGCTAAATTATCGCAAGTAAGTACTTTTTATTGCTATAGATCGATTATTTTGTGTACAATGAGTGATTTACAATGACTATTTGAAGGAAATACCTATATCATAATAACAGTGTTATCAAGCCCGAAAAAGTACGTCTTATATTTCCTATTTCTGAGTGATACATGACGACTTTTGTTAGTAAATACAATAAAAAGGTCATAATAAGTAATTACAACTAATTTACAGAACGACAGAACATGTGATTTTGTTATTTTTTGCGTAAACAAAGTCTGCAAATTTCGGTGTAAAATGGCCGTTGACATTGTAAATATCTAGCGAGCCATTGTGATCTTTATTCCTTTGACAATAATGACATATTTCGCCGGTAGCGATGTGCAACTTTTTTTTTTTATGTATTGGATAGGGTGGGGTTCGTGTCGATAATTTATCGATCATCATTGTTGTTATTGATATCACAGTAGTATGCTTGTAATGAGTTACTATACTTTTAGAAATTAAACTTGAGCCCGTGTAAATTATTGAAACCATGTTATTTTACCTACGTATTATAATAATATAATAAATTGAGTTATTTAAATGAGTTTTCGAAATAACAATAAAGTTAATCAAAGAATAGACTATAAAAACAAAACGGGCGTTTAATTTAAACAGTATTTTCTACAGGTATTACTACATTGGTACGTACATTGAAAGTTCGTTGCTGTAAACTTTTTTTTTTTATTTGTATAATGTGGAGACCGACTCAAGAGGCACCCCCAAAATGTATCAGCCTACTGTATGGGTGGATGAGGAGGCGATGGAGAAGTCCATGGACTAAAACTAAAAGTATAACTAAAACTATCTAACTATCACGGTTCATGACATACATCCTGGTGACAGACGGAAATACAGACAGTCAGACGGGCAGCGGAGCCTTAGTAATTGGGTCCCATTTTACCCTTCGGGTGCGGAACCCTAATACACATACTGTAAAAATTACAAGTGTCTACGTTTTATGGTTCAAGAGATAGACTCCTTTCACTGAAGTACAGACGAGCATATTTTAAATAATACTGTGATGAAAAATAATTAATGATAATATTGTAAATAAAACAATCATATAAGATGATGTCGTGTTTTTATTTTCATATACCTTTTACCTTACAAAAATACACTACTATCGACAACTATCGATAAAGTTACGAAAAGTGGACCGAACACCCCTAGTTGTTTTTTTTGCTTGGTCGGTTGGGTGTGGGTCGGGTTTCAAGTAGTGTTTTTAAAACAATCGTTGAGTCTTTTATTACACTGTTTACACATTCTGAAAGATAAGGTTCTTTGTTTAGATTATTTCTTTGAGTACTCATTCATTTCTTGTAATTGGGCCCTCAGCATAGTCGGCAAGTTTTTAATCTTGTAGAACAAGTAGGTTTTTATGATGATCGTATTTATTTTGATAACTGATAGGAAGAAAATATCATAATTAGTATATTATCGTTTACAGAATGATAAAATATGCTTTCTCTGTGTAATAATTATTTTTTTTGTGAAGGGTAGTGTTCGTCGGATTCTGATAATATGGATACTGAATAGAAATTTTCATTTCTTTTAGAGACACTCGTATTCGCTTCATGGATCAAATATGGGAATGCTAAACCATAAAATTAAACTGTTATAAATGTATATTGTGGTATTGTATTAAAGAATAAGTAAAGTTTTATTTGCTGTAGTATTTACTAGTAGTAGTCATTTGTGTTATGATTAATGTTAAATGAGATAATGAGAATCTACGTGTTGATAGGTCACTCGCATTAATGTAAACATGGTGTCGATAGAACCACCATAAGATAATATTGCCTAGTGAAAGAATAGTCAAATAAATATATCCAGAAACATAGCGTTGATAGGTCAACTTGATCGTATTAAATTACTTAATATAGTGTCGATAGATCCAATCTATGCAAAGAAACTTGAATAAAATTCAGTAAAGTCACTGATTTAGATTTGGGTTTATTACTGCGTGCCAACTCTCCACTATTAAATATCTTCTCTAACCAACAAAATAGAAACAACCGTCAAATAACGATGAACGTTACGAGTGACGTTTAAAACTTGTGGTGGAGAGGGGGTATAAAAGGCCTGTTCGCCAGTCTCACAGTTTAGTCGTCGAAGCGCAGCCGAGGCGACAACATCTCTCCTGATGATGCCACGTGAAGTGGCAAAACGCGCGTCGAGGTTTTTATGTCGGTGTTGGGTACTAACTTTTGCATTCGTCTGTTTCGCATGCAATTTGAGGGAGGGTGGGCGGTGCTCTTTGCATGTGCCTGTGATTGTCCTCAGATTGTGGGTTATAGGTGGTGTAATTGGGGTTCCTATGCCGGCGTAACTAAGCGGAGGTTGTAAGCAAAATAATTACATTTTCATAATTATTTATTAGTAAGAATTACACTAGACGTTGTTAAGCTTACTTTATTTTAAAATGGATATTGATACTCTGTGCAAATTATTTTGTTAAACGGAAATACGTTAGTTATCTGTAACATTTATATCATTGGTAGAAAGTAGAGGAAATTGTAATTTAATTAAGTAGTGTATTTGACTTTCGGAGTGGGCCAAGTTTTGTAACGAATACGTAGGGTAGGGGAAATCGTTTATAAGGGGATGTTTGGTCATTCGGGGTACTATTTCGGCACGACACCTAAGATAGGAGGAAACTCTGTCCAATTGTTGATCGAAAGAATAAAATAATTACTGCCATCAAGAAGAATTCAATTATTCAAGTCTGACCCCTTATACGTACTTTAAGTATCTTGTCTCATCTATACAAACAAAATGGAAAGACCTAATGAAAAGCAAGGTAACGAATTTGCTATTTTAATTTGGCAAAGAGGCGCAATCAAGGGTTCAATAACCAAATTGCATAATTATTTTTCAGACTTGCCAGTTAACTTAACTTAGGAAGCCCTCCTCATAGAAGAAGACCGCCTTCGCTCATTATTTGTAAAATATGAGGAATACAATCTAAATATCATTGGTTTGATGGACCACGATGAGGAGGACTCTGATATAGTTGAGGAGAAATACACTCAACAAACCTTGGCAATTATCATGAAGCTTCAATCATCTGGCTCTTCATCCAAAAAAGTAATTGCATACGTGCCTATCAGGCTTCCTGATATTAGCATTCCGCCATTTACTACTACTACTACATTTACTCAGAATAAAAAAACCTTTATTGAACGGTTTGAATCCTTGATTAACAATAATCGCAGATTGGACAAAATATATTGGTCACTTGGTTACTGCTGATCTAAAGGACGATATGGACATTGAAAGGAAGGGCACTGTCTATTAGAGTTATCATGATTGCTTGTAGGTTTGCTCGCTGCTCGGAGAGTGTCATAGTCACTCGCTTTAGAGCGTATTGTACATCTTTTGACACGAGCAACCTTTAGATAAACTACACTAAAAAACAGTACAGTGCCCTCCGGGTCCAATTCAACAATGCTTTTAGGGTGCTGCTGGATCTACCTCGGTTCTGCAGCGCGTCGGGGATGTTTGCCGATTACCGCATGGATTGTTTCTACACAACCATGAGGAAGCGGTGTGAGTCCTTGGTGCTCAGGATCCGTGCTACAATGAGTAGGGATTGCAATTGCTGGATCCAGCATACAGCAATCCAGCGATGCGGATCCGCAAACGTATCAATTTCTATTGTTTAGTTTTGAGTTGCCGCCATTTTCGAATCGGCGCGGCAACGTTGCCGTTCTGTCACCATAGCACGTGCCGCATGAAAGGCCAACGCCGCCCGCCCCCTTTCCCCCTTACCAACTGTACCGCTTATGTTTGTTTATTTTATAAATCAAAGACAGTTGATGAGTTGATTAACTGCTCTCGTCTCGATAGAAAGTGTCTTTGTGTCACTAAAGTGCATATGAAGTGCGTGTTGGTTGTTGTTTGAGAGACTGAATGGTAAGTAAAGTAAAATGTTTATTTTTAATTTTAATATTAATGTTGATTTGATTCATGTCTCTTACTTTCTCGAAGAAGGAAAAGGAAGACACGTTTGGTGAGGTTCGTCAACACACCGCGAAATCTTTTTGTTTTTGTTTTCTTATTTAAACCGATCTTATTTTATTACCTACCTTTAATTGCAGGAAGTAGGTACATATCCTACAGTGGACTATTTAGTTATTTAGAACTTTGTGTGTGTGTGTGTATGTGTGTGAGTATTGTTGCTATTAAACAAGATTGCTAAAATGCGCAATTTTGATTGGAAAAAAGCTGTGCCATGTGTATAAAGATAGGTTTTTATAGGTTTTTCCAGTTCAAAAACGCGTTCAAACTATTAGTCCTCCCGTAACCACGGTGCGGTGCTTGCAATAGCGCCAAAATATCCGAAATATACAAAAGGAAGTTTGAACGCAATTTGAAACCCGAAATACCTACAAAATGTGTAATAGTAATCGCGACAGTTTAAATAAAATATTACCTTATTGGTTTTGTTAAGTTATTGCATCGCGATAGTTGTATTTATTTATCTTTAGGCATACTTATACTTATCTTATACTTCACCGATCTTTTCTTCATTACAGATTTAACGCTGTTTTTCGGACAGTTTAGGGGGAGTCCGGGACACTTGCCCAGGTGGGAGAGTTGAACCGCCTTTAAAAACTCGATTTAAATTTCGCGCTAACGAAACGTCAAGTCGGTCATTGGTAGCACGCGTGAGACCAATAACAACCACGCCGCCATTTTTTACAATGGCCTCTTTGTTTGGCTGTCAGGTTCGGAAAGGTGTTTTTGGTATTGCGGAGTACTTTTTTTTCATTTTTGTCGTTTTGAGATTACGGACGTGTTTATAGAGGTATGTATTGTGTATTCTTACTAATATATTGCCTGATTATTATAGTTTAACGTGCGCTCAGTGTTTTTTCGCTAAGATTGAATGGTTTTTCTATAAATAAAATTTTATGTCAACGTAGTATATGCGGGAGAGTTGCACCATGGTGAGGTCGGGAGACATGCTCAGTGGATCAACTCTCCCTCTATAGTGTTTATATGACAGATTTTGGAGTTTGGTTTGTGTTTTGCTTATAAAACTTTTTTTACAGGTTAATTGGATGAAAAATGCCGTTTAAATACAAGTCCTCTGAAAGCACACGCAAAAGAAAAAAACATACCGCCACTGAGTTAGAAAACGCTATACGTGAGGTAAAAGAGGGTGCATCGATACGAAAAACGTCTATTAAGTATGGAATCGATAGAAGTACAATAAGACGTTATAAATTGAATGAAGAAAAATTCAACAAATTTGAAGAAAAAAATAGTCAGTATAAAGAGTCACAAATATTTACTGTTTCTGAAGAAAAACTCCTTGTTGCATATTTACTATCATGTAGTAAAATGCATTACGGTCTGACTAGAAAGCAAGCGATGCAATTAGCTTTTGATTTCGCCACAGTAAATTCAAAAAAGTTTCCTGATAGCTGGTCAAGAAACCATGCCGCTGGAAAAGACTGGTTTCGTGGTTTTCTTACCAGAAATCCAGAAGTTAGCTTAAGAACACTTGAAGCAACCAGCTTATCTCGTGCTACAAGTTTTAATAAAAAAAATGTTAATGACTTCTTTACAAATTTAAAGACGGTGCGCGAAAAATACAATTTTGAAGCTCAAAATATATACAACTGTGACGAAACTGGTTGTACGACTGTTCAAACATGTCCAAAAGTGATAGCTAGTAAGAGGTCAAGACAAGTGGGACAAGTCACATCAGCAGATAGAGGAACCACCGTAACACTTTGTTTCGCTGTTAATGCGATTGGGAACGTGATACCTCCCTTTTTTATATTTCCGTGGTTTAGATATCAAGAATATTTTGTATCGGAAGGACCGGAAGGATCATCTGGAGATGCTTATCCAAGTGGTTGGATGACCACGAAAAGTTTAGTGAAATTTCTTGAACATTTTGCAAAATACTCTCATGCCTCGGAGAACAATCGCGTACTCTTGATACTAGATAATCATGAGAGCCATGTAAGCATTGATGCTATTAATTTTGCGAAAAGTAATGGTATCACGTTGTTAACTCTTCCACCACACTGCAGTCATAAATTACAACCACTTGATATTGCAGTTTATTCCTCATTTAAATCCCGATATAACGCGGCCATGAATAATTGGATGTTGTCAAATCCAGGCAAAACGATTACGATATACAATATTCCTGGATTCATTAAAACAATTATGTCTCAAGCATTCAGTCAAAGTAACATATTAAGTGGATTTCAAATCCATTCATTCAATCCTGACATTTTCACAGACGACGATTTTTTGTGTTCTGCCGTTACGGATAGAGAACTCTCTCAAGAACAACCATCAACAAGTGCACCAGTTTCTTTAGAGAGTCAGCTTGTGTTCTCCGCCCAAGTCCAGGAATCATCCCTTCTTGAACAGAATAACACAATAAACCCAACCGATTCGCTTCAAGACTCTAAAAATGATCAGCATATTGGCGATTTTGGTCCTGGTTCTTCTGGCTTAGAACAGCATCAAGAATGTGCCGGCAATCCGTGCACAGTTTCACCATCAAACGAAAATTTGGCTAATAATGCTTTATTGACTCCTGAACTGGGATCTCCGTCTGTTTTAGAATTATATGAGAAGTCTCCGCAGCATGTTTCAGATACTGCTGAAAACATAAACATTATGAAATCAAATGAATCTGTAAATGAAAAAGAACACCAAATTTCGTGCTAGTTCAGAACCATTAGACTCCAACAGATTCCAAGTAGCTACATTACCTTTACCAGCACTTCTCATGAGTAAACGACCATCTTCTGCCCCACCACATGGATATTTACCTAATGAAGCTCCTATAGACCAAGACCATGCTATATTTAATCAGTGCACTAATTCATCACCAATACCATCTTCTTCAAATCTAATTACTCCAGAAATGGTGAGACCATTTCCGAAAGCACCTCCGAGAAAGATGGCGCGAAGAGGCCGTCAGCCTGGCAAGACCAAAATACTGACAATGACGCCCGAGAAGGAAAATAACAGTCAATGTCTGACAGAAACTCTAAACGACAGCGAACAACCAAAAAGGAAGCAAAAAGCAACTCAATCCAATATGAAGAATGATGGAATACAAAAACGAAAGGTTAGGAAAAGAGTTCTTGAAGATAGCGACTCTGAATCAGAAAATGAAAATGATGCCAATAAAACTAATAAGAAGGTTTCACAAGACCCAAGAGGAAGCAAAAAAATAAAAACCAAACAAAATCCTAAAATAAAACATAACAAAGAAAAGAAAGTTCCAGAAAAAAAGAAAGAAAAGAAAACATTGAAAACTAAACAAGGTTCAAAACAACCAACTCAGAGAAATAAAACTGGAAAAGCGAAAAGGACTAAAAATATGAATGATGATAGTGAGACAGAGTGTGAAGATGAAAATGTTTCGTACGCTGATAGTTTCAGTGATTGTGATTTTGCAGAAAATCCTGACGTCAATAATCGTTGGTATTGTTTTGTTTGCGAATCAGAAGAAATAATGACCATGCGTCTATGTCGTTTATGCCGCAGATATGTCCATGAAATATGTGTAGGACTTACAGATGATATTGACGATTATATTTGTCATGAATGTACCTAAAATTAACATTTTAGACCAGCTGATTGAAAGTAATTATTAATTTAATCTGATAAATGAAACTTACCAAATGGTTAGAATAAGTATTTAATTTAAACCAAATGTTAAGAACCAAGAAGTGATTATAAAGACTGATTGATGATACTATGTCATAAAAATAAGTATTATAATTTAAAAATAAGATTAAGAAAGTTTGATAAAAGGATATAATAATTATTTTGACTTGAAATGTTTAAGAAGAAGTTTTGTTACATTTTTTTTTGTTAAATAAACAGTAGATAACTGTGTTTATGTACAATTTAGTTTATTTTGTTTTTTTTTCAAATAAATATGTGATTTAAGCTGTTTATTTTTTATTATCCCCTATAAAAAAACCATGTTCAACTCTCCCCATACCCCGGGTCAAGTGTCCCCTGGAGTGGGGAGAGTTGACTCATATCCCATTTTTCATTGAAGTATGTATAACATATTACAGTATTATATAAGCCAAAAAGTTATTATGCATAAGTAAACCCAAATAAATAAGCTAAAGTTTAATACTATAATTGAATCCCTAAGTCTTATTTAAAGAAAATTACGATACTTTAAACAAAAAGTGGTTTAACTCTCCCGGACTCCCAAATGTCGACCAAGAATTCTAGCGAAGGTAAAAAAAGGTTTTTGGGACTTTTTCGTAAAGTTGGATAGTCGAAGTGCCAAGTGCTCGCTATGCCTAAAAACATTGCTTATTAGCAACCGCTCCACTACGGGGTTAAAAGGGCATTTACAAAAAGTACACTGTATCAGTGTCATAAGTAATGTCAGTGGCAACAAAGCTAGTTTACCCAACAAAGATTTGGATAATGCAGATTCACAAGCTTCCACTGATGCTATAGCAACTACTTCAAAAAATGAAGATTATCAGGAAGTAGTTCCGAGCAAGAAGACCAAGAAGACTATTGATTTCTACTTTGAAAAGGAAAATTCTATGGAGAGTTTGGTCACTAGGATGGTGTGTAAAGATGGCTTTAGTCTAAGTACATTTTGTACATCATCCGACTTGAGATTATTATTCGCAAAATCAGGATTTCAATTGCCGACTTCTCCAAATACCATCAGAGCGATCATTTACAGATATGCAGAGAATATTCAAGCTGATTTCATTAAAGAATTCACTAATTTAAAGCAAAAAGGATAAAGATTCTCATTGAGTTATGACGAGTGGACCTCCCAAAAAAATCATAGATACATAAATCTCAACTTGCACCATGATGATAAACATTTCAATTTAGGGTTGATAAGAATTCATGGCTCCTGCACTGCCGAACACTGCATTGAATTAGTGTCGGAAAGGCTGAATATTTTCGGCTTAGTGATGGAAACCGATATCATTGGTATCAGTACCGATGGCGCCTCCGTAATGGTAAAAGTTGGCAAACTTTTGCCTTGTTATCAACAATTATGCTACGCTCATGGTATCCAGTTGGCTGTGGTGGACGTGCTATACAAGAAGAAACCTCATAAGGAAGTAGAACAAGCCGCAACATATGAAAGTGATGAATGCGAAGACGATGAAGACTTAGAGACAGAGATGAACGATGGCTTAGCAGTTACAGTAGAACGAACATTAGTGGACTCTGGTGCATTAATTCCACGATACAGCGCACTGCTCATGAAAGTACGCAAAGTTGTAAAAAATTTCAAAAAATCACCCACCAAAGATATTTTATTTTTGCAAAAATATGTTAAGGAAGATAAAGGTAAAGAACTGAGTCTGATTCTTGATTGCCGCACGAGATGGAACAGTTTGCTCAGTATGCTGGAACGTTTCTACAACCTAAAAGTTTGCATCGATAAAGCATTAATAGACGTCGGTTCTGAAATAAAATTTTTCGGCGATGAATGGTCAATAATCAATGAGTTGATTGTCAGTCTACAACCGTTGAAACTGGCTGTAGAAGCTCTTTGCAGAAAAGAGTCCACATTGATAACTGCCGACACAACCCTGAAATTTGTCTTAGACAAGCTAAATAACCAGGGCACTTCCCTAAGCGCCAAACTAGCTGAAGCACTACGCAACAGAATCGCAGAACGACGCCTCTCCGAAGTTACTGGTACGTTAGTGTACTTGAAAAATCCAAAAAAGTATGAAGAAGCAGTAAAAAAACCTGGCTATTTTCCATTGCCAAAAAAGAATGCGATGCGGCAGGAGATAAAAACATTGTTAAAACGAGTAAATAAACAATATATTGTATAGCCGGTGCAAGAAGATACCATGGAGATAGAAGAAGATCGTGTAGATGATGACGCAGAACCCGTTAAAATGACTTTAGAGCTAGAGCTTGAGATAGAACTTAAAAGAGAGAAGAAGAACTTTAATAAACAAAAGCCAAGTGGTCAATTAGATTACGAAAAGATCCTGAAAAAAGAAATGAGCGTTTATGAGAGCGAAGGAGTGCGAGGTGAACATTTATCAATGGTTTATGAGTATTTCATGACCTTAAAACCGACCAGTGTAGAGGCCGAAAGGGCATTCTCAGCAGCCGGCTACATATGCAGTTCTGTGCGAAGCAGGTTGAGAGATAAGACTATAGATAAAATTTGTTTTCTAAGGTCTTACTTTCAGAGAATTCAAAAAAAGAAGTAGTCTCTTATCGTTAGACTTTAAACTGCTTAATTATTAAGGATTAACGAGCGGAGAGAAGATTATTTCAAAGCTTTTTTTGTTTGATACAAAAATACTATTGAAAATTAAAATAGTGTTATTGTTACGGTCCTTTTTTAAAAGAATGTTAATTAAGTTAATTTTAAAAGAATTTGTGAGACTGATTGCTACTGATTAGCCGTCCTATCATTAAACATATGCGTAATTAATAAGATAGTGCTTACTTAGAAACATTATCTTAAATGTTATATGAATATGAGGTTATATGTTTGTTATTTAATTTTAACAGCAAATTAATAAAAGATATCACCATTCACCAAATGAGTGGAAGATTTCAAAGATTATCGTAAGAAGTACAAATTAATAAAAAAAAGTCTTAAAAATGTCGTCTTTTTATTTTCGTTCCACGTTTTGCTGGATCCGCGCTGGATCCAGCTGGATTCAGGTCAATCCAGCAAAAATTCCGCTGGATTGAAAACGCCGCTGGATTGCAATCCCTAACAATGAGCGAGCACCAAGCACTATAGAGAAAATATTTTAAAAAACCTAAATTATTTGGTGATTTTTAATCATATAAGAAGAATCAGAGAAACAGTTCCGAGTCCGAGATGGTATTTACGTGACTTTTACAAATCCTTGCACAAAGTATTCCTTACCTGAATTTCATTAGGTTTACGCCTCGTGCCGTAAATATAATAATCTTGCTATTTTATTTATCAAGAGCAACAAACAAATAAATAATAATAATAAATAAATATTGGACAACATCACATACATTGCTCTGATCCTAAGGTAAGTAGCTGAAGCACTTGTGTTATAGAAATCAGAAACAACGACGGTACCACAACACCCAGACCCTAGCCAATATAGAAAAGTTCGTATTCTATATTGACCCGACCGGGGATCGAACCCGGAACCTCAGAGATGGCGGCGCCATTTAAAGTCCGGCGTGCTCGCCTCTCGGCTACGGAGGTCGTCGAAATCCTGCATAAATCTTACACCAATATTAAAATTTATGTATATCATTTATTTTAGGCATCATTTCAATGTACACAACAATAAATTAAAAGGCACGCTCCGTATCTTATATAATTAATATTAACATTAACCAATTATTATAAGTTATTTTATAATTAATTTATTATTGGAGCTGTACTCGCAGCCGTCTTGGTTCCATCCACCGGCAATCTTCCACAAAAGCGACAATAAACTTTGTTCATAATTCCTTCTCATGGAAAATAATTTATAGAAAGTCATAAATTCATGTTTCGTTCGTGGATAAATAATACTTATATTACTTAATTAAGTTGTTTTCGTTCGATATCATTATTGCAGTTGGTTTTGAAATAAAATAACATGGTGAGTGTTATGATTTGATCTTATCCGTAAAAAAACAACAAGGTCACTTACATAAATCATGTTTAGAAAATATGTTTTTGTTTTGGAAGCAAACTAAAACAATAAGAAAAAGACATGCGAATTTCACCGCAGACAAAAAGGTTATACTGGCTCAATTAGTTAAAAAAATGCCTAATTATTGAGTCAAAACTTATAGATGGTAAATCCCTTTTAAAAATAACACGGCATGGATTTCGCTCACCGTGGAGTTCAACTGTAATGCACATGTTCACAAGGTGTAACCGGCACAACATGCTTTGATAATTTTGTTTGATTGACCTACATTTATTATAAATACAGGAAACATAGGTATATGATTATACACTCATACCTAATATTGTTTTATATTTTGCAGCGCGATACAATAACACTGAAAAGAGCATGGGATAACCTTAAGGCCATGGCTCGCAAAACGGGACCTTCACAGATCGAGGGAATCTTATTAAGACTGGAGGTGGACCACCAAATCCTCCACCCCCCCAGCAGCATGGTGCCATATTAAGCATGGTAGAAGAGGTTTAATACATTTTTAATATTTTTTATGAGGCACCTTTCAGTCCTATTATATACATGGCTAATAATTAAAAATAAAAATGTGTTTTTTTTGTTTAGGCTGCTTCTGGTATGGCATGTGAAATAAAAAAAATGCTATGACAGTGATGGGACTGTTTTATTGTCTATAGAAGAGAAAGAAAACGACGTAGTAGAAATGTCACAAGTTAACACTGACAAAAATGGCTTCATCATCAGTATGTTTTTTTTTATTGGACAATATCACATACACTGCTCTGCTCCTAAGGTAATTAATTATCTGAAGCACTTATGTTATAGAAATCAGAAACAATGACGGTACCACAACACCCAGACCCGAGACAATATAAAAAAGTTCGTTGTCTACATTGACCGTTCCGAGAATCGAACTCGCAACCTGAGGGATGGCGACGCCAAATTCGACATGCTCACCTCTCGGCCTCGGAGGTCTGAAAGTAACATGCCGCGGAAATTATCTTACCATAAATAATACATTAAGTTAAGCCCGAAACTTTATTTCAGACATTTTGGATTCCGAAGTGTCAGAAGGTGGTCAGACAACTAAAACTGACACAGCTGATTTTCACACTGAAGACAACACGGGTACCTAGATCTCTTTTAAATAATTGTAAATATTTTGTTCATGTAAACTCACACATTTTCTTTTATTTTAGTATCCGAAGATGTGTATGAACTTTGTACTGCAAAAACTTTAAATGTGCACGAGCAGCAGCAGCAGCAGCGAAAACTCTCAGACTATGTGCGCAGGGAAGGAGTTTTAAGGATAAAAAATCTAGAGACTAAAAAAAATGAACAACAAATATTAAAAGTTAAGGTAACTATTTAAATATTTTTATTTATATTTTCACATTTTTACGTCTCAGCTTTCGCTGGTAATTTCAAGGCAACACGGGCCTTAGCCAAGTGTTGTCTCTACATTTTACGTACACGTAGTACGCGCGTCAGATAAAATTTGCGAGTTATTCGACATGTATTCAATATGACAGCTTTCTGAATTAGGTTCAGTGAGTTATGTGTGAGTTGCAGGATGTCGAGGTTTTTTATTAATGATTTGGGTATAACCCCAGTAGCTGAAATTACTATTGGGATTATATGAACAGATTGCACTTTCCATTGTATTTTTAACTGTATCGCTAAGTCTGTGTATTTTGTAAGTTTTTCGTTAATTGTGCTTTGTATGTTGTGGGTGTTTGGTACTGCAATGTCGATTAAATATACTATGTTTTGTTCTTTGTCGTGGAGGGTGATATCGGGTCTGTTGTAGTGAGTAGTTCTGTCGGTTAAAATTGTGCGGTCCCAGTAAATTTTGTGCTTTTTGTTGTCCAGTACGGGTGAGGGTTTGTATTTATAATAGGGTGTTTTGTGATCAATGAAATGGTATTGGTGTGATGGGTTTTGGTGTACTATTGCAGCGACTTGGTCATGGCGGTGCTTGTAGTCGGTGTTTGCTAGAGCTTTACAAGCACTTGTAATGTGTTGAATTGTTTCACTTGAACTATAGCATTGTCGGCACGCGTCAGTGGGGAGGTTGGGTTCTCTGATTATAAACTTTCTGTAGTTACGCGTAGCTATAACTTGGTCCTGTATAGCAAGCATAAATGCTTCAGTTTCTGGGAACAACTCTCCTCGTTGGAGCCATTTATTAGAGGCATCTTTGTCTATGTGTTCCTGATCCAGATCAGCTTTATGCCTGCCATGCAGTGATTTTGCTTTCCATGTAATAATTTTCTGATCTTTATCTTCTATTTTCTCATTATTTTGAGTGTTCCTATCGTGCAGATTTAAAGGAGTATAGTGCCGGTCTATATTAACAGAAAATTTATGAATCTGAGACGTTTGTGATTTTGTGTGGAAAAATTGTCTGAGAGTTGATATTTGCCTGTTGTGTAGGTTGTGAATATCTATGAGTCCCCTACCTCCTTCTTTTCGCGGTAGTGTAAGCCTTTGAGTACAGGATTTCGGGTGGTGTTTTCGGTTTTTGGTTAATTTAGTGTTAATATTGCGTTGGAGCTTTTTTAAATCTGTTTGTGACCAGTTGACTATGCCGAAAGAGTAAGTCAATACTGGTATTGCGTAAGTATTGACAGCTTTTACAGTGTTTTAAGAGTTGAGCTCTGTTCTAAGGATAAGATCTACTCTACGCTGAAATTTTGTGGATAATTCTTTTTTGGTCTGTTTCTGATTTATTTGTTTTGCTTGCTGAAAACCTAAGTATTTATAAGTATTATTTTCTCCTAATGATTCTATTGTCTCCTGATTTTGTAGCGTATAATTATTTGCTTCTATTTTTCCTCTATTTACTGATAATATTTTACACTTATCTACGCCAAAGTTCATATCTATGTCTCTTGAAAAGTTTTCGGTTATTTCAGCAAGCCTAAATAGATCATTTTTACTACCTGCGAATAACTTAATGTCGTCCATATATAGAAGATGCGATAGTTTTAAATGCAAGTTGTCGTTCATAAGCTTGAATCCGCAGTTAGTGTCGTTAAGCAATTTTGAGAGAGGATTAAGGGCTAAACAAAACCAGAGGGGACTCAAAGCATCCCCCTGGAATATACCTCTTTGGATTTTTATAGGGTCAGTTGATAAACCAGAATTTCTAATACTTAAAACAGTTTGCCATTTGCTCATGATAGTATGAAGAAATGTAATTATTAAAGGGTGTATTTTCTATTTCTCTAGAACGAATATAAGCCAGCTATGAGGGATAGAATCAAACGCTTTCTGGTAATCTATAAACATAGTGTGTAAATTTCTTTTGTTGGTGTGAGCTTGTTTCATGGCTATTGCGTCTATGATGAGTTGTTCCTTGCAACCCTGGCTGTTTTTACGTAACCCCTTCTGTTCTTCTGCTAGAATATTGTTGTCGTCTAGATGAGTGTATATAGTTTCGCTCAAACACGCAGTAATTATTTTATAAATTGTTTGGAGACAAGTGATTGTTCTGTATTTAGATGGGTTCTTCGTGTCTTTGTCTTTAGGGAGCATATAAGTGATGCCGTGTGTTAGATATTCGGGTATGGTATTAGGTGATTGTATGAACTGATTTATATGATTATGTATGTATGGGTATGTGCATGTAAGTTTCTTGTACCAAAAGTAATGAATTGTGTCAGTGCAGGGCGCCTTCCAAATGTGAGTTTTGTTAATAACTTTTATAAATGTCGCTTCCCGGCAACAAAAGTGTCAGAATACAAATATAGCTGTTTTGAGAAAATGTATTTTTAATAGTTTTTTGTTCACCTAGATGTCAATAATTTAAAAACTATTTTAGTTAGATTACTGAAATTTGATGTGTAACTAGCTTATTTATATGTTAATTATAGGCCTTTAAATTTATTAGCAAAATAATATAATTTTTTAAACTAACTTTTAAGAAACTTTTAATTTGATAATTATTATGACTCTTTTTTCGATTTAAATTTTTGTAGTTTTTAAAATAATACACATTATAATGTATGTAATTACCATTACTTTTATAAGTCTTTAAAAGTCTTCAATAATATTTAAAAAAAAGAAAAAGTAACTAAATTATAAACTTCTCATTAAAATAAAATAAAAACATAAAATAATAACTTCTTAATTATAAATTACTAGTTTTGGCCTAGTTAACAATCAGTCTTAATTCACTCGTTTGCCGATCACAATATAAAAATTGAATCTTATATAATTAGAACTAACATAAAATTATTTTTCTTAAGCATACATCTAAATGCAAACAATCATTATCATTACTTTTATTGATGAACTGTCTATAATATTAATAGTCTTTTTTACGTGAACTTACAATAAAAAAAAACTAAATTACTTAAGAGACTTATAAAAAGACTCATAAAAGAGGGGAATATGATTATTTTGTAATAAATCCAATAGATCCTTCAGTTTATTTTCTTTGAGTTTCGGTTTAGATCGATACGCAGGTTTGAGGGATATTGAATTAAGATTTTTTTTTCGCGTTAAAACTGTTTCGGAAAACTGATCATCTTTAAAAGAGGTTTTAAACATCAGCTTCGTAGGATCGTCCTGCAACAGTTTGAAAATCTTCACCTTAGTAATTTTAAAAGACTTTGCAGTAGTTAACCCAATATCCTCAGACAGACGCTTCAATGAATAAAAATCACTCGATGACATTTCTGTCACGGTGTAGGGATTGCCTTTCTTCTTAGCACATTTAATAGCTTCAACGTATTGACTGGGTACATAAATTGGACCTGACCTGAGTCTTCTTTGTATTTGCTTTTCTATTGTTGAATGAACAGAGTCAGCTTCATTTTGTGTATGTCCAGTAATTAGGTACTTATGTGTTATAGACTTTATTATAGGGAATTTTAACAGCGCATACAAGTAAATTGAAATTATGAATCTGTTTTTGTTCTGACCACAACAATTGTCAGAATAGAATATTAGATCTAAGCCTGGTCCATCGTAATTTACCACACTATTCTCGATAAATTTGAACAAACAAGATCCAATTTCATCAGCTCCGCGGCTTGCTTCTCCTTCATGCCAATAGAAACAATCGGTTTTATCATCACCAATTAGAGACACAGTAAAATTTAAGGTATTGAGTTTGGATTTGTAATAAAAAATAGACGTATTGCCTCGTGGGAGTTGCAGGACAGCTTGCAAATCATAAATTGCAATCATTTTATTTGGACCGGAGCTATTTTTATCAGCGTCTTTTTCAATTCGGGAAAGTTCCTTCTCTTCAATGTGTTTTAAATACTGGACTTCTAAATCATTCTTCGCTTCAACTTGGGCGTTCTCATAACGTACACAATGTTCACATCTGTCTTTTTTCAGCTTGAAAAAACTGATATTAAATTCACCATTAAATATTCTTGAGTACAATGTTTCATTTGCATAGGGCACGTTATTAGAGTCACACAAGGTTTTATAATCTCTATAAAGATCACTGAGTGACTTTCCCCCATCAATATATTGCCTTGACGAGTTTTTTCTTATGTAATGGGATTCCATTCTTGGTATTGAATTGATATGATAACCCTGGCGAATAGATTCTGCAACTTTGCTATGATTTCCGTGTTTGCCCCTCATGTCTTGTTCAAGAAAACCGCCTTTAGATTTTTCAATAACTGTTCTGATGACACGATCATTAATATCTAGTGTTGCCCTGAAAAAAGTTTTGCAAACACGAATAGGCTCTTCATTAATTTGGAAATAAAAGCTATGGTTCAATTTTCTTGGTTGAGTTTTACCGGTAAATCTAAAAGCAGGAATAATCGCTTTTATGTTCTTATGAATAAAGTTACGTTGAGCAGCCAGGTCTCCTAATTGCCAATAGTTGTCAAATATTTTAGATCTATTAACATTATTAATTATTTGGGTACATTTTAATTTGCATTTGTCACCACACGGAGGTTTCAAGCATCTCTCAGACATTTTTTTTTGTAACTTAGAACGAGAGGTGTACGATTTTCCGGTGTTTCTTAATATTCATATGTGAAGGTTCATATGTAAAATGGTACTGTAAGGACAATAAGTAATGTTTTCTATGTGCCTAATTTACAGTTAACCTACTCTCAGTTAGTGCATTGGTTAGCAAAGGATTTAGAGTCATGTTTAGTTCTGGCTTTTGTCAAATTTATGATAATAGAACTGTGATAGCCACAGCCACTCAGTGTTATGGTGTCTATCAACTTGACACAATTGAACCATCACATCTTGATTGTAACTTTACTATGAAGTGCGATACCTCTTTCAGTCCAGATTTAGGTTGTGCTAAGAAGACAAGTTGTGAGGCGAAGTCAGTGGTTGAGCAACCGACAGCATCTGTGATGACAGCTAGCACAAAGGGAGAAACGAAGGTCACACAGCAGGTATGGCATCGGCGTCTTGCACACCTCAATCTACGAAGTTTGGAACTTATGAGAAAAGGTATGGTAACAGGCATTTCATATGATAAAAGTGATGTAGAGAAATGTGTAGCATGTGTTGAGGGAAAACAGACTCGGTCATTTTCCAAGAGGTCCTTCAATAGAGCCGTGTACTTGAAGAATCGATCGCCGACTATAGCAGACAGGGACTGTACTCCAGAAGAGAAGTGGACCAATCACAAGGTATCAGGTTCACATTTAATTACCTTGGGTGCATTGCTTATGCACAGGTAAACAATCGAACTAAGTTAGAACCCAAAGCCAAGAAATATGTCTTTGTAGGGTATTGTAAATACAAAGGGGTATCGATTATTAGACCCAAGCAATCCCAGAGACTGTATAAAAGCTCGAAGTGTCACTTTCTTTGAAAATAAATTTTGTAATGAGATTCATGTGTCAGATGATGATAACCATAGTAAAGAGTCATTCACACAAATAACAACTGTGAATAATACGACTCAATCTCCTACAGAAACAATGAGCGACGAAAATAGTGAGGTACATTCTGATGACACACCTTCAAATCAGTGTGGACCGAGATTTAGTATGGTATCTGACAATAAATCTATGGATGAAGATATTTATGGTCCAGATGATCCTTCGGATAAAACTTATGTTCCAGATTTTGATGAGGAGTCGTCGAGTCCATATTCGGAACAAGAATCCAGCCTTGAATTTATGATAGCCAAGCATGTGAAAGAATCGACCTGCACCAGTGACACCGATGAACCACAGACTGTCAGTGAGGCGCTGAGAGCTCCAGATGCAGAAAACTGGAAATGAGCAATGACAGATGAGTATAACTCTTTCAATATCAACAAATGTTGGACACTGACTGACAGAGTCGATGGTCATACTCCTGTAAAATGTAAATGGGTATTTAAAAGAAAACTCGGTGTTAATGGTGAACTCATTAAGTACAAGGCTAGATTAGTAGCTAAAGGATTCACACAACGTTATGGAATAGATTATAATGAGACATTTTCGCTGCTGGATATAAAATGAGTATTCAACACTTAGATGTAAAGACAGCCTTCCTAAATGGTGACCTTCATGAATCTGTATACATGGAGCAGCCTGAAGGCTTTGTGATCAAAGGCTGTGAGAATAAAGTTTTCAAACTTGACAAGGCCATCTATGGTCGGAAACAAGCTGCTAAAGCATGGTATGAGAAAATAAATAGAATACTGTGTGAGAAACTAATGTTTACTAAGTCATCATTAGAAGCATGTGTTTATTATAAGTCTAGTCAAGACAAACTTATTATAATTGCTTTGTACGTAGATGACATTTTATTAATGTCAACTTCAAATAATAATGAAGAAGTTATCAGCATAAAGTACAAACTCAAAAGTGAGTTTGAGATAACAGATTTAGGGCCAGCAAGGTATGTCTTAGGAATGAGGATCACTCAATATGAAGACAAAATAACCCTTGATCAGACTATCTATATTGATAAGGTATTGCAGAAATTTAAGATGGAAGATTGTAAGTCTTCATCAACTCCAACGGAACTGGGAATAAAACTTGAAAAGTCTGTAAACAAGAAACAGTACCAGATATGATTATAGAAGTCTTATAGGTTCTTTGATGTATATTGCGGTGGGTTCT
Source organism: Anania fuscalis (assembly GCA_950371115.1). Taxonomy (NCBI): domain Eukaryota; kingdom Metazoa; phylum Arthropoda; class Insecta; order Lepidoptera; family Crambidae; genus Anania; species Anania fuscalis. Next base: position 12,132,243 of record OX493344.1, read on the forward strand.
CGACCAGACATAGCTCACGCAGTTAGCTATCTAAGCCAATTTAATGATTGTTATGATGAAGCACACTGGAAATGCGCAAAAAGAGTGTTACGCTACCTGCAAGGTTTAAAGGAATTGTGTTGAATTTTATTTAAGGAGAACTTAATATTACAGATGCTGACTGGGGCAGATGTGAAGCGGATAGGAGATCCTACACCGGTTATGTGTTTCAGGTTGGCAGATATGTTTCAGGTCTATAGTTTCTTGGGAAAGCCAAAGGCAACGAACTGTCGCCTTATCGAGCACGGAGGCGGGGTACATGTCTCTCTCTGACTGTTGTAAAGAAGCATTGTATCTTCTTAATTTTTTACAGGAAATTTTAGGTATTTTGTGTAAAGTTAAAATCTTCAATGACAATCAGTCTGCACAAAAACTATGTAAAAATACAATGTTTCATGCCAGAACTAAACATCACCCTACGTATTATTATCAGGTTATGGACCCTTAGAAAAAGACATTGTTTTAATAGAATTTAACGAATAGTACTGTGCGGTTTTTAAAAAAAAAGACGTCTAACTATATTGCTAATATACCGAAGCTGAAAAGTCGTGAAAACTATGAGGACTGGTGTTTTGCGGTGCAAAATGTGTTGGTGCTAGAAGGCATGGCATCCGCCATTACGGAGAGGTTACCGGTTTCGCCTACAACAGCTCAATTATCCGAAGATGCGAAAGCAAAGGCGAAACTAGTACTAACTATCGACCCCACGCTTTACGTCCACATAAAACATGCAGCAACGGCGTATGATTTATGGAGCAAGTTGAAGAATATGTTTGATGACGCCGGCTACATAAGAAAAATTAGTTTGTTACGCAAACTCATCAACATTCGGCTTGAAAATTGTGACTCCATGACGCAGTATGTAACTCAGATTATTGAAACCGGCCAGCGGCTTCAAGGTACAGGCTTCATAATTACCGATGAGTGGATTGGAGCATTAATGTTAGCAGGATTACCCGAAAAATATGGCCCATGCTAATGGCGATAGAGCATTCGGGTATAGATATTAGTGCGGATGTCATAAAAACAAAATTGATGGATATGTGTAGTGAAGGTGAAACAGTTTCCGGTTCGGAGAATGCTTTTGTCGCAAAAGGTGCGCAGCGGTCGAAAAATAGCAACACTAAAATTGGCCACAAACAATCCAATGAAATGACAAAAGCTGTCAAAGTAATAAAATGCTATAGATGTAAGCAAACCGGTCACTGTAAAAACCAGTGCCCTAACTCCGAAATAAACAACAGGAAACTATCGAATGCTTTTAGCGCTATTTTCCAAAGCGGAAAATTCAATTGCACCGATTGGTATGTTGATAGCGGGGGGCTAGCAAACACATGACAGCGAAACAAGAATACATCGCAGATCCATCATATGAACATGAAACAAAAGAAATCATTGTGGCAAACCAGGAATGTGTCGCAGTGCTGTGTTCTGGTGATGTAAATATCATCACAGTTGTAAATGGTTTAGAGTATGATATCACAGTTTCAGATGTATTGTGCATACCAAAATTGACTACCAACATGCTTTCTGTGAGTCAGTTACCACCTGAGGTCGATGGGTTTTTTCAAGTGTTATTTATCTTTAAGAAAATCTTTTTCCGGATTTTGTTTTAAATTGTCAAATTCAGTTATCTCTTTTGAATGTAGGAAACAAAGAAATGTAGCATTATCTTCAACAGAAGCTGAATATATTTCATTGTCTGAGGCTAGTAAAGAAGCTATTTACTTAAAAAAATTATTGTATGAACTGTTAGGTATTTCAGAACCAATAATTTTGTTTAATGATTGCCAAAGTGCACAGAAATTGGTTTTGAATCCAATATTTCATCGGAGATCTAAACACATATATATATATTTTTCTTATGCCAACAGTTTTTGCTTAAATGTCCATATTTGTTACAATGAAAACACCGTGGCCTTTTTGATTTAGGTTGATTCCCTTTTGGAATTTTCTTAGAATTTGAGTAAAATGCGGCAGTGTTAGATTGTTTTACTTCTTGTAACAGTTTTGTTTTTATTAAATCTGCACTAATTTTAACTCCGGAACTCTCTATCCCCATAATCATTGGCTTGTACTAGTCTGGCATACCTTGCCAACATTAGGGTGCCGAGCCATTCATCATCAACTTGAAATGATATATTCCGTAACTTATGAGCAGCAGACAATATTTTATTTACATATTCTTCAACACTTGTGCTCGTCTCTAAACTTGTGTTTTTTAAGTCTTTCAGTAAACCAACCTTGCGAAGTAAACCAGTGTCCTGAAATGCTCGTGAAAGATTATTCCATACTTCCTTTGCCAATATAGCATCTTATATGTGGACGTAATTAATAGAGTCTACTAACAGAATTAATTTTGATTTGACCTTTAAATCCTTTTTTAAATCAATCGAAATGCCTTCATTTTCGATACATTCCCACAAGTCCTCGTGTTGTAGGTAGGCCTTCACTGCGAAACTTCAGCTAGCCCAATTATCTCGGCCAACGAGCTTTTCAATAGATATCATAGCGTTATTTGTTGCCATTGTGATTATGAAGCTGAAAATTGAAATTACAAGCGACCGGAAAGACTACTTTTAGGTTATTAATTTTTGTTAGTACTATTTTACTGTAATTACGTAAAACTTCACAAAACCTATAATTCACAGGAGGCACTGGGCCCATAACCTGTTGAATTAAACGCAAGATTGACTGAAAACTACTTTATTTAGATAATTAATTACAGAGCACATGTAAGCGGTTGACGTATGTATTGCAGAGAGGGAGCGGGGGTTTTCCTAGCTAACCATAGAGCGTTAAATTAGTTATTAGCGGTTTTGCTATTAGAGTGGATTAGGCGTTTGGTTTGTGTTCATATTATTCAACAGATACCAACAAGGATGCAGTTCACCCGCATCGTTGCTGCAAGCGAATGCGATGGTGTACTAGCAGTGTAAGACAATTAAGTAAGCCTATGCGCAGCTCTATTCTTCGAGTCTGAAAACTAGAACATCTATTTGAAGATTGCAGTAAAAAATTGTGAAACAGCATGAATAACCCGACTTGCATATACAAGACCAAAATGCATATAAAATGCCTTGTGCTATTCATTTATATTTATTAACATTAATGAACTTCTGTATTCTTGCATGGTAAGTCGTAAAAGTAATACGAGTAAGCCGATGAATTCTAAGTTAAGTAATTCAGACAAAGTTATTTAGGTAAGGTTCTAATAAATAATTAAAACAGCCATTATAATATAGTAATATTTTGACTAAAAAAAAAGAAAAAAAGAATAGATCTGCATCATAGATTTCTAATTTGATAACCTTTCGCCCTACGGCAGGAATTTTAATGTACGAATATGTTTCGTTTTCTTTAGTACGCTTTCTTGATGTACTTGATCCTTCACTAATCACTAGCCTGTTTTCCATAACTTTCTTGTACTTGGTTAGGTCGCACGAAATTGAACAGAGACTCCGAATCCTGAAGAAAATGTGTTTACATAAAAATAATAAATAAATATTGGACAACATCACATACATTGCTCTGATCCTAAGGTAAGTAGCTAAAGCACTAGTGTTATAGAAATCAGAAACAACGACGGTTAAAATGATTTATTATAATCTAGTTTTTGCAGATTTGTTTTGTATAAATTGCACTGAACTTACCGACATTATTGTTTTGATTTTAATTTAAGCTCACGGATACTTGCGTCCATGAAAGTGTTTATTCAAGTGAGTGAGTTATCAACTAATATCAGTTTTTTAAAAATAGTGTTTTATTAATAATGTAAGTATTCAAGCGATTCGTTTTTTACACGATTGTCTCTATAGATAATTAGATTTAAAAAGTTTAGATTATAAAGTACCTTAAAACAATATTTATTTCTTTAGGTCGAGCAAACAAGACGTACACACGAGTGGTAGCAGCTCTTCGAGCGACAGCAGCTCGTCAAGCAGTCGCGAGTAGTCTCCCGAGCGAAAGCGAAGAGGAAGAGGAAGTTCGCTCACTCGCACTCTACTCATAAAAGGTACCATTCGACTTTTCATACTTATTTTCAATTTTAAATAGTGTCGTTCAAGATTAGTTATGATTAATTATTTAAAAGCTCCAGTTTTTATTTTTAATACTGACCTAGACTTTTTTTACAAACTGGGTAATATTGGTATTATTTACTCGATACAATAATTTATCTCAAATGCAGAATTTAAATGAACTTTAAAATAAATAAGAGTAAGCTCTAATTAAGAACATTTATAATTTCAGAGCTAAACGTGAAGAAAAGCCGAAGAAGAGTCAAAAGCATAGAGTGAAGACTGATAAGCGAGTTGCACAGCCGATTGCAGGGCCTTCTGCTAGGGTCACCGCGAGAGATATTAAGGGTACTAATTCGGATGCAGATGAAGATAAAAAAACTGGTAAAAAAGATGAACTAATATCATATTTGTGTCGTCGCAGATCGAACGGTATTTCGAAACAGTTCAATACAGATGTGACAGGCCTACGTTTTGTAGACCTGAAACTTTATATGTGCGATGAAATTGAAAATATTTCACCCATAAACAGGTGGCGTCACGCCGTTGTAACTTTGAAAACTAAAATTAACGACGATAACCCGTTAATTTTAGTTTTCAATTTAAGAAGTTAAAAAGAACTTTTGAAGACTGTCCGATAACTTATGTTAGTTCACCGAATCAGTAAAAATAAATATTCATATATTCTTTTTCCTGATTCTATGAACTAACATAAGTTATCGGACTTCAGTATTTTTTTACTGATTCTGTAAACAAAATTTACTTGTTAAATATGACCTAGATCATAGATATAATATTATGATTAATATAAGTACATTTATTATTTTGACTTTTCATTTGTACTCTTACTTAAGATTAGTTTTATTAATATAATTATATCAGGTTTTATAAATATATTAGGGAAGCAATGGATTACTTTAAAGTTACTCTGCTTGTCTTAATAGACTTCTCTAATGCTTTCAACACTGTGGACTATGATCTCTTTCCCACTTAACGTGTCTTCTTCAACCATAAATTGGTTCTCGTCATACCTGCGTGGTCGCCAGCAATCAATCAAAACTCGGGATTCCAACTCCGACTGGTTCAATTTGCCTTCCGACGTACCGCAGGATGGCATACTTTCTTCCATATTATTCTCCATTTTTATAAACCTAATTACCCTTAACCTCCGCTGCTCTTATCATCTCTATGCCGACGACTTACAACTATATGTGCACTCGAATGTCGCTCAGATATCATCTGCTATTGGCTTGATAAATGATAGCTTGAACGAAATAGCCTCTTAGTCTCGTAATTTTGGTGTCTCTGTAAACCCTGCAGATCTCTTTCGCTTTAGTTAAAAATGAATGAGACAACTTTCAACTTTGCGACGACATGTGACAAATAACCAACATAAAAAAAGACACTTGCTTCATCTTCTACAAAATCTCTTAGTGCTTATTTTAAACCGCGTGAAAAGGTGTTTGTACCTTTGTCGTGGAAGCCGAAATAAAACTCGTTGCATTTGTGGCCGAGCATAACATTTCTTTCTTGGCAATGGATCATTTATTTAACAGAGGTCCAAAAATCATGTTTCCCAGACTCTAAAATAGCAGCTGATTTGGCGATAAAAAGAGGCAAATGTACAGCAACTGTAAAAAATGTCATAGGAGAAAGCAAAAATAGAAAGAAAAAATAAAAAATAAGAAAAAGAAAGTTGTTCATCTGCGTGTTGGATCGTCGCATGCCGGCGGTGTGCAATACTTACTGCAACAATCACAATGATGTCTTCAAACATAGCATCAGTGGAGAAATTAACAGGTATAAACAACTATGTGAACTGGAAATTTCAATTAAAAATGTTATTGATCTACGAAGACATGTGGGACGTGGTCTCGCTTGACCCGTCGGACAAAGAGAAAGCTGATTCAGACTACCAAAAGCGATCAAAAAAAGCTTTGGCAAAAATCTGCTTGCTTGTACAACCTACAGTATTTATGCACGTGAGGAACGCAGTTACAGCGCGAGAGGCATGGCTATGCCTGCAGAGGGCATTTGAGGACAAAGGGCTTTCGAGACGACTAAGCCTTTATCGAATCCTTTTCGCTACAAAACTAAGCGAATGCGACGACAACATGGAGAGGTGTGTCACTAAAATATGCGATCTCAGCCAGCAATTGAGTGATATAGGATCACCACTGGATGACGACTTCCTTGCAGTCTTGGTGCTCAGTGGTTTGCCTACAGAATACGACCCGTTAATTATGGCATTGGAGCACTCCAATACTTCGATCGTGAAGGCTAAACTTATGCAAGAAACGCAGCGGCGAGTAGACATGAGCGATGGGAGCTCGACCGCTTTAGTTACAAAGAAAAAAACCTATCAAATGTTTCAAATGCAAGAAGGTTGGACATATTTCTAGAGACTGCAGAAAGGAAAAGGTTGTGAAGGAGAAAGAGAGCACCGACAAAGCAGTTCTGTCTGCATTCTCGGCGTCTGTGCAGAGTGATGTGTGGCTGGTTGATTCTGGAGCCAGCAGTCACATGTGTAACAACAAGAAAATTATATAAAAATTTGTGCCGGGTTATGTCAGTGAAGTGAAAGTGGCAAATGGTGAAAAACTGTACACTTCTGGCCGCGGTAATGTTGTAGTGCATCTAAAAAATTCTCCAAAGACAATTAGCGAGGTCTATCATGTGCCTAAGTTGGCAACAAAGCTTTAATCTGTCAGTGCATTATGTAGAAAAGGTTATAAAGTCATTTTTGATAAAAAACTATTGTACAATATTTGACAACAATGTTTTGGTAGCCACAGCTAGACATTGCAATGGGGTCTACCAGCTTGAATCTGACAGAGAATCTGACTTGGGGTTAGGATGTGGTAATGTTTCTGTTTTCCCAGATTTAGACACGATTTCGGAAAATGAAAAACGCACCACACAGGAAAATCAGGTTCGAGATTCAGCGCTGAAGGAGACACAGAATGTCTGTGAAGTGGAAACAAGTTATCAAGCTACGAATACTCAGGTATCTCAAGAGACATGGCACAGAAGACTTGGCCATCTGAACTCGAGGAGTATGAATCTATTGAAACAAGGTATGGCAACTTGTGTAAATTATGATAATTCTCAGTTTAAATCTTGTTAACTTTGTAAGATGCCTTTTAATAAATCTAAAGAACTTCTAGGCATTGTACACACTGATGTTGGTGGTCCCGTGTCTGTAAAATATTTTAGTGTTACAAGATATTTTTGACGTTCATAGATGACTACAGTAGGAAAACTTTCACATATTTTTTGAAAAATAAAAGTGCGGTATTTGAAAAATTTAAATCATTCAAAGTAATGGTAGAAAATCAGACCCCCAAAAAAATCAAAATTTTGCGATCCGACAATGGAGGTGATTCATTCATCAAACAACCATCCCGCATTCACCTCAGCAAAATGGCGTTGCTCAGCGAGCAAACCGGACCATCGTCGAGAAAGCTCGCTGTATGATGCGAGATGCAGGCTTAGACGGCAGATACTGGGCGGAGGCTGTCAACACAGCGGTCTACTTAAAAAACAGATCTCCAACTAAAGCTGTCATAGGGTGTACGCCTGAAGAAAAATGGACTAATAACAAGGTGAATCTTAGCCATTTACGAACTATTGCTTGTTTGGTCTATGCCTTAACACAGAATCGGACAAAATTTGATTCAAAAAGTAAGAGATACATATTTGTTGGCTATTGTGAAGATAGTAAAGGTAACAGGTTAATCGACCCGGATTCCCCTAGCAAATGTATTAAAGTAACAAAAATCTTCAAGTATATTAGGTGAAGATACCTCTTGATTCCATTCATCTGAAAAAGAAATGTAAAATAAGTCTCACAAGTTAATTATATATATTTATATTTGTAAGTAACATTCAAATTGGTAGAGCAAACTGACAGAAATCAAAAAGGATTTTGGCTATAGAAGATACCGCATTCTAAAAGTGTTCATATAAAACTGAGTTCTTGAAAGAAAAATACTGGCTTAATTTCAGATTTGATTGCTATAATAATAGACTGCTAACGTAACGTAATTACGCGTGGACTAAACACATAAGTATTTTATTTTCCATACGCTCCACCATCGAACTTCTTATACTCTGGAGTGACTGTTGCGGGGGTCAAAACCGTAACATTAAAATTGTATTGATGCTAAAGACTGCTTTAAAACTCCCACCCAACATTAAAATCTATATCGTTTCGATACCTCGAGTCTGGCCATAGCTTTTTGCCCAACGATACGGATTTTTTTTTCAAAATAGAGACAGCCCTTAAAAAACAACAACGCATTTACACTGCGAAATAATACACGGAAGTTATGAGAACTGCCAGAAAAGAAATCTATTTCAAGTGTCAAAAATGGAAAAAAAAAGTTTTTTTTGGCAAGATATTGAGCGAAATATAGTTAATAGAAAAAAGTACACTGATAAAAGTAAAGTCAACTGGCTCCATGCAAAAGAAATAAAAATAACTTAAGACAAGCTGTATTCGATATTTATGAGGACATCTGTTGACGAAGATTTTATGGAGTTAGATATTTAAAAAAAGCCAAAGGCAAATTTTTTCAATTAATAAAACCGATCTTAAACAGCTGTGGCCCGATGGGAAACCTATTGCACCAGCAAAGTTAGCGGACTTAGAATCATTGTATAAGTATATCCCAATAGATTGTTTGCCATTTTATAAAAGCTTAACGGCTTCTGATCAAGCCACCGACGATGTCGATGGATTTGGTGGCACACTCGACTTTGAAAAAGAAGATGATGTTGTGGAAGACTGAGGATCACATTCACAATATAGCAAAATACTTAGGTCATTTTTTATCGTTTTTAATGTTGATATTTAATGGTCATGAAAAAAATAATATAAAATAAATTGTTTTTAATTTTATTTAATTTGAACGTCCTTGATGTTAGGCTAACAGAGGTTTCTTTATTTTTGATTTTAGTGTTTATAAAAAACTAATAACCTTTAGATTGCTAACGGATATTTAAAAAAAAAAATCCGTTGATTGCTTTTCGGGTCTACAGACCCGAAAACCGATTTCATAAAAAACATGGTTTTGCTTATTAACTACTGCTTGCATAAATATCGATTCCTGAATCTTTCGGAACGAAGTAAGTTATATTTATTTGGCTGGCAGCACCGTAAGACATCAGCGACAGATTCAATAAAAAAATATTTAGTGACGCGTGATCCCGAGCGAACGCTCGACGTTTCTGCGGAGTAAAAAAACGTGATTGCAAATACCATGTGCTAGTTTATAGATAAGTTTGAATGAAAGTGTTGTTTAATCCACGAACATAATTAGTTTGGTGTAAATGTGCACATTTCAAGAGCAATGGATATATTTTCGGTATGTCAACTTTTCCGCTATGTTTTTAGAGCTAGTTTCATCGTATATATTTGACCACAATGGTCTAGCTGGCGCACCAATCTGTCAGTCGAACTCGGAGGTGATTTGAGCAAGTGTGTGTCGGTGGTCACCATTTTGAAATTTCTCCAACATTTCATGTATATTTTTGGTAAGTTTTCTAAGATCCTCTTAGTTTTTCTTGTAAACGTAGAATGTCAGTTGTTTTTTTGTCGAAATTGTCATTTTTTTTCATTAAATCTCACATAAACAAAGTGTAAACGTAAATTCTTGTGATTAGAATAGTTTGTTACGGGATTGCTACCATGTACCTTATTTTTGAGTTCCCGATATTATTATTATTAGTTACTCCGTGATCATGGCGCTTGCAACAGTGCCGAAATATCGGGAACTCAAAAATAAGGTACATGGTAGCAATCCCGTAACAAACTATTCTAATGTTAGTGACCATGAAAGTTTAAAAGAATATATAATTCTAGTGATATTTAAAAAAAATTTTTTTTTCGTTTTCAAGTCACCGTTTTGCAATATGGACCTAGCGTGAGGTTCTGAATATGGACTGGTAGTCCATATTTAGGTTCAAGTATACTACAGTAGTCCATAATTAGAGTATTAGCAAACGGGTATAATTTTTGTTGCAGGTTATGGCATCCATAGAAAAAAAACCGGTTCGACAGCAATGGGACAAAGACTGCATGTCTATGGCTATTCTGGCTATAAGAGAAAAAAAATGGGATACTTAAAAGCATCTAAAATGGGATACTTAAAAGCATCTAATACACTTATACGTTTATCACGGCAAAATAAGATGCCAAAAGGAAGGAAAGCTACACCGCCACCTGAATTAGAGAAAGATTTGGCAGACTATGCTCTTGAAATGAAGGCAGCGGCATTTGGTCTAACTCGAAGTGATCTTAAAACCTTAGCTTATCAATTAGCAGAAAAAAATAAGTTATATCACAATTTTTCGAAAGATAAGCAGTCCGCTGGTAAAACTTGGCTACGTTTGTTTTTGAAACGCCACCCAGAACTTTCGTTTCGTCGACCTACAGGGACTTCTGTAGCAAGACTAAAAGGTTTTAACAAAGAAAACGTTGATGAATTTTTTGCGCTGTTAGGAGAGGCTATGAATAAATATAGGTACACTCCGAACAACATTTACAATGTCGACGAAACCGGTATCACGCTTGTACCTGGAAAAATGCCAGAGGTATTGGCACGAAAAGGCAAAAGGCAAATAGCAGCTGTAACTTCGGCTGAAAGAGGTTCTACAGTTACTTGCGTAATGTGTATGAATGCTGGTGGAAAATTTGTGCCGCCTATGATAATATTTCCCCGTAAACGGGACAACCAACTTCTGATGAAAGGTGCTTCACCTGGTGCAATCCACGTCTGCCATCCATCAGGCTGGATTCAGACTGATCTCTTCACAAATTGGTTTAAACACTTCCTGCAATTCGTGAAACCTACTGCTGAATCTCCAGTCCCGTTAACCTTAGATGGTCATGCAATTCATACGCGGAATATAGAACTAATTGATTTAGCTCGAGCGAATCATGTACAACTTTTGTCATTGCCTCCGCATTTAAGCCAGAAAATTCAACCACTCGACCGTACATTCATGGGTCGTTTTAAAAAATATTTTACTGAAGCAACCCGCCAATGGGTAAATAACAACGCCAAAGCGGCAACAATATTTGATATTGCTGATTTATTTGGTCGTGCTTACGTAAGAGCACAGCGAGCTGATTTGGCCATCAATGGCTTTCGAGTAACTGGGAAATGCCCTATGGATAGAAGTGTATTTCAAGACCACGATTTTATTGTTGATGAGCCAGTCGATATAAATCCTAACCCGACAGTTCAATTGGCTACAGCGAACTTAGACAATCTGAGTGACGATGACATTGACATGATTAAGCCCCCAACCCAGTCAGCTACTGACTGTGCTGAAGTTCAGGATTTACATCCTAACTCCACAGCTCAATTGGCTACAGCAAATTCAGATGATCAGGGCGACATGATTAATCCACCAACCCAGTCAGCTATTAGCTGTGCCGAAGATCATGATTCAGACCGAACTTTTTGTGAAGAATTTGAAGTTAGCGATGAACAATGTCATCTCACAGAGAACACCCAATTAAGTAATTCTGCTGTTGGGGGATCAAACAAAATGTTTCAACCCATTACTACCATCGCAGCACCAACTTTAGTCAGTTTAGCGCTAGCGGCAGCTTTGCAATTGCAAACTGCGTCTCAGGAAGAAAAGAGTGATAAAGCATACAGCCAGGCCGTTGCTGAAGTTAAAGCTTGTGACATAGCTGAAGATGCTCAAAAAGCCAAGACCTTAGGAGTGAATTCTGAAGCTGTTACTTTAACCGCAAGTCCTTCTAAATATAATGATGCGGTTGAAAAAGTGTTAGCAGGTCCTTCTATATCAGCCGGTTATATTTCTCCAATACAATTGCGTCATATACCACGCCTACAAAAAAAAACGAGTAACAAAGGAAGGAAGGTAACCAAGCCAATGATTTTGACTGCATCGCCTTACAAAACTGATTTAGAGACATCAATTAAAAGAAAGGAAGAAATAGAGTCATTAAAAAAAAGAGTTTTAACAAAGAATTAGACAAGCAAAACATAAAAGGAAGAAAGCAGAAAGCATATTTAGAGAATCTACTTTACGAGTTGTAAAAACATCTCAATATTTTGATAAAAATATGGCGCCATAAGGCGGCGGCTCGCCGCCTTATGTGTGCGCGGATCTTTGTAAGCTTAGGAATTAAAACTTTTCGGTATAAACATTGGTTTTTAGTTTTTTTCTTGTGTATAATATATACCTATATCTTTTGAAAGTAATAATCTACTGAAGTATGTAAAATGCATAATAAACAAATACTTCATGTTTGCGAAATTCGCTCGCGCATACGTAACGTTTAGCTGAATAAGGATTCTTGTTTCAAGACAGTTTTGTAATATATCTGAGACATTCATTAAAGCACCACGAAACGATTAATATGTGTTTCCCTTAAACTACAATAAAACCTATCTTCCCTTCATGGCGACCCTGCCACACCTGCCATCTTAAATTTAATCTGAAGAAAGGAATATATATTTAAGAAAAGAAAACAAGAAAATGGGCAAGTCATACTCCAAAGAAGAAGTTGTTGTTGCACAAAACGACAACGGTCAAGCATCCGCCGACACAAAATTAGAACAAACTCATCAAGCTAACCACGTCGTTCAGACCCTGCTTATTGTCGCCGTCGTTTTGCTAATCGCTGCAGTCGTCTACTATATCCTCAAGAAATACCGCAAAAGCGCTATCAACACTTTGAGGCAAGAATTGAACGCAGTTTCAATAGAAAACCTCGCACGTCCGTTAAACTAAGAAGAAGTAGGAAGAGGTGTCCAGGGTAATCCCGGCCCACAGCAAGAGGTGTCCAGGGTTATCCCGGCCCACAGCAAGAGGTGTCCAGGGTAATCCCGGCCCAATCATGAAGACGCCACCTTCCTGCAGCCTCCAGCCCCGTTCGCCACGCGCCGTCAACGTGAAATCTCGCCACGCCGAAAATGAAGTAACACTACGCCCTACATGTATCCTTTAAAAGACGCCACTAGATAAGTCATTATATTTTTAATATTAATAGTTTTAGGTAATGTCAGTGCAAGAATTAAAAACTGTGTTTAAAAGCTTAAAAGAAATAAAATATTATTTAATTAAAATTGGGCCAGTTCGTAGAGAAAACTCTGACGCCGCCCAAAAATAAATTTAGGGAAGCCCAAGCTTTTATTCTCGTTTGGAGTATATTTCCTCAGATATTAAATTAAAGAAAGAAAATTCTGAGATAAGCACTGATAGTTTATTGACAATTAATAAGTATATAGACGATATACATATTTATTATAAGAAAATTTTAAGTTTATGTTGTGTTTCTGAAGATTTAGAGTTTGAGGATAGCGAAGAAAACATGGCGTTAAACAGTAACTTCGACTTAAAAACGGCTTTAGCATTGCTGCCAATAATGACCACGGACGAGAGTGTCATTAATCAATTAATTCATAGCATTCTACTTTCTAGTGATATGCTCAATGATGAAGGAAATAAGCAATTAATTATTTTTTTCTTAAAGACTACGATTTCTAGCAGTGCCAAGCTAAGGTTAAAATCTAGTTATTTAACTATTGATGGTTTAATTAAAGACGCACGCATTTATTACAAAAAAGTCTGCGATCGCTATTCAATCGCAACTTCATTGCGCTAGCCAAGGTCGTAGGACTATATAAAAATTCGGCTCCGAGTTAGAGCAATTATTCGTGAACTTGACAATAACACAGGCCAACGGGGATGACAAAAAGTTTGATTTACTTCGTCCGTTAAATGAAAAGATTGCAATTAAACGTTTTGCAGACGGACTTTCGGACTCACGTTTAAGTACTATTATCGCTTCACGACAGTTTCAGTCACTACCAGAGGCTATTCAAACTGCTTTGGATGAAAATTCGCTATCGTCTTAGGCGGAACAGGAAATGAACGTTAGACCCTATCGTGGGAATGGAAGCGTCAATAGGTTCGGCACTAGGCGCGGTAACACAACGTTTAGGTATTCGAATAATAACTACCAGTCCTCACAACGCGGTAGTAACAATAGAATATTTCACAACTCTCAAAGAGGCCGATCATCACGAGGCATCGGCCGCGGGAGGTATTGCCGAGGATTCCTGCGAGGACAATTTGGCTCACCCCGTTCAAACACGAACGTGCCTCCGTGACACAAGTGCAGCCTAATCAAAATATTGTAAATACGGAACAGACTCAATCAGCACCTAATAGCGAGTTTTTTCGTTCCCTCAATTAGCGAACACTTTATTCTAAACTATAACATAAATAGCATAGTTTATTTAGAGTTTAATGTAAATAAAACAATAGGTTTATTAGTAGATAGCGGCGCAAGCGTATGCGTCATGAAATATGAGTGGTTACTCGACTACCTAGAGCTAATGAATGAATTACATTATGACAAATGAACCATCAAGGGCGTTGTACGGACGGGAAGCAAGTGCTTGTATAGCACCGCTCCCGCGGTCCAGAATATAAGGTCAGACGGGAACTAACTCCCCAGTGAGCGTAGAGTCCCTTTACCCCAAGATACTAAGTCCCTAGAGCCCTAGCCCCACCTAACAATAAATACGTAAATATAATAAGGATGATAGAGGAGAGTGATAGCTGCTCCCAGGTCGCCCAGGGAAGCAGCGTTAGGACGGTAGGTAGGTGTTGTGGACTTGCTGCCAGTCTGGCAGACTCACCAGACTGATCATAGTGTCTATGTGATCATAGTGATCATAGTCTTATCCTTCCCCTTGTCAGAGCGAGAAAGATTTGAAGATAGGACGAGTTTATGCAATATAAAGTCGATGTTGTTATTCTTATTTTTAACTTTTTAAGTTTTTCTGATAGACATTTGAAAGTTGGTTTTTACGATTGCGTTTCACTTATATAGTCACAGGTTAACTCTCTCGTAACAGCCTATGGTTCACAGTGAATAATTTTCATTTGGGTCACAGTGGACTGTGATCCAGAGTGACCCAAGTGGAAATTACATAAATAGCGTGAAATTAAAATGGTTTTGTACTTCTTCGTAGGTAACAATGTCTTGCAATCGGGTACGAAAAACCAGTATTGGACATCACTCTTAAAAACAAATGAGTAACGCCTTAAAAATGTATATCTAAAGGCCGAACAATAAGATCTGTGGCTAAATCGACTGCCATTCCATGTACAACGTTATATCGATACCATGTCAAGAGTACAAAAAACCCTGATCCCGCAAAACCAGTGAGGCTAACACCTAATTATGCAGTTCATAAGATATTTACTGACGCGAAAGAAAAGGAGATAGTTAATTATATTCTTAAGTGCAGTCAAATGTTCTATGGACTTACTATCACAGACGTTCGCAATCTAATTTATGAAGTAGCACTGTTGAATAACAAAAAAGTGACAGAAAAGTGGCATGAAACTAAACTAGCAGGTATCGAATATCTATCTATATAATCTTAGAAAGAGATAACAGATTATCATTGCGAACTTCCGAGGGCTGTAGAAAATGTTATGTCTCGGCAAGCTGTATTTGGTAATGGAACCAGAGTTTTTAACCTAGATGAAACGAATACCATGACAGTGCAAAAAAGTGCTAAAGTGCTAGCAGCCAAAGGACAAAGACAGGTTTCAAAGGTTACAAGCGCAGAACGAGGGACGTTAACAAATACTTGTTACATAGTTAGTGCTTTAGGGAATGCACTACCGCCCGTCATGTTATTCCCAAGGGTGCACTTTAAACAACACATGATTTCGGATGCTCCTGCTGGGACCTTAGTGCTAGCCAACACATCCGGCTGGATGAACGCAGAACTCTTTGTGAAAACGATTTAACCTTTTATAACCCACACAAACAGCAGCAAAGACAACCCTAGTTTGCTTATTTACGATAATCACGAATCACATATATGCATAGAAGCCTTGAATCTGACAAAAGAAAACGGCATGACCATTTTGACAGTGCCACCGCATTCTATAGGAAAATTACAACCACTGGATGTCGGTGTTTTTTTGGCCTTTCAAAACTGCATAAAACAAGGCTGTAGTAGACAGCTGGATGATGCGAAATCCCAGAAAGACTTTTTCCATATATGAAGTTGCTAGTTGCGTTAACCCTTAAATGGATTCTGTCCGTTTCAAGTGACACGTTAATAAAACGCATCTAGCGTCAAATTCCCGCGCTTTCCTGCGTTCTAAAAAATACGTTACATTACATTGGACATCTCTGTCGCACTGACACTTGTTGTTTAATATCAAAAAAGCATTAAAAAATAATATAAATAAAAAAATACTAAAGATTTAATGCGAAAACACATTATAAAATTGAAATGTGTATGTGTTGCTTAGACTTTTTTGATGTGTGTATTTATTACATTGGTTCTCTAAGAAATCTTTTTATAGCCTTGAAGATGAAATCATATCACGACTCGAAGAATCGGACATAGATTTCTCTGATAATGAAGAAAAAGATGACACTGCTTATACACCGAGACCTGAAGAAGACGACGGATCAAATACCTCATCTTCCAGCTCTTCAGATGAGAAAGCGGATTCACAATCAGAGGTCTCTTTGCAATCATCAGTAATAGGGAGAGGACGGAGCAGAGGCCGCAGCCGCATTCGCCCGTCGGGTCGTAGGGGGCGTGGTAGTACTCGTGGGGTACACGTCAAGCACCAACACCTATCTCCGATGGATGGAACGGTCAGTTAAAGCCTTTGGAAATTCCAATTTACCAACCCAGTTACAAAAAAGTTGAGACGGAGTCATGGACACCTAAAAAATATTTTACACAATATATCGGTAAGGACATACTGATTAAAATGGTTTCTGCCACAAACCAAAGTAATATACTTAGAAAAGGGCATAGCTTAGGTCTAACAGTCAAAGAACTATGAGTAGTTGAGATTATTATGAGTGCTATTCATTTGCCAAAAATATCGTTATTTTGGTCTCAGAAATTCGAAATTAATGTTATAAAAGGGGCTTTGACACGAAATAGATATTTTAATATAAGAAACAGTCTGAAAGTAGTATTTGATAGCGATGTCTCAGATGAAATTAAGCAAAAAAATAAATTATGGAAGGTGGATCCACTTTTTCAATCTCTTTTATGAGGCTGCCATGCACAATAAAAACCCACCCAACTAAGCATCGATGAAATGATTATACCATTTAGCGGGCAATGTTTAATACGCCAATATTGTCCTGGAAAACCCAACTCAGTTGGTCTGAATGTTTTCGTGTTGGCCACTCCTCAAGGTATTGTCTTAGATATGCTTCCATACCAGGGTGACACTACTTGTCCCGAATATATTCGAAAAGGATATCCTCTTGGTGAAGCTTCTATTCTAAGTTTCTGTGAAACACTAATGAAAGGTCACCACATTTACTTCAATAGATATTTCACCACGGTAAAATTGGCTGATATATTACTGCAAAAATGTTTTTATGCTATGGCACTATAGAAAACAGGATTCCTAAAAACTGCCACCTCTCTGATGAAAAAGTCCTTGCAAAGAAGTCCAGAGGATTTTCGGAAACAAAATGCAGAAATTACAAAGTAGTATACATAGTTCGCTGGCTGGATAACAAACCAGTCATCCTTCTATCCACAATTCACCCAAGTGAAAACCAGGACCTATGCCGTAGATGGTCAAATAAAAAAAATGAAAATCTACGAATTTGCATCCAGGCCAGAAATAGTCAAGTCATACAATCAGTACATGAGTGGAGTGGACATGGCTGGTCGTATGCTGTCTGTATGTCTCTCCAGATCACGGACCAAAAAATGGACGGTAAGATTTATTAGTCACATGTTGGATTTGGCAGTATGTGACGCGTGGTTTTTGTTCAAACAAAAAGAAACTGAAAAAAACAATCAAATACAAAATACCACAGTTACGCGATTTTAAGCTGAATCTTGGTACTCTAATAGAAAAAAATACTTTATTCTGAAAGTGTTGACGAAATTGACGAACTGCAGCCTAAGCACAAGAAAAGGAAAGTCCTCATAACACCTGTACCGTCAGCAACAGTAAGACATCACAAGGCTGAACATCTAGTTGATTACAGTGATAAACAAAAAAGATGCCGATGCAATTGGACGATATGAATCATAACTATCTTTATTTTTATTTAGTTTTAGAACTGGAACTAAACAGTCAACCTTCCATTCTTCAGGGATTGTATTACTCTTCCATAACCCGTTAAAAATAAAAAGCAATTTTGCTAAATTGTCTTTTGTAAGTTTTTTAAACATCTTGTAAGAAATATAATCTAAGCCAAAAGTAGTGTCCTTACGGGACTTAGACCACCACAGCTACCCCCCATTACCGTATGTTCAACGTTCCGCCGAACACCCTGTATACAGAGTGAGCCGGGCAATAGCAAGCATGCGAGCAGAATGGATATCCATGCCACAAAATGTTGATGAAATGTAAGGGACGGCTACAGATTTTTACAGATTATGTGCTTTTACGAAAGTGATTGAAGCAATAGATTGCACCCATATACTGATTAAATCTTCAGGTCTGTATTTAGTAAATCAAATACTTACCTACCTTTCTTCAAGTATTATATTTTCTTGAAGATACCTACTTATTCATTAAATTAAACTTCTTTTACTTACTTCAAATACTCTACACTTATATGGTATTTATTAAAGTAAAATTCTTTATATACAATTTTGTTTTTAGGTGGCCCATATGCAGAAAATTATAGAAATAGGAAAATGTTCTTTTCTATAAATGTTCAAGCAATTTGTGATGCAAAGATGTACATCAGAAATATAGATGCTCGTTGGCCTGGCAGCAGCCATAACAGCCACATTTTCAACACCAGTGTCATTAAAGTAAGTTGTTATGATAAATCAAGTATTTAATCATTGAGGTTTAGGTACATTATACCTCGATGTATTTAATACATATCTAGATCTGAAGACAGCATGGCAGTTATGTTGAGACACCTTTGAGGACCCACAAAAACACTTAATGGTGGAGCCGAAATCAAAAACCGCTGGTTTTAGTTCTACACGCCAAGTATGGGTAAGGCTAAACTGGTTCAGGTCATGATGCGGGCGTACCAATCACCACTTTCATAAGTGGAGGCTGAAGCAGTCGCCTGCGATTGTGTACCACGGATCAAACCTTAGCTCATATTGGCAGCGATTGAATCACTAGCAATAAACGCCGAACGATATGATAATGACAATAAATAAATCCGAAGGACAAACTTTCTTGATGGTTGGCATCGACCTAAGAAAAGAGTGCTTTTCTCATGAGCAATTATAATGTTGCCCTTTCTCTTAAAAATCAATATGTTTTGTTGACTCCTATATACAAATAGTTGAATAGTCATAGTTGAAGCTGTGAGGTAAAAAATAAAAAGGCAAAACTTATTAATTTAAATGAAGCCCTTTAAAATCTTACTTATCTAGCTGACCAGGCGAACTTCGTACCACCTACGTACCCGGTACGAACAGTTTGTATGATAAAAAAAAATTGACGTTTTCAGTATTTTCCTTGCAATTTTTCCAATAATTCTCATCTTTTAAACCTTTCCTGAACTTGCACGAAAATTTAAAGATCAAATTAGCAATTAGCTCTCAAGTTTTAGCGACTCTTATTAAATGAATAAAAAATCTTTTATTATACTGGATGACTTTTTTTACCGTCAAGAAAATAAACGTGTGAAATAGGTAAATGATATAGGTGATGATAACATGATAATTTAAAAAAAAAGTTTATTTTTTAATTTTATTTTTATCAACTATTTATCCTCATAACCATCTAATTCTAAGTTAATTTTGACTAACTGAACATTAAACAAAGAATATTTGTAAAATAATAATAAAAATATGAAACCGACCAAAACAAACGCATATTCACTGATGTATTCTATGTTTAAACATTTTTTGGACACTCCAAAATTTATAAAATCAGTTGTATTTTATAAACACACTCACATAATATCACATAGGTTTAGGTACAGAATACACAGTTTTTTTTCCTGACGGTAAAAAAAGTCATCCAGTATAATATAAGATTACAAAAATAAACCTATAATTACGTACATAAATAATAATTGAAAATTACTATTTAGGTCCTGCTTATAGACTCATCAAATAACTTAATACGTACGTTAATATTGTACAAAGTTTCTCACCTCACCACCAAATGTCCACCCGGGCGAAGCCGGGGCGGGCTACTAGTTGTTAATAAAGTCAGACCAAGCAGAGTATTATTGTAACGAGATGCGCGCTTTAAAGGCTTGAAATCAAGTCAGTGGTAGTCTGAAGCCATTATATCCATTTGTTGATCAAGATGATATCTTTAGAGTAGGTGGTCGACTCCAACATGCCTTACTACCACATTCTACAAAACATCCGATTATTTTACCAAAAGACTCTGCTTTCACTGAACTGATAATCAGACGCGTACATCTCAGATTGTTACATGCTGGTCAAAGATTAGTATTGTGTAGTATAAATCAAAAATACTTATTAGATAACAGATAGTCTAAGAACAGTTAAAAAGGTGATACATAAATGTGTAACCCGTTTCAGGCTAAAAGCAGTCTCTGCAAGACGACTAATGGTGTCCTTACCAGCCGACAGAGTCAACGCGTACCGTCCCTTTGAGAAAGTCGGCATTGACTTCGCTGGATCGATTTCTGTTAAGCAAAGTCGAGTCAGGAGAGCTGTTATAGGAAAAGGTTACATTCTTGTAATAGTATGCTTTGTCACCAAGGCCATCCATATAGAACTAGCAAGACGTTCCTAGCATGTTTGAAGCGCTTTATAGCCAGATGAAATCTACCCAGTGAAATCTATTGCGATAAATACACATCTCCATCTCAAGCATCCTGAGGTGCTTGAGATGGAGTATGAATTTCTTGAGATGCCTGAGCATCTCAAGAAAGTGGGTATCAAGAGCCATTAGTCCACGTTCGTAACTGATCTTTGGTAACCAGATACGAATATTGAATTTTTTTCTTGTTTGATAACCAGTTACGGAAACGGAATTTAACTGTTGTTTTCGTAACCATATTTCATAGCCAAAATAAATAAATGAATAAGGTACTTGCACATACGAAGGCCCGGCCTCTACAAATGCCTACTTTTAAAAACCGCACTTGCCACTGCCTAAAACATTTGACATTTCGCGCCCACATTCAACTTGGCCCTACATTAAATGTGCAGTGGCGCCAAATCGCTTCCGCGCCGGTTTCTTACAACTCGTTCATTTCTCTCCGGACGCCGTCGATATTGCGTGATTATAAATTTTCCCAAAAATAGCGTCAGTTTTCGAGTCATTCTAATATCATATTGTTAAATAATCTTTGGAGACTAGAATGCAATGGTAAGTTTACCGATTATTTAGTTATTTGTGATTTTGTGTAAGTTTTTCGGCTACTATGAATAATCTGTGGTATGGCCCGGGCCTACGTAGGGGCCTAATGGCTAATACGTTGGGATTGTAAATACTTAAATATAATTAAAACGTAGTTGATGTGTTTATTTTTTTTTCATTCCAAATTAGTTAAGGCATGTTATAATAGTCACCATACTCGTATGGTGTAGGTATATAATTATTATAACTTAAATATTATAACGCATTTCATATTTTGTATTCCTATTAATAGGGATTTTGGTATGAAGTAAGTAACGTTAGTTTTCCTTTTATTAGATCATGGATCCACAAATAAAGAAAAGAAGGGGCCTTTGGACAGAAGATAATTTTAAAAAAGCCTTAAGTGACATTGCATACAAACGACTTTCCCAACGACAGACAGCAAGTATATATTAAATTCCCAGACGTACTTTGCGAAATTACCTAAAAGAAAAATGTAGTAAAAAGAAAGCGGTGAAAAAATGTTTTTTGACTAAAGATCAAGAGCGAACTTTAGTTTCGAGAATCAAGAGATTTGCTAAAATAGATGTTCCTCTGACACCTAAAAGGATCCGGCAGCAAGCTTATATTTTTTGTAAAAAGAATGGCATCAAAAACAATTTCAAAAAAAATAAACGTTCTGCAAGCAAAAATCGGCTAAAAGAATTCCTGAAACGAAATCCAGAGATAGCAAAACCATATTTCAATTTATGAACCCGGCGCGGGCTGAAAAATTAAACAAATACATTGTTTTAAAGCACTTCTAGTCAGTTCGGGAATTATATTCTGAATTAGACATCACTAACCACCCTGAACGTCTGTATAATATAGATGAAAAAGGATGCCAGACAAAACAAGTTGCTGATGGTGTAGTGTTATACACCATCAGCAACTTGTTTTGGTTTTGGTACTAAAAGGGTGCACTTTATAGCCCCTGAACATGCCGAAAATGTGTCAATCGCTTTGTGTGTAAATGCTACCGGAAATGCTATCCCACCTTTGATAATTTTTAAAGGTAAACGGATGAAACCAGAATTCAATGATAGCCTACTTGCATGCAGTTTGGTGCGAATGGCACCAAAAGGTAGTATGACCACCGAGTTATTCATTGAGTTCCTTGATCATTTTTCCAAATTTAAATCACCTTCTTCCATGTCTGCTTGTCTTGGATGGTGCATCATCCCATTTAGACTACCGAATCGCCGAAAAAGCAGAGGAACATAATATTGAATTATATTGCCTGCCATCCAATACAACCCACGAATTACAACCCCTTGATAAATCTGTCAATAAATCCTATAAACATCACTGGGATCAGGAATTGTTGTCATATAATTATCAAAACCCCAACAACAAAATGACAAAATCACGATTTAACAAAAAAAATTCAAAGGTCTAGGGAAAAGTGTATGACCCAAGAAAAATTATTAATGGGTTTAGGGCAACAGGTCTCTACCCCTTTAGATCCTCGTGCTATTCCAGAAGAGGCATATGCGCCTACGATACCCACAGAACTACGAGTTCCACCTCAAAATCAAATGCAATGCAATTCAGATACACGTAATCAGAATTCAGGTTCTTTTTCACCGGTGATAATAAATGCTGCTGCTTTTGACTGTCTAACTAGGCCTCTTGGAAATCAGGAAAGTTCTAATACCGATGTCACCTTTTGTGAGGATATTGATCCCGGATTACCATTACATATACAACATAAATCAAATCAACTGAGTACTGAAAAGTGGTACTGCAACGCTTGTAAGACTAAAAGGATTGAAGATATGAGAGTATGCGTCATTTGTCACCGATGGTGTCATGAAGATTTTGTAGGTCTTACCATAAACGATCCAGAATAGTTAATATGCCCAGACTGCGGGTAGTTTGCCTAAATTATTTAACCCTTAAATTCATAATGATGTAGATCTACATCGTAAGATTGAACAGCCCATGGCTCAATATGCTGTGTGCCAAGTTGTATTTTGAAACTTTTTAAATAAATTTGATATTTACACGTTTGATTTCTGAACGCAAAAACCAACTTATCACAGTTATTTTTTTTAAAACTTCGTATTCCATATGTTTGGCGCCTAACAGTTATTACCCTGTTTATTACAAATTCATTTTTTTGTGAAATAGTGGTGAAAACTGTAACGAAAAATTGTTTCTGAAAAGGATAAAAGGTAAGTGTAACGTATTTATGTCATAGTTTTGATAATAATGGTATGTTTTGCGAAATATCAGTTGTTTTGTTAGTGATGTATAAATGCATCACTATGAAAAATCAGTACTATTGCCATTCAATATTTTGTTTCGTGGTGCTTAGAGTTTCTGTGAAGTATTCGTTATTATTTTTGTATAAGTTGCAAAAGTGCTGTAATTCTAGTAAAAAAATATATATTTTTTAGTTATGGAACCTTTTTCCTACAAATATATCTTTCAATTTAATTTTTTTTTAAGGATGGCGAAGCGATTACAAGAGAAGGACATCGAGGATTTATTGGCTGCATTGGAAAATGGTGATGTGTCTGAAGATGGGTTGGATGATGAGAATGACGATGAGGAAGGATTTTATAATGACGCCAGGGAAATCATGGAGGATTTGCTGGGAGAAGACTTTGCCAACGACGATGAAGCCAGTGATGAAACTACTCCTGAAGTTAGACAAGTTTCAGAAGACAGCGATCCGCCTCCTCATTGAAGATGAACAGGATATTCAGTTTGACAAAAGAAAACTAATTTTGGAAAATAGTTAACATGCGATGAAACCTCAATAACTTATGAACCCAACCCCACAGATGAAAACATTTTAGATCTGGACACCCCTTATAAATGTTTTAGTCATTTTTTTACCCCGAATTTTTTTACAAAAAATTGTTAATGAGACAAATCTGTATTCTTGCCAAAAAAACCCAGCTCATCCGATCAACATAACATGTAGCGACATAAAAAAAATTGTTGGAATTATTTTATTTATGTCCATTGAACATTTTCCGAGTGTGCGGTCGTATTGGAACAAAAAGATCGGTTACGACCCTATAAAAACCGTTATGCCTGTCAATAAATTTGAACAAATACGAAGTTTGCTGCATTTTAACGACAATACGAAGCACTTGCCGAAAGAGCACCCGGATCACGACCGGTTACATAAAATCAGACCTGTAATAGAGCACCTAAATGAAACGTTTTCATCAATACCTATAGACCAACGCCTCTCTATAAAAGAGTAAATGTGCTCTACAAAAATTGCACATTTCCTCAAACAGTATCTCCCAAATAAACCACATAAATGGGGATACAAGCTCTTCGTTTTGTGCAGTCTCATGGGGTACGCATACCGATTTGAAATATATTCTGGGCAAGACAGCAAGAAAGATAAACCAGCAGCTGAACCGGACTTAGGAGTAACGAACAATGTGGTTTTACGCTTGGCGAGGGTGATTCCGAGGATGAGAAATCACATTGTATTTTTTGATAATTTCTACACTTCCTTGCCTCTCGTGTATTACCTGGCTAAACAGGGGATTCACTGCGTCGGCACTGTCCAGCAAAACAGACTTCCGAACTGTCGTCTACCAGACAAGAAGGATTTATTGAAGGCAACAGTCCCTAGAGGAACACACGAGGAAAGGACGGCGCACTTCGACGGTGTTGATTTTTCAGCAACGGTATGGAAGGACAATAAGGTAGTAACGCTATTGTCTAATTACATAGGCTCTCAACCAATGGGAAAAGTTGTGCGTTTCGACAAGAAACAGAAACGTAAGGTAGAAGTGCCTTGTCCCAAAATTGTACAGGAGTACAATATGCATATGGGCGGGGTGGACCTTATGGATAGTTACTTAGGACGCTATCGCATCCGGGTCAAGAGTCACAAATGGTACCTTCGGCTATTTTACCACCTTTTAGACTTAGCCGTTATAAATTTCTGGGTGTTGTTCAAAAAGAACCGCATTGCAAAGGCCATTCCAAAAAAACAACTGCCAAATCTTGGTCAGTTTCGTAACGAATTGGCTGATACCCTTTGCAATATGGGATCAACCATTGGCAGCAAAAGAGGTCGGCCAAGTAATGCCTCTCTTGACGAGGAATTGAATTGCAGGCAAAGAAACAAAAAGTTCCTAGTCATCCAATTCCAAGTGTTGATGTAAGGAAAGATAGTATTGATCATTGGCCTGTCTTATCTAATCGTCTTAGGTGCAAAATACCTAATTGCAAAGGTACTACACAATGGTCATGCTCTAAATGTAACGTGCCTCTTTGTCTGAATGCAAGAAATAACTGTTTTAGAGATTTTCACCTGTAATAGTAGTTATATCAAGATATTATACCTCCTTTATTGTTTAATTGAGATGTCAGCTGGTTAGAACCTATTTTGCATAATGATGGAGAAATACATCAACAATGTTTTTCAAAATAAAACAATATTTTTATTACTATAATTTTTTTTCTTATTTTTTCCATAACTTTTCCCATCTATTTCAATTTATTGGGAAGTAATACAAAAAATCATGCATTTAAGGGTTAATGCTTTTGGAGCTGGATGGGTTGATTACATTAAAAACATTGCTGACTAAAATTGGTACTCTTAATATTTTTTTACTCATTGAACATTTTTTTCGACCCACCTACCTCTCAAAAGAAATTATATTAGCGATTAGTGTTATGATAACAGTATAATGGAGACTGATTGAGACTAAGTAAAATTTTAGTAAGTCATTAATACTAAGTTTTTTGTTTTGTTGATTTTAATAGGTAGCTATAATTATATACTTGATTTTTGTTATATTTGTGATGATTTTTTGCAAGTTTGCATAAATTTAAAATTTGTTAGTGTAAAAGAGAAAATAAATATTCCACAGCCACAGTAAGGCCCACTTAAAATTTGAGTGGCAAATGAAAACCTAATTTTCAGACTCTTGAATTATAACTATTTGGAGCTTCGATTTGATCATCAGAAATAATTGTTTTTATATTGATTTAGAGCAGAATTTTGCTTTTACGACTATTTTTGTTTTTCGTACATAGGTCAAGGCCCAGTGCGCATTTTTTAAATTATATTTCTAAAATATAAGTTGAATAACTTATATTTGGAACTGAAATACGTGATTAGTGAATTATTTTGCAGAAATATTAAGTAGATTTTGAGCAACAGTTTGTTATGAACGCGCCTTAGTAAGGGTTTGTGCCTTTTACTAGGCCCACTATAGTGTTTTTTGAAAACCGTATTTTTTATAATTTAAAGAAAGAAAATTGTTATTTTTTAATTATTTTTATAATGTTATTAAAGCATTGCAACATTACAGATAGTTGTTTGTGACAAATCTTTAAAACGTTCCTTTTTATTGAGATTTTAAATAAGGTGGGCGTTCTTGTGTGCCTGTACCTTATTAAGAAAACAAATGACAATCGAGAAAACAAATTACAACCAGAAAAACGAATGAAAATTAAGATAACAAGTGACTATCGATAAAACAAATGACAACCAGGAAGACAAATTAAGATTAAGATAATAACACAAACACCAAAACCACACACACACACAATACTGCTTGTCATTTGTTTTCTCTATAGTCACTTGTTTTCTTAATCTTCATTTGTTTCCTGATTGTCGTGTGTTTTCTTGATAGTCACTTGTTTTCTTAGTCATGTCAAGGAAAATCTTCTTCTCAGACAACCTTTCTGGGCGTTTCTGTGAAGGAGGTCAGAAGCGGAAAACCTACAAAGAGATTTTTTTTTTCGAAAATATAAAATAGAAACTCAAAATGTTTGTCGAGACATGTTCTGCAAAACTCTTAATGAATGCTCAACTAGAATCTCAACAGCTATGGACAAAATTCATTCGAGACCATTGATATTACCTATTGCAGCATTATGCTGCGGAACTCTTTTGAGGTTAAACTTTTATTTATTTTTTCCTGGCCACCTATAATAATTTTCTTTTTAATTAACATTTTGAATGGGCATGTCTGTCATGTAAAGAATGTCTGTCCTAAAGAGAAAATGGACAGTTGTGTGGTTTGCTTGATGCTTAATATATCGTGACGTTCATTACTGGTAAGTTTCGTAAACTCATTTAATGTAATAAAATTGTATGGCGTATCGCTCAACTACTGATCGTGTGAGCGATCCGTCTTAATTTATCAGAGTTAATTTTTCTAGGAACTAGCAATTTCCCGTGACTTTGCTTGTTCAGTTTTTAGTTTATTTTTTTATCCATAGTCTACCATCAAATTGTACTTCATTTTGCCATAATGTAAAAGCTCTCAAGATGTTCATATTTGTAATCTTTGTTTTCCTTAGTATTAAGTAGGCGTGTTCTTTGTTATAGTATCAACAAAGGACCCGGTCTACGGGTTCTCCCCCCTACCTGCCGAAGCGCTAGCTTTAATAAGCACCAAATTGACCTGCTACGAGTAGGTGCTAGTTCCAGCACGTACTTGTTTATATCACCCTTTTGAGTTGGAAAGGAACGATCCTGCGCTAGCAACGACTTCTGCGAGGAAAAGAAACGATTTTGCGATAGCAACGACTATTTAATCCGACTGCAAAGGATAAGGGCGACTATCCGGCACCGGCACCTTCGTTATTGTTTTTTTTTACTTTTCGATAAGCCCGTTCATTGTAAATTTTTTATATAAATTATTCTGTTAACCGGTTTGGAATTTCATACCTCTAAATTCTGTGTAGTTTAATTAGTTGTAAAATAAATAAGTTTTCTTTTGCGTTCTCAATTAAAATTCCCCACGCAAGCCACACAACACAAAATATTTATTTTTGTTCCTATTTTAATTTTACTTTAATTATATTTTTTCTGTATTATTTTCTCTGTTGTTATTTTATTTTCGTATATGCGTGGTGTGGCCTTAATCGGTCGCACGAAACGTAGCACTATACAGGGTGAATTTGAGTTTGGATTCGGATGGAAAAGAAGATATTGTGGTTTATTTTATTTTGCGCAATTCCATATACCTATATAACAATGTCGCGATAACAATGTCCTCTTAGCAAAAGTGGATCTATACCAGCAGCTAAATATGAAGGTTTCGAGGATTTACATGACTTCAGTCACTTAGTGATGGATAAAGCATTTATGGGCCCATTGAAGTGCTACTACAGTGAAAAAATTCGTATGTGGTTGCGCGAAAACAATAGACCACTTACTGCCTACGACATTTCTGAGTTATTTAGCAGAGCCTATCGTAAATGCCAGACTGGTAAAATTGCAGTAAAAGGCTTTAGTGTTGGTGGCAACTACCCATTTAATAAAAATATTTTTACGGAGTCTGACTATCTTGCAGCAGTTTAAGAATTAGCGAACGGTGTTAGTAAAAATAAACAGGATGCACCAAATATCGGAGAACCATCGTATCAAATAAGGACAACGATATCAGAACCAGATGATCCTGCCGTAGGTAGTCCACAAGTCGTAAGTGCAGCAGGAAACCATTCGCTATCTCTATTAGAGACACAAAGTGCTTTTGATGTTTCGCCAGATAACACACAACAGACAAATAATTTAATGCCGGCAACAGATCCTCCAAAAGTAAATATTTTTGATGTTATTATGCGAGAAGAACAAGAAAAGGGAAAATTATCCAGGGACCTCCCGCAGTGACCCTATCGTAACACCGTTCCAATTTTCGCCAGATCCTACCTCCAAAAACGGTCGTCTAATCGAGGTCGTAAGCTAGGTAAATCTGAAAAAAATTCTAGTTAACCCTATAAAAAAGATTTGGAAGAAGCGGAAAACAAAAGAAAACTTAAAAAACAACAGAAAATAAGAAGAGGTTATGAAGAGAGATGTGAAAGGTAAGGGAAAAGGAAAAAGTTGCTAATCGACCAGAAAAAAGATATTTCAAGAACAGATGTAACGTTGCACGTACATGTTTTAATTAAATAATTAATTTCATCTAATATTACACATTGAAATTTAATTTTATACAAATTTATTTCGATTTTTTAATTAAAATGAAATAAATAAACTTTTATTAAATTAGCTAATATATTTAAATCTATAAACTTATAAAATAATTAATTACACATTTTATTTTAACCTAAATTAAACTTATCATAAAATCTATATTTATATTTAAAAAAAACTATAATACTTATGACTAATAATTATTTGAAGAAAAAGGTAATGTAATGAAGTAGTGGTTACGTTCACAGTTTTGCACTAAACTGGTAGTGCGCGATTGTACTCGCGCCCACCGGTCTTTATTTCTCATAGTGACGTCGCGATGTTCGAAGCTTCTAGAATCAGAGGCGGCCTTAGGTTGTAACGGTCAACCGCCGCGCGAAACCGGCTATCGGGCAGTCCGCGACAGCGCTTCACGCAGAACACACATTACTTGCGCGTACACTAAAATAATAGTGTCGTCTCGCGCGCATGTAAAAAATGTAAAAACTTAATTATCATTACCTGTGCGTACACTGAATAAAGTGTCGTCTCGCGCACAGGTAATCATTAAATTAGCGTTCGCGGACATTAAAAAGCTGCGTCATGTTTAATGAAACCGTTAACCGTGTGTTATTCCCGCACCCACATATTGGTGAGTAAAGTGCAAAGTGTTGAACGTTATTTAGTTATAAGATTTTGTAGTGGCTTATGCCTGAGCAATTAAGTGTCTCATTAGTAGTAGTTTATAATCATAATCATTTTGAAAATAGTTATTGCTAAATCATTATCACCAGTTCCATTGGCCGTTGCATTATTGTAAATTCATTTCAGCGTACCTACCTACATTGCCTAATTATTCAAATAGATATTTTCTCTTTCTTTCTTCCTGCTGTGCTTTTGTAACTCCGCTCTGCTTGTGAACACAAACACGCTTACATTCCTTTTGTACCGGTTCTTGCCATGATCTCGTCAATAAAGGGTGTTCACAAAGGCGGAACCAGCAGGAACAGTTTCTAAGACTGTGTGATGTTTCACAGGGTGCTACCTTTACACTTAGAAGAGCAAACACCACCACCATCTCGACGGTTTGGAGCTAGCGTCGCCATCCGACCGTCAATCTTACCCTCATCACCGCTGGCCTTGCAACTTGGACCGTCGCGTCGACCAGTCAGGGCAGTACCGGACCACGACGGCAAATCCAGAGGGCATAGACCACCCACGACCCTATTACCTGTACAATCTCATTCAATAATATATATTTTATATAATGTGGACTTGGGTTCGTTATTTCTCCTCCTAAGTAGGTAGATTAGCGACGCCTAACGTCACACAGAACACAGAGTCTGATAGTGATACTACATTCACATCTGATAAATCGGAAGAAGTAATACCCTCTCACGTTAATGTAACATAACCTACAAGAAAGGAGTATGTTTGTTTTTTTTTGTAATGGGAAATTTACCTAAGAGCAAATGGGTGCAATGTTTTATGTGCGGAGGTTGGGTGCACAGCGAATGTGCTGGTTTTGACACGGGTTGCTACGTATTCGATTACTGCAAAGACTAGAAACAAAATATAAGTAATTGTTGTAGTAGATATAAGCTAAAAGTTAATTTTTATTTTTTTAATTAAGAAATTTAAGTTTAAAGCTAAAATGTTTATTAATTAAGGTTAATTCCTGAGGTGATTGTAACTGATTAATTTGCATAATGTATGATCTCAATTTATTAATAATAATAGTGGAATAAAACTATTTTTCTAACTTTTTAACTGTTTTATTCATACTAAAGAGCTTTTTTTCTTAAACAAGCCAAAAAGTAGAAATCATTCTATAATCATCTAAGACCTTAATATTAAGGGAATAAGTATGTAAATTCTAGAATCAACCTACCTCAACGTAAGTCCACGCCCTAATAACTGTGTTCCATACGTTATGAAAAAATATATTTGTTTCGTAATGTACGTTAAACTATGATTGTATGTAATGTGAGTTATATTAAAGCTCTTAATATTTTATTCTTAAAAAAATGAGGTAACGCAATATTTTTTCAAAAATAATGATGTAAGGGCCATGTCATCTTCGAAACTATAATAGTAGGCTTCATATGGTTTACAAAGGCTAGAAGATCTCAATATTTTGCAAAAAAAGGTAAAAACAGCATTGTAATCTGATTAAAACACAAAAAGTTAAAAAAAAATTTGTGATTGTAATTTTGTTTTTTGGCTCTCCTGTAAAGTCGCCATTTGGCGGTTACCGCAATTCATATTACGATTGACGATATACTGAGTGTCAAAAAAGATGGGCCCCTATATAAAAAGATTTCAATGTCAAAAAATCTCGAATGTCATAGAAGCTATGTTTATTTAGCCATTTAAACAGTCTAGATTTAAACAAATTAATAGTGAGTCCCTTCATTTCATTCGGTATTTTATTGTATATGCGAACACACATGCAAATACAGCTTTTTCCGTATTTACTGGATTTTGGTATATCGCTAAGTATCAGTCTTTGAGGATATTTTAGTCTGGTATTACCAGCTCTCTCGAAGATCGTTGGGTTTTTGTGAACAAATATTGCCACTTCATAAATGTAAAGTGATTGAAGCGGCAATAAACCCATGATTGTAAATAGTGGTCTACACGATTCAAAAGGAGGGATACCACATATAGCCCTAATGCATCGTTTTTGCGCAATAAATACCCGATTTTTTAATGTGCTATTGCCCCAAAGTAAACTTCCATACCTAAGAATAGATTCTTTGCATGCGTGATAAGCAAAAACGGCCGTTTTTCTACATGTTACGTTTTTAACTTGTCTTAAGGCATGTACAAATTTATTGATTCTTGTGCAAACGTTATCTAAATGTATTTTCCAGTTTAAGTCTTCGTCAATTATTAACCAGATATGGCGAAGGTGTTACATTCGCCATATCTGGTTCCAGTGGAAAATAGAAGCTGTTGTCAATTTTTGTGCTCCGACGCAAATAAGTAATATCATATTCATGTTTTCGTCTACATCTGTCAACATTTGACCAACAAAATATAATATTTGCTTTTTCTGGCTAAATTTGAAACACTGTTCCATAGAACCCCGTCCCACTGTGCCCAAAGTCTCGAAAATTTCAAACTAGAAGTTAAAATTTTTAGGTTATCTTTTCCATTAAACACTTTACTTCGTTTAATAGCTAAAACGATAAAGATTAATTTAAAAAAAAACCTTTTACCTGCTACCACTATCTTTTCTGCAAAATCAAAAACTCTCCGGTACGAAATTCAAACTTTTTACCACTCAAAACAATTTTAATCGTCTCAAAAATCTGTTGTCGCACACCGGCCATATTGCAATGCGCCATCACACTAGGCATGGCAATGATTGCTATTTTTCAGTCGTTGTCATATGACAAAATGATGATTTTTTGTCATATGAAATCACCTGTGATAAATAATTGGCAATGATTTTTTGTCGCAGTGTCATAATGTAACACTTTTGCTATTTGTTACTTTAAATGAAATATGATTTATTGTGAACAGCTGTTCCTTGCTACTTTGCTACTTTTTTATGAAATGTCATATATAGTTCGTGCGCTACGTAATGTGCTATTTGTGTGTATTATTTAAGTATTTTTTTTTAAACAATTAACTTCCCCTCATACTTGTACAGGCTTGGGACTGACATTTTTCATGTGAATTTTTTTTAAATCCTGAATGTGTGAGTAAACTTATTTTTACATTGGCGTATACACCTATCACTCATCACCGGGCGACTAGTGAATTTAAAAACAACATCATAAAATCATAATTCACACATAAAACGAAATTTCATTGTAAACAAAACGAGCTCGACGTTCCCTACTATAAAATCATAACAAAATAATCTAAACCTTACGGCGCTCAGCATAAAATTCAACAAACTAGAAGGTTTCAACCTGCCACTCGTAACCAAAATCATGACAAACGAATCTAAACTTTACGGTCATAAGTTTAAAGCTCTTAAAATGCTCAGGCTATCGTTATCGTTCGTCACCTATGATGGCATAAAAAATAGCACAGCATGTTTGTCCTTTTCTAACACGCATCTGTAGCAAATCATTCCTACTCGCTCGCGCGCTCAAGGCCTGCGCTCGCTAGACCCGCTCTGCTACATGTCATCAACGAATGAAAAGAAATTTGCGCATGACATATGATTTCACAGACTGTGATTTGTAACAGTCAATATGACAAAAAGTAGCAGGTGTGACAAATGATTTTCAAGTCATATGATTTTTCACCTGCTCCTCATGATATCGTCCATGCCTACATCACACACATGGGGCGCCGTAATTGGACGAAGTGAAAACGCGGGAATTCGTTTTAAAATTTGAATATTATTGACGGTGTTTCATTGTACCCCTTGTCCCATTGAGCCCCCACTGTCCCTACATAAAATTGTACCGTTCCTTATTAACTCTGTTTAGAACAGCAGATGTAAACCTAATTTTTATTTCACGCTTTCGATAATAAATCTTTTCATATTGTAATGAATTGCCTGGGCTGCCTCATCTTGATCGCTACTAGAAGCTACTACCTGTGCTTTTGCGGTATACCTTATCTACGATCGGATGCTGCAGCCGGGCCTAAAACTTGCGCTGAATATAAAAGCCTAAATTATCGACTTCCAGGGTTTTTACACTACCTTCTAACGCTGCTGACGCCAATACCTACCCGGCCTACGTGTGCGTCGACGCGGCGTGTCCATACTGAAAATTACTAATCCGTACCGGCGTATCCGTACGGAACTACGTTGCTGCTTTCCGGAATACTTCTACACTTCAACTATCGCCAGCCATTAATCACTGGATTCCAGGCCGATGACAATTTGAATCCGTCTTCCCGATTGAAATTATTGTACTTTTTAATTTCAATCGCTTCACGTATTACCCTAGTGTGGTAATGGCGATCCGTGGAAAGGATTTTCGGGTCATGTAACTCCATCCAGTGATAAGTCCCCATATTGAGCAGATGTTCCGCTACCGCGGATTTATACGTCTGCCGATTTTGTCTTGCACCAATTCCGATGATGAGCTTCCACCCACACCTACTCTTTCAAGCATTGCATCCTCCCCTCCTCGGTCTATAAACTCTAGACTTGAACGCCTTCATTTATTAAGTAGCGACGAGGCACATGATGATCCTGAAGACGACCACGCTGACCACCATAATCTCCAACAGGACCCATATGCTCCTGAAGACAACCATACTGATAACCAAGACCTCCAACAGGACCCATATGAAAACGTTCAACTAACGCCCATTTTGCAAGATATATGCCCACTTTCACCGAGACTCACTAATTACGATAATATTCCGTCCATTTCTTCGTTACCTTCATTGCCGTCCATAGAGTCAACTCCCACTACATCAGGTACTCGTACGACCAGAAAAACTAAATCTCGAAAACAAATTGCCCCTGCAGGCAAGAGACCGAAAAATTAAAAAGTTTACTTTAGCATATACATGGAAAAAGGCAGTTTTCCGCCACAGTGTTCAATTTGAAAATATAGACAGCAATACAGCTCATCTTGGTGAAGATCTAAAGAGCTTTGCTTCAATTGATTATTTTTATAAAAAAATTTCAAAGGATGTAATCAGACATATTACAGAACAAACAAACTTATATTCAGTTCAGGCTACTGGAAAATCTATTCAACTCACTGAAAATGAATTACAGGACTTTGTAGCCATACCCATCCTTATGGGAATAGTCCAAATGCCTCCGTATTTAGACTACTGGAGTCAAAAGTTCAGGTACGGTAAAGTGGCAGATGTCATGTCGCTAAAACGTTATCAAGTAATAAGGCGATATCTCCATTTTAATGACAACAGCTATGAAGACACAGACCGATTCTATAAAGTCAGGCCCATTATAGAACAAATAAGACAAAATTGTCTAAAAGAAGAAAAAGAACACGGTTTAGTGTAGACGAGATGATGATACCTTATAAAGGAAGGAAAGCTGGGAACAGAAAACAATACATGAAAGACAAACCAAACAAATGGGGCTTTAAAAATTACGTTAGAGCTGGAGTAAATGGCATGATTTTCGATTTTATTCTTTACCGAGGAGAAGATACGTTTTGTAATCACACATTCACGGAAGAAGAGATTTAATTTGGATTCGGTGCACAAATTGTGATTGCTTTATGCCAAACCATCAAAAAAAACCAGCTGTAGTATTCTGTGACAACTTTTTTTCCTCGCCTGAGCTCTTTTACATACTGAAAAAAAACTATGGCATATTTGGACTTGGAACAATACGCAACAACCGGATTCGGGGTGCTGAAAAGCATTTACCAGATGAAAAATCTATGAAAAAAAAACCTATTTTTAAAAGTCGGCTTAAAGCACATTTTCTTGCACTGTGAGAACAAATCGTCTCTGGTTTGAGAATTGCTGTTTCTGGAATATCACTGGTTGTTAGTCATGCTATTTCCTGGCATATAGGTATATGTATATATATGTATTATATTTAAGTATGTATGTATGTTTATTTTTATCTTAGCATTTATATTTTTTAGGTATTTTTTGTACGTGTATGTAGTTTATACTTATTGATATTAACATTGTAGGTATATAAATAAAATTACACAATAAGCACTCTGCAGCACTTTCCCCTTTCTTTGTAGTTGTCCTCTGCCTAAAGGTTGTCTGGAAGAGATCGCTTTTTAGCGATAAGACCGTCTAAATTGTACATCTTTCTGTAAATATCAACTGTAACTTCTTTGTTTGGTGTGCAATAAAGAGTATCTATCTATCTATCTATCTATCTAGAGGTGCCCATACACAAGTCGTCTGTGAGAAAAGTAAACTTGCAGTTGTTCGATGGAATGACAACAAACCGGTAACTCTAATAAGTTCTTTTGTGGGAGCCGAACCGTTACACCAAATCAAAAGATATTCTAAGTTTTGAAAAAGAAAGTGAATGTAGACTGCCCTGAAATAGTCAAACAATACAATAAGCATATGGGGGGAGTAAACCTGGCTGACATGTTAATATCACTGTACAGAATTCCATTTAAATCAAGAAGGTGGTATATTGGCATATTTAGCCAACTACTTGATATCTGCCTGAACAACGCGTGGATTCTTTACAAAAAGGATAATGTAAACAGTAAAAAGATGTCGTTGAAAGTTTTTAGATATGAAATATACAATTGTCTGGTAAAGAAAGACAGAGCAGAAGAATTTAAAAGAGAAGAAGAACCGTCTGTAAAAAAACCTAGGTCAGCCAGGCCTCCAAGCCCTATAAGATATGATAATGTTGGTCATTTTATTTCCACCAAAGATGACATGGGACGCTGTAAATTTTGTAACAAAAACACAACTGTATACTGCATGAAATGTAATATCAGGCTATGTTTTGTAACTGGTAAAAGTGGACGTAATTGTTTCCTAAATTTTCATGTAAAATGATGATGATCAATAGATGTTCTTTGTTTTTTTTTGTTTAATGATACATTATAATAGTTAGCTGATTTTTTGTTTTGTGCGATTATGTCCACTTTTAAGTTACATAAACAAGGAGTTCATGTTTTAGTTTTTCTTTAAATACGAAATATCGCTACGTTCAAACAATATTGTAAGGTCATAGTTGATTTTTATCCATTCTGGGTATTAAAAGTGTTTATTAATATAAATTACTATTTTTTCATTAATAAGTCTTTTTATTTCATATCGCTACCTTAAATAGGCAATGTTCACCCGAATAAACAGTCTTTTTATTATATAATTCTTTATACATTTGGCAGTGTTTATTGTGATGAACATTGTTTTTTTTCTAGTTGCTGAAATCGAGAAATTATTTTGTATTTTTTAAGGCCTATACATAACCCTAGGAACATAAATCACACAGTATTTTTTTTACAAACAATGAGTCTGCCAAATTTAGGGTTAAAGTTTTGTACTCATCAACAATTAAAAGACTTGAAATAAATTTAAAGTTTTTTTATACCACCGAATTTGAGGCTATTTTGTAGAACCTAAATAAAATATATTTTGTTAGCTATTTCCCTGAATATATTTTTTTTTTACATATTTAAGATAGATAAGTAATCAGTAGTTATAAATACTCGATTACATTAATCAGATTAACGACTATTATTTGTAACTCGATTATTTGTAGTTAGATTACATGTAATCATAACTACTTTTAATCGTAGTTAGTAATCAGATTACAAAATAGTAGTTAACTATGCCCTACACTGTCCCCAGACCTCACCCCGCTCGACTTTTACATCTGGGGAAGGGCAAAATACTTGGTCTATGTAACTGAAGTGGCTAATCGTGAAGAATTAATAAAACGAATAAATGCCTCTTTTGATATCATGAAAGGGGAAATTTTATTAAGAACAACCACAGTAGAGATACAAAACAGGTGCCGGGCTCGTATTAATAATGAAGGCCAGGAGTTTGAACAATTATTGTAATTATTGCTAATAAATGGTAGTCAACTACATAACTTTGTGTTTCCTTTATTTTACTTTACTTAGGTATCCATAAGAGCGTTAAATTTAACAACTTTGAATTTGCTAACGTCCTACTTTTGTTTAATAATGCTTCCTGTACTTAGTTTTTGTCAAACAAAGATTTTTTTCCAAAAGTAGAATTTCGTCAAAATCGACAGATTTGACAAAATTTATGAATAACTCCAGTTATTCTTGAAGAAAACATAAAAAT
Source organism: Anania fuscalis (assembly GCA_950371115.1). Lineage (NCBI taxonomy): Eukaryota > Metazoa > Arthropoda > Insecta > Lepidoptera > Crambidae > Anania > Anania fuscalis. Next base: position 12,170,286 of record OX493344.1, read on the forward strand.
CGCATACCGTTAGAAAGGGCATACAGTAGAGATGTTTACATAAAATCTGAAGCCATCGATCTCTTGTAGTTTTTTTTTCATTGCAATGCAAAGTCCATCTTGAAATAATTTTCTTACCTCTTTTTGTAGTTTAGATGCTCCTAATTTTGTCAACCGGCATTCTTATAAAAAAATATTGATTACAAATGTTGCCAAACTTGTCAATAAAAAGTAAACTCATGGAAGTTTAAAGGTGTGAAAGCGGCGAAAGTCGTTTTTTTTTAAATCGGGTAAAACCCAAAGTAGGGCCTAGGTCAAATTTTATGGGCTGAGCACATAGGAGAAGACCCTACCTGTTATTTTCCTGTGTTCACCCTTCTTCCGAACACCCTGTATAAAACTGTGACAACTGAAGAATTTTGGGTCAAACATAAAATTGCAAAAAACTTGCCATCAATTTTGCCACTACGTTTGGCTCGACATACGTATGCAAAACATCTTTTTCACTGATCGTTTTTTTTAAAAACAAATATCGTTCGACATTAACGGACGCTCACTTAGAAGACACTCTTCAGAATTAGCTGTTCTTCTCAAGAACCAAACTATAAAAACTTGGCTCAAGACCGTCGATGCTCATTAATTTTAGGTCTAATATTTTATAATTCAGAATTTTAATACTACAATAAATAGATGCCTAGCACTTAATTATTATCAGTTGTTTTTTTTCTGGACCTTGTAAAAATTTTTAAGCATTATCCGGAGCCTACCTAAAACTACTTGCCGACCCCTGCCCTAGATGTTGGGCTGAATGGACCCTTTAAAACATTTTATAATGCAGCAGTTGATTCGTGGATGCTCCGGAACCCAGGACATCCATTTACAATCTATCAAATAGCTGAATGTGTAGGTCAAGCATATTTTATACAATGACACCGGTAAATATCATCAACGCCTTTAAAAAATGTGGAATATTTCCGTTTGATGAATCAGTATAGAACAGTAACAGATAGGCCCGACTCACAAGTTGAAGACAACTAAGCGCCCTCTTCACCCACTATTTTTTAAATCAAGAAACAGGCAGTCCTCTGATTCCATTTAGTGCTCTAGATGACTGTGACCTTTCTGTGAACGAATGAACTTTCAAATTTTAAACAGCCAGAAATAGACGCGAATGCACAAAAAGAGTCAACTCGTCGCACGAAAAGTGATATTTTTAAAGACAAGAAACCAAAGAAAGAACAGAAATTGGACAAAATAGCAATAGATGACTGTGACACCAGCAGTAGCGATGAAACTTTTTGTGCCAGTGGATCGTCTTCTGGGGGAGAGATATTTTTAAGCGATAGGGGCGATGACGACACTATGATTTTGGATGATGACATAATTTCCAAACCTCTGTCAAAAACCCCTAAAGTGGGTGACTATGTGGTGGTTTTGATAGAGACAAATAAAAAGAAAAAATATTATTACGTCGCCAAGATTATAGAAGAGTCAAATGAACCGGGATATGACTTATTTGTATCCTATTTAAAACTAAAGAGTAAAGTTTTTTATAAATTTGCTGAACCTGCGGAACCAGATATGGCAGGAGTTTTGATTAATGATATAAAATTTATACTTCCTGACCCTAAAGTTGAAGGCAGAAGTCGCCGAAAGCAAATTATACATTCCCAATAAATTTTTCGCTATTGTCTTTTCGTTTCTGATTTTGTTGGAAATTTATAGGAGTGTATGAACATTTTGTTCTTTCAGAAGAAAGCCTTTATGTTGGTTTTGTTTTTTTTAGTGTACTTGTGAAGTAGCCTTTTTTGTTTTTTTTTTGACGATAATTGTTTATTACAAGAAGTCATTTAATGTTTGTGGTTTTTTAATGAAAACTTTTATATTGCTACTGTGATGTTTTAACTCTATTAAAATTTGATAAAAAGACTGGTTTTACTGTTAAAGACTGTTAATTGTAATGTAGAATATAAAGCACCAAGCTTTAAATAATATAGCCAATAATCCTAATTAGATTTAATTAAATTAGTAGCTACTAGTTTGTATTGTACTGATTTTATGTGATTGTTGCTGACAAAAATAAATATATTAACAAATTATTGAATATTACATTTTTATAGTTTTATTTAACAACATTTCTATCAATAAATATTATGTTTTAATATGCGATAAAGGTAGAAAATTAATGTAATGGTTCACTGTGTACCCATTGGTCCACTGTTGACTTACGCCCGATTCACTGTGTACTTATACTGGTACACAATGAACCATTCGCCATTTTTTAAAAATATATATATTACCAATAAACTAGCAGAACAAGTGCTAAAATTGATATGCAAAACACAAGATTAATATATTTCCTTTCGTGTAATGACAATAGTTCTTAATTACATTCACGTAAGGTAGATTGATTAATGTTTAAACTTTTAGTAGTTCACTGTTTACCATGTCACCCTACCTATATAATTAAACATCCGAAATAACCTGGTTTCAGTTATAAATAATATAAAATGAAATCATTAAATGAAATAAAACAGGAAAAAAACTTTAAAGCAAAAAGCTTTAAAAAAAATTTGCAAAATGACAGTTACGTCTTTGTAGTACTAGATGAGCGATATGCTAAAACCAGCCAAGTGCGAGTCGGACTCGCGCACGAAGGGTTTCATACCATTATCTATAAAAACGGCGAAAAATCACGTTTGTTGTATGGGAGCCCCCTTAAATATTTATTATATTCTGTTTTTTAGTATTTGTTGTTATAGCTGCAACAGAAATACATCATCTGACAACCTCCGTGGGCGAGAGGCGAGCACGCCGGACTTTAAATGGCGCCGCCATCTCAGAGGTTCCGGGTTCGATCCCCGGTCGGGTCAATGTAGAAAACGAACTTTACTTACCTTAGGATCAGAGCAATGTATGTGATGTTGTCCAATATTTATTATTATTATATTTATTTGTGAAAATTTCAACTCTCTATCATGGTTCATGAGACAGCCTGGTGACAGACAGACAGACATACAGACAGATAGACAAACGGACAGCGGAGCCTTAGTAATAGGGTCCCGTTTTACCTTTTGGGTATGGAACCCTAAAAAATAGTCATATTTATCCATATTTTAAAATGTCGTTTATTCTCACTTTAAACAGGATTTTATTAAATATGATTGAATTGCGTTATGAGTTTTATAAAATACCTGAAGTTTTACCTCCACAAATAAACAACCAAAACATATTTTAAGCAATGTGGTCTTAGCCCCATAATGTTTGTTTGTGTTACCTTAATGTCTGTTGTGTTACCTTAAGGAGGATGTGTTACCATTATTGTTGGTTGTGTTATGGTACAATCATAGACAGCCTTACCCATATACTACTCAGTTCCACTCACTACCATAAAAAAGTGTACCACAAAAATACAAAAACACGATTTACTCAGTTTGACCTGCGTGTGGATTGGAATGTTGTAGCATAACTACGTACAACCAATTATCAATGGCATAATGCCTGGGCATTTACTTTTTACTTCAGTATATTTTTAATTTTTAATTAATTTATCTTAATTAGCGGTTAACTGTTATAAATTTAACTTGATGGTTGTATATTCGAACTGGCCACATTGTAGACCTGAAAAGGATAAACAAATTAATATTAGTATTATTACTTAGTCAATTCTGAACGGAATTTAAAAAAAAAATCTCTTTTACATACATTTAATTTGTATATAAAGCTATATAAAGCAGTTAAAAGATTATTTAGAAACAAATAACAGGGTTTGCTTGTTACTATTTATTATGAACATAGAAATCCTAACTTACAGATAATTTGCTGCTAATAATTTATCTGCCCAAATTTAACTGTAATATATCGTCACCAGCAACTTAGACTACGCTAACTTAAATTTTAGGCAATTAACGATTTTTACGGCATTTCGCTTAACATATGGACTAAAAACTATAACAATAAATTCATACGGAAATTCCCAAAAATAAAAAAAGTTATAAATTAAACACTACACTAAGTAAATGTACTTCTTTTTTTCAATCACATATGTTCATAAATTGCACTCTACTGTAAAGTTGGCTTTTTCAAGATAGCATAGTCTAAATGTTCACTAAATTGTTGGTGTCGATATATTTCTTTTAATTTGTTGGTATGTTTGTCCAATCCTTTACTGCAAACCAAATACCAATGCTCGATCAAATTTTGAAGTAAGGCCTGGGTTTTGGGGTGTAAGTAAATGTGTGCATGTACACTTTACACACCTTATATTTATTTTAACAATAGTGAGGACAACACTGTCTTTATAGCTTGCGGGTTGACCTCTACCAATTTCAAGTAGAAATAGGGAACCATAAAAAGTTTAAAGGCCTATAACTAATTTGGAAAAAAGGAGTTACAAGGTTCAGGAGACTAGGGAAAGATAGAAATAAGAAATGATTTAATGATACATTCATGAAGATATATATGAAATAGATGTAGGGAAATAATATGTTCAAAATATTATTATAACAGTGAACATGGTTAGTCTATAGGAAGGTATACAATTTATATTTTGTTCCTTTAGCCCTTCATCCACTATTTCCTTGCTTGTGAATTTGAAGGGTTTTTACTATAGGTTATGTTACATAGAACCTCATACTAGACCCAGATCAGTGGCATTTTCAATGCTCGCAACCTTTGCGACACGACATGATCCAGTTCCTTTTATAAATGATTACTATTTCCAAATTCTAAAGTTGGTATCGTGCTTACTTACCAATAATTCATGACCAAATAGCAGTGAACAACTCTGCCTATTTCATGTGATAACCCAAAACAAACTCCTTGCCCGGATAAATTTGACCTAATTGATCATGCTTTGGTTTTACAACTATCGAGATTCTCTTAGCTTTAGATTAAGTACGAGATTTGCACAATTTGCACTGAATGATGATGACATGATCAATCAAAACAAATAAACAAATTAAAACTCCTTTTTTTCAGGTACTTCAGGTTAAGATGATCGCTCTGACATACACAGACACATGACAGTATTGACAGTTCACACTTGTAATGATGCGCCCCAACGAAATCTAATCGATTCTTTTCGTAAATCGAGAAAGTTTATTAAGAAAGTTGAATCAATTTTTATTTTAATAACCCTTTTCTAATGCCGAAATATCGGGAACTCAATAATAAGGTACATGGTAGCAATCCCGTAACAAACTATTTTATTTAAAAAATCATTTTTTTAACAATACTTCTATGTGAGACGGTTCTTCTTACTTCTACCACCTTCTACCAGCCTTACTTATGCTCCAATCAATTATATTATTTTCTTCGCAAAGTAGAAATACAATATCTTTGGTTTTTCGTCTTTATATAATACTTACTCTGTGTTTTTACCACAGAGTAAGAATTATACTACGTAAAATCTTTACTCACTGATCTCGCTACCTAGTGGTGAATAACAACATCAAAATCTCATGCACCGAAGTAAAAACATGTGTGCTTGATGGTGCGCTAAGAGGTTGGCAAAATATGAACTTGTTTTTACCTTTGTTAGATAGATGGCACTATTTGGCACTTCGTGTTAGTGGCTCTTAGTCCACACAAAGCCTAAAATGTATTATGGTGTTATAAAATAAATACATTAATAGCCTCTATTGCTGTTTAAATGTTTACACTAATATTTTTAACTCTTTGTTGTTTTATCAGCTTGTCTTCCGACAAAAATATAAATGCCAAAAAATATAAAAAATAAATGCCTCCTATATAGATTTCAATTCCACTCTATTTTTCGTAATTCGGGCCTACCAAAATACACCATACAACAACTAAAATAATAATAGATGATAATAGCATAATAGCATTACATTTTGTAACAACAAATAAAATTTTATTTTTAATCATATAGTATGATCGATTTAGATTTTAGTTAACTTGTAATAATTTACTTAGGGCTGCAATATAAAAAAAAAATTGGTTGCGAATATTTTGTTTAAGCTTTGATGATGGACAGATTTTTTTTAAAAGTTATTTTATTCTAGCCATCTTAGAAGAAAATAAAATATTAAGCCAAAGATTATAAAAATATTTTATCAAAATGACTGACTGGTGGGTTGTTTGATTGGCATAGTGGAGTCACAAAATAGCTAGCGCGCCGCCGCTATACGTAATTTGTGGTGGAGTCATAAAATCAAATCCTTTTTCTTGGACTTAGATATAAAAAAAACGTTGATAAAAACGTGTTAATTTACTTAAATGGTCAAATGTTAATATACTTTAATATTGCTCTTAATGTAATCCACAGAGCAATGTAATCAGGTTACTGTTAAAGGCCACACACCACACACACGCGTACGCGTTAGAGAGCTAAACTTGCAAAATCTGGTGTGGCGGTAGTTACCTACACATGCACTATTTTATAATGTTAATAAATTTCTGCAATAATAGTCAGAAGCGAATGTACCTATTACCCTCCCTCGATTTACCGAAATTATTAAAATAATAGTTATGCCCGCAACTTTGTTTGCGTGGACTACAGGGTGTCTGGTAAATGGTATGATACATAACGCAAAACGTTATAGTATTAGACAACATCACATACATGGTTCTGATCATAAAGTAAGTAGCTAAAGCACTTGTGTTAAAGAAATAATAAACTATGACGGTACCACAAGCAAGGCACGAAAACAAGTAGACAGAACCAATTGTTCACTTTATCTTATTGTTCAAAATCAGTTGTATGATAATAGATGGCTGTGGGACACACATTAAATCGCGTAACATGGTGCATTAGCGCTTATCGCACGCTTGCTCGCTTTATGCCTTCCTGCTGTCGGCAAGCGAGCCACGCTACGCGGAACCCTAACCGCACTTCATTTTTTAAATTTTGAGCGATAACCTCTAGGGCACATAAAATACTTTTAATGGTCCAGTCCAGCCAGTCTCCACTAGTCTTTATTTAAAGCTAACTGACCTAAAATAAATATGGACTGCTGTTCAATACAAAAACAGCTATTTTTGTGTGCTTATTTGAAGCGCCCAGAAGCGCCACACAAGTGAGAGTACCAAGAACAAATTTTGACCTACACTGCCTTAGATGCAAATAAATATTTTCATTTCATTTCATAGAGCATTTAACCATAATCTAAGAAGTACAATACTTAATAGCAAAGACATTTTAATGACTTTGCGCAGTAGTCTGTTGGCAGAGAATTATAATATTATAATACCCTATTGGACTCTTCTTTCAGGGTTTCATCAAGGATAGAAAGATTTATCCGGCTTTGAATTATTAATAAAAAGCCGGTTAAGTGTGAGTCGGACTCGCACACAAAAGGTTTCGCAACATAATCTATAAAAACGAGCCAAAAAAATCTGGGAAAAATTCTTGTATGGAAGCCCCCTTAAATAATTATTTTATTTTGGTTTTTAGGATTCCGTAGTCCTGACAAGGAACCCTTATAGTTTCGTCATGTCCGTCAGTCTGTCTGTCTGTCTGGCTGTATCTCATGGACCGTGATAGTACGCAGTAGATACTTATTATTATACTATGGTAATAGACAGTTTAAATTTTCACAGATAATGTATTTCTGTTGCCACCATAACTACAAATACTAATAAAACCGGCCAAGTGCGTGTCGCGGTGCAACGCGCAGTGCACACCTTTACTTGGGAAAGTTTGTTTTCTAAATTGACCCGGGAATCGAAATGTGTAAACTATTCCGTGTGTAAAAAAGATACGAATACCAATCGACGTACGGTAGCCGGTTAAAGCTTGGGACTTAAATGAAAATCACTACGTCTCTACGCCTTTGTAGAATGTAGTTTTTAACTTAAGAGGTACCAGAGTACCTACTTGGTACATAGGTTGGTATTTATGCTATTTATCGTTAATATTCGATATTCCCCAAGCCAAGGAGCTCTGAAATATTTCAAGGCCAACGCACCCACCTTTTCAAATCGACAATGATTCACAGAAAAGAGTGTAATTGACTCGACATTTTATTCCTACCTGTCGCGTGGATGGGCGGAAAATAGGTGATGAGTTTTAAAAACGCCTTACAAAAGCTTAATGGCAACAATTCAATGTTCCTCGTATTTTCTCACTCAATTGAAAAGGCGCCAATATAAATAACGGTGTCTGGATTTGTGATTTTACGCTTCTAAAAAGGTTTTTTTATTCGACTACCTATGTCTTGTGTGTGTTAGTTAAGCGTTACTATTTTTAATGTATGTTGCTTAACTTAAGAATTTCGTGATTATACTATTAAATTATAAGATAAATTATAATATTAAATTAGAAAATTAATTGAATGACGTGACGCTACAACTTAAGAATAACTCAACGCATTTTGGCATTTTATATCCTTCCTGGAATGGAATGTCGTTGTTTGTTGTAGTATCATCTTTAGACGTACTCTGACTAATCGGTGAGTATCACTTTTACGTAGTATAATTCTTACTCTGAGGTATCACTGAGACAGTAATGGATGACAGTTCCATAAACACTTGATTATATTCAATTTTAACCTATGTACTTCTATTCTAGGTAGCTAACTTACCTTTCTATTGATGTGAATCGCGATTACATCATATAGTTCGTCCACGGACTGCGATCGTAGGCTGTTTGGACTACATGATGCATGTTTCCACCTACCTCTTTATCGGTCTTTAGGGCTAACGTCCAGTAAACTGCAGTAGGCTGAGATGATGATGATGATAACGATGAGGTCATCACTGTAGGGTGCACTGATCGAACACCTTGCTCTCCATCTCCAGGCAATATGGCAGCGGGATAGTGGAGTCCCACTGGACCCTTAAATACCTAAGTACTAGTAAAAACCACAGAAATAATATATACCGAGATACTTCTGTGGTAAAAACCTTCGTATTTGGCTCAAATCAAATCAAATAAAATGATTCATTTTGACGAATTCTAAAATAATTAAATAAAAACAAAATCATTTATTTATGCAAATTGGCCCAAAAATTTTTTTCTATAGATATAAAGTGTGAAGTTTTTAAAACTATAATAATACTTCTATAAACAAGTGCATGTATTGTGTTCTCGTGGTGCTACGTGGTAGTGAGTTCAGTTTGAAACTTTCAGAAACATTTTCGTTTCAATATCTAGCGCACCAGTTCAACTTGAACGTTTTGTTGAGTTCTGAGGCAACTGTTTGGGACGTTTCAGCACTAGGAACTTGGCAGCACGCTTAAAATTAGTAGTCTTCGTGATATTGTTTGTATGTAGTGAGTTCAAAATCCGGCCAAGTTCGAGTCGGAGTCGCGCACGAAGGGTTCCGTACCATTATCTATAAAAAGAGGGAACAATCACGTTCGTTGTACCCCCTTAAATATTTATTTTATTCTGGTTTTTAGCATTTTTTGTTATAGCGGCAACAGAAATACATCTTCTGTGAAAATTTCAACTGTCTAACTATCACGGTCCATGAGATACAGCCTGGTGACAGACGGACAGACAGACTGCGAAGTCTTAGTAATAGGGTTCCTTACCCAAAGGGTAAAACGGGAAACGGGTAATAATGCGAGCAAAATTTTTGGGGTTTCTCACAATGAGTAGTGTAAATATAAAATAATAATATTGTAGGTACATTTTTAATTTTTTTTGGGCACAAATGAATACATAAAACAAACTGTGCATCTATTGTAATAAAATCAACTGTGTATTTATAATAATAATAATATTATTTTTATAAATGTAACGGATGGGCAATGTATTTTTTTCTGCTATACTGTTAAAGAACATCCCTAACACGACTGTCACTATTTCTTGTCATAATATTTTTACTGTGTTGATCAAGACGGGCGTTTCATTTTTTTCGCAGATATCAGAAGCCCAATAAAATTTCCGCAAAATACCCCGTGACGAGGCCGAATTTTGGCGATATGTCGACAAGTATACGGGCATTATTAATCACGAGGGGTGACACACATCGTGCCCGGCACCTTGCCACAGCCAAATTAAAACAGTAAACAACCGTCTTAAAAATATATAACATACATTACAGACAACTAAGACTATGAGCTACATCTACAAACAGCTTAAAAGATCTCCGTAGCCGAGAGGCGAGCACGGACCACTAAGGCGTTGCTTAATCTGAGGTTCTGGGCTCGATTCCCGGTCGGGTCAATGTAGAATTTTTTTTTTATATTGTCTTGGGTCTGGGAGTCGTGGTTGTGTTGGTGGGAGCCTTCGTTGAATCTGATTACCATAACACAAGTGGTTTAGCTACTTAACTAAGGATCAGAGCAATGTATGTGTGATGTTATCAAATATTTATTTATTTTACAACAATCATCTAAAAAAATCCAGTTTGATCTAAAAGGAGTGATTTTTCTGGAAATACAACAACTTTTAGTAAAATACAAATTTCGGGATCGCTAAAAAAATATGTTCTCTCTAATACTTAATGGCATGTATTTAATCGCCTAACTAATAATTCCCTCTTGTCAAACAAAATAAATCAAAAACAGCACCAAAAGTACTGACTTGCACACTAAAAACGCACTCTATGTAATTCAAACTGGGCATCAGTTTTCTGGTTTAAGCAAAACTATTTCAATTTCATGCTCATCGGTTTTCGGAATGCAGATCTAATAATAAATTCGTATAACAAAATATGTCAACCTATTTAATCAAATTCAAACATCAATTATACTGAAAAAAACATAATTTATTCTAAATTGTACATCTTTTTATCTGTCATGCATATCTAAAAAAGCACACATAAAATCAATAAATGGGCATAATAATATGCACAACAGCATGGTAACTCTATTTACAAAAACTAATATGGCATAGAAGTAGTGCTCTGGGTAGTATCGATAGTTCAAATCTTCTATCGATACTTTGTACTAGTCTTTCACTCTTTTTTCAACTGACTTCAAAAAATGAGGTTCTCAGTTTGACCCATATGTTTGTTTGTATGTATGTATGAATGCATGTATGTATGTATGGTTGTCTGCGATTTGCTCGTATTTGGCTCCGATTTCGATGCGGTTTTCAGGAAAGTATATGTTACATTCAGGGGAAGGTATTAGTACATATCATATTGCTGAGCTGATGATGGAGGCCACAGAACTCCTCAACGATTAAGAGTCAATAGATAATACTGTAATAATGTATAACGGACGGACGGACGGATTGACAGACGGACAGACGGACCGACGGACGCGGGACGGATCGACGGACAGACGGACAGTAGGACAGACGGACGGACGGACGGACGAACGGACGGACTGACGGACTGACGGACTGACGGACGGACAGACTTATTACTAAACCCTTAAGTAGATAAACAATAACAAATGCACGCGACTCAGAGCTGCTCGCGTGTGCCTCTGTTACTTCGCATAGATCTGTCTCTCTCGCGCCTGCATCGTCGTTGCGAAGGTAAGAGTGCGGTTAGAAGAGTTCGCGCGAAAACACTTTTCATAAGAATAGAAGTATAAAAAGTATTATAGTTAGGTAAAAAATATTTTAGTTACACAAATAGTTAATTTATAGAGTGCATTTTGGTGCCGGAAACATGCATCATTAGAGACCAGTTTTAGTAAAATTGTTGTACGACTAACAATTTTGTCAGTACTTTTGATATGCATTTAGTATTTTTGTTGTAAGAAAAATAAGTCTGTTGTACGAACAAGATTTTAGTTGTGAATAAATTTAAAAAAAGTAGCTGCTTTTGGTATACTTTTTTGTTTTTTAGAGAACACGTTTTGATGAGCAGATACTTTAATTGTTTAACAGTCATATTTCTGGTGTGCAATTATTATGTTTGCATAATATTTTAACAGAGGTGCAATTAAAAATATCCCATACTGAATTGCCGACCAGCTGTTTCATCATCATCATTTCATCATCATCATCTACACAAATCCAGTTTGATCTAAAAGGAGTGATTCTTCTGCAAATACAACAACTTTTAGTAAAATACCAATTTCGGGATCGCTAAAAAAATATGTTCTCTCTAATACTTAATTGCCGACCAGCTGTTTCATCATCATCATTTCAGCCACAGGATGTCCACTGCTGAACACATGTGTCCCCTAGTGACTTCCAGATTGGCCTGAAGCGGCTTGCATCCAGCGGCTTCCTGTAATATTTACTAGGTCGTCTGTCCTTTGGGTGAAATGATGATGATGATACAACAAGAATATCGAGTTTCAAATTATTGAAGATATTACGAAAGAGTACATGATCAAAATAGTAGCAATTGAGCAAGAGAATTAGATACTTTCTGTTCTTTAACCAACGAATATTCATTGTGTATTAAATCAATAAATATTGGACTACATCAACATACATTGCCCTGATCCTGAGGTAAGTAGCAGAAGCACTTGTGTTACAAAAATAAGAAACAAATACGGTACCACTACCCGAGACAATATAGAAAAGTTCGTATTATACATTGACCCGACCGGGAATCGAACCCGGGACCTCAGAGATTGATGGTGATGCCTAGTCCGGCATACTCGCCTCTCGGCTACGGATGTCATTTGGTCATATTGGTTTGTTTAGCGTGAGTAGCCTGATCTCCACGGACTGTGGGCATGTTGAGACCTTTTTAATTCCCGGCTATTTTTACCAGGCTAAACGATGTATCATTCTGGGGAAATCATTAGCACAAAATAACACGGCATGAGTTTTTATTAATGTTTCAAATATGTTTCCCGGTGGAAACTGTAGTGTTATAAAGGCTGAGAGGCTATTGTTATGTTTAGTTAATTATGTTTGTTTTATTTGTCATATTACATTTAGGGTATCTATGTAGTTTTTCTATTGTAGTTAAGCAAGTTATATTTAATTGTTAACCATATTCTTTGAAAAAAATGATTTTGATTTGATTTGATTTGATTTAAATTGTAGTCTTTATTAGTTAACCATTACTTGATTATTTATTTCCCGCATATGTCTCTTTATTAACATCTATGTTAAAACTATTATAGCATTGGAAACTTTAATGGCCTTACTACAGAAAGATAGACTAGTGTTGAACACGTGTCTAAAGATAAGTCAACTAATTTGAAATGTTTCTTAATAATATGTCTCGAACGTCTGATGTGTCAACATTTCAATTTGGTTGACCAATCTTTAGACAAGCGTTCAACACTAGTCTATCTTTTTGTAGTAAGTCCGTAAATGTTTATATATAATAAATAATTTAATCTTAGCTTTATGTAATACTAGCTATATGCCCGGAACTTCGTTTGCGTGGACTACGGATGTTTGGTAAGTAAAGCAACAAGTTCAAATAACGAACAATATATTTAAAAAAATCCACAGAAACATTTAAGCGTCATAAAAAGTATCTTATGCTAATCCGGATCTTATTTTATATGTGTGCAAAATTTTATCCAAATAGAAAAGTGCATTTTCTACATTGGGCAACATCACTTACATTGCTCCGATTCTAAAGTAAGTAGCTAAAGCACTTGTGTTATAGAAATCAGAAACAACGACGGAACCACAACACCCAGACCCGAGCCAATATAGAAAAGTTCGTTTTCTACATTGACCCGACCGGCCGGGGATCGAACCCGGAACCTCAAAGATGGCGACGCCATATGTATAGTCCGTGCTCGCCTCTCTACGAAGGAGGTCGAGATATAGTGTTTGCTCGTGATTACAAATACTTGCACAAGTATCAATTTTCGGTCCCAAGGTACCAACGGACTGAACATCACGGATTGCAAAAACGATCTAGCTATCATTTTGTCACATTACGTTGTTATCGGGGGAGCTCCCAGTTTATGCCTTCCTTTTCCGTCGCCGCGCCATTATCACGCGCATGAGCATCTGTGGTGCGTGCCACAGTGGAAGTGTGAGGTAGTAACCCTTTTTTACCGCAACAATTATTATTATTTGAGGGAGAGTAAGAGTAAAGAGAGAGAGTGTGCGAGAGAGAAAGAGAGAGATAAAGTTTTATTAGACAACAAGACAAAACATAAAACTCATCATCATTTTAGCCACAGGACGTCCACTGCTGAACATATGCCTCCCCTAGTGATTTCCAGATTGACCAGTTGGAAGCGGCCTGCAACCAGCGGCTTCACGCAATCTTGACCAGGTACTACTACAATCAACAACAAAAAGGTGACATAAAAACTTTGGTCAGCGGAAACGATGTGGTGTCTAATGGGCACCAGCTCAGCGTGGGCTGCGGAAAATTGCAGCGCTCATTTTCAGCTGGAGTTTCAGGAGGCAGGGAAAATCCTTCCGAATTTGAAAACAACACAAAAATTGTTTTAAACTTTCATGGTCACTAACATTAGAATAGTTAGTTTCACAACCCTTAGATCATTTCGACAGAACGCCACTACATACCAAGAATGGTCAGGGAAGCGATTGAAATTACAAAGTACAAAAATTTCAATCGCGAGGATGGGTTTAAATTGTCAAGTGTCTGGAATCCAGTGATTCGTATGTGCAAAAACCGGAAAAAACAACAAACTGCTGTTTCGCGGTCAGATACTGTTAGTGTTGTGTGTCGAGAACAGGTGCGAGAAAATAGTGAGTTTGTAGACAATGGTACCGACGCGTGCAATAAAAGACAGCGACAGAGGGTAGACCGATATGTTTGCCCTTAACAACTTACCCGCAAGATCTTCAGTTACTCCGTGATCATGGCGCTTGCAACAGTGCCGAAATATCGGGAACTCAAAAATAAGGTACATGGTAGCAATCCCGTAACAAACTATTCTAACACAAAAATTGCACTCCTTCTCCATACAAACTGAGGTCAACGGCATAATCTGTCAAAATTGTGTCTCATAACTGTTAAAAGATCTTATTTTGGATTAATAATGGATTGCGGTATTCTATATAAGGTGTACGTGAATTAGTGTCAGATATTTTTAGGAGTAACTTAGACCATCACATGGATCACATATAAAATAAATTTAAAATTATAGAACAAACTTTAAAAAGTAAGAAGTTTTAAAATAAAGAATGCATCATCATCCTGTACATGAACCCAAACACCACAAGTAGACTACTCACACAACGCTAGCCCATTCATAATCTCTAGGATCACACTCATACACTCAAGAAATCATACGACACACAAGCTCATGCAAGACGGCATCCTAGTATGCAAGTGTGTGTCTATGAATGAATTCTCTTTGAGATAGAAGCATTGTTATTATTTCTATCTCACTCACTCGTTTCATATCATTGGGTGTGTAAGTGTGCATGTGCGTGTGTGACGTACTTACGTACATCTTTTAGATTTTATTACCCGCAAGTTGCAGAAAATCTCATTATCTTTAAAGATAATGAGATTTTCTGCAACTTTTGCCATAATGCAGGTTTATAACCTAATTTCAGTACACAAAATGCAAAAATAAACATTAATAGACGACATTAAAGAAAATAATACTATCAGCAACTGATGCGATGACGATTAATCACTTTATGCTGTAATTTATTTAAAAATAATTTGTTTTTACAATTTCACCAATTATTTAGCTCAAGCAATTTAAGCAAAACATCCTTGACTTAGGCACAAATACCTACTCGTGCTCATCACACAAACATTCGCCTCTTTCGGGATTCGAACCCGCAACTGCCCGACTTTGTCGTCCGAAACGCAAATAACTACACCAGTCGTTCGTAGAGTGGGTAATTGCTTCTATCAATTTTACAGTAAAATAACAACACAACACAGTTTAATCTTAAAAAATGGTTTTTATTAAATTTGCGTTACACTTTTTACAAACACCAGTTTAAATAACACAACGCAGACAATGAACTTTGACCTCCTATCACACTTGTCACATCACAGTAGGTAAATTTTTGTTGCCTCCCATTCTGGTGAATGCAGAGGCAGCCCTTTTGAAACTGTGTCTACTAACACGCACTAATGTTTCACTGTCACGGTCACCTCGTATTGTTTCGAAAGCACTTATAATACCTACGTGCATTTAACTGCACAGCACTGGTGATGGTTTGGCCATCTTGATCATACACAAGGACACGTGGAAATCCAGCGTAGTCAGGTCTGGCGAGCGGGAAGGCCAGGTAATAGGCCCATGGCGTTTACTCCATCGACCCTGGAACTGTGCTGTCAGGTACTCGCGAACACGGCGGTCATAAGGCGCGGGCGCGCCGTCTTGCTGGTAGTGCTAGTGCTGTCTAGCAATCCAGTGACAGAACTCCACACGTGCGTGACACGTTAGCCCTGCGATCTCAGCTCCTCCCTCCTGCACTCTCGTGAAGTGGTAGGGGTTCCTTTCTTCACTCTTTGGCAGTTTTCACACGTACTGAAGACGGCTGCAGCAGCATCCCTCGTTCTGGCTGTCGGGTGGTGACTCCGATAGGCTGTAGTTTGGCTCATGGTAGCACAAAACCATGGTTGAGTTGAGGTAGTCAGGTTTCGAATACTTGTAGGGCATGGTGACAATTTTTAACTAACGTCAAACTCAAGCGGTGGTCCAGCGCCGATTGACTTATTTTTGTAACATAATAATAAAAAAGCGTGCGTAAGGGCAACGGTGAGTGTAGCGTTAGCAAAAAAAAGAAAATATTCGGTGATGTTTTTTACTTAACAATTCGAATCTTGTATCAATGTACTAAACTTTTTAATTAATATTACTTCTGTTACCAATGATACCAAAACAAATCTGTACCTAGGTACAGAACGTGGCTGTAGTTAAAAGAGATAATCCATGCTACAGAGATAACGTTCAACGAAAACCAACACTACGTTTTTGGTAAAGACTAGTAGCTAGTAACGTTAAGCTTGAAAGTACTAGCTGATTGTCTCCCTCTTTAGCTCCCATTCAGCATTATTTACAGCCAGGTACTTGTACCTACCTGAAAGTACGTAAGTACTCATCATTGGATTATTTTTCTACATTGGGTAGATTTATTTGGAAATTTGAATTGTAAAGAAATGATAAAAATTATAATGAAATGTAAATACACTAAAAACAAGCAGTGTAGTAGTCGCGGTGGATAAGGAGTTCGCCCTAAGCGTGGAGGGTTTCGGGTTCAAATTCCGGTCAAGGCAAACCACAAAAATACTTTAAATTTATCAGCAAGTGTTTGGGGGACGAAAAACAGATTCGTAGTTCAGGCAATACCGCAGTTTGGCCCTAATCAACGCCTGGTTGACTTTCCTTTTAAATCTGAGAAAATAAACGTATCAAAAATAATAAATAGAAAGCAGGTTAAAAATAAGTTTATTTCAGATTAGAGCCTTTGCCCTTTGATTTAAATCATGCATGGTCAGTGTGAGTATTCCAAAACATAACTAGCCTAGTTTGACCACCCGGATGAATGAATCCAAGACCTCAACCTTACACGTAAAACTACTCTGTCATTCATCAGCCCTTTCCCAATTACTCAGAATAGTAAAAACATAAAACTGTTTTTGCTAACGGTACTTTCATTTCGCCAGTTGACTTTCGGCATTTCCGAAGTCCTGTGTCTTCCGCCGCCTTCAGAGTCTAATAAAGTCGGTTAATAAATCAAATGAACCTTAAGGCAAAGCGTTAGAATCTAAACTTGAATATCGACTGTGTTCAGGCGGTCTCTCTTTGAATTTGCGTTTGACGATGCCGGCCCTTGCGATACAATTTTAACAACTATCAACACCCATCAGATTTTAAACTCTAAACCAATGTGATTAGATTTAAATTTTAAAAAAATATTGCAAGGCCGGCATCGTCAAACGCGAACTCAAAGACACCGCCTCGGCCGGCCTCGGTCATAAATTCGATATTCAATTTTAGACTCTCACGTCTTACCTTAAGGTTGATTTGTATTTTTAAACGACTTTATTAAATACTAAAGGCGGCGGAAGACACAGGATTTCGGAAATGCTGAAAGTGGAATGCTAAAATGAAAATACAGTTAGCAAAAACAGTTTCCTTTTTTTTACAATTCTGAGAAATGAAAAAGGCTGATAAATGATACAGTTGTTTTACTAGGTAGTTATGTTTTGTTATTTACACTGACCATGACTTAAAGGGCAAGTGCGCTTATTTAAAATAAATAAACTTCTTTGTTCCCTGCTTTCAAAATAAGTAATTTTGATACGTTATGTGTTGGTTTATTTACTCAGATCTATGATTTGGGCCAAACTGCGGTATTGCTTGTAAGTTACTAGGAAACACTTTTTCCTTCCCAAACACATAAACGCGGTATAATTTAACGTGATTTGTGAAGTTCTTGACCGGGATTTGAACCCGAAACCCTCTACGCTTACCTTACTAAGTACAAGTTATTTGTAATTAGTACAAAACGCATGATGTCGGTTTTTGTAGAACGTCATCTACGTAGCACGGGTTATCTCTCTTTACTGTCGTCGCCACGTTCATTGATACCAGAAGTAATTTTAATTATAAAGTTTTATGGCGGCTATACATTCTCCAGCGAGTACTCTCGCCATGTCTCGCCGAGAGCATTACGCGAGATGTCGAGTGACGAGTGCTTCCCTGTACACTCTCATTTATTCATTATACGGTTCGAGCGTCGAGAAGATGGAAGCGTTCTAAGTTACGGTGGTTGCTGCCCTATACGCAATCAGTTACTACAATTACGTGATCTTTACTCTTTTACTTAATTGACCCGAATATAAATACCAAATACCACACATATCCCAAATGAGAAAATCGTCTACCTGATTAGAATGTTTGTGCCAAACTGAGTTCGAGAGAACGAGAGTGTAACGTGATGCACTTGCATCGCCTCGAGAGGGCAAGCGAGGCCCTTTGACTCGCGCACAAAATACCGATTTTGAGCGGAGAGCAAACGGGGCGAGAAAAGACTCTCAACCGCCATTATGGCGGCTGTACACTCTTGTCGAGGGACCGCGAGACTTCACGAGTGCGAGAGTGTACATGCTACATTCGCTTGGCTTCGCTATGTCTCGCCTCGCCTCTTTTGCTCTCCACTCAGAGTCGGTATTTTGTGTGCGAGTCAAAGGGTCTCGCTTGCCCGCGCGAGGCGACGCGAGTGCGTCACTGTACACTCTCGGTTGAGTGGTTCAGTTTCAAGCACAAGAATTCTAATCGGGCAGACGCCTTTCTCATTTGGGACATGGGTTGGATGCATTCGTATTTGGGACATTTGTGTGTGTAAAGATCACGCAATTGTAGTAACTGATAGCGCATAGGGCAGCAGCCGCCGCAACTTAGACAACAACGCGTCCATCTTCTTGACGCTCGAACCGTATACTGAATTAATGAGAGTGTACAGGGTAGCAGTAGTCACACGCCCTCTCGCGCGAGTGCTCTCGGCGAGACATGGCGAGAGCACTGGCTGGAGAATGTACAGCCGCCATTAAACGGTAGTAGAAGATTAGAATAATTAGTCTACCTGTGACCACGAACGTTGTAAAGTGTTCGAAACGTCAGGTTAAATAACATGTTAATAAATCGCGAAATAATCTGTAAAAGTAGTTTCATTAGAAAAAAAAGAATAATTAAGTAAAAAAAACAAGAATGAATAATCTATTTTTTTTGCTAACGCCACAATTACACTTGCCCTTACGCACGCTTTTTTATTATTTCTTTTGCAAATAGCAAAATAGTTACAAAAATCGGTCAGTCGATGATGAACCTCCTCTTGTGTTTGACGCTAGTAACTAATTCGAAATAATTGTCACCATGCCCTACCGGTATTCAGAATCGGACTACCTAAACATGGTTTTATGCTACCATGAGGCAAATTACAGCCTACCGGAAGCGGTGAGGCTGTTCCACGAACAGCACGGCATACGCGTGTGTCCACGGACGATCTTGGGAGCCGAGCAACGGTTTCGTGACAGCGGTAGATTTATGCCTGCGGGTGACGCTGGCAGACCGCGCCTTTCGCTACAGCTCGAAGAAAGCGTTTCAAACTTTTTTGATTTTCATCCGACAGCGAGTACGAGGGATGCTGCAGCCGTCTTCGGCATTAGCCATATGTACGCATGGAAAGTGCTGAAGAGTGAAGAAAGGCACCCATACCACTTCACGAGAGTGCAGGAGCTGATGCCACAGGACTACGCGCCACGCGTGGAGTTCTGTCACTGGATCCGTCGGAACAGCGCAGCTAACATCTTGTGGACAGACGAGTGCACCTTCACCAGAGTGGGCATGTTCAACATCCACAATGCCCACTACTGGTCTGAGGAGAACCCACATTTGGCGCGTCCAGATCACTTCCAGACACGTTTTAGTGTTAATGTTTGGGCTGGACTTCTGGGGCATAAACTACTGGGACCAGTGTTTTTTAATCGGCTGAATGGGGCCGTCTACATGCAGTTCCTGGAAACAGAGTTAGAGGAGCTGCTAGAAGATGTGCCGCTTAACCTCATGCAGCAGATTTACTACCAGCATGACGGCGCGCCCGCACATTACGACCGCCGTGTTCGCGAATACCTGACAGCGCAGTTCCAGGGTCGCTGGATTGGACGCGGTGGGCCAATTGCCTGGCCGGCACGCTCGCCAGACATAACACCGCTGGACTTTCACGTGTGGGGCCGTGCTAAGGACCTTGTGTATGGGCAAGATGGCCACACCATCACAAGTGCTGAACAATTAAAAGCACGTATAATTAGTGCATTCGAAACGATGAGAGGTGATAGTGACACTTTAGTGCGTGTAAACAGACACATTTTAAAAAGGGCTGCCCTCTGCATCCAACAAAATGGAAGGCACTTCCAACAATTAGTGTAAATAGTTTTGTAAATAAGTGACTGTGATTTTGTAAATAATAATGAACTACTTTTAAACACGCCAAGTAAGAATAAGTAAATTATGAACACTTATCATCTGCATTAACTCACAGAAAACCCTAGTGGTTAAAATATCTCCATAAAATTATGTTGCATTAAATCAGGTGATAAGAAATAAATTATTTTACCCTTACTTGCCAGTCCAAAGCCTGGAAAAGTGTGATGGGAGGTCAAAGTTCATTGCTTGTATTGTATTATCTAAACTGGTGTTTGTAAAAAGTGCTTTACTTATCTGTATGTAATTACTAATTGTGCAAGTGTAATAAATACATTTTTAAAATTAGATAGTGTTTTTATTTTACTGTAAAATTTGATAGAAGCAATTAGCAGCTCCACGACCGACTAGTGCAATGGTGTAGTGGTTTGCGCTCTGGCCGGAAAAGTGGTTGCGGGTTCGAATCCCGAAATGAGCAAAAGTTTGTGTTATGAGCGCGAGTACCTATTTTTGCCTAATCAATGATGTTTGCTTAGTTTGGGGCTAAATACTTTGCTTAAATAAATTGATTAACCGTCAGTTACTGAAACCTTTTTTTTTAATATCGTTTATTAAATTCTGCAACTCACGCAAAATAAAATCTAAAAGATTTGTAGGTAGGTACGTCACACATGAACATAAACACACACACACACCCTATTGGGTGTTATTACATGAAATGAGAGAGATAGAAATAATAACAGTGTTTCTATCTCAAGGAAAATTCATTCATACACACACATCTGCATACTAGGATGTCGTCTTGCATGAGCTTGTGTGTCGTATGATTTCTTGAGTGTATGAGTGTGATCCTAGAGATTATGAATGGGTTAGCGTTGTGTGAGTAGTCTACTTGTGGTGTTTGGGTTCATGTTCCTGTGTCTTCCGCCGCCTTCAGAGTCGGTTAATAAATCAAATGAACCTTAAGACAAAGCGTTAGAATCTAAACTTGAGTATCGACTGTGTTCTGGCGGTCTCTCTTTGAGTTTGCGTTTGACGATGCCGGCCCTTGCGATACAATTTTTAAATTTAAATCTAATCACATTAGTTTAGAGTTTAAAATTGGATGGGTGTTGTCTGTTCTTCGGCGGCTGTTGGCAATAAATCATAGTAGCGCACGCACACAAACAAGCGAGCGTTTGTTGTTGTACTTTAGTAGTAGCTTCTTGTCCGCTACGTAGTAATCAGCTGCTTAGAGGGTGTTGATATGTGCGTTTGATATCAAAATTTTGATCGTGTTTTTCTCTTAAACTAAAGCTCTAATAAAAAAAAAATACTTACATTTTTTTTTGTCATAACGTAAACTTATTACCCTTAAAATATCTGACACTAATTCACGTACACCTTATATATGTATTCATTTATATCGAAATGGGCATTTGTGAGATAGTCGAGGAAAATTCTAATCGAAATGAGCCTACTATATCAACGTGTTTTGTGGTATAAGCACACTTTATTGTGCGAGATAATAATTTAACACTGCATTTGTGGGTAAATCTCACCCTTTTTAAAACGACGAGTAATATTTATGGACCTACGTTGAAATACGCGCGTTTCATTTTAAAAGCAGAGTTGAAAATAATAAAGTTAATTTAACTTGACTATTCTCACTACGCCACATTACGGCTTGGCCGCGCGGCTGTGTCGCGCGGCCGTTAACCGTTTTAAATAAATAAAAAATATTTGTTTTGTTTATATTCAAACTTAAAAAAAATACAATGTATACATTTGTATGTCGTTTAAAGACCTGCCTAGCATAATGTTATTAATTATTAATTTGTAAATAGTTAGAATCTTGATTATTGCGTAAAGTGGCCACGGTTAGAAATCATTGCAATATAATTTATTTTTACAGCAACTACCTATAAAGAAAGCCTTAAAACGACTTACAAAACAAAACGTATTTCTTTCAAAATTGACTATATCCATTTTAACATTTATTTAAAATATGGCGCTACTTAATAGTAGCGCCACCGCGCCTAATGGTACGCGTACCCTCTTAGCGAAATAGATAAAGCAAGCGGGTCGGGTCCGGCCGGAGTACTGTAAGACGAAAATGTACTGCGCTTTGTGAAATTGAATGATAACAAACGCCTGTGGTGCATTCATATTGAGCCATACATTTTCACATCACAGTGCAAGGGCCCCGGACGCGCGCCCTGACCGCTTGCTAAGGCTCAGACTATAAGGAGCTGTTTCCGACCGGATTTTTTTTAGAACCTGTTCAAAAAAAGATTTTATTGCTTGAGCTATGAATTAAATTCGGGCTTGCCTGGAGCCGTTCCCGGCTGCTTATAGTCAAAACCTTGGTCCCTTAATCGAGTACTGTTACGCAACTACTATCAAACATGTACGGCCTTTTTACAAAAAAGATAGACTAGGTTTAAACCATGTCTAAAGATTAGCCAACCAATTTTAAATATGGGTCAATATTACCGAGATATGTCTGATGTGTCAAAATTTTAAATTGGTTGGTTATTTTATAGACATGGTTTAAACCTAGTCTATTATTTTTGTAATAAGGCCAGGCGTGTCTTTAAAATGATGTTAAGGCAGTAAGGCACCTACAATAACTTGATACAAATTTATGTTTACTAAATATTATTTCATTTGGAGCCATGAACTTTTCAATGGCAACCAGTAAACGTTTGGCTTCATTTAATTAATTTTGACAAGTCCTCCATACACAAACAAGCAAGTTTCTCAGACAATAGTATTAAAAATTAAGTTTGTAAAGTAAAGCAAGAAACGGCGTATGTTAAATTTCATAAGAAATAGGCAAATAAATACCTGAAAAGAAAGTCTTTTTGAATCTGGGTTTATTACACTAAGATTTTGTTGGATCAAAACTTCGGTAGTTATTTACATACCATAACAAAAGCCTCGAGTTGAGCTGGCACGAACAATTCAGACTCGCGCTTGGTTTACTGTGTATGCGCTAATGACCAAAGTTTGGCGGATTGTGGGAAGCCGGTGTTAGTTGGGATCGCAGTGATTTTTACCTTAATGATTAATTAAATTATACACCGTGAATTTTTAATTACCCGAGAATCAGATATCGATATACATCGAATTTGGCGAATTTTTTTCATGAGAAATTTATTTAAAAGGTCCTTAACATTCCTTAAAAAATATGCACCATAAAAGTCCTGCTAAATCAAATAGTAATCATCATCATTCCAACATTAACGGAACCAAAATCCACCTAATTTGATCGCGTAATGTTGGCGTACGGAAGGAATAACTATGAATGAAAATTTTTTCATTCATAGTTATTCCTTCCGTACGCCAACGCCGTACGCCGTTCCGTTTTTTTTATTCGCCAAATTCTTTGTATATATTGATATCTGAGTATGTTAGTTAATTTTCACGGGTAATTAAAAATTCACGGTGTAGATGAACGAATCAAAAGATTGTTATATACCTAGAACAGAACTATAGAGACTCTCTTGCTTACAAATATCTAACCCTGATTCGATTGTCACCACGTTTGTACTGAGCCACGACTCACGAGTAAATTTGTCCTGAACGCAAAAGGCTCCGTGTTCGATTGCCGGACTTTTCTACATTTGCTCGAGTCTTAGTGTAATTAAATTCAGCTAGAGGCCATCTAGTAGTAAACCCAGACACGGGAGTGACAATTTAGGAAAACTTATTTTCTAAATCGATCCTAAGCCGGGAATGTCTTGAAACTAAAACTCGCATCTTAGCTTCTATTTTAATAGGGCCAAAAAACTTATGAAACTTCATTCTTAGACGCATATTGTAAGGGCCTAAATCTTACAGAATTAAGTAGACATAATAGCGATATCAATAACTGTTGTAGCACAAACAAATCACTTTCCTTGTTTATTTTGGGGTCTGTATGTCAAAACATATTTACCCCCAATGTTTGCCGCGACTGTTTCTCCACAGTGTACTGTGAGCCAAGTGTGTTGGCTGGAGTGCTAGTAAGGATACACATGTAGAATAAATACACTGTATACAATACAGGATGACAGGAAAAGTAGAAGCTTTGAGATCCGAACTCGAAACACGTCTTCAGTGATATGAATAATAAGAAAACCCTAAGTTCACATGACGAGAAAATTTGAGTATAAATGCAGACTTGAGGAAGCGGAGCAACCGCTATGAACTTGGATGTCTAACATCAAAAACAACCTGTAAAAACCTAGGTAACTGACTTAACCCTTCAACTCTTAGGATAATAAATAACAATTAAATGACAATGGACGCAACTCTTATGATAATAGATAAATAACACTGAATGCAATGGAAAAAAGTAGCTGATGTAGCCCGACGGATTAGCAAGCTTAAGTTGCAGTGGGCGGGGCACAAAGCACGTAGAACTGACGGCTGATGGGGCAGAAATGTTTTGGAATGGAGGCCACGTACCGGCAAACGCAGCATGGGACGTCCACTCACAAGGTGGACAGACGACTTGGTAAAGGTTGCAGGAAGCCGCTGGACGCAGGTCGCTTGCAACCGGCTGATCTGGAAGTCACTGATGAAATGAAAATGATGAATGATGGACGTGCGGCATCCGTCTGCCGCTTGGGGAAGGATTAAATTACTACTCAAAACAGAAGTGTGTGGTGAAAAATGTCGAGAGCCGAAAACAAATTCAACGAGACATCATGAATGCTTGACAGTAGCAGTCAATTGTGAACGAAGTGATGACAGCGGCATACATTGCTAATTCATGCCGCAAATACAGGTTGTCCCGTAAATAGCACGACAAACTGAAAAGGTAATAGTTTGTGGTGTACTTTAATAGAAAAAAAAAATTACCCCAGTAAAAGTCTAACCGTTTTCGATACAATCCTGCCTTTTATTTTTTTTCGAAAATTCCACTTTTGGTCAGTTTTTTTGTTGCTGTGTGTACAAACAAGTAAATACTTCCGTTTTTTTTCTGTAATTATTTTAGAATAGTATATCTACCAAATCCAAATATCGGGGGGTGAAAGGCAAAAGGGACTAAGCGACATTTTTTGCGATATTGAGTTATATACATATATGGAATCAGCGAATTTTTCTCCGTCGTTTGAGCTAGGTTTTAATTTTTTCTGAGCACTTTTTTGGCGTTTAACCCCCCAGCAAAATTGGGGTCATTTTGGAGGTCAGGAATCGAAGCGACAATAAATTAGACCATTTAGGAAACTAAGTGACTTGAATCGATTAGGCTTTTCTCATGTTTTACTAATTTGTCCTTTAGATTATTTTTGTTTCACCATATTTAATGACTGATGCGCTTTAATACGTTTTACCTTTTCGACTTACTCCTGGCGGTGTCATATGAATCATTTTGCATTTTTACAGAATAATAAGATATGTCGCTTGAGCCCTTCTGCCTTTCTCTAAAATATTAAATCATGTCGCTTGAATCATTTTGGCTTGTTCATATTTTTTAGCTAACGACGGTTACAGCATTTTGCCTGATATCAATGTTTATAATTTAGGTATTTACGTCTTTTTCCGGATCAAATGTTATAAAGTTTGATTACTTGAGCCATCAAAATTCTAGTTGAATGGCATAGACCCAAGTCGTTTGGAATACCGGCTATTTTGCTGCGCGGTGCATTTTTGTGTCCGTTACTATCACGCACCGGCAGCGAGCGAAGTAAGTTGTGTGTGATCAAGGGCATCGGAATATTTTGTGGTAAGTATTTAAATTATCCTATTTTCACTAAAAATGTTAATTATAGATATATTTAGGTATTGGCCTTTCTTTTATGATATTTAAGTTAGTTCATAACTTGTACCTATTTCACCTGTCTGTACATATCTACATAACTACTGACTTTTGTCTGTTCTGCCATTTAGAAAATTCGTGAGATAAATCTATCTGTGATTTATATAGAATCTATAGATTTGTGAATTTATGTAGACGTGGTCTAGGTAATCAATGTTATTTGTGTACATTTGGTGACACATTGAGTAGTGTTATCTACGTACACGTTATTTATTATGTCCTACTGTAATGGTGTAACTAAGTTTTAAACTAATCTTTGCAATTTAAATGAAACTACTTTTACGGATTATTTCTGACAAGATTGGAAACATTTTGAAGCGCGCTTCAATCAAAACCTACTTCAAGCCGCCGAAAAAGATTAACCAATTATTACCACCTGTCAAGTGCAACATACCTCTTCAAGATGCGGGGGTGTACAGACTGGAATGTGACTGTGGGCTCTCCTATATCGGTCAAACAAAACGAAGTATAGGCGTGCGGGTAAAAGAACATATAGCCGACATCAAACATAGACGGAATACTAAGTCTGCAGTGTGTGAACATGCCTTAGATACACCCAACCATTTCATACGATTTGACCAGCCTAAAGTCCTTGCAAGAGAACGACGATTTGTTCCTCGCATGTTACGGGAGGCAATTGAAATTAGAAGACACCCGAATTTCAACAGAGAAGATGGTTGGAAAATACCACCAGCATGGGATCCTGTTTTAACGAAATCCCATGCTAGGCCCCGCACTGCAAGACCTCTAGATACAGTTAGCTCTTTTTGCGTAGATAGGAACACAAATTAATATTAACTGAGTGACGGTAGTTTATAGTTTTTTCAAAATATTGTAAAGACGAATAACACCTTAGTCTACCTGTGACCACGAACGCTGTAAAGTGTTCGAAACGTCAGGTTAAATAAAATGTTAATAAATCGCGAAATAATCCGTAAAAGTAGTTTCATTTAAATGTATCGTGTTCGCGTAAATAAAAGACAACAGTATGTAATCTTTGCAAGTCAAAAGTTTTAGAAATGATCTTTGACGTATTTGTGATGAAAGAATGATTGGCAGCAGTAGGTAAATTATGCTTAGAGATTTAATTACCTACAACTTATTTAGGTATCCGTAGCTCTTAATATTTATTAATGATTATTATCAGTAAATATCAATTAGTATCTTTTCTTAATGGTCCAGAAGCGGGCAAGCAAGACTTGACGTCGCCATCTCTAAAAGTACGGGGTTCGATTCCCAATCGACCTAATGTAAAAAACAAACATTTATACAAGGTACCACTAAATTAAGGTGTGCCCTTGCTTAAGAACTGGTTCCACTGTTCTATCACATAGAAAAGTAGTAGTAATCACCAGTTAGCAGAATCACATCAAAAAGGTTGTACAATTTTATCAAATAATACCTTATGAAGTTTTAAATTCAGTTATTGTAATTATATTTTATCTGTCAGTATAATTTTATCTTACAGTGGAAAAGTCAAACCTATATAGTTATTTTATACTCGTGGTTAAAGGTGATGAATGAAAAAAATATTTTGTTTCATAAACTTATCCTGTACCTATACTATCGTGAATATTTTTATTTTCTTTTAGTCATTATGGAATCACAACGCCGGCAGAATTTTAAAAAACAAATATTAAAAGGAATAGATAGAAATAAGACTAGTAAAGATAGTTACCAAGATAAAAAATCTGAAAAAGAAAACAGTGAGCAAAATAAAGATAAAGAAGACAGTATCATTACTACAGTATTAGGTAGCAAATCCTACTATGAACAAAACCAAAGATCTCAATTAATTAATATGAAGCCTCCACAATCAGATGATAGTAATATAGAACCACAGGAAAAGGTAATTGTATTACATTTAACATTATTGACGGTTGACTATAGTCAATATTCGATCTTTATGATTTTTTTTTCTGTTCAAGGATGCCAATGATGGGGATATTACCGAAGAATACCTATTACAAGATATTACAAACAAGGAAGTTACCAGAGAAAATGGTATAGAAAACTTACAAATTTTAGAAGAAAGTTGAAGTGGCCTTCAAAAGACATCGAAGAACTACTTCCTTATTTAACAAATATGCAGGAACAAGATGTGTTGATGAACCCGGAAAATAAATTCAAGAAGACATTGATTCAACGGATATACAGGAACAAGATGTTTTGCAAAAATCAACAATATTTCAAACTGAGGCTATTGGAGTATCAAGAAAATTAGAGAATATGTGTACACAGGCAGAAGTTAACACTCAAGATTAGCTAGATTATAGACTTACAGAAATAACGACAGAAAAAGAATAGTATATTGTGAGAAAGTCGTTAGAGGAAGACGAAAGTGCTAAAGGAGTTGACAATTGTACTTTAAATAATATTCCAGATGATAATCAGGTTCAAGACATCAATAAAGAAAAAAAAAAACGACAAAAAATAAAAAAAAAGTTTTTATTTTTTGTCGTTTTTTTCTTTCTGACGAAGAAGATTTTGAATAGTACTCCATATCCTGGAAAGAAACTGGGGATGATTCTTCGACTAGTAAATCAACCAAACCAAAGAAATGGAAAAAAGTAATCTCAGAAAGTTGATAGTCGGAAAAAACTAAAAGTAATCTCAGAAAGTTGATAGTCGGAAAAAACTAATTCGTTATTATTAACAGTTTCCTATAACTTTGAATCCTTAGATAAACATTTTATCTACATTTGAATTTTAATTATAACATTTTGCAGACTATTGGTAAAAAATTACAGTGATTATGTTCAGACTGTTATTTTACAATTAAAATTATAGTATTGTTATTATTACGATTGAAAATAATAATCAATTGACTGAAGCAATCTTCAGGTGATTAAAAAAAATATTCAAAGTGATCTCATTTTGTTTGATTGTTACAAAAGTAAAGTTTTATTTTATAAAACAAACCTTGTTTGCTTTAGTTTTAAACAGAAAGGTATGTTGTTTTTGTAATTTTTTATTAATTGCAAGTAAAATAACAGTCCTACAAATTATACTTTGACTGAATTTAAAACGTCATTCAGTATGTTGTTTCAACAATAGCGATACTATTTTAAAATTAGCCGATATGTACTTTATTCGACGGGTTGTTTTATCTCACAAATAAATAATAATGAAAAAAATGATTTTGTCAACCATTTTTAACATAATTTGTTGCTACAAATTATTGTGACTATCATGTTGGTTTTGCTATTTTTAGTTTATTCGCAATAATTCTTTAAAATACTAACGTTATGTAGTTATTTCATTTTCTATCTTAAGTTTTCTGCATGAAATTGGTTGAGTAAACTGTGTTGACCTGGTAGTTAGTTCGTTTTGCTCTATCCTAATGCTACGCTGATGGTCGCCTGCATCAAAATACTTCAATGTGGTCCAATTAGTGATGTCACCTAAACTCTTTTGAGATACTCGATTTAAAGAAGATTTGGCGTGTGATTATTTTTCCCTGGTTCTGTTTTGTGTCGGTACCGGCGCTTGAACGCATTTGCTTTCATCGATTTTTATAACTCATGCACTTGAACCATTTGGCTTTACTCTGAAATAAACAACAATCGATGCATTTGGGTCTAAGCGACATAAATTGAATGAAATAATAGTTATTTATTGATATCTTTAACTCGAGAACCTGCCTTATTTACTTGTACATATCTGGGATTAATTTGATCAATGTCGTAAATTTTTGTTTTTAGCAATTCCATGCAAGGTTTAATTGAAGATAAATAACACTTGAAAAAATCATCGACCTCAGGTGGGACTCGAACCCACGTCCCATCGCATACCGGGCGAGTGCTTTGACCACTAAGCTACCGAGGACGTCACGTGACAAGATGAAATTCCTCAAGTGTTTTTTCTCGCTGTCAAAGCCAGCGTATTCTGATCAATGTTGTAGCTATATGTATAGCTGAGTAGTATACTACCGTCAACACCCTATAGAAATATTTTTACAAATATTTGACTATTGGTTAAGATCAGAAATGCTTAAACATTGTAAATTTTTTTGTTTTTAGCAATTCCATGCAAGGTTTAATTGAAGATAAATAACACTTGAAAAAAAATCATCGACCTCAGGTGGGACTCGAACCCACGTCCCATCGCATACCGGGCGAGTGCTTTGACCACTAAGCTACCGAGGACGTCACGTGACAAGATATTTATCTTCAATTAAACCTTGCATGGAATTGCTAAAAACAAAAATTTACAATGTTTAAGCATTTCTGATCTTAACCAATAGTCAAATATTTGTAAAAAAAAATCTATAGGGTGTTGACGGTAGTATACTACTCAGCTATACATATAGCTACAACATTGATCAGAATACGCTGGCTTTGACAGCGAGAAAAAACACTTGAGGAATTTCATCTTGTCACGTGACGTCCTCGGTAGCTTAGTGGTCAAAGCACTCGCCCGGTATGCGATGGGACGTGGGTTCGAGTCCCACCTGAGGTCGATGATTTTTTTCAAGTGTTATTTATCTTCAATTGATCAATGTCGTTTCAGTAGTTTTTTTTAAATGATTTTTTTTTCGATAACTAAAACTTTAAACCTCTCTCCTGACACTTTTACAAAATGTCGCTTAACCCCTTTTGCCTTTCACCCCCCGATATCATTTTGTTAAATATCAGAGAAAAAAAATTTATTCTCATACTTCCTACTTAAAATAAAAGGCAGGATTGTCTCGAAAACGGTTAGACTTTTATTGGGGTATTTTTTTTATCTGTTAGAGTACACCATAAACTATCTACCTTTTCAGTTTTTCGTGCTATTTACGGGACACCCTGTATATACCACATAGAAGTGATCCGAGTGCATAATAAATATCGCTGACTTTATCTAGTTCTCGTTTGACGGCTGTTGTGGACAAGATTCCTACGTAAGCAAAAACAGTGAGGGGTGACAGGGAAAATTGATTTATTCCTTGAGAGAGGTTATTAGTAGAGGTAGTGATTTATAAAAACAAATCACGCGATGTACCAAGGGTCCGTAATATTTATTTCAATAATTGGTGTAGGATATATACAGCATTTTTAATGTGTCGGTACCAATGAATATTATTTTGTTTTTTTTTTATTTTATGTTACTTATTGGTGTATTACCTCCCTTAAAAGTATCAGTTCCTAGATTTAAGTAGATTTTTTCACATTACTTTTGGTAAAAGTTCAAACTCAGACCCCGGGGGCCATTTCATATGTTTTTTTTATTAATTACTTCTGCCATTACCACTTTCAAGAAACAGGTTTAATTTTCCAGTCATCCTGTATAATGCCATCTACAGAAGAAGTTTATGGATGTTGTTGATAATACTACTCGTATTATCAACAACATCCATAAACAGTTTCGTTTGAAAATGCTTTAACCGTCAAGTGTGAATCGATCTTGCTTGACGCTACCTTGTTTATAGTTTATAGGAATCTATCAATTGGCCATCTATCAATTGCAATTTGTACACAAGGGCCTGTTTCACAAGTAAGTCTCCGTTAATTTAATCTGAATGGTAATTCATCCAAAATGTGTTCTTTATTTAAATTTATTTTTTGAGTAGAGCTTACTTTTGCAATTTGTATACTAAAATGAATATTTCTGTGTCGTTTAAGACCTCAATAACAGTTCATACGGGAACAGCTGGCAGTAGTTACAGGACCGAGGCGAAGTTTGTTCATTAAGGCGCTGACCTGCTACAGAGTTAGTTGTTCAACTATTCGGAACAGTTCCAAGAAAACGCTTGTACTCCCCCGTTTTCAAGTTGGTATTGTATTAGTTTTTGAGTTTTCGATTACGATTTTGGATGAAGGTTTCGGATTGTCACTGAAATACTTTATGGTAACTTCATCGAATTCTTTACAACTTTTAACCTGCCTTTGCCATTTTTAGGGTTCCGTAGTCATGACAAGTAAAGGAAACCTTATAGTTTCGTCATGTCCGTCTGCCTGTCTGTCTGTTCGTCCGAGGTTTTGCTTGGAGACTGTTGACCCTAAAAAGCTGTAATTTTGTGGGAATATGTTTATCAATCATGCCGACAAAGTGGTACAATAAAATTTTGAATTTAGATTTTTAGGGTAGCTCCCATACATGTAATTTGGAGATGAATTTTTTGGAAAGAAAAAATATTTTTTGTACGTGTATGTAGTTTATACTTATTGATATTTTAACATTGTAGGTATATAAATAAAATTACACAATAAGCACTCTGCACCACTTTCCCCTTTCTTTGTAGTTGTCCTCTGCCTAAAGGTTGTCTGGAAGAGATCGCTTTTAGCGATAAGACCGCCTAAATTGCACATCTTTCTGTAAATATCAACTGTAACTTCTTTGTTTGGTGTGCAATAAAGAGTATCTATCTATGTGACTTAAATAAAGTAATTGCTGAAATATATTATGGTAACGACGTGCCCGTCGCCACGTAGTGGTAGTTGCCACTACAGAACCCTACACTGCGCGTAGCACGACACGCACTTGGCCGGCTTATTCTCTTTAGGTGAGTGCGCACGTGCCTTTGACGTGCAAATCTTTATTCAAATTTAACCTAAATTATATCTCCTTAGGAGAGTACGCCGGACTATCTATGGCGTCGCCAACTCAGAGGTTTCAAGTTCGATCCCTAGTTTGGTCAATGTAGAAAAGAAAAATTTTCTA
The DNA here is from genome assembly GCA_950371115.1 of Anania fuscalis. Lineage (NCBI taxonomy): Eukaryota > Metazoa > Arthropoda > Insecta > Lepidoptera > Crambidae > Anania > Anania fuscalis. The sequence continues at coordinate 12,203,371 of OX493344.1, forward strand.
TATTGTCTCGGGTGTGGGTGATGTTGTGGTACTAATCGTTGTTTCTGATTTCTATAACACAAGTGCTTTAGCTACTTACGTTAGGATTATAGCAATGTATGTGATGTCAGATAACAAAAAAATAACATCCTCAATTGAGGTCCCCTAACACAATTTTAACATTTCTTACAATAAGCAGAGTTGTACAATGTATTTTTATAGCAATATGTTATACCCTTGCTGAGTCGTACCTTCAGTGAAAAGAAAAGATACGGCTTTTCTTTAAATTGCGTAATATCCACGGTTCAGCCGCAATAAAACTTTAACTGCGACATTCTTTTTTGTGGCATTTTAAATTGTAATAAGTAAAATAATTGTCATCATTAGATACAATGAAAGGTGTAGAAGACAATGAAATCCTACTAAGAGGTACATATCTCTTTTTATTACGGCATCCGCAATACCAGTGGCAGAGACGCGCTCAGGCCGTCCACTGCCTCAAACTGAGCGGAGACCGTTTTAGTACCTACCTTAATTTACCTAGTTTAATTTTTAAGTTTACTATGTCTAGTTGTAAGGTTATGGTTTTTTTTTTTATTTGAAAGGTACTAAATAAACGTTTTTTCTTCTTCTTTATATTTTAAATGCGATAGTTTGTAAGTATGGATGTTTGCTACTCTTTCATGCAAAAACTACTGAACTTATAATTAGCTAATTCCGCCTGTCTGTCCATCCATCAGCGTGTCCGCGATTAAATTCAAAGACATGGTACTAAAAAGATGCTTGGTGCATATTAATCGAGGATTAAATAAATTATAATTAAAGCACTTTACTGATGTTGCAATTTTTTAATTGGACGTTACATCACGATGTCAGACAATTAATTATAGTTTTTGAACTTCAATAAATTTAATTTAATCATTGTTGCGTGACGCTACAATAAGAGTATACGTAGGCAGGTTATTTGAAATAACGTAAAACCTCTTAAGGTATAATTTAGATGTTCAAAGCCTACAAGATTTCCAATATAGCCAAAATAGAATTCTTAAATATCATAACCTTCACCAATAGTAACAGCTAATCCGTAATTTAGTTTAATTTTATAAATGGGAAATGTTTTTTGTCCTTATACTTACCACTAACCATAAAGTCCTAATACGGATAGATAGATAGATACTCTTTATTGCACACCAAACAAAGAAGTTACAGTTGATATTTACAGAAAGATGTACAATTAAGGCGGTCTTATCGCTAAAAAGCGATCTCTTCCAGACAACCTTTAGGCAGAGGCAACTATAAAGAAAGGGGAAAGTGGTGCAAAGTGCTTATTGTGTAATTTAATTTATATACCTACAATATTGTCAATATCAATAAGTACTTATAAACTACCTACACATAAGTACAAAAAAACGGAGATAATAGTATCAATTAAATTGAAATTAATTTATTACAGATCAGGTCCATAAGTTAAAAGTATGTCTATAATATACGTCCCACTACAGGACACTGGCCTGGCCTCAACTATGAGGTGGTTTGGGCCATACTCCACCACGCGGGCCCAGTGCTGATTGGTGGAAGGGTGTGGTAAGGCCAGTGACTAAACCTTACTGTCAGATGTTATCAAGCCGCCATAAGGCCTATGACTAGGCTTCACGGCCAGTATCAAGCGAAATCTGCTGGAAACAACTTTTACGTTCCTTCCGAAGCATAGGTTATTATTTAGTTCATTTTTAAATAAAGTGTACCCACTCAAACTCCCTGAGTTAAAATCATATATCTTTAATGTCAATAAAATTATTATTATTCTAAATACTTATTTATTGGGTCATATACTATGTGCTGAGCTGAGCAAGCAAGCGAGGACTATATGGCAGATGAGTAATTAATACCATGGCATTACAAATGAAAGTCGTGATTTCTGGGCTTAGTTATTCCAAAATTCGCAACGAATTTCGAAAGGTTGTACCTACTATCGTTTTGAGAATCTCTTCTGATAGGTTTTTTTTTCATGTAAAACATTCACATCTATTAAATATAAACAAAGTAGAGACCTTTTCTCTACTGTTGCAATAAAAAAAAAAGATTATGAGTTATATTAAAAACCTACTGCGCTTTGTGTCTTAAAAGACCTACAGATAACATCGCAAATATAAGAAAAACTGTAGGAAAACCAACAGAAAACATTTTTATTTTATTGCATGTGCGAAGCTAGGGCGGGACGCTAGCAAATAATAATAATCTCTTAGATGTATATCGACTTTAACATTTTTTTAGCAAAGCTCTGGCGTAAAAGACATTATGATACTAGATAGTAATTAGTAAAACATGTAGAATTGCGTTCTACTCCGCAAAAAAGTCCTAAAATCTTTTCTAGAATTACTTAAGACTACTCGTAGGTAACAAGTTTCAATTTTTTTGCTTTGGCAAAGAAAGGAAAGAAAGGGTTTGCCCTAACTTATTCATAAAATGTTCCATGTATTGACTCGCTCAAGAAGGTTTAAGGTTCGTGCGATTAACACTTCAACATTGTCCATCCTTGCTATTTTTCTACAACAGCAAAGAGCGATAGAGCGTAAATATATGCCGTGTTTGTATAGAAACTCAGTTCAGCCTGAGTCTCGGAGGGGGAGTGACGCGCGCGCCCTCCGCCCGTTCCGCGTAAATCGACATTCATTAATTTAAAAAATAATTTTAAAATTCTCGCGTGTCAGGTCCCGAGCGATTTGAATTTGGAATTCGAAACTTTGGACAGTGTTTGAACTTTATGGTGACAAAAAAATAGTGTTTTGTTTTTCCGGCCAGTGAAGTGAATTGTTTAAAAAGTGTTTTTTTATGGTTTTTCAGTGCTATGTGAAGTTGTGGAGAGATTGTCTGGTTCATAATTCAGTAGCTTCACCTACTTCCAAGGTGAGTGACAGGATTATTATGCCATTACGGAGGTGACACGGTGTCGGAAAGTTATTAAGTTATCGGTAGCATTATGTAGGCAGGTTCTTGCGAAGGTGTAGGTAATATCAGGGAGAAATTGATGTTGGGATGAGAAAATTCATATATAATTATTATATTTTCCCTAAGACTGAATTATTCTGACAAAAAAAGGCAATAAAGTTTGTTACAACTTATAAATTTAAGAGATATTAATATTTATTGTAGGTATCTAAAATTTACATTGAATGTTTAAAATATATAAAAGTAACCAAGTTGAGCGTTAGTGCAGACTGTTGCTCTCAAGTATAAGGTAAGTACTCTTGTGAGATTTTTGATTTTTGTGAGATTCAAAGGACCATTGAAGATGTTAGTGACGAATATAAATAAAATGTTCTAAAATTAGAGATTATTTTAAAATTCTATTTACTACATATTCAAATGTATTATCTTAATGTATATTACTAATTATACTTATAGTAATAATATTCAAATATCAATTATACAATTTTGTTTTCACTTTATACAACATGAAATTTAAACATCATGAATATTTAAAAAAATACAGGTAGTTAACAATTTGAATACATTCTGTCGAGATGTTTCGGGAATTGATGATTTGTTTATGGTTCCAAATTCAAAATTATATTTTTTTTGTTGTTGTTAGATTGGTACAACTGTTTTCCATTTTGGCGCGGACGTTGAGTTACATCTGATAATTAGATTAAATACAGTATTGTTTTTGGTATACCATATCTAGTGTGTATTGCGAATTTCATAATGGACAAAAACATTGAACAAAGAGTTTGTCTTAAATTTTGCATCGCCAATGGGATTTCGTGTTCGGAGTCTCTGAAAATGTTACAGAACGCTTACGATTTTATCAAAAACACGTGTTTATAGGTGGTACAAAGCGTTCAAAAGCGGTCGAGATGTGATGGTAGATTTGCCTCGCTCTGGTAGGTCATCAACGTCTGCTACTGAAGATAACATCGCAAAAGTGAAGGAAATAGTGACTGAAAATCCTCATTTAAGTTTAAGAGAGCTAGCCGTCGAACTTTCTGTGTCACACGTGTCGATTCGTACCATTTTAAATAATCAATTGGGTATGAAACATGTTGCCACTCTGCTAGTGCCAAAAGACCTGAATTTTCTCCAAAAACTCAATCGCAAAAGAGTCGCTGAGGACATGCTAGAACGAGTCAATTCCGACCCAACATTCATGAAACGCATTGTTACTGGTGACGAGACGTGAGATTACGAGTATGACATGCAAACTAGTCAAAAAGCTTTGAAGTGGCGCCTTTCAACTGAACCGAAACCGCGCCAAACTCGATCGAAAGTCAAAGTCATGTTGACTGTTATCTTTGACTGTCGCGGTGTTGTGCATTCAGAATTCTTGCCAGAAGATCAAACGATAAAAAAAGAGTATTATTTAAGAGTTATGCGGCGTTTAAGAGAGAGAGCAAATTAGATGAAAAAGGCCAGATTTGTGGAATGAAAATTCATGGATTTTGTGAAAATTGTGATTTTTGACCAAAAACTCAACAAATACTATCAAGCAGCCACTTTATTCACCAGATATGGCTCCAACCGACTTCTTTCTTTTTCCTAAACTCAAATTACCACTTCGTGGCACCCAGTTTCATTCGGTAGAACACATAAAGGTGAATTCGCGGCGAGAACTGAACTCGATTCCGGAAAAAGCGTTTAAAAATGTTTTGATGATGGGCTTATTCGTTGACGTAAGTGTATCGCTTCTGAAGGAGCATACTTTGAAGGTGATAAAATAAATTTGGATAAATAACTAACATTTTGTGTATTATTAATCATTTCCCGGTACTTTCTTGACAGAGTAGTACATTTAATTCAATTAAATATTAACACGTATTCTATCTATTACTACGTATGTATGTAGCGAACCTAGACACTTGAAATTTTGCATAAATTTTACTTGAAAACCTTAAGTGCCCTGAAAAACAACCCTAAAAGGATAAAATGGAAGAAGGAAGTTTATATACAGAATTCAGGTTTTTGGTAAATTTGTAAAAAAAATGATTATTGTATATTTTTTATAATACAAATCGTTTCGTGAATAATTCTGTGTGTAATTTGTATCAAGAACGTAACAGTATACTGATTTAAGCTTTGATTATCACTCATTGTTAATAATGAAATCGGAGCAAGTATCATGTAATTTTTTACGAGTTTTCAATATTAAGTCGTTAAGCATTGAATTTAACGACCAAATATTGAAGTTAGCTGACCTATCTTTCGATTTATTTTCAATTGTGATAGCAGTTTTGGAGTATACCTGTACAAATAGAATGAATGAACGATATCCTTAAACCTGACGAGGGGTTAAATATATACATTAAAAAAATACTATCACACCACTATATAGCCTCTTACTGACCATAGCTTGTACTTTAGCGACTTAGCATTTCTGGACGTAAGCAGCATCCCGATGAAGAGACATAAAAAGCGCCAAAGAGCACGATCTCTCGCTTTTTTTTCTCGCTAATGCCAGCTATCATCATAAGATCCGTTATCTTAAACATCCCTACTAATAAATTTAATGTTTATAAACAACGCAGAATCTCAGAATCGCAAACCTTAAGTGGCAGTGGGCGGTGCACATTGCTCGCAGGACTGATGGCCGTTGGGGCAGGAAGGTCCTTAAATGGCAGCCGTGGGCCGGAAGGCGTAGTGTTGGTAGGCCCCCCACAAGGTGGACCGACGATCTGGTGAAGGTTGCGGGAAGCCGCTGGATGCACTGGACCGATCTTCGTGGAAATCCTTGGGGGAGGCCTATGTCCAGCAGTGGACGTCTTTCGGCTGATGGATGAATGGATTATAAACAACCATGGCTTCCTGCAACCTTTAACAGTTCGTCTGACCACCTTGTGGGAGGACGTCCTACACTGCGCTTGCCGGTAGGGCTTCCGTTCCAGAACCTTTCTGCCCCATCGAAGCCGCTGGATGCAGGCCTCTTCCAACCGGCCGATGTGGAAGTCAATGGGGGAGGCCTATGTTCCTTAGTGGACGTCCTGTGGCTGTAATGATGATAAATATAAATAAAGTAAAGTAAAAAAGTATGCCTATATACGTCCCACTGCAGGGCACAGGCCTCACCTCAACTATAAGGTGGTTTGGGCCATACTCCACAACGCGGGCCCGGTGCGGATTGGTGGAGGTGAGGTGCTCGTAGTTCAGTGGCGGCAGCGCTTTGGTATCGATTACTAAAGTTAAGCAACCAACGCCGGGGTCGCGAGTGGATGGGTGACCATTCCGACCATATTTAGTGACATCTATCACGAGCATCTCCGTGCTTCGGAAGGCACGTTAAAAGTTGGTCCCGGCCAATATCGCTTGATATTGGTCGTGAAGCCTAGTCAGAGGCCTTAAGGCGGCTTGATAACATCTGACAGTAAGGTTTAAGGTTTAAATATAAATAAATATTGGACAACATCACATACGTAGCTCTGATCCTAAATTAAGTAGCATAGCACTTGTGTTATAGAAATCAGAAACAGCGAAGTTACGACAACACCCAGACCCGAGACAATGATCAATAATTTAGGTAAAAATTGCTTTGGTTCTTCAGACAAACGTTTGTCCCTTCCCTTTATTTAAACCAACTACCTGCCTATGTAGTCCGAAACATAAACCACTAAACAGTCGTCTTTGTAAATATAATTATGAGTATTTACTAAAAAAACAACGAAATCCATGTAATTTCCGACCTTCCTTACATTAGTCGTAGCCGTAAGCGCTCTGAATAAATGTTTGTTTAGATTTTCCTATTTACGTCCTTCACCGTCTAAGGAAAATGAATCACAAAAAATAAGAATACCTACTTTTATTTTTTTTTATTTTTTATTTATAAAAAACAAATCTTTATTAAAAAAACTAATTAAACATTATTCAATAATTAAACGTTAAGTTTCGAAATCATTATTCTTAGTATACCTTTATGGTGGTCCATACAAAAATGGTATTGAGGTAGAGTTAATCATAAAAACTTGTGGAAACTTTTAAAAAGCCTGCAAATATTGTTTACAGCATAGAGCTGTAATTTTTGACGCCAGTACAAATAAAAAAAAGCGTTGAAACATTTCATTTCACTAGCTGACTCCAAAAAATATTTTAAGCATGGCTAAAATTTTGAAATATTTTAATTAGCTAAGATATGTATGTACATTGTAAATAGTTTTTAAAATATTAAGGACGATCATGACTATTTTAAATTAATCCTTATATTTGTTGTTCTGAGTCAACAATAAATAATACAATTCTCGTAATCAATTTAATTCAGTTTTAGTAAAAATACTGTGTACGGTGTCTGGAATAATGTTTGTTTTGTTTTAGATTACACGAACAAATAATATCAACCCTTCCATTGCTGCGTGGGTTTTATTATTACGAATATCACGTCCAACAATTTGTTTAGTAAACAAAGAAGAAACGAGTGTATATTTTAGTAATGGAGTATACCTTGTCCAGGTTTTAAAATGAGATATAGAATAATCGTTTTGGTACAAAAATAAACAAAAGATTTTTACAAATAAGAGCCATTATGTACGATGAAGCGGTATGTTCGCCAAAAGCGAAAAAAAAATTAAGTTATGGTTGAGTGTGGTAAAGTAACGGCAAGTGACAACATCACATACATTGCCCTGGTCCTAAGGTAAGTAGCTAAAGCACTTGTGTTATAGAAATCAGAAACACCGACGGCACTACATCACCAAACCCGAGACAATATAGAAAAGTTCGTTTCGTTTCGTTTCGACAGAGCCTTAGTTTTAGGGTTCTGTAACGGAACGGAACTTCCGTTACCACCCTAGTTAGTTGCGAAACCCTAAAACAATACAAAAAAATAGGTCGACGACACTTTTAAAACTAAATATGTGTGTAACCACTACTTTGACACGATTTTGTTGAATATTTTGTAAGTGCGAAGGGAATTTAACACTGTTCGATATTTGATGCAATTTCAACTGACGTCAAAAGAAAGAGTTTCTTAATTTCACTTTTTGGTGTGTATGTTTTATTAATATATTTGCCAAACGAAAACTGATTTTTTTTTTACCATTTGGGTTGTTTTTGTACCTTAATTTAGAAAAATAAACAAGTATTGTACAAAAACAGTATATTGTAAAAGCAGGAGCTGCAGCCGTGTCAGCAGAAAATGCCAAGCCGCGCAAATACGAGTCTCTTGCAGGTGACTACGTGTTTGCGCCATTTGGCGTAGAATCGTTTGGACCGTGGGGTCCGAATGCTAAATTACTTTTCGGCAAAATAGCATCAAAATTAATATCCATTTCGGAAAATAAAAATGCTGGCAGGTTAAAACCGGGATTGACCCAGACTGTAATTACTCTAGTTTCAAAAATACATAGCGTGTTATGTTATTTATCTATCGAGAGACTTTCCAACTACCACCAAATGGATCGTGTCTCATGTCTCTGTGCGATTGCATGGGACGGCTAGGTGCATTCAAAGTTTTTTCGGGATTAATGCCCTATTTCTCAGCGGGTCGTCTATCCTTAATGTTATTTATATGGACTTGGCAACTATCCGCTATATGGGATAGATGTCTCAAAATTTAGTCCGCAATAATCGGTAATACTCTGGAAATGTCAAAGGTATATTTTTTTCCTTTCATAAATTCATGGTGAAAAGACCAAAGTACTTGTCAGTTTTCCAATTAAAAGAATGAAATAATTTTACAGGGTGATATAACATATTTTTAAAAAGTGTGGCATCTATCCCGGTTTTACCCTACGTCCCTCGCACAACGGCTTAGTTTAGCCATTCAGCTTGGAAACGCTGCCAGTATCCTTGCTTCCTTGCCTCACGAACACGGTTTTATTTTTGAGTAGGTGTTTAGGTTTAGGATAAGTTAGTTTAATTTTAAGTATTATTGATTTTTGTTTGTATTGTATTAAAATCTTTACTGTCATTGATATTAAATGATAGCTACAAGTATTAAGGATATTAAAAAAAAACTATTAAATTAACTAAACACATCCAACCTATCTAAACAGTTATTTTAGGAGTGGATGCCAATCATGGAAAGTTTAAAATGGTTCTATTGCATGATTTTTGAAATTTGCAAAAAACAATATGCGGGCGAACGTTTCTATCTTGAACATTGTCATAGTAAAAAACCGGCCAAGTGCGAGTCGGACTCACGCACTAAGGGTTTCGCACTACTTTATATAAAAACGAGCAAAAAATCACGTTTGTTGTATGGAAGCCATATAGCGGCAACAGAAATTCATCATCTGTGAAAATTTTAGCGGTCTTACTTTCACATGAGATAGGTTGGTGACAGACGGACAGACAGACAGACAGACGGACAGCGGAGTCCTAGTAATAGGGTCCCGTTTTACCCTTACCCGTACGGAACCATAAAACGATCGCACCAAGGTAGATCGGCGGCACATTTAAAAACCTCTTTAAAATCGATTACTCCATCACTAGTGTCAATCGATTTCGAATATCAAACGAGGGCACAAAAACTAAAAACCAGATTTTATGCGCAGAAAATACGCCAGCTTTCATAAAATATGCAGTCGCTTTATGTTATATTTGGAAGATCCATCTCGGATATTGACAATAATGACGTACACTCGAACTACCAAACCGTATATACAGTAACTTAACTTTACCCTAATTTTGGACGAATACAAAATTTGGACAGACGTCCTGTCCAAATTTTAAATTCAGCTGTCAATGCAATTTGAGTTGGACTTACGCACCGACCGAGGGTCCGTTATTATTTGTCAACCATTACCTTTATATCATCACCCGCCTTTGGAAGTACATGCTGTACATAGGCCTCTGCTATAGAACAACTGCGCAAGAAAGAGGTTTCCCGTAGACTAGACACTAGATCGACAGTCCCTTCGGTTAAAAGCATTCTTTTGACGTCTAAATCTTTATTCTAAATCAATGAATAGAGCACGCTGGACTATATATGTCGCTAACTCTGAGGTTCCATGTTCGAATCCCGGTCGGGTCAAAGTAGAAAACGCACTTTTCTATATTGTCTCGGGTCTGGGTGTAGTGGTACCATCGGCATCATAGTTTCTGATTTCTATAACACAAGAACTTGAGCTACTTACCTTATGATCAGACCAATGTTTGTGATGTTTTCCAATATTTATTTATTTCTATCTATCTATTCAGCCTATTGCAGTCTACTGCTGGATGTAAGCCTTCCCCAAAGAGTGCAAAAAACACAATATTCCGCCTTTTCATCCAGCCACTGCAACGCATCATCTTCCTAAGGTCGTCAGTCCATCGGGCTTACTACTCTAAGCTTGCCAAGGCGTGGTCTTCACTCGAGAACCCGTTTACTCTACCTTTCATCGGCTCTGCATCAGATGTGGCCGGCCCACTGTCACTTAAGCTTGCAACGTTATTGAATATGTCCGTTACTTTGGTCTTCTGCCTGATGATTCAAATTACACCTAAATTCAATTTCCGTAGCCGAGAGGAGAGCACGCCGGGCTTTATATGGCGACGCCAACTCTGAGGTTCCGGATTAGATCCCCGGTTGGGTTAATGTAGAAAACGAACTTTTCTATATTTTTCAGGTGTAGGTGTTGTGGTACCCTCGTTGTTTCTGATTTAACACAAATACTTAAGCTACTAACCTTAAGAACAGAGCAATATATGTGATGTTTTAAAAGATTTATTAATTTATAAATTATAAATGTGAATTTCACGCAACAATGTGAAATGCCAATAAAGCCAGTGACGTGAAACATCACACTGCAATTTTTTAATTCTTTACGAAACGCGTAGTTTTATGTTCATCAAAATTACTTCTGTGTAAACCCGGCTTATTATAATTGAGCACACGCTATAGTCTAGGGAGTTTGTGTCAAAGCGGCCATTGCATGCTTGAATTTTACCACGACAATGCTAGTTGGTAATAATTTTAGCGTTCTGTGCCGTGTGCACGTAATATAGTTGGTAAAACTTATAACTTTTGCTCGAAGCAATAACCTCATAATGTTTGTTTAACTACTACACTATTAGGCTTCGACATACAACATTGTTCGTGAAGGATTTAGTCTCGACTTTTTAAAGGTAGACTTTCGAGCCAAGCGTCACAGACGCAGCGTCTGTGTTCTGCGTCCAGCGGTGTCTGTGTACAGCGACACTGACGCCGCGTTAGTGTCGCTGCGCTCAAATTATGTTCCCTAGAATTTCATACATTTGCATAGAACACCTAATCTGTCGCTTTGTTGCGGCGTGACAGACGCGGCGCCTCTGACGCTATAGACGCTTGCTTCGAAAGCCTACCTTAACTTAACACTGGCTGCATTCATGCAAACCATAAAAAGAAAAAAATAATCCTTCTTGCAAGCCAGAAAAAATAACATGTTCTTTTTAGGGTTCCGTACCCAAAGGGTAAAACGGTACCCTATTACTAAGGCTCCATCCGGCCGTCTGTCCGTCTGTCACCACCAGGCTGTATCTCATGAGCCGTGATGACAAGACAGTTGAAATTTTTACAGATGATGTATTTCTGTTGCCGCTATAACAGCAGATTAAAAACCAGAATAAAACAAATATTTAAGGGGCTCCAATGCAAGAAATGGGTTTTTTTGCCGTTTTTATAGTTAATGGTACGGAACTCTTCGTGCGCGAGTCCGACTCGCACTTGGCCGGTTATTGTTTTTTTAGGAATGATGACTAAAAAAAATACATTAAAAATTTGATATTGGCGACCGGAATGCCGCAGGGGCACAGTGATTCCACGCAATTCTTTATAGGCAAAGGGTTAATGTTCGAGACCTTATAATGTTAGTTTAGCTACTAAACTTACTAAGCTTCGACATACGACTTTGTTCGTGAAGGATTTAGTCTCAACTTGACACTGGCTGCAATCATGCAAACCATAAAAAGAAATAAAATCCTTCTTGCTAGCCACCAAAAAAACTAATTGTTTTTTTATTAATGATTATTTTAAAATTTGGTACTGGCCTTCAGAATGACACAGTGGCACAGTGATTCCTTGCTATTCTTTAAAGGGAAAAGGTTCATGTTCGATTTCCAGATCGGGTTAGTTCAGGAAACGAATTTCGTTATTAGACTTAGTATCTGGGTGTTGGGAGACACCACAAATTTTAATTTGTTTTACACAAAATTCACGTCCCTTAATTATCAGTGTTATAAAAACTTAATTTAAGAATTAAGTTTTACGTGGGTTTTTACGGATTTAAGTTTTAATGTAAGCATTATAGACAAAATAAGAATATTAATTCCTTACATCGAGATGCCGAATGCCGCATTTATTTATATTCATAGGTTATTACATTATCTGCGCTATGCAGCAGAGAAGCATAGTGAAACAATCATATAACAATTAATAATTTACAAAAGGTGAAAGGACTTTAGAATATTCAAAACGGGATTAATTACCGTGCTTGTTATTTATGAGACTTCTATTATAGATCTCAACTCTAGATAAAGTTACTCGTAGCTCATTGGATTGGACTTTTAAGGTGGGTACTGACCGAAGTTACAAGTTGTGATATCATTCGCAGCGAGCATGTTACGTCGTGTAAATCCGTAAACAAGCGTCTTGTTACTCGTTTGTTTCTCCGTACTAATCACAGGAATGCTCGTATTCTAAATGACGCATTACGCCCCGTAACGCCAGTCAGTACTGTAGAGGTTGATCTAATGAGTAAAACCTCCACGTCTACAAAGGTATGTTCGAATTATGAAAGCTGCTTTTGAATATTTTTTTTTGACGTAGAAAACATTATTTAATTTTAAAAAACAAAAAAACCCAACTGCGTGAAAAGTGAACTTAAAAGATAAAAACAAGATTTAAAAAATCAATTTGCAGTCTGAGGCATTAAATCTATGTTACTTGATTCGACTTTTTCTACACGGATTTAAATTACTTAATTAGGTACTAACGCAGTGCATACCAAGTCAATCATCATTATGCTGGTAATGGATTTGATGCCTCCGACTGCAAATTGATTCTTTAAATCTTGTTTTTATCTTTTAAGTTCACTTTTTACGCAGTCGGGTTTTTTGATTTTTTGAATTAAATAATTTTATTTTTGACTTTTTAGTTTGTAGTATTCTACTACTACTTTTTAATAAACTATAAAGCCTTATTTGTAACTTTTCATTGAAAAAAAAAGTATTTAACTCGAGTAAGTAGTATCTGAAATCGGTTTTTCCCGTTTAATTCATGTAACAATAAGAATTCCGGGTAATAACATAGCCTATGTCACTCCCACAACTGAGACGAATCTAATGACATATCATATGTTGAAATCCATGAAACGGTTTTTCCTTCCTATTTTTTCAGTGTATTATTTTGCCTGTTCCCGTAGGTATTTTGGAAAATAAAGTATTGAATACTATTAGCACTGAAAATATGTGACCCTTAGTTAATAAAAGAAAGTTTCAAAATCGGTTTATCAGTATTGCAAATCCGTTTTTCCCGCGTAAGTTCTGTTCCCGCGGGAATTTTGGGAAGTAACATACCCCTTGTCACTCCCATAATTGAGACGAATCTATTGATATATTATACTTAATTATCCGTTAAGCGGTTTAGGCTGTAAGGGGGTGCCAAATTAATAGACATACTTACATACATACATACGCTCGAAAAACATAACCCTCGTTTGGCAGTCGGGTAAAAAACATTTGTTTTCGGGGTGCATTCAAAAACTGGGGTCAAAGAAATACGTTCAAAAAGTACATTAAATATGTTTTGAAATAAAAAATCGCGTACAACGATTCAAAAGCTAAGTACCTCTAGATTTCGTATGTAAAGACACTTTTTAAAAATAAATATTTATTAAGTGAAATGATTTGTATTCGATCCATTCCCAGTAGTTTAGCCCAGCTTTGACCATCGGCACGTCATAGTACCTAGCTTAAGTATGTGTTCACATACAAGTAGTTTCATTTATGCAGAATGTTGAGGTCTTGGGTTCCAGAGCATAATAGCAAATAATATTATATATCCCTAAGGCGCAGGACATACACAAGAGACGCCGTTCCTTTCGTATTTCAACCGAAGTGTTCATAAGTGACAGGCGAGAAATACGAAAGCGGCCACCAATTTGCTACTATGGGGCGTGAGGTGGGCGTTACTATAATAGCTATAGCTAGGTAACTTAAGACGATGTACGGCGGCTGACCAGTTCTATATTTTTGTTGTGAAAAGCTTCTTCCTCTTAATCCAATTTAATTGTATTAGTCTAGAAAAGTAGATGAAATTGCTTTTTGAGATCAATTCGCCTATATTTTGCAGCTCTATGTATTTGCTGAACCTTATTTGGCTTTTGTTTGTGATGTACTCAAACACTTCATTGCTCACACAAAGACTTACCTACTTGTAGATATGTCTTAGGTTTTAGTATCTTAAGTAATTAAAAGAACTAACGTTTCTTTCTTTCTGATTAGAAGAAATGGGGGTTTTCTTACTCCCCGCTTTACTCTGTTATCGGCGTCCCACCCTAAGCTTCCGATAATGTCCCAATCGCGTGTCCCGTTTTGACCCTCAGTTATAACTTTCCTTTCGGATTTCGTTTTCACACGTCATTATAGCTGGGATTATATTAGTCTAAATTCGGAACAAAACGCGTGGAACAAGTTTGGCTATAACCGCAAATTAATTTTCGAAGAATTGAATGGCCAAAGAATATACAAAGTAGATAATGTTTGATAATTTTAAGCTAGGGGTGCGAGCGATGAGGATCGCTCGCAGAATAATATAAACAAATATTGGACAACATCACATACATTGCTCTGATCGTAAGATGCTAAAAAATTGGCAACGACGCGTGTTAAAAAATTGGCAAGACACGAATGTGCCTTATTCTGTATGTATAACACCTGTTAATGCCGTGTTCTTATGCAAATAAAAATTATCTTATCTTAACGACGGCACCACAACACTCAGACCCGAGAAAATATAGAAAAGTTAGTTTTTTACATTAACCCGACCGGGGATCGAACCCGGAACTTTAGAGATGGCGACGCCATAGTACGGCGTGCTCGCCTCTTGGCTACGGAGGTCGAAAGCTCTGGTTAACTTAAAGCTAGATATTTTGTGTGATTGTTAAAAAGAGGCACTTATTTGTTCTCATTTTACATAAGAGATAGGTTTTTATTGCATTTCGCTTGCCAAAAATAATGGCTTAATTGAAACTTCCAATTAACATTGAACTAAAATTCGCTGAGCACTTTATTTTGAGTCCAAAAAGTCTATTAGGTGCTATAACTCTTAAACTCAATCACCATTAGGGATCGCACACGATGCTCGCAATGAACAGAGCCATAACGGTTCCGGGGCGTGCAACGTTGCAACGTAGTTTTTTATTTATCCTATTAATTTTTAACATTTTTATTATAAGGTACGGCCATCTGTAATTCACGTAGATTAACAGGTATATCTAACAAGCATTCAATACAAAGTAATTTAAAACTCAATGAAACGGGAATTAAAGCGATCATAATTAAGGTACAAAATGTTACCTCTTTTGCCTGACGTTTCGATCGTCAGTCGATCGTCAGTCTGTGACCACGGTCGGTGTATCCATCCATCCATCCATCAGCCGAAAGACGTCCACTGCTGGACATAGGCCTCCCTTAAGGATTTCCACGAAGATCGGTTCTGTGCCACCCGCATCCAGCGGCTTCCCGCGACCTTCACCAGATCGTCGGTCCACCTTGTGGGGGGCCTACCAACACTACGCCTTCCGGCCCGCGGCCGCCATTCAAGGACCTTCCTGCCCCAACGGCCATCAGTCCTGCGAGCAATGTGCCCCGCCCACTGCCACTTAAGGTTTGCGATTCTGAGAGCTACGTCGGTGACTTTGGTTCCCCTTCGGATCGTCTCATTTCTGATTCGATCGAGAAGGGAAACTCCGAGCATTGCTCTCTCCATCGCCCTTTGAGTGACCTTGAGCTTTCTTATGAGGCCCATCGTAAGCGGCCACGTCTCAGATCCGTATGTCATCACTGGCAACACACATTGATTCCATACCTTGGTCTTGAGGCATTGCGGTAGTGTTTGTGAGGAGAAGATATTACGTAGCTTCCCGAACGCTGCCCATCCGAGTTGGATTCGACGATCGACCTCTTTCTGGAAGTTTGACTTACCTAGCTGGTCGGTGTAACCCGATCGAAACGTCAGGCAAAAGAGGTAACATTTTGTACCTAAATTATGATCGCGTTAATTTCCGTTTCATTGACTTTAAATTATGCAACGCGAAAGTTTAAAAGTAATTAATACATAGTAAATAAATCAGGATCATACAGAACAAGCATGACACAAAAACGTAACATTTAACATGATGTAGCTGAGGGCCACCACGTCTTTTGGCGGCGCGATCTCCGAGGTCACGGTTTCGATTCCCGGTCGGGTCAATGCGGAACCGAACTTTTCTATACGGTCTCGGGTCTAGGTACAGTGGTACCGTCGTTGTTTTTTATGCCAAATAACATCACGAGATTAAAAAGTTAAAGGACAGGTATTTTTTGATGTTGTGTCCATAGGAAAGTTTTATTTTAGCAGAATCAGTGGTTTTACGTAAGTTAAGCTACACCTTACTTTAAAATTATCACACAAACGTACTTCTATTACGATACTACATTAAATAATACAATCTGTGTGTTAGCGTTCGTAGTTTATTTTTAAACGGCCAGTTCTACAAGCATTTAAACAGGTTAGGTGTTATACAGGAATGTTTACAAACTTATTTTTAACTTATGTTTTAATTTATTAGACGTGTGAACTTAACTTAGCCCAGTTTTAGCCGACCACTTGACCTCTAGTTAACCTACTTCTTTCTGCCTACTTTGTCGTTAATTTAGCCCGTATGAGCTCAATGCAGCAACAAATTATGGAATTTATATTTTAGTCAATAGGGTGGTGTCGTAATGAACCTCTGTTTCCACCACGTGGGAAAAAAAAACAAAGCAAAAACTACTTAACGGCCAAGCCACGTCATAGTTTGACTAAGGTACAGAGTTTGTGAAGTTAGGTTGTTGAGATTGGCCTTAAATGAAATTTGATAACTTTTAGACGATGCCAGTAATAGGACTAATAATTTCTACTGTTTGTTTTGACAGTTATAAATCGGATATTATGTCTCTTTTTAGTCCCTGAAAAGCAAAAGAGATAGTTTCGTTTAGAAATCTACAAACCGAATCGCCACCAGTGTAGGCTACGAAAAACATTACTGACTACGACCCGTAGCAGCAGTGATCTCGTAGCACTAGCGCTCTACGACAGCCCGTAGTGTAGCTACGGCGATTATATGCTACGGACTACCGCCCATATAATTACGATGAAGTTGTTTTATTCAATTGTTTTAAAGACCATATTTTTTGTACTACCTTGCAAGTTACCTCTGTATACTGGTAGTTAAGCAATGGACTGGTAACTTAGTGTAAACAATACCAATATTTTATCCATAAATAAATTCTCGCATGTTCAATCTGAAATTCGGTCACGCATGTAACTTAACGCTAGGTTAAGTTATCGATATATTTTTAGGGCAACCTCCGTAGCCAAGAGGCGAGTACGCCGGACTTGGCGTCGCCATCTTTAAGGTCTTGGGTTCGATTCCCGGTCGGATCAATGTAGAATACGACCTTTTTTATATCAGGTCGGGTTCTCGGGGCTATGGGTGTTGTGGTATTGACGTTTTTTCTGATTGCTATAACAGAAGTAATTTCGCTACTTACTCTAGGATCAAAGCAATGTATGTGTTGTTGTCCAATATTACTACTAGTCTAATAGTAGCTAGTATATACTACTGGCATATACAGGGTGTAAAAAAAGGCTTAACGAAGCCTTAAACCACGAATTCTATATATAAAACCAAGTAGAATGCAAACAAAATAATTGCTGGGAAATGACTTTTATTTTTGGGTATCAAAAAAAATAACTTATTTCTAACCCGCAATGTATAGCGCGCACGCCACAGACTATGCCTGTGTGTGTAAGCGGTCGGCGGGCGAGCGGGTGACGCGAGAGCACTGTGCACGATTCATTGCCGGCTGTGCCCTTTAAAGGCCTTTTATGAAAGAAGGACTGAAAATTGTTATCATGTTTCTTTGCAAAAAAGTTTAGTATGATCAAACAGAAGTCAATTTTCTAAAAATCTTTTTAAATTTTTTTTAACTTTGACTGTCAATAACTCTGTAACCCGTCATTTCCCAGGTATAGTGTAAAAGAAAAAAATGATCGTAATAATACGTAGAATATGTGGTATTCGGCTTGGTTAAGCCTTTTTTTACACCCGATATACTAGCTATTTGACTCCTATTGCCGCCCTTAGCCTTCCACGATGCCTTGCTACCTCGCTAATTCCGCCAACACCAGATGCTTATCAGCGATGGGCTGCCTTCAGTACCGAGGTAGACTTTTTGCACTATACGGGGAGTAACCGTTTAGCTTGTATATCAAGACACACAAGCCCCTCTACCAGTTTAGTCCACGGGCTGACGTGGTTTCCCAGGGTGTGGCCGCTGTGTGCAAAACAGCTTCTTGGAGCCACTAGCTACGCCCGCAACTTCGTTTGCGTGGACTACAGGATGTTTGGTATGAAACATAACGCAAAACATAACCCACAAAAAATATTTAATCAGGATGAAAAGTATCCTATATAAGGTGTAAGTGAATTAGTGTCAGATATTTTTAGGAGTAACTTAGACTATCACATGGATCACATATAAGATAAATTTAAAATTATAGAACAAACTTTAATTCACGCACCAAGTAATATGATATTATGATGAACAGTGTAATATGATTATTTGAATGCATTAATGTAATTCTGGAGAGGTTATTAATCGGCTAGCGTTGTGTGAGTAGTCTACTTGTGGTGTTTGGGTACATGTACAGGATGATGTAGATTCTTTATTTTAAAACTTTTTATTTTTTCGATTTTTTTAAGTTTGTTCTATAATTTTAAATTTATCTTATATGTGATCCATGTGATAGTCTAAGTTTCTCCTAAAAAATCTGACACTAATTCACTTACACCTTATATATTAACATAGATCATATTCTAGTGTGCAAAATTACGTGTGATTGAGTCGCCAACATCCAAACATCATCACAAACCTTCGCAATTTTAATATTAGCGGTAGTATAGAGTTTTTTCGCGCAAACATCAGAATTTCGTACTGATTCATAACTGACTGGAGTT
Organism: Anania fuscalis; assembly: GCA_950371115.1. NCBI lineage: Eukaryota > Metazoa > Arthropoda > Insecta > Lepidoptera > Crambidae > Anania > Anania fuscalis. The sequence continues at coordinate 12,222,495 of OX493344.1, forward strand.
TAATCCATCAAATGAAATCAAACGTTAAATTCAGTTAGTCGGCTGTATTGAAACCTCAAAGGGATGCGAAAAATTCGAAATATCCCCGATATTTCCGAGACTTTGAATAGTTTCGAGAATCGAACGAAATAGTTTTTCACTATTTTTAGATGTGCTGTTATTCGGTATTTTCATTCCTAAGGGACGGTGCTTTACAAATTGAATACCTACTAATTAAGTTCATTAATAATTATTAAATTAGATCTGTATACCTGCCCTGATATTGAATAAGTTAGCTTAGCCATAAAATTAATTTTCAAGAAACTAAATAAAAACGTGCGAAATTGAGTTTTTACGTTACCAAGTCGCCATAGTGCAAATCTGATTATTTCGCGGTAGATATAATATTAGAAAATAAAAAAAAATTTTTTTGTTCATTTTAAGACAGATTACGTACAAATTGAATCCCAAACCAGCTTATTGTAAGTGTAAATTGATAACTCTAATGTCCAAAAAAAACGTAAGGTCAATCGGTTGCACTTTCCAAAAACATACAACCATTTTGGTTAGTTATTCTTATTTTATTTAAAAATATCATTTGCAAGAATCTGTCTTCTAACTTAAAAGGAAAAAGTTGTTATCGTTGTAAAGAAATTCCGAGTGAAATATCTCCGGTCGTTTCATCATTTCCTACATATTGAAGTTTAACACAGTTAATTCATTTATTGCCTATTCTTCCACGAGGGAAAAACGTTCAAACTTTTAATGTAACTCGTAGAGGAGCACAAAGCAAGAACATTTAAAATTAATCGTTCTTTTTTATTCATCTAAAACAACAACTTTTGTGTTAAAACTTTACTCCGATGCGAGTTTGGGCACCGAATTTTTTTCTTTTACCGAAATTTTCGAATATACGCGAACGAAAATGGATTTTGTGATGAGAATTCCGGCGAAACAAACATGAGGTATATCAGCGAGAGAGAGTTTTTTTTATAAAAAAGAAGATGCTAGCTAAGTGTTTGTGGTATCAAGATTTTTTCAATTAGTCCGCGAAAAACTGGTACTCTTTTTGATTTTCCAAAATAGCCTCAAGAAACGACGTTAATGGTTTCTCTACAAAATTCTGTTTTCTTTTAAACAGGGCGTGGATTAAGTCAGTCTTTATAATCAATATCAATCTATAATTACTAAAATAAATGAAATGGATAGTCGAAATATTTAACTGATACTGGACTTATATCATGTCATTAATTATGTGCATGCAACCAACTCTGCATGACCTAGCTATGGACCACAAATAAATAAATTGAATAACAACCATTTTTTTACAGTTTTATACAAAAGTATTTTACCATATTGTACACAATTCTGAACTATAGCTCTAGTCCTTTATTAACAGCCTGCATATTTTCGTGACATGCAAAATCATATGCCGATGGAGCCCCGGGCAATTGCTAGTCGTTTAATATAATTTTGTATTTACAATACTAGGCATTTAGTTTCAGTGTTCGCCCTTTGTGAAACTGAAACCGATCGTGTTAATTTGTGCACATTTGCTGCAGAAATGCTTTAAACATTTGTAAATTTACAAATGAATATTAACATTTTATACTTAAAAAGCTCAGCGTAGGACCGTCCACCCACAAGGTGGACAGACGATCTGGTAAAGGTTGCAGGAAGCCGCTGGATGCAGGCCGCTTTCTACCGGACAGTCTGGCAGTCATTGACGGAGGCCTATATTCGGCAGTGTACATCCTGCGGCTAAACCTCTTTTTTGAAGTCAGTTAAAAACGGTTCAGCAGTTTAGTCGTAAAACGAAAGTGAATGAAATAGCTGCGAATAATACTCAGCACGACTCTTACTACAATAACATAGGCAATTACCGGGATTTTTCACAAATACGGTGCAATTCGGTTTTTTCCAATGCAAACAGAGCCGGACTATAAATAGATGACCAGTTAGCCCGATCACTACGGGTTTACCGGTTTTTTTCAAACGAGTAAAGTTATTTTAATTCCTTTTTTACAGTCCATTCGTACCGAATAGACTGAAAATTGTGAGTGTTCTGTTACTAACGAAAGGTATCAAATAATAAATACATTCTGGATAACATCTCATACATTGCTCTGATCCTAAGGAAAGTAGCCAAAGCACTTGTGTTATAGAAATCAAAAAACAACGACGGTACCACAACACCCAGACCCGAGACATTATAGAAAAGTTCCCTTTTCTACATTGACCCGACCGAGGATCGAACCCGGAATTTCAGGAACTTAAATTAGTTGCAGAATATCAAATGTGTCAAACAATTACAATGAGATCTTATGGGTATTCAATTAGGTATGCCACTTTTAAATTAGCAGCCTTGGTGCCCTGGTCTTAACACCCAGACCTAATCATATTGAAATTTGCTAATCGGGTCTCATTTTTGTCCTAAATATAAAAAATCTGATGGAACCCATTGCGATTCGTCCCCCTTTCCTCGATATTTTGTTATCTAACCGTAATAAAGCGCCTTCAAAATTAAAGCAAAACGAATTTCACCCGATCAGTCACCGCCTATCTTGAGACCGAGTTATCTTGGGAGAAACAGAGCCGGCATAATGTAGTTAGGTGCAGTGGGCTCTCATTAAATAAATAAATATTGGACAACATCACATACATTGCTCTGATCCTAAGGTAAGTAGCTAAAGCACTTGTATTATAGAAACCAGAAACAACGACGGTACCACAACACCCAGGCCCGAGCCAATATAGAAAAGTTCGTTTTCTACATTGACCCGACCGGGGATCGAACCCGGAACCTAAGAGATGGCGGCGCCATTTAAAGTCCGGCATGCTCGCCTCTCGGCTACGGAGGTCATCAATAAATCACTTTTAACTACTAGTGTTGCCAATAAATTGTTATCAAGAGTGTCATCATCAACATCAGTCTAGCCATAAAACTTACACTGCTGAATATATCAACTGTAACTTCTTTGTTTGTTGTGCAATATAAGGCCTTGACTAATGACTTCCAGTTACGACGGTTGGAAGCGACCCTCATATGCAGTCAGACATAAGCATCAGTCGAATTGAGAACACCCTCCTTTTTTGATGTCGGTTAAAAATAGTTTTCATAGTCAAGCAGAATAAACATTCTTAAAAATTAATAGAGTGTTTGTAAACATATATAATTATTGTAAATTTTGCATCATTAGGTATTGCATGAATGTTAATATTAATAATACGCACATACTCATACGTACGTATCTATAGAGTTATTTTTTAAGCTACTTAACACTGTACTCTCTGTACTGTACTTAATCTGTTCATTTAAGGATAAAGCGAATGGAAGTAAGTTCACCGCCCCTTCCTCCATTACATTGCCAATAAACCTATAAAATTAATCCTATTAATTAACTGCTTTTGCTGTGAATGGCTGGTACTACGAGTCGTTGGACACAGTCATCTAACGGTAACGAGACCGAAGGCAATAGGTAACCTTTCTAGGTTTCTGAAACTTTTAATCGGTGAAACTTTTAAAAACTTGTAAAACGAGAGTCGGATGGAGCCTCCATTTCTACTTTAGAGCAAGCCTGACTCTTACTTGACTGGTTTTTATTATTTTAACGAAAAACTTGACATTGTGGTTTGCACTCTGGACTACAAAGCAAAGTAGTAGGTTCGAATCTTGCGAGGGACGAGTATTTGTGTGATGAACACAGCTTGAGTCTAGATAATGCAGTTATGATTCCAATAACGTTTAAATACAATCTTTTTCTCTACTGCTTAAGAGCCTGCCCTACAATTGCAAAGTTTAACGAAAAATAACCAAACAGTACAACGTAATATTTTTATAAAAAGTAATTTATTTTTACATTTAAAAACGTACACAACTTTTTTGCTATCAGTAAAAGATCTACCTTAATTTAAAAATGACGACGATGTTTTATAGAATTTCCTTAACAGGAAAATGTTTTCCGTGAACATTGTTGTCTATTTAGTCGCAACCCTGACAGGGCTGTCCACAAGCCATTAGTTTAATTTATAGTCAAATTGCCTTGTTCAGTGACATCCTTGAGACTGCTAATTTGACGTGAAGCAATGCTACGACGAGGGATAATTGCGGGCCTAGGAATGTTCAATTTCGTAACAAGACCCCGATAAGCTCCCGTTTGTAGGATAAGATAAATAATAAAGCTAAATACAGTATATTCGCTCCCTAGCAGTGTTAAATGATATCTATACATTTTTAAGACACTTACGAAACGTTAAAAAGGTTTGAAAAAAAAACTTACCATATAAAATTGCTTAAAATTATTTAATACCGATGCTTAAAATTTTGTTTTGTATGAAAATTCAAATGATGTGAATGGTTATATAAAATTTCTGACTTCACCATACTATTTATATGAATATGTTACTGTGTATTGGATACAGTGATGATTGTAGCCGAGACTAAATAAATAAATAAATAACGTAATTGAGATAATAAATTTTACAGACATATTAAGAACGGATTTCTGAACTAACCTGTATCTCAGAAAATTCTCCTTTTCGATCTATTATGTAAAAAAATTGTGTCACATAACTTACTTTCATTTTTAAAGAAAGACTGCAAGTTAAAGACCTATTTTACCAGTAATCGGAACAGATAAATAATAAATTTGACCACCTATTCTGATATGACTTTTGAACTACTTAACAAGGATACATCTGCGTTGTTTGTTACATTTTTTTGCAATTTATAGGGAGTGAGCCCACTGTATCTCACTGTGTTAACTAGCGCTTGATTTGACAGACAATACATTGCCCATTGAAATAAAACTGTTTTACCTAAGGTTGAAACTGGGTTTAGATGTTATGTTACAAATTATAAAGAACTAGCTGTGCCCGCAACTTCGTTTTCGTTTTCTACAGGATGTTTGGTTTAGTCATTTCAAGTGCCGTGGACTGCGTTCAAATATAGAACAATATTAAGTAATAGCGGAGTAATGCCAACGGTATGGAAACAGTCACTTGTTGTTCCCATTTTCAAAAGCGGCGACAAACACAATATTCGTAATTACAGAGGCATATCCAAGTTATCAGTGATTCCCAAACTATTTGAAAAAATTATATTCAATTCTCTGTTTCCAGCTGTAAGGCCGCTTCTAATAACCCAACAACACGGTTTTATCAACAAACGGTCTACAGAAACCAATCTGTGTGAATTTCTTGACCAAGTACTACATAGTATGGATAGTGGTTTTCAGGTGGACGCCGTGTACACCGATTACTCGAAGTGTTTCGATAAAATCCCTCATCAAATTTTGCTAAGTAAATTAGAGTACATTGGTATACATGGCGACCTTCTGAGATGGCTGAAATCTTATCTCATAAACAGAACTCAAGCGGTTACACTGAAAGGTTTTAAGTCTAGTTTTATACCAGTACCATCTGGTGTGCCCCAGGGCTCTCACCTTGGACCCTTACTTTTCAACATTTTTGTTAATGATGTAGTGGATTGTTTTCGTAGTTCCAAATTTCTTCTATTTGCCGATGATGCAAAATTTTTTACAGTCGTTAAATCTGTAGAAGATTGTATAGCCTTACAAGACGATTTAAATCGATTGTGTAATTATTGTATTGATAATAAATTGTTTCTGAATATTGATAAATGCTGTGTAATGTCTTATAGTAGAAAAAAACATCCAATACAATATAATTATAAAATTTTTGGTCAGAATCTTAATCGTTCTACCGAGGTGAGAGACTTGGGTGTTACACTGGATAGTGAATTGTTGTTTTCATCACATATAAATAAAATTACCACTAAGGCATATCAGATGTTGGGGTTCATTTTTAGGCAAAGTGTCGAATTTACCAACGTAGCCACATTAATGCTACTGTATCATAGTTTAGTCAGATCTCAACTTGAATATGCTTCAACTGTCTGGAATCCGCAATATTTAACATATATTAATTTAATAGAAAAGATTCAGAGGAAATTCATCAAGAGAATGGGTTACAAATTTCGAAGCGACTTTAATGCAGACAACATTGTCCCCCTTGCACAGCGAAGAGAACACTGCGATCTATTATTACTGTACAAAATTATTAATGGCTACGTTGATTCGCCTTATCTTTTAAGTAAAATCTTGTTGCGATGTCCGAGAGCGAACACAAGATCATGTGATACTTTTTCTATTTCGACTTGTCGTACTAAATATGCACATAACCGTTTCATCCTTAGAACTATGAAATTATATAACTCCAAGTATTGTCACATTGATATTTTCGGCCTTAAACCAAATAAATTTAAGTCATTATTAAAAAAGTGAAAATTAGTAGTCCTAATAAACGCCGCAGTAGCATGCTCAAGCGTGTCTCGTGTTACATTAACTTTTTAGCGATACCTATGTATAAATTACTGGTGAAAACTCTTTTGGCAAATGTACAATTAATAAGTGTGTGTTATATGTGTTATAAAACTGCTGTTTGTTTTCCTAATAAATAAAATAAAAATAAAATAAATATATAGAAAAATATCCCACCGGAACATTGAACCGGGATAAAAAGTACCCTATATGTAAATCCAGATCATATTCCACATTTGTGCAATATTTCATCCAAATCCGCATAGCCGTTTACGTGTGATTGTGTCACAAACATACAAACATCCTCATAAACTTTCGCATTTATAATATAAATGGGATGTATTTTCGGACCAAGCGGACCTACGATTAATTACTTTTAAACGTGTGTGATTCTTTGTATGGGTGTAAAATAAAGCTTTGAGTTTTATTAATATTTAAATAGTAGTTTCGGTATAGGTTAAAGATACCTTGATAAAATTAATCACGATAAAATGATATTAAAATGTTAGGAAAAAGTAAAACGACTTCAATCAAAAAGAGATAAATAGTAATTTTATAGTCACATAGCCCGAATTGAGAAAAGATAAAGTAAATCAAAATACGATAATTCCATCCATGGTTCATTATCTAACTCGACATAACATGATTAATAATATCGCTTTATATTTTATTAAGATTAAATATCTTACAGAATCTAGTTAACGAATATACAATGTGATATGAACGGTACTTCTAACCCGTTAAGGCTCAGTTCGGTATCTTATTTTATTGACATAAAAAGTAATTATCTTATTTTATTGACAATAAAATTTGGGGTCAAAACAAATCTGCAAAAATAAAGATTTTTTTCAAAAATAATTAGAGTTTTTTTTTCTAGCCAAGGAAACCCTAAACACCAGAAATTAAGTTAAGGGCCAGTTACTCTGTTCTTTTAGCTATCTTTTGGTATTTATTTCATGTTTCTATGGCACATAAAACTCTTGTTATTGCCTAAAGTGTTATAAAACCAAAATGGCCACTATTTTTGGATTTGACCCCCTAATTATATTTATGGGGGGAATGAAATCAAATGAAACTCCATCATATCATCATATCAGCCTGTTGCAGTCCACTGCTGGACATAGGCCTCCCCCAAGGAGCGTCACAGCTCACGATCTCCCGCCCTTTGCATCCAGTCCCTGCCAGCTGCCTTCTTCAGGTCATCGGTCCATCTAACCGAATCTAATGAAACCCCAATGAAACCAAATTATTTTTTTTGTTGATAAAATAAGATATCTCACTTAGCCTTAACGTTGTAGAAAAACCGCCCATCCATATCATCGTATATACAAAATTACGAGTTTATTATGTGTCTCTGAGAGACTAGATAAGGAAAAGGATTAAGCTCCTTAAAACAGAAGCAAGTACGATATATAATGAAATAGAAACTCAGTCCATTCATAGAAATAATCCCGCTCGACTTGCCATTCCTACTAACTCTGTTCAAGAAATTAACTTCGAGTCTAAAGGCATATCAATAATTTGAAAGCTGCTTTTAGATTGAAAATTAACCGCGTGTGTCGAATACCGAGTTGAAGATGGAGGCTGTACAGAGACGTATTTAGTTTTCTATCTAAACGCGGGCCCCGTTTAGTAATTTTTTATTTAATTTGATTGAAGTCCCACCCGTTGAACTTCTGAACTAAATAAGGGAAGCTGCTGGATGCAAAAAGCCTAGAACCGATCCTTACTTACTCATAAACATAGACTATGATGATATCACATTTCTGACTTCACCATAGTATTTATATGCATATGTTAACATAGGCTAGTGTCGGCTTGATTTACCATTTACCTAACACCCTGTTTAATGGTAATTTTATTTACTGTTTCTGTGTAAAGATAATTACTTACCATTACTTTTGGTGATGTGATTTTTCTCGTTATGTCTGTACCGCGAGCCGCAAGTCTTCTTACCCAACTGTTCTGTTATAGTGTGAAGCTTTAAGATATGCCATACGTAATCGAATCTTTTTATTAAAAATGACAGGCCCCATCCGTAATCCTTAATTCATCCCTGCATTTATATATTTTAAAATGTAATATAGCAACTGGAAAACATTTTGTATTGGTCAGTTGCACTTTTAAAGAAGTTTATTGGCAAGATGTCGGATTTCACAAAATTACTTAGCTTCAGCTGTGGGAGGTAGGTTCGAGTTGTAAGAGTTTATTTCCTGTCCATTCAGAAAACTAATAAGTGAAGTTATGCTGCAAAATATGTGTGTTTTAAAAAAACGCTATCAGGAAAAATAATACTTTAGCAAAGCCAATAGGGATATAACATCACCTCTTTATTGATAAAGTACATTCTGAGCCATCACAATGAGATTTTGTAAGATAATTCATAGTTATGTATTTTAAAACAAAGTCAAATAAATGACTAAATATTATCAAATTCTTAGACAAAAAAAACTTTACAAATGTCTAAGTGAAAAGAAATAGTCTGGTCTTGAAATTATAATAAATTATAAATAAATTGTTTCCAGAATCACACCAATTATCTAGCCCCAAACTAAGCAAAGCTTGTGCTATTGCGACTAGATAACGGATAAACATACATAAATACGTTTATAAACATCCATGACTTAGGTGCAAATGCTCGTGCTCATCACACTAACATTTGCACCTCGCGGGATTCGAACCCGCAACCTCCAGGCATTGCAGTCCGGAGCGCGAACCACTACACCAGACGGTCGACGAATTATTTGTGAACGGTGTTTAAATATAACTGTTGAAAGAAAGTGGCTAAACAACTTTAAATATAAATACATCTCTCATAATAAAAAAAGAAATACGGTACGGAAACCTTAGTGCGCGAGTCCAATTCGCACGTGGCCTTTTAATACACATGTTGAAAAATTATATTTTTCGGGTTAACAAATATCACATCCTAAACCTGCTGAGCTGTCGATTTGGACAGAGACGCAATAAACACATAATACAGCAGGACTCCTTATAAGTCCTCTCTCTCTCTTTCTCGACTCTTTATCAGACTCAGGAGGATCTATACGGGTATCGCTTGGATCTCAAACAAATAAATATGTAACACGTATTAAATAAAAACTTTTTAACAAAAAAATTAAACCGGTAAAAAACTGAAAAGTAAACAATAATAAACTTTTTTTCATTTAACCTTAATAACTAAGTTCCTTGCCTAATGTATGTATACCTAATCAGCTCTTTTTGGAATCGGTGCCAGAAAGTTATGCGTGATCAATGATCATACATAAACGAAAAAAAACGGGTCGACTTGAGAACCTCCTCCGTTTTTTCGTCGGTTAAAAATGAAGCTTGTTGTTGTTTTTGTGTGAAGTTAAATGTTATTACACTACACCTCAAACAGTATCCCTAAGCCCACACTGAAGTCTTTGGGTGAAGCTTTGCGCTGATAAACATTTTAAAAAATTTGCCAGATTCTCTAACGATCCCATTGGCTTAGGAATTGAGAGGCGCGGGTGCGATTTCTACCTGAGGCGATATATTTTTTTAAATTTTGTATTAGCTTAAGCTTTGCGTTGTTAATTCCTTAATTACGTAGAAATGATAAATAAATAAAGATGAAAAAAGAGAAAGAATGGGTAGAAAATGATGTAAAATCGCAATTGCGCTCAAAATCACTAATGGATTCCAAAATTACAACAAGTTTTAAAACAATAATGCATTACTGATATCGATATCAACTGATTATAAGATCGAGCTAATAGAAGCAAGCCTTCTCCATGTTTTTTATTTGGTGACAAATGGGGTTGAAACCCGGAAACACTGGTCCCATTTTTCATGTTTTGTTTGACAATTATCTGACACGACAACTCAATTGGGGTTTTATTTCGACAGCTATCGGATTATCTATGTTCAGGGTAGACGGACATATTGGTTTGTTCGTGTCCGTAGCTTAATAGATTTATTCGATAAGAATTTGATTGACATGTGCATCATTTTATCATATTATTATATTTAATTTAGGTTTTTGTTTCTTTTTCTGTTTAACTGATATTGTCAACTTTAGAATTACATTTAAAACTCAATGAAACGGGAATTAACGCGAACATAATTTAGGTACAAAATGTTACCTCTTTTGCCTGACGTTTCGATCGGGTTACACCGACCGTGGTCACAGGCTGACTGGAACAGCGATGTCTTCACTCCGTATGAGAGGCAGATTCTTCATCTACCCTCAAAATATTATTTTCACGCCAAGTACCGTCACACACTACACTCACTGTGTCCCTATTCTGCACACTAACCGCCGCGTCTGTGTTTGTTTTGTGATGTTTGAATGAATGTTTAGAATTACATATTATCAAATCGGCAACATACTTTTAGTTGTCATACTTTTAGTATCAAAGTTTTAAATAGATTCGTATTTAAAACTGATGGTTAATGATTGATCCGAATAACAAAACAATAATCTGATATCGATGATATGATAATCGCTAATTTGATACTGAAGCCAAGCCAATAGAGAAACTTTTTAATCCTCTCTCTCAGTCGATTCCATAATAATTCAATTGTTTTTTTTTCCTGAGCAAACGGGTTAATGGCTACTAGTAAAACCTTCAAGTTTAATTTTCTTTAAATTTTTCAATCAATTTTCGTTAATCATCTCCTCAAACTAACATAAGCTTGCACTATAGCGGCTGATAACATTCAAACTTAAATAGTAATGACATTCAAACTTAAACTTAGGTACAAAGTCTCGTGCTTAACACACAGACACTTGTCACAGGTTTGCAGTCTGGTAGGTTACAAATGATAATAATGGATCATAGAATAGAAGAAACTGTTTAAAAACCAATTTAAAAAGGTTTTCACCCAATAACTCGTGTCGTAACCGATGTTGGCACGATTGATCTTTATGTAAAATAAATTTAGCAAATAAAGTCATGAATAAAACAAAATGTAATAAAAAATTAATCTTAATGAAACTAAGTCAGCCTTTTAGTGAAAAATCTTACGTGAGTATGATAAATTTGTTTTTATGCTAATAAGTTGTCAACATTTTTTCATTTAACTTATCAATAATAGTGTTATATAGTTCATTCTTATAGTTATCTAAAACAGAACTGCCCAAATACCACTTTTAGTTAGGATGTTTGTGACTCAATCACGCGTAAACGGCTCAACGGATTTGGATGAAAGTTCGCACACATATACATAGAATATGGTCCAGATTAACTTATAGGATACTTCTTATTCCGGTTAAATGTTCCTGTGAGATATTTTTCTACCTATTGTTCTTTATTTGAACGTTTCGTATTATGTATCATACAAAACATCCTGTAGTCCACGCAAACGAAGTTCTATTTTATTTTATTTATTTATTTCAAAAGGTACACCGACAGTACATGTAAACAATAAAATAAATTGCATCAAATACACACACACACACACACACATTGACTTATACATGTACCTATTATAGGCGTACACAACGTTGACAGGTAATTAAGTCTAATAACAACATAAATATCTACACAGTAATAGTTAAACATAATAAAATATCCAAAACAAAATTAATGAAAAAACAAAACGATAAAAAAATACTAATAATCAGAAAGTTTCTGTTTAAATTTTGGTAACGAAGCGTGGAATCGTTGCGGGCTCAGGTAGTAAAATATATAAATTTGAAATAGTTCGCAATTGCAAGTTGATTGTGTAACATAGGTATTGCGTATTCCATTGCAATTCAAGACAGCAATATCTAGGAATCTCAGACATAGTTATTAGGGCGTGCATAGTTTCTGCTGTAACTATGCACATGTCCTCAAGACGGATATATGCTCGTACAAATGCATAAATTCTGGCGTTTGTTCCTAAAGCCACTACTCAAAACCACCTTTCCACCACTGACACATGATTTCGATCCGCATTAAGAGGGTTACTCAAATTCAATTTTCATGGCTCAAAATCTGAATAGGTTTCGGCAGCTGTCAAGGCTTATTACAATATAAGGGCCTTAGAAAATGTGTATCAAAGTCCAAATAATTCGTATATGTTTATGCATTTTTTTATGTTTAACCTTTCTAATACACTTAGAACTGAGTGTTATCTTCTATAAAACGCCATTATTTACGTATCTCTAGCCTTCAGCATCCAACATTTTTACGGCATTTATTTTGACCAGGTGGTTGGTCCACCTAGGTATGTCTGCACTACTTCAGGACATCCAATTTAATCACCATGTTGCCCAATTTGCTGTTTGATATTTGCCATAATTTATAACTTTTGCAAATAATTTCGTTAATATTGTAGCATTCTAACTCGCTCATGCTTTGATTAAAGTCTATGACTTCTGATAAGCGCAAAGTGAAACTATAGCTGACAGGAACCTTAGCCTGACATGGGCATAAAATTGGCTTCCTTACTGTAACCACAATATACTTTTAATTAGGAAATGTTATACCATAGATCATAGACTCCATTGATCTCTGATGATATTACGAATCTTATTTCAAGAGCCTACTAGAGCAAACTCCATTACGGTAAAGTCCTTCAACGTGTTAATATTACGAGAGATATCTTGAATAAGAAAAGTAATTATCGAAGTTTGTTTAACCAATTAACTAAATCCAATTGGTGGCTCGTTTTACACCTCGTTACCCAAACTTTTGATAGGCCTATCAAATGGTCTATTATTATGGATCTTAACAGAACAAAATAACAAAGACCAGAATGCCCAATTGTGTAATCGAAAGAGATCATTTTGAACAGATCGGTACGCTTGAATGATTCAATGTTTCATTATTAAAACAAAAAAATATTAACTAGCTATTTAAGGACTAGATTCATACGGCAAATTATTTAACTTTCATGTTCTTTTCGGGATTGAGAAGTCCAAAGTAAATTAGACAAGTTAATCATTTGACTTTCAACTTATAGTTCAACTTGTAAAGTTCAATATTCATTGCGAAAATCTGAATTTTGTAGTAGGTTTATGAAGTGTAAATAGTACACTAGATACAAAAACCATTAAACTACCGTAACTAGTGGACACAGGACAAGGCCCAATGTTAGCTTAATTAAGGTTTTTGCTTAATTACATTGATTATATCTGACAGTAAAGATTAGTCAAATTAATATTCTTGTTCTTGTAGGGATATGCTAGGTATTACTTTGCGTGATCGAATCAGAAAAGAGGAGATCCGTGAACGTACAAGAGTCACTGACATAGCCCCACGAATTAGCAAGCTGATGTGGCAGTGGACGGGGCACATAGCACGTAAAACTGACAGCCGATGGGGCAGAAAAGTTCTTGAATAGAGGTTACGTACCGACAAGCGCAGCGTGGGACGTTCACCCACAAGGCGGACAGACGACCTGGTAAAGGTTGCAGGAAGCCGCTGGATGCAACCGGCCCATCTGGCAGTCACTGGGGGAGGCCTGTGTTCAGCAGCGGACGTCCTGTGGCTGAAATGATGATGATGATAATGATGAATATTCTTGTTCCCCCCACAAGGTGGACAGACGACTTGCAGAAGGTTTAGTAAGCCGCTGGATGCTGGCCACATCCAAGCATCCAATTTTGAAGTCACTCGGGGATGTTCATGTTCAGCAGTGAACGTCTTATGGCTGAAATGATAATTGGATGATGATGGATATTCTTGTTTGTATTTAAGCATTTGAAGCGATAAGATAGATGTTGGTGTCATTATGTTGCGTCTCCGCACCTCTCGTGTGTTTTAGTGAGAGGGCTGTGCATTTGTATGGATCGAGTGTACTGATCCTACCTGTAGTGTGACTGCTGGATTTCTGTAACTAAACACTGGAAAAACTTTCCAATTACGTCGGTTATAGCAGTTTCGCCATTGTTTTTATAACAAGGGTAATACAGCTAAGCAACAATGAGGGGTATTAATAGGAGTTCAATTATCTAGTTTTGTTGGGGTAATGATTAAATTTGATGGATAGGAGGTTTTTATACAACTCAGAAATTTATTCATAAGCAATTTATAATAGAAAATGTGTATTGTGTTAGTAGTTAATCATTCAATTTAGCTTACCCATTGAGTAATATAATTTTAACTTCTAATAAACTGATATCTAAGAAATAAGTCATTTTTATGTGGCTATAAATAATAAAATAAAACGACATTCAATGCTATTTCGAAAGACTTGGTTTTTACCTACGTAAACATTTTGTCAAAAAGCTGGCACATAAATGATTTCTAGACAACACACCTATTGTACAACTAGCGGCTTGGATGTTGAGCGCTGGGTGAAAGTTGCGCAAAAGACCATTACGATTACGTGATTGGTTGTTAGCTTCGCGCACACGCGTTTTTGATACGATGATCGTCTCGTAAGATGCGCAAAGCGATCCCCACTCTTTGCCCCAGTGCTCACCATCAATGTCACGTGTTGTAATGGTCTTTAAGTAAAAATAAATGACAATAATCTTGTAATAAGACACAACAATCTTTTTTGCCCGAAGAGTTTCCCGCTCATAGAAATTTTTTATTAGTTTTAAAATACATAAAGGGTTTTAATAAATAAATAAATAAATATTGGACAACATCACATACATTGCTCTGATCCTAAGGTAAGTAGCTAAAGCACTTGTGTTATAGAAATCAGAAGTAACGACGGTAACACAACACCCAGACCCGAGCCAATATAGAAAAGTTCGTTTTCTATATTGACCCGACCGGGGATCGAATCCGGAACATCAGAGATGGCGGCGCCATTTAAAGACCAGCGTGGTTGCCTCTCGGCTACGGAGGTCGTCAAACTTATACACTTATGATAACAAACAAATCTGCCCAAGAAACTAATTATCTATCTGAACTTAGTTTTGTTAATGTGCAGTAACTATTTCCTACAATGAGCATGTACGGCAAGCGTACAGTTACAAAATTAAGATATGTAAGATAGGTTTGTTTCCCAAGCAAATATATGTGAGTGTGTGTGTGTCATGAGTATAAATAAACTCTTAAGTATTTCACATTTAATAAAATTACATTCTGTATAATCCAAGGTTGAGTCCGGCTTTACTCCTACACCTATATGTACAGCAAAGCCCGAGATCTATCTTTTCTATCTCATCATCATTATAATTTCAACCATAGACCTCCGCCAATGACTCCCTGATTGGCCGGTTGGAAGTAGCACTGGCCACTTAGAGAGGTTAAAAATACTCGCCAGGCTTGGCAGGCAGGCTGGCCAGCGCAGTTATTTTATAATATATCGCACGCAGACGCTGCTGCCCGTCCTGTGCTACAGGAATTAATCGGTGGGAAAGTATCCTTTACAGCCGTCCTCACACGGCACCATCCATACGTAAAATAAATCGTTGCATGAACAGAATTAAGGTTTTCTTCCACCTAAATATGGATTTCGTTTATGACGCAAAAATGCAACAAGTTTAAAATGATATTTGGTATGTGTCGTCATTGTGCCGTGTAGTGCCGGCACTTTAAAAGAATAGCACCACCCTTCCTTTCCTATGGGTGTCGTAAGAGGCGACTACAGGAGAACCGCCACAAGAAGACGGGCAGCAGCGTCTCCTCTCCACCATTGGCCAAACTGCGATCGCCAACCCGCCTGCCAAGCGTGGCGATTATGGCAAAATCCTCCTTTTGGAGAGGCCTGTGTCCAGCAGTGGACTGTTATAGGCTGGTGATGTGATGTGATGATGTCGTCATTGTAAGATATTTTTAGGGTGCCGTAGCCAAATGGCAAAAAACGGAACCCTTATGGATTCGTCATGTCTGTCTGTCCGTCCGTATGTCACAGCCACTTTTTACCGAAACTATACTGTTGAAACTTGGTAAGTAGATGTATTCTTTGAACCGCATTAAGATTTTTACACAAAAATAGAAAAAAAAAAACAATAAATTTTCCCCATACTTAGAACTGAAACTCATTTTTTTTTTCATCAAACCTATACGTGTGTCTCTATGGATGTATGGATGGGTATCAAAAATGATAATGAGGTTTCCAATATCATTTTTATCTTAACTGAAAAGTTTGCGCGAGAGATACTGCCAAAGTGCTAAAATGTGTGTCCTCCCTGTAACTTCAAAAATAAGAGAACGATAAAACTAAAAAAATACATGATGTACATTACCATGCAAACTTCACCGAAAATTGGTTTGAAAGAGATCTAGTAAGTCGTTTTTTTTAATACGTCATAAATCGTAAACCGCAATTAGATATTGTGCCGTGGTTACCTTGTAAGAAAACCAGTAAGCGACGACTAGACCGGCGTGTTTTGTCAATCTACCCGTTTTACGTAAAATTTATGTGCGCTCATTCTGTTAACTACAAATATTATAATATGTGTAATTATACAATGTTTCTCAGTGAGTGAATTAATGTAAGTAATTCTTATGAGAAAATAAAGTTCTTAAACCACAAACCACAATTAGATAATGGTACGGAACCCTTCATGCGCGAGTCCGATTCGCTCTTGGCCGGTTTTTTCTAGCACTTTTTTCCGGTCATGGTCGGGTATGCTTGTTGCTCCTAGCTGCGGTAAGTCTGGTTGTTACATTAAGAGCGATTGCCGTCTATACCTCCAATACCCATAATCGAAGAAACCAGAGCATTCTATTTTGAGTGTTACTTGAATAACAAGGATTCAAGGATTCCTCTTCGATGGCAAGTTGTATTAAATCCGTATATATTATCGGTATACTTCGAAAAATCCCAAGGTACGTGCTTTGGGTTGCAAACACACAACTAACGGACGTGACTCCGATTTTTCAACCACTGAGCTATCATTGTACCCTCTATATTCATTATTGAAATAGTCGTATTGTTCCACTTGTCAACCGCGGTAATGCCCGCTATCTCTCTCTAACATTCCATGTTTATTTTACAGCAGTTATGTAGGTACCCAATCTTGGGATCCGCTATTTGGTTAGACGCGGGAGACAAACATCTTTGGGCATTCTACCGAAATAGACGACATGTACGTACTGTCGGCTGGAAAAAGATATTAAGGAATAGGTACTTTCATATCTTTTTGAGCGAGCAGTTTAACTGTTTGTTCGGATCACTGCAATAAAATCAAAGTAATAACCTTTGAACTTTAATTCATAAAATCTCCTTTTTAACCGACTTCAAAAAAAGGAGGAGGTTCTCCATTCGTCTGAATGTTGTTTTTTTAATAAGCTAATGGAAATATAGGCTATACTGGAGGTACAGGTTTTCTTACGATGTTATTCACCGCTTCACCGCCCAGCAAGTGGTATAAAGTCGAACATAGATTTCAAAAAATACTGTAGTGGTAAGTGCTAAGATTTAAATTTAGAACTAACGGAAAATAATCGAGACCACTAGTAAAATAGTAGAGCTACCACCACATGTAATTCCATGTTATTAAAAAGAACCAGGTACTAATATTGGACAACATTGGACTACATCACATATTTTGTTCTTATCCTAAGTTAAGTAGTTGTGTTATAGGAATCAGAAACAACGACGGTACTACAACGCCCAGACCCGAGACAATATAGAAAAGTTCGTTTTCCACATTGACCCGACTGGGGCTCGAACCTAGAACCTCAGAGATGGCGACGCCATATAGTCCGGCGTGATCGCCTTTTACTAATCTACCTACTAATTATTGCCTACTTTAGTTTTGTCTACAATTTACGTGCTTTGAAATTACAAAGAGTTTAAAAAACGGAATATTTCAGGCTGAAATCCAACCTATCGTCTCTCCGTACCCAGGATATGCCTTCTCCAACTGACCTAAAAAGTTAAATTAACTATCAATTTTTATTACGTACTTTTCTATTAAAATCAACTTTGTCCTATTAATGTTTCGATTATACCCTAGCAGAACAAGTCCTAGAAGTATATAAGGTCCGATTTTATTAGTGTATCTATATAGGTGAAAAGCAATCGTAAAAACCAACTTTCAAATGTCTATCATAAGAACTAAAAAGTTAAAAATAATAATACAAAATAACAACATCGACTTCATATTGCATAAACTCGTCCTATCTTCAACTCTTTCTCGCGCTGTACAAGGGGAAGGAATAAGACGGATAATCAGATGGTTAAACGTACCAAAGATAGGACGAGTTTATGCAATATGAAGTCAATTTTGTTTATTTTGATTTTGATTTTTTTTAGTTTTTATGGTACACATTTGCAAATTGGTTTTTACGATTGCTTTTCACCTATATAGTCACAGGTTACAGGATGTACACTAATAAAATCGGACCTTATATTGTAACGAGGCTGACTATACCATCCACATAACTTTATGTACATTTCAGCTAATTAACGAAACGTATGTTCGAAACTAGTAGTGTTCGCGATGTCATTTGAGTTTAGGTGTGCAGGCTAAAAGTATGTGACTTGGGCCTTACTATTAATTAGCGACTGTACTTGTTACCATTATCATCATCATCTCAGCCTTTTGCAGTCCACTGCTGGACGTTAGCGTACCCCAAAGAGCACGATCTCCTGCTTTTTTATCCAGCCACTGCCAGCCATCTTCCTAAGGTCGTCGGTCCATCAAGCTGGGGGCCTACACTACGTTTGTTAAGTACTCGTTATCTAGTCGCCATATTTCAAAGTTTTCAAAGCTTAATTGAGAATCAGAATAAAACAGCTTTTTAATCAAACAAAACTCCAATTTCTCCGCCACTAGTTAGGGAGCTACGATCCAATAGACAACACACACACTGAAAGAAACAAAAGTCTTGTCACGTCTTGTTTTAACCGTCTTTTATATTCAGGAGGAAAAAAATACCACGTAAATTAAACGTATTAATATAAACTAATTACTTTTTAACATCACAAGGTCAGGTTGAATAAGGTGATTAATTAAGAATTTTCTACTTACATTTTGTGTCAAGGTTGTTCTTACTGATTATGTACTCGATAAGCCTGAACTATGTTATTACTGAATTAGAGACTTATATCATAAGCTCTCTTATATAATAGCCTTCGACTGGGTAGATATTTGGAAAAATTCTAAGTACTTGTAACAATTGTAACTCAGGTTTCGTATTCCTCTGTTTTTGTTTTATAAACAAAGGTACTAGACTTGATTGGATATATTAAAAAATTTAAGACATGAATGTAAATAATAAAAAAAAAATAAGAAAGATGTAAGTATCACAATGTTTTTTTTCAAATTAGTCTGAATTTTGAAATAATTAGGTTTCCCACTGTGTAGGTCTGTCAAAGGCTCAGCCACAATTTTATCGCTTTTTAGTAACAAAATTAAACTAAAAATTAAACAAAAACACGACAAAAAAACCGTTTATATGTCTAAAATAACATGTAGGTAACTATTTATTTACTTCTTGTCCCTTTAACTTTATTACAAGGTATAATATATTACCAAGAATTGTTTTGATCCAAGCGTAATTCGCGTCGGGGGACAGCTTGTATTTTCATAAGTGTTGCTGAGTAAGTATATTAATTTTTGTTTACTTTGTCATTGTGATTTACTCAAGTTTTTTTATTTGTACCTATTAATTTTATATTTTATTTACTTTAGTGGCCTCCGACAAGATGACTTTTGGATCAAAACATTTCTTGGTAATATAACTCGTAATAAAGTTGAAGGGCCAAGAAGTAAACAAATAGTTAGCTACATTTTATTTTTGACGTTTTGATTTTTTTTCAGGGTTTTTTATTATTATTTTTTATTTATTTTTTGTCATAATTTTTAAATTACTATTCTCACTACTTAATGTACAGTAAGTATCAGCTAAATGCCTCTGTTATCATCTATCTAATACCTGGGCCTACCCACCATGAACTTTTAAAACAATCTCAAATCTGTTGAGATTGTTTTAAGAGTTCATGGTTACCCCGCTGCGTATAGAAACGCTATATCTACTCAAGTTGCTAAGAAGTTAGGAATCCAGTTGTCTCTGATGTGCAGCATCAGCTGAACGCCTCGAGCATCATCTATCAAACACCTACTTATTTAAATCATGCCTATAAGACCAAACATGCTATATCCTCTGTGAGTAGTAGGGAATCCTGCAAACTTCTTGATGTGCAGCATCAGCTCAAGGTCTTGATCATCATCTATCTAACACCTACTCATTGAGACCATTCTTATTAGCCCAAACACGATATATCTGCTGAGGAGTTGTGAATTCCACAGATTCCTTGATGCTGCAGCATCAGCTCAATGTTGTCGTTTCTTGGAAATACTATTTAAGTAATAGTACATCAAATTTCAAATCTAACAGACCTGTAAAAGTTTGAATCGTGCCGATAATACTTTTGTCGAGTAGGAAATGTGCTGTTAACCTTCAAACGCCTGAACAGATCTTCATAAAATATAGCTAAGAACAATCTCTGTAATATCAGCTTAAAAACTAAAAAAAACTGGATCGAAATCAGTCTACTCGTTTGGGAGCTACGATGCCACAGATCGACTTGTAACACTCCTCTTTATAGTATAAATTTATTTTATGCCCACATCTCTATATTATTTAAAAAAAAGTTGTCCAGAAAAGTCGTACTTTTCCTACCTAAAACTATTTGATGTTGCAGTATGTTTATACGATAAAACATTTCATGTAAATATTCGCGTAACTTTTTCACCAACATATTGGCTAAATCCATAGTAGTATTAACAAATTACTTGAACGCCTTCTCTGAAAAAACTTTGTCAAAACGGTCCCGGCCTCGATAATATATCCCTATAAACCGTCCAAGTTTGCGGGGTATTCAATACCCAAATAATAATTTTGGTGGCGCTTTATAGTTTGTAAGCAGTTTGGACAAAATTGGTGGGAGGGTTACAGCAATAAAGTGGACCGCAGTGTTATCTAGGAATACAGAATACTTTTTGCAAAGTTTTAGTGATAGACTTGAGTAATCGAGTTACGTCTACATTGTACATGTAAAAGCGCTTAGTTTAAGCCGATTTACAGAAATAAATAAGTTTTATTGATAATTTTTTTGGGATTAAAAACTAAAAAGATCTTGATACTGTTTGACTGGTTCATCTAGATTCTAGACTGATAAATAGATATTTGAATAATTGAAATGGTCTTAATATATAAAAATATATCTCATATACTCGGTTATTTTTCGTTGATTTTGAAGCCACAAAAATTTATTATTCAAAAGTAAGGCTAATAATTCAATAAGAAAAAAACATGAAACCCGACTTTTAAACACTTGTTTTCCAAGAAACCAAAGGAAGGAGGTAAATTGATATTTGTTTTCTTATATTTATTTTATACGAAAATATTGCTGAAATACTTTTAGTATAAGTTTTCCAAACTGCGATCGCCAACCCGTGGTGGTTTGCCACCGCCGATTTGCCAAATCGCGTGGCGATTGTGGCAAAATCCTTCTTTTGGAGAGGCATGTGTCCAGAAGTGGAATATAGGCTGGTGATGATGATGATGATGATAAGTTTTCCTATTCCTACCCTGTTGGAAGTGTCTTGAATTGTCCCAAAATATGGAGGATACTTTAACTAATTTTATAAAGATAAACTTTTCTTTTTGAAGGAACATACAAATGGGTGGAGTGGGGAACATTGGATACGTTAATATTGTTGCTTCATAATGAAAACCGCTTTCTGGTAAGGACAAAATTGCCTGTCATAAGGACTAACTTTGAAATAGTTGTCAACTCTGGTTTAAGAATAAGATGGTTTTTATTTTGCTTGATACTAGTCGTGAGGCCGTGAGGGGCGGCTTGATTACTGACAATGAGTGTGCTCATGAGCTGCATGAGCTCATACCACCATCACCTTTCTTCCATCGGACATTCAGACGCACAGCCGGCTACCATCCGTTCTTAGTTGATATACCCATAATCCGCACTAAGCGCTTCTCATCATCTTTTATAATACGCACAGCTAAAGATTGGAACTCCCTGCCTGCGTCTGTATTTCCGAGTGCATATAACCTGACTCTCTTTAAGTCCAGAGTGAATAGGCATCTTCTGGGCAAGCTCGCTCCATCGTAGATCCCGTCTATGCTCTAGAGCAAGATTAGGGTCAAGAGTAAGCCCATCTCAAATAAAAAAATAATAATAATAAGTTTTAGGCTCCCCACCAATAATCCGCGCTAGGCCCGCGTGGTAGATTATGGCCCAAAATACCTCATAGTTGAGGTGAGGCCTGTTTCCTGCAGTGCGACGTTTCAGGACATGCTACGTTTTAAGAAGAATAGAGTACAAACAAAGAGAGAGAACGTCAGGCAAAAGAGGTAACATTTTGTACCTAAATTATGATCGCGTTAATTCCCGTTTCATTGAGTTTTAAAAGAGAGAGAATGAAGAAAAAAATACGGTAGGCTGTATTCTTAATTAAAACTTATTACAGCCCGAAGTTATTTATGTAACCTATAAAAATCCTGTTCATAATAAAGTCATACACGTAGCTGCCTGAAACGTTTCAAAACTGCCGTCAGAATGGCGGGCAGAATTGACGATACCCTATAAATAAGATCTGTTAAAAATGTCTTGGATACGTGCACCACTTACGGGATAATGGCGAAAAATTCGCCACTTATAGGAGTATAAGGTTAGTAGGCTGCCATGAATTATAGCAGGAAATCAATGGAATCTATTTATAATTATATTTTATATATAGCAATCGTTTATTTTATTTCATACACATGTCGCAAAAAAAAGACACAAAAGACAGACATACATATAAGCTGTAAAAAAGAACTAGTCAAATAGGGTCAAGGCAAGGGTATACAGAACCTTGCTCCGAATTTTTCTCGTACTTTTTCAAGCTTCGAATTTTGCGTATAATTTTTCAAGCTATACTAAAGGTATGGACTACATTTTGCAGAATTAAAACTCTGTAACGGGAATTATTTAGGTAAACTGTTACCTTTTATCAGTCAGCCTTGGACCACGGTCGGTGTAACCTAGTCGAAACTTCAGGCAAATAAAAGGTAACAAAATTACACAAATTAGTATAATCGCGTTAATTCTCGTTACATTGAGTTTTAATCATGCAACGCGAAAGTTTAAAAGTTACTATTTGCAGGAGTTTGTATTTAATACAAACCAAAATCCAGGTAAATCCGCTGACAAAGGCTAAATTGAATTTCTAATAGTAACATTCCTCGCTTCAAATTTTAGTCCTCCCATCTTGAAGCTCATCAACGCCTAGCGTAGTCAAGACAATATCACCTCTCAGATTACACCCCTTGGTCTCTCAAAGCCTCTCGCACTCTGAGCACGGAAATGTCGGACAGAAACAAAGCAATCCCGGTACAAAGCACATAATTAGACAGCCTCGCCTAATTTAACACACGCCCACAGGTTAGGGACGTGTGTAACCAAAATCCGTATCCGAAATTGGGTGAGAGTCTTTACATGTGCCAGGAATGTAGTACCTTTTGGAGGGTTTTGTGAGTAAGAAGAGACCAGAGTGTTCGGTTTCATCATAAGTAGACACCGTGAGATGAAACTTTGGTCATCGTTACATAAGTAACTTCTGCACACATTAAATTAAACTTAAAAAAAAATTAAGATAAATATTTTTTGCTTCTATCGGTCGCATTATTAAAAAAAATCATTTTTTTTAGTTTTAATTTGTAAATCTTAATTGGTCCGTTTTAGTGTTGTTCCCATTGCCGCATTTGGACTGCTAGCCAGCTGCAAAATTTCAGTTTTAATGTGGTAGGCATAACTACCTCTAACTATTCCTAACCGGTTACCCAAATGGCTCTCAATGTGTAAGGATACATTTTTTATTACACCAAAATATTGTGACAGATTTTTTATCTTTTGCTTCGTTATTGGTCAACAGACCTAAAAATGGACAAACAGTTTTTTACAGTCATCCGGATTTGCACATCACTAAGCAAGATCATTAACACCTTGCTGTACCATTAGGGCACAACCCACGTAAGGCAACGAATTCGCAAATTATAACACACCTCATGCATATTTTAACGCCACCCATGCGTGGAATAAACGCAGATGTAAATATTACAATTTTGTTCTGAGATTATCTCAGTCTCTTGGTTGTAGTCGAATGTGGTTGTAGATGGTTGTAGACAGTGAACTGTGAACCAATTTGAAACTTCAGACATTTATGTTTGGTTGACTAATCTTTAGACAATTGTTCAAACCTAGTCTATCTTTTGTAGTAAGGCCGCAAATGTGTGATTATTAGACACAAATACACAATCACAGTCTTAAATTTAAGTCTTAAATTAGTACCTAGTAAGTAGCATGCCAAATGTGTCAAACAATCACAATGAGATCCAATTGATATTCAATTATAAATTCCGTTTTTAATTAGCGGAACTGGTGCCCAGTCAGGGGCATACGGTGCATATAGGCAGTTAGGCAGTGCCTACCTGATAAATGAAATGAGGTAGGCAGCAGGTACTTACAATGTGTAATATTGATGAAAACCAGTGATTTTCATCAATAAATCACATAAATAAGTATCTACTGCCTACCTCGAAATAAAACCAATGTCCGCCACTGTGCCCATGATTCCCCAGTATGGCCACTATTGTTAGTTCGTATTTGTAGCTAGATAGGTGGAAGTGCTAGACACTGGTCACTAATCTTGCAGTTTGTCGCTTTGTCGCAGCAATCATGCAGTTTTCCGCGGCCAATATTGGGTCAAGTCAAGTTTATTTTAGAAATACGGATGATAGAGCCCCAAGCGTACCAATCTTGAACTACGAGTAAAATAACCTCAATCAAAATGTATAATTTAGGATTTTTTTAGAGCAAATTTACCTTGTTACTTTTGATTATTAAAAAAATAATTTACCTGCTGGCTTATCTTTGTTACCTTTGTAGACATTTACAAAGGGAGTTTTTTCTTGTAATTCCTCGCAGTCTTCCTTAAAACTTTTCTTTCTAAAGCTGAAACTTCGACAAGTCTGCGCAAACCTAAACCGAGAAAAGCTTGCTGCCCACGGCTCGAAACTTTAAGGCTTTTCGGTGTACTTTAAAAACTATTGTGCTAGAAAAAAATACATTCTAAATTCACCTTTGTCTGCTAGTTTTAACTCTTTTTTGGCTCTGTAAGATATTTTTCGAATTTATGACATTAAAGTTTCTTTTTTATAAAGGACCGCATTGCTTAAGGTGCAAATAGCACACCTACTCATCATTATCACCATTTCAGCTATAGAACGTTCACTGCTGAAGATAGTCCTCCCTCAATGACCACCAGATTGGCTAGTTAAAGCTTGCAACCAGCGGCTTTCTTTACTATAGGAAAGTGGACGTCATACTGTAAGGAGTCATTATCATACTTACTTACTGTAATACATTACCTGTCTACGTATATAGGGTGAAACTAAATCATCTATCATCTTATGAGGTTTTGACTTAGCGTATTCGTAGTTAAATGTAAATTCGTAAGTGTAGACGTTATTGACAAAATGGCGCTGTTACGTTTCTTGGCATTAAAACATTGTGTTTTCTCCTTAAGTGATAAAAATTATGCAAAAGACACTAAAAGGTGTGTTTCACAATGTACGGACAAAGCCAAATAGTAAGGAATTATTACAATGTACCTACAGATAAATAACACTTGAAAAAAAATCATCGACCTCAGGTTTATCTTCAATTAAACCTTGCATGGAATTGCTATAAACAAAAATTTACAATGTAACTACAGTTCAAAAAAAAGGCCACAGAATAAAAATAAGTTATTGTAGTTCTAAGAATAAATTCAAGCACCTCCTGTCTAATAAAAATAAATCGTATTCGAATTTCGTAGCGAAATATGTTCCAATTTTCCGTTGAACTCCATCGTGATATCCATATAAAAGAGAAACGAAAATATTAGGTTATACGTCAAACATAACACATCTCGTCTCGATATTCACCCTAAAACCTTTTTGATGACCTATATTAAGTCTCTCTCTAACCACTTAAAGACCACTAAAATGTACTGTCCGTAATTTCTTTTAACGTTTTCTGCCTATAATTCAATATGGCGCCAATATTTTTGAGGCTATAATTTTTTACGAGTGACCTTTACTGTGGTTCTTAACTGAGTAAAAATAAGGTTTAAATTTATGGACAACTGTTGACCGTTTAGAGCTATCGTGGATCCAGCCCACGTACACCCATCCACGAGACGTGAGTCCAATTTATATGGAAGATGTCGATTTTACACGGTATTGCAATGGTTACCTGACGGGTGGCCTGTGCCGGCAGGTTTTTGGTCTAGGTTTTTTGTGACAAACGTTGTCCGAGCGTGATCGGAATTCGTTTGTGTCTCTATGGTATTGCCTCATTCCACATTCGATATATGAATGTTGAACTCTTTATGTCCTCGGTTCTTTTGTCCGGCCTGAAATATCAGAGATTTCTAAGGAGAACTGTCTATGTCCTTTATTTTATTTTATAGTTGACTTACAACACAAAATCTTAAATAGAACAAATTAGTTTTTAATGTTTAGTATTGTAATTACCTACTAGCATCTACTAGCAAAGTGAGTTTAAATTCTAGCAAACAAAAAACATATATAGCCATATACCTAAATCATAAAGGATTTAGGTAAACTGGATGCTCAAGATCGAAGTTAACATGTTTTTACGAAAACTAAAAGCAGAAAAAAAGTGCACAGGGCCATAACCATGAACTCTTAAAACAATCTCAAAGTTGTCAAATCTGTCAATTTTGGTACGTCATTTCATACAAAATTTGACAGAAATGATAATGTTTGACAGATTTGTGATTGTTTTAACAGTTCATGGTTAGGGCCCATGTACCTATAAACTATGTGTTTGCAGTGTTTTAGCAGCGTGCTTGCACAGTCTGGAATCTGAATAGAAGAGAGTTGTACCCAATAACGTTTTTTTTTTTCTATATTGGTCAACATCACCTACATTGCTCTGCATCAGAAACACTACGGTACCACAACACCCAGACCCAAGGCACTATAGTAAAGTTCGTTTTCTACATTGACCCGACCGGCGATCGAACACGAAAACTCAGTGATGGCGACACCTTATACAGTCCGGTGTGCTCGCCTCTCGGTAACGGAGGTCGTCAAATTGTCGTATTTGTATATGTTTAACCAAATTTTATCCAAATATAAGTTCGTGTTCATCATCATCATCATTGTCAGCTTTTAGAAGTCTACTGCTGGACATATAGAAAACCACAAAGAGTGTTTCTATTCTAAGTAGCTTTCATCTAGTAGCTTTACACAAACTTGACTACGTTGTCAGTCCTCCGAGCACACATTGCGTCCCAAACTGCGTTTTCCAGTTCGTGGTTGCCACTCGTTAACCTTTCTACCCCAATAATTGTCATGGGGATACTAGGTAAAGAACATGATTCTATTTAGTCTGTCAGTTAGATTATCCAAAAATACTGAACTCTTATTTTTTTTGTCAATTAGCCAAAAAAATATACAAAGGTAAAGCGCGTCAAAGTTCGGGAGGGGAAACGTGACGATACTTCTAATATAGAGAAAAAAATATAAGTAGATATTGTACCTAGGCGTGACGTCATGCGACATTTCAAATCAATTATCTCTAAAATATTTTGATTAAGTGAAAAAAGAAAAAATACGTGTCCAATACTTTTTAATATCTACCCGATTGACGAAGAAAAAAAAGTTAGTCGCCATCCCTATTCTACTAATATTATTGTTACAGAAAGCCTAAAGCCGGTCAATGTGGCTTCCTATAGGGGAGGCCTATGCAGTGGACTTTCAAGGGCTGATCATGATAATGATGATGAAGTAAAGTTTGTTTGGAAGGACGAGGTAATTTCCGGAACTGTTCTAAACCAAATTTAATTAGTCTTTGATACATTTTCATATTAACCTTAAAAAGCAGTTCAAATTAAAGCTAAATAAAAATCTAAACGCTCTTTAGGAAATTCAAAATATCAAATCAAAGTGCACTACTATATTTATAACCTATAATTAAATTTAAATATTAATTATTCAAAATTTTCCTGATAAAACAAATTTCTTATCTTTCTTAAAGGTATCAAAGACCATCGCAATCGCTTTTGCAAGAAATATATTTTTTGACAGGAGATTACTTATTTCCATCATCACCAGCCTATATTAGTCCACTGCTGGACACAGGCCTCTCCAAAAGGAGGATTTTGCCGTAATCGCCACGCTTGGCAGGCGGGTTGGCGATCGCAGTTTGGCCAATGGTGGAAAGGAGACGCTGCTGCCCGTCTTCTTGTGGCGGTTCTCCTGTAGTCGCCTCTTACGACACCCATAGGAAGAGAAGGGGTGGTGCTATTCTTTTAACGTGCCGGCACCCCACGACACTTACTTATTTCCGGTATATTTTAATTAAACTCGCGACGCGACGCGACGCGGAGCGGTCGTGTATCGGACGCGCAGAAGAGTAACTAAAATTTCTAAAAACAGTGATAAATAAAAACAGTGATTACAATGGGGACTAAGTGTAAAGGATGTGATGGTGTTATTTATGACATTTTGTATATGGAATGCTGTAAAGTGAAGTGCAAAGAGAATTATCACCTGAAGTGTCTGGCTATGCCGACGGAGAAATTCGAAGCCCTGACACAGGAACAAAAGGAACAATGGGTATGCCCCGAATGTCTGTGCACTATGCCAAAGAAAGATAACTCTAACACACCGGTCCGAGGAATCGCTATAAACAAAACTTTCACACCGGGTAGCTTCGTGAACACGGAACGCGGAGGACGTCATAATCCAAACGAAATTTCCATGGTGGATAACGACCCCAGATGTCACGACGAGATACGTGAGTTTCGCTATGAAATGATATCGCGACTGGATGAACAGAGGAGGGAGTACACACTTCTACAAAAACGATTCGTAAACACGGAGAACGTATTACAAGAATTATTAAAGTATGTGAAGGTAGTACACGAAAAACTGAGCAAAGTTGATGAATTGGAGACCGAAATTACTTTATTAAAGGAGGAAAATGCAAAATTAATTGCATCTCAGAAGAACACTACACCTACAGTGAACAATAATAACACAAATAATTCACCAATTCGACCGACAGTTGAATCGGCATCGTCCTACGCAAAGGTAGTTCAAAAAAATCAGGATGTTCTTATTCCTAACAAAGATAATGGGGCCATAAAACCAGCGACGGTGGAAAGAGCGCAAACAAACATAAATCAAAGAATTGAAAAGGAAAGTAAACAAGATAAGGACGAAAATTGGTCAGTAGTAAATAGAAGAAAAACTAAGTATCCTAGTACCGAAGTAAAAAGAGGAGGAAGCACCAAGGTAATAGAAATACAAGGAACAGAGAGGAAGAAATACTTACACGTGTGGCGGCTACAGAAAGATACCACAGTAGAGAGTTTAGAAAAATATGTCAGTACTTTATGTGGGGAAGGAGTCCATATAAAGATAGAAAAAATTAAGCATAAAACCGAGAGGGACTATGCTTCATTTATAATAGGAGTACCTGAAAGTAAATATAACATTCTAACGCACCCAGAAAATTGGGCTGTCAACATCGAGTTCTGCGAGTGGGTGTGGTTTCGTCGACCCGCCAATAAAAACAAATAATCTGAGCGTTGAATTATATTATCAAAACGTAAGAGGTCTCCGAACAAAATTAGAAAGTTTTTATTTAAATATAACATCTTCGAATTCGGATTTATACGCAATCACTGAATCTAGCTGCCATGATTCCATTCATGATTCGGAATTGGTTCCACCCGGCTATACAATTATACGCTGCGATCGAGCGGACGGGCGAAAACTGGGAGGCGCGTTTCTCGTGGCCACACCGCGCTACGAACTGCGGCGAGTACCGATACCGGGCAACGTCAATATAAACGATCGCTTATTTGAAATAGTTTGTGCTACCGTGCATTTACGAAATAAATTTTTATTTTTGTTTTGTGTAATTTACATTCCGCCAAGAAGCCATGACAATGAATATATGATATTATTTAGGATAGTTGAACAATTGTGTATTAAATATAAGAACTTTATTGTTGTAGGGGATTTTAATTTGTATTCGTGTTCAGCAAATATTATAAATTATTATGAATATTTTCAAACCTTTTGTGGATTTACTCAGAACAATGAAATAGGTAATTACAAGTGTCGCTGTTTGGACTTGGTGTTGAGTAAGTTTGAGCATGGCGAAAATGTGTGCGTGCGCGCGGCCGGGGCGGCCTTGGCCTTACCGATAGACGCGCACCACCCGCCGCTCGAAGCGACGGTGCGCTTGCAGCGGCGGCGCCCGCGCCCGCCGGCCCCGCTGCCCGGAGCGACTGCCTATCTTCACAAAACTAAAGCATATCTTCACAAAAAATATAAGTCGAGTAAGCTTAAATCCGATTACCATGCGTTCGCTACGTGTAGAACTGTAGTTAAAAATAT
Source organism: Anania fuscalis (assembly GCA_950371115.1). Classification (NCBI taxonomy): domain Eukaryota; kingdom Metazoa; phylum Arthropoda; class Insecta; order Lepidoptera; family Crambidae; genus Anania; species Anania fuscalis. Next base: position 12,253,120 of record OX493344.1, read on the forward strand.
GATTAAAGAGGCCGAGGATAATTACAGGACACGGATTCAGAGTGATTTGATGGAGAACCCAAGAGCGTTTTGGAGTTACCTGAATTCAAAGAGGAGGAATATGAAATCCAAAGTAATTTTAAAAGAAGGTGAAGTATTGGCGGCAGAACAATGTGCTGGTGAGTTTGCTAAATACTTTCATTCAGTGTATAACAGGGAAAAGGCGATGTTAGACACAGGCATAGCGATGGAGGAGGCGGGCGCCAAGAGCGGAGCGGCTCGGGTTCACATAGGTACACTACAACTGAGGGACGTGCAGCGGGCGCTGCAGCAGCTCAAGCCCAAGAAGTTTGCGGGACCCGATGGTATCCCACCGTACATATTTAGAGACTGCCGAGCCGTGCTTGATGAGCCGCTTCTTTACATCTTCAACCTATCGCTTGAAACTGCCGAGTTCCCGGAGAGATGGAAAACCACAAGGGTTGTTCCAGTGCCTAAAGGGAGCGCGGACGCGAGTGTAGAGGGCTATAGACCAGTAGCAGTTCTGAGCACACCGGCTAAAGTATTCGAGTCTGCAATCCACAGAATAATACTCACACAAGTAAGCTCACAACTGTCAGATGCTCAGCATGGATTTCGACCGCTTAAAAGCACTACCAGCAACCTTTTGAGCTATGTATCGGATGTATTACCAGAAGTAGACCGAGGGGGACAAATCGATGCCGCCTATTTTGATTTTAAAAAAGCGTTTGATTTGGTGAATAATGACGTATTACTAAAGAAGCTGGCGGGATTCGGTTTCACTCCTCATTTACTAAAGTTCTTTGCTAGCTACATGAAAGATAGGCAACAATATGTAGAATATGCGGGCCATACATCTGATGCCTATTTCACCAGGTCGGGAGTAAGCCAGGGTAGTAATCTTGGGCCTCTTCAGTTCATATTAATGATTAACGACCTACCAGAGGTCATTAGAGATTCGAAGTGCTTGCTCTTTGCTGATGACTTAAAACTATATTTGTCTATCAGAACTAAAGAAGATGAGGAAAAGCTACAAAGGGACATAGACAGAGTGGTGGCTTGGAGCAGAAAAAATTTGCTGCAGTTTAATACGTCCAAGTGCGTGACTATAAGTTTTACTCGTGCACGCGATTATACCCCGAATAGTTACGCGGTTGACAACACACCAATGGTGAGAGTAAAAGAGGTAAGAGATTTAGGAGTTCGCCTCAACACAGATTTAAATTTTCGGGATCACATCACTTTAATATGCAAAAAAGCATACAGGAATTTGGGGTTTGTTCTCCGCAGGGTTCACGGGTTTAGTATTGCAGCCATCGTCACTTTGTACAACGCCTTGGTACGCAGTCAACTAGAGTGTAACGCAATAATATGGGCTCCGTATGAAGATAAGTATAACTTGATGCTAGAACGAGTCCAAAATAAGTTTATACGATACTTATACCTAAGGCTTTATGGAGTGTACCCCTTCTATCCACTAATGTACCCAACATTGTTCGTACTAGGCATGGTGGGGTACAACGAACTGAAAGTAAGGAGGGACGTGGCACTGGTATCGTATATATTTAAAATTGTAATAGGCAAAGTGCACAATGCGGATATACTGTTGAGGGTGGGATTGTGCGTGCCCGACCGCTACGTGTGGCGCCGGCGCAGGCCGCGCCTGCTTGCCGCGCCGGCCTCGCGCACGCGCCTGCTGGCCGAGGCGCCGCTGACGCGCGCGATCCGCATCATGGCAGATGATGTGGATCTATTTTGTTGCCATCTGAGTGAATTCACAAAGGTGGCACTATGGACAGTGTCATACAAAATGCAATAGATTATAGGTATAAGTAGTAGAAATTGTATAGTTATTAAGGGTTTTACTTGTTTCTGTTTTTTTAGTCGCTTCGCTATCGCAATAGGGCAACCTGTAATGGTAGTTTGTAAGTTAAGTTATGAATAAATAATAATAATAAAAATAATAATATACCCTGTGTCAATTAGAGTTTGTCTGTTCGGGTTCCGTTACGCCTCAAATTCATATTTATTGTCTAATTGCTAGAGTTTCTAAGCATTCACGTATAGTTAAATACATCCTTGAGTGTACGATGAGAACTATAGAATTATAAAACCGTGTGTCATTAAAGTTGGAGATGGAATGACCTAAGGGAATGACTGGCCATAAAAATGGACTTGGACTGAATAGTAGATGTCGCTTCATCTGCATCGCATTTACGAAAATTGCCCAAGATTTTACTTTGCCAAGAAAACTCCTGTTGGAAGTCCTCCTGAAAACTAGGAGATATCGAGTGTCTTATCTTATTTCTAAAATTACACATTCATTCCGTTCCACGAAACAACTACCTAATGCAAATATCACTGAAACTTAAACTGCGGCTCACTCGTCTTGGCTGTACGAATGCATTCCTGAGTCAACATTAAGAGAAATAAAAACATAATAGCATGCAAAACGTCTTGCTGGCCACCTGCCAAAAAGACTGCAAGAGCTCGAGCATAAAAGAGAAATAAAAAGTCGTTCGAATTTCAAATGTGTGTTCGAGACATGATATTTTGCGGCATAATACAGGAACTAGTATTTTATCTGCCTGTAATTTATATTCCGTTTTGTGGGAGTGCTTTGATTTGATGATGAGTATCTATAATAGTTTTCATTAAATCGTCATGAATAGAAATAGAGATACGCCGCGTCACAGAATCCAACCGCCCTGCTGCTGATTTATTCATTACCTACTTTAATTTCCAATCAATTTCTAACGTTATGATATTTTTAACCAAGCCGGATTATCCTACGGGGACGTTCACGGAGGTTTTAATTTAACGCGAGTATAAAATATTTTTTACTTCGTTTTGGTGGATTTGTAAGACTGGCACTGATAGTTAACTACATCAGAAAGTGTAGTGGGTAATCCCAAATTGTCAAAGGGTATTGTCGAAGCTGTTAATATTATAATATTAATCGAAATGGCTTTAGGCCTTTTAGGTAATATCCATGCTCTTACCATTCACGAATAAAAAAACAAATATCGTTCCGTACCCAAAGGGTAAAACGGGACCCTATTACTGAGGCTCTGCTATCCGTCTGTCTGTCTGTCTATCTATCTGTCTGTCTGTCCGTCTGTCGCTAGGCTGTATCTCATGAACTGTGATAGTTAGACAGTTGAAATATTCACAGATGATATATTTCTGTTTCCGCTATAATAACAACCTAAAAACCAGAATAAAATTAATATTTAGGTCGGCAACCATACAACAAACGTGATTTTTTTGCTCGTGTTTATAGATAACGGTGCGGAACCCTTCGTTCGCAAGTCCGACTCGCACTTGGCCGGTTTTTTTATAGATAATGGTGCGGAACCCTTCGTGCGCGAGTCCGACTCGCACTTGGCCTTTTTTATTTGATTTTGGTTTACAATAAAAGTTTATTTTGGCAGTAAAACACTGCCTATCAAGCTTCAATTGCCCCACCGGTTGGATCGCATAATAGATTTTTTATTGTGTCTCTTGACCTTGGCCTGACAGGTTAAGAAAGTTAACTAATAAATTAAGACTATTAATACCTAAGATGAATGTATCAAATGATAACCAGTAGGATCTTACGAGACGATCATCGTATCAGAGGTGCGCGGAGCTAACAACCAATCACGGCCGGCGGTGCGAACGGTCGCACGCACTACTAGCCAATCGCAAAGCGCTCCACATTTGTGCCGCTACTTGTACCCAATTGTGATTCTATTCTTTGGTGAGTTTTTTTTTGTTACCCAATGGATGTCAGCTCTGCGAGCGATTTTCCTTCCCATTGCCATTTTAGCTTTGCAATTAAAGGAGCTATTGATGTCAGTCATTCCATTGCCCTTAGTAAAATAGTGACTCTACTCAACCTACTTCTAGCATAGAAATAACCTTGAGTGAAATAACCAAAAACGTACAATCAAGATTAAATAAGAAATTTCTTAGACGGTCACGCGAAGGTTTTTGTATTATTTCAAACGTTTTTGGGTCACATGTTTATAATGTCACTGTATTTATTTAGGGTATAAAAAAAAATTCGAATCCCGCGAGGGTAAATGTTTAAGTTATGTGCATGCATAAAAATTTGTTACTAAGTCTTAGAGGTTTATAAATAAATATTAGACAATATCACATACATTGCTCTGATCCTCAGGTAAAGTAAGTAGCTTATGCACTTGTGTTATAGAAATCAGAAACAACGACGGTACCACAACAACCAGACCCGAGACATGACCCGACCGGGGATCGAACACGGAACCTCAAAGATGGCGACACGATTTAGTCCGGCGTGCTCGCCTCTCGGCTACGGAGGTCGTTAAATGTAATAAAGCTAGCCGTTAATTAGTCGCCATAGTGCAGCTATTGTTTATTTTTGAGCTAGATAATTGATGAGATTGTAGTAAGAATTAAATTAATGTTAAGATTTAAATTTAGTGCTATAATTTTGTAAATTTTTGTTTTTAGCAATTCTATGCAAGGTTTAATTGAAGATAAATAACACTTGAAAAAAATCATCCCACCTGAGGTCGATGATTTTTTTTTCAAGTGTTATTTATCTGCTATAATTTTTTTCATAAACTGACTGATTTGATTTTTTGTTAAGGTTTACCTGAGTTCTATTTCCTTAGCTTGAAAATGCGTTAGAATAATCGTTTGAACCATTTGCTTAGAATTAGATATTTTAAAGGTTATAGGTAAACCCTATGTATCGGTGTAACAAAACATCAATTTTTTTACATTTATAACATGTTTCTACCACAGCTCACAATGTTAAAGACGAACGCAAAATGGCCGTGGGATCCGACCGATGTTTTTAATCGACCTCTGACCCCTCCGCTATGTTGCCTAAAATGTCATACAAAACATACAACCGGTCGACCCAGGATTTACCCGCCAATTTATCACTCGCCTGTCGCTGGCAACATTAGCTTTTGTTGCCAAGTTTTTTGAGCCTCCTATAATGAAAATAGATGCAGTAACATTGTTACTTACTAATAACGGAAAGAGTGTGTTACTCGTGGACGAAATTTTACGTATTTTGCCTTGGGTACTATAAAATTACCGCGCTATTATAGCTATGATTTGACACAGGATTGTTTTTGTTTAAAAAAATAAAAGAAAAAAATATTTTTTTCGGTGCAGAAATTTTTATTTGTTGCAAATGGAATCGCATTCAGCGCATATAGATACAAAATATACAAAACCCATGGATGCTGATTGCTATCCTCAACCTATATTCATACCCTTTTAGAGAATCAGAATATCGATAAATGAGGACAAGAAAAACCTCACATTAATAGCTCTAACCTAAGTACTTAGCTAAATATGTTATTTCTTTGTGGAAAATGAAACTACTCTCTTTATTTTAACTGTAATCCTATTTTTGCATATTTTTATCCAAACTGTGTAGAGGCAAATTGGCGACATAGCTCAATAGATTGAGTATCATTTTACGAGGGTATTACCATCCTACACTTTATATTTTTGATCATATTAACGTTCGACCTTAATCCCGCATAATGTTTAATAGCAATGCAGTCTAAGGCCCCTTTATACACTGCGGCTTTATGCAAATTGTGCAGCGATTTACAAACATTTCTATCGATTTGTGTCGAGATGCAGTCGCGCGTTTGTATCGTTACAAAAAATCGCAGTGTAAAGGGGCCTAAAATGCACCTCAAGTCATTAAATACGATGCCTGATATGCCATCCTATTATACGAAACATAGCATAGCTGTCACAGGGCGATGTCCGTGCGTTGTAATATGTTGGCACGTCGATTTGTGCACGTTGTAATGATAAGGTGAAAATCATGCTTTTTAGAGCCTACTGCCAGTCTCTTTACACGTGCTGCCTATGGGTCAGCTTTACGCAGCGCTTACAGCGCATTGCGCGTGCAGTACAATAATGCGTTCAGAATGCTACTTGGCCTGCCGCGATTTTGCAGCACGTCGACTATGTTCGCGGAAGCGCACACCGACGGCTTTCACGCGCTGATCCGAAAACGATGCGCTTCACTCCTAGACCGCTTCCGCAATAGCACAAATAGCATTCTGAGCGCATTAGCTGAGAGGTGGGACTCGCCGATGCTGGAGCGCTGGATTAGGTTACATGCTACCAGAGCTGTGTAGGTTGCTCCTGCGGTCGGTCCTCTCTCATAATTTCTATAATGTTGTTGTTTTTTTATGTCTTAATAGTACTAACATAGGCTTAGTTTAAAATTTTTTACTAACTTGTATATGGACCACGGTCTGAAATAAATTTTATTCATTCATGCATTCAAAGCTGTTTAGCTGTAAAAATAAATAAGACGGTGTTACTCAAGCAAGCGCTTTGCAAAGTTAAGCCGCTAGTAACGTAAAAGCCTCGTTTATTTAGTGTTATGCTTACAATAAAGGTTTTATTGGATTTTTAGTTATTTTTATAAATATTTTCCATCCCAGAATGTAATTCCCATCACATCTCAATCGATGCGCGAAGACTACGGTTTTTTATTTAAGTGGGCTAAAGTTCTCCACTTATGAGAAAAAAAAGCTTTACCAGGCATACTGTCTGGTTAGCTAAGCAATTTAGTACGGCTCGTCCTTTTTTTATAAAACATAGGCATGTTTTTAAATGATTAAAATCAGTAATCATATTTTCAACAGAAAAAAATGAAAAACTGAAAACTCATTATATATCGTATTGTTACGTCATTATTTTATCAATTATTAGAAAACTAGGATTCATTAATAATTATAATTTAGAATTATTAGATTATGCATTAAATGTATTGCTATATTCATTTTAAATGAACCCCAGAACGAGAGCACTGTGGGAAGACCTTAGCATAGTTTTGAATGTTTACAGGTATGGATATAATAATAATCAATTTGACTAAGCCAATATTATACAATTCAACCTTTCCGTATCACGTAATTATCTTGCCAAATCTAATATAACAAGATAGATGCAGGAAAACTGAAATAATAATATGATTTCCGTATTGAGGATATTCCTTGGGAATAAATATTCTAGCTGTATGAAGCTTTTGGGATTTACGCCAAAATACTATATGATGAGATAAGCATAGTTAAAATTTCCATACTCTTTGAACATCAAAATTACAGGTTATTATCACATCAAAGATTTGACACATCAAACTTTTTAGCAGTCTTATTCTAATGGCGTGATTTTCACATTCTTATTTAACCGTCTTGTCGTCGGGCCATTGTCACGTTTTATTTATGCTAGGAATTAATAAAACGCTAACAACTTTGATTTGGTAGATATACAGTTTTATTTATAATTAGATGCATCAAAATCGAGGTCTCAGGGGTAGGTCTGGTCTTTGTTCCGTTCTTCACGTCACTTTACACGCTCAGTACTCCCCTCAGTCATCAAGTTTAGTGCAGCGTCCAGTGGGTTCAGAATGCCCAGAGTGGTCGTTGTTTCAGAATGCCCAAGGCGGCTAGTTGTTTTAGAATGCCCAATTTTCTTCAGTACGTTGTACAAGTCTGGTGCCAATTTAAACCCGCAGGGTGATAACTCGTCGTCTAAATATAAGAATTTTTGACGTGATAACGTCTTTTAAATCGATGAACGCTGACTGCATGTACAAAAAAGTGTCACGTTTCGCGTACAAGCGCGGAACAAGCGATAGAGAGGCACATTCAGATTGACATGTCTTTTATACAAAAGTCCCAAAACAAAAAAGAAAAAAGAGGGCACATTCGGCCGCGTCCGGCTTGTGACGAATCTATCTCTCTTCCACTCCATCGGCCGATGCGCCCGAGTAGCATCAATTTATTTTAAGTACAACAAAGAGCAGCAGATGATAATACAGAGTGTCCCTGGAAGTATACCTAGATCAAATCGAACAGGCGCATAGCGGTGATGATTCTCAGTGTTTTGGATCTATGAAGGTGGCTTCTATTTTCTTCAGGAAAAAAGTTGTGATTGATTTTAACTTTTTTTGTAACATCGCATAGTTAAACGATGCTGAAATGAAATGAAATGAAATTATTTATTCTGTATGTAGGCCCTCCTCCGGGCACTTATACATACACGTCCCAAAATATAACTTAGCCCTACCACCGCTTCGGGACTACATATATAAATAGTGTAATGGCAGATATTTTTATGGATAATTTTGAAAATAAACACTTATGGCAGATATTTTTATGGAAAATAAACACTTAGTGCATGATAGAAATATTCTTTATTATTATAGGTACGTAGATGACATATTGATTTGTTGGACCGGAACAAACCGTCAGTTAGATATTTTCCTCCACAAAATAAACAACATTCATCCCAAAATTGAATTCAAATTAGAATTAGAACAAAATTATAATATTAATTATTTAGATTTAACAATAAAAAGGGTGGAGGATAAGCATGAATTCCAAATATACCGTAAGCCAACACACACCGACACTGTCATTCATGCGTCTTCATGTCATCCGTGGCAACATAAAATGGCCGCGTTCAACTCGTATGTTCATCGACTTCTAACAATACCACTCAGCGAATCAAATTACGATAAAGAATTAAACATTCTTTACAATATTGCCATATCAAACGGATACAGGAGATGCATTATTGACAGTATAATAAAAAACAAAATCAATAAAATCACATCTAGTTTATTATACGCTGTTCCTGATAAAAAGGTTAACAGGTATAATTCTAGTTTGATTTATTTAGGTAAGGTGTCGGAGCGTATCTCTAAAACGCTAAAACACTATGACATGCATGCTGCTTTTAACACAAATAACTCATTAAGAATGCTATGTAATGGTAAAGATAAGATAGATAAACATCAGAAATCTGGTGTTTATAAAATAGATTGTAGTGACTGTAACTCTTGTTATATAGGACAGACCGGTCGTAGTTTCAACACACGTTATAAAGAACACATATCCGCTTATCGCAATAATCACCCAGAAAAATCACATTTTGCAAAACACCTTTTAGATTCAGGACATAGTATTTCCGAAAACCATTCTTTTTCAATTTTACACACATGCGAAAAAAGTTTAAAACTTTCCATCCTAGAACAATTAGAAATAATAAAACACAATAAAGATAATACGCTTACATTGTTGAATGAACAGGTCGGTTTTGCCAACTCTCCACTATTAAATATCTTCTCTAACCAACAAAATAGAAACAACCGTCAAATAACGATGAACGTTACTCGTAACGTTACGAGTGACGTTTAAAACTAGTGGTGGAGAGGGGGTATAAAAGGCCTGTTCGCCAGTCTCACAGTTTAGTCGTCGAAGCGCAGCCGAGGCGACAACATCTCTCCTGATGATGCCACGTGAAGTGGCGAAACGCGCGTCGAGGTTTTTATGTCGGTGTTGGGTACTAACTTTTGCATTCGTCTGTTTCGCATGCAATTTGAGGGAGGGAGGGCGGTGCTCTTTGCATGTGCCTGTGATTTTCCTCAGATTGTGGGTTACAGGTGGTGTAATTGGGGTTCCTATGCCGGCGTAACTAAGCGGAAGTTGTAAGCAAAATAATTACATTTTCATAATTATTTAGTTATGGATTTCCGCAAAGTAACGCCTGATTCTATCAATTTTACATATGATAGTAGCTAATGTGACGCTCTGCAAGGGCATGGTAATTGTAAGAGGGCTAGCCAAGTTCAACAATAATATTTCTAATTAACACAGATGAATTATAAAAATTAGTTAAAACATGATCAAGACGAAACACGAATTAGCAAACATGTGTAAGATAAATGAAAATTATATTTTATTCAAACTTTTTATTCGTCAAATAGCCAAAAAGTTCGAGAATCATCCCCGTTGTGTTCTATTTGGTAAATACTTCCAGGGAAGTGTCCCTTACAGAGTGCTGTATAGAGGTTGCAGGCAGACATTATCTGTGAGAGAAAAGAGAGAAATAGAGAGTTAGAGAGAGACAGAGTTTAAGAGAGAGAGAGAGAGAGAGAGAGAGAAAAGATAAATTACGTAACGGTTATTTATCGCCGACGATGTATTTTAATTAGTATATTGTGTAGTTTTGATCTAGAATATAGTAATCCCATTCATAAAGTAATTTATACCAATTACTCGGCGGTGAGAAAAAAATTAACTTAGGTAAACCAGCACATTCAGATAAGAATTTATGTTTAGCCATGCTCCAAAATGTTATGGTTATGGTGGTCTAATGGCAAGTCCAAAGTTACTTAAATCATGGTCAAGCGTATTTCTACTACAAACGGGACATGAAAAAAACAAACAGAGAAATATTAAATATTAGAGGTTTGCCCTCGATTTCCCAGGGATCCCATTATCAGATTCTGACTTTGTAATAATGGGACTAATTTGGATTTATACGTTTTCGAATAAAATAAAATAAATAAATTTCGTCCACAATTAATTGGCGGTGATATCGGATAACATATAAAAAATATATACTGGATGACTTTTTTTACAGTCAAAAAAATAAACGCGTGAGATAGGTAAATGATATAGGTGATGATACATGATAATTTTAAAAAAAGTTTAATATTTTATTTTACTTTAATTAACTATTTATCCTCATAACCATCTAATTCTAAGTTAATTTTGACTAACAGAACATTCAAAAAAGAATATTGGTAAAAAAATAATAAAAATATGAAACTGACCAAAACTCAAACGCATATTCACTGATGTATTCTATGTTTATGCATTTTTTTTGGACATACAAAAATTTATAAAATCAGTTGTATTTTATAAACACACACATAATATCACATAGTTTTAGGTACAGAATACACAGTATTTTTTCCAGTATATACGGTCGAACCTAGAACCTCCTCCTTTTTGAACTGGGTTAAATATAAAACCTCGCGCAAGCCGAAAACACAAACAAATAACAATCGCACCGCAACTTTTTGAAAACTAGTCACGTTATTACGGTACTTAGCAGGTTTTTTTTATAACCCGACTGCGCTCGAAGGAACCTTATTTTAAGATAAAAGAAGTTAAAACAATTCAAAACATGCCCTTTCGAACATTAAAATGGAATCCGAATAAAAGCGAATGAACGAACAATCGCTATGGATATTTTTTTAGTCATTCCAAAAAAAGACAAGGCAGGAGGTACCTATATTTCTAGAATAGGGTTAGCAAAAAGTTTTTATACGCAACCTCGTTATGATTTTTCCGAAACTGAACTACGATTTTTGGCGCACTGAACTACTGAGTTACGAGTACCTAGGTTTTGAAGGCTAAAAAAAAGTTTTGTATAAAAAAAAGATGATATCAAATTTCTTACTTCACCATACTATATGCATATGTTAATATAAGCTAGTGTCCGCTTTAAATACCATTTACATTTTTTTTTATTATGGTACAAACAGTCATTACAAAAAATAACTTAATTAACTTTACATAGTTAATAGACAACGAGTACCGAATAACATGGTTTTAGATTAACTATTACTACAAGTAAGCCCGTTGAAAGGGTTACCCATTATTGTCGATTTTATTAAATATACAAACTTATGTGTAGATATTCAATGACTCACACGCCAGCCACACAACGCCAAATCTCCTCAACCGAAATTAAAGATTATTTAATTGACATTAAATTTGATAATCTGCTGAGAAAACACGACATTCCATAATAGCCGGCCGCCGAGCCACACTCATTATAAGTATAAAGATAGACTTAACAAACTAACGCCAGTGTACAATTAAAACAAACAAGTGAGTGCCATGGATCACACTCCTGCAAGGAAAACAATATTGATTTTATAATGTTACCTAAATATTATCTTAAAATGTGTCCCAATAATAGTACAGTATAATAGTCTACTTTGTAGTATACGGTTGTCAAGTATTACACCTTGGAGTATTTGCTTAAATAGTTTTTAAAAATTAAATTTTTAAGTTTACTTACATCATCCTGTATAACAACTTCAACTCTATCAGTTAAGGCCATAACAACTTTGGCATCCAAAACACACTCTTTTCAATTTTTACTGCTTTGTCAGCAGATGACAGGACACCCCTATTTCAAACATATGTGGTCTGCCTACAACTCCATTATACCGCCAATTCACTTTTTATTACCGAGCTGTCACGCTAAAATACCTCTTATATCAAATAAATAAGGTCTACATTATTTTAACTCAATTGAGCCATGTCTACAATGCGGACGATGAAGGCATTGTGATTGCTATTTGATTTCAACTCATTTATTTCAACGAGTGCTGTAATATTTCTGACTAGTTTCGGCGGAAAATTGATTTTTGTATTCGATAAAAAAATGCAGTACCTATGTATTTTTCACGTTTTTATGAGGTAATCATAGGAAAGGTTCTGTACTAGCGACGAAAACCGTTTTTATAAATTGCTTTTATACGAGGTTTTGTACTTTCCCATACCAAAAGGACGACACACATATAGATAACATTTTCACTGTGTGAATTAGGAATTTTAACATGAGGTATTTTGTCAGAGTTCAGGTTATAATGAACATATACTATCATTTAGAAATTTTCTTTTGTAATTTCTATAAAGGTTTATATGATCTTTTTTTATACTCGTATGTATAGAAGCTTTCATGCCACTTACTAAGTTTAAGTGAAGCCATTAAATTGAATTAGTTACTACGGAATTGTATAGAAGATTTACAAAAAAGTCTATGACAGTATATCTCCGAAAGATATCTTGCAATGACCATTTTTATTTTATTGCACTCGTCTAAAACAGTAATAAAAAAACTCAATCAATTCTAATCTCCGAACTGTCGCGTATGTAGACTGTAACAAACAATAACATTTATATTAAATAAATAAATAAATAAATTGTTTCCACAATCACACCAATTATCTAGCCCCAAACTAAGCAAAGCTTGTGCTATAGCGACTAGATAACGGATAAACATACTTAAATACGTTTATAAACATCCATGACTTAGGTGCAAAATGCTCGTGCTCATCACACTAACATTTGCCCCTCGCGGGGTTCGAACCCGCAACCGCCAGGCATTGTAGTCCGGAGCGCGAACAACTACACCAGACGGTCGTCAATATTGGCTAAAAGGTAAAATAATTAACGATAAAAATAACCAACAAACAGAGAAACGGTCGCCATGAAACAAGAAACAAATAAAAGGCACAATACTTGATACCACCGGTTCAATCTGGTAAAAGAACTAAAAATCACTTCAATACTGCGAACGGCAACGCAGGGTGGCACTCGCACTAATCTGGATAAGAATAAAAAAGCTGGGCAAGCCACGAACCTTTTTTCTAGAAGGGTTCCGTGCCGTAGGTTTAATGGACACTATACAAAGTTAAGTACATTAAGAAAGAGGAAAGTGGTGCATAGTACTTAATAAAGAAGTAATCTAATTAAAACATAATTAGGTTCTAGTGTCAATTTCTTAAGGCCTTTCTCACAATTGCAGCCAGCTACACTACAATGCATACTAATTTTAATTATAATTTAAAAAATTGCCAGGTGTAAGTCGAACCAATTATTTGGTAAAAATAATAAAATAAACTTTTCATTATACAATTTATATAAAAAGCTTGTCGCGAGATTTATTTGTGTATTTTTTTTGAGTTGCAAGATTTCATGCCAACAACATAATTACCTTTCAAGTTTAAAATCTTGTAATAATGGTGAAACATAGTATTGTTAAAAGGTTTATTTGTTGGTGAAATGGTAATGGTTAGAGCACACGTTGCGAGGTTAGTGGCTGGTCGTGAACTGTCTCTTTATTATTAACTAGCAGCTCGTCCTGGCTTCGCACGGGGTAGACAATTATCGCTAATAGTTTCGGCAGCGCATTCGACGAAAGACATTTTAAGACTCATTTTTCTACACCTTCGGTTACATTGTTCAAATTTTACCAAGGATCCCTTATTTTTTTCAAAATGAAATGTAGCCTATGTCAAATTGGAAGAATGTAGCATTCTATTGGTGAAAGAATTTTTTAAATCGGCCCAGTACTTTTTGAGCCTATTCATTACAAACATACAAAAATAGGTACAAATCTTTCCTCTTCATAATATTAATATAGATTATACTAAAACTAAATAATTGGGTCAACGTGTAAACGCTGACCGCTCGCGCTACGAGGTAAATGTACAGTGCATTTGTATCAAACTATAAAATTAACGTAAAGACAAATCAAATGAGCCCAACCAGAAAGGTTAAATTTTTATTCATTTATTTTATTTATAATCAGTTGCACACTCCACTAACAGCTTTTAGTCAAAGCGTGGGCCAGTTACAGGGGGCCTAGCGCGAAAGTGTATCTTTCGTTCGGTCGTATGAACATAACAAATAAAAATGTCCAGTCTCATGTGTCAATCCTTTAATAAAATATGACCAACTCAATTTAGCCGTGTAAAAAACCCGACTGTTTTCAATTGTTCATAAATTGTCAAACCTTTGATACGGGGAATGGATGTTGATCGGTTAATACGACCGACCGAACGATACACTTTCGCGCTAGGCCCCCAGTTTTATAACTATTTAAAAAAAAACTATTACATACTAAAACTTACATACCTACTGTAACTATTATTATTAGCTATGAAACGCCACGAAACAATTATACTTATTATCAAACTTTTGTTTGATAGCATCAAATATTGTATTAATTATCCGGATAACAAGTAGGTACTTACGACATTTCAAATCAGTACGATTATTAGAAATAATTAAAACTGTCTGATTTAGACTACAATTTCGTTGAAACAAATGGAGCTAATAAAATTTGTTAAAATAGCGTTGTTTTTTTGTAATCATACGGAACCCTAAAAGAGTCTGACTATATTTTCGCAAGCGTAGGTTTCGGCTTTCAATGGCCGAAAAAGTCATCCAATGAAAAAATAAATGACTCCACGTAAGGCAATGGGAGTAACAAACTTTCGGGCACTTTTATTGTTAGTGAACTTTTACAGACTCAAAACTTTGCAAATAAAATAGGTTTTATTAAAGGAAATAAGGATATTCGTAAAATAAAGAAAGTCACCGACATTGACTTTCGAATTGTAAAGCTGAAGTGGCAATGAAGAAGGAGCCTTTGAACTTTGCGACGAACTACGTAGCCGAGAGGCGAGCACGCCGGACTATAATCAGTGTCGCCATCTCTGATGTTCAAGGTTTGATCCCCGGTCGGGTCAAAGTTGAAAACAAACTTTTGTATTGTCTCGGGTCTGGGTATTGTGGTACCTTGGTTGTTTCTGATTTTCTAACACAAGTGCCTTAGCTACCTAACTTAAGATCAGAGCAATGTATGTGATGTTGTCCAATATTTGTATTATATTTTGTATGCGTCCGGCGCACCCTGGGTAATGTCTGCGGATAGCAAGTCGGTAACGCAGACTATCTGATCCTTCCAAATACTCCCTACCAACGGTCCTTTCCAGGGTCACCAAAAAAGCCTTTGTCAAGGCTTCGACTCCATGACGTACAAAAGCCATCACTGTCGAAACCAGCGTAAATCGACCAACGATTCTAATATCTTTGAAGTCAAAACGCAAAGAATAAGAAGAAGAATATAAAACCGCACAGATGCCAACTGTTGGGGATGAAATGTTATCGAAAAGAAACCACGAACTGGTAGACCACTTTTCCCTTTGTTTATAGTTGTCCTCTGTAAACATTAACTGTAACTACTTTGGTTGATGTGCAATAAGAAAATCTATTTATCTATCTTCTTTTATTTTAGATAAAAATATACAGTAGATACACACCCTATATTTCATGTTAAGGATCTTAGTTGTCATTCGATAGCATTCGTTAAGCCACTGGCCACTTCGGTCGCCTTGAAACCTAATACTAGCCACTAGACCGGAGTTGGCCGAGAGGATTTGACGACACATAACGAAGCCCTGCTAATTGAGCGAAGACTCATTGTCTTAGAAGCAGGGTGAAAGTATAAATTGGTTATACGAGGTGTTATTCAGTTACTACTAAAATCCAATGGCCTTACTACAAAAAGATAGACTAGTGTTGAACACTTGTCTAAAGATAAGTCAACCAATTAGAAACATTTCTTAATAATATGTCTCGAATGTCTGATGTGTCAACATTTCAAATTGGTTGACTAATCGTTAGACAAGTGTTCAACACTAGTCTATCTTTTTGTAGTAAGGCCACTAGTGTCTTATTCAGAGTGCATTTGTAAGTCCGGGACTAAGGTTAAACCACTGTACTAATGTACAAAAATCAGTAGTTTAACCTTAGTCTGGACTATTGAATGCACTCTGAATAAGATAGTTGGGTTACAATTCTTGTGCACAAATGTAATTTTTTAATGGGTAAATTAAACATTAACTCGTAATTTCTCCAAACTTTGTCATTTACCCAAATCCTAGTTTTCGATATCAAATATATTGAAAACTCTCACTTGAAAAAACCGGCCAAGTGCGAGCAAAGGCGTGCGGTGCATATAGGCAATTAGGCAGTGTCTACCTTGGAAACGATATGAGGTAGGCAGGTACTTACAAATGTGTGTCATAAATGAAAAATATTGATTTTCATCAAAAAACACCTGAATAAATTAATACAGTGCCTACCTCGAAATAAAACCAATGCTATTATATTTTTGAACCTGAAAGTAAATAAATAACTATAGAAAACATTTTACAAAACAAGAACCTAGAAATCCAAGACAATTTGAACTTTTCCTTCTTTTCTCTAACTTCGAAACAGGTGTCTACACTCACTGGAAACTTCATCTATGAAATTTCAAGCACGAGATAACAGACCGTAATCAGCGCAATAAGACAAGGTTCCATTCGGATCTATTGTGTAAGGATGCACACGTGTTTGGAACCGTGTCACGTAAGGAGCATCGGCCGCTGGCCTTGAAGCCGGCCCGCAATGCGGCTAAGGCCTCTGCGTTAATATTTTACTTACAACTACACACGGCTGTGCAGAATACCGAGCAATAAAGACGAAATTGTACATATTATGTTTGCTATTAGGTATTCTGTGGTTTTATGGACACAGAAAAATAATAAAGAAATAAATTAAATACTAAAA
This sequence comes from Anania fuscalis, assembly GCA_950371115.1. Classification (NCBI taxonomy): domain Eukaryota; kingdom Metazoa; phylum Arthropoda; class Insecta; order Lepidoptera; family Crambidae; genus Anania; species Anania fuscalis. The sequence goes on from OX493344.1 coordinate 12,270,129, forward strand.
CATGATTAATGTTGCTACACATTTCTGGCTGGCATAAATCGGCAAAGTCGGGCGGCACAACCGAATATAATGTGTAGAAAAATGAAATGTAGTAGATTCTTCGGGTCGTTTTTGTTGTTCGACATAATTTATACCTACTGCCAAACCGTCAATGCCGGGACGAATATGTGTGTAAAAAAGTAAAGTATGCCTTTAAACGTCCCACTGCAGGGCACAGACCTCATCTCAACTATGAGTTGGTTTGGGCCATACTCAACCACGCGGGCCCAGTGCTGATTGGTGGAGGGGTTTTGTAAGGCCAGTGACTAAACCTTTCTGTCAGATGTTATCAAACCGCCCTAAGTATACGAATATGTGTGTAGCTACCCTAAATGTGTTTGCTCTTGTGATTTGGGTCAATTTGGAAAATTATCAGCCTTTCGATTCTCGAAACAAAACCGCGATCACTTCGACTTAACTTCACTAATCAACGATTAATAATGTGAACCAACTCTGTTACAAAATAGTCTTTGTTGGTTTGTACTGCTTAGGTGATATGCACTGTCACTTTAACACTGAAGTCACTCATTGACAATAGTAATGTGGACCCAATTTTTAGCAAAATAGAGGCTATGTTTATTTGCATCGCTTAGATAATATTATATTTAGAGCGAATTTAAGTGGTCTAAATTGGCTTGAGTCTGGGTGTCTAGGAGACACTCCTGGCAAAAAAACATTGTCTTTTAACTCTTAACACAATGATGTTAATTTCTTATTTGTGTTCACGCCATATGGTTTGTTAACTGACGCATATTTATTTATTTAGCATGGTTATGTAGGTTAATGCACAAAGACACTTAAACAATTGAAAAAAAAACAATGTCACTTTTAAATCAGCTACCAAATTAAAATACAGAAGAAAAACTTCAGTTTAAGAGGATAAGTTTAACTTTACTTCTAAAATTAAATAAGCACTTCCTATCATACAAGAGTAAATACACAATATAGATTTATTTACGTTTCTACGTCTTAATTCAGTTGTCACTTTAAATAAATAACAACCTTTAGTCCGCGGAGAATTATTACTGGAATAGCTATACATAGTTTCTTCGGACTACGTAACACCATCATAACCTTTGAACACCTGCTGAAATTATTTCTTACACATGATGAAAAGTTAGTGAACTTTTTCAAAATCGAAGTTTAAAAGAGACCTTATGTGAAGGAAACATTATTTTTAGATTTATTTGATACATGCATTTTAAAATGCACCACAAAATTTTTAATATAATGTACACACCATAAAACTAATAAAAAAATGTGAAACTTTTTTACTTATTTCTAATTTTCTTTTTTCAGGTACGCATCAAACATCGTAACGCTAAGTGAAGATAAGGTTCTCAAAATGGCATAACTTTTTTATTAGATACATTTATGTAGCTTTTTACATTTTTTTAATTTTTATTTCATCATGGTTTTAGGATAGCAGGTTGTGACCCATGTGTTGTATATCCGTGATATACAACAACGAGCTGATTACATGTTTTGAAGGATGTTGTCATTTTTTGAAGATTGATAATTATCAATATACATTGACAGTGGGTTTTTAATTTCAATTCAATTTCAAAATACGGTTCGAATCTTTGGCAGCGATGTATTCATTCATCATTCACATCATGATTCAAACCGTTATGGATCGAAAACTAGAATAGAATCGAGTATAATTCCGAATTAGCATAAAATTGAATCGCTAGCTAAATTAACACAAGACTATCCAAAGTGGATTGAAATGTAACCCACCGATGATCTCTTAATAGTCTCGCAATCTATTTTTAGTGCTATCGTTTATTTAAGCCCAGCCCAGAAAACGTTCTGCATACATATTGGGAGCGGGATTATTTGGAAGTTCCCGTTATGATGCGATAGGGGTTCTGAGGGGTTGAATTAAACTTAAGGAAAGTATGCCTTAATACAAAAAGACAGACTAGTGTTAAACACTTGTCTAAAGATAAGTCAACTAATTTGAAATGTTGACACTTTAGACATTCGAGACATATTATTAACAAACATTTCAAATTAATTGACTAATCTTTAGAAAAGTGTTCAACACTAGTCTATCATTTTATAGTGAGACCATATGAGTCTAGATGTAACTCATTCTGCGTTTTATATGGTTTTAAACTCAAGTCGCAATTTGGAAGGGGGCTATTTCGCCTAACTAGCCTGCCTACTGTAGCCCTAGCCCACGCTAGTTGAACAATTGTAAGGCTTAATTTTAGTTTTTTTAAATAAAAAAATGGCATGAAATTTCTTTACTATCTTAATATATTTAAGCAATACTTTCATTCGTTGCAACGGGCAGCAGATATTTTTGAAACACCTTTTAAATAATGAGACTAATGATAATAAATATGGAAATTAACGAAATTAATAACAAACAAACTTAAATTATCCTCAATAATAAGCATACATACATAGATACTTTAAATAAAAACATATAAATACAAACTCTATTCTATAAATGAATCGTGAAGAAAAGACAGGAGAAAACTAAAGTAAAAGACTAGGTTTTAGGTTTGTATCTCATTAAAAAGGATGTCAATTCTTAACTTCGAAACCATTGTTTTAGGCTCCCTTTAAAGTATGTTATAATGAAAATATATAGCTTGACTTGTAGAGCTGTTCGTACAAATTTACAGTGTCAGTTAATAAAATTAATAATGCAAGAAAAAAAGATAATCTTTTAATTATAAAAAAATCGTTAAAATATCCAATGAATCAAAAGCCACGTTTTGGAAACCGCAAGAAATTTAATCATAACTTTTGATTACAGACAAAGGAGCGTAAGAATTTCGTCACGAACTCTCGGAGAGTCTTCCTGGTTGGGAGATGACGCTCATTAATAAATATATTTTCACTTCTCATGCACGTAAAGTTCGTCTTTATGTCGGACCCAGGGGCTGCATAAAATCGCTTTTTACGCTCTAGTGCATAAAGTAAAATCTTCGTCAAAATCTCAGGCTCAAGACAAAGGTCATCAAAGGTAAACAGCCATACTCGCAACTAAAATTCTTTAAATAAACTTGATAATTAATTCTTCATTTATATACATAATCCATGATAAAACACAAAATAATAAAACTAAGTAATATTAATCAGTTTTCTAAGAAATAAGTATTTTAAGAGCATTATGGACTAAGACCTATGATGCTATGTGCCACTGCCACGTATAAAAAAGTGGTTCTCTATTGAATTTCATATTTTTTTTATCTATAATTTTGTTTGCCCGAAAATTTTTCCTCATAATTATTGATTTTCCGAACTATCGCTTACCATAATATTGTATTCATAATTTAACATGCAATAAAATTAAAATCCCGAAACATCATAGGGTCTAAACGCATTTTCCATAAATATTATAATTCAATATTATAATATGTAAAATCAATAGAATATATTTCTCTAATAGTTTTTAATCATAAATGTTATTGCACATAATTATAATTTATCCTTATAAAATCATGTAATCAAATGAAGCAATGTGTCAATCGTTGCTACGAATGAATGCAAGCAAGCACGCATGCAGGCATGCAGCAAGCAGCATGCAAGCAGGCATGCAGCAAGCAGCATGAAAGCAGGCATACAGCATGCCAGCAGGCATACAATATGCCAACAGCACGCAATCAAGCACGTGTGCAAAATGCATGCAGCATACAAGCAGGCATGCATCACACAATCAGGCATGCAGCATGCAAGCAGGCATGCAGCAAGCAGCATGCATAGGATCCGCTCGTCTCCGGCGCTGCGGGCAGTGCAGTCCTTCCGCCCTTCCGTATCTGGCACCCGGTTCTGTCTGCCAGAACTTTGTTACAGGGGGCGAGGACTGCACTCCCTCCGCGCCTCCGGCTTTAAATTACACTCTAGTATTGGGCAGACAAGTACCACGGCAATGGACCACGGCGAGTCAGGTTTCCCAAATCGTTTTGTATGTCAACTTGGTTTTATTTTGTTTCAAACTTTATGGCTTTTTACAGAAAATATTAATAATCTTGAATTATAAATAAAAGAATAGTTTGTTACGGGATGTGGTAGGTCGACGAGCTGTTGTCCGTACCTAAGCGGCATTAAATTTTGTGTCATAATAGGTTTACTCCAAAGTGTACTTTTTAAATAAAAGATTTGAAGTAATAATATGATTCCGTCTTATGAAAGAAAACCTTGCGGAATCTGAAACGTAAAAACCATAGCTACCTACCATACCTACTCCGAAATGTTCGCCTAAATTTGAAATTCTTTCTATATTTTATTTTTAATGAAATCTACTAGGCATTCTATGCGGGTAATCCACGTTGCCAACTATTCCATTAAATCACCGTTAATAGCCCTTGTAGGTAAAGCGCATAAGCGAATATTCGTATCAAACGCTCGCCGGCCACCATTTATTTTTTGTCAACTGATCCGAGCCCGAACTCTCGCATAGTCAAAAGCTTTGAGTTATTCGTATAAGAATCAATTTCTACTTGAAATCGCTTCTGACCTTAGTACGGAAATATTTTTAGACGCTTTCAAACGTTTTGTCTCCAGACGTGGACCTGTCTCGTGTATGTATTCCGACAATGGAACTAATTTCATTGGTGCAAAGCGACATTCGGACGAGCTTTATACGTTTTAATCTGCCCAAAAAACTATAACTGCATTCGAAATGAGTTACAAAACCGCAAAATCACTTGGCGAACTCTAGCACCCCGGTCTCTTCACATGGCTGGACTTTGGGAATCTAATATTAAAAGCATTAAAACGCATTTGTATCGTACGATAGGTCAGCAGTTACTTTCCTATGAGGAAATTTTAACTGTCTTACCGCAAATAGAATGTCTTTTGAAATTCGCGCCCATTATGTTTGCAACCTCACACTATACTGACTCCCGCTCATTTCCTAATGTCAACGCCATTACAGGCGTTTCCCGCAAGTGAATTGAATACGTCAGTTAGTCTTTCCACTGTTGCAAGCGCCATGATCACGGAGTTACTCCGTGATCATGGCGCTTGCAACAGTGCCGAAATATCGGGAACTCAAAAATAAGGTACATGGTAGCAATCCCGTAACAAACTATTCTAATGTTAGTGACCATGAAAGTTTAAAACAATATATTATAAATAAAAGTATACATACATTTGAAGTATTTGTGTATATTATCCTCCGATTCGAATTCTGTTATAAGATATTTAGGACAAATATGTTTATTAGTGTAACAAAATTATGAGATTTTATATTTAAAGAAATGAACATTACGACTAGATAACTTTCGGACAAATGACTATTAGACAATGTGATTGATTCGGAGATTTGATAATTATGACAAGTGATGATTCTGAGAACTTTATTTTTATTTTTATTTGAGATGGGCTTACTCTTGACCCCAATCTTGCTCTAGAGCATAGATGGGATCTACGATGAAGCGAGCTTGCCCAGAAGATGCCTATTCACTCTGGACTTAAAGAGAGTCAGGTTATATGCACTCGGAAATACAGACGCAGGCAGGGAATTCCAATCTTTAGCTGTGCGCATTATAAAAGATGATGAGAACTTTGTTATGGGTTATGATTTTCGACCAAAAAAGTTTATGAAATACAATGATCCCAAAAACAGTATATTTGCGGGAAAATCTTGTATTTTCTTTGTGTTGCAATTTGAAATTGTTTTATGTTTTTTTGCAATATTGCTGTTTAATTTCCTCACAATCGAAGTGAAAAGCAGAGTGTATAGCACGTAACATAAAACCCATTTTACCCTCGACTTGACTATCCACCCTCGCCTGCGGCTCTATGCTCTACGCTGCTATTATTATTATTTTCAAAATTTATGTAATAATATGCGATTATTCGCCCTCTGCTGACCTAAAATAATAAAAATACCATTTCCTTATATAAAAAAATATTTTTGGACTAAACAAATACCAATTCTACCCAAATAGTTCACCTCTAAAGAGGAAATCAGCCCTTTGATATACATGTCAAATATATGAGGAGTTGTTTTAGTGCTTCCACACATGAGCATATACCCTTGTAGAGTCCAAAAGACATTTATTTTGTTCGAAAACAATTGATAAGTGACGTACTCTTTGACAATCGACAAAACTTGTCAACTCATACTTTTAGTACCTGTCAGGGCCATAACCATGAACTCTTAAAACAATCTCAAAGTTGACAAATCTGTCAATTTTGGTATGTCATTTCATACAAAATTTGACAGAAATGATAATGTTTGACAGATTTTTAATACTTGAAAAAAATCGTCCGCCTCAGGTGGGATCCGAACTCACGTCCATCGCATACCGGGCGAGTGCTTTGACCACTAAGCTACCGAGACGTTAGTAAACTCGACGAAATCTTTCTAGTGGTTCTCGCTGTCAAAGCCAGCGTATTTTCTAATCAATGTTGCGTTTGTTGTTAATAATATATATTTTTTTCAAGTATTAAAAATCTTAGATAAACTTAGCATGGTAATTGCTAAAAACAAAAATTTAAAATGTTTGACAGATTTGTGATTGTTTTAACAGTTCATGGTTAGGGCCCAGGCCGCGGAAACGAAACACAATGGAAATGTTTTTGTTACGAGCCCAATACGTGCTGGTTTGAGCTTGACAGATTAATATTATGCGTTTCGAATATAGATTGTCAGTATTCTTGCTCTGTGGGGTATTTGCTCGATGACCCCACAATATTCACCGTAGCCCTGGGGCTAAGTGGACGCTTGTCTACTGCAGAGACATCATTCGAGCGGGAAATGTATGTAGCCGACGTCATCTTGTACTCGGTTGACGGCTGTGAACCAACGTCTATAGTGATTGGTTGAAAATATGGTTATGCAACAAAAATAAATGTCTAAATAAAAACAAACTTCCCCAAACTTTAGTAATTCAATTTACGAATTCAAATACGCAAAAGTATAACGTATGATTTACATATAAACAAGGCCCATAATGATAGCACTCATTGCGTGACTGCCAACAGTTTCTTATATGAGTTATTCACCTACCCCCAGTTTATTGCCATTTTTCCATACAAAAGCGTTAATGGTGAAAAATATACGTTTGTTTTATGGAAATTGAAAATATATTCATATTGAATGTGAATGATTTTTTATTGTTGCGGGTCAGAGTTGAATTAGCAAGTGTGAGGTCCGATTGGGATCAACTAATCAGATAGGGTTGGCAAAGACCAGTATTTGTCATATATATTTATTATAGTTATTATGCCTAGATCTCAATTCTCAAGAAATAATTTACAAACAGCTCAAAATCATGTATTTACATCAAATATTTACATGTTAACCTTTTTGTTACTAAACTTATTATGGATTCGGAATGATTAAGCACAAAGACTATCGATCCCTGATCCCTGTCATAAAAATTATATCGTAAAAAAATATTAAGACATACCTAGATGCCAAACAAATAATATAGATGGGCGCTGTATAATGTGAGGACGCAACTCACTACCGTAATCTCATGAACACGCAGCGCAGTCTTTTAGTGGCATCAGGAACCCTTAGTTTTTTTTTCTAAGTCTGACTGACTGACAACGTGACAACCTTGAACCAATACACCCGAAACATAATGCGTTATTATTATGACACAGCCCAATTGAGTCCCATATAATAATTACTAAAACAATTGGGTCAGCGATTCCAATTTGTGTATTTGTAACACAATTCACTTAATTAAAGTACTAATTGACGAAAATTTACACCTGTTTTAATATCATAATGATGTGAGTAACACTAGACTTATGAATCTCGTGTGTTAGGTTTAATTGGAATTAGTTAACTAATTTAGAAGATTCCGGAGGAAATAAAAGTTTGTGCGAAAGAGCTGCTCGTTTTTTGCTATTAAATAGGGTTTGTAGTTAGTACCAACTCTATTTAATAGTGGAGTCGAGACACAACGCGAGTTTTAAAGCTTTCGTTGTGTTAGTACCGACAAGCAAGATGGACGTATTTCTCAAGGAAGAATTCTGGCCGAAGGGTGTTGTTTATCGCCGTTTCCGTGGAAGATTGCCGGTTGACACCACCAGATAGGCTCCGATAACGAAGCCCTAATAATTAAGATTTAAAAAAAAAGTTAACTAATTATAATCATTATTGTATGTATGTTAGTCTTTAAGGTATTTATTATATGGGCCTTTTATTATATTGTCATCTGTAATATTTGTTGCCTGAAATAAATGATATATTATATTATTATAGCAAATAAAATTTAAATTTGAATTTATAACTCTCTCAATCGTAGGGACTTCTTTGAGACAAACATTTCTTTAAGAAAGTACGAAATTATCTATTACGATTTATAAAAGTATCTAGTACGATCGCAACATTATTTGTAGTACTTACTCTGTGTTTACTCATTTTATTCTGTTAAAAAAGCTTCTACTTCGGTTATTACTATCCGTCATTCAACCTTCGCACACAAAATGTTACTGTTTCCTTAGCAAATGAGGCGTGTACGTGAAATACTGGAATATTACGGTAAAGGAAAAATTCTGCTAATGCCTTTGAAAGCGCGGTATGAAGAGATGTACAGTCAGTCGCAAAACTGCCAATTTGACTCATAATTACCACGCTGTATCTTTTCGAGGTGTAAAAAAACCTTGAACTTTTATTAAGGAACCAATAGTAGAAAACAAGCTTGATTCTTAATCAAGACTGATTCTGCGACAGAGATAAATTGATAGTACATATTTACATAACCATCTAACTAAAATAACATACCTGTATTTTGCTATTTGTCGATAGCCTGTGATAGATGTAAGTATAATTGTTCATTAATCTGAGGTCAATCTGGTTGGAGAGACTCTCTCAAGATTAAACTCAAAGTTTAATTATTTATTTATTGAGCATATTAAAAACAAAAGATTTTACGCTTGACTGTACTTTGCATGATTTCAGAAAGTTCCCAAGAAACGTGCTTAGTACGGTACTTAGCATAAGTTCTTGCAACTGATATACGTTCAGTTTTCTATATTGACTATAAAATTAAATTAGGATTTAAGAACATTTTCGATTAGATATTTAAGGTAAATTTGATTATTTATTATCATTTTAACCACTTTTTCTACACTTTTACTATGGTACAACATCACATCTAGATCTCAAAAAAGAGTCTTTTCTTATACAACTAGCATCATTTTTTCAAATTTGAATTTTGAATTTGAAAAAAAAACCTGGGATTTTTTTGAATGCTGTTTCCATACTAAAAGTATTTTTGTTTAAGCAGTAGACAGACAGGAAGTTAGTTTCTACTAAAACTCTGTGCAAAAAACAAAAAGTGGTAAATTATGAAGTTGAGGGGTTTTGTCTTAACTTAGTCGTTAAAAAAATCATTAGAGAAAAATATTAAAAGTGTTTAGTGTATAAATATATAGTGATAACGACGGGCTATTACGGAACCCTATACTGCGCGTGGCACGACACACACTTGGCCGGTTTTTGCTTTACATTACTTAACGTTAGCGGTGCAGTATGGCAGAATTCCTAAGCCGCTAGCGGCGCATTATGGAACTTCATAACGCACAATGTTTTAAATTCGTACAATCGACAGACATAGAGCTTAAGAGAAATAGACTGTATGGTAAAAAAACTCGTGATCAATCTGAATATCGCGTTTTTATCAAATTACTTTTTACAACAAGTAGTGCAGTGTTCGAAACAAAATATTTTAATCCTAAATCTTTAAGCTCGAACTGGTGAAATCAGAACCAGGCCACCGGTAGACACGCCGTCGGTTTTTGTTTTTTATAGGTAAAGTTGGAATTATAGTCGTCGCCGCGTGGTACAAACTATGGAAGCGATTACCGGTGAAATTTAAGTCGGGCGCCATAAAGATGCAACCGCTAATTTAACAGAAACTAGATGGCGCTGTGCGTATTTACAAGTTGCACGCTCTCGAGCAAATGGTCCGTTTTAAAATAATTCGAAATAATACAACGCAAAATATATTTTTTACCTACATTTTTGTATGATCACTCTGTTTTGACCTTTCATTAAACCAACAACAGTAAGTTTGACTCGTATGCGTTAATACATTATTTTTCTTCTTCCTCTTCTTTGCGTGTTGACTCAGGCTTTCATATATATGAGGACCTAAACTCAGCCACCCAAATAGCACTATCGTTGGCCTTGTAAAGATCCTCGCGTGTGCAGGTGTAGGGACACGCAGGGCATGTTAGGAGATGAGTCACTGTCCGGGGAGAAATACCGCACAGACATGCAATCTCCAAGCTGTAACCCGACCTGTGCAGGTTCTCCCTGCTTCGGCCTACCTGGGTCCGAAACCTATTTAAGGACTTCCAGGTTGCCCAAGGCAGAATATGTCCAGGGGGAGTCGTTCTAATAGCTCCATATTTGGAATATTTCTCCTTGTAGCATCCCCGTCCAGAGGAAAAAAAATCTTGACAAATTTCTGGCGAATTTTTAGCCTCTGGGCTGCCGGCACGTGGTGGTAAGGGGTCCTTTTCTTTTTTAAGACGCTCTAGACTCTAGAGCACTAGCCACATCCCTGCGGACGTCCGGATACATTTTACAATTTAATAATACATTATTATTAAATTCATAGTTGTTGTATTGAAACTTTGGTCAATCGTCGTGCGCAGAGAACGGTTTCTGAATTGAGTTGTAGATCACACAAACTTAGTTTTGACTCCGACTTTATATAAAACGGAGTATCGTAATGAAACTCAGTGATAACGTTTAACCATGCCTTCTACTATAATTTTGGATCTAGCAATAGACAAATCAAAAACATGGAAGACGACTAAATATAAATCTACTATTACGACGGCAGTCTGAATTTACAATTTAGGGCGTTAATAATAGCTTAGAAACTAGCCATTGGAGGTTCGAATATTGTGAGAACTCAATAAATATGTACTAAGTATACTTAATATATATTAGTTGTAATGCAGTCATCAATACTTTAATCTAAGATCTCTGAAACAAGAACCTTCACCGTTCTTAATTCATCGGTTTTTTTTGGACACGTTCAACGATGATTATTTGCCACGTTGACTGATTTTGTTGATATTTTTATTATCGTTTATTATTTTTTTAAGACTACCTACCCGCATTAATTGTACTGAACTTATAAATCATGTATTCAATAATATTTTTCTATTATCTTACTAGTCGCGGAAGAACATTTTTTTTTAATTTTTACCTATGGTGTCCCACTACGGGGATAAAGTGTCTCCCGAGTCTCTTAAGCTTCTGTTGAGGGCTAAAATCTGCCAACACGCCTCTTCAAATCGTCAAAATACACAACAGCACTCATATTTCCATAGTCTATACATACAAGTAAGAGAGAGAGGCAAATACATTTTTTAGTTAAGACATGTGTAAGTCCCAGTAGAAAATGCCATAGCATAAAACATTTAATTCATAAGAAATAATTAACACTCCAAGCACACAGTAATTACAGACGACATTAGTTACATACAAGGTCACATTTTGTCGCAACGATTAGTCGAAAGTTTGTGGCGTGCCAATTATAGCGAAGTGATTACGCCAAATATGAATACTAATAAAAAAAATGCAAAGAAGGTAATTTACCTGCCCGGTTCGTTTTTGGGACTTAATAAAGTATTTAAGCGATAACTAGTTCTTAGAAGGAGGGATAATGTGTATAATTTTCATGAATGTTATTGGATCAATTAAAATTAGTTTTTATTAGTTGCTTTTTTGATTTTGTTACAAATAAGCTATTTAACATTAAAAGCTTACTTAGGGTTTGCCCTAATAATTGACGACCGCCATCTCTGAGGTTCCGGGTTCGATCCCCGGTCGGGTCAATGTAGAAAACGAACTTTTCTATATTGTCTCGGGTCTGGGTGTTGTGCTACCGTCGTTGTTTCTGATTTCTATAACACAAGTGCTTTAGCTACTTACCTTAGGATCAGAGCAATGTATGTGATGTTGTTAAATTAAAAAAAAAAAAAAATTACATAGTAAGTATTAATTAACAGAGGTGAGACACGTCACAGGCTAGGGGGTATCTTATCTGTGCTCTTAATAAGAGTAGTTGGTAGATGAGGGAGGTATATCAGCAGTTGATTAATTGGGAACCTTGGAAACCTCTGGCTGAAATGCGCTATACAGTTCCTCGTAATACAAGGATGTATTTTTTTTACTTTGTGATTATATCAAATGTTTTCTAGCACAATTTTTCAAAAACTAGTTTTCGACGGCAGACTTCACACAGTTTATTAAAGAAAGTGAAGCAGCCTGACGATTCTGTGAAAAACAACCGCTATCCCTTCAACACTGAACTCACTCATCGACGATAACTAATATGAACCCACTGTGTAACAAAATAGGGTGTATGTTCGTTTGCGGTACAAACAATATGTGATATTTAGAGCGAGTTTACTTGCGTTTTCTTACAAAATCGACAGTCTGTTTGGGAGTCTCAAACTATATTAATTATTCACGAGTAAGATACGGAATACTCTACTAAACTGACTGTCGGACACTCTGAGTTGTTAAAGACAGGTAAAGCAGCGGGGTAATCATGAACTCTTAAAACAATCTCAAATCGTACGTAATGACGTAACGACGACTTTACAAATTTGACAAGATTTGACAGATTTGAGATTGTTTTAAGAGTTCATGGTTACCCCCCAGGACTTTGCTATGTGCGTTTTCACTTTTATATAAATGTTGGAGACAGCGTGTATTTAACGTGCCAGTATGTGCTTTAATTGTTTTATACAGGTTGAATGAGGAATTGCATGAACAGGATGTTCGGGCCATTAAAGTTAACAGCTTTTCCTATAGATCCAACGTAGCAACACCAAAAACAATTTATCAATATTTTTTCGGAAAGGCTATTTTTTTTCTCCGTCATTCCATGTTGGTGTCTTAGTCAAAATTCGTTTTTATAGGTAGAACGCCTTACAGTAATTGCCTTTTTTAGCGTAAGGATATGCATTAACGCACTATTTTGACGACCGTGTGGTGTAGTGGTTCGCGCTCCGGACTACAATGCCTGGCAGTTGCGGGTTCGATTCCCGCAAAGGCAAATGTTAGTGTGTAATGAGCACGAGCTTTTGTACCTAAGTTGCCTCAGTCATGGATGTTTATAAACGAATTTAAGTATTTTTATTCGTTATCTAGTCGCCATAGTACAAGCCAGTGGCGGGCATTAGTTTTATTTCGAGGTAGGCGGTAGGTACTTACTTAGGTGTTTTGTTGATTAAAATCAGTGAATTTCATGAATGACACACACTTGTAAGTGCCTACTTCATTTCAGTTACCAGGTAGGCACGGCCTAATTGCCTTTATGCAGCGCACGCCCCTGGTACAAGCTTTGCTTAGTTTGGGGCTAGCTAATCGGTGTGATTTTGGAAACAATTAAAAAAAACCAACCGGGATCAGAAAGAGCCGTCTACGCACTAAAACTTCACGGTGTCCTCCGGTGCCTTAAGTGAAATAGAGCCGAGGGTTTCGCCAGCCTCTGCAGCAGCCGCTGGCATGCTCCTTAACTTACACTGATTCCCTAGTATGTATAGTGGCGTTAAGTTACTTACTTCTATTTACATTTATTGTAGATACCAGTTCTATTATTGTTCATTTTAATACTGAGGTGATTCTTTCGGTTAAGTCTAGTAAATTTCTATTATACAATTTGCTTCAAATCCAAACTTATTATTGTTTTCTTAATTTGTACGTATTGCAATCTATTTCTGTCAACGTAGGGTCTCGAAAATAAATGTTTTCCTTTTCTAAAAGGGTTCAGTAATAACACCATTGAAAGGCATCCATTCCTTGAACCGATGTTATGGGACGTATTGGATCCTTGGGGATCATGTGACCATGAATCTGGTGAAAATTGAGACATATAAGGTGTTTCAAAAATATCTGCCGCGGCTGCTATCGATGGAAGTATTAATAATATAAATTATGATAGTAAAGAAATTTCATGCCCCGGACGTCTGTATGTCTATCCAAAATGTCTTTACTGTCGTAATCTATACAAGTTAATACTTTCATCCATAGAAGTTGCGGCAGATATTTTTGAATTACCTTATAACTTTAACGACTAGATTGGCGTAGTGATTTGCATTGAACGCAATGGTCCTGGGTTTGATTCCAGTTAAAGATGATAATAATAATAAAATTAAAATTTTAATTTGATTTCAGTTTTTATTGACGTGACTGGGAATCGGACCCGGGACTTCAGAGATATGTCAAATCCGGCGTGCTCGCCTCTCAGCTTCGGAGGTCGACAATTTTCTTCAACCAGTACTTAGTAGCTTACAAATATGACATGAAAGGTGCCTCATACCAGTTTGCATGAACACTTTGTTTTTAAGTGCCTTTGTTCTATAAATTTCCTATTGCATTACCACTTTATACGAGTCCTTTCACAAAACACATGGTTAAATAATGTCGGCCGTGTTTCTTTTCATATTAACCCGTATGCTCGGAAAAAAAGATACCTAACAATTTAATAACAATAGACTCATGGCACAAGTGTGCGTGAACTGAACGAGAAGATTTAAATACAAGAATTAAAAATCATTGTACAAATAAACAATTTGAAAGCATCCTTTTGTAGAGCTTTCTTGTTATAGAAGTATTGATAATAATAGGTTTTTTTAACTCTTACTAAAGTATGGTTACCCTAACCCCGAATCCTTTTTCCCCTGTGACCTCTGAATAAATAGTCTAATGTACTTGGGGGCTCAAGTTTTCCTTTTCATAATATCAGGTATTTGAAGTACTGATAATTTTGTCCTTCAAATATCTGAGTGCAAGGCCATGACATTTGCACCAGGGCACTGAATTAATTGTATTAAAAATGTACATAAGATATTGCAATAAATAAATAAATGCTATGTTCGCACATAATAAAATTGTAAAAAAAAATATGGAAATACAAAAAATACTATTTCCTATTCATATAGGGTAAACTGGCAGTGTTTGGACAACCAGACATTCAATGGAAAGTTCCAGTTTGAACACATATATGTATAATGTATAACATACATATAATTTGACGACCTCCGTAGCTAAGTATGCCGGACTATATATGGCGTCGCCATCTCTGAGGTTCCGGGTTCCGAACTTTTCTACTAAGTATATCGTCTCGGGTCTGAGTGTTGTGGTACCGTCGTTGTTTCTGAATTCCATAGCACACGTGATTTAGCTACTTACCTTAGGATCAAAGCAATGTATGTGATGTTGTCCAATATTTATTTATGTATCAAAAATGCACTTAGCTGTTGCCATCTACAATAAATCCAGTGTACTATATCAAGGAAAAATAAGCAGTAGAAGTTGATTCTAACAATATATGTTGTTATAATTACTTTTAAACTTTCGCGTTGCATAATTTAAAACTTAATAAAACGGGAATTAACGCGATCATAATTTAGGTACAAAATGTTAACTCCCTGACGTTTCGATCGGATTACACCGACCGTGATCACAGGCTGACTGGAACAGCGATTTCTTCACTCCGTATATGAGAGGCAGATTCTTCATCTCCCCTTATAATATTATTTTCACGCCGTCATAATTCCCGTTTCATTGAGTTTTAAATATATATTGTTCTTAGCCATTAGTGTTCTCAATATATGTGTTTAATAACCTGGACTGTGTACCGGTTTACCCTACCAGTTACGGTTGTTTCTTGACTGTCATCAGTGAAAAATCAAATCAAAGAAACAATACCTACCATCTGAAAAAAAAGTTTAGTAACTTCGGTGGGATTAAACTATGAACATCCACTGTTTTTTATTTTAAAAGATACGGCCTTCACAGTCATTGCTTGCCCGCTGCCTTTAATGATGTCACCAAAAGAGCTCCTGCCAGCCTCAATGTTCCTCCACGCTGGAACCTCGTGGGTTGATGTGGTGGTAGTCTGGCAACTCATTGATACTTTCTTTCTTGTTTGTTTTACCTGCAGCGGAGAGAGAATAGCAATTAGTGCAAACACGTCCATAACCATGTAGGTACTTGTCTACTTAAGTAATATTCGGCATTTAGCATTGCGAATTAACACATTTTAAACCTCCATGGCTAGCCCCGACTCAAAAAATAACTGATTACATGTTTTAGTAAATATTATTTTTCGATTTTTAGTTTATTTTTGAAGTATAAGTAATAAAACTTTATTTTTTATTCTAGTTAAAATTGTCCCCTGTATTTTAATATATTTTGCGTCTTGCTATAGACATCGTATTACCATTCTTATAAACCATATTTCATTTATCTTTGAAGGATAAGTAGAGTGAAATGTTCATTGCTAATCTTTCTTAGGTCGTACAAGATCTCTAATCACTGAGTTATCAGGGCATAAACTTGCCAGCTGTCAAAACATCTCTCCAATATCCAAATTTGCTGAGCAAAAGCTAATGACCTTAAATACCTAACTTCTGAAGAGATAAGCCTCGGATACGAAGCCTAGAATCACAAATCATTTAAATAGCTCGCTTAAGGCATAATTGAGATGGACGTAGTGGGCCTACACGCGTAATGTTGAGTAGATAGATGGATTTTTGTTTTTAGCAATTACCATGCTAGGTTAATCTAACGTCACCAAGATTTCGTCGAGTTGACTAACGTCTCGGTAGCTTAGTGGTCAAAGCACTCGCCCGGTATGCGATGGACGTGGGTTCGGATCCCACCTGAGGCGGACGATTTTTTTGAAGTATTACAAATCTTAGATAGATGGACTCTTGCAGTTGGTTTGTACACCATACAAATAGTTTTTTTAAATATATTGGACAACACCACATACTTTGCTCTGATCCTAAGGTAAGTTACTAAATCACTTATGTTATAAAAATTAGAAACGACGGTAACATAACAGTTACAGTTGATTTTTACATAAAAATGCAAATTTAGCAGCCTTATCGCTTGAAGCTAACCCTTAGATTAATGTCAATAATCACCTTCTACCTATACATTACTAGGACTTCTATTTAATGCTAAAACGCTATTCCAGAAGCGGTATTTTTCAAAGAGACTTAACCAATTTTTTAATTATTATTTAAAATGTAAGTTATATTTGAAAATGAACCACTTATAAAGGTGTCAAACGAGAAATAACGGGACAGAGCGCTAGGATGAAGATAAAAACCATTAGGACCAATTTATTTTTGCAATTAGGCTCTTTTACACTTCCCATTATATTTTTTTACCCTACAACTTGTTTTGGTACAATATTTTGTGGTCTTTAAAAATGAAGTGACGCTACCGCGTACATACTTTATTATTCAGACTATCTTAGGCAGAATATTGAAACCTCGAAGATATTACAGAAATATATATCCGAAGTTCGAGAATTTGATGTAAAAGATGGACGGGGTAACTAACTTGTTTCAATATTCTATGATTTACATAGCTTACTTAATTAAAAATTACATTCTGAAATTATAACAAATTATCATATTAATAACTTTACGTTGGAGAGTTTGTATATTAACTAGGGCATCTTATAAGCGTACCGAATTAGTTATTATTACAGTAAATAAAAAAATAGCAATATGTCTAATTTGTATACTCTATTTTGTAGACAGGTTACACTTACTTACTTTTAAAAGAAGTCATCATAATATGGCGTTTAGCTGCTAGAATCCTACAATTAAATTAAATGTCAATTGTCAGTTGATGCAACCAGTCTTCAGCGGCTGGGGCGAAAAGATTAAGTTCCCGCAAGCCACCAGGGAAAAAGTGAAGCTGGCAATCGTTGGCGATGTGAGCTAAGGTTTGATTATGGTTTTTAATGAAGTGATTCTACCGCTAAAATACAGCAACATTTTCCATGAATCGAGACCATCTGACATCAGTTTGTATGCTGTCAGTGTCAGTTTTACGTGCTATGAGTGTTGCCGCTCGATAGGCCAATATCGATTGTATATCAATAGCCTGTCGATAGTTGAAGAAAAAACAATACAATCGACAGTCTATCGATTTTATCGATACTATCGATAGTCTTTTTGATGTTGAACAGCAATACAATCGATAGTATCGATAGTTCATGAGTTGGCAGCGATCGAAACTATCGTTACTATCGATAGTATTGCTGTTTACCGATAGTATTGCACTAACAGAGACGTCGATACTATCGATACCATCGATTGTACTATGCGTTCAACTATCGATTAAAAAACTATCGATTTTTCAGCAACACTGATGATATAATTACCTATAGCAGCATGATTTTTTTCGAATTTAACATTATTTTCTCACTTTACGGTTCTTTCGTTAGGTGAACACAAAGGATCTGTGACTAAACAAAGGGTCTTTTTAACGATGAGACGTTAACTCCCGTTTAGTATGTGATAAAGTTTAATTAATCCAGACGAATAGTATGGCTTGGCCTTGCGTAGCAAAGGATCTCTTTAGAAAAGAGATCGGATTTTTCACTAGTCGACTTAGCCACGGCCATGTTTCACTCCTAAGTCCGCCTTAATTGTATACAGGGTGTTTGGTAATTGGCATATCAAGCCGAAACTAGCCGTGATTGTACAAAAAGTGAATAAAACGCACCATTTTATCCGAGACGACGTATATCTGTCGCAGTTGGATTGCATAAATTGCCGTATAGTATACAAGTATACAAACAAAAAATCCAAAGCATTGCGCGAGCTAAACAACTTTGCGAACTAAATCATATAAGCTTACTAGCATAGAGAAATAATTATTTACTAGTGATTTGAACAGTTCTTTAAAAATTTCGCGTCGCAAAATGCAGCACAATTGCGGTCTGACCTTTACATTACAGACTGTGTGTAAGGTTTATTTGTAGATCCCACTGAGTGGGGTCTGAGTTTGAGACACCAGCCGATATTTAGTCCCGAAGCGGTGGTAGTGCTAAGTTATATTTTGGGACGTCAACGTGTGTGCACAGGGAGGGCCAATATACAGTATAAATAATTTCATTTCATTTCCACTGATACCAAATGGCATTAAAAGTGGGTTACACATTGCGATATTTAGTTTTTGTCTGTTTGTTTTATTGATGAATGAAACATTTGTTTAATCGTTAACTCAGCTTAATTTCAGTCCATATGAGTGTACAGTGTAGATGATTGCAGTAAGTTTTCGGCTGTTAAGCAAGTTAACCACATTTAAGTGGTTTGTTTGTATTCGTTTCTATCATGTTATATGTATGAGTATTTTGCATTATGTAAAATCTTTCTCTTTCTCTCTCAAACAATAACTTATTTCTTATTTTTTTTATTATTGTTAAAGAATCAGTTATTACCTAACTTACCTATTTCATAAGTCTTCGCTATGTGAAATTTTATAGTTGTTTTATTTTTGTAGTCTTTTATATACTCTGGCTAATGTATTATATGTATTATACAACATATTTTTTAACACCTAAGAAATATAAAAGCTGTTTGTTTCTTTGAATAAATAAAAAAAGTCGTTCCTTTCTAAATACCGTATCCGTACGGCCAACGCGTATCATGATCGCTTAGTTCGCATATGATACGGTAATACACAGTCATAATACATAAATTCTGTACGCCGTATATTTATCAAAATATTATACGTGATACATTACGCCGCAAGCTGGTTCTTGTACGATTATCAATGGAGATACGGTCGGTTTACATTACGTATACAGTTATCGTATCAAATGATACCTGCGACATAACGCTGATAGCTAAATTAGCTAATAATTATATCTAGTTTGGTTCTAACGGGTTAAGTCGCGTCGACGCAAGATCAGCACGGTATTTTTAGGCGTGTTTTTTCACTGTGCGTATTTTTAAGCATAATACTCTTGATGCCTATCGCTTAGCATCCAATACTTAGGCGAGATGCCAAGAGTAAAGAAACGAATAAACTTATACCTACGAGACTAGCCTCACTGGCAGCTTAGACGGGTGGCAATCGCTCCGTAGCGCATCGATATCGAAATTCGTCATCGCCTGTCAGATTTTATGATAACAATAACACGTTATCATTCACATCATTTGTCAATCTCATACATTTTGTTATTTTCAAAATTTATTATCGGTTAGTTATGGTACTTTGGCTACGGCCTGTACATGCTTACCGGTTTTGCTAGTTGCCAGGAGTTATTCTTTGCGTCTCATGACAACAAGCCCTAAAGGTTTCCAGCAGTGAGGCCATACTATGCCTTTATCACCTATAAATGTTAATGTGTGTGTGCGACGACGCATACGGACGGGCGCGCTCACAAACAAACCGCGCTCGCTACGTATGTATGAAGATGGCCTACTTCTTTAATTCTACTATGCCATAGCCTAGTAAATAACTACCTGTCGATTCTATGAACTCGCTCTAAATATCACCTAGACAGAACAAACAAACATACCCTCTATTTTGCTAAGAAGTGGTTTCACATCTTATTGTCGATGAGTGACTTCAGTGTCAAAGTGACAGCGCGGTTCACCCAAGCGGTACAAAAACATAGTTTACATTTTGTTTGTTTACAGAGTGGGTTTATATTACGATCGTCCATGAGCGAGTTCAGTTTCGCAGTGATTTTGATGTGAGTCTACTGAAGATATAGATTAAATGGTTAAGCTCTGTATAATTTGAGTCGCCATGTCCGTGTTGTTGACTTTTAATTGAACCCAGATTGAATGGCAAATATGAAGCGAAATTTCACAGCAAAGTGGATATAAAAATTGTATGGCACGGATTGGTAAACAAATTGAAATAAAAATTACAATTTATGTATTATTTGCGGTGGATTTTTGGGTGGATTTCTGTACCGGTGGTTGAGTTTTGTGGAAGCTCGCACGCTGCTTTGCTGTGATCCATACGAAAATACAAAATAGGTTGCGTACTTATTGAGTAAGCCAGTTAAAATATTTATTGATTCGACGAGCTCCGTAGCTGAGAGGCGAGCACGCCTGACTATAATGGTGCCGCCATCTCTGAGGCTCCAGGTTCGATCCCCTGTCTGGTCAATGTAGAAAACGAACTTTTCTATGTATATTGTGTCCGGTCTGGGTGTTGTGGTACAATCGTTGTTTCTGATTTCTGTAACATAAGTGCTTTAGCTTTACCTTAGGATCAGAGCAATGCATGTGACGTTGTCTTATATTTATTAATTTAGCCAATTTCTAAGATTTTTTTTGCTAACATTAATAGGGAACCGCGTTACCGAATACGGTTCCCGTCCAACTTTAAAAACAAAATATTGCAGATTCGCTTAAGTCAGGGTGAGCTAGGACATGCCTCGTACAAATTTTGTCTATAGAAATAAAATATATCTCCCTTGTAATACAAAATTGCCTGAAATTCCTTACAAGAGATCAGATTTGATTAATTCCTTACAAGGAGATCATGGTGAATGATTAGTTGGTAATCGTACGATACCCGTTAATTTACTATTCAACACAACCAAATCGATACAGAATCTATAGAAAATAAATGTTGCTTGTCCCGTATGTGACCCTAAACTATTTTATCCACCACGAACAAACTTTGGCGAGTAGTGCGAACATCAGTGAATGTTTCCGAATCAAATTGAAGACTACTCGACCGAAGTCGCGACCAACATCTAGTTTCTATTCAGTGCAATGTAAAATTGGAACCCGCCCCTCTGATCCGCAAACAAATCACTCGGCTGCCGATAGTATATATTTATAGGGTACATTCAATATTTACATGACTCAGCCGTTCGGTGGAGCTAGGCCGTTCTATATTTGGTAGTTGGGCTAATTACTTCGCTCGATGTACGCATATGGCAATAAGTATGAAAAGATAAGCCAGTCTAAGTGGAAAGAAAACTCGTTTGAATTGTTACAAGATTGTATTACAAATAACATGTTGCTGCTGCCTGCTGGATGCAACGCTTCCAATCGGCCGATCTGGAAGTCACTGGGAGAGGCCTATGTTCAGCAGTGGACGTCCTGTGGCTGAAATGATGATGATTACAAATAACGGAACCCAAATATCACGAAACCCAATAGCACGATGATTTGGACACAAATACTTTCAGATTCACGGTCAGTCCAGAAAACCTTTTTTTATATATTGGTTTTAGTGTGCCGGGTAGTTTGGTGTTGATTCCATACTTCGAGGCTATGAGAATTGGTTGGTAGATGTTGAATCCTTACTTTCAGGCTATGAAAATTGTATATTTTTTTAGATGTAACATCCATTTGAATCGCAGCCAACTTACCAGTTCTATAAAATTGAAATCGGGGAAGAGTCATTTTTGGACACAATGGAAGCCTTGGACATATTTATTTTTTCTTTCACATCAACTTTAATTTTTTTTTAATAAACATCGTCTTATTCGTTTTGAACGTCGTTTATAATAACCAAATGCCTTGAAGTGAACTGGCCGACCTTAATTTCATAGTATACATAGCGCAACCGATTCACTATTAATGCGGGAGCCAGATTAAGTGGAGCTTGGCTGTATGTTTACAGTTTAATTTAAAGTGTGCGCCCGAGATTAGATCGCTAATTATGTGGCAGTGTCATTAGCTACATTATTATTTCTATAGAGAGACCGAATTTCAAACATAGCCAGGCTACTTTGTCTTAATTTTCATACGTTAGCGCACGTAGAGATCGCAATTTATGCAAGTCCCACAGAAGCGCAGATTGCAAGGCATGCACTTCATTTCAATTATTGATTTAAACCAAAAAAAAGACGAAGTTGTAACATCGTAAGTTGAGCGTGTATCGTAAGTGCAATGCATTGGCCAAATCTGTACGCACCATATAATGATTATCTTTAGTTTAGATTTAGTCTTAGCCTATCTGCACAGTCTCAATGTTTTGTAAAAACAAAATATAAAACTTACAATTTCACCCGCCACATAAAAGGTAAAATAAGGAATCGAGGTGGCGAGGCGCGTTATTGAATTATATAGGGTGGCTGAGTTAGTGTATAAGCGAAGAATTGTATAAAATTAGGAACCGTAATGAAAAAAGCAGGATTTTAAAATTAAAAATGTAAGATGCCGTATTGAAATATTGCTGTTAAGATTAACTATGAAAAAGAAAATAAAGTTTTGACGACGGTGTTTCGTTTTTATTGAAATTTCATAGCGCATATACCTACTTACAATTTTGAAATGTTTAATGCCAGCTAATTTCATTTCAACTGCTTATAAGATCTAGGTATCCCATTTTGTCGGGCTTCACCAATAAAAAACTAAAATTACTTTAGATATTTATTCCACTTTTTCAAGTGGTTGTGGAATCGGCTTAAATTAATTTTAAAGGTTTAACGTTTCATTTTCCGCTGAGTAGTTTACGAGAATTTCTTTGTTAATTCAGGGAGCAAGATTAAAAATCTGGAAACATCAAGAGTTAGGTTTTATTCCAGCTAAAAATAGGTTACCTATTCACGGCCCGAAGTACAGCCTAGGTAGATATTTATTTATTAGGACTAGCTTCTGCCTTCGATTTTGCTTGCCCGGGTTCACTATTCGTCCCATTTCGAAAATAAATATTATTTCTGTCAATCCTACGCGAAAAAGGTAAAACATGATCCATTTTATTTACATTTGGAACTCAAAATCTCTAACTAATCACTCCTCAACAGGAAATCCTACAAGCAGACAGGAAGATTATATTTATTCCCATATATGGTTATTGAACAAAAGTCGATCTAGTAACGAGTACAATAAAAACAGTTAGAGAGGCTTGTATGTCAAAATGTCACTTAATTTAGTGAACCTTTTGCCAAAAGGCACACTGAATTAAATAAAATTTTGTAATAATTAAGTCCAGTTTTTAAAATAGCAAATCAAATAATATACATAGATAAGCCAATTGTCAAAATAAATCTTTTCAACAGTGATCGGCGGAATTAGTACACTCTTTAAACTCTTGCCGTATAAAACCGCTCTCTTAGTGGCCTGACAGACCATTAGCGGGTTTTCTTTTTATTGCAAGATTTTTAAACTAAGAGAGGTCTTCAGATAATCACTTACGGCTCACCACGGCAAATTTAATTTTTAATAGTTACGTATAAATATAAGGTGCTTTTTATATTTTTTTTTACGTATACATATAAGGGTTCCGTATCCTCATTGGATTACTTCATCGTCCGCCTATCTCTCAAGACCCTTGTCATTAGGAATGGTTGGAGATCATCATCATCATCATCTCAGCCTATTGCAGTCCACATATTGCATGGTTGGAGATATCCAATTGAAATTTATATTTATTAATCAGGTCCGAAATCCCTTAGAGCTGTGAAAAAATAATCTTCTAAGTCAACATAAAGTCAATTTATAGATCATTACCATCACCATTTCAGCGGACGTCCATAGGACGTCCATACGTTTCATAGGACGTCAACTGCTGGACAAAGACCTCCCCCAGTGATTTCCCGATTAGCTGTTAGATGCGGCATACATCCAGCGGCTTCCTAAACGTTACTGGAAGCTTTATCAGGTCGTCTGTCCACCTTGTGGGTGGACGTACTACGCTGCTCATGCCGGTGCGTATCCCAGGACCGTTCTGCCCCATTTTCCGTCGGTTCTACGTGCTATGTACCCCGCTCACTGCCACTTTAGGTTGTTAATCTATAGGGTTACGTCAGCGACTTTTGTTCGGTCACGGACCTACTCATTTCTTATACGATCTCGCAAAGAAACACCGAGCATAGGGTAAAACCGGGATAATTGCCACACTTTTTGAAAATATGTTATATCTCCCTGTACAATTATTTCATTCTTTTAATTGTAACACTGGTAAGTACTTTGGTCTTTTATCTATGAATTAATGAAAAGAAAAAAATATTACCATCGACATTTCCAGAGTATTACCGATTATTGCCCTCTTTATCTATTATTGACCTCCAAATTTTGAGACATCTATCATATAGGGGATAGTTGCAAAGTCCATATAAATAACATTAATGATAGACGACCCGCTGAGAAATACGGCATCTATCCCGAAAAAACTTTGATCGCACCTAGCCGTCCCATGCAATCGCACAGAGACACGAGACACGATCACGATGGTGGTAGTTGGAAAGTCTCTCGATAGATAAATAAAATAACACGCTATGTATTCTTGAAACTAGAGTAATTACAATCGAGTCATCTATACAACTTGGGAGTCAATCCCGTTTTTCCCCGAGCCCTTTCCATAGTCACTGAGCCCGATCCTTGCTAGTCTTTACCATTCGCTTCTATCAGCAGAAGCCTAAAACATTGCTCAACTTTTCGTATGGCGCCTTAAACTGACTTTGCCAAGCCTTTTCTCCACCTTGTTGGAGGGAGCCCGGGCCTGCGGTTGCCATGTTGCAGTCTCTACCTATATACATATCACCCCATCGAAAAAAGAAGCAAGAAACATATTGCACTGGATTACGTTTATTGAGTAATCTAGTATTAATAGATTATGTTCATTCGAACAGATTTATAGCAGACATCGGTTTTATTAGACAGATATTGCGATTCAGCTATTAAGAAGCTATACACAGCAATAACATTAATTACGAAAAGCGCTGACATTAATATTGATATAAATCTTGGTTGTGGTAAACCGTTATTGTGTTTCAAGTATCTTATGATAGAGGTAGAACTATATTATCAATGTAGGGTCTAATTGCATTACGTAGAAAATCTTTGTAAAAAAACTGTTACCGTAAAAAAGTTTTAAAAGATTTTCACTTGAACAGTATGATATCTGATACATAGCTGTAATATGCTACCGCGATGATTATAGGTTTATTTTTTTTTGAGGTTAGAATCTGAGGTTTAAATTCCACCATATAAGATTTTGATAAAATTTATATAGCCTCTGTTACCTGGGCCATTATTACAAATCTATTGACACCTTTTTCATTAAAATCGGTTAAGTAGTTTAGGAGCTATGGTGTAATATACAAACAATACATAAAATACTCGTAGATTGCCAAAATTATTACCCTTCCTTTTGGCCGTAGTCGAGAAAAAAAGGAATTACGTTTTTTTTTATTTCACAGAATTGACATAAAAATATGTATAGAATTGACATCGAATTGTTTTACGGTTTTTTACCAGTGCAGTGTGTGCGTGGTATGGTTATTGTCTTTTTGATAGCGCTATATCACGGGCTATATCCCGTTCCTAGTCATGATCATGGTCCTACTAGGCAGATGTGGCAAATGCAAACATTTACATACATGTTACTTATTCAAATAAAGAATACCGCTATGAACTGAATATTGACAAACTCCGTGAGGTGAGTACTTGGCGTCCCCATCTCGCGTCACCGGCTCGAGTCAAGGTATAATCCCGGTCAATGTAGAAAACATAGAAAAGTTCATTTTCGTTCGTGGTACCGACGTCGTTTCTGGTGTTAAAACACAAGTGCTTTGTCTATTTACTTAAGAATGAGAGCAATGTATGGGATGATGTCCAATATTCATCGATGTATATAATATTAAACTGACTATACATATAATATAAAAGGCCTGTTGGTCCAAAAGTAAGAAAATCTCCTTCAATACTAACCCGTCAACCAGCCGTCATCAGTTTGTATGGAGGATATTATAAGTAGTTTTTGAACACCAGATTCGATCCCTTTTGGATTTAACAGGGTATTTGTTAAATCTTGTACTAACTACTACTAACCAAGTCGCTAGGTGATGTACAACTAACAGACGTAACACTTAGTACTGATAACATAGAATCAAACGTTCAGCTCCTAACTGAATCCCTTAGAGACAGTTATGAACTGGCTTGTCCTGAAGTAACACCCAAAACCTCGGGTAAAAGTACCTGGTGGGGGCCAGAACTCGACCGACTACGCAAGGGACTCAGGACACTCTTTAACCGAGCAAAAAACACCAGATCCACTGACGACTGGGAAAAATACAAAACAGCACAAAAACACTACAAGAAAAGAATCAGATTCCGGAGAACGGAAGGCTGGCATGATTTCTGTAATACCATTAACTCAACCAACCAAGCCGCAAGAATAAAGAAAATCCTTTCAAAAGGTGATCTCAAACTCCTGGGCTCCCTGAAGAAAGAAGACGGCACTTATACAAACACAGATGAGGAAACCAGTACAGTACTACTGGAAACTCACTTCCCAGGCTGTCAAATAACGTCAGACTACGGATGGTCTGACGAGCAATACAGTACACCAACAACCCAAGAATGGGAAATTGCAGACAAGGTAGTAACGACAAATAAAATAGAATGGGCTCTAAAAAGCTTTAAGCCCTTCAAGTCGGCAGGGCTGGACGGAATCTTCCCAGCACTACTACAATGGCAGACCAACCAAGTATCAAAACATCTACTACCAATCTACAGGGCCTGCATTGCATTCAAATACATACCAAAAACATGGAGAGAGGCGAAAGTAGTCTTCCTGCCAAAACCAGGCAAGGAAGACTATACGCACGCCAAAGCTTTCAGGCCGATTAGTCTAACATCATTCCTACTAAAAACACTGGAAAGACTAGTAGACCGATACCTAAGGGACGGAGCGCTAAAACGTAAGCAACTACATCCCCAACAACATGCATACAGAACAGGCAGATCAACAGAGTCAGCGCTGCACATGGTGGTGCATAAAATAGAAACGGCTATCACAAATAAAGCTTCAACCCTAGCTGCCTTCATAGACATAGAAGGGGCTTTCGACAAAACCATGCACAACAGCATTAACCACGCCCTACAGAAATACAACGTCGATCCAGTCATAAAAAACTGGATAACGCAACTAATAAGTAAAAGGGCGGTTCAAATAGTGGTGAACACTACCACAAGAGCAAAGGTAGTAAGAGGATGCCCCCAGGGTGGTGTCCTTTCACCACTCCTATGGAACATAGTAGTGGATAGCCTACTGTACAGACTAAACGAAAGAGGATACACTACTATTGGTTATGCAGACGACCTAACAATACTGATAAACGGAAACGCTGAAAATCTGCTCTGCGGAATTATGCGCTCAGCACTTCAGATAGTAGAAAAATGGTGTGACGAGCATCAACTATCAGTAAACCCGAAAAAGACAGAACTTATCCTTTTCACCAACAAAAGGAAGTTACCTCCACTACAATTACCAAAACTATTTAACACAGAACTCTCGCTATCAACTCAGGTGAAATACCTGGGCGTTATCCTTGATAACAAACTGAATTGGGCGAGTCATATCGATACAAAAATAAAGAAGGCCTGTATAGCATTTTGTCAATGTAGAAGACTAGTTGGTAAAAGTTGGGGTCTAAATCCAAAAATCACACTTTGGCTCTACACATCAGTTATCAGACCTTCTATAACTTATGGATCAGTTGTATGGTGGCCCAGAACACAACTGACCACAGTGAAAACAAAACTCCAGAGTCTACAACGACTAGCGAGCGTAGCAACTACTGGAAGCATGAGAACCACCCCATCAGCCGCGCTCGAGTTCCTCCTAAACTTGAGACCGTTAGATCTCATCATACAGGAGGAAGCACAGTCAGCCGCCCTGAGACTAAGAGCAAACGGACTATGGAAACAAAACATAGAAACAACACACTCAAAAGTTCTGCAGGAGGTCCTAAAGGAATTACCACTCCTCGAGGCGCCCATGGACAGAACTCCGTGTCAACACATCTTCGATCGAAGATACAATATCCAACTCACAGAAGAACCAAAAGACAACTCTGGCGTCGATGAAGTTAGGATATATACAGACGGCTCAAAAACGGCACACGGTACCGGAGCCGGCGTCTTCTCGAATGATTTAAACATAAACATATCGACCACACTAGACAAGTTAAACTCCATCTTCCAGGCAGAATGCATTGGTATAACCAAAGCGGCACAGGCGGTTGCAGCCAGAGACGTCCGAGATCTTGGCATAAAAATTGTCTCGGATAGTGCATCCGTACTCCAAGCCCTACAAAACAATGTCGTAACCTCCGCACTCATACTAGAGTGTCACAATGCACTCCAATCCATTGCAAACACGAACAGAGTAGTTCTGCAATGGATCAAAGGACACAGCAACTCACTGGGAAATGACACCGCAGACGAACTGGCCAAAAGAGGATCGAAGGTAGTAGTCCATGGACCGGAACCACTACTGCCTATACCTCAGGCCCAAATTAAAACGTGGCTGCGTGAAAGAACCACAGGAACCCACCATACCGAATGGATGAACAGTGTAGGATGCAGGCAAACAAAAGATGCAATTCCGGCAGCATCAAAAAAGCTCGCCCGCAGCCTCATCAGACTAAAACGGAACGAACTTCGGAAGGTTGTAGGTACTATAACCGGTCATTGTTCACTAAACAGGCACCTATTCCACATAGGAGTAACAGACAGCCCCACATGCAGAGGATGCATGGAGGCAGAGGAAACGCCGCGGCACGTGCTTATGGAGTGCGAGAGCGTGGCAGAACAACGGGCACGGATTCTCCAATCACCAGGATCACTCCCGGAGGCATTCAGGAGCCTGAAGGGTCTGCTGGCCTTCTGGGATGACTTGGGCTGGTTGGAGTAGGGGAAGGACACAGCACGCACAATGGCCCAATCGAGAGGCTAAGTGCGGACACCTCCCAGCTAAACTAACTAACTAACTAAATCTTGTACTAGGAACGAGGTCATGAATCATGTCGTGTTTTGTATAAAACTTCAGCCAAAAAACTTAAGGGTTATTCTCGAAAAATCCAGACCAACGTGAACCTTAAAACGCAGCACTTAAAACCACCTGCTTATAATTCAGCAAGTTACAGTGCTCTAAAAAACCGCCGCTTCTATTATCGTCGTTTTTTGCCGAGAAAAATAACCATTTTGTATCGTATTTCAAACAAAACTTGCCGAGAGCAGCTGTGGTTTCACCACCGCGGGTTTGCAGAACTTTTTTTGGGTGCGGTCGCGGTCATAAGCGGAGCGGGAAACGTTTGCGGAACCCTTTTTTGGGTGCGGTCGCGTTTACAAGCCCAGCGGAACCTGAAACCCGGCAACCGAAATGAATAGACGTCCTACTACAACAGGGCATGGCCTTACCTCAATGATTATTTTGAAATGTATTGATTTGACAGTTATATTGTGTGATTGTTGTTTTAATAAGCTGATAGAGCGCCCCAATCAGCGACAATTCAGTTCACTTTTCGACTTTAACGTAAATAATTCTCGTTCTAATTCAGTACTCATTTCAAATTCTACGAAAGTAAAATACGAGTACACGGTTATACAGTCATTTTGGGTAACTTTTAATTGTGGTTTAACTTTGAAACAAAGTTGTGAAAAAGATTAATTAATTTATAAATATTTAAATATCGACACTGCGTAAAACGAATCGCTAAAATAATTTGTAAAAAAAAACCGTCAATGTCTTAATTCTTGCAAATTACCCTCTTTTTCCTTAGTTACTTAATAATACCTAAAAACCTTTTAATTAAATTTAATATCGATCCTCCGTTTACCTATTCTTTACATCTTGTAATAATCATTAACATTAAATTCTAGCTATTTGGAGTCGCGTAAAATCATGAATTTGGTTTTATGCAGGTTATAAAAAGGACATGAACTCTTTGGGGGTTATAGCGCTCATCAGGATAAACAACTTTCGTCGGAAAAGTAGGATTTATACTGAGCGACGATTTTTAATACCAAATCCCGTCGCCGAAAGGCGCGCTTGCCGGACTTGGCGTCGCCATCTCTGAGGTCCCAGGTTCGGTTGCCGGTCGAGTCGTTGTAGAAAACGAATATTTCTAAATTGTCTCAGGTCTGGGTATTGTGGTACCGTTGTTGTTTTTAAATTCAATAACACAGGTGCTTTAGCTACTTACCTTAGGATCAGAGCAATGTATGTGATGTTGTCTAATATTTATTTATTTATTTTACCCCTAGCGCTTTGTTCTGCTCCTAGATGTGGTTCATCGGAGATCAAACGGCATGCACGATCGCACGGTTGTAGTTTCTGGTTTAATAAGAAAGAAATGAATTAAATAATTAGTGTGGTGGTTGTTTCTGATTTCTATGATACAAGTGCTTTAGTTAATTACCTTAGGATCAGAGCGATATATTTTTGGTTGTTCAATATTTATTATTATTATTATAATTTAAATTTTTCAAAACAAGTTATCACATATTTTGTTTTATGACAAATAGTGTTTTGATTGTAAATTTTATTGTATTTAGTAATTTGTACACAAAAACATCTTGCCTTGTAAACCGCACTTACCGGACCGATTCTTGATAAGAAATTCCATTCTTTACTATCTTATCGGATTTGATGACTTGTTTAAGGGTAGGAGCTCATTATTTTTAAGATTCTTTACGTATATTTAAGGAGATATCTGAAGTATTATCTAGAAGCGTAACCTTTGATTAATAGACAGATAATTCATAACTCGGGCTGTCTTGATGAAATAATTTCACTTATTAAACAACAGCTTTTGGAGAGATAAATTAAAGCTTTTATAATAAAACTTTTTGTACTTTTAATACTTAATTGTATTATTTTCATTCACAATAAAATCGAAGATGAGATTTCAGTGAAACAATTTCGACTGCCTCAGGTCGACATCAATCCCGTTGGGTTTTATTAATTCCAAACAAAAATATTGTTGATTTAATATTAACCGAGTTACCGTTTTATTTCATTTTCATCTGATGGTATTAAGGTGAAAAAATAGTTTAAGGTTTTTAACACACTTTCATTAACTAACAGCTAACTAACGAACTATGTAATTAAATTTTAAATGTAGTTTTCAACCTACTTGTAATAATGATTATATCGATTTTAAACTTTATAAGAGCCTTTGAAAATTTTTGTTTTTAGCAATTCCATGCAAGGTTTAATTGAAGATAAATAACACTTGAAAAAACCTTGATTAAACCTTGCATGGAATTGCTGAAAACAAAAATTTTCAATTGTTTAAGCATTTTTGATCTTAACCAATAGTCAAATATTTGTAAAAATATTTCTTTCGGGTGTTGACGGGTAGTATATTTCTCAGCTATACATATAGCTACAACATTGATCAGAGATACGCTGGCTTCGACAGCGAGCAGAAACACTTAAGAAATTTCATCGTGTCACGTGACGTCCCCGGTAGCTTAGTTGGTAAAGCACTCGCCCGGCATGCGATGGGACGTGGGTTTGAGTCCCACCTGAGGTCGATGATTTTTTTTCAAATGATATTTATCTTCAATTTGTAAGAGCCTGTTTTACAATGCACGAATAAAGTGCCAAATAGCTGTATAACAGATAAAAATATGTATAGAATAAAAGTGTATAAATTAAAGTGTCTTATAAGTAAGCAATGTGACGGTGGTGAAACTTAAAAATAGTGTTTATTCATCATATAAGTAGAAAATAACTAATCCAGAACTTATCCGTAATTTGTGAAACAGGCCCTAAATATAGAAATTCGTTATTTATTAAAAAAATACGAATTTAAAGTGAAGCATATCTTTGAATGACTGTAGTGTAGTTGATACCATCGTGCTGGAATAATTATCAAGCCAGAGGACGGATGGTGAAACTCTTTAGTAATTCTAGCTTAACCTTAGTTTTTGGGCTCATTTGATCCATTTTGACCCTGATACATAAATGTTAATAACTATGATATTAAAATATGAATTCAGTGCAGAAAAAGGTAAAACAAAACATAAAACTCTACATGATAATACTACTCGTAGAAACAAAGAATTTGTGTTAACGAGATTTGTACAAAAAAAACAACAAGCATTTTAGGGTTCAGAATTTCAAAAAAATGTTTTATTCTTCACAAAACGCTATCTCTCATACCTGACGGCCCCAAAGATAACCGCTCTTTTATATGAAGCGAAACTTCGGCCATATGTTTCACTTTTTCCGAGCTCTTTATGCAAATCCGTCTTTTGCAGGAACATGTATTGTCCGTAAGCATTTGGGTGACATTCCGGACGTAAAGCCCCTCTGGTTTTAATAAAAGGGCTCCTAGCGATCAACCTTTCCACGTTTTTCCAGATTTCGAAACTCTTTGTACACTTTCTGTCATTATTTTCACTGGTCGTGATTGTCTTTTGTTTTTTTTTACATAAATAAAGTAATATTATTTATCCCCTTTTAGGATATTACTCTGTTTAAATTTCGTTTTTTAACAATTACCATGTTTGGTTTATTTATGATTTTTAATACTTGTAATTTTTAATTGTTGATTTTTTATAATTGTAATAATTACTCTGTTGCTCAAATATAAGAAAAATATCCAAACAACCAATAGCAACTGATCGGATATTTGGTGAAGGCAAGATTAATTTTGCGATTTCAATATTGATCCTATAGAAAATTTGTTGTATGTATTTAAACAGAGCTAGCGCCTAAGCCACACAGCAACAGGAACAGGCCTCAACTTAACTATGAGGTAGTCTGCGCTAGCCATACTCGACTACGTGGCCCAAAGCGTTGGGGTATCTGTAAGGCAAGTGTCACTGACCTTACTGTAATGGCAGTTGTTAGGCTAAAATGGGTGTGGGCTGGCCATGTTTTTAGGATGGAGTGAGATGGGCAAGGATAGGAAGAAATTCGCGGTGCTGACGGCCAACCTCCAGTAGTGGAGAGGCACTAAAAGAGGCATTATAAGGTTACTTACGGACAAAAGCCGGTATATGCCAACAAAGGGTGACGAGACGATCTGGTAGAGGCAAGTATTTACAGGATTGGTCACCTATCGAAGTATAATGTTCATGTCCTGGTATCACATATTTTCACGGGAATCGTTTTAAATAGATCAATTTTGCTGCTAGAATGAATTGTTTATTTGAAAATAGGGTTATAATCATCAACATAAGCTCTTCAAAGCCCACTGCTAGATATAAGCCTCTCAAATTGAATGCCATAGACAGCAGCATTAGGCCGTTTGAATATATCAGCTTCTTACAATCTTGACAAGATCGTTATTCCACTGGAGGCGATTTAGCGTTGATACGCTGCGTCGTCTAGTTGTTGGTCGCCACTGGCGAAGCTCGATGATGTGACACGGCCATTTTGTGACCTTGGCCACATCAAATTTGGTGATGAATTTGGTTGTGGATACCTCATTTCGAATCCTACTTTTCAAGTACCGCTAAGCATAACTCTTCACGTAGCATCTAAAGTCACCCACTTCGAGCTGGTTTAAGCTAACGTTCAAGGAAACAATGTGAATGAATTGAAATGGTATTGTGGTGAAAATTGCATCTTAAATAAAATGAATCTCGTAGGTACGAACTATTCGTGAAATTTTAATTAACTCGATTTCTGAAATTTGTATCCTGATTGTTGAACCGCGTTAAAATACATCCATTTAAATTTTATTTTACTACTTTGTTGGCCGTTGGGGCAGGAAAGTCCTTGAATGGCGGCCGCGGGCCGGAAGGCGTAGTGTTGGTAGGCAACAAGAGTGGACCGACGATCTGGTGAAGGTCGCGGGAAGCCGCTGGATGCGGGTGGCACAGAACCGATCTTCGTGGAAACCCTTGGGGGAGGCCTATGTCCAGCAGTGGGCGTCTTTCGGCTGATGGATGGATTACTACTTTGTACTAATAAATTTGCAATCATAAATAAATAAGTATCTAAATAAATCTCAATTTCATTTGTTAAATTAAACTATTTCATTTCAGAATTTTAGATTTACCAAACATTACACAACAAAATACATTTTAACAGTTTACAGTTTAAACATCGCGAATTTCTAATTATATCAATCTCTGCGTTGTATCAATATCTTTATTTGACAAATTTTCCGTTTTATGAAATGTCTCATTACGGACGATGTTATTATAATAATAAGATTGTAGAGACATAATTAAGTAAGTAATTAATAACATCCTTAATCTTTTGAAGCCATGGGAATGTAATTTATTAATTGAATATTTAATTAAAATCACAATGGCTCCCGAATTTTCCCAGACATATGGATGCATATTACACCGTGTCGTAATGGCGTAAGATAGTAATGACATAGAGTTTTCATATTTTATGAGTCCGCTTTTCATTAAATCTTATTGGAAAGTTAATGCTACTAGTATAAACCACTTATGAGGTAATTAAATATTTCCGGTCTCACGATCTTTTTGTGGTGGACAGACGATCTGGTCAAGGATGCAGGAAGCCGCTGGTTGCTGGCCGCTTCCAACCGGCTAATCTGGAAGTCACGAGAGAAGGCCTATGTTCAGCAGTGGACGTCCTGTGGCTGAAATGATGATGATGATCTTTTTACACGATCATCCATCAAGAAATAAAGGAGTGTAGGTATTCCGTTGCTTAATTCCTTAACATTTGTATAGTTGTTGAATTTTCAGAAGTTTTTTTTAGACTTATTAAACATGGTGCGTTATATTGTCAAAAGGTCGTATTAATTGAGGTGTATAGATTACGTTTGGTTTTTAATATGAACTCGACTCGCTTTACCTCAGGGGTTATCTAGTTCAAGAGCATTTTGTTCCGTTTCTATTCGGGGTATATTTTGACCATGGTCATATATGCGGGAAGATTGTTTTTAGTTCAATCTTTGTAACCCTTAGGGTGTCTTCAAATTAGTGGCGTAACAAAGCGTCACGTCACAAACATGTCACAATCGCGCCACTGACGCGCGCCAGACACGCCATTACTGAGGGCACCTTTATGTAAGTGATGCAAAGTCACTAACATGAACGTGCCCTTAGTTAGCCGCGATACAAGGAAGTTTAAAGGGGGTCCAAGAGAGTTTACCTGAGGGGAGACAATATAGCCACTGCTCATAGAATTTTTGTAACTACGCTTTGTAACGTTGCTGCACTTGGCGGGAGAGGGACGAGATGAACATAGATAGATACTCTTTATTGCACTCCAAACAGAGAAATTACAGTTGCTGTTTACAGAAAGATGTACAATTTAGGCGGTCTCATCACTAAGAGCGTTCTCTTCCAGACAACCTTCAGGTCAGGTTAGGACAACACAAAAGAGGAGAAAGTGGTGCAGAGTGCATATGACAACTAAGAAGAGCGGCAACGTTGCAATTCGTGTTATATAATAAATAATTTATGAAGAGTGTTACTATCTCCCCTCTGGAAAACTTCCCGGACTTCCCATAACTTTAGACCATTTGAGCTATGGCTACACACACACCCAGCGTTATGTAAGGGCTCTTACAAATAAGACGTTTTGAGGACGTAAGCCGTGCGTTAGCAGGACCGCACACTAACTGTTGATATTGGTCTTATGTTTTCAACGCAGTTGTCATACAATTTTCCGTGTGCGGTGGGGCAAACGCACGCTAGCAGTCTGTTTTAAAGCGTCTAAATTAAACGCACCCTAAGTGTAAAATTTACCTTACGATGTTATTAATAATATAATTACAGAAATAGTTTATTGGGTCTATAAACTTATAAGTACTATACAAAAACAAAAGTAAACTTCCTAAAATTAAAAACTACTTATTTAAAAATAAACGCGTGTCTATGAGGCAATGAGGCGAGAACGCTTGCAGTGTTTACTCGCTGAATGACTAAACTTAGCTATTGAGCGAGCCAGCATTTTTATGTTCCGAGATTGTTATTAATTTTGGAGCTATTTTACCACAAAGTAATTTTGCATATAATTAATAATTCTATCGGTGTAACAGGCATCCTGTTTTGTAGCAAACTAAGAAAGCTCTTGGAACTGGTCTCAAGAGATACATTCACCGCTTCAGTGGCTTTTCGAGGGTATTCCTAACAATCCTTATTAAGCCTTACTACCTACCCACTAGAGTTTAATTCCAGTTGACGTTAAGCCAGTAAAATTATATTGGGTTGATAATAAACTACAAGATTTTTCCAACAGTGATTACTGCGATTTGTGTATTTTTTCAGGTTTCGTAGAAGGACGTCTGGTGGAAAGGATAGGGAGTTGACCAGACGTTGAACCATAGACTTCGAATTCGCTACTGACCCATAGAGCACGTTGAACGTATAATATCTTTGCATTGAACAGACGAGTGACAGTATGGGAGTAGTTATGACAAGCGCCCGGGGCGCGCGCACGAGGCGCTGCGTTTCGGGCGCTCTGCTAAATTGTATGTAACCTTAGAGCATTCAACCAACTATGCAACGGATTATGTCAAGCGTCGGGCGCGCGTCGAGCGCGCGTCATTTTTTCCTTGTTTACGTCTCTTCTATCCCTCCCTCCCTTTAATTTACCCTCTCGCCACAGCGCCAGATTACGCTATTTTAGAGATGGCCCTCTTTTATTCTATACTCCATAATGTCAGGCACGAATCGATGAGTGTCAGCGACGCATCGTCCGTCTGTCGCCTACAATTGTCGCTAGCAATCGGTGATACACTGTCGCTAGTCTGTAAGGGTTACTGACTACAAAACCAACTTTTATTATCATTATTTTGCTATTATTACAACCCATTATCCTAATCCTTACTAATGACTCATATCTATAATCCCATCTGATTAGAATATTATAACAGTGTTATGGCCACTATAAGCTCAATTAA
Source organism: Anania fuscalis (assembly GCA_950371115.1). Classification (NCBI taxonomy): domain Eukaryota; kingdom Metazoa; phylum Arthropoda; class Insecta; order Lepidoptera; family Crambidae; genus Anania; species Anania fuscalis. The sequence goes on from OX493344.1 coordinate 12,307,502, forward strand.
TTCTATTGCATCGTTAGTACAGTCGCAGCTATACTAAGCAGCTAATAGAATTTCAATTATTATGTGAGGACTTAATCTGGTCTCGCATGGATAGCGCTAAGTATTATTTTCATCATCATCATCGTCACCATCAAGTTTTTGGACGTCCGCAAGTATAATTGTTGAGGTAGGTACCGTCGTTTTTTCTGTTTTCTAAAACACAAGTGATTCAGCTTAGGATCAGCGGGTCTAAAACGGCCGCATTGGATGTTTCATATTCCGTTCATAATATGTTTCATTTAGCAAATCTTAAAATGAAATGTTATTTGATGAATCATAAAATGAGCCTCGAACATTTCATATTTGCAGTTCATCTAATTTGACAGTTTTGTATGAAAATTCGTAATATGGTCCACTAATCCACTTATTATAAAAAGAGTAATTCATATTAAATGTCAAATTGGTGAACCACCATTTTAATGTAATTTTTAGTATTATTTTGTATTGATATTTGAAGAACACACAAAACTTGAGTATTTTGAAACATTTTGTTCCTTTGTGTTGTTAAAAACATTCATTTTCACAAAAACCGTAAAGTAAGATTGGACGCGTCACTATATATTTTTAACGTCATCAAATATGATCCATTTGATGAAATGAATTGCATATGATTCATTTATTAATGTGGCCGTTTTAGGGTTTGCAAATCATTTCCGCTACATTTCACTAAATGAATCAGATTAAAAATGAATCATCCAATGCGGCCGTTTTAGACCCGCTGATCAGTGTATGTTATGTTTGTCCAATATTGATATAATTAATTATAGCTCAATAAAGGTTAATTTTTGATCAATCTTTCTAAACTTTTTGTAAATTTAATTTACATTAATATGTTTTTGCAATGATTTAGCTGATACAATTAGATACCTAATACAATTTAGTAGGGCATGTCCATAATAATATAACGTTTTCGTGGGTGGCATAATTTTTAAATCATTATTCAGTTGAATAAACGTCCGAACGTTCACTTGACAAAACTAATAACTAACTTGACAAATATATTATAAAGTCGTAAATTTTCTTTAAGTGTGGAAATCTTTGGAACTAGTAATCCGATTTGAATAATAATTTTACCAATATTTTGAAAGGACATTCGATATGGACAAAAGCCCTTAGTCCAGGGAAACGAGAAACGAGACACAACAGAAATTTTATCTTTACACGATCTCATGAGTTTGCCGAGGGGTATTACGAGTTAGCTTCCTACCAAAGATTTCCGCAGGCACCCATGGAAATCCGGGATGATACGCTGGGCGAATATGAGACTGAAATATCTAAAAAAATTAATAGTAAAAGCATTTCATGAATGCGCAATCCCAGAAACTGCGTCCATCCATCAAAACCAGGAAACACCCAACACTTCTGACTAAACTTACCTTTCTTCAATGACCCTACCTCGGGTCGGTATAAATTTCCTATTGAGGGCGTAGTGGAATCAAAACCGCGCAAAGAGCTTACATTTACTTAATGCGAGAACCCTTTTGGGTAAGGTATAGTAGCTGTAATAGCATATGTCACAGCAGAATGGGTGAAAGATTGTGTGCTGAAGCAACACTGGTGTTGTGGAGCCAACTGTGATCGCTGCAAATAAGTAAATTTACTTAAAGGTATCACAATTTCCTATAACTTAATTATTAATCTATACTATATTAATATTATAAAGAGGAAAGATTTGTACCTATTTTTGTATGTTTGTATGTTTGCAATGAATAGGCTCAAAAAGTACTGGGCCGATTTGAAAAATTCTTTCACCAATAGAATGCTACATTCTTCCAATTTGACATAGGCTACATATCATTTTGAAAAAAAATAGGAATCCGTAAAATTTGAACAATGTAACCGAAGGTGTAGAAAAATGAGTCCTAAAATGTCTTTCGTCGAATGCGCTGCCGAAAATATTAGCGATAATTGTCTACCCCGTGCGAAGCCGGGACGGGCTGCTAGTTAGTTAATAAAGCGGCTGGTCCAAGTGGTTAATACCATAAAACTTATATAATTGGTAAACAGGGTGTATCGTAAATAATGATACCTACATTATTATATCTCATGGTTACGTTACAACTTTTGATCTATGACATTAAAATTACTTATGCTTTTTTGTCTTGCTGCTCAAATTCAATCTAGTATTTAGTAATTGTGTGTTGTCGAGGTAAACGACTTTTTTGCATAGAGAGGTTTTTTTTTCTTCCGATTTCTACAACGGTGCCAGAGTTTCAGTTGGTTCTGTCAATGGCTACAATATTAGCAGAGAGGCGGGCACGCCGGACTTGGCGTCGCCATCTATATGGTCCCGGGTTCGATTCCCGGTCAAATCGATAGCTCGAATGAACGAATGAATTAAACGAGACAATACATTGGTATTGTGTCGTTTTAAGTAAACTATACTGTCTCAGATCTTGCTGTACAGTCGTAGTGCCTGGTATCTATAACACAAGGTCTTTTCCTACTAACCTTAGGATCAGAAAAATGTATGTGATGTTGTCCAATGTTTCTTTTTTATATTCTGTTAAAGCAATTACCTAATCTTACTAGTTACCCTGTATTTCATTTACTTGACATCTAGTTATTATTTTGTCAAAATGTGAAAGATATGTAATTATGCCTTAAACGATATTTGAAAACAAAATTGTTATCGTTTTTTAAACGTCTAATGCATAAATTGTGAAACACACATGAAATATGTCACCATAAAGTATTTTAACGTGTTAACAGGCTATTAAATCATCCGACTCCGCCATTACGCTATTAACCGTGTTATGGTAGCGAAAAGTGTTTCGAAGTAAGGGAAGGGAACTAGGTACTAAATTAAATATCATCGTAATAAAAAATATAAAGATTTAGAACAAGTTTTTTAATTGACTAATTTTAAAGTTTATTATTCTGACCTTTACAGCCTAATGTTAACGTTACGTTTTAGGGTTCCGCACCTTAACCTGTCAGTCGAAGGTCAAAAGACACAATGAAAATTTTATTGTTACTGAGCGGCTGGACGGTCTTTGCCGCTAGGTTAAAAGGAAAAAAGGAACCATTAAATCACTTCGTCGTCCTTCATCATCCGCCTGTGTCTTTCTTTAAGTGAGAAAATAAAAATCGAAATTCAACGCAATTAGAAACGAAAATCTACTCGTATATAAAGCACTTCCCATTGACCTAGAATCACAAAATAAAGCAAGAAGCAATGTCACAAGTAACTTTACTTACTGTTCAGATCTTCCTACGAAATGCCAGCTCTGGAATTAACTACTGAATAATGATTTCAAATGACGTTATCCCCATTTCAAGTCCCCTTTGCTTTGGGATCCTTGATTTTCTCAATTTGGACCCTCAAAGGGCATTCAGGCCGACAAATTGGTCGTCAAATCAAACTCTGATTAAATTTGTCATACGAAAATGTTCTTTTTAGAAGAGTAAACAATCAAACGAGCCTTTAACATTGACCGGATATTATGTCGCGTCGGTTATTCAGTGGTTCGTTCGTTGTGAAAATGGTTTCCTAAAACTACTTGTAGATATTATCTTCACACGTAACAAAAATTGGCTGCCGTGGCAATCGATTCCACGTCCTTTTGCTGGGTGACAGTTCTACCAACTGCGCTGCCTGGTAGGACATACATTTTCGCGTCGAATTCTGCAAATTTCCTTGGCCGAAAAAGCGTAGGGAGCTACGCTTAATCTATGTTACGTCTTTATACACTTAACATCTAAAAGAAACGTTGATTGGAAATATCAGTCAGTTCAGTTGCTACTTAACGATAATGTTCACTTTCACATTTATAATATTGGCTTGTGTACAACTATAGGTAAATATCATTATCATGTTAGCTAAAACGACGAACGGTTTGGTACAAGAATTGAAAACATTAAAACAATCCTACTGTAACACCATATAAGGCTTATGTAAATTCATTGAAACCCGTTAAGCCGGGACCCACCCGTTTAACGAAAACATCACTGTTGCCGTAATAAAATAGACCCTGTCTTTGTTTTTTGTCTGAAAAGAAAAAGGACGATATGATATTTGAATAAAAGACGCCTGATTTCAGCGACAATGAATTTGTAGATTTCTCCCTGAGATTTGTCAGCTCCTTTCTTCGAAGTTCTTTTTTATCTGCACAGATTGTTCGAAAATGAGCAAGTAATTTTCAGTTTTCGCATAATATTCTTTACGAGTGAATTCGTCGAATACGTGTGAATTGTATCAAAAAATGGAGTAAAAATCGAATACTGAAATGAGTGTCTAGTCTGATAAGGTCTGTCATCACGACTAAAGTCAAGCTAACTGAATTCGTTCCTAAATTCCTTTTCCGTCATTTTCGTATATTATTTCCTTATAATCTCGTTTCCTATGGCAACACACAAGCCGTGTTAAGCCAAAAATTCATCACATCACAACCAACGATTATATCGTTGATCACAACAATAAAATTCATAGTAGTAGTAATGAACAAGCAAACATGCATTTCTTTTTATACAACGCCCACGTTTGAACCACATTTAATGATCCAAAATCGTGCAAAATACATAATAAGGTTCTAAAATATAAATACTTTTTCAATTACTAAAAATTATTTCTTTTCAACTTTTCAATAACAATCTCTAAATAAATTATACCAAAAACCTATTTTTCTAGGTTATAATAACGATTTTGATAGTAATCTTGCAGTGTTCATTTCTCAATAAAATTGATTGTTCGTTCAATGAAATAATTTCGATGCAACCTCCAACAAAAACAATATTTAGCAATTAACCCAATCATTCATTGGGTTAATTGCTAAATATTGTTTTCCTATAATTAAAGAACTGACCTAGTCCTATCGAATAGAACTTAATTTTAAGTTCTGATAAACTTTAAAGCTTTGAAATAAGGTCTTAATTCCATTAGCCACAAACTTAAATGATTTATAGGTTCAGAGCCACCAGTTAATAGCTCTGTGTTTAAGTGGTGGTGTTTGAAATAGATGATAAGAGTCCTTATACGTCATGAATGATATAGTAGAGCAGAAAGATATAATTTTGATACAAGGCAATTTTATTTAAAACGAGAATTGACACATAAATACCTTTTCCCATTTCAGGCACGAATCGATGAGAGTCAGCGACGCATCGTCCGTCTGTCGCCTACAATTGTCGCTAGCAATCGGTGATCACTGTCTCTAGTCTGTAAGGGTTACTGACTACAAAACCAACTTTTATTATCATTATTTCGCTATTATTACAACCCATTATCCTAATCCTTACTAATGACTCTTATCTATAATCCCATCTGATTAGAATATTATAACAGTGTTATGGCCACTATAAGCTCAATTAATTCTATTGCATCGTTAGTTCAGTCGCAGCTATACTAAGCAGCTAATAGAATTTCAATTATTATGTAGTAAGTATTATTAAGTACTAAGTATTATTTTTATCATCATCATCGTCACCATCAAGTTTTTGGAAGTCCGCAAGTATAATTGTTGAGGTAGGTACCGTCGTTTTTTCTGTTTTCTAAAATACAGGTGATTCAGCTACTTACCTTAGGATCAGATCAGTGTATGTTATGTTTGTCCAATATTGATACAATTAATTATAGCTCAATAAAGGTTAATTTTTGATCAATCTTTCTAAACTTTTTGTAAATATAATTTACATTAATATGTTTTTGCAAAGATTTCGCTGATACAATTAGATACCTTATACAATTTAGTGAGGCATGTCCATAATAATATACCGTTTTCGTTGGTGGCATACTTTTTAAATCATTATTCAGTTGAATAAACGTCCGAACGTTCACTTGACAAAACTAATACTAATATTAGAAAGTCGTAAATTTTCTTTAAGTGTGGAAATCTTTGGAACTAGTAATCCGATTTGAATAATAATTTTACCAATATTTTGAAAGGACATTCGATATGGACAAAAGCCCTTAGTCCAGGGAAACGAGAAACGAGACACAACAGAAATTTTATCTTTACACGATCTCATGAGTTTGCCGAGGGGTATTACGAGTTAGCTTCCTACCAAAGATTTCCGCGGGTACCCATGGAAATCCGGGATGAAACGCTGGGCGAATATGAGACTGAAATGTCTAAAAAATAAATAGTAAAAGCATTTCATGAATGCGCAATCCCAGAAACTGCGTCCATCCATCAAAACCAGGAAACACCCAACACTTCTGACTAAACTTACCTTTCTTCAATGACCCTACCTCGGGTCGGTATAAATTTCCTATTGAGGGCGTAGTGGAATCAAAACCGCGCAAAGAGCTTACATTTACTTAATGCGAGAACCCTTTTGGGTAAGGTATAGTAGCTGTAATAGCATATGTCACAGCAGAATGGGTGAAAGATTGTGTGCTGAAGCAACACTGGTGTTGTGGAGCCAACTGTGATCGCTGCAAATAAGTAAATTTACTTAAAAGTATCACAATTTCCTATAACTTAATTATTAATCTATACTATATTAATATTATAAAGAGGAAAGATTTGTACCTATTTTGTATGTTTGTATGTTTGTAATGAATAGGCTCAAAAAGTACTGGGCCGATTTAAAAAATTCTTTCACCAATAGAATGCTACATTCTTCCAATTTGACATAGGCTACATTTCATTTTGAAAAAAATTAGGGATCCTTGGTAAAATTTGAACAATGTAACCGAAGGTGTAGAAAAATGAGTCTTAAAATGTCTTTCGTCGAATGCGCTGCCGAAACTATTAGCGATAATTGTCTACCCCGTGCGAAGCCGGGACGGGCTGCTAGTTAGTTAATAAAGCGGCTGGTCCAAGTGGTTAATACCATAAAACTTATATAATTGGTAAACAGGGTGTATCGCAAATAATGATACCTACATTATTATATCTCATGGTTACGTTACAACTTTGATCTATGACATTAAAATTACTTATGCTTTTTTGTCTTGCTGCACAAATTCAATCTAGTATTTAGTAATTGTGTGTTGTCGAGGTAAACGACTTTTCTGCATAGAGAGGATATTTTTTCTTCCGATTTCTATAACGGTGCCAGAGTTTCAGTTGGTGCTGTCAATGGCTACGATATAAGCCAAGAGGCGGGCACGCCGGACTTGGCGTCGCCATCTCTTTGTTCCCGGGTTAGATTCCCGGTCAAGTCGATAACACGAATGAACGAATGAATCGAACGAGACAATACATTGGTATAGTGTCGTTTGAAGTAAACTATATTGTCTCTGATCTTGTGGTACAGTCGTAGTGCCTGGTATCTATAACACAAGGTCTTTTGCTACTAACCTTAGGACCAGAAAAAATTATGTGATGTTGTCCAATGTTTCTTTTTTATATTCTGTTAAAGCAATTACCTAATGTAACTAGTTACCCTGTATCATTTACTTAACATATAAGCATCTAGTTATTATTTTGTCAAAATGTGAAAGATATGTAATTATGCCTTAAACGATATTTGAAAACAAAATTGTTATCGTTTTTTAAACGTCTAATGCATAAATTGTGAAACACACATGAAATATGTCACCATAAAGTATTTTAACGTGTTATTTAACAGGCTGTTAAATCATCCGACTCCGCCATTACGCTATTAACCGTGTTATGGTAGCGAAAAGTGTTTCGAAGTAAGGGAAGGGAACTAGGTACTAAATTAAATATCATCGTAATAAAAAATATAAAGTTTTAGAACAAGTTTCTTAATTGACTAATTTTAAAGTTTATTATTCTGACCTTTACAGCCTAATGTTAACGTTACGTTTTAGGGTTCCACACCTTAACCTGTCAGTCGAAGGTCAAAAGACACAATGAAAATTTTATTGTTACTGAGCGGCCGGACGGTCTTTGCCGCTTGATAGGTTAAAAGGAAAAAAGGAACCATTAAATCACTTCATCATCCGCCTGTGTCTTTCTTTAAGTGAGGAAAACAAAAATTGTAATTCAACGCAATTAGAAACGAAAATCTACTCGTATATAAAGCACTTCCCATTGACCTAGAATCACAAAATAAAGCAAGAAGCAATGTCACAAGTAACTTTACTTACTGTTCAGATCTTCCTACGAAATGCCAGCTCTGGAATTAACTACTGAATAATGATTTCAAATGACGTTATCCCCATTTCAAGTCCCCTTTGCTTTAGGATCCTTGATTTTCTCAATTTGGACCCTCAAAGGGCATTCAGGCCGACAAATTGGTCGTCAAATCAAACTCTGATTAAATTTGTCATACGAAAATGTTCTTTTTAGAAGAGTAAACAATCAAACGAGCCTTTAACATTGACCGGATATTATGTCGCTTCTGTTATTCAGTGGTTCGTTCGTTGTGAAAATGGTTTCTTTAAACTATTTGTAGATATTATCTTCACACGTAACATAAATTGGCTGCCGTGGCAATCGATTCCACGTCCTTTTGCTGGGTGACAGTTCTACCAACTGCGCTGCCTGGTAGGACATACATTTTCGCGTCGAATTCTGCAAATTTCTTTGGCCGAAAAAGCGTAGGGAGCTACGCTTAATCTATGTTACGTCTTTATACACTTAACATCTAAAAGAAACGTTGATTGGAAATATCAGTCAGTTCAGTTGCTACTTAACGATAATGTTCACTTTCACATTTATAATATTGGCTTGTGTACAACTATAGGTAAATATCATTATCATGTTAGCTAAAACGACGAACGGTTTGGTACAAGAATTGAAAACATTAAAACAATCCTACTGTAACACCATATGAGGCTTATGTAAATTCATTGAAACCCGTTAAGCCGGGACCCACCCGTATAACGAAAACATCACTGTTGCCGTAATAAAATAGACCCTGTCTTTGTTTTTTGTCTGAAAAGAAAAAGGACGATATGATATTTGAATAAAAGACGCCTGATTTCAGCGACAATGAATTTGTAGATTTCTCCCTGAGATTTGTCAGCTCCTTTCTTCGAAGTTCTTTTTTATCTGAACAGATTGTTCGAAAATGAGCGAGTAATTTTCAGTTTTCGAATAATATTCTTTACGAGTGAATTCGTTCTGTGAATTGTATTAAAAAAATGGAGTAAAAATCGAATACTGAAATGAGTGTCTAGTCTGAGAAGGTCAGTCATCACGACTAAAGTCAAGCTAACTGAATTCGTTCCTAAATTCCTTTTCCGTCATTTTCGTATATTATTTCCTTATAATCTCTTTTCCTATGGCAACACACAAGCCGTGTTAAGCCAAAAATTTATCACATCACAACCAACGATTATATCGTTGATCACAATATTAAAATTTATAGGTAGTAGTAATGGACAAGCAAACATGCATTTCTTTTTATACAACGCCCACGTAGGAACCACATTTAATGATCCAAAATCGAGCAAAATAAATAAAAAAAAATAAAATACAAATACCTTTTTTAATTACTAAAAATTCTTTCTTTTCAGCTTTTCAATAACAATCTCTAAATAAATTATACCAAAAACCTATTTTTCTAGGTTAGGTATTATAATAAGGATTTTGATAGTAATCTTGCAGTATTCATTTCTCAATAAAATTGATTATTAGTTCAATGAAATAATTTCGATGCAACCTCCAACAAAAACAATATTTAGCAATTAACCCAATGAATGTCCTATAATTAACCTGTCAGGCCAAGGTCAAGAGACACAATAAAAAATCTATTATGACGTGGCCACCGGTGGGGAATTGAAGCTTGACAGGTTAAAGAACTGACCTAGTCCTATCGAATAGAACTTAATTTTAAGTTCTGATAAACTTTGAAATAAGGTCTAAATTTCTTTAGCTACAAACTTAAATGATTTATAGGTTCAGAGCCACCAGTTAATAGCTCTGTGTTTAAGTGGTGGTGTTTGAAATAGATGATAAGAGTCCTTATACGCCATGAATGATATAGTAGGGCAGAAAGATATAATTTTGATACAAGGCAATTTTATTTAAAACGAGAATTGACACAAAAATACCTTTTCCCATTTCGAATTTCAATACCATTAATCAAAGTAGATACAAGACAATTGGGGCAATTGAACAAACCATAGGGGATTTATTATCTAGTATTTTTGAGCTAAGCGTAAAACTAAATATTTATAGATCAGCACTTTAAGGCAAAATAAGAAGAATAAATTTAATATAAAAAAACTTATACCTTCTACCCACACTTATTTAAATTCGTTTTACGGGATGATTCTAATGCACAAATACAGGGTGTCCCTGAAAGTATGGATTAATTCGAACAGTCGCGTAGCGAGGATTATTCCTGACTTTGGCACTATGAATGAAGGGAAAAATTCACATTTTTTTCAAGGACAAGATGTTCATTATTTTCCGACTGTATACATGTTCCTAGTTGATCAAAAAAACTTTAAGTAATCAAAAAACATGTCTTCCTACAATATTCTAAACAAAAAAATCTGTTCTCTGTGATAGTTTGTTTAAGCTTTATACGATGTTACAAGAAATGAAAATTCAATCACAACTTTTTATCTCTTGAAAGTGGAACCCACATTCGTAGAACCAAAAAGTTTGGGAATGATCCCTGCTATGAACCAATTCAATGTGATAAATACTTTCAAGGACACCGTGTATTAAATTTTCTCTATCACACATCCATACCTTACTTCTTACTTACTTCTCTATCAAAACAGTATCGGGAAGTACCACCTATATTTTATTTCGCGATTGTATAGTATACTAGTCGTATAACATATTAATATTAAATGACTAAGTATGACCAGTGACAAAGTATAGTCACTTGCCATACTTACAGCACTCTTTAATCAATCTGCACTGGGCCCGCACTGGCACTTCATAGTTGAGATGAGGATGAGCCCTGCAGTGGGACGTAGGGAAGACAAGCCCGAAACGGGTAGCCCGCCTAAAACGGTTAAACAGTAAAACTAATGCGAAAGGCATGAAAAAAACGTTTACCAGTTTTTGGCGGGCTACCCGTTTTGGGCTTGTCTCCCTTGTATAAGCACCAACATCGAAATCTAAAAAAAAAGACTTCTCCATACAAACTGATGTTATCCGTTCGGCGATTTTGTATGTGGAGGTGAATTTTTTTTCGATTTCAATGTTGGTCTCATAGTAAAAGTTGGTGTATTTGAGCACCAGAATCAGCCCTTCAGAGGATTTGCATTAATTATGTCACACCTTGTATAAGCTTACTTTACAATACCTTAGCGGAAATACTAAAAGAATACGTCAATCTAATTACGTTGTAATATTTTATTCTTTTTTTACAGATATCTGCCACTCATCTTAACATCTTGACTGAGGTAATATGCTTAGGCTGAGTTGCGCCACCTTACCTTTAACCATAACTGTAACTATAACCGGTGTCTCTGTATGGAGTTTGACAGACTTTTGACGTTTGTTAAGGTTAAAGTAAGATAGTGCAACCCATCCTTAATGTATTGTTTTTTGACAAAGATTCTAGAATATAGATTTTATCGTTGATTTTTTTATTCTGCTGGGCCTTACCCAAGCTTTTTCACGTCCGTCACGTCTAGGCAGCCAGTCCGTGGCTGACAAAGGTGACCGAGTTTGCAGCGCCGTTTCATCTCATCACAAGCCGACATGTAGGTAGTCCCAAAACGGTAAAAACAATTGCCTGGAAGAGGGACTATTTTTGAATAATTGATTTTGACTACTCTAGTCCACTTTTTACTTAGGACACATCCTGCGTACATGACCCGTTAAGGTTCTTGAACGGATGATAAGTAGTTTATTTAATTGAATTCAATAAAAAGTTGCAGTGACAATGTAAAAGCCGTTATTAAAAACTAAATTTCAACAGTACAATACTGCCTTATTATTTTTACGAGTAACACTGTGCAAACTGCAAACTGTAAAAATTCGCATAAAACAAGAATGATTCTAGTTACGGTTGTATTGTGCACACACAGATTATGAGGATGACAAGCTTTTGAATTTTGCGCTAAACTAACATTGCTTTTATTCATAATTATTTATGTGCTGATATATTTTTTAAATTTATGTGAGTGTTCAAACTGACAACAAAATATTACCATTGACGACATTAAACTCTTACGGCCTGCTCGTTGCACAAAACATGTTAGGATGTTTATTGAAATTCTTAGTTACTATATTTTTTTTCTACTGATTTACACTATTTTGGTGTCACTTTAAGTGTTGCTGTAGTTGATAAGAGTTATCACTCAACTTAAATAAATAAATAAATGGAAAATAAAAAAAAAACGTTTCAAAGTTGAAAGCATCATGTGGAAAGAAGGCCCCAGAAGGTAATCATACGTCTGTTAATAGGATTTATTAATAAAAAGTTAAGGACAACACACTAATTATGAGTAACAGTCATGGTTCAAGACCATGTTTGTAGTTTCTTTATCTGACTTAACTAGAAGTCGAACTAATCAGGTCTCCAAATGGCCAAAGAAATTTCGAACCTTACTAACGATAAATTCCCTTTGCTTGTCATTCGCGAAAACGGTGTGTCCACAAACCGTCGCGTCGCTTGTAATTCGTTGCTTTATTTTTCACGACATGAACTTTTGACTGCTGACTTGCTATTTCCTTCTGACTTATTACATTTTTAGATGACAGTATTTCGCGATAGTATTTTGTTTATTCCAGATTATAGTGGAAGACTGCTCTAACAATGAAAGGTTTTATAAATAAATAAATAAATTGTTTCCACAATCACACCAATTATCTAGCCCCAAACTAAGCAAAGCTTGTGCTATGGCGACTAGATAATGGATAAACATACTTAAATACGTTTATAAACATCCATGACTTAGGTGCAAATGCTCGTGCTCATCACACTAACATTTGCCTCTCGCGGGATTCGAACCCGCAACCGCCAGGCATTTTGATTTATAGTATATGTATGTAGGTTATTTGCATGGGGTTAAATAACATTCTGAATTTCATGATTATGTAGTTAGGCAATAGTAAAGTAAGCCTATATACGTCCCAACAGGCACTGGCCTTACCTCAACTATGAGGAGGTTTGAACTATACTCCACCAAGCGGACCCAGAGAGTTGTTGGCCTCCCTGTATCTAACCTTAGTCAGATGTGAACATATTAACTAGGCTTCACGACTAGTTCCAAGAGATATTAGCAAGGACTTCCGAGGTACGAACATGCTTCTGATAAATGTCACTGAATATGGCTGAATGGCCACCCATCCACTCACAACCGCGGCGTACGTTGCCCTGACTACTAGATATATGATAGCTAGATAAGTTTTTTAAATACATTTCTACTTATTGAAGTAAAATAGCTTTATATAGTAAGATAAATTTGTAACTAATATAAACGAATTGGTGGTTTCAATGTAAAACTTATTAAGAGTACGTATTCCACCTGTTAAAAGTTGATTGACCAGCTTGTCGATCCTCTAAAGTTTAGAAGATCACTTCGAAATCACTTCACTAATTGACGATTAATAATGTGAACCAACTCTGTAACAAAATAGTCTATGCTTGTTTGTACTGCTTAGGTGATACGCGCTGTCACTTTAACACTGAAGACACTCATGGAGAAAAATAGTAATGTGAACCCACTTCTTAGCGAAATAGAGGCTATGTGTGTTTCTATCGCTTAGGTGATATTTAGACCGAGTTTACTTGCGTTGTTTTAGAGAATCGATCCCCTGAAAAAAATTATTGTAGCATAAGGAAACCTGCACACTGTTGGTATCTCTGCATTAGTGAGTGAAATAGAGAATGCAATTTGCCAAGAGAATCGTTTACAAAATTACCAGCCAAACATCAACCAGCATTCAGTTTGATTCGATTTCAAATGGGATCCAAATAGTGGTGTTAATTCGATTGACGGTTCGGTTGGCTGCAGATAACGAACTTTACTAAATAGGATCAGTTCTGGGTGTGCCGGTTACATCGAGCTCTAAGATCAGCAATTATGGACTACGTATTGTTTTCCAAAACTTAGTATTTAAAAAAAAAAAGAGAAAATGTAATCATTGTGCTTACAATTTCCGCTAATGATTAAAATTTAATTAGGGGATTTCCGCAAAGTAACGCCTGATTCTATTAATTTTAGTAATTTTCAGTAAATTTGGTATAAAGTGTTGATTTTTTTCATCAAGTATTATAATTATCATGAATAAACCTTGCATTTAATTGCAAACAAACAAAATTTAAACATTTGCAATATTCTAAGAAAATCTTAGGTATTCTCAGTTATTCTCTGCTCTAGGTAATCTTTATTTTGGCGGCTTTAATAAGTAAGTGGTAAGTAAATGTATACAGTATTGTACATTCTCGTCAGGCCATTAGTAAAATGGTATTTAATATCAATTTCGAGGTATCGCGAGCATTGTTGAAACCGCTCCCAGCGGGTGTTGGTTTACGAAAGATAATATTACCTTTGTAATAAGTAGAAGATTATCTTTCAATCTTGTTTTCAATTGAATGAATAAGCGTTGAGTTGTATTATGCGTGAAACGTGGCGCTTTCTTATTATTAATGATGAGTGTTGTTTCAAAATGTGTAATTTTTATTTTTGTTTAATATATTCTGAGTCCTACTTAATCAACCTACGCCACTTCAGGTTATAAGCGTTTGGAGATAGCATTTCACGTCATTGAGTCAGATCCTTGGCTATTCTGTTAGCAATTTTGATTGATTTTATGATTACGTCATAGTTCTATCTTGTTGAAGGGCGCCTTACGGTACGTTTAACAAGTCCTTACATATTAATAAGTTTATTCAAATCTGGAGTTAGCTTTTCTAAATTCTTGTACTTTATCTCAATCCCATCGCCCATGATTCTTATTTTCTTTTTCGGTTTACCAAATCATCGCACCATCTTATTATAGATTTTTTTTTAACTTTTCAATGTATTTAAGTAAACAGTTTAATGTAAAAAATTAAATTAAGTATGTAAAAAGACATAAAAATACAGCCATTTTGTATTTCATCTTAATTCGATTGTAGGGAAATAAATAGCTGCTCATTCCTAATATTTTTACTCTAAACACAGTCCTTCAATCATGTGTTTCTTTTATAATAGAGAATCCATGGTTTTGGAAATTATTTCTTGTCATTAATTTTTTTTTTTCATATTGGTAATTTTTTCACACTGATAAATTAATACCCTTTGATCACGTCTTCCAAATAACGCAGCTTTTTTTGCTCATTTCCGCGGTAAGTCTAACCGAACATTCATCACAGTATTATTATACCGAGTTTTTTTTGGTTTCGGAGAAAGAATTGGGTCAGACCAGGTGTGGCTTTAAAATTATTTCTACAGCGTCGGAATGGAAATTGTATTAAAATACCGACGGATGTGGAAATATGTTGCTGGCTGATAGTGATGTTTGTACGAATAGTCAGAAACTACGGGACATGCCAAAAACAAAAAAATCGTTTATGTTTTTTGCAATAGTTCGAAAAATATTTAGTCCGTAAACAGCAGCTTTAGTTTTTCAGAGACTTTAGGTTTTCAATATAGAATAAATTTCACTGCAGCTGAAAATGAGCCAATTATTAACATAACATTGCTTAGGTAACCTTAATTTTTACAATTCAATTTTACTAGAAAATCTTATAACAAAGGAACATGCGTTTGTTAGTAATAAAAGTAGCTTCATTTAACCTTGAACTAGAACAAAACAATAAGGATATTAATAATTCCTTGTGGTTGGTAGAGGAAGGTCTTTCTGAACCGCAAACCAGGCCTGGTATTTATTACATGAAATTCTATCCCTAACTCGTATTTTATAAGCATGCAGTAAAGACTGGTCAGTAAACGGGAGTCTAAATCTATTCAGTTAAAATGATACATATACGTTAGGCAGTTTTCACATGACATCGCGGTGGCAGCGGCACCGTGGTCGCCGCGGCGCCGCTGCATTATTAACTCTAGGATTTATATGGAGCCTTACACACGACGCCGCGGCGGCGGCGGCGAGTCTCTGTGCCGCGGCGGCAGCGGCGTGCGGTGCCGAAGTAAGGCTCTATACAATTCAAAGGGGGACTAGCGCAGCGGTGCCGCGGCGGTGGCGGTGCCGCTGCCGCTGCGGCATAATGTGTAAACGCTCTTATGGTTTTTTATAATGACCCTGCTCGTAAAATTAAAGAGAAGCTGTGAATGCAAAAAACTAAAGTCAGCCAATATAGATCCCTCGGCATGGCACAAGCCTTTCGTAGGAATGAGAAGTCATACCTTACCAGGCGGGCCCAGTGCAGACTGATCTCCAGCAGTCAGTCAGACAAGAACAATTATGTGATTGTGGTACCAGCATTGCGGTAAATCGGTTAACTTAGGCACCAGAAAGAAATGGGTACTTTTTTTCTATAAAATTCATAAAAAACTTTTTTTTTTGTTAAATCGGGACACATAACGAGCGGAATCACGTAAAAGATGTGAAGCTTTCACGTGATTCCGCTCGTTATGCATAATCTAAGTGGATTTTGGGAATACACTTAGGTATATCAATGGATTATGGATTACTAGAAGTTGTTACGACTTTCCTACGTGATTAGATTATTTATTTGAATTTTATTGCACAAGAGAGTAAGTATTAGTTGCGAACTAACAGTTATCTAAAAGGCAATGCAGATAAATTTAGCCAGTATATTTTCTTCATAACTTTTTTTTTGGACATATAAAGTAATGTCCAGAAGAGCTATCCGGCTTAAATTAGTTATTATATGACTAAAATTAAAATGAACCGTCTACATAAATAGGCGAAACAACCAAATCTAAAGTGGGTGAAGCCGCAAGCAAAAATTAGTTAGTATCAAGACTCGATTTTTTGAAAAATGGTAGGTAATCGAAACGATCAAAAATCATTTTTGTGATTGTTGCCACGAAAATATTTCAAATTCAAATGTGTGTGAATAAAATGTACAATAAAGATGTTAAACTAAATAGTGGTAGTCATTGTCTGTGGCTGGTGTCAGATCACGTCTTGATAGATGATAGCATGAATGGCTAAGTATGCTATGTTCTGTCTGTGCAATCAGTAAAACAGCATCTGAATCATATGCTGCTTCTGCTCCCACCAGCTTTCTTAGCTCCGAAGCCTATTTAAGGACTCAAAACTCACCCATAGCAGATCATCCAGGCAGTATCCTCTCATAGAGCGAGAGATACGTTTATGACATACCAAATCAGACCAAACCCCAGCCATCGTCGAGAGCGCAACTCTGCCATAACCCTAAATTACAGTCAGAATTTAAACTCAAAACCTCGCATTCCAGAAAACAAAATATTCAACAAAATCGAAATAGAGGTCCCTTTTTCTTTTCACTTAATTTATATTTGCACGAGAGATGAATCTAAACGCGGGATAAAAAGCGATGAGAAGAGCCCCTGACTCGCCAAGTGACCGCGCTGTAATCGGAACTGCTCAGATGTGTATCGCTATTTGGGCTTTTCCTTGTTACCCACTTGGTTCCCGAAACTTGCGTTTTTAATACTTTTGTTAACCATCTGCTCAAGTGGTTCGTGTTTTGGTCTACAAAGTTAGTTGTCGTAGGTTTGATCTTGCAAGGGGTAAATGACCTTTGTTATCCATAGGACAGACATACCAGAATATTTTAAACCATAGTGTTGATAGAAATATAGAATATCCGTATATTTTGTTGTTTTTCCTTACCGCACGAGTCATTTTCCCTCATAATGTTTTATCTCCACGCCGAATAATGGAATAAATTTGTAAACAAATTTAAAAAAAAAACAGACGATTATGCTGAGATGCAAACCCCCGACCCACGAATGTTTTGTCAAACTCTAATCACTGAGTTCCCACCGCACCTACATTAACTTACCAAATTTCATGATAATTCGCGAAAGCGTTTCGAAAAAGCGTTATACTGTCGAGATGTAAAGGAAAAACATCGCAGAATTTATTCAAGTGTTAGCATAGAATCTCAGTCTCGTAGACGTAATTGGCGTGGTTTGCATTAAAAGCGCGACGTTTGCTCGTTACATCGAATCTCTTCACGTAGTCAATTTTTACTGTTACAAACGCGGAATTGTGGTGATATGGGACGTGAGCAAATATGTAGTGAAAGAAATATCACAGTGATGTTATATTCTGGGCTCTTTTGACCTGTATGTGAATGGTATCGTTTTAGGTATCAATTATAGATTTGACTGGTTGACTATATCTTAACACATTAATTTATTTCTTATTAAAATCTATTAGGCCCTATTTTATTCTATCTTTTTTTGGAATTTTCAGAAATGTTCAAATACAATTTGTTTTTACGAGTGAGCCAATATTAAATAAGAAACGTGTCTGCCTTGTGTATTTTTGGAAACATCTCTAAAAACCTGCTAATACCGTCGCTCGTATTACATTTTTGGATGTCATTCATTCATTTTCATCCAGTCATTTAATGATAAGAGAAACCCATTAAAATCAAACTTTCCATTTGATTGTAAAGAACTATTCTGTGGTTAGGTATTTAACATTGTAGGTAGGTACTAGCTTTAATTTATCGAATTAAATTTCCGTCGCTATATCCTATTTTACTAATCCAGTAAATAAATAATAGTATGAATCCATTCAGCAGCTGTTTGTGACTGATTTTCAAAAGAACAACCGTACAACAGATTTTTTGGAAAAAATATTCTTTTGTTAAAAAAAAAGCGGTTAAAAACCGCAGCCTTTTCTACGTTCAGTGCGTAGCCGCGGATTCTTTAATCTCTGTGCTCACAGCGCAAAATAAAAGCCCCCAGTTCCCACTCTGTTTTTCATTTCGTAGTAATTTGTGTATTTCACGCGACAGCGAGCCGCGGCTGTTGTTGCTTAGATGTTTAAGGGTCCGTATCAAGATTTGAGATATCAGGACCCTTGGCCAGCCATTTGTTTGGACCGTTGATTTATGTTTGGTTTAAATTATTATCACTTATCTTATCTGTTATCTTGGAACTGAATTTAATCGATCGTTATAGTGGTAGAACGAAATTGTTAATATCTAATAATTAGCTAGCCATGGCATAGGGTTAGGAAGATGAAAATGAAAAATGAAATACTCATTTGCATAAAACACGGTATACATACAATTATAGTTTTATAATAAAAATAGTGTACAAGCGTGTTTTACCGAACTATCGGTGGGCAAAATTTCATAAATTGAATGTCATCGTGTCTAATATTAAATAAAAAAATAGCAAAAAGAGCAAAACAATATAATGTCCATTACATAAAAACTTAATGCACATAATGATACACAACGTTGTACTACAGTATTATTAAAACCAGCTGCCTCAGGTTAAAATCCTGCTAGAGACAACATTCTATGTGATGTGGATGTCTGTAACGCTTACAAAGTTACAATAATTCATTTGTAATATTTGTAAGTTCATAAATATTTTTGGTTGCTTGCTTTTAACAATTACTTACTTCATAGGGTAATAAAGAGAAAGATTGAAATACTGTAGCTTTAAAGTTGACATTTTAGTTACCCATACAACCAATTTCTTATAAACAATCCCAACTCTATTATATCACTTTTTTAAAAGTTTAAATATACTGAAATTTAAATATACTGAACCTTTAACTTAAAGTAGCCTCACTTTTGCCCGACTTTGTTCCCGACAAATGTTCCTTCTGTTTTTTGTCCAGGCCAAATTTTTGATGAGCGACTTCTTCCGTTCATTTCTATGCATAGGAGTGTAACGGGTAGTATTTCTGGGTCTTTCCGTAGCCCGTAAATTGGCGTACGAAAGAAATATAGAAGTGTGATGTGACGTTAACTATGTCTAGAAGTCTTACTTTAACTTTAACAAACGTCAAAAGTCTTTTAAACTCTACACCGAGACATTTTAGTAGTTGTTTTCCCGCAGTAAAATAATTCCATCTTAGTAGTAGTACAATAGATTAATAAAGTTTTTTTTAAATTCAAATCACCTGTAGGCTGTAAATTCAAATCGCCTGCAGCGAGTGTGATGCAGTTCATGTAGTATTACTTTGTGCGGGAGCTTCTTTTACTTTAAACATTTATTTTGTGCGGCAGGCAGTACCCAAATACGTCACATCTCGTAAAAGAAACTATCGTTTCTCACGCTTTCGAGTTAATGATTATTTTTTTGATTAGTTTAGAAAAAAAATATTTTATTTAAATAAAAAAAAAAACTCGCATGGTTCGATAGTACTACTAAAGGTAAATCGTTCTGCCGCGGGAAAACAACCACTAAAATGTCTCGATGTATACAGAAACACCGGTTATAGTTATGGTTAAAGGTAAGGTGATGCAACTCAGTCTAAGTTTTCTTTAACTTTATTCTTTCTTTGTGACTGAAAGAAGACAATACAACAATAAGTAATACAAACATAGTTTACAAATACAAGTGTGTGACGGATACAGAAACGCCGAAACAGAAACCGAAACACGAAACCCTTAAAAAGAACCCTAATCGAACTTTCATAGATATTTTTTGATCATTGACGGTGATCCCGGGTGTCTTTAAAAAATATTCCATATTTATTGCTAATTTCATCAATTTTTTGAGATATTTTTAGCCGTCTGCACGTTAGTCTATCATTTTACATGTATTCTTCTAAATTACAAATTAGATTTGATAACAAAATCATTTTAAAACTTGTCATAAGTATTTTAATTTTGGAAAATTAAAATAATTGATTTAAAAAAAGTTTTTAAGCCTTTTTCGTACGCAACGTAAAATGCGTTTGAACATGGACCATTATTATTTACTACAGACCCACGTATTGTCCCTCATTCTGATCTTAGTAACGCTTTTTATGGGATACCAGACTCCGTTAACGGCACAATTTCCGTAGGATTTGGTAAGTTCTTTTTCGCCTTTTTTCCGCGATTTAGTATAACGATTTGTCGCAGACATCAATTTTTGCGCTACCTTAAACCATCACGAAAAAAGATTTTGTACTCAAATGAGCCGTGCCTCGTTAGGTCTATTACTTACTTTTGCCCCAATCCACACCATGGCTAGTATCCTGTTTAATTATTCTCTCTATCCTCTACCTGAAGTTTGTCTGGAAGAATTCGCCATTAGCAATAAGACTGCCTAAATTATATGTCTTAGCTACTAATGTAAGTTAGGTGGGCAGACGACCTGGTAAAGTTTGCAGGACGACGCTGGATGCAGGCCGCTTCCAATCGGCCGATCTGGAAGTCACTGGGGGAGGCCTATTTTAGCAGTGGATGTCCTGTGTCTGAGATGATGAAGATGATGATGACTAATGTAAGTAAGGGGGGTTACATACATATTCGGGACGGCATTAGATAGATACTCTTTATTGCACACCATACAAAAAACAATGCGAATAAAAACTGGAGCGTAAAGTCCAAAGTTTTATCATTATTTTTATTAGTATTAGTGGTACTCCACTGCTGACAAACTGTTCCACAGTTTGGCAGAAAGTATTAAATGTAAAGCTTTTTTGTTGTTGAATAAATAATTAAAAAATAATACATTTTAATCGCTATTAGACCGGCTAAATCGTGCCATTTTAAATGAATTTTATTACTAGCGAGAAATAATCGCTTCCAGACAACCTTATGTCATTAATCGCATTTATCGGCAAAGCGTGGCAAAATCCTATATTTTAATTTGAAAGGAATACGTCTAAACGAACGAAACGCTATATAGTACCTAAGCCTCTTGAGCCGTTCGCTGTGGCGTTCTATGAGGAGCAGTTTAGTAATGGTCTTTCAATTGCTGATGATGATGATGAAAAAATATATTTATTTAATGCCATCATCGTCATCATTTCAGCCAAAGGACGTCCACTGCTGAACGTAGGCCTCCCGCAGTGACTTTCCAATTTATACTTTATTTAATGTGATAGACTAATTCTTTAAGTACGTAAAAATGTGTTTAGAGACTTGATCATCAATTTAAATTTTTGTTTTTAGCAATTACCATGCTAGGTTTATCTAAGATTTTTAATACTTGAAAAAAAAATCGTCCGCCTCAGGTGGGAACCGAACCCCCGTCCAAGGCATACCGGGCGAGTGCTTTGACCACTAAGCTACAGAGACGTTAGTGAACTAAACGAAATCTTTCAAGTGGTTCTCGCTGTCAAAGCCAGCGTATTTTCTGATCAATGTTGCGGTATATACTACTACCGTCAACACCCGATAGAAATATTTTTACAAATATATAGTTTTAAATTTTTGTTTTTAGCAATTACCATGCTAGGTTTATCTAAGATTTTTAATACTTGAAAAAAATCGTCGATTTTTTTTCAAGTATTGTTTTTTTCAAGTTTACTTCAACTCTAAACGAATGTGTTTTCTAAAAAATCGTCGATTTTTTTTCAAGTATTAAAAATCTTTGATCATCAATTTTAGTTTCTAATCGTTTACTTCGACTCTAAACGAATGTGTTTTCTAAACGTTATTAGCGATTGTATTTTCTAGTGTCCATAAAACAATGTGTTCAACATTTTTTTTGTTGGAAATAAACGTTGTGACTAGAAAATAAACGTTGTTATTTTATAGAAAGTGTCATTTCTTGACATACGCTAATATCCAATGCCAGCTACTGTTATGTACTGGCCTCGTGACCTCGTGTAAATATGTCTGCCTGCGGAGGTGGTTTAGATTTTTCATTAGTTTGACATAGTTACTGCCAATGTCTTATTTCTATAGTAGTTACAGTTGTTTTTTGTTTGTCAGTGTGTCACTTGCTTTACTGACAGCGCATCAAGTTTATCACTTATGTGGGCTGACGGCGTCAGGCGTAGGGTTACCACCCGTACTCTAAAATAGAGTATTGTCCCATTTTCTCTAAAATAGAGTATTGTCCTGTTTTCCATGTAGGCGTACTTATAATCACAAATAAAGTACGCTTAAATATTCTATTTAAGTAAAACTAATTCTTGAGAGGTGGAGCAGGAAGGTTCTCGAATAGAGACCACGCTTAGGCAAACGTAGTGTAGGACGCCCCCCGGCTAGATGGACCGATGACCTGAAGAAGGCAGCTGGCAGCGACTGGATCCAAAGAGCGGGAGATCGTGCGCTGTGGCGCTCCTTGGGGGAGGTCTATGTCCAGCAGTGGACTGCAACAGTCTGATATGATGATGATGATGAAAACTAATTCTTATCGACAAACATTTTTTTAAATGATGAAAAGAGCAACTAAAAATACTCTTCTAAGGACAAATTATGAAAAAAAAAAATCTTTTATGCTGTGTTTTTTATCTTCTACAAAATAAAAAAAATACTTTATTCGCTATCATGAAGGGATATTATGTTGTTGAAAACTTATTATATTATATAATCATGGAGTAATTTGCTGACTTTGTTATTTAAATTTCATGGTATGTACCTATTTAAGTCTATCAAAATATTTGTTTCCTTGAGGGATGAATGATGATCAACAGATAATAATCAACTGCAACTAGCTTTGTATTACCTATGTATAGAACACAGATAAAGAATTAGGCCTTACTACAAAAAGATAGACCAGTTAGTGTTACACACTTGTCTAAAAATTAGCTAACCAATTTGAAATGTTTGTTAGTAATATCTCTCGAATGTCAGATGTGTCAACTTTTTAAATTGGTTGACTAATCTTTAGACAAGTGTTCAAACCTAGTCTATCTTTTTGTAGTAAGGCCGTTAAATTCGAAAGAAATTGTGTCATGATAAGAATTATATATGCCGAGCCACACACTAATTGTCACGTTCTCGAATACGTAGGTACAAGACAATGATTGTTTGCTGGGGGATTTCCTAGCATGAGCATAGATATGCTAGTATAGGAATTCTCGTTTTCTGACACGATCTAATACGAGGATAGAACCGGGGACCCTTTGCGTTCATAGGGGAATACCCACACCCCTACGGTAATTAGTTATCACTTATGCGATCAACATTGGAACCTTAAAGAAAACTTCACTGCCATATACCTAGTAAAATAACTACGACGAAGTGCCATTACCTCCTAATTACTTTTAACTAACATAGAAACACACGGAAACCAACCTTAAAGTCATAGAAATAAGAAAGTAAGTTTCTTCAGGACTGTAAAATTCGCTGTCGATAACTAATCGGTCATTAAAGAGAAGAATCGGATTTGCGTCCATTTATTAAAACGTTATATGATGTATACACAACTGGCTGGTACTGGTAAAAGGGGCTTAACCTATTTTTAAGAATAGCCTCCAATTAAAAATTTACTTACTCGAAAATAGTCCAGGAAAACAAGTCCACAGCAAATAAAAGCTACTCAGAATCCCCTTAGGTCTCAACAAATACACTTGTGTGAGTACAAAGGCTTTAAAATGGGCTTCATGAGTCAAAGAGTCGTTTCCTTTGTGAATCGCGGTCGAAATCTCCTCTGGTGCACGGTGGGGTGGAAATAATAACCAGTTATGGTAATTGTGAAATGAAGATAATTTTTTGGGTTTTAACAATTGTTCTGATGAAAATTGATGGCGAATTCTGAAGATTGTAGGTCAATTTACAATCTATTACACCATTGTGGCTTGTAAATATATATATGTCAGACAAGAAAGTCGTGGTCTCAAAGTAGGAAATTAATATCCTTGTTTTTTGTGGAACCAAACAATTTTCTTATGCCATGGTTAACCTGGAGCTAAACTGACCTATCGGTCAGTTTGTATGTCTGACGCTATTTGATCTCAACCAATCAAACATTATGCACATAGAGTTAAGCGTCAAGCAAAAGTCGCAGGTAAAACATATAAAAGGAATCCAAATCATTTGTTTTCAATTAGTTCCAAAATGCATGTGTTAAGTCCATAATTATAGAAATATCTTAGAATAATTAGCAATATAGGTAGGTAGGTTTGTAATCTCTAAGATTATGAGATGGATTTTAAGCAGATTCCATACCAGAACGCTAATATTGTGTGTATAATATACTACTTCAAAAAGTCCATTACTGTAAATTGCGGTGTAAATTTTACTGTAAAACTTGACCACTGAAAAAAAATCAATACTTTTACTGTAGATATTTTATAATCGATAAAAAAATTGGATGTCTGTAAAGTCGGTTAACGGACGTTAAGTTTACGTGATAACGTCCTATGAAAACATTGATGCTACTCGGACGCATCGGCTAATGGAGTGGAAAAGGGACTGATGCGTCACAACTGCCACAAGCCGAACGCTAAGGCCTATCGTGCCTCTCTATCACTTGTTCCGCGCTCTCGCTCGCATGCGGAACGTGACAGCTTTTTTCTTGCGTGCAGCCGGTCATCGATTTATAAGACGTTATCACGTCAATAAATCAACATCGCTTATGAAAATCAATTACTGTCGCTACCTTAATCGCTGGCCTACACCATTTCTTATCAAGATTTATTTTAAACAAAAGTTATTTGAATCTAACGAAAGTCGATATAAAAAATTCACAAAAGGGTACGAAAATATTGAGATAGATTTGAAACTGGTAACGTGGGTTTTCACATAATCAAGTGAAAGGGATGACCTTTAGCCAAGGTGAAAAATGTGAGTAGTTTAAGACCAACGTGCATGTCAATACCTAGTAAGCTATGAAAAATAAAATAGCAGTATAACAGTTATACTGTCTTATTCAGAGTGCATTTGCTATTCCGGGACTAAGGTTAAACCACTGTTTTAACGTACAAAAATCAGTGGTCTAAGCTTAGTCTGGACTAGTAAATGCACTCTGAATAAGACAGTAAGAGTTTACATTAATGTGTAAGCGTTTATGATTTTAATGTAAAGGATTTGCGAATAAGTCGTATCAAAATGCATTTCTTGTTTTGGTCAGAACTTTAACGAGGTAAGTGCGTGCCTGAATGTGACCTTCAACGCGTAGAACGTAAAAATAGAACGTTTGATGCCTAACATAGATATTAAAAATAACATCAAAGTAAAAGGAAAACATGATTTTTAAAATATTTAATTCCAAACTAAATTAACGTTTAATGAAGTTTAACTTTATTGCTTGTCTAATACCTTAAAAATTAAGTTTAAAATCTGATTATTCTGCAGGAACATTTATTTTTTAGAGAATGGACTTAACTTAACAGCCTATTGAATGAAAAGCACCGTCATACTTATTTTTGGTAGGTATACTGAAGAATTTTGAAAAGTTAATCACTCTTTAAATAATCCTGTATTTTTACGTTGTAAAAGAACCCTGTTCGATCCAAGTTTTTTTTATTGGACTTTTACAACAACTTTTCTATTGGACCAACATGTAAATAAAAAAATAGGTTTTTTTAACACCTTGTATCTGAATAATATTTAAAAAACGAATAAAAAGAAAACAAAAACCAACTCACATTTGGGTATAACTTATAATCTCGGGTAGAATTCAGAAAGCCTTAGGCAGACCTTTATAATGGCACCGCTTGGGAAATGTCGGGTTCGGGATTGCAAAAAATACAAGTATATTATAAACATACAGGATGGTATATTTACGTGGATAATGTACCTATATTTTGTGGACGGTAGCCTATTTAGTTATAAGAAAGTATTCAGCTCATAGTAAAACGGTTATTTTGAAGCGGTGGTAGCGTATTTAGATATGGCAATCGATTCTCTATATAAAACGCAAGTGAACTTGCTCTAAGTATCACCTAAATAATACAAACAAACATAGCCTCTATTTCGCTACGAAGTGGGTTCAAATTACTATTGTCGATGGTTGACTTCAGTGTTAAAGTGATAGAGCGCATCACCTAAGCAGTACAAACAAACAAAGACTCTATTTTGTTAGAGTTTGAGTTAGAGTTGGTTCATATTATTAATCGTCGCTAGTGAAGTGATCGCGGTTTTGTTTAGTTTGTACCTAAATTTAAGTTCATTGTTACTATATTCTTGGAAATAAATATTATCTTTATTTATTTATTTATAATAGGCACACAAACAGGATACAGTCAGGACATGATCACATATAACATGGAATAAAAAAAATATAATTATATTATTAGAGAATCGAAGGGCCGATGTCATAACCATACCAGTCGCATCTAGAACGAAGTTCAAGCGTAACTTAACTCGGAATGTGTCAAAGCATTAGAAAGAAAGAGTAAAAACTGTTATTTCAACTGTTGTTTTAAAAAAAAGTATTTGTATTAATGACGTTCAATATTTATTTCAAAACTATCAATAGTATCGATAGTTTTAATTTGTCAATAGTTGATAGTATATAGTTCAAAACCATCGATAGTCGATAGTTCAAAAATATTGATAGCTATATTGCTAAGTTACTATTGATAGACTATCGACTATGATAAGCTGATTCATTTGATATTATAAGGCCCTCATCACCAGGTGACCAGTGTGAACTCATTCTTATAAAGGTCTTTATTATAGCACCACTAGGGAAATGCCGGGCTAACAAAAAAATACCTTATTATTTTCCTTCCTGAGGTCCGCGCTGACTAAATTATATTCTGTGCTGTGTTTATGTTGGATCTGGGTTGCGTAATTTTCTTTTAGGCATTACGAGAGTTGAAGAAAAGGTTGATAAAATGCTTTGATTTTGTATTTTTTTCTTTATTTTAGGTCTTTAGTAGTCGGTCTTAGGGCGTCCCCCAACAAGGTTGAGTGTTGCTTTGTGCAAAGCTGCTAGAGTTCGTGCTAGGTTCAACTTTTTATGATTAAATCAAGATAAAATTATTCAATTCAAAAAGCTTAGCTTGCTGTTTAAATGTTAATGCCGACATAATCATTATCTCAGAAAAAATAAAAACGCAATACCTCTAATAGTTAAACTTTCAAAGACATAATGATGATGACATTGATGACATTTTGTATAGGTATATTAACATTTAAGTGAAATGCCCCGTAAGAAACTTTGGTATATTTTTTTACTTTTAAAGTTCACACTTAAACAGCCTTGCATATTATATTATTTGCAAGACTATTATGTAACATCACCTAATGCAGGATTATTCGTTCTACATTCTGGCGGTAGATCCGTAGCTAAATATTCATAAGCTCGTGTATACTCGGCAACAGTCGGTAAACAAGTAATCCCGTGCTCGATATACTTGTAAACCGAGTTTAAATAGCGATCGTAATGTTTAGACATTATCTGTGGTCTGTGGAGGAACGTTATGCGATGATACAGCGTTAATGGAAGTTTCAAGTGTTTATGTGGTGTTCTACATAGAAAACAGTCTCATAAAGACTTATTAGAGGGTATTCTAAACAATCCAAGATTGTTAGGTACGGTTTTTAAACCTTGTCTTAAGAGACGTTATACATAATAAAGTATTATCTGGACTTTCTGAAAATTTGAATAAACTTATCCTTTGACTTACAAAAGGGCGTTAAAATAATGCAGTTCCAATAAAAAGTTAGTCCTCTTAAATGCACGTTTTTTTCATAAATCATATTTCTTATTAGCAATATTAATCCGAGGCCTTAAAATATAATCTAAGATGTTAGAATAGTTTGTTACGGGATTGCTACCATGTACCTTATTTTTGAGTTCCCGATATTTCGGCACTGTTGCAAGCGCCATGATCACGGAGTAACAGTTACTATTCTAATGTTAGTGACCATGAAAGTTTTAAACAATCTAAGATGTATTTTATTTAAGTAGAAGTAGAAGAAAATACTTGACTGAAAATATTATTACATTACCGACTATTTTACTATTACTATGAGAGGCATTAAGTAACATTAACCGCTGTCTGGATGTCATCGATATCTATAAACGAACATCACTTTTAACCACATGTTTGGAGCCATTGTCATGTAAGGGTCTGAAATGCGTCAATACGATCCATTAGGTTTTGTTTGGCCACGTCACTTGCAGGGTTAAATGCTTAACCATTTAATCCCCGCGGATTTGTGTTGGAGTGTTATGAGCCCCGATAAGCCTTACTTGAGGGCAAGCGAAGAAGCCAATGGAGTAGGGTTGCCAAATCATGATTTTGGAAAACATATAATAGTTTAAAAAATATATAGAATTATATCGTAGATAATATTTAAAAAAAATGAACATTAAATACTGCCTCAGGTGGGATTCAAGCCTACCTCATTACATATGCTTTTTGAGGCCAGTCACCACTACAAACTAGGCTACGGAAAATATTAGTTAATGTCATCGAATTTTTTTACAGACATAGAAGTCTCTGATTTCTGAACTAGGTATATTATACCTGTATCTCAGACAATCAGTGCCAAACATTAGTAGTTGAAGAAAATACTCGACATAAATAACTAGCAATGATCTAAATTTAAATTATACATTTAAAATTGTTATACTTGTTTTATCTTAACGGATTGTAAAATATTTGCTAAAGGATTTCTTTTGAATATAACCTAAACGTGGATAGTGCATTGCTAATTTACTTACAGCAAATCATCATCATCATCATCATTTCAGCCACAGGACGTCCACTGCTGAACATAGGCCTCCCCCAGTGACATCTGTCATCGGGGGGTTTTTGCCATACTCTCCACGCTTGGCAGGTGGGTTGGCGAGCGCAGTTTTTTTATATTATTTCGCACGCAGACGCTGCTCTACGTCTCGTGCTACAGGACTTAGTCGCCTCTTACGATACGCTCCCTGTTGGCGGTGGGGAAGTGTATTCTTTACGGCCGTCCCCACACGGCACAGCGAATACATTAAAGAAATTCGAGAACATGATGTCCAGTCAACAGCACATCGACCTACCCAAAAAGTTAAAAGTTCTCTAACAGATTTTCAACTTTAAGCCTGACAAGTAAAGATCATTTTCAATTGAGAAGATTTGTGGTAGGTCGACGAGCTGTTGTCTGTACCTATGTTAGAAGATGAGTCGCCTTTTAAGTAAGAAATAAAATGTGTTAAAAGTATTAAAGATAAATAACACTTGAAAAAAATCATCGACCTCAGGTGGGACTCGAACCCACGTCCTATCGCATGCCGGGCGAGTGCTTTACCAACTAGCTACCGAGGACGTCACGTGACACGATGAAATTTCTCAAGTGTTTCTTCTCGCTGTCAAAGCCAGCGTATCTTTGATCAATGTTGTAGCTATATGCTCGATGATTTTTTTCAAGTGTTATTTATCTTTAATAAAACCTTGCCTGGAATTGCTAAAAACAAAAATTTACAATGTGTTAAAAGTATTCCGAAGAAAAAATGTTAGGCAAAAATATTCCACTTCTAGCTTTTAGTTGCTACGTAAACATACTATAAAATAAACATCTATGCGCTTTTTATTAAAAACCTCACTTGACTTACATGCAATCAAATACGATACAGACTTTTATTTTTGTTATACATTGGGAGTGTTTGATAGTTAAAACAAGCTAGTATAGTTGGTATCACATTTTAATAATAATAATAAATAAATATTGGACAACATCACATACATTGGTCTGATCCTAAGGTAAGTAGCTAAAGCACTTCTATCAATCCTACGTAAAAAAATAATAATAGAAACGTGAATTAAATTAATTTTATTTTGGTGTTAAAGGTCACCATGGGAAAATTTATAAAATGACATCTGACAACCCTGCGTGTAGATTAAGATGGTCTTTTATCACAAGATTTAGGGTTAAGATAGATTTGAATGTGAATAGTGTGCTTCTTATACTGTTGTCTTTTATTTACGCGAACACGATACATTTAAATGAAACTACTTTTACGGATTATTTCGCGATTTATTAACATTTTATTTAACCTGACGTTTCGAACACTTTACAGCGTTCGTGGTCACAGGTAGACTAAGGTGTTATTCGTCTTTACAATATTTTGAAAAAACTATAAACTACCGTCACTCAGTTAATATTAATTTGTGTTCCTATCTACGCAAAAAGAGCTAACTGTATCTAGAGGTCTTGCAGTGCGAGGCCTAGCATGGGATTTCGTTAAAACAGGATCCTATGCTGGTGGTATTTTCCAACCATCTTCTCTGTTGAAATTCGGGTGTCTTCTAATTTCAATTGCCTCCCGTAACATGCGAGGAACAAATCGTCGTTCTCTTGCAAGGACTTTAGGCTGGTCAAATCGTATGAAATGGTTGGGTGTATCTAAGGCATGTTCACACACTGCAGACTTAGTATTCCGTCTATGTTTGATGTCGGCTATATGTTCTTTAACCCGCACGCCTATACTTCGTTTTGTTTGACCGATATAGGAGAGCCCACAGTGTACAGACTGGAATGTGACTGTGGGCTCTCTAGATACAGTTAGCTCTTTTTGCGTAGATAGGAACACAAATTAATATTAACTGAGTGACGGTAGTTTATAGTTTTTTCAAAATATTGTAAAGACGAATAACACCTTAGTCTACCTGTGACCACGAACGCTGTAAAGTGTTCGAAACGTCAGGTTAAATAAAATGTTAATAAATCGCGAAATAATCCGTAAAAGTAGTTTCATTTAAGTGTGCTTCTTGTTTTAGCTCAAAGTTGTTTGTGAATTAGTACCTAGTTAGATATACATTCTGTCAAAAAAGTTTCGAAATTTTGTTGTTGTTAGATTGGCACAACTGTTTTCCATTTTGGCGCGGAGTTTGAGTTTAGATAATTAGATTAAATACAGTATTGTTTTTAGTTATACCATATCTAGTGTGTATTGAGAATTTCATAACGGACTAAAACATCGAACAAAGAGTTTGTCTTAAATTTTGCATCGCCGATGGGATTTCGTGTTCGGAGTCTCTGAAAATGTTACAGAAGGCTTACAGTGAATCGACTTTATTAAAAACACGTGTTTATGAGTGGTACAAAGCGTTCAAAAGCGGTCAAGATGTGATGGAAGATTTGCCTCGCTCTGGTAGGCCATCAACGTCTGCTACTGAAGATAACATCGCAAAAGTAAAGGAAATAGTGACTGAAAATCCTCATTCTTTTTTTTATTTTTTTTTATTTGAGATGGGCTTGCTCTTGACCCCAATCTGGCTCTAGAGAATAGATGGGATCTACGATGGAGCGAGCTTGCCCAGAAGATGCCTATTCACTCTGGACTTAAAGAGAGTCAGGTGATATGCACTCGGAAATACAGACGCAGGCAGGGAATTCCACTCTTTAGCTGTGCGCATTATAAAAGATGATGAGAAGCGCTTAGTGCGGATTAAGGGTATATTAACTAAGAACGGATGGTAGCCGGCCGTGCGTCTGGATGTCCGATGTAAGAAAGGTGACGGTGGTATGAGCTCATGCAGCTCATGAGCACACTCTCCGAAGTACAATCTATAGAAGATCGATAGGCATGCAACCTTGCGGCGGTGCGCCAGGCTATGCAGCTTGGACGCCACCAGTTTTTTATCGCCTATTATTCTCATGGCTCTGCATTCCACCGAGTCAAGTGCAGCAAGTTGAAAGATTTGCCTCGCTCTGGTAGGCCATCAACGTCTGCTACTGAAGATAACATCGCATAAGTGAAGGAAATAGTGACTGAAAATCCTTATTCTTTTTTTTAATTTTTTTTTATTTGAGATTGGCTTGCTCTTGACCCTAATCTTGCTCTAGAGAATAGATGGGATCTACGATGGAGCGAGCTTGCCCAGAAGACGCCTATTCACTCTGGACTTAAAGAGAGTTAGGTGATATGCACTCGGAAATACAGACGCAGGCAGGGAATTCCACTCTTTAGCTGTGCGCATTACAAAAGATGATGAGAACCGCTTAGTGCGGATTAAGGGTATATCAACTAAGAACGGATGGTAGCCGGCCGTGCGTCTGGATGTCCGATGGAAGAAAGGTGACGGTGGTATGAGCTCATGCAGCTCATGAGCACACTCTCCAAAGTACAATCTATAGAAGATCGATAGGCAAGCAACCTTGCGGCGGTGCGCCAGGCTATGCAGCTTGGACGCCACCAGTTTTTTATCGCCTATTATTCTCTTGGCTCTGCATTCCACCGAGTCAAGTGCAGCAAGTTGGTATTTCGCCGAGCCGTCCCAAAGGTGGCAACAGTACTCCATGCAAGATCGGACTTGAGCTTTGTAAAGAGTTAAAAGCTGTCCAGGCGTGAAGTACCCCTTGACTTTATTCAGGACGCCCAACTTTCTAGCTGCAATTTGAGCCTTAGACTCGATGGTGGTGCCATAGTTTTTTTTTTTTTTTTTATTTTAAGCTGCTTTCTGTCCCCCGAATATATGTCCAGGATTGGATCATCAAAGGGATTATGTTTTTATTGCTTTTTTTGGGGTTATCTTTATTTAAATGATTTGCAGCATCTCTTTATTTTTAAAACTAATACATTTTAACTCTTATTACTAATACATATTATTTAACCGTTTTCTTCCATCTATTTACGATCTTATATCTAACTCAACATTTCTAGGTTTAGTATCTTATTTCATATCTTAATTAAATAATTTGCAGCATCTCTTTATTTTTAAATCTAATACATTTTACTCTCATAACTAATACATATTTTTTAACAGTTTTTCTTCCATCTATTTTCGATCTTATGTTTATCTCAACATTTCTAGGTTTAGTATCTTATTTCATATCTTACATTCTAACATTTTGCTTAGTTTTAATTACTTGTCTTATTTCCTTATTGCTATATTATATATTATACAAATAATATTAACTAGCAATTTTTACGGCTATTTTTTATTTCTCTTATTTACTAGGTTACATATGGTTTCACAGTATGTGATGAATGTTTCTCTTGTTTCTTTATTACCTATTAATTCATCTAAATTTTTTAAATCGATTTTTTGTCCCGTCTTCTGTTGAAAATCGTATCTTAATTTATCGTAAATCGGGCATGAGGTGAGGAGGTGTGGAACGGTTTCGTCGACGGTAGAGTCGCAGGCACATGATGGGTTCTGCTTACACTTGAAACGATGCAAGTATTGGGAGAACCCACCATGTCCTGTAAGAATTTGGGTGAGCTTTCCCGCTGGTCTGATTTTCCTAATTATGTGGTGCGCGTCCCCGGCGTTAGGAAAGAACAATTTAGTTACTGCCGCCGTTTCGCCAGACCTATACCTGTCATTCCATTTCACAATGGACCTACCACGTATCGTTCTCTTTGCGAAAGAGACTGGGCACCTGTCATAATCCGGCTTGCGTTTTAACCTCAGAGCCGCTTCCTTGGCCAGATCGTCGGCGCGTTCATTGCCGAGGAGACCTGCATGGGCTTTTATCCAGAACAAAGATACATCTTTGCCCTGGATAAAAGCCTTCCGCAGGTTCTCCCTTGTCTCTACGGCAAGGGGGTGGAGAGAGCCATGGTTAACGATCGTCTCCAAAGCGGCCATCGAATCGCTATATAGACCGTAGCTCTTCTCCCTCCCCTTAAGGATCACGCCCGTTGCCTTGCATATAGCCAATAATTCCGCTTGATAGACAGTGCAGTATGCGGACAGACAAAACTTTTGGTTCCGGATCTCGGCCTCATCTTTCCACATGGAGAGTGCGGCTCCGACCTTTCCCTCAATTTTGCTGCCGTCGGTGAAGATGCGTACCGTCTGCACATTGTGCCTATCAACAAGGCTTTGGTCTATCAAGC
Organism: Anania fuscalis; assembly: GCA_950371115.1. Taxonomy (NCBI): domain Eukaryota; kingdom Metazoa; phylum Arthropoda; class Insecta; order Lepidoptera; family Crambidae; genus Anania; species Anania fuscalis. The sequence goes on from OX493344.1 coordinate 12,341,862, forward strand.
GTCCGAATTCTATGGGCATATGCGTAGCTGGGTGAGGAGTCTCTGCAAACCTAACCATACTTTCGGTCTCTCTGTCTCCTAACTCCAGCAGGGGCGACCCTCTCCTCGCCTCGTACAAGGCAGCTGCCTCCTGTATCCTGAGGTCGAGGGGAAGTATCCCTGCTAGGGTCAGCGCCGAGTGTAGAGAGACTGTACAATATGATTTGCAGAGCTTCTGGGCGAAACCCCTTTGTACCGTATTCAGCAACTTCTGCACCCCGATCTTCTGGGCCGCAGGAGCCCACGCTGCCGCTGCATACAGGATCACGGGTTCGACGCATGCTGTGTAAATGAGTCTTATAACTTCTGGGTGTAAGCCCCAGTTCACCTTTGCGGCACGCGAGAGTTGCTTTGAGAACTCTAGAGCTCTTCTGGTTTGGTTCGCGATGTGTAATTTAAATGTAAGTTTATCATCTATCGTAAGCCCCAGAATTTTCACCTCGCTTGACATTGCAATGTCTGTCCCCCCCATAGTTAGATGTGGGTTGTCGTACTTTAATTTTCTAGTTAGCACCATCGCGCATGTCTTATGCGGTGCAAATTTAAGTTTGTTACTTATACCCCACGATGTAACATAGGACAGGGCTGCGTTCGCCTCTCGCGATACGTCGGTCGCCGTGTTTCCATCAAACACCAATACTACGTCGTCGGCAAAAGCCTGAACGTAATGCCCCCTCCCCTCTAGTTCCCGCAGTAGAGGGTCCAGCAGTATGTTCCACAGATTGGACCACCGATTGACCCTTGCACACATCCTTTGTTCGTTTTTCTTTTCACTTCTTCCTCGGCGAATCTTACACTGACTTCTCTGCGCTCCAGATAGCTATCTAGTAGCCTCCTGATGTTTACCGGGCACTTTTCCTCAGCCAGTCGGACTCGGATAGCTGGCCACCAGGCGCTATCGAAGGCCCCCTCTATATCCAATGACACTAGGGTTACCAGCTTCTTCAGCTCAATCTTACCCTTGATATGGTGTATTAGCGTATAGAGGGCGTCCTCGGTGCTCCTCTGGGGCATGAATCCGTACTGGCGAGTACTAATCCGCGGTACTAGGTGCCATTTAATCCTTGCTACTATCATCTTCTCCAGGACCTTCCCCAAGACCGGCAGTAGGCCTATTGGTCTATAAGCCTTAGGGTTCGTATAATCGTCCTTGCCCGGTTTTCTTAATACCACGACTGTGGCTTCCTTCCAGATGTCCGGGAAGTGTCCGATCAGGAGACACTTGTTGAACAGGGCAAGGAAGGCGTCCAGGTCCTGGTGGATAGCCCGGCTGCAGATGTCCGCTGTGAAGCCATCCGCCCCAGGGGCCTTCTTTGGGTTAAAACTCCCCATCGCGGTCTTTAGCTCTAGCTGTGTAAACGGTGGGTCATGTTGTTCATCATGCTTCCACGCGTTTACCTTTTTCGCTGCCTCTCTGGTCCAGCGATGGTGTTCGTTGTCAGTAGCCTCCAGGTCTTGTGGGTAGAACGTCTCCGCAAGTAAGTTCGCCGATTCTCTTGGGTTCAGGTGTGCTCCGTCCTTGGTTAGGGTCAGATCCTCTGTTCTCCTGGTGGTCCGGCCTATCACTCTATATATTCCTTCCAAAGGCCTTCTCTGTCTTGCTTGGTGCAGAATTCTTTCCAGCTTTCTATTTGGGCTTTCTTGGCATGGCACTCGTATTCTTCTTTCTTTTTCAGGTACTCGGCTACCACTATGTCTCTGCGGTACGGTGCCGCGTTCCTGATCTTACGCCTGAAGGTAGTGGTAACCTTTTTCAGCCTTGCGAGCTCATCATTCCACCATGGGATCTTCAATACTTCGGTACCCTTTTTGGCAGGCATGCTAGTCTTGCACGCGTCGGTGATAGCCTCGGTTTAGTCTCGTATCATTTGCTCTAGTTGAGTCTGGTCGGTGATATTCTCAATGTTAGTCATGGTAATGGTTTTTCGAGATTTGGCTTCCGTTAGGGTGGTATTGAACTGATCCCAATCTGCTTTTTTAGTATAAAAAAGCCGTGTTGTTCTTAGGACCTTCAGTCCTCTTGATCTGCGGAGACTAATTTCAAATGTTATAGTATTGTGGTCAGAGCTCGTCATCTCCTGGTCTACCCTCCAGTTGTCGACCAGTTCCATTAGGTCTTCTGTACAGGCTGTAATGTCAACGTGACTGGTGAACGACCTCGTACCCCTTACGGTGTCAAAAGTGGGCGAATCACCTCTATTGAGTACCTGTAATCCTGACTCTTCCAGGGTCCCGGACATTTCTTCACCCCTGTGGTCTTCTACGGTGCTGCCCCACCAGGTACTCTTGGCGTTGCTATCTCCGCCAATTAGCAGTAATCTTGGGCCCAGCTCCTCTACGACCTCCCTCAGCTGCTCCAGGTATGGCCCAATGGGTTGATCCGGTTCGAAGTAGAAGGACACCGCCGCGATTTCCCAGGCACTGGTTCGGATCCTCACCGCAACTATATTGTCGCTGGTGAGTTTCGGGCACTGAATGACGTCGAGATCGCCATCAAAGACGACTATCGCAGCCTTTACGGTCCCATTTCCTACTGCAGCGTTCTGGAAGACTCTCGCCCCACGGTAGTCCTTCATTCTTCTCACCGCGCCCACATATGGCTCCTGGACCAGCGCAAACGCCAATTTGCGTTTGCTGGCCTCCACCATGAGCTCGGTCGTTGCCAGTTGTTTGCGCTGTAGGTTCGCCTGGGCCACTGCATAACATCTGGTTGGGGCGCCTGCCCCGGAACGCGTTGGCACCACCTTAGCAATACTGAACCTTCGCTCGTGCCAGTGCCTCCCACTTCCTCCGCACGGGGCACTCTGAGCTAAACGCGTTATGTTCCGTCTGCTCTAACTTGGCTGTCGTGCAGTTGCAGCACTTGGGTGCTGCTGCTGCCAGCCAATCTGAGCGGTGGTGCCAAAGTTGAGGTCAGAGGACAACTCCATGCCAAAAAGTTGTAGAGTGTCGGTCACTGGAACAGATGTACCTCGGAAAGTAGGAGAAAGGGTGAAAGGACTCCTTTTTGCGGAGAAAAGACACGCCTGCGTCTTAGAGGCATTGAAGCTGACGAGATTGTCATCGCCCCACTGGGAGACGTTACTTAACGTCAGGCTCGTACGCTTAACTATCTTTGGACCTCAACTCCACCGGCTCCTGCATTAGACAGATACTTTTCCGTGACAGTACTGTCATCTGCGTACCCAACAATACCTGAAGATAAAAAAGATAAGGTCATTGATGTGCAGCAAGAAAAGATTTGCAGAGAGCACAGACCCCTGACGAACTCCGGCGTCAATAGCCTTGAGGTCAGAGGAGCAGCCGTCAATGACTACTCGGATCGACCGTTCACTCAGGAAGTCAGCCACCCAGCTACAGAAGCCAGTGGGGATACCGTACGCCATACACTAGAAGATCCTCAGTTGAACGTCCCCGGCGGAAGCCATATTGACGATCACTGAGAAGATTATTGCCTTCTAGGTATGAAAGCAGTTTGCAATTTAGAACTTTTTCCATAACCTTACAGAGTACGGAAGTGATGGCGATCGGTCTGTAGTTACTAGGGTCGGCACGGCTACCCTTCTTGGGTACTGGTTGGACATTGGCAAGCTTCCAAGATTTCGGTACGATTTTTGTCGTGAGAGAGAGAGGCGGTACAGTCGCGTCAGTACGGGAGACAGCTCAGACGCACAATATCTTAGCACTCGACTCTTGCTGGTATGCCATCTGGACCACAGGCCTTGTTCACGTCTAGACCAAGAAGGGATCTACGGACCTTTTTGTTGTGCACTGTGATCTCTGGCATCAAAGAATCACAGTGAGGCAAGGTGGGTGGATAATGCGCCTTCCCACAAGGCCATCATTGTGAACTAATTTTTGACCAAAAATTTAACAAATACCATCGAGCAACCACCTTATTTACCAGATATGGCTCCAGCCGACTTCTTTCCTTTTCCTAAACTCAAGTTACCACTTCATGGCACCCGGTTTCATTCGGTAAAAGACATAAAGGAGAATCCGCGGCGAGAACTGAACTCGATTCCGGAAAAAGCGTTTAAAAAATGTTTTGATGATTGGATTATTCGTTGGCGTAAGTGTATCGCTTCTGAAGAAGCATACTTTGAAGGTGATAAAATAAATTTGGATGAATAACTAACATTTTGTGTATTATTAATCTTTTCCCGGTACTTTCTTGACAGAGTAGTATAATAGGACTTCTTGTATAAGATTGTAAATAATAGTGTTGGCAATTCCCGACGAAGGGGCCAAGCGGCGCGTCAAAGTGACGTAGCAGCCCGCTCAAGAGGGAGTAGTGCGTGGGGGCACGACAGGCGGCGCGCAGTGCTGGGAGCTCACTTTTGCGTTGGTGATCGGAAGTGGTGGACGTGCTTAGTTTTCTCCGTTTGTTATTAGGCGGGTTTAGTTATTTTTGAGTTTGGTTGTAATTTTTGTAATAACGGAATAATACATTTGTTAAGTTTAGGACAGTTGTACTTTTAAAAAAAAAAACGGTTCTCTTCTTGATTTATAATAATAGTTTATATTAGACAGAGAAAACTAGACAATCTATTTAGGGCCTTAACATAAGTGAAATGCCTAAAATAAAATTATCTAAATTAACATCTGGAATGAATAATTTTTTTTTTGTTAATTCTCTTTTATAAATTTGAAATATTGAAATCATTTATGTCAAAAACAGTTTCCATACATTCTTAACCTAATACCAGCAGACAATAAAAAACAGACACAAAAAAGTGTAATTTTTTTCACAAAATGTAAAATTTCTCTTAAACGGCACAAGCTATTTCGTTCCTGTTTTCACAGACAGACATACAGACATTTAATTATTGTTAACTAGCTATTTGTTATTTACAGTACAAGTTAAGCTAATATATATGTTGTTATAAAAACACATTCATTAATTTATCAGTAGAACATACAAAGGCAATTTGATAGGTAGACGGCAAATGGTTGTAATTATTTTTTTACATCGATTTATATCTTAATTTACGTCACGTAAGTATTCGGATTGGCCTTTAGCAAAGGTCAATCACTGAAATAGTCCTATTATTCTATCGTAAAGCATTAGGTCTAAAAGATAAATACATTTATTAACTTCACAAATAAAATGCCTGAAAGAGAATAACATTAACAAACATAACAAGCACTAAACATAAGTAAACTTGTTTCTTTGTGATGCCTTCTAATGTAACTTGAATGGGTATGTCTGTCTGTCATACAGCAAACATTCAGCTTGCTTACAGAGAAACGTGTTCTAGAGAGCTTTGATCTTGTGTACTACATTGTTAAGAATTCTCTCTAGTTATTGGGAGAAATTAGATAAATAGCATACTGTCTAGTTTGAATTCCTGCTAGTTTATTAATATACGGTTATACCAGTTTGAAGGTTTAGTACTGTGTTTTAAATATAATATAAGTGTATGATTACTTTGGAGTCGCGTTTATCCTTTTATAACGGAAAAACATACTTTAAAAAATAAGTTTAATAAAAACTAAAAACCGACTTCAAAATGAAACTAAAAAGCGAAAAATAATATTGACTAAAACATACCTAATCAGTTCTTTTTGGAATCGGTGCCAGCCATCGAGAGTTAAAATGTGTTCATTCGCACCGACTCCAAAAAGAACTGATTAGGTATGTTTTAGTCAATATTATTTTTCGCTTTTTAATTTAATTTTGAAGTCGGTTTTTAGTTTTTATTAAACTTATTTTATTTCACAATTTTAAGTGTTAAGTCCTCTATTTTTTCCCTCCTAACTTCGCCAAAAATGACTTTACAGCAAAGTAACCTTAACTAATATTGGTCCTCTATGGACCCCCCATCCAATGGTATGATAAAAATAAGGTGTTATATAGGGTCAATTTTTCGACGAAAATTTTTAAGTCTTAAGAAAAGGGTTTACCTACACTCCAACCAGAACAGCGGCTATTTTGGTGTCGAAACCATAGGATAAGGTTTTTCGTTAAATAACAAGTCAAATTAAGAAAGGAACTTTCAATTTTTTTTTCGTTACTGGGTGTGCGGGTACGCCCCCAGTAAATAAAATTGGCGATCTGGTACCTCATAAGCTCCACGTCTGCTCAACACACTGCGAAATACGTTCTGTTGACAAATTGCAGTATTATCTTCTAACTCCTATCCGTTAAGGAGTTCTGTGGCTTCCATCATCAGGTCAGCAACATGACATGATAATTACCAGACCCAAAAATCAGCATTGAGTCAGAAAATGTATGCAAAACATTATGGGTGCCTATAAAAATTGAGGGTTGCCCTCGATTTCCCAGGGATCCCATCATCAGAATCTGACTTGGTGTAAATGGGACCACCTCGGGAGTATACCCTTTCAAACTAGAAAATAAATTTTGAAATCGGTCAGTAATTGACGGCGTAATCGCGTAACAAACAAAAAAAAAAAAAACAACATTCAGACGAATTGAGCTCCTCCTTTTTTTGAAGTCGGTTAAAAATAATCTAAATATCTCAAAGAATAACTAGACTCAGATGGCAGTGAGCTGCCTATCAATTTGCAAGAAAATGCTAGTAAACTCGGTCACCTCAGCGATACAAACCAACATAGCCTCTATTTTGCCAATCCGTTGGTTCAAATTACTAATCGTCGATGAGTGACTTCAATGTCAAAGTGACAGGACGGGTCACCTAACTGGTACAAACGAACATAGACTCTGTTTTGTTACAGAGTTGCTGTAGAACTGATAACGATGGTGTAGTATATTCTTGAGTGGAGACCACTAGGCTTACGCAGCGTAGGCCACCCTCCGACGAAGTGGACCGATAATATTGAAAGCTGCTGGCTGTGAATGGAAAAGTATACCCGCGGATCGGACTTAGGAGGCCTACTACTACTACTTAAAACTACTAGACTACTTAAAATAACCGGTCACTTGTATCAATCCTGTAACAAAATATGAACAACTCAAAGTAGCCGAGTAGCTTCTAGTGGGATTCGAACGCGTAACTTCTGGTTTTATATTCCGGTTCGGACACCACAGACCCGTCGTCTCGTGGTCGTTTATCGTCCGAAAACAAATCGTTCTTTGTTTATGTGTAGACATGCATTTTTTTTCGTAATTTTTGTTTTTTTCTCAAATGTTTCGAACAGATAAAAATTCAGTTTCTTTTCAAGAAATCTATACTTTTATCTTTGAAGTCTTGTTAAATCATATACATAATGCAATGTTTGGTGACAGAATATACTTATTAAGTTTTGTTAAGTTGCTATATCCTAACGAATACAAATAAACGGTTCGGGTTACATAGTGTTTGTTTAAAACACAATACGATCACTTTTAGACTATGTTGTAAGACTATCGACATATTGACAGCACTATTTAATTTATGTTTTCTCAAATTTTATCGACCTTAACGAAAACAAATATCCTTAGGTTTGGGATGCCCCAGTTTTTAGACTTTTAAGGTCTCGCTGAAAGTTAGAAGAAATCCTTTATAAAGTTAGGGCTGGAGTAAATTACGAGGTAGGACATTTTAAGTTGGGCTGGGCTTTATTAAACAACTTTCCTTTGAAAATTCTTGTATTTCGTTAAAATATCAAAAATGTTATTACTGTAATAATAATTTACTTCGAAGCTTTAGAAGGCCCAAGTTACGTCTTAATATACCTACAGGTAAAGGTATTTTCAAAACCGGTATCTGTAGTGTTGGGTATTTCTCTGCTACCTGTAATAACCAACAACATACAAGTTATTTTCTTCTCCAAGTACATACAGGTTGGATTCCCGGTTGGATCAATGTACGAAACGAACTTTTCTATATTATCTCGGTTCTGAGTGGTGTGGTACCGTCGTTGTTTCTGATTACTTTAACACAAGTGCTTTGGCTACGTACCTTAGAATCGAAAATTTTAACGACTACGAATATTACTCTTAAACTAACTGGTCTACCTTAACCGTTATGATTTTCCATGATAGTTCATAAAACGCACTATTATCATGAATTTTTCAAGCCAAAAGTTTAGCTTTTAAAGGGGGGGGGGGGGGGGGGGCTAATCGAGCAAAAATTGGCAATTTTAAGTTTAATATATCGCAAACGGATCCCTAAATTGAAAAATTGTCTTAGCAACCTCTAATTCATTTTAAAGGAACTATTCAACGACACCCCACACGATAGGATAGACGATGAAAAAAAAACATCCCCACGTTAAATGTATGGGAGATACCCAAGAAAACAAATATTTTTCCTTATTTTATCCTACCGTTTTGTCGGCGTGATTGATATACATATCTCCACCAAATGACAACTCTCTAGGGTTAACAGTCTCTTAGTAAAACCTAGGACGGACAGACAGACAGACTGACGGACATGACGAAGCTATAAGGGTTCCTTGTCAGGACAACGGAATCCTAAAAACGGCACCTCTGAAATGGCATGGTGATGTACATTTAACAGGGATATCTAGTTTATATGTCTTCCAATTCAAAACAAGGTGTATTACGTACACTATACTTACATTATCGCGTAGTCTTCTTTTTTCTTTGAAATCTGCTGGCGCATAAAGCTGTGTACACAATAAATAACGGATGTTATATGATCACAATCCAATCTGGATTACGCTCAACTATTTATTGCTGACTACATCCAATAAGGCGAGGGTTGAGATTGGATTGGCAATACAGAAGTTTTTTTTCTATAGTATAACGTTTTCACAGTGATCTAATATCCGAAAATAACAAATTTTACACGAACTAAAATGCAAGGTGTATTTTTTTATTACTCAAGTACAGGATATTGAGTTAAAATTTAAAATATTGCATCACGATTTTTACTTTTTTGTAACACATTTTGACTCTATTTTTGACATAACGGTTTAAAATATCTTAGAATTAGGTAGATATTAAAATCAAAATATAGCTATTATAGCTTAAAGATACGAGGACGAGGTACTAGGTGTCAGTAGCGGCAGGTGGTGTAGTGGGAAGTTTAGCACTTGTCTACTTGCTAATACCTTAAAACTTGATAATTAATTATATGTTGTCTGCTGTCGGAGTCGATACTGCCTCTGTATTTCCGAGTGCATATAACCTGACTCTCTTTAAGTCCAGAGTGAATAGGCATCTTCTGGGCAAGCTCGCTCCATCGTAGATCCCATCTATGCTCTAGAGCAAGATTGGGGTCAAGAGTAAGCCCATCTTAAGTAAAAAAAAAAAAAAAAAAAAAAAAAAAAACACTCAGAGGTCTTCCAGATGTGGACTTCGATGACAAGTTTTTAAAATCTAGTAAAACAAACAAACTTGCATCCATTAAAAGCTAGAACCTTAATAAAAAATTCATATTGTATTACTAATAAGGCATATATAAATATAATAATAAATAAAAAGGCGCCTAACAAAAATAACTCTCTATCACCGTCTTTCTTCTACCTTTCTATCAATACATCAATATAATTGACATCATCTTAAAGTAGAAACTACTGAATCAGACAACGATTTTCTCTTGCCGAGGTCATCTGCCACAATCATTCTCAGAACTAAATCTTCTTTCATAATACCTAGCGTTTATCATCCCAGCCAATGCATGTCGCCTAGCATGAATATCGCGCATGAACATGACGGGCTACATTATTCAGTAACAGTACTAAACTTTTGCTGTCTTATTCAGAGTGCATTTGCTATTCCAGGACTAAGGATAAACCACTGTATTAACGTACAAAAATCTGTGGTTTAACCTTAGTCTGGACTAGTAAATGCACTTTGAATACGACAGTTGTAGTCCTGTTTGGCCACAAATTAAAATAGGTCTGTGTTTTATTAAAAAGTTAATAATTAATTTTAAAAATCAATTTGCTATTAGCTGACCTGTCAATCAATTTTCGGAAGATCAAAACTGTTGAAATCATAAAAAAAAATATATAAAAAAGAGTATCAAAAGATTTCTGATCATGGCCGAGGAGTTTAACTGTCCATTCACTGTTCGTTACGGTTTATGGGTCTCCGATACTTTAATAAAGCATTATATCAGATACTTTTTGGGCCCTATAAAACGGGGAATCGTTCCGATAAGATGAAACGTTTAAGCTCTATATAAAATGGATGTTTTTTATCCGTGTCTTTACAGTTGAATTAAGTTAAAGGCATTCTGATGGCAAAGCTGATTTAATAGCCTATTGATCCACCTTGATAGAAATCTTAGACCTTGGTTTGGTTCCTATAATAGAAAACATCAAATAGGAAAGTGGACTGTTAGAGATTTGGGTATAAATGGAGATTATTTTTGCCAAATGACAGTAACAGTGGCAGGTGATTTTAGCTCAGCATTTTGGCTGTTAATTTGAATTTTAAATCAAGCAACCGACGCCGCGGTTGTGTGTAGGTATAACTTTTATTTCAAGGGTCTCATAGTCCCGGCTAATATCGCTTAATTTTAATCGTTAAGTTACAGGCTTGAGCGTTGATTACATCTGGCAGAAAGGTTTAGTCCCCGAAATTACACCCCTTCCAATAATCCGCCTGCACTGGGTGCACATGGTGGAATATGGTCAAATCACCTTATAGTATAGGTGAAACCTGTGCTCTGCAATAGACTCTATGGGATACTTATAATATCACGTTACCTTAACAATAACCGTTACTTTTAAAATTTAACGTTCGACCGAACGTTGTTCTCTGTTGTTCACCGCCGTTCGCTTTCTTATCCCGTGCATCTCACATACTCCTTCTTCGTCTATTGTGCTATGCCAGCTTGTGAACATATGGAATAAGAATGATTTTTTGTTGCAGGTTTGGAGTTGAATTCATAAAGCATCAGTAAGTATATTTTACTTTTATGAATGCTATTAATCATAAAATTTACATACTCGATGTAAGTTTCTAGTTCGGTCTTAGCAAGTATTTTAATCGAGTGACTAATCTAGTAGCTGTACCTATCTAAAATTTACGAAGTTCAGAAATCACTTCAATCGAGCAGTAACTAATCACTCGTCACTGTAAATTACTATCGTAGTGTAAACTAGGCTTAAGAAAAAGTTGACAGAATGTAAAAATAATTTCAGTCTGAAAAGTCGCAAAATTTTGGGACACTCAGGCTCTGATAAATGAATATAAATCTATAGTACAAAACCTGACCATATAAAAACACAATTATCAAAAACTCTGATGTTTTGGCATTTATGTTAAATAGTTTACATAGGTATTTCTTTAATATGAAAAGATAATGCAAGTGAATGGGCCCAAAAAATATGTGTTGTGCGGATTTGAGACTTAGACTACGATGTAGATCCAATAAACACCTTTAACTTTTGTTATGGCGTCGAAAAAATTGGCCCACAAAAAGTTATAACTATGCTGAAGTATTAATTCTGCTGTAATAAAATATTATTTTTCAACACAGTTGCTCGTAAATTGACTCTTATAACACCGAATTTAGTTTCATAAAACCAATAATAAAACCAATAAAACCAATTTATTTTTGCAAATAGGCTTAAACTAAGCACTTTTACACGTCCCATTGTTATTTTTTTCCCTACCACTGCTTCGTGACAAGTTTGGGCTAGCGCCGAGAAGAAGCAGCGCAAGAAACTCGGTCACTATGGTCAGCCTCTTTTAAAAAGTTTTAAATATACATAACAAAATATTAAATTACAAGATAAATGCACCTGTGCGAGCAAGGCAGTATTTATATCCAAACATTTTTATCATTTAAATAATCTATAACAGTATAATACCCTTTTTTCATGAGAATATTTTTTACATGAGCTTTAAATTTAAACATGGGCAGTTCAGCAATAGATGCTGGTAATTTATAAAAAAGCGGATACATTTCCCCATGAACGAATTACCCACTTTATGCAGTCTGAAATCTGGAACGGCAAGCTTATCCTTATTCCGGGTGTTAAAATTATGAATGTCACTTTTCTTAGGGAACTGATCCATATGTTTGCGAACGTAAATGATATTTTCGTAAATAAATTGCGAAGCTACTGTCAGTATATTAATTTCTTTAAACAGTTGTTTTAACGAGTCACGAGGTCCAAGGTTATAAATTGCTCGTATAGCTCTCTTTTGTAATATAAATATAGATTCGATATCTGCTGCTGTGCCCCATAATAGAATTCCATATGACATAATGCTGTGAAAATAGCTAAAATATACCAATCTTGCCGTTCCAACATCAGTCAATTGTCTTATTTTCCTCACGGCGTAAGCAGCAGAGCTAAGTCTTCCTGATAGAGTCTCAATATGAGCACCCCATTGCAAACGGGAATCCAAAATTATTCCCAAAAAGGTAGTGGAACTAGACGTATCAAGTCGTTCACCTTTTATAATTAAATGTGTTGGGACCAGTTTTACGTTTGGCATTGTGAATTTAATACACTTTGTTTTATTTGCATTGAGCAAAAGATTATTAGTAGTGAACCAATGCAATACTTGAGAGAGAGCATTATTTACATCGTCAAACGAATCTTTACCTCTTTTGATTTTAAAAATCAATGAAGTATCATCTGCAAACAACACTGTCTCACAGAGGTCTTTCGTAAAATATGGAAGGTCATTTATATAAATTTAAAAAAGCAGGGGTCCTAATATCGATCCCTGCGGCACGCCCATAGTTAGAGGGGAGCCAGAAGACTCAGTACCATTAATACAAACTTTTTGTGTTCTGCCTGTGAGATAAGAGTTTACCAAATCTAGGGCGTCATTTGAAACACCATAATGTCTAAGTTTTTTTAGCAAAGTTTGATGGTCCACACAGTCAAACGCCTTGGAAAGATCACAAAAAACTCCCAAAGCATCCCGCCTACTCTCCCACGCATCAAACACGTGTTTTAAAAGTGCAACTCCAGCATCAGTAGTGCTTCTACCCTTTGTAAAGCCATATTGTTTGTTATGTAAAAGTTTATTCAGGACAAAGTGAGATAAAAGTTGATTAAAAATTACTTTTTCAAATACTTTACTGAGTACTGGTAAGATTGAAATCGGTCGAAAATTGGAGGGGTCATTTTTCTCGCCAGACTTAAATAAAGGAATAATTTTACTAAATTTCATCAATGTAGGAAACTGTTTGTCATTAATACATTTGTTAAAAATTATTGCAAGATAAGGGGCTATTGTGTATAGAATTGTATTGATGATATTGACTGAGATTCCCCATAAGTCCTCAGTTTTTTTCATGTTTAATTCCCTAAAAGTTTTTATTACTACATCGGGGTTAATATATCTAAAATGAAATGGAGTAGTACACTCATCAACACCCGCCCTGAGAAGGGATTCAGCTAGTTCGGCAGAGGAAGCCAGTTCCCTAGTTGTAGAGGGAGCTATGTTTGAAAAGAATCCCTCAAAAGCATTGGCAACCTCTGCATTTGAATTAATTAGTTTATCCCCAATTTTAAGAGAGTAAGCACGATCATTTGGTTTATGCCTACCGGTTTCTTTATTTATAATGTTCCATGTAGCCTTTGCTTTATTATCAGAACTCCGAATAATATTACGCAAATGATTTGATTTTGCAGAGGCACATACTTTTTTAAATATTTTAGAGTAACGTCTCACATGGTCAATAATCTGTGGGTTCTGAGAGCTTGCTTTAAGACTATACAAATCATATAATGTTTTTCTACTTTTATAAATACCGGGTGTTGCCCATTCGTTAAACTTACATCTCAGTTTATTTGCTTTTATATTTTTTTGTGTAAAGATTTGATCAAATTCGTTTTTAATCAATCCAAAAAGATTCTCATATAACAAATCGACACTATCGCTATCACTTGATTTTAATGAATTTATGCCATCACAAATTTTTTCCTTAAATCGGTCTATTCTATTTACCGTTATTGGCCTACAAACAGCATCTACAATTCCTCGGACATAATGGTGCTCAAACGACGCCTTTTGTCCGCTGTGGTCAGATCTCAAATAATTTATAATTGATTTATCTATTACAGTGATATTGCAAAAAATATTATCTAAACAAGTAGCTGTTGTGGGAGTCACTCTCGTAGGTTCATTGAATAAGTTTATTAAATTAAATGATTTAAAAAGATTAAGGAAACGATAACGATTTGCATTCTGTGAATTTACTAATATATCAATGTTAAAATCGCCACATACAACTACTTTCTTATTAGAAATACAGACTTTTTTTAAAACCTCTTCCATAGCGGTTTCAAAAAGCTGGTTATTAGCAGATGGGGGGCTGTAAACGCTTATTATAATATACTGCTCTAGCTCAGCACATGCTAGTTCGATAGTTCGTTCAATCGAAAGTGACACTATATCTTTCCGTTCCTTATATTTTAACTGACTATTTAACAATATAAGTGAATCTTCATATTACGCACTTGTGCTATAATAACATTATCGCACTAGTGCGGTAATGTAAACTTTTTTTATAAAATCCAGCAAATGTTTCTGTCTAAGAACATTGAATATTTTACTAATATTAAATTATTTTAGGGTTAATATGACAAATAAATATTTCATTTTAACAAATTGTATATTAATAAACACAAATTAACTTAACTATCATTTTAGAAACATTAATTTATAGTTTATTTTATTTTTAAATTGCTGCTACTCCGGCTGAACAGCCAGTTTTTCCTGTGCCATTATTGAACCTGCGCGCGCATCGAAATTGCGGCGCGCGAAAAAAACAAATTTACGTACCATTTTCCCTAAATATTTGGTAAAGTTATTGCTGTGTGGTTAATTACTATAAAAAATGACTACTTTAAATAGTGAAGACGAGTAAAATGTTATTCAACCCCGTCGGAAATACTTATCGAGGCACGAAACGCAAGTGATAGCCTGTAAACCTAGAGAAAAACAGCAAAAACGGAGATAGTACATTATGATACAAGTGTGCTACGTTGGTCATTATACACGAGGCATTATTATAAGCGCGAGCCGAAGGCGAGCGCGGTAAGGAAGCCGAGTGTGATAATAATCAATGCACACGAGTTGCATACAACGTTTTTCAACACAATTGCGAGGAAAAAAACAAACTTAAATCTAAAATACCTTCTCCAAATATGACTTGGCGTTTTTGCTGTTTTTTATGGATTTTGGCAACAGGCTTTCACTCGCGTTTCGTGCCTCGATAAGTATTTCCGACGGGGTTGAATAACATTTTACTCGTCTTTACTATTTAAAGTAGACATTTTTGTTAGTAATTAACCACACAGCAACGACTTTACCAAATATTTAGGGAAAATGCCACATAAGTTTTGTTTTTTTCGCGCGGGCCCAATTTCGATGCGCGCGCAGCTTCAATAATGGCACAGGAAAAACTGGCTGTACAGCCGGAGTAGCAGCAATTTAAAAAATAAAATAAACTATAAATTATTGTTTCTAAAAATTGTGGTTAAGTTCGTTTGTGTTTATTTATATACAATTTGATAAAATGAAATATTTATTTGTCATCTTAACCCTAAAATAATTTAATATTGGTAAAATATTCAGTGTTATTAGACACAAACTTTTGCTGGATTTTTAAAAAAAGTTTACATTACCGCACTTGTGCGATAATGTTATTACAGCACAAGTGCGTAATATGATGAATTATAAAACTACAAACGGTGTTATAAGAGTCAATTTACGAGCAACTGTGTTGAAAAGGTATTTTAGATTTTAGTTTGGTTTTTTCCTCGCAATCGTGTTGAAAAACGTCGTATGGAACTCGTGTGCATTGATTATTACACACTTGTATTATAATGTACTATTACGTCTAAAATCATACGTTGCCTCGATTCGAAATGGAACAGTCTGTTCAACACTTCTGTGTTTCGGAAAAAGGGTACTGAAACTAGTGTAATTACTTTGTATAGGAGACTTAACTATCACCTAGTTATAGCGGGCACATGGCTGTGCCAGATTGTTGGTACCTAATTAGTTTAATAAAAAACTATTATTAGAAATGAGCGAGCAGCTAGTGCCGACAGACCCATATCTAACTTGATATTATAATGTCACTACCCCTAATAACTCATCAAACAATTGCTTTTTTAAACCAAAATAATAATTTATTAAGGACGGTAACATTTTCCCTCTGGGTTAGATTATAGTGACGTCATAATAAAAGTTGATGGTGCGTGTGTGGTCTTTCAAGTTGAATATGTCTCATCTCTTCACATTGACTTAAATTTTTGGGCCCAAAGACAAAGGCAAGATTTGCATTGTCCTTTATTAAATTTTCGCCATGTGCTATGTCAGTTTTCGTATCGCTCAAAAATTTTACAGGTTTAGTAGGGTAAGTAAGTACTAAGGGTTTGCCGTGCAGGTGTATACTAAGGTCATAAAGTCGTCCTAATTATATTCGTATCTAATTGGCCTCCACAGGCGTGGCGTAATGTTTGTTCGCGTCGAATTTCACGTCCCAAATAACTTGGAGGTAACCTGTAACGTAGCGCGGATACAACAGCTAACAAAGTTTGTTGGAAACATAGCGCTAAATTCTTTTATCATTCTCCTGGTGACAGACTTGATACGTCTAGGTTTTTCAGCACCCTTTTTACGTATCTTGCAAAAGCAATGCGATAGCGATAATTGGCAATTCTGGCTTTAAAATCTCAATTTGACAGCAAAAAACAAAAACAAAGCAATCTTCTGACAGTGCTGCCAATATTTTGACACTAACCATCAATAGGGCGATTGCTGATTGCAAATTTTTAGGAAATAAGGGTGGTGGTAGGTTGCCTATAATTTTCTGTTTACTTCATGTCATATGTTATCAATCTTTTTATCAAAACACCGATAATTATTAACATTATGGCCTCAATGCAAGAAATGCCTTTCGTAATGCTTATGTTAAGAGGTAGCTTAGGTAGCATATAAAGATTTTCTATTGCCGAGGTCAGCTGCTACACTCAAATTAAACTTTTTTTTAAAATATTGTTTTACTTATAAGATTTTCCCGGAAATCTAAATTAAACCAAAACACTGTGTATGTGCACTAATTCGGTCGTGCAAGTACGCGTAGATGAAAAAAATATATATAAAAACGGCAGTCATTAAGGCAGGAGGCATAACACGTTGTATCAAACCTTTGTCAATTTATTACCTATTGAAATTGTTGAAAACGGTCGTGTTTTTTACACGGCTAGTTTGAGTAGGATTGGATTGATAAAAGGAGATAGTAATTTTAATCTGTTAGGTTTATACGTCCAAACGAACGTCACATTTTTCTAGTAGGCCTTCTGGTTCTTTTAACTGAGCTATCAAGGATAATAAGAATTTGATTATTTCTGAACTATATTGTTCCCTTTCCCATTGAATTCTTTCAAGTGTTCAATCCAGCATTGTCTTATCAATTTATTGTTCATACATCGTAAGGTAGAAATACTTAACGTAATTTGCTTTTCGGGTTTGCGGGTTCGATTCTCGGTCGGGTTAATGTAGAAAACGAACTTTTTTATATTGGCTCGGGTCTGGATGTTGTGGTACCGACGTTGTTTCTGATGTCTATAACACAAGTGCTTGAGCTATTTACCTTAGGAGCAGAGCATTGTATGTGATGATGTCCAATATTTTTAATTAATGTCTTTGGTTCAATAAAAATTTAACTTAAATAAATTACACTCTACGTAATTATGCAATGACCTGGCTGTTACATTCAGTTCACACCTGCATGCTTGTCATACGTTTAATTAGTGGGAAAAAGGCTCTAATTAAGATAGACGAGGGCATGGCCAGGTCGGAAGTCTAAATGGTAATGGCTTTATATGGACTGACATGTACGTTTTTACGAAAGTAACTTTATTAATTTTTTGACAAATTTAAATTAGGCGTTTACAGAATCGTACGGTGTGAATCACAAAATGGGAATTCATGGAGTTACGGGAAAAGATTTTAAAATTATCCTTGATGTAATTCCCGGCCTAAAATTATAGTCTGAAGCACGTCAATTAATGAAAATGAAAAGATTTCTAGTAAATACATTTACCTTTGCTTCATACGTCTGCAATTACATATTAACGACATAAGTTCATACAAACAACTTGACTTAAAACACAAATTTTTTGTGTATTCGTGCAAAAATATAAACGCCATGATCATACATGTAAGGATTTTGTATCTAAGGATAGAAAGAAACCGTTTCCTCAAATTCCCGTTTTGATGCACAGGGAACAAAGTGGGGCATCGCATACCTCCTTGCGGCAACCCAAAATTAATGGGCGTACTGTAGCGTTTTACGACTACCGTAATGTTCATGGAAAGGATGCTTTATATCCATTTACATACCTTATCGGATGTTCCTGAGAAAAAGTTGAAATTACTTTGATGAAAAGAGTATACGAGTATAGTAATTGGTTTAATATCAAATCATTAGCAGCAGTCAATTCACAATGTTGTTATTATACAGTATAATATAAGGAAAAGTAAGGTATTCTATCCTATGTTCATATTAACTGTGCTATTTCATTTAAATAATATTTTAAATGGCAGACAGATAGAATTATACAAATATACACAAAGCACACTAATAATATTGTTCTGTATTTATTAACTTTATCTATTTTAATAACTATTGTAGCAAATTGTCATTTTATTGGTTTTTTATACGCCAGTTAACATTAAATGATAATAATCTAAATCGTTGTCTGTATTATCTGCCGTACCGTACCTTCACAAAAGTATAGCCGTTTATCAGAACTGCGCAAGATTAGTATAAACCCATAACCCGTTACTTGGCCGAGCACCCTTAACCCAAACATTTATAACCCCAGAAAATCCAGTTTAGAGATGCCCTGTACTTATCGATACCCAATGAACTCAGAATGTGATTTGTGTATCGATATTCCATTACTGTTGTTTACCAAACCTGCAAATATAATGTAGCGTGTAAAAAAATACCGAACGAATTTATAGATATTGACACATTTATTAAGGAATCCACGTTCGTGGCGATTGTGTCAATATTATATGCCAAATTTTGGTGACTTTTTCTGACCTTACTGGTCAGATTAAACCCTCCAAATAATTGGTTTTGATCCCGTAAGGATAAATTCAGTTTAAACTTACTTAATTTATCTTTAATCGATCAAAATTAATTATTTGGAGGGTTCGTAAACACGAACATAGTGATAGGACATAATATTTAAATTTATACATAGTTTTAGGTCGAACAAGAAGCAAACTTCTGTTGTTTGTCCTCACGAATATAGGGTTTAAATATGTATTGAAGACGATCTGGCATCCTCGCTGGTGTTAATGATAAAAACTCGGTGTGATGATTTAGAGATAATAAGAGAAACTAAATACAAATAGTTTTTGATGCCAGTTTTTTATGTCACGTATGACAGATGAAAACGATAGGTATCAATCTATTAATTATGTGCGAGTGGGCTTTGCATACATGAAAGGTCTATATACTTGAATAATGTAAATTTGTCAGAAAACACCCAGATTTTTATTCACAAGTAAAAGTTAAAAAGAGAAATAATAGAGATTTAAACAAACTTACCGTTCCTTTTACTAAAATGAAATTAGTTTCATCCAGTCCCCACAATATGCTAATAAAAATATATAATCACATACCAAACTATTTAAAAAACCATGAACAACTGTTACTGTTTATCACAACATTGAAAATATTCCTAATCAATAAGTGTTATTATAATATGTAAGAGTTTTTTAATGATAAAGATATTTAAAGAATATTAATGTTATTAAAATTAAATGTTATGTTTAAAATAGCTATTCTAATGTTAGTGACCATGAAAGTTTAAAACAATATAAATGTTAAGTTTTCAAAGCTTGTTCTCAGGAATACTCTGTTAAAACTAATGTTTATATTTAATAGTTAATTAAGCAATATCTGTTTTAATTAAGCACATAGCTAGCCCATACAAATTGGCATGCCTTTGCAGGGCGTCACATGTATCCCAGTCTGTACTTACCATCTAACTGAATTATGTAATTTAACACGCAATAAATGATTTGAATTTGAATCGTGGAATTTACATTGGAATCGTGAAATAATCGGATTTCTACACAGTTACTGGTAAGTTTTATACTAAATCGATACAAAGTTTGGGCATCTCTACTTCAGTCAACTCTCATTAAACTGGTAATTCATGCAAAGTACGTCCGTCGAAGGGCGTAATAAAAATTATTTAAAACTGTCAAATCACGTTAACGGAAGTCCTTGAATTTTGATACTCTTACTCCTTGAATTTCGAGTCTTCTCGTAGCCATATTTTCAGTGTAAGTTTTAATAATATTATTATGTATTATCTAACGAGAACAATTCTTTATCTATCGCTAAATTCATATTTTCACGTGCGTACCTAGTGATCATATAATATACGCCAGATATCATAATAACGATACAAACATCGGAAACGAAATCATCTGGCAAAAGACCAAGCTTAAGTGGCGGTGGGCTGGCCACATCTGTCGCAGAGTCGACGAAAGATAGAGTAAACGGGTTCTCGAGTGAAGACCACGCCTTGGCTAACGTAGTGTAGGACGCTCCCCAGCCCGATGGACCGACGACCTTAGGAAGATGGCTGGCAGTAACTGGATGAAAAAAGCGGGAGATCGTGCACTCTGGCGTTCTTTGGGAGAGGCTTACGTCCAGCAGTGGACTGCAATAGGCTGAATAGATAGATCATAACAACAGGAATGGATTCGAAGTAGGGAATTAGGTTAAAAACTATTTCTAATCAAGATAGTATTCTTTGGCTGGTATTTTTTTCGCAGGATATCTCCTTGTACTCATAATATTATCCGTTTGAAGTAATAAATGTGTCCATAAAATTCCAGCTAAGCGCATAGCTTTATTTATGAGACTTCTACGTGATGTATGAAGAACGCATGTTACTTTCAAAGGGTTAATAAAGATGTAAAAAATTAACCTTTGAAAGGCGAAACAAACAAGATTGGTAGTGGGCGTGACAATAATTTGTTATATTGTTATAAACGAAGACTTATTTAAAGTAATAAGTAATATTTTTCAGACTTAAAGAAAATCATAAGTCATAACTTTACTTATTAAGGTAAAGTATTGCCATTTTATATATTTTTGGGCTTGCTTTTTTATAAGTCGATATAAAGAATGCTTACACATTTAAAACAAGTAATAAATCAAAGTTGAACAATCTCGCTTTTTTTTAGCTTACTTATCATGATGGAGCCTAGACTTAGATATTGAGTAGAACTATTCAATAAAAACTTATTCATGCTCATTTATTTCTATCCCAAAAGTGCTTTGAAATATTAAGGTGAACAATAAACAAAATGTTAATTATATAAAACAGGTAAATAATAATGCATGTGGTGACGGGCAACCATGTAGCCCTACAGGGCAGGTAGCCCTAAGCGAATTAGACCAGTTTAGTATAAAAAAAATAAAATGATAAATAATAAAAAAACGTCAACATTCAGTTGAATTGAGAACCTCCTCTTTTTTAAAGTCGGTTGTTAAATGAATAGAAATCTCTCGCCATATTTGGTCTGTCGAAGCTAATCCCTGAAACTACTGTATTGATATCGATACAAATTAGTAAATCAGACATAAATGGGAGATAAGATTTTTAAGTGTATTTTTTATTATCTCCGACGATCCATGTTAAGTTGGTGTGTATTTAACAGAGACTTGATCACAAATACAATAAAATACCTTCCTACTTTTCTTTACAATCATCATCATCATCATTATTTCAGCAACAGGACAGATTTCTTTACAATATATAATGTTAAAAGACACAAGTTTTAATGAAATTCAGTCTAAGTTTGTTTAGTAGACTCTCGGTAAAATTAACTAATTCTTACAAGTAGCGATGTACATAGAAAAGGGACGAAAGCAAATAACAGTCAACAGTCTTTTGAAACTCTTAAAGAAACAAGAAAAACGAAAACAGAGATTGAATTAATTCTGAATCGAATGTCTTGTTGAGTCAACATTACGTAAAGTACTGCCCAATTTGTACACACTAGCACAAGCTTGCGATTTGTCCTAAATGATTTTTTGACGACCTCCGTAGCCGAGAGGCGAGCACGCCGGAATTTAAATGGCGCCGCCATCTCTGAGGTTCCGGGTTCGATCCCCGGTCGGGTCAATGTAGAAAACGAACTTTTCTATATTGGCTCGGGTTTGGGTGTTGTGGTACCGTCGTTGTTTCTGATTTCTGTAACACAAGTGCTTTAGCAATTTACCATAGGATCAGAGCAATGTATGTGATGTTGTCCAATTTTTTTTTTTTTTTAAAGGCAATGGTTAAGCCGTACTTAATGGCTATTGCCGACTGCGAGCGAGCGTTCTGTACGTATAACATTTTGTGTACAGCGAACCGATAATACCCTTCGATGACCAACTATAATTACTTATGCAACTGGTTACGATCAAGCTTGGCTACGTAGCCGAACGTAACACGACTCTTCGTCGTGGCGAAGTACGCTTCTATCACAAATTACGTATAGCGGCGGTTCACACGTTTCTGTATCGCTCGGGCTTCACCTGCGTCTAATGTCATTAATTAGTGCGCTTTTTGATATAGAACACAGATGTGGCCGTCCTTAGTGCGCTTATTTGCTTTAATTCCATTAGACGTTAGGCGATAGCTCGGACGGCGGTAACTTACGACACATCAAAGGGATTTAGCAGGCGTCTAGTGCGTTGTTGTGGCTCACCTACTACACTAAACATGCTAAAACACGGTCACATTCAAAAACTCTTTGTGAAATAAATGTTAAGTGCATAGTTTATAAGTTAAATGGAGTGGACAAAATACAGTATTAGAAAAGTATTAAGTTCTTAGAAGCGTTTTATTTTATTTTTTAGAATAGTATCCGCAGATCACACGCTAAATAAGCAGCTAGACGCCAGAATCAAACGTCAAATAAGTGTGGACACACATTTAGCACGTAGTTTTGTGCATTAATAATTAATGAACGCTAATCATGCCGTTATTTGAACGTCAGACGTCACGCAGGTGAAGCCCGAGCATAAGCGTTAGTAGATTAGTGCTTAGTGCCCCATTATATTATGAGCTGGTGTATGTGTTACTCATTTTGGTGCTCAAAATGTTATACTTTCTTCTTTTTAGATTTCCCAATACTACTCTGTGTGGATTAAGTGGATTTTTGTTATTTGTGTATACCTGTTGAAAAATTGTTTGATCTTACTTTAAATAAATAAATAAATATTATAAATATTGGACAACATCACATACATTGCTCTGATCCTAAGGTAAGTAGCTATAGCACTTTTGTTATAGAAATCAGAAACAACGACGGTAACACAACACCCAGACCCGAGCCAATATAGAAAAGTTCGTTTTCTACATTGACCCGACCGGGGATCGAACCCGGAACCTCAGAGATGGCGGCGCCATTTAAAGTCCGGCGTGCTCGCCTCTCGGCTAAGGAGGTCGTCACTTTGATCTTACTGAAATAAATAAAATTCAATAAATGTTTATTAGGTAGCTCAGCTTACGGACCCAGTGTGAACATATCAGGCGACTCGTTTGTTCACATCAGTTGAGCATTGTACGCTAGAGAGTAGATATTATCTGCATGGTACTGATGAAAAATAGCTGTGTTAGCTTACGTGCAAATTGGGGCCTACATTGAGCCTGCTTACAGTCGGTAGCAGACAATACGTTTGGTGAAAACGCTACCCAAAAGTTGGTTGGTAATGTGAGCTACAGACATATTTCTTTTTCTCAAAAGTTGGAAAAGCATGTAAATCACTTTAAGTATCATGTAAGGATATTTACCATGCTGTCATCTAGGCTACTGGTAGTAGTCTTACAAAATTATGTACGAATTCTCATTTTGCCATTGGCAGAATGCCATACAAGTGACCTAAGTACTTCTCACAGATTATATGGACCGATCCGCGTAGATATTTCTGCTCTAATACTTCTGTCGGAATCCAATGAAGTAAGAATAAAATCGATGTTCCTTTTATGTTTAAGGGATGTCAGGAATTTCTTGTTACTTTGTCACATTCGAATAAATAGAGTACCAATTGTTTATCGTGCGTAAAGTCTTCGTATTTCTATTGTACCAACTAGATTTTACTTGTAAAGTTCATATTTTATAATCATTATAAAAACAGACAGGTATTCACCCTTCAATTTCAATTTCACCCCAAACTAGTATTTCACCCCTCAAAAACGAAGAATAATTTACCTTTAACGATTAAAGAATCACGATTCTTCAATCAATGACGGTTGGTAAGAAAAAAGTAAACCTTATATAATGCGTGCAAACCTACTATTGTCACAGTTTTGCAATGATCGTTAAACTGATTGACCTTTTGACCACAATGTCTCCAATCTTAAAGTACCTCTTTGACGTGATGCAGATCCCCAAGTAATTTCGACCTAACATTCAAAACAAAATTATATAGGTCAAAATTTCTTACAGATTCAGATTGTCAAAAGTTTTCTCGCTTCGATTTGTAAACAGACAAGTTGGTTGAGCCTTTGTTTCGGCTTTTCATTTGCGGAATGACAATGAGAAACATTTCAAGTCAGTGATAAACTTCGAAGATCAACGGAAGAATGTTGGAGGTCTCTAATAATAATAAATAAATAAATAAATATTGGACAACATCACATACATTGCTCTGATCCTAAGGTAAGTACCTAAGCACTTGTGCTATAGAAATCAGAAACAACGACGGTACCACAACACCCAGACCCGAGCCAATATAGAAAAGTTTGTTTTCTACATTCACCCGACCGGGAATCGAACCCGGAAACTCAAAGATGGCGGCGACATTTACAGTCCGGCGTGCTTGCCTCTCGGCTACGGAGGTCGTCAATAAATAGTATTTATGTAAAAGTGTGGTGTAATGTGATGTAAGGACGTTAGATTTTTGTGTTACGAGGATAATTGGTTGTTTAGACAAAAACATTGTCAACAATCTAAGTAGGTAGCCGCTTAACTACAATTTAATGGACAGAGCATTGTAAAGACTGCACTTGGAGGAACTGTTAGGTGCTGATAAAGGAATTGAACTGGTCTATTGATTAGGATCGCATATAGGCGACAGAAATAAGGGGTTATATTTTTAATAATATGAGTTATTCGACAGTTAATGTATTAACAGTACAGCTAGTGCCTTTAAAAACTTTTAGTGAAAAAGGAATTGTCTTCGTAAAGTGTGATTTCACTTCACGAAGACGTTGAACATTATTTTGTAGATGAAAAGTAAGAACGGTAAAGGAGCAGAGTTAGTGTATGTTTATCGAATAGCAAAATTGTATGATGATGACACAGTCACCTTTATACTTAATACCTCTAATCGAGTCAAAAACGAATGAAAAGTTTCAGAAAAGGATAATGCTGCAGTAAAATGAAATTCTAAAATTTACGTTCCTCACTCAGACTAATGTAACGACCTTAGACTCTACGTGGAATGTCACCTTGGAACGCTTTATTATGGGTAGATACGTGTTATTACTCCCCATAGGATTGGCCACTTAAGCACTTAAGAAAATAAACGAATTAAAAACCTGTGAAATGCCATAAGTAGTTACACAGTTTATGTGGATACAGTTAAATTACGACCGCTCTTATCTTCTCCCAAGTCCCAACTAATTGCTTGTCATAGCTGGGGCTACGAGAGAGTTCAACTTGAGTCGAAAAATCAAGTAGTCCCACTAATATTATATGCAAAAGTTTGTGAAAATTTTCGGATGTTTAGATCTTTGTGACCCAATCACGAGTAAACGGCTGAACGGATTTGGACGAAATTTTGCACATATATAGGATAAGGTCTGGATTAACATAAAAATACTTTTTATCCCGGTTTAATGTTGTAAATGTGATATACCAAACATGCTGTAGTTTACGCAAAAGTTAGTTAATAATAAATGAACTATCTATTTGGATAGAATCTTGTAATCAGTTTCGCTAAACAGTGTAACGCAGGACGGACATGCGATTGTGAAACTACCACTCTCTCTTCTTAGTCGTTTCACTCTTGGCAAAGCGGTCATGGTCGTCAGTCAGGAGCACGTTGAGTGACAAGTTTCGTCATTCGGCGCCATTCTTGTCGAACCTCAGCCTTCCTAGTACATTCATGCACGGGGCAGTTTGTTGCAGCCTTAATTTGGTCCGACCACCTCATAGGAGATCTGCCGTGGTCTAGTTCCTTCCACTCTTTCCTGCACTACTAGACGCTCTATGGATCTGCCGCGCCGTGTTACATGGCCAAAGAAGGTCAGGATGCGAACTTGTACCACAGACGACAGGCGCTGCTTGATGCCGAGTTCGTTTATGATGGACACATTCGTACACAACTCTGTCCACGACACCCCTAGCATCCTTCTCCAGCACCACATCTCCAGCGCGTCTATTTTCTTTTTTTCGCTTTCATGCAGAGTCCATGTTTTCGACGCGTACAAAAAAAAGGTAAAATATTAAGGTATTAGCGAGCCTGATCTTCGTGGCTTTACAAATATGTCTGTCAAAAATTAACACTGAACCATCTTAAATTAGTTAAATAGTTGGTTTGCTGTCCATTGGGTGGACATTCAAAATCAAACCGGCACTGGAAGCCTAATGAGGCTGGTGGGTGATGTGAACGCATAGCAACCGGCTTTTAGTCGTGATGCTGTAGCTGGATCGATCAATAAAGATCGATGACCTTAGGAAAATCGTCACGCGGTCGTTTTTGTGGACATATTTTACTGCGATACCCAACTTCGAAATCATATACATTGTAGGTTGGCATGTTACTTGGTGATCTAAATGAATAAAAAAATCTTATCCCTTGTAAATATATTGTCATTGAGATGATATTGATTTGATCATCCGACCTCTTTTAAGTTGAAATCGGTTTTATTTTATTTCAGAAATATTATGCTAAATTGCACCAATGGCGTGTGATAAGTACTAAGTGTTAATTTAAGCACATGGTCCCAATGTAAACTAAAATAAAATAACAAATTTTGTCTCATCCCGTCCGTAGTTACATCGCTTTAAGGTATTACATAGATATATCTCGAAATGATTCGATTTCGGTAACGTTATTGTGTCATATCGGGCTTAACAAAACCAGGATGGTTTTCAGCTAGTAGGACGAAAATTAGGGTCAACGAAAGGGTTCGGCCGAAATTTGGACCGAAAGTATGAGAAGATCGACAAAATTGCCTGTATAATC
The DNA here is from genome assembly GCA_950371115.1 of Anania fuscalis. NCBI lineage: Eukaryota > Metazoa > Arthropoda > Insecta > Lepidoptera > Crambidae > Anania > Anania fuscalis. The sequence continues at coordinate 12,368,993 of OX493344.1, forward strand.
TTTTGGGATTTCGCTTTACACACAACGGTGGTGAACGTTGTATTTTTTTTTTGTAAGGGCCACTTGCACAACTTTCGTGAAAATATGGTGGTAATAATGATTTTATTATTTTTAAAATCAGTAACAATCAATAAAAAAACAAGTATAATAAAATTAAATAAAAAATATTTTTTACGTTACAAGCTTTTATCACAAAATGCGCGCCGTCGCTATACGTAATTTGTGCTTTTATGTAGTAACCAGTGTTAAACAAAAAAGAGTAGACTATGCTAAGTGATCATAAGTAGGCATTTGTTTTTATGGTAAATCGTTTAGGTACTTGCCTACTTGAAAGCTTGTTGCTGTTATGATAACAAAGGTTAGATTATTTTCATGAAATAGGTATTCCATAACCATGATATAGATTATGATTAAAAAATAAAAAAATAGACGATTATTTTTCGGCCATTTTCAGCCGCAATGCCGAAACCTCGTACGCAAAATGAAAGCATCTGTTCTCGACGTAATCCTGCGGTCAGACCCATGTACAGTGTACAGGCTCTGTAATTACTAGCTTGGGACGGGACAACACGCGTCCCGCCTACTAAAACTGTCACTGCTTTTCGAGGGCCTTGTTTTACTGAAATATTGGTGTCTGTCATGGACGGCCTCGCCTCGAGAGGGGAGCACGCCGGACTTTATATGGCGTCGCCATCTCTGAGGTACCGAGTTCTATCCCCGGTCGGGTCAATGTAGAAAACGAACTTTTCTATATTGTCTCGGGTCTGGGTGTTGTGGTACCGTCGTTGTTTCTGATTTTTATAACACAAGTGCTTTAGTTACTTACTTGAGGATCAGAACAATGCTTTTTTATTTTAATATAGGGAATACTTCAATAACGCTTAAGGTCTGAATCTGGTGGTCCAACACGACCTATGTAGCCGGGAGAGCACGTCGGACTTGGTGGTGCCATCTCTGAGGTCCTAAGTTCGATCTACGTCTTTCTGTAAATAATGTGTATATTACTTTGTTTGGGTGCAATAAAGTGTATATTATATATCTCACTATTTCATAAGCCCAGGCAAAAATAACAATGTCTGGTAATGAGGCTCCGGGTTCCACCCCCGGTCGGGTTAATGTAGAAAACGGACTATTCTATATTTTCTCGGGTCTGTGTTGCAGTACCGTCGTTGTTTCTGATTTCTTTAACACAAGTACTTTAGCTTCTTAGGTTAGGATCAGAGCAATGTATGTGTTGTCCAATATTTGTTTATATTTATTTATTTATTATTATGTTAAATTAGATCTGTACGTTATATCTTTTGGCGAATGTTTTATTATGTATGCTGAATTAAGCCAAAAGTAGCATTAATTCTGTTTCAATTATACCTAACTATAGACCCTGATATTGTTTTATTGCACAACAACGGAATCCTATAATGAAGTTAATCCTTTAAACATAAACAACGGTGTGTTCAGGCAAGAACGCGTTTACTGATTACAACAATTTAACATAGGATTCCGTGGTTGCGCTATAAAACAATATCATTGTCTATAGTTAGGTATCTATAGGGTCTATAGACAAACATACCTAACTATAGACCCTCAATCTATACTCTAATGAAGTTAAAAGGTTAAATTGTTGTAATCAGTAAACGCATTCTTGCCCGAGAACAAGTTTGTTTACGTTTATTTCCAGGAAAAATGCATTTCCCTGGGGTAGCGTGATAATGGAGCATTTGCACTGCGCAAAAGCCAAGATGGGTTATGTTTTTCTCGCATAATAAGTAATTTAAGTATGTTTGATTTTTTATACCCTCGAAGCATCCCAACGGGTAAATGAATTTTAGTTAATGAGGTCTCTCGATTTCTATCAGCATCTAGCATATTTGATATAAAATATAGTTATGTGCTTAAAAGTTTGAACACAAAAAAAACGAAATAACAACGAATAAATATGTGTACCATTTTCACTTGCATTTCACTAAATTTTAAAAATGAAAATAAGCGAACACGTTGGCGAAAGCTGTTTTATTAGTGCAAATATACGATCACCAATCACGATCACGTAAAAATATCTAGACTGCGATTAGGTAAATAACTGTAATTGTATTTAATTAAAACATCTTACAAATTTGACATTTATTAATGGAAGTAATAAGAATTATTATAACGTATCAACTACTGGGAAAGCATTGCTTTTGAACGCAAATAACAACTATGATTTATCAATAACTTACATTCATATCAACAAATCTGGAATACGATCATCGACGTCGATAACTCGCATCGATATCAACTGTCCCGATCGGGGCACATCACTAACGATTTGACAATAACGGGTTAGTCGAGTCACGCTATCGTTAAACGTCCCAAATAGAGAAATTGAAAGGTATCGATTCGAAGACTACTTAGTTATTATAGACATAATAATGTGTGGTATAAGGTAACATGGAAAAATTGTACAGCGCGTCAATTCTCAATCGAAAATGATCTCTATTGGTCAGACTTAAAGTTGAAAATCAGATAAATGACCTTCAACTTTTTGGGTAGGGTGACCTGCCGCTTACTGTACAAAATAATTTGAAATACTAATTTTCATTGTGTATTTAATGGAAAAAGTTTCATCGTGTATTTAGGTATATTCTCTTTATGACTAAAATTGATGCCTATTATTGTAATTATTATTCGTTTTTCTGGTTAAGGTTAAAATGGTTAGGGGTATTTTAAGTATTCACTAGGGCGAACTCTAGTAATACAACAAGCACTTTTTCTATAAAACTAAAAACACTTTGTGAAAATATAATGAACAGCATTGAAAAATGCACAGGATCGTTGACGTTTATCTCCATAATAGTTTTTAATAATTATACCTAGACATCGGATGCATCAGATGTCATGAAAAGAAACAGATTGTTTGAGTGGTATTTATTGTGAAAACGCACTTCTTACCATTTTTGAGTTCCGTGCCCAAAGGGGAAAACAGGACACTTTTACTGAGACTCCGCTATCTGTCTGTCTGTCTATCTGTCTATCTGTCTATTTGTCTCTTTGTCTATCTGTCCGTCTGTCACCAGGCTGTATCTCATGAACCGTGATAGTTAGACAGTTGAAATTTTCACGATGATGTATTTCTGTTGCCGCTATAATAACAAATAAGAAACAATACAATAAATATTTATGGGGGCTGCCATACAAAAATTTTTTTAAAATAGATAATTGTTCGGAACCCTTCGTACGCGAGTCCGGCTTGAACTTGGCCGGTTTTCTTGTCCCATAATTTCAATTTATTATAATGGGATACACCCACGCTTTCCATGGTACAACGCTTATGGCTTGTGCCAACACTTTCGAATGGTAATGTTTGCAAACCGCCACATTGTTGGGCGCTCCTCGCTTTGATTGAATTTCATGAACTATCCACGCGAGGTAGACAATAATTTGCGTCTAACGAGACGGCTGGTGGGTGACCGAACAATGTTACACCCCTTTCCGGGTTTTAAAATAGAATTTATTGGAATCAAACCTATTTTGAAGAAGGGACAAAATTGCGGGTATTGACCCTTAAGCAGAAATACCTAAAATACAAAAGTGATGACCATAGGAGAATAATAAAGCTATAAGAAATGATCTATAGCATCATCATCATCATGTCAGCCTATTGCAGTCCACTGCTAGACGTAAGCCTCCCCCAAAGAGCGCAAGAAAAGCTAGGTAATACCTAGCCACTGCCATACTAAGGTCATCGGTCCATAGAACTGGGGGCATCCCCCACTACGTTTACTAAAGCGTGGTCTCCACTCGAGGACCGGTACGTACTCTACCTTTTATGTTCTGCGACAAATGTGCCCGATCCACTGCCACTTGAGGTTGCCAAATTTTTGGAATATGTCCGTTACTTTGGTCTTCTGCAAGATGACCTCGCTTCGGATTTTATCCCATAACGAAAGCCCCAGGAATAAAAAGATGTGATAAAGGATCCTAACTTATTGTTAACTTTCTTCTGAAAGTTGATGCCATTGCTTTAATAAAGCCCGCATCAGCAGTTTTTTTCTTTAAGGGCCAATATATAAAAAAAAAACTTATGTCACCTGGTCGACAGTTAATGATTAGACCTTCCAATTTTTTTATATTTTTTCATGTTTTGATCCATGTTTCTGTAGCACAGTTTAGATTCATTGAGGCAAAGACCTAAGTTAACTAAAATTACACTTTAATCAAAGCTAAGGAATTTATTTCATGACGGGACGACGCCTAAGTAACATTAAGTAATAGAAAATAATAAACAAATAAAAAAATTACATCATATCAAATAAATTCGTATGCACTGCGAGAAATGAAATCCAGTTATAATAGTTATATTGGTTATTCATCAAAAATGTTTATTAAGTACCTGCTTGCAATATTTCAACTTGCATGTTTCAATATTTCAACCTTCATCATGAGCAAATGTGTTTAAACATAATTTAAGATAATTATAAACACAGTAATTACATAAGTATGTGTAAAAAATGAGTGCCTCTCGCCATTTAACTTTATAGTTTGGCAAGTACATTGTCTGTATCATTTTTTATGTGTGTTGAATAAATACATTTAAAAAAAAACTTTAAATATATCCATACTTGTCTGATACTAAACATGGCTCGTCGAACCATGAGCGTAGATTTAAGTTGGCGTTTTAATTTATCACTAGTTCCTTGGAAACTATATTCCCGGTATTAAAAGTGGCTTCTGTATAAGGCACTTGTTATTTATTTTTCAATAAAGTTGCTCATAAATAACTTAAGGCTCGCCTTAAAGGGTTTTCTTCAGTCAAGCCACACCAAGAAAATTTGCAGTAGGCGCACTGCTACGTAACCTTTAGTAGTAAATAGTGACATAAAGTGTCTTTTCTCGAGAGATCTTATTATTAACTTCGTTTGTGGCAACACGAGAAGTTGCGGTGTACATTATATATTGCAAATATGGATTTGATAATTCGTATGTTGGTTTTTTATTTGTTTTTTACATGCAACTTTACTAGCGCCGGGCTTCGTAACATTTCAAAGAGATATTGAAGGTGTAACTTTTTCATGCGACATAAACCGGTGTTACGACACAGTATATATATAAGGTGTAAGTGAATTAGTGTCAGATATTTTTAGGAGTAACTTAGACTATCACATGGATCACATATAAGATAAATTTAAAATTATAGAACAAACTTTAATTCACGCACCAAGTAATATGATATTATGATGAACAGCGTAATATGATTATTTGAATGCATTAATGTAATTCTGGAGAGGTTTGAATCGGCTAGTGTTATGTGAGTAGTCTACTTGTGGTGTTTGGGTTCATGTACAGGATGATGTAGATTCTTTATTTTAAAACTTTTTATTTTTTCGATTTTTTGAGTTTGTTCTATAATTTTAAATTTATCTTATATGTGATCCATGTGATAGTCTAAGTTACTCCTAAAAATATCTGACACTAATTCACTTACACCTTATATATATATATCTATATATTTACTGTGGTTACGAGCGCTTGTTATATCTGTGCATGTATGTACTCATGCTCTAAAGACTTTTCAATGCCTCACAACACAATTCTAGCAATTGGCCCAGTAGCACAAAAATAGATTTGAACGCAATGGAATATTTTAAATTATATATATATTTTAAGTTTGTGTGGATGTTTGGATGTTTGTGACTAAATGACGCGTTAACAGCTGAACGGATTTGGATGAAATTCTGCACACATATAAAATATGATTTGGTTCAACATATAGGATACTTTATCCCAGTTAAATGATCCAGTGAGATATATCTCTAAACATTATTCTTTAATTAAACTTGTAGCGAAATGTTTCATACCAACATCCTGTAATCCACGCAAATGAAGTTGTGGGTAAAGATAGTATTTTTACAATTTACGCAGGTATGATATGTATGCTGAAAAACATCCTTGGCGAAATTCTTTGTCTGATACCTCGTCGTAACACTATTTTAATTCTTTTCTTTGAGACTACGGCATTTGGTTAGTTGCCTGGCTAATATAAGTGGATAGGTAGTTTATGCTATTGAAATTCTTATCGATAGTCGATCAAAGATTAGGTCTTCTATACCTGTTTATATTGTGGTCAAGCACCCTATCTCTGTTGGCACAAATTATTGTTAATGAATATTTATGAAGATTTATTACCTAACCCGTTCCAAGGCCAAAAAGTAGGTCAGTAGCGATAAAACTTTTAATCAGGGGGCACGGTAGTTAACTCTCCAAATTAAGCGATGGTAAATATATTTTTGTTTAGTTAGCTACTCATTTTGAGCAGGCGTCAGTTTCTGAATCGATAACTGTTTGTTTTTGATTGGAATAATATTAAACTACATATTATTTAAAATAACGAACTACTTAGTTTCTGATTTTAATAATAAACAAATAATTAACCAAAGTGTTCAAACAAAATATGTAAAATCGCATTACTTCGTCGAATACCCTAGGTTGTGAATAAAAACTAGGAAACAGACTGTGGTATCTCAGGATTTTGTATCGTACTAAATATGTATGTATTGTATGGCGTTATTTCGAACGAATCTTAGCACATGCCTCTGGGTTTTAGTATTTATTTACACTAGGTGGATTAGGTAAAGTCTAGACGTTCTTGTTCCATAACAATGGCAACCGCTATAATAAAAAATAAAACAAGCCTAGCATCCGAAAGATTGTTACATTTAAATTAATGACAAATGTTAAACAAAATACATGGGACAATTAAATAGCCATTTATCCAAGCTCAATATTTTTCTAATTGGACCTAACCCTGAGCTCGTAAAACAATTATACTTTAACCTTGTTTTGTATTTCTTTACAGAATTATGTCAAAATAACACTGCTATGAGTTTAAGGTAACCAGCGAAATAATAATTATTTAAGGTTTAATACCTAGTATAAGACCAAACTATTGCGCATATTTTTATATTTTTGACAACAGCCAATTCGAAGCTTTAAAATATTGAATATGCAAACATCGATGCAAATGGATTCCATATATGTACAGCAAACGTAACTTTTTATGGCCAAATAAAAACTTGGCCACTTATTTTCGCGTTATGTTTTTACATACGCTTTATCTGTTTCGGTAAACTTTAGCACGAACTGCGATAAATATAATTACTGAACAACAACATTATATCTGTTTTGAAACTTTATTCCTAAGTAGGGATTGTTGACAAGATCGTACATTTCTATTATAAAATTTACTCTTTTAAGAAACCACCTGTTTAGTAAAATATGTAAATTAGACGAGTAATAATCTGTGTTGTGACACACAAACACTAGTTATATGTACTATTTGACATTCTTGGTCTAACAATTACAGAAAGAATTAAAAATTACAACCATTTGACAGTAGGAAACTAAAGAATGAACTATAAAAGACGTGTAAAAGGCTAGATAATTTGTGTGCTATTTTTAAAGTTAATGAAGGTGTGTTAAAAAGGTATATTTTTTTAAGTTCTTCTTGCCATAATATAGGGAGACATGTTTATTTTGGGAAAAGTACAGGGTGACTATTAGTAAGACAAAGGAATTGGTTTAACTGGATATTCTAAGCCCATTTACCTTACTGGGAGATCACAGCAAGTGGAAGTCGTTCGGGAAGACGGAGCTAAATCGTTTTCTGAATCTTTTCGTCTAGGCCGAGGAGTGCCACAATGATCGATACTGGGTCCAATTCTTTTTATATTGTACAATGCGGATCTAATTACTTGCATCAAAAACTTTAATTATCATATGTATGCAGATGATTTGCAAATTTATTTAACTTTCAAACCTAGTGAAACGTTAATTGCTGTCAATAATATTAATGCAGACATAGAGGCAATTCAAAACTGGGCCGACAAAAACTGCTTAGTCTTAAACCCACTCAAATCAAAATTTCTAGTCCTTGGTTCCATTTCTCAGATAAACAACATAAATAATTTTAATCCTGCAGTCAAGATAGGTAATTCAGATATCGAACAAGTGACCGAAGCTCGAAACCTAGGTGTACTAATGGACAACAGGCTACAATTTCATAATCATATCTTAGAGACTGTAAAATTATTAAATTAAAAAATTGCTACTACAGGCTTAAGGTACTAATCAAATGAGGAACTTCTTAAACGTTGACATAAGAATCAAGCTGTGTGAAACCCTTATACTATCCAAGCTTAATTATGCTGATACAGTTATAGGCGAGTGTCTCTACGGTTACACTAAAAAGAAATCCAGCGTGTCCAAAATTCGTGTGCACGATTTTGTTTTAATATTCCACAAAGGGCCCATGTTACTCCGTTCCTCAATCAAAGTAATCTTATTAATATGAAATCTCGGCGTTCAATTCATTTTGCCTGCCTACTATTTGGTTTAGTCCAATCAAAATCTCCTTCATATTTGTACGACAAGTTGTTGTTTTCCAACCGTATTAGAACTGCTTCTCGTCTTGGTTGTCCGACACACAGTACAGCTGCATTTCGTGGGAGTTTCCGCTACTCCGCCACGAAATGCTGGAATAATATTCCACCCCCTATAAAAACTTGTCTAACATTACATTCATTCAAATGCAAATACAAAAACTATCCATTGAATTTACAAAAGGAATCATTATAATAAATAAAATACAAAGCTGTACAGGTTTTATACAAAAAATAATAAGTAAAACTTGATATTTGAGTAATAATGTTAATATTAGTGAAACTTTTATATAAGTACCTAAATTTAAACTTAATAATATACCTTTAATTTACAAGTAAAATACATTTATTCTCTATACATAAATTATATATTATGGAGTAGCAGTGCGCTCTTGGCATCTACGGAAGACCAGCGTCGTAGCATTAGTAATATGCTCCGACATATGCTGAGTAGATACCTTCTTAGTATCATGTACCGTTGTATACATATAAGTAAATAACACTGTTATCATTTTTTAATTTCCTGTAACTATATTGTATGCTATGCATGATTCTAAATAAACGATCTTCTTCTTCTTCTTCTTCTTCATTAAGATAGGAATAAAAAAAACTAATACTATAGGTATACATTTTTGTCTAGGTCATCTTATCGTTAACTTAAATTTTGAAATAAGATTTCATTCGGGTATTGACTATTAGTGAGTAGGTATAACTAAAACAAATAGGTAAAAACTCTTGTTTGTTTCTCATTCTTGGAATGCTGTGATAACACGTATGAGGGTTATATTTTGTATCTCACCATTATTATTGCAAAGCATAGCTTTAAGTCATAGTGTAAACTGTTTTTTGGCCAATAAAATAAATAAATTATAAATATATCTATATATACACCGTGAATTTTTAATTACTCGAGAAAATTAACTAACATACTCGGATATCGATATACATCGAATTTGGCGAATAAAAAAAAAAATTGGTTGCCTGTAAAATCGGTATACGGGCGAAAGTTTTACGTGACAACGACTTTGAGTGGTAAAATAATTTTAATGTGAATATTCATTCGTATAGTAGGAACTCTCGCTCTGTCTCTCTCGCTCTTAGGCGGGCTAACTGTGCTCGAGTGGAAGTAAGGCGTGCCTTTCACTTTTTATGTCTGTCTCTCTCGCTCTTAGGCGGGCTAACCATGCCCGAGTGGAAGGGACGCGTGCCTCTCACTCTCATTGTGAGCGCATAACGTGAGCGGAGCGTAACGCAGTTTCTTGAAGTGTCACCCGGCAAACCAATTTATAAGACGTTGTCACGTCAAAACGGAACGGCGTACGGCGTTGGCGTACGGAAGGAATAACTATGAATGAAAAAAAAAATCATTCATAGTTATTCCTTCCGTACGCCAATATTACGCGACCAAATTAGGTGGATTTTGGTTCCGTTAATGTTGGAATGATAATGATTACTATTGGAATTGGCAGGACTTTTATGGTGCATATTTTTTTAGGAATGTTAGGAATCATTTAAATAAATTTTTCATATTTTTTTTTATTCGCCAAATTTGATGTATATCGATATCTGAGCACGTTAGTTAATTTTCTCGGGTTATTAAAAATTCACGGTGTATATATATATATATATTTACAAAACTTAGACTTACCGTGACGACGACGTGGGTGGGTTCGATTTATTAAGAAAGTTTATATAGTGTTGGTAAAATAATACGAGTATTTACTAAATTCAAGTATGCAAATAAGTATGTACCTAAGTAGATTAAATTTCTAGGACACGCCAATTTATCCTTTAAACAACAAGCTGCTCACCGCAAAATTTATTGAAGTTTTCAAGACAATATTGCACTAATTTATGCGAAAATATTTCATTGCAAAATAGTCGTTAACGCTCAGGCTTAAGGTGTATGGATACTTCAGATAGTTAGTCTAAAATAAACTTTATGGGGCTGTAATAAAGTATATTTAGAGGTAAATCGTGATAGTAAAATACGAGTAGATTCAGTAGAATCTCTCCTGATTAATAAAGTCCACAGTAGATTTTAGTTACGAAAATACATTATAGTACAAACTACATACTAATATTTAGACTGTCTTTGGCCGGTTTATACCTACTTGACTATTCAATGGAATAGCGAGCTAGTCAGACAGTTATGGGTATTTTTATTTTGACAAACCGATCAACAGTTTTAGTTTTAGTATTTACTAAAATTTGATCTTAGAATTGTTTTTTTATTGTATTTGTCTGTGAATCAACATATTGTTGTGTATTCTGGCTCCTTTTCACGTAGTTTTTAATTCTTGTGTTAAATTATTTGAGCTACCACTAATCGAGTTTTGTTCCTACTTGGCCAACCAACTGTTTTCTCTGAAGTTCATTTGTTTTTACTGCTAAATCTTTTTTATATACATACGTTTTCTCTGTGATGTTCATTAATGGAAGGCATTGCTTAATATGCTTGCGTTGTGGCACCGGTTGTGGCGTAGAGTTTTATGCGAGCTGTGGGTAAACTGCCAGGTGCTGAACGACTGACATGCATTTGCTTGGTCTATAATACGATTTTGTGCCAGGATATCACGGCAGGGGCTTGCAAACAAAGTTATAATGATTATTTACTCAGCGTCATGTGACGTTCCACGACGACGCAATGTGCAGACACAATGAAATGTAAACTTAGTAACTTATTCCGTTGCAATAAAGTTTACAATTCGATGAAACTTATACATATCCATATTCGTGACTGTACTAAGCTGGTCGTCATTAATTATAAAAGTTGACAAGTAGATGACAAGTTTGTCATTAATAAAAATATGTTTTTCTTTCTAGATGGTTTCTAAATTACGCTCTTTTAAATTTTGCGGATACTTTTAAAACATCATGTATAGTTGAATACACAAAGCTGCGATAGGGAATGTATAACGGAATAACTTGCTGTATTGAGTTTATGATCAAGCGTACCACGTTTAAAAACTTTTTGCATGTATTTATACTATAATTTATTGTTTTTTTTTCGTAAAACTGACCCTCATTGAAGAGTGGTTTCGGTGTAACGTATCGTCATAGGATTTATTCGTAAAACCGACCGTCGTTGAAGATTGATTTCGGCGAAATGTTCTGCAAACGGGTATTATGTTCCATAATCTCGTCCTCGTTTTGTACTATGTAGTAGGCACCTTTGTGTAACTACGCGATCTACAATGTTTAAAGTATAGCGCCTTAGAGCGCTATTTATACTGAAAAAAATAAAAAACACAACCAATGGCATCCTGTCCCTGGTGTCACGTTTGACATCTGTCAATCTTAATGTCATTGTACTTTTTTGTACGCTGCGCGATCGTACGTAATTTTTTTCACACGCGTTTATTTTTAGTATTTTACTGGATTAGTAACGTGTTTAGACTATAAAATATAGGCCAGTAAGGTTGACGAAGTCTCAAGAAAGAAAGAGTGCCAATTGGAGATGTTTTAGAACTATTTGTGATTCAAAACGACGTCGACACCGCCTATCTATTGCAGTCCCGCTTCTGCTTGGCACACAGTTTCTTTTTCAGCCGTGTTTCTGAAGTCGTCGGTCCATGGAGTTAAGAGAAGTCCTACACTACGTTTACCGAAACATGACCTCCATAACCTGCAAGAATTTAATCAAGAAAACAAGGGAGTGCTGCTATGCTGACTTGACATCGGGGCTTTTACGAGGATTTCCTCGTAATCGACAGCCACAACCAATCGGCCGTGATGATAGTATGATCATTTTAGCTGTTCACCCCACATTCAACATAGCCCGTGAGAAATTAATCAAGAAAACAACGGATGTCAACTCAAAACCAATGATCAATGACGACCCGGAGCCTTCAAGGGAGGTTGGCCGTGGTGATCGCATGTTCATTCTAGCCACTGCGTTGTCTCAGAATGACTACAAAACAGAGCCTTGATAGTGGATTGGGCTATTCATTCTAAAGTGTCGTCACAAGATATTGACCTGAGACTTAACATGACATTTGCTCTAGTAGTCTTCATGAAGGGTTGACTATGAGACCAAAGCCTGTGAGAAATTAATCAAGAAAACAACGGAAGTCAACTCAGAACCAATGATCAATGACGACCCGGAGCCTTCACGGGAGGTTGGCCGAGGTGATCACATGTTCATTCTAGCTGCTGCGTTGTCTCAGAATGACTACAAAACAGAGCCTTGATGGTGGATTGGGCTATTCATTCTAATGTGTCATCACAAGATATTGACCTGAGACAACATGACATCGGCCCTAGTAGTCTTGATGAAGGGTTGACCGTGAAACGAATAAATGTCTTGCACCACAAATATACTACAAAGGATTAATAATATCAGCAGGTAAGCTGTAAACATCACACATTTGTTCCAGCTTATTTGATGTCGCATAAATAATTACCAAAAGAACAGTATAATTCTATCTCGCAGCAGAATTTTACCACTTTCACTTGCTTTCACGAGGGGTCAGCTTGTGGCTTAACATTATTAATTAACATATTGTGGATCTGCAATTCATTATATAAAGCAATCATAGACTGACTTCATCAATTGAAATTGAATATATATTTGAATACAAAATGTCAAGGTGACACTGCTCCTTGAGCACCACTGAAGCTGAAGAAAAAGAGGAGGGGGTAAATATTGGTACTGAGACACCAAGACAGTGTCCACCCTCGATCTTAGCAGTTTTTTCTACCCAACATTTTGACTCAAGAGAAATCACAGAAAGAAGCTCCTTTATCAGCTGATATTAAAGGCTAAGAGACTTCTGAGTAACCAAGTCACAGACTCATACCTAGACAATTTCAATTAGATTTTAAATTTTTGACATTTCATATGTTTCTAATATATTTACTAATTTAGAATTGGGCCTTCCACATATATAAGGCTACCAAGTCTCAGATACACTTGGCCTTTTTTGCTGCATTCACATGCATACAAGACAATGAAATAGCACTTATACCAATTGTGACTTCTCGCAGTGTGGATTTCCATCTCAAGCATTTAATATTATTGATGTACATCTTGATGTTGGCCCAAGAGGAAGAACATTATAAAGCATAGCCAGTTTATAATAGTTGGCATACACATACTTAAAATCTAAACCACAGTTTTGTGTTTTTTAATATTTTAATGTTTTTTACAGACAACAGCTCGTCGACCTACCACAAATCATCGTTTTTATCAATTGAAAATGATTTCTACAAGTCAGGCTTAAAGTTAAAAATCTGTTGAAGAACTTTTAACTTTTTGGGTGGTAACTTTAAACGTGCTGTTTACCGTACATTGAACAGATGGTTCATTAAAGTTATTTACCAAGATTTCTATTTGAATATAATAAAATAATCATTTTTATAAAATTATTACCATATACCACTTGTACTGGGGTAAAGATACCTTTTTAAATACCTACACATTTACTAAGTATGTAAGCAAATCATTAGGTATGTGATCATAATAAATGATTTATTGATTTTGCAACACAACTTTCCTCTTTGAACATCTACATAGTACAAAACGAGGACGAGATTATGGAACATAATTTATTGATTGGACTAACTTACCTAGTGACGTCCAATCCTAATTATGTGAAGTAATCTCCTCCTCGTTATAATCCCAGCCCAGCCCTGATTCTAGGTTTTTTAGAAATATATATATACGAATGTATATATAATTGTATATTTAGTCCTTAATATATGTATACGCTTTTATGACCCCTTTTTTGATGTTGAAAGTTGTGTACCTATTCTTTGAAATAATGACATTAAGATTGACAGATGTCAAACGTGACACCAGGGACAGGATGCCATTGGTTGTGTTTTTTATTTTATTCAGTATAAATAGCGCTCTAAGGCGCTATACTTTAAACATTGTAGATCGCGTAGTTACACAAAGGTGCCTACTACATAGTACAAAACGAGGACGAGATTACTTCACATAATTAGGATTGGACGTCACTAGGTAAGTTAGTCCAATCAATAAATTATAGTATACCACTCTGAGCTCAGAAGAAGCAGCCAGTAAACTTTAGTCATGATTTTACATTTAAGACATGACAGACTCATCTCTAAAGCTTGATACCAAGGTGCTTGCTTATACCCGTTCGCAACCCTTAACGCGTTGCATAACCCTAAACAAGTGGTCGGCATTTCTCTTTGAAGTAACGCCATGTTTATTAAAGCGCGCTGAATCGGCTTGCAAATGAGACGTGGCGAAGTCAAGCCGCGTTTAGTTTTGTTGTTATGCGGATGGGTGACCGTTATTACACGTTTCAGTGTTTTAGGGTTCGGTACGTCGATAGAAAAAACGGAATACTTAGATATATATTTTAACGCAAGAAATCCAAAGCGGAAGCATGAGACCGCGAAAAAGGAAATGTCCATTGTGTCTTATTTCTCTAAACTTGCACTTTATAATACTTTAAAATAGCTGATTCTAATGTTTAAATATATTTTTTTTTTCGTGCTGGACTAAGTAAAATAAAAATAAAATTGTACATTCTTGTTTTTAGCAATTCCATGCAAGGTTTAATTAAAGATAAATAACACTTGAAAAAATCATCGACCTCAGGTGGGACTCGAACCCACGTCCCATCGCATGCCGGGCGAGTGCTTTACCAACTAAGCTACCGAGGACGTCACGTGACACGATGAAATTTCTCAAGTGTTTCTGCTCGCTGTCCAAGCCAGCGTGTCTCTGATCAATGTTGTAGCTATATGTATAGCTGAGTAGTATACTACCCGTCAACACCCGATAGAAATATTTTTACAAATATTTGACTTGAACACTTGAGAAATTTCATCGTGTCACGTGACGTCCTCGGTAGCTTAGTTGGTAAAGCACTCGCCCGGCATGCGATGGGACGTGGGTTCGAGTCCCACCTGAGGTCGATGATTTTTCCAAGTGTTATTTATCATTAAAAATAAAATTCTTGTGAAATTAAAATGAATTGACCTAAAACCATCCTCTTTTAAAAAGATAAATAGCCATAAACCAAGATCGATAGTTACCTACAAATTGTATTTTGGACATTCTAAATAAATCTTATTAATTCTTCTTCTTTGTCCTTTTCTTATCCCATTATTTGGGGTCAGCTCTCCTCAATCTTTTGCGCCACGATATTGTATTTTAGACCACCAGGTTAGTGGCGGGCGGCCTCTTCCTTCTTCTGTTCAGTCAGATCTAGTTGAATCTGTACCACATGGTCCTTACTGCTTCTTTTGGTATGTCCGTACCATCTAAGTTTTCAGTAAGTTTCTGGGCGATTGATGCGACTAGAAAGCTGTCTCTCTATATTCGTTGCGCACTTTATCGAGTAGAGTCACACCTCCCGCCCATCTCAACATCTTCATCTCGTTGACATGTAATTTTTGCTCGTGGGTTTTCTTCACTGTCCAGCATCTGTACAGTAGCGTAACTGCCATCTTGTATACTTTGCCCTTTACTTTTACGGGCATACGAGGATCACACAGTACTCCTGTGAGCGTTCTCCATTTTTGCCACGCAACATCTACGCGGTGGGTGACGTCATCATCCACGTTTGCATCTGGTGTTAGAATGGAAACTAGATATTTTCTATTAGAAAAAAACCCTCTTTTTTAAACAGAATAAAAAAATAATAAAAAAACTTCATGAAACCCAAAAAAATATATTTGAATTTTCATACAAACTGATTATCTGACCGAGTCAATTTGTATGAAAATCCTAATTTTATTTTTGGCATTTTGGGAATGTTGTAGAACAACATTTGTTCGGTTTTATGGGCTAACCTACCACCTACCTACCTACCTACCTAAGAGGTTTTGCGTTATTTCATTAACAAGTTGTATAAGCTTACCAAGTTTAAATCAATTTGACCGTTAAAACTAGGTTAAAAATTACTACTAATATTTGATTACATTGTCATTTAGTTACCTACAAGTAAAGTCAATCGAAGTGTGATAAAAAAAACAGTTCGTTTCACAAAACAAATTCTAAACAGCCTTCATTTCATAACAAAAAAATAAACAAAACAAATACACAGAAACCTCGAACTGGCGACTCAAAATTCGCGTGTCTATCACCGGAAAAATATGTGTAAAAATAAAATATAAAAACTCACACACGGAATAAATCCAGGCAGTAGTCACGCAACGTCGGGTTTTCCACGTCATAAAATTCTGAGCTAATGTCAGGAATGGCGCAAAACGTGTGGCGTCTTGGCCTTGGCGTCATAAAAATAAAACCTGGGGTGTCAGATGCTATTTGGAGTTCGATAATGCGTAGAAACCAAAAATGTGTACAGGCTGAATATAAATTCGTAAGGTACTACGTGTGATGTTGAACTTACGACGTACGTGGCACAAAACTATTAGGTAGGCTGACCAAAATTGAGACAATAGGCAGGAGTAATAATATAATCCTCCTTTTTTTAGAAGCTTTTATCTTGAAAAATTTTGAATAAATTCTTGCAAAATCACACCTATCGTGTTATTGATTAAAAATAATATTAAATTGTTAGTTATGATTTTTTTTAGTAATTAATAACGTTATTATTTGTAATACTCGGTTCTTGGTCGGATCAATGTAGAAAACTAACTTTTCTGAATTTTCTCGGGAATGGGTGTTGTGGTACCATCCTTGTTTCTGATTTCTATAACACAAGTGCTCTAGATACTTAGTTTAGGATCAGAGCAATGTATGATATGGCCAATATTTATTTATTTAAAATACTCAAACCACCCATCGGTGGCCGCGTGACAGTAAAATTTCCTTTGTGTCTTGTTTCCGTGGCCTGACTGAGCCTGTAGGCTAAAGGATGATTCTCAACTAAATTAAACGAAGCAAACATTTTTTAAATTATCAATATCCTTTTTACTGTCATTAAAAATATAAGAAACTGCTTAACTCAGTCAACTCCTTAATTCTAATCAATTTATTTTAACTGCCCTTTGGGTACCCAAGCAATTCATTTTACGAATCTCCGTCAAACCTGTCATATTGATGAATTGCAAAATTGATCGTACTCAAATGAATAGGCAAAATGTTGAGATTAATTTTAGAATTAATCAATGTGTCAATTTTAAGGCTGCTGGTTCACGGTTTATTTAAGGCCGGAGCTGCCCTGTTTTTCAATAGTTAGTTATCATCATACTAACACCCTATTTTTCATAGATACACATGAACATCTTTATGAGTTAAAATCAGCCAACGTTTTGAGGGTTCATGAGAATCGAGTTTAGGATAAAATATTAATTATTATATTATCTGGGGGCACGGTTGTAGCTCTGCCAAGACGAGCTAAGCGAAGCGCAAGGGCACTGCCTACCTTTTCTCGGTATTAGAAAAATAAAATACAAAACCTATTATGATATGGCAAAACACAATAATCAATACTATGGTCAACCCCCTATACAATGGTTGACAAGTTTTTGGGGGATTTAAATACAGGACCACAGTAAGGGGTAGGTGATTTACTATTCAAACGACTAGGAATTTTTAAATATTATTTCTTTAAACTAGTGGCTTTTTGTCAATAATCTCATAGTTAAGATGAGATCGGTGCCCTGTGTAGGACGGAATAAAGATCAAAGAATCAAATTCTAAAATTTTGTAACACCCTGTAAAACCTACACGACGACCTACCAACCAGTCGGGTCATGAGGTCATGAGCAACATTTTCGTTTTGTAACACTGTTTCATCGTAGCTACAAAATTTCTCAAACCATTTCCATAATCTGACCCTCTCAACCCAAAAAAACAAAAGCAGAAATCGTCTAAAGCTGAAACACTGACATTTTTGAACAATGCGTTTTGGTGGGAATAATGTTTTTCTTTTGCACAAAAATTTTCACAAATCTCAAGTTCTACTGTAAACTATTAAAGCTTTTGTGCCTTTTCGAGAGCTTTTGAGCTTTCCGACCGAACTTGCATACGGGCCAACAATGCGTTGGCCTTTGTCTGGATTGAGCTTTGAGCTTAATTATTCATTAAATACTGGGAATTTCAAGCTTTATGTATCTTTTGTAAATGCAACCCCTTTACATGCCGACTAAAGAAATAATATTGATAAAATAATAACCAACTTAATTCTATAATATTAATTTAATTAATCATCCTTGGCCACAGCACCTTTTTCAAATGATTGTTGCAGCGCTAGTGGGTTCATAGGTTTCCACATTTAATTTAATTACCTAATAAAAAAATATCAAGGTGTAAAAACAGGGACACTTCTGATTATATAACCAGCTGCTAATATAAAACTTTAAGGGAGCAAAATCGCAACCATGACAATATTATAACGTAGGCAATGATCAGCATTATGAGGTGTAATGTAACATGTTACAGCGAGCATTCGTGCAGTCATTACGGTGACAAGCGAGCAACATGCCGAATTGACACGGAATTAGCACATGACGTAACAAAACATTCGCGGACGTTGTAAATGTTACATCTATCTATTCAGCCTATTGCAGTCCACTGCTGGACGTAAGCCTCCCCCAAAGAGCGCCAAAGAGCACAATCTCCCTCTTTTTTTGTCCATCTAATGCCAGCCATCTTCCTAAAGTCGTCTGACCATCGGGCTGGGAGACCACGCCTTGGCAAACGTAGTGTAGGACACTACGTTTGCCAAGGCGTGGTCTCCACTCGAGAACCCGTTTACTCCACTTTTCATTGGTTCTGCGACAGATGTGGCCAAAATGCAAAGTGAGTAAATGCAAAAATAATTTAAAAAAAAACAGTACAACCAAGCAATATTATCAGTTTTAGATATATAGTAATAACACTAGAAACATTTCATAAAAATATTTTTATTTCATTTAAGACTCTTATTGTCCGACCACGGAAGTTCACGGAACGATTCTATAAACGTTAAGCCGTCCGTTTATCACAGTATTATACAAGTGGCACTTAAAAGTAAAATAAATCCGCCTTTGAGAAGATCCTCTTAGCTGCAATGTTTAAAGTGTTTTTCCGTTTGACTCACCCTGTATATTTCCAGTGTGTCAACAAAGGTAGACGATAACTATTGCAGTGTGTATCTAGCCTAGTTTGTTGAGCAAGCTCATCGGAGCAAGCAAGTATTGTTGGTAAATAAACTATGAAATGGAGACAATTTTCATCGCAATGAGTTTTTGAACAAATATATTGTACATTTCCGTGTTACTTTGTTCTTGATAAGTACGATAATAACGAAGTTGCGTACGAATCGTTTTGTTATAACATTTATATATTCAATAATTTTGATGTCAAAAACCTTAAACGATATATTTCAATCATCGAACGACACCTGATAGAGACAAAAAGCCAGACAGGAGTTGTTAGCTCAATCTTATTAATGACAATGTATTGTATCCAATCAATTTTTTTTTTTGTAAGTAGTAACTTTATAAAGAAACAACAAATAAAAGAAACTGCCCAATTGTGAATCGGACTGGCGCTAAACAATAGAAAAGTGAGCCTTATAAAGATACAAACAAAGAAATCGAATTATATACTTCCTTTGGAAGTTTCGGCGAAGCTTCGAAAAACATTTAAATAAACACGGGTTCTTGACATGGGATCATGACATAAAGCCTTCAAGGATGGGTATTTGAAAAATCATTAAAGGATTCAAAGCAGGAATTTTAAAAAGATCGTAAGCCCTTTAAAATGCTATCTAGAAATTAAGTATACATTCTCATTTGTTTTGGAATACTTACAAGTTGAATGACAAGAAAACCTCACCATTATTTATATACGAGTACAATTTTCCTAGCAATAAGATGATCCATCCATCCATCCATCCATCAGCCAAAAGACGTCCACTGCTGGACATAGGCCTCCCCCAAGGATTTCCACGAAGATCGGTCCTGTGCCACCCGCATCCAGCGGCTTCCCGCGACCTTCACCAGATCGTCGGTCCACCTTGTGGGGGGCCTACCAAAATAAGATGATATGGATTCTGAAATGAAAAATAATAATAAAAAACATATATTTCATCAGATGTAAATAGGTCATCAAGGATAGTTTCAACTTGCCGTACCGAGACGGTGTACTGCTATTGAGAAATTTCTATTATCCACTCAGCGGCAGCGCAGTGAAACGAGAGACACCGTAGAAAAAATATTGTTACGCGGTCTCATGCGACCGTAAGCGGTTTTAAGAGTTAAACCATATTTATCATTGTTACGGCATCATTTTTGAAGTTCTTAACAGGTACTATTTTTAAATATAATATCACATCACATATATCACTAAAAAAACTACTTAATCTTTTATCTATAAAAAATATAACGATAATAAAGGTAGCAATTTGTAACACAAGCGTTTCAAATACGAGTAATATGAAGTAGGTATAACAATAAAATTCTTAGTCAAGCTTTCCACCAGTTTGCCCGCTCTTATTGTATATAGACTAAGAATTTTTGCTCCATTGATTTCTATCGGCTAATAACTGGAATTTTCAGGGCTGTCACCGATTAACGTGGCCCCAATAATCTGTTATTAGTTTTACGTTAAAATGACGATTAACTTTTCGTTTCTTGTTAGTCATATTTCATAATTATGAGTGACATGGACATTGCGTTAAATACACGCTACAGCGCTATTAGAAAATAATTAAGGATTTTTAAGGTAGGGAAATAATATCCCGGTGTTTCGAGGTAGGTTCTAGACAATGAAATGACGACCTCCGTAGCCGAGAGGCGAGCACGCCGGACTATAGGTATTATGGCGTCACCATCTCCGAGGTTCCGGGCTCGATCCCCGGTCGGGTCAATGTAGTAAACGATTTTTTCTATATTTTCTCGGTACTTGGTGTTGGGGCACCGTCGTTGTTTCTGATTTTACCCTACAGCATCTGATTACATGGTTTTAAAGAACGTCCTTTTTTACACTCATTATAAGATATTTAATGTTACAGACAGCCCTATAGCAAGAGAGTTCACTGAAGCGTTGATCGCTTAACGAGTGACGCTCGATTGACGCACCGATCGGATTAATTATCTCATCGAGTTTAACTTGTAACGGCTTGCTGGGGCCTGTATTTGATTGTTAACAATGCCCCAAGTCACATTATGTTAAGGGCTTAGGGTGCGATCGTAGAAGCAGTGACGAAAGGAGCTTTTCAATTTTCATGCTATAGACAATTGGAACGGTACTTGCATGATTCATCAAACACATTTCCTACAAAGCAACAATACGAATCATCTTGCTCCAAAACAAGTAAGTGATTTTTCATTAACATTATAATACAAACTAAAACAGTACAGTTACAGATAAAAAAAACCGGCCAAGTGTGAGTCGGACTCGCGCATGAAGGGTTCCGTACCATTATTTAATTGCGGTTTACGAGTTATGACGTATTAAAAAAACTACTTACTAGATCTCGTTCTAACCAATTTTCGGTGGAAGTTTGCATGGTAATGTACATCATATATTTTTTTTTAGATTTATCATTTTCTTATTTTAGAAGTACAGGGGGGGGGGACACATTTTTCCACTTTGGAAGTGTCTCTCGTGCAAAATTTCAGTTAAGCAAAAAAAAAAAACCTCAATATCATTTTTGAAGACTTATCCATAGGAACCATACACGTTTGATGAAAAAAAATTGAGTTTCAGTTCTATTTTTGTGTGCAAATCTTAATGCGGTTCACAGAATACATCTACTTAGCAAGTTTCAACAGTATAGTTCTTATAGTTTCGGAAAAAAGTGGCTGTGATATACAGACGGACAGACAGACAGACATGACGAATCCATAAGGGTTCCGTTTTATGCCATTTGGCTACGGAACCCTAAAAAATTGCGGAAATTTTGTGGAAGAAATCATATTACGTATGTGCTTCATGGCTCAATTTGCACTCTTAAAGTACTTTTTTTACTTTTTATATCGATACATTTAATAAGTTCAAGTTTTGAGCACGCGTTTGTATCGATTCAACTGCACTCGTAAAGTGTCGATGATATACATCTAGCTTCCATTACTGTATCTATGTGATCATGCATGTAATGCATCATATATGTAACGCTTGAACGCCCCGCTGGACGCTCCTCGTTTCGAGTCTATATTAGTGGTGTTTTACGGCTATTGGTCCAGGTCATTGACCTACTATCTATTTAAAGGTGTTTTACACGCATTTTCAAGTTCCTTCATGTGTGACCCTTTAAATAAAAAGAAGTAAAGTGTGAGTCAGGATTGCGCGTTTATTAAACTGAATGAAATTATATGGTTGAAAGAAATTATTGTGTCAAAAACCGACTTGCTCTTGACCAGTTTTTTAATTTAAATTTGGCTGTTAGGAGAATAGGATTGATTATATCCATTGCCAAAGTTATTAACAAGCAACACTTAGAATAATAAGTTTATGTTTTACCAAATATTTGTAGGATTTCCGTTGCCCATAAACAAAGTTTATCCCTTAATTTTACTTTTTTTTTTAACAAATTACTGCAAGTACGAACAACGAGCAACTAATTAACAGTTTTAGTCCAGATTTACCGAATTGCAAATTGAATATTTGCAATTACACAACACTCTAATACAGGGGCGTGCAGTGCATATAGGCAATTAGGCAGTGCCTACCTGATAGTTGAAATGAGATAGGCAGTAGGCACCCCCAAATGTGGATTATTGATGAAAACCACAGATTTTCATCAATAATCCACACCCGTAAGCACCTACTGCCTACCTCGAAATAAAAGCAATGCACGCCACTGCTCTAATATCCAAACTCTCTCTTGAGTCGAACCATCAATTTCAATATGGATTACTTTACCACAGGGGTCAAATCTCGGCGAGGCCAAGTGCCAAATCCCTTAAGATTTATTTATGAATTTAACTTTATCCTGAGGACATGTCAACGTAGATCAGCCAGTTCAGGTTTGCCTATCGCCGACGGAAATTCCAGGTTTCTAATACATAATTGGGTTTTGGGTTGGATTTTATTTATTGTGAACCTTGAGACAGTGCAGATAAGTGGCGAAGTTATTCATAATTATGTCCAAATTTGAGGCTTATGTCGATCATATTAGAAATATGGACAGACGGACGCACATCAGCGTGACTGAAACAGTTTAGGATTACCTAAAAAATTGTGCTATTGGGCTATGTGCTTATCACTAATCATCTCTTAACATTTTTACTACAACTAAAATAAAAAAATATCAAACAAATAAAAAACTTAATGATAGTCACGAACAACCTAATATCACAACTCATAAACCGACGGAAATGGACACTATAATTCTCGAGGGTTTTTTTTTTCTTGGAAACATTAACAGTTGTTACAGAATGCACAACCAATTATTGTTTCTGTAACAAAACAAATAAAAGGCACGAAGCCGCAAGAAAGCTAGATAGCCAGTAATTAGATATAAAGCCTAAATTAGTTTTATTTTTTCAACGTTATTTTAAGTAAATAAAAAAATCTCTAAATGAAGACGTCAAAACAAATTCTAGCTTCTTATTTGCGCTTTTTGTGTTCTTTTGTTTTTCTTATCGTTTTTCTTTTCATGTAGAAGATACTGGCCGTTGTTTTTGTATTGTGTTTTTGGGTTATCTGATACTAACTTTATCTCTAACGCCCGAGGTTAACGTGCGAACTTTGGGCCTAAATTTTGCGAATAAGTGAAGGCCGAAAAGGGAAGTTTCACCTTTGCGTAGGCAAAGTAGTAATAGCCTATTTACGCCGGTGAGCCGTGCTAGCCAAAATTTCGGTCGCGCTTTCATATGTGTTGAGTGAAGTATTTTATTGTTTCTGTGTTATTTGGTTGGGTAATTGGTGTTTGAACTGAAGCGAATTCAAGCCCACAATTGTCTCGAAGCAGTAGTCAGGTACCTCTACCAGTCTACTCTTAACAGAGGACAGGCGAAATTATCAGCTTTAAGCATAAGTCAAGATAATTATAATATGTAGGTACTAACCATCTACCTCAAAGGCACAGCACTAATTCGTATTTAATTAATCAAGAACAAGAAATTATTTGTTTTGGGACTGTTTTCGACATTTAAATTAGAAATTCGTTGTTTTTATCCACAATCACAAGACTTTACAAGGAAAAAGTCTAGAAAATTCAACTAAAACAAAGTTTGTAAAGTTTCTGCGTTTCGCAGAACTTTTCGCTTTAATTTAACTCGCCTAATACGAGTTGGGGAGCGAAAATGTTTTTGAAGTTATGTCAAGGATCTACATTTATACCTTCAATAGTGTTGCTGACCTATAAATAGCATATATCGATAAAATACTGTCAACTCAGAAACACTGCTATAATTCAAACACGTTTCTGCCATTTTTTGCCACCGATACGCCATGAAGAAGATTGTACCTACCTAATAACATCATTAACTTAAGATATTGTTTTTATAGCATTCTCTTTTTCATGCCATTTTCTTGAACTTTTCCATTTAAAATGATAGAAATGAAATAATCAATTAATATCAGTCTATCTTGGACCACTGATGGACAAAGTATTTTGATCATTTACTTGTAAAACTAACAATCCACTAAAATTTATCGACTTCATAGTTGGTCGGTACATTAAGGTTGTTCATATAACTAAAAGAGTTATCAACCTTGTATTATCGACATGATCTTGTCTTAATTGTAAACATATTGTAAATACTGTAAGGGACAGATGTTTGTACGTAAAACGTATTTAAGTGTTAATCCGTTAACTAGTCAACATAGTATCTAACCATATTACAAGTTTAGTTTGGGGCTAGATAATTGGTGATATCGTAGAAAGTATTTAATTATTTACTAAATAATTTATTATAAATAGTCCATAGTCTTCGACGGTTATTATTTACTAATTGCTTTTATTATAAAACATCGATAGTCGCTTATTCGGCAGCCCTAGTCGTAACTATTTAGACGGGAAGTTAGTTAATAAGGTTAGGTTTCGTTCAGTTAGTGATTTTTGAATTCAAGGCTTGATAATGTAATTAAGAGTTTTGATTTAACAGAATTAGAGGTGAAATCTTTGATGAATATTTTATTGTTTTTGGAAATAGAAAATCTTATTTTGATATCAGCCTTTGGAAGTCCAAAAAGACATAAATCCCTTTAATCCTACTAATACATATTATAAATTAACAAGTTCGTGAGGATGGACCAAAACTTTAAAGTAACATAGTTTATTTCTTAATGGATCCTATTTCTTATTAGTAATATGTTTTATAACCTTCATGAGCAAGCAAGGTTTAAAGTGGCGCCCAAAATATACCGGACCAGCCGGTCAGTCGGATGATAGTTGAGTAGAATACATTAGAATGACTTCTAAGCTACAATTTATAAAGAATTTGTGTACAAAGTTCGCGCGCAAAGGGTTCCGTACCATTATCTATAAAAACGGCAAAAAAACACGTTTGTTGTATGGGGGTCCCCTTTAATATTTATTTTATTATATATTTTAGTATTTGTTGTTATAGCGGCTACAGAAATACAAAATCTGTGAAAATTATCTATCACGGTTCATGAGATACAGCCAGACAGACAGACAGCGGAGTCTTAGTAATAATGTCCCGTTTTACCCTTTGCTACAGAACCCTAAAAACTAAACGCGCACGAATTGCGAGCAACAGCTAGTAAATAACAATAATTTCTGTTTACATCCAGCTGCTTCCCGAAACTTTCCCTAATTCAGCAGCCTATCAGGTCTAAGCGCCAGGCTCCAGTGGTTATTGTGAAACTACAGATACTCTACACCTGCACCTGATCAGGATTCCCATAGCGATAGACAAACAAACAAACACATCACTGACTCGTAAATAGATTGCTTGAGACGTGCTTCGACGCGGAGACGTGACGTCTTCATTGTACTGTCGGCAACAAAAGTAGATACGCTTGAGTTGTTTCAACTATACAGGGTGTGCAAAAGAATAAAATAGCCTAAAAGAAATGTTATTAGCTGCTGATGTATAAAAAATGCAAATATAGGTGCAATACTACACATTAGATGCCCCATACAAACATACGCGTTACCTTAATGATAAAAAATATGGGGTTTTAAAAGGAATGTGTTATTGTTTTTAGCCAATATTAACGCCTATTTTATTCTTCTTCTTAGAGTGCCTCTCCAACTAGTGAAAGTCAGCTACCAGTACTGCAAAGCGTTGACGGTCCCTTGCCCAGTGCAGAAGTCTAACCGCATTTCCAACTCCTGTCCATTCTTTGATGTTATCCATCCTGCTTCCCTCCTATTTTATTAGTACTACGAAAATAGCATTGGAATCTTAAGAAGTTTATTTTTTTTTCGTTCAACCCATTAACATGATAGTAAGTATAAGAAGCGAATTATTTCTGCTATTCAGTCTTATCATATAAGTTTTTGTTTTTGAGCAGTGTTTCACCTCATAAGATGTCAAATGATACAATACGACCTTATACTAGAATGTACGCTGCTTACAAATAATAAAAGACATTTAATTATTTTTCATTGGATACTGGCACCGTTGCGTGTGTCTTAGTGAAATTAATAATAATTTAATTTGCTTAGATTATAAATTAAAATTGGTTGTAGAAACATAAAATTTATATACATAGATATAACAATTGGTATAATTTCAGTGGACGCCACTTCCCACATTTCGGTAACCTCGTGTACTAGGTCCAAGTACTTGCGTTGCTTTTCGGTCTCGGCCTTCACAAGGTTTTCGTCATGAGGGATAGTGACGTCCACTAAAAACATCTTCGATTGCGCCCGGTCCATCAGCACTATATCAGGCTTATTCGCAAGAATAGTCCTGTCAGTGATGAAGAGCCGGATACTGTCACTTTCGAGTACTGGCTCCGGCGAGTACTTTTAATAGTTTCACCTCATAGGATGTCAAATGATATAATACGACCTTATACTAGAATGTACGCTGCTTACAAATAATAAAAGACATTTAATTATATCTCATTGGATACTGGCACCGTTGCGTGTGTCTTAGTAAATTAATAATAAATTAATTTTGCTTAGATTAAAAATAAAAATTGGTTGTAGAAACATAAAATTTTGTAGTAGGTAGATGAGCCTCTCGCGTCTCGAACGTTTCCATTGAGGTTTTAATTCATATTATTGAAACAAAATATAAAGTTTAGAATAAAACGAATGGTAGAACCACGAAAGAAATAGAGGTAATGGAAAGAGACATTCCAAAGTTTTTAAATGCTTGTTTCTTAGTGCACGAGAACAATTCTCGACCTTGGTATTAATGTATGTGATGTTGTCCAATATTAAAAAAAAAACATTCTGGTATGTATCTAATGACACCTACAAACGTTCTCAATATCGAATCCAGACATCAATCCTAACGTAAGCAAATACAGTACTGTTGATCATTTGTTACCCGATGCTGTCTACATCAGAATACATATACAAAAGACTTAAACATAGTAGGGCTACTCTGCTAAAACCTGAATAAAAATATTTTTTACAAGTACCATTATATCTGTTAATGTATCAGGATTTATAAAGAAGGTTTAATAAAGTGTGTTTATTTTTATAATATCGTCCAGTTTTTCTACGAACATTTTGCATACTTACAATGTTTAACCAAACACAATAACTACAATATACGTTTTTTGCAAATTCAAAACATTTCGATTTAAGGACCTGGGCCATAACCATGAACTCTTAAAACAATCTCAAAGTTCTCTCTCGGTAGCTTAGTGGTCAAAGCACTCGCCCGGTATGCGATGGGACGTGGGTTCGAGTCCCACCTGAGGTCGATGATTTTTTTCAAGTGTTATTTATCTTCAATTAAAACTTGCATGAAATTGCTAAAAAAAAAATTTACAATGATTAAGCATTTCTGATCTTAACCAATAGTCAAATATTTGTAAAAATATTTCTATAGGGTGTTGACGGTAGTATACTACTCAGCTATACATATAGCTACAACATTGATCAGAATACGCTGGCTTTGACAGCGAGAAAAAACACTTGAGGAATTTCATCTTGTCACGTGACGTCCTCGGTAGCTTAGTGGTCAAAGCACTCGCCCGGTATGCGATGGGACGTGGGTTCGAGTCCCACTTGAGGTCGATGATTTTTTTCAAGTGTTATTTATCTTCAAGAAATGATAATGTTTGACAGATTTGTGATTGTTTTAAAAGTTCATGGTTAGGGCCCTGAATTGTGTAGCGAGCAAGAGCCTATAACCTGAACTATGGATGTCATAATTATGATGTACTTGAGTATGTTTATCCGTTATCTATTTGCTATTGTACAAGCTCTGCTTAGTTTAGGGCTAGATTATTGGTGTACCTAGTTGTTGAAAATATTAACATTGTGTCTTGTTTGTAAATTTTCTTTTATAAAAAGTATTCTCTATATGTCTATAAGCCAGCACTACTGTTTGCCACTGATTTCTGAACATTATTTTAAATCAGGCCCAGAACCGACAGTTCGTGATCGTAAGTCATATTAGTCAAAAACATAACCCTCATTTGGCAGTCGGGTAAACACAAACGAATAGCTTGTCCACGCTACAGATATCCATTAGCTGTATTGGTAAGTCCGTTATTGTCATCTTTTATACAATATATTCATCATTATCATTATTTCAGTCACAGGATGTCCACTGCTGAACATAGGCCTCCCCCAGTGACTTCCAGATTGGCCGGTTGGTAGCGGTCTGCATCCAGCGGCTTCCTACAACTTTTACCAGATTGTCCGTCCACCTTGTGGGTGGACGTCCCACGCTGCGCTTGCCGGTACGTGGCCTCCATTCCAGAACCTTTCTGCCCCATCGGCCGTCAGTACTACGTTCTATGTATGTAAAACAAGACATTTAATGAAGGAAGAACTTACAAAGGCGTTAAATAATATGTACCTGTGTTCTATTCTGTATCTGTTGAACATTTTGTAGGGAGAACATACTGTAACTATTCCTATTATGATAAATGTATCTTGAACAGAAACCGCTTATGTTATGTTATGCAGAATGCATGCAATATGCGCTTTGAGAGATGGATTCGATTCCGACTCAATATCACTAAACGCGTTTAGATTATATTTAATTTTAATGAATTATATTATGTGTACAGGGCCATAACCATGAACTCTTAAAACAATCTCAAAGTTGTCAAATCTGTCAATTTTGGTACGTCATTTCATACAAAATTTGACAGAAATGATAATGTTTGACAGATTTGTGATTGTTTTAACAGTTCATGGTTAAGGCCCACAGATCTAAAAAAACATCCTACATGGATGGAACCTACGTTATATCAAAAAATTTTTCCTTATTAGTCAAAATCTGTATGTATAATTATATTTCTGTATATATTTTTGAAATAATAGTTAAATACACTTTAAAAATTAACATACAGGTTTTCGTAGTGCTAATCATAAATCAGTTAATAAAATAAATGTCTTAATAAACATCAAACACAAACATAGACAAAATTAATACAAAATAAGTTTATACATAAACAGTCTTGTTTTTGATTCCAAGCACCTCCTTAGGGCAAATTTTGGTGCTTAAAAAACAACCATTTCTTTGGAACCGATATAAAAAACTCCCGTGTGATAAATGAATGGTCAGATGTGATAAAAATCGTTTTAGAAGTAATTATTTATGGATAGGATCAATTAAATACACCGGCTCATCTTCAAACGTGCCCTGCGTGTCCCTACACCTGCACACGCGAGGATCTTTGCAAGGCCACCGATAGTGATATATCGGTGGCTGAGTTTTGGTCCTTACATATATGAAAGCCTAAGTCGACACGCAAAGAAGAAGAATTCACTTACGGATATAGCCTTAAAATGCAACAGTTACATCGTAACTACTTATAGTATAAACACTTCACATACACTACTTCAAAATTGTAGCGCTAAATTTCTATGCCGACTCTACTTACCGTTAGTTTCGAAATTCATGCAGATATCAAGTTCTGAATATAAATCTTGGCTTATTGGAGTTTCTTTCGGCACACTTTATTACTGGCACATCATAGTTTATATGTATACGAGTAGGTCACTAATCTTAGTGACCTACTCGTATACATATAAACTATGATGTGCCAGTGACTATGACCTGGTGACCTGTTTTTAACTAAGAAAAAAAAGAGGGTTGTTACGTACGATTAACCTGTAAATTTACCACGCTACTAGACTAACCACTAAAATATTACCTTTAAAAACAATATTATATTAATAGCAAAGACGGCATAGACTCAACCAGAAATAAAATTTATTCCACTGCCTACAAGACGGAGTATTCCCTATTCATTATTTCTCACGTTATTAGATTTTTAGCCAGTCACAAAAAATACTCATATTTAGAGGAATCATTTTTGACGAGTGATATATTGGGAGGCTTTCCCTCTTTTTTGGTACCAGGGGGCCTAGCACGAAAGTGTACCTTTCGTTAGGTCGTATAAACCTAACAAATTAAAATGGCCAGTGCCATGTGTCAATCCTTTGATAAAATAAGACCAACTCAGTCTAGCCGTGTAAAAACCAATTTTTCAATTGTTCATAAATTTTCAAACCTTTGATACGGGGGAATGCATGTTTTCATTTGATTGGATAATACGACCGACCGAACGATACGCTTTCGTATTAGGCCTCCTGGCCGTGTAATATAGACGTAAAGAGGAGAAAATGTAAGTAATATATTAAATATACCTACATCTTACATTTAGGTTTCATGTTAGACATATTTTAAATGCCTAAATAAGTATAAATAATATACAACCACCTATTGTCATGATTTCTCAAGTAAGGAGCTAAGAAAGATCGCTAAGGGGACCGTGTTTTTTTTGTAATATTAATTTTTAAAATTAATCGGTTTTTTTTTAAATATTTTATTTTATTTAACAACAT
Organism: Anania fuscalis; assembly: GCA_950371115.1. Classification (NCBI taxonomy): domain Eukaryota; kingdom Metazoa; phylum Arthropoda; class Insecta; order Lepidoptera; family Crambidae; genus Anania; species Anania fuscalis. The sequence goes on from OX493344.1 coordinate 12,400,197, forward strand.
CAGACACATTTCTCTGATCCTAAGGTAAGAAGCTTAATCACTTGTGTAATAGGAACCAGAAACAACGACGGTACCACAACACTCAGACACGAGCCAATATAGAAAAGATCGTTTTCTACATTGACCCTTCTTAATTGACTTGTACCGGTAATCGTACCAGGGAACACTAAAAAGGGAACTTGGAACTCTGCACTAAAGGGAAAATCAAACAGTGTTTGTGGCAGCGGAGCGCTAAACTAACCGAAAAATGTGAGTTAAATTTTATGGAAGTTAATTTCATCACGTGTAACTCAATTATAACATGCACAGATGGAATATAAAATCAAGACCCTTTCTTGAGGTTTACTTGCGACGGTAAGGACCGATTTTCTGTAAGGCAATCAAATAATTATTATAATTTAATTTGTAGGTCAAAAACCTCTCGCCTCTTGGGCGGACCGGCAATAGCACAGTTGGCCGGGATCAGGGATTATTATTATTTGTGATCGATACATTATTATTAATACTTTTCAAACTTTATTCAACGATTCAAATGCCGCAATGCGCGCTAGGCTCCAAGATGGAAGTGGCTATTTACTAAGACACGTTAAGTATTTACTAGTTGATATTGAAGAACTCTTCTCCATACATAGAAAATAAGTATATTAAAAATTCTTCCAACAATTCACGAATCAAATTTAGCCCCAAACTAAGTAACGCTTGTACTATGTCGAGGATTTTCAGTGGATACTTTGCCGTTTCCACACTATAGTAAAACCGGCCAAGTGAGAGTCGGACTCGCGAACGAAGGGTTCCGTACCATTATCTAAAAAAACGGCAAAAAATTACGTTTGTTGTATGGGAGCCTACTTAAATATTTATTGTATTCTGTTTTTGAGTATTTGTTGTTGTAGCGGTAACAGACATACATCATCTGTGAAAATTTTAACTCTCTAACTATCACGGTTCATAAGGTACAGCTTAGTTACAGACGGACAGCGGGGCCTTAGTATGAAGGTCCCGTTTTACCCTTTGGGTTCGGAACCCCTTATAACAAAAACTACGATGTTTGGGAGGTACCCTAAAATACTATGCCACGATACCAATTTTTTTTGACAGAAACAGCTCAGCTTACGTGACCAAACCACATTAAAAACTTGTACAGACAAGTTATAAATAAGTTACACTATGCGCGCGAATTGTAGGGTGTGAGTTGCTAATCTACCTTGAAATAATGCCGTTAAACTTTGGTGAATTTAATTAAAAAAATAAAAGTCAAAGGCCAAGTGCGAGTCGGAATCGCGCACGAAGGATTCCGCACCATTACCTATCTATAAAACGAGCAAATAAAATGACGTTTATTGTATAGGAGCCCCCTTAAATATTTATTTTATTCTGGTTTATAGTTTCATTTGTTATAGCGGCAACAGAAATACATCATCTGTGAAAATTTTGACTGTATGGCTATCACGGTTCATAAGTTTCCTGGTGACAGACAGACAGACAGACAGATAGACAGACAGATAAACAGACAGATAAACAGACAGATGGACAGCTGAGTCTTAGTAATAGGGTTCCGATTTACCTTTTAGATACGGAACCTTTAAATGGTATTTAAACTTCGTTGCACAGATTTTGAAAAAAAAGAACTGCCTTGCAAACCTTATCTCAAAAGTCCGACAAAATCATTTCGCAAAAGTACAATATTTTTAAAATTCAGAAGCATCAGTACCCGTAGAAGGTAGTTTTTTCCAACTACTATTGACGCTGACTGTACCTAATAACGATATACTTATTTCAAAAATACAAATCCTAAATCTATATTTATATATCTATACAGGGTGTTCGGTAAAGGGTGTATCAAGCCGAAACTAGCTTATGTTAACATATGCATAGATAAATATATTTTTTAGAATCCGATTTGTATTAAAATAAATTGTTTTCAAAAACGCTGCTATCAAATTTCTGACTTCATCTTACTAGTTATATGCATATGCTTGATATACCCTTTACAAAAACCTTGTGTAGATATATAAGGTGTAAACTTATCAGTTAACTCTTTTCTAGGAGGTGGTTCTACTGCTCAAATAAAACAACTTTGTCTATGAGACCAACTTTGAAATCGTAAAAAAATATTTCATATCTTTATACAAACTGATCTCAGCTGGTCTGCCGTTTTGTATGGGGAAATGGTTTTTTGTTTTGCGATTTTGAAGTTGGTCCCATAGAAAAAATTGTTCTATTTTAGCAGTAGAATCATCCCCTAGAAAAGAGTTAACTGATAAGTTTACACCTTATATAGGCTAGTCTCGGCTTGAGATACCATTAACCTAACAGCCTGTATATAATGGAGTTTAAGTAGGTAGGTACCAAAGTATATCGACGACCTCCGTAGCCGAGAGGCGAGCATGCCGGACTTTAAATGGCGCCGCCATCTCTAAGGTTCCGGGTTCGATCCCCGGTCGGGTCAATGTAGAAAACGAACTTTTCTATATTGGCTCGGGTCTGGGTGTTGTGGTACCGTCGTTGTTTCTGGTTTCTATAATACAAGTGCTTTATCTACTTACCTTAGGATCAGAGCAATGTATGTGATGTTGTCCAATATTTATTTATTATTTATATTAAATCACACTGTTATGGTCCTAACTGATAGAAATATTTGCAACAATATTTCTGTCAGAAGTTAAACGGTTCAACACAGAAACACTTCAACAACAAATTCAAATACTAAAAGAAAATCAATTCGACGAGCCAGATAATGTCGTCGGTAGTTTATTTGGAAAATAGAAAAGACAGCTTAAATTGTCAATAGAAAATATATATATTTTTAAAGTGAAATTATTATCTTCAGAGAAGTAGTCTGCTTATACTCTACAAAATCCCGTCCTAAATACTTTAATATCGCAGACAAAGTGAGATTAATAAGATTTGTTATCGAGGCTCCCAAATCTTAAAAAGCACTTTACCCCCGAATAGATGGTAAACGGAAATTGTGTCTTAGCGAACTTCAGGCGGATCGCGAGTGTGTACCAGGGTTGGTAGATGATGCACCTAATTTTACCCAATATTTATCTAAATTTTCCCAAAATTATAATAACAACTTTTTCCTTTTTTTCAGGTACTACAACAAATGTTAAGATTAAAGGTAATATATATTTTTTTATCTAAAGATAACTTTATACCTGTGTATCTTGTGTGTTTACGCAATATATTTTTATTTTGGTTAGCGTTTAGAGAAGTTAACGTTTTACCCAGCAATACCCCAAGAATTTTCCCCCCAAAATTTGCGAAAAATGTGTTTTTTTTTCCCAAAATGCGAGAAAAGCCTTAATCTAGCAACCCTGATTTACTTACTTGTTATGAGATGGAATTTTCGTAGATGGCGCGAATAAGACGTAAAGTGTACGTCGAACAGTTTTGTAAGTAAGTACTTAGATGTGCATGTAGTAGTGGCGCTTTGGTAGTGATTACTAAAGTTAAGCAACCCAAGCTACCGTTGTATGTGGATTGGTGACCATTCCGACCAACTTAGTGTCAATTTTGCAAGCATATTTATGCTTCGGAAGATTAGATAAAATTGGTGCAAACGACGATGTAGTGGCGTAGCGGTGCTGTGATTTGTCTTGACCATAAAGGGTGCCGGGTTCGACTCCAGCTTGGGTCAGCTTAAACAACGAACGTTTTTCTATTGTCTCGGGTTTTGTCTACAACTTCGTCATACGTAGAAGTTAATTTCCTACTGAATGACTGATGATGGAAACTAATAATGAAAAACACTTTTTATATAATTACAATAATAGTATTAAACTGTTCTTCCTATGTTTAGTACAGTAAACAGTTTCTGTTCGTTTACAATTTGATACAGTTGCTTTAATTTAAAAAAAGGATTCAAATCTTCACTTCAAGCTATATTAACTGAAGATTACCAAATTTTTGAAGGATTTGCCATAACATAAGTATTAAATCACATTACACACACACAGAGCCGCAGGCATACCATTGTCTTAATTCCGAATTTCCGAGACAAAAAGATCTTTCTTAATAGCGATTGACAAAAAGGAGGAGAGCAAATTAAATTGCTTAATTACATCTTTCGAGGAATCTTACTTAATTAATAGTGATGTAATTAATACGAATACCCGTGTTCGCTGAATCTAAAAAGATTGAGAATAATCGCCTCAGGTAAGGATATTACTCACATGTTTTAGTTATTTAGGCGAATATTTTTCATCTAACGGAGTTCACTGAGATTTTTTTGTGATATGTATCTATACATATCACTTATATTTTAAAAAAAGTATGCCGGAAATATTTTTTTTAAGCTTTAAATTCGACATCAAAACACTGTTTTTAAAAATGTTTGTTGAATAATTACAATAAGCGTTAAGCAGGCACTTCTATTGACTAGACTATTTCTAGAGATCTAGACTTATTTTATTGCCAAAAAATAACTTGCAACAGGATAAAAATAAAAAGCAGCACAAAACAGTCACAATTCTGGAGATGTAGTTTTTTCAACTTATATAAGGTCCGATTTTATTAGTGTACATCCTGTTAACCTGTGACTATATAGCTGAAAAGCAATCGTAAAAACCAATTTTCAAATGTGTACCATAGAAACTATAAAAGTTAAAAATCAAAATTAACAACATTGACTTCATATATCAAACTCTTTCTATCTTTGGTACGTTTAATCATCTGATTATTTTCTTATTCCTTCCCCTTGTACAGAGCGAGAAAGAATTGAAGATAGGACGAGTTTATACAATATGAAGTCGATGTTGTTATTTTGTATTTTTATTTTTAACTTTTTTAGTTTTTATGTTAGACATTTGAAAGTTGGTTTTTACGATTGCTTTTCACCTATATAGTCACAGGTTAACAGGATGTACACTAATAAAATCGGACCTTATATAATGAGGCGTATTATTTTGCCCTTAAATATTCGTATTCGTAAAATTAGTAATTATACGTCCCATCACTATTAATTATGTACAGTCCGCGAAAACATAAATCAAAGATTCCAGTTATTAAGTTATAAATCTGCTTCTAGGATAAATTATGGAGAACTCCATATTTTACTTGGTTTAGTTCAAGTATTTTGTGGGCTTAAGATTAAGGGTTTAACGACCTCCGTAGCCTCCGGAGTCTCCGGATAATATGGCGTCGCCATCTCTTAGGGTCCGGGTTCGATCCCCGGTCGGGTCAATGTAGAAAACGTACTTTTCTATATTGTATCGGGGCTGAGAGTTGTAGTACTGTCGTTGTTTCTGATTTCTCTAACACCTTTGGCTACTTACCGTAGGATCAAAATCAATGTATGTGATGTTGGTTACAACAAATAATGGTTATAGGTAGGTTTGATTCCCGGTTTGTGTAAACACAGAAAACGATCACTTCTAAATTGGGTCCAATGTTAATACGTTACTTCAAAACCAGACTTATTTAATTTTCTTGCGCATGTTTCCTAAAAACCACTTTGAAGTATAAAAGATGAGTAAATTTACAAGTTATAAGCACTATTTTTCAACTATGTAACTTTCAAGCGTGTAATATATTGCATATTAGACCACAACGCGCTGCGAAATAGAAATAACGGCAGTATCAGTAAATAAAGTTTTCAGTTGTGACCACACGATGTGGAATAAAATAGGACAGTTCATTTCTACAAACTAGACAGGTATGCTTTTAAAAAGAAACGAGTAGGTTTTATTCCCGAAATATTTTAGTAAGGAATAAAGTAGGGTAATAGGATTTATTCCTGGAGAGGAGTAGATTAGTGTTAGGCTTCTCGCTTGACGTCCAATGGGTCGGGGGTTTGAAACCCAGCACGTAGTTGGTACGTGGTGAAACGAGGTGAATGTGAGGTTCGTATAAATCCAGAGAAATACGGAATAATTTTATTCGGAGGCTATACGGATACCAATATTACCAATTCCCGGTAAGAAAACTTCGTGAGGTAAGCACATTTAGTTATCACTGAATATGTAGCCGTCATGCGAAACAGCTTTAAATGTAATCTAGCCTTTCTCCTTATGATCATGGTCAAGTGCACAAAAGACGGAAAATCAATCGTTTCTGAACTTTAAAAGACACAAAGAGCTAAAAACAAAAAAACAGCGGTTCATCGCACCCCAATTTTTCAAGGCCTCGCAGTAAGTTATTATCATTCCATCTTATATAACACAGGATACTATTTTTATCAAGGACATCTCTAAGCGCACCCAGCCAGACGCGCGCCGAAAATACTCTAAATAGTTAAAATAAATTAATTTACGATAATTACATACTTAAATTATGAGAGACCTCTGCAACGCAATTGCAACATAAGGACGAGAAACAAAGCAACTAGATACACCCGTAAATAACGGACATAATATGACGCGAAATAAAGTGCTATGTTGCTGTGACCATGCTGTCAGGCGAGATAGGACACGAATAAAAAATACTCAGAATGTACAAAATTATTATCTGTTGAATTTTTATTAAGTGTGAAATACTTAAGTGTTTGTGTAAAATACGAAATGCCTAAGTAAAGGAACGCAAAAAATTTACAAAAAAATGTATTAAAATATCGCAATATCGTTTGTTTATAGTTCATGGCTAGTTTTTTGGCAGAGGTATGACTGATGATTTTTTGTATGATTTATGATTATTACTACATAATCTAATAAAATTAGTTGCGTTTACAAACGCCTTTATTACACTACAAGAAAATTTCATGTCAGAAGAAAACATAATAAATAAATAACTTAGTTAGGTGAATCCACTGCTATAGTCTTTGCTCTGAAGCAGATTCATCTTCTAACTTTGTGCTATTCTTTTTTATTCGCTGCCAGCGTTGTATCATTCACATTGCCACTTTGCGAGAATAAAAAAATAAAAAAGTACCAATGGCCAAAACAAGACCAAGTACGAAATAAATTCGTCAAATGGCGCGAAATAAAGTGCGGTGTTGTAACCACGTTGTCTAGCGAAATGGGACAAGAATAAAAATCTTCTAAGGTGGAAAGAAACTACATATTACCCTGGGAATATCACTTTACGGGAAAGTGAAGACAAGTTACGTGCCATCTCTGCTAGTGGAAAATTGTTTTAAGTTAAAATAACTTGTGACATTCCTTAAATTTGTTAGCGACTATTTTGGAATGTTGTATCGCTTGTAACCTAAACTTAAAATTTAAATGCCTAACATGTAACATCTAACAGGTAGTGTAAGTTAAACTATGCAGGCCTTTAGAGGGATGTCTCAATGCCTGTTTAACTTATTTCCTGTTATCCATTTTTTGATACTGACTGACTATACATAATCTTTTAACCATTTACGGCCTTACTATAAAAAAGATAGACTAGCGTTAAACACTTTTCTAAAATTAATCAACCAATTTGAAATGTTGACACATCTGACATTCGAGACATATTACTAACAAACATTTAAAATTGGGTGACTCATAGATATAGAATGTACAAGATAGACAAAGGCTCATTGCAAATGATACAAAAAATGTGACACGTATGTGTGTGTGTAGTAGTGTTGTTCAAGCCACAATTTTTTTATCGATAAATTGCAACCGACATCAAATTGATTTGGCACAAGTCACAATCGCCGCTGACCTTGAAGCACCTAAAGTTAAACTTAATCTTAAAACAAAAAAGAGGTGAAAATCAGTATCACGGAAAGGATACGGGACTTTCTGGGCTTGTATGTGTAAAGTTAAGATATGGTCGAAAAAAGGTCATATTTGTGTTATGCAAACTTCACAGTCAGGAAACTGAGAAATCTGAAAAACAAGTTTACTCGCATTAAATCGAAAAATGAGTAATTGAATATTGTGAACAAGTTTATGGAAAATAAGAAAACGGTAGTTTTAAATATGTCATCATCATCATCATCATTTCAGCCACAGGACGTCCACTGCTGAACATAGGCCTCCCCCAGTGACTCCCAGATCGGCCGGTTGGAAGCAACCTGCATCCAGCGTCGTCCTGCAACCTTTACCAGGTTGTCTGCTCAAATATTAATATGTAACCTATTTAAAACAATTTCATATCATAATTTCATTTCAACATATTCCTTATAATCACAGAGTTAATATTATACTACTTACAGTAGGTGGTTCTGTGTTCATAGAGTTGGGCATCAAACACAGGTATCAACCAAATGAAATAAATGCACTTCAATAATCGTGACATAAAGTATGTATTGTATTGTATGTGTTTGTACGTCACGGACCTTCTTTGTTTAAGTTTAATCTGTAAGATTTGATTAAATATATACTTATCTGCTACCTACCGCGATATCGAATCTTTAGAAAGATGATCTGCTAAGTATTTCATATTTATAAAAAGCTATTTTACTTCACTTAAAATGATTAACTTACAGGAACAAATAAGGTGGGTACTGAATCTTTTAATAATATACGTTGAAAAATTCTTTTAACGAAACATCTGTCCTCAAAATGTTTACTGCAAACTGTTGACTGTTTTCGCGGAGTCCATTCTGGCCTATTTATAACTCTTATCCACTTTTCGCGTATTTCAGGTTTAGATGGTATTCTTAAAAAAATATTTTATACTATACTAAATATTTGACTAAACTATACAGAATTCTTTTAGTCGTTTATAAACAAGTTATATTTTAGATGCCCAAAAATAAAACAAAAATCTCATAATGTAATAACAAAAAAACAGTATTGGAGTGTTTTTTTTTGTAAACAAACATGATAAATATTTTTTTAGTAGTTGCTACTAATCTTCTATACCCACAAATGGCTGTCGATATTTTATCGATACTTATGACGTCACCGCTAGTTCAATCCCTAGTGTAGACATACAATTTACTATTTTACCTAATATTTATTGTAATTATGTCTTTAACTACGAAATACACAAACACACACCAAACAAAGTTCATATTCTTCTGTAAAATCCATGTTCTTTGTCGATTATAATTACGAATTAGACACAAATTTGTTTCAAAATATTTTCATCAAAAAATGTATTTACCTGTGAAATGTGTATTTATTTGGGTTATATGTTCTTGTCACATCACAATTTATAATTGAACAGCACCCCATGTCTAATGAAATATTTAAATAAGTTTTCCGTTTGTAATTTTGTATATTTTAATAAAATTAATTTTGACGTTTGAAATTGAAATCATTTATAGTCAGTTAAATATATTTTTTGTGTCACATAGGTACATTGACATCTGTCTTTTTCTATCTTGTAGGATGCCCGCAAGGATATGATGTCTCTTTTCCACGCTTTGTCAGTCTTTAAGAGCGTAGCGAATCCTAAGTCTATGGGGTGACTTATCTGTAAACAGGTGTTCAACACATGTTCAACACTAGTCTATCTTTTTGTAGTAAGGCCATTATTGTTCTCTTACTCTCTTTGGATAACTTTGTGCCACACAAATTACTGTGAGTAACAAATAATTATGCTTCATCATTTTTCGACAGTTACGTGGTCACAGTTGTATCGATAATATTTTGATGTTCGTATTTTTGCATATTTTTATCCTGTGAATGAATATTCAAACGATCGGATGTGAATTTTAAAACTAAAATTTGTATTGATAAATAAAAAAAAATTATACTTGAAACAATTTGCCCCATTTGACTTTTTCATTAAATATTTTTTATATTACAAGTGGCTGTATTATGGTAAGGATTTTATATGTTCAGGTAAAAAAAACTGGAAACCCTTTTGATTTTTAGTTATATCACATATATTATTAAATTTGGAAAACTTAAAATTTATTTTGTGGACATAAATAATTTAACAGCAGCAATAAAAAACTATTCTAATTTTAGTGACCACGAAAGTTTAAAACAAAAATATTTTTACATTAAAACCTGTATTCGTGCAAACCAGACATTATGAAAAGTGGGGCATTTTAAATGTCAAAAAAATATTCTCTTGTAGCTTGTATTCAAGACTAGACACAAAATTGTCCACATTTGCTCTGCACCTAAGAACCAATAACCGACGTAGGGTAAACGTGTCATGTCTGAAGTGGTGCCTGCGGCTTGGCAGACACCTAAGTAGGACGCCTTCCGAATATAACAATGTATGCAGTGATAGGCAGTGATTGGGCACGATCGTTCGTTAGATTACTGAGGAGGTAACGAAGACATTGATAGATATTCAACACTACCGCCATCATTATTTCAGCCATTGGAACTCTACTGCTGAATTGGAGCCTCCCCAAATATCTTCAGGTTCGTCGGTTGGATAATTTTAAAACACTGATATTATTTGGTTTAACACTGACTAATAGTGAAAACTCTACACACTAATAAATTCTATCTAGTGGTCTAGTACTTCATAAGACCCAAATAGAAAAGTTACAAAACTACTTTATTCTTATTACGAAAAGACAGATTAGCGGAAGTACCTATGTCGTTCAAATTTCAAAGTACATATGCATAAAGTAACTTAATATTGCGAGACAATCTTATGGCAGTTGAATTTAGCTACTAAGCTAAAAACTATTTCATGCTTATATAACTATGTTACTGCTTAATGCGTGGGGTCCTAGGTTTAATTTTAGGCGTAAAAAGTTGATTTTTAAATAGTATTGAAAAAATACTAACAGAAATTTATAAAAGTACCTGTAATAGTAAGAAAATTGTTGAACTGTCAGTACTTACACTTCCTAAACTGGTAAAAAAAGTATTCGGCTTTCCACAGTATTACGACATAGCGCACCTGGGCTTTTGTCTAATAAATTCTTCAATGGCGATAGATTTCAATTTATTTTATAGGCAATGTGGCGAAGGTTTGGTGATGGATTGGTTTCGCACCAGTCGGTATTTACTAAACTCGCCACAAAAGTGTGAAAACAAAACTAAAATTGTATTTTGTTTAAAATACTGAGTGAGAATCATACGAACCTACGTGGCTTTAATTTTTTTAATTAAACCACCTGTTTGGCAGTGGAAAATATCGAAAGGAAACCTGCATATTAAATATTTTTAAATGAAACAAACAGTGTTTTTTATTAGACCTTGTTTTCATCACGGTCTTAAAAATTAAATAAAAATAAAATTTATCCAGAAGAAATGTATTGTTCTTTTACCATAGGAAAGTGACTTGGATTGTATTTTGTTTCTTTTTTATATTTTGATAAATTTCATATTTTTGTTACAAATCTTTTTTTTATTTTATTTTTTTTATTTATGATGGGCTTACTCTTGACCATAATCTTGCTCTAGAGCATAGATGGGATCTACGATGGAGCGAGCTTGCCCAGAAGATGCCTATTCTCTCTGGACTTAAAGAGAGACTTAAATCTAATCAAATCAAATTGTTTATTTGCCAGAATACATGGAAATAACAGGTGTAACATACAGTAGTCCGAAAACAGTATTCTACTTGAGTACAAGCATGCAAAATATTAATAAAATTTAAAATATATTTCTACAAATCAATATCTAATAATTACAATCCATAATGTCAAATACAATAAATAATCATGTCCAGCTACTCCACAATGTCAAAATTATAATATAATAATAATAATATTATAAATTCGTATCCGTAATTCGGATAATATTAAATTCTTCATATCAAATCACAAATATTTTATACACAACGATGTATAAAATAAACCAATAAGTAAATAATATTAAATGAGTATAGCAAACAATGTAAAAGAGTCGAAATTGTTTTGTCTATTACATAACATTTCCTGAACGAAACTAAAAGATAGTGTCCCCGCTACAAAGAACTCCAGTATTAAATTAAAGTATATAATAACTATATGAGTTAGCAATTTATAGCTGGGAGCTATTGTTCAGGCTATTGTGCGGAGTATATTGTCAAAGCGATAATGTTTTCGCTTTTATACGACGATATATCTTGTTCGTGGTTGAGGAATGGAGCAAATATACTAGCTTATGACGTCGAGCTGCAATATTGTAAAGTATATATTGTAAAATTGTGTTTGTCTTTTTATACGCATTGGGGAATTAGTTGCTATGTGACCAAGGGGGGTAAAAATGATATTGGGGACCTATTTAAACTAAAGTAAATGTTTAAATGTGCATGTTGAACTAATTGAAGGTACTTATTAAAGCCAAGTATTTTTTTTTCAAAATAAATTTATTAAGTTCACTATTTGTAAAAGCAGTTTAGTGCATTAATTCATTTTAATCAATACATATATCTTTGCTTGTAAAAATACATAAGTGAAATCATTTATTTCAATAAATATATAATATAGCTTGTGCAATAACTTACTAAAAAGATTAAATATAAAATAAACACTAAATAATCACTCGCCCGGCATGCGATGGGACGTGGGTTCGAGTCCCACCTGAGGTCGATGATTTTTTTCAAGTGTTATTTATCTTCAACTAAATAATAATTTTACATTCAGGTGGCATAACTATATCGGATATCGAAATTTTCACAAACAAAAATATTATAGGACTGATTTGAAAGTACCCAACTAAGCAGAAAACATTAAAACTCGTCAATTAGTTCTGCCCTTAGAGCGAAGCTCTAAGGTTCTGCCAGACCTCGCATTCGGTTCAGCAAATCCGTTGGATTTTAATAATTCTAATCCTCTATTTTCTGGAGCGAAAGTTGATTTGTTTGACAAGTGAAAGTATAATATCTGGATGTTTCGCGTGATCGCCTCCTCCCATGGAGTAGTCCCGAATATTCCCGAATATCCTGGCATAATGAGGGGAATCAAAAGGAATAGAGTCGTTCACGCGCGAAATGAGACGGAATCAAAAAATGACAGACGTTTTACGGAATAGCCGACGACGTTTCTGCTAGCGATACACACGGGTGCAATAGAGAGAAAGCTTAATAATAATAAAAAAATAAATATTGGACAACATCACATACATTGCTCTGATCCTAAGGTAAGTAGTGAAAGCACTTATGTTATAGAAATCAGAAACAACGACGGTACCACAACACCCAGACCCGAGCCAATATAGAAAAGTTCGTTTTCTGCATTGACCCGACCGGGGATTGAACCCGGAACCTCAGAGATAGCGGCGCCATTTAAAGTCCGGCGGCATTTAAAGCTTGCGACTAAACTCTGAAACACAGTATAGGTATATAATAGTTATAGGTATCAGAAGTTTAGTTTCTTACGTTGCATGCTACATGGACACGACATCTTAAGACGACCTACAGTCCGTGCATCTGAGAGTGTGTTCTGAGATTTCGTGTTATTAAGGGACATAGATGATGTGTGTGTTGTTTGACCTCGCATTGTATTTAAGTTCTAATACCCATAACTAATATATTTTATTCTGCAACTGACACGAGTCTATTTAAGCTGTATGTCTTAACTTGTCACAGCGACGTAAGCCTTCCACTACAAATACACGCCCAATTATTTATTTGTTTTAAAATATCGATCGATAAGTTAGCTACCGATATGTTAGTTGATCTTTAGATTTTTTAATAGTAACTGCATAATATGTGCAAATTCCGAACACCTCTTTGTAATGTTTTTATTTTTTATTTTATTAATCCTGTTTTTACTTTATATTTTTTCAATAAAGGGTTTGACATCCTTTACAGCTGTGAGTCACTGTATCAAAGCCCGGCAAAATTTAAGATGATGAGAAAATAAGACTTACAAAAGGGGCACACTTTAAAACAAAATTTGGCTACATTGTTATTATTTTTACGTAGGTGTTTATCATGAAAGGTTAATGTTTTCTTACTCATAATATTTGTTTAAAGGACGGCAGCACTTATCTTAAGTATTTTATAAAATAATTTTAAGGATTTACACCCAGGGAAATTTTGCTCAGGGAAATTGTATTGTAAAGAGCGTTTGACGAATTATATTTTTATAAAGTAGCTTTTAAAAAAAATAAAAACAAACGTTAAGCTGTATTGATTCGCCCCTCGATGGACCGACGACCTTAGAAAGATGGCTGGCAGTGGATGGATGAAAAAAGCGGGAGATCGTGCTCTTTGGCGCTCTTTGTGAGAGGCTTACGTCCAGCAGTGGACTGCAATAGGCTCAGTAGAGATGATAAAGTTTTATTAAAATAATTCACGGTTGTTTGAGATTATGAAGTGGTAATAAAATAATTCACGGTTGTTTAAAATCATAGGAAGAGTATATGCCTTTTACAACAACAAAAAAGCGGCCAAGTGCGAGTCGGACTCGCCAATGAAGGGTTCCGTAGCAGCAAAGATTAATTGCGACTTACGATTTATGACGTATTAAAATAAAACTACTTACTAGATCTCGTTCAAACCAATTTTCGGTGGAAGTTTGCATGGTAATGTACATCATATATTTTTTTTAGTTTTATCATTCTCTTATTTTAGAAGTTACAGGAGGAGGGGGACATATTTTACCACTTTGGAAGTGTCTCTTGCGCAAACTATTCAGTTTAGAAAAAAATATACCTCAATACCATTTTTGAAGACACACACACACATCTCGACCGCTTTTGAACGCTTTGTACCACTCATAAACACGTGTTTTTGATAAAGTCGATTCACCGTAAGCCTTTTGTAACATTTTCAGAGACTCTGAACACGAAATTCCATTGGAGATGCAAAATTTAAGACAAACACTTTGTTCGATGTTTTTGTCCATTATGAAATTCGCAATACACACTAGATATGGTATACTAAAAACAATACTGTATTTAATCTAATTATCAGATGTAACTCAAACTCCGCGCCAAAATGAAAAACAGTTGTGCCAATATAACAACAACAAAAAAATATAATTTTGAATTTGGAACCATAAACAAATCATCAATTCCCGAAACTTTTTTGACAGAATGTATTTCTGAAAGAAACCATTTCGCTGGCTGAGGGAGGGGAAGCATTTTTTGGAATTAAATAATAATCCTGTTTGGTCAGTTTAAGTTATTCTAGAATATAAATAATGCAACATATATTGCTTTTACTATGAGACATCGAAATCTCCAAGAAAAAGTTAAATTTTTCCATCTGCTCTGCTATTTTAATGAGGAAGTGTTTTTTTTGTGCGGATCTGATGTGTAAAAAAGCAGTAAAATCCGCTAAAAGGAATTTAGCTACTATAAAATTTTAAAAAACTTTTTGAAATCAAGCTTTTATTATACTTTTAAATAAAAGAAAGAACTAAAAAGTAAAAAATAATTTAAACCTGATAAGAAAAATTCCATTATATAAGTAGCAATGTTTATAAATAAAAGCGTGGTACATTATTATTGCAAAAGATAATGTAACACGTTTTTATTTATAAAAAATGCTATCTACATAATATAATTTTTCTAATAGTATTTTTCTTACTAGGTTTAAATTATTTTTAACCTTCCAGTACTTTTTATTTAAAAGTAATAAAAGCTTGATTTTTGATTAGGCAGTCCTACCTGGTAATGGAAAAGAGGTAGGCAGTAGGTACTTTCAAATGGGTGTCATTCATGAAAACCATGTATTTTCATCAGTAAAACACCTACTGCCTACCTCGTAATGAAACCGATCCCCGCCACTGGTTGTAAGACATTATTAAAACAAATATTCATTTTCACAACGGAATCAAGACTACAATTTCTTAAAGCACTTTATTTACTAATGATCATTATTTTCTCCTGGCATATTAATTATCGTTATCGTCTTTCTTGTTGACATGATTTGTATATAAAATACAACTATTCATTATTCTTATCAAATGAGGTTAACGTTTTTGCAAACAAAATGTGTTATAAGACAAAATAATATTACTTATTGAGTTATAATATAAAATAATCGCAATCGGTCATTGTTTTAATAACCTTTTTTTATTAGATCTAATATGAAGTACAACATACGTTCTTAATACCGACTCAAAATCTTTTATCGTAACTTGTTCACTGCTATCAGTAAAAACATTTTAAGCAACAATTTCAATGGTCTTTGATTAATCTAAAGCACATTCCTTGATGATATTTTCGTCATAAATTTCATCGTTATTCAAGCAACACGTATTATATTTAATATAACCAACAGGACATATTATTTTCAGGTCAACTATAGATCTAAATTCTGTAATGTCATCTTCTGGACCGTGAGTAGTAGTACCACTTGCAGTTACAACCTTTCTTGGTGTTTCAGTTGAAGTCTTCGACCTATGTTTTTCCGTATAACTTTTAATAATACGATCCAATGCATCTTCATCAAACATTATTTTGGAATTGTCAAATGGCCGGCTAGTTGTCGCAGTATTTGATTTTTTTGTTTTTTGACACTCGCCATACAGAACCACAAGCATGAAAACGAAGAACGCTATTTTCTCTATTACTGATATCAACACAAGTATTTATTATCTCGCAATGCTGGCTACTGAATGAACTTCTACATTGCTATGAAATATATACGGAGCCTATGAGTCAAACGGTAAAACGATTGAGTTATAGTGGGTTTTATTATGTGATTTACCCAATAATATTGCACATAATAAGGAATTATATTTATTTGACAAGATAGTTGTTATCAACTAAATGTATTGTTTAAGACGGATCATAACAATAGGCTGCATCATTTTAGCCATAGGACGACGGACGGACGGACGATGCCCACATAGCCACTGCTGAACGTAGGCCTCCCCCAGTGACTTCGCCTGCATCCAGCGACTTCCTGCAACCTTTACCAGGTCGTCAGTTCTACGCTGCGCTTGCCGCCGGTAAGTGGCCTCCATTCAAGGACTTTTCTGCCCCATCGGCCGTGAGTTATACGTGATATGTCCATTAGGAAGGAGCGATTTTTTTTAAAATAACGATTAGAAGTTATACTCGCATACCTCGATGATAATGTATAGAGCAACTGAAAATAAAATCACAATTTCGATGTTACTCCCATAGGAAAAGTTGTTGTATATGACCTGCTGATCACGTGGTTTAAAGGAGTGTCCCATTCTTTTGTACATGTTGTATATCGTAGAGATGGGAGTATAATATTATACAACATTATTAAGGTTATAAGGTTTTATTATTAAATTGATAGAGGAAAGGATCCTACGTAGGAATACGACAAGTACAGACCCTTGTTGTCAACTGTCAGTATAATCACAGAATAAATATTATACTGTATAATATTACACTTTTGTGTTTTATTTACAGGCAATTTTAGAAATGAAGGACATGTCGGCTTTATTTATGGAGGTTGGATTAAACTAGGATAATATTATACACAAACATTAAACAAATAAATGTTGAAAAATATCACATCAATTGCTCTGATATTAAGGTAAGTATAGCTATTTAAAGAAATTAACTAATAGTAATCAGAAACAACGACGGTATCACGTGATCTCCACTCCTTAAATAAGAAAAAAACAATTTTTCTAAAAAGTGGTATTATTTTTATTTACTGAACCCTTTTAACGCAAACCTTAAAAGTTTGTTATCCATAATCTAGTGTCTACGTTTTATGTAAATTAGACTGACACCCAGCCTATGGCGTGAAGGAGGCCATCTTACATTCCGATGATAATTTCCGGACCTCCCGGCTGTTTACGGGTTGTTTACGGCGGCAATGTCCGGTTTGTCCCGCCGTCCGGTTGTCTCGTCGTGGACTGATGACGTAACTGCGGTCTAGAACTTTGATTAAATAATTTTATACTATCATGTTATTCGACTAAACCATCTAATAGTTGAGGTAAGGCTTGTACCTAGTTGTGGGACGTATGTAGGCATACTTACTATACTTTACTTTACTATACTTTTAAACTTAACTAAACACAACACGGGTATTAAAGAAACGCATAGGTAGGTACCTGTTTTTATCATTTTTTTAAATTGTTAGTTTTAAAAAGTACAAGTTTTAAAAACCGTTTTGGTTTTCTAAAACTCTTTAAATCTTTAACTTTTCAAGGGACCAACAACTAAATCTCAAAAAACAATCTTCACCAAACTAATTGATGATAGCCTGGTGGGTACTGTTTCTTTTTGAAATTTTGATGATGCTCCTAGCAAAACCTGTTTTAAGAAAATCCCCTAGATGCTAATAATAAATAAATGAAAATCCTAAATGATTGTGTCTGTGCTAATTGAAACCGAATCGCCGATGACATATCTAGTTGCCAAATAATTAGATCTGCTCAGTTAAGAGCTACGTAATTGGTGTGATCTTTGAAAGAATTCATTAATTAGGAATAGGAGGGTCGATTCTCTAAAAAACGCAAGTAACTCGCAAATAAATCAACTCTCTTTAGATATCACCTAAGCGTTACAAACAAGCATAGCCATTTCGCTAAAAAGTGGGTTCAAATTACTATTGTCAATGAGTGACTACAGTGATAAAGTGACAGCGCGTATCAGCTAAGCAGTGCAAACAAACATAGACTCTATTTCGTTACACAGTTGGTCACATTATTAATCTTCGATTAGTGAAGTGATGTCGAAGTGATCGTGGTTTCGTTTCGAGAATCGACAGGCTGGAAGTCTCTGAAGGAGTGGACGTACTATGGCTAAGTTCACCAGTCATTGGCATTTAAATTAAGCCATAGCATAAGTATTATCTATAAGAATAAACAGAAACAAGTTTATTAGAAAGCTCGTTGGAGTGGGCAACAAAACAAGTGTTTCGTACACTGTCCATCTATGCCCTCATTCTACCGTGTTAACTTTCCTCACATCCCTATTCTAAGTTGCCCCGCAAACGAGTTTCGGTCTAAACATGTCTGTAATTTGGTCTCAAATATAGAATAGAAAACTGCAGAAAGCTCACTTAAACAAAAAAATAAAGACAATAAAATATCAAATTAAAAACAGACAAAAAAAAGATAACATAGAAAATAATGATCAGCGTTTAGATCAGGCATCTATTGGACACCAATTCAGCGTGTGCCATGCTGCAGAAACTTGCAGCACTGAATTTCAGCTGAAGCCCCAGGCGGCTCCATAAAAAATCCATAAAAAAATTGAACAATTGCCTGCTAGAGAAACTACTTAAATTATATTATCTTGGAAATTTAATATTTTTTGGTGGGCGTAGATACAAGACATAACTCAACAGTGTAGACAGCAAATTTGCAAGACTTGTGCAAGATGTCAACCCGATGGATTGACAAAGAAGTGGCTGGAGTATGTCATACATAAATCTCTAAGCTACATTTCGTTCTGCAGTTAATTTACTCATTCTACTTTTTAGTTAAATCCATTGTGATAGACTATCTTCTTGACTCAATTAATAAATAAATAAATATTTAATTATTGAAAGTTTACACATAAATATATGCAGCCTCAATTATTTGTTGTAACTAGGTAATAACCGTAAATAGATTTATCATCATTTTATCCATAAGACGTCCACAGCTGAACTGCTATATTCTTCTCGGTTGGTAGCTAAGTAAGCTTAGGTAAGTCAACCAGGCTAGTTTAGTTAAATATGATAACGATATACAATGTAAGTAGTAGATGTTTTAGATAGAGCGAAGCTTCTGAACTTGGTTACATTGTGAGCTGTAGAACGCCCTAGATAAAGTTAGGCGTGATTTGCGGTTTAGGCTTAATCCCGTCACTTTAGGCTTACATTGTCAGGCTACATAGACTGTCAAGATTTTCAGTTGACAAATGTACCTTGTATCTTAGAGATCGTTTAACAAAGTTTTCTTAATTGGGTGTTGCTCGAAACGCGTAAAGGTGAACACTTTACCAACTTTAATTAGTTCAATTAAAAACTGACTAATAGCCCCACTAGTTTGGCAGTTTGGCACTAGTTTTTAAGTATTAATTTTCATACCAAAGTGTATATATAAATTAATATATTCTAAAAATATATTCCAGGCAATATACTGATTGCCTAGTTTTAAACTAGGTTTTTAGTAAGGAAATATAATTCCTGTATTAAGTGGTACTAGAACTAGACAACTTTTACCAGGGAGGTTCTAGTACAGCTATTAATATCTAAACTTTTTTTTTTAAATATTATAATGTTTATTTTTGTTTACACCTTTTTTTTTTTTTATTCTAATATTTATCTAAACCAATATAGAAAAGTTAGTTTTTGGAATTAACTCGAATAAGAATTTCGCCACTTACTACGCAAATCTTGTACTAAGCCAAACAGCATAAGTGTAAATGACGTGTTCTCCTCCATTTTCGGCATTCTAACAATCATCATCATCATTTCAGCCATATTCACTGCTGAACATAGGCCTCCTCCAACTTCAGGTTAGCCGGTTGAAAGCGGCCTGCATCCAGCGCCTTCCGGCAACTTTTACCAGGGGGTCTAAAACGGCCGCATTGGATGTTTCATATTCCGTTCATAATATGTTTCATTTAGCAAATCTTAAAATGAAATGTTATTTGATGAATCATAAAATGAGCCTCAAACATTTCATATTTGCAGTTCATCTAATTTGACAGTTTTGTATGGAAATTCGTAATATGGTCCACTTATTATGAAAAGAGTAATTCATATTTAATGTCAAATTGGTGTACCACCATTTTAATTTTATTTTTATTATTATTTTGTATTGATATTTGTAGAACACACAAAACTTGAGTATTTTGAAACATTTTGTTCCTTTGTGTTGTTAAAAACATTCATTTTCACAAAAACCGTAAAGTAAGATTGGACGCGTCACTATATTTTTAACGTCATCAAATATGATCCATTTGATGAAATGAATTGCATATGATTCATTTATTAATGTGGCCGTTTTAGGGTTTGCAAGTCATTTCCGCTACATTTCACTAAATGTATCAGATTAAAAATGAAACATCCAATGCGGCCGTTTTAGACCCGCAGGGCCCTGCAGGCAGTTCATGGTTATGGCCCAGGGCCCTAACCATGAACTGTTAAATCAATCTCAAAGTTGTCAAATCTGTCAATTTTGGTACGTCATTTCATTCAAAATTTGACAGAAATGATAATGTTTGACAGATTTGTGATTGTTTTAACAGTTCATGGTTAGGGCCCAGGTCTTCTGTTTCTACATTGTGGGTAACTGACCAACGACCACTAAAATCACATCCACTTATTTCTTTTTTTTGGTTAATTCGGGTCTTAAAAGGCGTCAATGCCTTCTTGCTTATTAAATGTAGTTAATTAGTTGTGAACTACTAAAAGACCTGTCATATTGAATAGAGTGTCGGGATTATGGGCATACTATTATGATGCTGATACGTAACATATTTTAAACAAAAACGCGACCCGGACCGTCAGTTTTGTGGGCACATTTAATGGAATTACGCGCCCCAAATGTTATGTTATGGTAATGTAATCTGGGGCAAGTTAGCTTTATGCGAAGGGACCGCCCATCAAAAGGGCTGGCTGAAACGCACACAGTTTTTTCTTAAAGAAACATGTTGGAGGAAATACCAAAGGCTAGATTTGGAGATAGTACATTAACAGCTATCCTATCTATCTACCTACCTTTAGATTAAAACTTACTACTTTTCGGTTTCAGGACGCGTACGTGTTTAATGTTTTGAGAAATAGAAATGTAATTTATACATAAAATATAGTCATAATGAATGAATGAAAAGTGTTTATTTGGCACCATTCACAATAATTACAATTCACGTTATACATAGGTAATTTATAAGCAGGCCTTCGCTCAGCATATGCCGAGGTACAGAGTGCCACGACGCTGGTTTTCAGCGGACACCTTAAGAAAAGAGAGTGGGCGTCGAGCCCTACAAAAACAGATATTATTAACATTTTAGCAGACTCGTGTTGAATAAACATGTATGTATGTAATTTTTACTACCTTTTGAACACTTTTTACCCCTATCAGCTTTTTTTTCTTTAACGCGAAGGAAATAAAAATAAGTGTTTATTTATAATTCATATCTTCTAAGTTTTTAATGATATTATGTATTGTGTAGATATCAGCGTTTCTTAAGTATTCTTTCATTTGTTTTTTCTGTTATTATTTTTGGCTTTTAACTTTCTATAAACATTTTGTCTTGTTAACTAAAGATTTTCTGAAAGAGATAGAAATGCTAAAATTTTGCTATTCTAAATGTCTTCGCTGTAAAAAGAATACTTATGTATATTTTTTAAAACAATCCTAGTCAAGTTAAATTATATTAGCTAAAATGTACACTTTGGTCGAGTAGACATTGAATTTGGTGTTAGATTTTTTTTTCGTTTTAACCAGCCTCTAAAATAAATGTTAATACGGGTATTATTTTATGGAAGTGCGTTTCATAATCTACCGCTCACCTGCACGTAACATGCGTTAACATTATAACGTGTTTTTAATTCAGCTTTCGAAAATATTTCGAAAATAATGCTTTGTTATTCCATTTGCCAAAATTCTCATTTTCAAATATAACCCATATAGAAAGTGCTGTTTTGTTAGAATCCTTGTTTTACCCGTATGTGGCTATGTTTTATGAACATGGACAATAACGGCGAAAAATGCTAAAATACTCTGCAGTGGGAAAGGACTTCTATGGAATATATTTCAGCTTTTTCGTGTTACATCCATTTTAGGGACGTACATAAAAGAATTGGTGGCATGCCAACACTGCTGCCCCAAAAGTTTGTAAAAATATGAAATAGTTGGGACAAACGTGTTATGGTGGTACTTCTCAGTTTTAAATAGCAACACGAAACGGCTGAGTTCGATTTAAGGCACTAGGCACACGAAACAACGAGGAGTTGTTAAATTCCTACTATGAAAAGGTTTCGTTTCATTAATCGTATAAGCCTGGTAAATTAAAAGTATCATCGACTTGTGTTGAATTTTTGGCAATTTAAAAACACGAATATTTTTAATAGGTTGAGTTTTCTTACACACAGCTTCAGTTGGTCATATTTTGCAAAAGGGTTGATATAGTGAATGGTTATTTTAATGAAAAAGGTGTATATGTCCGTGTTTAATACCTTATTCTTAGATTGTGGTTGGCTTATTTCAAGATTAAGCAGTGGTTTACTCTCAAATTAAAACTCACCCCAGCTTGATATAATCGGGCCATAAAATTGTGGCAAGTGTATACTAGCATTTGATTGCTTGTCCTTAGTTTTAGTCATTGCAGGAGCAAAAAGATCTCGCGGCAAAATATACCATTTAAGCTAATGGATAACTTTGTTAAATTATCATAAATAACACTTGAAAAAAATCTAATAGTCAAATATTTGTAAAAATATTTCTATAGGGTGTTGACGGTAGTATACTACTCAGCTATACATATAGCTACAACCACAAAATAGAAAAAACCGCCGCTATACGTAATTTGTGCTACAACATTGATCAGAATACGCTGGCTTTGACAGCGAGAAAAAACACTTGAGGAATTTCATCTTGTCACGTGACGTCCTCGGTAGCTTAGTTGGTAAAGCACTCGCCCGGCATGCGATGGGACGTGGGTTCGAGTCCCACCTGAGGTCGTTGATTTTTTTCAAGTGTTATTTATCTTCAATTAAACCTTGCATGGAATTGCTAAAAACAAATATTTACAAATTATCATAAAGTTGTTCTATGAGTGCATGTGAGAAATTATTGGTATTAACACCTCGCATAGTTATTTATTTTATGAGACCTATTTAAGTATTCGTATGGCTGTATCTTCATCTCTGTTTAATTATAAACTCGTGATAGCTCAAACATAAACCTTAGTGGTTTTATAATGATATCACTTATGTACACAGTGAAATGTCTATTTAAATGTTGCGAATTTTAAGTCTATGGTTTAAATGATGAATAAATGAAAAAAAATCCGTCATCAGTTTGTATAGAGAGGTGAAGTATGTTTTCGGTCCCATAGAAAAAGCTGTTGGATTTGAGACCCTTCTAGAGGGTGATCCTACTGCCGGTTAGGAAGTTAAGTAATACTTAGTTTGTATATAAGGAGATGCAATACAAAAATAAATTTTCAACACAGTTGCTCGTAAATAGACTTTTATAACACCGTTTTTAGTTTCATAATTCATCATATTACGCACTTATGCTATAATAACATTATCGCACTAGTGCGGTAATGTAAACTATTTTTAAAAAAATCCAGCAAAAGTTTATGTCTAAGAACATTGAATATTTTACCAATATTAAATTATTTTAGGGTTAATATGACAAATCAATATTTCATTTTATCAAATTGTATATTAATAAACACAAATTAACTTAACTATCATTTTTAGAAACATTAATTTATAGTTTATTTTATTTTTTAAATTGCTGCTACGTCGGCTGAACAGCCAGTTTTGAAACCTGCGCTCGCATCGAAATAACGGCGCGCGAAAAAAAACAAAACTCACGTACCATTTTCCCTAAATATTTGGTAAAGTTGTTGCTGTGTGGTTATTTACTATAAAAATGTCTTCTTTAAATAGTGTAAAATATTATTCAACCCCGTCGGAAATACATATCGAGGCACGAAATGCAAGTGAAAGCCTGTTGCCGCCAAAATCCAGAGAAAAACAGCGAAAACGGAGAAGGTATTTTAGATTTTAGTTTGGTTTTTTCCTCGCAATTGTGTTGAAAAACGTCGTATGGAACTCGTGTGCATTGATTATAACACACTCGGCTTCCTTACCGCGCTTGCCTGCGGCTCGCGCTTACAATAATGCCTCGTGTGTAATAATCAACTTTGCACACTTGTATCATAATGTACTATTATTATTTGTACACAGAACTCATGCCGATTTTGTAAATTAAAACTTATAGTATAAAACTTGTATCCAGTTATTTCCAGCTTTTATGCCGACATGAACGACACAGGTAACTCATTTATTAAACCATAATATTATAACGCTGCACTTACTCAAGAAACACAAAATTAAAAACCTCCATTCCGACAAGCAAAAATATTCCCTTCATAACCATTACAGATGGCGGTAGTGCGCCAAAAGTTTAGGCGAGCGAACCAAGTGTAAAAGGTGAATATAAATGGTCGCCCACATTTTTGTGAATAATGTTTAATTTCTGCGGAGAGTTCTGTACGATGGGCACAGTTTAGGCAGAAGTAGTAGGCTTACACTTCAGTAAGCTATACACATAGACGCTGCATATATTCTGAAATCTGAAATAACGCAATATAAGTAAATTATGATGGGTACTAAAATGCCAAATTATACTGTTTCAAAAAGGTCTGATGGTTTTGTTTAGTCTTACAACAAATCTTTTTGACTTCTGTGTAATTAGTTAGAAAGTTGAGTACGATGTTAGCATCGTACCTACAAAGGGATCATAACTTCTTTACGAAATGTCTTCATTCTGTGATCTACGTGAAGTCACGTTTTGTCACGTAATATTATCAATTACCTAGTAAACCAGTACCCTGAATATGTATCTTGCAAGCGCAATGCGATAGCGAAAATTGTCCAATTCTGGCTTTAAAAATCGCAATTAGACAGCAAAAAAAAGCAATCTACTGTCAGTGCGGCCCATACATTTAAACACTATTTATTAATCGGGCAATGACTGCGTGGTTATTGCTCATTGCTAATTTTTAGGGAATAAGGGTACAGATTATTATCTATACAATGCAAAATTTTTGCTTATTTCATTCAGCCGGTAAACGTTAAGTTACAAACATCCAACCAATGTAGCATTCACATTATAAATGTATGTATATTAATAAGATTAGAGTTTCTACCAAATGGGTCTACTGTAGCCTACTATTCTATGCATCTGACATATGGTAATCCACTTTTTCGCCGGCAATAATTAGTATGAAAACGGCTGGAAAATTTGACTAAGCTTCGTTTGCTTTATTAAAATTTAATTTTCATTAACGAAGCTAGAAACTCTTGTATAACCAGCTAACGGGGCGTTTTAAGCCGCTCTGTATTAAAAGAATAAAACCTTAATACATCTCCGTCTATTATGACTGGAGCTTCATAATTTTATAGTTTGTTTAATAGTAAGTGTCTATTTTAATTTGTGCTTTGACTTTTGCAATTGGTAAAATTACGTAACAGATTCATTGGGTAGATAAAACATAAACTTAGTTGTAAAGGCGCTTTGGGCTACAAAACCTAGCTGTCAAACCCGTATCTTTAATGACCTTACTACAAAAAGATAGACTAGTGTTAGACACTTGTCTAAAGATTAGCCAACCAATTTGAAATGTTGACACATTAGACATTCGAGACATATTATTCAGAAACATTCTATCTTTTTGTAGTAAGGCCATTTATCTTTAAAATGATTTTTCAAAAAATCATTTAAAAGTTGTGATTAAAAATTTATTAGATAAATTGTGCCTAATACTATTTTGTTTTGTAGTTTGTATACAAAATCAAGTTCAAAAGCCGAATGTTGGTAGATCTATTGGTTGGCGCTCCGGTCTATACAGATAGACGGTTGCGGGTTCGAATTCCGCTATATTCAGGATCATTGAACTAAACTTAGGTTCGATTCCCGGGCGGGTCAATGTAGAAAACGAACTTTTCTATATTGTCTTAGGACTGAGTGTTGTGGTACCGTCGTTGTTTATGATTTCTATAACACATGTATGTATGTGATGATGTGCATTATTCATTTATTTACAAGTCACTCTTTCTCCAAATCAATTTTTTATTTTCGTGGTGGGGTTTCAGGGAGTTCAGTTCAGGGGTTTAACGTACGCTTGACCATGACCTCATACCTATACGACAAGTATAAAGGTACAGTTTAATCGATTTCCATCAGACCGCACCCAAATACTTAAAAAAAAATATCTAAATAACACACTAATTAAAATAAATTTAAGAACCTAAGGCCTAGCTAAGTTCAATTCACACATGTCTAGCACGATCACCAAAAACACAATTAGAAACCTAACCGCATTTGAGTATACTAATGAAAACCTCATTTGCCCTCACCATTATCGAGTCCTCACGTTCCGCAGCCAATTACGATCTGAGGGAGAAAAAAATTGCCCGCTCCCTTCATGGTAGGGTAAACATGCTTGCGGCAGATAAAGGGATACTCGGGACAGAAATAGACTATTTGTTGTGCTGTCAAGAGCACCCGCGTGGGCTTAGAATGGAATAGAAAAACGAAATTGAATAAGATTTCCGATGACTTTGACGTCATGTATATGTCACTGTATAATTGTGAATATTGTCTATTGTATAATCATTCTCGCGGTATTATAAACTGACGTATAGTTTAAATTGTAACCATGTCAATGTGAAATATTACAATTATGATATAAAAAACTGCAAT
This sequence comes from Anania fuscalis, assembly GCA_950371115.1. NCBI lineage: Eukaryota > Metazoa > Arthropoda > Insecta > Lepidoptera > Crambidae > Anania > Anania fuscalis. The sequence continues at coordinate 12,427,252 of OX493344.1, forward strand.
AATGAAAAACACATTTATAAGGCACATGACTTACAATTGACCACTGTAGAACCGTAGAACGCTAGGATTATAAAAACTTATTAACCATTAGGTATTTTGTGTAGGCATAGTTTCATTATAAATTGTTGTTATAATTATAATTTGTTGCACGAGAATTTTGCTATTGTCATTTAAAACCAGAAAAAACATCTTAAACATAAGTTTATTTAATTAAAAATGTATTTTTACACAGAAAATAAAAGTAGTTCCGAATTCCGATAGACTCAATGTCAAAAGATTTATCAGATAAAGCAACAAAAAATAGCAAATAGTGGAAAAACGAGAAAAAAGATTTCAAAACAAAAAAATTAGATCCTTCCCAATTTGGCCACCCTATTCCGATGCGTAGAACCTCGCAGGTCGAGCGATGCGGTCTCAATTGTTTCCAGTTGAATGGTCACAGTGGGTTCTTTGTTTCGTTCACAGACTGTAGCAATAGCAGTGAGACGGAAACGTAAATAGTGTTCTGTCACTAGAGGCGCTTTTGTAGAAATGGAGTTAGGCATCAAACTTTTAAATCTCACCAGCGAGGATATTAATTTTTTGGTATACTTAAAAGTGTTATTTTTTATTTTCTTAAGTATCCTTCTTAAGTATTATATGTTAGTACATAGTGACGAACCTATAATATAAATGAAGGTAGAGTAAACGGGTTCCCATAATTACAAACTCATAATTCTAGTATTTTTATTAATTTAAGCCAAATGGAAGACCACACTTCGAAGATCTAATTATTATTATCGTAGTGCTTGATTACCACAAACGTATGAATTCAACAAGATAACTATTTTACGAAATTAGTTCCGATATAGATGGCTGGCAGTGGAGGCCTACGTCCAGCAGTGGATTGCAATAGGCTGAGATGATGATGATAATGATAGGTTGCCACAATGCAAGTATTTTACTTCATTCAAACAAGTGACCCATCTGTTTGTCAGCACTTATTTATTCTATATCAGTATTACTCCTAGTAGGCGGGTATTTTGTTTAAAATTATTTGATTTCCTCGAACGTTTCAGCAGTTTCTTTTGTTTCTGCTTGAAATTCTCAGTCGGCTTGTTTCTTTTACCATTTTTTTCACAATTGTAATGGATGGATTCGATATCGGCGATTTTACGAATTTAAATTTAATAGATCAGAGACGTATTTTTGAACCATTCGAATGGTATCTTTAATTCGAACACGAAAACAATTCGTGTAATCTTTATTACAATTTGTTTTGTTTTGTAGAAGTGAAGTTAACTACATGCGCTTTTACATGGGATTATGTTTTAGTATCCGATGCTTAAACTACAATCAAGGTTATTTTATAAAATAATTTTTAATTTTTAAGTTATTGATAAAGTAAATACAAAAAATTTACCACCAATGACATTGCGACGTGCTTTCATCAAGAGACTAGTGCAGTTTTTTATAATACTTTTTTTACCATATTCAAAGTGTTTTTATAATGACACAGAGGCCATCTGCTAGGCAATTTTTTGTAGCTGAATCACAAAATACAAATAAATTAAAAATTTATTGTTAAATTTATGCTGATTAGTCGATTTTCCTAATGAAATTGGCGAAATTTTGCACATACCCTTAAAGCATGCTTCACTTTACAATAATAACATCTTTTTATTATACTTACATCATAATTATACTTTATACCTACCAGTTTTATCATATACCTACTTACATAGATTCTACTTAAATCATTCCCCTTTTCTCTCCCCGTAAGACTGCCAAAAAGACATAATGGCCCCACAAACAAAATTCAAAGCGGTCCAATTTCGCCGCTCTCGTGGAGAGTTACGGTTGATATCGCGACAATTTACCCGTGAACAAGTGTTGCTATATTTCTCCCAGAATTTTCCCCGATGTACCGTAAAAATAAGCGTTGGTGACAATGAAAAATCACCCTTGACGTTGTGGCGATGCAATAATGCATACACCTGCTAGCCATTTAGTTTCTGTCGGTGACGCTGTGAAGAGTTTTGATAAAAAGGGTTTAAAAATTCTTGACACTCTTCTATAGAAGTTTGAGTAGTGTCTTTGGTAGGTAAGATTAACATGAAAGCGCTCTTGACAAGAATTCTTTTCTTGGAAAATACACCATTTATTACAAAGGCGAGGATAGTCGGCGAAAACCATTGAAGTAAAATGTACTACATTATACCTCAATGGCGAAAACTATCTTTTCAATTAATGGTTGAATCGCGCATATAATTTATATTTGCGGTTTTGCGCTGAATTATAAATGTTTTAGTATTTTTAGGATAGAATAGAGTTTACAGATATCCATTTTTTTATTTATTTTTTGTTTTAAACTAAACATAACTTATTGTAACAGAATTTATTTAATATAGAATTCAAATTTGGCATTTTTCGTCTTTTATTAAATCAAATTCAATCATTTATATATAGAGGTATAGATTAAAAGTCCCGTGAAAAATAATTTAATAAATTTATGATAAATACAGTTAAAATTAATATTCTAAGCAAAAAACGAACAAACAAAAGAGTTTGTTTTTTGCTACAGAGCGATCGCCGCGTTCTTCACTCGTGCCGCTCGCGCGCGTTTAGTTGCGAATTGTTTGCTCGCGAGCGCACTAATGACATGCCAATCGCGTGCAAGTCGCAACTTAAGAATTACGTACAGTAAACATCAATAGTAGTTTAGTATCAGAATTTTCCAAATGACCGTAATGCAAAACATATAACAATAGTTCGACATGATCACTACGCAAAAGTGTGATAAAGAAGGCAAGTTATTGTGACAACTAGAAGAGTCAGTACCTTTGAAAATGAATTTCTGTTCAGGTACCTACTTTTGATGCTGACTTTACTGCAAACATTTTGCACTTTGTAACAAATTTGTATTCGTCAGATCTGTACGCGTAACCCTTTGAATTCGAAACCCCAAAATAGATTATCTGCAACTCCTTATACTCCGCTTATACAGGGTTACCTTATAATTAACAGTTATGAGGGAATCAAAGAAAGATAAGATCTTATCTAACTGGCTAATCTAATGGAACCGAATGGTTCCAGGTTATCTAAAAGAAAATGGGAGATTAATCGGGACCGTGGAAATACAGGCACAACTCTAATTCGGTAGCTGTCTTTAGTGTATTTAGCGTTAGGGCACAAGTGATAAGATACCGAGAATCTTCGACCCCGCCCTCCTTTAAAAAAAAAAAAACCTTTATTTATCTGAACCAATAAGACCCTAAAAATGGTGACATAAATTATAAATTAGTTGGCAATTTTTTATTTCAGTCCATTTTTTATTATCTAGACGACCTCCGTAGCCGAGAGGCGAGCATGCCGGACTATATGGCGTCGCCATCTGAGGTTCCCGGTTCGATTCCCGGTCTGGTCAATGTGGAAAACGAACTTTTGTATTGTCTCGGGTCTGGGTGCTGTGGTACCATCGTTCTTTCTGATTTCTATAACACAAGTGCTTTAGCTACTTACCTTAGGATCAGAACAATGTATGTGATGTTGTCTGATATTTATTTATTTATTTTAAAGTGGTAACTTTTTTGGCGTTCGGAAAATGCTATTACGCATAGGTACTACACCAGCCTCGGGCCAGCTGGGGTTATCTGGGACTCCGGACCTCAATATGAGATAACCTGACGGTGTCCTCTTGTACCATTGAGTAAGTTTGAACTGCTGCAACTGCAATTTGTATTGTATAAACGTCAGTAGTGTCAAATCTTCCGCGCGTCAGTGTTGCGACTGTAGCATATCTGTGGCGTTTTTTCAACTTGTTTCACGAGTTTTGAAGTCACCTTAATGTTATCTCGCCTATTTTACAGGGATTTATTATTATTTCAATACATTCATCGCTTACACCTTAGCCCTTCAGCAAACCTGTTCCCGCCTCTATTCGGAAGAGAATCGACAAAGTGGCTATTAACCTCATTAAGCCGTCCGTTCACATGTGGATTTTATTTCTCTCGGAACAACTTCCGGACGATTGCTGGCACTATTAACGTTTGGGAAACCATTTTTAGGGTTATTTAGGCTGGTATTGAACGGTTTGATAGTGAGCTTAAGCCTAGCCGTGTGAAAATGTCTGTGGTAAAAGAGTTTTAGTTTGTAAAGTTATAGAGTGTTTAAAAATTTGTGATGTACAAAAATAATAACCTTGTCTTAGGTATCTACCTATTCAGTTCTGCAAGTTATAATCTTCGTAACGCAAGAATAAACATTATTTTTAAGACTAAGACGATTAATTTAATGTCTAGCGCGTAAAATTTTATTAAAACTTAAAAAGATTTAACAGATCTCCTTGAGCTTTAAGATCGATATCGCTCTAATTATAAATATCGAAAAGACATGTGTGTGTTTGATTGCTGCTTGTCTCAGTCATTTTATTTTCCAAGTGAGGATATAAGTATATATCCTATAATAGTAATGTTATACGGAATCCTCTTGTTCCTCATAAAACACACTTGTTTCTTATTGCGCGGACCAAGAACTTTCATTATTAGGTTCGGCCAACTTGGAAGATTCTTGGTAAAGGGTAAAGTGAAAAGGGTTGATATTTGTAGCAAATCTTTGGACAGTTCACTTTGTTCTTTTCTAAGAACTCATATTTGAATTGGCAGTAATGGATTCTGGGTTTCATTTGATTTGATTGAAAGCTTTTTTTATTAACATTTGCTATTTTGTATTACGTATTTTCAGCATGGCCTTAGAAGGTTTAACTTTGAAATGATTTACTTTGATATGAGTGATGGTAAGAATCGATATATCGACTGTCGATTATATTATCGTAACATCAAAAGGCTAAAAAACTATTATTGTATCCGTAATTGATATGCGTATCTATAGGTATTACCGATACAATAGCTTTAAACGCAGCTCTAATATTATCAATACAAAGAACAGGTAAGGTGCTTTCGAATTATTAACTTTCTTCTATCATGTAAATGAAACATTGATAACATTTAATTGAATGACACTCTCCATGTATGCTTAAGCTTAGTTTTCTGAATTAGCCCAAGCCGGTAATCGAACCCGAAAAACCTTTCGTTCAATGCGAATAACAGCACCATTACGCCACTTAGTAATTGATTTAATATTGTCCTAAAAATATTAGTTTTGACGAACTGATCTTTGTTTTGTTGGTATTAGTTTCTACTAAGTAAAGCTTTAGATGTTTCATTTGTAATACCATGATTTAGGTACGTAGTAACATACACATGCAGGATATTAACCTTTATTACATATTCTCTTAGAACGTATGTTGATTTGATAAGCTATCAAATATGCATTAAAGTACATTATCATATTGTCGATCATAACAACCACAGAACTAAATACATTTCAAGCTGCTAGATACCGACTTTACTCCCTTTCAAATAGTGACGTCACTATATTGTCAATTATCTATAAAACTATTAATGTTATTAAAATACATACATTTTTATTTGAAGTTGCCTTATCTTACATTTTAAAATAATAATATCTTACCTTGTATTTCATAGTTATAAAGAAGATTTTTATAGAAACTAGAAAAATTAATATTCTATGTTTTACTCGTTATATTTGTATAAAACTAAATCTTATTATGTAAACAGTTCTTCACCACTTAAAGAGCACTCTAGCTGGTCTGAAAAGGACTTAAATAAAAGATGTCTGACGAAGGTGCGATGGAAATAAAGCCCGGATTTAGCTTTATAAGCTTTATCGTGCTAACCTTATTTTGGACAGTTAAATATATTCAATAGTATCGATAGTATTTCTTAGGTCATCGATACTCTCACCACCAACACTAACCCTGGCCCGGTTTACCCCATATTGCGTTATCAACACATCCTGTTATTATCCTACCAAATTTCCCACCCATTGCTGAACCAATTTCCTGTCCTTTAAGAAATCCAGATAATTATAGTTAACGGCCTGTATCCATTGTTGCGATTTTGTGACCCATCTTTTGGGCTACAAAAGTGGTCAAGATGGGCTTGTAGGCTATTCAGTATGATAAATAAGGCTCTATTGTATTGTTGAATGAAATATCTAAGAAAAATATTAAGTGAAACTTAGACCTCTAGATACATTTAGCTCTTTTTGCGTAGATAGGAACACAAATTAATATTAACTGAGTGACGATAGTTATAGAATTTTGTCAAAATATTGTAAAGACGATTGTATTCGTCTTTACAACCTTAGTCTACCTCCTGTGACCACGAACGCTGTTAAGTGTTCGAAACGTCAGGTTAAATAAAATGTGAATAAATTGCGAAATAATCCGTAAAAGTATTTTCATTTAAAAGTGAAACTTACTACTACTACTACTAATACTACTAACCCATGGATCATTGTTGTCTGTAAGTCAATTAATTTGAATTTATAAATTACCCATTTTAGGAAAGCACTAAAAACACTGTTTTAGAGTCAAACATTCCTTCTGACAGACTGCTTTAACATTTATTTTATTTTATTTTATTTATTGGTTTTAGGAAGACCATCGACTATTACAATTTTAATAGTACATACAAATTTATTGTGCAAATCGCGAAGGAACTTTCTACCAGAGCTCTTCTAATAAATATGGACTGTTATTTTTGAAATTTAAAGTTAAATATGCATTTTTCATAAGAGTAATTCATTGCAGTCCTTAACATACCAAACATTCTGTGGTCCAAGAAGACGGGCAGCAGCGTCTCCTCTCCACCATTGGCCAAGCTGCGATCGCCAACCCGCCTGCCAAGTGTGGCGATTATGGCAAAATCCTCCTTTTGGAGAGACCTGTGTCCAGCAGTGGACTTATATATGCTGGTGATGTGTGAAACAACTTACCTTTTATCACAGTCATATTTTGCCTGAGGCATCTATCTTCTACCACTCCTCAATCGTTTATCTAACCCGAAACCCTTTTCGTTCTAGGATAATCGTCGCGAGGTTACAACAATAGCGACGTTAAGTTCAAAGTATGCTACAGGAATGACTTACATGAAACATAAACAACACTCTGAATTTGTCTGGGACTCTGGATACTCAGCTGATCACAAAATGTATATTTTTTTTAATTTGAGATGGGCTTACTCTTGACCCCGATCTTGCTCTAGCTAGAGCATAGATGGGATCTACGATGGAGCGAGCTTGCCCAGAAGATGCCTATTCACTCTGGTCTTAAAGAGTTATATGCACTCGGAAATACAGACGCAGGCAGGGAATTCCAATCTTTAGCTGTGCGCATTATAAAAGATGATGAGAAGCGCTTAGTGCGGATTATGGGTATATCAACTAAGAACGGATGGTAGCCGGCCGTGCCGTGAATAAAAAAAAACTAAGCAGTTTGGAAATTGAAACACTGTCAATGAAGAACAATCAAGAGAACACTTCACGACAGTTGAAGTTTTCACAAAGACCAACTTTACTAGCCTTAAGTATTTTGTAATGAATCTCAATTGCCATTGAAACCTGCGTGTTTCATATAATACAAAATACCACGAAAGAGTTTTCTAGTGACTCTAGACGTCCTTGTTCATAAAATCTACGTGACGTCCTACCGTCCGACATATGTCGCGTAAGCCGGTAAGCCGACATGTGTCGTGTTGCGTCGTACGTCGCAACAACGCGCAGGATTAGCTCAGCTGCAGGACGTCGGATATAAAGGACAGAGATGTCTTGAAGTCAAATTAAAATGACACATGCCTCCTTTCAGTTCTTTAACTAGAATTTCATCCTCCTTGAAGTCGAATAAAGATGACACATGCCTTCTTTTAGTTCTTTAACTAGAATTTCATCCTCCTTGAAGTCGAATAAAGATGACACATGCCTTCTTTTAGTTCTTTAACCAGAATTGCATCCTCCTTGAAGTTGTTTAAAGATGACACAAGCCTTCTTTCAGTTCTTTGTTCAGAATTTCTTGGTATAAGATCTTTGTACCGTTCTAGTGGGGACGCTTGACCATGATTCTAGATGCGGTAAGGAGCTATCCTTCGCCGCAATTACATAGGAGCAATTGCTTTCTAACCGCTATAATCCTCGGTTAGGTAAACTGATTGCATTATGGCTGCACATTCACTGTTATCTGTAATAATTTCCGAAGAATTCAAAGGCAAGCGCAGTTATTACTTTATTGTGCATTTATTTGTGGGAGCTACTACTCGATTACTCAATGAACGCGTGATGTATCACCGTTCCGCTCTTGTTATCACTCCCGCCTCTGTCTACTATCATAGTGAGTTCGTAACAGCATCTCTAATGAAATTTAATCATTGTTTGTTGCAATAATACAAACAAATAACCTAAATTTTCAGAGAAATATACATTTTCCCTTTTAAACCCTGACTTAAAAAAAGAAGTTATATTTGTGTATGTCTGTGTGTTTGTTTGTGAGTGGCATCGCGGTAGTTCCCAAATGTATGGATCGAATACTTGTTTTATTATATTACACTTTATTTGACATGTTTTTAGCTGTGATATGAAGTTCAGAAATTAAACACCGTTAACAAAAATACTGTATAAAATGACACCTTTCGCTTGTTTAATCAGCTTCAAATTAGACACTCTTATAAACCTTAAAATGCTTTTGTCGGGTTTTTTATGATTCCAGGTATTTTGTAATTTTTTTACATATTTTCACAAATAATTTGTACGATAGGCAGAGTAGCATTTCCTATTTTCATTTACATTTCTCCATGTACCACGGGTATATCTGACCTCGTACGTCGCCCGGATAAACCGGTAAAGCCGACATGCCATATATTCTGCTGCAGCGATGCTTGGATTAGGCAGATATAAATGTTAACTTATACAGTACCAGTATTATTACTGTATAGGTTACGATCTGGTAGAGTTAAATCCGACGGTAGCAACATAAAGTCGTTCGAACTATTATCTGTTCTGTGGTGAAGTAGAAATTGAAAAAAAGATACTTGACAGAATTGTAGGCATCATAGATGTCTGTCTCCTTCTATCCGAGACATATCAGTATGCATTGATTTTTTTTAAAGCAGACCTCTTCTTGGACGACACCCATCTTCAGGAATCCAGTGAGTGGTGATCTGTGTCAATAAGCTAAACCTCCTATCTGGTTGTCTTCTCTTATTTTGTGTATAAGCCTCTTTAAGTTTAAATTGTTGTAAAAAAGAAAAAAATATTCGTCTGGATATACCTGGCAGACATGACACGACCACTCCTTTGGCTTTGATACCTTCGTACACACATCGAAAATGCCAGTTCTAGATTGTATGGTCGTCTTTCTGACCTTGTCGATTCTTTGTATACATTGGGTATACAAAGAATCGACAAGGAATGCTGCGGTTCATCTAAGAGCTGAGTTTAAACTTCTGATTCGATTGATTGACTGTTAGTTGAAACAAAAGAATGTATGGAAGTAAAATTAACCATTCTGCCCCATTGGCCGTCGTGCAATGTGCCTTGCTCACTGCCACTTTAGCTGGCTGGTCCATCGGGCTGTGTTAGGAACTTTTGTTTGTTTACGATCTCCTCAAGCAAATACCGGCAAGTGCAGCGTACGACGTCCACCTAAGGTGGACAGAAAACCCCGTAAAGAATGCAGGAAGCTGCTGGATGTAGTCCATATGGATTCTCTCTCTTGCCAATCTGGAAGTCGCTGGGGGACTTCCAGATTGGCAAGTCCACTGCTGAACGTAGGCCATGTTCAGCAGTGAGCTGCCTTTGTCCAAAATTATGATGACTATGAAGTAAACTGAGATTAGCATTATACAAAACGTATTGTTAGTAAATATTTAGTGCAACGCGTTGCTAGATGATTTAACTCGCTCTGCGTTCAACCACAATTTATTCGCAGCAGTGTGGCCAACTAATTTGTTTCGAGGCAAATTAATCAGAGTTGTTATAAACACTTGGTTTAGCCCTGAATTTTAGTGGGATTTTCGAACTTTAATATTAAAACGGCTAACTTTTATCGTTTATCATTTTACTACACACATATTGTCTGTGAAATTGCAGCCTATCGCTGTATTATGCATAAGTTTAAAACTAATTTGCTATTGATTTTGACTCGAATTAATGAAATCAGCTAATTTTGATTTCGTTGTGAAACATTAGATCTTCTTCACCTTTCACTATACATACACAGCACGGGTATTAAAGCAATACATACCTCTTTTTATTAATTATTTTCCCGACGGTCTTCACCTTTTTCTAAGTCGGCCTTTTATGTAAAAGTGCGTAACTCTTCAATGCAACTCCTGTTACTGGATAACCCCCCAGCGAGAGATGATTGGATGAGAACTTGAACGACTAAAGTAGAAGTCTTTTAACTACAACACGGAAAAAATCCATGCTCATTTTTCTGACCATATAAATTCCCTTTACAGCTCTTATGGCGGTAGCGCGATATATTTTCACGCCCTACGCGTGGGTTGTTTTGCATCGAAATAAGACCCGTGGTGGCTAAAAACTCAGCGAGATTTATATTGGAATCTCCATATTAAATAAGGCAGAGTGCATATTTTTACGGGGTGGAGTTTCATCGTGAGATACAATAGGAAGTTATTCGTCAAAATTGAAGAAAAAGAAAGAAAACCGCAAAACACTCTTAGTAAAATTATGGTTGTAATAATGCTCGTTTGTAATGTAAAAACCAACTTAATTCCCAAACGGTTTAGTATAAATCCCTTTAAAAAAACAAACATTAAATTCTGTCACAATAACAAATTTGTCACGAATTCCCGTTGTGTCAAACATTCCCGTTTCATTATAATACCTTTTCCGGTATCAGATGTGCCTTAATCAATCAATTTAACATTAATTTTCTAGCTCGTCGGGTCGCGAATCGCGGACTGTTTCCTAAAATACTTTTGTTGGAGTTATTGTGGCACTTTGGGCGTGTGTTGATTAATAGCGGATAAAAAAAAAAACAAAAGAGAAATGAAGAAAGAGCTCCTACTACGTTATTTATTGAACTATACAATTAAAATGATAAATGTAAAAAAAAACTGACAAATAGCTATTGGGAATCATTATAACAGTTAGTTGTGATTTTGGTTGGATTTTGGCGATTGTTAACCTAATATTCTTCTTTAGCATCACTTCAATAGAATTGGATCAGAATTACAGCCTGTCGATTCTCTAATCAAAACCGCGACCACTTCGACTTCACTTCTCTAATCGACGATTAATAATGTGAACCAACTTTGTAACAAAATAGAATCTATGTTTATCTGTACTGCTTAGGTGATTCGCACTGTCACTTTAGCACTGAAGTCACTTGTCGACAATAGTGATTCAACCCACTTTTTAGCGAAAGAGAGGCTATGTTTGTTTGTATCGCTTAGGTGATTATCAGAGCAAATGAACTTGCGCTTTTTTTTTAGAATTCTCAAGGGAAAATTCACCTAAGGAGGTGATTTAGTTTTTTAGGTTACTGTACCCGCTGTTTCTGGGACCACAACCTTTATACTAAGTAGGCATGCCTACTGTTTTCCCCCAACTTCTAATATTGCGTTATAGTTCTGTATCTTATATAATCTGGTAAGTAGAATAAGCAATTATGGACTAGTTCCAAAACACTTATCAACTTGTACAGTTTGCCAAGTCTACAGTTTTTTCTTAAGGCAGTGATACACTGCCACCTGACTTTACTTCTTAAAAGATTCCATGCTGATTTTAGGTAGTAATTTTGCTGAAATGCTTTAGGACCCATAGCAATATATTTAACTATAAACAACCCTTAACAGCTGATAACGCTGAAGTGGTTGCATTTGAGCAGTAAGCATTGCCACTAATAAAATAAAATTCCTTATTGCTAACAGTCACCTTGTACAGACAAACAGCTTGGCAACCTACCACAAAACTTCCAATTTTGACAATTGATAATGATCTCTATTTCTCAGCCTTAAAGTTGAAAATCATTTGGATGACCTTTAACTTTTAGGGTGGGTTGTCCTGCCGTTGACTGTACATATGGATTGTACGCTAGTACAGAATACTCCTTTAAACACTTCATCAGCTGAAACTGTGATTTTGATGTTGCTCCTTTCTTCTTTTTCTTTGTTCTAACCATTTCCCATTATTTGGGGTCGGCTCTCCTCGTTTTGCGGCGCCAGGACCATCTGTCCTGAAACCCAATTCCCGTAATTTAAAAGTAGTAATAATCCGTTGTCGATCTTCTCCCACTCATTACCCTCCCAAACGGTATGATCTCGTACACTAAAATTATCACGTCAAATTGACGAATCAATCATTGATTAAGGGTGGGAGTTAGCCAAATAGTATTCTACTAATTTTAATGCTGGCTTGATTTGTCAAAATTGTTCCTAACTAGTTTTGTCACAAATATATTACAGCCTGCGCTCATTATCATATTTAGTGCGCAAATTTGACGTATAAATAGCGTCGAAATTACCTTTTTTAGCAACATCATATTCGGATCACATTAAAATCCTCTTACGTTCCCAATGAATGACAATTATAGGAATTGGCCTTCTGGGCTTTCAAAATAATTGAGCATGCTTTCTAAGTCCTTGTCCACCAGGTGGCTAACGCGTTCTTTACCTTTTTTATTAATAAATTTGACAGTGCTAGGGCCTGTATGATGTTGCTCATTTAGTTAAAGTGTCATATTTTATTGTACACCGAATTATTAACAACGTTGCTGTTTAAGTTTACCCTGGCTGACTCAAATACGATTACTAAGCTTAAACTGGACTGAGCGGATTTGAGTATGGAACATCGTTTTGCACTTTACGATGCAGCAAAGAAAATCGAAATATCTAAATCTGCTGACGACTTGAAGATATTTGTAGGATTCGTATTTTGTATCAAATCTTGAAAATATTTCGAATGACTAGTAACACAATAGGCGGTTCAAATTTCCTTCAATTTGAATAAGTTTGCTAAAGAAACATGAACCGAATTTGAAAAATAATTTTATCTCTCCTATACCAAAACTAACTCATACTTAACTCAACTCATAGATGTAGAATGTAAGCTCCAAAAAGCGGCTCTTTTTTAGGGGTAACTTTTGATGCTATTGCTGCTCATAAACTATCGATGCAGATCCTGCCGCCTAGCATGACCAACAAAAAACGATATGATATAACGATTTATCGACACTCAACTGTCGAAATATGTACTTTTATCGAAACAACGAACATAACCGTGACGTCACCGACATGGGTAATGCTTAGATAAAATTTCAAGATGGCGGGTATGTATATTTAATTTGGACTGTTGGGTCTCGATAATTCGAATTATCTTATCATATCGTGTTGTGCTAGGGGGCAGCTCATAAACTATTGATACTTTTCGATAGCCCTATCAATATTTAACTCTTATTTCGACAACATTTTGTCAATGCACTGCGCTTATTCAGAAGCTGCGTCACCGCTTTGATCAGTCTGTTTAAATCTCAATAGTGCTCGGGTGGTCCCATAATCTGCCGAAAAAGTGTAACTAAGAAAGTTGGTGGTATAAACTTGTTAGTTCACACAACTGGGCCATAACCATGAACTCTTAAAACAATCTCAAAGTTGTCAAATCTGTCAATTTTGGTACGTCATTTCATACAAAATTTGACAGAAATGATAATGTTTGACAGATTTGTGATTGTTTTAACAGTTCATGGTTAGGGCCCTGGTTTCGTGTGTACCGCCGGCTTATAGGTTAAAATGTTATTGAAGTATGCTGGCATCTTCATTTCATAAGATGTTATATGCCAAGTTTTTAGGGACCATTACGCCGTTTGTATTTATTTTATGGGCTTTGTTTCTGGAGCAGAATAGGGAATGCTGTAGCCAAGGATATAACTTAAATTTATAAATGCCCTGAAGTGACTAAATGTGATATAATACTAACAGCTCTAAGCTATGCAGATTCAAAATATATAATGGTTTTCCATATTCTGGGCAATTTTAGATCCAAATTAAGGTTATCAGAACTTCAAAATATTATTATAGATTTTGACAATACTCTTCAATATCAAGCCATTAATGAAAGCAAGATACTAACTGAGATAATATAAGTTTATATATAGATTGTAAATTTTTGTTTTTAGCAATTCCATGCAAGGTTTAATTAAAGATAAATAACATTTGAAAAAAATCATCGACCTCAGGTGGGACTCGAACCCACGTCCCATCGCATGCCGGGCGAGTGCTTTACCAACTAAGCTACCGAGGACGTCACGTGACACGATGAAATTTCTCAAGTGTTTCTTCTCGCTGTCGAAGCCAGCGTATCTCTGATCAATGTTGTAGCTATATGAATAGCTGAGTAGTATACTACCCGTCAACACCCGATAGAAATCTAATTTATCTTTATCTTTATATATAGAGTTTATAAGTTTTTTGTAATCTTGTAAAGTTATATTATTTTAAAATAATGCTAAAGCTATTACTAATTCACACGTTTTGACTGAAAGCACTGTGAGTGCTTTGACTAAAAGGTATTAGTGTAGTGTGTATTTGAATGAAAATAAAATTAATAAATAAATTGACATAGGGGATTAATCAAAAAAAGTCTCTGGAAAATGTAAAACAGTTCAAACTTTTTGCTATTTTATTATTCTGATAGCGCTAATGTTTATACTCCTATAGGAAAGTGCACTCAGCGAACTTTTAAAATATTTGTACGTAACGTAAACGTATCGATTCTACGACACGCACGATTACGCATTAAACGTTAGTAGGCAGCACGAACTACTTTCGTCGACGTATTGTAAGCTCGATAAAGCAACGCAGGTGACGTCATCCTAACGTTAGTAGGGCAAGAACAAAATAAACGAATGATGCGTTCAGAAATAAGTTGAATACTTTCCACAATTCTGCCAATTATCAAGCCCTTAACTATGCAAAGCTTGTACAATACGATTATAAACATGCTTGACTAATTAGCTACAAAATTTGTGCTCATCACACACATTTGCACCATGAATTCGAACGGCAACCGCTTGCCTCTATCGTCAACGCGCGAACCACTACACTAGACGGTCGACAATTTCATCGTTCAGTTCACAATTATGTGCGAGTTCCAAGGTTTAGAATGTGATGTGATTCAAAGCCTACAAACAGTGGTGCAGGTAATCTCTTTACGAACGCAACTCCGACGTTTGGGCAAGGGCACAGGTGAGCAAATGTGCCAACTAGTGCTGCCGATAGCCCACTATCGATAGTATCGAAAAGAAGCCAAACTATGGACAGACCTATCGATACTACTGCCAACAGCACATCAAGTTAATACAAACTGTCAAATTTCCCCAATTATAAATTCTATTGCTTAAAAATTTAGTAAATCGATTGAAGAAATTTGACAGTTTTGGATAGCATGACGTGCTGTTGTCTGTACCGTACAATCCAATAGTTTTAATTAGTGTTGCTAATAGCCCACCAAAGGATAGATCTTTCGATACTATTGTACAATTCAATAGTGTCGATTATATCGTTTTTTAAATTACAGTGAAAGTATTGATTAAATTCAATATTATTGATACTATCGATAGTCGTATCAAAACATATTATTCTACAATAGTATTGCTGCGTATGAAGAAGTCAATTTACATTGACTATTCCTTAATAACCCTAGTCAAGAAGTCATTTTATTAATGTCATTTTTAAAATTCAGAGGCATGTCTTAGAGATTTATGGTCAATTATTATATATTTTTGCAGCCAATAAAGGTGCACTGTTTGCAATTTGCATAAAATCTAGAGCTGCATTTGTGATGAATAACCTATTTTATTTATTTAATGAAATATTTTATTTATTGGATTGTATCGATACTAAATTTCAAGGTAGGTAACCTTATCGATAGTTCAGCAACTCTAGTGCCAACAGTTTGCGTCGCCACACATGCAGCTGAGTGGTCAGTGTGACCCATTTAGTGATGTTGTTCTACCCGAGTGCGGAGATATTTACCGAGCACAGAATTCTTGAAACATACCTAAGTATTGAGGTGAAGTATAGTTTATATTGAGATGATCGTAGTTATGTGGTGGCAGCACATTGGTAATATCTTACTCTTATTACTAAAGTTAAGTAACCAACGTCGCGGTTGTAGGTGACTATTGGGTAACCATTCCAACCATATTTAGTGACATCTATCATGAGCATCTCCGTGCTTCGGAAGGCAAGTTAAAAGTTGGTCCCAGCTCATATCTTTTTTTAATTTTATTAATTCATTTACAGCTTCACGGTCATTACCGCTTGATACTGGTCGTGAAGCCTATATTCAGAGGCCTTAGGGCGGCTTGATTTTACCTGACAGTAAGATTTAGTCACTGGCCTTACAACAGCCCTCCACCAAGCCGCACTAGGCCCGCGTGGGGGAGTATGGCCTAAACCATCTCATAGTTGAGGTTGTGGCCTGTGCCTTGCTGTGGGACGTATATAGTTATAGGCTTACTTAACTTTTTACTATACCTAAGTATTTTGTTAGAGGCTGAAAGTAATATAAGTATAAGGATGGTCTCGAAGTAAAAATACAACATCCTTTTGTTATTTTCTCGAAATTGGGGATTCGACCTCGGGACCCTTTGAGTAATGTGATCGCTACTATGCAAAAAGAGTTATTAAAAACTGTTATATACTGAATAGTTTGATATGATAAATACAGTGTCAATTTTTTTGATTTTTGGTGGGTTTATTTTCAGCTAAAAACTAAGCAGTTTTTTCAAAAACCTGTGCCAAAATTCCAAAGGACAGTTTTCTGGCATTAACTTATTTTGAAAACTGCTTTGGCTTATAGATTTGGCTCATCTTGTGTGTACAAACACCCAAAACGTGTCTTGGGTGTACAAACACCCAAAACGTATAAAAACTTAAGCATCGATCTATCCAGTGAACTTGCCAAGCCGATTGATTCGGAATCGTCCCAAATGTCAGCCAAAATACCCGATTCTGATGCGTGATTCGTCCCACACACACTTAATTACGGTACAGTTGCCCGAAAACAATTACCGCTGAGCTGATTCCACTGATTAATTTAATATTTACTCGTTTAATCAGTTGTCCGTAACAGGAAAAATTCTGGCATCGGTCGAAATTTTTATTCGAATAACTTTGGATAGGTACATGTTGTAATTCGAAAAAAAAATACAGTTGACTGATAGCAAATGCTTTAAAATTCGTTGCACAAGATTTTTTCTGAAAACTTGGCTTTAGAAGAGAGAAGTCAACATAATGTGAAACCAGATTAATGCTTGTGTTATTTTATCTAAGCCAAATAACATTTAACATTGATTTAAAAGACAAAAGATCAATGTTGAATCTGTCAAAAGTTCAACCTGTAGTGTTTAGACACTTCAGGTTGAACTTTTAACAGATTCAACGTTGATCTTTTGTCTTTTGAGCTGTCAATGACCTTACAATACAGAGAGTATTTATATTTATTTAACAATTTGTGAATTTGTTTCACAATCAACAAATGAACAGGTACAATTAAATTGTAACACAAAAAAACAACATAAAATTAACTAACTACTTAAAAATTAAAGCATGCGCTATGAGGCAAGGTGGCGATAATGCTTGCAACGTTATTAATTGATATAATTCACACATGACAAAATTGTGTATTGTGTATGTGAGTAGCTGTGTGCACGCAAAAAGTCAATATAGCGAAAGTCAAAATTAAGCCCCATGTATAGTTTACATAGGTCTCAATCTTGACTCTCGCTCGATGTGAAAATAGCACCCTTTTTATAAAGGTAGGTTTAACCCGTAACGTGATTCCACGGTACTATCCTGCATTTAAATTACCGCATGTCTGTTAATCCTTTCACGTGAAGAGATCAAAGTACACGTGAAGAGACCGAAGGCAAAGAAAATAAACACAGATAGATATTTTACGAAATTCTCAACCTCTGTGCTTGTTAACGCTTACTATTTGATGAACTCCTATACCTGACGACGCCGAGAGGCGAGCACGCCGGACTTTAAATGGCGTCGCCATCTCTGAGGTTCCGGGTTCGATCCCCGGTCGGATCAATGTAGAAAACGAACTTTTCTATATTGTCTCGGATCTGGGTGTTGTGGTACCGTCATTGTTTCTGATTTCTTAGCTTATTTCTTTAGCTACTTACCTTAGGATCAGAGCAATGTGTGTGATGTTGTCCAATATTTTTTATTTTTTATTTATAACATTAAAGTTACGATAGTATTGTAAACACAGCTCCTAATTTACCAAATACTTTATGCAATTATAGCTATTTCTATTTATATTCAACAGCCTATCGATTCTCTAAACAAAACCGCAATCACTTCGACTTAATTCATTTATCAACTATCATTAAAGTGAACCTACTCAGTAACAAAATAGAGTCTATGTTTGTTTGTACTGCTTAGGTGATACGCGCTGTCGCTTTAACACTAAAATCACTTATTGACAAATAGTAATGTGGACCCACCTTTTAGCAAAATAGAGGAGTTTACTTGCATTGCTTTAGTTAGAGAATCGATCCCCAGGTCTGCTTCCGAGCTAACACTAGAATATCCATTATCTTTTTAACCTAGTTCATTAACATTGACAAGGACAATGTAACGCTTTTCATTTCTCTTTAAAAGGAGCGACGTTTTGGTGACTAAACCTTTTGTTAATTGTAACTTTATTTGTTGCAGATTAAGCTTCTTAAAGAAGAAAATTGAAGTCTGGTAAGTGTCAATTTAGAGTCAGATGGCCTTACTACAAAAAGAGAGACTAGTGTTAAACACTTGTCCTAAAGATAAGTCAACCAATTTGAAATGTTTGATAATAATATGTCTCGAATGTCTAATGTGTCAACATTTCAAATTGGTTGACAAATTTTAGACAAGTGTTTAACCCTTAGTCTATCTTTTTGTACTAAATTATGTTGACGCAATTGAAAGGTAACTGTTAAAATTAATTATTTATTGCCATAATTTGATATTATAATATTAAAAAAACTCGATTGCCCACGCATTAGGAGCAAATAAATATTAAAATTATTATCTTAAAACTGTCAAAACAGACCTATTAGATCTTGTTAACTGTAATTATTATTATTTCACTTATTCTATGGCAAAAAATCTAACTACTCGTATACCACATAATATTTTCATTTCTATGTTGCGTTAGGCATTTAACAGCTTGTATGTATTAAAAGAAGTAAAACAATTCAATTATTTCACTAACCATATTTTATTTTATTTGAAATATACAGTATGTTCATAACCGAAAGGCGTTCCCGTTAACCCGTAACAGTATAACGTCACTAGGTAAGTATGATAAGAAAAAAAAAATATTTTAAAAGATCACAAAAAATAATTTATAGAAACGCAAAATTAAACACCCTATTTATGCTCACTTTCCCTCAACACCGCCAAACGGCAACGTCATGAGACTTATGAATGGGATTTGAGCATCGCAAATACGCTAGGTACTATTTAAGTTAACGGGAACGCTTTACGTTAATTAACGTATTGTATACAGTTGTTGTCTTCTTTCAAAATCTTGTGTTGTTTGTACAACAAGACACGTGAAACAGTTAGGCACTCAATCCCTCGCAATACATTGTACACAAAATTTCTTGCTTTTATTAAAGATGAAAAGGCCATTGACGCCGGAGTTCCTCAGGGCTCTGTGCTCTCTGCGACTCTTTTCCTGCTGCACATCAATGACCTGCTATCTTCAGGTATTGTTGGGTACGCAGATGACAGTACTGTCGCGGAGAAGTATCTGTCTAGTGCAGGAGCCGGTGGAGTTGAGGTCCAAAGACTGAGAGAGGCCATGGTTGAGCGTACGAGCCTGACGTTAAGTAACGTCTCCCAGTGGGGCGATGACAATCTCGTCAGCTTCAATGCCTCTAAAACGCAGGCGTGTCTTTTTTCCACAAAAAGGAGTCCTTTCACCCTTTCTCCTACTTTCCGAGGTACATCTGTTCCAGTGACCGGCACTCTACAACTTCTTGGCATGGAGTTGTCCTCTGACCTCAACTTTGGCACCACCATCGAGTCTAAGGCTCAAATTGCAGCTAGAAAGTTGGGCGTCCTGAATAAAGTCAAGCGGTACTTCACGCCTGGACAGCTTTTAACTCTTTACAAAGCCCAAGTCCGATCTTGCATGGAGTACTGCTGCCACCTTTGGGACGGCTCGGCGAAATACCAACTTGCTGCACTTGACTCGGTGGAACGCAGAGCCAAGAGAATAATAGGCGATAAAAAACTGGTGGCGTCCAAGCTGCACAGCCTGGCTCACCGCCGCAAGGTTGCTTGCCTATCGGTCTTCTATAGATTGTACTTCGGAGAGTGTGCTCATGAGCTGCATGAACTCATACCACCGTCACCTTTCTTCCATCGGACATCCAGACGCACGGCCGGCTACCATCCGTTCTTAGTTGATATACCCATAACCCGCACTAAGCGCTTCTCATCATCTTTTATAATGCGCACAGCTAAGGATTGGAATTCCCTGCCTGCGTCTGTATTTCCGTGTGCATATAACCTGACTCTCTTTAAGTCCAGAGTGAATAGGCATCTTCTGGGCAAGCTCGCTCTATCGTAGATCCCATCTATGCTCTAGAGCAAGATTGGGGTCAAGAGTAAGCCCATCTCAAATAAAAAAAAAATAAATAAAAAAAAAAAGATGAATATCGAAAACACTCATAAACACCCAAAAAATTCTGGATATTTCCTAAACGAATTCCAGAAACGCGTTTCAATTACTAGCTACTAACGGACACTTGAGTTATTATTTTCTACCTGCGAAAAGGTTTATTAATAAAATAGCGAAACTTAATTATAATGTTAGAATAGTTTGTTACGGGATTGCTACCATGTACCTTATTTTTAAAAATAAGGTACATGGTAGCAATCCCGTAACAAACTATTCTAATGTTAGTGACCATGAAAGTTTAAAACAATATATTAATTATAATGGTTAGAAAATGAGTTTTATTTATGCCAATCATCATCATTATCATCACCAGCCTATATCAGTCCACTGCTGGACACAGGCCTCTCCAAAAGAAGGATTTTGCCATAATCGCCACGCTTGGCAGGCGGGTTGGCGATCGCAGTTTGGCCAATGGTGGAGAGGAGACGCTGCTGCCCGTCTTCTTGAGGCGGTTCCTCAGTCGCCTCTTACGACATCCCTAGGAAGAGAAGGGGTGGTGCAATTCTTTTTACGTACCGGCACCACACGACACCGATATGCCAATTTATGCCAATGATATGTGCGAATTGTGCGAGTCCATAAAGATTGGTATGAGTGAGCTTTCGGAAAGAGGTATAGAAATCATATTCGATTTTGTGAAAACCTATTTCCAACTAAGTGGGGACGAAAAATAGTAATATAAACATACGCCACATATTTAATAAATATGGTAATAAAATTAGCTGTCCCATGGCTTTTTCACGTATTATGCTTTTTATCCTCCATACAGCTCGGGCTTCTCATAAAAAATGACAATGAGAAACAGCTTATTATTAAAAATGATACCAGGGCCATAACCATGAACTCTTAAAACAATCTCAAAGTTGTCAAATCTGTCAATTTTAGTACGACATTTCTTACAAAATTTGAAAGAAATGGCAATGTTTGACAGATTTGAGATTGTTTTAAGAGTTCGTGGTTACCGCCCTGTTCAAAATTCATACTCTTTGGACAATAATAGCAATTTTTTTGTAGTTCCATAGAACATCTGTAAATTTTTATTTATTTTACCATTGTAAAAAAAATTTGTGTTAATGAACACTAACCAAAAAATTCACATTACACAGTCACCCAATAGTCATTGAGGTATAATGAACATTACATTATACCTCAATGCCTATCTATAGTATGTTTCAATAAATCAAAGCGTATTTCGAATTTCCGTATCCCTAACGGTACTCACGTGTTACAAAAAACACTATCCAATTACCAACCAGAAACTGGCTTGATGCGAAAATGCTTGTAATGCTAAATCTCGATGCCACTTTTTCAGGCAAACTTGGGAAAGCTGAACAAAAAACGACACCTATTGGTGCTTGCGTGAATAGTTCCTCACTGCCGAAGTATTATTGAAAATGACTGCATATTTGCCAAAGGGAAATCAACTGTATACCTTTGCAATAAGGTCATGTGTGAAAGGGAATCCTAATTAACCCGCGTGCAAAGAAGTGGCAAGAAGCTAGTGATGTCACGCAGTCACGCTACGATAAGCTGTAATTGTAAGGGACGATTATTGAGCTTCTAGTTTAAGTATGATATTATCGATAATTTTAATCACAAAAGTTTATATAATTATGAACATTATATTGTTTAAATAACAAGAACAAAGTAATATGAATAGTAGTAAAGCTATTGGACAAAGTCTTAACTGTGGATGTTTAAAAAAAGAACCAGCAATTTTTCTGTCGTGGTTTTAGATATAAATATTGACAACCTCTGTAGTATCATGATAAAAATTCTGGCTCTTTTAAAGGTCCTGAATTCGAATCGAAGTGTGCGTAACTTGACTTATCGTACGTGGAAGTGAGGTTATTGCATGTGCGACAGTTCTGTACTTGAGTGCTGGACTACGATTTTGCTTATACTTTTTTTATGGTATTATAGATTTTTTAAAATATTTTTCAAATCTAAGTGCCCTATTAAACTTGGATAATACTTATTTAATTACGTGTACTGTTGACTAAAATTGACTAAAAGAAAATTCCCAAAATACAATAATATTTAATACCTACTTGTCAAACTGTGCGTCTCATCAGTAATGGACTATAATTTAGACCTCCTTCGTAGTTTTTTTTCGCATACTTACTGTATATAAGAATAATTGTAGAAATCTTCAACCCCGTACCTACACCTTACAATAACATTGTGAGCGTTTCCTTATAAATAAAAATACAAATTTAAAAATAAAAGAGAGTGACATTATATTGGTTCTTATAACATTAACATATAATCATTCTAATAAAATAAAAGTTATAACCAAAATTGCCGTTATACATAATATATGTGATATCAAAATGGCTGCCTCACGGTTATTTAATTTTAGTATGGAGAAATATGTCCTTGGCTTAATAAAGCTATGGAGAAATGATACAAGGAAAGCGAATAAGTCCTTAAACAAATACGTAAAAATAATTCAACCGCAAATTAGCATCGACTGTTCATTTCTTGTTTCACATTTTTTTAACTTACTCAGGGAAGTGTGCGTTTTATGTGCACTATCGATATAACATATCGATAATTGCCAACACTACAAGTCGAGCTACAAACCGCACACTTGTGTGTACTTGTTGTCTGGTTGGTGCACATATTTTAACAAGCAAGCGGAATATTATACAGCTGCTGTGGTATATTTGTACTTGGAAACAGAAATACAACGAATAGTCAATGAGAATAATAGGAACAGAATTTACTCGAATCGTGCAGTGAAAAAGTAAAAGAACGAGAGTGGTTAAAAAACCGGTCAAGTGCGAGTCGAACTCGCGCGAAGGGTTCCGCGTCAAATCTCTAAAAACGAGCAAAAAATTAATGTTTGTTGTATGGGCGCCCCCTTAAATTCTGGTTTTTAATATTTGTTGTTATAGCATTTTGTAGTGCTATCGCCGGATGCTTTGTATACCTTGGACCGCTTTCCGTACAAATGCATCTATCCTGAAACAACTACGGATCAAGGAACGCCTCACCGTCCTCGGGCGATATTTACGGTACTTTGGGCGTCTTGCTCGGAAACCACCTGATAACCTGGGGAGAGCTTTCCTTACCGGGAAAAGACAGGGCAAACGACCACGTGGCATAAGACGAACACGTTAGTCTAACCTAATTGTGAAAACCCTGGAAATGCCAACAATCAATATTTTCATTTTATTTCAACAGCACAGTAGACGCACGGCTAACGCCTGGTGTAAAGGCTCTCTTAGTCTCTATTTTGTTATTCGGTTACCCAACACTGAAATATTTGCTGTTCAAACTTCCACCAAACAAATTGTAAACCTTCAAAGTTCACAAATACTGAGGACAAGCCGTTTGCTCGAGCTCCAAGAAAGTATCAAGATAATTGTGACGGAGTACTGTTATGTACGTACGCCACTTAATAGGACTGGATTAAGTAGGCTAACTTCTTAGATATAAATAAAGAAATATTGGCACACCATCACATACACTGCTCTGATCTTATATGTAAGTAAGCATTTATTTTATAGAAATCAGCTACACTTTTGACATTACCTGTACCATAGAGAAAAAAATATACTGTACTTAGTAAAAAAGCACAAAAAAATGATTTATAAAATTATTCGATTCGAGTGCGTCGATCACGGGTGCGTACACCGCTGGGTGCGTAAGCCACGGACCCGAAACAGCTATGATACCACAGTTAAATACACAGACCAACCGACAATGAATAGGTAAGTTCGTTTTCTACATTGACCCGACTGAAAATCGAACCTGGGATATAAGAAATGGTGACGCCAAGACGCGTGCTTGGCTATGCATAGTGCATCGTGTTTAGTGACTCTAGGCGTTCGAATAGTAGCTACTGTTATCGATTTCCGAAATCGCAAAAACATCGCTGATACCTGTGTCCGGTCGTTAGCAGCTGTAAAAAGTGCTTCGTACAAAAATGCTAAATGGTACAGCGTGGTTCTAGTATGATGAGTGTATCTGTGTGAGATTACTGCACATACCTCTGAGGTGTATCTAAGTATCAAGATATTAGTTTACCAACTTCGACGGCACGGCAAGATATTTACTTATGTAACACACGGTTTTGATGACAATGGAACGTAAAATATTATTTTCAGAAAGAACAATTACTTAGATTGCGAAAAAGATGTCTTTTCTTAAAAGCTTATCAGAATATTTAATACATTTTCAAGTTTGTTACAAACTAACATTCATTTTAATTTGTAAAACCCCGATGTTTATAAGGCAGAGTAACATAAAAATATATATGTCATGACTATTGATCTCCCACCCCCCCCTTTTTATTTGACGAACTCAGAGTCTGTATTATCACTGTACAAACTGAGATACCAAGCTCTCAAGCGTCGGGTATGTAAATGTAATGCATCATACCAGATCGCTGTTTAACTTATAATAATAATTGTTCTAACGTCAAATAGTGATGGGCTTATTCTCTGTCACTTGAGTATGAAGAAAACCAAATTTAACTGAATTAGTAAAAAATATAAGACCCACTTTTGCGCATCTCGGGACTAGGGAATTGAATCCCTTATCACGGATTAAACCATTGAATTATAAGTCTATGGTTTAAATATCATTCTATAGCTGTCAGTTTGTTTGTTTGTGGTTTGTATGACAATGACAAAGACAAAATGATGTCCTAAATGTACTTAACTAACGCATACTCTCGATACTCGATGATAATGTATGGAGCATCTGAAAATAAAATCACGATTTCGATGTTGCTCCTATAGGACAAGATGTTGTATATGACCAGCTGATCACGTGGTTTTAGGGAGTGTCCCATTCTTTTGTACACCCTGTATAGGTACAAAATTACTTTCAGTTTAGCTTCATCTTATCATAGTGGTAGGCAACATAATTTAACTTTTAGAAACTCGTAACTATCATTACAGACTATAGGACTATAGGTGAAACGACGTTTCGTTTCACCTATAATCCTAGTGTAAAAATATTTGTGCCTCCACTACTAGGTCAAACCAGGCCACTTTTTGTAATTGCATGTGATATTCTAATATTGCATTGCGAACAAGCAGTTCAACTGCGACTACGTGACTTCTCTCTTATGTATAATAGTAATAAGGGTTAGTTTAGCAACTATTCTTGATTCGATAATGCGGTCAATTATTCATAAATCATTTGCAAAACACAGCTTTTAAAGTCATTCGCTGTTCCGAACAAACGTGGAAACAAGTGCAGCACAAATAACAGCCCATATTTGCATATTTCTTTGTTTTATTTGTGCAGTATATTCGATTGTTGCAGCAATGTCGGCACAATGTAACAGTTCAAATTTTAACTAGAATTCAGTGTCAAAATAATTATTAAGATTAGGAATGAAGAAAGTACCTACACACCAATAGTCATATTATCGAAGTGAGAAATAAATATCTTTGTGTATTACTAGGTCGTCTAGTGCCGTGTGTGGTGTCGTGTGGTGCCGGCACGTTAAAAGAATAGCACCACCCCTTCTCTTCCTATGGGTGTCGTAAGAGGCGACTACAGGAGAACCGCCACAAGAAGACGGGCAGCAGCGTCTCCTTTCCACCATTGGCCAAACTGCGATTACCAACCCGCCTGCCAAGCGTGGCGATTATGGCAAAATCCTCCTTTTGGAGAGGCCAGTGTCCAGCAGTGGACTGATATAGGCTGGTGATGATGATGATGATTACTAGGTCCAAGATTTTTTTATTTAGTTACTGAAAGAAGCCCCTAGAAAAGCATAACAAGTTTGTAACACCCTGACCTGTGGCAATAAAGGAAAAACTATAAAATGACTCGAGCCGGGGAGTGAATTCAACAATTAAGTTTAACCCAACATCAAACTGATTCATCGCACCACTCACCAATCAGTTTATCAAAGTTTTACACCTAGTATATCTCTTGTTAATAGTCACAGTTCAGTCTCTCTATACATATACCAATACACTATCTGTATTATCTAGTCCGCCAACTAGTTTACGCTAATTAAGTTTGAAACTTAAGCGACTGATATCCAGCTTAAAGCATAAATCACTATGTCGACGATACCATCACTTGAGTTGTCTTATCATTTAATTTTGGCAACCACTTTCTAATCTAGCCCAAAAGTACGACAAACTCATTCAATTAGATTTAAATTAAATTAAAAGGATATAATTTGATTTTCATGTAGTTTAAGTCGTTTGTCCTATCAGACCATGGACAATGATATAAATTAAATAAATAGTACTGCATACAAAAAGAAAAATGTTTCGAGTTAGTCATATTGGATAATAAACTCACTCTGCACTCGATTACTACTAAATGAATAATAAAATAGCAAACAATATGGCCCTATTTTACCGATTAAATAATAGTTATAAATAAATAAATATTGGACAACATCACATACATTGCTCTGATCCTAAGGTAAGTAGCTAAAGCACTTGTGTTATAGAAATCAGAAACAACGACGGTACCACAACACCCAGACCCGAGCCAATATAGAAAAGTTCGTTTTCTACATTGACCCGACCGGGGATCGAACCTGGAACCTCAGAGATGGCGGCGCCATTTTAAGTCCGGCGTTCTCGCCTCTCGGCTACGGAGGTCGTCAAGTTCACACAACTTATTTTTTTAAAATAAAAAATTGCATGCAATCAATTAATTAATTTTCAGGTTTTACCCGAATACTATAAATTCGTTCTACACTGCACATCAAGGGCTTTTTACCGACTGAAATAATGCAGTATTTTACTATGAATGCAATTTTAAATATTAAGTTTGTCACATTATTGCATATTTAAAAAGCAATTTTGATGAAATTGCACATACACTGATATGTATCCGAAATAATTATTGTTATGAATATTCATATTAATTGAAGAACTCACACTTAGAGTCTACCTCAGTAGGCCCATTAGTATTGGGTGCGTGATGCACTTGACAATGCACCCCTTGGCAAGGTCAAGGTCTACTTCTTCTCGGCGCTAGCCCAAAATTGTCCCGAAGTAGTGGTAGGGAAAAAAATATTGGGACGTGTAAAAGCGCTTAGTTTAAGCCTATTTACAGAAATAAATTGGTTTTAATGGTTTTTTAATGGTCGTCTGCCGGTCGGTCGTCGGTCGCCACCGAGTGGTAGCTAGCCCAGAGTGAGTTTTTCAGTTTGTGGTTGCCTCTCAAAAATATTTCTCCAATGTGATCTGTCCATTGTCACTTTAGCTTTGCAATTTAAAAAAACCGGCCAAGTGCGAGTCGGACTCGCGCACGAAGCCTTCCGTAGTACGAAGTAGTAATGTTTTTTTACCGTGCCCTTAAATATTTATTTTATTCTGTTTTTTAGTATTTGTTCTTATAGCGGCAACAGAAATACATCATCTGTGCAAATTTCAACTTTCTAACTATCACGGCTCGTGAGATACAGCCTGCCGGACAGACAGACAGACGGACAGCAGAGTCTCAGTGATAGGGTCCCGTTTTACCCTTTGGTTACGGAACCCTAAAAACTATGTTAGTGTGACTATGGGTTTTCTACGGATCTTTTCATTTTGGATCTTATCTCGCAGAGTGAGCATCAAACTCCCTTCAATGTACGTTTTATGACTTAAAGCTTTTCCGAAAGGTCAACGTCAAGAATCACGTCTCATGCTGTAAGTGACCAGTCGCCGGACTTGACTTTGCGATCTCTGAGTTCCCAGGTTCGATCCTTGGATAGATTAATGTAGACCCCCAAAGTTGGTTCGATGTTGTCTCAAGTCTGGGTGGTGTGATACCGTGTCGTTGGTTTGGATTTCTATAGAAGTGCTCGAACTTACTGCGTCTGCGTTTGTTATGTAACAGCAGATTATGACAATGAAAACTGATGGATGTTTTAAAAATGCAGGCAATGTTGCTTATTATAAAATATTTTTAGTGATGACATAATAAGCTCTTTTTTGAGATTTTGATCTTGTTCTCGTAGTTTAAGATAAGTTTGTGATAGTAAGAATAGTGTTTGATTTTTTGTCGTATTACGATCCAACTAAACAGTTCTAATATCATGCAGTGAATAATTTAATTTGCATGGTGGCACAGTGATTCGTTTTGAACGCAAAGGGTTCCGGGTTCGATTACTGTTTTAGTTTAATTCAAAACTTTTATTTAACTAATTTCCCATTAAAGCACTTTTTCGTAGGTTTTCGTTTCTGTTCATTATTCGTATTTATCTACCATACCTAAAAAACTATTTAAAAAGTTAGAAGATAAATGCTAATTATCTGGCTCGGTGTGTGTTTCCTGGGCTGGGAGGTGTCCAACAATGCTGCAGCAAAAGATATTGTTTCATACCCCGCAACTTGCATGTGGGTACGTCCAGATTTAGCGAATGCGCGGCTTACAGCTGCACGCGCGCAGCACTGTTACGTTACTGCAATCGTACTTTGGTGCGCCTCTTTAGCGCAACTCATGCAAGGCTTGTACAGTGTGCGCGAGCGGCGCGCGTACTGCGTGCGTGCAGTTCCAGCTCACGTTCCAGGAAGTAGGTGTAGCTCACAGGTCGCGGGCGCGCGGCTCTTGTGCATTCGCCGTCGCATAGTAAACTTTATTATACAGGGTTACTTCTTGACCCCTTGCCAAATTAAATATAATTTATGAGAAGTAATAAAAAATATTTAGTGTAAAAAATTTTTTTTTGCTTACGAGACATTTTAGTGGTTGTTTTCCCGCAGTACAATAATTCTATCTTAGTAGTACAATAGATTAATTAAGTTTTTTTTTATTCAAATCACCTGTAGGCGTTCAAATTCAAATCGCCTGCAGCGCTTGCGATGCAGTTTATGATGTATTACTTTGTGCGGGAGCTTCTTTTACTTTAAACATTTATTTTGTGCGGCAGGCAGTATCCCAATACGTCACATCTCGTAAAAGAAATTATCGTTTCTCACGCTTTAGAGTTGATGATTATTTTTTAATTAGTTGAGAACAAATATATTTTTATTTGAAAAAAAAAATAAGTCACTTGGTTCGATAGTACTACTAAAGGTCAATCGTTCTGCCGCGGGAAAACGACCACTAAAATATCACGGTGTATATAAAATGATTTTACAGTCACTTTTTAAATCTAAAATGAAAAGCGCGTTTGATCACCCTAGCGCTTGAGACGCTACAGCGTCTACCTGCGACACGTTGCTTAGCAACAAGGCGGCCGCTTCGTTGCAAAACAAATTTTGTTTTGTGTTGGGAAAAATAGGAAATAAAAGTTATAAAAAATGTTTCATAATTCATAAATTCGATGTGCTGCTTCTACACGATGACGTGAAAAAATATGGCGGGGGGTCCAAAAGTAACCCTGTACTTATGTAGTTTTTGCTTTATTCCGTGTTCGAATGTCTTTACCTCGTTCGTTTTCTTTCACAGTGAAATATCTTTGCAGTCTCGTCTAACCACAAACTAGTCTAAAACTAAATAAAGTAAACCCTGAAAACGTAAGTTATGGCGTATTTAGTTGTGTGCACGTGTTAGTTTGCAGGTGAAATATGCTCTGTGTTTTTGTAACACGAAATATATTTGACTGGATGAGCTGGGTTAAATTTAAAAGTTTCAAACTGAAGCATTTTTAACATTTCCAGGTGAAAATATTAAGCTCTTATTAATAGTTTTTTTAGGAGATGATACTGCTACTCAAAAACAGCAACATTTTCTATAACACCAACATCAAAACCCCAAAAAAGTCACACATAACCACTGACCAGTTGACTTTAGTTTGTTTAAAGCTGTTTTTTGCGATTTTGAGGTTAGTCCTATAAAAAGTTGCTATAATTTAGCAGTAGAATAAAGTAGGAAGTAAACTTATAAAGAGCAGTTATATCATTCCCTAGAAGGAACTTATACCTACTAACTAATACTCCACACTTTTGCTAAAAGCTGGAGTATGCAATTGAATATGAATAAACTAAAAAAAAAATAAGTAATTAATTTGAACCTTACAGAAGACACTTCCAAAATCTTTAAATCCTCAAAACCCGTTGTTTTATTCTTTGTGCGTTTTATCGGGCCAGTGTTCAGCTGACCCCAGAGAGCTCTAATGGATATCCGCCTTTACACAGGCTTTAAAATGTAAAAAGCCGCAGTGCACTTTAAAAGGTTAATAGAACAACATTTAATTTAGAGAGACTCGCCTATACACACATTTACATAGTTGCCCGTCGTTACCACAATATATTGCAGTAATAACTTAACTTAAGTCACGTTTAATGTTTTCGTTTAAATAAATTTTGAACGTATAAGTTGAACGACTATTACTCTTTAACTAACTGGGCCCTAACCATGAACTGTTAAAACAATCACAAATCTGTCAAACATTATCATTTCTGTCAAATTTTGTATGAAATGACGTACCAAAATTGACAGATTTGACAACTTTGAGATTGTTTTAAGAGTTCATGGTTATGGCCCTGGTCTACCTTAACTTTTTCATCGTTACTAAAGCCAAATTATCATGGTCCTGCTACGTCCAAAAAGATAACAAAAACACACAGTATCATTTCTCTTTTAACTAGACTTCACCAATGTAAAGTTTTGGTTAAGCGTGCACAAACTAAAAACAAGACAAACCGCTAGTAGCTGACCTGTACTGTTTGGCTAATGTTCAATTACTTTAGCTGACCTCAAATTGCTCTAATAGATATTCCCCACTACAGCCTTTAAAATGTAAAACGCAGCCGCAGCGTGTTTTCGATTAAAAAGTTCCGGCAACTTTTTAATTTGCAGGAAAAACGAGTATTGTATGGGAAAACTTTATATTGGATAATGTAAGCATCTAGCCGTGATAACTGAGTTGTGTTAGTCTCATCTCTGTATCGTGGGTCGTTACTTTGCAGCAAACGTTCTGAATCTACATTTCGAAGTTTATGTGGGGTTTGAACTAAGTAATCATCATCATCATCATCATCATTTCAGCCACAGGACGTCCAATGCTGAACATAGGCCTCCCCCAGTGTCTTACAGATTGGCCGGTCGGAAGTGGCCTGCATCCAGCGGCTTCCTGTAACCCTTACCAGGTTGTCTGTCCGCCTTGTGGGTGGACGTCTCACGCTGCGCTTGCCGGTACGTGGCCTCCGTTCAAGAACCTTTCTGCCCCATCAGCCGTCAGTTCTACGTGCTATGTGCACTATTCACTGCCACTTCAGCCTGCTAATCCGACGGGCTGTCTTTGTTCGGTCACGGATTTCCTCATTTCTGATTCGATCTCGCAAAGTAACACCTAGCATAGCCCTTTCCATAGCGCGCTGTGCGACCTTGAGCTTCCTTATAAGGCCTATAGTACATTATCTAACTTAATTACATTGAACTAAGTACATTACCTATATTTGGCCATGTGATAAAACTATGGAATCATGTAAGTATTAATGTCTGTTTTTCGTCCAAAATTTTCACCAATATGTATTTAATATTATTTTTCTTGAGAGTTGACAGGACTTGTCATTTCATAAAAAATGTAAGTAGAAAATCACTTATTTCTTTTGATGACAGGTCGGTATTGCTGCATTTTCTGCAGCCACATAGGTAAGCGAGTCATTTTCATTGGTCGATCGGACGCGGATCCTCCGCATGCAAAATGGCTAGAATTAATACACAACACATCTGTCATCGATTGAAAATTACTGTTGTGTACAAAAACCCTAACCGTAAGTGGTTTTACTGGAATATCTATTATCGCCAAGGAAATTAAAATCAGTCTACCCTCGCAATCTTTATTTCGACTGATAAATTATATTGGACGACCGAGTTATAATATTCAGTATTTGTTTAACTGCATATTAAGATATATCTCCGAATGCGTAATATTGACAATGAAAAAGCACCTTTAGATAGCTCAGTGTTTAAAATATTTTAACCAACAAACATTCACTTCGATAACTTATCATAGCCCAAATATTCTAAGCAAACGATCCGTCCCTTCTTACAAATAGCTTATTTGTTCTACTACCTTACAAATAGGCAAATTCAGGTTATCAGGTTATATTAATTAAGTAATTATTCAATGAGCCTGTGATTAATTGGCATTATTTATCGTCAGCCTGTACCGTTTTGGCCTAAGTGATCTTTAGAGGTAAGGATATAGGCAAGCGAGGAGCGATAAGCTACGCGAATAGCGTTTCAGTACGCTAATATAATAATAGCTTTGACATTTCTGTTCATATTTCACAAAGTAAAATATTTAAGTGAAGAAATTTTTAAACATATCGAGTACTTATATCGTTGTATTTGTGTTAAATTAATTACGGTTCACGATTAAGTATTTACTGCTTTCAGAATATTGATGTTGACCAATTATAGTTGCAGTATAATCAATCAAAATCAATATGTTAAGTTTAAAGCTCCAACTAATTGCTCTACAATATTTAATATCTAATTATTGGATAATTGACTTCGTTATTTATTTAAAATTATAATAGTGGCCCAGACAGTGGCTTGCATGATCACCCGATTATGTACAAACTCAAGTTAAAAGAAGTCATTATAACTTCCATTTATTATCACAAGATAAGTCCTGGGCCCTAACCATGAACTGTTAAAACAATCACAAATCTGTCAAACATTATCATTTCTGACAAATTTTGTATGAAATGACGTACCAAAATTGACAGATTTGACAACTTTGAGATTGTTTTAAGAGTTCATGGTTATGGCCCTGGCACAGTATTCACACAAAGAAAATATATTATTTACACACGTTCCTTATTATAATACACAACTTGAATTCTTTTGGCAAAGAAATACCACTTCAAACACAAGTGAAGGTCTGTCTGATACAGAGATATAATAGTTCTTTGTGCCCCGTAGTGATGGTGCTCGATTTAACTTGACCACATATTTATCGATAAAAATTAAATAATCGATGGGTTTACGTTTTTTTTATACTAATAACATATCGACTTCCAATGGCTGATAATGATGATGATTTTATTTATTTTTACTAAAGTTATTCATAGTGTAACTTATCCGATGTTTATATATTAGAATCTCATACAAAGTTTGTATGTGAGTTATAAATCAGTATTTATTCATGTGTTAAACAGTAGGAACCAAATTTTAGGAGGTGACTTGCAGTCGAATCTTGAATGTAGGAAAAATATTTAAAAATCTCGATTTATGTCTTATAATCAGAAAAATCAACCGTGCTATCGTCGGATTAATGGTTCTTTTTTTCTAATGATTACTCATTAATTCTAACGGATGATTTAAGTATATTTTTTCTGTACATAACAAAATATTTTTCCTGAACCATCTTATAAAATATGGCTCGTAATTTTAGAACAACTTGTTTTAATGGAATGACTTGAATTAATTGGAATAAAAAACTGATAATATGATCAATATTCATATTGAAATAAAATACATACGAGTTTTCGTTGAAAAATTATCGATGCCCCAGCAACCCTATTGCTCAAACCTTTGAACCCCTGGCAATGATATTACTGCGGCCTTCAGAAATGATACGATATAAATCATATCAAAGAAGAACGAATCGGACACGTTAGGTAAGAGTTGGTTTTTATATATTATATAAATATTAAACATTTTTTTATTTGTATTTTCGAGAAACGAAATTTTGACATTCAGAGATAATAATGATTTGGTAAAGTACAAATCATTAAAGGTTACGAGTCAAGTTATTTGCTTTTTAGGGTTCCGTACCCAAAGGGGCTGCCTGACTGTCTGTCTGCCTGTCTGTCTGTCCATCCGTCCGTCCGTCCGTCCGTCCGTCCGTCTGTCACCAGGCTGTATCTCATGAACCGTGGTAGCTAGACAGTTGAAATTTTCACTGATGATGTATTTCTGTTGCCGCTATAACAACAAAACTAAAAACCAGTATAAAATAAATATTTAATCCCATACAAGGAAGGTGATTTTTTTTGCACGTTTTTATAGTTATTTGTATTTTCGAGAAACGAAATGGTATTGGTCTTGACATTCAGAGATAATAATGATTTGGTAAAGTACAAATCATTAAAGGTTACGAGTCAAGCTATTGGCTTTTTAGGGTTCCGTACCCAAAGGGGCTGCCTGACTGTCTGTCTGTCTGTCTGTCTGTCTGTCTGTCCGTCCGTCCGTCCGTCCGTCTGTCACCAGGCTGTATCGCATGAACCGTGCTAGCTAGACAGTTGAAATTTTAGCAGATGATGTATTTCTGTTGCCGCTATAACAACAAAACTAAAAACCAGTATAAAATAAATATTTAATCCCATACAAGGAACGTGATTTTTTTTTGCTCGTTTTTATAGATCATGGTGCGGAACCCTTCGTGCGCGAGTCCGACTCGCACTTAGCCGGTTTTTAAAATTATAGCGTTAAATAAAAAATACTGCTTCTAAAACGTCTTCTGATTTCAAATTTTGAATAAATGTCTACCTTTAATCTGGGGTGCCTAAACTAAACTTGGACTATAAGTATTAGACGTAATCTATGTAGCAGCTGAAACACCTGAGGCCAATTTGTCTAAAACTCTTGAGTGCTAAGTTACAAAGTTAAAGTTCATTTTGCCAATACCTATATTTTTCTATTTTACACTATATCACCCTCTCTCTGTCTCTCTCTCTCTCTCTTTCTTTGTCTGGTCTCTAAAAATTTCGAAAATAATAATCATTATTCAGCGAAAGGAACTCCTTGTGAAATAATGTGTAAAAAATGTGCAAATATAAGATGATAGTAGAGTGACATTATGCCAATCCTTTTATAGTGACGACCCCTCGTAGCTGAGAGGGGGGAGAGTCGGACTTGACATCGCCGCCTCTCTCCGAGGTCTCCCGGGTTCAATTCCCGGTCGGGTCGATGTAGATAAAATTTTAAAAAACCCCCGTCTTAAATAGCAACGTATAAAAAGTAAAAAATAATATGTAAACTATTTGTTTACTTTTTGGCCCTTCAACTTTATTACAAGAAATGTTGCCTCGTTATGTTTTGATCCAAGCGTCATTCGCGTTGGGAGTTGGGACACACACACAGACACGTCAAACTTTAACACCCCGTCGTTTTTGCGTCGGGGGTTAAAAACAATTTTTTCTATATTGGCTCAGGTCTGGGTGTTGTGGTAACGTCGTTATTTCTGATTTTTATAACACAGGTAATTTAGCTACTTATCTTAGGATCACAGCAATGTATTTGATGTTGTATCAAAAAAAAGTAACGACACCAGATAATCATTAAAATATCAATTCATTCACTTTAGAAATGATTGATATGGCTAAAATGGATAATATTACAAGAGTGCCAGGGCTGCAGGTCTTAGACCTTGAGGTGTGGGCATAAAGACTGTTAAAGGCCTTAGGGCTACGTTTGACATAACAGACTTACTTTGAGTAGTAGTTGTAGGAGCAACTGTAGTGATCTTAGTAGTTTCGACAGTAGTCTCACCACACTCGGGTCTGACAGCGATGACCGCCGCCGGCCAGTCGCAGATCATGGCCACAGGGGTGTACAGAATGTATCATCAAACGTTAACGTTTAGAAGATATGGTCAGTTTTAGCTGGTTATGACCTTTTGTGAAATGGCAGGACACATCATGAAGTGATCAAATTTAAAATCATGCCTCGTCATATAAATTACCTATCATATCGTTTTTTGGCATGTAACCAGCCCCTCTAGCACCACCAACAAAACACGATATGATATAGCAATTTATCGACAAAAAACTGTCAAAATATGAACTTTTATGATTTTATTATAAAATAGCGAGCATGACAGTGACGTCACCGGCACTGTCATGCTCACTGTTTCGATAAATGTTCATATTTTGACAGTTTTGTGTCGATAAATCGCTATATCATATCGTGTTTTGTTGGTTATGCTACGGGGGCTGGGCTATTACTTTGGTATATTAGTAAGACCCTGCAAAATATTTTTGACAAACATCGCATCATCTACATTAAACATTTGGTGCACCAGAAAATTAGCTTTTCAAAGCAGATAGTATCTGGAACGTAAGCTAAATTTTAATGTAGTTCTTGTTTCGTGCAATGCCATGTGGATGGTCAGCAAAACAAGGCGGTCTAATAAATTTGCGTTGGATTACTAAATTGCAATTTTAGATTCTCGATTTGGTTGCGAAATTAAAGAGCTTTGTGAACTAGATTCTATTATAAATGTTACATTTTTTGAAATAAGTTTTCCGTGAGATCTATTCAAAACGAATTTCTGTTCAATACCATATTAATCCAATTCGGAGGAATTTTGTGTGCAAGATATAGAATGTAAGCCCGTTTCACATAATAATTTATTTTTAAAATCACTCGTAATATGAACCTCGTAATTTACATGTAATTTAAATCTGTGTGTGTAGTACACGTACTGTACTGTACAGTAGGTAGTACACGTACTGTACACAGGACTACATTTAACTTAGTGACTGACAAGTACTTCTGGTTACTTGGTTGTTTTTATTCAGGTTTTGATGGGCACATCAAGCAAGGCTTGACCGGGTTTATTTATACGCGAGAATTTCCTAGAGTCGACGCTGAACAGAATTTTCGTAATTATTTAACCTATTGGTTATTATGGGTACCTTGAGTTCGCTCCAAATATCCGTCGAAAACTAGCAAAAAAAAAAATCGGTCGCGATCCTGTGATCTGTGGCTCTCCACAATACTATACCTCATTCTAAGGCAGCCGTTGACAGATGTTTTATTATTAAGTAACGCAGATTTTTTCTCTGAATGCCACAATGCCGACTGACAGGTTAATGCGTTTCTTCTGACTATACCTAAAACTAATCTAGTCCTTATTTACACCGCACACGCGAAAACTTTAAGCACTCTTCGTGTCGAGTGGAGTTAAATGCTTGATAGCTGAGGCTTCTACCATGTTTATATGGGTTCACTAAACATTGATAAGGATTATCTAGTCAATTACTCTTTTAATATCGTATGCTTACTACTTGAGCTAACCAGTCCACTACACCACTGCACATTGCATTTTAATTTTTGTTTCAATTTATCTTTAGCAGGGCGCGATACGATAAAATTTTGTCGTGGCATTTTATCGACTTTTGACGTAAATATGTCGTTTTGTCTTCGACGATAACAAAGAAAAGCCCAAATTATTATGGCAATGCCGTGTTATAACGTAAAAATAAGTGGCTACGAAGAACGGGAAAACCTGAAAATGTTAAGAAAAAGGATTCGAGACGTCTGTGATCCGTAAGGTTAGGGAAAACGACAAAATTATCGTCGAAAAGAAAAATTTGTCTTGACTATATAAAATAACCGATGCGCGCATGCTAGCCCTGCAGGTCGTCTTTACATAGAAAAATTAAAGACTTTACACCCTTTGTAATTTTTCTATGTAAAAACGACCTGTATAAGGATACAGTGTGGTTTTTACCAGTAAACAAATTTAAGAGACGAATGTATGTACTATGAAGTTATCCAAATCATAAAAAATATGTTTTAATGCTCATACAATACGTTATCATCGAGGTAGGAGCATGAGTTTGTATGGATAAGCGAATAAGAAAATCGTAATTTTAATATATTGTTTTAAACTTTCATGGTCACTCAAAAATAAGGTACATGGTAGCAATCCCGTAACAAACTATTCTAACGTAATTTTAATGTTTATTTTTAAGAGAAATTTGGCTGCTGATCAAAACCACTCGACAAAGATTTTTTTTATCAGGAGGGTAAGCAAGAACTCCTAAAACAATCTCAAATCTGTCAAACTTCGTACAAAATTGACAGATCTGGGCCCTAACCATGAACTGTTAAAACAATCACAAATCTGTCAAACATTATCATTTCTGTCAAATTTTGTATGATAGACGTACCAAAATTGACAGATTTGATAACTTTGAGATTGTTTTAAGAGTTCATGGTTATGGCCCAGAGATTGTTTTAAGAGTAATTAATGGTTACTCCGCTGATCTTTATTAAAAAAACAAATTGATTAAAATCCTCTTATTTTCAAAGTATTTGTATAATACGATCGAACTGAAGGTAGCAAAGGACAGCGCTCTTAATATTGACGATGTTTGCGTCCAAAGGGCTTAAAACATCCCAAAAGTACATAACGTTATCCATGCATGAAGTGCAAACTCAATTTGGGTCGGTAAAAACGTGTAAAATAATAAAGAAACGCATCCGACGTGTTGCCTGCTGACGGAATGTGTGATATTTAATTCATATTAACCGACTTTACTCCGCTCCTGTCACAGAAATAAAAATCTACAGTAGTCATACGTTTTGTATGACGTTGGATTTTAGCTTACGCTATGTCCCGTTTCGTACACCGAACGCTTGACCATGAATCTTAATGTGACAGAATTATTACATTTGAAGTGTCAAGTGAGAGTATTTCTCTTAAATAGGGGAACCCGGTTCTGGAATGGAGGCCACGTACAAGCGCAGAGTGGGACGTCCACCATCAAGGTGGTCAGACGACCTGGTAAAGGTTGCAGGAAGCCGCTGAATGCAGGCCGCTTCCAACCGGCCGATCTGGAAGTCACTGGGGGAGTCCTATGTTCAGCAGTGGATGTCAGACCATTTTGGATAATGACCCCAATAATTTGTCTGAATATTTCGTGCAGATTTTCTCACGATTTTTTCTGTCACCGCGGAGTGTGATATACAAGTTGACTTTTATCAACGTCTAAACCTTCTGAGATGACTCCCGTGATACAAACGAAAAACTCTTACAATTGGACTAACTCCCTAACTCAAAAATATAATTCAACTGTTCCATACATTTTGGTCGAATGAATATTGGTTTTTTGTAAGAAACAGCTGATTTATTCTGCAGTTAGAGAGTTGGTTCAATTGTCAGAGTTGTTCGTTTGTATCACGGGAGTCTTCTCAGAAGTTTTGGAAGGTGATAAAAAAGTCAACCTGTATAGGGTAACTGAAAGACTGAAAAGGAAATCGCTTTGTCAGAATATTCTGCTTATTATAATAAATAACTTTTTCCTACCAAATACAATGTGAAATGGGCGGTACTTCTAACCCGTTTAGGCTAAGTTTGTTATCTAATTTTATCGACAAAACAAATTTGGTGTTAGAACAAATCTGAAAAACAAAAAAAATAGTATTTTTTCGAAAACAAATTAACGAATTGTTTTATTCCTAGCCGAGAAAGCCCTTAATATAAGAAATTAAGTTGTTGGCCAGTTACCCTGTTATTTTAGCCATCTTGTAGTATTTATTTCATGTTTCTACGACACATGAAACCTTGGCTATTGCCTAAAGTGTAAAAAATATATATTAGTTTTGTCGATAAAATTAGATATCGCACTTAGCCTTAATGGGTTAGAAGTACCGCCCATATCACATTGTATAATACAAACTACACATTTTAAGGCATATGGCGATGTATGTAACCCGAGTGTTTTTTATGGCACGAATTTGGCAAAGTATCTTATTGAAGCGGTTCCTTCGACTAACACTATCCTTGACTTATACTAGTTACTTATAGATAAATAGATCCAAAAGAACTAGAAACACCTCATCAAATTTTTATAATCAGACCAAGTCAAGGTATTAGTAGGTAAAAAAGACAGCTGTTTTTACCACTACACCACTTATCACACAACTCGTTTTCATCAGCGTAAGCTGTCGAAAAACAGATTAATGCGCTCAAATTTATGGCTATACACCGAGACATTTTAATGGTTATTTTCCCACAGTAAAATTCAAAGCAATTCAAACAGGGACTCTTAAACATAATGTTTTAAGATTTGCGTAAATGGCTGGTGAAAAAATGTTACTATAATATTAAGGAATTCCAAAATGACCATAGTATATTGACTTGATATGAAATTTATTTATTTGACATCTAAACATCGAGTGTAAATCGCCATATTTACTGACATATTGTAATTGAATTTCATTTTATCAGATAATTTACATCGAGTTGTGGTTAAAGGTCTTATACATGACAAATTAATTTGTTTTAAAACTTGTAAGATTAAAAAAAAATGCATGCTGTAATGTATGGCTAAATAGATCAATAAGCTACACTTACTAAATTAACACCATTTATATACCCACCCTATTTATGGCAAATAAAGAATTTGAATTTGTAGGCATTCAAATTCAAATCGCCTGCAGCGCGTGCGATGCAGTTTTAGTGTATTACTTTGTGTGGGAGCTTCTTTTACTTTAAACATTTATTTTGTTTGGCAGGCAATACCCAAAAACATCTCAATACATCTCGTAACAGAAACTATCGTTTCTCAGTTGTATCGTTGAGTTGGTATTTATTTTTTTGAATAGTTGAGAACATGCATATTTTTATTAAAAAAACAATAACTCGCAGGGTTCCATAGTACTACTAAAGTAAATCGTTCTGCCGCGGTAAAACAACCACTAAAATGTATTGGTGTATAGTTTAAGCATTCAATATTGCTGTCAGACAAGCATTGTTTGCAATTTAGTCTTTTTGTAAATGCTTGGGCGCTAGCCAAAAGATCTCAGTGACGTTATTCGGGAAATAGCAGCAGCCAATAAATCAATCTATTAAGTTGTGAATCAGATGGGAGATAGGCACTTTTAGCCTTACTTATTGACAATTTTCACCTACGATTTGGCACGAATCAGGTATCAAAGATTGTATTATAGAAACAAACTGTTAAATTTCTTTAATTGTTTGTTATTTTGACTTGATATTTAGCTCATAATTGGATTAGTTCCATAATATAGGTTGTTGGATAGCTCTAGCTTAACATTTAAATATGTTTCAAGTATGTCCCTACTTATAAAGCACAAGCACAAGTAACTTTTTCACATTTTTACATAAATATATTTTGGTCAGTTATAAATAATTCATTGTTATCATTTGATGAATCTACTTTCCATATTCTGCTGCGAAGAAAAAAGTACGCTTTATTTTTCTAAAATATTGCGGTCATGTTTGCTTAGGATGACCTTACTTCACGAGTTTTGGGGTTGAAAGATGCCTTGCGGTATCAAATAACAAAATCCGACGATGACAGTAGCTGCGTTAAGTTCCATTGAAAAAGGGTTTAGGTTTAAAAAAAAATTACACCTTCTTTCTTTTGTTAAAACCATATGCGCAATTAAGAAGTCGCGTAATATTATATTATCGTCGCCAATGTCACAACGCCTGAAAAGCAAGGTATTATAGATCATTCCGTCTTACCAGTGTCCGACTTCACGTCACCCAGCGTTTACTAACAACCAAAACCCAACATTTTGTCTCACTGAAAAAATACTTCACATGAGTGTCAGGAGTGCCTGCCACTCCGGATGAATTGACAGTTATTTGGGACTTTCTTGTCACTTTCGACGGGAGACAGGGATTGATGTCGTCAAGCATATCCTATCCTATAGCATAGGAAGTGTTTAGTTACACCACTATATAACTATAAAATACACTTTTGTATATATTGGACTCGTCGAAACGAATCAAATAAGCCCAAACACGAAAGTTTTACAAGAGAAAACTAAAGATTTCCACTATCCTAAGCAGATTCCATCTTAAAATAATCACAGTGATGTCAAATTGTATTGATATCCGAATGGCAGATACTTAAAAAGAATACGACAGTTAGAAGTAGGTTAAATACTACTTCTAAGACTAACTGACGTCAAAAATGAATCTAATAAAGTTTGTTAAAACCAGCGGTGGAGTTACAGCG
Source organism: Anania fuscalis (assembly GCA_950371115.1). Taxonomy (NCBI): domain Eukaryota; kingdom Metazoa; phylum Arthropoda; class Insecta; order Lepidoptera; family Crambidae; genus Anania; species Anania fuscalis. Next base: position 12,469,461 of record OX493344.1, read on the forward strand.
TTTTTGCACGACATTGGTTTTAGGCTGGAAGCCGCGCTGAAACGCTTAATAAATATTGGACAACATCACATACATTGCTCTGATGTAAGGTAAGTAGCTAAAGCATTTGCGTTATAGAAATCAGAAACAACGACGGTACCACAACACCCAGACCCGAGACAATATAGAAAAGTTCGTTTTCTACATTGACCCGACCGGGGATTGAACCCGGAACCTCAGAGATGGCGGCGCCTTATATAGTTCGGCGTGCTCGCCTCTCGGCTACGGAAGTCATCCAATGATGGTTGATGATGATGATAATTGATGATGACAATGATGATGATTATATGATGGAGTGTTAACCCTAGAATGAAGGTCGTTAAAATTTCCTTAAGAAACTTTCATTTGTTAATTTTGACGATGACAACGACTATTAATTTGGGGGTATGAGTTAGCATACCCCCCTAATTATTCTAATATAGACTATTAAATTCAACCATGACTATTCAAATAATTTGAAATGTCGTCAAAATAAATTATACATGTCTCGATAATGATAACTCCATAGATCGATAATGACAGCTAATGAAGACATCTATATCTATACTAATATTATAAAGAGGAAAGATTTGTACCTATTTTTGTATGTTTGTAATGAATAGGCTCAAAAAGTACTGGGCCGATTTAAAAAATTCTTTCACCAATATAATGCTACATTCTTCCAATTTGACATAGGCTACATTTCATTTTGAAAAAAATTAGGGATCCTTGGTAAAATTTGAACAATGTAACCGAAGGTGTAGAAAAATGAGTCTTAAAATGTCTTTCGTCGAATGCGCTGCCGAAACTATTAGCGATAATTGTCTACCCCGTGCGAAGCCGGGACGGGCTGCTAGTACATTATAAATTAATTAGCTAATCTTTAGTCACGGTTCAATATAGCTTATAATTAATACATAAGGCTGTAAATGCCAGTGGACAATTTCATAAAATGAGTACAAATCAATAAACATGGCGTTAATGAATCCAATGAGTAAATAACGTTATTTCATTTAGCTTTAATATGCAATATAGCGAACCCAGACTGTGGTCCCAGCCAATAAGCAGCCACTATTTTTAGCCAACGTACCAATAAGTAGCTAATATTCTTGCGTAAAGGAACAAATACAATAGGAAGTCATATAGCAGGTTTATTTCAGAATATCACGAATGAGGTCTACTAATACAAGAGACCGCGATATGAGACTGCGATTTGAGACATAGGGGACTGCAACACGACCGCTTTGTACGTAATTGTATGGAAAGAAATTAAACGGCGAGACACGGTCTTCTATATCGGTCGTGTATCTTAAAGTCTACAAGAAAGCGGTTCATGAAAATTCTACGTTTAAGGCCGTTTTCTGATTTGTCGGCACAGCAGCGGCACGACATCAGCGTGCTCGGTTTATGTGGTACAAAAAGTATAGAGTCTGTGCCGCGTCGCTCCCACGCATACCGAGCCAATCAGGAACGCTCCATTAATAGGCGCTCGGTAAGCTTTCTGTACCGCGTATACCGAGCATGCTGATGTCGCGCCGCTGCTGCGCCCACAGATCAGAAAACGCCCTAAGCGCTCAATGTGTCATGTGCCTTTCATGTGCCATTACGCGAATTGAGATTACATCATTGATTTAATTAGTAAACATACGACCGTTAGAACAAATCACCCTACACGTTTGATATACATGACGTATTTACGTATTAGAACTACTTCAAACTATGATGTCAAGAGTTAAACTGCATCATACGAGAACATGGCTTTGGTTCTTATGTGCCAAGCGTGGACAAAAAAAAACAAAGTAAAAAAAATTGATAATTAACATATTTTCGATTTACTGATGTAACGAAATATCATGATTTATTTTAATTGTGCTTTTGACGTAGTTGACACGACCCTTTACGTTAAAACTTATCATTTTCTTTAATTTACCATATGCCCCCGACTACAGTCGACAATCGACTTCGTGGTTTCAGTCTAAACAAGACTATTGTATCATAATATTTTTATTATTATCATACTACTCAATAGTGGCGTACTGATTGATTTAATAACGTTTCATAATCGTACCATATCATAATGGTTCCGTCGTTGTTTCTGATTTCTATAACACAAGTTCTTTAGCTACCTACCTGAGGATCAGAGCAATGTATGTGATGTTGTCCAATATTTATTTATTTATAATGGAGGCTACTTCAAGTAATTCTATTATGTAAAGAATATAACACAAACCGCCTGGTCCAATTATGCTAAACGCATAAGCTTATTATGCCTTACATAAGAAATCGTTAACTGGCTCGTAAAGATAGTGGTTATTGCTTATTAAAACTATATTTTCCCGCGGCTCTGCTCGACCGCATTTCGATTTGTTTTGTAGGTGTTATTGTGAATTAATTGTATTTATTATTAACATAAACATTAGTTAGAAATAAAAAAATTAAATCCTATTTCCATTGGTCACGGCATCACGCGTGAACTTACTTTGATGTTTGTGAAGTGAAGATATGACGCAATTTCCAAAATGCTGCCCAGCCAAGCTGCACTCTTCTGGCGATTTCCCGCTCGAAATTGGCTCTACCGAGCTGTAGTACTTGTCCAAGGTAGACGTACTCTTGGACAACCTCGAGCTTAGTGCCCTCGACGAAAATTGGTTCCGGGATGACATGTTCGTTGAACATTACCTTAGTCTTGTCCAAATTTATCCCAAGCCCCACGCGTCTCGAGGCAGTTTTAAGACTGTGCAGCATTTTTTGCAAATCCTGCAGCGATTCTGCCATAATAACTATGTCATCGGCAAAGCGAAGATGCGTAAGATATTCGCCATTTACATTGAGGCCCAGTCCGTTCCAATCCAGCGTCTTTAACACATCCTCCAGTGCGTTGGTGAACAGTTTCGGAGATATAACATCTCCCTGTCTAACACCTCGGGGCAGCTGGATAGATTTTGTTCGGTGGTTTTGTACTTGGACGGACATTGATGCCATACTGTACAGGCTTCTTAGCACCTCCACGTACCGCCAATCGACTTGGCATCGCTGCAAGGAGTCCAGAACAGCCCAGGTTTCGAGCGAGTCGAAGGCTTTGTCATAGTCCACAAAATTTCTAATGTATTAGTATGACTAATTCTTCTTGACATAACTGACAGCTGTTAAATTCGAATTCAATATTCCTAATTAAGACAGAACAACATCTGTCGGGCTAACAGGTCCTTAATACTCGTAATATCCGGGTCTTTCGGTTCATCACCAAATGCGTTAATGCTCTACCAAATTCTATTTCTTTTTCGGATAATAAGTAGAGATACTTATGAGATAAACAAATTTATGAATAATCCTTGATTTTTATTATTATCAAATAGTAAATAACTAGATATTTTTATGAAATGCATGTTGTTTTTAAATTATTAGTAAAGTACCATCTGGCAAGCATGGTTTGCTTAAAATTCTTTTAACATCATTAATACCAATCCCAAAAAATATGACCTTTGACGAGAGTTGCATCATAAGTAAAAAAAAACAAAACATTTTTGTAGATCACTATAAAATAAACATTATTTAATGTCGAAAGAATTTTAATCCCGAGATAAAATTACGTTAGTTCGCTATTTAAAGTAAGTTAATTAAATAAAGTGGAACGCCAGTCAACCCGAAATAAGTTCCACTACGAGACTTTTGCGTTTGGCTCCGCGTTAATAACTTAAACTCAAATTGGTCTAAACGAACCTATTTCAATGCTAGACATAGGTAATTGAAGTAGCTGTATTAGATTAACACCGCACTAATCGTGCAAAGCGTGGGACAGAAGTCATGATAAAACAGACACAAAAATCCTGTAAAGTAAAAATATATATAAATAGAGCTTCGCGAGTCAGGCCTAATAAGAATGCGCATCGTTCAATCGGTCGTATTATCCGATCAAATTAAAACATCCATTCACCCGTATCAAAGGTTTGACAATTTATGAACAATTGAAAGCGGTCGGGTTTTTTACACGGCTAGATTGAGTTGGTCATATTTTATCAAAGGATTGACACATGAGACTGGCCATTTCAATTTGTTAGGTGTATACGACCAAACGAAAGATAAACTGTCGTGCTAGGCCCCTTGGGTTTAGTGCTATAGTAATCGTTATTTTAGTGCATCTTTAGGCCAATATCACACGGGCAATTTTTGGGCATACCTAGGCTATGAAGCAACTGCACCATCGCTATAAAAAACCTATAAAATCATGAAGACTAATGAAGACTGTGTGTTCCGCACGTGTGTACTGGTCCTTAACCTGCTGTATATACCTCAACTATGGCCAGTAACTAACTTAATTATTCAACAATACTTACCGAAGGGTATATTTATCGTTGGAATCCTAAAAATAGCAACTTTGGAGAACTACAGATACCCAATAATTTAGTTGGTTTACACATTCATTGATTGACATACGCATTAGGTACTTTTAACGTTTCGTAAGACAGCATTTGTATAAATTTTAAATAATTTAAACTTTTTATTAAAAATGTACGTATTCTTTGAATTTAAAAACGTGTATTTTCAATTTTTAAATTAAAGGACTCATCCATCAATCCATCAGCCGAAAGATGTCCACTGCTGGACATAGGCCTCCCCTAAGGATTTCGACAAAGATCGGTCTTGTGCCACCCGCATCCAGTGGCTTCCCGCAACCTTCACCAGATCGTCGGTCCACCTTGTGGGGGGCCTACCAACACTACGACTTCCGGCCCGCGGCCGCCATTCAAGGACCTTCCTGTCCCAACGGCAGGAATTTTAATTCTCGTCTCGGACTAAGGACTCGTCAACCAATAATTAAAGGTTTAATAGTAGCCTTTAAAGAATTCTGCTACCCACTCCCTGGCCACGGTAACAATTTATCTATATAATGTTACCGTGCTCTGGCCCAAACATCAAATCAGTTTGGTGTCGCTTAATTATTGTTATCACAAATGGCGGTCACATTACATAACTTTAAATCGATATAACAATTAGAACTATGTTAAAATCAACCTCTAATATCTAATTAAATATTTAGTGAAAAGTTGAAATAGTATCCACTTGAAAATTGAAAATCTTTTGCTAAAAATTCCAGATAGTATGCTTCGAAGAAGTTCCAAGCGATTGTTCAGGTACCAAAATTGTTATTTCAGCAACAAAATCGTATGATATCTTACATCAACGGATAACAAATTCTCGAGAGTCCAGAAATGGCTTCCGAACTAAGAAAGAAGATAAACGTGGCCGTGCTCGCGAGCAAATCTTGTTGTTTCATAAATTTTCAATTTCATACCGCACTTATTTCGTTTTGACTCCAAGCGACGAGATCGGAGCGGTAAAAATTTATAAGGCTTAAGTTTAAATAATCTAACAGACGAAAGGCCTAATTGTAAAGTATCTTATAGTCGTTTAACGTAACCGTTTTTAGATCTTTTTTTACAATGTCTTAGTTTACATCATCTCACAATAGATTAGCACTTAAGGGTATCAGATCAATTTATGTCTAAAGTGGCCACAAATCTCATCTAGGTTAGGTTAGGTTAGGTTAGAAGAGTGACCACACAAAGCGCGAAGCGAGCGAGCGTGGAGAGCGTACCGCGGCAATGGCCGGCGAGCGCTAAGTTACAATTTTAGCTCAAAATTGTATCAAACCATTACTAGTACAAGCACTATACTATAATAGTTTACAATATTAGTACTACTAGTACTAACACTATACTAGTAACGGTTTACAATGACACAATTTTGAAACGAAAAATGTAATTTAGCTTTGTGCGGACACTGTTCCAACCTAACCTAACTCAAATGAGGTTTTTGACAAGTTAAGACATTTTTGGTTTCTTTGTTGTATTTAATTTAAAAAAAGATTAAAATATAATATTTGCAAATAAGGTTTCTAAATACTCATCTACTACTTATTTTTTTCTTGGACAGCGACCTGGTAAAAGTTGCAGGAAACTGCTGGATGCAGGCCGCTTCCAACCTGGAAGCCACTTGGTCAGGCCTATGTTCAGCAGTGGACGTCCTGTGGCAAACATTCAAACATGAAAATATCCATAAATACTCACAAACTTTCGCATATATATTGACGTCTCTGAGTGCAGCAGAAAGACTCGAGGTTTGCAGAAGACCTGCATTGCAAATGACTTGGACCACAGAAACCATCTGAAATAAAACACACACGGCCGGAGGGTAGAAACCTGAAATTTCCCAGGCTGATATTAAGGCATAAATCCAAAACGAAGATACCATATTGCGACTGCTTTTCATTTAGATTTTAAGTACCAATGGCTGCCCGTCAAGGGAACTTAACCTAAAACTATGAGAATAATAACTAAGCTCTTTAACTAAGTATGATCATTATCTTACAGTCACGCGTTTCCTACCAAAGAAGACCCGGGTTCGATTCCCGGATGAAATTAGTCGAAGTATCTTAGACTCCAACTAGGCTGTAGCTTATAGAAAAGAAGAAAAATTATTCAGAACCATGCATGCATATCAAAAGTAAACGATGGTACATTCTTACCGGTTTATTACGATTCTCGATTTTAACGTATTAGCAGGAGTAATCTAAATAAAAAATGTTTATAGAAGCAATGAATAACTGATGACACAATATTTCTTCGTTTTACCACAGTAAAAATTACTCAGTATGTTTTACCCTTTTTGTGACAAATTCGCTAACTTATAAAAAGGGCAAGGGTGTGTCTATAACCTCAGGTTATAATTATAACATGATAAGCAAAAATAAGGTCTAAGGTGAGCACAATTACTTAGTAAAATAAAATGAATAGTAAGATAGTTGATAAATATTTATTATCATATCTGTAGAATATACTTACAGCTTTCGTTTCCACCCTTTGGGTAATAAATAAATAATATAAATAAATAATAAATATTGGACAACATCACATACATTGCTCTGATCCTAAGGTAAGTAGCTAAAGCACTTGTGTTATAGAAATCAGAAACAACGACGGTACCACAACGCCCAGACCCGAGACAATATAAAAAAGTTCGTTTTCCACATTGACCCGACCGGGGATCGAACCCGGGACCTCAGAGATGGCGGCGCCATATACAGTGCGGCGTGCTCGCCTCTCGGCTACGGAGGTCGTCAATGGGTAAGCTGGCAGCTAGCAGCCTAATCTGAGATTCTACAAAGGCGCCCTTGCGGCCCTAGTCTAAACATGTTCCAGGTGGGACATGCTAGATTTTATTTATGAGTTTGTGAATTTATGTCTATTGTTCAGTGATGTTAAGAGAAATATCGTATAGGAACCTGCGTTGATAACACAAAGCAAGAAGCCATGGTTCAAAAATGGTCTAATTTTGTCTGTCTGTCTTTAAGGAAGTCTGATGGCAATTGCTTTAAAATTAACAAAACTTTCTGTATACATATAAAAAGTAATATATCCTTCCACCTAGCATTTTATCTGTACAGATCGTTAGGTAAAAGTGGCATAAATAATTTCTGGAGTAGATTTACTGCTTAAACTTTATACTGTGCCACTATTTTTTTCCTTTGATTTATGTTGTGCCTACTGTATTGGTAAGGGGATTGATGAATCTTTTATTAGACCCTTCAATGTCGGCGAATACTTATTGCTATTTCGTATTCAGATTACGTTTTTCTTAGATATTTGTAGCTTAACCGAAATTGTATTCTCCACTTTCATTGTAAAAATAAATATCATGCAATCAACAAAAATTGCTAGGCAAAAAATGTTTAAAAATACCTACCTCTTCAGATTACTTGACCGCTGTATGTTATTATTACTTAAAATATATAAATAAATATTGGACAACATCACATACATTAGCTAAGTAGTAAGTAGCTAAAGCACTTGTGTTATAGAAATCAGAAACAATGACGGTACCACAACACCCAGACAGAAAAGTTCATTTTCTACATTGACCCGACCTGGGACCGAACGTAGAACCTCAGAGATGGTAGCGCTATTTAAAGTCCGGCGTGCTCGCCTCTCGGCTTCGGAGGTCTTCAAAAGTCTGCAATAATATCACACCAAGTTGGACGAACGTGGGTAAACATGATACAGCTTTGTAGAACAAGTTCCACGTAGCTCTACACATTTAAACATGAATACGCCATTCAGATTGTCCAGAGACCATTAACACTAAGTAGTATTACCATTTTGCACCAAGACATGCAGTTCAGAGAACTTGTTAACTAACATAACATGCTTGCCAGTGTTTTTAGGTCAGTAGTGAAATTAACTGCGTCTCTATACAGCGTTTTGTTTGGTTAGTTCTTTTATTTTTTAGCAGGTTCCACATTTATTTATCAAATGAGGTGCTCGTAGCTCATTGGCGGCCGCGCTTTGGTATCGATTTCAAAATTTAAGCAACCAACGCTGATGACTGGTGACCACTCCAACCATATTTAGTGATATTTATCACGAGCATCCCCATGCTTCGGAAGGCATGTTAAAAGTCGGTCCCGGCTAATATCGCTTGATACTGGACGTGAAGCCTAGTCAGAGGCCTTGTGGCGGCTTGATATCATCTGACACCCACCCCTCCACCAATCCTTACTAGGCCCGGTGGTGGAGTATGGCCCAAACCTCATAGTTGAGGTGAGGACCGTGCCCTACAGTGGGACGCATAAAAGCAAACTTTACTTTACTTTTATTATTCAAATACATTTTAGTTCCGTACCGTGGTTTAAGTCATTAGTGTTTTATCCGCGGGTCGTGAGTTCAAATCCAAGCACGAGTTTCCAAACTTAAAATCTGTGTTTTGGATTTTATCCAATTTTGTGGCGTCGAAAGAAATATCACTTCAAGGGAACATGCATACCTCCGACCTTTGACGACTTCCATAGCCGAGAGGCGAGCGTGCTGGACTGGGCGTCGCCGCCATCTCTGAGGTTCCGGGTTCGATTCCCGGTCGGGACAATGTGGAAAATGAACTTTTCTATATTGTCTCGGGTCTGGGTGTTGTGGTACCGTCATTGTTTGTGATTTCTATAACACAAGTGCTTGAGCTACTTACTTTAGGATCAACAATGTATGTAATGTTGTCCATGTTGACTTATACCTACCTGATACCATGGGTATGAACCATGGTGAAATTTGTTTGCTTGCTTTCTCTAAGGTTTAAGAAGGTCTGATGATATTCACGTTAAATTTTGTTACTAGATTTGTTCCATACAGGATTTTTATCAAACGTACTTCGACTTGGAAAGAAAATAGTGTGCTAGAAGGACGAAATCAGCTCTTATAGTCACGTTAGGTTAAGGCATTTTATAAAATAAGTAATGAGTTCTTGAAAAGTAAGACAGCGACTTTTTTTAGGTATTTACTTTTTAAAAAGTATTTATTGTCTTAATAACTTTCTATATTCTAGTACATATTACAAAAATTGAATATGCTTTATCACCTAGATAATATATTGAATTTGAACTACTTCGATGTTGTGTAGTAAAATTTGTTCGTAATGATGAGCTTTTTCAACAAAACCTGGCAGAAGTTTCTATTTCTTTAAAAAAAAACTAAACGTAGTGATGCTTATGCCACAGTCGGTTGCAAATTAGCAAAATTCGAAAATAGCAAGACCAACAGAACTACTTCAATATAAATTATACCCCGACATAACATCAAATGTCATCCTAGTTTTGAAATAAAGAATTAATATTTGTAACGAGGCACTAGGCAATGAATTATTGTCTACAAGGATACGTACCTTTCTGAATGCAATATTTCCAGATTTTTTATTTAGAACAGAGGATATTAATAGACGTTTTTTAAGACGGGATGATAATAAATATTTACGGCTACATCTATAGCAAGTCTTTCATCGTTCCAAAAGTAATTTTGTATAATTATTTACTATACACAGTAAATTGTCAGTAAGGCATCTTCCAATTCTGTCAAATTAAGCCAATTCCTACCAGGGGACGCTTGTATCACTACTACCGTCTACTAATGTCTAGAAATCCCCATACTTACCGATTATCCCCACAAAATCGTTTTCCAAATAGGTAATACCCGATTTCCGAACTCTCCCACACGTAGCGCGAACCTAACCTAAACAATACGCAATTGAGTTGTTTATACCTGTTCTCGCGATTTCCCAGAGGCCCGTATAATAGAACAAGTGGCGTGGACGTGAGCCGAATCGCCTGAGCCAATGTATTGGGTCTAATTTTTGCACAAACATCGTATCGAGTGTAACGTAGTTTCCGTAGATTGATGGACGTCTCTGTGAAGTGCGAAAAATAGACGGAAATATTTTTGGGTCAATTTTGTGTGTGGGGCAATCGGAAATGTCCTTGTAGCCTGTCGATTTTCTAAATAAGACCGCGATTGCTTTGACTTACTTCACTAATCGACGATTAATAATGTGAACCGACTCTGTAACAAAATAGAGTCTATGTTTGTTTGTATTGCTTCGGTGGTAAGCGCTGTCACATTAATACCGAAGTCACTCATAGACAATAGTAATATAAACACACTGCGAAATAGAGGCTATATTTGTTTGTATCGCTTAGGTGATATTTAGAGCGATTCGCGACATTTGTAATAAGGGACAGGCTGAGATTAACTTATCATTAAAAATGCATAAGAACTGTATAAGAAGTTTATTAAAATGGCACTTATAAATAAACGCGATATACTTTTTTATTTCAGTCATTTTAATGCAGTTTAATTTAAAATACCCATTTAATAACTCTTATGAGACTACGCATGTAAAATAAAAATTTAACTAAATAAATGAATAAATAGATTGTTTTCACAATCACACCAATTATACATATAGCCCCAAACTAAGCAAAGCTTGTGCTATAGCGACTAGATAACGGATAAACATACTTAAATACGTTTATAAACATCCATGACATAGGTGCAAATCTATTACTATAACAACCGAATTCCTGGGATAATAACAAAATTCCTGGTATAGTCAACGATTTGTGTACTCGCCTTTATAAAACGTTGCACATTCTCAGACAACCCTATTCCACCCCACACCTTACCCGCTCGAAAATCACGGACAATTTTATAAAATTCCAAACGGGGTTTAAAAAAATAGTGTTAAGGCCCACTGTGGCGGAGTTTTGGTATAGGCTTAACGAGATTACACCCGTACAAAACCAGCAAAAAGTACACGAGTACTCCCGTCGGCGTCGCTCTAATTAAATGGCAAAAATCGGCTTCACTCGGCTTGACCTAGTTGTGGGGACAATCGAGCCGTGTTTGGGGCTAATACGTAAGACGCAGCGGCATGGATTTCCTTTTTTTTAAGTACCTGTTACGTTCAATACGATAGTAATAAGGTCATGTTGTGCCGTGTGGGGACGGCCGTAAAGAATACACTTCCCCACCGCCAGCAGGAGGCGTGTCGTAAGAGGCGACTAAATCGTGTAGCATGAGACGGGAAGCAGCGTCTGCGTGCGAAATAATAAAAAACTGCGCTCGCCAACCCGCCTGCCAAGCGTGGCGAGTATGGCAACCACCCCCCGATGACAGAAGTCACTGGGGGAGGCCTATGTTCAGCAGTGGACGTCCTGTGGCTGATATGATGAAGGACATGTTAGTAAAAAAAAAAGTTTGCCGTAACTCGTTCTGAAATCAGAGTTTACAAGAAAATATGACTTTTTATACGACCTCCGTAGCCTAGTAGCGAGCACGCCGGCTTTCCAATTGGAGAAATGTAGAAACTTTTCTATATTGTCACGGATCTGGTTCTTTGTTCCTGATTTCTATAACACAAGTGCTAGCTTACCTTACCTTAGGATCAGAGCAAAAACCCATGTGATGTTTTTAATATTTATTAATAATTTTTTTTAAACCTCGGTAACAGATGCTGATAAACAAGGTCTGATTCTAAGGTAAGTAGATAAAGAACTTGTGTTACAGAAGTAAGAAACAACGACGCTATCACAACACCCAGACCCAAGAAAATATAGAAAAGTTCGTTTTCTGCATTGACTCGACCGGGAATCGAAACCGGAACCTCAGAGATGGCGACGCCATGTAGTCCGGCGTGCTCGCCTCTCGTCTTTAGACACACAAATATTTGTTCGAGACCATGATTTCATATGATTAGGTTAATGTCACAATTCTTTTACATTTTAAACCATGCGCTTTATGAAAAATCGTCGGCGCTAGGCAATTTGAGACACGCAGTAATTAGCATGATTTTAATACTTTTTAATTACCCTCTCCGGTTTTTGCAGCAAGCTGTTTATTATATCACTCACTTCGTTATTTTTATACACCTTCCGGAAAGAATGTGGATTTATTTTTGTGCAAAAAGTAAATTAAAATCTTGGGAACTATTTAAATTTCATTAAAAAAACAATAACATCCAAATTTGTTTGCTATTTACGTATACGATATCACACCACTTGTTAGGTGCAATATACAGGGTGCTTATGTCAATCCTCGCCATATTTAGGGAGTTGATTAAGTATCTTATTCTGATCACGAATCAGTAAAAAAAAATACTTGAAAAAAAATTTTTTTTTTAAATATCTACTATTTTCATAATCGACCACTTTCGATACAGAATAGGTCCCCCAACGCAAACGGCTGCTATCCGGCGGCGCCGTGATAAGCGAGCGATCCGCGTAGCTCGATGGGTGCCGCAGTGAAAGATTATTGCAGTATTGCAATCCACTGTACAGTTGATGTCATACGGAAAGTATTCGTTATAAATTCCATTTTGTTTTGTATTTTTTTTTGGTGCATAATTCGTTTATATAAGTCATAATAGGTCACCTCAATAGATATGGCGAGTATTGAAATCAGCACCCTGTATAAGAATAACATCGTGACAAAACTAGATAATATCTCATTTAGATAATGCCATGGAGAAATTTGGTTTGATGGGCTGTGGCGGTCTCATGGCAATTGCTAAAAATATAAGAGCAGATTCTCTCCTTTCATTGTAAAAATTAATATGTCACAATCAACAAAAATGGATAGGCAAAAATGTTTTAAAATACCTACCTCTTCAGATTACTTGACCTGTTTGTTATTAATACTTAAAAATAAATAAATACAAATCAATATTGGACAACATCACATACATTGCTCTGATTCTAAGGTAAGTAGCCAAAGCACATGTGTTATAGAAATAACAACAATAGGAAGAAGTTATTACCTACTGCCAAACGAGGGTTGTGTTTATTTTCTTTTCAATAATTATACTTATATACTGTAAGTAGTTAGAGGACTAATAAAAATATGTTTTTAAAGTACTATGTATAATTGGCCCTCTAATTCTAAACAATATAATAATGAGAAAACTTTATATTTATTATTATTATATTTAAAAATCCTGCTTTTTAAATATAATAATAATAATAATAAATCTCGCTCTTTGGCGTTCTTTGAGGAAGTCTTACGTCGAGAAGTGGACTGCAATAGGCTGAAATAATGATGATAAAATATTTTCTTACTTTCTGGGCTTTGCGTGTCAGGAAGTTCTTATATCTTCGATGTTTAACAAAATAATATACCTAGTCACAAACTATAAAATAATATAGTTATTAATACGTCTTGTGCAATAAAATTTTCAATAAATATTTCAATTAAGATCCTTGAAGCTTACTTTACAATTTTACGTTCCAATTCACTAATTTATAAAAAATAAATAAAAATATTCTACAAAACTTAACGCCAGCGTAACTCAAAGTGAAGTGTAATAAAACGTTCTTGGCGAATTCATGAAGACGAGTCACACTGAAAATTGATGCAGTAGGCTTACACTAAGCGACTTTATTTGGTAGGTCATATCTTCTAGTTCCATGAAATTGATTATTTAATTTAGTTGGATAGAAAAAGTGAAACCGTAGATACAACTTAAAACGTTTAAAAACAAAAATTAACCCAGTGGCTTTAGGAAATAAGAGAATAAAAAAACAAACAAAACAATTTTCCTACAAATATAAACAATAAGAATAAATAAAAACAAGAAAAACTGACTTTGTCGTTATTTTTAGTATTTAAGTCGTTTTATGTCGGATTTTTTTTTTTCTCTTTTACATACTAAAGACGTCATACTAGTTTCAATGCGTTTTTTCGCAAACGTCCGTTTCTGGAATAATGGAAGGAAACTTCGATTTTAAGGTCTCAATAGATGTATGAGAAATGAAACTGTTAGGTTTGGCGTTAAGGAAAAGGACATACTGCTTACATCTCTCTACTATGTCAGGTTAAGCGCAAGATGTAAATAAAATTTCAGTTTTCATAACTTTAAATTTTCAAGTAAACTTCTAAAGTCCAGAAGAGACTTAGTCGTCTGGAAGTAATTTTATACATTATACAGCTCAGGAGTGTAACTTGTGGACTTTGTGTCTGATCCGCTAACTCAGAACTTCGACTAAAATCCTCGATAGGAGTAATCAATATTTTTATATCGCTGGATATTAGTTTTAAAACTACGCGTTGATAAAAGGAAAAAAGGAAATATAGAAAAAGCCTTATTTTTATCAATTTACTAAACGTTATTGTCGGACGTGCAATGGGCTATTTTTTATTTTAAAGTTAAGTTTAGTTTGATTTTATAGTTTAGTTTAGTTTAGTAGTAGTATTTCTATCATAAAAGTAGGCCTATATGATAAAGCATCTAAAAAACACGGTTTCTGCTGCAAAATGTTGCTTTTTAATTTTAAAAATATTGATTTTAACAGCTGATTACACAGTTTTAAGAACAAGATTAGATCGACTTCATTTAGAACTAACACACCCTTAAGGACACCGTTAGGAATAAAGGGTCTTTTTAAATCGTATGCGTTAAAACAATGGATAATAAATGAGTTTTAGTGACACAATAAGAGTAAATTTTCTTCAGTCACCCTTAGAAATTTCTCGTTTCATTTGCCTCGCATAATTATTGCAAATGATTCTGGTTCATTGCGCACAAGGGCTGCTACTAGTTTTTTTTTCTCTTTTTTAAATATTTAGTATTTTTAATGATTTGTGTCTTTGCCTGTTGTCTCTTTAAACATTATGGTAACAGTTTTCATACTCATATTCATTTATTGCGTCATAAGTGTATAATGTGTAACATTGTGTGAGATCATACTTATGGACGCTGTAAGGGTATTGCATTCTTATTTTTGTTTAGAAATACAATATTGAAAATTTTTGTTTTTAGCAATTCCATGCAATGTTTTAATTGAAGATAAATAATACTTGAAAAAACATCATCAACCTCAGGTGGGACTCGAACCCACGTCCCATCGCAAGCCGGGCGAGTGTTTTACCAACTAAGCTACCGAGGACGTCACGTGACACGGTTCGAGTCCCACCTGAGGTCGATGATTTTTATTCAAATGTTATTTAACTTCAATTAAATACAATATTATTATTATTATTTATTTATAAAATCGTCATATTTAAAATTCAAAATAAAAATAGTCATATTAAATTCGTTAAATAAAATAAATAAAAGTATGTATATCATGTCAAACGACACGAGATTCATCTAAACTAAGATTCAATTATATTACAGAAGAGGATCACGCAGATTTAAACAGTATGTCAAGTAGGTATAGTTTTTGTGTGGAGGGTCGTTTTTTTTTCGTTTTATTAGTAGGTAGTGGTAGTAGGTACTTACAGTAAAGTAATAATAGGACGACTAACTTGTTTTTCTTCGTCTATCGGGTAGATTAAAAGTATAATTCAAATTTTCACCAACAACCCCTAACTTTTAAGGAACCCTTAAATATTTTTAAGGGACACTTACCGGGTTTTTACGTTTCACGAACCGTAAGGTATCACCTAGCTCTTAAAAGACCTATACTTTAGGGGCACAAATATTGACTCCCTAACGTTTAGGTGACAGTTGTGTCATGCGTTGGAAGTTGAGGTTAAATTTTTCGTTTGCTTTGACTTTGTAGATACAAAACAGTTACTTATTGTTTAAAATGGAAAGTCAACTAGAGTTATTATTTGAGAGCCTGAAAGTGTTGAGGCTTTGGAATTAGTGACCAGTCAAAATTTAATTCAAGTAGTTATTTAATAAATCTAGAGTCAAAACGCAAGAGTCGCTTCAAAACTGGCCTTCCAAACAATTCAAAGAAAGAAACAAACGGAACGGATATTATCGTCTAATGTCACTGTCCAACGCAATTGAAAGAATCTTTTTTTTTGTAAGGATGGTAATGGTTCATCGCATGCAGCCTACAACAAATACGATAAAAAACTAATTTTGAATTGAAATTGAAATGAAATGAAATGAAATGAAATGAAATGAAATTCTTTATTCTGTATATAGGCCCTCTTCCGGGCACTTATACACGTCCCAACATATAACTTAGCCCTACCACCGCTTCGGGACAACATATCGGCTGGTGATGAGAAGAAACGGCGCAAGAAACTCAGTCACCTTTGTCAGCCTGATTTTATTACAGGAAATACAATTACAAGATAGTGTATGTGCGAGCTAGGCAGGCTATTAAGTCCATGCACTCTTGTCGTTCAAGTAATCTTCAACTTTGTAGTATCCTTTTTCCATAAGAATTTTTTTAATGTGGTTTTTGAACTCATAAACAGGTAAGTCAACAAGAGTTTGTGGTACTTTATTGAAGATTTTTATACATTTCCCCAAAAATGAATTACCCACTTTCTTTAATCTGAAGCTCGGAACGGCAAGTTTATGTTTATTTCTAGTATTATAATGATGAGAATCACATTTAAGGCTAAACGAACTTAGGTTTTTTCTAACGTACATAATATTGTCAAAAATGTATTGTGACGCTACTGTTAATATTTTAATATCTTTAAAGACCTCCCTCAGAGAGTCGCGAGGCCCAAGACAGTATATTGCACGTACAGCTCTTTTTTGCAACACAAAGATTGACTCAATATCAGCAGCTGAGCCCCATAGCAATAGACCATACGACAACAAGCTATGAAAATAACTAAAGTATACTAGTCTTGCCGTTTCGACATCAGTTATAAGCCTTATTTTCCTCACAGCATTGTCTAAATGTATGGAGTATAATGAGGAAAGAAATATTTTTACCCTTTAAACAATAAGTAGTGTTCATTCAATGACATATCCATGCTCATTTATGTAGCCTAACATGTGACTGAAAATGTATTTAAGAACTGTATATTATACCATGTTGGATGCAAATAAATAAATCTAAATCTAGGTAACTGTTCTGTATCTACAAAGTCAAAGCAAACGCAAAATTTAACCTCAACTTCCAACGCATGACACAACTGTCACCTAAACGTTAGGGAGTCAATATTTGAGCCCCTAAACTATAGGGGGTCTTTTAAGCGCTAGGTGATACCTTACGGTTGGTGAAACGTAAGAATCCGCTATGTAAGCCTTAAAAATATTTAGGGGTTCCTTAAAAGTTAGGGGTTGTTGGTGAAAATGGGCATTAAGAGTTCACTTAGGATAAGAGTCCCTTACTAAGGGGAAGATTTAGGTATTGTTGGTAAAAATGGGCATAAGACACGTATTCTTCCTGTTTGTACATAATCAAAATATTGCAGAGATATATTTGAAATGTCGCATGACTTGACGACTAGGTACAATTTCTACTTAGAAGTGACGTCACGAATCTTCTCTCCCGAACATTGACGCGCTTTATAAAGATAAAGCTAAATGTTGAGCAAAGGCTCAACATTAATAAAAATGAAAACGAAATATTATTATCAAATAGTATGGTACCGTCGTTGTTTCTGATTTCTATAACACAAGTGCTTTAGCTACTTAACATTGGATCAGAGCAATGTATGTGATGTTGTCCATTATTTATTATTATTATTTATTTATTAAATAGTTTTACTATCACATATTTCTTTTTTAAAACGTGGCAACCCTGACCACGATTAACTTTTTTAATGAAAGTGTGGAAATAAAACCGAGAACGTTCGTAATTCATTTCTTATTGTTGGCAACACTGAACGGTAAGTGTTCGAGGGAACGGACAAAGGCATACTTTTTAACATCTTACATTTTCTTGTTTGCAAAACTCCGGCCTTAATTTAAAACTGTTAATTGCAGATGCTTAATTTATAGACGTAGGCAAGCGAATTCGTTTCAACTTTTTTTTACAAAATTACTTGACTGGGCTGAACCATAATGAAACACAATGTTGATAGTTTCGATTCCCGGTCGGGTCAATGTAGAAAACGAACTTTTCTATATTGTCTCGGGTTTGGGTGTTGTAGTCCCGTCGTTGTTTCTGATTTATATAAAGTGCTTTTGCTACTTACCTTAGGATCAGAGCAATGTATGTGATGTTGTTCAATATTTATATTTATAGTTTCATAATGATCTCAGCCTATTGCTGTCCACTGTTAAACGTAAGCCCTCAAAGAGCCGGTTTTTTCCGGTTTAATAATTCACCCACTGCCACCTTTCTAAGGTCCATGAAGCTGGGGTTTCATACACTACGTTTGCCAAGACGTGGTTTCTACTCGAGAACCTGTTTTCTCCACCTATCATTGGTTCTGTGTGTTAATTAATTTACCTAAAAAATTCAACTGCCGCAGGAAATCTAAGTCCAATCACTATCCTGGTGACTAATTCCAATCTATCGGAGCCACTACGGAGCGAATTTATTATTTATGTATTAACCGATATTTGACGAGCAACGTCAAATATCGGTGAAACCGATATTTTATTAATTATATTCAAGAGATTAGCAATTATAGTTGAGGTGAAATAGCTTGTCTTCGCATTACATTGCTTGTTCATTTATACTCGCCAGAGGCAGTCTAATTTTTCAAATAAAATTTCTTCTTCCATAAACATATTTTGATAATATAATTGTTTTTTTAATAAAAATTTAAGCTTATGTTACGATTCAGTGATTACGCCGTCATTGCCACAAACTAAGTAATTATTTTTTCTTAATTAAAGTCAAATATTGCTTTTAATTGATCTTTATGTCCATAAATTATCATAATTTATCTGCTTTTTTATTACTGTTTTTTTCGGGCACTTAGACACGTCTTTAAAATATAAGTTTTAGTATAGGTTAAATAACTATACTAAAAATTATATTTTAAAGACACGTCTTTAAAATATAAGTGCCGCTCGTATAAGTGTATGCTCGGAAAAAAAGATAACAATTGAATATTAATGGACCCGCCACACAATATGTTTACGCGATCTGAACGAGAGGATTAAGAGACTGCAATATTTATTGTCTCGTGATGAGAAATGGCAATAAGCAAGAAAAGTCACCTTTGTCAGCCGTAAATGCCATAATAAGAATTAAATGCATAAAATTGTGTCCAATGCAAACATTTTAGGTTTTCCTACTTTTAATTTAATAAAAAAAGCATGACAGTTCCCCATTAAGTAACGTACTTTGCATATCGGTTTAAAGTTAATATATACATTTTTTTTAGGTAGTCTGCTTAGTCCGGCTTGCACGGAAATGTTTAGTTAAATTAATAACTCTGAGTTTTCTGACTCAGGGTTAGTTCACTAAAATTTTAACTCAGAATTTATGTTGCACCTATCGAAAATAACCCAGAGTCAACTAACCCAACAATTATATTTTTCATGATGGCAATTATTTAAAGTCAACGTCCCGATCATTCATTCGGCTAATATCCGGCCAAATACAATAGAATGAATGATAAGTGATATAAGTATGCTTCTCTCTTTCAATCTACAATGGTTTGCATACGTCTATTTCTTTATGTCAAATTTGAAATTACATGAAGTTTGAGTCTTGTAATTTTGACTGGTTTCATTCATTG
This sequence comes from Anania fuscalis, assembly GCA_950371115.1. Classification (NCBI taxonomy): domain Eukaryota; kingdom Metazoa; phylum Arthropoda; class Insecta; order Lepidoptera; family Crambidae; genus Anania; species Anania fuscalis. Next base: position 12,489,191 of record OX493344.1, read on the forward strand.
TTTGTTGACAAATCGGAATTATCGTGTTATTATTTTGTGAAATATTGAATCTTGGAATCATAAAATGGAAAAGAAATCTCGTTTACGTGGGCCTAATTCTGCAAGAAGCGAAAGTTAACTACTATGTAAATAGCAAAATATAAGCAAATAATTGAAAATAAAAAAAACCGATGGCGCTAACCTAGTACAAAAACAAAAGCTTCGATGGAAGTAGTGAAAGAATTTAATCTCATCTTTGTAAATAAAACAAATATTTATAGCAAACTTTAACACACAAACCCACAAGCAAACAAGTTTGACATGAGTAAACCCGGAGTTAGGAAGCTAACCTTTCAATTTCAACGGGTAAAATTTTTAATGATTTAACCTATGGTTTACTCTTAACTCGTATCTTTGCAAGACAAATTATTTATTTTACCCTGGCGAAGCAACTAACTCAGAGTTATTTGTGTTAACTCTAGAACGTGCAAGTGGCCCTAAGGGACCTATTTGTATCCGCCAGGAAAAAATCCGCTTACAATTTTTTTTTTAATTTTAGAAATATCACCTCTTTTTCTGAGAGAGCGCAATGTCTATTTTTTTCTGAGAGAGTCCAATGTCTTACTAAGCACCTAAAATTAAAAATAATAGAATTTTTCATTTTAAAAGTAAATAAAACATTAACAGTGGTGATATTTCTAAAATAAAAAAAAACATATCTTGTAAGCGGCTGACAAGCGTTTTTTTTCCTGGCGGGTAAAAATACGTCCCTAAGACGATTACCTAAAAAAAATTTTATATCCATCTGGCCTGGACCACCCTGTATACGCTTGCAAGTTACTGTGGGTACCGCAGTACCGTCTAGTCATGAGAGCCGTTGTTTGTCTCTAGAGGTACTTTTCCAACTCATTTGGCTCGTGAGAGGAACACGTAACGGGTATGTAAAGCGTGGGAGAGGTGGCACATTCCCTTTGAAATGCTTAGGATGAAGGTAAGAAAGGCGAAGTTTGAAGCTGGATAAATTAAGAAGCGGTCGGGTAAAAAGTGTTTTCGTATGATCACTAAATACTACAGCTGCTTCTGGGTAAAGGTCTTGCGTTATTTCAATGTTTTAAGACCAACATAAATAAACATAACCCTCGTTTGGCAGTCGGGTAAAAAGGTGTCCCATATACATTTATTTGTCATAGTCTACGGATATCATTTATTTGGGTTTTTTTAATTTTGGGTCCATTATTATTTTTGGATTATCGAATTAATTACACTTTGTATAAAAATTAAAATCTTTTTGATTCTGATACCATGAAAAATGTGACATGAAAAAAAGTAATAAAAAAGGCACTATTCATTGTTTTTTAGCCACCTAAATGCTTACTTGTTCAGATGCTCATCAAAATTGATAAGTACATATTATTTATTAGTTTAATTACAAAAACATACAATAATAATGTACTTTACATAACTTTATGATACTAAGGCCCGCTTGCACGAAAACGTTTAGTTAAATTAATAACTCTGAGTTTACTAACTCAGGGTTAGTTTAGTAAAATTTTAACTCAGAATTTATGTTGCACCTCGAAATCAATCGAAAATAATCCAGAGTCAACTAACCCCACAATTTTTCATGATGGCAATTATTTAAAGTCAACGTCCCGATCATTTACTCTGCTTATATCCGGTCGGATATATTTGGTGAGTGACGTAAGTATGACTAAAACTACTCTAAGACTTCTCTCTTTCACTCTACAGTGATTTGCATACGTCTATTTTTCTATATGAAATCTAAAATTACATGAAGTTTTGGGCGTGTAATTTTGACTTTTATTCATTGTTTGTTGACCAAAGACATTTTATTAGAAATACAATATCTTTGTTGTTGACAAATCGGAGTTATCGTGTTATTATTTTGTGAAATGTTGAATCATGCTTACATTAAATGGCAAAGAAATCTCGTTTACGTGGGCCTAATTTTACAAGTAGCGAAAGTTTTTACATTTTAATATAATAGCTAAATATAAGCACATATAATTGAAAATAGTAAAATAAATAACCTAACCTAGTATAAAAACAAAAAGCTTAGTTGGAAGTAGTGAAAGAATTTATCTCATCTTTGTAAACAAAATCAATATTTATAGCAAAACTTTAACACACAAACCCACAAACAAACTTTTATCATTAACATAACCTCCAAGTTTGACATAAGTAAACCTGGAGTTAGGAACTTAACCTGCCAATTTCGACGGGTTTAATTTTTAACGATTTAACCTATGGTTTACTCCTAACTAGTATCCGTGCAAGGCAATTATTTATTTAACCCTGGAGAAGCAATTAACTCGGAGTTATTTGTGTTAACTGTAGAACGTGCAAGCGGCTCTAAATAGAACTAATGTAAAATCAATTAAGAGTAGCACAAAGTTGATTAGCTTTCTTATTTTGTAATTCTGATAATATCAAAAATAAAACTCGCTCTTATCGCCGTGTTACAGACAAATTCAAAGCCTTTTGACAAATTATGTATTGTATTTTACAAATAATTTTTTGCCCTATCTCAATTACTCCGTTGTAGTATAGATGTTTCTTTGTCGGCTTTTGTACAATTTTTGTATTGATATAAAATCACAATCTTACGAGTAAAGTAAACGGTATTCGATTGTCAACTTATTATGTTTGTATGATGTACGTATGAATAAATACCTTTGACGGGGCCCTTTGAATCAACGCGGGACGTAGGGTTGCCTCCGATGTAGTACATACAAAATTGAATTAAATAAATTGTATTTCTTTAAAAAATCACACTCTTCGCCACATGTATTAGAAGCGTTGTTTAGGTATAGATAGTCCCTAAGCTTACACTTGAATCCATTAAATGACATTTATTATTAAAGTACAAATGTTAATGCTCATTACACATCACACAAACACTTGCCCCTTGCAAGATTCAAACCCGCGACCACTTGGCTTTGTGGTCCGGAGCGCAAACCACAAGGTCGATCAAAGTAAAGACCAACAAGGTCTTCTAATTAGAAGACAGTCGCCTGTATCTATAACTAATTAATGTAACTGTGATGAAGTAATTAAGCTTGTTGGTAATAAATATTTTTTTCCAATTTAAGAGTATCACTTTACACCTCAGTTTAGCAAAACAAAAGATAATTATAAATATTATTGTTCCATAATACATTAATCGAAAAATACCTTAGTAGGTAAATAATATGAGGTCAATTTTTTTAAATTCAAAATCCACAGCTTTTCAAAAAGTTACCATTCACATGTATACATAACTAACAGCCACTAATGGATTCTATATATACTTATAAACAACTTTAAAAATAACAGATAAAGGGAGAAGGATTTTACAGAAAAAATATTAATTAAGTAAAAAAACGAATGAAAAAAAAAACTAAAAGAAAACTTGCTCGCATTAATGGGTCTCATCTGCCAAGCTTTTAATTTACTTTTTTTGACAACCCTACGACCCCGGTGAATCGTATCGCGGCTCATGGATCATTTTCAATTACAAAGCTCACTGGTCTGTTGTCGGGCTGACAGTGACGTTGATCCTCTACCCAAAGCAGGGACAGGATAAACTCCCATCTGAATAAAGCAGTAGACGAACGACGTTTTTGGTATGTAGATGAACACTCAGCAAACATGTATTCCTACATCTTACACATGAGGGGCACAAATAGGTTATCGAATAGTTTGGGAACGAGAATGGATCATAATGGACCTCGTCAGGGGTAATAATCGTTACAAATAATAAATTCATCATGTTCTCCACACCGTTTTTGGTGACGGCGACTCGTAAATGTTCATCTGCAGGGCTAGCATGCGCAACACCATAAAATTTTGTCGTCGCATTTTATCGACTTTTGACGTAAATATGTCATTTTGTCTTCGACGATAACAAAGAAAAAAACAAAATATCATGGCAATGCCGTGTTATAACGTAAAAATAAGTGGCTAGGAATAACGGGAGACCCTGAAAATATTGAGAAAAAGGATTCGAGACGTCTGTGATCCGTTAGGTTAGGGAAAACGACAAAATTATCGTCGAAGACAAAATTTGTCTTGTCTATCGATAAAATAACCGATGCGCGCATGCTAGCCCTGCTGGTCAACAAAATAAGCCTTGATATGACTTGCAAAGCCGAACTTCGACCAGAAGACATGACCGCAAGGCTCACAATATAGCTGGCCTAATGAATTGTATGTATACCTATAAGAGGGTTTGGGTCGAGTCTTTCGTAACTATTGTCCACACCAGTGCGTACAAAATGACGCCATTCCGGTATAAGACGGGCAAGCTCTTCCCAATCATTCGTCGAAATGTTGCAGACCACAAGATTACGTTTCAGCACGTCTTTATAGCGCAGGTATTGACGGAGGTCAATTTCCTATTATTTATATTAGTTATTTGCGTTTCCTGCATGAGATTTCGGAGTAGAAGACTGCCACAAGCAATCTACAATCATCCTTGCGTACAACGTATCTACTTCAGCTCAAATAATAAACTAGATTGTTCCCGTAACTTCATCTGCGTAGACCTCAGAATGGGGCTAGAGGAGCAAATAATCATCCCACAGAAACACAGAACGGGATAAAAATATCCTATGCATTAATTGTGTGCGCGTGGTTTTTTAATAATAAGTATACGTTTGATTTGAATTTGATTTAATGTTTCGAGCGTGAGTATAACTCAGACAAATGCTAAATTTTCCCTCAGACATAAATATGCACCGGATGTTTTGCATAATTAAAGTAATTAAAATTAAATTAAATAAAGAATTTACAAAAATGTTATGTAAGTAGGTATAAGGATTAACATTAAAGCTCGTACACATTCGCACTCATTAAACCATTCATTCAGACCCAGACATTCACCCACATGCAAGTATTCTCTTTGATTTTATTTTTTCTTCTTTACATAGGTAATATTTGTTCTATGTAATTCTCCCTTTGATTGTGTTTTTAAAGATGTTTATTAGTATAATTATATAGAATTCATTATTGGCTGTAAGTTACGTATAAATATGAATTGTAACTTTTTTAAGAGCTGTGGATTTTGAATAAAGAAAAGAAAATGTGCAGAAATGGCTTTGTATTTAACTAACAAAAATGTAAAATAACAACTTGTGAATCTTTGTGCATGTCATGAAGTTCTTGCTGGTCCAATTATCGCATACCGTCTTATAGAAGCATCGTGTATAAAAGAAAACTGCATCCTGAGTTCTTTGCGTGAAACTCAGAAAAATACATCCAATCCCGGAAATTTAAACAGACTCTGATTGCACAATCTGCAGCACATTTTGTTCCTGATTCTCCAGAATCGCCCTCCCATTTGCACTAACTTACAAGTACAATTTGTGAAAGCAAACACTATTCCTCGCAAAGACGCCGGTTAAACCAATTTTCATCGCCATCCTCCGAGCTTAATAAGCTTTAGTTTCTTGAAAGCTCGCTTTGAACATTCAGGGACCTGTTATATTTGTTTTTCATTTGCTCCAAATAAGCGTGGATAGTGATAGCTGGACGAGGAAATCGCGATTGTTTATTTGATAATAATTTACATTGCTTGTCAACTTCTTCCTCTGCGCCCATTTCTTCGTGTAGATACATGATCAATTCTATATGAAAATATCTTGATTGGACTTAATCGCGGATTCGTAATTTTGCCGATCGAGTATATTTGGGCTTTCGTGTCGATTCCTTACTTATAGGCCATAGCAGACAGTGTGGTGGAAACATTTTCTACTAAGTTCTTATATTTCCGACACTTCTTCACAAGAAGTTGTCACTTAAGTTGTGATACCGTACTTGTTTCTGATTTCTATAACACACGTGCTTTAGCGACTTATCTTAGGATCGGAGCAATGTATATGATGTTGTCCAATACATCTGTTAGCAATTATGATAGACAGACGAATAAGATTTAAAATTACATCGCAAGTCATGCATTAGCTTTTCCAGACTAACCTATCTTGAACCTATCGATAAATAATTCTTAAACCTTATCGTCCCATCACTAGAGTAAACGTTCGTAATGAAAGCCGTAAGCGAGCATGATTGGAGTTATTTACGGCAGTTTACAGTGTAAATGATACAAATGATCGCAAGGGTTTTTGTATTGTTACTGTATAAACGATGCCCAGCGGGTATTTGCTTGATCCTTTTTATTTTTATATTAACTGCGAGGCTGGAGTGCGATACAAAGCGAGTAGCGAACTTGTTAAAATACGCTTTTGATTTGTAAAAAGTAGTGTTCATTGAACTCATTGAACAAGATTTGGGTCTCTGAGATAATGGGAAAGATAAAAAGCGTAAGCGTAACAATATGAGTAAATGTGACTTATTATACACTTTTGGGTTCTCATCATGTCAGCCTGCGGCAGTCCACTGTCGGACATAAGCCTTCCCTAAAAAGCGCCAAAGAGCAAGATCTCCCGCTTTTTCATCTTAACCTTGGCAGCCATCTTCCTAAGGGTGCCGGTCCGTCGAACTTAGCCGTCTTACAATACGTTTGCAGAGACGTTGTCTCTCTCTATCGTCAAACCCATTTTCCGCGACAGATATACTCTGGTTGCTACCTACTGTTTGATATTTGAGTAAAGTGTCACGATTTCGCAATGACTGGTTTTAGTAGACAAAAATTTAAGTGGCTATCTCATAACGCTCTATCGGCATGGACTTTCTTCTTTACACTATAAAAAACGCAAATGACGGAATGGCTCAGATAGAAAAGAGACGTTCAAATGCACCCGTGATCGACGAATCAATCAAAGTATACGCTAGAAAATTTATTGAAGATCTTCCTGCTGTTCCAAGTCATTATTGTAGAAAAGAAAGTACTTGAAAGTACGTTTACCTGCCACAAGAATTCAAAAACTTGTCTAATTTATATAGACTTTATTTACAAGAGTGCAGAAGTCAAGATTTTCCGTCATTGGCTGAAACTACCTTTACGAAAATGTTTAAAGAGGAATACAATATTCGCTTTCACACACCTAAAAAAGATAAATGCAGTCTTTGCATCGCTTATGAAAACAATCCAGAAAAAGAGCCAACAGATATTATAAATATGAAAGAACACAAGGAAGAAAAGCAAGCCACATACCTAAGATTCAAAATTCATCAAAACTTACTGGATAAAAACACTGTTGTTTGCAGCTTTGATCTCCAGAAAGTATTGAATACCCCATACGGAGAAAGTATGTTATTATACTACAGTCGTAAATATGCCATGTATAACTTAACAATGGATACTTTGGAAAAGCTAGATAGGTAATAATAAATAAATATTGGACAACATCACATACATTGCTCTGATCCTAAGGTAAGTTGCTAAAGCACTTGTGTTATAGAAATCAGAATCAACGACGGTACCACAATACCCAGACCCGAGCCAATATAGAAAAGTTCGTTTTCTACATTGGCCCGACCGGGGATCGAACCCGGAACCTCAGAGATGGCGGTGCAATTTAAAGTGCGGCGTGCTCGCCTCTCGGCTATGGAGGTACTATTTTACTCGGGTAATTAAACCCTAACATAACACCTTCTCTATTGCCTGCAGGGCTAGCATGCGCGCATCGGTTATTTTATCGATAGACAAGACAAATTTTGTCTTCGACGATATTTGTCGTTTTCCCTAATTACAGACGTCTCGAATCCTTTTTCTTAATATTTTCAGGGTCTCCCGTTCTTCGTAGCCACTTATTTTTACGTTATAACACGGCATTGCATGATATTTTGTTTTTTTCTTTGTTCGTCGAACGTCAAAAGTCGATAAAATGCCACGACAACAGTTTATCGTGTTGCGCATGCTAGCCCTGCTGAAGTCTTGTTTTTAATCTTATTTATTGCTGATGATCTGGTTGTTTCGCTATCAAATTATAAACGATACCAAATCAACTTAATCATTCGAAATTTGGTCGACCCAATTAAGAGCTGTGATACTACAGACATACAATAAGATTTTATATAAATCCCACTTTTTTTCTATTGATTACAAATATCTACTAAATTCTGTGACCACAGAATAGATACAGAGAAAGTATAATACTCATTTGCGTGCAATTCCACGAAAAGTGTTATAATAAAACGCAAGTGTGATAGAGGCACAGTTTACGCAACTCTAACAACGAGGAGGTTTGTACCTAACATAGCACAGAAAATACAGACAGGGGATTCTTTCTCGGTTATAGCTGTTTTTAGATACCCAATGTACGACGGTGAAAACTAATAAAACCTATTTGTATTTAAAATAGGCTCAATTATAATATTATTGAAAATTAAACACTTCTTAAGCGCTTTAACACGTCCCTATTACTTCTGTCCTACCACAATTGCTTTTTAATTCCCAAAGCGCCTTTGGGACAATTGTGGGCTAACGCCGAGAAGAAGCAGCGAAAGAAACTCGGTCACAATTGTCAGCTTCTTTTTAAATATCTTACATTATCAGATAAATGTACCTGTGCGAGCAGGGCAGTATTGTATTCCAAATATTTTTGTCTTATAAATAATTATTTACATTAAAATAATACTTTACTTTAAATTTAATCATAGGCAGTTCAAGAATAGATGCTGGAAATTTATTAAAAAAGCAAAAAAAAAATCCTCATATACGAACTACCTACCTTATGCAGTCTAAAATTTAGAACGGCAAGCTTATTCTTATTCCTTTTCCTTATGACGACCTCCGTAGCCGAGAGGCGAGCACGCCGGACTCGGGTCGGGCTCGGGTCAATGCAAAATACAAACTTTTCTATATTGGCTCGGGTCTGGGTGTTGTGGTACCTTCGGTGTTTCTGATTTCTACAACACAAGTACTTTAGCTACTTACCTTAGGATCAGAGCAATGTATGCGATTTTGTCCAATATTTATTTAAAAAAAAATAATGATGTTACCCATCATCATCATCTTCAGCTAGTGTTTCATGACAATGCAGAGAATACCATCTAATATGGTCCTGAATCAGACCGACCACTTGATTAGACATAATATGATGGTACATGGAACTTATGGGCATTTTGTGGCCACAATGCTGGGAAAGAGTTAAGGCTATCTCCTAGGTCTTTTATTCTTCTAGCACTTTGTTCTGTCCTTTGTATACAGTTAAGAGTTATACTGGATGCGGCATATTCTGTTTAAATAGCGATTTTCACCTTCGCAACCCTTAAAAAAGGGAACCAGATAATGTGGACACTTATAGATACACATCGAGAGACATTTACCTATACTTAGTAGGTAAGTGATTGATATTACAAAAGAAGCAAGATTATTATCAGAATTGAGTAGTATGTGTAGGTAATTAAGATTCTTCTAAAAAGTATCCTTAGTTTTTCGAGTGCGTGGTTAAGGTGAAAGCAAATATCTAGCCCAGGATGTATTTGTTATGTAAAACCAACTTTGAAGTTAAATAAAATACCAAGCAAAGGACTTTAAAGTGATACTTCTATTGTTTTTAAAACTTTCTGTTCTGGTTAGACTATATCAGTGAGGAGAAAACGCCTGGTTTTTATTAAGTAACATAATGGGCAAGGGTCGGACGCTCGGACGAACGTTGTGTGGGAATGGCCCCTTATCGAGAGAGGAGAAAAGGCCGTGTTAGTTCTTTGACAGACTGGGCGTTTTAAACATGCGTTTAGTTATCGCATTTATGAAACGCCAAGAAAAAAAATCACACCTTAAAAATGTAGCCGACACTTTCTTAGCATTTTTGGTAGTAAGGATAGAAAAACTATGAACAGGTTGCAATTTCAGTTCAGCTACTGAAGCATTGCTCTGGAAATGCCGTTTTTCTTTGTTCGTCGAACGTCAAAAGTCGATAAAATGCCACGACAACAGTTTATCGTGTTGCGCATGCTAGCCCTGCTGAAGTCTTGTTTTTAATCTTATTTATTGCTGATGATCTGGTTGTTTCGCTATCAAATTATAAACGATACCAAATCAACTTAATCATTCGAAATTTGGTCGACCCAATTAAGAGCTGTGATACTACAGACATACAATAAGATTTTATATAAATCCCACTTTTTTTCTATTGATTACAAATATCTACTAAATTCTGTGACCACAGAATAGATACAGAGAAAGTATAATACTCATTTGCGTGCAATTCCACGAAAAGTGTTATAATAAAACGCAAGTGTGATAGAGGCACAGTTTACGCAACTCTAACAACGAGGAGGTTTGTACCTAACATAGCACAGAAAATACAGACAGGGGATTCTTTCTCGGTTATAGCTGTTTTTAGATACCCAATGTACGACGGTGAAAACTAATAAAACCTATTTGTATTTAAAATAGGCTCAATTATAATATTATTGAAAATTAAACACTTCTTAAGCGCTTTAACACGTCCCTATTACTTCTGTCCTACCACAATTGCTTTTTAATTCCCAAAGCGCCTTTGGGACAATTGTGGGCTAACGCCGAGAAGAAGCAGCAAAAGAAACTCGGTCACAATTGTCAGCTTCTTTTTAAATATCTTACATTATCAGATAAATGTACCTGTGCGAGCAGGGCAGTATTGTATTCCAAATATTTTTGTCTTATAAATAATTATTTACATTAAAATAATACTTTACTTTAAATTTAATCATAGGCAGTTCAAGAATAGATGCTGGAAATTTATTAAAAAAGCAAAAAAAAAATCCTCATATACGAACTACCTACCTTATGCAGTCTAAAATTTAGAACGGCAAGCTTATTCTTATTCCTTTTCCTTATGACGACCTCCGTAGCCGAGAGGCGAGCACGCCGGACTCGGGTCGGGCTCGGGTCAATGCAAAATACAAACTTTTCTATATTGGCTCGGGTCTGGGTGTTGTGGTACCTTCGGTGTTTCTGATTTCTACAACACAAGTACTTTAGCTACTTACCTTAGGATCAGAGCAATGTATGCGATTTTGTCCAATATTTATTTAAAAAAAAATAATGATGTTACCCATCATCATCATCTTCAGCTAGTGTTTCATGACAATGCAGAGAATACCATCTAATATGGTCCTGAATCAGACCGACCACTTGATTAGACATAATATGATGGTACATGGAACTTATGGGCATTTTGTGGCCACAATGCTGGGAAAGAGTTAAGGCTATCTCCTAGGTCTTTTATTCTTCTAGCACTTTGTTCTGTCCTTTGTATACAGTTAAGAGTTATACTGGATGCGGCATATTCTGTTTAAATAGCGATTTTCACCTTCGCAACCCTTAAAAAAGGGAACCAGATAATGTGGACACTTATAGATACACATCGAGAGACATTTACCTATACTTAGTAGGTAAGTGATTGATATTACAAAAGAAGCAAGATTATTATCAGAATTGAGTAGTATGTGTAGGTAATTAAGATTCTTCTAAAAAGTATCCTTAGTTTTTCGAGTGCGTGGTTAAGGTGAAAGCAAATATCTAGCCCAGGATGTATTTGTTATGTAAAACCAACTTTGAAGTTAAATAAAATACCAAGCAAAGGACTTTAAAGTGATACTTCTATTGTTTTTAAAACTTTCTGTTCTGGTTAGACTATATCAGTGAGGAGAAAACGCCTGGTTTTTATTAAGTAACATAATGGGCAAGGGTCGGACGCTCGGACGAACGTTGTGTGGGAATGGCCCCTTATCGAGAGAGGAGAAAAGGCCGTGTTAGTTCTTTGACAGACTGGGCGTTTTAAACATGCGTTTAGTTATCGCATTTATGAAACGCCAAGAAAAAAAATCACACCTTAAAAATTTAGCCGACACTTTCTTAGCATTTTTGGTAGTAAGGATAGAAAAACTATGAACAGGTTGCAATTTCAGTTCAGCTACTGAAGCATTGCTCTGGAAATGCCGTTCTACGAAGCATTCAGACGGGCGCAGGATCTGAATACCTGGAGACAGCTCATCATCCACGCCACTAAGTTGGCGAGGGGGAGATCATACTTTGAAGCGCATGTGAGTTGTCAAGCAGACACTTGCAGACTATTTTTTAAACCAACGAAAAAACGCAGGAGGTTCTCAAGTCGACGCGTATATTTGTTTTTTTTTTATGTATGAACACGCATAACTTTTTGAAGAGTAGTCTGATTTTGATTTTTTTTTATTAGATAGGGTATACCGCAAAATTGGTACAATATAAATATAAAAAAACACTTACCCTAAGGGTGGGAAAATAGGGGTGATTTATTGTTCACTCTCAGATTGTTATGCTGATTTTATATCCACTTAAAATCTTAAAATATTTTTTTTTAAGAAAAACGTTTAAACACCGAAGAACTGAAAAGCAAAATTTGTTTTTTTTCATTTAAACAATAATTTCCGGTCGATTGCGAGCGAGGAAATTCGAGCGTTTAACACGCGCCGCAAATGAAACGCCAATTCTGCAGATTCTTGTATCGAGAGAAGGAAAAGCGCGTTAACATAACACGTGTGTTTTAGAAGCTGCAATAATATACCTACTTTAGTGTCTGTGAAAATGACATTACTTTAGAAATTGGAAAGCATATAATGTAGAAAGTGTTCGTTAAGGTTTGAAATACAAGAAAAATCTAGCTCAGTCAAGTCATGGGACAAAATTCAGCCAACCGTTGCTTACTAGCAAAACGAAACAAGCGAAAACCTATATCAAGGTAAATAACACTTGAAAAAAGTCATCGACCTTAGGTGGGACTCGAACCCACGTCCCATCGCATACCGGGCGAGTGCTTTGACCACTAAGCTACCGAGGACGTCACGTGACAAGATGAAATTATTCAAGTGTTTTTTTCTCGCTGTCAAAGCCAGCGTATGTCGGTCGATATGAGGTCGATGACTTTTTTCAAGTGTTATTTATCTTCAATTAAACCTTGCATGGAATTGCTAAAAACAAAAATTTACTATATCAAGGTACACAAAAAAATACTTTCTTTTCATTTATTTCACAACACTGAGTAACATTATTTTACGATTTAAATTTCTGTATCAACTTTACTATGTATCCCAACCCAATAGTTAACTGGAAAATAAAGCCGCATGGCAATGAGTCCATGTTTTGTTTCATCTTTTCAATTAAGTTAAGAAAAATAAACATGTACTTGGTTGAAATGTTACCTTCTCATTCTGAGTGGTTAGCATAGCTAAATAGGCATAAGAAACTTACTGTTATTTGACCATCATTTGTAACCACCCTATTTTAGAGCAAAAAAAGTATTATATTTGAAATTAAAATAAAATAACACAAAACACATCTGCCAAAACTTCGGAACAAAAGTACGGGACCATTTACAAGTCATTATCTTCTCTCGTGTACGAATGTTCTTATCAGTCCATGCAAATTGTGTGTTGTTATCAAACGCACACCAACACAATTCAGAGCAGATTTATTGTGCCACAAAGACCCTGTCGTTAAATATGAACCGCGTTTACGCATTTATCTTTGTTTTTGGTACTTACATTATTATTTTTTAGGACGAAAACTCATAATAGATGTTTGGCTCAAAAAAGTCAATGAATAAATGTTTATTCTTTTTCCAGATCGGACCAGAACCTACTGAGCTGCAATCAGGTTGAAGTAAGTAAAATATATCAATTGATTACGTCGTAACTATGACGATAATAAAAAAATAGTTTTTTTTTCTATAGTAAATTTGCTTGGAATAGGATTAAAGGTCAATTTCTTTTTAATAAATTTACCTTATATTTAATTATGAGTGGATAAAATGATAATTGTGGAAAAATGGTTTTTTTTTTCGAAATCATAATGACGCCCTAAATTTCAAACTGGAGTCAAAATAAATTTGCACAATTAATTTCTCTTGCTTGGCTGACGATAGATCGAAATAGCCGAAAAAATAAAATTGAAAACGAAGAATTATAGGTACTTACTTTGTTTAAATTCTGCATACGAAATGACTCTTAACCTTTGATTTATCTCAAAATCGTCTAGCTAAAATGAATTAAAAAGATATGAAAAGTTTGCATATTAAAATCTGATTAGTACCTACAAAAAGAACATTTGCCAATTGATTTTACTCAAACCTGTCTCAAATACAATATTGGAGACTTAAACAGCTTTTCCATATCACTAGTTAGGTTTTAAAATAAGTCTGAGACGCAGTAGAATACCCTTAGAAGTCCCTTTGATATAGGATGGCGTCAACCCTGTTTAATATTCAAACTTTACTTCATGCTACAGGCATTATTTAAGTTCTATCAATATTCAAACTCCACTTCCAGATATTGTTCTAACTCCACCTAAGTCAATTTACAGTTTCCTGTGCCGCTGTCACTCGGCCACAGTTAAATAATATCTAGTAGGTCTACTACGTGAAGAAAATTACGCACAAATAGAGGCTCACAAAAGAAAAGTGTCGCTTACGATAGACTATACAAGTTGATTTTTTTATCACCATCCAAACCTTCTGAGAAGACTCCCGTGATACAAACGTACAACTCTTTCTATTGGACCAACTCTCTAACTGCAAAAAAACAGCTGCTCCATACAAAATATTAATATTCATTCCACCAAAATGTATGAAACAGCAGCAGCTTTTTTTTGCAGTTAGAGAGTTGGTCCAATAGAAAGAGTTGTTCCTTTGTATCATAGTAGTCTTCTTAGAAGTTTTGGATAGTGATAAAACAAATTAACCTGTATAGATATTTGATGATTTAGTTTACTTTGCGGTGCCTCACCATTATCATCATATCAGCCTATTGCATTCACTGCTGGACGTAAGCCAAAGACAAAGAGCGCGAAAAAGTACGATCTCCCTCTTTTTTTATCCGGCCTCTGCCAATCATCATCCTAAGGTCATCGGTTCATTGTTTAGCCACAGCAAATTTAAAATATTTTATCTTGGTAATAGAGAAATAGGTAAATTGATACTCTTTAGTGCGCACCGCGCTATGTAAATAATCACGGAACTCTTTATGAGTTGTTAGTCAAAGATGGGTCTGAATTGGCACTTAAAATAAAAACAATTAGTTATTTCTTATATTTATGCAGTATGCAGTACCACTGTCCGTGGCTGTGTCTAACCATATACCTGTACCTACAATACACCAGTTAAGCATGACGTCATCTTGCTGGTGCGGTAATAAATTATATGTGTGACTGTCACTATTTAGAGAAAGGAAAAGAGAGGGACAGTATTTTTTTATTTCACACAAACACAATACTAAAATTGTTGTTGGTTACTTTTGATTTTTATACGTTCAATAGTCAATTTGTATTTGATAATTCCGGCACCGTTGAAAAAGTCCCAAGTTACAAGTAACGATGAATACCATAAAAATAATAAATGTATAGTTAACTTTCTATTGGACACTTCACAGTTCACGTGGAGTTGGTATACTGTATGCCCCTATGCTGTGGTTTAGGTGTCAAACTTATGATATTACTTAACTCGAGCAGTGCATTAATAAACTTATTGTTTCCAAGAAAGTTCAGCTAGATAATGTAAAATGAAGTTTAGGGTATGCATTTCTAAAAACCTACATAAAAACATTACCCTCGTTTGGCAGTCGGGTAAAAACCATTAAATATTGGTAATTATCATAAAACACTGACATGCATCGACTTCGTTCGGGTGGTTTAAGAAAAGAAATTGAATTCAAGTAACTACTACTCTTATCAAGACTTGATTTTGGTCTGAAGAGTATAATAGAATGTAACACCATATAATACACTACTTGTCACAGTTTTAAAGTACAGATTGACGTTCTTGTGATAAGATCTTCATTATTCTTTGTCTGGTACCTTCTAGAAGAATAATTAAGGCTGAGGCTAATCATAGCTTATTCTTTAGACACTTTAAAAGTTAGCTTGATACTGGTCGTAAGGCTTACTCAGATGCCTTAAGGCGGCTTGATTACATCTGACAGAAAGGTAAGTCACTGGCGTTACGACACCCCTCCACCAATCAGCACTTGGCCCGCGTGGTGGAGTATGGCCCAAACCAGCTCATAGTTGAGTGTGGCGTGACCTGTGCCCTGCAGTAAGACGTATATAGGCATACTTTACTTTTACTTTGCTGGCAGCAGCAGCAGCGTATTTCATCGCCCCACCCTTTCGGAGGAATCCCTACGCTGCATTTGCTAAGTGTCGGTCTCCGCTCAAAAAAAAACACGTCTATTTTAGCGGAGATTGGTTCTACGTCCACCTTTGCCTGAAAGATGTAGTTTTTTTCCCGTATCCTAAAGTTAAATGTAAAAAATATTTCTAGCATTGATAATATTATCTTACCATAAACCTACAGCGCTTTTAAAATAACAAAATTCGAAGTTCTTAATTTCAATCATACTTTCAAAACTATGAACAAAATAAACAAAAACTGTAAAACAACTCGAATTTGAATGGCAAAACAAAACGAGGTAAGTTCTAATCCAAACACCTTCACAGACAGTTTGTGCATAATTATTAAAATTATTCTCAGTTCTGATTAATTCTCGGACGAAGTTGGAATCGTTAGTTTTGCATTGTTCGACTTCAATTTGTGGTATTTGCGAGTTCTAGCAGAGATTGTTAATTGTATTTATTTCACGTTTCTTAATATATTCATGGACTTGTCTTGATTAAATAACAGCTTATTTTAACATTCTGTTTGTACTTATAGCATGACTAGTTCAACTAGATCAACACTGTGATCTGTCATTCTGGTGTACCTCTATGTTTCTCAAGTGTTTTTTCGCTGTCGAAGCCAGCGTATCTCTGATCAATGATGTAGCTATATGTATAGCTGAGTAGTACTACCGTCAACACCATGATAGAAATATTTTTACAAATATTTGACTATTGGTTAAGATCATAAAATTCTTAAAAAAATGAAAATTTTTGTTTTTAGCAATTCCATGCAAGGTTTAATTGAAGATAAATAACACTTGAAAAAAAAAACATCGACCTCAGGTGGGACTCGAACCCAACATATATCTTTTGTAAATCCGCATGAGCAAAACGTTTTTGTAGTAGACCTACATGCCATGTAGTACATGGCCTTATTACAAAAAAGATAGACTAGGTTTAAACACTGTCTAAAGATTAGCCAACCAATTTTAAATGTAAGTCATTATTACCGAGACATGTCTGATGTGTCATCATTTTCAATTGGTTGGTTATTTTTTTGACATCGTTTAAACCCAGTCTATCTTTTTTGTAGCTACTTGGGCCGAAGGTACACGCCCGTTGGCAGTATCGTGACTTGCTTTTGCATCACTTGTCGCTACTCTATCTCTACAACAAACCTAGGCTAATAATCAGTTAAAATTTCATAAAAGTTTTTATTTTTATATTATTTAATATATATTTTAAAAAATGTTTTAGAGATTTTTGTATTGTTTTCTCAGTAACATTATTATAATTTCATAAAACTTTCACTATCTCAAAAGCAAAAGAGAAAAAAAAATTGACCCACCCTAATACGTAGGTCTATGTGTGTTTGCAATCATTGTTTGTGTATATTTGTATTTATGTGTGTATTTATTTATATATGTTTGTAAAAGTTGTACGTTTTCAACCTTGCTGCTCATCATGGATTTACCGGTTGCTAGTCATAGCTGATTAATTTGTTAATTTGCTCTGTTCTTCTTACCAGCGGCGACACATGTTTACTGTCTACTTTACTTTGTATTATTTTGTGGTCAACTTTTATTGGCTATTCAAGTTATCTTTCGTTTAATATGTAAAATTATGTATGCTGTTGTTGTCCCAAATATATAAAAATAAAATAAAATACAAAAAACTTCTAGTGTGTGAGGGCTCTAGTTATTTTGGTTCTGTAGTATAACAATATTTGTTTTTAGACTGACAACTAAATTAGGTAGAGACTTGTGATGGGAGCACGATCTACTCCTCAATCTTACTTTCATACTAATGAAACATGTTTGTTCGTATTCCTCGGGGCAGATTTGCTATCGAAGCTGATCAATAGCTCGTCTCTTGATTACGTGACATTCACCTAAAACAAGTTACATTAGCTACAGTCCAGAGAGGAACAGTAAGCCTAAGATTTACATATATGTGGTCATTCCGACCATATTTAGGGATATTTATCACCTTAAACAAGTTAAACTAGCAAAAGTCCAGAAAGAAACAGAAAGGCTCATCACAGCCTAATGCAGTCCACTGCTGGACGTAAGCCTCCCCCAAAGAGTGACAAAGATCGATCAACCGGTTTTTTCATCCAGCTACTGCCAGCTATCTTCCTAAGGTCGTCGGTCTATCCAGCTTGGGGCGCCTACACTACGTTGGCCATGGAATGGTCTTCACAGTAAGCCTAAGATTAACTTTTTTTTGAGTTTGTATCGCTGCAAAAATGCAAAAAGTCGCAGTGTGTGTGTCAGGTCCCTAGTTAAATAAGGAAAAGCTATAAACGTGGGTTTCTGCATATTTTTATGTTATGCCGTAACAAGACTCCGGTATCCGACACCGCCGAAGGTCGACCGCAAGGCGCTGCAATCGATAGTCAAGTGATATCGATACACCCGCATCATTTGTTTATCAGTTCCATTAGGTGAGTATATCGAGCATGAATGTAGAAACATTTATATTGGACTTTAAACCTTAATGCTATGGAATAACGAAGTGTTTACATTTTGTTGCTCGTGACTGTAAAAGTTACGTATACACATAGTTCGTACGAAAGTGCCGTGCGTGAAACTACAGCTTACAATTCTGTCAACAATTTGGTTTTTATTTAATACTAGCTGACCCGGCAAACGTTGTTTTGCCATATAAATAATTTTTAAGTAAAGAAAAAGGTTAAGGTTGGACAACCCTTATCACTAAGGGGTATGAAAAATAGGTGTTAACCGATTCTCAGACCTACTGAATATGCTCACAAAATTTCATGAGAATCAGTCTAGCCGTTTCGGAGGAGTACGGGAACGAACATTGTGACACGAGAATTTTATATATAACATTAGTTAAAAACAACATGTAGTTAAAAGAGGGAAATTATATGTCTCTAAATTGTTCACCAACAATTATTTTCAAATCCCAGTTACTGTTTTCCTTTAAGAAAAATCCGAAGAAAAACAACATTTAAACACAACATTGAATAATGAAAGATATTCCTATTTACTGGAGATAATGTAGTACAATGCAATGCAAAAATATACGCGTTTCAGTCTTATCACAATGCAAAAAGGTCCGATATTGTGTAGCAGGATGATACAAAGCACACCTCTTTCTTCAACCATTAATCTTTGAGTACAGTCAATGACATGATTATACATATAATTTTTCATTAAAGTAAAGTTTGTAATAGTATTTTACGTAGACGATTGATTAGATGAAGGTGGAACGACTCAACTTGTAAGTTAGACTTAAAACATACTCTACAAAACGGCAACATTTTAAGGAAGAGAGGTAGATAGCTAAGGAGAGCTGTATAGCTGAATGGATGATAATAATCATTTGACAGAATAAGAAAGACTCAGAAATCAGACAGAGGTTCGTCAATGCTTATTAATACTTGAAGCAATGGTATTCCTTCATAATTATAATAATTCCGAGGAAATCATTTCTACAAAATTACATTGTTTTATTACTTTTTTGGTCTAAAACTAGATCTCTGAGGACCCGGGTTTGATTCTAAGTCCAGTCAATAGTACACGATTTAATCTTTATTGTCTCGGGTCTAGGTGTTGTGGTGCCGTAGTTGTTCATTTACTTATAAGTTCTTTAACTACTTACTTGAGTATCAGAGTAATCTTTATAATTTTGTCCAATATTTATTTATTTGGTCCGCTGACGTCATGTTTTGTAAATAAATTGGACCGACGGAACCATTCGAGGCCATCCATAAATTAAGTTACACGAATTTTTATATTATTTTACAAGATATTTTGATCCCCTCCCTCACGTCTCGGGTAATGCAATCATGCAATTTAACATATTATTTTATAGTAATTTTTTTTTTTTCAATTTTGTGTTTCAATACTAGAAATATATATAAATATTGGACAACATTACATACATTGCTCTGATCCTATGGTAAGTAGCTAAAGCACTTGTGTTATAGTAATCAGAAACAACGACGGTACCACAACACCCAGACCCGAGACTCAATGTAGAAAGACCGGTCAATGTAGAAAACGAACTTTTCTATATTGACCCGACCGGGGATCGAACCCAGAACCTCAGAGATGGCGACACCATATTAGTCCGGCGTGCTCACCTCTCGGCTACGGAGGTCGTCGTGATATAAGATTTTAAAATGTGACGTCACGAAGTTTAGGACCCCTTCCCACCCGTTGTCACGTTAAATCACACTTTGTGGGGTGTCGACGAATTAAAGTTTTAACCCCCCCCCCCCCCCCTCCATTTAACGTGTGACTTAATTAATGGATGGTCTCATTTCTGCAGACGACTGTACACAGATAACAAGTAATCCGAGTTGAGTGTGGATTGCGGAGTGATTTGTTTTACCGTATTGTTTTGTGAAGCATGCTAATAAAGCTAGGGTCTAAGAATAAACAAGCAAAGTTCCGGATTCGAATTTAGACATCATGGCGTGAATTAAATTATGTTACGTGGTGTGGAGTAAAACACGGATTGATGTCTCAGAATGTACTAACTTTATTATCACATTGTTTAATTATAATGTGTCAGCCGGGAAGGGCTGACTGGAAATAGTAAATAATCGACTTAATGACTATCTTTTAACTAATGTTTCAGTATTATAAAACAAATGTCGTTAATGTAATGAGAAAAGTAAATTAGTAATTATGGACTTAAGATTATTATCTTAATTAGTGTTTAAATTATTAGTATTTAAAAGTGGTGGGAAATGCAAACAATATCACAGTAATTGCCTCTATTCATGCTATCAGAGCAATCCTTTCCCAAGGTGAAATCTGTAAAGATTTGCCAATCACCTATGCTTCGCGAACTCTAAACAAAGCTGAAACCAACAATTCAACGACAAAAATAAAAATAAAAAAAAGAAAAGGCCAAAGAACGTTATGACAAACGTATAATTTTTTTTGCTAAGTATGACTTAGGGGATAAAGTTATGTTACGGGTACCTAGCCTGACCAACCTTGATTGAAGGACAAATGGGAAGGACCCTACGAAATAGTTAGAGTCGGATTCAACGAAAATTATATGTTCAGAAAATCAGGTAGAAATCAATTTGTCTATGCTAACAGACTTTGGCCATTAGGAATAAAATCCCATATCGATTAAATCCCTTCAGCCGTGTAGTGACCGACTGCCCAGAGAATAGTTCTAACGCTTTAACACCAAGCGTGTCGTAAAAGGCGACTAACCTAGGTAAATATTGGTTAGGTAATAATCATAGGTAAGCAAAATCATTGTACAGCTTCTTTAATCATTAGTAATGAAATCATAAATATTCAATATCCTAAATCGTAGATTAGAAAACAAATTTTAGAATAGTCTGTCCCACACTCTCACATCCTATCCTATTCCCACTACCTCAATTACCCAAATTATGAACAACCTTTACATAAGTTTCATTAATGTTCCTTGATCAAATTCATTGCCTCTTGCCTCAACAGTTGGAGCCAAAAACCAACAGTTAACAAGCCCACTTCCTTCCTATTCTGAACTATTTTTCAAAAACAAGGGAACAATATTTTTAAGTGACGAAGCATGAAACTAAACGAAGTCTTAGTCAAACTTATGAGGTAGTTATTAAATTCAAGTATTAGTTGAAGCTAATGCCCGAATTTGACACAAATCGGGCCACTCAAGTCTATAGATTTATAAGATCAGGCGATTCTGCCTTTGACTTTGCTAACCCATCCCAAACAGACATTCGGATAGTATATGCGCTCAACAAAATTACAGGTACAAGTACCTCTGACGTATGTACGTCTAGCATGTGCTAGACAACATGCATCTTGGGATGACTTAAAAACTTTCTTAATACAAAATTTTGTCAGACGAGAACGTTGAAACATCTTAAATTAGAGCTACAGTCATTTTATCAAAAACCAAGTGAATCAGTTGCAGAATATTATCACAGAGTAAAACCTTTACAGCAATTAAATTTTAGACAAATTAACCGCCGAAATATCTGACGTGTCACTTGCCGGTTGTAAGGCGACTACCGAGAAAACCACTCTTAGCTTGTTCATAAATAGTGTCAACTCCAATTTATGTACTATGCTTAGAACAAAAGGATTTACCTCCCTGTCTGGAGCGGGAAACTTTGCCATTCAAGAAGAAAAAATACAAAATATGAATCAAGCTCGTCAAATCTGTACAAATAAAAGCACACCCAATGCATATAAAAGTGTCCCACGCCGACCTCCGCCGACTAGCCAGGGAACATCGGCCGCAGTCCAACATTACAATGCCTTTAAGCAAACGAAAACGTGCAATTACTGCACAAAACCAGGGCTCATTATCACGGACTGTAGGAAAAGGGCCTAGAGCAACTACCTTAGGAACCAAAAACCAACAGTTGACAAGCCCACTTTCTTCATATTCTAAAATATTTTTTAAAAACGAGGGAACAATATTTTTAAGTGATGAAGCATGGAAACTAAACCAAGTCTTAGTCAAACTTATTAGGTAGTTCCACTAAATACCCTACTTCAATTAATAGCCGAATCCGATACTAATCAAGCCACTCATGTCACATTTGTAAGATCAGGCGATTATGTCTTTAACCTTGCTAAGCCAGCCCAAACAGACATTCTGTTAGTACACGCGCTCACAAAAATTACAGGGCAGTGACGTAATGCTAGGCAACATCCATCTTGGGAATTTGGGATGACTTAAAAACTTATTTTGATTAAAAAAAATTCTCAGACGAAAACATTGGCACCTCCTAATTTAGAGCTACAGTTATTTTGCCAAAAACCAAGTGAATCAGTTACAGGATATTATCACAGTGTAGACCTTCACAGCAATAACATTTTAGAGAAATTAACCACCGAGATATCTGATGTATCACTCGCCGTTCGTAAGGCGACTACTGAAGAAACCGCCTTAAGCGTGTTTATAAATGGTGTCAACTCTAATTTATGTACTATGCTTAGAACAAAAGGTTTTACCTCTATAGCGGGAAACTTTGCTATTCAATAAGGAAAATACAAAATATGAATCGAGCTTGTCAAATCCTATGTAAAAATAGTAGCATAACGAATGCATACAGAAGTGTCCAACGCCGACCTCCGCCGACTAGCTAGGGGACACCGGCCGCAGTCCCACATTACAATGCCTTCAAGCAAACCAAAATGTTAAATTACTGCAAAAATCCAGGGCACGTTATTGCGCAATGTAGGAAAAGGGCCTATAACAACTACATTAGGAACCAAAAACCAACAGTTAATAAGCCCACTTCCTTCCTATTGTGAACTATTTTTTAAAAACGAGGGAACAATATTTTTAAGTGACGAAGCATAGAAATTAAACCAAGTCTTAGTCAAACTTATAAGGTTGTTCCACTAAACACCCTACTTCAATTAATACCGAATCCGATATCAGTCAGGCCACTCAAGTCTATACATTTGTAAGATCAGGCGATTCTGTCTTTAACCTTGCTAGCCCAGCCCTAACAGACATGCTGTTAGTATACGCGCTCAACAAAATTACAGGGACTAGCACCGACCTACATGCTAGGCTACATAACATCAAGGGATGACTAAAAAACTTTCTGATACAATAAAATTTCAGGGGAAAACGTTGGAACAGCATATTTTAGAGCTACATTCATTTTGCCAAAAACCAAGTGAATCAGTTACAAAATATTGTCACAGTGTAGACCTTCGCAGCAATAAAATTTTAGACAAGTTAACCACCGAGATATCTTATGTATCACTCGCCGTTCGTAAGACTGAAGAAACCGCCCTTAGCGTGTTCATGAATGGTGTCAACTCCAATTTATGTACTATGCTTAGAACAAAAGGATTTACCTCCCTGTCTGAAGCGGGAAACTTTGCCATCCAAGAAGAAAAAATACAAAATATGAATCGAGCTCGTCAAATCTGTACAGATAAAAGCACACCCAATGCATACAGAAGTGTCCCACGCCGACCTCCGCCGACCAGCTAGGGGACATCGGCCACAGTCCCACATAACACTGCCTTCAAGCAAACCAAAATGTGCAATTATGGCTAAAAACCAGGGCACGTTAACGCGAAATGTAGAAAAAAGGCATATGACGACAACCTTAGGAACCAACAAACTGAACGATAGAAGGGCCCGACAACCATGCTAGCTTGCGTCAACAATTTGAGCTCATCGACGGCCGAGAAAACGAGCATGTCCTCAGAAAACGCTACGCTATATTACCCGAGTGCCCCGATACATATGTTAAGACAGTAAACGGTCCTAGAACTTCGCAACGCCATGCAGAACTTGCAACTCGAATATACAATAATAGCAATAAAGAAACGAAGGAACTAGGCACTAACTAACAAATAATAAAGGTATAACGGGTATATAACACCTACGAGTCTAACACCTGCCCCCTTAGATTATAGATTGGATGTTGGCGCCTGATCTTTGGAATTTTGGAGTTGAGGTTAAGGGGTGCTGATATTCATCTTCGTCTTCGGTTATACTGGTGGCAATCGTAGTCATCGGTATTGCGGCTTGGGTTCTTTGGCGACGGCAATGTCAGGAGCTTGCAAAACCATTTTCCTGAATAAAAGTTCTGGATTTGATCTTTTTTATATCTGTCAGCATGGTGTTTTTTGATCTGTTGTAGTGAGTCCAAAGGCATTTCGTTGATGTTGATGGGAATTAGATTTGTTGTTTATATACCTTGTAGTTCATCGAATCAGTCGTCGTTTCGGATGTCCGGTATTATTATTGGGTAAGATATATTTTTCTCAGTTGCTTGAAATCCAGTAAGTTGGCTGTAGCCGGTGTAGAATTTTCAGTTTTATGGAAGTGTGAGAATGCCTGTGCCTTGAAGTTTGTGATGAGTAACGGCGTGTTTACATTGTAGCACGCAGTTTGTTTCTTCAGAGAGTATACAGAGCCATTTGTTGTCTTCTATATTTTGGAAGGTGTTTTGTTTTTTGCTTCAAACGTAGAGGTTGTGCAGGTTTCTGGAAGGGTCTTTGATAAGCTATGCAGGATTTCCAGTTCAAAAAGTCGAAAAGTCGTAGGACTCGTGTTGTTGCAGATTTCTTCTTTTTTGCGATGGGCTTGCAGGAACTTAGGTCGCTCGTTGAGATGTAAGTCTGTCTATTCGGGTTCGTAGCCTTATCCGTACTCTGATAGGATAGTGGTATGGAAGGAAGAGCTCGGATGTTGGATGGGGATCAAATAGATACGATATAAGTATAACCGTTCGTTCTTCTTGAGCGATATAGTCTCGTAAAGTCGACGTACGATTGTCTCGTCTTCACGCAGCGGATCACGCGAGATCCCACCGACTGCGCCAAATTGTTACGTGGTGTGGAGTAAAAAACGGATTGATGTCTCAGAATGAACTAACTTTATTATCACATTGTCTCATTTTATATGGGTCAGCCGGGAAGGGCTGACTGGGAATGGTAAACAATCGACCTAATGACTATCTCTTAACTAATGTTTCATTATTATAAAACAAATGTCGTTAATGTAATGAGAAAAGTAAGTAAGTAATTATGAACTAACGATTATTATCGCAAACAACATTACTCGAACATCAACATCCTAAATTAGTAAGAACGGTATACAATAATACCAATAAAGAAACAAAGGAGGTACTGACTTAAAAATAATATAGGTATATAGGCATATAACCTGACTCTCTTTAAGTCCAGAGTGAATAGGCATCTTCTGGGCAAGCTCGCTCCATCGTAGATCCCATCTATGCTCTAGAGCAAGATTGGGGTCAAGAGTAAGCCCATCTCAAGTAAAAAAAAAAAAAAAGGTATAACGGATATAATACCATTAAACTGCATAATAGTTAATGTATGCCATAAAGTCACAAACACAATTGTGGCTGACGATTCACCTACACTGTCGGATGATGATAATGGCATCAGACGTCATTAAACAAGTTAAATCCCGAAATAAGTAGAAAAACTGATTGTGATTTAGATATTCCTTAGGGTAGGTCTATTCTAAACTCCTGATTGACAAAATTTTCGAGACACCCTGTATATCATCATGTTCTAGGGCTTCGGGCCGTCTCCTAAGTTTCGTTGTAATCTGTTTAGTTTCAAAACTGATACACTACAACTTTTAGGTACTGAGATCTATCAAATTAATTACAAAACAAGAAACATTAAGCACACCATGTAGAATTGTATTATAGCAGAATGTTCGGTATTTCATTGTTCTCATGTAGCAAGTGTTTTTGATAACCTACAACGGACTGTACCGTTCCGTAGTGATACCTACCACAAATTACGTATTGCGGTGGCGCGCTAGACTGTGAATCACCTTGCATTAAATGCCAAAACATGAATTTTACAAGCATTTACCCGTATGTTATATAGGTGTGTTCATTTTAGTAGACAGGGTTGTCAAAAGTATTGATAAAATATTGAAGGTTTACGTCTGTATGAGCACTTAAAGGTTTTAATACGGGAATTATTGTTGATGGAGTTTATACATAATTCCACTTTTAATTAGTTAACAACAAAAAAATATAAGGTGGGCATACGACCTGGTAAAGGTTGCAGGACGACGTTGGATGCAGGCCGCTTCAAACTGGCCGATCTGGAAGTCACTGGGGGAGGCCTGTGTTCAGCTGTGGCTGAAAATTATGACGTCCAAGTTAGAAGGCGAAGAGGGGAACCTAAACTGCGATGGTTGAGTGTTGTTAATAAAGATATGGAAAGCTGCGATCTCACAAAAGAAGTGCTATGAATAAAGCGAAGAAGAGAAGAAAGAGCAGGAAAGTTACAAGTCAGGATATACGCTAGGAAGAAGAAGCCAAATATTCTTATTCTATTTCATTTCTTGAAATCCGCTGATTATGCATAAAAGATGTATGAAACGAGGCGGAGTGGACCATTGTAAGGATGTGGGTCATAGACTAACCAACCGGTCCACTAAAATAAGTGCATGCGTGACTATGTGCCTGTATGTGCCTGTATATGCTTGTATGTGCCTTAGTGTGCCCATGTATGTGTTTGTTGCATATAATTCTTTACATACTTTACAATGCCATTGGGTCAAGGCTATCTTTTGAATAATTATAATAATATTAACAAATTTTTAATTGAATGTAAGGCAAAAAAAAGACAACATACCTACAATTTTATGTAATAAATTTTAACCAAATCAATAACCGTAATTGCCAATCAATTATTTCATCTCTTTACAAGATTTAAATTGTATCAATCAATTAATAGCGCAGGCCTGGTAAACGTAATAATGTTTATACAATTAATAAAATTAGGTTGACTTGTGGAGTATTAAAATTAATAATATATATTCCACGGGTCTAATAACAGACGCTATATTAGCGTTCGTTATTAGAAAAACTTCCTGAAACGAAATTTCCAAAGCAAACATGTTTTTACATAAAACTCTATATATATAAAAATAAATTATTAAAAATTATTGTAATTCATATATCATTTACCTGCCTAAAATAATTATTAAAATTTTGTTAACTTTATCAGACTAACTTGTGCTTTGAAGCATCTACGAGTAGGTTGCTTCTTTCTGTGACTTAGGCTGAATTAGAAACAAACTGTCTCCTAAAATGTAGTTGGTGTACCTACGCTACAGCGTAGACGGTAGGCATATAGGGTGTAAAAAAAGGCTTAACGAAGCCGAATACTACATATTCTACGTATTATTACGATCATTTTTTTCTTTTACACTATACCTGGGAAATGTCGGGCTACCGAGTTATTGACAGTCAAAGTTTCAATTTATTTTCAAAGATTTTTACAAAATTGACTTCTGTTTGATAATACTAAACTTTTTTACATAGAATCATGATCCGCTTACACACCCAGGCATAGTCTGTGGCGTGCGCGCTATACATTGCGGGTTAGAAATAAGTTTTTTTTTTTGATACCCAAAAATAAAAGTCATTTCCCAGCAATTATTTTTTTTGCATTCTACTTGGTTTTATGTATATAATTCGTGGTTTAAGGCTTCGTTAAGTCTTTTTTTACACCCTGTATATTTTTGTCGTCAACCATGTCAAAACATGACTTTAGCTGTGTCCTTCCCTCCAACATTGTACAGTTAACTAAAAAGTTATAGGTTGTTCAACCAATTTTCAACTTTGATCTCAACAGGTAAAGACCAATATCAATTGAGATAACTTTGTGGTAGGTTGATGAGCTATTGGGTTTGCCTTTAAGAAGTGATCTGATACAAGCCTGTCAAGTTTGTTCTAAATACTCATTCATATCAGCCTGTTGCAGTCCACTGCTGGACATAGGCCTCCCGCAAGCTGCGCCACAGCGCACGATCTCCCGCCCTTTGCATCCAGTCGCGGCCAGCTGTCTTCTTCAGGTCATCGGACCATCTAGCCGGGGGCGTCCTACACTACGTTTGCCTAAGCGTGGTCTCCATTCGAGAACCTCATAATACTCATTCGGAGGAACAGAAACTGACGGATACGAGGTGCACTAGATATCAGCAGCGCCAGTTGAAGGAGCGGGCAAGTTAAGCACCCCTAGTTACTGATACATAATACTTTGAAAATACCTAGGTATTTTGTAGCAGGTAGGCCCGCTTGCGTATGTCATCATCTCAGCCACAGGACGTCCACTGCTGAACATAGGCCTCCCCCAGTGACTTCCAGATCGGCCGATTGGAAGCGGCCTGCATCCAGCGTCGTCCTGCAACCTTTACCAGGTCGTCTGCCCACCTTGTGGGTGGGCGTCCTACGCTGCGCTTGCCTATACGCGGCCTCCATTCCAGAACCTTTCTGCCCCATCGGCCGTCAGTTCTACGTGCTATGTGCCCCGCCCACTGCCACTTCAGCCGGCTAATCCGTCGAGCTATGTCAGCGACTTTGGTTCGTTCACGGATCTCCTCATTTCTGATTTGATCTCGCAAAGAAACACCGAGCATAGCCCTTTCCATAGCGCGCTGTGCAACTTTAAGCTTCTTAATAAGGCCCATAGTAAGAGGCCACGTTTCAGTTCCGTATGTCATCACTGGTAACACACACTGGTTGTATACTTTCGTCTTTAGGCACTGAGGTATTTTGGACGAGAAGATGTTGCGTAGTTTCCCGAACGCTGCCCATCCGAGTTGGATTCGTCGATTGACCTCTTTCTCAAAATTGGACCTACCCAACTGGATCACTTGTCCCAGGTAAACATATTTGTCAACAATTTCAAGAATAGAGCTCCCAACTGGTACTGGGTAGGGCGCAACATGGGCATTCGACATAATCTTTGTTTTGTCCATGTTCATCTGAAGACCTACCTGTTGGGAAACTCTATTAAGGCCATCGAGCATTGTACCGAGGTCTTCCAGCGACTCTGCCATGACCACAATATCGTCGTCAATATATTGCGTATGTCAGGATTAGCGAATTTAATCCCAAACTATCAACTTTCACGGATTTAAAAATCATTCTATAGAGAGACAGAAAGATGTCTTAATCTCGTACTAAACTAATCCGGTGGTGCGCAAGTCCACACTATTATACTAAATAATTATGAACATGAAAATTATTTAAGGTTTTTATGTCGGTAAGTATTTGGTACCAACTTTTGCTTCCATCTGTCTCGCATGCAATTTGAGAGGAAGGCGGGCGGTGCTCTTTGCACTTGCTTGTGTTTGTCCTCGGAGGGTTGCAGGTGGTATGATTGGGGATCCTAAGCCGGCGTCACTGAGCAGAAATTATAAGCAAAATAATTACATTTTTATAATTATTTAGTTACGGATTTCCTGTAGGATAGGATAGGATAGTCAACGCCTGGCAGCCCGCATAAGTATCACTCACTTACTTGACGTGCTAGAGTTTGACCTCACTCGATTCCTAGCTAAGGGGGTGTGTATAGCAAATGCTGACATTTACGACCTCCGTAGCCGAGAAGCGAGAGCGCCGGCCTTGTCTGGTTAATTTAGAAAACGAACATTCCTATATTGCTGTGGTACCGTAATTGTCTCGGGTCTGGGTGTAATACCGATATTGTTTCTGATTTCTATAACCCAAGCGCTTAGCTATCATTGAATCTTTACTTATTTACCTACTTATCTGATAATAATAGCCAGCAGTAGATAGTATATAAAGGTCGAAAAAAATCTCTTCCGTAACAATTTCCTATCACAGCTTTTCAAATTTATATGACAGTCTCAAAAACCACGAAATATTGTGACTTTGAATGCATTCACATGCCAGTGACACTAGAAAAATCTTTTGTGCAAACATCATTTCGGAACTCGCAGTAGCGCTGAAATATGTACGAGTCGTGGCAACTTTCCGCCATTACGGTGTGACAGACAGACTTCAAGAATGATGAACTTATGATTGGACGTATTAGAATTTATTCTTCAACTTTGTGGTACATTTTCATGGAAAATTTCTAGGTTATGTCCAAGTTGATCGTTGACATTGACGGAAATACAAAAATTACATTTGTTAATCTTTGAGTGTGGTAAATTTCAGCTATGATTTGTATTTTAGTAAAGAGTCGTCTACGTATTACGTCATAGTCATAGGATTATGCCAAACGTGACATTGATGGGAAAAAATAGTGACATATTCCGTACGGGATCTAAAATGTCGATATGGCCCCTAGTGAATTTACTATAACTAATTTTATCAAAGAGGATCCTGTTGTACTGATAAATTCACTGGGAACCCCTAGGAAATTAGATTATTACCATTGTTTTACTATTTTTAGCCGATTAAAACTACTTCTTATCAACATAGGTTGCTGACAAATAAAGGTCTTACAAACCCGTTTTGTTGAAGGACATCAGGACATGCAGTGGCGGGCATTGATTTATTTTAAGGTAGGCAGTAAATTGACTTATTGAAGAAAAGCAGTGGTTTTCATCAATGACACACATTAATAGAACTTTCTGCCTATTTTATTTCATTTATTAATATTAATTGCGTATAAGCAAGCACCGCACGCCCCTGAGGACATGACATGTCAACAACCTTTCTGGTAATGCGACTAAAGTGAGTTTTACTTAAATAATTCGCAGAATAGATTAACAACAGAATGGGTAGTTTATAAGCAATTCAACTAATTGGATAGTTATACGTGATACAGAAATATACAATAAGTTCATTCTTAATTTCTGACATATTTAGTGCTGGGCGGTAACAACGAACTCTTAAAACAATCTCAAATCAGTCAAACATTATCATTTCTGTCACATTTTGTATGAAATGACGTACCAAAATTGACAGATTTGACAACTTTGAGATTGTTTTAAGAGTTCATGGTTATGGCCCAGATTTCGAATAAAGCATCTTAGTATAGCTAAATAGAAGGTGTTAAGTTTGATAGTTGATTGATGCTCAACTATTTCTTTTCTTGTTTCAACGCAAATAAACTATATTATATTCTATTTTGGTCCAAAAGTAGACCCAAAGGCAAAAATATTGCTATGAATCATATGTGATACATTAAATAGGAAACCTGTTACAAGTTTTTTTTTTGCGAATAATCATCATTAATGTACAATCATGTTGTATTACGCACTTTGCTGGAGCTAATCTACTGTATGCATGTTTGCTGTAAGGTAAATTGAATTTAATGATCGCAAACCAATTAACAGAGTTGAGAAATGGATTAGGAGTGATTTGTGAACAGAATTGACAATAAAGTCTAAATATCTTGAGCTTATTCACATTTGTGCAAGAATCAGCCTTAAAAATTAAAAAATAAGTAATTTCAAAGCATTCAGT
This sequence comes from Anania fuscalis, assembly GCA_950371115.1. Lineage (NCBI taxonomy): Eukaryota > Metazoa > Arthropoda > Insecta > Lepidoptera > Crambidae > Anania > Anania fuscalis. Next base: position 12,520,897 of record OX493344.1, read on the forward strand.
TGATACATCTTAAGATTAAAAGGCTGGGGTATATACCTAGGCCAACAAATTGGCCTAGGCTATCCAGCGTGGTAACATTGCCAGCCTTAGCCAGGAAAGGTGCCTCTTTCCTCTGAACATCGATTTAAGATATTTTAAATATAGCAAATTTCCTATTCATAAAATATCAGACTGATTATAAAAAGTTAAGGTTCAGAATATATGTTTAAATAGGTATTCTGTAATTTATACTGTACTTGATTTTGATTATCCTGTCAAATACCTTGAGTTAGGGGCATGCGGTGCATATAGACAATTAGGCAGTGCCTACATGGTAAATGAAATGAGGTAGGCAGGTAGGTACTTACAAATGTATGTCATTAATGAAAAACCACTGATTTTCATAAATAAAACACTTAAGAAAATATCCATGCTGCTTATCTCGAAATAAAACTTATGCCCGCCACTGCCTTGAGAGAATGTAGATGTTACAATATAAAGTGTTTCAAAAATATCTGCTACGGCTGCAATGGAAGAAATTATTGCGTATATAGATTACAAAAGTAAAGTAATTATATGCCCTGGACTACGTCTAAGTGGAGACCACGCCTAGGCAAACGTAGTGTAGGACGACCCCCAGCTCGATGGACCGACGACCTTAGGAAGATGGCTGGCAGTGGATGGATGAAAAAAGCGGGAGATCGTGCTCTTTGGCGCTCTTTAGGGGAGGCCTACGTCCAGCAGTGGACTGCAATAGGCTGAGATGATGATGATGATGACTACGTCTAAGTATTAAAAAAAAACTAAAGATTAAGCTTATTTTTATTTAAAACCGTCCAAACATGCCCAAATAGCCTGCTCGTACTACGTCTTGCTCTTGCGCATTGTCAAATGCGGATGGCAGAGTGTGTGATGCAAAATGAAGCAAATATGTATTTATTTACCGTCTATTCTTAAATAATTAATTATCAATAAGGAATACTTTCACCCATTGCAGCCGTGGCAGATATTTTTGAAACATCTTTTTAAAACATCACGAATTCCATTATTTATAATTATCATCATCATCAGCCCACACTAGTCCACTGCTGGACATAGGCCTCTCCAATTGCACGCCACTCTGCACGATCCACGGCTACTCTCATCCAGCTCCTGCCAGCAACCTTGCGAAGATCGTCACTCCATCTAGTATGAGGGCGTCCCACACTACGCTTGCCGACACGCGGTCTCCACTCAAGAACTCGTTTACCCCAGATTGATGAACGAATTTACCTCCTTTTGGCAATAGTTTTAATAATAACAATAATACAGGATGGCTCTGGGCTGCTTAAATCCAGCGGCTCCCCGCCTCCTTGACTAACTTGACTAGTTTTAAAAATAATACACCCTGTATTTTACACTTTAATATGTGGAAGTTCTGCTCCACATCCTCGAAAGCCGTATTCCTCCGTTGCAAATGCAAAAATAACGAATGAGGTGTGAACACCCCAGTGTCAAAATGGCCAGTTTCCAACTCCTCGCCTCAACTTCGTATTCCTTGCATCCTAATGATGATGAAGGGGTAATTTTCTTTACATTAACTTGGGTTTTAATGTAGAGAGTTTATTAATTATGTCAGACGCTTTTAGTAAGTATTAAAACAAAGATTTTTTTTATATTACACTGTCGAGTCATTGGCGTGATGGTGCACTAATTCACCTTATTCAAAGAGTCCTCGGTTCGGTACCAGGACACCGATTCAGTCCCGTTCGACAGCAAATTGTTGACAAGAAAACCACGTGACATTATGTGATTTAGCATAGTGTTTTATTTCTATATAATATGACGCGAGTATATAAGAAATATCTCGATAAAAGAAATGCGCTCGGACGCGCGACGCGCGTTCTATATTCGCCCAGAAGTCTGTTTTATAATTTCTTCAGAACTTATGTGCTAAACCCAATCGATTTCAGTAGCGTGAACCCGAATCTGTATTAGCTTTTGCCCTGCAAATTAATATGGCTTAATTATAAATTGTTGACGAGAAAACCACGCTACATCATGTGATTTAACATAGTGTTGTCGGTTGTTAATTCATTGTTTAATGATTCTAGTACCCTGTCACACAAAGATTTAATGTTATTACTTCAAAATGATAATAAGAGTGTATTTACTGGTGCATTTTTTTAAACAAGGAAAAACTCTTAATATGCCCCTTTTTCATATTATCAAAACGTGTATCATCATCATCTAAAAATTGTCTGTAAACGAAAGTAGGTATAATATCAGTTCATATTGTGCCTAAAACTCATAAGGCCGGGTATACACGACCTCATTTCATTTTACCCGTCGTATCATAAACTTAAACCATTCTTACCCTTAAGAGAATGAATTTGACCAAGGAAAATATTTGCGGACGTATTTACGTACAGTCAGGATAAAAAAAACATGCATCGGTAATTTTTTTCAAAGTCGATAAATTGTTTTGTCGTAGCTCCAATCATTTCTTTTTTATTCCTTTTTCAAAAGAGAAATAAGTTGTTTAGATTTAAGCTTCAAAACTCTAGTGTAACTTATCAGACATAACCCGATCACCGACTAAAAAACTATATGTGGCAAAATTTATATTGTACAGCGCGGGCCAAAAAAGTCGCATTGAATATCGCAAAACAACATATAATATAATTTGAACTCTTCGGTAAAATGTCGAATGAACAAAAAAAAAGGGTTTAAATGATTTTTTTTAAAATGGAATCAGCAATATCGCATCTTAAAAACAGTACACTATCTTTTTGCGTACTGTACCTACCGAGACATCTACATTTTTCAAGAAATGTAAATTAATTTCGTACCTGACTCTACGTTAGAACGAGCCATTTTAACCACGGCCCGAAAATAGGTGTTTATGAATTAATGAATACTTTTCTTGGCCGCTACAAAGTTTGTATGCCAGCGCTGAGCGAATTGCATACTATATTGAAGCGTTAAATAATCCAATTTTAATTTACCTTAAACGATTATTTGCAATGTAGAGGTATTATACTTATATAAATTGTCTTACAATTGGCATTTTCCTTAATTTTAAAGCCTAGCAATTCTGCCTAGTAAAAGAGATTTTGGTTTTACTCTCATAGATGAAGCTATTTGCAGAATGGACCTTTTTTAACACGTTGTATAAACATTTAAGTGTCTTAATTTATTTGTATACAATATAACTTATAAGACTAAATGTCTCGATATCGAATCGGACGCGCGTCCTATATTCGTCCAGAAGTCTTTTTTGTAATTTCCTCAGAACTTATGTGCAGAGCCGTATCGTTTTCAGTAGCGTGATCACGAATCTGTATTAGCTTTTGCTCGGCGAATTTATATGTGTTTATCATAAACTTGCCAAAGTTCTAACCCAAAGTAACTATGGGTACTACAACAAACAATCTACGTTTTTTTTAAGATTCGATAAAACTCTTTCACGTCACAAATTACGTGTAGCGGCGGCATGTTCTCAGACAGTGGACGAAAAGCTTACCTATAAAAAATTGAATGCTTTTCTGTAGAATGTTCTTAAATGTATAATGCAGATAGCAGTTAACGAATTCATTATTATGCGCAACAAAACCCTACAAGTCCGGAACAAAAAAGAAACTTCAGTACCATACAGGGTTGCCACTGCCACCAAGATGATTTTTTTTAATTATTTTTTTTCTATTATTAAGACTACTGTCTGCGGACTCTTGGTCCGCACCTTTTTTAGTTAAGTGTTTTTATTGGTTTACAGTCATGCTCCGATCTTAAAATTATTTACATGGTGATGGTATGTAATATCTTATATGTTATTATTAAATAAAATATATCGACTTTTTTTGTTATTTTTTTTTGTTATTAATTATATTTAAGGGTTATTGGCTGTTTTTGATAGTTTTTTTTTTAATTATTATTCTTGTTGATATATTATGGTAGTTATTTTAGGTTTAATTGTTTTATACATTTTAATTATTATTATTATTCCAGATACATTGATATGCTCGTTCTTATTATTTATTTTACATTATTATATTGTTTTCATTATTGTTAGTAACCCAAGATGTTAGGTAGGTAAAGGTGAACTTCACATGCACGGTGTAGATTTCATCCATCAACTAAACGAAAAATATCACATCACAACGAACAAATTTTGCTACAAGGACATTGATATTAAAAATATCAAAAAATATGCTTCCTTGTACTGAACTGCCGGCATTAGTATACGTGTTGTAAGTGAATTTTTACTAAAACCGTATTATGTATGTTTTCAAGTTTCAGCCAAGCATTATAGTATTAAACAATCAAGAAGCAGTTTTGACAACTTCAATTATTGACACTGACTGAAGCTTTGTAGTCCACTGGACTGCAATGCTTGGCTGAAACATTTAGTTCGAGATGTGTTCTCTAGTACGCTAATCATTATACCTCAATGTTTAATGGCGATGGGTGACCATTCCTATATTCATTTAAGGACATTCATTACAAGGTCCTCTTTGTTTGCTAATGAGTGGACAACTCGAATTGGCAAACGCAGCGCCTCCACCTTATTGGCTATCCAACAAGGTGGAGGCTATGATATACGAAATACAAATACAAAATACAAATACAAATAGTTCTAGAGGAGCATAGAAAAGTAGTAGATGAGCCCGTTCAGGGAGATGCAAAGGAAGAGGAAATATTAAGCAAGAAACTAATTATGAAAGCTTCTGTTTCGAAAGGCACGTTAAAAGTTGTTCCTAGTAAATATGATTTTTGTAGTCATTAAACGTTAATAACATTTGACAGTCGGTGTTAGTAGCCTTGCTTTCTAGCAATCCGCACTGGGCCAGCGTGGCAGAGTATGGCTCAAACTGTCACACACCTATTAATATTATTATTTATTAAACATAACAAATTATTGTTTAAAAAATGTAGTGCCTCGCAAACCACTTTCCTAGTCAAGGTGAACTCTGTGCCCGGCAGTGGGATGTACACAGAGTTGGTTTACTTTTATACTTGTTAAATAAATGAAGTCCTGTTACTGTTACTATTAATTTAAATTATTTAATAACGCAATAGTTATTTCATTTGTTGAAATAACAAACGTTCACAACTGTTGGAATAGTTATTACATAGAAATTGAGATTACTGTGAAGTATTTCGAAAACAATGTGCAATAAACATACCTATGCCACAGTCAAAATATGATTTGCAGCAGTTCTCACTCAGTTATCTGTCGACGCCTATTTTTGGGACAGGCATGTGTCCAGCAGTCTTATGGCTAGGTGGGCTAAATTCACATTAAAATAATTATTTATGAGCTCAATTAAAACAACTTTTTATCTGAGACCAACATCGAAATCTCATAAAAAATATTTACTTCTTCATAAAATTTAAAAGAGGATAACGCCATGCACAGTTGGATTATTTTTGTTATTTAATGAAAGCATCAACTCTTAGATATCCTAAAGGCCTGTGCAGACGAGAGACTCTCGTCCATGGAGGACAATAGCCCCCGAAAAGTCCGCGCAGACCTTGTCATGGACTGGAGACCATTTGGTGGCCAGAAGTTTATTAAAACGGCAGATATCGAAGCTTTTATCCAGAGATTACAATGTGTTGTAATTTACTTAGAGTTTAAGAACTCATGCGAACTTTCTTAAGAGCAGGTCTGTCGATATCCTCGATTGTCTGTTGGACTTTTGTCATCATCATCATCATCAGCCAACACTAGTCCACTGCTGGACATAGGCCTCTCCAATTGCACGCCACTCTGCACGATCCACGGCTACTCTCATCCAGCTCCTGCCAGCAACCTTGCGAAGATCGTCGCTCCATCTAGTCTGAGGGCGTCCCACACTACGCTTGCCGACACGCGGTCTCCACTCAAGAACTCGTTTACCCCAGCGGTTATCGGTTCTGCAACAAATATGGCCGGCCCACTGCCACTTCAGCTTGCTTATTCGATGAGCTATGTCGATGACTTTAGTTTTCTGTCAGATTACCTCATTTCGGATCCGATCCCTCAGAGAAACTCCGAGCATAGCCCTTTCCATAGCTCGCTGAGCGACTTTAAATCTGTGGACCAGCCCTATCGTGAGTGTCCACGTTTCGGCTCCGTATGTCATGACGGGTAGGACGCACTGGTTGAAAACTTTCGTCTTAAGACTTTGTGGAATGGGCGACGTAAATACTCGACGTAATTTCCCATATGCTGCCCAGCCTAGCTGTATTCTTCTACTGGCCTCTCTCTCGAAGTTGTTTCTGCCCAACTGCAAAATTTGCCCGAGGTAGACATATTCCTTAACAACCTCGAGATCACTGCCTTGTACTGAAATGGGTTCCGGAATGATGTGGTCGTTGAACATAACCTTGGTTTTGTCCAGGTTCATCCGCAGACCGATGCGTTGAGAAGAATCAGCAAGGCCGTTCAGCATGGATTGTAGATCCTGCAACGTTTCGGCCACGATGACGATGTCGTCCGCAAATCGCAAGTGTGAGATGTATTCACCGTTGATGTTGATGCCTTGTCCTTTCCAGTCCAGCATTTTAAACACATCCTCCAAGGCATTTGTGAACAATTTGGGGGATATAACATCCCCTTGTCTCACACCTCGATGTAAGGGGATATGTTTAGTTTGCTGGTTCTGTACTTGGACGGCCATTGTGGCTGCATTGTAGAGACACCTCAACACTTGGATATATCGCCAGTCGACTTGGCATCGCTGCAGGGATTCTAGAACAGCCCAGGTCTCGACAGAGTCAAACGCCTTCTCATAGTCCACAAATGCTAAGCACAGGGGTCGATTGTACTCTTCGGACTTCTGTATAATCTGCCGCATTGTGAAGATGTGGTCTATGGTGCCGTATCCTCCCCGAAACCCGGCCTGCTCTGGTGGTTGAAATTCGTCGAGTCTTCGCGCAAGGCGGTTTGTGATGACTCTAGAAAACAGCTTGTAGACGTGGCTTAGGAGCGAAATGGGTCGGTAGTTCTTCAATAGGGTCTTGTCTCCTTTTTTGAAGAACAGCACGACAACACTCCTACTCCACGCCTCCGGAGTTCTCCCATCAAAGAGAACAGTGTTAAAGATGTGTTGGAGTTCCTTCAACACAGGTTTACCGCCTGCTTTCAGGAGCTCAGATGTAACACCGTCCTCACCAGGGGCTTTTCCGTTTTTGAGCTGTTTAAGAGCCATCTCAATTTCGCCTAGGCTTACTTCTGGCAAGTCTTCGGTAAAGTGGCGGGTCAGTATGGCTCTGGAATCCTCATTTTCGGGATCAGGTTGAGATGCATGCGAGGCGTATAGCTGGCTGTAGAAGTTTTCAATTTCCGAAAGAATCTCCGGCCTTGAAGCAACGACTACGCCACTGGCCGTCGTCAACTTCGTCAAGTGGCTTCTCCCGAGAGACTGGACAAACACTTTCGATCCCCGATTTTGCTCTATCGCTCGTTCAATTGAGCGTGTATTGGAGCATCGGAGGTCGTAGCGTACTAGTTTGCCAATCTTCTTGTTGAGAGCCCTTTGTTCGGACGAAGTGACAGGTGGGTCCTCACGTCGTTCCTTCATAAGCCTAAGAGTCTCGTTCGAAAACTTCGACTTCTTGCCTTTACGCTGAGTTGCGCAAAATCTCGTACCTTCCTCCCTGAGAATTCCGACCACTTTTTCGAGGGCCTGGTTTGTATCAACAGCATTTGTGGTTTCCATGGCAGCAAATCGGTTTTCCAGTTTGGTCTGAAACGTTTCGGATCCCACGATGGTTTGGAGCAGGTTAGGACGGAGCCTGGACTTCATCAAGCGGACACGTTCGAGCTTAAAGTTGATATTCAGAGAGCCTCGGACAAGTCGGTGATCACTGCCGGTATTAAACCTGTTAATCACTGAGACGTCTCTGAATATATGCTTCTTATCCGTCAAGATAAAGTCGATCTCATTTTTTGTCTTATTATCGGGGCTACGCCATGTCCACTTTCTTTGGGGCTGTTTCTTGAAGAAAGAATTCATCAAGAAAAGCCCCTTTCTCTCAAGAAAGTTGACAAGCATTTGCCCCCTATAATTCCTACTGCCAAAACCAAAGGATCCTACTACCGATTCGCTGCGATTTTGTACTCCCACTTTGGCGTTGAAGTCAACGTTGTAGTGGGCCTTGGTGGTGAAGTGTAAGGCCTTGGATATGTCTCCGAACATATCCTCCATTTCATCGACTTTTGTACGCGGTACTTTTAGTCATTTAATCGAATGGTTTTTTTAAAATTTAATATTCAAAACATAGAATTTACAAACGATCGATAGTTACTGAATTAATTAAGTATTGAATTTACGTAGTTAAATAATTTAAATTGTATCACAACATTTTTTATGAAGATTTTGTGACATTTCGAAAACGTGAAAATACAGAAAACAACTTTTTGAGAAAATACAGCGTAGAATAGAAATAAAATAATAATCAATTATTTGTATTGGGTTAATTAATAAAGTAATAATATTTTTACTGTGGCATTAGTAAATAGAGTTATTTTAATTTCGAATGCCTTACCAAAGAAGAATCACAAAGTCACCCAAGCTTTAGTTAAATAAAATGCAAAAAATATTATTTTATCTGTATTGAATCTTGTATTTTTATTTTAAGATAAGGTTAATAACGTGTAAACAAGCAAGATAGTTACAACTGAAATTTCCTTTAAATTGGTTGATAAACTGCGATGTTGATTTTCCTCCACAAACTATTTTTTATAACGACAAGTAATATTCCTTGGCGTGCACTGTACGTTATGTTGTTTTATCAATTTCACTTATAATGCAATTAAAAACATCTACTGAAATTACGTGAACTCCAATAATATATAAATTTTTAGTATATTAAAAATGTAAACAAAAGATTTGTGATATTGTAATTTTTATAACCAGTTTCCCGTGTCAACAAAGGTGTCTAAAATATTGTTAACCATATATTAAAAGATATTTTATTATATGTTAAACAGACGACCTCCGTAGCCGAGAGGCGAGCACGCCGGACTCTAAATGGCGCCGCCATCTCTGAGGTTCCGGGTTCGATCCCCGGTCGGGTATTGACCCGACCGGGGATCGAATTACATTGGTAGAAAACGAACTTTTATATATTGGGTCTGGGTGTTGTGTTACCGTCGTTGTTTCTGATTTCTATAACACAAGTGCTTTAGCTACTTACCTTAGGATAAGAGCAATGAATGTGATGTTGTCGAATATTTATTTATTTATTTTGAACATCGTCATCAAGGACCAACCCTTGGGTCATAGCCGTATGGCTCGCAGTCGCACCTCAATTATTGCTTGAAACTTACAGGCACGGATAAATGAGTTTCCGAGCTTAATAATGAGATTTTGAATTGTTAACTGGCGGATCATGCTTTCGGAGAACCTTTTGTGTACGTAACAAGCTTTTTCACGAAGGTTCAGTTTGGTTGACTGTTTAATGTGATTAATAATAAAGGATTAATTCCGTAAAAGGATACTCTGTTTTTTCTGTTTCCAAACCTCTACTGTCCTTTTATATCAAAATATCTATCCTACCCACAGATCTATACTTAAGAAGATGACGCAATGCTCCAGACTGCATTAAAACTTAACGTGTACCAAGTCAATGCATGTATTAATACCTAATATTTTTCATGCCAAATATAAAGTCACCTAATAAGGAATTATCTCCATTCTTTTGGCGAACTTTCATTGTGTTATTTTTACAATTAACTTTAGATTTTTGTTTTTAGCAATTACCATGCTAGGTTTATCTAAGATTTTTATACTTGAAAAAAATCGCCCGCCTCAGGTGGGGTCCGAACCCACGTCCATCGCATACCGGGCGAGTGCTTTGACCACTAAGCTACCGAGACGTTAGTCAACTCGACGAAATCTTTCAAGTGGTTCTCGCTGTCAAAGCCAGCGTATTTTCTAATCAATGTTGCGGTATATACTACTACCGTAAACACCCGATAGAAATATTTTTACAAATATTTAACTATTGGTTAACATCAGAAAAGCTTAAACAAAAAAAAAATACTTTTGGTACATTATTAACCATTGGTGTTTCCCATTCACACGAGTTGCGGCTGCAATTGGTCGGAATTATACTGGCCTTACTCAGACTCAAATCTGAGACACGCATGGTAAATCAACTCGTCTGTCATACTTTTACATTCCAAGTGTAAGAAAAACTCAGATTGATCCAAAAACGGGTGATTCTGGTCCCTAAATATAGGATTTTTTCTTCTTTCCCTATGTATACAGTCCGCTTTTTACCAGTTTTTAGTAAATTTAAATGTTGACGCCACTTGACAGTAAGTGTGAAATTGTGACAACCCTAACAAGTAAGATGAATAACCTCAATATTCTCGGTTATAACCCCAGAATTTAGCGACAATGTTATGTGGAATAAGGCAATTTTACACCTTTATAATTGATTTAAAGGGAACAAGGGACCTACAAAGCATTTTGCGTTATATCTCGTGGACCCTTTTAACGGGGTCACCTTTGACCCCAAACTAGGGTAGTAGTCTTGTCATCTTTTAACATTGTGTAAAATACTTTCATTTCTGTTTTAATAAAAAAATAATTTGGTCATCAACTGCTATTTTTAGCACCGGTGAATGGAAAAATAGAGAGATTTTCCACTGGAGGTTTTGTTCCACTTCCACTAGTTACTTTTTAAAGCAAGTGAGTGAAAAAATAAAGGGAGAGAGAGAGAGAGATAAATAAATAGTTACTATCTTCATAGTATCTTGGCACTAGAGAAAAACACAAATTACAGACTGAAATTGATTCCAGATTTTAATATGAGAATAAAAAATTTACTTATAACATAAATATTCATAAAATATACATTTCTCAAGACAACGGAAGAAAATCTAAAAATGATATTATAAAAAATATCTCGCACAAAAACAAATCCCTACAATTAGGGGAAAACAAAAAGATAAAGAACAAAAAGTCTCGCTCCACAAAAGGGCATTTGTACGGAACCATTAGATTGTCCGTCAAAGCACAAGTTGTCGCGGAATTACGAGTGCTAAAATGAAACAGGCTGGCTTGTGAGTGGTCAGGGAACTAAAATACTGGAAGTTTAACGTAATCCTGGGAAACAAGTAGGTAGTGGCTTTAAACAGTAGCATTTAAAAAGGGGAATGTTTTATCAATATAACATAACCTAAACGTGTAAACTATTTTTGAAGTGTATTTTTTGTTAACATGAATTTACTGTATCTCATAACAGCTTGCATTACCTTTAAAGGGGGCCTCAAACACACTGACAAAATTTAAGCCTTGGTACAAGAAATAAAAAAAAACCATTTGATTTTTTTTGAGGCCTACGTTGTAATCACGATCTTTTTTTTTCTCCATACTAACTAACGCCTTACCGCTACATGCTGTGATAAATGGAGAAACAAAAAAAAACAAAAACATTCAGTCGAATTGAGAACCTCCTCCTTTTTTTAAGTTGGCTAAAAAGAACATGATTTGATGATTCCAAGTTCCAAGTACTCAAAGATGTTTGTGTTGATAAATACATTCGCTTTCTTAAATTAGGCTACTTTTCAACAATATAAGTGACATTCCATTTATACATCTATACATAATAGTACTATATATACACATAGTATGTCACTTATTTACGCTACACTCACCGCATAGCAATGGGCCCGCGGGGTTTAGAATGGACCAAACCCACCTATAGTTGGGGTAAGGAATTTTCCCTGTTAAGACGTAACCTATTTGTATATAAATTCCATGATTTCCACCAAAAAAAAGGTAGGGAAGTGAATGAAGAGTATAAGTCAATTTTTTTTAAAAAAATACAGAGTGCAAATAATAAATATTGCACAACATCACATACATTGATCTTGGTAGTAGCTAAAGCACTTGTGTTTATAGAAATAAAAAACAACGACGGTACCGCAACACCTAGGCCCGAGACAATATAGAAAAGTTTGTTTTCGACACTGACCCGACCGTGTCTCAAACCTAGAACCTCGTTAGTAGTAATTGTAAGGTGAATGATACCTATATTAAGGCGAAACTAGATTTGCATATTATTACTATGGTAAAGTCATTTTCCTTTGTTTTTGTCCTTATTTGTATTTACCTTTCTATGGGAAATGAGACAAGAATAAAAGTCAAACCTTAGTAGATAGCCTAGATTGTTTTGTCTCTTTTCCAAAATAGATGTCGCTTCCATCGCCACGTTTCATAGTCCTCGTTTTTCGAGGACACAAAGCCGCCGCAATATCTATTGTTAAATTTTTAACAGCCCAACAGCCTTTTGGATTCCAGTTTTTTGTATGAATGCACTTTCAGAATGTGTTTTAACATGTTCCACTAGTGGTATTTGTGAAAACTTTGACGGTGCTAATTTTAAACTGTTTTATATTATCTTGTTACGTTTTAAAAGCGCTCTTTAGATTGCATACAACGTTTTAGTTTTGTTGATTTTGAAGAGTTAAATAAAATGAGAGTATGTTTTATATTTTAAAGTTTAGCGCAGTAAATAATAAAGAAAAAGTATATTGCTGTACTTTACCCATGTTAATATCACGTGCGATATTGGACGTGCAAAACATGTCACATGATATTTATCCGCTTTTTGAATGTTTTCTCTCCTGATGAAATTAATTAAATAAAAAAATTGTTTATGTCTGCCTAGTTCCAGGTTGGACGAAGCTAAATTGAAAATCACATTTTTTTTTTAAAAACGATGTGTTCTAATGTAAAATTACCATGATTATTTAAGCGTTTTTCAGGACCACAAGAAATGTTTGTTCATTTATTTATCTTGTTGATTTATTAAAGCATCTTCTATGCACACTTTGGGAATGCGCTCACTGTCGGAATAGTAATGGACACCTCAATATTATTTTTACGTAGTATAATATTAACTCTGTGATATGATGAAACTAAGACTTGCTGAGACCATTATCATTGCAAATTTAACGCTAGTGTTTTAATATTAAAGTATATTACTATTTGTCATCAATAATGCCTTGCCGTCCCGTCCTCATACTGAGAGCACTCCCTAAATCTTGATTCTTAGAGCCCTATTTCACTTTTACCTTTACATCTGATATTCATAGTACCAATGCGACAATCCTTGAACGCCCGAGTAAGAAAAAGATCAATTTGTCCGTCGGGCTGTCAACGAAGGCCACGTGATTTATAAAGGGCCGCTACGGGACTAGACAGGTCAGTGGCTCAATTCTGGTCCAGTTGTTGGAATATGGCGAATATTCGAATTTGAATTTCTTATCGAGATTACTAGCGACCAGACCGGGTCTTGCGGGTGTCTCACTTGATATTGCTTTATAAAAATCTGTGACCACGACCTCCGTAGCCGAGAGGCGAGCATACCAGCGTCGCCATCTCTGAGGTTCCGGATTCGATTCCCGGTCGGATAAATGTGGAAAATGATGTTTTCTATAGTATTGTCTCGGGTGTGGATGTTGTGGTACCGTCTTTGTTTCTGATTTCTATAACACAAGTAATCTCTTACTAGGATCAGAACAATATATGTGATATTGTCCAATATTTATTTATTTTATATATTAACTTAGAAAAAAGGAATGTAAGAAAGAATTGGTTCCTGTACTGGGCACAGGCCTTACGTCTAATTCGGAATTCGCAAGCCTAGATAAAGTCGGCGAGTCGATCCAAACAAGTCCTGTAGGATTAGCAGAAACTGGCACTCGATAGATAGTTGAAAGGATTTAAAAGATCTTAGCGTAGGAAGGACAAATTTGGCTAATTAATAAAAGTAAACACCATATTTGCTAGTAAAGTTTAAAGTATTCCCCTTAAATCTAGTTAGTCTTTTAAACTTTCTTATAGAAATGCTTAGTAATTTCATGACGGGTTTGAAGAAACATTTAAATCAAAAACACTGAATAAAATTCTTCTATTCTTGGCAATTATAATTTAACTTTAATAAAATAACTGGAAATGAGAAAACAACAAAATCGCTTTTTAAGAGGAATAACTTCTGAGCAAAAGATCATACCGAGTGGTTATTTTTAAGTGAAAAACTTCCGATGAACTATGCGAGAAAAGAAACGTTGCCAAGTGGTTTTTAATAAAACTCCTGTTAAACTTAGGAAGCATAGAAGAATAAATGTATTCTTATGCTTTCAATAAGAATATTGTATTCTTCTTTGCTTTCAAAATCATGACTTTTCTAGGCTGTTCTTGGAAGTCCACTGTTGGAGATAGGCATAATCATATATAGAACGCCACAGCAAGCGATTCAAGTAAAGAACAACTAGAGCTTTTTTAAAATGATATTTTCTAAATTGACTTGATCTGGGATTGCGACTATGATCCTTGGGTCCAAGGAAAAATACTGCGCTACCGGGATAACTGGTTCATCTTAAAAGGGTTTACTTTTTTTGATACAAACATACATTTCATTTTATTTTCTAGGAAAACATTAGTTATCGTTTTCATTATAGTGAATGTAATACCGTTATTTAAATTGTCTTTGCCCAAATGTGCATTATATTAAAAAATAAAGTGTAGTCTATGGGCTCCACTATGATCTTTTTCTTCTTGCTATATTCGCAATTGCGTGAGCAACATTATTTGTTAAATTGTGTTTTATATTTAATAAAAACTCAATTTGTTAAAAACAACTGTTTCAAATAAACAGACTTGATCTTGTTTTAGTTAAATTAACTTAACTTTGACGTTATTTCCTTTGGAAATTTGGTATGTAAAGAAAAATATAGCCTATATAAAAGTATAACTTATTCCAAAACCATTTGGAGATTTTACGCTTATAAATTGTATTTTGCTACACAAGATGACTTTTATTTTTACAAACATACAAAAATTAATTTGCCAGTCACGGAGAAGCTTACATCTTCTCACAGAGTTTGCGCGCGTGCGCGCGCGCGTGTTTGTGTCGTGTTATTTGACAGCAAATGTCAAATGTGAATCCGTGAGTGAAGATACGTTGTACATACAGGCTTACAAAGTACGTCATGAAGTCAAACTATTAAAAAAAAAACTAAAGTGTTAAAAAACAAATGTTCACATTAGTTTTATTAATTGGTTCATACTTTCATAAAAAATATAAAAATAATAGGTAACCTCAAAATCACTTTACATACCGAATTGTGAACCCTTCAAATGTTGCTCTTTTTATTAAAAACTCTAAATTTAAGCATAACCGGTAACATTTATTTCGACCCAACTGCTTCAATGCTTTTTTCATTTACAGTAAGTGTGTTTTCAAAACAATACGATATTAAATAAAGCCAGTTTCATTTCAGAGAGTAAGTATGCAAAATATTACAAGAAATTATAGTTTCCTTTGTGGTAATGCAACTACCGTTTTTAAATGATATTTTAAAGTAACTTAGGAATATAAAATATAAGATGCTTTAACGTGGACATTCTTTGACTTTTTAATTCCACTAATATAAATGCGTACATTTGTGGTTGTGAGGATGTTTGGATGTTTGTGACTCAATCATGTGTAAACGGCTGAATGGATTTGGTTGAAACTGCACACATGAATATAATCGGAATTAACATATAAGATACTTTTATCCCGGTTAAACGGGAAGCTCTTTATTTTATTTTTTTTAATATTGGACAACATCACATACATTGCTCTGATCCTAAGGTAAGTAGCTAAAGCACTTGTGTTATAGAAATCAGAAGCAACGACAGTACCACAACACCCAGACCCGAGCCAATATAGAAAAGTACGTTTTCTACATTGACCCAACCGGGGATCGAACCCGGAACCTCAGAGATGGCGGCGCCATTTAAAGTCCGGCGTGCTTGCCCCTCGGCTTCGGAGGTCGCCGAACATTTTGCGTTAAGTATCATACCTACGTGTGTGCCCACACACAGCTTGTCTGATTTGAATGGCTTTTACCTAGAGGAAGTGGTTTTACTTCGGTGGTAGAAATCTCGCCTCAAATCCGTGGGTAGTGAGTTTGAATCATAGCACGGACCTGTTATCGAAATCTATATACGGATTTAAATTACTTGTAACGTGTTATAAAATACAACTAGATCTGGATTTTAACATTTTTAGTATTAATTTACAAAAAACCGGCCAAGTGCGAGTCGGACTCGCGCACGAAGGGTTTTGCACCATTATCAATAAAAACCGAGCAAAAAAAATCACGTTTGATGTATGGGAGCCCCCTTAAATATTTATTTTGTTCCAGTTTTTAGTATTTGTTGTTATAGCGGCAACAGAAATACATCATCTGTAAAAATTTTAACCGTCTAGCTACCACGGTTCATGAGATACAGCCTGGTGACAGACGGACAGACAGTCAGACGGACAGCGGAGCCTCAGTAATAGGGTCCCATTTTACCCTTTGGGTACGGAACCCTAAAAACTGACGGGCGAAAATTCACAACTAAGTGCGAGTACATAATGTATAATGATATTAGTGCAATAATAGTTTTGTATTTTGTATATTATTCAATAACTGTATTCACTTTTTTCAGTCACAGTTTCATTTTCTTCGTAACCGTTCTTCTGTTTTTATATTCCACATTTAATGTTGTCTCGTTGCTATGTTCTTTGTAAATAAGTATTTATAATTCCTTTATTCTCGTCTACTTTATTGTCAAACTTTACTCTCACAGCTAAGTTGTTAATAAACAAGATTGAGGTAAGCCTCACAAAAAAATATATTCTAACCCTTTTAATAAACCCCTGTTTTCATAGCGAAACATCAAAGGCGTGGTATATCTCCCGCTACTTAATATTCCATGAACTAGCACGCACAGTTATGGAAGACACGATTTGTAGCACCATTAAATGCTTTGAAGTTTTTCTAGGGTTCCGTACCATTATAGAAATAGTTTTATACTATATCATAAAAGGTAGAAAGGAACCTTTAAAGGATTACTTTAATGTCTATCTGTGTTTGTCTTTACGTCCTTCCGTTTGTCGTCCGTCCTTTGTCAGTCCATTCGTTCATACGTATGTCTTTCTGCCAAGACCCTTTTTTATCATCAAGAATGCTGGATGGGTTTCATTCAAGTTGTAATTAAATCCTGCCTGCAATCCCTTGAAGCTATGAAAAAATAAAACTTCTGATTAACGTAATCAAAGATACGGCTGTTTATGCTGCACTTTTAGCTCTCGCAGGTAAATCAAAAAATAGCAACAACTCGTTGACTTAGAATCATGAACAGCAAGAAGCAAAGGAGACCGGCAGAAATGGAACCATTACAGGAATCAGATTATATCCGAAAATCATAATTATTATTTTTTCAAAAAAGTAGCAAAATATGAACATTTAGTTCTATGGGATAAGAAAAGTGTAGAACAGTGCTATAATTTTAACACAGATAAAATTGGCATGTCTTGATCTTCAAAACAGCCTAGAAATGATCAATGTTACGATTAGGCCCGAAGTCCTATGGAAGTTTGCCAATCTCCTTTCTTATAGCACAAGTAAAGAAAAAAAATCCGAAAATTGTAGGTATAACTTGCAGTTTTCATAGTGAACAAAATTAACAACCTCGGAAAAAAACGTCAAAAATCTTCGAGACTCGTTTCCCGTTATCGATTAACAATACGCAAACGCGAGTCCGACTCGCCCTTTGCCGGTTTTTGGCATTGAAAGACATTTTACAGTAAATAAATTAGAAAATATTATGTAATAAAAGCGTTGACCCTGCATAGCATTTCACATAACCTTTTAAGACTAAACTTAACAATAATAAACCTATTTTAATGAAACAGAATTCAAGCATGATACGTTTAAAAAGTAAGTAATTAAAAAAGGTAATTGTAATTCTGTAATTCTGTGTTATTATGGAAAACTATTCAATTGTCAATTATTCCTTAATATTGTCTACAAGCTTTATATCTTACCCATGCGTAGGTTAGGTACGAGTAGTAATTAGTTTAATTAAAATAGATTGGTCCAAGTTCCACTTTCATGAAGTAAGTTTCTAATAATAGGTTTAATAAGTTCGACGATTTTAGACCTAAATGTTTGTACCTTGCGGTGTTCACGATTAAGTTATTTACTAACAGAAGACATTTTACTGTATACGAATTCAAACATAGTTAGGGTATCCCATTAAACAAACCCCTCCATTTTCCAACGTGCAACCAAACCGCCGTAACCTCATGGCCAGTTCTTCATCATCATCATTTCAGCCACACCACGTCCACTGCTGAACATAGGCCTCCCGCAGTGACTTCCATATTGCTTCCTGCAACCTTTACCAGGTCGTCTGTCGGCAAAAAAAACACGTTTCTTGTATGGGAGCCCCCTTAAATATTTATTGTATTCTGTTTCTTGGTATTTGTAGTTATAGCGGCAACAGAAATACATCATCTGTGAAAATTTCAGCTCTCTACCTATCACGGTTCATGAGATACAGCCTGGTGACAGACGGACAGACAGACGGACAGCGGAGCCTTAGTAATAGGGTCCCGTTTTACCCTTTGGGTATGAAACCCTAAAAAAAGTGTGTAAAACAAAAAAATTACTTTTGCAGAACGGGAACAAATAAAATTACGGCACCCTACATCAGAGTAACGATATTGTATTCCATATCATTAGAGCATGAAAGACGTGAAATTGCGATCATCAAAAATGTGACTTGTCCCATACATTTTTCCCTAAATTTTGTTTGCCAACTCTTTATTGAGCCTTTTTACGTTAATAGGGGTTTTAGGATTGCGCTCGTTCGGAATAATTAGGTTATTTTGTTTTTTTAAGAGTACAGTTTTCGATAAAAATGAAAGACTCGTTTGAATTATTATTCTTTATGCAAAGAATAATGTATCGTAATCAGGATCTATCTTATCGAGCCCACACCCTAGCAGCAAAACGAACTATCTTTCTCTGAAACTAGTTAGTGATTTTTCATTTACATTTAGTATGTAATGGCAAGTTCTCTTAACTCTCGCCCATACTAAATCAGTACGAATACAGATTGAAAATGGCGGAAAAGTCGCACAAATTAAATGTAATTTATCCTTTTTATGGTACTAGGCACTAGCTGTTGCCCGTGACTTCGCTCGCGTGGTCTTTTATTTATTCAATATATCCAACAAAAACGTTTAGCCATGATAAAAAATATCATATAATTTAATCCAGATCATAAAGAATACTATGTATATGTGCAAAATTTCATCCTAATCCGTTCAGTAGTTTATGTAAAACTTTCGCATTTATAATATTAGTAGGATGAATATTTTTGCCACCGAATAAATGGTCAAATCCATACATTAAATCCGAAAATAATGGCACTCTTATTATATAAAAATTAGCAATCAGCAATAATCGCGCAGTTATCGCCCGATTGATGCTTAGTATCAAAATGTATTGGCAGCCTAGGTCAGAAGATAGCTTTGATTTTATTTTTTGCTGTGAATTTTGAATAATTTTGGCTTTACAATCGCAATTTTAAAAGCCAAAATTGTTCAATTAAATTAATTTAAAATTGTTCAATTGATTTAAATTTGTTCAATTAATTTAAAATCGCAATTTTAAAACCAAAATTGTAATTAATTGTAAATAATAAGGGTGCGGAATTTGAAAGGTTTTTTGTAAATTTTAAATATTGTAAATTTTTGTTTTTAGCAATTCCATGCAAGGTTTAATTGAAGATAAATAACACTTAAAAAAATCATCGACCTTAGGTGGGACTCGAACCCACGTCCCATCGCATACCGGGCGAGTGCTTTGACCACTAAGCTAACAAAAATTTACAATGTTTAAGCATTTCTGATCTTAACCAATAGTCAAATATTTGTAAAAATATTTCTATAGGGTGTTGACGGTAGTATACTACTCAGCTATACATATAGCTACAACATTGATCAGAATACGCTGGCTTTGACAGCGAGAAAAAAAACACTTGAGGAATTTCATCTTGTCACGTGACGTCGTCGGAAGCTTAGTGGTCAAAGCACTCGCCCGGTATGCGATGGGACGTGGGTTCGAGTCCCACCTGAGGTCGATGATTTTTTCAAGTGTTATTTATCTTCAAATTTTAAATACTTGACATTAATCAAATAAGCAATTCACTATCAAAGGTTAACCTATAAAAACCGTAGTAAGTGTGTAACAAATAATACCTTACACAATTTTTGAAATTATAACAAGTTTACCCTTGATAGAATGTAATAGTCCTATAATTACAATCACATTATAGATTTGTATAATTTGTTGGGGTGAACAACACACAGTTAAAAGTTTTCATATGCCCATCCCACCACCTATTATATATTCTGTGAATAATTTAATCAGAAAACGAACTTTTCTAAATTGACACCAACCTTGTTGCTTTGGGGTCCTTGGTATCTCGTCATCTATGAGTCGGTTGCCGAACTAATCGTTTTGCGGTAGATAAGTAAACTTTGTGAATAACTGAAAACACTAATAAAATAATAATAAAACAGCAAATCTTGACAACAGAATAATTAAAACCTAAATGTAATTATTTATCTTCTGTCGCCCTTGCACATTAACCTTTTTACCGCCCATACGCTTCCACAAATCATACGAAAGATGTAATAATGGTTGAAATACCCTTTTTCTTTTCCCTGTCGTAACTGAATCCTCGCTCCAGCTCTCCTGACATCCAGGCATAAATTCCCTAAACCCTTCTTCGTCCATAAATCTATTAAGGAATAATTAACTCGTAGTAAGTTACAGCCAGTGTATTACGACGTAAGGATGCGACTTGCGATTTACTTTTAAAATAAATAAAAATAATATTTTATACGAATGTATAAAAATAAGTATTAGAGATAATAAACGTTTTAATGTGTATCTCTGGTATTTGTATGACATACAAAGGGCCTGTTTCACAATAGAAAAGTTCTAAATAAGCTACTTAGTACTTATCTGCTCAGTAAACAAATAGGGATGTTGACTTAGACGTTGACAGGGCTCTTTTGCTTGCTTGCTTTTTAACGATTTTCGATTTCAACAACATCCCTATTATTTACTGAGCCGATTAGCTTACCTAGAACTTTACACAGCGATTGTGACACATGCCCTACGCCTTGGATTTACCAAAGATTTAATTAGAGCAAGTTACAGTTCTTTGTATTTTTTTTAAATAATGGAGCAATAATAATGACGGGTGAATCAATTAAGTAGCTTAAGTAGCTTAAATAAAATGAGATGAGTTAAAGTTTGACTAGTTTTGAAGGACTTCATGATCTTCAGTTAAAATAGTCATTTAACAAAAAGAAGGAAGGCGTTGTAAGTTGTAGATATAATATTCATGTATTAACAAAAACTGATTTTTTGCAATAAAATGTTTGTGTTACCCACATTATAGTAGACCCAATACAAATACATCTAAACATTACCTATCCCAATATAACTCAGTAGTAATTACTACTGATATTGTATTCCTGATTCGAAGGACGGACGATTGAAGAAAAGTAGAAAATATTTTGTGTATAATCATATAGGATTAAACTACACAATATGTTTTTTACTTTTTCCGGGTTTTTATGTGTGTTTTAATTTATTAAGTCGCAACGTTGTGGCATCCCCATGTTTGAATATTGCAGGATTTGTCAGTAGAGGGCTTAAAAGCTATAAACCACTTTTGCCATAAATAATTTATAACATTGATAAATTAAACAAAATTCAATTAATAACGTTAACATCGAAGATAATATTTTACTTATAAGTCTAAGGTCAGAGGTTCGACTCCAAACTATTGTAGATTAAAAAAAAACTTAATTAGAATAAGATGATTTTATTTATTAAGTTACGGATCTTCAACTATTCTATATGCTAAATGTACATATTTGACCCGAAGTTTTTTTAGATTTAAAATTCAATGAAACGGGAATTACGCGATCATAATTTAGGTACAAAATGATACCTCTGTTGCCTCTTTTTCTTTTTTTAGATTATTCTATCTGTTCAGCCTATTTCAGTCCACTGCTGGACGTTAGCCTGTCCCAAAGAGCACGATCTTCCACTTTTTTCATCCATTCACTGCCAACCATCTTCCTAAGATCGTCGGTCCATCGGGCTGGGGGGCATCCTACACTACGTTTGCCAAGACGTGCTCTCCACTCGAGAACTCGTTTACTTCACCTTTCATCGGTTCTGCGACAGATGTGGCCAGCCCACTGGTACTTGTTTGCTACATTTTTGGACTATGTCCGTTACTTTGGTATTCTGCCGTAAGATGCTTCTAGATTATTAATTGTTATTAACTTATGTATAATTTTTGTATGTATAACTTTTATCCCACCATTTTAGTCAGTTGAGGCAGTTCGAGTCTCGACCAAGATTGCTATTTTCAATACCTCTTGTTACTGATTTTCATTGAATAACTTAATTTTAGTTTTGCCATCCATAAAAAAAAATCTCCTTATTTCGATATTATTTTTCCTATTATAGTACTATCCGTTTAAAAGTACTTTACCTATTTCTCATTCACCCTGTATTGAGGGTTCTAAAACTGGATCACTAAGCCTTATACCCATTATATTGATTCTAAAATTATTTAGTACAGAACTCTCAATAAAACCCAACAGCCTCTAACCTGTTACAGCCACTAGAGGGGTATAAAATACCCCAATAAACCTGAGTTTAATGTTGCAAGGTATAAGCATACAAAAAGCGAAGCTGAAACGTCTTAATATTATAATAGCATGTCAGAGAATTGTGATTTGTGTATTTTGATTTGGTTTTAAATTTTTTTTTCTTTATTCTTTTAGCCATAGGACGAAATCCATGGCTGAACATAGGCTTCGCCCAGTCACTCTTTGTTTCCGTAATATTGCTAAAAGAAATCTTAGTAAAAATTTGTAGTAATCACAAACAAATAATTGGAAAACATCACATACATTGCTCTGATCCTAAGGTAAGTAGCTAAAGCACTTGCGTTATAGAAATCAGAAACAACGACGGTACCACAACACCCAGACCATAATAAGATAATTGCATTATACATATTTTTACCTGACGACCAAAAATTGTGTTTAAATTAATTAAAATACAGGATGTTAGGTTGAACGTGGGACCACTTTTACAGATAATATAACACGAAAAATCGACAGCCTCAGATGGGAATCGACCTGTTTACGATAAACTATGATAACTACCTAACTTTTAAATTAAATTTAAATTATCTCGTTTTGCAGGGCTGAGCGGTAAATAAACTTTTCCAACTCGCGATAAAAAATCTAAAAATAATTATAATTAGGCTAAGTTTGGTAATAAATGAAATGAAAAAATTGGCAAGCACATCTCACTATCGATAATTATTATTAGTCAAAAAACTAATAAGGTCCAATCACTTTGAAATAAAAATTAGATTACTTTGTACTAATTTTTGCTTTGATTTATCAAACATGTTTTAGTCTCTAGGCTAGATTTTAATTAAGTTTTTATTGAATTTGATACATATTTGACGATAATTAATCAAAGATAAAGAATCCGCCATTATAAATGAGATTAATACCGTGCCTTAACGAAGTAACTATAATAAATAAGGTGTACACTTATCAGTTACATATATTCTGCTAATACAACAACTTTTTGTATGGGAACAACTTTAAAATCGCAAAAAACACTTCCCCATACGAAACCGCAAACCAGCTGACATCAGTTTGTGTTGAGATTTTTTTACGGTTTCGAAGTTGTTTATTCAGAACAAGATATTGTTTTTGAGCAGTAGTATCTTCCTCTAGAAATATTTAATTAATTTTATACCATATACAGGATGTATCCATGTAAAGTATGGGTGCGAAACCTGGGCATTGACAAAATAGCAAAGAGACAAACTGAAAAATGTCAACGGGCCATGGAACGGAGCAAGTTGGGCGTAAAACTGAAGGACAAAATAAGAAATACCGAAATCAGGCAAAAGACAGGACTAACAGTCAACAGATACACTGTCTCACATTGACCAACTAAAGTGGAGATTGGCTTGTCTTATGCTTCGCTGCACCCAAGAAAAATTAAGTAAACAGGTGACACTCTAGTATCCGTGGGATGGCACCAGAAACAGAGGTCGTGCCATGTGAAGGTACGAAAATGATAGAAGCATGACCCTAGGGTCTTTCTGGCTAAGAGTAGCAGCTGACTCGCAGCAGTGGAAAACTTTAGAGGAGGCCTTGCCAAAAGGCACACCAAGACGAGAGACATATTGTGAACATGTTTGTGCCTACTTCATGGAATTCCGAAATATGGTTGTATTATTTTATTTTTAAGATTCCGTGTCTCGAAAGGAAAAAAAGGAATCCTTATAGAATCACTTCGTTGTCCGTCCGTCTGTCTGACAAGACCCTTCATCTGGTGAATGCGTGGAGGTATCGAGTTGAAATTAAAACGATATATTTAACTAGTAATACCTAGTGGTTCGAACCTACCCAGTACCAGTTGGGAGCTCTATTCTTGAAATTGTTGACAAATGTGTTTACCTGGGACAAGTGATCCAGTTGGGTAGGTCCAATTTTGAGAAAGAGGTCAATCGACGAATCCAATTCGGATGGGCAGCGTTCGGGAAACTACGCAACATCTTCTCGTCCAAAATACCTCAGTGCCTAAAGACGAAAGTATACAACCAGTGTGTGTTACCAGTGATGACATACGGAACTGAAACGTGGCCTCTTACTATGGGCCTTATTAAGAAGCTTAAAGTTGCACAGCGCGCTATGGAAAGGGCTATGCTCGGTGTTTCTTTGCGCGATCAAATCAGAAATGAGGAGATCCGTGAACGAACCAAAGTCGCTGACATAGCTCGACGGATTAGCCGGCTGAAGTGGCAGTGGGCGGGGCACATAGCACGTAGAACTGACGGCCGATGGGGCAGAAAGGTTCTGGAATGGAGGCCGCGTATAGGCAAGCGCAGCGTAGGACGCCCACCCACAAGGTGGGCAGACGACCTGGTAAAGGTTGCAGGACGACGCTGGATGCAGGCCGCTTCCAATCGGCCGATCTGGAAGTCACTGGGGGAGGCCTATGTTCAGCAGTGGACGTCCTGTGGCTGAGATGATGATGATGATGACCTAGTGTCTTATTCTACAAGTACCTATAAGAAAAACTCTAAAAACTATACATTTGTCATTAAATTATAAAAACTATTTTTGAAAATGAACCTTTCAATTTTTAATAATATGTACCTGCAACTTTGTACGGCACTTGTCCGGTTTTTTAGGGTTTCGTACCCAAAGGGTAAAACGGGACCCTATTACAAAGGCTCCGCTGGCCGTCTGTCTGTCTGTCTGTCCGTCTGTCACCAGGCTGTATCTCATAAACCGTGATATTTAAATTTTCACATGTGATGTATTTCTGTTGCCGCTATAATAAAAAATACTAAAAACACGAATAAAATAAATATTTAAGGGGGCTCCCACACAACAATCGTGATTTATTCGCCGTTTTTATAGATAATGGTACGGAACCCTTCGTGCGCGAGTCCGACTCGCACTTGTCCGGTTTTTTAGTAATTAACATACTAATACAATACTTTAGTGATACAAGACTAATATGTCCGGTCGTATCCATCCTAATTTTTCACCGAAGCACTGGAAATTTCGTCCCCATTTTAGCTAGGATTCCCTGGAAAACAATCTTTAGAGATTTACTCCGGTAATAGATGTATAAGACTGATCGCACGGTATTAAGCTGGATCGAACTAGCGAGTGTTTTATTGATAGCGCTTACTTCAGCTAAGATATCTTTTTGGCATCTGATAGATTCTCTATGGGGATAGAGTTATGTGCTGTATCTTTGGAGAGGTTTACTTTATTTCAATGTCATTAAAGTAAATTACGATTGATTAAGACATGTGTTTGCTACGTCTGTACAAAAGCCTCTCCCAAATCTCGTCAAATCTCTATCTAAAAGAAAAAGAGAGATTGGGTTAGTGAGTAAGAGCATGAATTTGATGTGTGTGAATGTTTGCATTATGTGTCTGAGCGTGCAATAGTGTGAATTATTATATTGTGTCAAAGTGCCTGTAATGGTATACTCGTATTTGCAAATCTAAATGATTTTGTTTTCACATTTAAACATAACGAAAAACGAAAATTCCTGTTAAGCTGTTAACAAAAATTTAATCATCCTCAAAATAATTTTGAACTAGCAACAGAATCAGCTCCTTTATTTGGTTGTATTATTTTTCACGTTACATCCATAAACTTTTTACATCCTACTTTTTGTACTGGTTCGTTCTTTTATTAACATTCCTGTCCTTCTTTAGATTTTTTCTTGATGCATTGTCAAGGAAATTAATGCGCTATTTCCTAATTTTGCCCACTTTTTCACGGCACAAATGAGGCAAATTATCATAATTACGGTATGGCCGTTGGGACCGTATTAACCGACGAGGCCGAGGCTATGTTATTACCGTCGTTAAAACTCAGAGGCCAGAATCGTGAAGGCCAAAGTGACAATGTATAAGTGGAACGAATGTACGTAGTACATATAAATTCCTTTCGAACGAATTGGGTTGTGGACACCGATCTTAAATAATTCTAAGACATTATTTATTGAATCTGACACCTTATTTTCGTCCCGATAACCCGGTACATTATCATTTATTTATTCCAAGAATCTGATTTTTGTTTGCTTCAAAACCAATAAAAAGTTAGGCAGTTGAGTCCGGTGAAGAATGACGTCAAAGCTTGCTATCGCCATATTCGCCATACAAATTATAGGTGCGTTTTGACAGCACATAAAAAGTATGTCCATTGATTGGTGGTGTCCACCACTGATTAAATAATACTATGTAGTGTCAACTAGCCTATTATTTCATAAATGTCATTGCATATTTGAAGGAAAAAATTCTATACTAATCATAGAAATACAATATCTTTGATACTAATAAATAAGAAAGACGTTGGGATGCAGACGGTGGTACGTGACATTTAATAAACTGGACTGGCAGGTGTCAAATTAAATTCGTACCTATTTGATTATCGCCATTTTGGCGTTGTTGGCCACTGTATAGGCAGATGCGAGCGTACCATGGAACTAAATTAGCAATGGCCGCAAGATAGGCAGTCATATGCAGTATACGTCAAATTGCTCTCGCTTGTGGCGCTTCAATGGGCACACAAGTTTAGCATGATTTGTATGGGCCAACTAGACCAGTGGTTAATATAAGTCAGTGATGAAGAAATTCAAATTTAAGTAGAAATCATATCAGCGTTTTAATTAAAAAATATATCTGAAATACATTATTTCGATATTAAATATTTTCAACAAAATAGAATAAATTTAAATCGTAACACATTAAAAATAGTTAAGTAATATTTATGAAATCATGAACTTTTAAAACTAAGGGCATGTTACCACCCAAAAATGTTATTTCAAATCTATCAAAACGATAAGTTGATTAAACCTTTTTTAAGAGAAAATAAAGCAAAAACCCCATGATAAAGCTGTATTACAATGTCGATAGCCTGTAAATAAAAATCACCCAAAAAAGCCGTGAAAAGTGTCCGAACCAGCCATTTTCGGACACTTAATCATTGCAGGCGAAGACATAAAACCGATACTGCCTAACAGAAAAAGGTGAGCAAAAACAATCCCATTTACCACTCGATTCTTTTAGGAAAAAAGTTCCTTTCCCAGCCTTATAAATCAGGGCTGGACTCAAACCGCGCTCGTAAATATTTCAGCTGACAATTACTTCAGTGGACGGACATAAATACCGATCACTTGAAGAGTGGGGTTGCGTCCAGGGACGCTCTAGTTTGCTTGAATAGGTTTTAAGCTTAATGGACGTCACATACAATGAAGATAGGTGCTGGTTAAAAGGTAAAAAGATTTTGATAAAACCGGCCAAGTGCGAGTCAGACTCGCGCACGAAGGTTTCCGCACCATTTTCTAAAAAAGGCAAAAAAATCACGTTTTATCCTGTTTTTTAGTATTTGTTGATAAAGCCGCAACAGAAATACATCATCTGTAAAACTTTCAAGTCTCTAGCTATCACGTTTCATGAGATACAGCCTGGTGACAGACGGACAGATAGACGGACAGACAGACAGACGGACAGCGGAGCCTTAATAATAGGGTCCCGTTTTACCCTTTACGAAACCCTAAAAACGAGCAAAAAAACATCACGTTTGTTGTATGGGAGCCCTATTAAATAATTATTTTATTGTAGTTTTTAGTATTTGTGTTATAGCGGCAGCACAAATACATCAATTCTATGAAAATTTTAACTGTCTAACAATCACGGTTCATGAGATACAGCCTGGTTATAGACGGACAGACAGACATACGGTCAGCGGAGTCATATTACTAGGGTACCGATTTACTCTATCGAACCCTAAAAAAGCTTAAAAGTTGTATATACCTATATAATTATTGAAATATACGTTTAAGAAAATATTTGTGTCACGAGGTATCAGGCAACAATTTCCAAACTAACACTATACGCACGGGTATTTTTGCAACACATATATAAATAAATACCCGTGTTTTGTATAGTGTTAGTTTGAAATAATGCAACAAGAAAGTTTAAAATGCTAACAGTTTTCATGTCGATCTACCTGTACACCGGAATGATCTCAAACTTAATCAAACTAATGGTAATTAATAATGATATTAATTCTTAACTATGCTTAACACTCTAAACCACGATCAACATCCCAGAAAAAAATATATACTAGATCGGATAATGTGAACGCTTTTAAAAAAAGTTTACAACGAGGAGTAGTTTGGCTGTGAGAAAATATTTTTGGGTAAATTTTATTCGGTATACCTTTAGTATTTTATTGTTTTATCTCGTTATTGTCTCAGACTTATTAACCAGGGTAGGATTCAAGCCGTGTTTTTAAATATTTCAACAAATTACTTAACAGACCATACTTACATAAAAATACTCACAACACAACAAAAAAAGCTATTTCTAGAAAGAAAACGACAAGAATGTCACTAAACTACAGTATGTTATGGCTAGCTTAATGAGCAGACGGCTTACTATACAAGTACCACAGCAAGCACCTCTTCTAATTATCACATATCTATGTCAAAAATATAGCCAAACGAAACAGAAACGTGGCCTCTCACTATGGGCCTTATAAGGAAGCTCAAGATTGCACAGCGCGCTATGGAAAGGGCTATGATCGGTGTTTCTTTACGAGATCGAATCAGAAATGAGGAGATCCGTGAACGAACAAAAGTCGCTGACATAGCCCGACGGATTAGCAAGCTAAAGTGGCAGTGGGCGGGGCACATAGCATGAAGGCCTGACGGCCGATGGGGCAGAATGGATTTGGAATGGAGGCCACGTACCGGCAAGCGCAGCGTGGGACGTCCACCCACAAGGTGGACAGACGATCTGGTAAAGGTTGCAGGCCGCTTCCAACCGGCCAATCTGGAAGTCCCTGGGGGAGGCCTATGTTCAGCAGTGGACGTCCTGTGGCTGAGATGATGATATGTCAAAAATGCTGTCTTTAGAAATTCACAAAATAATAGACCAAGTTATTCTGCAAATAAGTTTCTGTGGCACTATTTGCTGATATCGGAGCTAGATAAATCTGAAATAGTTGATTTTTGTCACGTACCCGTAAATGCCCGTAATACCTTTGCAAACTTATTTGGTACGGTGGAAAGAATTATTTATATTTGTCGTAGCTTTATAAGGTATGTTTTGACGATCGTCTTGTTATTTTAAAGAGTTAGTTATTTGTTGATTCAGTCTTAGTATGAGTCAATCGAGCTTATTTCTTATGGTACTATACTTTTATTATGGAGAACTCTTGAGAGTAAAATCTTGTTTAACTATTATTCGATATTGTTATTGCATTCTAATAGGGTCAGTAAAATAATTTACAATCATCGTAATTCCTCAACTAGACCATTAAATTTTTCATCATCATCACTAGGCATATGACGTTTAATGGTAAACATCATAGATATAGAATGCGAATCCTAAGTCTATGGTAAAAGTAACCCTTCCCCAATGACTTTTAGATTGGCCAGTTAGAAGCATGTAAGTAATCTCGTTGAATCAGAAACGAAACTAATCATTATTTTACATCATACTCGAATCTTGTACCTAGATACCTATTCAGAAAAAAACATTGACATTAAAATAGGATTTACACAAAATACGTAAGTAATCCATTCAATGAAATCATAATTCAAGGCTATTAACCACCTGGAATAATACACTACGCGGCGTTCTTAGAAAAAAAATATATGAAAACAATTTTTTTAGTAACCGAACTTAGTAAACGAACTTTTCTCTTATTAATAATAATGAATAACTACTTACCTTAGGATCAGAGAAATGTACCTATGTGATGTTGTCCAATATTTATTTATTAATAAAAAGATACATTTAAACGCTTCCCGACAAAACAAATCGAAATTGTATTCTTCTTTTGTACAGAAATCACACCAAAAAGCCTACATTGTTTTGTCGTAGGACAGCTGTCAACGACCAATTTAGTAGAATATCTATATCTCTGCCCCCTAACCATGAACTCTAAAAACAATCACAAAGTTGTCAAATCTGTCAATTTTGGTACGTCATTTCATACAAAATTTGACAGAAATGATAATGTTTGACACATTTGTGATTGTTTTAACAGTTCATGGTTAGGGCCCTGTTCATTACTTCGAAACAAAGACAATGTTTTAACAATTATGGACATTTTGTTTTATCAGATAATTTGAATAAAGGCATTTTGAGTTTCTGAGTTAACAAAAAAGTTATATTGGACTTACGTACGAAGAACACTGTAGTCGCCGCCAGGCATTAGGCTGAGCATTCACCAGAGCTGAGCTAACCTTCATGGCGAGAAATGTGTTTTGTAATCACCAATATTTTATTTAACAAGCTTTGCTCTGCGCAGATCTGGTGGATATTTTGGTTCTTACAAAACAAGCGAGAAATGCGAGCGAGGGATGTGTTGTACGAGGAATGCGTTGCTATGAATGTGTGTGAGGATTTGAAAATATACGCCTACCAGTCAGTCAATAAATTGTGTTCGAAAAGAGTCTGCTACCTATCTTCGCACCGCTCATGTACACATTACACATTCCTCTCACAGCTCTGGTGGAAAGGGTCACACCGTTTCACACCGTCACTACACATTTTTGCACCGAACATTTTCCTAGCACAGCCTTATACTCGATGTCTAATACTCGAAACTTTCTTGTCAATTCTAAAAGACGCAAGTGAACTAGCTCCTAAACTCACCTAACGCGGTACAAACATAGCCTCCTTATTGACAAAGTTCACATTATTTCGTCGATAAGTGATCTCAGTGTCGAAGTTAGAGCGGTATCGTTTTTAGAATCGATTAAATATAGGTAATACTATCGGTAAAAATTGATTGAAATAGATTTCAGAGTTGGATTTCAATCAATCCAAAAATAATAGACCATTAGTTGTTTTTTAAAGTTTTAGTATAACCTTTGGTAAGTGATATTAGAAATGCCCTCAAGATTACGCAAATCGAGCAAATAATGTGAATTTTGCCAGAGACATCTCCAAGCTCAACCAAAATCAAGCCAAAAATCACTTTTGAAATTGACCTTAACCTGGACCCCTTTGCATTTAAAATCACTACACTATTCTATCATCACTAATTATTTCATAACACGTAAGTTATTAAATATTTCTTCATTTTCCATGTTAAGTATTTTCACGGCTCGCAACCCAATTAATTTATGTCACACTAGCAGCCCGTCCCGGCTTCGCACGGGGTAGACAATTATCGCTAATAGTTTCGGCAGCGCATTCGACGAAAGACATTTTAAGACTCAATTTTCTACACCTTCGGTTACATTGTTCAAATTTTACCAAGGATCCCTATTTTTTTTCAAAATGAAATGTAGCCTATGTCAAATAAGAAGAATGTAGCATTCTATTGGTGAAAGAATTTTTTAAATCGGCCCAGTACTTTTTGAGCCTATTCATTACAAACATACAAACATACAAAAATAGGTACAAATCTTTCCTCTTTATAATATTAGTATAGATTAAGTTAGAAGTCCCCATAAGATGCGCCACACAACCGAGCCAAGCAATTTTGCCAAAGTCGAGCCCAAAATATTTATTTTAGTTTGACCCGAACTATTTGCATTCAACCTAAATCACTACGCTATTGTGACATCACTAATTATAATAGCAATCACGACTATTCCTTCATTTAAACTTAATAAAATATTCCTTCATTTGCAATGTTAAGTATTATAACGGCTCTTAACCCAATTACGGGCAATACTAAACAAGCAAGCAATTCTTACTAAACTCTTAATAAGCTATTTCAAGAAACAAAGTGGGTCAACAATTTTATAACTTCTTAACTCCACTTTATTTCTAAAGTACAGACCACTAAGTTCAATAGACGCCGCGTTTGTGCTCACACATTAGTAGGATTTTAGTTGAACCCGAAGATAATGACAGCAAAGTAATATGGGATTAGGGGTCCAAACAGAATCAACATTTAAGGATTATTGACATTATTATTTCTGGGATCATTTTTAGATTTTGATCGTCCGATAAAATATCTTTGTCCCAATAGTATTTTATTGGTAGTTAACCAAATTGTTAAGGTACCGAACTGAACCTAACTATATAGATTTTTTTTAAATATTGGATATCATCACATACAATGCTCTGATCCTAAGGTAACCTTAAGAACTTGTGTTATAGAAATCAGAAACAACGACGGTACCATAACACCCAGAGATCAAACCCGGAACCAAAGAAGTAGCAGCGCCATATTATACATTAAGGCGTGCACGCTTCTCGGCTACGGAGTTACTGTTAAGAGTTCCTTCGCACCTTCACACCAGCATTTGTCCAGCAGAGACCGCCGCGTCAACACACGCGTTGCGTTGTCGCGGCGTCTGCGCTGCGCACTCTTTCATCGAACGCCTACGATGGACAAACGCTAGTGTGAAGGCGCTCTAAGAAAACTATTCCAGCAAAAGCCATGACTAAAATGCTATTAACCAGAAAAAAAAAACAGGAGAACGCAGCGCTGTAGGGCTTCTCTCTCCCGATAGACCGATGACCCAGTTTGTAAGAAGACTCTTGATGCAAATGCCCAGATGACGTTTGCTGTGGCATTGTATGAGAAGGCCTATATCCAGCAGTAGACTTCTGGATAATGATGATAATGTGAATGCGAAAGCCCAAGGTTTACATACCTCGTTTCATGGTCAGTTTTTAATTTATATATGATAATGAAAAACAGTGAGTTCCTTTATGATGGACTGTATAAAGATTTCAAACATCAACAAAAGTCTATGTGGTATCTATAAATGTAATTGTCTGTGTACCAAACGAACTTTTAACTGGAAAATTGCGGAACGCATTTATAGATACGGTCTTTAGCTTTCCTAAGGGAGCGATCAATCGTTACAATTGGAACAAATGAAAATACCCCTTGGGATATGTTTGGTACCAATTTTACAGTCTATGTTTTTACCTTTACTGGCAAAATAAAAGATATTGTATTCTTTTTTACAAGCTTTTATCTTTAAGCGAAATGTTGTTTATTGAGTGACGGCATTAAATAAAGAAAAACGTTTTCCATTTTCAACCGATAGCGTAACTGACATGGTTAGGACAGAATGACCGACATTACGAGAATTCCGTTACGTAATTATTGTATGATGTAGGTACAATAGTCTTAAAATTATTATAAAAATAAAGGCAAAACAGTTGCCTTTATTTTAATTCCATGGGGCTGTCAAAAATTCAAACTTTACGTCAACGCAATCAAAAGATACTTTTTATCGTCATCAGCATTCACAGCATTCAGCCACACGACGTCCACTGCTGAACATAGGTCTCCTCCAGTGACTTCAACCACAAATTACGTATAGCGCTGGCGCGCTTTTATTTTGTGCTTCAACATTAGTCGGTTTCACACCCCCACCACACTACACTTCCCACCGCCAACAGGAGGCGTGTCGTAAGAGGCGACTAAATCCTGTAGCACGAGACGGGGAGCAGCGTCTTCATGCGAAATAATAAAAAAAAACTGCGCTCGCCAACCCGCCTGCCAAGCGTGGCGAGTATGGCAAAAACCCCCCGATGACAGAAGTCACTGGGGGAGGCCTATGTTCAGCAGTGGACGTCCTGTGGCTGAAATGATAAATAAATAATGATGATTATTAGCCGGTTGGGCGGCCTTCATCCAAGCGGCAGTAGGCGGGGCACATATTAGGTATAGCACGTAGAACTGACGGCCGATGGGGCAGAAAGGTTCTGGAATGGAGGCCACGTACCGGCAAGCGTAGCGTGGGACTCACAACCACAAGGTGGACAGACGACCTGGTAAAGGTTGCAGGTAGCCGCTGGATGCAAATCAATATCTCTGTAATATTTTGATTATGGCAAAAAGAAAAATACGTGTCCAATACTTTTTTAATAATCTACCTGATAGACGAAGAAAAAGTATTTTTTTCAGTATTAGGCATCAATCGCCTAAAGACGCCCGGCTTATTTCATTATTTAAGTAATTAGAAAAAGCAGAGTACAATATCTACTTTTCCATTCTGTTGTCAACACCGCAAAGATGTTTGATGAATGTATAAAGAAATAAATTCTTTACCTACCAATTTATAGGTTTTAAAGCGCCCCGTTTTTCTTTTCTCTTTTAATAAGAACCCCTTAATATAGCCTCGTTTAGTTTAAAAGCGGAAGTGATGCGATTACTTCTACTTTGAGTCATTAAGGGCAATGAGTTTAAGGGATGATCAAAGGGCTTCGATTAATTTGTTTTATTGGTACCTTGAGAGTGTATTGATTTTCTTGACAAACTCGAATTGAAGTAGTAAAATGAGTCTTGGGCTAATCACCGAATGTTCTTTCGCCGAAAGCCATTTCTCGACCACCATATCATCGAAGATCCACTTTATCGATGGGTCATTTCACCGAAAAGCCATTTGACGGAAAACTTATACTTATCACCGACAGTACATTTCTTCGAAAGCCATATTAACGAAAGGCCAATAAAATAATCGCAATTAAAAAGTTGTATTGGTAAAATATCAACATTTTTACATAGTGACCCTACATTACTTTAATAAAATAAAATAAAGTTTTGTAAAAAAACTAAAAACTGACTTAACTTTCATGGTCACTAACGCCATGATCACGTAGTAACATTGACTCCGTGATCATGGCGCTTGCAACAGTGCCGAAATATCGGGAACTCAAAAATAAGGTACCTACATGGTAGCAATCTCGTAACAAACTATTCTAATGATTTTAAAAATAAACCAAAAATATAAGAAATTAGGACCTATAATGATTTAGGAGGCCGATTTTGAAGTCCTATCCCAATCACCACAGTATCAAAGCACTTTAGCCACTGAGCTACAAGCACCTCCACACAGAAGTATTTTACTTATTGGATCTTGAGCGATCGCATGAGGCCGTTGATCGGTTATTTATTGTGTCTCGTTTATAAGAGATATACAAGGTGTAAAAAAAGGCCTAACGAAGCCTTAAACCACGAATTCTATACATAAAACCAAGTAGAATGCAAAAAAAATAATTGCTGGGAAATGACTTTTATTTTTGGGTATCAAAAAAAATAACTCATTTCTAACCCGCAATGTTTAGCGCGCACGCCACAGATGCCTGTGTGTGTAAGCGGATCATGTTTCTTTGTAAAAAAGTTTAGTATTATCAACCAGAAGTCAATTTTGTAAATAATCTTTGAAAAAAAATTGTAACTTTGACTGCCATTAACTCGGTAACCCGTCATTTCCCAGGTATAGTGTAGAAGAAATAAATGATCGTTATAATACGTAGAATATGTGGTATTCGGCTTCGTTAAGCCTTTTTTTACACCCGATATTTAAATTAGTCCAATTATGTTAATATCCAACTGAACATTATTTGCGCGTTTAAATCTATACCCGTAAACTCTTATTAATTTTTTTAATACGTTTGTTTCAGAATATGAAAACGCTTCGTGTTTCGTCGATACAGATTTGCTGATATAACACATTGTGGTAAGTATTTTTTAGGATTCCGTAACTGGTCAGTAACCTTTTTATTTTATAGATATTTTTTCTCCCATTGGTAAAGTTGTTTACATTTATGACCAGATTATTCGGTAAACTTTAGGTAATCAGGGCCCTAACCATGAACTGATAAAACAATCACAAATCTGTCAAACATTATCATTTCTGTCAAATTTTGTATGAAATGACGTACCAAAATTGACAGATTTGACAACTTTGAGATTGTTTTAAGAGTTCATGGTTATGGCCCTGGGGGGAGTTTGACAGAAATGATAATGTTTGACAGATTTGAGATTGTTTTATCAGTTCATGGTTAGGGCCCTGATTACCTTTAGTACATTCACATTCAAAATTCTAATTTCGATTATTTCGATTTTCCAACTGTAACTTCGGGATTATCCTTTTCTTTTCACATAAAACCACCCCAGTATTGGGGCAAGTAAACATAGAATTTCCTTGAGGTTTTGCAAGACTTATTTGCACTGCAATTGATTTTTTTAATCTATACTTATTATTATTATAATTTTATAAAGAGGAAAGATTTGTACATATTTTGTATGTTTGTAATGAATAGGCTCAAAAAGTACTGGGCCGATTTAAAAAATTCTTTCACCAATAGAAATCTACATTCTTCTTATTTGACATAGGCTACATTTCATTTTGAAAAAAAATAGGGATCCTTGGTAAAATTTGAACAATGTAACCGAAGGTGTAGAAAAATGAGTCTTAAAATATCTTTCGTCGAATGCGCTGCCGAAACTATTAGCGATAATTGTCTACCCCGTGCGAAGCCGGGACGGGCTGCTAGTAATTAATAAACGAAGAATTCTCTTCTAGAGCATGATCCTCAATGCAACTAACAATCTGTATACAAGACGAACAAAAACTTCTTTGTAGGTTCGTACTCAATAGTAATCTTTATCAAATGCTGAATTCTCTTGATTATACCAAAAAAACAAACGTATTTAATCGCTTTACAAGCAGGTTTTTTATGAACCTTTTACTTCCTCACCAAAATTCCGGCCAAGCCCGTTTTTGTAATAACCCAATTTCCACATGTTCCGTCCGAATCCATAACCCAAAAACTATGCTAAGGCCGTGGCTTGAGTGCAAGCGGCAAGCAAAAAGTGATAGTTTGCATAACAAAGAATTTGTTGCGAAATTTGGGTGGCACACGTAATTTTGGAGATTTTCGCCAATTATTGTCAATGTCTTTTTTGTGGCTTAATTCTTTTATTGATTCGAATATGATGGAAAAACATTGATCAATGTTTTTCAAAGTATTTCTTATTTTTCCATCAAAAATTGAATCACGACCGATTTTTCGATCGACTTACACTTGACGGGTCTCACAATAAATTGTTGATACCCTTTAATCTATTACTTGTTCCAAGTTCCTTAAGATATATTCCTTGTTTTTTTCCTTGCAACTTTTTTTAGGTTTACTGATAGAAATAACAGAATATTATTATGTAAAAATGTAAACCATCTACCATATCATTTGCACTGCTGAATATTTATTTATTTAAGGAACACAAACAGTGCAATGTACAATCTTTGCTTTATATCTTAAAACATTCCTTGTACATACACAAATAAAATGTGTCCACAACACCATATCTGTATGAATATAGGTCTCAATGCACGTTATGAAACGCAGTCCTCGGTTATTCCTTTCCGGCTTTACTTTTATTATTACTCTACTGTTGCGGGGCGCCCTTTTGCCAAGTCGCGGACCGCGGTCATCTCTTGAGAACACGTCCTATCAGCTATCGGTTTTACAGTAAATGTGACCACTGACCAGCCCACTTCAACAAAACTTTGCGTCCCGAAACAAATAAAGCCATAAAACGCTTGCTACCAAACCCCGACCGACCAAGACTTTAACCGGTTTACATATTGATATACTAATACATTTGACACTGATGGATCGTTAGCACCGCCCTTATGCTATTCCGTTATTTTCACGCGAGTCTTTGGGAAACATTACTCATTTACAAGAAGGGTTACCGGGCCAAATCACGCTATTATCACAATAAAAATTAATGCAGTACGTTTCAAATGTTGTTTTTTTGCAATCACATGTAACTAGCAACTAAGATTACACTTTAAAATATTATCGATTGATGTTTGTTTTATTGTCACCTAAATAATAGTAAACGTTATTAATAATAACAAGTTTTTAATATGTTCCTTTATTATACGACCCCGTTAGCTATAGCCTTTAATTAATTTATTTTAAATGAAACTACTTTTACGGATTATTTCGCGATTTATTAACATTTTATTTAACCTGACGTTTCGAACGCTTTACAGAGTTCGTGGTCTGAGAGTGATTTTTTTGCCTTTGTTATAGATCACGGTACGGAACCCTTCGTGCGCGAGTCCGACTCGCACTTGGCCAGTTTTTATTATTAGCGCCAAATTCAGGTACTTTTCTTTTATGTATACATAACTGTATGGCATTCATCTATCTACACTAACAATTCGATGAGGAAACGACATTTTCTGAACTGACTCGGGTCTGGGTGTTGTGGTAACGTTGTTTTTTTCTGATTTTTATAATACAGGTGCTTTTAGCTGCTTACCTTAGAACATTCTCCAGTAAAAAAGGTGAATATTTATGCAAAGTGACCTTTCTGAACTGTTTTTCACTGTAACGCTATAATGTTTTGCTTTAAGCCTTTCAACTAAGTTTGTTTTCCGGTTTTTGAGAAGGCTGTGTTTGCCTTGTGTGTGTGTGTGTGTGGCCTTGGGTATTGTTCGAAGTTTAGTAATTCATGTAAATAGATTCTTGTACACGTTTTCATAAGCTGAAGCTTTAGAAAATCTATTATGAATACCTATTTTGAATAGGCATATTTTTAGCTTAGTAATGGCAGCGGTTAACGATATTACAGTACACGGGATCGATTTTGAGCGCTGGGGCAAAGAGTGGGGATCGCTTTGCGCATCTTGAGAGACAATCATCGTATCAGACGCGTGTGCGCAGAGCTAACAACCAATCCCGGCTTGCCGTGCAGGCGCGTCACACTACTTAGCCAACTACGTAATTATAATTGTTTTCTGTGCATCTTTCGCCCAGCGATTAACATTAGCCGCTAGTTTTACAAAAAATAATAATAATGGAGACGAGGAATAGGTTACGAGAAAAATTGCTGAGGCTAGCTAGATACGGTCGGTAGGTACGGTTAACTATTAGCGCGGTATAGTTCGTATAACCAGGGTGAAATTATTTGACACCACGTTTTTCTTAAAAAACACTTTATTAATTCATTATCATTTATCGTCTTTATTTTCATCTTTATAAAGAGAAATTCCCGCTTGAGCAATATAGTAGTAATCTTGAAAAAGGAATTATAATTAAATTATTCCTTTAAAAATCAGGTAGACCAAATTAATAATGTACTGTAATTAATCATTAAACACAAAACCCTTTGTATTATATTCGTTTTCAAGACGAATGATTACAACATTACCCCCCAGCGGTATTT
The DNA here is from genome assembly GCA_950371115.1 of Anania fuscalis. Taxonomy (NCBI): domain Eukaryota; kingdom Metazoa; phylum Arthropoda; class Insecta; order Lepidoptera; family Crambidae; genus Anania; species Anania fuscalis. The sequence goes on from OX493344.1 coordinate 12,560,308, forward strand.
TAAATTAGTTACTTCTTTCAGCATTTTGGGTCCGTATCACGAATAATTACTTACTAATTATAACTGTCCTGCTAAAAATTGACGCAATTTCACCTTACATTACTTGAAATTGTGCCATTCCTACAAAATAAAGTTTTTGGGTTGACATGAAATTAAATGACAATTATTTTACGAATAGCCGTCGTAGCAGTTTCGTAGTAAGTAATATTTAATTGACGTAGAAGTTTCGTGATACGCTACGTTCGAGTCCTCGTAGCAGTCCGTAGCGTCGTAGTGTTTTCGAAGTATATATTGACTACGGCTACATAGTTATACTTGGCATCACGTACAAAAGAGCGGTGGCCAAAATAGGAACTATCATTTTCAGTACCGCTATAAACGTTTTGTGGAGATAAGTAGCGCCACCCTTCAGCGTTCTATTTATTTGACGAAAATCATACAAAATAAAGATTATACGAGTAATATGTTCATTTGTTTGAAACTTTATTGCGTAGATAATGTATTCGATGGGTCGTTCGCCTAATGACATAGGTAAGGTTTTCTCTACAATCTATCAAAATTACAAGATTAATCACAGGTTTGACGTGTCAGGAGATTTTTTGCTATGTGGTATTCTCGCCTGTATTAAAAAAAACGTATATAAACTACAGTTATTACTGCCAAAGAAGTATTCTCGCACAGATTTTCAGCATAAACAATCCATAGCGATCTTTCAACAACCTTAATTAGGTCATGTTGTAAAAGAAGAAAGGCACACAAGTAGACATGTGTTTTACTCGTTAATTGCAAAAAAATAAACTATAAGAAATAATTAGTAACTTGACGACATCTTTTTTTACAAATCAACTCCTATGTGAGTTTTGTTACGTAGGTGAAGACACGGGCTAATAGTAATATTTTTACTATAATTAAACTTTGTTAATTTTGTACAATTGCAAAAGAAGACACAGCGTGGGCAGGACTCCCACACTGTGGACCGACGACCGAATAAAGTTTGTGTATGTAGTCTAGCCATAGCTTCTATAGGGGAGGCCTATGTCCAACAGTGGACTTCCAAATGTTTATGTTGAAACGATGTAGACAGGAGCTACTTCCGTATAAATAGGAAACCTCGTTTTATATGACATTATGTTACAAAAGTGTGTTATTACTGTTAATACGGATAGCTATAATAAAATGAGCGAGTGTGTATGTGAGGTGGGAATGTCGGACGTCACGCTATACTTAACTGTTCACAGTCACGAAATGAAGATAAGCTTAGTACAGAAACGTCGTTTGTTTGAAAACATATTTGATTTACTGCCTATTTTTTACGATATTTATGAATAAGTCTGCAAAATTATATTTAGCATGTTCAGATAAAACGTGTGTATATATGATCTAAAAATGTTCCAGACTCTGATTTTTCTGTCTATGGATAACGACGGAAAGGACTAATAGTAATGGCATCTTAATGTAAAACTAGATTTTACGGTTTAGTACAGACATCTTCAGAATAATCTGTTTAAAATTGGAATTTCATTTCTACGGACTCTTCTTAATTTCACAAAAACTTGACTTCTTTATAACACATTTGTTAAGTGTTTTTGTCAGACTATTGTGATATATTTTGCAAAGCAGTTTTTTGGAAAATTAAGATACCGAGCTACTGTTGATGTTGACTGTACCATAGTTAAATAAACCCAACTGGCGAGATTAAGCGCCAGGAGGTAAAATTCAGCATTTTCGAATTCTCATTTTCTCATAATATTTGCAATTACAACTTCACCTGTAGGCGGTGAATTGCCGATCAACCAACAAAGTTCTGTCTGATGATGATGATGTCGTCCACGTTGCGTCCGACGATGGCGACCCTGGTTTATCTTCTGGCGTATGCCCGTAGATGGCTGGCAAACCCGAACTTGGTCTTGAACACCCGGTCACAGGGGGCGCAGTACAGCTGGCCTGCGCTGTTGTATGTGTAGTTGTAGGAGGAACTAGTATATTGGGTCGAAATCTATATTTTTTATGTACTTGGTACCTAGTTGAACCAAAGGTAATAATAATCTTATTGTTTAACGCAAGTTTGACTTTAAGGTATTTTTTGCGTATTTCTAATCCCAACATCTTTTTTATATGTCATTGCATTTCAATATTAGTAAACATCAACTCTGAAATTAATTGTCATTTAAATAATATGTAAGACATTTAAATCTAGTTCTTAAAGTTTGTTATTGAACTCTGGGACATACGAATTTTTTGAAAGAAAGAAAATGACGGTTTTTTTTAGTTGTTTGAACACGATTTCAATTTAGCATTTAATTTTTAGTGGTGATTGGCTGCGGTTCCTCTTGGGAGGAATATAAGTAAAAACTATCTTCCCCTAGTAAAATCATATATCCATGGCGTGGTTTATATGCGTTATATTTCATCAAAATCTGTTTAGCTTTAAAGCATGTATAAAACATTATTCTAACTTTCTGTAAATTTTTAATCTATGATTAAACGTACTTAATTTAAAAATACAGTTTTAAATCGAAAAAGTTGTAATGCTGGGTGGTCAATTCATTTTTATTCTGTGTTGTTGTACCTACTTGTAGTTTTATAAAAAAAAACATAATTCAGTTTATTTATTTGTGTAATTTATGCGACATGGTTTACTATATCTTTCAAATAAACATTGCGCAGCAGACTATTTAGCGGTAGCAAAAAGTGGATCATCATCATCATCATATCAGCCTGTTGCAGTCCACTGCTGGACATAGGCCTCCCCCAAGGAGCGCCACAGCGCACGATCTCCCGCCCTTTGCATCCAGTCGCTGCCAGCTGCCTTCTTCAGGTCATCGGTCCATCTTAAAAGTGGATAGTGCTAGTATAAATAATCGAGAGGGCGTTGCAATATAGCAGCGATAATAAATCAAATCTTGCATGCCACAATTATGCTTTGCCGTGAAATCACTAGTTTACCCAGGCACTTAGAATCACAGTTAATAATTATTCGTTTTTTATAACTATTAATGCAATAACTGCTTTTTTTTGCAGTATAGGTACACCTTACCCCATACACAAAATTTAGAGCATCCTTATCTGAACTACATTTTTGTGAATTTATTTTCTGTCTGTCTGTTCACATTAATCAATCGTGTTAGATAACAGTCGCACAACACAGCCAGATTCAGTAGTCCCTAGTCGGTGAAATCTATTACAGTAAACACCTTGGTACTATTGTAAGTTAGTTAATTAATCAACAATATTTTATCTTACCGCACCCTTTGCAAGCTTTCTGCATGACCCAATGGTTGACTGGCAGAGAATGCTTTTAGCATTAAGTCCACCATTTGTACACTTATTGTAAGTTTGTGCAATAAAGTTTTAAATAAATATCTTAAAAATATCTCTTATCAACTGTACACTGTTACAGAATTTAAAATAATTTTCTTTACACTTTTTTGTGCTTATTTATCTTAAATTTTAATTTAACCTCGTTTTCTGCCCTCTACTTAATTCATTATTGAGCTGTCAGCATTCAATACTTAATAGGTACTTTATTGAATCCATAATGTACATTTTAGGTGTTACATTTTATTCTTCCTTCCACCTATCCGAATGTGTTAATCTTGCCATTTCATCTCTTATTATTCAATTAGAATTGGTGAAGCGAATAGCAAAGCCAAAATTCCGAAGGACAGGTCATGTAGTCCTGTCGTAGCCGCAACTGAATACCTTTTCGATTTGGGAATCTCAGAAGAATATTATAATTTTAATGTACGTTGTGTGTTATTATGGAGTGAGTCTTCTCAATCTTCCCCCACATTGGCCGTTGCGTGCAAAAAAATCGCTTGAAACAAACCAAAGTCACTAAATTTCGTGACCAGCCGTAATAATGCGTTAAAATGTACCCAGAAATCGATAACGGTTGACCTTATAGCTTGAATTAAGTATGAAAGCACGCTTATAAAAATGCTTACCATCACAAAATACAATAAACTACGCTGAACAAGAATGGCAGTGTTTTTGTTTCGTCAAAGAAAAGGTGCTTTTACACGGCATGAGTGAGAAATTGCACAAAATTCTTGACACATTTGTCATAACCAAATTTTCATATCGGTTACCATTATATACGATCGTCTGTCGTAAGGCAATGGTATCATATCCAGAATTAAGCTAATTTGATAATATCGCTTTTGTAATTTATCCGAAGAATCGAACCCATTTGCGTCCGAAGCGAATTAAATAAATATTGTAAAACGTCACTTACATTGCTCTGATCCTAAGGTAAGTAGCTTAAGCACTTGTGTTATAGAAATCAATAACAACGACGGTACCGTAACAACCAGACCCGAGACAATACAGAAAAGTTCGTTTTCTACATTGACCCGACCGGGGATCGAACTTCAGAGATGGCGACGCCATTCGGCGTGCTCGCCTCTCGGCTACGGAGGGAGGTCGTACAGATAGATTTATAGATACTCTATATTTCACACCAAACGATGAAGTAACAGTTAATTTTTACAGAAAGATGTATAATTTAGGCAGTCTTATCAAGGACAGGCAGGACAACTAATAAAGAAATTATATACTTCATCTTAGTGTGCTCTTTATCAGAAGGTTATTTTCATTATCGTTTCAAATGGCCTAATACTATAACACTTTATTACGAAGCCGCCTATTCCTAAGGCAACGCAAGTATTTCTCTTCGCTACAGATAATATAGACCAAATAAATAATATCATAACAGTTAAGCCGGGACTATGTCCCCCAAAAGAAATGAGATAGTAATGTCAGTTAATTTATAAGGGAAATCCTCAGATTTATTATATTTAATACTGGGCTTTGTCCTGCGGTCTGGGTTTTGGTGTCATTTGTAATAATACTGCTTAGTTTTTTCCCTTGATTCTGTTAAGTTTATCTCAGAAATACTACGAGTCGGGATAAAAATCTTATGTATTAGATTATACATATGTTAGATTATGAGGTCTAAGTAAGTTTGAGCCAATAATTTTTAGCGATTATATTAAGCTTGATTGAATTACTAACGTACATACTTTTATAAGTTACAATTTACAGTAAGAATAAAAATGACGTATTTATGTCCATCAGTCCTAAGACAATTTTTCTGAAATTATTGTCAATTTAAACATACATTATCATCTTTTTAACTCCATGAAAAATAGGGTATAAGTTTTACTTAATTCAATTGGGAAATTCGTCTACTAATTCCATTTATATTTTCATTAACAAGTTATTTTAAATGTTTTGAATTTTTATTTTATCTTAATTATATTGACGACCTCCGTAGCCGAGAGGCGAGCATGACTTTAAATGGCGGCGCCATCTCTGAGGTTCCGGGTTCGATCCCCGGTCGGGTCAATGTAGAAAACGAACTTTTCTATATTGGCTCGGGTCTGGGTGTTGTGGTACCGTCGTTGTTTCTGATTTCTATAACACGAGTGCTTTAGCTACTTACTTACCTTAGGATCAGTGCAATGTATGTGATATTGTCCAATATTTATTTATTTAATTACTATTTTACTTGTGACTGACTGCTTGTTGTGGCTGTTACTTTGTGTTCTTATTTACGTTGTTGAATATATCATTTTTACTTCTGAATAAAACTGTGCTTTTCATGATTATTTTTGCAACATAAATATTTAGTTTTATATCCATTTAAAGAGCTGTTCCCAAACTGTATGAACAGTGTAACTAGATTTTAAAGGGACCAAAAGTTAATCGTAAAACGTCCCATATTGCTTAAATAGAGGTAATCTTGTTATAATTATTTTAGTAGCCTTACAGTACAGCCCCTATAAATAGTTTAGGCAATCCAATTTTCAAATTTTATGAATTATGAGACCCTAATAATGACAAATAATTATAAGTATGTAAGGAATAATTAAACTATATGTAGTAATGTCTGTACTTCCATTATTCGGCCCTCATGAAAAAAACTGATACACCAAATTGTGACACGTGTCACATAATTGATGATGTGCAACACTTGCTGACGGAATGTACCAAGAATCAATATATAAGGAACACTATGTTAAATAAATTTAGAATAAATCGTCTAGACGTGGGTATTATCCAAAGTATATTGGCTATACCCACATCTGACGCAGCAAAAATGCTCTGTGAAATTGCTGTTGATCGAAGTTCCACCTAAAATATAAAATATTAATATTGTAAGATATATTTAACATAAAACTGCTTTGATGTGTATAGCTCTAAGGTACGATGGAACTGCCATGCCTCTGAGGCAAAAGTTCCTTAAAAATAAAGAGAAAAAAAATTATGCGGCCCGACCGTGACTGAAGGATATGGTGGGGACCATATCCTTCAATCCTTGCTGTATTTCAATTACTTTTTTTTTCTTATTTTTGTCTTGCTAAGCACAATGACAATGAATAACAATCATTTATTTACATTTTAAAGCAAATGAGAATAGCTTTTACTGGAAGTAGCAAACAGATAGGAGTCTCATACATTTTGAAAATTTGGATTTGTTGTAGTTAAAAATCTGCCTTTTACCATTTTTAAGTTAAAGTTTTTTTTTTTTTGATTTATTTATTTAAACACCAAAGATAAATCACATGATTGTTATTTAGATATTAGCTCTCGTGAACTAAAATACTACCAATAATGATAAACACCTAGCAAATACAAAAAAAGTCCTATATGTATATGTTTCTTAGGATAAATCTACAATAAACTAAAAAATTACACATTGAACCATTTAGCGTTTTTATCTTTATTAACCCACTTAAAAGATAAAAGAGGAGGTTCTGTCTAAAGAATACTGTCGGACGTATTGCATAAGAGGTTGTGACTCGGATTTATTGCAAATTGAGTGAACATAAAATCATTGCCTACGAGAACATGGGTATATTCTCGTAGGCAATGACTTTATGGACATAATGATAGGTAATGTTTTGTTAACAAGGTCTTTAAATGGTTTTTACTGGATGCATTCCTAATTAAGCCATGGGGAAGCTCATTAATATACACAGGTGTTAGCCACCTCCTCTCACGTTTGCCGTAATAATTCTTAACTCTAGGAACAACCAACTTAGGTATTTTTGACAAACGGGTTGGGTACGTATATTGACTTTCTTTTTTATGCTTATTGTTGTTACACTGCTCAGTCAAAATAGCTATCTAGTAGTCTAATAGCTAACTTTCCACTGGAAGTATTTTACAAATTTTAAACAGTTTTTCGTAGTCCTTGTTAAGCGAGTCTTTGACTTTATTATCTACCAATAGTTTGAGTAATCTTATTTGCAAAGTTTTAATCTTATTCAAGTATGACGGAAATGTAAGACCATACGCAGCCAACCCGTATGATATGATTGCGTCTGCCAATGAGTAGTACAGCGTGTACAGTATGAATCAAATCAAATCAAATCAAATTTATTTGCTTAAAAACATGGTATTAAAAGGTATTATAATTTCTAAGGCACACATGTCTTGCTAAAATTTACTTAGCATGCAAATCTAAGCTAATATGCTTCTAGTAACTGAAAATTGTAAACTGAGTAATTTACTAAGGACAGATCGCAGTTTGTTACATACTGAGTTAACATGAATACTAAAGCTAAAATGACTCTCAACAGTCAGCCCCAAATATTTATAGCTGTGCACCATTTCCAGTTTTTGACAAATACAGTTAGTCTTTATCTTTATGCAAACACTCGTAAGAATGACCTTTTTATCTTTATGCAAATATCATAACACAAGGTCGTTAATACTTTTATCAGCATTTTATTACTAGTATTTTAGTTGTTTTACAAAACGATGTCAAAACTATCACTCAACGATGACGAGACGATGTTATTTTTTAACACAGGTACTTAAGAGGTCTTTTACAAAATTTTGACAGTTTTGCGGTTTTTTGATGATTACTGGGCCATAACCATGAACTCTTAAAACAATCTTAAAGTTGTCAAATCTGTCAATTTTGGTACGTCATTTCATATAAAATTTGACAGAAATGATAATTCTTGACAGATTTGTGATTGTTTTAACAGTTCATGGTTAGGGCCCTGGTCATTCAAAAGATAAATCGAAAATCGGAGGCCGCTATGAACTACAAAATAATGAAAGTTAAACATATTGATAAGTCATAACTGCAAAGTGGTATAAATTTATAAGAACGTGCAAAAAATAGGGAAATGACTTTTTTGCTTTGTCCCAATAGGAATCCAAATAATCATAATTTAATAAAAAATACTTATTGATACTTGTAGGTTTCGCTTTTTTATAGTAGGTACGTAGCGGCCTCCGATTTTCGATTTATCTTTTAAATGACCAGGGCCCTAACCATGAACTGTTAAAACAATCACAAATCTGTCAAACATTATCATTTCTGTCAAATTTTGTATGAAATGACGTACCAAAATTGACAGATTTGACAACTTTGTGATTGTTTTAACAGTTCATGGTTAGGGCCCTGTAATTAGTCAAAATTTTGTAATAGGCCTCTTAATTATTATATTGTAATGATTATATTGCCATCTATAAATAATCCCGGCACGATGTTGAGCGCTGGGGCAAAAAGATCGCTTTGCGCATCTTACGAGATGGTCATCGTATCAGAGACACGTACGCGTGTGCGTGGATCTAAAAATTAATCACGGCCGGCAGTGCAGGCGCATCGTAGGAATAGCCAGTCACGTAATCGTATTGGTCTTCTGAGCATCTTTTACCTAGCGCTCAACATCCGTGCCGCTAATTGTACTTACAAAGTTTCAAATCAATACGACATATTTTAGAATTAGGTCAAAATCCGCTTTGAAGATTTAAGTACATAGTTGTTTAAAGAAGTAACTTTTAAGTGTCATCAGGGCGGTAACCACGAACCCTTAAAACAATCTCAAATCTGTCAAACATTATCATTTCTGTCAAATTTTGTATGAAATGACGTACCAAAATTGACAGATTTGACAACTTTGAGATTGTTTTTAGAGTTCATGGTTAGGGGGCTGATCTTATCACTTGTTTTAAATTGTCCTTTGTTTGTTCACCAAAAGACCCTGGCAGTTCCTAATATGGCAATATAGTACCTGTTTAAGCGAAACTAGTTAAATGGTAAGATAAGGAAATAATCATGCTACACCCTTGTTTTAGGGTAAACTCCAATTTACCCTTAGAATAGGGTGTTCGATAAAATCTCTAATTTACTCCACTTCTATTTGGGGAATGCTATCACTTAATTCTGATTAATCCTTCGATTGGAAGTTGGTTTAAATAAAATAGCCTAAGTACGTCTACAACGTATATATTATTTCGTAGATTTTGGCAAACACTATCAAATGTCCTGTTTTGTTATCAGTAAATAGCCAAAAAGCTGTTGTTAATAACATAATTGTGAAAATTGAGCTTTTTTAAAATTATTTTTATGTTAATTCTATAGCAAAAGTTTTAATCAAAAGAAGAATTACCCCATCGTCATTTTCATCCATCATCCACCGCTGCCACAGGATGACCACTACTGAACATAGGCTTCCCCCAGTATCTTCCAGATTGGCAGCCAAAAAAAGAAAGATTCTTCGGTAAATGATGCTTTGAGCTAAGATTACTTCACGCATTCAATCCTATCCGTCGAGCTTGTCATACAAGATTTTGATGCATCAATGTAGCGAACGTTCGAGCTCAAGTTTGTCGATTTTATGGTTCTTCGATGAAAGTGTTCGAGTATTTAATATTTGAGCAATGGGCATTCGATTTCAAGTAGGAAACCCATTATTATTAAGTACTTTAACCTCATTAAAGCCATATTGTTTTCAAAATATGATCACCTAGCCTATAAGTAAAATCGATTGATTCGTTTAGGATTCAGGCGGCCATAGAGAAACTCATACATAAACATACCTACATATAACATGTACTGTGAAAACGTTACACTTATTTTTCCTAAAGTGGAGTTTCATCAGCTTGCCAGCCATTCTCGAACAGAAACTAACTTAATTGATTGATTTAATTGATAAACCTATTAAAAATACGATAAGACTCCTTGTGACGCGAGCCATGCAACTGGTTCGAATAAAAAATAAACGTTCGTCGAATCAGAGTATCTATTGTAAAACATAAAAATAGCTGCAGTAACATTTAAAAAAATCCGTTCCTTTTCATCTAGGGAATCCATTGGTTTTGTCGGTCCGAAAACCTGGATTGGCAGGTCGGCGAGTCAAATCCCTGCAGAGTTTAGTACGTCAGTTCTATTTAGTTCATAACTGCGTTGAATTCACATAGAAAGAGGAAATAAATATTTGAAATACGTATTTGGCTTATACAGGGTTACTGGGAATGTGTCTCGATCCTTTTAAGGGAATGTAGATGAGGTCACTAGTTATCAAATCACCCATAAGAATGCAGGTCAAAAGCAAACCAATCGCGAGATATTTCTCTTTTTTCGCAATGTACCACATATTTTAATATTATCGTTTATTATCATGATAGAGCTAAGTCTAGCACATAATAAAACTTAGTAGGATTATTAAAAACTCTCATAATTTTATAATAAGAAAAAAAATACTAGTCATTGGTTCACTTTTGGCCTGCATTCGCATGCGTGATTTATTAACGTCATCTACATACCTCCAAAAGGGTCGAAACACATTCCCAGGTAACCCTGTATACAATATCTGAAATATCAATATCACTAAAGGTTTTACTATGCAACTGGTTGGTTTCTTAAAACAATTAATATTTATTTAAAATGATTCATTTGGTTTGGATTTAGACTACTGGTGTTAAAAGTTTTTGGAATCTGATCGAAAGTAAACTAAATCGTAGTTCGATAATTGTCTACCTGGGTATCTCATGATATGCCACCATTTTGTGTGGCTTGGGCATCTAAAATTCGCCACATCGTTTAGTGAGAGGTAATAATTAAAAAAAAAAACAAAAATACTTGGGTATTAGCGGGATTTGGCGCAATAACGCGGCGACGTTGCAGCGGTAACGCGTCAACCCTGAAAATGTTTAAAAATCGCTTGTGTAATATACAACATTATTTTTAGTATACACGGTGTCCAAGAGAATGGGACACTCCTTTAAACCACGTGATCAGCTGGTCATATACAACAACTTTATCTATGGGAGCAACATCGAAATCGAGAATTTTTTTTCAGCTTCTCCATACAAACCTACTCGCATACCTAGATGATAATGTATGGAGCAGCTGAAAATAAAATTACGATTTCGATGTTGCTTCCCTAGGAAAAGTTGTTGTATATGACCAGCTGATCACGTGGTTTTAAGGAGTGTCCCATTCTTTTGTACATCCTGTATACGAAACCTACAAACTGTTTGTTTAGAATCAATAAAAGAATTGCAATATTTTTTAATGTTATATAAAGTGCCACGCGCGGTAAGTTTGTCTACACTTGCGAGTGGACAACGGGGCAACACAAATAGCTTGTAACTTCGTGAGCTTTTAAGGTATCGTTATCATTTTTTTACACTGATTCTGAAAATGAAAATAATTATGTGACCCGTGTTTTGGCTTTCGTATAAACAAAAAATGATGTTGTATTATACCTCACCAGACTTAAAAGTATAAAACATCGTCATGAGATAGAACAAAGTCACATTGAATCGCCAGTAAAGCTAAAACCTGTACAATTTCATATTCAGCAAAAGGCGCTTTACGACTCCAAACCCGCTGCAAAACATTAACAACAGTAATAATTTAGCCCTAACTATGAACTAATAACTTTTGGTGGCTTCAGAAACTGCTATAAAGCCATACAAACTCCCATTGTCCGTTGGAAACGTTTAGTTTCGCATAAAAAGATTATGGCGGACGTCCCCTTAATGAGGGTTTACAGGTTATTCCTTTTAATAGGAGAAAATAATTAATTATACTTTTTTATTACTTTTTTTAAGTAATCGTTGCCATATTGTTTCAATGAACAAACAACAAACTTTATAAAAGAATTTTTACTTTCTTAAAAAATAACTTAAACCTGAGTAGAGGAATATTTGGGTCATTTTAATAATCATTATATTCAACTAAAATAAGTCGAACCTCTCATTTTTGACCTGCATTCTGAAGGTGATCACTCGTATAAGTAGTGACCTCATCTACATTCCCTTAAAATGATCGAGACACATTTCCAGTAACCCTGTATACAGGGTGTAAAAAAAGGCTTAACGAAGCCTTAAACCACGAATTCTATACATAAAACCAAGTAGAATGCAAAGAAAATAATTGCTGGGAAATGACTTTTATTTTTGGGTATGAAAAAAAATAACTTATTTCTAACCCGCATTGTATAGCGCGCACGCCACAGACTATGCCTGTGTGTGTAAGCGGATCATGTTTCTTTGTAAAAAAGTTTAGTTTTATCAAACAGAAGATAATTTTGTAAAAATCTTTGAAAAAAAAATAACTTTGACTTTCAATAACTCGTTAACCCGTCATTTCCCAGGTATAGTGTAAAAGAAAAAAATAATCGTAATAATACGTAGAATATGTAGTATTCGGCTTCGTTAAGCCTTTTTTTACACCCGATATATTGTAACTCCAGTGTAGAAAACGAACTTTTCTATATTGTCTCGGGTCTGGGTGTTGTGGTACCGTCGTTGTTTCTGATTTCTATAACACAAGTGCTTTAGCTACTTACTTTAGGATCAGAGCAATGTATGTGATGTTGTCTAATATTTTGACGACCTCCGTAGCCGAGAGGCGAGCACGCCGGACTTTAAATGGTGCCGCCATCTCTGAGGTTCCGGGTTCGATCCCCGGTCGGGTCAATGTAGAAAACGAACTTTTCTATATTGGCTCGGGTCTGGGTGTTGTGGTACCGTCGTTGTTTCTGATTTCTATAACACAAGTGCTTTAGCTACTTACCTTAGGATCAGAGCAATGTATGTGATGTTGTCCAATATTTATATTTATTTATTTATATTTATTTATTTTATTTATTATATTCAGCTTAGTTTATCCTCTTGTTTCCAGAACGCAATCTTCTATTACAATGTTTAAGATTAATTTCTCATTGCTCGTCTTGGGTAGTTATGTTTGATCCATAAAAGAATAACACAGTTATGTTCATATTTAATAACCAGGACATGGGAAACCCATGAGGGAAGCCATCATTGAGCCAAATTACAGCAGATATAGAACCCTTAACAAAAACATGGAGCCGCACGTGCTCATAAAACGACTCAATACGACCGGGAGTGCAAAGGAGGACATTAGGCGACCTCTAAGGAAATGATATTTTCAGAAGACACACCCGTTCATAACCGTCGAACAGGTGGGGTGACCATGGTTTAGGGATATTGCTTTTTTTAAGGCTATAAGGGGCTGCGTAATAATAAATCTCTATTGTGGCTAGTTTTGCTAGGCTAGGCTTATCCATATTTAAGTTTTAAAATGTAATTCCTATAAGTAATATGTATCTATTATGTTGATGTTTTAGCTATATTTATTTTCCATACAAATATTTTGCATATATCAACGCTCCACATTGTAAAGTTGAAAGTTGTTTTACGCTTACACGAATTGCCTCAAAAAGCAAACTACTGCTTCATGTTACAATCCACCCAACCCATGTTTCTACGCTATCTGAGTTCTTTCGGATGTTGACGGCATTAACTGAAATATTGATAAGATCTGGCATCAACAACAAAAGACCCTTATCATCCATTAATACAGACAGATGTTGAGCGCTAGGGCAAAGAGTGGGGATCGCTTTGCGCATCTTACGAGACGATTATCGTATCAGAGACGCGTGAGCGCGGAGCTAACAACCAATCACAGCTGGCAATCCAGGTGCGTCGCACTACTAGCCAATTACGTAATCGTAATCGCCTTCTGCACATCTTTCACCCAGCGCTAACTTCCGTGCCGCTAGTTGTAGACGTATCTTGCACAAAACCTGGTCACACTAATATTTAGTGCGCATCAGTGACAAGGCTGAGTGATGTCGTTTTTATGGCAACTCTCCATAATTTGGGGGGGACGATCAAATATCATTTGGAAGTTTGTTTTATATGGGAAATACAGGATTTCAGAATGTGTTGCATTTTACGGGCATTGTACTTTATGTAGGTAGAAAAGTGTTGCCATTTTTCAGAGGTACCTCTGAAAAATGGCAACACTTTTTAGTATATTACACTTAAGTATTTACCATTAATGTTGACCAAAGCAACAGTGGGCGTTAGGTTTAGAGTTGCCGAGCTTTTATGTAATTAGAACAAAAAGCTTTTTTTTTTTCAGAAACAAATTGGTTCTTTTGAATTTTATTTCCAGGAAAAATCATAATATTGATCTAATCTTATAAAACGTATAACTTAGAGCAAAAATTCCTTTTAACAAAAACATAGCCTTCAGAGTCAAATGTTAAAATCTCCAAAAATCAACACGTTGTATGAACATTTTTATAAGAGTATCAGTTTCATATGTGGTCCCAAACATTGTGTTGACGGAGAAAATTGATAGTTTTCTCAATGAAGCCATAACTTTAGCAGCTTTTCCCTAAAACGGAGCAGACGAGTTAATGAACACAGCGTAGACATCTTAACGATGTTATAAATTCGCATCGCTGTGTCATCGAACTTTATATCGTTTGGGGTAGGGATTCCGAAAGTCGATGGTTAATATCGATGTTCGATCGTAACTGATAAGAATTTTACTCCTTACTGGAAGAGCTTATTACCATGTATGTATGTATCATATATTATCATCTCTATGTATGATATAATTTAGTTTATGTACTTAAATGATAGTATTTAGTTTATGTTATGTAGTTTATGATTTAATTTAATAATTCCTATTTAAGACTTTTGTCTTAACTTGTATGTCCTTTATCGCACCGCCCACAAAACATCTCTGTTTAGCCTAATAGTCGACTGGTAGAGAATGCCTTTGGCAATAAGTCCACCTATTGTATGTTGTTTTTTTTTAATCTGTGCAATAAAGATTAAGTAAAAAAAGAGACTTGTACTAAGAGTACTTAGGTATTGTCGTATTTCTACAAAAGCTTACTAGTAAGAAACAGTTGAAATTTGTTTTTTGACGACCGTCTGTCTGATGTAGTGTTTCGCGCTCCGGACTACAATCATCATCATCATCATCACCAGCCTATAGCAGTCTACTGCTGGACACAGCCTCTGCCTCTCTAAAAGGAGGATTTTGCCATAATCGCCACGCTTGGCAGGCGGGTTGGCGATCGCAGTTTGGTCAATGATGGAGAGGAAACGCTGCTGCCCGTCTTTTTATGGCGGTTCTCCTGTAGTCGACTCTTACGACACCCATAGGAAGAGAAGGGGTGGTGCAATTCTTTTAACGTGCCGGCACCACACGGACTACAATGGGCAAAGACAAAGGCAAGAGGCAATGTCAGTGTGATGAACACGAGCATTTGTACCCAAGTCATGGATGTTTACAAACGTATTATAAGTATGTTTATCCGTTATCCTAGTCGGCATAATACAAGCTTTGTTTAGTTGGGGCTAGATAATTACTGTGATTGTGGAAGGGATTTAATTATTTCATTTTTTATTCTAAAAAAGGTGTAAAAAACCTGCTAGATCCAAAAAGGGATTATTCTAGAGCCCAAATATACTTTGACAATGGGACCAACGACAAAATTTAAAAAAAAATACTTCATTTTAAAAACTGTGACAGCTGATCGGCAGTTTAGACAGGGAGGTATATTTTTATGAATGCAGAAGTTTTAACACATTTGAAAAAAAAAACATACTTAACAGATTTTTTTTTTATAATAAACCATTAAAAAGGAAAAAGGTATCTGTTTGTGTATTAGAAAAGCAAGAGCTTTGAATAATTTTATCTCCGAAAAATAAGTATATGACTAAGTTATGTTTCATTATAGTTTATGATAAAATTCTTAGTTTATTCCTTGAATTTGTAAGTCTTGTCGACACCTCAGAAGAATACATTATGAAGATTACAAAGTCGATTTACCGCCTGCACTAGTTTTAAGTCTGGAGTAAATCTAGCCAAAACTCAGCGGCAAAGTTTAATCTCAAAGTGATATTTTATGGAGTAAAGTGCATCCTTACCTGCAAATGTTGGGAAAGTAATATAAATGCTAAAGTATCTGTTTGTTACTGTCCCAAGTTTATTTCTGGTCTTGATTAAGCAGTTCCACCTTAAAATGGTTTAGTCTTGATTAAAGTTTTGAAGCAGATAACTTTTGATATAAGATGAGCTAATTCAACTGAAGACCTTTTTTAGGTAGCAGTTTGCACTCAGCCCCCCTAGCATGACCAACAAAACACGATATGATATGATGATATAGCGATTTATCGACTGTCTGACTCTCAAATTATAATATACATAGCTGCGGCTATGTATATTATAATTTGACAGTCAGACAGTCGATCTTGAACTTTTATCGAAACAGCGAGCATGTCCGTGCATTTGACGTCACTATCGTGCTTGTTATTTCGATAAAAGTTCATATTATAATTTTTTATAATGAACACTGGCATTTGTACCTAAATATAAATACTGGACAACATCACATACATTCTTATAATAAGGTTAGTAGTAAAACCACTTGTGTTATAGAAAATGCAAACAAAGACGCTACCACAACACCCAATCTCGAGACTCTATATAAAAGTTCGTAGTCTACATTAAACCCGCCGGAAATATCAAACCTAGGACCTCAGAGAAAGTCTTGTGTGCTAGCCTTTCAGCGATGTCAAACCTTAGCCATGGATGCTTTAAATAATTGTGTATCCGTTAGATAAAGGTTAAACAATTAAACAGTCTGCTCTGTTACTAAGAAAATGTATTCGAACTGTGGATATTGTAAACAAAATAAAATTTTAACGGAAAATATCAAAACATTTCAAACTCTTTCATTTTCTACTGTATGGAAAATTCTAAGTCTCTTATATTTTCGTTCTAACGAGTCGTATGTACCTTATTATAACTTTAAACGCTTCTTTACATACGTTCCCTAGGTAACCGAGCCAACTTTTTGCAAGAAAGGTTTGTTATCATTTTGAGGGTCTTGTTAGGTACTCATGTTAAAAGAAATTCTTTGATACTTTTCATAGTGAACTTGCAAGTTTGAATAAACTAATAATTTTAATCGTCAAACAAATAATCTTAGCCTATTGCAGTCTACTGAAGGACGTAAGCCTTTCCCAAAGAGCACGCATATCAATACAATACAATGGGTTACAGAAGAAAACAGATATAGACATATTTTCTAACACCCTCTCCAAATTCAGAAAACTGGTTGTAGAAGAATGTAACAAGTAAATTTTGGCTTTTTCCATGTCTCAAAGTGACTTCTAATTTCTCTTTTAAAAGTTAAATATCACACACACTTACATTTGAAAGTCGTGGCAGCCTGTAACTGAATCTACACTTAGTTAATTTTTTTATAGTTTAACTTTTTAATTGTATAAGTGTACGATTTGTTGGTTGCCCTTAATAAATAAATATCCCGCTTTTTTCATCCAGCCACTGCCAGCCAACTTCCTAAGGTCGTCGGTCCATCGTAGACCATGCCTTAAATTGCCAAACGTAGTATAGTGCGTCCGTTAACTCGATGGATCGACGACCTAAAAGGAATAATTTTAAACGACATCTATAATCTGACCTAGCATAGCCCTTTCCATGGCGCGCTGTGTGACCTTGAGCTTCCTTATAAGGCCCATAGTGAGAGACTAACGTTTCTGTTCCGAATGTCATCGATGATAACACGTGTGTGTTACCATTGACTACAACCAGTGTTGGTTGTAGAATTTCGTATTTTGGACGAGAAGATGTTGTGTAGTTTCCCAAACGCTGCCCAGCCGAGTTGAATTCTTTGATTAGCTCCTTCTTAAAATACATTCCCTTAAAACTGTGAAAAAACAAACTTCTGTGTCAACGCAATCAAAATATACAGGCGCTGCCGCATTTTTGACAGCTGCCAAGGGTATCGAAACCGAAGTAGTACTTTCCGTTGACGTAAAATCATACAATATTGCAAGAAGCAATGCCTTACAGTACAAGTAAAGAAAAAAGTCCAAAAGCCGAAAATTTGTTGTTACATCCGTAAAAAATATAGTTCGACGAGACGTTTTCTATGGATTCTGATTCCAAATTCCAAATGTTAGACAACTGTTGAATTGGTAATAAATAAATATTGGACAACATTACATACTTTGATCTGGTCCTAAGGTAAGTAGCATAAGCAATTATGTTATAAAAATAAAATGGTAAATATCGAATTCAAACTGTGGTCGACATTTTTAATTAACGCTTACATATTTGATATTCCTTAATGATTTAATGATTCGTCAGTTATTAATTACGTCACATAATCTTCAGGCTATATTAATAAAATTACACGACAAGGCAGCAAATGAGAAATTTCGTTAATTACATATTATCTTGGGATCTTTACCAAATGGTAAATCAAATGAATATTTTAACGAAATAACGAGCTGGTTTTAATTATAGTAGTTTTCTTTCTCCTATACAACTTGTAACTTCAAGTAACGCAAAACGGGTATTATTTAGCTACATAAAGACAACAACTTTTTATGTATCATCGTTACAAAATCGCCCTTATTACAACTGCACACGACACCTCAGTGCTAGATGACGTGCTGGCAACTGGGCTAGAGATGCGCAAAATATATCACTGAAAAGAAAAGAGAGATGTATATCATTGTGATCTACTGATATATATCACTCTTTTATATCTTCAGCTCTTTTAACTCAATGATTCACACGTCAATTCATGAGTGGTTTAATCGCTGAGCTAGGTGTGTGTATTGTAGTCCGTAGAGACTAGAGAGAGAGAATAGGTGGCTGCTACTCAGAGCTAAAGATGTGACCGTTTTTACTTACATAGGTTAAAAAAATACATCTAGGTTATAAAAATTTTAAATTATTATTTCATGTTTACTAGTAAAAACTAGCAGCACCCGAAGCCAATGATAGTTTAGTCACTCGGAAAGGAGTCTTATCTCAAAAGATATAAAGATACATTTGAGATGCAAGTGAGTTAGTGAGTGATTCATTCTTTCGGAAAGATATATATCATTTTTGTCTTTCACTCACGAGTTACACAACTCTAAACTGGGCTTACTTCACTAAACGGTGCGCGGTCGGATGATGACCAACACTGCCGGTCGCAACCATAGATATAGCGAATGCTAAGTCCATAGATATAGCGAATGCTAAGTTTTACTTAGCGGCGGGTAGGGTACGGATTCGAATAAATTTGTTACCCTCAAAATAGCTCGATAGTGATACTTTCTTGATTAGGTGCCTATTCTATTTTTATCCTACAATTATAGAAAGCGAACAAAGTTAAGTTTTTAGTATATGTAAGCTACTATTTTTAAATTGAGTCCTGTAAACAATTTTAATCATAAAATTAATAAGCAACCAATTTTTTTGTATTTTGTCATTTTTAATTATAATTTTTCTTGACATTTTTATTGTAAATTGTAATAGTTATTAATATTTTAAATTGTTATAGTTAATGGTTGTTATAGAAATATAGACGACCTCCGTAGCCGAGAGGCGAGCACGCCTATATGGCGTCGCCATCTCTGAGGTTTCGGATTTGATCCCCGGTCGGGTCAATGTAGGAAACGAACTTTTCTATATTGTCTCGGGGCTGGGTGTTGTGGTGCCGTCGTTGTTTCTGATTTCTATGAGACAAACGCTTAAGCTACTCCACTACATGGAAATTTTCTATGGCGGGTCCATTTCCAGTCACTCTGTATAAGTCTTATTAGAAATTCGCCTTCGTATAATAATATTGAATAAAAAACAAAAGAAAATAATAATAATAAAGCCTTTTTTATTTCCTCTTATCTTAAAAGTATTACAATATTTTTCCTATCTCTGTGTTATATATTATCTCTGAGTGCAATATAATTTTGTATTTTCTTAAATCTATGTGATTAGTGATGCTGTTTTTTTTTAGTATGATTTTATATAGATAAGTACTTTTTTTTTATATAATACAGGGTGTAAAAAAAGGCTTAACGAAGCCTTAAACCACGAATTCTATACACTAAACCAAGTAGGATGCAAAAAAAATATTTGCTGGGAAATGACTTTTATTTTTGGGTATCAAAAAAATTTACTTATTTCTAACCCGCAATGTATAGCGCGCACGCCACAGACTATGCCTATGTGTGTAAGCGGATCATGTTTTTTTGTAAAAAAAGTTAAGTATAATCAAGCAGAAGTCAATTTTGAAAAAACTTTTGAAAAAAAATTTGTAATTTTGACTGTCAATAATCGGTAACCCGTCATTTCCCAGGTATAGTGTAAAAGAAAAAAATGATCGTAATAATACGCAGTATATGTAGTATTCGGCTTCGTGAAGCCTTTTTTACACCCGATATATATTTTTATTTTATTTTATAAAATCGGAATCCCTTGATAGGGTATAGGCCTTCTCCAATTTCTTCCACTTTTTCCTGTCCTGTGCTATTTTTACCCATGTTTTCCCCGCTATCGATACAATGTCGTCCCATCGTTTTTTTGGTCTGCCCACGTTTCTTTTTCCTTGTAGGCCGGTCCATAACGTGCTCTTAAGAGTCCATCGCTTGTCAGTGCATCTCGCTACGTGGCCGGCCCAGCTCCATTTGAGTTTTGGTGCTTGATGTAATGCATCTGTCAGTTTTGTCTTTTTTCTTATTTCTAGACTTCTTGTTTTTTTATTTTTTCTGAGGCGCAACATACTTCTCTCCATTGCACGCTGACAACTTCTTACTTTGTTAATTATTCTGTTTGTAAACGTTCACGTCTGGGAGCCATAGGTCAGGCAGGGTAGAATACAAGTGTCCATGATATTCATATTCATATTCATTTACTCACTTCATAATGTAACAGTGGTAGTAAAAATATACATTAGCATAATATACAGGTGGTAAATATGTTACATTACAGCCTCCATGAGGCATTTGTGAATTAAACATTTAATCAAATTATAGTTTAAATATTATTACATTCCATTACTCAAATTCCAATTCAAATATTAATTTACAATTATACAATAAAATTAAATTGTTCAATATGTCACGTCATGCTTTTTTCACGTCAATAAATTACAATGTCAAATATAAATATCAAATGTCAAAATTAAAAAGCCATGATAAAATTCAAATAATGGTCAGTCAATACATACAATAAAGGATTGTGATTGTAATAAATGTCAGGAATGGTAATTTAAATTTTGTCCCTAAAATATTCGTTTAAATCATAGTATGACTTTAACATTAACATTTTCTTTAACTCCTTTTCAAATTTAATATCATGGAGGGCTTTAATCGAGTTTGGCAAATGATTATAAGCTTTGACGGCCATATAGTAAGGACCGTTTTTATACAGCGCTAGGCGGGCCGCGGGTAAAATAAAATCATTCGCGCGGCGGGAGGCATAACGGCTAGACGTGTCATTAAAGTGCTGGAAATACTTACATTTTTTTCTAATAAAACGACACAATTCAAATATATAGATGCAAGTGACTGTAAGTATTTTGTATTGTGCAAATAATGTTCTACATGACTCTCTCGGTGCTGTAAAAGTTATAATTCTAAGACACCGCTTTTGTAACACAGATACATGGGACACATCGGTCGAGTTACCCCAGAATATGATTCCGTAACGTATCCAGGATGCAGCGTGGCTGTGATATGCAGTGAGTGCACACTCCGTATTTGTATTTTTGCGGAGTTCCCGCAGAGCATACGAAAAGCTACTAAGCTTACTGACTACTACTTCCACATGTGGTTTCCACGAGAATGTCGAGTCCATTGTGACTCCCAGTAACGAGAATTGATTTACTTGCTCAATTATTTGTCCATGATAAGATATCGAGAATATTAGCTCTGTCCTCTGATGTGGTCTAAACTGCATCATTTTAGTTTTCGCAAAATTGAGAGTAAGACCTATTTCTTTTAAATGTGCTACAATTTTGTGTAAGCAATCTTTAATAAGGCCTTGCAAACTATTTACGTTATTTTGCTCGCATGTGATTATAACCGTAGCATCATCAGCAAATAAGATAAGTTTTTGAGAGACTACTGAGGGTAAATCATTTATGTAAACTAAGAATAATAAACACCCTAACACACTGCCTTGAGGTATAGATCCAGTTACAGCTTGAGTTGAGGACTTAATTTGCTTAAGCTCTCTAGTTCCATTATTTAAATGCGTTAACTGAACTAACTGCTTTCTATTTGATAGGTAGGAAGTGAGCCATTTTCCCGCTTTCCCACGTATACCAAGTGAATCTAGTTTTTTTATTAAAATATCATGCAAAACGCAGTCATATGCCTTTGTCATGTCCATAAAAAGTGCTATAGCACACTGGTTTTTATTTAACGCGTTAAGTATTTCTAGATTACACTCAAATATGGCCGATACAGTAGAACGGTTTTTCCTAAACCCATGTTGATTTGTATTAAACACATTATATTTTTCGAGGAATGCATAAATTCTTTGGCATATAACCTTTTCAAATACCTTTGATATTACTGGTAATAAGGCAATAGGGCGATAATTACTTACTACAAGCTTATCCCCTTTCTTGAAAATGGGCTTTATAATTGCTAACTTCAAAGCGTCGGGACAGATTCCTTCATTATATGACTGGTTTATTAAATACGTTAATGGTTCAACCAATTCATCGACACAGTGGACGAGTAGCGTACCCGGAACCTCGTCGTACCCACACGTGTTATTGCGCTTAAGGCTTAGAATTGCTTTTTTTACGTCCGATTCTGTAACTTCCCTTAAGTAAATTGAGTTTGTCAAAGATATATTTTGTTGCCTAAAGATGTTGTTAGTTCTATTAGAACCTATACTAACATAATAGTCATTAAATGCTTCTGCAACTTTTGTTGGTGAAGTAATAGTTTTATTATTATGCTTTAAATTAATATTTTCATGTTTGATTTTGTTAGTTGGTTTTGTTTTTTCATTAATCATTTTCCACATTTCTCTATATTTATTGTGTGATTGTTTAAGTCTATTTATATAATATTTTCTTTTTTCTTTAACAAGTATTTTCTTTAATATTCTAGTATATGTTTTGGTGTAATTTGTTAAAGCTTCACTTTTTTGATAGTTGGATGTAAGTAAGCGCAATATACGTTTATGGTAACAGCATTTCCTTAAACCTTTTGTAATCCATTTAGTCGGTTGTTTATTCTTAATTAAAATTGTCTTTTGCGGAATATACGTATCCAATAATTTCTGAATTGTATTTAAAAAAATATTGTAATTTACACTGATGTCGTTTTTAGAACTAATTATATTATTATTAAACCAATTTATTTGTCCTAATTTATTTTTAAAAATGTCCATATTTCCTTTATTGAATTTCCTTTTTCTGATTTTGTAAGAAACTGTATTATAACATAAATTATTATTTAAAGGTAATTTTCCAATCAAGGTATGATGATCTGACAAATAATATTTCTCAACAGTAGCTTTCATATTTATGCTAGCAGTGACTATGAATTGGTCTATACATGATGAGCTATTTTCTGTCTCTCGTGTAGGATCTTTTATTAGACATTGTAAACCAAAAGATTTTACCATGTTAAGGAACCTTTGTGATAATTTTGTATTCTGTGTTACATCTATATTTATGTCACCTGCTATTATAATCTTTTTATTAGACGAAAGTTTTGCAAGATGGTTTAACAATGCCTCTATCTGGGAGAAAAATACCTCGACATCTCTTTCTGGTCGATATATGGATATAATCAATAAATTAAATTCGGTAATTTCCAAAGCACAAATTTCGACTATAAATTCTACTGTGTAAGACTGGATGTCCAACCGTTCCGTAGTCTTAATATGATCCCTAACAAATATAGCCACACCACCATGCACATGGCTCCGTCTTAAGAACTTAGCGCGCAGTTCATAGCCCTCCAACGCATAAAGTCGATAATTTTCAGGCAACAACCAGTGCTCGACCATCACAACAATGTCCACATCGGCATCCATTAAGAAAACATTCAAATCATCAATTTTATTGGTTAGACATTGAATGTTTTGACTCATAATTTTAAAAGAATTAGGCACGAAAGGAATGGTCAATCACAATTTCCTGGTTTGTATGAAATGCCGTTGATACTGAGATATTATCTTCCTGCTGACTGTCAAACATTACCCGACTATCAAGAATTAAAATAAGTTGATTAATGTCATTTACAATTGTTTTTAAGCCTCTTATATTGATTTGTCCATTAAATTTCAAAAACATGTCATATGAGTAAGATAAATTTTTGTTTGAGTCCAAAATGTAACAATATTTATATTTTAAGTTGTCAAAATAAATTAAGTTATTAAAATTTTCAATTCTCTTATTAAAAATATTTGATTGATCACAGAATCTAAATGTCGGCAAACACATAATTACATTTGTATGCTTAATAGTCAATAATACATTTCTTAGTTGCTCAACAAGTTTTTTATAGTTACTTGATACATTAAAATCGCTATCTCCTAAAAACAATATGCAATAATCATTAAATGTATAGTTTTTAAGTTTATTCTGTATGCCGCTTAATAACTCATTAATACCGCCGCCAGGAGTGCGATAATGGACCATGTTGTATTTCGCAAAGTTGCTTAACATAGTTTTAGACGCTCTGTTGCGCTCGACGCTGCTGATAAGACATACTTCCTTTTTTTTAGTATCTTCAATATTTTTTTCTAGCATAGGGACACTATGGTTCGGTTCTTGTCCATTTACTGGTTTTCTTTGCCTTTTTGGGGTTGATGTTTTCACAATTTCTTTATGTTGTGGATGTTTATATCCCAATTTACTAATAGTATTTTTTAAATTATTAATTTCATTCTTTGCCATTTGTAGTTCTGTCCGCAGCTGTTGAACTTCATCTCTCAAAGATTTTACGCTCATATTAGGACTAACAGCGCCATCTGTTAACAATTTTGGGCTACTTTCTACATCAATGGTACGAGAATGCGTGCTACTCATTGACATAAATGATGAAGATAAATCACGAGTTGATTTTGATTTTCTTTTTTCTCGAACTGTAACAAAATTTGTATTGGATTCTGCTTCGTTTTCAACAACAGTTTCTTCTTCAGACAATGCTTCAAACGAATTTTCTGTTGGTATATTTATGTTAAGTTGAGGGATTTTGTTAAATCTACAACCATCACACTGGCATTTTTTACGATTTTCAGGCTTCATAAGGTAGAACAGCTTGTCCCCAATACTTGTGCAATCCAAATGGTAGTAATTGTCACAGTTCATACACTTTATAAAGTCATTTTTTGTTATTTCTTTTCCGCATTTAGCACAATTTTGAGACATCTTGTTGATAATAATAAAAAAATTGTCAAAAATAAAATGTCAAAATATTTAAGTTGTAGTTAATAAAAATAATAAATTATGTCAAAAATAAAATGTCTAGGGTGTAGGTCAGTGTCAGTGGGTCTCGAACTTGCATTCACACAGAAATACTTCTCACGTATTGCAGCGTTTTTAACCAATGTTCCACGACAACAATGACGATGCGTGCGAATTTAAGTATGCGTTGCTATCAGTCAATAATTGCCGTTGTTCGTTACAGTTTCAAATGATGTAATTTTTAAGACACCAGCACTTAAAAAAATATTCACTATTATTGTTTGTTTGTTAAAATATTTTGATTATAAGTTAGTAATGCACCTTTTTTATATGTGTAAGTTATATTTGTCACTGTTTTTATGTTATAATTCTTGTCAATATAGTCACTTTCTAAGTAATAATTTATACCCAGTTTTCACAATAATGTCTCGTCACTTTTTTTTTGCAAACATTGTCACGAATTCATTGTACTATTACTAACACATTTTACGTATTTGTTATGGGAAAACACACTTTAATGTATTTTTAAAGCAAGTTTATTACAGAGGACTTGTTTACTCTGGCGGTGGCGCCATCTAGCCCATAGTCCATAGCCCATGATAGTCTTTTTCATATCGTATAATAATACTATTACAATCTTCTGACGCCAACGTCGATTGCCTACATTAGGTACAAATCCAACTGCGTGGATGAAATAAACAAACAAAGCGTATTCCTAGAATTGATTTCCTACTCGTTAAATTCAGAGTAAAATGTAGCTTCCATTATTAAAGGATATCAAAATTTCAGGTCAAGTTCCATCTGCTAATAGCACGAAACAATAGTTAAGGGGTACCTACACTTATGCTTGGAGTGAACTATATAGGGTTGTCAAAACTACATATATAAGGTCCGTTTTTAATAGTGTACATCCTGTTAACCTGTGACTATATAGGTGAAAAGCAATCGTAAAAACCAACTTTCAAATGTCTATCATAAAAACTAAAAAAGTTAAAATAAAAATACAAAATAACAACATCGACTTCATATTGCATAAACTCGTCCTATCTACAACTCTTTCTCGCTCTGTACAAGGGGAAGGAATAAGACAATAATCAGATGGTTAAACGTACCAAAGATAGGACGTGTTTATGCAATATGAAGTCAATGTTGTTGATTTTGATTTTTAACTTTTTTAGTTTTTATGGTACACATTTGAAAATTGGTTTTTACGATTGCTTTTCACCTATATAGTCACAGGTTAACAGAATGTACACTAATAAAATCGGACCTTATATAACCAAAAAATATTTTTATGGATTATAGGTAACTTGCAGGTAGATATTATAACATTGGATGACCCACAGGAAAAGTATAAATAAAGTATCAGATTCCAACTCTGTTGATAAACTGTCTGCCCAACGTATTACGAATTGTTTTATAAAAGATGGTTCTGTGCAAATAGCGTATTGAAACTTTACTTTCTTTAGCTTCACCACTCTGTTTTTTATCAGCCAGTCTGTCAAATCAAAACCCAATATAACTCCGAACAGCTATAGAAGTATTAAGTTGATACTAATTTAAAAATACACAAGAAAACAGAAGTTACGGTCATAATTGTTTCTTAGGTATATATGCTTCATAACTTTTTACTTAAGTACCACCTACTCTTATAATTAGTGGCGTATATGACGCAAGAGGCAACCCTACTCGCATAAAGTTATTCATTGTAACATTTATCTTAGGTCTTAAGCAGTGGAACGTCGTCACGTATTCAGCTCGTAACTCATCCCCCCCACCTGGGCTGACCCAAGTCATAGGAGAAACTATAGACGGCGTGATTCGTAAAAAGCTGTTTAACAACTTACTAAGCATTATTTTGATAAAAAACAACTAACATCATCATCATCATCATTTCAGCCACAGGACGTCCATTGCTGAACATAACCCTCCCCCAGTGACTTCTGTCATCGGGGGGTTGTTGCCATAGTCGCCACGCTTGGCAGGCGGGTTGGCGAGCGCAGTTTTTTATATTATTTCGCATGCAAGGGCTGCTCCCCGTCTCGTGCTACAGGATTTAGTCGCCTCTTACGACACGCCTCCAGCCGGCGGTGGGGAAGTGTATTCTTTACGGCCGTCCCCACACGGCACGGACTGGGAGCGTGGCATCTCCTGTAATCCTGCTACTCGGAGGTCGGGATCGGAGGATGGTTTGAGGTCGAGAGTCCTGTTGCTAAGTGGCCCATGTTGACTGGAAATCCACACTAAGCCTGGTATTAATATGGACCTCCCGGAGGAGTCTAGGAGGTGCAGGTTCACTAAGGAGGGGTGAACCGGGCCAGGGGGAAAAAAACTAAAATCTTAAGCAGTAATTAAAAATTTTGAATTTACAATAGTAGATCTACTGCTGCTTTGTTCACTGCACTTATTATCTGCCAAAGCCACGATGATCTTAACTTCATAGTCGGCGATCGTTCCTCTGCCTCTATTGGAAGCATGCACGTTAAAATTTGTAGCTTTTATAATATGAGGTAGGTCTGGCAATCAAAGGCTCTTGCTCTATAAGCTTATCATCATCACTTCAGCCACAGGACGTCTACCGCTTAACATAGACCTCCCCATGTGACTTTTAGATCGGCCGGTCGGAAGCGACCTGCATCCAGCGGCTTCCTGCAACTTGCTCATTAGTTAAGCTAAAGCATCTTTTAATCGGTCAATTGGACACATATTTATGGTTAATTATGGACTATATACCGAATGAAGACAATATTTCCTTTCATGTACTATCATATTGGGTCCGAAAAATTTGGCTTTGCACCGTTTTGAGCAGTTGAGTCGTCTACTTTAGTATAGATTTGTGTGTATACGCTGTCTCTTAAGCCTTAAAATTGTTTGACATAACAGAGATTGGTAGTGTGCAATGTTATGAATTTTGTTCCGAAGTCAGTTTTAGTTTACAAGATTTACGTCGTAGGAATTCCTTTCAACTTCGTAGTTTTCGAAGTAATGACATTTTTAACTTACTGTATCTGTTTTATATTCAGTGTCGTGCTGTAAATTTATTGTAAAGGATATAGGTATTTTAATATCCCTTTATGCAGTCTGACTGAATAGACCAAGTGACAAGTGTTTATTTGGTGACTTACAGAAGACCCTCGCAACGATTGGCTGCTAACAATTAAACGCGACAAAATTTCAATACACAAAAATGAATGATGGTAGAAATCATTTGATTTTTCATAGTCTCCAAAACAAGAACAAGGTTTCTTTAGTTAAAAATGAAAGAAAATTATAAGATGGATTTTAAAAAAAGAAACATGGGCTAGGCTCGAATCTGTAATTAATATTGTAATTAAATTTTGTATCGCAATTCTGACCAGGCTGTATATCAAAACATGCCAAGTTTTGCCCAATCGTTGGATAAATCTCACGCTTATTTACTTTGGCTTAATTCTGGTAACTAAGATTTATTTTCTATTGTTACAGCACACCAATGCGTTCATCGTGCACCGCACAGGAATGTTCCACTCCGAGGAAATGACCACCACCGCAGCACGATGGAGCATCGACATTGGAAGACATGGATGAGACTCGCACTCATACCTTTCGCCCTCCTCTCGACCACCATAGCGGATTTCACTACAGAATGCCAGAGACCCTGTGACTGTCGCTGGCAATCAGGAAATAAAGCCGCCATCTGCTCAAACTCAAGCCTAAAAGTCATCCCAGCTAATCTAAGCAGCGATATCCAAATTCTAGATCTATCCAATAACAATCTACAACAATTACACCAAGAAGCATTCAAAAAGGTTGGACTCAGCAATCTCAAGAAACTATTCCTAAGGGAGTGCAATATAGACACCGTACACAAATTGGCATTCACAACTTTAGCCATCATGATCGAATTGGATTTATCGAAAAACAGGATTCGCTATCTACACCCCGATACTTTCAAAGGCACAGAAAAGCTTAGATTAATAAACTTAAGCAACAACTTAATAGACAGGTTGGAAGACGGTATATTCCGCAATCTGAAGTTTCTGCAAAAAGTAGAAGTGAGCAATAACAGGATAGTCAGGATCGGAACTAGAGCGTTTGTCAATTTACCCCAGCTAAAGATACTGAGGTTTGATGGTAACAATTTGAGCCATATGAAGCCGGAAACTTTGATGGCGCTACGAAACTTGTCAGGGTTGGATTTACACAATAATCCGTGGCGGTGCGATTGCAACCTGCAAACATTTAGAGACTGGGTGATCAGTCATAACTTGTACACCCCTCCAACTTCGTGCGCCGAGCCGGCGACGGTGAGGGAGAAACTTTGGAACGAATTAGACTCGTCTAACTTCGCTTGCCGGCCTACGATACTCGAACCGCTGCCCGATTCGACAGTCAAAAGTTACGACGAGAACGTGACACTGAATTGTAAAGTCGTAGGGAATCCTACTCCCGAAGTAGTGTGGAGATTCAACGGTAAAATAGTTGAAACGCGTGCGTTTGGGGAGATAAGATACGTTATCACAGAGAACACTATCGATTTGATTCGATGGGTCAATTTAACGATTCTGCACGCTCGGTACAGCGATAGAGGGAACTATACTTGTGTTTCTGAAAACCCTGGAGGCCATGATGAGAAAACTCTAACACTAGTTCTTTTAAAATACACTGGTGCTGGAACCATAGCGGGAATGGACGCTGATTCTTTTGTAATTCTGATTGGCTGTCTAATAGCAATTGTGATAATTTTCGGAGCGACTCTTGTGGTATGCTACTATACTACGCAAAATAATGAAATTAAAAGACTGATTAAAAATGATACGCGTTCGTCTAATGGAGAAGCGCTGATAGAAGGATCTGTAGCTTCTGAGATAGATAAAGGGTTCAAAACTGAAGTGAATCCTATAAGTAAACCCCCGAGAAAGTATGAAGCGCCACCCTCATTAACTTGTAAAGCAACGGAGATGTCAGAACTTAATAAGACGTTGTTGGATAACGATTCTATTTTAGGTAAGTTCTTACTTTGTATTTACTACGTTGTCTAAAGACAGACAGACGTCAGTTGCTCATAAATAGTAAACCTTTTAAAATAGTTTTTTTTTCCTTAAACAGCTCCAGTCTTTTAAAGCATAAACTATTTTAAACTATTTTTGGTTTTCAATCGTAACATAAGTTTATAAGGTTTCAAAATCAATATATTTTCACTGCTTAATTAACGGAAACGCATGTCATATCATACGGTCATAGATTTCTCGTATCTGTTTGTGATTAAATTGATATTTAAAACAACAACTTTTTATATTCAAATTATAAGTACACTTTGATTATACAGATGGCAAAAGACAGCGTTCTTATACAGTACAATAGATCTTATAATTAAATTAAATACGTACCTATTTGTAATTTATTCTAATAAACTTTGAATAACTTATCACTATACTATGCGCACAACGCAAATGTAGAACTAGTTTAAGAATTAAATATGAATTAACACTGGCTTAGTAATATACGTATTTAAACACATATCACTAATAAAATTTTAATAAAATTCACTAATGTTTCAAATATGAATGAGTCAATCTCAACAAAAGTATCTAAAATATAGTTTTGCAAGTCTTAAATTACTGCATTATCTAAAACAGAATTTATGCAACAGAATCTCTAGGCAGATGCAAAGGCGAGTAAAGCATTGCTTGAATAGAATAATTTATATAGGTACTACATAACATGATTGCATACGGATTTTGTGTTTTAGTGAGACAAAGGAAATTGAACGACGAGTTGTGATAACAAATTACAATAGTATATCGATAGTTTTATTAGTTATACACAGGGTGTAATAAGTTACGCAACACTTTTTAAAGGATTTTACTGTTTAAATCAAGCAACTTTTTTTTCTATGAAGCCAACTTAGAAACTGTAAAGTAAAATTCACTTTCCCACAATTAATAAATAAAATTAATAAATATTGGACAACATCACATACATGCTCTGATCCTAAGGTAAGTAGCTAAAGCAATTGTGTTATAGAAATCAAAAACAACAACGGTACCACAACACCCAGACCCGAGCCAATATAGAAAAGTTCGTTTTCTACATTGACCCGACCGGGGATCGAACCCGGAACGATGATTATGATGAAAGATGGCGGCGCCACTTAAAAATCAATCTATATGTCAATTTATGAAGTCAACAAAATTTTGAGAATTCCCATAGCAAAAGTTGCTGTGTTTGAGTACCAGAACGAATCATATTTTAGAGGCTTGGTGATATTTCAATTACACCTTGTTTAAACGTATGGTATTCATATGTATAACGTATTTTTTGTTCCGTATCTACATAAATAAACTGTGCTCATTTCGGCTCATGTCAACTTAGCGATACCGCTGAAACTTTTGCCAAGTATCGATATAATACGCCAAAGCAACACCACTAATTGAAACAGGCAAGCCAGGGCTAATTCAAATGTTGATCTCCTAAATCAGTTCCAGAGGCATTAGGTTTAGACTAGAACCTGAAACTTTGCCAAGAGCTGGCTCCTAGCGTTCATTGTTTATCAATGTTTATTTCTCAAGCTTCCAGGTTCTCGGAGCAGTAATATTTCGCTCCAAATTTATGATTTCGCCCAACGAGGCAGACGGAATTGAAGATCCTCTCAGAGACGTGCTTTAACAGATATTACAATTGGGTAAATACTCTGCAATCATTAAGTTTAATCGAAATCTAGATTATCTGTAACCTATGTACAGATTTATTTTTGAGGGTGAGACAATACGTCTTGAAAAAACCTGGTCATTTAGAGAGGTGTGACTCAATGTGTACCCATGATCAGAATTATATTTTTCAAGTATCGAAATCGCTTCAAATGTGACAGGGTGTGGATTTCAATCTGAGAAATACTTACAGAGGTGTTTCTATCCTTATCTTAAATTCCTTAATTTTATTAATTAGTTCGTGTTCTGTAAGTGGTCATACATCTTTTTAGTAAATACTGCACAGATTGAAATCTAAACCTGTATAAAGAGATTTGTCAAATCTAGTATCAACGTCAAGTGTATAATTGAAACGAGATAAAGCGCTAATAGCAATAGGTGTGCACGTTTAACTAACCTATTACTGATTTGGGAGTGGTCTCAATAGAACAAGATTGCATGAGAGAAATTGGCAGGGTAGGTTAGGTTAACGTGTTTAAATTTGTGTTTCGACGCTCACTTCACACTATGTATAATTAACTAGTTGTTTATTGCAACTTTGTTTACTGGTATTTAGTGTATAATATATTAACCTGCCTTTTGCATCAATCTGTATATTGAAAGATCAATAGCGTAGTTTGTAAAATTTAAGCGTACAGACAGAGAGAAGCGTTTTTGTTTTATAATATGTAGAGGTCAATATGCTGTGCCTATGCCATCCCTTTCTATGCACACATTGAAACTAAAAACGTTGAAAAAATAAGGCCCAAAAACTAAAATGTTTATTTGTTTTGTGTGGGTAACCCGTTTTGGGCTTGTCTCCCCTGCTGCAAAAAACCACTCCTAAAGTTAGTTTCTTAACATTTTTCATCATAGTAAGCACTAGCACTCCTTAATCAAAGTATCGCAAAATAACCGGGTATCAGTAAATTGTGTAGCTTTAACAACTCCATCTGCACCCGGATCTGCAATATAAAGTTTATCGGAATATCCGAGCATATTGAGCAACGTCAACTTTGAACAGAGTGTATGCACATTGAAGATCAATACAAACTTATAGTGTATGCATTGGAAAAAAAGCATAGATGCTCTTGCTCTAGCACATTTACTGTACCTTTCTTTAAACTACCAAGTCATGCTTGAACAATGTAAACTTGGCAATTGGCAAACGTAGTGTAGATGGACCGAGGACCTTAGGAAGATGGCTGGCAGATAACAAAAGCGGGAGCTCGTGCTCTTTGGCGCTCTTTGAGGAGAGGCTTACGTCTAGCAGTGGACTGCAATAGGCTGAGATGTTGATGATATACATCAAGGCGTGCACTTAAAGATGATCTATATTTTTTAAAGAAAAGAAAAACATAAACAATAAATCATTGGGGAATTTTCCCTTGATCTTAAATATAAAATTTGGCAGAAAATCTCACAGTACGAGTACAGTTGCAACAAGATTATTTTAAACAAACTGAACGCAAAAGACTAGACTAAAAAATTAAATCCGTGCATAGCTTTGACTACTATAGTTTGATCAACCGATGAAAGGAAATGTGTTCGGCCTGACCAACACAAACGAAATGTATTGTGTATTTTTTGTTGGTAACGTGTGTGTGACCCATCAAGAGACGGTCATCGGAACATTATTACCTTATTTGGTCATAAAACACCTTGCGTAAACAAACAACACAACGTAAAGTTAGTAAAATAAAAGAATTGAAAAAGAAACTTGAAAAAGTCAAAGAAAAAAGATTTAAATAAAGTAAGTCCGATGGTGTTTAGGAAGATCACGTTTGTCTTTAGGATATATTCTGAGTCTTTTTCTTTTGTCAAGCAATATATTTGAATTTTCCTTAACAGTAAATGTTGACTAGTCACCTTTTTCATAATTTATGACAGGAACTATTTTCTGTTAAACTTTCTAGCATTGCGTGTTCGAGCATAAAACTAAATGAAGTTAGCCTCCTTTGTAGCGACTTGATTGTAGCTTCAAATAACGTTTCCCTGCCAAAAGTTTATTTGAATCTAAAAAGATAAATTTGAATTTTGCGGCGGTAAATTTATTATCATTGGGAATACAGTTTTGTTGGATGATTAAATGCGTATACTAGATAATCACAATAAAGTCAAATACTTAACAGGAGACCTTAATAAATAATAAATTAGATATGACTTACTGACAAAGTAATAAATGGATTATGACAGGTTAATTGACCTTTGTGAAAAACCAACGAAAGAGAGACAGTAAAAATATGTTGTACATAAAGTTAACTAAAAAATAAACCCTAAAAATAAATGTGTGTTCGCCAGTTCGCCACGCAGGAGATGTATTCTTAATTAATAGTTATATTTATTCTTTGAGCAAAGAAAGAGTCAGCATTTTTATTAAAATCTTTATTAACTTCTTATTTTACTGGGCATATCACTGCTTAATTAAAATAAAAACCTCAAGTGTATCCACTCTTAAGGCCTTAACACGCTTGAATGACCTTGACGCGTCGCGCCCATACAATTTCGCGCGTGCGGATGACCTCTTAAAATCGGAAAAACATGTTTTTTATGAAATTAATGCCTTGAACGAGAATTTTCAAATAAAACTCTCAATTCAAAACATGTTTATTTCCGAAATCTTGTTTTGTGTGAAATCAGTAATGAAATAGCTTGTGCCGTTTAAGAGAACATTTGCAATTTATGAAAAAATAGACACTTTTTTGTGCATGTTTTAATCCAAGGGACATAACGGAAAATCTAAATTATTCAATTCAAGATGTTTATTAAATCCTCTTCTAGCATATCGTATTTTTTTTTTTTAGATTCAAGTAACATGTATTCTGACAATTTGATTTTCATATTCGAGATTTTAGGCACTTGGGTGGTATTAAGGCCTTAATACTGAATTCGCCCTTTAGATCTAACTGAATCCATTTTTTTGACATTAACATGACTGTTATTTGTTTACAGCATCTAATGAAGATAACAGTAGACATGATGAGATGGAAATGCCAAAAATATCACAAGAAACTCTCCTGATGGATCACCTCTCCCAAGAACACCAGGCATACCCTCCAGACCTTCTCTCGTTTCCACTTAGAGGAAACACCCAAATTTCACCAGCAGGGGGCAGTACATCAGGACAAGAAAGACTCAGCCACGGAAATCTGGACAGTCCAATGAAATCACCAGGATATGGTGTCACTGCCATACCTGCTATGTACTCGCGATTCCAATCACCAAACTTTCAAGGCTCAACGCCGCTGATCAGCTCTAAAGCTGGTTATGTAACTCTTCCAAGGAGACCAAAAGGAAATTTGCCAGACTACAATTTACGGCCTCAAGTTTTCTCTACATTAAATGGCGTGATACCCTACTACGATAACTTGAATTCAAGACTCTTCACGTATGGAGGGCACTACTACAGTTTGAACAAAAGTGAGATAGACTTGGGTCCTATCAGCAAAATGGACTCAAGTTTTCAGGGTTCCGAAGAAATTGAGCCCGCTCCATCTCCCGCTCCTGGTACCCCGCATGCAACCATACCAAGGAATAGTTTGAGCTCTCCAAACATCCACAACCAGCTGCTAATGTTGCAGGCTATGTCTATGAGCCATCGTCCGAAAAATTCTGAAATGAGACCACTTAAGGTGATGCTGTCGGAAAGTGAATCTCTTCTGAAAAATCCTAGGGATCTAAGGGTGGGGTATAGTGTGAATGTAGTGAGTGGTACTTTAGGAAGGACAAAAGTTCCCAAGCCCCCTCCCAAGCCTAGAAAGAGAAACTCTTGTGAAGTGAAAGAACCGTTTCTATTGAACGCTGGTGAAAACGCCACGCAAGTGTAGTAATAAGTGTATGACAAAATTTTGTATCTTTTTATAACTTACCTATTCGTAAACTATCATTCCAAGCTACGCTGCAGCCAACTGGAGCAGCAATATAACTGGTTATAATGTATTTGTACTACAACTACAGTTGCAATCTGCCTCGCAGCTTGGATCGGTACGTTTTTTTTATTTTATCTAGTATTTTCTGAGTTAGTTATTTTCCGAAGGTGGCCTCATAAAGTCATTGCTAGTGAATACACTGCATTCCCATTTGATTCGGTATCGAAGTCTAACCGTTTGATAATATTCAACGATATAATTAATAAATTACTTAAAACACGTGTTTAAACTTTTTAATTTCGGTGTGATTTGGCTGTATAAACAAATTGTTAAAAGAATAATATGTTTTATTTAGTAAAATCTGTGCCTCCATTGTTTATTTTTATATTGCGCCATATTGAATTAACTTAAGGCCTTAACACGCTTGAATGACCTTGACGCGTTGCGCCCATACAATTTCGCTCGTGCGGATGACCTCTAAATATCTTAGTTTTTTATGAATTTAATGCCAATAAAGAGAATTTTCAAATAAAACTCTCAATTCAAAATATATATATTTCCATAATCTTGTTTTGTGTGAAAGCAGTAACGAAATAGCTTGTGCCGCTTAAACGAACATTTGCAATTTATGAAAAAATTGTCACTTTTTGTGTATGATTTAATCCAAGGGACTTAACGAAAAATCTTAATTATTCAATTCAAGATGTTGATTAAATCATCTTCTAGCATATCGTATTTTCAGTTTTTAGATTCATGTAACAGGTATTCTGACAATTTGGTTTTAATATTAGAGATTTAAGGTACTTGGGTGGTGTTAAGGCCTTAAGAGAGTTTTTTGCCGTGATTATAGGTACGGAACTATAATTTATGCATTTCAGAGGAAGTAACATACTTATATAATTTAATTAATTTTATCGAATGTATTTACCTTTTGCCATTTTGATAATCTTCTATTGTTATGCTTCTTTGATTAGTTAATCAGTTATTATGAATACTAATTTACTTGTACATTAATTTGTATTACTAATTAGTTTAATATTAATGTTTGTTTATCATTAAACATTACATTTAGGTACTTTTAGAGTTATTATTTAAAGAATTTATGATCATGTTACTCGTCACTATTATATTCATGTTTAAGTTTTAAATGTTTATTTGACAATAATACTACCCGATATTACAGGATGGTTTAAAATATAAATAATCTATAGTGACTGTTCAATGACGATCCGATTTGTTTAAAGTGTTCTTCTAATTCATAAAAATAAACAATTTCGCTATTAAACACACGGAACATTATTTGGTATTTATGACATCTAGAATTTTGTAATACAATTGATCGTCATTCAAAAAATACAAAGTACCTACATATTTTTTAAATTCCTCCAAGGTGAAAGTATAAAAACCGCTTTCAAACAACTTTTCAGTTTTGAAATACCTCAATCGATAATTACTGACTTTTCACAACAAATGAAAAACTTTTTGACAACATTTTGTTCCTTTCCATTTCCTTTGAGAGCACAAAACACACGATCTATAATAATATAATTGATATAATAATATATCTTGGACCAACCTGTAGTATTATTCATAAATTAGTGTTTTCACATAAAATTTAAGTATACCTGTTCCTGTATAAAACTTTTATTCGAACCTTAATGTAATTACAAAAAGAAAAAATATATTTGTTATCAGAATAAAACTTTGTAAAATATAAAGTAATTCAAATATTGGTGCTTATAAGAATAACATTACATTGCATAAAATTCTTCCAAGCTTTGTTCTCATACAACCAGAATTAGAAAAATATATAGATGTATATAAATAGTGGATTTATATAGTAACAAAAATAAAAATTCAGATTTCTTTCATTGAGATGTAGACAAGTATAATATATATATTCGCTGGAATCTGACCAGTTATAAACATGTAATTACGACTACATACATAAGTAATACGACTTAAATTGATAGCCGATAAAAAAACATTTTTTTATTAAGGGACTGACATGGAAATCCCCCAATCCAGCGGGATAACCATGAACTCTTAAAACAATCTCAAATCTGTCTGATTTGAGATTTGACAAGATTTGACAGATTTGAGATTGTCTTAAGAGTTCATGGTTACCCCCCACAGATTTTGATACTTCTTGGAATTGACAACTTTGGTGCACGGCGATAATTTCACTCGCAATTTGACGTGGCTCCGATGGTAAAAGATGTTTTACATGCTAAATTTGCTGATATACAAGCTGGTTACATACTATCACGGAAATTCCTAATTTAATAAAGATCATTTATAGTTTCAAAATTGCAAATAATAATGTTAAAATTTAAGGGGGTCAACCAAGGTAGCATGCGAAATCCTAAATTTTTCACGTGTTTTACAAATAGCTACTCTTACATTACATTGTATATTGTTGATCGAAATATAATTCGCAGCTGCAGTAATGATATTTCTACTCGATAATTGTCACTTAAATTAGCAATATAGCTAATCATATTTAGTTGATAGTATTCTTCATGAATCACATAAATGTATTTTTCAGCGAGAAATAGTTATTATAAAAGTGTTTTTTTTTTCTTAGTACAAAAACATTACAGTCGGGAATTGATTTTTTACTAGAATACAGTCTACATCAGAGTAGTTATTTGTAAAAACAACTAAATAAAATTGAAACTCGCCGTCTCCCTTGACGACTAAGCGCCAGCTACACATTTTCGAAGAAAAAAAGATTAGAGTTCTATTATTAAAAATATATAAAAATGTATAAATGTAAATATTAGTTAAACAAATTATGTAAAATGGAATATAATAAATTATATTTACTAATAATTGGTCAAGTGATGAGAGAATGCTAGATGGACCAAATTGGGGTGAATGAATTGTGAATATTAAAAGGTGTAATAATAAATAAAATTTCAAATTTTGAACATTGGTTTCTTTTATCATCACATCATCGTCATCCACTGGTTATGAACCAAATTAATAGTCTTTAAAATACTTAAATCCTGCCAGCACGTAAGAGTTTTAATGTTTTCATTTGCACTAAGGGGGCGTCCATAAATTACGTGAGGTGTTTTTTTAAATTTTCTGTCCCTCCCTCCCCCCCTGGTGAGATTTCGTTAGATTTTATTCAACCCCCTCCCCCATCCCCTAATCTCACGTGAGATTTTCCGTAATGTGGGTTTCTTACGTAAACGCGTTGGATTTACGTAAGAAAAATACATAATACATATATATTTTCTATAGAAAAACCACTCAAATAAAGGTTTAAAACTTAGTTAATCCTAAAAATCTAGATTTCCTAGGAAACTTGAAACGCGAGCGGGGGTCGGGGGTGGGGCCATGTTGATCATGACCCGGGTTAAGCATGTACAATCTGTATTAAATGGACCAAAATAGTTTTTTTTTTGTTTCAATCAGAAAAAAAATTGCGTGATATTTGCCGAGACCCCCCCTCTCTCCAACGTAAGATTAGATGAGATTTGACTCGACCCCCTCCCCCCCTTGAACATCTCACGTAATTTAATGACGCCCCCTAACGAAACAAAAATAATCAATTAGGTAGGTAGGTGTTAATGGTATTTTTATCTTATTAGTTTCCAATGCCTTTTTTCAAATTTACTATTTCATTAATTTTATTGATAAGAGATACTCATTAAGACGAGTTATACAGAGTGCACAAAAGAATAGGACACTCCTTAAAAAAACGTGATCAGCTGGTCATATACAACAACTTTTCCTATAGGAGCAACATCGAAATCGTGATTTAATTTTAAGATGCTCCATACTTTATCATCATACTTTAGCAATGAAAGTAAGTTTGTATGGAGCAGCTAAAAAAATTATCGATTTCGATGTTGCTGCCATAGAAAAAGTTGTTGTATATGACCAGATGATCATGTGGTTTTAAGGAGTGTCCTATCCTCTTGTACACCCTGTAGAGTGCAAACAACAGTAAACTGCTGAACATCACATACAAATTATTCATATAAGGTAAGTAGCTAAAGCACTTGTGTTATAGGAATCAGAAACAACGACGGTACCACATCACCCAGACCCGAAACAATATAGAAAAGTTCGTTTTCTACATTGACCCGATCGGGGATCGAACCCGGAACCTCAGAGATGGCGGCGCCATATAGTATAGTCCGGCGTGCTCGCCTCTCGGCTACGGAGGCCGTCTAGATCCTATAACTGTAAGTTACGTTAGTTCTTTCGTACTCCATCTTTAATGCTTGTATTTAACTTTTAGCCTGGAAACCAGACCGAGCTGCAGAATTTAAATTAACACCTAACATAATAATATACAATGTGATATTATTGTATTATTATTATTGTATTTTTTATTATTGTAATATTATACAAATTCACGACCGAGTAAAATACATACTGCTCAGTGAAAATTACTTCACTGAAGCTTACAAAACATTTGTTTACCGTAGCAACAAAACGCGAAGTGCTTCGAACACAACTCTGGTTATACCTAAATACAATAACCTTTACGGAAAACAATTACTACAATATCAAATACCCAAATTAATAAATGTTCTACCTATAACACTTAAAAACGAAATTACTGAAATAAACATAAAAAACAAACTTAAACACTATTTCTTATCCTTAGCACATACAGGATAACAAAATAGAGGCAAAAAGAAATCACGCCGTGTGAATTCACTAACTCGTAAACTAGTTTGGCTCGGGCGGAGCAGTAGCCAAGCAGTCAAAGTGTACCTATGCCTACTTGTTGCCTTTTGACATGTGTAAAATATCGAGTAATATTTGCTAGTGTTAACGATAGATTCTGTCTAGATACTAGCGTCTAGATGTCTGTGTGGATTGCGCCACATGATCAATATGTAACTATTGTTAAAATAAATGCTCTTGAGAACGTTAGACGGCGATTCACAGTGTACGGTAAAACCTAAGCTGGTTTTTGTTACACTGTTTAGACATGGAATTGGATATAAGTATTCTATGTAACTTGTTTTTAAATAAAAATTGAAATAAATAAATATGGTACTTCTTAACCATTAAGGCCATGTTCGGTATCTAATTTTACTGACAAAAAAAGTAATTTGGGGTCAAAAAAAAACTGCAAAAAAAAGAAATATAATTTTTCTATCCAAGGAAACCCTAAACACCAGAAATAAAGTTTATGGTCAGTTACTCTGTTCTTTCAGCTATCTTGTGGTATTGCGTTCATGTTTCTACGACACATATAACCTTTGTTATTGCCTACACTCTACAGTGTTAAAAAACCAAAATGGCCGCTATTCATTGGGGGTGAGGGTTTAATCCTCCAAATTATTATTTTTGTCGATAAAATTTGATATCGCACTTAGAAGTACCACCCATATCACATTGTAGATATTAAAAGGTAGATAAATAAGGGTTTTTTAAAATCTGTTTTTACTTAGAATAAAAAGCCCTTATTACCGTACCGGCCCAAAAATAATGAGAATTATGCATAAATAAATATTATACACCAATTGAATCATTAATGTTAGAAGTACTGAAAATGTTAATAGATCTGTCGAGGCCATGATACAACTGGGAACAAATACATGAATACTGGATGTATTATCGTGTTAAATATGATAACCATCGATCATTACGTTAATGTTTGACGAATACATAATCACGCAATGCAATTGTGAAATTTAGCGTGAAGATAAATATTTATCTGGTTCATTGAAAATATGTTTGCAATGCGTGGACCTATGTACTTATATTTGTACATTCAGTGTTATAATTATTAGAATGTCAAAAAAACAAAATAAACTTTATTACGTTTTTTTTTTATTTGAGATGGGCTTACTCTTGACCCCAATCTTGCTCTAGCTAGAGCATAGATGGGATCTACGATGGAGCGAGCTTGCCCAGAAGATGCCTATTCACTCTGGACTTAAAGAGAGGTCCCATATTATTAGTTCAATTTTAAATGAAATCAACATTAAAATCGCGAAAAAATAGTTTGGTAAAAACCCTAGAACCGTTTTTGGCTGTATGAGAAACATGTAGGTACCTTTTTCAAACTTCGAGTTGGTCTAAAATAAAAATAGCTTCTATTAATAATATGAAGTGACTATAATGAATTAGTGTCATAATAAATGACTGAATGCAAAACATTACACTTGATTGCGTTAAATGAGCGCACTGTCATATTATTTTGTTTGTGATAATGTAGTTTATTATTACATTGTGAATAAACAAAGCATTTCTGTATTTTTATCACAAAGGAATCTCCGACGATATCTTTTACAACCTGTTTTGTCAAGCGCGAAAATTTTAAACAGAAAATAATGGATTCCTGAGGAAGCCATAAATCAAGTCATGCATAAAAAGGTATGATTATCTTAACGATGGGACGTTTGCGGGACGTCCCTAAGAATGGGACAAATTTAGGCCGCCACTAATTTTCTGGGAGACATTTGT
Source organism: Anania fuscalis (assembly GCA_950371115.1). Taxonomy (NCBI): domain Eukaryota; kingdom Metazoa; phylum Arthropoda; class Insecta; order Lepidoptera; family Crambidae; genus Anania; species Anania fuscalis. Next base: position 12,602,614 of record OX493344.1, read on the forward strand.
TGGGAGAGATTAAATTAGCTAGGGGTGGGAAGAATTATCCGTAATGACCGATGTATCCGATAAAAACCGGTAAAAAATCCAATAAATATTGGTAAATTATTTTAAAAAGAGGATTGATAGATAGAGTCTGTAATTGTTCACACTCCGGTCTACAAAGCTTGACGGTTGCGGATTTGAATCCCGCAAGAGGCAATAGTTTGTGTGATGAGCACTAGCATTTGTTCATAAGTTGTGGATGTTTATACATTGTATTTAAGTATGTTTTTCCGTTATCTAGTCACTATATTTTTTTTTCTAAGCTTGACAAGCTTTGATAAACAAAGCAAAGATTTAACAAGCTACAAATAATATTTAAATACAAACTTATAATAACCCAATAATATCTCTGTAACATTTTTAAACTAAAATAACAAAGAATTTAAATGAACGGAAGGAATGATTATGAAGTTAAAAATAATATCAACGAACAACCAAAAAACAACAACGAAGACAACTAATTCAGTCCGTTATCTAAATACAATTCTCAAAGCCGTTGTCCGTTGTAAAAGACCGAAAATATCCGTTTCAGATATTTTATATCCCACAGCCCTGATTGTCAGCATTTTGTTGGTAAGTAAGGAATGTGCTTATCTGCAGGGATTAGTGTTGTGATGTCACGGAATGTTTAAGCACGTTGGGTTGGATAGTTGGCATTTGAGGGAACCTAGGTACCCACTAAAAACTAATTTTGGATTCCCCGCTTTATTGTACAAAGGATAAAATGTTTTGGTAGAAACAAAGGCTTAGAATGAATTAATAATTGTATTTTAAATGTGTGAGTATGATATAGTGTTATGAAAGTATAAAACACATTTAAATTGAGTTTTTATTGAGTTAGTTGACTAGACTAATGGCTTATTTAAAATGTAGATTACCTATAAGCGTTTTAACCATAAGCCAAATCTAATGTAGAATAAATTATTTCTAACATAATAGCCACATTTTAGATATAATTTTTGTTTTTTCTTGTTCATTTCACTAAATAAAAATGCTGGTTCGTTCCTCGCACAACGGCTTAGTTAAGCCATTCAGCGAAGAAACGCTGCCAGTATCCTTACTGCCTTGCCTCACGAACATGGTTTTATTTTTGAGTAGGTATTTAGGTTTCGTGTGGTGTCGGCTCGTTAAAATAATTGCACCACCCCTTCTCTTCCTATGGGTGTCGTAAGAGGCGACTATAGGAGAACCGCTACAAGAAGACGGGCAGCAGCGTCTCCTCTCCAACATTGGCCAAACTGCGATCGCCAACCCGCCTGCCAAGCGTGGCGATTATGGCAAAATCCTCCTTTTGGAATGGCCCGTGTCCAGCAGTGGACTGATATAGGCTGGTGATGATTTAGGTTTAGGATAAGTTAGTTTAATTTAAAGTATTATTTAATTGTCTTGTTTTTGTTTAATTTTACAAGTAATCATTGATCAAGTAATAATCAGTATAACGAAATATAAGTATATTATATTAAGTTATACGTCATTGTTTTATCGTTGGGTATACATATACAATTACAATAGAATAGAAGAACGTTTATATGGAACCATACATATACTTAAAATTATAAAAATAAAATTTCAGTGAGGTTTCGTCAAATAAAATTGAAAATTTATTTTTATTTTTACACTACGTATGTGAACAATAAATATTTTATCATATTGAATATATTGAGTGTGAGTCTTCAAGCTTCTTAATCATATTATTTGCTTTATACTGCAGGCCAATCAAAGCTTCATACAGATCTTTAGTTAAGAATCTAGGTGTTCATTCAAGCCATTCGTTCCTTATTCAGTTTAACCCAGTTTATCGTCCATACACAACGTAGGCATTGCTCCTCTTTGAAAGGTTGGACTAAAAGAACTTTTTATTATTGAGCTTTAAAAACCTTCTTCTTTATAAAGTGGCTTCAATTAATTGCTTAAAAAGGCAATTACCGTTTACAAAAAGTTTAAAAACAAGACTTATTAGGTGATTTTTAACTTCAGTGGATAATAACGATTATTTCCTTAGGTTAAATACTTCCTATTCGTAACGAGAAAACAGTAAAATTTAGTAGCGTTGATTCTACGCAACATAAAAAAAGCTTTGTCGGTTTCCAATATCGAATAATTTTTATCGAGTTTTTTTTTTTTTAAATACAATTTAGGTTTCTATATAAGTATTTGAAATCTCTACATGGTCGCATGGTGGTGGTTTGAGTAGGGATGATTCTGCGCAACATGAAGACAAGATGTTAAAAATATGATGTTTTCATATCAAAAGTTATTAAATATGTATAACCGAGTATCAAAATCAGAAGATTGATGTTTATTTTGATTTCTTTTATAAGTACTGTGTATACCGCACCATAATTTATTTTCATTTTATAAGTAAACCTAAGTTTTAAGTATATTGCCCATATAAAGTAAATTTTTAAGTACTTCTTTAATGTGCTATAAATTTTAGTATTTATGTTATAAAAGATCCTTTTTAATTATTTTAGGGCGTCAAAATTAATACAACACTAAACGCGTAATCCTAGCACCGTTTAAATTTAATCAAACCCTTTATTCTTGACGTAACAATTTTTTTATCCGGCCTTTTAGAGCTCATAAAGTTTTAATGGCAAGAAATTTGAATAATCAAGTTAAAATTTTTACTACCTCCACAATTTTTTGGGAAAAAACTTGTAAGCAATCTTTATGTAAAGCAGTTTGGCCGTGTGATATTTTTGTGGACAGAAAATTAGTTTGTGCACAGTTTTGTAACACCTTATCAACACACCTGCATACTTAAAACAAAACATAAATGCATTTGCGGTCATAACCCCTAACTAGTCCAAAGTAGTTATGGATATTAATGGAGCTTATTCAAAAGTTCAAATAGACGTACAGACTGTGGTGATGTAGATGTCACAGATAGATCGTTATAGCTGTTTTGCATAATCTCCAGCTGTTTTACAAAACTGCTCCGTATACAATGTGATATGGGCGGTACTTCTTACCCGTTAAAGCTTAGTTCGGTATCAAGTTTTATTGACAAAAAAATAGTAATTAAAAAAAAAATAGTAGTAAGTAATTTGGGGTCAAAACAAATCTTCAAATATAATTTTTTTTCCGAAAATAATTTAATGAATTATTTTTTTTCTAGCCAAGGAAACAATACCAGAAATGAAGTTTATGATCAGTTACTCTGTTCTTTAAGCTATCTTGTGGTATTTCTTTCATGTTTCTACGATACCTAAAACCTTTGTTATTGCCTAAAGTGTTAAAAAACAAAATGGCCGCTATTTATAGGGGGTGAGGGTTTGACCCCCCAAATTATAATTTTTGCCGATATAATTAGGTATCACTCTTAGCCTTAACAAGTAAGAAGTACCGCCCATATCACACTGTATAATGCTAAACATTAATACGCAAAATTGCATAAACGTTTATCAGCGGGTCGATTAGAGGTTATAAGAAACAGCGTAAATTAAAAAGAAATATTGTACATTAAGATCTAAATTCTGAAGATCCAGGATTTATATGGCATAGCAACAATTATATCGTCAGAAACAGAGTCGTTCGAAATAAAACCTTTGTTAATTAGTTAATAATATAACGCAACGAAAATACAGCTGAACACCGTTCAGCCATTTTGCAAAACGGAGTGGTTAATTAAAACAGTTAATAATGCAATTCATTTGAGACTGTGACACCGTCGAGCGAAGCGAACAAGCTAAACGAACGGTCTGAAAAGTTATTTACAAAATGATTATTTATTACAGCCGTCTCTTTTAAAGCCAATCACAACAGTGGGTTCAAAAATACTATCTATTTTTTTTTAGTATAAAAATTGCAATTTATTAAATTAAATTAGTTTTGGTTTAAGTAGTTACAAGGAAACTAAAAACCATAGGTACTACAAGAGCTGGTGCCTGTTGTAGGTTCAAAGGAACGCGTAAGATACACTAATATTTAAATTGCAAATCTCGATGCTTGATGCGCCGAAACCACTAACTGTCTTATTCAGAGTGCATTTGCTATTCCGGGACTAAGGTTAAACCACTGTTTTAACGTATAAAAATCAGTGGTTTAAGCTTAGTCTGGACTAGTAAATGCATTCTGAATAAGACAGTAAAAGTCTAGTGGTGTGTCTTTATTTCTTCCAAACCAGAGATACTAACCAGAAAGTAATCACTACGTTTATTACTCAATAACAAAACTCACTTACATATCCATTAGTCTTCCTATATCCGACTCCCCTGGGCCTAATGCTGAATAATTTTGTTTGTTTTCCGGACTCAGATTTACGATTCCAGTAATATTCCGGCACTAAAACGACGGTAGTTAACATCCGAATATACGGAACGGTGCAAATTACTTGATTTTGATTTCGTTAATCGATACTTAACCTGGTTTTACGCCATTCTGTATCTGTTAGTTACTTTGAATTCAATAGATAGTCTGATGTTTTAATACAGGGCCATAACCATGAACCCTTAAAACAAGCTCAAAGTTGTCAAATCTGTCAATTTTGGTACGTCATTTCATACAATATTTGACAGAAATGATAATGTTTGCTAGATTTGTGATTGTTTTAACTGTTCATGGTTAGGGCCCTGGTCTAAGCTAAATTAGTTGAAATAAAGCCTTCATACTACAAAGAGGTTTTTTCTATACAGAGGTTTCAAATGTATTAGGTACTTTTTCTGACAGTTTATTAAAAGTTACCCCTTTAATCCAGATTTAAGCCAAACCTAAGCCAACAAAAAGATATCTACTAGTGGCGTTTACTTATTTTAGCCGCGAATTCATAGTATATTTATAGTATTGTAATAAATTTTATGTTTGATGTGACTAGGAACTATAAAAGGATACTCAGTCTGTATTTGAAATTACGTTGTCACAAAAATGGACCGAAAAAAGGTAAAACAATTGTACTCCAACAAAGAACCGTTTAAATACCTGAAATGTCACGTTATCATTGTTTAAAAAAATACCTTCTAAAGTGGGTATTTACGGGTCATTCCCATAGTGGTGATAGAGGCCTTTGTCTACCGGGTTCTTTGTGAGCATTGGGCATAATAATTACCCTTTTATAAGCAGCGATATGGAAAACCTTTGTGAAGGAGATTGTTAAAATTTAAATGTGATTTTGGGACACAGTCTGGATATAAGCAGGTTTGCTCTTCGTACGTAGGTCTAAGTCAGAATAGATTTAAATGTCAATTTAGTACAGAATCATCTGACAGAAAAGTCGCCACGAGTAAACTTCCATCGTCCTTTCGACGGTTTGGGACCCCCACACTAGCGTCTTTCGGGCGTCGACGTCGTGGCAGCGTCCAATCAGAGTTTACGCATCGCTTGCGCAGCGGCATACTTGACGCTAATTGGACACTGCCACGACGTCGACGCTCGGAAGGCGCTAGTGTGGTAGAGGCCTGTAGTGTTTGTATCTAAGTACTAGATATAATACGCTGTCTCACGCACTCAAGTCGTGGGCCGTCAACTGTCAATGTCATCTGTGTTGATAGATGACATTGACATCTTTCATATCCAGCAGTCATCAGTCAATGTTACGGTATGAGCAGTCAATCTTAGTCGGTCGTGGTGTGGATCTAGACACTGGTGGACGGGTCGTAGATATACGCTTGGTGTGACGGTGAGCCAGTGAATAGTGCATAAGGACACTCAATTAGGTAACCTACAAGGCCTTACTGACTTTTTTCCATTGTGATCCAAAGAAAAAATGTTTTTTCAGTCAACTGACCAGAATGTGTTTTTAGGCGTAACGAAAACTGAAAACGTGTTATTTATGCATGAAGTTTTTGTGTGATATTTTCTTTTCTCCATAACTCGAGTCTTCTGAATAATAAACTTCTATACATTTATTTATGTTACGCTTACAAGTATTTGCCTACATTTCCTTTTCATTTTGAAAATAGAATTGTTGAATGTCGCAATTTAAATTTTGTAACTAAAATTAAATTGCAACTTCATAAAGAATACGTAATCGTAAATTGATATGCAAACTATGCCTCGTTTTCAATAAAGCTGGCATTCACTAGACCATGATCGTAGACGTTAAGCCTAGTTATATTATTATTGAACTTGCATAACTCTTAACCATAGGAATCAAAATGGTTTGGCATATTGACTATGGCCACACAACACAACCAGTGTTCACTGAATATAACGGTTTTCTCAAGATATTTTTCCTCGCCTCGGAGCTAATGGTACAAAGATTATCCGCCTATCAGTATTTAGAGGTACGTGCTAGCATTCAAACTCACTAATCACAGTATAAGGCGAGACTCAGACCAGTGCAATGAGCTACCACACCGTAAGGCTCGGACTTTACCCTACCGGAAACCGGTCCGGGTAAGTACGGTTTCAATCCTTGTCAAGGTGGTTTTTTAAACGTATTCTCGCGGATACTAACGGATTCCGACAGCGTAAAGTCCGAGTCTTACGAATTACCTAACCAACCCAATTGTCAAATGTAATAAGCTATCCAATGCATTGCTGACCTTAACCTGTCTACTGACCAGGTTCCGATCTGTTATTTGGTGCTATGCTTGATTCTTAACCAAGCTGAGCAGGCTTCTTTTGAATGACTTGTTGCAATGTTAAGTAAAACCTGAGCGAAAAACGTCTCCTCAACAAGTGTTCTAACCGCTATGTTCCGCTCCTATTTATATTCTTTAAGGATCAATACATTTTCACCGCGTCGGCTTATTGGCGCACCAAAGTGCTCAGAGTACTCTAGTTTTAGTGTCAAAACAGGTAAGTACACCGCTCGCATATTTGCAACGGTATGGAAGATGTTTTACGATGGCAACATAAAGTGCCAGTTCGAGTATTGCAGACAGGTTATTTATAGGGAAATCTTGATATTATTCTACAGCTACATAAAAAAATATTTACCATTCCGTTTCAACACGGTAGAGCGGTGATAAACGCAAAGCTTCTTACGACGATCTCCATAGCTGAGGGGCAAGCACGCTGATTTTGGCGTCGCCATCTCTGAACTTCCGGGTTCGATTCCCGGTCAGGTCAAAACGATCTTTTCTATTTTGTCTCGGGTGTGTGTTGTGGTACCGTCATTGGTTATGATTACTATAGCACAATTGCTGTAGCTACTTAGCTTACGATCAGAGCAATGCATGTGATGTTGTCCAATATTTAAAAAAATGGCGTGAATTAGAAGAGGCCTGTGTCCATGTCCTGCAATTTAAGGCTGAGTATGATGACGATGATTCCTTTCCAGGTCGAATATAACTTTCATCTGTATCTAGATACCACACACATCTATTTTTGACAGTTCGCCTTCTTCTGTTCGTCTCAATTTTGTACTGCTACTAATCATGTTTCATAAATTATGAACTCGTATACATAATTATGTATGAACTACGAATTCTGATTTCACTAACTCGATTGAATATGAATGTGTAAATCAATAAAACAAAATAAAAAAGTAAGGATCAAGGTTTTCTACAAATCAATTATCACTAGAATCAACAACTCTATTTTTATTTTGTGGCTTTGATAAATCCTGTATAATAAGACATCTTTAGAGGACTCCATCGAAAATATTATTTACGATTTTATACATTACCGACTAGTTTTCAAAAGCTTTAATTTGACAGCTTAAGTAGCTTTTATTATATTATATTTACAATAATAAGTAGCTCGTTGTAAAAACTTGACCCACTCGGAAGCTCTAGGTGTTGCGACGAAGGCTTCGCTGCAAGCAATAGTTTTGAGAGTTCCTCAGGGAACAAACTTGGGTCCGCTGTTCTTACTGTTGAATACGAGTACATTGTAAAACATTTGTGGTGCCGATGTGTGTGCAATATGATCACTAAGATGTTTGTTATGCCAACAAAGTATTTGAAAATGCGCAAAATAACACATTACTTGTCATGGTCTTGAATAAGGAAATCATCCTTGTGTGACGAGGTGTCAATTTTTCTCGTGTCGTCTCAACTTACACCCAGACTTGAGCTAAAAGGGAGATTACGCATTCGGAATTGACCCAAGTCAAGATTCAAGTATGCAAACTTATTAATTTAAGGCTTCTCAATGCACAATTACTTACATAAATTGAATGAAAATATTAATTGCAAATTATAACTGGTGGGACACAACGAAGCGGTGTTTTGTCGTTTTTTACTATGTTGGATATTGTTGAGTATTTCTTAAAGGAATTGGATATTACAGTTCAAACTTTGTTGGTACAATTTACTTTTCTCGTAAAAAGGCTTGAACAGAATTTGTGTACTACGTTTGCACAAAACTAATAACGCATACAACGTGTAACATAAATAGTCAGTCATATTTAAAGAATATGAGTGAGCTTATCAAACCTTAAAACTTTTCTAAAGAAATAGGTTGATTAAGAAAAATGTTTAAACCTTCTAAATCGATTAGTTGAAGAGCTTATAAAGAAGGTTATTTTTTTTTATATTTCAATTTTCAACCTATTTTTCTTTTTTTCTAATTTTTTAGCTTTTCTGGGTAATACCTAGTTACACGTTAATTCTTATTATTATTATTTTTTTTTACTTAAGATGGGCTTACTCTTGACCCCAATCTTGCTCTAGAGCATAGATGGGATCTACGATGGAGCGAGCTTGCCTAGAAGATGCCTATTCACTCTGGACTTAAAGAGAGTCATTTCAATTTCTTTTACTTAATCATTTCCGTTAAAATGGTCCAATTCCTTCATTTTAGTATTACATTATTTCTGAAACCGATGTAAGATAAGAATAGGTAGTAGATATTCAAATGTTGAACAAAAAGTCTTCAAGTATACTGGTCTTGTATTTTGCATTCACAACCACCAACTAGAAAAGTTGCAGAATTTCAAGAGATGTATGCGAGGCTTCGGCTGGCGATGCGGAGTACTTCAGGGAACAAACTTCGGACTTACACCTTTTATTATCCTTTCAACATACTTTTTTTGAAATTTCAAGCGATTTTAAGTCGAGTAGTTACTACTACGACATTCGACGTAAAGGGTCTATTGTTTTTGTATTAATAGTATACTAACATGAAAAGAATATATATGGATGGTGATATAAATATGGACTACTAGCTGTGGCCCGCGACTTCGCTCGAGTAGTATTTAGTTTATTCGATATATCCTACAGAATAATTTCAATAAATAGCATCTTATATGTTAATCCTGATGATTTTTTTCAAGTGTTATTTATCTTTAATTATACTTTTTTCTGATGGATTAAAAACATAAAAATTTTACATTAACATTAAAGTATGCTGAAATATATTTATGATGTTTGAGTATTTTATTGAGGAAAATCATCTTTAGTCAGTATCTGGAAATGTATGATATTTTTATTGCGAGACTACTGTTTGTATTCAATGTTTAACATTTTCCTCATAGAAACACAAAAAACGAGACGGTACCTACGTATTAACTATACTAGTCTTGCCTTATTTTCCTTAAAACGTGGGCGGCTAAGCTGAGGCTTCTTGACAAGCCATTTATCGAGTCAGCTTTTTGTTGTTACTAGTTTTCTCTTTCGTGAAAATTTTTAATTTAATTTTCACCCTGTATTTACTTCGATTTATGTTTTAGGTAGTCAAAATACCGGCGAAGTGCGAGTCGAACTCGCGCACGTAGGGTTCCGTACCGTTATCTTAAAAATCACGTTTGTTGTATGGGAGCCCCCTTAAATATTCTGTTTTGTTATTCTGGTTTTTGGTATTTTTTGTTATAGCGGCAACCATAGATATAGAAGCGTAGCGAATCCTAAGTCTACATAAATACATCATCTGTGAAAATTTCAACTGTGAACTATCACAGTTCATGAGATACAGCCTGGTGACAGACGGACAGACAGACGGACAGCGGAGCCTTAGTAATAGGGTCCCGTTTTACCCTTTGGGTACGGATCCCTAAAAATGCAGCAAGCTCTAATCACAATATCACATATACTTAGACACTGTGCTATAGTGGCAGTTGACCGCCAACTCCAGCCGCAGAACAGATGAAAGGTGGAGTAAACTGATTCTTGAGTGGAGACCACGCCTTGGTAATTGTAGTGTAGGACGCCTTCAGCTCGATGAATGACCTTATGAAAGGGCTTGCAGTGGCTGGATAAAAAAAGAGAAAGATCATGCTCTTTGGCGCTCTTTTGCTATCATGTTAGGCAAAAAGCGCCAAAGAGCACCGATGAGCGATGAATGATATTTTAGGTAAAATATCGAAGTTAACAAAGGGTCAAAATAAAATTTCGTACTTTTTCACTGGTGGTTCTAATATTAACTCCAGATTAAAGTATCCACTTCTAGCCGTCTGCGAGAGAAATCTTATAAAGTCGGAGTAACAAATTCTCATGGACACGTACACGTGGTTCCCAAACGGTTATGGCCTTTTCGCACGAAAACTGCAAATTGCACTTCGGTGGAATGCATTGGTTCTACGGTATTGCCAATATCTTGGATATTGTCGACTGGTCACGATTTTAGTAGATATCGATTATTTTACTTGATCGAACCTGATACCTAACTACAACACGTCAATATTATTATGAAAAAACTGATTTGAAGTAGCTATCATTTTTTTATACTGATTAATACGAAATAATATTGGCCGAGAGGCGAGCACGCCGGACTTTAAATGGCGCCGCCATCTCCGAGGTTCCGGGTTCGATCTCCGGTCGGGTCAATGTAGAAAACGAACTTTTCTATATTGGCTCGGGACTGGGTGTTGTGGAACCGTCGTTGTTTCTGGTTTCTATAACACAAGTGCTTTAGCTACTTACCTTAGGATCAGAGCAATGTATATGATGTTGTCCAATTTTTATTTATTTATTTAATATGGCACTTACGTTAAAACCAAGTGATCAGCTGCTGATATACGAAACTTTGCTACAAGAGCAACACCAAAGTCTTGTTTTTTTATACTTCATACATTATCATCAGAAAGCGCGCTATACTGTTTGGCGTATCTAAAAACAATTATACGAATTTAATGTTGCTCCCATAACAAAACAGAGAAATCGCCTAATTTACTGTCTGTCTGTCGTGTAAACTGCCTTCCTGTTTCACAATGTACTGTTCTGTATCTAGGCTACTTGTTACATAACTTTAGGATTTTTTGCGTTTCACCACCGTCATGCCCAGAAATAAATGATTTTGATTTTTGATTTTGAACTTCGAGATCGGGACAATCCCCCCTCCCCACAGCCTCCCCCTTTCAATTTTTACAAAACTGTCCTCTACCTGAAGGTTGTCTAGAAGAGATCGCTTCTAGCGATAAGACAGCCTAAATTGTACCATTCACAATGTATTTTACTCTGTGTACTGTTTGTTTTGTGTGGTTTGAAATAAAGAGTATCTATCTATATATTTCTATAACAAAATTGTTTTAGCTACTTTCCATAGGATCAATGCATTGTGTGTAATATTGTCCAACATTGATATATTTTAATAACTCAGTCGTTAGACAGAAAACCAATGTTGTAATCCTTAACGTTAAATCTTGATTGCTGAAAGTTGAGCAAGTAGGTAATTCGTCCATCTGCTTATCTGTCTCACACTGTCATGTTAATTAACATTACCTAAATCTAGTTATTAAGTTTACTATTAATAAGAGCCGTTTACTCGTATAGTATTATAGGTTAGCCTATTGCATATGAGATTGTAATTATCTATCCTAATCTTAATTATTACTATCTACTTACGTTGCGATAATAATCTATTGACTTAGTTTAGTATCTAATTAGTATTAGTCCAGCTCACCACTGATTGATTTTAACAATATTAATAAGAATAAGAATATAAGAATATTGGACAAAATCACATACATTGCTCTGATCTTAAGGTAAGTTGCTAAAGCACTTGTGTTATAGAAATCAGAAACAACGACGGTACCACAACACTCAGACCCGAGCCAATATAGAAAAGTTCGTTTTCTACATTGACCCGACCGGGGATCGAACCCGGAACCTCAGAGATGGCGACGCCTTATAGGTAATCCGGCATCCTTGCCTCTCGGCTACGGAGGTCGTCAGTAATCGTCGTCGTTAATGATCAGTAGATTCTTTTTATTCGTCTTTCTGTCCTAATAACCAGTATTCAATTACATGAACTGCTTCATCATCATCATCACCAGCCTACCTATATCAGTCCACTGCTGGACACAGGCCTCTCCAAAAGGAGGATTTTGCCATAATCGCAACGCTTGGCAGGCGGGTTGGCGATCGCAGTTTGGCCAATGGTGGAGAGGAGATGCTGCTGTCCGTCTTCTTGTAGCGGTTCTCCTGTAGTCGCCTCTTACGACACCCATAGGGAGAGAAAGGGTGGTGCAATTCTTTTAACGTGCCGGCACCTCACCACACGGCACGGCACATGAACTGCTTTAGTTGGAATAAAGAATAATGTGGGCCATGGTTTAAAGGTAAACTAAGTACCACAATAAGATAGTTGACCCCACAAAGCAATTGGCATACTTTTTATTTGCTGTCAAAACGCACACTGCCTTTTAATTTGTATGGCAATAACAAGCTGAAGTCATTTTTACCGGACACAACTGTCTAGCTTTTTAATGATATTGAAGCAAAAAAAAAACAAATTCTTCCAATAAATGATAATTTACTGGGTTATCGGGCCTAAAATAAGGTGTCAGATATAATAAATGATGTCTTGTATGTAATACGATCCAGATAAAGAATCGGATCTTACAATAAAACGTCAGCAAATACGTTTAAGGCTTAAAGAGCTACTAGATTCAAATTTCATTGAAAACTGAAGAGCAATAAACCACAAGGAAATGCAGGCTTGGCTGAAACGCGGCAGTTACGTGGAACTGCACCTTTGTTATTGGTAAAGTGATAGCTTCAAAGCAGTGATGGAACAGACCTCTGCTTCTATTTCGATAAGTGCGGAAGTTCCGTTGATATTTTTAATTTTTTTGTGGAGTTAGTATTTAAGGATAACACAGAACAAATTAAAAGGGAGCTAAACTACTTTACAATAGGTATAACTGAACGCTACTTAATTTGAAATATTAATTGATAAAAAATTAATAAAAAATAGCATTTACATTTTCACATCCGCAGCTGTTTCCGTTTTATGGTTCTTCCGTTGCATCTTCACTTTAAGCCACTTTTAAGTATTTTGAAGCAAAGAGAGTTATTTGTGGCCGCTAGATAGCGTTACGGGTCGTCTTTCAGTCAGTTATAAAAACTATCAAAGTGTTGCGACTACACTTTTCGTTATATCTTCTGTACAAATAAAAACCGGCCAAGTGCGAGTCGCACTCGCGCACGAAGGGTTACGTACCATTGTCTATAAAAACGGCAAAAAAAACATGTTTGTTGTATTCCAATACCCTTAAATATTTATTATATTATGATTTTTAGTATTTGCTTAATAGCAATTTTCACAGATTTTTAGTATTTGCTTAATAGCAATTTTCACAGATGATGTATTTCTGTTGCCGCTATAATTAGCGGCAACAGAAATACATCATCTGTGAAAATTTCAACTGTCTAACCATCTCGGTTCATGGGATACACCCTGGTGACAGATGGACAGACAGACAGTGGAGCCTTAGTAATAGGGTCACGTTTTACCCTTTGGGTAAGACTAAGGAACCCTAAAAAGACCATTGAACAGTACCTAATATCGTCGAAAGGCAAGTGAAGAGCCTAAAATATTCCGATTATTTGTGAAGATTGAAGACTTTAAAATAGTAAATAAAGTTAAATATTGTTGTATAAAACGAATCCCTTTCAGATAATTTTCATATTCGTTCGTCAAGAAGATTTTTTTTTAAATACTAAATGTGACGTAAACTTTTTATAAACTATTCAGTATCTTCACTTTTCTAGTATTACAATTTTAATTTTGGAATCCTGCGAAAAGAGTAATATCAGACCTTATTACCAAGATTAATAGAATTAAGACCTCTCAGATAGACATAATAAGACCGTATTCCAGCTTTAAGGAAATTATAAATATTTGAATTTTAAATGTCGGGAAGTTTGCCAAAAATTATGTTAAAATATTGACGAGAGGTACTACATTGCCTGAGGCTTGGGAACGAAATAGTGTTGTGACGTTCCCGTCATGGAAAATACTATCGATAAGATAAATTACTTGGAATAATTTTACATGTTATGCTGGACAACATCAAACAACAAGTAACAACTCTTTACAACAATATAAAACTTCTATCATTTAATTTTTATCAATTAATTTGCATGGTTTTACTGCAAGAGTGTAGCTATATTATACATAAATATTTTTTATGTTAGTAAATAATTTTTCTTTGTTATGGCTTTGAATTTGATATTGACATTATTACCGCACCGCTACTGAGTCCTTGTAATAAATAAAGATATTGTTCCAGGTTAGGATATGCATAATTTATTAATTTATATCAAAGGTACATCACTAGCTCGATTAAGCTCGATGCCTGCAGACACTGCTTCACCAGGCAAGTGTTAATTGCAAGAACAAACGAAATTAAAGTGTTAAATTTAACAATAACATTTATATACTGTTTATACAACAATAATTCAACGGTACAACTAATTGTTTCATGTGATAATTACCGGTTTACAATTAAATAAATAAAAAAAAATGTTTATTATGTAAAAGAAAACAAATAAATTAATACAAATGAAAATAGTAACATAAATTTACAATAGTAATTACTAATTACTTGATAGTTTTTCTTTTCTGCGCTCATCACATAACTTAGGTACTAGCTGTGCCGGCGGATGCGCTCGTGCAGTATAGGTACGGCTTAATTTTCACTTGATATTTTTACTTTTTACCCTTAGAAGGTGCATTAATAAAAGAGCCTTAGTCTTTTTCTAGTGTTCTAGTTTGCCACTGTACCAAATTTCATCGAAATTGGTGTCGTGGTTTTGCTGTGAAACCGTAAAAATACACATACAGACAGAGTAACTTTAGCATTTATAATTAGTATGAATTTACTGTTATTACTAAAATTTGTTTATTGTATTAAGAGCATCGTTCTTTTACTTAATTTTGTATATACAACCACTTTTTATGGGATCATGATCACAAATAACAAAAATAAAACCGGCCAAGTGCGAGTTGGACTTGCGCCTTCTCGCGCAAGTCCAACTCGCACTTCCGAACCATTATCTATAAAAACGAGCATAAAATCACGTTTGTTGTATGAGAGCCCCCTAAATATTTATTTTATTCTGGTTTTTAGTATTTGTTGCTATAGTGACATCAGAAATACATCATCTGTGAAAATTTCAACTGTCTAGCTACCACGTTCAATGAGATACAGCCTGGTGACAGATGGACAGACAGACAGACGGACAGCGAGGCCTCAGTAATAGGGTCCCGTTTTACTCTTTGGGTACGGAACCCTAAAAAACTAAAATTATGACACGTGACCAAGAAGTTACCTTTTTTTGTTAAGACTAAAGTTTAGTTCCCATAGTAAAAGAGTTGTATTTTGTCAGCTGAATCTATTCGGTTTCGCGTATTTGAGCTATACGTTTTGTAAACCTGGCTGAAATATTGATTTATAATCATTACCAACATCACTCCTCCCTCCGTGGGCAGTCTACCAGAACATTGGGCCTAGATTCTGCCCCTGAAGCCCGACTCGTGTGGGAATGTAAATTAATAACTGCCTGCCCTCAACAGACGCCGAGTTATCATCCTGGAATCGCACGATATGTTTAAGGCGTACGGTTCAAAATATCGCACAATTTAACGTGGCTGTTCCGACGATAGATAAGTCTCCAGGTACATTGCTTGTCACCGATGTTGAGCGCTAAGGCAAAGAGTCGGGATCGATTACGAATTATTCTGTGCTAACGAGACGATCATCGTATCAGAAGCTTGTGTACGCGGAGCTAACAACCAATCACGGCCTATGGTGCAAACGCCTCGCACTACTAGCCAATCACGTAATCGTAATGATCTTCTGCTCATCGTTTGCCTAGTGCTCAACATCGGTGCCGCTAGTTGTAGCGAAAAATGTGGAAAATATATCTATCTGAAAAGTATTATTTTTATTAACCGGCTCTGGGCTGTTCGCATGTACAAAAGGCCCTAACTCCGTTTGTCGCGTACTAAATGATTGGTAAATACTATTAATATTGCCATATTTTGAGGACATACTGTTTATTATAGTAGTATTAAAATGAGGATTAAAATAAAATTAATATTCTCATATCCCTTTTTTTTAGGAAATTTAAAAGCACACATTGTTTAAGTAGCTGAACATGTTAAAATAAAAATGAAAGACTTATTGCAATTAAATTCAAAACTGTGAGAAAAGGGACACTTCTTTTAGGTAGTTAATTAAATCGCATGCTTTTAGAATAAGATTCCGTAGGCTTACTGTAAGCGCTGGTAAGCGCCCTTCACGTATGAAATTTAATAATTTCGAGAATCGCCCACGGTTCACATTTCTCAACGGAATTATTGTAATTAATTCCAGGGCAAACTGAAGATAGTTTCGTAATGTTTCACGTTCGTGGAATATCGGATTGGGCTAAATATTTATGTTTGTATTTCATTAATTTCACGAGGAATGTAAGTAACTGGATAAATAGATATATAATTTATTATGCAACACAGATGCATACATTTAAAAGCAGGTAGAATAATTAAATATAGATAAATAATCAACAAAAAACGAAAAAAAACATTGCTAAAAGATAAGAAATAAAGACTGAATGCGCTGCATTTATTTGGGTGATATTTTGAATTGTATTTATTTATTTATTTGTGCTTATAGAAATTAAGTATATTTCAATTAGTGTTATAATTTTCAAGTAAAAACGTGCTATATTTCTGGTTGATAGAAAGAAATAGAAAGGTTCTGAAACGGAGGCCACGTACCGGCAAGCGCAGCGTGGGACGCCCACCCACAGGGTGGACAGACGACCTGGTACAGGTTGCAGGAAGCCGCTGGATAAAGGCCGCTTCCAACCGGCCAATATGGAAGATACTGGGGGCCTATGTTCAGCAGTGGACGTCCTGTGGCTGAAATGATGATAATGATGATGAATGTGGTATAGATAAAAATACTTACCTCTAAATAAGTCATACGGATAGTTATGTAAAGATCGACGGATAGTATTTTTTTAAAGATTTTTTTATTAGTCGCATAGTTAAAGAGTAGTGTATTTGTATTTGAGCTGTATTCATCATTTCCCAAAAGGTAGTTAAATAAAAAATAAAAAAGATCAACTTTGATTGTGACACCAATATTTATGTCTAAATCGGGAGAGTATTATCATAGGGCGTTTGAAAAAAATACCTAAAATTTATTCCCCGTAATTTCTCTCGACATCAGCCACAAAAATCTCGTCTAAAATGTTTAAATCACTGTTATCAGGTATAACCGCACATTTTGGCCATTACCATACGTCACACGAGTCAAACAAAGGGAAGGCATTTACATTTATAAAGTATAAGTTTGGGCACAGAGTACTTTTTGAGTTTGGGTACAAAACGAGTGAGCCGTCAAAACAATTACACAGCTTGTTTGGGTCTAAAATCTATGGTGGAAACATAAAGGTGAGCTTTTTGAGTCATCAACTGACTTTGGAGGTTCAATGCTCAACGTAATTTTTATTAAATATACAGGAAACCTATTACGAAAGTTTATGATTCGTTCGGACGTAAGTCAAAGTCAAAGTCATTTATTTTTGCAAATTGGCCAGCAATGGCACTTTTACATGTCCTATTTTTTTTTCCTACCACCACGGCACCGCTTCGGGACTACATATCGGCTGGTGATGAGAATAAACGGCGCAACAAACTCAGTCACCATTGTCAGCCTGGTTTTATTACAGGAAATACAATTAAAAGATAGTGTAAGTGCGAGCTAGGCAGGTTATTAAGTCCATGCACTCTTGTCGTTCAAGTAATCTTCAACTTTGTAATATCCTTTTTCCATAAGGATTTTTTAATTGTTTTTTTTGAACTTATAAACAGGCAAGTCAACAAGAGTTTGTGGTACTTTATTAAAGATTTTTATACACGTATTATCCTATCTAATTAAAATATTCACTTGTACATATCAAACCTTTGACAATTTATGAACAATTGAAAACGGTCGGGTTTTTTATACGGTTGGTTTTACTTGGTCATATTTTGTCAAATGATTGATACAAGGAGATAGTAATTTTAATGTGTTAGGCTAACACGTCCGAACGAACGATACATGTTCGTTCTACATTCATGTGGAACCAATTTCATATCTACGAATATAATAAGAGATTCTAAAGCTCCCACAGCTGTATTACCTATGTTGAAGGATATTTATAAAATTATATTAGTTTCTTCACAAAGTAACACACAAGAGGAGGCTTAATATTTCTTGGAATATCTAAGTACAACAGCTCTAGTTATATAAAAATAAAATTACCACATCTTTTCTACAACGCAAAACAAAGAAAAATTATTTACTTACCTCCGATTTTTTTTCCTTTTACATTGTGAAGTTCCTACGCAGCACTTATCCTAAATTCAAAAGAAAATTAAGTTTTTTATTCGAGACTGAATTCGTCCTTTTAAGGATAAGTAGGTACTAGCTGTTTCCCGTGACTTCGTTTGCGTGGTCTTATTTAGAAACTAAATTGAAGTAAATATATGCCATCATCTACAAAAATTTTAAGGAGTTGGTATGTAGGTAAAATTGTACGTGGTCACTGGCTAGGTCTTTAATTTAATCTTTAATGTCGTTAAATCATTTTCGTGTTTGACGGGCTAGAGCTTTATATTCAAATATTTTCCACTCCAGATTCTGATTTAGTCTTGGGAACTCATAGGTAGGTAGGTACTCTATGCCGCTCAGCAGATGCCCGTAGAAGGCTATTTTTTATTCTGATCGTGTAAACGTATGCGTTTCTGTTGGTTTTAGTAATATTACTACTGCCAATATCATTATTGAATAAACTACTTACTGCTTGAAACTTTTCATTCTTTTATAGGTACCTACATGTTTTGAAAGCTAAGTCCTAAATATATTTGTCTGTCAACTGTTTGTTTCTTTGTTATAGTAAATAAATAATATTCGTAACATTAATTTAAATTTTGCTGCGCTTATCAAGCACTTTATGTTCTCCGTTACGACACTGCACGTATAAATCCCATGTATTTCCGCATCATCACCCGAGTTCCTGCGGGTTTAGTTGTAGCAATTACCACATAGTGCAGGATTGCTCGCAATTTATCACGGGCTTGTTTATTTCTGTTCTCGGAGGTAGTGATTATTTGGCTGTCTTGTAGTTAACCTGTGCATTTCGTTAGAAGTTTTCTTTTATGTTGGTGGTTATTTTAGTTTCGCGCCAAAAATAATACATTTTTGTAAGTAAAAGCATGAGTCAAATTTCGAATTGTTGTTAAAAGCTAGACTATAAAAGAAAGAAGTTAATTTTAAGTCCCTACCTAAGTATAGTCACTGATGTATGAGTGAGGTATAGTTAAGATTGTTTTCAAAAGAGTTCTCGATCTAATTTATATACCCTGAAATTGCAAAGTAAATAATTGATCACACACTGCAACTGGTTATGTATGTACAAATTAAAATTCATGAACTGTTGTGCTTTAAAAGTAATAGGTTACTACTATAACTAAAGCAAAGTATATGAAGGTGAATGTATTTATCCATTTTATAGAAAAACGCTTTTTCTTGAATAAATATTTACGTTGGACAAACAGTCCAGCTAGGTAAGTCCAACTTCCAGAAAGCGGTCGATCGTCGAATCCAACTCGGATGGGCAGCGTTCGGGGAGCTACGTAATATCTTCTTCTCACAAACACTACCGCAATGCTTCAAGACCAAGGTATGGAATCAATGTGTGTTGCCAGTGATGACATACGGATCTGAGACGTGGCCGCTAACGATGGGCCTCATAAGAAAGCTCAAGGCCGTTGGGGCAGGAAGGTCCTTAAATGGCGGCCGCGGGCCGGAAGGCGTAGTGTTGGTAGGCCCCCCACAAGGTGGACCGACGATCTGGTGAAGGTCGCGGGAAGCCGCTGGATGCGGGTGGCACATCAATCTTTGTGGAAATCCGTGAGGGAGGCCTATGTCTAGCAGTGGACGACTTTCGGCTGATGGATGGACAATAATAATATATAAAAAGCAGATTTTTTTTATGAGAGTACAACCATTTTGCCAAATACCCAATAAGAAAGGATGTTTTTTGAAAATCTAAAGCTAAAATTCACCTACTAACCTACACGAAGACGAGGCTTATATATTCGAACAGACATTAAAAGCTTTCTATAAAGCTGGCTGAACGTCGTATCTTGCGAGAATTCATGCGTTAAAAAGCTCGGACTTCTGTGAGCTTTAAGAGCTTATAACGATGTACGAATACAGTACTATGCTTTTTTGAAAGCTGCATGAATAATTGCCGTGTAACAAAAGTAGCGTTTTGCCATTAAGTAATTTGTATACTTACACACAATATTTTTTCTTGCTAATCTATACATATAAAATGCTTTGTCCTGACCGACTGACTGACTGACTGACTGAGTGAATGACTGACTGACTGACTGATGGATCTACGCACAGCCTAAACCGCTGATCACAAAGACCTGAAACTTGGAGGGTGGGTTCTTTGTATGACGTAGGCATCCGGTAAGAAAGGATTTTTCGGTATTCTACCCCTAAGGGGGTGAAAAGGAGGGGCAAAGTTTGTATGGGACAACGTGATTCCTTGGTCTAATTTACTTAAAATTTTGCATAAAAATTCTTTAACAGAATTAATGAAAGTTGTATTTCGTATTTTATTGAAATACATCCCCTAACGGGGTTAAATAGGGGTAGAAAGTTATTTTGGGGGTGATATGCTTCGAAGTTGATATCAATACTCCTTTCTTAGTGCTTTAAATGACATTAAAAACTATTAATTTTAGTGACAGGTTGTAATGTCGTACATATTGTTATGTCATGTCAAACATATTTTGATGTGAGAAAAATTGTGATCGTAAAACAGTTCGTAACTTATTACTATTTGGAATTAGTTTAGTTGGAAATCTCAATCTATTGTTCCATCAAAAATGCTACAACTGTTTAAATATGGATGGCACAAGATCGAATCATTTTCAACTGGATTGACAGTCGGAAACCTGGAAGAAAAAAAAAATTGTAAATTTTTGTTTTTAGCAATTCCATGCAAGCTTTAATTGAAGATAAATAACACTTGAAAAAAAATCATCGACCTCAGGTGGGAATCGAACCCACGTCCCATCGCATGCCGGGCGAGTGGTTTACCAACTAAGCTACCGAGGACTTTCTTAATTTTATTTATTGACTAGCTGTTGCCCGCGACTTCGTTCGCGTGGTCTTTAGTTTATTCAATATATCCTATGTTAATCCAGATCATCTTCTACAATGTGTGCAAAATTTCATCTAAATCCGTTTAGCCGTTTACGCGTGATTTAGGCACGAACATCCATACAAACTTTCGCATTTATAACATTAGTAGGATTATGAAACGGCACAAAAACAAAATTTACAAAATTAAGGAATTTTGCAGTTCTCTTTTTGCAAAAATAATAATAAATATAAATATTATTTTTTCTTTTTGTCTTACTAAAATTATAAATGTAAGAGTTCAGATGTTTAAAGCCTAATCATCCTCTAACGGCTATACGGAATTAGGTGAAATATTATAGTATAGTACTATAGGTACTATACTATAATATTTCACCTAATTTTGGTAGGATCTAGCCTTAACACATTGGATAGTTTTTTTATCCTATTTTTGTGTTTTCTTTGGAATATTTTTAATCCCAGATTGATTATATCTTAAGTCTACGCAAATTAAGTCGCCAGCAAAAGATAGTAATAAAAGCTCTAGATTCGAGAGGAGAAAGAGATTTCAATGGTTTCGTTGTTTCAATAACCATACTTAATATGTACTTAGAGTCTTAAACTAAGCAGAGCTTGTATTATGGTGACTAGATAGCAGATAGACATACTATGAATACTCATATTAAATTGTTAAATTAAATTAAATATATTTTTATTTCAGACCAGCGGGGTAACCATGAACTCTTAAAATAATCTCAAAGCTGTCAAATCTGTCAATTTTGGTACGTCATTACATACAAAATTTGACAGATTTGATAATGTTTGACAGATTTGAGATTGTTTTAAGAGTTCGTGGTAACCGCCCAGGGCCCTAACCATGAACTGTTAAAACAATCACAAATCTGTCAAACATTATCATTTCTGTCAAATTTTGTATGAAATGACGTACCAAAATTGACAGATTTGACAACTTTGAGATTGTTTTAAGAGTTAGTAACAATTTACTTATATGCTAGGGTTAGTAACATCAATGGATATATGCTTATAAATTATTATTTTATATATAATGCCATCCATGTTTCAGGTATAAATTAATGTTCAAGCTCGTCACACAAACATTTGCCCCTTACAGTATTCAAACCCCAGATTTGTAGTCCAGCGCACGAACCACTACACCAGACGGTCGTCAATTCAGCTGTTTTGTTTCGGCGATAACGTTCAATATGCTCATTTTTTTCTCATAACCTTTGAATAACTCCTACGAAAATTTCATACATAACACGTGCTCATTCTGGCATAATCGTGACCCACAATCCTTCAAGTCTTCGCATCCCCGAAAACACATGAACATAATCACAGACCACAATAGCGGATCCTTAAACCCATTTCGCAACCCTAAACACTTAGAGTACATCAACGCTTTTAAATTAAGACCGGACCCTAGGAGCTAGGGATGTGCCAATTTTGCATTTGATCCAATTTCCTGGATCGTAAAGGTTAAATTGGGTCAAATATCCGTTTCATTGGGCCCGGTCAAGGGCAGCTGGCTTCATTAATACGTTAGTGAGTTGTAAGAAGTTTACGTATCTTTTGAACATACCTCGATCATTAAGATTATTATTTTTTATCTTACAATTAAATATAATTTTTATTGTATTAAAAACAGAAAAAGTGGACCTAAATCAGAATGACGACCTCCATAGTCGAGAGGCGAGCACACGTGACTATATATACGTTGCCATCTCTGAGTTTCCGGGTTCGATCCCCGGTCATTGACCCTGTAGAAAACGAACTATTCTATATTAGCTCGGGTCTGGGTGTGGTGGTTCTGTCGTTGTTTTTGATTTCTATTAGGTACACAAGTGCTTTCGCTATTTTAGGATCAGAGCAATGTATGTGATGTTGTCCAATAAATAAAAAATAAAAGTTTTCGGCGTTTTGCCATGGATCCCTTAAACCACTCCGATACTCTTAAAAGTATCAACCGACTTGGCACTTTGACAACCCTATTAGGAAATCTCACTAAATTCCCATGAGCCCTCCCATGGTGGTAAAATTACTTATGGTGAGAAAAAACTACGGGCTTTTTTAGGGTAGAGGTCTGTCGGGTATTTTGAAGGTTTAAAACTTTGCGGTATGACGTAGGTGTATAAGGTTTGGTTATAAAAACAGGGGTATAAAGTGTTGAGGAAAATTTGCGAAAACTTTTACAGGCATTCTGGAATTCCACTGGGCCAGCACAATCAATACCAGGTGACGTATTTTTAGAAGTTTATTAGAAGTTTTTTCAATTTACGAAGATTCCAATCTTAAGAATCGTATTTCCTAGAAATCAAAAGCGTTTTTGATGCGGGATTTAAATGCGCCAAAAATTATGTTGCGATGCTCCTTGAGAATTAATGTTTATGTATTATTTTATAAGTTCTAACTTCCTCTTATATTTTATTGCCAGCTATTTTCTTTTTATTTAATTACTTAATTTAATTGACTTTTCTTAATTTCCTCATAGCTGTTGTAGAAAGTGTATAGAAATATGTAGGTACATCCCGATTCAGATTCAGATTTATTTATTGCCAGTCACAAGTTGGGTATGGTTTTACAAAGTATATAGACATCTTTTTAATGATTTCGATTATGTGTCAATATAATATTTTGTATGACGCAGTAAGAATTATCTTAGAGAATTTTAACTAAAAAAAGTAAATAGCTAGGCAACTTTGAACCTTTTGAACGAAGTATGAACATTCTTGTCACAAAATGCATAGAAACTTGAAATCAGTTAGGTAGCCAACGAAATTGCTTGATGGAGTAAATATCTAGACATATAGTGATGGGAAAAGGAGTTATCGATATCGAAAATAGTATGGGTAGACTCTTTCGTGATAATACTAAATTTTCCTTGTGATAGAACTTATTAAAGTCTGTAAAATAAATAAGGAAAACATGCTGATTCTAGTGGTTGTCACGTACTCATATATTTGTGTGTTTTTCGAAATCATATCAATTTATTAGAAACAATTGGCACAAACCTCGCTAACATAAAAATTGATGGACAGATACTATTATTGCCTAAACAAGATCAAGCTAAAATCAGCATTATTATACACGAGTTGAAGTTACAAAATCAGGTGATCGCATCTCTAGTCAGATACACAGTATAGTTACAAATCATTTATAATTTTAACATATAGTTATTATTTTAATAACGGTATGCTAACATGTCCTTAATGTACGCGTACCTTTGTCAATAAAGTTGGGTACGTAACCCATGTTAGCAGGACACACGAACGACGACAGCAAAATGGGGAGTAGAAGTGGTCGCCGTAACCGAACTCGGTTAGGAGGATTATTTTATAGTTACAAATAGTTGGTTTTTAAGGTAGCATCTCTTTTCTGGCAAAATAAAAAAGTATACCTCCTCTCCGTCGTTCGAAGGGCAACAGTGTCCACAAATTGAGACAAATCTGGGAATATAAATTAGAATTTGCAATATTAATACGAAGATCAACTGACACTTTTGTATGAAGTGTTTTGTTTTAACTTTCAACGTTAATCTCATAATTATCAATAGTTATTGTTTTCAAGCAGTTAAATGACCCCTTAAATTACGACTGCACCTTTCTGTTACAAAATTGTTGAATAAAATTAAAATATTATATAGAGTGAGAGACCTTTGCTGCATGAATGAAACACAGTCTGTTCATATTCTAGCTTCGCAGAAAGAGCATAATATATTTAATTTCCTGCTACAAGTACCGCGTACGATTTGATATAAAATATGCTTTATTAGAAAAAGAAAGTCTTACACCAAACATAGACAAGATACCAAGCACTTAGAGAGCGTAAATAAATATGGGTCGAACATAGTAAGCGTCATAGTCTCGAAGAAAAAAAAAACATCCTTGTGTAACGATGATTCATTTCAGCCACAGGACGTCCACTGGTGAACATAGGCTTCCCCCAGTGACTTCCAGATTGGCCGGTTAGAAGCGGCCGGCATCCAGCGGCTTCCTGCAACCTTTACCAGATCGTCTGTCCGCCTTGTGGGTGGACGTCCCACGCTGCGCTTGCCGGTACGTGGCCTCCATTCCAAAACCTTTCTGCCCCATCGGCGTCAGGTCTACGTGCTATGTTCCCGACGCACGTAAACAAAAAGTAAACCCACTTTATTTACTTCTACTATGTCGCTGTCGTCGTTAGAACTTCGTATAGACTATGAAATTCTGTTTAAATCCTCACAAAGGAATCCATTGCGGTCTCTATGCATAAATTGACAAAAACATCTTTACAAAATCCAAGTGTCTCTGAAAACGAGTTTGTTTTGTATTCGAATACAAAGGTTTCGATTTTTATTCGATATCGATATAAATGCAAGAAATGCATTTAAAATAGATCTTAGCATTTACACTATACTGGTAGTGAGAGTAGAAATGGGTAAAATACAATTTTCTGTTTCTAAATCAATAAAAACCCTCTCAAAGATAAATGAAAATCAATCAGCGAAATAAGAGGAAAACCTTTGAAACGTAGCAAATTGATCGTTGCGTCTGTCATAAAATTTTAATTGCACGGAATAGGCAGTTTTTTAATGAGAAAAGTCTTCGTTTTTTATGTATCATTAAAAAAATGATTGAATGACAGATCGAGGCTAAGCTGCGAATGAAAAAGTAAGGCCTTAACATTGAATGTGTAATTATTGATTTTATAATTTCTGCACAATTTCATGATGATTTTGAGCTCTTACGACAAAAGGAAGATCTTAAAATTCTAATTGTAAGCTATCATCATTGAATTTAATTGAATGTGATGGTGTATTCAAAGAGTAAGTCACAGTAACACCTATAAAATAAATTACGTAATCAGCTAGTCACATACAAAAACTTTTTCTATGAGGGTAACATCGAAATCGTTTTGAGATAGAACTTACTCGTATACCTCGATGAATTAATAATGTCTTCAGAAAAAAATCGCAATTTTGATGTCTCTTCTATAGAAAAAGTTTGTGGAGCAGCACGTAGTTTAAAAGAGTGTCATATTATTTTGTTCAGCCTGTATAATTAATGATATGAACGATGGAGGTCACCCTGTATATTTTATTTTTTGATTCCCTTTTATATTTTCAGTCTCTAAAAAGAATTGGTAAGTTTAATATTGACGTGCTATGTAGGCATTCAATCAGCAAACTATACTACGGGAAATTGAAACCAAGCGGGCAGAATACGAGGGTTGACCTAGACATGGCACAGATGTCACCATATGAAGTGCCTCCATAAATGGAAATAGCTTTACCAGTCTAAAACGAAAAAAGTTCAAATGCAATGAAATTAATGGAATTCTTTATTGAGTATAGGCCCAATTCCGGGCACGTATACACGTCCCAAAATATAACTTAGCCCTACCACCGCTTCGGGACTACATATAGACCGGTGATGAGAAGAAACGGCACAACAAACTCAGTCACCTTCGTCAACCTGATTTTACAGGAAATAAAAATTACAAGATAATATAAGTGCGAGTGCAGGTTTAAGTCCATGCACTCTTGTCGTTTAAGTAATCTTTAACTTTGTAATCTCCTTTTTCCATAAGGATTTTTTTACACCCTATTCAACGTCCTTGCTCTTATCGCCAAATCGCAAATATAGCGCAATTAAACCGTAAAGTTAACTAATTTGTCTAATAAGGGGCGTGTGTGATGTGTCACTTCAATTACTTAACATTTTTAGTGTTTCCACGATGACACAGATGCGTAATTTTACTGGAATCGAGGAAATGAGAAGGAAAATACTATAAATTGACGTTCAATGAAGGGAAGAGAGTTTTTGTTTAAAACACAGGTGACATAATATGTATATATGTATTGACGACCTCCGTAGCCGACAGGCGAGCATGCCGGACTTTAGGGCGCCGCCATTTCTGAGGTTCCGGGTTCGATCCCCGGTCGGGTCAATGTGGAAAATGATCTTTTCTATATTGGCTCGGGTCTGGGTGTTGTGGTACCGTTATTGTTTCTGATTTCTATAACATAAGTGCTTTAGCTACTTACCTTAGGATCAGAGTATGTGATGTTGTCCAATATTTCTTTATTTATTTATATACCGCCCTAATAATCCTTTATTGCGTAATTATGTTGATGAAAAATATTTTAACAGCTCGATAAAAGTATTTTTTTACTGATTATTAGTATCTCTAACAGGTATTAAAACTACTGGTTTTTGTACTATTTAAGCAATGAATTAATATACTTTTGTTACGAGGTAGTACCGTTTGATAAATTTTGCCAATAGCAGATGCCCTCCACACCAAGATTCGAGCCATTGAAAAAAGTTCGTCTATTGAATTAAACCAAAATGGGAATAAAACCTGGAACACTTGGGAATCCAACCCCGGACCTTTTGTGTTCAATCCAGTAGGTATTCTACAATTATATGAAATGCATGACGAATATCATTCAATAATACATAGTCCAGTAATTTCCGAGTTTGCGGTTTTGAAATACGCATGAGGTAAAAAAGGTATTTATTATTTATAAGCGTAACCTGTTTTTAGGACATTCGTCATCTGCTATAATTGGATTGCTTATAATATGGCCCCTATGGGATAGAACTGGTTAAAATATGGGTTTTGTGTTGGAGAATTTTACAAACTCAATGACGTGTCAATTTATCAGCTGGTTTTTGGTGTTGAGTAAAATATCTGATTTTAAGCTGAGAGCACGCCGGACTTGGCGTCGCTATTTCTGAGGTTCCGGGTTCACTTCCCGGTCGGATTAATGTAAAAAAACCCGGCCAAGTGCGAGGCGTACTCGTGCACAAAAGGTTCCGTACCATTATCTATAAAAACGGCAAAAAAAAAACACGTTTGTTGTATGGGAGCCCTCTTAAATATTTATTGTATTCTGGTTTTTAGTGTTTGTTGTTATAGCGGCAACAGAAATACATCATCGTGAAAATTTCAACTCTTTAATTATCACGGTTCATGAGATACAGCCTGGTGACAGGCGGACAGACAAACAGACAGACGGAAAGACAAACAGACAAACAGACGGACAGAAATACAGACGGAAAGCGGAGCCTTTAAAACACAGGTGACATAATATGTATATATGTATTGACGACCTCCGTAGCCGACAGGCGAGCATGCCGGACTTTAAGGCGCCACCATCTCTGAGGTTCCGGGTTCGATCCCCGATCGGGTCAATGTGGAAAACGATCTTTTCTATATTGGCTCGGGTCTGGGTGTTGTGGTACCGTCATTGTTTCTGAATTCTATAACACAAGTGCTTTAGCTACTTACCTTAGGATCAGAGCAATGTATGTGATGTTGTCCAATATTTATTTATTTATATACCGCCTATATAATCCTTTATTGCGTAATTATGTTGATGAAAAATATTTTAATAGCTCGATAAAAGTATTTTTTTACTGATTATTATTATCTCTTACAGGTATTAAAACTACTGGTTTTTGTACTATTTAAGCAATTAATTAATATACTTTTGTTACGAGGTAGTACCGTTTGATAAATTTTGCCAATAGCAGATGCCTTCCACACCCAGATTCGAGCCATTGAAAAAAGTTCGTCTATTGAATTAATACAAACTGGGAATCTAACCCGGGACCTTTTGTATTCAATGCAGTATTTCACAATTATATGAAATGCAGGACGAATGACATTCAATAATACATAGTCCAGTAATTTCCGAGTTTGCGGTTTTGAAATACGCATGAGGTAAAAAAGGTATTTATTATTTATAATCGTAACCTGTTTTTAGGACATTCGTCATCTGCTATAATTGGATTGCTTATAATATGGCTCCTGTGGGATAGAACTGGCTAAAATATGGGTTTTGTGGTCGACAATTTTACAAACTCAATGACGTGTCAATTTATTAGCTGGTTTTTGGTGTTGAGTAAAATCTTTGACTCTAAGCTGAGAGGCGAACACGCTGGACTTGGCGTTGCCATCTCTGAGGTTCCAGGTTCGCTTCCCGGTCGGATCAATGTAAAAAAAACCAGACAAGTACGAGGCGTACTCGTGCACGAAGGGTTCCGTACCATTATCTATAAATACGGCAAAAAAAAAACCACGTTTGTTGTATGAGAGCCCTCTTAAATATTTGTTGTATTCTGTTTTTTAGTGTTCGTTGTTATAGCGGCAACAGAAATACATCATCGTGAAAATTTCAACTCTTTAACTATCACGGTTCATGAGATTTTGATTTATTTATCTATAGACCAACGGTATTTTAGTGCAGAGGCGACAAAAATCTTTAAAAATTGATCATAGTTAGGAACACTGAAGGCAAAAGATCGCGCGGCCGTTCGCCAACAAAATAGGCCGATCAAATAAAAGACTCGTCATCTGGATTTTACTCGGTTGTAAAAGAAGCGCTGGACAGAAACTGGTGGAGGCAGATCATCCGCTCCAGATGCAACCCTAATGCTGACCACGATCCTCAGACATGAGGGACCGACCCGAGAGAGAGAAAGAACGGTATTTTGAATCCCTTGTGTTCCACAAGACATAACGTTGTGACACGACGTGACAAAAGGACACAGAATGTGATAGATAGACAAATTGTAAGTAGCAACATTTTACATTTTGGTATGGCATGCAGAAGAAAAAAGACCTGTTTTTTTTTCGATAACGATTGATTGATTCCCGATGATTTTGTTTCATAGAACAACTGGGAGGGACAAGGCCCCCGCAGAATATTAGTGTCGTGGTAGCCTTAATTAATATTTAAGAAATGTAAACTAATTATTATTATTATTCTATGTATGTTAGTCTTTAAGGTATTTATTATATGGGCCTTTTATTATAATATTTTCATCTGTAATATTGTTGCCTGAAATAAATGATATATTATTATTATTATTAATACTGATAGTACGAGAGCCTACGACCAAAACCATGTCTCTTAGCAATACGGCAAAAACCCTGTAAAATCGTTAGATTGTATGATTCTGAACCCGACTAGGTGTGTAGTAACGGTCGAAAGTGTAGCAACTGCGTGGGAGGCCATTTCTGCTGTGTCAAAAAAAAAAGACAGTCGGTATTATAGCAATACGTCTGATAGTGAAAATGTACATAGATTTTATAATTGTATTACGAAAAAGTTTGTTTTCAGACATTTTGCGCGTAGCATATAGCCTGAGCGCATTTTTGAAAATGTCAACAAATTTAGCCGACCTGTATCATAGCAAAACGGATTTTTTTTTCAACTTTTGTATTGCTGCCATGATTACCAAAAACCTGTTTTCAGACACTTTAAGTGTAGCATATACTCCCAAAAACGAAAATAACGTTTCGGAGTCGCCTGGCCGACGCCTCTGTTGAATGTTTTTTTAAATTTACAGCCTTCATAGATATTCAAGAATCTCCCTTGTCTATTATATGTACTTTGACAGATGACAGATGTCATTACTTATTTCTTTTGTAAAAGTTACTCAAGTGTGCTTTAAATAAAACCAAAACTATCAAATCAATCAGTATTTAATTTCAACAGCCTCAGCGCTTGTTACGCTCCTGCCCCTTTCTTACTATTATACAGCTCACTCGCCAGCTACTCCAAACGTTGGAACGACGCTCACTTAGTTGTCATACGTTGTGCGGTTGTGGTGGTGTAAAATGTCGGACCTTAGTTGTGTGTTTTGTAAAGAAACAACGATTGAGAAAGTGAAAAAAATTACCGAAGAGACGCTGAAAAAGTGCAAAGAAGTGGCCGAATATCGGAGTAAAATACAGAGCGTAAGCAGGAAATCGATTTACTCCGAAATCGAGTTGCCACGTGGTATCGACACGGACATAGGATACCATTCGGCGTGCTACAAAAATTTCACGGCTGTGAGGATTCCGAAGGATTCAAATATTTCTCACGACAATGTCGTCAGTAATGTTTTTGATGACGGTGCATCGACATCCAGAGCGAGGTAAGAATGAAATATATATGCAATATATCTTTGAGGAGCGTTGGTATAAAGTGCGTCGTACACCACGTGGTCGCTGTATCGGTGAGCCTCGCACATTTGTGTGCCCGCATCGTACACAAGCCAACAATCGCCAAGAAATTGCATCTTATTTGTTATTTTAAATTAAGTTGATTTTATTTTCACGATAATATTTATTTTGGAGCATATTTAATATTCCGTATACTCGAAAAAGTCTCCCGCTTCTATTCTGTAACAGTACTTTATCAATTCTCATTTTCTCTGGTAGAGCCTCATAACTGAAGACACCTCTGCTTTGCAGAAAGTATCGTATTTGTCGCCTATCAATGCATCTCCTACAGATAATTCCGTAGTACACCTCACTTTGAAAATGGCTCAACAAATAGCTGAAGAATGCAGTTCGGAATACATGCAAATAACGTACGATTTAGCTATTGCAAGAATTGCATTCGGAATTCAGTTCCAGGAAGCGCCGAAATTCGACAACGTTTTCATACATCTCGGCGGATTTCATATAATGATGTCATACTTCAAAGTTATTTCTTACTTCAAGGCTCTTTCATTGAGGATTGCGGTATTACCAATATTCTGGTGGACAGTGAAATTTTGGCGAATGGTTCATTGAAGGGTTTCATTTCAGGTACAAATTTCAATCGATGCAAAAGACTACATCCCCTTTTATCGCTCGCGTTTCAAAAACTGCATTTTAATACCTTCGTCGACCGTGAAAAAATTGTCATCGAGAAATCAATTGAAGATTATTTGTTTCAATTACAAAAGCAACGTTTAACGACGCCTACAATAGAACACGAAGCAACTCTCGAATTGTTCGAGAAGTATGACAACTTTACCGAACAAACATTGCAAGGAAAGCATGGACTAACTGCTCAGTTTTACACCGTTTACATCCGATTAGTGTCCTATTATGACATGCTGAACAAGAGTATCAGAACCGGAGATCTGAAAATGTATGTTTACATTCTTGCAAAAATCACAAACTTTTTCTTCGCGTTCAATCACCAAAATTATTTTCGTTGGCTGGTATATTATGTCAGCAAGCTGTGCAGGATCGACGAAACCCATCCAGGACTGCGTTTCTCATTAGAACAAGGATCATTCGGAGTACGAAGAACGGAGAAACCTTTTTCCAGAATACCTGTTGACCTGACTTTGGAACAAACGATTAACGGCGAAGCAGCTCGGAAGCTAATCGGAATAATTCACATGACAAATTCGGTGGCTGCAAGGCAACGTTGGGCAATAAATCACAGTGCTCGAGCTCGAATAATATCACATGTGCTGAAAACTGCTGGAATCGCTAAGAATCAGGATATCACCTCGGAACTGAAGAGTTCTCGCATTCGAAAGAGTCACCAGCAAGTTGAGAAATTCACAAGGACTTTACAACAATACATGAATCCTTTCGACAATTCGTTAGACGCTGATAAGTTGTACAAAATCACAACTGGAGAAGCTGCTGCACAAAATACCACTGACTTTCTGCTCAACGTCGAATCTCGAGGAGAAACTTCGCGCAATAATTTCATAACCGAGGTAGAAGAGAGACATGCACGTTTTCAAGAACCAATAAAAAAGAATCCAGTCTTCACATTCAGCACGGTAAAGAAAAAGAAAAAAGTTGTACTCGGTGGCAAAGTTCAAGAATTGAGGCTACAAAGAGACTTATTTGGGCGGCTTTTAGCTTTGTCCTTAGAAAAAAAAATAAGTATCGAAAAAGTGTTGTGTTACCCGATAACCCCAATGCCGCTATCACTTTGTCACATGGACGGTACAATAAATAAAACCGACCAATCAGCATTGATGCGAGACCCTAAAAAAAAATCGAGAGCACGGAGCCAGAGTCTACAGATTGATTATCGATGGGTTCTGTTTACTGCACACCTTAAAAGACATACCACGAACATTTGGAGATATCTCGAAAAAATTTTTGCACATTTTGTGCAAACATAATGTTGAGAGCATCGATCTGATATTCGACAGGTATTTCTGCCCGTCGATCAAGGACACGGAGCATGGATTGCGAAAAAACGTAAAATCGACCGATTTTCGAATCTCAGGACCGCAACAAGTTCGACCTTCCGATTTCGCTAAAGAATTGAAAAACATCAAATTCAAAGATGCTCTGGTCAAATTTATTATCAACAATTGGTCAGAACAAGACATGGCGCACATAATCGCAAACAAAATCATCAACATCAATCACGACATGTGTTATGAATATTCGGTGAAAGGTGGTTTTGTTATCCAAACAATCAACGAAGATTTAACTTGCCAAGAACACGAAGAGGCAGATACGAAGATCGTTTACCATGTCTGCCAAATGAAACAACGGGGTAAAGTAACGATTCGATGTTCAGACACCGATATATTAATAATAATGCTCGGAAATATGGAATTTGAAGAAAGTGTCGTCCAAATTTCTATGGATGTTGGTGTTGGCAATTCCCGGCGTTACATTGATGTTTCACGTTTATACGAGACATTGGGATCCACTCTGGCAAAATCTTTACCTGCTTTCCATGCAATGACCGGCTGCGATTATAATCCCGCGTTATATCGCAAGGGTAATAAAAGACCATTGACGATGCTGAAAAATTCGAAACGCTATCAAGAAGCTTTCGGTGTTTTGGGCAGCTATACTTCTGATAGTGACAAGGTATTCCCCGTTTTGGAAGAATTCACGTGCAGATTGTACAACGAAAAAAAAATTAATAACGTCGATTTAGCTCGACTCAACATTTTTTCGAAGACATATAAAATTAAAAACGACGAGGCTTCGACAACTCTGAATCTCCAGTTATCCAATTACGACGCCTGCAATCTGCCACCATGCAAAACGGAATTGGAGAAACATTTATTACGAACAAAATATATTGCACAAGTCTGGAGCAACGCTCATACCAAAGCGCCAACCGAACTAAACCCTGCAGATTGCGGATGGTATGAAGACGAGGGACGATTTCAGTTTTCGTGGTTCTCTGGCAACCAACTACCTGAGTTGAGCAACGTTATTTTGGACGACAAATCATCATCTACAACAGGTACAAAATATTCTCGTATTCAATCGCTGTCGGATTCGGAATCGTCGTCTTCGAAATCACTCTCGACGTCGCTCGGGAGATCTTCAACGTCCTCTTCTGTAAAATAATCATCGTTAGTGAAAATCACGAACTTATTTATGAAATTAACAGCAAAAGCCATGAAAAGAACTATCATTCAACTACAGTCTGCAAATCAGACATATTGCTATGATGCAGTTCGGCAAAATTCTTTGACAATTTTGAAAATTCGGTCAGATCAAACGCTACGCGAAAAATGTCTGATATTGGAATTTTCGAGTTCAGGATAATCGTATCTATCGATTTGATGCGGTTTTGGCCGTATTGCTATGAGACAAAAATTTTGGTCGTGGGCTCTCGTCCTTTTTGGCACGAATTATTGTTACTTTTTTATGGATTATTGTCATTTTTTTGTATACCAAATATTTTTTTGTATACCAATGGTGTTTCTATTCTTTTTGTCCATTCTCTGTCGAGCCATATTTTTACCAGTACCTATTTATTTTACCTTTGTCACTTCTAGTAGGTAATTCTTGGATATCTTTGTCTGGGCTATTTAACGGGTAGTTCTATACTAATTGCCGTTTAATTAACGTAAAAAACTGCTGCTCAAATTAAAACGTCAACAGTAAATACATTAGTTGTCTTATTTATACTTTTCCATTTTTAGGGTTGCGTATCTCGTAAAAAAAACCTTTATGATATCCATTTTAACAACAAAGTACAAAGTGCTCTGGAAGAAGGTGGAAGACAGGGGTGTACCTTCGGAGATATGTGGTCTGTTAGAATACTGGTACGCCAATCAAACAAACCACGTGAAGTGGGACGGTACACTAAGTGAACCATATGGGCTGGAGTGCGGGGTGAGACAGGGGGGTCTAACGTCTCCCAGGCTCTTCAACCTATACGTAGACGCCCTTATACGTGAGCTCAGCTGCAGGCGTGTCGGATGCAGTGTTGGTGGGGTTAGTGTTAACAACATCAGCTATGCAGATGACATGGTGCTGCTGGGTCCGTCGGTGGGGGCAGTCAGAGAGCTATAAAAAGTGTGTGAAGCCTATGCTGCCTCGCATGGTTTGACATATAATGTCAAAAAATGTGAATGCATGGTCTTTGGGGTCAGCGGCA
Organism: Anania fuscalis; assembly: GCA_950371115.1. Classification (NCBI taxonomy): domain Eukaryota; kingdom Metazoa; phylum Arthropoda; class Insecta; order Lepidoptera; family Crambidae; genus Anania; species Anania fuscalis. The sequence goes on from OX493344.1 coordinate 12,638,073, forward strand.
AGAATCGGGAAGATGGACCTGATTTATTTTTAAATGGGACGAAGATAAAACAAGTGTCCTCGTTTAAATACCTAGGTCATTATCTTGCTGATGACCTCAAAGACAATATTGATATTGAAAGGGAACGTAGGGCTCTGGCGGTTAGGAGTAATATGCTGGCCCGCAGATTTGCTCGGTGTACGGACCAAGTTAAAATTGCCCTATTCAAAGCATACTGCCAGAGTCTGTACACTGGCAATCTCTGGGTCAGCTATACCAAAAAATCGCTGAATGTCCTGCGCGTCCAATACAATAATGCTTTTAGGATGCTGTTGAGACTGCCTCGTTACTGCAGTGCGTCAGAAATGTTTACGCAAGCACACACGGACGGCTTTTACGCAATTCTACGTAAAAAAACAGCTTCACTGCTAAGAAGAGTTAGAGACAGTCAAAACAGCGTCCTAAAAACAGTGGAGAACTACCAATCTCCAATATTTAAAACAATGGTCCGAACTCTAATGTATGTTTACTAACACTAGTTTTATAAGTCTTTTTTTAATTTATTTTTTACTAACACTACTATGGAGTCAATATTGGTCCGAAATAAACATATTTTATTTTTTATTTAATATTCAATGCATTGAATAAGGTCTATCGTTTCTAAGGTCCGTCAGTGGATTGACATCCCATTTTTGTTAATAAATAGTTCCGTTTACTAACATAATTAAGTTAAGATAGTAGTTTCTTGGCAAAAGTTGTTTGTTATCTTGAGCACGAACGAACCCTTAAGTATTTTACACTAATAAAAAATCACCCTATACAGTGCGAGCAAACCCGCAGCATCAACTAGTATTGCAATAACAACCCGAGCTAAACGAAGGCACATCACACCAGACAATAAGTAGGTCCACCGACACACAAGTGTGGCGAACTACCTCACGTCTAGAGATGTGTTATTCGACGTGATACGTTAAACGTTGTGTATCGATACATTTTTTATTTAAAAAAAATCTACTTTATTGTCGTTGACAATGAAAAGTCAAAGTCATATTATTAAACTTTGTCTGTTGTGCTTTTGCTTGAGTTTGATTTAAGTATAATATATTGTTTTTAAATATTTTAGATTATATATATATATATATATTTCTAGTAGCGAAAACTGTTTAGGCATACTTGTAACTACTATTTCTGGCTACATCTGTTTTAAAAGTGCTGTTTGTTTTCCATGAAAATAAATAAATAAAATTTAAAAAAAACTTAGTCGTATAAGAAGTAAGAAGTAGTTTTTGATATTCATATTTTGATTTTGTCGTAGTGGCAGCGCCTTAATGTAGTTTTGAGTGATTTTCTCGTTATTTATTTTTAAAAATAAAATTATCTTTGAAAGTCAATTTAAGGTAACCAATCATTATTGGCAAATCTGTTAAATAATGAAATCCTCACAAAAAACACTACAATTTTCTTGTCAAATCATGTCACACAGCACAAATAGGAAAACGTTTTTTAATTGTCGTACATAAGTGTTCCTCTGTTGTAATTTCATTTAAGTCAGCACAGCAGATTTAGAGCTATTTGGCTGTGTGTCACTGGCTAACGGACGGACGAACACACTTCCTTGGGGTCTGGTTTTCCTGACGTTTGAAACCCAAAAAAATATTTTGCATCAAATAAATGAACGAAACGTACCTACATAGTTAAATCCTAAGTATTTCTCGTTGTATCAGCTACATCTGTCCACTCTTCTATTCCAAGTTGCACGGATTTAGCAGAACTATATTATTAATAGTTTTATGTCCACTCCATAAAGTTCATTTTCGAACAAATTGCGACGTCAGCGCCATCTACTCAGTAGCTGAAATAAAGTATATTCAAAGCCATTATTATAATGACGGTATTTACACTTCACCGTCGAGCTAGGTACAGTTGAATACAAAATATTAATGCACTATCTTTTGAGTTTACAATTTAACATAGACCTCGTGGTTACAGATAATACAGACTACATTAAAATACAGGTTGTAAAAATATTTGCAAACAAATAGAACTGATTTCACGCTCAAATACAACAAGTTTTCTTTTAGAGCAACTAAAGAACCTCGATATTAATACTGACGTTTCAATAATTAAAATGTATATTAGCGTGTTATTTTTTAAGATAGAAGAGAAATGACACACTGGTCTATGGGTTCCATCTCTGCATTCGGACTTTCGGAACACTAAAAAGTATTTTAGTAGCAATTCAGCACCTTTCATGTGCCAGTTATTTATATAACAGATACAGGTAGGCATTTTGACTCCATACAGTCGAAAAAAGTATGTGCTTACGTCGTAAATAAAATTTAACATTAAAATACAACACGTATTTTATACAAAACGGGTACAAAGTAGGTAATTAAGTTTTAGGTATATAAAAAGGAAAATTCTCGAAAATTACACCAAAATGCTGACTTCATAATAGTTTATATGCAAATGTTAGCACCTAGTCGAAATCTAACACTCTTTGTACAAAATAATAAGCTGTATCTTCGAAAAAGTTAAAAAAATAATGATTATTTTTAATTTTTTTATTGTGACTGTACTTATTTTATTTGAAACCAGATATAGCTTGTTAGTGCTCGTTTTAGTCAATATGGTAATTTTATCATGACTTTAAAATAAAGCAGGTATTATTTAGCAAAATTTTAATACTTTACCTGAAAGGGCATTGTAATGCACAACTTTGCATTTGAAGTTAAATTTATTATTATTTCATGCCGTTCTATGCACTGCATAATCATATTCTAATGGAAAATATACCTAATATAATTTTCAACACAGTTGCTCGTAAATTGACTCTTATAACACCGTATTTAGTTTCATAATTCATTATTTTACGCATTTGTGCTGTAATTACTTTTTTTTTTAAATCCAGCAAAAGTTTATGTCTGAGAATATTGAATATTTTACCAATATTAAATTATTTTAGGGATAAGATGACAAATTAATATTTTATTTTATCAAATTGTATGTTAATAAACGCAAATTAACTTAACTATCATTTTTAGAAACAATTGTTTATTTTTTAAATTGCTGCTACTCCGGCTGAACAGCCAGTTTTTCCTGTGCCATTATTGAACCTGCACGCGCATCGAAATTGCGGCGCGCGAAAAACACAAAACTTACGTGCCATTTTCCCTAAATATTTGGTAAAGTTGTTGTTGTGTGGTTAATTACTATCAAAAATGTCTACTTTAAATAGTGGAGACGAGTAAAATGTTATTCAACCCCCTCGGAAATACTTATCGAGGCACGAAACGCAAGTGATAGCCTGTTGCCGCCAAAGTCTAGAGAAAAACAACAAAAACGGAGAAGGTATTTTAGATTTTAGATTGGTTTTTCCTCGCACTTGTGTTGAAAAACGTCGTATGGAACTCGTGTGCACTGATTATTACACACTCGGCTTCCTTACCGCACTCGCCTGTGGCTCGCGCTTCCAATAATGCCTCGTGTGTAATAATCAACTTTGCACACTTGTATCATAATGTACTATTAAGTTTTTACTAGACACAAATTAGCTATCATGCTGGAAGGCCAGTTCCTTGTACAGTTTTTTTTTATGTGGTAATCCAACAACATTTTTTCTCTCGTATTCAATACAGTGTCCTATTTACCCTAAATATTATTTGCGTTTATGAGAATCCTTTATTCTATTTAATTAATACTTGAACACAACTCAAAATTATTGATATAATAATAAAGCACAAAAAATAATGTAAAATTCTTATACGTATAAAAATTTAATAATGCTTTTACGCTTGGAATCGCACGCTCGAAATCACTTAAGATATCTTATTCTACGATATTAAAATGACACCAAAAATATAATTGTATTACTTATCCAAAACATTTCCAGTTCTGTCAGAACGAAAGGCAAACTTGAGCCATATGCGAGAACAAACCATTAGCAAACCCGGACAAAGAATTCTAAGGACTCTTCTTAACTCCGTGGATTTTTAAGGCTTGGGTTACACTAACTTGTTAGCTGCCACTGCCTAATTATAAGCGCAGAATTAAAAATGGTGGGAAACTTATGATACCCACCATTTTTATTTTTTTATTTTAATTTTAATTCCCTTGGAATCATACAATGCGAGCTATAGCAATAATCGCATAGACATCGCTCCCGGACACAAAGTGTCCGATCGCCCTGAAGGCCTAATACTAAAGCGTTTCGTTCGTTTGGACGTATTTATCACGCGTCCTGCGCACACCGGCGAGTGCGTAACTCGTAAGATTAAGCAGATGCGAGCGTTCGACGACTAATTCAAAATTACGATCTACTTGTCAAACCTTTGAAATTTTGTAAACGATTGGAAACGGTCGGTTTTTTACCCGACTACGGCGAAGCCAAAAGGAAGAATAATGATTTGGGCAGTCTATGTATGTAATGTAAGTATGTTTTGTACGTTCCATAGTAGCGCCTACACTACTGAACACTACTGAGACTGTATAAGCTCTACTTAGCGCAAAGCTAGATAATTAGTGTAAAAGCTAGAAAAACATTAAAACCATAACAACAGTAATGTGACCTGCCCCTTTAATACTGAAGTTTTCTTTAAGACGCTCCTAACTAGCCTCAGTTCTTTGAAAAGTAAATGAGCAGGGAAATGTGGTAATTTAGTTAGGCATACCGTATCATTAAGACTAAGAAGCTTCATTTCCCGTACTCAAGGCAAGATGAGTTAAAGCCTTCTATTGTTTTCGTATTAGAAAATTAAAAACACAGTTTTTTTCTCAACGTTTAAAAAAAAGAGGTTTTTTTGTCTTTTCCGACCGAGAATACAGGACATAAAAGTACTTCAAATATTTTTGTTCACATTGATTCTAAAATTACCTGATTTGGTATGCTAAGGTAAAGATTAGGTATTTCAAGTCTTTTGTTTTTTTTAATAACAAAAAAGCTCCTCAGATCACCACCTTCGTTTTAGTATGTACCTAAACGTTCGCACCTTTGTATGAAATTCGAGTCCTTCTCAAACATGTGCCTTTGAAGAGGGGAATTCAGAAAACAACATTGATTTTCCAAGTGACACCCAGAGGGCGTACGTCATCATCGCATTACGAGACGTCTAGGTTTCAGTCGTCTCCCTAAAGATCTTATTAAAAGGAGTTATTCAGTGTCACATGTAAAGTGAAATATGATAGTCTGGTGGTTATGTCTTATGTATGTTAGAACGAAGTTTACCGATACAAATCTATATCTTTCATATTAAAATTCAGGGTGTCCCAAAAATTTTCTGAATGAAAGTCCAGATATCAAACGCAATTAAAAGATATGTCTGTTTATGCCGCTTTTGTTACTTTCAAGTGAATCAAAATAATAGGGTACCTACTTTCAGTTGACCTAGAATCGAAAAGCTACAAGTAAGGGCAAAATTTTGAAACCGTTAAATTGTAGCTAGTTACATTACAAAAAAACAGATTTCCAGGAAAAAAAAAGTGATGGAAATTTACATACCTATATATATTATTATAGTTTAAACGGAACTCTCGGTATGTGAGCCAATTCACACTTAGCTTTTTTTTTCTCGTATGTTGCTTGTCGTACTTGTTACTTCAAGAAATAGAATTTTGAATACTAAAAGTAGTACACAAAGCAATCGTACATATAAAAATACACTCGGACTAACAGTCCGAATAAAAGAGCCGTCGCAGACTGGTACAGAGCGGAATTATTGATGAGTCGCTGCCCGTGCCAAATTTGTCAGCGAATCTTAATGTTGCTGGTCTATCGATAGTTTTACAACCGAGAGTATCGATACTATTTATTATCGTCAGTATCATTTTAGCCACAGAATGTCCGCTGTTGAACATTGGCCTCCCCTTTTGACTTCCAAATTATCTGGTACGAAGCGGCCTGCAAGCCTGCAAGCCTGCAAGCCTGCAAGCGGCCCTATATACTATTGATAGCTAGCAAAGCACAGCTTTGAGAGGAAATTTTCACTAGTACCTTACAAATTTGTTAAATCTCGCATAAGCCAAAAATCAAATAATTGTTGTTAAAATAAAATACATGATATTTCTGCTTTATCAAGTACCTGCTTCAACGCATATTAACAATATCGATAGTCGAAAAAAATTATACAATCGAAAATTTTGTAGATATTATAATAGGAACGATATAATACTATTGACGAAGAGCAATACCGACTAACTTTATTGTTACTATCGAAACTATCGAAGCTAATATAAATTATCGAAACTCTAAATATCATAAGGTAGATAGTTTTAGATTATTTGTGGTTAGTTTTTTCCAATTGTATTCCAAAGCAATGGACACTAAAAAAAATAGACAAAGACAGGATTAAAACTTTAAGATGTACCTAATTGCAAAATTATTTTAATCTATGGGCTACTTTATATGTTAATGTTATGAATATCTAATTATTGACTATCATACCAGAAAACTGTAAGGAAAACGATTAAAAATACAACTATTGTTAGTACCACACCGACACTATCGTTACTATTGCTGTTCCTACCTTTTAAACTATTTTTTAATATAAGTAGCAATAATATCGATAATATCGAATGTAGTATCGATAATAGCGATTGTCTTGCTCTCTAAATCAAGGCTAGTATTTCTTTCCTTCAACAGTGTTATATTGTTTCATCGTTTCTAACTAACGATCTTATTATTTTGAAAATTTAATCTTATAACGATATTGATTTATATCGAATAACAGCTTATCGATATTCAACTTTTTCTCGACAAGACTAGTGAATATAGAACAAGTATTGTCCTGTTTTCGGACGGTACAACCATCAATATTATAGTATTTGCTGCTTCAGAAAGGAATTCAGCGAGATCTATTATAATGGAAATGTCAACATTTTTTGCTCTGATTTCAATATTAGCTTTTGATGACTTATAACGTGTTCTTTTGATTTTTTATAACTTTAATTAACGACAAATTATCGTTAAGAGAATGTATTAATATTGGTCATAAGAAAAATAGTCGCAGAGTGTATTTATATTTTTTTTTTAATTGAAATAAATCTTACGATTTCTGCTAGCATGACAGATAGCGTCGCAGTCTCACGACATTGTCGGTCGATTTAAAAAGAAAAAGATATAGAACTTGCCACATTTCATGACTTATATACTTAGAAAAAGTTTGATGAGCTATAAAACAGTCAAAAATGATAATTTCATAGCCGTTCCTTGACGCGGACTATTTATTATCTATTTTTTAAATCCAATAGAACACTTTATATAAATGAAAAATCGTTAATATTATTAACACATGAAGTTAATATCTCACATTAAATTCAGCTATTAATTGGATTATCATCATCATCATCCCAGCCTATTTCAGTCCAGTGCTTCACCTGAATTAAAATAGAAGTCAGTAGGTTTTTTACTTACAATTTTTCTACACCAAGTTTTAACGGGAAATCCGTCTCATCTCAACTATAAGCGTTTATATACACAATAAAGTAAAAAATTCAAGTGAATGACTTGTACAATACTGCATTTCTGTTTCAGCTTTTCCGCGCCAATCATTGAATTCCTGAATATAAATGACTCAGATCCATGATCCATTGGGTATATGCATTCGTAATCGCTTCGGCTTCCCAATTTAATTTCAGGCCGAAACAATATTGTACTATTTAGGGTTCCATGCTGAATGAGTGCCAACGGGACCTTAAGACTAAGACTGAACTGTCTGTCCATCCGATCGTCTTATTTATACGATGAAGTTTTCAAGATGTTAAAGGCTTACTCTGTTGAATTTGTACTAACAAATAGTAGTACTACTTATAAAAAAAATATTTACGCTTGACTACTCAAAATAGGCTATTTGACACTTTTTTTTAATTGGTCTTAAATTATTAATTACAGTTCCATTAGACCGAAAAAAATATTTTAAGAAGAGACTGATATTAAAATTATGTTTTTAGAAAAAGACAAAAACGCTGCCGGCCATTTTGGTCTATAGATTATCTGTGCTTTGACATCAGTTCAATTGTAAACAAACGTGTTACCTACAAAATATTTTCTCAGAATTAATTTTCATAATGATTCCATAAAGTTTACATAATAAATATAAGAAGATTTTTGCGAAGATTTTTGAGTAGGTAGATACTCATTTGACAACTATTTGATTACCAGTAATTAAAATACTAGTATTTGGGTTGATGTGTCAATAAGTCTACTTATCTATATCTATATCTATACTAATATTATAAAGAGGAAAGATTTGTACCTATTTTTGTATGTTTGTATGTTTGTAATGAATAGGCTCAAAAAGAACTGGGCCGATTTAAAAAATTCTTTCACCAATAGAATGCTACATTCTTCCAATTTGACATAGGCTACATTTCATTTTGAAAAAAATTAGGGATCCTTGGTAAAATTTGAACAATGTAACCGAAGGTGTAGAAAAATGAGTCTTAAAATGTCTTTCGTCGAATGCGCTGCCGAAACTATTAGCAATAATTGTCTACCCCGTGCGAAGCCGGGACGGGCTGCTAGTTCGTTATAAATGTGTAATTACCTTATAGTTACAAGTGACAAGCAAAGTTTTGTGTAGAATATGGGATACAATTTAAAGAAAAAGACGAAGAAAACATGAGAATAATGCGAAAGTCATTTTGCTTCCGAGATTTCTGACGTCACTATTGTCACGATCATGGCGGATAGCGTTTTCGGGTTTTAAAATTATAGAATAAATATATTATTTTTAAAATTGAATTTATCCATCCATCATCCATCTATCAGCCGAAAGACGTTCACTGCTGGACATAGGCCTCCCCCAAGGATTTCCTCAAAGATCGGTCTAGTGCCACCCGCATCCAGCGGCTTCCCGCGACCTTCACCACAATTTATCCAGTCAACCTTTAATTTTGTGTTTCAAACTATAACTATAGTATTAAGGAATATTTTAATTGACCTCAATAATATTTAATGTATTATTTAAATTCATTCTTACTGACATTCTAATAAAATCAATTTGATTATTGTAAGATAAATTTGCACACCGGTACATTTCCCGGTAGAATATTATTGAGACTGACTTTTATACTAAATATCTGTATTACCTTACATTTTATTCTGCAAATAAAGATTTTGACTTTTGACTTTTAAAATCGATGTCTTAAGGTTCCTTAGGACTAACACTTATTAAAATAATTAGTTGTTTAATTAATTTTGATATGAGTCAAGTAGCCTATTAAAGTAAACTAAACAGTAAACAGGGAAACCTTATACGAGAGCAGTTCAAACCTTGTTTTATATTTAAGTGTTTTTAAATAAATAATTTTCATTTCATTTCATTTCAAAGTGCAATAATAGTAATGCATGCTAATAATAAAAAGTAGTCAAGTTTAAGACGGGTTCGCACTAAGAATCCCGCTCAGTTATTATAAAACACTGTGAAATGAACCCCTCACAAAAAAGAAACATGGTGGCACATATGGGTTGCTCTTGGTGCGAGTTCGACTCGCACTTGGCCTGTTTTTATAGTAAAAACAAGTCAACGATTATGTCACAGTAGCGGTAGAGGCAGTAGATTGACTCCAAGCTGCTTTAGTCCATGTTTACTTTCAATTTCGCTACTGCTATGTATTGCAGAGAAAAAGAGAACAAGGTATGACTAACTGTAACTGCAGGCTGAATAGATGATAGATAAATATTTAAGAAAAGTAAGAACTTAGTGATTGTTTTCTCGCTTTACATCCATTAGGTATGAGTTCGAATTCCATCATGCATCTATGGATTTATCGAAATATAAGGGACAAGTACGAAATAACATAAGATTTTTATGGTATAGGAACACCTTACAATTTGCATACAGGTTGCATGCTACTTTGCTCGCGTGGTCCTTAGTTTATTTACTATATCCCACATGAATAGTGTTGCCGTACTATCGATAGTTTTATTATCGATAGTTGACCTCGAAAATCATCTATAATATCGATAGGCCTATCGATAGTATCTATATTGTCGATACTATCGATAGTATCGATAGCTCTGTAAGATTCAATACTATCGACACAGAGCAATACTATCGATAGTATCGATGCTGAATATCGGATGCACTATCGATACTATCGATAGTATCGATACTATTGGTGCTGACTATTGCAACAACAATCGATAGTATCGATATGTTTGCGCTATCGATAGTAGGCCGAAATTCGATAGTTTATTATATTAGCAATACTATTGATGAAAAGGTCACTATCGATAGGACAACACTATCGGTACTATCGATAGTATTGATTGTTATTGCAATAGTCAGCACCAATAGTATCGATACTATCGTTTTTGTCCATTTAACGATAGTCTATCGATAGACTATCGATAGTGAACTATCGATCGGCAACACTACACAGGAATATTTAAGCGGGATAAAAAGTATCCTATTGTAAATCCTGATCATATTTTATGTGTGCAAAATTTCAAACAAATCCGTTTTTTTTTGGTTTACTACATACCTTTTTTGTAATCGCTTTGTTTTTTTTACTAAACTTATTAATTTTTTATTTATAATTTTAACTTACTAGGTACCAAGTTAAAAAACCTTATCAATAACTTTAGAAAATGAAAAAGATCCACGACCGTCCTAACATTCTTTACCAGTCAACAGCATACCTCTGGGCATCCAATAAAACAAGTCGATTCGAATAAAGCTATAGTTCTAAAGCTTTTCCTGAAAGTTCAGACTGAAATGCAGACAACCAAGTTCTCAGACCAGAATAGTTAGACAAAATGGCTTTCTAGCTAGTTTTTCTTGAAAACCTTTTAAGCTTTTGAGCGCTTTAAGTTCTGTTGTGCTTTTGTTAGTTGTAGTTAACAAGTAGTTGATAATTGATTGAACCAGCGATTTTTAAATTCTATTTTAATTAGTAGCGTGTCACAAATAAATGATTTGAATTTGATTTAGGTCATGAGCAAAAGACTTTTATAAAGAATTATGAATAAATAAATCCCTTTTGGACTTTATGAATATAATAGGCTGAAACGAACATTTTGTTATAGATTACACTGGCTTCGAAGGCAGACGTAGGCCCTGCGTATGAATCACAAAATAAACATTAACGTTATAATAATAATTATTTGAACAGATAACCTATCGTGTAGACATTCTTGAGTGGCTACCGCGACTACAAACGATACGTAGAGCGCCCTCTGACAAGGTGGAGTTATCAAAAAATAAAAAAAATATTTCATTCGTTCACAAACCATATTTGATCACAAATATTTTGGTGACACACCTAGTAAGAAAAAACTTGTACCTATCAGGTAGTCACCGCCCAATAAGACCGTATTGTTTTATGTAAGCAAAACAGATAAATAGGTACATTTAACAAACTCCAACTAAGTATATTGATCTATATGGTTTATTTTATGCTATATCTGCGTGTGTGTGTGTGTGTGGGTGTGTGTGTGTGTGTGTGTGTGTGTGTGTTTGCGTGTGCGTGTGCATGCAGTTATATGATACGTTGCTGCTAATTGCCATCATCATGTTAACATCATGAATGTCAATGGTTAAACGCAATACAGTCTTAAAAATAGCCGAGTCTTAAATATTTAATCTACTGCCATAATGGCTCATTTCAAATTGCTAAGGTATACTTTATGTATTTTGTAATAAGGCTAAAAAGTTTTACAAAAGGCCACAGTTTACGTCGCTTTCGTCGTTAGAACCAGGGTTATTTTACAGGTCCAGTCCCCTGAGGCTTGAGAAGGTTGACAATTTGTTGAAGTGACGTGTTGGGTGAGACATGTTGACAAGGTGTAGCATATCGTGAAGATGGACTTGATAGCACTATATTAATATATCAGGGGTACCTAGTTTGCGTAATGGTGACATATGATACTCGGTAAGAACATCTGATAATCGTGTCACCATCATCATTTCAGCCACAGGACGTCCACTGCTGAACATAGGCCTCCCCCAGTGACTTCTGTCATCGGGTGCCATACTCGCCACGTTTGGCAGGTGGGTTGGCTAGTGCAGTTTTTTTATTATTTCGCACGCAGACGCTGCTCCCCGTCTCGTGCTACAGGATTTTGTCGCCTCTTACCACACGCCTCCTGTTGGCGGTGGGGAAGTGTATTCTTTACGGCCGTCCCCACACGGCACGGATAACCGTGTGGGTTTCTCGTTTTCGTGCTGGGTGTTGTCCATTCGGTGTCGGTATTGTTTCCCACTTCATGACGCCTCGGCGAGAATGCTCTTAGTGAGTCTAGAGCCGTAAGCATTTAAAAATTGTCAGTCTTCTGTTGACTCACAGAGTCGCAAGTCATTTATTTATTTAAACTTTATTGCACAGACAAAAATATGAGGTATAAATGGCGAACTTAATGCCAAAGGCATTTTCTACCAGTCAACCATAGGGCCAGACAGAGATGGAATGGTATTATTATCATTTGATTTGGATTGGGAGAGAGGGCGCCACCGGGCACGTAAACATCGGCTCTGTAAAACTTTAATTGTTAAAAATATATTTACACTACTTTTCCCGGAAAATATAGTGAAGATCAACAAACCGGAGCATAAGTCATATGTACAAGTGATTTTGTGTGGATTCTTGCAGTGAATAACAAAGAAAATCAAAAACAATAAAAATTGTATGAAAGTGTTAATTGCGCTAATTATAACCTAAAAGTGAACTATTACAGTGCCTGAAACATTTTGTAAGTGTTTGTTTGTTTATTCTCATAAAAGTAAATAACAATATTGCCTTATTTACCAGTTCAATCTATATTTTGCCAAAAACGGTTATTTCAAATGTGCAAAACACATTCGCGTTTTTGAACATATTAGAGTTCTTTGCACCCGACATCAAACCACTGCTGCCATCTACCGGAGAGTGGATCAAGCTATTTGCACTTATTACCGCTACTAAACACTAGAGGACAATACGAGTATAAAATGACGATGCCGTCGACTTCAGCTTCAACTTCATCAGTTAATTACGGTCCTTGCGCTGCCTGTCTTAAAACTATTCTGTCCCGCCAATTTTTGACGTGTTGTTTGTGCTCTAAAAAGTACGATATTGACTGCATCAATGTAAGCGTACAGCGATTTTACAACACCATGACCGCAGAGTATAAAAGTAACTGGAAATGCGAGGAGTGCAAGAATAAAATGCCAAAGGAGGACAACAGTAATACCCCTGTACAGCAAAAGGATTTTTACGTAAATACAAGAAAACGAATTAACCAGGCATTACCAGCTTTATCGCCCTTAGCTCCACTGACACCCGGCGCCACAGAGGGCGCCACAGAGCGCGCATCAACTGCTTCCGATGAACTCATCAGTGAATTGCGACTGCTACGAGAGGAGATGAGAGCAGCTCGTACAGAGATGCAAGAGTTTCGGAGTGCAATAAGCAGCCTTACCACTGCAGTACAGGTATGCAACCACCGTATCGACGAACTGGCTGCAAGGGTGGATGTAGTGGAATGTCAACGCGGGGATACCATTAACTCGGCCGCTTTAGAGCAAAAAATCGCAGACCTTAAACTAGATCTAAATGACCGTGACCAGGAACTGCTATATAACGACTTGGAAATAGCAGGAATACCAGAAGAAAAAAATGAACGTTGCTGTCACATCGTTCTTACCATGGCTCAGAAACTTGGCGTTGGGTTGGAGGAACGAGACCTAGTAAGTGTAGAGCGTGCGGGTCCCGTGCGACGTGCGCTGGATGAGAATACCCCGCCGCCTCGCCCGCGCCCCCTAGTGGTGAGACTAGCGCGCCGCGCGCAGCGAGACCAGCTGCTCGCCGCGGCGCGCGTTCGACGGGACGCGACTACTGCTGGCTTGGGGTTGAGCTCGGCCGCACAGCCTTTCTATGTTAATGAACGCCTTACTCCTACGAACAGGCAAATCTTTTACAAAGCACGCAGTGAATCATCACGCACACAGTGGAAGTACGTGTGGACCCGTGCGGGAAAAATATATGCTCGAAAGGAACACGGCGCGCCGCGACACCGCCTACGGTCAGAAAATGATATTGTCAAAGTTTTTGGTTAGCTATGACGTTCGTTCACTTCTTTATTATTTTAGGCGTCCGCTATAGATTGTATCGAATCCTTAATGCTTGTTTTTTTAGAAAGTGGCTTGGACAATACGCAAGTTCCACATTTAGGTTGATTCATAGTTTATGTTTGTTAATTGAAAGTCACGGTTTTATTTTATTACTGCGTGCATCTATTTTTCTGTTATTTTTAATTCATTTAAATTACTCAATTTTAAGTCTACTCAATTTTAATAGATTATTTCAATTCAAATATAGTCTTTGCCCGATGTTGCTTTGTACTATAATTTATTGTATTTCTTTAATAATTGTAATTGTTTTTGCTTTGTCAAATTTATATTTTTGTAATGGTATCACATACAATTTCACCCCGCGCAATCTATATTGTTTCATGCCATACACACACTTACGCAATTTTAAATGTCTGACCTTACTAGTTGTAAGAATTCCACTGACATATTGTAATACCATAGACTGGCGTCACTTAACACTGCTTCGACGACTGTTGTTACACTGTAAGCATGCTCAGATTACGTACTCGTTTGTCCTTCAATTTTTGAAATCTAGACAACTATCAGTTGGTTTATTAAATCCCGGATCTCTTGGCACAAAGCACGAAGAATTTTTGGTAGCTATGGAGCGATGTAATGTAGACATTATGGCCATCAATGAGACTTGGCTTAGAGAGGGTGAGGAAGGGCGCGCGCCTGCACCTCCCGGCTACCGCTTGCGCCACGTCCCACGGCCGGCCTCTGTCCGCTCCCGAGGTGGTGGTGTTGGGTTTTACATTAAGCAAGGTATTAACGCACGGCTTATTAACCTCCCAACCACGTCAACGGTTGAACAGATGTGGCTAAGTCTTAACATAAACGGTGTAAGGTTGACCATCGGTACAGCATACCGTCCACCTTGGCTTGATATTGACACATTTATAGATGCCCTAACCGAATCCATCACATCTCTTAGTAAATTTGATAAATTACTTCTGCTGGGGGATTTTAATACGAATTTATTAAATATACAAGATCCTAGTGCAAGGAAACTGACGGAATTTCTTACATGTATGAATCTTACGCAGTATGTGGACCAGCCGACCCACTTTACGGATCACAGCGAAACATTGATAGATGTAGTGTGTTCCGATTCACGTATTTCTCAGTTACTAGTTGAGCACATTCCAGACCTTAGCAGACATGCCTTCATTACTTGCAACTTAAATATAAGGAGAGACAAACCGCCTCCTAAATGGATAGTCTACAGGCCTCTAAAAGACATCAACTTTTTGCAGTTCAATAAGGATGTTGCTTCTATTCCATGGTATGACTGTTATGGTGATAATGTTAATGCCATGGTGGGCATGTTTAATGACTACATAATGCAATTGTTTGATAATCATGCTCCATTTAAACGTGTATATATAAAATCCCACTCATACCCGTGGATAACATACAATGTGAGGGAAATGATTAAGTTGAGGGATAAAGCACACGCTAGATTTAAATCGACTAAATTAGAAGTACACAAGGCATATTATAAAGAGTTGAAATCCGTCGTAAATCTGGCTATACACAGTGAGAAGTCAGCGTACTTTAACCAATATATTAATAACAATTCAAAAAGTCCTCGTGTATTGTGGAAACATATAAAGCGAAACATAATAGATTTTAAAAAGAAAAACTTTGAACTTCCCCCCCACTTATGTTACCCAGATACCATAAATGAGAATTTTCTGAATGTTCCCGGAAGCAATGATTCGGATTCTTCCGTCGTTGATTATCTTAATTGTAGTAGATTTGGCCCAACTGTGTTCTCACTCAAACCTGTTACCGAAGAAACTGTAGGTAGCATTATCAAATCTATTAAAACAAATGCACAAGGTACTGATGGAGTTACACTAGATATGATATTGCTGACATTGCCATACACATTGAACATAATTACTGCCATAGTAAACAAATCTATAGAAACCGGTATTTTTCCCCATCAGTGGAAAACAGCCATTGTCAAACCAGTTCCAAAGACGCAGCATCCTGTTGAATATAAAGATTTACGACCCATTAGCATTCTCCCATTCCTCTCTAAGATAGTTGAGAAAGCTGTGTGTACTCAAATTAACGAATATTTAGAAACGTGTAACATTCTGCCGGTGAAACAGTCTGGTTTCAGGAAGTGTCGTAGTACTGCAACCGCTCTATTGGACGTAGTGGATGATGTTCTCGCAGCGCAGGATATTGGTAGGGGCACTATTTTGGTTTTGTTAGACTATTCACGCGCCTTCGATACTATAAACCACACGGTTCTTTTGTCAAAACTAGGTTATTACGGTTTTGATGCAATGTCTTTGAAATGGTTTGCAAGCTATCTATCTGAGCGTACACAGTATGTTGAAGTTCGAAATGAAAACGGCTCTACATCTTGTTCCACCACCTTACAAGTAGTCAGAGGGGTCCCACAAGGATCTATACTAGGACCGATACTCTTCGTATTGTACACTGCAGACATTGTACGCAACATTGAGAACTGCAACTACCATTTATACGCAGACGACCTCCAGATGTACACTTCTTTTAGGCCTGATGAAACAGTTTCAGCTGTAGATAAATTGAATGAAGATTTAGATCGCGTGGCTAACTGGAGTGACAGACATAACCTTGTCTTGAACCCGAAGAAATCAAAATTTATCATTCTAGGTTCCAAAAATGTCACAGCTAAGATTACCGCTCAATCTCCACATATTTCTATGATGGGTAATTGTTTAGAGAACGTGCCACAAGCTCGAAATTTGGGTCTTCTCATGGACGGAAGGTTGCAATTTGAGGGACACATACTGGAAATCATGCGTAATTGCTTCTACAGACTCAAGGTTCTCTACCGTGTTCGTGATTGCGTAGATGTAAAGACGCGAATTGAGTTGTGTGAATCGCTGATCCTATCGAAATTAAATTACGCAGATACTGTTTTCGGAGGTTGCCTTCTAGAACGTATAAAGAAATTGATTCAGCGTATTCAAAATGCATGTGCCCGTTATTGTTTTCCAGTTCCCCGACGTTCACACATTACACCTATTCTGAACCGTAATAATCTGTTAAACATGTCCGCTAGATACACCTTGCACTTTGCGTCATTGCTCTTTGATATTATTAAAAAACAAGAACCTTCTTATCTATATAACAAATTGAAATTTACACAGCGAAAGATGAGGGTTGCTCCACGCTTGATATGCCCTCAACACAGCACGGCTGCCTTTCGTGGTAGCTTTCGCTATGCTGCCACGAAATGTTGGAACAATCTGCCGCCACCGATCAGAAACTCTAAATCTGTTGCCTCCTTTAAACACCACCTCAGGATATATCTGATCGAAAAGCAAATGTCAATGACATGAGCAGACGTGCCTTGTCTGTTTTAAAATTTTAGATAATTGCAAACAATAAATTATAAACCATTACCTACTTAAAATATTCACACAATCTCACACACCCACCATACATAAACATTCGCTCGGAACACTGTCATACATAAATTCAGAAAAAATGTACCTACCTTTAGATTGTTATTGTTTTTCACATTAATCTCATTAGTATATTTCGATGTATTTACTTGAAATGCTAAAATTTTGTTTTTATTTTTTTTGTTCGGTGACTCTCTCTACCTCAATGGTTTCCACAGAAAACCAGCGTCATGGCAACCTTTGCTATGGCAAAATAGCTGAGTGGCAACCATTTTGGTATCATATCACAGTATTGCTCCTTATTACTAATTGTATGTAGTTTCTATTATTTGTGATATGAGCCAAATAAATACTTTTTCTTTCTTTCTTTCTTTTCTATTAGGTGAATATTCACCTACCACCATTATATTTGATATTCACTTTATACTTTTGATCTGAACACACTAACAACATCTTTTTATTACTCTACACACTAACAGCAGTATCAACATTACATCTTTTTAAATATTGTTGTCTATTTTACTATGCAAAATCGCTCTGTAAAAATCACAAAAAAGGATTTCTAATAGCAGGGTATTCATCTCACCAAGTTTTCCCAACAATCTTAGCACAAAAGCTAAACATTTCTCGTACACTATGTAACCAGTATAAATCAGGCGTTTTCAGCAGGGCTGTCAAAACATCCCAACAGAATACTGCCCCTCTAGCATGTGCAACAAAACACGATATGATATAGCGATTTATCGCATATTTTTTGTCAAAATATTAACTTTTATCAAAAAAGCGAGCATAACTGTGACGTCGCCGGCACGGACATGCTCACTGTTTCAATAAAAGTTCAAGATGGCGGCTATGTTATCATATTTTTAAAGTAAATAGGCGATAAATCGCTATATCATATCGTATGATATCGTGTTTTGTTGATCGTGCTAGAGGGGCTGGAGTCACTATGATGGCACAAAAGATAGAGTAAAACATAAATTAATTATAAGAATTATATGCCAGGCAAGTAATTCATATATCAAAGTATAACAAAGCAAGCAGTCGTAGCAGTAGGCTGGTCAGATTTGCCGAAAAACAGACGTGTTCTTCGACCACGAGGTCTCCACTCAGATTACGAGGTTATCCACTCAAAAAGACAATGACAGTGTTACGATAATATTCGCTAAGCTGATGGGAGCGGATGAAAAAAAATGCTGTTTATCGGGCTTGTGGCGTGCATTAGGGAAGTCACATGTCCAGCAGTGGACTGACGTGGAATGATTTATCTATCGTTATAGGCTCGAAGTAAGTAATTCCCATCCATAAGTTTGAGTTTTTTTTCTAATTTGTCTCCATCGAACCTATCAATGTTCTCATTCAAGGAAATTGTAAACAATTTTTCAGGCGATTGTGTGTCGTGGGTGGTAAAGTAGTAATTATACTTTATAATACTTATTTATTCATTACATAGACCATTTTACACGTCCCTAAAGAAAGCGTTACCCAAATCATAATTTGTCGTAGTCTGACACAATGTAAGTGTCCATTTTTATTGATTCTGTTTCTTACTTTTTTACAATGTTTTTTTTTAATGTAAATTTGCATGAATTCCATATTAAACTAGTTTTACCATGAAAGATTTAAGAAAACAATGATGATGATGAATGATTTAAGAATTCAAATATTTTTGTGTTTTACTGTTTATCTGTTGATTTTCCTTATAATAAACCAGTGGCTGCCCGTCCGAGACTTGGTCCACATGGTCTTTCAGAAATCTTGGACAGAAGCCAGAAGCTAAATGAATAAACAAAAAGTGTCAACCATACCAGCACGCGTGACGAGCGTTTTATCGCTCGCTCGCGGGAGACTCGTCAAGTGAGAATTTATTGTAATGTCTCACTGCGTTTTTATTTTACGACAGTACGCTGGCTTGCTTTATGGGGCAGGGATCCTGTGATGTCTGTTTGAAGAGCTGTACTCTTGTTTGGCGCGCTATGGAAAAAGGACTATGCTCGGTGTTTCTTTCCGCGATCGAATCAGAAATGAGTAGATCCGTGAACTAACTAAAGTCGCTGGCATAGCCGAACGTATAAGCAAGCTAAAGTGGCAGTGGGCGGGGCACATATCACGTAGTACTGACGGCCAATGAGGCAGAAAGGTTCTGGAATGTAGGCCACGTACCAGCGTGGGACGTCCCCCTACAAGGTGGACAGACAACCTTGTAAAGGTTGCAGGAAGCCGCTGGATGCAAGCCGCTTCCAACCGGCCAATCTTGAAAGTGACTGGGGGAGGCCTATATTCAGCAGTGGATGTCCTTTGGCTGAAATGATGATGATGACTCGTGTTTGGGGTTTGAACTTTGACATCTGATTTTCCTAGTTTATTACGGCATTGATACTAAACTTGAGTGAGCTTAGGTTAGTTTGTGTTCCCAAACAGCAAAATTCTCATGGAAGTATTCAACCTATAAGACTAAACATCTTAAAATAATCTATATAAACGGTAACAGTATACCTTTATAGTATTTTTACGAGAGTAGCCAAATTTATACGCAGTATAAACACAGTTCCATAAACATTTCTAGGATTTCTACACAACTTAATATACATGCTACTAAGATATTATTAAGCCATATTTTACTGCTTGGGTTTTATATGAGTTATAGCGTATTACGCGGTGTAACGATATTTCATATATTTCTCAAATCCTGCTTTGTTTCGGAATTTCATCAATAGCCCTATATTCAGTTCAACGTTATATTTTTGTCCTGTAGTTATATTTTGAGTTTCATCTTTTTTATTCCGCATATTTTTGTTACTATACCTGTTGATATATTGTATGCTTAAACAACTTGATTGGTGTAATAGTGCAGTGATTCTATTCCCGATTCGGGTTAAAATAGAAAAGTAACTATTCTGAAATCGCTCGAAACTAGGTATGCTGGAAAAGACGCCTATCGGGTACATCGTAATACAATGATGTTAACATTCCTTACTTTGAGGCCATGGACATTATGGACATGCCAACACACTAGTTTTAGTATGTTGTTTAGCGGATATTTATTTAAATATCACACATAGACTTCCCCCAGTGACTTCCAGATTGGCCGGTTGGAAGCGGCCTGCATTCAGCAGCTCCCGGTAACTTCCTGGTTGTGGGTGGTGGTATATTGACTTAATTGTCACTAAATCTGTAACATGAAATGGTCCTTTTAACATTATCTTTAAATGGCTGAATTCTGCCGAGTATAAAATCGTGATTGCATAATATAAGGTCCGATTTTATTAGTGTTCATCCTGTTAACCTCTGATTATATAGGTGAAAAGCAATCGTAAAAACCAACTTTCAAATGTATATCATAAAAACAAACAAAGTTAAAAATACATTACAAAAGAACAACATCGACTTCATATTTCATAAACTCGTCCTATCTTCAACTCTTTCTCGCTCTGTACAAGGGGAACGAATAAGACGGATTATCAGATGGTTAAATGTACCTAAGATAGGACGAGTTTATGTAATATGAAGTCAAGCAATATGTTGTTGATTTTGATTTTTAACTTTTTTGTTTTTATGATACACATTTGAAAATTGGTTTTTACGATTGCTTTTCTCCTATATAGTCATAGGTGTTATGTATGTGCGCGGGAGTCGAAGAAGGGAAACAACCGGTACGTTCAATCTCGTATATTCGACTGGCGCAGCCAGCCGTTATTTAAAAATCTATATCTACCGCTCATTGCAACGTAATAAAACAAACAGAGAATACCCTACAATTACAACATCCCTCCACCTTTACTTTAAAAAAACTTCTTATAATCTACAGCTGTCCTAGTTCGCTTAGAACGTGTGGTGACTTCTTCTTGCGGTGTGGTACCCGGCTCGCGCTCGGCCTCTAGCGTCGCCGCGGTGACGTCATTAGGCTGGCCGCTCTCAACACCGCAGTTAAACCAATTGTCAAGGGGGTTTTCACTTTGATTAGAGTCACTGACAAGGTTCTCGGGTTGAGTGTCCAAAACTGTGCTTGTAGAAGTTCCGACTTGACCGGGTTGTTCCTCGCTGCTAGCTGTTAGCACGGGTCTGCTCTGCTCCAACGGTAATAAAAATGCAGGAACAGTCTCTTCTGGTACTTCTCTTTGACATATATCATCTTCCTCCCCCTTATATCTCAACAACTGATTAGCATGCCTTTTCACAGGTTGGTCGTTGCCATACAGCCGCACCAAATATAACGATTTGCCAATTCTCTTGACTACCACACCACGAGTCCAGTAATGTTTTTGTTGGCTATAAAGTCTAACTAGCACTGTCTCGCCTATATTAAAGTCCACTTTCCGTTTGCCGCGATAGTTGTCACTCTGTAAGCACTGTTTGGATTTGACGCAACTGTCGAGTGCCATGTCTAATGGTGATGACGGACATGGTTTTAAAAGGTCGAACCGACATCTTAATTTGTGGCCAAATAATATCTCGGCGGGAGATCTGTTAGTAGTAGAATGAACTGAATTTCTGTAACTTAAAAGAAATTCATGTAACTTGATATTCAAATCTTTTAAATTATACCCCGACATTAATATGGTCTTAATAGCTTTCTTTATTATTTTTACATAGCTCTCAGCTTGACCGTTACTAGCTGGATTGTAAATAGGAGAAGTCAAGTGAGATATACCATTGCTAGAACAAAAACGTTTAAATTCACCTGACACAAAGGAACTGCCGTTATCTGAGCAAATCGTAGGTATTAACCCAAACCTTGCCATCACTTCGCTGCGCCAGGCAGGCTTCGCACGCACTTACGTGCCTCTCGATCGCGGCGGACATGCCCGGCCACCAAAACCTATCACGTGCTTCTTCTTTCATTTTTAAAATACCTAAATGGCCTTTATGCAATTCATTCAGTATTTTATTTTGTAAGCTATGCGGAATTACTAATTTATGGCCCCTCATAAGACAATTATTTTCTACTGACAACTCGAGTCTATGACTGAAGAATGTTTTATACCTATCATCAATTTTACTCGGCCATCCATATAAAACATATTGCACGACAGTTGAAATTAGCATGTCTCGCTTAACAGCCTCCTGAACGTCCGATAAGGACACAAAGGGTTCGCCCTCGTAAACAAACCGCACATACGCAGACTTATCAAGCGATGAGTCATCGCAGGTTCCCGAGTGCGCGTGAACAGGCGGCGAGGCTTCGTCGCTTACTGACCTACTTAAATAGTCATTATGAATACTACTAACATATTCAATTTTATAATTGTACGCAGATAGGAAAATTGCATAACGCTGAAACCTGTTTGCCGATATTTCGGGAATGCCCTTGTCTGGATTGAATATTGATATAGGAGGTTTGTGATCTGTTCTCAATGCAAAAGGTTTTTCGCGACCATAAAGATATTGATGAAACTTTTTTACGCCAAATATAATAGCTGTCGCTTCTTTTTGTATCTGACTATATCTTTTTTCAGCAGAATTAAGTGACCGTGACATATATGAAATAGGTTTTTCTATGCCATTTTCTATCTGCGATAAAGCAGCCCCTAGCCCATATGGAGACGCATCTACAGTTAGTATCAGCTCAGCGTTAGAATCAAAATGCGCTAAAATATTGTCAGATGCTAATTGACGCTTAATATTTATTACCGCTTCCTCGTGCTCTTTGGTCCATGACCAACCTACATTCTTCTGTAACAATTGAAACAGGGGACATACAATAGAAGAAGCGTTTTTAACAAAATTCCTATAATAATTTACCATGCCTAAGAATGACTTTAGCTCTGTGGTATTTTTCGGTACTCTCGCTTGTAAAATTGATTCTACTTTATCTGGCGATTTATGAGTGCCGTTACGATCTATGTGTGATGTGTCGTATGAAAATTTGTTTGGATTGATTAAAGATGAGTTTAACAATATATTTAAGCAAAAACACCTTAAAATAAATACAAATAAATGTAAATTCAGTGACTGGGCTACGACTGGAATTCATAAAAGTAGGAGAAACTTATATGAATTGTATGACCTAAAAGCGCAAACTCAAGACCCTAAAATTATTGAACATGTCAAAAAATACTCTAAAATCTTTAAAAAAGTATGTTCAGTGGCCAAATCAAATTACATTCGTGATACTATTGCTAGCTCCAAAAATAAAATAAAAGCCACTTGGAACATTATTAATAGAGAAACGTGCAAAACTAAACAATTAGATCGCACATTTAGCCTTAATGTTGATAATAAAATTATTAAATCCGACAACGAAGTAGCAAACGCGTTTAAGGATTTTTTTTCTACTATACCTATTGCCACAACTAGTAAATTAAACTCTTCACAAGGTCTTGCAGAAACTTTTTTGAAATCAAATGTCGAGGAATGCAGTTCTATTCTAAATTTCAGGCATATTAATCCCGAAATTATTGTTAAAACTTTTAGAGAGCTAAATTTAAAAAAAACAGAAGATTTATGGGGCATTTCAATTAATATAATCAACCATATAATTAATAGTATAGCAACGCATCTTGCTTGTATATTTAATCAGTGTATTGATGAAGGCTCATTTCCTAACTTAATGAAATACAGCAAAATCATACCAATATTTAAATCCGGAGATAAAAGTGATCCCTCTAACTATAGACCGATATCAATACTACCAGCTCTTAGTAAAATATTTGAAAAAATTGTGTTTAATCAACTCTTATCACACTTTAGAATGAACAATTTATTGCATGAGAATCAGTTTGGTTTTACCAAGGGTAGAAGCACAACTGATGCGGGAGTTGCACTCATTAAGCATATCTTCGATGCGTTTGAAAATAAGCAAGATGCTCTAGGGGTTTTTTGTCATTTGTCTAAGGCTTTCGATTGTGTAGATCACAAAACGTTATTAATGAAATTACGGCATTATGGTGTCTCAAATGAATCAGAAAAATTGTTAGAGTCATACCTCACGGATAGAACGCAAACAGTTAATGTCAATGGAACTGACTCTTCCGGGGCCCCATTATGCATGGGTGTGCCCCAGGGCTCTATATTGGGACCTTTATTATTCCTGATATATATAAATGACCTTCCTTACTTTATAAATATATAATATATTAATTGTGGATTGGCCATGTCTGTCGCAGAACCGACGAGAGGTGGAGCAGGAAGGTTCTCGAATGGAGACCACGCTTAGGCAAACGTAGTGTAGGACGCCCCCCGGCTAGATGGACCGATGACCTGAAGAAGGCAGCTGGCAGCGACTGGATGCAAAGGGTGGGAGATCGTGCGCTGTGGCGCTCCTTGGAGGAGGCCTATGTCCAGCAGTGGACTGCAACAGGCTGATATGATGAATTGTGGATTTATTCTATTGTAGACCGAGTTTCGAGGTGAACACTGAACACCCGTAAGCAATAATAAATGGTGACATAAACATTAACAAGTAACCGAATTTTAATGTAGATAACCAAAAATTGCAGTATTACTCGTACTACAAAAAAGGTTCTGCTTACGCGGCCTTTCATCATCATCATTTCAGCCACAGGACGTCCACTGCTGGACAAAGGCCTGCCCCAGTATCTTCCAGATGGTTCGGTTGCGCGCGGCCTGCATCCAGCGGCTTCCTGCAACCTTTACCAGGCTGATATGATGATGATGATGATGAAGTAGTATCTAAGCGAATAGCCAGCGAAAGCGACTTCATTTAGTAATAATAATAGCCATCTTAATCTGTCCACGTCAGCCCTCTGCTGGACATATGCCTCTCCCAAAACGTGCCATTGAGTCTGATCCTCGGCTATTCTTTTTTGAGCGTTGCCAACAGCAGAGCTATATCGACGCTTCAACATGTCAGAGGAAGTCCTACACTTCGTTTCCCAAGTTCTAGCCTTTACTCAATGACCTCTATCCCATCTATAGTACAAAAAATAGTTTCAAGGATAAGCAAACTAAAATATCAGTGAGCCTGGTAACATTTTCCGTAGAATAGACTCACAATAACATCTGGCTCGATTTTGTAACAAGTAAAATAATGTCGTACCTACGTCACAACTTTGTTCCAAAAATTGAAAATGCCAAATGAAAATGCGGAACCAAAACCCGAGCGAAATCCAGAGTTTTACATCCATCGACACTCCGTCACCCCTATGCTAACTAAAACATATTTCGCTTTGTCCCGACAATTTGGGACAGCCAAATAGTTGGTACAACAAGTTAACAAGTGCGGCGCGTCAGAGCATGTGATTTTAAAGGCAGGAAATTCGTACGTGACATAGCCGGAAAAGAAAAGACAGATAAATAAAAATGCACCAAAGAACATACCTATTATCATGGTCTCCGAGCACTAAGGATGCTAATTCCGAGATACCAATATTGTCCGAAAGGAATGGTAGGGTACAAAAAGTAAGATGTGTAAAAATTCTCAATACAGTCTATTTGCAGAGCGGTATCAAGGAGCATGTCAGCGGCTGTTGAAAATAACAAACCCTTGACTCGCTTAAGGCACCGGAGGGCACCGTAAGGTTTAAGTAGGTAGGCGGGCTCCTTCTGAACCCGGCGTCGCAAACACCCCTCCAGCCTATCCCCCGCGGTTGGAGGATAGTGCGTTAATGTATATCCGCATGCTTAAAAAAGGTTTATTTACAGAAATAAATTCATTTTATTGATTTTACCAGACCCGGTACCAGACAATGCATTTTGGGATGGGCGTTTTTCATCACATCCAGAACTTATAACAATATATTCAAAAGGCAACGCATAAAGAATAAAATGCGAATCTATTACTGGCTGTTTGTTTTTAACTTAAGTATATTAACTGCCTCCTATTTAAGGGCTGTCGATTTTTGTAAAGATATTATTTTTAAATGACTGGCTGTTTTTTTCCAACTTTGCCTTTACAACATAATTAAAGCAGTCTTTGTGCTGTCTAAATTATAATGACCCGTTTTCTGTTGGGGTAAATGAACACTGGACGTTCGGATTAATACTATGTAACACGTATTTTCTATCATAAATTATAATAAAGAATATTTAAAAAGACAAGTAGCAGTGGGCTGGCCACTGGTGGTTGTTGAATAGAGACTAGGCCTTGGCAAACGTTGTAAACAACAAGGACGGCCCCTAGCTCGATGGACCGACGACCTTAGAAAGATGGCTGGCATTAACTGGATGAAAAGAAGCGGGAGATCATAGTCTTTGGCGCTCTTTGGGAGGGTTATACGTCCAGCAGTAGACTGCAATAGGCTGAGATGATTATGATGATGATGATTTTTTCTAATTTGTCTCGAGTCTGGGATGGGCTGGATGATACCTAATTCCTTACTTCGAAAACAGGCAGTTGGTTTTTGGGCTGGCAAATATTCAAATATTTATATTAAAAAACATGACATCTATTCAATTCTGTTGAACCATTTTCAAGTGAAGTGACCCACAAAAACCAGTAAGCGGTTTAACCCTGACTTATAACAGAAATTTGACAATCACAAGCCTCTTCATTCAAACGCCAATTTGCCTACGGAACCCTATTACCCCCCATCCCCCCATCCGGCCGAAGCCTAGATCTAATGAAGCGATTCATCTGCAATTCAGCAGTTCGGCCTAGAAATTGGACTATTGAGGAGCAATTGTACGATGTTCTTAAGTAGGACTGCAGAATGTTTACTAAGCTGGTAATAAAAAATCAATCGGTCACCAGGAAGGGGGTAATTTTAATTCCTAGGTTTGGAATCCACAATATACCACGTAAGCTAAATAAAACTGTTTAAAAAGCAGGAGTTTACACTTTTATTACTTTTGGTGTAACACTCTCCTGCTCAAAAACAACTTTTTTTAACTGATGAACATAGAATTCCTTGATAAAAAAACAAACACCAGGGTTTCGTAGCCAGCTGAATATCCTCCGTTGCTCAGTTATAAGCGCAATCGCCGTGTTAGCGAATGGATATAGTTTCGATTTACATCACAAACTCATGATTTTCAACCGACTCCAAAAAAAGAGGAGGTTCTCAATTCAATTGAATGTTTTTTTTAGATTGAATATTATCTACCCTGAAAAGTATTTAGTGCTTGACTTGCTAAAGAACATCGCAGGTAAATCTAACAGTTTAGCGTCACAATGAACAAATCTTTCCTTCGCCGCGCTGTGTGCTCAAGAACAATTCCTTTACTTGTAATTACCACCTTCACTTCCTTGTTTCAACCAACAAAGGGCAGTGCCAAGTTAACAGCAATAACTTTGCAAATGAGGAACCTTTAGATCCATTTATTTTAGCTAAGTGACTGCACTACATTTTGATAGCGAGAGCGGGTGCATAAGCGGTAGCGATGCAATGAGATCCTATAAAATAATTGACTAAATGCTTGTTTGTACCACATGTGATCTGTTTCATTCATAATATTGAGATCCCTTTTACGTGTGCAATATAATGATTTTCGTTTTACAAGATAATTAAGTTTAATTCTTTTATTTGTGTTAAAATCCTAATTACATGATAAGATTTAGGATCCGTAGTTGGTGGTAAATTCCCGATTGCGTGAAATTAAAATTTAAAAACATCGCATCTTTTAATATTTTACACTATACTAGAATGTGTTGTAAAAGTAATCTTATCGTAGATTCCAAATCTACTCAGTCAATCTGTACCGTCACACTATCAAACATAGGCTTCAGATGATATTAATTTCAGCTTAACACGTAAAGGGATTGTAATACAAAAGACAGGGACGGGCACTGATCCTAGCCCATTAACTGATAATCTTTTTTGACCGGCACCCTTTTTTCCAAAAAAAAAATGCAATTAGCAATAATCGCGCTGTCATCGCCCAATTGATGCTTAGTGTCAAAATCTATTTTCAATACTGTCAGTAGCTTTTTTTTTGTTTTTGCTCTTTTATCGCTATCGCATTGCTTTTTCAAGATACGCGATAAAGGTGCAGATCTAACCTCTATGTTTTTAATTGAAGATAAATAACACTTGAAAAAAATCATCGACCTCAGGTGGGACTCGAACCCACGTCCCATCGCATACCGGGCGAGTGCTTTGACCACTAAGCTACCGAGGACGTCACGTGACAAGATGAAATTCCTCAAGTGTTCTTTCTCGCTGTCAAAGCCAGCGTATTCTGATCAATGTTGTAGCTATATGTATAGCTGAGTAGTATACTACCGTCAACACCCTATAGAAATATTTTTACAAATATTTGACTATTGGTTAAGATCAGAAATGCTTAAACATTGTAAATTTTTGTTTTTAGCAATTCAATGCAAGGTTTTAATTGAAGATAAATAACACTTGAAAAAAAAATCATCGACCTCAGGTGGGACTCGAACCCACGTCCCATCGCATACCGGGCGAGTGCTCTATGTTTTTCTCCGCTACCGCTTGTCTTTGGTGAATCTCGAAGTAATATCCACGGAGACACGTCTAAACTTCTGGGCAGAGACAAATTTCCCAAAACTTCCGTCCGCAGCTTCGGGCCTACCGGAAAACGCATTACTCTATTTTATGACTTTTGTTATGAAATCCCCTTTTAATTTTCCACATTTTTGTTTGAAACGTATTAATCTTTTGAATCTTGTTTGGTTGTTCTTTGAATGAATCTCCGTTTATTATTTTGTTTTTCTCTTGTGTTGTCTTGAGCAATGAACGTTAAGTAATGTGTTTTTTTTCTTAACGTTTCAGTCCATTTTACGATTCATCATTGATTTTGGACTGGGTCTATGTTGTGGTCGTATTATTTGGTATTTAATGTAGATCGTCTGATTCGTATTTGAATAATGCTTTTTAATCGTAAGAGAGATTTAAATGTTTCGAGCAAATACCCAAAAAAGAGATGTCATTGTTCTAAGCTTATTTCTAAATAAAGAGACAAAATAAAAGTCCCAAATCGATTGTCTAAATTATTGAAGAATTCAATGACAATATTTATTTGTGTAAAGGCTAAAACTTGGACAGACGACCTGGTAAAGGTTGCAGGAAGCCGCTGGATGCAGGCCGCGCGCAACCGAACCATCTGGAAGATACTGGGGCAGGCCTTTGTCCAGCAGTGGACGTCCTGTGGCTGAAATGATGATGATGAAAGGCCGCGTAAGCAGAACCTTTTTTGTAGTACGAGTAATACTGCAATTTTTGGTTATCTACATTAAAATTCGGTTACTTGTTAATGTTTATGTCACCATTTATTATTGCTTACGGGTGTTCAGTGTTCACCTCGAAACTCGGTCTACAATAGAATAAATCCACAATTCATCATATCAGCCTGTTGCAGTCCACTGCTGGACATAGGCCTCCTCCAAGGAGCGCCACAGCGCACGATCTCCCACCCTTTGCATCCAGTCGCTGCCAGCTGCCTTCTTCAGGTCATCGGTCCATCTAGCCGGGGGGCGTCCTACACTACGTTTGCCTAAGCGTGGTCTCCATTCGAGAACCTTCCTGCTCCACCTCTCGTCGGTTCTGCGACAGACATGGCCAATCCACAATTAATATATTATAATTATTATAATTATCCCAAAACTATATTACATCGGCCTTGACATAAGGTTGTAGGTAAAGTTGAAATGGC
This sequence comes from Anania fuscalis, assembly GCA_950371115.1. Lineage (NCBI taxonomy): Eukaryota > Metazoa > Arthropoda > Insecta > Lepidoptera > Crambidae > Anania > Anania fuscalis. Next base: position 12,668,056 of record OX493344.1, read on the forward strand.
AGCCATTCATCAGCGAATGGCCTTTCTAAACAATCAGCAAACTGCGTAATTAGCCAAAAGTTTCCTTGGCCGATAGGGAGAGTAATTAGCAGCGATTTTGTGATGTAGGTAGTAGTAGGAGCATCTGAAAAAAAAACACACAATTTAGATGTTGCTCCCATACTAAAAGCGGTACCACAACACCCAGACCCAAGTGAATAAAGAAACGTTCTTTTTTTACATTGAAACGACCGGGAATCGAACCTGGGACCTCAGAGATGACATCGCCAAGTCCGGCATGATTACCTCTCCGCTACGGAGGTCGTCTAATAAACAACTGCTCAAGAGAGCAGCTGCCTGTCGATTCTGTAAATAAAACCGCGCTCACTTCGTCGCTGCACTCGCTCATCAACGAAAATATTAGGAACCTTCTTACTAACAAGATAGAGGCTATGTTCGTTTGTACGGCTAAGTCGAGTTTTAGAGCGAGTCCGTAGCGTTTTTCTTAGAGAATCGACCGGCTGATCACGTGGTTTTGAGGAGTGTCCTATTCTTTTGTACACCCTGTCTAAGCTAGCACTACTTAAATGAAATTCTAAAATAGAATAGTTTGAAAATACATTTTCCTTGATATCTAACGCGACAGAAAACTGAAAACAGTACGAAACTCGAAGAATTGAGTCGGAACGTTGTTATTGATAACTTTATTTACCAGACGATTGAGAAATCATTTCGCCGGTACAAGGAACAGTGCAATTTATATCTCGCACAAAAATAATATTTGTATTAAAAATAGTTAATACATAAATTTGTTTCTGTGGTGGATCATGAAAGACCATGCTCCTTGAAAGACCATATCATATTATTTTATGAAGCATAAAAGGCAAATTCAAAAGACGATTTGGTGAAGGTCGCGTGAAGCCGCTGGATGCGGGTGGCACAGGACCGCGCTTTGTGGACGTCCTTCGGCTGATGGATGATGGATGATGGATAGATGGATAGAAAGGCCAATTATAAAAAAATCGTAGTTATTGCTCTGTGTTGACAAGTTCCTTAAATTCGTGTAAATTTATGTAATTTATTTATTTTCTTTGTGCTAGCACCATCAAACTTATGAAAACAGACACGGCGGTGGATTTGTTTGTTTCATTTCTACAATAAAATAAACAAATAATATCTGTTTATTCGTTAGAGTGGCCTCCATAGTTAACCCACCTTATTTGTATTCGACCAAAGAAAAAACCAGCCAAATGCGAGCAAACTCGGTTACGTACAATATTTGACACTACATATATTATTTTAAATGTACCTATGTCACTTAACACTGTATGGTGCAAGTACAACTTAGCGTAAGTCCAGCTTACACTTGGCCGGTTTTATTAATTTTAGTTTAACTTAGGAGTAAGTTTAAAAAGTTCAGGTTCCATTATATTCTACTACTAGTGTACTACATGTGTTATTAAAAATGCAAATTAATTTTCATATTACTTATTAAGAAAGCATGAAGTATATTAATATTCTTTTTAAAAAGCAAACAACGCCAAAAAACATGTTTTTGTAACTCTTTAGGTACAAAACCGTACAACAAAACAAAACTTCAAATAGTCATACCGTTACAGGTAACGGTATGACTATTTTATGTTTTATTATTACCACTTCAGGGATTGTGTCATATTCTTATCAAGGACTTCTGCGGCTTGGCGTAGGTACCTACTGAAATAACAAATCAACTGAACTACTGATAGTAAAATTTTCCTGAAAACGTCACTACCTAAACCACAGTCCAAAGTTTATTACTACGAACTACGTGGGCGCATTAGTAATAATAATAATTCCAAAACCTCTTCTCAGTCCCCTTCGCAAAATGACCTTTGCGAAGGCCTAGGCAATGAAGAAGTTGCTAAAATAATCAATAGTATGCGGCACACACACACCAGGTATTGACCAAGAAGTCACGGAACTATTTAAAGCTCTACCCGACGAGATGTTCACAGACCCAATGGAGCACTTTAGGAATGCATGGCGAAGCAATATCATACCATCAGCCTGGACGCAAACCGTCCAAATTCCGATTCCAAAAAAAAAACGAACCCGAAATCAACTAACGAATATGAGCGCATTTCGACATGCTGTACCGTACTGGCTATAGAATATACGCCAACTTTATTCTGTCCCGTCTTGATAAATTGACCAAAAGCCTAGGCAACTATCAAGCAGCCTTCCTAGAAAATAGATCTACCGATGATCATATTTTTACTCTCCGTAGAATTCTCGACGAGAAATAGCGGGAAGGCACAAAAACATACGTCATGGCAATCGACATGGAACAATCTTTTGATACCGCAAACTTAAATGCATTGAAAGACATCCTCGTGCCCAGGACTAATAAGACTTTTACCAATAGGATTATAAAAGCTTGTATGAATGAATCAACATGCATAAGGTGGTTTGGACAACAAACACGGTTTATTAACAAAGGCAAAGCAGTCAAAAAAGGTTGCCTACTGTCACCCCGTCTCTTTACCATTCTCATTGACGACGTTTTAAAAACTCTAAAAGAAAAAGTACCATTCCTTCATCTCAATCAAGACCTTATATTATCCCTACCGATATGCCTATCATTTGCTGACGATATAATTATTTTAGGAACAAACTTTAGACAACTACAAATAATTTTAATCCCGACTCAAAGAACTCCTCCTTACTGTTGGACTAAAAATCAATACCACAAAATCGAAAATCTTGATCCGTGACCCGACAAATACCTGCAGGCGCACTCAAATACTCCAAATTAGAGATGGTACTAATATCCAACCAGTAGAGGAGATAAAATAGCTCAGCACTTACATAACATCAGGGCACAGCAGAAGAGAAACAATAAAAACCCGCTGCAAGCAAGGAGCTAAAAACTCCAAAATTCTAATCCCTTTTATTAGAAAAACCAAGATGCAATGGCAACTAGCAAGACTATTGTATAAAATGATCATTGAGCCTACAATGACGTATGTACTAAAGGCCGCCGCGCTAACCAAAGCAAACCGATCCATGCTTAGACGGTACGAGCGGATCATTTTAAGAGACATACTTAGCCACAGCAAATCTCCACCGAAAAACCAAAAAGTACACCAACTTCTGATGAGCAAGAAAATAAAATTCCTCTGACTGTGTTACTACGGTCATATATTACGGCGAACGAAGCTGCACGTACTCCACAGCGCTATAAAACTCAAAGCAAATAGGCTAAAGATTGGCAGGCCCATATTTACGTGGAAGGACTCGCTCTCACATGATCTGAAATACTATAATAAAACCCTAATAGAATGCCGTAAACAAAAAGGAGATGAGACAAGCAGCTCAAACAATATTCGAAACAGAAGAAACTGACAGTGAATCTGACGCCAGCAGCTCATACGAAACAACAACACTTATGAAATAATGACGCAGAAAAACTAGCAAGCCAAACTAAGTAAAAAGATTACATAATAATCAGGAAAAAACCACAACACCCAAGGCCAGATTGCCCAACCCATCATCATCAACGCTCAATCCTAAAAACAATAAACCCGTCTTTACCCATTTTCCTATACCAGGCTCAGGATGCATATCTACTTGGTTGTGGTCGATTGGTTTCAGCCGACTTGCGCGGTCGGTTGGCTGGTCGGCCGTCCTATCCCATCCCAGAGCGTGTCCCTCCTTATAAAATGTGCTACCTGGTATGCCGGTTTGACCGGAGCAGGCTTTGATCCTGGCTGGGCTAGTACCTCGTATCGTATCGTATCGTATCGTAACCTCTTCTTAGTCCCCTTCGCCATCTTGACATCTATGAAAACACCTTTAAGTTATGACATGCAAGATTTCGATACTCAGCACTTGTCACGTCATCAGGAAGTTCTTGCATGACGACACCTCTTCCATCACCAATTCTGAAATTATATTGGACCGCCTAATTTTTTTTTTGTTCTGTCCCTATGTCGAATGGCCGACTAGTAGAGAATGCCTTATGTTAATAAAGCTAGCAATAAAGTTGAATATAATAATAAATCCATATAAGCTATATCATGTGTCGTGTGGTGCCGGCACGTTAAAAGAATTGCAGCACCCCTTCTCTTCCTATGGGTGTCGTAAGAGGCGACTACAGGAGAACCGCCACATGAAGAGCGGCAGCAGCGTCTCCTCTCCACCATTGGCCAAACTGCGATCGCCAACCCGCCTGCCAAGCGTGGCGATTATGGCAAAATCCTCCTTTTGGAGAGGCCTGTGTCCAGCAGTGAAGTGGAGGCTGGTGATGATGAAGCTATATCAGTTTATATAAGTAAATCATACGTTTAAGTCAACCTAATCAAAAAGATAAGGCTGATTAAATGCCACTTTTTGACACTCGCAAGGGATAAAAATCTATAGAGTAGTACTTCTCGTTGACCTCATCAAAGAATCATGACATTAGCGAGGAGAAAGAAATTGGTAGTTACTGATTAACATATTTTTTGGAACACACTAAGGGACTGCTCCTACTATCAGCAAGGGACGGCAAGGCATTTTTGTGTACCTTAACTTAATAAATTGACGACCTCCGTAGCCCAGAGGCGAGCACGCCGGACTATATGGCGTCGACATCTCTGAGGTTCCGGGTTCGATCCCCGGTCGGGTCAATGCAGGAAACGAACTTTTTAAATATTGTCTCGGGTCTGGTTGTTGTGTTACCGTCGCTGTTTCTGATTGCTATAACACAAGTGCTTTTGCTATTAACCTTAAGATCAGAGCAATGTATGTGATCTTGTCCATTATTAAATTATAAACATATTATAGCACTTGGGTTAAAATTGCAATGATATTGCAATGGTCCCAGCAAGCCGCGATATGCTTAGGAATACTGCATTATTAATTGCAACCTTAGCGTCATGTTTACTAATATTTTTTACTAGTTATAATTTTTATATGTGTTTGTCTATTGCTACGGTGCCGCACGCACTCATACGCATTCATCGGCCTAATAGTTAAAAGTAACGTGCGAACCCCTAATAGCCCAGTCGATTTTAAGACGTTTCCCTTGACACCTTACAAGATTGACCGAGCATTTATCTCCACGTGTTTCCTTTGGGAGCTCCCTACAGACTTTCGGACCTGTATATCGTGCCTGTGAAGTGTTTCCTGAACCCTGGATATTGTACCGGCAAGTACCTAGCTAGTGCTCAGACTTTGACTGCCTTTGACCATTTTTCTTTCCATATGTATTTAGCCCCACGTGTGAATCCACTGCCGATCTTTCAAACATGTCATAATAAAAAACCGGCCAAGTGCGAGTCGGCCTCGCGCACGAAGGGTTCCATACCATTATCTATAAAAACGGCAAATAAAATCACGTTTGTTGTATGGGAGCCCCTTTAATATTTATTGTATTCCGTTTTTTAGTATTTGTTGTTATAGAGGCAACAGAAATACATCATCTGTCAAATTTTCATGTCAATCTCAATGTCATTCTCTAGCTGTCACGGTTCATGAGATAAAGCCTGGTGACAGACGGACAGACAGACAGACAGAAAGACGGACAGCGGAGCCTTACTAATAGGGTCCCTTTACCTTTTGGATACGGAACTCTTATTAGTTCATTATTTGATTTGATTTGATTAATAATCGTCACCTAAAAACTCCTTGCCGTGCCGTGCGCATAGTGGGCGCAGTCCCTAAGGTAAAGATCGATCGAAGCGACAAAAATCGTCGATTCTAATTTACATTACATATCTGTGTAAGGAACCCTCGTTGCACTGTTCTGCCTAGCGCATGGCCCAATTATAATTACCAATTTTCTATCGTATGTTCATGATAGATTCTGAAACATTGATTAGTAAACGCTGGCTTCAGTAGAAAAACACTTAAGATAACTAAACTATATACTTCAGACGCGTAAATCTGTATGTCAATACTCGTATGATAATATATCAAAATAAACTCTGTAACATTTGTTCGAAATAAAAACTTTTGACGTGGGTTCGAGGTAGTCGATTTGTTTTTTAAATTTAGTTAGGGATTTTTTATTTTTATTAAATGACTTTTTAAGAAAGTTAAATAATAAAAATTAAACATTCCTATTGCACGGTAAATATACGGTTCAAACGCAACCTCCACTATGTATTTGGTAGCACCAAAATGAAAAATTAATAAAAAAAACATGCAAAAAATTGTACTTCCATTAGGCTATTATTCGATTGTAATATTGGTCTCATTTATAAGGACGATTAAAATTAAATTTGGAGCGTAACCAAATCAAATCAACTTCATAATAATAAACATAGAAATTTACGTTTTCCCTATCCTATCATACTATACAAGGAAAATTATTGTTAGAATTATTGCATAGGTAATTGATACTGGTAGTGTTTGATTAATTAAAAAAAAAACGAATTTCTCGTATACTTAAAACTTGTTTGCCAAATAGCAACTGTAATATAAGAGTCAATAATTAAAACTATTTTCTTGTAAAAAAAATAATTAACACGTTTATTATACACTTAAATAGCGGTAAATCTTTATCATTAGAAGCCAAAATGTCAAAAAAACTCATAAAATGACTCGTCACCTGTACCTAGAGTAAATTCTTTTTTTTTTAGATATTCCAATCTAAAAGATTGTGACTTTTTCGGCCTTTGTCCGCAAAATGACAAATTTTTAACAATACAGGTTCTTAATCGGGGAGAATCACAAGAAGAGTGCATGTTAGAAAAAAAAATGGTAAAACAAGCTAGCATTAGAAAAACATGAAAAATCGAGGTACAAGCAACATTTGTTGATACGACCAGAGAACCATCTAAAAGGCTTAACTGGCTAGGACCTTCTATATCATGAATTCTGTCGTCCCGCTCATATGTGTAGCTTTGTGAATATCTAAAATGATATTGCTGGTATGCAGTTAATTTGAGCTCCGCTCCGTAGTTACCACTCAGCCATTTTCCCTCCCAAGAGTCCATAACCACAACATAATATGATAAAATATAATATGTGCAGTCGGGAAAGCTGTCGCAAAATACAGAGTGAATAGAATACAGGGTGGAGCAAAACTTTAACCATGGGATAGTCAGTTCCTACTATTGAAAAAAGCTAGTTTAACACTTAAGAGAGATAATTGTAATAATGAAAAAAAAACTAATATTTTTTAAAAGTTGATATATTTTATTTTGCACACCTTAAATACCTAAGTGTTACCGATAATGTTTAAATAACATTATCTTATTTTTCTTCAGTATCGTCCCCTAACAAAGTTGACTATCTTCGTTGAAATCAATAGTTTGCTTACTGCTGCGCTGAACAGCTCCTACTGCTAATTATGAAGCAATTTTATCAAATCTAAAGAAAGAGCACTTACTTGCCTAAGTATATAATTTAATAAAGAATTTTAACAAAAATGTTCTTGTAGTTATTTTAAATAACTTGAAATCATTATACATGAGCACGCTAGTATACAATTTACGGATATATATGACATACTTAAGTGTTTTACACTATACTTAATCACCCTGTAAAATTTCATTATTTTAATTACTTTCTTTTAGTAAGTAATCAATAAATAAAGTCCGCTCCTGCAAAAGCCGCAGAAATGCGGGAGTTCAGAGCGACTGCCATTTTGGCGGGGCGGCCATTTTGTTTGCGTGTTTAGCGAGTTTTGGCGGGAAGAATCTTTTGTCATAATAAAGTCAAATCCAGCAGTCACTGTAGTGTTGCTTTACGCTGTCGATAGCACTGATCAAATAATACTACGTAGAAGATAGCGAAGTAGGAATATCGAAGAAAGTAAACGTCACTTACTTCAATTGATTGGAAACTTTTTCGTCGAGTGACAAAAAAAAAGAAAAGAAAAAACTCAGAGTGAGATACTTAATAGTGATGTGATGTCTGATGACCGTAAATGTCCACAGGCTATATAATATCGCATAGATCTAGACATAAACGAGATATCGATGCATTTTAATCGATAATCGTTAATCGATACTTTATAATCGGTTGGTAGGTAGTATGCGCTGTATAGTAGCTATCAGAACCTGCAATAATAATAATAATGGGTACTTTACAATAAAACTGTAGTTAAACGAAAATTTTATATTTAAGAACTTCAAAATAAGAAATACACTTAGTTCAGTCCCAGAAATACAGATTCATAGTCTCAGATTATCTTCTCGTTCTCTTGTAGCTGTAGCCGAAAAGGAACTTGCATTAACAAACAGATCCAGAAGGCAAAGATAGTTCCAATCAATTTTATTGACTCACATAAGTACATCACAGAATGTCATAGAACCTCAGAATAAGAAATACACGATTGGTCCATATATCTGCATGAACAAGAGTTTGAACTCTTTCTGCTGTTTTAATTTTATACAGCTTTATACAACTTGTATGAGCATGCACTTTAGGAGAACTAAATGTAATTTAAAATATATTTCGTGGAAATTCAACAATTCAGAATTTAATTTAATTTAATGACTTGACACTTGACAGACGCCAATGACACGCCGAATATCTTTTGACAAAAAATAAATACAAAGGAGTATTAAATCTTGTATAAAAAGGATGTACTGTTCATTAAAAACTTTCTGTAAAATCAACCATGATTCGATGATATAAGGCACTACACACAGTGCACAGACGAAGGTACAGGGCGGAACAGAAATGTTTTTACTAGTAATTACCACAAATGAATATTACACATCTAAAACATAAACCATTAAACTAAAAATAATAAATTAAAATCACTGCCTTTTTTAAGCGCGGCTTATTCTACTGTTGTAACGTTTATACCTAACACGAGTTGGATTTAGATGTCAATAACGCTTAGTTTGGTTCGGAAAAGTAAAAAGTGAGTGACAAAATCTACTTACTAGTTACTACCATGGAAAAGCACAAAACAAAGTTTATTATAATTAAATAAGGTATTTCTAAATACATACATACATAAACGTACCTACCTTCAAAATCCAAACCAGCGCTGATTATTCAGTGATTATTGTTTTTAACAATAAATATTGATTATTTTGATTTTAATTAAGTGTTTTATTTACATTTCTGCTAGAAATTTTCTTTTAATATATTTTTACTACGTGTGGATATTAAGATCCTTGAGAGAGGCATATGTCCAGTTAAGTAGTAGACTATTTTGGTTGAAACGATGATGACGACAACCCAAAATTTTTTTGTAACTTTATGAAATTTTCTAGTGATTTAATATATAATTTATTAGTGATCTCTTTAAATTTGGTTGATTTAATACTTATTAGGACAAACCTATTATAATACATACAAAATCATTTATTTGGTACTAGACCAGATATCTCCATGATTTTTGGTGATTTATTGTGAAATTGATTTTATTTTGTTTGGTGACTACATTTTGGTGACAATTCTTCTATTTTGCGGGCAAACCCTATTATTTAAGAAACACAAAACTAATTAAATAGGCGATAGCTTCAATGATATCCATTTAAAAATAGATAACCCACTCAACAACGAATACTAAACAAGTTTAGCTATGTACTTGCACTTGAACTTATGTTATGTTTAATTACACATTAAGAAAGATACCTGAAACTATTTTTTTTTATTACAAGCTTTTATTTAGTTTGTCTGTAATCAAATCTGGTAAGTTAAATTTGATCCACTTCCCGGTTACCGATTGAGCTGAAATTTTAGCATGCATGTGTAAACCGCGTGACAATGCAATATTATGATGAAATGGTGGTGATCTGATGATGGAGCTGGAAGGTGGCCATAGGAACTTCACAATGAAACAACGTCATCGAGTTTGGGCTCGTTCGAATCGTCTTGAAGAGTACTTTGTCTTTCAATGGTAACCAGGGTCTGGTGATGGAGCTGGAAGGTGGTCATAGGAACTCTGTAATGAAACGACGAAACTCCATCGAGAATCGGCTCTTTTATTCTTCTTGACGAGTAGGTACTTTGTTTTAAGATGGTTACCAGGGTCTGATCTGATGATGGAGCTGGAAGGTGGTCATAGGAACTCAGTTAAGGAACGACGCAATCCCATCGAGCCTTTGCTTGTTTGATTCGTCTTGACGAGTACTTTGGTGCTAGATGGTAACTAGGGCCTGATGATGGAGCTGTAACATGGCGATAGGAACTCCGAAATCACAACGCAACTCAATCGAGTTTGGGCTCGTTAATTCGTCTTGACGAGTAGTTTGATAATACATGGTAACCAGGGTCTATTGCTAGAGCTGGAACGTGGCCATAGGAACTCCGTAATTAAACGACGCAACCCCATCGAGTTTGGGCTCGTTTGATTCGTCTTGACGAGTACTTTGATAATAGATGGTAACCAGGGTCTGATGATGGAGCTGAAACGTGGCCATAAGAACTCCGTAAATAAACGACGCAACCCCATCGAGTGTGGGCTCGTTTGATGTGTAAATCGAATGACAATGCAATATTGATTGTTATGAATGTAGATTACGTCTGATTGATTAGATGCCAAGGTGAGCACGTGCCAAGGGCTGAATGGTATGAGGGTGTAAAAACATTTCATATCGCTAACGTTGCGTCTCAGGGTACCAGGGCGAACCCTGTTCTACTGAAGCCCTTATACAATGGACCCCTTGGGGGATGGACCGTTTTTGTCCTATACTCGTGGGAACAACATGAACAAAAAATATCGAATAAAAATACTAAAAAGTTAAAAATAAAAATTAAAGAAAAAAAACTATTTTAAAAACAAGCTTTTATTATTTGTTATAGTCCATTCAGAATAAGAAAATCGCTGTGACGTATGACAGTTCACGCTTATAGTGATGCGCTCCACGGAAATCTAATCGATTCTTTTCGGAAATCGAGAAAGTTAATAAAGAAAGTTAAATCGATTTTTATTTCACTGATCTTTTTCTAATATGAAATAATACTGCAATGTTCGGTTGCCTGAGTGCCGAAAACAGATTTTTGGCTTGTTGTTCAAAGCTTAACAAACTTAAAAAGCAAACAATAACAAAAACTTAACGAAAAACTTGACAAAAACAGTAATACGGCAAAATAGGAACTACTCTGAAGCACAACAAAAACACAAACCACTTAAAAGGCAGACGCACTCATACTTACGACAAAGCACAGACTTTGACAAGCCGACCGCATCGATTCATCGGATATTTATCGATTTAGTGACGATTTTGTGTGGTCAATCCCTAAAGGAAAGCGTTCCGTTTTACGCATCAAGTATTTCGAAGATTTTTTGTTCGCTTATTTTTAAAATTCGTAAGCAATAATAATGAATTGAATAATCACCAAGATTTCTAGATGCAATGTTTTAAATATTTTTGCAATAAGCTTCACTTAAATTATAAGATGTTTTTCTTAAAATATGAAATCATTAATTCGTAAGTAGTATGGGTGGACCGGAACGTGTGAAGTGTCAGAGCGATCATCTTATCCTGAATGGACTATAATAAAATGAACTAAAAATTTAAAAATAAATTTACCTGATGAGAAAAATACCATTATATAGGTAGCATTTCAAAAAAATAAAAGCGTGTTACATTGTAATTGCAGAAGAAAAATAATGGTGTATAACCTAAATGTTGTTTAATGTTCTATCAAAATGTAACACGCTTTTATTTTTTTGAAATGCTACCTATATAATGGTATTTTTCTCATCAGGTAAATTTATTTTTAAATTTTTAGATCATTTTATTAACAAATAATAAAAGCTTGTTTTTAAAATAGTTTTTGTTTCTTAAATTATATTACGTATCTCTACGACTGAGTCTTTCGGCAGCTCGTACCTAATCATCTTTACTAAAGAAACCTTTGCATACAAGACTATTATCAAACGTTCTCTACGAATGGCTACAAGGCATTGTTTTAATAAACGTATTTTATCTTTAGGAAACATGAACTCCCGTTTTTTAAGCACATAGGAACTGAAAAACATGGTGTGATTTCGATTCTTATAAAATATTTATTGTATTTAATTAAGAAATACAAAACTTCAACACTTCGAATATAGGGGCTCTGATACTTGTGACAGGTTTCTAGACCTGACGTCTCAGAGCTGCCACCTAGTAAGCGTTATTTCAGAATAAATCGCAGTATTATCTATTGACTCCTAAATGTTAAGGAGTTCTGTGGCATCCATTATCAGTTCAGCAGTATGATATGCATACTAAAACCTTCTTCAGAATGTAACAAATATTTTTCTGAAAACCACATCAAAAGCGGATGAGCCAAACGCAAGAAAATCAAGAACGTTTGTCCGCGATTTAAATACATACATACAAACATACGGGTCAAACTGAAAACCGTCGTTTTTGAAGGGATTTTGCGGTAGCTTACGGATTCCGGCAGCGTATAGACCGAGCCTAAGGTCGTTTTTTAAAAAGGTTCTAATATCGGCCGGAAACAGCTTATTATAATCCGAGCCTTGCAGATATGATAGATTACGTTATCAAATCGTGCTTATTATGGATGGGGCTTCGACACTTTTTACTCGTTCACAAAAATTATTTTATTCATTCACATCATTAAATTTTATTCATTCAGCCAGGTGACAGATCTTATTAACAATACTGGCTACGCTTAAGAAGCTATAAAAGGGGTAGAAAACATCTGTCATGGCGTCATCGAAAGTAAGTCGAGCTGACATTTGGCTGTCATAGAAATCTCAATAGGCACTGACGTAAGGCTGGTCGATAGTTCGATCGTTTTTTTATTAAAACATAAACACATACACACACACAACAAACACAAACATCATAAAGACTACAGTGAAATGGGAAACCTTATCTTAAAGTAATTTTTCTTTCTTTTATATATATTATTTTTTCCCTCAAGCAAATGTATTCAGAGCACACATTCACATAAAAGCGCGCGGGCACATACACACACACACACACACGCACGCACGCACGCAAGCACGCACGCACGCACGCCTTCACGCACTCACGCACGCACGCACGCACGCACGCACACGCAAGCAAAATACTTAAGTTCTTTAATTTATAAAAAACGTGATTTACTCATAATTTTCTTTTGTATTTAGATGTATCTTTGTTAATTTTAAGAAAGAGCGGGGTCTCCAAACACAGGTATCATACTTAAATGGAGACTCCAGCCACTTGTTATGTACCTTTGTAAAGATACTGAATAAACATTTTTGAATTTTTTGATTTTTTTTTGTTTGAATAAATAGTATTGTCACGTACTATGGCGGTCTCCGTCGCCTTACTGATGAACGTAGGGCGTGGCTTGAAGTGAGTGGCAATAAGGTGCTTGCAAGCGATTTTAGCTTTAAGACTGGTCTGGCGTCGGAGACCGCGATAGTACCTATCAATAAATAGTAAGTTTCGATAGCATTGACACTGTCGATTAAATTATAGATAGTACTGCTAACGGTCGATAGGCTATCGATACGCTATAAGCCTTTGGAAGTCGACCAACTGCAGGAAATAGGGATTTTTCCATGTTACCATCTTTATGTCTGCTCAAATACAATAACTTTTATTTGACATCTGTTTATTTTTATTTGATCACCAGAATCAGCCCAAAAAAGGTTATCTGGACTTTGGAGTTACACGTTGTATTTCGTTTTCATACAATCATATAAAAAATATTTTAAGGAAAATCGTATTTTATACTCTATAAATCGTGGCATTAAAGTCATTCCTGGTTCTTTATTTACAAAAATAGTTACTAATATCTATCGAACTTCTTAAAATATTGGAGAACACATACATTGATCTAATCCTAAGGTAAGTAATTAAAGAACTTCTGTTAAAGAAAATAGAAACAATGACAGCAGCACAACACCCAGACCTTTTCCTTCCTTTTCTACATTGCCACGACTGGGAATCGAACCCGAGACCTCAGTGATGGCACCCCAAGTCCGGCATACTTGCCTCTCGGCTACGAAGATCGTCAAATAGACAACTTCATGCATACAGTTCTGTAAGAGTTCGGTCCTGTAAATTATTTAAATGAGCACTTAATATAGTTCTTTAATCTTTAATTTCGAGCTCTAATTTTTATATAGTCAAGTGACATCCTAATTTTGCTATCGCATTATTTTGTTATTAAAGGGCATTAAAATAAAAGGTTTTAGCATATAGCTTCTACTATAATAAATAATACATGATACATTTATGACAAACATTTACATTTCATTCCGAAGAGGGATCGAGACTTCGTAATGTATAGCAATTTTCTAGACGTGTCATATAAAATATTATGGAATAGTTATTTGCTAATACATATTTACGTTTCAAAACCTAAAGATAGAGATAAAACTCATTTATTAATTTGGAATGTTAATTTTGCTATAGAATTTTAAAAGAAGGTATTTTTATAAATAGCATAAATACTGAGAATTATAATTGTTTTAAGAACTGAAATTCAATGTGCAAAAGGTCGATTTCCATAGGAAATACGAGCTTGTGTGTTATAAATATATTGATAGACTAGCTGTTGCCCGCGATTTTTTTTTTATTGTTTTCTGATTTGTCGGCACAGCAGCGGCGCGACATCAGCATGCTCGGTATACGCGTTACAGAAAGTATGAAATCTGTGCCGCGCCGCTCCCGCGCATACCGAGCCAATCAGGAACGCTCCATTGATTGAACAAATCAGAAAACGGCCTTTATCTTTAGTTTATTCAATACTTATATCCCACAGGAACATTTAATAGGGATAAAAAGATCCTATAGGTATGTTAATCCAGATCATACCTATTCTACTCCTAATGTGCGCAAAATTTCATCCAAATCCGTTCAGTAGCTTTTGCGTGAAAGAGTAACAAACATCCATACTTACAAACTTTCGTATTTATAATATTAGTAGGATGACTACGTTGTAGGATTGTAACTTTAAGGTTATTTGATTAACCTTGATGATGACTAAAGAACGATTGAAATTCTTAGACGATTTTGATTTTTACATTTATAATGAGATATTGATATAGAAGTTCCGATTATTTATATTCATCAAAGTGTATCTTTCGTTCGGTCGTATAAGCCTTACAAATTAAAATGGCCAGTCTCATGTTTCAATCCTTTGATAAAATATGACCAACTCAATCTAGCCGCGTAAAAAACCCGACCGTTTTCAATTGTTCATAAATTGTCAAACCTTTACGGGGGAATAGATGTTTTAATTTGATCGGATAATACGACCGACCAACCGATGCGGTTTGGTATTAGGCTTCCAGGTATTTGCCAAGCAGTGGCAAGCATTATACTATAAATAACAAAAAAAGCTGTTAATATTATTTATTTTTCTTTATCCAGAAAACAAACAGCTATCAATATTACATTTAGCTTACGAATAATGTTCAGTACTAGAGCATAACAAGTCTCCGCCAGTAGTTTTTACTATAAACAAGGTGACGAGATAAAAAAGTGCGTTTATACTTATAATACATATAAACAAAACAATAATAATATAGGATTAATCTTACTAGGGCACAAATACAGTGGCCCTTTTAACAAAAAAACAAATGCGGATAAATTTTTCATGAAATATGTCGATTTGATTGTAAATACTGTTGAACCTATTCCAAGATCTTATAATAAAACTGTTACTTCTGTAGTTAGTCAGGCAGGTGGGTGTAACAAAATGTAATGACATTGGCCCTACTACAAAAAGATAGACTAGTGTTAAACACTTGTCTAAAGATTAGCCAACCAATTTAAAATGTTTGTTAATAATATGTCTCGAATGTTGATGTGTCAACATTACAAATTGGTTGACTAATTTTTAACTTAAATTAAACTTAAATTAAAAGTTAGTTTAGAAGATAAGGGGAATCAACAACAACAAACAGTATTATATTAAGCTCACAAATAATACATAGTACTTAAGCAATACTAGTTAATAATAATGTTAACGGGATACATTGCTTTCAAAATAATAATAAATTTGCACAAAACATATACGTAAGCAAAGTTTTGTGCATAATTATTTTAAACCCGTATGCTCGGAAAACAGGAAACAATTGAATAACAATGGCCCCGTCACGCATGTGTGTGTGTGTGTGTGTGTGTGTGTGCGAACTGAGCGAGAGGATTAAAATAACAAAATGTGTTATGCTGGGGCTTCACCTGCGTGACGCTTAACGTTCAAATAACGGCATGATTAGCGTTCATTAATTAATGCAGTAAATTACGTGCTAAATTTTTGGCCACACTTATTTAGCGTTTGTATCTAGCGTCCAGTGGCTTAGTTTGCGTGTGATCTGTGGACACTAGTCTTTAAATAAAAAACACGCTTCCAAGAACTCAATACCTTTCTAATTTTGTACACTCCATGCTAAATCAATGAATAGGCACTATAACATTTATTTTACAATTAGTTTTTGATTGTGACAGTGTTTTAACATGTTTAATGTAGTAGGTGTAGCCACAACAACACACTAGACGCCTGCTAAGTCTCTTTGATGCTTAGAGCATGTTGGTTGAATGCTCTAAGCTTTGATGTGTCGAAAGTTACCGCCATCCGTGCTATCGCCTAGTGTCTAATCTCATTAAATTAGCGCGCTAAGACCGGCTACACATGCTTACTGTATTAAATAGCGCACTAATTAATGGCATTAGACTCAGATGAAGCCCGAGCATAATAGTAACAACACGAATGGTGATCGTGGTCTGAGAGGAATGAATTACTTATTGTCATACGACAATTTTAATAGATGACTAACAAGCAATGATTTATAAGTTTTTCTAATTTACCTGGAACCCTGAAGACAAGTAATTTCCCTCAGCTTAGATCTTGGGTAATTATTTTGAGCGGGAAACCCGTTACCCGTACTTAATTGTTTCTCAAATGTTATTACATGACACAATACTAAAATAAAGACATTCAAACCATAATATGTAATAATACATAATATACTGAGGTGCTCGTAGCTCAGTGGCGGCAGCGCTTTGGTATCGATTACTAAAGTTAAGCAACCAACGCCGCGGTCGTGAGTGGATGGGTGACCATTCCGACAATATTTAGTGACATTTATCACGAGCATCTCCGTGCTTCGGAAGGCTCGTTAAAAATTGGTCCCGGCCAATATCGCTTGATATTGGTCGTGAAGCCTAGTCAGAGGCCTTAAGGCGGCTTGATAACATCTGACAGTAAGGTTTAGTCACTGGCCTTAAAACACCCCTCCACCAATCCGCACCGGGCCCGCGTGGTGGAGTATGGCCCAAACTACCTCATAGTTGAGGTGAGGCCTGTGCCCTGCAGTGGGACGTATATAGGCATACTTTACTTTTACTTAAATAATATACAGTAGAACAACGCTTCAGTAGTGGGATTTTATAGCGAATTTACATAATAAAATCACTATGACATTTTAATAGTAATTTAGAAGAAATGTTATCTTGTGTGTTGCAAATAAAGTTTATACTAATTAATTAACATTATTTAATAATTCAAAAGTGGAACACATTAATAAAGAGCACACAGGTTGAACACTTATTACTTTTTTTTTTCTTGTGAATAAACTACTTTTATTATAACACCATTATTTACATTTAAAAATCAGCTGTTCGCATGTTTCTGTTTACATTTTTTTTTACATTTTACTATTGACTACCATTTTTTTGCTTTATTTTACCATTTTTTCTTAATAAAAGTTGTTAATATTCACGAGAAGTAGATACCGTATATAGAAGTATGTCCTAGATTCAATATACGAGTGTAACAATAGAACACTTTATTGCTTATTAATTGACAAAGTTAATAAAATAATACTATAATTAAGGAAAGGGAGCATCTTATCGGCTTGAATATATGAAAAACTGTAGATAGGATTCTAGAAAATACCGCTTACATTAATAAAATAATCTAACACATAGACATAGTTCTAGGTACCAATTACAGTGGCAGAGCCACGTATATCACGTATTTATTTATTTATAATAGGCACACAAACAGGATACAGTCAGGGCATTTCAGACGCACTTTACCTGATGGCTTAGCCTTTTTACCTTATACATAAACTAAGTGTAAAAAAAACAATAGACAACACTGTTACTATCAATAGGCTTAATCATAGCATTTCTAATCGAAAACTTTGACCCGTAGTAAAGCTTCGGCCAAACCAACGCGTTCGCGTTGGCGTGCGCGGTGGCGTGGCCGTGGGCGTGCAGGCCAGTTCACACCAAACACGCGGACACCTACCTACCTACCTACTAAAAAAATAAATAATTTTGTTAGTAAGTAGGTATTTTTTTTTGAGTTGTTTTATTTATTTATTTACTGAGTTTCACATGAATTAATTCCAACGCGATTACCCGAGCGAAGCTATTTGAAGATGAAGGAAAGAAAAAAGCTAGTTGGCTTCACTCATTGCTTATCGGATAAAAATTAGTAGCTCTCAACGTAATTATTTATATTATCATAGTAGCGCATCATCTGTCTGTGAGACTGTCACGTCAAACGCCATGTCAAGCTGCACGCTACAGTCGATACAAATGCTATTGCACGATCTGTACGCCACTGCGCACACCAGCGCGCACGCCATCGCTCACGCGTTGGTTTGACCGGGACTAAGAATATCACGAGTTTGTTTGTTTTTACTGTTATGTACTGTTTTTGTAGACATCTTGGATATGTACAAATATACATACAACGGTAACTTATATATTAATATATTAAACAGGTTTAGTTCTAATTTAATATGTTTGTTGACGTAAATGTATGACAAAATAAATACAACACAACATGTGTGTATTAATAAAATTATAAAAGTCAAACCTGGGTAAGCGATAACGTTATCTCCCAGACATTAAATATGTGTAATTATATATTATCTGTCTGTTTACCTTTCATTTATATTTGTGATGAAATACGTGCTATTTTTGGGCCAAGACAGCAAAATTATTTATAGAAACAAAACACTATTATTAAACTTGAATAGGATAATATTATTACGATTATGATAGTTCTGGTGAAATATCAGGATGTTTACTAAATAAAGATGTATCTTGTTTGAGCTAATTTGTAACTAAACGCATTCTATGTTAGTGATGATAATTAGTGAAATGTCGAAAATGACATATGCTTTATTAACATACAATATTTTATTATCTTGCTCGAACTATAAGCTATAAGTCAGTCATTACTTATTATTACACTCGACTTAAGTCCGTAATTAAGTCAAAAGTGTTATTTTAATTCCAATTCTATGCTAGGAATAGAAATCAAATAAATACTTCTTTTGTAACAGATCCATTCAGAAACAGAATAATATAAACATAAATGGCCTTACTACATAAAAGATAGACTAGTGTTAAACACTTGTTTATAATTAGTCAACCAATTTGAAATGTTGACACATCAGACATTCGAGACATGTTATCAACAAACATTTTTTCAAACCTAGTATATCTTTTTGTAGTAAGGCCGAAAAACTCCTTACATGATTTATAAATTAACTTAAACGGCCTTACTACAAAATAATAAGTAATGAGTGTTGAACACTTGTCTAAAGATTAATCAACCAATTTAAAATGTTGACACATCAGACATTTGAGACATATTATTAAGAAACATTTCAAATTGGTTGACTTATCGGCCCAGTAGGCCCACTAGTGTTTTGTTTAACTGTTGTTATATTTACGACGCAAATAAGCGAAGTTAAAAGATGTCTCTTGAATTTCTCATCACCAGCCTATATGTAGTCCCGAAGCGGTGGTAGGGCTAAGTTATATTTTGGGACGTATATAAGTGCCCGGAGGAGGGCCTACATACAGAATAAACAATTTCATTTCATTTCATTTCATTTGTTTTCGATCTTCACTATCGAAAACAACACTAAATTTATCTTTTCAGCAATTATATTCCTTACTGTTATAATCAACATAGTCGCCTATTTTGATGCAACATTTACCAACACGTTCAAAGTTTACTGGACATTGATAGTTCACGAATAAACTTCGATTTATAATCTCTACTCCTAAACGGCGGCGAGGCACATTCAGTTTAAGAGGCCGTTTGGTTTTTGTTTTAGGTTTAACTCGAACTAAATCGTCAAGAACACTATCACTAAAATACATCATGTCTTGAGGTATCACACTGTCAATAAATACTAAACACAAAATAACGATCGTCAGACTTTTTGAAATAACATTCATTTTGAAGCGCAATATTAATTGACGATTGAAGTGCGCTCTTCGGGGCAGTTAAATGCGTACTGGGTTTAGTTACTTTGATTTAGGTATGAATCATTTTTACTAATGACATTATTAGATTAACAAAAGGAATTCCCATCATGAGCCCGCACATACTCTATGATTTAATTAATATTCTCAGTTTGTGTACCCAGATATTTTATCGATATAATTGAATAGTATTTTAGGAAAGTATGTTTTCGAGCAAAAAGATAATAAATGATTATGATGATAATATTGAGCAATAAGATGATAAATATGATGATAATGCTTACCTAAAAAGGTAAAGCGGGCCCGTTAAGTAAGGTACTGTAGTGTTGCTTCGCTAAATAGCTCAGCTAAGCCTTAGGGCTTACCGATGATACTTAAATTATCGTCACATCATCATCACATCACCAGCCTATAGCAGTCCACTGCTGGACACAGGCCTCTCCAAAAGGAAGATTTTGCCATAATCGCCACGCTTGGCAGGCGGGTTGGCGTTCGCAGTTTGGCCAATGGTGGAGAGGAGACGCTGCTGCCCGTCTTTTCATGGCGGTTCTCCTGTAGTCGCCTCTTACGACACCCATAGGAAGGGAAGGAGTTCTTTTTAAGTGCCGGCACCACACGGCACTAAATTATCTTACGAATTAGATAATGCAGTCAACCACGAAAGTGGTTTAAAGACATGTAGTTACAAGTTGTATGGAAAGCCAATCGCAGGCGACCCTGCCTCTTTCTTAACAAAATTTACAAAATGACTGCGATTTTTTTATATTAAGTATTCTCTGTATATGTTATGATTTATGTCCTGTTGCTGTACGTATTACAGATAAATAAAATAAAACAAGTTATGGAAATAAAACAAAATTTTACTTTAATAATCATATAATTTGTAGATGAGATTTTGAGCTTACAAGCAAATTATTTATTACATAAATGGGGTAGTAAAAATATGACGTTATAAAGCCGAAACACGTAGCTGCTAGCTAAGTACTGTTTTTATTTTCAATATTATCGTTTTTTGTAAAAACATTTCTTTTGACACCATGTACACGCTGCTGACCTTTGCCTTCTAAATGATTGTCGACTCCTGCTATATGAGTATAATAAAATATGATAATAAATACATTAGCATACAAATCGATTTTTACTTGATCAAGTTTAGAATTGAAACAAAAAAGATGTCTAATTTCTGACTTAAATGGCTAAGGGGTCATACGTGGTGATGACATAATCTCCTTAATTTTACAAGCTTTAATTAACATAATAGTTTTATAGTTGCAAAAGTAACCTTATAAAAAAACTTTTTTTATAGGACCAATATCTTAATATTTAAACTTTGTCTTACAAAAAGACCAATCAATCCGTTACAATTTGTATAGGGAAGTAAACTTTTTTAACATTAATAAATAAATAATAATAAATATTGGACAACATCACATACATTGCTCTGATCCTAAGCTAAGTACCTAAAGCACTTTTGGTATAGAAATCAGAAACAACGACGGTACTACAACACCCAGACCCGAGCCAATATAGAAAAGTTCGTTTTCTACATTGACCCGACCGGGTATCGAACCCGGAACATCAGAGATGGCGGCGCCATTTAGAGTCCGGCGTGCTCGCCTCTCGGCTTCGGAGGTCGTCATAATAATGGGTTTTTAATGGGGTTAATTTACATTAAAGTAACATTAATAGGGTAAGTGTTTCTACAGTAATGTCATTGCATAGAAAATTCCAAATATTCCTTTTAAAAACCAAGTTATTAACGCTTATTTCACAAATCTTATAATAGGTACATATCTGAAAACTATAAATATGCAAGAAACTATAAAAAAATAATAATATTGGATCGCCAACCAAAAAAATCCCAATTACACTACATAGTATAATACGCAATAATTGCACTCAATCATTGTAGACATAAAATTTTAGAGTTTTTTTTACTATAACTATAAGCAAACAAATCGCGTGCTTTATTGTCTCAAAACTTGTTTGAATAAATAAATAATAAAGTTCCGTAATTAAGCATCGTTCTGCCTTTGTTCAAAGTTGCTGTACTGTATGTATTAATAAAGCAATAACACTGCATACAATACAAGTTTTGATAAAAAAAAACATAACATAATTTACACGGTAAGGAAATATGTGACCAGTGACTCTATTGCCTATCGTAGAAAAACCTGTGTTGCACGCATTGCTATACGGATTGCGGACCTATTTATAAAATGAACTTAAGCTAAATTTAGCAACATTAAAATATTTAGGACAGAGATATTAATTGAGATATTCGCCTTGCCTTGAACGTATTTTCATGAATAATTTAAAAAATTCTAGGAATTCATATTGATTCTCGCTATTTCGAATAAAATTTGGAATTTTAACTAGAAATACACCTCTGCAGACAGGCTGAATGGCGATAGTTCGTAATCCATGCAATGAAGAGGTAGCCTTCTTCGTAGATAAGCTCCCATTCTTTGACCAGCAGGGCTAGCATGCGCGCATCGGTTATTTTATCGATAGACAAGACAAACTTTGTCTTCGACGATAATTTTGTCGTTTTCCCTGACCTAACGGATCACAGACGTCTCGAATCCTTTTTCTTAATATTTTCAGGATCTCCAGTTGTTCGTAGCCACTTATTTTTACGTTTATATTTTTTTATGTTTTTTACGATTTTTTGTTTTTTGTTATCGTCGAAGACAAAACGACATATTTACGTCAAAAGTCGATAAAATGCCACGACAAAATTTTATTGTATTGCGCATGCTAGTCCTGCAGCTCTGTGGCTCTTTGACCACTGAGCTACCACTGGTTTTGAGTATCAGCCAAAAACTTATAATAATGCACTATTTTAAGCATTGTGGCTGCTGACGGTTAAGCATTTCCCTGAACTTTAACGGTAGGGCTTAGTTCTGTTTTACACCTAGTTATGCCAGATAAGCAAAAATGTGGTTGGAATTGTCACAGCTTTGTCTTCTTAGCAATCATTAAAATCTTGGTAATTATCGCTCAATCTTAGACAACATTTTCCTACGCGATCCAAGCCCAGCGGACATGGGTTTTTCTTAGGAAGATCGATAGCAACTCTGTACTCAAACCCCATACGTTCTGTACGGTGGCGAGGTATGTCAAGCTCCTGGATATTTCTTGCCGATTTTGTTTCTGGTTCCACTTCAGCAAAACGATTTAACTGTTGATCACTAAACACAATAGGGTGTTGCGCAGTTATACTTTCCATAATAACTAGACAGAAAATTACAACTGTGACACTTTTGTCAGTCATATTTAGAGCACTAAATTTTATGGACAACGAGCGCTCTTTAAAACGGCTACTTACAAACTGTGTTCAGCTTAGTAGCACTTGGGTATTATCCTTTCACCGTAGGATATATTTCGTCATCGCCAATTAGTAATCACTTGATGATTAAATAAATTATAATGCAACGGATTTTAGGACGTCAGCATTGCTTAGAAAATAGATTATGACATACAGGGTTACATTGCAAAGGGGTGCCAAAATTTTTAGGTGGCACAGAGATAGTGCGTGCGTATTTTTTATGAATGGGGCAATATTATCCACGCGTAACATCTTTGAACAGCGAAAAGTAATAAAAAATAAAAATTGGTTTTTAGATCGTTTATATCGTAGATCGATTTAGTTACTGATTCAGAGTGGTCCCTGAAAATTTGGCACCCCTTTGCAATGTAACCCTGTATAATCCGTTGTGTTATACTGGATTTTATAAGGTCAAATTTAACTCACGATTGGGAAAATCCCTTATAAGCTTACAGACCACAACTTTAGATAGTTTTAAAATATACATTTCTTTAAGGTTTAGTACCAGTTTTAGACTTTAAAGAATTGTTTATTTCTACAAGTTAGCTTCTGCCTGCAACTTCGTCTGACTTCCAAATTAAACCTGAGATGAGCCAACAGGAGTGCAAGAACGGAATAAAATGTGTTGCCTATATTGATATATCTAGGAAAGGCTATAGTCGGGTCCCCATAGTAAGTCGGCCCTTAAATCAATTTGAGTCAGAGTTTTTTTGTGAGTACCTCTTATGGTAAATAATATTTATGCTAAGTATCAACATCCTACTAGTGACAGTTTTTGATTTATGGTCTTTTAAGTTTTTTCTTTAATTTATTATTTTTCGGGATATTCTAGAGATTTTCTTTAAATTTTAAAATTATGTTCTGTATTTAGATATGCATCGAGACCCAAAAAACGTATACTGGTTGTCATATATAAAAAAAAGAAAAAAAGACAAAAAAAATATTAAACCTTTTTTTAAGTGGCTGTGAAGGAGTGACACCTCTAATTTTCTTTCTAGCGACATAATGCTAGCGACTTTAGTTTGTTCACGGTTCTCCATTTCTGGTTTGCAACGAAACGTGGAACCAAGCCCTTTCCATAGCGTGCTATGCAAACAATTTAGATCCAACCCCTTACTAAGATGAGCTTGTATTTTATATGAAACTTATTAATTTGGTACGAATGTATACTCTTGATCTTCATATATTTTTTAACTATGGTGCCCCACAGCTGTCCCCCCCCAATTATTTCCAAATTTGTTTCTTTGTTAAGGGCCTAAGTCTGCCAATCATATCGTGGCTATCCAAACCGCCACGATTATTTCTTTGAACGTCCTCGTCCTCTACGGCGATTTCATCTTTCGGAATCCTGTGGAACTGGGTCTATTTGTCTTGATGCATCCGGCAGATAATGATAATCACAGAACTTTTATTTATAACTACCTCAATGTTTTAAATTCGTGAAAAAAAAATACGTGGCCTTTTAAAAATCATCATCATCATCATCTCAGCCTATTGCAGTCCACTGCTGGACGTAGGCCTCCCCCAAAGAGCGCCAAAGAGCACGATCTCCCGCTTTTGACATCCATCCACTGCCAGCCATCTTCCTAAGGTCGTCGGTCCATCGAGCTGGGGGTCGTCCTACACTACGTTTGCCTAGGCGTGGTCTCCACTCGAGAACCCGTTTACTCCACCTTTCATCGGTTCTGCGACAGATGTGGCCAGCCCACTGCCACTTAAGCTTGCTACATTTTTGGACTTTTAAAAATAACACTACAAAAACATTTAAATAATGGTTCGGTTACCGACTTCTTCTAGAAATAGTAAAAAGTTCCAACTTAAACTCTACAAAAGTTTACAAAATCAATGTGACTCTGTCGCTAGTATAATTCGACGGATTGCATCATACTTGCGGATTTTTGAGGAACTAATCGTTGTGGCCCTTATTACTTTGTGTTTAAGTTCACTTTGGAATAAAAAGCGATGCTAGCGCCGCTTGTAAAATACTTCCGTGTTATAACGGATATACGTGAAATGAAACAGTCTGCTAGTAGGCAGGGAATAGCAAATATTTTACTTCCCCTAGATCGCGTCGTTCAAGAGGAAAGCAAGCAACGCCGGGCCCAAACATTAGCTCATGACGCCGGCTAACTTTATAATGCTTTTGGAAATTGCGATTAAGAGCTGCTAGAATACAAAAGATAAAATCAAATTATAGATGTTATTCCCATTAAAAACCTGGAAACAGGACAGGCAAATGATGAAGATTCATACACGTATATAAATAAAATTACACAATAAGCACTCTGCACCACTTTCCCCTTTCTTTGTAGTTGTCCTCTGCCTAAAGGTTGTCTGGAAGAGATCGCTTTTTAGCGATAAGACCGCCTAAATTGTACATCTTTCTGTAAATATCAACTGTAACTTCTTTGTTTGGTGTGCAATAAAGAGTATCTATCTATCTATTCACATTATTATACAGGGTGGAGACGATTAACGACATAGATAAAGACACAGTTTGTACTAGTTAAAACAAGCAACTTTTCACTATTCATAAACATTGAAATCGTGTAAAAAATAAGATTCCCGATACAAATTTTCATTATTTTAATATTGCTACATAGTAATAAGTAGTTACTTGTATAGCTGGGTTTACATATAATATTGGATAACTTCAC
This sequence comes from Anania fuscalis, assembly GCA_950371115.1. Lineage (NCBI taxonomy): Eukaryota > Metazoa > Arthropoda > Insecta > Lepidoptera > Crambidae > Anania > Anania fuscalis. The sequence goes on from OX493344.1 coordinate 12,694,155, forward strand.
CTACATTGTTCTGAACCTAAAGCAAGTAGCTAAAGCTGTTGTTTAGGAACCAGAAACAACGACGGTACCACAACACCCAGACCCATTAACCCGACCGGGAATCGAACCCGGAACTCAGAAATGGCGACGCTGCCGAGTCCGGCGTGCTTGCCTCTCGGCTCGTCTCCACCGTGTACAGTGGTGGACATTAGATTTATTTCGAGGTAGACAGTAGAAACTTACTTTGTTGTTTTATTGTTAAAAATCAGTGGTTTTCATCAATGACACACATTTGTAAGTACCTACTGCCTACCTTAATTCATTTACCAGGTAGGTACTGCCTAATTGCCTAACAAACTATATGCACCGCACGCCCCTGACCATGTACCAGTACCATCGGGTACTTTCATTTAATTATTAAGCTTCCACCAAATTTATAATAATAATAATAATAAAATCTTTATTTCGACCAACATAAGATCATAGTGTGTTAGTAAAAGAATAATAATTATCTTAGCCTAGTGTTAGTAATATTATTGACAAAATGGTATTTACTATTTGTTCGTCAGCCTGTCATTACGTGCATCATTGAGCAATGATTCACGTAATGACAGTCAAACCTCTCGGCAAACATGCTCAGGACGCCGTTGGCGCTAGCCCGCACCCTGCGCATCAGAGACGCGCACCGCTTGCGCATTATGGTATAAAAACAATCTACTCGCGCCTCAGCGAACATCCCTGACGCGCTACAGAATCGAGGCAGCCCCATCAGCGCCCTAAAAGCGTTATTATATTGAACGCGCAGAGCGCTATACTGTTTTTGCGTGTAGCTAGTCCAGAGGCTGCTTGTGTAGAAGGAAGAGTAGAGAGTAGGCTCTGAAAAGAGTAACCTTAACCTCGGTGGAGCAACGCGCGAACCTTCTGGCTATCATATTTGCTCTAACCGACAACGCTCTGCGCTCTCTTTCAATATCTGCATTGTCCTTTAGGTCAGAGGTATGGAGAGATATGGTCAGAGGTAAGGATTATGGACCATACGATTTGAGTTATGAATTCTCATCACTAAGCCGAATCGAGCACGGAAAATTGCAGATAGGTACTTAATTACTAATTGTGGGACATAAAAACATTACGTCATCAAAGTAGAATACGTCCCACAAAATCATCAACAGGAATATGCGTAATTTATTTATAGAAATTGAGCTTTAAAACGGTCCCAGTTTCCTGTGTTGTTTATTATTTATTTATTAGGTTTACCAGCAGTTATATTGCAATACATTGCAGATAATACAATCTTATGAATAAATATTTACGTAAATAACTATATAAGGTCCGATTTTATTAGTGTTCATCCTGTTAACCTGTGACTATATAGGTGAAAAGCAATCGTAAAAACCAACTTTCAAATGTCTATCATAAAACCTTAAAAAGTTAAAAATAAATTACAAAATAACAACATCGACTTTATATTGCATAAACTAGTCCTATCTTCAACTCTTTCTCGCTCTGTACAAGGGGAAGGAATAAGACGGATAATCAGATGGTTAAACGTAGCAAAGATAGGACGAGTTTATGCAATATGAAGTCAATGTTGTTGATTTTTAACTTTTTTAGTTTTTATGATACACAATATTTGAAAATTGGTTTTTATGATTGCTTTTCACCTATATAGTCACAGATTAACAGGATGTGCACTAATAAAATCGGACCTTATATTAAAGTAAAGACCACTCGTACTAAAATTATACACATTTTCCATCATCATTAAGTGACTGGCGATTTTCTTGGCCAACGCATTAGTTTGGCCATTCAGCGTGGTAACGCAGCTACCCTTCTGGGCACCATGTCGCGATGCCTGGACAGCGATTTGGGATCCATTTTTTAAATGTAAATATATTTGTACATATTTTTTCTTTTAGGTTTTTTAGTATTTATTATTAACATGATATGTTTAATGTTTATAAATAAATAAATGTATGCTGTTGTTGTCCTACCGGGGATCGAACCCGGAACCTCAGAGATGGCGGCGCCATTTAAAGTCCGGCGTCACCGGCGTTCTTGCCTCTCGGCTACGGAGGTCTTTCAAATCTGTGGATGCACAAATTCCACGATACTCATTAAACCACAGAACAGGCATTAGCGTAGCGAGTCTTACTTGTTCTGTGCATTAAACTGTTCTCACAGTTTAAGCTCATTGATATTTCTTGATACAATAAATAACTCTTCTTGTTATACACCGTGCTTTTTTAACCGTCCTAAAGCCGAAGGCCACTTAAAGTATCCAATAACTACATGTCATTTGTATAATGAAACTTGGTAATTATTAATTATTTAAAAACTTAAAAATTAAAAGAATTATAAGCAAAATTTAGTTTGAAACACCTGTACACGGATATGATAGTATACGTGGATGGTGCTGCACGCGTGGAGGCGGCAAGGTCAAGGTCTATGCATTGTTGAAACCATAAACATTATAAACAGGATGATACATTACTATCTTGAATTATTTATTATTTTTTACTTAAAAATTATATGGTTGAAAATAGAAAAATAAATACTTCCTAGAGGTTTATTAGGATGGTTACATAACGTGGGCTTCGGCTTTAAGACGCTTAAAAAAACACGGTGTATAAATGAATAATTGTAAATTTTTGTTTTTGGCAATTCCATGCAAGGTTTAATTGAAGATAAATAACACTTGAAAAAAATCATCGACCACCTGAGGTTGATGATTTTTTTTAAGTGTTATTTCATCATCATCATCTCAGCCTATTGCAGTCCACTGCTGGACGTAGGCCTCCCCCAAAGAGCGCCAAAGAGCACAATCTCCCGCTTTTTTCATCCATCCACTGCCAGTCATCTTCCTAAGGTCATCGGTCCATCGAGCTGGGGTCCATCAAGTGTTATTTATCTTCAATAAATGAATAAATTAATGTTTATCAATAAATTGTTTTTAGCTTATGAGTCACGTTAGTACAAGTACGAGTAGATGTTTCATTCAGTCAGTCTGGTACAACAATAACAAAAACAATTTTATCAGCACTTTCGAGTCGATCCTAATTTGTGCGTTAGTTCTATTGTGAACTTGTTATTAAGATTTATTAGCGCTAATAACCAACAAGAGATACCTACTAAATGTAACCCAAAACAAACTAACAGCTAAAGTACTAACTTAGGTACTTAACTTTAAAGTTTTTGTAAAATATTTTAAACGAGTTCAATTCCCAGAGCAAATTAAGAAATCGAACTTTTCTAAATTGATTCGGGTCTGGGAGTGCTGGGAAATGGCTACGGAAAATTGCCCCACACTAGCGGGCATTGCCACTGACCTGACAACACCTGCCTGATCCGTACGAGCTTGGGCCTTACACTCGGCCGGGTCGCGGAGACTCCTAGGGCCTAGGCTGACCTTTAGCGCTCGTTGCGCTCGTCACAACTGCCTGGTGCAGCTAAAAAGGCCACACAAAACCCGTCAGGGATAAGTCCAAACAAAAAACTATGATTCTTAGAGCCACCTTGTTAAACACGTGAGCGAAAATGAACCTTATCGTAACAAAAAGCAGGTTGTAACTTTTTAATTAATCTAAAACTTGCAAGATGATTAATTAATCATGGCAGTGTAATGAAAGCGCGAAATGTTTACAGATCCAGATTTAATTACTTAAGGCCAGGAGTAGAGTTTAAGAAGGGATAATTCGTTGTTATCTCCCCCCAAAATTCATGGCTTGCTCAACTTTGGTTTGGAAGGACTAAAATTGGAGAAGGCATATTTTTTCATTTGTTTTTATTTTTTTATCGTTTATTTTGTGTTGTTCTCTGTACAAATCTAAACTAGATCTAGATCTAGCTTTAAATTTGTACAGAGAACAACATTAGCAGGCTTTAAAGCGGTAACAAAGTAGTTGGAATTTAGGATTAAATTGATTTTTAAGTAAATTGACAATAAATAAAAGTTGGCAGCTATCTTTAAGCATAGTAATAAGCAAAAGTAGAAGCATAATAAACCTTTATTAAGAGATACCAGATATTGAATTTGCTAGATGGGTCCTAACAACCCCCATGACAATCATGAAAAAAACAACTTTTTTTACCGACCCAACTGGTTTTTTCATAAATAAACTTATTAAGAATTAAATTCTTTATTTGGTAAGTGTAAAAATTCGAATTTATTAGCTGTATTTATGATTTTCTTTACTAAAATAATATTTACTTGTTCAAAAAATTTAATAATCACAGATACGACGAGAGCCCACTATCATGTCAATGAGTAAGTCCTATCGATATCGAAAAAAGCCAAACTTACTTATATTGTGTCATACAATGCAATACAATCCAATAGTTTCGATAATTCAACAAGCGGCACGGAAGTGAGGCGAAAGTTGTGCAGAAGACCACTAACGGTTACGTCATTGGCTAGTCGTGTGACGCACCTGCACGCGGCGGCCAGGATTGGTTGTTGGCTCCGCGCACACGCGTCTCTGATACGATGATCGTCTCGTAAGATGCGCAAAGTGATCCCCATGGGGACTCTTGGGATTTATAGTATTGGTTAAACACAATACTATCGATACTAACAATATTATTGTATTATAGATATTAGTGTTAAAACACAGTCAAAAATTGCTAGTACAAAACGAGTAGTATTATAAATAGGAATATGTTATTCTCGCATAAATCTCGAAGTATAATATATTTGTTACACCTTCCATATTTCGTACAGCCAGTATATTTCTTAGACCCTATATACATTAATGCTGATTACAACCTTCTCCAATTTCGTTTATTCTTAATCTTCAACATTGTAGCAGTCGGCAGTCCCGTTCCAAACTTATTTAATTAGTACTCCGTAATGAGCAGGACTCGCGACACTTTAGATCGGTTTAATTTTTCGTTAATCGCTCTAAAGCAGAGCCATAATGTAAAAATGTACAGTAAGGCCGTTTTCTGATTTGTCGGCACAGCAGCGGCGTGACATCAGCATGCTCGGTATACGCGGTAAAGAAAGTATAAGTAAGAAAGTAATCTGTGCCGCGCCGCTCACGCGCATACCAAGCCAATCAGGAACGCTCCATTGAAATATAGGCGCTCGGTAAGCTTTCTGTACCGCGTATACCGAGCATGCTGATGTCGCGCCGCTGCTGCGCCGACAAATCAGAAAACGGCCTAAGATTGCTTGTTTTTAAACGGTACTTCGAAAACTAACAGTCATCAATATGTTTTTGCATTTCATCATTATAATTACCTACACCAGTAAACTGATAAGCCATCTACTCTTATACCACTGCTATGTGCTATCCGTTTCCAGCAGCTTAGCCCAATCTAAGATCATAATTTTCACAGAAAAATGGTTTTATTCGCTAAAAGTACTTGCCTTGCTTGAATACAGAGCGCTTGACTGGAAGTGGGGTTACTGTTCTTGTTTAAACTATGTCAAAAAGATGTTCTCATACTTTTAAACAAAGTTGATCAAAACATAATTCAATTGAAGTAATGTAGTGGTGATTCAACTTAAAGTAAGGGCTCAATTCCCGCACTACATAGGGCCTCTTTCTTACGGGACCTCATACATGTACTATCGCGGGCTCCGACGTCTTACCGCTTTGTAGAAATATTCCTGTGTAAGCGCATCGCGCCGGACACGCCCCAACCCGCCCTGATTGGTTATGCATTTTACTACAACCAATTAGATACATAGAAGCTTGCTTGCTTGTGCCTAATCACCTATTTTCTTGATTAAATCCGAAACATAAATGAACGTAGGGCGCGGCTTGAAGCGAGTGGCAATGAGGTTCTTGCAAGCGATTTTAGCTTTAAGACTGCTCAGGCGTCGGAGCCCGCGATAGTACGTCCGAGAATAAACGGTCCATTTATCTTGTAACAAATCGAAATAAATAATAAAGAGACATTGGAAACATTACAATATTGCTCTAATCCTAAGGTGCTGTAGCTTAAGCACATGTGTTATAGAAATCAGAAACAACGATGGCACCTCAACAACTCCGACCCAAAACTATACTGGATGATTTTTTTTTACCGTCAGGAAAAAATAACTGTGTATTCTGTACCTAAAACTATGTGATATTATGTGAGTGTGTTTATAAAATACAACTGATTTTATAAATTTTGGAATGTCCAAAAAATAGAATACATCAGTGAATATGCGTTTGAGTTTTGGTCGGTTTCATACTTTTATTACTATTTTACCAATATTCTTTTTTTAATGTTCAGTTAGTCAAAATTAACTAAGAATTAGATGGTTATGAGGATAAATAGTTGATAAAAATAAAATAAAAAATTAAACTTTTTTTTTAATTATCACGTTATCATCACCAATATCATTTACCTATCTCACACATTTATTTTCTTGCCGGTAAAAAAAGTCCTCCAGTATAGAAAAGTTCGTTTTCTATATTGACCTGACCGGGGATCGAACCCAAAACCTCAGAGATGGCGACGCCATTATAGTCCGGCGTGCTCGCCTCTCGGCTGCGTAGGTCGTCATCTAGGTAGAAGTTTCAACTCATTTTTAAATTGCGTATCGATTTAAAACTTTGTAAGTATTTTACGTATACGTGACAAAACAATAATTTCAAGATCTGATATAGGCAGTAGGTATATAGTGGGACTTTTCAACAACCACTACTAGTAAACCCGTCATGTTTATGTTTATTTGATTTGTTTTGACAAGTTACAGGTAAATTACGTTTGCTACAGCCGGAGGATCCAAAAGAAAAGCAATTTTCTTAATTTAAATTTAATTATAAGTATTTTTTACAAACTAACTACATTCTAACTATAGTAGGTGATACCGCCTCGATGTGTGAGACGAATCTGTCCAAAGTTAATAATTAACACATATGGAAATGTCGCATTGTCGTAGGGCCGCACGTACTGCTGATCCGTGATTCGTGACGCTGCGCAGTGCGAGTGTTATGTAGGTTTCGGGTCAACGCCGATGCAGCGATTCTCATAGATTAGGCGTACGTAACAGGTATTAAAATATAAAAGTAACTGTATTTTATTGTTTTGAATATTATACTTTTTGTATACCTAATTACACCTATTGTTTATACCTCATTTTTGTAGGTATGAACGACATTAAAGTTTGTAAACGTATTTGTGTAATTAACCGTTATCAAGTCGCCATGGTAGAAGTAGATGGAAACAATTTATATATTTATTGTGTCTTGTCAACACTCGACCTTACTGTCACAACTGGTCACCAACCTTGTTCCCAACCCAGTTCAATTAAACCTTGCATGGAATTGCTAAAAACAAAATTTTCAAAAATAAGTTAGATCGATTTAGTTACTGATTCTGAGTGGTCCCTGAAAATTTGGCACTGCTTTGCAATGCCCTGTATTTGTTACACTTTGCATATTTCGTACATCCAGTATATTACTTAGATCCTATATACATTATTGCTGATTATAACCTTCTCCAATAAACGTATTTGTGTATTTATCCGTTATCAGATCGCCATGGTAGAAGTAGAAGGAAACAATTTATGTATTTATTGTGTCGTTTCAACACTCGTCCTTACTGTCACAACTTGTCACCACAACATGATAAAAGCCGATTATAGAAATCTAAAAACCGGCCGAGTGCGAGTAGGACTCACGCACGAAGGGTTCCGTACCATTATCTATAAAAACGGCAAAAAAAATCCACGTTTGTTGTATGGGAGCCCCCTTCAATTTTTAGTATTTGTTGTTATAGCGGCAACAGAAATACATCATCTGTAAAAATTTTAACTCTCTAACTAGCACGGTTCATGAGATACAGCCTGGTGACAAACGGACAGACAGACAGATGGACAGCGGAGCCTTAGTAATAGGGTCCCGTTTCACCCTTTGGGTACGGAACCCTAAAAAAACAAACCCTCTACCGTACGATTCATAGCTGTGACGACACTCGACCACTGTGACTCTTCTGGAATTAGTTACTTCAGGTATTTTTAAGATCTTTGTTCATAAATTGTTTGCTTCTTTTTAAATTAACAAAACAACAAACAGGATGTAAATTCTGCGGTTAACTATACTGGATAATGTACTAACTCTACGTTATGAATGGCCCAGAGACGTCATGAAATTCCATTCAACTGACACATTCGGTTGTAAACAACGCTAAAACAATGTCTAACCATGTATCACGCCTAAAATAAATTATTAATATTATACTCGTACGATTTGATTGATACAAATATGACTTAAAACTAAAACCTACTTTGTAAAATTTTCAGCAAACGCTTTTAACACAGCCTGTACCTTAAATCTTTAATTAAGTGAATCCAAAAATAGAATAGAATAGAAAATATTAATAAAATTAAAGACACAATTACAATACAGAAATTGATGATATCTAGCTCAGCAGTTGTCGCAATAAAAACTATACAATCGGCGAAAGAGGCCTATTATACAAAATTTTAACAGTTTTGCGGTTGTTTGGTGACTAGATTACTGATCATATAACAGATACATCGAAAATCGGAGGCCGCTACATACTTTATTAAGGGGAACCTAAAAGTCTCAATTAGTCATTTTTATTTAATCGACCTCCGTAGCCGAGAGGCGAGTACGCCGGACTATATGGCGTCGCCATCTCTGAGGTTCCGGGTTCGATCCCCGGTCGGCTCAATGTAGGAAACGAACTTTTATATAACTTATAATATATTGTCTCGGGTCTGGGTGTTGTGGTACCGTCGTTGTTTCTGATTTCTATAACACAAGTGCTTTAGCTACTTATATTAGGATCAGAGCAATGTACGTAAAAAAAAAATAGCTTTTTGGGACAAAGTTAAAAAGTCATTTCCCTATTTTTTGCAAGTTCCTATAAATTTACACCACTTTTGCAGTTATGACTTAATAATATGTTTAGCTTACCCTTTTTTATAGTACGTAGCGGCCTCCGATTTTCGATTTATCTTTTAAATGATCAGTAATCACCAACCAACCACAAAACTGACAAAATTTTGTAATAGGCCTCTTAAAACTATTTGCTTAGTGCCAAGCTCATTGAAATTCTGTTATCATTAATATTGGGCCTGGCGCAATCATAGAAGAAATATATTTAAAAATTTATACAGAATGTACAAAAGCTGACACTTCCTAAAACCACGTGATAAACTGCTCATATATAACAATTTTTATTTTGGGAGCTACATCTTAGTTCTTAGTTTATATACCCTTAATCCGCACTAAGCGCTTCTCATCATATTTTATAATGCGCACAGCTAAAGAGTGGAATTCCCTGCCTGCGTCTGTATTTCCGAGTGCATATAACCTGACTCTCTTTAAGTCCAGAGTGAATAGGCATCTTCTGGACAAGCTCGCTCCATCGTAGATCCCATCTATGCTCTAGAGCAAGATTGAGGTCAAGAGCAAGCCCATCGCAAATAAAAAAAAAAAAAAACTATAATATATCTATTATTTATTGGTTGCGTAGATATTCCTGAGTCATGCCTAAATGAGTCGAGAATACCTACGCAACCAAATTGACTAAATATAGGTCAGTAATAATAGTATTTATGTGTGAAACATTATAAATACTCGTAATTAGTTCACTTCAATAAAAACATATGATCAAAATGGTCTAAAATGTAGACCGTAAAGTTGATTGATCTGTTTGATGTACTAAATGTTTCTTTTTTATTTAAAATATTTCGAATATAATAAAACTATAAATAGTATGTACTTTTAACATCAAACTTTTTCAAACCCTAACAATTTCGAAGATATAGATAGATGAGTACTACTACTACTACTCTTTATTGCACACCACACAAAAAAAAAAACACCTACTTACAGAGCAAGAAAAAAAATCATAAAAAATGGTACAATTTAGGCGTCCATATCGCTCTTATAATAGTATTTCTGTCTTAGTGGTCTCTGTTTACAGAACGTTGGCAATTCGGTGTCCTAATTTATGGATTAAAAGCCACGGAGAAAGAAGTTGCAATATTAACATACTTATAGCAAGGAACCTCGGTGTCAATAAAAGAAGATCGTAATTCTTTTGAGCCATAACTCACCCTGAACTTTATCGGGCAATTGTAACTTTTGTGGGAGTCATTCGGTTGGTGTGCGATAAAATTCTGAAAGAAAATGTAAAGATTACTTATTTTGGTTGCTTTGGGTATATTTCACTGTCTTTTTTGTAATGATTTTGAGTATTAACTAGCTGCTCTGGCGAATTTCGTACTGCCTCAGAAAAGGATCAATAATTCGTAGAATACAAATTGTCGAATTCACCGATTTTTTTAATCAAGAGCCATCCGAAAAATCAATGACCTTAAAAATAGGTTCAACCGTTTTTGAGTTATTTTGATAACTCAAAAACAGTTGAACCTATTTTCTATATTATATAATAATTATATTTTTAAATAATTGACTTAATGTTCATTGACTTATATATTACTTAAATCAATGTTTGTTTACAGGAGATTTTGTTAAAATTAATTTTTATGCATAGTATCAAGTCAAATATTTGGCTTTCTTTTTTCTAATGTCAATTCTAATTCTAATTCCAGTTAATAATCGGGGTAAGCTTAACTATGATCCTAGGCTAGTCTGGTTATTACAACGATTTTATTGATTAATCGATATGGATAGTATCGAGTCACAAAATTGAGTATCTTCTGTCTAATGCTTTGTCCAGTTCTTAGTCGGGGTACGCTTGACCATGATGAAGGGATTGCCATAAAACCTCCTCGTCCATAGACTTGAGGCCACAGAAGACAGTCCTTTCTGCACCTAAGACATCACCAAACCATTTTTGTATACATCTAGGATTATCTGAATATAGATCTTTTTATAATGTTTCACTCGCGCCAAAAAAAAGATGAAACCCGTACATCCGAAAAATCCGTTTTCGACACCGATCTCACCGAGAATCTAACATGGGACTCGGCTAAGGAGGCTCCAATGGAAAACGACGCTCCTCTGTTGTGTATTCACGTCCTTAGTGTTGGACTCATTATTACTCCCCTGATAAATCTGTGGATTTCATTATCATCATCATTTCAGCCATAGGATGTCCTAGAGGTACTGATGAACATAGACCTCCCCCAGTGACTTCTAGAGTCTCCAGTCGGAAGCGGGCTGCATCCAGCGGCTTCTTGCAACCTTTACAAGGCCATCTGTCCACCTTGTGGGTGGACGTCCTATGCTGCGCAGCCGGTACGCGATCTATGGGTTTATTGGCTTTCAACCATCAGCATAGTGCCCATATAATTTTACGTATTCAATAAACAAAAGCAGAAAAGAACGAACATCGGAAACGACGCCGTAGCGTCACCGATCCGACCAGATACGACATCTTTATTTAACTGAGAAATTGAATTTATGTGACAACCTGTCTGAGTGGAATTCCCTTTACATTTTGGATATAGGCGAAGATACAAGTAAATTGTTTTGTTGCAAACAAATTAATTAAAGTACAAACAAACAGGGACCCTGTGCTTGAGGCGAATTAATGCCAATAGTCGTCAGTCAATTTGATTTATATTTCTTTTGTTCTATTTTCCGTTTTTAAGAGTTCCGTTGTACTGACAAGGAACCCTTATAGTTTCGTCATATCCGTCTGTCTAACTGTCGGTCTGTCTGTCCGTCCGAGGTTTTACCTGGAGACTGTTGACCATAAAGAGCTGTAATTTTGTGGAGATATGTATATCAATCATGCCGACAAAGTGATAGATTTTTTTTTTGTTTTTAGGGTAGCTCCCAATTGCCATACATAGACATGTAAAGTAAGGATGTTTTTTTATCGTCTAACCCAGTGTTTGACATTTAATATTCGACGGAACCGCTAAGCAGCGCGTCTTTCCTATCTAATCTGAATTCCATGTTTTCAGGGTCAGGTTGGTGCAAGTGTGCTAACAACAAATAAATAAATAAATATTGAACAACATTAAATACATTTCTCTAATCCTAAGGTAAGTAGCTAAAGCACTTGTGTTATAGAAACAACAACGGTTCCACCACACATAGACCCGAGACAAATTACAAAAGTTTATTTTCTACATTGACCCGGCCTGGAATCAAACCCGGGACCTCAGAGATGACGTCACCAAGTCCAGCGTGCTCGTCTCTCAGCTTCAGAGGTCGTTGAACTTTAGACTCTTATTGAATATCTAGAACTTTTACTGCTACCTGAAGATAATAAATAAGCCAACGCATCAGGAGCACCGAAGTTTAAAAAACCCATTCAATACCCTTTAGCACTTTTGAAATTATAAATTGATTGTCCCTTTTAGGCGGCTCAAATGGTAATGTTTCCTGTATCTACTTTTAGGGGAATGGATGTAAGTACGTGCTATCGCGGGCTCCGTCGCCTGAACAGTCTTAAAGCTAAAATCGTTTGCAAGCACCACCTTGCCACTCACTTCAAGCCACGCCCTACGTTCATTTATGTTTCGGGTTCAATCAAGACAATAGTTAGGCACAAGCAAGCAAGCTTCTATGTATCTAATTGGTTGTTGTAAACATAGTAAAATGCATAACCAATCAGGGCGGGTTGGGGCGTGTCCGGCGCGATGCGCTTACGCAGGAATATTTCTATATGCAGTAAGGCGTCGGAGCCACATTAAACAATTTTCTTATTTACCATTGAAATGCGATAAATGTAGCTCTAGTTTGACGACCTCCATAGCCGAGAGGCGAGCACGCCGGACTGTAAATGGCGCCGCCATCTCTGAGGTTCCGGGTTCGATTCCCGGTCGGGTCAATGTAGAAAACGAACTTTTCTATATTGGCTCGGGTCTGGGTGTTGTGGTACCTTCGTTGTTTCTGATTTCTATAACACTAGTGCTTAGCTACTTACCTTAGGATCAGAGCAATGTATGTGATGTTGTCCAATATTTATTTATTATGTAGCGGATCAAAAACAAGAATAATCCATTAAAAATACGCACTGGAAAATAGAAGTTATATAAATATTGTATGAGTTGCAAGCTAAAATCATGCACATGATAACGTTGTATGATGATTTAACATTTTCGAAATTTGCAATTCAAATCCGAGGAAGGCGGGTAAAGACACAATAGAAATGGATTCAGTAGGTTCACTGTTAAATGAACATGCAACAGCTACACAACATCGTGCAAAAGATACGTGCTCTATTCAAAACCTATTGGTTTAGAACTTACAAAAAACCTTAGCAAGGCCCAGCCAGCTATGGAAAAGCTTTGCATGAGTTTTTTTAAAGGACAAAATTAGAACTAAGGTAATCCGTATAGCTAAGGATCGGGCTCAGTGAAATACATTGGGGTGATGTTGATGATGATGAGGGTATTATCATTATCATTTAAGCCCAAGACGTCTACTGCTGAACATAGGCCTCCCCCAGAGACTTCCAGATCGGCTGGTCGGAATCGGAAGCGACCTGCAATCAGCGGCTTCAGGCAACCTTTACCAGGTACAATGAGGATATACAATATAAGGAAGAGATGTGAACCTAAAAAAATTTTTAGACTCACGATACAAACTAACTTTACCTCGATAATAATAATTAGATCTAGGACATTTATGGACCCTAAATAAAAAGGAGTATTTCGTCATTGTCGGTTATTTATCTACATTTGTATCGTAAAATATATCATTAAACAGGACAATTGCGGAGCATCAATATTTTTTTTGCAGCGGTTTACATGTTTTTTGAGTGTCGTATTTTTTTGTACGTACACACATTAACAACGTCAGTCTTTTCCTCAGATTTGTGCCTCCCCGTTCGATAAAAAAAATATTAACATACCGAATGTAATCGAGTAGTAAACCTACTGCCTCAAACTTCACTAGACCATAATGGTGTGCGTATGTCATAGGGACCGACGCGAATTTGAAATTAGGTTGGAAAAGTACTCAGATAAGCTAATGTAGGTACAGTAAAGATTAGGTATTCAACTTGGTGAGTAAATTTAAAAAATAATTAATTGTTTTCAAACAATTGTCTGTATTTAAACAATGGGAACTCACGTAGACACGGACTGCTCATAATAAACGATGCATTGAAGTAGTATTAAAATTTTGACGCGTGAATTGCTAGGTTAACGTATTTTCCATTATAATCAGTCTTGACTCTTAAATACCTACATACCATTTTTAACCGACGAAAAAACGGCGGAGTTTCGTCGTAATTTGTAAGTCGTAATAAACATTTAAATCGTGAATAAATAGAAACGCTCCATCAATCGTCGAGGTAGAGCGTATCACATACATCAGCACTTGTGTTATAGAAATCAGAAACAACGACGGTACAACACCCAGACCCGAGACTATGTAGAAAAGTTTTTTTTCTACTTTGACCCGAATGGAAATAGCACCCGTAACCTCAGAGATGGTGACGCCATAATATTCCAAGGTGCTAGCTTCTCGGCTGCGGATGTCGTAAAGTTCGTATAAAGCACCTGTTTATTTTTTCTTAGTCAAGATTGGTCTTTTATTAAAAGTATTTCGGTTACATGAACACATTCTCCTTTTCAAATTTTGTTTTTATCACATGCTGCGTTTATTCAAGATATACTTTATTATAACTTGAAAAAAAACGACGGGCTCGTGTGGGACCCGAACCCACGACCATCGCATACCGGGTAAGTGCTTTTCCAACTATACCGAGGACGTTAGCTGACCTGACGAAATTTTTCAAGTGTTCTTTGCTGTCGAAGCCAATGTTTTTCTGATCAACGTTGCCGAACTTAGGTTTACGTAATTATTACGTATTTACCTAAGTAGTTTATCAATATTTTACTCCTCCTCCTCCGACCTCCGTAGCCGAGAGGCGAGCACGCCGGACTATATAGCGTCGCCATCTCTGAGGTTCCGGGTTCGGTCCCTGGTCGGATCAATGTAGAAAACGAACTTTTCTATATTGTCTCGGGTCTGGGTGTTGATGTTTCTGATTTCTATAACACATGTGCTTTACCTACTTACCATAGGATCAGAGAAATTGTATGTGATTTTGTCCAATATTTATTTTTTATTTATTCTCCTCATTGAGACCGACTGAGTTCACAGCCTGTTTATTAAAATTGTAAATAGGTAGAAACCCGTTGTAAAACCATTAACCCTGTATAGATTGTTGAATAAAGGCCCACGTTTTAAATGAGTTAATTAAACTAATGCATCTCTGACCTAATTAAGTACAGTTATTTGAATATGACCCGAGACCCGAATGAGAGGTAAGTTTTGTACTTATAAGAATATATTTGGGAGTTATTTGCGAAAATTTTGCGTTAAGCATGGGAGAAACTCATGATACAGCTAAAGCTGGCAGAATGAGCATGTTTAGTAGGTAAATTAAAGTTACTTAAATGTTTAAGGACACTTTCTTATTAAGGGTAGATCTGATCTACTACAGGGGGTCGATTCTCTAAAAAAGGCAAGAAACTCGCTCTTAACGATACAAACAAACAAAGCCTCTACTTCGCTAAGAAGTGGGTTCATTACTATTGTCGATGAGTGACTAAGTGTGTCGTGCGGTGCCGGCACGTTAAAAGAATTGCACCACCCCTTCTCTTCCTATGGGTGTCGTAAGAGGCGACTACAGGAGAACCACCATAAGAAGACGGGCAGCAGCATCTCCTCTCCACCATTGGCAAAACTGCGATCGCACACCCGCCTGCAAAGCGTGGCGATTATGGCAAAATCCTTGTTTTGGAGAGGCCTGTGTCCAGCATTGGACTGATATAGGCTGGTGATGATGATAATGATGATGACTTAAGTGTTAAAGTGACAACGCTTACAACTAAGCAGTACAAACAAACATAGACTCTATTTCGTTACAGAGTTAGTTTACATTATTAATTGACGACTAGTGAAGTGAAGTCGAAGTGATCGATGATGATCGAGTATCGAAGATTCTAATTACTTGAATAGTGTCTGGCTTCACTTCTGTAGGCTGAAAGTTTTAATTAAAGCACGCGTATCTGGACTTAATGAAATGTACGTAGTTACATCTTACTTAGCGGTGAAAATAGCAAGTTTAGATAAAATTGATAAACTAAAAAAACCGGCCAAGTGCAAGGCCAACTCGCGCACGAAGGGTTCCGTACCATTATCTATAAAAACGGCAAAAAAAACACGTTTGTTGTATGGGAGCCCCCAGAAATATTTATTGTATCCTGTTTTTTACTATATTTTGTTATAGCGGCAACAGAAATACATCTTCTGTGAAAATTTCAGCTTTCTAACTATCACGGTTCATGAGATACCAGGCGAGTGCTTTTTCAACTAAGCTACCGAGACGTCAGCTGCCGAAATCTTTCAAGTGTTTTTCGCTGTCGAATCCAAACACCTTTTTTTTTCAAATATTATATTATCTTGAAGCATACAATTGTTCAAAAATGATATTTTAATAAATAACTGGTTGTCTACAAGTTGAGTAAGCCTATATACGTCCCACTGCAGGGCACAGGCCCCACCTCAACTGTGAGGTGATCAGGCCCTACTCCACCGCGCGGTCTCAGTGCGGATTACTGAAGAGGTGTTGTAAGACCCGTGACTACTTTTTTGTCAGATGCAATCAAACTATGGCTTCTGACAAGGCCTTATGACTTTTATCAAGCGATGTTAGCCGGGACATACTTTATTCGTGTCTTTCAAAGTACGGAGATGCTTGTAATAAATGCATATGCAATGTCACCACTTACAACCGCGGCGTAGGTTAAGGGCCAAAACACGAAACTGCGAATCGGTGCGATGCGAATTCAATTCAAAATTTCAAACGCATTCGTGCGTAGTTTTCAACGATACGCTTCGCATCGCAGTTTTGTGTTTAGACCTTAAAGCATTTCGGTACCCTGATTCCGTATCTTGCAGAAGCAATGCGATAGTGAAAATTAAGCAATTCTGGATTTAAAATCGCAAATTGACAGCAAAAAAACAAAAAGCAATCTACTGCCAGTTCTGCCAATAGATTTTGAGATTAAGGATTTATCGGGCGATGACTGCGCGATTATTGCTGATTGCTAATTTTTAGGGAATAAGAGTGCGGGTGCGTTACTATGATCTATAAAGGATCTAATTCTCCTCTACGAGTCATAGAGATATATATGATCATAGTTAAGTGTATACGGGACAAACCGTTAGAAGAACCGTTATTAAACTTTAATTCATACTTATGCGTACTTTTTAGGCCTACCTTTTTTAAACAACAGTCGATAAAATATTAGGTAGAAAATCTACCTATTACATGTCATCTAAAACTAAACTTATACAAGTCCTTTGTGTTGTCTGGTATAATAACCATCAAGAATCGAGTGTCTCGGCGGCGTACTTTCCGTAGACTCATTTAATTAGCATTTTAGTCACTCTCAATTTTAATACTTACAACTAGATCATAGTTGTGGTATGACCTGATTTTGATATCAATATATGACAATTGCTATTGTGTTATTGAGTCATACTTATAAAGTTCTTTAACTTTAATTAGTGAGTCAGGAGCTCTAATACCTTTGTTATTTTATTTGTTTCTGCATACATATATTTGTCTCTTTCTTAGTCGGCGTACGCTTGACATCATAATAGATCTTGATAGCATCAAATCTAGAAACTACAATTAGAGCGACTGGAATATGTCCTATGTAACCCCTTAAATAGGGAAACCAGATACTTTGTACCATGGCTAACCAGTGTTGTTCAATATTTCAGCCACAGGACGTCCACTGCTGATCGTAGGCCTCTCCCAGTGACTTCTAGATTGGCTGGTTGGAGGCGGCCTGCATCCAGCAGCTTCCTGCGACCATTACCAGCAGGGCTAGCATGCGCAACACGATAAAATTTTGTCGTGCCATTTTATCGACTTTTGACGTAAATATGTCGTTTTGTCTTCGACAATAATAAAGAATAAACCAAAATATCATGGCAATGCCGTCTTATAACAAAAAAATAAGTTGCTACGAACAACGGGAGACCACGAAAATATTAGGAAAAAAGATTCGAGACGTCTGTGATCCGTTCAGTTATGGAAAACGACAAAATTATCGTCGAAGGTAAAATTTGTCTTGTCTATCGATAAAATAACCGATGCGCGCATGCTAGCCCTGCTGGTCGTCTGTCTACCTTATGGGTTAGACATCCTACACTGCGCTCGCCGGCACGTGGACTCCATTCCAGAACCTTTCTATCCCATCGGGTTCGGTTCTAAGTGCTATATGCCCCACCAACTGCCACTTTAGCTTGCTAATCAGTCGGGCTATGTCAGCAACTTTTGTTCGTTCACGGGTCTTCTCATTTCTGATTCGATCTCGAAAAGAAACACCGATAATATCCCTTTCCATAGCGCGCTGTGCAACCTTAAGCTTTCTTATAAGGCCAATATTAAGAGGCCACGTTTCTGTTCCGTATGTCATCACTGGTGGTAACACACACTGGTTGTAGACTTTCGCCCTTAGGCACTGAGGTATTTTTTCTACATCCAGTGTTATAAACTAAATGTGCAGGTTTCCTTGCAATGTTATTAACTTCCATAATACTAATCATTCAAAATAATAATGGCTTTTCTTCCGCAAAAGACCCAAAATTAAAGTCCCCTTTTATCATAAGAAATGTATTCTATGTTAAACCGTGATACCAATAAATACATACTACAGTGACTTGGCTTAACCAATTTATTGTTATTACAAAAGGAGTCGAAATGAGATTTGGCAAAGGATTCCATAAATTCAGCTTAGGGAATGTGGGAAATGAATACGTACACAGTTAAAGAAGATGCAGTAGGCTCACTAAACACTAATCTGTTTATGGTTCCGTATTTCAAAACAAAACATATATAGGATCACTGCCTTGTCCGTCTGTCTGTACGTTTGTCTGTCAAGTCCCTTTTTTAACGGAAACGCAACGAATAAGTTAAAATTAATCTAAAATACCATGTCTGAAATTCCTTTCCATCCGTGGCAAGTAGATTTGCTTAAACATACCATCGCTCTACCGTCGGAGTTGGAGGGCGCCCTACGTATTAGTGTTTTCCATGTCACAGTCTCCATTGAAACACACGTTTTCCACGACAAATGTGGTCTGCAGGGCTAGCATGCACGCATCGGTTATTTTATCGATAGACAAAACAAATTTTGTCTTCGGCGATATTATGTCGTTTTCCCTTACCAAACGGATGACAGAGGTCTCGAATCCTTTTTCCTAATATTTTCAGGATCTCCTAAGGGGTGTCCTGCTGATCATAGACACTTATTTTTACGGTATAATACGGCATTGCCATGATATTTTGTTTTTTTCTTTGTCATCGTCGAAGACAAAACGACATATTTACGCCAAAAGTAGATAAAATGCCACGACAAAATTTCATCGTGTTGCGCATGCTAGTCCTGCAAAAAAACCTTGTGAATTTTACTCGATAGCTTTGATGAGAACTTTAAATCAAGTTTGTATAGGAAATATGGTTTTATCGACTTATGCGATTTATAAAACACACTAACCCTCAAGCTTAATGACACTTCAGCTTTGAAGTAAGCCTACTGTATTTCCTTTTCTTGTTTACGTAGTATACTATGAGTTGGATGCTGAAATTGTCTAGAGATATTTCTGGGTATAATGTGTAATTCGAACAGTGTTACAAAAGTACTGCCGAACTTGCCAACCAAGGGATTCAAAACGAAAACCACATTGAATAATCGAATAAGGAAAACACATCGCAAAACAGATCATAGGGTTTTTGTGTTTAAGAGACAGAATAAACATATTTGTTTCCGTAGTAATAAATAATAATAAATTAATTAATAAATATTGGACAACATCACATACATCGTTTCTGATCCTAAGGTAAGTAGCTAAAGCACTTGTGTTATAGAAATCAGTAATATGTAAAGGTAAGTTTTTTAAGAGGCATTCGTACTCAGTTTTAAGAAAGGCTTTAAAATTAAAACAAACGAGTCATTGAAGCACGGTGATATTATCTATAATCGAAGCTAGGAATTCTTGTGACTAGTAAGTATTTGACTGTTGACTATTCACACATTAAGCTGTCCCTGCCTGCTATTCACACGCAAGTATGAAACAAACAGATAATTAGCTGCATTCATACTAAAAACTCATTTTGAAATTTTGCCAAGAGTGACATAGTATAGGTTACGCTGTTGCCATGCAACTTCTAAATGATAGAAGAATGATAGATTTGATTGGTGTAATTAATGTGAAATTAATACGGTAATACTTAGGGCTAGATTGTGATAAAATAATGGAAATAAGACTTACGTTAAATTTATTGTTTTTCAAAGTATATTCCCTCGCAATTAATGATCGCAATTAGTGCATTCGCTGAAACCACTGTACAGAGCAGTTGGACCAGTCTTCCTAAGGGACCTCTTCAATGGCTTCATGGAAACCATTTACTGCCGATTCTGGGCTCGTAAAGTAAGTTCGTCTTAAATTTTTGGAAACAAAAAGAAGTCGCTGGGTGCGAGGTCCAGGCTGTATGGCGAATGTATCATTGATTCTACACTTTAATCCTTCAAATAGGCTTGTTTCCTTAGCTGAATGCGGTGATGAAGATCTTGGTGAAGGAGGACATTGCTTTAAGGATGCTTTTCGCGAACTTTTTCTATGACTCTGGGCAATCAAGCTTAGACGTATTAATCTGCAGTCACTGTCCTTTGATCTTCAAGAGATACTATAGTGTTATGTCCTGATTTGCTGTAAAAAAGCAACCATATTTTTTATTAATGCTTCGACTTTTATTTATTTTCGTTGGCAAATCTTCGAAAGGAAAGACCCACTTTGCCGACTGGCTTTTGTTTTCGGGTTCGAAGCAGTACACCCAGGTTGCGTCACCTGTCACGATATTATAGACATCCGATAAATGTGCTCCCGAACTTTTTTAAAATTTTACCACCGGATACGACGTCTTATTTCTGGTGCTCCGTTAAGTCATGCGGTGCAAAGTTTTTCTAGAACCTTCAGATGCACATGTTAAATGTTTTACACTTGGCTCATTCCAATGCCTAACAAAGCAGAATTTGCTGGCAAGTGCCATGTTGGATGCAAATAAATAAAATTTGAATATACATTTGTAACTTTTTGTCCGTTTCAATAAGTTGTCGTACGGTGTCATATTAGAGTCTGTTACCGCAGTAGCCGGTCGACCCTCACGTACCTCGTCTTGGAGATGATCACGTCCACGTCTAAAGTCTCCAAACCACGAATAAGTACACGAACAGAGGTGCGATATAGTATCCTTTATCACCAAATGCCAATTGAAGTCTCTGGCAACTCTCTTTGTGACTCGAAAATCATTATACGAAAAAAAAACATTGATAGCGACACACAATTTTCAAATATACGTCACAATAAAAAAACAAATGACAGTGTCGCAAATTTAAAAGTAACACGTTCCTAACGAGTTAAATTTTTAAATTCCGTAATTTTGTTTTCCTTCTTTAATTGTAAGTGGCCAGATCCAGAAACTTTCAGTATGCCAAGTGTAAGCGATGATTTCTGTAAATGGACTCAAGAAATTCATTGAATAAGTTTTAACTCTTTACTTCCTCTTTACTCATTGCATTATAATATACGTTTTGATGTTAAATTATTGATAAATGTTTGTTAAAAACGCATTATATTGAGCAAAAAATATGTCTGCAAACCAGACTGTCTTGTAAAACAAGTTCCACTTCAACGAACCCAATTTGTTAAAAGGTCGTTTGATGTATCTTGTCTGGGATTTACGATATCTAAAACGAGTTAACTTTACAAAGAAATAGACTATCTTAGCTTCTTATTTGTTTATAAAAATAGAACTCTTATCTTATGTTCGTAGTAAAAGAAAAAAAAGTTATCTTAAAAAGAAAAACACTTATTGGTTTTGTGGTTCGTTGTTCAAGTGAAAAAAATGTGTGCGTGTACTAGTGTACACACGTAAGAAGTGAAACTTCTTTATGGCCTTCAAGAAAAAGATGGCGCGTAACGGAAAAATGTGACGCGTAACCGAAAAATGTGACGGTAAATTTTTTTCCAACGCCGATAAAGAAGTTTCACTTCAAAAAAAACACAGATTTGTAATGAAAAGACAAATTCAACATAAAAAGATTTATATGGTCTAATCTATTTTTTTACCAAAATTATATAATAATAATAAGTACTAAACAAACAAATAATATCCAATCAATAGTATTCAGATTTAACAGAAAGAAGAAAAAATGCTTATTTAACATCCGAATTTAAAAACAATCAATTTTTTTTTTCCTTTTACTTATTTGTTTGATGTTTTTATGTCTTTAATATAATTTTAGCGATTTAAGTTCTTGCATGGACGAACTAAGACCATGTATACTCTATCAGTAAAAACTCGCAAGTACTCTACAAAATAGTCGTTTTATACTAAGACTAAATTAAGTAGTTCTAAAGAGACCTTATACTTTAAATGAAAGACAGATAAAAGGCATATCATGGACACTTGATTTAAAACGAGATCATTTCCTTTCCAACTTTTCTTAATGCAATTTCTTTACAAAATCGTAACGTGACATTATCGCTGTCTAAGATAATGTATCTAGCTCATTCTGAGCTATCACAAACCGAACACAAAAGCTGGAATATAAAATATTATATAAGAGTCTTCTGGCAGCGGAAATTAAGGTCCATCTGCTCGACGCGATACAGGGCTACGTAGGCACTGCCGAAGGCGGATGCGTAACTTATATGATCGCTATTCATACGCGGTAGCGGCTTTTTAATAATGTAAGATAAAGATAAAAATATATATAATTAATTGCAAATGATGACATTTTAATAATACATACATGTAACAGAACAGTATAACAGTTATGTTTTTAGGGTTCCGTACCCTAAGGGTAAAACGGGACCCTATTACTGAGACTCCACTGCCCATCTGTCTGTCTGTCTGTCCGTCTGACACCAGGCTGTATGTCATGAACCGTGATAGCTAGAGAGTTGAAATTTTCACAGATGATGTATTTCTGTTGCCGTCATCATCTCAGCCACAGGACGTCCACTGCTGAACATAGGCCTCCCCCAGTGACTTCCAGATCGGCCGATTGGAAGCGGCCTGCATCCAGCGTCGTCCTGCAACCTTTACCAGGTCGTCTGCCCACCTTGTGGGTGGGCGTCCTACGCTGCGCTTGCCGATACGCGGCCTCCATTCCAGAACCTTTCTGCCCCATCGGCCGTCAGTTCTACGTGCTATGTGCCCCGCCCACTGCCACTTCAGCCGGCTAATCCGTCGGGCTATGTCAGCGACTTTGGTTCGTTCACGGATCTCCTCATTTCTGATTTGATCTCGCAAAGAAACACCGAGCATAGCCCTTTCCATAGCGCGCTGTGCAACTTTAAGCTTCTTAATAAGGCCCATAGTAAGAGGCCACGTTTCAGTTCCGTATGTCATCACTGGTAACACACACTGGTTGTATACTTTCGTCTTTAGGCACTGAGGTATTTTGGACGAGAAGATGTTGCGTAGTTTCCCGAACGCTGCCCATCCGAGTTGGATTCGTCGATTGACCTCTTTCTCAAAATTGGACCTACCCAACTGGATCACTTGTCCCAGGTAAACATATTTGTCAACAATTTCGAGAATAGAGTTCCCAACTGGTACTGGATAGGGCGCAACATGGGCATTCGACATAATCTTTGTTTTGTCCATGTTCATCTGAAGACCTACCTGTTGGGAAACTCTATTAAGGCCATCGAGCATTGTACCGAGGTCTTCCAGCGACTCTGCCATGACCACAATATCGTCGGCAAACCGAAGGTGAGTAATGTATTCGCCATTAATGTTGATGCCGAATCCTTCCCATTCCAGGAGTTTAAAAGCATCTTCCAATGCGGCGGTAAACAGTTTCGGAGAAATAACGTCTCCCTGCCTTACGCCTCGCTGCAGAGGAATAGCTTTCGTGCTCTGCTCCTGTACTCGGACCGTCATGGTAGCGTTTTTATATAAACATTTCAGCACCTCGATGTACCGATAGTCAATATGGCACCGCTGTAGAGACTGTAGCACTGCCCAAGTCTCGATTGAATCGAAGGCCTTCTCATAGTCCACAAACGCCAAGCATAGTGGTAAGTTATACTCTTCGGTCTTCTGTATAACTTGTCGCAGCGTATGGATGTGGTCTATGGTACTAAAGCCTTTTCGGAAACCTGCTTGTTCGGGAGGCTGGAAGTCATCGAACCTACGTGCGAGACGATTCGTGATGACCCTCGAAAACAACTCGTAGACATGGCTCAGAAGCGAGATGGGTCTGTAGTTCTTCAGCAAGGTGTTATCTCCTTTCTTGAAGAAGAGCACCACCACACCTCTATTCCATGCCTCCGGCGTTATTCCCTCGAGCAAGACGGAGTTAAAGAGTTTCTGAAGGACCTTCAGTACCGGTGTTCCACCCGCTTTCAGAATCTCTGAGGTGATCCCGTCATCACCCGGCGCCTTGTTGTTTCTGAGCTGTTTGAGAGCCATCCTAATCTCATATAGGCTGATGTCCGGGATATCTTCGGTATAGTGTCGGGTAAGCTTAGCTCTTGGATCTGCGGCTGAACTACTAACAGGTTTAGTGACCGAGGTGTATAACTGCCCATAGAACTTTTCGATCTCCCTCAAAACTTCGGCTTTTGTCGACATTATACTACCATCCTCCGTCTTCAGCTTCGTCAGCTGGCTCTGCCCAATAGACATGTCTCTTGCAAACACTTTGGAGCCTTGGTTCCGCTCTATCGCCTCTTTAATACTATTCGTATCAAAGTTGCGGATATCATGTCGCAAGGACTTCCATATCCGTCTATTGTGCTGCCGATACAACTTAGCGTCAACGGAGGACTGCAGTGCCAGTAAACGTCGTTCTGCCATGAGTTTGAGGGTGTGGTCGGTAAGTTTTTGCGGTCTGTCTCTTCGACGGGGCTTGAAAAATTTCGACCCGACCGCCTGGACAGTTTCTACAAACCTGTTGTTAATCTCGTCCACTGACTCGCAGTTTTCTAGGCATTCAAAGCGATTTGACAGCTCAAGCTGAAAGCTTTCGGGGCAGTAAATATGGGCATTAGAGGGTCGGAGCGTAGACTTCATCAAACGGGACCTTTCTAGCTTGACGTTGATGTTCAATGTGCCTCTAACCATTCGGTGATCGCTACCGGTTTTCACCCCGTTGATCACGGAGACATCATTGAACACTCGTCGCTCTGTGGTCATGATGAAGTCAATCTCATTTTTCGTGGACCCATCGGGGCTCATCCAGGTCCACTTCCTCTGAGGCGGCTTCTGGAAAAAGGAATTCATCGCGAAGAGGTCCTCCTTCTCCAGAAATTCGGCCAGCCTTTGTCCCCTAGGGTTCCGTTGCCCATATCCAAATCGCCCCACTCTCAGCTCATTATCGCCTCTCATGCCCAGTTTCGCGTTGAAGTCTCCCATAACAACATTGAAGTGGGTTTTAGTAGTATGTATGGCTCTACTAACGTCCTCATACATAGCCTCCACTTCCTCATCGGGGTGTGTAGAGGTCGGTGCATATACCTGAATAACCTTCAGCGAGTATCTATTTGACACTCTGAGTATCAGGTATGCCACCCTACTCGATACACTTCCGATGGTGACGATGTTGTTAATGAGGGACTTGTGGACGAGAAACCCGACACCACCTTGGGACAGTTGTTCGCCCTCCCGGTAATAGAGTAGGTTGCCAGATTTCAGGGTTATCGTGTCCTCGCCCTCTCTTCGGACTTCTGATATTCCCACGATACTCCAATGCATCCTACTCAATTCCTCTTCCAGCTCAACGATCTTCTCATCAGTCCTTAGCGTGCGGACGTTGTGTGTTACCAGGGCCAGTCTTCTTTGGGGCTGGTAGCCGAAGTTCCTCCTCCGGGGATTCTTAGCACCCCCTGACCCGCCGTCACCCTGACCGCTACCGTAGCCAGGAACAGCGGGACCACCGGAGACTGGGGGCCTGGTCTTTGTCGTGTCTGTCATTGGGGGGTGGTTGCCAGACTCGCCACGCTTGGCAGGCGGGTTGGCGAGCGCAGTTTTTTTATATTGTTTCGCACGCAGACGCTGCTCCCCGTCTCGTGCTACAGGATTTAGTCGCCTCTTACGACACGCCTCCTGCACGGTGGTGGGGAAGTGTATTCTTTACGGCCGTCCCCACACGGCACGTAATAGCAACAAATACTAAAAACCAGAATAAAATAAATATT
Organism: Anania fuscalis; assembly: GCA_950371115.1. Lineage (NCBI taxonomy): Eukaryota > Metazoa > Arthropoda > Insecta > Lepidoptera > Crambidae > Anania > Anania fuscalis. The sequence goes on from OX493344.1 coordinate 12,720,272, forward strand.
TAAGGGGGCTCCCATACAACAAAAGTTATTTTCTTGCCGTTCTTATAGATAATGGTACGGAACTCGTACTTGGTCGGTTTTTAAAATTTATCATTGTTTTTGTAAACATAAAACATACTTTTAAAAAATCAAACACAAAATGGCCGAGCAGTGCCGCTATGCGCGTCGTAAAAAAATTCACGAGTAAAATCCATGGTAGTAAAGACACGCAATTTACAAAATGACGCCACAAAGGATATCATATGACAGCTATAGACAACAAATAGTATTCTTCAGCCAAAGAAGGCCAAAGAGTTCAATTTTTAAATGTTATAATAACGTTTAAATATTGTTTTGTAACTGCCAGTTCCAGATTTATATATTAAATAACAGTCTTGTACTCTTATTATTACTCAAAATTTTACACATGTACAATATAATTTTATATAGTATACATTTTAGTTTTTACTGTATAAAACCCTGTAATATAAATAGCCCAAAAAAATGTCTACGATTTTTATTTTGTCTATCTACAAAACTAAAATCGCTTCAGCGTATGAACTAGCGTGCTATAACAGTGAAATTGAGCACAATCTCCTGACGTCTCACAGTGCACTGACTCTTCGGTACAATATCACGAATGCCAATCAGTAAGTAACTCCCACAATATTGTTGATCTTTAATATCAGACGATAAATAAGAAAATATTGTGCTGGCATATTCGCGAGATTCATATTCACGTTTTGAACAGGTGTCGTGTTTCTGGTTTCATATTAATCTTCTTTCACAACCTGTATAAAAATAAGAGAATTCCTTTTTAATGTCTGGAAGTAAATTTTAATATTTCTCTATTAAGAGAGCTTTGTTCTCGGTTAGTAAACAAGGTCTTTGTGCGAGTCTAATAGTTTCTTATATTGCGAGGTGTTGTGTTTTAGAATTAAAATTGTACTAGTATGTTGGTTGTAGTTGTTTATATATGCTCATTAAAGATCTACATTTTTTAAAAATTAAGTTGTGATAAATATTGGACAACATCATCACACACATACATTGCTCTGATCCTAAGGTAAGTTGCTAAAGCAGTTATGTTATATAAATCAGAAACAACGACGGTACCACAACACCCAGACCCGAGCCAAAAAAGAAAAGTTCGTTTTCTACATTGACCCGACCAGGGATCGAACCCGGAACCTCAGAGACGGCGGCGCCATTTAAAGTCCGGCGTGCTCGCCTCTCGGCTACGGAGGTCGTCAAACTTTAGAATACAGGATTATAAACATCAAACAAATTCAATCTTATTACGGCATGGTACCTAGTGGTTTATGTTATTTTGTGAGCCCCCAGCTCAGCCCAGAAAAACGAGCATTGGACCTTTTTTTCGTTACTTGGTCTCATGAGGCTTCATCATTGACGATTTTCGTAGCCGAGAGCTAGCGTAGGCGTCGCTCTGAAGTCCTGGGTTCGATTTCTGGTCGGGTCAAAGTAAAAAACGAACTGTTACTATATATTTTGTAACGTAAGTGCTCTCGCTATTTATCATAGGATCAGAACTATGTATGTCATGTTGTCTAATATTTATATTTATATTTATTGGTGCACTTTTACTTACCGATACGAATCAATAAGTAAATCGCACTTTTGGCGTGTCTTCTATGGTAAAGGACAACGATAAAGTAGAAGGTAAATATATTGTACATATACCCAGTAGTGGGTAAATATGGGCCGATTGAAATAAGCAAAAGAGATTTCCAAACTTGTCGAATAATAAAAAACCCGGCCAAGTGCGAATAGTATTCGAACACGAGGGTTCCGTACAAACTTGTAAGTATGTCAGTAGATCTTCTATAGCGAGAATGGGGTATCAAATATTTTTCGCTTGGTATCTGTCATTTCATTTGTATGAAAACATCTTCTCTACTCTACTTTCTCTTCTACCCACTCTTAGTCTTGTAACAGTCATACTCTTCCCTCTCTCTCTCTCTCCAGTCCCAGTTTCTTATCTCTGTCTCTTTTAAGCATAAATAAAAATTTCAAAGCGACGCAATAATATTATTAATAATAATTTGTTTCCACAATCACACTAATTATCTAGCCCCAAACTAAGCAAAGCTTGTGCTATGGCGACTAGATAACGGATCAACATACTTAAATAATATACATCCATGACTTAGGTGCAAATGCTCGTGCTCATCACACTAACATTTGCCCCTCGCGGGATTCAAACCCGCAACCGCTAGGCATTGTAGTCCGGAGCGCGAACCACTACACCAGACGGTCGTCAATGTTCGTATTAATTTAACAAAATATGTTAACGGTGCGCTATATTTTCAATACGGTTTCCAGAGCAATCATCCGTCGGGCCAATTGCTCAAGCACAATAAACGAAGTGATTTTTCATATCGATAATATCAATAAAACACGCCCCACACGAAATAACCTACGGGTGTGTGGGGTGAGACGCCACAGAGTAGCGCTTTATTTTATTTTAATGCAAGGTACTTGTACTTAGTAGTTCAGTAGCAATTTCTGCGGTTGTAAATGGATAAAAATAGAATATGTATTACTATTATATTTAGTGACATTTATCACTAGCAATTAAGGTGTTAGAAAGGTACGATAAAAATAGGCTCGGCTAAGTAATATTGCTTGATTTATTCTTTTTTATTAATTATCTGTTTTTATCGCGAACATGGTTTGTCAATAAACCATGTTCGCGATAAAAACAGAATAAGGCTTTAACGCGGCGATGTCGGTGTAGTTGCGTCCTTGTCTAAGCTGAAATGCCTGTACAACAGGGCTCTAAGGGCTCCTAATGTATGGTAACGTAGTTCTTGGACTTATTTTACCTTTTTAAAAGAAAAGATTTTTAATTTTATTTAAACATAAATGGCACAAAATAAAATGGGGACTCCATGGCATGTATTTTTAAACTATTCGAACTAATTAAGAACTTAAATTACTAATACCTAACTTAATTAAGTACTTTTAACTTAGTTAATAACTTGAATTAAGCATAGTTGTGATGTATGATTTTTGCTATCGTCTTGTCACGCTTACTGTGAATTATAAAAAGAAGTAAAAATTTATTTAAGACGCCCGTCTCCGTGTGATGATTCGCAATACAAAGCTGCCGTCATGGGTTTAAATCCCATGAGAGGCAAGTGTTTGTGTGGTGAGCACGACTATTTATTTACAGGTTCTCCCAAAGTCTAGTCTCTGTGGCGGCCCCACCCTCTTACTCCTTACGTGTGCAGTAAAACAAGCGCCATTCTCGTCTGCAACGCGAATCCGATTTTATGGCGTCACAGTAATATATTTCGGTATAACATTTCGGGGATTTTTTGGTAATAAGATAGGTATCTGTCGAAGGGTATATCATAAGTTATATGAATGAAATAAGACAATTCCACAAAACTTTGAAATTATAGATAATACAGCTGTCCAAATGCAACACATTTTTATGGGACCAATAATGAAATTAAATAAAAAAATGACCCAATATTATAGACTCTTCATAAAATTTCTATGTATATTAATTTTTAGGGTTCTATTACTAAGACTCCACTGTCTGTCCGTCTGTCCGTCTGTCCGTCTGTCCGTTTGTCCGTCTGTCCGTCTGTCACCAGAATCCCAAACTATGTAATAGCGACGGCGCATTTTGTGCCAATGTATCTCATGAACCGTGATAGTTAGACAGTTGTAATTTTCACAGATGATGTATTTCTGTTGCCGCTATAACAACAAATACTAAAAACCAGAATATAATAAATATTTATGGGGGCTTCCATACACGTGATTTTTTTACTCGTTTTTACAGATAATGCCAGATGCCTAGGACTTGGCCGGTTTTTTTTTTGTAATATTACGTCCCCTATAAAAAGACGTTTATTTAAATAGCTCATCATCTAATGATCATGTCGTGTCGTGTCGTGTAGTGTGGTGCCGGCACGTTAAAAAAATTGCACCACCCCTTCTCTTCCTATGGGTGTCGTAAGAGGCGACTACAGGAGAACCGCCATAAGGAGACGGGCAGCAGCGTCTCCTCTCCACCATTGTCCAAACTGCGATCGCCAACCCGCCTGCCAAGCGTGGCGATTATGGCAAAATCCTCCTTTTGGAGAGGCCTGTGTCCAGCAGTGGACTGATATAGGCTGGTGATGATAATGATCATGAGGTTTTGCGTAGTTGCTTGCACACGTTGCTTATATAAGCAAACATATGTTTAAGGAAGATTATTAACCGAATAATTTACTCAGGAGTTAAAACACTTTAAATTATTATTAACCTTATAAATAGAAGGGTATTATCATCACTCGAAGTAACCTTCATGTAATAAAGGATTGCATGTGTAGTACGTACCTAAGTTAAAAATCGCGAGCAACTAGTTTTATATGAAATGTAGGTAGGTACTGTAACGTTCTGTAACGTACTATAACCGGCCAACGGCCGAAGCTGGGATTGACTATTGGGAATTGATCGAGAACAAATTATTTCACTTAATAAATTATATTATTTAAAAGGTTCTTTACATGAGGAATGCAGCAAATACTTAACTTTTGAATCGTTTTTCTCAATTGCCAATATCTAGGTTTATATTTGGTCTAGATTTTTATTATTTTTCATCGACTTCAGACTTTCTAATCAATCCCGAAAACCAAAGTTCTTTCTACGTCAAAGAAAAATATTCAAAAGCAAGTTTCATATTTCGAACATACCTTGGTAGACGTAGAGGTTTTATTCGCTCGGCTATAAACCTCTACATATAGCCGAGCGAATAAAACCTCTACGTCTACCAAGGTATGTTCGAAATATGAAACTGGCTTTTGAATATTTTTCTTTGACGTAAAAAGAACTTTTGTTTTCGGGAGTCATTAGAAAGCCTGAAGTCGATGAAAAATAATAAAAATCTAGACCAAATGTAAAACTAGATATTGGCAATTGAGAAAAACGATTCAAAAGTTAAGTATTTGCTGCATTCCTCATGTAAAGAACCTTTTAAATAATATAATTTATTAAGTGAAATAATTTGTTCTCGATCAATTCCCAATAGTCAATCCCAGCTTCGGCCGTTGGCCGGTTACAGTACGTTACAGAACGTTACAGTACTAAGGTTACCTTAGGACAGAACTAGTTCTATATTAGTAGTAAGGTTCTCGAGACAGAAATTCTCGGATTCAGATTGGATATAGATCGAACGGAGTCCACAAATAGCTTTTCCTCTGTGATTGCTTCGAAGATAGTTAGATTTCACAGTAGTATGACAGTATGGTAGTACCTGAGGCTATATTAGAGCCCCTATAAATAATAAATTTGGACAACATCACATACATTGCTCTGATCCTAAGGTAAGTAGCTAAAGCACTTGTGTTATAGAAATCAGAAACAATGACGGTAACACAACACCCAGACTCGAGACAATATAGAAAAGCTCGTTTTCTACATTGATCCGACCGGGGATCGAACCTAGAACCTCAGAGATGGCGGTGCCATAAATAGTCCGGCGTGCTCGCCTCTCGGCTACGGAGGTAGTCTATCTATAATAGTCCGGTCTAGTCGGTCCAGACAAGGTTACATAATTTGTGTAGAGCGGAAAATTGGTAGGAATGGTCAGAACAGCATTATAAAATAGGAAAAATACCCATCTGTAAAAAAAAGTTAAAATGCATTCTTCTTGTATGCATGTATTCTTGCATCTTTTAGCCAAACAGTGAGAAAACAAATATAAACAAAAAAATACTATCGTTTTGTATATAAATATCTATATCTCTATTAGTTATTTATTAGTGAGATGAAGTTTTTTTACGACACTAATGTTGAATTGATTGAAAGTAATTAATTTGAGTAGACGAATCAACTTTTAACGTGCATTAATTAAGTAACACTTTGTTTATTTATTAATACACTGCTAATTATGTATGACGCAAAAAGATAACGAACACATTTTGTCCTCTTTTAAAACCACAAAGCGATACATATGGCAGCCAATTAGTTTCAGGGCAAAAGTTTTAATTTCCCGATTGCGGACACGGTGGCAGTTTTATTGTCCGACTGATTCACTGTCCGTACGTCCGTCATTAAAGTGCGGTGGGGAATAGTGATGGGATACACTAATATTCACTTTACACAATCGATAAGAAATGGGGAGCCAGCTTAAAACGGGTAGCCTGCTCGAAGCGGGGTAGGGTTTTGACTTTCGAGCCATTCGAATGGCATCGACACAAGAATGGCACGAAATTTCTAACGTTTACCTGTTTCGGGTTTGTCTTCCCTACGCTTCGCTATCTAGCCAACTTGTGTATGCAGTTAATATTAGTTGCACTCAACAGATTTAATCACTGGGTGCTTATATAGCTCAGTGGCCGCATTTTGGCAGTGATTATCAAAGTTAAGCTATCCACGCCGCACTTGTAGGTAATATGGTGGGTGGGTTACCATACCAACCATATATTTTAGTGTCACTTACCCTAAGCTCGAATTTAGGTATATTTATTGACTCCGTACTTCGGAAAGTACGTTAAAATAATGCTTGATGCTGTGAAGTTGTGAAGTGTGAGTCACAGACTAACGACTTAAATAAAATTATTCATAATTATTTATCCAGTTTTATGTTTTTTAAAAATAATGTGTTGTAAGATTTAAGTATGTATGTATGTTTATTTTTATCTTAGCATTTATATTTCATAGGTATTTTTTGTACGTGTATGTAGTTTATACTTATTGATATTAACATTGTAGGTATATAATTAAAATTACACAATAAGCACTCTGCAGCACTTTCCCCTTTCTTTGTAGTTGTCCTCTGCCTAAAGGTTGTCTGGAAGAGATCGCTTTTTAGCGATAAGACCGCCGAAATTGTACATCTTTCTGTAAATATCAACTGTAACTTCTTTGTTTGGTGTGCAATAAAGAGTATCTATCTATCTATCAATTAATTCACCTTGTACTGGGTTATACAGACTATACCACGCTTTGACCGCTCCTATACTCTAAAATCATCTTACGTATTTGCTCGTCTCCGGTTTTATGGGTTTGTTAAATAGTCGTCACGTGGCAAAGTTTGCTGATGCATATAGATTTTATCAGATAGTTAAAATCTTTTTAACGATTACAAAACAACGTTGATATACATCACTAGTGAAGTACTGAACGCCACACAACGAGATCCATGCCGTTAATTATTTACAGCTAAAAGACACATACGGGTTTAATGATTTTATGCGTAAAAAAACAATTTTGCGTTTAAATTCATACAAGGGTCGGATATTATATGTGAAAACGAAATACAAAAGTGTTATTTAAAATTACTTGGAGGTAGATAATAAATATCAACTAATAATTTAATGTGCGTAATAATTGTATAAAAGTTATCATATAAAACCTAGATACTTGCATATGTAAATTGTTAAAATATCGGTCAAAGTCATTTATTTCTGCAAATTGGTCATCAATGGCACTTTTTAATGTCCCAATTTTTTTCCTACCATCCGCTTCGGGACTACATATCGGCTGGTAATGATGAGAAGCGGCGCAACAAACTCAGTCACTTTTGTCAGCCTGATTTTATTACAGGAAATACAATTACAAGATAGTGTAAGTGCGAGCTAGGCGGGTTAGTCCATGCACTCTTATCGTTCAAGTAATCTTTAACTTTGTAATATCCTTTTTCTATAAGGTTTTTTTTTACAGGTGGTTTTTGAACTCATAAACAGGCAAGTCAGAGCTTACCATAGGATTTTTGGAACTATCATCCTGTCCTGTATGACTGTCCGTGTACAGTTGGCGGCAAGGAAGTTGAACGCTGAGCGAAAGATGAGCAGAAGACAATTACGATTACGTGATTGGCTAGTCGTGCGAGGCGCCTGCACCGCTGGTCTCTGAAACGATAATCGTCTCGTAAGATGCGCAAAGCGATCCCCACTCTTTGCCCCAGCGTTTAATAAACAATGTCGCGTGATTCACATACTCGAAGCTTACCAAAAATCTGATGGTAGCCAAATCAAAAAGTAAGAGGTAATAAATGCTGATTAATTACCTCTTGGTCGGAGGTTAGGAAAATCGGCGAGAGAAAACTTAAACAATCAGCCCCCTAACCATGAGCTCTTAAAACAATCTCAAAGTTGTCAAATCTGTCAATTTTGGTACGTCATTTCATACAAAATTTGACAGAAATGATAATGTTTGACAGATTTGTGATTGTTTTAACAGTTCATGGTTAGGGCCCTGATAGTTAACACTCTAAAAAAGGTCCTACGGCTATGTTGCGTGTGTTTCGCGCATCGTTTGCTAGAGAACCGGGGAGGAGACTTTCCCCTGAAGCCGGGTGGCGCTTGCTGTCCAGCGAGCCATAGCCAGAGGCAGAACTGTGGACGCATGCCCGAGGGCTTTTCCGGGGCAATAAACCGCAGTTCTTACTCACTTAATGGACACCATCAGGTTTTTAGTGGGTAGAAGGGCCTCACCCTGAGGTTTGGAGTCCCACATAAACCCAGGCTACCCCCGTGACGTGGCATTTCCCTGACGTAAAAAAAAGAGTAGCCACGCTCTATTTCTGTTCAAAGGTCAAAACGAAGGTCAGATGGCAATCGCTAAAAAAACAGACTATCCGCATCTATGACCACAGTTTACCTCAGCTCAGTGGCGTGCATTGGTTTTATTTCGAGGTAGGCAGAAGATACTTATCCTGTCAGGCCAAGGTCAAGAGACACAAAAAAAAATCTATTATTACGCGGCCACCGGTGGGTAACTGAAGCTTGATAGGTGAAAATGTGTTTTATTGATAAAAATCTGTGTTTTTTTTTCAATAATCCACATTTGTAAGTACCTACTGCCTACCCCATTTCAATTATCAGGTAGGCACTGCCTTATTGCCTATATGCACCGCACGCCCCTGCCTCAGCTAGGAACAATACAAAGCTCTTTGAAGGATCTTCCCAATAAATAACATTTGGGCAGAGTAAGGGTTACTCTGCCCAAATGTTATTTATTGTCTGATAAAAGATTAAAAGCATATTCCCGCAATTCATTGCTATACTTTGCATCCAAGTGAAAACAGAAATCCTACCATTTTTCTTAAGGTCACCACACATTTACGTTACGTTGCTCTGTCATTAAGACTACGACGTTCACCGTTAAGGTTGACTACACAATATCTTAACATGGTACGTTACCTTAACTATCGGTTACTAAATTAATTATAGCTGAAACTCATTACAGTGGCGGCTGCGACAATAGTTCTGAGGAGCTCGCTCGTTATCGCCTCCAGCATAGCTAACCGCAACCGGTATTATGGCACATACGCTAAATTAGAGTGCACACTCAAACGTTTAACCAATCACCGTATCACAGCATTTAAATCATCATCATCATAGCTTTAGTTACAGGACGTCCACTGCTGAATTGCTTTCCCCGATGACTTTCAGATTCGAAGGATGGAAGCGGCCTGCATCCAGCGGCATCCTGCAACCTTTACCAGCATTACGATAATACTGACGACCTCCGTAGCCGAGAGGCGAGCACGCCAGACTTTAAATGGCTCCACCATCTCTGAGGGTCTGAGGTTCCGGGTTCAATCGCCGGTCGGGTCAATGTATTAAACGAACTATTCTATATTGGCTCGGGTCTGAGTGTTGTGGTACCGTCGTTGTTTCTGATTTCTGTAACTCAAGTGCTCTAGCTACTTACCGTAGGATCAGAGCAATGTATGTGATGTTGTCCAAGATTTAAAAAAAAAACAGCTAAACTGCGACCACAAGTTCACGGGCTGCGTATTATGCCAGTCTGTCTGTTGTGTCAATGGCGATACCAAACAGACTCCGACCGAAAATAAGCCTCTTTCTTGGCTTTTCATATCACATCGTCAATTAAATCATCCCTCACAGTAGATTTACAAAGGGCAAAACAGTTATTTATATATCTATTATATAAAAATGAATCCCTATTTTTCTTGGTCACGGCATCACGCGTGAACTACTGAACCGGTTTCACTAATTATTATTTTGTTGTGTTTGTTATTATCAGGAGAAGGTTCTTATGAAAGAAAAAAATAAGGAAATTTGCGCGGTAAATTATAAAATTTAAGTATACTAAAGAGCACGGGAACATTGGCATATAATTATTGTTTTGCCTTATCATCTTAGTGATCATTACACAAAATTTACATAATCTATCAAGTTAAAACCACTCACCGGTGTTTGGTGAACAATAAAATCTCCAGTGTGTCCAATTTCCGTGGCTTCATATTAATTAAACAATATCGCACCCGAATCTTTCGAATGTATGTATCACACAAATCCCTTAGAACCAGGAAGCCGATCCCGTCACCCGTCAGTGGGAAGATAGTGAGACCATGCTCATTGCCCACTGGACCTTGTATGAATTCTGTATGGAGCTCCCTTTAGCATGAAATTGAGGAATTACTAATATGAACCTTATTGCTACAGAAATAGAAACAAACAACCTAATACTGCGCCAGTTGTCGACTTTCGATTTATAACATTTCCAATTTGAAGCTCTTTTTCCGTCTTCTAAGGGAAATTTAAAAAATAAGGTTAAAATCCTGTAAGGGATCTAATAAGGCTGCACAGCGCCTTATTAGATCCTTTACAGGATACAGGATACAGGCACACTATTGCAGGAAACCGAGTTGCTGTGCCCGGTAGCGGCGCAGCTAAGTTCTAATTAAGAAATTAGTTAATGATGCTTGTGTCTTCAACTGACGACTTTTAGTGTTCAGTTACCTACACCGAACACTTTTTGATCGGCGACGAGTAAGTATGTGTCAGGTGAAAGTAATTCTGGACACAAAAAGTGCCTGAGTCTGTGCAGGGAGGGGTGGTTTCATATTCACTGGTAGCTTGTATCCCACACAACACATAAGTGTCTACGTTTCCGCAGCGCCTAAATAAGGTGTATTCAATGGTGTATTGTATGGTGTGTACAATGGTTATCTAATTTTAGTTAAAGATAAGTTTCTTTTTAGGCTATAAATGTTTAAATTGCGCATGCAAGAAGAATACATTGCCTCTTGCATATTCACATTTTATTTTTTATTTTTATAAAATGCGAGACAATTTGCGCCCCATAAAATTATTAAACTATTCCTAGTACGATAAAATACAATATGGTTCCCATTTAATTTCAATAACAATTTAAATTGCTTTTTGTTATTATTATTGTTAATATTGCGCAATATTTCATTACTTTGTGAAATCCTGGGCTACATTATGCAAAACGTCACCAACAAGTGAATAAATGACGTCAGTTGTTTTGTGCTTCATGTATGGTTGCATTTTCTTATGAAACATTATTGACATTTAAATTTAATTTGTTTCATAAAATTTTGGGGATCACAGGTTGTCAATTGTACCTCTTATAACCAGTTAGATATTTTAACTGCTTCTTAGTAGTTTAATGAGAAATACCTTCATGGATATGGCACCAACGTAAATAAAATAAGATTGATGGTTTTATGTGTGTGTATTTTAATAAACATTTCCTTTATAGTTCAAGAATTAACTGGTAATTCATTATCTTTTTTTGCAAAAGTTAAGCAAGGTGTCAATAATAGCTTTCAGTATGAATTCGATGTTGATTATGTCACATATAGTATCTTTATTTACTCTTTTAATTTGTTCTTGCGGCTGTGAAGTATGTATGGTATGATACGCCTGATTGATCTTAGAATGTCATCGTCTTTTTTTTTGTGCATTTAAGACTCTGATGTATAATCCAATCATCGTCATCATTATCGTCAGTTTTTAGAAGTTCACTACCGAACAGAAGACTCCTTAACAGAAGGTCACAGGTTATAGCCATTGCTCTGGACCGATTGCATCAAGCGGCTTTTATTAACTTAATCATCAATCAATCAGTAATGTTTACTATGACACTGGTAAAATAGATCTTACGTCATATAATATGACGACATACACTAACATGTAATTAATGTCACACGGGAAATAATAATAATAGTCCCGCTAAGCCATTGTTCTTTTACGGTGTTATAAAACCTGCCCACTGTTATTACGTTAATTTGTTCCATAAACAAGTCAACAAGACCATGTGACTCCATGTGAGTCAAACCAGACAATGTTTTTTAGAACGAATAGGTACATTTAAAGGCTCCTTTTGATGCTAAGGACATATAAAAACTTTTACCCATAATCACAGTTTTAGTACGAGTATATCGCATACATTATGTATATTTACATTAAAAGTTCGAACAAAAAAAACTTAGCATACAAACCCAATCAATCAAGAAGAATTTGTTTCCAGACCACATCTGGGCCATAACCATGAACTCAACAATCTCAAAGTTGTCAAATCTGTCAATTTTGGTACGTCATTTCATACAAAAATTGACATAAATGATAATGTTTGACAGATTTGTGATTGTTTTAACCATAGATATAGAATGTACAAGATAGACAAAGGCTCATTGCAAATGATACAAAAAATGTGACACGTATGTGTGTGTGTAGTAGTGTTGTTCAAGCCACAAATTTTTTATCGATAAATTGCAACCGGCATCAAATTGATTTGGCACAAGTCACAATCGCCGCGGACCTTGAAGCACCTACAGTTAAACTTAATCTTTAAACAAAAAAGAGGTGAAAATCAGTATCACGGAAAGGATACGGGGCTTTCTGGGCTTGTATGTGTAAAGTTAAGATATGGTCGAAAAAAGGTCATATTTTTGTTATGCAAACTTCACAGTCTGGAAACTAAGAAATCTGAAAAACAAGTTTACTCGCATTAAATCGAAAAATGAGTAATTGAATATTGTAAACAAGTTTATATAATGGAAAATAAGAAAACGGTCGTTTTAAATATGTCATCATCATCATCATCATTTCAGCCACAGGACGTCCACTGCTGAACATAGGCCTCCCCCAGTGACTCCCAGATCGGCCGGTTGGAAGCAACCTGCATCCAGCGTCGTCCTGCAACCTTTACCAGGTTGTCTGCTCAAATATTAAATATGTAACCTATTTAAAACAATTTCATATCATAATTTCATTTCAACATATTCCTTATAATCACAGAGTTAATATTATACCACTTACAGTAGGGGTTCTGTGTTCATAGAGTTGGGCATCAAACACAGGTGTCAATCGATATACACATATACACTTCAATAATCGTGACATAAAGTATGTTTTTTTTAAAGTAGGTATTCTGATTAATTGATTAATTTTGTTTTTGACGAGAAAATATTGTTACTTGTCTGTTTTTTTAAATTTTGTTCCTTATTTTCTTACCATAATATGATGTCAAAATCATTTAATATCCTCTAAATAAATTATACTTGATGTCACAATTCTTGAAATGCTTTTATTTTATTTAACTGACACCTGTGTTTCATTCCTAACTCTAAAATAATAATAAATAATAATAATAATATACGTCGAAAATTTCTTTTAACGAAACATCTGTCCTCAAAATGTTTACTGCAAACTGTTCCGCGAAGTCCAATCTGGCCTGTTTATAACTCTTATCCACTTTTCGCGAATTTCAGGTTTAGATGGTATTCTTAAAAAAATATTTTATATTATACTAAATATTTGACTAAACTATACAGAATTCTTTTAGTCGTTTATAAACAAGTTATATTTTAGATGCCCAAAAATAAAACTAAAATCTCATAATGTAATCACAAAAAAACAGTATTGGAGTGTTTTTTTTTGTAAACAAACATGATTAATATTTTTTTAGTAATTGCTACTAATCTTCTATACTTACCCACAAATGGCTGTCGATATTTTATCGATACTTATGACGTCACCGCTAGTTCAATCCCTAGTGTAGACATACAATTTACTATTTTACCTAATATTTATTGTAATTATGTCTTTAACTACGAAATACACAAACACACACCAAACAAAGTTCATATTCTTCTGTAAAATCCAAGTTCTTTGTCGATTATAATTACGAATTTGACACAAATTTGTTTCAAAATTTTTTCATCACAAATGTATTTACCTGTGAAATGTGTATTTATTTGGGTTATATGTTCTTGTCACATCACAATTTATAATTGAACAGCACCCCATGTCTACAGAAATATTTAAATAAGTTTTCCGTTTGTAATTTTGTATATTTTAATAAAATTAATTTTGACGTTTGAAATTGAAATCATTTATAGTCAGTTAATTTTTTTTTTGTGTCACATAGGTACATTGACATCTGTCTTTTTCTATCTTGTAGGGTGCCCGCAAGGATATGATGTCTCTTTTCCACGCTATGTCAGTCTTTAAGAGCGTAGCGAATCCTAAGTCTATGGTTTTAACAGTTCATGGTTAGGGCCCTGGTGTGTTGTCTGATTGTCTGACGAATAGGTAATAATTTAACATGCAAGTAAAAAGTAAAGTATGCCGATTACACCCCGTGCACTGGCAGGGTACTGGTCCTACCTTAACTTTGAGGAGGTGTGGGCCATACTCCACAACGCGGGCCCGGTGCGGTGCGGTGGAGGGGTGTTGTAAGGCCAGTGACTAAACCATACTGTCAGATGTTATCAAACCGCTTTTACGCCTTTGACTAGGCTTTACGACTATTATCAATCGATATCAGCCGGGACCAACTTTTAACCTGTCTTCTGAAGCTCGGACATGCTCGTGATGAATGTCACTAAATAAGGTCGGAATGGTCACCCATCCACTCACAACCGCGGCATTGGTTGCTTAACTTTAGGAATAGATACCAAAGCGTTGTCGCCACTAAGCTACGAGCACCTTAATACACTAAGTATTTATTAATTTGTATGGCTTATTCTATGTAGCATAACCACATCCAGTAATCGAGGAAGCCCCGACAATGACTCATCCTGTAAGTACTTAACTATATCTGTTATGTCTAATCGAGATTATGCCACAGTATACATGTTACCAGTAGGTGTATATTGAACAGGGACAGCGAAAGGTAAAGGCAATTAACCTTAATTATTAATTAATAATAAAAATAAGACAATACTCCAACCGTGGTGACGAAAGTAATAAATAACATCCTTGTGGTACAAGGTTTAGAACAGAATAGATAGATAATATATTGGGTATCCAAAAAAAATACTTTATATAATGCGCGCTGTAACAATAACAAACAAGCGCTTCTCATCATCTTTTATAATGCGCACAGCTAAAGAGTGGAAGTGCCTGCGTCTGTATTTCCGAGTGCATATAACCTGACTCTCTTTAAGTCCAGAGTGAATAGGCATCTTCTGGGCAAGCTCGCTCCATCGCAGATCCCATCTATGCTCTAGAACAAGATTGGGGTCAAGAGCCCATCTCAAATTAAAAAAAAAAAACAAAAGACACGGATTTCGGTATACGCTGGATCGACCGACCGATAAGAATTTTTTATATGTGTGCGTTGCTCTATGAACCTTAAATAGGCCAAACATTGGGAAAGTGAGCTTACTGTTTTTAGTTTTACTATGATTGTACCTAACGTTATACGATTTCACAACACGGTGCAAGGACCACTGTTATAAATAGTCGATCGACAAATGCGCGTCAGTATTCAACTCGACTCTCCAAGGAAGGTGTTCGCCTTATTTGTGTAAAGGTCTACCTACAGTAAGATGAGAGGACATTTCGAGAGGCATTGTCTTGAGTTCGGGCGATTCGAGCCCGACATGACACCACGTCGTCGACACTGCCATGGGCCCCATCATGGATGGCAGGACCACGGTCACGGCAATCACGGACACGGCCATCACGGTCATGGCCATCACGGACCCGACCCTTGGGGACATGGAACTCATGGTGGTCCCCACAGTCAAGGTCCTTGGGAGCACGGAGGCTATCACGGTCACGGCAATCACGGACATGGCCCTTGCGATCGCCATCGTGGTTTTGGACCCCATCATCACGGCCATCACGGCCCTCACAAAGGTCATCACGGACGATTCGGCCGTCACGGGCCGTTCAGCTGCCGTGGACCTTTTGGTAAAAGACCAGGCCAGGACAAACACTGCAAAGGGAAATGTACTGAAAGGAGCTCTAACAGCCCGGCGAAGGAAAACAGACCTTGCTGCTTAAGTAATAAGGACCAAACTGCAACGTTGTTTGTACAGAGGGTTGTGGTAGATAAGGCACCGAGATGTTATTCTGTTTGAAGTGATAATTATGTATGTATTTACACTTATTAACCTTTTTTGATGATTTATTCTATCCAAAGTAATTTTATCTAGAATTTTAAAGAAAAATTTTTTGATGTTCTTTTAAATTTAATATTATATTTTATTTTGTTGAATCAAAACGAAGTTAATTATGTCATTTTGAATCGTATTCTACTTAACAAATAATTAACTTTTTTTATTATGACAAAAGTTTGATAACAAGCTCTATTAAGATTTTCTATAAATTGACTTAGTCATATAAAAGCACACATAGTCGTATTATAATAACTATGCACCAATATTAATTGTTTTTATTTATTTTAGTGACATTCACTTTGAATTTGTAACATTATCAAGCAGATATTGATTTATAGCTTAAAAATCTGCATCTGAAAACGTAGTTTATGGAGAATATAAACTACAAGCAAAGAAGAATTGACATGAAACGAATGAAAGATTGTTTTATAATAATATGGGAAAAGGAGTTTATTATAATAGTGGAAAAAATATCCAATACTGCTGAACAGTGGAAGTAAAAAATCACTGAAATCCTAAGGAAATTTTTCAAAGGTAATAATGTATTAGAGGACGTAACAACTACTCTATGTTAACAATCATTTAATAAAATTTTAAATTAAAAATATTTACTTGTTTTATTTTACAACATTTTGTCAGTGTAAAAAAATGTGCTCTTTCTTGATTTTATATAACTAGCTGTGCCCACAAAATGCATTCCATATGTTAATCCAGATCTTATTCTATATGTTGCAAAATTTCATCCAAATCCGTTCAACCTTTTACGCGTAATTGAGTCACAAACATCTAAACATACAAACATCCTCACAAACTTTCGCATTTCTAATAAAAGTGGGATACAAAACCTTGAATAATGATAGTTAAATATTTTTTCCTTACCATTTGATTCGTCTTGACTTTCGTAAGTGAGAAAAGTCACAATGATTTTATAGAACGATAAAAGTTAAATAATACTTATTTATTTTGAAACTGATTATTTATCTATTTCCATAATAACATAAAAAATATAAGCATAATTTACTTTTGTCGTACAGAAATTAGACACAGAATTATTAAACGCACATTAAACTATTTACTGATTTATAACGCAAGTTCATTAAGCACATCAGTGCAATCAACGATTCAGTGAACCATCAATTACCACGATGGCCTAATTCTATACTGTCAACAACAATTTAGAGGACATGAGCCATAATTAACAGATTTTTGTTTTTTTTTTTGCCGTTTCTGAATTACTGCTGAGTAAAGCCCTCCCTAGAACTTTTATTTTTATTTTTTTTATTTATCACTATCTCTGAGGTCCTGGGCTCGATTCCCGTTCGGGTGAATGTACAAAACGATCTATTTGATACTGTCTCGGGTCATGTTGTAGTGCCGACGTTGTTTCTGAATTCTGTAACACAAGTGCTTTGCTACTTTTTATATATATATTTTTATACAGGGTGTACAAAAGAATGGGACACTCCTTAAAACCACGTGATCAGCTGGTCATAAACAACAACTTTTCCTATAGGAGCAACATCGATATCGTAATTTTATTTTCAGATGCTCCATACATTATCATCGAGGTATGCGAGTAAGTTTGTATGGAGAAGCTAAAAAAAATTATCGATTTCGACGTTGCTCCCATAGTAAAAGTTGTTGTTATGATCAGCTGATCACGTGGTTTTAAGGAGTGTCCCATTCTCCTCTACACCCTGTATATATTATTTTAATAGCGCATTTATTTAAAAAAAATAACAGACGTATAAAAGGTAGGTATTTATACTCTTAACACTTCTGCCAAATATAATGTCAAATATAATAACAATCTATCAGTTAAATTAGAATATATTATTGTAAATAAACTGGAGAAACGTTTAAACGGCACTCAAACGCATTAAGTGCAAACATTATTTGAGCTAACTGCACCAATTTCCCGCAAGTCTTTAGCTTAGGTGGCTTGAATAACGAGTAAGAACCAGACAATTCCTTTGTTCCACTTGAATATGAATGTAGAAAATAAAAGTTATCTATCCTTTTCGGGATCAAAAAGATATTAGTAGTTTAGAAACCAGGTTGGATTTCAATTCATTTTGAATGTAGAAAATATTAGGTATCTATTTATTTCGGGATTAAATACGGGTTGACGTCAGGATGACGACCTCCATTGCCGAGGCGAGCACGCCGGACTATATGGCGTCGCAGGGGCGTGCGGTGCATATAGGCAATTAGGCAGTGCCTACTTGGTACTTGCAAATGTTGGTTATTGATGTAAACCATAGATTTTGACCATTAAAACACATCAGTAAGTATATACTGCCTACCTCGAAATAAAACTAATGCCCGCCACTGTGGCGTCGCCATATCTAAGGTTCCGGATTCGATCCTCGCCGGGTCAATGTAGAAAACGAACTTTTCTATATTGTCTCGGGTCTAGGTGTTGGGGTAGCGTCGTTGTTTCTGATTTCTATAACACAAGTGCTTTAGCTACTTACCTTAGGATCAGAGCAATGTATGCGATGTTATCCAATATTAATTAATAATTTATTTATTTTTGTGTAGTTCTTTTATTCCATTAATACTGCTGTAAGTGACAACCCTATATGTTATCCCGAAGAATCATAGTACATCATTGTCTATTTTTATGATGTTGACAGAGAAAGAATAATTTTCATAATGTCGATCTGATGATCATAAGGGTCTACTAACTGCAAAAATATTATCATAACAATATTTGCGTTATACTTTAAGGTAGGCGCCAATGTTCAAAAAGTTTGTAACACAACTTTTTTCTATATATACGGACTTATGGGAAGGCGGAGATACTAAGAAACGAAGATACGGAAAGAGAAAAGACGGTCTCACATAAAAGCAGACAGGTTAACAGACAAAATTAAAAAAACCGGCCATGTGCGAGTCGGACTCGCGCACGAAGGTTCAGTACCATAGCTATAAAAACGGCAAAAAAAACACGTTTGTTGTATGGGAGCCCACCTAAATATTTTATTCTGTTATTAGGGTTCCGTAGCCAAATGGCAAAAAACGGAACCCTTATGGATTCGTCATGTCTGTCAGACAGACAGACAGATGGGCAGCGGAGACTTAGTAATAGGGTCCCGTTTACTAAACCCTAAAAAACAGCTTAGATTACAACGAAACCAAACAAAAGAAGGACAAAAAGTAATTATTAATTTAATTTTGCAAATGAATCTATGAACCATTAAAGCAAGCCTGAAGATAAGAGAAACAAGATCCACAAGAGAAACCACAATCAGAATTTGCCAAGCGTTTGAGCACTATAGTCCTGCTATCAGTGTCCCTCGTGAAGAGGCTTCTAGCTAAGCTGTGAATGCAAAATCTACTGCTAAATTCACTTGGGAAAGGCTTAGCGATTTCGGGCCTTTAGGCAGCGATTTTCGGATTTGATCGGAAAATAAAATTGGTTTCTGGCGGTACTTAAAGGCTTTTTCAGGTAAAATTGAGTATTAGAATGCTATTTATGCGTTGTGTGTTCGGGATTTTTTAAATAGGTTTAAGTTATATTTAATGTTTGTCTTTAAAACTGTTGTAATAATCTTAATAAAGGTCTAACGATAAGTTGCAATGTAGTAAAGAATATACAGGGAGTCCTGTAAATAAAGGACAATAATTGTAACCATATATTTTATACATCATGGTGAACAAATTTTGCCATATAACTTTAACAAAATTCATATGTTTTTTTCTGTTTTTCTATACACAAAAGTTAATTTTGTATGGAAAGTCGATTAATTTTATAATGAAAATTTGCAAAAGTGATAGAACAAAAGTTGTTCACCATGATATATAAAATATGTGGTTACACAAGACAATATAATAAATAACTGAAACGTTAGGGCAACGCCAGAATATCTGAACAAAAAAGGCCTTTCAATAAAAAGTTATTATATAAAACGTACTAACATTATCAGCATAACAAGTACTTGATACTTACTACTATAATACCAATTTTAGGTCAGGGTTTAATAACAAGTATTATTAAAGCACATCCTATAATTCAACCTGCGGGCGTTCATGGTCACATGAACTCCTAAAACAATCTCAAATCTGTCAAATCTTGTCAAATCGGTCAAATTTCGTACGTAATAACGTCCGAAATTGACAGATTTGAGATTGTTTTAAGAGTTCATGGTTATCCCGCAGGTTGAAGCACAGGTTCCACCTAGTTCAGGCAAAATATCATCTTCTGTACTATTTGTTATAAGTTACGATTTCTATATGTATGGGAAAATTTTCTATAAATTTTACATTCATCCCGATTTATGGATGAATCCTAACAACTGCTCTCTACTTCGCCAAATTGAGAGGACAGACAACAGCAGCCTGTAAGTCAAGCAGGCCAAATTGCGAATCAGCCACAAGCCCAATCACTACTTCAGTCCGTATTGCCTTAACCTATTCCCATATCCCCACTGTTGTCGCGGCCAGACACCATAATGGAAGTTTGATGCAGTAGATTTACTCCCACGAATATGTCACGTAGTAAGTACGCCGGAGATATGACTAAAAATCGGCCAAGTGCGAGTCGGACTCGCGCACGAAGGGTTCCGTACCATTATCTATAAAAACGAGCAAAATAAAATCGTTTGTTGTATGGGAGCCCCCATATTGATTTTATTCTGGTATTTAGTATTTGTTGTTATAGCGGCAACATAAATACATCATCTGTGAAATTTTCAACTGTCTTACTATCTCGGTTAGACAGTTAAAATTATCGGTATCACTGTTTAACCGGTATCACGGTTCTTGAGATACAGCCTGGTGACAGACAGACCGTTTACCCTTTGGGTACGGAACCCTAAAAATAAATGGCTTATGGAACTATCTAGCTGGTTATTCTAGCTTAAACAATGGCAGTTAATTTTTGGATGTCGATCATTTAAAGAATTTAAGTCCGTGTTACAAGGAACTATATAAATCCCTTTGCCGTGGGCGTTAATAATCTCTAGTCCTCGAAATTACAGATAGTATTTAGTCTGACCCGCGTTACCCTCGCCTATTTTTTGTAGGATTAGAATGCTTAAGTATGCATAGCCTTGGTACATTTAAATATGGCTTAAAATCTATAAATTTGTGCACTTTTACCATTTCAACTCTTACTTTGCCCTTGCTTCAGTACAATTGTGGGTACGTGCTGAGAAGGAACAGAGCAAAAAACTCGGTCACTATCTATCAATTACCTAAATGTGCCGGTTGCGAAAAGATAAAAGTGCTTGTTGGTTGCTGAAAAATGTAAGATTCAGCTACCTTATGTCAGCTTTCATCGAAAGAATGAATATCGATGAGTTTTAGTTGAAAAAAATCTAAAATAACCTTCCTGCCTCAACGCTTAAAAATATATGACTATTCAAATCATGATCTTCAATTTGTTGTAAGTTCTCATGTGATTGAGTGTGGTGTGTGTGTGTGACTCTACACGCATATAAATACTACTGAATATTCTTCTATTGAGAAGATATGCTCTCAAATGGATAGTACTGTGCTGAAATTGATAGTCTGTGCTAATTTGCGGTTTTCACTCGCTTTGTTGTTAGATTACTTTTATGGTAAACTAATAAATACCTAAATAACTAACTGTAAACTCGAAAAGTAAAATTCGCAACAACCTATCTTTTATACTATACTATAACGGGTCGAATTCTGTACGTACATATGGGGGGGGGGGGGCACTCTAGAATCAATACTGAAGCCAAAACTGTAATTATTTTCATTCTTGTCTGTCTGTATGTAACTTGACCGCACATCACACACCGACGTGTTACACACCACACAATGAAACTTGGCTTATTGTCAAACTCAGACAAACTAAAGGAGTCAGATATTGCCAAACAATAGATTTGTAATATGCAATGTAAATCGCATCATTTTAGGAAAGACCAGCGCATTTTTATGAAAAAAAAATGCAGTCAGCTTCATCGCAGTCCACATTATTGTTTAATATTACACATACTAAACATCCTGTACTCCATGCAAACGGAGTGGCGGGCACAGCCAGTGTTGTCTAAAACCAAATAGGTAAAGAAGGACGACAGGCTTATATGGAGTCCCCGACCCAAAATATAAAACGCAGCTCATCAATGAAATTAACTAATATTCGTACATTCAAGAAAGTCTATTTAAAAAGTTAGCTGAACGTACCTCTCAAAGTTGGGATTACAGAGATGATACGTAGGAGAAAACTAAATGTTGAGGTTAGGTTCTGTTCTACGTAATTTTTATTTCGTCTCACTATCATCACAATAAATTAAATCAGTGTGATAAAATTGATAGAATCAGGCGTTACTTTGCGGAAATCCATAACTAAATAATTATGAAAATGTAATTATTTTGCTTACAATGAATTCTAATAATTATTATGTTAGTTATTTTTATTGTATTGAATGATATTAACTTTAGGATTTTATTATTGACATTACATTTACTATTTACACATATGTATTAATCTGAATGAAATTTTTCTTGATCTGTTCTTTTATTAACATTAAATTTTGTATGGTATTAGTGTTATAATTGACATGTGTATAATGGTTTGAATGAAATTAATTTTAAAGTTGCTACCTAGATGTTAAATATTAATATTTGCACGACGAAAAATTGTCAAACATGAGCTCATAACCTTCTTTAAACATCATTGTACTACCATGTTACAAGCAAATAATAAATTTCTTATTTCTTCTTAACTTCCGCTTAGTTACGCCGGCATAGGAACCCCAATTACACCACCTGTAACCCACAATCTGGTACTAAATTTTGCATTCGTCTGTTTCGCATGCAATTTGAGGGAGGGAGGGCGGTGTTCTTTGCATGTGCCTGTGATTGTCCTCAGATTGTAGGTTACAGGTGGTGTAATTGGGGTTCCTATGCCGGCGTAACTGAGCGGAAGTTGTAAGCAAAATAATAACATTTTCATAATTATTTAAATCAGTGTGTCATCAAAACTCGACTACTTACTTAAATAACTTTCTATTTTGGTTCACAATATAATACTTACGGAGATAAGCATTTATCTAGAAGCAAACGACACTTCATTGAAATATTTTTGTTAACATTTTTGCAATTTACCATTGACAGCCATATTACTTAAAAAATAAAAAGAAGTAAACTTAAATTAATAACGGCTCTTAGTATTCGGAACCAAACGTTTGGTTTTTGCATCCTTGGGGACGTTTTGTTATTTGAAAATATTTAATAACTATTATAATTTAATTTCTAAATCCCTATATCTATATTTTTTATGGTGTCCAACATGAACACCTCTGGAAAAATTTAGAGTCGAGTTTCGCCAAAATTCTTTACTAGTGAGATGCAACTTAAATGTTCAAAAGAAATTAATTAGTCTATTGAAAACGGCTAAATTACAAAAAATACCTACTATTTTCGGACTTTTCCATTTCCTTGTGCTATAAGGCATTACTTCTTGAGAAAATTTATTATTCTAGGCAAAGGGATATTTGATTCTCTTACGAGTGTCAAAAATGAGGCGTAAAAGGCCTATTTTGCTGTTGATGATGATGATGATGATGAGGATGAGACGGTAAATTAGTTGTACAATCCTCACGTGCAAATTAATAAGAATTATGTAGCAGAAATAGAGGCCTCACATCTCGTATTAAAGCGAAGTCAGCCTTCTTATTCAAGGTATTAGTTATTTTGTGTTGTTTATTTTATTTTATATTGTGTGTCATATATATATGTAGCATAGTAACTATCTTAGTACTCAAAACCTACTAAGGCCTTCGTCAGCCTAACCTAAATTACTTCATTATGTCCCTAATTAAATATGACTCAAACGCTTAAATCATGCCATCTGTCCGTTCAACTTAATCCGTGAGATTTATACGTCAATCTAATTTTATGACGTGGCTCAAAATCGATTAAACACTTCTAAATTATTGAAAATCTACAAATCCTTTAGGGTGTGTTCTTGGTGAGAGTCGAAGCTGTATCATAAAATAACCGTGATTGTCCACAAAGGACCACTATTCTGAAGGTTACGGGAAGACGCTGGAAGAAAACGGCCCACAGTCGCTGGTTGTGACGTTCTTCATTTACACGGAATAGTTAAAGAAGATTTAACTATTCCGTGTACATATATATGAATGTCCAGCAGTGAACTTCTTTCTAATGGTTGATAATGATAATGCATTATAGTTATATGTACTATGTAGTTAGATATTTGTATAATATATTTCCATAATGATTGAGCAAAGAATACGAGAAAAAATAATAATTTTTAACTGATCGTTTATATTAATACATTTTGAATAAAAATTCTAAATATTACGGTTCCAAAGATACAGGCCTGCGACAGATACATAGACCTTGACAGAGTTTCGTAAGTAGTAGGTATTCTATCGACTTTAAGATAGTAGGAGTTTCTTAATTAGACGCTTCAGTTGTTGTCTTTATGCAATACCATAAACATCGGGTGTAAAAAAAGGCTTAACGCAGCCGAATACTATATATTCTACGTATTAATACGATCATTTTTTTCTTTTACACTATACCTGGGAAATTACGGGTTACCAAGTTATTGACAGTCAAAGTTACAATTTTTTTTAAAGATTTTTACAAAATTGACTTCTGTTTGATAATTATAAACTTTTTTACAACGAAACATGGAAACATGATCCGCTTACACACACAGGCATAGTCTGTGGCATATACATTGCGGGTTAGAAATAAGTTATTTTTTTTATACCCAAAAATGAAAGTCATTTCCCAGCAATATTTTTTTTGCATTCTACTTTGTTTTATGTATAGAATTCGTGGTTTAAGGCTTCGTTTCGGTTTTTTACACCCTGTATAGTAATAATGAAATCCAATTTTAATGTTTTTATTTTTTTATACATCATTTCAGCCACAGGTCATCCACTAGTTAACAAGGCCTCCCAATTACATCCAGATTGGTCGGCTGGAAGCAGCCTGTGGCTTTCTACAACCTTAACCTGGTTGTCTGACCTGACCACATTGTGACGTCCAGCGCTGCGCTTGCCGGTATGTTGCCTCCATTCTATTATTATTGGATATAGATCATTTGACGTTGGTTATATCGGGTTCAAATAAGATGAAATTTTTAAATGTCATCCAATTTGAACCCGTTTTTAGGGTTCCGTACCCAAAGGGTAAACCGGGACCCTATTACTGAGGCTTCGCTGTTCGTCTGTCTGCCTGTCTGTCTGCCTGTCTGTCTGTCTATCTGTCTATCTATCTGTCTATATGTCTGTCTGTCCGTCTGTCACTTGAAATTTTCACAGATAATGTATTTCTGTTGCCGCTATAACAACAAATACTAAAAACCA
Organism: Anania fuscalis; assembly: GCA_950371115.1. Classification (NCBI taxonomy): domain Eukaryota; kingdom Metazoa; phylum Arthropoda; class Insecta; order Lepidoptera; family Crambidae; genus Anania; species Anania fuscalis. The sequence goes on from OX493344.1 coordinate 12,745,730, forward strand.
GAATACAAAAATTATTTAAGGGGGCTCCCATACAACAAACGTGATATTTTTTGCTCGTTTTTATAGATAATGGTGCCCTTCGTGCACGAGTCCTACTCGCACTTGGCCGGTTTTTATTTTTAAATCGATGACTTTTGATAAATATTGCAATGCTAATATAAAAAAAACGTGTAGTATGTCTGGCGTACAACTATACCCCTTTGAATCAATATTGCGTCCGCTACCGCTACTGTTTATCACCATAGCCTACCACTCAGGTCTCGCCAAGCGAAGCCTTATGTCGCAAAGGTTTCATTCAATTACATTCACACATACGTAAGAGGATTAGCAAGTGTAGCCATTAACTCCCAGAGCCATTTGCTATGATATAGCAATTTGGATTACGTTGAATAGTTTCGGCTAGTAACGTGCTGCTAAGTTGGTACGAGAGGGTAAAGATACTTAGGAAACTAAGTTCCAACGCAAATTCGGTTACAACCATCACCTGTTCAAATCTATATATAGGAATAAGCAAATGATATATGATTTGACGACCTCCGTAACCGAGAGGCGAGCACGCCGAACTTTAAATGGCGCTGCCACCTCTGAGGTTCCGGGTTCGATCCGCGGTCGGGTCAATGTTGAAAACGAACTTTTCTATATTGGCTCGGTCCGAGTGTTGTGGTACCGTTGTTGTTTCTGATTTCTATAACACCAGTGCTTTAGCTACTTACCTTAGGATCAGAGCAATGTATGTGATGTTGTCCAATATTTATTTATTTATTTTCGAACTTTTACTGCCGCTTGTTGGTCCACTCTCGATAGGCCCATTATAGTATTTGGGTTTTTTTTCACACACACAAACAGCAAAACATACAGACAAACGAAGTGGTTCTTTACCTTTCTTATTTACCTTTTGAGGAACGAAACAAAACAAAAATCTTAGGCAATATAAGTAGCAAGAAGACTGACAAACAAACTCCACTTACCAGTAGTAGTGATAATACCGAAACTCACAAAAACAAAAATATAAGGCAATATAAGTAGCAAGAAGACTGACAAACAAACTCCACTTACCAGTAGTAGTGATAATCTACACCGAGACATTTTAGTGGTTGTTTTCCCGCAGTAAAATAATTCTATCTTAGTAGTATAAAAGATTAATGAAGTTTTTATTTTATTCAAATCACCTGTAGGCATTCAAATTCAAATCGCCTGCAGCGCGTGCGATGCTGTTAATGCTGTATTACTTTGTGCGGGTGCTTCTTTTACCTTAAACATTTATTTGTACGGTAGGCAGTACCCAAATACGTCACATCTCGTAAAAGAAACTATCGTTTCTCACGCTTTCGAGGTGATGGTAATTTTTTGATGAGTTGAGAACAAAATATTTTTATTTAAAAACTATAAAGCAACTCGCATGTTTCGATAGTACTACTACTAAAGGTAAATCGTTCTGACGCGAGAAAACAACCACTAAAATGTCTCGGTGTTTATGGGCTGATGATGATAGTAATATCTTGAACGCTTACCGCCAGCAATGGCCAGCATTAACCCAATATGCCTACATGTATGTGGTGGTAGATAAATGTAGATGTTACAGTGAAAACTAGTTAGTAGATAGAACGCGTTTTTCCTAGTTAGAACTAGTTTTTACTTAATGCCTTTGTTAATACTAGAATTGACTAATGTCTGAATCAAATATCAGTTAAAACTAGTTTCTGCAAGACAAAACGCGGTTTATTTAGATATTTTATTTACCTACTTATATACCTTGTCATCTTGGCAACTAAATTTAAGTCAATGTTCTCTATAATGTTTCTTTAGTCTTAGACTATTATTATTTGGTTCCCAGTATCTTAAATCTTTTCAATAAATATTTTTAAAAATTATATCTTGTTTTCAATCCCAAATCAGTTTTTCTAGCGCTAGTTTTAACTATAGCTCGATGTGACAACTAGTTTTATCTGAAAATCAAATATGTCAGTAATAAATTCTAGTTTTAACTGATTATTTCAAGTTTTAAGAAAGGCATTAAGTAATAACTAACTTTAACTAGGGAAAACGAGTTCTAACGAAAAATGGGTTTTAACTGTAACATAGATATAGACAGTGGATAGTCTTAATTTAGATTACTTGGGGGTTAATGACAAGCTAGGCTTAAATTAACTTCGGTTTAGAGTGATAAAGCTCAGTGCACACTTTGTGCTATACCTATGTACTCAGACGTGATATTTGACGACCTGTGTTGTAAAGAGGCGAGCTCGCCGGACATGGTGTCGCCATCTCTGAAGTTCCGGGTTGGATTCCTGGTCAGGTCGATGTAGAAAACGAACTTTTCTAAATTGTCTTGGTGGTCTGGGTGCAATGGTGTGTTACAGTCGTTGTTTCTGATTTCTATAACAAAAGTGCTCAAGCTACTTACCGTAGGGTCAGAGCAATGTATGTGATGTTGTCCAATATTTATTTATTCAATGTCCCTCTCTCGCGATTTCTCTTACACTTTCAGGATGACAGCTATTTTCTACTCTTTCAACCTTTAACCATAGTGTCCATCATTGATTTATTATTTATTGATTTAATATTATTCCGTTTATATAAGGTCCGATTTTATTAGTGTTCATCCTGTTAACTTATGACTATACAAGGTGTGGTTTTGTAAAACAACGCCCATCTCATGGGTGGTAGTATACACGACACTGATGCCAAAAAAAATATTAAAAGAATACCTTATTTTTTTATGGAAAAATCCATGAAATTAGGAAATTATGGTATTATTACGCGGGCGAGCTATCGGTCATTCTCTTGGGGCAAATTTTGCAAAATGGTCTTCGTAGCTATCGTAGCGTAGTAACACTCGTAGCATTATCGCCTACCGTGCGTGTTAGTCACACATCTCAAAAGTTTTAGGATACTTTTGAACAAGGTTTCTTACTAATGAAGTAATAGTTAAATATTAATTTATATTTTTCTTGTTATTACTTTTATGTGTACTATCACCCCTGAGTCGGGCGTTGCTGTTCAAAACTACACCCTGTATAGGGGAAAAGCAATCGTAAAAACCAATTTTCAAATGTGTACCATAAAAACTAAAAAGTTAAAAATCAACAACATTGACTTCATATTGCATAAACTCGTCCTATCTTTGCTACGTTTAACCATCTGATTATCCGTCTTATTCCTTCTTCTTGTACAGAGCGAGAAAGAGTTGAAGATAGGCCGAGTTTATGCAATATGAAGTCGATATTGTTATTTATTTTTAACTTTTTGAATTTTTATGATATACATTTGAAAGTTGGTTTATACGATTGCTTTTCACCTATATAGTCACAGGTTAACAGGATGTACACTAATAAAATCGGACCTTATATTACGAGATAGCATCTGTATTTCAGTTCTCCAACTTTTCGGTACCTAAGGGTTCTGTTACCAAAATATTCGTGAATATGACTTTTAAGTCAAACTTCCAGTCTTTTGCACTTAATTCTCACCTGCGTCAAACGCTATTAAGCGCAACGAACGATCTCATTGCAGTATATTTTGATGACTTTACAATAAAATCAATAGCTTTTAATAACCTGGTAGCTGCTATATATAATCCGATTGGGCTTTAATTAGGTGTTCTGTTAGCAAAGTTTACGTTTAGAGGCTGTTTGCAATTTATTATGCTAATGAATCTCGATGTTATAGGTGTTGAGTGTTAGTTATAAATTATACACACGGCGCCGAACGATGAATGACAATTGAAAATATTGATACACAGGCAATATATTTACTGCAGTACCATTTTAGGAGGTCCTATCGCTAAAAGCGAGCTTTTTCAGCTACCTTCAATCAACCTTCAACCTTCTAGACTAGAGATTTGGATCGGATAAACGAAAATGTATTAATTTTCTTGTTTGTTTTTGGAGTCAATTGAATATTTTAGTTCTGATGTGTCATTTTTTTTAGGTATTTCTGCCAAAAACCTACGAGTTCAAATACAAACATGATAATATTTTACGTCAGATTTGAGGGTTAGAATAAGTTGCACTGATATTTGTCTGCAGTCACAGGTTTAGTAAAGCAGCGATGTCCAATATGAGGTCCGAAACCACATCTCTTCAATAGATACAGTAATTAGCTTTGAACGCAAAGGGTTCGAGGTTCCGACCGACCAATCTGCAAGTCATTGGGCGAGGTCCATGTTCATCATTGGACGTCTTATAGGTAAAATGATAATGATGATGATAATTCACTTAAAATCCCAACAATCTCCCAACAAGTTCGCCAATATGTTCACCAATCTTCACAGCCGTGTGTCCTCGTTAATAGCCTGTTTGCTCTCGTTATCTCGGGCGAACACACGTAGAGTTACGAGCGTAAGTGTTGTAACGCGCTCGCGTAACTCCGGAACTGTAATGAGGAGCTCGAAATCATGAGCTATTCCGTAAACATTGATTGTATTGATCTTTGGGGGGTAGGCAAAAATGTAGGGCACAGCATAGGCAGTAAAGTATGATAGACTGTTGGTGAACTTACACTGAGACATTTTAGTGGTTGTTTTCCCGCAGTAATATGATTTTATCTTATTAGTACAATAGACTAACGAATTTTTTTTTAATTCAAATCACCTGTAGCATTCAATTTCAAATCGCCTGCAGCGCGTGCGATGCAGTTTATGCTGTATTACTTTGTGCGTGAGCTTCTTTTACTTTATTAAACATTTATTTTGTTCGGCAGCCAGTACCCAAATACGTCACATCTCGTAAAAGAAACTATCGTTTCTCACGCTTTCGAGATGATGATTATTTTTTTTGATTAGATGAGAACAAAAATATTTTTTATTAAAAAAAAATAACTCGCATTGTTCGATAGAACTACTTAAGGTAAATCGTTCTGCCGCGGGAAAACGACCACTAAAATGTCTCGGTGTATATAAGGTGTTACAAAAATATCTGCCATGCCCGAAATGGATGGAAGTACTTATTGCGTATATAGATTACAATAATAAAGAAATTTCATGCCCCGGACGTCATCTATGTTTTTTTTTAAAACAGGGTTGCGAGGTGTTTTGCTTTGAACGCAAAAAGTCCTGGGTTCCATTTTTTGTTTGGGTATAGATGTGCTTGGAGACTGTGCTCGGAGAGTGTGTCACACTGGGCAGGTTTTAATAATTTATTGTATAACAAAAGAGCTATTAATATTACCTATTTTTTTTAACAATCAAACCAATCATCTAACCGCATAATAAGCAAGGGGTCGATTTTCTAAAAATACGCAAGTAAACTCTAAATATTACCTAAGCGATACAAACAAACATAGCCTCTATTTCACTAGGAAGTGGGTTAAAATTACTTGTACTATTGTCGTAAGTGACTTCAGTGTTAAAGTGACAGTGCGTATCACCTAAGAAGTAGGTACAAACAAACAAAATATACTCTATTTTGTTACAGAGTTGGTTCACATTATTTCCATTAGTGAAGTGATGTCGAAGTGATCGCGGTTTTGTTTAGAGAATCGTCAGGCTTGTACTATGGTGACTAACACCATAACAGTTCTTCCTGAACTATATTTTGAATCAACTGCCCAGCTGACTTGATAAAAAACAGAATAGTGCAACTAAGTAAATTACACTATGTAATTAAAATGCAAAAAGCTTTAGCTTAGTAAAGCTGTTTGGGTTTTTAGAACGAGAACCAACACTTAAACCCTCTAGATAATTAAAATTATATTAGAAAAAATATTGCGACTTAAAGCGGTTCCTCGTTGCAGTATCTGCATCATCAGTGCAATCCTTAAAACAAAAACATGACAGCATACATCATGCAGAGAAAAACATGCTTTAGAAAATTCTGATTGGTGATTGAAAATTGGTGATATACAATTTCAAACGCAATTTCGTTTTTTACTTGTTATATTTGTTTTTGTTTCAGGGGTTTCTAGACTCAGATTTATCTTTTATTCTAATGAAACATTTAAATAAGAAATCATTTTATTTATAAGTACATCGAATCATTTTATTTAATTAGATCTAAGAGTCGCGGATGAACCTAGCACCGGTTTTGATACCTTCCCACGTCTCGATACCAGCTTGCCTAATAAATGCCGGATCAACTAAGAAACCATTGAGGTTCGAAGCTCCTTGGAATGCGGGTAGTTCATAGGTGAACGACAAAGGTATCCCTGCCCCAGCTTGAGCGTAGTCGCTCGATCCACCCGAAGCACGGTAATTCAGAACATGGAAGATATTCCTAACTACATAATTGGGTTTGGAAGGCCACTTAACCCTGTCGATAGCTTGAGCCATGTTGACACCAGCGAAGTTAAGAACTAAAGCATTGGGTGCGAGTTGGCCGTTGCCCCAACCGAAGAGAATCATGCTACCAAAGCTATGTAGGTCGATGAAGAGGTCGATTCGATCTCTGAAGGCATCAAGGACGCGTCTGATGTTATCAGTCTCAGGCTCGGAGAAGGGGCCCTGGCCGTGGAAGGTGTCCATGCAAGAATTGCTGCTAGACGCAGTGCCAAAGAAGGCGTCGAAGTTTCTATTCAGATCGACCCCCATGCAGAAGCTGCCAAGGCTGTTTTGACGGCGATTTTTACGCCAGAAACGATTCTGGAATATAATAAAAACGATGTTGTGACATGCATGGTACGCACAGCAGATATCGTCGAGATATAACTACAGAAAGATGTCCTAAAAAGCGTAGGTGGTGTAAAACTGGTTTGCAGATGAGTAGTTTAGTTTTACGAGATTTATTTCTCTAAAATTATTTTTATCCTTTTATGAGCTACACATTTAGAATTGTATAGTATAGATTAAGATTAGTACAGATCATACAGAACCTGACTGCAATTCGAATAAAGTCAAAAATGATGTAATAAAAATGTACTTACGCCAGTATGACTGAATTCATATCCATCAGGATTAGCGATAGGCATGATGATCCAATCAATGTCATTGACCAAGTCGTGTTCTGTGACATCAATGACCAGCTTTTCAATGGCGTATAGTGTTCCTGGTAAAGTGACCCATTCACGGGCATGGAGCAGTCACATTAGAAAGACTACAGGCTTTGTTCTGTCCTGAAAAGACCACAAAACGATTAAGCATCTATAATTTTTTCGGACTGTTAATAAGAAGAAACCACATGTGTCCAAAATCAAATGTTGCAAGTTAATTTTAAATGTTAGTATTCAAATAAGAGTAAACATGTTCGGGAATGTACTGTAGTAAGGCTCGATTCTAAATTAAAACATTACGAGAACGCCGAATGAAGCTCGATAGATACATTTTGAAGAAGTTGTAAGTAGATATCATTTGTTTTAAGAAAATACTATGATCTTGTGAGATATGCGTAAACAAAACTCTTATTCTGTAGTTATATGGTGCAAATAATAAAAAACATCCATTGAACTTAGATATTTCCCTTAACATTATTGTTTGGAATGTAATAGTTATCTAATTAGCTCATCAGATGCTTTGATAAATACAATTAATTAATCTTATAATTAATGTTAAAAAATCCCTCGTTATAAGAATAATCAGTGTGTCTAATGTTATCATTATTGATTGCTATCAATTTACGATACAACCGTTAGCTGGTATTTAAAATTACCTACCTCAAAATTCGTTGTTGAGATTTTCAGATATTTCATATCACGTCCTTCGACACTCTGGCCAGCAGACTCGACGGTCACTAGGTTTGGGTAGGCATTACCCAGACGGACGAGGTAATCATCGACCTAAAAATGGTGAATGATGACAAAGAAATCATATGTTGGTAAACGTAGTATTGCTGCACTACAGCAAAATTGCGTTGTCAAATTACTGAAGGTTGGTAATTGTTGGAAAAAAATGCAAGGATCGAGCCCAGCTGACCGAGCCTTTGGATAAGTCTTGCGTCCGGTTGCGTCCATGTCATAAACAATCATCAAATTAGACACAACCACTAAATTCTAAGCCTTGCGAATCGCAATCAATCAGACTTAAAAGTAATTCTATAATCTCGGCTCTACTAAATATTTTAATTCTGATAACACATTAACACGTGCTAATGCCTAATTTCAAAAGAGAAAATATCAAAAGGTACAATTTGAAATATTTTTATAGAGGGCGAAAACCAATAATTTTTTTTAGAAAAGCAGGTACTTGCTAGGTTTAAGCTGAAAAAATCTTACCTCTTGGAACCTCGGAATTTGATCGAGCGGCAGAGCTGTACCGGCCCTTGAATTGTTGCTTCTCTTAGACGCAAATTCAGCCAGAATTTTATCTTCCAGCTCGAGTTGCCTTAAATATCAAGATTCCATGAGTATGTATAATATTTAGGTAGGTCTGTAGTAACCTAAGAAATTAGTATTTATAAGGATTTCTATCTCCTTAGATTCAACTTTTAAGCATTAGATGGAGATTTCCTTTTTCCAACACAGTACACAGACTAACATCTTATATTTTTGGGTAGTAGCAGTAGAATTTATCATCATTATCATACCAAACGCCTTCACCAATGCCTCTTATGCTTAGCTATGAGCTACAGCTTCTTCTGCTAACTATGATTTAAGATACGGCAAGCTTAGGTATTTATGACATTTAGAACATTTTCTATGAGATCCTCGTCACCCCTCGACAGGACATTCTCAAGCTTTAAATGAAACTAAGATATCGTTGAATGGATAATTCTTGGGCGTTCCAACTAAACAACTCACTCTCTAATGTTCTCAGATTGAATGCTGTACTCGACATTCAAGGACGTGAGGATGGCTTCGAACTGCATCTTCTGGTCTTTGGGCACGAGGATCTGCCCTGCTCGGTCTGCGTGTGCGTACGCAAACACATCGATAGGAATGTGGTTCTCCAATTCATTAATGAAGCGGGCTTCCTCTGCATTTTTCACGATGACTTGATAGAGTGAATGTCTGGAAGTTATTTTAAAATAACTTTAAGTTATTGCTAGTTGTAATGTTTTTGGTGCTGCCTCGAAAATAAAGTCCTACTGTATTAATTTTGGTGTATAGATTTTTAAAATGGTTAGAATTTGCTTTTGGTTTTACTGGGCCTAAAGTTTTGATTTTCAGATAAGACACGTTTATATTTTCCTTTTGCAAATTTGCACGATAATTTATCGACTCCGCATACAAAATTAACAAACAGCCGATTAAAGTATAGAAAGACAAAACATTATGCATATTTTTAAAAAAGTTATAGAACAACTTTTGTTTACGATCTATAGAATATGTGGTTATTTACGGGGTTGCCCAATACGGGCACCCTGTATAAAGTCTAAGATAGACTAGTTACCTTCCTCTTTAGGGGTAACTAATATTTATCAACTTAGATTATGATATATCACATATAAATCTAAACTTTCCCATACAACTTATAATAAATAGGTGATCAGCTAGATACGCCTGTTTTTTTTATTCAAAGACTCCGTAGAGTATATAATACTTTAGAAATAGAATCGCCTCCCAAGAAGTTTATTAGTAAAATAAACATATAAGTATTTACCCATCATATTCTTCATGTCTAGCATACACCACATAAATGGTAGCACAGAACAAAAAAATACTCTTGTACAAGTTGGCCATTTGGCCAAACTAAATAGAACTAATGAGTTATAAATTAATTGTCATCCATTTTTAATACTTAATAGTATTCTATTGAACTAATCCGTAATGAACGATAAATGGTTATCAATGTATGTGCGAATATCTGTGAAAAACCCAAAACAATACATACAGAGTGGATAACTCTTAAAAGTATTGATTTGGTGTTTAAGAGATACTTTTCTTACAGTAACTGGAATCCCCCTTTAAGTAAGAGTTTAACCCTTAATAAAAGATGCCACTACTTTTTACCCGACTACGGCGAAGCCAAAAGGAAGGGTAATGATTTTGGCAGTCTATGTATTTATGTATGTATGTATGTATGTATGTATGTATGTTTGTATGTTCCACCGTAGCACCTAAACTACTGAACCGATTTTAATGAACGAGGTGTCAATAGATTCGTATTAATGGCCCGGGTAAAATAGGCTGTATAATTTTTATCAAAATTGTCTCAGACGGAATTAAAACGTCAGTTTTTAACCTAAAAAAAACTTAAATTGTGATAATCATCACGTGTTTGGTATCAAAAGAAAGTTCTTGGCTAGCACATTACGAATATGTATATATATCATATTGTTTCAGTCATAATCTATACATTTAAATGCTTTGTCCTGAATGACTGCCTGACGGATCAACGCACAGCCTAAGCCGCTGATCGTAGAGACCTGAAACTTGGAGTGTGTGTTTTTTGTACGACGTAGGCATTCGATAAGAAAGGAGTTTGCGAAATTCAACCCCAAAGTGGTTGAAACCGGGGAGCAAAGTTTGTATGGGACAACGTGATTCCATGGTCCAATCTACTTCAAATTTTGCATAAACATTCTTTAACAGCATTGACGGAAGACATGTTTTGTATTTTATTGAAATGAATCCCCTAGCGGGGTTAAATAGGGGTAGAAAGCTATTTTGGGGGTGATTTGCTTTGAAGTTGATAACAACACTCCTTAGCGAAGCTATAAATGAAGAATTAAAAATAATTTATTTTAATGACGGTTGTCATATTTTATAGTGTCAAACACAAAGACATTGCAAATACATTATTTTGATGTGAAAAAAATGTGTTCGTAAGCTTCCTTAAACTTAGGATTCGCTACATATCTATGTAATCTTCTTTATATATAAAACAAAGTCGTATTTCTTACAACACTTATAACTCGAGGGATGGACCGAGTTTCATGGTTTGTAATTTGTTGGATTTGTCTCCGCCCCGAATAGTACAATAAATAATTAAAAAATGGAAAAGCTGACGAAAAAAAAAAACTGTTAGGCGTTACAAAGTTCGCCGGGTCAGCTAGTTATTAATAAAAGTAAACTAACTGATCTGAAGACTGGAACTACAAGATTTATATATTACAATGAAGTTCTGACGGTACGATGGAGGTAGTAAAAGGCAGTCTAGAGACCATTTTTTGAAGCAGGAGCAGGTGACGCAATCATTGAGGATAATGTACTTGGACGCAATTATCATTTGGGGCTAGCCAAGTAAAATAAGGCGGACTGCAGCCACGGACGTAAACTGCAGCCTTGCTCTGTTAATTCTGACCATGAACATGACAGAAGAGACGTTACTAAAACGAATGAGATTTGATATAGCATACCAGCAAGCCAAGATACCTACTGTACCTACAGACAATGATAGTGTGATAATGATGTGATGACGTCAGTCTACTGATGGACAGAGGCCTCTCCAAATGCACGACAGTGATCCCAATCCTTGGCTATTCTTTTCCATGCATTTCCAGGTTTAAGTAGAACATCGCATTATGACAGCAGATATTAAGGTTTAAGTTAGGCCAAAAATTGTAATGAGAATAAAGATGTATTAATTGTAATTTTAAGTATTGAGTAAGGACCTAGGTATAATGTTTTTATGTTTAGTTTATGAACATAATTTATGTTTATAAACGTATTTAAGTATGTTTATCCGTTATTTAGTCGCCATAGCACAAGCTTTGCTTAGTTTGGGGCTAGATAATTGATGTGATTGTGGGAAAAAAAATATTATTTATTAATAATTATTATAATTAAAAATAAATTTCTTTTCTTTAATTTTGTCTTAGCTCTTTACTTAACTTAGTTTACTTTTGTTAATTACAAATACTACCGTTACAGGAAATAACCCCAATAATACTGATAGGTAGCGCCGCGCGCGATCCGCTCGTGAGCTGTACGCACGCAGCACGCGTTCCGTTACTCAATCGTTTGGTGCGCCTCCTTAGCGCAACTCAAGCTAGGCTTGTACAGAGCGCGCGATCTGCGCGCGTGCATTTCCAGTTCACTTTCCAGGTAGCTCATAGGTCGCGCGGCGCATTCGCCAGACTTGAACGCGGCCTTAGGTTAAGACCAGATCTGGCGAACGCGCCGCGTATGCGCAGGTCGCGCGCAGCACGGCCTGTGAGCTACCTGAAAAGTGAACTAATATAAATAATAAATACACGCGTGCAGATCAAAGCCTTGCATGAGTTGCGCTATGGAGGCGCACCAAACGATTGCAGTTAACACGTTCAGCCTGCATGCGCGTTGGCGACTTTTCGCGTGCAAGGCTTAGAGCATTCAACCAACTGAATGCTCTAAGGTGCAAGGCCAGTGTACATCTACCTTCCGTTCCGAACATACTCCTACCTAATGAATTTGGTGATAATAATAAATAATAAATTAATAAATATAAATATTGCACAACATCACATACATTGCCCTGATCCTAAGGTAAGTTGCTAAAGCACTTGTGTTATACAGATCAGAAACAACGACGGTACCACAACAGCTAGACCCGAGCCAATATAGAAAAGTTCGTCGGGTGACCGGGGATCGAACCCGGAACTTCAGAGATGGCGGCGCCATTTGCTTGCCTCTTGGCTACGGGGTCGTCATAATGGAAGATAGCGAAACTAAAATCAAAACTGAAATGCTTCTATAAGCAGCAGTTATTGAAGATGAAAAAATGAGTATCATTTGAAATAAATTAATTTATAATCAATCTGGTAATCATTATTGACGCGGGTTCCTGTTAAACAATTCGTAAAAAGTCAAACATTACAATAAAAGTAATATGAAGATAAATAACACTTGAAAAAAAATCATCGACCTCAGGTGGGACTCGAACCCACGTCCCATCTCATACCGGGCGAGTGCTTTGACCACTAAGCTACCGAGGACGTCACGTGACAAGATGAAATTTCTCAAGTGTTTTTTCTCGCTGTCAAAGCCAGCGTATTCTGATCAATGTTGTAGCTTTATGTATAGCTGAGTAGTAATACTACCGGCAACACCCTATAGAAATATTTATACAAATATTTGACTATTGGTTAAGATCAGAAATGCTTAAACATTGTAAATTTTTGTTTTTAGCCATTCCATCCAAGGTTTAATTGAAGATAAATAACACTTGAAAAAAAATCATCGACCTCAGGTGGTGGTTTCAGCTTAGTAGTCAAAGCACTCGCCCGGTATGCGATGGGACGTGGGTTCGAGTCCCACCTTTGGTCGATGTTTTTTTTTCAAGTGTTATTTATCTTCAATTAAACCTTGCATGGAATTGCTAAAAACAAAAATTTACAAAAGTAATATGGATATTATCATACTATCATATCTGTCCATGACATCAAATGAACGCGGCCGCCCGATCGCGCGTGCGAACGCTGTATTTCAAGCCGCAGCTGCGCAGGACGCACCGGTTTGAACTCGTCGCTACAAATGGTATTGAACTATCTGAACGCCACCGTGCACGACATCGCGCACGCAGGATGAACGCGTTGGTTTGGTCAAGGCTTAACGGATCGCGTGCTGCGCGCGTGCAGCTCAACTGTTCTTAGAATGCTACTATGTAGATACTAAATGGTTAGTGTATTATGTCGATCGGGAAACGGAAAAATATTAAATAAAAAAATAAGTTTAAAAAACTATAACCCGACTACGTAAGAAAGTGGTCTAAAAAGGAAGAAACAAGTAAATAATTAAGATAGAAATCCAGAAATGCACAGGTACAAAAATGGTCAAGGTAGAGCCGTGGTCGTACCCATTGTATACCTACTATGATATTGTGGGTGCCAGGAACACTTCCATTTAACAGAAATGGTACTGTGATGGTAGGTTACATACAGTGGGTACGACCACGGCTCTACCTTGACCATTTTTGTACCTGTGCATTTCTGGATTTCTATCTTAATTATTTACTTGTTTCTTCCTTTTTAGACCACTTTCTTACGTAGTCGGGTTATAGTTTTTTAAACTTATTTTTTTATTGATTGTATTTATACTAAGTAAAATTGTATATTTGGTAACAACTAGCAGGATAAAATATTGAGATTTCGACCAGCTCTTTTGTTATCAGCATCGTGAATTAAGTTGGTGTATAAAAGAGCCTACAATAGTGACGAAATTGATTAGCAAATAAACTCACAAAGTCAGCTTCAAAACTAATGCCCTAGCTAATTGAATATATCTGCAGCAGTATTTTAATTATAATGTAAAAGGCAATCGTGAGTTAAATTAAATTAATAGTTTAATAGTTGTTCAGTTTTTTATTTTAAAGTTAAATAAATACAATTCCTACAACAAAAAACCTACACATCATACACCTTATAGTGTACTCATACAATTATTATCTATGACTACACTACAGTTAAAACTAAAAAAATATATACTTCAGTACGTGATGAAAAAAGACATCAGGTCTATGTAGAAAACGAACTTTTCTATATTATCTCGGATATTATCTCAATCTAGCAACTTAATAGTACAGTAAAGTTGTCTTTACTTCAACTTTGATGAGTTTGAGCTTTGCAGCAGTATGCACTAAGGAAACTAACCCACCCACTAAGGTTGCTTTGATACAAATCAAATTGTTATTATAATTCAGCCACCTTGCGGATTCCTCCTTCTCCATAGTCAGCCCCTCCTTGTGAATCGTGGCCCAGTTTACTTAGTCGCCCCAATGAAGAGCCGCCTCCAGTCATTGCGATTCTACGCCAGTCTAAATGCTTCACTGGGTAAGACTGGCCTAACGATGATTTGAAGGCCCTAGGGCCTTTTTAAACAAGGTTGACGAATAGACTTCTTTTGGGCAAGTAAATATTTATCTTTAATACGTCTGCTGTTCAGCACATGGCACAGTGCCGCTGCGGTTTGCTGCAACTTGGCTGCAGTTAAAGACTGCTAACCTAACCTTAAGGTTCAGAGTATAAACAGCTGGATATTTTGTTAGAGTTCGCAAGAATCCGTTAAAAAAATCGTCTTCATTGCTTGAGCGACTGATAGAATCCGGGCTTACCCGAACCCGTTTCCGGCTGCTTATAGTCCGTTCCTGTCTCTTAGCGCACATTGTGTTGTGTTATAATTTGCAATCATCTTTCAGAATGGTCTGCGTCGAATACAATTCTTTTTTCTTTTCATTTTAAAACTGTAATATCAAAGCACAGAGTCAACAGCTACAACTCACGCGCGTAATAACAGAGGATTAATAATCCTAACAATATATTAGCTGGATAGCACTCGTTTCATATCGTAAATTATGAGCTGTCAGCTAAATGAAGCGATTAGGCTCCCGGGAATTCAACGTTCCATAGTGCATAATGCACTCTGACGATCTTGATACTTGGTGCATATGATTTCAAAAATCAGAAACGCAATCTATGCAGAACAATATTTAAGGGATCAATTACACAAGAATTATGTAATTTTTAAGCCAAGTACAGAACATGTAAATTTATAAATAATTAAATTATACGAGTCTACGGTTTATCAAATTCATCACCTTCTTAGTAGAAGATGGTTTTATTTCTTGGTAGTTTTTTTTGCTATATAAATTCTAAATGAAATTCCAATTATATTTTTTGGTAACTAGGAAACATATTATATTTTTAGAGTATCGTATTCGGATGGTATGCAGTGCTAAAAACTGTCATTTTGGTTCTATCTTCTTCTTCTTCCTCGGTCTCTCACTGATGAGAATCGCGAACACATATAGTGTTCCTCCACAGACTGCGATCATAGGTCATGTGGACCGCATATTGCATATTTCGGCTTATTAGTTCTATAGCTTTAATAAAATAAAACACCTATTATTTTAAAATTTAATAACAATATGCATGATACATCGGGTTTAAGTCATACTCATTTAAAATATTTTACACTTTGTTTAAATAACACTTTAATTTATCGTTATCCAAACAAAAAGTATTTACAAACAACTTCAAAATTTTAACTAATTCAGGCTTTGACTATTTAAACTACTGACGAATTTTGCTCCAACTTAAATACTTTCCCAAGTCTCAGCTCCAGCCTGTCTAAAAAAGCTAGTTCTACCAAAAATCAAAGAATCAAAAGTATTCCTAAAGCTAGAACGTAGTCACTGGATCTACCCGACAAGGCGTACAGTGTATGGTAGATATTTCCGACGGTGTAGTTAGGTTTCATGTCCCATTTGACGCTGTCAATTGCTTTAGCCATTTTAACACCAACAAGGTTAGATCCTATTTCCCGCAAAATTACTTGATCATTTTGCGGGAAATAGCCAGTACCAAATCCGAAGAGGACCATGCTTCCTTAGCTGTGAAAGTCGATGAAGAGCTCGATGCGGTCGGAGTACATATCAAGGATGCGTCTGATGTTTTGGGTCTTGGAGAAAGAAGAGCGGCCGTGATAGGTCTCCGAGCATAGATTGTCGCTGGAAGCAGTGCCCCAGAAGATTTTGAAGTTTCCATTTAGATCTACTCCTACGCATCTTTTGTGATCTGTCAAACCCGTGCGACGGGTCTTACACCAGAAGCGATTCTGGAAAATATACACATTATTGTACCAAAAGCAAGAAACAATCATTTACTATCAGGCGACCTAATTACATTTAAGACAAAAGCGATCTTTGCCTGACAAATTTTGGTTTAGCTGCTATTGATGCTGACTGTAATATCATAAAAATGCGTTTGCTTATTATTGGTAATAATCATTTGGTGACAAAAGGTTTTACTTACGATAGTGTGACTAAATTCATATCCGTCGGGGTTAGCAATGGGCAGAATGATCCAGTCGATGTTATTGGCTAATTCGTTTACCGTGACATTGAGGACAAGCTTGTCAATAGCATAAAGTGTTGCTGGTAAGCCACTCCATTCACGAGCGTGAAGTAGAGATATAAAGAAGAACACGGGTTTTCTTCTGTCCTGCAAGAAAAAATAAATAGTATAACATTGTTTGTAGTATTAAGCTTTTTTACCTGATTACAGCAAAACTAAAAGAAAAGTTTAGGATTTTCGACGTAAAGGTACATAATTTTATTATTTATTTATTAAAAAAGATTCAACAGCAACACATCAATAAACATTACAATTTACAGTACCTTAATATATGGGTAGCATGTCGTGTAAAAGATATGTCTATAAAAATGTTTGTATGTGTACACGCAATTTTTTTATAAAATTTACACTCAATACCTAATATAATAATATCATAATAAAGTTAAAATAATTTTCTTAATAATATTATTTTGTTTACTTTTTTTTCGTTTTAGATTTTCTTCTAATCTAACTTTTGATAGGGTAATAATTTAAAATTACTAAATGTAACACAATGAAAATATTTACTTTCACTAAATACGTACCTGAAAATTGGTAGTAGAGATTTTAAGATACTTCACGTCACGGCCTTCGAAACTACTGCTAGCAGAATCAACGGTGACCAAATTGGGGTGAGCATTGGCTAGACGGACTAGGTGGTCATCAACCTAAAAAGTAACAAAGTAACTAACTGGTAGTAATAAATTTAAAAGGCACGATGAAAGAATTCCAGCCAACGAGTTGTTCACCTCAAATCGAAATCATGGAGCTGAAGACGATCAAAATGTTCAAGTCGATTGTATGTACCATATGCATAGAGACACACTTTCAATTTGTTCTGATACTCAAAATGTAAATTATTGAGAACACTTACCACTTCATATTATCTATGAATGTGGTTGAAAGATAGAGCTTGAACCCGAGAACTGAATCTGTCATTTGGCTCATAATTAGATTTAGAATCCGCCGTGTTAATATGGATTACTTGTGAAACATTGATAAAGATTTTATCTTCAATGCAAGTCCAAAAAAGCTTCTCATCGACAGCTGATAATGTATATTTAAGCGGTGATTGGGTAAATAAGTGAGGGCGAAACAGGAAAATTATGTTAAATACAAAATAAATAAAGGTAGTAAATATTTACGAAACAAGATTTTATAGATTCAGATATGAAGTTCTTATAGATTTCTAAACACAGGAGATAAAAAAAAAAAAAATTGGACAACATCACATACATTGCTCTGATCCTAAGGTAAGTAGCTAAAGCACTTGTGTTATAGAAATCAGAAACAACGACGTACCACAGCACCCAGACCCGAGATAATATAAAAAGTTCGTTTTCTACATTGACCCGACCGAGGATCGATCCCGGAACCTCAGAGATGGCGGCGCCATTTAAAGGCCGGCGTGCTCGCCTCTCGGCTACGGAGGTCGTCGCTAAAACCTTAAACAAGATAACTGGTAGTGGTTGGATACCTAAAACAAATGCGGGAGATCGTGCTCTTTGACATGATGATGAGTAATATTTGAATAAAAGAAAACATTTATTTTTATTCTAAAAATTCAATTGTGTAAAATAGGTACTATTAAGTCCCGGCCAAACCAATGCGTGCGCGGTGGGGTGCGTGGTGGCGTGGGCGTGGGCGTTAATATCGTGCCATAGCATTTGTATCGACGAGTTCACACCGGTGCCGACAGCGGCGGCGTGCAGCTTGACATTCAGCTTTTGCACGCGCGGACATGACATTTGACGTGACAGGCTCAACAGACAGATGGTGCGCTACTATAATAATATAAATAGTTACGTTTAAAGCTACAAAGTATTTTACAAAAAGCAATGAAGAAAGCCAACTAGCTTTTTTCTTTCCTACATCTTTAAATAGCTTCACTCGGGTAACCGCGTTGAAATTAATTAATGCGAAACTCAGTAAATAAATAAATTAAAAACTCTACAAAAATTCTCTGTTTATTTAGTAAAAGGGTTGAGCTTTTATATTCGTAGTATATCTGCAAATAATCTGATACACAATTGTTAAATCATAACTTGTACAACACATTAGATATCTTTATTATGACTAACATTTTTAATCTTCTTTAACTCATTTATGCCTAATCTCTTTCTTGTTAGGTTTATACATCCGAGCGAAAGATACATTTTCGTGCTAGGTTTGGTGTGAACTGGCCTGCACGCCCACGCCCACGCCACCCACCGCGCATGCCCATGCGCCCGCCCACGCCCCCGCGTTGGTTTGGCCGTATTAGCTTTAGGAAGTATTAATTTATTACTAACTAAGATTATAAATAGGATGAGAAAATGCGCATTTTTCTTTTAATTAAAAACTGTTAAATATGTAGCTGGTGATTTAGTCAAGCTAAAAAGGCAAGAGTAACACCAAGTAGTTTTTATTGTTTTTTTTACTCTTGACCCCAATCTTGCTCTAGCTAAAGCATAGATAGGATCTACGATGGAGCGAGCTTGCGCAGAAGATGCCTATTCACTCAGTTTGCACCCATCGTACAATTTTTTTTTTCACACAGTGTGTACAATATCTTATATCGCGGTCATTAGGGGAAATGAAACTCACAAATAGGCAGCCGTAATAGAGTACTCTGCAATTCCATTTTACGCCCTATTGAATAATTAACCAATGTGCAAGTTTTCTCACGATGTTTTCCTTGAGAAACAAGAAGCTGCTATGAATAGCATATCTGTTTTACGTGTTTTTAAATATTATTCAGTTAAAAGACTTATAGAATAGAATAGAATAGAATAGAAAACATTTATTTGACACATAAGCACAATTACAAACAGAATCAGATATATATAATAACATAAAAAGAGTGTCAAAAAGGTCCCCCTAAAAGGCTCAGCATTTACTTAAAAATAGCACTTATTTAAAAATATTCTTCTTTAATATGTTTTTTGTCCAGATTTATACTTATATTTTTCTTGAAATTGCTATAGCACATCAGAAACGTTTTTTTATAGGTACAGAACATTACAGTTGTCACTTTAAAATTTTAAATCTATGCTTGCTTCAGTTTTTTGAGAGAAATCATATCTTTTTCTGACCCCTTTGCCTCAAGTAAAAACAAAGATAAGAAATAACTAACAAGTTAATTGTAAGAATAATTATATATTTTTAAATTTTAATGTTAGTAAAACGATGGTGCTTAGATCAATAAATCACTATGGTATTTAATTAATAGTAAATTACCCTAAGTTGTAGGAAAAATAAAATGAGTTATCCACTTGATTAGCAACTAAGTTTAAAATCTTTATTGACCGCTGAAAATGCAAAAGCTACAAGAACAGAAACGCGAAGAAAATAAGTTAATAGTCAGATTAATGAACAGTTCTGTAAATCCTAATAATTAATTGGTAAGAAACTCAGTGACCCGAGTAAAGACAAAGAAAGGCTGGCACTGGAGATAATACTTAACGTAGTAAACAAAAAGAACAGAGGCGTCAGAGACACTTCCAAAACCATAGACACAGAAAATGCTGCGCTTTAAGACTCGCAAGGTGTAAAAAAAATACTTATACTTAGATGATTATAGCTTACTTTTGCCAATCAGACTTATTTTTTATGAACAATAAGGATCTGAAATAATAAAAAGATTATATATTATTATCTTCCTAATTACTGCGTCCTGTCGGTCTTTTCTAACCAATTATGGGACTGTCCCTTGTGAGACCACAACCGCCTATTTTCAAAGGCATATCGGACATCCTACAAATTAGAGATGCACGACCTTTGTGAAAAAAAATGAGTAGAGGCATGAAGGCGCCGGCTCGGTTATGTTTGACATACTGAATCTATGTCCAAAACAAACAGCAAACTATAGCCATGAACCTTGAGCGCCTACAGCTCGCTTATCTGCTCATGTTTTGCGATTAATTGTTTTGGTCATAATCGTAAAGTACTACGGTAAATCGATTTCGGCAGACGCTTTCACTATCAGTTATTCAGTTAGTAGACGGTACATACACTAGATGGCGTTGTTAAGAGCGTGAATAAATAAAGTTTTAATACATTTCCTAACTACTAGATGACGCTACTGAGCAAAATGCATTTACTCTACCAAAAAATCGAATTTAATTTTGTATGGGACTTCAAACGGTCGTATTTTATATTTTTGTCAACACGTATAAAAATTTAAAATTGCTGTATTGTGTTATCTCTAAAACAATTTTTAAAAGGTTGTCTGTAAAGAAGGTTTACGGGCGTTAATTTTACGTGATAACGTCATAAGAAAACATTGATGCTACTCTCACGCATTGACCGATGAAGTGGAAGAGAGATAGATGCGCCACAAGCCGCGCCACGCTTAGGCCGATTGTGCCTCTCTATCGCTTGTTTCGCGCTCTGGATCGCACGCGGAATGTGTCATTTTTTTTTCAATTTTATATTTCTTTAGATTTTAGATAATCTAACTTGGAAAGAAACTACTTTACAATATATAAATAATTAGAAGTATGAACGTATAATATAAAGGCTTATAACAAATTAGAAAAACATTTTTTATTGCTTATTTAAAAACACTATTGGCCAGTCAGGATAATTATCCTGACTGGCCAATAATAATAATATAATATAATATTATATAATTATATTATTATTTTTTAATAATATAATATTATATTATATAATTATATTATTATTTTTTAATAATAAACATTTTTTGCCTGAAATAGTTTTTTTAGTTGTTTATACTGTGTACCACGGAGATTTTATTTTTCCTAGCCTCCAATGAAAATACTATGAATAAAGTATTATTTTTTCCGCAACTGTAAGTTGCAAGTATAAAGATCGTAGGTTGGCGTATACCGAACAGCAAGCTTGCAGTGGGACGCATTTGGCGTGACATGCACCAAACGTCCTTCAGGAATTAATTATAGTTGGATAACTGTGTTATGTTATTGAATACCCTGTGGAGTAGTGGACAAGGTACCTCTCTTAAGACTTTCCTGCAGCTTTTAAAAGATAATCGCCATATAATAGTTTTTGTGACTCAATTTTACAGTTCTCTCCTTTGTCAAGGTAGTCTGTAATTAAAAAAGTCACATTGACCAACGAAAACGCGCCTTTTTATCCGACTGCCAAACGAGGGTTATGTTTTTCGAGCGTATGTATGTGTAAGTATGTCTATTTCTTTGGCACGCCCTACATCATAAACCGTTTAACTGATATTAAAGTATAATATATCAATAGATTCGTCTCAATAAATTGTGGGAGTGACAAGTATGTTATTTCCCGAAATTCCCGCGGGAACATAACTTACACGGGAAAAACGGATCTGCAATACTGATAAACCGATTTTGAAACTTTCTTTTATTAACTAAGGTTTACATATTTTCAGTGCTAATAGTATTTAATACTTTATTTTCTAAAATTCCTACGGGAACAGGCAAAAAAGTACACTGAAAAAATTGGAAGAAAACCGTTTAATGGATTTCAACATATGATATGTCATTAGATTCGTCTTAGTTGTGGGAGTGACATAGGCTATGTTATTACCCGGAATTCCTATTGGTACATGAATTAAACGGGAAAAACCGATTTCAGATACTACTTACTCGAATTAAAAAATTTTTTTCAATGAAGAGTTACAAATAAGGCTTTATAGTTCATTGAAAAGTAGGAGTAGAACACTACAAACTAAAAAGTAAAAAATAAAATAACAATTAAAAAATCAAAAAACCCAACTGCGTAAAAAGTGAACATAAAAGATGAAAACAAGATTTAATGAATCAATTTGCAGTCTGAGGCATCAAACCTATGTTACTTGATTCGACTTTTCCTACACGGATTTAAATTACTTAATTAGGTACTAACGCAGTGCTTAAAAAGTCAATCATCATTATGCTGTTAATGGATTTGATGCCTCCGACTGCAAATTGATTCATTAAATCTTGTTTTCGTCTTTTAAGTTCACTTTTTAAGCAGTCGGGTTTTATGTTTTTTTAAATAAATTAATTTTATTTTTGACGTTTTAGTTTGTAGTGTTCTACTACTACTTTTCAATGAACTATAAATTTATATTTATGTTTAACGACCTCCGTAGCCGAGAGGCGAGCACGCCGGGCTATATGGCGTCGCCATCTCTGAGGTTCCGGATTCGATCCCCGGTCGGGTCAATGTAGAAAACGATCTTTTCTATATTGGCTCGGGTCTGGGTGCTGTGGTACCGTCGTTGTTTCTGATTTCTATAACGCAAGTGCTTTAGCCACTTACCTTAGGATCAGAGCAAATGTATGTGATGTTGTCAAATATTTATTTTTAAACTAAACCACGGGTAAATTCAATACAAATCAGCTATGATACATCTATTGTTTTCCCAGCTCCAGTCATTAGTTACTAATGAATACAGATGAACTTCAAATACGCTAACGCAATATAGTGTTAAATTAGTTATGCCATAGTAAACTTAGGGCAGTAGCAGAGAATATAATAATACACAGTAGGTAAACAATTAATTAGAATAGAATAGAAAACATTTATTAAATACACAAGCACTTTTACAAACAGAATTAATGTAATTATTAAACTGTTTGGGTGCATAGAGTGCATAGAGAGACGACCTCCGTAGCCGAGAGGCGAGCACGCCGGTATTTAAATGGCGCCGCCATCTCTGAGGTTCCGGGTTCGATCCCCGGTCGGGTCAATGTAGAAAACGAACTTTTCTATATTGGCTCGGGTCTGGGTGTTGTGGTACCGTCGTTGTTTCTGATTTCTATAACACAAGTGCTTTAGCTACTTATCTTAGGATCAGAGCAATGTATGTGATGTTGTCCAATATTTATATTTATTTATTTATATTTATAGAGTGTGTCTGGGGACTGATGTCTGGTAGAGGGCGATGCACATTGACGAAAACACCACTTTATGTAATATTTATAATTTATTACAGCTTCGAGACACACGATCGCTATTACAACGTTTTTTAATGTTAAAAAAAAAGAAGAAAGTGGCGTTCAGTGTTGCCACAATAATAAAATAACAGTAATTTAATTTTGCTTGCAACAAAACATACAAAACGAGTGTCAAAAAGGGGGACCTTTTAGTCAGCATTTGTCGTTACAGCCAACTTCATGCAAATGCAAAATTAAGTGAATTACTGCTGCACTCACAGGCGTCAATTATTAATAAAGTTTTGATTAAAAATTTTTTTTAAACACCAATTATCTAGCAAAGCAAAGCTTGTGCTATGGCGACTAAGAAACGGATAAACATACTTAAATACGTTTATAAACATCCATGACTTAGGTGCAAATGCTCGTGCTCATCACACTAACATTTGCCCCTCGCGGGATTCGAACCCGCAACCGCCAGGCATTGTAGTCCGGAGCGCGAACCACTACACCAGACGATCGTCAAATTTTGTAAATCAAAACAAATCAAATATTTATTTGCAAGCATACAGTTTTTCACTAAGGTCTTATTATATTTGGTAAGTAATTAGTATTCTGCCTACTAATACGTATGCTGTACGTTCAAAAATGGGCTTTATTCGTATTGGCTTAAGAATTACAGGTTTCGCTTAAGTAACCATTAAAGTTAAGTGACGTCTCTGAGTGCAGCAGTAACACAATTAAGGGCATGATAGTATTAGAAAAAAAAAAACAACTAAGTGTAGTAATTTAGGGTTACGTAGTTGCCCGTTTAGCTGACTGGAGCAGTTCAATATAAACGAATTAAATCGTTCAAGCGGCTAAAAAGAAGAAAGATCAAACATCTATTTTTTTTCTTTTCAATGATTTCAAATATTTTTGAAACTACATACTACTCCTAGTTTACATTTGGCAACTATTCTCTTCCTAAAGGTGTAGGGAAAGCGTAGGTATCAAATATTATGAATGCCATTGCTTTGGTGGGGCAGTAATAATCAAGAAAAACTCGCGTGTTTTACATCCATCAGTCAAACAAAACACATCAGCCATAAATAAGCAGCAGTAATTACTTTGGTAGTTCTTTTGTTCGTTTTTAGGGTTCCGTACCCACAGGGTAAAACGGGACCTACTAAGGCTCCGCTGACCGTCTGTCACCAGGCTGTATCTCATGAACCGTGATAGACAGTTGAAATTTTCACAGATGATGTCGTAGAGTGGCTAAACTATGAAAAAAAAACACAAATGGTTTAGCTAGGCTTCTGTTTACTAAATGTTTACTGTGGTTAGATACTGTGAATTCGAGTGTGTGATCATTTTGGGACTAAATTCAGAGGTCAAATAAATTATTAAACTTAAATTAGGATAGGTCACAGTGACAAACCGAATTTAAACTTGGCCCGTTAAAGGCACACTAAGTGACAGATATAAGTCAAATGTGGATTTTCAGAGAATTCAACAATATCTTCGACCTGTGTCGAGTGTTCTATTTTATTTGGAATAAAAAAACAATTGTAGGTACAATAGGGTTGTAGATGTCGTGGCCCGATCTTAAAATTAATCACTTCATGATTTCGCCAACCATTTCATAAAATGGTCGCTTTTCATGATGCAGCACAGTAACCGCTGGCCACATCATGATGTTGATAGGTCAGATCAATAAATCAGTCAGCGTTTGACGATATAATCGACTTCTCATGAAATGGCCATATAAAACGTTGGTGGTCATATCTTAAAACAGTTATATTATCCACCGGCAGAGGCGCTGATGTCGCTTTGTTATTGTGGTACAACATGGCGGCGGACAATTATCCTGTTCTTGTGAATTGTGAAAGTGAATCTTATGTAAATAGAAGATTATATTGCACTGAAATATCGTTAAAACATTAAGCTTGATTTTTATGAAAGTCACTCGAAAAAAAGGCTCAACGTCAAAAGTCGTGGAGTTCGACACGTAATTTGGGAGGTTAGTTAGGTTATTAAAATCTTTTTATTTATTAGTTTTCTTTCAAAATTACAAATTAATATTTATAATGTTTTAGTTATCTATTTAGAAAATTAATATTGAACAAATCCCAGTAGCTTGTAAGCGTAGGTATTTATACCTATTTTAATGATATGGCCAAACGTTGATTAACATATCATCAAACGTTGACGTTTAAACGATACGGCCAGTTTTGTTTTGCCGTTTTATAAAATACGACCATTTTTTGAAATGGCCGGCCATCATGAAGTGTTTAATTTTAAGATCGGGCCACGACATTGACACCAATCATAAATAATTCTAAGACATCATTTATTAAATCGGACACCTTATTTTAGACCCGATATCGTACATTATCATTTATTTGAAGAATCTTATTTTTGTTTGCTTCAAAACCATTAAATGGATAGGCAGAGCGTAGCGAGTCAATCTTACTTGTCCTATGTTTAGGCAGTTGAGTCCGGAACAATGACGTCAAAGCTTGCTATCGCCATACAAATTATACGAAGGAGGTGCGTTTTGACAGCACGTAAAAAGTATGTCAATTGATGTGATTGATTAGTGGTGTAAACTAGCCTATTCTTAGGCTCAGGGCCATAACCATGAACTCTTAAAACAATCTCAAAGTTGTCAAATCTGACAATTTTGGTACGTCATACAAAATTTGCCAGAAATGATAATGTTTGACAGATTTGTGATTGTTTTAACAGTTTATGGTTAGAGCCCAGCAATGTTCATTAATGTAGTTTGCGAAATCGTACAATCAACATCAATATCCACAGGTTTAAAGAATATTATATAATTTCATTTATAAATCTCTGCACCACAACCGCTACAAAGTAAATGTAATAATTATAAAAACAGTTCGTAAAAATTAATTCAGGAACAATATTTCCACATTATACAGTGGCTTTGAATAGTAGCCAAATTTTAGGAAACGATTATTTCTCGATGCCAATACTATTTTTTTTCTATGAAGTCAACTTACGCTCTAACGGTTGTATGTAGCAACCTATACCTAATACATCATCTTCATCATCATCTCAGCCTATTGCAGTCCACTGCTGGACGTAAGCCTCCCCCTAAGAGCGCCAAAGAGCACGATCGCCGGCTTTTTTCATACATCCATTGCCAGCCATCTTCCTAAGGTCGTCGGCCATGGAGCTGGGGGGCGTCCTACACTACGTTTGCCTAGGCGTGGTCTCCATTCTAGAACCCGTTAACTTCACCTTTCACCTAATACAAATTTACCTAAAATCTATTATATAACCATGTTCTGAACAAATGAAGTTTTAATTTCATTTCATTACACACATATTTCGGGCCGGTATAAATCGGCAATGCCGGGCGGCAAAACCGAATAATGCACGAGACGAAATAAATATTGCACATCGGCAATTATCGCATTTCCGAATACAAACGAATACGTATTACTATTACTATTTTGTTGCCATCTGAGTGAATTCACAAAGGTGGCACTATTGACAGTGTCATACAAAATGCAATAGATTATAGGTATAAGTAGTAGAAATTGTATAGTTATTAAGGGTTTTACTTGTTTCGGTTTTTTAGTCGCTTCGCTATCGCAATAGGGGCAACCTGTAATGGTAGTTTGTAAGTTAAGTTATGAATAAATAAATAAAAAAAAAATAAAAAAATAAAAAAAAGTATTAGAATAATAAACACCTGAGGTCGATGATTTTTTTTTTCAAGTGTTATTTATCTTCAATTAAACCTTGCATGGAATTGCTAAAAACAAAATTTACAATAGTAAATATATTAGAAAATATTAATAAATAAATCATATTTTTTATTATTATTATTTTCATTTTTACCTTTGGTAATTCTCGGAACTCGCTGTTCCGGTGTTTAAAGATGACCTCACGGGTTGTTAATCAAGTGGTGGTCCTCTTGTAAAAATCGCCGTACAATACTTATTATTATTATTTATTATATACATATATTTGTTAACAAATATTAGAATAGTTGTTGCTTCGGTTGTTTGACAATAGGGACCCCCCACACTAGCGTTTATTTAACGCTGATTGGACACTGCCACGACTTTAACGCTCGAAAGACGCTTGTGTGAGGGAGACAGAACCAATAATGCCGGCCCGAATATTGTGTGTAGCTACCCTAATTTGATGATAAGTGTAAAGTGCGGTGGGGTTTCTATGAAACTTTAATTTACTTTTACTTTTGTTAGGTGAAAAGTGAAAAAGCGAATATGGTACTTAAAGCTAAAAGTACCTTTTTAAAAATAAAAAAATGTGTGAACTAATTTAATACAAAATCTTTTAAAAATCTAATAAAACCACATCAATTGATAACATTGATGAGCACATTGGCCTGGTTATTTGGCTACTGTTAAAAAAAAAACCTGTGATAAAAACAAAATACAAACATTAAAATCATCACATATCAACGAAAAAACTTTATTTTTAGGTGAAGCTAGCATAAAAAAAAATGTCAAAAAATAAAATTGTGAATTTATTAAAACAAACAAAAAAATGTTTCCCGTACCGGGAATCGAACCCGAGCCTCCTGGGTGAAAGCCAGGTATCCTAGCCACTAGACCATACGGGAGATATTGATGGTGATGAAATTTTGAATCCAAAACAACGTGCTTATACTCAGTAAACGTGAAGCGTGAAACGTGAGTCATGTTTTATTATTGCTGTTATCTTTGATATTGGTCATAGTTATTTTTTGCATTTTGCAACATATTGACCTCACTACAAAAAGATAGACTAGTGTTAAACACTTGTTTATAATTAGTCAACAAATTTGAAATGTTGACACATCAGACATTCGAGACATGATATCAACAAACATTTTAATTGGTTGCCTAATCTTTAGATAAGTGTTCACACCTAGTATAGTATATCTATATGTGCCGTGTGGTGCCGGCACGTTAAAAGAATTGCACCACCCCTTCTCTTCCTATGGGTGTCGTAAGAGGCGACTACAGGAGAATCGCCATAAGAAGACGGGCAGCAGCGTCTCCTCTCCACAATTGGCCAAACTGCGATCGCCAACCCGCCTGCCAAGCGTGGCGATTATGGCAAAATCCTCCTTTTGGAGAGGCCTGTGTCCAGCAGTGGACTGATATAGGCTGATGATGTGATGATGTGATGTGATAGTATATCTTTTTGTAGTAAGGCCGTAGGTTTATATATAGTTTTCCATTATGCGTGCGGCTTCGACATTTCACCTGACATCATACTATTAATGTGACTTTTACACTTGTCATTCTGTTCATAAACGAATAATAAAGTTGAGTGAGTTTGCAAAATAGGAGCACCGCATTTTATAAAATGACAAGCTTGTAGATTATGATTATGGATGTGACTGGTAAGTTTTTTAGTCCACTAACTTTTATAGCTTACCTCTTTATACACGGTGTTACTTTGCATCCTTGCCATATTGACAGAGGTAACTATATCACTGACAATGATAACAAATCAGTAAAAAAAGAAAGACCTAATTCTATTTTTTTTTTAATCTTAAGTATTTTATTTTATCGACAATCTATTAAACACAACACTAATTATCGAAACGCATGCACATCACTGTTCTTGTTCATCGGCACAAAAGCTTTGTAGTATTACTTGATTAGTGATCGCGTACCGTTCGAGACAAAATCGGTTTATTCATATGTGTACTGCAAAACCAAATTTACTAAAAACTTAGTGTACTTTATTTATGGGAGTCTCTAGTTTATCTAAACAATAGGTATTGTTCCCTACTTTTATCTCTGTGAATATGGCAAGGATGCAAAGTAACACCGTGTATAAAGTTAACCGATTGAACAAAATTAAATGCTTTGGACTACAGCAACAATATCTGCCACTTTCAAGCTTAAACAACGAACACTAATCAAACTTATAAATACAAGAAAACTTAAATTAAACTTAAAAGGGAAAGGGACCAACAATGCTGACGGCTGCCGGCTACATGAGTTTTTTTTAGCGCCTCAGGTAAAAGAAATTTAGCATGGTTCCCTTACAATTTGCCCACTAAACAACCAGCCCCTCTAGCATGTAGAAAAAAACACGATATAATACGATATGATATAGCGATTTATCGCATTTTTTTTTAAATATGAACTTTTATAAAAAAGGGAGCATAACCGTGACGTCGCCGGCACGGACATGCTCACTGTTTCAATAAAAGTTCAAGATGGCGGCTATGTTATCATATTTTTTAAGTAAATAGGCGATAAATCGCTATATCATATCGTATCATATCGTGTTTTGTTGATCGTGCTAGAGGGGCAGGTAGGCACAATCCGCCATTATTAATGAACTTTGATAAATGTTTTACTTAAGTAGTCTATCACATATTTATTTTATATTGGACAACACTACATAGTATATTGCTCTGATCCTAAGTTAAGTAGCTAAAGCACTTGTGTTATAGAAATAAGAAACAACGACGGTACCACAACACCCAGACCCGAGCCAATATATAACGGAGGTCGTCGAAAATATTAATAACACATAAATAAATAATGTAAGGATCTTCACTCTGTAATCGACTCTAAAGGCCCCATAGAAACGCTATCCCGCAAAATGAGTATAAATATAAATAATTCATAACTATAGTTTTTCATATCTATTGAGGCCTATCCGGGTCAGTTTATGAGCCTATAAAATCCCACTATACCTAAGCAAACACTGGATAGTATAGTTTTATGACAGGAGTTACTTGGAACCTTTTATTAAGGTGAAAAGTAAAATGAGGATATGGTACAACTAAAAAACATTTTAAATTTAGAAAAAAAAATACTGACATTATATTCGACAGTTTCGAAAAAAAATTATGTGCCATTGATCGTAAAATCTTAGTAAAAATTATAAAATGAAATGGGTAAAAATAATTTTCCCGTACCGGGAATCGAACCCGAGCCTCCTGGGTGAAAGCCAGGTATCCTAGCCACTAGACCATACGGGAGATATTTAAAGTGGCGAAAGTTAAAATTCCTAGCAATGTGCAAGTGATTCTTGATTTAGGTCGTTTGGGGATGTCATGATGTTTTTTACCCGACTAGCGCGACTGCCAAACGAGGGTTATGTTTTATAAAGGAATTATGAGAATGCCTGTACTGTCACAACAAACACTAGCTGTCTTATTCAGAGAGCATTTGCTAGTCCGGGACTAAGATTGACCCACTATTTATTTACGTTTGTATAGTGGGTTAACCTTAGTCCAGGACTAGCAAATGCACTCTGAATAAGACAAGACAGCTATTTACACGGTTTTTAATTTATTCCCTCTTATAATCTTTATTTGTACATTTTTACAACAACTAATAACTGTTTTCATAAACCAAACTACAAATCGTTCAAGAGAGGAATCTTCTCGCATCCCTAATCAATTCAGTGCCTATACAAACAATGGCTAATGGTGCAGAGTCTTAGGGAACCCTAAAACAACTTGGTCTACGTGATTTGAGTATAAATGCATTTAATAGGCTACGAAGAAGTATTTTAGCGTGTGATTTTTCAGCATAAAATAATAGGAAAATCTCGACAAGTGCGAATAGAACTCGCGCGTAGAGGATTCCGTACGTCTCTTAGGGTTCCCTGTAATCTTTAACGCCCGTAGTACAGGGGAATGTAAAATTTCATCTATTATCTTAACTAATGTTTAACGTAAATATATTGTTATTTTTATTTTTAAAAATGTTGGTCGTCACAAAAAGTCATCATTATTTAAAATGTCGCACGGTACCTGCAGTTTGTAAACCTGTTTTCATCAAAATATTATAAATTATTAGCCTTTTAATAATAATCTCGTTTTCACCGAGTTTAATCTATGAATTATACAATTTGAAATATTAATTATGACATACCTATGACAATAATGGTGACATTAGTCATTAGGTAGTAATTTTAATTTGAAAAAGGTTAAAGTATGCCTATATACGTCTCACTGCAGGGCACAGGCCTCACCTCAACTATGAGGTGGTTTGGGCCATACTCCACCACGCGGGCCCGGTGCGGATTGGTGGACGGGTGTTATAAGGCCAGTGACTAAACCTTACTGTCAGATGTTATCAAGCCGCCTTAAGGCCTCTGACTAGGCTTCACGACCAATATCAAGCGATATTAGCCGGGACCGACTTTTAACGTGCCTTCCAAAGCACGGAGATGCTCGTGATAAATGTCACTAAATATGGTCGGAATGGTCACCCATCCACTCACGACCGCGGCGTTGGTTGCTTCACTTTAGTAATCGATACCAAAGCGCTGCCGCCACTGAGCTACGAGCACCTACCTACGAGAAAAAGGTTAAATCCTATTATTTTTATAAAAATGCTAATAAAGCCCCAAAATAAATAAAGTATAGATATTTGTTACTCTTTTACGTAAAAAGTACAGCACGGATTCGGATGAAATTGTTCACACTTATCAGATATGAGCTGGATTAACATATATAATACTTTTTATCCCGGTTAAGTATTATGTTGGTGGGGAATCTTGAATATATTAAACAAAATCGGGTTTGTTACAACACTTATACTCGTAACTCGAGAACGGCTGGACCGATTTTCATGGTTTATAATTTGTCGGATTTATCTCCGTCCCGAATAGCAGAATAAATATTAAAAACATTGGAAAAGCTGACCAATAAAGATACTGTTAGGCGGTGCGAACTTCGCCAGGACAGCTAGTACTAAATAAATAATGTTCACGCGAGCGAAGTTGCGGGCAACAGCTAGTAAAATATATTTGAAAATTCTATATTATCTACTTTCCCACATTATATGTAGAACGAAATAAGCAATGTGTATTGAGTATATCGGGTGTAAAAAAAGGCTTAACAAAGCCGAATACCACATATTCTACGGATTATGACGATCATTTTTTTCTTTTACACTATACCTGGGAAATGACGGGTTACCGAGTTATTGAAAGTCAAAGTTACAAATTTTTTTTCAATCATTTTTACAAAATTGACTTCTGTTTGTTAATACTAAACTTTTTTACAAAGAAATATGATCCGCTTACACACACAGGCAGTCTGTGGCGTGCGAGCTATACATTGCGGGTTAGAAATAAGTAATATTTTTTGATACCCAAAAATAAAAGTCATTTCCCAGCAATTTAATTTTATTGCATTCTACTTGGTTTTATGTATAGAATTCGTGGTTTACAGCTTCGTTAAGCCTTTTTTACACCCTTTATACATACATACTGCCTTAAAAGATTCCATATGTTCGAAAATACTCTCTACATTAAACATTTATTTATACTGTGTTTGCCTCTTAACACTCAGGCACCAGGTATTGACAGCGTAATGGTTAGGTATTGTGGGTAGAATTAAACCCGAGACCTCAGGTCCTAACTCCAATTAGTCCTTTTCTACACTGCTTTTAATGGACCCATATCACAACATCAAAGTACAGTTGATACATCATTTAATAATTATAAAGTTTAAAAAAAAATAACCCGACTACGTAAAAAAGTTAAAAAACGTACGACCGAAAGATATATGACTTAAACAATAAGATTTATATAGATATTTGTAATGTGCTCGCCAATACCTTTCTTTTAATACCACGTGGAGATTATCTCAATTTTATTTTTTTCGAGGTTAGAATCTTTGTTTTTAATTCCGTCATATAAAATTATATTTTACTGACCATTATTACGAATCTATTGAAACCTCGTTCATTAAAATCGGTTCAGTAGTTTAGGCGCTACGGTGGAACATACATACTTACATAGACTGCCAAAATCATGAGGTACCCTCCCTTTTGGCTTCACCGTAGTCGGATAAAAAGAAACAGAAGGCGATCGATGTAATGATCGAACGGTATTACTGTACTAAAGAATGTGTGTCTGAACTCTGACCTTGATTTGGGTGTAATCAACGTAATCAAAGTCAATCATTCAGCTTAAAGGCCATCTTCCAAGCACTAAAAGGCAATCTACTGTCAGTGTTGCCCATAGGTTTTGACACTATCTATTAGTCAGTTTGCTAATTTTTAGGGAATAAGGGGGCCGGTTGTCAAACTATTTAATAATATTAACAGTCCTCGTGTTAATTTTATTTTGTATCTTACAAAAGGTGAGGTTATTTCTTGCGTCAGAATATAGTTATTATGAGAGATCTAAACTAATTTTGCTTGATAAATACTTTAGAATATTACTAAGATGCTTATTACTTAGTTGCTTATGTAATAAAGCCGTATTAAAATCTGACTAGAATTTCAGAATTTTCTCTAAAAGACAAAATTAATGACATGGTATCGTCATCATCACCAGCCTATATCAGTCCACTGCTGGACACAGGCCTCTCCAAAAGGAGGATTTTGCCATAATCGCCACGCTTGGCAGGCGGGTTGGCGATCGCAGTTTGGCCAATGGTGGAAAGGAGACGCTGCTGCCCGTCTTCTTTTGGCGGTTCTCCTGTAGTCGCCTCTTACGACACCCATAGGAAGAGAAAGGGTAGTGCTATTCTTTTAACGTGCCGGCACCACACGACACATGACATGGTATAGATGTTATGAATTGTAATTTATTGGTAGTCGCAAAACTCGGAAATAAGTAACAAAACTATTTATTAAAAAAATGCGTGTTGACCGACGACGTGATGTAAGTGTATGACTTGCGGATACATTTAAACTGGACTGAACTGGACACACAAAAAGTCCATATACCCTCAAATATTATAATATTTGAATTTTGATTATATTTGACGACCATCTGGACTAGTGTTTCGTGTTCGAATTCCGCAAGGGACAACTACATAAGTTATGGGTGTTTATAAATGTGTTTAAAATATTATTTTTAATATGAATATCATTTATCTTCTCGCCATAGTACAAGCTTTGCTTAGTTTGGGGCTAGATAATTAAAGCAATTTATTCATAGATCATCTAACACAATAACATAGGTACCTACAATGACTACATAAAGCCAAAGAAGTTTGACACGAAATAAATCATTAAAATATTCAAATTAATTATATTAGTAAGCGCATTGCCAGCAGCTATAATACGACGACCGAATTTGACGACCTCCGTAGCCGAGAGGCGAGCACGCCGGACTTTAAATGGCGCCGCCATCTCTGAAGTTCCGGGTTCGATCCCCGGTCGGGTCAATGTAGAAAACGAACTTTTCTATATTAGCGCGGTTTTTTTTTACTTTTTTTTATTTGAGATGGGCTTACTCTTGATCCCAATCTTGCTCTAGAGCATAGATGGGATCTACGATGGAGCGAGCTTGCCCAGAAGATGCCTATTCACTCTGGACTTAAAGAGAGTCAGGTTATATGCACTCGGAAATACAGACGCAGGCAGGGAATTCCAGGCAGGCAGGCGGTTCTGGTACCGTCGTTGTTTCTGATTTCTATAACACAAAGTGATTTAGCTACTTACCTTAGGATCAGAGCAATGTATGTGAAGTTGTCCAATATTTATTTATTTGTTTTTTTAATGATTTATTTAATTATGAAGTATCTCATTATAAACCCCACGTTTGTCCACTTCTTTATAAGTGTCTCCTAACGTACTTTACTGAGCCTGATCCACGGCTATTCTTTTCTATTCGCTTCTAGCAGCTTTGCGTATATACAGGGTGTAAAAAAAGGCTTAACGAAGCCGCAAACCATGAGTTCTATACATAAAACCAAGTAGAATGCAAAAAAAATATTGCTGGGAATTGACTTTTATTTTTGGGTATAAAAAAAAATTATTTCTCACCCGCAATGTATAGCGCGCACACCCGATATAACATTGCTCCTTTTGTAAAGAAGAAGACAAAGAGAAATTACTGAGACATAGTGACCCCCTTAATCTACAACAAACCCGTCTGCCAAGTCTATAAACCTCTAACCTAAACTCGAGTCGCTCAATTTGAAAAACTAATTACAAATTCTTATAGAAACAAAAAATTCTCAACGAAACTCCCAAATTCGTTTAGCCACTAACGATCTTAATAGGACTGGAAGTCTAAAAACTGGGAAGCTCCGTCATTTTAAGGGGGGAGTGGGGTAAACGAGCTCATCCGAAGAAATAAGGGGCGATCGGGGAAATGATCAGGCATTAAATAAGTGTCTGTGGTTTTGCCGCCCCCTGGTGAGATTTCTTTGAAGATATTGCCCACAAGAATGTTTGCTTAGCCGCCACAGACATGCAGATCGCAACTTTAATTAGAGAAAAGACGCTGGATGCAAACGATATAAAGCTGCTCGTTGTGGCAATGGGGAAACCCTATATTACTAACTTTTGAAAGTCTATAGCAGTAGACTTTCATAAGTTTTAATGATGATGTTTTACGCGCTACAATTATTATACAGTAGCGTTTTGTCTTACGTAAAACTACTTCAATTTAATCTAAAAAAAGTTTGGTTTTATACTACATAAAGATTTCAAAAATAATAAAATCAGTTTCAAGTCAACTCCACAAAAAAATAATAATAAGAAAACAGAATCAGAAAACGCAACCGATGGTATTCAAACTGAAATAACCATCACATGACTATGTTATTTGGGCCTTCTTTACTAGAATGATAAAAATAACTGTCGCATCTGACCTGTCTGTCGTCTGATCTTTGTGGCACCTTAACCCATGACCGCCCGTTTATTTGGAATTCTCCATTGAAGCGGATCTTTTGTTCAAATGAATTAGGAATGATCGGCGTGCTTTGTGCGATGGGCTCTCTTTGTTTTGGCTCCTTACTCCTAATGGACCAATTTGTTTTGCATGTTCCAGTCGTGATCCATCATTATTCACTGCTATATCCCGGTTGAAGTTGGTTAGATATAATTTGATTGGTGACAAGTACAATTGGAAGTAACAAGGGCGGTTTCAGAATTCAGACCAGTGTTTTTAGGGTTCCGTACCCAAAGGGTAAAATGGGACCCTATTACTAAGGCTCCGCTGTCCGTCTGTCACTGATCCGTTATTTGAAGCGCGTGATGTAGCGCTCGTGTAAGCGCGTATGCCAAAACTATCTTATAGGTGCAGCAAAAAACGCTAGAGTGAAATCGCCCTAAGAACCTTAGCACGTATAACTGATAACCTCGCCTCGACTTGGTGTCGCCATCTCTGAGGTCCCGGGTTTGATTTCCGGTCAGGTCAATATAGAAAACTTACTTTTCTAGATTGTCTCGGGCCAATGAGTTGTATTGTAGTACCGAGTTGTTTCTGATTTCTATATCATGAGGTCTTATTAAGCTACTTATCTTAGGACCAGAACAAATGTGATGTTGTCTTATATCTTCTATTTATTTAAGTAATGGCACATTTACAACTAAACTTTATTTATATCACTAACACTTAGAGCCATTACGCACTGTCGACTGGTCGCCGGCTCGGTCGATGGCGGCGACTATGACTTGCTTAAGCTTAGAGGTGTTTATGCACTTGGTCGCCAGTGACTCGGCGACTCGCCGCCAGGTGGCAACGCACAAGCGACTGCCGGTAGTGCCGGTGCCGCCGGCGACCAATATGACCACAGCTTCAAATGAAAGCATTCACACTTTGAGCAACTGTCGTAACGACCGGACATCGCTCACAAAAGTGGCTCAGACTTTTCCGGAGAAATACATGGTAGCACAATTTTGATCTGTGTCAGTTATAAGTGGTTTCAAAAGACACAATAGTTCATCAACCGAACGCACAGACATTCTTGAGTAGTAAAAAAATACGACGGTATTTTCTAACGTCTTCATAAAATATTTAAGCATTCCTTTTAATCTCCGTTCTTGTAACAAATTATGTATCCAACACTCTTTTTATTTTCTTTCTCTTTATAATTATAATTAGTGGCGCTACTATTGCAACTTCTTCGACGTCCATTCTGCATCAATGTACAGTCAACTGCAGATCAAGTTACCACAAATTGTCTAATTTCCCCAATGAATAATAAACTCTAATGCTTGATTATTAAGTTGAAAATCGATTGAAGAAATTCGACATCTTTGGGTACCATGACGTGTGTTGATTGTACTTGAAATACTGTAGCTTGGCTTGGTCTTCTGGCCCTTGTTGCCTGTTTTGGTCGAGGAACTGAGTCGCTGGCGACCAGTCGACAATGCGTAATAGCTCTTATTGTCACTGGTCACTGAAAGAGCTCAAAGTCGTCTAAATTGAATAAGTGTCGTCGTTCTCGGCGACTGTCGCCAATCGTTGCCGACTTCCGTCGCAAGAAGTGGCCGACATTGTCGCTCGTCTGTAAGCTCCCTTATAAAACGAATCGGGTTTAAAGCTTAAATTCCGAAATAACATGAAATTAACACTGTTAAATCCTGTCATCTTGATAAATTAAGGAAATCTAGAATATTTAGAATTCTACTATGGTTATAGTTAAGTTTCTATATAAACGACAACAAAACCATAACATTGAGTATTGCTTTAGCCTTTGAAAATATAGTATAGTTTTCGACAAGACTAAATATATTTAAATTTTTGTCTTTTTAATAAACTTTAAAGATTTTTAATACTCGAAAAAAAATCGTCCGCCTCAGGTGGGATCCGAACCCACGTCCATCGCATACCGGGCGAGTGCTTTGACCACTAAGCTACTGAGACGTTAGTCAACTCGACGAAATCTTTCAAGTGGTTCTCGCTGTCAAAGCCAGCGTATTTTCTAATCAATGTTGCGGTATATACTACTACCGTCAACACCCGATAGAAATATTTTTACAAATTTAACTATTGGTAAAGATCAGAAAAGCTTAAACAATTTAAATTTTTGTCTTTAGCAATTACCATGCTAGGTTTATCTAAGATTTTTAATACTCGAAAACGACAGGCGGACGATTTTTTTCGAGTATTAAAAATCTTAGACTAAATATAGCATGACAAATTGTCGAAAAACATAATTTTCATCGTATCATTGCATGCACAGAGTGACATTTTATCACGCACTTTGGGTCTGATAGAGACTTTGATTATAAACATGTCTAGGGAGTGTGGTGCTGCAATGTTCACCAAAAGAACAGGCTAGATTTGAGTGAGTAACAACTTTGGTTACTATGGTAACAATTATGGGTTGCTATGGTAACAAACGCGCCACTAAGCGGGCGAAACAAACCTTGGCGCCAACAGTTTGTTTATACATTTTTTGACGTTTATGACACTCGAACAGGGAATCTAAAGGGCAGAGATCGCTTTCAGCGACAAGACCACCACAATTGTACTTCTTTCTAAAACATCAACCGTTTACTTTTCTTTGCGGTAGAGTTTTATCCATTGTACTTTATGCCATTTCTGTAACCTTCAGACATGACTTATATAAATAAAAGTGGTCAATACGAAAACAAAATGCAAATTTAAAACGACACATTAATTCTTGTTGACAGCTTTTTATTTTTAATTGATACATTACTGTTGAAAAGTTTAAAACAACCTAAAAATTCCTCATGTACCTAATATAGGTATAAAAACTCCCAAAATATTTTACCTTGTTTACAAGTCTGGAATGTTTAATAAAATCTAAACTCGCTTGGAGATATTCAAGTTGAGTCATAATAAATTGGGATTTCAGATAAAATAAATGGAATGTTGACGGTGTGTTCTGTTAGTTTGTTGAGTATGAAATTTAGTAATTTTGGAACTGATATTTATAAGTGACATTTTGAAAACGTTTCATTTATGCAGTAAATAAAGGAATATTAATAGTTTTTAGGGTTCCGTAACCCAAGGGTAAAACGGAACCCTATTACTAAGGCTCCGCTGTCCGTCTGTCTGTCTGTCTGTTTGTCGATTTGATGTATTTTTGTTGCCCCTATAACAACAAATACTGTAAACAGAATACAATACATATTTAAGGGGGCTCCCATACAACAAAAGACTTTTTGTCGTTTTTATAGATAATGGTACGGCGCAACGCTTCGTGCGCGAGTCCGACTCGCACTTAGCCGGTTTTTTTTTATTATAGTGGCCTTGCATGGTCCATCTTATTCAGAGTTGTTCCATAAAATAACCGCCGCTATTCTGATTTTGATTTATTTTTTGATAAGTACAACAGTTAATAAGTACAACGTAACGTCATCGTTCATCCTGTTAACCTGTGAGCTGTGACTATATAGGTGAAAAGCAATCGTAAAAACCAATTTTCAAATGTGTACCATAAAAACTAAAAAAGTTAAAAATCAAAATCAACAACATTGACTTCATATCTTTGGTACGTTTAACCATCTGATTATCCGTCTTATTCCTTTCCCTTGTACAGAGCGAGAAAGAGTTGAAGATAGGACTATTTTATGCAATATGAAGTCGATGTTATTATTTTGTAATTTATTTTTAACTTTTTTAGTTTTTATGATAGACATTTTGAAAGATGGTTTTTACGTTTGTTTTGCACCTAAATAGTCACAGGTTAACAGGATGTATACACTAATAAAATCTGACCTTATATTATGAGCAGCTAATAACGTGGTTCTTTTATTATATGCAATTCGGTCATAAATTACTTATTTGCTAATAACCTCTAATTACTTGTAAAATATATCTGCTCACGAGGTACTTGTAGCTCAGTCGCGGTAGCGCTCTGGTATCGATCAGCAAAGTTAAGCTACCCACGCCGAGGTTGTGAGGGGATGGGTGACCATTCCAACCATATTTAGTGACATTTATCACAAGCATCTCCGTGCTTCGGAAGACACGTAAGTTGGCCCCGGCTAATATCAATTGATACTAGCATAGAGAAAAAATTATGATACTAGTCATGAAGTGAAGCATAGTCAGAGGCCTTTAAGGCGGCTTTATAACATCTGACAGTAAGGTTAAGACATTGTCCTTACAACACCCCTCCACCAATCCGCACTGGGCCCGCGTGGTGGAGATGGCCCAAACCACCTCATAGTTGAGATGATACCTTTGCCCTGCAGTGGGCTGTAGAACATATAAAAACATCTTTACTTTACTCTTTAAAGTAAAATTCAATTTCCAATACGATGCAACGGGGTATAGAGTTTTATAATAACGGTCTTCGGGCCACGAGAGCTAACTAAAGAAAAAACTTAATAACAATCGGGAAGAAATCCCCTGAAGGGCGGTGAACGGAAATTGTATAGAGCTGTTAAAACCACCTTAATACATCGTTTTTCATGGCAATTGTGACAGAAACAAAAATGGTTATATAAGAAAGATTGCACACCACAAAAAACAAACAAATTACAAAAAAAAACAACTGCATAATTTAGGCTAAAAGCGATTTCTTCCAGACAACGTAAGACGCTTGGAGCAATGTAAAATTAAATTTATTGTTTACTAGAATTACTCAAAGTTAACTCATTTAGTCCGCAATTATTATAATTAATCAAAACATAAACGATAGTGTTTTGAGATAGTTTACAAGATATTATATAGGTAGATAAATTTAAAGTACATAGTCATTTTATCTTTGACAGATCACACTCGCTAGAAATAAGCAGCACCTTTGATGTGTCGTTTTTACGCAATAATATCTTACACTCCGACAGCCAAATGTATTGATATCCCTTTTCTTTTGATAAGAGGCGAGCTTTTTTGTAAAGTAACTTGTTTTGTGGTGTGAGATGGTCGTTTACAAATATGGGCTTCGAGGGGCCATTTAGGCCTGCGTCCGCCGTCGTCAGGCCCCTCCGAGCGCGTACCGCTGCCAACATTTCATTTTTTTTTGTTCTTTGGGTGAATCTAACTATAATGTTAGGGATAGATGAAGTCTGCGTGTTAAAATATTCGCATAAATGTGATCGCTTTTGGGGGTAAAAGTTTTTATATTTAATTTTCCTCAATCTTGTAAGTTTACCGCACCAATCTTCTGTATGACCTATAGGTTGATTGTTTACTTTTTTTTAAAATAAATAAAATTGATTTATTTCGAGTTTTAATTTTAGAAGTCTGTGTAATAAAGTTTTAAATAAATAAAAATTAAGGTTGCCTCAGTTTTACGTGTTTCTGTTAAATTCATGTACCAGTTGATTTTGTATGTAAATCATACAAAGTCAGTAATTATTTTAGAGTATCCCCCAAAACCTTTTCAGAAGCTGTGGGCCCGCAACCGCGGCAGGCGCGGGTAGAAACCGCTCCGTGAGATATTAGCCTTACACTATTTTTCAAGAAATGATCTTAGGGCTACGTCAGTTTTTATTAGTTCGGAGAATATTTTTAAAACGTATTAGAACAACATTTTTATTTAGTCTTGATTTATCACCTCCATATAAATACACATTATTGATGTCTAAAATCCACATTGAAACTTTGAAATAAGTAATATTTTTTTAATAAAAAACCTCGGAAAGAATTTAACCTTCTCGATAATCAGACAAGTTGCAAACTCAGTTATTGGAATCATTTTAATATAACTTTCCAAGGCATTCCGCCATTTTGTGTATTGTCCAGTTCGTTTGATGAAAGTTTATAAGAATTTTGATATTGGCTTTACGTTTAATATCTGAAAAAAGTTTTTCTATAAAGCTATACGAAGTTAGACTCGGTTTTCTGCTACCCTGTATTTAAAATGCTACAAGAGCTGCCAGTAGTACCACAGTATCTGTAGTAGGTACTAAAAGAATAAGGTTATACTAAGACAGTTAATTTTTTATTACTTTTGAAAAACATGAACACAATAACAAGATAAGAGAAGCAACAAACACGAGGTCTTCCCCTTGAGGTATAATAATGTACTAGCGTACTAGAGAACACATCTCTAACTAAATGTTTCAGCCAAGCATTGTATTTGAATCAAGAAGCAGTTTTGACAATTATTGACACTGACTGAAGCTTTGTAGTCCACTGGACTGCAATGTTTGGCTGAAATATTTAGTTCGAGATGTGTTCTCTAGTACGCTAGTACATTATACCTCAATGGGTATATTACCCTTAAAATAGTTATGTACAGGAAAAGGGTTGCCAGCATTTCACAATGTAAATCGGTATAATAAGAAACTGATATTTATACTTTATTTTCTTTTCTCATACATAATCTTGAAAAGGTTATAGATTACAGATGTAGGTAAGTATATGATTTCACAAACATGATATTATTTATTATTTGATAAGAAATTTATATTTTTTATGTTACTTTCTTTATGTCGAATAATAATAGCGAGTTATTCGACTATTCGCCATAGGGAATGGCGATTAATCGGTATTCGACTATTCGCTATAACAACTATTCGCGGCATCTCTAATGTAGGCTGCTTCTAATTGTCCAATTTAGGAATCAACATCCTATGACCCAAATGATGATGATGAAAACTGAAAGAATGGCATATCTTAACCATTTCCTGCACAGTAACATAGCTCTTTCAGCATCAAAAATTCAAGAGGCCTCTTATTTTACTACGAATCAAACCTGTGACCTTTCATAGGCCACACCAATGACAATGCCAGCAATATCGAAAGTTTCGCCTTTTGAGGTCTCGCCTCAAAAAGTTATACCAAGTCGAGTTTAAACTGAACTGCTACCCACATACCTATCACGGCATGACTTCGTTCAATAACGTGTGAGCTTGGAATCTTCGTGAACTAAGGGTAAGGGCACACTTAATACTATTTGCAGATTGCATTTTGCTACACTTAAAAGTACTGCCTTAAAAAAATGCTAAATATTTTCTTCAAGCAAATAAATACTTTTCAAAAACTCATCATCATCATCATCAT
Source organism: Anania fuscalis (assembly GCA_950371115.1). NCBI lineage: Eukaryota > Metazoa > Arthropoda > Insecta > Lepidoptera > Crambidae > Anania > Anania fuscalis. Next base: position 12,788,835 of record OX493344.1, read on the forward strand.
CAGCCACAGGACGTCCACTGCTGAACATAGGCCTCCCCCAGTGACTTCCAGATCGGCCGATTGGAAGCGGCCTGCATCCAGCGTCGTCCTGCAACCTTTACCAGGTCGTCTGCCCACCTTGTGGGTGGGCGTCCTACGCTGCCAAAAACTCAATTTCAGAATATAAATTTTATGTAAGTTATGTTCTTTATTTATAACTGCAATACAATGCCATCGGCGCGTAAAATAACAATGAAACAAAATATTGATGAAAGCCGAAATAACCAACGGTCGAGAGACGGGGTTATGGCCAGCTGTGTCTTCCAATGGCTGATGGTGAAAATAATCCCAATGTGGTTCGTGTATCTTTATAAATAAATATTAGACAACATCACATACATTGCTCTGATCCTAAGGTAAGTAGCTAAAGCACTTGTGTTATAATATATCTTATCAACAATTCTCCTGTTTCAGACATCGAACTTAATAATATATATATTGGTCAACATCACATACATTTATCTGATCCTAAGGTAAGTAGCTAAAGCACTTGTGTCTAAACCAGAACCAGAAACAACGACGGTACTACAACATTCCTGACCGGGAATCGAGCCCGGGACCTGAAAGATGGCGACGCCAAGTCCGGCGTGCTCGCCTCTCGGCTATGGAGGTCGTCAAGTGTGGTCGAACTTGATCACAATATTGAAGAATTTTTGGCGGCCTACAAGTATCGATTCCCCTTACAATTTTAGGGTACTACGTTTTTTTGAGACTATTCTCGTAATAATAAGGATAGTCGTATAATTTGTTGTATTGAATCGTATTTATATACGATTTAATTAACTGTTATAATGTAGATCATTTATTTGGTGGTCTTTTAATATTTTAAACCTCGACGAGGTTATGATGATTATCTAACAAATTAGCACATTTATACCAATTATTATGCATTTCGTAAATTGCTATTAATATTATATAATAAAGTTATCATTATACATTTCATATCAGTGACATAATAAACATATTTATAGGTTTTTGGATTTATTTATACATTTCTGATCCGGCGGTGTGTATACGGCCTAAAATTTTAACAGCAGTCACTAAGTTAGCCCGCTTAAATAAACCTTATGACGTGGGGATTAGGTTGAATTTCAATTTCGAAATCCATATGGATTCTTATGAGTTTTTGCAGCTGGACTGGAAGCGGTTTGGATTTCAACACATTTTAAAAGTAGTTAAAAATCTTACCTTAAGATATACTGCATTGACATAATATCTAATCCCCTTTTTAAGTATTTTAAAATAAAATAACCGCTATTAACGTAATTACTAGGCTTTCATATAATAAACATTTTGCAATAATGGAATGAACCTAACAAATAATCAAGCACTCATACATCGCAGTTTATCAGTTTTTAACATTGTCAGTCCATCGGGCAAGGTGGCATATCTACTAAATAGTTTAAAATAAATAATTTCACTTGAAAGATAAGATTTAAGTAAATTAACAACAACACAAACAAAAACAACACACTAAATTGTCATAAAATGAGTAAATAATTTGCACCCTTTGTGTCTCGTTTACCAGAAAATTGTTTATGCCAAGGGTTATCAGATGATTCATTTTAGATTCTGAAAAGAGTTTGATAAATTTTGTCTCAGGTGGGTGTGTTTTGCGTCTTTAATTAGCAAAACAATTCAGCATAAAGCATTTTGAACTGCCCCGAACCAGGTTTTTTATCACTTGCATTATATACAATTAAATACATACTCGCTCCCACTCAAGCCCCGGCCCTAAGCGTTCTCCTCGCAAACGATGCCATCTTGCGGCGGAAATTATCAGCTACGCTGCAAACGAGCCGATACCGCTTATCAGTCCGCGGATAACCGTAGTGTGGCGGGACCTTTATGCGTACTTCAGTTGAAATATGCAGCAAAATGACGTTGGAAAATGTGTGTTTCATAGAGAATTTTACTACGAGTGGTGACAGATGACATCATGACAGAAGATAACTGGATGCACTATTACGACGACCTCCGTAGCCGAGAGGCGAGCACGCCGGACTTTAAATGGCGCTGCCATCTCTGAGGTTCCGGTTTCGATCCCCGGTCGGGTCATTATAGAAAACGAACTCTTCTTTATTGGCTCGGGTTGGGTGTTGTGGTACCGTCGTTGTTTCTGATTTTCTATAACACAAGTGCTTTAGCAACTTACCTTAGGATCAGAGCAATGTATGTGATGTTGTCCAATATTTATTTATATTTATATTAGCTTTATGGTTGTGGCATAGTCATAGACTTAGAAATCTACTCGTATGGGCCTCGTTAAGATGTGGAGTCTCTTATATAAAAACAAACAAAAGGCAAAGCTTTCTTTAAGGTGTAAATTAAATAAAAATACTCGGTACTATACGGTACGTAATAAAATTGAATTACCATTTAATTAGTTGTACTTTTAACTTCATAGTATTTCCTAGTAGGTACATCTTTTTTAATTCCTAATAGAACTTAATTTTACTCGTTACTAGTCCTAGACGTAGGTTCGTTAGTTTGTTTAGTAATTATTTAAAAATATATTGACCTTTAAAAGAGACTTTTCATTCGTCATATTGATTTACTTTCTTATGTTTTTAGTTTTTAATTTTTTTCATGTTTTTAATATTGTCATAACACCAGTTCGGTAATTTATTGTGTATTTATAGTTTGATTTAGTTACTCATAGAAGCTGTTGTCCGCGGCTTTGTTTGCGCGATCTTTAGTTTATTCATTTTTCGTTTTATTATTTATTCATGAAAAGTTGATAGTATTTTGTCTCAGTAGGTCTTTAATACCTTTAATTAGGTACGTGTAAAATTTTAAATAATTAATATATTTTAGCATTTACAGAAAGTCCTTATAATAAATAAACCACATAAAGCTTACTTCATTTTCAAAAACTTTTACTACGAAAGTAACATTTTTCATCGAGGTAGCACGTTAGTTTCTATCATAGAAATATTGTCTTTTCTCTAATCTGAGGTTTCTATGGAGCATCTTAAAAAAATATTCAAAATTTGATCTTATTGCTCCCAAAGGAAAAGGTGATGTATGAGCACCTGATCACGTGATTTTAAAGTGCCTTTTTCATACACTCTGTATAACATCATCATCATCATTTCAGCAACAGGACGTCCACTGCTGAACATAGGCCTCCCCCGGTGACTTCCAGATCGGCCGGTTGGAAGCGGCCTGCATCCTTTACCAGATCATTTGCCCACCTTGTGGGTAGACGTCCCACGCTGCGCTTGCCGGTACGTGGTCTCTATTCCAGAATATAAAAGATCATTGAATTTTTATTAAGCGAACAGAATTCCTTAATTTCATCTTTTCAGCATTCAGCGCTACATAATCATACTCGCAGTTGTCTCCGCAACCAATAATAATTTTCATTAAAATCGTCCACAGTTAATTACCTGCTTCTCAGCGGTGCGTCAGAGATATTAACCGAAACTAGAAGAGACTGATGAGGTTTTAACCCTTCAGCCGAACGAGGAGGCAAGGATTTGCCTTCAATTTGGGTCAATAAAGTCCAGGGAAATAAGACGTGACAAAAACGCATTTGATCCTCGTTCGCGCACACATGTGTAATGTGGCCATTGTTATTCAATCTTTTTGTTTCAAAACGTAAGTCTAAAAAGTTAGTAGAGATTTTTTAAATAGTATAACGGATAAATGAAAGCGTTTCATTAATAATCCATTTCACCCATCCATTTTTTTAATGAGACTATTCAAAAAGTTTAAGTCAATTTTTTTTTAAATTTTATTGAAGTTCGAATTTTATCTAGTTCTAAATTATATTGGTAAGTTGGCTAAATTATTATTTTAAAAAATAAGAGTAGGTACTCTCATGGAAAGGACTGTGTGTACAATAAATTACAGATTATTCGTAGCACAATTCCCATATTACAGCTCTACTGGTGATAGGTATTAGTCAAGTTTACCACATAGATGTAAAAATACAAAGTCACAATCCACATCCATCACGTCACAGACAGACTCACAGACTGACATCATCAATCAAATTGAAAGTCGTCTAAAAGACACAAGTAACGTACTGTTACGATACGACTTTAAAATAATTGTTCACTATTTATTTATATTATTACCAACTAGGCATGGCAATGATTGCTATTTTGCATTCATTGCCATATGACGAAATGTTGATTTTTTTGTCATATGAAATCACCTGTGATAAATCATTGGCAATGATTTCTTGTCACAGTGTCATAATTTTTTGCTATTTGCTACTTAAAATGAAATATGATTTATTGTGAACAGTTGCTCCTTGCTACTTTGCTACTTTTTTATGAAATGTCATAGGTATATAGTTCATGCGCTACGTAATGTGCTATGTGTATTATTTAAGCATATTTTTTTCAAACAAATTGTTATTAAAGTCCTGACCTGAGTCAAATAGCTAGAAAGTCTACAAACTAAATATCCGTTCACTATTTACAACATTTATTAATGCTACACTCGTCACAAACAAAACAAATTTTAATAAACATACATAGCACTCAAAAACGCACCTAGCAGTCATCACCGGGCTACTAGTGAATTTGAAAACATCATAAAAAAATAATAATTCATACTTACTAATAACGAAATTTCATTGTAAACAAAACGAGCTCGACGTGGCCTACTACAAAATCATAAGAAGATAATCTAAACCTTACGGCGCTCAGCATAAAATTCAACAAACAAGGTTTCAACCTGCCACTCGTAACAAAAATCATGACAAACGAATCTAAACTTTACGTTCATAAGTTTAAAGCTCTTAAAATGCTCAGTATTGTTATCGTTCGTCACCTATGATGGCATAAAAAATAGCACAGCATGTTTTTGTCTTTTTCTAACACGCATCTGTAGCAAATCATTCCTACTCGCTCGCGCGCTCAAGGCCTGCGCTCGCTAGACCCGCTCTGCTACATGTCATCAACGAATGAAAAGAAATTTGCGCATGACATATGATTTCACAGTCTGTGATTTGTAGCAGTCATTATGATAAAAAATAGCAGGTGTGACAAATGATTTTCAAGTCATATGATTTTTCACCTGCTCCTCATGAAATCGTCCATGCCTATTACCAACCAATATAACACCTCGAGACCACGTACCGGCAAGCGCAGCGTGGGACGTCCTCCCACAAGGTGGGCAGACGACCTTTTAAAGGTTGCAGGAAGCCGCTGGATGCCGGCCGCTTCCAACCGACCAATCTGGAAGTCACTGGGGGAGGCCTTTGTTCAACAGTGGATATCCTGTAAGTAGCTGAAATGTCGATAAATAATTGGCTGGCTTATGTCCAGCAGTGAACTTCCTAGGGCTGTTGATGTTGATAATGAAACCGCCGCTCGCCAACTCGTGTTTAGTCGTTAATTGCTGCGTTCAGCCTCCTAAAGTCGCCAGAACAATAAATTTGAATACTAGCATCCAGTTTCTAGTCGTTTCGTTAGACTTCTAAAAGTCGCAACGCCCCTCGCCAATACCATAGTCCAATTACTTCTAAAAGTCGCAAAAACGCTGATCGCCGCTGGCTTCTAGTAGAAAGAGTGGCTATGTTTAGCTTCCAAAAAATCGCAAAAATGATTGCTAAAAGTCTGTGGTTATGCTAAAGGCCACTTACCTCATAATTTTCCATAAACTGTTTGAGATTTTACGACCATATCCAGAAAATCTCATCCCCGTTCCAAAGATGGCAAGAATTCATTAAAATTTCTCATTTGAAAGCGTCTTCAAGTGCCGTCGTACGTAGCTCAGTGAAATGCATTTTGTGCCCGTTTAGGACGGTCTGAGCCAAATATTCCTGTCTCAGTTTGTAGAATAGAGATTTCGTGCTTGAGATAGTAGTTAAATGATGAGTAAGAGATTTTTCTCGATACTGATTTGGTTAATCAATTAAAGTCAGTAAACACGAAATTTGTAATGGAAACTCGTTTTGTATGTCTAACTCAAATATAATATTCTTAGCCTGGGTTGCACCACCTTAACTTTAACCATAACTGTAACTTTAACCGGTGTTTTTGTATGGAGTTTGACAGACTTTTGACGTTTGTTAAAGTTAAAGTAAGATGGTGCAACTAGGTCTTAGTATCCTATAGTCAAAAAATTGTCCACCATTAGTACGATTTTTGAAATGTGAATAATTAAAATGTATTTTTTCCACACAATACCATGTACAGTTAAGCAATGGTAAAAAAAATTACTGCTAAGCAATTTAACCAGCCGGTCAATATTCGTTTTGACAGTTAAAATAGCTGCTGCGACACTGACATTTTACAGATTGTTTTAACCATAGATTTAAGCGATTTCTTAGTCAATTTCTAACCAGATCAACTGACTTCCAAGCAAGTAAACGGCAATAGCAGTAAGTATTCATGAAGCGTATTAACTAAAAAGCCTGCACTACGTCCTATTCAGGTTTTAGTTACAGCTAAGAGTAGCGTTTCAAAGAGATTTAGCCTAGTCTTTTATCTGATAGACTTTAATCAACCAAATGGCTCGGCTTCACCGAGCTTATCGAGGGGAATACATGGGGTTTTACTCATATGTATGTATTTTTATAGGTACCTATTTAAAGGATTAGACACGATTGACCCCCTGGCTTAGTGGTTTGCACTCTGGACTGAACTACAAAGTTAGCGATGGGTAATTTTTTCGCTAGTTTTAAGCAATAAACGCCGCTATTTAATTCAGACTGTAGTCAAGCCGCAAAGCAATCTCAAAAATTTATTATAAATACCACTTGCTTATTTTATAATTAAATTGCTCTGAAAGCTTAATTAAAACTATCGTTTAAATTCTAAAAGTATCTTAGTATAATCATTTAGATTTACACAGACAGACAGTTTATATTATTTTATAAGCAGAAATCTCTCTAGCTCTCCGTCAATAGCATTATCACATTCAGAAGTACTAAAGAAGAATCAATGCTATCAATACGACTAAACGATACGTAGTACGTATTATGTTTTTCAAGAAGACCTGTCGATAACTCTTCAACATTGATAATTAATTCCTCATTCGAGAATTTAGATATAGTTTCGCTTATACTTATTAACTATTTCGAGGCCCTGGGGGCCTAGCGCAAAAGTGTATCTTTCGTTCGTTCGAATAAACCTAACAAATTAAAATGGCCAGTCTCATATAACAATCCTTTGATAAAATATGACCAGCTCAATCTAGCCGTGTAAAAAACCCGACTGTTTTCAATTGTTTATAAATTGTCAAACCTTTGATGCGGGGGAATGGATGTTTTAATTTGATCGGTTAATACGACCGAATGAACGATACACTTTCGCGCTAGGCCCCCTGAATTCAATTACATCTCAGGGTTGGCGGCTGCATTGCTACAACTAGTGTTAGCCACAACATTGCCTAAGTTTAGAACTATCCTGGGATCCAGGAACAAGTTTAACTGGTTTCAATTAAAGTTTGCTCACATTTGTGACCACTTTGTGAGATTTTTTGATTCGCTTCCATTTGCTTCACTAGTAACTATGTTTTAAAATCAAAGTTTAGTTTTTAATCTAGTTCTAATAACGTTTATGTCGGATTTATTGGGAACTTTGCAAGTATGTGTAATTTGAGTAACAATACAATAATACAATAATTTAAAGCTGGTCTGATGGTGTCAGGAGGTTGTAGCGAAACTCTTTCATGGTTACTGATAAAAGCTACGAATACGGGCTCATTTTGGTTTTGGCGCGTCCCATTGTCTGCAAAAGTTGTGTCTGTCTGGTCGTCGTTATCGACCTTTGACCATAATTATAGATAGATAGATACTCTTTATTGTACACCAAACAAATAATGTTATTTTTTTATTAATATTATATTAATTCCCAGTAATGAATAAACAATCTGAAGCAATCAGCTGGTCACATTTGCCGAAGAACCGAGGACCTGGGGTAAATATGTTTTAGGAGGTGGAGCGATGATAGTTCAGTGGCGTGCCTTGAAAGAGACCTACTTATGTCTAGAACTGGAGATTGTTTCTCAAAAAAACGCAATTAAATAGCTCTAAATATCACCTATGCTAAGGGAAGGAAGGGCACTCTTTTTAAATGTAAAGATTGGACTTGATGCATGTAAAGATCATGGTTGGCGGAAGATGTGCAAGACAGAATATGTGTTAAACGTCAAATATGAAAGCACTAAAACGAATCTATCTGAAAAGTCTGAATCAACTCTCATATCAAATCTGTGATCGTAGCAGTATTTATTAATATTTATTCAACGTTGGAAGTCGTATAGAAATTAATATAACGTCTCCGCAGTACAGTTCCCTGCGGAACCATGACCGTCCCCGGCTTTGAAAAAATATTGTCTGGTCTAGAAAATACAAGAGCTACCCCACGGACTCTGAATACTAATTTATTGCTGACTTATGAAACTGTAGTTTAGATAAAAGTTAAAGATTTCTACTTCTACTTAAAATACTTGCCTCGGAATATACTATTTGAAAAAAATAATTTAAAAGGCCCATAAAAATACTACTATAAGTACATACCTATAGAGTAGTGAAATCGAACAATCTATGTCATCTACAACAACTACCTTAACACAATACAGGGCCCTAACCATGAACTGTTAAAACAAGCACAAATCTGTCAAACATTATCATTTCTGTCAAATTTTGTATGAAATGACGTACCAAAATTGACAGATTTGACAACTTTGAGATTTAAGAGTTCATGGTTATGGCCCTGGTCAGTATTCCAGATATAGGCAACAGTTCCTGTTACGAGTGAATTTTCTTCGAGTCTGAGCTGGCTGATAGGCTGATATATAACTTTGGCCACCTTTTGAAGCCAGTTTTAACATATAGGCTCAATGGATACTCCATGACTGGCACCGACTTCATAAACAACTAATGTAGGTACGTCTATTCTTTTTTTTTCTTTTTACTAATTTATTTGGCCAAAAGATTTCTTAGCCTTAACTAAACTGATTAAGGCAGAACTCCAAGTTTCCTCCGAGGCGCAAATTAGCATTTTGTTCCCTGCCCCCCGATGCATGTAAACTTGGTTTTAATTGGAATTTTCTCATCTCAAGAAGTTCCGCGCATTGCGGATCAATTTCCAATTCAGAGTATTCTATTCGCGTTTGCTAGGATGCTGAGGGATGTGGTGATGTCGTTAACATTTTTAACAATCGACATATATATATTATATAAGGTCCAATTTTATTAGTGTACATCCTGTTAACTTGTGACTATACATATAGGTAAAAAGCAATCGTAAAAACCAACTTTCAAATGTCTATCATAAAAACTAAAAAAGTTAAAAATTAAAATCAACTACATTGACTTCATATTGCATAAACGCGTTCCGTTAACAGGGTGTACACTAATAAAATCAGACCTTATACTGCGATGGAATGGTGCTTTTTTGTTTTAGCACTCGCTGGCCGGCTCAAAAGTATTGAGTTTAGGATGTAAATAGATATATATTTTTAAACTTTTCGAATTCAGGAAAAGGGCAATGCGTTGGAAAGAATTAAAATAAATTATTAGGCTGTTTTTAAATTGTGCAAGCTAAAGACGCAAGCACAAGGCGGTGGCGTGTTCGAATCCCGCAAGTGTTAAATGTTTGTATGCACACGTATTTGAAGTCATTGCGGTTTATATAAATGTAACTTATACGTTTATTTTATATTTCAAAATGATTTTCTTCAAATAAGTTTGTATGGGTGCTATTGATTAGTTAGTTACTAAACGGTAAGCGGATCCTTTTTTATCATTTGATATGATTAATATTTTTTCTGAGTTCACAATTTTATCAGTTGAAATCTCTACCTATGTCTAAATCTCTCTCTCTCTCTTCCTAGCTATCCATCTCACATGGTGGTGGGGTCAGCTTTCCGTATTTTTTTCCTCCACTTCGCTCTGTCTTCGACATCGTCCTCGGAAACCTCGCACTGTCTCATGTCCTTCAGCACTACACCCTCCCATCGTGTCTTGGGTCTTCCTCTGTATCTTCGACCGGGGAGGGAAAGCTGCAGTGCCAAATTCCCTACGTAATCAGGGGCCCCTCTTAACGTGACCATACCAACGCAGCCTACTCTCCTGCAACTTGTCGGCAATTTCGCATGAACCTATGTCTAAATATTGTTATAAAATACGATTCTTATGTTGATATGCAAGGTAGACAAGTAACACTGGTTTAATTGCAAACAACTTACTGAATAACTTAAGCTTTTGTATAATGAGGTATCAAAAATGATGCAAATTAAGTTTATTAAACATAAACTAACATAGCTGTAAAGTTAGTAATCGTTAGTAAAATTAAAAGACGTTTCAAGGATGCGGCACGAACAAATCTCCAGCTCTTCTAGCTCCTACGACTATAGCTTCCCAAGTCTCACGACAGACCTGTTCAATGTATCTCGGATTGAGGTGGAAACCTTGAAAAAAGTCGTCATACACTAATCCAGGTAGTTCAATGGTGAATGATAAAGGTACACCGATACTATGGGCGTATATAGTCTTCTGAACCACCTGCTGCAGGATATCCAATGACATGAACTGTATTACCAACTTGGTATCTGTGGAAGTAAGGAAGTCGTTTTGCCTCGATCGCATCAGCCATGGCGACTCCAACAGTATGTAGAGCGAACGCATTGTTCGAAAGAGTACCGTCGTGACCCCAAGGGTATAAGATTATGCTGCCAAAACTGTGCATGGTTAAATACAAAGCCATTCTGCTTAGATTCTCGTGAAGGATGTCTCGGACGACTCTAGTTTCAATTTCGGAGAAAGCCCTGCTACCGGCAAAGTTAGGAGAACAAGGGTCGTTGCTTGTACCGACTGTGTTCCACACAAAGTCATAGTTGCGGTTTCCGTCAACTCCTGGGCATATTGGACTTAAAGGAGAGCTGTCGGTTGAACGGGTTTTACGCCAGAAGCGATCCTGAAAAAAAATATGTGTATAAATGAATATTTTTTTTAAACTATTCATTTCTCAAGATCTAAATGCTACCAATAAGAAGATTAATGTTTACTTTACAGAAGCTCGTGAGATCTGGCTTGCTCATTGACACTTCAGTTTTGCAATTCTAAGAGCTAAGTTCGGTTTTAAGAAATGTCTACGGAAGGTTGCAGTTAACTTTTGTTTACAAAAAGTTGAATATCATTACTTTATTAGTACACAGCAATGAGCCTGAGTAATTATGTTACGTAAAACCTCTGTTAGCCACTTATGCTTTATTTATTTTTCCAAGTTGTGATTTCCACGTGAGTGGGTAGCACTTAGAAACTTTGACTCTGTGTTGTTCAGAAATTATTTACTAGTGAACTTTCTTGGTATTTTAAAACTTTTTAAATACTTACAGATTCATGACTGAACTCATATCCATCAGGATTGGATATTGGGAGAAGAATCCAGTCAAATCTTTCCAGCAGATCAAGCTCTGTCACATCTTCCACCACCTTTTTGATCGCCCAAGTAATCGTAGGTGGTGAGATCCACTCCCTGGCATGGATGCCCCCATCAACGAAGATGATAGGTTTGCTCGTATCCTCAAAGTTGGTGGTGGATATCTTTAGATATTTGATTGGGCGACCTTTGAAAGAGTTTGCTGGTGTGACCAACTTAGTCACATTGGGGTAGCGACGGGCTATGTCATCAAGATAGTCGTCATACTGAAATAAAGAACATTTATTTAATAGGTCGACTTGTTTCAGACTATGGTCCACAAGATAACTCAGTGCAAAAATTTAAGCTGAGACATCCCAAATAATATTAAATACCGATGTTGGTATACCTGGGCCAAATAAATTAGTATGGCTATTTAGCATTGTAATATCGGGACACCATTAAATTTCTCCATGATAGCAAATTCAATAAGATATTTTATTTATAGAATTTTTACTTTGAGTATTTTTCGGTGTGTATTTCTGTTGCATTGTATATTAATTGAATATCAATTGCAAATACTTTATCTTTAACGAACTTATTTGAATTGAAGTAAAATAGTTACTTACCACACTTAAAGGTTGGTAATTGTTATAAGGAATTCTGACTCCCCCGTTTCTTGCCGAGTTCTCGCGTTCGACTTGTTCGATAACCTTGTCATCATCCTGAAGGGCTCTAAAATTTAAATTGCAAAATTTTATGACGTGAGTTGGAATATTTTTTACGATTATCAGGTCGAAATAATTTGCAAAAAGAAATTTACGGTATGCTTTATTACTTCCATCCTTTTATAGCTATTATATAAAACGTTTTATTTTGTATTTATTCGTTTCAATGATTCATAAATAAAATTATAAAATGAATTGTTACCAAGCCACCTAGGATAAAACCACCAAATTCAGGTGATTGATTTTTACGTTAAAAATCGCTTAAGGACAATTTGTAAATTGTAAAAGGTTCTGTGAATATTTGCTTATTTGTAAATGTTTTTCTAAGTATGTTTAACCGCCGTTATATATTTGCCGAAAGGATAACTATATTCATTATCAAGCGGTAAAAGTGGCCTTTATTTCAGCGTATTCCTATCAGTGACGCTTCAGGACTGGTTCTATTATTGTTCAGTGCCCATAGTAAATACTTTGCTTAGTTTGGGTCTAGACATTTGGTCAGCATACTTACTAATGTAAATCCCAATTTTTTTGTTAGTTTCATTTTAGTGTGTGATTGACTGATTAACTCAAACTCAGCACCTTTTTCTATAGAAACAACATCAAGATCGTACAAAAACGCCACTGCAAAGTTAACCGCCGACCACCTGGCATCATTTTGAATGGAGAAGTAACTTTTTTTTTAGATTTCGATGTTGGTCCCAAAAAAGTTGCTGTATTTGAGTAGTAGAATGAAGTTTACTAAAATACAAGTCCTTTTTTTAATGAAGATGTTTTGTTTACCTTATTAACCTCCAAACCTCATTGACCACTTGACAACATCGTCAACGTGTACCCTGTACGAGACACCGATGTCATCCAGGGTCTGAGTGAATGCAGCTTGGAATTCTGGCTTAACGAGTACTAGACTCTCACGACCAACTGAAGCGTACCCGAGGATGTCCAGCTCCAAGTCTTGGATTAAAGAACCAAACGCTTTCAGCTCTAGTTGGGTTTTCGGTCCTACATAATAGGATTTGTACCTGTTGAAGAAAATTATACGTTTACAAATAGAAACTGTTTGTCTCATCATTGTCAACATTTCAACCATAAACCGGCCACTGTTGGTTATAGGCTTCCCCAATGCCTTCAATTTCAGAAACAAACATCTTTAAAGAAAAAAATACTGACCCCGCGTAATCCTCGTGTTTAGCACAAACCGCCACAAAAACCAAAACCAGAGCCAACAGCTTCATTTTGTTCCCTTTGCCGAACTTATACATTATGTTACTTTTATAATATTGTTATTTGATCAGACCGCTTATCAAATTATACATCTAAAAAGATAAGCCAAATTATTTATCAGCATAAAGTATTAGTAGTTTCGTGAAATCGTCGATCGCATTATACAGCACAAATGGAGTACAAAAATAAAATTAAAAAATAAACCTGTCATATCAAGCATTTTTCAAATGCTTAGTCATTTTTTACATTACACATTGTTACTGCATTCTACTTACTTTGACATTTGGTCTCAAAATGTGTCTAAGTACAAGAAACTGAGTAAAATCGTTACCTATGGTACAAAACGAATATTGTGAACTAGTTCATATCATAATACTGGATGACTTTTTTACCGTCCGGAAAAAAATACTGTGTATTCTGTACCTAAAACTATGTGATATTATGTGAGTGTGTTTATAAAATACAACTGATTTTATAAATTTTGGAATGTCCAAAAAATGCATAAACATAAAATAAGTACATCAGTAAATATGCGTTTGAGGTTTGGTCGGTTTCATATTTTCATTATTATTTTACCAATATTCTTTTTTTAATGTTCAGTTAGTCAAAATTAACTCAGAATTTGATGGCTATGAGGATAAATAGTTGACAAAAATAAAATAAAAAATTAAACTGTTTTTTTAAATTATCATGTTATCATCACCTATATCGTTTACCTATCTCACACGTTTATTTTCTTGACGGTAAAAAAAGTCATCCAGTATATTGTTTTTATCAATCAGGTGAGATCCGCAGACGCATCGGTCTGCGGATGAACCTGGACAAAACCAAGGTTATGTTCAACGACCACATCATTCCGGAACCGATTGCAGTGCAAGGCAGTGATCTCGAGGTTGTTAAGGAATATGTCTACCTCGGGCAAATTTTGCAGTTGGGCAGAAACAACTTCGAGAAAGAGGCCAGTAGAAGAATACAGCTAGGCTGGGCAGCATATGGGAAATCACGTCGAGTATTTACGTCGTCCATTCCACAAAGTCTTAAGACGAAAGTTTTCAATCAGTGCGTCCTACCCGTCATGACATACAGAGCTGAAACATGGACACTTACGATAGGGCTGGTCCACAGATTTAAAGTCGCTCAGCTAGCTATGGAAAGGGCTATGCTCGGAGTTTCTCTGAGGGATCGGATCCGAAATGAGGTAATCCGACAGAAAACTAAAGTCATCGACATAGCCCATCGAATAAGCAAGCTAAAGTGGCAGTGGGCCGGCCATATTTGTCGCAGAACCGATAACCGCTGAGGTAAACGAGTTCTTGAGTGGAGACCGCGTGTCGGCAAGCGTAGTGTGGGACGCCCTCAGACTAGATGGAGTAACGATCTTCGCAAGGTTGCTGGCAGGAGCTGGATGACAGTAGCCGTGGATCGTGCAGAGTGGCGTGCAATTGGAGAGGCCTATGTCCAGCAGTGGACTAGTGTGGGCTGATGATGATGATGAATCAGGTGAGATAATTCAGAAGTTAAAAGATTGCTTAGCTCAGTTATACTCTAGTTATTATGAACTAGGTTTACGAAAGGAATACAATTATATGATTTGCAGACAAAATAACAACTTTTCCGGATATTTAGGTTGGGGCCATTAACGTTTTGTTTGAAATACTGTTTGTTTTTCTTGATTTACCTATGATTCTGCAGTAAAAGTTGTTTATAACCAATACGACTGGTGTCCTGCCAAAACCGAATATACTTGACACCTAATTTTGGTTTCTGTTTCGACTGAAACCGAAACTCTTTTAATGTAATTCTTTGGTATCTTTACTAGGTGTCTAGTCATTTTTTTTCCAATGCTAGAAATTTATTGGACATCTTATATAAAAACAACAATTTCATTTCTATAGGCTATCCAAAAAAATATGTTCAGCGATATACGGGTCCCGCAAAATATTTATTATTATAATATTTATTTATATAATTTAATATACCTATATTATACAAAAAACAATCACGTTGGCGATAAGGTCATTATTCCAATTTCTGATAAATATCATATCTTCCTAGGGGGCATTGCACGTCATCGTGTCTATTCAAAGGCACGAGCTTCTATGAACCTATTTGCCCGCCAGCTGCCAAAGAGGAAACATCTAGCCAGAAGTTCTACCCGATTTCCTTGCCGAATTTTTTTTTTTTTTTGTATTTTGTTATAAGTATTGAGTTTCGTTGTTTTTAAATAAAAGTAAAAGGTGCATTGTCCATATTATATTAAAACCAATTAGTTGATATACCGTGCCAGACAATATTGATAAACATCAATTGTTTCACTAAAAAGAACTAATTATTAGTCATGATCATAATTATTCTATGTCATTCCAGAACTGGACAATATAATTGTTATCCTAGGATACTCTTTATAGCACGTAGGAACATCTCTTTGAGCTACTGGGCTGGCTTCAAACACACACCTTATACATATAGTAATTTAACACTTCCATGGACGGTACGGCTATTTATGTGAATTAAGGATCTCACATTTCGACACTACCTACGCCTATTTACTTCCAAATATTTTTCTCATTATTTGTGTCTACTTAGACGCTGTACCCCAATAGGCCTAGATTTAAGAACTAGGTTTATCTACCGTCATAAAACAAGTGAACATTTCTTGTAATAAAGTTAAAGGGCCAAAAAGTAAACAAATAGTTACATAATAATATTTTTGACTTTTATATGTTGCTTTTTTTTGGTCGGGGGTTTTTATAAAAAATATTTTTATTTAATACTTTTTAAATTACTAGCCCCAAGACATCAGTCATTATCTATCTAACATTCACTTATAACCACCATTCATAAGAGCCCAAATACGCTATATCGGCTGAGAGTTGCCAAGGTATTGGGAATCTCGCAGACTACTTGATGTGCAGCATCAGCACAAAGTCTCGATCATCATGTATCAAACACCTATTTATTGAAACTATTCTAATGAGCCCAAATAAATATGTTATATCCTCTGTAAGTTGACAAGGGGTTGAGAACCTAGCAGTCTTTTTGATGTGCAGCATCAGCTCAAGGCCTCGATCATTATTTATCTAACACCTAGTCATTGCAACCATACTTATAAACCTAAATACGCTGTGCCGTAAATTTCTGAGGAGTTTGGAATCCCGCACACTTCATGATGTGCAGCATCAGCTCAAGGTCTCGATCATCATCTATCTAACACCTACTTGTTGAGACCATTCTTATGAGTTTAAACACGCTATATCTGCTGTAATTTGCTGAATTGTTGGGAACCTCGCAGATTCCTTGATGCTGCAGCATCAGCTTAAGGTTATTATGTCTTGGGAATACCGCTAAAGTAACAGTGCATTAAATTTCAAATCAAACGGGCCTGTCAAAGTTTGCAATGAGCTAAGAATTCTTTTGTTAAGTACGAAATGAGTTGATAACCTTCAAACGACTGATCAGATCTTCAAAAACATTGCTAAGAACAATTCCTGTAATACCAGCTTTCACACACACAGATACACACCTTAAACTTATAACACCTCACATTTTTCGTCGGAGGTTAAACAAAATATATTTTTTTTAATTCAAAATATTTCAACAACCGTTTTATGTGTGAAAACAGTAACAAAAATAGCTTAATTATGCCATTTGGGAGATATTTTGCAATTTATTTAAGACCCTTTTTGGGTATGATTGAATACAAGGGAGTTAAAAAAAACAAAATTATTAAATCCTCTTCAAGCATCGTATTTTTAGTGTACGGATTCAAGTAACGGTATTCTGTCCATTTGATTTTCATTTCCGAGATTTTTTCATTTCACTCATCTAAAGGCCTTAATCAGTTATAATAATTGGAGTCATCTCCTACCTTTTGGATGGACGTCCTACGCTGCTCTTGCCAGTAGGTGGCCTCCATTCTAGAACCATTCTGCCCCACCGGGCGTCAGTTCTAGATGTACCTACCCACTGCCAATTTAGCTTCCTATACCGTCAGGCTATGTCAATGACTTTTTAACCGGCCGTATTGGAAGTCATTGGGACTATATTCAGCAGTGGAAGTTTTATTGCTGAAATGATGATAATATGAATTTTTTTTTATATCAGTTGAAATCACCACTTCTATCAACGTACATTTTGTTATTTCTAAATATACTGATGACGATATTTATGCCTACATATTTCGTTTTGATAAGTAAGATAAACCAATTTTAATAATAAGAAATCTAATAACTTAAGTATAAGGATTTATTTAGGTAATGTGTGTTGATAATGATGAGGTTAAAAAAATAACAACCTTTAATATAAAGTTTATTGAAGATCTTTGCAGTGAACTAAATTCGGTAGTATTTTCAAGGATGCGGCACGAATAAATCTCCAGCTCTTCTAGCTCCAACAACTATAGCTTCCCAGGTTTCACGGCAGACCTGTTCAATGTACCTTGGATTGAGGTTAAAACCTTGGAGCGTATTGGTAAATCCGGGCAACTCATAGGTATATGATAAAGGTACACCGATACTATGGGCGTAATCTTCAGAAGCACCCGATGCAGCATAGCCAACAACATGGACAGAATTACCAACTTGATATCTTGGGAAGTGAGGAAGACGTCTAGCCTCAATCGCATTAGCCATGGCAACTCCCACAGTGTGTAAAGCAAACGCATTATTCGAAAGAGTACCGTCGTGACCCCAAGGGTATAAGATCATGCTTCCAAAACTGTGCATTGTTATATACAATGCCATTCTGCTTAGATTCTCGTGAAGGATGTCTCGGACGACTCTAGTTTCGATTTCAGAAAAAGCAGTTGCGCCGGCAAAGGTATCAGCACATGGGTTGCTGCTGGACCCAACTGTGTTCCAAGCAAAGTTATAGTTCCGGTTGCCATCAACTCCTGGGCAAAGTTGACTTACAGGAGCACTGTTCGTTGAACGGGTCTTACGCCAGAAGCGATTCTAAAAATACATTTAAAATTTTTGTCAGCTAGTTTTTAAAATATACAACCAGCTTTTTCACAACCTGAAGGCTATCAGAAGAGAGGTTGTAGTTTTTTTGCATTAAACTCTGCTTTTTGGCACAATGATTAAGAACGACACAGGTAATTTATGTAGTTGTAAGAAATTATTTGAAGCCTCAAATATTTAAATATTATATATCACGTAAATACTGAACTCTCTAAACGTTCCAAAACATTTGTAATACTTACAGTTGTATGACTGAACTCATACCCATCAGGGTTGGATATAGGCAACAGAATCCAGTCAAATCTCTCCAGCAGATCAGGCTCGGTAACATCTTCCACCAGCTTTTGGATCGCCCAAGTGATGGTAGGTGGTGCGATCCACTCTCTGGCATGGATGCCTCCTTCAATGAAGATGACAGGTTTGCTCGTATCCTCAAAGTTGGTGGTGGAAACCTTCAGATACTTGATCGGGCGACCTCCGAACGAGTTTGCTGGGGTGACCAACTTGACCACATTGGGGTAGCGACGGGCAATATCGTCAAGATAGTTGTCGTACTGAAATAACATTTACCATTAATCAACTCCTTTGCGTTGCGGTCGGGTCAATATAGAAAACGATCTTATTTCTATGTTGTCTCGGGTCTGGGACAGCGTAAATAACTGTGGAAGGTAAAAAGGGTGTAAGACAAAATGATCTAAAATCTTGTTAAGTTTTGCATTCCCATGGGATTGCAAAACATAATAATAATTTTTTTACGTTTATCGTCCATCGGATGGAATTTTTTATTGACGCAAATATGAAAGGCTTGAAAATAATTAAGGATAAACTCTGGGCGCGTGAAAACAATCTGCCTATTAAATCTATCATGAGATGTCTTAGCGTTTAGCTGAGACACACCGATGTTTTGACATATTTTCAATATGTCAAATTTATCCTACTTTTGTATTTACTTTATCTCATTTCTAGGTATGTTTATTATAGGTATGTTGAAGTAAGGTACTCACCACACTAAGAGGCTGGTAATTGTTGTATGGAATCCTGGCTCCCCCGTTTCTTGCCAAGTTTTCACGTTCTACTTCTTCAATAACCTTGTCATCATCCTGAAGGGCTCTAAAATTAAATTGTTTTTTTTTGTCAATAAATTCGCTCAAATCATTAAATTACCCAAATACCTATAGCTCATTAGATTTTGTAATTTGTTTATAAACTGGATGGATGGACCCATGTCAAGGACTTTTTAGTAAGTTTATTAGTTAAAGCGCAATAGTATATAAGTATGGGTCTAAATAATTAGTGTTATTATTCACACCTATTTCACAGTCAATAATAATTAAGAACCACAATACTTACTTGACAACATCGTCAACATGTACCCTGTAAGAGACGCCGATGTCATCCAGGGTCTGAGTGAATGCAGCTTGGAATTCTGGCTTAACGAGGACTAGACCCTCATGACCAACCGAAGCGTACCCGAGGATGTCCAGATCTAAGTCTTGGATTAAAGTACCGAATGCCTTCAGCTCCACTTGGGTTTTGGGTCCTACATAATAAGATTTGTACCTGCATAAGAAAATTTTATATTTAGTATAGGAAATGTTTATTTGGACAACGGTTTAGGTTTCGTAGTCTAACCATATAACTAATATTAGGGGCCTATTTCACCAACGCCAGTTAAAAGTTTCTTGCCGATTAAAATAAAATACTTTCAATTGCAGAATATAACTGTCAAGTAATTTTTAATTGACGATGGTGAAATTGGTACTAGTATATCAATACTATTGGCTTCATTTAACAAAAAACTTGTCGTTAGCCTTTCTATAAATACTCTAGTCTAGTCATAAAAATAAAAGTAAGAAATACATCTCATTTACTTATAATTTTATAAAATAAGAACAAAACCGAAACCCAAAAACAAAAGTAGCTACAACTCTGTACATAACACGGATATTGATGCAACATACTTCTTTTTTTGTACAGTGTTATAATTAAAAAATGCAACAAGAAAGTTTAAAATGTTAAATTGTGGCTACATTTATCCAAAATCCACCTACAGGGTGGCCAGATGATCTGGTAAAGGTTGTAGAAAGCCGTTGGATGCAGGCTGCTTCCTTTTGATATTATAAATAAATAAATTGTTTCCACAATCACACAAAGCAAAGCTTGTACTATGGCGACTAGATAACGGCTAAACATACTTAAATACGTTTATAAACAAACATGACTTAGGTGCAAATGCTCGTGTTTATGCACTAACATTTGCCCCTCGCGGGATTCGAACCCGCAACAGCCAGGCATTGTAGTCCAGAGCGCGAACCACTACACCAGACGGTCGTCGAATATTACACAGAGATGTTTGTAAGGAACTAGTTAAGTTTGGGTTATATTAGGCGTGAATAGAAAAATGTTGTCCCGCTATAATACAATTCCCGGGATCACTCAAAATTAATTTCAGAAATCAGCTACAAATTAATGAAATTCTCACTGACCCCGCGTACTCCTCGTGTTTGGCGTAAACCACCGCAAAAACAAAAACCAGAGCCAACAGCTTCATCTTGGTCACATCGCCGAACTGATGCCATAAGACACTTTTATAGTATTTCAATTTGATAAGACCGCTTATCAAATCTTACATCTAAGAGTTAAATATGCCTAATCATAATTAAGTATAGTAAATCCGTTCAATTTTTGTACGCAATTCACAGGGCAAATTGAGTACAAAAATAAATAAACTATTTTGATAAGCTCTCATATTTATGATATATTCCGGAATGCTAGGGAATTCTTTATAATGTTGATTGAATCACTTGATCCTAAAATTTAAAACAAATAAAGTCCACGTCTGAAGTGCAGAAACCGAAACTAAAAGTTGGTTTTGAGTTAAGTTGAAAAATAAATACTGGTAGGCCAGTGGGTGGTGGTGGCCATTTTATTTCATGCAGTAGAATATATTTCTTATAGAAACATTGTGATCATTAAATTATTCCGTAAAGAGAATGCACATTTTTTTTAGATTCTTACCGTCATTTGAAACATTCTAGATAACACATTCTTCTTCTTCTTCTCGAGTCAATGGCAATTAAATTCTCTGCACCCAAAAAGTGGCCACATCAATGGCCTTCTGGTTGGCGTTGTAAAGGTCCTCTTGCGTGCGTGATAACACATTAAAAAAACCTCAATAGTTTGTGTTAAAGGCAAAGAGACTTGTGTCTGATTTCCAGTTCGGGGAATTCAAAAAACAATATACATAAAATATGCTCAGGTCTGGATGTGCTATAATAATTATAATCTGGATACTAATTCTTCATTTCGAGACTAGTCTCGGACCTTATCTATCTAGTCTAGTTTACCGAGGTATTTGGAGCGATATACGGGTCCCGCAACATATAACTAAAATGCAAATTGTACAAAAATCAATTACGTTCGCGATAAGGTGTAATTAATTATGATTTTTTTCCATTATTACTTAAATTTTTGATCAATATCTAATGAAATGAACCGTATTATATTGAAACTAATGAGGTGATAGCGTGTGCCTGATAATGATAATAGTGATAGCCATAATGAAATATAATGTTTCCAAAAAGGTTCACTTATATTCACCATCATAATCAGTAATAATGACCCATGGCAGTCCAGAACTGGACAACATAATTGTTGTCCTAGGATACTCCTTTTGGCACATTGGAACATCTCTTTGAGCTACAAGGCTATTGTCTACTTGTCCTTGATGCACTGGCAGGATGGGATAGCACCTGCAGTGAAGACACGGATTGTCCTCATATTGCAAGATCGGTGAGAGGATAGAATGTTTTTTTGTCAGTTTCGTTACAACCGCAAGGATCAAACCAAGGAGAAGAATTCGATGTCGACCGGTTATTTAATGATCAAAACGTACAACTAACACTTAACGTAGAAACAACAACGAGGTGGACATGTTCTTGCACTTTGCTTCTTGTGCTCTCATAATATGCAAGAGGCACCAGACTCTTCTGGTACGTGAAGAAGATTAATGCTCTTTGTGTTAGAGGCCTATGGAGTCTATTTAATAAGTTCATAACTTTATTGTGTGTTCAGCGTGTTTTTTAACCGACTTCAAAAAAAGGAGGAGGTTCTCAATTCGTCTGAATGTTGTTTTTTTTTTTTTGTATGTTTGTTACGCGATTACGCCGTCATTTATGGACCGATTTCAAAAATTTTTTTTTAGTTTGAAAGGGTATACTCCCGAGTTGGTCCCATTTCCACCAAGTCAGATTCTGATGATGGGATCCCTGGGAAATCGAGGGCAACCCTCAATTTTTATAGGCACCCATAATGTTTTGCATATATTTTCTGACTCGATGCTGATTTTTGGATCTGGTAATCATCATGTCATATTGCTGACCTGATGATGGAAGCCACAAAACTCCTTAACGGATAGGAGTTAGAAGATAATACTGCAATTTGTCGACAGAACGTATTTCGCAGTGTGTTGAGCAGACGTGGAGCTTATGAGGTACCAGACCGCCAATTTTTATTTACTGGGGGAGTACCCGCACACCCAGTAATGAAATAAAATTTGAAAGTTCCTTTCTTAATTTGACTTGTTATTTAAACGCAAGACCTTATCCTATGGTTTCGACACCAAAATAGCCGCCGTTCTGGTTGGAGTGTAGGTAAACCCTTTTCTTCAGATTTAAAAATTTTCGTCGAAAAATTGACCCTTAATAACACCTTATTTTTATCATACCATTGGATGAGGGGTCCAAAGAGGACCAACATTAGTTAAGATTACTTTGCTGTTAAGTAATTTTTGGCGGAGTTAGGATGGAAAAAATAGAGGACTTAACACTTAAAATTGTGAAATAAAATAAGTTTAATAAAAAACTAAAAACCGACTTCAAAATGAAACTAAAAAGCGAAAAATAATATTGACTAAAACAAACCTAATCAGTTCTTTTTGGAGTTTTTTAGTTTTTAGTTTTTTATTAAACTTATTTTATTTTTGTCTTTGGGTTATGTGCTTGGGTGCAAATCTATGGAAGAATTTGGGGGGTCCCGGTTTGCTGTCTCGTGGCAATCCTTCTGCGTTCCCACTTCACTTTAATCGTCCACAAATCACCAATGTGTGCTCTATTGGGTCGACTTCGCGGCTCTTTTTGTATAGGCATTATGTACTTTAGGAGATGTAACTTTTTATTATAACTATTTGACTGGTACTATTTAAACATTACCTTTATACTATCAAAACAAATTGTTGTTGTTTTGATCACAAACTCTATACAAAAAATAACATGGTTGAAGCCATATACTGCTGTAGATAGGCCTGGTTTTAACTTTTGATAATATGTTTTGTTTAGTTTGTTACTATTTATTTACTGATTGTTTGCAAGATCAAACAAAAACTAATGTCGCTGATATACCGACGGATTAGCAAGCCAATGTGGCAGTGACGCAGCACTTATCACGCAGAGCTGATGACCGACGCCAGAAAGTTTTTAAATGAAGGCCAGGTTCCGGCAAGTAAGTACACCTACAAGGAGGACATAGGACCTGGTAAAGGAATCGCCGTTACCGGAAACGGCGTGGATAAGATAAGAATATCCTAATCGTTATTTATAAATTAGTAGAAATTATCAAGTTATAGTTTATCATTACTAAAAACTTTACAACAAGTATTAATTTTCATTTGTTTATAACCATTATGATAAGGTATTAAAAATGTTAATCAAAATAATATTTAAAAGAGTTTATTGAAAATCGTAGCATTAATTACATTATTATTTACGTTTAAAAACTAAATTTCAAATTCTTAAAATAAATAACATTTATAAAAATCATGGCACAAAAGGTAATCGAAAAGTCATTTTATGAATGCGGTACAAACAAATCGCCAGCTCTTCTAGCTCCAACAACGATACCTTCCCAGGTCTCACGACAGACCTGTTCAATGTACCTCGGATCAAGTTCGAAGCCGTCGATCCAATCGCTTAAACCAGGCAACTCATACGTATAAGCTAAAGGCACGCCAATACTATGGGCGTAGTCTTCAGAAGCACCCGAAGCAGCATAGCCAACAACATGGACCGAATTACCAACTTGATATCTTGGAAAGTGAGGAAGACGTTTAGCGTCGATTGCATCAGCCATGGCGACACCAACAGTATGTAGAGCGAACTCGTTATTCGAATGAGTACCGTTGTGACCCCAAGGGTATAAGATCATGCTTCCAAAACTGTGCATTGTTAAATACAAAGCCATTCTGCTTAGATTCTCGTGAAGGATGTCTCGGACTACTCTAGTTTCGATTTCGGAGAAAGCGGTTTCGCCGCCATAGTTTTCTTCACAAGGAGTTCTGCTGACACCGACTGTGTTCCACGCAAAGTCATAGTTTCGGTTTCCGTCCACTCCTCGACATATTCTGTCTATGACAGAGCTGTTGGTCGAACGGGTCTTACGCCAGAAGCGTTCCTGAAAAAGAAGTATTTTTCTTATGAAAGATCCGGAAGTTTTCTGCCTAAAACTTCCCCGTTTACAACTCCACCGCCGCCCGCAAACTTGAGTGGCTATTATTAAAAATCATAAAAAATATTATTAGTTAATACTTACAGATCTATGACTGAACTCATATCCATCAGGATTGGATATCGGCATAAGAATCCAATCAAATCTCTCTAGCAGATCAGGCTCTGTCACATCTTCTACCAGCTTCATGATGGCCCAAGCGACAGTCGGTGGTGCGATCCACTCCCTAGAATGGATGCCTCCTTCGATGAAGATGACAGGTTTGCTCGTATCCTCAAAATTGGTGGTGGAAACCTTCAGATACTTGATCGGGCGACCTTCGAACGAGTTTGCTGGGGTGACCAACTTGGCCACATTGGGGTTGCGACGAGCAATGTCATCAAGATAGTTGTCAAACTGAAAAATATCACATTTATGAACGTCGACTTTAACTTTTGTACCATACTTCACGACATCAGGCTCTGCTAGAATTTTGCCGGAAGGTAAAAAGGGTATAAGGCAAATAATCAATTTTACTGTCAAACGTTATAAGAACCATGTTTTTTTATTACAATGTATTATAATTGAATTCTTTTAAAGATCTTACTTACAATATATCCTACGCATTTTGAAATAAGATACTCACCACATTCAATTGCTGGTAATTATTAAAAGGAATTCCCACTTTCGGGGTCTTTGCCAGGTTCCCACGTTCGACTTCTTCAATAATCTTGTCAGCGTTTTGCAGAGCTCTGAAATATAAATTGCATAATTTGATGATGTAGTAATACAATTTGGTAAGAATAAAGGGTCGGATATATTCGGTAAAGACCTTTACAGTGTGTTTTAATATGGGTCGGTTTTACAAGAACACCATATCGTCGCAACCTAGCCCACAGCAGATGAGATACTCTTTAAAGAGTATATATTATTATTAGTGGCCTCTACTAGTTGCGCTGCAATGTTATCCCGGTGAAATAAATCTTTTATTATGAACAAGATCTATTAAGATTTTTACTCGTTTATTTATATCTATATCTATACTTCTATACTAATATTATAAAGAGAAAAGATTTGTACCTATTTTTGTATGTTTGTAATGAATAGGCTCAAAAAGTACTGGGCCGATTTAAAAAATTCTTTCACCAATAGAATGTTACATTCTTCCAATTTGACATAGGTTACATTTCATTTTGAAAAAAATGTGTAAAAAAATGAGTCTTAAAATGTCTTTCGTCGAATGCGCTGCCGAAACTATTAGCGATAATTGTCTACCCCGTGCGAAGCCGGGACGGGCTGCTAGTTTTACATAATAAGCCAGACGGGGGCTAAACGTTATTCCTTATAATGAGGAACTTTATTATACAGAGTGTACAAAAGAATGGGACACTCCTTAAAACCACGTGATCAGCTGCTCATATACAACAACTTTTCCTATGGGAGCAACATCGAAATCGTGATTTTATTTTTAGATGCTCCATACATTATCATCTAGGTATGCGAGTAGGTGAAGCTGAAAAAAAATTCTCGATTTCGATGTTGCTCCCATAGAAAAAGTTGTTGTGATTATATGACCAGCTGATCACGTGGTTTTAAGGAGTGTCCTATTCTCTTGAACAACCTGTATAGGAATGAAAACTATCCCTAGGTTTTTGTTTGTATGATAAGCACGAGAGCATTGTATATGTATGTTTATGAATGTCCTGAATGTTTTTAAAAGTATGTCAGTTTATCTGACTTTTATCTAGTCTCAATAGTACAATCACAAGACGCCGCCGCTATACGTAATTTGTGGTACAAGCTCTGCTTAGTTTTTGCCAATTATTGCAAATAAAGAAATTTTTTTTTTTTTTAGATTTCTAATTATTTCAAAATATGTTAAATAATTATTACTTACTTGATAACACTGTCAGAGTGCACCTTGTAAGAGACGCCGATGCTGTCCAGGGCCTGAGTAAACGCAGCTTGGAATACTGGCTTCACGAGGACTAAACCCTCACGTCCAACTGAAGCGTACCCAAGGATGACCAGCTCCAAGTCTTGGATTAACGTACCGAATGCATTCAACTCCACTTGGGTTTTGGGTCCTACATAGTACGATTTAAATCTGTGGAATAGAAAAATTAAAACTGAAAAACTAAAACAAATAAACCGATAAATGATATTGTTACTTCCATTATTTACGTAGTTAGTACAGATATACATATTTTTTTTACTGTGACTACACTCAGCTTAGCTCGCGACAGTAGAAAGCACATTTTTGGCTACCATTTATTTTCTGCTGATACCAGTAGAGGAAAAAATACAATTAAAGATGGTTCTTGATTCATAAGATACATAATAAAACCAAGACAGATGAACTGCAAGACAAAATATCGCTTGATGAGTGATATCTGATAACAGTTCTGCAAGATAATAGAATACTCCATAGCACCACAAAGTCAAAATAGTGATATAAAACAACAATATATGTTAAAACATCCAGAAAAATTAAGATACTTCACACATAATAATGATCGAGATGGAAAATTTGTTTAAGGCTATCAAATGTTTAATTTAATTTTTTGTGACATGGACCCAATTGTAAAAAATGTTGTTAATACTTAGTACATTATGATACAAGTGTGCTAGGTTGATTATTACACACGAGGCATTATTGTAAGCGCGAGCCGCAGGCGAGCGCGGTGAGGAAGCCGAGTGTTTAATAATTAATGCACACGAGTTCCATACGACGTTTTTCAACACTCTAAAATACCTTCTGCGTTTTTGCTGTTTTTCTCTAGGTTTTGGCGGCAACAGGCTATTACTCGCGTTTCGTGCCTCGATAAGTATTTCCGACGGGGTTGAATAACATTTTACTCGTCTTCATTATTTAAAGTAGACATTTTTATAGTAATTAACCACACAGCAACAACTTTACCAAATATTTAGGGAAAATGCCAAAATGGTACGTAAGTTTTGTTTTTTTCGCGCGCCGCAATTTCGATGCGCGTGCAGGTACAATAATGGCACAGGAAAAACTAGCTGTTCAGCCGGAGTAGCAGAAATTAAAAAAATAAAATAAACTTTAAATTAATGTATCTAAAAATGATAGCTAAGTTAATTTGTGTTAATTAATATACAATTTGTTAAAATGAAATATTTATTTGTCATATTAACCCTAAAATTATTTAATATTGGTAAAATATTCAATGTTATTAGACATAAACTTTTGCTGGATTTTTTAAAAAAAGTTTACATTACCGCACTAGTGCGATAATATTATTTTAGCACAAGTGCGTAATATGATGAATTATGAAACTAAAAACGGTGTTTTAAGAGTCAATTTACGAGCAACTGTGTTGAAATAGTACATTATGATACAAGTGTGCTACGTTGGTCATTATACACGAGGCATTATTATAAGCGCGAGCCGTAGGCGAGCGCGGTAAGGAAGCCGAGTGTGATAATGATCAATGCACACGAGTTGCATACGACGTTTTTCAACACAATTGCGAGGAAAAAACAAACTAAAATCTAAAATACCTTCTCCGAATATGACTTGGCGTTTTTGCTGTTTTTCTATGCATTTTGGCGGCAACAGGCTATCACTCGCGTTTCGTGCCTCGATAAGTATTTCCGACGGGGTTGAATAACATTTTACTCGTCTTTACTATTTAAAGTAGACATTTTTGATAGTAATTAACCACACAGCAACAACTTTACCAAATAATAATGGAAAATAGCACGTAAGTTTTGTTTTTTTCGCGCGCCGCAATTTCGATGCGCGCGCAGGCTCAATAATGGCACAGGAAAAACTGGCTGTTCAGCCGAGTAGCAGCAATTTAAAAAATAAAATAAACTATAAATTATTGTTTCTAAAAATGATAGTTATCTTAGTTTGTGTTTATTAATATACAATTTAATAATATGAAATATTTATTTGTCATCTTAACCCTTAAATAATTTAATATTCGTAAAATATTCAATGTTCTTAGACACAAACTTTTGCTGGATATTTTAAAAAAAAATTAACATTACCGCACTAGTGCGATAATCTTTTTACAGCACAAGTGCGTAATATGATGAGTTATGATACTAAATACGGTGTTATAAGAGTGAATTTACGAGCAACTGTGTTGAAAAGTATATTATGTGTCAGCATTTAATTAAGTGGAAGTTTTCTTTAGTAGATCGATTTGATATTTCAATATATTATTTAAAAAATTTAACGAAATTATACAAGCCTAATATTTTCAGCGTAGTGTAAGGCATAGCTAACTATTGCATGTACAAATCTTTATGATGAGGTGCTATCTTTCACAATATTTTTTAATTGAAAATATATGGTGAATCAGAGATATGAAAACACAACTCTATAGTTCAAAATGCTAGCATAATTTGAGATCTGTACCTTAAAACTGATGTTTGTAAATCATTAATCAATAAAAATGATTAGTCATAATTGATATACATAAAAATTTGCATGAACGAAAAAACTACCATAGGTTACCAGCTACATAACGTTAAAAACGATTAGGTACTGACCCCGTATATTCTTCGTGTTTCGCACAAACCGCCACAAAAACGAAAACCAGAGCCAACGGCTTCATCTTGGTCACTTTCCTGAACTGACACCTTAAAAGATACTTTTATAGTTACATTTGATAAGATCGCTTATCAAATCTCACATCTGAAGAGATAGATACAAAATCTTGATCTCCAGTGATCTTTATACTAGATCATTGTACGAGTTTTACGAGACATTTAAAAACTGTAGCTAATTTCAGATCTTTTCGAAACCAAAATAGCACAAGGAGCATTGTGACTAATCTTTAGTGAACTTAGATATCAGGAGATGATGATGAAGTCAAAAGCTAGCTATCTCAGTCGCTACTTTACTCGTGATTATGTATTTAACTTATTGCTTATTGATTAAGAAAAAACAGCTGTTACATTATGTATGTTTTTTCAAAAACACTTTTTTCTCGATTTTGAGAAATCCCAAAATCAAACCTGAATTTAATAGCTTTTTGTTTAGTTTCGGCCGAAACCGGGACTTTCTTTAAAGAAATTTCTTTCATATATTGTGTAAGTCTGTGTTCAGTTAAGCTAGTAGCAATTATTTTAGTATACCTACATAAATATGCGTGATCATTGGAAGATGTTTTATTCAAGTATTTGGTATTGTATTTGATGATATAACAGATACAGTGCTTCAAAAAGTATTCTTTGGTTCTCATCTTGGTATGAATTTTACTCAGAAAGTTTTGACCAATGAAACTTTCCACGACGCCGATCGCTCTCGAAGGCTGCATAAAAGCTTACAAACGTAGTTTCTTATTTATAGTAGTTAAAAAATAACCATAATAGTAGTTAATTCCGTATACAGGCAAGCTATATAGGAAGTTCAACAAAAGTCTGTTTTACTTTATTGATTTTTCTTATAAAATTTCTCAAGCATAATATTTATAAATAACATTATATTAAGTTTTATATAATATTCAGTTTTATTCATTATCCTGTTTTATACAATATTTCTGTCATTTGAACTGGACCGATACGATATACGAAACCAAAAAAAAATATTTTTTACCATAAAAGATAAAAAAAAAAATTTCAAGCCACGTACGGGTCCACGCAACGCAAAGTTAAAATATTGAATGTAGGTACAATAATAAATAGTTTCGTAGTCGTTTAGAATTCGATATAACTACGCAGGCCATCACTGTTAAGACACTTCTCTCTATCTATATTCCATTTTTCGATAAAGATCTTAAGTTAAAATACTCATACTTATATGGAAGCCAATGAGGTGATATGATGACAATAGTGATAAACATGAATTCAGTGGCTAAAAAAAAATGCCTTTGCCACCACAATCGGCCCGTGTCAGTGTAGAACTAGACAATATAATAGTGGTCTTAGAATACTTCCCTGAGGCAGGCCCATCAGGACATTTATTTGAACTGCTGAGACTCTTTGCTTGTTTCACCTGGATGCGTCCGGTACGTGAGAACCTTAGTATGTACCCAAGATCTAGACCACTGCTAGTTAACTACCATGATATAGGGATACTGGGAACAGAGATACGAGTTCAATCTCCCTCTCTCGCGATTTCTCTTACACTTTCAGGATGACAGCTATTTTCTACTCTTTCAACCTTTAACTGGATCTCAAAACCTTGCCTTGTGACTTCGACTTGAATTTGGTAAGTGGTGAGGTTCACTTATCCCGAGCCTAGACACTCGCGAAGACGAAATCGTGTTCTAGAAAGGCCGAGAAAACCAGTACTGTAAGAATCTTGGTTAGGAAAAGCAAGTCTTTTAAAACAAAAAGCATTACCTTTTTGTTTTAAAAGACTTGCTTTGTTACTTATTATTGTGTTTATCTTCGTAAAGTGAATTAATATTTGTATTTTTCCAATTGGAAAATCCAGTTACAAACCTGCGTCCAATATCTAAGTAATTAAAAAGCTGTGATTCAAAGATAACAATGAGTATTAGGTGGTAATAAATACGATAATTGAGAATTATTTTACTTGGATAGGTAAATATAGTCAAATCTGTCTGACTTTGAAGCTAGAACACGAACGACTAGAGTTACAGCCATCATAATTAGTTAGTAATTTTTTTTTTTTTAATCTTTTTTTTTAAGGAGCTTTATTCACACTGGTGAATATGCCAGCTCCAACTGGCCTCAACACCACTAAACTTCAAACATTAACTTTAAATCATATATCAAATTAATTGGAAACGGAATTCAGAAAATATCAAATTATATACACAAAAACTAACTACTAAAAGGAAAATCCAAAAAAAATAAAGAATTACTAAATTTGTATACATTATTTTAAAAAAATACTGTATACAAGCTAGTAAATAGTATATCAAGCTGAAACTAGCCTAAGTTAACAGGGACATATAAATATTATAGTGAAATCAGAATTTTGATATATGTATACTAAGACCGGAAGAGAGCCCACTACTGGACCATATCACATATATTACAGTGCCGTGTGGGAACGGCCGTAAAGAATACACTTTCCCACCGCCAACAGAAGGCGTGTCGTAAGAGGCGACTAAATCCTGTAGCACGAGACGGGGAGCAGCGTCTGCGTGCGAAATAATATAAAAAACTGCGCTCGCCAACCCGCCTGCTAAGCGTGGCGAGTATGGCAACAGCCCCCCGATGACAGAAGTCACTGGGGGAGGTCTATGTTCAGCAGTTAACGTCCTGTGGCTGAAATGATGACATTGCTCTGCTCCTAAGATAAATAGCTTATGTTATAGAAATTAAATACAACGCCATCGTTGTTGTAGTAGTGTGGTAAAGCTACCACATTTTATATCACTGGATGATTTATTGATCAGCAGTAGAAGACTAAGGTTTTCGATAATGATAATCGGTTTATGAAAGTTTGTAAAAAGTCATCACGAGAGCGTGAACGGTATGCGTGACGCAATTAAAATAATTATGCTGACATCAAGGTTATTACAGAATAATTAGTGTCAGAATTTACCGGAAAAATATATGATAACAGATAACGTTTTCGAGTGTAAGTACATATTATTATAATCAGTTGATAAAAGTTATTTTGAAGCAGACATAGGAATAAAAAATAATATAATAAAAAGAATTGTTTAATTTGGATAAAATTCAAAATCCGGATGGATTTTGAAATTAAATGCCTAAATTTATTCGGATTGTCATAGGCTAGGTACCTTATACCTTTAAATTTTTAATAATTATATGTGTTTAAGAACCAGAAATTAGGTTTTTTCTGACAAGCGATTAAAAATATAAATAATCTAGATATTTAAACACAAGCAGTTGCAATACTTGCAAGTAGCTGGAATAAAAAGAGAGTCCAAAAGTTAGTTGTAATAAATACTGCCAAACACTAACAGAATATAATTATGCACAATTATTAATATTATTTATATTGCGTATTATAAATTTTCACGTTCACGTTAATAATTTAAGTCGATGATAATTTATCTTTTAATCTTCCGCATGAGCCGGATAAAATGTTATTTAATGGAACGTGAGCTTTTTAAGGATCCGTAAGTTAAGGGCGTGAACCTTGTATACGTTGAAAATTGTATGGTGTTTAATAATGACATCCAACACCAATAAACAATAATTCAATAAATCCAATAAGGGATAACAAAACTCTATTACTAAGCTTACCGTTTCAGACTGTCTGTCGGTCTATCTCTTCTACCCATAAATGGCTGTCGTACATTGAACCGTACAGTCGACTGAAATCATTGAGGTATAATGTACTAGCGTACTAGAGAACACATCTCAAACTAAATGTTTCAGCCAAGAATTGTAGTCCAGAGGACTACAAAGCTTCAGTCAGTGTCAATAATTGAAGTTGTCAAAACTACAATACAGGCTACAATGCTTGGCTGTAACATTTAGTTCGAGATGTGTTCTCTAGCACGCTAGTACATT
The DNA here is from genome assembly GCA_950371115.1 of Anania fuscalis. NCBI lineage: Eukaryota > Metazoa > Arthropoda > Insecta > Lepidoptera > Crambidae > Anania > Anania fuscalis. The sequence continues at coordinate 12,822,039 of OX493344.1, forward strand.
ATACCTCAATGACTGAAATATATATTATTATTTATTTCAAATATACAAATTGTTTACAATAAGGGAGAATGGCACCATTTTACTAACGGAGTGGTGGCTATTCGAAACTTGAAAAGTATTTTTTATTAGATCATCGAAAATGACAAACGTTTTGACAACAGAATTATTATAGTCAAGTTTTTTCACGTTTCTTGCATGTGCCAGAAATGGCTTTTTCTGCAGACTCCATTGCAGCTTAAGCTAGTTTGATGGAATATTTACTTGCTTGTTATACGTCAGAAACATAGTTAAAAATACAAAAACAAAAAACTATTATAACTTATTAGAGAATTAATAAACAAATAAATCAGGAAAAAATCCTTTCGTTAACTCTACAAGAGCAACTAATGAGGACGTAATTTTACAAAAAATTTGCATAACTCAAAAAAATATAAATATTCCCAATTGTTATTCGTCCCTTGTATTGAATTTAAACACGTGTTTTTTGTTTTTATTTTAATGTTTAATATAGTGAAACATCAAACATTGAAAATCATTAAAGTGTACGTTAGGCTCACGCTAAGTAACTACACGGAACCTACGTTAGTAATTCAACTCCCATTTTTTCAATTTTTATCTATTATCATGATAAACCGGGTAATTAAACGTGACATCAAGTCGTATGCCTCTTTGTATCAATTGAAATTGTTTTTATATTAAAAGTGCTATTGAAACACTTGAAGTGTTCATTATCTAATAAGGATATGACGATTATCGATAATTTTGTCCACAAGATTTTGGAATTGTAATGTACCTAACATTCATTAATAAGTTTTGACCATAAAATTTTAAAGATTTTTAATACTTGAAAAAAAAATCGTCCGCCTCATGTGGGATCCGAACCCACGTCCATCGCATACCGGGCGAGTGCTTCTACCTGAGGCGGACGATTTTTTTTTTCAAGTATTAAAAATCTTAGATAAACCTAGCATGGTAATTGCTAAAAACAAAAACACATTTTTTTTATCTCAGGGAATTTACAAACAAAATAATAACAGTGACTTTAAAATCTAATGCGTAAGCATCCATTTTGCATTTATCTGTGACGTAAATCATTTATTTATCAAGTAGGTAAGGACGTAAAGCCATTAGATAAATCTAATAACTTTAATGACCAGTATAATACAGGGTTACATAGCAAAGTAGTGCCAAATTTAAAAAAATAAATCTAGAGAATAAATTAAAAGTGCGCCTTCATCGTTAATGTTTTATTTTTTTACAACCATTTTTATAACATTAACTTTAAAAAATGAATGAAAAACGACAACGACGGTCGATTCTCTAAGAAAAACGCAACGGACTCGCTCTAAAATTCGACTTAGCCGTACAAACGAACGTAGCCTCTATCTTGTTAATAAGAAGGTTCATATTATTTATCGTTGATGAGCGAGTGCAGCGACGAAGTGAGCGCGGTTTTGTTTACAGAATCGACAGTGTTCGGTCATTCATAATAACAGACGTACGGCGCGGCGCCGACGCCGAGCTAACAACCACCCTGCTTAGGGTCCTTGTTGACAATTTCATCGACGCAATCTTATTGTTGATCCTGCTGTTAGAAATGTTTGTTACATGTTGAATGAAATAGAAATGCTACGTCGTAAAGGCTAAGGTTCGTTTTGTTAAGGTTCGTACGCCATTGTGACTATTAATGCATTGAACTTTGCAGTTTTAGGTTGCACAGACATAGTGCATGCGTATTTTTTATGAATGACACAATATTATTCACGCGTACCATCTTTTAACAGCGGATTTAATAATTATTATTTATTTTTTGTTTTTTACATAGATTTAGTAACTAATTCCTTGAAAAATTTGGCACTTCCTTGCAATGTAACCCTGTATAACTTTATACAAGGTGTTAGGTAAATGGTATATCAAGCTTAGGTATATAAACTAGCCTGTGTTAAAACATGCACATAAATACTATGGTGTAGTCAAAAATTTAATATCATCATTATTTTTAAAAAGAAAACAAACAAATCGAATTAAAAAATACATGTTTTCTATGAGAATAAAAAAAAACTTAGTTGACCATACTATTTATATGCATATAGCATAGGCTAGTTTAGCCTTTACCAAACATCCTGTATACATTTATTATTTCGCTTATTTTGTAAACGGCTCTAACGATTTTGATAAACTGTTGTCTTTTATTTACGCGAACACGATACATTTAAATGAAAATACTTTTACGGATTATTTCGCGATTTATTAACATTTTATTTAACCTGACGTTTCGAACACTTTACAGCGTTCGTGGTCACAGGTAGACTCAGGTGTTATTCGTCTTTACAATATTTTGAAAAAATATAAACTACCGTCACTCAGTTAATATTAATTTGTGTTCCTATCTACGCAAAAAGAGCTAACTGTATCTAGAGGTCTTGCAGTGCGGGGCCTAGCATGGGATTTCGATAAAACAGGATCCCATGCTGGGGGTATTTTCCAACCATCTTCTCTGTTGAAATTCGGGTGTCTTCGAATTTCAATTGCCTCCCGTAACATGCGAGGAACAAATCGTCGTTCTCTTGCAAGGACTTTAGGCTGGTCAAATCGTATGAAATGGTTGGGTGTATCTAAGGCATGTTCACACACTGCAGACTTAGTATTCCGTCTATGTTTGATGTCGGCTATATGTTCTTTTACCCGCACGCCTATACTTCGTTTTGTTTGACCGATATAGGAGAGCCCACAGTCACATTCCAGTCTGTACACCCCCGCATCTTGAAGAGGTATGTAGCACTTGACAGGTGGTAAAAATAGGTTAATCTTTTTCGGCGGCTTGAAGTAAGTTTAGATTAAAGCGCGCTTCAAAATGTTTCCAATCTTGTCAGTGACACCCTTCAAATAAGGTAGTACAGCAGGTTGGCGTTCGACGGTGGAATGCTTGACCCGGGGTCTGGAACGACGTGGTACCGGCAACTGGTTTTCCCGTAGTACCTTTCTGACATGCTGGAGCTCGCCAGCCAGGTGTTGGTCGTCACAGATACCCCTTGCTCTCTGAAACAATGATTTGCCTACGGTAGCCAACTGTCGAGGATGATGGTGAGAGGCACCATTGAGGTATTTATCTGTATGGGTGGCTTTACGAAAAATAATCCGTAAAAGTATTTTTATTTAAAAGATTTTGATAAAATTTAGTATATTACTCGTAGTTAAGGATTTTCTTTAAGGTTAACATAAATGGTTGTATATGTTGTTATTGTTGTAAAATAAAATGTGTATTAAGTACATATGAGGTTTTTTTTAACAATTTTTTTATCCTTTTATCTCCTATGCTGAGAATTTCATAAAGCGCAATCACACCAATATTAAAGCCTAGCCGAGTTTCTACTTTGGCGAAAAAATAATGGATAAAAATAGGTATTTACTTAAATACACAATAAAATTCGAATTTGAATTCGAACCGACCGCTGACTTTTAAGTCTGTAGTCTGACTAAACTATGATGGTCGTTAATTACCTACTAATGACTGATTATTTATAATATATATTTTTTTGTATCATTACATTAATCTTGATAATTCTACTTAATCTAAATGGCTAAAACGAGGGATTATCTATAAGATATACAATTTTGAAACCGTATTAAAATTGAGTGCCAATAATTTTACGTTCAGTTGTCTTTTTGGCCTTAACAAAATGGCTAACCTCTACAAAAGTATATTTGTGCTTTGTGTCACTTTATATGTGGTGTGTGCCAAGCACGAAGAGTATGATGGGTAAATATAAAACCAATGAAACTATTTTAATGAATTAAATTAAAAAATCAACCTATCATCGCCCACTGCTAGCATTGGCCATTATGTATATGTTTAAACATAAGCCTATACAAAGCCACGTCGCAGTTTTAAGTGGCATTTCCCATCTATTCTACTTTATCGACCTAATATTGTTAACATATTGAGCTTGGGATCGTCCCACAAATCTATTCCCAGTTCTTTATTGAACTCTCTATAACCACTGTCACGAATCAGAGTCTAGAATTAAGCGCCAACAGTAAAATCTAACTGCCCAAAAATCTAGATTTCTAACTTTGATGATTTTATTAATACGATGCGATTCTATTTTATTTTGCTACGTTTATCTGTGTTAATTATTGACGTAATAATTTGGAGATTTGGTATTTGTTTTATTGTTAGTTACTGTGACTGGTGACGTCACAAAAATAAAAACTTCCTGCCAAATTTGGCATCCATTTAACTTATATTAAATTTCCAGGAGCTGGTAACTAGTCTCAGTGATTGGAGATGCACTATAAAAGAAGAAGAAACTTGTATACTGGGTATTACTGATATAATAATGGTTATTTACAGACACTCACTATATGAAATCAACGTGAAGAATGAAGAGCAGGCAAAATTCGTCAATGGACTAGAAAATCAGATCCCTATCGATGTGTTTGTGTACGCACACACAGATCGCATAGGCCAGATCCTTGTCCCTGATGTGCAGAAGATGAACTTCGAAGCCATGTTGACTGCTATGGATGTGGAGTACAGAGTCCAAGTGGAGAATATTAGAGAGTAAGTATACATGTCACAATTGTGCAACACGAAGATTTTAATTGAATAAAATTTTCAACTGCCTCTCAACTCAACGGTGGTGTATGATGACGTAAATTTTTATAGTGTAGTGTATTTAGTGTTAGTTTATAGTGTATTGTTATAGTAGTAAATTCTTTAATAATCAAAACTATCATCATTGAGACTGCATTTTGTTTCAAATTTACATGTATTTAGATACTTTAGCAACAAAAGTCACAAACCGTGGCGTACCAAATTAGATATCGGGTTAACTTTACATGGAAATCCATTGATTGACAAGGTTGTTAACGCAAAAAACTTTACATAGAAATTAATTCCTGAATTGATGGTGACTATCGTTTTATCAATACTTTTGTTTTTAGGCAATTAGAGATGGAAGATAAAATTCTAGCTGAAATGGCGTCCAAGAGCAACAGATCTACTACACCTGGTCTTTCGTTCGACGCGATTCACAGATTCCAAGTGGTTAGTATCCATATCGACATTATATGGTTGGAAGGGTAAAATTAGACTGCGCAACAAAAAAAAATACGCATCATGTTTTACTTAGCTAAAAGTTATGATATTTGACCTTTCTATCCACAAGGGCACTTAATGGACCGGCAATTTGACAAACAAAGTCTGTCATACAAATATCTGAGTGCTAGAAGTCCATAGATTAAGTTAGATCATTAACTGTATAGATAGAGAACTCTTTGAGAAGATCTATAACCTGAAATTATGTTTAGCACTTATTATAGCTAGAGAAAGCTCAAAGATGAAGAGTCAAATTGGTAGGGATTTTTTTTTTTTTGGGATGTGTAAAAGAACTTAATTCAGACCTATAAATGCGAAAGTAAATTGGTTTTGGGTTTAAAATCAAATTTTTAATGTGGTATGGGTTGCACCTTGATGCAACCAATTAGATATATTAGTCAGCGTGACTGAAGCTAACATCAATAAAACAGTAAGACAGCAGACGATATTTATATTGGGTATTGTTATATTGTAGGTCGACCAATACCTAGTCCGTCTGGCCAATTCTTACCCTAACTTGGTTACCGTGGCGTCGGCTGGAAGCAGTTTCCAAGGACGAGACATGAAGTACTTGAAAATCTCCACCACAAATTTCCAGGTATTTACTTATTGAAAAATAATTTTATGTAAGTAATATTGAAGCTAAAGTAACAGTAGGTCGGCTACATCTATCGCAAAATTGATTAAAGGTGAAGAAAACGGGTTTATAAGTGGAGACCACGCCTTGCCAAATGTATTGTAGGAAGCCCCAAAAACATACACCCTTAGGAAGATGGCTGGCAGGAAATTGGAATAAAAAAGCAGGAGATTATGCGCATTGGCTCTCTCTCTAAAAAGGCTGACATGATGATGACTTGATGATGAATAATAACTTTTTAACGTTATAAGATAAGTTATCTTAGGCTGATGACGAAATGTTTTTAATGAAGTTTTGTAATCAATTAAAGATAATTTGTGATAAAATAAATGCGACGTAGCTATCTACGTTACATGTATACCTATGAACAGATGTCGTTTTTAAAAGGTGTCAACTTCTTTAAAAACCAAAAAAGTTGTAAAAAGCGATTATAAAACTCATAGTAGGTTTTGGCTTTGCCATTGTATCCAGGAATGATCCTTATACTCGTAAATTAGAGCTTTCAAGTACTCACTCTAGTTTTTGATATCTTATCTCAAACTTAAGTGTTTTTAATCTGTGTCTTGTATTATTTACTCATTATACATCTAAGATTTAAAACTTTCTTGTTGCATTTTTTCTCAAATTAACACTATCCACACGGGTATTTATGCAACACATACCCCTTTTTAATATATTCCCGACGTTTCGGCCTAATTGCATAGGCCGTGGTCGCGGGAAGACTGGCGATGTACGACGCGTTTGTTCCCTTATACATCGTTAATAACATAAATTCGATGTTCTTATTATTGTGCAAATCAAACTTTCCTCTTTTATTTCCAGGACAGAAGAAAGCCCGTTGTTTTCCTCATGTCCCTACTCCACGCCCGGGAATGGGTCACTCTTCCAGGGACGCTGTACGCCATCGAAAAGCTGGTCATCGATGTTACTGAGAGAGACTTGATCAATGACATTGACTGGATCATTCTACCTATTGCCAACCCTGATGGATATGAATTCACTCACACCAACGTAAGTAAAAAAATAAGAATCGACGATGATAAGGTGATGAGGTGGTTTAAGCCATACTTTAATGGGAGCCTAATTGATAGAGGGATCTTGAAAGGCAAGATACTAATCCGGTTTCACGACTAGTGTCAAGCGATGTTACCCAGTTCAGTTTTTAATGTGTATTTATTTTAATTCTTTCAGTCTCGTTTCTGGCGTAAAAACCGCCGCAACGGTTTGGTGGTCGGCAACGCCTGCATGGGTGTTGATCTGAACAGAAACTTCGACATCTTCTGGGGAGCTGCTTCCAGTAACAACGTCTGCTCTGACACCTTCCACGGCAGGAGCGCCTTCTCCGAACCTGAGACGCAAAATATCAGACGCATCCTAAGCGAGCACTCTGATCGCATTGAAATCTTCATGGACCTCCACAGCTTCGGGAGCATGATCCTGTACGGATACGCCAACGGTGTTCTTCCTCCTAATGCTTTAACTATCAACCTAGTTGGTGTCAACATGGCTCAGGCTATTGACAGAGTCAAATGGGCTAGCAAACCTAACTACATTGTAGGAAATGTCTTCCATGTCTTATACGCCGCTTCAGGAGGATCCAGTGATTATGCCCAGGCTATTGGTATTCCTTTATCTTACACCTATGAACTGCCTGCTTTTAGAGGAGTAGGAGGCACGATGAATGGTTTTCTAGTACAGCCGGAGTTTATCAGGCAAGCCGGGCTTGAGACTTGGGAAGGTATCAAAGTTGGAGCACGATTTGTCCGCGACAATCTAAGAAGGAAGGACCTTCGTTAAATAAATCTGAAATTTTAACCTATCACTGATAAAATGTTATAATTTTACTCTAAGTAAATATAAATTTATCAAACACAAAACATTATTTTAATTAAACCCAGCTAAGCGTTCATAAAAATAAACAACCATGCTCATTAACTTTGTCTCAGTTCCCTGGGCTGTGAGATCGAATAAATAAATATTTTTGATAAGATTTTTATAAATATATTTTTTTTTAATATCGGACAAACATACATACATACAATCATACAGGTCAAACTAAGAACCTAAATTTTTTAAAGTCGATAAAAATACCCTCCTGCTTGCACTATCTACACTACTATTAAATAATTTTAAAACTCTATCGACAATTCGAGTGCCCCACACTATTTCTCTGGTGTGAGTTTTGAGCAGCCCAGAATGGTAATGCCAGTAATCCGTACGCTCTAACTTTTCAATGAATTTAGAACATTGCACCGATAGCGGGATACCGCAAGGTACCACTTTATGCCACTTTTTCTATTTCCTAATAGAAATTTAATTACACAGAGAACCGTTTACGTTTTTCTTTCTAAACTAAGCTTCCTACGCTAAAGCTACCCTCTATTTTCTGCATTTTAACTGGCGTAATTTAGTTGTACTCTGTTTTCTTAATTCATTCTATGTGAGTTAGCTTGTTAGTAATTCGTGATTAGTATGCTAATTCTCATTCCTGTTTTACATAGCTTCGCTGGGTGCTAAGTTTAGTTTAAAAAGATTTTGTAAATTTAGCGAGGTTTTGCTGTTACGGCATAGATTTTAAATTAAAGTTATGAAAGATGGGGTCTTTTGGCCAACCAAAACATACGCAGGCTATGCCTACCCTCTTAGCCTCTTAGTGCGTCAGCTAAAGCCAACATAAAAATATTAATAAATAATGTTCGACAACATCGCATGTTGCTACACCGCTTCGGGACTACATATCTGCTGATGATGAGAAGCGACGCAACGACCTCAGTCATTTTTGCCATCCAGATTTTTTACAGGAAATACATTTAACAATACATAATAAGTTAGTAAGAGGCGATCTCTTTAGCGATAAGACCGCCTAAATTATGCATCTTTTTTCATAACTTCTTTGAATAATGTGAAATCAAGACTATCCTATTAGAATAAGCTAAACTAACACCAACTAGGCCTGCCCGTGGTTAAATAGTTTTCTAATAACAAAGAGATTCAAAATCGACAAATTATAAAAGTTTTCTCTATCTTTTCTAAACCATTTTCATATCCCAACAAAACGTCGGAAATGAAATTAGTTATATCAGAGAATATAATAATGTTAGGTACACCTAGTACGTCTATTTAACCTGAATATGATACGATTACTTTGTGGCGATGTGATTCGCCTTGAAATGGGTTCGATTTCCAATTCAGAAAAAACTAACTATTATAAATTATCTCGGGTCTACTAACTGAGGTCTTAAAGATTTAAATTTAATGAAAATTTATTTATTTCAGATAAAAATGTCCATTATTTACATCATTTAATTTAATACAAAATAAAATAACTTATAACAATAAAAAATATGACGTCATTTAATTTAACATCATCGGGGAATCCCACCGCTCGGCCAATGCATTCAGGATACTGTTGATACTGCTTCGATAGCGATTAAGCAGCGAGGCACTCCTCTTTTGGATGATGGCGTAGAAATCATCTGTTTCCGCCTGTGCGAACATCGTATGTGTATATCCAGCAGGGAATGCTAATATTGATGAGTAGTAAGTAGAAGAAACTGTGATAAACAACAATTGTACCTGCCAATAGTTCAACTGATTCTATAGTTCAAAATACAAAAACCTTGAATTCACGACAAACTTTAATTTTCAGCTTAAAAACCCGATAAAAATAGAAAAAGGTTTCAGGAAGGCATTGTTTTTTCAGACACGGTAAGTAATAAGCAAAGAATTCGCTGGATACCTGAGCGTACTGGGGGGTTCCCCCCTATATTGCTCGGAGGTGAGACGTGACAGCCACTGGACAATAGTGTAGAGAATGAGCTGTATTTTTATCGATGTTTTGGCATATTAATATTTTACTAGACAAATTAAATTCCGATTTTTCCGCAATATGAAACTCACAGACTCTCACAAACCAGCGTTGGCTTGGTTGGTATCAGCACCGAAACATAAACAACCAACGAACTGGCCGATCTGGAAGTCACTGGGGGGGCTTCCTCCAGTGACTTGCTATGTTCAGCAGTGGACGTCATGTGGCTGAAATGATGATAATGATGATGAACCAAATCAGAATGACCATCTGACATCAGTTTATACGAGAAGAGGAATATTTTATTTATTTATTAGGCTCAGCTGGATGAAAAAAGCGGGAGATCGTGCTCTCTGGCGTTCTTTGGAGGAGGCTTACGGCCAACAGTGGACAGCAATTGGCTCAAAAATAGGCTCAATACAGACTGTTGTCGTTGTCGTTGCTGTGTGTACGGCGATCACACTAGGAAACCAAATCCTTACCTGTTTCTATCGGCAATGTCCCCAACTTGGTGCTTATACATTTTTTTTTTACAAATAATTTAAAACTCTGTTATTTCGTTCTGGACAAATGTACCTACCGTCAACTTACCAGTGATACGGCGTGTACTCGATGTACTATTGACCTGTTATTAGGTGGTGGTAGGTAGGTGAACTGCTAGTAGGTTTATTAAATTTCATTTCAATAATTTGACAATAGTTGTTAGCTCGTTGAGTTCATGTACGATGCAGCACGATACTCATGCTGAGCGACAGGCGTTGACTGGAACGACATACACTAGGTATGACTGTGGGTACTGAAAGCGTCCTACGAAAATGTATCGATCGTTCGAACGTATTAACATATCAAATTAAAATAACCATTCAATTGTATATATGACCAACTCAAATTAGCCGTGTAAAAAACACGACCGTTTTCAATTGTTCACACGTTGTCAAAGGTTTAATACAAGTGACTGGTTATTTTAATTTGTTAGGTTTATACTTCCGAACGAACGAAACATTTTCGTAATAGGTCAGAAAACCTCTAAAATTACCTTTATACACAAAAGGGTATTAATAAATATATACCTACTTCACTTCCCCACTGCACCTCGTCCCCGTCAGAGCTGGTCATCCTCATGAGTATCTAAGTATGTCACACGAACTTGGCTTTCATAAACTTTGAAATAAATCTAGTTTTACAGAAAAAGATAATAATGTCATGAAAAATATTTAAAAAAGAGTACAAATCCTTTCATAGGTAAAGTTTTCTTAAAAAACTTAAACGTATCGTATAACTTTAGAATTTATGTATACGTGGATTAAGTCAGTTAAGTTTCCGGAACAAATTCTACAACTGTTCGGCACTTAAACTAACATTTTCTTTTAAACTATCGATAAAATTTCATTTTCCTCAACATTACAGCAGACGTCTTGGAAGCCAGAAAACGTTAGTGCCCGCGTTGAATCGGACGGAACCCAGTTTCGGCACAAAACAGATAGGAACAGAAGGTCTACTAAAAAGTGTTTCATTCGTTCGAACGTATAACTCAGGATAATATCAGACAACATCACATACATTGTTCTGATCCTAAGGTAAGTAGATAAAGCACTTGTGATATAGAAATCAGAAATAACGAGGGTACCCAACACCCAGACCCGAGACAATGTAGAATAGTTCGTTTTCCACATTGACCCGACCGGGAATCGAACCCGAAACTTCAGAGATGGCGACGCCATATAGTCCGGCGTGCTCGCCTCTCGGCTACGGAGGTCGTCAAAATAAAATAAAATTACCATCTTCTTGTATCAAAGCTTATACAATTTATGAACAACTTGCTGTGCCCGCAACATCGTTTGCGTGGGCTAAAGGATGTTTAGTATGTAACAAAAAACATTCTAATAAATTGCGATATAAAGAAAAATTCTCACAGGAACATTTAAATGGGATAAAAAGTATCCTATATGTTAATCCATATCATATTTTATATGTGTGCAAAATTTCATCCAAATCTGTTCAGTAGTTTTTGCGTAAAAGAGTTACAAACATACATACATACAAACTTTCGCGTTAATAATATTACAAACGGATTGAAAACTTTCGGAGTTTTTTTTGGTTTTTTAGTTGGCTATTTTGCGTTGCTTATATTTTGTCAAAGAATTGACGAAAGTTAATACCTATTTATTTTATTTTATTTCTTCGGTTAATGACCGAAACATTTATGTTACGCCTTTAGTGACAACACTAAACGTGCGGAAAAAACAGACCATATTAAAATGTAAATAGAAAGTCTGCTTTAAAATTTTAACCTACGACTTTTAGCCAGTAAAAATGCTCGCGCTAAACACAAATATTTGCCTCTGGCTGGATTCAAATAAGCGGCTGGTGGCTTCGAAAGACCAAAGTGCAAACTACTACATCAAGAAGGTCGTCAATAGCGATGATTGGTGGAAATTTTCAGTGGACGAATTATTTACAAAGTAAGCTAACCAACGCCGCAGTTGTGAGTGGATGGATGACCATTTCAACCATATTTAGTGACATTTATCACGAGCATTTTTATGCTTCGGAAGGCACGTTTAAAGTTGGCCCCTACTGATATCGCTTTATACTGGTCGTGAAGCCTATTCAGAAGCCATTGGCGGCTTGATAACATCTGACAGTCAGGTTAAGTAGCGACTAGTAAGGCCAGTGGGTCTTACCACACCCCTCCACAAATCTGCACTGGGCCCGCGTGCGGAGTATGGCTTAAACCACCTCATAGTTTAGTTGAGGTGAGTCCTGTCCTGTGCCCTGCAGTGGGACGTATGTAGGCATACCTTACTTTTTAAGGGTTCCGTACCCAAAGGGTACTGAATAATAGTAGTATAAATATTTAAGGGGGCTCCCATACAACAAACGTGATTTTTTGCCGATTTTATAGATAATGGTAACGAGCCCTTCGTGCGCGAGTCCGACTCGCACTTGGCCGGTTTTTTTACAAAGTAAGCTGGCATTCCGCACTGTGCGAATACAAGCCAACAGCAAGAAATTAGACAAAAAAAATTACGAGTGGGTATACTTAGCCTTTTTATTTTATGTTAGTGCTGCTGTCGAATCGGAACACACTTTAGGTCGGAAAATGTCTTTCGGAACATCAAACGTTTCCTAGGGTTCCGTAGTCAAATACGGATGTTTACAAACTTTTAAAGCAACATTGCAGATGGTGAACTCAATAATAGTAATGCTATATAATCAAGTCGTTATTTTGACAACAAAGCCCAATTTGATAGTTATATGCTATATGGACCATATAACGAAATAGCGCTAAAATTTAAGTTAACACTGTTTTATTTTATCACGACAAAAATTTTTTGTAATTATAATTAAAATTAAAATACATTTATGTTAGACACTAAAGATTTATGGGTTATTACCAGTAATAAACCTCAAATATGCGTTTTCATTTTGGGTTAACGTTATAATTTCACAGATAATACTATAATGAATTATTATAAAGGATACCCTCCTTTATAATAATTCATTATAGTATTATCTGTGTGTATTTTTATATATAACATGAAATGCCGCTTTTGGTGATACCAATTGCCCAGAGGTCACTTTTATTGCAGAATTGTCTATGAACACGGAGCAACAACAGTTGGCCCAAAGATTTCAACTTTTTGAGCAGAACAGACTAATAAAACAGTCAAGGCCTAGTTTTAGGTTGCTGGAATTTTAAATTGACTTTCTAAGTCTGTGATTACTCTGACTTTGGATCTGTATGAAGTAGGTTTTCGACGATACTCATTCCTTGGAGGCCTAAAAGTTTCATTCGTTCGGACGTATAAATCTAACATAATATATTAAAATTACCATCTCCGTGAATCAATCCTTTGTTTTAAAAAATAACACGACTGTTTTCAATAGTCTGCAAATTGAAAAAGTTTAATACAAGTGAATGGTTATTTTGATTTGATCGGTTAATACGTCCGAACGAACGAAACACTTTCGTAGTAGGCCTCCTGTTGCGGAAACAACGACTCGTACCTAATTGATACAAATTTGTTAGAGCTATAATTAGATGATGTTAGTTAAATCAAGGTAGACACTTTATTACAAACAAGACAGAGTAGACTACAACACGCAGATACCTAATTTAGAATAGTTCAACTTTTGAATAACCCTGTGAGTATCTATAATGTGAAAGACAATTTTCTTTCCTCCTAAAGTCTCGTGCAGAAGCTAGAAATAAATACATTTTAAGACTTAAGAGTAGATCAATCTTTAAAAATATATCTAAGCTTTATAGGTGCCTAAAAGTACGAAAATATTTTGCAGTTTTGATTAAGATTATTTTGAAACAGCAGGAATCCTAATTTTAAACAAACTATTTTCTTTAGTTATCCAAACACTTTCCAATTCTTTGGAATAACTAAAGACTATTACACAGTGAGTCGATAAAACCATTAACTTTATTTTGAATAGGTTTTTATATTGAGGGATAGTAGATACTAATTTGACTGGGCATATTAAATCACCAAAGCCACAATATAGTAAAAAGCAAAAGGTTCCGTTCTCAATAACGCACTCAACCCCGCATGCAATATCAGAAGTTCCTAAGTATTTTATTAGTTATCCACCTTTGTGGGGTGACCATAAACAAAACAATTATCTCTCTATCAACTTACATACATCACCTACAACCATTCTAATTATTTCTTTTATCACCAAAGAATACACTTTAAAAAAAACCAGTGATTTAATATACCTACAGACAACAGCTCGTCAAACTATCGCAAAACGTCAAATTTTCTTAATTGATATTGATATCTATGTGTTAGATTTAAAGTTCAGTTGGAAACAGTCTCGATCAGTGACCGCAATGGGTTTAAATTGCTGCGTTTTGCGAAAGGCAGAATAACCATGTGATGATTAAAGCTTTTTGCATATTTTTTTTTCGAATTCGCATTGATTTGAACGAAGCTATAAAGATGAGTCTACTGTATCATCACTTATGTTTGCTTAGCTCTCCGTCTGTGGATTTTAAAATGAGATTCTGCCTTTGTGATTACAGAGAGCAAGGCCAAATTTGATTTAAAACAAATTCTTAGTAAGTAGCCGGTGATCCCACAAAAAATATTGGGAATTCGCAACTTATTTAATAGAATTTCTTGTGAAAGAAGATGAAAATATGTAATTTGGTAACATAATTTCAGTTTGAAATAAGTTTATTGTAGATACGATTGGTTTAAGTGCACTTACTCTACTTATAAGACTTTTCAGGACTTTTAGGTCAAACTTAATTGAAGTGTTATTAATTATATTATGTGAGTAGTAAGTAAGTTATAGATCACGATTTAGGAAATAACCATTTATTTTAAATAACTTAAAATACAGTTTATTTTAGTATTACGAGTATTATTGACCATAATTACATTAGGATATTCATGTAATGATAGTGAAATGTGTTTAAAAGAAATAATAATCTTTACTAGGTATATGGCCAAAGTCGCAACACGAGAAAAAGTTACTGATGTTCCATACATTATCGTCAAGGTCAATTACTATGAGGTATGAAAAGGTGAACATTCTTCCGAATTCCATATTTGTGCCATAGTAAAGTTTCATTTTAAAGGGTTAAATATCCTATTAAATCTATTAGTTAGTCTTACCAGCCACGAAGTATAGTCAGAGCAAAATCAATTTCTTGAGCGTGAATTTTATGCATTTTTCATGCAAACGTTGCATGTTTAGTAGACATGAACCAACACGTTTCTTCCTTAATTTAGTTATGTAATTTATATTATACCTCTAGCAGCAACAGATACTGCTCTCCAGACATCCTCTGCTATTTCAACAATATCTTCTACTGGTACTAAAACTCCATTACTACCTCTAGGCACTACATCTATGTTATAAGTATAAAGAACAGTTTCGTTCCTAGCATAATCTGTACTAGTTCCTGAAGCCCGATCCCCAGAAGCATCTGCAGAAATGTCTAACGTATAGTTAGCGTTCATAGCCGCAACCATGTCTAGTCCTAAAAGCAGATGTTGCCTAAACATTCCACTGGCTGCCCTCTCATAGTGCCAAGGGTAAGAAATAAACCCTCCTGTGTTTTGTAACGAGATATACATTCTCAATCTTGATCCAAACTCTTTCATTGTGGACTGAATAAATTGACTTTCGATTTCAGAGAAAGAACTGACTCCAGCAAAGAGATGGCTGCAAGGGCTCGAACTGGAATCGAATGCGGACCAGTCGATGTCGAAGTTGCGGTTTATATTGACTCCAGGGCAAATAAATCCGAGGTGACTGTTAGTACTCCTGGATTTGGTCCAAAGGCGGAGCTGTAAGATAAACAGTTTTGTGTTAGAGCAAATAATGACGAAAAATAAAAAATCTGGCAATAAGATCGCCTGCATTGTACATCATTCTGTAAAACATCAACTGTAACTTCTTTGTTTGATGTGCAATTAAGGGTATCTATCTTAAAAAGAAAATTCAGATTCATAATAGAGATGTCATTGTTATAAATTAGCAGGCAGCTTAAAAAAATAGAGCCTAACAGTTAACAGATTTTGCTAAAATTAGCTCACAGAGGAAATTATACTTTAAATTATGGGCTACGTTTCATACCGATTCATTCTTGCCGGTTCACTGTCAAATGTTTTTAGTCTACGAAGGAAAAAGAGGGGTGTTAACTTAATATTAGATCTAAGGTTTAAGGATTTTTTTTGTAGACTGGACTCTTACTTTATCAGTTAGATGGCGACAGTGTGTTATAGGAACCTTTACCTAGACCATAGAGTTGGTATTATACAGAATGTTGAAGTATCATGTAATATTAATCATCATCAGCATTTTAGCCACAGGATGTCTTGCTGCACATAGGCTTCCCCTAATGACATCAGATCAGATAGGCCGGTTGGAAGCGGCCGATAATGAACATTCATAATCTCTATCTTCTCAGAAATTTCCACTTTCCTTCCTCTGTAAAGGTTTAATGCGCTTACAATTAAACTCCCTAATTTCGGAACGGGATTAGTGGCGGATGGTAAACATGGTTCTCTCATTTGTAACAATGCTACACATATACAGGGTTACATTTCAAAGGGGTGCCAAATTTTAAAAATAAGAATAGTTTGTTACGGGATTGCTACCATGTACCTTATTTCTTCAGTTACTCCGTGATCATGGCGCTTGCAACAGTGCCGAAATATCGGGAACTCAAAAATAAGGTACATGGTAGCAATCCCGTAACAAACTATTCTAATGTTAGTGACCATGAAAGTTTAAAACAATATATTTAAAAATAAGATCTAGAGGTGCACTGCTTAAGGTATTTGTTGTCAATTTGAACCTCTGGTATGCGCGGACGCTTCTGCTGTTAGAAATGTACCTTACATCGAAAAGGCTAAGGCTTGTTTTCACGCGCCATTGTGACTATTATTGCATTGAACTTCGCAGATCTAGGTTGCACAGAGATAGTGCGTGCGTATTTTTTTATGAATGAGGCAAGATTGTCACGCGTACCATCCTTGAACAGCGGATAGTAATAAAAAAAAAGTAAGTGTTTTTTTGATCGTTTATATCATAGATCGATTTAGTTACTAATTCTGAGTGGTCCCTGAAAATTTTGCACCCCTTTGCAATGTAACCCTGTATACTATACCGTTTATAATTCCTCGTAATATGTGCACGAATTGTCCCATTAAAAAAAAACAACATTCAGACGAATTGAGAACCTCCTCCTTTTTTTTGAAGTCGGTTAAAAAGCAATGTGTCATGTTTATGTTACTGTTAAATATGCGTGAGTGCTTATGTAAAGAACGAGCAAAGAGGATTTAAGATGAAGCTATTGAAATACCGTTTACAATATTCGTTTTATCAGTTTTAGTAAAATGGAAAACATTTTCATTATATTTAAGTTGTTATTTAAGCAACTTCAATGTCAAAGAAGGCCAATTGTACGAATGTGTTATAGGTACGACTTTTGTAGTTAATTGTACAAAATTACTAAAATCATATAAGTGTATTTGCTAGGAATATTTGGGCAGCGAAAAATAAATAAATAAAATAAATAAATAAATATTGGACAACATCACATACATTGCTCTGATCCTAAGGTAAGTAGCTAAAGCACTTGTGTTATAGAAATCAGAAACAACGACGGTACCACAACACCCAGACCCGAGACAATATAGAAAAGTTCGTTTTCTACATTGACCCGACCGGGGATTGAACCCGGAACCTCAGAGATGGCAGCGCCATATATAGTCCGGCGTGCTCGCCTCTCGGCTACGGAGGTCGTCGAAAAATATGTAGGTATTACGGATTTTATTTTAATTTCGCAAAAAAACGCTTAACCGTAATACTGCTTCATCTATAGAATTCCTTTAATTTGTTTCTGGCCTGTACTAACTTATGATGAAATGATTTTGATTTTATTATTACAACTAATTAAATCCCTGCCATTAGAATAAAGGTATGATTCCGAACTCAGCAGCACGCAGCACTGCTGCGTTTGAAACCTTTACAAACACAAAAAAAAGTAAGTGTTTAAGCAGTCTGCTTACATTTGTATGAGTGTACTCATATCCATCAGGGTTTACTACCGGGATTATCACCCATTCAAATTCATCCAAAAAAATCGTTTCATTTAAAATTCTGTCAACCACATACAAAGCTGAAGGTATAGTGACCCACTCTCGGGGGATAATGCCAGCTTCTATTATAAGTACTGGTTTCTGTATGTTCGTCTGTGTGTTCACGTTCGTCAATTTCAAGTAGACTAACGGTCGATTTTCTTCTGTGCGACCAAATTCGATGACTTCGAACGACGTTGTTGTTGAGTTTACGAAAGATTCTTGTAGGCTGTATAAATGGTCGATAATCTGTGAAAATATTACAAATTCATAAATAGTTTGAAAGGAATATTACCAAAACTGAAAATTACCAAAAAGAAAAGCCTTCTTCACACATCTGCAGATGATCGTATTGTATGAATTCCAATCTGTCTTGGGATGGAAAAAGAGGTAGGTCGTTAAAACGCAAATAGTTTGACGACAAAAAAAAATCAACGGACTTCTCCTATCGCGAAATCAAAGACATAATCAGAGGCTGCCCACTAAATTCAAACTGTCTTTTTTATTCGTTACAAGGTGGCACTCTATTATAATATTTACTTAAATTTATTCATACCTGATTAAATCTATAATATCTTTTGAAGTCAAATTGAGCTTCATTATCATCATGAGAAGTTTTTAACATGTTCGAGTCTTTCTTTAGCAGGTATCTGAAATCACAAAAATAATAAACATTAAAATCAGTAGACTATGGCTAGGCAATATTCATGGATAAAGTTACATAGACCATAAAACAATTTAGTTTAATTTAGTTTAGGGTTTTATCCTAATTTTGTCTCCCTTTAAAATGTCTATACTCTTGAGCTCATTCAGAGAATCGCAGATGCGTCACGGAGCCTCATTTCTGAAGGCTTACGAGGCTTAAGTAATAACTTAGTAACGCTTAACGTTTTCAGTTACACGAATGACGATACTGTTTGTAAGGTTAGATATTAGCTTCTCAGAAACAATATGACTGATTCCGAGATTGGAGGGAAGGTCGATTCTCCCCTGCCACTGTATAAGCGAAACATATAATTTTAACTTGCAAATAGTCTCAAACGTAGATCCAGGGTTTGACTCTCGATTCTGTCAATTAAAAACGTTTTATCAAAATTAACTCATGTCTGGCTGTTTTGGATGACGCGTCTGACAAAATGTAGTATTACTTACTTTGAAACATTGACAATCGGTGTATTATCTGGTATATATATATATATATATATATTTATATAACGTTTATTCAATAGAAAAGGCAACTATAAAATACTCACTCAAAAACATCGTCAATAGCAATATCTCTCTCTACTCCCAACTCCTCCAGCTTGTCTTCAAACCATGCAAAATGTGATGGGGGCACCATAGCCTGACCGACCACGCCATGCTTGACTGACGGCTTCCGCCAGAAATCCACCGCATCACTTTTCAGGAGATGAAACTGGTTCTGTTGCTGTTCAGTCCTGAAGTTTACGTTGTAGACTTTATATCTGCAAACAAATTTTGATTTTACAAACTTTTTAATAAGAGTGTTTGCTTGTAACTTAATGGCAGCAGAGTTAAGCAAACCTCGTGGTATAGGGAGTTAATGGAGGGCCGCTCTACCCCCCTAACATGACCAACAAAACACGATATGATATGATATGATATAGCGATTTATCGACACCCAACTGTCAAAATATGAACTTGTATCGAAACAGCGAGCATAACCGTGACGTCACTGGCAGCCTTAAGGCGGCTTGATTTCATCTGACAGTAGGTTTAGACACTGGCCTTAAAAAACCCCTCCACCAATCCGCAATGGGCCCGCGTGGTGGAGTTTGCCCAAACCACCTAATAGTTGAGGTGAGGCTTGTGTCCTGCAGTAGGACGTATACATACGTTACTTTTTTTCTTTTAGCAAAACTGGGTTAAGCTGTACAATTTTGTAGAATTCTACAAAACAAACTGTGATGTCGTAATGAAATGAAACGAAATGAACATTATTTATTTGCTTTAAACATAATGATACAAAAATGTTAGGGTTATTGAAGTCCTCATATTTGACTATTTAGTCATGCTAATATTAACATTGATTACTATTTGATAAAAAATTCAAACCCCTGAGCTGGCAGGCAGACATATTATGTCTGCCGGAAGCTTACGTCATTTTATGGCTCGCACTTGGCAGCCCTTTACGTGGGTGGTCCGCCGGATCGGGTAACGGGATACTTTGTTTAAGTTTGCTCAGCCAATACAACAATGCCATCGTTGTGACTCATTCATACGTATTCGTCACGAACTAGACTAACTTATTGTTAAATAATTTCAACAGCTAAGTGTGGGAATAGTTTTCTAGTTCAAGGTAAATGTAGGGCTAACGATTCTCCCACTTGCATCTCCTAGCATTAAATCCAAACAATTATGAAATAAATCACTATAACTACAATTGTTTTTTTATTTATTTATATCATAACACAATATTATACCCTATTCCAACAAAAAATAAGCCTCTCATAACATGTTTTTTACACAATGATGTTTTGAACATCTGGGCTCCTTATCGCCCACATGACACCGAACACTTGACGCGGCAAAAAAGGGTGGCGCACTCTCGTTTATTCGAAGTAGACGTATTCTGTAGCTATCCTTATCTATCCTGTAGTATTTTAAACAGGGTACAAATAGGTACACACTGAACACATGAACACTGTTAGGTTTGTAGTAGCTAATCCTAACCTGCTACAATACCATTCCTCTTTGACAGTACTGATACTTACTGGACCCTCAGCATGTGCAGCACTCCAATCTACGAATGCAGTTTGCTACGAAGCTAAGCAATCGCGGGTTAAATCTCGCATTTGCACCATAAAGTCATGGATATTTAGAAATGTACTGAAGTATTCGTTTATAAGTCGCCGTAGTTTTAGCTTTCTTTAGTTTGGGGCTTATAATTGGTGTGATTGTAGGAAAAAACACTTATATTACATACGAAACAGTAGAAGTCCTATTTAGATAAGATTTTTTAGTAGATTTTTTGATTTTGAATAGCAAACACAAGACATGACGTCTAGTAATAGTAGTTTTAGTGTATACACATGTATACATTTAAGTCTATGTAGATGATATCTTTGCTTGACATTATATGCTAAATTCAAAAAACAGGTTATAAAACAATTGTAAGTAGCTACGAACCAAATATTTATATTTATTTAACCCCTCAGCCCAGCAAACAAGGGTAGAATATAAATTTTTTTGTTACGTGATTCTAAGCAACCACTCAGCTTCCAATAATTTATGACATTTTTATTTGACTTATTAGCTTATTGCAATGAAATAAATATTGCAAGGGCAATAAATATGACATAATTATGACGATAGTTTAACAATTTCGAATTATAGTTCAACTGATAAATATCTTTTTAATTCTTTATGATCGATCGATTGATTGATAAGTAAACAAGAATGGAAATTTTATTATTAAATAATAAATAATTGTTAAACTGGTAAATTTTGCTGACGTAATCCCCTCATCACAATGGCGAAGTCGTTGTTTTCTAAATTATCTTCAAAGTAAATTAATAATAATATTATCTTTGATAATAAATTTCATGATGCATTTTTGTGAATAAGTGACCATTTTGATCTTATTAAAGGTTACTGGATATCATGGCTGAGTTCTTCAGTAGTCGGAGTGTCGGCTATTATCTCTAGGTTGTTTAGTTTAAATCTCAGTAAACTCCTCAATTTTTTTTTCAGATCTAATTTGTTTGCGTAGTATCGTGAGCTAACTACTTCTTCATTCAGTTACATTGTATGTGGACAACTTTCCTTCGGATGCCCTAATGACAATCGATCAATCTATTATCCAAACATTCTGAATCTTGAATCAAATTAAAAACGAAAATAGTCTGATTTACAATTAATCAGACTCACCAAACTGATCTTAGTTCAGGAATTCATGCAGCTTGAGTTGAAATGTTTGATAGCAAGACAGTGACTGAAGTTATTGGAAAAATTATCAGTAGCTAGTGCAGTTAGCAGAGTGATGGCCTCGGGTAAACACTTTGTGGTATCAGCGCTTGCCAACGTATTCACACAGGGTGCTAGCACACCCTGCCTCTGACCAGACAATTAAGATAAGCTTGTGTTCTTTCCTTGGATATGCTTTATTTGTTGGTAAAGTCGTCCACTGTTGAACATGGACATTCATGATCATGGTCATTTGAGCCACAGGATGTCCACTGCTGAAAATAGGCCTCCCCCAGTGTCTTCCAGATTGGTCAGTTGGAAGCTGACTGCATCCAGCGGCTCCCTGCAACCTTTCCTAGGTCGTCTGTCTACCTTGTTTTGTAAAAACTGTCCAAGCGGTCATTTCGAAATTTATATTATTTGTACATTATAACGAATTCATGTGCTCAAACACTAGTAGTGTTTATGAATATAGACCAAATTCGAAAACACAAAACAAATAAATTATTTCCACGTACAAATTGTAATAGCTAATTGAACATTTAGTGTTGAGTTGAGCAAGACCAGAGACCAATACATTTTTGGCTTTATTATGATTACACCTTGTGTATTGTTTGTTTTAAGTAACGTCAATTTTTTTTTTACTTTTTTAAATGCTTCATCATACTCACCCCATATAATCCTTATTGTATTTTCCCGCCACGCACACGTTAACAAACAGCACTAAAAACACAACTTTCATTTTGTCTTAACAGGTGTTTATGAAAATCAGTAAATAATTTGTTATTTTATTAACTATCAGATATTTTATCACAAGCTACCAGGGCTTAGTGTTCGCAATCTCCATAAGTAATGTTGTATATAGATAAAACATATTATGTATTTTAAATGTTGCCTCCGAATAAATGTCCTGTCATTTTAATATGGATAATAATTGTCTTTTTTGTTGTTGGGTTTGTATTTTTTATGTTGTGTTACCGCTGACGAAAACTTCAGAAGTAATGAAACAAGATTTATGTGCATTTAATACATAAATTAGAAGAAGCAATATCGCTTGCTCGCAAAGCTAAGGACCGTTGGAGAAGAAAGGTTCCCGATCGACCACGAACTGACAGAAGCAGTGTGTGGACTGATGATAGCCAGCCCCCCTGGCATGACCAACAAAATACATTATGATTATTATGATATAGCGATTTATCGACACCCAACTATCAAAATATGAAATAAATTGCCGCCATCTTGAACGTTTATCGAAACAGCGAGCATGTCCGTGACAGTGACATCAAACACACAAGACACCCAACTGTCAAAATATGATATAAATAGCCGCCATCTTGAACTTTTATCGAAATAGCGAGCATGTCCACGCCGGTGACGTCACGGTCATGCTCGCTGTTTCGATAAAAGTTCATATTATTTTGACAGTTGCATGTCGATAAATCGATATATCATATCATATCGTGTTTTGTTGTTCATGCTAGGGACAGAGCTGCTCACCGTGGCGTCCTATTGAGGAGGCCTACGTCCAGCAGAGGACTTCCAAGTGTTATAATGGTGTTTAGATATAGCAAAACTTTTTTGTTATTGGTCTTTTTAGGGTTCCGTGCCCAAAGGGTAAAACGGGACCCTATTACTGAGGCTCCGCTGTCCGTCTGTCTGTCTGTCTATCTGTCTGTCTGTCCGTCTGTCACCAGCCTGTAATCTCATGAACCGTGGTAGCTAGACAGTTGAAATTTTCACAGATGATGTATTTCTGTTGCCGCTATAACAACAAATACTAAAAACCAGAATAAAATAAATATATAAGGGGGCTCCCATACAACACACGTGATGTTTTTTGCTCGTTTTTATAGATAATGGTGCGGAACCCTTCGTGCGCGAGTCCGACTCGCACTTGGCCGGTTTTGTTAAACAACAAGGACCAGAAACACGTCGTCGAAACTGTGATAGCAATCATTAATCACATATAAACAAAGATATTGTATTTTATACTGCTATGTCTTTGCTTATAAATGATTACTGAAAAAAAAACATGTCAAATGGCTGGGCAATCTGTCCTAGAATCTAGCCTTATTCTATTTGTAGTACTTTTATCTAAATAATTAAAATCATCCATTTAACCATAAACAGGGGTGCCATAAAACTATTAAAACCAATTTATTTCTGTAAATAAATAGTGTAAATTTTTGTTTTTAGCAATTCCATGCAAGGTTTAATTGAAGATAAATAACACTTGAAAAAATCATCGACTTGAAAAATGCATGGAATTGCTAAAAACAAAAATTTACAATGTTTAAGCATTTCTGATCTTAACCAATAGTCGAATATTTGTAAAAATATTTCTACATATAGCTACAACATTGATCAGAATACGCTGGCTTTGACAGCGAGAAAAAAACACTTGAGGAATTTCATCTTGTCACGTGACGTCCTCGACCTCCTCTTAGTGGTCAAAGCACTCGCCCGGTATGCGATGGGACGTGGGTTCGTGTCCCACCTGAGGTCGATGATTTTTTCAAGTGTTATTTATCTTCAATTAAATAAATAGTCTTAAACTAAGCGCTTTTACGTCCCAATTTTTTTCCCTACCACTGCTTCGGGACAATTTTTGGCTAAAGCAAAAAAAATTGTCTTCCGTGCGTAAAAGAGAAATCGGAGCCCATGTTATTTTGTCCTTATTCCGTCCGCTAAGACTAATGTTGATCAATGTATAAAAATAATGTATTATTTTTTACAATTCGGATTTAAACATTTATACGACGCGACTTCGTTTTTATGAGTACAAGCCCTAACTCGTAACATCAATTCGAGACTCTGAAGATTGGTTCGTTTGTTACCGAATAAACTATTTTTTTTCCTTATCTTATCCAAAACACAGCAACACATATTTTGTTTTCATGGGATAATTATTAAAATATCAATGAAGTCGGTTAAATGAATTCACTTCTTGACGCTCACTGATTCCAGCAAGTCGGCGGGACCCTAATCTTATTATCTTTTTTCTAAATTCTAAACAACATTAAAAAAAAAAGCAAAAAAAAAAGACAAAAGAATCTCTCCGGCGGGGAATCGAACCCCGGTCTCCCGCGTGACAGGCGGGGATACTGACCACTATACTACCGAAGACTTGGTGTAACTGACGAAATTATTAGTTGGCTTCGTCTTGATACTAGAGCGCGATTGAATTCATAATTTTTACAAGCGTTTTTCAATCTTATTGTGTAGTTATAAAGTGCAATTTACAATGAGTTAAATTGTGGTGCTTAGGGAAATATTTTGTGCAGCGCACCTTGCTCAATCAAAGTACTAAACACTTGTTCTATAATTGTGTTTTGTGTAGTAAAATAAAATCGTAAATACGACGTTATCTATTTATATTGCTATAAATAGTTACAAGATATGGTTTTTAGTTTTACCATATTTTTGTGTTATAATTTTAAATTATAACCAATTAGAGAAAGAATAATACTACGTTTATAACTTAAGGTATATATTAATAATGTATTTAAAGTAGGCGTTGTTATTTCTTCCATTGGTATATTTCACTGTTATTAATAAAAATATTAATGAATGACAGTTTTATTCATAAATATGTTGTCTATTTTATTTTAATAAAGAATTAAATTAAAATTACACAAGCTTATAATTGCTCCAGCCAAAAAAAAGATAAAGAAATAAATAATTATCTTCATCATCTACAATGTCTTTCTTAAACTAACTCTGCGTGCTGATTTACTGCGACATTGCTGTTAATGAACTATCAGGCGCTAACGTTATTCTAACATTCTGTCGAATCAGCATTAATGTAGACCAATTACCAGGTAAAATAAATATCTGATATGCAAAACAAATATTGCTAAGCAAACAATGCATTCTAAATAACCCGCAAGGTGGACAAACGAGCTGGTAAATGTTGCAGGAAACCGCTGGATGCAGGCCGCTTCCAACCAGCCAATCTACAGGTCACTGGGGGAGGACTATGTTCAGCAGTGGTCGTCCTGTTGCTGAAATGATGATGATGAATCTACTATATATTTTTAATACAAAATATAGCCTTAAATATATTAGAATAAAAGCTCATTAAAGATCGAATCTAAGTTTGAGTAATTAATCTAAGTAACTAATAAATTGAACCTCTTATAATAAAAGCATTGGCAAGAACGAATCAAAATTAAATTATATTCAAAGTTAAAAGCATTTCTATTCAGACAATTACTAGTATCATAGCGTTTTGAATACTCAAAGTATTATCTAGTTTCATTATTTTGCAAGAATCAAATTACATACAAATTGAAAAGATTCAATCTATGGCTCTGCTTGTGACACATATGTAAAGACTTCATATTAAGATGTAATTGAATTTGCTGAACGAAGATTGATTGTTTGAGTAATTATGTACCAATTATATATTAAATTACAGTTATTATTATTCATTTTTGAGAGGATTCTGAGTGGGATCCATATTTAATCTTGACTGGATTTTTTAAGGTAAGCAGCTAAAGCACTTGTGCTAGAAATCAGAAACAACGACGGCATCACAACACCCAGACCTTAGACAAATAGAAAAGTTAGTTTTCTACTCTGACCCGACCGGGGATCGAAACCGGAACCTCAGAGATTACTTACCTTATGGCGACGCCATATTTGTCCGGCACGGCAATAATTTATTAATATTTTATAGCTGTGCCCGCGACTTCATTCGCGTGGACTACAGGATATTTGGTGTGTCCGTATGTCTGTCTGTCCGTCTGTCACCAGGTTGTATCTCATGAACCGTGACAAACAGTTAAAATTTTCACAGATGATGTATTTATGTTGCCGCTATAACAACAATTACTAAAAAACAAGTCAAGTGCGAGTCGGGCTCGCCCACCGAGGGTTCCGTACAAATTAAGGACATTGTTCTGGGTTTATTAACTGTTCGCCTAAGAACCAACAGTGATAAAAATACTTTTCTATGTTCGAAATGACATGTTCTTGTATGTAAGCAAAATAATTAATGACGAAAACTTCTGAGAACTTCATTATTAGCTTTTTCATAGTGATATTTAATTTATGTTTTATTGAAAAGAAACAATATTGCTAATATAATGTTAAGAGCATATTAACAAAGAAGAATATGATCAAAGAATTGTACAGAGGGGTTGATGCCTAGTCTCTATCTCTTTAATGATCTTGACAGACAGACAGACAAAATCGGAACTGGATGCGAAACGCGATAATTATAATTAAGTTAACGTTTCCTCACGTGCATGCAGCCAATGCTCGCACACATTAAATTTACTCACTGATTGGGATAATGTAGTCTGCTAATAATTAGTACCGGTCACCATAGCCGGTATCAGCTGGGAAGTAATAAGAATCTGTTCATCATCCAGCAACGTAGAGCCACAATTCATACAAAACGTAGATTCCATTGCTGGTCCGTGAATCTGTATCAGAACTCAGAAACCTGGGCTTTTTTCATAAGCTTAAGTATTACTTAAAATTTGGTAACAATGTTTAAATAGTAACGTTACTATTTAAACATTGTTACAAAGTTTACTCATATAAAATAAACACGTATGATGAATGAAATATTTTATTTTTACACATTACATTACAAATCACACTTAATTAATTTTTTTTAGCTTCATCCATCCATCCATCAGCCGAAAGACGTCCACTGCTGGACATAGGCCTCCCCCAAGGATTTCCACGAAGATCGGTCCTGTGCCACCCGCATCCAGCGGCTTCCCGCGACCTTCACCAGATCGTCGGTCCACCTTGTGGGGGGCCTACCAACACTACGCCTTCCGGCCCGCGGCCGCCATTCGAGGACCTTCCTGCCCCAACGGCCATCAGTCCTTTTTAGCTTATTACTTGATATTCATTCTCACCGTTTTCAAAATTTTTGTTTACCACATAATGTTTAAATTTCAAAATAATGATTTATAAAATATTTAGTGATAATAATTTGATAATTATTTTGACGTATCTTGACATAAGTCATTAATCACAATGTTTTTTT
The DNA here is from genome assembly GCA_950371115.1 of Anania fuscalis. NCBI lineage: Eukaryota > Metazoa > Arthropoda > Insecta > Lepidoptera > Crambidae > Anania > Anania fuscalis. The sequence continues at coordinate 12,850,134 of OX493344.1, forward strand.
TTTCGTAACCTAAAGTTACCAGCCAGAAGTAAAATATATACTTAAAACGTGCATTATGTGCCATCTAGTGTTTTCCGCCGGCATCATAGGTTTAACTTGCCAAATTGAATAGTATTCATATTTATTTACAATAAGTTAAACAAAGCGTACATCTTTATTTCACAAGCTTACCCTTCCCATTGATTTTTAAGATTGAAGGCTGGCTTGTGTACAAAGTAAAAAATCGTAAAAGTCCTTTTAAAATTGATTTTACAATGCAGAAATGTTCGTTCCCATATTCTGATAAATGTTGATTAATGAAAAAATAGGAGATGAATTTTGGTAATTTTCAAATGTGTTTTGATTCGTAAGCGAGTTTCAACAAAGTCCTTTGGAGCAAAAAAAATTCCTTTTTATAGACCTCGTTTTCTTGATTTAATTACAAATATACAGTTTCCTGATTTTCCCTATACTTGTGGTATAGGATGGTTGCCAAATTTAATAGTTCTAGGACAACGGGAAATACCCTATACATTTTGATTCCTTTGAGAGTGTCGAAATATGCGTTTTTTGCAACATACACGGTCGCATCTTTTTTTCAAGTTAACTTACAAGTTTGATTTTTTCACAGCTTCAATAGACCGTAGGCTTGAGTATATCATTTAAATTTTAACTCGATACCTGCACGCCTTGTGGCACTAAAGGGTCTTGACATACACGTTTGATAGCGTATCTTTTTATCAAGTTAACTTAGAAGTTTGATTTATATGTACACAGCTTCAAGAGACCGTTGATTCGAGTATATCATTTAAATTTCAACTCGATACCTTCACACCTTCCGGCACTAAAGGGTCTTGACAGACACGACGGACGGACGGACAGCAAAGTGATCTTATAAGGGTTCCGTTTTTCCCTTTTGAGGTACGGAACCCTAAAAACAGCAAACTCACACTAGGTCGGTTTTTTTACTATAGACAAAAAAAAAATCTATAACAAAAATCAAGTTGATCCGTTACTTTGGTTTCGTGATCGATTAGAAGAAACCGGCCATGTAAGACATACATTATATATAAAAGTATATGCTCTTGGTCATATAAAATATAATAAAATGAGCCATGTTGTCTGTGACCTTGTGTCACCCAGGCTTATGATTGTAATGTTTAAACTTTCGACATGTACAACTTCTACAAGAATTTAAATGACCTTAATAAAGAAATTGTTTCGTTATTGTTTAGAATATATACCTATTTTAAGTCATAATATTATAGCCACAATGAAAGTGATTGCAGTAGCTCTACTCCCTAGTAGTGTACATATAGGACACTTCCTTTCGCGTCAGATGAATACTCGAAAGTCTAAGAGAATCTTACCTAGCCCCAAAATAAGAAAAAAATGTACTATGGCGACTAGATAACGCACAAATATACTTATATACGTTTACATCAACAAACATTTGCTCCTTGCGGGATTCGAACCCGCAACTTTCAGACTTTCTAGTCCAGAGCGTTAACCACGACGAATTGGTGAGTGTATGACTATGTACACCCTTGTGAACTTCAGTGAATTTATTGAATCTGGTTTACCCAGCTACCTACTCGTATTTAAACGAAAAAAATGAACTACATGTCACATAAAATATATTTCCGATCGGGCAGTCTGACTGTTATGGCCGGAGGTCGTTGTGTGAGAGAAGTTCGTAATAACCATAAATAATTATTTAGATCACCTAAAATCATGAAATTTTCAAGAAGCAAGGTTTAGGCGTTTTGCTGACGGCGGGGCGGGCCGGGCCAGTCAATTTCATCGCGAAGGATAGCGCAAAGGGAATCCTATACTACCAACGCACACGAAGGGCAAAAAGACCGCGCTGCAGGTGCCCGGCGGGCACTGGCGGCACGGCGGTATGCTTTGTGTTCGCGGCGAGGGCAGCCGCGGACTTCGACGGGCAGACGCGGTCTTTATTGCTTCGCGGACAGACCGGCCCGGCCCGCCCCGCCGTCTGCAAAACGACTTCATGGCACAAACCGCAAGGGTGACCACAAAAAGTCTCCAGCTCAGATCAATCGAGAGCTCTATCAATGACAGCTGATATGTCATGCCACGGCGACAATATTTTTATTTGGAGGACACGGGTACAGACTGAAACATTCGACAGCCTGTTTATTAAATTGATTGTTAAATTTACATGAGTGATAATAAATGAGGGCCTTCTGAAATAAATATTTTTGACTGTGGTACGGTTTTAGAAATTCCTTACAAAGTTGAAAATCTAATTACCTTTTGTTACACTCCAAATGATACAAAGAAACGAATTCTGTGGTGAAAGACTTTCTTCCATAATACCTACTACTTAATTTGGAAAACACAAGTGAGTGAGGATTTTAGTTCAGTTATTGTTCCGTAAATTAGAAACCAGGCTACGTCAGCATACATACTCAATACATCAATCAGTCAATCAGTATTAATCAATTAATACATATCACGAATGTTTATTAATTGATAAACGAGCCTCAAGGAGCGTTTACATAGCAGGACCTTCCACAAAAGCTTGTTCAAATTATTCAAACGGGTGAAGCGATTCCCATGAAAAAACTGAAAACGAGATCTTTCGATTTTTAAGAAACTTCGAAAAAGAGATAAACATCTTTGAGACTCGTTAACGCTATGGACTAGGTACTGTTACGGTCCGACTAAAAAACTAATTCACAATTTGTTTTTATTTGATTTGCGATTGCTGTCTTAGTAAAAAGTAGTTGTGAATTAGATGCTAATTGATTATGTGGTTATACTAGTGTCCTATTTTTTGCACAACCTGTATGCTGTTAACATTTCATTACGTAAAAAACTAGATTATTTTGCTTTTTTACCCGACTACGGCAAAGCCAAAAGGAAGGGTAATGATTTTGGCAGTCTATGTATGTATGTAAGTATGTATGTATGTATGTTTGTATGTTCCACCGTAGCGCCTAAACTACTGAACCGATTTTAATGAACGAGGTGTCAATAGATTCGTATTAATGGCCCAGGTAAAATAGGTTGTATACATTTTATCAAAATTGTCTCAGACGGAATTAAAACGTCAGATTTTAACAAAAAAAAAACTTAAATTGTGATAATCATCACGTGTTTGGTATCAAAAGAAAGGTCTTGGCTAGCACATTGCAAATATATATATATATATATTATATTGTTTCAGTCATAATCTATACATTTAAATGCTTTGTCCTGAATGACTGCCTGACGGATCAACGCACAGCCTAAGCCGCTGATCGTAGAGACCTGAAACTTGGAGTGTGTATTTTTTGTATGACGTAGGCTTTCGATAAGAAAGGATTATTCGAAATTCAACCCCAAAGTGGGTGAAACCGGGGGGCAAAGTTTGTATGGGACAGCGTGATTCCATGGTCCAATCTTCTTCAAATTTTGCATAAACATTCTTTAACAGAATTAATGGAAGACATGTTTTGTATTTTATTGAAATGCATCCCCAAGCAGGGTTAAAAGGGGTAGAAAGTTATTTTGGGGGTGATTTACTTCGAAGTTGATATCAACACTCCTTAGTGCTATAAATGAAGAATAAAAAAGAATTTATTTGAAAGACGGCTGTCATGTCATTGTCATGTAGTGTCAAACATTATTTTGATGTGAAAAAACATTGAGGTATATTGTACTAGTGGAAAAAATATGTTCTTATTCTTTATATATAAAATAAAGTCGTGTTTGTTACAACACTTATAACTCGAGAACGGATAGACCGATTTTCATGGTTTATAATTTGTTGGATTTGTCTCCGCCCCAAATAGTAAAATAATTAATTTAAAACAAGCTGACGAAAAAAAAAACTGTAATGCGTTACGAAGTTCGCCGGTTCAGCTAGTTATTAATAAAAGTAAACTAACTGAACTGAAGACTGGAACTACAAGATTTCTATATTACTACAAAGTTCTGACGGTACGAATGGAGGTAGTAAAAGGCAGTCTAGATGAATGATGATGAATGATTATTTGAAGCAGAAGCAGCAGGTGATGCAATCATTGAGGATAATGTACTTGGACGTAATTATCATTTGGGGCTAGCTAAGTAAAATAGGGCGGACTGCAGCATCGCTCTGTTAATTCTGACCATGAACATATGACAGAAGAGACGACACTAAAACCTAATGAGATTTGAGATAGCGCAAAACAAGATACCTACTGTACCTTCAGACAATGATGGTGTGATAATGATGTGATGACGCCAGTCTCTGATGGATAAAGGCCTCTCCCAATGCACGACAGTGATCCCAATCTTTGGCTTTTCTTTTCCATCCATTTCCAGGTTTAGGTAGAACATCGCATTACGGCAGCAGATATTAGGGTTTAAGTTAGGCCAGAAATTGTAATGAGAATAAAGATGTATTAATTATAATTTTAAGTATTGAGTAAGGACCTAGGTATAATTTTTAATGTTTAGTGTATGAACATTATTAAAAATAAATTTCTATTCTTTTTTTTGTTTTAGCTCTTTACTTAACTTATTTTACTATTGTTATTTACAAACACTACCGTTACTGAAAATAGCCCCAATAATAATGATGGCGCAGCACGCGTTCCGTTACTGCAATAGTTTGGTGCGCCTCCTTAGCGCAACTCATGCAAGGCTTTTACAGAATGCGCGATCTGCGCGCGTGCATTTCTAGTTCACTTTCCAGGTAGCTCACAGGTGGCGCGCATCGCACAAGCATAAAATCCAGGCGTGCGAGCTGCGCGTTCGCGGCGCATTCGCCAGACTTGGACGCAGCCTAGGTTTTTAGGTGGGTCTACGCTACGCTAATGAGCCGAGCACGAGCCGAGCACGAGCGGAGCATGAGCCGACCCAAAATTCGCGTAGTGTGGACCGACTTCGAGCCTCGAACGAGCGCGCTTCGAACATTTGACTCGTGTTAGACTGTGCTCCGCCTATTGTTGGTTTTTTGACGAACACAAAGCGATTTGCCGCGAGCACACTGCGGAAAACTACGTTCGAAGAAAGTGATCGTTGTACGTCCACACTTGACGCCGCGTAAGAGGAAGCCGAAACGGCTCCGCTCGTGCTTCGCTTGTGCTCGGTTTGTTAGCGTAGACCCTCCTTTTTACGTCCAGATCTGGCGAACGCGCCGCGAATGCGCAGGTCGCGCGCAACGCGCGATCCGCTCGCGAGCCGCACGCGCGCAGCAGGCCGCGCGCGCGCTGCCTGTGAGCTACCTGGAAAGTAAACTAGACGCACGCGCGCAGATCGCGCTCAAGTCGCGCGCACTGTACATGCCTTGAATGAGTTACGCTAAGTATGGAGGCGCACCAAACGATTGCAGTTAAGCTTCAACCAAACCAACGCGTTCAGCCTGCATATATGCATGCGCGTTGACGACTTCTCGCAGTCCAGTCGACGTCTGCCTTCCGTTCCAAACATACTCCTAATGAATTTGGTGATAAAGGATGATAGCAAAACTAAAATCGAAGCTGAAATTATTATATTAGCAGCAGTTATTGAAGATGAAATAATTAAAAGAGTATCATTTAAAATAAATATCTGCACGCTACCGTGCACGCCATCGCGCACGCAGAATGAACGCGTTGGTTTGGTCAACGCTTAACGGATCGCGTGCTGCGCGCGATCAGCTCACCTTAACTTTTTTTCTTAGAATGCTACGATGTAGATATTACACGGCTAGTGTATTTGCTCGTTCGGGAAACGTAAAAATATCAAATAAAAAAATAAGTTTAAAAAACTATAACCCGACTACGTAAGAAAGTGGTCTCAAAAGGACGAAATAATTCAGATAGAAATCCAGAAATGCACTAGTACAAAAATGGTCAAGGTAGAGCCGTAGTCGTACCCACTGTATACCTACCTACCTACTATGATTATGTGGGTGCCAGGAACACTTCCATTGAAAAGACATGGTACTGTGATGGTAGGTTACAGTGGGTTCGACCACGGCTCTACTTGACCATTTTTGTACTAGTGCATTTCTGGATTTCTTTCTGAATTATTTACTTGTTTCGTCCTTTTGAGACTACTTTCTTACGTAGTCGGGTTTTTTATTTTTTATTTTTATTTTATTTATGAAACAAAATCCACAGCTCTTAAATAACAAAGTTTGAATAATATATGTTTACCTTACAGCCAATAAAGGATTTACTTTTTATAACAAGTTATTTTTATTTACAATTTATATTTTTATATTAACAAGGGTTATAGTTTTTTAAACTTATTTTTTTATTGTAGTTACTAACCACCTTTAAAACTTTTCTTATCTAGTAATTTCCCGAATTTGAAAGATAATTCACATTACAATAATAAACTTAATAATTTTATGATTTCTATTGCGTAGTTCTCAATTATTGGGGTAGAAATGAAAACATGTTATTTTATTGGTAGGGTAGGCTAGAGCTAGAAATTATCTGTCTAGAGGTCAGTGTGTAATACCGGGTGGCGCCCCTAGCATAATCATTGAATGGAAAGCAACTCGTGTTGTTTTTTAATCAAACTCTGTAGAAAAAGAACTCTAAAGAACAAGGTTTAACCAGTTAGCTAGCTCTGCAATTACAAAATGAGACACGATGTAAACTTTCTTTATCCACAATATAAAACACAAACAATTTCATAGTCTTAAAGTATGGAAATAATATTCTTGTGTAGAGGTGTGACGTCCAAGTGGCCCCATTGTAGTTTTTTTGTTGCGAAATTATAGTTAAAGCCGTGCACGTTAATAGGCAGAACACCCTGTAACAGCGGTTCCCTCGTCTTACTAGTTACCCTATATACGGGACCGCACTTCACGCTTAGACATTCGCTGGGCGCCCGCAGTGTGGCCGGTCCTGTATTGACGGTACGTTTGTTTTCTTTTGGCGACCTAAACAGGCGCGAAGTAAGGAAGCAAGTAGTGCAATCACATATTTAATTGAATCAATGTTGATTGTTTTTTCATCTGCTGCCTACATTCTAGCAGAATTCATCGCTTCACCTTGTCAGATACCCTACGCTAGGGATAAGACAAACGCTGATATACGATCAGGAGCTTAATTTTCGTATACATAATAAAGCATATTCATAATGGTACGGAACCTTTGAGTTTGCAAGTGCATAAAACAACAATAGGCACCACGACGCAATTAAAACTCCCGCAACGGAACTGGCCGGCCCATAATAATGATTTAAGCAGTACACAGGTTAAGGTGACGCGTGTCACGAATTGAAGAACCTTTTTTTCTTTAATCAACGTAAAAATAAATAGATAAGTAGCCATCATCATCATCATTTCAGCCACAGGACGTCCACTGTTGCACATAGGCCTCCCCAGTGACTTCCAGGTCGGCCGGTCGTAAGCAACCTGCATCCAGCAACTTGTGAGTCAAAGTTGCACAGCGCTCTATGGAAAGGGTTTTATGCTCGGTGTTCATTTGCGAGGTCAAATCAGAAATGAGGAGATTCGTGAACGAACAAAAGTCGCTGACATAGCCCGACGGATTAGCCAGCTAAAGTGGCAGTGGGCGTGGCACATAGCACGTAGAAGTAGCCATATATAGGATATGTGTGCCTCCTCTAAACGTCGACAGATGTCATCTGCAGATGCGTTCACTAACATGTAGACGGGGTATTTGATAATCAGTGGTAGGTATTTATCGTCGACAGATATGCGTCTGCTACTAATCCGTTTTCTAGCTGTATTTTGGCAATGATTCCAAACTATTTTTTACGTTTCCATGGCAAACTATGTTGATATCATGGGCACAATGTTATCTTTTTTTTTTAAATATAAATAAAAAAATAAATATTAGACAACATCACATACATTGCTCTGATCCTAAGGTAAGTAGCTAAAGCACTTGTGTTATAGAAATCAGAAACAACGACGGTACCACAACACCCAGACCCGAGCCAATATAGAAAAGTTCGTTTTCTACATTGACCCGACCGGGGATCGAACCCGGAACCTCAGAGATGGCGGCGCCATTTAAAGTCCGGCGTGCTCGCCTCTCGGCTACGGAGGTCGTTGAGTCGAATTTGAGTCGTTACTAAACACTTTAACTTACTGAAGCACTTTGTACTACTCTTTGTCTGAGTGCGCTTGATCATGATTCGGCCTAGTTATAACCTTTTTTTTAAATTGAAACGATTCAGACCAACATCTACCTTAAGTCTTAAAAAGTAGATACGTTATTGGGTGTAAGTTTAATTCTTAAGTTAATTTAATTTTAATTAGTTTTTAAGATCCACAGATCTTGTAATAAAATAAAATGTCTGCCTATAACAGTCCACAGCTCGACTTAAATACCGTGACCCTTAAAGAGTGTCAAAGAGACGCTGGACCCTTAAAGAGTGCTAAAGAGCACAATCTCCCACTTTATTCATCCAGCCACGGCCAGCCATCTTCCTAAAGTCGTAATCATCATGATTTATAAATCCTGTCTAGCAGAAGTTTAAATCAACTTCTGCTAGACACTTCACTCTGTTTTCACTTATAGGAAAACGAATCGCTCATTCAATAAATAGTGCTGAGGCGTTTTATTTATTTATTTAATTCAGGCAGCACATTATAAATAATACAGGCCCATATTATAAATACCTTATTATCTAACATACATAAAATAATAAATTTAAAAATACACTATAAATGACACGCTATTTCGACGGCGTAGTGTTGCGCAACTTGGTGTCAGGTAGCCGGTCACAAAACCGACGATACACAACACCTTTCGGCCAAAATTCCGCTTTCATGAAGCTCGACAGCTGTTCGGTCGGAACCCTTACCACAAACGAATTGAAATTCGTATTGTGACGAGATTCTAACCGTTCGACCCTCAGTGTGAATTTGGTCTTCAGTCGGATGTACTCTACAATCTCCTCGGCCTTGGTAGAGTAATGAAGCCGGGACACGTAAAGCAGCGTCACTGGTATTTCAGGACGAAGTAGGTGGTTCGGTCCTGTCGGTGCGTTGCCGCATTGATTACGAGTGGAGAGCCTCTTTTTCCTCCTCTCAACCTTAGTGAAGCCCTCCTTATCACATTTATCAGCCTGTGATACCAGCGTCATCGGAGCAGCCGTGAAACTGCTCTTCCCAGCGACAGCTGCAGCATATGCACGTGTTGGAGTTGACGTCAACACGGGCGATGTCTCTTGCAACCTTAAACCGTGGTTTTAAACCGTGGTCCATGCCTTGGTCCGAATAGACTGTCGACACTAATGCGATTTCCCTGTTTAAGTAGTGCTATCTAAGAAGTATTATAATCTTCTTAGATAGCACTACTTAACTTCTTATCTACATATCCTGTAAGAAGACTTTTTTTCATTATACCAAAAATTGGTTGTCCTTAAAATCGGTTTAAGCACGATTTTATGTGATAACGTCATAATAAAAAAATATTGATGCTACTCGGACGCATCGGCCGATGCAAAGAGAGTTATATGCGTCACAAGCCGAACACTTAGACCGATCGTGCCTCTCTCGCTTGCACGCAGCACGTGACACTTTTTCGTGCATGCAGCCAACGTTCATCGATAAAAAAGACGTTATCAAGTCAAAAAATATTCCACGGTTTGTGAAACCATTATACTGCGCCACGACCGGGCAAGACTTGGCCTGCTTTATTAATTTGTACCAACTTATTTTTCAGCGCCCGCTCATTAGAAAACCGTCTTATGTTTACGGGCACTTTAATCAAATTAAAAGTAAACGTAACGTAACTAAATAACAATTTGATTTATTTATTATTATTATAATTATAACAAAGAAATAATTTATTTATTATTTATAGTCCCGGGTTCAATTCTCAGTCGGTTCAATGTAGAAACTACTACTACTACTAACATACATTGCTCTGATACTACCATAGGATCAGAGCAATGTATGTGATGTCTGATATTAATATTTATGTATATAGGTATATTGAAAAAAAAAACAACATAATTCAGTTAAAACTTTAAAATGCTCCACTGAATCACATTTTTAGAGAACCGGTTAAATTAACGAACATAGAAGTGTACCAAAAATGGCATTACTACGTGTTTCGAGAACAGTTTCATAAAACACTTTACCCTGCAATAAAATTTCAGCAGTGAACAAAAGCAGTGACGCGAGGAAAGGGTTGAAGATCTTAATTAGACTTTATTTCAAATAAATAGAGACGAAAGTAGAATAACAAAAATTTGCTGAGGGCAGAGTGGTATGCGACGATAAACTAAACCAATATAAATATATTTGCTAAGCATTTTTATAGACTTGTTGAGTTTATTTTCGGAATTCACAACACAACGGAACACGCGGAAATAGGTCAAGGGATGTATTTTTTAAACATTAGATTTTACCTCGCGTACGAAACGACGAGCTCGCCGGACTATATATGGCGTCGTCATATCTGATGTTCCGGGTTCGATCCCCAGTTCAGTCAGTAGTATAGAAAACGAGCTTTTCTATATTGTCTCGGGTCTGGGTGTTTTGGTACTGTCGTATTGTTTCTGATTTCTATAACACAAGTGCTTATAGGTAGCTACTTTTCAGAGCAATGTCTGTGATGTTGTCCAATATTTTTTAAAGTAAACGGCCCAGGGCATGCTGTGGTGTTCTATGGAGAAGGTCTATCCAGCAGTGGATTTCTATAGGTGATGATGATACGAAAACACAAATATCGTTTACGAATTCTTAGGAAATTGTATACGATTCTTTAAATTTCGTATGTTATACAACCGGGTCGGATCTTTAACAAAACTTACCTTTTTAGAGATTTTAACCATAACCATTCATGATTTATTAAAAAAAAATAAGTATTCAACCAATAGATCGCTCCTTAAAAAAAATAAGGATTTTAAATAGTTTAGAAGATTTTTATGAGAAATACCTACTACAGTACTTAACTAATTGCTTGATTGAAAAGACTATAAAGTCTGCCTTCGCCTTAAAGTCTAACTTTAAGTTGACCACATCGAGAAGCGTACAAAAGGTTAAGAGATTAAGCCATTAGCGCTTGAAACAGGTCGAAAGTTTGTGAAGAAAACAATTTTAGCTCGACGCTTTAATATGGGCTATATTTACACCGAAGCGAACGAGGTGTAATTATTCATAATATTGAATAATTTAATAAACAATACATAAATTAACATATTTTGGTCTTAGAAAAGACGAAACCTCTTTGTTTTATGTCACAGTAGAATACAGAGATAGGTCCCACCCTAGCACATTAAGATCTAAGCTAATGTATAGAAAACAATTCTGAATTGACGAAACAACGCGTTTTTACGCCAATAAAACAATTAAACTTAGACATAAATGTAACGAATTCTAATTTAATACATTTACTGTTTTATGTTTATCTTTCACCATTTTCGAAAGGACTAGTTTTATTAATTAAGTGTTTAAAATATGTAGATCAAATGCACGACCTTTGTGGAAATTTCGAAAATTTCTGGCAGCAGACGAAAGAAAACAGTTGAAATGAAATGAAATTGAAGTGAAATGAAATTCTTTATTCTGTATATAGGCCCTCTTTCGGGCACTTATACACGTCCCAACATATAACTTAGTCCTACCACCGCTTCGGGACAACATATCGATGAAGCTGTGCAACAAACTCAGTCACCTTTGTCAGCCTGATTGCTGATCAGGCTCAGACACTTGCATTGGGAAAGGTAAACGTCCAGTAATAGACTAATTTCGGCTGATTATAATAATTCCTATGGACTCATCGCTGACGACAATGATTGTTATGTGAGAGGATAAGAACGAATAAAGGTTTCAGTCTCCTCCATTGCTTACACACAGACAGATAATAACCTACTAGTATGCAGGTAAGGCCAATGTAATTGACATAGTCCAAAAATTAGGCAAGCTAAAGCGTAAGTTGGCCAGCTACATGTCACAGAACCAATGAAAGATGGAGTGAACGAGTTCTCGAGTGTAGGCCACGCCTCGGCTTACATGCTGCCATCCTTAGGCCGTTTTCTGATTTGTACCGCGTATACCGAGCATGCTGATGTCGCGCCGTTGCTGTGCCGACAAATCAGAAAACGGCCTTAGGAAGATGGTTGGCAGCGGCAGGCTAAAAAACCGACCAATTGCGAGTTGGCTGAGATGATGACGATGATGCAGGTCAGAAACAAACTCAATGATACAATACGTAAACAAAAAACACCACCTCACGGATATTATTTCCCTAGTCCTTAAGGTGGCTTCAAAAACTTTGTATCTACAACAAAGACTAACTTCTATTACTTCACAAACCATTACATCACCATGTAAATTAAGATCAATTTTATTCAGAACTCGTTCCATAGTTCCTTCTTGTGAAACGACATATTCATATTTAAATTTATGGTGAAACTTTGAATAGTTAAGCTAGAGGAGCAATATAAGTTGCCTGCTCATTGTTCTAGTTTGAAAGTCCATACTTTTAAGGTCCCAAGTTTATAGTCCGTTCTGTTGTTGGCGATACACAGCTATAAATATTATCTGTAGTTAAGTGTAGGATTGTAAATTTTATTGCAATTGCAAAGTTCAGCGTAAAAGTTTAGTTAGAATTGTTTTAGCTCGGCGAATGAAGACTGCAAACAATTTAATAATTATCCCGAGAATAGATACTTTTGTTTGTTGAAGTGATTTCATTTAATTGTGTTATTGTATTAAATACAACCAAGTAAAATTTAGTTAGGTGCATTTTTATAATTATATTATCTGGTTAGGTTACTAATTACGTAAATATCAAAAGGAGGTAAATAATACGTATAAAACAGGTATAAAACAAATTGTCATCAATTAATAATAAATAAATAAATATTGGACAACATCACATACATTGCTCTGATCCTAAGGTAAGTAGCTAAAGCACTTGTGTTATAGAAATCAGAAACAACGACGGTACCACAACACCCAGACCCGAGCCAATATAGAAAAGTTAGTTTTCTACATTGACCCGACCGGGGATCGAACCCGGAACCTCAGAGATGGCGACGCCAATACAGTCCGGCGTGCTCGCCTCTCGGCTACGGAGGTCGTCAAATTATTGGAGTGCTATGGCGCATGTATTTATTGATTGTTATATTTTAAAATCTTTGAGTTAATGAGAAAAGTTCGTTTTCTAATTAATGGACTTGATTGATCCAACCCTTTGCATTCAAGGCAAACCACAGCGCCAGTAAGAATATTACCTTTAATATGATTTGCATTTCATGTAATTAAATGATTATAAATATTACGAGTGATAATTATATTGTGCGCTTCCACAAAATAGGCAAGAAACGCCAAGCTACCTCGCTTCTATTGTAAACCATTGATTTCTACATAGAATTTTCCTTAGCCAAATTTCTTGACTTCGCCTTTAAAACTAAGAGAAACTTATTCTAGATGCATTTTTGCTACATTAAGTTTGGTACTGCAACTACTGGAAGTCGCACTATTTGTCCCAGAACTAAAATAATTACAGGAATCTAAAAAGAAGCGAATGGCCTAACGCCACAATAGAGCTGGGATATGGTAGAGATATTTTAAACTTTCGCGTTGCATAATTTAAACTTAATGAAACGGGAATTAACGCGCTCATATTATTTTAATAATAATAATATTATGAGGGTGGATGAAGAATCTGCCTCTTATACGGAGTGTAGACATCGCTGTTCCAGTCAGCCTGTGACCACGGTTGGTGTAACCCGATCGAAACGTCAGGCAAGAAAGGTATCATTTTGTACCTAGATAATGATAGCATTAATTGCCGTTCCATTGAGTTTAAATTAAATTCTTTGGCCTCGATTGTAGAACCTTTCTGACTTCGGGGTCAGTCGGGTTAAATAGCCCTCGACGTAGCCATTTAAATATCCAGTGTTGACACGCCTTTACGGTACGTTCACATGTTCCAGTTTTGCTAGATATATTTTTTACTAGATCCTAAAACGGATAGTGTGTTGCCATGGCCATCCAGTTTTGCTCGATCCGTGTAAATTATGAGATTACACCGTGTAGAAGTACTACTGTTATAATTCATCGTCACTTATTGATATTTACATAACCCACGGTGGCAAAACACACTTTCATCGCCTTCAACTAAAGTAAAAGAAGAACTTAAACCACAATGGGCAGAAATGTATGGACTCTGGCCCCACCTTGTAACATCATAAGAGTAGCATAGATTTATCGGGAACTTATAGACAATATGACTGTAAAAGAATCAATGGCGAAATGTATGGGGTTACCATGTAATCGCGATTTCTATTGGATACTGTGTCTCTTGAATATAACACTAAAGTATCGAAAAAAACTATTAAAAAATGTTAAATGTCTACATTTTATGTTCGTTTACTGTGAAAATACGTGTTTTCATACAAATATGGAGGGTATGGAGGAAACTATAGGAAAAACAACTTTTTTTTTATTATTTTAGATTTTTTTACACATATGAAGGAAATTGGACATTGTAAATGAAACAATGAAATGGGAAATAGTTTATAGAATGGTTATGGGAAACAAAACGGAAACGAAAATAATGAAATGAAATAATAGATTATTTTCGAATATCATGTATGAAAGTAGGCATACTTTGACATCACCTAGTATTTTTCTACCATCGTGTAGAAAAAATGTAGCATTTTTATAGGCCTTTTATATTATAAAGGTCGCAAGATGCTACAAGCTGGGGCCAAAATGCCTATTGTTCTTTAACTGCAAATCAGTGTGTATTCTGTGGCTTGAGGCTGCTGTATCTATCTTTACTGTGGTACTGTCTTCACTATTCCAGCAATATTTGTTTTGTTTGAATCTTGAATCTCTGGACGGAATAGTGTGGTCCAACTCAAAACCTTTGCGTCTCGGCACTCAAAGTCAAATTCATTAATTCTGTATATAGGTCCTCTTCCGGGCACTTATACACGTCCCACTTGGTCCATTTACCACTTCAAAGGCCTGAAGACATGTGTTTGAAGCATTCGTATTCTATTCGCATACGAGATTTCTTTGAGAATCTTTAACATTTTCCTAGAAATTTGCAAACGATTCTTGCCATTTCGTTTGGAATTCAAACTTTCAGCATGGTTGGCACAAGAGGTGGTAGGCACTTTTTAGGGTTCCGTACCCAAAAGGTAAAACGGGACCCTATTATTACGACTCCGCTGTCCCTCTGCCGCCAGGTTGTATCTCGTGAACCGTGACAGTTAGATGCAATTTTCATAGATGATGTATTTCTGTTGCCGCTATAACAAAATATACTAAAAAACAGATTATAATAAATATTTAAGGGCTCCTATACAACAGACATGTTTTTTGCCGTTTTAATAGATAATGGCATGGAACCCTTCGTGCGCGAGGCCGACTCGCTCTTGCTTGGCCGACTATTGAATATACTTTTTTAAGCTTCACTTGTATGCTATAAATACCTACCTTAAAACTAATTTTTTATCATCATCATGTTAACCTATTACAGTCCACAAAGAGCGCCAAAGAGCACGATCACCCCCTTTTTTCATGCAGCCACTGCCAGCCATTTTCCTAAGGTCGTCAATCTTTCGAACTGGGGAATTTCCTCATCATCATCATCTTCACCATTTCAGCCACAAGACGTCCACTGCTGACCATAGGCCTCCCCGAGTGACTTCCAAATCGGCCGGTTAAAAGCGGCTTGCATCCAGCGGCTTCCCACAACCTTTAACAGGTCGTCTGCCAACCTTGTGGGTGGACGTCTCCCGCTGCGATTGCTTGTTGCGCTTCCTGTATAAATAGAATTAATACTCTATTGTACCACACCCCATCTGAATCAAGTCGGCGACAGGAAGTGCGAGTTGGGAAAAATGGGCGTGTTTCCGGTTCGGTAATGGCGTTGCTCTACCGTCCGCTGGGAAAGCCTTTGAGCAGACGCCGTCTCTGAAACATGCGCGCCCCGGGGAAAAGGATTAAGTACTAATCTTAATTTAAAAAGTTTTTGAAATCAAATATTTTGATTTTTAAATATTACAAGGCGACTTTTTCAAGACCATCTGAAACTCTGTTATTGATGAATATTAACTTTTGTTTTTTATTTCTAATTCACTGAGTATTGATCCCACAGAAAAAGTTCACCTATTTCTGAACGGAATATTATACAGGGTCCAGAAATAGTGTCAAGCAGAAGTCCAAAGAAACCGAATAAGGTACTCAGGCAGGGTACTCACTTAGCCGTGTAGCATGTAACGTATCTGATACCTACCGTATCTTGTTACGGTGAGTACGCAGGCACGAGCCTGCTGCGAGCCGCTTAGCGCGTAGAGCGCATTATGCTCGCAGTGACCCACCGAGATACAGTATCAAATACGTTACACTTACATGCTACACGGCTAGGTGGCCACATGATTTCAGCCATACGATTTCTCTACTGCATATAGGTCCGTTCAACACCTATACTCAGGATAGGGACTGGAGGCCGATTGATATTTATTTAATAAAAAATATCTCAGAATAATAATTATTCGTGTTTTCATCCCAATTGTCATGATCCCCAAGTAATTAACACCCTTCTGTTACGTACGAGAGACCAAACAAAGACGAGTCTTTGATGCCTGAAGCATACTCCGAGCCGCTAAAAAGTGTAACCCTGTATTGTGACTCCTCCTCTCGTCATTGTAGGAAGTACTTGCGTAATCCTTTGACGCAAAGGGAACCGCCACTTCTGGTACTTTATTATCCGTTGAGTGAGGTCAAGTGAGGTGACTCATTTATTTCGTGACTCAGTGATTTTTTTCTATATAAACTTTTATTTCCGTTAGGAAGGATTTTTTTTAAAATGTTTTGACGACTGGACGACATAGTAGTAGGGGGATTTTGCGTAAAGTCAAAGCGTGCCGGATTTGATTCTCTGTTCGGGTTATAATAATAGTCATTTAGTTATGGGCCCTCTTTCGGGTATTTACACACGTCTCAAATATAGCTGTTCCTTATAGTCCCTGGGATCTTACCTGCTTCGGGACTATATAAAATTGGCTGGTGATGACAAAAACGGCGCAACAAAATCGTCTTTATTAGCCCTTTTTTGTAAATACAGATTTTTTTTTTCTAAATTGGCTTGGGTCTGGGTATACTAGTGGAAGAGAGAAATGCAACACGTACCGTATAGTGATAGTAATAAAAATGTAACAAGACAGTTTAATATCTTATAAATCGTAACTCCTAAACCATTGAAACTTAATTCAGTATTTTTAATACTTGAAAAAAGTCGTCCGCCTCAGGTGGGATCCGAACCCACGTCCATCGCATACCGGGCAAGTGGTTTGACCACTAAGCTACCGAGACGTTAGTCAACTCGACGAAATCTTTCAAGTGGTTCTCGCTGTCAAAGCCAGCGTATTTTCTAATCAATGTTGCTATATATAAAATATTTCTATCGGGTGTTGACGGTAGTAGTATATACCGGAACATTGATTAGAAAATACGCTGGCTTTGACAGCGAGAACCACTTGAAAGATTTCGTCGAGTTGACTAACGTCTCGGTAGCTTAGTGGTCAAAGCACTCGCCCGGTATGCGATGGACGTGGGTTCGGATCCCACCTGAGGCGGACGACTTTTTTCAAGTATTAAAAATCTAAGATATACCTAGCATGGTAATTGCTGAAAACAAAAATTTAATTCAGTATGACCAAAAATATACAAACATTTACCTCTATGTATAAATACTCTAGCACAACTCATCGTCTTCTGATCAAAATACTTATCAATGCTATTAACGTCACAGTTCCACTCACGGACGTCACAGCTTCACATATCGAGTGACGTGTCTCAGAGCAGATATCGAGTGAATGATGTATATCGTGACGTGTCCCACGTGGCCACATTTCTGTTAGAGATAGCTGGGATCTCTTAGTGCTATACGGGGTGTTTACGATTCGAAAACATTAGAGTGTAACAATGGTATAAGAAATGTGATAATTGATACTTTTTTAGGGTTTCGTACTCAAAAGGTAAAACGAGACCTTATTACTAAGGCTCCGCTGTCCGTCTGTCTGTCTGTCTGTCCGTCTGTCACCAGGCTGTATCTCATGAACCGTGATAGCTAGAGAGTTGACATTTTTAGAGTTCCGTACCCAAAGGGTAAAACGGGACCCTATTACTAAGGCTCCACTGTCCGTCTGTCTGTCTGTCACCCACCAGGCTGTATCTCATGAACCGTGGTAGTTAGAGAACTGAAATTTTCACAGATGATGTATTTCTGTTGCCGTAACAACAAATACTAAAAAACAGAATACAATAAATATTTAAGGGGGCTCTCATTCAACAAACGTGATTTTTTTGCCGTTTTTATAGAAAATGGTACGGAACTCTTCGTGCGCGAGTCCGACTCGCACTTGGCCGGTTTTGTTATCTAATAATGCTCATTACTGTCCTATATTTTATTCTTCTTTTCGTGTCCTTTTCTTATCCTTTAATGTTTGGTGGCCAGTATTTCGGGACACGAATCGCACAATCGGTTTTTACCGACTCACATTGAAGTAGATGATGCAATGATGAGTTTATGTATATTTTTAAACCAAGCGAAGTTTGCACTTATTATACCTTTGAAAAAAAGTAATAAGGTGCTGTAGAATGCAGATATAAGAAACATATATTTTCTTAAAGATTTCCATATTGTTGTTCCCACAGTTGGATTTTAAAATCTCTTAGTTTTTTTTAAATTTGGTTTCCATTTTACGAGTAGAATGAAAAATTAATTTAATAAAATGCTTATAATAACTAAACTTTATCATACAAAACTGTTGTGTGATATTTTTATATAAATTCACGGTGAAGGTTAATTAGGGAAGAGTATTATGTGAAGCATAATGAACTAATTTGCACATTAAAAACAATTTCATATGTTGCGAACTCAACTGTGCGAATACAGCAGCATTAATTTTAAGAGTTCTATATTTTTGTAACGGCAACTTTTCTCTTCCTTCTTCTCGGCTACCTCGGCTCGGAGCAACAACAAACGACCCAGTGAAATTAATTAAAAGTTTTATTTTATGCGAAGAAACCAGCTCGTAGAAAGTAGAAATACAGTCCACACACTACCCACGTTATGGTCCTTCGAGCCGGATGTAACTGACTTAACCATAATTTAGTCAATTGTTATACATTTACCAACAATCGTCTGGTGTAGTGGTTCGAGCTTTGGGATACAAAGTTCGGCGGTTCTGGGTTCGAATCCCGCTAGGTGCAAATGTTTGTGTCATAAGTATTTTTATCTTAGTCATGAATGTTTATAAACGCATTTATGTATGTTTATTCGTTACATAGTTAGTCGCCATAGGACAATCTTTGCTAAGTTTTGGGCAAGATACACAATATCAGACTTATTTTATAGTGGATATGAAAAATTTCACCCTATATTCCACATCTGGCCTACGAAGGAAATATCAACGGATGTTACGGTATCCGACTCTGTCGCTTAGAAGTTTCTTTTGAGAAGAATATAGGGTGGTGGCACCAATTATCGGCCGTGTCAACTTTTTTTGAACTTTGACTGCTTGTAATTTTTACGTTAATAGCTTTTGCTTTTTTGCAATGCCTTTTTTGGGTAGCGGGATACTGAAACTCCATTACTACATTCGCAAAATTATGAATCTTTTATTATTTTTGATAATATAGATGTTTTTTTCCGAGTATGCCGATTTCCCTTAATATCGGCCCCTAATGCCCTAATATCCACCGCCTGTTACCCTAATATCGGCATACCTTTTCTAAGGTGAAGTAAAATCAATTTTTTTTTTTTATGATAACGTTTTATATTTCAACTCGGAGAGAGAGAGAGGACTTTAACATCAACGGCGAGTTCCTGACTCACCTTCGCTTTGCCGATGATATCGTGGTCATGGCTGAGACCCTGAAGGATCTTGGGGCAATGCTCGATGACCTCAGTAGAGTCTCCCAACGAGTGGGTCTTAAAATGAACATGGAAAAGACGAAAATCATGTCTAACTCCCATGTTGCACCCACTCCTCTTATGGTTGCAGGCTCTACTCTGGAAGTCGTTGACCGCTATATTTACCTTGGACAAACAGTCCAGCTAGGTAAGTCCAACTTCCACAAAGAGGTCGATCGTCGATTCGAACTCGGATGGGCAGCGTTCGGGAAGCTACGTAATATCTTCTCCTCACAAACACTACCGCAATACCTCAAGACCAAGGTGTCAAGGTGTCAAGGAATCAATGTGTGTTGCCAGTGATGACATACGGATCATACGTGGCCGCTAATGATGGGCCTCATAAGAAAGCTCAAGGTCACTCAAAGGGCGATGGAGAGAGCTATGCTCGGAGTTTCCCTTCGCGATCGAATCAGAAATGAGTCGATCCAAAGGCGAACCAAAGCCACCGACGTAGCTCTCAGAATCGCAAACCTTAAGTGTCAGTGGGCATGGCACATTGCTCGCAGGACTGATGGCCGTTGGGGCAGGAAGGTCCTTGAATGGTGGCCGCGGGCCGGAAGGCGTAGTGTTGGTGGACCGACGATCTGGTGAAGGTCGCGGGAAGCCGCTGGATGCGGGTGGCACAGGACCGATCTTCGTGGGAGTCCTTGGGGGAGGCCTATGTCCAGCAGTGGACGTCTTTCGGCTGATGGATGGATGGATGGTATCTCGACCAACTGTGCAATTAGTGTCTATTCTTCCATGAAGTCTGTCTTCGTCTCCGTTTTGCCGATGATATTGTCATTATGGCGGATTCGCTAGAGGATTTGCAAAAAATGCTGCAAAGTCTCAACGCTGCCTCGCGACGCGTGGGCCTGGGGATGAACTTGGACAAGACCAAAATCATGTTCAATGATCATGCCATCCCTGCACCGGTCTTTGTCGAAAGCGTGGGGCTCAAGGTTGTCAATGAGTATGTTTAACTCGGGCAAGTGATGCAGTTGGGTAGAGACAACTTTGAGCGGGAAATCGCTAGGAGGATGCATCTTGGTTGGGCAGCGTTTGGGAAGCTGCGTCATATATTCTCGTTGCCACTGCCACAATGCCTGAAGAGCAAGGTATTCGATCAGTGCGTCCTACCGGTGATGACCTACGGAGCCGAAACGTGGAATATGACAGTAAAGCTGGCCCACCGACTACATGTCACTCAGCGAGCTATGGAAAGGTCGATGCTTGAAATTTCGTTAAAGAATAAAATCTGAAATGAGATCATCAGGCAGAGGACTAAAGTAACGGACATAGTCCAAAATGTAACAAGCTTAAGTGGCAGTGGGCTGGCCACATCTGTCGCAAAACCGATGAAAGGTGAAGTAAACGGGTTCTCGAGTGAAGACCACGCCTAGGCAAACGTAGTGTAGGACGCCCCCCAGCTTGATGGACCGACGACCTTAGGAAGGTGGCTGGCAGTGGATGGATGAAAAAAGCGGGAGATCGTGCTCTTTGGGGGAGGCCTACGTCCAGCAGTGGACTGCAATAGGCTGAGATGATGATGATGATGATGTTTATTGTAAAGTTCGAGGGTAGTAGGAAAGTAGGTACCCAATTAAGGTGGCCGATATTACGCATTGATTTCCTTTATATCGGCCGTAGCTGATTAAAATCGTTTTTAGGCGGCCGACGTTAGGATCTAGTGATCAAACTGAGCTGTTGTTTCTTTTTTAACCTTATTAATGTTACTGCTAACATACAAATCAGCTGAACATGTGGTTTAACGTTTTCATGCATTTCCCTAATGTCGGCCACCCGGCCGATATTGAGATTTTGCAATTATACAGATCCCTAATCTCGACCCCACGATTATTTCATAAAAAAGACAAATAAATGTTAAAAAAAACTATCTAAACGGTACTTAAACTGTTTTTAAATAAGAACAAATAATATAAAATACCATAGGTATGTTTAATTCCATTAAAATACTTACCAACGCGATGTGTCGACTCAGGGATTTGACTCAGCAATGCCACCAAACGACGCACGTCCGTACCTGCACGTGCTCTAGTGCCAACCGAACGTTCAAATGTTGAGGCACCCGCACCAAAATATGGGAGGTTATGCGTGTGGAAATAGAGTCGCTTTTTGCATAAAAACTAATATGATTTTAGGGCTATTTTTATAGTTATGTTCCATTTTTTCGAAAAGGCCGATATTAGGAGGAGGCCGATAATAGGAGACTCCACCCTACAATCCCCTACGAACACAGCGGGACGAAATAAATCGCGGAGCTTTGCACTTTCAAGAAAGTTCTCAAAGAAAAAAGTTGTTTTGTTTATTGAAATTATATTTTGAATTCTGAATTTTTCTGTTATCTGTAGATCTGCGAATAATCAGTGTAGACATATGTTTAAAAAAATCTTAAAAACTTGCGTTCAATTGGCAAAAAGAATTATTCAGCATTTCAATTATTTTAGCTTTGAATTGGTATTTTGAATCTTTAAAGAGATCAATAGACATACAAAATTGTTTTAGCGTTACGCAGTAGCTTTGCCCCAATTATAGTGTACGCTATGATCCTAGAAAAGGCACATCACAACATTTCATATGACGCCAGACTTACGTAAGAACCAAACCATTACAAAACATGTCTACTTAGTATCATCCAGGTTGTATTTGAACACCAGAATCAACCCCCGGGACTATTTCGTTATTTTAATTACACTAGTGTTGCCGCTCGATAGTTGACTATCGATAGTCTATCGATAGTTGGCCAAAAACAATAGTATCGATAGGCATATCGATAGTATCGATTGTTATTACAATAACATAGCCGATACTATCGATACTATCAATAGATAGTATCGATACTATTAATAGTAATTTCGATATTGAACTTCAATACTATTGAAAGTATTGCTGTATATTGATACTATTTTGCCAAACTGAGCTATCGATATTATAGATGATTTCCAAGGTCAACTATCGATAGCCAAACTTACGATAGTTCGGCAACACTAAATTACACTTTGTATAGATATAGAGACTCAGAAAATCTAATCCGAGGTTCGTGCTGTGATTCACGTCCACGATTCACTGATGTAAACGACTTCTAAGCTAACAGCGCTTACCTAAACACTGAAGGGGAAGAAAAATAATGTGCAAAGTGGACTTAAATCGCCGTAAAACATCAGTGTAATTCACAAGAAGCAAACAGCCATTAAACTCCTGTTTACCGTCACTGCAGTCGAAGATAAGCTCTAGATAATCCCGGGCTTAAAATTTAACTACTGAGCGTAAAAGGTTTTAAGAAAGTGTAAGGTTAAAAAAGTTAAGTATTTCAGAAGATGGATTTAATATTTTATTTTATTCATTTTGGTACTCTTGCGTGGTTACTGTGGTATTAAGAGTACAGTGTGTAGAATTTAATCTGAGCAGTATTCAGTAAAAGACGTTTGACCACTTACAGAACACGCATTAAGAACTAATTAATAAAAAAAATAAAAAATGAAATTTAAAGCGATATTTTTTTGTAAAACCCTGACTGTACTGGGGCTTAAGATACTACGATAAGTTTGCACTGAGAAACCACGCGCAATATCGCGGGTAGCTTGCTGGCATTGATAAAGTTCATAAGCCGTCCGTGTTATTTTTGAAGTTTAATAATTAAAAAAATAAGAAAATGTTTATAATAATTTTTTTAAAGATAAATAACACTTGAAACAAATCATCGACCTCAGGTGGGACTCGAAACCACGTCCCATCGCAAGCCGGGCGAGTGCTTTACCAACTAAGCTACCGAGGACGTCACGTGACACAATGAAATTTCTCAAGTGTTTCGTCTCGCTGTCGAAGCCAGCTTGCGATGGGACGTGGGTTCGAGTCCCACCTGAGGTCGATGATTTTTTTCAAGTGTTATTTATCTTTAATTAAACTTTGCATGGAATTGCTAAAAACAAAAAATTACAATAATTTAATTTATGATGTATTTTTTCGTGATTTGTGATCAGTATAAGATATAGAATCACCTCTGTAAGTACTGCTCAGATTGAAATCTACACCCTGTATACATAGATATTAAAAACGACCACGTCCAAGTTCATTGCAGCAGCTAAATTCCTAACTATGCATAAAAAATACAGAAATGCGAATAATTCCTAACTATGCATAAAACAGCGTGGTGTACGCTGGAATGAATGTGGAGAATACTAAGAGTAATATGTGGGCATTCATTACTTTATTATAAAATGTGATGTGATATAGGCGGTACTTCTTACCCGTTCAGGCTAAGTGCGACATCTAATTTTATCGACAAAAACAATAATTTGGGGGGTCAAACCCTCACCCCCTATTTTGGTTTTTTAATACTTTAGGCAACAGCAAAGGATTTATGCATCGTAGAAACATGAAATAAATACCACAAGATAGCTAAAAGAACAGAGTAACTGACCTTAACCTTAATTTATGGTGTTTAGGGTTTTCTTGGCTAGAAAATAATAATACATTAAATTATTTTCGAAACATATCTTTATTTTCACAGATTTGTTTTGAACACAAATTGATTTTTTTGTCAAATAATTAGATACCGAACATAGCCTTAACGGGTTAGAAGTACCGACCATATAACATTGTATAATAGGACCTGATTTTTGTCTATCAAATAACAAAAACCTCGTGCCCTATTAAGCCAGCTACCGAAAGCGACAAAAGTATCCGCAATTGCAAATTCCGAAACGAATCTACATTTTAAAATGCTCGGCATTACGCGCAACGTCTCTAGGGGTGAAACCGGTAAAGAGTAGAATACAGTAGCCTCGGTAGGTTGCCCCCAATCCTCAATTGTGTCACATAGCTATACTCAGTAATTTTTAAAGGGAGACCTGTCTCATACTCATACGACACTCGCCAAGTGAACTGTCCAACTAGCAGCACGAAAACGGTGCTTATCTTGATCTCCAGCGCTGAGCGAAAGATAGAAGACCAGGACGGTAACGTGATTTGCTAGTGGCGTGACTCGGCTGAACCACGAGATTGGTTGCTTGCGCACATACGCGTCTCTGAAACTGTGCTCATATTGTAATATGTGAAAAGCGATCCTCACTAAAGGACAGACCTCACGGGACTTTTTGTCCGTCAAAATCGAACGCTCACAACTGTATCGACTCACGACGCACATTATGAACTAAAAGTGACGAGTACAAAAAGTCCCCCGTTCAACCGAGGACATCGACAGACCGCACAAAAGTACACAGAAGTTCTTTTAATTTCTTCACACTTTAAATAAAATAGAATACATCGTATTTCTGATTAACAACCTCTAAGCTTCCGGCAAACAAATGATCGCTAATTGGAGATTTGGAGTGATCCTACCATATGTATCTGTATTGTACCGAAACATCAGGTGCAAAGAAAATAAAGTAGAAGAAACGTTATCAATGAACTGTCGATACGTCGAAAAAGGAATGTCAATTTGCCTTATTGAGGGAAAGGGACAAAAACTTGATTGATGAGCGAAAGAGATGCACACGTCTGATGAGGGAACGTTAGCAAAACAAGGCAAAAGAAAATATTTTTAACTTTCGTTGAAGTAAGTTGTTCTGAATTCACTCAACTACTCGTATGCATCTACTCTCAAGTGCATTTTTCTATAAACGTCAGCTGCATCTTTTTTGTATAGTGTGCAATAAAGTGTATCGATTGAATCGTCAAGTCTCGAGCACCTGTCAATTATTACGGTTCTAATTTATTAGTAAGAATGGTCCCACTCCGAAAAGGCAATCTGTCAAACAAAATGTCAAAAATATGAAAATGAGACTTAATTTTGTTATGACAATTTGTGAAAAATATAGTACTATTTACAATAAATATAAATAATTGGATATAGTAAGAACTAAACAGTTGGGTTTTGAATTTCTATGCTAAACTCAATACCAAGGCCAAGAGGTCAGGTCTCAGCTTGATAGTATATTTTGCAACAATCCATAACTGGATAGTATGAGGGATTTTTTTTAAGTGCAAAAGGTTCTACAATAGCTTTCTGGTCCGATCTAGTCGAGAGTTCTTAGAGAATTGGGGGAGAACCACTCTTAAAAAATTAACTCTGAGGTCATGAAAATCGGTGTGTTGTCTGGGACATCATCATCAGCCCTTGGGAGTCTATTTCTGGAAATCTGGACATAGGAGAGGCCTTAGTCGATTTTTGCTTAACCTAAAGACAAAATAAAGAAAAATACATCAAAAATTTCAAGACTTACTTCACTTTAATTGTATTATTCTTGCGTTTGTTCTGTTTTTGCAGTCAGTACTCTTTTCAGTTTCCACACTACATGCATGGGTTTTTGTTTTCCATTTGGATACATTACATCCTTTACTGTACCGTAGAGATGCGCAAATTGTATCACTGAAAAGAAAAGAGAGATGTATATTATTGTGATCTACTGATATATATCACTCTTTTATATCTTCAGGTCTTTTAACTCAATGATCCACACGTCAATTCATGAGTGATTTAATCGCTGAGCTAGGTGTGTGTAGTGTAGTCCGTAGAGACTAGAGAGAGAGAATTATTAATTAAACGAACTTACCTTAAGTGAAGTTCTATTATAATTGTACGAACTGCACAGTCTCGAAATGATATAGATTACTAATGTAGTATTCGCATCCTGCAGCCTCAAACCACGAGAGTCCAGAGCACTATCTAGGTTTTGAACGAAGAAAAAATAATACAATATCAATTCCTGAACGTCTTCAACCAATCAGCGCCCTCGGCCGGACCTGTCATTAAGTATAGAGCAATTAAGAAATAATTAGTTAGGTACTTAACACAAGTTTAATCAAAATAGTTTGTTTTTGTTGATTATTATTTCACGATTACTAATGTTTGGGCCATGTCAAAGTGACGGGGGGGGCGGGTTAGTATATCATTTCGAGACTGTGCAGTTCGTACAATTATAATAGAACTTCACTTAAGGTAAGTTCGTTTAATTAATAATTGTACTTCACTGCACAGTCTCTCATGATATAGATTACTAATGTAGATGTTTAGAGTTGTCGTGAAATAATAAGATGATAATAACGATTACAATCATTATTTATGTTAGGAAAATCTTGTTTTCATTTTCATTAATATACCTTATAGTTAAGTCAGTTATTATCAATTAGACTTAAAAATCAATCCTTTCAGGAACAGTAAAAATGAGCATTTCTATGAAATAATTAACAAAAACAAATTATTTTATTAATTGGTTATACAATCAATCACATTATCATTTTTTTTTTTTTTTTTTTTTTTTTTTTTTCAGGTAATCAGATGACTCTATTTGTCATAAAATTTTGCTAAACTCACACACAATAATTTGCAGCCGAAATGGCATGTCTTATAATATGAGCTGTGAATATAGAATTTACAATGCCCCTTATTTAAAATGTAATTTTTTAATCATCAAAATATAATTATTTGTAATGTAACTTTGTAATAAGTATTTTTTTTTTTTTTTTAAACAGTTATTGTCATGTTTAATTAAGGCAATAAGGTTTTCTGCTGGGCATTTTTGGGGTCTTTCTTGGAAAAAGGTACTGTTAGAAGAAGTTGGCTGGAACCCATATCTTATATCTTTATTAAATCTGGCATTTTAACTAATATCTGAAAGAGGAGATGATGTGATATTGTTTTTACTCTCTAGCCTATTAGGCTAGTTGACACCACCAATTAATTGATATACTTTTTATGCGCTGTCAAAACGCACCTTTGTCCTAATATTTGTAATGCGATTAGCAAGCTATGTCATCAGCCGGACAACTGCTTGACTTCTTATTGATTTTGAAACAAACAAAAAAAATGATTTTCATTATGTACCAGGTTTTCGGGCCTTAAATAAGGTGTCATATTAATAAATAATGTTTTAGAATTATTTATGATTGGTGTCCTTATCTCAAAATTTTCTAGGGTTAATTAATTTTAATTTGATTACAATATTAGTACCATTGTTTATAGTACGTATCATACTGTATGGCGGTGCTGTACGATTGTGACATCAGTATTATTTCGTAGCTTTTTTATTTTATTTTTATATATATATATTATATCTATTCGTAAACCGTAACAGTGTCGCGACAACCAGGCTAAAACGGTTTTGGAACGTTGGGTTACTGGAAAAAGATTTAATTTAATTTTAAAAAGATTTAAAACAAATCAGTATTTATTAAATTTTTGAATACCCAATACCATCGTTGAGCTTGCCATTAGGGTACCACCACTGTGTTTTCTGATTGTTTAGTGATAATTTTTCGTAACATATTGAAGAAACATAGAAAAAACAAAATATACTGAGATCGAGGAACTGTAAACGCATTTATCTTATATGCATCCCAATCGCCTTTCCAAGATTGAATATCTTGACAATGACATTTAGCGTTAGCTTAGTTGGGAACTAGGACTAAGAAATGGATTTGTTTCTGGTGAACCAAAAGTATCTGTGATGTTTTAAAATAATTGTCACTATACAATTTCTAAGTGTTTTCTTCTGAATTCCTTGTCCTTCCTTCCTTGTTAAATAAGATGTAAATAATATAAAAAATAGTTTGTGGTGTCACCATTTTCATATTTTTAGCATTACAATTCAGATGGTTGACTGTAGACTGCCTCCCACCTGGTAATGATGAATCAAAATAAATTCATTTTTGAAATTGTTTTAAATGTATGATTTCATTGTTAGATTTTTTTTTTTTTTAAATGTTTTCAGACCACCACAGTACAACTTATTTAACACTATTGGAAATGTTAATATATTGTTGTATACTTGAAACTCTTGTCTCTAATTTTCTTATGTGTATATCCAACCATATTCCACGGCTAGGCAGGCTAAGATAAGAAGATCTTGCAGATGTGCAAAGGGTTTTATTTTGTATAAATTAATATAAAGAAATTTCCTAATTTCAGTTTTGATTTACATATTTTATCCTTTGGAAGTGACAGTTGAAAATTTTCAAAATCAAAAAACAGCCCTTTGAATTTTACTGATTTATGTGAAAATCAAGACTGGTCAGTATTATAATAAATTTTAGATTATACACACTGTTTTAAAATTCTTTCCAATGAAAATTATTATTATTTTATATTGTCTAATATAATATAGTTATGGGAATACCTTGAGATCTCAGCCACTAAGCAAGTGGTTTCATAAGTTTAATGAAAACTGGGAGCTGTGTAAAGGCCAAAATAATTAACATGAAATTCATACATTTTGACTTTCACATGCGAAGGTATTTTATGATTAGCATGAATAGGCAAAGAAAAAGTCTTAAAAAAAAATTATTATATCTCTAGTGGCTAAATAACAACTAGGTGTAATCAGTTTTAGAACTGTTTACACTTTAATTTAAAATGTTCTGTCACAAGGAACTTATTCAAGTTCTATAAATTTAAAATAAATTTGCCTTCAGGTTTAGGAACTGTAATTATTTGAAAAAATATTGTCTTTCGGCATGGTTTACAACTAATAATTTCACCTCTATCTAGTCTATTTATAGTTTATCTAGTTATAGGTTTCAGTATAAAACATCAATTTCCTTAAAATTTCTACAGCAGAAAAGTTATTATTCTTTGAATTATGAGATCGGGTTGGTTTACAGCTACATGGATCATATAAAGAGAGATTCTGCTTAGTAGTATCCTTTGATTTTGTAATTGGCCACAAAAAATCTTGGCAGTTGTACAAAGTATGTACATAATTAGAATTTAGCTAAAGGCATATTTTCTATCACTTGCAAATGATCAGGGAATTGCACTTTTGTCGCGACCCACATTTGGGGGCAGTGACATAAGGTGAATGTCACCATACATATGCATCGCTACAATAAAGCAGTGTTCCATAAAAAACCATGCGGTTAACTTAGGGGTTTTATTTAAATATTTTAGATATCTCTTGGGCATTGAGAGTTTAAATGATTTTTGTAAGAATTTTTTTGTTAAAGTTTATACTGCCATCAAGTCTCGCCCGTTGTTCATTATAGCGGCAAACACATAGTTAACGAGCAGCATCACTTATTAGCTCTATGCTATCTTTGCTACTCACACTGGAATTACACGGAAAATTTAACTCCGAAAACAGTACTACCTCGCCTCAAGCCTATGACTAGGCTTCACAACCAGTATCAACTGATATTGGCCAGGGCCAACTTTCTTTTGAAGCAGGGAGATGCTCGTGATAAAAATATCACAAATATGATCGGAATGGTCACCCAGCCACTCACAACCACGATGTAGGTTGCTTAACTTATGTAATCGATACCAAGGAGCTGCCGCCGCTGAGCTACGGCACCCTTTTATAGCCTCTATGCTCGATGCAGCCTTTACCTCAAGGTTCAGCTTTGGTGCATCAATAGGTAGATAAAAAGTTTTTACATGCTTGGCCACAGTTCACGGCCATAAATGGTTACAGTAAAATTGCCCAATAATTTCAGAACATCGGAATCCACATCTTCAGTTATGACTGAAGATGTTTATTGTATTAAAAAAGAGAAACAAGGATCTACCCATACAGTAGAACGCAGGTTAAGTAGGACTTAATATTTGTTGTATTTAAAAAAGAGAAAAACAAGGATCTACCCATACAGTAGAACGCAGGTTTGGTAGGACTTAATATTATTTTGTTGTATTAAAAAAGGGGAAACAAGGATCTACCCATACAGTAGAACGCAGGTTTAGTAGGCCTTAATATTATTTTGTTGTATTAAAAAAGGGAAAACAAGGATCTACCCATACAGTAGAACGCAGGTTTAGTAGGCCTTAGTATTATTTTGTTGTATTAAAAAAGGGGAAAACAAGGATCTACCCATACAGTAGAACGCATGTTTAGTAGGACTTAATATTTATTAAGTGTGGGATTGACAAGAAAACCAGGGAACTACTCAACTTTGTAGCACGCCATGCTTGTCGTTAGTTGGGAATTACTCTACTTAGTAAGTCGCCAATAATTATCCCATAGTTAATCACTTACCTGTAGATTCCTCAATTAACAATTGGAAATTAGATTTCTTTAACTCTGTGATGAGCAGGCAATGAAAGTAACCTCGAACGAAATCTTGTTTATGTTTTGGTTCTTGTGCGAACCGGCGTGTGGGATTGACAAGAAAACCAGGGAACTACTCAACTTTGTAGCACGCCATGCTTGTCGTTAGTTGGGAATTACTCTACTTAGTAAGTCGCCAATAATTATCCCATAGTTAATCACTTACCTGTAGATTCCTCGGTTAACAATTGGAAATTAGATTACTTTAACTCTGTGATGAGCAGACGATGAAAGTAACCTCGAACGAAATCTTGTTTATGTTTTGGTTCTTGTGCGAACCGGCGTAGAAGTGTTAGCGACGTAAACGAAGCGACTGTTGTGTTTTCCTGGTGGAATGTTATCTCGACCTCACTTTAAGATTATTTTTGATCTTCCTTAACTTTGTCAACAGTTTTTCTACAGATTTCTTGGGTTCTTTACCCATTTTTTAAGTAATTTTAACAATAAAAAATTTTAAAACGCAGTTTACTAGGCTGCACGAAAACGAGAATGACAGGTCCGGGCGAGGGCGCTGATTGGTTGAAGACGTTCAGGAATTGATATTGTATTATTTTTTCTTCGTTCAAAAACTAGATAGTGCTCTGGACTCTCGTGGTTTGAGGCTGCAGGATGCGAATACTACATTAGTAATCTATATCATGAGAGACTGTGCAGTGAAGTACAATAGGTGGCTGCTACTCAGAGCTAAAGATGTGACCGTTTTTACTTACATAGGTTTAAAAAATAAATTTATAAATTATTATTTCATGTTTACTAGTAAAAACTAGCAGCACCCGAAGCCAATGATAGTTTAGTCACTCGGAAAGGAGTCTTATCTCAAAAGATATAGAGATACATTTGAGATGCAAGTTAGTTAGTGAGTGATTCATTCTTTCGGAAAGATATATATCATTTTTGTCTTTCACTCACGAGTTACACAACTCTACTGTACCGTGAAATTTAGCTCTCTTGTTTTTCGTGATCTTTTTACTCTTCATACTGAAATCATAATATTAAAATTTTATTACTTCGATCATTTAGGATTTCTTTTATTTATTTACAAAAATATGGTTGATTAGACATTGAACAAGATTTCTAAAAAACCTATCTCTCGTGTACCTACCAAACTATGGCTATAATTTAATGAGTGTTTACTTTGCTAAGTTTGTGCCTACATAATTGGAGTGCCTTGGAAAGAATTTTTTTTTTCATTTTCTTGAGATTTATAAAAAAAACGAGTCAGGCGAAGTATTCCAAAATATGAAAAAATATTTCTATGAGGATGGCTCTCCTTCACAAACTACTCGTCCAAATAAGTTACAAACAATAACGTATTTGCTAAATGTAATAGTAATTTTCATTCAATCATTTCATATTTATGATCTGTCTCCAGTAGCTAACACTTAAACCTACACCTATGACTGAAATGCCTTATTTTGTGCAATATAAATAGGTAAATCACATAATAAAACCCACTATTACTCAATCGTTTTACCATTTGACTCATATGCTCAGTATTTATTTAAATATACATGTAGTTGCTCATTTAATTGCCGACATTGCGAGATAATACTAGTGTCGATATCAATAATGGATAAAATTGCGTGTTTCGTTCTTGTGCTTGTGGTTGTGTATGGCGAGTGTCAAAAAACAAAAAATGTAAATACTGTGACAACTAGCCGACCATTTGACAATTCCAAAATTATGTTTGATGAAGATGCATTGGATCGTATCGTAAAAAGTTACACAGAAAAACACAAGTCTAAAACTTCTACTGAAACTCCAAAAAAGGTTGCAACTCTAAGTCCTACTGCTCAGGGACAAGAAGTCTTTAGAAGTTTATTTGACCTGGAAATAATATGTCCTGTAGATTATATTAAATATAATAAGTGTTGCTTGAAAAACGATGAAATTTACGACGATAATATCATTAAGGATTGTGATTCAGAAGACTCTTAGTCCAGTGAAATTGTTGGTTAATTTTCTTTACTGAGTGAACAAGTTGCGAAGAAAGATTTTGACTCTGCATTAATGTGATAGTATTTTTTTTATTGTCGCTTTTTACGTAATAATGTAACTCTATTTAATACTGCTAACCTGTTGAAATAAAAACTGCGTAGATAAGTTTGCCGCACGTTCTGAAATATAGACATTTCCGGTACTTTTTACACAGATTAACAGCAACAGATTAATAATTTTAGATAAACCAATTAATTATAAGGCTATGGTCGGTGTTTCTTTGAGAGTTTTAATTAGCAATGAGGAAATCCGTGAACAAACAAAAGTCTCTCATATAGCCCGATGGATTAGCAAGCTAAAGTGGCTGGGCGGGACACATAGCACGTAGAACTGACGGCCGATGGGGCAGAAAGGTTCTGGAATGGAGACCACGTACCAGCAAGCGCAGCATAGGACGTCCACCCACAAGTTGGACTGACGACATGGGAAAGGTTGCAGGTTGCAGGACGTCGCTGGATGCATGCGAAGTCACTGAGGAGGCCTACGTTCAGCAGTGGCTATATCGGCATCGTCTGTCCGTCCGTCGCCTTATGGCTAAAATGATGAAGCCTATTGATATGAATTGTCTTAAACAATACATTTAGTTGATAACAACTAATAATAATCCTCCGACCGTTTTCGGTCATGGCGACCGCTGTCAACTCCTATAGGTATTAGTTTCGGGGTTCATACGCCCTTAAGTGGCGTATGTGGCTTGTCCTAGAACTATAATTCCTATGTGCAATATAAATAGGTAAATCTCATAATTAAACCCAGTATTACTCAATCGTTTACACCGTTTGACTCATAGTAGGTTCAGTAGTAGCTCATTTAGTAGCCAGCATTGCGAAATAATACTTGTGTTGATATCAGTAATGGAGAAAATAGCGTATTTCATTTTCTTGCTATTAATAGTGTATGCCGAGTGTCAAAAAACAAAATATTCAAATACTGCGACAACTAGCCGGCCATTAGACAATTCCAAAATTAAGTTTGATGAAGATGAATTGGATCGTATCCTTAAAAGTTATACTGAAAAACATGGGTCGAAGACTTCAACTGCAACACCAGGAAAGGTTGAATCTGAAAGTGGTACTACTACACAGGGACCAGAAGAAGACTTTACAGACTTTAGAAGTTTGTTTGACCTGCAAATAATATGCCCTGTTGGTTATAACAAATATAATAAGTGTTGCTTGAAGAGCGATGAACTTTATGACGAAAATATCATCAAGGATTGTGAATTAGATAAATCTTAGCCAGGGAAATTGTTGCTTGAAAATCTCTTTACTGATATCAGTGAACAAGTTACGAAAGAATATTTTGACTCAGTAATAACAACGTATTATACTTTATATAAGATCTAATAAGTAAGTTTTAAGCGTAAAACAATTCGTAAAAATTATGACCGATTTTGATTATTTTATATAACTCAATAGGCATAATATAGCCAATTATTATTTTGTCTTATAACACACTAGCTGTTGCCCGCGACTTCGCTCACGTGATCTTTAGTTTATTCAATGTATCTCACAGGATAATTTATCGGAGATAAAAGTATTCTACATGTTAATCCAGATCATATTCTATATCTATGCAAAATTTCATCCAAATCCGTTTAGTATTTTTTGCGTGAAAGACTAACAAACATCCATCCATACTTACAAAATTTCGCATTTATAATATTAGTAGGATTTGCTTGCGAATACGTTAACCTTATTTGATAAGAATGATAAGTAGTTGTATTTTATTTACAAATCATGTCAACAAGAAAGGCGATAAAGATAATTACTATGCCCCGAGAAAAATATGATCATTTTCAAATAAAGTGCTTTAAGAAATTGTAGTCTTGATTCAGTTGTAAAAATGAATATCAATGGAGCTCATTTCTTATTTGTAGCAGTATTAATTAAAAGTGTCCAAAATATAAATATGAGTGCTAAAGTAACTGTACAGGCTGAAAATAATAATACAAAACATGATGTTTTCGTTTTAAAAGGAAATAAGACTGGCCTTAGTACAACAACTTTGCGTGATACTAATAATAAAGTTAATATTAATAAAAGTGTTAAGGATTTACATCAAGTGATAACTACAGATAATATTAAAAGCATTCCGAACAACACTGCTTTGTATGATGCAGACGTTACCAAAGACGAAATGATCAATGCGACTGAAACCAAAATTGATAAAAATCGAAAAATAAAGATCCAAAACGTTACTTTAGAAACAAATAGACAAGGAAAACATATAATAAGAGTAGGTTTGTGTGCAGAAGGATATGTGAGGGTGGGAAATCTGTGCATAAAGGAAAGTGATTTGTGATTATAATTTAAGTAAAAAGTGTTAACGTTACAAATAAATCGTTTTTATTTAAATGTTTTATTTAACTTGCAATGTATGTATGTAATTTGTTCGGGTGGAATCTTTGAACTCAAATTTGAAGTAAATAAACTAGTACCTACTTATTGATTTATGTAAAATCTGCTAAGATAAAATTAATAAAATTTCAATTAATTAAATATTGATTATCACGACAAGCTTTTATGACCATATAAGTTGTGTTTAATGAGTTCATAGTCAGCTTGTAAGTTCATAGTTAAAATTTAAAAGGTAAATTTTATTTTCTTCTTTTTAGAGCGTTTAAATAAAAGCTTTTTTTAAAAAGATTTTTTTTTGCTTTTAATTTTTATACATACCGTGAAATAATTTTGCATTAACACATTTTAATATGGTAGGAAATCATTTTTTTTCTCCAATAATTCTGGCTTATTTTTTATTGATTCTCTATAGAGTCGATATCAAAAGATTATTAAATGTCGGTTGATTGGATAAAAAAACAATAATGCAAAGGATGTTAAAAAATTAATTATTCTGTTTCTACAGATCCTAATTAATTTCCTAATAATATAAATTTTAAATAATTTGTGAACATTCTTCCAAGAACATCATCGTAATCTTAACAAAAAAAAAACACTTGTTGTACAACAGCTGATATTAATTGATTGGCGGTTTAGTATGTAAAAGTTTTTATTTGTGATTTCAATTATTGTAATATATACTGTATTTGACCAGTACGTAGAATCACACCCTAGATTGAGGTTTATTAATTAATTACGACTTAATATATAAATGATTTTGTAAGTTCCCAGTGGTCCCAAATATTGTAATAATTAAAGATAAAATCACTTGACTTCATGCATGAGACATATTGGACCCAAAAACATGAATCATTAAGATTTATTGATAATGCTTGATTTTTTTTCAAAATGGACGAATAATATGCCTGACAGTCACAAATACATTATTTGACTGGTAAATCCAATGATATCAACTATTGCACCATAAAAATTGTAGTCACGGTCGACAAAGTTATACTGTTTGTGGAACGGAACCCTAAAATTACGAAAAAAAACATTAGGTACCTCTAACTGAATAATTTTTATAATTTAATGTACTTTTGCATTGCGCCTTCAATTTAATCTTAATGTATGATTAGTACGGACAGTTAATTAAATCTTATGTTTATTGTTTAACATTATTATACTCGTGTGCGAGTATGTATCGGTTATCCTTATACATATAATTATATAGAGTTATAGCCACGCATGTATTAATATTTATAAAAGATTATTTAAGGAAGTGTCAATGTTAA
Organism: Anania fuscalis; assembly: GCA_950371115.1. Classification (NCBI taxonomy): domain Eukaryota; kingdom Metazoa; phylum Arthropoda; class Insecta; order Lepidoptera; family Crambidae; genus Anania; species Anania fuscalis. The sequence goes on from OX493344.1 coordinate 12,886,649, forward strand.
TCTCCCGTATTAGAGATGAATGCAAATTCCCTATGGAAACAAGGAAATAAAGTATTGTAGTGTTACACTCTGGTTTCATTTTATGAACTATGCATTGAGGAAACTAATTATTTAATTATAAGACATGGGTATACCACCGCAGGTGCTAAATGTACCTTATCAGAACTTGTGTAGGTAATAATCCTTAGAGTATTGTGTTATAAATATACAATGTGATATGAGCGGTACTTCGAACCCGTTAAGGCTGAGTTCGATACCTAATTTTATGGAAAATAATAATAATTTGGGGTCAAAACAAATCTGCAAAAATACAAAAATAAATATTTCTCAGTTTGACCCGTATGTTTAAATTTAAATATATAAATATTGGACAACATCACATACATTGCTCTGATCCTAAGGTAAGTAGCTAAAGCACTTGTTTTATAGAAACCAGAAACAACGACGGTACCACAACACCCAGACCCGAGCCAGTATAGAAAAGTTCGTTTTCTACATTGACCCGACCGGTGATCGAACCCGGAACCTCAGAGATGGCGGCGCCATTTAAAGTCCGGCGTACTCGCATCTCGGCTACGGAGGTCGTCTATTTATTTCGGAAATGATTTAATGTTTTTTTTTCTAGCCGACAAAACCTGAAACATCGGAAATGAAGTTATTAGTCAGTTACTCTGTTCTTTTAACTATCGTTTGGTATTTATTTCATGTTTTTACGATACATGAAAAATAGGTTATTGTTCAAGAAAACGGGTTCTAATAAGTAGGTTCTCAAACTGTACTTATTTATAAGTATGAGCGCGCAGGCTAGCCTAAATTTCCAATACCGATAAGTTTTTTTGCATTAATACCGCCCGATTCGACATTTGTGTTTTGTTTGTAAAACCTTTATATTATTTTGTGTAAAAAGTTTCATCTTCTATTTAATCTTTACGAGTTTTGAAGACTAGTTAAGTACTGCAGTAATTTGCCTTGGACGCAAGGGGTCCCGGGTTTGGGTCGATGTTCAGATTCCTTCAGAAAAAGATATACGAGTAATTAGTACTTCGCTTGCGTGATCTTAAGTTTATTCAATGTAACTCACAGGACCATTTATCGGAGATAAAAAAGTATCCTATATGTTAATCCAGATCATATTCTATATGTATGCAAAATTTCATCCAAATCCGTTCAGTAGTTTTTGCGTGAAAGAGTAACAAACATTCATCCATATCTACAACTTTCGTATTTATAATATTAGTAGGATTCTTAATTGGATCGTGTCTGAGTGCTAACTCTACCTTTATCACCACAAATTATCTGGTACTTCGTAACACGATGTGATTGCCTTACTTTGAGTCTTCCTATCATTAGAACCTATCATTATTAGTGTCTTCATCATCATAAGCCTTTGGAAGAACATCATCATAATCATTTCAGCCTATTGCAGTCTACTGCTGGACGTAAGACTCTAAAGAGCTAGATTTCCTGCTTTTTTCATCTAGTCACTGCAGCCACCTTCCTAAGGTAGTCGGTCCATCGAGGTGGAGGCGTCGTGCACTAAGTTTACAAAGGGCTTCTCCACTCGAGAACCAACTCTTAAATATTTATTTAAAACTCACTCCTTCCGCCACGGCTTTTCCAAGCTCATTTTCCAAAAGTGCCATGACAAGTTGACAACATTGCTTACCCAAATATGTCCGTTAATATCCAAATTTCGTAATGTGTCGGTGTCTGCAATTAGTGTCGTGTATGCTGCAGCTGCAGTGTCCGACAGACGCGACACAATGATTAATGCGACTCATATGCGATAATGGCTTCTGCAATCATTTTGAAGAAACAAATTCGTTTTATTTTAGTTATACATAGAACCCTAATAATAATCAATAGCGGCCTTACTACAAAAAGATAGACTAGTGTTGAACACGTGTTGAACACCTGTTTACAGATAAGTCACCCAATTTGAAATGTTTGTTAGTAATATGTCTCGAATGTCAGATGTCAACATTTTAAATTGGTTGATTAATTTTAGACAAGTGTTTAACGCTAGTCCATCTTTTTTGTAGCAAAGCCATAGATGTTTAACATAAAAATTATATGACTCTAGTTACGTATGGTTGTTTTGGGGATAACTTACACGAATTTATTTATTCAAAAGTCTAATTTCTGATCGTTTTTTATTTGGTTAGCATTATCAGAGTCACGTTTTATTTATTCCTTAACGGCAAAGAATATTTAAAAAAAAAAAAAACTGCAACAAATTTAAATATTTGTCAAGATTTTAAAAAAAGAGTTTATAAGGACAAACTAAACGTGTATTTTCTGTACAACCATAGGATTTTTACTAATGCAAAGCATTAAAACAAAACTAATAACTTAACTTGCAAATCTTTGAAATTACGAAACTAACGTAATATTTTTTTATGATTTCTATATTGCTCCATAAACACATTAGCTTCCTTGAGTTTGACTAATGTACGTTGATTCAGAATCAACCAAAAACTAATCAATTTAAGTCTCATTACCTTGCATACTATTAAAGATTAATCTCCAAATGCGTATCTCTTATTCACAATTTGTGGTGCGAGTCGTGGGCATGATATTATTCCGTGAAGTGATAAGCAGTCACAACACAATGGTCAATGCCTTTAAAGCATAAATACTAATCGCATTAATGGGTTTGCCTCCTCAGCTATAGCAAAGGCTATAGTATAATTACTTTTAAACTTTCGCGTTGCATAATTTAAAACTCAATGAAACGGGAATTAACGAGATCATAATTTAGGTACAAAATGTTACCTCTTTTGCCTGACGTTTCGATCGGGTTACACCGACCGTGGTCACAGGCTGACTGGAACAGCGATGTCTTCACTCCGTATGAGAGGCAGATTCTTCATCTACCCTCATAATATTATTTTCACGCCAAGTACCGTCACACACTACACTCACTGTGTCCCTATTCTGCACACTAACCGCCGCGTCCGTATTCAGGTGAGAACTCGATCGCGAAACAAAACGAGATTGTTTATTTTTAATCACTGGATTCCATGTCGCGGATAATTTACAAATTTTTGAAAATTTTAGTCTATAGTATAATTGTGAAAGTTGAAAATGGAACCTTACATTTTAACTTAGTGTTAGTGATTGCTCGTCAAGTGACATGACTGCATGTGCACATCTCAACGTAACATTATGTTAAATTGAGTGAATAAAATGGTACTAAATAAACAAATAAGAGGCATACACACTGTCGTCAGTGAAACGTTACATTACTTTTTAAAGTAAGTAATAAACAAGGATTTAGAATGAAGGCCACGCACCGGTAAGCGCTGCATAGAACTGCTACCCACAAGATAAATGATGCAAGTTTCTGGCCGCTTCTAATCAGCCATCCTATAAATCATTGGAAGTGGTCTACATGTAGCAGTGTGCGTCCTATGACTGAAATGATGATGATAAAGCAATGATCAGATACATTCCATACGCGGCACACCTTTAGCGCAAAACATGCAAGACACGCATGCTTGAGCATAAACACGTGCATATAGTCTCCTTAACAGCTTTACTTCTTACGCCGTTCTTTGATTTGTCGGCACAGCAGCGGTGCGACATCAGCATGCTCGGTATACGCGGTACAGAAAGTATGGCGCTCGCGCATACCGAGCCAATCAGGAACGCTCCATTGAAATATAGGCGCTCGGTAAGCTTTCTATACCGCGTGTACCGAGCACGCTGATGTTGCGCCGCGCGCTGCTGCGCCGACAAATCAGAAAACGGCCTTAGTAAACACAAAAAAGACACCCTTTTTAGAATGAGTTTCTTGGCTTACAGTAAGCAAACAGTCCGCACTTAGTAATACTAGCGAGCGGCACGCCTATGTATTCACCAGATCTATACGTACTAAAGCACAAATAAATCTTTAGAAGGATAGTTTATAGGTACCAGCATAATCAATAGAAATTAACTACGATTTCCCAGAAAGCAGCCAAGGACGGCGCTTAGTCAGCCAGACTTGCTATGTGACTGACTGTAATGGCACTTCAGCCATAGTGACCGGTCGTCAAGTGACATTACTGCACTATGTTGTTGTAGCTGCACTGACGTAGCAGATGCGCCAGACAGATTGATTGATCCCGCTCATACACATTGAATTATCAGCCCGTTATGCGACTGAGTCTGATTTATTTAGATATTAGTCGGTTTGTGGGATGCTTTGGAGTGTAATTCTGTTTAATGCTGAGATAAATGTTTAATAAGATACTATTTTAGACTTAGGCTCGCCATAAAGCAGCGTAGATAAGTCTTTCTATTAAAAGTCCTTTTACTTTTATGCTAAGAAACACACAACATGTACAGTTGTGCGAGCTGGAAACGTATTTTTGAAGCATCTGTATACCAATTACGAGTAGTAATAAGAAATCACTTAAGCGTTTTCGAATTCGTGGATTATTTTTATACGATTCTTCTAATCGAATGCGAGTTGGAATTCGATTTCTTCAAAAATATATTGTAATGTTTCCTATTCGCATACCGCTTCGTCTGTGTTTGTGCCTGTTGTACAACCTAAACAGAGTGCAGGCAACACACAGTGTGTGACCCGATAGTAATTAAAGTGGTTACATGATGAGTAGCGGTTAAGTATTATTATACAACATCATTTTTTGTTTATACGAAAGCCGGTCAGATATTTTCATTTTCAGAATCAGTATAAAAAAACTGATGACCTTAAATTAAACTTACGAAGTTACAAGCTTTTTGTGTTGCCTAGTTGTCCACGCGCATAGACAACCTTACCGCGCGCGGCACTTTTGTTGCTAAGTCAAAATATAACATGAATTAAAAAAAAAAATAATTTAAAAAACCTAAAAACCCGACTGCGTAAAAAGTGAACTTAAGAGATGAAAACAAGATTTTAAGAATCAATTTTTTGATTTTTTTAATTAATTTATTTTATTTTTACTTTTTAGTTTGTAGTGTTCTACTACTACTACTTTTCAATGAACTATAAAGCCTTATTTGTAACTCTTCAATGAGAAAAAAAAAGGTTTTTAACTCGAGTAAGTAGTATCTAAAATCGGTTTTTCCCGTTTAATTCATGTACCAATAGGAATTTTGGGAAATAACATACCCCTTGTCACTCCCACAATTTAGACGAATCTATCAATATTATAAAAGTATAATATATCAATATTATATCCGTTAAACGGTTAAGGATGTAGGGCGTGCCAAAAAAATGGACATACTTACATACATACATACAACATACATACGCTCGAAAAACATAACCCTCGTTTGGCAGTCAAAAAATAATGTTTTATAATCTTTATATTTTACCGCGTCTAAGGTCTGCCTAGACATATCTCTGATATCATGTGATTTTGTGTAATTTCTGTCGTGTTAGTTAATATAAATACCTCTAAGTAATCTGAAGTTAGTTTGTTCATATTTTACAGTGCCAAGAAATAAAGTGGTCTACAAACGCTCCGTCTTGACATGCGTTGTGCTAAAAGCGCAAAATTATCCGATTTTGATGTGGCTCCCATAAAAAAAGTTTATGTATTTCAGCAGGTGATCACGTTGTCTTAGGGAGTGTCCTATTAGTTTGTACATCTTGTGCACGCCTATTAAAAACGATATCCTTCGTCACGTTTTCGGTATTTCCAAAATAAAAATAACAATTTAAATAATAATTTTCAAGATTCTCAAACGAATTTATAATTTAATAAACAAACAACACTTACAACTTCAATATAGCTTCGTTTCAATTTATTCCAGGTCTGCGTTTTCTAAGAGGCAAAAGTAGGTAATAAGCTATTATTTATGCAAAGTAGGCAAATGAGCTGGACCCATTGAGGTATCTCTAGTGCATTATACCTCAATGGCTGAACCCTTTTAATTTAATCGCCAAGAGACAAGACTGTTTGTGTTGTTCAAGGTTTGGCTATGTGGACTTTCTTTGACCTGTTTCGTCGTCGGCAAAAAATACAATGTTAATTTATTCATTAAACCTTCAAAGCGCAAATAGAGATTAAATTAAAGGCTAATGACATTTTTTGAGTAACAGAATCTTCACAATTTATTCATTGTCAGAATTTAGAAGGCCGCTGCTCATAGATTAAGCTAGCTGCCTTGGGCTGTATGCGTCTAGCAGCTTCCCTTGACTAGGTCGTCAGTCCAACGAGTGAAGGTCCAGCCCACGCTGCGACTTCTATTCCTGCCCCCAAATATGATATATAATACATGGCCGCCATCTTGAACTTTTATCGAAACAGTGAGTAAGTGAGTGTATCGAAGGTGTGGTGCCGTAACTGTCATGCTCGCTGTTTCGATAAAAGTTCATATTTTTACAGTTGGGTGTCGATAAATCGCTATTATCATATTATATCGTGTTTTTTTAGTCATGCTAGGGAGGCTGGTCGCAGCTAGAAGACCTAGCTTCTAAATTGCGTGCCCAACAGGGTCCATAACACTGGTCTCGAATCGTTTTGTAACATCTATGTACATAATGGCTTTGCAATCAATTATTGAGTATTGAGACCTTTCTTCTCGTACGGCTGTTAGCTCTGCGAAAAAATGGCTAGGTACTTAAGCTTTGCATTTTTAACCGACTTCAAAAAAAAGGAGGAGGTTCTCAATTCGTCTGAATGTTGTTTTTAAGAGTTGTTGACATAGATTGTTTTACGGATATGCCGATGACCTTCATAGCTGAGAGATCCCCGGATTCGATTCCCGGTCGGGGCAATGTAGAAAACGTACTTTTTTATTGTCTCGGACGGATCTGGGTGTTGTGGTACCATTGTTGTTTCTGGTTTCTATAACATAAGTGTTTTAGCTTATTTAGCTGCCCTAAGATCAGAGCAATATCAGTGATTTTCTCTAATGTTTATAAATATTTTTATCCTCATATCGGATAACAGAATTTAACCGTTGATTATTATTTCATGCATGAATGTTTATTTAAAACTCGACTTACAGATACTCTTTCAAATGCCCTTTAAATAAATAGAACTCGTCAAAACAAATCATTTACTATTATAGTAGCCTTACCGCAAGGCTCCAGAGATGAAAACCCAACTCTAAACTGCTATAACTCATCAACATCATTGTACATTTTTGTTTTTAGCAATTCCATGCACGGTTTAATTGAAGATAAATAACACTTGAAAAAAATCATCGACCTCAGGTGGGACTCGAACCCGTGGGTTCGAGTCCCACCTGAGGTCGATTGACTATTAGTTGCGATGGGACGTGTCCCATCGCAACCAATAGTCAAATATTTGTAAAAATATTTCTATAGGGTGTTGACAGTAGTATACTACTCAGTTATACATATTATAACTACAACATTGATCAGAATACGCTGGCTTTGACAGCGATAAAAAACACTTGAGGAATTTCATCTTGTCACGTGACGTCCTCGGTAGCTTAGTTGGTCAAAGCACTCGCCCGGTATGCGATGGGACGTGGGTTCGAGTCCCACCTGAGGTCGATGATTTTTTTCAAGTGTTATTTATCTTCATCAACATCAATTAATGTCAGAGATAGCTGAGAAAACTAGCTAAACGGGGGTGGATCGATTAAATAAGCACCGCCCGATTAAATAGGTTTAACAGTAGGTCATCTGATACAATATTTCGAGCGATCGTAGACGACAAAAGTAAAATAAAAATACGAGTATAATTTTCTTTTTAGGGTTAAGGCTCCGGTGTCCGTCTGTAACCAGGCAGTATCTCATGAACCGTGATAGTTAGACAGTTGAAATTTTCACAGATGATGTATTTCTGTTGCCGCTATAACAAGAAATACTAAAAAACAGAATTATATAAATATTTAAGGGCGCTACCCATACAACAAACATGTTTTTTTAAATATTTGTATAGAAAGTGTTAAGGGTAAAACCCAAAATAAAGCGCTCCTTAAGGCGCTTTGCAGTCGGCGGAGAGGGCCGGGCCGGTCAATTTCACCGCGAACGATAGCACGAAGGGAATCCTATACTACCAACGCACACGGAGGACAAAAAAACCGCGCCGCAGGTGCCCGGCGGACACTGTCGGCGCGGCGGTGTGCTTAGTGTTCGCGGTGAGGGCAGCCGCGGACATGGACGGGCAGACGCGGTCTTTATTGCTTCGCGGACAGACCGGCCCGGCCCGCCCTGCAAAACGCCTAAGAGTTTAAAATATTGACCCAGTCACTCTAAACTCTAAAAGTAGGTACATTGATTCCGCCAGTTACCAAGCATGTTTCTACCATATCGCTCCGCTAACCTCCGCTTAGCCTCTCCGCAAAAACATTATACTAATTCCATTTTGTTTTAAACGCCATATTTTAACCCGACGCTTGCTTGTCATTAGTAGAATGTGATATCTTTCAACGGCGATGTAAACCCCTACTCGCCGTGTGTTTGGATTAACGAAATCGTTCTATGGTCAGCAAAAAAATTAAAAGGCTATTTTATTTTTACACATATTTAACTACAAATACAAAACGCCAGACACCTCCAATTATCATGGTCTCGACTCTTGAAGTAAATAATAAATAATTAAATTCTTTATTTATAGAGATACGGCGATAAAAAACACCACTATCTATAAAAACCGGCCAAGTGCGAGTCGGACTCGCGCACGTAGAGTTCCGTACCATTTTCTATAAAAACGGCAAAAAAATCACGATTGTTGTATGGGAATTATTATAAATAAATGATTATTGTATCCTGTTAAGTTATTTGTATAAGTTTAGTTGTTGTTCTAGCGGCAACAGAAATACATCATCTGTGAAAATTTCAAATCTCTAGCTATCACGGTTCATGAGATACAGCCTGGTGACAGACGGACAGACAGACGAACAGCGGAGCCTTAGTAATAGGGTCCCGTTTTACCATTTGCAAAAAAATTTTAACATTGGCAAAAAACACGTTTGTTGTATGGGAGCCCCCTTAAATATTTATTTTATTCTAGTTTTTAGTATTTGTTGTTTTAGCGGCAATAGAAATACATCATTTGTGTAAATTTCAACTGTTTAACTATCACGGTTCATGACAGCCTGGTGACAGATGGACGGACAGACAGACAGACAGACGGACAGCGGAGTCTTAGAAATAGGGTCCTGTTTTAAACATTAGGTACGGAACCCTAAAAACGATGTAGCAGAAGTAAAGGCGACAACGCCAAAGTATAGATAACGAAATTCCAAAGTAGCATTAGCACTAATGTTTACAGTAAGACATTACTGTCCTGTCAGTGGCGTCAACCAGAACACCCAGGCTCAAGCCAATTTCGATAAGATCTTTTTTCTGTATTGGCCCGAACCGGAAATCTAATATTTTTGTTTACCCCGCCACTACAAAAATCAAATTTAATACGCAAGTTTAGTTTTTATTTTGTAAATCTCTCTGGTTTTGGTAAAAATCTTTAGTTTTATGAGCACAACTTTTTTTCAGAAATAAGGCTGGACTTTTTGTAGACGGATAAAATATATTATATTGCTAATTATTTTAATGTTTGCCTCCTTTCTTAAAAGTGGAGCCGCCTATTTAAATGATTCTCCAAAAAAACAAATATGCAAATAAACGGAAAAGCATTCTATCTCTGCCTTTGATAATACCGCTTTTGGTAATCAATCACAGGTTTTTACACGACTTGTACTTAATTTTCTCTCAATTAATTTATCCTTGTCAACTTAGCTTTTCTTCTGACGGTACAAAGTTCTTTAATGAAAATTAATTGCTGGTCATAATACTGGCTATACGTATCAATTTTGCTGATGCTACATGACTGTTGTGTGGATAAATTGGATTAGTAAGGTAATTTACATTTAAAAAAAAATTGTTGCGTTTTAGCGTTCCGTGCTCGAGTTAGAGCTCTAATACTTTAAGGTAAGGCTCGACCGAGATCTCGGTCTCGGTCTCGGCATTCTCGGCTACAATTCCAGCCGAGAACTCGGTCTCGGTTCTCGGCTGAAAATCGCCGAGATTCTCGGTCATAACCGAATATTTCCGTCGCTTTGTGTCACTGCGTAGCGTGAGCGATCTGTCGATTGTTATTGGTCGGCTGGCGGCAGGCGACGGCGGGGCTTTTTGTTTTATTTTCATATTTTTTTTACTATTTCTCTATTCTCGGTCTCGGCTCTTTGTCTCGGCTCTCGGTCTCGGCCGAGATTTAATTTTTTTCTCGGTCTCGGCCTAGAACAGAAATCCATTTTAGAGGGTCGACCTAAAATTGATTTCTGTTCTAGGCCGAGGCTGTTCACTTTGAGGTAACTTAAATTAAAATATTTAAATATTTTTTATCATTATCCGTTTTTGTTATCAGTTCTAAAGCCTAAACTTTGTGGGCCTTAATACAAAAACGATAGACGAGGTTTAATTAAATACTGTCTAAAGATGATCCAAACAATTTTAAGTGTATGTTAACTTTGCTAAACATATCTGAAATGGTAAGATTATAAATGGGTTTGCTATTCCTTAGACATTGTTAAAGGCTCATCCATATTTTTTTTACAGTTAGGCCCTGCACTCATTGAGAGCAAAACCTTAAATCAAATAATTTAAGTTATAAAATAGATAGGTACGCGTATCATTGCCAAATATCCTGACTTTATAAAATCTTCGCAGAACATGTTCCATACAAAAGAGCATTATTATAAGGAAACCGATTCCTTCGAATGTCTGCGGAATAATATTTTGATAAGAATCATTCAATTACACTCTACGATCCAATATCCCACCTTTTCATTTCTATAAGGATTTTGAAGGATATTTCTTGAATTAGATTTGAGTGAGGGCAGTCGTTCAAATTCTTTAATAAATTCTATGGATGTGGTCTAAGCAGTTTAGAGGAAGCGTGAGAGGGATTACCTGACTTTTATCTTCTTATTACTTAAAAATACATTTAAGCCAAGTAAAATTAAGGACTGATGGGGCGAAAAGGTTTTTGCATGGAGGACACGTACCGGCAAGCGCAGCGTAGGACGTCCCACAAGGTGGACAGGCGGCCTGGTTAAGGTTGCAGGAAGCCGCTGGATACAGGCCGTCTCCAACCAGCCAGTCATTGGGGCCTATCTTTAGCAGTGGACGTCCTACGGCAAAAATAAGGATAATGAAGCTAATTTGAATAGTTGTTTACCTCGGGCAAACATTGCAGTTTGATGAAAACAATGAGAAATCAGAAATGACGAAGGTATTACACCCAGACATTATAGAAGCTTTTATTAATTACTTTTAAACTTTCGCGTTGCATAATTTAAACTCAATGAAACGGGAATTAACGCGATTATAATTTAGGTACAAAATGTTACCTCTTTTGCCTGACGCGACGTTTCGATCGGGTTACACCGACCGTGGTCACAGGCTTTTCTACATTGACCCAGCCGGGAATAGAACCCGGGTCCTCAGAACTGGCGTCACCAACCGGCTGGCCTCTGTTATGCCTCTGTGGTAGTCAAACTGCTACGACCAAGTTGGTGAATTTATATCTTTAAATACGTTTGCTCTTGTAACTTGAACCGTTGGAAATTTGTGGTAATGGTATATTTTTATTCGTTCCCCAATAGATAGGGGGTGGTTGATTGAATATTGGTACTGTACTAGGGTGGGATCCGTAGCATTATGATATTTATTATCTTTAAAAACCAATATTCGATTTGGTAGGTCCCACTAATGTAGGATGTGAATTTGTGAGAATGTTTGGATGTTTGTGACTAAATCACGCGTAAACGGCTTCGGATGAAATTTTGCACACATATAGAATATGATCTGAATTTACATATAGGATACTTTTTATCCCGATTTAATGTTCCTGTGGGATTTTTTATTTTACTAGTGGAATACCAAACATCTTGTAGTTCACGCAACGAAGTTGCGGAGTTGCGGGCACAGCTAGAACTCCATAAAGGACACTGGCGGTATCTAAATTTAATTTTTAGCGTATTTTTTTCATAGCCTAAGTACCTATTTATATGAATAATTTATACGTTGGACTTAATGCCACTTGGCATTTTCTGTCAGTCGACAATTGGGCTAAACTGAAATGAAATTTTGCCTATGTTAGCTTGTTTGCAGTCAATAGAGTCAGATGTCAGTCAGTTATTTATTCTTTATTGCACGACACGTACTTAGTATTGGCAAATTAAATGCCTAAAGGCAATGTTTTAACTTTGGTTAAATCTATAATTAGGTATTCTGTGTAGTTTTCTGTCTGTTTAGAGTATTACATCTTACTACAAGCAAAGTCGAAGTATTTTTTTGTGTAATATAAAATATATACGCCTATATTTGGCCAAGAATAAAACAACATTTGACGACCTCCGTAGCCGAGAGGCGAGCACGCCGGACTGTATATGGCGCCGCCATCTCTGAGGTTCCGGGTTCGATCCCCGGTCGGGTCAATGTGGAAAACGAACTTTTCTATATTGTCTCGGGTCTGGATGTTTTGCAGTGGCGGGCATTGGTTTTATTTCGAGGTAGGCAGTAGGTACTTACTAATGTGTTTTATTGATGAAAATCAGTGGTTTTCATCAATAACACATATTTGTAAGTTACATACACATTGGGCAGTAGCTAACTAATGTGTTTTATTTCTGAAAATCAGCGGTTTTCATCAAAAACACACATTTGTAAGTACCTACTGCCTACCTCATTTCATTCATCAGGTAGGCACTGCCTAATTGCCTATATGCACCGCACGCCCCTGGTGTTGTGCTACCGTCGTTGTTTCTGATTTCTATAACACAAGTGCTTTAGCTACTTAACTTAGGATCAGAGCAATGTATGTGATGTTGTCCAATATTTATTTATTTATTTAAAAAAAATAACAAGTTTTCGTTAAACTCAACTACTAATGAATATTTAAATAAATATTTTTATTTTCAATTGTTACATTTTAAAAGTTCTTTTGTAATATTTTATAATAATTATTATTGTAGTAATGTTACAGAGTCAAAAAGCTTTTAAGTGTAACTTACTAAATGTGTAAAACTACATTATTTTAATAATAGAACTTTGATCGCAGAAAAGCGGAAATTTAAGAGGATTGTGTAGTGCTGATACGTGTCGCGAGTAGGTATTTGCAAAAATTATATCTGGTTTACGCAACTCTGCCTCCATCCTCCCTCGTGCGATTGAGAGAGTTGCAGGTCCTACTGAAATATTGTTTCGGGCGATAACGTTTCCTCCCTAAATCTTTACGAAATGAGGCAATTTTGTTGTCATTCGATTCAAAACACCTTAATGTAAGTCTGTACGGTTGTTCTCTTTTAGTTATTTGGTTTAGTTTAACTTAAATAAATTAAAACGCTCGAGGTAGTTTTTTTAGTAAAAAATATGGATATATTTAGATGCTTATTTCTTTTGTTTTATGCAATATTTCTTTTGATTAAAAGCTTACGGCCATACTTATCCAATATATCAACAACATGTTAAAAAACGTATCGCTTTTTGTATGAAAATTTACAGCTACACAATCCTCTTAACTATACAACTAATTAATTTTAACACTTGACTAATGAAGCCGCAATTGCGATCTAAATTAAATAGCAGTAGTTTACAATTAGCAGATTTACCTAAGCACATAAATAGTAAATAATATATATATATCCTATCTACAAAACCGGATTACATAATGAGCATCGCAAACATAGTAAGTTTTCCTTATTATTTTCCGCGTTCCGAATGGATTTCCATATTTTACATTGCATATAATAAATAATGGACATATTCACATAAATGACATAGCTCTGTATTATTAGAGGTACGTACCTAAAGCAATTGTGTTATATAAAGCAGAAACTATGATGTACCACAACACCCAGACCCCAAAACAATAATATAGAAAAAAACTTTTTTATATGACTCGACTGAGAACCGAACCCGGAACCTCAGAGATGGCGACGCCAAGTCCGGGTGCTTACTTTACGGCTACGGAGGTTGTCAAACAACTAGCCAACACCAATTATTGTTATCACGAAGTAAGTTTGAGTTCAGAAATCCCAGACAATGTTTTTTGCCCGGAGCATAAACTGACCCAAACCACTATCACTAAGCCAATCAGTATTTTCTTTACTACTACTTAACTTTCACTTAAACTACTTAGGTACAACACCAAAAATATATCATCTTTATCATATTATTATCATCATTTCCCCTGTGACTTCCAGATTGGCCGGTTGGAAGCGGCCTGCATCCAGCAAATCAAGAATATACAGGCTGTATAAAAGAATAGGACACTCCTTAAAACCACGTGATCAGCTGGTCATATACAACAACTTTTACTATGGGCGCAACATCGAAATCGAGAATTTTATTTTAGCTGGTCCATACAAACTTATTCGTATACCTCGATGGTAATTTCTAGAGCATGTGAAAAAATGTTCATGATTTCGATGTTGCTCCCCTAGAAAAAGTTGTTGTATATCAGCAACTGATCACGTGGTTTTAATTAGTGTCCTATTCTCTAGTACACCCTGTATAATTATCTATCATTCTTTTGAATATTAAATTATCTGTTTTTACGACCTACGTAGCACACCGGACTTGGCGTTGCCATCTCTGAGGTCAAAGCAAATCAAATCAAATATTTATTTGCAAGAATACAGTTTTACACTAAGGTCTTATTATATTTTGGTAAGTCATTAGTATTCTGCCTGCAAGCAGACGCTGTGTCGGGTGCTATTGCCGGTCTGGTAGATGTAGAAAAAGAAGTTTGCCTATTACCAAACTTGTTTCGTTTGTTTTAACCCCCGACGCAAAAAGAGAGGGGTGTTATGAGTTTAACGTGTCTGTCTGTGTGTGTCCGTGGTATCGTAGCTCCCAAGCGGATGAACCGAATTTCGTTTAGTTTTTTTTGTGTCATAGATAATTTCATCCCGTGTGTCTTAGCCATGTTTCATGAAAATCTGTTCAGTCGTTTGAAGATCATCAGCTCTTTAATATTTGATGAAAGGAATTTCAAGTCTGGGTTTTTTTTTAATTTTATTTTATTTTATTTATGTTAGGATCAGAGTAAAGGTATGAATCTGTGATAGACAGATAAAAAAAATTGCCTAACAATTCTACCACTATCCCTTGTGTACATAGGCCTAAAATAATTAATGACAGTACCTGCATTTCACTATATCACATCTATTGTTGCTTTCAAAGTTTCTGAATACCTATTAATCTTACTATTCATCAACTTATTCACTAACTCAAAATAGCTATTTATTACCTGTCAAAACTCTAGTGGATTATTACCAAAATATTAAATAACTTAATAAAGCCGCATTAAGTAATTCTTGTAACGTTATCCGAGTCCCGTTTGTGTAAAAATAAAATATAAGTAACTCAGTCTTAGACGTGTTCGGAATAATCGTGTTTGATTGATTGCAGGGGCGGATTATCAACTGGTGTGGAAAGGATCAGTCCTTGACAATAGGAATTGCTATAAAAATGGAATTAATCGAGTTTTCGCCGAAAAGACATTCTAGACGTCTTAGAAATTAAACAATTGCGGAATGAAGGAGGCAACCTACTTTTATTAATCTCAAATGTAATGTTATTTCTGAGAGAATAGCAATTTAATTGCCTATGACTAAAGTAATAGAGGTTTGCGAGGTACAATGTTAGAAATTTTGGGGTTTTTATTAAATAGATAGTGTAAATTCGTATCGACCCTGTATAGAAAAAAAAACATTGTAAGTATGTTTGTATGTCGTGTGGTGCCGGCACGTTAAAAGAATTGCACCACCCCTTCTCTTCCTATGGGTGTCGTAAGAGGCGACTACAGGAGAATCGCCACAAGAAGACGGGCAGCAGCGTCTCCTCTCCACCATTGGCCAAACTGCGATCGCCAACCCGCCTGCCAAGCGTGGCGATTATGGCAAAATCCTCCTTTTGGAAGGCCTGTGTCCAGCAGTGGACTGATATAGGCTGGTGATGTAAAGTATGTTTGTCCTTTATACACTCCTTTTTTTCTTAAGGAAAATGCTTTACGCATACCACACCGTCAGCGGGGGCAGCTGGGGGTTATGTGGGACTCCGGACCTCAGAATGAGGCCCGTTTACCCACTAAAAACCTGACCAATAGGCGACCATCATGGTCGCCTTTAAACACTCTTAAACTATATTTTATCCGAGTATAACCAGTATAACCTTAATGTACACTCTGTAAAAAACATGTGTAATTAACTCTGTATGGTATATACCATAGATAATCTATGATGACAAAACTTCGTAAAATGAAGATTTTTTATGTAAACTGAAGACCGCACGAGTATTAAAAAATATGTATGTGTATGTAGATAGGCGGAATATAACAATTAATCACATAAATTCTTTAAAAGTTTATATTCAGGACCCCGGCCAGCGGTAACGCTGTTAGCGCTCCCAATTCCCGATATAAATTGTGGAAATTCGGATCTAATTATAATTTTAAATCATGATTGAGTATTCTAATGAATACACAGGAGAATGTACACAGTTATTTTCATTCCATTCCTCTCTATTTACGTACTAAAATATAACATAATGTACCCTTAACATGATCATCAATACAAATTAGTTTCACTATTTTAATTGATGCTCCATACAATATCAGCGTTTAATCGATGTTACAATCTGATTAACACAATCACCTCCTTTAGTAACCTTTACTGAAACTATCATTATGTACCTATAAGGTGGCACCATTGTACTTTAAATTAAAGAAACTCAAGAACTCTTAAATGTTGAAAATCAAAACTCATAAAAAATATATTTATTTAAAAAAAAAATACAATTAGTTTGACAAAAGTTGTTTTAACGACATTATATGAAGGCAAAAAAAATGTTTACTTATCTCTTAGAAATATGAATAAATAAGTTTTATTTGAGAATAACAATGGTTTTATCTTTAAAAAACCGTGTTTGTCGTTTTTATATTCAGACAACGTTGTTAGACTTGCAAAAAAGTCAAGTACGACTCTTATTGCAGTAATGCTTCAGTTCGATGACTTTTAATGGCGTATTGGAATCATAGACTTAGCATTTGCTACGTTGGAATGGTGTTTTGACATAAGCAAAGTGACGATTTCGATTACCGGTTTCGGTCACTTCTTAAAAATTTGAATTGGCGCTGATATAAGAAAAATAACTATACTTGAAAAAAATATTATTTCACCTTCTAAAATAAGGATGTTAACCATACTTCGAAACCATAACAATTAGCATAGCATTAGTACGTCGGGCACGAATTGATTTATTAAGATTGGACTTCTTTTTTGTTTCCCATACATGTAGCAAGATTAATCCCTTTTCTTTGTAAACATGATATTGGGCTACAATTGCTGCAAAGGCCAGACCAACTTCGTCAAAGGCTTGGGCCGGCCAGTGTTTATGATACTATAATAGATGTAAGCGGAGCGAGCAGAGCGCACGCTGCGCTGAGCAATGGGCATTATCTAATTTGCGATTAGCTCTGACGAGCGGACACACAGTCGCTCAGGTTGGAGAACCTTAGTTGCAATAATTACTTGGGAAGTAGGTAAAGATTAAGCGTAGAGAAATTCGAAAAACATAATCCTGGTTTGGCAATCGGGTAAAAGTAGGCCAAGTGAGGGTGTATTTACTTATCTTTTCGTCGTATTGTGTAGTTGTGCATATTGGTTAATATAACAATCTGTAACGCGGTTTAAACCCTTTAATCGCCTTTTAAATTATTAAGATGTAGTAAACCTAACACCATGAACTCTCAAAACAATCACAAAGCTGTTAAATCTGTCAATTTTGGTACGTCATTACATACAAAATTTGACAGATTTGATAATGTTTGACAGATTTGAGATTGTTTTAAGAGTTCGTGGTTACCGCCCAGATTACTTTAGAAGTTATTCTGCTCACATTCAATGAAGAAGTTTGTATGTAAGCATCTAAATCAGCTAATAAGAGGTTTCCCGTTTATGAATAAATAAATATCAATATTTGACAACATCAGATACATTGTACTCTGATCCTAAAATAAGTAGCTAAAGCACTGTGTTATAGAAATCAGAAAAATGGCGGTACCACAACACCCAGACCCGGGACAATATAGTCCGGCGTGCTCGCCTCTCAGCCACAAAGGTTGTCATATAATAGCATTATACTAATTACGGATAACCAGATTATACCCTTGATAAACATATCCCGGTCTTTTCTTTTACACAGCTGCGTCTAGTTGTAGTAAAACTTAGTTCTGTAGAACTGTAGTGTGTAGCGCCCAATGAAACTACGCAATTGAATAACGATATGGAAGTTCGATTATAATAAAATGTATGGGACGGGATTGACAAAAGCCGTCGTGAAATCACGTGGTGAATTGTCATCGTTATCAATGTTATCATACGTCTATCTTAACTTCGATTTTGTTTCGCTATGGAACAATTGCCACTTTTCTTAGCCTACTTGGTTCGATGTACAATCTGTTCGTGTGTAGTGCGTACGTACACTGGGCGCATTTCACGCTGGCTGCACAGATGCGCGCTTGACGCGTAATTTAATGCGCTAACGTGTTTGCAGCCGGGTCGGGCCGCGGAGGGTTGCATCGCTTCACGTGTGCTTTGCTGTGGCTTTACTCGCGATTAAGACATGGCATACTATAACTTCTTTGTCAGGTAAAACCTAAAGCTCCGGGTAAAGTTTAGTGAGCCACAGCTCACTTACCAGCTGCCTTAACTTTCCCAGTTTATTACAAACTGGTTAGTTCAACTTCATCAAGTTTTCCTTCGTATTTACGTCGGTGTAGTGGTGGAATTTTCCTTAAATTGTGTTCTGGGAAAATTTTTAGGTTCAGTAGTTTCAAAGATCAGGGTGAGATGGTAAATTTTTCATCTTCTTTCATAAATAAAATCAAAACTATTTCTTTTACAATAATAACAAAATATATTTGAAATCATCATAGTGAGCCCCACTGATCAAATAATACTACGTAGAGTGAGCCCTTTCATTTGATATATGACACAGTAAGGTTTGTCAAACTTTTTTTTCTAATTTGTATTCCGAAAGTGACCCTTATAATAAAATATTTATTTAATGTGCACATCTGTTTTTAACCGACTTCAAAAAAAGGAGGAGGTTCTCAATTCGTCTGAATGTTGTTTTTTTTTTAGTCATAGGATTACATCATCCTACCAAATTTCAACTGATTTGGTCCAGTAGATTCAGAGCAAATTGGCTGTGACAGACGGACGGACAGACAAACGCACGAGTGATCCTATAAGATTTCCTTTTTTTTCATCTTTTTTTCAGTGGCAACACATTATTTTACCATTTCTCTCCTACTAAGAGTCTGCTCAAAATCATCCCACGTCGGCTTATTTTCGCGAAGCAGATAGACACAGGAGTTTAGTGGTACAATTAGCATATTATTACTGATTCAGTAATTAAGATGCAAAACAAGACCGAACTTGGCCTAAGTATTCCCCCTTCTCCCACTTTGCTGTTGAGATACGAGTTATTAAAGATATGTTAAATTTTAATGGCTTTGGAAACTTATTTATAATTATTTGGCTAAAAATATTTATTAAGAGGATTTATGAAAGTGGTAGGGGTAACAGAAAAGATAAAAAGATTGTCTTGATACGACATGTGATGATAAGAGAAGAGTGGTTCGTGACGAGGAGTGTGAAGTTTATCTAAGAAATCTATTTTTATTTTTTATGTTGAAAAATAGGCTTCAACGCTACCAGTTTATTTTTGTAACCAATTTTCGTCTGACAGGTCTCTATTTAGTCTATACCACTATTGACATGATAATGAAATTGTGAATTGACTTCTCAAATTGATCAATTATTACCTAAAAGATCATAGTTTCATAAAGCCCTAATCAAAAAAACAATTAAGTAACACCAAAATCTTGAAAAATTATTCCTTTTCCATAGAAATTCGTTACTATGTATAAGTATGGACGACCTCCGTAGCCGAGAGGCGAGCACGCCAGACTTTAAATGGCGCAGCCATCTCTGAGGTTCCGGGTTCAATCCCCGGTCGGGTCAATGTAGAAAACGAACTTTTCTATATTGGCTCGGGTCTGAGTGATGTGATTGTGGTACCTTCGTTGTTTCTGATTTCTATAACATAAGTGATATCTAGGTACTTACCTTAAAATCAAGGAAACGTATGTGATGTTGACCAATATTTATTTATTTAATTATTTTTTTCTAAGATTTATATTTTAGTTCTAAAATAAGGTATTTAAAGACCATAAGCGGCCCTACAGATGTTTCTAGAGATCAAAAAAATATATTACAAAAGGCGCTGACAACACACCTACCTATTGTTCTCGAAGGAAGATCATTGTGTAACGAAAGTACCCGTCATGAATTTTACTAGACGCGTTCCCCAGCACTTCAGCCAAAAGCCAATTCAAAAAAGAAAAAAAGGTCTCTGAATTAACTCTAGCCGGCAATCGAAGCCGGGAAGACCACTTTTCTAAGGCCACTAAAGCAATAACTTATTATTTAAGATGAAATTTACATAATAACTTTTTGTTTTGTTTCGGGGCTAATGCTGTCATGTCCACATTATTTCTTACCTAGTAAATATCGAAAGGTAATTAATCAAAGTCAAGGCATGCCCCACTAGGCGTTAATTAGGACAAGCACAGACGCGCGACTAATATTTTTATACTCATAACCCGAATCTACTTAAAAACCTTTACAAACAGGCGAAACAAGCTAGTTACTAGCGAAAGGATATTTTTTTTCTAAACATCACTGTCATTTAAGTCATTTTAAGTTACCCTCAAGAAGCCTATAATAAACTTCTGGGCTACCCTAGTACTATTACATATTCTGTGGTTAAGCGTACCTAAGTAGCAGTCATTTTAGGCGTCATCGCTCACAGCGACAACCCTTGCAGAAGAAAGATTCACAAGTGGCGACCAGGAACTGGAAGATTCAAATTCAAATTCAAATGCGTTTATTGCAAATTAGGTGTATACAGAGATTCAGCAAGAACATGCCTCTTATCCGATGGATTGACGATAACAAGGTTGCGGACAGTTTCTAAATGCAAACGGCTCAAAACTGCTCTCTTTGGAGTTCAAATAGGGGAGGCCTATAACCAGTAGCAGCTAAAGTGGCAGTGGGCTGTGCTCATAGCACGTAGAACTGACGGCCGATGGGGCAGGAAGGTTCTGGAGGCCACGTACCGGCAAGAGCAGCGTGGGACGCCTACCCACAAGTCGCTTCCAACTAGCCGATCTGGATGTCACCCCAGTGAGGCCTATGTTCAGCAGTGGACGTTCTGTGGCTGAAATGATGATGATGATGATATCCAGTAGCGGACTTCCAAAGGCATAATCATCCGTAACCAAGAGGCGAGCACGCCGGACATGGTGTCGCCATTTCTGATGTCCCGGGTTTGATTCCCGATCGGGTTGTTATGGAAAACGAACTTTTCTATATTGTCTCTTGTCTGGGTGTTGTGTTACTGTCTTTGTTTATGATTTAGCTATCTCAGGATCAGATCAATTTATTCCAATATTGTTTAATATTATTTAAATGTTATCTGCTACATTGATGTCAAACACCCCGGTGAAATGTTTATACTCATTAACTATTCAATCAAGATTGTTTAATTTACAAACAATCACCAAATTAACACTTATGCTGGGGCTTCACCTGCGTTAAACGCCATTAATAAGTATGCTATTTATATGAATATAAGTAGCGTACTTATTAATGGCATTAAACGCAGGTGAAGACCCAGCGTAACAGATTATATTGTATTTTTCTTTGTTTAGTTTATATTGACATAGCATCAATCAGAGGAGATCAGGGTTAAACAGTAAAATTCCAAAAAAATATAGTTTGTTGCTTAATTAGGTAGTTTCTTCAAGACAAAGAAATACAAAGTTATATTTTGACGACCTCTGTAGCCGAGAGACGAGCTCGCCGGCGTCGCCATCTCTGAGGTTCCGGGTTCTAACCCCGGTCGGTTGAATGTAGAAAACGAACTATTCTATATTGTCTCGGGATGTTAGTTACTTGAGTAAAAGTAATTACTTAGGTAATGATTATGTTTTTATAAAGTTATTGACAGAATTAATTAGGACTGTCAAAAGTTAGAATTCTTATCCAAGCTAAAGACGCCATTTCCTTTACTTGGGCATTGAGAATAAACGTCGGGCAAAAGAGGTAACATTTTGTACCTAAATTAAGATGGCGTTAATTCCCGTTTTATTGAGTTTTTAAATTGAGAACATGCTTAGAACCAGAGTGATGTAAATAACTTAACAATAGAAGATAATTTTTAAAATAAGAATTCTTCCCGAAATAATGACTTCACGAAGTTGTTTCTTAGCAATTAGTAATTACTCCTTTATAACGGGTGTGAGTGTCTACCTCCGCGGTTTAAAAGATACACACCGGACAAACGGTCAGACCACGAGTCAAAGTAAAAGAGTCCCGGCACCTTTCAGATAAAAACCCAAAAAAGTAGCTCGTCTATACCGACGTAGCGTTTCAAAAGCCTCGTCATGGCGATACTGTGACCTCAGCAAGCGAAGCTTTACCAAGTTATTATGTGCTTAATAACAAACGCCGTTCATAATAATAACAATCACGCAAGAAATTTGTTTTTTCCGGTGCCCGGTCACCTGGGTCAGTCTTTTGTTGAAATAAAAAACATTGGACAACATCACATACATTGCTCTGATCCTAAGGTAAGTAGCTAAAGCACTTGTGTTATAGAAATCAGAAACAACGATGGTACTACAACACCCAGACCGGGGATCGAACCCGGAACCTCAGACATGGGGCGGCGCTATTTAAAGTCCGGCGTGCTCGCCTCTCGGCTACGGAGGTTGTCAAACCATCAACTAGGTTGTCAACCAAGAAACTATTTATTGTGTATTTATATTTTAGGATGTGGTTTCAGATATAAAAAAATTGGTCCTCTCATACAAAGTGTCCTTTGTCAATCGATAGGTAGACCGATACTTATATGTAGAAGCTCTATTAGTGCACACCAAATAAAGTAACTGTTCTACAATTGATTATTTATAAAAAAAAAAAAAAAATGGGGCTACTGAAATTATTTTTAGTTCGTATACGAGGATCGACGACCATAGGAAGATGGCTGGCAGTGGCTAGATGAAAAAAGCGGGAGATCGTGCTCTTGTGCGCTCTTTGGGGAAGGCTTACGTCCAACTGTGGACTGCAATAGGCTGAGATGATGATGATGAATATGATAATCGAGGTTCCATTTTTAATATTTTGGCCCATCTTTCCATCATTAAACTTGTCTAGTTATACACTCTATATTCCAAAATATGATATAAGCTGTAAGTAACAAGTATTTTTTTATCAGTTGACTTCTTTTTAAAAGATGATTGATTCTATTGCTCTGAAAAAGACTATTAAGTTTTCGATAAATCACATACTGTTACACGGTTTTGGAGATTTTAATATTGACGTTCTTGGATAATAGTAGAAAACAATCTCATGAAAATATAGGATATTCATCACCAGCCTATATCAGTCCACTGCTGGACACAGGCCTTTCCAATTTGCCATCATCGCCACGCTTGGCAGGCGGGTTAGCGATCGCAGTTTGGCCAATGGTGGATGGAGGAGACGCTGCTGCCCGTCTTCTTGTGGCGGTTCTCCTGTAGTCGCCTCTTACGACACCCATAGAAACCCATAGAAGGGTTAGGATGTTATATTATAACCGTCCAAATATGCTAATAATTTAAGCGTTTTTTTTTGTTAAGGGACCTAAAATTCATTGACGAAAAATGTAATTAAAATATTCGAACAAACATTTTCTAAAATTTTCAACACATAAACGATAATTTGGAAACCCCTTTAAGTTATATTAATACATTTCGTTATTAAATTGAAATAAAAGCTTTGTTTCTTAACTTAGGTTTTCATTTAATACCAAAACTTTTCCACCTTCAAAACTGCTAATATCCATTCCTGAACGATCCCAAATGGCTGAGCCGTTTGCATTCGAATTCGGGCCGGGGGCGTTTTTTTAGCAGTAGCATTGCCAAATTGATATTCGATGTTACATTATTGATTGTTACTTGATGCCCGGGTTTGCTTGCAGTTGAAATTAAGTTATATATGTTTGACAAATCGAATATGAAGTAATTTTATCATTTACCTTTTTGTATAGACCATTTAGACAAGGTCGTTTGACAAGCCAAACCATAAGCGCGATGGCGTTGGAAAAGGAAATTCAGAGTTGTAATTCTCAAACTACTGGTTTAAATTGGATCAAATTTGAAATATACTGTGTCTATTTAATGCCTGGATAGTTCCCATAATTTCAGGCTTCTACTTTCATCCACAACGAAATGATAAGGGGTCGAAAATGGCCTGAACTGTTTCCATGAAAAGATAGTACGGCCGCGGCCGTGCCGCTTTTTTTCTCAACTTGGCGGGTTTTCACTGCCGTGCCCCCAGATGACATTGTCGTTGCAAAACATTTGTAAGTATTACAAGCTATTCATATATATATACATATATATAGTCAAGCTATTAAGCTAGATTAAAAGCGCAAAATTTATAGAAGGTCCAAGATGTGGACTAAAAGATTGTCTCTATTTATAAGTGAACAATGGCTTTACCGTATTATAACAATGAGTACTGCTTTACTAAGTTAAAATCAAATAACTAGCCCGGTGTAAAAATTATCTCAAATATGTTATTTTTAACTTTTTTTTTCGGTGACTTTTTGTTCGTGCTTCACTTTTTTTTATTTAAAGGCACTTCCTAAAAATATAATGACTACATGGTTTTAAGTATTTACTTATATAACTTTAGATTAACATATGTACTTTTGTTAATAACTTAAGAATAACTCATTTTACGGAAAGACTATTCACAGTTTTTTACTGAGACGTTTTTTTATTGTAGAGATAAAAAACAGAGCCTAAAGTTCATTTATACAGACAGATAACCCAAGCTTACGTGTATATCCTCGGATTTGTATGTAAACCCAATGACGCCGAAATAGGGCTATGTGACGTGATCGAAATAAAATCAAATCGTTATCGATACGTATAACTTTATACACGAAGAATCCGTAGCTCTTCTTACGTTGGTCAGAGTAAAAAACAAAATGGTAGACCAGATAAAGAGGCTGTGGATTTTTTGTGCAATTCCAGTAATGAATGTAGCAAGGCCCTGTGATAAGAACCTGTAATGTGTGCTATTTTTGAGTCTCATGCAAATATCTTTATACAAGCAAAAAAAATTGAAAAGTGATAGATATATTGGTTCAATACAATTTATTTTGCATAACAGTTTGTGTTTTTATTTTAAATAATGGATGCATAAAATTCATATTCATATTTTTTTATGTATTTAAAAACAACTTTTAAACCGTGAACAACGAAAGCATGCCTAAAAAAACCTGCACTGGTTACTCGGAGGAATTTCAACACATATTTTCAAAAAGTACGTTACTATATTCTAATATAATAGTACTCCTTTCTGTAATTATATGAACTGTAACTTCTTTGCTTGGTGTGCAGTATAGAGTATATATCTATCTATATTTCACAAAAACCAATTGCGATTTAAAAAAAACATAACCCTCGTTGGGCAGTCGGGTAATAAAGCTCGCTATTGAGTCTCAATTATCAATCAGTGGCACAAAATTTCTTAGCTATCTTTATAAGGAATGCAAAGTGTCTCTAACATTTGACGACCTCCGTAGCCGAGAGTCAAGCACGCCGGATATGGCGCCGCCATCTCTGAGGTCCCGGGTTCGATCCCCGATCGGCTCAATGTAGAAAACGAACTTTTCTATATTATCTCGGGTCTAGGTGTGGTATTACCGTCGTTGTCTCTGATCTCTATAACACAAGTGCTCTAGCTACTAACCTTAGGATCAGAGCAATGTATGTGATGTTGTCCAATATTTATTTTAATATTTATTATTTATTTAAAATAGTTGGTATTTAATTTGTAATAATGCAGGTGGTGGGTGGGGGTGATATTTTTTATAACGTCACAAATAAATCATTGGCGTAGAAAGGGATGGTACGGCACTAAATTACATTAATGATTCAGAAAGTTCTTTGTGAGACCACTTCGAATGTGGAGTTAGGAACTTGTGATGGAAAATATTTTTATAGGTTTTTGTTGCGTCGAAAAAATGCGGCATGATTTCGAAATTGTTGTATATATAAGGTGTAAACTTATCAGTTAACTCTTTTCTAGGAGGTGGTTCTACTGCTCACATAAAACAACTTGTTGTATGAGACCAACTTCGAAATCTTAAAAAATTATTTCATATCTTTATACAAACTGATCTCAGCTGGTCTGCCGTTTTGTATGGGGAAATGGTTTTTTTGTTTTGCGATTTTGGAGTTGGTCCCATAGAAAAATTTGTTCTATTTAAGCAGTAGAATCATCCCCTAGAAAAGAGTTAACTGATAAGTTTACCCCTTATATAAGTATATAAGTGTATGTTTTTGCAAATGAGCTATTAATGGCACGTAATCAATTAATCGCACTTACAAGTCCACTTTTTTACCCCACCAATGCCTTGGCATAAGTAACAGGAGATACGGGTACTATTTGTCAGCTTCTTTTTAATGAATATATTTGAAGACAAAATGTTCTGGTGCCAGTTGGGTAGTTAAATTATCCACGAATATAGCATCAAAATATTGAGGTAAAAGTGATTTAAATTTTCAAAAATAATAAAATGTAAGCAATTCTCTTAACATTATCATAGAGGTTATAAAGCTGAAGAATATTTATAGTAAAAATAATCATTTCATGCAAACTGACAGACATTTTTACACAACTGTGCGTGCATGTAACATGTTTAGCACCATGCCATTGACATGCAAGAACAGGCTTTATATTTCGCTGAGGTTCAAAACATCAGTGTTGCCAGTTCCCAGCCGTTTCTCACAGATTTAATGTCAGACGTAAATCATAGCAAACGGGTGCAGCCGTGCGACTGACGCCTACAATGCCTAAAATTACTTTATCTTTTAACATCTTTTTGAGATACGTATGTATTGCATTTCTAAGATAAGTCATAAAAAAATTATAAACCCTCATTCAGAAACTCCGAGTAGTATCTCAATTCACATTATTCAATATACTCTATGGACGGACTGCGAAGATTCTTTAACTATCCACCTAAGGACGTCAAATGGATTTTCAAGTAGAATTTTACCCGCAATCCACCAATTTTCCAGTTGATAATATTTTCATTTGCATAAGTAATAAGGCCTTGTCCAAATTGGTGTTGACCATCCAATACAAGGTTTAATATTCCACTTATTAAATTTTCAGTAAGTAGTGTTTCTTCATCCAAATGTACAATCCAATCAGTGTCAGATAATATATTGACATTGTCTTCCAAACAATACTGTAATGCTCGTGACTTAAATAATGCTCCTGTTTTTGTCTTGTATTCCGAGGGCACGACCACTTCTCTCACTCTTCTATGTTTAGATAGGTTAATGGCTTTATCAGTTACTACTTCAACCATAAAGTTCTCCATTCCAACATCAATACATACGTTCATATTTCTTGTGACATTGTTCCTCACAAGTTTTGGAAAGTCCCCTCTAGTAACTACTCTGATGCATATAAAAGGTGCAAGTAGAAGAGAGCCTTTAAATTTAATCGTGCCGGGAAATTAATTGAAAAATAATAGTCCAGCAAAATTTCTTTAAGGTCTCGACTCAACAACGGGCTATCTTCCAGCATTCCTTAAAGGGACGGCTAGTTAGGTTCCCTTCACCCAAGGCGCCACTTTCTCGTGGCGCCACCACTTAAACAGGCATGTTTTTGCTAAATCAACAGTTTATAACGATCGTAATGGTCACCCATCAACTAACAACCGCGGCGTGGGTTGCTTAACTTTGGTAATCACGACCAAATCGCTGCCGCCACTGAACTACAAAACGAAATAATAAAAAATGAGGCCCAATTGAGAGAATCGTTATAGGAAATGAAACATATCGACATTTATGGCGAAATCTATGGGGCGGTCCCATCGATGCCTTGGCAATGGGGCATGAAAAACATGAAATAAATCCTGTTTTTAACGGACCAGTCCCTTATCTGAGGGCACGGCAGTGCCCCCGCCAAGTCGAGCAAAAAAAAGCGGCACGGCCGTACTATACTTTTCTCGAAGCAGTTCGGCCCATTTTCGACCCCCTATAACTTCGTTGTGGATTTAACTAGAAGCCTGTATTTCTAGTAACCAGGCAAGCATTGTATAAACACGGTATATTTCAAATTTCATTCAATTTGAACCAGTAGGGTAAGAATTATAACAAGTCAAAGTTCTTAATTTTGTCACTCACTGACTGACCGATCATCAAAACTCTAAGGCACTTCTAGTAGACATAGAAGCTTCAAATTTTGAATTCAATTAGTGTTTAGTGTATCAATCAAGGAAAAATTAAAATATTTTACAATTTTAGTCCAGTTTTCTAGATACACAAACTGCATAAATAACTTTGTAATCCCATATAAATATATAGGATTACAAAGTTACATTTGCGGTTATGGATTATGTTCAATGGTAACTTGTAATAAAATTAAAAAGGTTTTTTTTAAACATGCCTTTATTACTCGTTAATAATCCTCCTAACCGAGTTCGGTTACAGCGACCACTTCTACTCCCCATTTTGCTGTCGTCGTTCGTGTGCCCATGCCCATAACATGGCCTACGTACCCAACTTTATTGACAAAGGGACGCGTACATTGAGGACATGTTAGCACACCGTTATTTAAATTATAACTGATAGCCGCAGGTGGTCGGGCTTTCAATTCATCGCGCTGGGCGTCAAGATGAGAAAGCCGCCGGGAGTCAGCGACTTTGACATTCACGCGCGTTCTCCACTCTCCACGGTTGGATGCTAAATCCTCCCAGAGAGAAGGATCTATGTCACATCCCTTCATATGGCGCTTCAGCACATCTTTGTACATCAAAAGTTGTCCGCCATGCTTACGCTTGTCCTCCTGAAGCTTAGAGTAAAAAATGCGCTTCGCCACTCTCTCCTCAGACATACGCGAAGCATGGCCACACCAGCGAAGTTGTCGTCTCATAAGATACGACTCAATGCCACCTACATTGGCTCGTCTCAAGACTTCAGTATTACGCACACGATCGGACATTTTATATAGAAACAGTCTAGTTGGCGAAATTGGCGTCGATACGGTGTCCATGTTTCGGCGGAGTACAAAATATTAGGCAGCACGATAGCCATGTAACAGCAACTTTAGTGGCTAACTTCAAGTCATGCGAGCGGAAGACCTTGGTGTTTAATTTGCCAAAGGCTGCTGCAGCAGCACCGATTATGCTGTTAATTGCGGCATCAATGTCGTACTTTGATGAAATGGTGCTCCCCAAGTAACGGAATGAAACGAAACGATTAACTTTTTAGAATTTTTTACGCGAAAATCTCGCATCAAAAATACGCCATCGGCGACTACGGCGTAGTTCGTAGCGCAAACAAACTTAAATAAAATTTGTGTTTTGATGAAACATTAAAGAACATTTAGCATATTTTAAAGTATGTAGCAAACATGTTATCATAGTCAGAATCCACATTCATAACAAACGGAACGAACGAACGAACGAACTTATTTTCCCAAACATAATGGGGTCGCACATTCTCGTCCACCAAACCATCACCTGTCACCACACTCACTCCCCATTAAATACAGTCCACCCATCAAAACGAATCAAAGTCGACGCAGTTGTGTCGCTTAGTTACTGAGTTCGTATGGCCACCTTCCAGCTCCATCATCAGACCCTGGTTACCATCTTGCACCAAAATACTCGTCAAGACGAATCAAACGAGCCCAAACTCTATCGGGTTATGTCGTTTAATTACTGATTTCCTATGGCTACCTTTCAGCTCCATCATCAGAACCTAGTGACCATCTAGCACCAAAGCACTAACTCGCCAATACGATTCAAGCGATCCCGAACTAGATCGGGTTATCTCGTTTAATTACTGAGTTCCTATGGCTATCTTCCAGCTCCATCATCGGACCCTGTGGTTACTAACTAGCACCAAAGTTCTTGTCAAGATGAATCAAACAAGCTGAGACTCCATGGGGTTGCGTCGTTTCTTTTCTGAGTTCCTATGACCACCTTTTAGCTCCATCATCAGATCAGACCCTAGTAACCATCTTAAAGCAAAGAAACTCGATGGGGTTGCGTCATTTCGTTACAGAGTTCCTATGTCCACCTTCCAGCTCCATCATCAGATCAGTAACATTCATCATAATATTGCATAGTCACGCGGTTCACACATATCTGCAAAAGTTCAGGTCAATCGGTAAAGGGAAGGGAATCTGGGGGCACGGCAGTGCCCCCGCCAAGTCGAGCAAAAAAAAGCGGCACGGCCGTACTATACTTTTCTCGAAGCAGTTCGGCCCATTTTCGACCCCCTATAACTTCGTTGTGGATTTAACTAGAAGCCTGTATTTCTAGTAACCAGGCAAGCATTGTATAAACACGGTATATTTCAAATTTCATTCAATTTGAACCAGTAGGGTAAGAATTATAACAAGTCAAAGTTCTTAATTTTGTCACTCACTGACTGACCGATCATCAAAACTCTAAGGCACTTCTAGTAGACATAGAAGCTTCAAATTTTGAATTCAATTAGTGTTTAGTGTATCAATCAAGGAAAAATTAAAATATTTTACAATTTTAGTCCAGTTTTCTAGATACACAAACTGCATAAATAACTTTGTAATCCCATATAAATATATAGGATTACAAAGTTACATTTGCGGTTATGGATTATGTTCAATGGTAACTTGTAATAAAATTAAAAAGGTTTTTTTTAAACATGCCTTTATTACTCGTTAATAATCCTCCTAACCGAGTTCGGTTACAGCGACCACTTCTACTCCCCATTTTGCTGTCGTCGTTCGTGTGCCCATGCCCATAACATGGCCTACGTACCCAACTTTATTGACAAAGGGACGCGTACATTGAGGACATGTTAGCACACCGTTATTTAAATTATAACTGATAGCCGCAGGTGGTCGGGCTTTCAATTCATCGCGCTGGGCGTCAAGATGAGAAAGCCGCCGGGAGTCAGCGACTTTGACATTCACGCGCGTTCTCCACTCTCCACGGTTGGATGCTAAATCCTCCCAGAGAGAAGGATCTATGTCACATCCCTTCATATGGCGCTTCAGCACATCTTTGTACATCAAAAGTTGTCCGCCATGCTTACGCTTGTCCTCCTGAAGCTTAGAGTAAAAAATGCGCTTCGCCACTCTCTCCTCAGACATACGCGAAGCATGGCCACACCAGCGAAGTTGTCGTCTCATAAGATACGACTCAATGCCACCTACATTGGCTCGTCTCAAGACTTCAGTATTACGCACACGATCGGACATTTTATATAGAAACAGTCTAGTTGGCGAAATTGGCGTCGATACGGTGTCCATGTTTCGGCGGAGTACAAAATATTAGGCAGCACGATAGCCATGTAACAGCAACTTTAGTGGCTAACTTCAAGTCATGCGAGCGGAAGACCTTGGTGTTTAATTTGCCAAAGGCTGCTGCAGCAGCACCGATTATGCTGTTAATTGCGGCATCAATGTCGTACTTTGATGAAATGGTGCTCCCCAAGTAACGGAATGAAACGAAACGATTAACTTTTTAGAATTTTTTACGCGAAAATCTCGCATCAAAAATACGCCATCGGCGACTACGGCGTAGTTCGTAGCGCAAACAAACTTAAATAAAATTTGTGTTTTGATGAAACATTAAAGAACATTTAGCATATTTTAAAGTATGTAGCAAACATGTTATCATAGTCAGAATCCACATTCATAACAAACGGAACGAACGAACGAACGAACTTATTTTCCCAAACATAATGGGGTCGCACATTCTCGTCCACCAAACCATCACCTGTCACCACACTCACTCCCCATTAAATACAGTCCACCCATCAAAACGAATCAAAGTCGACGCAGTTGTGTCGCTTAGTTACTGAGTTCGTATGGCCACCTTCCAGCTCCATCATCAGACCCTGGTTACCATCTTGCACCAAAATACTCGTCAAGACGAATCAAACGAGCCCAAACTCTATCGGGTTATGTCGTTTAATTACTGATTTCCTATGGCTACCTTTCAGCTCCATCATCAGAACCTAGTGACCATCTAGCACCAAAGCACTAACTCGCCAATACGATTCAAGCGATCCCGAACTAGATCGGGTTATCTCGTTTAATTACTGAGTTCCTATGGCTATCTTCCAGCTCCATCATCGGACCCTGTGGTTACTAACTAGCACCAAAGTTCTTGTCAAGATGAATCAAACAAGCTGAGACTCCATGGGGTTGCGTCGTTTCTTTTCTGAGTTCCTATGACCACCTTTTAGCTCCATCATCAGATCAGACCCTAGTAACCATCTTAAAGCAAAGAAACTCGATGGGGTTGCGTCATTTCGTTACAGAGTTCCTATGTCCACCTTCCAGCTCCATCATCAGATCAGTAACATTCATCATAATATTGCATAGTCACGCGGTTCACACATATCTGCAAAAGTTCAGGTCAATCGGTAAAGGGAAGGGAATCAAATTTAACTTGCAAGATTTCATTACAGACAACGGGACAGGTAAAACTAACTAAAAGCTTGTAATAAATAAAAGCTAGTAAAAATGGTCAATCAACGGAATGCAAAAAAAAGAATGGGGCATGTCTTATGAAGTTATACCAAAATCCCGCAAAGTACTTATTAGGTAAACTAAATTGTCCGAAATTGTCATGAAAGAAAGGACACTAATAATCATAACCGCGGCCGGCGGAGGTGGCTTTCCCGCGCCGCGGCTATCACGCTTCCCGTTCGTCACAGAAAGGCAACCTTTGGGTCTTACTGCGATATCGCAGGTATACACACAAACCACGTTTTATATAACTTACGTATACAAAAAGAAATGAGATGCCATCAAAAACAAAACTTGTAAAAAAAACCAAGTCTCGCAACTCAGTTCTTCTACCGTGAAAAGCTATGAGATCTATGTAATACCAAGTCGGTTAATTTAAGCAGTCTCTACATAAGGGACCTTCTGTCTTAAGTTATTACGTAAGTAGCTAACCTAAGAACATCTTAAAGTGACCATATCAATATTAAAAATATTTTATGTTTTAAATAAATAGATTGACTTGGCAATCGAAAATAATCTAATTTCATATAATAAGTATTCGTTGTGAGATACACTGTGTTATCATGCGATTGCCAAGTCGATTTATTTATTTAAAACATAAAATATTTTTTATATTGATATGGTCACTTTAAGATGTTGTTAGGTTAGCTACTTACGTAATAACTTAAGACAGAAGGTCCCTTATGTAGAGACTGCTTAAATTAACCGACTTGGTATTACATAGATCTCATAGCTTTTCACGGTAGAAGAACTGAGTTGCGAGACTTGGTTTTTTTACAAGTTTTGTTTTTGATGGCATACTTTATTACAGTTCGATTGATATTTTTTCAAGGAAAATCAATCGGAATGACCCTTTTTTTACCATAGATCAAAATAATGCCTGGATGGGTTGAATAAAATAAATATTAATAAATATAAAATAAATATTGGACAATATCACATACATTGCTCTGATCCTATGGTAAGTAGCGAAAGCACTTGTGTTATAGAAATCAGAAACAACGACGGTACCACAACACCCAGACCCGAGCCAATAAAGAAAAGTTCGTTTTCTACATTGAACCGACCGGGGATCGAACCCGGAACCTCAGAGTTGGCGGCGCTATTTATAGTCCGGCGTGCTCGCCTCTCGGCTACGGAGGTCGTCATTAATAATCAATATACATTAGACAACATCACATCAGTTCATTGCTTTGATCTGACTTAATTCATATAAATCAGAAACAACAATGGTACCACAACACCCAGACCCCAGACAACATAGAAAAGTTCGTTTTTAACATTTAAGAAGAAGGCGAACAATAAATCAATGATCTTGTTGAAACGTCATTAGTATTTTGTCTTAAATTAACAATCTTAACGACTACGATTAATCTTGATGACCTCCGAGCCATGAGGCAAGCCCAAACGACTTGTTTTCGCCATCTCTGAGGTCCCAGGTTCAATTACCGGTCGGGTCGATGAAGAAAACCCGAGACAATTATAGAAAAGTAATTTTCTATATTGCCTCGGGTCTGGGTGTTGTGGTACCGTCGATAAACAGCCAGAAGCTGTTCAAGAGTTGGGGAATCTAATTCTTCAGGAAAAATACTTAGACATTTTATATGAAACTTGTTCTTGCTTTATATTTGGTGTTACAAATTTTTCCATTAAGACGTCACTTTCTCAGCGAATCCTAAGTCTATGATAATAACACACATATAAAGTCACTACGGAAGCTCACAATAAAATAAGTAAGGCAAACTAGACATAAAAACCCTAAAAACAAAATGTTCTTTAAAAAAAATACTGACATGACAACTTATGCAGCCAGACATACAGGGTGTAAAAAAAGGCTTAACGAGGCCTTAAACCACGAATTCTATACATAAAACCAAGTATAATGCAAAAAAAATAATTGCTGGGAATTTTGTAAAAATCTTTGAAAAAAAATTGTAACTTTGACTGGCAATAACTCGGTAACCCGTCATTTCCCAGGTATAGTGACAAAGAAAAAAATGATCGTAATAATACGTAGAATATGTAGTATTCGGCTTGGTTAAGCCTTTTTTTACACCCGATATAAAGCATAGAGATTGATTGACTCGAGACATTGTTTCTGATATCTATTACTCTTATGCTTTAGCTACATATCTTAGGATCAGAGCAATGTCTAATGTTTTCCTATCTGCGCGTCGTCACCAAAAAATGACGTCATTACAAAACCGTCGTTTGTCCCTGATCTGCGCACCTATCCCTATTGAAATTCGCATCGTTTCGTCTCTGATGGCAGCTCTGTAAACAAATGGCTGGCACGGCTCTGGGCCATCGATCAAATTAATGAGTTCTGCCAATAACAGGGAGCAACGCCGGGGGCAGACGAAGCTATGGGGTTTGGAAGAAAATTCGCAAGGACTGAAGAATTTAATCGCTGATGCACTGAGCACTTGACGTTTGAGGGTAGAGTATTATTTTTGGGATGAAATGCTTTCTTATTTGATGAAGTAATGTCCATATTTATTGTCTGTGCATCAATGATCCGTGATTCACGGATGCTCTGAAAGGTTTTTCTCATACTAAACAAAATTAAGTACAATTTTATGAAACCAAAAACTGATCAAACATTAACTTTACTGCTAGAACAAACTTCTAAACTAAAAAAAATACAAAAAATCCCTAGTACAACTAGCGTTTAACCATGGCACGGTTTTAATCTTTAAATAAACACCTGATTTATTCAATCCACCTTTGGGTTATGATGCTTCAAGGGTATAAAGAATCCCAGTTATGCGAGAAAAACATAGCCCTATAAAATATAAAATATAAGAACCTTTCTTTTTATGCAATACCAACGTAAACCTAGATAATCATAGCGAGCCGTTTACAAATTCGATTTGTGATGAATTCGGTCCATCTGCGGCCTGAGTCAAAATGTGCAAGGGAAAATGGGTCTTATCACATCGAAATAAAGAGACCGTAAGCTTAACTATTGCGACGGGTGGACTAGGATTAGGGTTGTCACTCGAAGAATTATCTTTTTATTATATTTTGTATAAAGCATTTCACTAGCTTACCTCAATACCCGTGCAACCTCAGTGCCTCAATAAACAAGATTATCAACAGAACTAAAGAATTGCCAAACAATTTGAAATTAACAATTTTTTTCATTAGACATTATTTTAATATTCAATGTGTTTTCTATTAAAATAACTCTTTCCTAAAGTTAATGCGTCTGAAAGGCATCAAGTTAACAAAACCTTTTTCTTTTTTTATGGCGTAAATATAGGGATCCCTGATTGAATTCAGTCCCATTCTTTATATTAACTTCTATTCAAATGGAACCGACTTCAATTTCTTCAAACGAAATAAACATTAAAATAGGACGACCTATCATATAAAATTCTAATAGTCAATGGGCACACACAAAACAAACAAAATACTCGTCCAAATGGTGTTGCGAAGTTTGTTCGGGATCGGTTTAAAACAAAATCGGTTCGTTTCGTTTTACTAAAAATCCGTGTTTTGTTTTTTTGTCAGCCCTAACTGGAAGGTACTGCGGCTCCATATCTGTTTGGGCTGGTCTAGTGCTCAAGTGTGCCTGATGCGGGCATTTGGGGGTTCCGCATTAGATTTATAAAGGGTTGTTACAACCGACCGTAAAATGCTATTCATTTTAACAATCCTCAAGGATTTACGACTAAATTGACGCAATGTAACTGATTTCGATTGCATGGTGGGTCAGTTTAAGAAACGAAGTGATAAATAGCCCCCATTTTCATACTAGAAGATGCCCGCTGCAAAAATCGTTCGGCACAGACCGAGGTTCGTTTTTGTTACGAGAACAACAATGATATTTCTGAACTTTGGGGCCATGACAATAATTATGATTATTTATTGTAAAAGATGTACCCCCTTTAGGACACAGCTAAACTTTGAGCGGAGTCAGTTCAGACCAGTCCAACCATTGTAGTATGTAATTTAGTTAGTGAGACCATCAAGTGAATAAATAGCGCCAGGTGAAAATCATGGAAGAAGGGATTCCACGTCCTTTTGTTACACCCCGTAACACCAGACAATGAAATTTACACCCAGACCCGAAACTACGATTCGTCAAATAAAATTTTTATTAATAGTTACTCAATTACCAAAGAAATGGTTGCTTTCGCCATTGGACGACGTCCGTCCGCGAGCCTTCTGGATTTGGCATCACCATCTCTAAGATTTGATTCGGTTCAATCCAAAAACAAACGAGTCTTGGGTCTGGGAGTCATGGTACCATTGTTGTTTCGGCTTTTATAACACAAGTGCTTCAACCTTGGTTTCAGACAATGTACGTGTTTTTGTCCAATATTTATTTACTGGTTGTATTAACATCTCCATATCATATCCGACTAGCAATTGCATTAAAATCCGGCGCTCGCACCGCCCGCAGCGACGCACGTCACAGAACAATACAGTTCTCGCAATTCACGAACAAGCCTACGCTTTACTAGTGTGGTTAGATCTAAGGTCTCGTTTTCATAAACTGGCGAAAAATGTAAACATCATCAGCTTTTGGAGTTCCATTGCTGGACATAGGTCTGCCCTACAGAACGCCACAGCAAGCGGCTCTTAGCTGTTTGCATCCAGCTGATGCCATCCCTGACTAGTATTGGACCACCGTAGCCGAGATGCGAGCACGCCGGACTTTAAAGGGCGCCGCCATCTCTGAGGTTCCGGGTTCGATCCCCGGTCGGGTCAATGTAGAAAACGAACTTTTTATATTGGCTCGGGTCTGGGTGTTGTGGTACCGTCGTTGTTTCTGATTTCTATAACACAAGTGCTTTATCAACTTACCTTAGGATCAGAGCAATGTATGTGATGTTGTCCAATATTTACTATTAATATATTACTTAATTTAATTTAATATTAATATATTAATTTAATTTCATATTAATATATTAAATTAATTTAATATTAATATATTAATTTAATTTCATATTAATATATTAAATTAATTTAATATTAATATATTAATTTAATTTAATATTAATATTAACCGTGTGGGGCAGGACCCCACACGGACCCCCACGCTGCGCCTTCCAGTGGTCGCCACTCGAGAACCCTTTTTTTCTCAACGGTTATCAGTTCTGCGATCGATGTGGCCTGCCCATTGCCACTTTGGCTTTGCAATTCGAAAAGCTATGTCCGACTTCTATTTTTCTACGAATCAATGTAAACAAACAAGCTTTGCTTCATCATCATCATCAGCCCACATAAGTCCACTGATAGGACATAAGCCCGATCCTAAGCTATTATTTTCCATATGGCAGCCAGCACTCAGCAGCTTGCTGCCACATAGCCCAACATACTAGCAACTAAGTGGCAGTGGGCGGGGCACATACCACGTAGAACTGACAGCCGATTAAGCAAGAAGAAGACGACTTGGTAAAGGTTGCCGGAAGCCGCTGGATGCAAGCCGCTTCCAACCGGACAATCTGGAATTGTCACTGACGTCCTGTGGCTAAAATGATGATAATGATGATGAGCTAGCAACATTGCGTACATTGTAGCTACAATTTATCGGAGGGCGCCTAAAGTATCAATCAATTCATTTATGTGGAATGGTATAAAATTTTTAATACAGTACCGCAAAGTCTTGTTGAACTACCTATTCATCATGAGTTCAAAATCCACATCAAAAAAGTCCTTATGAAAAAATGATATTACAAATTAGAAGATTATTCAAATGACAAGAGTGTATAGACTGTAAGTGTATAATGTATTTCCTGTAAAATCAGGCTGACAAAGGTGACTGAGTTTGATGCGCCGTTTCTTGTCATCACCAGCCGATATGTAGTCCCGAAGCGGTGGTAGGGCTAAGTTATATTTTGGGACATGTATAAGTGCCCGGAGGCTATATTCAGAATAAATAATTACACTCCATTTCATTTAATTTCAATTAGATAAAAGTAATATTATGATCAATGTCAAACATAAAAGTCTTACAAAACAGTTAAAAACACTTAGTTCAAACACGTTTGTTTTATTCTGCCAATGTACCCATTATTCAAGTTGGGATTGTGGCTGTTGTCGTCTCCACTGGTATTGGCACTGGCGTTGGAAGTTTGCCTGTAAATGCAGAAAAAGTTACAACAACCGTTGTTATTTTATATGATTTCAAGCATTTCTCATTACTGGTGTGGCAATCATAAAAGAGATGAGAACCACAACGGTAATGTAATAAACTTACACTCTTTATCGAACTGCGCTAGCCCCCACTTCTCGACGGCCACTTCTGTCGCGTTACAGGCGAAAGGTTTAACGCACCCCAAAGGAGGGTATTCTCCAAAAATGGTACAAATCTTCTTCAGATACCAGGTGTCTGACACTTTGAAGACTGTGCTTCTATGTCCTAGTTCTATAATAGGAGTAGTGTCGAGGTTTAGAAGTGAAAAGGAGGAGGCAGCATTTGAGGCTAAGAAGGCTCCGTGCCTGACACATCTTTTGAAGTCATCAGGGTCCACCCCAGAGAGACAAAGGCAGAAGGCACTTGGGTTATCTGAAAAAAATAAACGGTTGAACATCAACTTCTATCGCCTAGCTCAGTTGTGGCAACGTTTTGGTAGTATTTTTTTTACGAATGAGATGTTGGTCCAACAGAAAAAGTCGGTACATTTCAGCAATAGAAACACTAAGAAGATAGGTAGTTAACTAAATAAAGAAGCTGGTCTAATAGAAAAAGTCATTGTATTTGAACAATAGAATCACTGAGAAGATATTTAACTAAATAAATTAACACCTTGCATATTCAAAAACATCTAAAGGCAGTTCCTGGGATACAAACTCACAGCCGTCAAAAGAATAGCATAGAATATTGTTTATTTCAATTTAGTGAACAGTGCACTGCCTTAAGCTAATAGATAACATTGGTAGTTAGAATTATCCTAAACTTATATGAACATGACGCATTTATATTAGTTTAAAATAATTACTATCAATACATTTACCCTCCGTGCTTCGGAAGGCACGTTAAAAGTTGGTCCCGGCCGATATCGCTTGATCAATATGAAGTCGTGAAGCCTGTCAGAGGCCTTATGGCGGCTTGATTATATTACATCTGACAGTAAAGTTTAGTCACTGGCCTTACCACACCCCTCCACCAATCCGCCTGGACCCGCGTGGTGGAGTATGGCCCAAACCATCTCATAGTTGAGGTGAGGCCTGTGCCCTGCCTGTAGGACGTATACATATATGCATACTTTTACACTTACCCTCAGCCTCGCACTGCAAGTACTGCGCTTGCAAAAACGGATTCTCCCTCAGCTGTTCTAAGGTACACATTTGGGGCACAGAATACCTGCCGCTACCCAACAGGTAGTAGTCTATCTGTATCTCCCCCCCAATATTGTCGATTATCCATGGGAAAGTGGTCTTGAAGAACTCCCGGTCTTTATAGACATCTGCGTATAAAGAAATCGTGTTTTTGCCTTGGATTATTTGGATAACGGCCAGGAAGATTATTGGAATCAACATTATGCTGGTTTGAAGGAATTTTGTTACAGTAGTAGATGAATGGGCGCTATATATGTTTAATTTTATACACGTGTACTTACTTAGGAACGCCGCACAATGAGACACAAATATAATTTTTTGTAAATTTGGCTTTGTATCGGACAAACATCGGAATTATAATAATCTATCCTATTGAAAAAGCACATGACAATCGTTACAGCTGATTGGACATTTACTGCCGCACTCAGAGACGTCACTTAACTTTAATTGATACTTACTTAAGAAAAACCTTTGATACAAGTTAATCAACACTCTTTTGTACATTGACGTCTCTGAATGCGGCAGTTAATCACTATAGAGACGGAGAGATTTTGTAAATTGAGATTTTAGCAACAAAAAAATTCTGAATTTAAGCACCAGTTAAGTACCTAATCAGACTATAATGAGGATGTGCGTTAATTCCCTGAAATAAAGAAAAAAATATCGTGATCGGGCCAGAAAAAGAGGTAATATAAAATTATGTACAACAACAAGGCGAATACCGGTCCAAGCTTAAATGGCTCCCAATCGGACTCAGGCGGGATATGAATATTCTCTCTTTACTTTTTACAATATTGTTTAGTCCGAAATCACCTCCGTATCTGAAAGAGGGCTTTCAATTTCTGCAGTCATCACGGGGTCATGACATGCAGTCATCCAAAAGCCTGCTTCTTAAATTTCCTCTCCATACTAACAAACTATTATACGCGGTCGTTTACTGTTCAGTCAACCCGTCTATGGAACTCCTTACCCTTAGTAATTCGGCAATCCGAATCAATTTCTGTTTTTAAAAGTCGGCTTAAAGCACATTTTCTTGCACTGTGAGAACAAATCGTTTCTGGTTTGAGAATTGCTGTTTCTGGAATATCACTGTTGTTAGTCATGTTATTTCCTGGCATATAGGTATATATATATTTAAGTATTTTTTGTATGTTTATTTTTATCTTAGCATTTATATTTTATAGGTATTTTTTGTACGTGTATGTAGTTTATACTTATTGATATTAACATTGTAGGTATATAAATAAAATTACACTCTGCAGCACTTTTCCCTTTCTTTGTAGTTGTCCTCTGCCTAAAGGTTGTCTGGAAGAGATCGCTTTTAGCGATAAGACCGCCTAAATTGTACATCTTTCTGTAAATATCAACTGTAACTTCTTTGTTTGGTGTGCAATAAAGAGTATCTATCTATCTATCTAACAAAGCAAATGAAAATGTTCAGTGTGAGTTATACCTTGTGAAAAAAATGTAAAACACTTTAGGTTTGTTAAGGAATTTTGGTATGTCGACTTTATATTTATGGGTGACACGTGCATATAATATAAAACTAGTACTTATAACGTAACCAAATAGGTAAAAGTAAATCATCATCATCACCAACCTATATCAGTCCACTGCTGGACACAAGCCTCTCCAAAAGGAGGATTTTGCCACAATCGCCACGCTTGGCAGGCGGGTTGGCGATCGCAGTTTGGCCAATGGTGGAGAGGAGACGCTGCTGCCCGTCTTCTTATGGCGGTTCTGCTGTAGTCGCCTCTTACGACACCCATAGGAAGAGAAGGGTTGGTGCAATTCTTTTAACGTGCCGGCACCAGACGACAAAGTAAATAAACCATAGATATTTTGAAAATAAATTAATATCAAACTAAGTCCAATCATCATTAAAACAGAGATAGAGATTTTCCAGAATATAAAACAGATTTACCCCACTTATAATCGGTGGTGAAG
Organism: Anania fuscalis; assembly: GCA_950371115.1. Classification (NCBI taxonomy): domain Eukaryota; kingdom Metazoa; phylum Arthropoda; class Insecta; order Lepidoptera; family Crambidae; genus Anania; species Anania fuscalis. The sequence goes on from OX493344.1 coordinate 12,928,487, forward strand.
GAAAACTAATGCGCCCTTATTAAAAACTCTAAATAATAATTAAGTATTCTGGTAGTATTTTGTTCGTATAGAGTTTAAAGTTAAAACTCTATACGTAAAACTCCATACAGACAAAACTAAACAAGGTTAAAACTTAATTAATACTGCTAAAGAGGTTAATAGTTAACTTCTAGAGAACCATGTTAATAAAAGTCAATCAACCCTTAACATGCCATGTTAAGGGTTGACTGCCTTTGGTTTGGTAAAATAAGTTACTGTTTTTTAACAGTCAGCTAACTTTTAGTATTATTATATTTTAAAGCAACTTTCCTAAAGGACCAGGATTAAAATCCCGAAAACAATCATAGTCGTAAAAAAAAGTATATTATTTTTAATAAATATTGGACAACATCACATACATATATTGCTCTGATCCTAAGGTAAGTAGATAAGAACTTGTGTTATAGAAATCAGAAACAACGACGGTACCGCAACACCCAGACCCAAGAGCCAATATAGGAAAGTTCGTTGCCTACATTGACCCGACCGGGGATCGAACCCGAAACCTCAGAGATGGCGGGTCCATTTAAAGTCTGGCGGGCTCGCCTCTCGACTACGGAGGTCGTCAACATAGTGTTGCATAGTGCATGCATGCTATGCATAGTGTTATATAATATGAGCCTTTAATTAAAGCCAAAAAAACGGTATGTGCTCTCTTATTCATAAAATAATAGCGAGGTCACTCTTAATAAATGTTTTTTTTAAATATTGTTACCTACTCACAGTAAAATTTACCCTTAAATGAAAATAGCTAATAACATAGCATTTTACACCTCACATATTATTGCTTTAAAAGCGTTGATGATAGATACCGAAAAATTATAATCATATTTACCTACGAAATTAATGTGATTGGTACCAGGAGGATGTAAATGATATTTACTTAAATAATTAACGGTTAATTATGACGAAACATTATTAGTTCAGGTATAAATAATTTAATATTTTGGTAGCCTCCTCCGTAAGTAATTATAAATTTTTCGACTGAAAAATCGAAGCTCCCAAACGGATCGACCGATATCGATGCTGTTCTTCAAGATATAGTTGTAATTGCATTCTACACGGTTTTCTCAACTAAATACCGGACAAGTGTGAATGGAACTCCGTCATGTGGACTCCGTTTGAACGTAATTACATACAAAGTCCTGTTTTTTTTTATCACTTAAGGGGTAACTAATCAATTTATGGCAAGTCCTGTTAATACTTAAAATCCAAGAACTAGGTTTTTAATCCGTTTAGGGGTAACACTATTTTTAATCTGTTGCCTAGCGTCACTGTTTTCCCTCCAATTTCGAAGAGTCATGTCATCATAACTATCGTAACATTATTCTTGTAATTATCGTGTTTTCATTCATTCATTCATTTATTCATCTCAGCCTATCGCAGTCAACTGCTGGACGTAGGCCTCCCCCAAAGAGCGCCAAAGAGCACGATCTCTCGCTTTTCTCATCCATCCACTGCCAGCCATCTTCCTCAGGTCGTCGGTCCATCGAGCTGGGGGGCGTCCTACACTACGTTTACCTAGGCGTGGTCTCCACTCGAGAACCCGTTTACTCCACCTTTCATCGGATCTGCGACAGATGTGGCCAGCCCACTGCCACTTAAGCTTGCTACATTTTTGGGCTATATCCGTTACTTTAGTCCTCTGCCTGATGATCTTATTTCGGATTTTATCCTTTAAATCCCAAGCATCGACCTTTCCATAGCTCGCTGAGTGACATGTAGTCGGTGGACCAGCTTTACTGTCATATTCCACGTTTCGGCTCCGTAGGTCATCACCGTTAGGACGCACTGATCGAATTATCGTGTGGAGTTAAATAAATACAAAAGCTAAAATGTAAAGTGGTTTTGAATTTACAATACCATGTCCCGAAAACAACAAACAAACATAATTGTAGCAAAAGGGGAATAACAAAAATACGTCTCCTTGTTTATTAAATCCCGCGGCACAAATGCAGTAGACGCAGTATATAACAATACCACAAATCGAATAGACGTTATGTCACCCTCACAAGCGGTATTACTCCCTTTTCAGATTCCAACGTATTAAAGTTTGCCTTTATACGTCCCATTGCAGGGCACATGCCTCACCTCAACTATGAGGTGGTTTGGGCCATACTCCACCACGCGGGCCCATAGTGCGGTGCGGTGGAGGGGTGTTGTAAGGCTAGTGACTATCAAGCGATATCAGCCTGGATTAACTTTCAACATGCCTTGCAAAGCACGGAGATGCTCGTGATCATCATTTCAGCCACAGGACGTTTACTGCTAAACATAGGCCTCCCCCAGTGACTTCTATCATCTGGAGGGTTTTGTTGGGCGAGCGCAGTTTTTTATTATTTCGCACGCAGACGCTGCTCCCCGTCTCGTGCTACAGGATTTAGTCGCCTCTTACGACACGCCTCCTGTTGGCGGTGGGGAAGTGTATTCTTTACGGCCATCCCCACACGGCACTCATGATAAATGACACTAAACATGGTTGGAATGGTCACCCATCCACTCACTTAACGGTAACTCAAGTAACGTTGGTTGCTTAACTTTGGTAATCGATACCAAAGCGCTGCCGCCACTGAGCTACGAGCACCTCCAACGTATTTGCCCAAATCTATTCTGGAATTTTATAAAAACCAGCAGTCGCGAAAAAGTTGCGATCATGACTGTACATTTCGTCGCGACTAAAAAATAGTGGCAAAACGGTAGCAGCCCCGTCGATTAACTATGTTGTCTAAAGCAGTGATGTTGAAGTTAATAAAAACATTTATCGATAAAAAGTGACATAAATTCAAATTCTCTACTTATTATTCTGTGGCTCTACTAAAAATGCACAATAAGAAGTATAAAGCATACTTTGCAATTAAGTAAGCGCTTAGTAAGCTATTACTGAACTAAGTTTAGTTCTTGCCTCTTTTTTGGACAGCTGTACTCAATTACTTCCCAATGACACCACTTGACTAAACTGGTCTAGTCCGAAGTAAATTACACACAGGCAAAGTTTTCTTTCACAAAACTTCAATACGATATACGTATCTTTGTTTTGCAATTACATTATTTATCATTAAAATTATTATCAATGCAGACCGTCATCTTAAAATATAACTTTTATGTGTGCTTTGGAAATTCTGTTGGAACGTTCCAATATTGCATTTTCTTTAAGGAAACGAATTTGTCACTGCGCACTGTAAGACACTTTAAAAAATATATTCATTACTTCACATGTCATCTAATAGTGTTTTTTAATGAAATTTAGCGTAGCTGAAAAGGGTTTTATCGATGTCGATAATTTTAACTGTCTGTGTCACATCTCTACCCATCGCATGAAAGAGCGTTTGGCATTTGACCCAATCCCGATGAGGACAATAATTTACCCCCTCCCTTCCCGCTGCGCAAAAAGGCATTTTACACCAACAAATGGCTCCTTTTTGAGTACAAATGGCATAGCAGTCCAGGAGCAAGATAGTTTTCAATCGTTATTTCTTTCGCTCTTCAAAACGCCTTTTTACAAGTATTTAAAACATTTTTAAAGCACGTAACTTGTATCATAAAAAAACAATACATGTTTCAACTTAAGGAATTGCTTATTGTTAAGTATAAAAACATTGTTTGTAAGTATTCTGTCCATTTTTAACGTATTTTTATTGATTTTCTTATCCAAATAACTATTTTAAATACTTAAGTCTCCGCCACAGCCTACATTATTCGCATAATCTCAATGTTGACTGGTAGATAATACTGTATATATATAGCAATCAATAAGTCAGCAATGTTCCTTATATCTGAAATAAAGTTTTTGAATAAATACATTAGGTGTATCATCTATGTAAAAAAAAAACCTAAGTTCGTTTAGCCTTAAATGTGATTCACATCATAATAATACTAGAAATAAAAATAAACTTGCCGTTCCGAGCTTCAGATTAAAGAAAGTGGGTAATTTATTCTTGGGGAAATGTATAAAAATCTTCAATAAAGTAGGTACCACAAACACTTGTTTACTTACCTGGTTATGAGTTCTAAACCACATTTTAAAAAATCATTATGGAAAAAGGATACTACAAAGTTGAAGATTACTTGAACGACAAGAGTGCATGGACTTAATAACCTGCCCAGCTCGCACTTACACTATCTTGTAATTGTATTTCCTGTAGTAAAATGAGCCTGATAAAGGTGAGTTTGTTGCGCAGCCTCTTCTCATCACCAGCCGATATGTTGCCTCGAAGCGGTGGTAGGGCTAAGTTATATGTTGGGACGTTTATAAGTGCCCGGAAGAGGGCCTATATACAGAATAAAGAATTTCAATTTCATTCCATATGTTTTAATTACTATAATTGTTTTGTTCCGCGTTTAGCTTATACCTACATTATCACTCTTGCTATGTTTCTGTATCTGTACGTAGTTACTACAAAAACCGGCCAAGTGCGAGTCCGACCACCATTTAAAATAACTTTAAATTATTTTAAATTATACCATTTAAAAACGGCAAAAAATCAAGTTTATTGTATGGGAGCCCCCTTAAATAATTATTGTATTCTATTTTTTAGTATTTGTTGTTATAGCGGCAACAGAAAAACATCATCTGTGAAAATTTCAACTCTCTAACTATCACGGTTCATGAGATACAGCCTGGTGGCAGACGGACAGACAGACGGAGAGCGGAGCCTCAGTAATAGGGTCCCGTTTTACCCTTTAGGTACGGAACCCTAAAAACAAACAGTTCTGCGGCCACATTACTTTTGATTCTAGTAACGCCATCTATGTGCTTTCTGACGAACTGTTAGACGACAGACTTACGCCGATAGATGTCATTACGCTCCCACACGAACAACATTTTAAACTAATAATTAATTAACTTTTTATAAATAACGTAAAATAAAAATACTTAATTTCTTTTGATTGATAAATTGTTATTGAGTCAAACTTCATATTTTCTTTTTCGTGGTCCTTAAATTAATGTGTCAACGTTCTTGTTTTAGAAATAAGATTGTTAAATAATTGTGTCTAAAACATTTTTCGTTGTGTCACAGAGTAATAATGCCAGATAATGGTTTACCCAGCTGTTAAGTCGGTAATGGCGGTCCGGTCACGAACAAAAGTTATTCTGTAATTTACATGAGCTCCGTTCAAACAGGCGAGTGCACTTGCTTAAGAACTAAAATAAACAAACAATTTGATTCCGCTCATCAAATCTTTTCTGAAATTTAATGGACAGTAATTTTAGGTTTTTACTTACAGTGTCAATTACTTGGATTTGGAGAAAGATAAGATAGATAAAGATTTAATTACTTTCTTATTAAAATTTCTGTATTAAATCGACTAGCTAGGACAGGGTGGAACATGGCACTTTAAGGAAGAGGCAACCCTGCTGTAATTTCAATGAGGGTAAAATAATATTTTTTAACTTCATAATAATTTATACTTGAAAAACGTCACAAACATAGCTCTGACTAATCCTTCTGAAACATCCTAAACTAAGTGGCTAATGCACATGTATTAAGAAATTAGAAACAACAACGCTACCGCAACATTTATTATTATTTAGTATCAAAACCGTCAAAATCATTTATTCTGTGCATAGGCTCACTTTCGGGCACTTATATACGTCCCAAAAACCCACACACACGACACATATAAACTTAAAAGACACACACGTTTTATTCAACGTGGTATATATGGTCTCAAGTTCAACTCGAATTCGCCGTGACAGATAATCACGATCTTTAGTAATATTGCTTCGGCTAAATAGAGAGGTTTCAATAAATAAAAAAACATTTCAACTATTTCATCTTTTAGACGTTACAACGTTTTATTAATCGATGACCGGCTGCACGCATGAAAAAATGACACGCTACGCGAGCGAGAGCACGAAGCAAGCAATAAAGAGGCACAATTGGCCTAAGCGTTCGGCTTGTGACGCATCTATCTCTCTTCCACTCCATCGGCCGATGCGTCCGAGTAGCATCAATGTTTTCTTATGATTCTTATGACGCTATCACGTAAAATTAACGACCGTAAACCGACTTTACAGACAACCATTTTTTTGTCATTTAATTTCGGATGGACAGACCAGTTCTAACCACAGACTACCAAAATGTAGACGTCCTAGTTAAATAAAATTGTATTTGTTTAGGGTTACCCTTACACATGTCTGTCTGACCATTTATTAGTCTGTCTATCTTTTGACAGACAGACAGACTTATAAATAGGCTTTTGCCTATTTAACAACAAACACGTAACAGTCATCACCAGCCTATATCAGTCCACTGCTGGACACAGGCCTCAAAAGGAATAGCAAAAGGAGGATTTTGCCATAATCGCCACGCTTGGCAGTCGGGTTAGCGATCGCAGTTTGGCCAATGGTGGAGGAGACGCTGCTACCCGTCTTCTCATGGCGGTTCTCCTGAAGTCGCCTCTTACGACACCCATAGGAAGAGAAGGGGTGATGCAATTCTTTTAACGTGCCGGCACCATACGACTCACGTAAAAGTATCGAGTCAAAATTAAAACAAATACTCAAGTCTACGATCCCTTGGATGGAGCTGTGGTAAAACCAAACTTTTAAGTCAACGAAATCAAAATAAACTACTGCTTATACATCCCATTGATCCAAAATCATAAAATTTGGCAACAAGCAATATCAAATAGCATAAGTTATGTAAAAAGTCCCAAAACCAAATTTTTTAACAAATTCGGAAAAAGCGTTAAAAATCTTATAGATTTGATTTCAGTTATGGCCGAACTATTTACATAAACACAAATTCGTATGGAACCCTTGGTTTCCGACTTTCCAAGTCCACACTTGATTTTATCATGACCTCTTAATCGAATTTTCTTTAATGCAAACTGATTTGACGGTCTTAAGTAATATATCTGTAATCCAAATCTTTACATTCTAGATTCTGTGTGTATAAGTGACCGGAAGAGGGCCTATATACAGAATAAAGAATTTCATTTCATTTCATTTCATTTCATTCATATTCATTTATTGCGTCATAAGTGTATACATAAGGTGTTACATTGTGTAAGATCATACTTGGACCCTGTAAGGGTATTGCATCTTATTTATGTTTACGATTTAAGTCTTAAATCTGTCTACATTCAGCCTTCTATGTATCGTAATGGAATCTGAATTCATCTTGTTAGTTGTCCTTTTAAATAAATCAACTACTGTCTGACTCATGGATATCATCGTAAATAGCTAATGTGCCAGTTGTTGGAACATATAACCGACATTAGTACGTTTTCAAAGCAGTCAAGCAAGTGCACTTGCCGTCTACAACGCTCCCCGTCCTTGCCTGAAACAATACACGGCTTGTCTCTAAGCGCAAATTACTAATTGCCTAGCGACGCGATTACCGAACTTAACACAGTTTGTCTAATTTACGGCCGAACCGAGTTCCGGAATTTTCAAGGCGAAATAGTCGGAAAAATTTCATGCTTGTGATAGTTTATGTTGGAGATATGATTGCACTTGTTGGGCGATACAAATAACGTTTATTATTCAGTTGTCAAAAAGGACAAAATAATATTATAACACTCTACAAAATACTTATTTAATCAGCAGAACGTACAAAAGAATATGACCCTTCCTAGAACCAAATATCCAGCTGCTCATAGAGAACAATTTTTACTATTGGAGCAACATCAACCTTCAGAACTTATTCTGATGCTCCATACGTTATCAATGAGATAGCCCTTTAGTTTGCCTCACTTACGCTGTCCTGCCTTAATTGTACATCTTTTCGTAAATATCTACTGTAACTTCCTTGTTTAGTGTGGAATATAGAGCATAACTATGTATAGTGTTACTAGCTAGCTAGCCTCGGTTTTATCAAAGAGTTATTTATTATATTTCATTGATTACTTGCTATATATTATAGGGAGAGCTAAGCATCATTTTTCGTCATAAATTAAATTTAAATGTAATTTATTAACGCCCTTATTGTTAAGGAAATCCGTCGCACTAGCCACTCTTTGTGTTTTTCAAAAGGACTACTAATGAGCGCTGGGACTACGTTAACCAAAATTTTTGTTGAAAGCACTGGGATTTGTAAAATGATGTTTCTTTTACCATTACGCAAATATTCTTATTAAATTACTAAGCTCTGAGCAAACGGGCCACCGACCACAGCCACCAGTGGCTGTCGCGCACTTTGGTACCGGGCAAACAAAGGTGGTCGGTGGCTGCCACTACTGCTCGGTGGTCGCTACAATTGGTTACATTCTCCTGCTGTACGTACAGTCTCACTGTACCAGCGAGTGTCTGCATTTTTACGCAGCGGTGGCGTGTTGCGGTCACTTAGTTGCGTGTGGTTGACACTAAGTCGCACACATGTGCGGCGAACCCAAATTGTATGTAAAATTTTGTAAACTGTGTGTTTGCACGGTGCCTCGAACTATAGGCAAATTATAAATGACGACTGATATAATTTTGCAATGCTTACTGTGCAATAATACGTACCTACATGCATCTACATAAACTTTTAAAATGTATGTTTAGCTAGAATAATCATATAATCTAGATCAAAATTCTAGATCTCACATACCTTTTTAAAATTTTAAATGATTCAATTTACACGACCCTTCTTACTGAAGTTTGTTTTCGAATCCCAATTAAATTATCGACGCGCGATTGTCCCTTCTCAGTCCCGCTTTGTAATAATATCGTCTCATATCACAACCCGATTTTTAGAATGTGTCGTAAATACATCAATACTCTCGCGCAGCTCGATGATGTGCCTGACATATTTGGCACATCACTAAACAAATGGAAATCTGGCCTCCACAAAATCATTGAATGACTCGTAGCCTCGTAGTTACTCTTTGGCAAATTCTATCTAGATTTGTTTTGTCTCTTTTTATTTACTTACTCGCGTATTACCTATGCATGTCTATTTTTTTAAATGTATTTATTTATTATACGTACAGACTGTACAGTGTACCATATATATGTATTGTATTGATTAAATAAAATAATCGACTGAATACTTTTGTGAATTTTTACATGCAAGGCTAATAAAGGCTCTTCAATTTCTTCAAATATTTCAGTATTACTTATTTTATTGCGAATAGGCAACTAAATAATTATATTTACACTCACAACGAAAACCGGTTTAAAGTATTTTACTATGATCTATATTTCCTTAGTTTTTTTTATTAATTTTGTCAGTATTTCACCTTGTTTTAGGGATTGTCCTGTCCACGTACAATATCATGGAGTCCCCAGTAACACTCATATTTTAGTGCTCAGCGCTCACAAAGCTCGCTTTGTTGTGTGAGCTAAAAGAGCAGAGCTAAATAGAGTATTGTTTTACTAAACATAACTAGGATATTACTTTATTTACTACGTAAAATGTGTAAACCTACTCGAGTAGGTACATATGACTTAATGTGCCGATAATAATACTTAATAGTTTTGTGAATTTATTGTATACTTAGACTCTTTTGTCCTACCACTGCAGAAACTATGCAGGCACTGCTTCTTCTCACCAGCCGATAAACAGGCTATTTTAGGAAAAAAAAAGGAGGCGAATAGGCGTTCATTAATACAAACAACTTTACTATCATATGTTTAATCGAAATAACGTTATTTTTTTGCTTTTACATCTAAGTATCAAATACCTTTAAACAAGCAATTCTTGTATAAATGCATTATAATCTGAATCGCGGAAACAGCTTTAACGATTTTTATGAAATTTAGTATGCAGATGCAAGGAGTTTCGGGGACGATAAATATAGCTTGCTGAAGTTTCATTTTTAGAAAAAAACTACCGGTCATCTAGGTCCTATAATATTATCGACGTAGAGAGGTAGTTTAAAATACTTTGTTAAAAGAAACAAAAAACAATCGTGACTTCGATATTGGCCTCTTAGAAAAGGTTATTCGTATTGAAGAAGGATTTTTTCACAGCTCCAAGAAATTTCAGACCTGAGTAGGTATTTGATATTAATTTAAGCTTAATCTTAGCTTATCTATCTCGTTACGGATGAGAAGGATCCTGACAGACGCAAAACGAAGTGATAAGAGCTCCTTTTTAACCTTTTTTAACCCTTTGTGGTACAGAACCCCGAAAGATGTAATGTTATCCCAATATGCAACACAGAGGGCGCTCGTTCCGCATAATTTGCGTTCCGTCCCACGCAGGCGGCGGTGCGTTCCGTTCCACGCAATTTGGTTCTTCCGCAAACGGCTTTAAATGCGAAATGAAGGCTTTTGGGGCGACATTATTATTTATTGTGAGACGGAACTTTTTATACTCTTGATGTACCTATAGAAGTGTAGAGATGAATGTCTTGGTCTGACATGCAGATGGATGGATGGATGGATCGCCACCCAGGGCTACTACGGAGCTAAGTTTAAGTACTGTCACAGGTTTGAATTCCGCAAGGGGCATATTTTCATGTGCCAAGCATAGTGTAAAGAAGCGAGAGTTGACAAGCATCCAATCCATCTTGGTCCAGTTTTGCAACCCAGCAGGGTTGCAATGCAACCCAGACTTTGAGCTAAGAGAAAAGTTTACCTAAACTTAAGCTAGCTCTTAGTTTTACAAGCCCTACTTCGAGACGATGAGGATCAATTATTTTTTTTCAAGGTCTCATTTTATGTACTGTTTCTATCAAATAAACAATTTGAACTTAAACTTGGCTTAAGTATTATAACAGCAGCCAGCAGGCAGGCATCCACCAGATAAAACAAAAAACTGTTACTTTTAATTTTCATGATATTCATAAACCGATCCAGTTTTCCCAATCACGTAAAATTTTAACGCTATAAAAACCTCATTAGCCTTCACGTTCGGTAATACCAACGATAAACAATTACCCGCATCGGATAATGTCGTAGTGATGTGCCGATAATCGATATTAATTCAGGTGACATGCAGCTGAGTCGATTTAATAGAGTCTGCACCGATGCAGGCTCGTAAAAAGGGAGATAGCCTTACAAAGGTAATAGGGATGGGGTAGATGGATAAGTGTTATCGATTTTCGTTTCGAACTCAGTGTGCCCGTGCCTGTAATGTATACCAATTTTTTAATTATTTGTATTTTGCTTAACAAAAGGTTCCGTATTACGTATTTCGTATTTTGCAAAAGCAATGCAATACTAAAAATAGACCGGTTTTTATTTTAAGTTTAAAAATAGGTTAGCAGCAGGTTAAGCAATATAAAAATTAGACATATAACAAAAACTGGGAAAGTTGATTTAAGCTACAGCTTAAAATTCCAAAAAAAATAATAGCTAACTATTGAGGAAATTTGACTTTGCAGTTGACCGGTTTTTTACTTTAATAATAATTATTAAAATACTTCTTCGTATGAATTCAGCACAAACATCAAACAACAAAAACTAGAATTAATTGATGCAGGATTAATTACTCAATTAATTTAGCACTGGCGTTTTAACTTCGGAACAAATGAAACAATTTAATGTTTGTAACAATGAAATTTGAAATGTATAAAAACTTGTTAGTGAAATATATACAAATTTGTGACACTGATCATCGAATTCAGTAATAAATAAATATTTTTTTCAAATAAAGAATAGCATACCTTGCCCATATTGAGCAGTGGACGAACTGCATAAATCAGACAATGACATTACCACAATACCCAGACCCCAGACAACACAGAAAGATATAAATTGTTTTCTACATTGATGACCGAGAATCGAACGAATCGGAACACTAACTCCGTTGTTCTCTCTCGATCGGCTTCGGAGGCCGTCATGATAACTAGGTTGATACATAGGCTCCATACCTCATTCAAATTCAATAAACAGTAAAAAGGTAAGTTAACATATCGATAAACTTTCCACCATCCCTATTCCTCGAATCGGGACAAAGTAATGCAGTATATCGAAGGAAAATATATCTTCATGTAAGAAGGAGATCAACTCCGCTGTTGCCACATGAGATTTTATTCAAACTAGATTTTAATATGGTGGATGGAAATACCTTCGTAATACGTTAAAAAGGTTTTGCAATATGATATGTATACCAAGTCCTTTTAGATACTTAGTATCGGCAGGCTGTTAAGTATTAAAAAATACACGCTGCGGCTAGAAGTGGATAGTTATCTTTTCCAAGTACACCTACGTCCTACATACCTCATAAAGAGGAAAAACTAAATACCTATTTTACACGGTTTTAAAAACGTTTTTATGGGCTTTCTCTAATCAATTATCTTTTACTCCCGATTCGGTGTCTACGACATGCCTTTTGGTAGCCACTCCCTACCCAAGCTGACAAGCTACAAGCGGGTGCATCCAGCAGCTTCTTGCAACCTTGTGGAAGGACGTCCTAAGCTGATCTTGTCGGTAAGTAGATGGCACAATCTATTCCAAAAGACGTGAAACTCAACAGCCACCGTTGGCTGTATTCAGTGTCTCATACAAACCTCATCTCAATTATAAGCCTAAGTGTTTTCATTTAGTCAAAAATTGCCTCAGTTCATTTGCGCAGAGCCGAAACGTTATCGTGTTATAACGTTGCTCACAAAAGTAACTTCGTTTAAATGGTCCAAAACATTTTACACTTAAGGCAATCAAAATAGTAATGGCCTTACTACAAAAAAGATAGACTAGGTTTAAACCACGTCTAAAGAATAGCCAACAATTCGAGGACATATTATTACAAAAAAAATCATTTGGTTGACTAAACTTAAACTAACTAACTTTTATTTGTTGCTGGCAGGAGCTGGATGAGAGTAGCCGTGGATCGTGCAGAGTGGCGTGCAATTGGAGAGGCCTTTGTCCAGCAGTGAACTAGTGTGGGCTGATGATGATGATGATGACTAAACTTTAGACAGTGTTTACTACACTAACTAAACTTTATCGGGTTGGTATGCTACATATATTTTGTCGACCTCCGTAGTCGAGAGGCGAACATGCCGGATTTTGAATGGCGCCGCCATCTCTGAGGTTCCGGGTTCGATCCCCGGTCGGGTCAATGTGGAAAACGAACTTTTCTATATTGGCTCGGGTCTGGGTGTTGCGGTACCGTCGTTGTTTCCAATTTCTATAACACAAGTCCTTTAGCTACTTACCTTAGAATCAGAGCAATGTATGTGATGTTGTCCAAAATTTATAATTTATATAGATAGAAAGATACTCTGTATTGCACACCACACAAAACAAACAGCAAAAAGAAAAAATACATTTAGAATGGTACAATTCAGGCTACATTTACCAAATGTTTCTCCTAAACACTGAATCAAACGTCAAAAAATCCACTTCATTCGTCATAGCATTATCCCCATACGTTTACTAAGCTGTTCCAACAACTCCCCAAAAACTTAAATCTCCTATTTCCCACTGTCACTCCCATTGACAGAGCCACTTTATCCGGATCCTACAGAGACAACTTAGTACAACAGATGCAGCATGCAGGTCGTACATGTTGTGATAAAGTGATATACAACTACTATGTCCTACTCTGTCAAGAAAGTACCGGGAAAAGATTAATAATACACAAAATGTTAGTTATTCATCCAAATTTATTTTATCACCTTCAAAGTATGCTCCTTCAGAACAGCAACACTTACGCCAACGAATAATCCAATCATCAATACATTTTTTAAACGCTTCTACCGGAATCGAGTTCAGTCCTCGCCGCGAATTCTCCTTTATGTCTTCTATCGAATGAAACCGGGTGCCATGAAGTGGTAATTTAAGTTTAGGAAAAAGAAAGAAGTCGGCTAAAGCCATATCTGGTGAATAAGGTGGCTGCTCGATGGTATTTGTTGAGTTTTTGGTCAAAAATTTCATGAATGTTGGGTCGGAATTTACTCGTTCTAGCGTGTCCTCGGCGACTCTTTTGCAAATGAGTTTTTGGAGAAAATTCAGGTCTTTTGGGACTAGCCGAGCGGCAACATGTTTCATACCCAATTGATTTTTTAAAATGGTACGAATCGACTCGTGTGACACAGAAAGTTCAACGGCTAGCTCTCTCAAACTTGAATGAGGATTTTCAGTCACTATTTCCTTCACTTTTGCGATGTTATCTTCAGTAGCAGACGTTGATGGCCTACCAGAGCGAGGCAAATCTTCCATCACATCTCGACCGCTTTTGAACGCTTTGTACCACTCATAAACACGTGTTTTTGATAAAGTCGATTCACCGTAAGCTTTCTGTAACATTTTCAGAGACTCTGAACATGAAATCCCATTGGCGATGCAAAATTTAAGACAAACTCTTTGTTCGATGTTTTTGTCCATTATGAAATTCGCAATACACACTAGATATGGTATAACTAGAAACAATACTGTATTTAATCTAATTATCAGATGTAACTCAAACTCCGCGCCAAAATGGAAAACAGTGTGCCAATCTAACAACAACAAAAAAAAATACAATTTTGAATTTGGAACCATAAACAAATCATCAATTCCCGAAACTTTTTTGACAGAATGTATATCACTTTATCATAAAATGTACGACCTTCTCAGCCTAGTAGCTTAGTCTTAGTAGCTTTGTGACTTTTTAAATTGAATGCTTATACACCGTGAATTTTGAGATACCCGAGAAAATTAACTAACATACTCAGATATCGATATACATCGAATTTGGTGAATAAAAAAAACGGAACGGCGTACGGCCTAGGCGTACGGAAGGAATAACTATGAATGAAAAAAAAATCATTCATAGTTATTCCTTCCGTACGCCAATATTACGCCACTAAATTAGGTGGATTTTGGTTCCGTTAATGTTGGAATGATAATGATTACTATTTGAATTAGCAGGACTTTTATAGTGCATATTTTTTAAGGAATGTTAGGGACCTAATAAATACATTTCTCATAAAAAAAATTTTTTTTATTCGCCGAATTCGATGTATATCGATATCTGAGTATGTTAGTTAATTTTCTCGGGTATCTCAAAATTCACGGTGTATATTTTATCATTTATTGTACCAAAAATGTAATTTATTTTAATATTCTATGTTAATGCGAACAATATTTGCATGCCAGCTTCTGGTGGACTGTACGGACATTTTATATTTGTGACAACTTTTAGACCACTTTTCTTGCAAATAAACCGATTTGATTTGATTTAACTCGCGTTCCGGTGTGCACCCTGAGGTTGCGAATTTAAATTCCGTAATGAACTTTACAAAAGAGGTACGCCTGTATCAGTTTAGGACTGTAAACAAGTATTTGTGTTATTTAATCACAATCCTTCCTCCCCCAAGCGGCAGCCACCATTGTTTTATATTTTTCTGGGAGTTGAAGGGTTAAGTGTATGTAATGTATTTGTTATGCACCTTTAGGAAGGCCTTATCCACACCGGTACAGTCACATGAAGTTTATATGTCGTATTATTATCATCAAATCAACATTTCAGCCACATGACATCCCCAACTAGACATAGGCCTCCCTAATAACTTACTAACCACGTCGTAACTTAAGTTTAAAATCCATAAAAATGGAATATCACAATACTAGGTACTGAAGTGTAGCTCGAGTTTTAAATAAACAACTGTAGGTACATAATACTTCATCCATCCATCCATCCATCAGCCGAAAGACGTCCACTGCTGGACATAGGCCTCCCCCAAGGATTTCCACGAAGATCGGAAATACTTAATACCTAAATTCAAACAGCCGCTTCTATTGTACTCAGCTGTCTTAGTGTTAGAACTCCCCTCGTCATAACACGCAAAGACAATGAAATCCTAAAGAAAGGAAAACAATCAAAGTTTGTGCTGAAAATGGCCGATTTTTCGGCCCAATTTGACGTTTTCAAAGGCAAAGGTAAGTTGGATTGTTTTGCAACTTTCGCTTAAGCTTACTTAACTTTTTTGAGTGTGCTTTGAACTGATATTGTCGCTTTTCTGCATTGAATCGTGTTTATAATAAAAATAATGAATGATCATATAAAATTTGTCTCGCAATAAAATCAAATTCCGGGAGCTTCGGATTTTTCGTAATCTATACATTGAGGTTAGTATAAGTACATACCTCTGTGAATCTATAGGTACTTATGTAAGTACCTAACATTTACAGAATAGTGACAGTGAAGAAAAACATCGTAATAAATCTATTTACATAACTACACTGTATGTTAAACCATCTTTTTTGTAGAAAACGAAATTTCTTTACCGTCTGTGGTGCCGTCGTTGTTACCTACTGATTCCTATAACACAAGTGCTTTCGCTACTTACCATAGGATCAGAGCAACGTATGTGATGTTGTCTAATATATTTATGTTTCTAGTCTGGTTTCCCTATCAAAACCACAGAGGTCTGATGGTAATCCTGAAATATTGAACAACATCACATACATTGCCCTGATCCTAAGGTAAGTAGCTAAATCACTTGTATTATAGGAATGAGAAACAACGACGGTACCAGAGGAATTTTTAAGAAAGAAACTCATACGAGATTCAGTTGGGCTGGGTAGTATTGGGAAAAAAGTCTAAAAAAGAAAGGTGTAGCCATTAACCAAATTGTTTAGTTGTCCAGACTCAAGGGAACGGAGGCCTAATGGCAATCGCTATTTACATTAACAGGATACAATGATGACAATGATAAAGTAATAGACAACACACACTTACACCGGAGGTCCCTACCTCCGGTGTCAGTGTGTGTGAGAATGTCTATTACTTCGATGGACATATTAGGCTTGCTCAATGCGTCTTAGACAGGGGCCTATCGCATCGAACAAGCCTAATATGTACGGACAACAGCACGTCGACCTACCACAAAATGTCAAATTTTCTCATTTGAAAATGAACTCTATATGTCAGGCTTAAGGTTGAAAATCTATTGGAGAATTTTTGACTTTTGAGGTAGGTCGACGTGCTGTTGACTGTACATCGAAAAGTTTCATAGAAATACTACTCAGAACCTAATTAGATTAAAAAAATAATTGAAAGTTTATCCAAGAAGACAACAGAAACCCTTATTCTGTAGATGTTACGAATCAAAATAGTGTACACATTTAAAAACATCTTATATTTCTTGGTAAGGAAAATCTAGGGCATAAGAAATTACTAAAATAACAAAGCAAGCCTGTACGATCATGTATCTAAGAATATTCACAAAGAAGGTCTTAAAGAAACAACAATGATACTCTTTATTTTTGAGAAAGTTGTGAACCAATTTCTCAATGCTTAAAGGATGTTTTCATTAAAAAGTGCTTTTATTTTTAAAAGTTTATTTAACGTTACATAAATGAAGAGTATTTTCAAAGAGTTGTTTTTGTCTAGTAACCGTTTCAGTGAATATTAAGTAACTCGAGTTTGTTTAAAATAATATAAGTAAATCAACAGTTTATAAAGTTTCTCGAGTTTGTTTAACATTACTTATATCAACAATGTTTTTTGTAAGAGATAATTTTATCTCCTAACTGTTTCATTAAATGAGTTATTTACTAACAACATGAATACAGGATTACATTGTAGTTAGTGCCAAATTTTGAAAAATAAGATCTAGAGAATAATATTAAACTGCGTCTTCATCGTTTTTAGGGTTCCGTACCCAAATATTATTTCGTGCCTAAATATAATGTATTTCTGTTGCCGCTATAACAACAAATACTAAAAAACAGAATACAATAAATATTTAAGGGGGCATACAACAAACGTGTTTTTTTGCCGTTTTCATAGATAATGGTACGGAACCCTTCGTGCGAGAGACCGACTTGCACTTGGCCGGTTTTTTTACGATTATTTTAACTTAACATTAACTTCAAAATATCCGGAAAAACCGACAACGTGTCCTGCTCGGTCATTCATATTAACAGGCGTACGCCGCGGTCGCTGACGCCGAGCCAACATCGACCCTATGCAGTGCACATACGGTGCACCAATTATGTGTACTGCATAAGGTCCTAGTTGGCTATTTCATTGACGCGAGCTTGCGTGGGCGCTCCTGCTGTTAGAAATATACCTTATATTGTAAAGGCTACGGTTTGTTTTCGCGCACCATTGTGGCTATTAATGCATTAAAATTTGCAGGTTACACAGAGATAGTGCGTGCGTATTTTTTATGAATGAGACAAGATTATTGACGCGTGCCATCTTTTAACAGCGGATAGTAATAATTAAATATGAAACAATACGAGTTTTGTTTCACGTACATCGATTTAGTTCCTGATTCTGAGTGGTTCCTGAAAAATTGATACAACTTTGCAATGTAACCCTGTATATGTATTTTAAATTGGCAATGTGAGAGTGCTTTGGATCAGTCCTATAGAACCATCGACCTGTAAAGAGCAATCCAAAATCTCACTTGCACGAATTATAATAATATTTAATAATATTTTTTGCAAATATTTTAACTTTAGTGTACAATTATTTACAATCTTTAAAAAATGTTTGTAATAAATACCTGTAAGTTCAATTTCATACAAGTTTGTAGTCTATGAGACAATAAGAATGGCATTACATCCTTCTCTCGAAACCCCGCTGCTGGAAAAGTAATACTGTACCTGAGGAAATAGTCTAAGGGCTAATGTCCTTATGGTTTGCCAAAGCTAAAGTGGCCAAATTAATAAATTGGTAACCCGATTATGTTGTGGAGTGATTCGCAATAAACGTATGCGGGCTACCGTTTTTGTGCTCACCAGCTGGCACCACTGTCGAATAATACTGAATTATACTCATTTATTCAGCATACTATTTAATATTTGGGCAGCATTTGGGAAATTGCGACATATCTTCACGTCGACACTGCCGCAGTGCCTGAAAAACCGGGTGTTTAACCAATGCGTCCTACCAGTTTTAACCTACGGAGCCGAAACGTGGAACATGACAGTCAAGTTGGCCCACCGACTACACGTCACTCAGCGTGCTATGGAAAGGTCTATGTTGGGAATCTCAGTAAGGGATAAGATCCGGAACGAGGTCATACGACATAAGACTAAGGTAACTGATATTGTCCAAAAATGTAGCAAGCTGAAGTGGCAGTGGGCTGGCCATGTCTGTCGCAGAACCGACGAGAGGTGGAGCAGGAAGGTTCTCGAATGGAGACCACGCTTAGGCAAACGTAGAGTAGGACGCCCCCGGACTAGATAGACCGATGACCTGAAGAAGGCAGCCGGCAGCGACTGGATGCAAAGGGCGGAAGATCGTGCGCTGTGGCGCTCCTTGGGGGAGGCCTATGTCCAGCAGTGGACTGCAACAGGCTGATATGATGATGACTATTTAATAGGGCACTTATACACGTCCCAAAAATATAGCTTTTCACAAGGCAATTATAATATGGGGACTCCATTGCATTTAGGGAAACTCTATTGCTCGAATAGTTTAAATATTATTTGGACAACATCAGATACAATGCTCTGATCCTAAAGTAAGCTAAAACACTTGTGTTACCTATAAAAATTAGAAACAACGACGGCACCACAACACCCGGATTCGAGACAAAGAGATAAGTTTGTTTTCTAGTACCTTGACCCGACCGAGGATCGAGCCCGTAACCTCAGAGATGGCGGCGCTATTTATAGTCCGGCGTGCTCGCCTCTCGGCTATGGAGGTCGTCTGATTTATTGGGGACTCATATAGATTATATGGGGACCCCATTGCATTTAAGGTAATTCTACTGTCCGAATATATTTGGTTTTGTTATAATTTGTAATAATGATTTAAAAAAACATGTGCGAAGTATCCTGGACTCGAAGGACCCTGTCCCCGGGACCTTTAGTTCTTAGTTCTTACTTTTCCCAACAAAGCCATATAACAATCGATTTTCACAATTCAATTTAACCGATTCCAAGTCGAATGAATGCTCTCGTGTTATTTCCTTTTACAAAGAATAATGTGAGTGCTCGATTGTATTCTTGTAATGGATTTAAAATAAATAAATAAAAAACAAACATTGTAAATTACATTAAAGCTGTTTTAAAGGCTTTTCCATGTTTTATTTTAGTAAGAGCTTCTTTACTAATACCTATCTTCGAAATAAAAAACTAATAATCTAGTGAAATTTAATATACTAAACCAGCAGGGCTAGAATGCGCAACACGATAAAATTTTGTCGTGACATTTTATCGACTTTTGACGTTCGACTAACAAAGAAAAAACCAAAATTACTTGGCAATGCCGTGTTATAACGTAAAAATAAGTAGCTACGAGGAAGGTGAGACCCTAAAAATACTAAGAAAAAGGATTCGAGACGTCTGTGATCCGTTAGGTTAGGGAAAACGACAAAACTATCGTTGAAGACAAAATTTGTTTGTCTATCGATAAAATAACCGATGCGGGCATGCTAGCCCTGCAGGATATGCAAGTCTAAACACGAAAGTAGATAATATTTTCGAAAAATTACAGCAGTTCTTAGATGATAATTTGAACAAAAAACTATCACTGTCAATGAGAAAGCTTATTAATCTTATTAAGGCTCATCTTAGTTTAGACATCATAACCGTCGGTTATGTCTACTTGGCATAAAACCATTCAAATTATATTGTTCTTAATTTTAATTCTTTTTGCATTGTTGTCTTACATATACTGCAGTTTCTGCACCATCTTTAGGTTCCGTATGTTTGTACAACCTGCTCCCACCGCATACATAAACTCTCCTGTTTATACTGATGACATGATAATAAGAGAAGCGGATTTATTTTGTTAATTACGTCCGCTGTAGTTCATCAACGTGTTTTTAGGGTGCCGTACCCAAAGGGTAAAATGGGACCCTATTACTAAGGCTCCGCTGTCCGTCTACATGTTTGTCTGTCTGTCCGTCTGTCACCAGGCTGTATCTCATGAACCGTGATAGTTGAACAGTTGAAATTTTCACAGATGTTGTGTTTCTGTTGCCGCTAAAACAACAAATACTAAAAAACCAGAGTAAAATAAATATTTAAGGGGGCTCCCATACAACAATCGGGATTTTTTTAACTACGCGATGAACGAGAAAATCACTTTAATAATGTACACCATTTACTATCTAACTATGGAATCATCATCACAACACGAAAATACATTATAGTCGAAGTAAATGTAAATTTTGTAAGAAAAGCTTAACATTTTTCTCCCGATTTCGACATTGTTGCCGTACCTACTGAAAGTTATTGATTTTAGTAAGTACAAATTCTATCGTCCAACAAGTTTGACTTTACTGTGTTAAAACAAAGTAATACCTTTTTTGTCATGAAGGTAAATTATGTTTAATGTTTTGTTACTTTGTTGTATTGTAAGTGACGCATGACGAATTGATGACTATGGTTTTTATTGATAGAACCTGTTAGAAATCGCTGAAGCCTTGGTAACGCCTGACAACACAGTCAGAGCAGTCTTCTTAGATTCATAAATTTTGAAAGGAATCATGAATACCTACACGAAAGGTTTTTCATGAACGAAAATAGTCTTGCTTTACTATCTAAGTATCTAGTTATTATTCCCAGGAAATGGAGTCCGTTGTATTTAACTTATCGTTCTTGAACTTAAACGAGAATTACTGCATCAATTGCAACTCGCTAACGCCTGTCACTATACCCTCCCCCGCCCAACTCAACCGCTTTGTTTTCCAATTTGTTGTAAAGACGGCGAGTTAGCGGGCAAAGTTTTAAGTAAACATTTAGTGGAATTGCACCGTAAAATAAGCAGAGGGAGGAAGCTACGAGTTTTTATTTGAATAGCGAATTATTTGAGTCGCCTTTTTTCTGATAAATTGAAAAACGATTGTATATTAAATTTATACAAAAATAACCTGGTTAAAAAATGGTTTGTAGATATTTATATTTATTAGATACTCACCTTAACTTTGTGTGAATCCTATTTTAATTTCCTTAACCCATTTGATAGGTTTATTAAAAATAGTGCGGCTCACTGTCAGAATTTTGTAGCTGGCTTTGAAGAAATGTGTCCTCTTAGTAGTTAGTATTAACTAAATAACTAACAATATAAGCAAAAAAATAAACTTTTAATGAACTAAATAAAAGCGAGAAGGCGCAAAGGGCAAATGTTTGGGTAAGGACCAAAAAACATTTGTACCTAAATCTAATTAAGTATATTATTTGTTATCTTAACGCCACAGTTTAGAGAAGTTTGAAGCAGCCCGTCTCAATGAACTCGACGCCAAACGCCATGCTCGAAAGACACGCCCCAAGGTCTCCTATAACTACACCTACAACACAAGTGGACAGTTGCAGTGCAGCTTATGCAGTCGCACGTTCAAGACCAAATTCGGGTTGGCAAGTCACCTCCGAGCACATGCCAGAAACTAGTTAGGTGTCGCCGTCGACGGACACGTCGTGGAGGACATCATCATCAGGTACAAGCTTTGATTAGATTGGGACTAGAAGATTGGAGTGATTGTGGACAGAATTAACATTTCTTTCTAATGTAACTTTATAACTAAAGAACCCGCTTACCCATAAAAGTATTCTGACGTCATTTGAATACACATTTTTTGAGATTGACACATTGACAGGACTGTAGAAAGTAAGTAACAGGGCGGTAACCACGAACTATTAAAACAATCTCAAATCTGTCAAACATTATCAAATCTGTCAAATTTTGTATGTAATGACGTACCAAAACTGACAGATTTGACAAATTTGAGATTGTTTTAAGAGTTCATGGTTACCCCGCTGGTCTATTAACACAATATTCCGTTTCCCCGTTAAATTCAACAGTCAAATGAACAAAACTATGATATGAATCGTATCGTGCGCGTCTCGTACCACCGTGCGGTCCATATTCAGTTGGCGTATGGGAAATGGATGTACGAATATAGAAGCAGCAATGGTTACAATTAAAATAAAATGAATATAAGAGAATATTTCCGACAAGATGGAGGAGAGTAGGCTGCGTTGGCAGCGTTGGTATGGTCACGTAAAAAGGAAGCTTCCTGATTACGTAGGGAATTTGGCACTGCAGCTCTCCCTTCCCGGTCGAAGATCCAGAGGAAGACCCAAGACACGATGGGAGAGTGTATTACTGAAGGACATGAGTGAATGAGAGGTATCCGAAGACGATATCGAGGACAGAGAGAAGTGTAAAAAAAAAATACGGAAAGCTGACCCTACCACCATGTGGGATAGATAGCTAGGAAGAGAGAGGGAGAGAAAAAGAGAGAGAGGGAGAGATAAATTGGAGAGAGAGCATCAAATACATGGCTCTGATTCTAAGGCGAGTAGCTAAAGCACTTGTGTTATATGAATCAGAAACAACAGCGGTACCACAACACCCATACCCGAGACAGAAAATATCGTTTTTCTACATTGACCTGACCGGAAATCAACCCCAGGGCTTCAGAGATGACGACGCCAAGTTTGGCGTGCTTATCTTTCGGCTACGTAGGTCGTCATATTCAATTTGACCTGCTATTATAGTACATATAAGGTTACATCACACGGCAGTGCCAATTTTTCAGGAGCTACTTGGAATCAGTAACTTAATTGATCTACTAACTAAAACAGGTTTAAATATCTTCGATTATCGATTTATGGTCAAAATGCTATTACAATCTACATAGGTTTGCACGGATCCTACGGTGCGCAAGTCTGATTCTTGCTTAACCAGTTTTTTTATATTGTTTTAAAAACCTTATTTTTAAAGGCACATTACAATAGGTTTACTTAGCAATACGCCCAATTGAGGTTTTCACCAAAGAACGGTAAGTCTAGTATTTCGTAGCTCACGAACAGCGTATCGAGGCGTGAATTATTCAGCTGTGAACACGGGAATGTGGTGCGAGCGGGTTTACACCGCCTAACTGCTCCACTACTCTTTCAATATCCATTGTCAAAATACTATCACAGTTCTGCAACTGTCAATTTATGAACTATTCATTCTAATACTTTTAGCATTTTACATACGCATTCTGCAGCGTTCTTTAACCTAACCTTTAAGTCACTGACACTGCCCGACAGATAGATAGATTGATACTCTTTATTGCACACCAAACATAGAAGTTACAGTTGATATTTACAGAAATATGTACAATTTAGGCGGTCTTATCGCTAAAAAGCGATTTCTTTCAGACAACCTTATTAGCATTATAACCGGATTAGCATTTATTAGCAGTGGGCGGGGCACATATCACGTACAACTGGCGGCCGATGGGCAGAAAGGTTGTGGATTGTAAGACACGTACCGGCAAGCGCAGTGTAGGACCTCCTTGTGGGTACAAGGAGGACAGACGACCCTGTAAGGGTTGCAGGAAGCCGTTGGATGCAGGCTTTCAACGGGCCAATCGAGAAGTCCTTCCGAGGCCTATGTTCAGCAGTGGTCATCTTATGGAAATGATAACGATAATAATGTTTCTGAGCTGTTGTGGTGATTTTAGAGGTACCGTAGGATTCACGACTGATGAGGAATTGTTCAGTTGTTGGAGTTTGACCTCACGTCTGTGGGTTGTGAATTTAAATCAACGTACCTCTTTTACCTCTTGATGCGACACGCGTGTTAAAGTAATAATCTCAAAAAGAAATGATGATTCAACATCACTCCCTATCTTTAAAAACGTGAAATAATCCAATAATTTCACACTGCTCGCTTATTTTGTTAAAGTCACGTAGCTCTCATAAATAGTTAACAGTTGTCGCGTACTGAACCTCTAAAATATTCTAATGTAAGACAATCCTCTGTCAATCTCTAAAACAAAAATTAATATGCTTGATGGACCGACTACCTCAACGAGATAGCTGGCAGTGGCTGGATGAAAACAACGGGAGATCCTCCTACTTGGTGCTCTTTAGGGGAGGGCTTACGTCCAGCAGTGGACTGAATTAGACTGTCATATTGATGCACCAGACTACACACTTTTGCTACATCAATCAATAGGCTACTTGACACTTTTTTGAAATAGGTTTTAAATTGTTAATTGAAGTTCCATTAAACTGAAAAAAAATATATTTTAGAGTCATAGAAAACTACGAAACTTTAAAAATAAAACAATGTTTTTAGAAATAGATAAAAACGCTACCGGCCATGTTGGTCTATAGATAATCTGTGCTTTGACGTCAGTTCGCTTGAAAACAATATGTTCTACCTACAAACTAATTTCTCAGTTTTTTTTTAATACCAGTAATTGAAATACAAGTAGATACTACTTGTTTAGGTTATGACTTATGAGCCAACAAGTTTACTCATTAGTCATTAATGTTGCCAATATCTCAATTGTCTTGGTCTCGAAGATATGAACTTCCTTGTCTTATAAAGTTCCAGACAAGTTATTTTTCCAGGAGCTTTTCCCAGGACACCCAGATTCGGCCCAATTTTTAATTGACTTGAAGTGGGCTACAACGCCGCGCCGCTTGATGTGGTATCGTCGGGGTCGTCAAAATAACATAGAAACAAAAGTAAAGTAAAACTGCTAAATAAATCGTGATAAGTAATATTAATTCTTTATCTCTGAGAACAAGCAACAACTAATGGTGTATTAACACTTTAGAATTCTTAAGAAGTCCAGTGTATCATATACGATACACAGCAATGATTTTGCCTATTTTATTTATCTGCTAATGTGTTAGCCAATCGTAAAATGATAATATTTATCCAAGAAAGAATAATTTCCACAAAATAACTTTAACTATTATCTACAGGAAGTAAATATAATCAGTTTGATGACTTAAATAAACTGCAGAAATAAAGCTTTACTGCATATAAATAATAATTGTAAAAAAATAAAAGTACACTAACCCTTATACAGCGCCATCTATCTGAGAAGTGAGAAAACCAATACTGTTGCGAAGAGGTTCAGGTTCTGTAGGTTGCCACTGTTTCAGATTACACAAACAGCAAAGTAAATTATTATCTAAAATCTGCACTGAATTGGTTCTGATAATTCGTCTGTCGTAAGACATCACTTCAGTGTTAGAATATAATTACCTAATTTAATAAGTCTACGTGACTTCAACATTAAAATCCCAAAGAAAACTTACCTACCGGGCTACCCCATGTTCCGGATTGTGCTAAAAAAAGCACTATTGACACACAGGGGCATGCGGTGCATATAAGCAGTTCCTACCTAGTAAATGAAAGGTAGGCAATAGGTACTTACAAACATGCCTCATTGATGAAAACCACTGATTTTTATCAATAAAACACTTTAGATAATATCTACTGCCCACTTTGAAACAAAATTAATGCCCGTTACTGAGCACGACTCCATATAAATCTAGTTGGTAGGTAAAACAACCCTGTTTTGTGTAACATTTGTGACTTTTACATTTGGTCGGATTCGCGCTGAAAGTGCTTTGACGGCAAATCCAAATGCACTAGCTGACAACAGTTTGTATGGCGAAGTATTTTTAACCCCCGACGCAAAAAACGAGGGGTGTAATAAGTTTAACGTGTCTGTCAGTATATGTCAGTGGTATCGTAGCTCCCTAACGGATGAACCGATTTTCGATAAGTTTTTTTTTGTGTCATAGATAATTTTATCCCGAGTGTTATTAGCCATGTTTCATGAAAATCTGTTCAGCCGTTTAAAGATCATCAGCTCTTTTCTAGTTAAAGCTCTGACTAACGTCCTTATGTCCGATCGATTCGTAATTTGGTACCGTGTTACTTGAATGATATTAAAAGTATATGGTAAGGTAAACTTGACCTTATCAGACCTTTGAAGAGCATCGGGGGTTTTAAAATTTCATTTTTTTTTTTTAGGTACTGATTTTTATCTCTATCTTTAATAAAGTTAGTTACTATATTCACCGATATATTTCATGACAGTAAGAGATACCAGCAGGGCTAGCATGCGCGCGTCGGTTATTTTATCGATAGACAAGACAAATTTTGTCTTCGACGATATTTATCGTTTTCTCTAATTACAGACGTCTCAAGTCCTTTTTCTTAATATTTTCAGAGTCTCCCGTTCTTCTTAGCTACTTATTTTTATGCTATAACACGGCATTGCATGATATTTTGGTTTTTTCTTTGTTCGTCAAACGTCAAAAGTCGATAAAATTGCAACGACAAAATTTTATCGTGTTGCAAATGCTAGCCCTGCAGAACCTCCATTTTATGTGACAACGACTGTTACTGACTGACAATAAATGTTATGGCGGCAATAGTACATTATGATACGAGTGTGCTAGGTTGATTATTACACGCGAGGCATATTGTAAGCGCGAGCCGCAGGCGAGCGCGGTAAGGAAGCCGAGTGTGTAATAATCAATGCACACGAGTTGCATACGACGTTTTTCAACACGATTGCGAGGAAAAAAACAAACTAAAATCTAAAATACCTTCTCCGTTTTTGCTGTTTTTCTCTAGGTTTTGGCGGCAACAGGCTATCACTTGCATTTCGTGCCGCGATCAGTATTTTCGACGGGGTTGAATAACATTTTACTCACAGTATTTAACCACAAAGCAACAACTTTACCAAATATTTAGGGAAAATGGTACGTAAGTTTTGTTTTTTTCGCGCGCCGCAATTTCGATGCGCGCCCAGTTTCAATAGTGGCATAGGAAAAACTGGCTGTTCAGCCGGAGTAGCAGCAATTTAAAAAATAAAATAAACTATAAATTAATGTTTCTAAAAATGATAGTTAAGTTAATTTGTGTTTAATAATATACAATTTGTTAAAATGAAATATTTATTTGTCATATTAACCCTAAAATAATTTAATATTAGTAAAATATTCAATGTTCTTAGACAGAAACATTTGCTGGATTTTTAAAAAAAAAGTTTACATTACCGCACTAGCGCGATAATGTTATTATAGCACAAGTGCGTAATATGATGAATTATGAAACTAAAAACGGTGTTATAAGAGTCAATTTACGAGCAAGTGTGTTGAAAAAGACATTATAACATCAATAGTAAAACATAACAAGGGGAAGGAAGCTCTGATTTTGACATTGTGAAAACGGCTGGCTTAAAATTCTAACCCAGCGCCGTAGAACTCAGTTAAAAATAGTACATTATGATACAAGTGTGCTACGTTGGTCATTATACACGAGGCATTATTATAAGCGCGAGCCGCAGGTGAGCGCGGTAAGGAAGCCGAGTGTGATAATGATCAATGCACACGAGTTGCATACGACGTTTTTCAACACTATTGCGAGGAAAAAGCAAACTAAAATCTAAAATACCTTCTCCGAATATGACTTGGCGTTTTTGCTGTTTTCCTATGCATTTTGGCGGCAACAGGCTATCACTCGCGTTTCGTGCCTCGATAAGCATTTCCGACGGGGTTGAATAACATTTTACTCGTCTTTACTATTTAAAGTAGACATTTTTGATAGTAATTAACCACACAGCAACAACTTTACCAAATAATAATGGAAAATTGCACGTAAGTTTTGTTTTTTTTCGCGCGCCGCAATTTCGATGCGCGCGCAGGTTCAATAATGGCACAGGAAAAACTGGCTGTTCAGCCGAGTAGCAGCAATTTAAAAAATAAAATAAACTATAAATTATTGTTTCTAAAAATGATAGTTAAGTTAGTTTGTGTTTATTAATATACAATTTAATAAAATTAAATATTTATTTGTCATCTTAACCCTTAAATAATTTAATATTTGTAAAATATTCAATGTTCTTAGACACAAACTTTTGCTGGATTTTTTTAAAAAAAGTTTACATTACCGCACTAGTGCGATAATCTTTTTACAGTACAAGTGCGTAATATGATGAGTTATGATACTAAAAACGGTGTTATAAGAGTGAATTTACGAGCAACTGTGTTGAAAAAATATAATAAGTACCTAGTACATTCCTATGTACCTATCGTTTGACCAATTTATGCCACAGAATACGTGCTAGACACTCATTAGGCGTTATTATGTTAATATTGTGCATTGTAGCAAACAATTCTATTGTAGTAAGAGATTTGAAACGCTAATAAGATGTTTATAAACCATCATAATTACCTTGAATGCAAGAGTTGCTTTTGTTAGTGTAAATATAACGTTGTTCTTTTTGTTAAAAAAATCAAATCATATTTTAAAAATAATGCTAAAAACTGAAGACAACTAGATTGATCCATTAAAATAATGTAATAAAAAAAAACAGATGTCCCTTAAAAAACTGTCACTCGACAAAAATGTATAGAACACCTCATATTTTTTTTCTTGATTATACTATTGGCCCTGTAGTAAAAGTTCTTGTCTTTCATAAAAAGAGCACGTTAAGTATACTAATATGGATCATTATTAAAAACACATCCTGTATGTTTACTATCAGCTTCTGACAGCTATGTCTGAATAGGCTTTAGAATTGGGAGGAATGATACGCCAAAGAGGAATGAAATTATCTCAAGCGACACCAAAATGGGATAAAAAAAACCGGCCAAGTGCGTGTCGTGCCACGTGCAGTTTAGGGTTCCGCAGTTGCCCGTCGTTAGCACGATATATAAGGTCCGATTTTATTAGTGTTCATCCTGTTAACCTGTGAATATATAGGTGAAAAGCAATCGTAAAATCCAACTTTCAAATGTCAATAATAAAAACTAAAAAAGTTAAAGATAAATTACAAAATAACAACATTGACTTCATATTGCATAAACTACCTATCTTTAACTCTTTCTTGCTCTGTACAAGGGGAAGGAATAAGACGGATAACCAGATGGTTAAACGTAGCAAAGATAGGACGAGTTTATGCAATATGAAGTCAATGTTGTTGATTTTTAACTTTTTTACTTTTTATGGTACACATTTGAAAATTGGTTTTTACGATTGCTTTTCACCTATATAGTCACAGGTTAACAGGATGAACACTAATAAAATCGGACCTAATATTTAGGAGGAGGAGTTATTTTCATTTAAAGTCACTTTTAACGTGTTTTTCTGAGGATTTTTTATTAGGTAAGATATTTTTTAATAGGTACATAAGTTGAACGGCTAATCCTCCTAAACTAACTGATATATCTTAACTGTTATGATTTTCCTTAAAAGTACTTACATGAAAAGCACTTGTATCATGATCATCATCATATCGTATGGCGTTTTTCTGCCAGAATCCTATAATTAAATGTCGTTTTTCAGTTGACGCAACCAGTCCTCAGCGGCTGGGATGAGAAGGTTAAGTTCCCTTATCATGATTGCTGTATCATGATAAGGGTTCTTTGTCAGGACTACGGAACTCTAAAAAATATGCTAAATGAGTAAACATTTAGCCCAGCTAACTCCTTTTGGCCGTTACATCGTGATTAAGCAACAAACATCCAAACGAACGATCCGAAACGAGATAACAGTCAGAGGACTAACGTAACGGATATAGTCCAAAAATGTAGCAAGCTTAAGTGGCAGTCGGCTGGCCATATTAGTCGCAGAACCAATGAAAAGTGGAGTAAACGGGTTCTCGAGTGGAGACCACGCTTCGAAAAACGTAGTGTAGGACGCTCCCCAGCTCCGGATGGACCGACGACCTTAGGAAGAGCTGGCAGTGGATGGATGAAAAAAGCGAGAAATCGTGCTCTTTGGCGCTCTTTGTGAGAGCCTTACTTCACAGTGGATTGCAATAGGCTGAGATGATGATGATGATGATGATGATGATCCACACGAACGAACTTTCACATTTATTATAACCTACGACAATATTAGTATTTTTGTTTCTCAATTAAAAACGGTGTAATTTTTGTCCCAATAAATATTCTAAGTACTTACTTGAAACATTTACGTAGAAATCACAATTAAATAGACATTATCAAAACCGGTATAGTTCGTAAAGTTTTGATAATGTAATAGAAAAATCATCTACTCTGAGTTAGGTGTTAAGTATGTTGTTTTGACGACTTGACGTAGTGGACTTGGGTTGTAAGGGTTCTACTCCCGGTAGATTCAATTAAACCTTCACTTGTCAATGATAGGTAAAATAGCTAAAACTTTCCTTGTCCCGGCAGCAGGTTTTTTTTAAAAGGAGGGCATTAACCTTTTCTGAAGTGGGTCTGGGAGTTTTGGGAGGCGCCCTGTCAAAGATAGCATAGTAGTATTAAAAAGCAGGAACCTAAGCAAATAAAAGACAATTGAATATGTAGATTTAGTTGTTTAATGAATTGAGCGCAAACGAAAAAGTAAAAAGCACTAAGAAATCTAGAGATAACACATATATATACGAAAGTTTTTCCTCGTTCGCACAAGGACCAAAGACTTAAATAAAAATAAATTGTTTCTACAATCACACCAATTATCTAGACCCAAACTAAGCAAAGCTTTTTAAAATTGATAGAATCAGGCGTTACTTTGCGGAAATCCATAACTAAATAATTATGAAAATGTAATTATTTTGCTTACAACTTCCGCTTAGTTACGCCGGCATAGGAACCCCAATGACACCACCTGTAACCCACAATCTGAGGACAGGCACATGCAAAGAGCACCGCCCTCCCTCCCTCAAATTGCATGCGAAACAGACGAATGCAAAATTTAGGCTTAAATAGGACAATATACGTAAAATAATAACTGAAACTTATTACAATTTAAAACCAAAACATTCACAATATATTTTACTATGGTAAACTTTATCTATGGCTGGTATTGTTATTTACTTTATTTATCAAGTGTAAGTAATACTTAAATAAATTCAAAAATTGAAGAATGGTGACTTGAACTATTATAGAGTTGACAAGCAAAATAAGTTACTGACAACACTGCACTTCATTAGAGTGTGAATGTATTTTTATTTTTTTAGTACCAACACTAACTTGAGAAATTACCTAAATCGAAAGAACGTATAATTCTTTGTTTTAATGAAGTCATGACTTTGTTTAAACAGGTGATAATTATTTATCGAGACATCCACGCATGTCGTATGCGCTTTAATACCTAGACGAACATTTAAATTTTGGTTTGCAATGGTTTTTGTAAGTTGTTTTTAAAGAAAGAATAGGTCATATTGACTATTTTACTAGTGTTATTGGATTTTACACTCACATCTTTTTTGTCGCTAAACCTTTTTGAAAAAGTTTCCTCTTTCCTTAACCATTCACGAACCAAAAAGCGAGGTAAAGTCGTTCTTATCAATAAACTAAGCGTATTATTACATATACAGACACGTAACCATCACTACAGACATAGTTGAACTAGATGTAGTAAGCTCACTTCCAACCACGCACGTAAAACGCAGATCGAAGAATATACAATACCGTTCGCACGCGATAATGCGCATTTGTGACTGTAAAAATATACGAGAGACCGTCTCGTACTTGGCCGATTTTTTGTAACAATCTACCCACATCATAACCAGTCCACGTAAGTCCACACATCTGAACATGGGCCGCACTAAGCTCCTCAGCTCTTTCTTCTTTTGCCTGCAGCTTTGAGGCAGGCCAAGGCGCACAAAGCCGCTTTTAACACGTTCTCGCGCCTGTTCGTGGACTTATTTTCCACCTTTGGTTAAGGATGGTTCTATTGCTCAAATACTGCTTTTAACATCATGAGGCCAACACTAAAAATCTCTAAAAATAATTCTGTTGTTCCCACATTCGGCAGGAAGGTATTATTGTTTTTTTAGGATTTTATCGTTTGTCCTAAGTAAAATTTATCGTTTTTGAGCAGTAATATCACTCCTAAAAGGAAGTATGTAATCCAATAGGATCTTTAAACAGTTCTCTTTTCGGCTCTCCTTCAAAACTATATAGCGTGCCGACGTATCCAGACTGAGTCACCTATAGGAACTGTGGAAGCAGGTTATATTATTTGTTTTTTTTTTTTAATTCTTTTTCGGAAATCAGCTGTAAATAAGCTGGTACCCTAGCGTGGATTTGACCAAATCTATAAGGTGTAAGTGAATTAGTTTCAGATATTTTTAGGAATAACTTAGACTATCACATGGATCACATATAAGATAAATTTAAAATTATAGAACAAACTTTAATTCACGCACCAAGTAATATGATATTATGATGAACAGTGTAATATGATTATTTGAGTGCATGAATGTAATTCTGGAGAGATTATGAATCGGCTAGCGTTGTGTGAGTAGTCTACTTGTGGTGTTTGGGTTCATGTACAGGATAATGTAGATTCTTTATTTTAAAACTTTTTATTTTTTCGATTTTTTAAAGTTTGTTCTATAATTTTAAATTTATCTTATATGTGATCCATGTGATAGTCTAAGTTACTCCTAAAAATATCTGACACTAATTCACTTACACCTTATATTTCATAATCTTCTAAATCTCATATAAATCTTTTTCATACTAATAAAATTATACTGTGTATAGCTGCTGAAAAACCAAATAGATAACAGTGTTAAAACCTCCTACAGAACAGACAGCCAGTTGCAAAGCTTCTTCTCTGCCGCCTTCACCAACCGATATAGTCACGAAGCTATGGTAGGCCTAAGTTATATTAGGACATGTATAAGTGCCTGGAAAAGGGCTTGTATACTGAATAAATCAATTTGATTTTGAGTGCAAAGATGGATAAGCCGATCTCACTACTCTGTCTTCGTTCAAGTAAGCCTACTTCATTAACTTTTCTGTACAAATAACTTGAGCGCAAATCTTTATAGATAAAGGTCGTTCGGTCCATGTGTTAGTCAGTCAGTAATACGGCCGATCGCGTTAAGGCAACAGCCTCTTAGTTTAAATTTAAATTATTGCATTTATTTTAATTTATTTATTGTTTAGTGTTAATTAAGAAGATAGATAATGTGAGTATTTAGTATCATTTATTTTATTTTTATTTAGCTACTCTACCGGGCTAAAGGAAATGTTTGCAAAAATTAAAAAAAAACAGAAACATTTCAAACACCACTTAATTTGTTGACAAAATATTTAGACTGTACTTAGTAATAAGACTTATTTCTATAGGCAAATGATTAACAAAACTGTAATTTAACTAAAAAGCTTTTGAATTAAATCCTTTTTAGTGAGACCTTGCAAAAAAATCTAAGCTTTTTTAAAAAAGTTGAGAATTTTTATATGTGCTATTATGTTATATTAATCCTTATTATTCAATAATAATATAATTTTCATATCAACTAACAATTCAAAGAACTTCTAGGTAAATTTTGAGTAATTATTTCCTAAAAATTTGAATAAGAATGTTAGTTTTCAAGCTTATAAACATTCAGAATATTTCAGGCCTAGTTGCCTTTGCGACATTGTTCTGTGTAAATTTTGTTTTACAGCGTTATTCTTAGCCGTTAGGCAAGCAAAATCTTTCGAAAGACCATTGTAAGACTTCCACGCTTCCAAAATCGCGTAAATTAGTCCATAAATTAGGTTTTATAAATGTTATGTAACATTTTTACAACCTTTTGAATAATTGAAAAAAATAATAATAATTGCAATATTTTTGAATTGATTAGATATAATCCAATATGTATCTTTCAATCTGTATAGATAAAGATACATTTAGTTATATAAAATAGTCATAGCAGGTATTGATGTTACATCTGAAAATGTTAAGTTTTGCCAAAGTTGGCGTATAAAATAATTATCAGGCTAAATGAATGAATGTGTAATATGTCTAAATTAAATGGACTTAAATTGAAAATTTCTAAAAAAAAAATATTTTTCGTCATTTTAAAACTCTTGCCCACTATAATAAACATTAGGCATTATTTTTTAAGTTTATTATTAATTAGAATATTGTTAAGCAATTTAAACTCATCTAGTACTTTACGTTTTCGAAACCTTATATTTTAGTAGTTCTACAATTACTATGTATATGAAATCACTGTTATTTACGTTATTATCTATTTATAGGTCTTCTTTTCTTATTTTATATGATTATCTTTCCTATTACGACTTCTATCTAGGTATTTATTTCTTATTTAGGCTGAAAAAATAAGATATAGAACTGAAATAATTAGGCAATTATTGTCTTAGCACTCTGCAACCCGATCTTAAGCGTTTCGTGACTCTTCTTGCCCTGCTTAGATATTTTCCAATTGATTATCGAGGTCTTCTTCTCCTTATTTTTTAAATGGCCAAATTATCTTGGTGATCTTGGTTCACACCGCTGAATGATTATCGAGGTTATGAATTTCTGAAATGAAATGTATGTCAAAGGTGTCAAGCAGATGTCTTCTTGTTCCTTATCTTCAGTTTTTTATAATAGATTTTCTAAAAAAGTCTATTCAATTAAGGTTGTACTTAGATTGTGTTTTCGAAAAATCATGTATATAGTTTTAGCTAGTCTAAATCTGGATTTTTCTATCTAATTAAGATTGTCCATTGAATAACGAAATTCTAAATTATTAGTTATTGACGCATCTCGGATTTTATCCCGACGTAGAGGTTGTATACGTCTTGACCGACTACACCTGGCAGGTCAGATGATCATAGCTTCATTAATTTAAATCGTAAAAGGATTATTGCAACATGGAAACTTCGAGAACGTCCAAATTTTCTTATAAAAAGCGCCGAAATCAGATTATAAACAGTTTACGATCAGTTTCGGAGACGGAAACGTCGGATTTTGTGGAGTTTATCATCAGGTTCTGAGACTGAAACTTGGCAGTTTAGAAGTTTACTATGCTTACTTAACGATAGCTTCGCTGGAGTCTTACCGCGATTATAGTGGAAGTGAACAGTTTTAGGATCGACGCTCTGACGCGTCCCTACACTTCTCAGGGCTCTTTCTGGCACTGGAGGGGGGAACTTGCCAACACTACGTGCTGACATCCCGGGGCTCCGCTAACGGACTCGCCCTGGATCTCCAGTCCAACACTGCGGAGCTTGCCTGACGTGATACTCGGAGTGCCTTCTCCTCTCTTCAACGTTATAAGTACTTTATCCCTTACACTTCCTCCCTCTTGGCTTCCTAGACTGTAAATTGTAAGTGCGTGCTAGGTAGGCCAATTTTTTGTATTGTAACATTTATTACAAACTTAATTGTAAATTCACTTTCAACTCAAATAATAATCATCATCAGCATCAAAACAATTAATTTTGAATTTCGTAATTATGTCAGTATTTTCAAATCAAACTAACACAGGGCTGTTAGAAAGAACCTTTCTTCGAGACCTTCACTTTCTTTTCTTCATCTATTAGGTATATTGTCAAAAAATATTGCACACGTATTTTTTCATATTTCACAAGGTAATCAAAATATTACAGAGATAAATTGATTTGAAATGTCTCATGACGTCACGCGTAGGTATAATTTCAGCTTAGAAGTGACGTCACGAGCACCCTTTACCGAACGCGCTATATCTTTTTAATTTTTTGGTGATTGACGAAAGAAAAAATGCGAGTCCAATATGTTTTAATAATCTAACTGACGGACTGAATAGAATTTTATTTTCTTTACCCAGTCGCAATCCCTACTGGTGTGTTGCGACATGCAGTGTCCATTGCTTAAGATGAATGAAGCCTATTCCTTAAAGCCATAAGAAATTTATTCTGTGTTGACGTGTTAGAAGATGTCGTACAACTTCTACATAAGTAGCTATATTATCTTTGACGTGTCTGATCGGTTTCAAGATGACGAAAATGATGTGTATGCAACGTGTTCTGTAATTGTGTTAGCGATTATTAAAAAACCTTAAAATAACATTTAATAGCTAAATTAATTATTGACAATGCGTTGTAGAGCTCGCAGACCTAAATGAGCGTAAGCTAAATGGTTTTACCAGTAGCCCTTGAAAAGTTCCACTACCCACATTGTGACTCCATCATCAATCAGAACAGGGCCATAACCATGAACTCTTAAAACAATCTCAAAGTTGTCAAATCTGTCAATTTGGGTACGTCATTTCATACAAAATTTGACAGAAATGATAATGTTTGACAGATTGATGATTGTTTTAACAGTTCATGGTACGGGCCCTGGGCGGTAACCACGAACTCTTAAAACAACCTTAAATCTGTCAAACATTATCATTTCTGTCAAATTTTGTATGAAATGACGTACCAAAATTGACTGATTTGACAACTTCGAGATTGTTTTAATAGTTCTTGGTTATGGCCCAGGGCCCTAACCATGAACTGTTAAAACAATCACAAATCTGTCAAACATTACCATTTCTGTCAAATTTTGTATGAAATGACGTACCAAACTTGACAGATTTGACAACTTTGAGATTGTTTTAAGAGTTCATGGTTATTAACAATTTACATGTTGATTAAGTTTAAGAAAAGTTCATTACAAACTTACATGAATTGACCTAAACCGGAACTTGAAAGTAGGACCTTTTACTTCCAAGGCGAATCACTGCGTTACTACTCCAACTTTGAATTTCGTTTCAATATTCGGATAATTCTTTAAAACCAAAAACCTAATATTTTTTCTTCTTAAATGCTAAAGATTATTGACATTGTAGAAAAACTGGTTTGGATAAACTTCCTCAACAATTAAAGAAAAAGAAACCGCTTTACAAAACATTTTAAAAAACATTCACAAAAACTTTACCTTCGCAGTGTAATTTAACGATTGGCAGAGCAAACTCACAAATAATCCATTGAGTTCACTTTGTTAGTGTAATCTGCTTAATTTGCCTTTTAAAGACAAAACAAGATTTTACAATAATAAGGTCTTTCGAGGTTGGTTTAACTGCCGAAACAAAACAACTTTTTAGTGTGCAGTTTTTTAAACACCCTCATTATTTATGACTGTCCCGACGAAAGAAGGTTCATGATGTTGATGATGAGACGACCTCCGTAGTCGAGAGGCGAGCACGCCGGACTATATTTGGCGTCGCCATCTCTGAGGTTCCAGGTTCGAGCCCCGGTCGGGTTAATGTAGAAAACGAACTTTACTATATTGTCTCGGGTCTGGGTGTTGTGGTACCGTCGTTGTTTCAGATTTCTATAACACAAGTGCTTAGCTACTTACCTTAGGATCAGAGCAATGTATGTGATGTCCAAATTTGTATATTTATTAATATTAAATTATTATTTATGTTGCATTGCATGTGACACAAGTTAATTGTGACTAAAAAAACAGTCTTATTTTTATGCCAAAGCTAAATTATGTCGATAAATACTTAATAAGTCAGTTAACCATAGTTAACTGGTTCAGAGACTCTTTTGATAAAACTTGATGATATAAAGTAATTTGTTTAAAAGTAGGTATAAAAAAACTAGACAACATCATACATTGCTCATATAAGTATAAGCTCGTATAAGTGCCCGGAGGAATGCCTACATACAGAATAAATAATTTCATTATGATTGTTCTATAGGTAAACCACCATTTTCCATAAATACATGATGTATTTTTAAGCCTTTAAATTTTAATTACCATACGAAATCTCAAGAAATAAATACAATTTTAAATTATCTAGGAATACACTTATTTTTGGAGGGTTTGGCTGGATGCGGGTGGCACAGGACCGATCTTCGTGGAAATTCTTGGGGGAGGCCTATGTCCAGCAGTGGACGTCTTTCGGCTGATGGATGAGGATGAACTCTTTTTTTTAAGATTCCGTTAGTGAATTCTATTTCTATTGCTTTTAAAAATACTTCTCCTGATACAAAGTTCGCTCTTGACGAAATCGGACCCTAAATCCAGTTCGAACCGGCTCCCAGCACGGGATAGTCTCGTGTTAGATTACATTATCTTACAACAACAAGACCAGTCTTCGTTTTGCTAAAATGGAGGTCACGACTTCAATACCGGCGATATAAATTTATCAATTAAGTCAAAATAATTATGTCGTAAGGAAGTTGAAAGTAAAAGTAGAAATTTTTTAGGGTTCCGTACCCAAAGGGTAAAACGGGACCCTATTACTGAGGCTCCGCTGTCCGTTCGTCTGTCTGTCTGTCTGTCTGTCCGTTCGTCTATCACCAAGCTGTATCTCAGGAACTGTGGTAGCTAGACAGTTGAAATTTTCACAGATGATGTATTTCTGTTACCGCTATAACAACAAATACTAAAAACCAGAATAAAATTAATATTTAAAGGGGGCTCCCATACAACAAACGTAAATTT
The DNA here is from genome assembly GCA_950371115.1 of Anania fuscalis. NCBI lineage: Eukaryota > Metazoa > Arthropoda > Insecta > Lepidoptera > Crambidae > Anania > Anania fuscalis. Next base: position 12,967,237 of record OX493344.1, read on the forward strand.
TATGTTTTTAAGGATAATGGTGCGGAACCCTTCGTGCGCGAGTCCAATAAGTGCAAGTACGATTACGGAATCGTTAATTAAACGCAATTTTATTACTTTAAAATTTGAAACGCATTTTTTTTTAAATTTGAGACCAAAGTAATTTACTTAGTCCAAAAATGTAGTTGGCTAATGTGGCAGTGGTCCGGCCACATAGGTCACAGAATCAATGAAAGTAATGGGTTTACGAGTGGTGACCACCCATCGGCAAACGTAGTGTAGACCGCCTCGCTGCTCGATGGACCGACGACTTTAGAAAGATGACTAGCAGTGACTGGATTTAAAAAAATTATAAATAAAATAAAATTTTGTAAAAAATTAAAACCGACTTCAAAAATGAACTAAAAAGCGAAAAATAATATTTAGTTAAACATAGGTACCTTATCAGTTATTGGAGCCATGGAGAGTTAAAATTTGTTAATTCGCACCGACTCAAAAAATAGTATTAGGTTAACTTTGAAGATTTTGTAATTTAAATAATTAGCATAAATCAAGAAAAACGGAATCTAAGATCGTAATTATTAACGTTCAGAGTCAATATCCACAAAATTTTATGTGCACAAAATCGTTGTTAAACAATTCACAATGTAATGCATTTGAATGCTTGAGTAACCACCTAAATGTCAAGTCAAATGCTAAATATTTACTAGCCCATAAATCTTTAAGCATGCAACCTCCGATTATAATTGAAGAAATTGTCCACAGTTTTGTAATGAGCCTACAGTAAGGACCTATATATAATCTTATATTATTTTCATAAGCATATAAATGCAGAATCCATATCTTTATCTTAATTATTATTGTTGTTTCTAATTTCTATAACACAACACATGTGCTTTAGCTACTTACCTTAGGATCAGAGCAATGTATGTGAGGTTGTCCAATATTTATTAATATCATCATCACCAGTTTTTAGAAGTCCATGCTGAACATAGACCTTTCCCATAAAACTCCACATATAGTTCTTTCGGACCGTTTGCAACAGTGACTTCCCGCAACATTGACTAAGTCATTAGTTCAACGGGTAGAAGGCCTGCTCACACTGCATTCATTACGTTATATCAGCTCAGATAATATGATTAAGATAGGTATACCTAAGTGAAACAGTTGAATTGATTGAATCAATTTTGTTCAAAAACATAACTAAGTAAGCATACTTCCTTTCAAATCCCGGTAAAATTTATAAGAACTCTTCGGTTGCAAAAAAAACGGAAAAACCGGTTGGTTGGTTTCGTGATCTTGTCACTTAAGTATCAGATAGGCTTACTAAAACAAGGTAAAACGTGGTAATAATCCCGAGCCAATTATTTGTAATGGTCAAGAAGACGTTGTTCGTTAATAATTAAACAACAGGAAAAGCTAGTAGCTAAGCCATCATCCGAAAGAGGAGTGCCTCTCTGCTTAATCGCTTTCGGAGCAGTACCAACAGTTTCCTGAACGCATTGGCCGAGCGGTGGGATTCCCCTATGATGAACAGGTGGATGAAGCTGCATATCAATTCATCGCCTTTTATTATTTTATTTAACTTATTTTGTATTGAATTAATTATGATATTATGTAATTTATGGGTACTTACTGTTCATACTATCTGGTCATAAATTAATTTCTATTTATAACTGTCTGAAGAGTTGTAGCCATAATAAGACTATATTACTAATAAAACCAATAAATAGGATTGTCCCGGAATGTACCAAGTACCGGAATTAAGAAAAACAATTCGGAATTTTATAACATGAAATCAATATATAAAACGCGGTCAGAAATCGACTTGTAGAGCAAAAATATGCAAAACAAAACATTTGAAAATTGGCTTTGTTTTTGTCCCGGATTCGACGTCAGTAAATCTGGCAACCCTAGGTTTGGTACCTTTAGGTGACTGTTTGAGCCTCCACGCAACAGCATAGTATATGTTTATTTAATTGTATAATGTAGATATTTACAAAACAACAAACAATCACCTGTGCAAGTGGCATGCAAGATGTATCGGATTATCAGCGTAACGATAACGGCATATCATATTCGGAATTGCATTCCGTATCGTGTTACAAATAAAAATGTACTTATACATAGTTTGAGTATGTAAGAACCTTTGGAATTGTAATTAAATAATAATAATTGATGTAGAGAAAATACTCAGCGTTAGCTGTTATTTACTCATTTACTTATCAAGTAAGATTCAGTCTATAAAGACCTGTCTTCTTTACTAGGGCGGTTAGATTTTAGCGAAATTTCTTTTCCCAATCAATTTATTGTGGCCGGTCAACCGATAAAAAATCTATGTTTGGTATACTGGTATACTTCAATTGGCCATCCCTAAAGATCCCAGTGAAAAAACCAGCCGGTCGGTTTAGAATCCCCTTGACAGGCAAAACCATGGCAGTTGTTGTGTTGTCTGTCTACTACAAAACTAACATAAAAAGACATGCTGTCATGGCGAACGGTGTTCTTGATGTTTATTAAGTGGAGAAGCAATGCAAAGCTAATCTCAAGTGCTGCCAGCGTGTTTGGCCTTGTCAACTAGTGTTCAACGGAGCGTTAATTGTTCTGTGAATGTCCACCTAAATGTCATTACCCTTTTTTGTGCGCGATAAATAAACACAAAATGTATTTGTTTATATTTACTAGTACACCCTCTGTTGTTGACTTGTTTTGAATACAAATAAAATTATTTTGTTTGTTGTGAACGTCCACCCAAAAGGTGGATAGATGACCTTAAAGGTTGCAAGAAGCCGCTAGATGCAGGCTGCTTATAACCGGCCACTGGACGACACTGGGGGAGGCCTATGTTCAGCAGTAGAAGTCCTATGACTAAAATGATGATTTACTTGATAGTTTTGAGTGCTGGACGCAAGTTTGACGACTTAACAGAATCTTTCACGTAATGATTACCTAATTAGTAGTAAACCCAATAAATAATTACTACAAGCAAGACCAAACACGGGGACACCTATCGAGAAGCGATGTGTGGTTCCAAATTATCACTCATTTTAAAATGAAATTTTTTGGTAATGTCGATGTAAATACTTATACTACAGAATTCAGTATACCTTACGAGTAATACCTGTATAATACTGAAAACAGTACCGTAAGGTACCTACAAACTTTAGTAAATTTTAATTATTTATTGCTTTAATTAAATAGTCTATTGTTTTGATTTGGTGCCGTGTGGGGACGGCCGTAAAGAATACACTTCCCCACCGCCAACAGGAGGCGTGTCGTAAGAGGCGACTAAATCCTGTCGCACGAGACGGTGAGCAGCGTCTGCGTGCGAAATAATAAAAGTATGGTAAGTAACAACCCCCCGATGACAGAAGTCACTGGGGGAGGCCTATGTTCAGCAGTGGACATCCTGTGGCTGAAACGAACGAATGAACGATTGTTTTGGTAAAGTAAGATAACTTATATTCATAAGTTTGTCAAAGTTTATCAACAAATTTGAAAGTAAGTTAAGACGTTATGACGTGTGATAGCGCCACGTGCCCCTTATCATAAGTTTAAAAGAGCCAAGGTCTTAATTACGGATACTGTTAATTACTAATGCTCTTATTCTTCTACAAATACGGTTTGATTTCCGGCTATAATAGAGATAAGAAATATTAGGCCTGGTAACAAATTATTTTAGGTGTGCAATTGGTTTGGTCGTTATTCAACAAATATTCTTATCTTATTCTTATCCAAATAAATGATGAATAGTGATAATAATGAGTTTCCAATAATAATAGTGAGTAGCACATTGTGACGTAATACACGTAAATAATGTAGATACGTACGACGTAATCCCAATAACCCACTAATATTATAAATGCGAGTTTGTAAGGATGTTTGGATATTTGGACGTTTGTGACTCAATCACGCGTATCATACAGCTCAACGGATTGGGATGAAATTTCGCACACCGATAGAATATTATCTGGAATACATATGGATTTTTTTGTTCATTATATATTGATTTTTTATTCGAAAGTTTCGCATTATGTACTATACCAAACATCCTGTAGTCCACGCAAATGAAGTTGCGAGCACAGCTAGTACCTACATAATACATTAAAAAACGCCAACTAAAAATTCAAAGAAAGAAAAACGATCAATAACATGAAATACCTCTGACGACCTCCGTAGCTGAGAGGCGAGCACGCCGGACTGTAAATGGCGCCGCCATCTCTGAGGTTCCGGGTTCGATTCCCGGTCGGGTCAATGTAGAAAATGAACTTTTCTATATTGGCTCGGGTCTGGGTGTTGTGGTACCGTCGTTGTTTCTGATTTCTATAACACAAGTGCTTAGCTACTTACCTTAGGATCAGAGCAATGTATGTGATGTTGTCCAATATTTATTTATTTATTAAATAAAATTACATTCATTTGTACATCATTTACACAAGTTTTTTGTTTTATTATTAATTTTATCAAAACATATAGTTACCTAATTCTCAGCATATTATAACACTTACGGTAAAGATAGAACATTAAGTTTAAAGTTCACTTTATGATAAGTAACCAGGCCGCTTCCTAGATATACGCATGTAATACTTAGATATATTTTTAAACGTCTTTAGGTAAACTGATTTTATTTAGGTATGCTTTCAGATTATAAACTAATCAGAGTTTTCCTGGTCCAATCCAAAAGTATGGTGTGTTTATTTTCAATTCAATTGTTACAATTTTACCTGAGTTAATAAGGATATCAAAATTTATAATCATTTACCAAACTCCATAAAAGCCCTCCAAGGTAGAATGTATGATAGTGAATTAAAGAAGTTTTTTATTGACAAATCATATTATAATTTAAGAGATTTTTTTTCAGATAAATTGAAATAGTGTAAAATTATTAATTGACTAAAATTATTGACAGGCTTTTGATAAACATTTGATGTTGACATTAATTTAATTTATTTGACATTGCGATTTATTATTATTTATCATGTATTTTATTTGATTTGATCCGACATAACATTATATATTGTGACAATTTGTAATTATTTTTAATATTGGTATTGTATGATTAAAATTTATAACTGGAATTCGAATTAATTGTGTTAAAAAATGTTCAAAATGCGTCAAGGTATAATAATTACCATGACGTACCTCCTAAAATTTCAAAGTATATTTTTGGTTCAGAATCATTTTTTTTTTTTTTTTATTATTTGAGATGGGCTTACTCTTGACCCCAATCTTGCTCTAGAGCATAGATGGGATCTACGATAGAGCGAGCTTGCCCAGAAGATGCCTATTCACTCTGGACTTAAAGAGAGTCAGGTTATATGCACTCGGAAATACAGACGCAGGCAGGGAATTCCAATCCTTAGCTGTGCGCATTATAAAAGATGATGAGAAGCGCTTAGTGCGGGTTATGGGTATATCAACTAAGAACGGATGGTAGCCGGCCGTGCTTCTGGATGTCCGATGGAAGAAAGGTGACGGTGGTATGAGTTCATGCAGCTCATGAGCACACTCTCCGAAGTACAATCTATAGAAGACCGATAGGCAAGCAACCTTGCGGCGGTGAGCCAGGCTGTGCAGCTTGGACGCCACCAGTTTTTTATCGCCTATTATTCTCTTGGCTCTGCGTTCCACCGAGTCAAGTGCAGCAAGTTGGTATTTCGCCGAGCCGTCCCAAAGGTGGCAGCAGTACTCCATGCAAGATCGGACTTGGGCTTTGTAAAGAGTTAAAAGCTGTCCAGGCGTGAAGTACCGCTTGACTTTATTCAGGACGCCCAACTTTCTAGCTGCAATTTGAGCCTTAGACTCGATGGTGGTGCCAAAGTTGAGGTCAGAGGACAACTCCATGCCAAGAAGTTATAGAGTGCCGGTCACTGGAACAGATGTACCTCAGAAAGTAGGAGAAAGGGTGAAAGGACTCCTTTTTGTGGAAAAAAGACACGCCTGCGTTTTAGAGGCATTGAAGCTGACGAGATTGTCATCGCCCCACTGGGAGACGTTACTTAACGTCAGGCTCGTACGCTCAACCATGGCCTCTCTCAGTCTTTGGACCTCAACTCCACCGGCTCCTGCACTAGACAGATACTTCTCCGCGACAGTACTGTCATCTGCGTACCCAACAATACCTGAAGATAGCAGGTCATTGATGTGCAGCAGGAAAAGAGTCGCAGAGAGCACAGACCCCTGAGGAACTCCGGCGTCAATGGCCTTGAGGTCAGAGGAGCAGCCGTCAATGACTACTCGGATCGACCGTTCACTTAGGAAGTCAGCCACCCAGCTACAGAAGCCAGTGGGGATACCGTACGCTGGAAGCTTGCTCAGCAGACTCGCATGCCAAACCCTGTCGAAAGCCTTCGAAATATCCAGCGACACTGCGATTGCTTCGCCGTGGTTTTTTGATGGCTTCGCCCCAGCAATGCGTTACATACACTAGAAGATCCCCAGTTGAACGGCCCCGGCGAAAGCCATATTGACGATCACTGAGAAGATCATTGTCTTCTAGGTATGAAAGCAGTTTGCAATTTAGAACTTTTTCCATAACCTTACAGAGTATGGAAGTGATGGCGATCGGTCTGTAGTTACTAGGGTCGGCACGGCTACCCTTCTTGGGTACTGGTTGCACATTGGCAAGCTTCCAAGGTTTGGTACGATTTCTGTCGTGAGAGAGAGGCGGTACAGTCGCGTCAGTACGGGAGACAACTCAGGCGCACAATACCTTAGCACTCGTGCTGGTATGCCATCAGGACCACAGGCCTTGTTCACGTCTAGACCAAGAAGGGATCTACGGTTAACAAAATGTTATTCTGCATAATTTTACTAAACATACCGTTTATTTAGTGCGACGATTATTTGGCACAATTTTACTGGGCATACTATAAAGAACTGAGGAACTCCGGCGTCAATGGCCTTGAAAAATCTAAACATTAAAACCTGTATTAGACACATAAAACAATGCATATCTAAATGGCATTTGCAATTTGAAAGACGATTTTTTTAAATCACATTTTTAATCACATGGTCGAAAGGTAGCGGAGCGTAGCGTGTTCTGTGGTCGAAATCTAAGGAACAGGCCGCGCTATCTCGTAACGGGCGTTTAAAGAGCGTTTTTATTTTATCTAGCCATCCCATACAGCAAAGGCTTGCCATAAACTTACCTTAAACCATACATGATACATCCCTGTCTACGATTGCTCAATTGCCATCTACCCCAGTCTACGATTGCTTGCCAATGTAGAAAATTGAAAAGTCATTTTTTCATCGTTGTCTATTTAACTCAGCGTTAAATGACTGGTCACTTTAATGACTTATGTTTTTGTTGTTTCAGAACCATGTTTCAGTATTTAAGAGTGGTGAGCCTCCTGGCCGTCGTCAGCGTATCCTGCGGGACTCCCATTGGGAATGAAATTGTGGAGGATCAACAGCTAGTGCTGGCTTTTGTTGTAAGTACCTTACCTTATTAACACATCACATAATGTTTAAGGGTACCATACCTTAAAAGGTAAAAAGGAACCGTAATGAGCCTCTTTTTACCAGGAACAAGTGGAGGTGTAAAGTTGAAAAAATATCAAATACTCAAGCAAGTTGTAAAGCTGTTAAAAACTTAGCTGAGCTGTAAAGATCAATAGGCCACTTCCAGTTTGTCGTTTGTCTTATGCTGCTGTAATATTTTTAGGGTTTAAATACATAGGTAGCAGTTTGCTAAAAATAAAACCGAATACTCGTTTCGGTCGAACTCGGTACTCGGTTAGAATGCAGGCAAGTACCTGCAAGCGCAGTGTAGAATGTCCTCCCACAAGGTGGACAGACGATATTGGAAGTCATTGGGGCCTATGTTTAGCAGTGGACATCCTACGACTAAAATTAAGATGACTCCGTAACTCGATAATACCTGTACTCAAAACATATCCAGTTAATAGTAGTAACTCTCTTTTTACATTGTTTATAATTTTAAAACAAAGATAAAATATTTTTATTTGCACAAAACACGGTAATAATAGTAGCTTAAAATATAAGCCCAAATTGTAGTGTGCGGCTAGTCATACAAACATTTAAACAAAGATAATACTGAAGGATTTTGTGATTACTTTAACAAAAAAAAAGATTTTACGTGGAAATTAATATGAATGTAATACGAACAACCATAGAAGCGTTACAATGTTGCCAACATCAATAACAAATAAAAATCTATTACCAACTTAACAATACAAGAAAATAAAGGTTGCGTTTACTATTTAACAAATACAAGTCCCTATTACTTCCTTCAATAAGATTTTAGTCTTAAAGTGCAATAAAGTCCTAAAGTCCTAACTTTATCTATAGGAAACCGCAAAAATACCACTTCCCCATTTTAAACATATGATCCGCACTACAGCAGGTATATTTTTATAATAAAATCAATCCTGTATTTGATAGCAAAATAAACTGATATTTCAATTAAAAAATATATATTTTGACATGCTATACAAACTATAACGAATCGCTTATCAGTTCGAATAGGATTTGTTACGTTTATCATACTCCCAGCGTCATAATTGCATTTCGATCTTAGATTTGAATGGCTGACATTAAGATCTTGAATCCGTTGTTATTATCTCTAGGTCATTGAAGGATAATATTATGATAGTGCATATAAGTACGATTCAGTTATTACCGCATTCTCCGATGCAGTATATCACAATAGTACATTATGATACAAGTGTGCTACGTTGGGCATTATACACGAGGCATTATTATAAGCGCGAGTCGCAGGCGAGCGCGGTAAGGAAGCCGAGTGTGATAATGATCAATGCACACGAGTTTCATACGACGTTTTTCAACACAATTGCGAGGAAAAAACAAACTAAAATCTAAAATACCTTCTCCGAATATGACTTGGCGTTTTTGCTGTTTTTCTATGCATTTTGGCGGCTACAGGCTATCACTCGCGTTTCGTGCCTCGATAAGTATTTCCGACGGGGTTGAATAACATTTTACTCGTCTTTACTATTTAAAGTAGACACTTTTGATAGTAATTAACCACACAGCAACAACTTTACCAAATAATAATGGAAAAAGACACTTAAGTATTGTTTTTTTCGCGCGCCGTAATTTCTATGCGCGCGCAGGTTCAATAATGGCACAGGAAAAACTGGCTGTTCAGCCGGAGTAGCAGCAATTTAAAAAATAAAATAAACTATAAATTATTGTTTCTAAAAATGATAGTTAAGTTAATTTGTGTTTATTAATATACAATTTGATAAAATGAAATATTTATTTGTCATCTTAACCCTAAAATAATTTAATATTGGTAAAATATTCAATGTTCTTAGACACAAACTTTTGGTGGATTTAAAAAAAAAAAGTTTACATTACCGCTCTAGTGCGATAATGTTATTACAGCACAAGTGCGTAATATGATGAATTATGAAACTAAAAACGGTGTTATAAGAGTCAATTTACGAGCAACTGTGTTGAAAAAGTAGATTACAGAGAGCCAATTTACCCAGTAAGCACGTTACTTGATTCTGTTAACGGCGTAAGTCCTTCGAATTAACGGACAATATTTGTGTACCTACCCAATTTCCCGTAATTTAGCAGATCTCGCAATCCAGTTTTGATCCAGTCTTATTTGTATTTAGAAAAATATTTTTTACGAGTTTGACATGCGAGAAACAAAAATGAGTTCTTTTGACCCATTTTCAGTCGCATTGCTAACTTTTTAATAAGCTTCGTAGCCGACAATCGGGCACGTGAATACTACTACTACTACATTTAAATAATTATTTAACAACACACATTTCCCAAACGATAATAAATGGAGCTTATCATAGTAAATGTCGCTATTTAAAAAAAAGTCTGAACGCGATTCCAGGCGGACGAAGCCGTGGGCCAAACTTGTAAACTAACCATTGTTAAAACAATCCTTTACTATCCCGCGACTTCGCTCGCGTGATCATTAGTTTATTCAATGTATCTCACAAGATCATTTATCGGAGATAAAAGTATCCTATATGTTAATCCAGATCATCCTGCTGGACGTAAGCCTACCCCAAAGAGCGCCAAAGAGCACGATTTCCCGCTTTTTTCATCCATCAATTGCCATCCATCTTCCTAAAATCGTCGGTCCATCGGGCTGGCATAAACTTTTGCATTTATATTATTAGTAGGATTAATATTATCATTTTCCGATTCAGTCTAGATGCAGTAAACAACTCATAGGTCAAGTACAGTCAATTATATCCTGGTAATGCCTAATCAGATGTCAATATCGTGAACTGAGATTATTTACAAGTTCTTTGTCTCACTTATACAGCGTGTTTCATAATCAGCCTTCACATTGACTGCGGCAAAGTTCATAAAAAGAATCTTTAACTGCGGTTAATTTGTTTTTGAAAGAAAATAGTTTTATATTAGTAAAAGGCTAAAAAACAGGTACTGCATTTGAAACAAGTTACACAATTTAGGTGACTATTTTACCTAAAGTTATTGTTATTTTAGGGGATGGTTGTACTCTATAAAACCAGATGGAAATCTCTAATTATTTTCTCCTACAAATTATTTTAACAGCCTGATTAGTATTTAAAATGGATCTAACCCGAAATAATTATGCTACTTTGTGTACATCACGTCCATCTAATAAATTATGCATTCATCAGTTTAGTTGCGTGGGGGTAAACAAATGCGTTAGCATTGTTAAATATTCAGCACAAGGGTTGTCAGATCCAGGACTTGAGTATCATGACCTTCATATCAGCCACAGGATGTCCACTGCTGTACATAGGCCTCCCCCAGTGACTTCTGTCATCGGGGGTTGATGCCATACTCGCCACGCTTGGCAGGCGGGTTATTTCGCACGCAGACGCTGCTCCCCGTCTCGTGCTACAGGATTTAGTCGCCTCTTACGACACGCCTCCTTTTGGCGGTGGGGAAGTGTATTTTTTACTGCCGTCCTCACACGGCACTTGGTAATACCACTTTTCTATTTCTTTTTTGGTGTCCTCTACCTAAAGGAGAAGTAAATGAAAGGTCGCTTTTAGCGATAAGACCGCATAAATGGGATGTGAACAGCAACCATAAATAATTATGAGACATCATTTAAATCAGATATCTTATTTTAGACCCGATAGATATCCCAGTACATTATCAGTTATTAAAAGAATCTTAAACAATTATTTTGCTTTAAAATCACTAAAGAGTCTTTAGTAAAGACAGTTGAGGCCGGTAAGCAATGACGTCATATCTTGCTATAGCCATACAAAATAAGACAGAGGTGCGTTTATAACATCAACTGCAACTTCTTTGAAAGTTGTTCAATAAAGACAATCTAACTATCCGTACAGGGTCTTGTTTTGAACAAGAGTCAAATTAAGGAGGCAGGTAAATGTGTTCATCAATTAAAACAATTTTTTTATCTTGCCACCATCAAAATCGCGTTTTTTTTTCATACAAACAACGCCTCTATTCGATAATTATGTATGAAGCAGCACTTTTTTTTTACAACCTGTATAATTTAATTTGGCTTATTTATGCTTAGTTCTATAATAACTATAACTATAACGAGCTACATTCAATCTTAAAATCCCATCTTTGTATTTTTGATTTGAGAGCAACGTTTTAAATAAATAAATAGTCTATCTATTCAGCCTATTCCAGTCCACTGCTGGACGTAAGCCTCCCCCAAAGAACGTCAGAGTGCACGATCTCCCGCTTTTTTCATCCAGCCACTGCCAGACATCTTTCTAAGGTCGTCGGTCCATCGGGCTGGGGGGCGTCCTACACTAGATAAATTAATAAATAAAAAAAAGGTAAATAGTACTAGGTACAATTTCAAAAAGAGGGTCTTTATTGACAGACAGACAGACGAACGCACGATCAACAAAGTGATTTCCCTTTTTTTTCTTTTTAAGGTACAGAACTCAAAAAAATATTATATTTTTACATTAGGTCACTAAAAATAAAATAAAAATCAATGTTTTTATCCTTAAAGAACACAAAGGATTGCACGATTTATTTGGTTTTTGACGTATTAGAATCATTTGTTTTCCTAAGCGTTATTGTCTTTATAAATAAATTAATCCATTATGATATTTTAAAACTCAATTTCTTTATTTTAGTAGGTAATTTTTCTTTAAGCCTTTTACCGAACATTCGTCTTTCTTATCAAACAAGATAATTCAACAAAACAAAATGAAATGTCAGCTGGAAAATTGTTTACATTTTATCATCTGAAATAAACACCAATGATTATACATAGCCTTTAAATAAATGGATTCAAAATGGTCGTGTAATTCTGTACTACACGAGGCATCCCTAAAAGCGATTAGTATCTGTATAGTCATGCAAATATCACCCAAAACAAAGCTGTCAATGTTCACAGTTACCACTTTAATTGGGGTCAATTGTGATAATGACCCAACCTATTGTTCTGGAGTGATAAGCTCTTGCGTCTTATGTTGGATCAGGCTGCGCAGATTTGAGATACATTGTTTCAGGAAACCAATTTGAAATTTATAGCCAGGACATATAATTAATATGAACAACAGCTTTACCTATTAGATATTATCTTGTCCAACATACAAATTGGCTATCACAAACGACATTTGCGCCAGCAGCTTAGTAAAATTTAAAAAAAAGACAATGATTCGTAAACTTAAAAAAAACTCCGGGAAAATTTTTCAAATTTAATCAACTTCAAGTACCTTGTACAGCAAGGACGTTAATTGCTAATTCCTTACTTCGCGACAGTTAAAATTGGCCGATTATTTGTATGGACGAACCGGCAAGCGCAGCGTGGGACGTCCACCAACAAGGTGGACAGACGACCTGGTAAAGGTTGGAGAAAGCCGCTGGATGCAGGCCACTTCCAACCGGCCGATCTGGAAGTCACTTGGGGAGGCCTATGTTGAGCAGTCGACGTCCTGTGGCTGAAATGATGATGATGAATATTATTATTATTTGTATCGCATAAACAAGAATTTTCACTTTGGGATTAACATCAAATTTGTAAAAAAAATTGCTCATAAAATATATAAATTAATATAAATATAAATATTGGACAACATCACATACATTGCTCTGATCCTACGGTAAGTAGCTAAAGCACTTGTGTTATAGAAATCAGAAACAACGACGGTACTACAACACCCAGACCCGAGCCAATATAGAAAAGTTCGTTTTCTACATTGACCCGACCGGGGATCGAACCCGGAACCTCAGAGATGGTGCCGCCATTCAAAGTCCGGCGTGCTCGCCTCTCGGCTACGGAGGTCGTCATAATCCACGTCAATACAAAAATATTGATTAATTAACAACATATCCTACTCTAAAATATGTAAAGAAACTAAATAAACAAACTGGCAGTAATTATACTAATTTCACACTTACTGGCGTATAATTAACATAAGTACATGTTATCTATTTGTTACAGATAAACCGACACGGAGAAAGGACGCCTGATGCTGATGAACTCTCCTTATCAAACGAGCAGGAGAAGTTAAAAAACTTGACAGCTATAGAAGGGCTGGAAGGACTTACTAACGTGAGTAATCTCCTAAAACATGTCTGGTAGAGATCGCTCTTAGCGATAAGACCGCCTAACTTGAACATCTTTCTGTAAAGACCAACTGTGACTTCTTTGCTTCGTGTGCATTAAAAGATACGCAAAAGACCATTACGATTACGTGATTGGCTAGAGTAGAGTGTGACGCGCCTGTACCGCGCCGGCCGGGATTGGTTGTTAGCTCCGCGCACACGCGTGTCTGATACTTTTCTTAGCCTATGCTGATACGATGATCGTCTCGTAAGATGCGCAAAGCGATCCCCACTCTGTCCCAGCACTCAACATCGGTGCCGCATACTGTATTATAATACAGGGTGTACAAGAGAATAGGACACTCCTTAAAACCACGTGATCAGCTGGTCATATACAACAACTTTTTCTATGGGAGCAACATTGAAATCGATAATTTTTTTTCAGCTTCCCCATACAAACTTACTCGCATACCTTGATGATAATGTATGGAGCTTCTGAAAATAAAATCACGATTTCGATGTTGCTCCCATAGGAAAAGTTGTTGTATATGACCTGCTGATCACGTGGTTTTAAGGAGTGTCCCATTCTTTTGTACATCGTGTATAAAATATTATGCTTGGAGCGATTGCTATCAACTCCATAATGTATATTTAGGAACCAGAAAAGTGTTTCACCCTATATACAACAATAAACTTCGTATTCCATTACCTCGTCGGGTGAGACTAAACTTAACCAAGTTTTCAACCATATTTTAACGCAATGAGGAAAGTTACTTATGCTTCTTATGCAAACATAGTAGCACAAATGAAATAGGACTAGCAGTCTCACTTACGCACAGAGTATTACCTGAAAAAGTATTTATAGCGATTTTGGTATAAGAATAGATTAGTCACTGATGATACTTAACAGTTCTTACGTTACATACGTTAGTTACGTTACATCAATCAGACTTGTGATATAGGAAATAATATTGACAGTATTTTTTCCAGCCTTACTCGTTGTAACAATCAAAGTCAATAAACGATCTTTGCATTATTAAAATTGTGTCCGAACTAATATATTTATAATTATTGTGAACAGCATCAATGGCTACATAATACCTGGCTGTAACTGATTTGAATTTAGTACGTTAAATCACGTTATTTCAAAGAGTTTTGATGGGCCCATTAAAATTAGTGACGTGAAAAAGCGCCACAGTCTAGCACATCATGACATGACACACCGCCACTTATTTTTTTACTGTGGAACAGCACTACTGTAAAAGAGCAATTACGCTTTTAAATAATCATTTTATACTAGGTGAATATACATTTAAAATTATTTCATTATTCAGCTATTCGGAACGGAGACAATTCCGTTAAATCAAAAATCATACGTCCAAGCCGTTCTTGGGTTGTAAAAAGTGTAGCTTTTTTTATTTATAATCAGCTTAGAATATCTTTATTTAGTTTTAATCATAATTTATTGTATTGTACAAAGTACTCAGTCACTACCGCAACTGTGGCTCGTCTGTTGCGCTTTTTGCACTAATTTGAAGGAGCCATAGGGAATTGACCCAACTATATTATACCCCTATTATGGCGGTAGGTAAAAAATACAGGAAAATGTATGTTTTTCCTCCAAACCATCATTATGCAGCATGACGAAGTAAATTCAAATGTATTATAGGATGAATTAGGTGCCTACGTCATTGTATCGTGTATTTTATTTAGAAAATTTTTGTGCTTCTTTTTTAAATTATAACTAAAACAACCATGTTTTTTCTCTGATTTTTACTTGGATTTTCATTTGGACTGTAGAAATTTAAATAATTCAGACCAAAAAAATGTTGAATCGTACTTACTCGTACGTCATCGCCATTGCTGCTTATTATTATAACATATTAAGAATGTAAAAGATTTACACCAACAACTTAATTAATTTAGACGAATGACACAGACAAAATTAAATAAGCATAAAAAAATATCTTAGGCTAAAAATATTTTTATTTACTATTTAGGTTTAGGATAAGTTAGTTTAATTTAAAGTATTATTTATTTTCGTTTGTGTTATTGTATTCATTTAATTAATAAAAGTCGTTTTTAGGCTTAACACCTTATTAAAAAATCGATAATATTTATTTTTATTTTTCTGAGGTTCGATAGTATCGATAGTTTAAAATTTAAGAGCACCAATACGAGTACATAGTATCAATAGTATTCCGTTATTATTGTTGTATAGTTCCTACCTGTTGATACTATCCTTATGGGACCATAGGGATAGATAGTATCAACGTAAGTAAAGGTAATTTTCTTTTCCAGGTCGGTAAAAGACGGGCGTACCAGATAGGCAAGTTCCTTCGTCAGCGGTACGGGTCCCAGGGTCAGGACATCATCTCCAACATTTACTTGCAAGATGAGATCGCCATCAGAAGCACAGATAAGGAGCGGACCAAAATGACTATACAGGTACGTGTGTTACTTGTTGATGCCGATTGATTGGTCTCTATCCACCGACAATAGTATAACTGTCGCAGTATTACAAACCAACTAGCTGTCTTACAAAACAGCGCCAGATACGGCGGATTGCATAACGGCTGAATGAAAGTCCGCCGCATTGAATACGAGCTTCCACGCTTTCCAATACGTCTAGCCGTTTTGTAATTCGGGGGTCACTAGCCACCGCTTTGGCAGTATAAAGTATCAATATTCAACACTTGCGGCGCTGCCAGTCATAACAACAAAAATGGCGTCGGACAGAGAAATTACGGTGCGTAAAAGTGGACTAAAAAGTGGTTTAGATAACGAAAATATTCTAGATAATTGTAAAAACAATGATTGTGCAGCTGAATCATTTATATTCGTCGCATTATTGAACGGAAAGCCGTAGATATAATAACAAGATTCACAGGTTATAATGCACATCAAAACCACTAAGTTGGCAATTGAGTACCTATCGTGTATGGCGGAATATTAGGCAATTATTGATTTAACAACATGACGTTAAGTATGTTAAAAAAAACTGTTACCCTACAAAATGGGAATTGTACAATGCGGCTTATCGTGAGACGTCATATCGGAGAACACATCGTAATGACAATCCGACGTATCGTTGATTCGCCGCATTGCAAAACGCCTCCGCTTTGTAAAACAGCTAGTTGGTTTGTGATACGGCGGATTATACAATACGACTGCGACATATCTATGGATAGCAGAAAATGTTGTAATAGTATCAGTAACAGACGTAGTCGCTGCGCTATAGGTCTATCTTAATAGTTGTTAATTAAAGAAGAGTCAATAGTTCTTAATTATCTAGTGTCAATAATTATTGACTATCGGTAGTGTCTATAGTCGTTAACTAGAGATACAAATAATTGTGTGATTAGGGTTTTTACTTTCGATAATATCAATTGCTTAAAGTATTGCTGGTATCGTTATGTTTTAGGTATCGATATATTTCAGGTATCGGCGATATTAGTAGGAGTTTATGTGGTTTTTAATATTGATAGTATAAAATGGTTTTAAGTATCGATATTACTAATAATTTTAAATTGTCGATAGTATTGATAGTGTAGCGACATAAATCACAAATGCACGCTCTTTTTTGCATAGAGGAATTATTTTTGCTTTTATTTATCAAAGGTTAGCGCAACCTACTAAGTTTAATCCAAGACGGTAGTCAAAGACAAATTAGAAACTTCCCAGGAAGAGCAGATGGACTGAAAATGAATAGGAATTAGGGGATCTTAGCTAAAATCATAATAGTGTTGTAGGAAATTTCCCCACTGAATTTCTTGGCAGAAGTTCAAACTTTGAGTTTCTGCGCGGATAATTTAGTTTTATGACTGTACGAGTTTGTTTATTTCACTTTGAGTCCACTATTGCACCTCTTAATAGTGAAACTTTACCTGTTTTTACTGTTCACTTTAGGTCTGCACTTAAATACTAAGTATGAAGATAAATAAACATCTCATCAACCTACCGCAAAACCCTATTAATTTTCAATTAGTAGGGATGACGAATGGGTTAAGAAAATGAAATTCCGTTTAGTCCGACAGTTAGATAATCAAAAAATAATGGACTCTTATTTCTCTTTTGTTAATCAACCAAAAAATTACAAAGATAAAGCTAAATATCTCTGCAATATTTTGATTACGAGAAAAAAGGAAAAATACGGGTCCAATAAAAGTAAAGTATGCCTATACAAGTTGACTTTTTTATCACCTTCTTAGAAGACTCCCGTGATAAAACGAACAACTCTTTCTATTGGACCAACCTAATAACTGCAAAAAAAAATCTGATGTTCCATACATTTTGGTCGAATGAATATTTATATTTTGTATGGAACAGCTGTTTTTTTTTTGCA
This sequence comes from Anania fuscalis, assembly GCA_950371115.1. Lineage (NCBI taxonomy): Eukaryota > Metazoa > Arthropoda > Insecta > Lepidoptera > Crambidae > Anania > Anania fuscalis. Next base: position 12,985,067 of record OX493344.1, read on the forward strand.
GTTAGAGAGTCCCACTGCAGGGCACAGGCCTCACCTCAACTATGAGGTGGTAGGGCCATACTCCACCACGCGGGCCCAGTGGAGATTTGTGGAGGGGTGTTGTTGAACCCTACAATAGTTGTAGCTCACAATAGTCCCGAAGCAGTAGTAGTGGAAAAAATATTGGGACATGTAAAAGTGCCTTTAAGGGCCAATTTACAGAAATTAATGTTATTTATTTTTGAACGAACGAAACGCTTTCGTAGTCTGTAGGCTGACATAGTAAAATTTGTTGAAAGCCTGTGGATGGAAACAAGCCAGCCAGAGCCGTTTGCTGTGGCATTCTATGGTATGTCCAGCAGTGCACTTTCATAGGTTGAAGATTATGATAATTAACTTTACGTGTTGTATTTAAATTAGAAAATCAGTCCAGTCCCCCTAGCATGACCAACAAAATACAATATATTATGATATAATATCATTATCATAGCGATTCATCGAAACCAAGCTCTTAAAATAAGAACTTTTATCGAAACAGCGAGCATGTCTGTGACGTCACCGATACGGACATGCTCGGGCGTCCATATAAAGCTGTATCATATAATAACGTGTTTTGTTGGTCATGCTAGGGGGCAGAAAAATGTATATTCTATGATAGAGTAAAAACTAAAACACGAACGGCCTTACTTCAAAAAGATAGACCTGGGCCCTAACCATGAACTGGTAAAACAATCACAAATCTGTCAAACATTATCATTTCTGTCAAATTTTGTATGAAATGACGTACCAAAATTGACAGATTTGACAACTTTGAGATTGTTTTAAGAGTTCATGGTTATGGCCCTGTTTACAGAAGTCACCCAATTTGAAATGTTTGTTAGTAATATGTCTCGAATGTCAGATGTGTCAACATTTCAAATTGGTTGATTAATTTTAGACAAGTGTTCAACGCTAGTCTATCTTTTTTGTTGTAAGGCCAGAAGAATCTTATTATCGGAGATATTACACACGACAGTATTCCGATATATAAAAGTACCTTGATTGTATCGGCCCATCTGAGCCGGCCTGGGGGTCTAGCGCGAAATGTACCATCCGAATGTTCGCATCCGACCGATCCTCGACCGAAGTTTCGATTGGAACCTTAGCGCGAAACAACATCGAAATCGCGAAGTTTCATCGTGGCCACAGACAATTGTAGAAGAGTATCGGAATGAATGATACTGAGTGCTAGTGTTATGACTACGTATTAAAATTTTACCGGTTTTGTAAAAGTCTCTTGCCGATTCAAAATATTAGTAAACTAATGCGTAAACATGGTTTCTATTAACAGAAAAATGTTTATTTTAATCAATTTTAGATATTGAAACTAAGAAAATTGCACCATTCCAATTGCTTATGACATTTAGAAAAATAAATGATGAACACATGAAATGTCATTGCTTGCTTATTGATTTTAAAAATTGGCCTGAGATACTCGATCGCAAAGTAGTTTGAAAATAATTCGATAGATGGCGTTATGTGGCATAATAATAAGTTTTTTGTAGAAAATGAGTCATATTTATTAATAATGCTTTTTAAATTAAGAAATATAAAAATAATATTATAACGACGTGTTACAGTTTGAAACCATAAAAAAAGTTTGTGTTTGTTATTCTGGTCTGATCAGCTGTCTGTCACACTGTCAGCGCGAATCCGACCAAATATAATGGGCTCTAAGATTGGACAAAATATGGTTGTGTTGCCTACCTATTGCATTTTTAGGGATTCGTGGCTTAGTGCTAATAGTGCATTTGTAATAGTTTCATCATTAAAGCAAAATAAGAAGAAATGAATTGTTTTGTCAAGCCGGCATACCAAACTATTATATTTGATAGATTTTATAACGTTTACAATAATTTGTGTCGTAAAATTGTACTTGTGCTATGCGGTGGTTATGAAGTTTTAACTTGGAGGTGTGAAACTTGTTGTAAACAATGATTAGGTATGTATAAAATACAAGATTTCTAAGCATGTTAAAAAATATGTCCATTTACGATGGTCAGACGATAGCTATTTAGATGTCGTAAAATTTGACATTAGATCTCCGATAAAACTCTTGTCAAACTCAAATTTTCGGTCGGACCGATACACTTCAGAGTAGGGTTTACGATGCCACTAATGTCAAATGATGATCGGTCGAATCGACTGAAATGCCCGATCAAACCGACCGACCGATTGCATTTCATATTAGGAAATGCCCGAACAATCGGCCGATATATCGGATTTGTCACTTCGCGCTAGACCCCCAGGTTTCTTCGACTGACTCCAAGCCGGAGTCAGCCGGAGGGATTTGGGGTTCTTTGGTGGTCCGAATATCCGATATAACGTTGTCACTACTCGTCCCACGTCCTACCGTCGGGGCGGGGGTTCCCCTGAAAACCATTTCTGTTAACCAATCCTTTGCTGTAACGACAAATGCTGAGCGGATGGGGGGACCTTTTTGATACTCTTTTTGTATGTTTCATTTAATTTTGTTTGTAAATTGCACTTATGTGTTTTAGAATATGTTTTCTATTCTATTCCTATTTTAAAATTTAATTATTACCAAATACAGGTGGCTATGGCAGCCCTCTACCCCCCAGAAACTGAGCAGCAGTGGGATGAAGGTGTTGGAAAGGTTTGGCAACCGGTGCCTTACACGGCCGTGCCTTTGAGTGAAGACTATGTAAGTATATTTTTGAAGCCTTCATGTACTTAAAAGCAATAAAGACTTATTTATTTATACTCGTTATTAAGAAAGAATAAGATTCATACGAAAAATCTGTTATTTAAATAGATATAAAACACATTACAGTAAGTAGCTCTTCGTAGTCAATTACTAATAGCACAAGCTTTGCATTGGTGTGAATGTGAAAAAAACCATATATTTGCTATAGGTAATTACATAGCAAAACACTAATTATAAGCAAAGCAAATTAACAATATTAAAATAAAGTCATTAAAAGTGTCTTAAAAACTCATTTACAGTATTAAAGGCGTTTCAATAAGCCACTATCGCAGGGAACTTATAAATAAATTATTTATTACATAAACTGACATTAATAAGCAATAAACTTGAAACATATCAAGAAATCGATGCAATATTATTCCTCACCTCAACTCAAAGTACCACGTGGTATAAAATATAGATAAATTAATGTTAACATTAAAATTGTCATTGAAATGATAAATGAATATAAACATCGTGCAAATGAGCTAATAACCGGTCAAAATACAGGGATTTATCGATAATGCGCTTACGCAACCGCCACATACAAAACGATCTTTATTAGGGATGGGCCGACTACAATATGTTCCTCCGACAAAAAAGTGTTGTCCGATATTTGTTTATTCATTTACTAAGCGCCGACTGTAATTGGAATATTTTGCCAAAGAGATACCGACTAGTCGCTGATTATAAAAGATGCCAAATAGTCGGCTTTCCCGACTAGTCGACGAGGTATCGGCACATCTCTATCAATTATGTATTTGCGTGTTTCATAAATAATTATTATGTGTTTAAAATATTTTCATTACGCTATCAATAATGTACGTGTACCTAATGTAATGTTATGTAAATATTGATATTACAGAATTAAATTAGATATAATAGCAGTAAATTAGCGTTTAATTACATTATACATCTCAAATCCAAGAATATAGCTAGACATATTTTCTTTAGTCATTTGCGTTCTTAGATTTAACATAATTACAATGTCGACTGGGAATTTTCCAGACTAGCGAATAATACAGGGTGTACAAAAGAATGGGACACTCCTTAAAACCACGTGATCAGCTGGTCATATACAACAACTTTTCCTATAGGAGCAACATCGAAATCGTGATTTTATTTTCAGATGCTCCATACATTATCATCGAGGTAGTTTTTTTTTTCCAAAAAATATAAACATAATATTAATTTGTTTTTGATTTGAACTCAAATAAATTGTGTTCGATGTACAAAATAATATTCATTTAATATTACTCTTCCTGCAGCTCCGCTACTACTCCAACTGCGGCCGGTTCTCCAGCCTCATGAAGACAGCCAAGCAGGAGTCTGTGCTCGAAGAGTTCACACAGTTCGACGATCTCATCCCCAAACTAAAGTCCCTCACTGGGAGGAACTTCACGGAGGACCCTCTGCTGTTCCAGACACTATTCGACTTGATTAGGAGTCAGGTAAGAGGGGGGTTATAATTGTATTTTAACTAGGTTGCGAGATCAGACAAAGAAGAGATGGATAGATTGTGCATGGCATAGACAACACATCGTTATCATCATTTCAGCCACAGGACGTCCACTGTTGAACATAGGCCTCTCCCAGTAAATTCCAGATTGGCCGGTTGAAGTGGCCTGCAGCGGCTTCCTGATAAAGAGACGATGACTGGTAATTATGGATGAGAAAAACATTCTGTCCCGCCCCAAGATAACTTGGGGCCGGACGAGAGATTGATGATGAACAAAGTTGGCGTTTTAATTCCATCACACTGATTAGTTTAAATATCCATGTCACCGGAATGACATTACGATTCTTGCAATACCATACACAATTGTTTAAACATTCAACAGTTATGGTAGATTAGAAAAGAGACGTGCCTATAACATGAACCCTGGAAAGATTGCACTCTTTTTATTTGGGAAATTGTGTAAAGTCAATATATTTTTATTTACAGGTCGGACTAGGTCTAGACATCCCTGAGTGGGCTAAGCCACTTCTGCCTAGACTGGGAGAAGCAGCCAGGCTTGCGTATAGGTTATACTTCAAAACCGATGAAATGAAGAAGATCGGTGGTGGTAAGTGTTCACAAATCTTGTAGTTTGTCTTATTTTATTTTAATACCTTGATACCTCTCAACAAGTAGTGTTACGATGATAGGTATAAAATGCAAGAAGGGTCTTCGTCTAGATTTTTGATCGGGTAAATTTGCAAAACTTTGCTTATAATCTGTTCTCGTCTGGGTGAGACTGGGTGTGATGGTGCACCCTCGACAAAAAATAAAACGTATTCTGGGACCTCCTAAAGATGATAGGATGATGTTAATTGTTAAAAGATGTCAATTCATGACATTTGGTGTGCTTTTGCAGACCACACACCAATTATTATAGTTATTATATTATTAGTATATGGCATAATTACTCGTATTTATATAAGAGAGATAAATAGAATCTTCTCTGTCAAGTCAATATAAAAATTTCTTCTAACAGGTTTCAAATAGCCATTCAAGTCTCGAATGTCACTTTATCTAACGGGACTAATCGTGTTGCAAATGATGAGACAAATCCTTTGATTCTAGGTGTCGTCCTCAACGATTTCATGGAAGCAGCAACCGCCATCTCCAAGGGAAAGAGCGTCAGCAAGCGGCTGCGTCTGTTCTCTGCCCACGACTTCAATATTGGTTCTCTGATGGAGGTGGCCAAGGTCAAGAATGACATGAGCATCCCGGAGTATGGTGCTGTGTTTGCTTTGGAGCTTTACAAGTCTAGGAGCACTGGGGAGCTTGGGATTATGGTGAGTCTCTTCATTAAATAAATAAATATTGGCAAACATCACATATCTTCATCATTTCAGCCACAGGACGTCCACTGCTGAATATAGGCCTCCCCCAGTGACTTCTGTCATCAGGGGGTTTTGGCCATACTCGCCACGCTTGGGTTGGCAAGCGCAGTTATTTTATATTATTTCGCACGCAGACGCTGCTCCCCGTCTTGTGTTGTGCTACAGGATTTAGTCGCCTCTTACGTCACGCCTCCTGTTGGCGGTGGGGAAGTGTATTCCCCACACGGCACACACTTGCAAACGTAGATGGTGATAATAATTATTTTTATTTTAAAAGATACAGATGCCCCCTATAATCCTCGTCTTCAAACTTTGTTTGCATCTTCGGAAACATTATTTACAAATGGCAAACAAACAACCTTTCGCACTAAACACGTTCGTTCACCTTCTTCATTCCGTCGTAAATCATAGATAATAAAATGAAGATGACGAAAATACTGAAAATCCATTACAAAAACTTAATTTCGTTTGCAAATAAATGCAAGACTAATACAAATACGCACAGTGCAATTTACTTTAATTGATTGTTTTGTTTTTTTAGCCTGTGTACCTGCCCCAAGCTGGGGAATTCCCAGCAAGTCCCCTCCACATCTACGGCTGCGAATCCGAAGAATTCTGCAACTTCGAAAAGTTTAAAGAAATGACAAAAGAATTCCTGTTACCAGAGAGAGAATTCTACAACACCTGTGGTATTAAAACCGAATTATAGTTGACGATTTAAGTATTAATTTGTGCTGTGTCGTATTAGTTTAATTATGTAAGAAATAAGGAAACAGTGAGCTGTAATTTGACTACCATGAAAAACTCTCAAAACGTCTCTGACTATTTATTGTCGTGACGTTTTGAGAGTTTTTCGACGTTTGATGAAATTTAATACCAACAAGACGAACGCTGACCTATAGAAAAAGTAGCATTCTCTACAAAATAAGAATCGCAATTCTCAACGCTCTAAGGGGCTAAGGGCCTGATTCACATGTGCGGATGAAGTGCCAAATAACTATGTAACAGATAAAAATATGAAGTTGTTGTTGTTGCAAGTTGAAAATAGTTCATCCAGAACTTATATAGAACTTATTCGTGCGTTGTGAAACATGATCTTGATCATTTGAATGTATCCAAATGACATAATACTTTGCCATAGTTTTTTACAGCTTACCTACGCGCCATCTAGTGTATTAGTTTGATATGTAAATTAGTACATTTTTGTCTACTGGATAATGACAAGTGTTACCGAGCTCATGAAAAGAGATTTTGCACTGGATTGAGTTTACTGTGCTTACAATCTACAAACAAACGTAATTAAGTATACGTAATGTGAATTAGGGCCGATTTTTCAATAGCTAGATAACTTTTATACGGCGAATAAGTTTGACATTGACAGCTTTCGTATAGAAAATGTGTCAAAACGTCAATTTTATTCGTCGGACAAAAAACCTGGCAATAGAAAATTCTGCTCTTTAATAAAAAAAAATGTTGCCGGGAGTACCTAATAGTGTGTTTCGTTAAGTTACCATATGTGTTAAAATAGGTAAGGGTAGCTACACACACATAAATATACTAGGGTCGGCATTGTCAGTTCGGGAGTATTCTTCGAACAACAAAGCCGACCCGAAGGTCTAAAAAGTAAAGTAAAGTATGCCTATATACGTCCCACTGCAGGGCACAGGCCTCACCTCAACTATGAGGTGGTTTGGGCCATACTCCACCACGCGGGCCCGGTGCGGATTGGTGGAGGGGTGTTGTAAGGCCAGTGACTAAACCTTACTGTCAGATGTTATCAAGCCGCCTTAAGGCCTCTGACTAGGCTTCACGACCAATATCAAGCAATATTGGCCGGGACCAACTTTTAACGTGCCTTCCGAAGCACGGAGATGCTCGTGATAAATGTCACTAAATATGGTCGGAATGGTCACCCATCCATTCACGACCGCGGCGTTGGTCGCTTAACTTTAGTAATCGATACCAAAGCGCTGCTGCCACTGATAGCTCAGTGGCAGCAGCGCTTTGGTATCGAGCACCTCACCTCACCCGAAGCTCTACTACATTACAATACTATTTACATAGAAAAATTTTGCCGCCCTGTTTTGCCGATTATTGCCGGCCCGCTTATGTGTGTAGCAACCCTAACAAATACTTTAGAGTAATGAATTGGACAATAAATCGTATTATTGTAAACCTTTATTGTTAAATGTTTATTTATATAAGTTTTTTTTTTTCTACGATACTGCTGGATTTAACAACAACGAATTTAATAATTACTTTAAATTAATGATTAAAATAATTAATGATAGTTAACTATCATGTTTCAGTTAATTCGTAATTTTTTATTTATCGTATTGTTATAAAAATCTATTATGAAAAAGTTTTTTCACGTTAAACCCAGAAGTATGCATATATATTTTTTTCATTTTGATTTGATATGCAACAAACAAACGTTAAATGTTATTTTATTTCTTTCATTTTGTAAGTTTAATGAAATATTGTCTATAATTCAATATTTTATGTAATAATTTATTAAATAAGTAACTCACGGCAACTAAGAGTCTGTGATATGTAATAAGTTTAAGATATCTAATGAAAATACCTACTTAATAAATTAAATCTACCTAGTAATCAGTTTATTATTTATTTAAATTAAATCATTTACTGTTTTTTTAAGATTTCATTAATATACTCCGTGAAGAAAATATTCTGTACATCAATGACCAAAGTTTCTTTCCATATTCAATGTGTTGAACTGATTTCTTGAACGAATTTTATCCAGCATAGCTCTATTTTATTTATATATTATTTCAGTACCTGCACAACAAAACAGAATTACCAGATCGTTTGAAAAAATATATACTTATTTGAATATACATATCATTATAAAGATAGATGAAGGTTTATAGCTTGTCTATTAGATTCATCAATCAAATTACAAAAGAAATCATGTAATTATTTGTTCATCCATTTTCTTATCTCATTACTGTTAGTTGATTGATATCTTGAAATCTAGAAGCAAATTTCAAAAAAATCCAAGTAAATAAACGAAAAAAAATGTTTTGGATGTTTACAGGGTTCTGTATTCGAAAATACTGTTTGCTAGTATTATTCTTTCTCTATGCTACTACTGATCCAGTCTCCGAATAACGCCAACAGATTTCGCTGAACTATCCTATACATCGCGCTATCAGAGTTTTCGACTCGCGCGCGGTAAAAGCGAACTGTAACACAATGTTTCTGACTGCGGTCCCCGAGCACAGGTCATAATATCGGACGTTATGAATGTCTTCCACTCTGCTGGAAGCACCGCAGTCCATGGGCCATTTTTTGGATATGATTTAATTTAATGTTTGTTTTTAGGGTTCCGTACCCAAAGGGTAAAACGGGAACCTATTACTAAGGCTCCGCTGTACGTCTGTCTGTCTGTCTGTCTGTCCGTCTGTCACCAGGCTGTATCTCATGAACCGTGATAGCTAGAGAGTTGAAATTTTCACAGATGAAGTATTTCTGTTGCCGCTATAACAACAAATACTAAAAAACAGAATACAATAAATATTTTAGTGGGCTCCCATACAACAAACGGGATTTTCTTGCTGTTTTTATAGATAATGGTACGAAACCCTTCGTGCACGAGTGCGACTCGCACTTGGCCGGTTTTTTCTTATTATAAATGCGTAGATACTTACTGTTTTGGACTTACTGTACATGAAACTTATTGTACTAATTCGATGAAATGATGAATTATCAAAAAGAAATATCGAAAAATTTTGAGAGTTAGAGACCCTAGTACCGACTTTACGAAGTACGTCTATTTAATTTTTATACAATTTCAACTACACGACGACGACCCCCAGCTCGATGGACCGACGACCTTAGGAAGATGGCTGGCAGTGGATGGATTAAAAAAGCGGGAGATCGTGCTCTTGGGCGCTCTTTGGGGGAGGCCTACGTCCAGCAGTGGACTGCAATAGGCTGAGATGATGATGATGATGAATTACACAAAATATATTTTTTATAGTTAAAAATCTGTTTTTTTAATGTTTTAATTTGTACGTCAGAGATTAGGTAAGAATCAAGACTTCATTTCTTAGATTGAGTGATCACATGGCTTGTGCTGCCATCTATTGTTTACCATTGTCTTTGGCATACATAGTTTAGGACGCCCCCAGCCCGATGGACCGACGAGCTTAGGAATATGGCTGACAGTAGCTGAATGATAAAAGCGGGAGCTCGTGCTCTTTGGCGCTCTTTGGGGGACGCTTACGTCCAGCAGTTGCATTAGGCTAATAGATTAGAATAAAATGACCTGGGAAAGTATACTGGTTTCTAAAGGGTGTAAAAAAAGGCTTAACCAAGCCGAACTCTACAATTCTACGTATTATTACGATCATTTTTTTCTTTTACACTATACCTGGGAAATGACGGGTTACCGAGTTATTGACAGTCAAAGTTACAATTTTTTTTCAAAGATTTTTACAAAATTGTCTTCTGTTTGATAATACTAAACTTTTTTACAAAGAAACATGATCCGCTTACACACACGGGCATAGTCTGAGGCGTGCGCGCTATACCTACATTACGGGCTAGAAATAAGATTTTTTTTTGATACCCAAAAATAAAAGTCATTTCCCAGCAATTATTTTTTCTTCATTCAACTTGGTTTTAAGTATAGAATTCGTGGTTTAAGGCTTTGTTTACACCCTGTATATCGTTGTTAAACCATCTTTTCTGCATACATCAATGTACCTAGTAAACGTTTAGGCGAACCGCAGCCCGCAACACCTCCTAATCCTTATTCAAATGATTCTAGTCTAGTATCGTCCTCGGACAGTATCCGTAATTCCGTATATCCGTTAACTGTTACAGTACAATAACCGAACGTCTGACAAGGGTACGGTTATTACATTGTCAAATTGCTGTGAACACGGACCCTCGTCACGGACACCAGAATTAGTCCCTTCGAGGCTTTGTGGCCTTTTCCAGCCTTAAAATCGGTTAGCGTTTCTTTTTAAATTTTCTTTTATGACATGACCTAAGACTTGAAAACGTTGGCGTTTATGTTCAAGGTAGGTAAATATTTATGTGCTTATTAATTTAAATTTGAAGGTTTTAAGTAGGTCTACATATGTCTGTCTGCCTAAACTACCCTAATTACTTTCTGTAGATAAGTGGATAAATGTAGTTGGTAGGTTTTAGACTTTAGAATTTAAATTGTAGTGAAGACCGTAATATTCAAGTGGAAATCAAAATATCTAAATAACCGACGTAACAAAATAACTAAAACCAATAAAATAGATTTGCCAAATGACAGATTGTCACTCAATTCACTCGCTTGGTAACGAATTGAAAACCATTACATATATTTGCTCTCAACCTGACCAATTTACTGTTTAGTGATATACCTCTATTTCCTATTTAATTAACATATCACAAACTGACACTAATTACAAGTATCAATCCAATTTAACGATTCTAAATTTCAAGCGCCTGGCACGTTTTAATAGCAAAACCACAATGATACGTAAACATAGTTGCTGTTACTAAATAGGCAGGCGTATTAACATATAGTAGGAGGCAACCGTTTGCGAGGCGGAATAGAATAGAAGTATGGAAATATCATTGAACAAATTATTTGTGGGTTTTAGAAAGACCTGATAAGTTAGCATCAATACTTATACGAAGGTAAGTATTGAAAAAATCTTGTAACTACTTACCGACTTACTGATATCACAGTAAAATTAGAACTCATAATAACGCACTTAACTCAACAATTTATGCATTATAGTACTTCGTGCCAGTGTTAAACAGTTGACTGTTATTGCTTCATATAATTTACCGAAATGAAGTTTTGCGAATAAAATTTATACAACAAATGGCCTGGAAATTTAGGGCGTCTTCTCATAGCAACGTAAAATGTTTGGTCAGCAAGCGAGCAAGAAACAAATTTTGGATGAATATGCACTGAACTAAATCAATCAAATCACAAGCAGGTAAGTTGTATCTTTTAAAAATATGGTATTTTTACAAAAAATACGAATCATTTTGTAATGAACTTGTTATATTATCAAAAGTTTGCTAGTCGTTCGCTAGATGAAGATAATATTTAGCAATCATACAGCAAGTTGTTTGATTCTACATGATCGAATGAAGGCCCTGACCTCCGAAACCCCTATGCAAGCGCAGAGTAGAATGTCCACCCAAAAGGTGGACAGAGGACCCGGTAAAAGTTGCAAGATGCCGCTGGACGCAGACCGTTTCCAACGAGCCAATATGGTAGTCATTGGGGGAGGCCTATGTTCTGGAGTGGACGTTAAACGCTGAAGTAATGATGATGATGATAAGGTATCCAAAAAGTCTGGCCGTTTAAATCATAGTTATGTAACTATGATTTAAACGGCCTGACTTTTTTTTATTATTTTTAAAATGCTAACGTGTTAACGCGTTAGCATTTTGAAAATAATAAACTGCATGTCTTTATCATAAGTTACTAAAACGACGGTTTTTTGTAAATTTTAAACGAACCTTGATTAATTAGGCCTTTTTTAATATTCGAATCAGTAAAAAAAATACCTTCCAATTTATCATTATAACCATTGATTATCCACTAATTGTTTGTTACTTTATCAATTTGCAATTTTAACATTGAAATCATGAAATTATTGGTTAGAATAGAATGATTATCAAATAAATTTGTTAGCCATAGGCTTGTTTTGCTTAGGCTTACTGCCAGAACACGCAGACCCAAGCCAGTCCTGATTTATATTGACCCGAACAGTAATCAAACCCGGAACCCCTTTCAATAATCTAGTCGTCAGATGAGCAAAGTTTATTGTCACAAATATCATAACGGGTGTTTTTCTCTCCTACAAACATACAAAACAAATATCTCGTTGTAGAATCTGCGACTTCATATAACCCGGTTCACGAAACTTTTGTTTTTAGACGATTTTGAGCCCAAAAGCAGGACCGCTTTATTAATATGAGCCTTATTTCGATCCCCACATAACAATAACTCACTTTGATCACTACTCGCCTCTTTTTGTACAGTTGGGATCATAAACAAATGCACAACCATTCCATTTTGGACCTTAAATTGTTGGCTTAGGATACAAGTGCACGTACAACGTAACAACTCCCATATCTACCAAAAGGGATGTAATCCCAAAATTTGCATAACGCCACAAAAATGTAGATTTTTTCCAAATGTTAGCTTTATCTACGCAAATCGTACATCTGATTCGCTTTTGTTTTCTTGTTTACGGTCGTTCTCGTAGGTGTTAATCTTGTGTTTTTCTCAACATGGAATTTGAGAGATAGTGCATCCAGTACGTACTTATAGATTAGTATTTCATGAGCTTCGTAAGGATTAGGATCACTTAGATGGTTTAGAAGTTTCGTGTGAACGAGCATCATAGATACTTAACCCTTTAAAAAACGTGAGTTGTCCCTTGATGTAGGATGTCATCTGTACTTAGCTTATGGTTCTGTTAAACAACAACTTATTAGGCGGATTAGCTAGGTTGTTGAACAAGCTAAAAAACTACATAAATAACCTTTATTTCACCCAGCTTGAAAGCCAAACAAATAATAAATAAAACGACTGATAAAATAAACGTATTAAGTAGATATCGCGTACCAAATTGGCAATTTTCTTACGGAAAGACCGAAGTATAAGCTTGATTTCTTAGTTATCCAGTATATTTTGTTATAATCCATCACTTCCATTACTCCACCATTGAAACACAATGGGCTATAGACCCAAGTGACCAAAAAAGTTACGGACAATTAACAAAACGTTAAATTATTGCTAACGTAAAGTTATACGGCGTTTAAGTATTGAACCAAATAGGAAGTTATTACTATATTTTGAGATATTTTAAGGGCAAATTATGCAGATTTCGTAGTGCTGAAGCAGCGTTGTGTTTTTTTAGTAATTCTATATTAAATAAACGCTAGGAACCTAGTTAAACATTATTTCTGTCTGCGTACTATAACGACGAAAATTCAAAAACAAATATTCCAACTATGAGCAACTCAAACAAGTTTCGTGAATTCATAACGTATTTCACTTGAACCAAAAGCGCGCCAAAAGAACGAAGCAATATATCAAAGGTTCGTTCTGAAATGGCCGCGCTAGGTGCTAAAAACATTCATCCCCATTCATTCGGAGCAGTGAGTGACTAATTAGGGTTGCCAACACTTTGTGACGTGTGGGTAAACCTTTCGGGCCGTTACGGAACCACGTTCTCTAATTAAACGTAACTGCGTATGGGCATACGGGCGGATTTTCATAAGTCTTGTAACCTCTTTTTGTTAGTAGCTAAGGTTCAAAATTGAGCACGCTCGCTCAAAATAGTCTCAGGATTTCAGTGGATAAATAAGTTAGAGAGTTTTTGTAGGTACGTAGAAAAGATTTAAGTTTTCCAGTTGAAATGTTTGGGGCTGAGGCGAGCTACAGTATTAGCAAAGCTGATTTAAAATTTACTGAGGTTTTACGTCAACACAATCAATGTGCTTCTGTGCATTAATTTCAACTCTACAACATAAATCAGCATTGTTTAATGAATTGTATTCCTAACCTTTTCCTAACGGGTCTGGGTGTTGTGGTACCGTCGTTGTTTCTGATTTCTATAACACAAGTGCTTTAGCTACTTAGCTTAGGATCAGAGCAATGTATGTGATGTTGTGCAATATTTATTTATTAGGTATTTATTTATAACCTCCCACACCGAGAAAACGTATAAGTGATAGATGAGTACAGAACCAAATTGCAACAACTAATAAAGAAAAAAACAGGGACTAACTACTCAGGTCCCAGATGACAATCTGCTATACGTAAGTTAGGTAACATAATTATTTATTTTAATTATGGTATTGTTCGTCTACACCAGCTAAACCAAAATTCGCCCCCAGAAAAAACTTTGAAAAATGATGGTACTTATTACTTTTTTTGCGTAATCATTTTCAAATTGGCAATGGACTTTCAAAGCAAAAATATTTCCTTTGAAGGCTATAATTTTTGCCAGCCCTATTATGTTTCAAGCAAATGATTAAAAATAATTTCCTTGTATAACGTTCATGATATTATATGCTTTTTATGAAAATATTCTTAGAAATAATAATATTAAAATTAATACAACGAAATAGGCAACGAATATGGCAGCAATTGAGTGTTTTTTATTAAAACAAGTCGAAAAGAAAAATTATTTTGTTTGACTTTGAAGGCTATCATTTTTGCCAGCTCTAATATTTTTTAAACAAATGATTAAAAAGAATTTCCTTGTTCATGACATTTATGCTTTTTATGAAAATTGAAAATATTCTAAGAAATATAATATTAAATTCATTGACTTATATATTACTTCGTAAGGACAGGGCGGACCACACGTCTGGGTGTTGGACCTAAAGAGACCCGAAAATGACCCGACCGAGGCCGATGTGACGTAGTCAGTGGTCGGCGGCATATTAATCTGTGGTCGGCGGTCATCGTGATCTGACATTTGTATGAAAAAATAAAAATGCCTAGATGTTCACTGAAAGGTTACTTAAATTACGACAGAAAGGTCATTAAAACAAATTCTAATATTACTTCTCACCAATAAGGCGCATATTTGATAAACACTTAACTTATTTACATTACTTTAACAATTTTCCAACTTCTTTGTCAATTTTACGAAGCAACGCCATATTTACCGTGCAAAACCGATACAACTTTGTAGCGGCGTGCATTAGTTGTATTGTTATAGTATAGCCATAATAGTGCTCACAGTGCACTGAATGCAGTCCAGTACATGCGATGTAATATAAATATTTTATTTTATGATGATTTATTGAATACTTATTTTAAGTTTATACGTGATAAGCACTATGAGTCAAAAATTGAAAACATGTCAAAAATAACAAAAGGCATAAATAAAAAAAATGTTTTATTCGAAGGACAGTGAAATGTAATTAATAAATTTATATAATATCTGATATAGTTTTTTCAGAAAAGTTTTAAGGTATGATTCCGTATACTTATAAAACTAAATTGTATCCACAAACAACCAATTATCTAGCCCCAAACAAAGCAAATCATGTGCTATTGCCACTAGATACAGATAATTAATATACTTAAATATATTTATAAACTACTTAAATACATTTATAAACATCCATGACTTAAGTGCAAATGCTCGTGGCAGCTCATCACACTAACATTTGCCCCTCGCGGGAGTCGAACCCGCAACGGCCAGGAATTGTAGTGCGGAGCGCGAACTACTACACCAGATGGTTGTCGATGTAATCTCATATAAACTCATCGAAAATATGGGGACCAGCACTACTGCGTGCTGCTGAATTCGGAATCATACCTTTTGTTTCATTTCGAGAGATAGAGAGAGAAATTGTTTTTTGTTTACTTCAATTATATGTATAGATTAGTCATCACTACAACTTATAAGAAAAGTATAGTTTTATTTAAAAGTAATGTTGATGTTAAAGTATTTACTAATTACTTACATACAATTTAACAGAAACAAAAATATGAATATTGATATTCATTATAAAGACACGAAAATTAACGAAGTAAAACAAACAAAGTTCCTAGGTTTAACTATAGAACAAGACGTAAATTGAAAAACGCATATAGATATTTTTTGTACAGCAGGCGCAGCGCGAGAGCTGCGCGAACGCGACCATTAAACTGGTTCGAACGTGAACCAGAACTGCACGCGCGCAGCTCGCGCGAACTGTACAAGCCTTGCATGAGTTGCGCTAAAGAGGCGCACAAATCTGTTGCAGTAACGGATCGCGTGCCGCGCGCGTGTAGCTCGCGCGCAAATCGCGCGCTGCGCGCGTCCTGTGTATTCGCGGCGCGTTCGTCAGATCTGCTATCCTTACAGAGTCAATAAGTTTATTTATGCTTTAAAGCAGGTAAGATCTGTAACAAAAACTGCGATTGCTACCTATCATGCATTGTAGGTTCTAAATTACGCTACAGTTTACTGATGTCATACTACTTAATATAAATATAAGCTTTTATTGCCCAAAAAAGATGCATAAGAGCAATATGCGGTGTCCCTCCACGAACATCATGTCATTCTCTATTTGCACTGTTGCAATTACTAACATTGACGTCTCTGTATATATTTGAAACATGTGTATTTGTAATGCAAATTATGCATATTTTTAATAGGGCATTTGACATTTATCCACGGAACACAAGAAATCAAAATATCCTGTTACTACTAAAGCTGGAAACATACTATCGGACGCGGCTTACGGACGCGGCTTACAGCCGCGACTTATAAGTGTGCACGGTCCTCGGACGTTGCTTGCGGACGCCATGAGTGTGACCACTTTAAGTAGATTTCTACGTTTTTGGTAGGTTTGTGACAAAGAGAACGATGATTTAGTAGTAATTTCAGTAGAAGTTCTGTATCGTTTAAATTCTGAAAAATAGTAGCTTATCCAAAATACAATTATCCAGGCCAAAAAAAAGCTAAATAAATCACTTTGGTTGTATGGGAGCCCCCATAAATATTTAATTTATTCTGGTTTTTAGTATTTGTTGTTATAGCGACAACAAAAATACATCATCTGTGAAAATTTTAACTGTCCAGCTATCATGGTTCATGAGATAGTAAAATAATACTGAATACGGTGATAAGTGGGTTTCTTTTTCGCATACGTTATCAAATCGCTAGCTATCTTATAATAAAAATGTTCATGCAATCAATAAGCACGTGCGAGCTCTCGCGCAGTCGGCGTCCTTCTGACGCTCGGACGCGTCCGCACCCCGTGCATACCGTCCGCGGACTTTTTCGGCTTACAGAAACATCCAGCGCGCCAGATTGCTGTCGGACGTCCGAGAGCTCAAGGTCAGCCCAAGGTTACGTCCGCGACTTACGTCCGATGGTTTGCACACCTTAGTGTACATTCAATACCTAGATTCCTTTAAGTCGCGGCTGTAAGCCGCGTCCGTAAGCCGCGTCCGATAGTATGTTTCCAGCCTTAAACTCCAATAAAACATTTTTGTTTTTAACCAACTTCAAAAATAAAGTAGGTTCTCAGTTTGACCCGTATGTTTGTATGTATGTATGTTTGTATGTATGTATGTATGTTTGTTTTTTAAATAAGTATATGCTTTTTCTATCCAGGGAGGGTGCAGGAGACGTATTTTTGAATCATGCGAATTCCAATTCGAATATGAAATGGTAAGATTCACATGCGAAAGACTAAAATCGCTATTTTTGAAAATTCATTCTGTGAATTCTTGGTCCGACCCACTCGTATTTCGATTCTACTAAAAAGTTTAGAAGTATGACTTTGACAAGTAAACATATGGTTCACAGATTAAAAACTTTTTTTTTCGTTCCGTTCCATGCGATTCATTGCCGGTTTTTAAAACCAATAAGTTTTTGCATTCCGGTTTTAAATATTTTCTACGTGAAACGAAAATAGTTAAAGAATTTTACCATAACAGGAACACAGAATTCGAGTGATTCAAAAATGCGTAAAATTGGGAGTGATAGAAATAGAATTCGCACACGAATCGTATTCGTGTTCGAATTCAAGATTCATTTCGAATGCTTCAAAAATACGTCTCCAGTAATGTTACAATACAATGCTAATCGCACTAGGCCGACGTCATATTCAAATTGCGTTTTTTTTAAACTACACTGTTTAAAACGCCCTAGATAAGTAGGTACTTAAGTAAAGTTATAACTGCAACTTTTATGTTAAAACCCGGCCAAGTGCGAGTAGGACTCGCGCATAAAGGGTTACAGGTCCCATACAACAGATTTGTTTTTTTTTTTATAATTATACGCATTATCTATAAAAAAAACATGTCAGTTGTATGGGAGCCCCTTAAATAATTATTTTATTCTGTTGTTTAGTATTTGTTGTTATAGCGGCAGCAGAAATACATCATCTGTAAAAATTTCAACTGTCTAACTATCACGGTTCATGAGATACAGCCTGGT
The DNA here is from genome assembly GCA_950371115.1 of Anania fuscalis. Lineage (NCBI taxonomy): Eukaryota > Metazoa > Arthropoda > Insecta > Lepidoptera > Crambidae > Anania > Anania fuscalis. Next base: position 13,003,574 of record OX493344.1, read on the forward strand.
GGTGACTGACGGACGGACAGACAGACAGATGGACTGCGGAGTCTTAGTAATAGGGTCCCGTTTTACACTTTGGGTACGGAACCTTAATAAGCTTGTTATATCTACCTAAGAACTATCTATATTAAAGTTTAGTTCTTGAACTGGTCTAGTCTATGTGCAATGATGTTATTTTGTACTCAACGAATATTTGTACGCTTCATAATTAGCATATTTTGGTATCTGTCCCAATACGACATTACGAGTAAGTAATAGCAAACTCTAATGTCAAACAAAAAAAAATGAGTTTGATTAATTTTGTCATGGGAGACCGCCACTTCGGCCAGCTCACCCAGACCCGACCCAATTCAGATAAAGTAGAACCGGCTTTTTCAATTTTAATTTATTTGCTATTAATTTAACTGGTAAGGTAAGTATAATTGAACATTATATTTAAGATACAATTTCAGACCCTTTTGGGAACAGCAACATTTCCTTTACGTTATACGCAAATGATAGGGCTACGTCATCATTCTGTTTTTTAATCAAATATTAAAAGAGCAACGAACTAAAGCCAGGTAGTAGTATCCCCTCACTATTATGAATGAAGTTAACTGATTGAGTTTTTGCAAGCTAACTTAACGCCAACTTCACAACGCGTTCCTTTCTGTGTGTGAGTGAACTGTGTTGTGTGACTGACTCGCTCCTTCGCTTCGCGATTCGAGCGAGCGTCCGTGACTGTAACAAAAACAAACTCGTTTATTGACGTTCAAAACTAACTTACCAACACGCATAGCACCATAATTTCACAAGTGAACCCAAAACAAACCAACATAATCGCGGATTGTATTGTTTTACTAGTGTCAACAAAGTTTTTAGTCTGTTTATAGTAGTCGCCGCGGCAACCTTGCTAAGTTAGGGAGCGCAACAGTTTGTTCCTATGCCGCGCGCGCGTGGGTTTCTTGCATTTTGTTAGGTTATATCTCGGATCCCGTCTAACCAGTCGGCCCGCGTTGTCTATGTTGTGTTACCGCGTCGCGTTTCTCTCCGTAAACTTAAACTTGCGTCGATTATTACCGAGAAATGTTAATAAAATTGTCACAAAACTCCTTGTGTCGTTTTAATGTGATGTTACGGTATGTGTTTGTGTATGATTGTGGTTGTTTCCAAGTGATTTGAAGTGCATTTTCTCAGTGATTCATCTGTTGAGCGAGAAATTGTTCGTCTGATTTAGTATGGTTTAATGGTGTGTTAGGTACAACGAAAGTATTTTGTCAACGTTGGCATATTTGGACCTGCTGTATCACTGTTCCGTCAAGGATTGTGGAAAAAGGTAGGTAAGCTATTTAATACCATAAAAAGATAGATGAATTGCTTAAGCATAACACCTTTTGTATGTTGAAACATTCTTTTTATAGCCATATGACCATGTCCATAAGTATGACTAAGAGTTGAAATATGTGATGCTTGTAGGGTCCAATATGACCTTAGAACCTAAATTATGTAGTTGCAGTATTTAGTGTAGTTATATGTTTAATCAATTAACTCTTAGTTGGCCTTTATTGACCTTAATATCGCTAAGCCAGTAGTTACTTTAGTCCTATTTATCTGTTATTATTAAACGAACGCTTGATATGGTTTATATTTAACTATTTAACAGCAATAAGTAAATACCAGCAGTAGATTGTACTAGTAGTATATAAATACATACAAACACAAAAACTAACTACTTAGACAAATTAAATATCTAGATCGTTACAATTTATTAACCTACAAGTTACAACACATTATTACCGATTATACGACAAGAAAGAGAATTGTTTTATGCAGTATTGTTAAAGTTACCTAATTTTAACGTAGGTTGGCTGTATGAATAATAGAAATGTAAGTTGATACCTACTTACTAGCAACTAAACAATAAATAACTGATTCATTCATCGTGTCGTTAGGTAGGTATTTTATCCAACATAAAACTCCTTCAATAGAGGTCGTCATTTGAAAATGGACGTCATCAGTTTTGTGACAAGGACGGCATTAAAAGACAAAGCAATTATACCACTGGCAATGTTAGTAGCATTGAAGTGTTTTCAGAATTGTATGAATATCCAACCTAAAAAAAAACTAAAAACAGAAAAGCACATTTATTGTATATTATTTATTCTATCATCTCTATCTTTCTATCTTTTCATCACGGTTAGGGAGGGATAGAGAGAGAGAGAGAGAGAGTAATATTTTATTAGACACACACAACAATACAAAAGTAGAATTCATAAAAAATACATAAAAAAGAAAAGGCAGACAAATAACAACATAGGGAGTCAAACCTTCCAACCTGCTAATCTGGAAGTCATTCGGGAAGGCCTATGATCATCATTCTCTTGGTGTCAAACATTTAAGCTTCTAAGTCATTGCAATCAGAAGAAACCTACTATTATAAAACAAACCCTGTTAATATAAGCAACTAATAATAAAAATCTGTCAAGTGTGAGTCGAGCCCGTGATCTAAATTAAAGAAAATGCGGTGATACGAAACACTCGCGCAGACTCAACAGTCAACACGCAATTGACCGGTTTTTGTTGTCCTTAGTTCGCCGTTACAACAAATTGGTTAACAAAAAGTTGAACCTGGCTCAGTTTTTAAGACAATACATTATTATACTAACCAACCAGTAACATACGAATAAGTCTTAAGAACCTATCTTACATATTATTATACAAGTACGTACCTAAATACAAATAAGTAAGTAATAAAATTGTACTGTTTATGTCAAATAACTTTTTTATTTACTAAATCCGTATATTAAAGTATTATGTAATACACGTTACATATTTATACGAACTTTTTTTTGGCTGATTTTTTCGACTAATATTTGAATCGAAACGGCTGGACCGATTTCATCGCAACTCTCAATGGCTGTCGTCTGATTTTAGACTTGATGAGTAAGGCTACTTTAGTTTTATTTTATCATTTATCAAAACTTGTTTTATACTGTTTAACTAAAATAGAAAAGACAAATGTATCTTCTCGTAAAAGGTTCTTTCAGTGTAAGTAATGCATTTTTGATTGTTTATTCAATTACGATAACTTCGCACGTGATTTAATCATAGAAGTTTATCTAATTAGACTAAGATAAAACAATTGAACACATTTCAAATTGACATACTACGAGTAGTACCTATGTATTGTATGTCTAATGTATTGTACATTAGACATACAATACATAGTAATGTACTAATGTATTTAAGTCTTAACAATGCACAAACAAATAAATTTTGCTAAAAATAAAATGGTTCTCGTTAATTTGAAATTGGATTAGCCATTCTTTTATTTGAATATTTCAGCCTTTGATGTAGAAACTGACTGATTTCATTGGAACCTAACATAGTAATTTTATGATATTACGTCTGCTTTCTACGAAGTCATACGCCTACGTTTCTACATGAAACGCGTTGGTCAAATATATTCTATTTGTGGTCAGAATGTCTCTAGTTCATTGTCAGGATAAATAAAACATTTTATTGTGGCAATGTCTTGTGATTGGTCTACCAAGATAATTTATTTTTATTCATAAATGAATCTATATGAAATTAAATTAAATGAACAAAATAGAATTATAATGCACATAATTAATTGTCTAGGCAGTCTACGTGCCCCATCCCATGACTTAAAGAAAATAAATATTAATAATTAAATCTACATATTGGACAACATCACATACATTGCTCTGATCCTAAGGTAAGTAGCTAAAGCACTTGTGTTATAGAAATCAGAAACAACGACGGTACCACAACACCCAGACCCGAGCCAATATAGAAAAGTTCGTTTTCTACATTGACCCAACCGGGGATCGAACTCGGAACCTAGGCTCCTAGATGACATGTCATGACAATTCAATTTAATAATAACATAGTACCAAACTATGCATCGACTATGGGATAGATACTCTAATACTTGCAGGATTCGAACCTGAGACTTAGTAGCCCCGGAGCGTGAACCACAAGACAGTGATTATGAATTGCAATTAGTTTTGCAATTTTGACCACTTTAAAAACGAACACACTTTCGAAATAAACAATTCTACAAAGATTTAGTTTGATTAATTCGCCACTTAACCTTTTTGACGCCAGAGATTGTTCTTTTCAACTTTAATGACGCCATGCGGCGCTGTCTAACACTAAGTTATTCCTAAAGACAACAGCCGCATTGTGTCTTTAAATTGATGATACGGTCTTTGAAAGAAGTTGCGTGAATGTTCTTTCTTCCTTGAATAAACTTTTATAACGTTCAGCAGATCAGTGGGTAATTTAAAAAGTTGAGGCTATAATAAGACGAATCTTTCGTACTTGGCACATTTTTTGACATACAATTTTGTGGTGAACCTTATTTCTTTTTTAGTTCTGATTAATTCTATTAAAATGCAAAACTTTTATTCTAGTTATTAGTTTAATAAACAATTATACTAGCCATCTAGAGGCAATTTAAATGAAAGTAAAATACAGTTTCGTGCTCTAATAAATATTGGCACATATTTATTTTATTTTAATAATCACACTAATCAACTAGCTCCAAATTAAGCTCGTATTATGGCGACTAGATAACAGATAAGATTAAATATGCTAAGTCTTTCATTTTTAAGAAACTAGACACAATAGAAAATTTGTTGTTTTGCAATCATTGGTGACTCTCGTGGCACTCGAAGTGTTAAATAAATACGTTACATGACATTCTTTACCCAGAATCAAATTTCATAAGCTTATCATAAAACAATTATTGCCTTTTGCGGGACTCGATCCCGCAACCACCTGAAGTATTTTTGCAAACTGTTCTACTAAGCTACAACTACACTGGCATAAAAAATACCAATAAACTGTCAAGTAGTTGTAAGTACGTAATTATTTGGTTACGTAATATTAACAGATCATCTACCTATTTGAAAGGTACACACATAAGTATATATGTAATAGAAACTACGCTCATTAAGTTTCGTCTCAAGCATTATGTAAAATGAGTCCACACATAAGTAATTAATAAGAACTAATATTAAGTTTCGCCTCAAACTCAAATGATCTAGTTAAAGTCATCTACTTTAGACGTCGACTGTACCTCATAGTCGAACTTGAGCGGTCTTGATCATAATCTATCTTCATTGTACTCTCGAGTTTATTGACCCCATCGAGTCAATCGAATGACACAATTAATCGACTGTCGAAGAGTGCATTGAGAAGAGCTCGTTTGAGAGTCGTCTTTGGTTATAAAGCTGATATAAGGAACACTCAATAATCTGCATTTAAGTAAGTTAGGTACTATTCAAATGGAATATTGTTTAAGAATGACCTGCGGGCCTAAAACGGCCGAATTGGATGTTTCATATTTCGTTCATAATATGTTTCATTTAGCAAATCTTAAAATGACAAGTTATTTGATGAATCATAAAATGAGCCTCGAAAATTTCATATTTGCAGTTCATCTAATTTGACAGTTTTGTATGGAAATTCGTAATATGGTCCACTTATTATGAAATGAGTAATTCATATTAACTGTCAAATTCGTGAACCACCATTTTAATGTTATTTTTATTATTATTTTGTATTGATATTTGTAGAACACACAAAACTTGAGTATTTTGAAACATTTTGTTCCTTTGTGTTGTTAAAAACATTCATTTTCTCAAAAACCGTAAAGTAAGATTGGACGCGTCACTATATTTTTTTAACGTAGTAACATCGTCATCAAATATGATCCATTTGATGAAATGAATTGCATATGATTCATTTATGAATGTGGCCGTTTTAGGGTTTGCAAAGTATTTCCGCTACATTTCACTAAATGAATCAGATTAAAAATGAAACATCCAATGTGGCCGTTTTAGACCCGCTGAGATCCACGTAGATCTGCACGAAAGGAGCGAAAAATGCAAAAAACTTGGTGATTGTCAAAGATTTTATATAACAGGAAAATACTTAAGACGTTAAAATGTCAACATCTTTTTCCCCTAGTTAAATTTCTGGGCATTATTATCATTTTGGTGGTGTACCTAAAAGCTTTTAACGAAATCCACAATCTACCGTACCAACGTACCAAATCGTTGTTTTTGACTACAAAACTCGTAAAGTTACAAACGGATTTATGCCCAGCTTAATCTGCGCGGATTACTTGGTCTGCTGCCAAATTAACAAAGTAGTTCAAGTTTAATTTTCCTCTGAGTTATTTTCATTTTCCTAATAAAGTTAGGCGTCAAGTCGGCTACTGTCTTATCGGGCGAAATTCCAAGTGCCACTTTAGAACGTGCTCAAGCGTCGATACTGGGTGTATAGGTGTCACTTCACTTAAAAGCAACTCCTTCCGAAAACTTAAGAATGTGGAACGAAATTTGCATCACAAAAAATTACAAGCACCGCAGAAGCTGTCAAAAAAACGGGACACTATATACCAAAGTTTGGGGCAGTTTTTTTCTCACTCTTTTTGTTGTGGTCATTAGGAATTTGGGACATCTGTGTTGGTTCAGATCATCGATTTCTCTTTGCGAGTAGAACAAAGATATTGTTGTACTAACACCAAATTTTTGTGACAAATTCAAACATATCCTAAGTGAACACTCAACATTTGCTTATTTAAAACGTAAATCATTTTAGACATTCTCTGGGTACAGAATATTAATCTCTACCTATAATTAAATTAAATTGTATCTTAAGCAATGTGAAGAATTCAGTAAGACCCTGTAACCCAAAGGGTTGATAGGTTTGTGTACAGCATTCTAATTATAAAAACCGGCCAAGTGCGAGTCGGACTCGCGCACGAAGGGTTCCGTACCATTATCTATAAAAACGGCAAAAAATCACGTTTGTTGTATGGGAGCCCCCTTAAATATTACTGTTATAGCGGCAACAGAAAGACATCATCTGTGAAAATTTCAACTCTCTTACTATCACAGTTCATGAGATACAGCCTGGTGACAGACGGACAGACAGACACGTTTTACCCTTTGGGTACGGATTACGGAACCCTTAAAAGGCAAAATGGATGTTAAATTAATAAAACGGTAATTTATTAAAAACCTTGCGGCATAGGCACTTGTTGCTAATTCGTAACAAGATAAAGATGAAAGCTAATTTGCATAGCAAACTCGCGATAAGAATAAGGGTGCCTTTACAATAGACGTAATGAATTGAAAATAATACAAAAGTGGTGTTGTTTCTACAACAGGAACAAGGAACAAGAAGTAGGTTTTTACTTTCTACCTAACTTGCTATTTTTGCAGGTGGCGGTGGTTTTTAGGGTTCCGTACCCAAAGGTTTAAACGGGACCCTATTACTAAGGCTCCGCTGTCCGTCTGTGTGTCTGTCTATCTGTCTATATATGTGATAATGGTAAATGAGAATGGTACGGAAACCTTCGTACGCAAGTCCGACTCGCACTTGGCCGGTTGTTTTCACCAACTTTCATCATCGTCATTTTGATCAGACCACATCTGCATCTCCCCGGGCCTACTACGAAAATGTTCCGTTAGTTCGGACGTATTTAACCTATCAAATAAAAATAACCATTTACTTGTATGAAACACTTGAGAATTTATGAACAATTGAAAGCGGTCGTGTTTTTTTACCCGGCTAGTTCGAGTTGGTCATATTTTGTCAAAGGATTGATACATACAAGTGACCGGTTATTTTATTTTTTTTGGTTAATACGTCCAAACAAACGAAAGACGTTCGTAGTAGGCCTCTTGGAGGTAGCTGACTCCTAATACATGACATTGAACAAGGTACTATTCCATACACTGCCTGCAGTTTCGCACATATCATCGCTCCACCTTCAAGAAGGGCGCCCAATGCTTCGTTTGCCAAGTAGCAGTAGTAGTACTAGTAAGTCTAATTTGTCTTCACTCAAGATCACGAGTGTCACGACTATGACTACTCATAGGATATCACTAAGTATACCTACCTAAAACCTTCTCGGTTTTTCTTTAGGACGCTAGTAACTGGACGGAGGATGACTCATCGCATTTGTCGTCTTATCGGTGGTCCGCATTCATGGTAGTCGGCCACGTGTTTTTAAATCTATTGTTGTGCCAGAGTGGCGATTTACATCTTTACCTCTCCGAAGTACAAATCCTAGAACGTATTACTGGATTTTTCGGAATCCATTCAAGATTTTATAGCTACCATTTACTTGACAAAGAGGTGAAACGTCATGAGAAATCATGTATTTTAAATAAAATTAGGTGTGTTGTGTAGCCATAGTTAAAAATTCTGGTTTCACTGTCCATTTCAATCAGAAATTTTATAATTCTAGATTTGCTGCATCTAGGATTATGGTCAAATACTGTAGAATTAAGTACTTCGCCTAGGAACGACGCAAAGTCTTAGGAGGAAAATTGCTTACCTCTGCTTACCAGTATAATGTGATGTCGCTCTAAGAAACTGGAATGGACCCTCAACTCTTCCAAAAAAGGCTGACCACGGCCAAAACCCAATGTTTTTCCAACTCAGAAACGGGCTAATTATAAGTTGATAACGCCAAAACTTTTGGCAACTTGAAACAGTAAATTAGCTCCTTAATTAGAATTTACAGCAAAACATTTTGAAGGTAAGGTTTATAATTCTGAAACAGATTTTTAGATTAAATATAGTAGACAAGCAGTCAGAAATGCTATTTTTCTTTTAAAATTATAAAATCTGAATTGATTTTGATGGATCAATAGATAAAATAAGTACGGCTACTGTTTCTGCAGTATGACCAGATGTCACATGAATTTTTAATTTATTGCTCCCTCACAGAACATAAAAGGATAAAAAAAGGAAACAGAAAATAGCACTAATATTTTATTTATTGCTAATCTAAAGTAATATCAAGAAGTTGGAAAATTTTACTTTTTGTTAGTTGGTCACTAGGTTAATAATTTTAGGTCTAGACTTCTCTAGAGATGTAGTATCTTATTAATCATAATAATCGAAAAGTTTTACTTATCGATTAAAGTAAAGTAAAGCTTTGAACTAAACGTCCAGTTACTACAAAATGTTCTTATTATTATTCCAAAACATCCTTGTGCCAAAATTAGCTATTTTAATTATACCTACACACAAATACTTATTTCATCAAATCGCTTATTTGCAACAATGCAGTATATTTGTAATGTTATAAACTAAATACTATCCATTTGCATTGTACTCAACCAAAGAATGGCATGCAAATGTATTTAACATTGTTTAGTAATTTATAAATCGGCTAAATTTATCACAATATTCATTGGCATTAAATAAATAATCGTTAGATGTATGAATTTTATCTTAAACAAATTCTAGGCCTATTGCGACTGTCAGTGAAACGCGAAATTATGGCAATAACCTAAAAGCTGTTATGTTACTTCCCTTCTGATAACAAAGTGAATTATAAGAGGATTCAAGAGTAGGGTTTTGCCAGACTAATAATTTTCTCTGAATAACGGATGCATGCATGTTATCTATAGACCCCTTGTTACGAAATAAAGCTTTGAAAGTTTATCTCTCAGGGTCTAAATCATGGCCTAACGCCACACCTGACACCTAAAAATATGTCTGTCATGAGAAATTTTTAATTTTTCGTCTACATTCACCACGTGTGAGGGTCACAAGTATCTAAAAAACGCGCAAAAAGAGAAAAAACTAAAGTTTTAACGACGCCAATCATAATACAACTCGGCAAAAATTCATTTGGCTTAAGTTGGAACAAAGGAAGATGCCGGGAGAAAAATAATGAGGTATGAACAAAACTTTGTCTCGGGATATATTATTTGCTTAGTTGAAATCAGTTTCATTGAATGAAAAAGCGAAAGCAAAATTGGAATATTGAATCATCACTTATCCAGTGATATAATATAAGTGGTAAGTCTTTGTTTGTTTTACCCAATATCATAAGTGACAGAATTCCGACTTCCGACGTAGCACTGGCGTGGTGGACCTCTTGTCTGACGCGGCCGTGACCTGATCCTCTTAACAGATAGATGTGGTTCTCAAGACAAGACACTTACACCGTCCGTCTTCACTGACGCCATCCGCACTATACTGTACTAAAAGTAAACACTTTCAACTACTAGGCACTCATCATTTCACTTCACTACTTTCACGTTTCCTTCAGTAATAAGAGTGGTACTTGCTTGCATCACTATGCTTTTGAAATCTTTATAGAAAAAGAAACTTGGAGGCCGCCGAGGCTTGGATTCGTTACGTACAGCAGACATGCAAAGGGTGTTCAAGCGTTTAGAAGTAACTCGTCTAGCGAATTTATAGTTCTACAAAATCAACAGCCACACTCACTGCTGAAGAAGCCTCCTTTTTATAACTGTGGAACTTCTCACGGTCCAATGCTAGCAGAATACAATTTCAGTCCGTAAAGAATTCAAAACATCCCACATCATTATTGACTTTGAACATTTAATTGCCACAACCACAAGCCTCAGGTACGCAACAAAGAATAAACCTGTGCCCGAACCTCGTTATAATTAGAAAAGTTCGTGTATTGTAAACCGAAGGTCCGGCTCAAACAACGGCTCAAATATTCAATGAGAGCCAATTTAATTACCTCAGGCAATAAAGTAAATACCGGTTTTAATAATAACGAATTGTTCTGAACTTTCAACGAACTAAGAGTGATTTTAGTAATCTGTGTAAAATTATCGCTCTTGACCTCTTAAAACTATTATTCTGTTTGATTAAACAAATATAACGTTTCGCAATGAAAGAGGATTTCGTTTCCTCTGAAATTACTGAATTAACAATTTAAACTGTTGGAGAAATGCATTTATTAACTAGACAAAGCATTTTATGTTCATTGTTCAAACACGACACTCCCTTTGCTGATTTTATATTATCAGGCTCATCATAACAAACAATGTACTGAGCAAACTGCAGTTTTGCAATAACCGCCGCACCCAACCCCGTATCAGTGAGCAAGCAATGTTATCAAGCCTTAGTACTTTCTGCACTATCAGTATTATCGGATGTTATCGTATCGCCATTTTGTAGCTAAAATGTTGTAGGTGGAAGAGTAGGATAGACAATCGATTTATTGATAAAATTCCGAATATTTCCGTAAATTCAGAGAACGGTGTTGGTGAATGTAGCGATTTAAGAATAGAGATTTTGCTATAGCTTGATTTATATTAAAAGCGACCATCTGGAAGCAGAAGTGATACGAATTTGAAGTTTACCATGTATGGCTATTGGTTTTCGCCCTTATGACAAGGCAAGGAATAAGGCTTAAAATATAGTATCTAATGTATGGATAAGAGCGCTGCAAGTGCTAAAACAGGCAGTAATAGGACAAACCACTGTGACCAAGCCAACCTTTAGTTGTGCCGGGAAAAGTTAAGGTTTGAAACAATACGGCCTAATACAATTGGGCCAGCTTACATGAAGGCCAAGGCAGCTGTCACGTTTTAATAAAAAATACCATCACTGACGTTCTGCAAATAGTGCGGAAATAATTGTAGTAAGTGAATATGTCCAGTAAGAAATGGCATCTGGGTGGAATTTTAATAATTGGTTTAACAATGGCAGTTTCTACACCTTATGAGTTGCAACAAAGAAAGATAAAACTAATAATGAACAGGGCCGGTTGGCTAGCAAAGCAAAAGATAAGCCGGTATGGTTATATCCTGCAAAATGAAAATTGATCCCTAAGAGTAAGAGAAATTAGGTCACGGATTAGTGCACAGAATTTTTGTGTTTTTTAAATTAAATCCTATAGAAGATACGGTCTTGATTCTGGGTTTTATTGGGTTAGTGATTATAAATTGGAATTTAACGATGTAGGTAATAAATGTAAATCTACCCATGTTGGATCATTGAGGTCGAAGTAAAGAAGCCTATGAGAGATTGATAACATTATCCCAACCAAAACAGAGCATCAATATGGCTTTTGTCTTCTGGTTAACAAAATAAAATATATTCAATGTCTGTTTCTTTCTTTATGAACATCATGACGTTCCAAAATATTGGATACTCAATAAAACCTAAGTAATAAATCTCGAATCAATTAGTTAATACTGATCATAAATGGATTAAGCCATTTATGATCAGTAATAACTAATTAAATGACAACGATATTTTTATTCTAATCTACCAGCATGTCATTTCTCTTTAGTGAGATTAGGACAATGCCCTGCCGTCAATTAGTTTTCTCATTTCGCTTTGTTGGTTAGGATTTGGAAAAGTCCCTCGTCATTATTATAATTTTGTATTAGACTGAGGATCGTGCTCAATTACGAGAAAAAATGAAAGTAAGTAATCCTAAGAGGGGTCCAAATTAGCGAACTAATCTAATAGTTTCTTGTCATCACGAAGATGAATCAGGGCTTTATAGTCTAAGGCTGAGCATCCTCCAGAGCTGTGCTAAGCTACGTAGCGAGGAATGTGGTTTGTAAGCACCAATAGCATCGCTGTATTTACCTAGCTCCGCTCTGCGCAGCTCCGGTGAATACGGGCTTAGCTGAGCGAGATTTTGTATGAACAAAGCTAAGCCCATATTCGTATAAGTTAAGGCCTATTTGCAGAAATGGATAGATTTAATTCTTAAAGACACCAATGTGAACCGATACTGATACGCCTTAGTTTTTCCGAAGAGGTTACCATAAAATATTATACTGATGTAAGGAACCGCAATTATTACTTTGATAATGAAAGATTAATTTTTAATGTAGGTAAATGGATCCTTAAAAGCTTTTACAAATCTTTTTCCCGTAAGTCTTCTTAAGATAAATACCTGAAGGTATTCATATTTTATGCAAGCTGACGTCACTGAAAGGGATAATACTACTGCTTAATTAAAACTTTAGGAAGATCTCAATGGTCATAGTGATAATTAATAGGGAAGTGTTACCCGAATTAATCTTTCTTAGAAGTAACACAAGGTAAGGATATCCAAAATCCCATTAAAATTATAGTATAGCAAGTGATGAATTGTAGCCACAAAGCATAAGATTAGAGAATGCCAATTTAACATGTACACAGTGTGCAATAGATGCAGTATGGTCAGTGGGATAATACCCACAGAATAAATAATAGGTATCATAAGATAAGCTTCATACAATGAGCACTTTAGCAAGTCACATATAGCTCACAGACACGAAATCTAACAACGACAACCTTTAGTTCAAGTCTGATCATTCCAATATTTAGTGTCCGGGCTATGTCCAACACAACAAGGAAAAGTACGTTTTCTACATGGACACGGTCGGGAATCAAACCCAGGATCTCAATGATCCTGGGTTTGATTTACATTCTTCTCATTCGTTTTTTAGAAAAAATAACTGGTAATATGTCAGAGGATTTTTGCGATGTGTTGCCGGCGAGCATTATTGCGGCCTTAGGGATTATCTGAGCCTATAATCACGCGAATTAATTAACGCACTTGCCGCCTCTTACAAGGACTATCCTACTGGCCTTACCTTTATTGGGGTAATTAGTTAACCTCCATTTCGCATTGTGAACTTAAGATAATGATGTCAAGTGATTGACACTCTACAGTGGAATTTCTGATATTATCGCAGTTATTACTGTCAAGTGGCGAGATGCACTAATTTACAAAGGAATTTATGTTGACGACACAGTACTAAAGTAAGTGTTTTTTTCCTTCAGCATATGATAGTCGATGTCAACAATTAAGATGTACGTTAGGTACCTACATCGTATTTACCTAACGTACATCATCATTATTATCTTTCCCCAAACAAAACAAAGCTTGTGTATGTTGGCGACGAGATTAAAAATAAACACACTTAAAAATACTAAACAACCGCAGCGTAGGACAGACAAGGACAGACGACGTGGAAAGGTTGCAGGAAGCTTCCACTGGCCAATCTGGAAGTCATTGGGGGAGGCCTATGTTCAGTTGTAGTCATCCTATGGCTGAAATGCTGATGATGATAAGACTAGTTAGGTATGTCAACTAATTATGTCATGGCATCATAGGTCAGCAACGAGAAATCTCTAACACTTGTAATTATCGGTGAATGATGAGCTTAGGGAGGCTTATTATAAAATAAAAGTGACATAGTTAAAAACATGGGCTAGGAATAGACATAGTAAACCTACGTAAAGATCGTTAACAATCAGCATAGTTTCACCCATGTTACAGTAATAAAGATTTCGAACTCGGAATAATTCGTGCGATGACTCGAATCTTTCTCGATTCCGTAACAGCCTTCCGAACTCACTCGCAAAGTGAAAACGCTGTTCAGTGAAGAATGACATTTGGAAGTTGAAATTTAATTAGTCCGCGTCCCTCGGCAGTTGGCTGTTAACGACAATTCTAATTCACTGAAGAGTTCAATTACATTTACAACAGACGAGACCGTCGGAAAAGTTGGTGACTGACAGTAATTTTGTGCCAGGATATTTTCTATTCCCAAAGTATGACCGTAAACAAATAAAACTTCATTAATGTTGAGAAGGTCAAATATAAGATAGTACATTTAGAAATTGTTTAATATTAGTTATAAATACGTTGTTTTCATTTACGAACTAGTACTACTAGTACAAAAATCTAGGCTTAATTAAACTAGACAAAGTATGTGCTATGGGCGGCTATATGACAAATAAATGTACATAATACGTTTTAACATTCTTAGGCATAAGAAATACATTCATAGAGCCAAAAAGTTCGGGAATCACCCTCGCTAGGCGCCTGTTTAATTTGATCCATACTTTTAGGGACATCCTGTATATACAATTTTGTGTGTTATTTGACTCTGAAATTGAATGGTTAGATTATCGCTTCAATAAATTGTGGGCGATATTTGACTCTTCAACTGAATGGTTAGATTATCGCCTCAAAAAATCATTCTACTACCGCCATCAATACGTTTTTATACTTAGAACATTTCTAATACAAAAACGTAAAAGGGCACCAATCACATTTCCAGTTTTTATCTTAACAATCGCTTCGGAGATGATTGTAGTACTAAAACAAGCAGCGCAAGAAACTCGGTCACTATTGTCAGCCTTTTTCAATTTGTATGTGGAGAGAATGTATCTCAACAAATGGGATATATTATTATCAGTTCTTGCCATGGCTGCACTATTCGCTTTACTGATACCTGTCACTGTTGATTAATATAATGGCCCAGTCCTCCATTTCGCACACCAATCAATCCGACATACAACAAAGCAGTATTGTATTGTTATTAATTGTCTGTGTTTATCAAAATGATTAGTAAATGCTGTTTATTTTATTGTAATGTTATTATAATGCTAACTACGTTTATCTACCGGTTCAATTGCTTCGCAGTCAGGTTTAAATGTTGACTGAATAACTTACTAAAACCGATCAAGTGCGAGTCGGACTCGCGCATGGAGGTTTCCGTACCATTATCCGACAAAAAGAGGCAAATAAAATCACGTTTGTTGTATTGGAGGCCCCTTAAATATTTATTTT
This sequence comes from Anania fuscalis, assembly GCA_950371115.1. Taxonomy (NCBI): domain Eukaryota; kingdom Metazoa; phylum Arthropoda; class Insecta; order Lepidoptera; family Crambidae; genus Anania; species Anania fuscalis. The sequence goes on from OX493344.1 coordinate 13,018,959, forward strand.
ATTATGTTATTTATTAGTATTTGTTGTTATAGCGGCAACAGAAATACAAGATCTGTGAAAATCACAACTGTCTAACTATCACGGCTCATGATGAGATAGAGGCTGGTGACAGACGGACAGAAAGCAATAGGTCAGACAGTCTTAGTAATAGGGTCCCGTTTTACCGTTTGGGTACGAAACCCTAAAAAGTCAGGCGGTTTGAATCCCGCATGGGGCAAATATTTGTATGATGACTGGAACTAATTCATGCACCATATAATGTATTTATGTTCGTTTATCCGTTGTCTAGTCGTTATTTTACAAACTTTGCTTGTTATTAGAAGTAAATGCCGGAAAATAATTCCTTAAGTTGACTAATAAATAAAATAGGTATAATGGATAATGCCCAGAAGATTTTTTATTACAAAATCATTAACACAGGATGTGTCAACATTTCAGTCCTGTTTAGTTTTTTTCCAAGAAGGGATCTATGAGAAAGAAATACCGACTTTTAAGAGCAATTCTTTCTTGTTAAGCCTACGTGCATCCCATTTTAACGACTTGAGATCTCGACCTTTGACCTTCATTTGCCAGTACCTAATAGGATCTACAAAATCCGACAAGGTATCATGTTGTCGTATAAAATGCTCGTAAAATTTGATGTCCTAATTCAGGCGTGCACAAAACCTTAAGAAGCGCAATTGTGGCTACGCTGAGCCATACCCATAAGATACATCGTTCCGCTACAGACTTACTTAGTCCTTGTAATCTTTTAAAAAATGTTTTTTTTGTTTTATAGTTTGTCATTGTTTTTATACAGAATGTAAGTGGCAGCGCGTAGGTAAATTAAGGAAATAGCTCAGTAAACGATTCTGGTCATGTATCAATAAAAATAAACGTACCGTACCGTACTTGTATTTTCATGAAACTATCCACATTTAACTTAAATTTTGGTTATGGCGCACGTGGCTTGCCCGCTTTACCACGGGCCGTTTTCGATTTTCGGCGTACCATACAATTACAAACAATTAATAAACATAACGGCCCGGCTAACGTTGTACCCATGAGTTTCGGTCGTTTTGCGGAATGGTTCCCGATGTGATAATTTCATACATGTCGAAATTTATTTAGTGAAATATTTTTATCTATTATCTAGACTTCTTATTTTACCTTGACTTAATTTACCTATATGCTGCCCTATACACCCTGTATATATTTTTTTATCCTCTACCTTGACTAGGTTCACCGGGCCTGCCTACGCTGTCTTCCAGTTCGTGGTCGCTTCTCGAAAACATTTCTTCCCCAATAAAGTAAAGCTCTCACCCTTATTGTGCCCAGGACGGTAACCACGAACTCTTAAAACAATCTCAAATCTGTCAAATATTATCATTTCTGTCAAATTTTGTATGAAATGACGTAGCAAAATTGACAGATTTGACTAAATTGAGATTGTTTTAAGAGTTCATGGTTAGGGCCCAGTAGGCCTGGGCCTGCTGGCAGTAGGACATATTAGGTTTTTTTGTAAAGTTAGGTGGAGTAACCAGGATCTCGAATGGAGACCACGCCTTAGCAATCGTAGTGTAGGACTCCCGATAGACCGACTACCTTAGGAAGATGACTGGCAGTGGCTGGATGAAAAAAGCGGGAGATTATAGATTCTCTGTATTTGTTATGCTGTTAAGTTGTTATGCCGATCTCTAGGGGTGTGTGTATCACATCGTACTTTCACTCAGACAAGATCAAGTCATCTGATGTACTTGTGTGGTATTTTGTTGTACACAAGAGTATGTCAGGAACATTAAAGTAATTGGCTTGTTATTTACCCAATTACCGCAACACGATATGACTCTCAAGATTCTTAATTATAAACCTTCAAAGAGGAGTAGGTAGCGAGAGCAAAATCACGGTTACAACTCAAATGTATGTTATGAAATATTAATTATACTTACCGGTTTCTATTTAATATGATATTTTTTGTACATGGTAATTTCGTTAAGATCTTGAACCCTTGAGAGTTCTTTCTGCGTTACGTTAACGAAAACCAAGTCATGTTCATTCAAGAACAAGTGTCCTATATTTTATAAATCCTTTAGTCGAGATTACTCAAGATCACATAAAATAGGTGACAGAAAACACATCAATTGCTTCGTAAGAAATTAAGAGATATTCCAGTGTCGTCTCGCAGCACCAAGCCAATTTAGAAAAGTTCGTTTTCTGAATTAAGCTTAACACGCAACACAAAGACGTTTAAATCGTCAAATAAAAAGAACCTTTGCCATTCAGGGGGAGTTGAATAATTATATGGTGTCTATCCTTATTTCAGACAATACGTCCATCAGTGATCATAGACTTCATCAGTCCACAGCGGTCTGCATCCAATGGCCCCTTTATCAGGTCCTTCCTACGCAATTTTTTGCCGCAGACAGAAGCCATCGGTTTTCTGCGCTAATGCTTATTATACGATGTAATTGAACCGAACGTGATAGTAGCTGGTATGTTTAAAAAATTTGGATATTTTAAAAGTACTCATTAGAGAAAAACATTTCTAAACTGCCCTGCTAGCACATGCAAAGAATATATACGATCCTGGAACTAATAGGATTTTTTTAATTAAACTGAAGGTTCTGGGAGATGCTGAAGGTCGTAACAATCTAGATCTTAAACAAACAGCTCTTCCTAAGTGGTTGATGACTGCAAATACTGCAATTAATCAATAGCTCCTTCAAATACATGACCATTAATAGAATGGCTGGCCTCATATCCAGGTTATTTATTGATGTTCTAAATTATTTGTGTGAGTTTTATTACTGTGGCCTTTTCATTATTGGATTGTTATCACTAAGGATATGTGAATACACTATATTTACCACAAGAATGGTTAATAACTGATATCTTTTCCGTGTCGCAAAAGGCGACAAGGGTTCTCATAATTTACTGTGGCGTGGTTGATATTTACGTGGAAGTAAGTAAAGGTTTTTTTTTGATGTCAACTGTTCATAAGAAACTGAATAATATTCGACTTAAAATAATTATATTCGAATTTCGAAGCTCTAATTCAATTCCATATTAATAGTAGTCTCATATCGCCTATTACAGCTTCAAAGAAAAGTAAATTTAATTAATGCTCTTAATGGTGAGATGATAGCAATAAATAAAAGAAAAAGTCTAGATTCTAGAATATAATCGCTCCAGAAAAGTCAGCAGGTAGAAATAAATGGTAAGAGACTAAGCATAGCAGGAAGCGGACGCTACAGCGATCTTTAATAGCTCAAACTTGGGAATTTGATTTACCCTTTTATAATACGTTAACAAATAAAGTATCTAATAACGACATTAACGACCATTAGCATTGCTAAACTTTACTGTTGTTTAAAATATAAGAATATTTTAAATTTCCCTCAAAAATTGAAATTTTAAATATTCTTAGTTATAGCTATGGGCTAGACAAACCCACGTATCATAGTATTTCTACAAATTTGGTCTTTTACATATTCATTAGCAAAAATGAGATCGTATTTTCTACACCCGTGTGTTTTAAGTTCAACGACTACATTTACGTACACGTAGTATTACAAGAAAGAAATAAAATAAGGTTGTTTATTTCTTCAAATTTTATATCTAATCAAGGAAACACAATTATTGTAAGACATACAAGTCTCAAGTCAAGACCAATCATTTCAATACATATTTTCTCAACAACTCGTAAGACAGCCAAGGTACTTAAGATTGTGGCCGCGTTTCGGACCTTTTGGGTCTTAACGACCGTAATTTGGTGGCTTATGTAACTCGTGTTATAAGTAGTTTCGGTGATACGTGAGCAAAAAGTCCACCCATGTTGCTAGTATTCGTGTCTTTTAATGTTTCATTAGAATTTTTATTTCTTGTAAGCAAAGAACAAAAGATTGGCTTTTCAAAAGTCTTAAAAGGGATACTTCTTACCGTCTCCCGCTAAAGTGGACACCACCGATAAGATAAATTCTAACAAAGATGACTACTGTAGAAAACGATTTTTTCTGTATTGGCTCGGGTCTGGGTGTTGTGGTACCGTCGTTGTTTCCGATTTCTATAACAAGTGCTTTAGCTACTTACCTAAAAATCAGAGCAATATATGTGATGTTGTCTAACATTTATTTATTTATTAAGTCACAGCAGGCCGTCTCGTCCAACACATAAGTTAATGTCTTGCATAATTTGCCACACTTATTCGGTGCTAGGATTTATCCCGATATTTCCTATGATCGATCGGTAACTCCAAACCACTCGGCGCGATCCGCGGCACTTTCCCTCAGACAAAAACATATTAAATCCCTCTCAAAGTGAGTTATTGGTCCAATATCGGTACAACAAAAGACTGAACACAATGACACAGGAGGATGCTTTGGTACAATAGCAAATACCTAGTTAGAATCCAGCTTTTGGGCGAATGATTTTAAAATTCTTTGAACAATAGACGTTTTCAGTAACTCTTTAAACAAGAAGTTTATTGAAGAAAAATATAAATGAAAGTTCAGTCAAAAGCTTCAGTTCAGTAGGAGGAAGTGATCAACTTAACCTATTAGGTTTCTTCTTGCAATGTATTTTATTCGTTAATATGCTTGAAATTTTTGCTGTAATATAACACCGTTTCGAATTCTTGTTTGAGATTGGAATCATTAATCATGTAAGTAGTACAAAATATTTTTTCAAATTACTCGTAAAATTCGGCCAGAGAAAATGATATATTTCGCATTGCATTACTTTGCTCACCATAACGGTATGTTGGATTTGGGATTCTATTACGAATAGTTAATTAAATAGTCATTTAAGACAAATCAAGAAACACTTTATCGAAGGATACATTTTTGCACCCTTTTCAAGATGAGTCGTCCTGAATCCACCGTCTTTATTGCAAGTTTTTTAAATTAATATCTGCAATAATCTACATCATACAATACTAGCACAACTTTAAATATATTCTTGTAAAAGGTTGCTAAAAGTCACTTTCAACTAGCCACTCTGTAAGTCATTGTTCAGACGCCTTATGGCTGAGACGATAATGATAATTCTTTAGGGCGATTGTTAAATTAACATCATCATCATCATCATCAGCCCACACTAGTCCACTGCTGGACATAGGCCTCTCCAATTGCACGCCACTCTGCACGATCCACGGCTACTCTCATCCAGCTCCTGCCAGCAACCTTGCGAAGGTCGTCACTCCATCTAGTCTGAGGGCGTCCCACACTACGCTTGCCGACACGCGGTCTCCACTCAAGAACTCGTTTACCCCAGCGGTTATCGGTTCTGCGACAAATATGGCCGGCCCACTGCCACTTCAGCTTGCTTATTCGATGGGTTGTTAAATTAACGGCTTCATAAAATCAATGTTAAGTTTATTACACTAATTGTCAACTATGGTCTGTATCAGTAATATCTACGACCACCATTCACAACAATGTATGTTAAACATTTATGGCACATACCATCCAAGTGTCTTCAGTATCAATACGCATTCGAGTGCTGAGCGAACGTGCCTTATCTTAGACTTGATCGCTTAGTGTCAGATCGAGGCCACACGCTGTTTTAGTCTCTCTTAGGTAAAATAAAATATTAAAGCCTACTAATATTCATAATTTCATCTCCTTAACAAGGTATAAAACAATAGCACTCTCCATAAAAGCACGTGATCAGCTGAGTAAAGGTACATCAACTTTTTAAATGATTAATATCGAAATCGTAAAAAAATGATGCTACAATTTAAGGAGCTACCTCGACTATAGTGTAGGAAAAACAAGATTTCGAAGTTGTTTCCACTGTAAAAACCTTGTAGTGTACACTGCTGTGCAGGATGCTACTGTTAAATAAACTACGGTAACGTAAAATTAAAATCGTTAAAAAGGTCCTGTCCGTAAAAAAAGTTTAGGAAAAAACAAAAGAGTCGTAAAAATCTCCTAAGTGCAAGTCGTACTTGCGTACAAAAGGTTTCGTTTCTACGTAAGTTATATTTGTTAGAAATTTTAGCATAAGTCACACCTGAATGATTTTTGTTGCAAATGTTACAAAGATTAATGCTTTAAATATCTATTAGATTAATTAGTTCACTTGGATTTTTTCAAAGTTGTAATCTCAAATCTGTAAAAGTGTAAATAATTGACATTTGACATACTACGCACTTTTTTTAAAAATTGATGTATAAAATATTTATCTACCTAAGAATGCTTTAAACTGGGATTCCTATATTTTCTTTTGATATTCGAAACCCTAAAAATCATAAAACTGCTGCCAATTACGTAACCCTGCTCATGGAAAGTTCCGTAGCATGGCGCTCGAGTAACAAGCTAAAACTGAAACCAAAAGAGTCTTTTGGTAAAGTACTTAGTTAAGTTGGTTACTTCGAGTAAGCCCCACAAAGTTCACAAGTCACATCTATAGTATAATAAAATTGTCCGGCGAGTTATTTTCATCGCTCATGAGGTATTTTTTCAACGTCAAAAAGTCGTTATAAAATGTGCTTTCAACTTTGAATGTCATTTTCAAGATACCATCTGTATTTTGTGTCACTTTGATCGCTTCGGAGAGAATATCACAGGACTAAAACTCGACGTTTGAGTAGAAATGGAACGATCGAGGAATTTTGCCACTGCAGTTACTAGTTATGAAATAAGCTTCGGGTAAATTGAAGCAAGTCAGTTAAAAAATACTTACCACAATTTTATTTAAACATTTTCTGTAAAAAAAATAAACATTTTCAACTCAATTTTAAGAAATTTCTGTTTAGGCTAATGGTCGCACTGCCATTGATGGTATTAAGATCACCTTTTTTCAGATTTTAATTCGTGGAATTAAAAACAATTAAATAATTAAATGACTAGTGCTTGTTTTATGAAGACTACCAAAACTGAAATTACTAGGAGATATTATAACTTATTATTCATACAAATGTATTCAGTATGTATATAACCCGCCCCGATTCTGCTGGATGATTGATACAGAAAGCTTTAATGCTAAATTGAATCTTCAATCTAAACGTTTGTAGTAAATTCGTAATTACTAAAAACCCTGGTGATTTTAATATTTTTTTAAAATTGATTTAAAAAGTCTTATAAATGTCGTTTATAATCCAATCATAAACACCTCGTTTATCTTAGAAGGTAAGATCTCATTACGCAAACAGAGACAATGTACAAAAAGGCCGGTAAACCTCACCGTCTACAGATATAATCTGGAGTAATGGCACTCTTGCAGTGCCTCTCTGCGTTTTTCATAGCTTAGCCTCTGTTCTGGTATGATAACGCACGTATTTTTTCTTTACTGTCCTTGCCTCTTTCGCCGAAACGATTTGCGAGGGTTGATACTACTGAGATGACCCTGATGAAAAATTTTGGGATTATTCTCATGGTTGATTGAGCAGGAGGCCTACTACGAAAGAGTTTTGTTCGTTCGGAGTAATAACCTATTAAATTAAATAACCATTTACTAGTATCAAATTATTGACGATTTATGAACAATTGAAAACGGCCGTTTTTTTTATTCGGCTAGTTTGAGATGGTCTTATTTTATCAAAGGATTGGTACGAATGACCGGTTATTTTAATTCTTTGGGTTAAATACGTCCGATCAAACGATACATTTTCGTAGTAGACCTTCAGCTACTTTGTTAATATTACTTTTTCTAACTAGAAATTGCTATTAGTTATCATATCATATGTATAAAGAACGTATAATAAATATTAGATCAATATGTACTATATACGCTATTGTTCTTGTAACTGTGGAAGAAATTTTCAATTCGCTTGTTTTGTTAGTTCAAGTATGTTTTCAGATTTAAACACATTTTGATCCGAACAATACCGTTCCCTGTTATTTCGCCAGCAAGACTTCGTCTTAAGAAATGCATTTACATTTGTTGGTTGGCTAGCAGTCTCGCAGACCACACTAAACTATTCCTGGCAAGAACATTCCGTTGGACTAAAGCGATTCCCCCAAGAATTAACTTGAACCAACTAAGATAACTTGGACCTCATTATCGATCCAGCTCTTAATTAATTATAAGTTTAATTGGACAAAGGTCTTCGAGAAATAAATGTAAATATGAAGATTTTCCAATTAAGGGATTAAAAGTTTTCTCGGGATTGCTTAAGCTTGAAGTATTATTCCTACTTGCAATGGAAATCATTTTCATGAAATATTTTAAATAAATAAAGTTATATTTTCATGGTACAAAGCATTACATTGTTAAATTAGTATTGTATTACAGATCAGACATCATATTGTATTTAATTTTAAACCCTATTTATTTACAAATCACTAATCAAAAAGTTACTAACGTGAATATTAGTTTGCACTTATTCCCGTTTATGTGTAAAATAAAGGGAACTATTTCTGGCAACAGAACTCAAACCAATGCAACGTCTTAGAAACTTTTAGACTTCCGACTGCGCCAATGAGAGGCTGTAAATTTAACAAAAAGTTCAACCCCAAGTCGCAGTTAGTTGTCTGCCGCATGCCAACTGCCTGCAACTTAGTTCGAAGCCTCTCCGAACTCCATTCGGTTCGCCTTTTTCGTTTTACCCACTCTTACTCAATATTCAGTTCAGACACGAACCTTTTTCTTGCAGAGTTCACTCCGTAAAAACTGATAATCTATTCGTTCAATATGGAAACACACCTGTTCACTACTGTTTAATATTATTAGGAATAAAACCCTAATCCCATCAAGTTTTCACACTGTATCCAATGAATACCTTAACTAAAGTACGTGCCACTGATACCAATTCATAGATTCAACTTTACGTGGGTGTATTTTGATTACGAAGAAATTCAAAATCAGTCGCATAATTGTACACGAATTACTCTGCCATTATTGCCAACAAAAATTCTTTGTAATTTTCTGATAATAGATTGATGTATTACTTCATTTTCAAGCTCAATTTGAGATAAAACATTTGGATTAAATTGCACAAATAAAACCAGCACTTCATTCTTAATTTGATATAGTCATGCTACTCACCATGTAAGATAATGAGAATGGAAGAATAGAATTTCAATTTACCGTTAATTCCTAGCTTCATTTATCTCGTAAGTCTTTGTTCAAGCATCTTTGAAATATTAATTGCTTTACATGAATAATTTCTTAGTCCTTGAGAAACGCGAACTCCTCCGATGCGTTCGCAAGTCCTTTCTTCTGTGAATTCTATAGATCCTGTGCATAAAGTTATTAATCTCTTGCCTTTTGTTTTGGATCAAACAATGCAGATTAAAGTTCAACTACGGTGTCTTAATTCCCACAATGCTCTAGGTATTACAAAGTGCAGTATTTTCCTTTAACTGTACAACCAACGAAAGACGTACAATTCGTTTTCTCGGAATAGCATAACAAAAATAATGTTATATTTAAACTCAACATTTTTTTATTTGCTTACCCTTTCTTTTTAAGTATTTTGTTAGAATACAAAAACATTCTCTATCGGACTGGCAAACTTTAATAAATCATTAAAACACTGTTTTTATGCGAAGGGACGTGGGTTCGAGTCCCACCAGAGGTCGATGATATTTTTCAAGTGTTATTTATCTTCAATTAAACCTTGCATGGAATTGCCAAAAACAAAAATTTTCAACTGTTTTTATAATAAATTAGTAGTAGCAGTTTATATCAGTTTATGAGAACATTAACAATTTCAAAATTTCGGTGTTTGGATCCATAGTGACGGCTGTTGTATTTCTATATTAGGATCTGACACTCGCTGATTTTTCGTCTGGTTCGAACTTAAATCAAACATGATCGAACTCATGTTTCTTGATTTACCTTTATATTGTTTACAATAATTTATTGATAGGTCAATCTACATCTTTTATGCCATCAGCTTAAAACAGACATGCCAAATAAAACGTTAACACAGTCCACAAACAACTAAATCTCAGTGCAAACTCCGCAAACACCAACCAATTCGAAGTAAGCGTTAGAAACAGTTGGGAGTGTAAATCAAAACCCAGAAACTTACACCGATGATAAGTTCAAACTGTTCTGTAGTTGTTTTTTGCTATGCAGAGCGCTGCTTTAGTGTAGACTGGACAGACAGTGGTCTCACCGGTTCCCCGCTGCTACAAACAAAAGGTTTCACGTGCGTAAGTTGTTTTTCTGAATGGGACTTTACGCCGTTGCTATATGGATGACTTTCTAATAATTTCATTCGTTTTCGAGGAACAATCTTTGCGTGATAGGATTATGTGCTCTAAATTTTGGTGTGTAAAGGCGGATTTAAAGTGGGCTTAAAAGATATGCAGTCAGCCATAGTACGATGCTGATTGCAGACCGTAGGCTGTTCTCCGACCGGCATGGTACACCGGCCATCGAGTAAAAAACTGGTAATGTAGACCGCTTGCAAATTGTGGCTTTGTGATTTTCGAAATGGAAATAGACTCGTGGTTATGTAACCTATTGTTATTTCTTGTTTAATAACGTACATTTCAAATAAAAAATACACTTGCCTACTTTTTACTTCATAATTTCTTAATATAACTGTAAATGATAATGGACATAGCTGACATCAGGTGAAATCGTTGTTAATATGGTTTAAAACTTATTATAGACGTTTAGATCAGGTTTATTATACATGATTATCTTATTCAAGTCGTAAGACTCCATTTAAGGACGTTAATAGCTCAAGAAATAACTTTAGGAAAATTAACTGTCAGCGATGATACTGAAATGCCCGAACAGCATATTGCTTTTCTCTTAATCAGTGGTTTCCAACTCTTAATAAAAACAGCATTTAAAAGAAAAGAAGGAAAATATGTGTTTAGTTCACAAAACACATGAAATAATAACTATATATACCACTGAACAGTTTGTATTGTATAAATGACTGTGGCTGGAATGTGTCATTTTGAAAGAACTTAAAAACGTTATTCAGATTAGATTTGTCCTTGTTGATGATCGGGTTTTCGCGGGCAATGTATGTTAGTCGGAAGTTCTAGGCAAAAAATCTAATGCCTTGTCTCACTATAATGATAACAGAAAGTTTCTGCTGTCTGAATCGTTATCATCTGATTTTCTTGTTAGATCATAGTGATAAGGTACCTTGCAAAAGTTGCAAACCACTGGTCTAAACAGGATTATAGCATCGGAGCTGTGGTTTAATTAAAGTATTATTTTTTCTTGCGCAACTTTGAGATGAGCGTTCCGAGTAATGAACCAGAAGTTAAGCTTTTCATTAAACTATATTTTTCCTTTTTTTAAATGCGTGTGTAATAAAGTTTAAAAACAATTTAACACGGTAAAGTTCTGCATTAATTATAATATTACGATTACCTTAGTCAAAAATATGCCAGATTCGATTTGCCTGACCTGACTGACAAATTTTTGGTGCTTTGTTAAATAATTACGTAAAATCATACAAAATACATTATTATCATTTTGTTCAACTTTGTAATTTATAAAGTATAAACGATTATAATTTAAATTGCGGTCATTATTCTGGCTCTTCCTGTGCTTATTCACGATAGTGCTGTACAAATAATTGTTTATAATTAAAGGCACGTGTAAATAGTCATCTAGTGCGATGTTAAACTAAACAGACCTACTTAGATGTCCTAACCAAACATTGAACTATGTTAGAGTCCAAATGTATCGTGTCTACCCTCGAAAAACATTTACTGCTGACACATTTGCTATCTATGTCAGGTCAGGCCCTTGGGAGAACACATAAAAACCTCATCATGTGTTTATTCGTCCTTGAAACTGACCCCACGATAACATATCAAAGGCTTTTGCGGTTCGCCTACGGATCAAGTGCGTGCCGTTTAAGTCCTTGCAGGCCCTAGAAGTTGTAAAATATATGTACTTGGTTACGTAAGATTTTGGCAGTTACTTGTTTGTTAAAACTCATCTGCGTTATTACTAAAAAGATAGACTTATTGAAACCTGTTTAAAGAATAGCCATCAATTTCATTTACATACAAATCATGACACATTAGTCATGTCATGTACCATATTAATTTGGTTGGCAAATCTTAAGACAGTGTTTAGTAAACACTGTTTACACTATTATTTTTTTTGTAATAATTTAAAACCAAATAAGTTTTTTATAGCATGATAAAATATGTTTCGCTATGCTATGTTTCGAACTCTACCAACTCAAATGTTACATTCTTGTCGACATGATTTTGCATGAAATAAACATACACTGTAGAGTTGTTCGACATCTACTATATTTCGTTGCGAATTGCGATGCTCCGCCGTCAAGTCAATTCTCAAATAGCATGTTTGAGTTATAAAAGCAGCATAGTAAATGTCTTCCTTATTCAGAGTTGAGTACCAGAAAATCGAAAACCCGTCTCACGTTTACCTCTCGATACCGCCAGATCATGTCTTTAATTATATTGAGGTCTTTTAGGATTAGTTTCTCATAAAACTGCGTGTCCGATCCGGGCTTCATAAATATGAAATGCCGACACGAGCGGCGTACATTACTAGACACGTCAACAGAATACATGTGAGAAATGGGCCCGATCCGTATCTATCCCTTGGAAAAGTTGCGTAAGAAATAGCCATGCTGAGGGGATGTTTACATCTTCCTCAGGTCGTTGGATGTCAGAGTAATGTTTTCGGGTTGTGTATTTTAAAGGAATTTTCGATTTCAAATAATTGAAGAGTTTTGAATCCTTAAGATAAACCTATGTGTTCATGCAACAATTAATGCACAACACGTGACGCTAAACATGTTTAACGACGTTGCCTGACGTCCCAGACACCTTGTGTCTCTCGAGTTAAATGTGAAAATAAGTAAGGAAAGTAAAAAATGTAGACTATTTAATTCAATTTAGCAGACAACACCACTAAATATCATTTTAGGATTAAGTTTCTGGAATATGGCTTAATGTAAAATTGTTGTAAAGCCTTAAATTAGTACCTTAACTAAATAATCTCAATGTCTGTTGCTTAGAGAATAGCCTAAATTACTCTAAGCGACTCTGGAGGGGCTTAAATTTAAAGCGTTTTTATGACGGTCTACGCGCGGAATAAGATTTTTGTGTGCCTCCACAAAAGAGACTTGAAACCGGAGCGACCTGAATTCCTCCAACAGGCTTATTATAAAGACTGTGTTTTTTGTTGACACGTCCGATTTAACTCGAAATAGTTTGCCCTTTGATCGTAATTCAATCTGTGCTAGCTTTAGGTAAAAGTACAAAAGGTTGCGGCTATGAGAACTATTTATTGAAATTTTAGTATTATTATCGAGGGCGACGTCGTTATTTATTAATGTCGTAGCTGTTACTAAACTTACAGTATTTGACCGATTTCAGATATTCCACTTATATTATAAATACGAAATTTTGCACACATATAAAATATACATTAAGATCTGGATTAACATATAAGATACTTTTTATCCCGATTAAATGTCTGTGGGATATTTTTATATAATATTGTTCTTTACTTGCACGTTTTTTGTTAGAAATCATACATCCTATAGTCCACGCAAACGAAGTTGCGGGCAAGCTGTTAACGTTTATTTCAATAATATATGATTTACTTGTAGGAAAGTTCTTTTGTATCTTTGTCGAGGTTGATCTATGGGTTAATATGGCAGAGACAGTAATACCTACTGACAGTGATTCATTGATTAATATCACCTATCCTCTTACACGTGTTTGTCAACTGGGCCAGGATTACGGTCGTAAACAAGATGTTGTGTTATAACATCATTTGAAGCGTATTAATAACCTTATTACGTAAATTCAGTAAGTAAAGGTTGCAATATCATTGGCTATGCCACATTCAGTTGTTTTGTAATGGATAAATTGGCTACGGCATGGGCATAAAAAATGTGCTGCATGCCGCAATGTGCAAATAATCACTAAAGAAGTCAGATATAAAGCACTAAATGATGCAGCTGCTCCAAAAAAGTTTCATCTCACCGGAAAAAAAAAAGTTGTACAAATGAAAAACACGATCCACTTGAAATACAAAACACTAGAAAGCGATTCCGTAAGTACAGTTCTCTCTGGATGCGGAATCCTAAAAAGGAACAACAGAAACACGGACGGGGCATTAAAGATTTGGAGCGAACACGCTGTTTCCACAGGTCAACTTGCGAGGGTGCCTTTTCAGCTCTCTCGGGCATTCTCAAATCCACATGTCTGATATTTGAGAATTCCAAGAAGTGCCGTACCACGTACGTTTGTAATGGTTTCTGTGAAATAAAAATTGAAGTTAAAACACGTTTGCGTCTTAAATTTTTTCACAATTTTTGGTTTTGAGGTAAAAATCGGCAAGAAGAATGATTAAGTAAAGAGCAGCTGTATGTAATTGGAAGAGAAAAAATATTTTAGTGAGACGCTATCAATCAGGCCCAAATTAGTTGATGCGAACAGTGATCCTGCCTTATCCCGCTAATAGCGGCCTAACTAACGCTAGCTAGGTGTACTTGGGAAGTATTGGTGTGTTGAGGACTGAAAGTTTCGCCCTCGCCACTCATCATGGTTTCTCCGTGAATAAAATGGACCAAAACAAGTCAGTAATGGCAGTTAAGTAGTGTCACGGTTATTAAGTCCCACCTACCCTATTTTGTGCATTTTTACAACCCATATTGCAGGGCGGGAATATGAGAACTGGATTCTTTAACCATATTGTTAGAAACGTTAAATATTCATATACCATGACCCTTAACGATCGAGTCGATAGCCATTATAGGAAGACGACACATTTTTTTTGTTCCATTTTGTCATGTCCAGCTACACTGTATCATGTCATTAGTTAAACAACTCGTTAGCAACTGTATTTCTTATGAGAATATGACACATATCGCATACGATTAGATCGCAAATAAAAGCGTCGAGTCGACAAAGAACATGCCTTATATGTTTAGTCACAGGCCACAGCGCCCACAGCTAATACAACAAAGAAATCGTTCCTTACCAACTAATATAACTCCAAAAGAACGGATATTAAGGTCGTAAAATCCAATTTGTGAATCAAGCTACAGAATGGGCGGCCCATTAATAAATTGATTTACTGTTATCTTGTGTACACTGTGGTCAGTGTGCTTAGTAGATAGATTGCCCTAGATGTTTATCATATCACCGCAGTCCGCACAAAACGGATCAGTGATATACAGAAATTTTACCGAGCTAGATTAAAATAAAGATTGATAAACACATGTATTTAATACTCATTTGTGTTCATCATCATAATGGGCCACGCACGTCAGTCCACTGCTGGACGTAAGGCTCGGACTTTAACCAGCCGGAATCCGTTAGAATCCGTTCAAAAAACGACCTTATTGAAAAAAAGGAAAAATAGAAAACATTTATTTGACACATAAGCACAATTACAAAAAGAATCAAATATATATAATAACATAAAAAGAGTGTCAAAAAGGTCCCCGCTCAGCATTTGTCGTGACAGCCAGAGCCATAACGACGCTGGTTTTCATATTGCTTAAGCAATTGATTAAAACCGTACTTACCTGCACTGGTTTCCAGCTGGTTATAGTCTGAGCCTAAGTCTCTACCAATAGAAGACTTCCATAGCCGAGAGCGAGTACGTCGGACTTGGTGTTGCCATCTCTGAGGTCCTGGGTTCGATTCCCGGTCGGGTCAATGTAGAAAACTAACTTTTCTATTTTTTTACTCTGGTCTGGTGTTATTTATGGTACCGTCGTTGATTCTGATTTTGATAAAACAAGTGCTTTCCCTACTTAGGATCAGAACAATGTAAGTGATGTTGTCCAATATTTATGTATATTTTATGCGCCCGATCGTCTACTATTCTTTTTCATAAACTGTCAGCAGCCGAATCCCTACACCTTGTCGGGGGTGGGTGCCCTTAGAGCATTCAACCAACTTGAATGCTCTAAGGGGGTGCCCTACGCTGCGCTTGAAAATTCGCTGTCTCCACTAAAACACGTCGTCACATTGGCTTTCCGTTTTAAGACTAATTTTAATGCTAGTTGCCAAATCATAAAATAAAATATCGATACACTGCATAAATGTCACAACATAAAAAATAAAATATTTAAAATGAAATAATGTTTAATCGTATTATAAGTAGGTCTTAATTAATTCATATTAGGAATACAGAATTTCATTATCATCATCCATATCATCAAAACGCATTAATTTAAAATTGTGTGACTGTCATTGTAAAAAACGTAGAATGAATTTAAAGAAAATTATGATACCCACTTCCAACATCCATGACTCAGGTACAAATGAATGTGTTCGTTCGAAGTCACGTTTCTCAAGAGGCACTAGACCTAAAGGCCGATTAAAATTATTTTTTTAAATCATTAGTTCGTATCACTTTTTTACTTAACCTGTTCATGATTTTTTCTATAGAGTTTAACGTCTTTAAAAACAACCGCTTTTGTGATGCTGTTCAGTGTTAAGCCCCCAGTCTTTTAGCTAGAAAGTTCCAGAGATTTTCTGTCACGTTTCATTCATTCATATGAAAAAAAGACAGCTTATTGACGTGATAACGTCTTATTTTAAATCGATGACCGGCTGCACGCACGAAAATATGTCACGTTCCGCGTGCGAGCGAGAGCCCGGAACAAGCAATAGAGAGGCACGATCGGCCTAAGCATTCGGCTTGTGAGGCATCTATCTCTTCCACTCCATCGGCTGATGCGTCTGAGTAGCATTAATGGTTTTTTAAACGTTATTATCACGTTAAATTAACGTCCGTAAACCGACTATACAGACAAACAAATTTTATTTTAATAAATCGTGTAAACCGAATAACTATCTTCACCACTCTGCCCACTTTTCCAAATCGTTTACAGTGAGGGCGGCGCGACTCTGGAACTTGCTTCCCCTTGACATCAAAAGCTCGGATTCGAAACTTTCTTTTAAAAATAAACTCTGAAAATATTTCAGTACATGATTGCATTAATATAGTAATAGTATGTATTTATATTTATTTATCAAATATTTATCTAATGGTATATAAATGTATAATGTTATATATATATTTGTATATATTATAATGTGTATTTTGTTTAATGTATTATAAGCTCATTATTTATTTTTATGATTTATAAGTAGTTTATCATTTTCTTTTGGACCTTTACCGCACCCAATACCCGCTTTCTGCATGACCCAAAGGTTGGCTGGCAGATAATGCTTTTAGCATTAAGTCCTCCTGTTGTACATTTTTAAGTTTCTGCAATAAAGTATTTAATAATAATAATAATAACTACCGTGTACGTTACCGTTCAAAATGAATATAATATCGCAAAGTTCCTCTGGGTTGATGCCAAAATGGTTTTTGCAACTGATAGCCCTGGCATGTACAAGTAAACTTAGTATCTGACTATGAGTTCGGTTAAGTGTTCAAGATATAAGTGTTGCTAAGCTCTTTAGTGGTTTATTTATGTTTTAAGGCATAATGCTTTATATTTTTCAATATTGTTACATAATGTTAAGTTGTTTTGTGCACAAGGAAAAACGACAAATTTAATATTGGAATCTGACACATTCATGAAATTCCACATTAAGCTATAAATTGTTAGTATAGTAGGCTGATTGTTATCAAAATATGTTTCTACATATAATGCCTATAACCTACTGTATATACCAACATGTTAGGCAGTTATTTAATTAAATGAATAAAATAATTTCCCTTTTTAAGATTTTTAATAATAAATATGGCCGATCTGGAAGTCACCTATGTTGACGTCCTGTGGCTGAGATGATGATGATGATGTGCCAGACCAGTTTCTTGTGTCATGTACTGAATTAAGGAATCAAAACCCTTGTGTTATTCATTTTGCCAAGGTCTTGGACCGGGTTAACTTGGACGGGGGTTGCGTTTAAGAAGAATGTCTAACTACACCAATAGGGTCGCGATTCTTGAATCTCTTATGCCTTTTTGTAGCCAATAAAAAACCTTATCATTAGAAACAAAAAACCGTATTTCTCTTGACAGCTAGCTATCGAACGATTAGCAGGTACCGGTCCCGCTCGCCTCGGCTTTACCCGATGCGCAAGAGTCTCGCCCGTAGCGGATCAGAGCAAATAAACACCAGGTGCGGCGGGCGAACATCTGTCGTTAGAAAGAGATAGGGAATTTTGGTGTTTTTTGTCCGTTTGGCCACTTAAAATGTGTTTATTTAGCGGCGCTTGCTAGTTCAAGCTCGCCTATCCATGCAACAATGACAGCAATTCAAATTATTTATTTCAGGTAGAATCTATAGTGAGATTAACAATTTAACCCAAACTAGTAACAATGAATTTAGTAGGGGTAAACGCCCATTTTTGAAAAAGCGGCAAATCCCATCGGTTTACAAATATTAATCGCTTTGAAATTAACACTATAGTTTACTATAAAATAAAATAAAATAGTTTACTATAATATAAAAATGCTAACTTTAATGAGAGAGTAGTACATTTGTTTCGTGTTTTATGGTATTTTATTTTAAAGCGTGGTATTTTTAAAGAATTTTTAATTAACATTCATGTATAATACTAGCTGTGTAATTTGAATTTGAAAATTTGAAGTTGAATTTGAATTTATCCAAATCCGTTCAGTAGTTTTTGCGTGAAAGAGTAACAAACATTCATACATACAAACTTTCGCGCTTATATTACTAGTAAGGATTGAATTTTTCTACCTAATATTGCACGCTGCTGCACTATTTTTTTTAAATAACAAGTATTGGTATTTATTTGTATTCACAATTTAACCTTTTATGTATTTGTTTCAGGTAATTCTTTGAAAAATTTCTACTACCAACCTGTCTTTTACTTCGTTAATAAAAAATGGTAAGATTTAACTATCATAATATTTTTTTAAACTAAACAATTAACTAGTTAACACCACCATTCCCATTAATGGAATGCCTACAAGTTTGTACGGAACCCTCGATCCGCGAATTTGACTCGCACTTGTTGGGTTTTTTTGTAGGTTGTTAAGGATATCAACTTATCACTGTACTCGGATTATTTGTTAATAATTTAATCCTCTATAAGAGAACAACAGATTAAATTAAACAGGGTGTATGTCTAAGAAGTATGAACCAAGATATGAGTAACTGCAAGGATGTGACCACACACTTAGACTTCCATAATGATGTCGTTAGCGGTGCTGCGGAACAATTGCAGCTTAGATTAGTCCAGCATCCAGCTATAATGCCTACTGCTACACTAGAAGTAAATCCAGTATGCTCTCTACTACCTGCAACTTATTTTAGGTTTGCGTACCTCAAAACGAAAAAATAGAACCCCTATAGAATCACTTTGTTGTCGTTCAGTCCGTCTTTCTGTCTGTCTCTAAGTTGAAATCAAAACGATATACTCAAATCGACAGTCTCTTGATGCTGTGAAAAAATCAATACAAATTTTGAAATGAACCGGTCATGTGGGGTATGGTGCATTGGCACAAGCTTAAACAGTTTTAATTATTTTTATGATGTGTAGTTTTCGATTTATGACGAATAATGAAAAAAACCATTCTTATTAAGTGTGCGATCCTTTTGTATGCACGCTTGCAAACTTAGTAGCACTGAGCCTACCGTATAAAATTGAAGGTACCATTCGTGACGCTAGTCCAGTGCTAATTTGGTATTGTTCTGCAAATGCTGATACATTTTGCGAAACAAGTATCTACTTAAACAGTTTACAGATGGAGCGAGTTTTATGTATGCCAAATCATTATTCTGAAGTGGAAAAAATCTCACCCTAAAAACAATGTCTTCTCTACATTCAATTATTTTGAAGTCTCCCTTGCTAGGAAGACCTAGAATATTATTTAAATTATTATTTGCGCAATACTGATATTACAAAATATAACCCGTTGAATAGTTAACCTGTCTCGACCCAAGAATCGTATTCGGAGCAGATGTTCCTAATTGAACTTAATTCTCCATCACAGCGCTGTAATTGGCTGAACGAGACCAGAAACGCCGGACTCAGGACTCGCAGCAAAGTTATTTTATTATACACCAAAGCAAAAGTTGGGAATTTAATGCCAATTTTGTCACATGTAGTTTAGTGGAGTTTCTGCGTGTTCATATTTTCAAAGGAGAATAATTTAATTGCATTTTGTATATTAACAGCTTTATTACGCTTCAGGAATGGAAAATTAGGATTTTTAAGTAAGTTTTTAATGCTACTAATGTCAATGTTTTTTTTTATTAAATAATATCTCTAAAGCATTTAAGATGATTTCACTAAAAATATTAGTCAAATAATACTTCTTGAAAGTCGATTTTTTCAAGTTAAATGTCTCAAATTAGCAGTCAATATAAAAAAAAGATTTTTCTAATATACTTACATAGTTTATTTGTTGCATTACACACGAACAGAGGGCTTAGTGCGAGTGCTAAAAAACAATCGCGTCACTTACTTTGATATCGATCAAGATAAGACAATGTTCCTTTGTATTACTTTTCGATCGATTCAAGTGACTTGTTTTTTTTTGTGGTAGGTACTCGCAATAGGCACCTAGGTTATAAGCTTATAGCACTGAGAAATCACTATATAAATTTATTATTAAACCTTGTATCATCTGGGTAGGTGCTATAGACAATATTGAGAATATCATAATATGTAACGGTCTGTTATTCTAAGTCCTCCCTAAGCCAGGCCAACGAAAGGATTTAGTTATTCAGGAAACCTTCATACTGGCCTAACATAACTTAGATTCGAAACCAAAATCAAAACACGAATATCAACTCCTCATTTCAGAAAGATTTATTGTCTTAAAAGGTCTCCGAAAGGTCGTCGTATCGTTAGGGGTTTTGGAAATACCCACGGTATTAGGGTTGCTAGGCGACAAATTGTCCCGAAGCAGTGGTAGGGAAAAAAATATTATTGGGACGTGTAAATGTGCCTTAATGGCCAATTTGCAGAAATAAATGATTTTGTTTTTTTAACGAGATAAAAAGGATCTTAATGTTAATTAAATCTTTTTTTTTTTTTTTATTGTTGTTTATTCGTCCATAAACAACAAAATTTGTTAATTAAAAAATGACAAATCAAGTCGTAATCTCCGCTCGGCATAAAAAATTAACTTGTGAGGCCAATAGCAATACTAACATTTGTAACAAGGAACACTTTTGTTATTGTATAAAAATATATAGTAATAAATTACCAGACTATTTTAAATACTTTTAGTTTCCATTATTCAAAATTATTGTTAAAGAATGGTTAGTTAAAAAAATGTTTTATAGTATACAGGAATATTTGGATTATAAGTAGTAATTATTAAAAAAAACACATGTATATCTATATGCTTGGAAGGGTAGGATTAAGTGATAATAATAATAATAAATAAATGTTTATTCTTTTTGTAATTATTTTTTGTTTTCCATACACAATAGAAAACGTATTTAATTAATAAATAATTACTAACCTGTCAGGCCAAGGGACCGAGACATTGGAATATATGAAATTATGTTTTATTGTGGCCACACGTAGATGGTTTAAGCTTGGTATTTTAAAAGTTGGTCCCGGCTAAAATCACAGTGGCAATCGATCCGCACCGATACGATATCGAAACGTGATTTCACGAAGGCATTTGTCGTCAACGATTTTAATCGTCAGGGAAACACTATTATGCATACAACACCAGTCGGACGGTTTTACTTGCCTTTCATATTTCTATCTAGGTCAACAGAAAATACCCTATAAATGTTTATTCCCTTGAGAGTCTCGAAATATACGTTTTTTGCAGCAAAAAGGAGACCTTTTTCTTTTTTTACGTTACCTTGAAGTTTGATTTTTTTACAGTTTCAAGAGACTGTAGACTCCACGCGTTCTCGGCATAAAGGGTCTTGACAGACAGACAGACAGACGGACAGACAACAAAGTGATCCTATAAGGGTCCGTTTATTCCTTTTGAGGTACGGAACCCTAAAAATAAGCAATTACGCTTACCTTATTGAAACCTACATGACAGGTGCTACTGACAACCCTATAGAGCCCTGGGGAAGGAAGGCCGTAAGTTTGGGACATTAGGCCTTTCCAGGCCAGTCGGGCCTGCCGATGCCAGCCGGCTGGAACCAATAATGATACTACAAAGGAGGGAATAAAATTTGATTATATTAACGCCAGAATTTTGTCGAGGGGGATGAATTTTTGATGAGAATAAAAATTGATAAGAATTTCGATCCATTATTAAACACAGGAAACTTTGTTGTAGTCTAGGTCCTTGGTTTACCTGGTTTCAAAGAATGTTAATTATCCTTTGCCAAGAAATTATCTGTATTTAATAAGTGCTTTTTATTTTATAAGTCGCTAAAGATTATTTAAAAAAATTGTATTGTGAAATCACCTTTACAAAATTACATGTACTAATGTCGGATTCGTTGGTAAAGATGTAGGTATTTGGGACTGACATAAAAATCAAATTTTCGTCGTCGCCTCCTAGTCCAGCACACCCAGTCGCGAGATAATTTAATAGAAATTTTATTTTAAATTTACCTTACTAGGATCTAACAAAGGAATTTCCCCTTAAGGCAAATCACCACACCAAGCGAATCGTCAAAAAGTTTTAAAAAAACTATATTTTTAAAAGTTATACGATCGTTATCATGCACGAACGTGATTCTAAAGTATCAAATTTCATACAAAAATTACACGGCAAAAGTTTTAAACTACACTCTGCAGTTCGCAAAAAGATTGTTTTACGGCGGCCATTTGCCGGTCGTATTTTAAGGGTGGAATATATGAACGAAAAAAGGAAAATTTCAGTAAAACTTGCAAACTATTTGAATACAGGTTTGGCAAGAAATGGCATTCCCAAGACGTGAAATGAGGGAACACAATAATAAAGCCCTTTATTCCTCTTTATTGGTCTAGACCAGGAGTTGACAACATACCCTCTTTTTTAGAAATTCTATTTTGGGATTTTCACTATCATGTATTTTTGTTAAAACAACAAGTTTCTTGCAACAGTTTCATTTTTGGAAACTCATAAAAAATTACATATATTCCGGAATGTATTATTTTATATTGTTAACGACTAGGTAAAGTGCAGATATTTATCAGATTGTAGCAATGTCCCTGTTAAAAAGAAATTTAAAGTTGTTCGTTTAGTTCAGATTACAAGAAAGTCGGTTGGTTGAAGTCGAATAACTATAAAAATGGTAAAAAAAAGTTGAGTAACATCCTTTATATGTCTTTTCTTATTCGTAAATTCGTACCTAGATAGCCATAATTTCGAAATGATTATTTTAGTAGGTCGTTTTTTTTGCAAAAAATTTTTTTCATGTCTATAAAGACATCAATGTTCAAAACAAAACTGCTGACTCAAACTATGAAATAAATAAGGACCAACATTAATATAATCAAGCCATCTAAAAACCTATTCAGAAAACATGTAACATACTAAAACCATAACAGAAATATTTTACGAAGTCAGTTAAAAATTAAAGTTTTTTTTGAGCAATTTCATAGCAATGATTTATTATTCAAGTAAATAAAAGTATCATAATCAAATGACATTTGAACATTGTTAAAATTTCTTTACATTTTTAATTTCAAATAATATAATATAATTTTTTATACCTAAAGTTGTTATCTCCTGTCCTAGACTTGTCATCCGTTCTGCAAAGCCTTTTCTTTAAGCAGCTTATGTTCAGCCTGGGAAGCTCTGTTATACCATTTGCTATGAGTACCGAACGTTGACATAAACTGTATTATCTTGCAATGCTTTAGAGATATTCCGAATAATGGACTCCATATTTCTTGGGTGGCTGGAAATGCTGGAATTCGTAATTTTAATTTTGTTTGACTTGCGTAATATAATAGTATTTTCAAGCATATTAAATAGAATTTTGAATTGAATAGAAACATTGTCTAAGCATATCCTGACATTTAACTAGCGTAATGGTGTTTTTAAGCGTCTAAAATGATTGTCAAGGTTACTCCGATTGGAAGATTTGGATTGATCTGTACCGGGAATCAATTTATTTTTGATTCTTCGTCAAAAATCGAAAACTATACATCATGAAAATAATAAGGATCAATGAAGCCCTCTCCTACGATACCCCATATGGCACGGTTAACTTAATTCAAAATTTCTTACTTATTTTTTTCACAGCTTTAAGAGACAGTAGACCATATTGTTTTAATTTCAACTAGATACCTCCACGCATTCCCGAGAAAAACGGTCTTGAACTCTTGACAGACAGACGGACGGACAACAAAGTGATCCTATAAGGGTTCCGTTTTTTCCTTTTGAGGTACGGAACCCTAAAAACTAACGTCAGTTTACTGTTTTCGTTGTTATGACATTTGATGTCTATACATGTCTAGTAGCTAGTTGATCGACGTTGAACCTATAAAAACTAACTCCTGTTATTATTGTTTAATAAAGGTACTACGAAAGCTAATATCCCATACTGAAAACAATCTTCCTTCATTATCCACGTTCCGCTATTTTCCAGGAATAATGGAAGATAATAGAGCGTCTACGAAAACGGGAATGCTCAGAAAATAGGTGGGAATTATAAGAAATATCACGTGTTATTATTGTAATTGCTTGTAAGGTTTTTGTTGAGGAATTGTTTATGATATGACTATGTTTTAGCGCGAACTTTTAGCGAAAAATACAAGGCTGTTTTTTATCAGTAATAGCTGCTAAGGTCTGATTCTGGTGCTCAAATACAACCGTTCCACATTTTCTGTTGGACTAAGATTTTATAAATAAATTTTCCTACTTAATTAAGTCAGTTATATGATTTGATTTGAGTGTTTCTTTTTTATTTCTTTCAAGTCTTAAAAATAACACTAGTATAAATCATATTTTTCATGTTTTTTTTCTCTTTTCATTTCATTTTCTATCATGAGAATACAATATGTAATAAGAAATAAATTATTACCAAACTACATAAATGGTTTAACAGGCTTCCGGAACAACGAAATTAATAATTACTGGAATTACCAATAATGAGTGCTAGACCAAATGGATTTAAATTTCACAGTAGTTACTGTTATCTCATTATAAATTAACATAACATTATTCAAATAAGAATATATTTGATTATTTTATTTGTTGTGTTGTTGACTCTGACAGATTCTTGACCTAATTACTGTTAAATATTTTTCTTGACCTGACTACTCCGACTAGAATCTTCTTCTTGACCTGACTACTCCGACTAGAATCTCTTCTTGACCAGACTACACTAAGTAGAATCTTTTTGACCATACTTCTCCGACTAGAATCTCTTCTTGACCAGACTACACTAACTAGAATCTTATTTTTGTCTTGACTGCTCTGACTAGAAGCTCTTTTTGACGTGACTACTCCAACTAGAATCTTTTTCTTGGGCTGACTACTCCGACTAGAATCTCTTCTTGACCAGGCTACACTAATTAGAATCTTTTTGACCATACATCTCCGACTAGAATCTCTTCTTGACCAGACTACACTAACTAGAATCTTATTTTTGTCTTGACTACTCTGACTAAAAGCTCTTTTTGACGTGACTACTCCAACTAAAATCTTTTTCTTGGGCTGACTACTCCGACTAGAATCTCTTCTTGACCAGACTACACTAAGTAGAATCGTTTTGACCATACATCTCCGACTAGAATCTCTTCTTGACCAGACTACACTAACTAGAATCTTATTTTTGTCTTGACTACTCTGACTAAAAGCTCTTTTTGACGTGACTACTCCAACTAAAATATTTTTCTTGGGCTGACTACTCCGACTAGAATCTCTTCTTGACCAGGCTACACTAATTAGAATCTTCTTCCTGACCAGACTACATCAACTAGAATAGAGTTCTTGACCCGACTACTCCGACTCGAATCTCTTTTTGACCAAACTACACCAACTAGAATCTTTTCTTGACCAGACTACACCAACTATAATCTTCATCTTGGCCAGACTAAACCAACTAGGATCTTCCTTCTTGACCTGACTACTCAGACTAAAATCTTCTTCTTGAGCTGACTACGACTAGAATTTTCTTTATCTAAATACGGCAGTTGTCGTTGCCTGTTTGGGTCCTACCTACCTCGATGCAGGTGTAGGCAAAGACACAGGATACTTCTCTAATCTCTTCTTTTTTCTTTTTCATTGGACAAAATACAATCGTTGTCCGCTCATAATTATCAGATAATACAAGGTCATCTTGCCTATTTTACATACAGTTTAGAAAAATCACTATAAGTGCATGTGCGTTTGAAAAGTAGAAGAAACACATTCATTACACGTATTATTACGATTGTACTTAAATTAAATTGAAA
Source organism: Anania fuscalis (assembly GCA_950371115.1). NCBI lineage: Eukaryota > Metazoa > Arthropoda > Insecta > Lepidoptera > Crambidae > Anania > Anania fuscalis. The sequence goes on from OX493344.1 coordinate 13,045,121, forward strand.
ACACAATGAAGGGACAAACTCAAAATTATGACACTAAAAATTATCAACACAGAAAATAGAGATATTTAAAAACGCATTGCCCAGCGTAACGATGTTGTGGTGTCTTATATCAGCTAAGCGTGTGCTGCAGAAAACTGCAGCGTATTATTTTCAGCTGCACAATAGTCTGTGGCTTCGGCTCCGTGCCTCTAGTTCATTTTACACTGCAGGTCATTCGAATCGAGTCAAATGTTTGTATTGATTTTAAAAACCGGCAATGAACCGCATAGAATGGAACGAAAAAACAGTTTTTAATCTGTGAACCATAATGTTCACTTGTCGATGTCATACTTCCGAACTTTCTACTAGTAGAATCGAAATACGAGTGGGTGGGACCACTCGTTGCAGAATTCACGGAATGAATTTTCAAAAATAGGGATTTTAGTCATTCGCATGCGAATCTTGCCATTTCGTATTCGAATTGGAATTCGCATGATTCAAAAATACGTCTCCAGATCTGGTGAACGTGCCGCGAATACGCCTCACTTCACTTCTAAGTAAACACAAACAAAAACGACACGCTCAGTTTGCGAATACGACGCTTAGGTTGCGTGTTAAACTTTTTAGGTTTACATTTATTTTCATAGTTTTGCTTTGTAATTTTATTGAGGGCGATAGGCTTATACTCAGGGACGAAGGTTTATACTTAGGTGACCCGTCGCGCCACGACTTGCCACCGCAATTTATTATACAATCAGCGCCATCTCTTAGTGCCGCAGGAGCAGATAGTAAAACATAGGGATACATATCGCATGACCTAAAAAAAGGTTGTCTGGAATAGATCGCTCTTAGCGATAAGACCACTTAGATTGTACAAATTTCTGTAAACATCAACTGTAACTTCTTTGCTTGGTGTGCAATAAAGAGTATCTATCTATCTAACCACCTATGTGAGTCTCAAAGGAAAAGTACACTAAATAAAGTAAAATATAAAATATTTAAACGTGCGGTTTTGAACAGAACTTTATAGTATTTTTTCTAATGGGTCCGTTGCTCTCTCCGTTCAATTTATAATAATGTAAAAGAGTTTTTATTATAATTTTAATTTGATCCCTCCCGTAAAAGTTGATTGTATTGATAAACATATTCGCCTCCTTAAATGCTACTTTTCAAACCCACATAAGAACTGCCTTTAAAAGGTCCTATTAAATTCTTATTTTTAGGGTTCGATTCTGCTGCTCAAATACTACAACTTTTACTATACGCCAAAACTATGTATCCTCATTTACAAAGATCATCGTCGAATCCGTCTGTCCGTCAGTGAATTCTTGAGTCTCCCTAACTACAATATGGCGAGTGCACTTACCATTCCCCTTGTGACGAAAACCGGTTTACCCTGACGACAATTCAAAATTGTGTCCTATTGCACACGTCATAATGCTCAAATTTCATTAAAGATATTTCACCAATTGCTGTACGGTACGAATAAAGACTTTAACAGCGAAAGAATTAAGTCTATTATTAAATGCAGCAGATAATCGTGTGATTAAATGAAACTTAAGAAATGGGTATCATATTTCAAGATGGGATTGATTTGATACTTTTGGGCTGAGAATAAAGGAATGGTGTCACAGGGACAAGATGTCTGTTGGTTATTGTAAAAGTGAAGTAGTCTTTTGTATAGGTACAGCCCTCACCTCAACTATATTCATATAGGTAGTCATATATGACTCATGACTACGCATGAGTCATACTCTACGCCTAGGCCTTATATAAATAAATACTTTAAAACTGTTAAAAATATTTTAGTGATATTTAGGGCTCTGTGTTCTTGAAGTGAAATTTTTCACTGGAGAAAAAGGCTACACTATCTTACAACATAACAGTTAGCATATTTCGTACCCACCCAGCTTCTTAATATACCACCTGAGTAGTTATTTTTAGCTACACGAAGTAGTAGTAGTAAAACTTTTAGTATTTAATCGTCCAGTAACTAGAAAATTCGATTCATATAGAAACTGGTGCACTTTTTTTTGTGATTAAACCAGATGGGACCTACTTTAATAAAATGTCTATCCCATAAAATCAAACGTCGCGATAAAAAGTAATGTTTGATCATACATAAAACAAAAAATATATTCGAACTAAAAACCTTTTCTCTTTCGGGTTTTTGGAAGCGGTGGAAAAAGCTCTTTCAGGCCTTTTCTGAATTATATTTGCTCAGTACTCCATTTACCCTTTTTCTAGACTAACCAAGCAAAGTTAGTATTCTGTTCGTTTGTTTACTATAAAAACTTGAATCACAGCAGTATAGAACAGCCAGATCACTTTTTTTGTAACACGCTTTTATTAGCTTCTCTACATCGTCATTTTTAAAAGTTGTTTAATAACCTATTACTATTTGATTTTACACTTTGTATGTGTTATTCAAATGGCAATATTATAATGTAGTGCTATAAATCTGATCTGATAATAGAGCTAGATTAACAGACGACCTGGTAAAGGTTGTAGGAAGCCGCTGGATGAAGGCTCTTCCAACCAGCCAATCTGGAAGTCACTGGTGGAGGCTTATGTTCACCAGTGCACGTCCTGTGGTTGAAACGATGATGATTATAATGGAGCTAAGATGTAGTAGTGGAACTCTTCAATAGCGACTAGTAACCTTCATGTTTGGGCTCATTTTTATGACTCTATATTTTGTTTTGATATTTTGATAACTTTAAAAAAAATCGAATTTGTAAAAAAATCATTTAAAAAAAAACATGCACCTCAATTTGAAAGAGTCGGGATTTTGGGAAAACTAAATTTTGCAATTAATGTTACGTCCGTCACAATGACTGGCCGTTCTTACTTTCTTTGGCAAGTTGCCTTATAATTTTTATATTCAAACCATGCTGTATGTCGTGACCGTTTTTCTACATTGTCTCTGTGTAATTGTTTATAGAAAAACTCGTGAGCGTTTTACATTCAATACTCATATTTACGGAAGTCATGACATTTGTTTCCTTTAAATTATGATTGTGTTTATGATTTCTCGTTGTTTTAGAGACTAATACGGCTTCGGCCGGATTCTGTTATTATAATAACTGTCTTGCGGATCTTATAATGATGTAATTACGTAGTTCTCATTACTTTTGTATTAGAAGTTGAAGCGTAATCATGTTTTAAGACAAAAATATGATGGCACATGATTCATGACGTGGGTGTTCCTATTCGAAGGATAAAGTAGCAAGAAATTTAATTACTTTTTGGCTTCCAAAAATGTATTTCTATTGCTTCCACATGTTAAATTAAATCTTAAACTGTGGAGTTACCGAAAGGGCCAAGATTTTGAAAATTTATCCATTACAATACATCCATTATAGTAAAGTATGTTAGTATTGCTGTTGTTTCTGGTGCAAACCAAATTAAAGGTGACAACAGCATTGTTGTCACCTTTAATTTAGTTTGCACTAAGCACACATTTATTACTATAGTATTTTTAATTGGCATCATCATCATCATCATCACCACCAGCCTATATCAGTCCACTGCTGGACACAGACCTCTCCAAAAGGAGGATTTTGCCATAATCGCCACGCTTGGCAGGCGGGTTGGCGATCGCAGTTTGGCCAATGGTGGAGAGGAGACGCTGCTGCCCGTCTTCTTAAGGCGGTCCTCCTGTAGTCGCCTCTTACGACACCCATAGGAAGAGAAGGAGTGGTGCAATTTATTTAACGTGCCGGCACCACACGGCACTGTTGGGAGTTGGGATACTGCTGGTGTAACCTTGTTGGTGATCGTAATAAATAAAATAAAATTATTACGATATATTATTATATTGATATCCGATCTTAATTTCTCAGGCTCAGGAAACTCTGTCTATGCGTGTCTTTATCTGTCTCTGCTGGTGTTTAAAGAGTCCTTCTGAATGTAAAAAAGGAACCTTCGTAGGATCTGTCGTATTTTCACAGCGAATTTCCTCCAAATGACTGATTAAGCTGTTTACACACATACATTTTTGTGATCCATTCACGAACTTCAATAAATAAAAATCAACGCGCACGTGTCCGGTTTTAAGTCTAATGATAGAACATAGAGTAAATTGGCCAATATATTATAAAGTTTCGTTAATTAAACCCAAACTATCGAACTCCGATTAATCGTCCGATAGAAAACGCGTCTAAAGATTGAAAATTCCCGAAATACGCTCGCAAGCTTCCACAATGGCGCGGCGCCCCTCATCTTTACTCAGGACTTGACTTATTGTGCGGGGCCCTTGGGATGTTCAACAAAACGAAGGGTAGTGGGCCCAATTTATCGGCCTTGCCAGTATTTATGCGGCACTTACGGGACAAGTGGGGGGCGATATGAAAGAGTCACGTTTTTCGGATTGGCGTTTTATTGCAACTGCAGGCTGCAGTGGGGTGAAAATTACTATATGATATGCAGCGTAAAGATGTACGTACGGTACGGTATACATAGATGCTGAAAAGTTTTAAACAGGTTTTAAACAGATTTTGCTTGTACTCCTAGTTCTATCCTAAGCCACGTTTATTTAACTTTTCCAGACCTACTTTAGACGAATTTAAATGGCAGTGGCGCCCTCTATCACGTGATTTGCGTGGATAAGTAAAGTTTACGTAATCTAAATCTGAAAATAATAGTTAATTTATAAAATATTATCATTATAATCTATTTTCTATTTCAATATAATTCCAAAACAATCATCTAAGCTAAGGTTTCATAAACAATTTCACTAACCCAACTAAGCGAATTATAAAGTCCAAGTAGTTGCTAGAGAATGTTTTATTTACTTGAATATTTCGTAATTTCCCTGGGGAGGGTGACATTAAAACGAAGTGACGTCTTTTTAATGCTGACAGTACACATTTACTCAAACATACCGAGTAGCTAACAAAATTTAAACTAAAAATAAATGGATTAAAGTTATGAAGGAGGTAAATTAATTGTTTAACATAGAGTTTATTATTAGTAAGATATTAATTTGTTGATTAGCTCACTTAGAGGAAAAACATCGTAAAGGAATACTGAAATGTACAGTCTGAAGTTTATAAGGTGCAATAGCAATATCCTGTACAATAACTAGACTTATTTCATCTAGGAACACGGTTCCAACCTGGGGTAATAACCTCTGTCCCTCTAGCATGAGTAACAAAACACGATTGTTATAGCGATTTATCGCATATTTTTTGTCAAAATATGAACTTTTATTGAAAAAGCGAGCGTAACCGTGACGTCGCCGACACGGACATGCTCACTGTTTCAATAAAAGTATAAGATGGCGGCTATGCTATCATATTTTAAAAGTAAAGAGGCGATAAATTGTTTTAAGTATCATATCATACCATATCGTGTTTTGTTGCTCGTGCTAGGCTGGGGGGTAAAACTGGTATTTTGCAGTAGAATGAAGCTAGTAAATTATAATACACCAATAAGAACGAATCTAACTCGCCAGTGCATTTCATTCATGCCCTGACTTTGTAATCAAAATATCGAATAACATTAAAAAAGTACATATACCGTCGAACATAGAACCTCCTCCTTTTTGAAGTCGGTTAATGACAAGTAGAAGCCAATCGCGGCTATGATAGCTCGTATTCATCTATTCATATGATGTTACAGGGTCGATAAGTATAACCTCATCAATGCTTAAGTTAATACTTGAATGTGGCTATGAACAAAGGACAGAAAGGACTCATACAAACAAAGATCATAGAACATATAGAAATGGTTCTTTCAAAATGTAAAGTCATCTTCGTTATTGATCTAATACCCCAAGTTATTCCCAAGACAGAGAAACCAGGGAATAACTAATTGTTTGGTAACGATTTCTGCCATTTAGCTAATAGAGATACCGAAGTTAGTTTTATCTTATCTAGTAATGGTCGAGTTCATTTTATAAAACTAAACGAGTTTGACATGAATGAATCGGTGCAAGGTTGTGACTATGAGTCAGTACTTATCATTCCACTAATGAGTTTAGTGACTATGTTCTGAGACTCATGACTTCTCTGTTAAAAGTAGGTAATGTAGTCATGCCTACTCTGTAAAAAAAGTCCCGAAAATATAACTTCTTTGAAAGTTCAAGAGATAAGAGATCAATATCTTTAAAAAAAACGACTGATAATGAGAAAGAACCGGCCAAGTGCCGGCCATTATCAATAAAAAATATGATCGGGTCCCGTTTTACCCTTTGGGTACGGAACCCTAAAGAAAAAAGGCACGACCAAAACAAAATTAATAAATACTTGACATTTTCTTTCAATAATCACACAACAATCCTAACCAAGCAGACCTACTGCTATGGCGACTATAGAAAATAATAATATTACATACCGTGACGTCCTCGGTAGCTTAGTTGGTAAAGAACTCGCCCGGCATGCGATGGGACGTGAGTTCGTGTCCCAACTGAGGTCGATGATTTTTTTCAAGTGTTATTTATCTTCAATTAAATTTTGCATGGAATTGCTAAAAACAAAAAAATTCAAATATTATACATGGTGTACAAGAGAATAGGACACTCCTTAAAACCACGTGATCAGCTGATCATATGCAACAACTTTTTCTATGGGGCAACATCGAAATCGATAATTTTTTTTCAGCTTCCCCATTCAAACTTACTCGCATACCTTGATAATAATGTATGGAGCATCTGAAAATAAAATCACGATTACGATTTTGCTCCCATAGGAAAAGTTGTTGTATATGCCCTGCTGATCACGTGGTTTTAAGGAGTGTCCCATTCTCTTGTACACCCGGTATACATAGAGCTGCCGCAGACGCTTTAAATGATGTGTGATAGACGCAAGTAGAAGAGGGCTTCCGATTCCAGCAATCATCATCAATAAATGTTTGAAGTGGGATAATAAGCTATAATCTTTTCAACGTACCACAAGAATATTTGTGTGTAACGAACCCTTTGTAATAAGGACAGATGTCAGCAGTCAGCTTAAAGGGGACGACTGTAAAGAAATGACAAGCACTCGTGTGGTTTCCTTCACATAATAAAAATAATCATAATCTTTTGAAGATTCGCAAGAATTTTGGAAACTTACTATAGCGACGAGAGAAAATAATATATTACATACATATAGCTGACGCTAACGCTATAGATATGGTTAAGGCTTGTAGGGAAGTAGCAGAGGGCTTTTAAATCCAGCAAGAAATGATTGAAGTGGGATAAAAAGCTATAATCGTTTTAACGTACAGACAGCAGCTTGTCAACTTACCACAAAACGTCAAATTTTCTCAATTGGTAATGGACTCTTTGTGTCGGACTTAAAGTTGGAAATCAGCTGGATTTCCTTCAACTTTTTGGGTAGGTAAATCTGACATTAACTGTACCACGAAAATATTTGTATGTACTGAAGCCTTTGTAATAATGACAGATGTTAGCAGTCAGTTTTTAAGGGACGAATGTAAAGAAATGACAAGCACTCGTGTGGTTCCCTTCACATAATAAAATAATCATAATCTTTTGAAGATTCGCAAGAGTTACAACTTGCGGTACTTGTCATTCAGGTCTGAAGACATAATATAGTGGGATCCAGTAGCCCTACTCCCTAAGTCAAAGTCAATTATGGTTGGTGTAGCGTCCTTTGAGTCAATTAAAAAAGCAGCGGACTATATCCACTTTTGACATTTGATATCTATGTAAAATATGTAGTTACTTAAGTCAATAAAGACTTTTTTCCTGTAATGAGCTGTCAAAGTGCTTACGTATCTTTAAAAAGAATGTAAAAAAAAACAAACGTAATATGTTGTCTTGTCACACCACCATATTGTATCTATCTGCGGTTTATCTGTGATTCTTTGACATCGCATTGACCATTTGGTCCATGTGACTCGAAACAGTCGCAACGTCGTAATTGCAACCCTAGGAAGAGAGCCTACTGCATATATGTCTTATGTGATTATAATATCAAACCTTTGCTTGTCGCGTAGTAAAAAATATAACGATTTCATTCACTATCCCCTCTTAGTTGCGTCCAACCGAATAAGGGTCTTGTAGGGTTGGCAATCATGACAAAGACGAAAATCTTACGTTTCAATTTGTGAAATAAACTTTGTTGCAATACATAAAAATGAAGGTATTAAGTAAACCAAATAAGCAGGGCTTATTTTATTGATATTGATTTTTTTTTTAAAACAAGGGTAACGTTGTGCAGTTTTAAAATTGCTGGCCAAAGGCGTCCGCCGACATACCGCTATACCGCAACAAGACATACCGCCATACCGCAACAAGACATACCGCCATACCGCAACAAGACGTACCGCCATACCGCAACAAGACATACCGCCACAATGAGCGACTCTAGAGGCGTATTTTTGAAGCATTCGAATTCACAAGAATCGTTACGGACCTAAGAGTTCGTATGCGATTCTTGTGAAATTGTAAACGTTTTTTAGGATTTCGTATGCGAATTGGAATTTAAACGCTTTAAAAATACGCCTCCTGCCCCTCTAGCATGAGCAACAAAACACGATATGATTTAGCGATTTATCGCATATTTTTGTCAAAATATGAACTTTTATCGAAAAAGCGAGCATAACCGTGACGTCGCCGGCACGGACATGACATGCTCACTGTTTCAATAAAAGTTCAAGATGGCGGCTATGTTATCATATTTTGAAAGTAAAGAGGCGATAAATCGCTATATCATATCGTGTTTTATTGCTTGTGCTAGAGAGGCTGGGCTGTTTGCATCCAGCTGCCCGTAACGTAGCCTCGAGATCATCAGTCAACCGCTTAGGGGGCCTACCTACTCTACATTTTCCAGTTTGTTGTCGCCATTCCATAACCTTTCTTCCCTCCATTGCCACTTTAGCTTTTTTAGCTCTCTATTTTTATAACATTTTTTAATTATCTTATCTAAGTGGCAACCCTAACTCCCACGTACACATCGAAGGGACTTTATGGTCCTTTTGTGCGATACTCTCCCCATCAGGGAGGTGTATACTATGCGGGGTTTATTGATACCGCTTTTGGATTTTACCTTCGTTCCACACTATAGCGAAATTTCTTTTTCAACGTTTTTCATTGGTCGTTTGGGCTCCGTTTTAGAGATTTTTTTATATACTCTAGACCACAAATTGGCAGTTGGTAACTTAATTTAGAAATTCCCGTGTTGTTCAAAATTTTTATTTTTGTTTAACCTCATTTCTATGTATTTAGACGATAAAATCATCTGCCTAAGTTCAATTTTCCATAAATATTTAATATAATCAATTTCGACGTTTGCTTGGAACCTTCTTACTTTACTTCTTTAGTAAACAGTATAAAAAAACGTAAACTTTTTCAAGAGCCAAACATTATTTTATAAGAAAAAAATCAAGGATCGCTTTAGCGCCAACGCTAAACGTAACGTACGGACAACAGCTCGTCGACCTACCACAAAATGTCAAAATTTCTCATTTGAAAATGATCTCTAAACGTCAGGCTTAAGGTTGAAAATCTATTGGAGAATTTTTGACTTTTGGGGTAGGTTGACGTGCTGTTGACTGTACATACTACTACATAAGCAGTGTTGTTTTACGTCAAACTTTATGTGAAAACTAATCATTAACTTTTTCGAGAACCTAAAGGATTTGTAAACGCACCCAACAAATTATTTATTTAATCTGTCACTTAGATATCACTAGATTCTAGAACTATACTATTTGAACTTTTGGCCTTTCAGCTAGGTGTAGTGACTGTCTAATTTCTCTAACTATCCCCTTTGTTAAAGAACTCTTAAGGACTTTAAGGGACTATTTTCCCTAAGGGGTTTGATAGCAATCTTTCTAAATGTAATACTAGCCTTGCCGTATTTGATTTGGATTCGAATTCACGACCCAAACACGAGAACAATTTGCTAAATAACGTAGCTTAGGATATTTAACATCATCCTATTATTGCTTGTTAAATTGCTATTATACGAATCTCAGCAGCCCATTAAAAATTGCATTTCGGCCCTTTTAACTACCGCTTGGTTAATTGCGAGCTTTGTTATGATATTAAGGCAGAATACATACATAATAGCTGTAATAATTAACGAACAATGATTAATGGAAACCCGTTTATGTCACTTGTTTATTTAAGACGTAAAACAGGGGGTACTCAGTATTCCCGCTCGTTTAGGTTTAACAGAACAGTCTAAAGACAAGTACCTAGGTATCATGTTTGCCAGATTTTGAACCTACCACGCGGGAATTTTGTTGCCAAACGTTGTAATTATTAAAATTGATACAAAACACGCTTAGCTGGTCTGGTGAAACAAGGATAAAGATAATAAAGAAATAACATGTCAATAGTAATTACTTATAAATTGACCGAAAGAAATGTATTTAAGAAAATGTTAAATAATTAAATTTTTGAATCTTGTAAATTTTTGTTTTTAGCAATTCCATGCAATTTTGAATCTTGTTGTTTATAGTCTAGGTGAAGATTTTAGTGGTAATAAATAATTTTATTTATACGACATCTCCTATTAAAATAATGTGTCATTTTATATTAGATTTAATTTATCATGATGTTATATATATTTGCATGCCTGCATATCGGCTGAATAAATAAACTAGTCGTAGATTTAAGTTATGCGCTGAAAAATTGCATAAAATCTAAGCAAATAAACGTTAAATCAATTGAATCGAAATAAGGCTGGCTGCATGCTAAAAAGCAAGAAAACACAGCGCCAAGGTAAAGCAAATATACCTAACGTAAGATTTTATTCGTATGGTATGTTTTAAGCAGACCCTCTGTTTTCATTTACACTGTGTTACAATAACGTTAAAAGACAAACAGTCTAGTCCCAACAAGTAATTAAAAACCTATTAATTATATAGGCCAACAGATACGTGACGTACGTACAAAGATGTCGTTAGTAGCTAGTAATTATTTTGGTTATTTTTTAATTGACTAATAAATTGACCGGAATCATGTACAATGTTTGTTGTTGGTAATTACCCTGTTTAAAGTTATGCAATTAAGTTTTTAAAATATCTGTCTATGTCTGTGTTAAGTGTTGTATCGAAATATGAATGAGGTACACTGACCCCTATTTGTTTGTGGAAAAAAATGCGTTGCCCGCACTTATTGCCGTGACCTATTTAAGTTAATTACTCACTTGTGTTAATAATAAATACTAAAAAAATGCACCTTACAAAACAGGAATTCGCAGCCCTGTGTTACAAAGTATCAGACAGAAAATTAGCTAGAATCGTCTCCTATTACACCTACAACCAAGTGCATTTAGAAAAGATCGTTGCCCTAATGAACCCAAACTGAAATCGAACCAGGTATCACGCACCCACTTCGCCAACAAGGTTGTCAACTTCAAATACATAACTTATTACTGTTGCAGTAAAAATCTGTCAATTTTATCTTTGTAACAAAAGCAATCTTCTATGGTATACCATAACGAAGTTATAGGAGTTCGAAAATGGCCTAAACTGTTTCGTGAAAAGGATGGTACGTGCCGCTTTTTTGCTCGACTTGGCGGGGGCACTTCCGTGCCCCAGAGATGAAGTTTCAAATAAAACTGTATACGGCCATTTCAATCTTGCTCTAAGTTATTCTGTATGTATCTCCGCAGACCCTAAATTAGTTCCAGTAGAGCTACTACGAAAATGTTTGGACAGATAAACATAATAAATTAAAATCACCATTTACTTGTGTCAAACCTCTCACAAAATATAGACAACTGAAAATAGCCGTGTAAGTAAGCAGAGTAAAAACACGACCGATTGCAATATCACAAGTCGATCATTTCAATTTAGTAGGATTATACGTCCGAGCGGACGAAACATTTTCGTAATAGGCCTCCAGCGCAGATCCGAAAGTATCTCTGCAGAAATTATGTCGGTTGAATTTCAAAGTTGACGGTACCAGGTTACAACCGATAACCTTTACCGATAATGCGGTGAGGTCACATACCTTAGACTACTTACAATTCTGCATGTGGTCTCTGCTATACTGTATGATACAGGGTGACTGGTAATACGAGGGAATCGCTTACTTGGGTTATAAATCGTTTACACAGTTTCAAAGTTTGAAGATCGTAAATGGACTCAATATGATCGAATCTTGATATTTGTTAAGAGAACTTATCACTAATAAATACATAAAAAATTAAATTTTAAATGTCCTTTTGGAGTCACAACGACCAAATTATAAATATTTTTTTAAACAGAGTTAAATACGCCAAAAACTTAAAACTCGTTTACGGTAATATATAGATAGATATATAATCTTTATTGCACACCAAACAAAGTAGTAACAGTTGATTTTAATGTCCAAATGAGCGATGTAATAATATGCAATGTAACCTTAAAATCATACCGGGCCAGATTAGACAGGCATTGAATGGAATCCCACCTCGTCCAGTAAGAAACCTCGCAAAATGATATGCATTAAATCGCTTGCAAGCCCTACAGGGTAACAAACAAGATGACGTTAGCAGTTCATGCCAGGACACACACGCTGTCGCCCTATTGCCGTCACTTACTCGCCTCCTGGCTTTGCATAATTTAACTTGTTAGACGCCTCTGTCTTGTAAATGCACATTTGTGATTAAGTCGCAGATAAAATCATCGAAGAAGAATTGCTCGATTGCGATTAGTCGCTTATACAAATGCAGGATGTACAAAAGGATGGGACACTCCTTAAAACCACGTGATCAGCAGGTCATATACAACAACTTTTCCTATGGGAGCAAAATCGAAATCGTGATTTTATTTTCAGATGCTCCATACATTATCATCAAGGTATGCGAGTAAGTTTGTATAGGGAAGCTGAAAAAAAAATATCGATTTCGATGTTGCTCCCATAGAAAAAGTTGTTGTATATGTATAACCAGCTGAGCACGTAGTTTTAAGGAGTGTCCTATTCTCTTGTACACCCTGTATAATTCAATAAATAAAAGGGCCAGAAAACCCTAAAACTATCTTGGTCACTAAGTAAGGAATTACTACCAGACAATAAATAAGCGACCAAGAACCGATTCAATGTTTTCAAAACTCACCTTAACCGGGAATCGAACCTCGTTGGTTTATTTCAACAACAACAACAACATGTGGCGCCTAATGCACGATACTTTTCCATTCATACCCGAAACAGCAAATAGCTTAAATGTACATTTTTACAAACCCTTTTTAGGGTTCCGCAGTCCTGACAAGGAACCCTTATAGTTTTGTCATGACCGTCTCTCTGTCCGTCCGAGGTTTTGCTTGGAGACTGTTGATCCTAGAGAGCTGTAGAATAAAATTTTGATAAATATTTTTTTTTAGGTAGTTCCCATACATGTAACGTAGGGATGTTTTTTTTTTTCATCGTCTACCCCATCGTGGGGGTATCGTTGAATAGGTCCTTTTAAATGGCTTAGGGGTTGCTAAGACTTTTTTTCGATTTAGGGATCCATTTGCGAAATATTTAACTATAGAGTGCAAATTATTGTTCGAAAGGCTCTCTAATAGCTAAACTTTTGGCTTAAAAAAATCTGAAAAAAATAATGATAATAGTGCTTTTCACGAACTATTAAGGAAAATCATAACGTTCAACATAGATCAGTTAGTTTAAGAGTAATAGTCGTTCAAAAATTCCTTAAAGGGAAACATTAAGAGTCTTAAATGAAGTTAAATTGCTTAAATATATTGTGGTAACGACGGGCAACTACGGAACCCTACACCGCGCGTGGCACGACACGCACTTGACCGGTTTTAAAAGTTTCAAATGTAATAAATTGATTTTTCTTTATTTTTTAAATTAACTCCTAAATTTTTTGTTCAACGGGCTAGTAATTGGATTACGTATATTCCATTGTCCTTTTTTCTTTTGTTTGTGACCTAATTCTTTCTTTGAAGTACAGAATTAATACTTTACAAAGACAAACGAAGGTGACATTAATTTTCATTCGTCAAATGATAAATAATGCTCGTCGCTTTTTCTTATTCGAATTTAGAAAAATAATATCGTTTATATCGTAATTAGTAATTCAGAGGTGTAAAAACATTTATTAAGAGGCCTTTCATACTTCAATTTAAACCGAAAATAATTAATTTAGCTGGTTAAAAAATGAAAATCGCACCTCATTATCTATGTACTAATGGATTCGAAGCTCAGAAATAAAAACCGTTTTTTGTTAAATTATTTATTTAATTAACTCGTGTTATTAATTTTTTGCAGTTCATAGTCTTTGGTAGTCGTATCTTTATGTTGATGTGATGATATATGACAGTAATCATTCTAAAAATAATTTATTGACTTTTGTAATAGCTTCCGAATTTAATGTTTACTTTAAAATTATTTTAGTGCCTAGAAGTTTATTTCTTCATAAATACACATGTCACACATGCATTTATGAATATTCATTTATACAAACTGGTGTTGCGATTGATAGTCGATTATCGATAGTATCGATTCTATCGATGTGTTGATGGACATACTATTATAGGTCATAAATAGCAAGTTTTTGTTTTTACTTTCCGTTATTTGTGTCCTGTTGTGCCTAGGGAGAGGCACGATAAAAGTTTTTTAAAGCATGACGAGCCGTAACTCAAACACTATTCTAAATTCTAATCCTCCGACTGAACCGCTCGTGTGCGTACCCTGAGACTCATCAGCTGCCTCTCAGTTATGCTCGCAACTGCAGCACGAGTCATTTCCAAAGGAATTTCAATCTACCCTCCGTAGGGCGTCACCTGAGACGGAGAACCTCCCATTTGAATTAAGAATAAATCAAAGGGGTGGATTTCAATTTCGTACCCTCTGATTTTATGTTTGGAACGGTGATATCTTAATGGATCGTTAGCGTTGTCAAAGGTCAGTTTATTTGTAAAAGAATAGTAACTAGAAGTGGTAGGATGCTGCTCACATTTGCCATAACTGATGTGGTAGACTTGTTCTTGGGTGAGGACCGCGACGTTGCAAACGCAGCGTAGGGCCCGCTCTGACAAGTTGAAACGATGGATGAGCCAAGAATCCAGCTGAAGAGACAGATAGATAAATACTCTTTATCGCACACCAAACAAAGAAGTTACTGTTGTTATTCTTACAGAAAGATGTACAATTTAGGCGGTCTTAGCGCTAAGGGCGATCTCTTTCAGACAACCTTCAGGCAGAAAGCAACTATAAAAAAAGGGGAAAGTGGTGCAGTGTTTTTTGTAAAATTTTATATACATACCTACAGTTGAAATATCCTTAAGTTCATTTCTAACATTAGAAAATGCTTATGATACTTACTACTAATAATCGTTCTAGCTCTCTTGACGGTATATAAATCTTCTGTCCTAATTTTAACATCGAATAGAAGTCGCTACTCGGCAACAGAACACTTCCAAACAATTCTAACCCTTTCGACATAACAGATGGAATCTTAACACACAAGATTGTTAGTGTTCACAGCCCTCACGCCTTCAACCCCCACATGACACAGCAAATAAATAAATAACGGGGTGAAACGGAATGAACCAGTCATGGTTGTGAATGGGCGTTAACCAAACATTTTTTGGTCGTTAATAAAAGTAAAAAATATCGCGAGTTTTTTAGGGTTAAACGCAATCTATCTTTCGTAAAAGGGATAAGATTAGGCTATCGAAAACTTTTTGACAAAAATAATCTATACTGATGTCAGCTGGTCGCCGGTTAATATATGGAAGGGTTTTGCGTTCGTCTAATAAAAATTATGATGATGACTTTCACTTATAAATTTTTGTTAAAGATAAACTAAAGAATAAGAATTGATTGACGCTGGCTTCGACAGCGAGAAAAAAACACTTGAGAAATTTCATCGTGTCACGTGACGTCCTCGGTAGCTTAGTTGGTAAAGCACTCGCCCGGCATGCGATGGGACGTGGGTTCGAGTCCCACCTGAAGTCAATGATTTTTTCAAGTGTTATTTATGACTTTCACTATTTAAAAGTATTTTTTTATATACTCAGAATAGGTCTTCTTTAAAATAGAATATCTATTAACAGAAGTAAAATAAAGTAATATTTGAAGTCGCCCAGTTATTTTTTCTCGCATTCTTCGCAATAAAGATTTACTTGCATTTTTTATTTCTTGCTTGAGATTAAATACTGTATTCGTAAGCTTGGCATTTTACCTTTTGTTGTTGTTATCGCTCTCTAGAGACGAATTTAGGCTAACAATTTTATAAGACGGCCATTTTAAAGGCGGACGAAGATTAATACGTATTCTGTGAGAAAATAAATGCAGTATTTGTTATTTTAACAGATTATTTTATTTAAACGCACTTTTGAACTCTATTTGGTTTGGTGTTTCAGTGTGTGCCTTTTAGCGTTCTTTTTCTACATTGACTTGACCGGGAATTGAACCCGGGACCTTAGAGATAGCGACGCCAATTCCGGCATGCTCGCCTCGCCTCGGCTACCACCATTACCATATGCATAGGCGAGAAAGGAAAGTTTCTGTATTTATGGAAAAATACCGGGGTCATTTAATACGTCGTTAAACGTCGTGATCGGTTAATTTTTCATGTCATTTTGAACACTACCGAAGGCGAAATCGACCACCGTCCATTGCAGTTTAAACCTTTTTTTTTTGTTTTTTTTTATTTGAGATGGGATTACCTACTCTTGACCCCAATCTTGCTCTAGAGCATAGATGGGATCTACGATAGAGCGAGCTTGCCCAGAAGATGCCTATTCACTGTGGACTTAAAGAGAGTCAGGTTATATGCACTCGGAAATACAGACGCAGGCAGGGAATTCCAATCTTTAGCTGTGCGCATTATAAAAGATGATGAGAAGCGCTTAGTGCGGATTATGGGTATATCAACTAAGAACGGATGGTAGCCGGCCGTGCGTCTGGATGTCCGATGGAAGAAAGGTGACGGGTATGAGCTCATGCAGCTCATACCACCGTACCTTACTCTTGCCACTTAGTATAAAATCTTGCATTTTCACTTATATTGTTACCGTATACTTTGTTTAGCTCCAAAATAACGAGGTTATGAAACATTTTAATTATTAATACTGAGTGACAGCCCTAATTTCAAGGAACGAGTATTGCCAGTGTTGCCACCTAAGATTTGTTTCAACATCCCTTTACATAATTAAGTAGGATAAATGCCGCGTGACATATTATCCCTTAGGCTAGGCGCACACTACCGCGACTCGGTTGATAGGGTTGTCTGTTAACACTTATTAGACTTATGAACTATAAATAAGCAAAAAAACATCGATACAAATAAATACTTTGTTGCAATACAAAGTTGCAATGCACACCAAACAAACAAATAACAGTTGAAGTTTGCAGAAAGATACACATTTATTAGAATTACCTATATTTTGTATGCGCCAGCGTAGGACGTCCACCCACAAGGTGGGCATACGACCTGGTAAAGGTTGCAGGAAGCCGCTCTGGAATCTGGATGCAGGCCGCTTCCAACCAGCCAATCAGAAAGACACTGGAGGCCTATGTTAGCAGTGGCTGAAATGGTATTAAAAAAACCGGCCAAGTGCGAGTCGGACTCGCGCACGAAGGGTTCCGCGCCATAATCTTTAAAACCGAGCAAAAAAGTCACGTTTGTTGTATGGGAGCCCCTTAAATATTAATTTTATTCTGGTTTTTAGTATTTGTTATTATAGCGGCAACAGAAATACATCATCTGTGAAAATTTCAACTACTTATCTAACTATCACGGTTCGTGAGATACAGCCTGGTGACAGACAGACAGACAGACGGACAGTGGAGCCTTAGTAAAAGGGTCCCGTTTTACCCTTTGGGTACGGAACCTTAAAAAATACCTCATTATGTTGCACGATAATAAATAGTATTACTTAGCGTTTCCCAACACACCGTGACCGAATAAAACATCTAGCCAATTTAGAAAAGATCGTTTTCTGAACTAGCCCAAACCGGGAATGAAACCCGGGAACCGGGAATAATTAATAACGTCGTCATGATGTGTCTGCTGCTCGTGTACCTACAGCCTTATATGAGGGTTGGCATAAGCTTCGAGATTGTTTAGGAATCGCGAAGCCCTTATATCAGCCGAGGAGATTAAATTATTGTACGTCTGTTCTGAGCAGCGCTAATGGGAGATACAGACGATTGCTCATACCGGGTGACGGTGTAAAGCTCAAGAAAAGGCAGTTGAATTGTAATTGGATGACAAATTGGATTTTCATGTTTGTTTTCGCTTTTTTGAGTTTAAGTATCACTGACGACCATTTGTAACTCTGAAATTTGTAAAATGTATATCATGGATGATATACAGTTTTTTTCAAAATGGACACAGATCGTTTTTGAGTATTTATTTCTAAAAGTATTGGCGTAGTTTTGGGTACTTATCTACTTTTAAACTTAGATTGTTTCGAAATTGTTTTACAATTTGTGGTTACCCTATTCTGGTACGTCAATTTTGTAAGGAATTCCGTTAGTATTTTGAGGCACGTTTCTATTTTCTTCTTTCTAAATTTAGACTTGTTTTAATTAAATGTTTGTAAAGCAGTTTTACAAATAGATTTTAAAGTAAAACTGTTAAAAAATCGAACTAAATAATTTGAAGAAAAATATTTATTTTTTAATTTTGTAGTTAAATCTTGCGTCTTAATTATTTAATGCTGTCTTTATTCGTCGAATTCAAATCAAATTAGTTTCTCTATTATATTTAGCTCTATTGGCACGGTTTGATTGTCTTAGTCCCAAATTAGAATAGATTAACTGTCTAGCCAATTTAAAAAGCAAACATTTCATATTTTATTTTTGTTTTTGATAAGAATGAAAATTACTTATTTCGAAACGAGAGTTAGTTGTTTCACAGAATCACAGATATCTTTTAGTGATTTCTTGAGTTTGTTGTGATGTGAAGGGTTGGGTGAAGGCAAAAATAATGATATATCTTGTTGAAATAAATTGGTTTTATTGAGTATCTCACACAGTTACAACAGCAGGCGAACATTGAGGCAGAGAGAACAGATCACAGATCTGACATAGAGAAGTAAAAAAAATAGATATAGTCACTACACGTCTATCAGATTAGCCATTTGTTTGTTACACCAACGGAAGTGCCTGGAAGACTAAATTTAAAATTACTTTTATGACTAGACTAAGTTATATTTTGAAACGATATAAGTGCTATTATATTAGGAGGCCCTATATACTAAATTACTATGTATAATGATCGCGTGTCGTTATCGTATTTACGTTACCACACAAGATAAATGCTTATTTGCAAATGTTATTTTTTTCCTTTCTAATAACGTGTGCGTGACAACCCTAGTGGCGTTATGTCAATTTGCCAAGGAATTTCTCGGCATTCCCGCGGCCCTACAAAAGTTGAATTGGCGTAAGCTCACATGGCGCCCTAATTGGATGCCAGACATTTTCAATAAGAAGGACGAATTACAACGTTTATGCAACGACATTTTCGACAATCTGAATAAAATGTGTGCAGTCTATGTCTTTGGAAAAAAAAACTGAGGCATTTACTTTGCTTTGTGCTTAGAGCTAAGCTACGTGCGAGGTGACCTGCGTTACCTAAACAATGCAAAGTTTAAACTTACTATATTTACCAAAACATACAAGTGCGTAAGTAAGTAACTAAGAAAGTATCTATTACTTACATACAACTAGCGACACGGATGTTGAAAGCAGGGCGAAAGATGCGCAGACCATTACGATTACGTGATTGGCTAGTAGTGCGACGCGCCTGCACCGCCGGCCGTGATTGGTTGTTAGCTGCACACGCGTCCCTGATGATGCGCAAAGCGATCCTCATCTTTCCCCAGCGCTTGAACTTTTTTTCGTACAACTTCGTGCAACTTATTTTTTTTTTGGCAGCTTTTCAAATGTTTTTTTATTTATTCTTCTATTCGGGGTGGAGACAAATCCAAAAAATTATAAACCATGAAAATCGGTCCAGCCGTTCTTGAGTTATAAGTTTTGTAACAAACCCGTAATAACAGAAAACGCCGAAGACGGGGATAGAAGTGTTGTGAGGTATGTACCGATTAACGGTGTACAAAAGGTTTCGCTTTTCGATGTAGACCATAAACCAGAATTTTGATAATTTTGTCATCCGTAGGAGGCCGAAGGAGGCCATCTTTGAGGTCCTGAGATCAATTCCCGGTCGGGTCAATATAGAAAACGAACTTTTCTATAATGTCTCGGGTCTGGGTGTTGTGGTACGTCGTTGTTTTTGATTTCTATAACACAAATGCTTTAGCTACTTACCTTAGGATCAGAGCAATGTATGAGATGTTGGCCGATATTTATTTAATATTTATCTACTTCTTGGGACAGCAGATAAAATTGGCTTTGTATGTCTGCTTGTGTACTTGGTAACTAAGCTACGCAACTTACCAAACCCTCCTAATTACTTTCTGATAAATTTGGGGCCCATAAGTTGCTAGTTTCGTTATTCCTAGAACTCCGGCAGTTCATAATTGTTTGATCGAATTTAAAACTTTTGATTAGTTTTACATCAACGTCTCACACACAATTTCGGATCTGTTAACTCATCACAGTTACAAGATATAAAAACCCCTGATACACCTAAAGTAGACATACATCAGAGTGAATCAATATAATTTCCGCATTGCCCTTTAGGCAAGGAACTCTAAACGGTTTCACTATTTATTATTTGATATTTAATCAATTTGATATTGAATTATTATCTAGTGGACTTCATCCCTAAATACCATTACGAATACCATTTCTAATGTAAAATTAATTGTCGAAACAATTAGTAGTTTCTACTCAATGCATAATTAAAAACCATTCTATTAAATCCATCCTTTCTTTATATCTCCGGACAGAACAGCCAAGTCAATCGGATTATTCGAATGATCTATTAAAATAATAAATGATAGAAAAATCTTCGTTGCACACGATAAAAAAAAATTACAGATATGTCTCAAAGCTATTCAATGTTTTATACTGATGCGAGTTGTTATCCTTGATCTAGAGACGGCAACACCATATTCAGCTCTCAGTTGACAGTTTGACACGGTACTGTACATGACATGACATTAGGTAATAGTCATCATTCATCTTCATCATTCGCCTGCCCTGTTCCCAGGCTATCTGGGGTGGGCGCAGTATGTTTTCTTCTTCCATGCAATTCGGTCACTTGTCATCGAGTCATTCACTCCTATCTCAGATATCGGTCCTCACACAATCCATCCATTTCTTCTTAGTCATCCTCTACCCCTTCATCTATCAACACGCATACCTATCACTCTCCTCGTTACAATATGCCCCTCTTCCCTTCTTACCAATAATAATATAACACCTAAAAAAAATCTACCGCATCAGGTAGGAATAAAAATACATTAGGTAGTCCATTGTGTACTGTATATGCTACGTCCATATGCCAAGTTGGGACTATCTATGTACTCCACTGTAATAGATGTTCTTATTTCGGTTGATTGTAAGTATTGTATCATTCAAGTGGCATCTTACTTGTAATATTTGTGACATAAATGTTGAATTTACTCAGCCTTTTCATTTTTATACGTGTATTTCATTTTGTTCCTTTGACTATAAGTCTAACTGTGATACTGACTCTTTTGGGCTGTGCGTTTGGTCTAGTTCTGAAGACCTGAGCATTTAAGTGTTTTATTATGAATGTTAACGACGCTATTAGTCATCGTTTCTAGGGCGTCTTAATTGCAATTATTTTACCACTTTTAATTAATAAACATTAATGGCATGGCTCTAAAGATATAAGACGGGCAGCAGCGTCTCCTCTCCACCATTGGCCAAACTGCGATCACCAACCCGCCTGCCAAGCGTGGCGATTATGGCAAAATCCTTTTGGAGAGGCCTGTGTCCAGCAGTGGACTATAGGCTGGTGATGATGATGAATAAAGATATTTCAGTTGAAAGATTTATAAGGTCATACTTAAAATATGGCTGTACATAGTTTAGTTTTAAATGTTCATGATTAGTTTACAGTTCAAAGATCCACCTTTTTCCGATCTAAGGTCCTTAAAATTACGTAATTAAGGCTGAATATTGCGATTATTTCGAACATGACCCGAAATCCTAACCCGGTCGCGGGTTAAGTTAGGAACTTGAAAAACAATGTTCCGAACGTAACCCTCTTCCTTACCTGCCCCGACGTATCGTTCTAGGCGGTCAGTATGAAGAGGGTTACTTTCGGAACTTTTTTTTTTTTCAAGTTCCTAACCTAACCCGCGACCGGGTTAGGATTTCGGGTCAGGTTCGGAATAATCGGATTATTGAGTGGATTAAAGGACTGTCTAACATCCTTTATAGACCCAGTACATATTTTGTATTATTTTCTAAATTCTATGGAAATCATTATTATAATTTTCTTTACGCTTTGGTTCATTTTCATTCAAGCAAAAGCTGGTCATTCTAAATATCTTTTCTATAGTACTCTCCCGTTTTACTACAGCGAAAGTGCACTATAAACCGTACTAATATATTTTGGAGTTTTATTAGTCATTTCCATTCCATGCGGCCAGCCCTGGAACTCTTCCAGATTTTAGGAATCTGGAACGGGGATGGCTTTTCTTAAATTGTCTAGACTGGAATGCCTTTTTCATTTTGTAACATTTTGATTGTTCTCCTTTGGGTGTCCTGCGGGAGTCATTTAAAATGGAATTGTAGAAAAATATGTTTTTACCCAATTTGGCCTGTCTGGCTGCCACATTGTTAGACAAAGACGCCGTACATCGGGGTGTTTTTATGAGAAAAAATTGTGATAGAGTGGGCCTTTGTAGATTTCAAATTTCTTGACGGTTAAAATTCAGAAAAAAATTACTTATAATCAAAAGTTCAAAACTATATGAATTGAGTAGATTGCCCCCGGCTTATATCCTACAATTTTAGTCTTATTTTCATTGCTTTCATCAACTTATTTCGTTAGTTAAAATCTGAAAAAGCAACTTACAATATTAAAAAAATAAGTACAATTAAGTTTTTGACAGACGTGAATAAGTGCTTGAATAAAAAAGTGCTTTAGTCAAAACAATTTAACTTATTGGCTGCTGAAAGATCACATCTACATATTCAACTGTTGATTTCTTTAGCTACATAATATTAACAGCGTTTTCTTATATACAGAGTGTCCCGTAAATAGCACGACAAACTGAAAAGGTAGATAGTTTGTGGTGTACATTAACAGATAAAAAAAAATACCCCAGTAAAAGTCTATCCGTTTTCGAGACAATCCTGCCTTTTATTTTAAGTAGAAAGTATGAGAATAATACTTTTTTCTCACAGATACTTAATGATATTTAACAAAATTGTTTTTGGATTTGCTAGATATACTATTCTAAAATAATTACAGAAAAAAAACGGAAGTATTTACTTGTTTGTACACACAGCAACAAAAAAACTGACCAAAAGTGGAATTTTCGAAAAAAAAAGGCAGTATTTTCTCGAAAACGGTTAGACTTTTATTGGGGTATTTTTTTACCTGTTAGAGTACACCACAAACTATCTACCTTTTCAGTTTGTCGTGCTATTTACGGGACACCCTGTATGTATATGTGCCTGGAGGAGGGCCTAATACAGAATTAATAATTTCATACAATGTAAACAGTTTATAAGCCATCGGATCGTTTTGCATAATAATATCCGAGATTAATATGTAAATTCATATACTTGCATACAATACTCATTTCCTGTACGGGATGTAATCACATATTCTAGCGTAGATCGTACAGATGCGTATAGTAAGATAACTGGGCTAATAATCCAACGATAAATAAAGCACCTGACGACCTCCGTAGCCGAGAGGCGAGCACGCCGGACTTGGCGACATCTCTGAGGTCCCGGGTTCGATTCCCGGTCGGGTCAAAGTAGAAAACGAACTTTTCTTTATTGGCTCAAGTCTGGGTGTTGTGTTACCGTCGATGTTTCTGATTTCTATAACACAAGCGCTTTATCTACTTACCTTAGGATCAGAGCAATGTACCTATGTGATGTTGTCCAATATGATAGCCAAATTGGCTCGGTTATCCGGATATTTCCTTTTAAAGGCAAATACTTTTAGGACTAACCTAGGTATTATTTTAGGATTCAGTCCCAATTCAGTAAACAAACCTTCTCGTTCGCCCGATGCCAATGTTGATATGTCATATTCGCTACGTAAATTTAAGTCCTCACTCATGGATTCATTTGATATTAAGAGATTGTAATAATTGTCAAGTCATTTTGTTCACTTTTATCTACTTCAAATTAATTAAGACCTAATTTAAGTATGTAAATGTGTGGTGTATGCTTTGTTGGTTGTCCTAAATTAAATAAATATAAAAAAGCAAGATGTTTAAAATATTCTTAAGTATTAGGCACGCCTGCCCACTGCTACTTTAGTCTTTAGTCGGGCTATATCAGCGAATTTTGTTCGTTTTTGGACGCAGGAAGCTTCCCCAGCCAATCTAGACGTCACTGGGGGAGGCCTATATGTTCAGCTGTGGACGTCCTATGGCTGAAATGATGATGATTAGCCGCCTAGCTGCACTTATACTGCACCTGTACTTTACGCACTTTCTTCTTATCAAACTAGTTGTTCATCATCAGCCCAATGCTGGACATAGGTGTCTCTCAACACTTCTTCCGATCCTCGCCTATTCTTTTTTTGGCCACATTCAGCAGCTTTGTTTAAAATTACTCTACCTTTTTGAAGAATACCTAGAATAAATAATTAATCTATATATTATACTTACTATAAATTTTGATGCATCAATAATATTAATGTTTATTTTTTTGTTTCAGGTAAGCTAGAATATAAGGTGTTTAAGAATCGAAATTTAATAAAAGTAAGGTATGTTTCTTTTTAATTCTTTTAAAATTTTTAACTGGTGCCCAAAACTTAAAATATGTTTCAAAAAAACAAAAGGCTTTAGAAAAACCAATAATATATTCAGTTTACTCCTGCGTCCCGGTTTGTACAGTCAGACGCGAAATCATTGTTTAAAAATATTTTAATAAACTCCCAAAACTGCACAATTTATCAAGCGGTCTAAAATCTACAAGCGATCTCTTCAAGATAACCTGATATCACCTATTTTAAATAATTAAAATGTAAAATTTTTGTCAATAATGTTAAAGTTGCAATATTCTATAGATTCTCTAAGAGACGTGAAGTTGGTGGGTTAGCTTGTGTGTAACTGTCATATTCCACGTTTTGGTCATCACTAGTACAACGCACTGATCAAAAGCTTTGTTCTTAGGCATTGTGGTGATGGCGACGAGAAGAAAGTCAACATTTGATAACTTCCACTGATATGGTTGAAAATGTTGGAATACTCACTCAAATAGAAATGCTCGTGTTCATCACACAGACCTACGGAATTCTAACCACTACACCAGATGGTCGTCGAAAATTAATAACTCTTTATTTTTTATTCCGACTGTACCAAACTAAGTCTGTTGCCAGGAGCCTAAGTCTCCTATTTATGGTATAACGCTACTTAGAATACAATGACATTGTTTAGCTTTGGGATTCTTTGTAAATATTAATAAAAATAATGTTTCATACTGTTTGATATCGGAGGAAGCTGCTGTTTACGTAAGATACTTATAAATTATTATTAGAATTGATATTGTGTTGCCTTTACTGGTTGCCAATAATGGTACAAATAGACTTTGTTAGATCACTACAGACAAAGATATTACTGAAGTTGAGCAACCAATACGGTGGTTAGAATTGGATGGGTGACCATTTTAGCCATTAGTGACAAATGAATAAGATGAGAATTGACAAGCCAAGTCAGAGGCCATTAAGCCCCAAGCACAAGGTCCGGGATACTCGCTTGTGATGACGTACGATCTTCATTCTTACTAAGAACCCATGCCTTTCTCTTTGTGTCTTTAAACTTGCACGAGGGATGATCAAACAGAGTGACACATAATAATGTAGAAGTTGCCAAGTGGTCCAAGTCCATCCAGAATTTTGTTGACACGACTAAAGACAAAGTAGAGTCCTTAAGACAAGCTTGCTTCTGGAGCTAGTAAAGGGGCTCGGTCTTGCTTTTTTGCGAAATGTACACATTTGGGTCGTGTTTGTAAAAATCTTACATCTCATCACATCACTAGCTACATTTATCTATACTTTGTCCCCTCGTGAATACCCGTAATATAATACTAAAGGCGGCTTGATTACATTTACAATAAGTTTGGTCACCTGCCGTGCAATTTGGGTTCTTAGAATCCTCCCCCATTGGGAAAGAGTATATTTGCCATCTGTTCGGTTTAGTATCGCGTTTAACCGTCTAATGCTGTTAGGGTGACCAAACGTTTGGATAAAAAATTACTACCAATTATTTTTGTATTGACGGTATTTCAGTAAGTTACCACTATTCCGTCTTAGAGTACGCAGAGATCCCCATCGGCTTAATCTAAAAGAAAATCCTAAGTCTTCGAAATTCAATAAAAGTTGCCTAGTAGACATGAGCCCGATATATCAAAACGTATCTAATATCGGCTATCAGTTCAATATCATATCGTATCGATATACGATTTTACGTAACCGATATTTCAAAAACTATAATATCAACACAAAACTAAAAACTGTATATCGAAAAACTGCAACGAAACAACTCATATCGCCGAAACTATTCATAACCGAACGTACTATCGATCGATATCCTTGTTCAGTTGATATTCGCTTCATCTCTTTCTAAGTCGGTATGCTTACATTGGAGTAAAAGAAATGACGCGGTTATTCAGATATTGTGGCGTGACGAGAAGGCGATTTCCGCTCTTATTTGCTAGCAATAAGAGTCAATTTATCTTGTATCGATTATTTTGAAGATATTTCTCAGCGTTTTTCTATGCGCAAGCAAATTTGTTACTTTGCCGTAACTGAATAACCGTATCGTATATCTGCTCTTAGTTAGCAAACCGACTACAACTAGGCAATATCGATATCTGAGCCGTAACTGAATAAACCGTATAACCATCATAACTGAATAAACAGTAGGTATATCGTATCGATATGTGATATCGGATATCATATCCGATATTGTAACTCCATATCGGTTACATATCGGTTACTGTAAAATATCGAAAACGCCCATGTCTATTGCCTAGCAATGTGCGTAAAAATTTACAATCATATACCGAACGACATCAAAAATTATAATTTACCAGTACTTAAAAGACATTTGTTCCGCTGGCTGAACTACCATAATTTATATAGTCTCGAGGACTTTTTCAATTTTAAAAAACGAATTTAGGTTAAGGTCTTTCAACACTGACTCGTTAATTTGTATAGTAGTTCATAATATAATGAAATTCGGACATGAGCATTTGACATTGTATTTATTGTTATTTATCATTTTTAATTGTACCCTGACATTTGCATGCTAATTTGTGTAGCCCAAATATGTGATTCTTTTATTGTAAGTTAACACCTTGTAATACCATGTTTGACGCAAATAAATGATTGATTGATTGATTGACTGCAATAGTATCGATGACGCGAGTTCTTTAAGTGTTTGAGATACTGAAGTCATTGTAAGAAACTGATTTATGACAGTGTTTTTTTGTTCAGTAATGGTTGTTATATTGAAAAGCGCAATTTAATTGTATTTTTTTAGATCTTTCCTACAAGAAGTTAAAGTCTATTTTCCTACAACACAATGCATATAGAAGCTAGATAGCTAAAAACAAAGAGTATTGCACACCAAACGAAGAAGTTCCAGTTGATATTTACAGAAAGATGTACAATTTAGGCTATCTTCCAGACAACCTTTAGGCAAAGGACAACTATAAAAAAATATTTTTATATTATTTACTTATTGGATATTTTGGTGAGTAAATTAAAACTTAAGTGTATTAGGTATTTAGTTCAGCGTGTACAATTGCAATAAATTGTTACGTTACATTGACAGTTGTCCAACAAATGTCCGAGTATTCAGACCAAACTAAAGGAAAAGCACACAGAGAAAACCGAATCCCTGGTCACCTTAGCACCCGTGTCACTTTCCACTCGACCGCTCAAAGAACGCTCCGACTACAATCGAAGCACTACAACGACGAATTGAATTTCCCGAGAAAAATTAAGGTCAAGTGTCATCCGGAAATAACCGGAACGAACCGGTTTTCGACAGATGAAAAGCAACTTTATTGTCTACGGAACCGAGTTTCAAGTTTAAACTTTATAATCTGAGTGGGTATCTACATAGCAGAATACAAAGTCGCTGTCTGTCTGTTCGGTTAGATCTTTAAAACTACTCGTAAGCAACGGGTTTTGATGCGGCTTTCATCAATAGACATATGAGAAGGGTTTATATATTATACCTATGAATAAACTTAAGGACAACGAACGAAGTCCAAGGAAAAAGCTAGTACTCTTTAACTAATTGACACAGAATTCCATAATACCTACTAGGTATATTGTTTGTAGTTTTCCTAAAATGATTTTATAAGTTAAAATCTTTTATGAAAGGTTTTCGATACAAAATCTTTTCTAAACTTTGAACTGTAAGGTTACAAAGTTGAAAGCGAATTTGTTAGAAAAAATAACAGTTTAGAAGACTTACAAATTCTAAGAAGTAGTGGGATTTGTTCGACTTATCGGAAAACTTCTACGCTCAGTAAATTGAGGTAGCAACGACTTTGTTAACAGTAATATGTATGAGTTAAAGATTGAGATTGCTAAAAAGCATTTGGATCATTAGCTAGTAGAACTATAATAATAAACATCAATTCTATTTTAAAACTTGTTTTTTATTAACCTAAAATAATAATTGTAACCGTTTAAAATCAATGTTTTAGGGTTCCGTATCCAAAAGGTTTCCTTTGACCTTGTTACTCTGGCTGCGTAGTTTATCTCTCCACTCGTCTTTCACAGGACTCGCAGGGCTCTTTGAACCATAATAAGCTGACACTTGAAATTAATTTAAATAAAAAACAGCTGAATCCATTGCCGATTTTTTAAATCAATTCCCTTGAAGACTACAAAGTCATTGACCCCTTGAAATCGGCCGTCGTGGCAATACGTCACGGATGGGGCCCGAATGCAAATCGCGCCGTAATCTGGATGACGAAGATCTCCGCAATTACGGGTTTACGTGGATGTCATTATGAGCGTAGTGAAAAAAAACTTTGTCATAAATGTAGAATGTAGTCTGTTCGCTGAAGCGAAAAAACTTGGGGTGTGACGTGTGAGTATAAGGACGATCTTAACTATATAGTAAATGGGACTACTACTTTCGCCGGTACACCGTCACTTGGTATAGCTTAGTAGTATTGAAAAGGCAATGTAGGATTATTGGGATCACATACGTATACAAAGAGAACCAACGAGACCCTATTTCAAAAATTACGCTCTCAGACTATCTCCTCTAGGTCTGCTACTTCGATCCGTAAAACAATGTCTATTGAAGATTTCCCAGTTAATGGGTTATTATAGCGAATAACCTAAATATCAAAAAGCTTATTTATGGAAAGTTTCTTAATTATAATTTGCATAGAAGAAGGTTTCATTACTAATAATGTGGCTTAAACATCACGTGGCTGCCACTCGAAAGGCATATCAAACTCTCGTACGCTTTTATCAAAAGCTATCGAGTAAAACTCAGAATAGGCACTCAGGCTGAGGCCTGAGCTGAGGCTCAAATGACTAATCAAATGTCCGTATACATGCGTACTTTGTATCCAATTTCTCGTGCCCTTATTTTACAATTTTATGTCACAGAATTTTGCAAGATATGTCAATAATTTAACTTACTTTAAATTACTTTTACAAGTCCTATTGTGACTGCAGACTGCAAATTGAAAACTTATGGCCCCTGATTATACGCTACACTATCTGCAGTTCATCCTGAACTTGTAATTTTAAGATTCATTGACGCGCGTAAGGTATTTTATCTTGAAAGACACAGAATGAATTCTTATTCCCATGATAAGATAATCGGGTGTTGCCCAAGTCCTAAGTATTCAAGTCTCATA
Source organism: Anania fuscalis (assembly GCA_950371115.1). NCBI lineage: Eukaryota > Metazoa > Arthropoda > Insecta > Lepidoptera > Crambidae > Anania > Anania fuscalis. The sequence continues at coordinate 13,074,981 of OX493344.1, forward strand.
GTCTTCCAAATCTGGATATCTGCCAAAAGAATGGAATAAAAAGTAGAATTATGAAAGTTCGATAAACTCGCTCCAAATACTAAATTAGGGCTAAGTGCAAAGCAGATGTTGGAATTTGGCACTAGTTTTTGCTGTTTCTTTTGCAATATTACTTTATGTCTAGCCTAGTAAGAAAACGCGAGCTGTACTGATATTTGCAATTTCCATGAGCCTGAAGCAAAAGGAGAATGGTGGACTTACGTACGTTGCTTTTGAATACAAACTATTTCTAGGCGGTGAAGGAAAGAACTACGTGAGGAAATCTGTATACTCAGATATCGCTGGTTTTGGAGGTAGGATAAGATCAGAAATAGCCTGATCTTGTCCTTGTCCAGGGTTACAGTCTGAAGGCTTAAGTCTTAATAGCTTTTAATAACTTCCCGCATTTACGATCATTATGGTCAAGCGTAGCCTGAGTAACATGGACGTAGAAGAAAACTAAGAAAATGTACTGTAAAACTTGTTTGCATAAACTGTATTGTTAGTACTCAGTACGTAATCAGAGGTAGTAGTGATCGTCTTGTCTGCGTTAGTAATCTGAATTCTATCATTTGAAATTCTTTTAAAAAATGTAGTTAGTAGTGTTGTTTTAATAAAAAATAGGCGAAAGGTCATTCTTTAAGTCGAAAGTGCGTTCCCCGTCCCTTAATTTACGTGCCCTACACATTCCATAACACCTATATTACATATTTTTGTAACATCTACTTGTATGTAATACTATAATTTTGCAATTAATTATTTAATCATTGATTCCGTGTATAAAGTAATCGAATCGTCAATGTGCTATGTATTGATTCCATGGAAGTAATCTTATCGTCTATATTCTAACTATTGATTTCATGAAAGTAATCGTATCGTCAACGTACAAAATGGTGTAGCTTTAAATCGATTCTGCAGCGAAATTAACACAGGTCTGGAACAGAACGCGTCGCGGCGATATATCACCGGTAGGGGGCGCATGCAAATCGCTTGTCTGTCTGCGAGATTTAGTCTGGAACTTTCCATTTTCAGCCTTACGTGCTGGCTAAGTTCTGTACGATGATATCATGATCTATGCGCGGTGTTTAAATATTCTTATGTTACCTTCTTCTTCCTTTTGTAAATAATTTTTAGGTGGTCATCTTTCGTTTCTTTTGTATATTTCGCGGGATTGGTTTTTAAATGGTCACAATTTGTTTCCTTTTTTGGGATTTTTCGAGTTGGGTGGAAATCAATTTCTTCGAGACGTATTCTTTGGATATGGCTGAACCTTGATGAAATTTTGAGATTCTGTTGTTATAAACATAAATATTGAGATGTTCAATACTTAGAGCATCTCTCTAAGGTTCAATATGACGAGTGATAGTTGTTTTTACTGTCGGGTTTCAAGTCATTTATTTTAGTCTGCAAAAAAGTATAGTTACAAAGTAGGTAGATAATAATTTCATAAGGGCAATTGACTGTTAGGTATCGATTAATGTAAGGCAGATTTTGCTTAATGCTACAAAGATTGCTTAACTAAATATAGGACTTATTTCACAAGCTTAAGTACTTATCAAAGCGCCGCTATTGAAAACAACTGTATTACACCAAATGGCATTCTTCTACAACAGCCATAGTTCATACACAGTTAGTCAGCTTGACCCTCTTTAAGAGCTATCTACTGAGCACAGTATTATTTCGAGCGTGCACTACATCACATTATTCGCGTGTACTGCGGTTATAAGATCATAAACTGCCCACCGAAGCAGCATTATCCGACCATAATCGTCTATCAAACTGGGCATAGAGAAGGTAGAACAGCTGACCCAGTTTAGAGTAACGGTGCCTTGGATCGTAGTAATTTAAGACGAAAACGGTCAAACTACAGGCGTCAGAATACCTTATTTTAGCACATGTAATATATGGTTTTCTAGCTAAGTATTTCGTTACTACACTAATCACAAGAATTCTTTACCTGTATTCAATGCAGCAGTGGACTTCTAACCGCTGGTGTCTATGATACTCTTTAATCGTACTTGTGTCATTGTTGGGAACGTAACAACACACGACGTCATCCCGAGATCTTCGCGACCGCGCTCGGACACTCACCCTGGGACACCCATCATCGCCGGTTGACATTCGCGTATTTCTTATTTTTAATTTTCTTATTATTGTAAATAAGGCGGCGAGAATAACAGCACCTATTTATTAAACAGTGCACTAGTTTCATTTCTTACAGTTATACTTTTAACACTTACTTGCTCCACTGGCAGCTTTCAACTGCCTTTATCGGACCCTGTCGGACAAAGGCCTCTACCATGCAGATCTTCCACATCCACACTGCCGAACTAGAATACAGACCACAACAGTTCATTGTTTTAAATGGATCTTTATTGATAACATCATGACATCATCATCATCTTCGTCGGCCACTGCTGAACATAGGCCGCCCCCAGTGACTTCTAGATTGGCCGGTTGGAAGTGGCTTGATTTGGTATGGAGGCCACGTACCGGCAAGCCGTCTATCCACAAGGCGGACAGCCGACCTGTGGCAGGAACAACAAACAAAAAAGTGTCAATACACCGTTCTCCTTTGGTATGGCTGTTTTTGTTTTACTATTGCTTAACAATACCGATGTAAATCGGCTTTGTCTACCCGGCCAGTCGTGGCCGTCGGCCAGTTAATGCCTATTAGATTATCCGTTGACACAGCGAGGCTTTGGGTCTGCGCGATTAACTATTAATTTCGAGTATGAATATCCACTGACTTGAGAGTTTGGTTAAACTAAACATATACAATCGAGAAGAATTTGATGCGGGGTACAACAGAAGAGGCTTGTAGAAGAGATGTTTCTGTTGCACCTAGTGATAAAAGCAATTCAACTTTATTGCCAAATAGCAATTATTCGATTGGAGATGAGTTGGGCGGAGAAATCACACGTAAAGCCATTTATGAGAGCGTTAACGTAATCTGCTTGCTTTCAGCATTTGTGACGTTTATTAAATGAAGTTAAACAAAACTTTATATAGAGGATGCTGGAAGCTGGTATTATTTTTTCTTCAAAGAAAAATAATATCAGCTTCGTAAAATACATTTGAAGTTAAAACTACAAGAAAAGAAAATGATTCATCTCCCTAGTCTGATTCAAACACTAATTTTAGAGTTTGATAAGTCTTCTTAGTTGTATTCTTGTGTCTAATGATTGTAACAAACGCTCTCTAGGTTGTTCTGACTTCTGTTCTCTAGTAGGCGCCTGTACGCTGGTTTTAGATAAATAAGACAACTATTCGTATTAATAACAATAACGTTAAAAAGATGAAACTACAAGAAAAATAATGATTCATCTTCCTAGTCTGATCCTAACACTAATTTTAGAGTCTGATAAGTCTACTTTACTTCTTGTGTCTGAAGATCGTAACAAACGCTCTCTAGGTTGTTCTGTATTCTGCTAGGCGCCTGTATGCCTGCCTGTACGCTGGTTTTGGCATGTTTCTCCTTCCTTATCTATAGGCTTGGTGAACAAATAGATGGGATAACTATTGATAATAATAACTTTCTTAACGGTGACAAAATCGATGACTGTCACATTGCGCGGCATTATTGAGATCCAAGCCAATTTACGTCAGAAAAAGTCCATTAGCTACACAAACGAACTAGTACGGACTTTTATTGTAAAAACTTTCCCATTTAGCCCAAAGGTGCTTTATATAAATGAGTAACCTGTAAAGGCTCGTATAGACGTAATGGACAGCCATCGTTTGAATGTCGTGTTGTTTTGAACACACTTTTCAACTTCACTTTAACCTAACTAATCTTGTTAACAGACCAGCTTATGAATGATGGGCTTGAAGATTGGCAGAAGCTATAATTTATTGTCTTATCGTATAGAAAAGTTATCATTGTTTCTAATAATTGAGTTTTTTTTTCAAACCGTTGCTTTTTTTCAAATCATTTTAATAAAATTGACACTAGCTAGTCGGGCTCGGATTTTACTGAAGAAAATCAAATTTTTATACTTTTGAATTTTTAACAAAAAGTGTGCAATTACACCTCATAAAATCAGAGATAATTTGCTTAACCAAAATACAGTATAAGTCAAAAGAAAAACATTTAAATTATTGACTGCTTTAGTTATGGATTTTGAGTATTGTTGCAAAAATAATCCATGTAAAGTTAGAAACAAGGTTTAAAATGCTGTACGTGACCAGACAAAGGAGAGACATTTCGGCTATGTGAAATGTTGCGACAAAGTCTATGAAAGCCTTAACGAAACCGCCAGAAACATCGCTCCAAATAAGCAACTAGGTCTTCAGCAGTAACGGATTAACTTATAGCTCTAAGCTTGAAGTTACTCGTAGCTCGTTACACTTTTGCATTCTTGCGAACTTTGGGGCTGCCAGTTAAAAGGAATTTCGAGTTGTATGCAGAAGTTATATGTTTGGAAATAATTGTGGGATACGCATTGCTATGGTTTATGTAACTTGTTAATTGCCATTAAGTGGGGTAGTCAGAAACTAATTAATTGGCGCTTGAAGATCTGGCGAACGCTCTGCAAATGCGGGGCAATAAGACCACGGAGATATACAAATAAAGATTTCATTTTATTTCACGCCTTGGCAATTGTAGTGTAGGACGCCCCCAGGTTGATAAACCGGCGACCTGAAGATGATAGCTGGCAGTGGCGGGATGAAAATAACCCACAAATTGTTCCGAAGCAGTGGTAAGGAAAAAAAAATGGGACGTGTACAATTTACAGAAATAAATGATTTTAAATTTTAAATAGCCGGAGACCATGCTCTTTGGGCTCCTCTACAGGCTTTCCAGCGGTTGACTGCAGTAGGCTGACGTGATGATCATGATGCGCGGCATGCGGGCTCACGCATTTTAAAACACCAAGAACAAACTTGGTGTTGGAGTTTAAACACCCACTTTTTCTATGTGCCAAATCTAAAGACAAACACATCCTATTTGTATGGGAAAGTGAGTTTTTCCTTACTGTTAGTGATTTACACAGCAAACTCTCAGAAGATGCTTTAACTCTAAGTATTCTCACAAACGTCTTGAACACATTATGTCAAGAAACTTCCTCCTAACTTATTATGTGTTAGCATAAAGTTTCATACTCGAGACATGAGAAATGTACTCTAAACATTAAACCCAGCAAACTTTATTAGATCATCCATCTTGGACTTCTGGTTCATGTTCTCCAATGTCAAGTTAGTCATCATCATTTCAGTCACTGGACGTCCTCTGCTTAACATAGGCCTCCCCCAGTGTCTTCCAGATTGCCCGGTTGGAACCAGCCTGCATCCAGTGGCTTCCTGCAACCTTTACCAGGTCGTCTGTCCACCTTGTGGGTGGATGTCCCACGCTGCGCCGGTACGTGGCCTCAATTCCAGAACCTTTCTGCCCCATCGGCCGTCAGTTCTACGTGCTATGTGCCCCGCTCACTGCCACTGTCATTACACTGTTTAAGAAAAAAACAAGTCAATTCTCATGTAGTGCTGATGGCGTTGACAGTCGTGGTGATGACAGTATACTAATACTTGAGTGTAAGTGATGAAAGAAGAAAAGCGAGCCGTTGATAGACATGCATCCACGACATAAAATCATGACGACCTCGAGAGGCGAGCAAGTCGGACTTTAAATGGCGTCGCCATCTCTGAGGTTCTGGGTTCGATCCCCGGTCGGGTCAATGTAGAAAACGAACTTTTCTATATTGGCTCGGGTCTGGGTGTTGTGGTACCGTCGTTGTTTTTGATTTCTATAACACAAGTGCTTTCGCTACTTACCTTAGGATCAGAGCAATGTATTTTATGTTGTCCAATTTTAGGTAATATTAAAAAAAATACTTCTTGATAAATAAGGAAATAGAGTTTTTATTTAGGCTCTCACTGAGACTAAACAAGTTACAATCATAAGGTATACTATAATAAACTAATTTAAGCTTAATAAATCAACTATATTCTTAAGGCTCATTTATCACAAAACCTACTATATTTTAATATAAAGCACCGCATGTCCACGCGTATTCATTGAAATCTTAAATATATTACATTTCCGATTGCTGTTCAGGAAATGTTATAATTTTCTAGGAAATGTGTCTAATATAATTTACATCACAGATATCCGGGTGATTTTAGGAATTATATACAATTCCTAGGAATTGTATACAATGACGAATTTCATACATTTCCTGTAACACATACAAAACAAACAGAATAGTGATACGAGTATCAAGTTAAAGCGCCTCGGATTTCGCTTCGTTTCGGTCCGCTCTTTGTTAAGTGTAAGCAAAGCCAGACACACCAAATAAGAAGGAAGATGCTAAGCACAGATTAAGTTTAGTTAAGTAGAACTAAAGTAGAGGAAGCTATGTTCGGTAGGCTTACCTTATACGTATGCAGAGTGGCACAAAATTTTATAAAAACTTGATTTTTTGAGATTGTATCCAACCAATACCATACGCGATACCAACCAAGACCATATACGATAAAAATCGTATTAACTAGATTTCGACGCCATCAGGGGGCCTAGCACACAAGTGCATCTTTCGTTCGGTTGTATAAACCTAACAAATTAAAATGGCTAGTCTCATGTGTTAATGCTTTGATAAAATATGACCAACCCACACTAGCCGTGTAAGAAACCCGACCGATTTCAATTGTTCATAAATTGTCAAATCTTTGGGGAATGGATGTTTTAATTTAATCGAATAATACGATCGACCGAACGATGCGCTTTAACTTTTTTGTATTGAATGCAATAAAGAGTATCTATCTATCTAGTATAGATAATAATCGTGATGTTATATGAATGTATTCTTATATTTATCAACCGAACTTAACATTTGGGATTATCCTCATTTGATGATAAGTGATGGATAGTGAAGTGTAAGTTGGTTTTATCTCTGGGCCCTAACCATGAACTGTTAAAACAATCACAAATCTGTCAAACATTATCATTTCTGTCAAATTTTGTATAAAATGACGTACCAAAATTGACAGATTTGACAACTTTGAGATTGTTTTAAGAGTTCATGGTTATGGCCCTGGACTTTTTCTTGATATTAACTCTTGCTTTAGGCATCCTTTATGCTTTGCTAGCTGGCCCGGCTAGCCCGCTTTAGTTCATTCAATTTACCCGACAAGAACATTTAACTGGGATAAAAACCATTCTATATGTTATTCCAGGAGGTAACCATGAACTCGTAAAACAATCTTAAATCTGTCAAATCTTGTCAAATCTGACAAATTTCGTACGCAATGACGTACAAAATTGAGATTGTTTTAAGAGTTCATGGTTACCGCGCTGATCATATTCTACGCGTATACATATGTGAGCAAAATTTCTCCCAAAACCGCCATGTCATTTACTCTGTAAGCACCTATTTAGCAACCCTACCGTTTGAAACTGCTCTAGTTCAGTAGAACAAGTTAGCTCGTTACTTTCGGGTGCATTCTGGGTGCGTCAACTCATTGCGTCTACTTAATCACAACTTAGACGCTGCAATCAGGACTTATTCAGTTTAGTTCTCGTCGAGTTTGTGTTTTGAGTTGCCACTTAAGATGTTGGAAACTAGAAACTAGACAACAAAAACACCTGGATCTACAAAAATACAGACTACGCTGTTTATTTCTCTAGTGTTTATTTATCTTTTTAGATATAAAAACCCAATGCTTCCTTAGCCGTATCAATCGTTTTTGTGATCATCATCATCATCATCATCTAGGCACCAGTTGCTAGATATTAACGGCTCTCTGCCTTAACGACCTCCATAGCCGAGATGCGAGCACGCTGGACTATTTGGCGTCGCCATCTCTAGGTTCCGGGTTCGGTCCCGGTCGGGTCAATGTAGAAAACCAACTTTTCTATATTGTCTCCGGTCTGGAAGTTGTGGGAACGTCGTTGTTTCTGATTTCTATAACACAAGTGCTTTAGCTACTTACTTTAGGATCAGAGCAATGTATGTGATGTTGTCCAATATATATTATTATATGCTATAAGCATCTAACGGGTATACCCTTAAACAAGTCATCAGTCTATCGGGTGAGAGTTTAGAAATTACGAATTAAAATATAATTAAAATCTAAATGTTTATTTTGTAATACAAGGAGCTTAGTCATTAAACAGGTTGTATAATTTATTCATCCCAACTGAAATTGAACATTTATTATGAAAAGGTCATTAAAAACTTCAAAATAGGGTGCCTGGAACACAATAGGTATTGATGTAGTAGGTTCGTTCATTATAAAGTCACAGGCTTCGCAAGGAATAAGAGTTGACAACTCAGTATTTCGAAAATGACCAATCTGAAACCATTCCAAAAATCAGAGTTTGTATTTTGTAATTTTTGGATGATCGATAATTTTAATCATTCGGAATTGTAAAGGTCAGATTCTATCAGGAGTTTATAATTAATTAAATACAGTAATAGATAGCATTATAAAACCACTAAGTTAAAACATAAGTTTGAGCTATCAGGATTTTATGATTTATGAAATAAAGGTAAAATATAAAGTGTTGACGTGTCGACGGGAAGATATGACGCAATTTCCCAAATGCTGCCCAGCCAAGCTGCACTCTTCTGGCGATTTCCCGCTCGAAGTTGTCTCTACCGAGCTGTAGTACTTGTCCAAGGTAGACGTTCTCTTGGACAACCTCGAGCGTAGTGCCCTCAACGGAAATTGGTTCCGGGATGACATGTTCGTTGAACATTACCTTTGTCTTGTCCAAATTCATCCCAAGCCCCACACGTCTCGAGGCAGCATTAAGACTGTTCAGCATTTTTTGCAAATCCTGCAGCGATTCTGCCATAATAACTATGTCATCGGCAAAGCGAAGATGCGTAAGATATTCGCCATTTACATTGATGCCCAGTCCGTTCCAATCCAGCGACTTGAACACATCCTCCAGTGCGTTGGTTATATCTTCACGTCGACACTGCCGCACCACTAAACTAAACTAACTAAGGTTATGTTTGAGCTATCAGGAGCTAACTAAACAGAGGTAAATATACAGTATTACGAGAACTTCATCATCATCATCATTTCACGATTCCACGTCCACTGCTAAACATAGGCCGGGAAACCGGGAGGCCTATGTTTAGCAGTGGACTATGTTTAGGTGGGAGTGACTTCCAGATCGGCCGGTTGGAAGCGTCCTGCATCCAGCGTCGTCCTGCAAACTTTACCAGGTCGTCTGCCCACCTTGTGGGTGGACGTCCCATGCTGCGCTTGCCGGTACGTGGCCTCCATTCCAGAACCTTTCTGCCCCATCGGCCTACTACGAGTACTTAAATAGGTTTTTTTACATAATCAATTTAAGTGGAGGTTTGTGCGCTTAAGCCCGGTTCCTATATCCGAGAAACGGTTGGTTTTGCTAACGGATGGTGGGAATTGTCAACTTGACATACTCAAAAGCGTTCCTATAAATGACGCTTCGTCAAATTTTATAGGAACGACTATAACGGCTCGTTACTTTTGACACCAATACGATCAGTTGCTGATGTACACTTACCCATAGTACAATATAGGAACCCGGTGTTAGTGAGGATAAATGAGCTTACTTATCTTCTTCCATTACGTAGGTTGTAATTAATTTTGTCGTGTCATTAATTTAGAAATAAAGTCAGAGTCATCGCCTGTCAATTTTCGTTTGCAAACTAAGGCTCGTTTAATTTAATTATGTTTTTTTAGCTCGCTAATCAAGTTTATGGACGGTAAAGAATATTCTAACTTCGTTTATTTATTTGATTCGTTAAACAAACGTAATAATTTATTATTGATCGTTATCAAAACGACATGGATTTTTAAATACTTAAAATCTTTTATTTTAGTATGCGTTAGCGATAGTTGTATTCTCCCTTCTCCCTTAGTAGTAAGTCCGTATCTCAACTTCTCTGGAACTCCAAGTAGCTTCCTGAAATTCCAGGAGATGGAATTTAAACCGAAAACTCATATGACTTGCTTGGCTTTAAAACAAAACATCAACGATAAGCACTTTCATATAATATTAGATTTTTCCATGGTAGAAAAAATTATTACAAAATTGACAGGTAATTTTTATGGCTAAAGACTACGAAGGCAGGTAGTAATCGCTGGTTATACCAGACCCTTCCCATTAAGAAATGGTGTAAAGCAAGTTGTTTTCTTGTAAGGATTTTTTATTAGGTAAGAAATTATCTTATACATGTCGTAGCCCGATCTTAAAATTAAACACTTCATGATGTGGCCGGCCATTTCATAAAATGATTGTATTTCATAAAACGGCCAAACAAAACTGGCTATATCGTTCAAAAGTCAACGTTTGATGATATGTCAATCAACGTTTGGCCATATCATTAAAATAGGTATAAATACGTTTACAAATTACTGGAATTCGTTTAATATTAATTTTGGGCAATAGATAAATAAAACATTATAAATATTTGTAATTTTAAAAGAAAACTAATAAATAAAAAGATTTTAAAAACCTAACTAACCTCTAAATTACGGGTCGAACTCCACAATAATTTGACGTTGCGCCTTTTTTCGAGTGACTTTAATAAAAACCACCTAGTTTGATGTCCTAACGATAATTCACTGCAATTTAATCTTCTATTTACACTTATTATTCACTTTCACAATTCACAAGAACAGAATAATAATTGTCCGCCGCCATGTTGTACCACAATAACAAAGCGACATCAGCGCCTCTACCGGTTGATAATATAACTGTTTTACGATATGACCTCCAACGTTTGGCCATTTCATGAAGTAGTCGGTCATATCGTCAAACGCTGACTGATTCATTGATCTGGCCTACCAACATCATGATGTGGCCAGCGGGTACTGTGCCGCATCATGAAAAACGACCATTTTATGAAATGGTTGGCCACATCATGAAGTGATTAATTCTAAGATCGGGCTACGACATAAATAAGTTGAACGACTACCACTCCTAAAATAACTGATCTATCTTAAGCGTTATTATTTTCTTTATAAGTTAGGGGGAGGGGGTGGCGATTGTGTGATTGATACAGGGTAACATTGCAAAGTAGTTTAGATCGTTTATATGGTAAATCGCTTTATTAGTTAATGATGAGTGGTCCCTGAAAATTTGGCACTACCTTGCAATGTAACCCTGTATATACAGCTTTCTAGTGCCAATAGTCTCCAAGCAAAACCTCGGACGGATGGACAGTCAGAAAGACGGACATGACAAACTATAAGGGTTCCTTCTGAGGACTACAAAACCCTTTAAAGTACTTGAAACAGAACTTACTGACTATTATCTTCATTCATTACTTATTAACGCTAGTACTGTTCGCACAAACATGGTGTTTAAAAAGGTTGTCAAGGATGAATCGATTCTGCGAACTGCTCGCGTGACACTAATAGCTGTTGCTGCGTGCTTATTACTTTCTTTTATCGCAAGTAGTCGCTTTGAAGTCGCTATTAAATCTTTATGGAAAAGTTAAGTTTTTTTCCTATCTATTGTATTAAATAATTTACTGTACTTTATAGGTTTTTTTTTCTCTATAGTAATAGTTTAAAATCAAAATCTCTATATTAGGCAAAAACCGTGGTGGTAAAAAAAAAAACATACGGCCTTACTACAAAAAGATAGACTAGGTTTAAACACTTGTCTAGAGATTAGTCAACCAATTAAAAATGTTTGTTAATATTATATCTCGAATGTCTGATGTGTCATCATTTCAAATTGGTTAAATAAATTTAAGACAGTGTTTAAGCCTTGTCTATCTTTTTTGTAGTAAGGCCGTAGGTTTTTTTAAAGTTGTTAGTTTAAGTTAAATATTCATACTAGTATTTAGTGAGTTCAAGCCCATGCAAGCTTTTTAATCTCATTCCGTTTTTGTATGTTTAAGCCATTTTTGCAGAATTTCTCTGAATTCAAATAAATAAAGAAGTTATTGATACGACGTTAAATCCTTGTTTAAGTCATACAGGCTTAAACAGCCTCTAGATCAAACCTGCGCTTATTTTTACTTATTGGTTAGTGATCTCGTGACCATCGGTTACTGTCATCTCACGTAATACGGCCATCGCTCGCACCTGCTATGATAATCGTGGACAAGCTGATAGCAACACCATAGCATGGGTTAAGGGCGTTTAGCAAATGATATACAGTAAACAGATTACAAGCGAAAAATATAAATTAAAAAAAAAGCGGTTTTATTCACAAATTTTGGCTAAGTGGAAAAATATCCGGTGGCCCAATTTTATAAGCAGGTATTGTCGTTTCAAATTATATACTATTTTCTATTTTTAATTACCGTATTTTCTAAAATTGGGTGTTTTGGCTCCAGCCCCGGGCATATAAACATCGTATCAACGAATATATTTTTTTATTTCGGGGCGAAAATTGGTGTGTGAAGCATATTATTATTGTTTAAATAAAGCAGTTTCAAGGACTAAAAAAAATGTTACAAAATTATTTTCTTTATAGTGATCTCGTTTGCATACTTTCCTTTGTCATAATGTCCTAGTTTCTGAGGCTAGTTTTAGGCTGCTTGCCAACTAAGTTGTTTAATGTTACTGACATACAAGTATAGGTATTACCTAGGCTCCATCGTTTTAGATTTTTTTAGACTTGAAGCTAATTGCAAGCAAAGTTAGCCGAGACCTACTTTTAACCTGCTAAAGCATAAAAGTATAGAGGCAGTTAGAATGGTCACCCATCTATTAACATGGGCTACTAAATAGTAACCAAAATTTTGCTATTTGTAAACAAAATGCTTGGGTTATGCACACTCCAACCCTGGTAATATCCTAAGACCCATACTGTCTTATTCAGAGTGCATTTACTAGTCCAGACTAACGTTAAACCACTGATATTTGTACGTTAAAACAGTGGTTTTACCTTAATCCCGGAATATCAAATGCACTCTGAATAAGACAGATAAAGAATTAACCTGCTTTAGTCCACTGCTGGGCATTTTCCTTTCCCAATGTACGCCACTGGGGGCTACTACGACAACGCATCGTTTATTCGGAAGTATTAACCCATCAAATTAAAAATAGCCATTCACTTGTAATAAAACCTTTGACATCGTGTGAACAATTGAAAATGGTCGTGTTTTTTACACGGCTAATTTGAGTTGGTCATATTTTGTTGAAGGATTGATACAAGGGAATGGTTATTTTTATTTGATAGGTTAATACGTCCGAATGAACGATAGGTATTCTTTTCCACCCGTTGCCAGCAGATTTGCGTATATATCATTCATCACTCCTGGTACTCCTAACATTTTGGTACACCTCAACACCATATTTTTTACTACGAGAAAATAAAAAAGAAAAACAAAAGAGTGACATCTCTATACAATATATTAGTAATATAGTATGGAAAAGTGATTTCGGGCTGCGCCCTACGCTGCGTTTACTAAATCGCGGTCTCCTCTCAAGAACACGTCTACTCAGTTATTGTTTCTATGCCAAATGTGGCTCGTCTACTCCTACTTCAGCGCAGCGCTGGACGTCCACCCATAGATAGACGAACTGGTAAAGGCTGCAGGAAGCCGCTAGATGCAGGCCGCTTCCAACCGGACAATCTGGAAGTCACCGAAGGAGGCCTAAGTTCAGCAGTAGACGTCCTGTGGCTGAAATGATGATGATGATGATTGCTACTTCAGTTTGTTTATAATAAATAGACAGAAGCCTGCAGATCCCGAGAATACTAGGTTGAACCAAAGACCAGAATAGTTTGTTTCTTATTTTCAGGATATATTCAGGGGTCTTAGACTGCCGCATCAGGATTATGTTCAAGATCATGTTTAGTTTTCAGATTTTTCCCTATACTTGTATGTCTTATGTATAAGACGGTTTTATTTGCCAAATTTCATAGTTCTAGGTCAACGAAAAATACCCTATAAATTTTGATTCCCTCAAGAGTGTCGTAAACGTTTTTTGCGGCATAAACGGCCGTATCTTTTTTTTACGTTAAACGTTAGAAGTTTAATTTTTCCACAGCTATAAGAGACTAGACCTGCCCCTCTAGCATGTGCAACAAAACACGATATGATATAGCGATTTAACGCATATTTTTTGTCGCCGGCACGGACATGCTTACTGTTTCAATAAAAGTTCAAGATGGCGGCTATGTTATCATATTTTTTAAGTAAATAGGCGATAAATCGCTATATCATATTGTGTTTTGTTGATCGTGCTAGAGGGGCTGGGTAAATCCTTTTAAATTCAACTCGATACCTACGCGTTTCCAAGATAAATGGTCTTGACAGACAGACGGACGGACAACAAAGTGATCCTATAAGGGTTCCGTTTTTTTCTTTTCAGTTACGGAACCCTAAAGAAAGACAAACATTTTCGTACAGTAATTTTTTTGATACCAAACAACATGTTGACGCAATTTCAACCCGACCGATCAAACAAGAACGTATTGACGTTTCCCAAACAAATGGTGTTTTTTCATTTCTACTCTCAAAGGAACTCGACTCAATTATGTGCTCTTAAAAGGAAATGTGAAGTGTTACAATGGAAAATGTAAGCCTCTAAGACTCTTATACGACGTTCTTTTGACGATGTTCCAAGATTTCCGAGTGTGGCTACTATCGCACCTAGTTACTCGTATATACATATATTCTTAGGCGCGGCGCAAACGTCGAAGACAAATTGATTGGTACAAAACAAAAAAGGAAAAAAATTTTTTTTTTGAGGTTGCTGAGTTATAGTTGTGGCTGATTAATGCTACAAGTCCTATTCTAGCAATTTAAAAATATGGGTAATATACTTACAAGGTAAAAATAATTAATTCTGGTTTTTCCATGGGAACAACATCATAATCGCAAAAAAACACCTTTATATACCAATTTCCAATATGCTGCAGCAGCCTGCAGGTCATGACCAGCTGAGAACATTGCAGTTAGCATGGGGAGGATTTATTTTTCATTTTTTATGATGGTCCAACAGAATAACTATTAGTATTTAAAAATTAGAATCACCCACCCTTTTGTATAGAAACAGGTTTTTTTACAACTCGTATACGTATAAAAAAAAGAGTTGAAATATAAGATTTTTAAATATTATTATTCACAATTATTTGACCGATATGAATGACGAAGACGAAACTCTACAAATACTAATTACTCAGCCGCAATTGTAATTTTAAACCCTAAAAGGTCTAAATTTAAAGTAATCCATTTTAATTGTATTACGTTTAATTAACGAGTCTCCGTCAATTTTATGTTATTAATTTGACTATAATTCTCCATACTATTATCTTTCTTAGAGATATTTTAGCCAAGACCAAAAAAAAATGCGGATAAAATATTTGGGCAGCCATGTTCCAGGAATAATAATTCCTGCAACGGTAAAAGTAAAAATTATTCCGGAACTAATTAAAGCATAAAATTAAAAGTATCTTCCGAAGTGAGAAAATCTTATTAAAACGTCCTCAAGGCGAGTTAAATTAAGTTTTTTTTTAGCTCCAGCGAAATGTGATATTATAATTTCAAAGAATTAGTTGACATAAAATGTAACGATCCACCTTCATACTTTTCGCGTTAGAAGCACTTTTGGAGAATCTGTTTAGTTAGATAATCATGAGCTATAAGAAATAATGAGAGAAACTAAAAAAGATTTGTCATTTAAAGCTGTCATTTTGAACGCCAGAAAGCAGACGTGATTTTTTATTCCATTTCAATTACGTTTTATATTCCTTTCTTCTTTCCGTTAAAAAATCTTGAAACTCAGCCAAGTTCATCATCTCAGCCTATTGCAGTCCACTGCTGGACGAAAGCAGAGCACGATCTGCTTTTTTCATCCATCCACTGCCAGCCATCTTTCTAAGGTCGTCGGTCTATCGAGCTGGTGGGTGTCCTACACTACGATTTCCTAGGCGTGGTCTCCACTCGAGAACCCGTTTACTCTACCTTTCATCGGTTTTGCGACAAATTTGTCAGGTTATTAAGCGTAATTTCTTCCCAGTATCATCTTAATATGATTTTCTTGCTTGTTTAAAAAAAAAACTTAATGTAATGCTTATTTATTTATTATTAAGTTGCTATGCCCTGCCAGGGTTACATGTTACGGGACTTATGAAAACGTAAAACATCTCTCCAACCACATGGGTGCAATAAAAAAATTGAATTTGAATTAATCTTTCTTCTCTATCTCTCCTAGTGCTTGCTACTGTGCCCGATCCTGGCCTTTTTTTTGTCCATCCACTAGTAGAGTACCAGCAGCTGCTAGTAGCTTTGTCATCGCTCAATCTTATCGAAGCACGCCCTACCATGCGTTTGCTATGTCGCGGTCTCCACAAAATTACAGTACCCGGCACCGAAGTTGAGCGCTAGGGCAAAGAGTGGGGATTGCTTTGCGCATCTTACGAGACGATCATCGTATGTGTCCATCCATCCATCAGCCGAAAGACGTCCACTGCTGGACATAGGCCTCCCCCAAGGATTTCCACAAAGATCGGTCTTGTGCCACCCGCATCCAGCGGCTTCCCGCGACCTTCACCAGATCGTCGGTCCACCTCATGGGGGGCCTACCAACACTACGCCTTCCAGCCCGCGGCCGCCAGTTAAGGACCTTCCTGCCCCAACGGCCTGATGGCCGGGGCACATTGCTAGAGAGCAATGTGCCCCGCCCACTGCCACTTAAGGTTTGCGATTCTGAGAGCTACGTCGGTGACTTTGGTTCGCCTCCAGATCGTCTCATTTCTGATTCGATCGCGAAGGGAAACTCCGAGCATAGCTCTCCTCATCGCCCTTTGAGTGACCTTGAGCTTTCTTATGAGGCCCATCGTTAGCGGCCACGACTCAGATCCGTATGTCATCGCTGGCAACACACATTGATTCCATACCTTGGTCTTGAGGCATTGCGGTAGTGTTTGTGAGGAGAAGATATTACGTAGCTTCGCTATCGTATGTGTGCGCGGAGCTAATAACGGATCCCAGCCGGCGGTGCAGGCGCGTCGCACGACTAGCCAATCACGTAGCGTAATGGTCTTCTGCGCATCTTTTACCCAGCGCTCAACTTCGGTGCTGCTAGTTGTACCACCCAATGCTTTAACATCACCAAGCAAAACCACGATAAAACTCATAGAACGTCTAATTTAGAGTCTTCTTTTGATATCTTCTAAGTCGGATAGACTTGGGTCTTATTTGGTACTACGTAATGACAAAGAGAGTAGTACGTCCAAAAATATAGCGTCTAAAAGAAGAAGATCAAGAAGTTGCCTCTTCCTGTGAGGACATTAACCTACAGACTTCTAAATAGAATCTTCATGTGATGCATAAGGGTTGAACCCAGAAGTCTAGTTTAAACGAATATCAACGAAACCTATGCGGTGTGTGTGTGTGTGTGTGAATATTATGTCAATGGATTAGGAACAAATTGTTTTTGGTGGTAGAAATAGACGGAATTGATGATCTCGCACTGAACTTAAGTGCTAGTACGCCATCTTTGCTTCATTTAATTTTCAGATTTCGAAAGAAATGCACTGCATACAAGTAAAGTTACCTTAGATTGTTAATGTTATTCAAAAAGCCTTAAACGCCTCAATTTGCGCTAATGGGAAGATACCCTTAGCAACATTACACCTCTAATTGTTCCTCGGACTTCGTTAGATTAAAGCAATTTGTTCTACGGAAACTCAGTTAAAACTTACCGAATCAGGGTCCTTGTAATTAAATGTTAGGAAGAAACTACCTAGGTTTTATTAGATCAGCCCAAGGGTCCAAGTTCCGAGTTATAGATGAGGTAAAGATTAACAAGGCTAGGTCAAAATGCCGCTAAATACAGTAGGTTTTAGACCGTGGGAAGGACCAGAGCAAGACATTTAGGACAGAAGATTGAGCTGGGTTCGGACAGTCTATAAAAGATTATGGATGTCTTCAGTTTATACTCTCTCTTATAACCCAGTGTGATCATTTATTGTGGCTTGCATCCTTGCATGTGGTGGCTTCCTCACCTTTATCAGGTCATCCGTGTCTCAGGCACGTGATAGTCCGACGCTGTAGTTGCTGACGCGTGGTTGTCATATGAGTAGTCATCTGTTTCGCATCCTAGCACTTCAGCTTGCTAATCTCTTGGGCTGTATCCAGGACAGTCGTTCTGTGAAGTTCGTGCGTTGAATAAATATTTCATAGTCAGTGATCGGATATTCGGATGCATATTTGCTTAAACTTCCGATTTTGACTATTATGGAAGCACTTTTTTACTGAAAAATCCCGTAATTCCGGGATTGACAAATTTAAATGCATAGAGTGAGATGAAATAAACCCAATTTTGAATCGTTGCAGTAACCGTGTTACAGTAACGGAGTTAGTTTTCTCTACTTTTATAAATATTTACATTCATTTATGTTTTTTGTATTTAACATACCACCCTGCCCATTGTCATACACCATACATACAGGCTACATACCATACATACAATAAATAAAGTAAATAAGATTAGTTTTACAATCTTAGGATCCTATTTTTAATTAAAATATCATATGAAGCCGCGTCCATAATATTTTAACTTTAGGTAAATATGCATCCGATTATCTAAATCATAATTATTAAACATTGTGCTGGCGGTGTCAAGCACAGGTGTTAATTATATCCACATACTTTCTGGGAATCAGTCTACCGTATTTACTTGATTGTGACTGTGATGTAACCTTCAAAGTTCCAAAGCTATTTCTGGGCCAAATTGTTGCGAAGGTATAATTTAACTTTTTTATTGTCTGAAGGAAGCGAACGAAAATGGCAGTTTTTTATAAACTGTTTTCATCAAACGCAGCCTACTTTCTTTGCAGGCGTCACAAACACCTACAAAACAGATTATACATAAAAAAGATTTCATTGAAAACTGACCGATTCAGACGAATATGCACAAAAACTGTCGAGAAACAAGACAAATTGCGTAACAAACATTTGGCAATGAACACGGGATCGCTTGCATGTTGAAAAACAATAATTTACTTTTTTGTATGTGCGACAATTGAACTAAATGCATTGATTCACGTTCTTGCTCCACTGAATGCAACTCAACCTGCATACAGTGCGAAATATTGGACATCACAAACATACATATTATAATATCATAACTTCCGTAGGGAAGCACGTGGGAAGCACCTATTCCTAGATGCTACTAGGATAAAATTTTATTTGGCTAATAATATTTAGCACTGCTCTCAAAGACAAATTTAAACATTAGCCTATCTAACGACTGCCCACTCGTTTGCTATGCTAATGTGGTATACTTGCATTACCTATTAACAAAGCCGTGTTTTAGAGGCGATCAATAAACTATCTATGGCTCGGTCAGTGGTTTTCAAACTGACGGCTGTGGGCCGAAAAGACGAAAAAGTGCTTAAAATTTTGATACTATGGTAGGTATCTGATAGAAGATTTTACATAACTTAAGTTTCGTAAATACACTTTTATTGAATTTTTTTTTTAATGATAATTGTTTATTTACTTAATAAATAAAACAAACAACTCCACCGCCTTAAATGTTTAGGGGTGTTAGTAGAAGGATTTTGTCATCACGTGCAATAGCTGCCATTTTTTTTAAATAATTGGCTTTCTTAAGAGCGTGGCCTTCCATTTCCCACCTAATTATTTAAATAGGGGTGCAAAGCATACAACCACAGTTTGGGAACCGCTGCCTAAAGAGGTGAGTCATCACAAATTCACGCAGCTCCCAGCGGTTCGCCGCTGAATGGCTAAACGGTATCTAGTTTAAACCCCCTTGACCTAATGGCGGAATAACTTTACACTCTGCAAGTATTGCCGGTGTGTATTATGGTAATCGTCTTCTACGGTTCTAGTAAATGGCAATTTGGGGGGGAGTATCGGCAGTTTGGCACTGTAGGTATTAGTGAGAAAGAATAGAAAATTCAGGAATTTACATAAAAAATGATAAATACTTTTTGTCTTATTGTTCCGTGAATGGAATTAAAGCAGCCGGAATTTTGCAAAACTCATTAAAAACGGCCTTCGGTACCTGATCGTGTATGGTCAATGTTATGTTTGCATGAGCGACGGATTGAATCAGGGCTTTTCCGAAGCCGTTTCCGGATTCTTATTCACGTTTTGTTATCACTAGAAGAATTCCGGTTTAGGCATTTAGAGGACCTATTCAAAGTTTTTTACTTTTACGGGATTAAAAAGTTAACGCGAATTTGTTGAACATTAAAATGTCAATGTCACACTCACACTACACATAATGTAATTCAACATCTTGTCGTCCGTGAGTCATGATATTTAACGTGGAATGAAAATGAATGAACAATGATTCTGTCAATTAAACAGTTGATTGCCTTTCATTCCTTCACTCTATACAACTACGAATAGTATTTTGTCTACTTTAAGAACAGTTTGTTTTCGTTGACACAGTCCTATGTAATATCCATAGATATAGAATGTACAAGATAGACAAAGGCTCATTGCAAATGATACAAAAAATGTGACACGTATGTGTGTGTGTAATAGTGTTGTTCAAGCCAAAAATTTTTTATCGATAAATTGCAACCGGCATCAAATTGATTTGGCACAAGTAACAATCGCCGCGGATCTTAAAGCACCTAAAGTTAAACTTAATCTTTAAACAAAAAAGAGGTGAAAATCAGTATCACGGAAAGGATACGGGGCTTTCTGGGCTTGTATGTGTAAAGTTAAGATATGGTCGAAAAAAGGTCATATTTTTGTTATGAAAACTTCACAGTCTGGAAACTGAGAACCGGAATCTGAAAAACAAGTTTACTTGCATTAAATCGAAAAATGAGTAATTGAATATTGTGAACAAGTTTATATAATGGAAAATAAGAAAACGGTCGTTTTAAATATGTCATCATCATCATCATCATTTCAGCCACAGGACATACATAAACATAGGCCTCCCCCAGTGACTCCCAGATCGGCCGGTTGGAAGCAACCTGCATCCAGCGTCGTCCTGCAACCTTTACCAGGTTGTCTGCTCAAATATTAAATATGTAACCTATTTAAAACAATTTCATATCATAATTTCATTTCAACATATTCCTTATATGATGTCAAAATTATTTAATATCCTCTAAATAAATTAAAACATACTTGATGTCACAATTCTTGAAATGCTTTTATTTTATTTAACTGACACCTGTGTTTCATTCCTAACTCTATTGACACAGAACGACATAATGTAAAACCGACCAACAATAGAGTTACAACAGGTTAATTTCAAGTTAATTTAAATGTTATATAAATTGTCACTTGGATTGAAAATTAAAACTTATAATAAAATCAAGCAAAAAAATTATTATTTTAAAATTGTAAACTCTGAAAACTATGTAAGGCATATTTAAACATAAATAAAACAATCAAAATATTTATTTTTATACATATTTACACTTTTATACAATGTACATTATTTTATACAATATTTTTATACTATGATTATTTTAAAAGAAAATTTTGTTAGAGTTTAAAATTTGTTTGTTTATACTGATATTGTTAATATCAGTATAAACAAACAAATTTTAAACTTTTTTTTTCAAGAAACTACTCGCCCCATCACGACTTCATTTTGTTTGTAAACGAAACTATGTATTACAGCATGTAACAGCATTACATACATTGCTCTGATCCAAAGGTAAGTAGCTAAAGCCATTGTGTTAAAGAAATCAGAAACAACGAGAGTACCACAACACACAGACCCGGGCCAATATAGAAAAGTTCGTTTTCTACATTGACCCGACCGGGGATCGAACCCAGAACCTCAGAGATGGCGACGCCATTTAAAGTCCAGCATGCTCGCCTCTCGGCCACGGAGGTCGTCATACTCTTAATTAAATAGAAATTGGAAATAAGTTTTTTGGGAAAAGTTGTTTGTACGATTATTATCCTTTAAGTCGGTACATCACAAATAAATAATCTTACCGTATAGATAAAATTAACGATTTTACTTTATAACTCTTATCCACTTTTCGCGTACTTCAGGTTTAGATGGTATTCTTAAAAAAATATTTTATATTATACTAAATATTTGACTAAACTATACAGTATTCTTTTAGTCGTTTATAAACAAGTTAAATTTTAGATGCCCAAAAATAAAACTAAAATCTCATAATGTAATCACAAAAAAACAGTATTGGAGTGTTTTTTTTGTAAACAAACATGATAAATATTTTTTTAGTAATTGCTACTAATCTTCTATACCCACAAATGGCTGTCGATATTTTATCGATACTTATGACGTCACCGCTAGTTCAATCCCTAGTGTAGACATACAATTTACTATTTTACCTAATATTTATTGTAATTATGTCTTTAACTTCGAAATACACAAACACACACCAAACAAAGTTCATATTCTTCTGTAAAATCCAAGTTCTTTGTCGATTATAATTACGAATTAGACACAAATTTGTTTCAAAATATTTTCATCAAAAAATGTATTTACCTGTGAAATGTGTATTTATTTAAGTTATATGTTCTTGTCACATCACAATTTATAATTGAACAGCACCCCATGTCTACAGAAATATTTAAATAAGTTTTCCGTTTGTAATTTTGTATATTTTAATAAAATTAATTTTGACGTTTGAAATTGAAATCATTTATAGTCAGTTAAATATTTTTTTTGTGTCACATAGGTACATTGACATCTGTCTTTTTCTATCTTGTAGGGTGCCCGCAAGGATATGATGTCTCTTTTCCACGCTTTGTCAGTCTTTAAGAGCGTAGCGAATCCTAAGTCTATGGTAATATCATATCATGAGGGTATCAAACATGGCATCAAGAAACATGACAGTTGATTAGGTAGAGAAAATATCGCATTATAATATACTGTACAGTGATTGATGAGTTTGGGATAGAGTCGTCGGTTCCATATAATGATCTTCATTATATTGATCGCCATTACTAAATATCATATACAGGGTGTACATTAAATAACAATATTGACACAATGGAAACTTACATTATCTCAAACTTAGTAAGGTCATTGAAATTACTTAAACTGATGTAGTAATAGAGAAAACTAGTTTCTTTTAGATGTAAGAACTAGATAACGGATACTAAATACTAGGTTCAAAAATGCTATTGTATCTACACTTAAACCGAGTTCCATCTGTTTTAACGATGTTGATTGTTGATTGATTTCATTAAGTACTAATTACCGACAACTTGGTTCAGTACAATGCCTCACCCAAATAAATAAATAAAGCAATATTTTCGTACATTGCGGTATTCGAACTAGCGACCGCCGGCTTCGTAGCACACATCGCTAGTCTAGACTGGTTCGTATAATCTTTATTATTCTCTAAATCCTGAATGTAAAAGAATCTGACGGCTGCAAACAAAATCAAAGAATTCTTCATACACACATCGCTCATATCTTTAATCAAACACGTGTCATAAATACTCAACGTGACTCTCTATTTGAGTCAGTAACACACATACAGGGTGACCAATTTACTGCTAATGTATTATTAACTAGAGATCCCGTGCGCTTGTCAGGGACAAGTGTAGGTTGTGTAAAATGATCGCTTCGCAAACACC
This sequence comes from Anania fuscalis, assembly GCA_950371115.1. Classification (NCBI taxonomy): domain Eukaryota; kingdom Metazoa; phylum Arthropoda; class Insecta; order Lepidoptera; family Crambidae; genus Anania; species Anania fuscalis. The sequence goes on from OX493344.1 coordinate 13,098,482, forward strand.
GATCGAATAGTAAACGATATTATTACCATTTACTATTCGTAAACATTGCAGCCAAAGGGAGTCTCCTTTTTTAAGATCGGATTTAGGGTTTCGTAACTAAAAAGAATTGATCATTTCGTTGTCGGTCTGTTTTAATTGTAAGTCAAAGCAAACACGCACGATTCGCACTTGTCCCGTTTTTACAACAGGTTCCAGCTGTTTGAAAAAGGTTTTAATACCTACAATAACAAATATTTCCACGAACCATAAACACATTTTATTGCTAAGAACTTATAGTCGTTGGTAATTTTGGCATTTCTACCTAAAAATGGTGCCACCCTGTATTGCATTGAAGGACATTTGTATGGGAATGGCTTAACAAAAACATATTAATGTCGAGACATGAGTCGCATCTTAATTGGGGTATTATAAGTGCACGGAATTTATGTTGGCTTTGCTCTCACATACATAGTGTAGTTAGCACAGTGTGGTATGCAGTGTTGGCATTAATCGATTATTTTTTCAATCGATTAGTTAATTTGATTAACTTTAATCGGATTAAAATTAATTGTGGTTAAAATAATCGTGATTAAATCAATCACGATTAATATTGTAATCGTAATCGCGATTAAAAGAAATAATCATTAGTCGTTAATCGTTAATTTGATTAAAGCCGATTAAACTATGTTCAATAAAGAGAAAAAAATACGTTTATTTAGATTTAATCAACTACGTTTTCAGATGAAATCCAGCCACGATATCGCTACTTATAGTTTACTACAGGGCTAAGGCAGCGTAATTGGAATTTTTCATGTTTTTCAAAACATTGTAGTCCTAATCATATTATTGTCATTTATATAATAACACATGGGTATCATTTTCTATGGTTTTAGGGTTTTGTTTTGACTATGGCTTCCATTTTAAATTCTGGCAATAGGGGTCTAACTTGTTTTTAACTTCTTGAACTGTTACAAACTGCATTAGTCATATTTTTTTAATCGTGATAACGATTAATGATTACGATTAATAAAGTAATCGTATAGATTTTGATAAGATTAATTAGCTTTAATCGTTAATCACAATTAACTTTTTAATCGTTAATTTTTAATCGTTAATCAAATTAACTTTTTGCCAACACTAGGTATTAGTCATAGTCGTAGTTGTTCTATGACATGGCTTAGTTTCATCTACCAAAATGTGCTTTAAGTACAACTTAATGTTTATAGACGACCTCCGTAGCCGAGAGGCGAGCACGCCGGACTGTACGTACACGGCGTCGCCATCTCTGAGGTTCCGGGTTCGATCCCCGGTCGGGTCAATGTAGAACCACGGACGTAAAAAAAAAACGGACGTAACATCACATTAAAAAAAATGTGAAGCATGCAAGGTACTACAATTTCGTTTGTTGTACATGATCTACACTCACACATACACACCAGGTACGACAACCCGCCGCCATTTCGCCCCGAGTGACGGCGCCAGTGACACGTAGTAAATGCGTTCGTTGCGTCAACGATTTATTTTTCAAAAATGCCGTCTTGTGTTGTTAAATCATGTAAAAACTACATGAGTAAACGTAAAAAGTCACATAGAATCACCTATCATACGTAAGTTATTACGATTCGTGATAAAAAAAATTATTTAAGTTTTAAATACTTTGCCGAGAATTCTAGAGGTAAAATGCAACAGTGTTATCACTTTATTTACGGGAAAATTACCCTAAAGGTGGGGAAATCTATATTTGTATGCAACAAACCATGTATGTGACTATCTGAAATCAGATTTCGTCAGTTTTTGGGCTGACTAGTAGAATTTTTATTCTTCTTCAATTACGTATTATGCGTCGTGGGGTTTTCAAAAATTTTCAATTTTACTTTTTGTTATTAAGGGGTATATTTTAAAGATAGTCATAGCCTTATCACTAATAATGTCATGTGTAAAAATATATTTATTTATACGTAACATGTGTTTTATTTTCTATCACAGTGATTATAAAAAATATGTTCGGTAGGTCAACATAGATCAACCGTTTATATTTCTGTTAAAAAATATATGTAAATTACATAAGTTAACTGAGATCGATTGGTACCACCAAACATGGTTTATATAGCAACCCTTAAATCACGCACACAGCCTAAACGGGCGGCCATTATTATGCTTCACTTATGGTTAGACGAGGTTACGTCCGTATTTTTTTTACGTCCGTGTGTAGAACACGAACTTTTCTATATTGTCTAGAGTCTGGGTGTTGTGGTACCGTCGTTGTTTCTGATTTCTATAACACAAGTGCTTTAGCTACTTACCTAAGGATCAGAGCAATGAATGTGATGTTGCCCAATATTTATTTTATTTATTTAGACTTCAGAGAATCGTAAATAGTTAATTTAGTGCACATCATAAAAAGAAGTATCAGTTGATGTTTTGAGAAAGATGTACAATTTAAGCGGGCTTATCGCTTAAAGGATCTCTTCCAGACAACCTTTAGATGGAGGACAGCTTAGGGTAATGTGAATTTTTACATACTGTACATCGTAACATCAGATAGAATATTTTACTATTTGTTCTAGACGAGAAACGTTCACTTAGGCTTTTGACACACAATGCAAAAAAATCTGTCGCGGACTGTTTTCCGATAAATTTTAGGGCATATATTTACCGTACGAGTAATATATCGTCGTCGGGCAAATTATGCGGAATACTTAACCGTCGCGTTTTTTAATACATTTGCGCTCCATTTGAGATCCTTGGTGACAGATCTTTCGCATAATAATATGGCAAATGCCTTAATTTTTTTTTGGTTGCTAAACTATTACTGCCTACATCGTATTTTATTTATATATATATATATAACATTGGTATTAATAATTTTATTTTTGTTCACAGGTAATAAAGATCGGATTCAATATCGACTTAAGAACCAGGTTGTAAGTTTATTTTGTTTTTATCATCATTCATTACACTTTTATCAAAACTTATTAGCTGTCGGCCAGTGATAAATAGTAAAGTTTTAAATCAAATTAAATACCTTTACGTTTCGCTTACAAATGTCTAAAACCTGATTTTTTTATAGACCAAATAACGTAAAGTCTTAACGGAATTCAAGATTGTATTTAAGTCAAATTATTAAGAGGTGAGTCATAAAATTTAGCAAGAAGCAAAGGTAAACGGAGTTTCCATTTATTACGTATTATTACTCGTATTTTATTATTGCGATCGTAAACTTAATAATTTGCAATTTAGGGAACCAGAAGGAGAATTGAAAAGTATGTAACTAACAGTCACTTACTTAAGCTCTGTTTGAACTTACTCGGTTATTTGTGTAATTTGATTTTCTGCAATTTTTACTTACCTGCCTTAAATAACGGACTTTTTCATTGGAAAAAGTGCTAAAACAAAAACATTTCCCAATCTTTAGGCAAAGCAAATGATTAATAATACGTCTAACGGGACATGATATTCTGAGTGAGTGACGATCCTCCGTTTGCGTAGGAAGTGATGAGTTATCTTCCGCAAAAAGTATATGATATTAAAGGGGGCAGGTATAGATACCTACTGACAGAGCTTGCTTACTAGTACACCTGTGTTTTATAAAAACCATCAAATCATTGAGTAAACCCCCTACCCCTCCCCGTTAGCTTTCCAGCAAACCTCATAGCAGTATTAATAACTATAGGCCGTCGAATAAAGACATTAAATTCGCAAATCGTGATGTAGTTCTGTATGTTTAATGTTATTCCATATCTAATTTATATGTGTGCAAAATATTCCTAATCCGTACATAAAGACCACCTATGGTGTGCTTTGCATTAATACCTGTGTTGTGTATCGTGTTAAGTGGTCTATACGTTTGATACAAGGTTTACCTTATGCGTGTACCTACTGCTATACCTATGTATAGTAAACATGTGCGAAATTTCCTCCGGGTATGGATTAAAAGTGAGGGCATTCACTCTCGGATATCGATGAGGGATAACATTGGGGGAATGAATCGTTAGCTAAGCTCGCATAAACACGCGGATTAGGTTTAGATTACCGGTCGAGATGTTTTTAAACGCAATATTTATTAAGGGCGTTTATAGAACAGGCTTATAATAAGTTAGATAACAAAGATTCTCGAGCGCCAACCACGAACTGGATGACGCAACGTAGTCTACAATACCCGGCACTGTATGTAGAGCGCTCTGGGGAAAAGAGTGGAGATCGCTTTGCGCATCTTACGAGACGATTGTGGAGTGGAGTGCGTGGAGCCAACAGCCAATCACGGCTGTCGGTGCAGGTGCATCGCGCGTTGACTAGCCAATCACGTAATCGTAATGTTCTTCAGCGCATCTTTCGCCCAGCTCGTAACATCCGTGCTGTTAGTTGCACCTTCCAATGTCTTTTCGTGGATCGATAAGCTAGTTATAGTCACGTACGAGAAGCCGCTATAAGATGCAAATAGCCTTAAGTCACTCGCTGTGGCGTTCTAGGAGGCTGATTTGAATGAAAATGAAATTGTGAATTATTAAGCAGTTAATACCAACTGCTCCAGCAGTTATCAATGGCAGCTTCAAGCTGTTGACTATGATTGCAAGAGCGATCTGAGTATGTTGATCACTGGCTAACTACTCAAAATGTCCGTGTATGGCGGGCCTAACAAAAAATAGTTACCTACCTATCTGATTCTACCTGCTATCTAAAAATGGTAAAAATAAAATACTAAATGTCCGAACGAAATAGGATGGTTCGAATTGACAGGTGCAAGACAGAAACAATTTACGTGGAATGTAACTTGCGTAGTAAAAAATAGTAGACCGAGTAACTTGCCATTTTGAATTTTCTAACTTTGTTCAAATGTCATCATCATCATTTCAGCCACAGGATGTCCACTGGGAACATGGGGGAGCCCAGTGACTTCCAGGTCGGCCGGTTGGAAGCGGCCTGCATCCAGCATCGTCCTGCAACCTTTACCAGGTCGTCTGCCCACCTTGTGGGTGGACGTCCCACGCTGCGCTTGCCGGTACGTGGCCTACATTCCAGAACCTTACGCCCCATCATGAAGTGCGCGCGAAGCTAAAGTGGCAATGGGCCATTGCCACTAGCTGGCTAATGTTCAAATGTAAAAATATCTAAGCGTTGCCTTCAGTTTAATTCCATATTGCTTTGATTTATATGGTATTCTACGACCACCTGGACTAATTCTTCGCTCACCGGACAACAAACGAAGTCGGTGGCGGGTCCGAATTTCGCAAATATTTGTAGAATGAGCATTTGTGGTACCATAGTTCAACCTTGTAATTTTGGGGTAGACACATTTTTGCCATTGTCGTATACACCATAATATCAAAATAAAAAATAATTGTAATGGTAATTCTTAGTAAGGAACCAAGAAGTATTACGGCGACCTCTGTAGCCGAAAGGTGAGCACGCCGGACATCTCAGGTCCCGGGTTCGATTCCCGGTCGGGTCAATGTTAAAAACGAACTTTTCTGTATAGTCTTACGATTGGGTGCTGTGGTACCGTCGTTGTTTCTGATTTCGATAGCCATGTATGTGATGATAAACAATTTTAAATAAGTATTTCAGTTCAGTATCACTACGTCAATTACTGCGTCGTCTAGCTCATTTTATATCAAAGGTAGCGTATTTTCAATGCACCATTGCGTGTCGGTGCGCAGTATGTTAATGCAGCGGACAGGCGTTAGGGGCTGACGGAGGGTATTCAATAGACAAATTCTTGCCCTGGACTTGGACAGGTGACTGACTGTCACACGGTCTTAGAACATCCAGTAACGCTGGGGCTTCACCTGCGTTTAATGCTATTAATAAGTACGTTATTTGATATAAATATATCGTACTTATTAATGGAATTAAATGCAGGTGAAGCCCCAGCATTAGAATGACACAGGTGGTAAAATTTTGTGTAAGTGAAGAAAGTTTTGATAAATAATTTATTATTTTACAAAATCTAATTAAAAGTAAATACGCAGTAGAAGTTTGTCACATATGTTTTAAAAATTTACGATACTATACATCGTTGGCGTTAAGAATGCAGTGAGTCATACTTCGCCACCGGACTAGCCAAGCCCCTTTCTAACCAATCAAATCATTCCTAAGAAATTCAAGGACAAGTTCACACTGACCAGTTGAACGCATACTTTCGAACGAAACGGTTATAGTAAATGGACAACAGTAAATGGACCTTTACCCTGCAGTTCCGTTGATGACTCACTGCATTCTTAACGCGAACGTACTGTAAAAAATGAAAATCAGCCAAGTGCGAGTCGGACTCGCGGACGAAGGGTTCCGTACCATTTAAAAACGGCAAAATAAATCACGTTTGTTGTATGGGAGCCCCCTTAAATAATTATTGTATTCTGTCTTTTAGTATTTGTTGTTATAGCGGCCACAGAAATACATCAACTGTGAAAATTTCAACTCTCTAGCTATCACTATTCACTATTCATGAGATACAGCCTGGTGACAGACCGACAGCGGAGCCTCAGTAATAGGGGCAAAACGGGAGTTTTACCCTTGGGTACGGAACCCTAAGAAGGTCAAATTGTCAGATTAATTAATTCATCATTTGGCTAAATCGTATCATACTACTTTAATTGGTTCTTTCTTACCTTTAGTGCAACGCAACTAAAACTATTATGACAAGTATAGTTTGTAGTGCCGGCGACTACTCTTTAGCTCTATGGCCAACCTTCACCTGGGTAGGACGCATATTCGCTTTTAGCATTGATGTTACGTCTTTAGCGATTCTTACGTTAAAAAATTTATTTAGCATTCTCCTCCTTCATTTGTTTTGTTGTCATCTTATCATGCGCCAAGGTTTTTATGAAATAAAAAACTCTTTGATTCTAAGTAAGTACCTAGCAAAAGCACTCGTGTTATAGAAACCAGAAACAACGAACGGTATCACACCAGCCATACCGGAGACAATATAGAAGAGAAAAGTTTCCTACATGGACCTAAGCAGTAGTCGATCCCGGGACCTCGGGCATAATTACTGCCAAGTTAGTGGTGCCTGGTGGTTTTCCTCTCGGCTACGGAACGGATCCTTTGACTTGAGTATTACAGACCTTTTAACTAACTTTAAAGACATTTCTGTTTTGGACCCGTATAAATCAAATCGAATCAAATCATTTTTATTTGTAAAAATGTGGGTAAACTAAAGTGACAAATATGGAGTATAAGTAGCACAAACATATATATATATATATATATATATATATATATACCTATTGTATGGTTAGTTTTTTTTTTAAATAAGCTGCTGTGTTACCCTCGATAATTCAATTTGCATTACTTCAAACTTGCCCAATGAGTAATATGATTAGCAATTTATTTTTGCTTTCCGATTCGGCACGGTGTCACTGGCATCCCTTGCCCTGCCAAGGCGAGGGGATGAAAGGCTAAAATAAAGGGGATTATGGGGGAATTACGTTACCATGGAAACGGCGTACCCTAGAAACGACGCTTGCATTGAAAACATTACAAAATCTATTATGACTCGGAAATCATATTATCCTCTTTTTATTCAGTTTATTGTGGAAAAACAAAATATGCACCCGCTTTATTGTAATTTTGGCTCGTAATAATATTTGAGCGCAATATTATTTCGATGAATATTTTAAGGGGGATCTCTATAATTTACTTTTGTAAGACAGATACCGGTCAGGTGCCGGGTGCAAAATATAATAATATTGAGTTTATATTTTTAAGCATGATCGCTACAATACTAAGTATTTTTTCTTTGTGTTACAGTAAAGCTTGCTACACACCACACCAGTAATTTAATAAATCAAGATTTAACGCAAACCTAAATCCTAAGTCTAGGTAGGATCTAGTAAAACATAAGTCTGTCACTATCAACTTTAAACTGACAGATACACGTATGTCTTTCACATTTTACACTTTCAATGTCTACATATTAGACAAAAATGAATTAAAACAATGATTTGTACTAAATAAAATAAATTGGTTTACACTAGACCGTAAGTGTTAAATCTATATTTTAGGTTTAATTTCGGTTTAAAATATTCCTAAAAACTGCCACTTTGTAACGAGCTGTATTTTTAAATTCCTATACCGAAACACGACACAAGTTATGATATGATATTGTAATATTTGTAATACATTGCTGATAAACCCTCACTATTAACTTATCCCCAATATTAACTTTACCCGTTATCCTGAACAAATACTAAAGTCCATAACCGCAATCATTTGCTTATCTATGAGTAACCGAGGTGTTTGACTCTTACACGTGCAGTTAACCCCACATGGCCCACATAAATCGGTTGCAATCGAAATAGACCATGCATCATTTTTTACTTACACCTTTTTTGTGAAGAAGACGGCTGTGAAGTGTTTTTAACGCCTTATAATTTACACTTGTGTTTGCATGAAGTTTCCACCCAAATAGGTCGTGCAAGATTTTTTGCCATACCCCTTTTTTAAATCAAAAAGGTTTTTAACTATTGTTTTATTGTGCGTGCTACTTAATTATGTAATAATTTAAACGATATAAGACTATAGAAAATTGAAAAAGCTCTCATGGTTCATAAATACACTGTTAGGTTTGTAATTCAGTAGAAGGAATTTTCAGTAATTTTTATTTCTCTTGACTGACCCATTCTCAAATTCAGTAATATTGTCCCAAAAACAACTTTATCTTTACTTTCATTTATCATTTTAATTGACAAGTTACGATCTCGTTTAACGTAATTGTAATACAAGTAATGTACAACGGCTAAATTAGTTTTTGTTATTATAAAGTAATTTAGTGATGCTTTACGTGATAGTAAAGTCTAAAGATATTGCTTTATGTTTATTTAGTTTAGAATTTAATTTTTTTAAAAGCTTAAAATTACCTAAGGTTTGGGATGATGGCAATTAATATGATACTGTTTTTTTAAAGGTGGATTATTTGTATATAAAAGTATGAAACTAACAGTAACTTTTTTTGGTTGAATATATTTATAATTTAATATTTTATGGTTACATACATTGAGTAACAGTCCATAACTCGATAGTGGTACTAATATATTTATCTTCAGTAACCCTTAAAATTTTTCTTTTAACCTAGAAACAGAAATGCCAAATTAGGTTCGTTACGTAGATCCAATCCCGGATTCGGCTTAACGCACGCAGTGTGAGCGTTAGGGAATAATGGGTTCGCAGTGGTATTACGTGTTATTGTGTTGAGGATTTCCACCAATTGCTGACAAAGCTTTTAGTGATCTTCATGTTTTCCAGTTACAATATCACATCAAATCGTTTCTATTCGCTGCGTTTTTACGTTTTGACGTGTGCCGGCCTATCTTAATTAGAAAGGTAAAAATATGCTTATTTTAAATTAATATAGTATTTATTTTTCTCGATGGACCGACGACCTTAGGAAGATGGCTGGCAGTGGATGGATGAAAAAAGCGGGAGATCGTACTCTTTGGCGCTCTTTGGGGGAGACCACCTACGTCCAGCAGTGGACTGCAATAGGCTGAGATGATGATGATGATGATGATAGTCATTTTAGGGGTTAATGCAATTAAAATGATAAAACACTCTTTATGGTTTTACTATAGGCATTGACGAGTAAGCTTGAAGGTATTGTTGTTTTTACATTTTAATTACACATACTTACAAAGTATCAAAATAACATATTCCAAGGTTTACAGCATTCACTATACACGGTGTTACTTTGCATCCTTGCCATATTTGCAGAGATAACTATATCACTGACAATGATAACAAATCAGTAAAAAAAGAAAGACCTTATTCTATTTTTTTTTAATCTTGAGTATTTTATTTTATCGACAATCTATTAAACACAACACTAATTATCGAAACGCATGCACATCACTGTTCTTATTCATCGGCACAAAAGACTTTGTAGTATTACTTGATTAGTGATTGCGTACCATTCGAGACAAAATCGGTTTATTCCTATGTGTACTGCAAAACCAAATTTACTAAAAACTTGTTACGTTTTACGTGTGGGTACCTACCTATTTAAGGCGTTGTAAAGAAAACCCACAACGTACACACAAAATTTATTAGGGTATCAATGTAGGTTTACAAGGGCCCGACTGATAGCTACTTCCGCAGATCCGAACTTCCCTGAGGTGTGTAGGCCGAAGGTGGCAAGTGGCTAGCCGTAGACTGTGCTGGTGCAATCCTCCGTGTCCGAAGTCCCGTTTCCCGATTCCAAATCTCCGACTCCTAATCTGGATCCCCTATCGGGGAATAGCACAACACACACAATTTATTATTTTCCAAGATTCTGATTGCAACTATGTCATTAAGTGACCGTTATAATATTAGTATAATTTCCTTACGGATAACGTCCGCCAAAGGATTCAATATGTTAAGCGCACAGAACGCGAGCTGTACGGTGAATGCTCATACAAGCGCGGCGCATCTCCGCCGCCGTTGCCCGTCTCGAATGTTCGAGAGAACAATAGAAATTCCGCGCGTGTGTTAGGGTCCCGCGCAGTAACCAGTGAAATAATAAAACGGTTGATCGTTTTACTATAATATGATGATTAAGTCAATTATTAAGACAAATTTAGGATAAAGTTATGTTTAATTTAATTGTAGGTTAGTCTTAAATAGGTTTAGTTTTATTTGTTAGTGAAAAAATAGTTTAGAATATTTTTAAGTGTATAAATATGAAAAATTGTATAAAAATGTATGTGCAACGTTACATTACCCCCCCGGGTCACCAAGGATTTTATTCCTCAGGAGAAAATCCGCACTTTATATACATATGTTACGTTTGCATTCTTCCTAAATTATTATTTACTTTTACAGTTACCTTTCATACTTCACGCATTAAAAAAAAACAACAATAGACATTATTATGGAATATTGACGCATCCATACAAAACTTAAATCTTTTATCCTCATCACTAAAAAGCACGTTTCATTACTATATAATCTAAGTTAAATTAGGCAGGTTTTTCATTATTACATGCGCGACAGACGACACTATAATTTTAGTGTGCGCACAGGTAATAACTGGGTTTTACATTTATACATGCGCGACAGACGACACTATTACTTTAGTGTGCGCGCAGATAGTATGTGTACTGTGTGAAGCGCTGTCGCGGGCTTGCACCGTAGACGCGGGAATGGATGCCCTTATAAGTAAATCGTATTCTAACTCTGCCTTTTGCAATGATAAAAATTTTATGGGAAACGACATTGTTAAAATATTTTCAAATATGTACGGAACCCGAGAAAAAAAATATGTGGGTAGGTTGGTAATATATTTTTTTAAGTAAGTCTTATGTTAAAAATTTGATGAAACGCTAAAGTCCTAATAGGGAAAATGATGATACAGTGTTTTACAAAGAAAGCTGATGAAAAAAAAATGGTAAAGACTCCGACTGTTACAATAAATGAAGCTAAGGTGAAAATTATGATGATGATGATGACAATTATTTATTCAAGGTAACTAAATAAAGCAACTACAAGCGCTAGCACTAGCTACAAGCACTAGCTGCTAAAAAAAATAACACAAAAACAGGACGGTACACAAAAAAGCACACAACACACAACTACTCACTACGGAAGCGAACTATCAGCCCATAAATACCACGTCGGCGCCAGTGTTACGTTTTACGTGTGGGTACCTACCTATTTAAGGCGTTGTAAAGAAAACCCACAACGTACACACAAAATTTATTAGGGTATCAATGTAGGTTTACAAGGGCCCGACTGATAGCTACTTCCGCAGATCCGAACTTCCCTGAGGTGTGTAGGCCGAAGGTGGCAAGTGGCTAGCCGTAGACTGTGCTGGTGCAATCCTCCGTGTCCGAAGTCCCGTTTCCCGATTCCAAATCTCCGACTCCTAATCTGGATCCCCTATCGGGGAATAGCACAACACACACAATTTATTATTTTCCAAGATTCTGATTGCAACTATGTCATTAAGTGACCGTTATAATATTAGTATAATTTCCTTACGGATAACGTCCGCCAAAGGATTCAATATGTTAAGCGCACAGAACGCGAGCTGTACGGTGAATGCTCATACAAGCGCGGCGCATCTCCGCCGCCGTTGCCCGTCTCGAATGTTCGAGAGAACAATAGAAATTCCGCGCGTGTGTTAGGGTCCCGCGCAGTAACCAGTGAAATAATAAAACGGTTGATCGTTTTACTATAATATGATGATTAAGTCAATTATTAAGACAAATTTAGGATAAAGTTATGTTTAATTTAATTGTAGGTTAGTCTTAAATAGGTTTAGTTTTATTTGTTAGTGAAAAAATAGTTTAGAATATTTTTAAGTGTATAAATATGAAAAATTGTATAAAAATGTATGTGCAACGTTACAAACTTAGTGTGCTTTATTTATGGGAGTCTCTAGTTTATCAAAACAATAGGTATTGTTCCCTACTTTTATCTCTGTGAATATGGCAAGGATGCAAAGTAACACCGTGTATATGTTAAAGTTTCGTGAACTCATCAAAAATGTTATAAATTATCAAGAATTTATTTTTAATATGCCCAAAATTGAAATAATTGTTTTTAACACTGGCTGTACACTCTACTCATAAAAAATAGTTGTTTGAAACAGTTTCAATTTTAATATATTCGATGTTACACTATCAAAGGCTATGTTATTTTGTTACTGCGTTTTTATTCTAGCGAAACATTTTTTTAAATAAATTCAGTTCGTAAATTCGTAGCTTTATTCATGTAAATTTTTTTACATTTCAAAATTTAAACTCTTTTTTTCTGAATCATATTACAATGTGTATATTATTTAAAGGCTATCGAAATCTGTTATTTATGATCGACTAAGTTTTGTGATCATTATTACTTTTCTATGCTTTAAAGAGTTTAGGATTTATCTACATTTATTTTTCTTATACCTAATTACGACGACTACAGTTGTAAGAAAGAAACCATAAAATAAAATTAATGTATTCCTGGAAAAACGCTAAAGGCACTTGTGTACATGTCTTATTTTTTCCTAATTCTGCTTTGGGACATTTGTGGGCTAGTGCTGAGCCCTGCGTTCATCATCGGGACAAAAGTAACGTAGCTTGATATTATAAATTATAATACTAGTGTGAATGTCTTAAAAAAGAAATACAGTGTTACCGTACCACTGTCTTCTTTAGTATAGAGACACATTTCAGAATGCCATTAATATTGTAATGAGATATTGTCTAAAGATAACGTTATTTAAATAATGTTAACGTATGTCTAATACAAAGACTAAACGAATTAACCTTTGTATTGTCATTACGCAATAAAATCATTTAGGTAGGTACAAATTGAAACGGGCAAAGCCTGAAAAAAAGTAAATGAAAAAAAAATAATTAAGAACAAAAAAAAGTATTATCATCATGCGTTGTCAGCTAAAACAAATAACAAATATAAATAAATTATATTTTATTCAAACACACCTGGTACGAATTCACGCACAATATTAAAAAACGATTCTATTAAAATTTCATCAGGGTCGCCAAGACCGCCTACAGCCGCTTGAAGGTTAAAAGTTTCTTGACTTAGAAAATTTGTTAACAATATAACGAGTTATTAGTCATATCGCTAGCACGTTTTAGTTAATACTGATAAAAAAATACTTAGCGTTTACGAACTGCAACAGATAATTATGCTTTCTGCATGACCCAAATGGCATTTTTGTTTGCTACTAGTTCTTTTGAGTAATATAGTACGTTAAAAATGCAATGTTTCATATAAATTCATTGATAATTTAAATTAGCTTCTAAGATTTTTACTTATATTTTGTTTGTTACTCTATAACGGGACTAGCAAAAATTTGGCAGACATAAAGATATTGAATCTAGCTAAACAAATTGAATAATTTATAAGCTAAATTCTGCAGTCTACGCAGAAAAAGTCGTAACATCCATGGCATCTAAAACTTGTGCTCATCACATACTTCTGCCCCATGCAGGATTCGAACCCGCGACCGCTAGGTTTTTAATATAGTCCTTTGTTTCCAGTGTTCCTGAATAGAACTGATTCGCCTCTACCGTAAGTTAGGTTCTCAAAGATCATAATATAATAAATTAACTATCCGACCAATAAGTAATGCAAAACACGTTTAGTAAGAGTTTAATTTAAATATTTATAAGTCGATTAAAATGCAAATTTAAGCATGCGTACAGCCTAGTCGATATTAGATAGAATATTAGAATACGATTCGTAATTTAGAAATGGCACAAACGATTTTTTTAAACAGATCACGAAGAAGTGTTATAAATGATGGATCGTCTTATAAATCGATGACCGGCTGCACGCACGAAAAAGTGTCACGTTCCGCGTGCGAGCGGGAGCGCGGCAAAAGCTATAGAGAGGCACGATCGGCCTAAGCGTTCAGCTTGTGACGCATTTATCTGTCTTTCCCTCCATCGGCCATTTTTTTTGTATTTGAAAATAATGGTAATTAAAAAACCTTTTTGTCTCCTTTCTTATCTGGGGGCACGGTAGTGCCCCCGCCAAGTCGAGCAAAAAAGCAGCACGGCCGTACTATCCTTTTCTCGAAACAGTTCCGATTTTCGACCCCGTATCTATTCATTGTGAATGAAACTAGAAGCCTAAAATTTTAGGAACTATGCAGGCATTGTATAGACACGGTATATTTAATAAAATATGACTTGGCAAAATAATAGCAACTCAAGTAGTACTTGAGTGAAATGACGTTAATTCACGTAACGCTCGGAAAAAGATAACATTTGAATTACAATGGCCCCGTCACACATGTGTGCGCAATTTGAGCAAGAAGATAATATCGACACGATTGAATGTTAAAATAGAACTAAGTCGCATCACCAGTTGAATCGTCCTATAAACATACAGATAGACACATTTACGATAAAACGTTTTATAAACTGAGTCAGAATTTAATTCAATTCTGGACGTGAATAATAAATACCACATACAGTCTGATGCTACACAGGCGTCTAAATTTAGTTCTGGGCCAGACAGAATAAAAAGTACAGCCGTGTGAAGCGTAATGAAAATGTATTGCCTAATTCTAAAACTTGAGGTATAAAGAGTTTCTGAGACAGGATTACTATGAACCGGCATTAGGGTTCCGAAGATCCAAATGAAAAACGGCACCCTTAAAGAATCATTCGTGTGTTTTTTCTGTTCGTCTGTCACAACTCACAGCAGAAATGCTGTATTTTTTATTATTCTTTACTGCACGAAATAAACCTACTATTGGCGGACTTAATGCCTTAAGGTATTCTCTATTCTCGTGCCGTGTGGGTGCCGGCACGTTAAAAGAATTGCACCACCCCTTCTCTTCCTACGGGTGTCGAAAGAGCCGACTTCAGGAAAACCGCCATAAGAAGACGGGCAGCAGCGTCTCCTCTCCACCATTAGCCAAACTGCGATCGCCAACCCGCCTGCCAAGCTTGGCGATTATGGCAAAATCCTCCGTTTGGAGAGGCCTGTGTCCAGGTTGATATAGGTTGGTGATGATGATGATGATGAACCATTGGGTGAGGCAGAAACATTGAATGGCGTTGTGGTACTCATCTACAGAGAATAAAGACAAAGAAAAAAAAAACCTAATATAATAAAGCTTACAATATTACGACCAAGAATGGCCAAACAAAAGAGGATGACTCTCTTTCCTGAAGCTCGGAATCTTATGTCATACTGTCAGTATGTTACATTATGGGTAAACAAATACTAATACTTATACAGGGTGCTACTTTGCATCCTTGCCATATTCACAGAGATAAAAGTAGGCAACAATACCTATTGTTTAGATAAACTAGAGACTCCCATAAATAAAGCACACTAAGTTTTTAGTAAATTTTGTTTTGCAGTACACATGGAATAAACCGATTTTGTCTGGAACGGTACGCGATCACTAATCAAGTAATACTACAAAGTCTTTTGTGCCGATAAATAAGAACAGTGATGTGCATGCGTTTCGATAATTAGTGTTGTGTTTAATAGATTGTCGATAAAATAAAATACTCAAGATTAAAAAAATAATAATTTAGGTCTTTCTTTTTTTACTGATTTGTTATCATTGTCAGTGATATAGTTACCTCTGTAAATATGGCAAGGATGCAAAGTAACACCGTGTATACTTGATACTTAACTAGTTTCCTACGGCTATCTAGCTCAAGAAATTATATGATTCATTACCAGATTTATCTTTCCACTTTCGCCCCCAAAAATGGATGTCTAAAATCGATTATGAGTTCACTCGATTTATCTCCGGCTCGATTATTCTGTAGGCGAGTTAATCGAAATCCTCTATAGTCGTTGGAATTATTTAGATAAGAGAACCGGCTTTTTCATTGTCTTAGAAACCATTTGGGTAATTAAAGGCTATTGGTGTCGAAACTTTGTAGTTTTTTTTAATATAGTTTTCAACCGAATTCAAAAAAGGTGGAAATTTTAAGTTTTTTTAATTACACACACCCAAAAATATACACATATTTATGGGTGTGTGTAATTAAAAAAAAAGCGAGTAGAAAAAGATGTAACAAAAACCCTGTTTGATTCGAAATGGCGTTATTCTAGTGTTCAAATACAACTTTACTTAACAATATCAAAATCGCAAACAATAATCGTCTCCCCATGTACGGACCTACCACAAAATGTCACATTTTCTCATTTGAAAAGGATCTCTAAATGTCAGGCTTAAAGTTAAAAATCTATTGGAGATTTTTTGACTTTTTGGGTAGGTCGACGTGCTGTTGACTGTACCTACAACCAATCGTTTTTTTACGCCTTGTATCAAGGCCAAATGTTAAACGATATTGAAGATAATTTTGAGGGTTCCGTACCCAAAGGGTAAAACGGGACCCGATTACTAAGACTCCGCTGTCGGTCTGTCTGTCTGTCACCAGGCTGTATCTTTTGAACCGTGATAGTAAGATAGTTGAAATTTTCACAGATGGATGATGTATTTCTGTTGCCGCTATAACAACAAATACTAAAAACCGGAATAAAATAAGTATTTAAGGGGGCTCCCATACAACAAACCAATTTTTTTTGCTCATTTTTATAGATAATGGTGCGAAACCCTTCGGGCGCGAGTCCGACGCGCACTTGGCCGGTTTTTTTTTATCGATAAAGTCAGTGGCGGCAGCGCTTTGGTATCGATTACTAAAGTTATGCAACCAATGCCGCGGTCGTGAGTGGATGGGTGACCATTCCGACCATATTTAGTTCATATTGAGACATTTATCACGAGCATCTTCGTCCTTCAGAAGGCACGTTTAAATTTGGTCCCGGCTAATATCGTCTGATCGTAAAGCCTAGTCACAGGCCTTAAGGCGGCTTGTTTACATCTGACAGGTTTAGGTCACTGGCCTTACAACACCCCTTTGACTCTTTGACAATAGTCCGAGACCTAGCGTTCGGAGATTTCGTGTCCGTGATGTCTGTGTGCGTTGCTCGAGCGCGTTTTGTGTGAAACAAAACTTCTGATAGCTAGCTATAGACTTACTTAAACTGTGGCTGGGCTGACTCACAGTCCGGTAACTTGTAAAGGGTCTTATACAAAGTCATTGGATTTTTATTTCCTCGATATCTTTTATGTGACAAGAAGTAGAACACTTCCACGCTATTAATTCGGAATAGAAGCGAATATTCATAATTAATGAGGGGCCACCACCCCGTTCCGATTTTACGAGGAAAATCAAACTTCCCCCACTCAAGTTACAGCCTATAAGACTTACAGATAATTTATACAGGGTGAGCTATCATCGATAGCCCATTTTCCTTCTGGATGGACATTTTATACTGTTATAGTAGTAATTCAAGTTATACATTGAACGATATGTCATGAAAATCTTTTGTGAGTATGAACAATTTGCTTGCGACTTGTAACTTTGTTGATAACTTTTATTTGTGTAAAAAATGGTAGGTTTTACGTATAAGCGAGTGAACGGGACCTAGTCTATTCTTCAATGTCGTCCTAAATATGTGATTAACCTGTAAGCTCCCAATGTTATTCGAATCTTTTTTTTCCGAGCAAACAGGTTAAATTGAGGTTAAGTTTTAAAGGTTTTGTTTTTAAATCAGTTAGACGATGAAATCATCAAACGTCGAAGCAAACGTTGAAAATACAGATCAAAGTTTAATGCTCTATCATCATTGTCTATGAAAGTACCAATTTTTGTATGAAAAAGTTTTTTTTTTTACTATTTCCATATAGGTACCATAGTAAAAGTTATTCATGATATTGGTTAGACTTAGTATGAGTAGATCATCAGCGACACCAGCAACTTAGACTACGCTAACTTAAATTTTAGGTAATTAACGTTATTTACGGTATTTGGCTTAACACATGAACTAGAAACTATAACAATAAATTCATATCGAAATTCCCAAAAATAAAAAAGCTATAAATTAAACACTACGCTAAGTAAATGTACTTTTTTTTTAATCACATATTTTCATAAATTGCACTCTACTGTAAAGTAATTGGCTTTTTCAAGATAGCGTAGTCTAGATTGTTGGTGCTTATCCGTCCTCAGTAACCCTATCTGAATATCATGTTGTATCCAGCGTATAAATAAATTACTAAACATAGTCCTATACATATGTGACAGTGACGAATAAGTGTCAATTCCCCCTCGATTCTTCGAACAATCCACTTAAACCACTTTCCTCGATCCTTGCCCAATCTGGCCTCGGATCTCTAAGTGTAATTTCTTAGATAATCTCGGTAGTGAATGCTAGGGGTTGAGGAGTTATTCGTCTCATGGGTCAGTTTTGGACGCCTCCATTATTTTAGACGGATTACTGAGTGATGGCGGCGTGATTGGCCAAAACACACTACCAACGGTCTCGTGAAGTTAAGGGTCACGCGGCGAGAATAAAAGTATCTTAGTTGAGTACATTTGAAGTTTTTAAATGTAGGCGAATATTTGCGTAAACAAAAAAAAACGGCTAAGTGCGGGTCGGGCTAGCGCAGAAAGGGTTCCGTACCATTATTTAGAAAAACGGCAAAAAATACGTTTGTTGTATGGGAGACCCCTTAAATATTTATTTTATTCTGTTTTTTAGTATTTGTTGTTATAGCGGCAACAGAAATAGGTACATATCTGTGAAAATTTCAACTGTTTAAGTAACTATCACGGTTCATGAGATACAGCCTAGTGACAGACGGGCAGCGGAGTCTTAGTAATAGGGTCCCGTTTTACCTTTTGGGTACGGAACCCTTAAAAACGCCTTTATGGATTGTAGGGTCGGTACTCCTTACTAGGTAGGGTAAACACAGCTTCTGAAGAATCTTGAGTAATTTAAGTGTTTAGCATTCATCAATTTATCGTCACTGTCCTCATTTTAACTGAAATATGTTTTAACTAAACCTATGGTTTAAACATTATTATTTAAATTATATTTCTTGTTTGTCCATTATATTTGCAAGAGAAAGGATTCTCTTGTTTTGTATTTTCTGCAGAATGTTAATTTTAATATATTATTATGTTTTTACTTCGTCTGCAAGTTGGGACAATGCACACAGTTCCAAGAACTTTTATGAGAGTAAAATGCTAATTTTACTGTGAATAATGTCTCTCGTGTGAAAAGTCGTGATTATCACGTTTAATTAAAACCTTGGAAACTTATTGAAAACTCTAAATACAAATCATAAGGATTTTAACTCTCAACACCAAGACCACGATATTTATCACATTTTTTGAGCATTTTGGATTATTTTTAGACGCTCCAAGATGCTCTAAGCATTTTTGTATTGATCTCTGAAGAATTGCAAAAATGGACAACTTGTATTTTTAACGAATCGCTAGTTGTGGTAATTAATATTTTATTTTACCAACAAATAAAGTGTGTACAAATGGCTCATATTTTATCATTAGTTTTCAAACATTTAGTTTTCTCTTTCGGACCTTGTCATTTTAACTTAACTACTTTTTGTTAGTCACCATCATTAAAAGTAAAATGACCTCTTTTCGATTACAAATATGAACCTCAAAATCTTTCTACCTTTAAAACATTGTTCGCACAGTGACAAAATAACAAAAAAATTGAAACACAATCTGTTAACAATACCTGCGATGTAACCATGAACTCTTAAAACAATCTCAAATCTGTCAATTTCGTACGTCATTACGTACGAAATTTAACAGATTTGAGATTGTTTTAAGAGTTCATGGCTCGCCCCCCGTGCATACAATCATAGAAAGGTGTGAGTTTCATTTGTTTTTTTATTCAAATATTTTCCTAATTTTCAATACTTTGTAAATTGAGTAGCTATTATCATTTATATTAAATCGCCACAGGCGCCACTCCCCTGATGGAAATTGACAATTGATTGAAAATATTCACGATATTGCTTTTAGTAAACGAGCGATTTTTTTCTTTCTTGTCTTGTAGGTTAATTTGAGGTTTAAAGAAGTTTGATGAATATTAACCACATTCGGCCATGTCATTAAGCATTTAACAGGAAATTATATAAAAGGGAATTTAGTTTTAAAAAAATGCGCATCTTTTTCGAGTTACTTGTATAAAATTCACGTATAAGTAATGACACCAAGTCATAACGATATTTTACTGCACTTTCATCTTTCATTTGCACATTATTATTCGCTTTCATTACAGAATAATGGTCCGCCGCCATGATGCATCACAAAAACAAAGCCACATCAGCGCCTCTACTGGTGGATAATGTAACTATTTTACAATAGGACTTTTATCATGAAGTAGTCATGCGTTAAGCTGTTAATATCGCTGAGTATTCAATAAACTAGCCATACCACATTAGGCAAAGGCTTGTATCGTGAAATATCAAGATATCATGAATTCTGTATCATTAAATAGCAACATTTCATGATAAGGTCAGGTATGTATCATGGAGCAGCCATTCTCAAAATGCGCTCCGCGCAATGTACCTCCGCGAGAGTACTTGTAATAATAGCAAAAAAACAGCTGTTCTATAATGTCTAGTCCACAGTTCAACACTTAGTAGATTAAATTGTTTTTATTTGGGGTTCCGTCAAATATTACGGTTTCCAAAATGGTTTCGTCAGCAAAAAAAGTATGAGAAACGATGTCATGTAGTAATCAATTGTAAGTTGTGGCCACAACATCCGCATATGCGCGGCTCACTTTGCGCGGCCGTAGGGAGTGATCCTTCTGTATCTATCTACTCTAATTTATGTCAAGAATTAATTTGCCGTTTTAAGTTTAATAATGACAAATAACTCCTCTCCAGTGTCTCCAGACACTGAATTTTCTATGGGTGTCACCCAGCTGTACACCCAGAACCTAGAATTTAGTGTAATTTGCGTTTCCTAATTTGACTCGAACTGGGATTCGAACTACATCGCCACTACGCCAATTGGTTCATCATCATCATTTCAGCCACAGAACGTCCACTGCTGAACATAGGCCTCCCCCAGTGACTTCCAGATCAGCCGGTTGGAAGCGGCCTGAATCCAGCTGCCTGAATCTAGCGGCTTCCTGCAACCTTTACCAGGTCGTCCATCCACCTTGTGGGTGAACGTCCCACGCTACGCTTGGCGGTAAGTGGCCTCCATTTGGTCCAATAGGTTCGTCAAATCCCTATGTTAAACCTAGAAAGAGGCCTTAGAGGCCTAATGCTACAAAACTTCACTTCTCATAAATCCATCGAAAAGCAATACAAATTTCCGTTTACTATTCAGTATGTAGGCCTCTTTACAAAAGTCAAGTTATAGACTTGCCTTGAAGCACCTCCACCAATACGCAATGAACTTATGTGGTGGAGAATGGCCCAGACCTTCTTATGAGATGCAAGGCAAGTTAGGCAAGGCTTGTGCCCTGCAATAAGTTCAAACGCACAAAAACATACTTTAGTATCCTAACTTATTTGTAACAAACATTTCATTGTAAATTTTTGTTTTTAGCAATTCCATGCAAGGTTTAATTGAAGATAAATAACACTTGAAAAAAATCATCGACCTCAGGTGGGACTCGAACCCACGTCCCATCGCATACCGGGCGAGTGCTTTGACCACTACCTGAGGTCGATGATTTTTTTCAAGTGTTATTTATCTTCAAACAAACATTTCAACTCAGATACTTTCATTTGACGCAAGTAACCTTAATATCGCAAACCGAGTATAAGTTTGATACAAAGTGTCATAGCACCCCCGGCCGCGTATCACGTAGCTCCAATAAACTAACCAACACGCCTGTCTGACCAATCACAACTTTGTCCTACTCGTATAAGACATATTAACATCGGTGTCCCATATGGCTTAACTTCCTTCAATATAGTAGCGAAGAGTCTTGTATTTTTGGATAAGTAACACGGCGTCATATTAAGATACTTGCTACTTGTCTTAGTTATTCTTAGCGATAAGCAATTAAATACAATATAACAAAAATAATATGGATAAATACCTCTACTTTATTATCATCATATATTAAATATTTATCTGAAATCTCCAAATTCCATTGCTATAGTTATTATTGCAATGTCAATATGTCCTATCAAAATATCTTCTAGCGTTAATCTACATCATCTAACATGAAATCCATCCCATACACACACACTAAGTAATTTGGACGAAACTTCCCGTAGTTCGAAACAATGGCGATCCTTGCGGATAAAATACCGTTATGGTAACCAATATTCGTAGTAACAAGCTTTAGTCATACTATAACATAGGTACAGTAGAATCACTCTATGCCACTACGCAGCCACGCATCAAAGTTAAAATACGTACTGGACATTGCTTGTTCAGAATTTTACCTCTTTTTAATCTGTCTCCATCTAGTGGTAAATTTAAATTCACCGGCGTGAACCTTTGCATCTAATTTTTCCTTGTCAACTTGACCAGGTCGTGGTTCCATCTAGGGTGCGCTCTGCTTATGAGATTCAATATTTTCTGGCAGCGCGTAGAACAGCTTGTAATTTATATGACAACGATGCCTCAGGTAAAATAAATTATATTACAACTCGCTAATTGTCATGGTTTCGAATTTTCGAAGTAAGAAATTAACATTCTTGCCTTACGAGGTCCCAGATTTTTTTTCAAGGGGTGTCTTATAGCAAACATAACGCGAGTAGAACTTGATGCCGGTGTACAGGGTGCCGTTGGACCAAGCAAGTCTTTGGGTCTTCGCTGTACTGCATATTAATCTTCAGTATCGGTCTAGTAGGCGATCTGAGATTGAAGTAAACCTAGAACTCAGAACACACCTTTAAGTAGAAGATCTAGTTGTGGTATAGGTAATTGACCAAAGTGAGAATAAATAATAAAAATACTTACGAAACAGACTCCGATGCTGGCACAATAGCCAGACAGTGAGGTTATTTGGCTTTTGATTGATTTGAGCTATTGGGTTATACCCTTAGGTCGTACGATAACGGGAACGTTCTTTTTTCTCTGCACTTTCACGTAATCATCACGTAACACTTGATAAATTTTATGTTTTACACCACCTAAATACTAATGCACTAATGTTCACGTCCACAGTCTTAGTAAATGGATATATTTCATTTCGTTTGCGGCTAGAAGTTTCCGTCTCGACGGCCCCACCCGTACTGGTCGCCTGTCACGGTGGTCTGTGCTACGTCATCGGGCGCACAATATATATATATATATATATATTTATTATTTTATATATAAATAAACTAGTTATTATATTGTTTATGAAAGTTTATGTATTTATTTATTTTTAAAAGTTAATTATTAGATATACTTATTGCTATTTATGTAGTTTACTGAGCACGCAGTAAATATGAACTGGGCCACCTAGGGCTCCAGCTGAAAATCAGCGCTGCAATTTTTTTACAGCACATGCTGAGCTGGTGCCCATTAGACACCACATCGATGCGGATCACAGTATGCAATCTTTTGTGTTTTTTCTTGTTGTTTAATGTTGTTATTTGTCTGCCTTTTATTTATTATGTTTTTTGAATTTTGTATGTATTCTACTTCTGTATTGCTGTGTGTTTCTAATAAAATATTTCTCTCTCTCTCTCTCAAAATAAAAATTTCGCATACCCAGATCCGAGCCAATTAAATGTAATGTCTTGTTTCAACGATCTTTAATGCCAGGCAGTTGCGGGTTCCACTACCGCAGAATTTCATGTTATAAATATATTGATGTATGTTTATCCGTTATCTAGTCGCCACTTCACTTTTGATGGTTGGAAATTCATTTAATATTATTATTAATTGTGCATGTTACGAAGCGGTCCTTCTGTACTTCTCTTCTCTGTGAAATAGAATTATGACATCTGTTTATTATGCCATGATGTGGGATAGGATGGGATGTAAAGGATCAAGCCAATCTGGCCTTATTAATCAGGGGTGTTATTTCAGGGTCGATAGGCTCTATCAATAATTATAATCAACGGGTCTTGAATATTCAGGCTGTGTTGTGGTTGTGAGAAACATTTACTGTCTATGAGTAATTTATCATCATTCATTGACGACCTCTGTAGCCGAGAGGCGAGTACGCCGGACTATATGGCTTCGCCATCTCTGAGGTTCCGGGTTCGATCCCCGGTCGGGTCAATGTAGAAAACGGACTTTTCTATATTGTCTCGGGTCTGGGTGTTGTGGTATCGTCGTTGTTTCCGATTTTTATAACATAAGTTCTTTAGCTACTTACATTAGAATCAGATCAATGTATGTGATGTTGTCCAATATAAAAAAAATATATACCTAACCAAGATTTTTAAAACGATTTTTAAGATACTATTTGATTCTCATAACAATCATAAAATATTTAATTATTGAAAATTAAAGGAATCTAAACAGGTCAAACCGAACCGAAAATTAACATTTCATAATGTTCTCTAATAACTTTTTAGACGAGCATGACATGCATTAATTAGAAGAGGTTTGTTATTTTATGAAGATTTTTGTCTTGAAAGCTTATACGTAACGTTTGTGCAGTTAATACTCATAATAGAATGATTTATAAATCCCAAATACTTTCTGAAGAAATATTTTAAGCCTTTCGTTCGCCTTAAGATCATGTCAAAGCCCAGACTTGCTCGCCAAACTGTGCTAAAATGCCGTTTTTACACGTTACGATAGCCTGAAGTGTTAAGGCGACATCAATCACATAACCCAAATAGATTCCAAGGTCTTTGTGACCCTTAAATAGGGTTGACACTTGTCAGATAATGTACGAAAATCTGCAATAAATTGAAGCGTTGATTTATTGCAAAATGCCTGACTAGTTGGGGAAATGGTGTCAGTTGAAAACGTAAGGATTATAAAAATTGGCCAAATACAATTGATAATATAAGAGACTTTTTACTTAAAAAGAAAGATAAATTATAACAAACAAGGACGTTACAACGAGTGGTACCATCTCTGATAAACAATTTTGCCTTTTGTTCTAAAATAAGCTATCTTGGAATACAACTGTGTCATATCACCATTTTGCATACATAGTTTCAAGTCATACATAATCATAACGCTTAAATACTTTTAGCGTTTTCATTTAATTAACGAAGTACAACCCTACCTACTACCAAGTGACCAGGTTAACGACACTGCAGAAATTCAAGGATTACTAATTGGAAATGATGTTATCATAATCAGGTTTGACATAAATCAGAAATGGTTATTCTGACAAAATATACAAAAAAAAAAATGAAATCATCAAATATAATTACAACAAAAATGCTTCTGTCGCAGTTATGAGTGTTGGGAACGCAACAACACTACGCGCGGGAGACGAGTGCGGGCGGTGACGTCATCGCGATCATCGCGACCGCGCTGGGACACTTGCCTTGGGACACCCACCGTCGCCGGACCATTATCGCGTATTTCTTATTAATTTATTGTAATTGAGAGGCGAGAATTACAGCACCTATAGTTTACAGCCCGCTCGTTTTATTTCATCGACAGGACCCTAACAATGAGTATATTAAGGGTCCAACTATATAAATAAATATAAATTACGAAAAAAAAAATATCAGTTGGCAACCCTACCTTTGACGGAACACAATGTCGCCGAAGCCGAAGGGTTAACGATAAGAAGGTCCAAGTTCCGGAGAAAAAATATCAATTTGTAGCAAGCTTTATGCGCCATAAAAACTTCGGTATAGACGAGAAGTTTTAAACGCGAATCTCGATGGATATTGAAAAAGTAAGATGCAATATGCGAGTGCAGTAAACATTTAAGAGTTTCGTTCATGGAAAATTTGCCTCGGTTTTTGTCTGCCTATGAAACTTTACATTTAATACACCTGCAACTAAATCGGTACTACTCGTAGTCTGAGACAAAAAATAAATGAATAAGACCAGATAGATAGATACTCTTTATTGCACACCAACCAAAGAAGTTACAGTTGATATTTACAGAAAGATGTACAATTTAGGCGGTCTTATTGCTAAAAGCGATCTCTTCCAGACAACCTTCAGGCAGAGGACAACTATAAATAAAGACAACATACTAATAATAGGGATGTCGACTGGGTAAAGAAAATGAAATTGTATTTAGTCTGTCAGTTAGATTATCAAAAAATAATGAACTGTGAACTTCTTTCGTAAATTAATCAAAAACTTGTGACGTCATCTCTAAGTAAAAATTGTACCTAGGCGTGACATCATGTGACATTTTAAATAAATAAATATATATATCTGTAATATTTTGATTATGTAAAAAAATAAAAAATACATGTCCAATGCTTTTTAATTGTTTACCTGATAGACGAAGAAGTAAGCTAGTCGTTATCCCTATTATCGTGGACTCGAAGTAAAACTTTATCACCCGGTATCAGACAGTAAATTTTGCTAGTGCCGTCTGGCAGCACACTCCACAATTTGCAAAAGATAGTAGGTTTTTTTATTGACTCAAACTGGGAATCAAATTATGGACTCTTCGAAGGGCTTATCATCGCGCAACTATGCCAATCATGTGACCAACAAAATCCATCAGGGCAATGAAATTCGCACAGAATGATTAACCCTTTGAGTGTAAGTTTCATAGGTGGAACAAACGATTTTTATAAATTTGCTCGTAAATGGGCATACTAGGATATGTCTCCGGAAAAAAAATAACGTCTAGTATCTCGTAACACATCAATCGATGTCAATTGACATATTTAACAAACACAATCCTACTAATATTATAAATGCGAAAGTTTGTAAGTTTGGATGGATGTTTGCTACTCTTTCACGCAAAAACTACTGAACAGATTAGGATAAAATTTTGCATACAATAGAATATGTTCTGGATTAACTTAAAGGATACTTATTATCTCCGATAAATGATTTTGTGAGATACATTGAATAAACTAAAGATTGCGCGAGCGAAGTCGCGGGCAACAGCTAGTATTTTATAGTTGTACCAGCTCATATATCTTTAAAAAAAATCGTCAGAAAATTCTACTAAAGTACGACACCCGCAATTGAAAACAAACAGCATCATTATCATAATAAGGTGTTATTTTCTTTCAGAGCGTATATTTTTTGCAATAGTCATTCAGACCTGCAAGCTAGACAAGGCAACGGTTAACAAGGGGTCCATTCTACGACGCCTCAGTAAGGCATTATAATAATATTTGCAGACCGTGCAGTATATAATAGAAATATAACCAGGTAATATACGTTGTATATACTATATATTGTATACACCCACACAATGCCCTAATGCTGCTACAAAACATGTATTTACTAAAAGTAAACATTAAAATTCACGTCTCCATACAAATTGATGTGAGATGTGAAAGTGCTTTAGGGTTCCGGACCTAAAGGGTAAAACGGGACCCTATTACTATGGCTCCGCTGTACGTCTGTCCATCTGTCACCAGGCTGTATCTCATGAACCGTGATAGTTAGAAATTTTCATAGATGATGTGTTTCTGTTGCCGCTATAACAACAAATACTAAAACTTAAAATAAAACATACAACAAACGTGTTTTTTTTTCTCGTTTGTCTGGATAATGGTGCGGAACCCTTCGTGCCTGAGTCCGACTTGCACTTGGCCGGTTTTTTTGCTCTTATGGGATTTCTTATGCTTATGCTACGTTACGTATATTATTATTGATATATAATAAAGTCACCTAACACATACCTACCATATTGTGTACTATATTTATCTCTTCGAAACAAGTTAGCTTTTGTCCGAACATATGAAATGACAATCCTGTCAACTTTTGCACACACTAAAGCAGTACAGTCACAGATTAAATAAAGGAGGATATTTTATAGAACTACTAAATTGTTTTTAATCTATGGAAACTGCTCCGTGAACATAATTAACTAATAAAAAAATGCTCAATTAACTACGTACCTACGAGAGAACGTAACGTCGGTACTTATATGTGGTGAAATAAGGTACCAGCTAATACTCGTCCGCTGGATTTCCTCTTGAATACAATTATTAGGTCACCCTGTATACATATTGCTAATGCAGCCTAGCCCCTCTTGACCTCTCGGGATCCGACGAACAAACATCTAAATCTTCATACGCCATTGAGCCGATGTATCGTATTGCCTATAGTGATGGGGCATACATTATGTCATGTGATATTAAATATAATACGAGTAATAGGTCAATTATCATTTATGGGCTTGGGCTAATTTTATAAACAGGTAATATCAGCAGTGTGCATGATGTCGACCAGGTTAAAAAACTACGTTAAACTTCACACAAAACAAACAAAAACAGAATAGCAAAAATTTGGCGGTCTTACCACTAGAAATACTCATTCCGACCAATTTCAGAATGAGTACTGTTGATTTAAAGTTTAAGTTAAGAACACGTACGAAACAAACACCTACCTAATTACCTCAATATAGGTACTCCAAAAATACCATTTTTAGTTGCTCTCATATGAAGACAGCTCTAGCTCTGTCTTTTTATGTTATGTATGAGAGACAGGCTCTTTTTTTACAAACTCTTTAAAAATAAGTGTACTATCTAGTTTTGGACCGTAAAATACGTACTATTCAAACGTATGTACCTGTACTGTTGAATTGCGATTGAGTTTTAGGTGATACCTTTTGGCGATTATAATCTTTAGTCCATATCAATGAAACCAATACGTATCATCAAACTAAAGGAACGTTACTGAAAATCATGAAAAGTTAAAAAACGTGTGGTATTAGACACAAATATTTCGCCGAGATAAAGCCAGCTCCCGAATACAAGTCTGAAACTCATATGTATACCATTTCCGTTACGGTCGTTAGCAGAAAGGATCCCTGAGTACTACAAAGGTATACACTTTTGCATCTCCAAGATTTTGCGGATTTCGTTATCACCTTTAATTTTCACTGCTTTTTGAGTTCGTAAAAACATGTTACACAGCTATTAACTTATAAAAAAATGATTGGAAAGTCAACAGAATATCAATGGAATAAAATTAGGTGTGGTAGAATAGAATACTTTTTATTTTCCACAAAATGTATCAGTTAAAACCAGATATAACGCACATATCACGCATTCATGCCAAAAAGTTTACACATATTATCAAATATTTGATAATGTCAGCAATTTCAAAAAGTGCATTAGGTATACAAAATATAATTTAATGTTAAGTTAATGACCTATTGACTGTACATTAGATATAATATCAAACTCTCCGTGCTCACATTTTTCAGACTACCAATTATTTAAATCACAGATAAATCTACCTGTGACATGTGACTAGTCCCATCCTTATTATTGAAAGTGACAGCTTTTAAGCGATCGACACGCGTGCCGAGGCATTAATGTCCCATCAATGATGGAAAGCTATTGTCTCGAGATTCCCGCTCCCACGGGAGAACACGTCTTAGACGGGGATAAGTAGGACAGCGGGTTTTCAAAGGTAATACTGGGTCACACCGGGTGTATGTTCAACCTCCATCTCCTAGTTGAGGTAAGGCCTAGACCCTGCGTTGGGAACTATACATACATATAACTAATATCAACTATAACTTCTTTGTTTGGTGTGCAATAAAGAGTATCTATCTATCTATCTGTCTATAGGCCTGCTTTACTTTAGTGGGTGAATGTTCTTTAAAATAACAGCCCACTTTACGCGGTTATCAGGATTATCATCATCATCATTTGCCTGCTCTGCCGCCTCTACGTTATCTGGGGTCAACGCAGTCTGATTTCTCTTCCATACAATCCCGGCAGTCCCGTCTGTCACTCGTCATCTAGTCATTCTCTCCCTTATTTCAGTTATATCACATAATGTCTTTGGAAGTCCACAGCTGGGCATATTCATCCCTCATAGAACGCCACACCACAGCAAGGCTCGCCAGTCGCATGGCTCAGTGTTGCCGGCCCCATATACGTCGTACGTTTTATTTAAACTTTATTGCACGGATTTAAAAAATCGTACAATAGGTGGATATAATGCTATGCGACATTCTCTACCAGTCGACCACTAGGCTTAACAAAAACGTTTCTTTTCTCTTTGAGGCTCACTTAGACGCCTTGCTGACGCACTTACTTTGCTATTATTTACTTTACCAGAATGATATGATGACAGACAATTCATAAAATTAAAATTGTTATGTTTTTTTGTTTCAGATGAAAACCAGTCCTGAGAATTATAATTAATTAAAATAAGGTAAGAAAGTATAATATACTCTTTAACGATGCTTAAAGTGTAATAAACTATTTTTTTGTAAATTATTTATTTAACTATTAAAGTACTTCCATCAAGTTCTTTAATAGTTTGATTCTATAGAATAGAACCATTATAAAATAGAAGAAAACATTACGAGATTATAAAATCCTTATCAAAAAACAAACCATTCAGCAACAAATGTAGCGTGACTCAGTATTTTTACAAAAGGAAAACCTAATTTACATTTTAAAATTAACTAAATGCTAATTGTAGGCAATAAATTCATATGAAACAATTTGATTTACGGTTTTCTGAGTGCGGGTTTAATTAAACTTAAATATTGTAATGAATTGTAGAAATGTTTGTTTATTTGGACATCGGAATAATCGTTTCGATATAGATACATACATAGTTGTGTGTTGTGTGGCCGTATACAAATACCCGTGGTGTAAAAATACATACAAATATTTAACAATTTATACCATAGTTCAAGCTTTGCTTATTTTCACAGAGTGTATATTTAACTTACTATTGCTGATGTACCAAAAATAATAAAAGTCATCAAAACAGTTATGGACCCTGTTGGGACCAGCAGACATTTGGCTAAATACTGGGACACTTAATTTCTAGATAAAAAGAATAATAAAGTAACAATAAAGCGCGATAAAAATGATTAAATACTTTAGTTAGGTGTGATCAAATAAAAATCCAAGATTTCACATATAATAAATATGTATATTAGTAACATCACACGTACAATTTAACAAACTAAAATAAGAAAAAACAAAGGAAGTACCTACTTTACAATTGACAGATTAACAGACAGACAGACATCTCTCTTTTAAAATACCCCAAAAATTCCTTCCCCAAAAATATAATATCCTCTTTTAGCGTCTAAATTTACCATTCCAAGATATATTTGTTTCAATAAGACTAAGAAATGGCTTTGTTTCTTAAGTGAGTCTTTTAAAAATAATTAAAGCCCCTAATTTTAGATTGTGGGAGTAAATCATTCTTGCAATTAGTGTAAGGAGGGTCTGTGATGGATGCCTTGGGTTTACGGCGTAAGTGACAGGGTATAATATAAATAGTCCTAAAAATAGGAACATTTGTCTTCTAGGCATTATTTGTCTTCCTTGACTACTTAGGCATTTTAAACAGGAGTTATTAAAAATTCTGCTTCCGCCGCTTCCAACAGGCCAATCTGGAAGTCACTGGGGGAGGCCTGTGTTCAGCAGTGGACGTCTTGTGGCCAGTGGTGTGCATTGGTTTTATTTCGAGGTAGGCAGTAGATACATACTATGTGCATTGCTTTTATTTCGAGGTAGGCAGTAGATACATACTATTGTGCTTTATTGATGAAAATCAGTGGTTTTTATCAATAAAACATATTTATAAGTACCTGCTGCCTACTACCTAATTTAATTTTCCCGGTAGGCACTGCCTATTTGCCTATATTAAAAATTAAATTTGGGGATTTCGTCGATTTCGTTAAAGTCATTTTAAGTTAACTAAATATTGAAAAATTGGTCCATCCCTCTGGAATAAACGCAATTTTACGCTCTAGACGAGTCTGCTTGTTTCTAGCGGTTAATCCTGTTGATAGTCAGGGGATTATAACTGTCGGAGTTTCTTTGCGAGATAAAATCAGAAATGAGGCAGGGCATAAAGCACTTAGAACTGACGGCCAATGGGGCAGAAAGATTCTGGAATGGAGGCCACGTACCGGCAAGCACAGCGTGGGACGTCCATCTACAAGGAAGGTGAGCAGATGACCTGGTGAAGGTTGCAGGAAGACGCTGGATGCAGGCCGCTTCCAAACGGCCGATCTGGAAATCACTGGGGGAGGCCTTTGTTCAGCAGTGGACGACCTGTGGCTGAAATTATGAACCGTCGTAGCCGTCTCTCTCTCTCTTCACGTTTTTTGACCATGACCACGGTTTTTGTGCGCTCTGCTTTTAGCGTTTATCTCAATTATTATGCTACTCGAGATTTATTACAAGATAATGAGCCCAGTCACGCTCATAATCTGTCGCGAGAATACAAATAATGTTGTGGTGTTCCGAAAGGTATTGTTTTTTCAACGACGTCTTTTTTTTCGCGCACACGGCGACCGGTATTTGTTTTATACAAATATTTTAACAGTTAAAATATATCCTCCTTAGATTAAAACATGATAAATAGTTTCACAATACCGCTTTACTCTCGTAACTTGTTCTATCCTGTCTTCGCATACATTTGGTTTGACCGCCTTATCTCGAGCTGATGAATTGCCAACAAACAATATAATACTAGCGTATTCATTCCAAATAACTACCAAGGATTTATTTGTGGAAGAAATAATACTACGAATGCTGCCTTCGGCCATTATGATAACCAGATCATTTAGACCCCTCTTCGCGCATTACACGTTCGACCACATGCGCCCGACTTTAATGGAAACTGATATTATTATGACCAATTTATTTAGAGCTCTGTACAAGTGTAATTTGTTTTGTGACACGTACCAGGTTTGAATGGACAAGGATTATGTCGCGGTTGAATCGCAGAATCAGTCATTTCATAAATCATTCTGGACAGATTGCAATTTATGGGGACTTGCGAATTTTCCCGGAACTCTCCCCCTCTGAAATAAACCATATATTTTTTACAGTGTAAGAAACGCATTGTTAGAATTCATCGACGTAAGTGTCTTTATTAAGTGTGATTGCTTAAAGTATTTTGTGTTTTACTTACACACAGCCGGACAAGGTAAAGTGGCAGTGGCCGGGTCACATAGCACGTAGAACTGACAACCTGTGGGGCGGACAGGTTCTAGAATGGTTGCCACGTACCGGCAACCCAAGCATAGGAAGTCCACCTATAAGATGGACAGACGGAAAGGTTGCAGGAAACCGCTGGATGCAGGCCGCTTCCAACCGGCCAATGTGGAAGTCTATAGAGAAAGGCCTGTGCTCAGCAGTGGACGTCCTATGGCTGAAATAATGATGATAAATGACCTAAAGATCTGTTATGTTCCAAAAGCATGCTAAACTATAAATAGGTTGGTCCTCGATAACCTTGTCAAAGATCTTCAAAGGCGCCGACAGCGCGTGCAACGAAGCTTCTTTTATCTACTGATAACGTTATCCCACCCAATTTCAGATAACTGATTTGTTGGTAACAATTAATCTGTCAACAAAACATACTTGTGTAATATTTCAACAAATAGTCGTAACGGGGATTGGACATTTTCTAAGAAAAAAGAAAAAGTTTTGTTTCAAGTGTTATTTATCTTCAAAAAAGAAAAAAATATTATTTGACACAAACACTAAAAAATACATTATAAAACCATAGAGATTAAAAAAGTTAGACTTTTAAAAATATTAAATTATAATTTTATCAATCACCTAAAACAATTTATTGGATACAAAAATACATGTCATGTTTAGTTTTAATATTATTTTACTATACATACCTACATTAGTGTTTAAATCTACATCCCTATTCCTTTA
This sequence comes from Anania fuscalis, assembly GCA_950371115.1. Lineage (NCBI taxonomy): Eukaryota > Metazoa > Arthropoda > Insecta > Lepidoptera > Crambidae > Anania > Anania fuscalis. Next base: position 13,132,452 of record OX493344.1, read on the forward strand.
CTGACCAGATTAAGCTCACTTTGAACTTTACTCAGCGATTGTAAAACAAGCCGTAAATAAAAAAAAATTGTCGTTTAAAAATACATTCTTTGTACGGAACTAGTCTGAGAAGAAGAAGTCTAACACCGGGTTCCTATATTGTACTATGCGTAAGTGTACATCAGCAACTGATCGTATTGGTGTCAAAAGTAACGAGCCGTTATAGTCGTTCCTATAAAATTTGTCGAAGCGTCAATTATAGGAACGCTTTTGAGTATGTCAAGTTGACAATTCCTACCATCCGTTAGCAAAACGAACCGTTTATCGGATATAGGAACCGGGTCTAACTCCACTCTTCTTTCGGAACAATACGAAGGTCTTATTATTTCTTCTACTCGTACAATATTTGGTCTTGTTGTACAAGTTAGTTATTTCAATATGAATAAATGTCTACTCTGAATATTGTCTGTTATTATGTTTTAGTTCAGCGGGGTAACCATGAACTCTAAAAACAATCTCAAAGTTGTCAAATCTGTCAATTTTGGTACGTCATTTCATACAAAATTTGACAGAAATGATAATGTTTGACAGATTTGAGATTGTTTTAAGGGTTCGTGGTTACCGTGCTGTTCTTTTGTATAGTGCCGTTGTGTACGCCTAACGTCAGGGTCCCTGCTGAAAATCAGCGTCGTGATATGTACCTGGCTGTCACGACAAATGCTGAGCGGGGCCTTTTTGACACATTTCTTATTCTTTATATACATTTTTTTTGCATTCTGTGTTGTGTCTTGTGTTAAATAAATAATGTTCTATTCTATTCTAAATAAGAGCATCAACTAGAGAAATTATAGCCTTTCTGACTCCGCATCCGAGGTAGTGTTGCCACGCTATTATTTTATATTACATATAAGACATATTTTACACATGGTACCCATATTAGTCTGAATGGTCATGTTTTCTGATGTTTTGCTGGTGAATTATTCCATTAAAAAAATATTTATTTCTATCGATTTATATATCGATTTTAATCAACTTCCTTTCGTCGAATCGATTTGAAACTTTGTAAGTTGATATGTGGATGATACAATAATTGTATAGGTACCTAATCGCACAATGGCCCAATCAAGAGGCTAAGTGCGGAAACCTCCCAGCTAAACTAAACTGAACTAGGTACCTAAACTGAGACTAGAGCTGGAGGGTAATTTTGATTCATTTTGACTAGTCTAATACGTCTTAAAGCGTGATTTATATTTTTTTAAAGTATCCATCTATACCTAAACAATTATGCAAATCCACGTTTAATTTTCGATCGCTTTAAAGTAAAGAACCCAATATGTCTCTCAAGAAAATTCGTTTGTTTAAATAACAAGTCTTATCTCGTAAATAATCCACTCTTATCTCGATCGTATGTCACTCATGATCCTAGAAGCCCGATCTCTTCAACTAAGAATCCACTTGACAATCGATAGTTCTGGAATTCGGTCACAAGCACGACAGGAATTGTGAAACCACAGCTGGCGCGGTTCTATTACAAAGACGATATTCCTGTACTTTACTGCACTGTATTTCAGTTATTTAAATAATCACGTTAGTTAAACGCTTTTTAGAAAATCAAAGTAAATACTTACCTGATGTTTAATTAATAAATAAATAAAATAAATATTGGACAACATCAACATACATTGCTTTGATCCTAAGGTAAGTTGCTAAAGCACTTGTGTTATAGAAATCAGAAACAACGACGGTACCACAACACCCAGACCCGAGCCAATATAGAAAAGTTCGTTTTCTACATTGACCCGACCGGGGATCGAACCCGCAACCTCAGAGATGGCGGCGCCATTTAAAGTCCGGCGTGCTCCCTTCTCGAAGGTCGTCTAAATCCTCGTAATGAGCTCACTTCTGGATGCAGCTACTCCCAATGATACAACCTTTAAAAGTAGAAATGTCATTTATTTTGTCCTACAAAAATGGCGCTACTATATAATCTGTGACTGTCCTGTTTAAGAATGGGCTGTTGACAGGACCAATCATTACCTGTCTTATTCAGAGTTCATTTGCTAGTACGGGACTAAGGTTAATCCACTGTACTAACGTACATTAAATCAGTGGTTTAACCTTAGTCCCGTACTAGCAAATGCACTCTGAATAAGACAGTACATGTTTTGGAGAAAGATATAGGAGTGCCATTATAATTTATTTACAGACAGGTGCAATGTACTGACCAATTCCACGGAATCGCAGCTTGCAAATCCTGCAATATTCCTTTAATTTCATAAATGATGATTGCGAAACAAAAATTGCTACGTGAGCGGATTCAATATACCAAAAAAAACAATGACAATACGTTGAAAGCGAAACATTAAAAACCGGCCAAGTGCGAGACGGACTCGCGCACGAAGGGCCGCACCATTATCTATAAAAAACGAGCAAAAAAAAATCAGGTTTGTTGTATGGGAGCCCCTTAAATATTTATTTTATTCTAGGTAAATAATATTTATTGTATTAAGTATTTGTTGTTATAGCGGCAACAGATATACATCATCTGTGACAATACAATTTCCACTGTCCAACTAACACTGTTCATGAGATACAGCCTGGTGACAAACGGACAGCGGAGTCTTATTAATAATGTCCAGTTTTACCCTTTGGGTACGGAACCCTAAAAATGACCTATAAAATATTTGCATAAAAGCATTACCGGGTCAGAATTCGAAGAATTGCGTTTTTTTTTGCGCTACACGTGTTAATATTTTAACACTTGCATTAAACTTTGTATTGTTAAAATATAATCGGTGGGAGGTCCGTATTTTGGGTTCCGTGCCACAAAAGGAAAATAAGAAACCGTTATAGGATTACTTCGTGGTCCGTTTGTCAAGATACGTTTCATCAAGAACGTGTGGAGGTATGATATTAATATTAAATTCTCAGCAGGGCAAGCATGCGCGCATCGGTTATTTTATCGATAGACAAGACAAATTGTGTCTTCGACGATAATTTTGTCGTTTTTCCTAACCTAACGGATTAACGTCACGAATCTTTTTTCTTAATAGTTTCAGGGTCTCCCGTTCTTCGTAGCCACTAATTTTTATGTTATAGCACGGCATTGCCATAATATATTTTTTTTGTTATCGTCGAAGACAAAACGACATATTTACGTCAAAAGTCGATAAAATGTCACGACAAAATTTTATCGTGTTGCGCATGCTAGCCCTGCTGGTCTGCAGTCCTGTGGAAAAGTAGACTTAGACAGTCAACGAAATCAAAAGACGACCTGTTATGCTGCGTATATTGTGACACCCTCAAGCGAATCGACACCTCCTGGTACTTATTGACCTATAATTATGAAATTTGAGAAAGGCAATGTCATATTATAGCACGAGTAAAGGGAGAAGTCCGAAATCCGTTAAATTAAAAAAAATGTTTTTAAAAAAAAAAACGGAAAGACTGATCGCTAAAAATCTCGATTCCCGTGATAGATGAACTATTTAACATACACCTCTAAGTTTTTACGGAACCCTGTATGCTCAAATCAGACTCCGCCTTTGTCAGATATAAATCATCTTTGAAGTTGCAGTTTGGACGTGATAGTGACCGTGGAATGTTGAGAAGAGTTTTTTTATAATCAGTTGTACCCAAGGACTTTCTGGTGGTTAAGAGGTTTTGTTTTTACATTGTATAAAAAGGATTGATTACCGGTATGTATAGTACCCGGCACCGAAGTTAAGCGTTGGGGCAAAGAGTGGTGATCGCTTTGCGCATCTTACGAGACGACAATCGTATCAGAAACGCGTTTGCGCGGAGCTAACCACCAATCACAGCCGAAGGCGCAGGCGCGTCGCACCGTCGCACGTCTAGGCAATCACGTAATCGTAATGATCTTTTGCGCATCTTTCGCCCAGAACTAACATTGGTGCCGCTGGTGGTACAGTGAATATTTTACATTTATGTTATTTGTTAAGGATAGCACATTATATTATTTGTTATAAGATAAATTAAGAAATTATAAATATGTATATGTAATTCGTTTATAATGAAATGTAAATCAGGCTGATTCTATCGCATTAGGGTTTTCCTGTAATGATAGTGTAAATGGGTGGTGGTTAATAAATAAAAAATAAAATAAAATGTTTTCGAATAATTTCAGCAGCGTCATTCCCAGCATTCAAATCCGAAAGATTAAAGCGTGACCTTTTCATCGTACCCGGAGGCGTCTCGGGCAACGTAAACAATACTTTTGAAAAAGCCGCTTGGACATTCGTTGTCCTTTGACAGTTTAATGCTGTGAAGGGTTGTCAGATTCTTGGAAATAAATATTAAAATCGTGGTACAAAATTATATTTGTACGTTTTTCTGATAAAACCATGTATATTTTTTTTTGTTTGAAATGTGGCGTTTCTATCTATCCAAACTTTTATAGACCGTCGGTAAAAAAATAATAAATTTACAAAGAGATTCGGCTATCCTTGGTTTTGTAAAGTGTCCATATTGTGATGTCAAACGTCTAGCGTTGCTAGCTCTTTTCTTTAGCTTTCCAAGACTCCCTAAAACTAACTAAACTAATTTTTTTTTTCTGTCCGTCCTAATGGTATCCGACTGGTTAACAACTGTCAAATTAAGAAAATGAAATGAAATGATGAGTTTATTATTCTTAAGGAGTTACAGACATACATTAGAAATATTATCTATTATCTCCAGTCTGGTTACGCTGTATAACATTTCGATTTACGCCAAGATTCTGTCAGATACGAACGAACAATCTGACAGACAGATTCGACATTTCCCCACATTACTAGTTGATTTATATTACTACGAAGTAATTTCCTGATTACTATATCCAAATGTAGAAATTTAATGCAGCTATGTGGTACTCGCAATAACACAAGAGTGGGAAAGGCATGTGTGTGTGTGTGTGTGTGTGTGTGTGTGTGTGTGTGTGTGTGTGTGTGTGTGTGTGTGTGTGTGTGTTGCATGAGTGTTGATAATATATTAATATTATTAAAAATTATTAAATAAATACTAAGTATTTTTTCCTCCATGCACCTCCTAAAGTATATGATTTGTGTGAATTTTAATATAATTTAAAATATCTACTTAATAAGACAACGCAAAGAGTCTTGTGAGTGCATCATAGCTAGACTAAAAACATAATAATATGCCTTTGTTCTAAGGAAAATAATAATTCTAATAATATCTTCAGTTTCGGGTTTAGAGTTCCAAGCTCTATTACGGAAACCGACGGATATACATTCATTATTATACTAATCTTTTACTCAACTTTATTCATATGCTAAATGTAATATTGATAGCTGTTTGTTTCCTTTATAAAGAAAATAAAAAATAAAAGAATCGTTCGTACTTCGACTTACGCGTAGCAACCCTATATGAAAAGTCAATTACAGTGCAAAAGAGAAAATGTTTTTAAATTAAATTATTGATATTTCAAGTCGTTAAATTATTGAGGATGATACATTGTCATGAAATTTACGTTTTCGATTGAGAGAAGTAGCTTTTCACAATTCTCGAAGGACAAATTTTCAAAGCAATAAAATAATATGTGCTGAAACGTATGCTCTGGTATTGCATTCATTTATTTATTACTTAATTAGTTTTTTTAGTTTATTTATTCATTTTTTTTTGGTTTCGCTTCTCAGTAATTTCTATTAGTGTAGCCTTTTGTCATAAAAACACCATCAGCTGTTACGAGGAATCCCCAAATCATACTACTGTGGTGTTGTTGGTGGGTGGGTGTTGTGGTACCCGTCGTTGTTTCTGATTTCTATTACACGAGTGCTTTAGCTACTTACCTTAGGATCAGAGCAATGTATGTGATGTTGTCCAATATTTATTTATTTATACTAAAACTCAAGCCAAAGTTAGTCAAACCTATCCAACAAATCAACAATACACATTGCGGATTGTTGATTTAAATGTGTTGTATTGTATGGTTTCTATGTTAAAAAAATCAACAATACACATTGCGGATTGTTATTTAATGTATGTGTTGTATGTTTAAAACTTTGGACAAGAAAGTAAGTAAGTAACATATATTAAGGCAACAATTTATTTTAAAAAATTACTGGCAAAAATACAGCAGTCGACTATAACTAACGTAATATGTCGGGTGCCGCGGCTGTCACTATATAAATATGTCACAGGTGCCATAAAACGCCTCGGCCCAAATGTAACTCACCCTGTATGAGTTATAGTTTTCGTAAGTGGTCGAAATGATGAATTTACCGAGTGATGGTGCTACGCAGTAGCTGGGCCGGTAATGGATTTATTTTGTACACTTCCTATATGGGTTTTGTGATTATGGTAATGGCAGTCATTTTCGTCTTCCGTTCGGTAAAAATAAAGTCAGTTACCGCTGGTAGATAATGCTTCTAATTTGAGTATGCTTTTATACAGGGTAGCTATTAAAGGTATACTTTAAATTCGACTGAGATTTTTTATGACTGATTTGTACTTGAGGCATGGGTGTTTATAGATGAATTTATTTAACTACAATATACAAGTTTTGCTTAGTATGGGGCTAGATAAGTTAGTGAAATTGTTTTAAAGAACGAATTTATGAATAAATACTTAATTCGCCCTTTAATGAACGACATAATATTATTTGCAAAACAAAAATATAATTAAATAGTAAAAGACGCTTTTATGTGTACGGAACTCTTAAAAAAACGGTTTTTGATCATACACACTGAAGCCAGCTGAGAAGACCCCATAATTCCGACCTCCGTAGCAGAGAGGCGAGCACGCCGGACTGTATGTATATGGCGCCGCCATCTCTGAGGTTCAGGATTCGATCCCCGGTCGGGTCAATCTGGAAAATAAACTTTTCTATATTGTCTCGGGTCTGGGTGTTGTGGTACCGTCGTTGTTTCTGATTTCTATAACACAAGTGCTTTAGCTACTTCCTTAGGACCAGAGCAATGTATGTGATGTTGTCCAATATTTATTTATTTATTATAAAAATTTGCATCTTATATACTCCAACTGATAAAACCGTCCTTTAAACGTTGGTGCGTTGCCATGAGGTTCACACGTGCAGACACGATAGCTTTACGTGTAGGTAGGTAACGGGGGCTAGTGTACGTTAAAATGTTTGCGTTCGGCAAAAAACGGCGGCCGGACTGGTGCAAGTGTCAAGTTATTGCAAGTTTGGTTCATTTTATTAGGGTTCCGTGCCCGAAGGGTAAAACGGGACCCTATTACTGAGGCTCCGCTGTCCGTCTGTCTGTCTGTCCGTCTGTATGTCACCAGGCTGTATCTCATGAACCGTGATAGTTAGAGAGTTGAAATTTTCACAGATGATGTATTTCCAGTTCGATGGAGGCTGGCAGTACCTGGATGGAAAAAGCGAGAGATCGTGCTTTTTAACGCTCTTTGAGGAGGCTTACATCCAGCAGTTGACTGCCTATGCTCAAATGATAAAGATTTACTTAAACACTAGGTAAATATTCACTCTTTGATTTACAAACCGAAAGATTCTGAAACTCCCTTCTCTGATGTTACCTGAGGAGTTCCCAAAGTGTAACGTGAATATCAACTTTATGGTCTAACTAACTTACCCATGAAGCCGTTTAATTTATTTTACACAAAATGTTACTGTTTTAGTATGGGCGAGACTTGATAGGGCAAGACTGTATTACTTGTATTTTCTTATTGAAGATAAATAACACTTGAAATAAATCATCGACCTCAGGTGGGACTCGAACCCACGTCCCATCGCAAGCCGGGCGAGTGCTTTACCAACTAAGCTACCGAGGACGTCACGTGACAAGATTACATTTTCTTACTTAAGTTGGTAAAAAATCACTAAAGTATTTCGGTAAGAGATGGTCCGCATTACTTAGGGTGTGTCCGTGTGTGCTCGATGCCTGTGCCACACCGCATCCACGCCGGTCGTTGTACAAACACAAACACGCGTCAAATTCGGGCATGTTCAAACAAGGTTCAGATTCCGTCCGTTAATATTAATTATCGCAAATTAGCGACCGTTTAATAAAGGGTAAATGGGACCCAAACGTCGTCAGATAGATGTGGCGAATATTGCTGTCGGTGATTTTAATAAAAATATGAAACCGTGACTATTAAAAGTAAATTAATACATCCTTTTATCAGTCATACGTAGTGTGGGACGCCCCCCAGCTCGATGGACCGAGGACCTAAAAAGATGGCTGGATTAAAAAAGCGAGAGAACGATCTTTGCCGCTCTTTGGGGGAGGCTTACGTTCAGCGGACTGCAATAGGCTGAGATGATGATGATGATGACAGTCATACGGACTATTTAGCCCCAAGCTAAGCAAAACTTGCACTATGGCGACTAGATAACGATAAACATAGCTTATTTATAAACATCTATGACTCGGGTAGAGTTTAGGTTAAGTAGGGCGTTTTGTAACCGTTTTGTAATAATGCATATTTTTCAATTTCAATTTATTCATAATAACAATATACATTGTTTGAATTAATTAATAAAATAACTTACAATCACTATTACAATTTCCAATAACTATAACAATTTTCAATACCAATCACTATACCATAGATCTCTGACCTGTTTAAACGCAGTTTTTAATCAAATTCATCAAGAACAACATGCTCAAGAAAAAACAATGCTCCCTTGATATTATGAAAAAAAAAAACAATCAAGATTCAGATTCACGATTTTATGTTACTCTTTTCAAAGCATTGACCCAATAGAATCAGCCTGTAACCGTCTCTGACTAACTCCTTTTACCAACACTTCTAAAAACATCTCGCATGTTCAATATCCACTCCATTATTAATTAGGTCAAATCAACCGACCATCAAACGGAGGAAGAGCGTTAACAAAAAGCGTTAACATCTGGTAGAGGCAATTGTTTTATGAATGGATGACGTCATCGGAAGCGCAAGGTGAAGTTTAGCGTTTTGACGAACATTTGTTTTACGAGCTGTCTACGAAGATGTAGTGCCTTGGCGACTGGAAGAGATGATGACTGTGCACTGTGAATACTGTAATATTGTACAAGAGATGAACAGCACGTGGAACTGTTACTATTTATTCTGTGAGGTAGGCTAGATTGTTATAAAGATCTTTAGCACAGCTCTTTTGAAGATGACTGTGCACTTTGGGTGTACTGTGATATTGTACAATGGATGAACGGCTCGTGGAACTGTTACTATTTATTCTGTGGGGTAGGCTAGACTGTTACAAAGATTTTTAGCACAGCTTTTTTAAAGATGACTGTGCACTTTGGGTGTACTGTGATATTGTACAATGGATGAACAGCACGTGGACCTGTTACTATTTATTCTGTGAGGTAGTCTAGACTGCTATAAAGATCCATTTGCTCAGGTCTTTTATATAAATACAGCCTAAACCTAGATTAAAATATTGTTTATGTTTTATCACTTTGCATTGCAATACTTTTGAGTCTATAAAAGACTTCAGCTAGCTAGGATGCACTTATAGGTTTTGGTTGTGAAGTCCTGACGGTTTCTTTTTTTTCTGGAGCTATTTTTGATTTGTTGTTTGTGTAGTAACCTAGGTTTATTATATCTTCTTTTGCAACATGAACATTTTTAATAATACATAAATATAATTTTTGCTAAGTATTTTCACCAAAAAGTATATTTTAATCATTATATTTACAATTTAATACGAGTTAACTTGTAAATAAACATTTATTTCCACATGTTACTTACCTACTTTTTCTGTCTTCGATTTAAAAAAAAAACCTGCTTCAGCTCCATTGCTCATATCACTTTCAGCAAAGTCTTTATATCTCTACAATTTATTCTCGTACAGGTCATTGGCTTGGACACAGACGCGCGTTTTATTACAAACAGACAGACTCCGTGCTAACATTATCATATTATTAGCTTATTTATATTTGGACTGAAATTATTGTGGTTTGATGGGCAGTTCATTGAGATATTTGTTGTTACTGTGTTTTGTTCGAAGTGGCAGCTGATTCTGTATACAGGCTGTTTCTTTTTAATATCTTGATAACGTTAAAAGCTTTAATTTAGAACTTTTTTTATTAATAGTGGCAGTGGGCTGGCCACAATTGTCAGATAAAAAGTAAAGTAATCGGGTTCTTGAGTTCAGACCAAGCCTTGGCAAATGTAGTGTAGGACGCCCCCCAGCCCGATGGACTGACGACCTTAGGCGTCCATCCTTGTCAATTATCGTCTTCTTTCATTAATAAAATCAAAATAATTTATTTAACAATAATAACAAAAATATATTTGAGATCCTCATAGTGATCCCTTTCATTTAAAATATGACACACTAATTTTCGCAAAAGTTTTTTTTTAATTTTCTAACTTTTACCCCGAAAATGACACATTTTTTTATTTTATTTACTTTACACATCTGTATTTAAATTATAGGATGACCATTCCTACCAAATTTCATCTGAGTTGGTCCAGTAGACTCGGAGCAAATTGGCTGTAACAGACGAATGGACAGACAGACACACGAGTGATACTATAAGGGTTCCGTTTTTCCATTTATTGAACGGAAACCTAAAAAGGAGTCGCTTTTCAATTTCAGAAATCATTAAGAACAAGTTGTACTGTACTAAACAAAGTACGCCCATATTCAAAACCGTTCATAATAGCAAACATATATTAATTCTCCTTCAGAATACAAATGAGCTGGTGCATCCAAATATAGCGAATGCAAGTAATGCAACAGAAGTGCTCGGTAGTGCTGTCGAACTATCGATAGTTTGCTTATCGATAGTTAATACCTTAAAATTCTGTGATCTTAGTATAATAAAATCCAATAGTATCGATACTATCGATTGCTAAGATATACCAATACTTCAGATACGCAGCAATACTATCGATATTATCGATAGTTTTGTGCTATTGATTTTAGAGTGTGCTTTATTACTTCTATCTTTAATACGTTTTTGGCTGAAATGATGATAATCATAGTTTTATAACTATGATTATCATCATTTTAGCTACAGGACGTCCACTGCTGAACATAGGCCTCCCCCGGTGACTTCCTGTTTGCAAGGTTGGAAGCGACCTGCATACAAACTATAAACGTAACTAATTATTAACAACAACCGTACAAGTTGTAACGATACCATCGAGTATTGATAATGAAATACTATTTAAGAGCAATCCTATCAATAATTTTGCTGTAATTTAACAATCAGTAGTATCGATACTCTAGGGTTGTATGATAGTATCACCAAGCTCGATAGTTTATTTTTTCCATGCTATTCATAAGTTTATCGATATAGGCTATCGAACGGCAACACTAGTGCTCAGCTCACAGTGCACAAGTGCGCACGGAATGTGGAAGTGAAACGATCCGCTGGCGAAAGTTCTTGAGGGTATGTGCAATTCTGCATTGTTTTTTGTAATGTCAATGGCAATTGTAACTTGATTGATAATATTTTTGTAAAGTTCCATACCCCAAAAAAGGAAAGCAGCGATCTTTATATGACCATTTCGTTGTCCTTCTGTATGTTAAGGCCTTTGTGCCAGGAATGTATAGAGGTATCAAGTTGAGGTTGATAGCAAATACTCAAGTTTGCAATAATTTAGAGCTGTAAAAATTGAAATTTCTAATTGAAAAAAAACACAAGGCACAAGCAAGGAAAGCAAAACATTCCTATAGGGTAGGTAAACCATTTTAAAGTTTTTTTTTTTCAATTGCCTTTAGGACGAATTATTTACATACGTCAAGATTGTAAGGAACTCTGTCTCCGAATCTGACACGCGCTTGACCGATTTTATACCTATGTCATAGTCTCAAATAGCTTATTCGAGTGGGTTAGGTTAGTATTTTAGCTGTACCCTATTTGTATGTGTATGTTTGCTACTTCAATTATATTTATTAAATTCTAAAGAGACTGAATGGTTTTTTTTATATTGGTATGTTTGTATGATGAGGATCACCGCCATTTGTACCTAAGTCATGGACGTTTATAATGATTACTTAACGTTTATTGACGTATTTAAGTATGTTTATCTGTTGTCTAGTCGCCATAGTACAAGCTATGCTCAGTTTGGGGCTAGCTAATTGGTGTGATTGTGGAAACAATTTATTAATATATTTATTTTTTCTGGCGCTTATATAGCTCAATTTGAATAGTATTTATAGGAACTTAAATTGACGCCTTAGGTCGCTACTTCAGTATCAAATTTTTTAAACATCTTAAAATAGCCTAAGTACATGCATGCTCTTTAGGCAATGGTCTGTTTCACATTAAAACAGTAAGCCCGCCATTTATCCACTACTAATATGCGGAGATTAGGAGCCAACACGAAAATAACTATCTGAATGTCTGAGTCAAAGCACCGTTATGCCAGTTACTTACTGAGTAGGGACTCTACACATTCTGTGTTATGGCGGATACACGCCCGACAAAGCTAAGTTGACGCGTCGATACTGGCGCCACTGGCATATAGACATCTGTCAAAAGTAAAAAGTAGCCAAAAGCAATTACATTTAGACCGGAGTAAGTTTTCAAAACATCTACTCCTAGAATCCAATCTTAGAGGCGATGAAGCATTATAGTACCGTTCACAATGTGACAGTTATCAGCCTCTTCAAATGTTAATTGTTACGTTTTTTTACCGTGTCGATTGTAAGATTCCCAGGAATCACACTTACTTGCTATCAATGACTGTCGATTGCCATCCGCTGCCAGCAGCTAACACAGCTGCCAGCAGCTATGTTTATCATCGCTCCATTTTGTCGGACGTCCTATGCTGCGTTTGTCTAGTCACAGACTCCACTGAACAACTAGACTACTCTTATATTCCCTTTAAAAAATGACAAAACATGTCAGAATATTTACTATTTAAAACGAACTTAAAGCACAAATAAATGTGACCTTTTACCTAGATGCGTGATTTCTAAACAAGCGGTTGATCACTAAACGGAAAGTGGAAACTAAAAAGGATCTCGAGATATATCCCAATTATCGAAAACATCCTTGTCGCCCTACACGAGATACATCGCTAGCGCGCGTCACGAGTTCAATTCAGCGCGGTTACTGTACCATTGCACTGGGGAAAGTACAGTCCACAGCATCATGCTGTACTGTCCAGTATAAACTGATCGTTTATTTGTACCAAAAGTCTCTCTACCTTCAGGTCAGCTTATACTGGCCAAGTTTAGCTTGATGTGTAGTTTAGTGTGTACATTGGTTTACATGTTTAAAACATTTGTCCAACGCCTTATATGAATTTTTGAATGCTGACACAATTTGTTTAAATAAATCTCTGACAAGTAACAACAGTTACATACCATATTTCAAGTTTCACTCGATTGATGACAATGTTAACATAGATTTGTATAGAAAAAAAAAATGATTTGGTTAACATGATAGCACTACCCCGAATGTCATAGAAATTCATGTTTCATTTTGGTCAGTTGAATTAAATAAATAGTTTTCACAATCACACCAATTAGCTAGCCCCAAACTAATCAAAGCTTGTACTATGGCGACTAGATAATGGATAAACATACATAAATAAGTTTATAAACATCCATAACTTGTACAAATGCTCGTGCTCATCACACTAACATTTGCCACTTGCGGGATTCGAACCCGCAACCGCCATGCAGGGTTTGTACTTCGGAGCGCGAACCACTACACCAGACGGCGAAGATTCAAAAGAGAGCTACAAGCAGTTCTCACACGTCTAATCTCTGTAAAGTTCCCAGATCGGGCCCGCCTGAAAGGAGCCCGATTGCGGACCGGCCTGCCTAGGCAGTTCCGGTCGCGTCGGCGCCACCACTGGCACGCCGCTTGGTAGGGTGCCTTTTGCACTCCACACAGGCCCGATCGCGCCCGCTAGTATGGGGCCTGACACGTACGAGCCTGAGGCCTCACACTCGGACGGGTCGCGGAGACCGCTAGTGGGGCGGACCTAGGCAGAGCGCCTTCAGCGCTCGCCAGAAACTGCCTGGTTGTAGCTAGCTGAACGAAGCGTTTTCATTGGGCTCTCAGCGATACGTCCGTCCGAAAAAAAACTGTAAACTTCGTCAGGCACGGATTAAGATTTCAATGTTCAACTTCCCGACGAAAAATTTTCTTTAAAGAAATTATAAATTAATACAAATAAAATCAATTGAGATTAGAAAATTAGTCCGCCAAGTATGCGATAATTAAATTTCGAGGATAAAACAACAAAAGTTTAACAAGTCGTGTTGCTCAGTTAATCTTAACAAGTTCGATGAACTTTCCCTTTGAATTTTCGTCTTTAGGGAATTTCGTTTCTATATCCTGGAGATTGTTCATTAAATATTAAACAAGAAGTATGAACTTCAGATCATATCATCAAACCCGGCTCACTCAGGGGATTCACAAGTATTTGACTTTGATTGCCATAAAAGTTATGTAATCAATTTATTTGATGACTCGACGGTGTAGTAGAGCTTTGGTTTATCTTGAACGCAGTGTTTGATTCTCAGTTCGCACAATTGTGGCCTAAATAAAAAAACCGACGTAGTATTTAAGTTACTCATACATTTGTTGGATTATAACCTACATAAACTGCTAGTATAATAAAACCTTCCATTACTTTACGTGTAGGGAAAGTAAGTACCCTTATTTAATGTTTGCAGGTGTCAGGTATAATGTTACTAACACTAAATCGACTGTGATTAAAATGGCCGTGACATTAGGACGGGCAGACAGTCAGGTCCATAACCATGATCTCTTAAAACAATCTCAAAGTTGTCAAATCTGTCAATTTTGGTACGTCATTTCATACAAAATTTGACAGAAATGATATTGTTTGACAGATTTGTGATTGCTTTAACAGTTCATGGTTAGGGCCTAGGTCCAATTTACAATTTTAAAATAATATGATATTCCCCTACACATTCCTTTTTACCAATTTTGCGTTTCGTGATCTGCAATAAATTACCCTTAGATAGTAATTGTTTCTGTTTTTTAGTATTTGTTGTTATAGCGGCAACAGAAATACATCATCTGTGAAATTTTCAACCCTCTAACTATCACGATTCATGAGATACAGCCTGGTGACAGACGGACAGACAGACAGACAGACAGACAGACGGACAGCGGAGCCTTAGTAATAGGGTCCCATTTTACCCTTTGAGTACGGAACCCTAAAAAGTCCCAGATTCTTTAAATTCCTACCGATTATTTGATGTTACAAACAGGGTAAGTTTTACATCTGCTAGCTTATAATCTAATCATTAGTCATGGGTAAAATTGTCGTAAATCTACGAGTAAATTTCCAAAGTAAAAACAAAGTTAACCCATCAAACGCGCGCGGGGTATATTAGGCCCGGTATGTCAACATAGGGAACCGCAGGCTGATTGATTACCCGCGTCCGGCTAATTGAGGCCGCTTACATGAGTGGACATCAAGTCTATCCATTTAGGATTGGTAACACAAATAAACTAATTACGTTTAACTTGTAACGTAATTTGCGTTTACGACAAGGTGGATAGAAGTTTAAGGAAGCCGCTGGATGCATACCGCTTCCAACCAGTTAATTTGTGCTCAGCGGGGGACGTGCTATGGCTAAAATGGTGATGATGATGAATATGTACGAAGAAAGTTTTCTATGGTAACGGTATTTAAACTATCTTTTTATAAATGATATTTTTGGACCTTATGTCCACGTCTGTACGAGTCTTTGAGGCCTTGTGATTGTGAGTGCAACACAATTACAGAGTTGGGGTTGCTGTTAGCGCTGGTTGTTGGAATGGAATTAAGAATACTTATTGTAGTAAAATCGAACCCCGATGTCAAATTAGTCAATAGGACCCCAAAGTCAATGCCATCATGTCATGATAATGATGATGACTTTATGATCCCGCATCAATCATGCCGCACTGAGTCGCCAACTTACATACATGTATACAAAATATTTTACTAAGGCGTAACGTTGATATTAGTTAGGTGTAGAAACAATATTCCATAAAAACTGTCGACTTCAGTACAGAGTATATTTCTAGCAAAATCCAAAAAGATAGAGACGGTTATTACTTATTTCTCAATACGTTCTATTCGGTTTAACTTTTCAAACATATTTTCCCACCTTTTACAAACCTAAGTCTACTTTTTCGGTTCCATTTCCACTTTGAAGTTTGTATCAGAAAGTTAAAGCCAACCCTTTTGATGCCCGCGGCTTATCCGGCCCAGCATCAAAACAAAATTCCCCGTTTACTCCACGGAACCACAGGACTGATTGATTACTCGTATCCGGGCAATCGGGCCGGTTTGAGTGGACGTCCGACTGGCGTGTCCGGCGGGTAGTTAGATACGGTAGGCCCGCTTGCGTATGCACTTATAATTACTATTTATATAGGGTTTTGTGGATGAATATAGTTTAATATTACTCTCTCCAACTCTTATGGATGCAAATCAGTCACGCCGTGACGTTGCAATGGCACAGATATTTCCAATGGTGAACCCTCACCTAGTTAAATTGTGGCCAACGCGCAGCACGTATTCAAAAAAGTTAGGTACTTTGGCGGGCTCCGACGTCTGACCAGTATTAAAGCTAAAATCGTTTGCAACCACCTCATTGTCACTCACTTCAAGCCATGCCCTACGTTCATTTATGTTTCGGGTTCAATCAAGACAATAGGTGTTTAGGCACAACCAAGCAAGCTTCTATTTGTATCTAATTGGTTGTAGGAAAACGTAGTAAAATGCATAACCAATCAGGGCGGGTTGGGGCGTGTCCGGCGCAATGCGCTTACACAGGAATATTTCTACAAAGGGGTAAGGCGTCGGAGCCCGCCATAGTACCTGGTGCCTGGTGACAGTGGCCACCTGTGGTTTCAAGCGAGGAAGTTCCAGACTTTTTATGGTAACTAATAAAGCCCACTGATCACCTTCGTGATGTCTTAAATCAGTTTTCCGAGTGGACCGAGACCGTATGGTTAAATGAACTACAGATTTTGATATTGTGTGAATGTAATGCAAGTACATGCGAGCGTTACTGTTACTCTCATTACTTATGGTCGATGGATGAGCGAGTTCAGTGTCCACTCGCGGTTTTTTTCACAGAAATTAACAGGCTTACTTTCTCATGTATCTTTGATTTCCCTTAAAGTTTCGCGGTTTCTTCAACAGATGGCAGTGAAAGGTACCTGCTGAGTCTACTTAAATTGTGCCTGTGCCCCAGTGCGAAAATATGCCCTAATGTTGGCTGATGCAAGCTAGAGTTGATTCGGTGTGATTATGCGGATTCTGTCGTGATTTAGTGTGTCTCTGTGCCATCGATCTACGTCCAGCATTTGAAATTACGCCGCGCTTTTATAAATTTCGAATGTCATAACCTAGTTTTGGTGAATAGAAATTATTGGTTTGGTAAAACACTTCAATCAGGGCGGTAACCACGAACTCTTAAAACAATCTCAAATCTGTCAAACATTATCATTTCTGTCAAAATTTATATGAAATGACGTACCAAAGTTGACAGATTAGACAAATTTGAGATTGTTTTAAGAGTTCATGATTATGACCCAGAAATCAAGAATGTTAGCTACAGGACTATTACGCTTTGTATGTACATACAGCCTCAATAACATGTATTTTGGCAAACAGAGACAGTTAATATATATAATTAAGGTTTGTGAAATGACAGATAGGGAGAAACTCGAGGAGCTGACGCCCAATCTTCAGTAGTGGAGGGGCACTACAAGAAGAAGAAATGCCATACATTAGTGTAAATAATATCTATTTTTGACGCTTACTACAAATCCTGAATATCACCTACAATCTTCAATTATACAACGATATTATTTAATTAATCACTGAACTAAAGACAATCAAATTTTCGTCTAATTGCCTTTACTGTGTACCAAAACCACAGAGCCTGTCTTGCTATTGTACGCCCATCATACACCCGTCGGAACATACTAAATCTAACCCTAAATACATAATACTGAGAGCATACGATCAGATAATCAAATTGAATCCTCCTACACTTGATCGTAGGCAGATGCAGACGCCTACGATATCTTAATGCTGAAGTTTATAGCTTCGAACTAAGATAACTTTCAAAATGGGAATAATTTTCGCCGTTCTTTTTTAGGGTTCCTACGTCAAAATTACCGTATAAACAGAACACTTATAGGATCACTCGTGTGTCTATCCGTTTTCCACAAACAATTTTTTCCGAATCTACTGGACCGATTAAGTAGAAATTAGTACACATAATATGACTTTCTTTGACCCAAACACGGTCGTGTTATAAAAATAACCATCCTAAAAAACCATATGCGCCTAGAATGTTCAATCACCATGGTCGTTGAGAAAACTTAACATTTTATAAGTGACTGAATAAAAAGTTCTGCTAAATAACGTCAGAGTCTGATCTGCGGCAATTTTATTATTCTTGTGCTCAAATACAACAAGATTTTCTATTAGACCAGTTACGAAATCTACAAACCACTTTCCAATATCAAATGAACGGTCGGCAGTCACTGTTGTTTATGTGTGGACACTGTAATATCATTAACCAGATCATCTACCTTCATCATCATTATCATCATCATCATCATCATCATGTCATATTGCAGTCCACTGCTAGACTTAAGCCTTTCCCAAAAAGCGCCAAATAGCACACGATCTTTGGCTTTTTCCATCCAGCCACTGCCAGTCATCTTCCTAAGGCTGTCGGTCCATCCGGAGGTATCCTACACCTACTATTTAACAGATTCTGCGTGTATATCCAAAAATAATTCTCCGCAACAAATATACATCTTAATACCATCTCGGTTATAACCG
The DNA here is from genome assembly GCA_950371115.1 of Anania fuscalis. NCBI lineage: Eukaryota > Metazoa > Arthropoda > Insecta > Lepidoptera > Crambidae > Anania > Anania fuscalis. Next base: position 13,151,181 of record OX493344.1, read on the forward strand.
GCAGGTGTTTAATAATAGCGGTCGCGGCTATTACGCCCTCTTACGGCGAGGCAATAAAAACGCCATTAGGGTTTACGTACCCTCCACGTAGCGACGGGTTATAAGATGTACGGAATTGTGTTTTTTAATATATCATCAGATTGAGGGTTGATGGTTGATATGAGGCTCTCGAGTGTGTGAATTGAGATTCGTTATTATTTGAGGGTTTAGTTTAGAGAAATATTATTATTATTATTAAATATGTTTTATTTACAAGGCAAGGAAGACTTTAAATCATAAAATCGCTTGCGTCTAGGAGCTATCTGGCTATAAACATCGTTATCTGGTACCTAGTTTAGTTTAGTTGAGCTGGGCTGTTTCCGCACTTAGCCTATTGATTGTACCATTGTGTGTGCTTTACCTTTTTCCTTACTCCAACCAGCCCAGGTCATCCCAGACGGTCAGCAACCTTTTCAGACTCTTGAAGGCCTCCGGGAGTAATCCTGGTGATTGGAGAATTCGTGCCCGTTGTTCTGACACGCTCCCAAATTCCATAAGCACGTGCTGTGGCGTTTCATCTGCCTCCATGCATCCCATATCTGGTACCTACACTATGATGCAAATTCTGTACGTCTAGAGTGTTTGTCTGTGACTGTATACAAGTAGTTGTCTGGCTCATATTTATTTATTTCATATTTATCACAGACGTTTCATTACAAGCAATTTTAATAAAATTTCTAATTAATGTCCATCTCTGCTTACATTCATACTGAATTTTTTAAAAGAAAATCTGCGAGAAAACAGTGGCTACGACAGTCAAAAAGTGGTCGTCAAAACTAGTATTCGTTCGTGCGTGGTCGATATTATTCGTCGACCGGATCAAAAGCCAAACAAAAGGTAGTATAATTCACGCACTTGTGCCCTATAGCAAGCCTAACCTGGTGAAACTAACAGTTCTATATCTTTTGTTCCATTTTTACACCTAATTGTCATAGTTAAAAGAACAATAAGGAAACTTTCTAACGGACAACAAGACGGAACAAAAATTAAGTTCACTTTCTAACGATTAGACTTTTTGTCGTAGGTCTAGTAATTTCTTGCTGGAACTAATGTCTTGGAACTAACGAGGACCATTTTTTACTCAAGTCAACTGGTAATGTTCGTGTTTGCTAGAGAAATGTGGGCCGAAATATTTTAAAAATTGGCCATAAAGGGATCAATCAATTCAGGGTGGAAGATCTAGATGAAAGTCTTTGATTTTTTTCTTCATATTTCTGACCATGTATGTAAAGTTATTAAGTTTCATAAGCACTGATTTTAAAAGATATTTGAACCTTTATTTTTACTCATCGTTTAAGGATAGGGTAGAACGGCATCAGCCTATCGCATGCCCCGAGGTTATACGATTTGTAGGAATAGTATTTAAATGCGGGGTAATTTGATTATCGTTTAGGAAACGTTTAATATAATAACAGGTTATCATTTCTACCAAATATGTAGTCATTTTAACATTATTTTAGTCTTAAAACTCATTAATAACTAACATCCTTTGTTTTTGTTCACAGGTAATTTCCATGTTCAAGTTAACGAAAACAGTAAGTATGTAGATTCTACTCATATTAATCAATTATATTACTAAAAAAAGGTTAATTCCTTCCCCAGCAGAGTCAGAAACTAAAATGGAAGCTACAATTAGTGGTGTCCGCAATTAAACTCGCCGGAATCGAACCCGGTACGTCTTAATTGCGCCGACACAATTTAGTCTGTTCACATTTCTTTGGCTTGCAGGAAATCGTATGATAGTTAAGTATAGTTTGCAAGTGTAGATGACTGCAGTATCTGGGTTAGTCATAGTCGCATTAAAACGAACGTCAAACGTGTGTAGTGTATTGTCATAAAATGATAAATAATACACTACTTTTTTTGTATTAGATTGCTTAATGTGGCGGTAAATTATATTTTTGTTACCATATTTTTACAGAATAATTCAAAGATACATTTAATGCTTTACTTCAGAATTCATTGTATCCTGTCTTTGTAAGATTAAAGTTAAACCGTCATTACTTTCGCCAGCTCTTAATTAGTTATTGCTATTTTACAACTTGTGATGGATATTCTGCCTAACCTCATAGCCCAAATTTTATTTCATTTGCCACTATGTTCTGTTTCTTGTTCGGAAAGGTTTTCTTGACAACAAATTTAGGTGGCAAGTCTAGTTATGACTTATATTTAAAGCAACTGGCAACAGACCTCCTTGGACAGTGGACCCAGATCGTTTTTGGACAATAGCTTTACACACCCAGTGTTACTTGAATGTGCAGGTTTCACCTGAATGTGCAGGTTTCGACCGGAATGTGCAGTTTTCGACCGGAATGTGCAGGTTTTGACCAGAATGTGCAGGTTTTGACCAGAATGTGCAGGTTTCGACCTTATTGTGCAGTTTTCGACCTAAATGTGCAGGTTTCGACCTAGTAGATTTAGACCTGAATGTTTAGGTTTTGGCCTGAATGTGTAGGTTTCGACCAGAATGTGCAGGTTTTCTTACGATCTTACCTTTTATCTTCCAGTAAGGGGTAGGTATAAATCCGTCATAGATTCGGAGAAAAATACATAAAACTCATATCACAATCATCACAAATAGACATCAGTAAAATATATCACAATATAATTTGAAAATAATGGCTAAATTGGAAGAAAAGTTGTTCCAACAATACACGATAAAGTGCAATTACTATAACAATTATTGGTACGGTTGCTATCATGTCATGATGGAATAGAAACAGCTAATTGGTGTCTATTATAGATAGTTCGAACAGGGTTTCTAATAGATAAAATATATATTTCAATTATTCTGATTGCGTGCTTGGAAAGAATATTAGTCGAGTTTTATTTGGACATTCAATCCTGAATTATCAGTCAAAAAAGGGTTTAAATAAGTCTTAGTCTTTTAGAGTTCCGATTTGAGATTTTTGGCTCGTGATAGTCAGAAGATTATGTGTTTACACAGCCCAGGCCAGACAGTTCAATACTACACCACATCAAGCTATAAAAAATCCATCGTAGCTCAGTGGCGGGTATTTGTTTTATTTCGTGGTAGGCAGTAGATATTTGTTATGTGTTTTATTTATGAAACTCAATGGTTTTCTTCAATAACCCACATTTGTAAGTACCTTCTGCCTACCTGATTTCAGTTGTCAGGTAGGCACTGCCTAATTGCCTAAATGCATTGCACGCCCCTGTCGTAGCTTGACCTGGCGTTATTCAGACAATAAAGACAATTATACGTCTCTAATACCAGGCATTATAGCTTGTTAAGCTGTTGCCAAGGTGCAAGGATATATGCAAAGCTGTTGGCACATGGAATAGATTGGACGATGGAATTGAGTAGCGTGCATTGGGATAATTATGGCAATATCCAAAAGTAAACTGGGCATGGGGAAAGCTCCTGGCAGTTTTTTTAACCGAAGATGAGGTTTTGAAGAATGCTTTGTTACGTAGGCTAATTATGACTATGCCTGTGGAGGCTACAGCACATCATCGTCATTTTACCTACATGGAGGTATTGTTAGCGAGGAATCGATTGATGAGAACATCCCTGTGAGCGGTTCCCGGAACTAGCGGTCATCTGTCATCGGGACGTCATTCATCATATGCATTGTACTTGTGCTTTCGCACGTTATTCCGTTTAAATATATTTAAATTAGTTATTATACCGTTTTATTTAGAAGATCCTTGTAACAGTATAACATGAAACTTAGCAGAACCCACATTCAGTATAATTATTTCGCGAGTTTCCCGCTCCATTTCCCCCATTGCCACAGCGCATGGGACACATTAATTGGCGTAGGTAGGATGTGACCCACATTCTTGTAATTGACATACACCCGACTGGCTGGTCGTTGAGAAAAGGTATGCAGTAGAATCAGTCCTCTTTGCATCAGCCTGTCGATTCTGTAAATAAAACCGCGATCACTTCGACATCACTTCACTAATCGATTAAATAATTTGAACCAACTCTGGAATAAAATAGTCTATGTATGTTTGTTTGTACTGCTTCGGTGATACGCGCTATTTTAACACTGAGTTACTGAGTATAAAAAAAACAAGTAAATAAAGGAAAAACTGATAGTACGATTTAGAAGGGTGCGAAAAATGTTAAAATGGCCGACGCTCAAGGGTGGTCGGTCTCGTTTTAAGCTCGACGCGCCAGAGGTTAGTGAAATAGAGGTTATATTTGTTTGTATAGCTTAGGTGATATTAAAGCGAGTTTACTTGAGATTTTTAGAGAATCGACCCCCAGGGCATCTAAAGGCAGACAGATTTTAATTAAATTTTATTGAGGAACATCACTAATTCCGGATAATAATCTAAGTAATTCTCCTTGAAAGCAAATAGGTTTGAGGCATTTTTGATTCAAATTGGCTAGATTCGTGCGAAATTATCTTGGATCTCGTAACACAGGTACCCTCCAAATACGCCTACTGTATCAATTGCTGTAAATGCCTTACATGTAACCAAATCCATCAGGGAGTTATTCAATAACATCCTTGAGATACGGCAAGGATTATTCGTGTATCCCAAATACTGAGGGTTCGATGCTAGAAGTCAGGTATGGGCTATATTTAGCTTTTGAATTTAATATAAATTAATGAAATTGTTGACATGACTGGTACAGGTACAAAATTATGTCGGTTTTTTAAAAATTAAAACGTTCCGTTTTTCCTTTTCTAAAATATTTCGTAGTCTGTCTATCAGACAACAGTAGATAAGGGGTCTATGTTGGGGCTCTCTAGCTTTCAGATAAAATTAAAAAAGTAAAGTATGCCTATATAAGTCCCACTGCAGGGCACAGGTCTCACCTCAACTATGAGGTGGTTTGGGCCATACTCCCCGCAGGCCCAGGGCGAATTGGCGGAGAGGTGTTGTAAGGCCAGTGACTAAACCTTAATGTCAGATGTAATCAAGCCGCCGTAAGGCCTCGGACTAGGCTTCACGACTAATATCAAGCGATATCAGCAGAGACCAACTTTTAACGTGCCTCCCGAAGCACGGAGATGCTTGTGATAAATGTCACTAAATATGGTTGGAATGGTCACCCATCCACTCACAACCGCGGCGTTGGTTGCTTAACTTTAGTAATCGATACCAAACCGCTGCTGCCACTGAGCTACGAGCACCTCAACGCTTTCAGATATGCGTGTCTATTTATTTATTTATTTCAATATTAAACATTATCAATAAAGGTTGCAAGGGTGCACTGGGGCAGCAATTATAAATATACTTAATCTATTCTAGGTATAATCAAAATGTTCAAAACAGTAGTTCTACGAGTAGTACCATACCATAGGGTTAAATTGATAAATACGCTATGACATATTAACAGAATAATTCTTACCTTTGATTGTCTTTTCAAAACAATCGTTAGTCTAATTCGCTAACAAAGGAAGCGTTCTCAAACACAAACTTAATTTGGAAGATGTCTTGAGCACAGTGGCTATGCAAACCTAGGAACGTCTAACTCGGCTCTTTGATTACACCACGCATACATTACACTATTAGGCATACATTGGTGACACAGTGGGGTAATAAACCAGTAGGCCTGCTGATATTTTTAAGCTTAGCACAAAAACTTAAAATAGTATCGATACTATAGATAGTTTGTGGACATTTGATTTTGAGACTTTGTTTTATTACTATAAGTGCTAATAACTACGAGTCTACAATTAACACTATTGCTAATTGACACTATGAATAGTACAAAACTATCGAAATTATTGGGTTCAATCAATACTATTGTTTTTATTTAACAGTGGAACCGATAGTTTTTCTAGTTTCAATATCAATTATACAATTTATCTATGAAATATATTATACAAAAAGCGGCACATCTTATTACATCTTATGAAAACAACTTACTCAATGCATAATGTTACATATGCGAAAACATGTAATTGGTGTACAGTTTTTAAGTAGTAATTAGGTAATTATCTGTTAAATATCACTGTATGTTTTCCGAATAAAATAAAATAAGTAAAATAATATTTACAGAATGTTAATTTACAGATACCGGTTAAATCAATTATAAGCATCCTTTAATTAGCGCGAGATGTTTTGTAAATATTACCTTGGCAGTAAGTTTCTGCTTCTCATATTGTGCTCCCTAGCCCGATGGACCGACAACCTGATGCCTGGCATTGACTAGATGAAAAAAGCGGGAGATCATGCCAGTGGCGGGCACTGGTTTTATTTCGAGGTAGGCAGTAGATACTTACTAATGTGTTTTCTTGATGAAAATCTGTGGTTTTCATCAAAAACATACATTTATAAGTACCTACTGCCTACCTCATTTTATTTATCAGGTAGGCACTGCCTTATTGCCTATATGCACCGCACGCCCCTGGATCATGCTCTTTGGCGCACTTTGGGGAAAGCTTACTTCCAGCAGTGGACTACAATAGGCTGAATAGATAGATAGATATTGTGTCAGTATGGTTCCGCATCAAACACTCGTGTGAGGGAGCCAGCCTGCTGCATGTATTTTTACTGTGGCAATAGTGACAATAAATAAATAATAAATAAATAAATTGTTTCTACAATCACACCAATTAGCTAGCCCCAAACTAAGCAAAGCTTGTGCTATGGCGACTAGATAACGGATAAACATACTTAAATACATTTATAAACATCCATGACTTAGGTGCAAATACTCGTGCTCATCACACTAACATTTGCCCCTCGCGGGATTCGAACCCGCAACCGCCAAGCATTGTAGTCCGGAGCGCGAACCACTACACCAGACGGTCGTCGCCAATAATAACAATGCCATCTTATTGCGAGATACGCAATACGTCAGCTTGTAACTGCTAATGACGAATATACAGATTGGAAAGAGATCCTGTATCTTCCATCTCAAAAGCAAAATCGTCATCCTGTGACTCCCAATAAAGAGCAAACATTTTATATTTTTGCAAAATAAATTAAAATCATTTGTTATACAAAATTAAGCAAACAATAAACGCTATTAACGTTTCAATTTTAAACAGCTGTCGACGATACTGTTTAAGCAAACCTAATTTTTTTTAGGATCATTTTTCTTCTAACCTTTAATAATTATACTATTTTTAACACTGCACTAATTAAAAATTAGGTGTAAAAATCAAGCACAAAAAATACAGGTACAAACAACGTAGGCTTAGCAGGGCTTCCACATCCATTGTGTTCTTAAAAGTAATATTAAATTACGTATAAATAAAAAATATAACTTCAAAACTAACATAAAAAGGTTGAGAACCGCTACAACAAACTGCTACATTGTAGGGTAGCAGAGTACAGACAGAATTGAGACAGAAACGGTTCTCCGAGCTGACAGGGCATTTGTTGCTTGTAAATTGCCGCAATATCGCCGATATGACTGATCTCGGCATCTATTGCTGGTTCGGTTTCGCCTTGTTTTTCTTGTCGATGAAACATTTATTACATTAGAAAAGAGGTCGGTAGCTCGCGGCTGTTTTGTTTTTAGGCCATCTACATCGAAATCGAAAATTTAGACTCGTAAGACACGGTTTTCTCACAATAGTCTAAAGTCATTTATTCAGTTTTAGGCCCTCTTCCCAACGATATTTTAATATCGTTGCCACTTCCGGGCACTTATATTCGTTTCAATAATGTAACTTAGCCTTACCACTGCTACGGAACTACATATCATATTCGCAGATAGATTATAAAATCTCGAGATACTCTTACCACGTGCTGACATTTGAACTCACGAACCATGTAAAACTAAACTTACTCAATCACAGCGGTACTACCACCATCGCTTATATGTTCCTACTCCAGTACTTACTGATCTTGTGGGCTATGTGTCTTTTTTAGGGTTCCGTACCCAAAGGGTAAAACGGGACCCTATTACTAAGGCTCCGCTGTCCGTCTGTCACCAGCCTGTATCTGATGAACCGTGATAGTTAAAGAGTTAAAATTTCCACAGATGATGTATTTCTGTTGCCGCTATAACAACAAAAGAAAAACAGAATACAATAATTATTTAAGGGGGCTCCCATACAACAAACGTGTTTTTTTTGCCGTTTTTATAGTTAATGGTACGCCGGTTTTTATTCTCAAACGAGTAACCTTTTTTCTGACCCTATTCTTACGTCTATATGTATAAGTAGGAGGTTGAAGGGTATCACTATCTTAAGGCAGTGAGGTACAGGAAAAAGAGCAGTATTTTCCAAACTGTTTATTTTATCCTAGGTGACTGACTTCCGATTTGATATCAGTCACATTTCCATAGCTTGTTGTCCTTACGGAATCTTTATTGGGTGGAAACGTAGCACATCCTGTATATGAACGTGATTCTTTGAATAATGCAAGTTAAATAATGTGCGAGGCGTTTGTCATATTTGGTGATTCACCGTCTTTGTTCTGTGACATCTTTAAATTATGAGTTTTTCCAAGAGTTACAAAGCGGAAAATGGGAAATTCGTTTTTTTTCGATTAGTAAAGATTCCCCTATTTTTAAATGTTTTTGTATCTTCACGGGCCTTTGCGGATTAATACTACTTGGTTGGCGGTGGGGGAAAATTTTACTCGTTAACGTAATTAAATGAGCATCTTAGTATTCTTTATTGCTAAATCAATTCAGGGGATTATTAAATATTTATAAACAAAAAAATAAGCCTCCCTCTCTCAACTTTTACTAAACTGTCCTCTACCTGAAGGTTGTTTGAAAGAGATCGCTTCTAGCGATAAGACCGCCTAATTGTACTATATTCAATATTTTTTTTCTGTGTATAGTTTGTTTTGTGTGGTGTGTCAATAAAGAGTATCTATCTTTCTATCTAATAAGCATTTCAGGTAGTAGTGTTTAAGTGCTTATGGTTTAACTTTTGGATACCTCTCTGATTACAAATTATTCTTTAAAAAAACATTGTTCTGACTTTGCAAGTTTTGCTGATTTTTAGCCCCTTTTCTGTATGTGAAAGCAAGGTGGTAGTAGGACATTCAAAAGAGAGCTAGGTATGTGTTGCAGGAATACTCATGCAGTGCGCTATGCGGATAAAAGGATCATTCTATTTCTCTATTTATTTAAAAACAAAATGAATTCTTCCAACATTCACACAAAAACATAACTAAGAAAATCAAGCTGTAATTGTTAGGCAACTAGATAACGTATGAACATACATAAATACATTCAATCCATGACTTAGGCACAATGCTCGTGCCCATCACCCAAACAGCACATCAATTTTGCTTTATCTAATAATCTACATAGATCCTTGCAAACGACTCCCCAAGGCAGACGGATGGCTTCATTCACTAAAAGGATTGCAGTACAAGGGTCATTGACCTGCAGGTGCGTCCGCTCAGGTGTACGCAGGTCTTAAGTCGTTAAGATCTTAATGACTGGCTGGACAGATACCGATTTGAGATCGTTAATTAAAAGGAACACTTCCTGACTCGATTAAACTGAACGTATGTCATTTGAGATACGTTTCAGGTTGACATGCAATGTCAGTTTACCGTTACTTACCTAATTAAAAAGCTCGTTAGCCCACTTGTTACTACGAGTAATACATGAGTATTTTAAAAATGCGGTGACCGGTGGCAGCACTGAGTTTCGCTTTACATCCATGGGTCGTGAGTTCGCTTCCAAGCATGTATCTATAGATATTTCAGAAAATATGTATCAATTTATACTTTCCGATAAAAGGAAAAACATGAAAACATGAGGCAACCAGCAATGACCACACGAATCTGGCCCAAAAAGGTCAGGAGACCTAATGCGAAAGCGCATCATTCGGTCGGTCGTATTATCCGATAAAATTAAAACATCCATTCCCCCATAACAAAGGTTTGACAAGTTATGATCAATTGAAAACGGTCGGGTTTTTAACACGGCTATATTGAGTTGGTCATATTTTATCAAAGGATTGACACATGAGACTAGCCATTTTAATATGTTTGTTAGGTTTATAAGACCGAACGAAAAATACACTTTCGTGCTAGGCCCCCTGGTTCCGCTGTATCAGGGTTACGAATGGCAATTGCTCCAAATATAATAGAATAGTATGCAAGTAATATTATTTTGCGACTCATGACTTTCTGAAACCCCACCACAGCACTGTCTGTATAATATATAAAAAATAATAGCAGCACCGCGTGTCAAGTAACTCCACCGTTTCTCACTCAAGCATGTCGAAATAAACCGTAGTTTACCCGATACCATCGTCACTTTCTGAAGAAACAGAACTTATCACTGTCACTCAACAAGTCCTTTGACTTGTTTGGTAAAGCCCCGAGTCCAGTGATGACAGATGTCGATGCTATGTTTATAAATATGGGCGCAATGGGCGTGGAAATGTGATTGAATGACGCGGAGCTTGATAAATTCGTTCGTAACGCGTTTATAATAAGATTTTTGTTTTGGTTTCGGGCTAACCGATGATGGCGAAGTCTTATGTTTGGACAACTGATCTTATGATTTGTTTTTGCTTTAAAATATTTACGTAAATCGTACTATCAACCCTTCGAGACACAGAATATACGATAAACAATTATATTTAAAGTTCCGTGATTGCAACGTAAAAGTAAAATAAATGTAGGTTCTGCAAAGTAAAAACAATCGTTATAGTCCATGGTGATTAACTTTTGATTGTTTGTTATAATATTAACTTTCTGCCTCGCTTCAACTATGGACCGCAAGCTTGATTCCTTTTCCCAAGTTGACACTAATGTCGGTATTTACTTAGAAAACAACGGTTTTCAATACAATAGCAGTATGATAACGCAACAAAGAATCTATCTATCCTATCCGTTATACAAATAACAGTCCTTTTGTTGGCCATTATGTCGATACAATAATAGAATATCATCATGACACGTTATTGTATGATAAAATAGGAGAGTGGGAATTTTAGAGGCGTCATAATTGCGAAAACGAAATCAATTTAACTAATATGAGGTAGGTTATGAATATAACTTATAATAGCTAAAATCCACAGTCCTCCTTGGTGGCTTTGAACTACAAATCCAAGAGTTCTAGGGTTCGTATGCCGAAACACCTAACTAAGTCATAATGTACCTATTTAAGTCCTGTAGCCAGAATTTACCCAGACTGGTTGTTAACTAGTCAACATAATATGAGCGCTTCTTAGTTTAATGATTTTTTACGGTATTTTAAACATTAAAGGATAAAAATTAATTCGTTTCTTGGCAATTATTGAAAAGAAAAACACCTTAAGTACATGTGCACTAGTAAGCTCTTCTTTTAGAAGAGACTTTTAACTGAAGTCACGTGAAGTTACGGTGTACTTCTTCTTCAACTTCTTCCACTAAGTCGCTAAAACACACTAGCAGTTTCTTCTTCATAACAGCATATATTTATATCTGCGTAGCAAAGCATTTCTATCTTTTTATTATCATGTAAACTTCCTATATTGCAGATGGGACAACAAAAGCGAATCTCGTCGGTTCGCTACCCGAGATCTGGGTAATCCTGGATCAAATATTCAGCCATCTTCGTGGCTGAGTCCGGGATATAAATGATTTCTGCTGTTCGTTGACGTGTCTTTCGGGACAAATTTCGCCTTGTTGGAAATATATCAAGCTTCATCCGTGTTTCCTCCTGGGGGAATACTGAAAAATGTTCCAAGATTTCAGTGGTACAACTAACATTTTTAGAAATATCAATGATGCATCGATCCTACTGTGGTTCTTAGGAAACAAGATTAAAAAACGTGTTACTAAAAATACGTAAAATTTCAATGTGGGATATTAAAATTAATATATAAAATGGATAAAGCTGGGTTTTAGAGTTTCGTTATCAAAACCTTCATAATTTTGACAAGTTGGTCCGTCCGTCCGTTTCTCTGTCTGTCGGACCGCGGCTTATTAGAAGGCAATGTTTAGCAGTGAACGTAAAGTCCTACTAGGGCTAAAGTCTACGACCTCCGTAGCTGAGAGGCGAGCACGCCGGACTTTAAATGGCGCCTCCATCTCTGAGGCTCCGGGTTCGATCCCCGGTAGGGTCAATGTAGAAAACAAATTTCTATATTGGCTCGGGTCTGAGTGTTGTGGTACCGTCGTTGTTTCTGATTTCTATAACACAAGTGCTTTAGCAACTTACCTTAGGATCAGAGCAATGTATGTGATGTTGTCCAAAATTTATTTATAAAAAAAATAAAAGTGATGATGATGTTATATTTAAGGTTTATAATATAGTCAGGGAAACGCCATATTTTCCCGTAGTTTATCTTATAGAGGACATGCTCCTAGAATATGTGGGCTACCGCCAACTTATCGAAAAATGATTTATCTTTAAGACCCTTCTCAGGCACAGCGTGTAATATTGACTACAAGCTAAAAGTTACTAAGTAGTAAAGATACGCTATATTATAATAGTATTTGTATGTCTAATTAACGATTTTTTTGAATATCTGTTTTCATAGTAATTTGGAATCCACCTTGCGTTTACTAACTTTTTTTCGTTCTTAAAAGATATTTTTTTTACATTTGTAGTTAGATTTACCGGAAATATTGTAATTGAGCCCTAACCACAAAAATTTGTGATTTCCCCAATTAAAAAGAAGAAACATTTTTAGTAATATATTACATATTACTTAATTATGCTTGAAAAGGAAATCTCTGCCTAGTTTTTTTATTTAAGCCTTATTCAAAGCTACTTTGAGATTCAAAAGAGATGTTTTCAAAATGATTCTGCGGATCGCGATTGATTGATTATGCCTTCAAAAACATCTGCGAGTCGATATTTTTTATGAATTTTCAATTAGAACTACCACAATAGGAGACAGGTACAGCAAGTCTCTCGATATTTTTATTCAAATATATTACGAGTAATTAATAAAAATAGTGATTGTTATAATCACTTTATTTTTAAAATTGTCATGGCAGACTTCAGGTCATAAGGATTTTCATTAGCCAACTATGGGGCCAGATATATTAGATTGTAAAACATAAATAAAATTGGTATAAGAGAAAGTATTACTTCGATAACGACACCATGCTATCTAAAAACTGTTGTTATTTAACTGATTCTTAAAAACAAAAACAATATTTTAACAATCACACCAAAAATCTAGCCTCAAACTAAGAATAGCTTATACCAGGTATGCCCAACCGGTCCATCGCAATCGAGCGGTCGATTACGGCTATTAGTCCAGTCGATCGTGGCAAGGCAAAAAAGTTTTAATTATATTCTGAAAAATACTGTTTCATGTTATTAGTAGATCTCACAGAGTTTCGTCAGTAAAAAACGATAATAATGCTTGAGCGATGGATTGAATCCGCGTTGGCCCGGTCCGGTTTCCGGCTGGGTAGGTACCCTGACGGTAGGCTCGGTCTATGTCTCTGCTGAAAATCAGCGTCGTGATACGTCCCTGGCTGTCACGACAAATGCTGAGCTGAGAATCCTTATGTATTTCTTTTGTATTCTGTGTGTGTCAAATAAATAATTTTCTATTCTATTCTATTCTAAATACGAGTACTACTGGTTTATACTATTGCGACTAGATAAGGGATGAACTACCAACTGACTTTGTAGTTCGGACTAAGTACATTTCGGATATTTCGCCTAAAATGGAATATAGGTAAACAAACATGATACACTATTTCTGACTTACCTTCCATTTATATGTATTTATTAGTACAAACGTGTTCTAGCTTTCTATGGAAATGTCTTAAAATCTTAATTAAAATCTTGGTATTAATCGTCATCATCATTTCGGCCACAGGACGTCCTAAACATAGGCCTTCCCCAGTGCCTTCCAGATCGGCCGTTCGGAAGCGGCCTGCATCCAGCGGCTTCCTGCAACCTTTACCAGGTCGTCTGTCCACCTTGTATTAATAACGAGCTAAAAACGAACATACTGAACCTTACTTCTTTATGGAAACGCATTAAGGAGTTCTTTATTAACTTTGACCTTCAACTATGTCTGTTATTCTTTCCTTTTCCTTTGCAAAAGGATCTATTTCAGTAGAAAAACAAGTAAATAGAAGGTTATTTTTTAAAGTTTCCCTGATTCAAAAGGCCTTGGCCTACTTGTTTGGTAATGTAAAGTAATGACTACGCAATAGGGGGGTATTACAGGATAAACGCAAAGTGGTTTTAAATAAAATAGTAGGTAATATACAAAGATAAATACCTTTTCCCCTAGACAACAACTGTCGTGATTTTGAAGTATGGAGTAATCCTTGGGTTACGAAATAACAAACAAAGGGAATCTGTTTCGGCGACTTTAGGAGAACACCTCAGGCCTTACCTCAACTATGAGGTGGTTTGGACCATACTGCGGTGCAGTGTAGGGATGTATTAAGGCCAGTGACTAAACCTTACTGACAGATTTAATCAAGCCGCTCTAAAGTCATTCTAGTATCAAGCGAAACTAGCCGGTACCAACTTTTGCGCCTTCCGAAACACGGAGATACTTGTGAATATGATCGGAATGGTCACACATCCTTTCACAACCGCGGCCTGGCTTGCTTTACTTCAGTAAACAAAGCGCCGCCGCCACTTCAATCACCTCTGGGCAGGTAACTTAACAAAATTCATATCAATCGAATGTATCAATCGTGTATCAATCGAATACCTATTATTTTTATCAATTGTGTCTCGATAACACATGACTACTTCTGGTTCTGGAATGGAGGCCACGTACCGGCAAGCGCAGCGTGGGACGTCCACCCACAAGGTGGGCAGACGACCTGGTAAAGGTTGCAGGACGACGCTGGATGCAGGCCGCTTATAACCGGCCGATCTAGAAGTCACTGGGGGAGGCCTATCTTCAGCAGTGAACGTCCTGTGGCTGAAATGATGATGATGATGATGATGATGATGGTGATGAACACATGACTGATGAGTTTGAGTTCATATTTTAGCTGTTAAATAGTTATAAGCTAATAAAAACGTGTAAAAGAAATTCCAACTGTTTCCAAATCGTATCCATCAGAATACAGGACTTAGGCCTAATCCTTTGACTCGAGTCTGAGACAAACCTAATCCTCACTCAACTTAGTCCGCCGTTTAGTGGCCACTGGCGCGGAAATAAGGCTTTTAGCGGTAATGTCCCAGGGTTGTCTAGATTTATACGACATAATTTATAGTTCCCAGTAAAGTATGAGGCTGCCAATATTTATTTATTTTATTTGGTTAATCAGTTAATTATACACTTAAAATAGAATAAAATGTTCACCTGAAGTACTGGAACTGACAGGGTATAAAATAAAAGATTTATAAAATTTTAGTTTTTTAATAGTTTTATAAAATAATAGGATTCGGTTTCATCTCCATAATCATAATATTTCATTTGCATCAAATATGGTATAAACAGTTATGCGTTACATTTTTGAGTCACATGTTAGGCTATGGGAATTAGCATGCAAGTTAAGTAAGTAGTGCAGCTTATAAAATAAACCTCTTGGAAGTTTTTGTTTTTAGCAATTCCATGAAAGGTTTAATTGAAGATAAATAACACTTGAAAAAAAATCATTGACCTCAGGTGGGACCACCTGTCCCAACTGAGGTCGATGATTTTATTTTTCAAGTGTTATTTATCTTCAATTAAACCTCTTGGTCTTACGAGGCTATAAACATGCTGAATTTCAGCTTCCTAGCACTAACAGGGTGCGATGACATACGGACATAGGTTCAGACAGTAAGGTAGGGCAGGACTGGACAAAATTATAAGACTTCTGTTTAAGTCATTTAGCTACGGAAGTATGTTTGTATGTATATTTGTAGGAGTTTATCTAAAACTACTGATAATAATGCAGAGCATTCTTTCATTGCAAGAAAACAAGATTATTTCCTGGTATCATAGGCACATACATACTCGTATATATTTATCCCAAGGAAGTATACAGTTTACAACTTAAAACTGTGTTAACTAACTTAGCTAAGTTTAATTAATCATTTTTTCCGATGGAAGCTTATAAATATCTCGCTAAAATATTTTACTTTATAATATTTACAATAAATACCGAAATACACTGATATTATTTTATTTTTATAATCCACTGCTATGTTAATGAACGCACATGCGGAAATATCCCTTTTGGGACAGTTCACATGGTTTCCCCATAAATTTAACAATGTCGCACCTGATCGCACAGAAATGCAAATAGGTAATTTGCAACATGACTGCTACCTAAAGGATTCCTGGTGCTTAACCATGAGCTTTTATTACTTAAACCTAGTTTTGTTTTTTTGTATTGTTTGACGTATAAACAACACTACCAAAGGCTAAGAGCTCACGGAGCTCACGGTTGCGGGCCCGCAAACAATCACGTGCGCCGCGGGTGTAAAACGCGTCGTGAAAATTGTTTAAATTTTTAGGGTTCCGTACCCAAAGGGTAAAACGGGACCCTATTACTAAGGCGCCGCTGTCCGTCTGTCTGTCTGTCTGTCTGTCTGTCTGTCTGTCCGTCTGTCCGTCTGTCCGTCTGTCCGTCTGTCCGTCTGTCCGTCTGTCCGTCTGTCCGTCTGTCTGTCCGTCTGTCCGTCCGTCCGTCTGTCCGTCCGTCTGTCCGTCTGTCCGTCTGTCCGTCTGTCCGTCTGTCCGTCTGTCCGTCTGTCCGTCTGTCCGTCTGTCACCAGGCTGTATCTCATTGACCGTGATGAGAGTTGAACTTTTCACAGATGATGTATATCTGTTGCCGCTATATCAACAAATAAAAAACAGAATACAATAAATATTTATGGGGGCTCCCATACAACAAACGTATTTTTTGCCGTTTTTATAGATAATGGTATGGAACCCTTCGTGCGCGAGTCGGACTCGCACTTGGCCGGTTTTTTACATTTAAGATCTACATATTACAGACGCTGCGGCCCCGAAACCGCGGCGGGCGCGGCTAAAAAACCGCTCCGAGAGTTCTTAGCCTAAGTGTTGCTTAGAGCCCCTGATCAAGTATTGAGAGCGATATCATATTAATCCTAATTTATTACCATGGTACCGTCGTTGTTTTTTATTTCTATAACACAAGTAGCTAAACTTAGGATCAGACACAATGTATGTGATGTTGTCCGATAGTTATTTATTACTTAACTTCCTTGGGGGAGGCCTGTGTCTAGCAGTGGACTGCAACAGGCTGATATGATGATGATGACTTAACTTCCTAGAAGGTATTGTATCCGACATTGAAACTGCGACTATAAAATATATTTATTTATTTATTTATAAAAAGAATGTCATCTTAAATATCTTAAAATCTTAGAAACGAATCGAATTACTCTCTTGTCAATTATTTGTTTCTAAGATTGAACAATCCAAATCAAATTCATATATTATTCTTGTTTGCGCAAGACGTATATAACTCCTCAGTATTCAGAAATGCTTCAGGCATTCACAATAAAAATATTTTCCGTTTATGTGCTCCTGTAGGATACTTATTATACACGTTCCTACATAAGCGTGTGGGTACACGCTTCGGTACAATTTATCGATCGTTTTGCTATCGAGGAGTAAGCCTTCCCTTATTGCTATAGATATATGTATAATACAGTATACTTTTTCTTCTGGTCGATGTAGTGATGTTAAAAGTAAGACGCATCTCGCCCAATTATGCAACCACGTCATGGCTGTGGTGAGGGAGGACTGTTCCTTACCTCAGATATAAATAATAAAATAACATAAAAAATATCGGGCAACATCCCATACATTGCTTTAATCCTAAGGTTAGTAGCTAAAACACTTGTATTATAGAAATCAGAAACAACGACGGTACCACAACACTCGGACCAGAGACAATATAGAAAAGTTCGTTTTCTACACTGTCCCGATCAGAGATCGAATCCGGAACCTCAGAGATGGCGACGCCATATATAGTCCGGTGTGCTCTCCTTTCGGCTACGGAGCTATGAGGTGGTTTCGCTGCTGAGGTGTGCTACAGGTTAGCTCTGCAGTTCGGTGTGAACCCAAGTATGAAACCAACTTATCATCGTTTCCTCTCGCTTCCAGCGGTGACGTCGTGGCGGTGTCCAATCAGCTTAAAGTAAGTGCCTCTGCGCAAGCGTTACGTCAACACTGATATGATGCTGCCACGACACTTGAAGGACGATAGTGTGGGGGAGGCATTAGGCGTTTAACAAGGTGGAACTGTAAACGGTGACACTTGCAGCTTGTAAAAAACATCTAAGGATTGAGCTCTATCGCATCCACCAGAAATGATCAGCAGTGTACTGTCAATAGGAGGACTTAGGCTGGGTTGCACCAATTTACTTTAACTTTAATAAACGTCAAAAGTCTGTCAAACTCCATACCGAAACACAGGTTATAGTTATGGCTAAAGTTAAGGTGATGCAATTCAGTGATAGTAGCCAAGGAACCCACTTCTGAATGCCTGAAGGCACAGTCCAGGACACATGGCTTGCAATCAATACTTTACTTAATACACGATATTAGGTATATAAGGTGTAAGTTAATTAGTGTCAGATATTTTTAGGAGTAACTTAGACTATCACATGAATCACATATAAGATAAATTTAAAATTATAGAACAAACATTAAAAAACCGAAAACAATAAAAAGTTTAAAATAAAGAATCTACATCATCCTGAACATGTACCCAAACACCACAAGTAGACTACTCACAAAACGCTAGGCTATTCATAATCTCTCCAGAATCACATTCATGCACTCAAATAATCATATTACACTGTTCATCATAATATCATATTACTTGGTGCGTGAATTAAAGTTTGTTCTATAATTTTAAATTTATCTTATATGTGATCGATGTGATAGTCTAAGTTACTCCTAAAAATATCTGACACTAATTCACTTACACCTTATATATGTACTTTGCTCTGACTGAAACTGAGTCGCCTACATGCTAGCATACCAAAAAACCCTAAGCCCATCAAAAGAAGGCTACTAAGACATCCTTCGAATCCCTCATTTTTCGTCACTTGGTTCTACTAACCCCTCCTAAAACCTTTAATCTGCCACCTTACACCTCATTCCAATTAAGCTGTCGGATTTCTTTCGTCATATTTCCCTCTCGGTAAATTTTCACGCAGATTCATTATTCAGGAGGATTCTTGGGATAGATGACGGGTATTATTCCTTTGTTCAGCCTTATGTAGGTAGAATATAACAGTATATGTCATTTAGGCTAGCATAGTACCTAATTAAAATAAATAAATTAGATATATTCTAAGATGATAGAATAGAATTAGATAAATTTAGATGATATAAGTTATATCTATAACTAATGTCTATTAGGTATACGAGTAATAAAAAAACCTTATATACCAGTAACAGAACATTTTATGAAATCCATAAAATGAGACAGCTGACAAAGAACCTTGTTTCTGAAGAGAAAATATGTTTTATTTTTGATTTTATTAACCAACCAACTACCTATTTGTATATATAAAACGCCAATTTAAATGATTTAATTATTGATCTCAACTTAAGTATCCTTAGAAGTTTTTGCTCACGAAGAAACCAAAGTCATTATTAATTATATAAGCCCTCTTCCGGGCACTTATACACGTCCCAATAATATAACTTAGCCCTACCACCGCTTCGGGATTACATATATGCTGGTGATGAGAAGAAGCAGAGCAACAAACTGAGTCACCAAGAGAGCCAATCCTAAATAAAATGAGATAGGCTAATAGAGACAAAAAGAGAAAGGTATTAAATCAAATGTTCTGGCGTTCCTCATTGGACTGTTACCAAACTTTTGGGTTACGACTCGGTTCCGGAATGGTGTTTTTTTGCGGTTTCACATAACACCTTGGAATTCTTTCTGTGATGTGTTCGCGTCGCATTCGTTATGGTGCTTGAGATTTAAACATAAACTTTTATTTAGTCGGCGAAAACAAAAGGGTTCCTGTTTTGGCTCTTGAGTGTGTGTTTTTATGAAGTTTCAAATTGCTTTCTTTTAAGCTCTTAATTTTTTACGCTGATATTTTGACTTGCATTGTTCTAAATCCATTGAACCGAGTTGATAAATAATATTTAAAACTTTAAATGCATTCTGCCAAACCAATTCTTGTTCTACTTTTCTGTTAGTTGAAACGTCTACGCAATACCATTTTAGAATAGAGTAGAATAGAATAGAAAAATATTTATTTGACACACACATCATACATAAAATACAAAAGAATTAAGATTAGAAAAAAAATGTGTCAAAAATACCCCCGCTCAGCATTTGTCGTGACAGCCAGGGACATATCACGACGCTGATTTTCAGCAGGGACCCTGACGTTAGGGGTACAAAAGCACGGCACTAGAGACAGGAAAAGAGAAAACTAAAAACTAACAGCTTAACAAGCAAATAATAATATCGACAGTAGAAGAAGAATAATAATAATAGTAACAGACAGAAAAAAGACACAATATATCGGGTGTAAAAAAAGGCTTCACCAAGCCGAATACCACATATTCTACGTATTATTACGATCATTTTTTTCTTTTACACTATACCTGGGAAATGACGGGTTACAGAGTTATTGACAGTCAAAGTTAAAAATTTTTTTCAAAGATTTTTACAAAATTGACTTCTGTTTGATAATACTAAACTTTGTTACAGAGAAACACGATAAAAATTTTCAGTCCTTCTTTCATAAAAGGCCTTTAAAGGGCACAGCCGGCAATGAATCGTGCGCAGTGCTCTCGCGCCACCCGCTCGCCCGCCGCCGGCTAACACACACAGGCATAGTCTGTGGCGTGCGCGCTATACATTGCGGGTTAGAAATAAGTTATGTTTTTTGATACCCAAAAATTAAAGTCATTTCCCAGCAATTATTTTTTTTGCATTCTACTTGGTTTTATGTATAGAATTCGTGGTTTAAGGCTTCGTTAAGCCTTTTTTTACACCCTGTATATATAAGATTCAACGATTTTAGTTACATTCCTTTTAATGGGGGTATCTATACGTCATACCAAGGAGCCTGACAAAATTTAAGCGAAAAATTCAGGCTAGTTTCAGAGATATTCATCATAACAATCTCATTTCGTAACTACAAAATTCCACATCCTTTACAGCTGATTACTACTACAGTGACACACTAAATACGCACACAAGCAAACTCAAAATCCAAGAATCAAGCGCGGTCAGCGGTGGGGTGAGATGCCGGGTCAGGAATACCAACATGAAAAAATTTACCCTGTTTTTAGGGTATTATTAAAGTTTTTGAGTTGTTTTTTTTTTTCGATAAAGTAATAAGAAAAAATACGACTAGGTTTGTAATTAATGTTGTGATGCTAAGTCATTAAAACTTAACAAACGGTTTTTTACCCATGGTTTTTATGTTCACACTATCACGTAGCCAACGCGGTTGCGAAAATAGGTACGCAAAATTTAAGGGATCAGGATGCCGCAAACTGACCAAAGAGTGTAATCTGAACTTGCGACTTGATTCACGTCAAAAAACGAAAAGATTCACTTCTTTGATAATCAAAGCTGTTCTTACTTACGTATCATTTTGAATTAATAAAAAAAAACCGCGGCGACAACGACAAGCTACTATTTTATTGTTGTCGCAAGCTCAAGTAATGTTGAGTAATCAGCTTTAATAAAACCACTTAGGTACACAATTAATTAGTTATTCATCACAGCCGCCAACTTGTCGTGTAATGCGTTATTAAATTTTATAAACAAAACTACTAACATTTGAGATTTATGAAGTGTCGTTTAATAATATCATAACATTTAATTTAACAGCTAGTCTCAATAATAAACAAAAAATTACAATATGATTAAATCCTAATTTCTTGCCATTCAAATTCCACTTTATTTTTTCAATAAATTTTAGGGGTAAAAGTATGACAAGAACAAGTCGCAGAGTATCCGACTGGCCGCTCGCGCCGAAAGGCCGCCGGTGCCGCCGGGGCACGTGTCGGGCAAGGTCAAAGCATGAGCGAGCTAGAGATGTGCCACAGCCCACATTAGATCCGATCTTAGGGCTAAAAATTTTCAACTCACGGCGGAGGTCGGACTGGCTTTACTAATAAAGACTTTATTCTTGCACTATCTGAAAGTTAGTACTGTTAAGTAATAAACTTTTTTAGGTACATTTAGTAACAAATATCAACGAATGCGATTTATTGTTATTATTTTAGTCTTAATGACGACAACAATGTTTTATGCGTCTTCGTGCTAAAAAATGATACATTTTATAAGTGTTTTGATTTCTCTAGAAATCCCTTACATTTGCCGCTAACAATAAAACCTAAGTGGTTAAGAATAAAAAAAAACCTTTACGTCTGTAAGTTAAGAATAAAATGTCTGATACAGTTCAATATGGCCTAATTTGTTAAAACAATAGTTAAAATGTCCTTAATTGTTATCACTTATCAGTGCGTGTGTATCTTTAACACATACACATTTATTATTATTGGTTTGGACTGAATGAGTTCGATAAAACATTGATGCAATTCGGACTCATAGGCCGATGGAGTGTAAGAGAGATAGATGCGTCACAAGCTGAAAGCTTAGGCCAATAGTGCCTCTCTATCGCTTGTTCCACGCTCTCGCTCGTACGCGAAACGTGAAACTTTCGTGCGTGCAGTCGTGGTGCAGTCAGTCATCGATTTATTAGACGTTATCCCGTCAAAAACTTGTGTCGCACTCTCGATTTAGTTTAAAACGGGGTGTCAATTCCCAATTCACGATTCGCTATCAATCAGGCATGTTTTCGTATCTTACAAATAATCCAATCATAAGCGCATCCCTAGCTGGCGTTTTTTCGGCTTTAACAAAGTACGCGCGCTGCAGTTTTTGTGTGTGGTGAAACTGGTGAAATAAATCAGTCAGACACTCAGTCAGTCTCTTACTTCCTTCCTTGCGTGTGTGACGTGTCAGTCAGGTGCAACACGATGTTCTATCGGTATACGATTTCGACGATCTGCATAACAAATGGTTATTACCCATTGCCAATTACCAACTTGTTGATGCACTAATTGGCGCAATATTTTTGGAGCGTCTCAATGGACACGGCTACCTCGAGTGTCTTCAAGGAACCTTGGAGGAACTGCTATCTAACATCCCTCTTCATCTCCGCCGTGGATTGCAGTACTTCTAGCAAGATGGAGCCCCGGCGCACTACGACCGCGTTGCACGTACGTGCGTGCCTGCTTGCCTGCCTACATCGCATCGGCATCGCGCGAAGGATTGGTTGTGCTGGGCCGGTTCTCTGGTCGGCACGTTCCCTGGTCCCTATGCCTCTCGACTTCCATGAGAAGTGAAGGACTTAGTGTGTGATGAAAGTGATCTTAACATTCAAAGTGCGTCACATCACAATAACGAAAGCAAAAAGTGGCAGTGACACGTGGCGTTATTGCGCGTAAAAAAGCACGTCAGTAGGTGACCTTTGGTCTGTAGGCGTCAGTGAAGGATATTTTCATATTTTTTTTATAAATTGGTGATTTGTAAATGCCTTAGAAACTGACTCCTAATTAAGCAAGGTAAGGTGGATTGGAACCAAGCGGCACCTACTTACTCGATTGATTTGTAATTTATTTATTTAGTTGTTTGTCAAAAAACTTATTTATTAGATAGGTACCTAGGTAGTTACACTTACAACAACGCTTAACTTGCAAGACCGTAGCCTGTGAAAATGTGATAGGGTGTCATAATAAAATAAATTTTATTAAAACCGTATTTTATTTTCTATTTCTATCCGCCTACTGACTCTGCTAAGGAAAGATAAAACTTTAAAATTACTAATTGAGTACAACAATTAAAATCAAGTAAATACCTTATCTACTTAAAATAAGGATGCAATCTAAATCATAAAACATTGAAATTATCTTTTCTTAAGCTTCGAAGTTCGAACAAACAAAAAAACAATGTTGGCTATTAATTGAATTGGCATTGGTTTTAATGTTTGATAACAATCATTATTATTATGATAAGAAGCGCATTCTACACACACACGTAGGTACATGTGTGCATGAAGAGGAGCAGATTACAATTGGTCTGTGATTGGTCGACGAGACAGCCCGGCCGTGCTGCTAAACCAATCGCAGATCAGCTGACTTGACAGTTAGTATACACACAACTAACTTGCTAGTGTGCGCTGTGTACGTACACTTCGTACGTACACAATCTGTAAACTACAGCTTGCACATGTGTTGGAAAAGATACAGAGTGTTTCAGGTTTGACTGTGATTTTATTGATTTATTTTGTTAGAAAACATAACTTTTAGAAATGACTATGAAACAGTACCTTATTTTTTGGCATCGTATTTAGTATGATTTTTAGATACCACCCTATGAAGGAATGTAACTAATTTCGTTAGATCCTGTATAATTAGATACACAAATACAATTTTATTTTCTTGCCAGCCTCGGTTTGCCACATACATATTTTATGTAGGACAAGATAGATCAACTCTACGTTCATTACGTTATTTGTATTATTCAATAATATATTTCACTCACTCAAATTTGGTTCCCAGTTGCAAATAAGTCTGCCCTACAAATTGGGGCACTATAGTCTTTTGTTTGTTTTCTTGTAGAAGCTTCCACTTAGTCACGTCTAATATCAATTGAGCTCGAAGTAGGGGGTGTAGGGAGGGTAACATGTAGCGTATAAGTATATAGGGTGGCACAAAAAATAGTGTTCAGCGGATGTCTAAAGATAGAGTAAAGCACCCTTTGGGGGTAAATATGAGGTATATAATTTTTAATAGGGGTTCAAATGAGTTATCGCGAGCGATGACCGTGTTGAACTTTTAAGGGTCTTAAGGTTTGATTCCCCGTTCAATTCATTATATTATATACATTATAAACAGTATTTTCTACATTGGCTCGAGTCTAGGTGTAGTGAAACGCCACTGATACCTCGTAACAAAAAGATGTTAATTATTTTGAAACGATGAGAGTCAGTGTTTACATACACACGCTGCTTGTATCTTCTATTATAAACGCGAAAGATTGTGTGTATAAATGTTTGTTACTCTTTCGCGCAAAAACTACTGAACGGATTTTGAGGAAATTAGGCACACATATAGACTATGATCTAGATTAACGGATACTTTTTATCTCGGTCAAATATTTCAGTGGGATATTTTTGTATATAATATTGTCCTTTATTTGAACTTTTTTTGTTACATATAATACCAAACATCCTTTAGTCCACGCAAACGAAGTTGCGGGCACATAAATAAAGTTAATGTTTTCTACTCTTGATGATACTAAACATCTATCTCACATGTATCATCAAAATACAAATCCTACTGGATTCGAACCCACAACCGCTGGTTTTGTTATCCGGGTCGCGAGCCACTAGAACAGAAGGTTGTTTGTCTGTCCAATTTGCTCCAATTTTTATAGGAAAATATAGATTGAATATTAATAGTGCGTCCACGTAGGGATATAATTTCGTTTATTGATACTTATTATTTGACCTAGTTCCTATGATTGGGAGTGTATGGCTTGGTTCAAAAACTAAAAATATTGTGATACATTCCATTATTGCCGACGTTATGATGATTTAGATTTTTGTATAAAATTGCTTCTTGGTGCAATAGTAGTAAGTTGGTAATGGGGTTTTAAATTGCTTCTTGGTGCAATAGTTAGTTGGTAATGGGGTTTTAAATTGCTTCTTGGTGCAATAGTAAGTTGGTAATGGGGTTTTTAATGCTTTATTTTTTAAATTAGGGTATTTTAATCCACATACAAAAAAGTGATAAAGGATTGTCGAAAAATAAAATGGTAAAACTACGCCCGCTTAAACACTGGACTATGATATTTGGTCTGGGTGTTGTGGTCTTGTCTTTGTTTCTGATTACTATAACACAAGTGCTTTAGCTACTTACCTTAGGATCAGAGCAATGTATGTGATGTTGTCCAATATTTATTTATTATTTAAGCTACTGAATCTAGCATTCGGCGTGGCCAGACAATCCTAATATTCTTAACGGTTTTCAAACGAAGTTTATTTGTATAAATTTCATTCAGCCGTTGCAGTCTTAAAGCACTAACGAAATTACCTATTCTTTTTAATAGATTTCGATGTTTATTTTATTTATTTGGGATAGAAAACAGCTGTCACAGTTTTACTTAATAACTAGCATAAAATACAAAGTTTTGCTTATAG
The DNA here is from genome assembly GCA_950371115.1 of Anania fuscalis. Classification (NCBI taxonomy): domain Eukaryota; kingdom Metazoa; phylum Arthropoda; class Insecta; order Lepidoptera; family Crambidae; genus Anania; species Anania fuscalis. Next base: position 13,177,231 of record OX493344.1, read on the forward strand.
TAAAGCCCACACTGCTATCCTCGGGTAAATACATAGTGGTACTCGATATAATATCAACTTAGAAATCATAGTGAAAATCGTTATATTTGAGCAAAAACATTACCTTTAGAATAAAGTAGACCTTAAAATAATAAAGATGTTTATCTTTAAAGATAATCTTATCAATAATGAGTATATCAACAATGCTGTCAGAGGGTGGGTGTGGGGTGCTCCGAAAATTAAGTCTGTAATAATTTAATGGAAAGGGGGATTGGAATTTGGAATACGGTCGCGATCTGCATACAAATGTTTGCGAAGCCATATTTTAGATGGAAATGTATGAGTGATGGAGCCATAAAGATGCTGGGAGGGTTATACAGTGTGTGTATTTTCTTTCAAGTAGAAAATAAAGTAATTATATATAAGTAGGTGATTGATTAAAATTTTATAAATTTCATCGTAAAAAGTTTTATAATTTCTTATGCTTAAGTCTGTGTGTCTGTCCGTGGCATCGTAGGTTGAAAACGGATGAAACAGTTCGGACGCAGTTTTTAAAAATAGAAAGGGTTTTTTTTAAAGAGTTATTCTCTTGCGACATGACAATAGTAAAGCTTGCACTACGACCGAAGACATAGGATAGATATACTTAATAAGGTAAGACTAAGGACCTCCTTAACTTATGGATTCAATGTTTGTGCTCGTCACAAAGACACTTGGGTCTTGCGGAATTCAAACTGGTAACCAATGGCATTGTTGTCCAGAGCTCAAACCACCCGACCAGGCGGTAGTTCATCATACATAATATCTGTAGCAACTCTGCATCTCTTGCTTTTAGTATGTTTTATTGCTCAGTGATATAATATGGCGAAATTGGTGGTCAGGTTTGTAATACTTCGAAACTACTTGCTTAGTAATTGCTGCCAATCTTATCCCAATTGAATTTGTGGTCAGGGTTGCAATGCATCAAGTCTATTTGCTTAGAAATCACTGCCAAACCAATCCCAATATGGCGGTTTTCCAATTAAAACCAGTAAACTGATTGACAAGCACATTCGTGCAAACGCAATCACAAACGTACACAAATTGTTTCCGGCGCGTTTTGGAAAACACACCAAAATAGAATCCTGCGCATAGCACGATTTGGCTTTAAAGCTTCAAACACACATTTTATAGCTAGGTTTTTAAATTTAGACTTTATGACCTTAGTAATAGATGCTATAGTTGTGTGCGGCTACATACTGCATCAAGCCAGAAAGTTGTTTTAAATCAGACCTTGACGTAGTATGAATAAGATTGATATTTGCATGTTTAGTTAAGCGTTTAGTAAAGGCTCAGTGCACGTGCGCGCGAAATAAACAACGAATGCATTTTGCTTTGCATCCGTTTCTTCTTGTGCATGAATTCGTTCGGTCGGAAATATGAAACTTTGTAAAATATAAGTAAAGCAAATTTTCTGACCTGTACCGGAATTCGAACCAGTGACTCTGTTTGTTCAACGTGAATTACCATAACAACACAGATGAAAGTAAATTCTTTAATATTTAGTTTGTATTTGTAAAATTAATATTTAGGTAATTCCTATCAGTTGAAATGACAAATTAACGATTCCGAACCTTATTAATTAGTCTGTATAACTGAAATGTCAAATTAATGTCTGAAATTTTAAAAGTATACTTACAGTACGAGTATGTTAGAAGTTCTTTTTTTTTTTTTTTTTTTTTTAATTTATTTATCAGATCAAACAATACCATATACAAATAGGTTTAATTAACATCTAAAAACCACGGAGGTTTAACTCGATGCTAAATAATTAAGTTTTTGTCAGCATAATTAATACAGAAAACAGAATAGGGAGTTAGGTAAAATGTAAATTCTTTCTGCAACTTTTAGGATAGGACCAAAAAACTTCTACTTACAGAACCTTTCATCCTTCCCTATATCTACAACCACAGAATTTTGAATGTTTGCGGATTTAGGCTAATTATTATCATGGGTCAAATAAAACCTCTCCTGCCCAATTTTGACCCCATGGTTTTGAAAAAGATCCGCAGTTATTCAAGCTGGATGTGTTTTGCTCATTTTCGTGGCAGCCAGGACCCGAAGGGGGAGGGCGTGATGTAACACCCCCTCGTGCCCTCGGGTGATTTAAATTTTGTTCGGTTACAAAAAAAAGGTCAAGGACCTCTTTTGTGCCGAACAGAAGAGTACCGTATAAGCGGAAATTGTTTATGTTTTGATTGACATTCAAATCTGGTGAGTACTTGAGGATTATTTGATCTTGTCTCGTTCTTTTGTTTTTGAATCGCTGACTTAGATCTCTCGTAGATAGTGATTAAATAAAATAAAAAAAACTGGTTCTACGTCTACACGTAGCTTCACCACATAAAAGTATAGTAATCATTAAAGACGAAACAGATTAATGTATATGCCTTAAAGGGATGTCGTGTCTTTTTATATTATAAAAATGGTTTTGTTACTATGTTCTATAGTAATACTATAGTAGGAGAAGCTGACAGGAGAGGTATGGGCTTCAAAATTACACGACTGTCAAGAATTTCGGCGTGTAATAACAATTTCGAATGTCAGTTTTATATACGGGTGGAGCTTGTCCATTTTTACGTGTAAGCAAATTTTAATGATCAGGGCCATAACCATGAACTCTTAAAACAATCTCAAAGTTGTCAAATCTGTCAATTTTAGTACGTCATTTCATACATAATTTGACAGAAATGATAATGTTTGACAGATTTGAGATTGTTTTAAGAGTTCGTGGTTACCGCCCAGTTATTTAAAAAAACTGAAATACGACGAGTTTTAGTAATATTTCGCAGACACGATAATGAGTCGAAGATTAATCATCTTCCATCATCACACATAAATAGAGAGATACATTACAAAATAAAATAAAAGTGTATTTATGTATGTGTATACGTACTGTTGGTAGTTCGTCTAGTTTTTATCTGACTAGTTATATCAATATTAAAAGAAGGGTATTTTACATCGTCATACATATTTGGATGAGATTTTCACGATAACCTACGTTCATTATTGCCACAGGACGTCAACTGCTGAACATAAGCCTCCCCCAGTGACTTCCAGATCGGCTGGTTGGAAGCGGCCTGCATCCAGCGTCGTCCTGCAACCTTTACCAGGTCGTCTGCCCACCTTGTCGGTGGACTACCAACTCTGCGCTTGCCGGTGTGTTAACAGTGATGACATACGGAACAGAAACGTGGCCTCTTACTATGGGCCTTACAAGAAAGCTCAAAGTTGCACAGCGCGCTATGGATATAGCCCTTCTATGTGTTTCTTTGCGAGATCAAATCAGAAATGAGGAGATCCGTGAACGAACAAAAGTCGATGACATAGCCCGACGGATAAGCTTCGCCCAATAGCCTTCGCCACAAAAAGTTTAGTTTCGCCCTGTGGTTTCGCCCCAAGCACCCCTAAAATACAGTTTTTAGAGCGTTTCATTACAGAACTCTAAAACGCACCGAAAAACTGCATTAAATATTTAAACCCCGCTTAATTGGGTATGGTGTGCGAAAGTTTATGGAAGGTTGTTTGTTTTTCATCATCGAGGGCACAGTATAATTTTGATGTAGTAATAGGTACCTTTTTACCAATAATCTCGCGCAGTTGCGAGCGGGTCACACATAGAAAAGCCGTAAATGCAGCTTTTTCTCGGCACTATTGCGGGGCGGTTTTGGGACAATTTGTAGGCAAATTGCCCCAAAGCAGTGGTAGGATAAAAAAATGGGTTGCCTAAGTGTCATTATTAGCCTATTTGCAAGTATAATTGATGCTATTCAGGCTAAAAATCAACAAATAAGATAAAAGCTTAGTTTTTTTTTAAATATACGGACTTCTTCCAAAAACTTATTATACTCCCGAAATAAACGATTAGAACTGCCATACCTAGCGGTGATGAAAAAAACGGTGCAATAAATTTTGTAACCTTTGTCTGCCTTTATTACGGGAAATTCAATTACAAGACATGTAGCAAGCGAGCGAGCTAAGCAAGTTATAATGTTTGTACTCTTTTCGTTAAGCCATCTACTTATAAAATCATTTTCTAACAACGCTTTCCTTCCTACTGTATACACTTTTACTGTGGCACAAGGGTTTTTATTGTCTTCCCCATTGATATCAACTGTAACCAACTAAGTTAAAATGGTCTCTTTTTTGTGTAGCCGTGTTTTGTTTTCACTTTTCTTTTACCTCTTATCTGCTTTTGTCCGCGGCTTCGTCCACTTAGAGCTTAGTTGTCGTAGATAAGTCATAAAAACTATAAATACACTATAAATAAATAAATAACTGCCAGTCAAAACACCAATTGTCAAAGTATTTTTTATTTAGTTTTATTAGATTCAGTTGGCCAGGTTTTGGGCTTCAAAATCCGGAGTTTTCTCGCGACTTGTCCTGGTTGCTAAATTTCAGAAATGGCAACCCTAGTTATGGGTTACTACACAAAGACTTGACAGGAACAGGAGAGTCTTTTAGCACATCCAACTAAACGAATAAACAACCGTAATCAAATCGTTAAATACTTAATACTTCGATCATTCGCAAGATTCCACGATGTAAACGATTTTTTGGAAGTGAGTACATATTGAGAAGAGTAACTGCATATTTATTGTTGAAGTAACTTGCAGAATATTGATATCTTTTTATAACTAAATATCCAAACAAAAAGTTAGGATAAACCAACACATTTAGGTTCAAGATTTTATCGATATAGCGACTTATGGGAACTTTTGCTAGCCCTAATTTATTATGTCGACATTTGATTCATTACTCGCATACAGATACATTTAATCGATGCCCAGTCTCGCTTTGTAAACAGTAAAATTCATACATAAGTTTATGTAATAAAAAACAGAGCGATAAAATTAAATTTAAAGATTTGCGTCTGTTTTCGCCATATTTTTAATATTAATGGATACTATTTGACAGATATTCGTTCATTACTAAAGAAGGTAATAGAACGATCTTTTAGTTTAGTTTCAGGTCTTTATCGTCTAATGCTGGGGCTTCACCTGCGTCTAATGTCGTTAATTAGTGCCCTATTTGACGTAGTACACAGGTGTGGCCGGTCTTTGTGCGCTAATTTGCTTCAATAACATTAGACGTTAGGCGATAGCTCGGACGTCGGTAACTTTTGACACATCAAAGGGATTAAGCGGGCGTCTAGTGCGTTGTTGTGGCTACACCTACTACACTAAACATGTTAAAACACGGTCACATTCAAAAACTTTTTGTAAAATGTATGTACAAGTGCATAGTTATTAAGTTAGGATGGAGTAGACAAAATGAGAAAAGTATTGAGTTCTTGGAAGCATTTTTTATTTATTTTAAAGACACACTCACAGATCACACGCTAACTACGTCGCTAGACGCTAGAATCAAACGTCAAATAAGTGTGGCCACGCATTTAGTGCGTACCTTAATGCTTTAATTTAGTTAACGCAAATCATGCCGTTTTTTGAACGTTAGGCGTCACGCAGGTGAAGCCCCAGCATAACTGAAATCGAACTGTCCCTAAACTAAATGTTCAATTTAAACTTGTTGTAGTTTGCTCAGATGTTATGATCTGAGGAGCTACACTTCAGACCAGTCTCGTACCAAATGTAAATATTAACAAAACAGCAATCAATTCCATTTCCATCGATAAATACTGTTTTTATGAACATCACTACCGACGGAAACGTTTTGACAGCTGTCGTGTTCTGCTAATCGTGCCTCTACACAAACATATCCCTTTGACGTGGCTAAACTTGATCGTTTATATTTGATGACGTATACGGGATGGTGCAACCCAGACTTAATATCACTGTGCTGCTACGGTAGTCGGGTCACCCGTTCAATCTTCATCATAGATACGTATTTGGCATAAACTGAATTACTTACATGATATCTAATCTAGATAGGTCATTGAACTTTTCATCTAGCTCTTTCCGATTCTGTATTGTGTTAGCTTGGTTAATACCGATTGATAATACTAGTATAAAAAGTGAACAGAATAAAATAGTTCTAAAAATTTTATTGTCTAGGGCCTAGACTTTAGGCTATGCATTTTCATATTATTTAATATGAATGAATAACCTTCTTAGATTGAATATTCATGTCTCCTACAATTTTCAATAGAGGTTAATAATTTCTTGATTAAGTGTTTTTTCTCTTTTCTACATAAGACGTTATGAAGTATATAAGAAGAATATATATTATAAGAAGTTATGTAAATAAATACACATACGGTTGATGATCTTACAACGATAATTGAAAAAATGCTTTCGAAATTATAGTCTCTGCTTCACGAAGTCGTTATATACTTTGTTTTTATCCTGTAGTTCACGAACTAAAAGATAAAAAAAAGTATGTTACGAAGATTCGCCTACTCGCCCTTGTCAACACTATTGAAAGAGAGAAAAGAAATTCCAACAAAACCCTTTCCTTTATTAGTGTGTAGTATCCTACAGGGTGCAAGGGCCTAGCACTTACTAGTTACATGCTCAAGAGATTTGTTCTTATCAACGTGGATTGGATATAAATTGCTTTGGGAATAGGCTTACGGATCAAGCCATAAGCGGGCAGCGGAGCGGGGATATAAGGGAATCGGAATCGCTCTGCTTATGTCGTTATCAACAACGAATTCTGTAAGCATCAGATCAAAAACTGCCAAACGAGTGTCGCTATGTCTTCTCCTAGCTCCGTCATCAGATCAGCTAGATGTCTTCCAATTGATAAAATAAAATATGTCGATTTATTTTTGTATTAATCGGTCTTTTGTGTCGTTCGGTCATCCACTTCCATCTTTAAAAAACTCTATTAGGTAAGGAATGAAGTTCAATCACAGAATCTGATAAACTTTAAACACAGAAGTTTCTATCCTTGATTCGAAATGTCAACCGTCACACTAAGTTTCCTTGTGTGATAGCATTCTTTTCACTTATTTACTTGGCCCTTTTGGAAATTAAATTTAATATACTCGTATTTACTGCGTTACATAATGTAATAATCGTTTTATAAACAGGTACAAATTGTGCGCTCCTACAAAATTCCATTATTTGGTTACTATAATCGTTTGTGACTTGTGCCAATATCAAGAATCACTAAAGGATTTTTCTTGCTAAAATATAGACATGGTATGTTATCGTTTTCCACTGGGGGAAGACCGTTGATAAGGTTGGGAACTGCCGGTCTTACGCTCTCTTTATGACTAAACTTTGAAGACTGGTGAAGTGAAATTCAGGATTCATAACTTTTCATCCCTACACCAAGAGGAATAACATTTTTGCACTTATCTTTCGATTTCACGTCTGCAAACTCAATTGGACGAACAAATAAGGAATCCGACGCTCTGAGAGGTAGCCCTTTCTGCAGAGAAAGAATTTAGTTCAGAAGTATTGATAGAACAAACTTGTTACTTACATATTTATAAATAGCGTGAATTTTAGCCCGGCAACAAACTCATTGTATTGGTCGAGAATTAAAAAAAATGTCATTGCGTTACAAGGTAGTACTAACCCTTTGACCGGTATAACCATTTTTAATTTTCTTTGGTTTTCAATCCTAACTCAAGGGCATAAAGTTCAAAATATGATGGCAGCTATTTGGCCACCACTGGTTAAAGGTTCCAGAAAAAAGACCAACTTACTAAAACACACGAATTTCTAAACACATTACACATTTTTTTATTTCGGCAGTATTAAAATGGACGTAAATTGATTTGAAACTCGATTAAGTTTCTTACTAGATTTTTTTTAAACCAGGCACGTGTTAGAATTTTGTAGAATCACAACCAGAATAAGCTAAGTTGATACTCTAACTTTTTAGGCATACAATAACACCGTGAATTTTTAATTACCCGAGAAAATTAACTAACATACTCAGATATCGATATACATCGAATTTGGCGAATAAAAAAAACGGAACGGCGTACGGCGTTGGCGTATGGAAGGAATAACTATGAATGAAAAAATATATATTCATAGTTATTCCTTCCGTACGCCAATATTACGCGACCAAATTAGGTGGATTTTGGTTCCGTTAACGTTGGAATGATATTGATTACTATTTGAATTAGCAGGACTTTTATGGTGCATATTTTTTAAGGAATGTTAGGGATCCTTTAAATAAATTTCTCATAAAAAAAATTATTTTATTCGCTAAATTCGATGTACTTATATCGATATCTGAGTATGTTAGTTAATTTTCTCGGGTAATTAAAAATTCACGGTGTATAAAATATGAAAATATTAGTACTGCCTGTCGATTCTTTAAACACAACCGCGATAATTTGGCTTCACTTCACTAATCAATGATTAATAATGTTAACTTGGTAACAAAAAAGAGTGCATTTGCTTAGGTGAAACGCGCTGTCACTTCATCACTTTGTTAGAGAATCGATCCCCTGGGCCATAACCATGAACTCTTAAAACAATCTCAAAGTTGTCAAATCTGTCAATTTTGGTACGTCATTTCATACAAAATTTGACAGAAATGATAATGTTCGACAGATTTGTGATTGTTTTAACAGTTCATGGTTAGGGCCCTGATAAGACATGTTTCAAATCAGCCAACCTTGAATATTGCTTTCCTACGAAAATCGCGTAAATTTATCATTCCAATAATATCCCCACCAACCGCGATTCAAGTATTAGGCAATTTAGCTGTATAGGAACCCAAGTTTGGTGTTGATGACTTTTCCGATATCCGCAATTAGGGAAGTAAACATTGGTTCAATAACGGTAAATTTATATTGTAGGGGTGGGAAATAGTGTTGTCAAAATAGTTAGTTCATCGATATTATTCATAAATAACTATCGATAGCTGTATCAGTTATTTTTGCATCAGACTAAATATTTTATAGGTGTGTAAGAGGGTTTTCAATTGCATCAACATACGTATCGATAGTTTATAATCGATAATTCTATTGAATTACATAAGTTTATTTGTGCTATTAATTGGCTTGGTTGTGCAGATCTATAAAATAGAAATACCGTTACAAAAATATTAATGCGGCAACGTGATGTAGTGTAACCAACGTAAATTTAACCAATTACCACAGTACAGACTGTGCTGTCTTTCGGCGGTCACTTAATTTATATTCCTGTGACATCGTGTATTTTGTCATACTTAAACGACGAGCTTAGCTATTTATCGTCTTGTCCATTTTTATAATGTAATTACAACATACATTGTCAAGATTAAATTAAATATATTCGCTTGGACTTACTTAAATCAAAATTACGAGCGGCCAATATTAATAGTGCTATGAACTATTTTGTCCCGCAGCGGTGGTAGTGTAAGAAAATTCAATTCAATTCAATTCTTTATTGCTTTTCCACAATGTACATAAAGGTCTTAATTTAATAATGAGACGTGTAAACCAGTATAATTAGGCCTATTTGCAGAAATAAATTGGTTTTAGTGGTTTTATGCCTTGATTAGATTTATCGATAAGTTGTAGCTTGCAACACTAACGTAAACCCTTGTGCAAATGTTGTGGTCTCGGTGAATGACGGTAGCTTTGATCCTTTGCATTGATGATTTGATAATGAGGGAGAACATGATTTGCATATACCTATATCTTGTATATGTTTAATATAATCTTGGATATGTTTGAACAGTAAAGGGATTTATTAGTAAGTTTACTCTGTTGTAGGCGCAAATCCCGAAATATAATGTACACATGAATACTAAATGTAGCATCGGGAAACTTAGGTTTAATCAACTAAAAAACTAAAAAAGGAACTGACGATGCGTGCGCGTTGCGTATTACTGTGTGTGTTAATCCTGTATGCCACAAGCTGGGGTCGAAATAGTATTATGTTGTGAAAATTGTCAATATGCATTAACTAAATGGTCTGTTCTCAGATTATGCAGTGGTCAGCAATTGCTAACTTTACATAATATTTTTTTTTTTATTAAACACGAAACAGTATAATTAATACACATTTTCTAATTGCGAGTGCGACTAGGATGACGTTTATTCTTGTGTTCGTTCGTACGTTTCGTTTGTCTTGCTGTTTCACCTAGTCACCAAGCGCTAAGCAAGGCATCCGTTCAGTCGTTTTTTTTAAATTTAATATTGGACATCATTAAGTACACATACATTGCTCTGATCCTAAGGTAATTAGCGAAAGCACTTGTGTTATATAAATCAGAAACAATGACGGTACCACAACACCCAGACCCGAGCAAATATAGAAAAGTTCGTTTTCTACATTGACCCGACCGGGGATCGAACCCGGAACCTCAGAGATGGCGGCGCCATTTAAAGTCCGGCGTGCTCGCCTCTCGGCTACGGAGGTCGTCAAAGCAGTTCTGTCGCGGTCTACATTAACTGGAATCAGATAACATAAACATACCCATTGTATTTATGGAAGTTACTAACATAAATACACAATACGATTCTGCATTTGAGCATTCGGGTTCCGCGGTTGTACAGAGTAGCACGCTATAAATTAAATTATACATTGTTTAAAAACTTTTGGATAATGATGTTCGTTTTACAATTACGCAAACCATTTGATAAGAGCATTGTTTAGTCTAACGATTGTACAATTGTTTTTTTTATTCTAAATAAATAAAATACGATATACAGACCTAAAATTACTTTAATTTTATTTTATAAAACGAAACTTTAATAAAAACACTGATAAACCATAAATCCATTGTTCACAAACTCATTTACAACATTACGATCCCCATAATTCACTTCACAATCTAGAACTCGTTACGACTGGAGTCGAACTTGGGACAGACATAACACATTTTCCAAGTCATAAAATCCATCGTGGAGTTTGCAAAGACGTTGCAAATGCGAGTTTTTGATCCCAAAGCCTTTGGCACAGCTGACGTACATTCAGTGGGTTTGCATCACATGGTAACATGCAATAAAGGATTGATTGACTGATCACGTTCAAGGGTATCTTTGAGTCTCGTTCGCTCACTATATCACTCACATATTTTGATCGAGAGGTGGGGACGGCCTTCGAGATGTCAAATTTTGATGACAATGGCAGTAAAGCTGGTCCACCGACTCCATGTCATCCAGCGAGCTATGGAGAGCTCAAGTCTTGGGATTTCGTTGAGTGATAAACTTGGAAACGAGATCATCAGGCAGAGGACTAGTAACGGACATAGTCCAAAAATGTAGTAAGCTTAAGTGGCAGTTCGCATGCCACTTTGTCGCCGAACTGATAAAAGGTGAAGTAAACTGGTTCTCGAATAGAGTTCGCGCCTTGGCAAATGTAGTGTAGGACGTACCCCAGCTCGATGGACCGACGACCTTAGGAATATGGCTGGCAGTGGATAGATGAAAAAAGCGGGAGATCGAGGCTCTTTGGCGCTCTTTGGGGGACGCTTACGTCCATCAGTAGACTAGAATAGGCTGAGATGATGATTATGTAAACCTATTGTATCATTTAAATCTGTGCAATAAAGTTTATATAAATAAATAACACTACTGTACGTATTTCAATTGTGTTTCGGTTCGGAGCCGTCACAGGCGCTGCGGATTGAGACAATGGGCTCATATCGGAGGCCGAGTATTTCAGGATTCGATTCCATGCAAGTCACAGGACATGGCGATTTTAGTCAAATTTGAAATCATTGTGATATTTCTTGAGTTGAATTCTGCTCGCTGTGATGCGCGTGCAAACAAACAACATAATATACAGATTAATGCTACAGTACGCGGCGTCGATGTTTAGCGCTGGGGCAAAGAGTGGGGATCGCTTTGCGCATCTTACGAGACGATTATCGTATCAGAGACGCGTGTGAGACGCGTGTGAGCTAACAACCAATCACGGCCGGCGGTGCAGGCGCGGCGCGCGACTAGCTAATCACGTAATCGTAATGGACATCTGCGCATCTATCGCCCAGCACTCAACTTCTTGCCACTAGTTACCTCAATTTTATTATGAAGTGGGAACACAACACTTATTGTCCATAAGTAAGATCAATGTCGAAGTCAGCTCGGTTTTGTTTACAAATAGCACGGCTGTATCTGATGTAAGTACAGACAACAGCTCGTCAACCTACCACAAAACGTCAAATTTCTTAATACATAATGATATCTGTGTCTGAAATCTGAATTAAAGTTGAAAATCAGTTGGAGGATATTTATCTTTTGAGTAGGTTTACCTGCTCTTGACTATATAAAGTAAAACCACTGAAAGCCTTTAAATTGTGTTCAAAAAGTTTCTGAAAGGCGACCAGGGAGAAAATTACCATGCTATACTATTTGCTGACAGAATAGACATTTCTTGAATTTTAGTATTCAAACTAAACGAAAAAGTAATGCAATTCTTATACAACGTGTAAATCCAAACGCAAAAATACTACATGATTAAGCTGCTCGAATATAACAACTTGTAATATAGGATCAACATCGGAATAAAATTAGAAATATAAGTACCTACACCAACAGGAGGCGTGTCGTAAGAGGCGACTAAATCCTGTAGCACGAGCCGGGGAGCAGCGTCTGCGTGCGAAATAATAAACAACTGCGTTCGCCAACCCGCCTGCCAAGCGTGGCGAGTATGGCAACCCCCCGATGACAGAAGTCACTGGGGGAGGCCTATGTTCAGCAGTGGACTTCCTGTGGCTGAAATGATGATGATGATGAAGTACTTACACAATATTATAGATACTAGTATTAAGGCCTTTCCATCGAGGAAAATATCGACCCCAAAAAGGCCGCGTAGGACTTATCATGGACTCAAAGCATGTGGCGTGCGATCATTTAGTAGCCAGAAGTTTATTAAAACCGGCCAAGTGTGAGTCGGACTCGCGCACGAAGGGTTCCGTGCCATTATCTATAAAAAACGGCAAAAAATCACGTTTGTTGTACAACACAGTCTTTAGGATATTATTTCTAAATAAATCTACAAAATTTTAAAGCGATTTAGATTTCAAATCATATAAATCTCGAGCACCTCTTGTCCCGCGATCAATGGATTGTTGGCTGTCAAGGACCATTGTTTGAAGAGGCAGCGGGTTCATTACCGGCCCTGTTAACTACCCCCCGTTGTTAGGACGTAATTAAAACCAGAGTTGAAAGGTATCAAGTGTTTTACATAGTTGATTAAAATGAAAAAGCAAACTCCTAGTTATGATATGTTTAAACAACCTATTGACAGAAATACCTTACGTGCCTTAATTGCTAAGGGCGTGATCTCGAGTGTTTTGCAGATTTATAAAATTTTATGATTTTTGGGAAACAGGTTAAAGAATTTGATTTGTCATGTATTTCTTTTAACTTAGAACAATTTTTGATATCATATATTGTAAAGCTAAGGCAGTCGTAAATAAAATGTAAACAATTATACTGTGAATCAAAAATCAATAGAATTAAACTATTTTTATTATTTATTTATCTTTTGTTATTAAATCACAGTTTCATCTAGCTATGCTCCTAATAAATGAGCAACTCCTTACGAGATTATCTGCCCACTACTGAATTACGTACGAGAACAAAGAGATAATCTTATTTTGCTCATACATACCTGATTTACGTACACTACCTTACCGCTTAACTTAAAATTCTCTGTAGTTGCCAAGATTAAACTAGATTACATACTATATCTACTGAACAAACTAATGGATATTTCAATTTACTGAACCTCAAATCCAGTTCAAGTTATCAATGAAACTTTTGTCTATTAATTACGAACACCTATTTACCTAATTACTATGATAATTAGCTTTGTAGGGCATAATCATGACCCCCTTTTTGTACAACGCATCTTGCACTACCATTTGCAGTTTTGAGTCGTTAAAATCCTTTTAGTCTTGATTTTAATGGCGGCCTATATTACAGGCTGATGGAAACATTACTTATTTCCGATCTATTAACCCGGTCACAGGTCGACTAAACCAAACAGCCCGTTTGAAAGAACAATGAAAATCTGAACATCAATCCCACGGATCTTTAAGAAAAGCGTTGAACTCAATGTATCATGCAATAACTAATTGATTGATTGATATTACTTTATTTTCCAATTGTGATAGTCGGATAAAGCACGCGGGAATAAAGCTTGCATTTGTGTCATTCTTTTGCTTGCTTAGATGTAGTGGAAAAGCAGCCTAACCATGACCTCTTATAGCTTAACTACTTCAACCTTATCTAGTAATTCTGGGTAGAGTTAGAAGTAAACACAACAATACCGATGTATTAACGATTCCTTCCCTGGACCCATCATATTAATTTATGACCTGATTACTACTATCTATCTATTCAGCCTATTGCAGTCTACTGCTGGACGTAAGCCTCCCCCAAAGAGCACGATCACGAAGGTCGTCGGACTATCTGGCTGGGGGGCGTCCTACACTATGTTTGCCAAGGCGTGGTCTCCACTCGAGAATCCGTTCACGCCACCTTTAATCGGTTCTGCGACAGATGTGGCCAGCCCACTGCCACTTAAGTTTGCTACGTTTTTGTACTAAGTCCGTTACTTCTGTCTTCTGTCTGATGATCTCGTTTCGGATTTTATCTTTAACGAAATTCCAAGCATCGACTTTTCCATAGCTCGCTGAGTGACGTGAAGTGATAACTACGCGCTGTTTTAATGGATGAATAATGTCCAAACGTTTCGCCAATATCGCTGCAATGAAGATTTAAGATATTATAATTACATTTTTTTTTATATTTGAGAGTTCCAAAACAAGTTCAAGTTAACTTTTAAGGTTCTTTTAAATAGAAGATAAATAACATTTGAAAAAATCATCGACCGCAGGTGGGACTCGAACCCACGTCCCATCGCATACCGGGCGAGTGCTTTGACCACTAAGCTACCGAGGACGTCACGTGACAAGATGAAATTCCTCAAGTGTTTTTTCTCGCTGTCAAAGCCAGCGTATTCTGATCAATGTTGTAGCTATATGTATAACTGAGTCTACTTAATGAATACGCTGGCTTTGACAGCGAGAAAAAACACTTGAGGAATTTCATCTTGTCACGTGACGTCCTCGGTAGCTTAGTGGTCAAAGCACTCGCCCGGTATGCGATGGGACGTGGGTTCGAGTCCCACCTGCGGTCGATGATTTTTTTCAAGTGTTATTTATCTTCAATTAAACCTTGCATGGAATTGCTAAAAACAAAAATTTATAATTCTTTTAAATATTCAAACCTTGTACGAATACTCATACTGTTAGATGTTAAGTCACTAATGAGTTGCTTGATCTTTCTAGCACATTTCGTATTTACTGTCGGTTCAGTTTGATCTGTGGCTCAGTCTAAACAAGTTATTATTATCAAACCTAATCACCAGTTCGAATAATTAAGAGGGTTAACATTAAAATTCTAATGAGGCGCCCCAATTGCGTTGGAATAAAGTTCAAGTTTGAATAGCTTTTACTTTTATAAGGGTTATTCTGTGTGTAATAGAAATAAAAGTGTTATCTCCGAAATGGGAGTTAATTGTAGCATTTAGATTAAAATTGTTTGGAGATTTAGGTTCGGTAGTAGATAAAGGTTAATTATGCGGAAGTCAATTCCTTTTGAATTAAGTAATTAGAATTTCTTTGTTCTTGGATATTATACTTAGAACCTTAATGTAATGACGTAGTATGTTTTAGAAAATAATAAAATATGTGTCTGACGACACACGAATTGAAATGGTTACGTTACGAGGTACATATTTTTATTTTTATTCATTATAACCATTATTGAACATTTTGTTCTGAGTAGCATAAATACTGAATATTGTTGTTTCGGATTTTATTCCTTAACGAAAACCCAAGAGCATGGAGTGACGCTTTGGAAAAGGTAGTGTAGGACGCCCCGCAGCTTGATGGACCGACGACTTTAGGATGATGGCTGCATAAAAAACCGGGAGATCGTGCTATTTGGCGTTCTTTGGGGGAGGCTTAAGTCCAGCAATATACTGCAATAGGCTGAGATGATAATGAACACACTACAGTTCTCATAAAAAGTCCACATAATAGTGACCTAGATAGCCAAATTTTGAAGAAAATGCTAATTACTTATTACCCGTCTCCCGTCGGCATAGTTAGTGCCAAGCATTGCTTAATGTATGCTCTAACCAATTCTTACACAATGCATCTAAAGAGCACTGCAACGCTGATTCATTAATTATGTTAATTAGCCAGTGCTAAACGTTACAGAATTTGTTACTTACCACCAGGAGACGCTAAATAGTGTTAATATGCTAACCTGTTTCGCTATCTTGTAAATTGCATCACTAGCATCCTTAAAATCTTGTTAGTCACTTGCAGAAAGTGTGAAGAAATGTTTAACCGCTCAGTTCAGTTCGGGCACACATGTACGTGCGCGGGTCCATTGTTTTTCAATTGTTATCTTGTTTTTCCGAGCATACGGGTTAATATCCTTATTCATTTAGATCAGAAATTATTTTAGATCACTAACCTATTATATAAAAGCAGGATCAGGCAAGGTCACATCTTAATAGAATAAAATAGAGAATAGTTTATTTGTATTTAACAGGGCACACTGAAGGACATTTTGTTTCATTTTCCGCCCAATATGTTTTTTTTAATTACACATACATTCTGGCAAGGATATGAATGTGTTTATCAATAAAAACAACCATCTGAGGTCGATGATTTTTTTCAAGTGTTCATCATCATCATCATCACCAGCCTATATCAGTTCACTGCTGGACACAGGCCTCTCCAAAAGGAGGATTTTGCCATAATCGCCACGCTTGGCAGGCGGGTTGGCGATTCAAGTGTTATTTATCTTTAATACAAACAATTTTTACTGAAGGGTCAATAATAACATCTAAATCATGAAAAACAATCCTACTCCATCTATTCCATACATTAGGTATTATCGAGGTAAAGTATAGGTTTGTGGAAACAGAAAAAATACAAATTTCCGGTCTTGTTCCTATTGAAAAAGTTGTTAGTATTGATAAAAATTTTCACGTTCTTTTTGGAAAGTAACCCTGTATAGATTAAAAACAGCCCAGACAATTTATTAATTGAGTACAGAAAGCTCAAATGTTTGTGTGATGGACATAAGAGTTCGTCGAATGTCTTCATCATCATCAAGGCGTTTATAGATAAGTATTTGACCACCTCTGTAGCCGAGAGGCGAGCACGCCGGACTTTAAATGGCGCCGCCATCTCTGAGGTTCCGGGTTCGATCCCCGGTCGGGTCAATGTAGAAAACGAACTTTTCTATATTGGCTCGGGTCTAGGTGTTGTGGTAGGTACCGTCGTTGTTTCTGATTTCTGTAACACAAGTGTTTTCTCTACCAACATAAGATAAGAACAATGTATGTGATGTTGTCTAATATTTATTTATATTTATTCAGTCAAAGACGTTAATAAATGTATAGGTATGTTTATCTGTTATCTAGTCGCCACAGTACAAGATATACTTAGTTTGGACTTTAACAATTGGTGTGGTTATCAAAAAAATAAACTTAGTAAAGTAAAAGTACTTAAAGAAATAGTAGGTATTGATTAATCCAAAGATCTTACCTCGCGACATTGTGACCGAAACACCAATCCTCTCGTGTTTTTGCCCACGATTCTAATTTAGATGCCGGCTCTCGTAAACTTAGGGTTTATCTACGAAATAAAATATTACTGCGCCAGTTCCATTCTGTGGACTGCAGGTATGGGAAACTATCGGGAGCAGGTGAGGAATAGTTACATTTTCTTTATTTGGACTTGGAATCTTTTATTCTTTCCCGTAATTGTCATTCATTGGGAACATAAGAGAATTTTATTATGATACGAATATGATGTTACTAAAAAACTGGCCAAGTGCGAGTCGGACTCGCGCACGAAGGGTTCCTTACCATTATCTATAAAAACGGCAAAAAAATCACGTATGTTGTATGGGAGCCGCCTTAAATATTTATTGTATTCTGTTTTTTAGTATTTGTTGTTATAGCGGCAACAGAAATACATCATTTGTGAAAATTTCAACTCTAACTATCACGGTTCATGAGATACAGCCTGGTGACAGACTGACAGACAGACAGACAGATAGACAGACGGGCAGCGGAGCCTTAGTAATAGGGTCCCGTTTTACCCTTTGGGTACGGTACAATAAAAACGTTTCTGATTTCTATAACGCCAGCGCTTCAGCTACTTTCGTTATGATCAGGGCATGTGATGTCGTCCATTAATTTTAAATACATAGTTAACTAGCAGCCCGTCCCGGCTTCGCACGGGGTAGACAATTATCGCTAATAGTTTCGGCAGCGCATTCGACGAAAGACATTTTCAGACTCATTTTTCTACACCTTCGGTTACATTGTTTAAATTTTACCAAGGATCCTAATTTTTTTCAAAATGAAATGTAGCTTATGTCTAATTAGAAGAATGTAGCATTCTATTGGTGAAAGAATTTTTTAAATCGGCCCAGTACTTTTTGAGCCTATTCATTACAAACATACAAACATACAAAAATAGGTACAAATTTCCTCTTTATAATATTAGTATAGAAAATGTAGGTACTTTGTGTTACCCTTGCAAAGCTGAGTCATATCATCATCATTTCAGCCACAGGACGTCCACTGCTGAAAATAGGCTTCCCCAGTGACTTCTATATTGGCCGGTTGGATGCTCGGTTCATTTGAAGACCGTCTGGTGTAGTGGTTCGCGCTCCGGACTACAATGTCTGGCGGTTGCGGGTTCGAATCCCGCAAGGGGCAAATGTAAGTGTGATGAGCACGAGCATTTGCACCTAAGTCATGGATGTTTATAAACTTATTTAAGTATGTTTATCCGTTATCTAGTCGCGATAGCACAAGCTTTGCTTAGTTTGGGGTTAGATAATTGGTGTGATTGTGGAAACAATTTATTTATTATTATTTTTATTTATTTTTTTATTTTAGATGGGCTTACTCTTGACCTCAATCTTATTTATTAGGTATTTGTTATTTATTTATTATTATTATTATTTATTAATTTATTATATAAAGAAGAGGTCGCGGGAAGCCGCTGGATGCGGGTGGCACAATACCGATCTTTGTGGAAACTCTTGGCCTATGTCCAGCAGTGGACGTCTTTCGGCTGATGGATGGATGATTTATTATATTATATGAAAATCCAAATATATTATTTATAAGAGGAAATGTTTACAGTCCCTGCCTCAGATTGTATAGTCAGTATTTTTGTTCACGTGCGTTGTTACTCTACGAGCAGGTATATGAGACGGCCCCAGCACAGCTGACGGTGCATAAACAGGAAGTGCATTTACGATACTACCCTCAGAATGCTAAGTTTTGGAGCATGGTATAAATAATACACCGTTTAAGTTACGAGCTGGAATTCAAGTTAAAGTTGTACATTATCTTGGGCTTAGCATGTGCTTCGCAAACAAATTCAACAGTTCCCAGTTGTAATCTTGCTGGGAGCAAGTGTAGGTATATGTGATAAGCATACTTAGGTCATTAAGTATTTTAGCATTAATTTGATGAAATCCGTATCTTCGTAAAGCGTTGCGGCTATTTGTTGGTGAGATTTTTGAAATACCTTTTATCTATGAGGTTCTGGGTTCGATCCCAGATCGGTTTAATGTAGAAAACGAACTTTTCTAGGTACTATATTGGCTTGGGTCTGAGTGTTGTGGTACCGTCGTTGTTTTTGATTTCTATAATAAAGTGCTTTAGCTACTTACCTTAGAATTACAGCAATGTATGTGATGTTGTCCAATATTTAGGCGGATTATAAAATCTTTGAACTCTTTTTGTTTAAGTTATCGTCTTATTTGCATTTTCCAGTGCATTCACTGTAAATGAATGGCGTTCGACATTATCTGCCTTCGATTGACAAAATTAAATTTGTATCGTTAAAACTTTAACACTTTATCAGCAATCACTACTTCCACAGTAAAATAAAGCTTCAACTCGCGGTGTGAACAAGTTTGGGCAAAAAGCGGGACGAAGCAACGGTTAAAATCCGCTTATCCTGATTCGCTCGCTCAGCTTAGCTCGCGAAGTTGGCAGACGGTTAAACGCGCCTTTTAAAAAGGCTACACTTTTAGTTTCTCAAAGTACTTATCTACGTAAGAACACGTAGATTTAATGAGCTTAGCATTTTGGCAACAATTTTTGTGTAATTTAAGTTTGTGATACTTTCTTTTTCAAAAAGTACGTTCGTTATATGACGATAACGACCTGATATATGATCATGCCACCACAACACGTAGTGATTGTGTACGATATTACGATCTGTGGTGATTGAGAGTGATTTCAAATACAAATTTCAACTTTCGATGTTGTCCCATAGAAAAAGTTGTATTTGAGCAGTAGAATCACACCCTACAAGGAATTTAACTAATGAATTACGATCTTATAAAAATATACATATTGAACAACATCACATACATTGTGTCATAGGAATCAGAAACAACGACGGTACCACAACACCCAGACCCGAGCCAATATAGAAAAGTTCGTTTTCTACATTGACCCGACCGGGAATCGAACCCGGAACCTCAGAGATGGCGACGCCAAGTCGGCTACGGAGGTCGTCAATGAATATAAATAAATGACTTCACGGTGCTCTATAATGCAGAGACTTTGAAAATAATCTAATTATAAAATATTTATCTAGTATACTAACCGAGAAGTATACTGCACAACTTGCTTGATCGTTGCAAGTTTAGTTTTAAACCAGTTTCGTTAGCAAAAAGCGATGCGACGCAAATCCGATTATCGCAACGGGCTTTAGCGCGAAGTTGGCGTTTTTATGCGTTCTGTTTAATGCTAGACTGTTTGCAGTAAGTGTTAGTGTGAAATCGTCGAGGAATGCTATAGTTTTGAATAATGGATGCAATGATAATATCTACAAAGCCGATAAGAATGAAAGGAATTCTCGGTGTTGCGAGAACATTTCTCTCCTGCATTTTATATTTTTAAATCTTGAACACAAATGACGGTAGTTAAACAAATAAATTTTAGTGGAGGATATCTATTATACTCGTACTAGGATAAGTTTTTTAGAGTCCAAACCAACCCCTTTTGTCTTAGACTCAAATGGCCTTACTACAAAAAGTTAAACTAGTGTTGAACACTATTCTAAAGATTAGTCAACCAATTTGAAATGTCAACACATCAGACATTCGAGACATATTATTATGAAACATTTCAAATTGGTTGACTTATCTTTAGATAAGTGTTTAACACTAGTCTATCTTTGTAGTAAGGCCACAAATATCTAGTAGAAACTAAGCAGAGTTGGCGCTGTAGCAGAAGGCATACTTATAGAACATAACAACTAGCTCAAGTATAAATGCTGGTCCTCATGACCTCATCATATAAACACTAGCCTTTTTTAGGGCCCCAAGTCTGCTAATTTAAGGTGGCATAATTGAATATCAATTGGATCGTATTGTAATTTCTTGACATATTTAATATTCTGCTTTATTCTGCTAATTAACTCACTTAAATGTATGACTAAAATTAGTTGAATACCAAATGTATCAAACAATTACGCATTTGGTATTCTGCTACTAATTTAAGACTTCACTTTAAGAATTTAGTTAAGCAGAATACCAAATGCGTCAAATAATTACAATGAGATCCAATTGATATTCATTTATGCTACTTCTAAATTAGCAAACTTGGGGCCCAGGATTCGAACCCGCAACCGCCATTTGGTAGTCCGATCGTGACCTATTGTCGGTCCAAGAACGTCTTCGTTTGCAATATGGAAACTTAAAGCAATAACAACCTATGCATCTTCTTAAATCGATTTATTTTCGACCCCAGCCGGGTATTTGCTGTCCCCATCCCGAAACAGGATTGAAAATAAACAGGAAAGCAAAATGGTTGCCGTTCGGATAGCTCGAGTCTGTTTTCACAAGCACAGCTTCGGTATTTCAATGTTGTTCTTCTTTTCTGAGTAAATAGCTTTGAACGTGTCGAAAGTATCTTAGGTTCTAATGTAGTAAGAGAAATATTAAGTCGCAATTGTCGCCATAAGAAAGCAACATTATACAGGGTTACATTGCGAAGTAGTGCCAAATTTTCAGGGACCACTCAGAATCAGTAACTAAATCGATCAAACACATTTTTGTAAAAAACAAACACATATTATTTTTATTTTTATTATTACTATCCGCTGTTATAAGATGGTACGCGTGGATAAACTTGTCTCATTCATAAAAAATACGCACGCACTATCTCTGTGAAACCTAGAACTGCAAAGTTCAATGTAATAAACAAACCTTAGCCTTTTCGTATAAGGTACCTTACATTTTTAACAGCAGGAGCGCCCGAGCATACCAGAGGTTAAATTGCCGACAAATACCGTATGCAGTGCTCCTCTAGATCTTATTTTTAAAATTTGGCACTACCTTGCAAAGCAACCCTGTATAATGATGAACTTTACTGCACACACAATACACATTTTTTTGCACGCATTTTAAAACAAATGAATGTCTTCTATTTTAATTACCAAATCGGGTGATAATGTTTGAGAGGCTCTCATTTTTTCATTTGACGTGTACGATTTAGGGTCATATCCACAGTGCTGTGGTGACCCTTCCCTTCTGACCGCGCCTGGAATGTACATAGATAGATAGTAGATCAGTCAAACAATGTACCTTCGGGGCCATATTATTTCACTTTTTAAAGTTCCACCTTAAAAAAGGTATTGTCTTAAGGCGGCAACCAGTAGTTGAATATAAAATAACAATTTTATATTGTAGACCGAATTATACATATATACGCGGCAATAATTACCCTTATATTTATGATCAGGTGTTAATTTGGGGTCAACTATATAACTCGTAAGAAGCTTGCAGCTCGCCGGTGGCAGGATTATGCATTCCACGGTTATGAGTGGATGAGTGACCATTCCGCCCATATTTAGAGATAATTGTGATAATCAACTGTGCTAATGTCAGTGACCTCCGTTTTTCATGTTTGGTTTTAATATAAATAGATCACTGCTATTAACCATGACAAGGTTGGCGATGTATCAACAGTTCTTTACGCGCATCAAGTGTCTATGTATGGTAGTGCTGGTTTTTCCTTTTTAAGGCGTAAAGTCATCTTCTCTGGAACTTGGTAAGATGTTGTTGCATAGCAAAAATAAATCGTTACTATAAATAAACATACGCTAGAAAAGATACAAATTTGTAAACAAATATTGGAAATTATCACATACATTTGTCATGGTTTTTAACTAAGAAGTTCAACATCCTTGTGCTAAAGAGCTACCAGGCACTCAGTACTTCGTATCCTCAAGCCAGATATTCAAGCGATTTGCTTGGGGCTTCCTTATGCTGGTTGCTAGTCGGCGAATTACGCCACCCCCACTAGCGGTTTTCGAGCGTCCCGTCCACGTCGTAACAGCGTGCAATCAATATTGAGTGTTGTTGCCGCAAAACGCTTGCGCAGCGGCATTTGCTTAACGCTGATTGGACACTGCCAAGACGTTGACGTTCGAAAGTGGAAGCCTTATGGTATTGGTTACATAATAATAAATGTTACATTTGAACAGAAATTAGACCTAAAAACATGCATCCCTAAAAGGAACCATTAAATTGATATCGGTAATGATTCATTTTTTTCTGCCCGCTCATCATTTTCGCATATCAATTTAACAGAATCTTTAAAAAACTTCACAAATGCCATCTAGCATATATGATATGATATTGGCGATTTATCGACACCTAACTGTGAAAATATGATATAAATAGCCGCCATCTTGAACTTTTATCCAAACCGCGAGCATGTAGTTGGTGATATCGCGGTCATGCTCGCTGTTTCGATAAAAGTTCATAATTTGACATTTAGGTGTCCATAAATCGCTATATCATATCCTATCGTGTTTTATTGGTCATGCTAGAGGGGTTGAACCACGTCCACCACTGCCCACATAACCCTGAACCGCTAACAGAGGTCAACAAAGCTAAACAGAGCTTGATTGAAACCGGTCTGCGCGCACGCATTGACAGACGCTTATTGCTTATTGAAACGACGTATCATTGTCCGGTAATTTATTTGCAATGAGATAAATTATGTACCGCCACAGAGTACTTCTTTGTTATTATCACTTGTGTCACAAGGTTTCATTCATAGTACTGTCACTAACTGTATCTCTTTTAGTTGAATAAATGCGTTTATTTGCCAGAGCACAAGTTTTTTAAGGTGTTAACAGTTACTTATCAGTTGTACCTGATAAGTTACTGTTAACACCTTGTTTGAGTTTGAGAATACTGTGGAACAAAATACTATGAACATTTTACTCACTAATCTTCTTAAAAATAAAACAAAGTCGGGTTTGTTACAGCACTTTTAACTCGAGAACGGTTGGCCCGATTTTCATGGTATATTTATATTATACCATGGTATCCTATTAGTTGGATTTGTCTCCGTCCCGAATAGCAGAATACTTATTAAAACATTGGAAAAGCTAACAAAAAAAAATACTGTTTGGAGGTACGAAGTTCGCCGGGTCTGCTAGTATGAATAAAGAAACGTTACTATAACCGTTTTACATGGACATTTCATTTATTTTGTAACCAAAATTATTTGTTTTACTTTAAAAGAGTTAAAAATCATATGTTACGATGATAAAAATACTTATATAATAGCTATTCTTGCAACATTTAATTTCATTCATCAATGCAGGTAACTCTATGACTTGGACTTATAAAGCCGGCCCCTATATTCCCTAAAAATTATCAATCAGCAATAATCGCACAGTCATTGCCCGATTGATAGTTAGTGTCAAAATTTATGGGCAGCACTGACAGTAGATTGCTTTCTTTTTGTTTTTTTGTCAATTTGCGATTTTAAATCCAGAATTGGACAATTTTCGCTATCGCATTTCTTTTGCAAGATACGGAATCCCGTTTTACTTTAGCATTTGAATCATGATTAAAAACATCAAGCTTCAAGCATTCAACGTCAATTGGATTTTCACATTGAATTTAAGCGTTTTAAAATTGTGAACGAGACAGAGTTACGACGCAGAATGTTAGAGGAAGACAGGATGATGGCTCAGGGAGTTTATAGTGCAATTTATCGGTGCTAGCGACCACGTGGCGAGCGATCGAGGGTTGCTCTAGCTTGGGAATAGTAAATTATGGCGGCTCTCCTATATTGGTTGCATCTACACAACACAACTAGGGGGACTCTTATATCACGTGTAGTCTGTGTTGTTTTTTGTGAAATACTGGCTGGTGGTAGCGTGTCGAGAGTTCATGTCCAACCATGTAGGTACACTTGATAATTCTGAATCTAAGTACATACGGGTAAATATACTACTTGATCGGCAGGAAAATTGCGAAGAATTCTGCACATATTATGATAACACTGGATGTCTACTCATCCAAAATGGCGTAGTTGTCTAAAAATCATTAATTTCGGACATCCAAGTATTGCCAAATACCTTTTTATATCCGTTCATATTTAGCACATAGTTTTTATCAGAATAAAATCTAAGTCACATTTTATGTTACAAAAATATAGCGAACTCAACTTTTTGTTTTTAGCAATTCTATGCAAGGTTTAATTGAAGATAAATAACACTTGAAAAAAAAAATCATCGAACTCAGATGGGACTCGAACCCACGTCCCATTGGCGAGGGCGAGGGCGAGTGCTTTGACCACTAAGCTACCGAGGACGTCACGCACGCCACGTCACGCACGCACGTCAAAGCACTCGCCCGGTATGCGATGGGACGTGGGTTCGAGTCCCACCTGAGGTCGATGATTTTTTTTTCAAGTGTTATTTATCTTCAATTAAACCTTGCATGGAATTGCTAAAAACAAAAATTTACAATGTTTAAGCATTTCTGATCTTAACCAATAGTCAAATATTTGTAAAAATATTTCTATAGGGTGTTGACGGTAGTATACTACTCAGCTATACATATAGCTACAACATTGATCAGAATACGCTGGCTTTGACAGCGAGAAAAACACTTGAGGAATTTCATCTTGTCACGTGACGTCCTCGGTAGCTTAGTGGTCAAAGCACTCGCCCGGTATGCGATGGGACGTGGGTTCGAGTCCCACCTGAGGTCGATGATTTTTTTTCAAGTGTTATTTATCTTCAATTGAACTCAACTTGTATCACTGTCTTCCCAGTCTTGGCCTGATCGTATCCAGAATCGTTTAAATCGTCTAACTCCCGTTCGGGTGAATTCTCGACCCTAGAAAGCTATCTAAAGTCTACCATGTAAGGTTATGTGCTAGTAAATTAACTTTCATTCGAGTAACAAAACTGGGAATAGCCCCAAAGACATAATCATTACTTGTGACCCTAAAGTCAGTTCATGAACGTAATGTGGGGTGAGAGACAACGACTGCTAGGCAAGATTGACAATGTGGGTCCCTTCTGTTTTACATATCTATACTTTGTATACTGTCTTAAATTCTAACGCCCTGATTCATAATGTACGGATAAGTTCTGCAATAGTTCTGAATAAGCTTTTTTATCTCAAGGAAAATGAAATCGTTTCAAAAATCATGATTTTTGAAACGATTTTCGAGCACTCATATCATTTATCCTTTGCATATTTTTATTTTTTACATCACTTTAGCCGTACTTGTGAAACAGGCCCTAAATAGCATTCCATGTTAAGGCCTTAACACACTCGAATGACCTTGACGCGTCGCGCCCATACAATTTCGCGCGTGCGGATGAACTCTAAAAATCGGAAAAACATGTTTTTTATGAAATTAATGCCTTTAACGAGAATTTTCAAATAAAACTATTAATTCAAAACATGTTTATTTCCAAACTCTTGTTTTGTGTGAAAACAGTAATGAAATAGCTTGTGTCGTTTAAGAGAACATTTGCAATTTATGAAAAAATAGACACTTTTTTGTGCATGTTTTAATCCAAGGGACTTAACGGAAAATCAGAATTATTCAATTCAAGATGTTTATTAAATCCTCTTCTAGCATATCGTATTTAAAATTTTTAGATTCAAGTAACAGGTATTCTGACAATTAATTTTCATATTCGAGATTTTAGGCACTTGGGTGGTGTTAAGGCCTTAAGCCGAGTTCGCGTTAAAAGTACCTACATTAGAAACAAACAAACGGTCATCTTATACTGGCCAATAGACATAGTTTGATGTGCTATTGCTGTACATACTTGTATAGTCTTTATATACCAAGCAAAGTAGAACACGAGCCCATGTATACCTTTTAATTTAGAAGAACAGTTGATGTATGCGATTAACGGTCAAGCATATGTTTCGATCGTTTTAATATTGTAATATTTTGAAGTATGCGATTTTAATTAAAATCTTGCCTAAAAAGAAAAATAATCTTGCCTTAAATTACAGATGCAATGCAACTCCCATTTTTCAGTTGTGTACTAAATTATTATCTCGATTAAGATGGTTAAGAATTTCAAAATATACCAATACTAAACATATCGTGGTAGGTAGTTAACTCTTTTTACCCGAATACGGCGAAGCCAAAAGGGTAATGATTTTAGCAGTCTAAGTATTTTTGTATATTATTTATAGCAGTAAAATTAACTCCATTCATTCAATTTCACTTCGTCATCTATTCCCAAAAGCTTCACTTAGTTTAAGCGCCAATTCCGACAGGCGTCTCTGCAACAATTTACTAAAATATTCACCGGCATTCTCATCATCCTGTCGCTTACGCTGCTCATAATCGTAAGGCGCAGCGCACACCGGAACGCACTTACGCCAAATTACAGTTAACGCAAGTCCTTACTGCGAAATGTAATAAGACTGCCACCTAAGACGAAGGACGATATCACGTGACAGTAAAAAGAGATGGCGAAAGGGTTAAATCTTGTAATGACTTGATTTCGTGTTCTTACTAGATTCGGTTGGTAAATAAAACATTAGATTGCTGGTCATAAGCTTATCGTAATAATTTTAAATTAGGTATACTAATATACTTACTCAATCGTCATTATTTGTTATAAGTAGTCAAAATTGATACAACACTAATAAAGTAAAAAAAAACAAATAAAAAAAATTTTTAATTGAAAATTAATGAACGAATATAGATATAAGATATGAACTTCGACTGATCTGAAAAAACTATTTGCTTAAGAATTAAATACACTCTTTTCCTGAGTTCCGAGAGAAATAATTTAATTTGAAAAGGGCTTTTTTGGGAAGGACTGAACCTTTTAACTTTATAGACTCTCAAAAGAACGAGAAATGTTTCCATTTTTTTCGGAATCCTATTTGGGAATTCGTTATTTGTTTACTGATGTACAAATTAAAGGATAATAGGATCATTGGGTCTTAAATAGGTATTGATTGGTAGAAAAACAGATTACAGATAAAAGACTCATGTTTATGGAACCTATAACACTAAGTTCAACCACCTAAATTGATATCTAGTACACTTGTTTGATTCTACTTCTAAATGTAGCTGTTACGATTTAGGCTTTATAATAAAATTATGGGTTTCATTTATCATTACCTAGAAACATTAACTGCTTCTTATTTTTAGCAGAACACTTACTCAGTTGATAGCATTACCGCGCATGTATAATTTATTATGATATCTCAAACAACAGCTCTTTGAGAGTATTAATAAAGCGCATCTGTTAATGCCATACATTCGTAGACTTTACTGCTCCCAAAGTACATAAAACTATTCCGCCTCTTAATGCGCCCATTAAAACTACCGTGCGTGTTACACGCCTTCTATTCCGAGACAAGCCACGTAATAGCTTTTATTGCTGAACGCGACTAAAACTATACATTTATTTTGTTACAGGTCCAAAACTACAGCCAAGATGATCCGGCGACACTTTGAGAAACTCCTCGTCTTAAACTTAATAGCAGCAGCGATAGGAACCGCTGACTTCACAATCAATTGCCCTCAAGGATGCAGGTGCGTCTGGGCGAGCGGCAACAAGCAAGCTGACTGCTCCAAATCAAACTTCCAAGAAATACCAAAAACGTTAAGTCCAGACATCCAAAACCTAGATCTCACTGGGAACGCTCTGCACGAAATAACGATGTACGCTTTCGAAGATGCAAAACTGATCAACCTAAAGAAACTCGTTCTGAGAGAATGCCAATTAAAAACGTTACAAAAAAACGCGCTAAGTGGTCTCGCAATCATGATTGAACTGGATTTATCCAGAAATGAATTGAAAACGCTGTACGCGGACACATTTAAGAACATAACGAAGATCCGGTGGCTCTTTTTAAATGATAACCAATTGGAAAAATTGGACGACGGACTCTTTAACAACTTTGAGTTCCTCCAGAAAGTGGATTTGAGCAATAATCGCATCGCCACGATAGGAATGAAGACTTTTCTTAACGTCCCTAAGCTGAATACTTTGAACTTGAATAATAATAGATTGGAGAGGTTAAAGATAGACACTTTGACTGCACTAACAACATTATCAAATTTAGATGTGCACGATAATCCTTGGCGATGTGATTGCTATCTCCAGCCTTTCAGAAACTGGGTCATTAGTAAACATTTATATACATTCCCTATATCCTGCGCTGAGCCAGAGAAAGTCAAAGGAAAAATGTGGAAAGAGTTGGACTCTAGCGATTTTGCTTGTAGACCAAGTATCGTATACCCATCAACAAGCACAACCCTTCGATCCGCCGACACAAATATAACTTTATCCTGTCACGTCAACGGCAACCCGCTTCCCGACGTAAATTGGGTATTAAACGCCCAAATAATTGATGGCTCTTATAAGTACCAGGGCGAAGTTAAATACCACTTGATTGAGAGCAGTTACGAAAGTAGCAAATGGGTTAATTTAACTATCGTCGACGCTGGAAGTACTGACAATGGGGAGTATTTATGTGTCGCCAAAAACGCTGGAGGAGTTGAAGAAAGGAACTTGACTTTAGTCGTAATGCATACAGTACCAGATTTTATAGTTCCTAAAGGAATGGATAATAATATGCTACCAGTTCTGATTGGTGTTTCATGTACGGCAGCTATTTTATTGATAATACTAGTCATTTTGTGCTACTGTTGCTGCAAACGACGAGGTTCAGATAAGAAAGCTGAAGCGACGAATGGGGAAGCCTTGATAGAGGGTTCTGTAATACCTGAGATGGAGAAAAGTTTGATCACTGCCGTGAACCCAGTCACAAAGCCACCCAGGAGGTACGATGTCCCGCCTTCGATTACCAGTGGCGGCACCGAGATGTCCGAGTTGAATAAGACATTGCTGGACAATGATTCTGTATTCGGTAAGTTAAATATTTTAATACCGTACTAGATTCACATTCGTTTAAAATATGACAAAGTATTGTTATTACCACAAAATATTATATTCCTTAGTGTGGGCTAACTCACACTGGCCGGTGGGCTTTTTCACCTGAGACTGCAGTATAATCACACGTTTGACGCTTAGGTATATGTATTTCTGTTTTTGCAGATAACTGTGATCACTACACGTGAGACTTAAATTTGAAAATCTGTTAAACTTTTATCGGTAGAAGGACCTGTCGTTGACTGTACAATAAAGCAAAAACAATGAACGTAAAAATCCAGTATTTTACTATAAATATACCATTCATTTTATTAATAGAATATTTGCTACCTGTTCTTAAATCCCAAAATAATGCAAGCTTTGTCAGTCTTCTTGGCATACATTGGAAAAGTCTAGAAATGTAAAGCATTTGTAATATCAGTTGGCTTATTTTGAAACTAACCATGTCGAGTATGTAAGACGGAAACCTTATAAGTTGTCAACTGCAGCTATTCGTGTCTACTTTAATTCCTTCTTATTGTAATATTACGTGTGAGTTACCACATCTAGATGTTTTACTCAGATATCCTTTTTATAAAAATAACCTTAATAAAGTAGCAATAAAATAGGTAATATCGCAAGCACTTTGCTCGAAACTCGATAAGCAAGTACTTAAGTCTTATCGATTTGTGGTTAACACTCAGGGGATGGCGGTTTTCCAACAAGAATTCATTACTGTTTGTAAGACTCAGAAGTTTACGGCGCAATAAAAGTAAAAAATAATTCTTTGTTTCAGCGCATAACGACGACGACAAACGCTCTCTCGGCTTCGACCATCCAACGAAACGATCTCAAGACGGTCTCAATGTGGAGTATGGACGTACTCCCGATCTACTTATTTCTTTCCCGCCTAGAGCCGCCCAGATATCGCCGGCGGCGAGCAACGCGTCCACCGTCCCGGACACAACGCGACTTCCACCGCAACTCAACCCTGTCAGTCCGATCCACTCCCCAATCTACGGAATGACGACCAATCAAAACCTATTCCGGACGCTACCATACTCGCGGTCACAGTCGCCCTTCACTGCACCAATTACGCCACCAGTCGTCACCCCCAGACAAGGATATGTCACCATCCCAAGAAGACCGAGGGTCCCCAGTTGGTCGAGTACCGCCAGCACCCAAATCCTTCCCAGCAGTGAAGCTCAAGAGCCACTATATGACAATCTGGGCTTAAGAACTACAGCTGACGGCTCAATACTGTCTCTGAACAAAACTGGATTAGAAGCGCAGTTCTCACCGATGAGAAATAGGCCATTGCCAGCCACGCCCAATGTTTTCCCAAGTCCTCATCATCCTCAAGTATACTACGCCCCAATTGAGGAGCAAGAACCAGCGCCGTCTCCGGTGCCGCAGTACATGACTAATCCCAGAAACAGCATTGCGTCTCAGCTGTCCACACCAGGTCCACAAGAGCCGACGAACCCTAGAATGAGTTGGACAGCCAAAAACACTTCTACACCCCAACCCGAGCCAAGAAAGGCTCTGTTCAGCACCGGCTCCGATAACCAATCCCACGTGTCAGACAGCAGCACTTTGAGTAGAAAAGGAAAGCCAGAGACTGGCTCTCTGAGACGGAACCCGAAGATGGATAAGGATGAGGTCACAAAACAATCCCCAACAAAATCCTCACCATCCAAAGAAGACTCGAGGAAGAATGACACTAACGTTTCTATGAACCAGTCTGGGACTTTGGGGAGGAGTGGGAAGATCCCGCCGCGACCTCCTCCTAAGCCTAAGAAAAAGCCACCAACTGAGGTGAACCCTACGGAACCTTTGTTCGAAGATGAGGGAGAGGACGGCACAGAAGTGTAGTAGTTTAGAGCGGGACAGTGAGTGACCGAACCAAAGTGCCAAGCTTAGCAGTTACGTCACAAACAGTGATATCAGTGATTAGAGAAGAGACAGCGTGCAATCGAAATGCGATTTCCCTTCACGGTGCTCGTGTAAATATCGATCGTGCTAGATTTTTTACCTATTGCGTACAATTAAAACCCTATGGACCATTATTAAGAGTTTTTAAGTGTTTATTGTAATTAGCATATTAGTTTACGCAGCAATTTGTACACATGAGTTTCATTTTAAGTATTTATTATTCGTGGTACTATTGGTTAAGGCATACGGTAGCTACGCTTGCCAGTCACAACGACTTTTCTGCAGTGTTCAAGACTGATTTTTCTAAATTGACAGTTTGTTTTTACATTCCCATGTTATATACATTCGCGTGCTAATCAAATTCCAATTTAGCTTTCCATAGTTTTGCTAGAATGGTTTGACTAACTTTAGCGTATTTGTCCAAGACTGATAAATGATTAAGCGCTTTTGGATTATTGATTACGTCAATATTCACTTAAGCGTATATCATTGGTTTCTTATTAATCTTCATTTAAATATCTGTACACGTTGCATTATTATCATTAGCAGCTATATTTATGAAGTTAAGTTTTTATTCTTATTGTAGCAGTATTCTAATCCGGCTTTCACTCATATGTACTTGGACAATTCTATTAGTTTATGTAAATAATTAAGGAATTTTGATAACATTTAGGTCAACGAAGTTAAGACACGAACAAATAGCAGGATCTCATTATTGAAGCAAATAAATAATATAGATAGTGACACATATATTTGTTACCTACTTTGTTTATAATCAAAATGCTTCGTGTATGGATATTAAGCCCAACTGTTTTTAGTTAGGCGTTTGATTAGAATATACATACATGACATCGTTTTTAAATGTGTTTGTTTTGTGTAAAATCTTATTGTATAAGACGTAGAATTGACTGTTTGACCTAATATAAGATTTGAATTACTTTGTCATAAATACATTGTTAAGATTGGTAGTTTCTCAAACGCCCATAATAAATCGAAAATCGTGATCACTAAAATATTTAACTTCGGCTTCTAAGTTAACATCATTTTAGTTTAAGTTTTGAGGCTGTATCAATACTGACTTAATTTTATCGAACATTTTAAAACCATGATTTCCTTTATCGTATTTGTGATGAAATTCATACATAGTTCCTAAACCATTTGTTTTATCAGTAGTGTGAAATACCGTTAAGGTAGATATTTTACTTAGATAAGCAGCTATGATCATTTAATTAACTGGTGCTTAATGATAATTTTTTAAACGTGAATATTTATTTTTATATCCGTTTAGTTTTTAAATGAGAAAGTACATTTTATGGTTTGATGAGCTGCTAGTTCGTTTATAATGTTTCGTTTATCATGTACTAAGTGGTTAGCTTTCTCGCAGAATGTACAATGTATTGAATTTTTACAATGTTTACTGTAGAGATCCAGTTTTATAGTTTTAAGCGCTGTGTACATAGGAACATTATTAAAAGTGATTAAAGCTATATTTCAGTAATGTGTGGATTTCTTTCATCCCTTGAAATTTAATTTCAATGTAGTCGTCCTTTTGTGGGGGTATATTAAAGATGACCTATGCAAATTTCCTCTCACACAATAGAACGGAGAACAATGCACTAACATAATATATTTCTTATTGCATCGTACAACGTTTAATTTAGTATCTTCATAACACAAAACTTCAAATATGCTCATACAATTTTACAAAATATTACCATTGAGTACCTCTTTCCATCAACCCGTTTTAACAATGAAGTTTTGGAACCAGAAACGACAATAAAATATAAAGAGTGAAGTTTTTAAATCGGAGGCGACACAAAATAAAGCAATATAACATGAAACAAAGAACCTTTGTTTGTGGTCACGTCAGAACTTTTAAGAACTTTCCGCTTTTAGGGATCCCTGAAGAATGGAGGCGCGGAACTTATGGCTATTTCAAGTTTCCGCGGGAACTAGTAAGTACCCATTACTAACATTTTGGCAATAAAGGATGAGCTTTCAGTAGCTTGGTATAGAATTTCCTGTAGGTATATGCATAGTGACATTAGCAATGTGATGACATTATTGAAATATTGCCATAAATTCCCCTTAACAAATATATAACCACTTCAAAAGCAGTAAAAAAATGTAAACAAACAAGCAAACAAAAATTTACTTATACAAAATTAGATACTTTAAAATTGTAAATTGATAATAGATAGGTTTGCGTAAAAATGAACCGCCAAACTATATTGCCAAAAAGTTTAAAAGTTCTATTATAATAAATAAATAACTGTAAGTATAGTTGATAATGTTAAAGTTCCATGTTTCGCCAGATTCTCGTACCTTTTTAGGGTTCCGTAGCCAAATGGCAAAAAACGGAACCCTTATGGATTCGTCATGTCTGTCTGTCCGTCCGTATGTCACAGCCACTTTTTACCGAAACTATAAGAACTATACTGTTGAAACTTGGTAAGTGGATGTATTCTGTGAACCGCATTAAGAGTTTTACACAAAAATAGAAAAAAAAAACAATAAATTTTGGGGGTACCCCATACTTAGAACTGAAACTCAAAAAAATCTAGCAAGTAGTTTTTTTTAATACGTCATAAATCGTAAACAGCAATTAGATAATGGTACGGAACCCTTCGTGCGCGAGTCCGACTCGCACTTGGCCGGTTTTTAAAAACAGGACAATTATTCCTCTGCAATAAAAAAAAACAAACTGTCATGTGGCAGCAAATAGCTAAAAGTTTAAAATAGAGTCTTAGCAAAAGGTTACGGAACACCGATTGCCTTGTTACAGCCCAGTTTTTTTGGCATAAAAATATTGAAAAGCCGTAAAAAGAAACTAAGGATATAAGGCCGTTTTATGACCGGCAATATTGGGTAGTAAAGCAACAGGGACATTGGAGATTCTATTTCTGGGTCAATGTTTTTTGTTTAATTTATGCTCACGAAGAGTGAATGGGATCTGTTTGTTATGGTAATTATAACGAACATGGGAAAACGTGTATGTTGTTTTTTATACGCTGCTTCTGATTTTTGACGCGTTCTAGTTGTTTTAAGAGGATTTTGACTTACATTTGTTTTAACAGGTTTTACCAAGAACAAACAGGTCTATTTTGAATTTCATGTTTAGCAGTTGCGACTTCATCATAGTGTCATGTTCTGTGTCTAGTCACTCTTCTTTATTTATCTGTTTATCATTCATTCTGTTTCATCCGTCATCTTAAGCAGGGTAGTGGCCTAGCCGTGTAGCATGTAACGTATCTGATACTGTATCTCGGCGGGTCACTGCAGATACGTAACATTAGAATAGTTTGTTACGACATTGCTACCATGTACCTTATTTTTGAGTTCCCGATATTTCGACACTGTTGCAAGCGCCATGATCACGGAGTACCTAATTGATTAACTAATTATTCTAAAATTAGTCTGTAATGTTACAAAGGTGTTTAAAACAAGTGTAATAAGACAAGATGACCGTCTAGTTTAGTGGTTCGAGCTCCGGAATACAAAGCCTGGCGGTTGCGGGTTCGAATTCTGCAAGGAAAATGTATGTGCGAAGAACACGAGCAATGTACAGTCAACAGCACGTCGACCTACCCCAAAAGTCAAAAATTCTCCAATAGATTTTCAACTTTAAGCCTGACAGTTCATTTTCAAATGAGAAAATTTGACATTTTGTGGTATTTCGACGTGCTGTTGTCCGTACATACTTAAGTCATTATGTAAAACGTATTTAATAATAATAATAAAAACTTTATTTCACAAATTAAAAAAAAAAGGTACAAAAGGAGGGCTTAATGCCAAAAGCATTCTCTACCAGCCAATATTTAAGTCATGCAGGAAGTAATAGTGTTGGTTGCGGTAACGGTCAAATTGAATTTATCTAGGTACTTATTAGTCTCAAAAATTATAAATTAAAACAAATATATTTGAATTTAAAAACGTATTTAAGCGTGTTGTCAGTTATCTAGTCGCTAATCTGTGCATAGTTTAGTGCTAGATTTTAAAAATAATTATTGGAAAGGTGTTCTAATTGATGGTGGTAAAAAAATGAAAAACTGCTTATAATGAAAACAATAGAAATAAATTATGAATAGAGTAGGAAGTTATCCGTAGTCGCTATATGGTTGCTTAGCATAAATGTGATTCAAGATTGTGTTCATTTTAATAAGAACTCTTTCACGATAAACAAAGAGAAGCTTAAGGGTTAGCTACAAAGTAACTTATTTATGTTAGAATAGTTTGTTACGGGATTGCTACCATGTACCTTATTTTTGAGTTCCCGATATTTCGGCACTGTTGCAAGCGCCATGATCACGGAGTAACTGAAGATCTTGCGGGTAAGTTGTTAAGGGCAAACATATCGGTCTAGCCTCTTTCGCTGTCTTTTATTGCACGCGTCGGTACCATTGTCTACAAACTCACTATTTTCTCGCACCTGTTCTCGACACACAACACTAACAGTACCTGACCGTGAAAAATAAGGTACATGGTAGCAATCCCGTAACAAACTTTTCTAATGTTAGTGACCATGAAAGTTTAAAACAATATATTATTTATGTTAGCACTTTATTTGTAAATATTTTTCCACCGCAACTTAACCCAGAAACACAAGATAGGCAAATTCTTTCCCCTTTATTAAAACCTTATCAATACCTTAATAACAACTGCTCTTCGACTTTGGACTCTATGCTCTGTTTGTTAGAGGTGATTAGGTTATTTGTCGATCCAGATTAAGCCGGTTTGACCCAGATTTGGAACGATCTGTCAAAGGGCTATTGTGGTTTGACATGAGTGTAATAAATATTTTATTTTCGCTCCTATTTGAGCGATTATTTGATCAGGTTTGATGAAATGCATGTCAAGTATTATTGGTTTGTGGATGAGGAACATGAAAGCGTATTTAACCGATTTAAAAAAAGAGGATGTTCTTAATACTTTATTTATAGTACTTGCAATTTTTTTTTGACAATCGTCGAAAACAAAATTTTCTATATTGTCTCGGGTCTGGGTGCTTTGGTAACGTCGTTGTTTTTTTATTTCTATAACACACACAAGTGATTTAGCTACTTACCATAGCATCAGATAATGTTGATGTTGTTCAATAATTATATTTGTATATTTGATTTGTTTTATTCATAATATGAAAGAAAGTTTGAGTTTAAGTGGGTAAGCGTACGAAGGGTTCCGTACCATTATCTATAAAACGGCGAAAAAAAAACGTTTGTTGTATGGGAGCCCCCTCAAATATGTATTGTATTCTGTTTTTCAGTACTTATTTGTTGTTATAGCGGCAACAGAAATACATCATCTGTGAAAATGTCATTTCTCTAACTATCATGAGATACAGCCTGGTGACAGACGGACAGACAGACAGACATACAGGCAGGCAGACAGGCAGACAGACGGACAGCGGAGCCTTAGTAATAGGGTCCCGTTTTTAACCCTTTGGGTACGGAACCCTACACATAGTGGTAAAATTAATTTAGTTCAAGTATCATATTCATACCAGATGTTAAAACCTCATCGCAAAACGAGTACAATAACACTAGGTACCTCTAGCATGCCAACTGTCCACAAACCAGCAATATAAATTAATCATCGCTTTATGCTACTGACATAAGGTGCAATTTGGCTCGCTCTGATTAATAGTTATGTGGACATTACGGCAGAGGTCACAATTGATTTCATATTGCGCACAGAGATGTAACAAGGGTTTGCAATGAAAGCAAAAGTCGCGGCATAAGCGCGCCCTAGCATTCAAGATGATTTTTAACATGAATATAATAAAATTCTAATACCGGAAAAAAAATTCAGAATAATTATAAAACACTTACGTAAACTAAACTTAGTGTTTTGAAATTCTAATTCCGAATAATTACCACCTTATAAATTAATTCATTAGATTAGTTTAATTATTAGGCCATTGTCCTTTCGTAAAAAAATAAATAGATACTGAAAACTATTAATTTATACCGTTTAGATTATTTTGAAATAGTTTATTTCGCCCCATAACACCATTCGCCGACACAATAATTTCCTAAATATTTTACCCCTCCGAAATCGCCCTAACTCCGCCCCTGTGTCCGATCGTATTACTGACAGTTGGGATGACGGACCGCGTATAGCTCTTACGGCAATCTGTCCCGATGTTATTGCTGATAGTTATTATCGTTGTCAGATTGTTGGTGTATCATGACGTCACAGGTAAAGCCTTGGGAAGACATGATAGAAGACAGATTAGTAAGTAACTTATTGTCGGATACAGAGGTTTTACCGCTACATTCACTAGTGCGGGGATTTCAAATAGAAGCGTGAACTATCCGCTTACAAAGGTATTAAACATCGATCTGGGCCCCAAGTCTGCTAATTTAAAGTGGCATAATTGAATATCAATTGGATCTTATTGTAATTTAAAAATACAAAATAACAACATCGACTTCATATTGGGTGTTGGTACCGTCGTTGTTTCTGATTTCTATAACACAAGTGCTTTAGCTACTTACCTTAGGATCAGAGCAATGTATGTGATGTTGTCCAATATATATTTATTTATTTTATATTGCATAAACTCGTCCTATCTTCAACGACTTTAACTCTTTCTCGCTCTGCCAAGGGGAAGGAATAAGACGGATAATCAGATGGTTAAACGTACCAAAGATAGGACGGGTTTATGCAATATGAAGTCGATGTTGTTGATTTTGATTTTTAACACTTAGTTTTTATGGTACACATTTAAAAATTGGTTTTTCGATTGCTTTTTACCTATATAGTCGCAGGTTAACAGGATTTACACTAATAAAATATATATTATATGCATCTCTTGCTTCGATTTGTGCTAGTAACAATTATTATCGATAAGAAAAGCGCCAGCCCTACGTCAGCCCTCGCAAGACAAAGAGCAGCTCAAAAGGAATCCGAAACAAGATCTGATGCGGATTTGAGTCGTGAATATTTTGTGCTTAGCCTCTTCATCCGGGGTTAGGTCAGGCATCCAGTTAAACTGTGATGATTCATGCTATAGAAAGATATGAGAACTGTTGTGGCCTTGCTACAAAAAAGATGTTTAAACACAGTCTAAAGATTTAGTCAACCAATTAAAAATGTTTGTTAATAATATGTCTTGGATGTCTGTTGTATCAACATTTCAAATTGGTTGGCTATTCTTTAGACATGGTTTGAACTAAGTCTACCTTTTTTAGTAAGGCCATTGATGTTTTAACGACCAGGGGGTAACCATCAATTCTTGAAACAATCTCAAATCTGTCCAATTTCGTAACGTAATGACGTACGAAATTGACAGATTTGATGTTGTTTTCAGAGTTCATGGTTACCCCGCAGGAAAGTTTTAATTAATTAATAATCATGAAACATGATGATACCAGGGCCCTAACCATGAACTGTTAAAATAATCACAAATCTGTCAAACATTATCATTTCTGTCAAATTTTGTATGAAAGGACGTACCAAAATTGACAGATTTGACAACTTAGAGATTGTTTTAAGCATAGATATAGAATGTACAAGATAGACAAACGCTCATTGCAAATGATACAAAAAATGTAACACATATGTGTGTGTGTAGTAGTGTTGTTCAAGCCACAATTTTTTTATCGATTAATTGCAACCGGCATCAAATTGATTTGGCACAAGTCACAATCGCCGCGGACCTTGAAGCACCTACAGTTAAACCTAATCTTTAAACAAAATAGAGGTGAAAATCAGTATCACGGAAAGGATACGGGGCTTTCTGGGCTTGCATGTGCAAAGTTATGATATGGTCAAAAAAAGGTAATATTTTTGTCATGCAAACTTCACAGCCTGGAAACTGAGAAACCTGAAAAACAAGTTTACTCGCATTAAATCGAAAAATGAGTAATTGAATATTGTGAACAAGTTTATATTAATGGAAAATAAGAAAGCGGTCGTTTTAAATATGTCATCATCATCATCATCACGCCACAGGACGTCCACTGCTGAACATTGGCCTCTACCAGTGACTCCTAGATCGGCCGGTTGGAAGCAACCTGCATCCAGCGTCGTCCTCCAACCTTTACCAGGTTGACGGCTTAAATATTAAATATCAAACCTATTTAAAATAATTTTATATCATAATTTCACTTTAACGTATTCCTTATTATCACAGAGTTAATATTATACTACATACAGTACAGTAGGTGATTCTGTGTTGTGTGTATCCCTAAATCGAAAAATAGTTTAAGTAACCCTAAAGTAATTTTTGAAGGACCTATTCAACGATACCACACACGATGTGGTAGACGATAAAACAAAAATATGCTCATGGTAACGTGTAACTGTAACATGTAAATGTGACATGTAAATGTATGGCAGCTACCCTAAAAAAGGTTTAAAAAAATGTTCTACTACATTGTCGGCAAGCTAGATATACATATTTCCACAAAGTAACAGCTCTCTAGGGTCAACAGTCTCCAAGAAAAACGTCGGACGGACAGGCAGACGGACATGACCAAACTATAAGGATTCCTTGTCAGGACTACGCAACCCTAAAAATGGCGACAAACATAGTTAAGTGGACAACAACAAACATAGTCTCTATGCCCTGCAGGTGGGACGTAGATGCACATTTTTTTAAAGAAAATTTTGTTAGAGTTTACAACTTGTTTGTTTATACTGATATTAACAAACTACTTTTGTTCAAGAAACTACTCGCCCCATCACGACTTCGTTTTGTTTGTAAACGAAACTAACAGTAATCATACAACATGTGACAGGATCACATACATTGCTCTGATCCTAAGGTAAGAAGCTAAAGCCATTGTGTTAAAGAAATCAGAAACAACGAGGGAACCACAACACCCAGACCCGGGCCAATATAGAAAAGTTCGTTTTCTACATTGACCCGACCGGGGATCGAACCCAGAACCTCAGAGATGGCGGCGCCATTTAAAGTCCAGCATGCTCGCCTCTCGGCCACGGAGGTCGAGGAGTATTGGAGTGTTTTTTTGTAAACAAACATGATAAATCTTTTTTTAGTAATCGCTAAAAATCTTCTATACCCACAAATGGCTGTCGATATTTTATCGATACTTATGACGTCACCGCTAGTTCAATCCCTAGTGTAAACATACAATTTACTATTTTACCTAATATTTATTGTAATTGTGCCTTTAACTACGAAATACACAAACACACAACAAATAAAGTTCATATTCTTCTGTAAAATCTAAGTTCCTTGTCGATTTTTATTAGGAATTAGACACAAATTTGTTTCAAAATATTTTCATCTAAAAATGTATTTACCTGTGAAATGTGTATTTATTAGGGTTATATTTTCTTGTCACATCACAATTTATAATTGAACAGGACCCCATGTCTACAGAAATATTTAAATAAGTTTTCCGTTTGTAATTTTGTATATTTTAATAAAATTAATTTTGACGTTTAAAATTGAGGTATATAAAGTCAGTTAAATATATTTTTTGTGTCACATAGTTACATTGACATCTGTCTTTTTCTATCTTGTAGAGTGTCCGCAAGGATATGATGTCTCTTTTCCACGCTTTGTCAGTCTTTAAGAGCATAGCGAATGCTAAGTCTATGGTTTAAAGAGTTCATGGTTATGGCCCTGTATAATTCTTACTCTGAGATGATACGTTGTTTTTTGTACCGACTTCAGAAAAGGTGGAGGTTCTCAATTCTACTAAATGTTGTTTTAACACATAATATTAATATCATGTCTCATGTCATTTTTTTTTGTTCCTAATCATGCAAGCGCTTTGGCCACTTTCTATCCTATTTGCGGCAAGTATTACAGGGCCCTAACCATGAACTGTTAAAACAATCACAAATCTGTCAAACATTATAATTTCTGTCAAATTTTGTATGAAATGACGTACCAAAATTGACAGATTTGACAACTTTGAGATTGTTTTAAGAGTTCATGGTTATGGCCCTGGTTATTGTATGACTTATGTATGTCAAATATGTAAGGATAAACAAAAAACTTGTATTGGACCAACTCTCTTGCCTAAAAAAAAATAACAATTCGTCATGTCCGGCTTGTACAATAACATTAATTTAGTGAAAATTATTACCTTGATTTTAAAGCTTTTATCCCAGTGTGCACAATCCTAATAATGCGAGAACAAGCCGAGTCTAGCGAATTGTATAGCAAGTAAATAAAATATTAGCGTTTAAAATTTATAAGTGCGTAATAGGCTTAGCTTTGCAGCTCGAGGTTTCACATAAACCGGCCAAGTGCGAGAAAACAGCAAAAAATCACGTTTGTTGTATGGGAGCCCCCTTAAATATCTATTGTATTTTTATTTTTAATATTTGTTGTTATAGCGGCAACAGAATTACACCATTTGTGAACTAACTGTATTTAAAACGATGTAAATTCTTAACTTTGAAAATACGTACGAATTGTAATTTTTTTTGTAAATTTTTGTTTTTAACAGTTCCATGCAATGTTAATTATCTTTAATACGTAGGTAGTATAATATAATACTTAGGGTTCCGTACCCAAAGGGTAAAACATGACCCTATTACTAAGGCTCCGCTGTCCGTCTGTCTGTCTGTCTGTCCGTCTGTCACCAGGCTGTATCACATGAACCGTGATAGTTAGAGAGTTGAAATTTGCACAGATGATGTCATTCTGTTGCCGCTACACGAACAAATACTTAAAAACAGAATACAATAAATATTTAAGGCGGCTATACTATACAACAAACGTGTTTTTTTTTTTGCCGGTTTTTATAGTTAATGGTGCGAAAACCTTCGTGCGCGAGTCCGACTCGCACTTGGCCGGTTTTCTGTTTTCTCCCTGGACGCATATTTATTGATTATTTTCAAGTTTTAGAATTGGAACGTTCTAATAAAACTTTATTGTTGTTCAAACATAAACGCAAAAACTACTGAACGGATTTGGATGAAATTTTGCACACAAAAAGAATATGATCTGAATATGAACTGTATAAGTGGCCGGAAGAGGGCCTATATACAGAATAAAGAATTTCATTTCATTGACATAAGATATTTTTATTGAAAAGCATCATTCTATTAAAGGGGATGATTTTACTGCTACGAAATTTCAATGTTGCCAACTTGCAATAGTTGATTAATCAGCTAAGGGCAGATATTTTTTTTTTAGATTTTCATGTAGTCCCGCTATTAAATATTTAAAAGCTCATCTTTAATAAGAAGGATAATCCTACTTTTATCAACAAAATCGGATTATCCTTTTAAACAAATAAACAAAGTAATCCATGAACAAAAAAAACATGACGGTGAGTTGTTGTAATCCTGTGAATATATAATTTAATCCCGTTTTCGTGCAAAAATATGATTTCCGATGCCATAAATAAACTGCGTCCATGTTTATAAGGTAAACTTTATTTGTTTGAAAACTGGGTAATAATCTGTTATGCCGCAAAAAAATCTATATAAATGCAGTTAAGTCTTTTTAAACAAGTTCAATGGCGTTTCATTTCAGCCATATGACGTCCAATGCGCTGAATATAGTTGTTCCCCAAGACTTACAGATTGTCCGGTTGGCAGCGGCTTGCATCCAGCGGCTTTCTGCTAGCTTTACCAGGTCGCCTCTCCAAGATTGTGGGTGGACGTCCTACACTGCGTTTGCCGGTACGCCTCCATTTTAGATCTTTTCTGCCCCATTGGCCGTCAGTTCTTCCGTATATATTATTATGTTGTTTTCTGTTAATTTCCTACTTTAAATTAAAATATGTATGCTGAAAATTTTGTATCCCAACAAGGCTCTTGATATATGTACCTAGTTATAGCTTGTAAAAATAAAATAAAACACTGTAAGTCTGATCATAACAATGTAACATGAATTCTGAAATTGTATGACCGTTTGTTTTTTCAATAAATAAAAAAATAAATAAAGAGGCGCGTTTTGTCTGATGCTCATTTATTTAGGTATCTTTCTTAATTTTAGACGTGCTGTTTCCAACCAGTGCACGAGAACACGATTCTAAAGCCTAGCACTTAACTTTTTGCTGGCTAATGTCGAGAATACCCGGTATTTTCCCGCATTTTCCTCCCGCCATTTTTAGCGTAGATCCGGCATTTTACACCGGGCCAGTGCTGTGGACGCGGAAGTCATAAATATCGATACTCGCAATATATCGATAGTGGAGCGAAATTTAATGGAAAATTCTGTGCCTCTCCTGAAAATTGTAGTTCTTGACTCAAACGGTTTACAGATAGGCGTGCTTTATTGCGCTTTAGAGGAAGATATTTGAATTTAGGGGATAGTTGGATGGAAATACGGAACTGATTTAAATCGATATTGCCAATTTAAGGAGATCTTGGTGGATTGGAGCTAGATATTCTGTAGGTACTACCCACAGGCAGATTATTACATTTTTGCTTGTAATGCTCGACTTACGACTATCTTTGAAGATCGAATTGTTTTGAATCGATATCGAAACTACAAGAGATTAGTGACCGCCTAGCCTTAGGAGAGGTCTATGCTCAGCAATGGATGTCCTGTAACTGTTTTTAATTTTTAACGTTATTGA
The DNA here is from genome assembly GCA_950371115.1 of Anania fuscalis. Lineage (NCBI taxonomy): Eukaryota > Metazoa > Arthropoda > Insecta > Lepidoptera > Crambidae > Anania > Anania fuscalis. The sequence goes on from OX493344.1 coordinate 13,221,822, forward strand.
CATTATATTAGTTATATAAATATTAGTAAAATAAAAATGCAAATAGACAATTTCTTATTATATAGTGCCAGTGATGACTGCCACTTAACACGACCCTATTTTTTCTAACCACTGCTTTGGGACAATTCGTATGCTGAATCGTTTGCTTATCGATAATCGATAACCTGTCAGTGTAATGTCAGTCCCAACCCTAACTAGCTCGAGTCGACAACTCCAGCCATTAGTCCTAGTCGATGGCAATCCAGCATTAAAGCCGATCAGCGATCGCAATAATTATTGTTCCCTGCACTCTAATTAATACTAGTCTTTCTGTCTGCACAAAATATTCAGTTAGATTAGAAAGGATGCATTTTAATGAACAGAATATTATTTAAAAATTAAACAAATTGTGTAACTACAAATATACACAAACAGGATAATAGTCGGAACATATGATTTAAATTTTTGTTTTTAGCAATTACCATGCTAGGTTTATCTAAGATTTTTAATACTTGAAAAAAAATCGTCCGCCTCAGGTGGGATCCGAACCTACGTCCATCGCATACCGAGCGAGTGCTTTGACCACTAAGCTACCGAGACGTTAGTAAACTCGACGAAATCTTTCAAGTGGTTCTCGCTGTCAAAGCCAGCGTATTTTCTAATCAATGTTGCGGTATATACTACTACCGTCAACACCCGATAGAAATATTTTTACAAATATTTAACTATTGGTAAAGATCAGAAAAGCTTAAACAATTTAAATTTTTGTTTTTAGCAATTACCATGCTAGGTTTATCTAAGATTTTTAATACTTGAAAAAAATCGTCCGCCTCAGGTGGGATCCGAACCCACGTCCATCGCATACCGGGCGAGTGCTTTGACCACTAAGCTACCGAGACGTTAGTAAACTCGACGAAATCTTTCAAGTGGTTCTCGCTGTCAAAGCCAGCGTATTTTCTAATCAATGTTGCGGTATATACTACTACCGTCAACACCCGATAGAAATATTTTTACAAATATTTAACTATTGGTAAAGATCAGAAAAGGTTAAAAAATTTAAATTTTTGTTTTTAGCAATTACCATGCTAGGTTTATCTAAGATTTTTAATATTTGAAAAAAAAAATAGAAAATACGCTGGCTTTGACAGCGAGAACCACTTGAAAGATTTCGTCGAGTGTACTAACGTCTCGGTAGCTTAGTGGTCAAAGCACTCGCCCGGTATGCGATGGACGTGGGTTCGGATCCCACCTGAGGCGGACGATTTTTTTCAAGTATTAAAAATCTTGGAACATATGATGTTCAAGAATTGGAATAGTGGCTTTCATAATTTAGCGGTCCAATCCAAACATATTTTTTTACCTATCAATAAATAATTTTGCAATCGCACCAACCTATCAATAAATAAATATTTAATTATTTCACAATCACCCCAATTGTCTAGCCTCAAACTAAGCAAAGATTATATATGTAAGATTTAAGATGTCGAATAAAAAAAAAATGCGATTTTAAAAATAAAAATAGACAAATGATAAATCTTTGAAATAAGTTGCTTATACACACTCGACTCAAGTTAATGTTCATGTTGATCTCATACAAAAAGTTTTTGGATTGATAAACAATATAGTGTCTCTTTGTATTATTCTTATCTTTCCTATTCATCCAAGATAATGCAATCACGCACCCCGAAAGCAAGTATTTTATTATTTCGAATGTTTGCAGAAGTTTTCGAACCGCTCTCACATGACGGCCATGCTTTTAACGCAATAAGGATGGCGCGCATACCTGCTGCCATTAGGTTCAGTGTCCACTAGTAGAGTTAGAACTATAGACAATATATGAGGACACGATTCGTGAAGTGGTTTTGATTCCTAGTTCAAGTCAATTCAGAAAACGTATGGACCGTCTGAAAAAATCAAGATTTCAATGTTTCTCCTTAGGAAAAGTTGTTGTATATGCGCAGCTGATCACGTAGTTTCAAGGAATGTCTTATTCTTTTGTCCTATAGAGCACAACACATTTTCATTTCATAGGACTTGCTTTGTCAAGTCCCTTCTATTCAGCCTATTGCAGTCCACTGCTGAACGTAAGCCTGCACCAAAGAGGGCCAAATCGCACGATCTCCAGTTTTTTTCTTCCAGCCATAGCCAGACATCTTCTTAAGGTCGTCGGTCCATCTGTTTGTTGGCTGGTAGGCTGGGAGGCTACACTACACTAGCCAAGGCGTGGTCTCCACTCGAGAACCCGTTTACTCCACCTTTCATCGGTTCTGCGACAAATATGGTAAGTCTAGTTTTAGTCCCTTAAAATACCTAAAAAATAGGTAGCCCAGCTGAACGCGGATTGCAGACCAAAAAATAAGCTAAGTTAGTTTAGCTCGCATACCTGACGCAGTTTTTCCTACTTGTGTACTGACAGACAGACTGCAGACTATGCGAACTAAGCTATGTAAGTATGCGAATCGCGTCAGCTATGCAAACTTAGCTAAACTAACTTAGCTTAGTTTGCGGTCTGAAACCAGTACCCTGATTCCGTATCTTGCAAAAGCAATGCGATTGCGAAAATTGACCAATTCTGGGTTTAAAATCGCAAATTGACAGCAATAAACAAAAACAAAGCAATCTACTGTAGGTGCTGCCCATAGATTTTGACACTACCATCAGGTGATGACTCCGCGATTATTGCTGATTGCTAATTTTTAGAGAATAAGAGGGCCGCTTTGTCGCTACGCAGGGGTTCCCAACCTGGGGGTAATTACCCCCACGGGGGTAAATCTGTTATTTCACTGGGGTAACAAAGAACCTTATTATTATAATAGTAAAATAAAAAAAATACAAAAAAGTTACAGAGCGCTGCGCAGTGACAACAACAACAACAAATTATGTGCTCGTTTATTTTGGCTCAAAACAGGTGACGAATAACCTATTTTAGCTAAAAGAGCTTTAAAAATGTTAGTACCATTTGCCACTACCTACAGATGTGAGATCGGATTTTCTCTTAGATCAGGGAAAGGACATTTCTAGGGATTTTTTGCTTTAGTGTCACTAAAAACTAAAGTCAAAAAACGTCTGAATGTGGAACATGACTTAGATGCGCTTTAAGCGAAACAAAACCTAACATTAAAAAACTTGTGAATGAGAAACAGTACCAAGTTACCAACCGTCACACTGAGCCAACATTTACAAGATTTTTATGTTAAATATGAATAGTTGCGACTACTAGTAAATGTTACTAAGTATTATTAATCCGTATGTAGTTTATACGTATAAATGCGTAAAAATTGTAAGGCAGTTTTGCAATTTGTTGATTAATAAAGATGTTTATATTTGCTTGTATTGTTTGTTTTGATACCATTTTGAAGCTTAGGTAAAATCAGTTTTCCACATAGATCACAGGGGTAACAGTATTGAAAAGGTTAGGAACCACTGAGCTACAGGATAGCTCACAGAACAAGTAACACTCGCTACGCTCCGCTACGGATAGCTCCTCACCTCACTGGACAGGTGACCTGGGGCATAAAAGTAAACTTATTGCGGGCATGTCGCATAAGCTTTATTGCTCTAGTCGACATGTCGCGGCTTTTATTATATTTGTCATTGTCGTTTCTGTCCGTAGTTCAGACGGTTACTACTTTGTATGAAGCAGGTGTTGTATAAACTAACATTTAATGTAGTTTGGCATAGGTTTTGGAAGCGTCTTTGTCTAGAGTAGTAGTTAAGTATGCGTATATACGTCCCACTGCAGGGCACAGGCCTCACCTCAAGTATGAGGTGGTTTGGGCCATACTCCATCACGCGGGCCCAGTGCGGATTGGTGGAGGGGTGTTGTAAGGCCAGTGACTAAACTTTACTGTCAGATGTAATTAAGCCGCCATAAGTCCTCTGACTAGGCTTCAAGACTAATATCATATCAGCCGGCTCAGCCCAGCCAACTTTTAACGTGCCTTCCGAAGCACGGATATGCTCGTGATAAATGTAACTAAATATGGTTGGAATGGTCACCCATCCACTCACAACCGCGGCGTTGGTTGCTTAACTTTAGTAATCGATACCAAAGCGCTGTCGCCACTGAGCTAAGCACCTCCTACAGTAGTAATATCGCTGTTAATAAATTTAAAACGACATAAAATAGGGTCGGAGAAATTAATAATCTATAGTGGTTTACGGTCCGGACTACAATATCAGGCGGGTGCGGGTTCGAATCCCGCCAGCGTTATTGGCACGAACGTATGAACCTAAGTCGTAGTTGTTTATTAATATATTTAAGTATGTTAAGACGTTTTTTAGTAGCCGTAATACAAAGCAAAAAGCAAAAATTTTGCAGTTTCGGGATAAATTGGTGTAATTGTTTAAAGAAATAAAATTTCATCAATTATTTACATTTAACGAAATTATGAAATATTTAAACCTTAAAACAAAAATAGTGCAAAATAAACTTACAAATATTTTTCTTTGTTAAATCGATGATAGATTATGGGACGATAACATCACTACTTTCGTATTTTCTTTAAGCTCTGTCTATCTATGTATGTCTGTGTATGTATGTATTATGACGACCTCCGTAGCCGAGATGCGAGTACGCCGGACTTTATTTTTATTAAAATCATACATACATCTTTATATATTTAAATTGCGCCGCCATCTCTTAGGTTCCGGGTTCGATCCCCGGTCGGGTCAAAACCCGGCCGGTGGAAAACGGAATTTTCTATATTGGCTCGGGTCTGGGTGTTGTGGTACCGTCGTTGTTTCTGGTTTCTTTAACACAAGTGCTTTAACTACTTACCTTAGGATCAGAGCAATGTATGTGATGTTGTCCAATATTTATTATTTATTTATGTATGGTACCTACTTCAAATGCCCAAAATATTATTTTAACGGTTTTCAATGTCATAGCCCGAAATGCTCAACTCCCAAAAGGTGCGGTGCATTTGATCTTAAACACTAGGTCGACTTAAACCAAGATGTTAAGATCTCCTAGTTAGACAACATCGCCATAAGTACGCCACAAGAGTCTAGCCGACAGATAATAATACATCTCTTAAGCACCGTATACACGTACCGATGATGCCGTGGTGAATTAAATTAATATTATTTGCTCTGTTATAAAATTGTCTGGAAAAGAACAACCAACAAATATTAGTACATTTTAACATGACATGATATGTAATGTTAGAATGTAATAATATTTGTAGGTCGATTCCATTTCAATTAATCAAGTACAAATCTCCTTCGATTTCTAAGTATATCATCGAGTAGAGCGTTAGCTGCTGTTTAGTTTAGTATTTTGTTGTTTTCACTAATTGGATGACTTCGGAAAGTGTAGAGGCGGCCTTACGCATGTGTCGGGGCTCGGGGCAAGTCGCGATGTAGATGAAGCGGTCGCATTATATTTCTAATGCTGGGACTTCACCTGCGTGACGCCTAACGTTCAAATAAAGGCATGATTATCGTTAAATAAATTAAAGCATTAAGCTACGCGCTAAGTGCGTGGCCACACTTATTTGATGTTTGATTCTAGCGTCTAGCGACGTAGTTAGCGTGTAATCTGTGTGTATCTTTAAAATAAAATAAAAAGCTTCCAAGAACTCAATACTTTTATCGTTTTGTCTACTCCATTCTAACTTAATAACTATGCACTTAAACATATATTTCACAGAGTTTTTGAATGTGACCGTGTTTTAACTTGTTTAGTGTAGTAGGTGTAGCCACAACAACGCACTAGACGCCCGCTTAATCCCTTTGATGTGTCAAAAGTTACCGCCGTCCGAGCTATCGCCTAACGTCTAATGTTATTGAAGCAAATTAGCACACAAAGACCAGCCACACCTGCGTACTACGTCAAATAGAGCACTAATTAATGACATTAGACGCAGGTGAAGCCCCAGCATAAGATGCATTCCTTTTTTCGTAAGCCGCTAGATGCAGGCATCTTCCAAACGGTCAATCTAGAAGTCATTGTGGGAGGCCTATATCCATCTGTGGACGTTCTAAGGCTGAAATTGTAATGATGATTTGCATTGAATAGAATAACACACACGCAAACTCCAATTGGATCCATTTAGGACCAACTACATATTAAAAATGGCGGGGAGGAAATAGATTGCGAAAGTTTAAAAACCGTCTTCCCCTCTCTTGGATCAAACAAAGTGTAAATTTTTCAGTCCAAAACAAAACCGGATACTTACTGTGTATGCATAGTTTGTTAGTCTGACTGTACCATGGTCACAAATACTCAAAATATGCGGGTTGTTGAATACTCATCACGCACGGACAGATTTACCGTACATGGCGATGTTATTGCAATTAAGCTGTAACGTCGGGAGACTCAATTCAAAAAGAGAGGTATGTGTTGCATTGATACCCGTGTCGTCCTTTATCAAGTCAGCCTATTGCAGTCCACTGCTGGACGTAAGCCTTCTCCAAAGAGCAGCAAAGAGCACGATCTCCCGTTTTTCATCCAGCCTCTGTCAGCCATCTTCCTAAGGTCGTTGGTCCATCAGTTTAGGGCGTCCTACACTACATTTGCCAAGGCGTGGTCACCACTTTGTAGTGTATGGTTTTAATTGGATGGCCTCGGAAAGTGTATTAGGGGCCTTACGCATGTGTCGGCTGAAGTCGCGATGTAGATAAGCCACGCTCGGGATGAAGCGGTTGCATTATATTTCTGAGATGCATTCCTTTGTTCTAAAGTGTAGTTGCTTCTACAAAGGAGACTCAAATGGAGGGAATACGTTTCAAATATCTATTATAGACTAGCTGTTGCCCGCGACTTCGCTGGCGTGGTCTTTTGTTTATCCAATATATCCCACAGAAACATTTAAACGGGATAACAAGTAATCAGATCATGTTCTATATGTGTGCAATATTTCATCCAAATCCGTTCAGTAGTTTTTGCGTGAAAGAGTAACAAACATTCATACATCCATAATCACAAACTTTCGTATTATTAGCATAGAAAGTTCTTCTTACTGTACAACACACAAATGAAACCGAATATAGGAAAAATATATATGCAAAATTAATACTGAGGTAAAGTCAGAAATTTGTTACCATCATTTAAAAAAAACATACAAATCGGATTCAATTGTTTTTATTTGTATAAATTAAAAAAAAAAGATGTCTCTGATTTCACCATACTATTCATATGCATATATGTTAACATAGGCTAGATTTGGCTTGATCAGTGGCGGGCATTGGTTTTATTTCGAGGTGGGCAGCAGATACTTAAATTACTAATGTGTTTTATTGCTGAAAATCAGCGGTTGTCATCATTGTCACACATTTGTAATTACCTACTGCCTACCTCATTACATTTATCAGGTAGGCACTGCCTAATGGCCTATATGCACCGCATGCCTCTGGGCTTGATATACCCTTTATTCAGGGGCGTGCAGTGCATATAGGCAATTAAGCAATGCCTACCTGGTATATGGAATTAGGTAGGCAGTAGGTACTTACAAATGTGTTTCATTGATGAAAACTAATTATCATCATTAAAACACCTAAGTAAGTATCTACAGCCTGCCTCAAAATAAAACCAATGCACGCCACTGCCTTTATCAAACACACTGTATATATACGGATACTTAGAATACATTCTACGCTACGGATCACTCGTCTTGAATCTAGATGCAGTCAACAATGTCGGCTAATGAAAACCAGACGTCCCACAGACTATTCAAATTCTAATAACAGATCCCTGCAGTTCCGGCTACGAACAGGTGGCACTGGCATCGCGTTTTGATTTAAACTTCCAAAAGTTTATTGCGATGAAAATCTCTATTATACCGGTTTTCAACTCCGTACCCTGATTCCGTAGGTAAGGTAAGGTGCTCGTAGCTCAGTGGCGGCAGCGCTTTGGTATCGATTACTAAAGTTAAGTAACCAACGCCGCGGTCGTGAATGGATGGGTGACCATTCCGACCATATTTAGTGACATTTATCACGAGCATCTTCGTGCTTCGGAAGGCACGTTAAAAGATGGTCCCGGCTAATATCGCTTGATATTGGTCGTGTGAAGCCTAGTCACTGGCCTGACAACACCCCTCCACCAATCCGCACCGGGCCCGCGTGGTGGAGTATGGCCCAAACCACCTCATAGTTGAGGTGAGGCCTGTGCCCTGCAGTAGGACGTATATAGGCATACTTTACTTTTCTACCCTGATTCCGTATCTCTAAAAGCAATGCGATAGCGAAAATTGATCAATTCTGGCTTTAAAATCGCACATTGACAGCAAAAAACAAAAACAAAGCAATCTACTGTCAGTGCTGGCAATATAGATTTTGACATTAAGCATCAATAGGGCTATGACTGCGCGATTATAGCTAATTGCCAATTTTTAGGGAATAAGGGCGGAATTATAGTTAGTTGGGATTGTTAAGCCGCGTGGAATGAAGTTTATTTATTTAATAATTTAGTAGTAGTACTATAAAAAAAAGGCAGACTAAATAGTAAAAAATATTATCCAATAGTTGTACTTTTTAATAGTAATAGTTAAATATATATTTTAAAAAATCTTATACAATTCTCGTGTCACAGTGTTTGTAACAAAACTCCTCCGAAACGGCTTGGCCGATTCTTATGAAATTTTGTGTTTGTAGGTATTCAGTAGGTATGAGAATAGGACGTAAACTATTTTTCATACCCCTAAGTGTAACGGGTGGTACACGCCTGCTGATGCGGTGCGACGTTCGCTGAGTCAGCTATAATATGTTGTTGTCCTCCCAGACGTATCCGTCGATGGCGACACCCTGCAAATCGCACTAGACGTTCGCATTCTTCCTAGCATGCGCACGCACGTGACTCGCGAAACCAAATTTAGATTTGAAGGTGCGGTCACAGACAGCGCAGTGAAGCTGAAGAAAAGTCGGGCCTGTATAATGCTGGGGCTTCACCTGCGTGACGCCTAACGTTCAAATAACGGCATAATTAGCGTTAACTTAATAAAAGCACTAAGCTACGCGCTAAGTGCGTGGCCACACTTATTTATTTCGTTTGATTTTAGCGTCTGGCGGCTTAGTTAGCGTGTGATCTGTGGATACAAGTCTTTAAAGTAAAAAAAAAAACGCTTCCAAGAACTCAATACTTTTCTCATTTTGTCTACTCCATCCTAACTTAATAACTATGCACTTTAACATTTATTTCACAAAGATCTCCGTAACCAAAACGCGAGCACGCCGGACTTGGCGTCTCCATCTCTAAGGTTCTGGGTTCGATTCCCGGTCGGTCAAAGTAGAAAACTAACTTTTCTATATTAACTCAGGTTGTTTTATAACCGTCATTGTTTTTGTCATCATTTCTATTACACACGTAGCATTTTTTTTTTGGACGGGCCTATGATGGTTACCTATAAAGGTATCTTCCATCTTCACCGGACACATCGGTGAATACGAAGAGTACTCAACCGTGAGAGCAACCGGCTAGCGGGTACCTCGTGCGCGGCGCGGGCCTGAGGCTCGTCCGCGCGCGGGCCCCGTACTAGCGGGCGCGATCGGACCGTGCCGGGTGCTGAGGGCACCCGGCCAAGTGGTGAACCCGACTAGTGGTTGCACCATCGTGGTTTTGGCCTGCGCTACAGACTGGTCTGTGAGCGCAGGCCGGGCTACGCGGGCTCTAATCTAGTGGGCCCGATCTAAGGGGGAGGGACTAGGCCTCAAGGGCGCCTCTGTAGGCTCGGACCTCGGCTTGGGCCGTCTTCCAAGGGGCGGACAGGCAAGAAGCGGCCAGGCACATGTCTGTGCCTGCCGAAATGAAATGCGGACACACGTAGGTAGCTATATTGACTTAGAAGTTATCTGTCTACGTTACTCTAACTCCTGTCTAAGTTTCAGCATTTCCTGAAATATGTATATTCAAGAACATATCGAGTACAATCCTTTAGATTTTAGATAAAGCCTAGGGCGTTGAAACGCGGAGTGGCGTAGACAGCTTGCAGAGTTGTGTGGAGTTTTATTTTAAATCGACTATAAAGATTTAAGGCCGGCTAAGCGTGAGTCTGGCTCGCGAACTGAGGGTTCCGTACACCCTTGTAGGTATAATAACTGTCGTTCTTGGAGACAGACAATTTTTAATAGTTGACAATTCTGAATAGCAGACATTTTGCATAAAATACATTTTAGGAAAACGGATATTTAAGGCCTGAGCCAATTCGTCTACAGCGGATTGAGCCCCAATTTTTTTAACCCTTTTTAACTTTTTAAAAAAAAAACTTGTTTTGTGTAGTCCGGAGCGCGGACCACTAGTATGTACACTTGACGGTCGTCAAAATCGGTTCAGTAGTTTCGACGCTACGGTAGAACATACCTTCCTATTAGCTCCGCCATAATCGGGTAAAAAAATAACATGAAACACCAAAAACAACATTCATAACCGTATGTGTAGTTATTACGTTCTTTAAATAACAGAACCAATGGTATTTGGTACATTAAAACCATCGAAAACTCACTCGAATTCCCAAGAGGCTCCCATCGACATAGCGGAGGTAAAAAACTAGGTCGAATCCCGTTCCGGAGTTTACCCAAGTGTGCAAACGGTTCAATGTCGAAATTTTCCGGAATTTCTCCGGAGACGTCCGGTGCATCCCAGCAGTACTAGCTAGCAAGGACAGTAAATAGAATATAAGGATGGGAAAAAGTCGATAATTGGTTAATACATGTACAATTATTGTTGAGTTATGTGACTTTACTTCTTATAATTTCAAAAATTATTTTAAAAATAGTTAAAACTTGTGAATCTCTAAGCGGACTATTGATACCGCATATTGTGATATTTATAAACCAAATTAATATTTTTTCTTCTTGTTCATTGAAATACATTTTCATCGTGTTTTCATTCGCTAGGATCAGGGGTTTGTTTACCCATGATCTGTAGAACTGAATATCGACGAGACGTGGGTTTCATTCCTACCTGTGACAGTCGTTTTGTTTTAAGTGCTTAGCATATTATCTTGAGCAAAAATTTTACCCTAGCGACTGGGTAGATAAACATACTTAAGCAACATACAAGTCAAACGTGTATCAAATCAATTACACGTCAGACACATACAAATATTAAGCACAAAAGAAATTACATATTAAAATATTTAGATTTCTCAATGTCTAGACAATGGTTGACAAATTTAAACATTTTTGATAATTAAAGATAAATAACACATACAAAAAAAATCATCAACCTCAGGTGGGACTCGAACCCACATCCTTTTTGATAATGTTTGACATTCTTGACAGATCAACAATGATAACAATTGCAAGTGCTACTCGATAAAATCGGATCGTGGCACATCACTATGAGTCAAGAGCACAGCCGTCTAAGACTAATGCCTGTGAACACAAATAGCGAAGCTAATAAGACATTATTTTCCACACCGGCTCCCCGGGCTGCCGGCTAGATTGATTTTAGATCAGGCGAATGTTAGGCCAGGAGGTGAGTTTGGAAAATGCTTTAGGTGGAGACTTTCGTAGAGTTCTTAACTAATATTATAAAGAAGAAAAGTTGTTTGTTTGTAAATATTCTAACATTATTATCTGCATCGGAGGAGAGTTTGGATTTTTACGTTCCTTGAAGTTATTAAATCACATCCTATTGAAGTATAGAAGTAGGGAATTATTATACTTAAGATACGAGGTCGAGTTTTGGGATTTCGTTAAGGGATAAAATTTGGAACGAGATCATCAGGCAAAGAACTAAAGTAACGGACATAGTCCAAAAATGTAGCAAGCTTAAGTGTCAGTTGGCTGGTCACATTTGTCGCAGAACTGATGAAAGGTGGAGTAAACGGGTTCTCGAGTAGAGACCACGCCTAGACAAACGTAGTGTAGGACGACTCCCAGCTCGATGGACCGACGACCTTAGGAAGATGGTTGGCAGTGGATGAATGAAAAAGCGAGAGATCGTGCTCATTGGCGCTCTTTGGAGGAGGCTAACGTCCAACAGTGGACTGGAATAGGCTGAAATGATGATGTTGATGATACGAAGTAACAGACAATTAATTTTACCAGCGGCGTTCCCCAGCACAACCTGAACCAAGCCAATTATGAAAAATCAAGTTTCAATAGGTTCACCTATACGGGGAATCAAACGCGTGACCCGTTGAATTCAATGTGAGTTATTGCGCCATTTGTTTATCGATCGCCATAGCCGAGAGGCGAGCATGCCGGACTTGACGCGCCATCTCTGCGTTGCCGGGTTCGTTTCCGGGGTTGATATACACCGTGAATTTTTAATTACCCAAAAAAATTAACTAACATACTCAGATATCGATATACATCGAATTTGGCGAATAAAAAAAACGGAATGGCGTACGGCGTTGGCGTACGGGAGGAATAACTATGAATGAAAAAAAAATATTCATAGTAATTCCTTCCGTACGCCAATATTACGCGACCAAATTAGGTGGATTTTGGTTCCGTTAATGTTGGAATGATAATGATTACTATTTGAATTAGCAGGACTTTTATGGTGCATATTTTTTAAGGAATGTTAGGGATTAACTTTATTTACTTATTTATTAACTTTTAAATAAATTTCTCATATTTTTTTTTATTCGCCAAATTCGATGTTTAACGATATCTGAGTATGTTAGTTAATTTACTCGGGTTATTAAAAATTCACGGTGTAGAAAACGAACTTTTCTTATTTTCTTAAGTCTGGGTGTTGTAGTACCGTCGTTGTTTCTGATTTCTATAACATAAGTGCTTTGGCTACTTACCTTATGTATGATCAGCTGTGCTATTCTCTCAAGAGCGATGTAGGTATCTGATGTGGTCTAATATTGATTAATTTAAGTATTTATATTTGCATTGTAATTTGTTTACAACGGAATCAAATTCGTTAAATTCCACCCCAAATAACCGTAATTACAGATTCAAAAGTAAACCCGACACTACTGGGTATCGAACCTGATCTAATATTCTCCTTGAGCTTTGATTAAATATGCGTTCGACAGGCCAGCCGGTCGAGCCTAGTGTATAATTTTCTAATCTATGGAATAGAAGTAAATCTGGATCTAGTTGCTGTCTGTCTTCGTATTATTATTACTATTGTATTGTTTCGGCTCCGGTATCAGCTTTGACAAACGAAACTAATTGTGGTAATTGGACTATTATTATTATCAGTCATACATTTTAATAAACGAGTAAAGTTATTTGGCACAATGAAAAAAATAATTAATTTAAAAAATCAATAAACCCGACTGCGTAAAAAGTGAACTTAAAAGATGAAAAAAAGATTTAAAGAATCAATTTGCAGTCTGAGGCATCAAATCTATATTACTTGATTCGACTTTTTCTACACGCATTTAAATTACTTAATTAGGTACTAACGCAGTGCATACGTAGTAAATCATCATTATGCTGTTAATGGATTTAATGCCTCCGACTGCAAATTGATTCTAAATCTTGTTTATATCTTTTAAGTTCACTTTTTACGCAGTCGGGTTTTTTGATTTTTTTTATGAATTTATTTTATTTTTGACTTTTTAGTTTGTAGTGTTCTACTACTACTTGTCAATGAACCATAAAGCCTTATTTGTAACTCTTCATTGAGAAAAAAAAGGTTTTAAATCGAGTAAGTAGTATCTGTAATCGGTTTTTCCCGTTTAATTCAAGTACCAATAGGAATTCCGAGTAATAACATAGCCTATGTCACTCCCACAACTGAGACGAATCTAATGACATATCATATGTTGAAATCCATTAAACGGTTTTTCCTTCCTATTTTTTCAGTGTAATTTTTTGCCTGTTCCCGTAGGAATTTTGGAAAATAAAGTATTGAATACTATTAGCACTGAAAATATGTAACCCATAGTTAATAAAAGAAAGTTTAAATATCGGTTTATCAGTATGACAAAACTGTTTTTCCCGCGTAAGTTCTGTTCCCACGGGAATTGCGGGAAATAACATACCCCTTGTTACTCCCACAATTGAAACAAATCTATTGATATATTATAAGTACTTTTATATCCGTTAAACGGTTTAGGCTGTAGGGCGTGCCAAAGAAATGGACAAGGACATACTTACTTACATACATACATACGCTCGAAAAACATAACCCTCGTTTGGCAGTCGGGTAAAAAGAATCGCACATTCTATTTCATTTCGATTTTTATTGCTTAGCCTTACATTTTATTACAATATTCAGAACCAAGAGCCAAATATTTTTAATTTTAGAGTAGACCTTAAGTAGAACAATAAATAATCAAAACTGGCCAAGCGTGAGTCTCACTCGCAACAGAATATAGTAAAATGAAAAAAAATGTTTTTGAAATATATTTTTTTAATAATTTTGTTACTTAGGAATGTTAATTTTAATAACATATTAGTTGTGATACGGGGTAATTTTACTGACAGCTTTGTATTTTAATGACAGCGAACTGTTTTATCTGAAAAAGTTATGTTGTGAAATATCTCAAATATAATTGTTAACAAGAGCGGCAAAATAATTTCTTAAAAATATTCATATTAACGTAAAAGCTCCTATCAACGACCCACTAAAATGTGTACTCTATTAACGATCTAATTTTTAAATCACTAATATTAGACATAATATAGGGTTCCAGAAAAGTCATAAATTAAAAATTAGTTACGTATTTTTGTTGGACAACAAAACGAGTAAAGTTTGTGTGTTTAAATAGCCAGTGAAAGAAATAATTGGACAGTAAGTGGGACGCGCCCGAAGCTGACGCACATTTCATAGTGTCGCGTCTCCAGCCACGTAAGTACACCTAAATACTACTTAAGGAAAATAACACACTAAAAATGGATTTGTCTTACTGCTATCGCATTACAACTGTAACGTATATATTCGTTTTCCAAACTAACTCTTAATATAATACTTTTTATTGGTGTTTGTGTTATAAAATCATGTTTTAATTTAAGGCGGTAATAGAATCCAAATTTCAAAACTTGATTCTAATAACGACTCATGGCGTTGTTAAATTTTTAAGAGCATTTAGTATTTTTAATTAATATCTATTATAAACTACCTCATTTGATTTTATTTTTTTCTTGTACAATTCTTAAAATTATATTACTTTGTTGGATCTATTAACGTCAAAGCTTTTTCTTAAAGTTTTTGTGTAAAACTCGATTCAACGTTAATCAATATCCCTATTATTACAATGATATTGTACTGTAAATACTTTATTATCTGAATTAAAGACTAACTGACATTAAAAAAAATAATATAGCAATGAGATCTAATTTAACAGTATTCCATAAAGCGGATATTTTATCTGTTTATTATTAATTTTATTGGTCGCTTATAGAATATTGTAACCTTCATACTTGATTCTATTATCGACTCACAGATGTGACGATATTTTTGGTAATATTACACTACACAAAAACAAAATGTATATTTTTGAACAAATTGGCTTATTTCTTGCATACGTGACGTTTTGAGAGATTTTGTCACAGGACATAATTATTATTAATGTAAAATCATATTTGCTATCCAGTTTCATTTATGGCTTCATGGCATTGGCTTTATTTCATATGATTTCAAATCAAACAAAAATGGTGGGACGGAATGGGGGCCATGTAACTTTTTAAAGCTTCTTTCGAAGAATTAAATTCTATATCTCTTTAAAGATTGTGTTCTTTTATTGAATCATGGAGCCGCAGAAGCGCAAGCAGTACGCCTCTGCTCAACTAGAAGCTGCGCTTCTAGCTATAAATGAAGGGACCAGCATATTATACGAAGCTTCAAAAACCTACGGCATACCGAGGACAACTCTGCGTGACAAGAGAAATAATAAATATATAAATGAACACTGTGGAAAACAAACTGTTTTAACGAAGGAGGGAGAAAAAAGACTGGTAGACTGTATTTTCTATTGTTTTAAACTTTCATGGTCACTAAATGGATTTTCTATCTCGGGAAGTTAGGTTTTTATTGTATTACAGATAAAAATATTTTTGTTACTGATTTATAATATCTAATTAGTATGTAAGTAATTAAAAAGTAAGCATTTAATTATTTGAAGACTGTTTTCTGAGACTGATTATATATTTTTTTAATTAAAATAACAAAAAATAAGTGCTCTAAGCGTTGAAATAAATCATTTTTTTCATATTGTAATAATTTTGATCTGATAACTATTGTTATTATATAATAAATACCTTTAAAACGATATTTTATTTTATTTAATAGTATAGAAGAAGTGGCAACTTCGTAGCGGTCGGTGAAAGAAGTAGAAAAATCGGTAATAGAATCTTGCCGCATTCTATGGGTCGGTTATAGAATCAACTACTGTTTTGGATTAAATAATTATTTAGTAACTATTGTGTTATTGAATATTGAATTTAAGTACTGAATTGCAAAGAATACTTCGTTGAGATTAATTATAAATTATAACATCTTTCCTAACATAACAGCTTATAACTATTTTTTTAAAGTGAATCCTAAGACAGCTAAAACTGGCGGTAATAGGAGCATTTACGTTACACTACAAGTTAACAGATAGATTACACATTATATTATCGTCACAAACAAAACATATTAGACATTAAATAAACTCTATTCATCCGTTAAAGCACCCATTACGAGTCCTTGACCGTAAATAAATCAATGTAAAACATTACATTTGACAGACAACAACGATTAAGCCCCTTGAGATAAAGTTAACAAATAATTTTTAACCATAATTCATAACGGGGTGACATAACTTATCATAATATCGTATTACCCGTATGACACACTAACGGTATGTCGGACAAACTTTACTACTGGACTTCAGATTGATGATCGATCTTAAAAAGACTTAAATGATTAAATGATTTCAAAATATAAACTAATCATTCGTTTTATAAATACTATTTTATCTGTATTTGACGACCTCCGTTGTCGAGAGGAAAGCACATCGGACTATGTATATGGCGTCGCCATCTCTGAGGTTCCGGGTTCGATCTCCGGTCGTGTCAATGTAGAAAACGAACTTTTCTATATCGGCTCGGGTCTAGGAGTGGTGGTACCGTCGTCGTTTCTGATTTCTATAACACAAGTGCTTTCGCTACTTACCTTAGGATCAGAGCAATGTATGTGATTTTGTCCAATATTTATTTATTTATTATTGTCTAATCAGTTAGTCTTCATTCATAGCTCTATTTAATTATTTAGTTACGGCATTGTTGTCGCAAATTCGCAATGCAATGGTTACCTAATTCATCAGAATCTAGTCAAATACGTATAGTCTAATTTGATTAGACCCTAGATGATGTTTTTAAATTACATGTCAAAATTATATGGTTACCTAGTTCATTTCAGGTATTTTCCATGTTATAAATTGTATTTTAATTTCTCTATACGCAAAAGGAACTAGGTAATTATCACTAGGTTATTATCAATAAACTAACTTTTTAAATCTCTTGATTTAAAAAGTTAGTTTATTGATTACTAACGTAAGACATATTTGCGCGTTTTAGAATTAACAACAAAATGGCTTTTAAGGCTAACTTTTGCTGCACATACAGTACAGATAATCATAGGACACCAGAGGGCAGGGGCGTGCGGTGACTATAGACAATTAGGCAGTGCCTACCTGATAATTGAAATGAGGTAGCAAGTACTTACAAATGTGGATTATGGATGAAAACCACTGTTTTTCATCAATAAAACTAAACTGCCTACCTCGAAACAAAACCAATGCCCGCCAGTGCCAGAGGGCCTAGTTTGAGTGTTTTATAGTGAGTTGTTTCCCATACAAATTTAAACTGGATAACTTTTCCATCGATTTATACGACGCGATTATTTTGTAACTCTCACACAGGGTCAAAGTTTCTCAAAAAAAAAAAAACAAGATTTGATTGCTCGAAGTCACGCTCGCCGAACTTCAGATCCGTGTGTCCGCTAAGGGCGCCATAATAAGAAAGTGTGAAATAAATCACTTGGCAGTATAATTAAATGTTAAATCATTTTTATTCACACGTAAATCAAAATGGAGTAACATTTGGTTGGGGTTTTTTACTTCGTATGTTTAGGGGTTGAAAAGATTTTTGTAACTCTTTTGGCATCATTAATTTTTAATAATTCGTTAAGTAAGTAATATTTAAAGTGATAGCCCCTGATAATATGTTAAAATCATCATCATTGTATGTATCAGCACACATAGCATGTATTGAAAGTAGATAACGAAAAAGGTTCATAATGTATTTACTAAGCGTGCCGATTTCTTTTTTATGATATGTTATACTAGAAAAAAGACGTCAATATTATGACGTCATCCGAAAAATACAGAATCTTTCTTAGGTGGGTGTGGAAGTGGATGGTCATATCCGAAACTATTAGGAATTGCGAAAAGATATTACCTGGGCCTTTTCAAGTCAAAATTAAAACAGTATATTTACAGCAAAATTTTTTAACACCTTTTGAATTAGTGCGATGCTTTGGACATGTGTAATTACATATGTTTTATAAAATAGTTTATAAGCTCATTGTAAGTGAACTATGTTCTTTTATGAGTCAATAAATTCTCTCTAAACCGATTTACATATGTTAAATTAGAGATTTGATGATAGATGAAGTCTAAGAAAAAGGCAACATGATGATCACATTCGTCTATCTTTTCGTTCGTTTCTATAATATGTCTAGAACAACAACCTATATTTAACTACGCAATTCAAGACACTGACATCACCCAGCCAATATGGTTCGTCTTCAAACGCATACTATTTTTAAGTTAACACTCAATTAGTGATCCCAGTTTGTTAGATCAACGAAGGTATAAAAATATCACAAAGCAGTCTGTTAAGTGTCTGTTAGAGTTTAATTAGTTTGCTGCAACCGGCGAGTTAAATTTAAACTAAACCCGCTAGTTACCTATCCACACCCACCTAAAAAGATTCTGTGTTCTTTCTGATTGTGGCGACATCACGTGACATACGTCTACATCATACCAGCGTCTCCGCCGAACTGGGAAACCTTCTGCTGTCCTACTATGGTCGTATTTACTTTTTGCCTCGTAGGTACTAGCATTTTAGTTTATGTTCGTATACCCCATTTATTTCGTTTTCTGTGTTGTGTGAAACAGATATATATTCACTCTTTGTCTAAATTAATTTCTAAGTAGCTACCTACTCGTTTTGTTTTCATGTTGTGTGTAATAAAAATATACTTCCGTCTCATTCTTGCTATTGCTCTAGTTTTGTATAAAAGTAGGCCATTCCGCCAAATAAATTCATTACTATTTGAAACTTCTTTCAATCACAACTGTCGCCACATACTTACTACGTACCCTCTCAACACTGATCATCATTATCACCAGCCTATATCAGTCCACTGCTGGACACAAGCCTCTACAAAAGAAGGATTTTGCCATAATCGCCACGCTTGGCAGGCGGGTTGGCGATCGCAGTTTGGCCAATGGTGGAGAGGAGACGCTGCTGCCCGTCTTCTTATGGCGGTTCTCCTATAGTCGCCTCTTACGACACCCATAGGAAGAGAAGGGGTGGTGCTATTCTTTTAACGTGCCGGCACCACACAACACTTCTGATGTCGTCGTCGTGTTCTTTCTGATGACGTCACAATAATGACGTCATTTTAGGGTTCCATACCCAAAGGGTAAAACGGGACCCAATTATTAAGGCTCCGTTGTCCGTCTGTCTGTCTGTCTGTCTGTCTGTCTGTCCGTCTCGCTCGTGATAGTTAGAGAGTTGAAATATTTACAGAATTTACTAGGTAACTAAGTTTCACAATGTGCGGATAAAGTAATGTTAAAGATAAAAATATGTAAAGGATAAAAGTGCTTGAAAATCATGTCAAAATGTGTCAAAAATCTTGTTGATCCTTCAGATAAGTAAAATATAGCTTATTCAGAACTAATGCAGAACTTATCTGTTACGACGACCTCCGTAGCCGAGAGGCGAGCACGCCGGACTTTTAATGGCGCCGCCATCTCTGAGGTTCCGGGTTCGATCTCCGGTCGGGTCAATGTAGAAAACGAACTTTTCTATATTGTCTCGGGTCTGGGTGTTGTGGTACCGTCGTTGTTTCTGATTTCTATGACACAAGTGCTTTAGCTACTTACCTTAGGATCAGAGCAATGTATGTGATGTTGTCCAATATTTATTTATTATCTGTTCATTGTGGAACAGGCCATTGCCTTGGTCATGTGAAATACACGTTCAACTTTTATTGGTTGTGTAAGTAAGTAGTTGAAAAGGCACTATAATTTTGCTCAGATACAAAAACTTTGTGTATGGGCCCAACATCAAAATCTATATAAGGTGTAAACTTATAAGTTAACTCTTTTCTAGGAGGTGGTTCTACTGCTCAAATAAAACAACTTTTTGTATGAGACCAACATCGAAATCGTAAAAAAATATTTCATATATTTATACAAACTGATGTCAGCTGGTCTGCCGTTTTTTATGGGGAAATGGTTTTTTGTTTTGCGATTTTGAAGTTGGTCCCATAGAAAAATTTGTTCTATTTAAGCAGTAGAATCATCCCCTAGAAAATAGTTAACTGATAAGTTTACACCTTATATATTTTTTAAATCCTTACTAATATTATATAACGCGAAAGTTTATTTGTATGGATGTATGTATAGTTTATTCAATATAGGTACCCCACCAGGAATATTTAAAACTGGAATAGAAAGTAACGCTTATGTTAATCCAGCCAGATTATATTCTATATGTGCGCAAAATTTCATAACAATCCGTTCAGTAGTTTATGCGTGAAAGAGTAACAAACATCCATACATACAAACTTTCGCGGTTATAATATTCAGTAAGGATTAACCCAAATCAGTAATAATTATTATAGATTGTATATTATAATATATAGATTATATGTATACATATTATAAGTACGTATTTATAATATGTATAAATATATCCCAAAAACTTATCTCAAATTCACGCCTACCAAAAACATAGACACTGATAATAATTAATGGTAATCTCTCCCCACTCTCCCCAATCCAATTTCCTATAAACAAAACTGATAAACAACCCTTCGATACGGAGCCCTACGGAAGTATACTCACCCCAACCTCCCCAAATTGACGGAAAATAGGGGAGAGAGGGGAAATAACGTCAGTGTTAGACCATTGATTTGTGGTGTTAAATGGATGTATATTAATTTAAACTCGTAATGAGGATTATAAGGTGTTATTAATCGACAAAGAAAGTAATATAAAAAAAAAACTTATCAAATAATAAATAATATCACGTTTGTAGAATCATATATTTTTTACCTACAGTTGTAATCTTTAACTTTACTAAGATAATGTTTGAGAAAATAAAATAAAGAATAAAAATCAGTTTCTTAATATTGATTTATATTTGAAATGAACTTAAATGCTAGCAACCCTTTCCTTGTACGTAACTATTTTAAGGGGAATACCTCGTGTTTGTTGCTTTAAAAAATATAAAGTGATTATTTTACTTAATAGTTTTTTATTTAAGTTTATTTAGACAGCTATTCGCTGAATGTCGAATAATTATTAAGTATTCGGTATTCGACGAATAACAAAAACAATACGAGTAAAGCCGAATACCTATCGAATAATAGCGAGTATTCGCGGCATCACTAGCTGAAAGTATTATAGTATGACAGATATTTTTAACCGACTTCAAAAAAAGGAGGAGGTTCTCAATTCGTCTGAATGTTGTTTTTTTTATTCACCTTGTGACTTTATATAGGGTGCCCGTAAAGATATAACGCAATTATAGTGCTTAATTGCGACTAAAATTAATAATATGCTGTCAACAGAC
The DNA here is from genome assembly GCA_950371115.1 of Anania fuscalis. Lineage (NCBI taxonomy): Eukaryota > Metazoa > Arthropoda > Insecta > Lepidoptera > Crambidae > Anania > Anania fuscalis. The sequence goes on from OX493344.1 coordinate 13,243,515, forward strand.
TATGTTATTAAAGTCTCAAATTAAGGAATTTTACATTCCTTGTGATAAATGATACAAGGTAAATTATATTTTCCAAATACTGTCATTTAGTTTTATTCTTATTATAGTCCTTATTGCACACCAAGCAAAGGAATTATTGCTGATATTTACAGAAAGATGTACAATTTAGGTGGCCTTATTGCTAAGAGCGATCTCTTCTAGACAATCTGTAAAGAAAAGTTGTATTTAAGGAGTACAATCACCCCCTAAAACGAAGGTAAATTAATGAAATTGGAATATAAAATTTAAGCATTATTATATTAGAATTATATATATATAGTACAGCAATATAATAAGTACGAGTACATAATCGTGGATACATAATTAGTATTACCACTGATCAAGGCAATATGTATTACAAACAATATAATCAGACTACGCACAGAATTATTTTTCATTTGTTTCGTAAACAGTTCAAAATATTATTACAGTGTAGATAACAGGAGACATAGCATAATAGTTAATTAGATTTTTAAATTTTGTTGTCATCACTATAAATAATAGTATCTGTTTTAAATTCGAAATAAGGACATCGAGTATTCCGTCGAAGTTTCCAAACGTTATCAACAGATGGCGCTGTCCCGATCTAACTCGCGGTAGCACTTCGTTTTTCCCAAATAATGTACCTAGTGAAGGAACGAAAAACTTTGTGCCTCAATCTAATGAGTAAGGAAATTATTGGGCCTTGGTGACTCTTGGCAATGTCCTAAAGGGCGAAACACTTTTTGGAAGGGTACAGGTCGTCCCAGAACTGTGAGCCTACTTTGTTCGCGGTTTAGGTGAAGCGATCTGCCCTTAAAAATTCACCCGCACCACTATTTAAATAAAATAAAACTATATTAATTTAATATCATCGCCCGATCGATGCTTAGTGTCAATATCTATCGGCATTACTGACAGTATACTTGGCGTCACGTAAAAAGAGCGGTGGCCAAAATAGGAACTAACATTTTCAGTACTGCTATAAGTGTTCGGTGGAGACAAGTAGCGCCACCCTCCAGCGTTCTTTTTATTTGACGAAAATTATAGATCGCTTTGTTATTGTTTTTTGCTCTCAATTTGCGATTTTAAAGCCAGAATTGCTCAATTTTCACTATCTCATTGCTTTTGCAAGATACAGGGCACTGGTATGTAACGTGTTGTCTAGTATTTTTTTTAATGATCGGTTGGGCAAATCTAAAAAACGGCGGACTTAATCTGGTGTCAATTTCTACCAGTCGACTTTAAACTGAAACTTTATAAAATTATAATAATAGCAGGTACTGAATTAGTAATGTACGTAGTTGCCTTAGTTTTATTTTATGTAAATCTATAATGCACATATTAAAATATATTAACAAATGGCTGAATGTATGCTTAGAAGTATTAACTACCAGTACTCCTTGGTCAAACAGAGAGGTAATTTACTTTTAATTAAGTAAGTATCCAATTTTAGTACAACGGATTAATGTGTAACATAAAACACACTAATTATCTTTAATGCTAAGGGTTCACCTGCGTATAATGTCATTAAAAAGTACGATATTTATATGAAATAGCGTACTTATTAATGACATTAAACGCAGGTAAAGCCCCAGCGTAAGAAAAATAACAGGTTGGTTTTCAAGCCTTTTAGATCTTAGAGCCTAAGCCCTTAAAGGTAAGCAGCGCCAGAACCCCGGATTCGATTCTCGGTCAGGTCAAATTAGGAAACCAACTTTTCTGAATTAACTCGCGGCTTGGTGAGTTGGGTCAAAACCCCCCAAAAAAAAATGGTTGTCTGGTAACTTAACACGTGAATTTTATTAATAACTTTGAGCATATTTAATTCTAATTCACAAGCAGGAAGGGAAATAAAGGAAGGAGGAACACAGTGTGGACTCGAACCAGGGGGCCTAGCACGAAAGTGTATATTTCGTTCGGTCGACTAAGCCTAACAAATTAAAATGGCCCCTCTCATGTCTTCATCCTTCGATAAATTATGACCAACTCAATCTAGCCGTGTAAAAAACCCGACCGATTTCAATTGTTCATAAATTGTCAAGGAATGGATGTTTTAATTTGATCGGATAATACGACCGAATGAACGATGCGCTTTCGTATGAGGCCTCCAGGGACCTCAGAAACGGTGACGCCAAGTCCCGCCTCTCGCTTACGGAGGTAGTGTTATTTTGTTTAATGTTGAAAATAATCATTTCAAGCTTAAGAGCCAACATTGTAATTAATAGTATCCGCAGTTTATTTATTTCGGTATTTTCTGACCATTGTCGTAATTATACGAAAGCGTTATTTACAATTTTGTCCACAAAAATAATCATTCGGAACCCGAGCGACTATTCAAATTAAATCCGTAATTATATTCAGAATTTAATTTTGCCGTGTGAATTCCGTGGCTGTGGTTGCCCGGAGTATTGGGAAAAATACAGTTATAGTATTAATAGTATATGATATACAGGGTGTGTCAAATAAACCAAGCCAAAAACTCGTATTCCTAGCGCTTTGTCCCTTTTAAAATAAGATTATAGAACGTAAAGTCAGAAATCTGATAACATCATTTTATTCTTTTAATTTTCATGCCAAGTAAAAATGTTTGAATCCAATAAAAAAAAATATTTAAAAAAAAATGATGATACCAACTTTACCATAGTATTAATTAAATGCATATTTATTATGTTTACATAGGCTAGATTCAGCTTGATATGCCATTAACCTTACATCCTGTATATCACTATAGGCTATGCTCTCGATGAACCTAGTATTATGTTGGTCATACTTTAGAAATCATTTAAAATAAATAAAACTAATCAATATTCATCATTGGCAGATGTCCTGTTCGTAATAGGTGATATAGCTATTGCAGTCAAGTGCATTGAATGACAATGCAGCTAATTTGTAGTGTTGTTAGTGTGTTTGTCAATCAATATCGATTAATATTGCAAATAAACTTTTGAAACGTTATTGTGTGATCTTATAAGTTTCTTATTGGTTTCGCGAACGAAGTCGTGGCTCGTGGACAACAGTTAGTAAGATATGAAAATCAATAAAAAAACGTAGATAAAGATTAAAATGTTAAACAAAGATTTTGGGTTATTTTAAAATCCTAGGATGCTTTTTTTAAGTACATATTAACGTATAACTCTTTTAACGTATTTGGCGTCGCCATCTCTGAGGTTCTGGTTTCGATTCCCGGTCTGATTAATGCCGAAAACGAACTTTTGTATATTGTATCGGGTGGGTGTTGTGGTACCGTCGTTGTTTCTGATTTCTATAACACAAGTGATTTAGCTACTTACCGCATTATCAGAGCAATGCATGTGATGTTGTACAATATTAATTTATTTTATTTAATGAATCTATAAGGAAATTTGCTAAGGTCTCCCAGTAATTTGGTACTAGATGTCACGGCATAAATTATCACATTGCATAACTCCATTTCGCACATCACTAGTACTTTGCTAACGGTACTATATTACCTAGGTCACGCGGCATTGTCCGGCGTATTTGGGTTGATTGTCCTGTCATAACGGAACAAGAATTGAACCTCGGACCCAGGAGATTATAGCCACAGTGGCTATAATCACAAATACAGTTGGCTCATTTCCTAAGTCCCTGCCACAGAAAATGTTTGCCCACCAAACACAGAACTAGTCATATCTTACTAAAAAGACAATTATTATTAACACGACTAAAATTTTTGATCATTATAATATATTACATAGTTAACTCAGTAATTAGACGAAAATCTAGTAACAACCAGTTATAAAATAATCAAAGACATACTTATGTTAAAATGTGTGCGAAATTTTATCCTAATCCGTACGCTGATTCCGTACCTATTTTACAAAAGCAATGCAATAGCGAAAATTGTCCAATACTGGCTTAAAAACCGCAAATTGACAGGAAAAACAAAAAGCAATCTACTGTCAGTGCTGGGCCCTAACCATGAACTGTTAAAACAATCACAAATCTGTCAAACATTATCATTTCTGTCAAATTTTGTATGAAATGACGTACCAAAATTGACAGTTTTGACAACTTTGAGATTGTTTTAAGAGTTCATGGTTATGGCCCTGCCCATACATTTTGAGACTAACTGTCAATCGGGCGATGACTGCGCGATTATTGCTGATGGTTCATTTTTAGGGATTAAGGGTACCGTTCTGTAGTTTTTGCGTGAAAGAGTAACAAACATTTATACATCAAAACACAAACTTTCGCTTTTATTAGTAGTAGGGACTTAGGGATTCATTGTTTCAGCCATAGGACGTCCATTGCTGAACTTAAACAAGCAATAGCACACAAAAATATTGCAAGTTGCAAACACGATAAAGTGTTGAAGTGTTACTCTCAACTGTCACGACTGTCAGCCCGACAATCCTTTATTCCTTTTGAAAACCATATCGATCCTACGGCCGTCTCATTACACGCATTCAGATCCTTTCCAACAAAAAGGCAATTTAGAACCTCGGAAGGGACCGGCCTAGACTATTCACAGCCCAGACAGGGGACTGATAAGATCTAGACTAGTGGTTCTCAACTTTTTTGGCGAGGGAACCCTTTTAAAATATTTTAAGGAGGCGTCCATTCATTACGTGTGGGGATTTTTCAGAAAGTCAGTCCACTGGTAAGGGGTTCTGTCCACGCTGGTAAATTGTTTATGGAGCCAAGAGCCATAAAAGTTAAAAAAACTATGATGATTATGGGAACGGAGGCATGCTATAACTGTTGTAAAGTCAGTGACTAAACCTATGGTACCTACTGTCAAATGTAGCGAAGACCCCTAAATAAGGCTTCTTTAGTATTAACTAATATTATCAAGTGACTACATGCTTACAAACGTGAATAAAATGTAAATTTTTCTAGAATAAATTTACACAGGATTTGTTTTACCTGTGTCTTGCCTTTTAAGGACCATTTTAACGTGCTTTCTAAAGTTCTGTGATGCTTTTAATAAATGTCTTTTATTATGGTCAATATGGTTACCCATCCACTCACATGGTCCTCGAGAGTATTTGCGTTGTCTTGGAGCTCCCCAGGGCTCTGCGGAGTATACTTTGAGTACCGCTGATCTAGATATACGGTCAACTCTAATGTCTTAAATTGAAGTGACCCGTATAATCATTGTGGTAAGGTCCATTTCATTTTAAACGCGCTACTGACTGTGCTAAGATTTATTACATGCGTAACGGTGCTTGTTATTCTGGTAATGTAATATTATTATGTTAGTTTGTTTGGTAATAACGCTTTCAGCTTTAATAATCAGATTAAATATAATTTCAGTCAGGTTTTAAGAGCAAATCTTCTGTCAGCGACTTCGGTTGCGTAGAGAAGTGAATAACTAACATCGGAAACACGAAAACGGGATAAAAATTAAATGCTTTATGATAGATAAATCTATTACATGTACTACTGTATGTAGCTGTATTCTTTTTAAAATTTAAACTTTTAATGGAACTTGGTTTGACTTGTCGAGTGTTTTGATTACTACATAAATCTTACGGGTTAGCGACTAGTCGTAGTCGTGTAGGGTGCGAACCTCTTAAAGAATGTCTAGCAGTGACGCTCTCATGTAACTTATTAGTTATTTGAGTCGGCAACTTAGTTCTTCTAAAGTAGTCTTATGTTTGCCCAAGGAAGTGCGCTCACCATGAGACCCGTCGGCAAGGCATTTTGGTGACGAATAGTAATGTACCCCATTATTAGGTTGGGGAAAAAGTCTTTTCGCATTATAATATGTATGAACTTGTAATAAAATCTCTTTGGCTGTACTATTTATATCTGGCTGGTTTTGGTATCATTAAAAGTTTAAATTTTAAAAAGAAGATAATTCTTTGTAACTGTAATGCGTGATTGAAGGTAACAAACATACAAACTTTCACATTTAAAATACGGATTAAGTAAGATTGAAGTTCATTAATCTTTCTATTAATTCTACTAACCAAACGAAAAGAATTTGTTGTGTAATTTAATGTCCTCTATAGCAATGTAACAAGAGCAGTCGCCCGTATCAAGTCAGGTTACGGGTTCGATCCCCAGCTCATGCAGTCGAATTTCCTTAATTAGTAAAACATCTCAGGTACTTTGTTTATAGACTTAGACTTACGTAATGTATGCCTATATACGTCCCACTGCAGGGCACAGGCCTCACCTCAACTATGAGGTGGTTTGGGCCATACTCCACCACGCGGGCCCAGTGCGGATTGGTGGAGGGGTGTTGTAAGGACAGTGACTAAACCTTACTGTCAGATTTAATAAAGCCTTAAGGACTCTGACTAGGCTAGGCTTCACGGCTGGTATCAAACGATATTAACAGAGACTAACTTTTAACGTGCCTTTTAATGTATGTAATGTAAATATGGTCGGAATGGTCACCCATCCTTTCACAACCGCGGCGTAGGTTGCTTATCTTTAGTAATCGTTACCAAAGCGCTACGGCCACTGAGCTACAGGCACCTTTATGGATATTATAAATTCAATAAAACGAATTTCAAATGACCGACTAAGGTTTTTCCAATCAGTTCACTATAGGTCAAAAAAAATCTAACTAAGTTCGTAGCTTTCTAAATTCGCTAGACCGAACCTCAATCATCTCAATCCCGTAGGTCAGTCCACCCACACTTTCCAATTTAAATATTCGGGCGTCCCCACAAGAATTCCCCAAATAAACCTTTCCAGTACAAAGTAGTAATTTTCACTGAATTCAGGGTTCATGTCGAGTTAGGATTAAATTCGTGGTCCTACGGTTTGGGGGCCACGAAACCGGCGGTTTACCTACAGAATTATTGAAGTAGAAAAACATTTATTTGACACACACATTAGGCAAATATTACGAAACAAATAAAACAACATTCATAAGGAGTGTCAAAAAGATCCCCGCTCAGCATCAAAATTCAAATTCAAAATTCAAATTTATTTATTTACACCAAACATGGTACATAAAAGATATTACAAAAATAAAGGTCCGACATCTGTCGTTGAGTTTAAGCCATACAACAGGGAGCAGCGGCACAATGGTATATCGGATTTATAAAAGGCATTATATAAAACCTTTATTAATTTCACTTATAATAACATGTCATCAGATCATAGAAGTCGTTATTAACATACGTTACCTTACGCAAAATGTTCCAGGTTCGATCCTAGATGCGGCTTGATTAAGAAAACGGTATTTTCTTAATTAGCTTGAGTCTGGTTGCGTTCATAGAAGCCTCTGGCGAAATACAGCTTAAAACACATGATTAAATCCCTTTGAGAAGTCGAGACCATGATAGTTTGTGTGTGTTGTGTTTTGTCTAATGCATGTAGAGAGACTTTGTTTGGTAAGAATTTAGAATATGTATCTATTCTATTATAGATAGGTATTATTTATTGCTCATTAAACAAAGTAAAACATATTTTTTACAGAAAGACGTTCAAATTAAGCTAGTCTTATCGCTAATACCAATCTTTATCATCACTTTTAGCTAAATTTATAATAATAGTAAAATTTATTTTTTAATACCTTACTAACTTAGACATAACATTGTACCTACATAATACACAAACTCGTGTGTGGTCCACAGCGTTTTTAGTGGCCCGAATATGAGCGCAGTCGGCAGCCGTTTAATTAGTGCAAGCAAATGAGTGGATCTCAAATCTTTATTAACATTGACGTGGGTTTTCCTCTGATAGTTAAATGAGGAAGGTCCTCATTTTACTTATGCCTTATGGTGCAAACTTGGCAAGACCTCTTTCAAATTTTATTAGTATACTATTCCATTCGGAGTATTGCGGAGTGATAGTTATCATTGGAACTTATGATCAACTTCTAGGTACGAATAGACTTCAGCTTAACTACACTGGACTCGACCGCAAAGAAAAATCATCGCTTAGAAAATCTTCAATTAATCAATAATTTTAATATATTATCATACTTGTTCATTTGACCTCTAAAGACAAAATAAGGTAAAGTAGGGGATGATGAGGACAGAGTGGAAGAGTGGACGTGACTGTAGTTTTGACCCATAAACTATGGCTAACCTGATCTCCCGCTCTTTGTGTCCTTACACCTGAAATTTGAAGAACTAAGGATAACCGTACAGGCAACAAAGCAACACTAAATGCCGTAGTAATTACCAAGTTCTGGTCGAAGTCCATTTAGAGTCGCCATAGACATGACATAAGAAGATATACTTAAGATATACTATAGAAGGCTTTGACAGCGAGAAAAAACACTTGAGGAATTTCATCTTTTCACGTGACGTCCTCGGTAGCTTAGTTGGTAAAGCACTCGCCCGGCATGCGATGGGACGTGGGTTCGAGTCCCACCTGAGGTCTATGATTTTTTTCAAGTGTTATTTATCTTTAAGATATACTTATTGAAAACAATATATTCATAGCTATAAAGCAATTAGCTTAAAGTGACGCCATAACCTAGCAATGCCACGTCATTTGTAACTCGATATCCGAACACGATTAGGGGCTATGAGACATATCCAAACGCGTCAAACGTCAATCAATCTAAACGCGACACTCATGATATAAATAAATAAATATTGGACAACATCACATACATTGCTCTGATCCTAAGGTAAGTAGCTAAAGCACTTGTGTTATAGAAATCAGAAACAACGACGGTACCACAACACCCAGATCCGAGCCAATATAGAAAAGTTCGTTTTCTACATTGACCCGACCGGGGATCGAACCCGGAACCTCAGAGATGGCGGCGCCATTTAAAGTCCGGCGTGCTCGCCTCTCGGCTACGGAGGTCGTCAGCTCAGCTCAGCGTCAGCAGATATTAATAGTTACCTACAGAACAAAACCTCAGATAAGCATGCCATATCGGTAATTTGTAGATTACGACTTGGTCACGCTTGCACACCTGTGTTTCTTCACAAACTACATATTAAAGACAGCTCTGTGTGCGAGTGTGGCCTGGATGAAGGTTCTCGGGACCATATCTTTTTGATAAATAACACTTGAAAAAATCATCGACCTCAGGTGGGACTCGAACCCACGTCCCATCGCATACCGGGCGAGTGCTTTGACCACTAAGCTACCGAGGACGTCACGTGACAAGATGAAATTCCTAAGTGTTTTTTCTCGCTGTCAAAGCCAGCGTATTCTGATCAATGTTGTAGCTATATGTATAGCTGAGTAGTATACTACCGCCAACACCCTATAGAAATATTTGACATTTTTTGACAGCGAGAAAAAACACTTAATTGCTAAAAACAAAAATTTACAATGTTTAAGCATTTCTGATCTTAACCAATAGTCAAATATTTGTAAAAATATTTCTATAGGGTGTTATAGGGTGTTGACGGTAGTATACTACTCAGCTATACATATAGCTACAACATTGATCAGAATACGCTGGCTTTGACAGCGAAAAAACACTTAGGAATTTCATCTTGTCACGTGACGTCCTCGGTAGCTTAGTGGTCAAAGCACTCGCCCGGTATGCGATGGGACGTGGGTTCGAGTCCCACCTGAGGTCGATGATTTTTTCAAGTGTTATTTATCTTCAATTAAACCTTGCATGGAATTGCTAAAAACCAAAATTTACAATATCTTTTTAGCTGCAATAGATTCCCTGTTTCTTTATATGATACCCTTCCTTCCAAAATTCCTCGTCCTAATAACTTTAACTATTTATAAACTCTCTCTTCCTCTCCCTTTATCAAGTATCTACTTAAATATATTGTAAAATTTGATATTAAACTGTAAGTAAAACTTTCTCTTCTATCCTCCTAAGAATCTCAAATTATATAAGTTGCGATTTTATTAGTGTTTATCCTGTTAACCTGTGACTATATAGGTGAAAAGCAATCGTAAAAACCAACTTTCAAATGTCTATCATAAAAACTAAAAAAGTTAAAAATAAATTACAAAATAACAACATCGACTTCATATTGCATAAACTCGTCCTATCTTCAACTCTTTCTCGCTTTGTACAAGGGGAAGGAATAAGACGGATAATCAGATGGTTAAACGTAGCAAAGATAGGACGAGTTTATGCAATATGAAGTCAATGTTGTTGATTTTTAACTTTTTTAGTTTTTATGGTACACATTTGAAAATTGGGTTTTACGATTGCTTTTCACCTATATAAGGTGTAAGTGAATTAGTGTCAGATATTTTTAGGAGTAACTTAGACTATCACATGGATCACATATAAGGTAAATTTAAAATTATAGAACAAACTTAAAAAAATCGAAAAAATAAAAAGTTTTACATGAACCCAAACACCACAAGTAGACTACTCACACAACGCTAGCCGATTCATAACCTCTCCAGAATTACATTAATGCATTCAAATAATCATATTACACTGTTCATCATAATATCATATTACTTGGTGCGTGAATTAAAGTTTGTTCTATAATTTTAAATTTATCTTATATGTGATCCATGTGATAGTCTAAGTTACTCCTAAAAATATCTGACACTAATTCACTTACACCTTATATAGTCACAGGTTAACAGGATGAACACTGATAAAATCGGACCTTATATAGTACCTATTCCATTAGTTTACCGGGCAATTGATTATTTTATTTTTTTGTAATTTTTTAATCGTGTCTCTGCAACACCTGACTTGACATTGGCGGAATGTGTGTGCTAGATTTCAGACACTACTAGAGGCCATTAAAAAAAAATAAAAAAAATAGTTACCTACTGTTACTGTCATATTCAGAGTGCATTTGCTAGTCCGGGACTAAGGATAACCCACTGTTTTATACCCACTCACTTTAGTTTAGAACTGTGGGTTAAGCTAAGTCCCGGACTAGCAAATGCATTCTGAATAAGACTGGTAATGTTTAATGTTTTTTTTTAAATATTTGCTGTTATTTTTAGAAAAATGTATTGTTTTCGCGCCTCTTTAGGTTTTCCTTAGTTATATATACTTACATTAATTTGCATAGGTATTTACTGAAAAACAAACCTATTGACAAGTAAGTGGGTAGACACGATATGCATGTAACGTTGTTATTTTCGATTGGATTTTTGCCAAAGGAAAAGATTAAGTCAATCTTAAAGAACGGTTTATGTTTTTATAGCTTCAATTAGTATTGTTTAATATAAAAATAACTGTATGTTTATAAAACTATGCCAGTTTATGTGCTCCATAATCGGGCGGATTTTGGGAACCAATGAAATTCATGCTGATAGTACTTTAATTAAATTATCTTGCAGGGCAGCAAACACTTCCCATCTTTAGTTGGAACAGAATTTACATAGTTTCAAAGCGCCATCTGCTGTGAGTAATAAAACTTAGAATGTCTTAGAACATTGTAGTGGTCATAAATTAGCCATGATAGTTATTAATAATCACTCTTGGGTAAACTTTAATTTGAAAACGTAGACAATACCACTTAATCCTACTATTGAGATATACTCGTAGTTCATTAACATTTAACCTATCAAGCGGTATAGACCGTCCGGCCGCTCAGTATCAATAAAATTTTCATTGTGTATTTTGACCTTCGCCTGACAGGTTATTAAAGCCTATTGTACAGACAACAGCTCGTCGCTATATCATATCATATCATATCGTATTTTGTTAGTCATGTTATGGGGTTTGCCTACTCTGGTCATGCTAGATGACCAAAAAACAATATGATATGATATAGCGATTTATCGACACCCAACTATCAAAATATGATAATCATAGCTGCCCATCTTGAACTTCCCGAAACAGCGAGCACGTTGAAGCCGCTGGACGTCACGGTCATGCTCGCTGTTTCGATAAAAGTTCATATTTTGACAGTTGGGTGTCGATAAATCGGTATATCATATCATATCATATCATATCGTGTTTTGTTAGTAATATTATGGGGGCTGGTCTATAAACAGTAATGTAGGTAGCTAATGTAAATGTACGCCGATATGGAATGGAAGTATATCTGCAACATGCTTGCAACTTAATAAAACCTCCACGTTGCAGCAATCCCACAAAATAACTTTGAATAAGCTCATCATTGGTGGCGATGTAGGAATGCAATTTATTGACATATTCATTCGTGTATGCGAAGGAAGTAATATGTTTAGCATGCTTCCATTGACCTTGCATTTGCCTACTTTGTATTAGTGATGTTACTTGGATATTATCGATAAACTTTAAATAGATAAAAACTACTTTCGCTTTACAAATATACTGGATGACTTTTTTTACCGTCAGGAAAAAAATACTGTGTATTCTGTACCTAAAACTATGTGATATTATGTGAGTGTGTTTATAAAATACAACTGATTTTATAAATTTTGGAATGTCCAAAAAATGCATAAACATAGAATACATTAGTGAATATGCGTTTGAGTTTTGGTCGGTTTCATATTTTTATTATTATTTTACCAATATTCTTTTCCTAATGTTCAGTTAGTCAAAATTAACTTAGAATTAGATGGTTATGAGGATAAATAGTTGATAAAAAAAATATAAAAAAAAAAATATCATGTTATCATCACCTATATCATTTACCTATCTCACGCGTTTATTTTTTTGACGGTAAAAAAAGTCATCCAGTATACTAAGCCGTTCTGGTCATGCTGTTGTAGGTTGTTACTTGTATGGGTACCTAACCTATATACAGATATATCTTTTTCGAGATCACAATTTTTTATGGAGCTAATCTATATCAACAGTTTATGTATTTGACCAATGAACTAACAAAAATAACCCTTTCAATTAAACAAGTGAAACACGCGTTTTAAGGCACCTGATGATTGCAAACCAATGTTGTTATTAACACCTTAGAATAGTTTGTTACGGGATTGCTACCATGTACCTTATTTTTGAGTTCCCGATATTTCGGCACTGTTGCAAGCGCCATGATCACGGAGTAACTTATTTTTGAGTTCCCGATATTCCGGCACTGTTGCAAGCGCCATGATCACGGAGTAACGAAATATCGGGAACTCAAAAATAAGGTACATGGTAGCAATCCCGTAACAAACTATTCTAATGTTAGCGACCATGAAAGTTTAAAACAATATATTAACACCTTTACACGAAGCCAGAAACAGGCAAATGATGTAATGGAAAATTGGCGTAAGTGCTGTCTGCTTTGTTAACATAACACTGGTGTGCCAGAACCGGATTAATTAGCTTAGCTTCATAGCTATTAGTCCATAGATCCTTACGACTACTGAAGTGATGGATAACTGATCCATCACTTCAGTTCATCATCATCTTCATTCAGCCATTATATGACGTCCACTGCTAAACATAGGCCATCCCCAATGACTTTCAGATTGGCCAGAAGCGGCTTTTTGTCACATCTGTCTACTTTGTGGGTTGACGTCCTACACTGCACTTGCCGTCCCGGTTTCGATTCCCCGTTAGGCTAAATACAGAAAGCGATATTTTTAAATTGGATCGATTCTAGTGTGCTTGGAGATGCGACTGGTAAATTACATTGCCTGGTACCTTGTAACACAAGAACTCCTTCGAGATCGTGCTAGTTGGTATGTTCTTTGGCGCCGATTAAAATATTCTTGTTCATCCATTGTCCATGTCAGACAATTTATGCACTCGGTTTAATTAAACATGCTTTTATCACACATCCATTTTATCCCAGTGTCTGTTACAACAATAAAGTATTCATTTGTCTATAGTAAAAACAATTTTAACAAAAGCTTCATTTAATTATTTCCCAATTTGATTGTAAAGTTCCCACTTCCGTGCAATGGCTTATTCGTACGTGACGAGTTTGCGTAATTAGCGTAATGAGTATGATAAATGCTTAGTGTTTAAATGTCCCAAATTGTTTTTCAATTTAACTATTACTGACACCAGGGTAACATAATAGAAATGTTGCAGTGCAGTAAGGTCACTTCGCATTATTCTCTAAAAGAGTTTTGCGCAAATGAGACTCGCTAAGCCGTCTTCGTGGGAGCTCCAATAATATTCTGTGTGTTGTAGTGGGGCGAGTAGATTTCTCATTAATGAAGCATTGAGTTCGGCTACACGTCGTAACCTAAATGCTTTTATTTATTTATTTTTTTCTTATTTTTTCTGTGTAAAGCTGACTTGTGTAATTTTTCTTTTGCAAAACTATGGACCATATATGTGTTTTGTCTGAAATAAACGCTTTGAAATTTAATTTCTAACCCTGGTGCCGACGTTTGTGCCATTAAGTCACATACATGTGCCAAACTAATTGCGCGTAGAATGATCGCGCAAAAACGCTTGCTTGGCCGACACTAGCGCAAAAGACACTTGCTTTTAAGACCTTTCCGCTCAATATCGTCATTTGCGCTAAATCATTATTTGCACTAATTTACTTTGCCTTTTTCGTGCTCGGTGAAGATTGAGTCTGCTGTACTACTTAAATCTTGTGATAAAGATATGACAAGTCAACTGGAAAATAATTAGTGGTGCCCACTAGTATGCGGGTGACTAGATAACGTTTTTTTCTAGTGTTAAAATGTTCGAACGACATTTGCCTGAAAGACGACTTGTGCATTAAGGCATTATGTGCCAAAGGGACTTACGCGCAAATATTCTTGCGCAATATATATTAGTGCCAAAGATACTTGCGCGAATTCCACTAGCGTAAAAGACACGTGTGTAAAAACACTGGCCTATATAAGATCTTTCCTCATCAATAAATTATTTGCGCGAAAATGTTTTGGCGCAAAGTTTTATTCAAACTTTACGTCAACCTTGTCGAACGGTGTGTATTGGGTCTGCTGTTCTCTCTTTCTTTTGTAAGTAATCCCTTGTCAACTAGAAGATAATTAGTGGTCCCGGATTAGTATGCGGATGGCTTGCTAATGTTTGCGCCCAGTGTTTAACTTTTCGTGTTTATTAGATTTTTGTTAATTACCAACTTGTTTGGGCATGATATTGCCGGACGTGGGCAGAGTTGATTCGGTGTTTTGGGGTTTATTTTACTATTAACTTCTCAGCTCAAGGAAACGAGACACTAGATATTTATTACGCGGTGTCAAGCGTTCGTGTTATCTAACCGTTTGGTCTAAAGTTTTAGAATCTTCTACGTTAAACTATAAATAAATAAATATTAGACAACATCACATACATTGCTCTGATCCTAAATTAAGTAGCTAAAGCACTTTTGTTATAGAAATCAGAAACAACGGCGGTACCACAACACCCAGACCCGAGCCAATATAGAAAAGTTCGTTTGACCCGACCGGGGATCGAACCCGGAACCTCAGAGATGGCGGCGCCATTTACTGTCCGGTGTGTTCGCCTCTCGGCTACGGAGGTCGTCAAACTGACGTAATTGATGATCGCCTAGAGTAGTGGTTAGCGCTCCGGACTACAATGCCCGGCGGTTGCGGGTTCGAATCCCGCAGGGGGTAAATGTTTGTGTGATGAACAAGCATTATCAAGTTTCACAAACATTCTTAACTCAACATAAGTAATAGATGTTTAAAAACGTTTTTAGGTATGTTTATCCGTTATCCTAGTCGCCATAATATCATCTTTGCTTAGTTTAGGGCTTGATAATTGATGTAATTGTCTTTTTTAATTAGGTTTTAAAATTATTTTGCTTAACTAAAAAAAAGACTGCAAAAGTTAATGACACGCCTGACTGATTGAACCGAGCCTATTTTACTGCCTTAGGGAGGCTGCGTAAAAAATACGGGCTCGTATGTAAATTTGACATCAAAAATTGAGATTGGCAATTTTTCTTCATCTTTACGATGTACTGACGAGACTCCAGACGAACAAAATGAATGTAAAAACGTCTCTCAAGCAAAGAAATATGCGCAAGATAACTTGGCCTAAAAATGTTTCTTATCTTTGATGAACTTACTACTATTAAATTTCGACTTATTATTATCATTGTCTCGTCAACCTATGTCCACTGCTGGACGTAAGCCTCCTCCAAAGAGCGCCAAAGCGCACGATCTCCCGCCCTTTGCATCCAGTCGCTGCCAGCTGTCTTCTTCAGGTCATCGGTCCATCTAGCCGGGGGGCGTCCTACACTAAGTTTGCCTACCTACAATACGTTAGGCAAACGTAGTGTAGGACAGCTACTTTTAATATTATTTATTTATTTATATTTCTAGTTAAAGAAAAAATATAGTAAAATATACACAAAACAAGTTTTTTATGTACATTATCAATGGTACCAGACAGGATCGAATCAAATGCTTTATCAAACAGATTAGTACGTGTTTCGCAGTGAGGCATTTTGACGGTGAAAGAACTAAACTATACTATTACGAGTTCAACACAGAATCGAAATCGTTAATCTATGCTCCTCGACTACTTCTATAAAAGTACCCAGTTAAAAACCAGCAAAAAATATAGCAGTCATTAGTCTTTAAATTTTGAAACGATAATTAAATGCAGGCGGAGTGAGCACGGACGGCAGGCGCCCTGGCGGCTAGCCAGAACTACTGCTTATGAGTCAACCAGGTGCCCAAGCCTAGATTAGCACAGAATGGTTCCGTATTTAAGTACCGGTAAGCGCAGCGTGGGACGTCCACCCGCAAGGTGGACAGGCGACCCTGTAAAGGTTGCAGGAAGCCGCTGCATGAGCCCAGTGCGGATTGTTGAAGGGCAGTTATTTGTAAGGCCAGTGACGGAACCTTACTGTTAGATGTAATCAAGACTTAAGTCCTCTGGCCAGGCTTAACGACCAGTATCAAGCGATTTCAGCCGGGACCAACTTTTAACGTGCTTCCGAATCACGAAGATGCGAGATAAATGTCACTAAATATGGTTTGAATGAAAGATAATGTATTCAAAAAGAGTTTAATACACTATCTTTAGTTTGAATCGTCACCAATTCACTCACAACCGCGGCGTTGGTACTTGGTTGCTTAATTTTAACTTAGTAATCGATACCAAATCCCTGCCGCCATTGGCTACGAGCACTTCAAATAAAAAAAAAACAGATGAAAGGTCAAAAATTAGCATGGATCCCTTGTCAGATGGCTATTGCTCCAGACTTGCCTTGCCACATAGAATCCTGGTCAAGCGTACCCCGATTTGGACTGGGAGGAAGTAGATTTTGCAATTTTGAGGTTTTGAGATTTATATACTGGTCCAGAAGGCATATTTAAAAGTATTTCGTTTGTTCGAACGTTTTAACCTATCAAATTAAAATGACCATTCACTTGTATCAAACCTTTGACAATTTATGAACAATTGAAAACGGTCTTTTGTACACGGCTGGTTTGAGAGAGAGGACCTTATTTAATATTAAGTCCAGCCGACCGATCTTAAAGCACCTAATTCTGTGAGCTAATTCAGAATCTGAAAATTTACTAATTGCGAAAATCAATTAAGGAATTCGTTAACTAGCTTAAGAGTTCTACGAGAAATTAAAGTACCTAGGCACTCGTAAATTAGTTCGTCTGCATTTTTATGAGTACCTTTATTGAATATAAATCTGTGTCATTACATTTTAATTTAATTTCATGCTTTTTTAAAGCAATGAAAAGCTAAACGATAGATTAGAAGCATTTGACGACCTCCATAGCCGAGAGGTAACCACGCTGACTTTGCTGACGCATCGCTGAGGTCCCAATCCGATTCCAGCCCCTCTAGCATGAGCAACAAAACACGATACGATATAGCGATTTATCGCATATTATTTGTCAAAATATCAACTTTTATCGAAAAGTCGAGCATGACCGTGGTATCGCGTCGCCGGCACGGACATGCTCACTGTTTTGATAAAAGTTCAAGATGGCGGTTATGTTGCCATATTTTTAAAGTTGGGTGTCGATAAATCGCTATATCATTCGTGTTTTGTTGCTTATGCTAGAGGGGCTGGTCGGGTAAATGTAGAAAATGATTTTATATATTTTGTCCCGGGTCTGGGTGTGCTCGTACGGTTGTTGTTTCTTTTCCATAACACACGTGCCTTAATACTCACCTTAGAATCTGAAAAATGTACTGTGAGGTTGTCCTATTTTTATTAACGATTTAAAACGGAAAGCGTCAGAAAATTGCAATAAAACCCTACAAATAAACAACTTCTCAGAATCAATTGCACGTGAACTGTACATTTTTCACAGCCAGAGGGCGCGGTGGAGCGTGCTGCGATGACATACCCGTTTTCCTCCGAAAGACTTTCATCAACAAAACGGTAGCGGCTGGATTTGCCGTTGATACGCCACGACACGATCTCGATACGACTAAAGAATTGCTTTAGGTTTACAAGGACCCTAGATCTACATATTAATAAATACTGAAAATAATATGCTCCAGACCCACCAGTCATAGTTTTAAATTTGGCACGAGATATTGTAACTATGATCTTTAGATTTGCCCAGACTCTAGCGACTGCGAGAGGTATCCCATTTTATATTTAGAGTCTTTGTGAACGAGCCCTCTCTGTGCCGTTTTATAGGGTTTCTATCCACCTATGTACAACAGTGGACACAGTATCAAAGGCGAGATGAGATAAATACGGCGAGTCTCATATTTATTGGCAGTCTATAAAAATATACGTTCAAGTGTTATTTATCTTCAAGCTTTTATAAATTCAGTGCTACATAGGGTTTCCGCCAACGTCCTCTACGTTGGAGGAGCTGTGTTGTCATTAATTTGTTTCAAACACAGCTAACCTGCTCTCTGTTTGGAGGAAGCCCTCCTGTACTCAGATCCACGTGGGGAAATGCCGTTGTAGTGATGGATGCCACCCACTTGGATTCGATTAAACGTCCCGTCAATTTATTTAAGCCTTTGACTGCCACAAAACTAGGTAGACACAATAGTTAATCCATTGTTTGGTTGACTTGGATTGGCGCTCAATGTGTTAAGCAAGTAAAGTCTTGGTCGTGAACAATCTGGCATTACCAAAAACTATAAAGTTAAGATATTCATTTGCTAAATATTTTATTTAGTTGTTGTATTATAAAAATCTACCATAAAAACTGGTTACCGAGGGAAACATTTATCACTTTAAGGAGCACTGAATGTGATAAAATGTCCGAAGTTACTGGCATCAATCGTACCGTGTAAACCGACCGTATCTCGCGATGTGAATCGCGAAATTGTATATTTCACGCTCAATTATCCGCTGGGGCTCGTCACAGAGATCATTAATTCGGGTCCAGAAAAAAATTGTCAAATGCAAATTGGGAACTGGGCCGGTACTAGGGGTGGTTTTGTGGGCCCTTATTAAATTAAAATTCATCACACAAAAACAAAAAATAGAAAAAAAACAATGGACAGTGTAATAATGAAGGTAAGATGAAACGAGGCTGTTGTAGTTAGGCTTCGTAATAGAGTCGCTAACTGTTAGAAAGAAATACTAAACAATACTTTAGCTTGAGTGATATTGGACAACATCACATACATTGCTCTGATCCTAAGGTAAGTAGCTAAAGCACTTGTGTTATAGAAATCAGAAACAACGACGGTACCACAACACCCAGACCCGAGCCAATATAGAAAAGTTCGTTTTCTACATTGACCCGCCCAGGGATCGAACCCGGAACCTCAGAGATGGCGGCGCCATTTAAAGTCCGGCGTGCTAGCCTCTCGGCTACGGAGGTCGTCGAACCTTAAGCTACATGAAACCAGTAAGAAAGCCTAACCCATACATGTGACACGTCAGCGTAGAAACTGTTATTAATATTCAAATTAAATTACTAGGCTAATATGCTGAGGGTCGTATAAGTCGCGAGGATGAGAGATGGGTCATTACGTTTTGCGAATGGAGGTCTGGCACAGGTAAGCGGAACATTGAAGCATGTTGGTACAGCAGTGGGAAAATGTAAATTGCCTCTTTGACCCGTATTTATAACGTGAATAAGTAATTCTTGTCCTCGTGGCGTGAATGCGTCAGTGCGATGGTCTATCTAGTTTATTTCAGCTTTACACCTAAATTAATCAAAGGCTTAGCTTAAAGTATACTGTATAACCTTTAGAAGAAACGATAGTGGATCTGAATGACCGAATGTGTAATAATGAGTAGAGAGAAATAGCTTTAAAAAGTTATGATTACAATTTTGTTGATTGCGATTAAAATCGAGTAATTTTGCAAAACACCAGCGTCATGGATCCCTGTATTATGAAAATCGATTGTGTTGCTATGATGAGAACAAACCTTGTTTTTTTAAATCTATTGCGTTGACACACCACGTGACCCCCCAGTGATGCCAGGGCCATAACCATTACGTAGTATTTAAATCCTCATTGGCCATAACCATGAGCTCTTAAAACAATCTCCAAGTTGTCAAATCTGTCAATTTTGGTACGTCATTTCATAGAAAAATTGACAGAAATGATAATGTTTGACAGATTAGTGATTGTTTTAACAGTTCATGGTTAGGGCCCTGAGTTCGTCCACATCAATATGCATTTATATTATTAATTGTATAGATACAATACAAAGAGTTTTGCAACCCAATAACATAAGATTAAAAAAAAAAATACAATTAACACGGTGGTATCTATAAAAGCAAACTCCTCCCAAAAACCTCCGTACAGGGGACTATTGGAGAAAGAAGGAGGAAACTATTTTTTTTAGTAATAACCGCAGCTATTGACAATACTTTAAATTAAATGTTAGATATTTGTTTACTGTGGCTTACGATCTAATCATATTTGTACGAGTAGGTATATGGTATTCTTTGAAACTGGGTTATAAAAGGAATTTTAGATTCTTTACGATCTACGCTGTCTGGTTTAAGTCAAAAACATCAAAGTGAAACTCTTTAGTAGGTTGGCCATAACACAAACTGTATTTGGCATAATGTTCAAAATACCGTGCGTTTCATAGACAGGCAAAGATTAATAAATTACAGAAATGGTAACGGTTTGAATTTTGTTATGTTTTGTAAAAACGGAGTTAAGTACCTACACACAAAAACTGAGTTTTTTTATTAGTTTAGTTATAACTTTTTCGTATTATTAGTTAAATAAGGTATTAAAATAGCTCTAGACTATAGGTCTAGTCAATTTATGTTAATAATGTCAAAATTAAAGCATTGTAATATTTCGTTAGGCCAAATTATATATAAATTATACTAATTTATACCACAGTCTACATGCCTCACCTTACTTTACCAATACAAATAAAAATAAGGCCAAAATCCAAACATTCACCAAAATAAACCCTAGGTTTGCGCGGATTGTCACGGAAAATAGTAACGTGAAACAATGACCTACATTACCTAGTTCATAGTTTTGCACCCAACTGTATATTTAACAAAATGGCAGTTGCTGTAACAAAGTGGCACTGACTGCGGGTCGCATTCCGGTGGACGAGACCAAATCTGCTGCCAAATTACTGTGCCAACTGTACATTGAGGGATTTTATTTTATTCTGCATGTAGGAAATATTTCACACGTATTTTTTTCACGTACATTTTTAAAAGTGAAGGAATAGAAAGCTGATGAAATGTATTGTGATAGACAAATAATGGTTTTATACTATGGTCGAAAATGGTCATGCATGGTTGAGGAGATATGATCATTGACTCACTTTTCAAAGAACGAACCAAAAAGTTTAAATACTTTTTGAAACTATTAGGTATAAAATTATATACCTACATTCAAAGAACGATAAGCCTGTTTTTATTCTATGTCCTAATAGGTACTCTTACCTCTAAAAATAAATGTTGTCTACGCCACATTAAAGCAGAACATTTACACGCTTAAAGCAAATGGACTTCACAAACAACTTTACGGTTAAACCTTTAATTATAAATAAATCCATTGCAACTAGTGATGTTGCTTGATAGGCCACCGTTGAAGATACTATCGATAAATTCATAGATTCGTTGGTAATTGTAGGAAATTGATTAGAACTATTTTGCTTTTGATAGATGGATTTATTATTAAACAATGTTCAAATTAATGTCTTAGTTACAAGTTACCACACAATCTGGTTATAATATTGGTTGTATCGCTAATTTTTTACTTTTGAACCATGACAGTTGGTGTGTTGCTTGTCAATAAAACACATCATTGAGTATCTACCGCCTACCTCGAAATATAACCAATGCCCGCCACTGAGCAGTGGACTCCAAACCTGATGATGATTTTATTATTATGTGCTATCCATACTATCGATAAAGCTTTTCATATCCTCACTGATTTATATGACTTGATCACGAAACACTGGTCCGATATCTGGCACAACTATCGATAACCGAGCTACAGACTGTTTCACATCACTAATTGCATCGGTTGTATGTTTGAAATGGCTGCGCACGCGCCTATGACCCCTCTGCCCTTAATTGGTCTTTGAAGATGGAATAATGGCAACATTATAGTGTTACGAGTATACATCGCAAAGTAGGCAATTAGAATTTTAGAACTACAAAGGAATAGTTTGTTTGACTTCTAAATAGGTATACTGATTGACAAAGAACGTAAGTGCAAGAGTATCTGTTTTTTATGTATATACAATGGATCTCCTGGTTTCTCTAGTCGCTTTTAGCCTGACTACTATTGGATTGTGACTTAGATTCTTGAAACAGACCTACAATTTGAGTGGTTGCCACTGGTCCTCCTATTCTTCCTTCAGTCCTTATGAAATCAGACTATTCGGAATCCGAATGGTAAAAGTAATATCTAAGTAATCCGAATTTCGGATTACTAAGTTATTACCCTTTTACCCTTTGGGTACTTCCGTACCCAAAGGGTAAAAGGGTAAATCAGATGCTGCATTACAAACTAACGCTACGACTTCAAATTGTTGTTTAATAGTATAAGCTGATCATTTAGGTTTTAAGTGGTCTATTCTTTTCCAGAACTGTATAATTATTGCTTGGATTGCTTAACTTTTGGTAATCAATACCAAAGTGCTGCCGCGATGCCGCCACTGAGCTATACGCACCAAGAAATCTATTAAATATAAGGAATTCCAATTTCATACCTTTACATATCACTAAAATGCCATTTTCCCTCTCACCAGCGGTTATACCCCTTAAAGAGTGGTCCCTTCGCGCCCTCTATTCAAAAAGGCGTTTTGTAGGGAAACTATTTATCATATTGCTCAAAGGAGGTATTTTGTATAACGTATAACGTACAGGTATATAATAGCAACGCGACAAAAAACATTTTGTTCGGATTAAGACGGTGCCAGAGATTTTTTTAGGGTTACCTTATAGTGCAACTTTTGGAAACATGTTTTGTATTTTTTTTTATTTTTTTTTAGCAATTCCATGCAAGGTTTAATTGAAGATAAATAACACTTGAAAAAAAAACAGCTTTGACAGCGAGAAAAAACACTTGAGGAATTTCATCTTGTCACGTGACGTCCTCGGTAGCTTAGTGGTCAAAGCACTCGCCCGGTATGCGATGGGACGTGGGTTCGAGTCCCACCTGAGGTCGATGATTTTTTTCAAGTGTTATTTATCTTCAACATGTGTTTTGAAAATCAAACATATTTACGGTTGAAAATGTTTGACGATTCTATTGGTGTTATGGCGACCTCCGTAGCCGAGAGGCGAGCAATGGCGCCGCCATCTCTGAGGTTCCGGGTTCGATCCCCGGTCGGGTCAATGAAAACGAACTTGTTTATATTGGCTCGGGTCTGGGTGTTGTGGTACCGTTGTTGTTTCTGATTTCTATAACGCTAGTACTTTAGCTACTTACCTTAGGTCAGAGCAAAGTATCTATGTGATGTTGTCCAAAAAAAAAATGGCGTGGAAATTCGCTTTGAAAGCAATGTTCGATTCTCCGTTTGGGTCAATGTAAAAAACGGATATTTCTATAATATTTCAGGTCTGGTTGATGTTGTACCTTCCTGATTTCTACACAAGGCTACTTATCTTAAGATCACAAGCTCAGTGCAATGTTTAATGTTGCCAATATTTTATTATTTTTAATGGAAGTTTAAATAATGTTTGTAATTATGTAGGTGTTTTAGTATTATGCCAGTTGTGGATCAAATTATTGGGAGAATTATTCCCTTTTTGGAATTTTCATAGACAAAAACACAAGGACTTAATTTATAAGCTCTAAACCGTGGTTAGTTTTTCTACGATTGCCAAAATATGTATATTTTCTGCCATTTATTTTCATAAGTTATTATTTCTATTAATACAAAGAAACACATGTAAACTGTATCTGATGAGTCCAATTCGCACGGTGCGTCTGACAGGCGACATCATAACTTACCAGCACTGCGGCCAATGGCCACTCGCGACCACTTATGGTGGACCATTTTAGGGCTATGCAAATAAGTGGGGTGGGAATCAGCGTTCCGTATTGCACAATTGTGAAATACATTTTGAGTAGGGCGTCCACAAGGTGGATGACCTGGTAAAGGTTACATGCAGGCCGCTTTCGAGCAGCTTTTTGGTTCAGCAGTGGACGTCCTATGACTGAAATGATGGTAATGATAAAATACCCTTTTTAGGGTTCCGTACGCAAAGGGTAAAACGGAACCATATTACTAAGGCTCCGCTGTCCGTCTGTCTGTATGTCTGTATGTCCGTCTGTCCGTCTGTCCGTCTGTCCGTCTGTCCGTCTGTCCGTCTGTCCGTCTGTCCGTCTGTCCGTCTGTCCGTCTGTCCGTCTGTCCGTCTGTCCGTCTGTCCGTCTGTCCGTCTGTCCGTCTGTCCGTCTGTCCGTCTGTCCGTCTGTCCGTCTGTCCGTCTGTCCGTCTGTCCGTCTGTCCGTCTGTCCGTCTGTCCGTCTGTCCGTCTGTCCGTCTGTCCGTCTGTCCGTCTGTCCGTCTGTCCGTCTGTCCGTCTGTCCGTCTGTCCGTCTGTCCGTCTGTCCGTCTGTCCGTCTGTCCGTCTGTCCGTCTGTCCGTCTGTCCGTCTGTCCGTCTGTCCGTCTGTCCGTCTGTCCGTCTGTCCGTCTGTCCGTCTGTCCGTCTGTCCGTCTGTCCGTCTGTCCGTCTGTCCGTCTGTCCGTCTGTCCGTCTGTCCGTCTGTCCGTCTGTCCGTCTGTCCGTCTGTCCGTCTGTCCGTCTGTCCGTCTGTCCGTCTGTCCGTCTGTCCGTCTGTCCGTCTGTCCGTCTGTCCGTCTGTCCGTCTGTCCGTCTGTCCGTCTGTCCGTCTGTCCGTCTGTCACCAGGCATAGCTGTTCATGTATCTCATGAACCGTGATAGTTAGACAGTTGACATTTTCACAGATGATCTATTTCTGTTGCCGCTATAACAAAAAATACTAAAAAAACAGAATACAATAAATAATTAAGGGGGCTCCCATACAACAAACGTGTTTGTTTGCCATTTTTATAGTAAATGGTACGGAACCCTTCTTGCGCGAGTCTGACTCGCACTTGGCCGGTTTAATTTTTATTTAATGCGTGGAGAGAAGAGAGCTACAACAATGGTAATAATAGCGATTGGAGGGTCTTCGCTACGTGGAGCGGACGACCGCACAGGACAGCCCAAATGCGGTTCTGTTTCTGGAGGAGGCCTGTGGGCTAGTTTGCCACTAAACCTTCAGAGTCATCATCGTCACAAACATGTACGAAGTAATATATAAGTCAATGCAAACATGCGAACAAATAGTTCATTCTAAATTAATCCGATCCGAGAATTCAACCACGGCCATGAAAGCCACTTACCGGCAAGCGCAGTGTGAGTATTGACTAAATAATGTTATCAACTACTTATAAAATTTTACATGCCAAACAATGGCAATTCATCTTATTGTACCGTGTCTCTAAGTAAATCAATGATTTGATTTGATTTGATTTGAGACGTCCACCAAAAAGGTGGACAGACGACCTGTGTAAAGGATGCAGGAAGCCCCTGGATGCAGGCCGCTTCCAACCAGCCGATCTGGATCTGGACTTCCTGTGGCTGAAATGATGATGATGAGAAATTGAGAATTCAACCTAGAACCCTTTACTTTCAAGGCGCAACACAGCGATACGAAGCAAGTCTCGTCGTCGATGCAAGCGCTTATCCCTACTAGGTTGAAACGGGGGTGAAAATTGGAATGTATGATGCATTGAATTTTAACCGTACAAAATCGTAATACTAAAACATTTGTACAATTTACCAATGGAATCCAGCAAAGCGCTCGAAAGATTTTCACATCCAATTCTCAATTTGAACAATCCATCTTGATCGTTGGCACGCGGTGCGTTTTTGCTCTACTTTTTATAGTGGGACTAATCTATCTTGATCCTTGCAGCAGCGTGAATAGCACCTGTGGATTTATTGAGCAAATTAATTGCATTCTGATCTCAATCCATGAGGTGTTAAAGTTGGTTTAGGGATTCAATTGGCAGTAATTTCAAATGACAATGCAAATATTTTGTGCTAAGTCCTAAAATAGGTTGTAATTCTTCTCTAAACAATTGCTTATTGATGCAAACGTTAATTCTTTCTAATGACATATTTAATTTAAGTAGTATGACATTTTATATTGTATTTTGTTTATTGTTATTTTATTATTAATATTTGCACGCCTGGATACATGCACAAATGATGCTTTTAAGTTCTGCATTATAAAATTGCATTATTTATGATGTATTCTTGCAAATAAACGATTGAGTTTGATAGCTAGCTTTCGTCTGAAGATCATTCTACAACAGACATCAAATTGTAAAAAAGGAAAAGACTGACTTATACGCTATTAAGATAACAAGACTTATTATATATATTATATATTTTTGAATTCCAGGAAGTTGGAAGAGCTAGAATCGCCTTCTAAAAGGAATTTACCCAATAAAATAGAACCATTTCACAAGTTTAGGTATACGAGTATTCAGATAACAATTCGTCTTTGTACGTGGGTAAGAAATCGAGGGTAAAGTGCGATAACACATCTGCGATCTCATAACGCTAATGCAAGCCCCTCAAAAACTGGCCACCCCCTATAAAGCAATCCAGGGGATTACCCGAGACGTTTACGATGCAATAAATTGTGCATCCCCCCGTTTAGGCGCTGCATTACCTGCATTTCCCCCGTGTAGTATCGCCGATTTAGTTTTATGTATCTACCCGCGTAGTTTCACCAGCAGTCTGGATTTATACGGATAATACTCTTCTATTTTTACTAAATAAAACCAAAATCAGGTACATAATTGGTTTTTGTTGCTTTTTTAGGGTTCCGTACCCAAAGAGTAATACGGGACCCTATTACTAAGGCTCCGCTGTCCGTCTGTCTGTCTGTCTGTCTGTCCGTCTGTCACCAGGCTGTATCTCATGAATCGTTATAGTTAGAGAGTTTTCTCAGATGATGTATTTCTGTAGAAGCTATAAAAACAAATACTAAAAAACAGAATACAATAAATATTTAAGGGGGCTCCCATACAACAAACGTGTTTTTTTGCCGTTTTTATAGATAATGGAACGGACCCTTGATGCGCGAGTCCGACTCGCACTTGGCCGGTTCTTTTGGCTAGCTAACTAAGAGATAGTTTTAGGGAAGGTTAACAAAATCTTTTATTAATATAATTTGTCAAATTCTACAAAACCAAAAATACATTTAGTAACGCTATCTAATTGCATAATACTTCTACAGCTGGACCAAAAGAAAGATTATCTTATCGCCCGAAGATCAGGACAGCTGACCACATCATAGAGAAAGGTAAATTATTTACATTTGTCTATGCTCTACATAAAAAGAGACAAGGCGAAGAAGAAGAATTGCGTATTTTTGCGTAATGAAAATGAAAATGTTTTATTAGATAAATAAACTTCGTTTACAACACATTTTGGTAACCTTCCTTTAAAGTATAAAATACCTGTAGTAGGAGGTTACTGATCTTCCGTTCCGCTCGTAATGTTTTAATATTTATATTACCAACAAAAAATACAATGTATTATTTCTATTTATCCCGATTTTTTAAATTCCTACTTAATAAAACTGGTAACCCTACTGCTCCCACCTGATGTTTGGCATGCACCATAAAATTTACCTAGTTTGATAAACCAAGTTAGGCAATTTTAAATGCTTGTCTTTGGTGGATGTACCTAGTGGTCTGTATTTTATTACCATAACCGGAAATATTTCATTTTCAAATATCTTTAGAACTAAAGATAGGTATTTTTAGATTAAATATTCTGTAAGTTTGTAGATGAAGATTTTGTAAAATATTTCCACGAGAACACAAAAACGAGATAAAAATCGGAACTTGTTCAACAGTTCCACAAGAAAATTATCACATTATAATCTTAGTAACATTATGAAACGTTCCTGTTGGTTCTCCCTGAATAGTCTACTGTCTACTCGACTCCTAGCCATGCCAAAACTACTTACATTCTGCAGGAAGTTATAAGCTATAATTACAGCAGTTATACTTACGCCATTGCAACATAATTCACAGTTTATCAGCCCCTCATTTTCCGTTTTTGAAAGTTATTGCATTTAAATTGTTATGAACGAGGCTGATTGTCGATTTTACCCTTTTTGAGTATTTAAACTGTGATTAATAGCTTACGCAATCAGATAATATTACGGTGTGTTATTTGGGTATGTGGCCATGTTTTTAATAAACAGATGATCTGCCTGATGAAACTTTATTGCAGTTCTGCGTTTTATGGAGAAATTCATTTTAATTTATTGTGTTTGGGAAATGATCTTATAATACGGTCAATACTTTCAAATTAATTTCATAAATGATTAAAACTGAAGATCAGGTTCAGACAGCAACATAAAGTCTAAACTATTAGCATAGATATGGCAGATGGCAGAGAGATATACAAAACTATTAGTAAAGCAGCTTATCTAGTGTTTTTTTAGTTATTCTGAGCCCCTGAGGTAAAGTCTAATCTACTATCTATGGCTAAATACACCAAATTCCTATACACCAAACACAAAAACGATATAATCAATAATTTATCCGCTAGGACTTGAACCCGAAACTCTGAGAGTAGTTTGGTAAAGCCTTGAAAAGAGGGTGTTAAAAATATTTTTCACGCCATCTATAAAGTAGTTTAAGCACTATTGTGCTGATTAAATTCATTTGCTGCTGTGCTTTTGTGTGCACTTAATAATACACTACTACACTACTAGATGGTGCTTTATACCATTTTTTTATTAGAAGCGATTTTCATAACTAGATATTTTCTAAATAAATATGAATTAGATAAATACTTATACACTTTTGTTTAATTCCAGGTTTCATAATGTTTTTGTTATTACAAGTAAAACTCATCAAAGAAACAAAACCGAATAAAACTAATAACACTAAACGCATGTGCGTGAATGTTTAAAAAAAGTTATACACAAACAACATGGTGGATCAGCTGTTTTCATTTTTCTCTGACGGAAATTTGTTTTCGTAAAACGGTGTATTGTTATGGTTTCATAGCCATGTGTGAATTAAAATGGGTTCTATCGCATCGGTGCTGCAATGGCATTGTCAGACATGCGGCCAAATCAACCCTACAGAGAGTGTAAAGTGTTTAAAATGTGGAACCAAAAGGGTGTCTTGTCATGACAAAGAAAGTTCTAAAGGATATTGCAGAGGAGATTCTTCACCTGACTACACGAGTCGCACAGGAAAAAGTGACGGAACTACCCCTGGCTCAGAACCGATCGTCATACCAACTGAAAACAACTTTAATAGGTAAGTTTTTGTGCCCCATCAATTCATTGTAACTTCTGTCATTTTTCTAATATCGATTTTTCCCGAGTTGTATTTAGGTTATTATTTCTATTGTATTTCATTGTTGCCTGGTCACATACGAAGTTCATTATCAGAATTAACGTGTGACACAGTTTTTCTTGTGGGTGTATGTCAGTAATGTGGTGAAATGTGACTTGTCATACAATGAGCCCAGGTAGGTGTAGTCACCATTGTTCTGCTGATACTTTTAAATGTATTGGAAAAGGTAATTTTACACAATTTTCTAGGGCAAAGAAAGTATATTGTTTGGGAAGTCATAAGTGAGGTGTAGTGTAAAATTTTAAGTACAGGTAAAAGTTTAATTTCTATAATAATATCCTTATTCTTTTAGTCTGATATTGTGGATGTTTTGTGCTAAGTTAGTTGTGTGTGATTGTGAATAATTAATGTATTCAATAGATTTTATTAAACCTGCATGTGAGTAAATGAATAATGCAGTATTCTGACAAGTTGATAGTATATTTGCTTTTTTTATTGCTGCATTCATTCATGAGTTCTAAGAAATTGTTTGTTCAGACTCGTAACAATGAAATCCCTACTGTGTCAAGGATAGTAAATTTTGAATTCTTCCCTGGTGTGCACATAGTAACACAACAAAATTGAATCACATTCACAACCAATATATTAATACAACATGTAATCCTAAATACATAAGAAATCATGAGGGATTATCCAGTTGCTCAAATACAACATCTGTTTCATAAGTTCTTCTAAGAAATTGTTGCTTCAGACTCATAACAATGAAATCCCTACTGTGTCAAGGATAGTTAATTTCGAGTTCTTCCCTGGTGTGCACATAGCAACACAACAAAATTGAATCACATCCACAATCAATATATTAATACAACATGTAATCCTAAATACATAAGAAGTCATGAGGGATTATCCAGTTGCTTGAATACATCTGTTACTTTTCTCAGCCTTTTGAAGTTCACTGCTGGACGTAAGTCTCGCACAAAGACTGGTAAAGAGCTGGTATCACCTGCTTTGTGATCCAGCCGAGGTTGTTGATCCATTGATCTGAAGGATGTCCTACACTATGATTGCTATTGGAGTGTCCAATTGTTAAAATAAAGATTTTTGACAACCATGTACAGGGTCCACCCTGTAACAGTAAAAAAGAACAGGTACTATTAATTAATTAGGTGCCTTAATATTTTTTCTGCGGTTTAAATTGGTACTACATTTTAGTTGTATTATTTATTTTCGTTTTAATTAATGGCTTGCCCTCTTTTTCTTCACTCAGAAAGCACTATGTGATCTGTTAAATTACACAAACCTTTCTTAATAATCAAAACATTTATTAGTAACTAGGATGGTGTCCTGCCCGGAATAGCAGCTTTACATTAAATCCGATATGACCATCCGACAGCAGCGCCACTTACCTTGTCCAATTGTGTTTTCAAACTATCTATGAACCCATTAAAATGTACACACAAAATTTCAACCAAATCGATCCAGCTGTTTAGGAGAAGTTAGGTGACAAACACACATACAAAAGAAGTAATATGACGACCGTCTGGTGTAGTGGTTCGCGCTCCGGACTACAGTGTCTGGCGGTTGCGGGTTCGAATCCCGCGAGGGGCAAATGTTAGTGTGATGAGCACGAGCATTTGCACCAAGTCATGGATGTTTATTAACGTATTTAAGTATGTTTATCCGTTATCTAGTCGCCATAGCACAAGCTTTGCTTAGTTTGGGGCTGGATAATTGGTGTGATTGTGGAAACAATTTATTTATTTATATATTTATATTTAATATATAAAGATAACTATCAAAATCCTTACATTGGTTTAGTTTAACCTTTATATATAGACAGAGCTTTATGATGGATTAAAGTAGGGAAGGGCTTTAAATTTAAATAAGTAATGATATGTTATTAAGGTAATCTTGGAAAATTTTACTATAGATTTATACTGGGTGATTTACAATTAAAATAAAAATTCTAGATTAAATTATAGATGGTTTTTATTTTAATAGAATAACTTCTCAATCCTAAAAAAATCATTACTGTATACTAGTACACTTTAATGCAAACAGACACAATACACACATAAAAGAAGACTATACATGTTACAATAATAAGTATTTTCAATTCTTTATTATTTTATTTTAAATCACCTACTAAGAAGCATGTATCCAATTACAAATCATCCTTAATTAATAGCTAACCCAATAGCCAATCGTGTCAATAGGCGTGTACGTGCTACGCAATGCACACACGCAGCTTAAATCAAAAAGAATTGACGAGTACTCTTATTCATAGAGAGCACGATCCAATGGCCGAGGCTATGGCTAGGCTAAGTTCAGCCCACCGCACAGCGCGGCGCAATCTGGGCGATAATCATTGTTTAGTTCGTTCCTGTATCACGCGGTCATCTGGAGGATATACAAGAGTAGTCTAAACAGTTTGGTACGGGTGACTCTACTACTTTCGTAGGTATTTCATACGAAATGTATCAAATCACGCCGATCTCGCCGCGGCGTCTTTGTATATCTCGCCGCATTGCACATCGCCTCTTCCTATATGTCATTTTGTATAAAATTCTGAGAGAAGGGTCCATTTTGCCTAGGTGGGTTAGGGCAGCCAAGGGCGGATTCAGCCTCCAAGTCAGGGGAGGCGGGGGTGTCACATAGTCTAGGTCCAGTCAGTACGGACAGCAATTACTCTAGCTCCCTATGTCTTAGTCAAGCAGTATGCTAGAGGCTGTGGCCAATGACGAAACCCTTGGCTCCATTTCGC
Organism: Anania fuscalis; assembly: GCA_950371115.1. Lineage (NCBI taxonomy): Eukaryota > Metazoa > Arthropoda > Insecta > Lepidoptera > Crambidae > Anania > Anania fuscalis. Next base: position 13,275,756 of record OX493344.1, read on the forward strand.
TTAAGGCACCGGAGGGCACCCTGAGTTTTTAGTGGGTAGGCTGGCACCTTCTGAGCCCGGAGTCCCACACGCCCCTCCAGCCATTCCCCCGTAGTTGGAGGATAGTGCGTTAACGCATTTCCTCACGCTCCCTATGCCTTATCCCCTATGCCTCCCGTGCTTCACCATTTCAATGCACATTCTCTTGTTCACAGTAGATGGTCTTGCGTTGGTTCGGCGCCGGACGCGAGTCGCGCGTGGCGCTGCGGCTGCGGCCTTCGGAACGTTTCGGCCGCATGGCGCTGTGCTGCGTGTGACGCTCTCGCGCCGCACGCGCCCGTCTACAGGTGACTATAGTTTAGCGCAAGATGCAAGACTCCATACTTTGCTTATTTTATAAGTAACTAAATGTGTTAGCATGTACTGTCAACGTGTGCATATCTGTTAGTTAGAGCCGAGGCCAATTCTATCGAATTGTATGGAAAGAAAATTTTACCTGTAATAATACGCGAGATTCAATCGACGCCTATAAACTGTATTTTGCTATTTACATCACTAAAGTAAATATATGTTGTTTATTTGTACAAAAAATACACCGAGTCCCTACTAGCAACTGCTATAAGGCGCCATTATGGTATTTAAAAAACACGTAGCATTGTGTGCTCTTTTTAAATTCGTATATTTGTGTAACTCTCTGATGAGGGGAAGGTCTCTTTTATGTCTTCCGTAAATCCTTAGTGCGTCAGTTAAAATAATAACACCATCGTTTCTTTAGGCATCCCCACTCGGCTTTGTGTAACTATTAAACTTATAAATGTTCCTATTTCTATTTGCAGGCTGTCTGATGATGAGGATCAATCTTCAGGGATGACGGACAAAGATAAGTCTGCCAAAGGTAAGCTATTACGCCTCCACTTCGAACAAAAGATTTGAAACACCTGATCTAACTTTCATCATTGTTCTTTCCAGACAACACTATGATAAGGTCCAACACCCTAGCAGTCCCATCGTATAAGCCCAGTTCAAGCTACTCAGACGGTCGCCGCCTCAACTTAGATCTGCAGTCCCTACGACTATCCCCAACGCAGCTGACCGATCACGCCCACGGAGTAACCAGGTCCCTATCACACGGTTCCGTGATCAACTCCCAACAGAAATGGTGGAAAGTTGACGAAACCAGAGGAACAATAAACAGACCGACAAGTTTGATGGTCTCGGAAAGATACGGGTACAACACCCAGTGTAATCCTCGGGAGTCGTTTTTGAGGAGTCTCCACACAGTCACTAGAAGACCTAAGAAGTGCAGTGAGAGCAAATCGAATTGGGAGCTAAATTATGTGAAAGAATACCAGAGGGAACAAAGCAGAGCGTTACATTTGAAGAAGTGGGCGTGCTCTAAGTGTACATTAGAAAATTCTGGCATCAGGACCCATTGCGAGGCTTGTCTCTCGCCGAGAATATCTCCGTTGTCGCGGTTACCTAATGCTAGAGGATTGAGTGTCACAACTTTGGGCAGACATGAGACTTTGTCCGGTAGAGACGGTGCGACATCTCTGCCTACTTCAGGAGGAGTCATGATAACAGTTCCTGATTGGCCTCAGACTGGAAGCACAACTTTAGGATCATTCCGACGGTCGATTAGCGCTCAGAATTCTCCAGAAATCCGCCCAACGTACCGCCGGTCTTTCTCTGAGCAGACTAACGCGGAAAGACCAGTCGGGAAAGTCATATCGAGTAGACGAAGCTTGAATGATTACCAGAAGTCTTTAGCTAGCTACTGTGGAAGCCTGACTCGGGATGGAAAGGATTTAGAGAAGAAAATAGACGAAAACAGCGTTGAGATCGACAAAGAATGCAGCTGGGATACTAACGCCGAAGGGGTCATATACGCTTTGCCGAACAAAGGAAAATACAAAGATCTGAACTTACAATTGCAAGTTAATAATAACGGGACTAGGTACTCTTATGTTTCAGTTCAAGATACGAAAAACGTCATGAGTAATTCGCAGAATGAGGCGTTGTATTCCAACGATATAGGGGACGGTGATTATGCTAGGATAGATGAGCTGCTTGGGGCGGAGAATTGCATTTCTCCGGTAACAGAATCGGTCGGTGCGAGCAATATTAGGACATCGCACATCGGCGCAGTGAAGGATACGAGTGTGAAAATCCCTTACAATATGCTCCCGTCTGTAGGAAAAGTGTCGCATAATCAGCGGGAGCCGCCAAAAGTGCCTTCGTCACAATCACAGCAACAATCCTCGTAAGTTTTATTTAAATAATATTTTTACCGTGATAATAAGTCATATTTTAGTTATTTACAGTCATAAACTGAAATTTCACATAAACAATGTTACAAATTATTCGATATTTTCGTATAAAGTTGCATACCCACATCATAATCTCATAGTAACCGAACAGTTAATAGCACCGAGTTGTAGTTTTGTCCTCATATCTACAAGGCTATAGGTCTTCAATCCCGAGCTTGATGTTTTTAAATAACCATTTAAAGTATTAGGTAGGGATCAAATTAAACATGTGTACTTGATCAAGCGGTATATTCCAAACTGAACTTAATAATTAAACAATGTAACTTTTATAGTAAAACACAGTGCTACTTCACATTACATTAGTATTTAATATTGGCATCGATACGCCATCGAGTATTTTCCGATGTTTCTTATACGGGATGTTATGTAAATAGAAAATTAATATTTAATTTCTGACTTCACCATACTATTTATATGCATTTGTAGTTTCAGCTTGATACCATTTAACTAACACCCTGTATTTATATCTGACATCCACACACGCTTGAATAAGTATAGTAGATATACAGTCTATAAAGGGTTTGATATTAACTTTAGTTTAAGTACATAAATAATTGTATAGACCGGTCTTAGTAGCGAAAGTCAAACTACTAAAGACCTCAGTTCTGCATTTTAATTTAATTAGCTTGTCTTAATTAAGTACGTAGCCTGACAAGGGTTTTCCCATGGCTAATATCTCGTCATCACAATGTTGGGAATTACCATTCTTGATAATGAATTAGTATTCACTCACTAATGTTCGTACTTTAGACAAACATACAGCAAGCATAGTGGCAGTAGTATATTTTATAGTTTGTGACAAGCTTTTTAAGAAATTACTTGTATAGCACAAATGTATTAAGTTAAATGGGTTTATAAGTGTCCTCACGTGCTTTGGTGGAAGCGTGCAAAGAATTGCTGTGACGCAGGTTTGTTTTCTGTCGAGTGTCAATTGACCAATGATAGAAACATAGAAAACGTAATAAAATTATTCCGCCTATACCACGTTTATCTGTTTAGTTTTCATTATGTAAGTAGTGGTAAAGGATATTAAGTAAAAGATTATTTTAACGACAGGTGCATGGACTTGCAACCTGCATAGCATCGCAAGTCAAATGTATTTCCTGTAATAACGGCTGTCAAAGACTAAATTAGCTTCTTCTTATCAGCCGATATGTAGTCCCGAAGCGGTGGTTGGGCTATGCTATATTTTTAACTATTATGATTATAGACTATCCATAAATTACTTGCCATGCCAAATGTCGACATTAATTAGACCCTCATGTTATGCTTTTTTCCTCATATCTTTAACACGCACTGTCACGTGTGACTTGACCCCATGGGGAGCCATGACCGAGACATATTATTATATGTTGACGACCCCGATTTTTGGGACGTGTAACAGTGCCCCGATAAGGTCCTATTGGTACCGATTATAAATTACGTCACGTGAAATGTGGACAATTTGGACCCCCCTCCCCCTTATCTATACCTTAACACGCAATGACACCGAGTGCCATGACCTCCCCCGCCCCCATAACCGAGACGTTAAATGAAGGTAACCCCCAACCAATGAAGAGTATCGCGTCGACGACGCTCCATTGAAGATTCCTTTAAGCCTAGTATCCACTATGTTCGCGAACTTCTTGGGCCCGGCGCTCCTGCAACTGCTTTAATGCATACGGATCGCGCTCCCCTTTGTGTTCGACCAAAAACCGCCACCGATTGGAGCCCACTATGTGAAGCAGTTGCAAGAGCGCGGAGCGCAAGAGTTTCGCGAACATAGTGGCTACATGGCTTTACAGCCGCGATATGTAGACTACCCCCGACCAATGAACAGTATCATACCTATGTGTAGATGATCCATCGATGTTTCCTTACAGCCGCGAGAACCGTATGTGGCAATGCAACGAGTGTTGGTTCGCTTACAATGCGTGGTGGGCGCGCGCGTGCGACGTGTGTCGCAGCGGTCGTCCCGCGCACGCGGCCGTGACGCTGGCCGCGCGCGATACTCCTGCGCTGGCCGGCCATAGCATGGTTATGAATACGCCTACGCATAATAGGTGAGTTCATAACACATATTATATAAGGTGTACAAAAGAATAGAGCTAGGAAAAAGCTGAATTAATTAAGTTAAATTGCTGAAAATCTGCGTCGTGATATGTCGCTGGCTGTCACGCCAAATGCTGAGCGGGGGGCCTTTTTGACACTTTTCTATTCTTGTTATGTGTTTCTTTTTCATTCTAGGTTGTTTCTTGTGTCAAATAAATCATTTTCTATTCTACTCTGACACAAATGCCATAGAAGTTACTAAGTTGTTTTTTTGTCAGTGATGAACTTTGAATTTAAATAAAAATACTAAAACTATTTATTCCTATACCAGTTCCAGAACAACCAACACTCCATCGGAAGCCAGTGGCAGTAAGGAGCCCAACCGCATCGAACCCAAGAAACTGACTGTCCCCATAGCGTCGCTGGACCACGATTTGAACAGCGATGAGCTGCTGTTTGCTGTTGGTGAGTTAAATAACTTGTCTTTGGGAAGTTAAAAATAAGGTTTTTTTGTGTGGATTAGATACAGTGCCGGCTGTCACCAGTGTACATACCAGATCACTATTGTAGTATACTCGGTAAACGATACCCAGAAAGTCAAAAGGCGCGATTTGACGACATTAAAAATTGGACGGGCCTCTTCATGATTTCTCATATTGTTCTCCAAATTTCAGTAGAATATGATGCCGGTTGTGTAAGGTGCCTTTAAGAGTCGAGATTCCCGGTTCTTTTTATTTAGAAAATAAACTCTTTAAACCCCTTATAAATGTTAATTTCCTTTAAAAGTAAAAACAGCGAGCATGACCGTGACTTCACCGGCACGGACATGCTCGGTGTTTCGATAAAAGTTTAAGATGTCGGCTATTTAAATCATATTTTGCCAGTTGGGTGTCGATAAATCGTCGACATATCGTATTTTGTTGGTCATGCCAGGGGGGCTGACGCGATCGAATTGTTTTCAAGTGTTATAACATCTATAAGTCATCGATTCACCAGTGGTCGTCCTACAGCTAAAATGATGACGATGATGATGATGATTGATATCTCCCAGAGTCGAACCCCGTACCCTTGCCGTTGCCAGCGGCAGGCGCGGCTACTTGGTCATGCGCGCGCTGTACGCTCGTGAACGATGCTGAGGCCGCCGCGTGCGCAGCGTGCGCGGGATCCCGGCCTCAACCGCATAACTACTGGTAAGTATGTAGTCTAGCAAGACTGTCGTCCGACTAACTTACAACGCGTCGTCTGTTGCAACGAAGCCTTATGTATACTGTGTTACTGTGGTGTCGCGTACAATCCATTTTGTTACTGATAATACCGAAGCGACAACGAAATTTAGCGCCGTGTTCTCGCTCACGCTTGAAAAACGCTAGTGGGGCGCTCTAAGAAGTATTCAAATATTCGGTCGGTCATTTACGTAATTGGCTTTATAAGAATGCTCAAGGTTGAACAGCGTAATGGAAAGAAGAAACGTGGAGATCCGGAAACAAACAAAAGTCGTTAATATAACCCGACGGTAAAGTGGTAGTGGGCGGGTCAAAGTCCGTTTATACGCCCTCTTCTGGGAATATATACGTGTCCCAAAATAAAGCGTGGCCCTACCACCGCTTCGTGACTACATATCGGCTGGTGATGAGAAGAAACGAAACAAAACACTCAGTCACTTTTGTCAGTCTGATGAGTTGAGGACTGCTACGATAGACTGAATAATTTGCGACAAGTAGGAGACTCTGCCAGACTCATTTACAACGGAGGGTCGATCGGTCGATCTCCGATGGACTTAACGGAATCAAATATTCAGACGCTTACGAAATAAAATTATTTAATTACTTAGCTATACATATAGCTACAACATTGATCAGAGATACGCTGGCTTCGACAGCGAGAAGAAACACTTGAGAAATTTCATCGTGTCACGTGACGCGTGACGTCATCGGTAGCTTAGTTGGTAAAGCACTCGCCCGGCATGCGATGGGACGTGGGTTCGAGTCCCACCTGAGGTCGATGATTTTTTCAAGTGTTATTTATCTTTAATAAATTCAAATTCAAATTCAAATCATTTATTTCAAGCGACACATGGCTCATAATAGTGGTCAAGACAAAACAAGAAAACAATAATGAAATAAATTAAAATTAAAATCAAATAAATTAAATCAAAATCAAATAAATTAAATTCAAATCAAATTAAAATCAAATATGTAGATTAAAATAAAATAAATTAGAATAAGTTATAAGTTAAGATGCAGGCAACATACACAGACAATTAAAAGCACCTCACAAACGGCACCGCTGGAATATGTCTATTACAGCAATGCCGCACGTAAGGGCAGTCAAGTCTATTCGCAATCATCGCCAGGACTGCGTTAGAGCTGGCCCGAACCCTGCACACCAGAGAAGCGCTCCGCCTGCGCATTGTAGTGTGAAAACAAGCGACCCGCGCATCTGCGAACATGCCCGAGGCGCTGCAGAATCGGGGCAGCCCCACCACAATTCTAAACGCGTTATTATAGAGAACGCGGAGGTCGCTATAGCTCTTCTGTGTATATCGAGCCCACAGACTGCAGGTGTAGAGCGAGGTGCAATAGGCTCTGAATAGTGCAATTTTTACGTCCTTTGAGCACCTAGCAAATCTGCGGGCTATCATATTGGCTATTATATATAAAACCTGGCATGGAATGGCTAAAAACAAAAATTTACAATTATTTAATTCTCAGAAAGCGTGAGATCTTATAATTAAACAACAGGTTTAACAAAATAATGACGTAGAATAAAATTATTACATACTTTATTTTTGGCGAGACGTGGCATGGGAATGGCATGGCATTAAAATTATTATTGTTACCATATCTGTTACATGTTTCTACGCAAATAAATCTATTTTTTTCCATTTCATTGCAGTCAGATAAACAAGCAATTGACGAACATGTTATCTTTTATTTTCATATTAAAAAACTCTTTAACCTATCAAGCTTCAATTGCCCCACCGGTTGGATCACATAATAGATTTTTTATTGTGTCTCTTGACCTTGGTCTGACAGGTTAAGGAACTATGTCCATTCTATCTAAAACCGATCTTTATCTTTATTTACATTACCTCAAAAAACTACAAAATTTAAAAAAAACAACCGAGATAATAATCCTGGGTTTTTAGGTCAATACCCACTAGGTATGGAAATTATGAAACTTTCATCACATTTCTTTTGATGTAATTATAATCTTTAACACGGAGGCTTTACCTTCAATATTTTAATACGAGTATGTGTCAACTATCATACCTTTTTCATATTTTCGATCTCCGTTTTAAAAAAATATTGTTATTGAAAAATAAACATCATTTGAATTCCACAGGTCTTGCAGCTCTTGCACGCTACGGAACCCGCTGTCGGCGGCTTTATGTTTAGCGTGCAAGACTCCCCCGGTACCCAAGCACGGAGTCCCAGGTTCGTCGGCTGAAGTCAACCATAGTGGTATAGGTGAGAACATAGATATAATTTATTTAAAAAAAAAAACAGTGAGCTTTATTTTGCGTGGAACACTTACTCCTATAATTATAATTAAAATAAATAAATATTGGACAACATCACATACATTGCTCCGATCCTAAGGTAATTAGCTAAAGCACTTGTGTTTTAGAAATCGGAAACAACGACGGTACCACAACACCCAGACCCGAGACAATATAGAAAAGTTCGTTTCTACATTGACCCGACCGGGCATCGAACCCGGAACCTCAGAGATGGCGACGCCATGTAAGTCCGGCGTGCTCGCCTCTCGGTTATGGGGAGGTCGTCAATTTATAAAGACGTAAAAACTTGTTGCCATTTAGTAAAGTTATTACTTACTTCAGTATAGTTTGAACATTTTATTCCAGAGTCAAGTTATTAATGTTATATAAGGTGTAAGTGAATTAGTGTCAGATATTTTTAGGAGTAACTTAGACTATCACATGGATCACATATAAGATAAATTTAGTTATCATTATTTGTGCGAAAATGTGTTGAATACGCATAATTATCATTTGATGTGGCCCCTGAATATCGGTTTGATTTCAAGGTTTATCACAGGTATGGTAATACCTAACCTGATAACGTATTCATTTTTGTTTAGGCCGAAGCCCGTCACCCAGGAGAAGTTCAAGACACACTCCGGCCTTGCCTAGGCGAGGGGCTAGGCACAAAACTCCACCGCCTGAACCTAAGTGAGTATTTACTTTTTTCACAACTTTTTATCCGAATAACCCAGGAGGTCTACCTCTTCTAATTACTGAATTTACGAATTCTATCTATAGAATTCGTCAATTCAGTATAATGGTAATTAAACCTTATCAAAGCTTAGGCTCATTTTATACAATTTGTTAGACCGATACATACTAGGTGACATTTTAATAATTATTCTTATATATTATTCTACTTTTGAAATACTGTTTTACCAAAGTACTAATACTTAATGGAAAAAACAGCAGTTTCACATTTAAGCCCTAGAGCTACTCGACCGAAATGAAAAAGTTGTTTATATTTATAAACAAAACACCTAATAATACCCTCACAATATCATGTAACTATGCAAAACTATTTACCAGTATATCACATAAAAATGTTTTGATTTGATCAATAAAAAAATTACCTCGTATAAAAAATGTGTGTTTGTCAGTATTTTAAATTACTGAAATTCGGTATAAGGTTGTCGATGTGTCAGTTTTCAAGGAAGGGTGTTTCGAGCACACGCAGGGAACCCTGCCTAGACATGTCTAAGATTCAGTAGATACCTTTGGTTTTAAAATAGGGAAACCTGAAAGCTTTACTTTAGAAATTATAGTAACAATTGTACACCTCATTGTAACGATGTTGGTAAATGAAAATAAAATAAAATAAATTTTACCCTCTAATTGTCATTACCCAGGCCAGAGTCGACCGAATGGGCGTGCACGGAATGTACGTACATGAATGCTAGTGGCGCCCTCTCGTGCGAGATGTGCCAATCGCCGAAAGCGCGTTTACTGCCGGCCGCGCCTGACCAGCCATTGTTGGATGATGAGGACTCACGTATGTATATACTTGACTTCTTAAGGTTTCACTCATGGTCATCATTTCGGCCATAGGGTGCCCATTGACCACCTAAGGTGGGTTGCTTCACATATAATCGGGCTGGCATTAGTCGGCAAAGCCGAGCGTCAAAACCGAATATGTGATGATGGATGTAGGTAATGTAGTAGATGTTTTGGGTCGGTTTTTTTGTTTGACAAATACTGCCGAACCGACCATGCCGGCCCGAATATGTATGTAGTTACCCTAACTACATTAGTATGAGGGCCATGCCACGCGATGCGGTACGGTGGCGGTGCGGCATCTGACCGGTGCCGTGCCGGTTTCCTACATATAAAAAATATATGGTATGGCACACGGCGCCGTCCGCTCCGCCGCACGCGCATTGGAATCGAGACGAGGCGGGGAACAAAGACCTTCCCCTGACTTCCAGATTGTTCGGTTGCGCGTGGCTTGCATCCAGCGGCTTCCTGCAAACTTTACCAGGTCGTCTGTCTACCTTGTGGGTGGACGTTCTACGCTGCGCTTGTCTATGGTGCAGGCCGCTTCCAACCGGCCAATCTGGAAGCCATTGGCGGTGGCCTAAGTTCTGCTGTGAATGACCTATGGCTCAAATGATGATGATTTTTTTCTTTTTAAGTATTTTATCATATCGTCCACGGACACCAAGTGCATTTCTGGTTCCTTGACATTTTTCTGAGTGGAGGCCATTTAAGAATCACTAGTTTTAGAAATTGTCATCATCATCATCACCAGCCTTTATCAGTCCACTGCTGGACACATGCCTCTCCAAAAGGAGGATTTTGCCATAATCGCCACGCATGGCAGTTAGAAATTTTATTCTATTCTTTTTACATTTCCTGAGTGTTTTCATTTACATTTACATTATATGTGTGCGTTCTGAATCGTATGATAAGGGAATAAGATCAAAATGATTGATCTCTTCGTGCTACTATCAAGTTAGGGGTTAAATAACCTTGTATTTTGTTCTACAGCTGAAGGTTCAGACGGCGAAAGGCAAGAGAGTACCCCTATGGAAATATTGAGGCTTCGGGAGGAGAGCCACGCCTGGACACAGTGGCAAGAAGTACTGGCGCAGTGCGCAGCGGTAAGTTACCATAGACAACTTTATCTGTTATAGCTATAGATTTATGTAATAGGCACTCTGCACCACGTTCTCTTTTCGTTGTATTTGTCCTCTAGGTAAGGTTTTCAGAAAGAGATCTTATCGATAAGATCGCCTAAATTGAACATTTTTTAGGAAACAGACTGAAGATCATGTGACATATATGGTAATAATTTACACTTAGCTGTAAAAGTATCGATTTTAATATGTTTTAAGTTTCTTTTATTTTACGATTAAATATTTTAAAGTATCCGGTATCCGGTGCTCGACACAACGTTACATTTTAAGAAGCAAGTAGCATTAACAATACCATATTTTCAACGGTATTTCAAGTCCTGCTCAAAACTCTTTATATTATTTTGAAAATCCTCAAGCCCTTCATCATCATCATCCGCCTTCTCCCTTCCCAGGTGATCTAGGGTCGGCGTAGTATGTTTTCCTCTTCCATGCAATCTGTTCATCATCGAGTCATTTACCCTTCTAATGCAGTCATATCACCACTCACAAAATCCACCCATCTCTTCTTTGGGTAGGTACACACTATTCGTATATGTTGAACAAAAAATTCGAACCGCAGCATCTACATTACATCTATCTTCACATAATCGGTTTTGCCGATAAATGCCTTTCCGAATATGTGAGTAGCAACCCTTAGGTTTTGTACCTAAAAATCAAATCCCTAAGCTCTCTTCTCCCCGCAAATATTAAAAATGAAACCAAATTCAAAGCATTTTCAAAATCCTTAAAAATATTTTTATTAAATGAAAATTACTACTCAATAAATGATTACCTAACACCTGACACGTAGGCTCGCCACCTATACAGGGTCTCTAAAAAAATTCCACGTTAATAATATAATAAAGTTTATTTTTTTATAAAGTTCTGTTGTTACATAGTATGTAATATATACCTACTGTTTGCAATACCTTAGCGGTTACTAAGTCTTAAGTACCTACATGTTATTATTTTAAGAACTCTTGTAACACTTAGTTAGCAAAATAAAGATTTGAATTTGAATTTGAATTTCTTCTTCATTGCGTGTCTACTCAGGCTTTCATATGTGTGAGGACCAAAACTCGGCCTCTGATATAGCACTATCGGTGGCCTTGTAAAGATATGCAATGGCGCATGCACCCTAAGTCCATATCCCTCCACTCACGTTGCAATCACCACATTTAAAGCTATTCTCTCACCGACAGAGTGGAGAACCGTACGTGGATTCTCTATTCCCCGCATCGGCCCGCTCGCTATACTACGGCGGCGCGACGGAGGCGGGCGCGGCGGCGCGCTGGCTGCGGCCCGCGCAGATCCACACGGACGCCGACATGCGCCTGCCGTGGGTGGTGTTCCGCGACCCGCGCCCCTCCGACATCTCGCAGGGTGAGGCTTAGAATGGGATAAGCTTTCTTTAGGCATCTAGCGGGAAGCAGTGAGAACCATTCGTCTAGTCCGGGAGTTGCTTTTTAGGCAGGGGGATTGTTACCTACACAGCGTGACACCATCGACACTGTAATTTGGAGGGGGTAGGTACTTACTTACAGCAGAGAACCGTACGTAGACTCCTCATTTCCTGCGTTCTTACACGTACCTCGGCATGTCAAAGCCTATTGACTAGGCTTTAAGACTAATGTCGAACGTTATTACCAACTTTTAACATGCCTTCCAAAGATGCTTGTGTGATAAATGTTACTAAATATGGTCGGCATGGTCACCCATCCACTAACAACCGCAGCTTGGGTTGCTTAAGCTATCAGCGATTTGCTTTTATAGGGGTGGGGGGGGGGGGGGGGGGGTATTTTCTAGTATATATTCTCAGGTCACCATAAGTAGTATCGTCATTTCCCGCGTTCTTAGTCTGTGGGGAGAGGGGTAATAAGACACAAGCAGGGAACCGTACGTAGAATCGTTGTTTCCCGCTTTAGTGTGTGGAAAGGGAGGGGAGAAGGGTTACGTCTATCACAGTGGACAGCCGTACGTAGGCTATTCCCCGCGTCGGCCCGCTCGCTATACTACGGCGGCGCGACGCAGGCGGGCGCGGCGGCGCGCTGGCTGCGGCCCGCGCAGATCCACACGGACGCCGACATGCGCCTGCCGTGGGTGGTGTTCCGCGACCCACGACCTTCCGACATCTCGCAGGGTGAGTGTTGGGCTGGGATAAGCTTTTTTTAGGCATCTAGCGGGAAGCAGTGAGGACCATTCGTCTAGTCCGGGAGTTGCTTTTTAGGCAAGGGGATTGTTACCTACACAGCGTGACACCGTCGAGTCTGGGATTTGGAGGGTGGAGATTCTTACCTACAGCAGAGAACCGTACGTGGACTACTCATTTCCCGCGTTCTTACAGTTACCTCGGGCATCTCAAAGGCTATTGACTAGGCTTCAAGACTAATGTCGAACGTTATTACCCAAAAGCAACTTTTAACATGCCTTCCAAAGATGCTTGTGTGATAAATGTTACTAAATATAGTCGGCATGGTCATGGTCACCCATCCACTTACAACCGCAGCTAGGGTTGCTTAACTTGTCAGTGATTTTTTTGTTGTGGGGGGGGGGGGGTATTATTTACCTGATACGTAGATACGTATCAGGTCACCATAAGTAGTATCGTCATTTTCCGCGTTCGTAGTCTGTGAGGGACGGGTTTAGTTACACACAAGCAGGGAACCGTATGTAGAATCGTTGTTTTCCGCTTTAGTGTGAGTGTGGAGAGAGGGGGGATTTGTCATCCATACCGCTGATTTGGAGGGTGGAGATTCTTACCTACAGCAGAGAACCGTACGTAGACTCCTTATTTCCCGCGTTCTTACGGGTACCTCGTTAGTTCGCTGCCTCAAAGCCTCTTGACTAGGCTTCACAACTAGTGTCAAGCGATATTACCCGAGACCAACTTTTAACATGCCTTCCAGAGCATGAAAATGCTTGTGATAAATGTTACTAAATATGGTCGGCATGGTCACCCATCCACTAACAACCGCAGCTTGGGTTGCTTAAGCTATCAGCGATTTGCTTTTAAAGGGGGGGGGGGTGGGGGGTTATTTTCTAGTATATATTCTCAGGTCACAATTAGTAGCATCGTCATTTCCCGCGTTCTTAGTTTGTGAGAGAGGGGGGTAATTAGACACAAGTAGGGAACCGTACGTGGAATTGTTGTTTCCCGCTTTAGTGTGTGGGGAGGGAGGGGAGAAGGGTTACGTCTATCACAGTGGACAGCCGTACGTAGACTATTCCCCGCGTCGCCCCGCTCGCTATACTACGGCGGCGCGACGGAGGCGGGCGCGGCGGCGCGCTGGCTGCGGCCCGCGCAGATCCACACGGACGCCGACATGCGCCTGCCGTGGGTGGTGTTCCGCGACCCGCGCCCCTCCGACATCTCGCAGGGTGAGGCTTAGAATGGGATAAGCTTTCTTTAGGCATCTAGCGGGAAGCAGTGAGAACCATTCGTCTAGTCCGGGAGTTGCTTTTTAGGCAGGGGGATTCTTACCTACACAGCGTGACACCGTTGAGTCTGTGATTTGGAGGGTGGAGATTATTACTTACAGCAGAGAACCGTACGTAGACTCGTCATATCCCGCGTTCTTACAGGTACCTCGCTAGTTCGCTGCCTCAAAGCCTCTTGACTAGGCTTCACGACTAGTGTCAAGCGATATTACCCGAGACCAGCTTTTAGCAGTGATATATATGCTTGTGTTTTTGGGGAGGGGGGTATTATGAATGTGTGAATCTATGATTTGCTTTAGAAGGGGGGGGGGGGGGGCGGAGAGGGTATTTACACACAGAGCTGGAAATCTTAGTAGACTCATCGTTTCATTTTAGAAGGGGTGGGAATGAAAGGGTACGATCACTAGCAGCATAAGAAACTTGGTCACTTTGTAAGGGGGTCAAGCAGCGTAATAAATTCGGTCACCCCTACAGCCAGCCTTACAGCCACTGAAGCTACAAGCATCTCATCGCGAGGTAAGTCTTAATTTATGATTTGCTAGTAGAGAATGGGGGGGGGGGGGCGGGCGTTATTCGCATCGTCGTAGGGAGGGCGGGGGGGTCTCACTAGCCTAACGGGGGCAGTCGTAAGTAGCCACTATTCCCCACGTCGGCCCGCTCGCTGTACTACGGGTGGCTGCGGCCCGCGCAGATCTACACGATAAACTTTAGAACAAGGCTTAACTTGTAGTATCAAGCTATATAAGCCGCGATAAATGTCATTAAATATGTCCAAATGGTCACCCATATCATTCACAACCACGGGATGGGTTGCTTAACTTTAGTAACCACAACCAATGCGCTGCAGCCATTGAAGCTACAATCATTTCATCGCAAGGTAAGAGGAGGAGATTAACGTGTTCCATAATTATCAATAATAATCATAATAATCTAGCATGGCGGTTATGTATCGGCAAGCGACCTGCAACCTAGTAAAGGTTGCAGGAATCCGCTGTATGCAGGCTGCTTCGGAATGCTGAATATTCGGCCAATATTTCGCTCTAAACTTATTCACACTGTTATAACCCTGTTCCGAATTGCACTATTAGCACGAATAAATGCAGTAGATAGAATTACTCCTATTCGGTTTAATATTTGTAACTACTATATTTGGTCGGATTCGCGCTGACAGTGCTTGTAGCCCAATTCGGAATGCGGCCTTAATAATCTTGCATTTTGTCCTCCAAATATTCTAAAACTAAACCTTTTTCTAGGTGTCCTAGGTAACTGCTGGCTACTCTCCGCTCTAGCGGTCCTAGCGGAGCGATCATCCCTCGTCCGGGGGGTGGTGGTGCGGGGGGAGCCTAGCGTAGGGGCGTATCAGCTGAGGCTGTGTAAAGATGGAAGATGGCTCACTGTTACTGTGGATGACTTGTTGCCTGCTAACAAGAAGGGGCATTTGGTTTATTCTCAGGTGAGTTCTCAACAGCTTAACCCGCCTCTTCTTCAGAACAGCTAAACCCGCCTCTTTATTCCCTAAAAAATTGCAATCGGCAATAATCGCGCAGTCATCGCCCGATTGATAGTTAGTGTCAAAATCTATGGGCAGCACTGACAGTATATTGCTTTTTTTTATCACAAGCTTTTATTTTTTGCTATCAATTTGCGATTTTAAAGCCAGTGTTGGAATGTGTGTCATCAAGGGGACTGTATGATAGTAGATGGATGATGGACTTCCATAGGGTGTATGAATATCAAACACAAACTACTTCTGGCTTGAAATATGAGAGTATATTTACGTATTAGGTACAGAAACTGACACTGATTGATAGATAAATTTACAAGTTTGAACGGGAACACGTCCGTATCGTACGGTGGTGTAACGTGGAGAAAGCGAACAACGAGTCGACACAACTAGTGTTGTGCGTAAACTTTAGTGCGTAAGTTTTCGCTATCGCATTGCTTTTTCAAGATACGGTATCAGGGTACCGTATGCTCGAACAAAAAGATAACAATGCACCCGCGCACACATGTGTGCCCAAACTGAACGAGAGGGTAAACTTAAATATATACTAGATTTTAACCATGACTAAAGGATAGCCAACCAATTGGGACATGTAAAATTTTACAATATTTCAATCTTTGCACATGTTACGAGTATTAGTTTATTATTAAGATGATATATCTCTATTCATCTGGTCTTATGGCAATATCACCATAAGTGTAGATATTACATATGGTGTATTTAGGAACATAGTCAGGCTTACTCCGGCTAGGAACGGGATTTTGTTGATTCCATTGTAAGATTTGCTTGAACACATTCGCTCATGTCGCTTTTATAGACGGATTAGCAAGCTAAAATGGCATTGGGGGGGGGGGGGGGACGGGGGGACATAGCACGTAGAAGTGACAGCCGATTAACGGCCAATTTGGAAGTAATTAGGGGAGGCTACGTCTAGCAGTGGGGGCAACTGCTGGCTTCTGTCCGCCCTCGTCCGGGTGTTGGTGGTACGGGGGAGCCGAGTGTAGAGGCGTTTCAGTTGCGGCCGTGGAGGACGGACGGACAAAGACGGGAGGAGGAAAAGAAAGCAGTTTTTTCAAAGTGTGTTTCTTTTGCAGGCGAAAAGAAAACAGCTTTGGGTGCCTTTAATAGAGAAAGCCGTTGCTAAGTTACACGGGTGCTACGAAGCGCTGGTGTCTGGACGAGCTATAGAAGGTTTGTACTTAAGCCAAGAGATAAGATACGATGATCATTTATTGCGTATTTTGTACTTTAGCCAAAAGATAAGATACGATGATATTATGTGCCGTGTGGTGCCGGCACTTTAAAGTGCCGTGTGGTGCCGGCACTTTAAAAGAATTGCACAACCCCTTCTCTTCCTATGGGTGTCGTAAGAGGCGACTACAGGAGAACCGCCATAAGAAGACGGGCAGCAGCGTCTCCTCTCCACCATTGGCCAAACTGCGATCGTCAACCCGCCTGCCAAGCGTGGCGATTATGGCAAAATCCTCCTTTTGGAGAGGCCTGTGTCCAGCAGTGGACTGTTATAGGCTGGTGATGTGATGATGATGTGATCATTTATTGTCAAAACTGTAATTCAAGGTATACCTTTTTATTTCGCTCAGATGTTGGATTTAATGTTTAAAAATGTAAAACAGAGAGTTTGAATAAGTGGCAACTATTCTTTGGTTTGGTTTAAAGTATGTAAATAGCAAGATCAAGATCTAAAGCCGCGTATCCACTAGTCTGCCTATAATTTCCATAAAAGTGTTCCTTTGTAGTCACTGCCATAACATAAGTTTACTATAATACTAATTAATAATAATAGCTGTGAGCATGATATCAAAAAATTATAAATTGTTTAAAAAACTATAAAAACACGCTTGTACAATACGGCTTAAAAAACGAATCAAATGAGCCCAATTCGGAACACAATGTTTTACTAGTAGCCATTGAAGAGTTTCAAATTATTTGATTATCATGCCACTTACAATCTTTTAAATCGAAACGATAGATTAAATTACATAGTTCCTTACAAATCAACGTAGTATCAAAGTGTAATTAAAGGTTTTAAAAATAGATTTATGATCTACTGTTAAAGGTCTGTGCACCCTTACCGGTGCCCCCTGCGAGTCAGTCTCCCTCCAGGCTGGAGGGGCAGGAGGGGGCGCGGGTGGGGGCGCCCCACTCGAACAACTCGATCGGGATTTAGTCTGGGCCCAGCTACTCTCCTCGCGCCAAGCCTGCTTCCTGATGGGCGCTAGCTGCGGCGGCGGCAATATGAAGGTAATATAACAGAAGGTCTTTATGGCCTCAAGTGGCCTTCCACGAGGCCCACAGGCAACATTATTACAGTCCTCGTGAATTCAAGTGGCCTCCAGTTAATTCTACAAAGCTCAAACATAGGCTTAGCAAGAAAGCTCAAGGTTGCACGGCTTTGAAGAAAACATTTATGCTAAGTGTTTCATTGATAGACCGAATCAAAAAATTTGTAAACAAAAGTCGCTGACATAACTCGACGTATTAGCAAGCAAAGTAGGCGAGATATATAGCTGATAGAACTGACAGCCGATGTGTCAGATTTTGTTTAGGATGGAAAAGCAAGCAAGCCCAGCGTATGACGTCCTCCTCGACAAGGTCGACAGACAATCTGATCAAGGTTGCAGGAAGCCCCTGGATGCAGGCCGCTTCCAATCGGCAAATCTGAAAGTCATTGGGGGAGGCCTATGTCTAGTAGGGAGCGACTGTGACTGTCTTCAGCACCTTTTTACGCGACTAATTTAAATCTCTCACAGGTCGACGAAGAAGAATATCAGCGTCTCGGTCTCCGGCCTCGTCACGCATATTCCGTTCTTGACGTGGTCGAAGTGGCTGGCCCCACGCGTCTACTGCGCCTACGTAACCCCTGGGGGCATTATACATGGCGTGGGGCGTGGGCTCACGGTTGCCCACGCTGGAGCGATGAAGCGAGGCGTGCTGTGCAAGCGCATACTGGTAGTTCAGACGCGGATAGAGACCAGGGGGTCTTCTGGATCAGCTTTGATGATGTTCTGAAGTAAGTATCACACAGTTGGGCAATAGTTGGAAGGAGGCTGGGAGGGGATTCCCTTTCTAGTAAGGATGGGGTCAAGTAGTGGGATCAAGAACGTGAGATAAGCACACCATAGTGCTATTGGTGCCCCTGGTGAGTTGGTGTTTCTTCAAGTGCAAAGGTCGGGGGCAAGTGGGGGGATCATCAAAGTAACATCAAAACAGCGTATTGCCATAAGTGCCCCAAGCAAGTCAGTGTCTTTTTAAGCGCAAAGGGTCGGGGGCAAGTAGCGGGATCATGAAAATAACTTCAGCACAGCGTATTGGCATAGGTGCCCCTGGCGAGTTGGTGTCAAATGAACTGCAAAGATGGAGTGACGAAGCGAGGCGTTTTTTGATTTAGCGTAAGGCGCACCTTTAAATAATGTTAACGCGTTAATTTAATACTTTCCGACTTTTACAGGTACTTCGACTGCATAGACATTTGCAAGGTGCGAGTAGGATGGCACGAGGTGCGGTTGGCCGGTATTCTGCCACCGATGTCGTCCACAAGGCATCTGACGTGTCTACTGCTGACCGCCACGCAGCCGACAGAGGTAGACTTCACGCTGTTCCAAGAGGGGCAGAGGTAAGAACTGACTTTACTCTTCCCCCCAACACACTTACACATACATAGCTATCACCCTACTTCCCCCATACACGCACACATAATAATACATTTGTCTTTGACATTTGTCAGGCCTGTCGCCATCCTGGAGAATCACTTCGTTATGTAGTTTCAGGTTGTTCGGCACAGGCATAATCAAGCAGCCAAAATTTTCCACCAAGAGTTCGCCCTGAAGTACGGTCTCGTGAGCTAGAGACTACCCTATTATACTACTACTAGCTGACCCGGCAAACGTTGTTTTGCCATATAAATAATTTTAATTAAAGAAAAATGTTAAGGGTGGACAACCCTTATCACTAAGGGGTATGAAAAATAGATGTTAGCCGATTCTCAGACCTACTCAATATGCTCACAAAATTTCATGAGAATCAGTCAAGCCGTTTCGGAGGAGTACGGGAACGAACATTGTGACACGAGAATTTTATATATAAGATATATTATTATTATACTACTCGCCGGAGTCAGTACTCGAAAATGACAGTATCCGGCTCTACTGGGACCGGCCCATCATCACCGACAGGACTATTCTTGCGAATAAGCCTGATAAAGTGTTAATAGATCGGGCAATCTAAGGTGTTTTTGGTGGACGTCACTATCCCTCAAGACGAGAACCTTGTGAAGGCCGAAACCGAAAAGCAACGCAAGTACTTGGACCTAGTACACGAGGTTACCGAAATGTGGGAAATGGCGTCCACTGAAATCATACCAAATGTTATATCGGCAAACGGGTTAATTAGGTGTACACTGTTGGTGCTTGATACCGCACGCATCGTCCGCCGATTTCTTTCTCCTTTTCCCTGATCCTGGCCAACTGTGCTATTGCCAGTCATTACCGCCCAAAAGGCGAGAGGTTTTTATTTTAGCCTATGAAAAAAAAAAAAAACATTTATCTACCAAAAACAGTAAGCCAAAATACAAAACAATTCTGTGACTTCCACACTAAGCTAAGGCCTGTCTCGTAATTACACACAAACACACTCACAAATCCCCCTTTTCGTTGTCAACGTGTCCCTCCCCCCACACACGCATACATACCTACAGACGCACACAATCACATTCCCCTTTTCGTAGTCACCGTGTATAGATACTTGGTCACTTATTCGGTTTTGACGATTAATGCAGGCCCGATATGTGTGTAGCAACCCTCACGCATATTAATACATTTGTTTGTTGCAGAAATTCGGCAAAAAGCCAGCGTTCTCAGCTAGACTTGTGTGTGGTTGTGTTTAGGACTAAGTCTGGCCCGAATGCGCAAGTTGGGAAACTAGTCGCACATAGCAAAAGACAGGTGAATATACGAGTACTTAAATTGAAATGCTTCAAAATTGCACCTCTAGTGTTTTCTCGTGTCTGGCTTTAGAGAAATCGCTCTGTAAACCCTCAAGCTATTTAAAAAAAAATATTTTGGCGCGAATTGGCTGACAGACCGTGCGCTTCAAATGACGAGCGCCTTCCGACTGCGCTCACAAAAAACAGTCATAAAAACGAGACGACGCAAGCTATTGTCTTACCTGGTAACTTTTCTTAAGGGAGTGGTGTAATGAAACTGCACACCGTGGTTCAAGGGCATGCGGTGCATATAGGCAGTGCCTACCTGGTAAATGAAATACGGTAGGAAGTAGGTACTTACAAATGTGTGTCAATGATGAAAATCACTGATTTTCATCAATAAAACGCGTACCTAAGTATCTACAGCGGTTACTTTTTGGGGAGCAAGATCCTGACTGTCTAGATCACTGTTTCGATAAATATTACCGTACTATAAAACAGTATTCAAAATGTTTAGAAAAGTGATCTTGCTGTCTTATATTTTATGTTTTCATTGAGGTAGTGGTGCATTGACGTTGTATTTATTTAAATTTCTAAAACTTATTACAGAGTGGAATTCCCTGCCTGCGTCTGTATTTCAGAGTGCATATAACCTGACTTTTTTTAAGTCCAGAGTGAATAGGCATCTTCTGGACAAGCTCGCTCCATCGTAGATCCCATCTATGCCCTAGAGCAAGATTGGGGTCAAGAGTAAGCCCATCTCAAATAAATAAATAAAAACTCATTTCAGGTCCGCGGCTTCGTCGGCTGCCACAAAATGCTCGAGAAAGGCTTCTACTTAGTCGTCTGTCTTGCTTTCAACCACTGGCACACTGGTCTAGAACTGGCCCCAAAATCGGTTTGGCCAGGTCACGTGCTAGCGGCCCACTCGTCAAAGCCTTTGGCTGTGGAAAGGCCGTCACTACATCCGCATATACTAGCCGATGCGATTATAGGCTTGACGTTAGCGAGGGGTCAAAGACACGAAGGCAGACAGGGGATGACGGCTTATTACTTGACTAAGGTAAGTTAAATGACCATTATTCTGAAAAACTAAATTTATGCCTATACAACGTTAAACCAAATAAAACGTAATATACGTCCTACTGCAGGGCTAGGCCTCACTAGGGTAAGTGGCTATGATGTGGCTTAGGCCAGAATCCAGCGGGCCCAGTACGGATTGATGATGGGCGAGATGTTGCAAGGCCAGTGACTAAACTTACTGACAGATGTAATCATGCCCTTAAGGCCACTGACCAGGCTTCACGTCTAGTATAAAGCGATATTAGCCGGGACCAAATTTTTCCGTGCCTTCCGAAGTTCCGAAGCACGGAGATGCTTGTGATAAATGTCACTAAATATTGGAATGGTCACCAAACCACTAACAACCGCGGCGTGGATTACTTAACTTCAGTAATTACTACTACAAAGGACTGTTGCCACTGAAATACAAACACCTCTTACTGTTAATTTCCCGAAACTTAAGTTAGATTTAGCAAACACCCTATTCAATGCATAATTTTGAACCTATTGTTTCAGGGTTGGGCAGGTCTAGTAGTAATGGTAGAAAACAGACACACCGACAAATGGATTCACGTGAAATGCGACTGCCAGGAAAGCTACAACGTGGTATCAACGCGCGGAGAATTAAAGACTATAGATTCCGTTCCTCCGTTACATAGGTAAATAATCAAAACTAACAGCTAACTCATTAACGTTAAATCACTTCACGAAAGCTATTTAATAATGCTTTACAAAATGTTAAATTCATAAACGCTATTTCGAGCTCGTCAAAAGATTAAGCTGTCACATAAATACAATGTCAAATTAAGCAACCTTTCCCCTCCTAATGTTAATCAAAATGGTGTGTCCATCTAACAGCTGACTTGATCTTATATTTCGTCAAGTGTTTTTTATACGACATATCTTGGCAAGAATAGCGCGCAAACAGCCAGATTACTACCATTCCTCCAAAAAAAAAAAACAAGATAACTAATAACGCTGTATGTATTCATTTATTAAAGATCTTTCAACAAAAGATAACCTAATTTTTTTACTCTTTACAGACAAGTTATAATAGTCCTCACTCAACTAGAAGGAAGTGGTGGTTTCTCCATAGCCCACCGTCTAACGCATCGTCTCGCAGCCGGGGCCCGCTTGCAAGACTGGGCCCCCCACGCCGACGATGAACCACGCCATAGGCCCCCGCTTGCCCGACGATTATACGGCCTCCACGCCCCACGACTCATCACATAGGTAAGACAAGTCACTCGTATCAAAAGACAAAGACATAGGATTTGAAAGAATTGTTGTGATTGTTATTGATATTTTTTGTGATGTTAATAACGAATTTAGGTGTGGTCATCTACATGTTAATTACATAAAATGATGTCGTCTATATAGAAAAAAAACAATGTAAAGAAATTACTACTTAAAGCTGCTACTTTTAGAGAAAAGGTTTTGGGGATTCATATGAACCACTGTGCAAGCGTTCACATAATTTAGATGCTTAGGAAGTGAAAAATAATTAAAATATTAAACTTTATTAATACATTGATATTTGGTAGAAAGCTTAAGCTGAATCCAAGAAAACAAACTTGATAGCGCGTTAAATTCATGACATATACGAGGTTTTTGCAAAAGTTAAATAAAACGTACTTTTGAAAAATTGCTTGCTGGTGAAAATATTTAAGACCTTGGATGTGTGTTGCTACTAAAAAGGGAGTTTTGTTTTCAAAATTACAACTAAAGCAGGGTTGTATAAACCTTGTTCGAATTGTCTCTGATTTGGTAGAAAAGCAACCCTACACAGTTTTTATTTTATTTAACCGGATATTAAATGAATAGCCTGAATTAAGTTTGGAGATTAAGACACTTAACGCAAAAAATATTACGCAGTTATTATGCAATGAATAGATGCGGATGTAGAAAGGACTTGTTAACACAAAAGATTTGATATTTTGAATCTCAACTTCTGATAGAAATAAGGATATAAGTACTAAGTTTTGATACAGCACAATACGATCACCCATTTTGAATGTATAGGCTCACTCCATACCAGTGTAACATAGTATTACAGATCTTATTGTAAGAAAATCAGTTCAAAATTGCGTAATCACGGACGCGTGTGAGTAATACGTTAAAATCTAACTCGTTTTTTTACAACTAACAATCAGTAGTTATTGTATGCTGTGACAAAATAGATTAATCGTGCGTATTGAACTAAGTCAACATTACTATGCAGTATAAAACAAAAACTTTAAAGAATGTATATAAATTGGCAACTTTCGTATTTTTGGTTAAATTGAAGTCATTAAAATTACTACATAATCATCTTTAGTTATTTGTATGTTTTGCATCCTTATATGATATAATTTAACACGTCTTATTTTTAGATTCACTCCAATGTAACTTCTTAGACATAAAAGACATATTTCTTTAAAACTGAAATTCTTCAAAGTGTTTGCTACATACTGTGTAACATATAGCCGATAATATTTTTTCTACTACCCCTAAAATAGTCGGAACAAGTCGCTAGGACGGACAACACGACGGACAAAACTTTTTGTCGGTTGATTTTTGAAAATTTCTAAATGTTCCACGGGTCGTCTGTCCAACGATATATTTTTGCTGTTGTACGAAAGCTAATGCACGGAGTGCTATTTTTGTCAGACTAGTATTAAAATCACGTTGCTGCGAAATATTATCATTAAGTAGTACGAGTATTATTAAAGGATTGTTACTTAAATGTAGCAGATTATCCTACATTCGATTTTCTTTTTGTTTTTAAAATTACAAGTTTTAACTCATTCTGGTTGCTAAGTGTACTTGTCTATGTCACTGTCGGTAAGAACGTGTGTCACTATTGTTTAAAAAAGTGTTTACTACCGTATTGTTGTCTACATTGATGTAACATCCTTTTTAAATACATTATTATACTAAACATATAATTATCATCACTGTAAAAAATGTAACGCGATTTCCGATCATTAACAATATCGTATTCTAATAGTAATCGTTGTATGTAGATGTATTAATAATGTGTCAGTTTTGAGGTTGTTTGAGTATTAATACTGTGGAATTTTCGAAAATTACTGCGTTAGAAAAAAAAAATATTTTTTAAATGTTTGGATTTTGTAGTCGAAGAAATCTCACAAGTATCCATTTCAGCGTGGTTTGCCTATTTCTATATTGTCATTACTTGTGCGAAATATAACGCTATTTAAGTTATTTTATTGTCATATAGAATATAAGACACAAAGAAACATTAATTCAACAGAAAATACAAAATCTATATAATTTGAGTAATAATTATTAGGGGTTTATTTGTTTCTTTATTCGATATACAATTTCGTTAAATAATAATACCACTCCAAGCCCCAAGATAAAATTTGTAAAATTATCGTTTAAAACAAACTTATCAGGTGGTTCCGAATAATTTTTGTTCTGATGCTACTAATATTTTGGCAACATCTATTAGGATTTTAAGTATGACAAGTCATTGACTAAATGTAAATATCTGCTTTGTAGTAAGCTTTTTAGACGGGTTACATTGACATACTATATTTTATTATTTTTAACAAAAAAGACAGCGTTTTATTTTTTTGGTGTTGTTTCATTATATTAAAATAATTTTAATTATTTTACTAATTGATTATTTATTCTATAGTAAAGTATAGTTAGGTCGACATCGATTCAATTTAATTGATAAAATACTTGCATTGTTAACATGTTGCGGGACATTATTACGACAGCGGGCGCATTGTGCCCCGGAAAGTGTTAAATATATTTGTTTGCAAACAAATATTAGGCATAAGTCAACCTTTTAAAGGCATTTATGTAAAAGTGCTGTGTTGTTATTTTAACAATGATTTGATGCAAAAACTTTTTTTTTTTATATTGGACAGCATCACATACATTGCTCTGATCCTAAGGTAAGTAGCTAAAGCACTTGTGTTATAGAAATCAGACACAACGACGGTACCACAACACCCAGACCCGAGATAATATAGAAAAGTTCGTTTTCCACATTGACCCGACCGGGGATCGAACTCGGAACCTCAGAGATTTGAAACAAACGAAGTATTTAATATTTATAAGAAAGTGAACTTTAATGCCTTGTAATAAGGTCGAAAACTAGTGGTTAGCTTGCTGTGCCTTATAAACGGTTCAGTGAAAACCGCTTCAATTAGCTGATAAACGACAAAGTGTTTTCAATCGCATCTCATAATATTTCGAACACTCAAATAAGGTCTTAAAAATACTAAATAATTTGACGTCTAGTTTTTAAAGGGTGGGTATACCCTTATTCATAACATAATGTTAATAAATCTGTTGTTTAAAAAACTGTCCGAAAACAGCAAACTTTTACATAAAGCCTTTTAAGATTAATATTGATATCTGTAATACTCATTTTTAATTTGGATAGTTTTTATTAATATATTTTCAATTGAATGCTTGAGAAGTGGGATTTAATGCCGTATATAAAAATCATAAACAATTTGTTAAATTGTATGACATTTTATAAGTAAAAATCCATCTTAACAAGTGCAATAATATTTTTTATTAAATAATATGTTTTTAACGTATATTTTTATAACATTCTTGCCATTAATTTGCTTTACAACGATTATAGTAGCGTTAATTAGATATTACGGGCCTACAAACATGCGTGCAATATTTTATTGTGTGGTTCCACATCGTTTTATTTAGATTTATATGTTAACTGGTAAATGGCACAAAATATCAGCACATTCTATAAATATAACATTGTATTAATCATTGTAGTCTTTAGATTGAATATAACATAGTTAAGAATTCAAAGTGCGACACAAAATTATAATTCCCAGTTTTAGGAATAATTTTATTTTTTTATTCCGAAATTTAAAAAGAATACAATAAAAAAAAAATGTTTTCGAAATCACAGCAATCATCTAGTACCAAACAGAGCAAAGCTTCTATGGTGGCTAGATAACGGATTAACATACTTAATATATTCTTATAAATATCCATGACTTAGGTTTTAACAATATGTATTGAGATTCTGTATTCATTATTATGTATGAAGTGAATTATCATTGTATACAAGGTGTTACATAATTTCTCATTAAAAAATAAAATTTAATAAACCGCCATTTTTGTATATTATCTTGTTTTGAAATTATAACTGTGATTTGACAGAAGTTTGCTAAAATAAAACAAAAAAAAAATGTTTTTCAAATTTTTCTTTTCAGTCATGTTGATAAATTAAATATAAATAAAATAATAAATATGGTTTGGTTTTACTTATTGCTAATTTCTGTCGTTCTAATAATTATTTAATACGTTTGTACCAACATGTTTTGTGTCGCACTGCACCTTAGGCATCCCAAAATGAACCTTATCTCAGCGCCTTAGAGCTAGTAATCACTATCATACGGATATATTGTTAACAATTTGTACACTAATAGTCTAAGCTTTTATAAAGTCAAATGTTGAATGATTTTTTGTATAGTCAGCGACGTGAATAACAACAAATGTTAATTTATATCTGTCTAAAATAAAAGTGAGAGCTGTTAATATATTTCTGTGGCTGACAGTACATTTTTGGTACTTATTTTCTGACTAGGCGAATAAGAATATAGTTTCGCTCTGTATTGTGCCATAATCGATGTTTAATATGTTTCAAAGATTTTTCTATGGATTATTGTGTAATTGGTCGTAAGTTCATTTATTACGAGTAGTGTTTTTGTAATTAAATGAGTGGGGACGTTACAAATCACTATTATGGACAAAGAATCAAAGATATCATAAACCGTTTCAAATTGGATTAAAACTATAACCTATCATGACTTTTCTACTGTGATTTTGAAATATACTTAGATGATTTGAGTTATTTTTTTAAATTGTTTCCACAATCACACCAATTATCTAGCCCCAAACTAAGCAAAGCTTGTACTACGGCGACTAGATAACGGATAAACATACTTAAATACGTTTATGGATGTTTAATCCATGACTTAGGTGCAAATGCTCGTGCTTATCACACTAACATTTGCCACTCGCGAGATTCGAACCCGCAACCGCCAGGCATTGTAGTCCGGAGCGCGAACCACTACACCAGACGGACGTCATAGTTTTATAGCACTTATACGAAAATATTAATTAAGGTTGCAAAGAGTAACCATTAGCCGATGTTTTCTTCTAAGGCTATGCCTCTTTTAGCCTAAATGAATGAAGAAAGACACACTGTCAAACTAAAATTGTTGATAATATCCGAAATAACTATTCGTCATATTTTTATGGAGATAAGTAAACATGCTTTCTATAATTGACAATAGATCAGCGTCCTTCAACCAAAAAATCTCTTTGACAGCTGTCTTATTTTATTCACTAAGGACAGAACGAGATACGATGAGTTTCAGTTCATGAATTTTCCAAAAGTTCCACCAAAACCGGAAGTGTTTATATACAAATTACAACACGAACGGACTCCGCTTTCGTTGTCCATCCATCCATCCATCTATCAGCCGAAAGACGTCCACTGCTGGACATAGGCCTCCCCCAAGGATTTCCACAAAGATCGGTCTTGTGCCACCCGCATCCAGCAGCTTTGGTAGACCCTCCACAAGGTGGACCGACGATCTGGTGAAAGTCGCGGGAAGCTGCTTTCGTTGTCACTTGAAAATATCGATCCTTTTCGCTTTAGAGAGAACACACCCTTATTCTATAACAAAGAAGAACGAACCTCTTAACAGATGTGTTTGTTTTAACGTCGTTCGAATTTGTTTGAAGCGCAGAGTGAATTATCAACTAAACGGGTGCACGCTCCGCTGCAGAAAATTCTGCTTTTGATATAGTTAAATTATCATGGTCTCGGCTAAAATACGGTCACCTCCGCTAAAACGCAGGTGACTCCGCTAAAACGCAAGTGATTCCGCTTAAACACGGATGACTCCGCTATAATACGGGTGATTCCGCTAAAACACGGGAAACTCCGCTAAAATACACGCGGCTCCGTTAAAAACATGTATCGCGTCGGCTCCTTATAGCGTTTTAACGGAGATCGTCAGATTTATTTCCCATTTATATGGCGATAGATAAATAGTGCATTTGAAAACGTCCCCACTTAAACCCTAAACGCCTGATTTTGGAAATCGTTTACACTTTAAAATAATCCTTTCTAGTACTTTATTGAACAGAGCGCACTGATTGTACTTCAATGTATTTTGATAATACCCACAGTTTTATTTGTCATACGGTAATGTTGTTTTGTAGCAGACAGACGCTTATTTTTCGTGTTAGTTACGTGAATGCATGTTATAAGTATTTATGATAAGAATAAGGAAATAAAATTATTTAAATTTGAACTTTTATCTTTTATTTTGTAGTTACATCTTCGAAGGGGAACCCTTCGTGCTTGTTGTATGGGAGCCCCCTTGAATATTTATTTTATTCTAGTTTTTAGTATTACGTCATGTTATAGCATCAACAGAAATATATCATCTGTAAAAAAAATAATTGTGTAACTATCACGGTTCATGAGATAAAGCCTGGTGACAGATGGACAGAAAGACAGACAGACGGACAGCAGAGTCTTAGTAATAGGATCCCGTGTTACCCTTTGGGTACGTAACCCTAAAAACTAATATTTCTATGAGACCAACATAAAAAAACAATGGGTACTCTATTCTAAATTCTTGGTCACGTCATTACAAATTAAAGTTTAAATACCTTGTGTTGTCCAATATCCAATTTCTGACTTCACCTTAGTACCTTTTTATATGCATAATTATGTTAATAGGCAGGTTTCGACTTAATATATCATTTACATAACATCCTGTATATAACCCATAGTTATTTTTTAAAACGCATGCTAACAAGGCAAAGTCGTTGCAAATTCTACGGCACTTAAATTAGGAAGCGGAAGTGAGACTAGAGCCTAGATGGCGCTGCCATCAACGCGTCATTTCCTGCCGGCCTTCTCCAGTAACAGAGATATAAACTATGACTAGAAGCGGTACTGTTGACGAAAATGGCGTAAGTATCTAGTAAGTACAACATGTTCGCAAGTCCGTTATGATCTGTTCCATTGCCAAGCATTGACTTTTCTATATTGCATAAAATGATATGATCAGATCAGATTTAATAAAAATATTAACGTACGGGTTAATATTTTCGTAATAGTTTTTTTAACAATGGCCCCATCACACATGAGTGCGCAAACTGTGCGAGAGAAATATAATACAAAAAGTGAGTGTAACGTCATTTGAGGACCCGATTAGCGTTTAGCGCGGCGATGCGCATTAACGCCAAAGAGTCGCAGGTTCAATTCCCACTTTGATCTTATTTTTTAAACTGGCTCGGCGTCAGGGTGCGCTGGCGGGAGACGCCTCTGACTTTAATACAAGATTGTTAATTTTTGACTTCGAGGCTATAATAACAAATTATTGGTGTGTCTTGCTTACACATTTTCGACCATTTCTTTTAGTATAAATCTTCGCTTTTTAAAACCTACAAAATCATATCCGAAATCTTTGGTCGTGGCACGTTTTATAATTCTATTCAGGTCTAATACCACTTCTAGTAATACTGATGTCTACGTTAAATCATTATTAGCAAAGAATTTCATCCCGAAGCGGAAATTGCCCTGTTTTATGTGAATTTTAACCTCTCTGTGGTTTTTTGAACCTTTAGGATTGCATTCTAAATTGTGGCTCCTCTGTCGTTAATGTAACGAGAGTGCATATTTCAGAGGGAATCTAGTAAGTTTTTTTTCTTTGTAGGGATCCGTAGTTCAAACTATTATTTAGTTATTAATTAATGGCTTAATAAGATAAATATAGAATTAGGTAAAGCTGGACTACTGTATGTTATCTAAAATGTTTGTTATAATACCTAGTTCATCTTTTGTTTATATTAGGCAACACTGTGTTATAAAATCTTCAATTTGTATAATCAAACACTTGTATAAGAATCCATGTTTTAGTGCAAATAAATAATTTGCTATTATTTAAAGTAATAAACGAGAACCTTATTGGATCTAAGATCGTTTCGTGTGGTGCCGGCACGTTAAAAGAATTGCACCACCCCTTCTCTTCCTATGGGTGTCGTAAGAGGCGACTACAGGAGAACCGCCATAAGAAGACGGGCAGCAGCGTCTCCTCTCCACCATTGGCCAAACTGCGATCGCCAACCCGCCTGCCAAGCGAAGCGATTATGGCAAAATCCTCCTTTTGGAGAGGCCTGTGTCCAGCAGTGGACTGATATAGGCTGGTGATTTATGTATGTTATTGGATCACTTTCCTTTTCGTAACAATTTTACTCTTCCTATCGCTTCGTCCCGTTCCTATTCGGGGTACAACTAGCGGCACCGACGCGACGTTAAGCGCTGTGTGAAAGATGCGCAGAAGACCAGGAGACGTATTTTTGAATCATGCGAATTCCAATTCGAATACGAAATGGCAAGATTCGCATGCGAATGACTAAAATCGCTATTTTTGAAAATTCATTCTGTGAATTCTGCAACGAGTGGTCCGACCCACTCGTATTTCGATTCTACTAGTAGAAAGTTTAGAAGTATGACTTTGACAAGTAAACATATGGTTTACAAAATAAAAAACTTTTTTTTTGTTCCGTTCCATGCGATTTATTGCCGGTTTTTAAAATCAATAAGTTTTTGCATTCCGGTTTTAAATATTTTCTGCGTAAAACAAAAATAGTTAAAGAATTTTACCATAATAGCAACACAGAATTCGAGTGATTCAAAAATGCGTAAACCGGGAGTGATAGAAATAGAATTCGCACACGAATCGTATTCGTGGTACCTGGTAAATTAAATTAGGTAGGAAGTAGGTACTAACAAATATGTGTCATTGAAGAAAACCACTGATTTTAATCAATAAAACACTTAGGTAAGTATCTACTGCCTACCTCGAAATAAAACCAATGCTCGCCACTGCGTGATTGGTTGTTAGTTCTGCGCACACGCGTTTCTGATACGATGATCGTCCCGTAAGATGCGCAAAGCGATCCCCACTCTTTGCCCCAGCGCTCAACATCTATGCCGCGTAAGTACTTACTGTTCCGGATTTTTTGGAGGAAACTTAATAATAATGCGGACATAGTTTTAAGAATATAATGTCTTGTAACTTATAACCTGTATGAAACTATGGACTTTATTGTATAAATAAATAAATAAAAATAAAATAAAAATAATTTATTTCGGGCATAGCCATCACTTGTTAGTAACAAAGGTCTTAAAAACTATAAAAAAACTATGTTAAATAAAGTTACGTAAAATTCAAATATGGGTGTCTTTGGCAAGATGGACCTGCGTCCAGTGCCGCATAAGAGCGCTGTCCACGTCCAACTTCGCCGCGACACTCTGCAGGAGGCTGCTAGGGCTGCCCCGCACACGGTGGATCAGTGACGCTATCCGCTTGCGTAGAATAGCCGCAAAACTATCTACTCCAGCTTCTGCCAGCATTCCGGATGCACTGCAGTAACGCCGCCACCCCATCAGTACTCTGAATGCGTCATTGTATTGAGTGCGCAAAGCCCTGTATGCTCCTTGAGTGTAATTAGTCCACAGGCTGCATGTGTATGAAAATAATTTTTATTTTATTGGTTACAGTTTGCCCGTCACGGGATTCGAACACGTGGCTGCTATTTCTACATCTTTCATCTTGAAATGAAAACTGGAAAGGATCGTCCCATCCCGCTCCCGATGTATCCCCGTGTATTCCTAATTTCCTTAGGGAGACGTAGCGTGAGAAACTAGCGGGTTGCAGTAATAATTCAAAATCGGACGTTTTCCGAAATTACCGGGTGAAATTTTGTAATTTAGTGGCGTAAAAATAGTTTTTTTTGGATGGGCCCAAAAGCTTGATGCAGGCTTTTAGCAAAATTACTAAGCAAATATTTCGTCCGGTTATATATAGAGGTAATTTAGCTGTAAAAATATTGTGCTTGGGCTCTTATGTACGTAAAGATTTATTATAAGTTGTAATTACATTATTGTAAAGATAGATAGATAGACACTCTTTAATGCACACCGCACAAAACAAACAGAAAAAATACATTTAGAATGGTACAATTAGGCGGTTTTATCACTGGAAGCAATCTCATCTGAACAACCTTCAGGTAGAGGATAGTTTAAAAAGGATGAATCTTACAGTCTTCCAGGAATCTCAGAAGCAGTGTCCTGTTCATAGGCGAGTTATGTAATTTACGTTATTGTAACAATACTAAGGGCCGGTTTTTTAAACTCCAGTTATCTTTTATGAAACAAATAAAATTGACGTTTTGACACATATTCTTTACGAAAACAGTCAACATGTCAAACTTAATCGTCAGTTAGAAGATATCTGGCTATTGAAAAACCGGCCCTAAATGAGTCAAGTCTAGTTACTAAATTTTGGAACGATTGACATCAGTCTGCGTAATACATACACTTTGGTATAAACTCATATATTAGTAATAAAAAAATATAACTTTAGAAAAGACCAGAAATCATTTATTTGACACACTTAAGCAGAATTACAAACAGAATTAAATTAAACATACAAAAAGAGTGTCAAAAAGGTCCCCCGCTCAGCATTTGTCGTTACAGTCAAAGCCTTAACGACGCTGTTCTTCCCAAGTTCTTGACCTCAGATCAGAGAATATTTCTATGTTCTCGACGTACCTCCTGTCTTAGCTTACAATTTCTATTACTTACCTTTTTTATAAGTAGATTTTTCTTGATACTTATAATTTCATTTATTTGCTGTAGCCTAAGACATGAATATGCACAAACAATTGATGCGAAAATATTATGAAATTGGGAAACAAATTGAATTTCAAAATATGGCAATATAGTATATTGCTAGTTTCAGTATATTAATATACGATGTAAATGGCATATTGAATGTTACTGCGATATTGAACCTTTGTCAAATTACGGTTCCTCCCTGAGGGGCTTTTTATTTGAATTTGTTTCGAAGAAATTACGTAGATAGAATGAATTATATTTCATATGTCTCCAATATCTTCCAACTGTTTAGATTAGGAAATTTTGAATGACAGGTATTATCAGAGAGTCTGATTGAATATAAAAACTAATTAACTAAACAGCTGATAAGGCAGTAATATAGTTTAAGAAACATCGTCTTAATTTTGATAAACTTATACTGTGTTATTTGTCGCTGTATTTTTTTCATTTTGTATGGTAAAACGGGACCCTATTACTAAGGCCTCGCTCCGCTGTCTGTCTGTCTGTCCGTCTGTCACCAGGCTGTATCTCATGAACCGTGATAGTTACACAGTCGAAATTTTCACAGATGATGTATTTCTGTTGCCACTATAACAAAAAATAGTAAAAAACAGAATACAACAAATATTTAAGGGGGCTCCCATACAACAAACGTGATTTTGTGTTGTTTTTATAGATAATGGTACGGAACCCTTCGTGCGCGAGTCCGACTCGCACTTGGCCGGTTTTCAATTTTCACAAAAACAAAGTCTAGCGGCTAGACTCTAGCCTATCCACTCAATGGTTTAGACTTTAGACAAATCGATATAAACTACACGTCAATATTGCAAAATTCCATAATTCAGCCATTGAGATCTTTTGAAGAACCCAACATTCATACATAATTACGTACGACGTGATAAAGATACACGTAAAAAGCATTATCCTACCTTTTCCTTTACGACTGTAATTCGGAGTAAAACTTCCTGGGAGCGTAACTTTTTTCATATGAGAAATAAAATTGAAACTGGTTATTCCCCTTAGCTCTAGACACGTTTTGATAAAACCTACTGTGGTGGGAATTCCCAAATCAGAGTCCGTGCGGTGTCAACGCACTCTCTGCGTCGTAGGGTTGCCAAATTGGAAAATTAGAAAAACGTGAAAATTTTAAAATGATTTATTTTAATTGATTATTTCGCAAGGCACCTAAAAAATTGTTGATACATCTGACAGTAAGTTTAGTCACCTTACAAGTTACAACACCCATCCATCAATTCACTATCATTTCACAGCATATCAGAAAGGAGGATTAAGGATTTGGGTGTCCTAGCAGATGCTTTTGGCAAAATCCATCCTTTAATTAAAAACTTGCATGGAATTGCTAAAAACAAAAATTTACAAAATCCATTGTCTGGATTTTTTTACCTCGTAACATAAGATTTCTTGCTACTTTACCATAACAATTAATGTTTTTAACATGAAATTTATTATTTAATAACCACGCTCACATACGCACACATAAACATATTTTTGAGTAAGTATATATACTTACTCAAAAATATCTTTGTATGACGAGCTCAAGGATTTGCACTTGGGTCTTATATGTTATTACCTATTTTAAGCTATGCTATTAACTAAACTATTAAAAACTAGTCACTTGGTGTGAATGTGAAGTAAAGAAATAATTGCTTTGTATTCAAGTTTACCTATATTCTATCTACAAGTAGATATCTATATGTACAAATATAAAAATGGATTCCTGTTCGTAAAGGAACTTGGCTTATTTGGGTCGTGGAAGTACACAAATCGTTTCAAAATGAGAAAATATGAAGAAGTTGTAAGGTAAATAGTAAACGCTACAATGGAGAATGTTAACTTATTTTTAATATTAGCTCTCCATATTCACTGTCAAAAATAGCGCGCTAAGAGTTCAGTACAACAACGCGTTTAGGGTGATGCTCGGGTTGCCGCGCTACTGCAGCGCGTCAACTATGTTCGCAGAAAGACAAGTAGATGGCTTCAATGCCATCATAAGGAAACGTTGTGCATCTTTCTTGGATCGATTGCGGGGCAGCCCGAACCACATCCTCAACGCATTGGCTGAACGCTGGGATTCACCGATGCTGCTGCGCTGGGTGCGCCTGCACACACTAACTAATAGCGAGTGCACGCGTCTCGTGCGACGCTTCTGGTGATCACCAGCATATTAATATTAAAATAAATCTGAAATTATCTTAAGTTTATACTAACTAACACTAGTTTAAGAGTTTTTGTATACTAACAATTATGGACTTAGTCTGAAATAAATGTGTTTATTATTATTATTTTTATTTATTTATTTATTTTCTCCACCTATGTGAGTGGGTACTAATGCTTGCTACGCGGGCTTATACCAAGCGTAACAACATGTAAAATATTAAATGAAATGTGTAGTTCGCGCATCGGACAAAAATTTACGTGTTATTCGGCAAGTATTGAGGATGACGGCTTTCTGAATAAGCTTTAACGTGGTGTGTTTTTTGAGTTGCAGTGTGTCAAGGCATTTTAGTAAGGTTTTCGGTACAACTCCTGTAGCGGAGATGACTATAGGTATTATATGGACGGACAGAACTTTCCATTGTATTTTCAATTGTATGGCTAAATCTGTATATTTTGTTAGTTTTTCGTTGATGGTAGATTGTATGTTATGGGTGTTGGGTACTGCAATATCGATTAGATAGACTACATTTTTTTCTTTGTCGTGTACTGTAATATCGGGTCTATTATAGTGGGTAGTTCGGTCAGTTATAATTGTGCGGTCCCAGTAGATTTTATATTTCTTATTATCCAGTACGGGTGATGGCTTATATTTATAGTAAGGGTTTTTATGTTTTACGAAATTATACTGATGTGCTAAATTTTGGTGTATTACTGCAGCGACCTGATCATGACGGTGTTTGTAGTCAGTGTTAGCGAGAGACTTACAAGCACTTGTGATGTGCTGTATGGTCTCACTCGCACTGCAACACTGACGGCATAAATCAGTTGGAAGGTTTTGCTCTTTGATTATGTGTTTTCTATAATTGCGTGTGGATATGACTCGATCCTGGATGGCAAGCATAAATGCCTCGGTTTCTGGAAATAGTTCCCCTGATTGAAGCCAAGTATTTGAAGAGTCTTTATCGACATGTTCTTGGTCCAAATCCGCTTTATGCCTGCCATGCAGTGATTTTTCTCTCCATTCCCGCATTTTTTGTTCCTCATTTACTATTTGTTCAGATTTTTGAAGATTTTTGTCGTTAAGATTTAGAGGTGTAGAGTGGAAATCGATGTTAGCTGTAAATTGGTGTAGTGGTGAATATTGTGCTTTTGTGTAAAAGAAATTTCTAAGGTTAGATATTTGTCTGTTATGTAGGTTTTGTATATCTATAAGACCCCTGCCCCCTTCTTGACGTGGTAATGTGAGTCTTTGGATGCATGACTTAGGGTGGTGCTTACGGTTCTTCGTTAGTTTGGTGTTTATAATGCGTTGCAGCTTTTTCAGATCTGTTTGTGTCCAGTTGACTACACCAAAAGAGTAAGTTAACACTGGAATGGCGTAAGTATTAATTGCTTTAGTTGTATTTTTAGAATTAAGTTCAGTTTTAAGGATTTTATCTAGTCGGCGTTGAAATTTTTCAGTTAAACCTATTTTTGTTTGCTTTTGATTTATTTGTTTTGACTGTTGGAAACCTAAATATTTGTACGTATTATTCTCACCTAAAGATTCTATTATTTCTTGGTTTTGTAAAGTGTAACTGTTATTATGTACTACTTTCCCCCTGTTTACTGAGAGTATTTTACATTTATCAACCCCGAAGTTCATGTTAATGTCTCGGGAAAAGTTTTCGGTTATCTCTGCAAGTTCATCGAGTTCGTTTTTACTGGAAGCAAACAATTTAATATCATCCATGTAGAGAAGGTGTGTTAAATTTAAGTGTGAGCTACCATCATTTAGTTTAAATCCGCAATTAGAATGATTCAGAAGCTTTGATAGTGGGTTAAGTGCAAGGCAGAACCATAGCGGGCTTAGAGCGTCTCCCTGAAAAATACCTCTTTGAATTTTAATTGGGTCTGTGGATATCTCAGCATTTTTAATATTTAAGACAGTTTGCCATTTTTTCATACAGGATTCTACTAATTTTATAATTGTTGGATGGATTTTATATTTTTTAAGAACAGCAATAAGCCAGCTATGGGGAACTGAATCAAAGGCTTTACGATAATCGATATACATAGTATGAATATTTCGTTTATTAACATGCGCTTGTTTCATAGCTACTGCGTCTATAATAAGTTGTTCTTTACAACCTTGGCTATTTTTACGGGATCCTTTCTGTTCTTCGGCTAGTACGTTGTGTTCTTCTAAATGGCTATAAATGCTTTCACTTAAACATGCTGTCAGAATCTTGTAAATGGTTTGTAAACAGGTGATCGGTCTGTATTTTGCATGGTTTGCAGTGTCTCTGTCTTTAGGGAGCATGTATGTGATACCTTGTGTTAAGTATTCAGGCGTAGTCTCAGGTGATTGGATGAACTGATTGATGTGATTATGTATGTAAGGATATGTGCAAGTGAGTTTCTTATACCAAAAATTGTGTATTTTATCGGTCCCGGGTGACTTCCAATTATGAGTTCGATTTATGATTTTGATAAATGTGTCTACAGAAATGTGTTCAAATGTCATGTTAGGTACATGATTGCTATCAACTGAGTTTATCCAGTCGGTGTTATCATTTATTATTATTATTAAAAATAAAAAAAAACAAGTGAAAAAATTACTTTGATAGGTACATCAATTAGTTTCCGATTTATAGATCGGTGTGACGTCATCTCACAACACTCGCTCAGTCCGCTCGCGCTCTCATCAGCCACGGTGTCTGGCGACTTGCTACTAAGCGGAGCGTTGTAAATTGACGTCACACGCGGTCAAGTGACTGTTAGCGGGACTCGATATTTATCGTAAGTTTAAATGCCTGTAAAATCAAAACTAATACATAGGTATTTTGACAACAACAAAAACTAGTGTATTTGTACATACAAGCTTTATTGTAACAAACTTTCAACCGATTTGGCATACCTATTAACTTTCTCCATTTTTCTTATACCTTAAATACTGTGTGTACCAGTCAAACAAGGCGCGTTCAGAAATTTGCCATATTATAAATTAAAACTGAGATACAAAGCTCGTCGAGTAAGCCAATAAGAAATAAAACCATTTTTTTTTGGTTTTGTAACAACCTTTGAAGAGCAAATCAAAATAGTGTAACGTGCCTGAACCGCGAGCGTGCAGCGAAACGAAAATGTCGGTACAGTCCGCTGCATATTATGTTTGTGTCTAAAACAATTTTTAGGGTTCCGTACCCAAAGAATATAACGGGACCTATTACTAATAATAATAATAAAAATCTTTATTTCGACCAACATAAGATCATAGTGTGTTAGTAAAAGAATAAAAATTATCTTAGCCTAGTGTTAGTAATATTATTGACAAAATGGACAAGTATTTACTATTTATTTGTCAGCCTGTCATTACGTGCATCATTGAGCAATGATTCACGTAATGACAGTCAAACCCCTCAGCAAACATGCTCAGGACGCCGTTGGCGCTAGCCTCACCCTGCGCATCAGGACGTCTACTACGAAAAACGATATACGATGTTTCGGACGAAACGAAACACGAACGATACGCAAACGATAAGCCTACTACGAAACACTATCGGATTTCAATGCTTCGATCGGATCCATAGACACATTTCGGAATGACTTCGTGAACGAATGACTAAATTGCTATTTACCAAACTTATAGAAAAAAAAAACGGAAATCATTAAAAAAGCAACAAAAAACGTGCTTTTTTATTTTACTGCTGAAAACGAACAATACATCATATTTTTTAGATTCTATAATATTTATTGTGATTATTTAATGTTAAAATAAAACATTAAATAATCACAATATGTCTTTAAAAATGCTTTTCCAATTAAATACATTTGGCTCAAAACCTTTTCTCGCCATCTCTCCGTCCTTTCTTCTAAAATTGCTTCTTCGGCCAGGAGAAAACGCGACATTTTATGTATTTTCTGAAACCAAAGCTTAAAACGATGCGGGCAGGGCTATCGTACAGTTTAAGGTTAACTTTCGAAACACATTATGTCAAAAAACGAAATATCGTCTGTCAGTAGGTGTTTCGTAGTAGCATTTTTCGATACAAAACGTCAAACAACGAACGTCGTCGCCGATATCGGATCCGAAACGTTTAATACCTAGTAAGCAATCCGCAAAACGAATATCGTATTGACGGATTTCGTTTTTCGTAGTAGACGTCCAGAGACGCGCACCGCTTCCGCATTATGGTATAAAAACAATCTACTCGCGCCTCAGCGAACATCCCTGACGCGCTACAAAATCGAGGCAGCCCCATCAGCGCCCTAAAAGCGTTATTATATTGTACGCGCAGAGCGCTATACTGTTTTTGCGTGTAGCTAGTCCAGAGGCTGCTTGTGTAGAAGGAAGAGCAGTAGGCTCTGAAAAGAGTAACCTTAACCTCGGTGAAGCAACGCGCGAACCTTCTGGCTGTCATATTTGCTCTAACCGACAGCGCTCTGCGCTCTCTTTCAATATCTGCATTATCCTTTAGGTCAGAGGTAATTATATGTCCTAAATACCTAAATTGGTCTACTCTCTTCAGAGGCGTACCGCCAAGTCTGACAGGTGGCACAGATAGACTTTTTCCTCTGGCCTGAAAGACCATGCATTCACTTTTCTTTACATTGTATGTTAGGCCATCAGTGAGAGAATACCCTTCGCAAATGTTCAAAAGCTTCGACAAGCCACAAACCGAAGCGCTCAGCAGCACCATGTCGTCCGCATAACTTAAATTATTGAGGCAGATGCCATCAATATGACAGCCGACATGGGTGCTGCTAAGTTCTTCCAATAACGCATTTATGTATAGATTAAAAAGCTTCGGCGAGGTCAGGCCCCCCTGCCTCACCCCGCATTCCAACCCATACGGCTCCGACAGCACATTCGACCACTTCACAAAATTTACCTGATTTTGATACCAGAATTTTAATATATTATTCACTAAGACTCCGCTGTCCGTCTGTTACCAGGCTGTATCTCATGAACCGTGATAGTTAGACTGTTGAAATTTTCACAGATGATGTATTTTTGTTGCCGCTATAATACTACACCAGTGTCATACATGTCGTGGCCCGTACATGGGTGGTGTGGTGCCGGTACGTTAAAAGAATTGCACCACCCCTTCTCTTCCTATGGGTGTCGTAAGAGGCGACTACAGGAGAACCGCCATTAGAAGACGGGCAGCAGCGTCTCCTCTCCACCATTGGCCAAACTGCGATCGCCAACCCGCCTCCCAAGCGTGGCGATTATGGCAAAATCCTCCTTTTGGAGAGGCCTGTGTCCAGAAGTGGACTTATGTAGGCTGGTGATGATGATGATGATGATAATACTACAAACAAAAAATACTAAAAACTAGAATAAAATAAATATTTAAGGGGGCTCCCATACAACAAACGTGATTTTTTGCCGTTTTTATAGATAATGGCACGGAACCCTTCGTGCGCAAGTCCGACTCGCACTTGGCCGGTTTTTTATTTATTTTTGCAATTTGCCAGAATCAATAAAGCACATTAACTCAACTTTTCAACTTACTGCTTTGGGACAATTTGTGGGCTAGTGCCGTAAAGAAGCAGCATACATAAATTATGTCAGCATACATATAATGATAAAAGTAATATAATACAACCTTCTTTTGACGACCTCCGTAGCCGAGAGGCGAGCATGCCCGACTGGGCGTTGCCAACATCTGAGGTTCTGGGTTCGATTCCCGATCGGGTCAATGTGGAAAACGAACTTTTCTATATAGTCCCAGGTCTGGGTGTTGTTTTACCGTCGTTGTTTCTATAACACAAGTGGTTAAGCTACTTACCATAGGATCAGAACAATGTATGTGATGTTGTCCAATTTTTATTTATTTATTATATATACCTTTAATTTGTTTAAAATGTCAGTGTCTAGTAATATTAACAGGTCAAATTGTGCGACCTTGGCAATTGTTTAATCAAGACATTTTATTATTTAAATAGCTACTAACAATGTGCTTATTAGCACAGATTAGATAATAGATACATAGATAGGTACTTTTTATTGCAAACCACAGAAAAGAAACAAAGATACAATAAAAGTACATTAAGATTAGCACATATTAGGCGGTCTTATCGCTAGAAGCGATCTACTCATAATTAAAGTTACATTAACCTCGCTCAGTTCATTATGATACAAGTTTTAAAAAATATATAATGACGGCCCCATGGCATAGTGGTGCGGTGATTCGCCATGAACTCAAAGGTTCCCGGGATCGGTTCCCGGTTAGGTAAATTGGCTCGGGTCAGTATTTAAATTACGACCAACATCAAAATAATAAAAAAAAAACAGATTTACTACTAAATAAATAGCCGAATTGAATTTAGATAGTGATACCTTTCCAAAGTATTCAAAATATTTTTTATCGATTGTAGTGTAGAAGGTCCCATAAAAAAGGTTGTTGCATTTTAACAGTAGAATCTCACAGTTAGAAAGTTAGTTCATAGAAAAAGTAAATAAAATAGTAAGTTACCTTTTGTCTGTTGTTCTGTTTGTGGACTATTTTCTGACTCTCCACATCGAAAAACAAAAATCCTTTCATTCATAAAGTTTTTGCTTTTGACAACATAACCAATCAGATATTTTTGGAGTCGGTGCAAATGAACACATTTTGACTCAATGGCTGGCACCGACTATAACTTACTATACTATATCCAATTATATCCACTACTATATGTTTTTTTTTAATTATTTGTGATGGGCTAACTCTTGGCCCCAATCTTGCACTAGAGCATAGATGGGATCTACGATGGAGCGAGCTTGCCCAGAAGATGCCTATTCACTCTGGACTTAAAGAGAGTCAGGTTATATGAACTCGGAAATACAGACGCAGGCAGGGAATTCCAATCTTTAGCTGCGCATAATAAAAGATGATGAGAATGAATGAATGATTCTGTCGTAAATCGATTACAGAATCGCTAAAATATTCGAAAGTGGGCTTATTGTACTCAATAAGCTCACTTTCGATATTTTTTTACTCAACATTCATTTATTCATTTCAGTCATTCATTCAACAACATTAACTTCAGTCGTTGTACCTACCTACTCAACGCCTTCGAACTTGATACGTCATCCTGATAGTCAGTGCCGGTTTTAGCACTACCAGCGCCCTGGGCGAGATTTCTTTTAACTCTTTTAAGTACCTATTTCACTACAAATCGATAAGTGTGGTGAAATATAATTGAATGTAACCGGAAAAACTACGAGCGCGAAAACGTATTAAGTTTTATGCATTTTTACACCGAGGGCCCGGCAAAAGCGCGCCGGCATTGGTGAATTCGACTGCAGCAGCGGCATGCAGAATGTATGAAACCCGCGCAATGCTATTTCACTTTTATACATTTATACCTCCTCCTCCTCCTCCACCTTTGCCAAAGATAGCAAGCAGGCCCTTTCGACAGGGATGACGCGTAATTAATATTTATTTTAGAAATATTTTGAAAAACTGATAAATTATTTTTAACCGGAGTTCTTGTTTTTATGGTCTAAAGTGAGCAGCTCTTTGGTGAGAAGCGAGTAGGTATTCATTACGAAATGAAGGATTAAAAACCAATACTTTATTTTAATAGGATCGCGCCGACGTTTTTAGAGTAAATCCTATGCAGTCAAAATAAAATCTGCGAGCGAAGCGAGCGCGAAAAAAATTGCGAATGCTACAAGCTACAATGTTTCTTTATACTGCCGTTCTTTTGAAGTAATCAACATTTATAAGAGAGAGAACTGACGCCTTTTAATAAAAAATAACGAATTC
Source organism: Anania fuscalis (assembly GCA_950371115.1). Classification (NCBI taxonomy): domain Eukaryota; kingdom Metazoa; phylum Arthropoda; class Insecta; order Lepidoptera; family Crambidae; genus Anania; species Anania fuscalis. Next base: position 13,318,831 of record OX493344.1, read on the forward strand.
TAGGGTTGGCACTCGCGCGCCCCTTTATATCTGGCGCCCAGGGGCTGTCGCCCCACCGCGCCCTACCCTAACGCCGCTACTGCTGATAGTAGTACCTACCTAAGTTATCTTTCTAACGCCCCTGGGCGTGCAGTGCATATAGCCAATTAGGCAGTGCCTACCCCGTAAATTACTCGTAAATGAGGTAGGCTTCTGCCTACTTACAAGTGTGTATCATTGATGAAAACCACTGATATAATAATATTGGGACAACATCACATACATTGCTCTGATCCTAAGGTAAGTAGCTAAAGCACTTGTGTTATAGAAATCAGAAACAACGACGGTACCACAACACCCAGACCCGAGCCAATATAGAAAAGTTCGTTTTCTACATTGACCCGACCGGGGATCGAACCCGGAAGTTCAGAGATGGCGGCGCCATTTACAGTCCGGCGTGCTCGCCTCTCGGCTACGGAGGTCGTCAAAATGATATTCATCAGCAAATCACTTAAGTATCTACTGCCTGCCTCGAAATTAAACGAATGCTCGCCACTGCTTTTTAATTACGGACGAAGTTAAATGATCTTAAATCGATTTCGAAAAACCTAACCTTACTTTAGCTCGAGCATTTCAAAGGTCACAAAGATTAATTAATTGAATTAATTTATGGCCATGTATCTTTTAATATATTTCCCACCCAGAATTTAGGCCAGAACTAAGCAGAGATTTTACTGTAACAGACAAATGTAGTCTATAAAATCGTTTCATTAATGTAGTAGGATTTGTTTAAAATTGTGTTCTTTGTTTCACAACCGTTTTATATTTCTTTTAAATAGGTTTAATTATAACACACTTTGTAAAACTCTTGTGTCGGTTTTCTGTCGGGCAACAATACCGATTACTATTTTTTTTCAAAAATGATATCTATTTTCTGATTTTGCCATACTATTTATTTATATGCGTGATGTTAACATGGGCTAGTTATTTATAAAATTTTATGCACTGGACGTCATCTTTTTTGGGGTTACGTACCCAAAGGGTAAAATGGGACCCTATAACTAAGACTCCACTGTCCGTCTGTCTGTCTGTCTGTCCGTCTGTCACCAGGCTGTATCTCATGAACCGTGATAGTTAGAAAGTTGTAATTTTCAGAGATGATGTATTTCAACAACAAATACTAAAAATCAGAATAAAATAAATATTTAAGGGGGCTCCCATACAACAAACGTGATTTTTTTTGCTTGTTTTTTATAGATAATTCGTGCGCGATTATGACTTGGCCGGTTTTTTTTAAATTATTAAACTAAATATTGAGCTATATCTTGTTTCAAAACACCCACACCTGTCCAAATAGCGAGTTACGTAGTACGACAGGAGTTACGTTGTATTTGGACAGGTGGATGTTTTTAAATGAAATTAGGCATGGCATGAAATTTTTTCACTTTTGTTATTTTAATTAATTAATACGTTCCTTAGCAGCCGCGGCAGATATTTTTGAAACGCCATAAATTTCTTACTACTAATCCATTTATCGGTCTGTTAAATTGCGATTAAATGGGGGTATATAAGTAGAAGATAGCTTTGATAGATCACCAGTTGATATGATGTTGATGTTGGCAAGTGTGGTATTGTTGGCGGTGGCTGCGACCGGGGCTCCATCTGATAAGCTGGATGACACTGAACTGGTCTTGACATTTTTGGTAAGGATGCAAAAAAAAAGACTACATCACATACATTGGTCTGGGGGCCTAGCATGAAAGTGTATCTTTCGTTCGGTCGTATAAGCCTAACAAATTAAAATAACCAGTCACAAGTGTCAATCCTTTGATAAAATATGACCAACTCAATCTAGCCGTGTAAAAAACCCGACCGTTTTCAATTGTTCATAAATTGTGAAGCCTTTGATACGGGGGAATGGATGTTTTAATTTGATCGGATAATACGACCGACCGAACGATGCGCTTTCGTATTAGGCCTCCAGATCCTAAGGTAAGTAGCTAAAGCCTTTGTGTTATAGAAATCAAAAACAATGACGGTATACTATACCCAACACCTAGACACGAGCCAATTTAAAAAAGTTCGTTTTCAACATTGACCCGACCGGGGATCGAACCCGGAACCTCAGAGAGGGTGACGCCATTATAGTCCAGCGTGCTTGCCTCTCGGCTACCGAGGTCGTCATAATTTTAAAAGATCCAAAGAATATAAATTTACTTCAATATCAAAGAGGGACCTAATAACAGGATGGCCCAAATAGTAAGTAACATTTAAAAAAGTCCCTCGTATTGACACGACGCGACTCCACGACACGACTACCATCAAAATGTACCCTTTTTCAAAGGCGAATGTTCATTTCATTTCATCGAGACCTATCCAAATCAAAATAATGTTAGTTCACCGAAAATTTTTATTTTTCACGTTTTTTTTCTATGTTTTTGGAGCTTACCGTAGTTTGCAGGTTATATGATTGATTGATATTTCTTTGTGTGTTCCTAAAAATTTATGGTATTAAAGGGCTATCTTTTCCTTTAATCCGAGGTCAAAAATGGTAAAACGGGAATTTTCGATTTATAGGAACAAATATTTTGTGATCAAACTGGTAAATAATCATCTCAGCCTATAGCAGTCCACTGCTGGATGTAAACCTCCCCCGAAAGGGCGCCTAAGAGCAAGAGGTTTCGTAGTTTCGACAAGGAACCCTAACAGTTTCGTCATGTCCGTCTGTCTATCCGTCCGAGGTTTTGCTAGAAGACGGTACTGGAGGTACCTATATCAATCACGTAAACAAAGTAATAGAATAAAATTTTGAAAATTTTTTTTTTAGTGTAGCTCCCATAGCTGTAGCGTGGGGATAAATTTGTTTTTAATAAGATAGACTATATATAGATAATAGATCAGTTAGTTTAAGAGGAATAGTCGTTCAATTTAAATGTATTAGAAAATTTCGTACCTCGTAAGAAATCCATCGAGGGAAATATTAAAAGACACAATTAAGTAATTGCTGAAATATATTGCGGTAACGACGGGCAACTACGGAACTCTACACTGCGCGTGGCACGAAACGCACTTGGCCGCTTTTTTTATCAAATAACTGCCAGAGATCGTCTCGGTAAAATAATAGTAAAAAAAACTATTACTTCAGGTACACCGTCACGGCGACAGAACCCCAGTGGAAGCCACAATCGCATTGAGCAACCAACGGGACAAACTGGAAGAGGCGTCAAAACCCATTGGCTATGGACAACTCACAGATGTAAGTTTTTTATGAATCAGGCCTTCTGGATGTGCTGTGTGACGCTGTTTGTAAATTATTATATTTTGTGAATATTCGACAATATCACATACATTGCTCTGATCCTCAGGTAAGTAGCTTAAGCACTTGTGTTATAGAAATTAGAAACAACATCAGAAAGAACAACACCCAGACCCAAGACAATATAGACAATTTCGTTTTCTACATTGACTTGAGCCGATCGGGGATCGAACCCGGAGTCCCGGAACCTCAGAGATGGTAACACCAATCGCCATATAGTCCGGTGTGCACGCCTCTCGGCTATGGAGATCGTCTCTACCCAGTAACAAGTTAACAATAACTTATTTCAAGATCAAAACAAATAAGTATCACCACAAAAAATGCGCGCCGCGCCGCTATTCGTAATTTGTGGTATCACTTTAAAAAAAAAATACAGGGAGTTTGGTAAATACTTAGTATATCAATCCGAAATTAGCCTACTTTGAAATATGAATAATGCAATTGTAAAGTCGGATATTTGTTTTTTTTTATTTTCATTCATTACATATATTATTTTCATTTCATTTCATAATTTTTAGAATACAATTTGTATAACAATATTTTTGAAAAATGGTGATATATCTAACTTCACCATAGTATTTATATGCATATGTAAGCATAATCTAGTATCAGCTTGATATACAACGTGCTTTTTTAACCGTCTCTAATCTAAAGAAACCTCTAGGAAGTGTTTTTTTTATCATCTATAAAATTTTGAAATAAAAAATAAAAAATAATTTAAGATGTAATGTATCATCCTGTTTATTATGTTTACGGTTTCAACAATGCATAGTCCTTGACCTTGCTGCCTCCACGCGTGCAGCACTGTCCACGTGGACTATCATATCCTCGTATAGGATGTTTGGAACTAAATTCTGCTAATAATTATTTAAATTTATTAGTCTTTAAAATCTTCATAATAATTACCAAGTTTTATTTTACAAGCGACAAGTATTAATTGGATACTTTAAGTGGCCTTCAGCTTTAAGACGGTTAAAAAAGCACGGTGTATATACCATTTACAAAATCCCGTATTATAATATCAACTTATTTTAATAGATAATAAATATTGGACAACATCACATACATTGCTCTGATCCTAAGGTAAGTAGCTAGGCACTTGTGTTATAGAAATCAGAAACAACGACGGTACCACAACACCCTACCCGAGCCAATATAGAAAAGTTCGTTTTCTACATTGAACCGACCGGGAATCGAACCCGGAACCTCAGAGATGGCGGCGCCGTTTACAGTCCGGCGTACTCGCCTCTCGGCTACGGAGGTCGTCCATCAACATATTTTTTTCTTAGGTCGGCAAACGTCGTGGCTACCAACTGGGCCTGTCCATCAGAGAGCGGTACAATGACTTAATAGCACCTCAATACAACCGCTCCGAGATCTTCATCAGGTCTACAGACTCCACCCGTGCTAAGATGACCATCCTTGCTGCTTTGGCAGCCATCTTCCCGCCTCAAGTAAATTCCTGGAGTGAAGACATTGGCTGGACTCCAGTGCCATATACCACAGTTCCACCTTTGTATGATTTTGTAAGTGTAGAAGATTTTTTAGTTAGTGTAGGTTTAGTCTTGCTATATCTCACGAAATCTTACTTAAAGGTAGAGGGGGCCAAAAATAGCCAAAATCTCATCACGTAATTAATGGACACCCCTTAAGAGCCGACTGCGACTGGTTTTTCTATTTAATTGACACAAAGCTTTAACATCAACCAGATCACGACCTACAAAAAACCTATTAAGCTACACCTAGCATCATGACTTGATCATAGCCAGTCATATTCTCAACCCTGCCCCTACTCCGTCGTCAGTCGTTAGAGGGAGTAGTGGCAGGGTTGAGAATAGTTATCAAACGACCCAAAATAAACAAAAGCGGTAGTGGACCGCATTGTGCAGACGAAGGGTTTTCTGTCGTTGGTCAATTTAAAGTAATCAGACCTACTTATCCACCTTTTAACTTTTGAGATTATGATGTTTCTCCCGTACAAAGTTATTTATTTATGTTTATGTGGTGAACAATTTTGTCACGGACGTAAAAAAAATACGGACGTAACCTCGTCTAACCATAAGTGAAGCATAATAATGGCCGCCCGTTTAGGCTGTGTGCGTGATTTAAGGGTTACCACCACATACAAATGTGTATTATCGATGAAAACCACAGATTTTAATCAATAAAACACATTAGTAAGTATCTTCTGCCTACCTCGAAATAAAACCAATGCCCGTTACTGCTGTTGACCCTAGAGAGCTGTAACGTCTTTAAGACAAATACAGGGTATACAAGAGAATGGGACACTCCTTAAAACCACGTGATCAGCTGGTCATAGACAACAATTTTTTCTATGGGAGCAATATCAAAATCGATAAAATTTTTTCAGCTTCCCCATACAAACTTACTCGCATACCTTGATGATAATGTATGGAGCGTCTGAAAATAAAATCACGATTTCGATGTTGCAACAACTTTTCCTATGGGAATAGGAAAAGTTGTTGTATATGCCCTGCTGATCACGTGGTTTTAAGGAGTGTCCCATTCTCTTGTACACCCTGTATAATCAGCGTAGTGATAAGTCCCCGGCTGTCACGACGAATGCTGACAGGGCATATAATAAAGCGTAGCGCAATCTAAGTCATGGATATTTATTTGATCAGTGGTCATGGACGGGGGCCTTTTTGACACAAGCTCAAGGAATGTATATGTACGGACAACAGCACGTCGACCTACCACAAAATGTCAAATTTTCTCATTTGAAAATGAACTCTATATGTCAGGCTTAAAGTTGAAAATCTATTGGAGAATTTTTGACTTTTGAGGTAGGTCGACGTGCTGTTGACTGTACTCGTACATGGTAATTGTTTTCCTCACAGAACAAGTAAGACTCGCTACGCTATGCTACGTCATTTGCCTGTTGTATTTGTCTTGTTCTGTATTGGTGTCAAATAAACCATTATCTATTTCTATTCTATTTCTAAATAAAAAAAATCACATAGCATAATAACTAAAAAAAAAACTGCAAATAATGTAACATTGTTTTACAGAACCTAGCAAGTTCGAACTGCCCTACCTTTTCCAACTTTTTGATAGGACTGATGACGACTCCCTCAGCCTCAATCGATGCGAAGTATCACGATGTCCTGGAACTTCTGTCCCAGAAATCGGGTATCAACTTGACCCAATTACCAGCTTTGGTATATGCTCTCTACGACGTATATACCAGTCAGGTAAGACCGATCAATCAAAATTTTATTATCTTCTTTTTAGTTAAGACTGGGAAGGTAGATCATATTTTGAACAAACCCCTAGCATGACCAACAAAACACGATATGATACGATATAGAGATTTATCGACACTTAACTGGCCAAATATGATATAAATAGCCGCCATCTTGAACTTTTATCAAAACAGTGACACAAGTCCGTGTCGGTGACGTCACGGTGTGGGTATACATCCAATCCAATGTTAAATAAATATATATGGTTGGGTAAGATTACCTCCCGATATTTTCCCTTACTGCTGACCATTTAGTACATATTTGATTTCGAAAAATACAGAGACGTGCTGTGGGTTGTGAAAATTCTTCGACCATTGAGATACCACTGCACTTTATTTTGTTAGTGTATACTTATTGTAAATAAATACCTTGTACTTTAACTCCTCAAATATGGGATACTGCTATGCCTGCAACTTCGTATGCGTGGACTCTATGATGGTATGTAATAAAAAGGTTAAAATAAAGAACAATATAGAAAAATATCTCACAGGAACTTTTAACCGGGATAAAAAGTATTCTACACCGTGAATTTTTAATTACCCGAGAAAATTAACTGACATACTCAGATATCGATATAAATCGAATTTGGCGAATAAAAAAAAATTTTTTTATGAGAAATTTATTTAAAAGATCCCTAACATTCCTTAAAAAATATGCATCATAAAAGTCCTGCTAATTCAAATAGTAATGATAATCATTCTAACATTAACGGAACCAAAATCCACTTAATTTGGTCGCGTAATATTGGCGTACGGAAGGAATAACTATGAATGATTTTTTTTTCATTCATAGTTATTCCTTCCGTACGCCAACGCCGTACGCCGTTCCGTTTTTTTTATTCGCCTAATTTGATGTATATCGATATCTGAGTATGTTAGTTAATTTTCTCGGGTAATTAAAAATTCACGGTGTATATGTTTATCCAGATCATATTCTATATGTGTGCAAAATTTTATCCAAATCCATTCGGTAGCTATTGCGTGAAAGAGTAACAAACATCCATACGTACAAACTTTCACGTTTGTAATATTTGAAAGGACTTTGCCAATAAATTTATTGATTTTAAACTAAAGTGCCTAACAAATTTTGGTAGATGATGTTATTATAATTTGATAGTCTTATGTAGTCTATTGTTCACAGATAAGCTTAGGAGTACCCGTTGATCCCAAAATTCAAGCTGCGTGGACTGAGGTGGAAGCAGCCGCTGGTGCGGCGATTGACATCGCATTTGGAAACAAAAACTACATTGCACTTCAAGCTGGTAAGGCTTTGCCCAAATGAGACATAGAGAGAGAGCGTAGGGCCTTGTCTGTTTGTGTTAATATGATTTCCTGCAGATTTGCTCGTTGTTCAGGGGGCGTCAAAATCACTCTGTTTAGAGCTATACGCAGAAACAGTACAATGCACTACGTATCCAGTACAACAATGCTTTCAGGGCTCTGTTGGGACTGCCCCGCTTCTGTAGCGTGTCAGGGATGTTCGCCGAGGCTCGAGTGGATTGCTTCTATGCAACAATTCGCAAACGGTGCACATCCCTGGTGCGCAGGGTGAGGGCCAGTCGCAATAGCGTACTGAAGGCATTCGCAGAGCGATTTGACTGTGTTTACCTGGACCATTGTGATATGGTTCACGCGACCTCAGTCAATATTCTTTTTTAAATTATTATTTTTAATGTATATTATTTTAACACTTATTAATTTAATTGAATTGTAATTGTATGATCCTTTTGATGATTGAAATAAATGACATTATTATTATAAATCATGAGTCACCAAAATCCCGAACTACAAGACGCCCAACGAAGCACGTTGCACTGTCTTGGCGGACAGAACTGTGCTTTAGACTAGCCTAAAAAAGGAATAGATCTGTTCTCAGTGAGCAAGCGGTGCTTGTGTTATACAGGTTATACAAGAGAATGGGACACTCCTTAAAACCATGTGATCAGCTGGTCATATACAACAACTTTTGCTATGGGAGCAACATCGAAATCGTAATTTTATTTTCAGATGCTCCATACATTATCATCGAGGTATGCAAGAAGTTTGTATGGAGAAGCTTAAAAAAAAATCTCGATTTCGATGTTGCTCCCATAGAAAAAGTTGTTGTATGACCAGCTGATCACGTGGTTTTAAGGAGTGTCCTATTCTCTTGTACACCCTGTATTGAGAAGAACTATTTATAGGCCAATGTGTACCCTAGTAAACCTCTCCTCTAGAGGACGTCTTAGTAAAACCGAGTAGATTTTTTGGTATATAAATGCTCCTTGCAAAACACAAGTGAGCGCCATTTGCATATGGTAGGATTAACAATGTAGTGTTAGAGTTTACGGTACCAGTTGGAGCTGTTATTTACGATGAGTTGGTTCAAGTGCCAGCTTCCTTTTCTATAGTCCACGGAATTCACCATGTGTCTCCAATAACCTAGCATGTGCTCTATGATCTGCTAGTTGAATAAAAACTATAACATAATTGTAAATGATTACTTCCCAATTTTGTTCCCAATTTCAGACTGCATAAAGTGGGTAATTCGTTTATGGGAAAATGTATTCGCTTTTTTAATAAATTACCAGCGTCTATTGTAGAACTGCCCCTGTTAAAATTTAAATCGCATATTAAAACAACTTTAATGAAAAAAGGATATTATACTGTAAATGATTATATAAATGATAAAAATATTTGGAAATAAATACTGCCCTGTTCGCACAGGTACATTTATCTTGTAATGTAAACTATATACTATTTAAAAAGAGGCTGACAATAGTGACCGAGTTTCTTGCGCTACTTCTTCTCGGCGCTAGCCCAAAATTGTCCCGAAGTAGTGGTGGAGAAAAAAATATTGGGACGTGTAAAAGCGCTTAGTTTAAGCCTATTTACATAAATAAATTGGTTTTATTGGTTTTACTTATTTTTTACAAGGGGTCTTTCTCAACGAGTTCTACAAGGCAGCCTCCGACATCATATCGGGAGCTGACTCCCGCCGAGTGAGGATCTACTCCGCTCACGACTTCAACGTGTTTTCTCTTGAGTCTGTGACGAAGATAGTCAACAAGCAAGGAGTACCCAAATACGGGTCAGCCTACGCTTTGGAGTTGAGAAAAGTGGTGAAGACTGGGCAATACGTAGTGACGGTAAATATATAAATAAATATTGGACAACATCACATACATTGCTCTGATCCTAAGGTAAGTAGCTAAAGCACTTGTGTAATAGAAATCAGAAACAACGACGGTACCACAACACCCACACCCGAGACAATATAGAAAAGTTCGTTTTTTCTACATTGGCCCGATCGGAGATCGAACCCGGAACCTCAGAGATGGCGGCGCCATTTAAAGTCCGGCGTGCTCGCCTCTCGGCTACGGAGGTCGTCAAATACGGTAAGTGTGTCAGATAGGTTTTTTATCTTACTCAGCCGCAGTAGATTTAACTTAACTCATCATCATCATCATTAGCCACAGGACGTCCACTGCGACGATAGGCCTCCCCCAGTGACTTCCAGATTGGCCAGTTGGAAGCGGCCTGCATACAGCCTTGAACGTGGCCTCTCACTGGGCCTTATAAGGAAGCTCAAGGTTGCACAGCGCGCCATGGAAAGGGCTATGCTAGGTGTTTCTTTACGAGATAAGATCAGCAATGAGGAGATCCGTGAACGTACAAAAGTCGCTTACGTAACCTGACGGATTAGCAAGCTAAGTGGCAGTGGGCGGGGCACATAGCACGTAGAACTGACAGCCGATGAGGCAGAAAGGCTCTGGGATGGAGGCCACGTAGCGACAGGCGCAGCGTGGGACGTCCACCCACAGGGTGGACAGACGACCTGGTAATCTCAACTCATTTATCACTAATACTTCAACTCTCTTTTCACGAAGTAATGTACAGTAAAGCATGCCTATACGTCCCACTCCAGGGCCATACTCCAACATGCCAGCCCAGTGCGGATTGGTAGAAGACTAGAAGGGTATTGTTTGTAAGCCCAGTGACTACGCCTTCAAATTAGATGTGTAGGCCTCGGACCAGGCTTTTTGACTAGTTTTAAGCGATATTACCCTGCACCTGCACCTCTCAGAGGTTGTTCCCTCATAATCCTACTAAAAATCATATATTTATCTTTCAGCCGGTCTACCTTTCGAGTCCAGGAGAAGACTTCATATCTTTAGAAGTGGAAGGCTGTGGGGCCGTCTGCGACTACCAGCAGTTCGTTGATATCACCTCCGAAAATGCCCTGGATGAAGACACCTGGAGAACCAGGTGTGGGTGGACAAAGGATCTGGTTATTGACGAATCTGCTTTTGCCTAAACTTCTTTGGAAAAAAAATATGCTGATTTCTTTCGCTTTCGTGTTTTACTTTCTTTCATTCCATTGTAACACAAATTAAATCTTGTTTAAGCCTTTGACTGGCACGCAACTAGACAATAGAAAATCTATTATTTGGGGGTCAGCGATGATCACAATGGCTCTCAATGTGTTAAGTGAAGCAGCTTAGCTTTGGAACCTTCAGTTTCCGGAAAAAAGGTAAAATACGGAATAAATAATAATAGGTATCAGAAGATAAGCTTATTTACACTTGAGCAACGCAAACTTAGACATTGCTCTGGAACAGGATCTCGGAACACTAAGCCTGGGTTGCACCATTTTACTTTAACTTTAACAAACATCAAAAGTCTGTCAAAATCCATACAGAAACACCGGTTAGAGTAACAGTTATGGTTAAAGTTAAGATGGTGCAACCCAGCCTTAGGCGTTATATAGTGTTCCGAAATTTTCTATAGTTTCTGAATACCACAAACGGGTTATATTATACATTGAAGATTTATTTACTGCTTTTCCATTTCAAAAACATTTATAATATCACTGTTATGGCTTTATTTTCTATCCTTTCTATTGTTATGTGAATGTAGGAATTATAATGAGCAAGTTATTATTTTGAAAGTTAAGAAGTAATAACGAGTAAGTTATTTTAAATGTTTTTTTTAATACTGGAAACCGGATATTCTATTTTAAGCCAAATTCTGCCTGTTTTTGAACTTTCAGTTTTATAGGCGATATGTAAAACCAAGCGGTTTTCTAGATATGCTCTCCATCATGCCAAGAGTCCTATAAATACGTGTGATTTTATTCAAGTACGTATTCAAATTTAAAGGTACTTTTTTCGTTCCAGTAGCATAATCGGTCGTCGCCGTAAAAATGCCCTTCTATGTATCTATCTATTCAGCCTATTGCAGTCCACGTCTGGACGTAAGCCTCCCCCAAAGAACGCCAGAGTGCAGGATCTCCCGCTTTTTTTATCCAGCCACTGTCAGCCATCTTCCTAAGGTCGTCGGTCTATCGGGCTGGGGGGCGTACTACACTACGTTGCTCTACCTTTCATCGTTTCTGCGACAGATGTGGCTAGCCCACTGCCACTTAAGCTTGCTAAATTTTTGGACTATATCCGTTACTTTGGTTTTTTGCCTGATGATTTCGTTTCGGATTTTATCCCTTAACGAAATCCCAATCATCGACCTTTCCATCTCCGCTGAGTGAAATGCTTTTAGGCACTGTTTATAAGGACTGTGATCTATTAATAGTTTTACTTTAAATGCTATTTGTGTACTAACAAGCGCCACCAAGCGGAACCAAAGGCAAATTTCGTATGTTTTTGACTGTGATAAAATAGTTTACATTTTCAATCAATGTTGATAGTACCTTAATCTTTCTATTTTTATTCTTTTATGATATTTTGTTATTTATTAGTATGAAAATAGTTGTTGTATAATTATTAATTTATATACTCAATATTATCCGCTCCTTAAAATGATTACCATAATATGTTGACCCAGTTGTCGTAGTAACGTAGTAATTTCCGGTCAATTAGGAAAACGACTTTTGACACTAACTGTTATTGTAAAAGTAAGAAATTCATCATCATCACCAGCCTATATCAGTCCACTGCTGGACACAGGCCTCTCCAAAAGGAGGATTTTGCCATAATCGCCACGCTTGGCAGGCGGATTGACGATCGCAGTTTGGCCAATGGTGGAGAGGAGACGCTGCTGCCCGTCTTCTTGTGTGGCGGTTCTCCTGTAGTCGCCTCTTACGACACCCATAGGAAGAGAAGGGGTGATGCTATTCTTTTAACGTGCCGGCAGCACACGACACAAAATTAGTAAAAGTAAGAAATTAAAATCATTATTTTTGTTTTGAAGTTCAAGGTAGTTTCAATTCCAGGGGTGTGCTGGAGCACACCCAGAAATGATCTAGTTTAAAGAAAATGTTTTCTGCAGCATTGTCTCAAACCAGGAACCTTGCTTTCACGGCGAATCACCGCATTACTATGCAAGACGAGTTGTCAATAAAATAATTATTATTATTTCAAAAACAATAAGGAACAATAACAATAGAAACTGGGAATTGATCAAGAAAACAGTTTTGAACTATTTAAAATAAGCTCGGTACCTTTGGTAACCGGTAACCTACCTATTTGGGTGTCACACGGGCTCACCGAAAGCAACCTAATGAACCGTGTACTCATTTGCAATCCTTTATAGAGCCGTAATGAAAACGAACCATTTTTGAAGACACTGATATATGGCGATGTAAACTGAATAAGATGAAAAGAAGTTGTTATAGCGGCAACAAAAATACATCATCTGTGCAAATTTCAACTCTCTAACTATCACGGTCCATGAGATACAGCCTGGTAACAGACAGATGGATAGCGGAGCCTTAGTAATAGGGTCCCGTTTTACCCTTTGGGTACGGAATCCTAAAAACGTATAATCCTTCATTATGGATAAATTGAATTAAAACCACTTCTGTTGTTTTGTGTGGAAAGTGTTACAGCCAGACATACAAACATAATGACTTTCACATGTAATATATTCGGTTTTCATCAGCATTTATACAAAATATGCAAACCACTGGTCTGTTTTACAAACTGGCGACACCGGTTTGCTCTTTTAAAGGACTGAACCCTCAAAATAAAAAAACCGGTCAAGTGCGTGTCGTGCCACGCACCTTACTTCATTTAAGTCACTTATACACATTTTTTTCCTCTGTTATTTTATTAGGTAAGAAATTTTCGTAATATAAAAAAAAAATACATAATTTTATTCTACCACTTTGTCGGCGTGATTGATATACATACCTCCACAAAATAACAGCTCTCTAGTGTTAACAGTCTCCAAGCAAAACCTCGGACAGACAGACAGACAGACGGACATGATGAAACTGAAGGGGTCCTTGTCAGGACTACGGAACCCAAAAAAAGTATATTAAAAGTATATAGACAACATCACATACATTGCTCTGATCCTAAGGTAAGTAGATAAATCACTTGTGTTATAGAAATCAGAAACAACGACGGTACCACAACACCCAGACCCAAGTGAATATAGAAAAGTTTTTTTACATTGACCCGGGAATCGAACCCGGGACCTCAGAGATGGCGACGCCAAGTCCTGCGTGCTCGCCTCTCGGCTATGGAGGTCGTCAAAATAAAAATATGTCATTTCTTGGTCCAGCCCTACATCGAGTCAGCCCTGTAATTAATTATTAAAGATTAATAAACTAACAAAAGCCACGTAAGATCTTGCTCACCACGCTGTCTGAGCTCATTACCTAAAGCTGAATGTTCGATAAAGGAGTTTTATAAAGTGGATAATTACCTCCCCTGAAACGCGCAAACACAGCTACGTCTTGTGTCGCAAAATCACGTGACATATCGATAATTTAATCTCATTACGCGTTAGCGTGATAAATTAACTCTTGGACATATTAGAATGTTTCTTAATCATTAAAAGTGTATGACGCCACGGAAATTCTAGAATAAATGGAGGAAAAGAAGAAACGCTTTGTTAGATTTACCTGCGTTTTACTTTTGTTTAGACTTTCATTGGATTCTTCAACTTCTCCAGTGGTCAACAATCAGATATTTTTGCATGTCTAACTCTAGCCTAATGACTTATTCAGGCATGTCCAGTCCGATAAGTACTTCATAAAGCGAAAATTCTGTTTAGTCTATAATAACAAAGCAATTGCATATCTGGGCGGTAACCACGAACTCTTAAAACAATCTCAAATCTGTCAAACATTATCAAATCTGTCAAATTTTGTATATAATGACGTACCAAAATTGACAGATTTGACAGCTTTGAGATTGTTTTAAGAGTTCATGGTTACCCTGCTGGCCCAAATTAAACAGAGCTTGTACTATGGCGGACCAGATCAGGAATTGTCATTATTACGTCTTCATGATTTAGGTACGAATTACAGAAAACTAGTGTTCATCAGCAAAACATGGTTATTACATACATTTTCAACCCTTACAGGATTAATATTATGTTGTATTTTCGTTTTCGTCAATTTTTAACGCTTTGCTAACGTTATCGCTACCAGAAGGCATCCTGTATAAGTTTAAAGGTTAGTTCCCTAATTCCTATTACAAACAGTAATTTGTTTTGAGTAACGAATTTTGAGGGAACTTGAGCTCCCTAGAGGTAACTCGGGAGTTGGCTTAATTCTACTTTAGTTACGAGATAATGGTAAGTATTGTTTGATAAATACTCTTTTAATTGCAAGTGAAAATATCAGCTGAAATACTTAAACTTACTCTAAGCGTTGCGTATGTGTGTAGCAACCCTAATAAATATTGTTGTTTTAAATCAACATCTCACTTTCTGGTTAAGGAATGTCAAATTCTCTGGCACCCTGTATAACTGGCCATTATACTTCTTTTACTTGTATACTTGTACTTCTTTTATTTAACATCAATTTAATTTAACAAATTACCGTTATACCGGACCTATACTTAATTGGTCACGTCCGACCGTCTTAGCTTTAGTTGAACTAATATTTTTCTTTGTATAAACAATCAAGTAGCGCATACGCCAGCTGTGAATGTGGAGAACCCATGCAAACCATGGCTCACCTCACTAACTGTCCCGCGTGCCCGACCACCTGCTCGCGTGAGGACCTACTTGTCAGTAACCAGAGGGCTACCACGGTAGCCGCCTTCTGGGCAAGTAAGATTTAGCCCGTGTTCTTGCCGACACGAAAGAAGAAGAAGAAGACCAATCACGTTTGTTGTATAGGAGCCCCCTTAAATATTTATTGTATTCTGTTTTTTAGTATCTGTTATTATAGCGGTAACATAAATACATCATCTGTGAAAATTTAAACTCTCTAACTGTAACGGTTTATGAGATACAGCCTGGTGACACACGGACAGACATACAGACGGACGGACAGCGGAACCTTAGTAATAGGGTCCCGTTTTACCCTTTGGGTACGGAACCCTAAAAAACACCCACGGAGGTCACATTGCAAACTCAATCACCAAAATGCAAATTTATTATGCATTCTGATACCTAATCTTTGTCAATAAAACGACAAAGAAATATCCATAAAGTATACTTAATAGATGGGTATAAAACAATACCGAGTACTTGGTGGGGTCACAAGTTGGTACAATGATGTTCAAGGTGGCGTTGATGGTGACGGCCGTGGCGGGGGCTCCAGCGGATCTACATGGCACTGAACTGCGGGGTAACCACGAACTCTTAAAACAATCTCAAATCTGACAATTTCGGACGTCATTACGTACGAAATTTGACAGATTTGAGATTGTTTTAAGAGTTCATGGTTACCCCCCAGTCTTGACGTTTTTGGTAAGTTCATCTTCCCCCCCCCCCCCATTTGAAAGCTAAACTATTGGCTTGAAAAATCTGGAAAAAATTCATGATAATAGTGCTTTTCATAAACTTTCAGGGAAAATCATGATAGATCAGTTAGTTTAAGCGTAATAGTGGTTCAACTTTGTCGTTCAAAAATCCCTAGAGGAAAAAATTTCATCATCATCATCATCATCAGCCCACACTAGTCCACTGCTGGACATAGGCCTCTCCAATTGCACGCCACTCTGCATGATCCACGGCTACTCTCATCTAGCTCCTGCCAGCAACCTTGCGAAGATCGTCACTCCATCTAGTCAGAGGGCGTCCCACACTACGCTTGCCGACACGCGGTCTCCACTCAAGAACTCGTTTACCCCAGCGGTTATCGGTTCTGCGACAAATATGGCCGGCCCACTGCCACTTCAGCTTGCTTATTCGATGGGCTATGTCGATGACTTTAGTTTTCTGTCGGATTACCTCATTTCGGATCCGATCCCTCAGAGAAACTCCGAGCATAGCCCTTTCCATAGCTCGCTGAGCGACTTTAAATCTGTGGACCAGCCCTATCGTGAGTGTCCACGTTTCGGCTCCGTATGTGATGACGGGTAGGACGCACTGATTGAAAACTTTCGTCTTAAGACTTTGTGGAATGGGCGACGTAAATACTCGACGTAATTTCCCATATGCTGGAAAAAATTTAAGGTGACTTAAATGAAGTAACTGCTAATATATTGTGGTAACGAAGGGCATTACGTAACCCTACACTGCGCGTGGCACGACACGCAATTGGCCGGTTTTTATATACATGGATTAGCTAAATAAGTAGATAAATAATAACGCACAAAGAATAGCATTGTATAATTTCTAACCGCTTTTCGAAATTATACAATGTCAGTGGCGGGCATTTTTTTTTATTTCGAGGTAGGCAGTAGATACATAAAATGTGTTTAATTGATGAAAATCAGTGGTTTTCATCAATGATTCACATTTGTAAGTATCTGCCTACCTCATTGCAATTATCAGGTAGGCACTGCCTAATTGCCTATGTGCACCGCACGCCTGCAATGTGATGACAATAATATTTCGCTTTGGATTTTGATTTCGGCTTATACGCCATACAGTAAGGTGAAATCATCATCATCATCAGCCTATATCAGTCCACTGCTGGACACAAGCCTCTCCAAAAGAAGGATTTTGCCATAATCGCCAAGCTTGTCAGGCGGGTTACCGATCGCAGTTTGCCCAATAGTGGAGAGGAGACGCTGCTGCCCGTCTTCTTATGGCGGTTCTCCTGTAGTCGCCTCTTACGACACCCATAGGAAGAGAAGGGGTGGTGCAGTTCTTTTAACGTGCCAGCACCACACGGCACAAGGTGAAATAATGTGCCCTAACTTGACCGTCGTTTTATATCATTCAAACTTTCAAGATTTATTTAAATTGTACACAATGATGCACAAAGTGTTGGTGCGGTGAAATAAAACTCGTGTTTCATAGACGCTGTTATTCCTAT
Organism: Anania fuscalis; assembly: GCA_950371115.1. Lineage (NCBI taxonomy): Eukaryota > Metazoa > Arthropoda > Insecta > Lepidoptera > Crambidae > Anania > Anania fuscalis. Next base: position 13,336,555 of record OX493344.1, read on the forward strand.
GCCCTCTTGTCTAAAGGATGGCTTTAATCCAAATGTACCAAGAAGAAGTAAGTTTAAATATTGTTTTCTTGCTGTTACCTGCGACTTCGCGTGGTCTTTAGTTTATTGAATATATATATCCCAAAGGAACATGTAACCGGGATATAAAATATCCTGTATGTTTATCCACATCATGTTTTATATGCGTGAATATTAACATCCAAATCTGTTCAGGGCCCTAACCATGAACTGTTAAAACAATCACAAATCTGTCAAACATTATCATTTCTGTCAAATTTTGTATGAAATGACGTACCAAAATTGACAGATTTGACAACTTTGAGATTGTTTTAAGAGTTCATGGTTATGGCCCAGAAGTTTATGCCTGAAAGCGTAACAAACATACATACTTATAAACGCTCGCATTTATAATATTACTTGAGTTGCAGAATGCAGGTAAATATTCCTCTCTTTCGGCCGTGCATACTCACCTACTGTTAATTATTTTGTTATGTATTTAAATAAAACACATAAGATTTCGATTTTATCTACAAATGACGCTGATTGAATATGAATTGAAATGTGACAATAGACCTGAAGAAGGCAGCCGGCAGCGACTGGATGCAAAGGGCGGGAGATCGTGCGCTGTGGCGCTCCTTGGGGGAGGCCTATGTCCAGCAGTGGACTGCAACAGGCTGATATGATGATGATGATGATGAATTTTACGTACCACAATAGATATTCAGTAAAAAATAGGCATTCTTCTGGGAACTTATTTTTACAGGAAAAACAGTTACAAGATTTGCAGTAGATTATTAATAATAAGATTTTTCATGGCACTATCAGTATTAATAAATGGAATTGATTAAAATGAAAAATTAACCAAGTTTACTGCTGGTTCGTTCCTGTATAACACCGTCCCATGAAATGTAGTCTCGTTTATCGGTTCAGTATCGGATTGCCGCGACCTCCCCCCCTCCCCCCACTCTAGTTGTAACCTTATCGGACACTGAAGTCTGTTGTTTTAACAACTAAGCACTAGTAAGTGGAAGAGAATTTTAAAGGTTTTTGTAGAGTTGGGAATTATGTTTCCGTTTTTAATAATAATGAATAAATAAATATTGGACAATATCATAAACATTGCTCTGATCCTAAGGTAAAGTTAAATCACCTGTGTTATAGAAATCAGAGACAACGACGATACCACAACACCAAGACCCGAGACAATATAGAAAAGTTCGTTTTCATATTGACCCGATCGGGGATCGAACCCGGAACCACAGAGATGGCGACGTCATATAAGTCCGGCGTGCTCGCCTCTCGGCTACAGAGGTCGTCAAAATGTATTAATAATAACGTTTTCATGATGTTTTGTCAGAATAGTATATCTGGTATCCCTCTGGATAGAATATAATTATTATACAGGGTGTCCCGTAAATCAAGGTCAACTTTGTAACCACATATTCTATACATCATGGTGAACAAATTTTTTTTATCACTTTTGCAAATTTGCGTGAAAATTTATGGACTTCCTATACAAAATTAACAAATTAGTCAATTAGATTTGTAATGACAGTAAAGAAAAACATATGCATACTTTAAAAGTGATAGAACACAAGTTGTTCAATATAATGTGTAGAATATGTGGTTACAAGGTTGACCTTGATTTACGGGACACCCTGTATACAGTTTGTCTCGAGTTAGGTAATTCTGAAAGGATTATTCTTGCTCATATACAAGAGCTATTTACAATAACATTTAGTAGGTTTATACATTCGTTCATCATTCACACTTCAATCATATAACAATAATACGAGTAAAGTGTAACTATTCCTCAAGAAAATTGGTAAAACGTAAACCAAGTTATCAAATGACGACCTTCGTAGATGAGAGGCGAGCACGCCGGACTATATGGCGTCGCCATCTCTGAGGTTTCGGGTTCGATCCCCGGTCGGGTCAATGTAGAAAACGAACTTTTCTGTATTGTTTCGGGTCTCGGTGTTGTGGTACCATCATTGTTTCTGATTTCTATAACACAAGTGCTTTAGCTTGCTCTACGTTAGGATCAAAGAAATGTATGTGATGTTGTCCAATATTTATATGTATATATATATATATATATATATATATATATATATATATATATATATATACTTTTATCATTCTCGTTATAGATAAACTGTGATAACTCAATCGTTCGTCAAATCCGGCCTTAAGTAGTATTTCATAGATCTTGCATAAAATTTCGTTTCTCTAACTGTCTTATTAATAAATTAATAATAAATTGTTTCCACAATCACACCAATTAGCTAGCCCTAAACTAAGCATTAGCTTGTACTATGGCGACTAGATAACGGATAAATATACTTAAATACGTTTATAAACATCTATGACTTAGGTACAAATGCTCGTGCTCATCACACCAACATTTGCCCCTCGCGGGATTCGAACCCGCAACCGCCAGGCTTTGTAGTCCGGAGCGCGAACCACTACACCAGACGGTTATTCAGAGTGCATTTGCTAGTCCGGGACTAAGGTGGTCCAGACCACCACCGCTATACGTAATTTGTGCCCGTACTAGTAAATGCACTCTGAATAAGACAGTAAAATTAAGTTTATGATGACACATTTATTAATTATGTTAATGTAACGTACTATAAATATTCACTATCGTAGTTAATTATAATAACTCTACAATATCCATAGAATAAATAATTTCCAGAGGCAGTAAATAATGATAGTTTATTAGATGAGGAGCATTGAAGTAGTTGATAAGCTATAATATCGTTTTTTATCGATATTTACAACTTTTATCGTAAAGCCATAAAATGTAATCGATATGTTATTTTTATTTGATACATTAGCCTATTGTTTTGTATGTTTTTACATAAAGATCTATCAATATTGTTTGTTTTGGATAAAACGAGACCCTATTACTAAGGCTCCGCTGTCCGTCCGTCTGTCTGTCTGTCTGTCTGGGGGGCTCCCATACAACAAACGTGTTTTTTGCCATTTTTATAAATAATGATACGGAATCCTTCGTGCGCGAGTCCGACTCGCACTTGGCCGGTTTTCATCATACATTTTATTATACAAGTGACATTGTGTTGGATTCGCAAAAGTATTAACCATATTTATTACTATTTGCACAAACCTTTTATAAAAACCCGCCTTTTTATAGGTGTTTTAATAGTAGTGAAGTTATTCGTAAATAAATCGATGATAAATATCGATAATCTGATACAGAATAGAATATCATTATTCAAAATCCTGCATCATCACCAGCCTATATCAGTCCACTGCTGGACACAGGCCTCTCCAAAAGGAGGATTTTGCCATAATCGCCACGCTTGGCAGGCGGGTTGGCGATCGCAGTTTGGCCAATGGTGGAGAGGAGACGCTGCTGCCCGTCTTCTTATGGCGGTTCTCCTGTAGTCGCCTCTTACGACACCCATAGGAAGAGAAGTGGTAGGGAAATTATTTTAACGTGCCGGCACCACACGACACATGCGCAGCATCCTGCATACACAGTATTATTACAGAAGAAAAGAGTTACTTACGTGAAGTCAGCAGCAAGTCATGGTATCCAAAACTGTCACATTTCTTCAATCGATTTTCAACCTAATAATCAAACAATAGAGTTTATTAGCCCGAAGTCACAAGAATCGCGAACTGTGACGTAGTCCAATCCTAAATCTATCTTGGAGCGTTAATCTCAAACGGGGGTGGGCGTATGGAAGGTCAAGAGACATATGGCGATCACTAGGACTTCGATGGACAAGCTGTAAAAAGTCTGGAAGAACAGAGACCTCACAAAAGCTACTAAGGTCCGGCTTGTCCGAACACTAGTGTTTCCTGTTTTTCTCTACACTGCTGAGACTTGGACGCTACGTGAGGTGGAAAAAAAGAAGATAGACGCTCTGGAAATGTGGTACTGGAGGAGAATGCTCGGAGTATCTTGGACCGAGTTTCGCACAAATATCTCTATTCTCCAAGAACTTGATATCAAACAGCGTCTTTCTGTTCTGGTCCAAGAACACATCCTGAAGTACTTCGGACATGTCTCTAGGCGAAACAACGAATCCATTGAACGTCTTGTCATACAGGGCAGAGTAGAGGGTACTAGACCACGCGGAAGATCACCCATGCGATAGACCGACCAAATCAAATCCGCAGTTGGCGATCCATTGTATGAGTGTTCCAGAAAAACCACATGTCGCTATAAGTGGAGAGAAATCGTAAAGCGCATAGCATCGGCCTCTAAGCTTGGCACGTGATGACTACGACCGCTCTGACAAGAGTGTCACGAAGAAGAAGAAGAGTTTATTCATTGGGGAAATTTGTCAGTTTGTGGTAACTTGATGTGTTGCTGACTATACATGATACCGCAGAGTAAGTATTATACTGATGATACTGAAAAGGTGTACACTCAGCTTATGTCGGAGCATATCAGTAATCCCACGCTGGTCTTATAATACTCGTACTAAAACATGTTAATAATGGTAATATACCGAATAATATACTTCCCACTCTGACACAATATTAACAAGTATGGCCAGAAAAAGGAAATAGCTGAATAGTGTTTATAAATAGAGTTATTGGACGATTTCAATACTTGGCCCACTCATTTTAGGGTTCCGTACCCAAAGGGTAAAACGGGACCCTATTATTACAGCTTCGCTGTCTGTCGGTCTGTCTGTCTGTCTGTCCGTCTGTTACAGGCTATACCTCATGAACCGAGATAGTTAGAGAGTTGAAATTTTCACAGATGATGTATTTCTGTTGCCGCAGTAACAACAAATACTAAAATGCAGAATAAAAAAAACATTTAAGGGGGCTCCTATACAACAAACGTGATTTTTTTGCCGTTTTATTGATAAATGGACTGTAAATGGCGCCGCCATCTCTGAGGTTCCGGGTTCGATCCCCGGTCGGGTCAATGTAGAAAACGGACTTTTCTATATTGTCTCGGGTCTGGGTGTTGTGGTACCGTCGTTGTTTCTGATTTCTATAATACAAGTGCTTTAGCTACTCACTTTAGGATAAGAGCAATGTATCTGATTTTGTCCAATATTTATAATATTTATTTATTTATTAATGATACGGAACCCTTCGTGCGCGAGTCCGACTCGCACTTGGCCGGTTTTTTACATAATATTCTATGAATAGTTTAATCTACTAGGATGCTAGTGTTGCCAAAAGGTCGATGATTTTGCCACTCCTTAAAAATATTGTATCGATACCAGTGTTACCAAAAAATGTGGTCAAATACTCTTAATGATCCAGAATTTGATGATCCACTTAGAAGTGGCACAAAAATTAGCCTTAAAAGCAATGGGTCGCTGGTTCGGGACGGTTAAAAAACAGGTCAAGTGCGAGTCGACAGCGATTAATCACACCAATACGTAATATTTATCGGCCTTTGCTTAAACTAGAGGAAAAATGTTAACCCTGTTTTAATCCAATTAAATCCAGTTTATTCGTTCAGAAATAATAATGTAATAATCATTCCTAACCTAATTATATGAATTAATTCTAGAAAATGAAAAGCGTAATGTTTTATGTTATTTATTAATAAAACACATGAAAAAGTAGAAAAATATTTACAACAACATATTTACAGTCCTTAAATATTTACATTAAACATAGTTGGACGACCTATCCTAAACTAACAGTGATATTTATCTAATTAAAACAATGGCTTTTAAAGTTAAATTTTACATAAATTTTACTAAAGTTTTTAAAAAAATATGGGCTTAAAATGCAGATATTAAGTTTAGTTTAGCAATTATCAGCGATATTAGCTGTATAAATTATAAATATCACAAGTAATGCAAAGGTAAATAGAGAAAAACTAATCAAAATGATGTCATCTACATATTGTCAAATATTCTTTCTATCCAAAGTCTTATGTGCATAATCTTTGAAAGAAACGACCGTTTATTTAGCCTCTGTGGCAGTACTAATTTTAAATAGTAACTGGCTCATAATCATCTTGGTTTTACAAATATCAAACCAGCAGGGCTAGCATGCGTGCATCGGTTATTTTATCGATAGACAAGACAAATTATGTCTTCGACGATAATTTTGTCGTTTTCCCTAACCTAACGGATCACAGACGTCTCTAATCCTTTTTCTTAATATTTTCAGGGTCTCCCGTTGATCATAGCCACTTTTATTATTTTTACGTTATAACACGGCATTGCCATGATATTCTGGTTTTTTCTTTGTGGTCGTCGAAGACAAAACAAAAGAAAGTCGATGAAATGCCACGACAAAATTTTGTCGTGTTGCGCATGCTAGCCCTGCAGGTAATAATCTGCACAAATATATGTATTGAAACATACATTGCAGTGGTTAAAGGAACCAAATATTACTACGTTCTCTCTTTTCTTACTTTTAGCTTTTACTGAGCAGGTAATTAAGTGGCAAAGAATTAGAATTTGGTATTTATGTGTCTTAATACATAGACAAGTTCAGCCACAGGACGTCCACTGCTGAACATAGGCCTTCCCCAGTGACTTCCAGATTGGCCGGTTGTGAGCGAACTGCATCCAGCGGCTTCCTGCAACCTTTACCAGGTCGTCTGTCCACCTTGTGGGTGGACGTCCCACGCTGCGCTTGCCGGTTGATTACATATACAACAGATTAATAGGTAATGCTCGTATAACCCTTAAAAAAAACCAACCGATCCTTTTTTAATTTTCGCATGCTATACTATCTCATATATTGTTATGCTTTTAACATGTAAAAAAAGAACAGAATAGGTTGAATTTGTAAAAAAAGAGTCTAATTATCTATTTGGGGCTCAGCGATTACAGAAGACATTAATGAAAGAAAAATGAATGTTTGGGAAAACTAATTAAAACTAAAACAATATGTACATAGGTATACACTAATTCTAATTCATATTCAAGGTTTTTTAGTTATGACAATGCCTATATAAACATAGTATAATTAAATAAGAAATAACTTATTTTATAAAAATAAATGTCATCCTTATCTAAATTGCAATGTAAATAACCCCAAAATATAAATTAAATGGACAATGCAAAATATAGACTTCCAAAACAATAAAAAGATAAACAAATGCTCCAATAAAACTTCAGTGCCTATTTCAGTTAAGTTTGAATTGCTTTTTGTGTGATGTCATATCGAACATGGTATTATTCGTAGGGATGTATTATTCCCTCAGACGTAAGGGATGAATTTCATCCCCCAAGCGTAAGGGATTAATTCATCCCCCAACTGTAAGGGATGAAGTCATCCCTCAACTGTAAAGGATGTATTCATCCTTTATCCGTAATATTGGGGTCCATGATAGAGCTGGTCTGCTCGTCGGTCAATTATAACCAGATTAGACGTTTTCGCTGGATATCCGTGGTGGTAGACCCATTTCTTGCCCGCAGCCCCCCCTTCGTTATGAACCGACGTGTGGGCGTGTTTACCGTAGCCATCGTGGCCCGCTCCTTTCCGGTGATCCTGGAAGGAAATTATTATTAGCATCGTCATTTCAGCCGTAGGACGTCCACTGCTGAACATAGGCCTCCCCCAGTGACTTCCAGATTGGCCAGTTGGAAAATAATGAAAGACAAAATATATTGTACATTTTCTGACCTCATTGAGTAGCTGAAACTTTTTGGTAAGTACTAAAAAAAATTTAAGCATGAAATATTTCACCTTGACAAGCGTTAGTCCGTGAAGCCTCTAATAATATATTTTACTGAGTTCATATCTTTAAAAAACTGTTTTTTTTGCTGTCATTTGTACATCATATCTACTTTATAACAAAAGGTAGTTTTATAAGAATAACAAATAAAAAAATATTTACGAAATATTTTTTATATAAATCAATCAAAATCCTTGGTTTTGTTAAATACTTATAAAATGCTAATATGTAATAGATTAAATTTTCGATTTTGGCATGAGGACGGGTTTTCGCTCTTATGTTAAATGAAGACATTTACCATAAGAGCGAAAACCCGTCTTAAGCGATAAAAATCTATGATTTATTAATAAGACATTTTATCTTTGATAACTTTATTCCCAGACCTTGATTACCATAAGAATATAGCTTAAGAAGAATTACAGAAGACACTTAAATCGGATTAGATTTTTCACGGTATAAAAATAAAAGCTGTGACAATATTGGCTTTGAAAGTTCAGTTTTATATTGTAGTTGGACTTCAGTTCAAATTACGACAGAAGTGTGTGGGCGATGATATGTAAGTACCTACAGAGATAGCACTATCCAAGCGTAGTTATGTGAAAGAACGTGTTAAAAATAAAATTTGTTCTCCTTCCAACTTCGTTATATACTTCTTGTAGGGGTGTTGTTAAGCCAGTGACTAATCCTTACTGTCAGATGTAGTCAAGTCGCCTGTAGGACTCTGATTAGGCTTCACGGAGTAACAAACTTTACTAGCTGGAACCGATTACCTACTTGTATTTTTACTAAAGTTTATTTTTACACATATCCTAAACATAACATTTCTTAAACAAAAAAGTAGCAGAGATGAAAACACACACTTGACTCTAACAAAACATGCATTTTAAAGCTTAAAATTACACAAATACAGATTTCCCAAAACAGCCAATCATACACGCGGTGTTGACGAATATAAGACAACTGAAATCACAGCATTAAGTAATCTATTCAAGCAAGTTTTATTTACTATGTATGGGACAAAAATCTAAATTAAAACAATAACTAATTTCACTTGTGCATGAATGCATGTACATTCTGATTTTATCTGGTCATCATTCGTACAAACAAAAACATGTCTATTGTTCGGTCTCAACCCAAGATTTCAATAACTTTACGTCCACCCAAAAACCAATAACCAGTTTATCCTTTCTATTGGAAAAATGGCCTTTTCGATAAAACCAATAAAAACCTTATTTCCAGTCATAACCTATTCAAATAGCCGTCACCGTGAAACTAACTTGCAGGGAAAATAACTTTACCCAAAATTACCTGTCACTTAGGTCCAATTTATCAAAGCAATTTTTACTTTAGCAAAGAAAACGAACTTTGATGGACATTGACTTTCCTATGAACACGGAACAGATGGAAGGATACTTTTTGCGACGGAATTTTTCTTCCTAGCGAATCTCCCCGTTCCTAATCGGGGTAGGTACATGGTCACCTATCTCGACTATCCGTGCACTGCGAATAGTGCGGGTAGTGTGCTGCATGCAGTGCGGCTATGTGCGCGAGGGCATCAGTAAGTGCGGTGCTTGCAGGTATTGCAGTGTTGATAGATGCGCGGCCACAACATTTGACGACCTCCGTAGCCGAAAGGCGACCACGCCGGACTTGGCTTTGCCATCTCTGAGGTTATGGGTCTTTGTCCGGTCGGGTCAATGTAGAAAACGAACTTTTCTATATGGTGCCGTCGTTGTTTCTGATGTCTTCATGCCATCATCATCATGTCATAGACATCTAGCGGCTTCCCGCAAGTTGGACTAGGTCGCCAGCCAATTCCGCGGGGTGCTGGCCCTGCGTAGGAGGTGTTTTGCCGAAATCGACTCCCCCCTATAGTAGCCTAGTAAGCGCGGGGCTGGGGGCCCCCTGCTCACATTGCACCTGGGGGTGATCCCGTGTGTACAGGATCACTTATATCCTATGCCTAAGGCCCGGCATAAGCTGTACGAAGGCATCCATCGGCAACATACGTTGCGTGGTACACCGCAGGTTTTTTAGTGGGTATACCTCGCTGGGAAACAGCCTCTCTCTCTCGCAGCAAGGGGAGTCCCACATAACCATGCTGCTTCCCCCGAAGCGGTATGGTATGCGAAGAGCATTTTTCCCGCAAAAAAAAGGTCAACATCCCGTTGGGTGGACGTAGTGTGTTGCCTCTCTCATATTATGTTAGGTTAAAAGAAAGTCTGGTTTTGCATCGGTCACTTTGTTTAACGTTGAGATTTTAGACACCACGCACAGTGGACCGTTTAGCAGTAAGAAACAGCATCTGACACATCCTCAAAAGCAATTCAATAACGTCCATCATCACATTCGAATCCGCTTTCGTCTCTCTTCTCACTCACTCCGACTCCCTTCTCTTTCACTCCTACATTCCGTTTCACACAAACATTTATTTATGAATACTTTACCAGGTGGATTTGTGAGTGGCCCCCTTTTTGGAAGTGGCCTGCATCGCCTTTGTGGTGTTGATGGTGTGCGGCTTGGAGATTGCCTTTCGTGAAGTGCCCGCCCTGAAAAAAAATATAATTTTGTTATAAATACTTAATCATCATCATATTCGATGTGATCGTAGCTCAGAGGCGGCAACGCTTTAGTATCGATTACTAAAGTTGAGCAACCAACGCCGCGGTTGTGAGTGGATGGGTGACCATTCGACTTTTAAAGTTGAAAATGGTTTGGGTTCCATTTAACATTTTGGGTAGCTTGACCGGCCGTTAGCTGTACATATAAGGTCCTAATTTATAAGTCAACTTTCTTCTACAGGGTGATATATTTGCTAAAAATACAGCAACTTTTTCTAAGAGAGCAACATTAAAATCGCAAAACAAAACCATTTCCTTGTCTCCGTACAAAAATACCTCATAACAAACATTTTTTCCATCAAATATTACGTTCTTTTTAAATTCTAACACGCAATATGCAGTTATAAATATTAACTTCTTCAATTAGATTTTTATGTAGCCTGGGAAACAGTTTAGTTGTTATGAAACTTAATATTTTCCCATAACCCGGCTAATCTGAGTTTAAAAGTTAACTCACAGTTAAGCATTCAATTAGCTGCCCTCGTAAACATGGTTAAGTCAGATAGAGATAAAACTAAGTGCCTGTAGGATGTTATCTCAGATTAAACTTAGTGTTATATAGGAATTTACTTTAAGTCAATTACAACTAAACATTGATATTGAGATATTAATTATTTTACTTTACTGTTATTATTAGGGGTTTGATTCTCTTAATTCTCTTAATAGTGTACGTAATGAGATGATTTTTTATAAAAAACGGTTAACACCATTTTTTTTCATGTTATTTATTTAATATTTGATATTTTATATCAATAACCGATAAAATAAATATACATATACAACTGGTTATCGATTTTGATGCGCCTAGTACAACACAGTCAGTATTTTGTTTTTGGGAACAGCGTTGTCTATCAGATTGACAGTTTTTTAGGGTTCCGTACCCAATGGGTAAAACGGGACCCTATAACTAAGGCACCGCTGTCCGTCTGTCTGTCTGTCACCAGGCTGTATCTCATGAACCGTGATAGTTGAAATTTTTACAGATGATGTATTTCTGTTGCCGCTATAACAACAAATACTGAAAAACAGATTGATATAAATATTTAAGAGGGATCCACTACAACAAACGTGTTTTTTGGCGTTTTTATAGATAACTGTACGGAACCCTTCGTGCGCGAGTCCAACTCGCACTTGGCCGCTTTTTTAATTTTTACTAAGGTTATTATGGGTCCCGTACCTAGTTTCGAATGAAGCTGTAGCGACACACGCTGTGGCGAAAAAAATTCAGCGTGGTACGCTGGAGCGAAAAATTATTGAAGCGAAACCCATCCGATCGAATGACACCGTAGCGATAAACATTATGGCGAAATATTATTGTAAATATATAAGGTGTAAGTGAATTAGTGTCAGATATTTTTAGGAGTAACTTAGACTATTACATGGATCACATATAAGATAAATTTAAAATTATAGAACAAACTTTAATTCACGCACCAAGTAATATGATATTATGATGAACAGTGTAATATGATTATTTGAATGCATTAATGTAATTCTGGAGAGGTTATGAATCGGCTAGCGTTGTGTGAGTAGTCTACTTGTGGTGTTTGGGTTCATGTACAGGTGATGTTGATTCTTTATTTTAAAACTTTTTATTTTTTCGATTTTTTTAAGTTTATTCTATAATTTTATATTTATCTTATATGTGATCCATGTGATAGTCTAAGTTACTCCTAAAAATATCTGACACTAATTCACTTACACCTTATATACAAGTTTAAAACTCAAAAAGGAGCATAATATAAACTGCACATGTTTCTACATATTTCTACATACTTATTTTATTTCTGTAAGGTATAACCTTATACTAGTGATATTGTTTTTTTGACATTTTATAAAATTTTAATTAGGTTAAAAACGGACGATAATTTTGTACAATTATTCTAAATATAACCTTTTTTTTTGTTGATAAAAATAAGACTTAATTGTAGTAGGTATGATAATGCAAAAAAACTGGTTTAAAATTCGATTTAATCGCTCTGCCTGTACACGCAGGTGAGTACAAGGTGTAAGATATAAAAGTTTTTTATTCAAAAAGATTTTTTTTCTGTTAAGTAAATAATTCTAACTAAACTAACGTGAATAGTTCTTATTTCGTTACAATAGCGTGGAAAAATGAAATGTTATCGTCAATTTAGTCTAGACTAGACTTTTTATGGTGTAACTTTTTGTTGCTAATCTAGTTCACTGGTTTCGGATAGGTACAATAGGTTTCGATTATATTTCAATTAAATAGATGTTAAAACCAATTTACAAATAAAAGTGACTATGTAGGCTAGGAACCTAGAATAAGTATGTCGTACCTTTTTGCCAAAATTGTGCAAGATTGTGCTCAAAAGAGCAATACAAAGATAGATAATTTATATTTTAATGCACAAAAAATCCTAAAGGCATTTAATAAAAAAGACACAGTATTACAATGGCACAACCTATAGCCTAATTTAGTTTGTAGTGGAGTGGAGTAACTTAGTGCGAGAGCAAAAAATTGCGTGAAATGAATGAAAAAATATTCTATAGGGTGTTGACGGTAGTATACTACTCATCAATACATAAAGCTACAACATTGATCAGAATACGCTGGCTTTGACAGCGAGAAAAAACACTTGATGAATTTCATCTTGTCACGTGACGTCCTCGGTAGCTTAGTTGGTAAAGCACTCGCCCGCCTTGCGATGGGACGTGGGTTCGAGTCCCACCTGAGGTCGATGATTTTTTCAAGTGTTATTTATCTTCAATGAATGAAAAAAATAATTTATTTGCTCAAAACATGGTGTGACACAGGTGTTTACATTATTAATAGTACTCACGTTTAACCTTTTTACATGGCATGCAAATATTTATAAGTAATTGCGAATAATAAACAAATCAAATCAAATAATATCAAATGTCAAGTTAATTGGATGTCAAATAATTTTATAACTCATTCCGAAAAACAAATCAAATTAAATAGTACCAAATGTCAAATAATATGTCAAGCTAATATCTTAGGATATCAAATTTATTTATTAAAAAATGTCAATGAATTTATAAAAATTCTTATCACTAAGCCATTTTACAAGTTTTCTTTTAAAGCATACATTTGATTGAAATTTCTTCAATATCGTTCGTTATCTAATATATATATATATATATATATAACCGCGGTAGATATTTTTAAAACACCTTAACTATATAGGTAAAAGACCTGAGAAACGTGGGCAATTATTTCAGGGCTGCTGAAAACCCTGAAAGGTTACAGACACCTACTAATACGAATTTTTAGTCGAATGAGTTTGTAATTTCGAATTAACAAAGTCCGCGTCTAAATTTACTAATTTGAAACCTAGCATTTCGTTATGTCATTTATTCTAGATGTTATTAAGAAACAAACCACCGGCTGTGAATTTAATAATAGATACTCTTTGTAGGCAATAACCATACAAAGTAAATAAGGTACGGAATCATAGATTGTGTGATAAGGGACCAAAATAATGTATTTATAGCGAAAGCGAGTTTTTGAATCCAGAGCGAAGTGAAGGATTGTAGAGTTGGATCCCGAGAGCGCTGAAGGATCCTAGAGTAGAATCCTGAACGTAGCGAGGGATTCAAAGTACGTCATCATCATCATCATCATCATAATTGCAGCCACAGGACGTCTACTGCTGAACATAGGCCTCCCCCAGTGACTTCCAGAGTAAAAGTACGTCGCTCAAGGTTAAATAATTTTGGTACCATGTGGCACACTCAGCTTTTCATCCCCCTCTATGACAAAAACGTCATTTCGTCACTGTTATTGCGCCGGAACGACCTATTTTGCGCGCACTTCGAGGAACAAGGCCTGTTGGATGGGATGGGATGAAAAATACATTAATGGCTGCACAATTTTGGCGGCCTTAACGCTAAAAGTTATCAATAAAATGTTAAAACTAAAACTAAATAAATAAATGTATTAATTGTATATTTAAATGTCATCTATCTATCTAAAAAAATACGGTAAGTATGTTTGCAGTATAAGCGTTCCCAAACTATTGATCAGATTGTGATGGAACTTTAGTAACCCGGGTCTTCTGAGGACACCCGAAAGGGTTTTTAAATTGAATTGAAGACCACTCGAACGAAGCCGCGGGCAATAGTTATTCTTCTACATAAATATAAATGAATACTTGTCCTGTATGTATTTTTAAACAGTGGGCATTGGTATTATTTTGAGGTAGGCAGTAGTTACGTACTTATGTGTTTTATTGATGAAAATCGGCGTTTTTCATCAATGACACACATTTGCACCTACTGCCTACCTGTTTTCATTTACCAGGTACGTACAGCCTAATTGCCTATATGTCGCACGCCTCTGTTTCAAAACTATTCATTCATCTGATTGCGATAAAACTTTATGAGTTGTGAAGTGCACGCCGGTAAGGAAGCTTTTTGAATGGAATTGAATACTACGCAAACGAAATCGCGGGCAACAGCTAATGATTCAATAAAAACTAGTTAGTACAGAATTATTTACATAGTATCAATCTAATATTTTATGAACTATCCGTGAAGATGAGGTTACAAAAGCCCAAATCGATTTCGACAAAACATCTCGGAAACTTTCGATATTTATTAGCATCGATACTTTGGGAGACCTTCACCCCAGGTTGCATTAAAGCGATTCCGAAAATAATCGATTGAAGCTGAGTAAGATTACAAAACGATATTGTTTGGTATCGAATAGAAGAGAATCAATTTGCATCTGAGAGATACGATTTCATGGCTTAAGTAAGTGTTAAAGTGAATCTAATTTATAGATATTTGTATAGCAATACAAGTGATAGATAAAAAAGCCAAATTTGTTTTCATTAAATATTTAACTAAAGAAATCTAAAGCCATCATATCATCATATTAATCAGTGCCGGTTTTAGCAATACCAGCCGCCCAGCAGGGCTAGCATGCGCGCATCGGTTATTTTATCGATAGACAAGACAAATTATGTCTTCGACGATTATTTTGTCGTTTTCCCTAACCTAACGGATCACAGACGTCTCGAATCCTTTTTCTGAATATTCTCAGGGTCTCCCGTTGTTCGTAGCCACTTATTTTTACGTTATAACACGGCTTTGCCATGATATTTTGGTTTTTTCTTTGTTGTCTTCGAAGACAAACGGCATATTTACGTCAAAAGTCGATAAAATGTTACGACAAAATTTTATCGTGTTGCGCATGCTAGCCCTGCTGGGCGAGATTTCTACGACGCCCCCATCTGCCATTCAAAACGAGGCAAGGGATATTCTTAGATATACATAGTCTATGTAAACTTCCACTGATTGGAAGTAGGTAACCAATGGGAATTCGTCCGAGGCATTAATTATTAGCTAAGAACTAATTAAGAATCGGGGAATATGGATGAAAACTTTAATAACGAACATATCTACTTACTATAAAAGATTTTTTTGTGTTTTAGATTTTTTAAAACTAAGTATTTCACAACAAATTTAATAAGTGAGGTGAAATAATATTTTAATGTAAACGAAAAATAAGTAATATGATAACGGTGTAAAGTGGGTTTCAATCATAAAGTCCTTTCTCTGATCTGAGGTTTCAATAGATCATATCTCATCCATGTGAATTCGTATCCCATCACATACAGTCAGCGTCATATTCTAACTCTGTGGTCAAACTAACTACTGACTATTATTTTACAATAACCTAAAAGTAAAGTATGCCTATATACGTCCCACTGCAGGGCACAACAGGCCTTACCTCAACTGTGAGGTGGTTTGGGCCATACTCCATCATGCGGGCCTAGTTTACCGTCAGATCTCCACGACCAATATCAAGCGATGTTAGCCGGGACCAACTTTTAACGTGCCTTCCGAAGCACAGAGATGCTCGTGATAAATGTCACTAAATATGGTCGGAATGGTCACCCATCCATTCACAACTGCGGCGTTGGTTGCTTAACTTTAGTAATCGATACCAAAGTGCCGCCGCCACCTAAGCTACGAGCACATCACCGCACCTTACAATAACCTGACTTCTGTAAATTATATTTAGCTAACTGATGGAGATACCTACACGCTTATGAAATAATTTTACACGTGAACATACAGATTAAACTGGGTGGTGCAATTGGTCTCATTCTCCTGTCTAATGATTAAGTTCGCTCAGTTCGCGCACACATGTGTCATGTTATTCAATTGTTTTTTTTTCGAGCATGCGGGTTATTCAAGATGTATGAAGGCAATCATAACATCAATAACACTTTAAATTTTCAACTACTTCGTCGCGCTTGGACAGACGACACCACAAAATAGCTAGTCTTCTTGTGACCAAGGTAAAATCAATTCTCAAGGTCCGTGTTGTGTTAAAAGAGCCTTAAATGGTAGAAGCTATTATGTCATCTCTCTCTCTGCTCGCGAGGTGGCTGTGTGTAGTATACAAAAAAATACACGTGGCCGTGAGTAGACGGCTAAAGAAAACAATTAGAATAATACAAGCTTATTTCATACTTGATCTAATTGATATAGCTACTTTTCTTCGTAATTCTATAAATAAAGCACCCATTTATTAACTAAGATTAATTTTGTTTCATTAAGAGGGATTCTGTACTAATAAAGGATTATTAAAAATACTTTAGTTTGTTATTATGTTACTTTAAATCTAATAAATCCTTAAGATATTTAGCTACTCATTTTAGTGGTTAGTGCCAAAAATAAAGTCTTAGTACTGTTTTTGAACCTTTTTTTTTATAGAAAATGACATAAGAGTATATTTTTTTTTTGTAAACATGGTTTTCTGAGTGCACAATTCGTATTCGATCAATTTGATAGGTAATTCTGATTTTACAATCTGAGTTTATGTTACCTACAGTACAGCTTGCCAAAGTTTAGTAATGAAATCAGGTATCTAACAAAATTATGAAATAAAACTGATTCAAATGTGTCAGAATGTCTGTTTAAAATAATGTTACAATACTACAATGTTGATGTTGCTGGGATTATGATGGTAAAAATACGTTTTTTTTTTGATCTGGCCCCCGTATCCATTACGGAAATTATATAGCTTCTCTTATGGTTCTACGACGTTCGTTCGTTTGACGACGTTCTACGACAGGAAAATGAGAATAGGTAAACCAACCAGCCCTCCTAGCATGACAAACAAAACACGATATGATATGATATAGCAATTTATTGACATTTAACTGGCAAAATACGTACTTTTATAGAAACAGCAAGCATTACGGTCGTGACTATGACGTCAGTCACCGGCGCGGACAAGCTCGCTGTTTCGATAAAAGTACAAGATCGCGCAAGAATTCGCTGTATCATATCATAATTCGTGTTTTGTTAGTCATGCTAGGGGGCTGGACTTAATAAAAAAAAAACTTACTGCTTTGTGTTCGCGCTCCTTGTTGTACCCGCCATGTTTTTCTTCTTCGGCCGAGTCTCCTTCTTCTTCGAAGAACTCGACCTTTTTTTCGTACTCTTCTTTTTTGTGGATGTCGTGGCTCCCTTTCGTGCTGTGCCCTTTCGAGTGTTTTCCCGTTTCTTCATACTGAAAATGGGCATTAGCAACAACGTGTTTCGGAGGACTGTATAGGTCAATTAACCCATTTTTTTTCCCCGATATGTATTAAAAATT
Organism: Anania fuscalis; assembly: GCA_950371115.1. Taxonomy (NCBI): domain Eukaryota; kingdom Metazoa; phylum Arthropoda; class Insecta; order Lepidoptera; family Crambidae; genus Anania; species Anania fuscalis. The sequence continues at coordinate 13,354,430 of OX493344.1, forward strand.
CGTAAATAATTTAGCCAAGCAACTTTGTAGTCCACCGGGCTACAACCCGGTGGACTACAAAGTTTGAACGGTGAACAATAAAGAAGCAGTTTTGACAACTTCAATTATTGACACTGACTGAAGCTTTGTAGGCCACTGGACTACAATGCTTGGCTGAAACATTCACTTCGAGATGTGTTCTCTAGTACGCTAGTACATTATACCTCAATGGATGAACATAACAGTAATTTTTGACGGCTCATCAAACTACAACAAGGTTGATAAGTTGTTGTCAGTACAGTAAGGTCTACTAATTTTATAATTAAGTACATACCAACGACATGTTCCAAATACATATATATACATTACAAATACTGCTGCTAGACAAAAAATACCCACTATCTGTTAGATAAAAAAAAAATAGGAAAAAAAACAAAACAATTATTTAGTAGCTTGGATGGCTGCTTTGTAAATGAAGGTGGCGCGGGCGGTGTTATGATATGTTATATAGCATATTAATCTTGAACGATAGTTAATAATAGAAAAACACTACACAATACATTTACTAGAAATACAAAAAAATCATCAATCGGCGTGGTCATCCATAGGGGCATATTTTACATGACAATACAATTTGTCTTTTAAGTCATATATAATGTCTCTATGCAAAAGTCTTGTCTACCTACAGTAATTTACAGATATCGTTTATTGATGTCATCTATCCAAAATTGAATGTCTTTTCCTGTAGTTACTCACCACTTCAGTTCTAGTCAGCGTCACGTCATTTCTATCCTAAATTACTTCCTAGGTTTATTCTTGTTTGCTTGTATAAATAACTTAACAATTCTTAAGGAATATGAGCAGACTAATCCTAATGGGGAAAAAAGTTACATCACAGTTTTTCTTATAAGCTTCATTATGTACTTAAATATTTTAAGTCTATGTCTGTAGTTAATTACCTGTTACCTCTTTTTCCTGGCAATGCCTTTGCCTGTGTGTTCTATCTATATGCGTTTTATTTAAACCTAAATCTTTCAAAGCAAATCTTACGTCATTATCCTGCCTTCTCATTTTCCTGGTTAATTCTTTACGTCCTTATAAGTCCCGGTCAATATTAAAATAAGCCAAAGTCTATACCTGTAGTCCTCAAGTCACGTCATTTCCCTGTCACCTCATTACCCTGGCATTACCTTGGCCTGCTTTTTGCCGTGTTCTTCATGATCGTGGTCACCGTAGTGCCCAGACTCTTCATGGTGGTGTTTGTCGTGGCCACCTTTGTCTTCGTACTTCCCGAGGTGATCTTCCTTGTCGTGGTGGCCCTTTGCGGTCTTTGAATCCTTATGTGTTCCCTAGAAATAGTATTGATAGTTAATTTGCTGTATTGCCATTATAATTACTTCTTATTAAATTACTGTGCTCATACGAGCAATTTTTTTTTTAAATTTATTTATTTAAAACTTAGGTTTATTTAATTTGAAAGACAACCCACACATGCAAAGATTTGAACCCAGGACTTCTAATCGCGAGCTATAGTGACCCGACATGTAAATGGGCCTTCTTAATCTAAAAACCTCACACATCTATTTAGGAGTTGCCGAGGGCAACACAAAAATGGGATGAAATTATCTTGCGTTAATTAAGATCGATATCTTTACAGGCTGAGGTTTTAAATATTAGAACAAAAAACTTTTTTATGGGTCAAAATCGTGTTTTTAGGGTTCCGTACCCTATTACTAGGGATACGCTGTTATTCTGTCTGTCTGTTTGTCTGTCTGTCTGTCCGGCTGAAAACTCATCTCATGAACCGTGATAGTTAGAGAGTTGAAATTTTCACAGATGATGTATTTCTGTGCCGCTATAACAACAAATACTGAAAATCAGAATACAATAAATATTTAAGGGGGCTCTCATGCAACAAACGTGTTTTTTTACGGAACCCTTCGTGCGCAAGTCCGACTCGCACTTGGCCGGTTTTTTTTTTATTTTCATACAAACTCACGCTCTACATCAATGTTAAATAAAGCAGCAATATTTCAAATAATTTCGATGTTGACACCGTGGGTAAAGATCTCATTATTAATGTCATTCGCCACCTTAAATTTGCCTATTGTTCAAAACGACAGCCTGTATTTTTGCAATTTTTTGCTAATTCTGTTTAGCCGACAAAGCGTAATTGGGTAACCAACAACATACAAATTTCACATTTGTTACAATAAGTACGGTGTAATTTTACAGTTTTTTTAATCTGACAGAAGTAAATCTCATAGAACTTACGAAATAAAAGAGCTTTACTTATATATTTCAAGTTGAGAGCGTGAGGCAACCTACACTTTTTATAATTACTTCATAAAAACTTATAGTAAGATGCACAAAAATTAATCATAATTATTTAATTAATTATACACAAAACATGTCAATTAACAACAAAGACATTCACAGATCACACACTGATGGAACACAGATTGGATTTTGTTTTGTTTTTTAAGGATAATTACAATTTAGATACTAGAATAACTTTTTTTGCAAGAACATCGTTTGAAATCACAAAAAACTGACTTTCTATTCTAATTGTAACGGATGATCTAGGTTTTACCCTGTCAGGCCAAGGTCAAGAGACACAATAAAAAATCTATTATGCGATCCAACCGGTGGGGCAATTGAAGCTTGATAGGTTGACAATGATAATGTAATAATTTTTGAGATTATGACGTTTTTATCCTTTAAAAAGTTCTTAGATACAGATTCATATTAAACACATTAATATGAATCTGTATATCATTAATATGCATGTAACTAATGCACTAACGAAGGGGCCGATTCTGATGTTCAAGTGCAATAACTTTTTTTTAATAATATCCTATTATCTTATTATATTCTCTTTGTATCCAAAGTGGGGACGGCCGTAAAGAATACACTTTTCCACCGCCGTGCAGGTGGCGTGTCGTAAGAGGCGACTAAATCCTGTAGCACGAGACGGGGAGCAGCGTCTGCGTGCGAAACAATATAAAAAAACTGCGCTCGCCAACCCGCCTGCCAAGCGTGGCGAGTCTGGCAACTACCCCCCAATGATAGGCACGACAAAGACCAGGCCCCCAGTCTCCGGTGGTCCCGCTGTTCCTGGCTACGGTAGCGGTCAGGGTAACGGCGGGTCAGGGGGTGCTAAGAATCCCCGGAGGAGGAACTTCGGCTACCAGCCCCAAAGAAGACTGGCCCTGGTAACACACAACGTCCGCACGCTAAGGACTGATGAGAAGATCGTTGATCTGGAAGAGGAATTGAGTAGGATGCATTGGAGTATCGTGGGAATATCAGAAGTCCGAAGAGAGGGCGAGGACACGATAACCCTGAAATCTGGCAACCTACTCTATTACCGGGAGGGCGAACAACTGTCCCAAGGCGGTGTCGGGTTTCTCGTCCACAAGTCCCTCATTAACAACATCGTCACCATCGGAAGTGTATCGAGCAGGGTGGCATACATGATACTCAGAGTATCAAATAGATACTCGCTGAAGGTTATACAAGTATATGCTCCGACCTCTACACACCCTGATGAGGAAGTGGAGGCTATGTATGAGGACGTTAGTAGAGCCATACATACTACTAAAACCCACTTCAATGTTGTTATGGGAGACTTCAACGCGAAACTGGGCATGAGAGGCGATAATGAGCTGAGAGTGGGGCGATTTGGATATGGGCAACAGAACCCTAGGGGACAAAGGCTGGCCGAATTTCTGGAGAAGGAGGACCTCTTCGCGATGAATTCCTTTTTCCAGAAGCCGCCTCAGAGGAAGTGGACCTGGATGAGCCCCGATGGGTCCACGAAAAATGAGATTGACTTCATCATGACCACAGAGCGACGAGTGTTTAATGATGTCCCCGTGATCAACGGGGTGAAAACCGGTAGCGTTCACCGAATGGTTAGAGGCACATTGAACATCAACGTCAAGCTAGAAAGGTCCCGTTTGATGAAATCTACGCTCCGACCCTCTAATGCCCATATTTACTGCCCCGAAAGCTTTCAGCTTGAGCTGTCAAATCGCTTTGAATGCCTAGAAAACTGCGAGTCAGTGGACGAGATTAACAACAGGTTTGTAGAAACTGTCCAGGCGGTCGGGTCGAAATTTTTTAAGCCCCGTCGAAGAGACAGACCGCAAAAACTTACCGACCACACCCTCAAACTCATGGCAGAACGACGTTTACTGGCGCTGCAGTCCTCCGTTGACGCTAAGTTGTATCGGCAGCACAATAGACGGATATGGAAGTCCTTGCGACATGATATCCGCAACTTTAATACGAATAGTATTAAAGAGGCGATAGAGCGGAACCAAGGCTCCAAAGTGTTTGCAAGAGACATGTCTATTGGGCAAAGCCAGCTGACGAAGCTGAAGACGGAGGGTGGTAGTATAATGTCAACAAAAGCCGAAGTTTTGGGGGAGATCGAAAAGTTCTATGGGCAGTTAGGTATACACCTCGGTCACTAAACCTGTAAGTAGTTCAGCTGCAAATCCAAGAGCTAAGCTGACCCGACACTATACCGAAGATATCCCGGACATCAGCCTATATGAGATTAGGATGGCTCTTAAACAGCTCAGGAACAACAAGGCGCCGGGTGATGACGTGATCACCTCAGAGATCCTGAAAGCGGGTGGAACACCGGTACTGAAGGTCCTTCAGAAACTCTTTAACTCCGTCTTGCTCGAGGGAATAACGCCGGAGGCATGGAACAGAGGTGTGGTGGTGCTCTTCTTCAAGAAAGGAGATAACACCTTGCTGAAGAACTACAGACCCATCTCGCTTCTGAGCCATGTCTACAAGTTGTTTTCGAGGGTCATCACGAATCGTCTCGCACGTAGGTTCGATGACTTCCAGCCTCCCAAACAGGCAGGTTTCCGAAAAGCCTTTAGTACCATAGACCACATCCATACGCTGCGACAAGTTATACAGAAGACCGAAGAGTATAACTTACCACTATGCTCGGCGTTTGTGGACTATGAGAAGGCCTTCGATTCGATCGAGACTTGGGCAGTGCTACAGTCCCTCCAGCGGTGCCATATTGACTATCGGTACATCGAGGTGCTGAAATGTTTATATAAAAACGCCACTATGACGGTCCGAGTACAGGAGCAGAGCACGAAAGCTATTCCTCTGCAGGGAGGCGTAAGGCAAGGAGACGTTATTTCTCCGAAACTGTTCACCGCCGCATTAGAAGATGCTTTTAAACTCCTGGAATGGGAAGGATTCGGCATCAACATTAATGGCGAATACATTACTCACCTTCGGTTTGCCGACGATATTGTGGTCATGGCAGAGTCGCTGGAAGACCTTGGTACAATGCTCGATGGCCTTAATAGAGTTTCCCAACAGGTAGGTCTTCAGATGAACATAGACAAAACAAAGATTATGTCGAATGCCCATGTTGCGCCCTACCCAGTACCAGTTGGGAGCTCTATTCTCGAAATTGTTAAATTACATAATAATATATTTCTATAAACTTTTTCGAAGTCAGTTAAAAATCTGAAAATCAAAATAAAAACTCTACAAGAATGTATTCCGCTCTTAGGGTTGTCGATCTAAGCCGTATTCATCCCCTAATCAAAGGCACCCGGAATCCGTGACAACTAAACAATCGCCCACGGTGTAATTGACTTGCCAACTTGAGGAGTTAAGCCCTCTACTACTGGTTCTCGCCTTGGTTCGAAAAGTTAAAATGAGAAAACTAATTTGTATTTTTTATTCTACAGATATTTACAGGATAAACAAACTGCAACACGTGTACGAGAGGTCATGTACTTCCTAGCGTCTTCTCTCGTTTTCAGCAGGAGTACTGACTATTATTTTAGATGCAGATAGTCTTTAGTTAACCTTTAGAAACCATAGGCTTAAACACGGACTCTAAATAATAGCGAAGTTTTGTTTTTACGTCAAATTGTATAAAGAAATAAAAACAAGTATAAAAAATGCTGTTTTAAGAGTTCATGAATTCATGAACTCTTAAAACAGCATTTTCAATAGGCCTCACACCATTTTGGATGAATAATTATCTTCAAATTAGACATAATATGAAAGTTTATGTGGCATTTGTAGAACACCTAATGCATATTTTTCTAAAAGCACAATCTTTTTGAACAAGCTGTCAGATGATTTATTTATTATCTGTTCAAACGTATTTTTTTTTCTTGTAATATTAAATTAATTTATTGTTTAAATTTGTTCTTTACGTTAAAATAAACATAATATTTAAATTATTACCCTTGACGTAACTGTTTACTCTCTCTATCTAATTGAAATTATCTATAATGTAAACGCTACACCTAATTTTAACCCACGGTTTTTGTTCTCGAATGAAAATCACTTCAAAAGTCGAATTTTAAACTGGTTTGTAGTGGTTCTTCACGGTCCAACTTACAAAATTAATTTATACAAATTGAGCTAAACTCTTTGACTGTAAAAAAGACTTGCTAATCGAATTTGTCTACTCCAATCTCGTGATGCGACTCCAAACTGTTGAGATGAAAAATCGGATTATAAAAAATCTAGACAGAAGGGCAGCCATCTTAAAATTTTGTAATTAATGTTTTTCTTTGGAAACATTAACGAGCGTAGGCGTAGGAGTGCAATCGCTTTGGACCACCGGCAACTGATCGAAATGTATGTCCAATTTTGTGTGTCAAATAAAATATTTCTAATCTATTCTATATTCTATTCTGAATGTGTCGCATCACGGTTCCCGGCTAAGCGCACTCCGACTTACAAAGTGCTATCAAGCCGGTCAGAAAAAGTAGTAAGTTCCTTTATCTTTGTATACAACACTTTACAAATTTTAGCGAATTTAGTTTTGTTCGGTTTTGTACGGATTTAACATAAACACAACTTCTATAAACAAAGTTATGTTGTTACGATTGGCGCGGGGAAGTAAACTTTTTGAGATTTAGATTATCCCATAAGAAAAAATGATGGGGTTTTCGACTTTAAAATAAATGTATTATTTACCGTTGTTGGCGACCAGCATCACCATGCTTTTTGGTTTTTTATAAATTCGAAATTATCTGTGTTCTTAAGAAGACTATTCTTGACTTTTGGACAAAACAAAATATTATTGTTTTTTTTATTCTCTTCACTAATATATTGGAGCAGATAACCTGGTTTTCTTGTGTGCTCCTGAATAACCGTATATCTTACATTAAAATATTTTGACGGTAATAATATTATTTTACTTACGAAGTAAATAATACAACCACAAATACCTTCTTGTAACAATGCCAATATTATATTATTATAAAGTTATAAACGTAAATACCGTTTATATAACAAAATAAGGGTCTCAAAGGCCGTAATCATATTCAAAACCTTTTTGTTTTCGATACTTTTGTACATCTAAATTGAAAGTTCAGAAATAGCTGTTTATTTGAAGCGTTTTTGTTATTATTTAGCAGCGACATTAAAATACATATAAACTAGCAACAAAACAATTACGGCATTATTACAAAAAAGACAGACTAGATTAAACACTGTCTAAAGATTAACTAACCGATTTTAAATGTATGTCATCATTGCCGAGCTTAGACCATTGTCCTGCCCCTCTAGCATGTGCAACAAAACACGATATGATACGATATGATATAGCGATTTATCGCATATTTTTTGTCAAAATATGAACTTTTATTAAAAAAGCGACCATAACCGTGACATCGTCGGCACGGACATGCTTACTGTTTCAATAAAAGTTCAAGATGGCGGCTATGTTATCATATTTTGAAAGTAAATAGGCGATAAATCGCTATATCATATCGTATCATATCGTGTTTTGTTGATCGTGCTAGAGGGGCTGATGTGTCAACATTATAAATTGGTTGGTTATTCTTAGGACATCGTTTAAACTTAGTCTATCTTTTTGTAATAAGGCGATTAGTGTTTGACTAAAGAAAAGTGTTGCTTACTAGATTTTCCTTATTAGGAATTGGACGATTTCTCATGGTCTCAAAATAAGGAGTTAATTCCGTAGCCGAGAAGAGCACACCGAACTTGGCGTTACCATCTCAGATCCCGGGGTCAAAGTAGAAAACGAACTTTTCTATATTGTCTCGGGTCTGAGTGTTTTTTTAAATTTTTTATCTATTTATTTTGGCCTCAAACCGTCATGTCCAAAAATAGATGTAAGTGAAATTGTGAAGTACATTCGTAGTCCTTATAGTTCCTAAAATTTATACGAAGAAAAATATTTCTTCAACTAATGCTAAGATGGTCGGACGTGACCAATTATTATACGGTCCGGTATTACGGTAATTTCTTATATTTAATTGAAGTTAAAAAGAAGTAGAAGGTCAAACATTTTTTCAACGGTTACAATGACACATATACCTTATTTTTCGTTCACAAACTATAAAATGCTTTTTATTTTTTGTTTTAGCCTGCTATGCGATATATTATGAATATCAATGAAAATCGGTGTGTTGTGACACCGTCGTTGTTTCTGATTTCTATAACACAAGTGCTTTAGCTACTAACCTTAAAATTAGAGCAATAACTGTGATGTGGAAAAAATAAAAAATGTAAGTATCCTGAAAAAGCACGAATAAGCGTTAAGAAGAAGTTCAAAAACGGTTAAATCTGTTTGTTCTTTAATGTAACTAAATCGAAACTTGGTGGTGGTGGTAACTTTGAATTTTAATTTGATTTATTGACTTTTTTATTTCATTGTTATAATTTTTTGACTACGTACTATTTTTTCATAACATAAATAATATTTATTACTATAATATCATCATGATATTGTTGAAATACCAGAAAAAAAATGTAACATTTGTGCCTTAAATTATAACACCATTCAATAGCATGTTTTTACACAAAATTGATTTGATTTGAAAACCTAAATATATCATTCTAGCCCCAAATCAGCCGTTCAATCTATTCAATTAGCAAAGGTTTGTTTTGTCGGTTTTCAATATGTTATGATAACATTCAATTTTAGACAATCATGAAGCAATTAGAACAATACTCACTCTCAAAACAATGAACGATTGTTAATACGACGATGATCTAGATTGAAAATAAACGAAATAATTGTTAGATAAAATACTAATTAAACTGTAGGTTTTTACAGTCGGTTAAAAATAATTAAAAAATCACGATGAAATCTTGATGCTTTTGAGGAACGAAAAATTATTCTTTTGCTCAAATGAAACAACTTTTTCTATGGGACTAAGATCGAAAATGTAAAAATGTTTAATTTCTTAAACAAAACGGCTAATTATCTGTATTTATCCTATCTGATTAGTAATGGGGAAGTTATAATAGACTTGCACCTTTTACCTTAGGCGAGTTTTTTTTTTGTATAACTTACCTAAAAGAAAAAAAAATGATTTTTTTTATCAATTTGTATCACTTTTTAATTATTTTCAATGAAAGTTAATTTAAGCTTGCATTAAAATCAATTAAAATAGTGATGTCATATCACCGAAAAATGCAAAAGTTCTGTGCTACTTATTGTTTTTTTTTAAATTATTTCATGCCGTGGCAGCCTATAATTAAGACGACGCTTGGATTTAAGTCAACTTGCCAGATTATGTAACTTAATTGTATTGGTGTTTGTCTTGTTGGTTGTCCTAATAAATCAATAAATAAAACAAATTATTTGTTTATCCATGTATCTTTGAAATTCAATCGAATCGTTTTGTCACATCGATGTATTCAATCGAATTATTTTTGTTCTGCTATATTTTTTCTTCCCTTTCCTGTACCTCGTACATATTGGGGCAAAGAATTAAGGTGTTTTTCTGTCCTAGTATTGTTTTAAATTATAGTCCCGCCTGAGGTCGGTGATTTTTTTCAAGTGTTATTTATCTTCAATTAAACCTTGCATGAAATTGCTAAAAACAAAAATTTACAATGTTTAAGCATTTCTGATCTTAACCGATAGTCAAATATTTGTAAAAATATTTCTATAGGGTGTTGACGGTAGTATACTACTCAGCTATACATATAGCTACAACATTGATCAGAATACGCTGGCTTTGACAGCGAGAAAAAACACTTAAGGAATTTCATCTTGTCACGTAACGTCCTCGGTAGCTTAGTGGTCAAAGCGCTCGCCCGGTATGCGATGGGACGTGGGTTCGAGTCCCGCCTGAGGTCGATGATTTTTTTCAAGTGTTATTTATCTTCAATTATAGTATAATATTATACTTAGTACGCGTACAATCCAGGACAGTGGTCGTATTTGTTTTGACTATCGTTTTTTTGTTATGTTCATCAAGCTATTTCGCAAGTCTTTTGTTTTTTTTAAATAACTTAAGTTAATGGAATGCAAGACAAAAAACATTATTATACCAAAATTTCATTACGGTTACAGAAATGTATTTATGTCTTATTTTCGAATGTATCTTGTTGCATTCGATATATCTTTATATGACGTGAAAAACTATGTTGGGTTCATTCATAGTAATGTTTATCTCTTAATAAGTTAACCTTAAAACTTTTTTGAACTGTGAACTTGTTTGCGGTTCATGATAATAATAAAAAAATCTATGTAATTATTTTAAGCTCAACTATTATTTTGCCTGCTTACTCTCTTTTAAAGTATATTAAACTTGTACACAGGAAATATCCTACAATAAGTAAGACCTTATAATACCGGATGCAAATTATTAAAATAAAAAATGTATATAAAAAAACACTAAGTCTCAGCAATAGGCCCCGACTTAATTATTGATTTTCAAAGTACTCCTGCGGGGTAACCATGAACTCTTAAAACAATCTCAAATCTTCCAAATCTGTCAATTTCGTACATCATTGCGTACGAAATTTGACAGATTTGACAAGATTTAACAGAATTGAGATTGTTAGAGTTCATGGTTACCCCCTGAAGTAAATAGAAGATTTTTTCAAAAACCCAGGCATACAATTGTCTCTTTAAAATCAATAAAGGTAATTCAATTCAATAAGGTAGATTCTTTCATAATGTACATTCCTCTAGGAATTTAATAAAGGTAGATTCTTCATAAATGTTTGCAAAATACAATTCTATCGGATATTGGCGGCATATAAACAAAACATTGATGATGTAAAATTGACTTCAATAGGAAAATGATAGCAAAAGGGTTAACTAAATGTCCTCTGGAGTGCCATTAGAAGGACAGACGCCTAGATGGTTGGATAGTGAAGAGATATTGGTTCGATTACCACGTAGGGCACATTTTTTAGGGTTCCGTACCCAAAGGGTAAAACGGGACCCTATAACTAAGGCTCCGCTGTCCGTCTGTCTGTTTGTCTGTATGTCTGTCCGTCTGTCACCAGGCTGTATCTCATGAACCGTGATAGTAAGGCAGTTGAAATTTTCACGGATGATGTATTTCTGTTGCCGCTACAACAACAAATACTAAAAACCCGAATAAAATAAATATTTAAGGGGGCTCCAATACAACAAACGTGATTTTGTCTCCTTTTTGTAGATAATGCTACCGAACCCTTCGTGCGCGAGTCCGACTCGCACTTGGCCGGTTTTTTTACTGTATATCAATACATAAATTAAATATTATCCAAATTATTCACTGTAAACGTTTAGTTAGAACAAATTGTTATATTACACGCATACAAAACTTACGCCCACCGCATAATAATAGTACCAGGGTTTGGATAGCGATAGTTTCGACTTCAGCCGCTGACCCACGCTCTTTAGGAAGGCCGTTGCATTCACCTTTTTGTAGCGAGAAAATAATGAAATAGGTATATGTATACATCAATAGGGTGTACATGAAAATAGGACACTCCTGAAAACCACGTGATCAGCTGGTCACTTACAAGTTATAACTACTTTTTCTATGGGAGCAACATTGAAATCGAGTTTTTTTTAGACGCACCATACAAACTTAAGCCCGGTTCCTTTCCGGGAAACGGTTGGTTTTGCTAACGGATGGTAGGAATTGTCAACTTGACATACTCAAAAGCGTTTCTATAAATGACGCTTCGTCAAATTTTATAGGAACGACTATAACGGCTCGTTACTTTTGACACCAATACGATCAGTTGCTGATGTACACTTACGCTTACACTTACCTTGATGATAATTTATGGAGCATCTGAAAATAAAATCACAATTTCGATGGTGCTCCCATAAAAAAATTGGTTGTATATCACTGGCTGATTATAAGGAGTGTGCACATTGTATATTGTCCAGTTTAAGCTGTTTACGTGTATCAAACGTGGCTTGTACGCAAATTCAGCGTATGATGGAAATCTTGGAATGATGTGCTGTTGCTGTTTAGTTTTTTTAAATCGGATATATTCGGCCGATAAAAAAAGGCTTAGGGCATGTTTCAAATGTACGAATTAGTTCTGCATAAATTCTTACTAAGCAATTTTCTACTTATCTGAAGGATACACACTATTTTTGCGCCTTATGACCGTCAAATAGCGCTATTTAGTGCAAGAACTTTTATCCACCATAGCTATTTGGCTTTCTATCTGTACATTGTGAAAAAGGGGGCCTAGCGCGAAAGTTTATCGTTCATTTGGTCGTATTAACTGATCAAATTAAAACATCCATTCCCCGTATCAAAGATTTAACAATTTATGAGCAATTGAAAACAGTCGGATTTTTTACACGGCTAGATTGAGTTGGTCATATTTTATCAAACGACTGACACATGAGACTGGCCATTTTAATTTGTAAGGTTTATACAACCGAACGAAAGATACACTTTCGCGCTAGGCCCCCAGGCCCTAAATGTCAGTTAAATAATCGATGGAATTATAATATTTTATATGAGACACCTTACCTCATACGCTTTCTTGCCATGTTCTTCATGTTCCTCAGAATGCTCAGAGTGATTTTCATGACCTCCACCTGAAAAAGAAAATAAAAAAATCATTTAAATTATATATCGGCAAGTGCTAGGACCTCAACCCACAAGGCGGACAGACGACTAGTAAAGGTTGCAGGAAGCCGCTGGATGCAGGCCGTGCGCAACCGGACAATCTGGAAGACACTGGGGGAGGCCTATGTTTTGCAGACGTCCTGTGGCTAAAATGATGACGATGAAATTAGATACCTCCTCCTTATTCCAGAAAATACCGGATCTCAGTTTGATCAAGAAGATTACTATCAAGATCATAGATTTGAATAAAAGGAGGCTAACAATATGTAGGATCGTTTCAGAAGTGAAACCACAGCTTCAGAACAAACTTATTTAATCTTTGAATAAAATCACACAGCATTTAATAAGTGACAGTTCCTTCCTCATATCGCTTAAACTATTAGCATAGTAACAGTATAATTTTTAGACGACCGCTCTAGGCGGAGACTTTGAACAGAATGCCAGAGCGTTCAGACTGCCCGACGATCCCCGCTTTCTAGCGTAGTGGGGGGCGGGTGTGACGTAGCCGGACTGCGTGAGTCAAGTTCAATATTATTTAATAAAATGAACGGACTAGGTACTTTACACTTTAGTTAGCATAAAAATAATATATTTAGGAATATTGCTTACAAATAGTAGAGTTTAAGGCGCTACTTCTTCTTAGCTCAATATTGTTCCGAAACTGGTAGAATAAAAAAACAAATTGTGACTTTATCGTCATCATTACAGCCACAAGACGCCTACTGCTAAACTTGGCCTGCGTCAATGACTTTCTAATTGGCCGGTTATAAGCAGGGTGCATTCAAAGCCGTCTTGCAACCTTTAGACCCTAACACTAGCGTCTTTCAGTGGCAGCATCCAATCAGCGTTGACGCAACGCTTGCGCAGCAGCATTTACTTACCGCTGATTGGACACTGCCATGACGTCAACGCTTGAAAGACGCAAGTGGAGGCCTTATGTCGTCTGGTGCGTTAAAACAGCTTAGGTCAAGCGTGTTTGCAAAAAGTTTTTTTGGAACAGGATTTTACATCATCCTCCGTATATGACTATTTTCTATGGACTTGTTTCACAGAATTATATGACTTTTTTCCCTGTTGTCGATATGGGTACTAAAGTGAAAATTTTAATACCCATAAACCCATTTTATTTTGATTGGACCCATTAGACCCATTATGAGGAGATTGTAGAGTACATTCGACTGAAGACCAAATTCACACTGAGGGTCGAACGGTTAGAATCTCGACACAATACGAATTTCAATTCGTTTGTGTTAAGGATTCCGACCGAACAGCTGTCGAGCTTCATGAAAGCGGAATTTTGGCCGAAAGGTGTTGTGTATCGTCGGTTTCGTGGCCGGCTACCTGACACCACGTTGCGCAACACTACGCCGTCGAAATAGTGTGTCATTTATAGTGTATTTTTAAAATTATTAATTTATATATGTTAGATAATAAGGTAATTATAATATGGGCCTATATTATTTATAATGTGCTGCCTGAATTAAATAAAGAAATAAAAAAAATAATGGTTAGGACATCCTGTGAAAGCCATTCCCTAATCGAATCTTGTCTCGCTGAATAGAAGCTACCTAAGCCTTGTAAAATAGTGACCTATATCAGTTTCTTGCTTAACTTGTTTAATCCAGTCTTTTTTCTGGGTTAGGGTTAGGTTAGTTTTTATACCAGCTTTGATAAAACTATCATTATTGTGATGACGTCACGAAGAGTTATCGCTGATAAGGTTTTAGACTAATGCAATAGCATACTTAAGATTGGGACAGTAACCTTTCTTCGTCACCTGACTTCGCTTACTACTTAAATATTAATAGAACACGATTTTATCAATCAGCCTAGCAATTTTTTTGACAAAAATAATTATTTTGGGGTGAAACCCTCACCCCCTATGAATAGTGGCCATTTTGGGTTTTTAACACTTTAGGCAATAACAATGGTTTTATGTGCCGTAGAAACCTGAAAGAAATACCACAAGATAGCTAAAAGAACAAAGTAACTAACTATAAATTTGATTTCTGGTGTTAAGGGTTTCCTTGGCTAGAAAAAAAATATTCATTCAATAATTTTCGTAAAAAATCTATTTTTGCATTTTGGCAATTAAATTAGATACCGAACTTAGCCTTATCGGGTTAGAAGTATCGCTCATATCACATTGTATAAAACGGAATACGTCAGCTATGACAACACTGACAGCGCTAACTTTAATGTTGCATAAAACGACTTAATATTTTATTCGTTTTAATGATAAAACCAAAAGACAATTTTCACAATTAAATTATACATTATCTACGCTTTACTTAACAATAAATGCAGTTTTATTTTTTCTGTATTGCTAGTTCTGTACTTCAAATCAGTAAAAATTTGGGTGCTGTCTATAGTACAAATTACTTACGTATCAATTATTTTATTTTGAAAAATAAGCTTACCGTTTTTTTCCCTTTTCAACCGACTTAAAAAAGGAGTTTCTCAATTCGACTGAATGTTTTTTTTGTCGTGTTGGAAGGTGCAAGTTTTGTGTGTTAAGTGAACATGAGCCTGCTATTTCTTAACACACTGTGGCAATAATCTAAGTCGAGGACATTTTCTAGCTTTCTAGATCAAACGCATTTCATTGAAAGACACCAGACTTTTTTACGATGTGCCGGCGCCGACAGTATTGTTTTCAATTTCATAAAGGCTGTGATTTCTTGATTAAATCTCAGTGTTAGTTTAAAATTATATTAAAATATTGACTATTTTTATGTGAATTATGTACCAAAAAACTAAACTAGCTTGTATTACGATGGGTTTGAAGGAAGAAAGAATAATTTTTATTTGGTTCATATTACTATAACTTACAATAAATAAATACAAAGATGTACCTTATTTTAATTAAACAGACTTAATCGGGTAAATACTAAAATACATTCATTACTCAAGTAAAAAATTAAATAAGTTTTTTTTTATATTATGTATGTTTTGTACCAAATAAATGATTTTCTATTTCTATTTCAAAACATGCTCGTGCTCAACAAACAAACTCTTGCCCCTTTCGGGATTCGAAGCGGCGCGATCGCTTTGAATCGTAGTAATAGGCCCTAAGTGATGATAATTGTTGTTTGATATTTCTCGCCTTTTATCGGAAAAAACAGTCATCCTTAATTAAACACTTCAGTCCAAACTTTCTATTTTTCACTTTCATTACAAACGATTACTGTCACAAATCATGATGATACACTTTTGCTGGTTGCGCAACCGTGACGCAAACGCATATTCGACCTTAGATCCTGGGGATTAGGTCACGAATCGAATGTCATAACCGTTGACTTCGTTGATACGAAATCAATTTACGACAAATCGTTTAGCGTTGGCTGTTGTCACAGAAAGGAACTAATTTAAAATATGTCGTTATTCAAATTATATTTTCTGTAGAATAATGGAATAGCAAAAAGGTTTTCGTTCCCGATTAAGTATGAAAACTATTTTATTTTCTAACAATCGGAATACGTTTATTCCTCATGTAATCACCAAAGTGCCTACCTACTTTAAGCTTTGCATTGTTTGGGGATATAATATAGTTGGAAAAATCAAATATATTATGAAAGGCAACTGTTAAGGACTGACTGACCTATCAACGCACAGCTTAAACTACTGAAAAAAGGAAATATTCGAAA
Source organism: Anania fuscalis (assembly GCA_950371115.1). Classification (NCBI taxonomy): domain Eukaryota; kingdom Metazoa; phylum Arthropoda; class Insecta; order Lepidoptera; family Crambidae; genus Anania; species Anania fuscalis. Next base: position 13,370,928 of record OX493344.1, read on the forward strand.
TTCACCCTCTAAGGGGTTGAAATGGGGGTCCAAAATTTGTATTGGAAACCAAGATTAGTTAGACGATTTTATTCGAAACGCCACTGGATATTTCCTGACGATAAATGTGTTTCAAGTCTTTTGAGACTTCACCCCCTAAACGGGGGAATGTAGTGGGGTGTGTTGATAGTAAATGCAAATTAAAGTCTTTACGGAATATTACCAAAAAACATTTTTTAATGTTTGTCAGTCTCTCTGTTTGTTCCAGCTAATCTCCGAAACGACTGGACGGATTCTGATGGGACTTTTGCTTGTGCAGATAGCTACTAGTAGGCTTAACTTAAGCTACATTTAAATCCTGAAAAATTTACCTTTCCTGTTTCATGTTTGGAAGATACCTAATTAATTAACTATAGATGGTGCTGATTGTATTCTTTTATGAATAAACTAAAGATAACGCGGACGAAGTAGCGGGCAACAGCTATGAGTTCATAACAAAACCAAATAACCACTTTAATTTTTGTCGATACTGATCGATTAGTAGTGCTACAATATTTCACCAGCAGAGCTAGCATGCGCAACACGATAAAATTTTGTCGTGGCATTTTATCGACTTTTGACGTAAATATGTCGTTTTGTCGTTGACGATAACAAAGAAAATACTAAAATATCATAGCAATACCATGTTATAACGTAGAAATAAGTGACTACGAATAACGGGAGACCCTAAAAATATTAAGAAGAAAAAAGATTCGAGACGTCTGTGATCCGTTGGGTTAGGGAAAACTACAAAATTATCGTCGAAGACGAAATTTGTCTTGTCTATCGATAAAACCGATGCGTGCATGCTAGCCCTGCTGAATACATTATTCTGATTCCCGGTTGTGTCGTTTAGATTGGGAAAACGAACTTTCTAAAAATAGCTTTGTTGTGGGAATGTTAAAAATGGCCTCGGCAAAAATAATTTGTTTATGGTTGTTACACATTCTAAGAGATTGTTCAGCATAAGAATTTTGATGAATCGGAAAAGAAAAATTTATTGGGGTATATGTTCGTAAGTACATATTACACGTATAGGAGTCTGTGTTCAATACGGACTTACAATGATAAGTAAAGAACGCGGTGTAACTGAAACTATTACCTAGGTATCTCATCATCATCATTTCAGCCATAGGACGTCCACTGCTGAACATAGGCCTTCCCCAGTGACTTCTGTCATCGGGGGGTTGTTGCCACACTCGCCACGCTTGGCAGGCGGGTTGGCGAGCGCAGTTTTTTTATTATTTCGCACGCAGACGCTGCTCCCCGACTCGTGCTACAGGATTTAGTCGCCTCTTACGACACGCCTCCTGTTGGCGGTGGGGAAGTGTATTCTTTACGGCCGTCCCCACACGGCACACGGCCCCTAGGTATCTCATCATCATATCAGCCTGTTGCAGTCCACTGCTGGACATCCTCCACTGCTGGCCTCCCCTAAGGAGCCTAGGTATCTATTTCTTTTAAATTATTTCATGTTCTATTGTAAACCATCTCAATACTCCTTGAAAATATCTTCAGGTAAATGTAACAATATTTATTTTGTTATTTGAACTTGTTTCAGGGCTCCGATACCTAAAAGTTTCAAAGGGAAAACTTTGAGAAGCAAGATAAAGGCTCGAAACAATGTTCGACTAGATCAATGCATTGATAAAACCGGCAAATAAGAATATTATAAGTAGGTACTGTTTTTTTATTATTATGATAATATACGGATTTATGTATGCCGCCCTCAAAGACGTACCTACTGATTTATGTGTATGATACTTGTGAAAATATGTATTCTTGTTCGCTTACTTCTGACCAGCACTGGACATAATTTTTTTCTAGTCCTAGCCCCAAGCCCAACAACGATTGGTTTCCTAAATTGACGTTAATGAACGAGAATCGAACCAAACCACTGTGCCAAAGGTGTGAGTTAGTCAACTTTCATCATCATTTAGTATATTGCAGTCCACTGCTGGACATAAGCCTCCTCCAAAGAGCGCCAAAGAGCACGATCTCCTGCTTTTTTCATCCATCCACTGCCAGTCATCTTCCTAAGGTCGTCAGTCCATCGAGCTGGGGGGCGTCCTACACTACGTTTGCCTAGGCGTTATCTCCTCTCGAGAACCCGTTTACTCCACCTTTCATTGGTTCTGCGTTCAAATGTGGACAGCTAACTGCCACTTAAGCTTGATATCAATTAACTTTAATCTCAGAGATACTCGTGACAGATATCTTCGACGACCTCCGTAGCCGAGAGGCGAGCACGCCGGACTAATAATGGCTCCGCCACCTCTGAGGTTCCGGGTTCGATACCCGGTCGGGTCAATGTAGAAAACGAACTTTTCTATATTCTCTCGGGTCTGGGTGTTGTGGTACCGTCGTTGCTTCTGATTTTTATAACACAAGTACTTTAGCTACTTACCTAGGATCAGAGCAATGTATGTGATGTTGTCCAATATTTTTTTATTTATTATCTTGTGAACCCCGGAACCACGTTCAGGCCAATTTGGTGTAACATCGATTTATAAACAAATCTGTGGTTCCGCCAAATCGATTGCTGGTAAAAGCAATGCAATGAAACGGAACTGGTATCTCACCGCAGCATTTCTATTAAATCTATCATTGAAAATTATCGGTCCGAACGGGTTTATAGTAAATCATAGCGTAGGTACAGGGTGTCCCAAAAATGTTAAAAGTGGCAGCAATACTCATTAATAAACTATGGTGGCTAGACTTCCACCATATGGAGCAATACCCATCGCATCTTCTTTGTTTGAAACTTTTTGTAGTTTGTGGTTTTTTTTTTCAAACCTTGACTTAAGAGATTGGTTACAGATCCAATAATAGTCACTAAAACAATTGTAGGTTGATCAAATACTATAACACCGGGTTCCTTTATTGTACTATGCGTAAGTGTACATCAGCATCTGATCGTATTGGTGTCAAAAATAACGAGCCGTTATATTCGTTCCTATAAAATTTGACGAGGCGTCATTTATAGGAACGCTACCATCCGTTAAACCAATCAAAACCAATCGTTTCCTGGATATAGGAACCGGGCTTAAGAAAGCAAGCAAAGATATTTAAAATGAAAAGTGATGGTCATAATATCCCAATATTTTGACGACCACCGTAGCCGAGAGGCGACGCCGGACTTAGTGTCGCCATCTCTGAGGTTCAGGGTTCGATTCCCGGTCGGGTCAATGTAGAAAAAGAACTTTTCTATATTGGCTCGGGTCTGGTTGTTTGTGGTACCGTCGTTGTTTCTGATTTCTTTACACAAGTACTTTAAACCTTTGGATCAGAGCATTGGATATTTTCCAATATTTATTATTATTTCATAGAGCTGCGGTTATTTCAACAACTTTTTTATGAATAACGTTAGGCTCTTTAGTGAAAGGGGTTCATCAATTCCCAATATGAAGTCTATCAAATCTGAACTAAGCCTTGCAAAAAGGGTCACTTCAGATATATACGAGAAAAATACGTTAAGCCTAGTAGATCACCTTCAAAATAAATTATGTTAATTTTTAAAAACCTTTTACCTATATGGTCATGTTTTAAATCCCTACTAGCACAAACTGTAATTGAATCGAACTTCACAAACTTCTAAATGTAGATTTTTTACATAAAGAATTTATTTAAAAAGTATAACTTGCTACAAAAAACTGACCTACTACCATTTGAGCTGCTACCCTACTTTAAAAATTAGATAAATTATTTTCTTATAATAATCGAAGGTTGAATGAAGTAAGTAGAACCTATCGTTTCAATGAAACTGCAATCAAACACTCAAATCAGTTAATTTAAACACAAAACGCCCGTTTAAATGCGACAAAAAGATCTAAAAGTTGGTTTTGTAAACGATTTGTTACGAATTAGATTTGGACATAGCTCAAATTAAACAGGAAGATCATTGTGAAACAGCTTAACAATACCTACTAATGTCTGGGTGTTGTGGTACCGTCGTTGTTTCTGATTTCTATAACACAAGTGCTTTAGCTACTTACCTTAGGATCAGAGCAATGTATGTGATGTTGTCCAATATAATATATATATATATATATATATATATATATATATATATATATATATAATGTGGCTGAAATTCAGCAATATTTAGAAACGCGTTGCCATTTGTAAAAACTGACCTATCTTTAATGTAATTCTATTAAAATAGTATCAGGTAAGATTCTTAAGTAATAATCATGTTTTTCATTTGCAATGTGTCATTTTTTATTTCAAATGAAGCTAAAAAAAACCTCTATGGATGGATTGCACCATCTTACTTTAACTATAAAAAACGTCAAAAGTCTGCCAAACTCCATACAGGAACACCGGTTACAGTTAAAGTTATGGTTAAAGTTAAGGTGATGCAACCCAGCCTATGAAACTCACTTTATTTATTAACCTGTTATGGCTCAAGGGTTTAGTGGGATTATTTTTGTTTTTAATATCAGTTCTACATACAGACCTAATACATTATACATATTGTGGTTTTACGGTAAAAATTACAACCATTGACCAGTTTTAATGTAAGAGATTACATTGTTTATTATGAGTCCGCTTAACTTACGTTACGAATTCTTCCTATAATCTGGAATAGGGATGTTGACCTCATTCATAAATAATTATAAGGCATCATTTATTAAAACAGACACTTTATTTTAGGCCTAATAACTCAGTACAATTTCATTTAAGAGACAAACTGATTTTTGATTGATTTAAAATCGTAAAAAAGTAAGGCAGCTGAGTTCGGATAGTGACGTCATAATCCGATATCGCCATACAAATTATAAGGAAGATAATGTTTTGACAGCTCATAAAAAGTATGTCAATTGATTGGTGGTGTCAACTAGCCTATTGTACTGTGAATTTGGATATACAAGTAAGCAAATTTCACTGGGGTTCAAAAATTATGTTATGTCAAAAACTAAGCCCCAAAAACACATGGGCTGGCTTTTCTGTCTCAGCTGTGGCTGTATTGTCTCGGCACAAAGGGGATTGGATACGTCCATCAAACTTTAGGCGAGTTTTTGCAATATTTACAATTTGGTGTGTTGTTGCGAAACTAAGCGGCCTTCTCCTTGATATTGATTAATGAAACTTGCACCCAAGGGTAATATAAGGTCAACATTTAAATTTCTGTCAATAAGTTTGAGATTTTGTTAAATATCATTAATGACAGAACAGACATCTCTGTACAGCCTTATTGTCGATTAGTAGAGAGAGAATGCCTCATGGCATTAAGTCCAACCAATGTATTTTTCTGTGCAATTAAGTTTAAAAAAATGAATAAACATTGGAAAACAACACATACATTTCTCTGATCCTAAGGTAAGTAGCTAAAGAACTTATGTTATAGAAATCAGAAACAACGATGGTACCACAAGACCCACACCCGAGACAATATAGAAAAGATTTTTTTTTAAATAAATTTATATTGGATAACATCACATACATTGCTCTGATGCTAAGGTAAGTAGCTAAAGCACTTGTGTTATAGAAATCGAAACAACGACGGTACCACAACACCCAGACTCGAGCCAATATAGAAAAGTTCGTTTTCTACATTGACCCGACCGGGGATCGAACCCGGAACCTCAGAGATGGCGGCGCCATTAAAAGTCCGGCGTACTCGCCTCTCGGCTACGGAGGTCGTCTCGTCCCTTGTCGTTATAGGTTTTTTCAATGACCCGATCGGGAATTACATATCGATAACTTATTTTGACATATACTGCAGTGCATATAACTGCCTATTTAAATACGCAGGAGGCATGCTGTACCTAACGATGATGGTGGTGATCAATGATACTGCCTGGTCGATTCTCTAAACTCTAAACTAAACAAAACCGCGATCACTTCGACATCACTTCGCTATGAACGAACTCTGTAACAGAATAGAGTCTATGTTTGTTTGCACTGCTTCGCTGATACACGCTGTCACTCATTGACAATAGTCATTTGAACCACTTTTTAGTGAAAGAGGCTATGCTTGTTTGTATCGCTTAGTAGGTGATATTTAGAGCAAGATTACTTGCGTTTTTTAGAGAATACACCCCTTGACCATTATCAATTTAGTTCCCTGTACCCCTGCACCAGCGTATACAGCAACAGATACCAGGAAAGTTTATATATAAAAAATTGTATAAAACTTGAAAAAAAATCGACCGATTCAGGTGGGACTCGAACCCACGACCATCGCATACCGGGCGAGTGCTTTTCCAACTAAGCTACTGAGATGTTAGCAGAGCTGACGAAATCTTCCAAGTGTTTCTCGCTGTCGAAGCCTTTTCTGAATAATAGTTAAATATTTGTAAAAATATTTCTCGGGTCGGGTGTTGGCGGTAGTACACCACAACATTGATTTGAAAAAAGCGCTGGCTTGGACAGCGAAAAACACTTGAAAGATTTCGTCAGCTCTGCTAACGTCCTCGGTATGCGATGCGGTATGCGATGGTCGTGGGTTCGGTTCCCATCTGAGGCGATCGATTTTTTTCAAGTACCAATCTTAAATAAGCCTAACATGGTAGGTAATTGCTAAAAAACAAATTTAAAAAGATTATATATTTATTACAGAGTAGCTGACCTGCGAACTTCGTACCGCCTACGCAACCTGTTTTTAGAGGAACAGTTTGTATGGGAAAATAAAATTTAGGTTTTCAGTACTTTCCTTGTATTTTTTCTCCAAGTTTTCTTACCGTATTAGCCTTTCCTGAACTTCCACGAATATTTCAAGACTAAAATTAGACCAAACAAAGCCAGACAAAATAGCAGTTCCCGTGTTTTAAGTTATGAAGCGAATTACAACTCGTAAAAAGAAATTTTAGGTTTTGACTATAATTCAACAATCTGCAATCGAGTGTTGAAACATTATTTGGAAACTTTTGGAAGTCCTATGAAAACTTCATAATTTTAAGAAACTCATCAGAAAATTATATTCGGCCAGCATTTGTTTGGTTTTCTAAGTTTGATTAAAAACTTTTATGGGTTTTCGATTGCGCGATGACTTTAGCATGGAGAAAAATACCTTGTACTTTTTATTTTTTACTATCCACGTGGTGACATCGACCAGCTTTGGCTCTAATATTTGTTTGGTAAAAAATTGGATAGACATTTAAATAAATATTGGACAACATCACATACATTGCTCTAATCCTAAAGTAAGTAGCAAGAGCACTTATATTATCTTATTTAATGTCACATTAATGAACCAATAGGTTGCTTGGAATACTTAGTTACGGAATAGAAATCACATCGAACAAGTGGTGGAATAAAATATTATTTTTATATGGGTTTCGTTTATCCCATGGTATGAAATGTCGATGTACTTAGATCATTTAAAAATATTGAGGTTGTGTTAACCCCATTTATCGATTCAGAGTTTCCATAATATTTAGCAAAGTTGAAAAATCCTTACTAATATTATTAGATGCGAAAGTTTGTATGTATGTTTGTTAGTCTTTTACGCAAAAACTACTGATTGTATTTGGATGAAATTTTGCACACATATAGAATATGATCTGGATTAACATATAGGATGCTTTTTATCCCGGTTTGATGTTCCCGTGAGATATTTTTCTATACATTATTATTAATTTGACGTTTCTTGTTACTACGTGTACCTATCATAGTTATTAAACATCCTGTAGTTAACGCAAACGAAGTAGCGAGCACAGCTAGTACTTTAATAATTCAAATTGGGTTTTCGGAATCGCACAATTTGTACCTAACAATAGTAAAATTAGTTATTCGGTACAAACTTGAGATTGGTTTGGCGATATTAAATCTCTATTTAGTTATTTTGTTAAAGGTTACATAATTTACAACTCTACACGTCCGGATTGCGGTTAAGGAAAATGCGAATTTACTGTTCAAAGGCTAATTAGATTTTGATTTAGAGATATGTGTTGCGGTGGTAACCCTTAATTGAGAGTTGGGAACTCATTGAACTTATGTTAAAGATTTTGGTAGTTTGGAGTGAATTAGTTGAATTTATTTAGAGGTGGATAAGCCTAAAAGGCCAATCTCCACACATGGAGATTTTTGAATAGTCAATTTAATAACAAACTTTTGTTAGCTTTACTGGTAAAAACAACACTCAGTCGAATTGAGAACCTCCTCCTTTTTTGAAGGCGGTTGTAAACACAAAGCCTATGTATCGAATCTTTGAAGTTATTAATTCAATTTAAAAGTATCGATTACGGTAAGCCATGTATCCTCTGGGTATGTTGGCGAACCTCTTGCGCTCCGCGCTCTTGCAACTGCTCCACATAGTGGCCATATGTACGGACAACAGCACGTCGACCTACCACAAAATGTCAAATTTTCTCATTTGAAAATGAACTCTATATGTCAGGCTTAAAGTTGAAAATTTATTGGAGAATTTTTGACTTTTGGGGTAGGTCGACGTGCTGTTGACTGTACGTTCGCGCTCCGCGCTCGGCGCTCCAATCGATGGCGGTTTTAGGGCGAGCAAAACATAGTAAAATCCGTCACACAGATTTCATAAATCCAGATGTACATACAATCACGAAAAAATTTACACATTTCGTAACTTATTTCGTTGCATAAGGCTTAAAGTTCAATGAAAATGTATTATCGGCTCGAAATCATAGGCAGTGCGGGGATTGGTTAGTCAAAGAGGTCAGACCTTGTTTCAGACTCTTTTTCTGAGCGCAGTATATAGATTATATTCAAATCAATTGTTACAAGACGCTAGCTTTTAAGTCAGTATAAGTCAAATTATGAACCTTAAGTGTACTTGTGTTGTTGGTTGTCCTAATAAATAATTAATAAAAATAAAATCGCAAAATTCTTCTTTTGTAAGTCGAGCTTAGAGAAGTGTGACAATGTTTAATATACATAGGGTTGTCTAAACTAATAGATTACTCTTTATAGACTTAGAGGCAAAATTTGGGAAAAAAAATGTATTTGATTATAAATAAATGAAAAAAATATACATACCCTATAAATAAAAACCACATTATATTTGGTTTTTATATATAATAAACAGGGTGAACAAAAGAAAAGGACACTATAAAACCACGTCATCGGCTGCTTATAAGTATACTTTTTCTATGAAAGAGAAAAATCGAAATCGGAAAACAAAGTTAGATGTTCCATACGAACTATAGCTGATCGCATGGTTTTAAGGAGTTTCCTATTCTGTACAGCCCGAATATTCTTGGAACAGGCAGTCAAATTAATGGGTTTATAACAAAATCAAATCAAATCATTTATTTACTTAGAGACACGGTACAATAAGATGAATAAATATATATTAGATATTTCAACATGTCTCGCCATTGTATGTAACAAGCCGGTCAAACACAGAATATCACATTACAAAAGATAGAACTTAAGGTACATTTACTACAATATTAATAGGTTTTTTGTTTGTATGTGTATTATTTTCTTTTAAACTGATTGCAACAAATATTCATTCATTCATTCAAAAGTTTGACTTATGTATGTCCGACGCTGGTCTACCAGTAGGTTAAAATAATAATAAAATATTTAACCAATATATATTATTTTAGGGTTATATGCTACTGCTCAAATACAATATTTTTCGTTATATGGTACCTGAAGGAATTTAATAAATCACCCAAATTTTGGCATGCCATTCTTTGGTTGAGTGCACTGGACTTTATTTAGTTTTTGAACATCACAAATGTACTGCATTCTTGCAAATAAACGTTGTGATTTGATTAGAAATTAATCTTCAGTTACCCTCAGGTTTAAATTGTAAGCAAGAGAACAAGTTAGAGAAAAGAAGTATATAAGGTCCGATTTTATTAGTGTTCATCCTGTTAACCTGTGACTATATAGGTGAAAAGCAATCGTAAAAACCAACTTTCAAATGTCTATTATAAAAACTAAAAAAGATAAAAATAAATTACAAAATAACAACATCGACTTCATATTGCATAAACTCGTCCTATCTTCAACTCTTTCTCGCTCTGTACAAGGGGAAGGAATAAGACGGATAATCAGACGGTTAAACGTAGCAAAGATAGGAAGAGTTTATGCAATATGAAGTCAATGTTGTTGATTTTTAACTTTTTTAGTTTTTATGGTACACATTTGAAAATTGGTTTTTACGATTGCTTTTCACCTATATAGGCACAGGTAAACACTAATAAAATCGGACCTTATATTTTAACAATTATTATGAAATCGCAAAATAACTACAATAAAAACAAATTAAATAGGCTTAAACTAAGCTCTTTTACACGTCCCAATTATTTTTACCTACTACTTCTTCGGGACAAATTTGGGCTAATCTTATATCCGATCAGCTGTGAGGGCTGTATGGAAAAATGTATCTTTTAAGAAGGTATTTAGTTTTTAGTGTAAAAATAATTGTTATTTTGGAGCAGCTAAAACAACACCTAAAATTTAGAATAAAGATTACTTACCAAATAATACCTACAATAAATGATCTTGATACCTATTTCTAAAACAAATGCCAAATAGTACCTACAATATGATCTAGATACCTATTTCTAAAACATTATTATCAATAGTTAGGCATTGCTAAATACGAAACCTAAGAACGGAGCCAAAGGAGATACTAGTATAAAATAAATTACCTGCCTGCTGTCGAAATTCAACGTACAAATAAGCTCTTATTTTTTCTCATAGATAAGTAAGTAGTATAAATGACATGACGTATAATTATTTTATGTTTCTAAACAACGGTACAGACGATATTACGGCATACCAAACTTGTAAACATTCACCTGTGAATTGGAAATGTGAAGTGAAATATAAGATGCTTATTCAAAAGTCATTCAGAGATTTCACGCTTCCTAACAGAGTTTTTTAAACAACTAATTTCAGTTTTACATTGTTTCAGCTGTACTGTAGAGAGGATCGATCTACTATTTCATTTGGCTAGAATAACTAAAACGATAGATCTATGTTTCTTAACCTAAATTATCTTTAAACTATCTTTCGATAACAAGTAATTTTCTTAAGCAACTTACTGGGCGTAAAACAATATTTTTTGTAAATGTAACCGTAGTTAAGTGCGACCTTGCAACCCTATATTTTCATTCCATAATTTGGAAAAGGGACCAGTTTCAGGGGAGTCATTTTTTAGTGAAATAGGGAAAAGAGGGATTGTAGTGCCAATACATCTTAGGCTTGGGACACACATGCCATTGTTAGATATATTTTGCAATAACAAGTATTTAGATAAAACAGACAATTAAACGATTGAGGCCTTACTACAAAAAAGATAGACTAGGTTTAAACCATGTTTAAAGAACAGCCAACCATTGTAAATTTTTGTTTTTAGCAATTCCATGCAAGGTTTAATTGAAGATAAATAACACTTGAAAAAAATCATCGACCTCAGGAGGGACTCGAACCCACGTCCCATCGCATACCGGGCGAGTGCTTTGACCACTAAGCTACCGAGGACGTCACGTGACAAGATTGATCATATAGCTACAACATTGATCAGAATACGCTGGCTTTGACAGCGAGAAAAAACACTTGAGGAATTTCATCTTGTCACGTGACGTCCTCGGTAGCTTAGTGGTCAAAGCACTCGCCCGGTATGCGATGGGACGTGGGTTCGAGTCCCACCTGAGGTCGATGTTTTTTTTTTTTCAAGTGTTATTTATCTTCAATTAATAGCCAACCAATTTGAAATGTTGATACTTCAGACATTCGAGACATTATTATTAACAAACATTTTAAATTAGTTGGCTATACTTTAGACAGAGTTTTAACCTAGTCTATCTTTTTTGTAGTAAGGCTATTAATCTTTTAGCCGATTAGTCCTTTTTATTAATTTTGTATTAATCTGCGCTATAAAAAGAACATACTCATCAGTCCAGAAGGTTCATAACTCGAACAAATGTGACATCCCAAAAATGTGCTTTTTGAAATTTTTATCCAACTAATTCATTGCGAATAGTACAGATTTTATGACCTCATCAAGTCATGTCATTAATATTCGAGACAAGTTGTCAAACCAGAGAGGCTTCGGAGACGTCATGATATTTTTTTTTAATTAGATGTTAAAATATCTCTTTTGATTGCAGTGTGCCACTGCCCTATACCACTTATCCTTCAGGCGGTTGGATTATGTTGACTTTATCACTCTGATAAGGAGATCTGAACTGTTTTTTCGTATAATGTCTGAAATGAGTAACCATGAAAACGTTTCGAAAATAACATTTTACTGCAAATGGTTTAGCTGTTTTGGTTTTGACGTCATCTCTAGAGATTCGTTCTTGCTGTTGTAACATGAAACTTGTTATATTGAGTTTTATGATATATAACATCATATACATACATTGCTGACGATCTCCGTAGCCGAAAGCCGAGAACAACGTACTATATAGGTATGGCGCCGTCATCTCTGAGGTTCCGGGTTCGATCCCCGGTCGGGTCAACGTAGAAAACTAACTTTTCTATATTCTCTCGGGTCTGGGTGTTGTGGTATCGTCGTTGTTTCTGATTTCTATAACACAAGTGCTTTAGCTACTTAGGATCAAAGCAATGTATGTGATGTTGTCCAATATTTAATATTTATTTATTGCTCTTATCCTAAGATTTGACTAGTGCTAAAGAAATCCGAAACAACAATAGTACAACACCCAGACCATGTAAGTTCGTTCCAAAAATTGACCCAACCGGGAAACGAACCCGGAACCTCAGATATGGAGAAGTCAAGTCTGGCACGCTTGCTTCTCGCAGGAGATCGTCAATGATGATGTTCTTTTAATCGTTTAAATTTTTGTAACGACTTAATAAGTGTTGAACAAGTAGACTTATGCTAACAGCATTATTAGCCAGTCAATGCAGAGAGCAAGGGTTAAGCTTCGAATGTAAATTTTAGTAATTTATGATGGGAGAATAATTTATCTCATAGCGATGTTCCGAGTCTATGGTGCTATTATATATTCTGTGGTCATGGTAAGCTTGAGTGCTTGACCATGATCCTAAAAGCGGCAAGTCTGATTATACAGGATGTGTGGTACAAGTACAATTTTACTATAGAGCGAATTTTAAAACGTTGAAATATAAATTTGCTGCTCCATTATCGTTGAGGAAACGTTCGTTTGGAGAAACATAAAAATTGCCGATTTTGACTCTACAAAAACTGGATTGTTTAAAACCACACCTATATCAGGCCGTATTTTAAAAGTTAAACTTCTTTTAGTATGTGATTCTATGAAACGCCTACAAAAAATGACTACCTAAATGTTTGACACTTATACAAGACTCATTCTTTATTCTTAAAAGCCAGCCTTGCTAGAGACACACATTAAGTTTTTCTGCAGACCGGAGACAAAAGAATACGATGTGATAAAAAAGAAACATGTTTCTCTCTGCATAATCTGATAATGACATGATGAAACTCACACAAAATTAAATAAAGTTGGTATCTCTTAATCTTTTCAAAGCGGTTATTTAAAATAAACAAAAAGAAACAACTTACCCTTCTCGTCATGGAAGTCCTCCCGCTTTTTCTCCTCTTTATGGTCAGTAGATGCTGGTACAGCATCGGTCACACTATTAGTGTTGGTTGATGCAGAGTCAGTACCTGTCGGTATTGACTCTGACGATGCTGACCCTGATGGTGCTGAAACTGACGTCGCTGACCCTGACGGTGCTGACTCTGATGACGCTAACCCTGACGGTTCTGATGCTGATGGCGCTGATCCTGAAGCCGACACAGGTGTGTCAAATCCTGAGGCTGTTGTGCCAGTTTCTGAGCTAGTAGTGTCAGATCCTAATGAACTAGGTCCAGTGACATCAAAAGCCGTTGTCAATTCTTTAGCAGATGTATCTGTCACCGACTCAGCTACCGACGAATCAGGTTCAGACTTCGTGGTCTTATGCTTGCGTCTCTTTTTGTTCTTCCTCGTCTTTGGGAAGAATAACGTAGGCTCTCCCTCTTTAGCTTCGTTATCCTGAGGAACTAAGGATATGTATACATTTTCTTCTATCTCAGGACTAGATGTGGTATACCTTGAGGAGAACCGCGAACTTGAACTTGTTTCAGTCGTGGGTTTCTTCGTTGTGGTCGTGTCTTCAGACTCGTCATCATAAACCATATACAAGTGAGGGTTTTTGAACACTGACATTTTGCCTACTTCTTCATTCTTTTTACCTTTTGATCTCATACTGTAAGGTCGCCTCGTGGTAGTCGTAGTCTTTGACGGAGCCATCCTATATTTCTCATGAACTGATACTTCTTTGTCATCGTATTCGTCATAATCTGATACCTTCTTTTGTCCACGAATTTCGTACTTATCATGCTCTACACGACCTCCTATCCTATTTCTCTCGTGATCCTCTTCATGTATTTCTTCCTCCTTTACCTTCTCAGAAATAGCTCTTTGTTCTTCTGCATGTCGTTCTTTTAGCTCGTCCACACTATCAAGAATACTAGCCTTCTTTGCATCGTTCTCACTTTGGTCATCTACTTGTGGTTTTGGTTTTTCTGCATCTCCGTCTTCGTAATCAGTATAGTAGTCATAAATTTTTGGCTTTTTTACTGGTTTCTTCTTCCCCTTCAGCTTTTCTTCTACAATCTCAGTTTTTTTCTGATATGGTAATTTGTCTTCTATTTCTTCCATTTTTTCCTCCCTCTCTTCATCTTTTTCCTCCTTTGATTCATCATTAACAGGCCTTTTGGGTAGAAACGAAACTTGAGTTGGTAGGTTTTGTTTTTTTGAATTATTGAGCTGCTGCAATGCTTCCAAGATGACGCTGGGCTTGCCTTTAGTTATGATGTCAACTACTCCTTCAATATCAGAAATATCCGAGTGATTTACTGCTTTAATCGTATTAGCTGGTTCAGCAGGTCTGTGTAGATCTGACCATTCTTTTTTCTCGAAGTATTCTTCGCCATCACTTTCCCCTTGTCCTTTGTCATAATAATCATCACCTTCAGGTTCCGCCACAGCTCTTAGGATAAAATTCACGGGTGGGGCGAGTCGTTTCTTATGTTTAGATTTGGCTACTTGTTGAAACTCTCCTAGTTCATCGCCGTGTTTGTTTTTGAAGGGCACCCAGTCAGGGAAGAAATCTCCGTTTGCAGCACGTTTCGTCACATTTTGTTTTTCACTCACTTTTTCGATACTAAACGCGTGAACTCCTACTAAAAGCACTGTGAAGTATAAGTACATTGTTTTAAGCGTCATAGCGGCATTAGTATGTCAGTAGTTTGCGCCGGCGCACGGCAGACTGATCGCGAACGAACAACCACTATTATTTATATTGTTTGTAAACTAATTCTCTTCACCGCGCGACAGCCGGTGTGCTATGGATTTGTGTGGAGCTGACTTTGGTCTGTTGATACTTCTATTTTTTTATAGTTGTATGACCTTTATTGACTGACTAAGTTATTAAGTAAAATACGATTAAGTCTAAATTGTGACATGCTAGTTCTTACTGACTAATAAGCACATTTATATTTACTTAAATACTTCCTTATTAAAAATAAGTAATTTTTTAAGTTAGATTTTATAAGCCCTTCCGGTGATTGCTTATTTAGTATCCCTTGTGTGAATGAGAATGTGTGCAAAATCCGAAGTTGGACGAATTATTTAAGTTACACTCAGAAATAACTAAATAAATTTAAAATTCCTTTTAGGGGACGAGGGGACTTAGAGGGGTTAAACATTTGTATAAAAAAAAGTTACTTCACGAACGAGGTTATTTAAAGGTTTGTCTTGCACAAACCTTCAAAGTTCAAATAATTATTACGATGAGAATGTAGTTGATATTAATCATTACTGCATTTAAAATTAAAATTGAAGTCGTATCAATATAAACTAATCGTCTAATCGAAGCGAGGCGACAGCGCCGTGAAATCATCACTTTTCAGCGCAAGGTTAACTGTAGAAAGGCGGTTTAAACGCTGCGTTTTTACTTAGAATCAAAGTAAATCTAATAATACTTTTCATAATTAATTACTAACAGATATGACTCGTACGTTGTAAGTAAATATAAGTAGATAAATAAATATTGGACAATATCACCAACATTGCTCTGATCCTAAGGTAAGGTAAGCTAAAGCACATTGTGTTATAGAAATCAGAAACAACGACGGTACCAAAACGCACAGACCCGAGACAATATGGAATGTCCATTTTCTACATTAACCCGACCGGGAATCGAACCTGAAACCTCAGACATAGCGACGCCATTATATAGTCTGGCGTGCTCGCCTCTCGGCTACGGAGGTAGTCAAAGTAAGTAGGTAGATAGAGTCATGTGATCTTTCGGGGAACGTTGTTTCGATTGTCAAATGTGCAAATTATTTTTACTGTTTAATGCTATTGATAAATGGTCGTACCAAGACGTTCTTGCACTCGTTATTTATTAAAAAATACATACAGGTTGTGAAAATAATAGGACACTCTTTTTAACCACGTATTCAGCCACTCATAATATATTTTAATATAAGAACAATAGCTTTTATTATAACAATTTAAACTTTCTTGTTGCATTTTTTAAACTAACACTATACACAGCACGTGTTTTATGAAACGTCGGGAAACTAATTAATAAAAACAGCTTTTACTATTTTTAGGAGTTCCATAAAAAACGAATGCGCTGTTACTAACTTTTATAAGTGTAAATGCTATTTTTTATTCTGTTGCTGTAGCTAAAATTATTAAAAATTCCCCTTCAAATCAGCGACAATTCAATTTTATAAAAATAAAAAAGATAAATGAAAAGATGCGGTTGGAACGCCGCGGTTGGGGCGCCAACCGCATCTCTACAGCGAAGGCCGGATTGCCCAAACGGTCGTGTGTTAGGGCAACAGTCGTCCGTTGCCCAAATCCGCAACAGAAGGCAATGACCTTACTATATTTTCTTTGATGAACCATGACGGTGCACCGGACCTACGTTAGCTTCTGGCCTGCTTAGTGAGCGTGAAGTTGACACATCTGAGTAATTGGGACTAGTCTTTTCTGCTGGGTGATAAATATAAAATTAAGACGTTAACCATTTCATGTAACTAAAAAATATTATTTTTTCCACATACTAATATATCATAATAGTTTTTTTTTTAATTTATTAGAATATAATGTATATTTGCTATAAGAGTGGTACCATAAGATTAGTAAACGCATTTTAAATTATTTAAAGTATCGAATATTTTACTGACTTTAAAAACCGGCCAAGTCCGAGTCCGACTCGCGCACGAAGGGTTCCGTACCGCATTATCTATAAAAAAATCACGTTTGTTGTATGGGAGCCCCCTTCTGCTTTTCAGTATTTGTTGTTACAGCGGCGACAGACATACATCATTTGTGAAAATTTTAACAAAGAGTTGCACTAACTATCACGGTTCATGAGATACAGCCTGGTGACAGACGGACAGACAGACAGACAGACAGACGGACAGCGGGGCCTTAGTAATAGGGTACCGTTTTACCCTTTGGGTACGGAACCCTAAAAAGAAGAGAGAGAGAAGAGAGAAATTCTATTTTTTTTTCTTTGTGTTGTTATGTCAAAATGTAATTATTAAATAGAGTTTATTTCCAGGGGTAGTGTTAACAAAAAATATAGATAAATTCAACTTAATCCTTTCGCGAGCGTATGGTGGACGTTAATGCAAATTGCTTCGTAAGTACTGGTGAAATGTTAAGGGTGAACTCTGAGCAAGGGTGAGGGTTCAACCCACGCATTGTTACCCAACGGACAAAGAGGATGAAGGAATTAGGTTTAGGATTCACGCTCGGTATGAAATGTATTTTGCAGAGGAACGAGAGAATAATATATAACTCATAATAATCATCATCATTTCACAGGACTGAACATTGGCCTACCCCAATGAGTTCCAGGTTGTCCGGCGGGAAGCGGCCTGCATCCAGCGGCTTTTTGCAACCTTTACCAGCTCCTCTAGCACGATCAACAAAACACGATATGATACGATATGATATAGCGATTTATCGCCTATTTACATTCAAAATATGATAACATAGCCGCCATCTTGAACCTTTATTAAAACAGTAATCATGTACACAAAACGTTCATATTTTTACAAAAAATATGCGATAAATCGCTATATCATATCATATCATATCGTGTTTTGTTGCACATGCTAGAGGGGCAGGTCGTCTGTCCACATTGTCGACGTTCTAGGACGCTTCGCTTGCCATGCCAGTACATGGCCTCCATTCTTGAACCCTTTTGCCTCATCGAATTCATTTCTACGTGCTATGTGCTCCGCTCACTGCCACCTTAGCTTGCTTCGTTTCACTCAAACACAATCATTGCATTGCTGAGAAATTGGGCCAAATGAACGACAAATTAGACTTTTCAATAATAATTAAATACTTATAAATTTGGAAACAACAATCTTATAACTTTGACGACCTCCGTAGCCGAGAGGCGAGCACGCCGGACTGTATATGGCGCCGCCATCTCTGAGGTTCCGGGTTCGATCCCCGGTCGGGTCAATGTGGAAAACGAACTTTTCTATATTGTCTCGGGTCTGGGTGTTGTGGTACCGTCGTTGTTTCTGATTTCTATAACACAAGTGCTTTAGCTACTTACCTTAGGATCATAGCAATGTATGTGATGTTGTCCAATATTGATTTATTTATTTTAACTTTAAGGTCGTTTTCCTAGTATGTCACCCGCAAGTTCGATCAGGGCCCTAACCATGAACTGTTAAAACAATCACAAATCTGTCAAACATTATCCTTTCTGTCAAATTTTGTATGAAATGACGTACCAAAATTGACAGATTTGACAACTTTGAGATTGTTTTAAGAGTTCATGGTTATGGCCCAGGCCCAAATCAATCCTCTAAAATCGGATTATAACCCTAATTACTAAGTGGGCCGATCCACTCTCCAGAAACTTCAATTAGTTCGATAGTAGTAAGAAGGTAATGAAAAAGTGTCATCAACACATTTTCTCTTCATGAGAACCTTCTCCTGACAATAACAAAGACAACAAATTGAAGAGAATTTGCGAAATCGGTCCAGCCGTTCAGTGTTTTTAGCGTAAAGAGAGATACCAGATAGATTCCCGCTGTGAAAAAAATTATGTCCTTTTAGACCTGGTCCTTTCAAGAATCGGCAATTTCAATAATTGGTCCTTTAAAGAATTGGTCTTTTTAAGAAATAGGCGTTTTCGGAACTAGACATTCAGCGAATTAGTCTTTTTTTTGGTTGTTAGGCATTTCAAGAATTAGGCATTTATCGACTAAGCCATATTTAGCTATAACCAAAATTAGTCACCAGGGTGACAGACGCTTGCGAGGACAATGTGCGCTATCATATGATATAGCAGCGGCAGGTGGTGGGCAAGTAAACTGTCATTCTTACCAATGCTTAGGTAAGCAGGTAGGTACCTGGTGTAATAGCATCCACCAAATAATAAATATCTATAAGTAGGTTTCAAAAAAAAAAATCAAAATAATAAATTAGTTGGTGACTGAAAATATATTAACCAGTTTTGGAGATAGCCATTATTGCTGCTCTTATTAAAATTCTCCTCTACTTTGGGTCGCTTAACCAAGCTATGTTAAGAACCATTTGTTTATTCACCTCGTCAATTTAAAAACGCTGTGATGATATCTCTGAATGAACCGTAACGTGTCTTAGATTTGCCAAAAAGTATTAATTATGCATGGCCTTGTATGGATTTTGCAATTTGTTTGCAATATAAGTAATCTTAAGCTACACGCTATAAGGAGATCATCGAATCGATTGCTCTTATGTTTAGTGATGATTGTCCTAGTTGTGTCCCGAGTTTGTAAAATTAAACTAAATAAAAAAATATGATCAACCACTTAATTAATTAAAAGGAACACATGTTAGACGTTTAGAACATAGGCAGTAAAGGGTGCCACAGCACAGTCTGTTTTAGTAACTGCATTAAAATTTTAAAACATATAATTATTTATTTACAAAAATATTAGGACATAGCTTCTCACTTATTCAACTTAATCGCGGTCTGTATTCCTTGCTCTCTTGTACACCCTTTAATTCAAGTGAGAAATTCTAACATACTGACTTTCGGCTTTAAATTTGGAAGACATGTAAGCCCATTTCTGTCTAAGAAGATCCAATTAGTCTAACCACAACACATTATTTGCAGAGTCTACAGCGATTACGGTCACTTCTGTTAGTTACACTGATGTATTGTCTAATAACTGGAACAGAGAACGTACCCTATAAGGGTAATGCACACACCAAAGACGCCCACAAGCTCTTTGATTTGCGAAGTTTAAGCCACATTATGGAAGTCTTATTGCTAGTAGAACTAATAACCGTTGGGGAAGAAAGGTTCACGATTGCAGATTATGAACTGGAAGACTAAGTAAATAAAAATATATAGGATATCTATTTAGTTTACTACCTTTTGACCTAGAATCATTAAATTTGACATGAAGCAATGTCTAATAGCAAGTAATGCAAATATCTTAAAACCACATCTTAAAAAAACTCTGGAAAAGCCTATAGCAAATCTTTTTATAAGCCTCCAGAATCCATATATGTTTTTATATAATATGGACGAACGTTACATACCTACTAGTTTGTACGGAACACTCGATTTCCACGCGAGTCCGACTCGCACCAAATCGGTTTTTTCGTACTTTGCTTTGCTTTACCTACTTTTAATTAAATTTATCTGTTATTGATCGGATACATTACGGAGACTATCCAATGGAACTGCTGTTTCACAGCCAAAGGAGAGCCTGAGTGAAAAGATACAGTCAAAATTCTAAATTAAAAAGGTCCTATTTTCATAAGAGCTTCACCGCAGTCCTCAACGTGGCTTGATATTATGACACATACTACACATTCTGTAGTCCACGGCAACGAAGATGCGTAGTATTTTATAAACTTTATAGTACATGGTTAAAGTATGACTAATTTAATGCTAATATTTAAACGAATTCATACTACAATCAAATGTGCATTACGCGGGTACAATAATTGTGGTACAGAATGGTCCCGTTCCTATAGAGGTATACATATAATTCTGTTGGCAATGGCTTCAAATTGTATCAAAATGTAATAAATTTTAAAAGACTTGCCGCATCTAGAATAAGGATAACGAATGGGTATAGAAGATGAAATTCTATTTAGTCTGTCAGTTAGATTATTAAATACTAATTAACTGTTATTAAAAATATGTCAATACACCAAAAAAATACAAAGATCGAGAGAAAGAGTTCGGGAGTGAATTGTTTATTGTACCTAAGCGTGACGTCATGCGACATTTCAAATAAATATTTCTCTGTAATATTTTGATTATATTTTATGTGAAAAAAATATGTGTCCAATACTTTTTAATAATTCACTACGATAGACGAAGAAAAAAAGTTATTTGTCATCCTTATTATGGTCAAACATTTATCAAAGCTTTAGGAGGAAAAAATTACATGAATTAATTTCCGCCCTATATAATACATCACTTGAAGATCTCGTTGAGTTTTTGTTACAAAAGTCGTCGGTTAGCCAATAAATGTTAATTTGAACGAAATAGATGTTACTATATCTACCAGATTAATCAATTATCATGAACTCCAGTTCAAACTCAACAAAAAATGTCTCAAAATAATTCTGTCGGTATAACCTCAAATGCTCGATTTGTTTGTATTTCGACAATTTCGAGAACTAGTTAAAGTTAAGAAAGAGTTACGTTTTCGTTACAAGCAACATCTGAATTGGGAATTATTGCAATTTTTTTTTATAGCAACATAATCTATCCTAGCCATCTTCCAACGTGCTGCCTACGTTTACAATTTCGCAATAGCTTTTAATCGTATTAGCATCACCCGAAAGTTTAATAATCATTCCTATACATTTAGTTCCAATCCATGAATTTCAAAAGAAAATTGAAAATTCGTATGGTTTTTTTTTCTCTTAAAAACTATCTTTAGTCACAAACTTCATGGATCTAGGTGAATGAAGGTACATTTTTTGGTGTTTAATGTGTGGAAAGTTTGAGCTCATACAACAACAATTAATGGATTAGTCTCCGAAGTTTGGTATCGTAGTAGTAATAGTTATTAAACATCACGTAACATAATTAGCCGATATATTTTGTGCAACTACTACTTATTAAATTGTACATGCCATACAATGGCGAGACATGTTGAAATCAAAACTATGTATTTATTAATCGTATTGTACGGTGTCTCTAAGTTAATAAATGATTTGAATTGATTTGATTTGCAATAAATAAATAAATTGTCTTATTTTGAATTTGTGAAGAATTTAGACAGGAGTTTAAATTGTCGTCATAGGATCCGTAGTCTGTATCAGATCTTTCCGTTCAGTCGTTATCAGATTTTCCTCATAAACGCGAAAGTGTGTGTATAGATATATGGATTTTTGTTACTCTTTCAAGCAAAAACTGCTTAACGGATTTGGATGAAATTTTGCTCACGTATAAAATATGATCTTAATTAACACATATGATACTTTTTATCTCGGATATTCATGTGGGATATTATTCTATATTATTATTCTTTATTTGAATGTTTTTTGTTACATATGTAAACATTATGTAGTCAACGCAAACGAAGTTGCGGGCACAGCTAATTATAAAATAAATCAAAGTTATTAATTCTGCTCGAAAAAAATTTATGCCCTATAAAGGGAAGCTATCTAGGGATCCTTAATAAGCAAAATTAAAAATAGCAATTGTAAGTTGCCCCTAAAATCTAACTTCACAAAATTACGCAAACATCTAAAATCAATGTTTGCCGCACTTGCCAAAACGCTGCAGCGGACACAGCGTACAGAATCGCTAGATTAAATAGAAGCCGAGCGTTACGCTTGACTGCACTGCGTTGTGTGTTAAACCGATTACAGCGGTGTTTGAAGTCGAGCGTTTTTTTGTTTGGTCTGCTGTTTTTGTACTATGATGTACCTATTAAGAGTTTAAAGTCATTAGCTCGATGGACCGACGACCTTAAGGAGATGGCTGGCAGTGGACGGATGAAAACAATCAAGAGCTCTTGCTCTTTAGCGCTCTTTTGGGAAGGCTTACGTCCAGCAGTGGACTGGAATAGGCTGAGATGTTGATCTTTTTTTAGTGAAAAAAAAATCAAGTAGTTATGTTATGACTTTTTTAAGTTTAGTGCCAAGAAGCTTAAATGTTCTAAGTCTCGAAGTATTGTGTTATCATTCTTGTGTTACGACCACGTAATAGAAGAATGATAATACTATACTTTGAGACTAGAGCACCAGACAATGTATTTTAGAAAATTGACCCATACTGGGAACTGAACCTAAGAAACTTTGCGTTCAAAATTCGTTTTGAACTACACTAATCAGCAGGGCTAGCATGCACGCGTCGGTTATTTTATCGATAGACAAGACAAATTTTGTCTTCGACGATAATTTTGTCGTTTTCCCTAACCTAACGGATCACGACGTCTCGAATCCTTTTCCTTAATATTTTCAGGGTCTCCCGTTGATCATAGCCACTTATTTTTACGTTATAAAACGGCATTTCCATGATATTTTGTTTTTTCGTTGTTATCGTCGAAGACAAAACGACATATTTACGTCAAAAATCGATAAAATGCCACGACAAAATTTTATCGGGTTGCGCATGCTAGCCCTGCTGGTCATCTAATAATATCTATATTTATCTATTTTATTAAACAAGTGTATTTCTAACAAACTATGTCTACAATAAGTACATAAGAGTTGACGACCTCCGTAGCCGAGAGGCGAGCACGCTGGACTTTAAGGCGTCGCCATCTTTGAGGTTTCGGGTTCGATTCCCGGTCAGGACAATGTAGAAAACGAACTATTCTATATTGTCTCGGGTCTGGGTGTTGTGGTTGTTTCTGATTACTACAATACAAGTGCTTCAGCTACTTACCTTAGGATCAGAGCAATGTATGTGATGTTGTCCAATATTTATTTATTTATTTATGAGGGTAATGATTTAGTTCGAGAAGGAACGTTTTTATTTCAGTG
The DNA here is from genome assembly GCA_950371115.1 of Anania fuscalis. Lineage (NCBI taxonomy): Eukaryota > Metazoa > Arthropoda > Insecta > Lepidoptera > Crambidae > Anania > Anania fuscalis. The sequence goes on from OX493344.1 coordinate 13,394,879, forward strand.
CATTTTACAAGCTATGTTAGTCCATATATTTTTTCAATATAAAATATTGGACAACATCATATACATTGCTCCTAAGGTAAGTGGCTATAGCACTTGTGTTATATAGATCCGAAATAACGACGGTACCACAACACCCAGACCCGAGACAATATAGAAAAGTTTGTTTTTTACTTTGACTCGACCGGTGATCGAACCCGGAACCTTGGAGATGGCGACGCCATATAGGTATACCTACTTAGTCCGGCGTTCTCGGCTACGGAGGTCGTCATTATAAGCTCGCTTAGTTTGTCTAGGTAATTAGTGCGATATTGCAAAAAAACTATTTATTTTAATTCTGATTCCCACAAATCCCACAGACCCAATAAAATTTTAAAATGATCATTTTCTGAATTAAGGAAAGCGGAAATTTGCGAAGGTCGGCTCCCAATAGATATATGCCTGAATCAGTATTTCCTGAAAGCCATATGCTATTGATATCTCAACTCAACATATTGAGATACATCCAATTAAATAAATAAAAATAAATATAGGACAACATCACATACATTGCTCTGATCCTAAGGTAAGTAGCTAAAGCACTTGTGTTATAGAAATCAGAAACAACAACGGTACCACAACACCCAGACCCGAGCCAATATAGAAAAGTTCGTTTTCAACATTGACCCGACCGGGGATTGAACCCGGAACCTCAGAGATGGCGGCGCCATTTAAAGTCAGGCGTGCTCGCCTCTCGGCTACGGAGGTCGTCAATTAGTCCAGTCTTACGCAACACGGGACAACAAGAATGCCTTGGAACACAGGACCGTGATGTAGGTGAGGTAGACAAAAGTTTGAATACAAATTGATTACACGGGCCTGACTTTACGTATACCTCAGGTACAGTTTAAATTAATCAATTGTTACAAATGTTACTCGACCAAAACAATTAGACGCATGACAGTTATGAAGATTCGGTACCTACATATTATTTTCAGTTGGTATATCGTCGGTCTATACAGGGTGTAACAAAAGGCGAAATAATATTTAAGGGTATGTATGTATGTAATGTGGACATTAAGTAGTAAAAGTTTTAGTTAAAAATAAACAAATTTTTTTTCTCATACTAAGTAATTAAATTCATTCATTGAGAGGATCACTGCACATTTTATGAAAGTTTCACATCTGTTTCCTACTTAATCTCGATTTATGAGTTTGTTTACACCTAACAGCTGATATTTAAGGTTGTCACCGATAAGTTTTTGTTAAAACTTTAGCATCAATTGACTTAGTAATTTATACTCGCACGAGTTTGTGGTTTTGCATAGGAACTACACATTTACTACTCTACACGTTCATTAAATTTCCTTTCGCCTTTTTGTTACACCCTGTATAGTTGTGTATGATCGCCATCTCTGAGATTCCGGGTTAGATCCCCGCTCGGGTAAATGGAGAAAACGAACTTTTCTACAGGGTGTACAAGAGAATGGGACACTCCTTAAAACCACGTGATCAGCTGGTCATATACAACAACTTTTACTACGGAAGCAACATCGAAATCGTGATTTTATTTTCAGATGGTCTATACATTATCATCGAGATATGCGAGTAAGTTTTTATGGAGAAACTGAAAAAAAATGTCTATGCGTCACATACATTTTTTTTTAGTTTCTATAAATACAATTTTTGACACGATATTCAAGCACTTTTATCCTCTACAGGTTTTTATCTTTTACATAATTTTATTCGTATAAGGGTTACATTGCAATGGGGTGCCAAATTTTCAGGGACCACTCAGAATCAGTAACTAAATCGATCTACGATATAAACGATCTAAATATCAAACTTTTTTTTAAATGTTTATTATTACTATCCGCTGTTCAAAGATGGTACGCGTGGATAATCTTGTCTCATTCATAAAAAATACGCACGCACTATCTCTGTGCTACCTAGAACTGCAAAGTTCAATGCAATAATAGTCACAATGGCGCGCGAAAACAAAGCTTAGCCTTTTCGATGTAAGGTACATTTCTAACAACAGGAGCGCCCGCGCATACTAGGGGTTCAAATTAACAACAAATACCGCATTCAGTGCACCTCAAGATCATATTTTTAAAATTTGGCACCCCTTTGCAATGTAACCCTGTATTATGTAACAGGCCCTTAATTGTACTATTTTTCACTATTTTAAGTTTTTTTTAAATCTTTTGTTAATCTTGTTCAACATTGAAATCACAAAAAGTAAACTCCATACATAGATGTCATTCTCATGCGTTACGCTTTTACGAATTAAATCAAGATCGAATTTTGATCTTGAAATTGAAAAGACTAATGTCTTAACACATTTTATCTCTTGCGTTCTAAATCTGATTTCCAAGGCAAATATTAGCAAGCCGGCAAATAATTGCTTAAACAACTTAATTAAACTCGATATTTTAGTTGGTATTATCTTTATTAGTAATGATTTCGGAGATTAAATAAGTTAATATTTGATCAAGATTTAATTAAGTAAACACGCACTTTTACTGGATGTAAACTTGATCGTTGTACAGGCAACAGCTCGTCAACCAAACACAAAACGTCAAATTGTATCCTTTTTAGGGTTCCGTACCCAAAAGGTAAAACGGGACCCTATAACTAAGGCTCCGCTGTCCGTCTGTCCGTCTGTCCGTCTGTCCGTCTGTCCGTCTGTCCGTCTGTCCGTCTGTCCGTCTGTCCGTCTGTCCGTCTGTCCGTCTGTCCGTCTGTCCGTCTGTCCGTCTGTCCGTCTGTCCGTCTGTCCGTCTGTCCGTCTGTCCGTCTGTCCGTCTGTCCGTCTGTCCGTCTGTCCGTCTGTCCGTCTGTCCGTCTGTCCGTCTGTCCGTCTGTCCGTCTGTCCGTCTGTCCGTCTGTCCGTCTGTCCGTCTGTCCGTCTGTCCGTCTGTCCGTCTGTCCGTCTGTCCGTCTGTCCGTCTGTCCGTCTGTCCGTCTGTCCGTCTGTCCGTCTGTCCGTCTGTCCGTCTGTCCCGTTTCACGGGACAGACGGACGGACGAACAACAATAATCACGTTTGTTGTATGGGAGCCCCTTTAAATATTTATTTTCAGTTCTTTTTATTTCAATACCATAACATTTTTTAGTCTTATATGTTCACGTAAATCTGTAAGTAATAGAAAAATTCATTAATGTCATACATATATGATTTTAAATTCTGTTTTGTACGATATAATAAATGGGTACGATGGTTATGTTTATCCTTGAAAACATTTTGTGTACTTAAAGTTCTAATATTTTATATTGTTTTAAACCAGTAAAAACTGTATTTTGTCTATTGTGCTTTTAAAAATATTGCATTTGTTCAATTAAGACATTGTTTTGCCAAAGTTATAATATGCCTAATAGAATTTTATATCATGGTTTTGTACTACTATTCCAATTTTGTTGATCTAAAAATTTATTTTAAATTATTTGATTCCTTCTAAATTAAAAAATATATAGGTATATTATGATTTTAAAAAAAAAACGGGGGAGGTGTAGTGTGTGCATCACCTCACCCCACACTAGGTACTTAAGTTAGTATATAAGCTTAGGTTTAGTCATATTGTCGATTCATTATAATACTATACAGTGCGCGCCAACCACCTCTTTTATTTGGTCTCCCAACGTCCTACATTGCAGTTCAATATCGCTCATGTAAACGAGGAAAAGTGTTGGGCCTAGAATGCTACCTTGCGGGACTCCATATTCGACCACTTCTTCCTCACTAATGTAATCACCCACGCGAACTCGCTGTCTTCGGTTTAAAAGGTATGTGCGGAACCAATCATGAGCTATACCCCTGACGCCTATGCGGTATAATTTTTGCAACAGGATTGGCACCGAAACTGTGTCGAAAGCCTTTGCTAAGTCAATAAACACACCGATACACTGTTTATTGAGGTCCAGAGCCGTGGAAACTATATCCGATACCCGTGATATCGCATCTTCCGTTGATCCACCTGTTTATTCTGGTTTTTAGTATTTGTCGTTATAGCGGCAAAAGAATACATCATCTGTAAATATTTCAACTGTCTAGCTACCACGGTTCATAAGATACAGCCTGGTGACAGATGGACAGACAGACAGACAGACAGGCGGACAGGTCCCGTTTTACCCTTTGGCTACGGAACCCTAAAAAAGGTTAAACTTATTTCAATTTGTACACTAAATATTATTGGCGCTACGCCATTGACCTTCCTAAAAGAATTTTATTTATTTTTAAATAAAAATCTTGGGTAAAATTAAAATAGTATCAATCTGAGTCCGTCAAACCGCGAATTGCCCAAAGTAAAGTTCGGAACAAAACAAATTATTTGTTAATTCAGCTTGTACCAGATGGATATTTATTCAAATGGAATAAATGAAAAATCCGATTTAAGTTTTGGACAGATTTACATTTCTAGGGTTACGTATGAAATAAATAAGTATCTGGAAGTTCCCTCCTCAAAATCCTCCTATTGGAGAGGCCTGTGTCCAGCAGTGGACTGATATAGGCTGGTGATGATGATGATGAAGTTCCCTCAGTGACTTGTTCAGCAGTGGACGTCCTCTGGCTGAAATGATGATGATGAATATGGAGTATGAAATATAACCACCGCTTTTCTGTAAAGGGATGGGATCTTACGCTAATAAGGTAAAATTGTTTCTAATAATATGGGCTTATTATTGTTATTATTTATGGGCGTAAAAGGCGACTACAGGAGAATCGCCATAAGAAGACGGACAGCAGCGTCTCCTCTCCACCATTGGCCAAACTGCGATCTCCAACCCGCCTGCCAAGCGTAGTGATTATGGCAAAATCCTCTGTTTGGAGAGGCCTGTGTCTTGCAGTGGACTAATATAGGCTGGTGATGATGATGATGAATAATATGGGCTTATAATTGTCTGAAAATAAATAATTTTATTTTATTTAGGTCTCACTTTACACCAACTTATTAAATATATACCCGTACCTATGTTGACGACCGTCTTGTGTAGGATATCGCGCTCCGGACTAAAAAGCTTAAGGTTATGTCCTAGATTGGGGGTCGAATCCCGCAAGGTGCAACTGTTTGTGTGCTGAGTACGAGGTATTTGTACCTTAATCATGGATATGTATAAATCTACATAAGAATGTTTACCCGTTATCTAGTCGCTATATACTTAGACTTTGATTAGTTTGGGGCTAGATTATTGGGGTGATTGTGGAAATAATTTATTATTTTTATGGCTATGTTACCATGTGAAAAGGCCAAAATACATTGCCTATTGGCCTATTGCTGTCACTCTGCTGTCTGCATGTCCGTTCGTAGAGTAACGAGTTTCTTTTAACCGACAAAAAAACGGAGGAGGTTCTCAAGTCGGCGCGTATATATTTTTTTATATATGCACACCGATTACGGCGAGATTTCTAAACTGATTTACATGATTCTCTTTTTGTTCGAGCCATTTGGTCCCATAAAAATTTAATTGAATTTAATTGAGTAGTTTTTATTATATGAGCAATTTTATTAACTTTAAAGACGATTTCATTTGACATGAGCGACATTTGACAATAAGATAAGACCGCTTACACACGAAAGGCGATAAGCCGACGAAGTATGTACTGCAGCAAATGGTCTCGGCAAATGGTCGTTAGCTCATGAAAAGTAGCTATAGACATTTGGAAGTAATAAAAAGCTTCGCAATTTTTTCCGTAAGCATTGATTGCGAGTAAAAAATGTGCGTAAAATATAAAATATTTTCAAGAGTCGTTACAAATCGTTCTAGTCCATACGGTTCTTAACGGCAGCTTATTTGACGCTCCAACCACCGGAGCAGGCTGGGTTTCATAAAGGCTATACCGACTTCAAACCTTTGAGTAGGTAGCACTTACAAATTAAGTATTTTATTTATATTAAAAGTAGTAAAGTGTTTAAAACTAAAAGATATTTTTTGCTTTTTTTTTTTGAAGTCGGTTTTTCAAACGCCGTTTATTTTTATTCGTTATAGAATGAGATTACTCTCATAAATTCATTAAAAAAATGTTTGTTTTTTTTTGTAATAAGAGAATATTTATCTTGTCTTCTAGTTATAGAGTCTACAGCAAAACAGTAAATACTTCTTGCCGTATAAATCCAGAAGTTAATTAACAACAAAATAATTATTAAAACGCCAAACGTCAAGCGTGAGTGAACAACGCTGGTGCTAACGATCAGATGAATGAAATAAAAAAGAATCAATGGTACGGAACACTGGGTACGCAAATCCGTCTCGCACCTGCCCGGTTGTTTTAATGTCACTTTAAGTAGGCTGTATACTTTTTTACGAGGAAAATGCATACTTACATTACTTACCAGTGTCTCTCCTCGGGAAGATAGAATATTTATCTAGCCTTTGCCAGCGGCTTCATCCGTAAGGAGTTTTGTCTAGTGCTGCTATATTCATAAGTCAACAAACACAGTGGTCAAGTAAGCTGTTAAATCCTTTAATTTTTTAATTATGATTTTGGCCTGTTCCCAATGTATGGATAAGTTCTACATAAGTTCTGAATAAGCTATTTTCTACTTATCTAAAGTATAGATACTTTTTTGCGTTTCGCTCCCGTCAAATAGCGCTATGGTATAAATAAATAAATAAATATTGGACAACATCACTCACATACATTGCTCTGATCCTAAGGTAAGTAGCTAAAGCACTTGTGTTATAGAAATCAGAAACAACGACGGTCACAACACCCAGACCCGAGTGAATATAGAAAAATTCGCTTTCTACATTGACCCGACTGGGGATCGAACCCGGAACCTCAGAGATGGCGGCGCAATTTAAAGTCCAGCGTGCTCGCCTCTCGGCTACGGAGGTCGTAGTTTATTCGTACATTGTGAAATAGGCCCTAAAAATAAAATAAAATAAAATAATGCTCACCAGACAACAGACTGTAAGAAGTAAGGAAAGACTAACATTAGTTCATTTTTTTAAAAGGGATATAGGCCAAAACCCAGAAATATAGGGATATTTCTGGGTTTGGTAACCAAAGTAACCAAACCCAGAACCCTTTGCGTTCAAAGGGAATTACCTGTGTACTACCAATCGGGTTGTCAAATATATCATAGGTATAAATGACTTGACAGATTATTTAGGTATATCTTTTGCATATTTAGAATTTAACTAGGAGCCCCGCTTCGGTAGTACAACATCGCAGTTTGCTGATTAAAAGTTTAATTTGAATTGTAAATTACACAATTTTAAAAGTTAATTTTGCAATTACACCTAGGTAATAGATAACCAAAATTAATTACAATAAAAATGGCATGGTACGTATAAAATTATGAAAGCTTTAAATCCTAAATTAATTAAAAAATATATTTGTCGTTTTTCTCAAACAATCAAACTCGATGCTACGTCAGAAGCTTATTTATTCCGTGCTTTCCTTATTCTACCCTTGCCTACATAAATCATAAAACCCATGAAAAATCTTTATTTCCCAAAGCAAGCTGTTATTGTAATATGACTCCTATAAACACTGTACTTCGACATAACACGACAAAACACTTCGACGATATTTGCATTGACTGAATGTAACCAGATACCTCTGAAGAAGGGAGGTTTTGGCGGTATCATTTTAGCCGATATTGTATTATATTGAGATTTATGGACATGGTAAATATTTCAGGGCAAACACAGAACATTTTATGTACCTACATAAGTTATTTTTCTGTGTCGAAAATACTTTTTATTTTTAGCAATGATTTTTCTTTTTCAGCTTTAAAGGTAATCAGTTATTCGTCAAAATTATATCTTTACAAATTGCATTGAGATACTTTTTGCCTTGGAAAATAGGTACAAGTGGAATATTCTATCAAAAATGATATGCGTTTTGCTTTATTTTCATAGTCATCATAGTTTCTCATTCGATTATCAACTGGATCAGTAGAGATTAAAATCCAACATCAATTGAGAAAATTATGTTGATAATTCATTGACTGGACGTAGGATCGTCGATTTAGTTTTTTCTTAATTTTAATTGAATTTTCAGAAGATTTTTCTCTGTGTTTCGGTTGAACGGTTACATTAAAAGAAGGAACAAAAACAATATACGAAGACACTAAAATTAAATAGTTACATTAAAAAATAATAAGTGAAACTTATTATTTTTAATTTAAAAATTAAAAATTTATTTAATTTTAAAATTAATCTCCATGATTATAATTTCAATCGCATTTACGGAACTAATATTTTTCTAAAGACTATTGCATTGAGCATTATCCAGGAATAAACCTACATAGTGGAAATTAAATAAGAGGTCGCCAGACGCCATAACTTCAAACTTTGGAATTGTTTCTCGACCGCTTAAAAATAGTGGTGGGGTCTTAGTAATAATATGGTTACGGGACAGCTATTGCGACACAAAAATTTGTAACATAACATAAACTGTTTAAAAATACTGTCGTAAACATTAAATGTTGAAAGTAATAGGTAATAGTAGTTTATTCAATAGTTAAATAAAGAAAATGTTATTGAACATTTTACTTGTTTTTTAGGAGAAAGAGCAAAAGTAAAAATATTTTGATTATTTTTACAGCAACAGATATTGTTCTACGGGTACAACAAAGTATGTATGTATTTAACGTACACACGTAATAACTTTGTAAGGTAGACATATAGAAGAAAGCTAATAATTATCTAAGGATAAATCCCGCTATTACGGGGGTACTTCTAACTAAGGCATGCATGATAAAGTCAGAACAACTTTTTAGTTGGATATTTTTCCTCATCATCAATCATCACTCAACATCATCATAGGCTGAGAGCCTATTAAAGTCCTTTGCTAAACGTAAGCCAAAAAACACGATATCGAATAATATATCCAAAAGAAAATCTTGAACACTGGGACTGGGATAAGAATTACTTTGTAATAACACTCCATGTGGAGTCTTTGTCAAGGAAATGGGACAAAAAGTTAAAATAAAAACTGGGACACCCTGCAAATTAATAGAATACTGTCCCATCACTAGCCAAGCATATCTAGCTCATAACTCGTTCCAAGAAGCAAACAACTTGTTTCATTTCGATGTATCTAGAATTCTAACAATTGTTAGAAGCAGAATTATACTTCTACTCTATAGATCAGTAGAAGCTCGCCAAGTTGAAGATGAATGGGAAATAACCACGATTTGAGAGATTTCCTGCAGTTGCTAGCAACTGAATGCACTTAAATCTTAACTCTATGATATTATTTAAAACATTCGATCTTAATTTATTTTTTGCTATATTTTTTATGTCTGGAAAAATAATACGTCTATCTATGTGAAAATTATTTCATTTCATTTATTTATTTGCACACCATAAATTTACATCAGTAGGAAGACCAATCAGGCTTAAAGCTAGTAAATTTATGGACCCTGTTGGGCACAGCAAACAATGTTGGCTTTGAGGCGAGGACGCAGTTATTATAATAAAGTAATTATTAACACAAAAATACTAATTACCTAAATGTCAAAACTAAAATAAATTAATTATTCCATTAAACATAAATATACATTGTCAATAATAAATAGTAAGAGGTATAGTATTATAATAATAAATATTAGCATCGTCAATGTAGTTATTTATTTAAATTTATCGTCAAAATATTCTTGTAGTGTGTAATAACATTTGTCAATCAGAAATTATTTTAATGATTTAGTAAAGTTGGTGTTTGTTTTACTCTTTAAGTCGTCGTGTAATTTGTTATATATTTTTATTGACATTATATGTGGTCCAGAACTTACTATTTTTAGTTTTGATTGGGAATTATGCTTTAAACCGTCTAAAAGAAACGACATGTTAAAAGTTTGTTCCGATAATTAAACTTTTTGAATATAATACAAATATTTATGCACATCATGTATTGAAGATAAATAACACTTGAAAAAAATCATCGACCTCAGGTGGGACTCGAACCCACGTCCCATCGCAAGCCGGGCGAGTGCTTTACCAACTAAGCTACCGAGGACGTCACGTGACAAGATGAAATTCCTCAAGTGTTCTTTCTCGCTGTCAAAGCCAGCGTATTCTGATCAATCAAATCACTCGCCCGGCTTGCGATGGGACGTGGGTTCGAGTCCCACCTGAGGTCGATGATTTTTTTTCAAGTGTTATTTATCTTCAATTAAAACCTTGCATGAAATTGCCAAAAAAACAAAATTTACACATCATGTATCCCGAAAAACAGCAACATAAATTTAATTTAAATTTCTCTGACAATCATCCCGAACATCAAGCCACAAACTAAGCAAACTGGTAAATTGAGATTTAATACCTACTGGTTGGGCACCTTAACTTAAGTGACCCAAAATAATTTTTAAAATATTTATTATTACTTAATATTTATTATTATTTTCAAATGGTTTCTATAAGTTAGTATCTGAGGCTATTTGGTTCACGCGCCATAAGGGTCGCGCTCTTGAATTCGCTGAACCTGGCGACACCAGCGCCAATAGTTTTGGCTATCGTTGACCGAGCGCCGACCATTGCATTGATTCCTAACCTTTACGACATCGCGGGCGCGTCTTCTCGCGTAATTTTGGTGAGGAGTTCGTTTTTTCTCCGTGATGGACAGCTGAAAGTTGCGTGAAACTCGTTATAAATACCCAGTAGTGATTTGACGATCTGTTTCGTGAAAGTGCTTCACGGTGTGAATTGCGGAGAGGAGGGCTGGTGAGGCGTTCCTGAGCTGGTCTGCAGGTTAGTGGGCCAATAGTTTTCAGTGGTGACGACGAAACCATTTCTCTTTCTTCAATTTGCAGGGTGGGTTTCATAGGAATCAACATAATTAATCTACAAACATAATCTTTCATAATTGAGCTCCCCGCGTGTCAGCGGCTATTTACACGCTGCTACTCCACCTACCTAAATACTCATACGATATCCATGATTAAGGTACAAATGTGCGTTTATTTTACACGTATAGGCTAGCCCAGGGGTCGGCAAGAATTTTTAAGTGGGGATCGGATACTGTGAGTTTTTTTTAAGAGGTCCAAAAAAGCAACTGATAATACTTACGTACATCTATTAATTATTTAAGTCAAATTCTGAATTATAAAACACAAGAAGATTAATGTGAAAAACTACACCGACGGTCTTGAGGCAGGTTTTTATACTTTGGTTCTTGAGAAAAACAGCAAATTCGAAGTGTGTCTTCTCGGTGGGGTCCATAAATCTCGAACGATAATTATTTTTAAAAAATCTTCTTTGATAAAAATGTTTCACATACGTATGACAAGCCAAACATAATGGCTATATTGATAACTAGTTTTTTTGCAATTTTTATATTTTTCTGGGACATGTTTGGCCAAAATTCTTCAGTGGATAAGTACCGTTTAGCTAGATCTTTTACGTTAAATAAAATGAATCCATTTATGTAGAATTAATCCTATTTCCTTCTTTAGCTATGATCTTTTAGCTCAACAGACTACCAGATCTCTAAATCACGCCGAAACATCACCCTTGTAGCGTTCCGAATGAATAATTAAAGAAACAAAAATATGACCCGCCATTACTGGTGCTGTTAGATTAATTTATTATGGCAACAACGATTTACCATTTCTGGGAATATGCTAATGGCATTATCTCTGAATGCTAATATTTTAACTACCCAGCATTTTGTTTGATGCTAATTTTGTGGATCGTCGACATAGACAACTTAATGTTATAGGTCACTTAATCCCGTAACTCTCAATCGGTATGTTGTTCAATTGTTATCAATTTTCGCCGGGAGTTAAGGGGTTTAAAGACAATTTGTCAGTGTTTAGTCAATTGTCATACAGTATATTAATTAACGAAAGAAGTTCCCATTAACGTGTATACTATAGCGTTCATACCATTCCGAAAATCATCATCATCATGATCGGAATTTGGAAGTCCAATGCTGGACATGGGTCTCCTCTATTAAACACTACAGCGACTACGGGCTGTTTAGGTACAGTCAACAGCAGGCCAACCCAACCACAAGGTGAAGGTCATTTAACCGATTTTCAACTTTAAGGCCTATTCATAGAGATTGATATTAATTGGAAAAATTTGCCATTTTGTGGTAGGTTGACGAGCTATTGTAAATCTAGCGGCTACCCACAACCTTGGCGACGTCGTCAGTCGGGTAAGCCTTTCCACGCTATGTCATCCAGTTCGTGGTTGCCACTGACTATTGTTATATGTGGCTTCTGCATTAATTGATAATCTTATGTATGAGTATGAGTATAAGAGTGGACTCCCTTTTCCGCACTTAGACTTAAAGTCGGTCCTTTGTACGTGGGGGATGTGATGGTTACGGTTGCAACCGGCCTAGCTCCGCCCAGAAGCGCAGAAGTTTCCTGGGTTTTTCACAGGCTTCGCGAAACGACCTTGGGTTTTCAAGGATTTTATTGCGATGTGATGCTACCGCCTCGCATTCCAGGACTACGTGGGCGGCGGTTTCATCTGTAGTAAGACAAGCCCTGCAGAGAGGGCTGTCTGTGTTGCCTATGGTGTAAAGGTGTTTGCTTAGGAGATGTCCCCACGACTTGGTGATGTTGCTGGCCTTTACAGATATTACCAAAGTTACGTGAAAAATAAACACCAACACTTCAGCCTACATCAGACCACTGCTGGACATAAGTAGGACAAACTGGATAAGCCAATGCGTGCCTCTGAGCCCAATCGTCGGCTATTATTTTTCATCTGCTGCCAGCGATGTATGGGGCAAAGAGTGGGGATCGCTTTGTGCATCTTACGAAACAATCGTGGTATCAGAGACGCGTGTGTGCGGAGCTAACAACCAATTCCGGCCGGCGGTGCAGGCGCGTCGCGGTACTAGCCAATCACGTAATCGTAATGGTCGTCTGCGCATCTTCCGTGTCGCTAGTTGTATCATCGGTCCAGAAACACATCTTTCCGCCAAATAACATTTGTTTTTATTTATTTATTTCTAATAAAAACAAAATTTACAAATTGCGTTATCTATGAGCATATTTGTCTGAGATCGTGAATGAATCATGGAGAATATTTATGAGGATCGCAATGGTTGAATTGCGGTTTTTGATACGATGAATTTACTGTACTCACTGCATACATTGTCGACCATTGGCAAAAAAAGGGTTAGATAAATTCGTTTATGGATTTGACCAGAACTGGGAATGAATATTGTCAAAGACCCTTTGCAATTTAAACCGATTAGTGAGTGTTCTTAAAATCCTGATTTTATTGAAAAAACAGAGCTTAGATCAAAAGACTATTTGCCTAAGAAATCTTTTTACATTTCTTTTAATGTACAATAAACTCATTTAAATGTAAAAGGTCGAGAACTTCGACATTTATATCGACACCTGCAAGGAAAAAAATTGTAACTCAGCTTAAGGCATTTTACAGGAGAGCGCGAAAAGTTTCAAAAAAATCTCACCTATTTCTCTAATAATGAAAAAAAAACACATGTAACTAAAATACCATTTTGGTAACTGTAGTTGACCTCCACTTACGATGTTTTTACTCTGTGCAGATTTAAAATTAAAATGAATTTAGATACCATGATAAGTGTAAAAAAATACGCATTTTTTGCTTAGTAAGGATATCATCTTAACTCAATACCGCCAAAACTGAGTTACAATGTTTTTTCTCAGAGGTGCCGATATAATGGTGGAGGTGAATTGAAAGGGCCAGGCTAACGGTCACCCTCATACGATAGCTTAAATATATAATTGAAGACCCAGATTTAGGCTGTTAATTATGCAATAGCGGATATGACGCTCTATCAGTTCACTACAGGCAGGCAGGTTTAAAAAGTGTTCCTTTAAATAAGTATATATTAAGGTACTCCAAAATGAGTTAATCTCTCATTATTCGCGAGGACAATTACATCAGGCAGGCACGTGTGTCTGCCAGCCCTAAGTGGGTCGTTGGTTGTAGGGTTGTCATTTTACGCACGCGATCAAAATACGTGCTCTTTATGACGACTGTCTGTAAAATAAGTTTTACTATGGCCGCAACATAGGAAACCAGAAAAAAAATATTTTATACAATATCATCAAGGTACCGCATTAGTAAATACAGGAGCAAATACTGCCTACAAAATGTGTATTCAAAAAATATGTTACATATTTGAACACGTTACTTAACGGATTTTTTGCTGTAAGATTACCTAACTAGATAGTTTACATAAAAATACATCGTGCACGTAAACTGTGGGTTCCAGCTAGAATAATCCTATAAAATATCGTATGGACCCCATGGAGTTTAGACTGGAATAGGACTTAATAACAATATTTTTTCCCCTTATTTTTGTTAAAAAAAATGTGATGAGAACTGAAAGTCAAAAGTAGTGCTGCAGTAGGTATCTTTGTCTGCACTTGCTATGTGAAGTGTCTTTTCTTGTGTGTTGTTTGAAAATGGTTAAGGTAACAAGGTCTTTACACAACACACTATAACTGTTCAGACAAATTCTTTTAATTATTGTCAGTGATTAATTAAAAACACGACTTCTTAACTGTACTTAAAGTACCTACCTAGGTACTACATTGGGTACCTACTTTATTCCTACACAAGTTAATATAACACAATATAATTAAACCATCCATCCATCCATCAGCCGAAAGACGTCCACTGCTGGACATAGGCCTCCCCTAAGGATTTCCACAAAGATCGATCCTGTGCCACCCGCATCCAGCGGCTTCCCGCGACCTTCACCAGATCGTCGGTCCACCTTGTGGGGGGCCTACCAACACTACGCCTCCCGGCTCGCCCTTCCCTTCTTTAATAATTAATAATATTAATTTAATAATTGTTAGTTAATTATATCTTTTTTATTATACTCTGGCGTTGACAACCCTACAAGTAAATAGGGATGAACACGTCTGTAAAGAAGGACTATACGTTGCTTTGACCCATTAGCTCTTAGAGCTGAAATAACAGACTGGAAAATAACAGTTGCCACGTAACAGTTATTATTACGTTACTATTTTTATGAAGATATTTAAGTTTTAGCTTAGTAAGGTAGATTTACGAAACGTTCCATTTAATTTTACGTTTTTAATTATTATAATAAAATTAAACGATTATTTCAAATAGACGTGATTACAGTCCGAGGAAAGATCGGCAATGTCAGTTGGTCATAATTGTTATGTTATGTTTTCGTCATATAACGGCAACCAATTTGGCACCTAGGGCGGATGCTCTATACATACACGGCTAGACCCTTTTGGAAAACGCTAAAAAGGGTACACCATAAAATAAATAAATAATAAATATAAATAAATATTGGACAACATCACATACATTGCTCTGATCCTATAGTAAGTAGCTAAAGGACTTGTGTTATAGAAATCAGAAACAACGACAGTACCACAACACCCAGACCCGAGATAATATAGAAAAGTTCGTTTCCTACATTGACCCGACCGGGGATCGAACCCGGAACCTCAGAGATGGCGACACTATATTAGTCCGGCGTTCTCGCCTCTCGGCTACGGTAGTCGTCACTGGTGCAATGGGTGCAATAGAGTATCCTTACAAAATTTGACTCAAATCTATGAAATCAAAAACAAAGAAACTTACAATCCCCATTTCACCCCTATATGATTTGAATTTACAAAAATCTTTTCTAATAGGTCTCACGGTATTAAAGGAAGTAGGCATGTTTGTAATCTCTTATAATTTAACAACCATAGATGCCTATTATAAGGACTATAAATAGACTCTTATCCAGCCTGTAGAAATATAAAGACGTAATTCGTCACAAAAATTCGTGCACGAAGGGTTTACCAATTATAAACGGCAAAAAATCACGTTTGTTGTATGGGAGCCCCCTTTAATAATTATTGTATTCTGTCTTGTAGTATTTGTTGTTATAGCGGCAACAGAAATACATCATCAGTGAAAATTTCAATTCTCTAACTATCACGGTTCATGAGATACAGCCTGGTGACAGACGGACAGACAGACGGACAGCGGAGCCTCAGTAATAGGGTCCCGTTTTACGCTTTGGGTACGGAACCCTAATAAAATGGAGTCGTCGGTAAGCCGAAGAACCATTCATAAACTCATAAGAGCTTCCGGTCCTTCCACCTCATGTGATACTTATTGTTTTTTTATTAGATTTGAAGATTACATTTCTCTGACTTTATATTTTACGAAGCCGACATTTGAGTCTATATTTTTCTTTCTATTTTCTATGAATTAAATTAAATTCTATTAATAAGTTTACAAGATTATACAGCCGCCAAAAATAGGGTCGTGATTAGTCAATGGCTGTCACGACAAATTTGAATGCTGGGAAAGCCTTTTATATATTATTTTATAAATTATTTTATTTTGACGATCGTCTGGTGTAGTGGTTCGCGCTCCGGACTACAATGCCTGGCGGTTGCGGGTTCGAATCCCGCGAGGGGCAAATGTTAGTGTGATGAGTACGAGCATTTGCACCTAAGTCATGGATGTTTATAAACGTATTTAAGTATATTTATCCGTTATCTATTCGCCATAGCACAAGCTTTGCTTTTTGCAAAGTCGCGGGATACAGCTAGTAGCTATATAAAAAATAAATAAATATAAATTGTTTCCACAATCACACCAATTATATAGCCCCAAACTAAGCAAAGCTTGTGCTATGGCGACTAAATAACGGATAAACATACTTAAATACGTTTATAAACATCCATGACTTAGGTGCAAATGCTCGTGCTCATCACACTAACATTTGCCCCTCGCGGGATTCGAACCCGCAACCGCTAGGCATTGTAGTCCGGAGCGTGAACCACTACACCAGACGGTCGTTAATCCCTCTTATAATTGTAAACTAAGCAGCTAAATGTTGCTGATGTAGAAATTTGTATTACTTTATTATCATCATTGTTTTCGACTCTGTATTCCAACAATGATTGTTTACCCAAACAAATGAAGAAAAATTTACTATTTTCTGTTTTCTCGTATTTCTATACCCCTTTTCTGGTTATTAGTGTATAACAAACCATGTTTACTAAAAAGATGCCCCCGTTTGACATGTCAAGTCATTAGGTGAGATTTGGCGGCCGCGGTACAATAATGACACACTCGATGCGGCTTGCGAGCGACACACGGGCTTGTGGAATGACAAATATGACATCATAATAAAAATAATTCCTTGTTATTAAACTTCCTTATCATTTCAACCATCAGGCAAGCACTGCTTAACATATACCTTCCTAATAGCTTACACTTAAATAGGTACTTCCTTTTTATTCTTATGTTTAAAAATAGCTACAACACTTGTTTACTAAACACTAACAATTTAAAAATAGCTTATTCTTAATACTACCTGTAACATCGATGTGCTATTATTGAGTAAATAATTGTATTTATTTATTCTATATTAAAGCGTTATTTTGCGACAAACGCAGTGCAGGACGCGTCCCATCGAGGAAAACCGCGGCCTTAGGAGAATGGCTGGATGTGACGGGATGAAAAAGCGGGAGACCGTACTCTTTGGGGAGGCTACTGTCCAGCTGGGGACTGTAATAAGCTGAAAAAAATATAGTGATAATGCAGCGTCATTCATGTAAAAGAGGGTAGTTAGTAATCCAAGTCCATTGACAATCATGGACGCACTGAATATTACGTGCTAATTTTTGGTATAGCTCTACCAAAACACATTTGCCTCCAGATAATCCTCAACTGTCTTATTCAGAGTGCATTTACTAGTTCAGACTTAGGTTAAACCACTGATTTTTGTACGTTAGTACAGTGATTTCACCTTATAAATAAATAAATATAAATACTGGACAACACCACATACATTGCTCTGATCCTAAGGTAAGTAGCTAAATCACTTGTGTTATAGAAATCAGAAACAACGACGGTTCCATAACACCCAGACCCATGCCAATATAGAAAAGTTCGTTTTCTACATTGAACCGACCGGGGATCGAACCGGTAACCTCAGAGATGGCGGCGCCATTTAAAGTCCGGCGTGCTCGCCTCTCGGCTACGGAGGTCATCCCTTAACCTTAGTCCCGGGATAGCAGATGCACTCTGAACATCTCTTCTCAATCGTTCCCCCATTACTGAGGATCGTGACTCCTGAGACGCTTCATGGTCTACCGCCAACTGATACGGTCCGTCGCCCGGTGAAGGGCGGCGCTGACTGGTAGCTCCAGCTGTTCGGAGATCTGGTCCGACCATCTCTTCGGGCTGCGGCCTCTGGGTCTTTTTCCTTCAATTTTTCCTGTTCTCTGTACTCTGAACATACTTACAAATATAATTGAGTATATTGTACAAGAATGTGTATTGTTCAGAGAAGAAACCTATTATGAAACGCGTCTTTGAAAATGAGAAGATACTTGTGGTGTAGGTATTGGTCAATCTTGATCCTGACACACTTAATATAAAATGCCACCTTATTAAAAAAAAACATTTTGTTCTCTGTACTTTCAACCACTGTGTACGATGAGCAAAACAATAACAGCGTTTGTAGTCCACAGTGGACGCAGCAAGTATTGTGGACGGTCAGCAAATAAAACAAATGTGTCGAAGCGAAGTTATTTTCGAATAAGCCGAGCGCGATGTAAAAGCTAAGCAAAACAAAACGTGCAGGCATTATTACCAGTTTACATTGAGATTGTAGCTTGTATTGAATTTGTTTCTTATACATTTCTGTTGTGGATTAAAGTATGACCGAGCAACGTGTTACAGGGTGAATAACAAGTAACTAACTAAAGAATAATTCTTGTAAATAATTGTTGTTAAGTACAGACAACAGTTCGTCGACCTACCACAAAATGTCAAATTTTCTCATTTGAAAATGATCTCTATATGTCAGGCTTAAAGTTGAAAATCTATTGGAGAATTTTTGACTTTTTGGGTAGGTCGACGTGCTGTTGACTGTACAACAAACACAAGTTTTATCCCGTGTGCAGCTGTCTGTACTAGCAGGACATGAATGAAGTTTGCCCAGGCTTTGGGAGAAAGCACCGCGATTGTAGCAATTACAAATGCTATACTATACTTAGGTTAATTATAATACTAATTATTATAATTGACCTAAGTGTAGCCTCCATGTAAACTAGCGGCACGGAAGTTGAGCGCTGGGTGAGAGTTGCGCAGAAGAACATTACAATTACATTATTGGCCAGTTGTGCGACGTGCCTGCACCGCCGGCCGTGATTGGTTGTTAGCTCCGCGCACACGCGTTTTTGATACGATGTTCTTCTCGTAAGTTACGCAAAGCGCTCCCCACTCTTTGCCCCAGCGCTCAACATCGAGGCCGCGTACTGTACCCGAACTGAGTTGCCTACCCAAGGGTTTTCAGAGGCTGTAGCCAAAGTAACATAACGAAGTTCGAAGATGTATTGAAAATTGATTGACAAATGCTGTCGCAAAATCAATGATAGATTAACATCGTTTTCTAAAAATTGACAGGCGACCAGGAATTCTGTACCCTGATTCTGTATCTTGCAAAAGCAATGCGATAGCTAAAATTGTCCAATTCTGGCTTTAAAATCGCAAATTGAGAGCATAAAAAGCAATCTACTGTCAGTGCTGCCAATACATTTTGACACTAACTATCAATCGGGCGATGACTGCGCGATTATTGCTGATTGCAATTTTTTAGGGAATAAGGGTTCTGAAATTGTCTCTCTACAGAGCGATTGCCACTTTGAGCGATTGACAACCTCCATACCCGAGAGGCGAGCACTTGGCGTCGCCATCTTTGAGGTCCCGGGTTCGGTTCCCGAAACATTTCTTTTAGTCTCGAGGTGTTGTGGTACAATCGCTTTTTCTTATTAATATAACACAAGTGCTTTAGCTGCTTACTTTAGGATCAGAGCAAGGTATTGTTGTCCAATATATTTATTTATTTGTCCAAGCCCCCAGGTCGGCTGCATCGGCTTATTAGGTACCTACTTACTTTCAATGAAGTACTTATAAATTGAACCATTCTCAACGTATTTTTCTGTGTGAGTACTGTTTGTTTTGTGTGGTGTGCATCATCATCATCATCACCAGCCTATATCAGACAACTGCTGGAAATAGGCACAAAATAGCGCGCCGCCGCTATACGTAATTTGTGACACAGGCCTCTCAAAAAGGAGGATTTTGCCATAATCGCCACGCTTGGCAGGCGGGTCGGCGATCGCAGTTTGGCCAATGGTGGAGAGGAGACGCTGCTGCCCGTTTTCTTATGGCGGTTCTCCTGTAGTCGCCTCTTACGACACCCATAGGAAGAGAAGGGGTGGTGCAATTCTTTTAACGTGCCGGCACCACACGACTGTGTGGTGTACAATAAAGAGTATTTATATAATATTTACAGTATCCATGATTTATTTGCTGTCCGTACGCACTTATTAACCACTTCGCGTGGAAACAAACAAAGTTCAGATGCGTTGGTTTTGCTGCCACTACTCACCGTGTCAATATTGAGCGTTCTTCTAGGTTCGCTTTGTTTCTGTTTTAAAATTATTATGTTGTTTTCAATTTATGTAAAACAAATAGTTTTGAAAAAATGTTGCAAAATTTTTCAGATAATAGTTTATAGAGCATCAGCTGCGTGAAGCAGGAGGCCTAATACGAAAGCGCATCGTTCGGTCGGTCGTATTATCCGATCAAATTAAAACATCCATTCCCCCATATCAAAGGTTTGACAATTTATGAACAATTGAAAACGGTCGGGTTTTTTATACAGCTAGATTGAGTTGGTCATATTTTATCAAAGGATTGACACATGAGACTAGTTATAATAATTTGTTAGGTTTAGTTATACGTCCGCACGAAAGATACATTTTCGTGCTAGGCCTCCAGGTGCCTGGTGAATTTTCTTAATTGATATTGATCTCTACATGTAAGACTTATAGTTTAAAATCGGTTCAATGACCTTTTCTTTTGGATATGTTGACCGCCGTTGACTGTATTATTGGCATAATGACATTTATGGACAAATGTTTTCATACAAGGGAATTCTTTCATCGGGGACATTCATTACAACAGATTTAAATATTCATATTCACGAACATTTTAAATAACTAAAACGGGATTATTATGTTTCAAAGCAAACGTAGTGTAGGACGCCCCCCGGCTAGATGGACCGCTGACCGAAGGCAGCTGGCAGCGACTGGATGCAAATGGCGGGAGATCGTGCGCTGTGGCGCTTCTTGGGGGAGGCCTATGTCCAGCAGTGGACTGCAACAGGCTGATATGATGATATGATGATGTTTCAAAGCCGCAGCAGTTTCAGTCTATGTATGTAAGTAAGTATGTATGTTTGTTTGTATGTTCCACCGTAGCGCCTTACCTACTGAACCGATTTTAATGAATGAGGTGTCAATAGATTCGTAATAAAGGCCCGGGTAAAATAGGCTATATTAATGTAATCAGTGTTATATCGTCATTTTATATGACGGAATTTAAACATCAGATTCGAACCTCGAAAAAAAAAAGAGATAATCATCACCACGTCTTTGGTATCAAAAGAAAGTTCGTGGCGAGCACATTACAAATATGAATATACCTATGTTATGGGCATTTCTACGGGCACGACCGATTGACCTACTGGTTCAAAAAAAGTACCCTTAATATTGAATAATGTATCTGAAAAAAATCACACGTATTTATACAACTCTTGGCCTGATGGAGAGCATATCTAGAAGACTGCCTGGTAGTACATATCGCCTGAAAAAAATCTGAAAGTTTAAAAACGGGCAGAATTTGGCCTAAAATGGAGTGTCCGTTTTCTAGAATTTACTCGATTTTGCTATATATTTTTAAAAATAATAACTTGCTTATTATTATACGCATATTCCTATAATAAAGAATAAACAATGAAGCTATATACGTGCTTACATAGCTTGTGAATCCTTTAGTTTGAATACAGTGACACATTTAAATTTTGTCCGAGGCTTGTGACTCAATTCGGTGAAATTTACTTTTATATACCTGTAGCACTAACTACGCATAATAGGAACGCGCACTACTTACTCCCGCCATCTGACAGTTGCGCCCGAGCGGCCGAGCAGTGTAGACGGGAGACCTGTAGCACTCAGGAGCAATTTTCAAAGGTACGAAATCATTCGGTGTTTTTGGTACAGGGTAATTTCTCAAATCGGTGTGCCACCTTAATTATGTTTCTAAAGTATTTTAGGAGATTTGTGCTAAAATTATCGAGTGTTTAAAAGCTTTCTATCGTAACGTTTGGTAGAAATTACTGTAACTCATAACATTTTTGGGTATTTTGATGTATTGTGTTATTTTCTCAATTCCATGGATCTCAATTCCGTGGAAAACGGGCCACAGAATTGAGAAAACTTACACCGAATTGAGTATTTACTTTAATATTATTAATTTAGCTAATTGTTGTTGTTGATTATTGTTGTTTATCGAGGAAATCAACATCACATACATTGCTATTACTTACATTTAATACATTGGGTATGGCCAATTACAGATTTCCCTATAAATAATCAGAAGTAAGTACTAAAATACTAACAAGTATCTTAAAGTTGACACAATTAACACATTACGAACATTTTAACGTACCTAACATATTCAATTTCCCATTTTATGTGATTTATTGTAAATTATTATAAAAATAGGCAATTAAGGGTGTAATAAAATATGAAGGCATAATTTACTAACAAACATGCTGCACCAAGTAGGTACTACCATACATGGTGAATTCCTTCTCCTTCAGCGCTTCAATTATTTCAGATTGAAATAATTTGTGTCTTTTAAAATATCGATAGAAAAAAAAAAGTGGATTCTTGAATGCGTCTTCACGAAACATCTTCTATCTGACTAATAGTTGCTTGTATCGGATACCGTACAAAATAATACAGAAAAAAACGTTTTTCGATAAAAAATACTTGAATCATCGAAATTTGTTTCTCAGATGGGAAAGCAGAGTGAAGCCGAAAAAAAGGAAAAAAAACGGATTGCGGAGAGAAGGAGAAAGGACAGAATCAAACAGGATCCTATATTATACGAACGACACAAACAAAAAGACAGAGAAAGATATGCGAAAAGAAAGGCAGAAGGTAAGGTAATAAAAATGAGCGATAGATCACGCCGTGAACAAAAAGCTTTGAGAAAGTATTACAGAGAACAATTAAAAAAAAAGTTACCAAAAGAAGAAAATTAACTTACTAACAGTACTAGACGAAAAACTTGTATCGCTTCCTTCTGATTCTAAGACTCACGATCACGATCCTTTAAGTACACCTCGAACCCTTGGAGCTAATTCTCCACTAAAAAATATATGTGCCAGAGAGCCTCAGTCTCCGATAAATTGCTTAATCGATACTTCAGTTTCCATTTCTTCTAATATTCGTGATACTTTGAGTGCATCTCAAACCCTTGATACAATGTCTCCGATAGGAACCTTTACCGATTCTTCAGTTCCTGTTTCTCCAACTATTTTTAATTTTGGAAATTCTACGCCAGCTTCATCGATATGCTCAAGTTCAGTAACAGTTACATCACCAAACTCTTCAATAAGTCGAAGATTGCGTTCGAAAGTTCATAATGACTTGTCTGCTGCAGCAAACAATAGTATCATAGAAACACCAAAGAAAGGACCGAGAGCGCAAACGTCATCATTTAAAAAATACAAATACAGAGTAAATAAAGAGTTGAAATTACTGCATCATAGGATAGGTGAATTACAAAAGAAAAATCAGACATGCCAAAGAATTATACATAGATTGAGAAGTCAAAAAAATAAAGTCTCGACGACATTGCAAAAAAAAAATTCAAGTAGTTCTGGTAAAGAAGAGTATGCAGAATCTATCAAGAGGTTGACAAAATCATCAGAAAATGTAAAAGAAATGGTAGTACATTTTTATGAAGACGACGAAAATAGCCGAATGTGTCCCGGGAAAAGAGACTACAAGATTTAAAATAAAGTAAGAAAGCAGAAAAGGTTTCTCACAGACTCTTTGCTTGAACTACACAAAAAATTTCAAGCTCTACATCCAGAAATAAACATCAGTTACTCACTGTTTTGCAGACTAAGACCTTTTTGGGTAATGATACCAAATGTGCAGGCTCGAGAGACTTGCTCGTGCAAAACTCATGAAAATTTTAATTTCGTAGTCTCAGCTCTTCGTAAGCACAAAATTATTTCGGAAAGTTCAGCAAATCATATACTTGAAATAATATGTTGCGACCCCCGAAATGTATCTTGTTTAACTCGCTTTTGCTCAGAGTGCAAAAATAAAAAGTTGACGTACTTAAAATTCGATAACACAGCAGAAATTGATTACAGTGCATGGGAAAAACAAAAAAAAACCTACATTAAAAATAGCGAGGAAAAAATAACATTACAAACAGCCAAAGTAAAAAAAAATATTTTTCCTAACGATTTAG
Source organism: Anania fuscalis (assembly GCA_950371115.1). Classification (NCBI taxonomy): domain Eukaryota; kingdom Metazoa; phylum Arthropoda; class Insecta; order Lepidoptera; family Crambidae; genus Anania; species Anania fuscalis. Next base: position 13,419,167 of record OX493344.1, read on the forward strand.
TGCAACATTTTGAAAAAATACTCTTTCCATATATGAGTCATATTGCTAACATTATATCACAATTTAGATACATTAAAAAAATCAAAGCTGAGCTATCCTATGATCAATGCATAATCCACTGTGACTTTAGTCAGAACTATTGCACGAAGTACGCCAACGAAATACAAAGTTTTCATTTTGGTAGTAGCAGACAGCAGATATCATTGCACACTTCAGTCATTTACTACATGAAACATGGAAACCTTATTACTCAATCATTTTGCACAATAAGTGAATGTCTCAGGCACGATGCCGTAGCTATCTGGGAGCATCTTATGCCCGTTTTGCGATTCATAGAAGATGAAATTCCTGAATTACAATCTCTAATTTTTATATCCGACTCACCTTCAGCCCAATATAGGAATCGTAAAATGTTTTTTATCATATCTTCCCTACACTGGAATTTACCCAGTCTTAATTGCATTGAATGGAATTATACAGAGCACGGTCACGGCAAAGGAGCGCCTGATGGTGTTGGAGGATGTCTCAAAAGCACAGCAGACAAAATAGTTTCACGTGGGCATGACATTCCTGACATGGAAACCTTCATCAATCTTTTGAAAAGACACGTTGACAACGTTAAAATTGAAGTAGTCGATGAGTCTGGTATCTTTGAAAAGGAAATGTTGATTCCAGATGACTTAAGTGAATTTCATGGAACACTTAATATTCATCAAGTCATCTGGAATGCAAACGAAAATAAAAAGCTAGCCATGAGAAAACTAAGCTGCTCTCATGATGATTGCCTGCATAAGTCTGTAGAATGCCCTCATGGGCTGCATACAGGCTTTTACGAATTGAAATGTGCAGACTACACGAAAGATAGACAAAAGAAATGTAAAGGTAAACAAGATGTTCACAAAAATTCATCATTAATAATAACAACTGATTTGAGTAATAAACCTAAAATTTTATCATGCCAAATATTTAAACCGGACAATTCAGCCAGAGAATTAATAGGGAGAACTAAAAATATTAAAATGAAAAAAAACTTGATGAAGGATTTTGAAGCCAGATTGTCGGATATAGAGCTATCAGAAAACGACAGTTCTTGGAAAGCCAATATAGACGTCGAACCCTTAATGACACCAACACTGGGTGATACCAAATTTACAGAGATAAAGGCTGATTCAGATTCTGAAGATGATTATAGCATATTTTAAGATATTTTATATTGAACTTTTGATAGGTTGTTTATAGAAATTAAGTATGAATACAAGTGATCTCTTGACTGTGATTTAAACGGGTATGCTGGTGTAAAGATACACGTAGATACCTACAGGTTGACTTTGTGAACACTGCACAATTTAAATAAACTCCACTCACGAATATTAACAACTTTTTCTCAATTTTACTATTGATCTCATAGTAAAAGTTGTTCATATTTATGAGGGAGTCTATTTTTTAAATTAGGATAATGTGAACAAAGTCAATCTGGACTTTAAAATATATTAAGTTTTGTGAAATTACTGTTAAGTTGTGTGTATTTGTTACACAATAATAATAAATATATAATCAATAAATACTATTGTGTTACCTTCTTTAAAAATTGTGATGGTTAAATTGTTTGAGTTTTAAAAAATAAGACTGATTATTAGTTCTATTGAAAAATAAATATGTTGATTAGATTTTTTGTTTTATTATTAACATTTCAAAGAATTATTGATATAGATAGGCACATAAACTATTAAACCGATAGACTAGCAGTCAGTTAACATAACGCTTTGGGTATTTTTTATTTTGATCATTGAAATACATTATATTTATATAAGGTTACATCAATTCTCAATTCGGTTATTCATTTTCTCAATTCGGTGCTTCGTTTTCTCAATTCGGTGCTTTCTCAGTTCGGTGCCTAACTTTTATCATAGGTCAATCCACAAAATTTAGGCAAATCGTTATTTTAAGTTTCAGGATGGAGGAAACTTCATATTTTATCATTTAAACTACTTCAAAATCCAAATTACAAATTCACCACCGAATTGAGAAAAAAAGTACCCTTCTGTAGAAATGCCCTTATATTGTTTAATTTAAAATAAATCCTTAATAAATGTTCGCGCGGACCAGTTGTAGTCGGGTTATAGTTTTTATTAAACTTTATAATTATTAAAATGTAAATAAACACATGGAATAATGAAGTATAGTTGCCCTTTATTATGATTTATAGTTTAAATAAATAAATATTCGACAACATCACATACATTGCTCTGATCCTAAGGTAAGTAGCTAAAGTACTTGTGTTATAGAAATCAGAAACAACGACGGTACCACACCCAGACCCGAGCCAATATAGAAAAGTTTGTTTTCTACATTGACCCGACCGGGGATCGAACCCGGAACCTCAGAGATGGCGGCGCCATTTAAAGTCCGGCGTGCTCGCCTCTCGGCTACGGAGGTCGTCAACAAAAATATGAACCATTACTATAATATTCATGAACGAGAGGCCTATAATAAAGGGCGCCCCCGCTGGGTTTTATATGAGGTAGGATATTAAATTAAAAGTTATAATACGCCACATACTAACACCGGGTTCCTATATTGTACTATGCGTAAGTGTACATCAGCAACTGATCGTATTGGTGTCAAGAGTAACGAGCCGTTATAGTCGTTCCTATAAAATTTGACAAAGCGTCATTTATAGGAACGCTTTTGAGTATGTCAAGTTGACAATTCCTACAGTCCGTTAGCAAAACCAACCGTTTCTCGGATATAGGAACCGGGCTTTAGTCTATGAGTGCCAATATATCGTGTGTGGGAGTGTGTTTACTTTTAAATAAGTTCTGGGGGTTAACCAAACAATCTCAAATCTGTTAAATCTTGTCAAATCTGTCAAATTTCGTACGTAATGAAGTAGGAAATTGACAGATTTGAGATAGTTTTAAGATTTCATGGTTACCCCGCTGTAGTTTATACTAATAAATAAGTGGTAATTTATTTATATAAATAAATATTGGACAACATCACATACATTGCTCTGATCCTAAGGTAAGTAGCTGAAGCACCTGTATTATAGAAATCAGAAACAACGACGGTACCACAACACCGGGTCTGGGTGTTGTGGTACCGTCGTTGTTTCTGACAAGACAACATAAAAAAGCTCGTTTTCTACATTGACCCGACCGGGGATCGAACCCGGAACCTCAGAGATGAGAGTCAATTTAGAAAACGAACTTTTCTATATTGTCTCGGATCTGGGTGTTTTGGTACCGTCGTTGTTTTTGATTTCTATAACACAATTGCTTTAGCTACTTACCTTAGGATCAGAGCAATGTATGTGATGTTGTCAAATATTTATTATATTATATTCTGTGGCTAACCAGTTAACCAAATAATTCAAAAAACAATCAAATGATCCCTGAACCTTGTTTAATTTTATACTGCTTCAGGGAAGAAGAAACTTGATGAAACGAGTAACCCAAATCAAATTATCAGTGTCAATTACTTTATTAAATGATACAATAAAGTAACCGGCAAAAATGACGCTGTTCTGTGAATTTCATTTTCTTTTGAGTTTTGCCTTGCAACGGCACATTAGATAGAGCTTAGCTTTTTTACCTTTTTTAATATAAAGTCATTTTAAATTAAGATTATAGAAGTTGTTGTATATGAGCATGGACCTTATATAAGGTTACATTTTAGTAGATACAAATATTTTAAGGATATGTACAATTAAATATAATAATGCTTATTATGAAAAAAATATACATTTTTATATGATAGTTTTCGAGGAAAACACCAAAATACATTTTGATAAAAAACGAAAATAAATTTACGGGAAATACTCGCTTGCGTACGGTATCAATTGACCCGACAAAGACGCCGCGAGTTATTTAAGTGCCGTAAGTTATTAATAAAACTCATACTCGGGGTACTATTATAATTAGTTTTTTGTTAGGAAAAATTAAAACAAAAACTAGCCTGTTTTTTTAAAGTTGGTTCTGATTTCTCTGATATTTTTAGGCGATCTCGTAAAATATTTGGAATTACTAAAATGTAGCCTTATACTCGTATATTATAAAGTTTTTCAAAAATATCTGCCACGGCTGAAATGACATTGCGCAAGAGCGAGACGTAGTACGAGTGGGTTAGTTTAGTTTATTATTATAATATTTAAAAAAATAGATGACGTCCGGGGCAAACAATTTCTTCATTCATCATCATCATTTCAGCCACAGGACGTCCACTGCTGAACATAGGCCCCAAATTTCTTAATTATTGTAATCTATGTACGCAATACTTTCATCCATTGCAGCAGTTGCAGATATTTTTGAAACAACTTGTCCCCCCAAGTCTGCCAATTTAAAAGTGGCTTAATTGAATCTCAATTGAATCTCATTATAATTTTTTGACGAATTTGGTATTCTGCTACCAACTGAATTCTTAAAGTTAAGACCTAAATTAGTATCAGAATACCAAATGTATAATTGTTTGACACATTTGGTATTTTGCATCAAATTTTGTCATAAATTGAAGTCAGTTAATTAAAAGCAGAATATTAAATATGTCAAGCAATTACAATGAGATCCAATTAATATTCAATAATGCCACCTTAAATTAGCAAACTTGGGGCCTGTTGTAGTGGTTCGCGCTCCGGACTACAATACCGATTGTGGGTTTGAATCCCGCAAGGAGCAAATGTTTTCAAATGGCAAATATAAGTGGGTAGGTACGTAAGTAAAGTATTCAGAACATTGTAACTTCGAAATAATTTTGAAAGTTTAAAATCTTTTCAATTTGGATTGGTAATCCCTAGATGGAAACATCGGAAAGTAGCATTCGTGGATTGAATAATTTCGATAAAAATAAAAATGTTTCTCGGAAGCCGTGACAGCCACATAACAAGTAAGACTCGCTTTGCTGTTATAGCCATCTAACGCGACAATGTTGCCAGCATTCTCTAGGTACTTCATGAATACCCTTTTGTTTTGAAAATTAGTTTTTAGTTTTTGATGTACTTAAATAATTATCTATCATAATATATTTCTTTTTAGCCTAGTAAACAGGACCAATTCTTATAAATTCTTAGCTTCTTTATTCGTAATTGCACTCTCTCCACCATAAAAGTTTGAGACACACACAGAAATAATAGTTGATATCTACAGAGTACAATTAAGGAGTAAGGTCTTATTGCTGCCAGTGATATCTTACAGACAGCCTTTATGTAGACGTCAACTATTTTTTCTATACTTTAGATTGTCAAACACAACAATTAATAAATGTTCAATTTTTTTTTAATGAACCAGTTAATACAAGTCTGCTTTCAATTAAAGATAAGGCCTTATCACGCTTGAATGACGTTGACGCGTCGCGTCCATACAATTTCGCGCGTGCGAATGACCTCTAATAATCGGTAAAACATGTTTTTTATGAAATTAATGCCTTTAACGAGAATTTTCAAATAAAACTTTCAATTTAACACATGTATATTTCCATTATATTGTTTTGTGTGAAAACAGTAATGAAATACCTAGCTTGTGCCGTTATGGAGAACATTTTCAATTTATGAAAAAATTGACACTTTTTTGTGCATGTTTTAATCCAAGGGACTTAACGGAAAATCAAAATTATTCAATTCAAGATGTTTATCAAATCCTCTTCTGGCATATCGTATTTTAAATTTTAAGATTAAATTAACAGGCATTCTGACAATTTGATTTTCATATTCGAGATTTTACGCACTTGGGTGGTGTTAAGGCCTTAATACGATTTCATAACACACCCTGTATCGAATGACGTTTCCCTCAAAATACACTTACAACATAACCGAGTTTCCGTAATTACTGGCTAAATCACAAATTAATTAGTCTAATAGAGCGATAACAATCATTCTGCAATCTTACGAGTGATTAAACGCTATGGGGCCCCATAAACATGTTAGGAAAATCAATTATTACGTATATTATAGCCTAAAATCTTTTCCCGCGGATTTGCTTGCGAAGACACAGATTTTAAAAAGAAAAAGACTTAGTAAAAAAACGTTGATAAATTTCATTCATCATCATCATCACCAGCCTATATCGGTCCACTGCTGGACACAGGCCTCTCCAAAAGGAGGATATTGCCATAATCGCCACGCTTGGCAGGCGGGTTGGCGATCGCAGTTTGGCCAATGGTGGAGAGGAGACGCTGCTGCCCGTCTTCTTGTGGCGGTTTTCCTGTAGTCGCCTCTTACGACACCCATAGGAAGAGAAGGGGTGGTGCAATTCTTTTAACGTGCCGGCACCACACGGTAATTAAAAATAAAATAAATATAAATATACATTTCATTAAAATTACAATTTTTTTTTTGTTAGATACTTGATGCTGGGTGGTTCTCGGTGAATCTAACGTTTAATTTATCTAATTAAATAAATAATGGATCAGTTTGTAACATCATTATTTGTCTGCCCTGTTCCTCCCAGGTCATCTGAGATCAGCTCAGTATGTTTTCCCCTTCTATGCAATCCGGTTACTCGTTATATTATGCCAATTAAGATAACCACATATTTTAAACTTTCATAGTTAACAACTTTTCTTCTATTATGTGTAAAATATGCCTAATTGTGGCGGTTCTCCTGTAGTCGCCTTTTACGACACCCATAGGAAGAGAAGGGGTGGTGCAATTCTTTTAACGTGCCGGCACCATACGACACGATACCTCCAGCAGCAGCGTCTCCTCTCCACCATTGGCCAAACTGCGATCGTCAACCCGCCTGCCAAGCGTGGCGATTATGGCAAAATCCTCCTTTTGGAGAGGCCTGTGTCCAGCAGTGGACTGTTATAGGCTGGTGATGTGATGATGATGTGATGCCTAATTGCTTGGGTATATTGTCTTGTTATCAGCTGTTTAGTAATTTTGTATGGGAAGTCGATTAATTTTCATGCAAATTTTTAAAAGTCTTAGAACTAAAGTGGATGCAATAATGTGGTTACAAGGTGGTCTATTATTTAAGTAATAAACTATATTATGTCATATTTAGGTGAACATCACCCAGCCTTTCCTATTTCTGCTGCCAAATATAAATCCATATTGATGTAGGTAGGTAATAAAGGCATTTCCTTGAAAAGGCTCGGCAACAATTTTATTTACATTTTTAGGGTTCTGTAAAACCTTAGTCTTTATCTACCTAAAAGTTTCAAGGTTAACGTTACCATGGCAACAGCTTACCTTAACAACTTAAATGCCATGGCATGCCAACATTCCGAGCTACATTGATGAGTTTCAAGCTCCGCTGCAGCCGCTTGTACCCAACAAGGAATCGAAGCCCTTTGCGTTATAACGGTTCTATTTTAAACAGTTCCTTATTGGCTGACCCTTAAGATACTTAATATTGTTTTTCAAATAAGTTCCCTCAGTAGTTTTCCGCGAAAATCTCAATGATACTAATTCTTAGAATATGATGTTACAGTGAGTGGCTGGATGTGTGGAACTTGGCCAAGTACTTTCGCCTTTGTACTGTGACGTCATAATTTCTAAAGGGTTAAGGGTCAGTAGTTTCCCGCGAAAATCTCAATGATACGAATTCTTAGAATCTGATGTTAAAATGAGTGGCTAGAACTGTGGAGCTTGGTCAACAACTTTCGCCTTTGTACTGTGACGTCACAATTTCTAAAGTCATTATTTTCTCAATATTATTATTTATTTTGTCACCATTATCATTAGTTTTTTGTACAAAATCTATTTCATGGTAACGGGCTATGTAAGGTCACTGTAAAAATATATTATGGCCAAAAAGGGCATTTGTTTTTAAAATACTCTCCAAAATTTAGTGGAGGACATTTTGTACTCCACAAGACGAATAATTTGAGTCCAAATAAAGGATTTCAGTGTAGCAGATATCTTTTTATTTTAAAATACTTACATTATTTTATGAACATTTTTACGCCTTCACCACCCCTGAAGTAAACTTTATCTGGTAAAAGTAATATTTTAAATCAGTTTACAAATTACGAAGGTATCGCTATACATATACAGGCTGTCCAAGAGAATGGGACACTCATTAAAACCACGTGATCAGCTGGTCATGTACAACAACTTTTTCTATGGGAGCAACATCGAAATCGAAATTTTTTTTTCAGCTTCTCTATAACCTACTCGCATAACTCGATGATAATGTATGGAGCATCTGAAAATAAAATCACGATATCGATGTTGCTCCCATAGGAAAAGTTGTATATGACCAGCTGATCACGTGGTTTTAAGGAGTGTCCCATTCTTTTGTTCACCCTGTATACCTAAATAAAACATACATACACGAATTAGGAACACTTTTTTAAAGTTAGTTGAAAAAAAATTATAACTCCAATTACTTATCTGGCCTCAAACTAAGCAAAATTTGTAGGTACTAAAGAAACTAGATAATGGATAATTACACTATAATCCGCTACTTAGGTACAATGGGTTAAGTATACCCACCCAAAACCCACCCATTTCACCCAAATATTTCCACCTTAACCAGGCTTTGTAGTCCAGAGTGCAAACCACTACCTACACGATCCTAAAAAGTTATAAGACAAGAGACTACTTCATAAACACTGTTTAAGATTAGCCAGTCAATTTAAAATATTTGTTTGTTAATGTCTCGAAGTCTGATGTATCAACATTTCAAATTGGTTGGCTATTCTTTAGAAATGGTTTAAGCCTAGTCTATCTTTTTTGTAGCAAGGCCAAATGGAGTCCTAATTAACTTGATACAGTAATTAACAAAGTAATAATATCGAATAATGCTGATCTAAATCATTATAATTGGACATCCTTATTACACTTAAGCAATTTAATATTAAATAGACATAATTTGAAAAAGAGAGACTACGTGAATTTACAAAAGTAAAATACACTAATACTACTAAAACTTACTAGTAATAGGTAAATTCAAAGGTATTTTTAATCCACTAAATACCTCCCAGAGAGCTGATTTTGATTACAAAATTTAAAATATTGTCTTAAGAAAATCGTCCATTTATTAATAATAAATACATAGTTGCGCGCGCGCATTCCCCCGGTGCGGGTGTGTTCCTTACGAACGAAGATACGTTTTGTTTTCATTATGTCGAAAGTCGTTAAGTGCAATTCCTGCAATATTATTATCGACGAAATGTTGTCGTACGTTCAAAATAAATTATCAGTGATTGATGAAGATACCCTAGTGCGAATATGTGCGACTACGTTTTCTACTGAAGATATCGAAAAGTCGAAGGAGTTGTTATACGAATCGGTACCTGTTGATAAGGCTAAAATAAAACGAAAAAACAAGGGCAAGGAACAACGAGATCTGATTGACATTGTAAATGTTTTCAAGACAACAGAACCGGATTTGTTCCCGATTTTTGTTGCAAGAGATTTGGAGCGATTACCTCCTATATTGTTTGACCACCTCGATTGCACTAAGCTTCTCAAAGACCTACTTCGGGTGCAAAACGAACTGAAAGACGTAAAAGAAACATACGTTACGCATGCACAGTTGAGTGAGTTAAGGCTGGAGATGTTAAAAATGCAAAATGACTCATTAGTACCCTCATCTGTTTGCAAAGTAAATATGAGGCGGGGTGCATGGCTGATGGATAGTGGCCCTATAGGACTATCCCACGCAATTAATTCATCGACAGAGGAATGTAATAGCAATACCGAAGAAACATCGAGAAACGGACATGAAAATAGTGTATCGCGATTTGGAAAACCAATGACGATAGACGGTGAAGCCACAATTATTACATCGCCGTACCAAGTTGACAGCGGTACCGCGGCGAACGCTGAGCAGAGTCCAACCGGTCCGCTGCGGCCGGCCGTGACGTCACCTGCACGAGCCTCGGCCTCGGTGCCGCCGCAATCAGCTGTTTGTATTGTTCACAATAACAAAAGCCGTTTGACTGATGAAATGACTATAGAGGGTAGAAAAGTAGCTAGTTCGGTTGCCGAACCTGAAACTGATGACTGTGAAGGCTGGCAGAAAGTTTCCCACCGTAAAAAATCTACCAAGTACCGTTATATGGGCATTACCGGTATTAACAAGGATTCTAAAGGAAAGTTCAAAGCGGCTGTTCGAAAAATACCTATTCTCATTACCAAAGTGCACAAAGATACTACCGAAAAAGACATAGTGGATTATATATACCAAGAAACGCAAGAGTATATTACGCTACAAAGATTAGTTGCTAAACATGACAGATATTACGACGCATATAAGTTCTTCGTTACGGAAAACAAGTTGTCATTGTTTCTAGATAGCAAACTATGGCCTGAAGGAATTATTTTTAGGCGATTTGTAAACTTCAGGGCACGAAAAACAAACGCGAACGGTGTAAACAATAGCACTGTGGCCGGCTGTATATAGATATTTAAATGGATAGAAAGACCATGTTTAATTTGGTAACTTTTAATTGCAAGAGTGTGAAGCGCTCGGTGGAAAGTATCAGGCAATTATGTCGCACATCGGACATAATTGCTTTACAGGAGACTTGGTTGTTACCAGACGATATTCAGTTCCTGAGTAGTATCGATAACGAGTTCGGTTTCGTCGGAACGTCGTCGGTAGATACTGCGGCCGGTATGCTCAAAGGGCGGCCTTATGGCGGAGTGGCGCTCCTCTGGAGAAAAAGTGTTTTTAACAACGTAACGGTTGTGCAATGTGATAACCCGCGAGTGTGTGCCATAAAAGTCATAATGGATTTAAGATCATTTCTAGTGTTCAGTGTGTACATGCCCACGGATTGCTATGCGAACCTGACGGAATTCACGGATTGTCTTAGTCTGGTGAGCGCTATTATTAGTAATAATAATACCGAGTGTGCGTATGTACTCGGTGACTTTAACGCGCATCCTAATGAACAATTTTATATTGAGTTGCGTTGTTTTTGTATAGAATTAGAATGGTTATGTGCTGACGTCCAATTATTAGGTTTAAATTCTGACACATATACATTTATAAGTGAGGCAAACGGTTCGAGACGCTGGCTTGATCATTGTGTAGTCACTAATTCTACTATGGAGACGATTGTAAACACTTATGTTAAGTATGACGCTCTGTGGTCCGACCACTTTCCCCTCGTAATTCAATGTAAGTTTGATAATATTATACCTAAAGTGAGCGTAAGTAAAAAGAACCAGCAATGTAGCAAAATACGTTGGGGGGAAAGAAACCCTAAACAAATTGACATTTTTAATGAATTTTGTAACAATAATTTAAAATTAATTGACTTTCCTATTGAATTAAGTTTATGTAGTGACTATGTTTGTAATAATTTGGACCACAGAAATATTATTGACAAAATGTATGATGACATTATTCATGTACTGTGCCAGGCAGCTTCTGAGAATTATGATATGAGTATTTTCAGGCGTAAAGAACCGGTTGTAGGTTGGAACAGGTACGTAAGTGATGCTCATAGTGAGGCCCGGAATAAGTTTAAGTTGTGGATGTGGTATGGCAGGCCGCGGCAGGGTCGTGTGTGGAGTGATATGCAGACGAGTCGCAGAGTCTTTAAATCTCGTTTGCGATGGTGTCAAAATAATAGTGACCAAATTAAAATGAATACCCTAGCGTCGCATCACTCCAGGCAGGATTTTCGCAGTTTCTGGAAATCGACAAATAAACTTAGTAGTAAGCCGGGCTTACCTGTGAGTATCAACGGTATCAGTGATCCTACTGACATAGCCGAGACTTTTAGAGAGCATTTTACTGTAAAGTCGCGTTTGGGATCATCACAGTCTGCGTGCAGTGCTGGTTGTAGTGGCAAGGTCTGTGCCCGATTTACGGCTAAAGAAGTTAGGAATGTCATTAAATCTATGTCGCGCGGTAAGTCTCCGGGCCACGATGACTTGAGCATAGAACACCTTAAATATGCAGGTCCTCACTTGCCGAGGGTTTTGGCGATGTTCTATTCCCTGTGTGTGGGGCACTCGTACTTGCCCGAGCAGATGATGAAGACTGTGGTGGTTCCGATCGTGAAAAGCAAGACAGGTGATATCGGTGACAAGAATAATTATAGGCCTATCTCGCTAGCCACTATTATCGCCAAAGTGCTCGATAGTTTGCTTAACACTCAGCTTGATAAATATTTAGAAATACACGACAACCAGTTCGGTTTTAAGTCAGGTCTCTCTACAGAAACAGCGGTTTTATGTTTAAAGCAAACTGTCAGGTACTACACCGATAGAAAAACACCTGTTTTTGCCTGTTTCCTCGACCTGTCGAAGGCGTTTGACCTGGTCAATTATGACATCCTGTGGCAAAAATTTCACCAGACACAAATGCCAGTTGAATTAATAAACATTTTTAAATTTTGGTACCAGGAGCAGGTCAATGTCGTGCGGTGGGCGGGGTCATATTCAGTTCCATACAGTTTGGAGTGCGGGGTGAGGCAAGGGGGGCTGACCTCGCCTAAGCTGTTCAACCTGTATGTGAATGGGCTGATTGAGAGGCTCAGCAGCACGCATGTCGGCTGCCATATTGGAGGCGTTTGCCTTAATAATATTAGCTATGCTGATGACATGGTGCTGCTGAGCGCCTCAGTTTGCGGCTTATCGAAGCTGCTTGGCATCTGTAAAATGTACGCTGACGATCACGGCTTGTTATACAACGTGAAAAAAAGTGAAGTCATGGTCTTTCAGGCTCGAGGAAGGTGTCTTGAGAAAGTACCAAATATTAAACTTAACGAGTGTCCTCTAAATAGAGTCGACAAGTTTAAATACCTCGGGCATATTGTAACCTCGGACCTGAAAGACGATGCTGATATAGAGAGGGAGCGTAGGGCGTTGTCTGTTCGTGCTAACATGATAGCCCGCAGATTTGCTCGCTGTTCGAGGACCGTCAAAATCACCCTGTTCAGGGCATTTTGTACGTCTTTCTACACGAGTAGTCTGTGGGTGAGTTATACCCAGAGGCAGTACAGCGCATTACGTGTCCAATATAATAATGCGTTCAGGGTGCTGTTGGGGCTGCCCCGCTCCTGTAGCGCATCGGGGATGTTCGCCGAGGCGCGCGTGGACTGCTTCTATGCAACCATGCGCAAGCGGTGCGCATCCCTGGTGCGCAGGGTGAGGGGCAGCCGGAATAGCATTCTGAACGCATTCGCGGAGCGGTTTGACTGTCGGTACCTGTACCACTGCAGTATGGTTCACGTACTGACTTGCGTGAAAATTAAATACTAACATAGTTTTAAGTCTTATTTTGTTACTAACCATTATTGGATCAATGTTGTCTGATGAATAAATGAATTATAATTATTATTATTAATTCAACAGATTCATTTACTACGTTCTTTTTAGACTCAGTAGGTAAGTTTATAGTTTTCTAAAGCCCTATAATCAGTCCTTACTACGTTAATAGTGAATGAGAAATAACCCTGTATATTGTAACGTCATACTACGTTTTCTAAACTCGGGTCCCGTGACGTCATCGCGTAGGAGGCTCCCCCACACTCGCTATTGGCCGCTACGGTCCAAGATCTGATTAAACTGAGGAGATATATTAAAAATACCTTATTAAAGTATTAAGTTTCAATTTTTTGTCTTAAAAGTGGCAAAAAGTAAAATGTTCGTTCTTTGATAGCATATTTTCGTTCTTAGTTACTTTATATATACTGAAAAGCAAATAAACGTGTGAGAAAGGTAAATGATATAGGTGATGATAATTTAAAAAAAAAGTTTAATTTTTATTTTTATTTTAATCAACTATTTATCCTCATAACCATCTAATTAAAAATAATAATAAAAATATGAAACCGACCAAAACTCAAACGCATATTCACTGATGTATTCTATGATTATGCATTTTTTTGGACATTCCAACATTTATAAAATCAGTTGTATTTTATAAACACACTCACATAATATCACATAGTTTTAGGTACAGAATTTCCTGACGGTAAAAAAAGTCATCCAGTATAATATAAATAAATAAATAATAATTGGACCATATCACTTATTGTTCTGATCCTGAGATAAGTAGCTAAAGTACTTGTGCTATAGAAATGAGAAACAACGACCGTAACACAACACCCAGACTGGAGACAGACAATATAGAAAAGTTCGTTTTCTACATTGCCCCGACTCGAAACTCGGGACCTCAGAGATTGCGACGCCAGGTTCAGCATGCTCGCCTCTCGGCTACGGATGTCGTTATTAACTTTTTGTCACTATTAACGCTTTCGAAGTAAAATGTCATTCACGAACGAATATGCCCATTTAATTTGAGCTGTCTGATCTAGTAGTTCGAGCTCCGGACTCGCGATTCGAATACCGGAAGGGTCAATATTTGTGAGGTAAGAAGAATTAAACTTAAGTCGTGGGTGTTTATAAAACCGGCCAAGTGCGAGTCGGACTCGCGCACGAAGGGTTCCGCACCGTTATGTATAAAAACGAGTAAAAAATCACGTTTGTTGTATGGGGGCTTTAAATATTTATTTTATTCTGATTTGTTGTTATAGCGGCAACAAAAATATATGATCTGTGAAAATTTCAACTGTCTCACTATCACGGTTTATATGATTACAGCCTGGTGACAGACGGACAGACAGACAGACGGACAGCGGAGTCTTAGTAACAGGGTCCCGTTTTACTCTTTGGGTACGGAACCCTAAAAATGTAATGCTTAATTGATTTGGGCCAGGTTTAGTGACTTGCGCTCCGGACTAAAAGCCAAAGCAAAAGCCAAGCAGGTGCAGGTTCGAATTCCACAGGGGTAAATATTGTCATGAGCATGAGTATTTGTACTATACTTAAGTGTTAAGTCATAGAATTTAAGTAAGTTTATACGGATGGAGAGGCCAGCATGCCGGCCTAGGCGTCGCCATTTCTGAAGTCCCGGGTTCGATTCCCGGTCGGGTCAATGTTGAAAACGAACTTTTTTATATTGTCTCGGATCTGGGTGTTATGGTACCGTCGTTGTCCCTGTGCTGTAACACAAGTGCTCTAGCTACTTTTCATAGGATCAAAGCAATGAATGTGATGTTGTCCAAAATTTATTTATTTATTTATAGTAGGTACCTACTTTAGCTTTGTGTAGGATTAGATAATTGGTGTGATTTTATTAAATATTACTTAAAATTTCCAATGGTCTAACTTCAAACAAAGTTTCAGATATAAAATGATATTTAATGCCGACGACGACCTCCGTAGCCGAGAGGCGAGCAAGCCGGAATTTAAATGGCGCCGCCATCTCTGAGGTTCCGGGTTCGATCCCCGGTCGGGTCAATGTAGAAAACGAACTTTTCTATATTGGCTCGGGTCTGGGTGTTGTGGTACCGTCGTTGATTCTGATTTCTATAACACAAGTGCTTTAGCAACTTACCTTAGGATCAGAGCAATGTATGTGATGTTGTCCAATATTTATATTTATTTAAACCAGAGGCTTAATTCCCGTAGTTTAAAATCAAGTTTTAAGCCTGTCCCAATAACTTTACTACCAAAAAATGTATTTCCACTGTTGATGTAACGTAAACTTGACAATTTTATATACCGCCACAAGAAGACGGGCAGCAGCGTCTCCTCTCCACCGTTGGCCAAACTGCGATCGCCAATCCGCCTGCCAAGCGTGGCGATTATGGCAAAATCCTCCTTTTGGAGAGGCCTGTGTCCAGCCGTGGACTTATATTAGGCTGGTGATGATGATGATGAAACTTGACAAAGTTCGTAATGCGACTGAAAATGGAACTAGCGATTAATAAGCTATCTAAATATAAAAATATTTTTCCATTGTTCTAAAAGTCTCAAGGAATAATGTCAAAATGTTTTCATCGTGCTCTTAAAACAGTATGTCAAAGTTAAACGCATTTAATTAAGGAAGTTCAACCTACAAAATGTGATCGGGTCAACTGTTTAGAAAACGTTCTTGCCGAAATTCTAGGATTAATAACTTCACATAATGTCAAACGTCATGTTGTGTCATTGTCAATTGTCATTTAAAATTAGCGACGATATTTTTATTTTATTTTGATGGTAAATTGGACATTGCTTAAAATCACGCAATCAGCTGCTGATATAATAACTTTTACTATGGGTGCAACATCAAAATCTTATGTTTTAACCATTACAAACCGGCTGTGCCTACATCATCATCATCATTTCAGCATAAAGGCTAGTCCATTGAGGTATAATCACGGACTAAGTAAAATAATGTACTAGCGTACTAAAGAACACATCTCGAACTAAATGTTTCAGCCAAGCATTGTAGCCCGGTAGACTACAAAGTTTGAACGGTTAACAATAAAGAAGCAGTTTTGACAACTTCAATTATTTACAGCTGACTGAAGCTTTGTAGTCCACTGGACTACAATGCTTGGCTGAAATATTAAGTTCGAGATGTGTTCTCTAGTACGCTAGTACATTATACCTCAATGGGCTAATCTAAATAATTTATAAAGTTAGTTTTCATCTTAGGTGTCTGAGCTTTTTGTATTTAAAAAACTTGTTTAGCATCAAACGACCTCTTCAAAACAAGGAAAAAGTATTTTTATTTACACTTCTTGTGCTCGTCTTGCTATGTACTTATTATTAACATTGAACTTAGAACAGGGGGAAACCATGAACTTTTAAAACAATCTCAAATCCGTCAAATATTGTCAAATCTGTCAAATTTCGTACGTGACGTATGACGTACGAAATTGACAGATTTGAGATTGTTTTAAGAGCTCGTGGTTACCCCGCAGGTAAATAATTACTGGATAAATATTTTTGTTTCCTAACCTGTCAAACTAAAAAATACATAAATGAGACTAATAGACGTACTTTTTGTGAGTGATTGATTGAGTGTTTGTGACGTAATATAATGTAACCTATATAGCGAAGTCAAATGACTAAATAATTATTGATTTCAAAGGGATTATATATCAATTTCAAGAAATGGTGACTTGGTAGGTGACTTGTTGCATTTTACCAATTGCTCTACATACAGTTCCCTTGTAGGATTAACTAAAGTTATTCTAATTTTATGTATTTGACGACCTCCATAGCCGAGTGGCGAGCACGCCGGACTATATGGTGTCTCGCCATCTCTGAGGTTCCGGGTTAGACCGGTCGGGTCAATGTAGAAAACGATTTTTTCTATATCGTCTCGGGTCTAGGTGTTGTGAGCACGAGCTTTAGCTAGTTACCTTAGATTCAGAGCAATGTTTTTGTTGTCCAATATTTTATTTTTTTGTTTATTCATAGTAAAAAAATATTTAAAGATTCAGGTTCTCTCAAAAACTTTATTAAAAACAACAAAAAATTCGCACCTGCTAATTAAAAACGAAGTATGAATATCTCCGCCCGCCTTACGCCCACTGGGCGGAGTATATAAGCTGCGCTCGGGCGGGCGACGCTCAGTTAGAGGTTTGTGGGCGCGGGACGTGCCTTTGTGTCAGTGTGCGGTGGACGTTACTATCGAGGTTTTCAGGTAAGTTTTTGAAAAATATTTTTTTGTAAAAAAAAATTTTGACAAAAATTCTTGTGATTTAAAATTGTCTGGATTTAATGTTTTTAGGGCCGTGTTATAACTTTGTGGGGTTACTAATAAATAAAAAGATAATTGATAAATAGATAGAAAAATAGAGAGAGAGAGAGAAATAGATATAGCAGCTTTAAAACATATCTACATGAAAAATAATCATAAAACTTAGTTAAATAAGTTTGAAAGCTTTCGTTGTTTTAAAAAAATATATTTTAATCTTTTAATACTACTAACAACTTTTGAAGCTTAAAACCTTAATATAAAAGCTCAGACAAGCTTATTCCAGAGTTTATACCCAAAAAACGCTAAGTTCAAAACTTTTTATAATACCGCGCAAAATCTTAGGAATTCGGAAGTTATAAAAACACTGTCTTACAAAATTTGATTTGCGAATAAAAAAGTATTATTAACTATATAAGACGGAACTTGTAAAAATCACAAAGTCCAGGAAGTTCTTTAAAAAGCTTTAAAATTTTCTTTTGCAACTTTTTTCAAAGTATTTTTAATATACAAAGTCACATAATTAATTTCATTTTAGGGGATTTGTTATACTGCTGACATACTAAAAAATGAAATGACTTACGAATAGATGCATTCATTTACTTATTCGTAAAAGTCATCACATTTTTCAATTTCATTTTAGATGCAAATTATTCCCATACAATTCATGACAACTATCTAAATACAGGGTGTAAAAAAAAGCTTAACGAAGCTTTAAACCACGAATTCTACTATACATAGAACCAAGTAGAATGCAAAAAAAAATGCTGGGAAATGACTTTTATTTTTGGGTATCAAAAAAAATAACTTCTTTCTAACCCGCAATGTATAGCGCGCACGCCACAGACTATGCCTGTGTGTGTAAGCGGATCATGTTTCTTTGTAAAAGTTTAGTATTATCAAACAGAAGTCAATTTTGTAAAAATCTTTGAAAGAAAATTGTAACTTTGACTGTCAATAACTCGGTAACCCGTCATTTCCCAGGTATAGTGTAAAAGAAAAAAATTGGACAACATCACATACATTGCTCTGATCCTAAGGTAATGTTATAGAAATCAGAAACAATGACGGTACCACAACACCCAGACCCGACACAATATAGAAAAGTTCGTTTTCCACATTGACCCGACCGGGGATCGAACCCGGAACCTCAGAGATGGCGGCGCCATATACAGTCCGGCGTGCTCGCCTCTCGGCTACGGAGGTCGTCGAAAATGATCATAATAATACGTAGAATATGTAGTTTTCGGCTTCGTTAAGTCTTTTTTACACCCGATATATTTAGCATCAAAAAGTATTTTAATTGCTATTCAATATTGGTCTAAAAAGTTGTTGTTTTTAAGTTTTAACTACATAGTTACTAATGTTTATAATGTGCATTACTAAGTGATTTTGACAATGAGTTTTTTAACCCCTCAATACAATTAGTCAAATGAAAAATTCAGTAGAAGCATTAAGTTAATTTGTTTTTCAATAAGTACTCACCCGTTGTTTGACTATAGCATTTACAAATTGTGTTTTGAATCCAAATACAAAATTTTTTAGCTATTAAACCTTAAACGCGGTCATCAGTGACCTACCGATGGCCCCCAAAGAACAGAATTTTTATCGTGTCTATTTTCGGTAAAGACTTAAGAACTAATTAGAATAGAAGAGAACAGAAAATCTAATAAAATATCTATTTTCATAAATAAAATACACGTAGCACCTTTTTGACTTCAACAAAGCATGCAAATATACAATTTGAAATGTTATTTACTAAAAACTTAAAATAAGTTGTTGAAAATATAAATAATTGAACTAATAATATTCGCTAGTTATAACAACTATTTATAAAAAAAAGGACATCTAATTGTAGATGTCTTTTTTTAACAAAAAGTTTTATTTTAACAAAATAACGTACATAATATTGTTATTATGTACGTTATTTTGTTAAAATAACATTTTATTCTATAACGTTATTAATTAGCCATCTCCAGCATACATTTTTTAATGTATTTGCAAAAATGATTTAGCACATTATAAGAAGTTTTTAGAAATCGCTTAATTTTATGTGCGACATAAAATAGTCGCATTCTATTGGTGACATTTTACTTATTTTTTTATTTAAAAACAAGTTACATAGAATACTTATATTTAATTCCATGTCTAAACAGTGTAACAAAAACCAGATTAGGTTTTACCGTACACTGTGAATCGCCGTCTAACGTTCTCGAGGGCATTTATTTTAACAATAGTTACACATTGATCATGTGGCGCAATCCACACATACATCTAGACGCTAGTATCTAGACAGAATTTAACGTTAACACTAGCAAATATTACTCGATATTTTACACATGTCAAAAGGCAACAAGTAGGCATAGGTACACTTTGACTGCTTGGCTACTGCTCCGCCCGCGACAAACTAGTTTACTTAATGTTTTTTATCGGTTTTCCGAGTATTATGATCAAATTGTAAAATAAACATACATTTTAAATGAAAACACCTAAAATCCAAACTTTAATTAAAATGAAAATATGTTTATCTATAATAGCACACTGTCATAAACTTAGTATGGGCCGCAAAACGTATGCTACAGCAGCCCCTAGCAAAATTAACTGTCAGTATTTGTACCCTGTGACACAAAAATGTTAATTCAATACTTCGTGACCAAGAGAATTGGTGTTTTATCTGGCGCCCATAATTTTAATGTTACCTTATGCTAATTAAATTAAGTTTAAAAATGGTAATTTGTTTATTTATTGCGGTATTTAAAATTAAAAGTACGCCCCAAATTAGGCAAAGCATGTATCTACCCTATTAAATATACAGAAAATTAATGCAGTAAACAATTTTTTTAAATTTTTATTTACTTAGTAAACATATTATTTCAGTGGCGAATTAGGTACATTTACATTTGATCAGTATACGATGTAAACCAGAGTAGTTTTCAATTGTAAATAACGTAAGAAAATCTTGGAGCATGATGTATATTGGATGACTTATTACCGTCAAGAAAATAAATGTGTGAGATAGGTAAATGATATAGGTGATGATAACACGTTAATTTAAAAAAAAAGTTTAATTTTTGATTTTATTTTTAGCAACTATTTATCCTCATAACCATCTAATTCTAAGTTAATTTTGACTAACTGACCATTAAAAAAAGAATATTGGTAAAATAATAATAAAAATATGAAACCGACCAAAACTCAAACGCATATTCACTGATGTATTCTATGTTTATGCATTTTTTTAGATATTCCAAAATTTATTAAATCTGTTGTATTTTATAAACACACTCACATAATATCACATAGTTTTAGGTACAGAATACACAGTTATTTTTTCCTGACGGTAAAAAAAGTCATCCAGTATAATTATATTATATTAAAATTTAATAAACAAAAAAATGTGCAGATTCAGACTCCGCAGACCTTTTTTTTTAATTAAAAAAAATATAATAAGGTAACATATAATTTTGTATTTCACGGACTGCCTCGAACGATCTCCTTTAAAATATCCGACCAAATGAGAGGTGCTGTGGATGTTATTAACAGAGTGTTATCAATGTATTAAATAGATAAGTAAATAGGGGAGTGGGTAATACTTTAGCAGTCCAATGCTTAAGCGCCACATGGCTTTTATTTTGATTATTGTGTCTGCTTTGATAGTGATGAAGTTCATGAAGTGTTCAACTTGCCAACTTCACCTCCCGCTGTTGCTATCTATCTATCTGCTGACAGCTTGTGTACCTCATATAGTATAATATACATATTTCTATATGTCGCAGGGAAATGAAGATATTAGGGATCTCATGGAATCCCTAGATATACCACGAAATCACGAAATTACTAAAAATCGATTTGATTCTTTTAACTGTTATGTTGTGAACGAATCCACATACCTAATTAAGGCATATCATCATCAGTCATGTGTTCATTTCGATAGTTAGTTTTTAATTTTGTTTTATTATTTAACCTTTTAACTCTTTTCTCATTTTCATAGATTAAGTTTAATGAAAGGACATATCACTAAACACTTTTAGTAAGAAGTCGTAATAAACAAGAATGTTCGACATCTTCCGTGATTTCGTGGTATCCCTAGGGATTCCGTGAAATACCTAATATCCTCATTTCCCTGCGACATATACATAGTTTACGGTTATGCACCCCTTCTCTTCCTATGGGTGTCGTAAGAGGCGGCTACAGGAGAACCGCCATAAGAAGACGGGCAGCAGCGTCTCCTCTTCACCATTGGCCAAACTGCGATCGCCAACCCGCCTGCCAAGCGTGGCGATTATGACAAAATCATCCTTTTGGATAGGCCTGTGTCCAGCAGTGGACTAATATAGGCTGGTGATGTGACGGTTATGCACCACGAACTTGAAAGAATATAACCAAAACTAAAAAAAACAAATCTTTTAATATATTCGTAATCGAATACACTTTTAAAATTTTATCGGTTAAAGAATGAAGGTTTCTACAAAAATTACTTTTTATATTAACACAACAATAACAGACGGCATTGATGAAAATGCTATAAAAACACTTTTATATTTTTACAACAACGGCTGTTGAAGAATAATTAATCCTTTTTATAGAACAAAATTATTTCAGACAAAAATTAACAAGTTTAGAAAATATTTTAATAACTCTGTTTCTTTATTCGTTCCGTAAACTTAACCTTTATGTTGTTTTCCTCTGCAAACTACTCCCTTTTGTGGCAAAAATACTTATTATGTTCTTTATAAGGGACTTGTTACATTGTTCATGAAACACGTTTTCATAGAGGTTTGCGCACAATTTATTTGAACAGTAAACTATTATTTTACTGTTCAAATAAATTGTGCGCAAACTTTTTATGAGGCTATTTATGAGTAAGAACTATTTATTCTTGTCGCGTGGTGCCGGCACGTTAAAAGAATTGCACCACCCCTTCTCTTCCTATGGGTGTCGTAAGAGGCGACTACAGGAGAACCGCCACAAGAAGACGGGCAGCAGCGTCTCCTCTCCACCATTGGCCAAACTGCGATCGCCAACCCGCCTGCCAAGCGTGGCGATTATGGCAAAATCCTCCTTTAAGGCCTGTGTCCAGCAGTGGACTCATATAGGCTGGTGATGATGATGATGATGATGACTATTTATTTAAGTGTGTATTATCATAGTAAGGCCATAATATCTTACTTATATTATAAACGCGAGCGTTTTTGTGTGGATGTATCGGTGTGTGTTAATCTTTCACACAAAAACTAATGATTTTGCACACATATAGAATTATAATATTAACATATAGGATACTTCTTATCTCGGTGAAATGTTTCAATGGGATATTTTTCTATGTATTGTTCTTTAATTGAACGTCTTTTTGATACATATCATATCAAACATGCTGTAGTCCACTCAAACGAAGTTGCGGTCACAGCTACTCTACTATATTCTTCGGACTTTAATTGGCGTCGCCATCTCTGAGGTTCCGGGTTCGATCCCCGGTCGGGTCAATGTAGAAAACTAACTTTTCTATATTGGCTCGGGTCTGGGTGTTGTGGTACCGTCGTTGTTTCTGATTTCTATAAGACAAGTGCTTTCGCTACTTACCTTAGGATCTGAGCAATGTATGTGATGTTGTCCAATATTTATTTATTTATTTATATTGACAACTATAATTAATTGCTTGTAAAGCAATTCTTCATTTTTGAAACAAGCATTTTACTTTTGAATTGCATAAAACCGTAACAGTCAATTTCAAAAGACCTACACGCAATAGATAGTTTTGAAATAACCTATGTGATCTACGAGTAGGTACGTCATCTTTCTTGTACATTAGGCTTTCGCAATAAATCTTTCTATATGACCTCTAATTGACATCAGCCCATTTTCTTCGAAGAATGTCCACGGTCGTAGAAAAATGACAAATAAATTACAACTCCATTCACGAAGACTTATGTAGACATTTTATTTATTGCCGAAGTAAATCCTGATGATTGTAACGATATCTGCAACATTGTAAAAAGGCTTTTTAGATTTATATAATTCTTTTTCACAACTGACATTTTGACAGTAAGGCAACCAATCAAATCTTGTGCAAATTTTAACATAAATTTAAAGAAATGCTTTAAAAAAAACGTCAAAAGAAATAACTAAAAGTATACTATTTAATTTTCCCGAACCGAGAATCAAACCAGTACCCCTTGTGTTCATGGTGAATTTATGCGTCACTACGCCAATCGGGATGTACCATTTTTCTTGCGTACAAAAATTGGTAACATAGGTTTACAGTCGTTGGATTTTCATTTTAAGCTTTTTAATGCCTGTTCCAGGAAACTCTGCTCTACCTTATTTAAATACACTATCATAATCTGATGGAAAACCTTATTTCAGATCTTGCCTTTCATTATATACCCATTTAAAAACCTCGTTAAAGGCAAATGTCATTATTGATCTAAAACGCAACAGTCTATAATTTCACTATTTCTATCTTTCCGAATGTCAAACATTAGTTTAATCAGTGTAATTACGATCGAAGGGATTAATTACATAATATACCCATTTAAAAACCTCGTTAAAGGCAAATGTCATTATGACATTATTAGGTACAGAGTAAAAAAGTTGGTAATTCATTTGTGGGGAATGGTATAAAAATTTTCAATAAATTACCACAAACTCTCGTTGAACTACCGATTCTTGAGTTCAAAATCCACATTAAAAAAGTCCTTATGACAAAAGGATATTGCAAATTAGAAGATTATTTTAACGACAAGCTCGCACTTACTAATTGTCTTGTAAAATGCATTTCCTATAAAATCAGGCTGACAAAGGTGACTGAGTTTGTTGTGTTGCGCCGTTTCTTCTCATCACCAGCCTATATGTAGTCCCGAAGCAGAGGTAGGGCTAAGTTATATTTTGGGACGTGTATAAGTGCCCGGAGGAGGGCCTACATACAGAATAAATAATTTCATTTCATTTCAATGATCCAAAACGCAACAGTCTATAATTTCACTATTTCTATCTTTCCGAATGTCGAACATTAGTTTAATCAGTGTAATTACGATCGAAGGGATTAATCACTTAAGTGGTGTGGATGACATTACTACAGTGAACGGAAAACGCGTAGAAGTAAAATGCAAAATTGCGAAACCGAAGTGTGTTCTTCTTTTCTGGTTTATATTTGCGACTAAATAATATTTATCAACTATCCGCTCAGTGTGTGTGTGCCTATATGTGTCCCACTGCAGGGCACAGGCCTCACCTCAACAATGAGGTGGTTTGAGTCATACTCCATCACGCGGGCCCAGTGCGGATTGGTGGAGGAGTGTTGTAAGGCCAGTGACTGAACCTTACTTTCAGATGTTGTCAAGCTTCCTTAAGGTCTCTGACTAGGTTGCACGACCAATATCAAGCGATATTAGCCGGGACCAACTTTGAACGTGTCTTCCGAAACACGGAGATGCTCGTGATAAATGTCACTAAATATGGTCGGAATGATCGATCACCCATCCACTTACGACCGCGCTCAGTAATCACTACCAAAGCATTACTATCACTGAACTTGTACCTTTTGTTCAGAGGCTATTCAGAGACTTTTATCACAAGCATTTTGAAAGGCACATTCAAAGTTGGTCTTAGCTAATATAGCTTGATATCCAGTCAGAAAATAGTCAGAGACCTTAATAAATTAAGAGGTATAGGTATGATCGCCGACCCCCCAACCCAAGGACCGCTAGCAACAGATTTTCTATTGTGTCTTGTTTTGTGGCAGTCAAAGGCTTAACTCGGCTAGCTTACAGATTAAAAGAACCCACGCACTAGGCAGCCTGGTTGCGGCAGCCACCTGAAGCCGGCTCCCACATCGACGATCTCCATAGCCGAGAGGCGAGCATGCCGGACTGTTGTCTGAAATTCCGGGTTCGATCCCCAATCGGGTCAGTGTAGAAATGTTGTTGTGTCTAATTTCTATAACACAAGTGCTAAGTTACTTTAGGATCAGAGCAATGTATGTGATGTTGCCTAATTTTTTTTTATTATAAAAAAACGTCGTCATTGGCTGACGTAACTATTTACTCGTAGGCTTATTTAACTTTATTTGGTTATCGTTCGATTAAATGTAAAAGTCGAACGCTTTTGGCAACTTGATATGAATTGAAAGGCCGAGAACATGTTGCTTCTTTACATTTTTCTTTAGCTGCATGAACTTCATAACGGTTCTTCAATTACAAATAGCTGTGTAGTAATAATACATTCCGAAATTCTTTCATGTTTGGAAAATTACGAATGAAAAACCGGCCAAGTGCGTGTCGTGCCACGCACAGTGTAGGGTTCCGTAGTTGCCCGTCGTTACTACAATACATTTCAGCAATAACTTCATTTAAGTCATTTGTAATGTGTTTCTCTAGAGATTTTTTGAAGGACTAAGTTGAACGACTATTACTCTTAAACTAACTGATCTCTCTTAACTATTATGATTATCCTTAAAAGTTCATGAAAAGTACTATTATCATGAATTTTTCTAGATTTTTGAAGCCAATAGTTTATCTTTTAGATGGGGGGGGGGGAATACAAAAGAATAGGAATCTCCTTAAAACCACGTGATCAGCTGGTGATATACAACAACTTTCATGGTAGCAACATCGATGTCGTATTTTTTTTTCAGATACTCCATACATTACCATCGAGGTATGCAAATAAGTTTCTATAGGAAAGCTAAAAAAAAACTCGATTGCAATGTTGCTCCCATAGAAAAAGTTGTTGTATACACCGAGACATTACCATGAGAGTTGTTATTTTTTTTAAATAAAAAATTGTGCTCAATTAATCAAAAAAATAATCATCAACTCGAAAGCGTGAGAAACGATAGTTTCTTTAACGAGATGTGACGTATTTGGGTACTGCCTAATAAATGTTTAAAGTAAAAGAAGCTCCCGCACAAAGTAATACACCATAAACCGCATCGCACGCGCTGCAGGCGATTTGAATTTGAATGCCTACAGGTAATTTAATAAAAAAAAAACTTCATTAATATATTGTACTACTAAGATAGAATCATTTTACTGCGGGAAAACAACCACTAAAATTTCACGGTGTATATGATCAGCTGATCACGTCGTTTTAAGGAGTTTCCTATTCTTTGGTACACCCTGTATAGGCCTATACTCTTCTTTATTTAAGTAGTTTTATTTATTTTTAGAAGCAAAATCAAAGTACTTAAATGTAAAACCATCTTACTACTTAAGGTATGATAAAAAGGCGAGTTTCAAATAGGAAAAGTTTTTGAACTTCACCGTGTGAAGCGAAGTTTAATTGAATTTACCCTTCTCTCACGCATGTCATCTTCATTTTTAGGGATACTTGGCTAGATATTTATACTTTCTCCGTTACGACTAGATAAGTATAATGTAGATCGAGCGGTAGTCTCAGTGGTCGGAATCTTGCATAACTACCGTGGGTCGTGCGTTCGCATCCCATCTCATATCTCTGCAACAAGATTTTTCGAAAACGTCGAGATTGGTGTATTTTTTACAACAACGACTTAAATATCGCGTTATATAGACCTACTATATACACCAATATTTTTTTTACCTTTCGATTTAAATATCGATATTTTTATCTTACATCCCAAAGCAGGATAAAAAGATTGACGCAGACTTTCAATTGACTAATTTTATTTATTTATCGTAAAATCTGTTTTTACCAGTCCATCACTTATTCCTGGCAAGCCTCGATCACGTAAACAGTTTTATTAGGTACGCGGATGCTTATTTGCATACTTGAAGACGTAAATTTTTATCGGCACTTAATTTTTATTTGATAAAGAATATTTTTCTGAGCGATAGACTTCTTAAAAGATAGAATTACATAAATAATTATAAGGGTCCGTTTCACAATCAAAAAGTAACTACTCAACAAATAAATTTAATTTTATTAGAATAGTTTGTTACGGGATTGCTACCATGTACCTTATTTTTGAATTCCCGATTTTTCAAAAATAAGGTACATGGTAGCAATCCCGTAACAAACTATTCTAATGTTAGTGACCATGAAAGTTTAAAAAAATAAATTTAAATAAAGAACACATTTTGTATGACTTACTTGGCAGATAAATTAACCGGGACTTCTTAGCGATTGTGAAACAGGGTCTTAATGTCAAAAGTTCGAGGAGTAAATAGTTGACAATAAGACATACGCATAGACAAAAAGAGAGCGTTATGGTAATAACCAGGTAATTATTTAGAATCGTTACTCGATACAGAATATTTTCTTGGTTATTACTATAAAAAATATTTGAGAACATCACACACGTCGCTCTGATTCTATGGTAAGACGCTAAAACACTTGTATTATACAGGGTGTACAAAAGAATAGACACTCCTTAATACCACATGATCAGCTGGTCATATACAAAAACTTTTCATAAGGGAGTAAAATCGAAATCATGATTTTATTTTCAGATTACCCATACATTATTATCGAGTTAAGCGAGTAGTTTGGATGGAGCAGCTAAAAAATTTTTTTCGATTTACATGTTGCTCTCACAGAAAAAGTTGCTGTATATGACCGGCTGATCACGTGGTTTCAAGGAGTGTCCCATTCTTTTGTTCAGCCTGTATATTTAGAAAAGTTTTTTTCCTTTTTTTAAGTCCTTTTGAGACCTCTTTTAGAAGTCAAGTATAAAAAAATGTTTTCCGCTCATAAAGGCTGTTGAAACTGATTTTTAAGTCGCTTCTTTTTATCAGTTGCTTTATAGGTAGACCCTGAAGCGGTGGTAGGGTTAATTTTTATTTTCCTATTAAAACCGATCTCTTTCAGAAAAGTTTAGTACATATTTCAGTTTAGCAATATTTCGATTTGCAAGCCACCCTATATTGCAGGCAGTACCTAGATATTGCCTTCGAACTTCAGCTAAAGATTGTAAAAAGCTTTTCCACAAACATGCACGTGTCTTCGTATCTTTAATAACTGCATAAGTCTCAAAGGATATTTCATATCTAGACGATATTATGATTGGTCAAAGTATAGAGCGGACTTGAAAACCGATATTTTGAACTGTTTTGATGAAATTATTACATGGAACTTTTAAAAAGGTTTAAAAAAGTATTTTTAAACCAACCGTTTTCTATATCAGATTCTCACGTTGTAAGATTAATTGATAATTTGATTTGATTGATTCTGAGTTAGTAATTTTATGATTTACAATAAACCGGTTTATTTAGGATCGAAATATTATTCCTGATGTTCTGATTGCTTTTATTTGGATCTGAAACGGAATGGAATTTTAAGGTAAAACTAGGTTTCGCTAATAAAATTGGTTTAATATTTTTTTAATAATTATAATGTGTCACGTTCTATCTTAGGATATTAAAAGGGAGTAATTACCCATTACCCTTATCGTTCCACTCGCCATATTGGAATGATAGTGGTAATATTGTTGTAATTGCCTTGTAATTTGAGAATGTTTGACTCCTGTGTAATTGCGGATAATAAGACCCAATGTGACTTGGCTATTAAAGCTGTAGGCATTTGTTTATAATCAGACTAAATATAAAAAAACCGGCTTATACGGCCAGGACAAGCGCAATGTAGGGTTCCGTAGTTTTCCTTCGAAATATGCGGTAATTACCTGTTTAACATAACTACCAACATTATCAAAGTTAGTTTCTTCCCTAAATATATTAAAAAAAAACCAGCTAAGTGCGAGTCGGCCTCGCGCAAGAAGGGTTCCGTACCATCTATAAAAACGGCAAAATAAAAGTTACGTTTGTTGTATAGGAGCCCCCTTAAATATGTATTTTATTTTGTTTTTTAGTATTTGTTGCTATATCAGCAACAGAAATATACATCTGTAAAAATTTTAATTGTCTAACTATCACTGTTCATGAGATACAGCCTGGTGACAGACGGACAGCGGATTGTAAGGCTTCCGTTTTACCCTTTGGGTACGCAACGCAATACAAGGAGATGCTAATTATAACTTGTAAAGCTGTGAAATGCTGTGTACGCCTATAAAGTACCTTTCAAAAATGTATCGCCATAAATAAATAAAAATATGTTTGCTGTTGGTGTACCTTTCAAAATAAATGAAATAAATAAATAAAGACAAGAACTTGTCAGGACAAGCGTAATGTAGGGTTCCGTAGTTTTTCTTTAAATATGCGGTTATTACATTTCAATTCAAATTTCATTTTTTTTTTCAATTTCAAAATTGTTTATATTTGTGATTCACAGGTAAACCTGTTTAACATAATTATCAACATCATCTAAGTTACTTTCTTCCCTAAATATATCTCTAAAAACACTTTAAAACATGTTACATGTCAAGTCACATGACAGGCTAAATAAATAAACGCCAGACGACACACCGTTTATCGTGGTCACAAAGTAATGAATAATTAACATCCTGGCTTGAACCGGACAGTGTTTTTTGTCGGGGGCGTCTAGCAAAACACCCAGACGCGAGTAAATTTAGAAAATAATTATATCGGATAAATTAATTATAACGGTTAAAACACGATATGATATAGCGATTTATCGCATATTTTTTGTCAAAATATGAACTTTTTTTCGATAAAGCGAGCATAACGTGACGTCGCCGGCACGGACATGCTCACTGTTTCAATAAAAGTTCAAGATGGCGGCTATGTTATCATATTTTTAAAGTAAACAGGCGATAAATCGCTATATCATATCGTGTTTTGTTGCTCGTGCCAGAGGGGCTGGAGGCCTACTACGGAAGCTTGTAGGTCGTTTGGAAGTATTAACCTATCAAATTAAAATAACCATTAACTTGTATCAAACCTTTGACAATTAATGAACAATTGAAAACAGGCGGGTTGTTTACACGCCTAGTTTGAGTTGGTCATATTTTGTCAAAAGATTGATACAAGGAGATGCTAATTATAATTTATTAGGGTTATACGTCATCATCATCATCATCATATCAGCCTGTTGCAGTCCACTGCTGGACATAGGCCTCCCCCAAGGAGCGCCACAGCGCACGATCTCCCGCCCTTTGCATCCAGTCGCTGCCAGCTGCCTTCTTCAGGTCATCGGTCCATCTAGCCGGGGAGCGTCCTACACTACGTTTGCCTAAGCGTGGTCTCCATTCGAGAACCTTCCTGCTCCACCTCTCGTCGCTTCTGCGACAGACATGGCCAGCCCACTGCCACTTCAGCTTGCTACATTTTTGGACAATATCAGTCACCTTAGTCTTATGTCGTATGACCTCGTTACGGATCGTATCCCTTAGTGAGATCCCCAACATTGACATTTCCATAGCACGTTGAGTGACGTGTAGTCGGTAGGCCAACTTGACTGTCAGGAAGATACGTCCGAACGGACGAAACATTTTTGTAGTACCTAACCTAGGCCTTCAGGGCTCTGTGAATCCAGTATGCTATTGTTCCAATGTGGGCATCAAATACTGTTTTGTCTAAAGACATTAGACCTACATAAGGTTTAAACTAATTTGTCATAAGTTATCAAAAGAAAGAGTCAAAGGATTCGGGACTGCGATAGGACGTGTCAGTCTTAGTGCGTAGACAATAAGATATACACCGTGAATTTTTAATTACCCGAGAAAATTAACTAACATACTCAGATATCGATATACATCGAATTTGGTGAATAAAAAAAACGGAACGGCGTACGGCGTTGGCGTACGGAAGGAATAACTATGAATGAAAAAAAAAACATTCATGGTTATTCCTTCCGTACGCCAATATTACGCGACCAAATTAGGTGGATTTTGGTTCCGTTAATGTTGGAATGATAATGATTACTATTTGAATTAGCAGGACTTTTATGGTGCATATTTTTTAAGGAATGTTAGGATCTTTTAAATAAATTTCTCATTTTTTTTTTATTCGCTAAATTCGATGTTTTTCGATATCTGAGTATGTTAGTTAATTTTCTCGGGTAATTAAAAATTCACGGTGTATAATTAAGCGATAATTTATCTAGTTATTTTTTTTAAATCTTTAGAATCTCGGCGTAAATAGACAGACTTAGTATATTATCTTTTACTTACTAAAGTCTTGGAGTAATGAACTTTATAAATATAATGTTTTATACACAATAAGCTCCGAGACTAATAAAGTTGGAAGATGTTTTACTTGATAGCTAAATATGATGTTAAAAACAATGAAATCTTTTGCCTCCGTTATTTTGTTGCGCTTGTATTGGTGCCCGTAAAGATCAAAGCCATCAAAGTTTAATATTTGAGTCAAAATACGCGAAATGATTTCATAATTATTTTGTTTGATCTACCTTCGGAAATTTGGACAAAATAAAGGAATGCAATTAACAGTCATTTAGGTAATATACTTAGACGTAAATCAACGTTTGCGTTATAGTAATAGAAAACGAAGAATTGCGTTTAGCGGTGTAACCATGAACTTTTAAAACAATCTTAAATCTGTCGATTTCGTACGTCATTACGTAAGAAATTTTACAGATTTGACAAGATTGACAGATTTGAGATTATTTTAAGAGTTCATGGTTGCCCCCCTGGACGTAAATCATAAATAATTATAAGAAATCATTTATTAAATCTGCCCGGTATAATATCATTATTTCGTAGAATATAATTTTTGTTTGCTTCAAAACCAATAAAAAGTTAGACAGTTGAGTACAGTAAACAATTAAGTCTAGTTTGCAATCGCCATATCTCCATACAAATTATAGGGCAGAGGTGCGTTCTGACAGTAGTGACAGCACATGAAAAGTAATTGGTGGTCAACTAGCATACTTAGAATTATTTTTAATTTTTAAAATTATTACTAAATTTTTATACTCAATATCTTAATTGCGTTCCATAGGTTACAGTAAACTTAAAATTGAATAAAATTAGAATGAAAAACGATCTTTGTACATTTTGGAAAAGTACGGTTGTATTTTATTTTTATTTTCGAAAGTCATTTAGGAAGTTAATTAAACATCCCCATGCATTAAGACATAGGTTAAATAAAATCGTAGATAAATTCTGTTTTTTCTACAAAAGCTTATATCATTCCTTACTTATAAGATGACGCACTTAAAAATTCAGCAAAACTTTGGGAGTGTTCCTAGTTCTTGGTATAATTATTTAACTTGTACTTAATCCTGTCATTCAAGCTACTAAAGCGAAAAAAGCGCTAAGTTAGGATTTAAGCAAATTCTTACCAACATTCATATTATATACCTAAGATACTAGCAAAACTGTAACTTAGTTTAGGTACTAACTTTTAAATTATTAGATTAAACGAAATTACTTAAGTTACATGTATAATGCTTAGTTTTTTATACAGAATAAATTTTATCTTAATTATCTTATCTTAAATCCGTTAAACTTCAGGGGTCACCAATCTAATTACAATGGAGCCAATTAAAGATAGAAAAGGTCTTTTTAGGGTTCCGTACCCAAAGGGTAAAACGGGACCCTATTACTATCACTCCGCTGTCCGTCCGTCTGTCTGTCTGTCTGTCTATCTGTCTATCTGTCTATCTGTCTATCCGTCCGTCTGTCCGTCTTTCCGTCTTTCCGTCTTTCCGACTTTCCGTCTATCCGTATCACCAAGCTGTATCTCATGAACCGTGATAGTTAGAAAGTTGAAATTTTCACAGATGCTGTATTTCTGTTGCTACTATAACAACAAATACTAATAAAAACTAGAATAAAATAAATATTTAAGTGGGCTCCCATTACAACAAATTTTTTTTTGCTTGTTTTTATATATAATGGCGCGGAACCTTTCGTGCGCGAGTCCGACTCGCACTTGGCCGGTTTTTATTTGCAATATCCGTAGGCGCAGCGCAAAGGAGCCTTAAACGTCTTAATTCAAGGATTAATCCGGTAAATGAGGATTTCCCGCAGTTTGAGGTGTGCCTTAGTAATACCTACTCACAAATTAATAGGTCTTATTTAAGGGGAAAAGAATTAATTAACTTTTGGGAAAAAGTATTTAAACTTTTTGGTGCGTGGGTAACTTAATCTTTTAAGCCGTAAAAAGTCAAGTCACAAAGACAGAGTTTGTCACGAAAAGGATATATCTATGCCCCAGAAATGTTAATATTCTTAAAACCATAATTATAATAAAAATTAATAAGGGGTAGCTTTAATTTAATTAATCCAAGGCTCGATGGACCTGGAGGTATCCTAAATAATTAAATTTTAACTAAACCATGGGCCGTTTATATTATAAACAGGATGTTTTCTTGTATTTATTTAGTAGGCACTTATATTTTGAATACCAGTTTTTTTCTTAGAAATCTTTTGTTTTGTTGTTATTAAAAAGTCAAGATAATAAGGCACCATTTAAAAACACGTAATCGGCCAGTGATATATCAGCGTGTTGTCGACAATTCACACAATTTATTCCGCCACACGCACTTGGTATACACGTGTGTAAAAGGTCTAGTGTAAGCTTTTTACTTTTATACCGATCGAAAAGTACCCATACGTGAATTTCGTATAAAGCGCGTTCTAGTGAAATGTTAGTAACCTACATATTTTCATAAAAAATGCTAAACGCATTTTTTTTCCAAAAAATTAGCGTTCTCATCAAAAGTTATCGAATAAAACTCTGAATAATCCCTCAAGTGTCTGTTCGTATGTACATACGGGTCAACAAAATGGTCTATAAAAAATCAAAATAAATAAATATTGGACAATAACACGTATATTGCTCTGATCCTAAGGTAAGTAGCTAAACAACGTGTGATAAATAAATCAGAAACAACCACGGTACTACAATATCCTCCTGGATATTACGAAAGCACATCGTTCGTTCGGCCGTATTATCCGATCAAATTAAACATCCATTCCCGCGTATCAAAGGTTTGACAATTTATGAACAATTGAAAATGGATGGCTTTTTTACTCGGCTAGATTGAGTTGGTCATATTTAATCAAATATTGACACATGAGACTGGCCATTTTAATTTGTTAGGTTTATACGACCGAACGAAAGATACACTTTTGTGCTAGGTCCCCAGACCCGAGACAATATACAAATGTTCGTTTTCTACATTGATCCGACCGGATAAAAACAGCCACGGTCCTCAGAGATGGCAACTCAGTCCGGCGGCGCTCGCCTTTTGGCTACGGAGGTCGTCAATATTTTGGAGCAATGCAAGATTTTGCGAATATATTATCGAAACTTATTTAAATTGCTATTGCTGATTCTTCATCATCATCATCATGAGCCTTAGGAAGTCTGCTAGTCTTCAGTCATGCTAGTTTACGAGGCAAACAGACAAGGACACCATTTCCGAGCCTTAAGTCATTACTGGCTACTCGCATTGTTCAAAGACTTCAGTCTTAGGCCTTAGGGAATGTTGGATGGCAATAAGATATTGCTGATAAGCCTTGCGCACAGGTCATTAAAATTATGAAATAGAAATAGAAAAATATCTATTTATCATACATAGAATCGCAAGAAATACATATTTAAGATTTAGAAAAAAAAATCTATTTGACACACACATCATACATAGAATACAAAAGTTATACATATTTAAAATTTAGAAAAAAAAATGTGTCAAAAAGGCCCCCGCTCAGCATTTGTCGTGACAGCCAGGGACATATTACGACGATGATTTTCAGCAGGGACCCTGACGTTAGGGGTACAAAAGCACGGCACTAGAGACAGGAAAAGAAGAAAAAACTAACAGCTTAACAAGCAAATATTAGTATTGACAGTAGAAGAATAAAAATAATAATAGTAACAGACAGAAAAAAGACACAATATTATGACTACCTGTTTTGTTGAGAGAAGGACTTCATCAATAAAGCCTCACTAACTCAGTCCCACTAACAAGACTTAATTAAGAAGTGTGTGACAATACTACTAAACAGTTGATGAGGCCAGTAATTAAAACACAAAACCTCGTTACCTCCTAGTTAGTAGATTACCCGAAACTACCTGAAAACTTCTCAGTCTATTTCACGGTTTTAATAGAATACGGAAGGCTTAGTGCTATAAATGATAAAACGAGTGCGTTTAATATCGCCCAAGGGATTGCCCTGCTGCGAGTCGGTGCCACTCAATATTTATAATATTAGGTCAGAGTGTAAAGTGATATCTGAAAGTGTGGTTCTGTTTGCGCTTATTCACATACCTAGAGGTAAGGATGACCATAATTATGTCGATATATGAAAAGAGTTTTAGTAGTCTGTACAATTTTTTCACTGTGGGGGCAATTTTTTTTTTTTTTAATTTTTTTTTTATTTGAGATGGGCTATGTTACTCTTGACCCCAATCTTGCTCTAGAGCATAGATGGGATCTACGAGAGAGCGAGCTTGCCCAGAAGATGCCTATTCACTCTGGACTTAAAGAGAGTCAGGTTATATGCATTTTATCTATTTGAGTACACCAACAGCACAATATACACATCAAATTTTAGAAGCTACTGCTTATTATCCTTCTTCTACATTTGCTAATCATAATCATCATCATCATCATCATTTAGACACAGGACGTCCACTGCTGAACATAGACCTCCCCCAGTGACTTCCAGATTGTCCGTTAGAAAGCAGCCTGCATCCATGCATAATTATGTCCCCTTCGGCCACATTCGAAACCAAGGTTCGAAACTAGTTTCTAAATAAGAATAATGAGCAATCGTAAATAAATGTAGATACTCCATGAAAAATAGTGGATTATCTTTATTATCATAATTTCTCAGCCATATAAGTCCACTGCTGAACATAAGTCTCCCCCAAAAACTTCCAAGTCAAAATATTACGATTATTGGATCGCCGAAAATAAGATTATTTCATATAAAAGCCTACGGAGACAAAGTCACGGATAAGAGCTTGTTTTTAAATTAACATCTAATTACAAACATTAACTGACACTTCAAATTTTATGATGAAATTCTTAGGTGCAATTACGAACTGAAAATTAACATTACAATGTCCCGAATAGTTGTTAAAATCACTTCTATAGCGATTCGGTTCAGTCGTAACGAAGTTCCATCTTGATGACATTCTTGTATTGTTGAAATTGTGTCAAATAGTTATCAAAGACCAGCATAGTTCATGCAGCAAGACAATTTGGATCTGGTGAATAAAAAGCAGACACTTTGTCTAGTATCTTGGAATGCAAGAATGATTTTATGAATAACGCACATTCATTCTTAGTAATCATTCTTAGCTTGGGACTTTTTGCAACCTATTGTATGGAAACCGCTTGATTTCTGAATAAACGCTAATACTTGGCATACATAAGCCCGATTCCTATATCCGAGAAACGGTTGGTTTTGCTAACGGATGGTAGGAATTGTCAACTTTACATACTCGAAAGCGTTCCTATAAATGACGCTTCGTCAAATTTTATAGGAACGACTATAACGGCTCGTTACTTTTGACACCAATACGATCAGTTGCTGATGTACACTTACGCATAGTACAATATAGGAACCGGGTGTTAAACCACCTTACAGTTGAGGGGAGGCCTGTGCCCTGCAGTGAGACATCAAGGTATGTAGGCGTAGGCATTCTTTACTTTCTTCACTTGGCATATTTAGTTTTTTCTTAAGTGATCCTGAGTGGATTTAACCCGAGAGCCATATAGACAACCTTCGTAGCCGAGAGGCGAGCACGCCGGACTTTAAATGGCGCCGCCATCTCTGAGGTTCCGGGTTCGATCCCCGGTCGGGTCAATGTAAAAAACGAACTTTTCTATATTGTCTCGGGTCTGGGTGTTGTGGTACCGTCGTTGTTTCTGATTTCTATAACACAAGTGCTTTAGCTACTTACCTTAGGATCAGAGCAATGTATGTGATGTTGTCCAATATTTATTATTTATTTATTTATATTTATATAGAGCCCCCCTGCAGTGAACGGGGCCAGGGTGAGGGGGGGGGTAGTTTGATTTTGCCGCGCTCTACTTTGAAGCCTCATATCTCAAAAGTAAATAGCATGTCAATGTAATCTAGCAAAACGTTGTCTTCTACTAGTTATACCCCATTTAACATTCTTGCGCTATGATATTCCAGATAACAATTTTCATGCCGGGAGCGTTTCCCTAGCCCCAGCACACCGAGAATCGATACAATATAGAAAACTTAGTTTTCTTAATTCACCCGAGCCGGTAATCAAACCGTTTGCGTTAAAGGCGAGCGAATTTTCGCGCGAAATCAGGAGGTAATAATAAGTAGGTAATTGCTAAAGGTACATATTTTAAAAATAATTGAGCTTAAGGAGATAAGAACCAAAACTAACACAAGAGTTACAACAATACTAAAAATTACTGTTAAAAAGTACTCCACTTTAACAAATCATGTACAACTCTGAAACCTATTCTTCAAAGAAATCACATACAGTATATTAACTATATATATATTGCGGTGTCTGTAGAGCTTTCATTTATAAATAGCACAAAGGAAAATACAAATAGATCTCATGGAGTAAAATATCATATTCTTAAGGAAATGTCATCTCAGGAAATAGAGCATCTTTCAAAAGCAATGGCTATGGTATAATCTTCGTCATACCTTAACTAATGCTCTTTTTTATTAGGGTTCCGTAGCCAAATGGCAAAAAACGGAACCCTTATGGATTCATCATGTCACAGACACTTTTTTCCGAAACTATAAGAACAATACTGTTGAAACTTGGTAAGTAGATGTATTCTGTGAACCGCATTAAGGTTTTCACACAAAAATAGAAAAAAAAACAATACATTTTGGGGGTTCCCCATACATAAAACTTATACTTAAAAAAAAAATTTCATTACACCCATACGTGCGGGGCGTCTAGGTCTTGACCTGGGACTGGATAGGTCTTCAAAAATTATATTGAGGTTTCTAATATCACTTCCAAAGCGGTAAAATGTGTCCCCCCCCCTTCCCTGTAATATATATGATGTACATTACCTACTTGCCATACTACCATGCATACTACTACCATGCAAACTTCCACCGAAAATTGGTTTGAACGAGATCTAGTAAGTAGTTTTTTTTTAATACGTCATAAATCGTAAACCCCAATTTACCTTAATAATGGTACGGAACCCTTCGTGTGCGAGTCCGTGGCCGAGTGGCCGGTTTTTTTCCGTAAAATTCACCAATTGTCATTTAATAGTGTTTTTACGCTCTTTTTGAGAATAACGCTTACTCTGGGCTAATTATGGGCTATTATAAATAAATAAATAATAATAATAAATGAATTATTTTCACAATCACACCAATTATCTAGCCCTAACTAAGCAAAGCTTGTATTATGGCGACTAGAATAACGGATAAAAATACTTAAATACGTTCATAAATAATTATGACTTAGGTACAAATGCTCGTGTTCATCACACAAACATTTGCCCCTTGCAGGATTCGAACCCGCAACCGCCTAAATTGTAGTCCGAAGCGCGAACCACTTCACCCGGCGATCGTCAATATCTTAGGAAATAGTAATAATCTACTAAGAAATAATTTATAAGGTATTTTAAAAATATCTGCCGCGGCTGCTTTGGTTGAAAATAAGATTACGATAATGAAGAAATTTCATGCCACAGACGACATATATTTTATAAAAAAAAAAAACTGACTTTAATGAAGCTTCATTTTGTTTAAAACCATCCACATCTGTCCAACTACAGAGGGACGTAGAAGCGTTAATGAATGAAAACCGTTCTAGTATTCCGAACCCTAGTTTTTCTGAGCTGCGGGAGGGTTTAAGCGATTCAGCGCGTATTTTGATGGTTTAAATGCTACCCTGCTTTTAGTTCGGTACTGCAGGTTTTAAAAACGCAATACTATCGTTATCCGCACTGGGGTTCAGAATACTGGAAGGGTTTCCATAAACGCGACGTAGTACGAGCGGGCTAGTTGGACAAGTACGGACGGATGGTTCTAAACAAAATTAAACAAAATGAAACTGAATCTTTAGATTATTTTTTTTGTAAAATAAAAAATAAACTACGTCCGGGGCATGAAATTTCTTCACTATCGTATTATCTATACAGGGTTGCATTGCAAAGGGGTGCCAAATTTTCAGGGACCACTCATAAGCAGTAGGACTAAATCGATCTACGATTAAAACGATCTAAAAAACAAACTTCTTTTTTTTTTTTTTTTATTACTATCACCAGTTCAAAGATGGTACGCGTGGATAATCTTGTCATCATCATTCATAAAATACGAGTCGTACGAGTATTACCTAGTTATTTCATCATTGCAGCCGAAGCCGATATTTTTAAAACACTTTAATTTCGACGACCTCCTTTGCCGAGAGGCGAGTACGCCGGACTATATGGCGTCGCCATCTCTGAGGTTCCGGGTTCGATCCCCGGTCGGGTCATTGAAGAAAACGACCTTTTCTATATTGTCTCGGGTCTGGGTGTTGAGCTACCGTCGTTGTTTCTGATTTCTATAACACAAGTGCTTTAACTACTTACCTTAGGATCAGAGCAATGATGTGATGTTGGCCAATATTTATTATTGCTATTTGGTAAATTGCTTAATAATCATATTAATAATAAATAATTAGTCTGTTATTTGATGGATGTTAAATTAATTTTGTTATCCAGATGTTCACTAAACTATCAAACGTTAACTAACTACATTTAAATCCTTTCTAATAACTCTACCTCGTAACCGTCAAATTGTCAACAAGATGTGGGCAATATTATGTAATTAAGGGTGTCTGCCCTTAATTACAACATGTAATTAAATCCAAACTTGCCACAATAGGGACCTGTTAGTAATATCTGTTCGTTAGTTAT
The DNA here is from genome assembly GCA_950371115.1 of Anania fuscalis. Lineage (NCBI taxonomy): Eukaryota > Metazoa > Arthropoda > Insecta > Lepidoptera > Crambidae > Anania > Anania fuscalis. Next base: position 13,459,288 of record OX493344.1, read on the forward strand.
GCGGAAATTACGCGTTAAGACTTCGGATTGAAACCGCTTTAGAGCAAGGTTTATAGACCAAAGTTTTAAGATAGCCTAGCCTAGTTTTTACCTTTGACTTCTTATACGTCTACTACGGTTTACCAGAGTAATTAAAATCATATCAAATTCTAAGAAAATGTCATCAATCTTGCTAAGTTATATTCATAAAAACTTAGACTTTTATGCTTTTATTAAAGAGTTACGTAGTCCTGACAAGGAACCCTTATAGTTTCGTTGTGCCTGTCTGTCTGTCCGTCCGAGGTTTTGCTTGGATACTGTTGACAATAGAGAGCTTTAATTTTGTGCAGGTATGTATATCATTCAAGCCGGCAAAGTGGTAGAATAAAATTTTGATAAATATTTTTTTTATAATAATAAATAATAATAATAAAATTTATTTATTTGTCTCAAAAAAAAATACATAGAAATATTAACAAAACATGTATAAAAGTAATTAATGAGACAAATGGGTCTACGACTCAGCTAATAATGCTAGGAAATAAAATCCTTGCATCGCTGGTATACTGCCGTCTTATACATGTAGCGTAGGAATGTTTTTTTTTCATCGTCTACCCCATGGTGTGGGGTTTACATTTTTTTACACATGATGATAGAACTATTGTTTAAGACATTGCGCAAACTTGAAACAAAAATCCATGTTACATGTATGTAGTTTTCGGCAAAAAAACACTGGCCACTAATTCATTCAATCTGATCATTTAAGAAAAATATGGGAAGTCCTACGCTGTTGATCTTTCAAAAAGGTAGAGAGGCTTTTGGCTAAAATAACACTCATAGTGGATGTCAAAATAAAGTAATAAAAAAAAATACCGGCTTCTGTTTGAATTCAGTCCTACGTGACGGTCACATAATGTATGTAAACTTATATAAACTTATACATCACATATCGCGTGTAAAAAAAGGCTTAACGAAGCCGAATACCACATATTCTACGTATTATTACGATATTTTTTTTCTTTTACACTATACCTGGGAAATGACGGGTTACCGAGTTATTGACTGTCAAAGTTACAATATTTTTTCAAAGATTTTTACAAAATTGACTTCTGTTTGATAATACTAAACTATTTTACAAAGAAACATGATAAACATTTTCAGTACTTCTTTCTTCTGTGGCATGCGCGCTATACATTGCGGGTTAGAAATAAGTTATTTTTTTTGATACCCAATAATAAAAGTCATTTCCCAGCAATTATTTTTTTTGCATTCTACTTGGTTTTATGTATAGAATTCGTGGTTTAAGGCTTCGTTAAGCTTTTTTTTACACCCTGTATGTAAACTTTACAAATAATGTCTTTGATGAAGATTTACTAATTGAGTGGCTTAGTGGCTCGGTGATTCGCCTTGTACGAAAAAAAATCTCGGGTTCGGTTCCCGGTCACGGTTAATTCAGAAAACCCTTTTTTGATTGGTTCGGGTCTGTATTTGCTGGTATCAAATCTGATATTTTATTTGCTTTAAATAGGTGGTTACAAAGCTCCGAAGATATGATGTTGATTTGTGTTGCATAAGACCTATTTGGCCATAATCTATGACGAGCAAAAATAAAAGTAGTTATTACAAAATATTAAAAGTTAATTCTACGCAATATCCTGATACAACACACTTTTGTGTTGTTCCTTCGTAACATAAAGATCTGAAATCCACTCTTTGAAAGAAGAAAGTATGCCCGCCCTTTGAAGTTATTTATGACTGAGAGATATATAAACATTTATTTATTGTATTAAAATACAAATCGTCTTTTACATACACCGGGTACTATAGGTCATTTTTAGGTATTAGAACTTAACAAATATTAGTTTTATAGGTGTACAAACCCCAGGTTGTTTGTTCAGGTCACAGTCGAGGAAATCGGTTGCTTTGCTTAAAATAAAAGCAAACTTCGCAGACAACGGTATAATTATCGACAGATAGTCAAATCTTTAGTGAACACAATTTTGTTATATATGATTCGATGTGAACAAGGTACAACCGCGATGCAACTCTGTACAGCGACATCTATTGATCAGCTTAAGAACTAAATTCACTTAGTAACCGATCGTAAGGAACGACAAGCAAGCAATAAGGTACGAGATGCAAAGTCGAAACTTTACTAAATTCTTAAACGAGCTAACCGAAATTAGACGAATTTCCTTCAATAATCGAATACGGTCTCTCCCCTGTAGTACTAATTGATGTATTTATTTGTTTCAGGTAAGCGATTCATCTGTCAGTTTCCTGAATAATGAAGGAGATTCCATGTTCGTATATATACTAGGTGACCTAGTATGTATTTTAAAGGTAAGTTTAGAAATAAAATTCTTAAATGATTGACTTATAATAATCGTAATAATAAGATGTAAGTCACTAATAAACGAACATAATGTTTCAAAATAAATGTAGACATTTTATTATTTTTTATTAGTTTGTTCATTGTATAGTAACTATTACAGGAAGAAAAGTCTCTCCAGAAATTACAACTAGCTTATTTTGACTACACTCCCTTTTATATCAACAGATAGAAATAATACTATCTGTTAATTAATAGATGGATACTCTTTATTGTACATCACACATAACAAACAGTATATTTTCAAGACGTAGTATATAAAAAAAATATGTCTTAAAATGAAATCTTTATGAACCTCAATCACGTCAGTCATATTATTCCAGAATATAAAGGTAAGAGGTAAAACCGCCCAAAATGTCTACCAAATATTCACCTTCAGGGTCCAACTTAATCGCAGTGAGGGTTAAGCTTCCGTCGGTTACGTCAACACTCTTTGAAGCGCCTGTCGGCCTTTATTAACACGTATCGCGCCGGTGCAGTGTCGCGGTCGGGTCTGAAAGACCCTGCTTTGTATCAGGCTAAGCCGGCCTTATAACCTATTTATTAGGTCCGGCAGTATCAGGGTTGACCGGGGATAGAACTACTGTGGGATAATGTCTCTAAATGGTGATAAATCCGCAGTTTTGCCTAGTAATAGTGACCATGGCACGTCGAGCTCATTAAGTAGGTACTCCTACGAGCACCTGTTATTGGAGTGTGCAATTGAACCTTATAGGCCCTATTTTTTTTTTATAAATATTGAACAACATCACATACATTGCTTCTGACCCTTAGGTAAGTAGTTAAAGCACTTGTGTTATAAAATCAGAAACAACGACGGTGTAGTACACCCAGACCCGTAAAAAGCTAGTTTCTTACATTTACCGGACCGGGGATCGAACCCGGAACCTCAGATAGTGCGACGCCATCACTTGATAGTAATTAGTCACACAATCACATAAGTACGGCGTCCTCGCCTTTCGGCGACGGAGGTCGTAGTTATTAGTAAATGAAATAGTTTTTACTAGTAAACTTTTCATTTTAGTTTTAATTTTAATATTAAGAAACTAATATCCAAATTGATAAAAAAACACTTGCCCACTTCATTGCAGATCATCTGTAACGTAATTTCCAATGGCTCTTGGAATTTGCCTATATTCAACCTAACATCCTGTATATTATTATACGCTAATAATCTTTACAAGACATTATCACAACAATTTTGATAATGATCGATCGATCTTTTGCTGTTAAAATCAAGAAACCTTCTGTCAGTTCTAATTTTCGACTAACCCTTGTCAGCGATAAGATTTTTTTATGTCAGCAATTCTTTAAAGGTATCAAATAAAACGCACCATAGCTTTACCCCTCCTTTACCCTTCGTGCTTTTTATGTTAAAACAAAGTGATGAATAAGACTGACCTCTATCAAGTTGTTAAATAAAAATCGTACTTAATTTTAACTTTCCTTGAAGGGAAGATTCTGCTTAAATACGAATTAGTGATGGTCGATAGTCATAAATCGATATCAAGACCATAGTAAACTGATAGCTAGTCAAAAGTATGACTATCGATAGTATCGATATTATTGATCGTTTTGCACAATCTACACTTCGCAAATTTTCTTAACTCTATCCATATTATACTTAAGACAAACGGCTCTATTCATAGCGCGCTGAGTAACTTTAATTTAGTAACTTGTACGTATAATAATCAGGTTGTTATACCTTGAAAATTACTTATTAAAATATATTTAACAAAGATGCTCGTCTCGTAAATAGAACACGTGTTTAAAACTAATTACTCTTCACCATTAATAATAGACGGTGACTTTTCTTAGAAACGTATTTTACGACATTTTATAATAAATACAGGATGAACGAATATGCGAAAACTCTAAGCCACGCACATACGAAACGATTTATCGTCACGATCTGCAGTTTCAGACTGATCGAAACGACTAATTATTGTATTATTCAAGTATTCAAGTGTTTATTTGCATACCAAGTGTGTACAGTTCTTAAATTAGGTACAATTGTGCTTAAACTTAGTAACCTTATTTACAGGTGTTACAAAAATATGGTAAGAGGGCTACATTTTAAAAATTAAGAAATACTATTTTGTTCTTAAGCCAAAATACAGTCTCAGTACGCCATAAATTAATATTATATCTGTAAATAATAGTTTTATAATGACTTTTTGATAGAGGTACATACTTACATTTGCTGACGGCAGTATTATTTAGTGTGAGTTTTTCAAGTATTCATCTAGGCTATAGAAGCATTTTTTTATTAAATATTGTTTTACCTTTTTGTCAAATAATGTGAACTTTTGTTTATTTTTGATATCATGGGGCAGTTTGTTATATACTTTGATAGCCATGTAATATGGGCTGGTATTTAACATTTTTATTCTGGACAATGGTAGACAGAGTTTTCCTTTATGGCGGGTGTTGACGTTATGAATGTCTTGCATTTTTATAAATGAATTTATATTTTTGTATACAAATGTACATAAGTCATGTATGTATATTGATGTTAATGTCATTAGTTGATATTTTATAAAGTATGGTTTACAGCTTTGTGAGTTATCTATTTGGGCTATTATTCTTACACATTTCTTTTGCATTATGAAAAGGTCATTAGAATTTACACTGTTACCCCATAGCATTACCCCATATTTAAGCCAGGAGTATGCATATGCGTAATATGCTGTGAGTGCTGTTTCTGTATTTGTACTGTGTTTGATTTCAAATAGGTGAACTTTGATAATTTTAATTTAATTTGGTCTATGTGTGTTTTTCAATTGATATTTGTGTCGATATGCAGTCCAAGCAAATTAAATGTGTCTACGGTCTCTATCTGTGTATTTTGTAATACTATGTTTACGTTCTGAGGGGCTATTGTATATGGTCGGAATTGTATGAGTTTTGTTTTTATTACATTTATTTCTAGGTTATGCAGTTTCAGCCAGTGTGATATTTTCTAGTATATTGTTGATGAGAATATTTGGATTTGAGTTTTTTTCGCTTTTAATTAGAATTGAGACATCGTCTGCAAATAGTATAGGCAATGATATTTCTTTGTTAAGAATTTTAGGGAGATCGTTGACATATAACAAAAAGAGTACACAACCTAATACACTACCTTGAGGGATGGAACAGGTCATGTATATTTCTTCTGAAGTGATTAATTCTATTTCACTTGTTTCAGTGTTATAGTGCTCAATTTGGACAATCTGTTTTCTATTCTTAAGGTATGATGTGAACCAGTTATAGGCAGTGCCTCGTACGCCTGAACCGTATAACTTGGATAGTAAGATTTCATGGGAAACTTTATCATAGGCCTTTGTCATGTCAAGTAGTATACCATAAGCATATTTTTTGTCATTTATGTGCTGTAAGGCAGCCTGGATGTACTTATAAACAGCTAAGGTGGTTCTTGGTGGTGGATCTTGATTTCCTGAACCCATTTTGACAATCATCTAAGATTTTATATTTTTCTAGAAACATGTACAGTCTGTTACACATGGCTTTTTCAATTACTTTAGAAAAGTATATTAACATCGTTACGTATTGTTGTCTTTTATTTACGCGAACGCAAACGTAGATAGGAAAACAAATATTAACTGAGTGACAGTATTTATATATATTTTTTTCAAAATATTGTAAAGACGAATAACACCTTAGTCTACCTGTGACCACGAACGCTGTAAAGTGTTCGAAACGTCAGGTTAAATAAAATGATAATAAATCGCGAAATATATCCGTAAAAGTAGTTTCATTTAAACATCCTTACGATTTACATATTCTAAGACGATATCGGGGGATGCAACAAGAAATATCTATGATATAGCGATTAGATCTCAAAGACTAAATCGTGTCTAAGCACCTTTAGGCCTTCCACACACTAGCGTCTTTCGAGCGTCGACATCCGTAGCAGTGTCCAATCAGCGTTAAATAAATGCTGCTGCGCAAGCGTTGCGTCAACACGATTGGAGCTGCATCGACTTTGACGCTCGAAAGACGCTAGTGTGAAGGGTCCCTTAAGAACGGTAGCCAACGCGTTTGGAAAATATATGTAAAATTAAGACTTCGATGTTGCTCCCATAATAAGAGCCCGCGTAGACTACATATTTTAGATCGACCGAAAGTTGGATCGGTATTTTCGTTAATTATGAATATAGGCCAATTAATAATCGTTTCAATGGGCGCATAATATTTCCATACGGATTCATATGTAATAAAAATCAGATAAAATTTGTAGTGTTCTTAAATATTTAGGTAGTATATTTAAGTAGTGTTGTAATATTTTTACACCCCGTATATTTTGGAACTCGAAAACATTATCAAATATAATCAAGAGTTCATTGATCTCTTATTGATTTAAGGCGTAACAAAGAGGAGGATCATAAAGATAAGCTACGAATCAAGAAAAGATTTGATTAAGCATAAATTAAGTATTCATTTAATTAATAAAGAATGCATAAGCATAATACATTATTATTTTATAAAAAAAATATTCTTTTCACAATCACACCAATTATCTTATAATGGGAAAAGAGAAAAAAAGTTTATAAAACTAAAAACCAACTTCAAAAATAAACTGAAAACCGAAAAATAATATTTTCTTAACTAAAACATACTTAGTCAGTTATTTTTGGAGTCTAGTCGGTGCGAATGAGCACATTTTAACTTTCCATGGAACACTTTTAATTTTTTTATTTCACCATTTTTAGTGTTAGGACTTTAACTATATTATCGTCGAATTGAGGATCTATCATTATAGAAGTCATTTAAAAAGATCGATATTAACAGAAGTGTTGTGACCATGGAATAAAGTCTTGCGTTTAATGCCTTAGTCAATAAAAAAAACGAACTAAGATATTTTTCCTCGTTTCTGGGTCTACTGGTTTACGCCCTCAGTAAATAAAAATTACTGTCTGGTACCTCGTAAGCGCCACGTCTGCCTAATACACTACGAAATACGTTCAGTCGACAAATCACAGTATTATCTATTGACTCCTAACCGTTAAGGAGTTCTGTGGCCTCCATCATCAGGTCAGCAGTATGATATGCATGCTAAAACCTTCTCCAGAATGTAACAAATACTTTTTTGAAAACCGCATCAAAATCGGATGAACCAAATGCGAGAAAATCGCGGAAAAACATACATAAAAACATACGGGTTTATACTTTTATAAAAAAAATATCAAATTTAATAAATTGTACTAATGTCATTAAATTACAAATTAAATTAAATAATGAGGTACACATGTAATTCATACACTATAAATAAATAAAATGTCAAAAATTTTCAATTTAATGTCAAAAAAGTCTAGAGAATATTATTATTATAATTTAAAAATTCATTAACATTGTAATAAATTAATAAGGTAACATAAAGGTTTCTCGTGCTTGTTACCTAATTACAGATTGCTCTCTGGTAGAAGGTACATCTGGTAATAAACGTAAAGATGGAGACAGTATAATTTCCACTTCCCTATCTTAGTACCGACTCTCAGCCGTATCCCGCCGCCGGTTCCGGCCCGCAGTGCCGGGTACGGCACACCCGGCGTCATTTCCGTTGGAACTTGACATTGCGAGGTTATTTTTGTTTTATTAAATGCAACGATTTTCCTGAGTGCTCGTGTTTTTAATTTTAAAACGATATTTTTTATGTGTACTACGAGTAAGTATAGTTAGTTGTAGGTCGTATGTGTGATTCATTCAAGCTTAGTTTGTCGTGCAAGTTAAATTATGTCGATCGACGATCATACATCTCTTGGATTTCTGTCTATCTGATAATATATTTTTTCCATTATAAATAAAAGGTAGAGGTATCATTTGGAAAATAATATTAAATACTTAAATCATAAAATAAGATCTTTGTAAAACTACCGGTTGCCCGCGAGTTCGTCCGCGGCATTCAATTTAATTCATAAACCGCGAATAACAACTCACCAAAGACACAAACATTACATGTTTTTATTATGATGTATTTCTGTATAACTGGCCTGTGAAGATTGAAATAAATTATGTTTATTTCGGAGTCATTGATCCATGTATATTTTTTGTTGACAACAAGTGTATATTTCCTTCCAATTCAAATTCCTAAAAAGTTATTGTCTGAATAAGTCTATCCGCTAGAGATCTGACAACTTTAGTACTTAACTAATTTAAAATCGTACTACACCAAGTGTGCTCATATTATATACGTTGAGGTATAATGTACGTAGGTACATACATGATTGATTCAAATTGTAAATGACAAAAATATGATTCGCTACAATAGTAGTTAAAAAATTGTTTGCTTGCTTGCACCTTGCATAGTTAAAAATTATCTGAAATCTCGCCTCTAGCTCTTGTTGAGCGTCGATTTTCAAGTACGTTTTTAAAACTCGAGCCTTTCGTAAAAGCCTTCATTTTAAGACTCGAGCTCTTTTAAAGGCTCGAGTTCATGCTCAGAGCCTATCGAGCTCTCAGAGCCCTGCAAACCCGACTCGAGTTTCTAAAATAAGAACTCAAAGAAATGCATATGAATATGAATATTTAAGTCTCGAGGCTTATTGTACATCACTAGTTTGTTAAAGGTATTTAGATGTGGGTTTCGTCCCCTTTTGGATCGAGTAGGGATTTTGTTGCACCTTGTAATGAACAAAGGGTCTTTATTAAGTCCCATATTGTATACCCCACCTAAAAATTAAACTTGAGTTTGAAGGTTTAGTTATCTGTTAGTTTAAATATAAGTTAGGATAAGACTGTCCGTCCCTTCTGCAATCACCTTTGAGAACACACTGATAGTTATAAAAGTTCAACAAGAAAGTTTAAATATGATGTAATTTTCGACTTTTAAATGTTGTAAGTTTACCCGCTACAGTCATTGTTTTATTAAATTAGCGCGCAGTCGAAACATAATACGTAGGTATTCCAGTAGGATCATTCCGACGAAGTAGTTTAGGCGACATTTATAGTGGTGTTCGCTGCGTGATCTATCGCAGCAGTTCCGATATACAGGGTGTAACAAAAAGGCGAAATAATATTTAAGGGTATTTATGTATGTAATGTAAACATTAAGTAGTAAAAGTTTTAGTTAAAAATAAACAACTTTTTTTCCCATACTAAATAAAAAAAATGTTTTTTTACCGAAAGTGTTGACAACGCTGAATCTGCGGTCATTCGTTAGCGAACCCTCGCCCGCCGCACGATCAGCTGATGCTGATGTGATATTTAAGGTTGTTACCGATAAGTTTTTGTTAAAACTTTAGCATCAATTTACTCAGTAGTTTATACTCGCACGAGTTTGTGGTTTTGCATAGGAACTACACATTTACTACACGTCCTTTAAATTTTATTTCGCCTTTTTGTTACACCCTGTATACTTGGCGTCACGCAAAAAGTGCGGTGGCCAAAATAGGAACTAACATTTTCAGTACTGCTATAAGTATTCGGTGGAGACAAGTAGCGCCACCCTCCAGCGTTCTTTTTATTTGACGAAAATTATACTTATGTTAGCTCTTTGCAGCCTGCCCACTCACTAAGCAGCCTAAAGTCATCATGGCTGTTGCAGCCTGTATGTTGAGGGTAGTGTCAGTTTTGTTTTCTGCTGCAATCGAAACAAGTAACAAAAAAAATTGGTTGTCTGTAAAGTCGGTTTATGGACGATAATTTTACGTGATACTTAACGTCTAAATGAAACTACTTTGACGGATTATTTCGCGATTTATTAACATTTTATTTAACCTGACGTTGACTGACAAGATTGGAAACATTTTGAAGCGCGCTTCAATCAAAACCTACTTCAAGCCGCCGAAAAAGATTAACCAATTTTTACCACCTGTCAAGTGCAACATACCTCTTCAAGATGCGGGGGTGTACAGACTGGAATGTGACTGTGGGCTCTCCTATATCGGTCAAACAAAACGAAGTATAAGCGTGCGGGTAAAAGAACATATAGCCGACATCAAACATAGACGGAATACTAAGTCTGCAGTGTGTGAACATGCCTTAGATACACCCAACCATTTCATACGATTTGACCAGCCTAAAGTCCTTGCAAGAGAACGACGATTTGTTCCTCGCATGTTACGGGAGGCAATTGAAATTAGAAGACACCCGAATTTCAACAGAGAAGATGGTTGGAAAATACCACCAGCATGGGATCCTGTTTTAACGAAATCCCATGCTAGGCCCCGCACTGCAAGACCTCTAGATACAGTTAGCTCTTTTTGCGTAGATAGGAACACAAATTAATATTAACTGAGTGACGGTAGTTTATATTTTTCAAAATATTGTAAAGACGAATAACACCTTAGTCTACCTGTGACCACGAACGCTGTAAAGTGTTCGAAACGTCAGGTTAAATAAAATGTTAATAAATCGCGAAATAATCCGTAAAAGTAGTTTCATTTAAATGTATCGTGTTCGCGTAAATAAAAGACAACAGTATACTTAACGTCCTTGGAAAACATTGATGCTACGCAGAAGCATCGGCCGATGGAGTGGAAGAGAGATAGATGCACAAGCTGAACGCTTAGGCTGATCGTGCCTCTCTATGGCTTCTTCCACACTCTCGCTTGCTAGCGGAACGTGACACTTTTTCGTGTGTTCATCGGTTTAAAAGAGGTGATAACGTCAAAAAGTATTTTGATATAGTTTACATGCTCCTTGAGTGGCTCTACTGTGTCTGCCTATATTGTGTAATGTGCACCTACTTACAAAGTTTGCGCGACTGCAGTGACAAAGCAATGAAAGAAGTTTTAATTCAATTTTGAGTTCAGCTCGCGCAGATTTACAACTTGGGACTATTAACAAGCCACTCTGGTAACTAATTTAATATAATGAATGCAACTTGTTTACTTGCAAAAAGGTGCAATTTTCACCTAATCTTTTCTTCATAAAGAAAAAAAAAATATTCAAATGATTAAAAAACTGACCAAGTCTAAGTTGGACTCGCGCAATGGTTCCGCGCCATTATAAAAAAAAACACTTTTGTTGTATGGGTTGCCCTTAAATATTTGTTTTATTTTAATTATTAATTTTTAAAGTGATTATAGGTATAACTAAATATTATATGAATATTTCGGCTGCTTCCAACTGGCCAATCGGAAGGCACTGGGGGAGGCCTATGTATGTTCAGCAGTGGACTTCCTAAGCTGTGGCTGAATTAATACAGCTTTAAAACCAAGTACCAAATTTTCTTACAAAACCAAGACAACTCACTAAATTTAGTTTGATAGTAACTAAATTAAGACTATCTGACGACCGTCTGGTGTAGTGATTCGCGCTCCGGACTACAATTCCTGGCGGTTGCGGGTTCGAATCCCGCGAGGGGCAAATGTTAGTGTGATGAGCACGAGCATTTGCACCTAAGTCATGGATGTTTATAAACGTATTTAAGTATGTTTATCCGTTATCTAGTCGCCATAGCAAAAGCTTTGCTTAGTTTGGGGCTAGATAATTGGTGTGATTGTGGAAACAATTTATTTATTATTATTTAATTTATTTATTTATTTATCTTCCTAGAAACAGTAACAATGGAATTATCTAACTTCTTAACCTAATTTAGCACTTAGACGCTTAGAAAAGACCGAACAAGCTACATACGTTCCTCTTGTTGATTGTGGCTTTTTGTGAGACAAGAGGTCTAAAGAGGCTTGAGAGGCTCGGTACCTCAAATGTACCTCTTTGACCCGCGTTACTGTAGTTGGGCCTTTTTGTCCCTTTATCTTAGGTTTTTACCCACGTATTTTATGTACGGAATGCGGTCGGTTTGATGGGCTTCTAAAGGATTCCTTGGAAATAGTTTTTCGAAGGATTTTTTTAGGTTTAGCAAAAACGTATTTTAATAGATTTACGACAAAAATGTTTACTAATATTCTCCATAGCCGAGAGGCGAGCACGCCGGACTTTTATGGCGTTGCCATCTCTGAGGTTCCGGGTTCGATCCCCGGTCGGGTCAATGTAGAAAACGAACTTTTCTATGTTGTCTCGGGCCTGGGTGTTGTGGTACAGTCGTTGTTACCTTACCTTTGGATCAGAGCAATTACGTGTTGTTGTCCAATATTTATACAGGGTGTACAAAAGAATGGGACACTCTTTAAAACCACGTGATCAGCTGGTCATATAGAACAACTTTTCCTATGGGAGCAACATCGAAATCACTACTTTTGTTCAGCTGCTCCATACAAACTTACTCGCATACCTCGATGATAATGTATGGAGCATCTGAAAATAGAATCACGATATCGATGTTGCTCCCATAGGAAAAGTTGTTGTATATGACCAGCTGATCACGTGGTTTTAAAGAGTGTCCCATTCTCTTTTACACCCTGTATATTAGGTACATTTATGATGAAAACAGAAGGGTGTGCTTAGAAAGGCCTTCGGCTTTCACTGTTTGGCATAAGTAATATTATAACACGAGAATTAATTTATAACTTTTAGACAGTGGCGGGCATTAGTATTATTTTGAGGTAGGCAGTAGATACTTAGTTAAGTGATTTATTGATAAAAATCAGTGCTTTTCATTAATGATACACATTTGCAAGTACCTATTGCCTACCTCTTTTCATTTACTAGGTAGGCACTGCCTAATTGCCTATATGCACTGCATGCCCCTGCTTTTAGACCACGACAATATCTGGCGTATTTTATTTCTTTATTTTTAACCCATGCAGCACAGTATTTACCAACAGCTCAAAATGTTTTGACAAGATTGTTTATACTTAGACACTGCACAAAAAAAATAAATGAACTTTATAATCAAGACATAATTATGTACGATCAAGTGGTGTTATTGCCGAAAGCGATCTCTTCCAGACAACCTTTGGGTAGAGGAAATTATGCTGTAATGCAAAACATAATATGAGCGTTACAGAAATATAAATATTTAGGTATGGCAGAACATGGTAGGTTCATTTTAAAATCAGATATTTCGAAAACTCTCGAGTATTGCTTTCGTTTTCGATGTTCTTGTCTAATTTTCTCAAATAATAATTATTTTGGGAATTAAATAATGATTCCTAAATAATTCTCATTTAATAGAACTAAGTAATAAACTACTTAAATATGTAATAAGTCATCAATTCCAATTTTGCGAAGCCCATTTCAAGCCTTTGAACAAAGCTTATTTATAATTAAAACAAAACCTAATCAAAAACATACTGAATAAACAAAACATATCGAGCCTAACCCCTAATTAAAAGCGAGAAAACAATTTCCTAATCATCGAACCATCAGCCATTTAACCATATTAAAAGAAAACATCAAATATGAATTCTCACATTCTATACCGAATCAATCAAGTTTTAATAACAAAGAAACAATTGCTTGTGGTATTAATTCGCAACGCTTTATATTTCAAATCAATTCCATTTATGAACATGATTCTGAATTCAACGACCCAAAAATAACCTTTGTTAGAATTAGAGGTCAGGGTGTCGGTGATATCGCCCGACTTCAGTCACAACGACCGACTTACGTGAGGTATAATGACGAAATAGTGCAATCGAGGACTAGCGATAAGCTCCGACTGGCTAAATAAAGAGGTACAATTCGTTGCATACAAGCATACAATGAACTAACGGTCAGCCCACGGGCCCTACAGAATTAATAATGCCTATACAGGATTATTTGACAATTATTTGAAAAATCAACAAACTCGCACGACTAGATAGCTAAACATCATAAACAATAACATGTGTTCTACGATTTTTGATAATTTGACATATTTTATTTACTTTTATACAAAAAATATTGATTTAATTTTACGTCTGAATGTTCTTATCTCTATGCGCATCTCATCGCACGCGTCTCGCGTGCGGCCTTTTCGTAGTGAATGGAACATAGTCTTACAAATGTCACAACAGTACAATAAAAGCTTGAAAAATAATTATTAATTAATGTATTGAGTTATGATAAAACTCGTAAAACAAATGTTGTTGTTTATGAGTTTAGCGTTTTATCTAATCGTGCAAGGTTGTTGATTTTTTTCAAATAACCCTGTATAATGGGTTGTTTATGATGCCCCTGATGTTTATGTTGTTTAGCTGGCAGTGGCTGGATGAAAAAAGCAAGAGATCGTGCTCTTTGGTGCTCTTTGGGGACTTAAATCCAGCAGTGGACTGCAATAGGCTGACATGATGTTTATGATTTGCCATTACCACGAAAGAAAACTCTTGGCCATAACTACTATTTAATCTGTGCTGGCCCACCGATTTTCGGCTAGCTGTATCCTACTCGTTAGCATTCACAAAGATAATAATACTACACATCACGATTTGTTTTTCTATTTACACATATTTTAAAAATATTTTTAAGTAGTCTGTAAACGTTTTTTTTATTCATATTACCTGACATAGGGCCGAGACACCTAACCGCGTTGCGGCACCGCACCCCCAAAACCGGCAGTGCCGCCCGCCGCTATATAGAATTTTGCGGTGCTCACCGCGCCGCGCATTCCAGCAATATGACGTCACACACAAATGGATGTATCAAGTATCTTCTCTGTCGTCTATTTAAATTGGTGTAATATCTTCTTAACAACAAAAGAGCAATACGCTTATTGCGATCCATGCTAGAGATACGTCCACCAACGTTCAAAACTCATAAAGAAATGGTTGCCTACGGGTTGGCAGTAGAACGCTTTGTTTTGCGGCGCCGCAACGCAACGCTCGGTGGCGCGTTCAAATGCGGCGCGGCGCCGCAACGCGGTAATGTGTTTCGGCCCTTACGGCTAAACTACAGCGCAATAGATTTACAGATTGTTTCACAAATTCCCACCACACTGACCCAACTTCTGGACAGGTTTATAGATATTTACAATGCTTGTAACCATAAATTCAGGTTAGGCTATTAATTAGCCCCTTTTATACCGGGTGAAAATTCAAAAGGGTACACAAAATGAGCTGATAATATCGGCAATACATTTTGCACCCTCATAATGTAGAAAAGTATCTGGGGGCACGGCAGTGCCCCCGCCAAGTCGAGCAAAAAAAAGCGGCACGGCCGTACTATACTTTTCTCGAAGCAGTTCGGGCCATTTTCGACCCCCTATAACTTCGTTGTGGATTTAACTAGATGCCTGTATTTCTTGTAACCAGGCAAGCATTGTATAAACACGGTATATTTCAAATTTCATTCAATTTGAACCAGTAGGCTAAGAATTATAACAAGTCAAAGTTCTTAATTTTGTCACTCACTGACTGACCGATCATCAAAACTCTAAGGCACTTCTAGTAGACATAGAAGCTTCAAATTTTGAATTCAATTAGTGTTTAGTGTATCATGCAAGGAAAAACTAAAATATTTTAGAATTTTAGTCCAGTTTTCTAGATACACCAACTGCATAAATAACTTTGTAATCCCATATAAATATATAGGATTACTAAGTTACATTTGCGGTTATGGATTATGTTCAATGGTAACTTATAATAAAATTAAAAGGTTTTTTTTTAACATGCCTTTATTACTTGGTAATAATCCTCCTAACCGAGTTCGGTTACAGCGACTACTTCTACTCCCCATTTTGCTGTCGTCGTTTGTGTGCCCATGCACATAACATGGCCAACGTACCCAACTTTATTGACAAAAGGACGCGTACATTAAGGTTAGCACACCGTTATTTAAATTATAACTGGTAGCCGCAGGTGGTCGGGCTTTCAATTCATCGCGCTTGGCGTCAAGAGGAGGAAGCCGCCAGGAGTCAGCGACTTTGACATTCACGCGCGTTCTCCACTCTCCGCGATTAGATGCTAAATCCTCCCAGAGAGAAGGATCTATGTCACATCCCTTCATATGGCGCTTCAGCACATCTTTGTACCTCAAAAGTTGTCCGCCATGCTTACGCTTGTCCTCCTGAAGCTTAGAGTAAAAAATGCGCTTCGCCACTCTCTCCTCAGACATACGCGAAGCATGGCCACACCAACGAAGTTGTCGTCTCATAAGATACAACTCAATGCCACCTATATTGGCTCGTCTCAAGACTTCAGTATTACGCACACGATCGGACATTTTATATGGAAACAGTCTAGTTGGCGAAAGTGACGTCGATACGGTGTCCATGTTTCGGCGTAGTACAAAATATTAGGCAGCACGATAGCCATGTAACAGCAACTTTAGTGGCTAACTTCAAGTCATGCGAGCGGAAGACCTTGGTGTTTAATTTGCCAAAGGCTGCTGCAGAAGCACCTATGATGCTGTTAATTGCGGCATCAATGTCGTACTTTGATGAAATGGTGCTCTCCACGTAACGGAATGAAACGAAACGATTAACTTTTTAGAATTTTTACGCGAAAATCTCGCATCAAAAATACGCCATCGGCGACTACGGCGTAGTTCGTAGCGCAAACAAACTTAAATAAAATTTGTGTTTTGATGAAACATTAAAAAACATTTAGCATATTTTAAAGTACGTAGCAAACATGTTATCATAGTCAGAATCCACATTCATAACAAACGGAACGAACGAACGAACGAACTTATTTTCCCAAAGATAATGGGGTCGCACATTCTCGTCCACCAAACCATTACCTGTTACCACACTCACTCCCCATCAAATACAGTCCACTCATCAAAACGAATCAAAGTAGACGCAGTTGTGTCGCTTAGTTACTGAGTTCCTATGGCCCACCTTCCGGCTCCATCTTGCACCAAAGTACTCGTCAAGACGAATCAAACGAGCCAAAACTCGATCGGGTTATGTCGTTTAATTACTGATTTCCTATGGCTACCTTCCAGCTCCATCATCAGAACCTAGTGACCATCTAGCACCAAAGCACTAACTCGCCAATACGAATCAAGCGATCCCAAACTAGATCGGGTTATCTCGTTTATTTACTGAGTTCCTATGGCTATCTTCCAGCTCCATCATCGGACCCTGTGGTTACCATCTAGTACCAAAGTACTCGTCAAGATGAACCAAACATGCTGAGACTCCATGGGATTGCGTCGTTTCTTTTCTGAGTTCCTATGACCACCTTTCAGCTCCATCATCAGATCAGACCCTAGTAACCATCTTAAAGCAAAGAAACTCGATGGGGTCGCGTCATTTCATTACAGAGTTCCTGTGTCCACCTTCCAGCTCCATCATCAGACCCTGGTTACCATTGAAAGACAAACTACTCGTCAAGACGATTCGAACGAGCCCATACTCGATGAGGTTGTTTCGTTTCATTGTGAAGTTTCTATGGCCACTTTCCAGCTCCATCATCAGATCAGTAACATTCATCATAATATTGCATTGTCACGCGGTTCACACATATCTGCAAAAGTTCAAGTCAATCGGTAAAGGGAAGGGAATCAAATTTAACTTGCAAGATTTGATTACAGACAACGGGACAGGTGAAACTAACTAAAAGCTTGTAATAACTAAAAGCTAGTAAAATTGACAATCAACGGAATGCAAAAAAAAAGAATGGGGTATGTCTTATGAAGTTATACCAAAATCCCGCAAAGTACTTATTAGGTAAACTAAATTGTCCGAAATTGTCATGAAAGAAAGAACACTAATAATCATAACCGCGGCCGGCGGAGGTGGCTTTCCCGCGCCGCGGCTTCCACGCTTCCCGTTCGTCACAGAAAGGCGGACACTTTCTTCCAGGCAACCTTTGGGTCTTACTGCGATATCGCAGGATACACACAAACCACCTTATATATAAGTTACTTACTTACAAAAAGAAATGAGATGCCATCAAAAACAAAACTTGTAAAAAAAAACCAAGTCTCGCAACTCACTTCTTCTACCGTGAAAAGTTATGAGATCCATGTAATACCAAGTCGGTTAATTTAAGCAGTCTCTACATAAGGGACCTTCTATCTTAAGTTATTACGTAAGTAGCTAACCTAACAACATTTTATAGTGACCATATCAATATTAAAAATATTTTATGTTTAAAATAAATAGATTGACTTGGCAATCGAAAATAATCTAATTTCATATAATAAGTATTCGTTGTGAGATACACTGTGTTATCATGCGATTGCCAAGTCGATTTATTTATTTTAAACATAAAATATTTTTAATATCGATATGGTCACAATAAAATGTTTTTAGGTGAGCTACTTACGTAATAACTTAAGACAGAAGGTCCCTTATGTAGAGACTGCTTAAATTAACCGACTTGGTATTACATGGATCTCATAACTTTTCACGGTAGAAGAAGTGAGTTGCGAGACTTGGTTTTTTTTTACAAGTTTTGTTTTTGATGGCATTATTTTGACCAAATATTACCCAATATTATGTAAACAATGAAACTGGTGTGTATGTGCCAGGTAGAATGGAATAATTTATTATTATCTGCTTCAACAGGGTATTTTGCCAAGGAAATAGTTTTGTTCGAGGACCAAAACGTCGCAACACGGAATTAATTTACTCCATAATATTAACGGCCAGGGCCATAACCATGAACTCTTAAAACAATCTCAAAGTTGTCAAATCTGTTAATTTTGGTACGTCATTTCATACAAAATTTGACAGAAATGATAATGTTTGACAGATTTGTGATTGTTTTAACAGTTCATGGTTAGGGCCCAGGTGTAGTGGTTCGCGCTCCGGACTACAAAGACAAACAGTTGCGGGTTGCAGATTCGAATCCCAAATGTTTATACAATGTGATAAGCACCGGTTGAGGAAGGGTGGTTCCTTCTGACACTAACGAAGGAATCCACCTCCATTTACAAGGGACTTCAAGAATGGAGAAGGTTCTCAATTCGTTTTGTAGTTTTTGTCACTTTTCTTTGCTAACGATTTTTTAGGGTTCCGTACCCAAAGGCTAACACGGGACCCTATTACCAAGGCTCCGCTGTCCGTCTGTCACCAGGCTGTATCTCACCCTGATAGTAAAAACAGTTAAAATTTTCACAGATGATGTATTTCTGTTGCCGCTATAGTAACAAATAATAAAAACCCGAATAAAATAAATATTTGAATGGGCTCCCATACAAAAAACGTGATCTTTTTCCGTTTTTATAGATGATGGTACGGAACCCTTCGTGCGCGAGTCCGACTCGCACTTGGCCGGTTTTATTTAATTCAATGATTTGGTTTTTGTTTGTACCTTAATTGAATTTTATAAAAGTATTTAAGTTTGTGTCCGTTATTGTAGTCACCATAGTACAAGCTTTGATTACTTTGAGGCTAGATAATGAGTGTAGTTTTTGAAAGAGTTTATTTAATGTTATAGACGAGTAAATTAACTGGTTATTAAGTATTAATTAACTTTTTTTCCCCCGATTTCAATATTTTTTAATAGCAATAGAAAATTATTTATTAGACACAACACATAATACAAAAGATATATATATTATGAATTGTAAGGCGTTTTGCAGACGGCGGGCCGGGCCGGTCAATTTCACCGCGAAGGATAGCGCAAAGGGAATCCTATGCTCCTATATATATATCAGTCAACCCGCGACCACGGCTAGTGTAATCGAGCCGAAACGTCGGGACAAAAAACAAATCGTTATAGGTATGTAGTTGCATGAAATCCCGTTAGAGTGTAATGATTATGTTTAAAAATGCAACAAGATAGTTTAAAAAGTTATAGAATCCTATACTACCAACGCACACGAGGGCAAAAATACCGCGCCACAGGTGCCCGGCGGACATTGGCGGGCGCGGCGGTGTGCTTTGTGTTCGCGGCGAGGGCAGCCGCGGGCATCGACGGGCAGACACGGTCAGACCGGCCCGCCCCGCCCCGCCGCGCCCCGCCGCGCCGTCAAATGTTAATGTATCAAAAAGGCCCACGCTCAGCATTTGTCGTGTCGTGACAGCCAGGGACATATCATATTTCTATGATAAAATTCGTAAATTTTAATGGAAGAAGAAGAATATTGATGAGATCGTCATCTGATACTAAGAAGCCGTCAACTGTCTAAGCCATGCAACGGAAATGAATATAGTTTGCTTCAAGGCTGTCAATAATTAAAAGTTATTCAAAGGAAACTAATTAAACAAATGTGAAGGATTTTATACTTTCATTGTTAGTTATTAAGCTTGTTTTTTTAAGTTTTACATTTAACTTTGTAACTTTTCTCAATTGACAGCCGTCTAGTTTAGTTGCACGATACCAGGACGGCAAAACCAGTGGCTATGGGTTCGATTCTCGTAAGAGCTTAATGATTGTGTCACAATTAAGAACTTTTTTGTCAATCTAAGTGTCAAGGGTTGTCAGAGTTTAGGTAAAAAATTAAGATAACTCGAAATCAGTACCTTTTTCAGATATTCCAATATTTTTCCCTTCCACGTAGTACATACCTATGTAAGTAAACCATACATACATAGGTAGGAAAACTATAGGGTTTTCTGCTTGTAATATTCAATACTGCTACATTGTACCTTTTTAAATGGTCACTGTAAATATGTGAGAGAGAAATAAATAATATTTTATTAATTTAATACTAACATCCTGTATATTTAAGTACTAGTTATCTAGTCTTAATAGTTTTACATGGAGCTTAGTTAAAAGAATTGTTTTAACTGGCGACATTAATTTACTATTTAATTATTTTTTTTTAACTTATTGGCTTTTATTTTTCATAATAAATAATTTTGTAGTTCAAAAACAAAACTAAATATAACTTAACTTACCTAGAATTAAAAACTACCTACTCAAAAATAAACGCGTGTCCAAGAGGCAAGGAGGCGAGAATGCTAGCAGCGTTTCCTCGCTGAATGGCTAAACTAAGCCTTTGAGCGAGGAACGAGCCAGCATTTTTATTTTCCGGAATCCTGATTAATTTTGGAGCAATTTTCATCATCATCATCATCAGCCCACACTTGTCCACTGCTGGACATAGGCCTCTCCTATTGCACGCCACTTTGCACGATCCACGTCTACTCTCATCCAGCTCCTGCCAGCAACCTTGCGAAGATCGTCGCTCCATCTAGTCTGAGGGCGTCCCACACTACGCTTGCCGACACGCGGTCTGCACTCAAGAACTCGTTTACCCCAGCGGTTATCGGTTCTGCGACAAATATGGCCGGCCCACTGCCACTTCAGCTTGCTTGCTTCACTTGGAGCAATTTTACCGAAAAGTAATTTTGCACTCGGTCCCCACGGTCGAAAAGTCTCAACGCCAAACGGCGCAAACACGTAGTCACTTACAAGTGACTCGTATTTGCGCCGCTTGGCATTTTCTGCGGACTCCGCTGCAGCTCCCGCTTTTGCGGCAGATTCCCTAAGATGAGAAGGGGCTAAAGTATCGACACAAGTTGCGTCCGATACAAAGCCCGTCCCCGCTCCCAGGAAACAAGCGTGAGACCATCCGGTTTAATTTTATTATTAAATTTAATTTAATTGACATTTATCTTGTAAAATTTAATTCAATGTATTTAGATGATCAATTTTTGCATGTGTGCAAGCAGACTGAACACATGTAGGTACATGATATATTTTGTAACCTTTTTAGGGTTCCGTACCCAAAGGGTAAAACGGGACCCTATTACTAAGGCTCTGCTGTCCGTCCGTCTGTCTGTGTGTGTGTCTCTCTGTCTGTCTGTGTGTGTGTCTGTCCGTCTGTCTGTCTTTCTGTCTGTCTGTCTGTCTGTCTGTCTGTCTGTCTGTCTGTCTGTCTGTCTGTCTGTCCTTCTCTCACCAGGCTGTATCTCATGAACCGTGATAGTTAGAGAGTTGAAAGTTTCACAGATGATGTATTTCTGTTGCTATAACAACAAATACTAAAAACACGAATATAGGAAATATTTAAAGAGGATTTTTTCGCCGTTTTTAAAGATATTGGTAATAAAACCCTTCGTGCGCGAGTCCGACTCCCACTTGGCCGGTTTTTAATATGTTTCTGGCAAATAATAGTTTGAACTTGAGATCTATTGAGGCTTAGCTTGGAGTTAGGCTTAATTAAAGTGTTCGAGATCGTTGAATAAATTATCTAATAGGTAATCAATTTGTAAGTTATTTTTAGATGACCGTTGAACAACTGATCGGCTATTTAGTATGGAGAATTATGTTTGTATTTGCGATTAAGTTAGGTATAAGTAATGTTTTGTATTTTAGTATTAGATTGGGTTCCAGAAACGATGTTAACTATTAAAACAGGAACTTTAACTTATAATTATGTGCTAAAACGGCTTCAAGAAAATATCATACATTTTCGTAACTTGATTTATTTCAAGTACTTTAACGCTCTCAAGACAAATATTTTTTAAGCTCTCAAATTACAGTTGTAGCGTGAAGTTTTCGAATAAAAGTTATTTACTTAGATAGGGGACAGATTGATAAAAAAAAAACTGTTTTCAGCTAATAACGACTAAGTGTGAGAGTTCCATTTAACAACAAAAATACTAAGAAACAAATCGCTAACATCATCACCTCTTACAAAAGACACAAAACCTGGCTTTTTCATACTAAAACACGAAAATGCTTCGCTACACAAAGCCCTTTTGTAAAAGAAAAAGCATTTCGTTTTTTAATACTCGAAACGTTAGGCACGTAGTCTTTTATGAAACATGCTAGCATAATACAGCTAGATATAGTAGGTTTACTCCACGCTAGCATAGCCGGTCAATATTACGTTGACTTGGATGAACAGACAAGGTATCAACTCAAAATTACAACTTTTTACTTTGAAATACCACGCTCATAAAAAACACGAGATCTTTCTAACAAACAAGGTCTTAAAACGATCGGACGATAAATGGCGCGGGAGGCAGGGTAGTATTTCTATCTTTTTCGCGCTTTCCGGCCGTAAGTTTAAAATAAAAGAAACTTTAAAATAGGTGTTTTTGAGATAATACCCTGTTCATCCAAGCCAACGATTTGTCACTTATGCTCTAGCGCAACGGTCGGCAACAGGCGGACCGCGGTCCGTTTGCGGACCGCGAAAGGTTGCACCTCGGACCGCCAAATATTGTAATGTATTGCAAGTATATATAAATACATATTATTTTAAACCAATCTTACTTAGTACCAACCTATTCTAATATAATTAACCTGTTTTACAAATGCCAACAACTGATATGGTTTTATAGTTGCAATGCATCGACTATAAACATCGCGCCGATGTCGTCGCGCGTGCTCTGTTCATCATACGGATGGCTCCTCTGATGCTCCTTGCAACACTTGCAACTAAGCGTGAGCGCGGCCTAGTGAGTCGACGCTCACTTAGAAGACACTCTTCGAATTAGCTGTTCTTCTCGAAAACCAAACTATAAAAACCTGGCTCAAGACCGTCATTCATTAATCGTCACTCATTAATTTTAGGTCTAGTATTTTATAATTCAGAATTTTAATCCTACAATTAATAGCTGCCTAGCATTCAATTATTATTAGTTGTTTTTTTTTTCTGGACCGTGTAAAAATTTTCAAGCATTATCCGGACCCTATCTAAAACTACTTGCCGACCCCTGCTCTAGCGGTTGCTTACTTTTAATAATTACTTCAAAAAATTAAATACCAACACGGTGGTCGGACTGGTAAAAAACCCTAAGAATGCCATTCGACAAGGTACCTAGATGGGCGAAAGATCATAACAATAACTGATGCTTTTTTTGTTTTTAGCAATTCCATGCAAGGTTTAATTGAAGATAAATAACACTTGAAAAAATCATCGACCTCAGGTGGGACCCTCAGGTCCCAAGTTCAAGTGTATCTTCAATAACTGATGCTTTTACGAGTTTTTACGTACAACGTGTTTTTACGAGTATACTGCGACTTGGTCAACATAGTGTAGGTGGGCCTACGATAAAGTCAGCAATAATATTCACAAGGTTGCTGGCAGCAGATGGATAAGAATAACCGAGGTTTGGGCTAAGTTTGCATGAGAGGCCTAGGGTCTTGCATTGGGCAGGGTCTATGTCCAGCAGCTGACTATGATAATTGACTGTCACCGCTTCTTTATATGGCTTTAAGTTTAAATTAAACACATAGAGGTCATTTCAAATTCATAGTAAGATTATAATATTCACTTTGATTATAAATATGTCTAGATAGAGTGTGGTGCTGCAATCGTCACCAAAAGAACTGGCTAGATTTGAGTGAGTAACAATTATGGTTACTATAGTAGCAATTTTGGGTTGCTATGGTATCAAGCGCGCCACTGAGTCGGCGAAACAAACTTTGGCGCCAAGAGTAGGCTTATATATTTTTTGACGTTTATGACACTCGAACAGGGAATCTATACATGCAAATAATCAAAGAGTAGGTATAACAATTGTCATGTTTGTAAGCATTCTCTTTGCTATTGGCGCACCCGCAGTAAGCCTACTGCATCTACGTATAAATGTTGCCAGTAAAATTAAAACTAGGTATTTTAAGGCACAATTACGTATTAGGACCCCTAGTTCTTTTGAAATTATTTAGTTGTTTTTAGTTACTAAGTAAGTCTTAGCAACTTTGTTAGCTATTATGTAGTTGGACGGACACGCGAAGGCCTGGGCCCCAAGTCTGCTAATTTAAAGTGGCATAATTGAATTTCAATTGGATTTCATTGTAATTGATTGACACATTTAATATACTGCTACTATCTACCTGACTTAAATTTAAGACTTAAATTAGTAGCAGAATACCAAATATGTCAAACAATTACACATTTGGTATTCCGCTACTAAGACTTATATTAGTAGCAGAATACCAAATGCGTCAAACAACTACAATGAGATCCAATTGATATTCAATTATGCCACTTTCAAATCAGCAGACTTGGGGCCCTGATACGTCAATGATGTGCTTGTACGTTTTGTAGGGCCAAATACTGGCCATTTAAGTTATTTCCAAAATTTTAAATAAAAAACTTCGCGCTTACAAGTTAATGGTCTAGTGTACGAGTACCTTTAGGTGAAAGTTAGTTGAGCATATGTCAAGGCACAATGGACTACTTTTGAAGCCCGCATAATGTTTTAATTGAGATCTTAAACTTGGAATCTTTATTAAGTTCTTAGACGTTGATTTACGTAACACAACTCTCAGTGTTCTATCTTTTGTAGTTTCAATGGGATGTTGATGTTGGATTGGAACCTTCAAACTTAAATATTATATAATCATTTTAACTTACTACCTAAAGGTCGTTAAAACGAAAGTTTGTTGAAAAGTTGAATTAGCCACCATTAAAAAAATACACCAATCACATAAAACTACATCATCATCATCATCATCATCTCAGCCTATTGCAGTCCAAAGAGCGCCAAAGAGCACTAAAACTAAATAAGCAGAAAAAAAGTAAACTACCTCTAACCGTTTATTTCACGTGTTATTAGATCGATCAGCAACCAAAAAAATACCACTAACCAAAAATAAATGATAAAGATAATCTTTAATTCTTTTTTCGTTGGCTGGTTGTTCAAATAATAGGTAATAGTGTATTTTAAAACCAGTATGCCACCCATGGGACACCCGGGTTATTTTCAAAACAATGTACATACTGTTAAAAGAAAGATGGCTTGAAGGGACTGTAATTCTTATATTTTCATGGCATTACAAAATAATTATTTTAAACACTGCGTGACGCGTTTGTACCGTAACCGGAAGAGAGCGAAAATAAAATTATAAAACAAATGACAGTTTTAAAATATTTAAAAGTAGAAAACTCTAAGGCGTTCTTAATACACACACACATTGAACACATACTAAATAGCTAACAGGAACTTAGAAAATGATCCATATCGTCAAATTCAAATTCAAATTGTTTATTGTACACATGTGGTTGGAGAGATGTTTTACATTTTCATTAGTCCCGTAACATGTAACCCTGGCAGGGCATAGCAACTTAATAATAAATAAATAAGCATTACATTAAGTTTTTTTTTAGGGTTCCGTACCTCAAAAGGAAAAAACGGAACCCTTATAGGATCACTTTGTTGTCCGTCTGTCCGTCCGTCCGTCTGTCAAGACCCTTTTTCTCAGGAACGCGTGGAGGTATGAAGCTGAAATTTATATCAATTACTCAGGTCTACTGTCCCTTGAAGCTGTGAAAAAATCAAACTTCTAAGCCAACGCAATCAAAAGATACAGCCGTTTATGCCGCAAATTTTCGACACTTGCAAGGGAATCAAAACCTACAGGGTGCTTCCCGTGAACTCAGAATCTTGAAATTTGGTACGAAGCAACGTCTTATAGCATAGATAAAGGAAAAATTACGAAAACCATAAATTTTTAGTTACATCACATAATATATATTTTTTTAATAATTTTAAACTTACTACCCATTTCCTCATAAACGCGTAGAGGTATTAAATTGAAATTCATACCAAATACTCAGGTCTATAATACCTTTAAGCTGTAACAAAATCAAACTTCTATGTCAACGCAATTAAAAGAAACAGCAATTTAAGCTGCATATTTTGAAACTCGCAAGTACTCGCAAGGGAATCAAAACCTAAAGGGTACTTCCAGTCGACCTAGAATCTTGAAATTTGGCATGAAGCAACGTTTTATAGCACACATAAAGGAAAAATTCCGAAAACCTTAAATTTTTAGTTACATTACAACGTAATGAACGAACTTTGTAAACCTTGCAGGTTTGTACGGAACCCTCGGTGCGCGAGTCCGACTCGCACTTGGCCGGTTTTTTAACAATCAAATCACAATCATAGAGTAAAGTAATATAATCACAATGTATTCAATGTATTAATCAATCTGGGATCTCCTCGAAAAACTCATTTTAGACTGAATGCACACATTACGCCTGCAGGCATGTATGGTATTGTATTCCTCAATTACCTGTCACTTGCAAACGAGCATTAATGTGGCAACACTAACTAGTTAATATAGTAGTAATTAGTTATTTTGAAACGAATCTACAGGAGTGAAGTTATTATCAATCCTATTTTAATAAATAAAATGTAAATATTGGATATCACATACATTGCTCTGATCCTTAAGTAGGTAAACTAAAGCACTTGTGTTACAGAAAACAGAAACAACGACGGTACCACAACACCCAGACCCGAGCCAATATAGAAAAGTTCGTTTTCTACATTGACCCGACCGGGGATCAAACACGGAACCTCAGAGATGGCGGCGCCATTAAAAGTCCGGTGTGCTCGCCTCTCGGCTACGGAGGTCGTCTAATATTGAACACAATTACATATTGCTCTGATCCTAGGGTAAGTAGATAAAGCACTTATGTTATAGAAATCAGAAACAACATTACCGTCGTTGTTTTTACACCACACCCAAACTCGAGACAGTATTATAGAAAAGTTCGTTTTCTACATTGACCCAACGAAACGAAACCGGAACCTCAGAGATGGCGACGCCATCTCATATACAGGGTTATTTTTAAAACATCAACAACCTCGCAAGACTTGGTAGCTAACATCATAAACAACAACATTTGTTCTACGAGTTTTATCATAACTCAATACATTAATTCGTGAGAGGTTGTTTATGTTAAAAATCATACATTTGCCCTAAACGCGAGGTCCCAAAAACGATTCTCCGTTTCTTGTTCATTAAAAAACAAATCTTTCTAGATTTAAAGTAAGTGATTTGATCTAAAAAGTAAAACTTTCGAACGAAAACGTGTAAACATCTGACAAAAAAAACCAGTGATTATTACAGCTTTTTCAAATAATTCAAGAACTGCCTTTCTTACGTCTTTTTCAATATGTCAATAGCTTCATTTAGAGCCATTGAAATCGAATTAAATAATGTAATGAGCACACAACGGGTCTGATAGGATTTGATCGTATTTGGATCGCATCTAGTGGTTTTTAAAAAGAAATGTAAAAGCTTGCTTCAAGTGGAATTAAAAGAGATTCTATGCAGCGACGTCGGTCTTAAGTATTTGTGATTTTATAGAAGAGAAATGAATCAGTTTAAAAAGCAATGTTATGTAAAAACTATAAGGTTCTGTACTCATATAATAATACAGGGTGTCCCTGGCAGTATATAAATTAAAGCGAACAGGTGCATTGCGGGGTGATTCCTGAGCTTATTGGCTCAATGAATATGAATGTGCTTATCAACTATCAATGAAATAAATCCAAGGGATCAACATCAAAATTGCAAATTAATGTTTTTTTCTGCATAGAGACTACTTTAATGCAACAAAATGGTGCAATAAAACATGAAGGGAGTGATTCTACTCCCTAAAAACAACAACTTTTTCAAGGATATAATATAAAATAGAAATAAATAAATATACAAACTGAGTTTAGCAAGACAGCGGTTTAGTATGAGAAAGTTTTTTGTTGTGCCTCTTTGTTCCAACCTTTAAAGGCAAGTTAATAACAGGCGTATAGAACGATATTTTATTGAACAAGGATTTGCCTAAATTCATAACGATTTTGAAAGCGGCCGTCAATAATAATCCGGACACAGACCGGATAAAAAGTCACATAGGGATTCAATTTCAACCGACCGGATAAGATACCCTTCATATTCATAGCAGGGACAAGCAAAACCGATAAAATCAATAGATTTTTGTAAACAGCTTGAACTATGCTGCTTAAAACTTCCCAAAATTGTTTTTACCCCACCCACTGATTCGGGAATTTGGGCTAGCACCGAAAAAAAGCAGCTTTAGATAGATAGACAGATACTCTTTATTTCACACCAAACAAAGAAGTTACAGTGGATATTTACAGAAAGATGTACAATTTAGGCGGTCTTATCGCTAAAAAGCGATCTCTTCCAGACAATCTTCAGGCAGAGGACAACTATAAAGAAAGGGGAAAGTGGTGCAGATTGCTTATTGTGTAAATTTATATACATACCTACAATTACAATATTAATATGTTTAAACTACGAATAACATACATACATTACATACTTAAATAAATTCATAAAAAAACAAGGAAACAACATGACTAACAACCAGTGATATTCCAGAAACAACAGTTCTCAAACCAGAAACGATTTGTTTTCAAAGTGCCTGAAAATGTGCTTTAAGCCGGCTTTTAAAAATAACAATCGACTCGGATTGCCGTATTGCTAAGGGTAAGGAGTTCTATAAACGGGTTGACTGAATAGTAAACTACCGCGTGTAATAGCTTGTTAGATTGGGGAGGAAATTTAAGAAGAAGCCTTTTGGATGACCGCATGTCATGACCCCGAGATGACTGCAGAAATTGAAAGCGCTCTTTCAGATACGGAGGTGATTTCGGACTAAGCAATATTGTAAAAAGTGAAGGAATATGCATGCATGAGCCATTTAAGCTGAGACCGAAAGAAAGATTATTGTAAATGAGTGTTACCTAGAGTTCATGTTTGTTAATCAATGTTTTTTTATAATTTATCTATGTTAA
This sequence comes from Anania fuscalis, assembly GCA_950371115.1. Lineage (NCBI taxonomy): Eukaryota > Metazoa > Arthropoda > Insecta > Lepidoptera > Crambidae > Anania > Anania fuscalis. Next base: position 13,488,837 of record OX493344.1, read on the forward strand.
TTAGTAATATTATTGTTTAACTTGGCTAGCCCTCTTAAAATTGCCATGCCCTTGCAGGGCGTCACATTAGCTACTATCATATGTACCTACTATCTTACCCTACTATTAATGTGACATGCAATAAACTATTTGAATTTGAATTTTGAATTTGACCGGTATTCACTAACATGGTCATACTTCCGTAGACCAAAAACTATCCGAATACAGATGTTTTGTAGACGCTCAAGCTTGTTAAGCTGATTCTCGTCTAAATCCAAGAAGAAATAATTTGCGTAATCTAAAATGGGAAATAAAAGAGCCTGAACAAGAGCATTTTAAAAAACTCAGTCAATATTGTCAGTCTTTTTTCAGCTTTACATACTTAAATTGATTATGATATTAACATTTTCACCTTCTGCTTCCTTAAAATAGTCCCTTGTAGCCGCGTTATAAAAGATTTCTCCTAAAATATAAAGGAAAAGCTGACAGAGCGCGATTTTGCGATTTACATAATAAATCTAATTTGCCAAAAAACTGAAATGATAAACACTGTTTTTTTTGTATCAAATTGATCGGAAACCAGAACGCGACCGTACAAGTGGGAATCCGAGCGAAAGAGGAAATTTCTGAGTACACGCGTGCGAGATGGCACAATATCTACTGTAACATGTTGAAATAACTATTTCTCGTTGCTGAATACAGGGTGACAAAGAATAGGAACAGATATAAACGTTGTGTCTCTTAATGGTACCTACCTACATACTTTTATTAATCCTGCTTTATGTACAGTCAAAAGCACGTCGACCTACCCAAAAAGTTAAATATTCTCCAATAAATTGTCAACTTTAAGCCTGACATATAGAGATCATTTTCAAATGAGAAAATTTGACATTTTTTGGTAGGTCGACGAGCTGTTGTCCGTCTGTACATAGTTTTAAAATTTACAACCAAGTAGGTAAAATTGTATTAGATTAACGCTTAGTATTATTAGATGTTAGTTTTGTAAACAAATATGCACCAAACAACATTAGTTGTCATAATCTTGCAGTAAGAAATTAACATCACATAGCCCGTGGAACTGACGGCCATTGGGGCAGGAAGGTTCTAGAATGGCTGCTACGTACCTCAGCGTGGGACGTCCACCCACGTGGTGGACAGACGACCTGGTAAAGGTTGCAGGAAGCCGCTGGATGCAGGCCGCGCGCAACCGGACAACCTGGAAATCATTGGACGAGGCCTTCGTCCAGCAGTGGACGTTCTTTGGAAGAAATTTTAATTATGATGATGATAATTTGTAGGTATCACACTTGAGAATTCTCAGTACTGTACAAAAAGACACATTCTGTATACATACAGGGTGTACCTAATACACTGTGGTCTGTAGTATGTGCTCTCTTTTATAATTCTATTCAGAGCATAATATGTTACGCTCTGGAACGCTTTTCAATGTTCCAATAGTTTTTCTTTTTTATGTTCCGAGCGTTGAAAAAACTGTGAAATGTATAGATAGTTAAAAACCAGTCGCTACTAAACCAAAAAAACCCTTAAAAAACCGCTTCGTTGTATTTTGTTAAAACTACAACAAGAGGTTTTGTGGTTAACCATTGTGTGTGTGTTTTTAGGGTTCCGTACCCAAAGGGTAAAATGGGACTCTATTACTAAGGCACCGCTGTCCGTCTGTCTGTTTGTCTCTCTGTTCGTCTGTCACCATATGTATCTCATAAACCGTGATAGTTAGATAGTTGGAATTTTCACAGATGATGTATTTCTGTTGCCGCTTTAACAACAAATATATATACTAAAAACCCGAATAAAATAAATATTTAAGAGGGCACCCATACAAAAAACGTGATTTTTTTGGCCGTTTTTATAGATAATGGTACGGAACCCTTCGTGCGCGAGTCCGACTCGCACTTGGCAGGTTTTATACCCTCGCTTATTTATTAAAAACACGTCTCTATATTTTTGTAGATCTATAGGTTCAGTGTTATTCGTGTTACCTAATGAAATTTTGTAAACCTTTTTCTTCCTAACGTAAGTAAATAAATAACACGTTCTTTTTTTAGATAAAAACAGAAAAAAATCTTTGATCTCTGATCATAATGTAAGTAGCTAAAGCTTTCGTGTTAAAGGTTGAAACAATTCAGTCGTATTAAAGAAAATTTGATTTGTTATTTCGTAAAAATAAAAATCTATATACATTTTACAATTAAAACTAATAATAAAGACCCTAAATAATATCAACTAAAAACAAAAGGATAAAAAAGCCCAACATCAACTATTCCCCACCAAAACACTAAAGAAAATCGTAAACTAAAAAATAATTTTAAAATGCAATCCTTAAGGACTTGTCTACCTGTGAGCACGAACGCTGTAAAGTGTTCGAAACGTCAGGTTAAATAAAATGTTAATAAATCGCGAAATAATCCGTAAAAGTAGTTTCATTTCAATCCTTAAGGAAGTTATATGGACGGTTAAAGTTTGTATTGAAAATTCGTCGTTTGCGAAAACGATACGAGGAACCGACGTAAGTAATTTCTAATTTGTTCCAAATCATTGAGTATTCCCATTATTTGATGGAAAGGTGAATTCTGACCTTTTTAAATTCCCGAAATTATGGTACGGCAGGCATAAAGAGGTAGGATGTTATTGTAAGCCTGCTTATACCTGAATAAAAAACGATATTTCCCGATATTATTATAAATTTTTCCTTGTCTTTGAGTTCTTTTAATAGAATATTAACTATATGTACCTTTTTTCTTATTTTTCTTTTTTATTTTGACAACATCACATACATTGCTCTGATCCTAAGGTAAGTAGATAAAGCACTTGTGTTATAGAAATCAGACGGTACCACAACACCCAGACCCGAGACAATATAGAAAAGTTCGTTTTCCACATTGACCCGACCGGGGATCGAACCCGGAACCTCAGAGATGGCGGCGCCATATACAGTCCGGCGTGCTAGCCTCTCGGCTACGGAGGTCGTAAAACCTTATCTTTCATGTTAAGGCTTGGTATTTTAACAAGGGCCGCACTTTTGAGTTTTTAAATACCATCTGAGACAAAGAAAATAGTGTACATTTTTGTTTTTAGCAATTCCATGTTTGAAAGTCTGAAAAAAAAGATATGTATTAGTTTAGAACCTTCTCTAGCCAAGTTCGCATTTAGTTACATGATCTAATGAACTTAACTCGATAAAAAAAAAATCCAAAAGATACCTCTTTTTGTAATATTTTTTCAAATTTATGGCTATACTTCTCATATTTTACATTTATTTTTTATACTCAAATAAAGCCATTGAATATAGGTAGACAAAATCGCAGTGCTTGAATCGATACAATGATTGTCTTACTTACTATGCTTAAGTATCAACTAAAAGTGCGAGCGCGGCGGCCCGGCAACCTCGTCAACAGTCGCTTGCTGGCGCTTTTGCAAGAATGCGGGTCTAAAACGGCCGCATTGGATGTTTCATATTCCGTTCATAATATGTTTCATTTAGCAAATCTTAAAATGAAATGTTATTTGATGAATCATAAAAGGAGCCGCGAACATTTCATATTTGCAGTTCATCTAATTTGACAGTTTTGTATGGAAATTCGTAATATGATCCACTTATTAAGAAAAGAGTAATTCATATTAAATGTCAAATTGGTGAACCACCATTTTAATGTTATTTTTATTATTATTTTGTATTGATATTTGTAGAACACACAAAACTTGAGTATTTTGAAACATTTTTTTTCTTTGTGTTGTTAAAAACATTCATTTTCACAAAAACCGTAAAGTAAGATAGGACGCGTCACTACATTTTTTTAACGTCATCAAATATGATCCATTTGATGAAATGAATTGCATATGATTCATTTATTAATGTGGCCGTTTTAGAGTTTGCAAATAATTTCCGCTACATTTCACTAAATGAATCAGATTAAAAATGAAACATCCAATGCGGCCGTTTTAGACCCGCTGGCCTTAACTTGTAAATAATGTTTCGCAACAAAATAAATAAAAATAAAATAAAAACACAATACGTCTCGTAGTTGTAAGTATGCACTTGTGCATAAAGTTTATTGCACCTGAGCCTCAGCTACAAAGGAAATACAATTTTCTCGTCGAAATCTTTCAAGCAAAGACACATTTCTAAAGTGGTATTTTCTCCCATATTATGTATGCGTATCCATTTTTAGGGTTTCGTACCCAAAGGGTAAAACGAGACCCTATTACTGAGGCTCCGCTGTCCGTCTGTCTGTCTGTCCGTCTGTCTGTCTGTCTGTCTATCACCACTAAAAACCAGAATAAAATAAATATTTAAGGGGGCTCCCATACAACAATTTCAACGTGATTTTTTTGCTCGTTTTTATAGATGATGGTGCGGAACCCTTCATGCGTGGGTCCGACTCGCACTTAGCCGGGTTTTTTTTAAATGTTCAACCTACTTAGCAAAAATGAGCAATACACTTTGACATTATTAATATATTCGAGCTCACATGTTACTAATTTCACAAAACATCGTTCTTAAAATAACTTTTCTGATAAAACAAACGCGTCAACGTCTTCCTCCTATTAATATGCAAATAGTATGTCACTCGTGTTCGTTATCTCGTTAAAATTAAGGGGCGAAACAAGCTTAACGATATACAGGAAATATAAATACACTTGCAAGTTTACACCTTCTTTAGCGTTAAATTATAACATGTAATTCCGTGAAAATATGTAATGCTCAGGGCTGTATTAAGAGATTTGAATTAAATCGTGTCATTCCATAAATTTGGGGAAATGGAACTGATATTAAGAAGCTATTTACTGCCCAAAAGCGTTGTATTAGAGCCATATGTAATGTAGCGCCTGATATATCCTATTTGCCGTACTTTAAATTACTCCAAATACTGCCCCTACCATGCCTTTATATATTAGTAGTGGGTATTTTTGTCAAACAAAACAATCATAAGTTTGTACAAGCGAAGAACTTATACCAACGGTCAACGCGAAATCGCCATAGGCTAGTGTTAGAGACAGTTCCAAAAACGCAAAGATTTCAAAATAATAGCTATGCTATGTGCAAAACTATTTATAACAAAATACCAACTCGAATTAAGGACCTCCCAGTCAATAGTTTTAAATCATCGTTGCGAAAGTGGTTGTTGGACAAGACATTCTATTCAATTGATGAGTTTATAAAACATACAAAACCATAATAAATGTGGTCGATACATGGTTTGAAATAAGAAATATGATTAGTTAACTTATTGACATTATATTGATCACTTAATTGAATGCTGTGATTGAATTGACTGAGGAATTAAGATCATTTAGGTATTCGAAACTGTTTTCTATATATATTATTTGCATGCTAATTGTATAGTTAAGTAGGCTAATTGCACCATCTCAAATAATATCACATGTACTGTACCCTACTTAATAACAAATAAATATTTGAATTTGAATTTTTAAAAACATATTTTGCTCAGGGCCTATTTGGAAGCTAAGGAATTTCTATTCAGCCTATTGCAGTCCACTGCTGGACGTAAGCCTCCCAAAAGCGCCAAAGAGCACGATCGCTCGCTTTTTTCATCCAGCCACTGCCAGCCATCTTCTTAAGGCCGTTGGTGCATCGGGCTGGGGGGCATCCTACACTACGTTGACCAAGGCGTGGTCTCCACTTGAGAACCCGTTCACTCCACCTTTCACCGGTTCTGCGTAAGATGTGACCAGCCTATCATCATCATCACCAGCCTATACCAGTCCTCTGCTGGACACAGGCCAAACTCCAAAAGGAGTATATTGCCATAATCGCCACGCTTGGAAGGTGGGTTGGCGATCGCAGTTTGGCCAATGGTGGAGAGGAGACGCTGCTGCCCGTCATCTAATGGCGGTTCTCCTGTAGTCGCCTCTTACGACACCCATAGGAAGGTGGTGCAATTCTTTTAACGTGCCGACACCACACGACACATTATGTGACCAGATCAATGCCACTTAAGTTTGCTACCTTTTTGGACTTAGGAATTTAATCTTGTTAAAGTGAAGCATGCCTATATGCGTCCTACTGCAGGGCACAGGCCTCACCTCAACTATGCGGTGGTTTGGGCCATACTCCACCACGCGGACGTTGGTGGAGGAGTGTTGTGAGGCCAGTGACTAAACTTTACTGTCAGATGTAATCAAGGCCTCTGACTAGGCTTTACCACTAGTATCGAGGGATATTAGCCAGGATCAAAGAGCATACATATGAAAATTAAAAATTATTTTTATGTAATATCAAAGCCATTAAAAAAAAGTTAACAATCAACACCATTTATAAAAATTAGAACTTCAAGTAAAATATTTTTAGAACAGATTCAGGCCAAAAGTATTAAGCTATACTTTTGACTGACTACAGACCAAATAGTCAATAGGCAACTGGTTACAGTCTTAAAGTTCTAGCTGCGTAACTTTAGAATTTTTAAGTTTTATTTAACGGACGTAACATAAAAATCTGTGTAAGTAATAGTCTGTAAAATCTGATTCTGTAAAAAATCATGATTTTTTTCAAGTGTTATTTATCTTTAATAAAACCTTCCATGGAATTGCTAATTTAATTTAATAAAACAAAAATTTACAATAAAAATCTGTGATTCTCATAATGATTCTGCATAATAAAGATTAGTCTCCGACTAGAAAAGTGGACGGACAGTCGGCTTTCCCGACTAGCTAAGTTTAAGTTACTTTACGAGTATTAACAGTGTCGTGCGTAGCTCCAGAATGGGTCGCTTAATAATAATTATCAAACCCCTAAGTTTCGACAAATGTAGGGCCAACTTTGATTCTCTAAGGACACCGAAAAGTGTATTTTATTATGGAATTAAACAAAAAGTAATTTTTCAGAACGACAAGTCACATCAAAAGTGTACGCCTGGCGTATAATTGAATTGAAGATTAAATAAAACTCTTTCTTGTGGTAAAATATCGCTACAATTTTTTTACCGAACATAAATCGAATTAAAAATGATGGTTTTAAAAAGTTTGATAATTTCAAAGGTACGAACCGCATTAGGTAGTTAACCTACTTAACCCCGAAAAATCGTAATTTTTTTAATTAACTAAAGTTGTTTTTTTTTTCGATTAAAATTGACATAGCTCGTAGAACTCACGTATAACATCGGCCATCAGTTGATGGCCGATGGAGCAGAAAGGTTCTAGGACTACGGAAGTTTGATTAAGAGTCGCTTCACCCTGTATTTTATTATGCCTATAAATGTGCAAATAAATGTAGGCATAATAAAACCACTACAGTGGTCCGATCAAACTGGCTTTGATTACTGTTTAGAGTTTATAATTCCCCCCCCCCCCCCCCCGCTCCAACCCAAATCACATCTGACTTAAACATAGCGTCGTAAGCAAACAATCGTCCTCTGTTAATCCGCTTTCTTTTAATTAAGTATCGCTCTCGTTTTGGCGACGTGTGATGATTAGCCTGTGCCCTATCTCCATCTAGTGCTGAGCTAACCACACACTCCGTGATTGCGTTGCTGCTGTCATTACTGGCTTTTACACGGTACGATGGGATTTTCTGAAGCAGAGTCAATTCTAAATTTAAAAACAAAAGTTTATTAAACTTAAATAACTGAATACTGTTGTCTTTTATTTACGCGAACACGATACATTTAAATGAAACTACTTTTTTTTAAAATGTTAATAAATCGTGAAATAGTCCGTAAAAGTAGTTTTATTCAAATAACTGAAATTTGTTTGTCTTGCAATTATGATATAAATTAACTAAATAATATAATAAATAACTTAATCTTAAACACCTAGGTACCTTCGGTTCAAAACAGTTTTTATTATGAACTCTTTGTCCCAAGAGTTTGAATCAAAGAAAAGTACCTCGCAAAGTAGTACGCATTTAAGCATAGCACTTAATCCTATAGAAGATATTAAGGCTAAGAACCCATCGAGCGGTTATCACTCGCGCCGCCGCGGCGTAGGACCAGCGGTTTTATTTCAAAACTCAGGAGACCGGAGATCTGGCCGGTCGATTCTCTAAAAAAACGCAACGGACTAGCTCTAAAACTCGACTTAGCCGTACAAACGAACTTAGCCTCTATTTTGTTAGTAAGAAGGTTCATATTATTTATCGTTGACGAGCGAGTGCAGCGGCGAAGTGAGCGCGGTTTTGTTTACAGAATCGACAGGCTGTGCGGTTTCGCAGCTGCCGCGGTTGCTATTATCAAACTTGGCGCGCCGCTATCGCAAGACGGGCGGTTTCATTACAACTGTAGCAAAACGGGCGGCTACTTTTCCGCAACCCGCCGAGGCTGCGCGGTTACCGCGGCCCGCGCGATTCCACAAGTTGCCCGCCGGCGCCGTGTGACCCGCAAACAATCGCGCGCACCGCGGGCGTAAAACGCGTCATGAAATATGCTCTAATTTTTTTTACATATTTTAATCTACATTCTATAAAAGCACAAAAAGCATCTCGTTTTAGCATAATGGTCGACTGGTAGAGAATACCTCATGGCATTAAGTTCACCTTTGTGTGTTTTTTTTAAACCTGTGCAATAAAATTTAAATAAATTAAAAGCTGCGGGCCCGCAACCGCGGCGGGCGCGGGTAGAAACCGCTCCGTGAGTTCTGAGCCTAAGGATACATTTAGAAAAATACCTGACAATCATTATTCTAACCAAGCAAATGCAGCAGCAAGCAAACAGTCTAGTCCATCTTCTGACACTTGGGCCCTTTACGTCGTAACTTGTAAACCCCAATAGATTCAAACGTGAGATTGCATTTATTCTGCGACAGCGTCATACCAAATCTGCATTTTTGACGTCAAATCGTTGTTAATATTTTTACGGCGGTCGTAAGGGTTTGTTCGCACGTCATTTGTCGCGTGTATCTGATATTGTGTCAATTTAATAAACGATCTTTCAAGAGACTATTTAATGGTAAACGATAAACAAGAAATACAGGCGTAAAAATTATATGTCTAATGCGATTTAGGTCACACATCGTTCTAGGGGCAAACCAGAGAACTTTTACCTACAGTAGGTATCTAATCTAAGCAATGTTGTTTTTGCGTCAAAGTCTAACAGACAAGACAAAACATAGAGTAAAAGATACTGTTTAATGCTCTGGTTGGTCTAAGTACTGTTATATATAAATATTGGTTAGGATCCAGGGCGGTAACCACGAACTCTTAAAACAATCTCAAATCTGTCAAACATTATCAAATTTGTCAAATTTTGTTTGTGATGACGTACCAAAATTGACAGATTTGACAACTTTGAGATTGTTTTAAGAGCTCATTGTTTCCCCGCAGGTCATGGTCATAAATTATGCCTTTCGCAAGGTGGTTCAATTCCTGTGTGACAAATCAGAAAGCGAGGTTTCTTAAAGTCACCGTCTTGTGATAAGATATTCTCACCCGACCTTCTTAGCCGAGCACGCCAGACTAGGCGACCTTGGCGTCCTATCTCTAAGGTCCCGGATTCGATTTCCGTTCGAGTCCATGAAGAAAGTAAATTTTGTATATTGTTTCGAGCGTAATTGTTGTGGTCCCATCGTTCTTCTGATTTCTATGGCACAAGTGCTTTAGCTACTCACTTTAGGATCAGATGTTTCATATATTATGTTATTTAGATAAGTACTTACTTATATGAAGTGATTTAAAGTAATAGGAAATTGTCACATATATTATTTTATCGATTTTCAAATTGACATTTACACAAGCTGTTTGCTGGTTCTGCTTTTTTCAACGATAAAGTATTTTAAACCGTTTCCAATAACAGAGATCGATGATAAGGCAGGGGTTGATCTTTATCGAGTTGCGTCCTGCACACACCATTTACACCTAGTTACATTGAACTAGTGATGTCACTTTAAAGGCCGTTTCATTATCGATTAAATATGAGTACATCTCTTTTCTCGATAAGACTTATGCACTATTTATGTCTTGTATATTATTTTACCTTAGTTTAGTAATTTAAGTCTTAATGAAGTTTGTGGTCCAAAATATATTATTTACTAGCTTTGCCCGCAAGTTCGTTTGCGTGAACTGCATGCTGTTTGGTATATCACATATATCCCACAGGAACATTGAACCGGGATAAAAAGTTACCTAGTTCATAAACGTTAATCAAGATCTTATTCTTTATGTGTGCTAAATTTTATCCAAATCCGTTCAACCGTTTACGCGTGATTGAGTCACAAACATCCTCACAAACTTTCGCATTTATAATATTAGTTGGATTTTATCATTAATTACGAAGCGAAGTTTTTACTTTATTGCAAATACTTTTTTTATATTCGCCAGAAAGGTATTTACGTTATAATCCGTAAAAAAGGTTGCCATCCCAAGGGCTTTCTCTTGGGTAGCCCAAAAGGGGATACTATCAGAACTACTTTAAGAAATATTTCCTTTAAAATTAAGTTTGAACTCTGATTCAGGTTCAGGCAATCAGGGCCATAACCATGAACTCTTAAAACAATCTCAAAGTTGTCAAATCTGTCAATTTTGGTACGTCATTTCATACAAAATTTGACAGAAATGATACGCCCGTACAATCAATCAGCCGCTTGGCTAACTGACTGTACAGCCGATGTGCACTAGGTCCAATAAGTATTAACTTAATAAAATTCATTTTACTAATAAACTACAATTTAACATGTCTCAACTCTTAATATTCAACTGTCATCGGGAGAGGCCTATGCTCATCAGTGGACGTCCTGGCTGAAATGATGATGACGAACATAACTCTCTGTAGATGTAGATATAATTTAGCTAAAAGATTGAGAAACTAGAGCCTGTTTACAAAATCCTCCCTGACCGCAATATTTCGGCTATATTAAACTGTGAATGATCATCCGAATTTTTCGCTCAATTACATCTTTTGCCTCCATAATTTCGGGAAGATATTTTCCCCTAAATCCCAAGAGAAAAGAAAAATAACTAAATATCGTGTATTAGAGAGATTGTTACTTAAGTAAAATGTGGGTAAGGAAAAAGTGTACAAGGTAAACAAGGTGAGGTAACCTACATTTAATATGACGACCTCCGTGGCCGAGAGGCGAGCATGCCGGACTTTAAATGGCGCCGCCATCTCTGAGGTTCCGGGTTCGATCCCCGGTCGGGTCAATGTAGAAAACGAACTTTTCTATATTGACTCGGGTCTGGGTGTTGTGGTACCGTCGTTGTTTCTGATTTCTATAACACAAGTGCTTTAGCTACTTACCTTAGGATCAGAGCAATGTATGTGATGTTGTCCAATATTTATTATTTATAATTATTATTATATGAATGGTAAACTAAAAAAATATGCTTGGTTATGATTACATATAGAGCAAAGTACACTGCTCTAGTTAATCCTTTGCCTGCCACGAACCTACACTTAATAGAAAATGTATTGCTTAAACCTATAGTATTCGCAAAAAATATTGCTATAACAACTTCAATCGCCATCCCTATGGTTGTCGATTACATTTTAGGCGTCCCATCAAGGTGAAGTTAATTCTTAGAAGGAAGTAAAATGATATAATTAAATATTAACATATTTCAGTATGACACCTATTAAAATGGTAATTCTTACTTTCGTGCAATTCAAAATTAATTGTTCAGATTGCGGAATTAATGCCAAGAAGCATTCACTACCATACAAATAATAGCCCAACAGAAAAGGAAAGGCAGTGTAATTGTTCCGGGTTCAATCCCCGGTCGGGTCAATGTAGAAAACGAAGTTTTCTATATTGTCTCGGGTCCGGGTGTTGTGGTACCGTCGTTGTTTCTGATTTCTTTAACACAAGTGCTTTAGCTTACCTTAGGATCAGAGCAATGTATGTGATGTTGGCCAATATTTATTTATTTATTTTATTACACTTTGGTAACGCTGTATAGTTTCTTTCTAAATAACTAAAATAAAAAGTCATTAATAAGAGGAATTAGTTCAGACATCATAAATGAATAGAATGAAACTAGATACCTATTCTTCGTTTTCCATTATGTTGTTTTCCTATGAGCAATAAACTTATCTTCTGCTTATTTGCCAGTCAAAAATTCGTAACTAAAACAAAATTAAAAAAGCCAAAAAAAATAACTACGTAACTTTCTACAGCATGCTTTTAACGTTATTGCCTGAGAAGAAAATAGAGAAAAAAGCGAGCGAAGCCGGGAACGTGGCCATAATTCAATTCTAATTAGCGACACATTTGTGGCAGCGTAGTTTTTAATTTGCCCACTTGCATTTAGCTAACAATACAAATGGGAAAAGTTAGGGCTATCTACTCGAAAAACAGCCTTTTTGGCCTTACTAGAAAAAAGATAAACTAGGTTTAATTTAAACCATGTCTAAAGAAAGGCCAACTTAGAACTAATTTGAAATGGTGATACGTCAGACGTTCGAGACATATTATTAACCAACATTTTTAATCGGTTGAATAATCTTTAGACAGTGTTTAAACCCAGTCAATTTTTTTTTGTAGCAAGGCCGTAAGTTTTTTAACACTTGTGAGATATAGAGAGATTTTTACTAGAAGCAACTAATAAACGACAAAATGAAAAAATACAATCACCCGCGTATGAAGCTTAAAAACACAAAAATTTCGTATTTTTTAAATGTCATGGCTGTCTACTAGAAAAACAGTTTTGGCCTTACTAGAAAAAAGATAAACTAGGTTTTATTTAAACCATGTCTAAAGAAAGGCCAACTAAGAACTAATTTGAAATGGTGATACATCAGACGTTCGAGACATATTATTAACCAACATTTTTAATCGGTTGAATAATCTTTAGACAGTGATTAAACCTAGTCTATCTTTTTTGAAGCAAGGCCATAAGTTTTTTAACACTTGTGAGATATAGAGAGATTTTTACTAGACGCAGACTAATTAACGACAAAATAAAAAAACACAATCACCCGCGTATGAAGCTTAAAAACACAAAAATATAAAAACGAAATAAAAGTTCGTATTTTTTAAATGTCATGTCGCACCGTCCTCTAAACTCTTTTGTATGCCTAACGACAGAGAATATCTCATGACATTAAGTTCACCTTTGCTAATACTGCTGTGCTAAGTGCAAGGACCGAATTTGAGTCTAAGTGCGGAAAAGGGAGTCCACTCTCATACTCAAGTGCAATGAGATTTTATTGAATAATGCTCAAGGAATAATAAGACATACAGCCAAATAATATTTGACAGATAAAAATAATGACAGGTCAAAACGTCAGATAAGAACAACTTTCACAAGTTGCCAACCCTAACAAAACTACAGGGTTACATAATGCCCTTTTGTGTGGACTTAATCTAGAATTTTAATTTCTCTCGGCGAATGTACACAAAATTCGTACGACACAAATTGTTTTTCTAACAAAAGTGGACGAATTGTTTGCGCTTACTCAACAAGTTTAACTTTATTTACTTGCACGGATAATAATCAACAATAGCGTTTATATAAGGTCCGATTTTATTAGTGTTCATCCTGTTAACCTGTGACTGTATAGGTGAAAAGCAATCGTAAAAACCAATTTTCAAATGTGTCCCATAAAAACTAAAAAAGTTAAAAATCAACAACATTGACTTCATATTGCATAAACTCGTCCTATCTTTGCTACGTTTAACCATCTGATTATCCGTCTTATTCCTTCCCCTTGTACAGAGCGAGAAAGAGTTGAAGATAGGACGAGTTTATGCAATATGAAGTCGATGTTGATATTTTGTAATTTATTTTTAACTTTTTTAGTTTTTATGATAGACATTTGAAAGTTGGTTTTTACGATTGCTTTTCATCTATATAGTCACAGGTTAACAGGATGAACACTAATAAAATCGGACCTTATATAACAAAATTCAATTCATTACATGAAAATGGCTGACAAAGGTGTCGACTGCTTGAATACAAAAACTTTAAATACATTTTTAGAGCAAATACACCAATCGACTCGTCTGAAACTAAGCAAGCTTTTACTATGGCGACTGAATATATCGGATAATTGCCGGAATTAGGATGTTGACACAATTCTTAAATAGGTAAATTCTTATTTTAATTGATTAAATTTAACACCCTTTTTTAGGCCTAATAACCCGGTGCATTTACGTTTATTAAAAAAATCTGTGTTTAGATTGCATCGAAATCAATAAAAAGTTAGATTTAGGTGAACGGTGACGTCATAGTTCTCTATTGTCATACTAAAGGGAGAGATCCGTTTTTACAACTCAATGTCATTTGATTGGTAGTTATAGCGGCAACGGAAATACATCATCTGTGAAAATTTCAACTATCTAACTATCACGGATCATGAGATACAGCCTGGTGACAGACGGACGGACGGTGGAGTCTTAGTAATGGTGTCCCGTTTTACCCTCTGGGTACGGAACCCTAAAAATATGCGCCAAACAACACACCAATTGTCATGGTCTCTAATTAAGCAATGAAGATATTAACACTTATTTTCTCTTTTTAGTTTATTTTTGAACTCCGTTTATAGTTTTTTTACAAAACTTTAATTTATAAATAGGCTTGAAGCGGGAACCAAACGGACGTCCAGGCGCGCCACTACGCAACCGCGGTCGTCGTTATAGCCGGCATTAAGTTTAATATCGCTTACATTAACAGCAACAAGTGTGCCGAAGTGTTATTAACCAGTTAACGGCCTAACGGCTGCTCTTTACTGCTAATAGACCTGAGTTTTACAGCTCATTTCGCTTTTTCAGTAATAACGATATTTGTCGATAATGTTTAGGCGCATTTTATGAGTATGGTGACTTTTAAAGTTTGTGCCTGTGTAAGGATATACATATATTGTACAAAAATACATAAACAAAAAATAAATGATACTCATTCTGAATCATTGTAACATTGATTCAGAATCACCATTTCAGCCACAGGACGTCCACTGCTGAACATAGGCCTCCCCCAGTGACTTCTGTCATCGGAGGGGTTTTTGCCATACTCGCCACGCTTGGCAGGCGGGTTGGCGAACGCAGTTTTTTATTATTTCGCACGCAGACGCTGCTCCCCATCTCGTGCTACAGGATTTAGTCGCCTCTTACGACACGCGTCCTGTTGGCGGTGGGGAAGTGTATTCTTTACGGCCGTCCCCACACGGCACTAAATGTAAGATTCAGAATCATACATTTCCTTTGAGGAATAGGGGTACATGACATGCAAAACCACAATAATACAATATATACCTAATTAAATTAAATTGAGTTCAAAATACAGTTTTTATTTTATTTAGTCGGACGAATTGTTAAATAAACCCTGTATTTCTTTTACACATCTTACCCATAATACTCTGAATTGTAATGTTTAGGTACTGGAGACGTATTTTTGAATCATGCGAATTCCAATTCGAATACGAATTGGCAAGATTCGCATGCGAATGACTAAAATCGCTATTTTTGAAAATTCATTCTGTGAATTCTGCAACGAGTGGTCCGATGACAAGTAAACATATATTATGGTTCACAGATTAATTTTTTTTTTTTCGTTCCGTTCCATGCGATTCATTGCCGGTTTTATGATCAATAAGTTTTTGCATTCCGGTTTTAAATATTTTCTGCGTGAAACGAAAATAATTAAAGAATTTTACCATAATAGCAACACAGAATTCGAGTGATTTAAAAATGCGTAAAATCGGGAGTGATAGAAATAGAATTCGCACACGAATCGTATTCGTGTTCGAATTCAAGATTCATTTTGAATGCTTCAAAAATACGTCTCCTGATGTGTTGCTGGTGAATCTGGTCCAATAAATAAATAAATTATGATGATCTTTAGAGTGAAAATGCTAACGAAAGACTTAGTTATTTATATGTTCGTTAAAAAACGATTATGATTGTTTCTTTGCATTTTATTTTATTGTCACGATGAATAATAATGGATTTTGAAAAATATGTTATTTTTAACGAGACTTGATTCATAATGCCCCTGAAAAGGCTTTTACATATTCCTTATACTTGTAAAAATTTCTAAGCCAATTATTCCATCCTCATCATCATCATCACCAGCCTATATCAGTCCACTGCTGGACACTGGCCTCTCCAAAAGGAGGATTTTGCCATAATCGCCACGCTTGGCAGGCGGGTTGGCGATCGCAGTTTGGCCAATGGTGGAGAGGAGACGCTGCTGCCCGTCTTCTTGTGGCGGTTCTCCTGTAGTCGCCTCTTACGACACCCATAGGAAGAGAAGGGGTTGGTGTTAGTCTTTTAACGTGCCGGCACCACACGACACACACACACACACACACACAATTATTCCATATTATGATAGTAATAGTAATTTATTTACTATACGAGTATACGCACTTATCCAAGCACATAAATATTTTACTTAATAATCCTATCGCTACATTTGTCAAGGCTGATCACAGCGATCTTATCCTGTTTCTATGTTAGAACTATTTACCTGTGTATCACAAATAAATGACTTAAATTTGAAGTCATATACGTGCTAAAACACAGCTTTGTCCTATCACAAGTCGGGACTTCATATCAGCTGGTGATGAGAAGAAACGGTTCAGCAAACTCAGTCACTTTTTTCACCAAATAGTAAATTTTATTATATTTGCAGTATAATCACGACCACTAATGATGTTAACTTGTAAAATAGGATATTTACTCTGATATACATTTTCAATCCAATTAGGAAACATATTATCATACAAAACACTACACAACTTGACAGTACAATTTCAATGTAAAGTTTCAAACAATGATTCTATTCAACAAAATGACTTTCACACGTTTCAATTGAACATTTGAACTTTACAAACAATATTATTTCCAACTATTGGTATTTATTTTGTTTGCGAGTCTCATTTTGTTATTAACTTCTGTTTGTAACGTGTTCATTGAAATTTAATTCCAGCCAGTTTTAACCATGATTTTATAGAAAATTTAGGTTGGGTTGCACCATCTTACTTTAACCTTTAAGCTCCCCGCGCACACATGTGTGCGCGACGCGAGCCTAAAGGCTAAGTACTTGATTTATCAATTGTTATCTTATTTTCCGAGCATACAGAGGCTGGGTTGCACCATTTTACTTTAACAAACGTCAAAAGTCTGTCA
This sequence comes from Anania fuscalis, assembly GCA_950371115.1. Taxonomy (NCBI): domain Eukaryota; kingdom Metazoa; phylum Arthropoda; class Insecta; order Lepidoptera; family Crambidae; genus Anania; species Anania fuscalis. Next base: position 13,505,853 of record OX493344.1, read on the forward strand.
AACTACGTCATGCTCCCCGGCGGACCTACTTTTGATTTAACTAGTATAAGTTACTAAAATAATTCTATGAAATGTCTATAAAATTCTAGTCCTATTTTTAAAAAATCTATGTCTCAGGTTTCGCCGTATTTTGTAATTGAAAGTGGTTGCGCTGCAGAGTATCCTTCCAGCGGAACCATCACGATATATGTATTACTATGCATAGTATAATCAAATATATGGTATCAAATAATTCTATGACAATTCTTTATTGAATTACGACCTCCAAATCCTCACTAGAATTTAAATGGACAGTCAAAGCGGTGTCTCAAATTTTCTCTTCGAAATAGTTGCTAAACGCCTAGAGTAAAGTTCTTAGCAACATTACCATTAACATATCTTTCTTCAGAGGTAAAACTTATTAGCACACAAATAATTATAAGTATTTGTTGTGTTATATTATTATTGTAGGATATTAATAGTATACCTAGTTATATTACATTTTCATGTTACGACTAAATATGCTAATAAGTTTTACCTCTGAAGAAAGATATGTTAATGGTAATGTTGCTAAGAACTTTACTCTAGGCGTATAGCAACTATTTCGAAGAGAAAATTTAAGACACCGCTCTGACTGTCCATTTAAATTCTAGTGAGGATTTGGGGGTCATAATTCAATAAAGAATTGTTATAGAATTATTTGATACCATATATTTCAAAGTCAAAGTCAAAGTCATTTATTTTTGCAAATTGGCCATCAATGGCACTTTTACATGTCCCAATTTTTTTTTCCTACCACCGCTTCGGGACTACATATCGGCTGGTGATGAGAAGAAACGGCGCAAGAAACTCAGTCACCTTTGTCAGCCTGATTTTATTACAGGAAATACAATTACAAGATAGTGTAAGTGCGAGCTAGGCAGGTTATTAAGTCCATGCACTCTTGTCGTTCAAGTAATCTTCAACTTTGTAATATCCTTTTTCCATAAGGATTTTTTTAATGTGGTTTTTGAACTTATAAACAGGCAAGTCAACAAGAGTTTGTGGTACTTTATTAAATATTTTTATACATTTCCCCAAAAATGAATTACCTACTTTCTTTAATCTGAAGCTCGGAACGGCAAGTTTATTTTTATTTCTAGTATTATAATGATGTGAATCACATTTAAGGCTAAACGAACTAATGTTTTTTCTAACATACATAATATTATCAAAAATGTATTGTGACGCTACTGTTAATATTTTAATATCTTTAAAGACCTCCCTCAGAGAGTCGCGAGGCCCAAGACAATATATTGCACGTACAGCTCTTTTCTGCAACACGAAGATTGATTCGATGTCAGCAGCTGAGCCCCATAGCAATAGACCATACGACAATAAACTATGAAAATAACTAAAATATACTAGTCTTGCCGTTTCGACATCAGTTAAAAGCCTTATTTTCCTCACAGCATAAGCCGCTGAACTGAGCCTTCCTGACAAGGCAATTATATGGGGACCCCATTGCAGTCGGGAGTCTATAGTAATTCCCAAAAAGGTTGTTGAATCGACTGCGTCTATGTGATCGTCTGACATATTAATATGCGTACTGACCTGCCTCACATTGGGCATAGTGAATTTGATGAGCTTGGTTTTTTTTGCATTAAGTAAAAGATTGTTAGCAGTAAACCATCGTAGTACTTGAGAGAGAGCATTATTTACATCGTCAAAGGTTGCTTCACCTCTGTCAGTTTTAAAAATCAATGACGTATCATCTGCAAACAATACTATCTCACACAGATCTTTAGTAAAGTAAGGAAGGTCATTTATATATATCAGGAATAATAAAGGTCCCAATATAGAGCCCTGGGGCACACCCATGCGTAATGGAGCCCCGGATGAGTCAGTTCCATTGACATTAACTGTTTGCGTTCTATCTGTGAGGTATGACTCTAACAATTTTCCTGACTCATTTGAGACACCATAATGCCGTAATTTCATTAATAACGTTTTGTGATCTACACAATCGAAAGCCTTAGACAAATCGCAAAAAACCCCTAAAGCATCCTGCTTACTTTCAAATGCTTTGAATTTTTGATTATACTATGCATAGTAATACATATATCGTGATGGTTCCGCTGGAAGGATACTCTGCAGCGCAACCACTTTCAATCACAAAATACGGCGAAACCTGAGACGTAGATTTTTTAAAAATAGGACTAGAATTTTGTAGACATTTCATAGAATTATTTTAGTAACTTATACTAGTTAAATCAAAAGTAGGTCCGCCGGGGAGCATGACGTGTCAAACTCCATACAAAAACACCGGTTATAGTTATCTATACTAATATTATAAAGAGGAAAGATTTGTATCTATTTTTGTATGTTTGTAATGAATAGGCTCAAAAAGTACTGGGCCGATTTAAAAAAATCTTACACCAATAGAATGCTACATTCTTCCAATTTGACATAGGCTACATTTCATTTTGAAAAAAAATAGGGATCCTTGGTAAAATTTGAACAATGTAACCGAAGGTGTAGAAAAATGAGTCTTAAAATGTCTTTTGTCGAATGCGCTGCCGAAACTATTAGCGATAATTGTCTACCCCGTGCGAAGACGGGACGGGCTGCTAGTGGTTAAATAAAGTTATGCAACCCAGCCTAACTTTAACAAACGTCAAAAGTCTGTCAAACTCCATACAGAAAAACCGGTATAGTACCTATAAAGTTGGCGCAATGCAACCCAACCATAGTGTACGAGTATATTTACTTTCGTTTCTCAGTAAGATCAATTTAGGAGTAGGTTTTGATGACCTCCGCAGCCGAAAAGCAAGTACACCGGATTTAGCATCGCCATCTCCAAGGGTCAACACTAGCATCTTTCGAGCGTCGGACAGGTCAATATGGAAAACGAAATTACCTTGATTCGGGTCTGCTGGGTGGCTTGATTCGGGTCTGGGTGGTGTGGTACCGTAATTATTTCAAATCAGGAGACGTTTTTTCGAATAATGCGAATTCTAATATATGAAAGTGCAAGATTCGCATGCGAATGACTTAAAAATCCCCATTTTTGAAAATTTATTTCGTGAATTCTGCAACGAGTGGTTCGACCCACTCGTATTTCGATTCTACTAGTAGAAAGTTCGGAAGTATGACATTGACAGGTAAACATATGGTTTACAGATTAATTTTTTTTTTCGTTCCCTTCTATGCGATACATTGCCGGTTTTTAAAATCAATAAGTTTTTGCTTTCCGGTTTTTAATATTTTCTGCGTGTAACGAAAATAATTACAAGAATTTTACTATAATAGCAACACTTAATTCGAGTGATTCGTGTTCGAATTCAAGATTCATTTCGAATGCTTCAAAAATACGTCTCCAACGCTATATCCAATATTAGCCAGGTATATCCAATATTTATTTAAAAACAGATAGAAATACAGAGTTTGCTGACAAGTGTTTCCAGATTCCAGACAGATTTTTCGCAATACCTTTATACAGGTTGTACAAGAGAATGGGACACTCCTTAAAACCACGTGATCAGCAGGGCATATACAACAACTTTTCCTATGGGAGCAACATCGAAATCGTGATTTTATTTTCAGATGCTCCATACATTATCATCAAGGTATGCGAGTAAGTTTGTATGGGGAAGCTGAAAAAAAAATCGATTTCGATGTTGCTCCCATAGAAAAAGCTGTTGTATATGACCACCTGATCACGTGGTTTTAAGGAGTGTCCTATTCTCTTGTACACCCTGCATATATGTCGTGGCCCGATTTTAAAATTAAACACTTCATGATGTGGCCGGCCATTTCATAAAATGGTCGTATTTCATAAAACGGCAAAACAAAACTGGCGATATCGTTTAAACGTCAACATTTGATAATAATTATGTAAATTAACATTTGGCCTTATCATTAAAATAGGCATACGTTTACAAGCTACTGGAATTTGTTGAATATTATTTTTCTCAATAGATAAGTAAAACATTATAAATATTTATAATTTTTAAAGAAAACTAATAAAAAAAGGTTTAAATAACCTAACTAACCTCCCAAATTACGTGTCAAACTCCACGACTTTTGACGTTGAGCCTCTTTTTCGAGTGACTTTCATAAAAATCACCTAGCTTAATGTCTTAACGATAATTCACTGCAATTAATCTTCTATCTACACTTATAGTTCACTTTCACAATTCACAAGAACAGAATAATTGACGGATTGTATAAGCCGCCGTATTACAAACCAACTAGCTGTTTTACAAAACCGAGGCGTTTTTCCATACGGCGCGGCGGATTGACGTTTTGTAAAACTGTTAGTTGGTTTGTAATACGGCGAATTATGCAATCCGACTGCGACATTCAGGTGTCTGGGTTTCGACCGGTGATAATTTATTTTAACGCTCAACATCGGTGCAATTCGAGTAACGATCAGCAACACTATTGTCCACATCTAGGCTCATACTACTTTGTACCTAAGTACTACTAGAAAACTACTTAGGGGTCATAAATAAGACAAATTACTTTGTTAATTCAAAATTATAACATGAATAACCAACTGTGACTCAAACTACTCGATTGATAAACTATTTGAATCATATACATTTGTGTTAACATCGAAAACCAATTAGTGTACGATCAAACAGATAAGAGTATCTAAACTTATCATCGACACCCACGGGAAAAACTAATAGTATTCCCGTTTGCAAAATATTTGCTATCATTCTCTGTTAATTTATAACTATAGTAAAAATAAATATAATGATGACGATGTTGACGATGAGGGGTAAATATCTTTTTAATACAGGTTGAAATTTAACCAGTTGTATTTTAAAGGACTGGCTATACTTAATATAATATGTGCTCTCTGGCGTTCTTTGGGAGGCTTACGTCCATCAGGACCAGCACGCGCAACGCGATAAAATTGGCATTGTCGTGGCATTTTATCGACTTTGACGTAAATATGTCGTTTTGTCATCGACGCTTACAAAGAAAAAACCAAAATATCATGGCAATGCCTTGTTATAACGTAAAAATAAATGGCTATGATCAACGGGAGACCCTAAAAATATTAAGTAAAAGGATTCGAGACGTCTGTGATCCGTTAGGTTAGGGAAAATGACAAAATTATCTTCGAAGACAAAATAATTTGTCGTGTTTATCGATAAAATAACCGATGCGCGCATGCTAGCCCTGCAGCGGTGGACTGCAATAGGCTGAATAGATGGATAGATTGGCGGTTTAAAACAATGCCGATTTTTTTAAAATCCGATTTTAGTTAAATTGAATTGAGTCCTGGGTGTGTTGTAACAATTCGTTGTCTAAAGCCTAGTGGGAAACCAGGATTTTAAGCCATAATAAGTCTATTCCCAAAAAAATAGGTATAGGTATGTACATTATGTCGGGAACATGATAAATTAATTTAGTACTGATTGCCTAAGACTTCTAAGAGAAACATGAACTACTCTTGTCGTTAATAACTTAGTTAATAATATTAATGCTTTTATTATCTACTTCATAACCATTAGCTAGTAATACGTGCTAATAACGAACATGTAGGTAAACATTCAACCTACATATTTACGATATTACTTAAGTAAGATAAAAAAACTAATCTCACCCTTAGTTCTGAGAAAAAAAATCTAATTATCGGGAAAAAGCTGAGAGTAGCCATACATTTTAATAAACAACATTGCACATAGCAAAAAGACAGTCTCGACCCAACACGTATCGAATGGGAAAAAAAAGCTATTCAAAAGTAGTATTTCAATAAAACTTTGTGAAATACCAACTCTGTCTACAAGCCGCGATTGAATTTTAAATGTGTTCTCAGACCGTGTCACCCTGTATAAGTTGAGCTGCAGCTACGAGATATTGAACCTTAAGCAGCGGTAATAAGGTCTAACGGTAGGAGCAAGGCTTTCCTTACATGCAGGGTGAAATCTCGCGGAATCTTGACAAACAACAAACGTGGAAATATGTTTTTAAAAGGAAATAAAATGGCGAATTACGGATATGCAACCGCGTATGGTTTTGTTTATTTTTGCGGAATGATTTGATTTTTGACGTCATCGTAGCCGTGAGGCAAGCACGCCGGACTATATTTTATGGCGTCGCCATCTCTGAGGTTCCGGGTTCGATCCCCGGTCGGATCAATGTAAAAAACGAAGTTTTTTATATTGTCTCGGGTCTGTGTGTTGTGGTACCGTCGTTGTTTCTGATTTCTGTAACACAAGTGCTTTAGCTACTTACCTTAGGATCAGAGCAATGTGTACCTATGTGATGTTGTCCAATATTTATTTATTTTCAAATCTATGAATGCTCGACACGAGTCAAACAATATTTCTGTCCATTATGAGCTAAGCTCTGACTAAAGCGACTACCGGCTTAGTTTTTTGCACATTTGACAATACGCAAGAGCGAGACGTACCATATGGCGACAATCGTCTGGTGTAGTAGATCGCGCTCCGGACTATAATGCCTGGCGGTTGCGGGTTCGATGCCCGCAAGGGGCAAATGTTTGTGTGATGAACACGAGTATTTGAACCTAAGTCGTGGATGTTTATAAACGTATTTAAGTATGTTTATCCGCTATTATTCTACATAATATGAGTCACCATAATACAAGCTTTGCTTAGTTTGGGGCTAGATAATTGGTGTGATTGTGGAAATTATTTATTTATTTATATATTACGAGCAGGCTAGTTGGGCAGGTGTGGACGGATTAGACAAAATAAAGCTTAATGTTTTGTGTTTTCTTCAAATCAGAAACAACGACGGTACCACAACACCCACACCTGAGACAATATAGAAGATTTTGTTTTCTACATTGACCCGACCGGGGATTGAGCCCGGAACCGCAGAGATGCAGACACCATATATTCCGTCATGCTCGCTTCTCGGCTACAGAGGTTGGCAAACATTACGTCATAAATCTTGTGTTTTGTGCCTGAACAGACACAGACAGACAGTCGTCAGAAAAGAAACGGACGCTGAGATAAGAAATGTCAAAATTAATTGGACATTTTTATTCTTGTGAATTTAAACTTATATATTATTCCAAATAACAAAAACAGCTGAGTGCTTTTATCTGACACCTGCTTATTTTGTAAATTGTTGAATGCTAAGCTTAAAAGAGTCCCGTCACTGAATAAGCCCCATTAGCGGTCAAGCATGATCTCATCGCAGTTAAAATTGCTTATTTCCTAGAAAAGGATATCTTTTAATTCCCACTTACCTTTTATAGAACTGAAATACCATTTTGCTTATTAAATATGTGGGATTTAGTTGTAGGTGAAAAAGGTAGGTTAAACGGGTTCTCGAGTGGAGACCACGCCTTGGCAAACGTAGTGTAGGACGTATTGAGGTATAATGTACTAGCGTACTAGAGAACACATCTCGAACTAAATGTTTCAGCCAAGCATTGTAGTATTGAACAATCAAGAAGCAGTTTTGACAACTTCAATTATTAACACTGACTCAAGCTTTGTAGTCCACTGGACTACAATTCTTGGCTGACAAATTTAGTTCGAGATGTGTTCTCTAGTACGCTAGTACATTATACCTCAATGGTAGGACGCCACCCAGCCCGATGGACGCGAGTATGCCGAACTTGGCGTCGCCATCTCTGAGGTCCCGGGTTCGATTCCCAATCAGCCGATCGGGATGTAATGTAGAAAACGAACTATTCTATATTGTCTCGGGTCTGGTTGTTGTGGTACCGTCGTTGTTTCTGATTTCTGTGACACAAGTGACTCGGCTACATACCTCAGTATCAGATTCAGATTCAGATTCAGATTTATTTATTGCCAGTCACAAGTTGTATCAGAGCAATGCATGTGATGTTATTGCCAAATATGTATTTATTCATTTATCTTTGGTGGTAAATAAATATGCACCAGGCAACACCTTTTGTCATATATGGCTATAGCCTAGAAGAAAGCAGTTAAAATCGTTGTGTTACATGATACCTACCATACAAAATTTAAATTGCAAACTGCTTTCATACCTAGAAGACAATGATCTTCTCAGTGATCGTCAATATGGCTTCCGCCGGGGACGTTCAACTGGGGATCTTCTAGTGTATGTAACGCATTGCTGGGGCGAAGCCATCGAAAACCACGGCGAAGCAATCGCAGTGTCGCTGGATATTTCGAAGGCTTTCGACAGGGTTTGGCATGCGAGTCTGCAGAGCAAGCTTTCAGCGTACGGTATCCCCACTGGCTTCTGTAGCTGGGTGGCTGACTTCCTGAGAGAACGGTCGATCCGAGTAGTCATTGACGGCTGCTCCTCTGACCTCAAGGCCATTGACGCCGGAGTTCCTCAGGGGTCTGTGCTCTCTGCGACTCTTTTCCTCTGCACATTAATGACCTGCTATCTTCAGGTATTGTTGGGTACGCAGATGACAGTACTGTCACGGAGAAGTATCTGTCTAGTGCAGGAGCCAGTGGAGTTGAGGTCCAAAGACTGAGAGAGGCCATGGTTGAGCGTACGAGCCTGACGTGAAGTAATATCTCCCAGTGGGGCGATGACAATCTCGTCAGCTTCAATGCCTCTAAGACGCAGGCGTGTCTTTTCTCTACAAAAAGGAGTCCTTTCACCCTTTCTCCTACTTTCCGAGGTGCATCTGTTCCAGTGACCGACACTCTACAACTTCTTGGCATGGAGTTGTCCTCTGACCTCAACTTTGGCACCACCATCGAGTCTAAGGCTCAAATTGCAGCTAGAAAGTTGGGCGTCCTGAATAAAGTCAAGCGGTACTTCACGCCTGGACAGCTTTTAACTCTTTACAAAGCCCAAGTCCGATCTTGCATGGAGTACTGCAGCCACCTTTGGGACGGCTCGGCGAAATACCAACTTGCTGCACTAGACTCGGTGTAACGCAGAGCCAAGAGAATAATAGGCGATAAAAAACTGGTGGCGTCCAAGCTGCACAGCCTGGTTCACCGCCGCAAAGTTGCTTGCCTATCGGTCTTCTACAGATTGTACTTCGGAGAGTGTGCTCATGAGCTGCATGAGCTCATACCACCGTCACCTTTCTTCCATCGGACATCCAGACGCACGGCCGGCTACCATCCGTTCTTAGTTGATATACCCATAATCCGCACTAAGCGCTTCTCATCATCTTTTATAATGCGCACAGCTAAAGATTGGAATTCCCTGCCTGCGTCTGTATTTCCGAGTGCATCCGAGAGTCAGGTTATATACCTGACTCTCTTTAAGTCCAGAGTGAATAGGCATCTTCTGGGCAAGCTTGCTCCATCGTAGATCCCATCTATGCTCTAGAGCAAGATTGGGGTCAAGAGTAAGCCCATCTCAAGTAAAAAAAAAAAAAAAATATTTTGCTACCATACAAAATATTCTCGAAGCACAACAAGACTCGAAAAGACTGTACAAAAGAATGGGACACTCCTTAAAACCACGTGATCAGCTGGTCATGTACAACAACTTTTCCTATGGGAGCATCATCGAAATCGTGATGTTATTTTCAGATGCTCCATACATTATCATCTAGGTATGCGAGTAACTTTGTATGGAGAAGCTGAAAAAAAAATGTATGATTTCGATGTTACTGCCAAACAAAAAGATATAATAAATGCGTCAGTATGTAAGTATGGATGTTTGTTACTTTTTCACGCAAAAACTACTGAATGAATTTATATAAAATTTTGCACACATTTTTGTTTATTTATTTAATAATAAATAAAATTAATATAATATGAGTTTTTAAGGCACTTTTAAATATGAAAAACAAAACCTTAAGTATTTCCTGTTGTCTCACAATCATGAAATTTGGCAAGACGCAATTTTTTATCTACTAAATCGTAAATTTGTAATTACATCACTTTTTTTTAACAAACTCGGTTAAATGTTCTTTACCTATGGACGAACTAGTTACATTAGTTTGTACGGAACCCTCGTTCGCAAGTCCAACTCGCACTTGGCCGATTTTTATTTGCAGAGGTCTTTGCCTAAGTTTAAGTTTGTCTTGGGCTATGGCTATAGAATTTATGAAATTTGCTCAGCTGACTTCGTCGGTTCATCTGAATTTAATATGCATGTAGTTCTGAACTCTGGTTTTGTCCAGTTAGAACTGGTTCTGTTGTCAGCTTTAATATAGTGAAATCTGTCTTGGAATCTAATCATAGTTTATAGTTGATTAAATAATTTAATTAAACGAAAGAAACTTTATTAAATTACGATACTTGCAAGTTCTTTTTTTACTAACCTATGGAACAAATTAAATAAAAAACCGGCCAAGTGCGAGTCGGACTCGTGCACGAAGGGTTCCGCACCATTATCTATCAAAACGAGCACAAAAATCACGTTTGTTGTATGGGAGCCCCCTATTTTTTTTTTTATTCTGGTTTTTAGTATTTTTTGTTATAGTGGCAACAGAACTACGTCATCTGTGAAAATTTAAACTGTCTAGCTACCACGGTTCATAAGATACAGCTTGGTGACAGACGGACAGCGGAGCCTCAGTAATAGGGTCCCGTTTTACCCTTTGAGAACGGAACCCTAAAAATTGTATAATTACGTCCAATGACGTCAATTTCCACAGAACAAATAGAACCAACCCAAAAATTAATTTAATCAATACACAAGTCTACCTGTACTAATAATTATTTCGATGCTATCTTTAGAATATTATTATCCATAATGCCCTGTTTACACGATTTTTTATGTGCCAGCTTAGTAACTCACTGTAGTGCTGTCTTATAATTATACCAAGTCGTGTGGATGTCGCAGCCAACTAGCTTAATTAACTGGATTGTACCTATTTGTAATTTTTATTGTAAATTATAAATGTTTGTATTGAATATAATTGGATTGATTTTTCAATGTTTTTTGAATGCAATTTATATTTAATAAATTATTTTATGTTCAAATATTTTAATTTCATTATTTGTAACTATGTGTGATCATCACCTCATTATGTGTCTCAGTAACCCGAAATAAATGAATTTTATTTTATTTTAATTTGCTGTTTAATTTGCTAATTTTGGTCTTGAAATATTCGTGGAAGACCAGGGAAAGTTTAAACGGTGTGGTAATACGGAAAAATTGCGAGAAACATAGCATAATCATTCACTTGTTTTCATCCTTTAACACAAAAACACGACCGTTTTCAGTTGTTTTAAATTGTCATACGTTTGACACAGGTAGATGAAAATTTTATTTATTAGATTAATACGTCCGAAGGAACAAAACTCTTTCGTAGTAGGTAGGCTTTTAGGCCATCATACTAAAGTGTAAACTAACCGTAACTTAAGAGGTAATATTAAGCAAACCTGCTTGAAAAATACCTATTTCTAAGCCACTGTACGAGTAGGCACTGTAATTATAAGATCATTATCAAAACAATCCAGTTTCTATTCTTAAGCAAAGTTTGGGGGTTACTGACACTGCGGGTTAACCATGAACTCCTAAAACAATGTCAAATCTGTCAATTTCGTACGTCATTACGTACGCAATTTGACAAGATTTGTCAGATTTGAGATTGTTTTAACAGTTCATGGTTACCCCCCTGTTTTAAAACAACAGCTGGTGTCGGCAAATCTATAATTATAACCTCGGCCTCATGTCAAGAATGCGTGTAGATAGTCTTATTATATTCTCTCATGTAGATCCAAAACCTTAATCTCATGTCAATACATAAGAAAATAATTTTATGGTTTCATGTTTCATATGTACCTACTCTATGATTAACCACTAGTTATATTGTTTTCTTGGTTTACCTTACTCAAATTCTGACAAGTATTATACGGCATGTGGCCGCAACCTTCCTAAAAATATCAGCCACATTGATTTGATAAGTTTTAGTACTTAATTTCACGAATAAAAACCATTTTTAACCGACTTCAAAAGGATGTTCATAATTCGTCAGATCATTATTTTGTTCTTAATTTATTTTATGCATGTTCAGTGATCATTAATTTCATAGCTGACCGAATGTCTTTGATTCTCTTTTATATTGAAAGAGAATAAATTCTTTAGGAGTGATCCCGTAGAAATTGATATTGAGCATTTAACTTGTTTGCAGTCTTTGATTCATCTTCATAAGGATTTGTAACAGTGGAAAAGCAATTTCCGAAATTGAATTAGTATCATTTTTAATGCTGATTTATCTTTTTAGGGTTCCGTACCCAAAGAGTAAAACGGGACCCTATTACTAAGCTTCTCTGTCCGTCTGTCTGTCCGTCAGTAACCAGGCTGTATCTCATGAACTGTGATAGTAAGACAATTCATATTTTCACAGATTATGTATTTCTGTTGCCGCTATAACAACAAATACTAAAAACCAGAATAAAATAAATATTTAAGGGGGCTTCCATACAACAAACGTGATTTCTTTTGCTCTTTTTTTATAGATAATGGTACGGAACCCTTCGTGCTCGAGTCCAACTCGTACTTCGCCGGTTTTTTTAAAAGCTTATTTATCTTTTTTTTTACAAACGCGTTTATATATAGGTAGGTTCCCGGTTTTTCGTGGATGCTCTGAAGTAGGTATTGCATTACTGTATTTGACCGTTAATTACCGGGACAATGTAAAGCGTGCATAAAGATGTCTACAGCGAAGTTTAGAAAAGCAATAAAACTCGCAAAATATCCTGCAAGTGAAATGTATAAAAGATCAGCTGCAAGTTTAATGTTTGCCAAGACTTGGTTCAGGTCACGCTATATGAGCCTTAGAGCAACAACTGCTCTGTATATATATTTTTTTTTTATATTGGACAACATCACATTCATTGCTCTGATCCTAAGGTAAGTAGCTAAGCACTTGTGTTATAGAAATCAGAAACAACGACGGTAACACAACACCCAGACCCGATTTAGACAACTAGTAAAACCCGCGACCTCATCTCTTATAGGTTATTTGTGGATTTTAAACAACGACGGTACCACGACACCCAGACCCGATTTAGACAACTAGTAAAACACGCGACCTTACCTCTTATAGGTTATTTGTGTTTTTTTTTTTGTGAAATACTGCATTGTAAAGTTTGGCTTTGCTAAGCAGTTAGTAGTAACTTAGGCCGTTATGGGTTATACAGCTTTAAAACATAGCTGGAGCTCTTACTGACAATGACATATAATATTTAAAACTTAATCTTGTATCATATTGTGTTTTTGTACAATTGACGACGCTCTATATTGCTTACATTTTATTTTATTTGACTTTAAATTGTAAAATTACGTATCTAAGTGTAATGCTATTAGCAAGAGATGATGTAAAAGAAATTGAATTTATTATTTGACGTCGCCAACCGTGGAAATCGTTTTTTCAGCTGCTTCATATAAACTCACTCGCATATCTTGATGATAATCATAATTAATGTATGGAGCATCAGAAAAATGTCACGATTTCAATGTTGCTCCCATAGGAAAAGTAGCTGTATGACCAGCTGATCATGTAGTTTTAAGGAGTGTCCTATTCTCTCGTACAGTTTACACAAAATTGTGTCATATTGAGCTAAAAATGCTCGCTTCCAACTGGACGATCTGGAAGACACTAGAGGAAGCCTATGTCCAGCAGTGGACGTCCTGTGGCAGAAATGATGATGACCCAAAAGTTGTGCACACCAATTCCAATACCCTTGCTTTAGTTTTTGTAGTTACTTACGTATAAGCCTGAGATGACTACATCGTCAAATAAATAAACATTTTCACCAAACTGAAACTTCCTTGAACGAGCTTACAAAGAGCTAAGCATAACAGGATAGGATTTCAAAGGATATTTATAAATTAGTTAGAGTTTACTTTGCGAAGAAGTCTTTGAAACTAAGAACAACATGCCCTAAACAAGCAATACCTACCTGAGTAAGTCGATAGATTTTTTACATTTGGATTTATTTTTAGGTGAAAACAGAATTCACTCAGTTTTAAAAGAAATGAATCGAATTATTTTTACACAGCTAATGTCAAACAAACATATTTGAGGGTGGTCAACATCGAAATCACGCAACAAATAATTAATTCTCTTCATAATTAACGGTCGAGGTGAATTAGTCTTTTTTTAATAAAAATTGGAAAATGCTGCTTTTGTGTTATTATCATAATTATGGCTTAAGTGACCCACTTGTATTCTTTTACGAGCTTTTCTCTCGTAGTTGTTTTTACCTATCTGCGAAGTGTGCCCGAAGTTAGCATATTCTTAAAAACCTCGAGAGTAGCCCAATTAATGGTTATCCGTCCCAGAGTAGCAGTTCGTTTAGCATAACTTTTGTATAAGTTGCTGCGTTTTAAGATTTCAATCAAGTAATTAATGTCAGAAAAATCTCTAAACTGAGCTATTGCTAGAAAAATAATAACCCGGATAGTCAAAAGATAGAAAGAAAATTTCATATAGATATCAATCAATCGGATTAATTTAATTTCCATACTGACCGTTACGTGTAAACTAACTATTATTCAACGTATAAAAGTGTAAGCGTACGGCGAAATCGTCTTTCACCCTATATTTCATACATTTTTACGGTATTTTTAGGACGGGTCTGGGGCTCGGGGCCAATCCGCTTAGCGCTGCCGTTTTTTGCGACTATGAATCGGAAATCGTAATCACCTATTCTATCTGTCGCTTTGGATAATAAAGATTAAGTAGCCTGCTAAAACTCTATTATGAGGTTTTTGAAATGCAATAAAAACCAATAAAACCAATTTATTTTTGCAAATAGGCTTAAACTAAGCACTTTTACACGTCCCATTGTTATTATTTTCCCTACCACTGCCTTGGGACAAGTTTGGGCTAGCGCCGAGAAGAAGCAGCGCAAGAAACTCGGTCACTATTGTCAGCCTCTTTTAAAAAGTTTTAAATATACATAACAAAATATTAAATTACAAGATAAATGCACCTGTGCGAGCAAGGCAGTATTTATATCCAAACATTTTTATCATTTAAATAATCTAAAAAAGCATAATACCCTTTTTTCATGAGAATCTTTTTTACATGAGCTTTAAATTTAAACATGGGCAGTTCAGCAATAGATGCTGGTAATTTATTTAAAAAGCGAATACATTTCCCCATTCAACCACCCTCACGTTTCTCTAAACAAAACCGCGATCACTTCAACATCACTTTACTTACCGACGATTTAAATAATGTCAACCAACTTTGTAACAAAATAGAGTCTATTTTGGTTTGTACTGCTTCGGTGATACGCGCTGTCATTTTAACACTGAAGTCAGTAATTGACAATAGTAATTTGATCCCACTTATTACCGAAATTGAGGTTATATTTGTTTGTATTGCTGAGGTGATATTTGAAGCGAGTTTACTTGTGATATTTTAGAGAATCGACCCTCTGAATTAACTAAAATTTCCTTTCTCCCACAGAATGCTGTACACATCCATTCCTGTCTACTTCCTCTTACTGGGCGCGGCGCTGTGCGCACCAGAGCGCGTGCAAGTTGACGATGCTCACGACGCTCACGACGCGCAAGAGCTGACGCAAGATGCGCAAGAGCTGACGCACAACGCGCCGCTCGAGAAACGCTCTCCTCACTACGACTTTGGGCTCGGGAAGAGAGCGTACAGCTACGTGTCGGAGTACAAGAGGCTACCAGTTTATAATTTCGGGCTGGGAAAGAGGTAAGATTAAGGCGTAAGCACTTTTAATATGCTTTCGCGCAAAGCTGGACAGCAAGTTTTTTTTCCATTATCGTATCATTAAAATAGATGGTTGTCCTCATAGGAATATCAAGCTAGTAGCAATTGGTCAAATTTGCCGTGGAACCAATTATCAATGAGGTTGACGTGTGTCGTGTACTCAAGTGGAGAACGCGACTTAGGCCGTTTTCTGATTTGTCGGCGCAGCAGCGGCGCAACATCAGCATGCTCGGCATACGCGGTACAGAAAGCTTACCGAGCGCCTATATTTCAATGGAGCGTTTCTAATTGGATCGGTATGCGCGGGAGCGGCGCGGCACAGATTCCATACTTTCTGTACCGCGTATACCGAGCATGCTGCATATGTCGCGCCGCTGCTGCGCCGACATCAGCAAACGGCCGTAGTCATGAAATTATCCAGAGAGTTCAGCACACCCAGATTGAGCCAATTCAAAAAATATCGTGTCCTGAATTGTCCCAAACGAGAAATCTTCTTTGCGTTCATGGCGAATAGGGATGACGACTAGGTAAAGAAAATAAAATTCTATTTAGTCCTTTAGTTAGATTATCAAAAAATAGTTGACTCTTATTTTCTTTCGTCAATCATTCAAAAAATTGCAAAAATAAAGCGCGTCACAGTTCGGGAGAGGCGGCTCGTGACGTCATTTCTAATTCAAATCAATATTATATAAGTATCTGCAATATTTTGGTTATGTGAAAAAAGAAAAATTACATGTCCAAATATTTTAAGAATCTATCTACCGTCATCGTCCCTATTATCGCAACACTATACCGCCAATCGGATCTTCAATCTGAAACAATGGACTCAAACGACTCACCTGTTCCAGGTCGCGTCCTTACTCGTTCGGGCTGGGCAAGCGCTCCATCGACGACGACCAGCCTGAGGAGTTTGGAGCCGAAGACCAGACGCTAGCAGACTTATTTGACCAATACGAGGACTCACCAGGTAAAACAAAAACCACTGTTAAAATTGGTAGAGAACCAAGTAACATCAATGTAACACTCACACTCACAGTGCATAGGCACTACATAGGTATTAATGCAACACATACCTATTTGCAAATTGATTTTTCCGACATTTCAGCCTAATTGTATAGTGGTCACGAAAAGACTGGCGATGTACGGTGCCGTCTGTCTGACTGAGCGCGATGAAGAATATTCAGCCACCCGCATTTCTTCATTATTCATTATTTTCACCGTGGTACAGTCAGCCTGACAAACTATGCTCATATCATCTGGATTTGTTGTTCACTTACTTACACTTTGTGATCAATGTATTCCATGCTGATAAGAACTTTAATCCGTCTTTCCGATTGAAATGATTTATTTCAATAGTTTCTCGCAATGAAATTAATGCATGCAAAAGTATTTGTGTTGTGTTAATATCCGGTTAGTGTCTAGTTTTAGTCGAAAAAACTCATCTAGGCCTGAGCTCCTACTTAAGAAAAGATTGTTAATTTCTGATTGACTTAAAATCGATATAAAAAAATACATGATTTGACGTCGCCCTAATATTCTTTCACAAATCCTATTAGGTAAAAAGCTTCTGTGCTAGATTTCCTAACAACGACCGTTTTTTTTTTTCAGTTTACGAAGAGAAGCGCGCTCGGCCCTACAGTTTCGGCCTCGGCAAACGGTTCGCCGACGACGAAACGGAAGAAAAACGCGCGCGCATGTACGATTTCGGCCTCGGCAAGCGAATGCCACTTTACAACTTTGGCCTAGGAAAGCGAGCGAGGAGCTACAACTTCGGCCTGGGCAAACGATTAAGCAGCAAATTTAATTTCGGCCTAGGCAAACGACAGAGGGACATGCACCGATTCAATTTCGGCCTTGGCAAAAGGTCGGCCGAAGACGCTTCTCTCGACAGTGATAATTATTTTGAGGTTTAAATTGTTTATTTTTAGGTTTGGGGTGGGATTGACGCGGGATTTTGTTTTGTTTATTATCTAGATTCTATTTTTAAAAAATATTATATATTTAATGACGCAAAAGTTATACGAATACATTTAGCAGATGTTTTTTATAAATTTTAATTCAAAGTGACTGAATTTAATCCAGGACTAAAAAGCCAAACTATTTAAATAATAGTATTTAGGGAGCAAGTGGGGTACACTATTCATGTTTATATTTATTTGGTTTTCTTCTTGTTTTCTTAAAACTAGTTTAGATTTTCTTGTGAAAACGCCAGCCAATTTTCACAGGTAAATATAAAAAAGTTTTATGTAAAAAAAAATCGTTTACATATCCCGCGTGAATTTTCACAGTGATTTAATAAAAAAGATATTTATTTATCTATAAGATGTCGGACTGGACTTTTTATTGTGTTATTCGATTTAGATTCTGAAGTAATTATTAAATGTAAGATGGTGAGCTAGCAGAGCAAATATTTTTATGGTACTTTTAATTATCAATAATGCTACGCAATATTCGTTTAACTAAAATTTTAGCCAATTAAAAACAATTAAATCTTATAAAGTATCGAATGCGAGATTGCATTTCAAATTACTTTTGTAAATTATTGTTAAATGTTTGTAGTTATTTACGTAAAGGTTGGAGAAATACCTAGCTAGTTAACTTATATAATGTTACGTGCGGGTTGCGGTTCCTACCTTTTTAAAACTATTTTTTTTTTATAGCAAAGGCATTGTTTAGATACAGCATATTAATATTATGTTGAGTGTACTTATGTTTATCTAATAATACTGCTTTTGGTTTTCTTTTTATAGTTAGTTGTACTTTTGACAATGTCTACGTTATTTATTTTTATTTTAAAATATTTTTGCCTAATTGCAAAAGGAGGGTGATGATTTTAAATTTTCTAGTCATTGTATACCCAAATTAAGGAATCGTAACTCAATATTACCAATAAGCAAGTAAATAAGTTTCCTTAAGACTTAAAATGTGTTGTTTTGAATATAACCATTGATTATACAAATCAAATTAAATATACAGTACATAGAGATATTGCATCATTGAATGTTATTATTTGTTTATTTTATACCTATATCCCTTATTCCGTAAATTAAAAAAGTTATTCAAATTCTAAGTTTATTACTTTAAATTCTTCAATCTATAGCTTAAATTAAAAAAAAACCGTTTTTATTAGATTTAAGCTGAAGAATCTAGCTTTTGAAATCTTCAAAAATATCTATATTTATCTATATCAGTCTCGGGAATAGACAAAGGTATGTTTTGGTATTTTAATGTTGATACTCAAGATATGAGCAGTACCTAGAAACATTATCTCTGAAAGAAAGTTTACTTTTAAAATAGTACCTTTGAAAGAAATAAAGGAGAAAGAATCTAAAGAGAAGGATTCTTCATACATTATTAACTAGGTCGTATACTAGTAAGTTTGTATGGAGCAGCTAAAAATATACCGATTTAGATGTTGCTGCCATAGAAAAATTTTTTGTACCTATTGATCTGTTAATCGCGTTTTAAGGAGTGTTCTATTATTAAATATTGGACAAATGTTGGACAACATCACATACATTGCTCTGATCCTATGGTAAGTAGCTAAAGCACTTGTGTTATACAAATAAAAAAAAACGACGGTACCACAACACCCAGACCGAGCCAATATAGAAAAGTTCGTTTTCTACATTGACCTGACCGGGGATCGAACCCGGAACCTCAGAGATGGCGGCGCCATTTATAGTCCGGCGTGCTCGCCTCTCGGCTACGGAGGTCGTCGGTATTTTGTATATCCTGTATGTAGGTACTAGTGTGTGATGCTAGTGTGGGGGAGGCCTAAGTATTAAAACAACAGAAATCTAGGTCTGTAGACGTGTTCTTGAGAGGACACCGCAACACTCCCAGCGTGAGTCCCGTATATGTTTGCAAAAGTTATTTGGCCGTTTGACCATTTCCCTAAAAAACTATTCACTTATTTACTGCTGGCCGAAATAACTAAAGGCCGAAGAAAATTTGACCAAATTAATGTTTACTTCAATTTGGTTCGCCGACTAAACTATAGACCACCACGCTTTTGACACAATTTACAATGACTGAATGATTTTTGGAAAGGTTGAAAGGTTGCAGGCCGACGCTGGATGCAGGCCGCTTCCAATCAGCCGATCTGGAAGTCACTGGGGGAGGCCTATGTTCAGCTGTGGACGACCTGTGGCTGAGATGATGATGATGAATGATTTTTTAGTAATCAGTTAAACGGACAAATGACTCTCGGAAACATGTACGGGATTCAACGCAGCGTAGATCGCCCAAAAGTTGGAGCCGAGGCGTAACGTGTTTTACCTGTTCTGTGGTGGAGATGATATTACTCAAAACTGTTGGCGGTGGTTGGAAAATATAAATTTAAAAAATTTACCGGGCGCAATCGAAGGCGTTTTTAGTGGACGTCACTATCCCTCATGACGAGAACCTTGTGAAGGCCGAGACCGAAAAGCAACGCAAGTACTTCGACCTAGTACACGAGGTTACCGAAATGTGGAAAGTGGCGTCCACTCAAATCATACCAATTGTTATATCGGCAAACGGGTTAATCCCAGCCACATTAGGTTCACACCTGAAAAGGCTGGGATTCATCGGCGGCTCGCTTCCAGCAAAGACGAAGAAAGCGGTGGTGCTTGATACCGCACGCATCGTCCGCCGATTTCTCTCTCTTTTGCCCTGAACCCGGCCAAATGTGCATTTGCCGGTCATTACCGCCCAAGAGGCGAGAGGTTTTCGGCCTATAAAATAAATAATAATAATAATAACTGAGCCCGATCTTGTCTGGTAATGACGAATGCTACACGTACGATATTTATTGCTCGATATTTATATCGACTCTTATTACAGAACGACATTGTACTACTACACGTTCGGTACGGATCGCGTCAGTAAGCCGATGAATTTACAAAAATATATATAAATTTCTCCTCCTACTTCATCGCTGACAGGATAAGACGCTCGATATTCATCGACGACACTTAAGAAGATTTCTGGATTTCTAGAAATCCAGCGATCCGTATATCCGTACGATACGTGACACGCAATAGATACTTTACACACAGTTGATAAATATCGTGATCCCGGATTACGATCCAAATATGTATCACGATAAATATCGTACGTGTGTATGTATACTCCCGTCTGTGATTTATGGAGTATAATACTTTACTCTGTGTTTATGGATTAAGTTGGGTGCATAGTGGACTGATTTGTTCCGAGGATGATGACCGCAGAATCGTCCCTTATGTAGAAATACCACCCTATATATGAAACTTCATTTTGTCGCTATAAAACATCCGTAAAGATAAGTCGGATTAAGGTAGGGTTGGGTGTCAAATCGAGATAAACAAACAAAGAAAGGATTTTTTCTACAAAATAGGGCAAGAAAATGTTTGCGATGTTAGGACCAAAAGTTTTTCCAAGACCTTTTGTAGTAATGTAAGTAAAATGGCATGATGTACCTTGATGAAATGTATGATGACTTTTATTAGAAAGAAGATAATTTTATAGATTTTGTCTATTCATTCTCTAAATCTCACTAGGTTCATGACAAAATTGTGGTGTGGGGTAGTAAAACAATATATTTTAGCTCAAGAACGGGTGGACCGATTTTTCTAACATTTGATTTGTTTATTTTAGCCCCAAAAGTAATAAAAAATCGGATGGTTTCTCAAAAATACACATGACTGAGACCGCAGGCACAGTTAGTAGAAAATAAAACCTAATCTAAACATTGGATTAATTTTTAGGATCGATTGCTGTAATGCGGCACCTTCTGATTAAATAAGTACTAGTTAGAAGAGATTCGTACCTATCATAATATTTCAAGACAGGTATAGGTAGGTAGCTACACGTCTGAAATCTAAAGGATGTCATTGCACTATTGCATCTAATAATGATAATATCTGTAATTGGGCATTTATATAAAATATTACGATATCTAATTAATATAACAGATTACACTAATTCATTACTATTATTACATAATTAAAGCACAAATTACGTATAGCGCCGGCGCGCTAGATAGTCCACTCGGAACTAAGCGTCATAATCGTCACACACAGATTGACAATTGCGTTTACTAGAAATCTCGGACGATCGGGGATAGAGCTATAGCGGGCTGTCACTCACGACAGTTTACTACGCATTGATCATTGTTACGTGCAAAAATGGATAAGCGTTTTTATTACTGCTGCAGTGTGTTTGGATGTTTTAATACAACACAAAATTGTGATTACACGTTCTTCAAATTTCCAAATAATATTGAAAGGTATATAAAACTAGGTCTTGGTTTTTTCTTGTGAGAAATGGGCTTTTAAATTTTCCCTAGCATATCGTCGCTGGTATAACACCAGTGTTTTAGGTAAGCGTTAAATAAAAGATAATAGACATATTAAATTATTCATTGATATTTTTACATTATCGTTGCTAGGATAAACATATCACCTTGAAATGTGAGTATATAACAAGTTAGTACGTATAATTTCTGTCAACCAACGCGCAGCTACCGCCGCTGTTAAAAACGACAGTCATTGAAGAAGCCAAGTTGAGGAGAGTAAATATTGCTTTGTCTTCCCATTTAGGCTTGGACGTATGATAAGATGAATGTATAAGCTAATCGATGTATTGGAGTAATAAAGCACACTAACTTATTTCAAAAATTCAGAATAGTAACCCTAGGTAGTCAGCCCAATTTAGACAGTTGTTTTCAAGAACGGCGGGAGTGGACCTTCTGTATTTTTTCTATTTTGTGATAAGACTTACATGCACTATTTATGCCTTGTATGTTATTTCACCTTAGTGTAGTAAATTTCATAGTTCATAGTTTCATAGTAGTTTCATTTATTAGATTTGTCTTCACCCTTAATAGCAGAATAAATTATAAAAACATTGGAAAAGCTGACGAAAAAAATTATTATTTTAGGCGGTACGAAGTTTCTCGGGTCAGCTAGTTATTTATTATTATAACTTGTGGAGTACATCGATGTATTAATAAAAATAAATAAAACAGCATTTTCATGGTCTCAATACTCTCGAAGTATGGAATTCATATCCTCCAAAAAATATTCCCAGAGGCGTGTTCCAGCCCAGCACAACCAGAAACAAGTTAATTATAAAATCTTGTTTTTAAACCTAAGTTGATCTGAACCGGAATTTTTTTCGTTTGAGACGTCAATATTAACGAATATTTTTCTATCTGGTTAATGTGAGTGGGCTGAATAGGGTTGCCAACTATACTGAAATGAAATGAAATGAAATAATTTATATGCGTAAGAAACACGGTACATTTAAGATCTTATCATATTATTGTGTACATGCGTGCTCTACCGATTGACGGCATGCAAAAGCTTTGTTTTAAAACTAGGTAATTTGTGAGGTCTATACAAATAATACAATTTATTATAATACTTGGAGATAATTAAATTAGGTATGTCCAGAAAGAAAATAATAATATTATACACATGCTTGTCAGATAGGTATTACATAATTCATTTAGATTGTTTATAGTCTTAATATTCTTTCATGTCATAAAAGCTTTAATAAGTACTTTATAATAACGTATCCTACGTTATTTTGCTGCATTATACTTTATACTTTGAAAAACCGGCCAAGTGCGAGTCGGACTCGCGCACGAAGGTTTCCGTACCATTATCTACAAAAACGGCAAGACAATTACGTTTTTCGTATGGGAGCCCACTTAAATATGTATTTTATTCGGGTTTTTAGTATTTGTTGTTATAGCGGCAACATCTGTGAAAATTTCAACTGTCTTACTATCACGGTTCATGAGATACAGCCTGGTAACAGACGGACAGACAGACGGACAGCGCAGCCTTAGTTTGTGGTGACATATAGAGTATCTATCTATCTACTTCCTTGTTTGGTGTGAAATATAGAGTAGGTATTCATCTATCTAAAATACGATATTTCTGTCATGAATAAAATGAAATGAAATATTCTTGTTGTAATTGAATAATCAGGATGAGATGTCGCCCTATTCGAAAAACGAGTGTCAAATGACAGTGATTTTTAGGGTTCCGTACCCATAGGGTTTAACGGGGATGAAACCCTTCGTGCGCGAGTCCGACTCGCACTTGGCCGGTTTTTTCTTTATTGCAAATACTTTTTTTATATTCGCCAGAAAGGTATTTACGTTATAATCCGTAAAAAAGGTTGCCATCCCAAGGGCTTTCTCTTGGGTAGCCCAAAAGCGGATATTATCAGAACTATTTTAGGAATTATTTCCAGGTACTAGTTTCCTTTAAAATTAAGTTTGAACTCAGGATCAGGCCATCAGGTATATGGTTTCTCAGGGGATATTCTAAATCAATGCATTATGGCAGGGTTTCCCAACTTGCGGTCTGCATAAATAAAATTAGAAGAGCGGTTCGGCGTTGTCAAGGGTCAGTGGATTATTATTATTTTAAGTTAGGAGCCCTTTAAAAAGTTGGCAAGGTCTGGTTTATTGGTAAAGATTAGGTGACTGGTAAGAAACTACAAATAAAATTATGTAAAAAAAGACACTGAATTGTAGGAAAATACGTATTTTTCCACTATTACACTTAGATCCAAATATGTGCATTACATAATTAAGAAACTTAATCCAAAATAATAATATTTACAAAATATATCACAAATAAAAAATGGACCCCAGATCGTTGTCCAAAGGCAACGACAAAGTGCCCAGAAGGCTAGCCGCATTTCCACGCTGAATAGCCAAACTGATGCGTTGGCCTTGAAATGCGCCAGCCCTCCGGTCGCCCGTACAATCAATCAGCCGCTTGGCTGACTGACTGTACAGCCGATGTGCACTAGGTCATAAGTATTAACTTAATAAAAATCATTTTACTAATAAACTACAATTTAACATGTCTCAACTCTTAATATTCAACTGTCATCGGGAGAGGCCTATGCTCATCAGTGGACGTCCTGGCTGAAATGATGATGACGAACATAACTCTCTGTAGATGTAGATATAATTTAGCTAAAAGATTGAGAAACTAGAGCCTGTTTACAAAATCCTCCCTGACCGCAATATTTCGGCTATATTAAACTGTGAATGATCATCCGAATTTTTCGCTCAATTACATCTTTTGCCTCCATAATTTCGGGAAGATATTTTCCCCCAAGAGAAAAGAAAAATAACTAAATATCGTGTATTAGAGAGATTGTTACTTAAGTAAAATGTGGGTAAGGAAAAAGTGTACAAGGTAAACAAGGCGAGGTAACCTACATTTAATATGACGACCTCCGTGGCCGAGAGGCGAGCATGCCGGACTTTAAATGGCGCCGCCATCTCTGAGGTTCCGGGTTCGATCCTCGGTCGGGTCAATGTAGAAAACGAACTTTTCTATATTGACTCGGGTCTGGGTGTTGTGGTACCGTCGTTGTTTCTGATTTCTATAACACAAGTGTAGCTACTTACCTTAGGATCAGAGCAATGTATGTGATGTTGTCCAATATTTATTATTTATTATTATTATTATATGAATGGTAAACTAAAAAAATATGCTTGGTTATGATTACATATAGAGCAAAGTACACTGCTCTAGTTAAACCTTTGCCTGCCACGAACCTACACTTAATAGAAAATCTATTGTTTAAACCTATAGTATTCGCAAAAATTATTGCTATAATAACTTCAATCGCCATCCTGGTTGTCGATTACATTACATTTTAGAGGTGAAGCACAAATTACGTATATCGCCGGCGGTAAAGTTAATTATTAGAAGGAAGTAAAATGATATAATTAAATATTAAAATATTTCAGTATGACACCTATTTAAATGGTAATTCTTACTTTCGTGCAATTCAAAATTAATTGTTCAGATTGCGGAATTAATGCCAAGAAGCATTCACTACCATACAAATAATAGCCCAACAGAAAAGGAAAGGCAGTTTAATTGCCCTTCTATAAAGACAACATACTTATTATTTGACGACCTCCGTAGCCGAGAGGCAAGCAAGCCGGACTATTTTTATGGCGTCGCCATCTCTGAGGTTCAGGGGTTCGATCCCCGGTCGGGTCAATGTAGAAAACGAAGTTTTATATAATCGGGTCTGGGTGTTGTGATACCGTTTCTGATTTCTATAACACAGTGCTTTAGCTACTTATCTTAGGATGAAAACAATGTATGTGATGTTGTCCAATATTTATTTATTTATTTATTTTATTACACATTTGTAACGCTGTATGGTTTCTAAATAAATTAAATAAAAAGTAAATAATAAGAGGAATTAGTTCAGACATGAATAGAATGAATCTAGACACCTATTTTTCGCGTTCCATTACTTCCTATAAGCAATAAACTTATCTTCTGCTTATTTGCCAGTCAAAAATTCGTAACTAAAACAAAATTAAAACAGACAAAAAAATACCTACGTAACTTTCTACAGCATGCTTTTAACGTTATTGCATGAGAAGAAAATAGAGAAAAAAGCGAGCGAAGCCGGGAACGTGGCCATAATTCAATTCTAATTAGCGACACATTTGTAGCAGCGTAGTTTTTAATTTGCCCACTTGCATTAAGCTAACAATACAAATGGGAAAACTTAGGGCTGTCTACTAGAAAAACAGTTTTGGCCTTACTAGAAAACAGATAAACTAGGTTTAATTTAAACCATGTCTAAAGAAAGGCCAACTAAGAACTAATTTGAAATGGTGATACATCAGACGTTCGAGACATATTATTAACCAACATTTTCAATCCGTTGAATAATTTTTAGACAGAGATTAAACCCAGTGTATCTTTTTTTGTAGCAAGGCCATAAGTTTTTTAACACTTGTGAGATATAAAGAGATTTTTACTAGACGCAACTAATAAACGACAAAATGAAAAAAACACAATCACCTTATGAAACTTAAAAACACAAAAATATAAAAACGAAATAAAAGTTCGTATTTTTTAAATGTCATGTCGCACCGTCCTCTAAACTCTTGTTTGCCTAACGACAGAGAATATTTCATGATATTAAGTTCACCTTTGCTAATACTGCTGTGCTAAGTGCAAGGACCGACTTTGAGTCTAAGTGCGGAAAAGGGAGTCCACTCTCATACTCAAGTGCAATGAGATTTTATTGTATAATGCTCAAGGAATAATAAGACAGACAGCCAAATAATATTTGACAGATAAAAATAATGACAGGTCAAAACGTCAGATAAAAACAACTTTCACAAGTTGCCAACCCTAACAAAACTACAGGGTTACATAATGCCCTTTTGTGTGGACTTAATCTAGAATTTTAATTTCTCTCGGCGAATGTACAAAAATTCGTCCGACACAAATTGTTTTTCTAACAAAAGTGGACAAATTGTTTGCGCTTACTCAACAAGTATAACTTTATTTGCACGGATAATAATTAACAATAGCGTTTATATAACAAAATTCAATTCATTACATGAAAATGGCTGACAAAGGTGTCGACTGCTTGAATACTCTTCTTCCTAGCGTTCTTCCCGTCTTATGACAGGGTCCGCTTTTACACTCTTTCTTCTCCACTTCACTCTATCTTGGGCATCCTCATCAGTGAGACCGCAGCTCCCCATGTCTTTTTTGATAACACTCAACCATCGCAACTTTGGCCGTCCTCTTCGCCTACTACCGGGTAACTTGAGGTTGAGCGTTGTATTCCCGATGTACTCAGGCGGTCTCCTTTTAATGTGCCCGGTGCATCGCAGCCGGTTTTCCTGTAGCTTATCGGCGATGTGACGTACTCCTAGGCTGCCGCGTACGTATTCGTTACGGATCGTGTCAAGCCTTGTCACTCCGCACATCCACCGCAGCATCTTCATCTCGGCCACTTGAACGGTGTCAACATTATTTTTTGTTACGGCCCATGACTCGCTTCCATAAGTAAGTACAGGTCTTATAGCCGACCTGTAAATAAGTCCTTTTAGCTTATTGGGCATCTTACTGTCGCAAGTAACGCCGGTGAGTTCACGCCATTTGAGCCAGGCTGCTGAAATGCGATGCTGAAGATTCGCTTCCAACCTGCCTGTGCTGTAAATCATACTACCCAGGTATTTGTACTCTTTGCACTGTTGGACCACTTGTCCATCTACCACGATAGGGTCAAAAACTTTAAATACATTTTTTGAGCAAATAATCCAATCGACTCGTCTGAAACTAAGCAAACTTTTACAATAGCGACTGAATATCGGATAATTGCCGGAATTAGGATTTTGACACAATTCCTTAATAATACTTATACTAAATGTTTTAAACTAACGCCCTATTTGAGGCTAAATAACCCGGTGCATTTGCGTTTATTCAAAAAATCTGTGTTTAGATTGCATGGAAATTAATAAAAAGTTAGGCAGTTAAGTTGTTGGTTAAATGCTCTAAGGTTAAGTTAGGTGAGCGGTGACGTCATAGTTCGTTATTGTGATACAAATTATAATTCTGGAGACGTATTTTTGAAGCATTCGAAATGAATCTTGAATTCGAACACGAATACGATTCGTGTGCGAATTCTATTTCTGTCACTCCCGATTTTACGCATTTTTGAATCACTCGAATTCTGTGTATAATATATATATAATATAATACTTCACCACGCAGGCAGAGTGCGGGGGGTAGTTGTAAGTAAGGCAAGTGATTAAACCTTACTGTCAGATGTAATCAAGCCGCCTTAAGGCCTCTGACTAGGCTTCACGACCAATATCAGGCGATATTAGCCGGGACCAACTTTTAACGTGCCTTCCAAAGCACGAAGATGCTCGTGATTAAATGTCACTAAATATGGTCGGATTATTATGGTAAAATTCTTTAACTATTTTCGTTTTACGCAGAAAATATTTAAAACCGGAATGCAAAAACTTATTGATTTAAAAAACCGGCAATGAATCGCATGGAACGGAACGAAAAAAAAGTTTTTAATCTGTGAACCATATGTTTACTTGTCAAAGTCATACTTCTAAACTTTCTACTAGTAGAATCGAAATACGAGTGGGTCGGACCACTCGTTGCAGAATTCACAGAATGAATTTTCAAAAATAGCGATTTTAGTAATTCGCATGCGAATCTTGCTATTTCGTATTCGAATTGAAATTCGCATGATTCAAAAATACGTCTCCAGGACGAATGCGTTTTGACAACTCATCAAAAAGTAAATATAAATAATAAATAAATATTGGACAACATCACATACATTGCTCTGATCCTAAGGTAAGTAGCTAAAGCACTTGTGTTGAAATCAGAAACAACGACGGTACCACAACAACCAGACAGAAGACAATATAGAAAAGTTCGTTTTCTACATTGACCCGACCGGGGATCGAACCCGGAACCTTAGAGATGGCGGCGCCATTTAAAGTCCGGCATGCTCGCCTCTCGGCCACGGAGGTCGTCAAAAAAGTATGTCAATTGATGGGTGGTTCAACTAGCCTTCGTTTGTAACGGGTACCTCTAGCTAGACATATTGAAATGTTCGTCAAATGCCGAGGCACGGCGAATTAATAAATTATAACTATCCATGGCTGGCACCGACTAGAAAAATGACTGATTGGGTATGTTTCACTACATATTATTATTCGCTTTTTAATTTAATTTTGAAGTCCGTTTTTAGTTTTTTACAAAAAATATTTTATAAATAGCCTCGAAGCGGGAACCCAACGGACGTCCAGGCGCGCCACTACGCAACCGCGGTCGTCGTTATGGCTGGCATTAAGTTTAATATCGCTTACATTAACAGCAACAAGTGTGCCGAAGTGTTATTAACCAGTTAACGGCCTAACAGCTGCTCTTTACTGCTAATAGACCTGAGTTTTACAGCTCATTTCGCTTTTTCAGTAATAACGATATTTGTCGATAATGTTTAGGCGCATTTTATGAGTATGGTGACTTTTAAAGTTTGTGCCTGTGTAAAGATATAGTGTACAAAAATACATAAACAAAAAATAAATGTTACTCATTCTGAATCATTGTAACATTGATTCAGAATCAAAATTTTAGCCACAGGACGTCCACTGCTGAACATAGACCTCCCCCAGTGACTTCTGTCATCGGGGGGGTTGTTGCCATACTCGCCACGCTTGGCAGGCGGGTTGGCGAACGCAGTTTTTTATTATTTCGCACGCAGATGCTGCTTCCCGTCTCGTGCTACAGGATTTAGTCGCCTCTTACGACACACCTCCTGTTGGCGGTGGGGAAGTGTATTCTTTAGGGCCGTCCCCACGCGGCACTAAATGTAAGATTCAGAATCATACATTTCCTTTTAGGAATAGGGGTACATGACGTAAAACCACAATAATGCAATATACCTAATTAAATTAAATTGAGTTCAAAATACAGTTTTTATTTTATTTAGTCGGACGAATTCTTAAATAAACCCTGTATTTCTTTAACACATCTTACCCATAATACTCTTAGTAATGTTGTACTCTGTAATGTTTAGGTACTGCTGTGTTGCTGGTGATTCTGGTGAATCTGTTCCAATAAATAAATAAATTATGATGATCTTAAGAGTGAAAATGGAAACAAAATACTTGGTTATTATTTAAAGTTAGTTAAAAAACGATTTTGATTGTTTTTTTGCATTTCATTTGATTTTTATGATAAATAATAATAGATTTTGAAAAATATATTATTTTTAACGAGACTTGATTCATAATGCCCCTGAAAAGGCTGATACTTTTACATATTCATTATACTTGTGAAATTTTCTAAGCCATTTATTCCATCATCATCATCACCAGCCTATATCAGTCCACTGCTGAACACTGGCCTCTCCATAAGGAGTATTTTGCCATAATCGCCACGCTTGGCAGGCGGGTTGGCGATCGCAGTTTGGCAAATGGTGGAGAGGAGACGCTGCTGCCCGTCTTCTTGTGGCGGTTCTCCTGTAGTCGCCTCTTACGACACTCATAGGAAGAGAAGGGGTGGTGTTATTCTTTTAACGTGCCGGCACCACACGACACACACTCACACACACAATTATTCCATATTATGATAGTAATAGTAATTTATTTACTATACGAGTATACGCACTTATCCAAGCACATAAATATTTTACTTAATAAAACTATCGCTACATTTGTCAAGGCTGATCACAGCGCTCTTACCTTGTTTCTATGTTATAACTATTTACCTGTGTATTACAAATAAATGATTTAAATTTGAAGTCATATACGTGCTAAAACACAGCTTTGTCCTATCACCAGTTCGGGACTTCATATCAGCTGGTGATAAGAAGAAACGGTTCAGCAAACTCAGTCACTTTTGTCAACAAATCATTATTATCATATTAGCAACAGGCCGTCCACTGCTGAACATAGGCCTCCCCCAGTAACTTCCAGATCGGCCGGTTGGAAGCGGCCTGCATCCAGCGTCGTCCCGCAACCTTTACCAGGTCGTCTGCCCACCTTGTGGGTGGACGTCCCACGCTGCGCTTGCCGGTACGTGGCCTCCATTCCAGAACCTTTCTGCCCCATCGGCCGTCAGTTACACGTGCTATGTGCCCGTGCCCCACCCATTGCCACTTTAGCTGGCTAATCCGTCGGGCTGTATCAGCGACTTTTGTTCGTTCACGGATATCCTCATTTCTGATTTTATCTCGCAAAGAAACAAATAAAATAAAATGGTAATAATAAAACAACAAATGGCAAATTTTATTAATTTAAACTTGTAAAATAGGATATTTACTCTGATATAAATTTTCAATCCAATTAGGGAACATATCATCATACAAAACACTACACAACTTGACAGTAGGTACAATTTCAATGTAAAGTTTCAAACAATGATTCTATTCAACAAAATGCTTACACGTTTCAGTTGTACATTTGAACTTTACAAACAATATTATTTCCAACTATTGGTATTTATTTTGTTTGCGAGTCTCATTTTGTTATTAACTTCTGTTTGTAACGTGTTTATTGAAATTTAATTCAAGCCAGTTTTAACCATGATTTTATAGAAAATTTAGGTTGGGTTGCACCATCTTACTTTAACCTTTAAGCTCCCCGCGCACACATGTGTGCGCGACGCGAGCCTAAAGGCTAAGTACTTGTTTTATCAATTGTTATCTTATTTTCCGAGCATACAGAGGCTGGGTTGCACTATTTTACTTTAACAAACGTCAAAAGTCTGTCAAACTCCATACAAAAACACCGGTTATAGTTATCTATACTAATATTATAAAGAGGAAAGATTTGTACCTATTTTTGTATGTTTGTATGTTTGTAATAAATAGGCTCAAAAAGTACTGAGCCGATTTAAAAAAATCTTTCACCAATAGAATGCTACATTCTTCCAATTTGACATAGGCTACATTTCATTTTGAAAAAAAATAGGGATCCTTGGTAAAATTTGAACAATGTAACCGAAGGTGTAGAAAAATGAGTCTTAAAATGTCTTTCGTCGAATGCGCTGCCGAAACTATTAGCGATAATTGTCTACCCCGTGCGAAGACGGGACGGGCTGCTAGTGGTTAAATAAAGTTATGCAACCCAGCCTAACTTTAACAAACGTCAAAAGTCTGTCAAACTTCATACAGAAACACCGGTATAGTACCTATAAATTTGGTGCAATGTAACCCAACCATAGTGTACGAGTATATATTACTTTAGTTTCTCAGTAAGATCAATTTAGGAGGTTTTGATGACCTCCGCAGCCGATAAGCAAGTACACCGGATTTAGCATCGGTCCACACAATTTGACCTGTCCGACGCTCGAAAGACACTATCTTTCGAGCGTCGGACAGGTCAATATGGAAAACGAAATTACCTTGATTCGGGCTGGGTGGCTTGATTCGGGTCTGGGTGGTGTGGTACCGTAATTATTACTGATTACTATAATTCAAGCTTTGGTTACTTAAGATCAGGAGACGTATTTTCGAATCATGCAAATTCCAATATACGAAAGTGCAAGATTCGCATGCGAATGACTTAAAAATCCCTATTTTTGAATAAAAATATCGTGAATTCTGCAACGAGTGGTTCGACCTACTCGTATTTCGATTCTACTAGTAGAAAGTTCGGAAGTATGACATTGACAAGTAAACATTATGGTTTACAGATAAAAAAAAATTTTTTTCGTTCCGTTCCGTGCGATACATTGCCGGTTTTTAAAATCAATAAGTTTTTGCATTCCGGTTTTTAATATTTTCTGCGTGAAACGAAAATAATTACAAGAATTTTACTATAATACCAACACTTAATTCGAGTGATTCAAAAAAATGCGTAAAATCGGGAGCTATACACCGTGAATTTTGAGATACCCGAGATAATTAACTAACATACTCCGATATCGATATACATCGAATTTGGCGAATAAAAAAAACGGAACGGCGTACGGCGTTGGTGTACGGAAGGAATAACTATGAATGAAAAAAAAACATTCATAGTTATTCCTTCCGTACGCCAATATTACGCGACTAAATTAGGTGGATTTTGGTTCCGTTAATGTTGGAATGATAATGATTACTATTTGAATTAGCAGGACTTTTATAGTGCATATTTTTTAAGGAATATTAGCGACCGATTAAATACATTTCTCATAAAAAAAATTTTTTTATTCGCCGAATTCGATGTATATCGATATCTGAGTATGTTAGTTAATTTTCTCGGGTATCTCAAAATTCACGGTGTAGAAATAGAGTTCGCACACGAATTGTATTCGTGTTCGAATTCAAGATTCATTTCGAATCCTTCAAAAATACGTCTCCAACGCATACCTACAGCGTTGGAGACGTATTTTTGAAGCATATTTATTTAAAAACAGATAGAAATACAGAGTTTGCTGACAAGTGTTTCCAGAGTCCAGACAGATTTTTCGCAATACCTTTATACAGGTTGTACAAGAGAATGGGACACTCCTTAAAACCACGTGATCAGCAGGGCATATAAAATCACGATTAAGGAAAAGAAGTTGAAAGTTGTTGTATATGACCAGCTGATCACGTGGTT
The DNA here is from genome assembly GCA_950371115.1 of Anania fuscalis. Taxonomy (NCBI): domain Eukaryota; kingdom Metazoa; phylum Arthropoda; class Insecta; order Lepidoptera; family Crambidae; genus Anania; species Anania fuscalis. The sequence goes on from OX493344.1 coordinate 13,539,311, forward strand.
TTAAGGAGTGTCCTATTCTCATGTACACCCTGTATATATGTCGTGGCCCGATTTTAAAATTAAACACTTCATGATGTGGCCGGCCATTTCATAAAATGGTCGTATTTCATAAAACGGCAAAACAAAACTGGTCATATCGTTTAAACGTCAACGTTTGATAATAATTTTGCTAAGCAACATTTGGCCTTATCATTAAAATAGGCATACGTTTACAAGCTACTGGAATTTGTCGAATATTATTTTTCTCAAAAGATAAGTAAAACATTATAAATATTTGTAATTTTTAAAGAAAACTAATAAATAAAAAGATTTAAATAACCTAACTAACCTCCCAAATTACGTGTCAAACTCCACGACTTTTGACGTTGAGCCTCTTTTTCGAGTGATTTTCATAAAAATCACCTAGCTTAATGTCTTAACGATAATTCACTGCAATTTAATCTTCTATTTACACTTATGATTCACTTTCACAATTCACAAGAACAGAATAATTGTCGGATCAAAACGGAGGCGTTCTGCCATACGGCGGATCGACGTTTTGTAAAACTGCTAGTTGGTTTGTAATACGGCGAATTATGTAATCCGACTGCGACATATACAGTGTGTCTGGGCTTCGACCGGTAATAATTTATTTTAACGCTCAACATCGGTGCAATTAATCCAAGTAACGATCAGCAACACTATTGTCATACATATATCATACAGTAGTATGAGCCTAGATGTGGACAATAGTGTTGCTGATCGTACAAAGTATTGTACCTAAGTACTACTAGAAAACTACTTAGGGGTCATAAATAAGACAAACTACTTTGTTAATTCAAAATTATAACATGAATAACCAATTGTGACTCAAACTACTCGATTGATAAACTATTTGAATCAGATACATTTGTGTTAACATCGAAAACCAATTAGTGTACGATCAAACAGATAAGAGTATCTAAAGAGTATCTAAACTTATCATCGACACCCACGGAAAAAACTTATTGTATTCCCGTTTGCAAAATATTTGCTATGATTCTCTGTTAACTGATAATTTATAACTATAATAAAAATAAATGTAATGATGATGATGTTGACGATGAGGGGTAAATAGCTTTTTAATACAGGTTGTAATTTAGTCAGTTGTATATTAAAGAACTGGGCCTACATTCTGCGATAGCATCAGAAATAAAAAAGGAAAATAAAAATAGCGGACCCGATGAAAGTGGAGTAAGCGGGTTCTGGAGTGGATGATGAATAAATATTTTGAATTTTTGAATGATACCGCCTTGACAAACGTAGTGTAGGACGGCCCCTAGCCTAATGGACCGACGACCTTTAGAAGATAGCTGACAAATGCTGGACGAAAAAAGTGATGGATCGTGGATGGATGGATCCATGCTGGACGTAAGCCTCCCTCAAAGAGCGCCATAAAGTGGCTTACGTCCAGCATGGTACTGCAATACGCTAAATATTCGACCAATCTGATAGAATAATTAAATTAATTCAACGAACCACTTTAACTAATAGGTAACATGAAAATCGTAAAATAAACATAAATCGAAAAAGAGCGTTAGTTTGGGCGGATCGTCTGATTTTTCCGCGATTTCGAAATTGATCCCATACTTAGTAAAATTTGTTTGTGCTGATAAACACATTGACCTTCTATAATATTCAAACTGATTTTTTTACACTCGTATATAATAATAATCCGACCGCATTGGCGTAGCGGCACGGTAATTCGAATTGAACGCAGATTCCCGGTTTAAAACAATGCCAATTTTTTTTTAATCCGATTTAATTAAATTCAATTGATTCCTGGGCTAGGTGTGTTGTAACAATTCGTTGTCTAAAGCCTCGTAGGTAACAAGGATTTTAAGCCATATTAAGTCTATTCCCAAAAAAAAATAGGTATATATATATACATATATATAGGTATGTACATTATGTCGGGAACTTGGTAAATTAATTTAAGCCTAAGACTTCTAAGAGAAACATGAACTACTCTTGTCGTTAATAACTAGTTAAAAATATTAATGCTATCTACTTTATAACCATATATAAGCTAGTAATACGTGCTAATAACGAACATGTAGGTAAACATTCAACCTACATATTTACGATATTACTTAAGTAAGATAAAAAAACTAATCTCACCCTTAGTTCTAAGAAAAAAATCTAATTACCGAGAAAAGCTGAGAGCAGCCATACATTTTAATAAACAACATTGCATATGTGCAATAATCTTTTTGCTATGGCAAAAAGACATTCTCGACCCAACACATATCGAATGGGAAAAAAAAGCTATTCAAAAGTAGTAGGTATTTCAATAAAACTTTGTGAAATACCAACTCTGTCTACAAACCGCGATTGAATTTTAAATGTGTTCTCAGACCGTGTCACCCTGTATAAGTTGAGCTGCAGCTACTAGATATTGAACCTTAAGCAGCGGTAATAAGGTCTAACGGTAGGAGCAAGGCTTTCCTTACATGCAGGGTGAAATCTCGCGGAATCTTGACAAACAACAAACGTGGAAATATGTTTTTAAAAGGAAATAAAATGGCGAATTACGGATATGCAACCGCGTGTGGTTTTGTTTATTTTTGCGGAATGATTTGATTTTTGACGTCATCGTAGCCGTGAGGCAAGCACGCCGGACTATATTTTATGGCGTCGCCATCTCTGAGGTTCCGGGTTCGATCCCCGGTCGGATCAATGTAAAAAACGAAGTTTTCTATATTGTCTCGGGTCTGTGTGTTGTGGTACCGTCGTTGTTTCTGATTTCTGTAACACAAGTGCTTTAGCTACTTACCTTAGGATCAGAGCAATGTGTACCTATGTGATGTTGTCCAATATTTATTTATTTTCAAATCTATGAATGCTCGACACGAGTCAAACAATATTTCTGTCCATTATGAGCTAAGCTCTGACTAAAGCGACTACCGGCTTAGTTTTTTGCACATTTGACAATACGCAAGAGCGAGACGTACCATATGGCGACGATCGTCTGGTGTAGTAGATCGCGCTCCGGACTATAATGCCTGGCGGTTGCGGGTTCGATGCCCGCAAGGGGCAAATGTTTGTGTGATGAACACGAGTATTTGAACCTAAGTCGTGGATGTTTATAAACGTATTTAAGTATGTTTATCCGCTATTATTCTACATAATATAAGTCACCATAATAAGCTTTGCTTAGTTTGGGGCTAGATAATTGGTGTGATTGTGGAAATTATTTATTTATTTATATATTACGAGCAGGCTAGTTGGGCAGGTGTGGACGGATTAGACAAAATAAAGCTTAATGTTTTGTGTTTTCTTCAAATCAGAAACAACGACGGTACCACAACACCCACACCCGAGACAATATAGAAGATTTTGTTTTCTACATTGACCCGACTGGGGATTGAGCCCGGAACCGCAGAGATGCAGACACCATATATTCCGTCATGCTCGCTTCTCGGCTACAGAGGTTGTCAAAAATTACGTTATAAATCTTCTGTGTTTTGTGCCTGAACAGACACAGACAGACAGTCGTCAGAAAAGAAACGGACGCTGAGATAAGAAATGTCAAAATTAATTGGACCTTTTTATTCTTGTGAATTTTATACTTATATATTATTCCAAATAACAAAAACAGCTAAGTGCTTTTATCTGACACCTGCTTATTTCGTAAATTGTTGAATGCTAAGCTTAAAAGAGTCCCGTCACTGAATAAGCCCCATTAGCGGTCAAGCATGATCTCATCGCAGTTAAAATTGCTTATTTCCTAGAAAAGGAAATCTTTTAATTCCCGCTTACCTTTTATAGAACTGAAATACCATTTTGCTTATTAAATATGTAAGATTTAGTTGTAGGTGAAAAAGGTAGGTTAAACGGGTTCTCGAGTGGAGACCACGCCTAGGCAAACGTAGTGTAGGACGTATTGAGGTATAATGTACTAGCGTACTAGAGAACACATCTCTAACTAAATGTTTCAGTCAAGCATTGTAGTATTGAACAATCAAGAAGCAGTTTTGACAACTTCAATTATTGACACTGACTGAAGCTTTGTAGTCCACTGGACTACAATTCTTGGCTGAAAAATTTAGTTCGAGATGTGTTCTCTAGTACGCTAGTACATTATACCTCAATGGTAGGACGCCACCCAGTCCGATGGACGCGAGTATGCCGATCTTGGCGTCGCCATTTCTGAGGTCCCGGGTTCGATTCCCGATCAGCCGATCGGGATGTAATGTAGAAAACGAACTATTCTATATTGTCTCGGGTCTGGTTGTTGTGGTACCGTCGTTGTTTCTGATTTCTGTGACACAAGTGACTCCGCTACATACCTCAGTATCAGATTCAGATTCAGATTCAGATTTATTTATTGCCAGTCACAAGTTGTATCAGAGCAATGCATGTGATGTTATTGCCAAATATGTATTTATTCATTTATCTTTGGTGGTAAATAAATATGCACCAGGCAACACCTTTTGTCATATATGGCTATAGCCTAGAAAAAAACAGTTAAAATCGTTGTGTTACATGATACCTACCATACAAAATTTAAATTGCAAACTGCTTTCATACCTAGAAGACAATGATCTTCTCAGTGATCGTCAATATGGCTTCCGCCGGGGACGTTCAACTGGGGATCTTCTAGTGTATGTAACGCATTGCTGGGGCGAAGCCATCGAAAACCACGGCGAAGCAATCGCAGTGTCGCTGGATATTTCGAAGGCTTTCGACAGGGTTTGGCATGCGAGTCTGCAGAGCAAGCTTCCAGCGTACGGTATCCCCACTGGCTTCTGTAGCTGGGTGGCTGACTTCCTGAGAGAACGGTCGATCCGAGTAGTCATTGACGGCTGCTCCTCTGACCTCAAGGCCATTGACGCCGGAGTTCCTCAGGGGTCTGTGCTCTCTGCGACTCTTTTCCTCTGCACATTAATGACCTGCTATCTTCTGGTATTGTTGGGTACGCAGATGACAGTACTGTCACGGAGAAGTATCTGTCTAGTGCAGGAGCCAGTGGAGTTGAGGTCCAAAGACTGAGAGAGGCCATGGTTGAGCGTACGAGCCTGACGTGAAGTAATGTCTCCCAGTGGGGCGATGACAATCTCGTCAGCTTCAATGCCTCTAAGACGCAGGCGTGTCTTTTCTCTACAAAAAGGAGTCCTTTCACCCTTTCTCCTACTTTCCGAGGTGCATCTGTTCCAGTGACCGACACTCTACAACTTCTTGGCATGGAGTTGTCCTCTGACCTCAACTTTGGCACCACCATCGAGTCTAAGGCTCAAATTGCAGCTAGAAAGTTGGGCGTCCTGAATAAAGTCAAGCGGTACTTCACGCCTGGACAGCTTTTAACTCTTTACAAAGCCCAAGTCCGATCTTGCATGGAGTACTGCAGCCACCTTTGGGACGGCTCGGCGAAATACCAACTTGCTGCACTAGACTCGGTGTAACGCAGAGCCAAGAGAATAATAGGCGATAAAAAACTGGTGGCGTCCAAGCTGCACAGCCTGGTTCACCGCCGCAAAGTTGCTTGCCTATCGGTCTTCTACAGATTGTACTTCGGAGAGTGTGCTCATGAGCTGCATGAGCTCATACCACCGTCACCTTTCTTCCATCGGACATCCAGACGCACGGCCGGCTACCATCCGTTCTTAGTTGATATACCCATAATCCGCACTAAGCGCTTCTCATCATCTTTTATAATGCGCACAGCTAAAGATTGGAATTCCCTGCCTGCGTCTGTATTTCCGAGTGCATATAACCTGACTCTCTTTAAGTCCAGAGTGAATAGGCATCTTCTGGGCAAGCTCGCTCCATCGTAGATCCCATCTATGCTCTAGAGCAAGATTGGGTCAAGAGTAAGCCCATCACAAGTAAAAAAAAAAAAAAAAAAATTTTGCTACCATACAAAATATTCTCGAAGCACAACAAGACTCGAAAACACTGTACAAAAGAATGGGACACTCCTTAAAACCACGTGATCAGCTGGTCATGTACAACAACTTTTCCTATGGGAGCATCATCGAAATCGTGATGTTATTTTCAGATGCTCCATACATTATCATCTAGGTATGCGAGTAACTTTGTATGGAGAAGCTGAAAAAAAATGTATGATTTCGATGTTACTGCCAAACAAAAAGATATAATAAATGCGTCAGTATGTAAGTATGGATGTTTGTTACTTTTTCACGCAAAAACTACTGAATGAATTTATATAAAATTTTGCACACATTTTTGTTTATTTATTTAATAATAAATAAAATTAATATAATATGAGTTTTTAAGGCACTTTTAAATATGAAAAACAAAACCTTAAGTATTTCCTGTTGACTCACAATCATGAAATTTGGCAAGAAGCAATTTTTTATCTACAAAATCGTAAATTTGTAATTACATTACTTTTTTTTAACAAACTCGGTTAAATGTTCTTTACCTCCCTCGTTCGCAAGTTCAACTCGCACTTGGCCGGTTTTTATTTGCAGAGGTCTTTGCCTAACTTTAAGTTTGTCTTGGGCTGTGGCTATAGAATTTATGTAATTCGCTCAGCTGACTTTATTGGTTAATCTGAATTTAATATGCATGTAGTTCTGAACTCTGGTTTTGTCCAGTTAGAACTGGTTCTGTTGTCAGCTTTAATATAGTGAAATCTGTCTTGGGATTTAATCATAGTTTAGAGTCGATTGAATAAGGAACAAATGTAACTTTATAAAATGATATATAAGTAGGTACCTACTAAGTTCGTCCTTTACTAACCTATGTAGCAAATTAAATTAAAAATATATAATTGACGACCGTCTGGTGTAGTGGTTCGCGCTCCGGACTACAAAGCCTGGCGGTTGCGGGTTCGAATTCGAATCCCGCAAGTGGCAAATGTAAGTGTGATGAGCACGAGCATTTGTGCCTAAGTCATGGATGTTTGTAAATTTATTTAGGTATGTTTATCCGTTATCTAGTCGCCCTAGTACAAGCTTTGCTAAGTGTGGGGCTAGCTGATTAGGTAATTGTGGAAAAAATAATAGTACCTAATTTCGTCCAATGACGTCAATTTCCACAGAACAAATAGAACCAACCCAAAAATTAATTTAATCAATTATTTATTTATTATAATTATTTATTTATTAATTTAGTCTACCTGTACTAATAATTATTTCGATGCTATCTTTAGAATATTATTATCCATAATGCCCTGTTTACACGATTTTCTATGTGCTAGCCATTGACTTATATATTGCCAGCTTACTAACTCACTGTCTTAGAATTATACCAAGTCGTGTGGATGTCGCAGCCAACTAGCTTAATTAACTAGATTATTATTATTAATTCCATATTATTTTATTGTAATTGTTATTGTTAATTATAAATGTTTGTATTGAATATAAATGGATTGATTTTTTAATGTTTTAGAATCCAATTTATTTAATTAATTATTTTATGTTTATATATTTTAATTTTATAATTTGTAACTATGTGTGAGCACCTCATTTTGGGTCTTAGTTGCCTGAAATAAATGAATTTTAGTTTAATTTGCTGTTTCATTAACCTTTTAACTAGTTAAACTAGTGATCTAAATGATAAAATAAAATAAATATTGGACAACATCATCGTTGCTCTGATCATAAGGTAAGTAGCTAAAACAACGACGAACCCGCGACAACAAAAAAAAGTTATTTTCTGACGACGCACGGCTGATATTCTGCCGTAGCGTTGTCATGTAATTCTTATATACATATAATAATGAATTGCTGTTCGTTAGTCTCGTTAAAAATCGAAAATGGCTGGACCGGTTTTGCTAATTTTGGTCTTGAAATATTCGTGGAAGACCAGGGAATGTTTAAACGGTGAGGTAATATGGAAAAATTAGGAGAAACATAGCATAATAATCATTCACTTGTTTTCATCCTTTAACACAAAAACACGACCGTTTTCAGTTGTTTTAAATTGTCATACGTTTGACACAGGTACATGAAAAATTTTACTTATTAAGTTAATACGTCCGAAGGAACGAAACTCTTTCGTAGTAGGTAGGCTTTTAGGCCATCATACTAAAGTGTAAACTAACCATAACTTAAAAGGTATTATTAAGCATACCTGCTTGAAAAATACCTATTTCTAAGCCACTGTACGAGTAGGCACTGTAATTATAAGATCATTATCAAAACAATCCAGTTTCTATTCTTAAGCAAAGTTTGGGGGTTATTGACACTGCGGGTTAACCATGAACTCCTAAAACAATGTCAAATCTGTCAATTACGTACGTCATTACGTACGCAATTTGACAAATTTGACAAGATTTGTCAGATTTGAGATTGTTTTAAGAGTTCATGGGGTAACCATGTTTTAAAACAACAGCTGGTGTCGGCAAATCTATAATTAAAACCTCGGCCTCATGTCAAGAATGCGTGTAGATAGTCTTATTATAATCTCTCGTGTTGATCCAAAACCTTAATCTCATGTCGATACATAAGAAAATAATTTTATGTTTTCATGTTTCATATGTACCTACTCTATTATTAACCACTAGTTATATTGTTTTCTTGGTTTACCTTACTCAAATTCTGACAAGTATTATACGGCATGTGGCTGCAACCTTCCTAAAAATATCAGCCACATTGATTTGATAAGTTTTAGTACTTAATTTCACGAATAAAAACCATTTTTAACCGACTTCAAAAGGATGTTCATAATTCGTCAGATCATTATTTTGTTCTTAATTTATTTTATGCATGTTCAGTGATCATTAATTTCATAGCTGACCGAATGTCTTTGATTCTCTTTTATATTGAAAGAGAATAAATTCTTTAGGAGTGAGTGATCCCGTAGAAATTGATATTGAGCATTTAACTTGTTTGCAGTCTTTGATTCATCTTTATAAGGATTTGTAACAGTGGAAAAGCAATTTCCGAAATTGAATTAGTATCATTTTTAATGCTGATTTATCTTTTTAGGGTTCCGTACCCAAAGAGTAAAACGGGACCCTATTACTAAGCTTCTCTGTCCGTCTGTCTGTCCATCTGTCACCAGGCTGTATCTCATGAACCGTGATAGTAAGACAATTCATATTTTCACAGATAATGTATTTCTGTTGCCGCTACAACAAGAAATACTAAAAAACAGAATAAAATAAGTATTAAAAAAAAATGACGCGTGTTATATGGAAGCCTCCTTGGCTTCCATATAACACGCGTCATTTTTTTTGCTCTTTTTTAAAGATAATGAACCCTTCATGCTCGAGTCCGACTCGTACTTTGCCGGTTTTTTTTAATGCTCATTTATCTTTTTTACACAAACGCTTTATATAAGTTCTCGCTTTTTCGTGGATGCTCTGAAGTAGGTATTGCATTACTGTATTTGACCGTTAATTACCGGGACAGTAAGTAGCGTGCATGAAGATGTCTACAGTAAAATTTAGAAAAGCAATAAAACTCACAGAAAGATCCTGCAAGCGAAATGTATAAAAGATCAGCTGCAAGTTTAATGTTTGCCAAGACTTGGTTCAGGTCACGCTATATGAGCCTTAGAGCAACAACTGCTCTGTTTTTTTTTTTTTTTATATTGGACAACATCACATTCATTGCTGTGATCCTAAGGTAAGTAGCTAAGCACTTGTGTTATAGAAATCAGAAACAACGACGGTAACACAACACCCAGACCCGATTTAGACAACTAGTAAAACCCGCGACCTCATCTCTTATAGGTTATTTGTGGATTTTAAACAACGACGGTACCACGACACCAAGACCCGATTTAGACAACTAGTAAAACACGCAACCTTACCTCTTATAGGTTATTTGTGTTTTTTTTTGTGAAATACTGCATTGTAAAGGTTGGCTTTGCTAAGCAGTTAGTAGTAACTTAGGCCGTTATGGGTTATACAGCTATTAAACATAGCTGGAGCTCTTACTGACAATGACATATAATATTTAAAACTTAATCTTGTATCATATTGTGTTTTTGTACAATTGACGACGCTCTATATTGCTTACATTTTATTTTATTTGACTTTAAATTGTAAAATTACGTATCTAAGTGTAATGCTATTAGCAAGAGATGATGTAAAAGAAATTGAATTTATTATTTGACGTCGCCAACCGTGGAAATCGTTTTTTCAGCTGCTTCATATAAACTCACTCGCATATCTTGATGATAATCATAATTAATGTATGGAGCATCAGAAAAATGTCACGATTTCAATGTTGCTCCCATAGGAAAAGTACTTGTATGACCAGCTGATCATGTAGTTTTAAGGAGTGTCCTATTCTCTCGTACAGCCTACATAAAATTGTGTCATATTGAGCTAAAAACGCTCGCTTCCAACTGGACAATCTGGAAGACACTAGAGGAGGCCTATGTCCAGCAGTGGACGTCCTGTGGCAGAAATGATGATGACCCAAAAGTTGTGCACACCAATTCCAATACCCTTGCTTTAGTTTTTGTAGTTACTTACGTATAAGCCTGAGATGACTACATCGTCAAATAAATAAACATTTTCACCAAACTGAAACTTCCTTGAACGAGCTTACAAAGAGCTAAGCATAACAGGATAGGATTTCAAAGGATATTTATAAATTAGTTAGAGTTTACTTTGCGAAGAAGTCTTTGAAACTAAGAACAACATGCCCTAAACAAGCAATACCTACCTGAGTAAGTCGATAGATTTTTTACATTTGGATTTATTTTTAGGTGAAAACAGAATTCACTCAGTTTTAAAAGAAATGAATCGAATTATTTTTACACAGCTAATGTCAAACAAACATATTTGAGGGTGGTCAACATCGAAATCACGCAACAAATAATTAATTCTCTTCATAATTAACGGTCGAGGTGAATTAGTCTTTTTTTAATAAAAATTGGAAAATGCTGCTTTTGTGTTATTATCATAATTATGGCTTAAGTGACCCACTTGTATTCTTTTACGAGCTTTTCTCTCGTAGTTGTTTTTACCTATCTGCGAAGTGTGCCCGAAGTTAGCATATTCTTAAAAACCTCGAGAGTAGCCCAATTAATGGTTATCCGTCCCAGAGTAGCAGTTCGTTTAGCATAACTTTTGTATAAGTTGCTGCGTTTTAAGATTTCAATCAAGTAATTAATGTCAGATAAAACTCGAAACTGAGCTATAGCTAGAAAAATAATAACCCGGATAGTCAAAAGATAGAAAGAAAATTTCATATAGATATCAATCAATCGGATTAATTTAAATTCCATACTGACCGTTACGTGTAAACTAACTATTATTCAACGTATAAAAGTATAAGCGTACGGCGAAATCGTCTTTCACCCTATATTTCATACATTTTTACTGTATTTTTAGGACGGGTCGGGGGCTCGCGGCCAATCCGCTTAGCGCTGCCGTTGTTTGCGAATATGAATCGGAAATCGTAATCACCTATTCTATCTGTCGCTTTGGATAATAATGATTAAGTAGCCTGCTGAATCTCTATTTTGAGGTTTTTGAAATGCAATAAAAACCAATTTATTTTTGCAAATAGGCTTAAACTAAGCACTTTTACACGTCCCATTGTTATTTTTTTCTCTACCACTGCTTCGGGACAAGTTTGGGCTAGCGCCGAGAAGAAGCACCGCAAGAAACTCGGTCACTATTGTCAGCCTCTTTTAAAAAGTTTTAAATATACATAACAAAATATTAAATTACAAGATAAATGCACCTGTGCGAGCAAGGCAGTATTTATATCCAAACATTTTTATCATTTAAATAATCTATAAAAGCATAATACCCTTTTTTCAGGAGAATCTTTTTTACATGAGCTTTAAATTTAAATATGGGCAGTTCAGCAATAGATGCTGGTAATTTATTAAAAAAGCGAATACATTTCCCCATGAACGAATCACCCACTTTATGCAGTCTGAAATCTAGAACGGCAAGCTTATCCTCCAATTTATTATTATCACATAAAAAACATTATTTTAAACATAACCGGAAACATAATACAGGATTAAGTTTTAGATTAAGTTTACTAAAGAAAAAAAAAACCAGGTTGTACCAGCAATGTATTATTGTAGATCGATATTTCACTCAAGTAAAAAATCATGAATCGCAAAAAGAAATCGAAATCGACTCAAAGAGATATAAAGTCGAGCGAGTAATAATTATGTAGTAGTAGGGAAGTATACGGAGCCGAAACGTGGAATATGACAGTAAAGCTGGCCCACCGACTACATGTCACTCAGCGAGCTATGGAAAGGTCGATGCTTGGGATTTCGTTAACGGATAAAATCCGAAATGAGATCATCAGGCAGAGGACTAAAGTAACGGACATAGTTCAAAAATGTAGCAAGCTTAAGTGGCAGTGGGCTGGCCACATCTGTCGCAGAACCGATGAAAGGTGGAGTAAACGGGTTCTCGAGTGGAGACCACGCCTAGGCAAACGTAGTGTAAGACGACCCCCAGCTCGATGGACCGACGACCTTAGGAAGATGGCTGGCAGTGGATGGATGAAAAAAGCGGGAGATCGTGCTCTTTGGCGCTCTGTGGGGGAGGCCTACGTCCAGCAGTGGACTGCAATAGGCTGAGATGATGATGATGATGATGAGGGAAGTATAACGATAAACCATTGATTACATAGGCATTTATTATCAGTAAAAGGGTGACAAACCCAAAGGGTACCCCGCCCAGAACGGATTAATTTTTTTTGCCTTTTGCATTGGTTTTAACTTAAACCATAAGCACAACGGTGCTTTATAATATTCTACATTCAACCACCCTCACGTTTCTCTAAACAAAACCGCGATCACTTCAACATCACTTCACTTATCGACGATTTAAATAATGTCAACCAACTTTGTAACAAAATAGAGTCTATTTTGGTTTGTACTGCTTCGGTGATACGCGCTGTCATTTTAACACTGAAGTCAGTAATTGACAATAGTAATTTGATCCCACTTATTACCGAAATTGAGGTTATATTTGTTTGTATTGCTGAGGTGATATTTGAAGCGAGTTTACTTGTGATATTTTAGAGAATCGACCCTCTGAATTAACTAAAATTTCCTTTCTCCCACAGAATGCTGTACACATCCATTCCTGTCTACTTCCTCTTACTGGGCGCGGCGCTGTGCGCACCAGAGCGCGTGCAAGTTGACGATGCTCACGACGCTCACGACGCGCAAGAGCTGACGCAAGATGCGCAAGAGCTGACGCACAACGCGCCGCTCGAGAAACGCTCTCCTCACTACGACTTTGGGCTCGGGAAGAGAGCGTACAGCTACGTGTCGGAGTACAAGAGGCTACCAGTTTATAATTTTGGGCTGGGAAAGAGGTAAGATTAAGGCGTAAACACTTTTAATATGTTTCGCGCAAAGCTGGACAGCAAGTTATTTTTCCATGATCGTATCATTAAAATGGATGGTTGTCCTCATAGGAATATCAAGCTAAAGTGGCAATTGTTTTTTGAAGTGAAAGTGAAAGTTTTTTGAAAACAAATTTGAAGTGGAACCAATAGATAAATGAGGTTGATGTGTACTCAAGTGGAGAAAGCGACTTAGGCCGTTTTCTGATTTGTCGGCGCAGCAGCGACGCGACATCAGCATGCTCGGCATACGCGGTACAGAAAGCTTACCGAGCGCCTATATTTCAATGGAGCGTTCCTGATTGGATCGGTATTTCTGTACCGCGTATACCGAGCATGCTGATGTCGCGCCGCTGCTGCGCCGACATCAGCAAACGGCCGTAGTCATGAAATTATCCAGAGAGTTCAGCACACCCAGATTGAGCCAATTCAAAAAATATCGTGTCCTGAATTGTCCCAAATGAGAAATCTTCTTTGCGTTCATGGCGAATAGGAATGACGACTAGGTAAAGAAAATGGAATTCTATTAGGTCCTTTAGACTATCAAAAATAATTGACTCTTATTTTTTTTTCGTCAATCATTTAAAAAGTTGCAATAAAGCGCGTCAAAGTTCGGGAGAGGCGGCTCGTGACGACTACTAATTCAAATCAATATCATATAAATCTCTGCAATATTTTGGTTATGAGAAAAAAGAAAAATTACATGTTCAAATATTCTAAGAATCTATCTACCGAAGAAAAAAAAATAGCATCATCAGTAGATATTATCGCAACACTATACCGCTAATCGGATCTCAATCTGAAACAATGGACTCAAACGACTCACCTGTTCCAGGTCGCGTCCTTACTCGTTCGGGCTGGGCAAGCGCTCCATCGACGACGACCAGCCTGAGGAGTTTGGAGCCGAAGACCAGACGCTAGCAGACTTATTTGACCAATACGAGGACTCACCAGGTAAAACAAAAACCACTGGTAAAATTGGTAGAAAAGCAAGTAATTAACATCAATGTAACACTATGCACTACATAGGTATTAATGCAACACAAACCTCTTTAATGGCAAATTGATTTTTCCGACGTTTCAGCCTAATTGCATGGGCCGTGGTCACGGGAAGACTGGTGATGTATGGCGCCGTCTGCATAAGCGTAATAATGAATATTCAGCCATATCTTCATTATTTTCACCGTGGTACAGTCAGTCTGACAAACTATGCTCACAATATCCGAATTTATTGTTTACACACTTACACTATTTGATCAATGTATTCCATGCTGAAAACAACTTTAATCCGTCTTTCCGATTGAAATGATTTATTTCAATAGTTTCTCGCAATGAAATAAATGCATGGAAAAAGATAAGTATTTGTGTTCAAGTGTTAATACCCGGTTAGTGTATAGTGTTAGTCAAAAAAACCCACCTAGGCCTGAGCACCTAGGTACTTCAGAAAAGATTGTTTTCTGATTGACTTAAAATCGTTATAAAAAAATACATGATTTGACGTCGCCCTAATATTCTTTCACAGATCCTATTAAGTAAAAAGCTTCTGTGCTAGTTTTTCTAACAACAACCGTTTTTTTTCTCAGTTTACGAAGAGAAGCGCGCTCGGCCCTACAGTTTCGGCCTCGGGAAACGGTTCGCTGACGACGAAACGGAAGAAAAACGCGCGCGCATGTACGATTTCGGCCTCGGCAAGCGGATGCCTCTCTACAACTTTGGTCTAGGAAAGCGAGCGAGGAGCTACAACTTCGGCCTGGGCAAACGATTAAGCAGCAAATTCAATTTCGGCCTAGGCAAACGACAGAGGGACATGCACCGATTCAATTTCGGCCTTGGCAAAAGGTCGGCCGAAGACGCTTCTCTCGACAGTGATAATTATTTTGAGGTTTAAATTGTTTATTTTTAGGTTTGGGGTGAGATTTGGCGCGGGATTTTGTTTTATTTATTATCTAGATTCTATTTTTAAAAAATATTATATATTTAATGACACAAAAGTTATACGAATACATTTAGCCGATGTTTTTTATAAATTTTAATTCAAAGTGACTGGATTTAATCCAGGACTAAAAAGCCAAACTATTTAAATAATAGTATTTAGGGAGCAAGTGGGGTACACTATTTATGTATATATATATATATATATATATATATATATTTCGTTTTCTTCTAGTTTTCTTAAAACAAGTTTAGATTTTCTTGTGAAAACGCCAGCCAATTTTCACAGGTAAATATAAAAAAGTTTTGTTAAAATTTTTCGTTTTCATATCCCGCGTGAATTTTCACAGTGATTTAATAAAATAGATATTTATTTATCTATAAGATGTCGGACTGGACTTTTTATTGTGTTATTCGATTTAGATTCTGAAGTAATTATTAAATGTAAGACGGTGAGCTAGCAGAGCAAATATTTTTATGGTACTTTTAATTATCAATAACGCTACGCAATATTCGTTTAACTAAAATTTTAGCCAATTAAAAACAATTAAATCTTATAAAGTATCGAATGCGAGATTGCATTTCAAATTACTTTTGTAAATTATTGTTAAATGTTTGTAGTTATTTACGTAAAGGTTGGAGAAATACCTAGCTAGTTAACTTATATAATGTTACGTGCGGGTTGCGGTTCCTACCTTTTTAAAACCTTTTTTTTTATAGCAAAGGCATTGTTTAGATACAGCATATTAATATTATGTTGAGTGTACTTATGTTTATCTTATAATACTGCTTTTGGTTTTCCTTTTATAGTTAGTTGTACTTTTGATAATGTATGCGGTTATTTTTTTTTTTTTTTTGCCTAATTGCAAAAGGAGGGTGATGGTTTTAAATTTTCTAGTCATTGTATACCCAAATTAAGGAATCGTAACTCAATATTACCAATAAGCAAGTAAATAAGTTTCCTTAAGACTTAAAATGTGTTGTTTTGAATATAACCATTGATTATACAAATCAAATTAAATATACAGTACATAGAGATATTGCATCATTGAATGTTATTATTTGTTTATTTTATACCCCTATCCCTTATTCCGTTTATTTACAAAGTTATTCAAATTCTAAGTTTATTACTTTAAATTCTTCAATGAATCTATAGCTTAAATTAGAAAAAACAGTTTTTATTAGAAATAAGCTGAAGAATCTAGCTTTTGAAATCTTCAAAAATATCTATATTTATCTATATCAGTATCGGGAATAGGCAGAGGTATGTTATGGTATTTTAATGTTGATCCTCAGGAACTTTGTATATAAGCAGTACCTAGAAACATTATCTCTGAAAGAAAGTTTACTTTTAAAATAATACCTTGGAAAGAAATAAAGTAGAAAGAATCTAAAGAGAAGGATTCTTCATACATTATCAACTAGGTCGTATACTAGTAAGTTTGTATGGAGCAGCTAAAAAATATACCAATTTAGATGTTGCTGCCATAGAAAAAAATTTTGTACCTATTGATCTGTTAATCGCGTTTTAAGGAGTGTTCTATTATTAAATATTGGACAAATGTTGGACAACATTACATACATTGCTTTGATCCTATGGTAAGTAGCGAAAGCACTTGTGTTATAGAAATCAGAAACAACGACGGTATCACAACACCCAGACCAATATAGAAAAGTTCGTTTTCTACATTGACCCGACCGGGGATCGAACCCGGAACCTCAGAGCTGGCGGCGCCATTTATAGTCCGGCGTGCTCGCCTCTCGGCTACGGAGGTCGTCGGTATTTTGTATATCCTGTATGTAGGTACTAGTGTGTGATGCTAGTGTGGGGGAGGCCTAAGTATTAAAACAACAGAAATCTAGATCTGTAGACTTGTTCTTGAGAGGACACCGTAACACTCCCAGCGTGAGTCCCGTATATGTTTGCAAAAGTTATTTGGCCGTTTGACCATTTCCCTAAAAAACTATTCACTTATTTACTGCTGGCCGAAAGAACTAAAGGCCGAAGAAAATTTGACCAAATTAATGTTTACCTACTTCAATTTGGTTCGCCGACTAAACTATAGACCACGCTTTTGACACAATTTACAATGACTGAATGCAGGCCGACGCTGGATGCAGGCCGCTTCCAATCGGCCGATCTGGAAGTCACTGGGGGAGGCCTATGTTCAGCTGTGGACGTCCTGTGGCTGAGATGATGATGATGGTGATCAATGATTTTTTAGTAATCAGTTAAACGGACAAATGACTCTCGGAAACATGTACGGGATTCAACGCAGCGTGGATCGCCCGAAAAGTTGGAGCCGGGGCGTAACATGTTTTACCTGTTCTGTGGTGGAGATGATATTACTCAAAACTGTTGGCGGTGGTTGAAAAATAATAATAAAAAAAAAAAGTAAAAAAAAAAAATACTGAGCCCGATCTTGTCTGGTTATGACGAATATTACACGTACGATTTTTATCGACTCGTATTACGGAATGATATTGTACCATAATACACGTTCAATACGGATCGCGTCAGTAAGCCGATGAATTTACAAAAATATATATAAATTTCTCCTCCTACTTCATCGCTGACAGGATAAGACGCTCGATATTCATCGACGATACTTAAGAAGATTTTTGGATTTCTAGATATCCAGCGATCCGTATACCCGTACGATACGTGACACGCAATAGATACTTTACACACAGTCGATAAATATCGTGATCATGGATTACGATCCAAATATGTATCCCGATAAATATCGTACGTGTGTATGTATACTCCCGTCTGTGATTTATGGAGTATAATACTTTACTCTGTGTTTATGGATTAAGTTGGGTGCATAGTGGACTGATTTGTTCCGAGGATGATGACCGCAGAATCGTCCCTTATGTAGAAATACCACCCTTTTTATGTAACTTCATTTTGTCGCTGTAAAACATCCGTAAAGATAAGTCGGATTAAGGTAGGGTTGGGTGTCAAATCGAGATAAACAAACAAAGAAAGGATTTTTTCCTACAAAATAGGGCAAGAAAACGTTTGCGATGTTAGGACCAAAGGTTTTTCCAAGACCTTTTGTAGTAATGTAAGTAAAATGGCATGTTGTACCTTGATGAAATGTATGATGACTTTTATTAGAAAGAAGAATATTTTATAGATTTTGTCTATGATTCTCTAAATCTCATTTTAGGTTCAAGTCTAAATTATATAGTGTGGGGTTGTAAAACAATATACCGGGTGTAAAAAAAGGTTTAACGAAGCCGAATACTACACATTCTACGTATTATTACGATCATTTTTTTCTTTTACACTATACCTGGGAAATGACGGGTTACCGAGTTATTGACAGTCAAAGTTACAATTTTTTTCAAAGATTTTTTACAAAATTGACTTCTGTTTAATAATACTAAACTTTTTGACAAAGAAACATGATCCGCTTACACACACAGGCATAGTCTGTGGCGTGCGCGCTATACATTGCGGGTTAGAAATAAGTTATTTTTTTGATACCCAAAAATAAAAGTCATTTCCCAGCAATTATTTTTTTGCATTCTACTTGGTTTTATGTATAGAATTCGTGGTGTAAGGCTTCGTTAAGCCTTTTTTTACACCCTGTATTTTAACTCAAGAACAGGTGGAGCGATTTTTCTGACATTTGATTTGTTTAGTTTAGCCCCAAAAGTAATTTTCATTGTAATTTTCATTTTAACTTGCAATCATTGTTTGTTGTTTATTGTAATATGGGTTCCTGTTACCTGAAATAAAAATATTTTATTTTATTTTATTTATTTTATAAAAAATCGGATGATTTCACGAAAATACACATGGCTGAGACCGCAGGCACAGTTAGTAAAAATAAAACATAATCAAAACATTAGATTATTTTTTATGACCGATGGCTGTAATGCGGCACCTTCTGATTAAATGATTTTAGATAATATACCTAATAACACCAGTAAAATAATACCAGTTAGAAGTTAAAGATTATTAGTACCTAGGTATATTTACTATTTTAATAAAAGTTATGCGTGTGAAGGTTTTTCTACACGTCTGAAAAGTAAAGGACGTCACAATTGCTACTAATAACGATATCGGTAATTCGGCATACATATAAAATATAACGATATCTAATCAATTTAACAGATTACACTAATTCAGTACAATTATTACATAATTAAAACATAGTTAAACAGCCGGGAAGCAAGTGCTCGTAACTGCACCGCCCCCGAAGTCCAGAATAGAAGGTCAGACGGGAACCTAAATCAGAAATATTTATTAAAATAACTTACTCCCTAGTGAGCATAAAGGAGCATACAGGGCTTTGCGCACTCAATACAATGACGCATTCAGAGTACTGATGGGGTTGCGGCGGTACTGCGGTGCATCCGGGATGCTGGCAGAAGCTGGAGTAGATAGTTTTTCGGCTATTCTACGCAAGCGGATAGCGTCACTGATCCACCGTGTGCGGGGCAACCCCCAGCAGCCTCCTGCAGAGTGTCGCGGCGAAGTTGGACGTGGACAGTGCTCTTATGCGGCAATGGACGCAGGTTCATCGTGTTAAAGACACTCGAATCTTTATTTACTAACATAGTTTTTATGACCTTTGTTACTAACACGTTATGGGCTATGCCCGAAATAAATGATTTTTATTTATTTATTTATTATTATAAAGCCCCTTTCCCCAAGGCAGATGCACCAGGCTGATCATAGTGACGGCTAAGGGAGTCTTGGACGCAGCGGAGGGAAGAGAGGAGTTGATATCTGATTTATTTAGTGTAAAGTTATGTTTATAATGTTAACATGCATTGATTGATCGTTGTGTGCCGTCGGTGTAGAGTGCCGACGGTGCATGTGCAGGGTCCTTGGGTCATCGCTGGTTTGTAGGTAGGTAGGGCGCAGCAGTCAAATGTACGATCGTAGCTCGAACATACGATAGCTGTATCAATCATGTTATCACATTGAAAAAACAAATTTTTAGCAATTCCTAATGTTCCTATGTTATCACATCATCACATGACCAGCCTATATCAGTCCACTGCTGGACACAGGCCTCTCCAAAAGGAGGATTTTGCCATAATCGCCACGCTTGGCAGGCGGGTTGGTGATCGCAGTTTGGGCAATGGTGGAGAGGAGACGCTGCTGCCCGTCTTCTTATGGCGGTTCTCCTGTAGTCGCCTCTTACGACACCCATAGGAAGGATGTTATCACATTATTACTATTTTGACATGTCACAAAACTCAGCTTTAGATAATGGTGTCTAGACTCTAGTCATCAGTGTCACACAACTAGTATCAGTGGACTAACAGACATTTATGTAAATAAATAAACATAGTTTCTTGTGACTGGCGATGGATCGACGTAGACTGAAAATATAAGAAAAACAAACGATAGTGGCGATTCTAAGACCGTAACTTATCTGATCGGATCTTAGAGTATGTTGGTTGAATGCTCTAAGGATGGGATGGACCTGAGATATATAACAGTTCGATAGCTTTCATGAAATTCTGCGTAAAAGAATCGGACCCCTCCCTGATGCGTAGATTGCGTGGTTTGTCAATGGTGTCTTGAAAACCATTGGTGTAAGGGAAGACAGTCCTACGTTGTAGCACTGGGCTGCGACGCATTTGTCGCCTAGCGCCCCGAGTCGCAATCCCTATTAGTGCTTTATTAGAAGTGTTTACATATTAAAATTAATTAACAACATAGTTTATAAGAAAATTATTTGCTTATAACAAAATCTGTCTAGTGCAGGAGCCAGTGGAGTTGAGGTCCAAAGATTGAGAGAGGCCATGGTTGAGCGTACGAGCCTGACGTTAAGTAATGTCTCCCAGTGGGGCGATGACAATCTCGTCAGCTTCAATGCCTCTAAGACGCAGGCGTGTCTTTTCTCCACAAAAAGGAGTCCTTTCACCCTTTCTCCTACTTTCCGAGGTACATCTGTTCCAGTGACCGACACTCTACAACTTCTTGGCATGGAGTTGTCCTCTGACCTCAACTTTGGCACCACCATCGAGTCTAAGGCTCAAATTGCAGCTAGAAAGTTGGGCGTCCTGAATAAAGTCAAGCGGTACTTCACGCCTGGACAGCTTTTAACTCTTTACAAAGCCCAAGTCCGATCTTGCATGGAGTACTGCAGCCACCTTTGGGACGGCTCGGCGAAATACCAACTTGCTGCACTAGACTCGGTGGAACGCAGAGCCAAGAGAATAATAGGCGATAAAAAACTGGTGGCGTCCAAGCTGCACAGCCTGGTTCACCGCCGCAAAGTTGCTTGCCTATCGGTCTTCTACAGATTGTACTTCGGAGAGTGTGCTCATGAGCTGCATGAGCTCATACCACCGTCACCTTTCTTCCATCGGACATCCAGACGCACGGCCGGCTACCATCCGTTCTTAGTTGATATACCCATAATCCGCACTAAGCGCTTCTCATCATCTTTTATAATGCGCACAGCTAAAGATTGGAATTCCCTGCCTGCGTCTGTATTTCCGAGTGCATATAACCTGACTCTCTTTAAGTCCAGAGTGAATAGGCATCTTCTGGGCAAGCTCGCTCCATCGTAGATCCCATCTATGCTCTAGAGCAAGATTGGGGTCATGAGTAAGCCCATCTTAAGTAAAAAAAAAAAAAAAAAAAAAAAATCGACCCTGGTCTGAAATAATTGTTTTTTTTAAATACCAAATTGTCGACCGGAAATCCAGGTGACAATATATTATTTAGGATCATAGATTTAATTATCAACCGCCTAATCACCCAACCGAACTCTGTAAATTGCTATCATCATTATCTAGGTACTGCTGGACGCAAACTTCCTCCAAATATTATGTCAAGTTATTATATGTGTAATAAATTTATGTTTATATTTTGTTTTATTATTGTATAATATATATTTTTCTTTCTACTCTGTAGTTAATTACCACACCGCCAATCAATGTTTCTGCCTCGCACAATAGTTGACTGGTAGAGAATGCCTTAAGGCATTAGGTCCGCCAATTGTACATTTATTTCGTGCAATAAATAATAAAATAAAAATACAAATACAACGGAACAGCGATTGGCTCTGGGCAACAGTTCATTGTATGCCAACAGCGGATTATACACCCTATATAAATATAAAACATAAAATGAAAAATAAATTGGTATTTTATACGAGCCCTTTATGAATGGTGATATCTGTTATCGGCGACGGACAGACGTCATTGAATATTTTACGAGCAGGTTACTACCGGCGCCATTATGAAAACGTAAGAGATATTTAACCGAAACGGTTTCACACCTTCACTATCTAGGAGCGCTTTGTCCCGTTCGCTGTCGGGACTCGGAGTAAGTTGACCATGATTTAAGATGGCCGCCTTTGCTTTTGGCACTAAATTCTTTGTTATTTTAGTGGATAACGGTGCTGGTTGCACAGATATATCGGGTGTAAAAAAAAGGCTTAAGGAAGCCGAATTCAACATATTCTACGTATTATTACGATATTTTTTTCTTTTACACTATACCTGGGAAATGACGGGTTACCGAGTTATTGACAGTCAAAGTTAAAAAAAAATTCAAAGATTTTTTACAAAATTGACTTTTGTTTAATAATAAGTACTCAACTTTTTTACAAAGAAACATGATAAAAATTTTCAGTACTTTTTTCTTCTGTGGCGTGCGCGCTATACATTGCGGGTTAGAAATAAGTTTTTTTTTTTGATACGCAAAAATAAAAGTCATTTCCCAGAAATTACTTTTTTTGCGTTCTACTTGGTTTTATGTATAGAATTCATGGTTTAAGGCTTCGTTAAGCCTTTTTTTACACCCTGTATAAATTGTTTTTATTATGTAAGTGGTTATTGTATCCATTTTCAATGTGCAATTGTTTGTTGTCCCCAATAAATAAAATAAATAAAGATACTTCTATAGCTATATTATAATAATAGGAATGAAGTTTTTTAGTTGTAGTAGTCTTTATTTATTTAGTAAAAGTAGTAGTATATCGGCAAATAATCTGATAAACAATAGTTAAATCATAATTTCTACAACATCATTAAATACCTTTATTATGACTAATATTCATAATCTTCTTTGACTTCATTCATGACTAATCTCTTTCTTGTTAGGTTTATACATCCAAGCGAAAGATACATTTTCGAGCTAGGCCTCCTGAACGCCTAGTGTCCGCGTGTTTAGTGTGAACTGGCCTGCACGCCCACGCCCACGCCACCGCGCACGCCCACGCCCCCGCGTTGGTTTGGCCGTAGCTTTAGGCGTAGCGAATTCTAGCTATTTTTATGACAGAAGATTTTTTCTTGCCAACATGCAAAAAGATAATATGCAATTTTCATTTCACTAGGATCTCAGGGTCCAGCATACTTAAAAATAAAAAACCGGCGAAGTGCGTGTCGGACCCGCGCACGAAGGGTTCCGTACCATTATTTCGGTGGAAGTTTGCATGGTCATGTAGGTATATCATATATTTTTTTTAATTTTATTATGATTCTCTTATTTTAGAAGTTACAGGGGGACACACATTTTAGCACTTTGGAAGTGTCTCTCGTGCAAACTATTCAGTTTATTAAAAAAAATGATATTAGAAACCTCATTATCATTTTTGAAGACCTTTTTTTTTTTTTTATTTGAGATGGGCTTACTCTTGACCCCAATCTTGCTCTAGAGCATAGATGGGATCTACGATAGAGCGAGCTTGCCCAGAAGATGCCTATTCACTCTGGACTTAAAGAGAGTCAGGTTATATGCACTCGGAAATACAGACGCAGGCAGGGAATTCCAATCCTTAGCTGTGCGCATTATAAAAGATGATGAGAAGCGCTTAGTGCGGGTTATGGGTATATCAACTAAGAACGGATGGTAGCCGGCCGTGCGTCTGGATGTCCGATGGAAGAAAGACATAAAGACCTGTCCATAGATACAAAGTACGAGTTTGATGAATTTTTTTTTTTGTAAATTTTTGTTTTTAGCAATTCCATGCAAGGTTTAATTGAAGATAAATAACACTTGAAAAAATATAGATTTTTTTTTTTTTTAGTTTCAGTTCTAAGTAAGGGAACCCCCAAAATTTATTGTTTTTTTGTCAGAATACATCTAAGTACTTACCAAGTTTCAACAGTATACCTCTAGTTATTATAGTTTCGGTAAAAATTGGCTGTACATACGGACGGACAGACAGACAGACAGACATAACATCCATAAGAGTTCCGTTTTTTGCCATTTGGCTACGGAACCTTAAAAACGGAAAACATTGTCATAGACATAATATTTTTAGGTACGTCTTTGTTACCACCTACTTCTTTGAACTTATTTTGATTTTATTCCATCACAGTATTATTCTGGTACATCCACGAGCTTAAATAGAGTACAAAGACGTTTATTTTAGCTACATTTACTAGTTTCACAATACAATAACTATGTCAGTGATGTGAGCCCACACGGAAAATATAGTAACAATCTGAGCTACAGTACAGAGTGAAAAAATGGAAGTGTCATTCATAACACACTCTACGTCACGAGTGGTCGTATTTCAACTTGGAGCATTCATAAGTATTTCAATGACAGCATAATACGTTTGTGTCTGAACTATGACGTAAGAGTTTATTAGTGTCTCTACGTCTACCTGTACAAACTATTTTGATCATAAACTCTTGACTGGTATCTTAGTATGGTGGTGTATGTTATTCAAATGATTAAATATTTTTTTCCACGATCAAACCAATATGCTAGCCCCAAACTAAACATAGCTTGTATGCGATGACGACTAGATAATGGATAAACATACTGTAATAAGTTTTTAAACATTCATGACTTGATTTTTAATACTTGAAAAATCGTCCGTCTCAGGGGGGATCCGAACCCACGTCCATTCCATACCGGGCGAGTGCTTTGGCCCTAAGCTACCGAGACGTTAGTGAACTCAACGAAATCTTTCAAGTGGTTCTCGCTGTCAAAGCCAGCGTATTTTCTGATCAATGTTGCGGTATATACTACTACCGGGTTCGGATCCCACCTGAGGCGGACCTTTTTTTTTCAAGTATTAAAAATCTTAGATAAACCTAGCATGGTAACTGCTAAAAACAAAAATTTAAATCCATGACTTGGGTACAAATGCTCGTGCTTATCACACAAATATTTTTCCCCCGCGGGTTTCGAACCCGCAACCACCAAGCTTAGTACTCCGGAACGCGAACCTCTAAGTACACCAAACCGTCGTCAAATGACTAATGTAAAAGGTAAGTGTTGTTTGTTACTCAATTACTTCTTAGCGGCTAAACGGAATCAGCTTAAAGACATCTTAGATTTACCGGTGTATTTTCTATGGTTTTTGAACCGCAAACGTCATATTCGTTTCAGCGTGACCTTTGCGGCTCAAAAACCAGCGTAAATTCCCAATTTTTCTTACACAGGATAATTTTTATCTCGTTTTTGTGATCTGAGACTTATATTTATTCCTCTTGGCTTAATTCTGAAGTCTTATCACGACGAAGTCAAAGCTTTATGCAAACTTTCACATACTTATATAATATCAGTAAGATGTTAAGTTCTGTTAGAATACAAATGGAAGCTCCCGATCAGTCATAATTGAATTCTAACAACAGATATTCAATTACTTCGTGACAATAAATTGTTAAGCAACATTCAACAAAGCAACTTGATGCTGGAGCTTCCTAGTATCGATTTAATTAAATATTTAATATGACGTTTGATCGAAATATGCCATAGAAATATTCAAATTAAATTGAGTTGTTCGAAATTTGTAGGTGCTACGAAATTTCAGAATTTAATTAATTTTATAAATAAGTATTAGGGATCGTGTAGCATCTTAGAGCATTGAATGCTCTAAGTGTAGCATAGATAGGCAGAATCATTGATGAGGAATGGTTTTTATCAAAAAAGGTGAAGTCTCAATTCGATTCTACGTTTTTTTTTGGGCTATGTTACGCGCAGTGGCGTGCGGTACCAGGGGCGTGCTTTGATTTTTGTGCTGGGTAGGCACTAAGTAGTAACATTATTAAAAAAAAAAAACTATCACATTTTCCGGTTAAACCATGCATCGGAAAGAAAAAGTCACAAGTATTAAAAGCGTTTAGTTTATGCCCCTCTATACGACGAAAAACAAAGATTGGAATTTTATGAAGTTTTATAATTATATCATTAATTTTTTCTAAGTGTTTGAACACTTTATATTCTATCGCATTTTCCGGTTAAACCATGCGTCGGAAAGAAAAAGTCACAAGTATAAAAAGCGTTTAGTTTATGCCCCTCTATATGACGAAAAACAAAGATTGGAATTTTATGAAGTTTTATAATTATATCACCAATTTTTTCTAAGTGTTTGAACACTTTATATTCTATCGCATTTTCCGGTTAAACCATGCGTCGGAAAGAAAAAGTCACAAGTATAAAAAGCATTTAATTTGAGCCCCCTTATACATTGAAAAACAAAGATTTGAGTTTTATTATGTTTCATATTTTTAATGAAAAATTTTCTAAGTGCCAAACGCCTTGCACACTTTGCTACACTCCAACCAAATAAAGACTTACCAGGCATTCTTGTTTTCCGAGACAAGCAAAGAAAATTGACTGAGTGAAGATTTATATGGAGCACCACAACTATCCAATTGATATTTATAACTCCTCAGCGACATTTCGTGGTTATTACTTTTTCGCGAACTTTGAACATGTCAGTAATCTTTTATCGTAAAATGTTTGCAACGGTAAGCATTATATACTTCAATTAATTCAATAAAGTTGTTAGTTTTGACAAAAACTTAACTTGTCTCCGACGTAAACACACACAAAACCGGCGCCCCATCGGCTATTTTGTTGATTTTAACATGGTATTTACCTACTTTTAAGATTGTATTATTTGTTCACCACATTTTAATACACTTTACACTATTAGAACAATTATCTTTTGACAACTTAACACCCGATTATTCACTAATATTTTTAAAAATCTCCTTTAACTGAGGTGAGGTTAAGTTACACTCGTAAATATATATTATGGCCACAGAATAAACAAGGACATCTCTTTGTTTGTTCCGAATTAAGCTAAAATAAGCTTTGGCGTATTCAAACTATGCAAATAAATTTTAGTTCTATGTGAGATCGATTACGTTACAACTCAATTCGGAACTTAAATTACCCGGCTAATGAAAATAGGCTACTAGGTTGTCCACAAATGAAAATTGATTTAAGGGATTGGCGCGTAATTTGTCAAAACAAATAGAATTCTCATTACATACTGTACATTGTAGTTTCTCCATTTTATAGAACACAACAACACAACACTGAACTCTGAAATAACTATAAATAGCACTCAAGAGAAACAGTTTATGATCCGTAAGAGTAAAAACAACTTTTCAAAACACTCGCGGGATGAAAGCCAAAGCAAACTAAAGAAAAAAAATATGGCCGATCGAAATGATCTCTGTTTACATTATTTTTAGGATAGTTTTAGCAAACAATTAATTATTCGTTTTAAAACTTAAAACTATTTACTATAAATATAATTAGGATTTTAGGGTTTGAAATTTTATTTTAACAAGTTGTAATGTAAAGTTTACTTAAAATAAGACTTTAAATTTTTAAATTGGAGGCCGAAATTGAGCGCCATCTGGTGGGAGCTAAGCAGGTAAGCGCCGCATAATGCTTACCAAAAATTGGTGTTTTGTAACTGTGTACGTATGCGCACAGATTATATAAGTGTGTGTGAAAATTAAGGAAGTGTGCGTGAAATAGTAAGCGGTATCGCGACCGCCTACCGTGGGTCATTTGTATTGAAAGTATTGAAACGAGCGCGCTTTAGTTTGAAAGTTTAATAAAGACAACAAAATGGTAACTTAGACTTTATTATAGATTGTCAATTTGGCAAATAAAGATGGTTAGCTGTCCTGTAGGATTTTTTATTTAGGCAGTGCCTACCTGGTAAATGAAATAAGGTAGGCAGAAAGTACTTCAAAATGTGTGTCATTGATGAAAACCACCGATTTTCATAAATAAAACACCTAAATAAGTATCTACTGCCTACCTCGAAATAAAAGTAATGCCCGCCACCGGTTACGCGATATTTCCTTGTGAGTATTAGACGTAAGTACGTATTGTGATTTATTTTTCACCCATTAGATCGGTGTCCCTACCTTCAGCAGATAAATTTCATTTGGACTACTTAAATAAATTAAATAAATAAATTGCTTGCTATGGATGAAATTATTACTTCATCCATCCATCCATCCATCATTCGAAAGACGTCCACTGCTGGACATAGGCCTCCCCCAAGGATTTCCACAAAGATCGGTCTTGTGCCACCAAATTATTACTTACATAGATTATATTTTTTGGCCTGGACGTCATTTATTTTTTATTTAAACAATAATCTAATTAATTTAAAAAATAATAACTAATGATTAAGCTTCATTTAATTATAATCTGTATCTCGGAAATGGCTCCAACGATTTTCATGAAATATAGTATACAGGGCGTTTCGGGGGCGATAAATAGATCTAGATAGGTTTCATTATTAGAAAAAAAATCAGGTACTACATAGGTGCATAATTATGTCGATATACTATAAAGTTCATATTTGAAGTAACCTACTTGAAATGAAACTAAAAAGAGAAATATATTATTTACAATAAAATTACAAAGCCAATCATTAAGCTTTGGAGTCACTGCTAGCCAAGGTCATCGCTACGAGTAGCGAAAAGGACTTCATTTCGCTTTGCTCTTACTGTGGCCGGCTCTTAATTGCCAAAATCCTATATGGCGGTGTATGACTTTCACAGAAACGAATCCGCGCGCTCTGCATATTCACACATGCCCTCGACTCGAAACCAACCTCCCAGACAATTATTCAGATACAGTGGTTGCAAAGCCGCGATGTACGCCCGATACCTCGAATTAGCTGAATCAACGGGTATTGTGAAGAGTTAGGCGACCCGCGACATAGTGCAGCATGAGAAAGTATCTTTGTATTATCCTTCAACTTAAATGCGATACCGACGACCTTAGGAAGATGGCTGGCAGTGGCTGATGGATAAAAGCGGGAGATCGAGCTCTTCGGCGCTCTTTGAGAGAGGCTTACGTTTAGCAGTGGACTGCAATAGGATAAAGAGATAGAAATGCGATAAAGACAAATGGATTTATATTCAGTAGGTTAACATTTAATTAATAACTAAGACGAAAACAATTATTTTAACGATCTGTTTCATATTCTCTTGTATTTGTTATACTTTATCATCATCATCATCATCACCATCACCATATCAGTCCACTGCTGGACACAGGCCTCTCCAAACGAAGGATTTTGCCATAATCGCCACGCTTGGCAGGCGGGTTGGCGATCGCAGTTTAGCCAATGGTGGAGAGGAGACGCTGCTGCCCGTCTTCTTGTGGCGGTTCTCCTGTAGTCGCCTCTTACGACACCTTCTTTTCCTATGTTATACTTAATGTTGCAGACAGTTTTACGAAGTTAGATAAACATCAAAATCACAAATATTTTGATGCTGCATACAAAAGCGTCGATGTAAGTAAACAATTAGTTATTTTGTATGGAGTGTGGCAAACCCAGGGAATTTATATTATGTATTTTATTTATTTATACAAACAAAAATGTTGTTGTACCTCTATGACCAGCTGATCGCGTGGTTTAAGGAGTGTCCTACTTCTCTTGTACTCTTTATATTTTAGCAGTGAGATCGCCCGATTTTGGATTGAACACAGTTGATTATAATGATGTTTGTTTTCTATTTAGAAATTTAACTGAAACTGACAAGGTTGTGATACTGATTTTTCTATTTGTACTATGGCGACTATTGTAATGCAAGTCACAGTTTTCGTACAAACTATTTTTCCGATCGCACCTAAAGGACAGATTTTTAAACTTTAATAGATAAGTATGTAGGTGCCTACTGCCTACTCGAGGGTTGTCTGGAGGAGATCGCTTTTATAAATGCACCTACCATAAACATGGATGAAAATGAGGGTAATGACCAGTTAAACCTACAAACACTTTTTGTAATGTTTGAAAAATGCAGAAAAGATCAATAACAATTTAAAAACAAAATTGAAATAAACGACCTCAGTGCAAACAACAAGTGATGTTCTTCAGTAAAATAAAATATCGATAAAAAAACGAAAGAAAAATTGGCATTGTATTTCCTTTTAAAAACAATATTTTGACTTTACGACAAACGAAAATAAGAATTTTGCAAAAAAATATAAAATTGTGATAAGGGTAGCAAATTCATAATTACATAATAGACATCCCATGTTAAGTGGGACACGTAAGAAAAAAATATACTAAACCACAATAACGAAAGTAAAGTAGTATCAAGTAACGAAAAGACAAGAATCGTACATCACATTCTTGTCGTCTTCTGGCTCAATAGAGCTAGATTTTTCATTTATCTTGTAGCGGCGACAATAATAACCAAATTTTGCACTATCGACCCACACATCCTGATTTTAAAGGTCACCCATCGACTAGAAGAATATCGATAGCTCCGCATCACTACCCATAGCTACAACAACCGTGGGAAAAATTAAATAATATTTTCCTCTGTTGTATGAATATTTTTTATTTAAATAACAACGGGGAACTAGAAGTCATACAATGAACCGCCTCGCCGTAATTACGGGAATGAATGCGAACGTCAGACCCTAATGAAACTCTTCGAGATGTTTTATTTTTCAACTTTTAATTAATTTGTTTAGTTTTCAATATGAAAGAAATGCTCGTGTAGATTTTTAAGAGTTACTTACAAACTAATTTAATGGGTTCTAAGATTTTTTCTTGAATAAGTTTGGACAAAATAGAATTCTTATCATCGTTATGGTACGCAGCCATTCAATTAAAATTTAGATAAGTACCTAATAGTTATGCCCCAAGGTACGTACCTACTTGAAAAACCGGCCAAGTGCGAGTCGGACTCGCGCACGAAGGGTTCCCTACCATTATCTATAAAACCGGCAAAAAAACACGTTTGTAGTATGGGAGCCCCTTGAAATATTAATTGTTTTCTGTTTTTTTAGTATTTGTTGTTATGACGGCAACAGAAATACATCATCTGTGAAAATTTCAGCTCTCTAACCATTACGGTTCATGGGATACAGTCTGGTGACAGACGGACAGACGGACAGACGGACAGACGGACAGAAGGACAGAAGGACAGACGGACAGACGGATAGACGGACCGACGAACAGACGGACAGACGGACAGACGGACAGACGGACAGACGGACAGACGGACAGACGGACAGACGGACAGACGGACAGACGGACAGGCAGACAGACAGACAGACAGACAGACAGACAGACAGACAGACAGACAGGCAGACAGACAGACGGACAACGGAACCTTAGTAATAGCACAGAGAAAGTATTATACGTAATAGGGTCCCGTTTTACACTTTGAGTACGGAACCCTAAAAATTTTAAACTTACTTTGTATGTAAAGTGCTTTAGTAAATTTTAAAATAAATTCTATAAAAATGCGCAGTCAGCAAACTCACTTGACCAGGATAAGCGTGACAAATGATAAAGGTACGAAGTTAGTTAAACATGTAAATATTGCCTTATCGTTATTAATTTATGAAGCCCCTAATATAAACACCGTTCGTCTTTCTATTGGTCTGTTTTAAAATAAATGTGAATAGCCTATCTGATTATTTATAACATAAAAAATGCACTATCAATTATTTTTTTCACTTACGTTTGGGTAGGTTTTCCTAATATAATAATATCCTATAGCTGTAAAGCTACCTAAAAGTAAATTTTACTCCCGAAATAGTATTAAGTATACCTCGTTAGTCAGAGCATATTTTATAAAATATAAACTAAGCTTAATAGTTCTGAGCCATGGCTCTGAGCTAAAAAGGACCTGACATTTACTTTTAAAACCAAAAACCACGGCAAAATTTGCCTCTTGCAACTTCTCCTTAAACCTGGTCGTCTTTGTCCACCTTGTGGGTGGATGTCCTACGCTGCGCTTTTTGGGACGTGGTCTCCATTCTTTAACCTTTCTGCCCCATCGTCCGTCAGTGCTACGTGCTACGCGACCCGCCCACTGCTACAAATGGGCGAATGTACTAGTCACTAATATAATAGCCGTCAGTGAATAAAACATTGTCTGTCGCGTCGCAGTAGCAGTAGCTGTCGCTGTAATGGGATTAGGGTCAACTCTAGCACCCGCGCTAAACGAACTTACGCCACTCACGATTAACTCGCTTCTTGTTAAAGACTTTTTTATATCTTATCCTTCTTGTATATGTCGTAGCTTAAGGTTTTGTTTACACGCGTTAAAACTGCTTGTTTGATACATATTCGAGTTTAAAGGTGCAAATATCGGCATTCTGAACAAACGCGAACTTCCAGACGCCACTCATCAGTCCCTATTAAATTCAATTCCATTCGTTTATTTATTTCCCATTGTGTAGCTCAAGAAAATATTTAGTACCTATTATCTCGTGTTTAGGTAAATCGTGGAATTGAAGATAAATAACACTTGAAAAAAATCATCGGCTTCAGGTGGGACTCGAACCCACGTCCCATCGCATGCCGGGCGAGTGCTTTACCAACTAAGATACCGAGGACGTCACGTGACAAGATGAAATTCCTGAAGTGTTTCTTCTCGCTGTCAAAGCCAGCGTATCTCTGATCAATGTTGTAGCTATATGTATAGCTGAGTAGTATACTACCGTCAACACCCTATAGAAATATTTTTACAAATATTTAACTATTGGTCCCACCTGAGGCCGATGATTTTTTTCAAGTGTTATTTATCTTCAATTAAACCTTACATGGAATTGCTAAAAACAAAAAAAAATACAAATCGTGTAATTGTTTGAAAGATCTACGTAATCAACTACTAAAAAACGTTAGACGGGAGTAATACAAAACTCGTTTCTATTTTTCTATAACTCGATTGTAAATGTTGGAGTTTTATTAATTTTAGCGCCATTTTGACTGCAGGTATTACTATAAACTGCATTGAACTGATGACTTTCGCAATTTAGACGAATCGACTTTTAACTGAGCTACCGAGGACATAACGTCGAATTGTTTAGCTATACCTATTACATTACAAAGGTATTGAGTTTACATTGTAGGTGTACCTACTGTCGACGATTTGGTTACATTATCTTACCTTTAGTATCAACTACTTGCATGTTTATTCAAAAACAACTTGTCGGTATGTACAAGTTGCAATTTTAATCCTTTCACGTCGCCGCCGTTTAGCGTCGAGGATTAAAAATAAAAACAGTCTCGGCCTGATTAAGACCTTTCATTTGAGGTCAGATTGCAACCTACTTTTTGAATGATTTTAGACGTCTTGAGTTTTAAAACAGAACAAGAACAATAACAGCCAAATATTCCATATCCAGAATCGTGAAAACACACACAGGTCGTCATTAAAAAAGTACTAACTAAGATGACTCAGCGACCCAAAATGATTCAAACTTTTTTTTTTTTATTACGCTATCTCCATAAATCGCTCCGCCTACTTGTTTAGCCTAGTGGTCAACTAATAGAGAATCTACTTTTTGTATGTTTTTTTAAAAGTGTGCAATAAAATTTAAATAAATAAATAACAATAATATGGTCTTCGTTGATCTCCACTCCGGCCTGCCCGGCGTTACATATGCGTGTGGTGTGAGGGCCACTTTGTTAAAACTCTTTGAACAGGTGCATAGGATTTAGTGAACATTCCCAAAGTA
This sequence comes from Anania fuscalis, assembly GCA_950371115.1. Lineage (NCBI taxonomy): Eukaryota > Metazoa > Arthropoda > Insecta > Lepidoptera > Crambidae > Anania > Anania fuscalis. The sequence continues at coordinate 13,573,220 of OX493344.1, forward strand.
TTTAGTTGGAATCAGAATTTGTGAAAGTCAAATAAGCGAGTTATGAACTGTAGTTCGGCCCTCAGTTCTCACCTCTCATCGGATTATTACTAAAATATAACTACAATCGATCGACAGTGTCTTTTTGTTGACTGGTTTCGGTGTTTTTTCCTAAATTCTAGAAATGATTCTGAACCACTCTTAACCTCGTACTTTTTGTAACACCCTGTACGTAAAGCCTATTAGAGAAACACATTATGCTAAAACGTAGGTATTGTGATCATGGGTGAGGACGTGGACAATCCGTATGGACGATGCAGTCAAGAGATCGTTGGGGCTGACAGTAAGTAAGCCTGCTCCAGTTGAAGAAAAATAGGTTTGATAAGAAAACTGCCTTAATTTGGACGACCTCCGTGGCCGAGAGGCGAGCACGCCGGACTTTGTGGCGTCGCCATCTCTAAGGTTCCGGGTTCGATCCCCGGTCGGGTCAACGAACTTTTCTAAATTGTCTCGAAATTGTGGTACCGTCGTTGTTTTTGATTTCTATAACACAAGTGCTTTTGCTACTTACCTTAGGATCAGAGCAAAGTATGTGATGTTGTCCAATATTTATTATTTATTTATTTTAGAATTCAAGACAGCGTTCTCCGCTGTTAGCATTTCGTGTGCTGGTTAGTGTTCTTTTTCGTCTTGTTATGACTCCTGAAAGATTGTAACAATGAACAAAACGAGATACTTAGCTAAGTATCTCGTTTTGTCCATTGTTACAATCTTCAAAACTTAAGTATAAACGAAGAACAAAAGGATCACGCACATCACGCAAGGCGTGCGAGGCGCCCCGTGGGACGCAAACTACTCTGTTGGATAAGTGACAAGTTTGCTTTACACCGAGTCTGGCTTTTAACGCAGAGGTTAAACTAAAATTGTGAGGAAACTTTCTTAGTAGGCGTCGAATTAAAGTAGCATTTTAGTTTTTAATGGTATTTCTGTGTAGTGAGTACCTACTTCAAAATGAATCAGTGCTAACAGATCTCTTTTCATTTAATATGGAGCTTGAAGCTAACTTACTTAGATATTTCTTTAAAATCTGTATATTCACGTAAATTGCAAAAAAGACAAGAGTGTATTTTAAAAACATATTTATTGAAAACTTTATAACAGAATGATATTTTTAAACATAATTTAACTAGTATTACAATTACATAAATTAGAGTACAACCATGATTATCACATTCACGATTAATCAACTAGTTGATCAAACTTTCAAATTTGATCACCTATCCTATTATAAAACCTTTTAAACGGTGTCCCAAATAATATATTTTATGCGAAATGAATAAGACTAACGCACAACCTCGCAGGAGCTGATTGTGATGTAAAAATTTCGCACAGAATGCAACCCAAAAATATTTCAGCTATTTATTGGAGAGGCACGTTTTTTTCCGCGATTGCTCCCGTAGTGAAAGTTAGCTAATAAAATAGGACCTTACGTCACTGAGTTATAATGTACTAGCGTACATACATTATACCTGTGATTATATACAGAGTGCTTAATATAATCGTATCATAAAATAAATACAAATTGTGATGCTAAGTACAAAAGAGGGAACGGTGACAGAAAGAGACCAAAAAATTTTTTTTAAGAAAAATGAAAAAAAATCCCGTAAAAAAAAATAACGATGCGGGATTAACGCTACTATGGGAGCTAATTTCGTTTGACATTGGACAGCGTCCCGGCGCGCAGTTGCGTCTTGTAAGTGGGACATTTTATTTTTTTGTCGCGCTATCAATTTTATTATTTTAGTAAATTATTACCAAATGAAATTAACTGTTTATGTTAGGACCTTCACTTCTTTTAGGAGCGATCTTAAAAGCGAATCATAGTATGTTTGTTATTTATGCGATCACAAAACATTGATTAAATTGTGATTCAACTATGATAGGGTCTTCTAAGGACTCTCGTGCGGGTTTCGAATTGAATTGAAGACCACACGAACAAGTTGCCGACAATAGTAAGTAATAAATAAAATAAAGTTTAAATTACGATATTAGGTCATATTCTATTATTCTTCCCAATGATATGAAATATCCCGAAAAGTAGTATTAATAATCCAAAGCACAGAACAAAGCCACCCCGCGCTTGATCCAGTGCGCCTGCGGCTTGTGCGTGGTCAACTCTATGGTCATCACGTAGTTGGTCGAGTGTCCCGTAGTGGACAGCGTCCCGGCGCGCAGCAGCGTCTTGTAAGTGGGACACTCGTATAGACCGGACTGCAGCTTGTGGTTCTGCTCTGGCTTCATGTAGATTATAGCCATTTCTGTTAGAAATAATAATCAATTTCTTTCACAATCACATGAATTCTCTAGAATTAAAGGAAGCAAAGCTTGAACTTTGGCTAAATAAGCGCTGCTAGTAAGCTATTAAGCGTAATGAATAGTTTAATTTATGAAGTGATTTTCACCCACCCATCAAATAGCTAAGCAAATTGCTATTTTAAAAAAAGGTAGCTGGCTAAATTGCACAATAGAAAAGATGACACCACTAATCCATTGACGTAATTTTCATAAGCTGTCAAATATCAGTACCACTAATTTCCCATAGATAATTTATAATAATAAGTTAAAACGTCATTTCTAAGTAGCTTAAAACCATAGACTTAGGATTCGCTACGCTCTTAAAGACTGACAAAGCGTGGAAAAGAGACATCATATCCTTGCGGGCACCCTACAAGATAGAAAAAGACAGATGTCAATGTACCTAAGTGACACAAAAAAAATATTTAACTGACTATAAATGATTTCAATTTCAAACGTCAAAATTAATTTTATTAAAATATACAAAATTACAAACGGAAAACTTATTTAAATATTTCTGTAGACATGGGGTGCTGTACAATTATAAATTGTGATGTGACAAGAACATATAACCCAAATAAATACACATTTCATAGGTAAATACATTTTTTGATGAAAATATTTTGAAACAAATTTGTGTCTAATTCGTAATTATAATCGACAAAGAACTTGGATTTTACAGAAGAATATGAACTTTGTTTGGTGTGTGTTTGTGTATTTCGTATTTAAAGACATAATTACAATAAATATTAGGTAAAATAGTAAATTGTATGTCTACACTAGGGATTGAACTAGCGGTGACGTCACAAGTATCGATAAAATATCGACAGCCATTTGTGAGTATAGAAGATTAGTAGCAATTACTAAAAAAATATTTATCATGTTTGTTTACAAAAAAACACTCCAATACTGTTTTTTTGTGATTACATTATGAGATTTTAGTTTTATTTTTGGGCATCTAAATTATAACTTGTTTATAAACGACTAAAAGAATTCTGTATAGTTTAGTCAAATATTTAATATAATATAAAATATTTTTTTAAGAATACCATCTAAACCTGAAATTCGCGAAAAGTGGATAAGAGTTATAAACAGACCAGATTGGACTCCGCGGAAACAGTCAACAGTTTGCAGTAAACATTTTGAGGACAGATGTTTCGTTAAAAGAAATTTTCGACGTAGGTATATTATTATTATTATTTTTGAGTTAGGAATGAAACACAGGTGTCAGTTAAATAAAATAAAAGCATTTCAAGAATTGTGACATCAAGTATGTTTTAATTTATTTAGAGGATATTAAATAATTTTGACATCATAATATTATGGTAAGAAAATAAGGAACAAAATTAAAAAAACAGACAAGTTACAATATTTTCTCGTCAAAAACAAAATTAATCAATTAATCAGAATACCTACTTAAAAAAAACATACTTTATGTCACGATTATTGAAGTGCATTTATTTCATTCGATTGACACCTGTGTTTGATGCCCAACTCAATGAACACAGAACCACCTACTGTAAGTGGTATAATATTAACTCTGTGATTATAAGGAATATGTTGAAATGAAATTATGATATGAAATTGTTTTAAATAGGTTACATATTTAATATTTGAGCAGACAACCTGGTAAAGGTTGCAGGACGACGCTGGATGCAGGTTGCTTCCAACCGGCCGATCTGGGAGTCACTGGGGGAGGCCTATGTTCAGCAGTGGACGTCCTGTGGCTGAAATGATGATGATGATGATGACATATTGAAAACGACCGTTTTCTTATTTTCTATTATATAAACTTGTTCACAATATTCAATTACTCATTTTTCAATTTAATGCGAGTAAACTTGTTTTTCAGATTTCTCAGTTTCCAGACTGTGAAGTTTGCATAACAAAAATATGACCTTTTTTCGACCATATCTTAACTTTACACATACAAGCCCAGAAAGCCCCGTATCCTTTCCGTGATACTGATTTTCACCTCTTTTAAATATTAAGTTTAACTTTAGGTGCTTCAAGGTCCGCGGCGATTGTGACTTGTGCCAAATCAATTTGATGCCGGTTGCAATTTATCGATAAAAAATTTGTGGCTTGAACAACACTACTACACACACACATACGTGTCACATTTTTGGTATCATTTGCAATGAGCCTTTGTCTATCTTGTACATTCTATATCTATGCTTAAAACGACCGTCATATGACTAAAGATTAGTTGTCAAAAATTGATTCCAAACAAAGTCTTGTAATGATAATCAAGAAAGCTTTATTTTAAAGAAATCTAGCGATTCCAAAAATTTTAATGGGAAATGCAAAACACTAGTGTTGCTAACTGCTAGAAGCTAAACGTAAAATAAAAGCAGCAGTCGTATTGTTATCTGAACTTCTACAAGCGAATTTGATTAGTTTCATTCATTTTCATAGACTAGGTTTCATCATCATCATCATCATCTCAGCCTATTGCAGTCCACTGCTGGACGTAGGCTTCCCCCAAAGAGCGCCAAAAAGACTAGGTATACCGTATTTAAAAATAAATTTAAGAAATTTCTATTGAAAAGGTGTATAGAAGATTTTTAGTCATTTAGATGCATGCATATCTGTTATAATTTATGTAAAATATTCAAACACAATGCATATTGTTTATTGGATGAATAAAAATAAATGAATGAATGAATTTCATAACACCATCAGACCCATAAATTCTATAGTCAGGTCATATTACCAGTATGCAGCTCCTTCGGGCGACTCTCCTCAAGCGACATGTCACCCATGTTCCACCGCGCGCCTTCGAGGTACAAGCCGCGCACGCAGCATCCATCGTCCGGACGCTTGGCTGGGGCCCCTGGTAAGGCCTGGACATAATAACCTGTGGTTTATTTGGGTGTTGACTGGATTACAGCTGGACGACCTATTATTGGGGGCTATAATAATAAGCTAAACGGGGCTACCTAGATAATTTACACCAAAAATTCACACTTACATTCCCAGATAAGCCCTTAACATCCCAACCTTCATAACAAACACTCTGCAAAAAGCTACAATTCTTAGCACATGCCGCCGAATAACGAGAAAATTCGTGTCGTCAAATTTGACAGCAGCAGCACTACGCCCTATTGCGCTTGACTAAAGTCAGCGTAAGAGGTGAAATTACCCAGTCTTTTATTTTAATGGAAAGAATGGAGAAATAAGAATTAAATAAAAAAACATTTATTTTCGGATATCACGATCCATAATAGGTTAGTAGTTACATATCTGGCTATGTTTTGAGCTGTAGTGGCAGTGGGTTAGGCACAAGAACTGACAGCATCTGCTATGTCGTAGAAGATTGCGTCGAAGGTGGTGACGTACGAAGATACCAACAACTAAATAAAGCCACATATCCAAAACACCTCGATATCCAGCCGTAAATAGTAGTTTGTAGTAGTGATAGGCTGTTCTGCAGCGCGAAGAAGAGTGTTGTAGGAGGCGTAAGAAGAAAAAAAGCAGGAAAAAGCCAGAAATCTTGAATACGAGTAGAATAACAGAAAACCTAGAATAACAGCTGTAGTCTACTGCTGCAACAGTTACAGACTAACCTCAAACGCGTATGAGATGATATCAATAGCTATAACGTGTTTCCGCGCATAGTTATGTAGCGCACCAGTAAGGAACGCTCGAGGGAAGTAGAAGCCCGAGTCCACTGCTGCACCTGCATTTAAGTAGAAGATTGTGTCGTAACGTACGAAGATGCCAGCAGATAAATAAAGCCAAAAATCCAAAACACCTCGATATCTAGCCATAAAGTAATAGCCAACGACCTTAGTACACGGCTATAATTGTAGTTTGTTGCAGTGACAGGCTGATCTGCATCGCGAAGAAGAGTGTTGTAGGAGGCGTAAGAAGAAAAACAGTAGGATTAAGCTAGAAATCTTGAATACCTAGAATTACAGCTGTGGTCTACTGCTGCAACAGTTACAGACTAACCTCAAACACGTATGAGATGGTATCAATAGCGATGACGTGCTTCCGCGAATTGTTCTGTAGGGCGCCAGTAAGGAACGCTCGAGGGAAGTAGAAGCCCGAGTCCACTGCTGCACCTGCTATTTAGTAGAAGATTGTGTCGAAGGCGGACGTAACGTACAAATATGCCAGCAGGTAAATAAAAAACCAAAACACCTCGATATCTAGCCATAAAGTAATAGCCAACTACCTTAGTATACGGCTATAATTGTAGTTTGTACTTTGTAGTAGTGACAGGCTGATCTGCATCGCGAATAAGAGTGTTGTAGGAGGTGTAAGAAGAAAAACAGCAGGATGAAGCTAGAAATCTTGAATACCTAAAGTTACAGCTGTAGTCTACTGCTACAACAGTTATAGACTAACCTCAAATGCGTATAAGATGGTACTAATAGCGATGACGTGCTTCCGCGCATAGTTTTGTAGGGCGCCAGTAAGGAACACTTGAGGGAAGTAGAAGCCCGAGCCTAATGCTGCACCTGCTTTAAAGTAGAAGATTGTGTCGTAACGTACGAAGATGCCAGTAGATAAATAAAGCCAAAAATCCAAATCACCTCGATATCTAGCCATAAAGTAATAGCCAACGACTTTAGTCTACGGCTGAATTTGTAGTTCGTAGCAGTGACAGGCTGATCTGCATCACGTAGAAGAGTGCTGTAAAAGGCGTACGAAGAAAAACGGCACGATGAAGCTAGAAATCTTGAATACCTAGAGTTACAGCTGGAGTCTACTGCTGCAACAGTTACAGACTAACCTCAAACACGTATGAGATGATATCAATAGCTATAACGTGTTTCCGCGCATAGTTATGTAGCGCACCAGTAAGGAACGCTCAAGGGAAGTAGAAGCCCGAGTTCACTGCTGCACCTGCTTTTTAGTAGAAGATTGTGTCGAAGGCGGACGTAACGTACAAATATGCCAGCAGGTAAATAAAAAAACCAAAACACCTCGATATCTAGCCATAAAGTAATAGCCAACTACCTTAGTATACGGCTATAATTGTAGTTTGTAGCAGTGACAGGCTGATCTGCATCGCGTAGAAGAGTGCTGTAAAAGTCGTACGAAGAAAAACAGCAGGATGGAGCCAGAAATCTTGATTACCTAGAGTAACAGCTGTAGTTTACTCCTGCAACACGTGTATAATGTAACACAGACTGACCTCAAACGCGTAGGATATAGTATCAATAGCGATGACGTGCTTCCTTGCATAGTTCTGTAGGGCGCCAGTAAGGAACGCTTGAGGAAAGTAAAAGCCGGAGATCCAGAACACCTTGGGGATGCCGGTGTCGGCCCACTGCTGCATGAACTGGACGCGGAGGCACAGGTCTTTGACCCATGCAGCTGTTGGTCAAATTATGATGTCAGAGGGTTATGAAATTGTTATTTATGAGTTTTTTTTAATTAGCCTCTTCTGTTTAACTGCTGAGCAAAAGCCTTTCCCAAACCTCTTCACTTATCCCTGTCGGTAGAATAAGTTTTATTTTTAAGTCTTAGTTAAGTTTATTTTCATAACAAATATACAGTTTAAAGTTTTTGCAAGCCTCCACACTAGTAGCTAGGGCTTAAAAATCTTTGAGATTGTTTTCGAAGTCTACTTCTTGAACGACTTCCGTTAGTAGGCAGCCAGATCGTGACGTCTCTAGTCTACCTTTAAGGTAAAATTTAAAAATATAAACTTGGAACAAAACGACCACATCATGCAAGTGGAAATTGTGTGGCGGCAGCGCTTTGGTATCCATTACTAAAGTAAAGCAACCAACGCCGCGGTCGTGAGTGGATGGGTGACCATTCCAACCATATTTAGTGACATTTATCACGAGCATCTCCGTGCTTCGGAAGGCACGTTAAAAGTTGGTCCCGGCCAATATCGCTTGATATTGGTCGTGAAGCGTAGTCAGAGGCCTTAAGGCGGCTTGATAACATCTGACAGTAAGGTTTAGCCACTGGCCTTACAACACCCCTTCACCAATCCGCACTGGGCCCGCGTGGTGGAGTACTTATTGCCCAAACCACCTCATAGTTGAGGTGAGGCCTGTGCCCTGCAGTGGGACGTATATGGGCATACTTTACTTTTACTTTAAGTGGAAAATGAGGACCCCGTGGTCACGTCGTTATAAATGATGTAACGACCGACAAAATGAAGTGTTGAGATGAGTACGCAGCTACGATAATGTTGATTATAAAGATGACGATGGTGGATGATGATGTGTAAACATAGTCACCGAGCGGCTTGAGCGAGGGATAGGCCTTGGAGCTCCACATGGCAGGTACAGCGTTGCGCGCGAGACTGCCGGCCATGCTCTCCAGGGCTTCCGACATTACCACCAAACCTTTAAGCGCCTTCAGCAGGTCCCTGGTAGAACGGAATATAGCTCAAGGTTGTTTCACAGATACAAAAACAAGCAGGCTGGCTGGCTAATTTGTACAACTAGCTGTTGCCTGCGACTTCGTTCGCGTGGTCTTTAGTTTATTCATAATATGGCCAAATGACACAAAAACTTTATAAATTGTAGCCTTTAGGTAGGTATAGGCTATATCACTGGAAGTTTCATAAAAATCCGTTCAGTGGTTTTGGCATGAAAAAGTTACAAATATTAATCCATGCAACCTCACAAACTGTTGCATTTATAATTAGTACGATAAGTTTTACATCTTATGTTGTCAGTTTTCGTAGAGCACCAGCAAATGTGTCAAATAGTCGAGGTTATTCGTCAGATAAAATTAATATTGCGTTAGAAAAATTGTCCCTAAAATAAATAAGTAAATTAGTCAAGATAAAAAGAACCTTACTTGAGGGAGTTGTTGATGACAGACAGCAGCCTGTTGTATCGGATCGCTTCCTGGATCAACACAGTGTTCAACGACTCTTTGTACGACACAGGATACCTGCAGAGATGAACAAGAATTAGCCGCAAGGATATCCGCCATAAGCGGAGTTAGATTTCACTAAACAACAAAGTTAAATTGACCACAGTGGAAGCGAAGCGAAAGATATAAGTTCTTTTGGTTTTGCTCATGGCGTTACCATGTTTTTCCATTTCTGAAACTTATATCTGATGTAGCTCTGTAGATACTCTATCTGTAGTTAGCGGTCATACTAAATTATATCGGTTATGCGACTTGAGCGCAGCGAAGCTAGCTTATCTACGTTTGGCCTGCGCTTATGTCGTAAACTGACTGAAATTAATTAATATGTTAAAAAAACTATATTTTTGGGGGCAATTGACCGAGTTATTAAAACTCATATTTTGGTGCCAATTACTGAGTTAATTATTACACACGCACTTCTGCAAAATAATAGTTCTATGGTGAGCGGCCCGACAATTCACTTTGTCACACTTATCTACAAGTAGTGTTGCCAGATCCGATGTCTAATTTTAAATCTCATGCTAATGAACTCAACAGTTTCAAATCTTTGACCACAACGCCTAAAATTGTTGATGTCTTGGAAAGTTTAAAAAACTGAACGTTCAACCGACAGCTGGCAACACTTTACAGTCTAAAAACAATCCAACCAGCCACTGGCAATATCACTCACGTGGTGGCAATATATTTCTGGTCTAGCATAGGCGGCACGACCGCCAGGATTTCTTTAGCGGCGCGCTCCGTCATCTCCTCGGCGGTCAGCCCTCCGCCTCCGCTAACTTCTTTGGGCTGAAGGTTGCGCAGTATGCCTGTATCAAACAAACATTTTGTTCTAGGTCCCATAGAGCAAGTATAATATACTTTTTTATTCTTCTTTTACGGACTTTTGTCTACAAGACATGTCAGTCCCATCGAACAATGCGGGCTATGGGACCTAGATTTTTTTCTGAATATTTATTATTTTGCATTAAAATATCGCCCCGGTCCCAAAGACCGATTATACAAGTCAAAGCGGATTTGGTGCCTGAGTATACCAGATTTAACAAAAAATATTGTCATTGCACACCTAAAAAAATGTATAAGCAAACTAGCTACAAATCATACAGTTAGTATACGAGAAAAATGAGTTTTATATGCTTTTTGAAGTCTTCAATCGACTTGGAATTACTTTAAACTACTTCTCCGCCTTGGCTTTTTCTTTCAAGGTGCCGAAAAGCAGGTCGCTAGAAAAAAAGGTTTCGGAGTGACGGCCGCGAACAGAGGGCCTTTTTTTTTTTTACGTCAGGGAAATGCCATTACGCATACCACGCCAGCCACGGGGGTAGCCGGGGGTTATGTGGGACTCCGAACCTCAGGGTGAGGCCCGTCTACCCACTAAAAACCTGACGGTGTCCTCCGGTGCCATTAAGTGAGTTAGAACTGCGGGTTATCGCCCCGGGAAAGCCCTCGGGCATTCGTCCGCAGTTCTGCCTCTGGCTGTGGCTCGCTGAACAGCGAGCGCCACCCGGCTTCAGGGGGGAAGGTGGTCTCCCCCCCGGTTATCCAGCAAACGATGCGCGGAACACACGCAACAAAGCCGCAGGGCCTCCTTTAGCGGACGGCCGACACCCCCGTGTCGGTTGCCCGAGGCCCATCGAGGAGGGGCAACTGAAGGCCAAAAAGCCTTCTGCGGTGCCCATGGCGTCTGCGGCGGATCATCGGGGCGTCAGCTGAGGCCTCTCGTTCCCGCGAACAGAGGGCCTAGTGCGAGTGCAACAAACTGGCCGCGTCGCTTACTTTTTTCGAAACGTCAATGTTAATTTGTATTACTTTTGGATCGATTTAATTGACTTGGATGTTTTTGTGTAACTCGTACTAGGCACATAGGAAGACTCGACACCGAGTGAGACGCTGCGGCCTCCTGTCGTGTCCTGACCTGTCAACGTTGCGTCAAGCCTCTGGGTGCAAACGTCCAGCAGCGTGACGTTTCATAAAGGATATCTACGCCTAACAGTGGACTTCTTCCGTCTTATTCAGAGTGCATTTGCTAGTCCGGGAATAGGGTTAAACTACTGATTTTTGTTACACTGGTTTAACCTTAGTCCCGGTCTAGCAAATGCACTCTGAATAAGACAGCTTATGGATAGGTAATAACAAAAGTTACTCGTATGATGCTACAACTCACCCAGACACGTATTGGTCTCGGACATGGCGTAGCTGATGTTGGCGTTGCTGTGCAGCCCGAACAGCGAGTGATCGTCGTTCAGCGGCAGCGTGCAAATATACGATAAACGTACCAATGCTGTTGGTATTCCGAATAAAAAGCAATAAATAAATAAACTCACCCAGGCACGTGTTGGTCTCGGACATGGGGTAGCTGATGTTGGCGTTGTAGCTGATGTTGGCGTTGCTGTGCAGCCCGAACAGTGAGGGTCAACGTTCAGCGGCAGCGTGCGGATGTACATGTACCAATGCTGTTGGTATTCCTAGTAAAGAGCAATAAATAAATAAACTCACCCAGGCACCTGTTGGTCTCGGACATGGCGTAGCTGATGTTAGCGTTGCTGTGCAGCCTGAACAGCGAGGGTCAGCGGCAGCGTGCGGATGTACGATAAATGTACCAATTCTATTAGTATTCCGAATAAAGAGCAATAAATAAACTCACCCAGGCAAGTGTTGGTCTCGGACATGGCGTAGCTGATGTTGGCGTTGCTGTGCAGGCCGAACAGCGAGGGGTCGTCGTTCAGCGGCAGCGTGCGGATGTACGCCGTGTACGACTCGATGTTCGACGATGACGATTGCTAGACAACATAGATCATTAGGGAGCTCCGTAACAACATATATCGGATCAACATCATTATTATTTCAGCCACAGGACTGCAGAACATAGGCCTCCCCCAGTGACTTCTAGATCGGCCGGTCGGAAGCGGCCTGCATCCAGCGGCTTCCTAAAAGGTCGTCTGTCCACCTTGTGGGTGTGAGTCTCACGCTCCGGTTGCCGGTACGTGGCCTCCATTCCAGAACATTCTGCCCCATCGGCCGTCAGTTATATCGGATATTCGAAATAAAATCGATCCGTAACCGAATCCGATGTAAAAGTATCGAATAATTCGGATATATTTCAGTTTTTAAATGTGACATATTTTTTTTTAAATTTATTTTAGGAACAACAAACAATTACACTTACAATTTACTTTACACTTTCACAATAACTTATTACTAAAAGTGTAATCAGCCCCGTTGTCCACATATTAAATTGTATCACAGACATTGAAACGGGCAGTAATGCAAGATAACATCTAACAATGTCCAAAAAATAAAAAATAAGAAAGGAAAACAATTGTGTTTTATAACAAGGTTTCACCCTTGATTATTTGATTGATTGTTCTCTTAAACGACGCAGGCGAGCTTGCAAAGAGTTCGACACCCGAGAAGTAACAATTAAACATTTTTGTAATTCTGTGTAGCGGCGCACGCTCACCTGCTTTCGTTTTACATGAAGTGTGTGCGAAAAGTTGTGGTTTGCGAGTCTCTCGTGTGGATAAGCGGTACGGTACCTTAATATATATTTGGTTGAAAAGTTTTTTACAATCAAATTTCCCATTACAGATACTAAACAACAACAATTGATCAAGGAGCAATCTTCTCGATGTCAGTGTCAGTATACAATATTTATTAAGGAGCACTTCGTATGAACACTTTGAGTGATGACAACGATAGTTCATGGATCGTAAGAATTTTCGTTGCACGGATTCTAGTTGCTCGTGGTATTTGGCATACAAAGGATTCCAGATAGAAGTAGCGTATTCCAGCTGGGATCTTATCAACGAGTTGTACAGTAGGATGTAAGATTCAGGTCTTCTAAAGGGGACACTGAACCTCATTACCAGGCCATACATCTGAAATGCTTTATTAACAATGTGATTGATTGAGACATGTTGTAAAAGGTTTTTGTTTTTGACTAACCAAGACGACTCACTAGCCATGCGCGTACCGTTCATTGTTTATTATTACTAATAAACTAGTCAGTCATTTTCCTTAAAAATCTAATATCCGTATTCCGTAACCGAAACTATCCGACGAATTTTATAACTTCGTCAACACCTGTCAAGTATCGTTGGCCGATATCGTTTTTTGGTTTCTTCTAGAAATTATTATTAATAGAGTAATAAGATAGTCTTTAAGGTTCGATTAGGGGTAAATAAGGGGCTGCGGGCCACACAACGGGCGGTTAGTAAAAGTCTAGTAAAGAGAACACAAGAAGAAGAACGTAGAAAAGTTAAGACGACCAGGTCGGACGAGAAAACTACATCAGTGCTACGTCAGGACTCTGTTACTCATCGTTACTGCATCTTTGTGGCTTGTGGCAAGAGGAAATAAGAGTCTTTCTGGAAGAACTGTCGTTTCCTTCCAATCCCGTACCCACTTATGTAACAATACCTGGTGCGGCGAAAGATATAAGTAGAAAATAAAAACGCGGAAAATCTGTGAGTCTAGGAAAAAAGTCGTGACGCTCTTTTGCACAAGAACAGTAAGAGAAACCATGCACTGACCTGTATTCCGTCGGCTCTTCTCCTGATCCCGCGCGGGATGTCCTCTTCAATTATATGGGAGATGATGATGAGCAGTAGAAATTAATTATGAAAAAAAAAACTGGAGAGTGTTCAATCCGAAGGTAATTGCAAGAAGAAAAAAGTGAAAAGTGACATGAGTGATGACACACGTAAAAAACAAATCAGTACATGAGAACTCTGTGGTTCTCATGCAAAAAGAGGCGCAAACAATAAACAAGCGTCTTGCGTAGTGTAGTGTCAGTGCCCAAATATCAATTACCTGTTTATAAGCGCCGCTCTCGTCAAACATGTACCGGTCGGACAGCACCTGCGTGGAGTAGTAGTCGGCGAGCAGGCACAGCAGGCAGCGCCGGTCCCAGTCATCCGTCACGCGCCCGCCGTAGTTTATGTGCCCGGCGGTGTACGTCAGCATCTGTACCGATTAGATAGATAGATACTCTTTATTGCATACCAAACAAAGAAGTTCATCATCTCAGCCTATTGCAGTCTACTGCTGGACGTAGGCCTTCCCCAAAGAGCGCCAAAGCGCACGATCTCCCACTTTTTTCATCCATCCACTGCCAGCCATCTTCCTAAGGTCGTCGGTCCATCGAGCTGGAGGGCGTCCTACACTACGTTTGTCTAGGCGTGGTCTCCACTCAAGAACCCGTTTACTCCACCTTTCATCGGTTCTGTGACAGATGTGGCTGCCACTTAAGCTTGCTAAATTTTTGGACTATGTCCGTTACTTTAGTCCTCTGCCTGATGATCTCTTTTCGGATTTTATCCTTTAACGAAATCCCAAGCATCGACTTTTCCATAGCTCGCTGAGTGACATGTAGTCGGTAGGCAATTTCCTAGATGGTGTCAATTCGATAAAAATCAATTAAGAAAGCTAATTTCGTACAATCGGGGTATGCCCTTGTAGCTTAATTGGTATGCCCTTGTGGCTTAATGGATATTACGGTTCAAATCCCGGCATGGGCGCGTTGCCTTTTTTATTTTAAATATGTATTCCAAAGAGAGACGATGAAAAGTGATGGCTGTCAGACAATAATGGCGTCATATGGAGAAGAAGTAGTTGCACTCACCCGCAGTGGAACTTCCACGTACTCCGTCAGGAACATGTGCAACTGCGAGATGCAGATGCGTAGGTCTCCGTCCGTGAACTCGTACGGGATATTGAACCCGAGCGGACCGAACTTGCGCCGTTCTAGCACCACGCCGTGGAACAAGCAAAGAGAGAAAAGCAGCCACTGGGAATATATACATATATGAATGAATAAATATGCGGTACCTGGTTTATGGCACAAAAAATAGGCATTAAAAGATAAGCTTTATAAAATGCGCGCTCAAACAACGCACTCAGGGGCAGGATCTCGGAATATTTGGGCGTTCCGGACTGTTCCGATATTTTGTGCATTGTATGAAGCTTAACTTTTGATACCAATTAATAACTATTATTTTGCTGTGTCTAAGGCCTCTAAGGTCGACTTCTGGGCAACACGGCTCTGTTAAAATAGTACTTAGTAAAATTTCTTGTGAAAGGCAAAAAAGGAGGCTAATAACAGCGATCGAGTTTCTTACGTTAACCACAAGTCTCGAAGTTTAAGTGCGAGTTTCACGCGGAGAAAAATATGTGAAGTGCAAAGGGACTTAGTTTAGAAATAATTTAGTTTAAAAACAAATTTTATTAGTTTACTCATGTTGCAGTTTAGGAAAGAGCCACGTTAAGCGGGAGTTAACTTTTCTTGTTATATTGAAATTAGATGCTCCATAGGTACGCTATTTGTTGTACAAAACAAATTTTTATATAAACACGATGTTGATGTATGATGAAAGTTTTTTTGTGTCTATGGAGACTGAGTAAAACAACACTGTAAGTTGGTTATTTAGTGTGGCGAAGTTAAACACTATAGAATATTAAATTTACAGCTGAAACTGATGAATTATAATATATATATATCTGATGAAGATTACAAAACAATGCTGGTACGACAATACATGTAATTCACCTTTACCATATAGACTACACTACACTATATTGTTTTAAACTTTCATGGTCACTAACATTAGAATAGTTTGTTACGGGATTGCTACCATGTACCTTATTTTTGAGTTTCCGATATTTCGGCACTGTTGCAAGCGCCATGATCACGGAGTAACTATAAGGTACATGGTAGCAATCCCGTAACAAACAATTCTTACACTACACTAACCTAACATTAGTCAAATACAAAGTGTTATTTGTCTAAAATTGATATAAATAATCTACTGCTATAAAAATACTAAAGTTCGAAAGAAACCTTGAAATTAGGAACTTTGCTGTCCGTAGAATTGAAATAGTCCACAAAATCTGGCACTTGGTTCATGTAAGCTTTCAGCAGGTTCGCTTTGATGCCTCTAGGTGGCTCCACTGTCATTTTGTAACCTGTTATTGTTTTAAGATAGTTACTATATGCGTGAGTGACGCTAAATAAAGGATTGTTAACATGTATAACATCACCACGTTGAAAAAGATAGGTACTTTCTATCTTGAAAAAATATTTTTCCAAGAATTGATGACATGCGCACCTTCTAGACGTCAGGATTGTTAGTATGTTTTCTACCTAAGCACCCTGAATAAGTTTCTGAATAAATAGCTTAGGTTTCCGCTCACGCACTCTACAACTACTTTATTGATTGGACTATTGGTAATAATCAGAATAATCACAAAAAAGTATTCAAATGTGTAGGTACTTATAAATAATCCTGAATTTGTCTAAATCTTTTGAATTAGTATCTAAAATTAAATAAAAAGTGTAAGTGTCCATACCATTCTGCAGTAGTGCCACTGGGAAATGAGGAGAAGGCATTGCGGTCAACCAGAGACGGAAATCCTATGAAAACAATACGATTATAAACAAATGCCAGCTTATAATAATCCAGAGATTGCATGTGTGTCTGTATGACCGTTTTGGACAGCAATGTTTGTGGCTAGATGATAATTGCTTGTGAATCAGTATTATTATTTCATTAAAGACCATATGTGCCGCGTGGGGACGGCCGTAAAGAATACACTGCCCCACCGCCAACAGGAGGCGTGTCGTAAGAGGCGACTAAATCCTGTAGCACGAGACGGGGAGCAGCGCCAACCCGCCTGCCAAGCGTGGCGAGTATGGCAACAACCCCCCGATGACAAAGTCTATGTTCAGCAGTACGTCCTGTGGCTGAAATGATGATGATGATTATGATGAAAGACCATATAAATACGCCATATTTGTCTGTATTGCCGAAAAAAAAACCAAGTCTATGTGTCCACGCATGGACATCGTACCACAGACCGGGGCCTGTGAACGACGATCGGCGAACGGCGGCGAACGACAGCGAGCAACATTCGGTTCGCGAGTGAACACCGATGATCAAAGGCATGAAAAGTGTACGAGTAGCATGAATGATGTAAGTAGTATTACCTTATGCACTAATTCCGGCTGGATGTGTTCCACGTTCAGCTCAAGCACCGGCATCCAAGATGGCGACAGGTGGCAGTTCTGGCAACATTACAGTTCATATTTGACTAATTTTCGACAGATCCTCGGGAAAAATCCTCGGGAGATCTGATAAAGGAGGTTCTTGAAGCGTTATGTGTATATTTCTCGCCCATTAATTCGAGACCCGAGTGGGGGGGAGGGTTCATTACATTCGGTATTCAATGCTGGTCCAGTCTTTATTTAAAGTAACTACAAAAGATGATTGTCTTGTATTAATTGTTGCACTGACCTGGAAGAACACCCAGTTGCCGAAGTCGCAGCCGATCTTCATCATGGCCTCGGCTAGCGGGCCCTGGCCCTGGCCAAGAGAGATGCTCTCGAAACGCTTGCCCATTTTCATCTTGTCCGCGAATTTCAGCAAATCTACATAGTGGATATTTTAATGGTCATACTGAAATTGACTAGGAATACATCGTTATTATATATTATAAATAGTCCAAGATCTCAGAGCCGCAGGACTTTACTTAGTTGATTTATAATTTTAACTACTAAGATTGGTCTGGCTCTAACTCTAAAGACACAGAACAACCTACTGTAAGACCGAACAATCAGGGACAGCCTTCCGACAGTTGACATTTTAACGCGCGACAGATTGTAATCCAACTGTTTCACTTCGATAGATTATAATCTACTGAAAAATAATGCATTAAATTTTAAGCACAATTGGACAGGCCAAATGCTACGTTGCCAGAAAAACAAATGGAGCAAGCAGGTCACTCTCTGGTATCTAAGAGACGGCACCAGAAGACAAAGACGCCCGATAAGAAGATGAACTAAAATTTACTTTGGGGCCACACTGGACTACGAGTAGAGTGGCAATGGAAAAAGTTCAATAAAAACAGTTGCAGGAGGCCTTTGCCAAACGGCACACTGAGTTACGTGACATCTTATAAATCACAAATAAAATTTGTAATATTGATTGATTGTAAATAAAGGCTATATTATTACTATAAATTGTAAGCAGTATGTTACAGTTCACAATCTTTCGTCAGTTTACAGTCTCACTAGATTATAATCTAACGGTTTTTACAATTTTACGGTAACATAATAATATAAGGTCCGATTTTATTAGTGTACATCCTGTTAACCTGTGACTATATAGGTGAAAAGCAATCGTAAAAACCAAGTTTTAAATGTGTACCATAAAAACTAAAAAAGTTAAAAATCAAAATCAACAACATTGACTTCATATTGCATAAACTCGTCCTATTTTTGGTACGTTCAACCATCTGATTATCCGTCTTATTCCTTCCCCTTGTTAGAGCGAGAAAGAGTTGAAGATAGGACGAGTTTATGCAATATGAAGTCGATGTTGTATTTTGATTTTTAACTTTTTTATTTTTTATGATAGACATTTGAAAGTTGGTTTTTACGATTGCTTTTCACCTATATAGTCACAGGTTAGCAGGGTGTACACTAATAAAATCGGACCTTATATACAGAGCTGTGGCGCTGACCTGCGGCGGGGTCTGTGCCGGTGGACAGCACGAAGATGATGGGCGCGAGCGGGTCGGACTCCGCGTACAGCGCGGCCAGGTCAGCCGGCTGCGGCTCCACGAAGCGACCGCCCAGGCCCATTACCACGTAGTCCTGAACCAACACAAACAAACAAGGATACACGATAAAAAAAAAACCAATTCCCGTAATTTTCGTTTTCAATTTCCCGTAAATCCAGTGTCGGCCCGGTCTTACTAGGACCAACCAACCATTACGATGGTCATCGTTATTGCGGCTATTATTAAAATACGGGTAATGGGCTTCTAGTTAGTCCCTCAATCATTCATGACTGACGAGAGAGATATGCCTTTAAAAATAATAGCTTATTCTTTTCATCTGTTGTCAGCAGTTTTGCTCCACTTGTTTCAACTCAAACAAGATCTATTATACTATAAGTAGATGCATAAGATCCCATTTATAGTATCAATGCGATGAGAATGTTTGGGGGTTTGTGACTTCCTGACTCAATCACGCGTAAGGGACGAACGGATTTGGATGAAATTTTGCAAACTTAAAGAATATGATCTGGATTAACAAATAGGATACTTTTTATATTGGTTAAATGTTCCTGTGGGATATTTTTCTATATATTGTTCTTTATTTTAACGGTTTGCATTATTTATCATACCAAACATCCTATGGTCCACGCAAACGAAGTTGCGGGCACGTCTAGTATGGTTAACCTGTATGCTCGGAAAATAAGACAACAATTGATATAACAATAGCCCGCGCACACGTGTGTGCGTACCGCGAGCTTAAAGGTATATATTGTTGATGGAATAATTTACCTGCAGTCCAGGAACAAGCTTGTCAGGTCGCAGACATTTCAGCACGAGTAACTTCTGGAACGAATCCAGTTGAGTGTCCAACGGTTTTGGGAATGGGAGTCTGAAAAGATGTTGCTTTACAGAAGGAAGTAAAATAAAGTAAAGCCGCAAATTATAGTTATGACTATTAATTGTTAACTTAATACTTAAAGCTAAAATGTGAGCTAGCATACTCCTATACAGAAACTTAAAATCAAGTTTTCTGATAGTTTTATATTTGGAAGCCGCTGGATGCACGCCGCATTTAACCAAATTAAAAGTCATTAGGGAGGCCTATTACGATGATGATGGCTGAAATGATGACAATGACTAACTACCCTCGAAAGTTATTCCTACCCTAGTTTACGCCCTACATTCAGCATTGGAAGTCCTAAGTCTATACTAATATTATAAAGAGGAAAGATTTTATTGTTTGTTTATTTGGATTGAATTGACTCCGAAACTGCTGGACCGATTAGAAAAAATCTTTCACCATTATAATCCTAATTATTTCTGATGAACATCGGCTACTTTAAATTCCCGAAAAGTGCACCAATTCTTGGGGATACGATATATTTGACTATTGATGGTGCTGATTAGTATGAGATGTATTGTAAATTTTTGTTTTAGCAATTCCATGCAAGGTTTAATTGAAGATAAATAACACTTGAAAAAAAATCATCGACCTCAGGTGGGACTCGAACCCACGTCCCATCGCATACCGGGCGAGTGCTTTGACCACTAAGCTACCGAGGACGTCACGTGACAAGATGAAATTCCTCAAGTGTTTTTTCTCGCTGTCAAAGCCAGCGTATTCTGATCAATGTTGTAGCTATATGTATAGCTGAGTAGTATACTACCGTCAACACCCTATAGAAATATTTTTACAAATATTTGACTATTGGTTAAGATCAGAAATGCTTAAACATTGTAAATTTTTGTTTTAGCAATTCCATGCAAGGTTTAATTGAAGATAAATAACACTTGAAAAAAATCATCGACCTCAGGTGGGACTCGAACCCACGTCCCATCGCATACCGGGCGAGTGCTTTGACCACTAAGCTACCGAGGACGTCACGTGACAAGATGAAATTCCTCAAGTGTTTTTTCTCGCTGTCAAAGCCAGCGTATTCTGATCAATGTTGTAGCTATATGTATAGCTGAGTAGTATACTACCGTCAACACCCTATAGAAATATTTTTACAAATATTTGACTATTGGTTAAGATCAGAAATGCTTAAACATTGTAAATTTTTGTTTTAGCAACTCCATGCAAGGTTTAATTGAAGATAAATAACACTTGAAAAAAATCATCGACCTCAGGTGGGACTCGAACCCACGTCCCATCGCATACCGGGCGAGTGCTTTGACCACTAAGCTACCGAGGACGTCACGTGACAAGATGAAATTCCTCAAGTGTTTTTTCTCGCTGTCAAAGCCAGCGTATTCTGATCAATGTTGTAGCTATATGTATAGCTGAGTAGTATACTACCGTCAACACCCTATAGAAATATTTTTACAAATATTTGACTATTGGTTAAGATCAGAAATGCTTAAACATTGTAAATTTTTGTTTTAGCAATTCCATGCAAGGTTTAATTGAAGATAAATAACACTTGAAAAAAAATCATCGACCTCAGGTGGGACTCGAACCCACGTCCCATCGCATACCGGGCGAGTGCTTTGACCACTAAGCTACCGAGGACGTCACGTGACAAGATGAAATTCCTCAAGTGTTTTTTCTCGCTGTCAATCGCTGCATGGAATTGCTAAAACAAAAATTTACAATGTTTAAGCATTTCTGACCTTAACCAATAGTCAAATATTTGTAAAAATATTTCTATAGGGTGTTGACGGTAGTATACTACTCAGCTATACATATAGCTACAACATTGATCAGAATACGCTGGCTTTGACAGCGAGAAAAAACACTTGAGGAATTTCATCTTGTCACGTGACGTCCTCGGTAGCTTAGTGGTCAAAGCACTCGCCCGGTATGCGATGGGACGTGGGTTCGAGTCCCACCTGAGGTCGATGATTTTTTTCAAGTGTTATTTATCTTCAATTAAACCTTGCATGGAATTGCTAAAACAAAAATTTACAATGTTTAAGCATTTCTGATCTTAACCAATAGTCAAATATTTGTAAAAATATTTCTATAAGGTGTTGACGGTAGTATACTACTCAGCTATACATATAGCTACAACATTGATCAGAATACGCTGGCTTTGACAGCGAGAAAAAACACTTGAGGAATTTCATCTTGTCACGTGACGTCCTCGGAAGCTTAGTGGTCAAAGCACTCGCCCGGTATGCGATGGGACGTGGGTTCGAGTCCCACCTGAGGTCGATGATTTTTTTCAAGTGTTATTTATCTTCAATGAGATGTATTATCCGAAACGACCCACCACTTTTATACCCTTTTATGAATAAACTAGACAACGCGAACGAAGTCGCGGGCAACAGCTAGTCTGAAATAAAGATAATGACGAAAACCTACCTTCGGAAGTATTCTCTTCTCTTTTCTACTTACTTGTGCGGGTTCCACGCGTCGTAATAAGTCCTGAAGAACTTGATTTGATTGGGGAAGTCCTCGAGCACGAACTGCGCCATGGTGGGGATAGAAGCCAGCTGCTGCATGTCCAGCCACATGCGCTCGGATACCCACTTGGGTTCCGGGTTCTCCAACTCCTAACATGATAAGGGACGAGGATGGGGATAAGTTCTATCGTTTCTAAATGTGAGTCCTAAATTAATAATAAAACGTTGGTTCGTTATAATACGATCACTTTCTTCAATATTGTAACATATAACATGACGATATTAAAACGACAAAAACCTAAATTTATAACATCTTTTTATATCATGTTTGTTACATAGGCACTAACGTCAATGGCCTATTGAATACAGAGTAGCCCTGTTAAATTTTTGTACGTAATGGAACAAGTGGTTAGTGAGTAAATTATTTATAATGCCCGTCCTTTATGAATAATGACAAGTCAAATTTAGATAAATGTTTTTTAACCGTAGCTGCATTATTAATAATAGTATCTGTTCTGTGATACTCCATTAATTTAATAGTGTGGAAACATAGGGCGACGAAGCAGCACAAAACAAAATAATTCCCAATATTTGTGATGAAACTTTAAATAGTTATCTTGTATACAACCTGCTCGATTTTAGCTCCGTTGAGCAAGAAGTTGAACTCGACGAGGCGGATCGCGCCGCGGTCGAGCAGGATGCGCGCGCACAGCAGGAACGCGAACAGTAGCTTGTGTCTCTCGAACAAGCTCCGGCATACGTTCACGTATAGTAGAAATGTGAAGTGCTCGATTATTGTGTCCACGCGCTCCATTATGTCCTCTAGAAAAGAGGGGATTGTGGTTAACGGACTAGTAAAACAGGGGACAGACCTTTTTATGATTTTAATGACCTGAAGATGTATGTTGAAATTTTTATGCCATGACACATCAAAAACGGTGTTAGAAAACCTGTTCGAACCAAAAGGGTTGATTCTACCGACCAAATACCATTACTTTTTATATTTGAACAACATCAAAATCTCAAAAAATAAAACATGTCATCTATTATTTATTTACTTTGAAATAAGCTATGCTAGGCGTGATTAAAAAAAAATTTGCTATTTTGATTGACTCTGTGCAATTGCCGTTCAAAGTACCACGCCAAATCCAGGGAGTACTGGTACATAGGATCCACGTTGGCCATTCCAGAAAGACAGAAGAACAGTATCTGGCAGCGGATGGCCACAGAGATAAAGCTCTCGTGGGCCACACAGATTTCTATAGTCATCTTCCCTATTACTACGCCAATAGTGTTGTCAATATTTTTACCATTGGGTTCCGTCTCCGCCATGCTCCTGATGAACAGTTTCACGAACCACTCTAGAGAGTACTGGTACATAGGGTCCACGTTGGCCATGCCAGAAAGGCAGAAGAACAAAATCTGGCCGCGGTTGGCCACCGGGATGTAGTCCTCGCGGGCCACGTCGATTTCTATAGTCGTCCTCTCTATGTCTTCTACTTTTATCTGAATTAAGAAAAAAAATATTAATATTTATCGGTCTTAAAATCGTTTTAATCCATAATCAAGCATAACTTGTTGAAATCGATCATCAGTTTTCGATCTCAAGTCAAAAAATAAGATTCAAAGTATAGTGGTCATCAATAAAAGGATATGTACATGTCAAGTTCTAGGATGCTCTTAATTTTGACGACTTTCAGCGTAAGGATCAAGGGCAATTAACCCATGACCATTTGGTATTTTGCACCGAAAGATTTAAAGCAATCTATTGATCTTAACTAACTGTATTAATTTCAAAACATTAATTGATTTCCAATCTTAAAGCATCTCGTCTAACTTTATATGGGTCAAAAATACAATTATATTTGGTAATTATCACAAAGTTAAAATAAACTTGTGATAATTCTAAGCTATTTACTTTTATTTCGATACACTCAGTTAATGACTATTTCGTCCACCTATTTGTCAATGCTAATAAATGAAGCCATTTATTGATTATATTTTTCACCTACTTACAATGATCTTGGCAATCTTCATGACATCCAGTATGAGTAAGAGCGGCAGGTCTTTAACAAACGACTACTCACCAACTGTCAGCCAAATCAGTCACTCATCACGCTAATAGCCTGTTTAAAAAGCCCCTAACCCAGCAAACGCACCAGTATCTCTGCGCTCTTGGTTTTGATGGCCTCGAGCGTGAGTATGAGTGGAGATCTTCAACGGGCGACATTTCACCAACTGTTAGTCCAATCAGCCACTCGACAAGCTATTTTACTGTCAAAATACCCCTAACCCAGCAAACCCACCAGTATCTCGGCGCTCTTGATCTTCATGGCCTCGAGCGTAAGCCACTCGACAAGCTATTTTACTGTCAAAATACCCCCAACCCAGCAAACCCACCAGTATCTCGGCGCTCTTGATCTTGATGACCTCGAGCGTGAGTATGAGGGGGAGATCTTCAACGGGCGACATTTCACCAACTGTTAGTCCAATCAGCCACTCAAAAACCTATTTGACTGTCAAAATACCTATAACACAGTTAACCCACCAATATCTCTGTGCTCTTGATCTTGATGGCCTCGAGCGTGAGCCACTCGACAAGCTATTTGATTGTCAAAATACCCCCAACCCAGCAAACCCACCAGTATCTCGGCGCTCTTGATCTTGATGGCCTCGAGCGTGAGTATGAGCGGCAGGTCGTCGACGGGCGAGCCCTCGCTGTTGGAGAGCCCGTACAGGATGTCGGCCTGCATCTCGGCCAGCTGCGACGCCATCTGCGCGCGCGACACGATCAGCTGCCCGCGCAGCTCTTCTAGGTCGGGACGTTCTTGCGCCACGACTATCGAGAGTAGTTGTTCTGCTAGACCGCTGGGTAGGAGACAAATCATCATCATTATCATTTCAGGCAAAGGACGACCACTGCTGAACATAGGCTCCTCCTAGTGGCTTCAAGATTGTCCGTTTGGAAGCAGCCTGCATCCAGCGGCTTTCTGCAACTTTACCAGGTCATCTGTACACCTTGTGGATGGACGTCCTACGCCACGCTTTCGGTACTTGACTGACACCTGCGTTTGATGCCTAATTCTATGAACACAACAACCTACTGTAATACAGACCAATCAGGGACAGCCTTCAGACTGTAAACAATTTAACGCGCGACAGATTGTAATCTAACTGTTTCACTTCTAACGAAATCTAACGAAATCTAACGAAAAAAGATAGATTAGAATAGTTTGTTACGGGATTGCTACCATGTACCTTATTTTTGAGTTCCCGATATGTTCTATAATAGTTCAAAAATAAGGTACATGGTAGCAATCCCGTAACAAACTATTCTAATGTTAGTGACCATGAAAGTTTAAAACAATAAAAAGATAGATTATGATCTAACGGTATTTACATTTTACGGTGAAATTAGCTGTCATTTATACAGGTCAAGTCATTTATACAAAAGGTAGACAGACGACCCTGTGAAGATTGCAGGAAGCCGGATGCATGTCACTTCCAACCGGACAGTCTGGAAATCATTGGGGGAAGCCTATATTAAGTAGTGGACGTCATGTGGTTGAAACGATGATGATACAGATCAGTGGTCGGTTACACAGTAAATTTGTTCATTTTGTTTAATGTGCGTGTATGTAAGTTTGTGTGTGTAGGTTGTGTATGTATGTGGGAATATTTTCAAGAGAAACTACAACATCTCATAAATGCTTCTAACCTGGGCACAAGTGCGAAGTTTACAATCTGCACCTTGACCGAGGTCTCGGGGGTATACTTAGGGTTAGGCAGCTTCGTGGTGATGTAGAGCCGGAAGCCCGGCGTGAAGGGGATCAGCGAGTCACCCAGTTTTAGAACCATTTGACCTGCTTGCCGGAAGTATTGGCGCTGCGAGAGATATCTTACTATAAAGCCTTTGACTATCACGAAAGTAGACTCAATAGAAAATTTGCTGTTTGTGGTGAACATGTCTCTATGGCGGTCAATGTGTTAAGAATAAGTTCCTAGTTTGTTATCTAAATTTCTTCCAGAAGGTGATTGTACTGCTGGAACATAATTTTTTCCATGGGAACTGATTCCATTGAAATCGGAAAAAATCATACCTTACCACGGGTATGTTGATTTCAGTTGATTGATCGAGAAGTGTATTTCTTAGAATAGTTTGTTACGGGATTTCTACCATGTACCTTATTTTTGAGTTCCCGATATTTCGGCACTATTGCAAGCGCCAAGTGAATAAACTATTCTAATGTTAGTGACCATGAAAGTTTAAAACAATATAGTGTATTTCTTATTTCAATGTTGGTCCGGTAGAAAAATATTGTCTTTGAGCACTAGAATCACCCTCTAGAAAAGAACTGATAAATTAGAACCTTAAGATGAAACGCGGGCAGTGAAATATTTAAAAAATAAGTATTTAACAAATCTCTTTCTGTCGCGCTCCATAACGCGCGCTGAATACGGAGCGATAGAGACAAGCACAGACTGGTATACCAGTCTTAAATACCAGTATTAAAATAGACGAAATCAAGGTTTCGTATAACGAGAAAATAGGGGATTTTCTCGTCCAAAACTAAACCGGTTTTAACGACTATTTTTTAAACGACATAAGAAGAATTTATCAATTAAAACGATAAAGAATGAGACTTACCTTCAACACGGGGTCTAAAGCAGGATCCAGTTCCTGGCCAACATTCTCCAGTAGGATCGGCTTTCCGAATCGCAAAGCAGACTCGAAGTTGCGAAGCAGATCACGGTCATTCGGCTTGCACACCACTAGGCCTTCGATCTTACCCTGGTCATTGGAATGCGAAGAAATTGTGGAATAGTCTGCGCATAAGCAAGATGGCCTCGCTGGAGGGAGCGAACGCACGAATATACGTAGGATTGCACGCAGAGTGCTTACGATTCCTGAAGGCCTACTATGAAAGTGTACCTATCATTCGTTCGGTACGTTCCGAAGAAAGATTAACCTTTGAAATTAAAATAACCATTCAGCCATTCACTTGTATCAATCCTTTGACAAAATTTGACCAACTCAAATGAGCCGTGACAAAAACACGACCTTTTTCAAAATAGTTCAAAAATTGTCAAAGGTTTGATACAAGTGAATGGTTATTTTGATTTGATAGGTTTATACGTCTGAACGAACAAGACGTTTTCTTGGTAGACCCCCTGAAGCCAACAAACCAGCTCGATAGATGTAGTCCAATTTAGATTAAAGCTTAATTAAGCGTAATTGTAAATACATTTATTAAAATTATAAATAGATCGTCGACAAACCATAGCTCGAATCCACTTGTTGGCTTGCGTCTGAGGGTCGATGATCAGCGGCCAGCGGCGTGAGTTAGACATCAGGACAGCAGACTCCACCGACAGTGGGTCTCGGGGGAGACCGTACATCTGCCAGGTCCTGTTATAAAATTAATAGTCATTAAATGTCTTATTCAGAGTGCATTTGCTATTCCGGGACTAAGGTAAAACCACTGTTTTACAAAAATCAGTGGTTTAAGCTTAGTCTGGACTAGTAAATGCACTCTGAATAAAACAGTTAAGGTATACTTGCGTACGAATCAAAACATCTGTTTAGTACGACCTCCGTAGCCGAGAGGCGAGCACGCCGGACTGTATTGGCGTCGCCATCTCTGAGGTTCCGGGTTCGATCCCCGGTCGGGTCAATGTAGAAAACGAACTTTTCTATATTGTCTCGGGTCTGGGTATTGTGGTACCGTCGTTGTTTCTGGTTTCTATAACACAAGTGCTTTAGCTACTACCTTAGGACCAGAGCAATGTATGTGATGTTGTCCAATATTTATTTATTTAAAGTACGAATCAAAACATCTTTCTGTCTCTCTCACTATCATACAAACTGACAGCTATAGAATGATTTTTAATACCGTGTCAGTGGATAGTTCGGAATTAAATACGCTAATCCTGAGATTCGAGTGCTTAGTTCCTAAAAATTTGCAATCAGCAAGCCATCGCCCTATTGATGCTTAGTGTCAAAATCTATTAGCAGCAGGGTCAGTAAATTGCTTTGTTTTTGTTTTTTGCTGTCAATTTGCAATTTTAAAGCCAGAATAGCTAAATTTTCGCTATCGCATTGCTTTTGCAAGATACGTTATAAGGGTGCAGTTGTGCGTAAGTCCACCTAAATGTATTTAAATTGTTTGCCCGTGATCTATTCCCCATAGTACAAGATTTACTCAGTTAGGGCTGGATAATTGATGTGTCGTGTAGTGCCGGCACGTTAAAAGAATTGCACCACCCCTTCTCTTCCTATGGGTGTCGTAAGAGGCGACTACAGGAGAACCGCCATAAGAAGACGGGCAGCAGCGTCTCCTCTCCACCATTGGCCAAACTGCGATCGTCAACCCGCCTGCCAAGCGTGGCGATTATGGCAAAATCCCCCTTTTGCTCTTTTTTAATTTATATTGCCTGATGTCGCACGGTAGTCGTTGACCCTACGCGCAGGACCGCGACTCTTTCGCATCCCTTTGACACAAAGGTTACAATAAAATATATACAGAATGTCCATAATTGTAAAGATCACGAGAAGTTTCAGGCGAACACTTGTAGCTAGCAACGTAAAAGCCGGGCATCAGAAGCTCTTAGATAAATCGACTGTTCACTTGATCCATCTTCAAATGTAATAGTTTTCGCCGCTCCAAGCGTGGCGATTATGGCAAAGTCCTCCTTTTGGAGAGGCCTGTGTCCAGCAGTGGACTGATATAGGCTGGTGATGATGATGATGAATTGATATGACTGTTGTAATAATTAACTACTATTTAAATTAAATGTTATAAGCTACCTGATCACCACAGGATCACCGAGGATTGAAAGCGGTGTAGAGCCCTCTGTGTGGGGTACCGCCACTTCCTGAAATTCATCATTACCGTCATCTCCCTTAAGGCCAAATATCAGACTTGTTTAAAACTACTACCTTAATGTATTATTCCAAAACATGATATTAGTAGATATTGGACCATCTGGATGGGGCTTTTAACTAAGCATTTACGGGTGTTGTATAAAAAACAAAAAAGGTTAGCATAAACTGTTTTCTGATAATTTTACACTGAAATTCGACTTATTGTTAAGTTGGCTTACTTTTATGATGATTTTAGACTGAAACTCAATAGCTTAGCATAGTGGTAATGGCTCGCCAAATGGCCTCGTGTATAAGGTCTATAATAATTTTACCCTATAGTAAGTAATCACCCTATCCCCTACCCCAGTCATCACCCTTTTGAAAAGGCAAATAAAAATATTTGAATTAATACACACCTCCATATGAGTCATCCATTCATGAAGCAGCTCTCTCCTGAATTCGTCCGTAAACGGTGTTATATACCCGACAGCGCCTGAATTAAAGATAAATATTGTTTACAACAGACGACCTGGTAAAGGTTGCAGTAAGTCGTTGGATGCAGGCCGCTTCTAACCGGGCCATCTGGAAGTCACTGGGGGAGGCCTATGTTCAGTAGTGGACGTCCTGTGGCAGAAATGAAGGAGATGATGATGATTGTTCACAATTAATGATTTTTGAATGATGAGAATAGGAAGGGTGTGTATTTGACCACCTCCGTTGCTAAGAAGCGAGCACGCATTTTCTGAGGTTCCGGTTTTAAATTCTCGTAGGAAACAAACTTTTCTATATTATCTAGGATTTGAGTGTTGTAGTATCCTCGTTTTTTCTGATTTCATAGCACAGCACTAGTGCATTAGTTACATAAGGAATTAAGCAAAATACGTGATATTTAAAACAACTACTGTTTAGAGTATGTGGTTAATAAGGTGTACAGACGACCTGGCAAAAGTTGCAGGAAGCCGCTGTATGCAGGCCGCTTACCACCGGCCATTGTGGAAGTCACTTGATGGCCAATTTGCACAAATAAATGACTTTGACTTTTGACTTTGACTTTGACTACGCATATGTTCAGCCGTGGACTTCCTATGGCTGAAATGATGATGATGAAGACGTGGGTATAACTCACAGGCGCTTATCAGTATGTCCCCGATCAAACTGACGATGTCCACGTCCAACTTCTTGATTGTGCTGATCCAGCGCACTCGTTCGCTCGACAATCCGGTCAGCAATCTGTTCATTGATAAATCGAATTACGCACCATTATCGGAGGGAATATTCCGAGTTTTCCAAAACCGGTCTAGTGCATGTTGGGCCAAGAGCAATGTAGGGCTCCATGGTTTTCCGTCAAAATACAGTACCCGGCACCGATTTTAAAAGCTGGGGCAAAGAGTGGGGCACGCTTTGCACATTGCGATACGATCATCGTGTCGGAGACGCGTGTGCGCGGAGCTAACAACCAATCCCGGCCGGCGGTGCACGCGCGTCGCAATACTAGCCAATCACGTAATCCTAATGGTCTTCTGCGCATCTTTTACCCAGCGCTCAACATCGGGTCTGCTAGTTGTATGCGTTATTTTCTATCTCTTTTACATAATTAACAACATCATCTAAGAAATTTTCTTGTTTAAGTACATTTTTCAAGTAAACTCAATAAATTGTGAAGTATGTTTTTGATGAGCAGCATTTATACTTAACCATGTGAATATCATAATAATGTTTTAAAGTAACAGTTAGAAGTTATCTGCTGCTCAAAGCAATCAAAAGTAGTACGCGGTATGATTAGTTTTGGGCTGTAATTAAGTGTGATAATAATAATTAAATATTATTGTTGGCGACAGACAGAAATCTTTTGAAATTGTCTATTCTATACTTTTTTTACTCTTTTGGATACGTTTTAGTTTTAGATTTGATTTGTAGTTTTGGTGATTTTGCTTGTATATGTTCTCAAGCAAATACGTAATATTGTGATAAGCAAGGGTTTTATTTATATGAGTGTATTTTAGTGAGTGTCGTTAATATTTGTGGTGTCGCCAATGATTATATTAAAACTAACCTGTTGGCGCGGTCCATCCTGGCCAAACACTGGTTGATATCTTCCTCCATCTTGCGTTTCTCTTCCTCTTTCTCTTGCAAATACGCGTTTAGTTTGGCGATACCTTCGAGCAACGCTTGCATTTTCGCTTTGGCGTTTGCTAGCATTGCTGTAAACGAAAAATTTATCTATGAATCAATCAAATATTAAAGTTTTTTCTACGTCAAGTTCAGATAGTAAATGCTATCTATTTCAGGCCACAGCAGCACTGCCAGATGCGTCGCTTAGCGTCTTAGTGGAATACCTGTGCGAAACCGGTACCCTGATTCCATATCTTGCAAAAGCAATGCGAAAATTTGGCAATTCTGGCTTTAAAATCGCAATTGACAGCAAAACACAAAAATACAGACAGTGTTACCAATAGATTTTGACACATTTTGGACATAGATTTTTAAGCGTCAATCGGGCGATGACTTCGCGATTATTGCCGATTGCTATTTTTTAGGGAATAAGAGACGCTTGTTTCTGTATACATCTTTGTTTGGTTTCTCTATCCATCTATCTATAGTTCGTGAGTCATACTTGTCAACTGGCCTAGCCACCCCCCCCCCCCTAACCAATCAAATCGTTCCTAATTAGAAAGTCAAGTCCACAGTGACCAGTTAAAAGCATATGAACACCACAATGAATATACCTTTACCCTGCAGTTGCATTGATGACTCAATGCATTATTAAGGCGAAGTACTATAGAATATCTCAAGGCTCGTCTTATCCCGTAATTGGTATCACCCTATGACAGGCCTATACTTGACGCTTGAGGCTCGGCATAAGCCGTTTCGATGCATGAAATTTGTCGATAGTTCCCATTCATCGTCAACATACCGACCGTCTGGTGGACCGTGGTTGAGGGTTCGAACCCCGTGAGGGGCGAATGTTTGTGTGATGATCACGAGCACTTGTACCTAAGTCATGGACGTTTATAAACGTATTTCGTATGTTTATCCGTTATCTAGTCGCCATTATACAAATTATGCTTAGTTTGGGGCTAGTTAATTGGTGTAATTGTGGAAACAATTGATTATTATTATTTGTATCTCTCCTGCGGGAAATCATGGCACGGAGGCCGGTCTTTTTGGAAGACTATCGTGGGAATACAGATCCAACACGAAGAAATTATTATTAAACGTAGCAAGGTACACCACACAAAGCATTACATTCATCCTTTCTTTCTAGTCATCATCAGTTTACCTTCAACAGCAGCTAAGTCCTTGGTGGCTCTTTCGAGAGCCTCTTTCTTGGGCGCGACGGCTTTATTCACGTGGTAGAACTTGTACATCGCGTGCACCCACATGCAAAGAGACATGCACGCTTTCGATACCTGGTATGTCGAACAAGAGTCAG
The DNA here is from genome assembly GCA_950371115.1 of Anania fuscalis. Classification (NCBI taxonomy): domain Eukaryota; kingdom Metazoa; phylum Arthropoda; class Insecta; order Lepidoptera; family Crambidae; genus Anania; species Anania fuscalis. The sequence continues at coordinate 13,605,613 of OX493344.1, forward strand.
TAAAACTCCTTGACCACGATGACATTCAAATGCTTATGATATCATAATTCAGCAGATGGTGACGATATCAAAGATATTATGTTCATCATCATCATCTCAGCCTTTTGCAGTCCACTGCTGGACGCAAGCCTCCCTCAAAGAGCGCCAAAGAGCACGATCTCCCTTTTTTTCATCTATCCACAGCTAGCCATCTTTCTAAGGTTGTGTAGGACGCCCCCCAACTCAATGGACCGACGACCTTAGGAATATGGCTGGCAGTAGATTATTTTACTTGGAACATTTTTTAACTGTCTTTGGATGGATTCAATCCTTTCGCTATACGGGGACTGATTTTCCAACCGATATACAACAATGTCCTCCGTAGGGGATCCCATCGTTTTTCATAAACTTTTTTGGTCGAAAATCATAACCCATAACAAAGTACTCAGAATCATCACTTGTCATAATAATCAAATCTCCGAATCAATCAAATTTTCTAATAGTTATTTGTCCGAAAGTTATTTAGTCATAATGTTCATTTCTATAAATATAAAATCTCATAATATTGTTTGTAATGAACATATTTGTCCTAAATATCTTTTAACATAAGAAATGAAATTCCGAATATACACATATCATAAATAATAAGTTCTATAAACTGATATCAGAACCTGAATCAGACCATTTATACATATTTTTAGATACCAACTGAAAAAAAAACTCCAAATGTATGTTTACATGTAATTATGACTCTACATTATTAGGATTATCTGTGAAAAGTCATAAGCGACCATGAGGTTTGAAACAAAATAAAACCAAATTGACATACAAAACGATTTGGGAAACCCGACTCGCCGTGGTCCTTTGACAGTGTACTTGTCTGCCAGATACTAGAGTGTAATTTAAAAGCCGGAGGCGTGGAGGGAATGCAGTCTTCGCCCCCTGTAACAAAGTCCTGGCACCCGTGCGAGCTGGAAGGGCGGAAGGACTGCACTGCCCGCAGCGCCGGAGACGAGCGGAACCTATGCATGCTGCTTGCTGCATGCCTGCTTGCATGCTGCATGCCTGCTGCATGCCTGCATGTGTGCTGTTTGCATGTTATATGCCTGCTAGCATGCTGCATGCCTGCTAGCATGCTGCATGTCTGCTTGCATGCTGCATGCCTGCTTGCATGCTGTATGCCTGCTTGCATGCTGCATGCCTGCATGCGTGCTTGCTTGAATGCATGCCTGATTGATACATTTGCTTCTATGAGTTTATAAGTTATGATTAAAAACTATTAGAGAAATAGATTTTATTGATTTTATATAATATGGATTATAATATTTATGGAAAATACATTTAGACCTTATGATCTTTCGGAATTTTAATTTTATTGCATGTTCAATTCTGGATTTTAATATTATGGTAAGTGATCATTCGGAAAATCAATAATTATGACAAAAAATTTTCGGCAAAACTAAATTATAGATTAAAAAATTATGAAATTTAATAGAGAACCCTCGGTAGCCTAACTAGGAAAGCACTCGCCCGGTATTCGGTGTTAGTGGGTTCGGGTCCCTCCTGAGGCAGAATATTTTTTTTTTCTAGTACCTATTATAAAGCCTTGAGTTTGAATCTCTAAGAGGCAGTTAAAAATATTTAAACTGAATCCAAGCCAATCTGCAAGTCATAAGGGAATGCGTATGTTCAGCACTGAACGTCTTATGGCTGAAATGGTGATAACAATCAATATCAATGATATAAATAAAGTAAAACTAAGTACAATTTTAGAATAGTTTGTTACGAGATTGCTACCATGTACCTTATTTTTGCTTCACAATCCTCAGATCATTTCGACAGAACGCCACTATATACCAAGAATGGTCAAGGAAGCAATTGAAATTACAAAGTACAAAAATTTTAGTCGCGAGGATGGGTTTAAATTGTCAAGTGTCTGGAATCCAGTGATTCGTATGTGCAAAAACCGGAAAAAAAACAACAAACTGCTGTTTCGCGGTCAGATACTGTTAGTGTTGCGTGTCGAGAACAGGTGCGAGAAAATAGTGAGTTTGTAGACAATGGTACCGACGCGCGCAATAAAAGACAGCGAAAGAGGGTAGACCGATATGTTTGCCCTTAACAACTTACCCGCAAGATCTTCAGTTACTCCGTGATCATGGCGCTTGCAACAGTGCCGAAATATCGGGAACTCAAAAATAAGGTACATGGTAGCAATCTCGTAACAAACTATTCTAATTTTAGTGACCATGAAAGTTAAAAACAATATAAGTACAATTTACCTTCAAAATCTTCGAAGGCTCGTAATCCGGGTTAGCTATGAACCGTTTCAGCTTCTTAATCATGTCTTCAGTGATGGACTCCTTGTCGTACTTCATCAGCGAGTCCAGGAAGGCGGTGGGGTCGGCCAGCATCTGCGAGCCTGGCTTCCAGTAATTCAGGACCTTCTCGCCGAAGGATGCGCCTTGTTCCTGATGATGTAGAGATCATTTGATAGAACTAAAGTAATTGATATAACAAGCTAAAGAAATCGATATAAATATTAAAACGGGTTCTTGATTGTAGACCACGTATTGGCAAACGTAGTGTGAGACGCCCCCCAGCTCAACAGACCGACGACCTGCGAAACACGTAGCGAAACCGTTGGATGCATTCCGCTGCGGTCTAGTGTAGAGTGACAAGCGTTCTGCGGCGCGGAACATAACAGTCAGTTTAGTTGAGACAATCGGAGTGAAATGTCGTCATTATAGTCTGGATGACTAAGCAAGTACAGAATAGGAATATTTCTTTTTTTAGCGATTTGATGTCCATTTTAATTAAAAACAACATTGACAAACACATGCGGATACTATGCGGCGCCACAACAAAATGGCGGATGTGTGACGGGTGTCGGAGCAAATTGGCAAAACCGCAAGGGGGAAAAGACAGCATGATAGTCAAATCAATGCGCTAGAACAGGCAATTTCGCTAGTGTTCCGCTTCTCATACTTGCTGACAGGACATGGCGAAATCATTGCGGTTCCGCTTTTATGGTTTCTCGCAGCGGTGTGGTACGGGCGTTAGGAAGAAGGTTGGCAGGGGCGGGATGAAATAAGTGGGAGCTTGTGCTCTTTGGCACTCTTGAAGTGAGGCTTACGTTCAGCACTGGACTGAAATAGGCTGACACGATGATTAGAGAAGGACAACACAATTGTATAGTCTCTAATAAATTAACACCCTTGTGTAACTATATCGAAGTTCGAAGTATAAGGCAATAACTTTTTGCCAACTGCGACTCCGTGCACATCCAGACTTAATCCAATTTAAAAATTGACCCGAACCGCTTCGACGGATTATCAAGCTAAAGTGACAGTAGGCCAGGGGCGTGCGGTACATAATGGCAATTAGGCAGTGCCTACCTGGTAAATGAAATGAGGTTGGCAGTAGGTACTTACAAATGTGTGTTATTGGTGAAAACCAGTGATTTTCATCAATAAAACACATTAGTAAGTATCTAATGCCTATCTCGAAATAAAAGCAATGCCCGCCACTGCAGTAGGCGGGGCACATATCACGTAGCATTGACGGCCGATGGGGCAGAGAGGTTCTGGAATGGCGGCCACGTACCGGCAAGCGCACCTGGTAAAGGTTGCACGCATTTTTCTGGGGTAAAAAGTAGTCTTTGCGCTATTCCAGGCAATAATCTATATCTATGGCAAATTTCATCTAAAAAAGGGGGTAAAAGGTACTAAAATGGAGGCCACGTACCGGCAAGCGCAGCATGAGACGTCCACCCACGCAGTGGACAGACCTAGAAAAAGTTGCAGAAAGCCGCTGGATGCAGGCCGCTTCTGACCAATCTGAAAGTCACTGGGGGAGTCCTGTGTTCAGCAGTGGAAGACCTATGTCCAAAATGATGGTGATGATAGCTAACCTTGATAGGCTTGATGTCGAACACGACGCAGAGCGACTCGATGACGAGCACGACGCCCCCTGGCGGCTTCTTCAGCGCCTTCACCTCCACGATGTCGTTGCGGTTTAACTCTTTTAGAGCGTTCTCGGCCGCCAGTAACGCTGGCATTGCTTCGTCTGAAACAAGTACAGAGTAATATTAAAAAAAAATTGTTGATTCTACAGAATATATTTAGGTAGGTGTTACATGTTGATCCACATTGTTTGTCTGAATTGTTAATGCAATTTATATAAGGTAGCCGTAGACGACCTCCGTAGCCGAGAGGCGAGCACGCCGGACTGTACATGGCGCTGCCATCTCTGAGGTTCCGGGATCGATCCCCGGTCGGGTCAATGTAGAAAACGAACTTTTCTATATTGGCTCGGGTCTGGGTGTTGTGGTACCGTCGTTGTTTCTGATTTCTATAACACAAGTGCTTTAGCTACTTACCTTAACATCAGAGCAATGTATGTGATGTTGTCCAATATATGTATTTATTTATAAGGTCCACCTAAGCGGTCACTAAATAGTTTTAAAAAAAAGGAGAGGAAAGTAAAGTATGCCTATACAGCAGATATAGCTAGCTAGCTAGTCGACCGTAGCAGGGCAAAAAATTATTAATTGTATACTGAACTATACTTTTTCATTAACAATTTTAAGAGGCATGTAATTAGTAGATCTCGCAGGGTTTCGTCAGTAAATAGTATATCGTGAGGCTAATCAAGTTGGCCACCCCTGCTATTCAGGGTGAATAAAAGACTGGGGCACTCCCTAAAACCACGTGATCAGCTGGCCATTACAACAACTTTTTGTTTTCAACACTTGAAAGCGCGTCCCATTCTTTTGTACACCCTGTATATGTCTCACTGCAGGGCACAGGTTACACCTTATGTGGTTTCGGCCATACTGCACCACGCAGGTCCAGTGCGCGTAGGTGGAGGGGTGTTGTAAGCCCATTGATAGTGACTATAATTTACTAAGTGATATTAGCCGGGAGTCCGGGACCAACTCTGAACGTGCTTTTCGGAGCACAAGATTATAGCTTATCGTACGATAAATACAAACCCAAGTCCCTCTGAGCGTCCTCGGCCATGGCGGTGGTCTCGGCGGCCATCTTCTCGGCCACCGACTGCTCTTTCTCCACTTTGATGCGCGCCTCTTCTGCTATTGCCTATAGAACAAGTTTCTTAAATTTTAAACCGTCTACGGAAAACGAAGTATAACGTGTTTTTTTCTCATTTTAAATTACATGGTTGTATTTTGTTTGAAAAGTGCCTTTTGACAATGTCATTATCACTATCATCATTTTATCCACAGGACGTCCACTGCTAAGCATAGGCCTCCGCCACTTCCAGATCGGCCGGTTAGAATTGACAATCGGTTTAGCTAAAATGTATGAGTTCATAATGGCCCCAATATAGAAGAAAAAGTTTACCGTTCCATACAAAACAATCATTTACCTAGACGGTAATGTATGAAATCATTAGTTTTTTTTTGTTGCGACTTTGTCTTATACTAAAAAATGATTACTTTACTGGGAAAAAAAAACGCGCAACCGGCCGATCTGGTAGTCACTGGGGGAGGCCTATGTTCAGCAGTGGACGTCCTGTGACTGAAAAGATGATGGTGATGCTTGTTCTATACTTTAAACGTTCAACTTGTATTGTGGTGGCAACTATTTTGCAACTGCTAAAGTGTTAGTAATAAATTATAAGTAAATAACTTTTTTATTGGAATGATTTATTTACAATAACAAATTATATTAAATAAATTGTATTCACAATCACACCAATAAGGTAGCCCCTAATACGTTTTTATATATGTCGTGGCCCGATCTTAAAATTAAACACTTCATGATGTGGCCGGCCATTTCATAAAATGGCAAAACAAAACTGGCTATATCGTTTAAACGTCAACATTTGATGATATGTTAATCAACGTTTGGCCATATCATTAAAATAGGTATAAATACCTATTTACAAGCTACTGGAATTTGTTTAATATTAATTTTCTCAATAGATAAGTTAAACATTATAAATATTAGTAATTTTGAAAAAAAAATTAATTATTATAAAGATTTAAATAACCTAACTAACCTCCCAAATTACGTGTCGACTTCCACGACTTTTGACGCTGTCTTTTTTTCGAGTGACTTTCATAAAAATCACCTAGCTTAATGTCTTAACGATAATTCACTGCAATTTAATCTTCTATTAACACTTATTATTCACTTTCACAATTCACAAGAACAGAATAATAGTCCGCCGCCATGTTGTACATAATGCAACTGTTTTAAGATATGATCACCAACGTTTGGCCATTTCATGAAGTAGTCGATCATATCTTCAAACGCTGACTGATTAATTGATCTGGTCTATCAACATCATGATGTGGCCAGCGGGTAAGTACTGTGCCGCATCATGAAAAACGATCATTTTATGAAACGGGTGGCCAAATCATGAAGTGATTAATTCTAAGATCAGGCCACGACATATACATCCATGACTTAGGTGCAAAAGCTCGTGCTCATCACATCAGTATTTGTCCCTTGTCTCTGAGTCAACGCAACTAAACCTTCGCATATACTCACAGTATCAATGGCGATCTGGTCGATGACCTTCCTGGTCTCCTCGGCCGCCTTCTCCATGAGCGGCTTCAGCTCGGCCAGCTCGATCTGCAGCTGCTTCACCTCCACTTCGGTCTGGTTCAGTTTGTTCAGGCCTGAGGGTGGTACACAGAAATCAATATCAGAGGGTATCAGAAGTCAAACTTCGTAGAATACACACACAGCAACACAAACACACATCGCCCTCGGACACGAAATCTCGGAACTACTTGGAACGCTTGTCTTCTGACGTCGTGTTCACAGTAAATACATCTAATACAGTATGGAACTAGGCCTGTTTGTCGAGATACGCCAAATACGTCAATGGAGCGTCAGGATTGGTCCAAAGCTTTTTGTTTAACAAGGCACTGTATATCAGCTGGTTAGCCCTTTTTCGATAACTATCAACTTTTCATTCTTGCTTGCACGTTTCGGCAGTATTCGACACCCGTGTCTGTCATTGCAGTCCTCCGACTTTTTAGAGATCATTTTGAAGCATGTGCATCATTAAATGTGATTACGTTATCTTAAACATTCACCGAAAAAAGTCCAAGATGATTTACTAGGAACAAAAAACACACGCACACGCACACAAGCAAACGTATTGCAAGAACCAAGCGCGGACACTCAACAAATAGGCCTAGTTTCTATACTGTATAAATACATATACTCGTACAGTGCTACTACCGACTGGTGGGCGAAGCAGCAGATAGACTGGAATAAACCCAATGTATCTCTGTTGAGGAGCAACACTAGCACTACCAGGCATCCGCCAGCAGCGACGCCAACACCACCTGTTTTTTTTTTTATTCAACACGACACGAGACGCAGTTTTCTCTCGGACGATCAACCAGCATAAATTCAATTCTACAATGTAATTTACTGTGTAATTTATAACTGTGTAATAAATAAATAACTGTGAATTATGAAGATATTATACTGCACACATCAACAATCTCTTACTCAGTGTTTCCCAACCTGTGGTCCCCGGACCCCCAGGTGTCCGCCGACCTGTCTCAGGGGGTCCGCTAATAGAGAAAAATGAATATAAGAAGAGCTTATTAGTGCGGCTGAACGGTTAAATGGGTCCGCGGATTGTAGGTATTTGGCGTAAGGGGACCCTTGAAAAAAATTAAGAAACACTGCTCTAACTAACCAGTCTTGAGCGCGTTGGACTCGCTCAGTATCGCCTGCCGCTTCTTGCGGAACATATCCGCGTACGCGCCGAGCATCTCCATGTAGGACATGGGCGTGACGTAGTTCAGCCGGTTCAGCTGGGCCAAGAACCTGGCGCTCGCGTCTACCACCGACTGGTGGGCGAAGCAGCAGACGGACTAGAAATAGATATTTTGTTGGCACAAAAAAAAAAAAAAAAATTGTTTTGCACAATCACACCAATTATCTAGCCCCACTAAACAAATCTTGTGCTATGAAGACTAGATAACGGATAAACATACTTAAATACGTTTATAAACATCCATGACTTAGGTGCAAGTGCTCGTGCTCATCACACTAACATTTGCCCCTCGCGGGATTCGAACTCGCAACCGCCAGGTATCGTAGTCCAGAGCGCGAACCACTACACGAGACGGTCGTCGGTAGAATTTAAAATTCTGTGCGTTGCATATAGGCAATTATGCAGTGCCTACCTGGTAAATGAAATGAGGTAGGCAGTAGGTACTTACAAACGTGTGTCATTGATGAAAACCACTGATTTTTATCAAAAATCATTTAAGTAAGTATCTACTGCCTATCTAAAAATAAAACTGCGTGTGAATTTGCCGCTAGAGGGCTCAGTGTCGAGTAACGTCTCCGAATGAAACATCAGTACATACTGACGTTACTCCGTATGCTAATCTACGTACGGATGGCTACGTACGCGGGTTTATTAGAATTATTGTGAATACCCATGATTAATTACGGCTTTCTAGTACAATTAGTCTTTGAGTCAAGTAGTAGACAGACGGATATGATTTGGCTGGGTTACACCATCTTACTTTAACTTTAACAAACGTCAAAAGTCTGCCAAACTCCATACAGAAACACCGGTTATAGTTACAGTTATGGTTAAAGACAACGCAACCCAAACAAAATGGCTGCACCAGAGCAGCGCCCTCTCAACTGTTAACTTACCACCATAGATTCCATGATTGGGGTAGTCGTCTGAAGCTCGATCATATTCTCGAAGAAGTGCGTGGCGACCGACTCGAGAGCCGACTTGGGCCACTCGCTGAACCAGTCGATGGTGCAGCAGTTCACTAAGGACGGGAACTGCCGGAGCCGCGCGCGGAATATCTGCGCACACGGGTATAGCATGAGGGATACTGATAGCACCGGTGATAGGACTTGTATCATATGTGATATCTGTAGCAAGTTTGATACCGGTATCAGACAGAGGTAATACCGTTGACCACCCTTACTACCGATGTCACCCATGATATCAAGACTAACGCCCATGCTACCGATATCGCCTATGTATGATAACGTGGGGCATGGGGATACTTGTATCACAGGTGACACCGGTGTTATCATAGGTGATATCGGTAACACAACTTATGCCGGTACCGTCGACAGCCTGTGCTACCAGTATCACCCATGGGCGATACTGATGGAAGCATGGGTGATACTCGTTTTGGTTGATAGATTATTGCACAAAAAACATTATATACACCGTTATCAAGCGATTTTTAGATAAAAGGATTTTGTCGCAGGTTCCTAGCAAACGTCGATATCTACCTTGTTGGTGGGCGTCCTACTCTGCGCTTGCCAGTACGTGGCCTCCATTATAGAACCTTTCTGTTCCATCATCATAATCAATTCTACTAGTATTTTGCCCCCCCCCACTACCACTTTAGTTTGCAAATCCATCGGGCTATATTAGCCACTTCTAACCTCAATTTAGAAGTCATTGGTGGAGCCCTACTTTCAGCAGTGGACGTCCTATTGCTGAAAGAAATGATGATGATGATGATGAAGTTATTGCTACCCTATGACCAAGTACACAGTACAACTGACCTCTCCCACCGGGCTCATGACCACCACGATATGCAAGTTACTCCGCACTCGCTTCTGGTAGCAAGCGAACAGGTTCGTCTTAGTCGCCGGCAGATTCATCTCCATCACCGCGTGACGGACGGACATGTAAATCTTGTCTAGATCTTCGGCTTCGTAGATGTTGGGCACGTCTCCGGAACTCAAAATGTTGTTCAAATCCTCGAGGAAAGACTCCATTTTTATCTGAAATAAAACAGTGTACATTATAAAGGTGTGCAACCTGCAATAAGACGTTTTGTCAACCGATTTTTAACTTAAAATAGAAGAGATTGCGTTCAATAAAAAAAGTTTTGGCATTTTGTCTATTCGACACTTTCTTTATAACTATTTTTAAATTGACATTACCGTTGGTATGTTGGCCTTCTTGGTAACTAAATAAAAAAATCTAAAATCGTTATCTGTAAAGCTGGTTTACGGACGTTAATTTTACGTGATAACGTCATAAGAAAACACTGATGTTACTCGAACGCATCGGCCGAAAAGAGATAGATGGGTCAAGCCGAACGCTTAGGCCGATCGTGCCTCTCTATCGCTTGTTCCGCGCTCTCACTCGCACAACGTGTCATTTTTTCGTGCGTGCGTGCAGTCATCGATTATAAGACGTTATCACGTCAAATTGAATCGTATATTCACCTGAGCGTCAGAGAACAAAAACACAATCCCCCTATTATCCGCGCCCGCCTTTATCATGGTCTGCTTGAGGTCATCGCGCCACTCCGTCTGACCGTACGCCTTCGTGATTTCGATCTGGATGCACGTCAGCTCCGCCATGTTGGCTGCTAGCCGAGACAGCGACTGACGACCTGTGGAAATAGTACTTAGGTTATAAGTTACACGTGTCGTTAAATAAATCTAAATATATGGGGTTATTTAAAAAAAAATAACAACCTTGCACGACTGGATAGCTAACATCATACACAATAACTTTTATTATACGACTTTAGATAATTTGACACATTTCACTTTCATACAAAACTAAATATGAATTTAATGTTACGTCTGAATGTTCTTATCTCTGTGCGCTTGACATCGAGCGGGGCGGGGGAGGGCAGGACGCGAGCGTCGCGCGCGGCGCCTAACATAGACTTACAAATGTCATGACAGTACAATAAAATCATTTATAATTTATGTATTGAGTTATGATAAAACTCGTATAACAAATGTTGTTTATGATGTTAGCTATCAAGTCGTGCGAGGTCGTTGATTTTATTCAAATACGAGAATCCTGTAGATGTTGTTCATTTTGTTATTTGATGTTTTGTAATTCTACCTACACATTAGGTTAATGTTTTTTTCAAAATTTTACAGGAAATTCAGTTTTACTTAAGTAGCTTAATACTGATACATGTAAAAAATGGTCTGTTTTGATGGGATGGCAATCGCTTTAAATCTAATAACCAGACTAGCCGCATCGAGCTTCATGGTCAAAGCGAAACCCAACTAGGAAGAAGAAGAGTCTATATTTACTAGTATTCTATAAAATTATCCGGTAGAAGCAGCCTGCATCCAGTGACTTCCTGCAACCTTTACCAGGTCGTCTGTCTACCTTGTGGGAGGACGTTCGACGCTGCGTATGCCGGTACGTGGCCTCCATTCCTACCTTTCTTCGGAAAAAGGCTGTCTGGGTGGTAGCTCGTGCAGCCGGGTGAATATTGTTATATAAAGAAGACTCAGCTGGGTAGTATCTCGTGCAGCTTTGATAATATTGTTCAATAAAGAAGACTGACCTAGGTAGTTGCTGATTATCTCGTCTAGCTGGGAGGATAGTGTTTAATAAAACAGACGTACCCGGGTAGTGGCTAAGGATCTCGACGAGCCGGGTGAATATTATTCAATAAAGATTCACCTAACTAGTATCTCGCGCAGCTGGGAAGACATTGTTTAATAAAGAAGACTCACCTGGGTAGTAGCTAAGGATCTGGTGCAACTGGGTGAATATCGTTCAATAAAGAAGACCCACCTGGATAGTATCTCGTGCAGTTGGAAGAATATTGTTCAGTAAGCAGACTGACCTGACACCCCTATTCCCAGCAGTAAAGCATTAGCCATTCGCAACAGCACGAGAGATTCCGAGGTTTCTTTTCAACCTAGTGGCTTGGCTAAGGAACTAGTCCAACTGGGAGAATATTGTTCAAGAAGCAGACTGACCTGACCCGCCCATGCCCAGCAGCAGCGCATTGGCCATGGGCTGGCGCATGATGCGCGCCAGGCGGCACAGGTGCGCCACGGCGTCCTCGAACAGCACCAGGTCCAGGGGAACAGTGGTCGACAGGTTGTATTCTACTAGGTAGTGACTGAGTAACTAGTTCCTCATCATCGTTATGTCAGCTATTGCAATCCACCGCTAAAGGACTGCCGAAAGACACACTAAAGGTTTCCCTAAAGAGCGCAAATGAGCACGATCCCCCGCTTTTCTTTATCCAACCACTGTCCATCCTCCTAAGGTTGTCGGTACATCGTGCGGGGGGTGGGGGGGCGTCCAAGACTTTTGGGGTCTCCGCTATAAACCAGCATCTTTATGGCTCTGGCTGTAACGACAAATGCTGAGCGGGGACCTATTTGACACTCTTTTTATGTTTAATTTTGATTCTGTTTGTAATTGTGCTTATGTATCAAATAAATGTTTTCTATTTCTATTACATTAAAAGGCGTGGTCTCTACTCCACCTTTCATCAATTTTGCGACAGATGTGGCCAGCCCACTGCTGCTTAAGCTACTGCTACATTTTTGGACTTACTTTGTTCTTCTACCTCATGATCTCGTTTTAGATTTTATACCTTAACAAAAGCTCGCTGAGTGAGTAAAGTCGGAAGGCAATCTTTACTGTCATGTTCCACGTTTTGGCTCCGTAGATCATCACTGAGAGAATATTGTTCAATAAGAAGCCTGACCTGATCCGCCCATGCAAGGAAGATTCACCTGGGTAGTGGCTAAGATTCTCGTCCAACTGGGTGAAACTCGTTTAACAAAGAAGACTCGCCTAGGTAGTGGCTAAGGATCTCGTCTAGCTGAGTGAATATTGTTCAAGAAGCAGACTGACCTGACCCGCCCATTCCCAGCAGTAGAGCATTGGCCATGGGCTGGCGCATGATGCGCGCCAGGCGGCACAGGTGCGCCACGGCGTCTTCAAACAGCACCAAATCCAGGGGAACAGTGGTCGACAGGTTGTACTCTATTAGGTAGTGGCTGAGGATCTCGTCCAACTGAGAAAATATGTTCAATAATACAGGTCATCTTCGTCATCAGCTTCTTAGGTCTACTGCGGGACAGAGGTCTTCTTAATGGAAAACCGCTTGCAATCTAAGGAGGAGACCCTACGTCCAAATTTAAACTAGTCACGAAATCTAGTCAGAGGCCTCCGTGGCGTTCTTAAGACCGTGTAAAATAGATCTTACAATTAAATAGCAATGGACGTGCGGTACCCACCCTTAATACGTATAAAAAAAAAATATTGTACAACATCACATACATTGCTCTGATCATAAGTAGCTAAAGCATTTGTGTTATAGAAATAAGAAACAACAACGGTACTACAGCACCCAGACCCGAGACAATATGAAAAAAAAATATTTTATAAATTGACCCGACCGGGGGTCGAACCCGGAACCTCTAAGATGGCGGCGCCATATATAGTCCGGCGTGCTCGCCACTTGGTTACGGAAATCGTCTAGTATCTTGCAAAGGCATACGATAGCGAAGATTCAGCGATTCTGGCTTTAAAATCGCAAATTGACAGCAAAAAACAAAGCAATCTACTGACAGTTTTGCCAAAAGATTTCGACACTAAGCATCAATAGGGCGATGATTACGCGATTATTTCTGATTGCTAATTTTAAGATAATAAGGGTGCGGTTACCCCTTGGGAGTTGAAGGACTAAGGCGGCTTAAATACATCTTACAGTAAGGTTTAGTCACTGGTCTTACAACACCCCTTTACTACCACACTGCGCCGCCTGGTGGAGTATGGCCCAAACCACCTGATAGTGGAGATGAGGCTTGAGCCCTGCAGTAGGATGTTTAGTTTACTACTTTTTAGTGTCAAGGTTGTGATGATGATGATGATGTGCGAGCAAACAATCGAAACTTACGCCACCAACAGTTTCCTTTGTTTCTAGCACAATCGGTGATAATACTTTCCAGAGAGATACAAAGAGAATAACGATATAAATAATATAAATACCTATATAATAATACATTGATCTGAGACACTATAACGCGAAGTAGTCACAACAATCCCAGCCGTATAAAACCCCTAAGCTCACGCTCCCGTCTGTACATTGTCTTTTACCACCTATCTTCGGATCCACCACAAGTTGTTATAAAATATACTCTACACAAGGAATTTATATAATTACAGACTGTTTTTTATAAATATTGGACAACGTCACATACATTGCTCTGATCATAAGTAGCTAAAGCATTTGTGTTATAGAAATAAGAAACAACAACGGTACTACAGCACCCAGACCCGAGACAATATGAAAAAAAAATATTTTATAAATTGACCCGACCGGGGGTCGAGCCCGGAACCTCAGAGATGGCGACGCCATTATAGTCCGTCGTGCTCGCTTCTCGGCTACGGAAGTCGTCAAATTCATAGAGACTCAAGTTACATGTCTATAACAACTTAGTTATATGTCTATAATTATAATTATATGACTTTTACAAGTGCAATCTGTATGCCTAGACTAAAATGAAATATATTCTATTCTATTCTATTCTATTCTATGAATAGTGTCAAGATGGTGATGATGTATGTTACCTCCTCCTGGTCGTTGATCTCTATATACTTCCGGTCGTCGGCGCCGATGTCCATGAAGTCTCCGAACAGCATCATCCTGCCTCCTACTACGTCGTCCGGCTTTTTGCCGAAATCCGTCCGAATCTTCTCGTTCAATAAACTAGTTAGGACGAAACCACAATGTTTACAGTAGACGAAAACATGAATAGGTAAAAGTTACAGTTTAGGTTAAAGTCAAATTTAAAATTTTATTTGATTAGTGTAATTCTTTTTAACTTATAAATAAGAAATTATTTATTGTGTATTTAGGCACTCCTCCGGGCACTTATTCACGTCTCAAAATATAACTTAGCCCTACCACCGCTTCGGGTCTACATATAGGCTGGCGATGAGAAGAAACGGCGCAACAAACTCAGTCAAGACCTTTTATAAGCAGTAGAATCATTCCAGATTCGACACTTACTATAAATGCGAAAGTTTGTAAGTATAGATGTATGTTACTTTTTCACGAAATATAGAATATAATCTGGATTAACTTAAAGGATATTTTTTATAACGGATAAACGTTCCTGTAGGATATTTTTCTATATATTGTTCTTTTTTTAATCGTTATTTGTTACATATCATATCAAACATCCTGTCGTCCACGCAAACGAAGTTGCGGGCACAGCTAGTATATTATAAATTCCTTTCCTGCATCACCTGTGCTTTACAATAAATCAGATCATCATCATCATTTCAGCCACAGGAGGTCCACTGCTGAACATAGGCCTCCCCCAGTGACTTCCAGATTGGCCGTTTGAAAGCGACCTGCATCCAGCATCCTCCTGCTACCTTTACCAGGTCGTCTGCCCACCTTGTGGGTGTGAGTCCCACGCTGCGCCTGCCTCCATTCCAGAACCTTTCTGCCCCATCAGCCGTCAGTTATGCGTGCCATTACCACTTTAGCTCGCTTATCCGTCGGGCTATGTCAGCGACTTTTGTTCGTTTACGGATCTCCTCATTCCTGATTTGATCTCGCAAAGAAACACCGAGCATAACCCTTTCCATAGCGACTATAAATCACATGCATTTACTAAATAAACTAACGAACTAATAGTAGATGAACTTACTTCACAAACCAGACGCGGTCCTCCGTGCAGACCAAGCGGTCTTGATACACGCGCTGATGCTCGTGGTACCATAGTCGGATTACGTCGTCTTCATCCTAGACGAATAATAAAGTTGACTGTTATCTCATGTTAAACTTTACACGTGTTCGGTCCGTTGATTATGCTATAATGTGCTATTATTATTTCATACGGTAAGTGTGTGTAATAGGACAGAAAAATAAAAGTTACTTCAGGGCATGAGAAGTTCACACACAATCAATGTGTGTGTACAATTGTATATGTGATATTAAAGGTGTATGGTGGCGTGGGCAGTAGTTCTTCGACGACGAGGGAAGCGAATATATCGATGGTGGCCTTGTGTGTGCGCGTTTGTGTGTGTGTGTGTGTGTGTGTGTGTGTGTGTGTGTGTGTGTGTGTCCATCATCAGTATCCCTTGAAACACCTTGCTCAAGTCTCTCATATTGAAGGTGTAGGACTTCGTGGGGGTAGGCAGTACTTTTTACACAAGTGACGCGAATATATCAATGGTGGCCTTGCGTGCGTTGTGCGAGTGAGTTTGAGAGAGTGTGTGTGAATATGTCTAACGTGTGTGTGTGAGTGTATGTATCTGTGTGGTTTGTAAAGTAACACTGCACCTTTTTGTCATAATATTTAATATGAATATATTTGTACACTTGTGTGTGATAGCAAGTAATACCGTAACAAACGAGGGGTCCATCATCAGTATCCCTTGGAACACCTTGCTCAGGTCTCTCATATTGAAGGTGTAGTGGGACTTGGTGGGCGTGGGCAGTAGTTCCTCGACGAGGGAAGCGAATATGTCTATGGAGGCCTTGAGGAACGGGCCCTCGCGTACTTTGACTTTGGTGATGTTTCGCGTCCACGAGCATAGGATCGTGTTGAATATCGCGTACTGAAACAAGTTGGATTACAATTATCACCAAGTCACAAGTCACAAAGGTCAACATTGACAAAACGTCACAAGGTCACAAGAAAACCGTTAAGAAAATCGGCACAAGAAACTCGGTCCAGAATACAGTCACATTAAAATTTAGTAATTGCGAGCTCGGCAGCTTATAAAGTCGAGTTAAGTGCTTTAACTCAAAACGTTTATTTTTCTTATTGTTGTTTTTCAATCATTAATTATTACTGTGATACGTTTTCTGGCGCTCGTGCGTAATTCACATTATAATACAGAGTTAATTATGTAGGTAGGCAATTATTCTTAGGTTTGTTCGGAATTTTTTTATCTTTTGTAAGTAAAGAGAACAAGATAGAAAGGAATAAACATTTCTGTACCTTTTTAGGAAGATATTTTGCATTTTTTAAGCATTTTATACATACAGAAGCATATTTTTATAGTAAAGTACTTGACAGAATTCTGTCAAGTTAACACAAAAAGTTAGAATTAGGGACGTAGACGCCATTTTTAGGGTTCCGTAGTCCTGACAAGGGAACCTTATAGTTTCGTCATGTCCAACGTCCATCTGTCTGTGTCTACGCAAATCAATACTGCGCGTAGCACGACACGCACGTGGCCGGTTTTTTTTTACTTGAGGATTGATAACATGTTTAGAACAAGTGACATAAATAACTTGAACATGAAATATAATTTTCAAAATAAGAATTATTTACTAAAATAATAACATTACAAAATTGTTGCTTAGCAACAATTAATTATCCTACTAATATTATAAATGCGAAAGTTTGTAAGTATGGATGGATGTTTGTTACTCTTTCACGCAAAAACTACTGAACGGATTTAGATTTCAATTTTGCATACAAATAGAATATGATCTGGATTAACATATAGGATACTTATTATCTCTGATAAATGATCCTGTGAGACACATTGAATAAACTAAAGATCACGCGGGCGAAGTCGCGGGCAACAGCTAGTTTCTTTATTATCTCGCACCTTGCTCGCGTACTCCATCTCAGTGAAGGAGACGTAGTGGAAGTGTCGCATGAGGCGCATGGTGACGGGGTTGCGGCCGCCGCCGGGGGGGCCCATGGCGGCCACGATGCCCACGTCTACCAGCATCTTGAACTCGCCTATGTTGGTACGGTCGTACCAGCCTGGGAAACAGATATTTTACCATACCACTCATCACGATCATCAACAATTCAGCCACAGGATGTCCACTGCTGAACAGAGGCCTCTCCTAGTGACTTTCAGATCGGCCGGTCGGAAGCGACCTGCACCCTGGGCCTCCTGCAACCTTAGCACTGCTTCATCTTAATTACTTTCCGATAAAAGGACTGCCAATTTTAGGACTCGGAATTTTATGATGCTCTAGAGCAACCATTTTCACCCTTTTACAAAGAACCCCTTACTACGAATAACTATAATCCGCAAATCTCTAAAATTCTTAACTGCATTAATAAACTCTTCTTCTATTACTTTTTTCTGTTTGCGAATTACATAAGTTTTTGGACCCCTTGGGGACCAACGGCCATAGGTTGAGAAATGCTGCTCTAGAAAATTCGATACAGATAAACACAAGTTCGTACGAAATTTCATAGCGCAGTCAATTTGATCTGCGACGTATTCTACGGAATAAAACATAGTACCAAGCAGCAAAACATTTCCCAACTTACCAGAGAAGTCCATAAACTGCCTTAGCAGCTCTATGGGTGGTTGAGCACCATACACCTCCAAGGCCGGCATGTTGAGGTCGTCGATGAAGAACACCTGCCGTTTGGTGGGCGGCGGACCGAACACGCCGCGCCGGCGACGCTCTAGCTTGCTGTCTATTACGTCCTGGGGACAATAGCTAATGTATCGTCTACATAGAGAGTTTTAGTCAATGAAAAACAACTGCCGCTTAGTGCGGGGCGGCCCGAACTTTACAACAATAGGTAATTTATCGTTAACGTAAATGACTCATAGTTATTGGCAAAAACAGAAGAAGGTACCTTTAACGCAAAGAGAATAGAGGTCTATTATCTAAAAATAACGGTGGAGGTAAACACGCTTTAAATATCACCTAAGCGTTTCAAAAAATATATATATCCTCTATTTCACTAACAATTGGGTTCCAATTACTGACTTCAGTGTTAAAATGATAGCGCGTATCACCGAAGCAGTACCTACATACAAACAAAGGCTCTATTTTGTGACCGAGTTCGTTCACATTAATTAATCGTCGATGATTGAAGTGCAGTCGAAGTGGTCGCGGTTTTGTTTAGAGAATCGACAGGCAGGATTCGATTGCCGTTGAATACCAATGATGCTCGTTTATTTAGTAAATAGGTACGTTTACAAGCACTTACACACATGTTACATAATCTGACTACCACATTTTACTAATCGGTTCATAAATTCAGAAAAACGTTTTAATTGTCACCCTAGTCAAGGCTGCGGTAAACTGCTGGATGCAAACGTTCACTATGGTGTTCTATGGGGAAGCCATATGTAGAGCAGTGGCCTTCCAAAGGCTGATAAATGACGATGACGATGATGATGATGACAAATAGTATAATAATTGGTTAGTGGTAACTGTCGACTACTCAACTCGCTACCTGTGTCTGGTTAGCTGAAGTCCTGTGGCATTGCATGGGGAGAATTTCGTCCAGACGTGGACTTCCCAAGGCAGATGAATGAAGATGAAGATGATGATGATGACGAAAAAGTCCTTTAATTGTCAGGTCGTAACTGTCAACTACCCTATTCGGCGATAAATGTGTGTTATTAGCCGAAAACCTGGCCAAGACAGCTCTGTTCCTTACCTGTGTCTGGTTAGCCGAAGTCCTGGCCGAGAAGACGATGAACTCGCATATAAACTTCTTGTGCAGCCCCCGGGACAGCTTGGACGTGATGGTGACCGTCTTGCCGGTGCCCGTGGGGCCGACGCAGATCACGTGGTTGTAGTTCGCGATCTTGTAGCCGAGGATGGCAGCGCTGCGGACGTTGTCGAGGGTCGGTACCTCGATATCTGGAGGGGGAATGGAATAAAGATATGGAACACGCGAGTTGAGTGCAGACGTAAGGAATGTTACTCAACTAAGTATTCATTCAAAATTATATTTTTATTTCAGATAACAGTTTTTTGACGTGATAACGTCTTTTATATCGATAATCGTTTGCACGAAAAAATGACACGTTCCGCGTGCGTGCGAGAACGCGGAACAGCGATAGAGAGACAAGATCGGCCTAGGCGTTCGTCTTGCGACAATCCATCTCTCCTCCACTCCATCGGCCGATGCGTCCGAGTAGCATCAATGTTTTCTTACGACGTTATCACGTAAAATTTACGCCCGTTATTAGATTTTACATACAACTTTTTTTCTTTTTTAAACAATGTTAAGGGCATGCATTTCAAAGATTATGTGCATGTTCTGTATTGACGCAAATGGGAGGTGCACAACGGAAGGTGATAACAACACTACACTACAGATTCGATCCTACAGAAGATTTTTTGAATCCTTCTCCATAGTCGGCCCCTCAGAGGTTGAGGATCGTGACCCCGCCTATTTAGTTGCCTGGATGATAAGCTGTCTCCAGGCATTTCGATCCTACACCCGTCTAAATGCTTCGTAGAACGGCATCTCTAGGGTTTTTACAATGAGATCAGACCAACGTGTTGGTCTTCTGCCACGTGGTCTTTTGCCCTGTCTTTTCCCGATTAGGATAGCTTTCTCCAGGTTATCAGGTGGTTTCCGGGCAAGATGCCCAAAGTACCGTAAATATCGCCTGAGGACGATAGTTGTCCTCACAACTATCGTCCTCAGATATTTACGGTTCCTTGATCCGTTGTTGCAGGATGGATTCATTTGTACGGAAAGCGGTACCGATATTTATAAGTTAATATTTATATTTCCGTCATCGTAAATTTGTATAGACTAATAATTAATAAAAAGTAATTAATGTTCAAGTTTTCTTAAATACGAGTTCTTATATCACAAACCTGCAAACTGCCACTCTGGATCGACTTCATACTCTTCCATATTCGCCATCCAGTTATACCAGAAGGGGTTGGCCGGCTCGCCATCCTCCGTCGGGTCAGTGAACCCGCCATCATGTAATCTACAATAATGTTATTTTAATGAAAAAGGGCTATTATATTATTGATGAAATGCAGTTCGCACCAAAAAAACTCTGATGATAGTGACTGAAATTATTGCACTGCTTTTTCTCGGCACAAGCTCACAAATTGTCCCTAGGAAATGGTGAAAAAGTGCAATTAATAGCCAATTTGCCAAATTAAACGATTTTGATATTTACATATTTGACGACTAGCTCGGAAAGCCAAACCAGAACTCGCCGTCATCGCCTAATAGACACTAAATAGCGAATTAGAGCGATTATGAATATAGGTAACATGTTAAACTTATTATTTGTTTATTATTTTCCGACGTTTTGGCCGGGTTACGGGTAAGGTCTACCTATTGATGATCGTTAATTCCAGTTTTAGTGTGTATTAATCATGCATTGTGAAATGTTAGACATTAAAAATTACAATATACTCTGATGGACTTGCGCACAGCCGTATTAGTTTAGAATGACATTAAGACATCATTCTGTCTCTGTCATCGTCATACAAACTGTCAGTTATAGAATGATGTGTCAGTGGATCGTTCGGGATTAAACTTACTAATCCTGAGATGTGCAAGTGAGCCTTAATACTGAAGACATACACTAGCTATATTCTAGAATTCACGCGTAATCATAAACCCGTCTTTCCTTCAAGAACAGCGACTTGATGTTGAGCTCGAAGGTGAGCTCGCGCATAAAGTCGGATACCACCTACCACACAACCCAGCATGTCGCTAGTTTACTCGTATGTGAACTTTATTCGTTACCTATGTCTCGTTACCCGAAGTCCTAGCTGAGAAGACAATAAACTCGCATATAAACTTCTTGTGTTTGCCGGTGCCCATGCAGATCACGTGGATGTAGGAGTTGCGTTTTTTGACATGTCATAAAAAGTATATCACGGCATAGGTAGGTCACGAAATAGAAAGAGGGGCACAGAGAGAGGAGAAGAGCACACACATACATATGTAGCCAAGTCGGGCACCGCACCTGTCAGCAACGTTCTACTAATTCGTATGAAAACACCTTTAAAATACGGCTAGCCTTAGCCGGAAAACAAGAGACTACAAAGGTATGGTCTTTGTATGGCGAGGGCCTGTTTCACAATGTACGAATAAGCTCTGCATTAGTTCTGAATAAGCTACATTTTACTTATCTGCAGGATAAACACAATTTTGACACGATTTTCAAGCACTTTTATCTTCTACATATTTTTACCTTTTACGTAACCTGTCTCATATGAAAGAAACGTAAGTGATAGTTTAGATTAAATGTAATCCAGAGTTATAATAATGAATTTCGTTTGCAATGGATTTCTGTAGTTATCTAAACGAAACGGAGCTGTAATCTGACGCAAGCCAAATTAAATCATATTGTTGATGACATTGAGTAGGCATTTCTTTTGGCACCTTTGCAGAGTCGGATTTCTGGATTGTTTATGATTCTGTGGTAGTACTCACGTGTAATCATAAACCCGTCCCTCCTTCGGGAAGAGCGGCTTGAGGCCTAGCTCGACGGTGAGCTCGCGCATGAAGTCGAATACCACCCACCACAGAACCCAGCATGTCGCTAGTTTACTCGTATATAAACTTTATTTGTTACCTGTGTCTCGTTACCCGTCCAAGTCCCAGCTCAGAAGATAATAAACGTGCATATAAATTTCTTGTGTTTGCCGGTGCCCATGCAGAGATCACGTGGTTGTAGGAGTTGCGTTATTGACACGTCATAAAAAGTATATCAGGGCATAGAAAGGACACAAAATAAAAAGGAGGGGGCAGAAAAAGGAAAAAAGCGCACACATATACGTACCTATTACATATGTAGCCGAGTCGGACACAGCACCCGTCAGCAACGTTCTACTAATTCGTATTAAAACACCTTTAAATACGGCTAACCTTATGGTACGGCAGAAAACAAGAGACTACAAAGGTCTTGGTATGGCGAGGGCTTGTTTTACAATGTACGGATAAGTTCTGCATAAGCTACATTTTACTTATCTGAAGGATAAACACAATTTTGACATGATTTTCAAGCACTTTTATCTTTTACATATTTTTACCTTTTACGTAACCTGTCTCATCGGAAAGAAACGTAAGTGATAGTTTTATGAATCTTAATCCAGAGTTATAAGAATGAAATTCGTTTGTAATGGATTTCTGTAGTTATCTAAACATAACAGAGCTGTAATCTGACGCAAGCCAAATTACACCATATTGTTGATGACATTGAGTAGGCATTTGTTTTGGCACCTTTGCAGAGTCGGATTTCTGGATTGTATATGATTCTGTGGTAGTACTCACGTGTAATCATATACCCGTCCCTCCTTCGGGAAGAGCGGCTTGAGGCCGAGCTCGACGGTGAGCTCGCGCATGAAGTCGGAGAACATCGCACGCCCGTTGTGGTCGCACGTCGCGCCCACCGACCAGATCACCGCCCACACCACCCAGCATGGCGCTAGTTTAGCTGAAGTGGGTAAAACACATTATTTTACGGACTTGAGTGACGACGTATGACCTGGTAAAAGAGAACGATGATTGCCAGTATGAACGAGAGCGAAAGAGGAAGAATGTATTTCAAAAAATATTGTAGTCACTGTTGAGTTCAGTTAATCGAACGAAGTGTGCGGAACGGTTGCGAAAATTAAGATGTTGTTTTTAGTAATTTTCTTTGGATTTAAATAGCTCATTTGTTAAAGTATTCCCGAGTTTCACTTGGAAACTGTCCTACACACTTTTTGTTCAGTCCTTGTGAAAATATTGGCATCGCACATTTGCTTTGCCAATTTTATTTGTCTACCATCGTTCCGATGGTCGGCTCCCATACTTGCTGGGCAACCGTTGTATCGAGCACCCGTGTGCTACGCGCGCTCTCTGCCAGTCATCGTGTGACGTTCACACTACGAAGACCGTGTCTTGCCGTGCATCCACGTCATTTTAGTTCCTGAAGAACAAAACAAGCCGTTCTCCGCTCAAGACGCCATGCGTTTGCTGGTTGGCTACCGTCAGTGGCGAGGGTCGACTTTAAGGTTGTTGAAGCTGTTTTTATCCATCAATTTTCAGGGACTGAACTAACATCCTTTTTAGAATTCACATACACAAAACTATACAGTCCACTCCTATTCCTTATTCCTGAATCAGTGTCCTTCTTCTGCCAATCCTAGTGCGACGATCGCACACTTATCATAATAAGAAATGACGACCTCCATAGATGATAGCCAAGCATGGCCGGACTCGGCGTCGCCATCTCTGAGGGTCTGAGGTCAATGTAGTTTTTTTTTTGTGTTGGGTTTAGCTACTTAATATAGCCACTCCGGGCAGTGATAATGATGATGGTGATGATTATTATACATACGCAGCATAGCAAGAAAGGCCGCTACGGGCGGCGGTCGGTCGTCTTTTCCCGTCAGCGGTTGCATACGGAAGTTCAGCAGTTCAAGGCACTTCAGCACGAGGGCAGAATCGATGGAGACCACCAGCTCCAGGTAGTCGGTAAATGGTGATCAAGATGGGGAAGTGCTTGCGAAGGCTGTCTCCTAGCCGATGAGCGACGATGATGATGATGATACTCACGCAGCATAGCAATGAAGGGAGCTCCGGGCGGCGGACGGTCGTCCTTCCCTGTCAGCGGTCGCATACGGAAGTCCAGCAGCTCGAGGCACTTCAGCACGAGGGCAGAATCGATGGACACCACCAGCTCCGTGAGCTTGGAGCGCAGCAGCGCCAGCGCGGGGTACAGGTAGTTGGTGATTAATGTGGGGAAGTGCTTGCGGAGGCTGTCTCCTATCTGGAAGGACAATAGGCTAGTTGACACCACCAATCAATTGACATACTTTTTATGTGCTGTCAAATAGCATCTCTGCCTTATAATCTGTACGGTGGTAGCAAGCTTTGACGTCATATTTATCGGTTTGAACTGCCTAACATTTTTTTTTGAAGCAAACAAAAATCCGATTCTTCGAATATATGATAGTGTACCGGGTTATCAGGCCTAAAATCAGGTGTCAGAGTTAATAAATGATATCTTAGAATTATTTATAATTGGTGTCTATGTCGTGGCCCGATCTTAAAATTAATCACTTCATGATGTGGCCAACCATTTCATAAAATTGTCGTATTTCATAAAACAGCCAACTAAAACTGGTTATATCGTTTTAACGTCGACGTTTGATGATATGTTAATCAACGTTTGGCCATATCATTAAAATAGGTTAAAATACGCCTACAAGTTACTGGAATTTGTTTAATGTGAGTTTTGGGCGATAGATAAATAGAACATTATAAATATTTGTAATTTTGAAAGTAAACTTATAAATAAAAGAGATTGAAATAATTAAATAACCGGACTAACCTCCAAAATTACATGTCGAAATCCATAAATTTTTGACAGTACAACCGTTTTTCGACTGATTTTCATAAAAATCGCCTAGCTCAATGTTTTAACGATAATTCACTGCACTTTTATCTTCACTTTACACATTATTATTCACTTTAAGAACAGAATAATTATCCGCCGCCATGATGTACCACAATAACAAAGCGACATCAGCGCCACTACCGGTGGATAATATAACAGTTTTACGATATGATCACCAACGTTTAGCCATTTCATGAAGTACTCGGTCATATCATCAAACGTTAACTGAGTCATTGATCTGGTCTAACCACATCTTGATGTGGGCAGCAGTGCCGCATCATGAAAAACGTCAATTTTATGAAATGGTTGGCCACATCATGAAGTGATTAATTCTAAGATCGGGCTACGACATCTACATCCCAATGAGTAACTACGTGATATATTCTCATCTGTTATATCCTAGCTAGAGCTTCGTGAACTAGTTCTGGAAGTGTTTGTGATGGCTTTCGGCTATCTGGAAGAACATTTACTGGGTAACTATGTGATAATAATATCTTCTCGTCTCATATCTCAGAGCCTCGAGATCTGGTGGTGAAAGTACTAACCTCCGTTAGTGCCTTCTGCCAACCGGAACGATCGTGTTTAGTGGAATTTGACATTTATAGGCGATCTATTATATTCGTTTTCCCCTAGAGTTTTGTGATCAGGTTCAAGATGTTCTGATATATGGAACGGTCGTCTAAATATCGTTTATTGCGTTCTATTATAATATATTAAATAGAAAAGAAATTAAAGTCACCGACATAGCTCTTTGAATTGCAAAGCTAAAGTAGCAATAAGCAGATCTCACTCTGTTCCTGTCCCACTGCCCACCACTCACCGGGGGGATGTTGCTCTTGAGCCAGGCATTGACGAGGGGGGGCAGCCCCACCACGCGCGTGTCGAGGTACACCATCCCACAGCGGGATACTGTGGCGGGAGATGCCACTGCCAAGTCCGCCACCTCGAATATCATTCGCTGTCTGTCTGTTAATTTCATGATCTCGCCGCTGGACAAACACAGTTTCTTGTTGTCGTCCAATACCTGTTTGTATTAAAACAATTTTTGTGTGTGACACGACATGACAAGTAAAAAAACGATGAATTATATACCTCATTTACACACTTGGGCTCACTTTCGACGTCCGTTATTGTTACTGTCTTGACAGTTTTATGAGAGTGTCAACAAAAGCTCATTTTCTATTCGATTTCGCACGAACTGCGAGGCTAGAGTCTAAATGAGCCATGAAAGATATGTTCTTCTAATACCACATGAAGATCTTATTTCATTAGATGTGTTTCTTTTCAGGAATTAATGCTACTACTCCAAAGAAAGGCTTAGGCAAGATAAGGGCCATCCAATCAGCCATTATTGACATAAAACATATAATAATGGCTGATTAGTTTAAATGTTGTCCAATCTATTATTATTCATTATTAAGACACCAAAGGCTCCTCTCGCTTCTTGTCAAGGATCTTATTAAATTTCTAATTACTTTAATGCACGTCAATAATCAACAAGTGATTTGGTTGGGCTCTTACGATAAGACGTACTAGCAGGACCATACCCTCAAAGGTTAATAATTACGTTCGAAATGACAACTGTTGCTCGTTATCCCATGGCCAAATACTCACAGTGTTCATGTTTTCTATCCAGACGGCATCTACGGGCCCGTCGAACACGTACCAACGCTTGTCCATGTCCTCCACCGCGATGCCGCCGCGCACTAAGCTCGAGAGGATGCCGTCCGTCCTAGAGGTTACATTATCAGTAGAAGGAATCGTAATGAATTCAGTAAAAAGAAAGAGCACGGAACGGAAAGACCGCTGAAAGATTTATGGCCTTATTACAAAAAATCTATATTTTTGTGTAATAAGGTTTTTGTAAATGTTTTAATTAATTCAATCTGTCTTTGAACCTATATAATCCTAATCATGGAGTGAAGCTTCCCAAATTTTCCTATCAATGGCCAATGACTCCCAATCGCTCGTCAGGTTAACCAAACCTTCGCACCATCTTTTCTTGGGTCTACCTCTTCCATGTAATATTAATTTATTTAGAGAATACAATGTTCAGATCACACGTATGGTCATCCACCACTGACTGTGATACTTTGACGATGACATACGGAGATGCATGGAAGTCTACTTTTATAGAGTTTGCCGCTTTTCCATACAAATTCGCAAAATCATTGATACGTTATAACGCTATACATTGTCACTGACTGTTGGCTGCCAACGCCTACTAGACTACGCGCTTAGTTGATAACGCATTGTCTCTGCCAGCACAGTGCAGACGATAAATTCAGTTCACTTTTTACAACGCTGACCACTGAACGGTGCCTTGTGGTGCCGGCACGTTAAAAGAATTGCACCAACCCTTCTATTTCTATGGGTGTCGTAAGAGGCGACTACAGGAGAACTGCCATAAGAAGACGGGCAGCAGCGTCTCCTCTCCACCATTGGCCAAACTGCGATCGCCAACCCGCCTGCCAAGCGTGGCGATTATGGCAAAATCCTCCTGTTGGAGAGGCCTGTGTCCAGCAGTGGACTGATATAGGCTGGTGATGTGATGTGATGATGACGACCACTGTTATAGCTGTGAGTGCGAAGTGTATCTGGGAGTACAGGGTAAGCTCACCACTCGTGCGTCTGCAAATCGAACTCGCCGTACAGCTGGCCCATGGTGATCGACTTGGGGTTCACCACGAACGTGTGCACCGGCGTGAACGGGAACCCGTCCGGGGCCAGCTTGCCTTTGATCGCGGTCAGCGCGTCGCGAAGTATCTCGTAGCACTACATTGAACAAGGCGTAATTCATCATCATTATCATTTCAGCCATAGGAGGTCCATAGAATAGTCAGAACATAGGTTTATCTTATACAAGAAGTAAGCACTAGGTTTCGGCGGCCAACGACTAGGAAACTAAACGCCGTGAGTGAATACTGATGACGGATCGTATACTGTTGGCACAGTCATCATTATCAGTTTAGCTATAGGGCGTAGGGTCTACTGCTGAACTTAAGCCTTACCCAGTGACTTCCAGATTGGCTCGCAAGCGGCCTGCATCCAGCGGCTTCCTGGATGCAGGCCGCAAGCGCAGCGTCGGACAGCGGTAGATGTCCGACGCTGCGCTTGCTGTTACGTGATGTTATTGAAATAATGAAAAACCTCTTAGAGGCTGATCGTGGTGTTTAAATAAAACAGCTCTTTGTAGGGGACCAACAACGGAATCCTAAAAAAAATATCACTTCTCCATACCATACCGCCATACTGCTTACATTAGTTTGTATGGTTTCTTTTTATAAATTACGATATTCGCTCTATATAAATAGTTGTTGTATTTAAGTGGTAGATCCACCCTCAACAAGGAAGTTTACTAATAAATAAAACAGGACCTCATATTTCAAGATCATTTCATAGATCAAATAATCACTATTGGCAAGGCCACAACAAATATTTAAAAAAAAACCGTTTCTTCAGAATTCAGAATCAAGTAAATAAAAAAAAATTACCTACCTTTGTTTTGCCAGCGCCCGCCGGGCCGACTAACATGAGGCCATGTCGTACGACCGTCGTTTCATATAGTTGGATCACTTTGAAAATGAACGCTGAAAGCAAAGCATTTTTTGCTTAGACAAAATATATTATGTCATTTGTAAGATTAATATCAATGGCACATAACATAGAACTTTATTACAAAGCAATAATGCAGAAACTGAAAGCAGTTCAGATTTGTAATGGTACAACGTTCGTGCCAATCGTGTAGCTCCTAATAAGGGTACCAACATATAAACAATGTAAATGTTTACGTAAATAAATGTTTATGTGTATGTTATGTTTATGTAAATAAATGCTTTACTGTAAATAATTGAACAATGTAGTTATAATGACTAGAATACACGCTTTTATATGTATTAGACTCGTCAAACGTATTAAAAGTGCCTATACTCATATGTTTAAAGTCCCGGCTAAAACAACGCGTGCGCGATGGCGTGCGTGGTGGTGTGGGCGTGGGCGTTCAGATCTTGCCATAGCATTTGTATCGACGAATTCACACCGGTGCGGACAACGGCGGCGTGACATTCAGCGTTTGCACACGCGGACATGGCATTTGACGTGACAGGCTCAACAGACAGATGGTGCGCTACTATGATAATATAAATAATTACGTTTAAAGCTACTATTTTTTTTCCGAAACGCAATGATAGAAGCCGATTAGCTTTTTTCTTTCCTACATCTTCAAATAGCTTCGCTCGGGTAACCGCGTTAAATTTAATTAATGGGAAACAGTAAATAAATAAATAAAAAAAACTCTACAAAAAATGTTTGTTTATTTAGTAAAAGGGTTGAGCTTTTGTATTCGTAGTATATCTGCAAATAATCTGATAAACATTTTTAAATCATAATTTCTACAACATCATTAGATACGTTTATTAGGACTAATATTTTTTATCTTCTGACTTCATTCATGACTAATCTCTTTCTTGTTAGGTTTATACGTGCGAGCGAGATACATTTTGGTGCTAGGCCTCCTGAACGCGTAGTGTCCGCGTGTTTGATGTGAACTGGCCTGCATGCCCACGCCCACGGCACTGCGCACGCCCACGCCCCCGCGTTGGTTTGGCCGAAGGTTAAGTAGTAGACATTATTGCCAATACTTCAAAGTTAGATAATCGATATGAAATTTAGAGAAGTTTATGAGATTTAGTAATAAAATCAGCTTCAAAGGTTGACATAGTTACAAGCAAAGCTAACAAAAAGTATCTAATTTAAATTAAATTTTGAGTCAAGTTATTGCGAAATACATACAGTAAAGATCATCGTATCCTCTCTTGACGAGTATGTTCCTGATGGATTGCTCCATGATGCCATAGTCCACGATTGGTATCTCCACGCGAGGGAACAGATCCGATATGATACCTGTGTTCAAAAACGTTTGAATGTGTTTAGATATTGCATGCAAAACGCGTTCAGACATTTATATAGTGGTATACACCCTCATCCGGGCACTTACACATCCCAAAAACATAGTTTTGCCCTACCAATTCTTCGCCATGATATTCATTAAAATTGTATAAAATAAAAACATCATTCTATAAACAGATCAATTGCAAATTAGAAACGCGCAATGAGTGTTAGCATTTGTGGACTATGAGAAGGCGTTTGACTCTGTCGAGACCTGGGCTGTTCTAGAATCCCTGCAGCGATGCCAAGTCGACTGGCGATATATCCAAGTGTTGAGGTGTCTCTACAATGCAGCCACAATGGCCGTCCAAGTACAGAACCAGCAGACTAAACATATCCCCTTACATCGAGGTGTGAGACAAGGGGATGTTATATCCCCCAAATTGTTCACAAATGCCTTGGAGGATGTGTTTAAAATGCTGGACTGGAAAG
The DNA here is from genome assembly GCA_950371115.1 of Anania fuscalis. Classification (NCBI taxonomy): domain Eukaryota; kingdom Metazoa; phylum Arthropoda; class Insecta; order Lepidoptera; family Crambidae; genus Anania; species Anania fuscalis. The sequence goes on from OX493344.1 coordinate 13,635,865, forward strand.
GACAAGGCATCAACATCAACGGTGAATACATCTCACACTTGCGATTTGCGGACGACATCGTCATCGTGGCCGAAACGTTGCAGGATCTACAATCCATGCTGAACGGCCTTGCTGATTCTTCTCAACGCATCGGTCTGCGGATGAACCTGGACAAAACCAAGGTTATGTTCAACGACCACATCATTCCGGAACCCATTTCAGTGCAAGGCAGTGATCTCGAGGTTGTTAAGGAATATGTCTACCTTGGGCAAATTTTGCAGTTGGGCAGAAACAACTTCGAGAGAGAGGCCAGTAGAAGAATACAGCTAGGCTGGGCAGCATATGGGAAATTACGTCGAGTATTTACGTCGCCCATTCCACAAAGTCTTAAGACGAAAGTTTTTAATCAGTGCGTCCTACCCGTCATGACATACGGAGCCGAAACGTGGACACTCACGATAGGGCTGGTCCACAGATTTAAAGTCGCTCAGCGAGCTATGGAAAGGGCTATGCTCGGAGTTTCTCTGAGGGATCGGATCCGAAATGAGGTAATCCGACAGAAAACTAAAGTCATCGACATAGCCCATCGAATAAGCAAGCTGAAGTGGCAGTGGGCCGGCCATATTTGTCGCAGAACCGATAACCGCTGGGGTAAACGAGTTCTTGAGTGGAGACCGCGTGTCGGCAAGCGTAGTGTGGGACGCCCTCAGACTAGATGGAGTGACGATCTTCGCAAGGTTGCTGGCAGGAGCTGGATGAGAGTAGCCGTGGATCGTGCAGAGTGGCGTGCAATTGGAGAGGCCTATGTCCAGCAGTGGACTAGTGTGGGCTGATGATGAATGAGTGTTAGATATCGTTTTTTGGGATCTCGAGCGAAAAAAAGTCTAGATTATATTTTTGTTAGGGTACCAGACCTCAAAAGGTAAAAAGGAAACCTAATAAGTATTTAGTTTTCCAGAAAAATAATTTATAGTTAACGCTGGCAGTGGACAGATGGCCCGGTAAAGGTTGCAGGAATCTGCTAGATGCAGGCCGCTTTCAACCTGAAAATCTGAAAGTCAGTGGGTCCTATGTTCAGCAGTGATAATAAATAATGATGTTGATGATGACCCAAACATGGTCGCTTCCAACCGGCCAATCTGGAAGTCACTCGGGGAAGGCCTAAATTTAGCAGTAGACGTAATATGGCTGAAATGTTAATGCTGAAAGTCATTCCGTTGAAGAGCAGCAGGTCGTCAGCTAGTGTGGAAGTAACGTTCGCTTAGTTCATGTTACTCGTAGGCTACATAATGCTGGAAGACTGTCATACCGTTGAAGAGCAGCAGGTCATCAGCCAAGAACTTGGGCACGTTGACGTCGCGCAGCGCGCGCAGCACGATCTGCCGCTCGTCCGCGTCCGGCATCTGCCGGATCAGGTTGCCGGCCACCAGGATCACCGTTTTTACGGCCCGCATGCCAAAGTCGTAGTGATCCTGACGGTTTTAAGATAAAGTAAAGAATTATAAGGTCCCTATTATTATGGTTTCAAAGTATGGAATTAACATCATGATTTAAAAAATTACAATAATCCTCAATACCACGATGATATGATTTAGATAGAAACCTTAACTATAATGACGGCTCTGACGTCACAATATAAAGCGTAGACCATCTTTAATTTTTATCTATCATAATAAATGAAATACACAGTCATGTGCAAGTAACATGTCTTACAAACGTCACCAGCAAAGAAGCAGAGTGATCGAACCCGGAACCTTAGAGATGGTGATGATATATACATCGGCGTACTCGCCCCTCGGTTAATGAGGTCGTCAGATATAAAAAAAACTCCTAAAAAATGCTTTACTTCATCTCACCTGCGAGGACAGCTGCTCAGAACTAAGCCGGAAGGTGGTGGTTATCTTCCCAGCCAGGATCTTGGCCTCGAAGAACCCGTACGAGAAGAGCGATATCTCCGCGATCAGCGCGTAATCCGGCACCATCATGGCGATCGGACGGAACAAGGCTTTCAGGTTGTCGGGGAGTTCCGTACGTCCTAAGGGAGTTGAAATTCAATAGTTTATTGAACAGATATATCGGTATAATAATAGATACGCGTCGAAAGTGACGACGTCAGCCTTATCTGTCATTACTTATCCACGCCGACGGCGACTCCTTGCTGCCAAAATATCAGGTGGTGGTATTATTAGGATGGAATGCTCCGAGGTGGCAAGCAAAACAAAACTTCGTTTGAAGATTCGGTTACATGGAACACAGAACAGTTGATCAGCTGCGTCATCTGTATAACGATGCTAGCGCCACCTGTCTAAGTGTTTACTCGTATGCTACGGCGGTCAATTAACAAGCTTATAGTCTTCTTGTAACGCTCAAACTGTTAACAATGTCATCGGAATAAATACATTGTTTTGTATTTAAACTTTTTTCTTTCGCCATCGAAATTGGACAAGCGCAGACCCCCTTTTCTTCTTCCTTCTTCGGTTCATGTGATAAATACGGTGCAGAAATTACTGATGACATATTGTAATAAATTACTTGTTTGTATTTAAACTTTTTTCTCCAGACCATGACATTGGCGCCATATTAAAAGTAATATAAGTAAGTAGTAAGATTATATTCACAGACCCGCGTATCCCGGGTTCATGGTGATGAAGACGGAGCAGGAAGCCTTGAGCGGCAGCTCGCAGCCCTCGAACATAAACTTGTCCAGGCGCGCCACCTGCGCCTTCTGGATTGTCACCACCTACGCAAGAATATGGTGAACTGACCGGTTATATTTATATCTGGACTGGCTAACTCATTCCAATGGGTGCTAGCTATGTTAGTGATTACATGAATAATTAAATTTTTCAATATTTTAAAATAATTATGTATTTGAAAAAAAACTGACAATAGTGACCAAGTTTCTTGCGTGCTGCTTTTTCCTGGCACTATCGCACAAATTTTCCTATACCAGTGGTAGGGTTACTCGTAACTCAACGTAAAAAGTTCTGCAAGGGGTCCTGAAGGTAGTACCACTCCTCGAGGCACCTAATAATATCATAACCTCCTGTCCTTATACTGAAGTGTCACAACACAATGCACTCCAACCCATTGCGCATACGAACAGAGTCGTTTTGCAATGGACCAAGGGACACAACTCACCCAAAAAGGCCAAATGAGGGTCGTTTAAAAGTGATTTTTCTGTATCTGCCTACTTCAAGAATAAATGATTTTGACAGATTATCTACACGAAGCTTTAGAATGCCAAATTCAGCGCTCGCCTTTCGGCTACAGAGATCGTATTTCAATTTGAGTTTTTGAGCCCATTTGAAGCGCCACTAGTGAGAATACCCTGAATTACTGCATCTTGCTACCATTTCTAATTTAGTTCCCTGTGCCTCTACATCTGTGTTTGCATTGGCTTACAGAGCCAATATAAAGCACCCAGGCCAGATATTTTTTTCATGTCATTGGAATGGTAAAACCAACGAACTGTTATAGTGCGGAAGTCTACTATATATATATATATTTTACTTGTACGAGTAATATAATAGCACCGTTGTCTTGGACACTACCTGTTGAGCGACCACGGAGAGCACTTCGATGTCGATTCGATTGAACTCATCAAAGCACGCCCAAGCTCCGGACCTAAAGAGATTTATTACGAGTTAAAAGTTACTATGTTTTGGACTGCCACTTCGAATGCGTAGATTGCAGAATTATACTAAAGAGGAATGAATAAATATCTCATGGGAAAACGAAAACCGGATTGTATTAATTCTGTGTGTTAAGCTAGATATATTCTATATTTTTGATTTGTGCTAAATTTTTGCTGATTCCGTTCAGCCGGTAAAGCGGTATTGAGTTACAAAATATCCAAACTTTCGCTTGGGAAAGGGCTACTTAAAAAAGAAAACGATAAGTAGTGCTCGTTACAATGTTCTATATTTGGAATTCAAAGTAACAATAAAGATCGGTTGGGTGGAGTGAACTACAATTGTCTGACTACTAACCATAATTCCGTACTGCTAATGCTATCGAGCTTCAGTCACAATGCAATCGCGTTTCGGTAATGGTACAAGGAATTGAACCAGTGTTAAAACATAATGTAGCAGTACTTACGCGGCCAAGCCTTTGAAGAACTTGCCCATGGCCATGTAATCCAGCTGATCGGAGCAGTTGAAAACGACGCACTGGACCGCCAGGGCCTTTGCTAGATCCTACCAACAATAAACAGTATTAAAAGCAATGGCGTGCGGTGCATATAGGCAATTAGGCAGTGCCTACCTGGTCAATGAAATGAGATAGGCAGAAGGTTATTAAAAATGTGTGTAATTGATGAAAACCACTGTTTTTCATCAATAAAACACTAAAGTATCTACTGCCTACTTCAAATGGGATCTCTGCCACTGATTGAAAGCTATTAAAATACGGTTATTTTAAGCTGAAATGGAATGGAAACGGTAAAAAAGACCAGCATACCTCTTCTTCCTAACGTTTTGTCACGTTTTTAGATAGAGTACGCTTAACCATGGTTCTAGATGTGGCAAGTCTGGTTATTACATTCGGAATGATTGCCATCAGACAAGTGGTACGTGCTGTAATCTGCGAAGGCACGTATGTAAAGCCTTGTATCCACTATGTTCGCGAACCTCTTGCGCTCCGCGCTCCTGCAACTGCTTCAATGGATACGGATCGCGCTCCCCAGCGGGTTCGTTAAAAAGTATACGTTCAACTGTTCACTTTGAACTTGACTATTTAATTAAGAACAGTTTGCTTTGTTAGGGGACGTACGTGGCTAAGCTGGTGGACAAGTATGACTCACTGCATTCATAAAGCGAACAAAATATAGTGTAATGTTTGTTATATAAAAGTATAGTAACCTTGGTGGTCTCAGTCTTCCCAGTGCCGGCGGGCCCGGCGGGCGCGCCTCCAAACTTGAGATGCATCGCGCACATCAGCGTCAGGTAGCAGCGGTCCGTCAGCGGCGTTATCACGAGCCGACCGCTGACAACATCATCATCATCACCATCATCATCATGACGGAATACAGCCGTCTACTTGTCATCATTATAAAAAGTACTGCATAACTTGGTGTACGCGGGCGTTCAAAAAAACCAGCCAAGTGCAAGTCGGACTCGCGCACTAAGGGTTCCGTACCATTATCTATAAAAACGACAAAAAAACACGTTTTTTGTATGGGAGCCCCCTTAAATATTTATTGTATTCTGTTTTGTATTATTTTTTGTTATAGCGTCAACAGAAATACATCATCTGTGAAAATTTCAACTCTCTATCACGGTTCATGAGATACAGCCTGGTGACAGACGGACAGACAGACGGACAGCGGAGCCTTAGTAATAGGGTCCCGTTTTACCCATTGGGTACGGAACCCTCATAAAAGAAAATTGTTATCACAAAGATATTCTTACTAAATGTACTAATATTATATTGTCTTAACTGGAACTGAAATGAACAGATGAATGATATTTCACTCATCATTTCAGCCATAGGACGTCCACAGCTGTATATAGGCCTCCCCCATTGAGTTTCAGATTGGCCAGAAGCGGCCTGCATCCAGCGGCTTCCTGCAACCTTTACCAGGTCGTCTATTCAACTTGTTGATGGACAAACCACGCTGAGCATGCCGGTACCCCATCATTTAAGTACAAAAAAAATACAAACTAGAAATAAACTAGAACTACAGACAACCTCCGGAGCCGAGAGACGAGCAAGCCAAGCTTGGCATCGCTATTTCTGAGGCCCCGTGTTCGATTAGAGGTCAATGTAGAAAGCGAACTTTTCTATAATGTATTTAGGTCTAGATGCTTTGCTATCGTCGTTATTTCTGAAATACAGGTGCTTTAGCTGCTTACCTTAGCATCAGGGTAATGTATGTGATGTTGTTCAATATGTAAATTAACGCCTAAAATGTACATCATTCTGTAAATATCAACTGTAACTTGTATGGTGTGCAATAAAGAGTATTTATCTACTTTTATTTCTTACCTGTTCCCTAGATATTCGCAGGAGTACACAAACACGGAATTAAGCGCCTTCACGTCGCAATGGTTCTGGCTGAACTGACGGTAGTAGGGCGCTGTGTCTAGATGACTCTCATCCTGGTAGATCTCTCGCGATTCGCCGTCTTCGAACTCGTACATTGGTTTCACTACTTGGTAATATCTGAGAAATGTATAATAATTTATTTATAGATTACAAAGTACGGATTTAAAGGCATAACTATTATATAGGGTGTACAAGAGAATGGGACACTCCTCTAAACCACGCGATCAGCTGGTCAGATACAACAACTTTTTATATGGGAGGAACATCAAAATATTGGGATTTTTTTTTTGGCTGCTCCATACTAACTTACTTGCATACCTCGATGTGATAATGTATGGAGCAAAAAAAAAACCTAATGTCGATGTTGCTCCTATAGGAAAAGTTGCTGTATATGACCAGCTGATTACTTGGTTTTAAGAAGTGTCATATTTTCTTGTTCAACCTGTATACCGGACAACCACGGGGATAAATAGATATGATGGCCGAAGTGGTTATGGCTTTTGTATATTACTTCAATCGGAATAAATAATTTAAACACGCCTTGTAGCCTGCAATAGCATGTTTGTATGGAAGCAAACATGCTTGTACTAAAAGGTAATTCTTAGCCCAAACTCTAGAGAATTAAATTTTCAGCCTCGTATTTACTGAACGATATTGAACGGTGTAAGGCAACGTAGGGCAAAGTCCTGAGACATCTTGAATAATACACGTCCATCAAGCCATTCAAGACCATTTTATGACTGTTAAATACTGATTAAGTAGTTTAAAAAAAATGACAGTGCAGCATCTGCGCGTATATCTGGGCTTCACCCCTTGTTTTATTTGGAAGGCATATCTAGTATATTATTTTTAATTAAAGGCAAAGTAAAGTCTATTGCTGGGTTGCACCATCTTAACTTTTACCATAACTGTAACTTTAACCGGTGTTTTTGTATGGAGTTTGACCGACTTTTAAGTTAAAGTAAGATGGTGCAACTAAGGCTAGGTAAATAAGCGTATGATTATCAAAAAACAACATTCAGACGAATTAAGAACCTCCTTGCTTTTTTGAAGTCGGTTAAAAAATATACGTCAGACCTGAGCTGGCATATCCACTGGAAGTCGCTAATGTTCTTCACGTTCTCATCGACCAGGGTCCGAATGACGTCACGCATCCAAATTACTAGCAATCGCTTATTATTACTAGCTAGTAATGAACAAGTATGTCAGTAGCTTAGAATATTAAGAAACGTCAAACCTAAGCTAACAAATCCACTGGAATTCGCTGACGATCTTCACGTTTTTATTGACCAGGATCTTGGGGATTGTACTTGTTGCGCCGTTTCTTATCACTAGTCCCGAAACCGTGGAAGAGCAAAGCTATATTTTTGGGCCTATAGACTAAATAAGTGACTATTACGTCAGACCTGAGCTGGCAAATCCACTGAAAGTCGCTGACGTTCTTCACGTTCTCATCGACGAGAGTCCGCGTGACGTCACGCGCGTGCACTTCGATGACGATGAGAGCGCACACCACTTCGCGCTGGAAAAAGGTCAGCTCGCCCTTCACCAGTCCGCGGAGACTGTCCAGCTGTTATAGATAATAGTGTACAGATATTAGAGTAACTTTTGATTCAGTTGATAGGACCCATCTATAAAGTAGGTCACACGAATATCATCACTATTAATTGTTTTTTAGACTAATCTAGATAAACCTCTAGTGTTGCTATTTAAGTGTACTTAAATTTTTTGGATAGAGGGGAAAAATAGCCTTTTGCATAATTTTCGTCAAATAAAAGGGCGCTGAAAGTTGGCGCTACTTTCCCAACAAACACTTATAGCTAGCAGTGCTGCAAATATTAGTTCCTATTTTGGCCACCGCTCTTTTGACGTGACGCTAAGTAAATTGTTTTTAGATATATATTTTTTTCGTAAATTTTTGTGATTGTTGCCGACGCAGGGTTATCAATTGTTACCATTTGTGAGTTGGCTTTCCATCTGCTTAGGCCAGCATCAAGAGCACTATAGAATGGTGGGGCATAACCTAACTACAAACCCCAAATATCACCAACCATAAGCAAGTTCTCTATAAAGGACTGGTCCAACCTGTAGTCTTCAATGGCACCCTCCACGCCAGCTGTCCAGGAATGTAGAATTATAGTCAAGCTTATCTCGACTGCGGACCTTACAAAGCCTAAAAAATAGCAACTACAACTCACCACACAGGCCATTTGTGAGTCAGCAGCGATCACCACCTTCCCTGTTCAGCATCTGCCTCGGCCAGCATCCAGTGAACTATAGTAGGCGGGAAGGGGGGAGCTCTAACTACGAATCCCAAGTTACTCTCACTCACCATAAGCAAGTTCTCTTCAAAGAACTGGTCCATCCTGTAATCTGCAATGGCGCCTTCCACGCCGGCAGTCCAGGCAGTCTGCGAGCCCGCGATCACCACCTGTCCCGGCCAACGAAGCACCCATTCCGATCGTGGCAAAGTCCATAGTTCCTCCATACCGGCTACCAGCGTCAGACGGACTAAAAGGGAGGAGGGGAGGATAGTTAAAAATTGGCTTGACGACCTCCGTAGCCGAGAGGCGAGCACGACGGACTTGGCCGCGTCGCCATCTTTGAGGTTCCGAGTTCGATTCCCGGTCGGGTCAATGTAGAAAACGAACTTTTCTATATTGGCTCGAGTCACCGTCGAGTGGTACCGTCTTTGTTACTACTAGCCTACCAAGAGACTACCAAGAATTTAGTTTTGTGAACAAGAGTGACTCAAACATTAGCTACTTTCTTTTTGATAATATTTTTGCAATGGAAGTACAATTTAATTTAAATTTAAAGTAATTGATTTTATTTTTAACTGTCTGAATTTGTAGGGACTCAGTTGTCATAAAAAAATATTTTACTTACTAGTACTATCAAAATGCAATTCGCAATAACGATATATCTTTTCGAATTCAAGATTCCAATCGTCAAGAAACACTAACTAGTGTGCCTCATGGTATCTTCTAGAAGCAGAAGCCACTGCTCCACGTTGGACGAGGGGTAGAACTTGTACTTGAGCTCCACTATCTCACCCTCGCTGGAGTGCATGTGGCTGATCTTGAGGTCCGGCTCGAAGGTCACCTGATTGAATAAACGTTGTTCATAATTTGACAGTGGGAAGATGGCGGGCAGTGACTGGATGATAAAAGCGAGAGATCATTCTCTTTGGTGCTTTTTACTGCTATCATCATCATCATCATTTCAGCCACAGGACGTCTCCTGCTGAACATAGGCCTCCCCCAGTGACTTCTGTCATCGGGGGTTGTTGCCATACTCGCCACGCTTGGCAGGCGGGTTGGCGAGTGCAGTTTTTTTATTATTTCGCACGCCGACGCTGCTCCCCGTCTCGTGCTACAGGATTTAGTCGCCTCTTACGACACGCCTCCTGTTGGCGGTGAGGAAGTGTATTCTTTAAGGCCGTCCCCACACAGCACACCGCTTTCACACTTTAACTGCTATAGGCTGGCATGATGAATGAATAATTGGACAGTCACAATTTAAACACAAGCAAATGCAGCAAGGAACACCAGTCGTCTTTTCTAAAATTGCATGATGCAAATGAATGCAAAAGTTAGTTACCTAACATAAAACCTATAATTGATATCTTTTCCTTGTTTTCCCACGGAATTAATTGATTGGGGTATCTACGCCGGCGTAACCGAGCGGAAATTGTAAGCAAAATAACAAATATTTCATATTTATGACCAGTCCACAGTCAGTCAAAGATTCAATTATGGCGGATTTTGTTAAACAAAATAAATTTCATTATTACTCCACAAGTTGTAAAAAAAGGTAGTCCCCAAAACTATTAGAACCAATCAAGTATTGATTAGAGAACACAGGTAAAATAAGTGATTCATGGGGGACGTATGGTTATACCCCTATAGAGCACTAGGATATAGAGTATTAAGGTAGCTACACACTTATGCGGAGCGGCATTGTCAGTTCGGCAGTATTTTTCGAACGACAAAGCCGACCCAAAGCATCCGCAAAGATTTTGCCGCCTGGCTTTGCCGATTAATGCCGGCAATGATGATGATGATGTAGCTACCCTCACTGACCTTGGCGATGTTCTCGAAGCACTTTCGCAGATGAGGTTGCACGGCGCGAGGGTTTCGCGACTGCGAGAGAATCTCTAGTAGCTCGTCGTCACTAAGGAAGAAGAAGCGGGGGAACCGCAGCCTCTTTAACTCCATGTATCTGAAAAGTTTCGGTCAGCAATCACACCAACACCTAACCACTAAATAATAATTTTCATAAAGCTTTCAAATCAACGTATTATCTGGATTTTGCGATACAGATACTTGCGATCATATCTATTTTATACAGGCTGTTGATGTCAATCCTCGCCATATTTAGGGAGTTGATTAATTAAGTATCTTACTCTGAACACAAATCAGTAAAAAAAAATACTTCAAAAAAATTTTTTTTAAATATCTACGATTTTCATAATCGACCACTTTCGATACAGAATAGTCCCCCAACGCAAACGGCGCGGCGGCAAGCGCATGAGGCACTTCAAAGGGTGCCGCAGTGTAAACGTATTGCAGTATTGCGAGCCTCAGTACAGTTGATGTCGTACAGAATATATTCGCTATAAATTCCATTTTTTATTTTTTTTGGTGGATAATACGTTTATATAAGTCATAATAGGTCACCTCAATAAATTTGGCAAGGATTGAAATCAACACCGTGTAGAGCCACTCCCAAAAATAAACTGAACAACGGTAAATAGCTTACTCGGCCAATCCTCGCGCTACTACCGCCAACAGATGGCGCGCTTCAACAAGACTGTCCAGTAGTCTGCTGTCCGGGCAGATCAACATTATCTACAAACAAACACATCAATATAAATTAATATTGCGTACGCGAGTAAAGACGTCCACGCATCGAATCCAATGATATTGGTGTCGGCGGGATGTTGCCAACTTTTGAACGTGCTCAATTTCCACCAAAATAATCTATAGATAAAACAAGACTTGAATCATTTCAATACTGATGATTCCATGCGTAACTCCTAACTAAGCTACATTGTAAAGTAAATCCGCATACAGACTCTTAATAGATATGTCTGCACTTTACATTGTCATGTAGACTCTTTGAGCACACCACATTTAACATTGTATAGGATTTTTTAATCAAAGAAATTCCCGGCTTTGATATGATTGGGTTCTGTTAGCGAGCAAAGTGGTGCCTTGTTAATCTCTTTCCTCTAGTATCATTTTAAGACCCGGAACAAAATTAACGATTAAACAACTCAGTATGAGTATATTCTTCACTATGCCAGAACATTTTAGATGCAATTAATAGATTATAATATCATCTTGATAATGAACATCAAACCTTAGGGCAAGCTGCAGCAGAACTCATAATCCTTCGCCATATTCTCTCCATAGTTCCATACTTCTTCGCCTCTAGAGGTAGCTGTCGCGAAATATCTTCCGACGTGAAAATAGGCTCCAGGTACATCCATTCCCTGAAAAAAAAACCATAACATTCAGTTAACCGGCTTCACCCTATTGAGATTCCGTTACAAATTGGGCGGGATCTCAAACAGTGGTCATACTCAAATCGATCTCCACTCATAGATATTGATAGATCCAGCAGACTTGTTCTATTTCACCTATTTTTGACTGGATTTTAGGTTTAGATCTTAAACATGACAGAACAACTTTAAATAAGTCTATGGATGCTTTTTATAATTGACAGATTATTAGTCTGACGTCTCTTAATTTTCATGACGAAAAAAGGGGGTACTAAGGTAAAATAAAAATAAAAAACATTAAGAGAGGCTGCAGTGAATCGTACCCTAAGTCTTGACTGGCAAACGAAGTGAAAAGTTCTTCAGCTTAATGAATGGTCTGAATGTAAGTTGGTGCCTAGGATTAAGTGAATACTATCATGGGACTGTAAAATTTAGAACACAGTTATCATCATATTAGTATCTTCAAGGGTGAACGAAGACAAGAAAGTGTTACTTATGTTATGAAGATAGGATGATTTGATGTTTCACAATCAGCAGTCGCCAAGACATTTGATGTTAATATTATTAGATGCAACAGCCCAGACCTCGTTATGTCTAGCATTTTTCCAAAGACTAGGGGATCTAACTAAAAGGCGTGTTACTTCTGGCACTCGATCCACTCGTCGACGACCTTCTGCGTGAGGCGAAGCTTCTCGTCCCAGTCCGTGATGCGCAGCTCGAAGGCCGCTTTGAAGGGGCTGAAGCCGAGCTGCTGCGTGGCTAGCAGATGCTCATCCAGCAGTTGTAAAGTCTCGTCCGCTATCTTCATTATGAATGTGCCTGTACGAGAATGATTGGTGTTTAATCAATTGGAATCGATATCAATATATGGGCATTACAATTATGGGCGGGCAGGATTGTACTTTGCATTTGATTTTGCAGCGTGTCGTCCGCTATTTTCATTATGAACGTGCCTGTACGACGTTAATTGATTGTATCAGTATCGATTGGTATCGATATCGATTAAATATTATTAGGCGGACGGATACTACCTTGCATTCACTTGTGTATGTCTAGGTAATATAAGAGAGATTAGGACAAGTGGTGTGATTGGGGGTGCCTTTGTCAGTGAAAGTGACCAAAAATTTGTACGGAAAATAATTAAACTATCTATTTATTCAGACATAGCTAGAGTAGCAGCAGGCAGGCCTCATAGCTCGCGGAACGAAAAACCGGTGGGAAGGAAATCTTCTAGAGTGGCGTGAAGACGTACCCTGGGCAGGCCTCACTTTTGGCGGACTGACGACCTTGTCAAGGCTGTGGGAAGCCGCTGGAAGCTAATGGCCCAGAGCTGCTTTCTTTGACGTTTTATAGGGAATAAAAATATCCAGAAGGATACTTCTAAACGCTGATGTTTTGATGATTACGAAGGATAAACTCCTATCCTCACCAGTAGTCTTGTAAAGCGCCATCTCCATGGTCTTGTTGGCCCAGTTTGCCCGCATCTTGTCGAGCGATTGCTCGATGACGTACTCCTTGCTGGCCAGTTCTCCTAACTCGGCGATGATGATGATGATAATGAAGCTGCTATCCTTACCAGTGGTCTTGTAGGGCGCCATCTCCATGGCCTTGTTGGCCCTGTCTGCCTGCATCTTGTCCAGCGACTGCTCGATGACGTACTCCTTGCTGGCCAGTTCTCCTATCTTGGCGATGATGATGATGATGAGGATGATGAAGCTGCTATTCTTACCAGTGGTCTTGTAGGGCGCTATCTCCATGGCCTTGTTGGCCCAGTCTGCCTGCATCTTGTCCAGCGACTGCTCGATGACGTACTCCTTGCTGGCCAGTTCTCCTATCTTGGCGATGATGATGATGATGAGGATGATGAAGCTGCTATTCTTACCAGTGGTCTTGTAGGGCGCTATCTCCATGGCCTTGTTGGCCCAGTCTGCCTGCATCTTGTCCAGCGACTGCTCGATGACGTACTCCTTGCTGGCCAGTTCTCCAATCTCTGCTATTAGTTCTCCGTGCTGCGCCATACCTTGCTTCAGGCACATCGTGAACGTTTGCTTCTCGTTCATCGTCACCGTTATACCTGACGTGGACGAAACGTGACTGATGAATACCTCTTAGTTATCTAAGTAAGTCATCAAGTTACTTAAACTTAACTATAGCACAGTTAAGTCAACTGCTTATAATTCTAATATAAATAAAATTGACAAAGATAATATGTCACTTGCAAAATAGTAAAACCCATAGAAAATTTGTTAAAGTTATCAAAATAAATTGATGTTTGAGCTATATTTACTCCGTCTGTAAACTATGCATGCGAGTCTGTAGTCTATGGTTGTATGTATAGTCTATGCAAATTTAAGAAAAAAAAAAAAATACTCTCTGGTCAAAAATAGCGCGTTTTATTAGGTTATGGGCCCAGTCCCATGTTTTAATTAGATAAAAGTAATAGATTGGCTAGAAATATTAAAATACTCGTAATTTTGACGGAATTAGGTGTTCAAGATAAGTTTTCATCAAGATGGCTTCGAACTACCTTGTCAACGTGCCTAAATTGAAAGGCAGAGAAAACTACTCTGAGTGGACTTTCGCCGCGGAAAATTTCCTCGTGCTTGAAGGAATGCTGCACTGCATCAAGCCTGTTGGAGGAAAAGTGATTGATCCCGCTGATGACGAAAAAACAAAGGCTAAGCTAATAATGACCATTGACTCCACGCTGTATGTACACATCAGGGATGTGTCGACGTCTAAGATACTGTGGGATAAACTCAAAAGTTTATTTGATGATTCGGGATTTACGAGAAAAATAAGCCTTCTTCGTACTTTAACTTCGATTCGTCTAGAAAGCAGTGAATCAATGGCGTCATATGTAACCCAAATGATCGAAACGGGGCAGAAGCTGAGTGGAACCGGATTTCAAATAAGTGATGAGTGGATCGGTTGCCTGTTACTCGCTGGGTTAACTGAAAAATACATGCCAATGATCATGGCTATAGAGCATTCCGGGCTGAGCATCACAACGGACGCCATTAAAGCAAAGCTGTTAGATATGGCGGGAACAGATGTCTGCGAAAACCGTGAAGGTGGCGCTGCCTTCGCGAGTTCCCGGAAGTGGCAACCGAAAAATAAAAATTCTACAGACAAAGATGGCAACTCATCGAAAAAAACAAACGTCAAATGCTATAGATGTAAACAACCGGGTCATTACCGAAACCAGTGTCCAAATAATAATTTAAACCAATCAAATGAAAAGGAAACTACAAGAAAACAAACAAATGTGTTCAGTGCGGTCTTTATTAATGGAAGTTTCGGCAAACAAGATTGGTACATCGATTCAGGAGCTAGTACTCACATGATGATTAACCCTAAAGACGTAAAAAATGCTATCGAAAACACAACGACAAAGGAGACAATAGTAGCTAATCAAACCGCTATGCCAGTGTTGTGTTCAGGTGAGACGAATATCACTACTATTGTTGGAAACAAGAAATATGACATTACTGTTAAAAATGTCTTGTGAATTCCTGATCTCACAACTAATTTACTATCTGTTAGTCAGCTGTTGAAGCAAGGCAACAAAGTAAGTTTCCAGAAAGAACATTGTTACATTAGAAATCAACAGGATAAGCTGATTGGAACAGCAGATTTAGTGAATGGTGTATACAAACTTAACACTGGGCAGTCTTGTTTGTTGGCAGCTTCAGCTCAAACGCCCACGTGTGAGATATGGCACAGAAGACTTGGTCATATAAATAGCAAAGATTTAAAAGTGATGAAAAAAGGTGCTGTAGGAGGGCTTGAATTCAAAAGTAAGGCAGACATCGGCAAGTTTAACTGTACAGTGTGTTGTCAAGGAAAACAAACACGATTACCGTTCCCACATAGTGAACATAGAAGCGAGAAAGCACTAGAACTTGTGCACGCAGATGTTTGTGGACCGATGGAAACACTATCGATTGGAATGTCCAGATACTTTTTGCTCTTCGTAGACGACTACAGCAGAATGTCTTTTGTGTATTTTTTAAAGAAGAAGAGTGAAGTATTCTCTAGTTTTCAGGAATTCAAGATGCTAGTTGAGAAACAGATGAATACTAGAATAAAAACACTCAGGACTGATAATGGCACAGAATTTTGCTCAAACGAAATGCAAAATTATTTAAAGAAATGTGGTATAGTTCACCAGCGTACAAACCCATATACTCCTGAACAGAATGGTATGTGTGAACGCTTCAATCGCACAGTTGTAGAGCGAGCCAGGTGCTTATTGTTTGATGCAGGGCTAGACAAGACATTTTGGGCCGAGGCAGTGAACACTGCAGTGTATCTAAAGAATAGGTCACTAGCTTCAGGTCTAAAATGCATGACACCATATGAGAGATGGACAGGCAAAAAACCTGATCTCAGCCACATAAGAATCTTTGGCAGTAAAGTAATGGTGCATGTGCCTAAGAACAAAAGGCTTAAATGGGATAAAAAATCGGAAGAATTGATACTTGTAGGTTATTCAGATACAATAAAAGGATACAGGTTGTATGATCCGAAAACCAAGCGGGTGGCTACGAGCCGAGATGTCATCATTATGGAGGCAGGTATGATGAACTCAGAATCAGCTCAAATATTAATACCTGAGGAACAGCAGGAACAGGAGAGCCATCAATCAGAAGCAGAAAGCTCGGAAGAAGAAATGACTGTTCTAGATGCTAACGATTCTACATATGTATGTGATGAAACATGCTCTAGTTCAACTCAAGATGACAATTCTTACCATACCCTTTCAGAAGAGGAAGAAGAGGCTTCAGTTCCAGAGGTATCCAGCAAGCGTCAGAGAAAGCCAGTCCAAAGGTACGGTTTTACAAACCTCTGTATGACAAATGACGAGACTTGTGGTGGAGAGCTTACCTATGAAGAAGCCGTGAATGGTCCAGAAGCTAAGCAGTGGGTCAAAGCTATGGAGGAGGAATTGCAGGCTTTCGACGTAAATGATGCGTGGGAAGTGGTCGACGTAAAGCCTGATGCTACAATAGTTCAGTGTAGGTGGGTGTTTCAAAAAAAGATTGATAGTGCTGACAATGTGCGATACCGTGCTCGTCTAGTTGCAAAGGGTTTTACCCAGAAAGCCAATGAGGATTTAAATACTACGTAATCAGAGTCGGCATTCTAGCAGTAGCCACTGAACCGATTTATGGAAGAAATTTGTATCGCACTGGTAATTTGAACTTGTACCAACATTTAAAAACACAACTGTCACACTAATTGACAAGCTAGGGCTTGACGAAGCTGTATCGTTCTTATCTATCGATATCGATAAATCCGCGATCAATCGGTAGGTCGGGTGGGTACTTTATACCATTAAAATATGTAAGTTGTATGTACTAAAATAAAAACAACAATTAAATTCAACGTATTTATTACATTATGTAATACAAAACATACCAAAGCTATTTTCTTTTTTTACATTATATGAGTTATTATTACTCTAACTAATGAATGATGTATCTTCGGCGCATACACGTGAGCCGTGAAGTTCACTCGTTGTAAAAAATCGCTGTCGGGGCAAAATCGCGGCTGGTTTGGGGGAGGGCCCTCCCTCCAGTGGACTGCAATAGGCGTGGAGAGTGCGGAGCTTGATTTCTTCCAACCCCATATTTGGTTGACCTTAAAACTGAAAAATAGATAGTCCTCTTAAGTAAGCTTGTACAAAACATCATCCTGCATTTTATCCTTGAGTAGAAATTATCCCTTACTTGGAAAGTTACAAACTCTTACCTCTTATTATTAGTGGAGATTTCCCAAACACTATACACATTTTGTTTTCGTATAGACCGCAGCTAACACTAATTGCAGTTTAATATTTACATCGTAGGTACAACTATTGCTGTATGTGTATAATTATATTTGGTTCACCATGAAACTGAAAAATAGATGAGTCCGTTAAAGTTAGCTTGTACAAAACAACCTTTTATCTAGCATTTTTGTCCTTGAGTTTTCCCTTACTTAATTTAGGGACATCATCTGTGAAAATTTAAACTTTCTATCATATATCCAAAAGGGTTTGATCAGGTAGTGGCACGTTCAATTGCAAAGAAGGTACGGCATTCCTTTTTAATCGATTGCCTTTTTTATTAAAGGCGCTTCTTGAAAAGTGGTTTCCATACAAAAAAAAATTTCATTTAACTTTTGTATAGGTAAATAGGCAAAATCTTCGTTTCCAGTTAATTTTACCCATAAACGGCATCTAAAATAAATATTAAATATTTTATATCGTCAAATTAAGTAAATGTATTGGTGTACTTACACGATAAATTTCATTTATCGATAATTTAATTTCATCACTATCGTTTCAATGATAAGGCACGATTAATGCGGATTTATGAGAAGATATCAACTCTAGGAGTGCACTTTGTCGTTGCAAATTGCTATTAACACGGTCAAAACAATACACAAACTCGAAGGATAAGAAATATTTTAAAATATCGCATATTAACAAATCAAGTGGAAATCTGGCCATAAATATATTACAAACACTTTTATTAACGCGTCTGATCCCACAAACTTCACATTTTCGTAAAGACTTTCCCATTTTGTATTTATTGGCACGAAATTTGATAAAATCTTGAAATAAATCGCAAACAACTCAAACAATTATCCAAAATTGGCGCGAAGATGACAAACTTCTACAGATTAGTCAAAGAAACTTCACAATGTTACCAACATTAAACATGATTATTATAATACGTCTAAATTTAATAGTAATCATGGAACTTGTAAGCTCAAGGAATCAATACTCATTTTAATATGATAGGGTATTTTTATATCTTAATGATAGGACAATGTAAGTTCATAAATACTACTAAAATTACGATTGGATGGTATGTCGACGGCCTGCAGAAAGCCGGGATTGACTATAAAGAGACATTTTCACCAGTGCTTCGATACACTACACTGCGATTATTGTTTGCTTTAAGTGTTAAGTATAATCTTGATGTAACACACCTTGACGTCACCACAGCATTCCTTAACGGTCATTTAAATGAAACTGTATTTATGAATTTGCCACCAAATTTTAAATGTTCTGAAGAAAATAAAGTCTTGAGATTGAAAAAGGCTATTTATGGTCTGAAGCAGTCAGCCAGGGCGTGGTATGAACGGGTTGATAACTGTCTGACTGATTTAGGCTATAAAAAATCCAAGTATGAACCTTGTTTATTCATGAAAATATGTGATGACGTCAAGATATTCATTGCGTTGTTTGTTGATGATTTTTTCATTTTTTCTAACTGTAAAAAGGAAGAGGAATATCTAAAAACAGAACTTAAAAGTAAATTTAAATTAAAGGATTTAGGTGAAATTAAACAATGTCTTGGAATGAGAGTCAGAAAACTAAATAATGTCATTACTATTGATCAGGAGAAGTTTGTGGAACATTTGTTAAATAAATTTAATATGAAGAACTGTAAACCTGTAGATACACCCATGGAGGTAAATTTAAAGCTTTCAAAGGAAGAAAACAATTATACTAAGCTTCCTTATCAGCAACTCATAGGTAGTTTATTGTATTTGTCAATTTTGACTCGTCCAGATATATGTTATGCTGTCAATTACCTCAGTCAATTTAATAATAACCATAATGATACTCATTGGAAACATGTAAAGAGGATTTTTAAATACTTACAAAAAACAAAACATTTTTGTTTGAGATATGTTAAAGATGATCTAGATTTAATTGGATATGCAGATGCTGATTGGGCATCTGATTGTCTGGACAGGAAATCTTACACAGGATATTTATTTAAAATGTCAGGTAGTGTCATATCTTTTGAGTGTAAGAAGCAGCAGACAATAGCTTTGTCAAGTACAGAGGCAGAATATATGGCCATTTGTGAGGCAAGCAAAGAAGCCATATACTTGAAAAATCTGTTGTCTGAATTGCATTGTAGAAATAATTTGCCTGTATTGTTATACAATGATAACCTAAGTGCTCAGAAGTTAGCTGAAAATTGTGTTTTTCATAAACGAAGCAAGCACATCGATATTAAATTCCATTTCATCAGAACTGCTGTTGAAAATAAATTAGTGAAAATCAGATATTTGAATACCAACGATATGCCTGCTGATATTTTGACAAAAAGTTTGAGTTGCCAAAAACATACAAAATTTATAGAGCAATTAGGCATTAATACAGATGTAAAGTAAGTTTCTAGACTATGTTTGTATTTAAGTTCCTACTTAACTGTGTATATTTTTTTTGTGGTATGCACATTGACTAGTTAAGGGGGTGCGTTTAATGTTAATAAGAAATGTGTATTATTTTGATAAGGGGGTGTGTAAAAGTTATCAAAATAAATTGATGTTTGAGCTATATTTACTCCGTCTGTAAACTATGCATGCGAGTCTGTAGTCTATGGTTGTATGTATAGTCTATGCAAATTTAAGAAAAAAAAAAAATACTCTCTGGTCAAAAATAGCGCGTTTTATTAAAATTTTACGTCTTTTAGTAGGACGTTGAGTGCACACCACTAAATAAGCACTATAGACTTGAATTGAAATAACAAGTCTAATCTATATTGCTATTTTCCGATCGGTTTCTAACGTTTTCTAAGCAAACCGCTTTAGTGAACTGATTTGGGTATAATTGGGTACGCATAAAGCATAAACCTTAGGTAAATTCTTGTTGTTTGTGGTTTCTTTATGACCAAACTATCAAATATTTTACCTACAATACTCCTACACTAGTTTTAAAGTAACACCTTACCAGCTTTCTCCATAAACTCGTTCCAATGTCGCTCCTTCATACCCGGGTTCCTCACAGCTTGAATAACAGGTATCAGAGGTCTAAACTCGTCGATATCATCCTAAAACCACGAATAACTAAATAAATATTGGATAAAATCACTACGACAATTAACAACTAAAGAGAAGTAGCTAATGCTCTTGTGTTTTTAGAAATCAGAAACAACAACGGTACTAAAATAATAGGTACAATGATAAGTTTGATAATGTCAGTAAAAACTTTTAATGGACAGTTTAATTGACATATATATAATATTACGTATTAAAAAAAACAAAAAAGTAGTTCATTTGTTTTTGGTAGATTGAACGGACAAGGATTTGGACAGGAATTATAAAGTCGGCATTGTTTGTAGTCTAACTAAAACTGCTTGTGATGTATTTTTTTGACGACCGTCTGGTGTAGTGGTTCGCGCTCCATACTACAATGCCTGGCGGTTGCGGGTTCGAATCCCGCGAGGGGCAAATGTTAGTGTGATGAGCACGAGCATTTGCACCTAAGTCATGGATGTTAATAAACGTATTTAAGTATGTTTATCCGTTATCTAGTCGCCATAGCACAAGCTTTACTTAGTTTGGGGCTAGATAATTGGTGTGATTGTGGAAACAATTTATTTATTTATTTGAGACCCTCACATTAATCAATCATAGTTCTAATATATGCGGAGCCAATTAGATGTGTCAAACAGACAGACAGACACACGAGTAATCTGTTTCTTCAGTCAGACACATTAGGAACC
Source organism: Anania fuscalis (assembly GCA_950371115.1). Taxonomy (NCBI): domain Eukaryota; kingdom Metazoa; phylum Arthropoda; class Insecta; order Lepidoptera; family Crambidae; genus Anania; species Anania fuscalis. The sequence goes on from OX493344.1 coordinate 13,656,919, forward strand.
TAAAAAAAGAAATTGACTACGAAATAAGTACCAATTTATCTCTCTATGACTAGGCTAATAAGTAGTTCAGTACGTACTCGTATAGTAATGGCCACTTGCTGCACTTTGGGCATGTCCGCGAAGGTGCGGACGCATTTGATGATGGTCTTGTAGTACTCATTGATTGATGGCTCGATGGCGTCCGCGTCAACGTACATGAGCGGATTGTCGAACCACACTTCGCGCGCTTTCAGGAAATCTGTACTAACAAATAAGCTAGGGTTAGTTGGTCCATAAGCTACCTAAACCGGGCGGCCATTTCGTTTATGGATGAACACGCCTTCAAGCTGTTATACCGGCAGGGGTGGCCAACTTGATTAGACCCAAGATCTACTGTTTACTTATGAAACCCTGTGAGATCTACCAATAGGGATGTTGACCCCATTCATAAATAATTCTAAGGCATCATTTATTAAAACAGACACTTTATTTTAGGTCTAATAACTCAGTACAATTTCATTTAAGAGGCAAACTGATTTTTGATTGCTTTAAAATCGTAAAAAAGTAAGGCAGTTGAGTTTATCGGATAGTGACGTCATAATCCGATATCGCCATACAAATTATTAGGAAGATATCTGTTTTGACAGCTCATAAAAAGTATATCAATTGATTGGTGGTGTCAAATAGCCTATAACATGAGTGACTTCTTGAAATTAATAAAACAGTTTAGTCTAATATAGTATTATGTTGTATTTTGAATTTAAAAATAAGAGAGAGGCAATATTTATTCCTAGTAACTACAAATATGATTTTATGTAAGTAACTTTATTAAACTGAAATATTTATGTTTTGCCACGATCAACTGGCATAATAGCCGCGATCGACCGGTTGGCCATACCTGCATACGGGAACAAGGGGCTGTGTTTTTAAAAAGATTTTGAACAAATAAAAGAGATATAAAATTCACAGTTTTGGAAAGGGCAAGCTTTTGTGAGAGCAGTGGAGCAGCGATGTGAGCTGACTTGACCCGGACCGGGACTGCACTGTTCGGACAAGAAGTATGTTTGTTCAGCAGTTTTAGCGGCTATTCCAATTAAGGCTTGTTTGTCCATAAGCGAAATGGATGCTGTCCAGGTAGTTTGTGATAACTTATTATTACTTCCGAAAAAGTAAAAAAAGATATTCAGCCTTTACGTGAAGGAAACAAATTTGGCTAGTTGACAAGTTGTTTTCAACAACTGAAGAACCACGAAGTTTTTTTTAGTTATTTCTCCGTGTTGAAATTAAAGACAGTGCAACTCATAAATGCCTGTTTACGAACAAAACTATAGGTTGATCGCCGCAAACTTATTTACCCATGAACCCGTCAGTCCGTACAAGCATTTGCATATTAAAATTGAAAAGCCGCTATGCGCTTCCCCGACTCAAAATCCTTCGATCACGAATCTATGAGTAGGTACAGCCAGCTCATAAGTCACATGACACTAAAACCAAAGCATATTGTGTTATATGATTTCCCGGTTGATGACTTCCTATCAGTCAGTTTTGAATGGTGGACCGAGTTTTATAATCTTTTCTACAAATCGAATTTTATGTAAAACTGTATATTTCCTTAGGGCTAAATATCAATTCAGTTTAGGCTGATCATGTACTAGAGCTATGCTATGCTGCGCAGCAAGGAATGTGTTTTATAAGCACCAATCACTTAATTTACCTAGCTTCGCTCTGCGCAGTTCTGGTGGACCTGGGCTTAGCGGAACGAAGTTTTTGTTCATACAAAACAAGAAATGCAAGCGAGGGATGTGTTGTGAGGAATGTGTTGCTCTTGCTAGGAATGTGTGCGAGGATTTGAAAATATGCGGCTAAAAGTCAATAGATGGTGTTCGAAAAGAGTCCGTTACCTACGCAACGCTAGCGCAGCACCACCGATTCCGGAAAGAGTTGATTTCTCAAGTCTACGCGTATATATTTTTTTGTTTTTTTTTATGTATGATCACGCATAACTTCTTAATGCTGATTGGACACTGCCACGACGTCGACGCTCGAAAGACGCTAGTGTGGGTCAGGCCTTACGGCTATCATTATGATGACGATGACTGACCTGAGGCCGTGACCCACAGGTTCCTGTAGGGCTCGAACTCCTTGACGAGGCGATTGAGGTCCGCGAAGGGCACGACGGGCTGCCCGAACAGCTTCTGGCGCTGGTTCAGCACGCGGCCCCAGTCTTGAGCGTCCTTCATGCCCTTCCAGGCTTTCTTTATGTCGTTCGCTATTTCGTGGACCTGAGTAAAGTTGAATTTTCGTTATAAAACATAGGTTTGACCGTTGAAACCTGTCTCGAAACTGCGTGTGTTGAACTGCTGTTTTGTGATTTGGACTATTTTTTTTTCTTTACAAAAGTAGCGGCCTGCATCCAGCGGCGTCCTGCAACCTTTACCAGGTCATCCGTCCAGCTTTTGGGTGGACGTCCCACGCTACACTGGCCGGTACATGGCCTCCATTTTGGTATATTGTGGTTGTAGTAAGCACGTATAGTTTGACACGTATTTGACGACATAGCAGAACAAATAACATATTGATTATTCGTTTAAAGACAGCAAAACCTCTGAATCATACAATCACTACGGGCAAGACCGTACGGCGACATCTATCGGGATAAATATGCAGTGTTATTCTCCATTAGCAGGATCCCTGAAAGCGTTATCACACGCGTTTTTCTAGCGACTTCAAAACGAAGCATAACCGCTAGTTTGATAAGGTTCTAGAGTCATGGTTCGTAACATGGGGGTAATTTCCCCTGCGGGGGTAATAAGCTGGTAAATTATATCAGACCAATGAGACCGAATCTAGCTTGTAAGTGCATTTCATGCTCTAACGGTGTAGCGCGCGAATAGCCTACTCACGTAAGTTATAAACGAATCTTCGAGTATTCATTGTTAACATAGGGATGGGGGATAAATCAATTTTCCAATCAAAATCATAGGTTAATTTATGCATTTGAACTTTACTATAATAATAGTGCTTAATGCTATGAAGCAATCTCCATCCAGTCGTCCATTAGGCTGATGATATATAACAGATATGTTTTGTTGTATGTTAAGATCTAAAAGGCTAGGATTCAGTCTAACCTTCCCGAAGTCGTTCTGCAGCGTGAGCGCCATGCAGGCCGCGCTGTACATGTCGATCTTGTCGAACATCGTCTGCTCGTCCTGCTGGTGCAGCTTCCAGAACTTCTCCTGCTCCTCCTCCAGGAACTCCGTCGTCACGTCCACCTGGGGACATGTTCATTAAATAAATAAATATTAAACAACATCACATACATTGCTCTTATCCTAAGGTAAGTAGTGTTAGCGAGGAATCGATTGATGGGAACATCCCTATAAGCGGTTCCCGACACTGGCGGTCATCTGTCATCGGGACGTCATTCATCATACGCATCGTACAAGTACGCACGTACAAGTACTTGCAAGTACTTGTGCTTTCGCGCGCTATTCCGTATCAGTATATATCTTTATTAGTAATTATAACGTTTTATTTAGATGATCCCTTAAATTAATAGTAGCTAAGATACTTGTGTTATAAAAATCAGAAACAACGACGGTACCACAACACCCAGACCAGAGATAATACAGAAAAGTTTGTTTTCTACATTGACCCGACCGAGGATCGAACCCGGAACCTCAAACGGTAAGGCCAATCCGTCGTGCCCGCCTCTCGGCTACGCAGATCGTCGCATTTTCATCTAAGCCTTGGATGTTAATAATGAACTTATGTCTATGGTCTAACCGTTACCTAGTCAATATATAACAAGTGTTCCTTTGTTTGGTGATAGATGATTGGTATAACTGTCGGAATAATTAATGTACAGACAACAGCTCATCAACCTACGACAAAACGTCAAACTTTCTCAATTTAAAATGATCTCTATGCGTTTGACTTTAGAGTAGTAATTCAGTTGAATAATCTTTATTTTATTAACACGTTACCTGTTTTGTTATTAAAAGCGGCCACCCGATGGACTCCCACAAAGCTTTGAAGTCGTCATTCTCCAAGGCCATGAAGAATGCGTCCAGTACTTCGTAGTCCTGCTCCAAAAAATGTTATTATGAAACTTATTTTTATGAAAATAATATACAGTTTTATGAAATATCAACAAATATCTAGTTAACCTCGTGTGGCCCACACGCACTCTTGATACACTAAATAAATATGTTGGTTCGTGCCCACAGCTTTTCTCAACTAAGTTTGGATTAACGGTCCCTAAAATTTTTAACGGACAAAATCGACCATACTGTTGTATTTATCAACTTTCAAAAAGTATTTTTTTTATATTTTACATAATCAAAAGAACGTGCTGTGAGTTTCCATTCAAATTATAATTCAAATACGTAAAATTTTTAACATCAAATGAAATGGACTGTTAAATCTTAAGGGGGTGCCATTCGAACGAAAAACTTCGAAAAGAGCCGATCGGGCCCGTACGTGAACACTCACACATAGAAAAATAGCTTTACAGAGTAGGCTGAACGACAGAGTAAACATTACCTGCTATTTATTGTTAAAGAAAAAAATAATGTAAAGAATTAGGTACTATTTAAGATCATACATAATATTTAGTTTATAAATACCTAACTAAACTTTTGTTCTAAATAATATTTACAAACTTTATTATTAATTAACGAAACATTGTTTTTATTGAAAATCAAACCTAAGCTTTAAATTGCAGAAAAAGTATTTAGGTAAGGAATGTGAAGCACAGGCCAGTTTAATTGAAAATAGGCGATTTAAATGATAGAGTACACTATTTTTATTGTTCGAAATTAATTTTGAGTAATCATTGACAGGGATAACCTTATTATTCCGAGGCATACTAACTAATGACCACAGCACACCAGTGTGCCGCGGTACAAAATTTGCGGAATACCATCAGCCATGAGTATGTAATTAGTTTTTAATGTACTTTTAAAGCCTTTTACTATGGCAGTTGACTCCGTACCGCTAGATGATCCAGAGTAATTTTTATAGCACACATGCTCAGGTACTTCAAGATTGCATTCTAAGCTCACGCGCATACCATACACTATTCATTTTTATCAGCAAATGTAGAGAGCTTTTTCTGTAGCCAATGATAATTGCAGCTCCTGATAAAGTTATTTATGTTTTTCTATACGACCTCTTACTCCAACAATGCATGATGGAGTAAGAGGCTACAACTGTTATCATCGGTACGCCACATGCATTCACGTCACCATTTTTAATAGCCACTCAAATTCTTCTCGGCTCCCTTTTTTGCTATTTCCTATATGACTTTCTCTTTGGCCAGCTCCCAGAGTTCACATACTTTAGCATGACATTTAGCATTAAATATTTTCCGATATGTAGGGTATATCAAGAGGATTTTTGACATACTCGAGGGCACCTACTCCCATACCTATAGATAGACATAATGTTACTCGTGATTGTGTGTCAGTTCTTTGCTGCTTTAAGGATTTTTACAACTCTCCAATTTTAATTTTGCACACCATATAAAAGTAGTAATAAAAACCATTTTTATTTCTCCAGTAATATTTGAATCACTTAAATTGCAATCAAATTGAGAATTGGGGTGTGTAAGTGTGTGTGTAAGGGTTGGGACTTGGGACCCGAACCCACGATCATCGCATACCGGGCGAGTGCTTTTCCAACCAAGCTACCGAAACGTTTGCAGAGCAGACGTAATCTTTCAAGTGTCAAAAACGCTGGCTCTGACAGCGAGAAGCTGTCGGAGCCAGCGTTTTTAGAACCCAATGCAAAAGAGAGGGGTGTTATAACTTTAACGTGTCTGTCTGTGTATCTGTCTGTGGTATCGTAGCTCTCAAACAGATGAACTGATTCTCGTTTAGTTTTTGTGTCATAGATAAGGATCGTTCTCAAAAAAGTGGCACCGCTTGTATTATTTTAACGATTTTAAAAATGTGTCAAATATGGAATTTTGTAAATGTAAATCGAATCAATGTATACTTTGTGTTCATAATTAGTTAAAGGGAACGGAGTTTAGACATAAATATGGAAAATACAGCCTTTTAAAATTTTTGCCTCACAGGTTAAAGAGCTTTTGTACAGATTAATGAGAAACGGTACTAAGTTAAAGAAAATTGAACTGGTAAGTAGAAAAAAAAACAGTTAACCATGCAAAATCAGCTTTTTATTACCAACCTGACATGCACAAACAGCGTAGGAACAAAAAGACGCCGGGTGACGGTGGAATTACCTCAGTGATTCAATACAACACAGATACTGAAAGTCCATTAGAAACTCTTCAGCTCCGTCTTGCTCGAGGAGATAACGCCGGAGGCATGAAACAGATGTACGGTGGTGCTCTTCTTCAAGAAAGGGGATAACACCTTGCTGAAAAATAACAGACCAATCTCGCTTCTGAGCAATATCTACAAATTGTTTTCGAGGATCATCACGAATCGTCTCGCACATAGTTTTAGTAGTCCAAAAAGGCTTTAGACCCCATCCATACGCTGCGACAAGTTATGCAGAAGACAGAAAAGTATAACTTGCCACAATGCTTAGCGTTTGTGGACTATGACAAGCCCTTCGCTTCGATCGAGGCTTGGGCAGTACTACAGTCTCTCCAACTGCGCAATATTAACTATAGGTACATCGAGGTGCTGAAGTGTTTATATAAAAACGCCACCATGTCGGTCCGAGTGGAGGAGCAGAGCACAAAAGCTATTCCATATATTTATGCTAGTGGTCCATATAGGTTGGTTCCAACCAGCCGATCTGGAATTCACTGTGGGAATCCTATGTTCAGCTGTGGAGTTCAATCTCATTAACCTGCTTTCAGAACAGGGTAAAGAGTGGCAGGATAATCAGATATTAAAGGTTATGGTGTGATAACAACGAAATGGCTACGTTTATAGGTATAATGATAATTTATTTATAAATATACAATATAATGTACTGCTATTACATATTTTAAGATTATTATTCGCAAACATATTGGGCTACAAATAATAATAAATTCAGTCAGATTAAAGATCACATAATAATAATAATAAAGCCCTTTATTCTGGTATTAGAGATAACATACACATTGTTGGTAACTTAGCTTATAAAATATCTCTAATCTCAGTGTGCTTCTTGACATAGGCCTCCTCTAATAGTTTCCACTGAGGTCTATCCTGGGTTACTCGCCTCCACCTTGGGCCAGCAGTCATTTTGATGAGGATGACATTAAAATGACTGCTGGCTCAAAGATCACATACCCGTTACAAAATCAGATTGTCGTGCTTCGACGTAATTTGTACAAAAAAACACTAATTTCCACAAAAATTGTTTTCCCGGCGGATCACCGACTACTGTATGTTCATTTCACGCGAGGGGTGCAGGTCATGTATATTGTAGTGTCTGTGTGAGGCGCAAGAGTGTTAGCGGCAGGCTAAAGATTATATTTATTTTAAAGATAGAAATTTGGTACCGTGTTATTTCAATGATATTGAAAGTATATGGTAAGGTAATCAACACCTAGGCAGCCGATACAGCGTTTTTGGGCTCTTGTGAATGGTGATTATAAGTGAATGTTAGATAATGACTGAGCCCTTGGGTTGGTTGTAACAAAAATTAAGTAAAAATAAAATTTAACTATTGATTAAGATCAGAAAATCTTTAAAAAAATATATATTCTTTTGGCACTTGAAAAATTTGTCAACTCTGCTAAGGTCTCAGTAGCTTAGTTGGAAAAGCACTCACCCGGTATGCAATGGTCCAGGGTTCGGGTTCCATCTGATCGGGACCACCAAAATTTTATAATACCTACTTGATAAAAATCTATTTTCCAAGTAGGTATTATAACATTTTAAATTAGCCCCAAATTAAAATATGCACCGTTTGCTTATAATAATTCTCACAGCTGACGAAAAAGTGAACGAAACATTGAATTTACAATTTTTATTATTATTTATACATTATTGATGACATCCATAATTATCATAGACTCTTTTATGTTTTAGCTAGATACCTATTGGTTTGCATGCTCTGCGTTTGCACTACTCTGTACGGGATAAGACTTGACATTTGAGTTGAAAGACAGCAAAAACACTAAAATGTACTGCAAAGTATAGATTTGTAACACGGCTGCCTTTAGTTGGGGACATCGGGGAAGAATTCGGGGATGATCATCAGCTGGCAGGCTGGTTTGAAATAATATCTGTGCTTCATGTGCATGACCTCACCAAGGAATCTATAGAAAATACGCATCACACCATTCAATTAAGTGCGCCTAGTAAATTAATAAGAGCAATGTTTCCTTTTAAAATATATCAGGCGTTTGTGTTTTAAATTAAGAAATCTTAAAATATTCATATTTTTTATATTTATACTAAATTTTAAGAAGGGGGCGGTCTGCGGAATTGCAATACAAACATTTTCATGTGAGAATCATTGTTTAATGCGTAAAATTGATAAAGTAATCGAAAAAAAATGATTTTAGAAGTTATTACCATTCATGTGTATTTTTTTTATTTTAAAGTTATTTTTTCAAAATTTCAACAAGGCGGCGACCTAGATCCAGGATCAGGCTAGCCTACAAAGGTGGTTTTAATGTATTTAATCAATTCAGCGTCTAGAAAAAGTGATATAAAAATACCTAAATTTTCACAATTTCGCGCAATACACTCTTAATGAAAAGCGATTTCAAAATGTGTTTACGTCACACGAGGTTAAACTTCCCTCGTTCAACCTGTCACCTTATATTATATCTATATGTACAGTCAACAGCACGTCGACCTACCCAAAAAGTCAAACATTCTCCAATAGATTTTTAACTTTAAGCCTGACATATAGAGATCAGATCACATCACATATAAAGGTCGACTGGTAGAGAATGCCTCATGGCATTAAGTCCACCTATTGTATGTTTTTTTTCAAATCTGTGCAATAAAGTTTAAATAAATAAATCATTTTAAAATGAGTAAATTTGACATTTTGTGGTAGATCGACGAGCTGTTGTCCGTATAAAAATGAATCCCTATTTTCCTTGGTCACGGACCGTTCACGCGTGATACCGTGACTCACGGTATCACGCGTGAACGGCTAGACCGATTAAGCTATTTTTTTTTGTGTTTGTTATTGTCAGGAGAAGGTTTTTGTGGAAAGAAAAAAACCGGCCAAGTGCTAGTCGGACTCAAGCACGAGGGGTTCCGTACCATTATCTATAAAAACGGCAAAAAAATCACGTTTGTTGTATGGGGGCTCCCATCCCATCCCCTTAAATATTTATAATTGTATTCTGTTTTTTAGTATTTGTTGTTATAGTGGCAACAGAAATACATCATCTGTGAAAATTTCAACTTTCTAACTATCACGGTTCATAAGATACAGCCTGGTGACAGACGGACAGCGTAGCCTTAGTAATAGGGTCCCGTTTTACCCTTTGGGTACGGAACCCTAAAAATAAGAAAATTGCGCGAAAAATAAGAAAATTTGAGAAAACTAAAGACCACAGAAACAAATTCGCGGGCATTTTCAAAAGTATTTTATGGATCTCACTGACCGTATAGACTCTCTTCATAATATCCTCTTGCGTCTTAAGTCCAAATGGTATCGACTCCATCCACTCTCGTATCTCGAACACGTGCTCGATAGTGTTCGGCTTCTCGCCCAGCTTGCGCATAATGCTCTTGTACGCTTGGATGACGTCATCGACTACGATACGCACTTCTTCAGCCCACATCGTGAGTAACGCCTTGATTATGTCGGAACGCTTCGTCACTAGCAGTTGCTGAGAAATAAAAATATTTATATAAACTACTATAGTTCTTTCAAGATATAAAGAGTTCAGTGACAGTTTACATTTTCCCGTTCACCTATACTTTAACTTAGGAATTAATAATTTACAAATAAACATAATTATGTTAATTTATTTGTAGATCTTAGAAGGATGTTCCTTCAAAATATTGCCACTAGAAATCTAAGTGAACATTCAATCCATTATTATAGTATAAGAATTTTACAAATAAAGAACAGATATCCCTTAAAAAACTTGATGCGTAAAACAAAACATTTTCTTGAAGAGATTGACAATGCCTTACTGATACTAAATTAATAAATAGGCAGAATTGATGCGGTCAATGTGTAAAAAAAAATCTATCAAAGTTGTCACAGGACTCTCTTTAACTTGAAACAACTATAGCAGTTCCCACTGCTAGGCCGCGTGGAATACGGCATGCATTTTTATGGGGTAAAAAGTAGTCTGTACTATTCCAGGCAATAATCTATATCTGTGGAAAATTTCATCTAAAAAAGGGGGTAAAAGGTACTAGAATGGAGGCCACGTACCGGTAAGCGCAGCTCGGGACGTCCACCCACAAGGTAGACAGACGACCTGGTAAAAGTTGCAGGAAGCAATGGATGCAGGCCGCTTCTGGCCAATCTGAAAGTCATTGAGGGATGCCTAGGTTCAGCTGTGGACGTCCTATAGCTGAAATAATGATGATAATCATCATCTCTGAACGTCATCTCTGAACATCATCTGTGAACCGCATGCAAAATGTATACAATAAGGTCTCTAAAGGCACTAGCATTGACATATTTAGTAAACTAAGAGCCTTTGTTAAATCTATAACTTCGTGAACCAGAAATTCTAATATGATAAGATATTATTTTTAAAAAAGAAGCTTAATATCATTATACTTGTATCTTGTCTTATGGCTCTGCATCAGTGAAATTATTTTCGAACCCAAGATAAGTGCCAATTATCGCAGGGCTGATGCAGATGCCTGTGATTTGATGTGGAACATTATTTTAGGCTAATAATACACAGTTAACATGATTGTATTGCTTGCCGTGGCAGCCTATAATTAAGACTTCACTTTAGAATGAAACCTATATACGGATATCCGTATAAGTGAAATTGATGTACTAAGTGAATGTTTTGTTGGTTGTCCTAAATAAATAAATAAATCTCCGCCCCGCTCCGCCTCCACCTACTGTACGGAACGTACAACAAATTATAGAACAGAGTGTGTATAGTCTGTGGTGTTAGTTACGAACCGACCGCTTCCGCGTACGCGCGATAAGTGTTGAACTTTAATTTGTAAATTTACTTTATATGGAAATACAGTAGCGTTTATATATTATTTTACGTGTTTCATTGCGACCGAAACACCTACCTTAAGAGTATCCACGTTAAGTGCAAATGGTCCGATGTTTATGTACTGCGGCAGGCGCCAGATAAGTTCCTGCTTCGCGTCGTAGTGCATCTGGACCTCCTCCTTAGTCTCCGAGGCCGAATGCTTTTCTTGACGGAAGTTTCTGGAATTATCATGTAGAGAAACTCTTTATTGGACAACATACAAAACTAAGTATGTACAAGAAAATAATGAATTGCAACTGCAATTCAAACAATTTAGGCAGTTAACTCACTAGAAGCGATATCTTTCAGTCTTTAAAATCAAATTTAAATAGAGGGAGGGGTAGAGGGTAGTGAGATGAAATTTAAGAGGGGGACCCTCGTCCTGTACGATAACAAACGTTTCAGGTCCTATTTTATTGGTTAAATTCCTCTTATGAAATCATTCTATATCTCAAATAAAAAGTAGTACGGGCAAAAGATTTTCTCGACTCCAAAACTTATAGAAAGCCGCTCACTTCACCATGTATATTGTGGGCTCCAAATTGAATACTCACTCGACATACTCCTCGATGTCCAGCAAGTATATCTCCCTGTAGCACTCGTACTGGCGCATATACGCCAGCAGCGGGATGATCGCCTTGCGGTACGCCTTCAGTAGTCGCTCGCGGTAATCCACTGAGTTCGGCTCCATCAGACCTGATGGACCCAGGAGTTATGTTAAGTGATTTTAAGGGTAATTTTAATATTTTTTTATGAAAGTATACACCAATTGGGGGAACTAATTTAATTAAAAAACATTTTTAAACACTGTTATTTTTATTTTTGACTTGACGTAATTTGTAAGCCTGCAGACAGCAGAACGACTACTTGATCAGTTGATCGTATCTTTACTATTGCTGTCATTTTTCATGCACGGGACACACATCCACGAGCAATCTCCGTGACGTCATATGTTAGCTTCTCCGTGATTAGAAGTCGTATTATAGGCTTTTTTTTAAATTTTTGTAAAAATAAACATTATCTTGGAATTTTAAGTGATATAAATACCAAAATACAGTTAATAAGCGTATCTCTAAATGGTTTTGGAATTAGCATAGGTTACATTTTTCTTTACATATCGAATTATTATGCAGATGTGTCGCTACACTAATGCTTTGATAGATGTGGAATATGCGGAAATAGGTAAAAGGTGGGGTGGATAGATGCGGAATGAAACGCATGATATGTGAATGAGAGAGAAGAAGGAATAAAAGAGAGGGAAGAATCTTTTCCAGATGACCTTTAGGTAAAGGACAAACATAAAGAAAAGTTTTAAGCATTTCTACAGCGGCACATCTACCGAGGGTACGGCAAGATCCCTCCTCTTTCCCCTCTCAGATAAACAAAATCGAATGGCGATCCATCATCCATCAGACTTTTTACAGTGTAAAAAAACACGCGGATCACGCACTGAAATTGGATACCGGCGGAACGTAGAACTGACGGCCGATGAGGCAGAAAGGTTCTAGAATGGAGGCCACGTACCGGCAAATGCAGCGTGGGACGTCCACCCGCAAGGTGGACAGATGACCCGGTAAAGATTGCAGGAAGCTGAATGTAAGTCGCTTCCAATTGAACAATCTTCCCATCCCAACAACTTCCGTTGGGTGAGGAGGCCTATGTTCAGCAGTGGACGTCCAATGTTAAAGATGGTGATGATTATGATTTGTCTTGTATGAATTAGTAAGTTGAACATCACTTACCGATGGAAGTGAGGAACAGCTCCTTGTCGAAGACCAGCCCCGTCAAGATCATCGGGTGCACTTGCGGGATGAAGTGGCACCGATACAGCATCTCGCGGAATAAACGCTGGATCACGATCTGAATTACATAACATCGATATGACCTTTTAAATATTTAGCAATTACACCTTACGTCTCAGTAGCTTAGTTAGAAAAGCACTAGCCCAGTATGCGATGGTCGAAGATTCGGGTCCCAGCTGAAGCAGTCGATTTTTTAAGTAGTATGTCATATTAAATCAATATGACTTACATTAAAAAAAAAGAATAATATAAAGAACATTTATTACTAAAAGTACATTACAAAGACACGTAATAGGAAAGTACAAAAACCTAACTTAAAAAAACTTCGAATATTAAAACAATCATAAAATAGCCGAACATTGCCGCTATTCGCGTCATGACCATCGCAAAAGGTCAGCTCACTCAGCACACGGGAACCGAGCACAAGTGTCGAATGAACCCAAATTCGTGGGTCACTGATCCTAAATGGATCGTCTTATCCCAGCTATTGGAGACGGCCACGTTCCGCACTCCATGATCCTACATTGAAAATCACGGATCGCCAATCAAAAATGAATGAATAAAAGATTTTGAATTAGGCACCGCTCATTGCCTGGGTTTACCACGAACTGCACCGGATTGGTGCAGTTGTAAGGCCTGTCAGGGCCTAAGCTGAGGTAGAAATAGAACAGGGTCGGCGTGGGACTGCGGAAAAGCAAGTTATGAGATCCGACGGTCCTACCTCAAACTGCGCGGGGTTGGTGCTGTAGTAAGGCCCATTAGGGCCTTAGCTGAGGTAGAAGTAGAACAGGGTCGGCGTAGGGCTGCGGAAGGGCGAGTTATAAGATCTGACGGTCCTACCTCAAACTGCGCCGAGTTGGTGCTGTAGTAAGGCCCATCAGGGCCTTAGCTGAGGTAGAAGTAGAACAGGGTCGGCGTAGGGCTGCGGAAGGGTGAGTTATAAGATCTGACGGTCCTACCTCAAACTGCGCCGGGTTGGTGCTGTAGTAAGGCCCATCAGGGCCTAAGCTGAGGTAGAAGTAGAACAGGGTCAGCGTAGGGCTGCGGAAGGGCGAGTTTTAAGATCAGACGGTCCTACCTCAAACTGCGCCGAGTTGGCGCTGTAGTAAGGCCTATCAGGGCCTTAGCTAAGGTAGAAGTAGAACCATTGATGTAAAAAGTAAAGATACGGCTGACAGAACAAATCGCCTTGCATTTCCTCCATACATGACACACTAACCCCATCTGTTAAAGCTCACTGTCAGCTGTCAAATAGCTTCATAGAGTAACCACAAAATTACTCCTAGGTAACCTTGTAAGAGCGGCTTATAACGAAAGAGGAACTAAGAAAAAAGTTTTTATTTCACAGATGTTATATTTAAAGTAGTATCAGAGTAAATATAACTTTTTGCTTTTTCAAATTAAATACGACAACATAAATTAAGGTAAAATAAAATAATTTTTATTTAATTAAACACGGTTTGCATAGGTGTTTTAAAATGAACGTACCAAGCATGTTTAGCCAACACGAGGCATGCAAATTAAATATAAAATTGAACTAAAATGAAATATAAAATTAATTTAAAATTGCATTAAATTAAATTAGGTTCATAGATGTCAGTCATATCATAATTATGTTGAAATTAATATTTATTATTTAAAAAACTCCTTTATGGTATGTATGTGAAATTCGCCACTTATTCAATTTTGTTTTAAATTGATTATTATTTAATGTTTTGAATTCATTAGGTATATTATTGAAAAAAAATTTTACTCATTGTTATACAGCTTTTTTTATACTGAATTGTTATTGGAGTTTTAGTAGTAACAGGATATTTTGATTTCATGTGTTCCGTGGATAAATGTCAAATGCCCTATTAAAAATATGCATAATTTACATTACAAATACACATGTTTCAAATATATACAGGGACGTCAATGTTAGTAATTGCAACTGTGCAAATAGAGGACGACATGCTGTTCGTGGAGGGACACCGCATATTGCTTTTATGCATCTTTTTTGGGCAATAAAAGCTCTATTTATATTATCACATCAGTAAACTGTAGCGTAATTTAGAACCTACAATGCATGATAGGTAGCAATCGCAGTTTTTGTTACAGATCTAACCTGCTTTAAAGCATAAATAAACTTATTGACTCTGTAAGGATAGGTCCAGATCTGGCGAACGCGCCGCGAATGCACAGGACGCGCGCAGCGCACGATTTGCGCGCGAGCTGCACGCGCGCGGCATGCGATCCGTTACTGCAACAGATTGGTGCGCCTCTTTAGCGCAACTCATGCAAGGCTTGTACAGTGCGCGCGTGCAGTTCTGGTTCACGCTCGAGCCAGTTTAAAGGTCGCGTTCGCGCGCAGCTCTCGCGCTGCGCCTGCTGTACAAACATTATCTATATGCGTTTTCCAATTTACGTCTTGTTCTATCTTTAAACCTAGGAACTTCGTTTGTTTTACTTCGTTAATTTTCGTGTCTTTATTATAATGAATATCAATATTTTTGTTTCTGTTTAATTGTATGTAAGTAATTAGTAAATACTTTAACATCAAAATTACTTTTAAATAAAACTATACTTTTCTTATAAGTTGTAATGATGACTAATCTATACATATAATTGAAGCTATAAAAAAAACAATTTCTCTCTCTATCTCTCGAAATGAAACAAAAGGTATGATTCCGAATTCAGCAGCACGCAGTAGTGCTGGTCCCCATATTTTCTATATAAGTTTATATGAGATTAACGATCGACAACCATCTGGTGTAGTAGCGCTCCAGACTACAATGCCTGGCCGTTGCAGGTTCGACTCCCGCGAGGGGCAAATGTTAGTGTGATGAGCTGCCACGAGCATTTGCACCTAAGTCATGGATGTTTATAAATGTGGCAATAGCACAAGATTTGCTTAGTTTGGGGCTAGATAATTGGGTGTTTATAGATACAATTTATTTTTATAAGTATACGGAATCATACCTTAAAACTTTTCTAAAAAAACTATATCAGATAATTTTGTATATTTATTAATTACATTTCGCTGTCCTTCGAATAAAACATTTTTTTTTACTTATGCCTTTTGTTATTTTTGACATGTTTTCAATTTTTGACTCATAGTGCTTTATCACGTAAACTTAAAATAAGTATTCAATAAATCATCATAAAATAAAATATTTATATTACATCGCATGTACTGGACTGCACTCAGTGCACTGTGAGCACTATTATGGCTATACTATAACAATACAACTAATGCACGCCGCTACAAAGTTGTATCGGTTTTGCACGGTAAATATGGCGTTGCTTCGTAAAATTGACAAAGAAGTTGGAAAATAGTTAAAGTAATGTAAATAAGTTTAGTGCTTATCAAATATGCGGCTTATTGGTGAGAAGTAAAATTAGAATTTGTTTTAATGACCTTTCTGTCGTAATTTATGCAACCTTTCAGTGAACATCTAGGCATTTTTATTTTTTCATACAAATGTCAGATCACGATGACCGCCGACCACTGACTACGTCACATCGGCCTCGGTCGGGTCATTTTCGGGTCTCTTTAGGTCCAACACCCAGACATGTGGTCCGCCCTGTCCTTACGAAGTAATATATAAGTCAATGAGTAGAACAGGGTCGGCGTAGGGCTGCGGAAGAGTGAGTTATAAGATCTGACGGTCCTACCACAAACTGCGCCGGGTTGGTGCTGTAGTAAGGCCCATCAGGGCCTTAACTGAGGTAGAAGTAGAACAGGGTCGGCGTAGGGTTGCGGAAGGGTGAGTTATAAGATCTGACGGTCCTACCTCAAACTGCGCCGGGTTGGTGCTGTAGTAAGGCCCATCAGGGCCTTAACTGAGGTAGAAGTAGAACAGGGTCGGCGTAGGGCTGCGGAAGGGTGAGTTATAAGATCTAACGGTCTTACCTCAAACTGCGCCGGGTTGGTGCTGTAGTAGGGCCCATCAGGGCCTTAACTGAGGTAGAAGTAGAACAGGGTCGGCGTAGGGCTGCGGAAGGGTGAGTTATAAGATCTGACGGTCTTACCTCAAACTGCGCCGGGTTGGTGCTGTAGTAAGGCCCATCAGGGATCTAACTGAGGTAGAAGTAGAACAGGGTCGGCGTAGGGCTGCCGAAGGGTGAGTTATAAGATCTGACGGTCCTACCTCAAACTGCGCCGGGTTGGTACTGTAGTAAGGCCCATCAGGGCCTTAACTGAGGTAGAAGTAGAACAGGATCGGCGTAGGGCTGCGGAAGGGTGAGTTATAAGATCTGACGGTCCTACCTCAAACTGCGCCGGGTTGGTGCTGTAGTAAGGCCCATCAGGGCCTAAGCTGAGGTAGAAGTAGAACAGGGTCGGCGTAGGGCTGCGGAAGGGCGAGTTGATGAGGTCCGACGGGTCCCACTCCCAGTCCTCCTCGCACCAGTACGTGCAGAGGCATGGCGTCTCGCAGAGGGACACGAACATCGCCATTGATTGCTCGATGCAATAGCGAAGGGCGTACTGGAATAGAATTAAAGGGGTCTGTCATTGCTGTTGACCTTATTAAACCTTGTCTTCAGTCTCACTTATCAATCACCAATACAAATAAAAACGAAATAATAGAAAATTTCAGAAATGATACTATTTTTTTATGGTTTTGGGTAATAAATGCATTTTGGGAGGCAAGCTATACTAGCTAGGCTAGCCTGCAAGGTCAAACAAGGTTCTCCGTGTATAATAAAATTTTGTTACGTTAAAAGAACACCGGACCTACTTCTACATTATCTCATTCATTCAATATGTCGTATGATTGGAGACGTCAAAAAAGTCTTCCTATGGCGAGGAAGTATTTTTGTAAATATCATAAGTTATATGAAAACTATTAAAAGTTTGGATGATAATTCAACGTGCCAGTTATGGTATCGTACAGTTCAACCAACCGGCGAATCTGGAAGTCATTGGTGGAGGCCTATGTTCAGCAGTGAACGTCATTTGACTGGAATTATGATGATAATCACTGTCAATGGGGGAGGCAAGTCTATGTTCAGAAGTGCTAAATAAATGATGGTGATAATAATGATGATGACTGGATTGGAGTACGATGTAGAAGATTATAGAGTATTGTCGTTGCCAACCTGCATCCGGAACCGAACCAGTTGCATGAATCGGCTCAGCTTGCTCACTCCGTAGAACTCCCACTTCTTCTCGTAGATGTTGTACCACCTACAGAAATATCATTCGATATTCTATTGTATGCAATGAAGTATACAAATTCTTATTCAATAGACAAGGCCGACGCGACGGCCTGGTCTATTGGCTCGGGATTACAAAGCCAAGCGGTTGCGGGTTCGAATCCCAAGGAGCATTTTGTATGGTGAGCACGAGCATTTGGTATTTACGCAAGGCAAAAAGAAATTGAAAAAGGGGAGGCGTATGTTCAGCAGTGGTCGTCCTGTGGCTGAAATGATGATGATGATGAAGACAAAAAGTATACCTATATATGTCCCACTGCAGGGCACAGGCCTCAGCTCAACATGAGATGGTTTGGGCCATACTCCACCACGCGGGCCCAGTGCACCGCGGTGCAGGGGTGTTTTATGGCCAGTCGACTAAACCTTACTGTCAGATGTAATCAACCCGTCATAAATGTATTTAATAAGTTTATCCGTTGTCTCGTCGATAGAGTACAGCCTTAGCTCATTTTGGGGCTTAATTAGTGTGATTATTTGAAGAAAATTTCGAAGTTGGTCTCATTAAAAATAAGTTTTATTTGAGCAGTAGATAAAGTACTTCCCCTAGTAGAAAGGATTAAAAACTATCAAAAACCGTTAAGCGAAAACCTGTTTTTAAATATGTATTTAAAAAGTTACATTTTGTACTCATAAGCGTTAGTTTTAGTTAATACTCACCCTTTACCGACATCTCTAAACGACATTCGGATCGCATGCGCCGTGTTGTTCAACCAGGTTATATTTAAGTATTTTAGCATCTGCAACATAAACTATGTGTCAATCTTTAGTACCTACAGAAAGAAAATACATAAGATATACGAGTAATAAGTGCGAGCTAGTTATGTAAGGTTAGGCGGCCTTTCAGTGTGTCATTAAAGGTATAACCTTATTAACGCACATCCTCTTAAGAAATAATTCTGGTCCTAGAACACAACAGCTTTTTTAATGGGACCAACATCTTTATCGAAAAAATTAAAACTAAAAGTGATTGGAAATTTAGTATAGATATAGTTTTAGATTTCGATTTTATTCCCATGCAAATAATTATTGTATTTAAGCAACAGAATCAGCCCTTAAGACGAATGAACGTAGGGCTTGGGGTGAAGTGAGTGGCAATGCGGTGCTTGCAAACGATTTTAGCCTGAAGACTGGTCAGGCGCAAGAGTCCGCGATAGGACATTAATTTGGTTACTCCTTGTTAATTTGGTAAGTAAGTATAGTTTCATTAAAAAGGTTAGCTAATACTAGTTTGAGACTGACCATAGAAGTGCAGTGTTGTTGAGCCGCATCGAATTCTGCCAAGCTCACGTTCCGGCCGTAGTTCGTCGTGAAGAACAGCATCGACTCCACCTTAAGAACGAGATGAACGATAAACATTCATTCATGAAAATGGTCGAAGTCATGGCCAGAAACTAAATCTTCTAGTAATGAAGAGTTACAAATTATTCAAAATCGAACAGGCAAATGAGGGTGATTTTCGAGCTTTTTGGCTCTGAATGTGGGTTCCATTTTCGACAGAAAAACTTCTGATAGTTTTTTTTTGTAACATTAATATTAAGCAAAGTTCAAACAAACAAACTACCAAAGATAACCTTTTTATTTTTTGTTTAGAATGTTGTAGAAGGGTTTGCCATTTTTTAGGAATTTAATTTGATCAACTAGCAAACATGTGTGACATGAATGTTTTTTTTTCTATTGGTTAAAAATACAATCTACATTGACATAGCCAAAGAGTTCGGGAATCAGCCCCGATATGCTCCTGTTCGATTTGATCCATGCTTCCAGGGACACCCTGTATAGCTTCCATTACCTTCAAGCACTCGTCGACGACCAGGTGTATGCAAGACACGGCTTCAGTCAGCACGTACAGCGAGTACCACTGGTTGTACTCCATTCTGCCTTCGAAATCTTCCATCACGCACGGATACCGACCTAGAGAAATAAATAAATAATAATAAATATTGGACAACATCACATACATTGCTCTGATCCTAAGGTAAGTAGCTAAAGCACTTGTGTTACAGAAATCAGAAACAATGACGGTACCACAACACCCAGACCCGAGACAATATAGAAAAGTTCGTTTTCTACATTGACCCGACCGGGGATCGAACCCGGAACCTAAGAGATGGCGGCGCCATTTAAAGTCCGGCGTGCTCGCCTCTCGGCTACGGAGGTCGTCAAATATCGACATTATTCAGTTTTCTACATTTGAATAGTTTGATCGGTTATAAAGGTTGTAATACAACAAAAAATAAATCGTTTCAAAAATTTGTCACTTAGTAATAGTCACTTCTTTCAATTAGATTTTGCATTCAATTAGTTTTTATTTTTATTTTTAGGGCAAAACGGGACCCTATTACTGTGGCTCCACTGTCCGTCTGTCTGTCCGTCTGTCACCAGGCTGTATCTCATGAACCGTGGTAGCTAGACAGTTGAATTTTTTACAGATATTGTATTTCTGTTGCCGCTATAACAATAAATACTAAAAACCAGAATAAAATAAATATTTAAGGGGGCTCCCGTACAACAAACTTGATTTTTTTGCTCGTTTTAATAGATAACAATGAGCAAAAAAACCCTTAACCCTTCGTGCGCGAGTCCGACTCGCACTTGGCCGGTTTTTTGGACAACATTACATACATACAGTGCTTTGATTAAAAGGTAAGTAGATAAATCAATTGCTTATAGAAATCAAAAACACCGACGGGAGCACAACACTCAGACCCGATAAAACATAGTTTTTTTTTTGTTTTTAGCAATTCCATGCAAGTTTTTAATTAAAGATAAATAGCACTTGAAAAAATCCCATCTTTAAAAAATAGAAAAGGTCGTTTTTTACAATGCCCTTGCTGGAAATCGAACCCAGGACCTCAGAGAGAAAGTGTATTTCCTCTTTCAATAAACTAATGAAACATTTTCGTTATTTTAGTACAATTTATGTAGTACGCTCAAAATATGCCCTTTCTTTATGAGATAAAATTCAAGCTGGAAGCGCGGATCCGTCTGGATGCGCGAGCATGCGTCCCAGATGCGATGAGAGATTCTACGCGCGCACATGTTATAGTTTCTGAGATACACGTTTCTACCAAACGTTACTCCAGCAGGAAATGGAATATCTCCAAAACCTGAAGACGCACTTAATTTATATTTGGCGCACCTTTCTTGCTAATCATAAGCTATCTCCACATGTATTTTGTTTTTCTCTCCGACCACTGGTTTAAAATTTTCTTGCTGGAGTAACGTTACCCCAGCAGAATTCGTTTTTCCGCTGAATTTCCAAAACGAAATTATGCACAAAAAAATTATTTGGCGCAATGCTACATCTAATAATGCACTCCAAATTGGCATCATTCAATTCATTCTAGAAAAGAATTTCTCGTTGCCAGGCAATATGAAATGCAACGGTGATAGGGCAAAGCTTCATTTTTGGGACTTGTTTGTGCCCAAAAGAGGCCTATCCTGAATAAATGACAAAAATCAGCCAAGTGCGAGTCGGACTCGCGCACGAAGGGTTCCGTACCATTATCTATAAAAACGGAAAAAAATTACGTTTGTTGTATGGAAGCCCCCTTAAATATTTATTGTATTCTGTTTTTCAGTATTTGTTGTTATAGCGGCAACAGAAATACATCATCTGTGAAAATTTCAACTCTTTAACTATCACGGTTCATGAGATACAGCCTGGTGACAGACGGACAAACAGACGGACAACGGAGCCTTAGTAATAGGGGGACCCTTTTACCCTTTTACCCTTTAGGTACAGAACCCTAAAAATTATGACCGACGGGTTATATTTGTATGTCTCACCGTAATCGGGCACGGTCGCCACGTAGTCCTTAGACGGCACATTGATGAAGTTGTACAGCTCAGGGTACTTCTGTATCGTATATATCATCTTCATCTTGCCTTCCATCTTCCGGTACAGGAGCTCGGCCTAAAACATTTACAGCGGTGTTCAACATTTCAAATTCAAATTCAATATATTAATTGCACTCATGTGGTTTACAAAGGTGTTATATGTATCTGTTTACAGTACCATGACATGATCCCTGTGAGGTTGTTTCAGCCATAATAGGACGCTGGCTACTGCCTACTGCCGAACTTTCTTCTTCCCCCTTCCCCCAGTGACTTAAATATATATATATTGGACTGTTGGACAACATCACATAAATTACTTTGATTCTTAGGTAAGTAGCTAAACACTTGTGTTAAATAAATCAGAAACAACGACGGTTACACAACACTCAGATCCAAGACAATATAGAAAAAATCGTTTTCTACATTGACCCGAATGGGGATCGAACCGAGAACCTCAGAGATGGTGACGCCATATAAAGTCGACTACGGAGGTCGTCTTGCACTGACTTGCAGATTGTCCGGTTGGAAGCGGCCCGAAACCAGCGGCTTCCTGCAACCTTCACCAGGCTGTTTGTCCATATTGTGACCTGACTTGCCGGTACGTAGCTTCCATTCTAGAACGTTTCTGCCCCATCGGCCGTTAGTTCTGTTCTTACTCAAGTGGGGACTGAGGGTTTAGCGGCAGAGTAGAGGCATCGTCGGCAGCACTGTCACCAGTAGCAGTGGTAAAAGAGGTGCATGCAGGTCGATGCACGTGGATGCAGGTAGTGTCTGGTGGATGCAGGTGGATGCTATTTGATGCAGGTGGATGCGAGTGGATGCACATGGAGGCAGGTAAATGCAGTTGGATGCAGGTGGATGATGTTGGATTCAGGTGGATGATGTTGAATTCAGGTGGATGCAGATTAATGCCGGTAGATGTAAGTAAATGCAGGTGGATGCAGGTGCGGCTGAGGGCGTCGTGTCTCGCTAGCGCACCTCCTTCCTGAGCGCCTGCGCGTGCTCCTCGTCCAACGGGCACGCTTGCCGGTGGATGCTGGTAGAGACACATGGATGCGAAAGTATGCGGATGTATGCAGGTAGATGCACGTGGATGCGAATGTATGCGGATGTATGCAGGTAGATGCACGTGGATGCAGACGGATGCAGGTGGATTCTGGTAGATGCTGAGGCAGGCTGGTGGATTCAGGTGGACGCAGTGGATGCAGGTGAATTCTGGTGGATGCCTTTGGGCGCAGGTGGGTGTAGGTTGATGCAGGTGGCGATAGGTGGATGAAGATGGATGCAGGTGAATACAAGGTAGATACAAATCTGATGCGAATGGGTGCCGATGGATGCACGTGGTTGCAGGTGGATTTTGGTAGATGTTGGTGGAGCTTGTTGGATGAAGATGGCGACAGGTGGATGCAGCTCGATGTATAAGGAGGCAAGTGAATGCAAATGGATAAACTACGCTGGTCACTAGCGTACCTCTTTCCTAAGCGCCTGCGCGTGCTCCTCGTCCAACTGGCGCGCCTGCCGGTGGATGCGCACCATGCGCCAGATGCCGGGCATGTAGTGCAGCGGCATCATTGGCAGGCCCTCCAGCAGTAAGCAGTCTAGGTACAAGTAGAACCTGCGAGAAAAGTTTACGGAATTTCCGTCACCGATGTTCTGCGAAACATTATTTTTTTTACTAACTTTTATATTCTCATGAACAGTCAAACTTCTCCCACAAAATTTGTCATCGATCCCTATCCAACGCCAATAAATTCCAATACTCCCAAGTTAGGACAAAGGAAAAGGCACCCTTATTTCCTAAAAATTAGCAATCAGCAATAATCGGGCAGACATCGCCCGATTGATGCCATGTCCAGAACAAAAAAGGTGTAGGTTGCGAACCCTTTCTGCAACTTGGCGGTAGTTAAGTTGATAGTGACAAAATCTATTGGAAGCTCTGAAAGTAAATTGCTTTATTTTTGTTTTTTGCTGTCAATTTTCTATTTTAAAGCCAAAATTACTAAATATTCGCTATTGCATTGCATTTGCAAGATACGTAATAAAGGTGCGGAACACTGATACGTTATGTATACTTTATTTTAGTACTTATTTACTGAAAAACTGCACGGAATAAGACGTGATCTTCAAATATCGTTATATTGTGTTTAGTTACAACGGAAGTACTCACATTTTGTTTGAGTATAGGACTTGATATAGTAAACAGCCAGGGCGCACGAACAAACGCTGTAAAAAAACCTGTATGGCGCTCTATTAACGCGCCCCAGCCGCTTTATATCATCATCATCACCAGCGTATATCAATCCACTGCTGGACACACGCCTCTCCAAAAGGAGGATTTGCCATAATCTCCACGCATGGCAGGCGGGTTGGCGATCGCAGTTTGGCCAATGGTGGAGAGGAGACGCCGCTACCCGTCTACTTATGGCGATTCTCCTGTAGTCGCCTCTTACGAAACCCATAGGAAGAGAAGGGCTGGTGCAATTCTTTTAACGTGCCGGCACCACACGACATAGGTGCATTAAATTCTCATTTCATTTTATTCTCGTGCTTCGAACGTGCGCCCTAGCCGCTTGTTGTACTAGAGTGTTTTTAACTACAAGGGAGTGTTTCTAACTCGCACATCTCAGGATTAGCGATTTTAATCCCGAACTATTATTAACACGGTAATAAACATCATGCTATAGCTGTCAGTTTGTTGACGATGGAAGAGACAGAATGATGACTTAATCTCTCACTACTTATCCGGTTGTACGCAAGTCGACCTAGAAGGTAAGGAAAGGTTTAGTTATTTTTAAATTTAGTTCCGAATGCGTCATGCTGCCCATGATTAGGCCATAAGAATAGTTTACCAACCTCAGGTTATTCTCGACCTCCTTCCGCAAGTCCACTGCGAATTTGACGCGCTGCGCAAATGTCTCCGGGTCGTCCGCCTTAAACATCAGCCGGATGCGGGGGATACTGCGAGATAATACATTGGTACACCCTAGGATGTTTGCAGGTGTATTTCTAAGACTCACGTGGAAGGCAGCAGATTATAAAGTAAAGAATCTATAGGGTGTTGACGGTAGTATACTCGTACTACTCAGCTATACATATAGCTACAACATTGATCAGAATACGCTGGCTTTGACAGCGAGAAAAAACACTTGAGGAATTTCATCTTGTCACGTGACGTCCTCGGTAGCTTAGTGGTCAAAGCACTCGCCCGGTATGCGATGGGACGTGGGTTCGAGTCCCACCTGAGGTCGATGATTTTTTTCAAGTGCTATTTATCTTCAATAAAGAATCAGAGTAGAATAAAAGTATATTTTCCATTGTAAAGAAAATAAAATATAAATTAAATATAAATATTGGATAACATCACATACATTGCTCTGATCCTAAGGTAAGTAGCTAAAGCACTTGTGTTATAGTAATCAGAAACAACGACGGTACCACAACACCCAGACCCGAGCCAAAATATGTAGAAAAGTTCGTTTCTACATTGACCCGACCGGGGATCGAACCCGGAACCTCAGAGATGGCGACGCTATTTAAAGTCCGGTGGGCTCGCCTCTCGGCTACGGAGTTCGTCAAATAACTATGTATTTGACTTTTATAAAACTCATACTAGACCCACAGGGCATTTGCCCTAACAAACACGTACCGTACACGTTGCAGGTAAAAAACAAAATAGGGATAGTTATAGTTCTGTTCTTAATTTTCCAGCCCTTGTACATGTATGGACTCTGACGGGGATTTAGTCAGAATAAAGTTCGGTAAACTAAAACTCAAATAGTGAACTGCATTCATTAAATTAGACTCACTTGTACTTCCTTTTGGTTCCATCCAAAGCCATCACCTCCCACAGGTTCGTTGCTTTGTCAAAGCTAAAGGCAGCCACGTTTGTCCACTAAACAGAAAATTGAACTTCGCATACTTAGATGACATATTTGTTATAATTACATATGGACATTCGGTTGTTAACAGTAAAGTAGACTTAAAGCATTATCTATTAGTCAATTACGCGTCTAGATTGTTTTAAACTTTCATGGTCACTAACATTAGAATAGTTTGTTACGAGATTGCTACCATGTACCTTATTTTAGAGTTTTCGATATTTCGGCACTGTTGCAAGCGCCATGATCACGGAGCAACAAACTATTCTAATACGCGTCTAGAGTCCAGAGGGATGGTAAAAAAAAGCGAATTAGAAAAAGACTGAAAGAATTTTCCCCAGACTTATTCTCGTCACTAACGTAGAATAAGACTGGAGAAAAAACAAAAGTTCAATAAAGAAGATAAAATAAAATAATGCAGAGCACATGCCTCATATAAATTGTTCAACATCTGTATAGTGTCTCCTGGTCCTTTGACAGCCGCCTTGTCCTTCTCCTTAGGGATAAAAGCCAGCCCTGGACAGGGATACTGCTCACCCTCGATCATGCCGAGGGACAGCCATTCCTCTGGGATACTGTAAATAAACGTTAAAAGTAAATAGTAATATTTACAACCACATAGAAGAAGGTGCTCGTACCTCAGTGGTGGCAGCGCTTTGGTATCGATTACTAAAGTTAAGTAACCAACGCGGCGGTTGTGAGTGGATGGGTGACCATTCCGACCATGTTTATGGCATTTATTACGAGCATCTCCATGCTTCGGAAGGCACGTTTAAAGTTGGTCACGGCTGATATCGCTTCATACTGATCGTGAAGCCTAGTCAGAGGCCTTATGACGGCTTTAGTAAGAAAGCAGACAGCCCAAAATAATTGTAGTGCTCTCCAGGGAACTTGTGAATTAGCTTTTAGCTAATATTCGTGGTTCAGCATAATTATTTTATATACATCTATTGCTAAACATAGGCCGAATGACGGTTGGAAACGGCCTGCATTCAACGGCTTCCTGCAACCTTTAAGATGTCCACCTTGTGGGTGGACGTCTTACGCTGTGCTTGCCGGTTTGTGTTTAAATTGGAATAAAATGACAATGGAATTACTAATGGTAATATACATACCGGCAATCAAAGTCAGTGTTGTCAAAAATTTCCAGCTCCATCTTAGGGTAGGGGCTATACAGTCCATAGTACTCCTGGTCTGTCAGCTGGAACTCAGACGGGGGCAGAAGCCAGTAGGGCTGGACGCCAAGCCCTTGTAGCATTTTCTAAAACATATCTTTCTTTTTAATTATTTAGACAACCTCTGTAGCTGAGTACCGAGCCGGATTTACCGTGGGATTGGTACCATTTCCAGTTTTATTAACCACTGATTGGGATGTGTTTCTGGTCGATTCAACATAAAAAACGAACTTTTATAAATAAATTGTTATCGGGTCTGGGTGTGATGATTTATGAAAATTCACAAACATTCTAATATAAATAGTAACATAATACAATAATGTAAATAAATAAACATACATGCTATTAATAAAATAATGTGATTATGTACTGAAATGTTTCATACCCACACTAGGTCATAAGAAAAACTGTATTTATTTTATTACCCTTAGCTTCTCTAAGAGATAGAAAGACTTTACATAATACCTTAATGTTGGCAGCAAGAAACTTCCTACGCAGTCTTTCAATCTTCACTAGCCGTGGCAACTCTTTTGGCAACACGATGCTGAGGAACTGTAGTTTTGGCACAAATGTTTCAAACGGGAATTGCTGTCAAATAAAGATTAAAAACATAGAATATTTAGCTTTATACAAATGAATCACCGTAGATGAATGTTTTAAGTCTAACTTATTTGACAAAAATATCAATTAATAGTATAGGATAAATTAAATTATTTCTATTAACAAAATCCAACATACATACATTAAACATCACAAATATTAAAATGTACAACAAAATAGAATCTTTTATAAGTATGGAATTTAACCCAGATAAACCGGACCTGTATTTTTTTTCCAAACTTATAAAAATATTTTACCTAATACTTTGTATTTTTTTTATTAATGAAGGCAGAATCTTTTCATTTATGTGACCTACATGTAGGACAGCAGGCTTATCTGGGAACATCAATATTTTACCTACAGAATTTACTTCTGCTTAGTGTAGTGCTATTTATCAATCAACACATTATATTTAAAACCTCAATGTGTTTTAATAAATGATAAAAAACTTACAATACTTTCATCTTCCCGGTACGTGGTCCACCGGCCTGGAGGCAAGAGAATTTTCGGTTTTTGCGGTTTTGGAAGCGAAACCAACGTTGGTGCCAACTTGTCCGTCTTTGCCTAAGACCAAAATTACTATTATTAACTATAATTTTTGTTTGTTCCATCCAGTCAACATAAAAACAAAAGTATTTTCAAAAATAATGCGCCAAAGAAAACTATGTAAACAAAAAAAAAACAAATCCTGATGTCACTGTCAAATGCCAATCTTATTTTTTAATTACTACATTTCACCGCCTTGGCATTGTATCTATACAGCCAAAACTCACATCTTAACTGTAAGTTTTCCTACAACAAATTAAATAATAAATCTGATTTTTTATGTAATGATCATTTATATTTTTAAGCTGCTCGGAAGTTTCTTTAATGTTTGAAGTTGGTGCCTCCAAAGAAAAAGTTATTGTATTTGTAGGATCACTAATATCACCACATTCACCACCACCCCACCTATGCGTTGCACTCTGTATGTATATGTCGCAGTCGTATTGCATAATTCGCCGTATTACAAACCAACTAGCTGTTTTACAAAACGTAGGTGTCTTGCCATACGTCCAGCGCATTGAATACAAGCTTTCACGTTATTTAATACGTCTAGGCGTTTTGTAATTCGCCGGGTCACTAAACCGCCGCTTTGGCAGTTTATAGTACCAATTTTCAACACTCGCGGCGCTGCCAGTCATAACATCAAAAATGGCATCGGACAGAGAAATTAAGGTAAGTAAAAGTGCACTAAAATAATGGTTTAAATAACGAAAATATTCTTAATGATTTTAAAATCAATTATTAAGCAGCTAAATAATTAATATTCGTCGCAATATTTAACTGAAAGCCGCAGATATAATAACTACATTCACATGTTGAATAATGCAGGTCAAAACCACTGAGTTGGCTATGGAGTATCGTGTATGGCGAAATACAAAGCGGAATATGAGACAATTTTTTTGGGTAACAATATCACGTTATGTATGCTAACAAAAAAAAACCCGTTACCCTACAAAATGCGAATTGTACAGTCCGGCTAAACGTGAGATGTTATATCGGAGAACACATCGTAATGACAATACCCCGTATCGTCGATGGGCCGTATTGCAAAACGCCTCCGTTTTGTAAAACAGCTAGTTGGTTTATGATACGGTGGATTATACAATCCGACTGCGACATATAAAAAACAAAACCTTGAGTATTGTACAGACAGTTTTTCAATCAAAAATACCCTGTGCCTATATGAAGGTACATACATGTAGGAACCTACGTGTAGAAGAGTTAAGTTCTCCAACATTATTAACTTAGAACCACTATAATAACATTTTGAAGGTACCTGTAAAATCAGTTTCATTCGCTTCCTGGCGCAAACATCTTTCGAAGGATCATCCTTGGACATATCTGAGACCAATTCGGAGTAATAACCTCGCTTAGGGATGGAATCTCTAGTAGTATTATCGTAAACCACATCATGCTGTCTTATTTTCTTCTTTTTACTGTACATTATATACTAATTAACTTAATTATAATTATATTCTTATTTTTATGTTGTTATTACGGATGTCACAAAATGACAGAATGTGACACCTTTCCGTTTTTAAAAAAGCTTTTAAAAATTGCTCAGGGTCGTTTAGCACTATCCGAAAAAGATTGTATTTCAAACTAAACGACAATTGCAAAACAGAATTTTTGCTTCTTCTTTAATTATAGAAGATAACTAATAAAGTAGCTAAAAATATAAAATTAGAGCGCTTTCCAAGGACTTCAGGTTGCAAAAACTACAGGTAGTATGTGAGCAGTGAGCTATCCATTATTATTAAAAACAGCTACTGAAATAGCTGAAGATGAAACTTTATAGCAGTCTCGTAGCTGCTTCTACAGGCAACAGAAATCTAAAACTATAAGTACCTAATGTATTCTTTCTACCAGGGCAAATCATCGAGCTACTCCATTGGGCGAGCTTTTGCCGCTGTTTGCCACTGATCAAATAAACTTTGTTTGCTTTAGCGTTGCTCTCTGGTGACTCTGGTCATTTTTTTTGTGCCCGCTCTATATTTTCAACAAGTGCGCACACCTTAGAGCATTCATAGTTGAATGCACTGATCAAATAATACTGGTTGAATGCTCTAAAAAGCTACGGCCAAACCAACGCGAGGGCGTGGGCGTGCAGGCCAGTTCCACTGATCAAATAATGCCAGTTCACACCACTGATCAAATAATGTTCACACCAAACACGCGGACACTAGGCGTTCAGGAGGCCTAGCACGAAAATGTATCTTTCGCTCGGATGTATAAACCTAACAAGAAAGAGATTAGTCATGAATGAAGTCAAAGAAGATTATGAATGTTAGTCATAATAAAGGTATCTAATGATGTTGCAAAAATTATGATTTAACTATTGTTTATCAGATTATTTGCCGATATGCTACAGTAGTAGTAGCTTTTACTAAATAAACAAAGAATTTTTGTAGAGTTTTTAATTAATTTATTTACTGAGTTTCGCATTAATTAACTCCAACGAGGTTACCCGATCGAAGCTATTTGAAGATGTAAGAAAGAAAAAGCTAGTTGGCTTCACTCATTGCTTTTCGGAAAAAAATAAGTAGCTTTAAACGTAATAATTTATATTATCGTGGTAGCGCACCATCTGTCTGTTGAGCCTGTCACGTCAAATGTCATGTCCGCGCGTGCAAAAGCTGAATGTCAAGCTGCACGCGTGATGCACGCCGCCGCTGTCCGCGCCGGTGTGAACTCGTCGATACAAATGCTACGGCACGATCTGAACGCCCACGCCCACGCCACCACGCACGCCACCGCGCACGCGTCTGTTTGGCCGGGACTTTAGGCGCATACAGAGGCTCGCTACTTCACTCGAGTGAGAGCCAGAGGCACTCGCAAATGTAAACCATGTTCAATCTCAAGCTTAGAGCATTCAACCAACCTCTCAAGCATAGTTATACTTAGCACAAAATAGAAAATTGTGGACTTAGGGATTAGATCCCACCTGAGGGCGACGATTTTTTTTCAAGTATTAAAAATCTTAGATAAACCTAGCATGGTAATTGCTAAAAACAAAAATTGAATAGCTAGCACAAGGCGCTGTGTTTCAGGCATCCTGCAAAATTGTATGAATTTGTATACAACGAATTACATCAAGCGTAGGGCGCGCGTCGTGCGCGCGTCCGCCTCACGTCAGGCGCGCGTACGACGCGCACTCCTTCTGGGCGCCCTAAGCGTAGGGCGGCCATACTTCCGGGTTTTCCCGGATTTGTCCCAGTTTGAAGGGTGTTTTATTATTAAATCATTTTATTTCTAGCTAAATAACTGCTCATTTGTTTGTTTTCCTATTAAGTCTTTATTTTTTTTTGCACTACATATTGTTCCATCGCCTCTCCTGTTGCCTATCTTCCTGTCTTCGTTCATTTTTTCACTATAACTAGACCGCGCACTTAGACGCTTAAAACGAGCCGAGCGAGAGACCCCCGGACACGAAGTTTGTCCTTTTCTATTAAAGTGACCATATGTTTAGCATTACTATGGATTTATACCTAGTTTTTTACCTTTTTTTTTTTTTTTTTTTTTTATTTGAGATGGGCTTACTCTTGACCCCAATCTTGCTCTAGAGCATAGATGGGATCTACGATAGAGCGAGCTTGCCCAGAAGATGCCTATTCACTCTGGACTTAAAGAGAGTCAGGTTATATGCACTCGGAAATACTGACGCAGGCAGGGAATTCCAATCCTTAGCTGTGCGCATTATAAAAGATGATGAGAAGCGCTTAGTGCGGGTTATGGGTATATCAACTAAGAACGGATGGTAGCCGGCCGTGCGTCTGGATGTCCGATGGAAGAAAGGTGACGGTGGTATGAGTTCATGCAGCTCATGAGCACACTCTCCGAAGTACAATCTATAGAAGACCGATAGGCAAGCAACCTTGCGGCGGTGAGCCAGGCTGTGCAGCTTGGACGCCACCAGTTTTTTATCGCCTATTATTCTCTTGGCTCTGCGTTCCACCTTAAAATAATGATATTATATTAGAACTCAAATCCACGCGCACAATGTAAAATAACATAAACAATATGTTACTTAGGGCTTGACAGCTTCGCCTTATTCAAGGACAACACATAATAATTTATTTTGACTAAAGTTATTTAAGTTATAAATTAATGTAATAAAAATAACTTATTTTTGTTGTATAATTTGCAGTTTTATTTTTAATTCACTTTTGTATAATTAAGACAGTTTTTAGGGTTCCGTAGTCCTGAC
The DNA here is from genome assembly GCA_950371115.1 of Anania fuscalis. NCBI lineage: Eukaryota > Metazoa > Arthropoda > Insecta > Lepidoptera > Crambidae > Anania > Anania fuscalis. Next base: position 13,689,273 of record OX493344.1, read on the forward strand.
AAGGAAATTACTTAAACAAAATAATCTTGTTGGGCAATAAGAAATGTCAAAATATGATATTTTAAATATCTTTTGTACAGTCAACAGCACGTCGACCTACCCAAAAAGTCAAAAAATCTCCAATAGATTTTTAACTTTAAGCCTGACATACAGAGATCATTATCAAATGGGAAAATTTGACATTTTGTGGTAGGTGACGAGCTGTTGTCCGTACCTATTCTTAAATGTTATATAATATAAATACTCCAAAAGCGTAGTTTCTTTCAGCTATGCAAAATCTTTTCCCATCCCATCCTATTTCATTTCTATTAATTACCTATATGACTGTTACTTATTAATATTTTCGATATAGTTAATAATATGAAAAGCGTCATATGGCAAACATAGCTGACACGCATACATAAACAATTTTACACAAACAAGTGTCCACGGACGTATAAAAAATATATATATTTTTTACGTCCGTGCAAATGTCATCCAATTTCGGTTTCGTTCCTATAGCGTTACTTGAATGCTCTAAGTTTTACGTAGTATTATTCTTTCTCTATGCTCTAAGGTTTCGTTTGACCGCTCGTAAAAAATTCAACTCTCTACTATCACGGTTCATGAGATACCAAAGACATTACTAGAAATACACGGACTTACTTATAAACAGTGATTAAATTTAGGACACTGCTAAGCAGCTTATTAAAAAATATCTTTACTCATAATCATCGTCTTTAGTGAGTTCGTAACCTACTGTCAAGATAAACAGCTACGTACTCTTGTTAGACTTTACCGAAATGGCGTCGCATCAACAGCTGTTTTCTGTCTAGCTAGCTGTCATCTAGGGGGTCCCGCCATTGACAAGTGACGCTGCTTTTTAACATTCTTTTTTTGAATTTTTGCTCTAATGGCAGTATTTTTTACTTAGAGCGTTGGTTGAATGCTCTAAGGTCTTTTATGATGACTAGAGTCCGGTGTTGGCAGAGTAAAATAAAAATTGTGGTAATTGACTAAATAACGCCTAAGTAGCGTTTATGAGTGAAAAATAGTTACGCACTACTTAAGAACTTAAGCAGTGAATAGTTAATCAGTTACTAAGATGTTGATTAGTCGATTTTTATAAGTAAGGCCGACAATATCTTTGTGAGATACAGCCTGGTGACAGACGGACAGACAGACATACGGACGGACAGCGGTGTCTTAGGGCCGGACTAAATCTTTCCGGCATAAGACGGAATAAAAAAAACGCCCCTGGATCCCATGCTGGTAGTATTTTTCAACAGAGAAGATGGTTGGAAAATACCACCAGCATGGGATCCTGTTTTAACGAAATCCCATGCTAGGCCCCGCACTGCAAGACCTCTAGATACAGTTAGCTCTTTTTGCGTAGATAGGAACACAAATTAATATTAACTGAGTGACGGTAGTTTATATTTTTCAAAATATTGTAAAGACGAATAACACCTTAGTCTACCTGTGACCACGAACGCTTTAAAGTGTTCGAAACGTCAGGTTAAATAAAATGTTAATAAATCACGAAATAATCCGTAAAAGTAGTTTCATTTAAATGTATCGTGTTCGCGTAAATAAAAGACAACAGTATCTAAATAACTGTGTTAAATTCTGGTATATTTGAACTAAATCTATTATTTCTTCTAGATTGGAGGGGCGTATAATCAGGTGTGATCGAAACCGAATCTTTGGCGCTGACTTTGACATTCCTGGTAAATACTGGTGATGTTACTTAAACTGCCCCGGCTTTACAGATATTCAGGGACATGAATGCTAATTCTATTCTTCCTAGCTTATGTAAACATGAAATACTACTTATTTTGGAAGGTATGAACCTATATTCAAACATTTTCTTGATATTTATTTAATAGGTACACTTATAAATAAGAAGTATTCACCATCTGATGATTTTTGTTTCACTGATTCAACACCAAGCCTCAAAGTGTAATTCTGTTTGTATAAAGCACATCATCTACTAACTGTCCGCTCCGCTCTACTCTGCTGGTGATATCACACACTCAAAAGGACAATGTAAAGCAAGAACGAAGGAAATTGCTTATATGCCATTGTCAGTGCTACGGGGAGTGGCATTAATGCATGTTGTAACTTGTAAACATGTAACTCTAATACCAGAGGTCAAGCAAGTTCTCCGGATACTGTGAAGTGTGTTTAGAATTAGTGGTGGACAATTGTGAATTGTGAATTTCTGAAGAGTGTTCTAGGGAGCTTTACTTAATGGACTTCTGGGTGAACATACAATAATTGAAATTAAGTGCTATATAGTTCAAAAAAGAGCTTGATAAATGTAGTTACTGTGCCAAATGTTTGAGAGTTGTCATTAAAAAGAAAATTCCTTATTACGCTCAAATACATTATGGTCAGTTATTATTTTGTACTGGTAGAAAATTCTGCAATTTGATTGATGCATAGCATGTTCCTAGTAATGTAAGTAATTTTTATAAATAATCATCAATTAAAGCCTGCTATTTGAAATAAATACATGTTCTTCTAAGGATCATTTAAAAATATAAAAAAAAAGATATAATTAGTCTTTTATTTCATTTTTCAGAATAGATCCCGTAAAAATAATATTTAACTTGCTATTGGAATTTAAGTAACTATTGACAAGATCATTTTAATATGTTTTAATGGTTTTATAAGTCTTTGTTTAACCAATAATCCTTTTGATGTGGACTCTTTTATTTGCAAACTCTTAGTGTTTCATAATAGTGAGAGATTTTCCTTTAAGAAAAGAAGGAACCTATTCTGATTCCTTCTGCAAATATCTTGAATTGTGAATCTATCATCAGCGAGTAGGTATACTGTCTCCGCTTGTCATGTAAACTGACCACATTTCAGTTCGGTTGAGAAAAATCTTATCCTTTTGTGGTGGCTAGGGCAGGGTCTGCTAGTTATAAGGATTCCTTAACTATACATAATAAACCTATGGCAGGTTAGATAATCTTTCGATTTCATCATCAGACCCTAGGTAGTAAAAAAAAATGATATGTTTGTGTGAGCAACGGATTGTATTCGGATTATCCGGCGACGTTTTTTACTCGATTCCGACTGATGCCGAAAACGTTTAGTCCAAGCCTGCGACTGACAGTTTTGACTTTGACTAACTAATCTGTCTATATCACAGATTACAATAAATCTGTATTCCGTGCTCTAAGTATACTCAGAGATTCTGTTTTCTGTGCGTGCAATTTTGTTTGATCATGGATGTCAGTAGTCTGTCCAGTTCCTTGAGTCTGTCATAGTCTGTGATGTATAATAATGGATGGATGTTGTACTTATTAGGTACTTCTTCATCCTTGGATTTGATTGATTCGTGAGAGTGCAGTGATAAATAAATTTTTGTACTTCCCATCCAATTCCATTTTCAGATTTAAGATTTGGATCTAAAAATAAATAAATTCATAACCTCACAAGTCCACATTAATTGCACTCCACGAGTCTCACAACAATGCCTCGAAACTCTTGTTACTGGACGCGCAAGCTAGAACTCGATTTAGTTGAGTTCATCAAGGAACGGGAGTTCGTTTGGAAACCAGTTGGGAATACAAATCATCACATTCAACAGAAATACAAGGCGTTCGCTGAGTTTGCAGCTAAATTGGGCAGAGGGTTCACTGGTAGGTACGTTAAGGTTAGTTTTCCCTTATCATTGTTGCGTTTATGCAAATAGTTTTCGAAAAATGACACACAAGGCGTTCTAAAACGCTCGTTTATAATTATTTTTCTTGATAGTAGCAAATATATTTACTTCTACTAATATCTACTTCTGTATTTTTCTTTACTATTCTTCTTCTCCATTTCAAACACTAAATAGTGCAATTGTTCTTATAAAAAGTGACAGTTTGATTGAAGGTAGAATTAATAACAAAATTTTAACATCTACTTAAAGCTCGCTCTGTAAGGGACCGTTGGGTGAACATCCGCAGCACATTCAACCATAACCTACGGAGAGTAGAGAGGTCTAAAGAAACTGCACAGACTCCGGACCAAGTGTATGTTCCCTGCTGGCCTTTGTGGAAACCACTGCACTTCCTGCGGGAAGTAGCAAGGAGTGATGATCCTAGATATGAGGTATGTTTGGTAAAATTAATTTATTAGATAATTAATATATTTCTTATTAAACTCTTAATATTTAAACACAATGAGGTATATACTTAGAAAGCCGCTGGATGTAGGCTGCTTCCAACTGGTCAATCTGGAAGTCACTGGGGGAGTCCTATGTTCAGCAGTGGACGTCCTGTGGCTGAAATGATGATGATGAAGTATCTACTTAATGCATAAAGACTTTCAACTTTTATGCTAATCATTTGTACCTTTCAGGGGTATCAATCTGGACAGTTAGAATACATAACTGGGTGGGCCAAAGTCAAGCAAGTAGAAGTGAAACAAGAATCTCAATCTGACTTTGATGACAATGGCTTATTGAGAATAAGGCAACGAGCCCAGCGAACTGACAGACCACGCAGAAAAGCCACACACTCAAAAGTGCAAACCAGTGAATGCACAAGAGTAATTGATAATCTTGTCAAAGCTATGAAGCCTTTAGTTAACAGAGAAAAGTGTCAAGAAACATATGCGTTCTTTGGTAAACATGTAGCTGAGAGACTCAATTCTATGAGGGATAATGATGCAACATGCGCTGCACGAGATATTATGATGCTACTTGAAGTTTGGCAAAGTACCAATTTAAAAAATGAAGTTTATATTGGAAACAGTTAATTTACAGCACAAATGGGATTCAGAGCAGGGTTTCTTATAATATGAGGTATGTGATGATACTCACATGGTGGTTTGAGAATTTAAGGACTAAAAGCTGTCACAAGATCTCATATCTTGTCAACAATGGCAGAATTCTTGAATTCAGAATTTGGTATTGGTCTTTGTTGTCTTGTATGTGCCACTTGCAGCAGGTGAAACATGGTCAAGAGTAGCGCATGATAGAGTGAAATGGCGACAGTTGGAGGAGGCCTTTGTCAACAATTGACATACAGACAGAGTCGATGCAGAAGTGCAAATTAGTATTTAAAAAATATGTAAAAAAAAGTGTCTTAATAAAGGCTTATTAATTAATAAAATAATAAATTGTCACACTTAAAAACCTGAAGATTGAAATCTTGCCTCTTTCTGAATTATGTAGGTATTGTTTCACACACACACCTTCCTTACAAATACATTGATGGGGTTAATAATTCTTTTATCCTTAATATAGTGTGCTGTAATATCTAATTAAGATTAATCACAAAAATTAAAGAAGGAACTCCATTTATTTGATAGTTATTGGCATATTTGACGACCTCTGTAGCCGAGAGGCGATTATGCCGGACTTAAAATTACGCCGCCATCTCTGAGGTTTTGAGTTCGATCCCTGGTCAGGTCAATGTAGAAAATTGACAGTTTGTTCGGAGTTTGGTACCGTCGTTGTTTCTGATTTCTATAACACAAGTGCTTTATCTACTAACCTTAGGATCAGAGCAATGTATGTGTTGTCAAATATTTATTTATTTGTTTGTTTTGTAATAAAGTCTGTAAAACACAAACTTGTTTATTAAGAATCTAATTACGTTAAATGCAGTCAGAGGTTAAAGAAAAAGAAAAATTTTTATTTTTCAAGATAAAAACTAATCAAATTTCAAAGCAGGATTTTTATAAGTTTTTTCTTATCTCTATCTTTTGAGCACACTGTAGGGGACTTTCAGCCAGCATTTTATGTCAATAGAAGTGAATTAACACTCGACTCATTGAAATTAGGTAATCTTCGTTTTGAAGCACATCTGTGGTCATTGCACTTAAAAAATAATTTGTTAACCAATTAGCATTTATTGTTCAGCTAAAAATTGGGTTCTGGAACACGTCTACTGCAGCTAATTTTACTGGTCCTTGTTGGCTTTTTTTGTTCAGCTAAAAATTGGTTACTGGAACACGTCTACTGCAGCTTATTTCACTGGTCTTTGTTGGCTCATCGTGAACCAAACAACTTCTTTACTCATCTGTATTTGCTCGTTAGAAAGTACTAAAACATTTTGTACGTCGTATTTGAACTCCCGATATTAATGTCTCCTACAAATAGAATAGATTTTTTTTCCAGAAAGTTGTACATAATTTGGTAAATAGTATCTTAAAGCCTATGTTAGGTTTGTCTAGACACTATATTATGTTCTATAGGCAAAATGAATATAAGCATCCAATTTCATGCATACATGTTCTATTCGGCTGTAAATGAGATATTTTCTTTATAACAAACATCCTGCAGTATGTAGTAAATTCGAATAGATGAAATTTCTGTCGATAAACCATTTCTATGTGTGTGTTTAGCACATTTCCCATTTTTTTATTCAATAGAATTTGTTTATTGACACAAATGAGAGAAAAATACGTTTAAAAAAAAGTATCAACGTGTTAAAGCTTAGCATTTGACTGCTTTAACCTCCTAACGCCCAGAGTTTTAAACGATCACCACGGTTAACCGCCAAAAATCCTACCTATAGTACCTAATGGTTCCGGCCCAGGAATTAAAACATTGAAAAATATGCCTTATGGTCTTTGCATTGCCGCTAGATTTTTTTGGTGTAACAAGGGATGTATTTAGAAGATGATGGGATAGAAAAAGGCGCCAATTTTTACTACCTTTTTTTAGGACCCCTGGTTACAGTATGTAAAAAAGTTTATGTTATTAAAAATGATATTTTCATGATAACATTAACCTAATTGATTCATAATAAAGATTTCTTCTTCATAATTTTATCGTCAGTGAGCACATGTCGGGCAGTTCGAGGTACTCGATTTTTTATGAGCGTGCCTGCTGTGTGCAATCCCCTTTCTTGTAGTGCAGTAACCAGCTTTTCACTCGTAAAATATCTGTCACAGTATATGACGTGGCCAGGGACCAAATCCTCCGTCAACTGCAACACTGCTTTTTCGTCTTAAATCTGTGTTATTATAGCCGGGGTAAGTCTTATCGCCTTCATAAATGTGAAAATTGCAAACCCACGGGATTGAGTTTCCCGGGGCAATACTGTTTTAGACCACAAGTCCCTTGAAATGGGATTATCATCTCGTCAATAGATAGATCTTAAGTTTCCTGTTGCAAACGACAACCTTTTAAAATGGCATCGATCAAAGGACGCACCTTCCACAATTTGTCTTTCTTCTTCGTCTCACTGTTCACATCTTCGTCTAAATCTAGCTTCAATGAGAGAGAGAACATGAAACGGTTTCTCGGCTTGCTATCGGCAATAACTGGAACTCTAAACTTCTTTGACATTGGTCAAAGAAGTGAAGAAAAATTAATAACGCTCATAATCAATGTCATTGCAAATAATGTATTGCACTCGGTAAATTCCAAATTCAGACATTTTCCAGTTCGACTCAGATAGCTGCGGTTGAGTTATTAACTATATTTTCTATTAAATCATCATCTATATACTGTCTAAAGTAGTCCATTTTATCGAACGAACGTTTTTCTACAGGTAAGTATGCTGGTTCTGTAAAAGGTGCAACTTCTGGTTCAAAGCTACATTTAACCCAATCATTTTCATCCACTTGTCCTGAGAAGGAAAAACCGTTCCCTTGACATTTAATTTGCAATCGGGTCATACCTGTATTTTTCGCTCCAAATCATCTTCAGTCTTGGAAATTTTATACACCCAACAATAGCATGTATTCCGAAAAACTTCTTTATATCCAACAAAGAACAAACAGGTTTCATTTGTATACCAGTATTGACATTATAATATTGATTTGTGGTCAAAGCCATCTGTTCCATGAGCTCGACAGTAAAATGACGCTCGAAATATTCGTATGGAGTTTTAATATCTCCTGGATCTCGAACAGCATCCTTTGGAAGAAGTTTGCCATTAAAGGGCTTCTTTTCCCATGCTGCTTGCATACTCAGAGGGATGTTATCGTCACCGCTTTCTTCGCCTTCATCAGAAAAAGAGGAACTTGAATATTCGGGATTGTCTTCTATTAAGTAGGCCAAATGGATTTCGTCGTTGTCATCGCCCTCGTCCCCAGAGTTATTAAGTATCGCTGCGATAGCAGCATCGTTTAAAATCGGAAACATTGTGTGGAAACTGTCAGTGGCGGATTTGCAGTCTTGGCCGCTCTAGGCCCCAAGCCATGTGCCGCCCCTTTCACATACTTAATGAATTAACTTTATTGCAAAAGTTTGACTAAATCGAAATCTGAAATGTAATTAACTATAGTAGGGGAAGCCCGGGCAGCGCGGATAAGTTAAGGAAAAACAAAAAAATAACACAGAAATACTCAACTTAGGAAAAACCTTTGTTTTTCATTTATGGCACATATAATCACATTTACAACTGTAAAATTATAATTAGCAAAATATAATATCTTCATACTTAATTATATATTTTTTTAAATCTCTTCCATTATCCGCTTTACCCGACCCGGTCGGGTAAAGTGGATAAGCTACGTCGGGTAAAGCGGATTAGGCAATTACTCCTGACAGTCATCGCAGAAATAACTGCCAAGTCCACCATATAACGTACAATTTTCATGTGCCCAACGGTGGCACTCTGAGCATTGGATCCAGTCCTCTATGGGTGGATCCACATACTCTTCGGTGCAGACCAGGCATGAGCATTTGTCTTTTACTTTTTTGGTATTTTGTGTTTTTTTCTGATATTCCATTCTCTGAGATTTTTTGCTTCCCTTTACCCTTTTTCTTTGCATCAAAATCTGATATTTTAGTTTTCTTACTCTCAATTTTTTTGTATTTTATAGCTTGTTCGTTTTTAACTGGTGTAGAAGTTAATACCATTGACTTTTGGCATTTACGTTTTTTATAAGTTTTTGCAGCAGCCATAGTTGGTATAGGTCTTACTGCGTATGGTGAAATGGTAACTGTTGCTGAAGATGAATTACCCATCTCTTAGACTGTGAAGGGGTCGATATTTCTTCCCGGGGATGTTCTGTCATAGAAAAAGGACCTGGTGAACAAAAAGATAGCATATTAGTATGGCTGCTATAGCTGGCATCATATTATGTATCAGACTGTAAAACATTACCTTTTTCTACATGTGATGAAGTAATCATTTGAACCTCCATAGGGAAATCTTCTTCTACGGCAGGCTCTCGCATAACTTCACGTGCTATAGGGCAATCTTTGTCTACAGCAAGCTCTGGTGTAACTAAGTGCTATGAGGAGATCTTTTTCTATAGCAGGCTGTGTAACTTCACGTACTTGTGTTGCAAGTAGTGCTAGCAATTCAATATTTATACCTTCAAGTGTTGAAGGAGATGGTGTTCGACTGGTTTTTACTTGCCCCGGACGTGAGGAAGCATTTGTTTCAGAATCTAAAGGTCGATCCGTCATGGTCGACGGCAAATAATCTTCATCACCAAATACATGAGGGTTGTACGGCCAAATTCCGGGTTTCCGAAAGCCCTGAATGGCATTGTGCACAGAAGCACTCTTTATGTAAGCTCCACTAAATATTCGTGCAATATCATATTGGTTTATTATTCTGCCTGGGTGGCTCTTTTGGAATATATTTAATTCCTGCTCAAAATATTTCTTGAGTGGGCCATAAACGGCGACATCCAGAGGCTGCATGCGGTCGGTTGTATGAGGCGCAAATGAGACAAACACGACATGGTTTTTTGTTGCATATTCCAAAGCACCCGGCTTTATTTATGCGATTCATGGTTATCAAGAAGTAATAATACTTTCCTGTCTTCAGTAGGCCGGGTTTTTTCCACTACTAAATATTTAAGCCAGTTTAAAAATACTGGTCCATTTATCCATCCATTATCACTTACTGTAGCTTGGGAACCAGGTGGTGAACCATCTAACAGTCGTTCCTGCATTCTTTTCCGAGCAAAAATGAAAAATGGTGGGATAAAAGTACCAGCAGCGTTGCAACAACATACGACTGTTGTTAATTGCCCTCTTTCAGCACTTCCTATGACGCCAACTTGTTTCTTCCCCTTGATACTTAACACTTTTGGTGGCTTAGAAGTTGTCGTTCTCACACCTGTTTCGTCCATGTTGTAAATCGTGGTTGGATCAAAATTATGTTTTTGGACTTGACTCCAATAATTTTCATAGAATAATTCAACTTGGGGTCTATTAAATCCTCGCGTTCTCGCTAAAGAAGTGGGCTCTGGCGAACGTAGTACAATCTCAGGATGCCTTGCTTTAAAGCCAGCAAACCAATCATCACCTGATCTTCCATTCTTGAATCGATGGCTAATGTTATTTTTTTCCGCATAGACATAGACTAATTCTAAAAAGTCATTACGAGTTAAACCAAAGAACAAGCTTTCCAACTTTTCTAACTATTCACATAGCTCTTGTTCTTGATCACGAGTGAATATTGGAGTAAATCTACCTAACTTTATTATCATTCTACCAGATTTCAGATGTATGTACAAGGTACCATAAGGTATACCATATTTTTTTGCTGTTGTATTGATAGATTTTTTATCTTCTCTTACTTCCTGTATGGCCTTTTTTAAAGAACTTTCTGACCATGAAGCTTGATTTGTTTTACGTTTATACTTAAACACCATTCTGAAAAGAAAAGAAAAAAAGAATACAAAGGGTAAAGCGGTAAAGGGTAATTTGCTAAAGATTTATTTGGAAAATGAAACATCGGCGATATGTTTTTTGGGAAGTGAATTTTGGCGGAAAATAATTTGTCCAAATGAAAGGATACACACGGGTCATCAACGTGCTCTGTTCTTATACTGGGGGCAGTATAAGAACAGAGCACTTTGATGACCCGATCAGATTTCAGTTAAGGAGATAAAGAGAAGAAGGAAACAATTTGGCGATAAGACTGATTGAGTGAATGAATATTATTTTTTAGTGTTGGGAACCAAACAATATTCTTCGAGATAGTAATTCGTATTTTAGCACACATCAAAAAACTAGTAAAGTACCGACAGAAAACAATAGCAGCTGCACAATTTGGGCTTTTCGATTGATGTGTTTAACTTGTCTAGTGTGGTTAAGATTTTTATGTTTAAATCATTTGAGAAGACTCCGGCCCCGGTGCCATATGCCGTTTTTGAGCCGTCTGAGTATATCCTCACTTCATTGATGCCAGAGTTATCTTTTGATTCTTCTGTGAGTTGGATATTGTATCTTCGATCAAAGATGTGTTGACAAGGAGTCCTGTCCATGGGCGCATCAAGGAGTGGTAGTTCCTTGAGAAACCCTTGCAGGACTTTTGAAGGCGGCTGATTGTGCTTCCTCCTGTATGATAAGATCAAGAGGTCTCAGGTTTAGGAGAAACTCGAGCGCGGCTGATGGGGTGGTTCTCATGCACCCAGTAGTTGCAACGCTTGCTAGGCTCTGTAAACTCTGGAGTTTTGTTTTCACTGTGGTCAGTTGTGTTCTGGGCCACCATACGACTGATCCATAAGTTAGAGAAGGTCTTATAACTTAATCATTACACTCTAACGGGATTTCATGCAACTACATACCTAAAACGATTTGTTTTTTGTCCCGACGTTTCGGCTCGATTACACGAGCCGTGGTCGCGGGTTGACTGGCGTTGCGCAGCGTCGTCTCGAACGAGTTGAAGAATTTTCTCGATGTACCGACATTTCTTCAACATTTTCGTCACTTGTACAGTCAGTCCGGCAAAATACACTAACAGTATCGGGAATTGTTTGAGACGGCCTAACTCGCGATTTGCACTTTGAAATCACGGTAAATCCATCTTCTCGATTGAAATTTTTATGCTTCTTAATTTCAATGGCTTCACGTATTAACCTTGAGTGGTAATGACGATCAGTGGAGAGGATTTTTGGTGCATTAGTTCCATCCAATGATTCACGTTCGTGTTTTTTAAGTGCTCAGCTATCGCGGATTTGCACGTCTGTCGATTCTTCACAGCTGCGATGTGTTCTTTGACCCTTTCCGCGATTGAACGCTTCGTTTGGCCTATGAGTCAATTGCATAAAAAATGTACGTCATACAAAAGAAATATACAAAGGAATTATTTTTTTTGTCATACAAAGGAAATCATAAAGTAGGGTTCATATTGACATTATTATAGTACCATTTTGTTTAGCAACGTTTTAATTATTTTGTAAATGCGTTGCTTCTGAGTTTTTTCTCCCGTTTTTCTTGTTACTTAAAAGATGTCCATAACGGGTGGTAGGTAAAAAAATGTTGGCCATTATGCATTTTTTTTTATCAATGTGAATAAAAAAAATTGACTTTGACTTTCAAAGTATCCATTTATATATTTTATAAATACAAAATGTAATAAAAATAAACAATTAAAAGTAAAACAGATTTAACTTCTTTATTAAAATAATCATTATTATAAAAAAATCACACAAAACTAGAGTGTTAGTCTCCAAACTTAATAAAAATAGGACAATTACAGCTAAGGCAATTAAGACTTTGTAAATTTAAACAAAAATGGAGTTCAGTTTCCAAACAATAATACTACACCTAAAAACGCTCTTCCGAAATAAAACAAAATTGAACACTATCTCCAAATTAAACAAATGAAAATCAAAGCTATAAAAGTAATTAAACGTCAGTTTAAATATTTTATTAACAATTGTTTGGCCTAAACATATACAATGGCACATAATACGTTATAATACACTACAACAACGGTTCTATAACTCTATAACGGTTTGGAGTTAATCTTCAAACCAAAATTTAATCATAATAATAATAATAATAGACATATAAAAGACATTTGAGTCTTTGTGAATTAAAACAAAAATGCAGTTTAGTTTCCAAACAATAAAAATAAACACAACAAAATTGAACTTTGTCTCCAAATTAAACGAATGAAAATCAAGGCCATAAAATTAACTAAATGTCAGTTTAGACATATAGGTAATAATAATTTGGAATTTGTATCAAAGGAGTTTCAGCTAACGTATCATGGTGATGTGCATTACAATCTCATTTAACTTAACTTAGCTTCTAACTAAATACAAGACCTTCCATAATTTGTTTTAGCAATTAGAAGTAAACATGATCACCATGATTTGTTAACTGAAACTCATTTGACAGAAATTCCAAATTTATAATTTTTACGATACACATAGCTGGAACTACGTCTTTATCGATTTTTTTTGGAATAATGAATTTCAGCTGAGGGTTTTTTACAGTCTTTAAAAATCGTACTTTATAATGAATTTCATCAATTTTTATTTCCACATCTTCTATGAAACCTACATAATATACCCACTTTTTTTTTCATAATATCTGACCAAGACGCTATCGTTAATACTATATGTCATGTCAATTGATTTTCCTTGTTCTTTAATTTGTTTATCTTTAATTTCTTTATTACTCTTATTAAAATTTATTCTTTGGTTATTATTTTTACATTCATTATTTTTAATTTCAGTTCTAGTATTCTGTACTTTATTCTCCTTTTGTTCCATCATCTCCTCTACAGTGTCAACTTTATTTAAACCAGATTCTCGTAGTTTCAGGTTGAGTTTTCTAATTGTTTCCTTTTCATTTTTAATGATATTTTTGTTATTATTGCCTGACGTTGACGGGGTAGGATTATCGTATATATCAATATTTTTATCTATCTGTTTGAGTGTGAAGGGACCGTAGTTATTCAAATCAAAAAATCTCTTGTTTTCTAGCGTATCTCTTATATCTGACAATATTGTTACTTTTCTGTTGACGCATTTAACTATTTTTTCTGTTTCTTCATTAATAATTTCACTATCTTCGAACTCAGATTCCAATCGAGTATCATCTTTCCAGCTACTGTCATCTGACTCGGCATAACTGATCTCACATTCGTCGACACTGGTGTCACTAGATCCTTCAAAACGCCGTCTTTTGATGGCCTTCGGGGTCTTTCCCACACTTTTTCTTTTTTTTTCATTTGTCGGTTGTTTCTGTTTTAAATTATGATTTTTTATGTCAAAGCAGGCACAATATCCAGAATTCATTCCACAAAAGCAACTTAATTTTCTATATTTTATTGTATCTGTTTTTGGCATAGCAATCACTTGGTGAATAGTTATAGTATTTGGAACAGGGATGAGATCTTTTACCGTCGAGTCTAAATCGTTTACGACAGCATCTACATCTTCATTCGATACAAACAAAAACTTAATTTTTGAGGAATCGCTCTTTATAAGTACGTTGTATGCTGCCTCCGCGTCGGGAATGTCTTGTCCGTGAGAAACATACCTGTCCAAGTTTCTTTTTGTAGCTCCTCCTATTCCATCTGCCGCACCCTTTCCGTGACTGGCCTCGAAAAATGACCATGTTGCCCTTTCGAATCCATACAGGGTTATCATTTTATTTAGCATGTAAAAGTTTTTTTTTTGCCGGTTGTTAGTTGTTGGGCCATCGGAATAGAAATGCATAGTAGTTACTTTCGGATATTTCTCTTTGATAAGTTGTAATATTGGAGTCAGATGGGCCCATATTGCTCCAGGACTATGATTGGTGTTTGGAGATATGGTACAGAAAGATGTTGTTTGCAGTTTATCCTGAAATTTGGCATAAAAAACACCTGTGTGCAAGGATATCTGCTGTTTTGATGCTCCAAAATGTAAGGCTTGGACTTCTTCCGCTAATTTACAAGCATAATTTTCGGAAAAATCACAATGCAGGAGAATTTCTTGTTCAGTTAAATTATCCTTACAATACTTGTACATCCTATATTGATGAGTCATATTAAAATGGTGTTTCTTAAACAAAAGCATTTGATCATTAAATGTTTGCAGTAGTGTTTTTAGTGTTTGTGTTACTTCCTCTTTCACTGTCCTTTTAGTAATCTTGTTACCATATTCGTGTTTTTTTGTAATCCATCTCTTCCAAGTTACCATGTCTTTAAGGTTTCGTTGCGATAAATCACAGCTAACCCTTTTTTTAGAACAGACGTTACACTCACCATACATACATTCGGGATTGTTAACATTGCATGCGATAGTTGAAACCAACTGTGCTAAATGATCAGTATTTATTACACCTAGCTGTTTCAGTTTTTTTGCCATGAAATCTAAATTGGCGTGCTTAACACAGGCAACAAGTATTTCGATCGCTTAATTTTGGGCTTAGAATATAAAAAGGTTTGTATCGAGTAAACATGGCGTAAGATAATTTTCCTCCTTCGCTTTTATATTTAGTATGTAAATTTTTCATGGTGTCTAATAAGTATCGAACCTGTTCCCTTTTTTTATGTAAAGTTCTATATTCTTGTTTACCGGCCGAAGCACGGCTATTGTCGTCTCTACTTAAAAAATCATTAAGTTCTTTTAAGCGACGTATTTTTCTGTCTTTCAGTAGTTTCCGGCTCCTTATTCTACCTTTTAGCCCTAAAATAGAACTCAATTTAGTTTTCATTTTATATTTCGATACAACGTCGTTATTTACAATTTTTTTTAATGTTTCTTTTTCAGAATTCTTTGTTGTTTGGGAGTACTGCTTACTTATTGAATCTTTCATCAATATATTTTCAAATAGTATTTTTTTTACTATATTTTTTTCTGGAGTTGCAATTTGTGTTAAATTTTCCTGTATGAAATTTTCGGTTTTAGAATAAGGAGTTTGTATGTTCTCTTGGATTATATTTACATTCGCAGTCTCTGTTTTTGAAGTTGGCTTTTGTAATTTTTTCACTATTTCTTTTAAGTGTTTTACTTGCTTTTTATACCTGTAGATGCATTTCTTGACTTTTTAATTTTTTTAGTAAAAGATCTATAGTAGACTTTAAGTTTGAATTTTCTTTAGATAATTGATAACGAAATTTACGTTTTTCTTTTTCTTCAGTATTTTTTTGTGATTCTGTATTTTCTTTATAATTTTTTTCTTTTTTCTGTTTCCTCCATTTTTGTCGTTGCAGATTTCGTTCACTTTCACTAAGGTCATTTGCTTTTCTGTATTTTCTTTTTGTCTGTTCTAAATTCCTTTTTTTTATTTCTTCCAATTTGTCAGGATTGCTGTCTCTTAGCTTTTGAAGATATCTTCTCTGTCTTTCAGCTCCGGTAAGAGGCATAGTCTAAAAAAATATTAAATAACAAAAACTTAGTTGCCAAAAAACAGTGGAAATCATGATCGGGAATTTCGGGACCCTTTATTTATTGGGAAGGAAAGAGATTGAGAAAATCTTGTGTTTCTTTTTTCTGTTTTTCTTTGGAGTTGAGTTTTTTATAGTAAATCTTCGATAGTTAACATATTTTATACTCTCATCATATAGTTTATTAGTACTCCCACCAATATGACTGAACTTATACACCTTTAAATTTTAATTAGTACAAAGATTAAGAGGATGATAGTGTCCATCAATACGATAAATTTTTACAATGGGGCCAACCACGGAATCGCGAAAAAAAACAGCTGTTCCATACAAAAGTACAACATCAACTCGACTGTATGGAACAGCTGATATTTTATTCGCGTTTCCGTGGATGGCCTAGAAAAAATTGTTCGTATTGACGGACTCTATCATAGAAAAATTTAAAATGAAATCCTTAGAAATACATCATCAAGTTTTCATATTTGACAAGCAAATATCTTATGTGTATAGACCCTTACGTCATTTCCTTTGTATAACGTTATACAATGTCATACAGAGGAAACAAATTTTGTTGTGACAAAAACAATTTTGAAAAATTAGGTTATAAATTTGTTAATTTATCACAGTTCTGATAATCTCACTGTTTTACACATTGATTAATCTATTAAATAAAGAGGGATGTTAAGCAAAAACTATTAACTTACTTGAATTATAACGTCATACAACTAGCACTTTTTTCCCAACAAAATTCACTTTGAGCCGGCAATCAAAACATCACTGGAAAATTAAGATGGCTGACGTTTGATTTTGTTAGGTTGGCAGTAGTAAAAGTGTTGCCACACGTAAAAAAAATACGGATGCGTTCTCCGAGGTTTAGAAACATCTAAATCTTAGTCATACAAAGGATGTTATACAGAAGAAGAAAACTTGAGACAAGTTTTCTTTACGAGATTTTGTCTAAAAATTAATGACTTACGATGGCAAAAAGTATACTAGCGCGAAAAACATTGATTACTTAAGATAATTCATGTGAAAAATTAGCTACTTTTAAACAACTTCACAAGTAAATATATTTTTTTTACAATTTCAATGGGGTAGGACACGGATCTTTTCTATGACAAAAAAAATCATAATTTTCGAATTTTTTTTTTTCTATCATGAATTATCAACCCTAGACAAAAATACAAGTTTTTTTCAATTGAAAATAAATATTATTTATCAATTAAAAAAAGATTATCATGTTATTAATTGTTTTCTTTTTTTTACATCCACTTTACCATGATGGACAAATATTTTTTTCCCAATGTACAATTTTTATGCAATTGACTCCTATATAAGCACTTCCACAGCTGCAGTCAATCTTATAAACACCCGGCGTTTGCAAAGGTACTACATCTTTTGGTGAACGCATCTCCTTCGTGACTTTCGATAACGGAGTATATACAGTCTTAATGGAGTATTTCTTTAGTACTGACCCAACTTTATCCGTTATCCCTTTCACGTAGGGTAGAAAGGCAGGTTTTCTGTTCACCTCCGATGGTTATTCCCTCTTATTCCTCTTCTGCATATGTGTCTTCTTCACATTGTAGCCATTCCTTCTGAGTACCTCCTGAACATGATCAAGTTCCACCTTAACATGCTCAGGGTCTGACAAGTTGTGGGCTCTGTTAACTAACGAGGAAACTACAGATTGAAGATGATTAGGATGATGATGAGAAGAGGCGTGCAAATATCTGTCTGGGTGAGTTGGCTTTCTGTACACAGAGTGTGCCAAGGTACCATTTGGCCTCACTGTCACCAGCACGTCAAGGAAAGCCATCCTACGGTCCTTTTCTATTTCACACGTGAACATGATTTTAGGGTGTATGAAGTTAAGAGTGCCCTACTGAATGCGAGTCGGGCAATTACCTGACTTAAGTATTGCCATACTAGACTGTGCATGATGTATCTATTTTAAAACATCTTTGCTTAGTAATTGCTTTTTATCTGATAAATCAACCTCGTTTTTTAATAAAATATTCTTGCAATCTAAGCAATCAAATTTATCAACACATGATGTATGTACCCAAACACCCAGCAAAATACACCACGTTTCTATTGTAACTGAATCGGCAAGATAAGACAATCTTATCAATTCAGAATTAGTGCTTTATCCTTCTAAAGATGCGTTTACAATGGGTCTGAAACTTGGAAGTTCTTTTTCTAATGTACCCCTAACTCTGTCATCTGTATCGTTTTGTATTGTTATAGATGATGATATTGTTGGTTTAGAGTCCATACGTTCTGTATTTTGCTGAGCAGATAAAAACAATTCTTGATCTGACATACAATTCGTTTTATCAAATTTCATTAAATTATTTAATTTTGATCGAAAAAATGATCTTAGTGATTTTGATGTGGGATTCCTGTTACATCCTTCTTTCTGTCGGTAAATACCAAATAAGTTTTCAATCACATCTTGATTCAATCTATATGAAATTTGATGCCAGTGCCTTCTGTAAATGTTAATGTGAACTGGCGTTAGTTTTTTTAAACATTTACTTTTATTTTCTTTATCAACATTATATGCATGAATTATATCATTAAATGAAATTCGACTACCATTCAAATCAAAATCATTGTTATGTAAATTATTCTTGATGATTTTGTTTAAATGAGGTGTATCAAAAATAGCAACAATCTTATGTCCATTGATGAAAAAAAAGGTGAATCAACACTTGCTTCTAAATTTTTAATCAGCGTCACATTTTTAGTGGCTTGATTACATATTGTCACCTTTGGTAACAAGCCACTTTCAAATAATTTATTAATTACAGATTTAAGTATAATTTCTTATTTATTTGAATCAACTGTTTTCGAAGATAAAAATAAGCCACTGGAATCTTCCAGATTGAATAGATGCCCCTGGCAATAAATACTAAAGCATATTTTGCTTTATTTGCATTCCGATCCCCACCAGCAAAATCTTCAAAACCCTCAATCAAATCATATTAACTTGTATATTCTAAATCAACCATCATACTCATTTCATCAAAGCATACAGTACAAGCCCTTAAAAGGTTTATCGGAAAATTTGTTTTTAATATAATCAAATATTTCTTTGGAGCCAACGTTGTATGTGTACTTCTGTGTATGCACTTTTTTCCCAGGGTCATCAGCCATATTCGTTTCATCATAGTTGAAAATGTTGCGTGGTGGAACATCTTTTAGTACAAATTCAAGATTATCGAAATATCTGTTCTTTGACTCTCTGCCTACCGTTGCTCTTGATATTTTAATGTTAGTCGATACCCTTTGACCATAAGCGTTTTTGTGACGCTTTAAAAGACTTATAGCCATAAGCGTTTTTGTGACGCTTTAAAAGACTAAAAGCCCACTCGTCACCAGGTAAATTGTTCGAAAAGCGTTCTAATACCTTTCCTCGCTTGTCCAAATAAGCTTTGGCAAAAAAACGGAGATCTAGCAATGTCAAGGGAAAACCCCAATCAGCACACGTGGCGGCGCACAGTGTGATATTTTCGTAATCTAGCTAGACAAAATTATTTTTTGTGTTAAATAGGCAGTAATATAGTATGTATTGAAATTAAAAGGCATTTCAAATATTTAAGATGTATATATAATGTAAAAATATGAACAAAAAACTGAGAAAATAAAAAAGAACTGATTAATGACAAGACAATGACGAAATTACACCTTACTCAGAATCTGTGCCGTCAGATTCGATATCAGAACTATAATTTTCAATGTCTTCACGTTCTAGAATCTCTAAAATCTCACAAACCTGAGGTAATAATTTGCAACGTAAAGTTTTTGGAGGACCACGTATGCTTGCTATAAATGGATCTGAAGAGATAAGCAACCTGTTCATTAAATCTACATTTGTGTCTATTCTTGATGTCTTTCTCGAAAAAAAATCTCTGAATTTTCTATTATGTTTATTTCTTGCCTCTAGGGCGCACACTTGCGCGCTCTCTTAAAGGAAGTACCTCTTTTAGGTAAAGACAGATAAAGCTCTTTCACAATTGCTGCAGTCCCTTTTTTCCGATTTGCGAAGCTGAACTTCGGTTGCCACTGATAATTCTTCCTGTCTCGCTGCATCAAGTAAAAAAAGTAAATGTTGAATACGCCTTTGTTTTCGTTTTAAAACAAGAACTTTCAAAGCTTTTTAGTGGTCTACCAGGCCCCCTACTTGTTTCAGGTTGTGAGTCAACTTGAGAATCTGTCGTGACAAAATCAGAAAATGAGATTTCGTCTTGCAACTACGAAGAATTGGCCTTCAGAAAACGATCTCGATGTCAAGTAACTTTCAAGCTTTTTTTCTTGTCTTCAGAAAGTAACGAATGACCTAATTCTACTAATATAAATTGTAAAATAGCATCCAATCTTAATTCCTTATCATTTGAAAACCAAACGTCGAATAACTTTTGACGCGAAATTTGTGGAGCCATACCACAAATTACGTATAGCGGCGGCGCGCTAGACAGATAGGCCACTCGGAACTAAGCGTCAAAATCGTTACGCACAAATTGACAATTGCGTTTATATGCAATCTCGGACGATCCGGGGCAGTACTACAGCGGACTGTCACTCACGCACGACAGTTTACTACGCATTGATCATTGTTACGTGCAAAAAATGGATATAAGCGTTTTTATTAGGTACTGCTGCAGTGTGTTTGGATGTTTAAATACAACACAAAATTGTAATTACACGTTCTTTAAATTTCTAAAATAATATAAAAAGGTATATAAAACTAGGTCTAGGTTTTCTCTTGTAAGTAAATTAAAGTAAGTAAGTAGTAAAGGTAAAGATAAGTTTTTATAGCGATCAATCATTCATTTCATTACATTACACATTCAGCAGGAATGAGCTTTTAAATTTTACTTAAATCGTCATTGGTTTAATACCAGTGTTTTAGGTAAGCGTTGAATAAAAGATTATAAACATATTAAATTATTTATTGATTTTTTTTACATTGTCGTTGCTAGGATAAATACGCCACCTAGAAATGTCTGTATATGTCAGAACAGTACCTAAGTAATGTAGTTAGTACGTATAATTTCTAACAACGCGTAGCTGCCGCCGCTGTTAAAAACGACAGTAATTGAAGAAGCCAAGTTGAGGAGAGTAATTATTGCTCTGTCTTCCCATTTAGGCCTGGACGTATGATAAGATGAATGAATAAACTAACCGTTGTATCGGTGTAATAAGGCACACTTATTTTTTTCAAAAATCAGAATAGCAACCCTAGGCAGTCAGCCCAATTTGGGCAGTTGTTTTCGAGAACGGCGGGAGTGGACCTTCTGTATTTTTTCTATTTTGTGGCCATACTGAAAGTAATGAAAACTTGTATGAGAGTTGCAAGAATTCGCACGGAAATAAATGTTAATCATATAGCCCACTTGTCAATCTTTATAAAAACATAGGTATTTGTTGATGTTGAGAGGATTTCTAACTCCGTTATTCGGAAAATTCCGCCGCTGGAGTAAGCATCCTGGCCAACTTTCACTACGTGTCTCTCCGTCCTACCGTCGATGTTATATTCTAAGACTATCTCACGATCGCCTTGGTTACTCGGGCTGTCAAATATATTACACACTTCTTTGCCAATAAAGCAGAGTTTTTCATATAGTGCACCAGTTCCCTCGCATAAAGCGCATTGTAAAGGCGACCACACGCACGAGTGATACATCTGCATGGCAGTGCATCTTGCATACGATAAGTCGCCACACTCCCCGTCACATTTGTTGTTACAATTAGGCGCAGTGTTCGCGCAGTCCCAACTCCGGCACAAAGATGACATAGAAATGACGGTTGGTGTACTGTAAACATAGTCGTACTCGCGACGCTGTCTTATTTCAATCAGTGATAATGACACATTGCCCATAAGCAGTGTGTCACCCGCATGCATGTTCAACGAAGTCTCATAAGTAACTTTATTCAGTCCTTTAACGCCATTTACCGTAAACGTCATTCCGTCTATAGCCTCCACTGTGTAAAGCCATCCCAGCATCACAATCCATAAAGCGGCACTCACAGTCCTACTCGTGGTCATGGCACCGAAACAGCCGACAAGCACTACTAGCGCGGCATAGTTTCGCAACTGCATGCTAGCGCTGATAAGCGCATCTTCGAGTACGAACAACAATCCTAAAAGTGCGGCCGTTAATACTTCTATTCCAACCACCCAAGATTGGTAGATTGTCTCCACAATGATTGTCAGCACGATAGCACAAACAACCACCATGTAATGCAACCTATTACTATTTCTGTCTGGTAGATCGTCTTTGCTAGTTATGTTACACATGATAAAAATGGGCCTATACTTGCTTGTAGGCTTTAGATGATAGGGCCTGTCTTTATCGGCGTAGTCGCACATGTCTCTAACTAATTTATTCTTAAAAAGTAATTTTTCATTGTCTAAATACATGTGACCATCGCCAATTCGTACTAGCGTAACATTAGTCATTTCAATAGCTCTTCCCACAACCAGTGACAGTGTGCAAGCGTCACGCATATCGGATTGCTTACAGTTAAGTCGTTCCTTCCTTGTCATTATTCCATTAGATGTGCTTACGTTTAGCAAACAATACGTTGACTCGTCCGGTTTATATGCTTTTGTTGAGTTAAACTTTACTTCGATGTTGCATAACTTCATAACTCCGTTTGTGCAACTGCAGTTTTTAACCACACTCTGTTTCAACTCTAGATCAACAAATCCATACCTAATCTTAAGCACTGTTGCTGACTCGCTAGCGCGCAATGTCGGTGTGTCAATGTCCATACCTTCGTCGTCTTGACGCTTTAGTCTCAGCAAGGGTGGCGTCTTCATCGCTGCTACGCCATAATCCATATGCACCTCAGTTTCAAACGAACGCTTATGTAACATAGCGTTAACAGCGTCCATAATTAACTGTGACATCTCTTCTTCCATCTTTTCTGTTTGTGTTTCAAGTTTCCTCACCTGTTGTTTCAATCTGCTTATCTCTGCGACATAGCCTTGAGTTACTGCCGACTGTTTAACTACAAAGTCATCCAGCCTGAATGTCTTTTCAATAGCCTGGTTCAGCATATCCCTTAGTGTATCAATGTCGCTCTTCACTTCCCGCCTCACATTTGTCAACTCTTGCTTGTGGTGCTCTACTGCCGTCTTGATCTCGGCTGTCTCGCTGTCCATATTAGACAAATGTTCTTGGAATTTAACTTGCTGTTCTTCCCGCATGTTGTGCATATTGTCAGCCAATGTCGATATTCGCGCTTCATGCTGGCGCACCCGTTTTAGTGAACCTTCCTTTGCGATAATGTTGACAATGTCAACAATCTCCCAAAGCAACGTTCCCTCAATTGCTGGGGCAAGTCTGCCTACGGCTGACGCGACATTGACGCGTCCGGTTGTTGAATTCACGAAGATAATGTTTGACCATTCGATACCCAGTCCGTTACTTCCAATTATGAGGTGTTCCTTTCTATCTGTACGCGGGCACTTCAAGCACCTGGTAGGCGCAGTTTTCGATGGGTCAAGCCAATAGCAGTTGTCACTCGATGCGTCCTTGTAGCATTTGTTGCTAGTTACCTCAAGCGCGGAAACTGCATTAAAGAGGCTGACGTATAACATAGTTAATACAACTATAGATACTGTGCTCAATGCTATCTTTTTTGGTTTGGGTGACTTCTTGTTTATCTCAGCCAGTTTCTTCGGAGGTGGTGGTCCGTGGACCACACTTACGTCGTTAATTGGTGATGCGCCTGGTACCCTCACCAGGTCGCCGTCTTTTTCGAGGTATGTGTACGCCTTGGTTCTATAAATTATCTTATTGCCAGTTGCCCCGGTGTTGTCAACACGCTTCTTCGGCTTCTTGGGCCGCTGTGCCTTGGGCGCGACACCTGATGTACTCATACTTGCTTTTGTGACCTTTTGCTCGAAGTTACAATTTATGCCCCCCCCCTTGGGTACACCGAGCCTTCAAACCCTGCTTCACAGAGAAAATATCGCTACGCGGTCAGCGCAATTGTGCGAATCGTGGTTCAAGCGACTAACGCAATACTCACAACAACTTCTAGTATAAGGGGGATAGAAGTTTATTTATTTATTTATTTATTTTATTATTATTATTATTATTTTTTTAATTATTTTTTATTGTTTGAGGCCCTCGCAGAATATCAGTGTCGTGGCAGCCTTAAGTTGCCACGGCGAATACTGAGCGAGGGTCCTTTTTGGCACGTTTATTTATTTTTATTTATAATATTATTATTAGTTCTGTGTCAATCTATGTTATGTTCTTTTTCATTTTTGTGTCAATTTTGAGTGCCAAATAAATAATATTCTATTCTATTCTTCTATTCTAATTTTCTCTATAGCCTCTTCCAAAGTTTCATCAGTATAATTTATATAATTGCGCGTTCCTGGAGTTTTTTTTATAATTGCGAACCATGTTGACCCTACAAAGAAAATTAAGAATTGGTTACATTGATAAATGGTACATTTCTCTAATAGTAGATCTTCGTTATTCACTGGGGTGAAATTGTTATCTATCAAAGTCGCCTCATGCACGCTATCAAAGTGGCCCCTGTTTGCAAAAGCAGTCATAGAAAACAAAATGGCCGCTGTACCCGGATAGGAAAAAATCACTTTTGATCATGGCGCTTGCAACAGTGCCGAAATATCGGGAACTCAAAAATAAGGTAAGGTACAGTGGGTGATTAACGCCCACCTAACATTAATTTCAAATAGTTCTGGTATTTAAATGAATAAGAAAACAAACAACTTTCTAAACAAATGATGTTTATTTATGCTTACAAAAAATGACACATTACATTGAGTTTTACTCGTAATACTCATTGTTATACAGGTTTTATAAAAAACTGTAGTTTGGGCGTTATTAAAAGTTATGCGTTTATTGACCCTGTGTGCTGGTTGTTGACTGTAATTCGGCAACCCTTCGCATCCATGTTGTATAGTCTTTTAGGATGTTGAAGAATGTCTAACTGATCGTATAACTTTCTTACATTCAGAAAATGTTCCTGAACAATTGGTGTGTTAAGCTTTTGAGCGCGAAGCTGGATTTATTATTTGCGGCTTACGTTTACTGATCGATGGGTTTCGCTTCAAAAACTGTCTGAACCAATCTGCACCCGCAATCATTTTTGTAGAATTAAAAGTATGTTTTATGTCAAATCTCTCACAAAACAGAAAGGCTTGTTTTTTGATAAATTTTGGTGTGAGAGGTATTCCAATTTTTGCGAACCTCTTGATTCTGCCACACAAATCATTTTCCTGAGCCTCTTGTTAAAACTGATTTTCGTCCCATACGTTTCACATCTTGACCGGTTTTTATATGGTCCCTCAATGTTATTCGCGGAATGTTATACTTGAGAGATATGGCTCGCTGACTCAATTTTCCTTTTCTAACAGCTCTCAAAGCGACTCTCAAATCATCTTCTGACCAGGATTCTCCTCTTTTTTTACGAGGCGACATCTTGATACGTATAAATAAAATAACATAATAAGATCATTACATTTTTCAATATATATGAATATAATTTTTATAAAAAATATTTTAAAGCATAAACAATTATATGAAAAACAACAATTGGGGTTCATATTGCTCGCGTCTATAATAAAATTAAAGTTATTTTATTAGTTAGTATAACTTTAAAAAAAACAAAATATATGTGACCCACTACTAAATTTACTTAACAGCTGTTTAACAAACGTATGTTAAGTATTACGTATTAAGTATTAGTAGTTTCTGAAATTATGAATGCTCTACCTATGTCTATGGTTATAGCGCCCATGTAGTCTAATAGCGCCCAACCGTTATTTTACCATGCGTTATAAATGACATGTTTTTGGAAAAAAAGATAGAAATCGACACCAAATATTCAAGCAATAGTAAACTAACTTTATCTTGAAGCAATTAAATCTTAAAAGTTAACTCAAAACGCATAAAAATACATAAAAGACTTACGATTTCGTTACGACACTTTTTATAACAGCGTGGTACGTGTCCGATCCTGCCGGAGCTCGGCGTCGCACTGACGCGCGTAGTGGCGTGAGCGCGTCGCCGCTCGCCTTGCGATTTCTTATTGGTTCATTCTATGTGTGCGTGGAGTATTAACTGAATAATTCTATATTTAGTATGTTTTCTGCTACCTGGGCGTAGATGGACACCGGGCGTTAATCACCCACTGTACCTTACATGGTAGCAATCTCGTATCAAACTATTCTAATGTTAGTGACCATGAAAGTTTAAAATATAAAGAGCACTCAACATTTACTATTTACATTTAAGAGAGACTCGGCTGTAGTTGAACCCTTGTCAAATTTGGAAGACATTTTATATAGGCCTCGTTGTAAAAAGTACCAAATGGCTTATGAGTCACTTCCATATTCCGTATTTAATTCCCAAATAGCCTTACAACATGTTTCAACAGCTTGCAAAATGTTGTTTCTTTGGTATATGACCAATGGATTTAAATGAATGGAGTTAAAAACATTCACGCAAAGTGCAGACAGGCAAGACTAAGCAAAAAATACTGCAAACAAAAGTAAAAGAAGTTTATTCTGGTGTTACAAAAAGGGTATATTAGGCCGAAAACTATGTTATCAGACCATCATTCTAAAGCTTTTACGATCTCATTTTCGAAAACGAGAAAAAAACATTTCATACAAATATCACAGCTGATTTGGAAGTCTTATATTGAAACTTGAATTTTTAAGCCTAAATATTAAATATACCTTTTTTGTAACACGTTGTATAAAAGAGAGAGCCCTAATATAGAACGAAGCTGAATGTTAGTGATGTGCCGGGTCGATTATTATGATAATTGATTAATCGATTACGCTAAAAATAGTAATCGATCATTAATCGATTAATAATCGATTATTTATTTAACTCAAAAGTATGTATTACAGAATAAATCTAATGTTATTCTCATTTGTCACGTGTGAATATAAAAAAACACAAGTACTTTGAGATTTATTTAATAGACATTACAATTTGCTTCAATTAAAAAAAAGATAATTGAATAATTAATCAAGACATATCAAACAATGCTTATTTATTGATTCACTGTTCTAACAATATACAAACGTTATTAGGTAATGATAATTAAAACTATTGTATTTTCAAACAGTTTCCAGTTAGCATTAAAAAAAATATATTATATTCAAGGTGCTTTGGGAGTAGCCTGTTCCTACGCAAATTAGTCACCTGGCCAGTTTTAGAAAATATTCTTTCTGACGGAACTAAAATCGCTGGAATATACGAATATTTTAAATGTAATATAATATGAAGGTACAAATCTGGGTTATTTGTCTTCATGCTCTTTCAGTGTACTGAAAGGGCATGAAGGACAGCTTTGACAGGAAAAGCAATCCTCTTGTGTACAAGAGGATTGCTTTTCCTGTCAAGTAGAGGTAGCTCTAAGTACTGTGGTAACGTTATTATATTTTCTGTTGTTACTTGTAGACGTCGCAACATAATTAGATTTCTTGTTCTCTAAGTGATCCCAAATGGATGGCGGTTTTGTAGTTTCTAATTCTAGTGACTGTGTCACTTCTTCTGGTTGACTCATCACTTGCTGACAAGCGCTGTGTCGAATAAAATTAAGTTCTTCTAGACATCGTTGTTGGGCATTTGTAGCATTAGAATCTGTACCAAACCCCAGCTTCTTTAAACGCGGATCCAGAAGACAAGCTATTGCCACATGTTTGTTACTTTCCAGTTCACCAAGACGTCTTTATAAAACATCTATTAAAGTTTGCTTCACCTGAGCACCAATTGGTATTCCGGTGTTGGTAATATTTAAATTATATTGCAATTCTCGTATTGACGGATATACCAATCCCATGGTGGGATATTTTTATCCGGATAAGTGTTCCGTAATTTCGTCAATATTTCTCAAGAACGCCACGCAATCCACTAATATTTACCATTCGTCATTGTCACGGGATGTAGGTGCATTATCAATTTCGCTTAAAGCAACTGTAAGTGGTGATTTAACTTCACATAGCATTTCAAACATTAAGCTACAGTTACACATGCTGATTACTAGCACGAAAGCATGCCACTATTGAGCAATTGCTACTTAGTAGTATGTGTGTTGAAACATTGCTAATAATGAGCATGCTCATTTTGAGTTTGCTCAAAAATCAACGGTCGTGCGATTTTTGGGCATGCTACCTGCAGCGCGGGTGGAGGGGGGCGTGCTTTTAGCGCGTGTGAACAGGTTTGCCTATTTAGCATGCTAGTATCGATCAGTCGTTCGCAACAAGTGCACACTGCACCATCTTCACGCAAAATGTCTCGCTGGGGCGACGAAAAAACGCTCAAATTTGTAAATTTATACCGAAATCAGGAGTGCTTGTGGAATTCCCGCATACCGCAGTATAAAAATAATGTTGATCGAAATAATGCGTACCAAGACTTATTAACGAACATGGAGGATCCGTCGTTGACTGTGAAAATCATTAAAACCAAAATTAAAAATTTAAGGTCTGTGTACCACACAGAATTAAAAAAAGTCGAGAATTCAAAGCGATCAGGATCTGGTGCCGCCACTGTATACAAACCATCCGCGGCATGGTTTCATGAAATGAATTCCTTTCTTGGGGACACCAGCAAGTACAGGGAAACTAAATCTACGGAAATGGTGAGTTTCCGTTTTTAATAAATAAAAATGCACTTGACTGTTTGTAAAACATAATTGTTTAATATCATAGAACAAGTACAGCATGTTTTATTGATTAATTTATATGAGGGCAGAAGAATTAAATGACGATGATAAATTTATAGGGTCTCTGCCGTTTCGCCAAAATATTTTTGGTCAAATGTTTCATTTGCCAAATTTTTCGTTTCCCAAATAATAATTTTCTTCAAAACCATATTTTTTTCAGAACTGTCATAAAACAAACCTAACCTAACCTACTGTATTCTATAAAACCATAACAAAATACACTGAGTTTTTTTTTTTGTTTCGGAGGTTTGGGAAATGAAACATTTGGCAAATGAAACATTTGACCAAAAATATTTTGGCGAAACGGCAGGATCCCGAATTTATATCATATGACCTTGCCACGGTACCGCCTCTGTAGTTTCAAAGAGCTGCGCATAGGTGTTTCTTATTGCTTCTGCCCGCCGAGAAGCGTGGTTATTGTAGCGTGTAGGTGGTAAGCCTTCCAAAACTTGCCGCATTTGTGCCCTCCATGATCCTGGTACCACAACACCTTGTTGTATATCTTCGAAGTCTACGCATCTTTGCGTGATGTACATATCTGATGTTTTCCGAAGCCAATTGTGTAAAGCGCAGGCAGCTAATGTAATTGAATCAATTTTTTTGGGGGTCATATCGATGGCATTCATAAGAACTCGAAATCTAGTTACTAAAATACCAAACGCATTTTCAACGATTCGTCGGGCTCTTGATAAACGGTAGTTAAATATTTTTTCTCTATGCGTTGGGGTTGTTCGATATGGCTTCATAAGATATGACTTTAGAGGAAAAGCTGCGTCTGCCACAATAACCGATTGGTCCGGTAAATTGAGAGTATTGTTTTCCATAGCTTGTGCCAAATTAGATTTTTGATAAACACCTCCATCAGAAGCTCTTCCATTAGTTCCAACGTTTATGTATGAAAAACAATAGTCATCATCTACTAATGCCAGAAGTATAATGCTATTGGCGCCCTTGTAGTTATAGTAGTCAGAAGTATTATCAGGAGCGAATATATTTATGTGTTTCCCATCTAACGCTCCAACACATCCTGGAAAGTTCCATTTTGTACGAAAACCATGCTCAATGCGTATCCAGTCTTCACGGCTTGGAATCTGTAAAAAAAAACTTTATTACATTACAGTACACTATTATGTTGCAGTATTCAGACCAGTCTTCGGAGTATTCGGACGCGTCTTTGCAGCGTCCGGAAAATTCAACTACGCCAGAGAATATAATGTCACCACCTTCGACGATCCCAGAAGACAGACCTCAATCACGCTCATCGAATCAATCTAGTGTCATATCGACACGACGTAAAAGAAGAGCTCTACAGGATGAGCCAATGAATGATGCACTCAACCGGTTGGAAAGCATAAGTTCTGCGATAAATACACAAACAGAATATGACGAATTCCATTATTTTGGCCTGAATCTTGCAGCCCAACTGCGAAGCCTGCCACTGAATGATGCATTAGAAGTACAAACTCAAATCCATAACATTTTGACTACAGCAAGACGTCGCCACCTGTGCCTTAACTATCTGCCGTGACAGAAACAAGCTCTGCTTTAAACGCAGCTTTACAAACAGGCACACAATTTCACACACTTCCTGATAACAACAGCGTTGATTTGTTGCATCAAGCATGGCAGTCTTCTTAAACCTAGTTATTACTCAATATGTTCAAATGTTGTTGATTACTTTTTTGATTATCTAATACTTAATTCATATAAGTGTATAAATAATAGAAGTACTTATATAAAAGAGTGTTGTTGATTACCTAACTACTTAATTCATTTAAGTAATAAATGTATATAAAAGAGTTAATTATTTCTTAATAAATGTTTAAATGTTGTTGATTACTACTTAATACAAATAAAAAAAATAGTATATAGTTACTATGACATCGTAAATGTTTAAACATTACTGTTTTATTTAATAAATGCCTTATGTCTACTATCAATGTTTTACTTACCCTTATATAATCCTTCAAAGCACTGTATATTGCTTCACAAACTTCAGGTAGAAATATCGATATAGTAGATCTTCCAACCCTGTAAAGTGCTTCCAACGTATGTAAAGAATCTCCAGTTGCTAGATATCTCAATGTCACTTCCAACTTCACTTTAGCTGGGATAGCATTTCGCATGTGTGTATCTTGTTTCTGTATAGCGCTTTCAACTTGAGAGAGTAAAAAGTCAAATTGATGCGGTAGCATCCTCAAATGGTTTTTGTAACCCGCAGCATCTTCTACTCGCATTTCTGTAAGCAATTGCGCACTTGCTCCTAAGTCCTGTCTTCTAGATATCCAATCACGAACCCAAATCTTTCTCTTTCTTTTCTTTTTTTGCCGAGCTGATATAAGCTTCTGGATGCATTGCATCGCCAGCAAAAGGATAATCTTATTCAGCTCCATACGGATAGCTGTTTGATTGTCCATGGCTTTGTTTGAACTGACAGAGAGTGAGAGAGCATGCTATAAAATGGCATGTGTATTGGAGTGTTTGCTTTGAGCATGATAATTCAGGAGCATACTTAAAACTAGCATGCCTATTGCTAGCAAATGTAAACTGCTCATAAGCATGCTCATATTGAGCATACTCAATAGCATGCTTTTTAGCATGCTATTTTAGAGCATGTGTAACAGTAGCTTTATATTCACACTGTTCCACCCAGTTTCAAAATCTTGTTTTAATTTCAAAATCGGCATATTCATTTGTTTTTGTTTTTCTATCAGAATCTCAGTACTTTTGGCACTGTGGCGAAAGTGCCCTACTATTCTTTTGCATTTTTGAATGATGTTTTGAAGATCTCGATTTCCATTAATTGTTTCTTTAAAACTCAAGTTAAAAGTGTGTGCGACACATTGATGGTGGCGTTTTTGAAGCATCTGGTTTATGGCCTTCTTCATGTTTTGTGCATAGTCTGAAACTAATGTAACAATTTTTTGTAGAATAATTAATTCCTCGAATATTTGGCGTAAATATTCAGCTATATGTTCTCCGGTATGAGGACTTGGAAGTTCTCTTGTGGCAAGAACAAAGGATTGCAATTCGTCCTTGTACAAACCGTGACAAGTAATTGTGATATATTAATTATTAGAATCAGATGTCCATATATCTGTTGTTGCGGCCAAATAGTTAACATCATTCAAAATTTATTTTTAAAGCTTATACAATGCTTCCGGGCAAATTTTATCGAAATGCGTTCACAGATAAGAAGAACTCTCTCTCCGCTTCATTGTAAACACACACACACACAAAATATTTCTCGCTAACAAATCTAATGACTGTATAATTCAGTATACGTGCACACCATCTCAATGGCTTGCACAATGATCTTTTTTTTATTTATTTTTTATTTGAGATGGGCTTACTCTTGACCCCAATCTTGCTCTAGAGCATAGATGGGATCTACGATAGTGCGAGCTTGCCCAGAAGATGCCTATTCACTCTGGACTTAAAGAGAGTCAGGTTATATGCACTCGGAAATACAGACGCAGGCAGGGAGTTCCAATCCTTAGCTGTGCGCATTATAAAAGATGTAAACTAAATTGTAAACTCTATTGTCTATGGGTCACACACACTGAACTCTAGGGGATTCCCCTTTCTAAAAAAATGATAGGGTTAAGATCACAAACAGAACCTAAAATAGCGGATTCCCCTTCAAAAAATGTAATTGTTACCACAGCTTAAAATGTTAGGAGACATACATCATCCAGTACATCCTACACAATTTCGTACGGAAATATGATAGAATAAGATTCGAAGACCAATTATATACGTGTAATCTACAAAACATGAATCCTACGTCTGCACGACCTACAGTTAACTGTACTGAAAAACGAGGTTATTTTGAAAGCTTCTTTACTTCGTCTATTGGATCTATTCCTTGGCAATACAATAAAATTTAATTGTAATTATTTAAAACTTACCATACCATATACAATACCATACTACGTACCATAATAATAACCTGTTAAATCTTACCTTTCTTTTCCTTTTTGTCGTTGGAGAGTTCGTCCCACTTCGGTATAACGTTTTGACAAACCTCTTCCCACAAACGTGTCTTCAAAATACGATCGCTATATGATTTTAGGTATTTATCTTACAAAGGGGATTTTCCTTCTATTTCCATAATTAAATGGTCAACGTCTAGCGTCTCGTCTTGAGTCTCCATCGGAGAAGCAGTACACTACAGGCCCATGTCCAAAAATGGATGGGTCATATGAACCACCGGTAACGTATATAGTACGATATAAGACCATGCAATAATAAGATTCAGCACTATGCCGTCACTTGTAAGGTGTCCAACTGAGTGCTGGTGAAAATTCAAAAGTTCAGGTAGGCGTGAGTAGATTCTGTTCACATATTTTTGTACGGCATTTTTACCAACGTTAGATCTATGAAAAATAAAAAGAAAACGCACAGTGCCGTAAAAAAATGGTGCACCACAAAGTAGGGTTTTTTTTTTTGATTTTCTGACATTTTTCAGGGTACATTTGGTCACTTTACTCTGTACGGCATCAGTTTCATGCTGTTTCAATACAGCTTTTAATCCATTATTCCGCAACGCCGTACAAAAATCGTGCGACAAAGGGAAAAAACAAGGGTTGCAACCCCCTTTCTTTCCGTGCTCCGGGGGGTGATTTGAAACAACATAAAATTAATTTATTTTGAAAGTATTTTATGCATAGATATTTTTTTTTACATGCCGTACATTTTCGTTGGTCCAAAGGTTTGTAGGGGAAAAAAAACTCAAGGAAAAATCCATAGAACGAAATGTAAGAAAAATCCATATAACAAAATGTAAAGTGAAATTCATGACGATATTTTTTTATACGGCATTTAGATATTTATTTGTACTTAATGCAATAATTTATAAAAAGTTAATGCCGTACAAATCTGAAAGTTCATATTGATTAAAAATTTATGACGTCATAGGTAAATAAATATATCTTTACATCTCCAATCTGTACGTAAGACTTTAATTTTGACAAAAACTTATTCATGTTTCAGAAAATGATAGAGAAGATAATTCGGACGTCGATGAAGACGTTGATTCCGATAACAACTCAGCGGCTGATTCCGATACTGAATAATTTAAATAAAAACCTTATTTTGTATTATCATCTTTAAATATATAGATTTTTTCTAAAAAATAGTTATTTTATTTATTCACGTCATTACAATGAAACAAATCAATTATATAAATATATCAATAATGTTTGAAGTATATATGAAACCAAAAAGTATACAAAACTGTTGATACTGGGATTTATAGTTTTAAATTCTTGGATATTATATACACACCCTTTCACTTCAGTTAGAAGTCATAATGATTTTATCATATTATCAGTTGTTCTCTTTACAAGTATGTTAATACCGTACAGTATCAGAAAACCATAAAGTACTACACCCTTTAAATGGTAGCGTCATTTTCATCAGCCTAAAAGGTATGGTCTGCATTAAAATGTACGACATCATTTTTTCCTAATTCATTTATATTAATACTATTTAAAACAAGGGAAAAATGTAGAAAATTGCTATATTTTATTATTCTATGAATATTTAAACTTTTGCAATAATTTAAAAAATAACAGTTTTTGTATTTCTCTATATTTTTTTTTAGAACAGTTTCTTTTGAACGGCAATACTATATAACAGTTGTATTTTACCTATATCATGTTAAAAAAAAAGTTGCCGTACAGAGTCAAATGATTTTACAGCTTTATAAATCAAGTATACCATGAAATTAAGATAATTATTAATATACATTCAAATGAACAATAATTTTTTGACGGCCTTATTTTTAATAGTACTTTTGAGTGCTGGGTAATGTTTTGGAACCAAAGCCGTACTTTTTTAAATCACCTCCGGAGCCCGGAAAGAAAGGGGGTTGCAACCCTTGATTTTTCCCTTTGTCGCACGATTTTTGTACGGCGTTGCGGAATAATGGATTAAAAGCTGTATTGAAACAGCATGAAACTGATGCTGTACAGAGTAAAGTGACCAAATGTACCCTGGAAAATGTCAGAAAAAAAAATTCCCTCCTTTGTGGCGCACCATTTTTTTTTACGACACTGCGCGTTTTCTAATTATTTTTCATAGATCTAACGATGGTTAAAAATGCCGTACAAAAATATGTGAACAGAATCTACTCACGCCTACCTGAACTTTTGAATTTTCACCAGCACTCAGTTGGACACCTTACAAGTGACGGCATAGTGCTGAATCTTATTATTGCATGGTCTTATATCGTACTATATACGTCATCTGGTGGTTCATATGACCTACCCATTTTTGGACATGGGCCTGTAGTCTACAGGTTCCGACATGTTGACACTTGAAGAGCGGAACGCCGACTGAGCCACGCCGTGGCGATTTTATTATCGCAGTGCGCGCGAGCCATACAATTCCGTATACTGCAATTTATTTTTACGGTAATCGCGTCGCGAGCCGTCGCAGCAAAATGTGACATTCACAATTTTAAAATAGCTGCTATTTTTTCTCGTATATGCGCGCACAAACATATAAACCCATACGTTGCATTTTTGCGACAAAATAATCGCACGACAAATAATCATGGTGCGCGCTAGGCCTTATGGCAAACTTTTATGTTGGGCTGCTTGCGGGCTTTAGTTGGTGACACAATTTTAATAGAATTATCCATGGGAGCTGTCTGAATATCGCAAAAAAACAATAAAAAGCGGGAAGGCATGATGTTGCTTTTGTATTTTGTGTGGAATTTAATTTTGTTCAATAATTTTGCGTTTGGTTAGGAATTCCAAATTCAAATTTATTTCGAAATAAAGCCAGAAAAATATTGTTTTAAAATTCGTATTTCATTTGTTTTCATGATTCTAAAACACAAGTGCTTTAGCTACTTACCTTAGGATCAGAGCAATGTATGTGACGTTGTCCAATATTTATTTATTTAACTACGACAGACACGACATGACAGATTAGCTGTCATTCAGTGCTGTCAACTGTCAGCCAAAATCATAGATTATATAATCGATTGTCAGATCGTATCTGATAACTCGATACCAATTCAATATTTTGATTTACTATTTAAATAAGTCACATTTCTTTATACTTTCAGATTTTAACGTAAATTAATAAATATCATTAACAAACAATTTGGTCCTGTTTTTTTTATTTTGTAACATAATGCGTAAAAGGGTATTTTTGGATTAATCAATATGATCGTTTTAAAAAAATCGTTTTAAATCAAATATGAAATAGCAACATTATGTAATACACATTTTGATGAATTGCCAGAGTGCAAGCAATACAATCTCTTAATTTCATCGGTTTTTTTATCCTGGGTAGTGTTAAATAAAGATTTTTTTCTCTTCTTAACACAGATTGTATTATTTAATTAAACCAAAAAAAAGTTACAATTGTGGGTTGAATTTTAAATTTAAGTTTAAATTTAAAAAAAGAGTTAAGAGCCAGCCAGTCAGCGGTCGGGAAAAGTGGGTATTTTGAAATGAGTTTCAAACCTACGGGGTTGAGCAATTATCAATTTGGTTGAGCCTATAATGTTAATAAATTGTGGGCGCCATACCCTTACGGTGGGTAAACCCTATAAAAATAAAAATAGGTTTTCTTTCCTGTGAACGAAGTCGTCGACTCGGCACACCTTTCCGTCCAGTTCTATTACCCAGGGAGGCAGGCCTTCCCCAGCTGCGTGTAGTCCGCAGGGTGTGGGTGTCGAGGACCCAATACAAAAAAAAACCCCTGGAATGTACCAATTTCTTATTGAGAACCAGAATACATCCCAGTATGTAGTTATCGAGACGGGTCGATAAGGAAATAAATTATTATTTAAAAGGTCAATTCTGTGTGATTAAAAGGATATTATTAAGTTGAGAATACTTTGTAATAAGACGAATTAATGATTTAGTTTGAATATTGGGGGACACACCCTGAAAAAGAGAACTACCCTCCCCTAAATAAAATTTATAAAAAGTGCTAGTTATTACCTTAAAACGGGGTTAAAAGCAGCTCGCGGTGGCATAGGCGTCGTTCCAATCTGTATTCCGCTGTGTCACTCGCAAAAAGCTGGTACCTATGAGCCAAGAAGGCAAACTTTATAACCTATCAAGTTTCAACTACAAGAATTGTGAAAACAGCAATAATTACAGGTTGCACTGTACTTACAATAATTTAAAGAAGTCGAGGGTGAAGCTCCTCAAGGAGAAAACCGTCACAAACAGCCCAGAAAATTAACGGGTCGGGTAATGAAATAACGCCCATCAATATAATTCTGTTTCTTGAAGCCTATTCTCAGGGGTGCTCGGCACCCACTGTTTATTTGTCATGGGTTCTCGAGCCCCTGAGCACCCACAGAGTCGGCGCCTCCTAGTTATAGACTTATATTAATAGTTTAATGGGCAGGCGTGTGTAGGTAAATAAAACGGTTATTGATATTTACAATATTTATTCGTCCTCTTGTACAATTATGTCATCTGGAAATTCTGCTGGTGCCGATATATTTCTTTCATGCCTTACATGCCTAGCCCATCCCAGATATCACACGAGCGTCATCACGTGTGCGCAACAACCTACAGTACGCCGACCAACTATGCAGCTGCAGCAGTACTCTACTATGCCAGACCGGCTCGAATTATTGTTTTCAACTAATATATAAACATAATACTGCTTCCTCGAAATGTGTCGCGACTTTATTTTGCCACGAATCAATGTAGTGTCTCCACTACCTCTCAAATTGTTCTCAGAGGTGTTAATCGACTCGGAGTATACCTCAATTCTGTATCCGCCCTGGAAACGTATATGCTCGCCGTAATAAGCGCTTGTCAAATTTGATACGTTCCCAAGGCAAATAATATGAGATCTCTATATTGTAAAAGAGGGAACTGCAAAACATTATTACGATCTGTTGTAATACTTTGGAAGTTCGCTGTTCGCCTGTTCATGTTAAAAGTCTCAACATAATTAGCCAAATTATTTTCTAAATTGGTTCTTTCATTAATTATATTTAGTATTTCATTTGCATATTCGTTATTTTTTAGGCGAGCACCAAACTTATTTAACAACGCCGCTGCTATTTCAAAATTCTGCATCATGTGTGGTAGAGATCTTTGGAAATATTACTGTCTTAATATTTTAAAATCACGTTTAAAATGTCCATTTACGACCTCTACCACCCTTCTGCAAAGAGTAATGCAGCGGCTTCTATTTGCTTGAGCTCTGGTTAGCTGATACTCGCCCTCTAAAACAAAAGCGGGCATATAAGTGCGATAACCACAATCTTCCAATAAATAAATGCAGTCTCGAAATCCTCTGTCCAATATAAAGTTTGTCTGAAATACAATCTGAGAGGAGGTAAGTCATTACTAAACAAGAAAGACATTATTACAGCATCTGAGGTTGTTGCTTTGTATGGGCCAAAGCAATCGACAATATACCCATTACTGGCAACAATCAAGAAAGGTTTCAGCAAGTTGCTATATTTGTGTAAGGAATATGAGTTCTTCTGAAACATATAATTCGAACTTTTGTTAATGTATATATATTTGCCATCACAGATTACAATCACGTTATTAAGATTTCCATACAATCCATTCGGTATGGTGAAATTATGGGTTACTCATTGTTCCCTAGTCAAGTGGTTGATACCGAGATTCCTTGGCACAAAATCTTGCACAAGGATTTCTCGGACTTTGTCCATTAGCAGTTCTAAGCTGCGACATGGTTTTTGGATTAAGGAAGAAATCCTTTCATCAGAGTCAGCTGTTCTCAATTTTATTTATAAGGCAGCAAGTCCTAATTGACCTTTTCTTATTTCTAAAACTCTGGGAACTTCGCCTTTGTCATTCCTAGTCAATATTGGAAAATGCGGTCATCCATATCTAGGACATTTTCAAAATCTAATGTTGGATTAAATGTGTTGATAAATGAAAATATATGTTGCACTTGCTGTACATTAAATGTATTAACAGAATTTTCTGAATCATATAAGGTGTCCCAAGAATTTCTCGCTAAATTATCTCCGCATTCACGAGCTAACTTTGGTATGTAGAATTTACTTAAAATAATTGCTCGTAGCTGGTCAGACACACTATGTAGAGTACCAGTATTAGTACAACCAGAAAAAACACAATGGTTACCAGTATTGGCTGCCCGCTTGTAATCTGGTCATACCATATTTTCTGTATTTGGCCTCACAATCGATTCAGCAGCAGGTTGAGGATTTTCATGGGATTTATCGTCCTGTGAATTCTCATCTTCATTTTGGGGCACTGCTTCAGGCAATCTTATTTGATCAACAATGTTGGTGCGAAGAGCCTCTCTTTTTATACGCAACCAACAGACGTGACACACTCTTTCCGCTAGTGTTAGCTGCAATTAAAATATAGCAATCATTATTATTAACTACACCTGAACAATATGAAATAAAACTAATTTCAAAATAACCTTTGATCTCAGAAAGATGAGTTATGAATTAAACCTTACTATCATCATCACCAGCCTATAACAGTCCACTGCTGGTCACAGGCCTCTCCAAAAGGAGGATTTTGTCATAATCGCCACGCTTGGCAGGCGGGTTGGCGATCGCAGTTTGACCAATGGTGAAGAGAAGACGCTGCTGCCCGTCTTCTTATGGCGGTTCTCCTGTAGTCGCCTCTTACGACACCCATAGGAAGAGAAGAGGTGGTGCAATTCTTTTAAAGTGCCGGCACCACACTGAACATTAATTAAACCTATTTAACAGTATTTTTACTTTAGAAAGATGAATAAAAAAAACTATATAATATACACCGCACAAACAAACAAAGTATAAAAGGAAAAATGTACATTTTAGAGCTGCACAATTTCGGCGGTCTTATCGCTGTAACAGATCTCTCCCAGAAAACCGTCAGGCAGAGGACATTTAATTTAACTTAGCATGAAGTTAAGCTTTATTTGAGAGCAGACACCTAAATCGTATGCATATAGGCACCTAGGCAATGCCTAGCTGATTAATGAAATGAGATAGGCACTAGGTTCTTACAAGTATCATTGATGAAAATCATGAATTCCAATCAATAAAACATTAGAGTCAGTATCTACAGCCTACTTCAAAATAAAACCAATGCCTGGCACAGTGTCCAGGTGTCATTGGACATGACTCCCCGTTATATTTAGTAGGTATAGGATGAGGTAAAAATAAAGCACACATTACATATTTACCTGTCGTGGTTCTATTCTCCCTATATAATCATATTTTGTTGAAGTTCTGTAGGGTTTTCTTTCATAACAATGTCACTTTGTCTTCGTGCAATAGAACAGCCACATAAAACATAAACATTGATATGGCCTCGTTGACTAGTTCCAGCTTGTTCACCACCACTGGAAATATTTTGCTGCAAATTCTGATTGACTGCAGCCATTGCGAGTTCCCAGCATGCTGGGAATGCCGCAAACATAATCATCATCAGTAATGTGAAAGGGTGAATAAACAAATAATTAGTTACTTTTGTTAGTTAAATCGTTTTATTACTGTCTTCTATGTAGTAAGGTTTAAAAAATAAACAACTGTTGCTCTTTACAGGAAATAAACACATATTTTTGTCAGCAGTCAGTGCAATCTTTATAGATTAGTTTTATTAAGTTCGAAATATTAAGGCTTGTATTCACGCGAATGACCTTGTGCATTTGGGCGGAGCTAACGACCCCTCCCCGCGCCACTCCGCTACTCTCATGCGAAAATGTGCGAGCCGAGGCCCGCGCCTTGCCGCCACCGTGGGTCGTCGCTACACTTTGTCTTGTCACAGAGTATCGAAATCACAGAAGGTCAATTAATCATCGTAAAAGTTAAAAGTATTTTGTGTAGGTACCGCATTTATAGTAGTCCAATTCTGTTTTTTTTTATTATCTATTGACTTTTCGGGCTGAGTTACGAGTAAAATTGTTAAACGCTGTCGAGGCCGGGGTAGAAACTATACCTTTAGTATAAATCAACCTGGCTTGAAACAACGTGATGTATCTTTTTTAACTTATAGAAATAAATGGCTAAATGTGTTGGACCAACTCGGCGAATACCTATGTTTTTATGAAATATTCGTTAAAGCCTGAGGTAAAGTAGGAAGGTAGGGTAAGATGAGGGTAGGTAGGTGGGTAGGGTTTGTAGGTAGGTAGTAAGTGTAGGTACTTATCGTCTAAATTTCCTGCTAATTTAATTTCAGACACTATCTTATCCTTTTCAGTAGACCTACTTATATCCTGGCTATACTTGGGTAATCGTTTACAATTGACGCTCAGATGGCCTAACCTTTTACAAATACTGCAAGTTAATAATGGTCTGGACGTCATTTTATAAACGTTGGAAGATATGATTTATCTTTAAAATCTTCAATTTTAACGGATTTGAAAAAGGAAAGTAATTCTTCTGGTTGCGAGTAGTTAGCGGCCTGCGCCCCTAGCCGCATTCCTTTATCGTCTATTGCATCTAAAATACAGTCTACTGCCTTCTTTCCTGATATGTCACATCGATTTAATAAATTGACCTTATGATAATAATACGTTTCTAGTAATTCGTTAGGTTTTACTTTCCTATTTAGCATCTCGTGTAAAATTTGAGCATAATTGTCAACGGTAGGAAACTGTGTAATAAGCTGCTGTGTCCATTCTACCCAATTATATTTCAAGGAACGTAAACCATTGTACTGTAGAGGTTTATAGCCGAGCGAATAAAACCTCTACGTCTACCAAGGTATGTTCGAAATATGAAACTTGCTTTTGAATATTTTTCTTTGACGTAGAAAGAACTTTTGTTTTCGGGATTCATTAGAAAATCTGGAGTCGAAGGAAAATAATTAGAAGATTTATAAAACTAAAAACTTGATATTTAAAATTGAGCAAAACGATTCAAAAGTTAAGTATTTTCTGCATTCCTCATGTAAAGAACCTTCTAATAAATATAATTTGTTAAATATAATCATAGGCCTTTTAATCACTTGCAGAAATTATTTATTTAATATTTTACAGACACGTTTACTGCAGTTAAAAAAGCAAAATTGAGAAGTGAAGTGAGTGTTACTAGCCTATAAACATTGCCAGTAACAAATTATTACCTATTATAGTTTAATGCTACGGCTATTAATAATACAATATTTTTATGTTAAATAATTAATTTAACATAGTTGGGCCGGCAAGTTAATAAATGACATAAATTTAATTTTGAAAATATTATGAATGTATGAACAGTTATATTTATTTACCAGATTTATATTCTATTAGAATACATGAAAGTATTGTAGAGAAAACAAGTAACTTAAGCCTAATTATTACTAGCTTTAAGTAAGCAGTAGCCCTATGACATGCTAAGACAAATCTTGGGATCGGATGGTAGCCCTTGGACTCCATCCACTACGCTATTTGACAATAAATACTTAGTATTTTACATAGGAAGAGGAGCTATTTTCCTTAACGAACGCGTGTATATTTTGTTACCCATTTTACAATCTGCTACTCTGACTTTCCCATCAGAGCCTAAATAAGTTTTCACAATTCTGGCCATGGGCCATGACAATGGAGATACATTTTCTTGTTTTAATATAACTAGATCACCTTCTTTTAAGTTAGGCTGAGAATCATGCCACTTAGGCCTATTCTGTAACTGAGTAAGATAATCCCTTGACCATGCTCTCCAGAAATCTTGTTTTATCTTAGTACACATATTCCAAAATTTAAGCCTTTCAATAGGTATTTGAGAACAATCTGGTTCCGGATAGGAGGTCAAAGAACTACCAATCAGGAAGTGTCCAGGCGTCAAACAGTTCAAATCTGAGATGTCAGTGCTCATAGGAAGCAGTGGGCGAGAGTTAAGTACAGCTTCAATTTCAGTAGCTACAGTATAGAGAGCTTCGAATGTTAAGCTAAGATTGCCAATAACACGCTTTAAATGGTGCTTAAAACTCTTAACACCAGATTCCCACAGACCTCCAAACTCTGGACTGTAACTTGGTATGAACTTAAATTTGATCATATTTGTAGAACAGAAATCGTAAATAGAGTCCTTGTGACTTTTAGAAACAAACAATTCATACAATTCGTTTAATTTATTAGATGCTCCCTTAAAGGTTTTAGCGTTATCACAAAATACCTGAGATGGCATACCACGCCTAGAGATAAATCGCTTAAAACATGCCAAAAATGCCTCAGTGGTGAGGTCGCTTACGAGCTCTATGTGTACTGCCTTTACAGCAAAACAAACAAACAATGCGATGTAGCATTTGCAGATCATTGGTCTCCTAATTCTGGCAGACTTCATGCTGAATGGACCACAAAAATCTACACCTACGACCTGGAATGGCCTGGCTGCTGTAATTCGCTCTTTTGGTAGAGAACCCATCAATTGCTTGGCAACTGCAGCCTTCAAACGCACACACGTGGTACATTTGTGAATAACCTTTTTGACTTCCCTGGTGCCACTAATTAGCCAATAATTTTGAGAGAGAGAACTCAATACTAATTTGGATCCTGCATGTAAGAGTCGCAGATGCTCTTTTCTTATTAGCAAGGTTGTAATGTGGCATGATTTAGGAATTATAATTGGGTG
Organism: Anania fuscalis; assembly: GCA_950371115.1. Lineage (NCBI taxonomy): Eukaryota > Metazoa > Arthropoda > Insecta > Lepidoptera > Crambidae > Anania > Anania fuscalis. The sequence continues at coordinate 13,732,575 of OX493344.1, forward strand.
CATTTTATTATATGGAATGCTATTTGCATTTTCTAAGCGGCCACCCACTCTGAGTATGCCTTCATTGTCTAAAAATGGATGGAGACTTGCTAACCCCGTCTTTATAGGTTTGTCATTAATGAGCGACTCTATTTCTTTATAAAAACATTTTTGCTGAGTTATTTTTATAATCAGTAATAAAGCTGTTTGCAATTCTTTTGGGGACAAGGGACCAACAATTTTGCAATCAGCCTTAATACAGTTATTTTGAAATCTAAGTATGTATGCTAAAATCCTTTTTAATTTATTCAAATCTGAGTATTTCTCAAAAGTTTCAAAGAGATGTGATTGGTCAATAGTACACGCATTTGATGGTAGAGTTTCTTCTATTTCTGGTTGTGGCAAAATAGGCAGTTTGCAATTTGCAGGTAAGTGGCAATAATCTCTGTTCGAAAGCTCTAATGGACCATGCCACCATAAATGACTGGATTGCAGCTTCTGCGGCTCAACACCCCGAGATAGTAAGTCTGCAGGATTGTCCGAGGAACGCACATATGACCAACTGAATGTCCCAGTTAAACTTTGAATTTGTTGAACTCTATTAGAAACATATGCATTGGATTTAATTATAGCACATTTTATCCAAGCTAATACTATTTGTGAGTCGCTGTACAAATATACTTTAATAGGAAATCTAGACAGCAAAACTTTATTGACTCTATGTGCCAGTTGAGATAGCAACAAGGCACTATTAAGTTCAAGCTTCGGAATAGTCAAATCTTTACTCAAAGGAGCAAGGCGAGATTTGGAACACAATAAATTGATAGTAACCGTCCCATCAGTGTTTAAAATTCTTAGGTAGAGACAGCACCCAAATGCCTTTTGTGATGCGTCTGCATACCCTACTAGTTCAATTGATACTGCATTTTTTGAATACACACAGCGAGGAATAGTATTTTTTTCCATTGCAGTTAATTTATCTACAAAGTTGTTCCAATTCTTTAACTGATTCTGAGGCAATAAAGTGTCCCAGTTGACTTTTATTGACCAAAGCTCTTGCATGAATAATTTAGAAATTACAATTATGGGTCCCAAGAACCCGAGAGGATCAAATATTTTACCAATAAAACTAAGAATTTTTCTTTTGGTGTTAAGACACCCATTATCAGGCTGTAAGATTTTAAAAGTGAACTGATCATCAGTTATATCAATTTTCAAGCCTAGAGTTTTTACTAGATTATTGTGATTAATTTCAATGTCATCATCGAAATACTTGTGTTCGGAAGGAACATCATCCAAGACCTGAGGAACGTTAGAGCACCATTTGTGCAAGTGAAAGTTTCCTAACTTTAAAAGCTCTATGAGCTGCCTCTTGAGATCATGCAGTGACTCTATATTTTCAGTGCCACACAATATGTCATCGCAATATGTGTTTGATCGCAAGGCTTGAGCAGCTAGAGGATAAATTTTCCCATACCTATTAGCTAACTCTATCAAGCAACGGGTGGCCAAATAAGTAGAGGCCTTCAAACCATATGTGACAGTCTGCAATTGCAAGCAAGTGACGGGCTTGTGTTTATTATCTCTCCAAAGAATGTTCTGAAGACAGGTTTGATCAGGGTTTACCTTTATGCAGCGAAACATCTTTGCTATGTCACAAATTAATGTAAAAAGGTACGTACGGTACAAAAGAAGGATGTCGAATAGTTCATTTTGTACTACCGGTCCATTCAGCATTACATCATTGAGGGAGATTCCATTTCTTGACTTCATGCTACCATCAAATACTACCCGCAACTTGGTTGTTTTGCTTGCTTCATTTATCACAGCATGGTGAGCTAAAAAATAAACATGTCCATTAGAAGTATCATAATCACCAATGGCCACCTTTTTCGCATGTCCCAAGTTAACATACTCATCTATAAATTGCTTATATTTTTCTCGGTACAATGGATTTCTTTCAAATTTATTTTCCAGTGTTAGAAACCTTTGGAAAGCCACTGAAAAAGAATCCCCAAGTTGCAGTTGGTCTATGCTATCTACAAGAGGCATATCAACACAGAAAGTATTTTCAGATAATTTGACTGAATTTTTAAAACAGGCTTCGGCCTTTTTATTTTCTATGGAAATATCATGTGATTGTGCAACTTCAGGAACCTTCTCAGAAAGCCAAAATTGTTCCATTATATGTTCAAGTTTATCACAATGAGAAATAGCCAGGTTTGAAACAAATTTGTTTTGTTTATTACAAGAATTACTACAAATTTGACCACCAACAACATAGCCAAATGACGTTTTTTGTAACACAGGTCCACTAGGTAACCTTATGTTTCCATCTTGTAAGATATGATAGTATACATCAGCACCTAAAAGCAATGATATTTCTTTTGGAAAATTAAATTCATCATCAGACAAAACTATGTCCTTGGGCAAAGGTACAGCTGACATATTTATATATTGTTGGGGTAACTTGGTAGTAATTGAATCTACAACATGGCATTTTGTAAAGAGTTTTAGTTCTGACACTGTAGAATGTAATTTTATTTTAACAAATTTATTAATTTTGTTATGTTTATTAGTTATGCCAATTATATTGGTTTCACATTGTATTGGTTGTAAACCTAAAGTTTTAACTAATGAAGTAGTAATAAAAGAAACTTGGCTACCCGAGTCAAGCAGCCCTCTCACGTGGACCTCATGGCCTGCAATATCAAACAATTTTACTTTAACAGTGGGCAATAAAACTTTGTTGCCTGATAAGGTTGAGTGTAATGTTACAGGCTGCTCCACCTCTTGTGTACTATCTTCATGCAGAAGGGTATTGTGCTTCTCCTTACACGATTGACAAGAAAATTTAAATCTGCAATTGCCGGTATGGGAGTTTAAGCAGGTAGTACACAGCTTGTTCATAGAAACAAACTTTTTACGATCTTTTATCGGAGTTGATTTGAAAGATGGACAGCTGTACAATTTATGACTTTGCGTCTTACAAAATTTACATGGTTTTACATTGGAAGTAGCAACATTGGTTACCTTATTTGGCTTCTTAGTAGTTCCTTCATAGTCCCTAGTTTCCTCAAGCGCCATAGCACGCTTTTCGAGGAATGCCAAAAAATCTTCCATTGTTGGCAAATTTTCGGAGTTCCTGTCAAGTTGATAGGCCCGATTAGTAAAAGTATCTAGTTTTCTTATCAAAATAGACAAGAGAAGCATATCCCACTCCTTTGTAGGTTGCTTTAAATTTTTTAAAGCATATAGTTGTTGCTTAATTTCTGAAATAAATGACCTTATGGAGGCCGCAGTACTCCTCTGCATAGAAGGTAAGTCTAAAATAATATTTATATGGTTCATAACTAACCTAGTTTTGTTATCAAAACGTTTTTTAAGTAAATTAAGTGCCTCCTTGTATGACTCACTAACAAGCGGCAAATTTATAATTTCAGCAAGTGCATCTTCTCTTAAATATGTGCGTAAATAGAATAGTTTTTGCACATCTGATAGTGCCTTATTATTGTGGATAACTGCAGTAAACAAGTCTATGAAAGAGGTATATTTTGTAACATCTTTACCAGTAAAAATGGGCAAATCAATGTTTGGTAATTTAGAACTTGAGACACTTGTACACTGGGACACCTCAGATGTGCTTAAACTTGTTAAACATTCATTTATTTTTGATAATACAGAGAAATATTTCTCTTCTTGTATGGCTACATCCTCGTTGTCATCGTCATCTATAGTTAATATGTCTAATTGCACCTTTTCATAGTCTTTCAATGTTGAAATCAGTTTTTCTTTACGTGCCTGAAGGGCCTCAGCAGTAGCAGAAGCTAAATTAACAGGATCTAACATAAAGTTCTCAATTCGTGTGAGTGTACCTTTCAGTTGTCCGCGTCGTAAACGAAGAGACTTCATTTCTTCCATTTTTATCACTGCACTTAAGTTGTATTAATGAAGTAACACACAACACAATTGTATTGTTTGATAAACAAACCGTATTTCTAAAAATAATCAGAGAGGACAACGAAGAAAACAACGAGACAAAATTGGGGGGAAAACGTCGAAGAAAGCCGGCTGTCAAATGTCACCTGTCACCGCGGGTGGTTGACGTTTCACGTAACGTGCGTAGATCGATGCGTTTCTACAACAAGAAGCACTTCCGGTACGGCGTTTACGGCCGCGGTTGTAGTAACTTCTATTCTCTATGGAGCCGAGCGAGACTTCTTTCTTCTCAAACGTAACGTGATCTACCCTCAACCAATTTTATTGATGTGGTATTGAAATCTTGATAAATAATGCAAATCGTTGAGCTTGTGGACTGTTTCTTGATTCTAATATTGTTCTTACGCGTAGATATGTTAATAATTGCTGCAACTCCGCGCCCGGCAAATGCCAATGGCCGCTCACGCGGTCACACGAAGTCGTACGCACACTCACTGTATACGGCAAAAACTCCCGGTAAAACTTTATAGAGGCTCGTACAGGACCACCGCGCCTATGTTAAGTATAATCATAGGCTTTTTAATCACTTGCAGAAATTATTTATTTAATATTTTACAGACACGTTTACTGCAGTTAAAAAAGCAAAATTGAGAAGTGAAGTGAGTGTTACTAGCCTATAAACATTGCCAGTAACAAATTATTACCTATTATAGTTTAATGCTACGGCTATTAATAATACAATATTTTTATGTTAAATAATTAATTTAACATAATTCATTAAGTGAAATAATTTGTTCTCGATCAATTCCCAATAATCTATCCCAGCTTCGGCCATTGGCCCGTTACAGTACGTTACAGTACATTACAGTGGAGGCGCCGGGTAAATCACTAGCTAGACACTGGCAATTGGCCTGGATCTTAGCTGCTGAGATCGGGTCTTCAGTAGTCATAACTCCTGCGATCATTCTTCCAGATTCACTTTGACAAAACGAGTTGTGATGTGGTCCCAGTTCAAGTTGGTATTGTTGGTCCTCAACTGATACGTGGGGTAAAAGTCCACTATGACTAACGATGTTACTGTCATCATATTCTAATTCAAATGAAAATAACTGTTGAAGCTGAAACGAATCATCATCTTCACCAGAATGTGTGCGTAAAGACGCAACTGCCGAATTTTTCTCTTGGCTGACGCATATAGCTATGCTTTGTGCGCCTGTTCTAGACTGGATTTCGTTACCAATAGCGGAAATCGTACTATCGTAACCTAGATCGTTCACCGTTTGACGCAAAAATACATCATGTTCAAACTTTGGCCGATATTGGTCTCGGCGTTTAACATACATATCCCTTTACAACCGGACAGAAAAAGGTTTAAATTTTTGCAATTGAAGTGCTAGGTTGTATTCATATAGGTTTTAGCTACCCCGAAAAAATGCTGAAAAAAATCTGAAAAGCCAGGTTTTCCTGAAAATCGCCTGCACGATCGTGCACCTTAGGAATAGCTTGACATATGCACGTTCGTGCAAATTTATATATTGTTGTGTTTAATAAGGAAATTAGACAATGTTTTAAAGTTGAATCATATATTTTTAAATGTAACAATAATCAGTCTTAATAATTAGCATTAATGAGTATCAAAACAAGGATCTTCTTGTCATTAAACATAATCTTTAGCATTTTTTTGTAATTAAATCACCAAATTAAACTTTAACATAAAATTAAACAACAATGTTTGGCAAAACTAGTAATCTAAACTACTAATAATATTTAGAAACATTATTATACAATGTTTTACAAAAAATTACAATTAATGAGAATGAAAATCTTTAAAACAATTCTGTCCTCGAATCACGCAAAGATAAACGTTACATTTGACGCAACGAACTTTTGTGCGACTTTTACAATGCTCCAATTGACAAAACCGCTGTGAACGAAGTCGTCGACTCGGCACACCTTCCCGTCCAGTTCTATTACCCAGGGAGGCAGGCCTTCCCCAGCTGCGTGTAGTCCGCAGGGTGTGGGTGTCGAGGACCCAATACAAAAAAAAACCCCTGGAATGTACCAAGTTCTTATTGAGAACCAGAATACATCCCAGTATGTAGTTATCGAGACGGGTCGATAAGGAAATAAATTATTATTTAAAAGGTCAATTCTGTGTGATTAAAAGGATATTATTAAGTTGAGAATACTTTGTAATAAGACGAATTAATGATTTAGTTTGAATATTGGGGGACACACCCTGAAAAAGAGAACTACCCTCCCCTAAATAAAATTTATAAAAAGTGCTAGTTATTACCTTAAAACGGGGTTAAAAGCAGCTCGCGGTGGCATAGGCGTCGTTCCAATCTGTATTCCGCTGTGTCACTCGCAAAAAGCTGGTACCTATGAGCCAAGAAGGCAAACTTTATAACCTATCAAGTTTCAACTACAAGAATTGTGAAAACAGCAATAATTACAGGTTGCACTGTACTTACAATAATTTAAAGAAGTCGAGGGTGAAGCTCCTCAAGGAGAAAACCGTCACAAACAGCCCAGAAAATTAACGGGGCTGGCAAGCGATCCACCTCAGCGCACAACCACTCGAAACTTCTTGGCTTGACGGCAAACAGGCAACAAAAAAAGCCCTTCCCGGCTCCGCGCCGGTATTTATTACAAGGCGATGGAAGCTTCTGGAACCATTACGTAGTTCCTGCTTCAACTCATCAGCCATAAACTACCCTTTTTAAGATTTTTTAAAATCCAACTTCCTGAACACAAGATACTTGACAGACATCATACTCATTTGATGACTCAAAAACAGGTCGTCGGGTAATGAAATAACGCCCATCAATATAATTCTGTTTCTTGAAGCCTATTCTCAGGGGTGCTCGGCACCCACTGTTTATTTGTCATGGGTTCTCGAGCCCCTGAGCACCCACAGAGTCGGCGCCTCCTAGTTATAGACTTATATTAATAGTTTAATGGGCAGGCGTGTGTAGGTAAATAAAACGGTTATTGATATTTACAATATTTATTCGTCCTCTTGTACAATTATGTCATCTGGAAATTCTGCTGGTGCCGATATATTTCTTTCATGCCTTACATGCCTAGCCCATCCCAGATATCACACGAGCGTCATCACGTGTGCGCAACAACCTACAGTACGCCGACCAACTATGCAGCTGCAGCAGTACTCTACTATGCCAGACCGGCTCGAATTATTGTTTTCAACTAATATATAAACATAATACTGCTTTCTCGAAATGTGTCGCGACTTTATTTTGCCACGAATCAATGTAGTGTCTCCACTACCTCTCAAATTGTTCTCAGAGGTGTTAATCGACTCGGAGTATACCTCAATTCTGTATCCGCCCTGGAAACGTATATGCTCGCCGTAATAAGCTAATAAGTAATAAGCTTGTCGAATTTGATACGTTCCCAAGGCAAATAATATGAGATCTCTATATTGTAAAAGAGGGAACTGCAAAACATTATTACGATCTGTTGTAATACTTTGGAAGTTCGCTGTTCGCCTGTTCATGTTAAAAGTCTCAACATAATTAGCCAAATTATTTTCTAAATTGGTTATTTCATTTGCATATTCGTTATTTTTTAGGCGAGCACCAAACTTATTTAACAACGCCGCTGCTATTTCTAAATTCTGCATCATGTGTGGTAGAGATCTTTGGAAATATTACTGTCTTAATATTTTAAAATCACGTTTAAAATGTCCATTTACGACCTCTACCACCCTTCTGCAAAGAGTAATGCAGCGGCTTCTATTTGCTTGAGCTCTGGTTAGCTGATACTCGCCCTCTAAAACAAAAGCGGGCATGTAAGTGCGATAACCACAATCTTCCAATAAATAAATGCAGTCTCGAAATCCTCTGTCCAATATAAAGTTTGTCTGAAATACAATCTGAGAGGAGGTGAGTCATTACTAAACAAGAAAGACATTATTTCAGCATCTGAGGTTGTTGCTTTGTATGGGCCAAAGCAATCGACAATATACCCATTACTGGCAACAATCAAGAAAGGTTTCAGCAAGTTGCTATATTTGTGTAAGGAATATGAGTTCTTCTGAAACATATAATTCGAACTTTTGTTAATGTATATATATTTGCCATCACAGATTACAATCACGTTATTAAGATTTCCATACAATCCATTCGGTATGGTGAAATTATGGGTTACTCATTGTTCCCTAGTCAAGTGGTTGATACCGAGATTCCTTGGCACAAAATCTTGCACAAGGATTTCTCGGACTTTGTCCATTAGCAGTTCTAAGCTGCGACATGGTTTTTGGATTAAGGAAGAAATCCTTTCATCAGAGTCAGCTGTTCTCAATTTTATTTATAAGGCAGCAAGTCCTAATTGACCTTTTCTTATTTCTAAAACTCTGGGAACTTCGCCTTTGTCATTCCTAGTCAATATTGGAAAATGCGGTCATCCATATCTAGGACATTTTCAAAATCTAATGTTGGATTAAATGTGTTGATAAATGAAAATATATGTTGCACTTGCTGTACATTAAATGTATTAACAGAATTTTCTGAATCATATAAGGTGTCCCAAGAATTTCTCGCTAAATTATCTCCGCATTCACGAGCTAACTTTGGTATGTAGAATTTACTTAAAATAATTGCTCGTAGCTGGTCAGACACACTATGTAGAGTACCAGTATTAGTACAACCAGAAAAAACACAATGGTTACCAGTATTGGCTGCCCGCTTGTAATCTGGTCATACCATATTTTCTGTATTTGGCCTCACAATCCATTCAGCAGCAGGTTGAGGATTTTCATGGGATTTATCGTCCTGTGAATTCTCATCTTCATTTTGGGGCACTGCTTCAGGCAATCTTATTTGATCAACAATGTTGGTGCGAAGAGCCTCTCTTTTTATACGCAACCAACAGACGTGACACACTCTATCCGCTAGTGTTAGCTGCAATTAAAATATAGCAATCATTATTATTAACTACACCTGAACAATATGAAATAAAACTAATTTCAAAATAACCTTTGATCTCAGAAAGATGAGTTATGAATTAAACCTTACTATCATCATCACCAGCCTATAACAGTCCACTGCTGGTCACAGGCCTCTCCAAAAGGAGGATTTTGTCATAATCGCCACGCTTGGCAGGCGGGTTGGCGATCGCAGTTTGACCAATGGTGAAGAGAAGACGCTGCTGCCCGTCTTCTTATGGCGGTTCTCCTGTAGTCGCCTCTTACGACACCCATAGGAAGAGAAGAGGTGGTGCAATTCTTTTAAAGTGCCGGCACCACACTGAACATTAATTAAACCTATTTAACAGTATTTTTACTTTAGAAAGATGAATAAAAAAAACTATATAATATACACCGCACAAACAAACAAAGTATAAAAGGAAAAATGTACATTTTAGAGCTGCACAATTTCGGCGGTCTTATCGCTGTAACAGATCTCTCCCAGAAAACCGTCAGGCAGAGGACATTTAATTTAACTTAGCATGAAGTTAAGCTTTATTTGAGAGCAGACACCTAAATCGTATGCATATAGGCACCTAGGCAATGCCTAGCTGATTAATGAAATGAGATAGGCACTAGGTTCTTACAAGTATCATTGATGAAAATCATGAATTCCAATCAATAAAACATTAGAGTCAGTATCTACAGCCTACTTCAAAATAAAACCAATGCCTGGCACAGTGTCCAGGTGTCATTGGACATGACTCCCCGTTATATTTAGTAGGTATAGGATGAGGTAAAAATAAAGCACACATTACATATTTACCTGTCGTGGTTCTATTCTCCCTATATAATCATATTTTGTTGAAGTTCTGTAGGGTTTTCTTTCATAACAATGTCACTTTGTCTTCGTGCAATAGAACAGCCACATAAAACATAAACATTGATATGGCCTCGTTGACTAGTTCCAGCTTGTTCACCACCACTGGAAATATTTTGCTGCAAATTCTGATTGACTGCAGCCATTGCGAGTTCCCAGCATGCTGGGAATGCCGCAAACATAATCATCATCAGTAATGTGAAAGGGTGAATAAACAAATAATTAGTTACTTTTGTTAGTTAAATCGTTTTATTACTGTCTTCTATGTAGTAAGGTTTAAAAAATAAACAACTGTTGCTCTTTACAGGAAATAAACACATATTTTTGTCAGCAGTCAGTGCAATCTTTATAGATTAGTTTTATTAAGTTCGAAATATTAAGGCTTGTATTCACGCGAATGACCTTGTGCATTTGGGCGGAGCTAACGACCCCTCCCCGCGCCACTCCGCTACTCTCATGCGAAAATGTGCGAGCCGAGGCCCGCGCCTTGCCGCCACCGTGGGTCGTCGCTACACTTTGTCTTGTCACAGAGTATCGAAATCACAGAAGGTCAATTAATCATCGTAAAAGTTAAAAGTATTTTGTGTAGGTACCGCATTTATAGTAGTCCAATTCTGTTTTTTTTTATTATCTATTGACTTTTCGGGCTGAGTTACGAGTAAAATTGTTAAACGCTGTCGAGGCCGGGGTAGAAACTATACCTTTAGTATAAATCAACCTGGCTTGAAACAACGTGATGTATCTTTTTTAACTTATAGAAATAAATGGCTAAATGTGTTGGACCAACTCGGCGAATACCTATGTTTTTATGAAATATTCGTTAAAGCCTGAGGTAAAGTAGGAAGGTAGGGTAAGATGAGGGTAGGTAGGTGGGTAGGGTTTGTAGGTAGGTAGTAAGTGTAGGTACTTATCGTCTAAATTTCCTGCTAATTTAATTTCAGACACTATCTTATCCTTTTCAGTAGACCTACTTATATCCTGGCTATACTTGGGTAATCGTTTACAATTGACGCTCAGATGGCCTAACCTTTTACAAATACTGCAAGTTAATAATGGTCTGGACGTCATTTTATAAACGTTGGAAGATATGATTTATCTTTAAAATCTTCAATTTTAACGGATTTGAAAAAGGAAAGTAATTCTTCTGGTTGCGAGTAGTTAGCGGCCTGCGCCCCTAGCCGCATTCCTTTATCGTCTATTGCATCTAAAATACAGTCTACTGCCTTCTTTCCTGATATGTCACATCGATTTAATAAATTGACCTTATGATAATAATACGTTTCTAGTAATTCGTTAGGTTTTACTTTCCTATTTAGCATCTCGTGTAAAATTTGAGCATAATTGTCAACGGTAGGAAACTGTGTAATAAGCTGCTGTGTCCATTCTACCCAATTATATTTCAAGGAACGTAAACCATTGTACTGTAGAGGTTTATAGCCGAGCGAATAAAACCTCTACGTCTACCAAGGTATGTTCGAAATATGAAACTTGCTTTTGAATATTTTTCTTTGACGTAGAAAGAACTTTTGTTTTCGGGATTCATTAGAAAATCTGGAGTCGAAGGAAAATAATTAGAAGATTTATAAAACTAAAAACTTGATATTTAAAATTGAGCAAAACGATTCAAAAGTTAAGTATTTTCTGCATTCCTCATGTAAAGAACCTTCTAATAAATATAATTCATTAAGTGAAATAATTTGTTCTCGATCAATTCCCAATAATCTATCCCAGCTTCGGCCATTGGCCCGTTACAGTACGTTACAGTACATTACAGTGGAGGCGCCGGGTAAATCACTAGCTAGACACTGGCAATTGGCCTGGATCTTAGCTGCTGAGATCGGGTCTTCAGTAGTCATAACTCCTGCGATCATTCTTCCAGATTCACTTTGACAAAACGAGTTGTGATGTGGTCCCAGTTCAAGTTGGTATTGTTGGTCCTCAACTGATACGTGGGGTAAAAGTCCACTATGACTAACGATGTTACTGTCATCATATTCTAATTCAAATGAAAATAACTGTTGAAGCTGAAACGAATCATCATCTTCACCAGAATGTGTGCGTAAAGACGCAACTGCCGAATTTTTCTCTTGGCTGACGCATATAGCTATGCTTTGTGCGCCTGTTCTAGACTGGATTTCGTTACCAATAGCGGAAATCGTACTATCGTAACCTAGATCGTTCACCGTTTGACGCAAAAATACATCATGTTCAAACTTTGGCCGATATTGGTCTCGGCGTTTAACATACATATCCCTTTACAACCGGACAGAAAAAGGTTTAAATTTTTGCAATTGAAGTGCTAGGTTGTATTCATATAGGTTTTAGCTACCCCGAAAAAATGCTGAAAAAAATCTGAAAAGCCAGGTTTTCCTGAAAATCGCCTGCACGATCGTGCACCTTAGGAATAGCTTGACATATGCACGTTCGTGCAAATTTATATATTGTTGTGTTTAATAAGGAAATTAGACAATGTTTTAAAGTTGAATCATATATTTTTAAATGTAACAATAATCAGTCTTAATAATTAGCATTAATGAGTATCAAAACAAGGATCTTCTTGTCATTAAACATAATCTTTAGCATTTTTTTGTAATTAAATCACCAAATTAAACTTTAACATAAAATTAAACAACAATGTTTGGCAAAACTAGTAATCTAAACTACTAATAATATTTAGAAACATTATTATACAATGTTTTACAAAAAATTACAATTAATGAGAATGAAAATCTTTAAAACAATTCTGTCCTCGAATCACGCAAAGATAAACGTTACATTTGACGCAACGAACTTTTGTGCGACTTTTACAATGCTCCAATTGACAAAACCGCTGTGAACGAAGTCGTCGACTCGGCACACCTTCCCGTCCAGTTCTATTACCCAGGGAGGCAGGCCTTCCCCAGCTGCGTGTAGTCCGCAGGGTGTGGGTGTCGAGGACCCAATACAAAAAAAAACCCCTGGAATGTACCAAGTTCTTATTGAGAACCAGAATACATCCCAGTATGTAGTTATCGAGACGGGTCGATAAGGAAATAAATTATTATTTAAAAGGTCAATTCTGTGTGATTAAAAGGATATTATTAAGTTGAGAATACTTTGTAATAAGACGAATTAATGATTTAGTTTGAATATTGGGGGACACACCCTGAAAAAGAGAACTACCCTCCCCTAAATAAAATTTATAAAAAGTGCTAGTTATTACCTTAAAACGGGGTTAAAAGCAGCTCGCGGTGGCATAGGCGTCGTTCCAATCTGTATTCCGCTGTGTCACTCGCAAAAAGCTGGTACCTATGAGCCAAGAAGGCAAACTTTATAACCTATCAAGTTTCAACTACAAGAATTGTGAAAACAGCAATAATTACAGGTTGCACTGTACTTACAATAATTTAAAGAAGTCGAGGGTGAAGCTCCTCAAGGAGAAAACCGTCACAAACAGCCCAGAAAATTAACGGGGCTGGCAAGCGATCCACCTCGGCGCACAACCACTCGAAACTTCTTGGCTTGACGGCAAACAGGCAACAAAAAAAGCCCTTCCCGGCTCCGCGCCGGTATTTATTACAAGGCGATGGAAGCTTCTGGAACCATTACGTAGTTCCTGCTTCAACTCATCAGCCATAAACTACCCTTTTTAAGATTTTTTAAAATCCAACTTCCTGAACACAAGATACTTGACAGACATCATACTCATTTGATGACTCAAAAACAGGTCGTCGGGTAATGAAATAACGCCCATCAATATAATTCTGTTTCTTGAAGCCTATTCTCAGGGGTGCTCGGCACCCACTGTTTATTTGTCATGGGTTCTCGAGCCCCTGAGCACCCACAGAGTCGGCGCCTCCTAGTTATAGACTTATATTAATAGTTTAATGGGCAGGCGTGTGTAGGTAAATAAAACGGTTATTGATATTTACAATATTTATTCGTCCTCTTGTACAATTATGTCATCTGGAAATTCTGCTGGTGCCGATATATTTCTTTCATGCCTTACATGCCTAGCCCATCCCAGATATCACACGAGCGTCATCACGTGTGCGCAACAACCTACAGTACGCCGACCAACTATGCAGCTGCAGCAGTACTCTACTATGCCAGACCGGCTCGAATTATTGTTTTCAACTAATATATAAACATAATACTGCTTTCTCGAAATGTGTCGCGACTTTATTTTGCCACGAATCAATGTAGTGTCTCCACTACCTCTCAAATTGTTCTCAGAGGTGTTAATCGACTCGGAGTATACCTCAATTCTGTATCCGCCCTGGAAACGTATATGCTCGCCGTAATAAGCTAATAAGTAATAAGCTTGTCGAATTTGATACGTTCCCAAGGCAAATAATATGAGATCTCTATATTGTAAAAGAGGGAACTGCAAAACATTATTACGATCTGTTGTAATACTTTGGAAGTTCGCTGTTCGCCTGTTCATGTTAAAAGTCTCAACATAATTAGCCAAATTATTTTCTAAATTGGTTATTTCATTTGCATATTCGTTATTTTTTAGGCGAGCACCAAACTTATTTAACAACGCCGCTGCTATTTCTAAATTCTGCATCATGTGTGGTAGAGATCTTTGGAAATATTACTGTCTTAATATTTTAAAATCACGTTTAAAATGTCCATTTACGACCTCTACCACCCTTCTGCAAAGAGTAATGCAGCGGCTTCTATTTGCTTGAGCTCTGGTTAGCTGATACTCGCCCTCTAAAACAAAAGCGGGCATGTAAGTGCGATAACCACAATCTTCCAATAAATAAATGCAGTCTCGAAATCCTCTGTCCAATATAAAGTTTGTCTGAAATACAATCTGAGAGGAGGTGAGTCATTACTAAACAAGAAAGACATTATTTCAGCATCTGAGGTTGTTGCTTTGTATGGGCCAAAGCAATCGACAATATACCCATTACTGGCAACAATCAAGAAAGGTTTCAGCAAGTTGCTATATTTGTGTAAGGAATATGAGTTCTTCTGAAACATATAATTCGAACTTTTGTTAATGTATATATATTTGCCATCACAGATTACAATCACGTTATTAAGATTTCCATACAATCCATTCGGTATGGTGAAATTATGGGTTACTCATTGTTCCCTAGTCAAGTGGTTGATACCGAGATTCCTTGGCACAAAATCTTGCACAAGGATTTCTCGGACTTTGTCCATTAGCAGTTCTAAGCTGCGACATGGTTTTTGGATTAAGGAAGAAATCCTTTCATCAGAGTCAGCTGTTCTCAATTTTATTTATAAGGCAGCAAGTCCTAATTGACCTTTTCTTATTTCTAAAACTCTGGGAACTTCGCCTTTGTCATTCCTAGTCAATATTGGAAAATGCGGTCATCCATATCTAGGACATTTTCAAAATCTAATGTTGGATTAAATGTGTTGATAAATGAAAATATATGTTGCACTTGCTGTACATTAAATGTATTAACAGAATTTTCTGAATCATATAAGGTGTCCCAAGAATTTCTCGCTAAATTATCTCCGCATTCACGAGCTAACTTTGGTATGTAGAATTTACTTAAAATAATTGCTCGTAGCTGGTCAGACACACTATGTAGAGTACCAGTATTAGTACAACCAGAAAAAACACAATGGTTACCAGTATTGGCTGCCCGCTTGTAATCTGGTCATACCATATTTTCTGTATTTGGCCTCACAATCGATTCAGCAGCAGGTTGAGGATTTTCATGGGATTTATCGTCCTGTGAATTCTCATCTTCATTTTGGGGCACTGCTTCAGGCAATCTTATTTGATCAACAATGTTGGTGCGAAGAGCCTCTCTTTTTATACGCAACCAACAGACGTGACACACTCTATCCGCTAGTGTTAGCTGCAATTAAAATATAGCAATCATTATTATTAACTACACCTGAACAATATGAAATAATACTAATAATCAAAATAACCTTTGATCTCAGAAAGATGAGTTATGAATTAAACCTTACTATCATCATCACCAGCCTATAACAGTCCACTGCTGGTCACAGGCCTCTCCAAAAGGAGGATTTTGTCATAATCGCCACGCTTGGCAGGCGGGTTGGCGATCGCAGTTTGACCAATGGTGAAGAGAAGACGCTGCTGCCCGTCTTCTTATGGCGGTTCTCCTGTAGTCGCCTCTTACGACACCCATAGGAAGAGAAGAGGTGGTGCAATTCTTTTAAAGTGCCGGCACCACACTGAACATTAATTAAACCTATTTAACAGTATTTTTACTTTAGAAAGATGAATAAAAAAAACTATATAATATACACCGCACAAACAAACAAAGTATAAAAGGAAAAATGTACATTTTAGAGCTGCACAATTTCGGCGGTCTTATCGCTGTAACAGATCTCTCCCAGAAAACCGTCAGGCAGAGGACATTTAATTTAACTTAGCATGAAGTTAAGCTTTATTTGAGAGCAGACACCTAAATCGTATGCATATAGGCACCTAGGCAATGCCTAGCTGATTAATGAAATGAGATAGGCACTAGGTTCTTACAAGTATCATTGATGAAAATCATGAATTCCAATCAATAAAACATTAGAGTCAGTATCTACAGCCTACTTCAAAATAAAACCAATGCCTGGCACAGTGTCCAGGTGTCATTGGACATGACTCCCCGTTATATTTAGTAGGTATAGGATGAGGTAAAAATAAAGCACACATTACATATTTACCTGTCGTGGTTCTATTCTCCCTATATAATCATATTTTGTTGAAGTTCTGTAGGGTTTTCTTTCATAACAATGTCACTTTGTCTTCGTGCAATAGAACAGCCACATAAAACATAAACATTGATATGGCCTCGTTGACTAGTTCCAGCTTGTTCACCACCACTGGAAATATTTTGCTGCAAATTCTGATTGACTGCAGCCATTGCGAGTTCCCAGCATGCTGGGAATGCCGCAAACATAATCATCATCAGTAATGTGAAAGGGTGAATAAACAAATAATTAGTTACTTTTGTTAGTTAAATCGTTTTATTATTGTCTTCTATGTAGTAAGGTTTAAAAAATAAACAACTGTTGCTCTTTACAGGAAATAAACACATATTTTTGTCAGCAGTCAGTGCAATCTTTATAGATTAGTTTTATTAAGTTCAAAATATTATGGCTTGCATTCACGCGAATGACCTTGTGCATTTGGGCGGAGCTAACGACCCCTCCCCGCGCCACTCCGCTACTCTCATGCGAAAATGTGCGAGCCGAGGCCCGCGCCTTGCCGCCACCGTGGGTCGTCGCTACACTTTGTCTTGTCACAGAGTATCGAAATTACAGAAGGTCAATTAATCATCGTGAAATTTAAAAGTATTTTATGTGTAGGTACCGCATTTATAGTAGTCCAATTCTGTTTTTTTTTATTATCTATTGACATGGATGTACTTTTCGGGCTGAGTTACGAGTAAAATTATTCAACGCTGTCGAGGCCAGGGTAGAAACTATACCTTTAGTATAAATCAACCTGGCTTGAAACATGGGGTAAACAACGTGATGTATCTTTTTTAACTTATAGAAATAAATGGCTAAATGTGTTGCTAAGCGCAAAGCTCAATAATGGCTGGACCAACTCGGCGAAAACCTATGTTTTTATGAAATATTCGTTAAAGTCTGAGGTAGAGTAGGAAGGTAGGGTAAGATGAGGGTAGGTAGGTGGGTAGGGTTTGTAGGTAGGTAGTAAGTGTAGGTAGCTAGATAGGCAGAAAAGCACAAGTGTATGTCATATAATGTTGTATTTCAAAAAGATTATAACTAAAATTGACTGAAATTTAAGTTTCTTTCAGCAAGTATTTTTATTCTTTTTGTTGGTTGAACTTCTTCATCCTCACTTATTTTTCCGTGTTCACATATATTTACATTCGGATAATTTGGAAATTTCGATAGCCATACAAAATCTTCTTTTTTTTCTTCTTCGTTCTTGTTGTTGTCATTTTCTGTTTCCTCGTGTACAGCACCTTCTTGTAATTCAGTATCTTTTTTATTTTGATTTAAATAATTTTGTTTTCTTTTTTTGGGTAGTTTGCTTTTGTTTGCGCTTTCTTCCACAGCTTTTTCTATATAAATAGGGTCTCTATTTTCTCGTATGTCTTAGATCAATGAGTTCTGGTAATATGCAATCCAAATAAAACCTAGTTAATTTATTTTCCATTACGTCTTTCCAGAACTTATCATCTTTTTCTACTATATCTATTTTCATTGGAATATTATCACCCAGCCATAGTCCAAAAAGGCATTTTGTTCTTTTGGTTATGTGAAGCTGACCCTGAATCTGGTAATACCAATTATGATTGGTATTAATAATAATCGTACCAGTTTTATCAGTTTTATAAAAAGGTATTTTTTTCTTAGCAACTGCTTCGGTAAAAGTGAGATGGTGAGCTGCAACAGGGCATTTAATTTCTACTACCATGTTCTCCTCGACACAATACCGTCAGGAGTAGCGCCTAGATATGGCAATTCGTCGTCAATAAATAAACCGCACTGTTGTACAAACAATCCAGTTTCTTTTGAAATTTGCTCAAGAGCTAATTTTTCATTTTCAGTTCCATGTTTGATTGATTTATCGTGACTAATGCAATCTTTGTAGAGTAAATCTTTTACTAGATTACTACAACTGATATTTGAACGCCTTTTTATAACTCGGCCAAAGTTAGAGGCTGTTAACAGTTTTCTTCTCAATTCAAGCCATTCACTGCATGAACTCTGCAAAATAGTGTCTTTTTCAATTTTTTCTTTCTTCTTTGCTTTTCTTTAAATTATTGATGAAAGTATTTTTTTCTTTCTCCATTATTTCTGGAACTATATCCTCTCTAGCACACCATTTTCACCATAATTTATATCTTCCCCTTTGCTAAATAATATTCCTTTCCTTTTTTTTCACGCCTTTTGTTTGTAAGTATTTTTTTTTTCAGTAACCTTCTTTGCTCAAGTAGCTTCACTTTTCCTTTAGGACTTTTTCCGGTGGCATATTTATAAGTTGTTGACAATAATGCACGAGTGTTATAGGATATTGCGTCGCCTTTGCATCTGTTTTCATATCCACCTTTCAGGCTATAATTTATACGTTTTCCGCCAACCAGTTTAGCGATTATGCTGTTGTAACTTTCAGCTTTATTACTTTTCACATTATGTATGAGACTGGGTGCGTGAGATGCAACAACGTTTGACATAATTTGGCAAATTCTGCTCCAAAGAGTACTTGTCCTAAATTAATTATCGCTAGTGTCTTCCGAATTAGGTTTATTGTAGAAATATTGTTTGCAAGAGCTATGGTCACCAAACGCATGTAAATGAGCCTTTAATATATCTGTAGCGTGTGTTGTATCTACTACACTCCGAGACTATCAGAAGGTTTTAGGGAATTAACGGAAACCACAGAGTCAGTTCACGAATGTCCGGATATATTATTTCTCAGTTGGAAGATTACACAGTCCGAAAATAACTTATATGTTACGTGCCTAGCAAGTATGCCTAGGTGTGTCTAGATTCGGGAACTAGCGGGAGACGACTGGCCTGTGAGCGCTGCGCGCCCGACTCGGTATTCTTTTTGCTAACAACGCAGTAATGTAACCCTACATCACGCCCCTCCTAAAATTTGGGAAACTTGAAATTATATAAACCAAATTTTTAGGCAAATAGAATCGAAACAAATTAAAAGGTACAGTCAACAGCACGTCGACCTACCCCAAAAGTCAAAAATTCTCCAATAGATTTTCAACTTTAAGCCTGACATATAGAGTTCATTTTCAAATGAGAAAATTTGACATTTTGTGGTAGGTCGACGTGCTGTTGTCCGTACGTACGCTTAAGTTACTCGTTTGGTCAGTGCGCTTACAATAACAATTGTTGATATTTGATACAATGTTGCGGTGTGACGATCTCGCTCATATTTCTAAGTAGATGATAAGAAAATAATGCAAGGTTCTATAATGTTTACATTGACAAAAGTTGTACAGTTCTATTTTTAGATCAAATTATTACTTAGCTTAGAGTATGGCTAAGATTAATTTTGACATAATATAATTAGCATTTACACAGGTAGGTATTATGTGATAACGTGCGTTTTACAATACATATGTTTAGTTAGAAATGCACATTTACATTATGAGATAAGAATTTTTGAAATACATACAATCGATTAATTGTTTTATTGATTGGTAGTTATAATAATGGTGATCCTTGAGTCAAAACATACATTTTCATTTGAGTTAAAAATGGATTTACAAAAGGAAAGTAATACTGAAAATCGTAAACTGAAAAATAACTATGCTAAGAAAATACTACTGTCGGTAGGTATTTGGGTTTGCTCGGTACCTGTGGTCATTTTTTTCTTGATTATGTCGTTCACTGCGGCCGATATGCGGTTCCCAACATATCGTTTGGTGCCCTGTCGACACTTGTTGCAAAAGATGCAGATAATGATAATTACGCCACATGCCAGAATTGGTAGGATAATGGCTCCATACAGCTTCACTTTAGTTTTTAGTTCGTTGACCTGAATGATTACAAATCAGCCCGTGCATGTCAATGGAACATTTAAATCCTTCAACAAGTATAGATGACTCCATTCCTGTCGAAGGACCTGTATAATTTTTAAAACATTTATGTTCACGAGGCACCACTTTTTTATACTCTGCCTGTGCGCAAATACAAAAGTACTTATTTTTAATACCGATGAATAGAATCTTCCCTGTTTTTTTTCCAATAATGACTGCTGCTCCTGACAATGCAGAGTATTTTTTTTTATAGCTGCGTTTGCTCCAACAACCATCGACAAAAACGTCAATAATAGGAACACCGTTTTCATCTATACGACCTTGCAGTAAAGCAAACTCTCGTTCTTCTTTCGCGGCATCGTTCATTGTTTTTAGTGAAATTCCTTCCCACATATTCGATATGTTTTCATGGCATTTTTGGTACATGTTGAAAGATATTGAAGGTAAATCTAAGCAGGCAGATAGCTATTGGAGTTGTGAATGACCACAACTGATTGCCACAGTCCCTAAAACTGCGCAATTGTTGATGTTCATTTCACTACCTTCATCGCTGGAGATAAAAAAAATCATGTTGCATAATTTGCATTGAAGCGTAAAAGTTGATTGAAAACCTATTTGTTTTTCAGAAACTATTTCCACGCTTCCGAGACCACAATTAAAAGGTCCATGTGAAGATACCTCTTGTAATTTTGAATAAAATGTTTTTAAATTAAGAATTCTTCGACCTTCAAGTTGATATGCTTTCTCAGAAGATTTGGCTGTGTCTACCTGTAAATAATTAATATGATTTAAAGCTAACATTAAAATATTCAAGATGTTTAAGTGCATTGTAAGACCAAAACGATTGTACATACTTCACAAGGAGCTCAATAATCTTCAAGTTCTTCAACAGACCTTCCGGCATGCTTGTCAACCGGTAGAGAGCGTAGTTTTTGAATGCCCAAATCATCTTGTGCCTAAAATTAATGCAGATAATACGATAATTTTTTTCTTTTACACTATACCTGGGAAAATACGGGTTACGGAGTTATTGACAGTCAAAGTTACAATTTTTTTCAAAGATTTTTACAAAATTGACTTCTGTTTGATAATACTAAAGTTTTTTTACAAAGAAACATGTTTCGCTTACACACACAGGCATAGTCTGTGGCGTGCGCGCTATACATTGCGGGTTAGAAATAAGTTATTTTTTTTGATACCCAAAAATAAAAATCATTTCCCAGCAATTATTTTTTTTGCATTCTACTTGGTTTTATGTATAGAATTCGTGGTTTAAGGCTTCGTTAAGCCTTTTTTTACACCCTGTATACATTACTCTGTCATAGCAAAAGAAATAAGCTGTGGTAAAACTAAAACTTCGGCCTTGATAAAGTCGGTTACTTCAAAAACGGGTGAAAATAATTTTATTAAACAGTACCGCAATAAAAAAAACACTTTTCGTTGACGACAAGTGTTTTTTTTCTCGAATCCTTTTTTTTGGGCGGTAGGTGTCAAAAAGCAACAGTGAAAAGAAGGATGACCACTACCTATACATGCGTCGACCTGTCAAAATATTTTTTGTTAAGTTGTACAACAATAATAAAATTGTATTTAAACTGTTTTTGTACCCCCCCAAATTTTATTTTAAAAATAGTTACATTTGGCAGTCAGGATAATAAGTAAATGGTAAAAATACATTGTTAGGGTAAATCACATACCCCGATAGGTATTATCCCTATCTATGATGGATGACAGTGGTTAGAGGCAAAGATTTAAATCTTTGGTTAGAGGAAGGGTAAATCGAATAAGATTCGTGGCTGGATTGATGCTAGATCTTAAATATTGACGCGAAACTTAAACCAGATTGATCGTTTAACTTTACTGTAGGGATTTGTTTTTAAAATCTATTATTTTGTCGCTATTTCGGTGACACTCATCTGTGAAATTATACTAATATATGTACATGCAGTATGTATCCACTCTTATCATTGGCTAAACCTGGGAATCGAACCACGAGAATGTAGTGACTACCTAACACCCATAGATACCCATATTACTACCATCATGCTTTAACCCATTTGTTGATATAAGGATATATGATATAAGGATAAGGAGATAATAAATAACACAGTTATTGGCTTTTAAAGTAATTTATTCAAAATCGTCTCTTATTACTACATCGTCCAATAATGCCGCTGGAGGTACAAGGTTCTTTTGGTATCCTACTCATCCCACCCTAAATACCACGTTAATGCCATAACGTGGGCGCAACAGCCAACAGCGCGTCGGCCCACAAGACAACTGCAGCATTATTCTGTAATGCCTTCTCTGCCATTAATATTATTTTCAATTAATATATCGGGTGTAAAAAAAGGCTTAACGAAGCCGAATACCACATATTCTACGTATTATTACGATTTTTTTTTTCTTTTACACTATAACTGGGAAATGACGGGCTACAGAGTTATTGACAGTCAAAATTACAATTTTTTTTCAAAGATTTTTACAAAATTGACTTCTGTTTGACAATACTAAACTTTTTAACAAAGTAACATGATCCGCTTACACACACAGGCATAGTCTGTGGCGTGCGAATTAAGTTGACGAGCCAAAACACTTTTAAAAAATAAATTTATTTATTTAATTTACAGAGGAATTACAGCATAACTACTGCACTAATTAAACTACAAATCAATATTCGATCTTATAATCTAAACTATGACTATTTATATTAATCTTAATGTCTATCTTGCTATTTTCTAATGACGCATGTCCCAGATTGGGGTGCTGAGGTGTTACTGCTAACAAATGGCAACCTGCAAGGTTGTGCAACCTTAACTTCTCCCCCCTCAAGAGAGAAATTATCCGAAGAAGTATTAGACGGCTTCGGAGAATTTCGAATCTTAAATTTAGGTATAAGTTTTGTCACAATAATATAAATTATACAGCTAATGACGATTAAATAAAGGCATATTGTCCATGTACTTATTCCACTTATTATTGAGAAATCACTATTTATGTCGCTTGCACTGAACTTAGCACTGTTTATTATTTCTTTAATGTCTCCAAAGTCTACGTTTCTTAAGTCCAACTGCTTAGGCTCCAGCTTGGTTTCTCCTCGCAGGGCTGGTATCTCGACTACTGGGAGCTTGAGTTTGATCGCTGAGGTGTAGCTTTGGGCGTTGATAAATCTTTCGCCAATTTGTGTTCTGCAGCTTTGATTCAGTACCATCATGTATGTGCCTTGTACTTGATGTTTGTAAACCTGGTCACTGCAATATTCTGTTATTATTAAATTATCAGCAGTGTACAGAAGCCAATAATTCTTGAAGATTCTCTGGATCTTGGGGTCTTCGATTTGAATATCATGTTGGCGGCAGCTACTCTGGTTATTTTTCATCTGCATTATCTGCTCGATACAAGTTTCGGCTGGATACTGCGCTAGATGATCTTGTGTACAAAGATACTTTTCCTCCTCGATTTCTTCACAGGGTCTCGTTGCTGGTCTGTATTTCAATCTTTTCACCAACAGGAATGGGTACGTAGGTAAAATTATGTGAGGCATTTTGGAATTGAATATAGGAACAGGGATGATTTTGTAATATGTGAAAATATCTGGTTCAATTATTGGAATATCTAATATAAATACTAAACTATCCTTTTTAATATATGATTTAACTATTATATTCCTTTCTAATTTTACTAAGTTTTCTTTATTACACGGGTAAATTAATTTAGCATACTTTTCTATTTCTGTCAACATTTCTAATAATTCTGTAGAATTTACAATGGATTGATGTAATGTTTGTAACTTACTAAAGGCTATTGCTGTTTCTATTTCTTGTATAACATTAAAAATGGTTCGAAAACTACTTAATATCTCATACAATGTATTAAGGACTGATACAACGTTATGTAAAGAATTTTCTTTTCGAATAATCATATCAACTTCATTATTAGCTAAACGATTGACGTTCGAATTTATGTTTTCTGAAACATTAACTAATTTATGAAAAGCTTGTTGCAGTACTGAGATTCTTTGTTCTACTAAATGTTCTTTATTATTTATTTTTCTTATTTGATCATCGAAATGCTTGGCATCATCTTCATCTAAATTTCCCGATATTACTTTGACTAAAGATCCCAAAGGGCTAAAAATAGCTCGTTTACTTAATCTTGATGTAGGCATTATTTGGTCTACTCTATTTCTAGTTAAATCTATAAATAAATCGATTTGCTTAATTAAACTATTAAATTCTCCCTTAAAATCACTACTATTAGATATGATATTAATCATATAGTTATACTTATTTATATTAACGTTGATTTGATCTTGAATGTAATTTAAATCTAATGTTTTCAAAATTGTCCAGGAACTATTCTGAATCACTGCTATCCCCGCTTTCAGAGGCGCTATTCCTGGATTGGTACCTAGGTTCTGAAGTTCCAGGCTGCTGCTCATTTTTGCCAGTGCCAGAAGTACTAGCCACGATCTGTGGAGGACGTTTAATATTCTTAATGGCTACTTTGGTTTTTCTTTTGTTTAATTGGACTGGTATAATGTTGTGAGTAGGTTTTCCAGTGGCTTTAGCTTTTTCAAAACGAGGTAGTTCTTTGGCCTTCCTAGTTCTGGTGGTTTTCATAAAAATATTATCACCTTCGCTTATTGGTGGGACTTCCTGACCACCTCTTTTTTCTCTAACTTTAATTTTGTCTGTCTGAAGTTTTTCTGCAATGTACTCATACAAAACATTCAAACGCTTTTTGTGATCCTGTAGAAGTTTCTGCATTAAATTACGTTGGTTGTCTACATCGAAAACGTTACCTAAGTCCGTGTTACCAAAAGTGATTTCGAACGGTGTAAAATCCGTTGCCGAATGAATACTATTATTGTATGCCATGATTGCATATGTCATTACTGAACAAGCATCGAGATCACTTTTGTCATACTTGGCTAATCGATATATTTCGATTATGGTCGAATGAAATCGTTCCACAATGGCCATTGAACTAGGGTTATTTGGGGTTCCTATGTGTAACTGTATTTTATAAAAGTTTAAAAGTTCTTTAATTAGTTCGTTATTAAATTCTGATCCGGCATCGCTATTTATTTTTTGTGGTAATCCGTACATGCTAAAGTATTTGATTAACGCTCTAACAACTTCTGGGGTACTACGATTTGGAATGTATATGGCCTGTCCAAGTTTACTAAAGGCATCAACTATCGTTAAATAGTATTTACTCTCTATGTACAAAAGATCCATATAAATTTCTTGAAATGGTGCAGTTTGACTCGGTGTTAACGGAATGTGTGGTTTAATAGGTTTCCTTTCATATTTAATTTTTTTACACTGTTCGCAAGAGTTAATTATGGCTGTCACCGTCTCTTTCATATTTTGCCACCAGTAATGTCTTTTTAATTTAGCTATTGTTTCCTGAATTCCCCTATGGCATGTTTTTCCCTCGTGGTACTTCATGACTACGTCTCTTTGATCGTGTTCAGAGTCTGTTAAGTTTGTTATTCGCTCTGTACACTCCATTAGTTTACAAGCTCCTTTTTTATAAAGTTGAATAACTACGTTAGTGAAAACTTTTCTAAAATCAGGGTGTTCAAAGTAAATAAAATATTTATTTTTAAAATAAATATATTCTTTTAAGAAGTCTTTTACTAGTGTTTCGTTATCTACTGGCATATGAATTTCTAAAATTCTTTGTTTTTTATTAGATATATCTTTAACAACGCATTTATCCGTAAACCAAGTATGAACTAATATTTGACGTGGTTTGGAGTCTATCGCTTCGTTCAAAATTGGGATACCCTCATGTTCTCTATTAGAAACAGAATTGGCTGTAGCACCATCATCCGAGATTTCTATCAGATCTGGTTCTTTTTCACTTTCTGTGTCAGAAATAGACATAGGTATTTTACTGTCTTGTTGTTCCTTACGTCTAATTTCTAGTTCTGAATTTATTTCCTTAATAATATCATCTATCTTATCGTTATCTACATCTGGGTTTACAAGGATAGAGTCTAAATCGTCATCTAAAGCATTAATTCTAATTCTAGAGAGAGCATCGGCATTTGTGTTCTGTTGACCTTTTTTATATTTTATTTCGAAGTCGTATTCTTCGAGTCTTAACCTCCAGCGCGTTAATTTGCTGTTCGGCTCTTTAAGTGAGTAAAGCCATGCCAATGGTCGATGGTCAGTGAAGATTGTAAACTTTTTTCCATACAAGTATGGTCTAAAATGCTTTACAGCCCAAACTACAGCTAATAATTCTTTCTCTATTGTGCTATATCGAGATTCTGTATCGCTAAGAGTTCTACTAGCGTAAGCCACGGGTTTATCGCAACCTATTGTTCCCTGAGATAGTACCGCGCCTATAGCAAAATTGGAAGCGTCCGTAGTTAAAATAAAAGGTTTGTTAAAATCTGGAAATTGTAGTAGTGGTGCGTTAGTCAAAAGTTTCTTGCAAGTTTCAAAACTTTCCTTATATTCGTCGTTTATAACAATTTTACGGCCCTTTTTTAAACAGCTAGTTAATGGTCTAGTAATTTTTGCGAAATCTTTAATAAATTTCCTATAGTATCCTACTAATCCCATAAAACTTCTAATTTCTGATATTGTTTGAGGTAGAGGATACTTCAAAACAGCGTCAATTTTATCATTATTAGGCTTTAATCCTTCGCTGGTGATTGTGTGCCCTAAATACAAGACTTCTTTTCTGAGAAAATGTGATTTATCTAACTGAATTTTTAGGTTTGTTTTTCTAAATCGATCAAAGACAGCTTTAAGTTTTTCTACATGTTCGGGCAGGCTTTTAGAGAAGATGATGACGTCATCAAGATAGACTAAGCAGTGTATGCCCTGTAGTCCTCTTAACACGTTATCCATCGCTCTCTGGAACGTAGCCGGTGCAGTCTTTAAACCAAACGGCATTCTGTTGAATTCAAAATGTCCGAAGGGTGTGCTAAAGGCTGTTTTAGGTTTATCTTCGTCTTGAACCTCTATCTGATGATAACCTGATGCTAAATCTAGGGTTGTAAAGTAGAGGCTTTTCCCTAACATGTCAAAAAGGTCACTTATATTAGGCAGGGGATATTTGTCATCCATAGTAATGTCGTTCAGTCGCCTGTAGTCGACTACCATTCTCCATTTTTGTACGCCCGATGCGTCTAACTTTTTGGGTACCAAGTGTACTGGAGCACTCCAAGGGGAATGTGACTCCTGTATTATACTATCCTTGAGCATTTTCTCAACCTGTTTCTTAATTTCTTTGGTTTGTACAGGTGGATAGCGGTGAGCCTTAATATTAATTGGGTCTTCGTTCTTGGTTCGGATCGTATGTTTGACTTCATTCGTGAATGACAATGGTATATTCTCGCAATAAAATATATCCTTATAATCCCTACATAATTTTTCTATCATAGCTCTTTCCTCTTCGTTCATATGGTCTAACCTTAACTTCTCTAAATTATCCTCTAATAATCTATTAATATTATCGCTATTTTCTAAGAAATTCAGATTATTACTATGGTGTGAGTTCTGAAGGAAGCCTTCCTGAAGTTTTTCAACTCGGAATGGCGCAGTGATAACTAAATTTTGTTCTAATTCTGTACAATTTTGTATTACTGTAAAAGCGTAGCCATTTTTACATGTAACTATAGCTTCTGGCATTCGAATACCTTCTGAAAACTGTACATAGTTCAAGATTGCTTCGCCATTTAGTAAATTTACCGGCAATTTTACTCTTATTTCGCAACGAGGAGGCAATTTCAGCGTCTCTCGTATCGATGGTGAGTAAATTATTGGAATGTTCGCGTTTTTTGTAGATAAAGTTAAATTTTTCATGTCTATAGAAGCGTCGAGCGATTTGAGCAAGTCGCTACCTATAAGGCCGTCATACCTCTTGTCTACGCTATATACGTAAAACTTATGTTTTTGTTCGCTTTGAAAAATATAAGGTAAATCTATGTAAACAATCTCTCCGTGCTTACTTGCTGCGTGGGTACTAATTACTTCAAACGGTTCGTTTCGTATAAAATTACTAAAGTATTTATTCGCTAACTCTGGGCTGATAAATGACCTTGTACTCCCGGTATCTATCATAAAAACTGCCTTTAGTTCTGGTATATAAATATGTGGCAAGTTTAAAGGTCTAGTGCAATTTAAAATTATTCGTTCGGAATAGTGGAGGCTATTATGTGAAAATTTTCCACCCCTTCATAATTTGAATTAAAGTTTTGATTGTTTATATTACACTGTTGCGATGTACATGGTTGATTTATTTCGTTATCAGTATAATTAATTCTCCTAGAGCTAGCTGTTCGCATCGTTACGTCAGTATTTGAACCCGACATTGGTGGTGACGCATGATACTGGGTCATGTGTTGTACCGGTCTAAGTGCATTGTCCGCGGAATGCTGACTGTTTTGATTCGCGCTTGGCGTTACTGACCTAGTTACTGATTGCGGTTGATAGTTGTTGCGATTATTTGCTAAGTGATTATTATTTTGTCTAAATTGGAATGAGTTGTTTGGAGAATTAAACGAATGATTATTGTAATTACGTGCATTATTTGTAGAATGGTAATTGTTTTGTCTAAACTGTGACGAACTATTTGGGGAGTTAAATGAAGATGATGTGTTATTTTGATAATTAGGCGCGATTATATTTGGTCTATGTTTAAATGAACTGTTATAATTGGTATTATAGTGCGATCTGAAGTTATGGTTTACCTTTGGGTTTTTACTGTCGTAAACCGTCTGGAAATTCTGTTCCTCTAGCACGATTTTTAAAGCATCCTCTAAGGTAGATACATTTCGTAGTCGCACAAGTCTAACTAAGTATGCGGGCAAGTTAAATAAAAAACAATTTAGTGAACTGTGGTTATAAATAGTATGTTTCGCTAATCGTAAACTCGGTTCGCCAATCGTTTCATTGATCTTAGAAAACAAGATACTTCTCAATTGTTGTATCCTGTGGCAAAATTCGTTATAACTTTCGTTTCTATTAATTTTTAAGGATTCTAACTCCATCGCCAAACATTCTTCGGACCTGGGGTCACCGAAATGTTGTGCGAGTGTTGTTTTTAACTCGGTCCAATTATCAATATCCTCCCGTTCTCCGATTAATGTCGCGGCTTCGCCTGCTAACCTGCTAGTTATAACGTGAAATACATACTCGTTTTGGAGATCATTACCTTGATAAATTCTGATAAGGTATTCGCATTTCTTTATAAAAAGTGGTAAAAGTCTAGCATCGCCGTCAAATACGGGGATGATTTTAATTAGATCTGCGGGAATTCTAATAACACTATCCATTGTATCTAAAACGCACAGTCTAACTATTCAAAACTACAAAAGTGAGAGAAAAATATAACTAAAATTACCTAATTAAGTATGTATTTACTAAGTATTATTTAGGCGTAATAAATCCAACAAAATACCAGATAAAACACATACACAAAATTTAAAGAAGGATTGGAAAATACAGTTGGTGAAAAAGATCTACTCACAGTACTGTTTCTCGTTCCATGTCCCTCTGGAATATTGGTAGTCCTCGTCCAAGTGTTGTTGGTCCGCTTCTTAATAAATTTGTTTGTTCGTTCAGCTCCCGTTCAAAACGTTGAAACGTACGACAAGTATTTCACCAAGGAAAGGTTTATCCGCGGTGTGAAGACTGTCTAACGGGTCCCTACACGGCTGCGCCAATTAAGTTGACGAGCCAAAACACTTTTAAAAAATAAATTTATTTATTTAATTTACAGAGGAATTACAGCATAACTACTGCACTAATTAAACTACAAATCAATATTCGATCTTATAATCTAAACTATGACTATTTATATTAATCTTAATGTCTATCTTGCTATTTTCTAATGACGCATGTCCCAGATTGGGGTGCTGAGGTGTTACTGCTAACAAATGGCAACCTGCAAGGTTGTGCAACCTTAACTTGCGCGCTATACATTGCGGGTTAGAAATAAGTAATTTTTTTTTATACCCAGAAATAAAAGTCATTTCCCAGCAATTATTTTTTTTGCATTCTACTCGGTTTTATGTATAGAATTCGTGGTTTAAGGCTTCGTTATGCCTTTTTTTACAGCCTGTATATACGTAGTATTGGCGTCGACCAACATACCTTGACTTTATTTTACCCCGCATGTGCAATGTATTTTCGCCACTACCTCTTAAATTGTTTTCTGTAACATTGATTGACTCCCACTTACTTCTATTACATATGCCTTGGGAGCGTATGTGTTCACCATAATACGACCGTGCAAGACGTATTTGGTATGTCCCTAAGGCAAACAATATTAAGTCATTATATTCCAGAAGGGGGAAAGTCATATTTTCATTCGCTGTTATGTTTATAAATAAGGATGTTCTTCTATTCAGAATCATTTCATTCATCATTCGGGATAGATTATTTTCTAAGGACATCCTTTTTTAAAATAGGTCATGATATTAGGGACCATTTTATTAAAGTGGTCGAATCCTCTCACTTCTATAGAACTTGGCATATGTGACGCCGTAATTTGGCTATCAAAGTTATGCCATATGGAAAGCAAATTTTTCTCTATCTCAACTGATCTCATGGACTCATGTTGCTGGAAAGCATGCTGTTTGAAACGTGGATCTAAGAAAGTACAGAGAGCTATGGGCATGTTATCCAATATATTATGGAACCTGAGAGATAAGCCGAATTTTATGTTTCTTATGAGATTCATAACAGGATCATTCAGACCTTCTTGTACAAGCATTTTTTCATACACACTTTCCAAACCTTGTGTAATTACGATAGCTATACCTGCACTTAAGTAAATTTTTTGTGCTCATCACAAAAGTGGCTTCGTAAAGTGGTTTTAAAACATCGCAGTATTGTTCAATGCATCTTCATGAGGTATGATTGGTAAATCATCGTTAAGATTCGGTACTGTAGCCCGAATGGCTTCTCGAAGTTGCTTGAAACGCTGAAGCATTAAAAATGTGGAGTTCCATCTTGTGGTGACTTTTTCTGCTAAAAGCACAAAGTCTCGCCCCAAAGCTATCTAAAACTTGACCACATAGAAGGAGGTTGCAAAGCTTAGTGATGTTGGATAGTAACGTTCTGCCGGCGTCAGCGGCGGACACACTCACCAAATCTTTAAGATGTTGAGGAGTGATGCCGTCGATGCCGCCAGCAGAACCAGCCAGAAAAGGCGGGATGGCAGCAAGTGTATCGCTATCATCAAATACCTGAAATGGTTGAGCGTCTTGAGGATTTGGGAGAGAGTGGAGGGAAATATTAGTACGTGAGGGATGCTTACTGCGAAGGCTTTCGAAAGTTTCCTGATTAGTGGGGGCAAGGGTGTCGTCAGAAAATAGGATGCGGGCCGCATTCTTAACATCACCATTCATTACCTTGTTCTCCACCGTACGAAAAACATTATAAGCTTTCAGTGGAACAAGATGTTGAAGTTGGGCAGGGGATGGGTTATGGATGGTGTTGTCTTTTAGCGCTCGGGTTAAATATTTGTAATTTAGAGAAACGTGAAGGTAGGAAAATGAAAGTGTGAAAAGGTTATGCCAATTGGTTTCGGTATTGAGCTAGGGATCCGTTTAACCACTGAAACAGTGTTATGGAGGTGAGTTATAAGAGATTCGAATGAAGACTGTGAGGAATTTTGAAAACTTGGATGAGGAGGTAATGGGAGTGACGAATGATGAATATTGTTGTGGCATCTTGAAATATATTATTAAGGCCCATCTTACCTTTGAAAGTTCGATTATTATTACAGATGAGACAACGAAAGAACTCCGGCTGTGAATGGGTCCACGGGTCAACTAATCCACCATCAGAACTTAACAAAATACAAAAATAGCCTTACAAATAAGAAAAACTTATAAAAATATTTTCTAAAAATTAAGGATTGACATAAAATTGACAAACTGACACATCCACTGAAAAAATAAATACAAAATTAAAACTGGAGCCACTGAACTTATAAACACTTCTCTGAGGCTATAAACGATCCCAGCACTCATTAAAATGGTATGTATTGCTTTGGCGATAGAAATATTGCCTTAGCAACCGTCCTCTCCGTGTTGATTTGCGACCGTTGTCACTGTCATAAACAGCTGGCAATAAAAACAAAGATCCACCCTCGGACATAGACTTAGGATTCGCTACGCTTAAAGACTGACAAAGCGTGCAAAAGAGACATCATATCCTTGCGGACACCCTACAAGATGGAAAGAGATAGATGTCAATGTGTCTATGTGACACAAAAAAAATATTTAATTGACTTTATCTACCTCCAATTTCAAACGTCAAACCTAATTATAATAAAATATAAAAAAATACAAAAGGAAAACATATTTTTTATGTTTCTGTAGACAGGGGGTGTTGTTCAATTATTATTTGTGATGTAACAAGAAAATACAACCCCAATAAACACACATTTCACAGGTAAATACATTTTTGATAAAAATATTTCGAAACAATATTGTGTCTAATTCATAATAATAATCGACAAAAAACATAGATTTTACAAAAAATTAGTATCTTTGTTTGGGGTATGTTTGTGTATTTCGTAGTTATAGGCATAATTACAAAAAATATTAAGTAAAATAGTAAATTGCATGTTTATACTAGGGCTTGAACTAGCGGTGACGTCATAAGTATCGATAAAATATTGACAGCCATTTGTAGGTATGGAAGATTTTTTGCAATTACTAAAGAAATATTTGTTATGTTTAATTACAAAAAAGAAACTCTGATACTGTTATTTTGTGATGACATAATGAAATTTTCGTTTTATTTTTGGTCTTCTAAAATAAAACTTTTTTATAGTATTATGTAGGTATAGTTTCACCAAATATTTAGTATAATTTATATATTTTTAAGAATACCAACTTAACCGACGTACTAAGTAAATACGTGAAAGGAAGATAAGAGTTATAAACAGGCTAGAGTGAACTGCGCGAAATCACTCAAAGTCAACAGTTTGCAGTAACATTTTGAGGACAAATGTTTCTTAGAAAGAAATTTTCGATGTACCTATATTAATAAAAGATGCAGTACTAACCTGCCTTATTTGTCCTTGTAAGTTAATCATTTTAAGTGTATTAAAATAGCTTTTTATAATATACTCAGACATTTTTCTTAAAGATACGATACGTTCATACGTGATACTGGCATAGCAGATATTACATTTAACCAAATCTTACTTTTTACAAATTAAACTTAAACAAAGAAGGTCCGTGATTATTGTTTTAATTGACTTTTATTCATGACATTAAGCGAAAGAATTACTATGTTAGCCACACATAGTTATTCTTTCGCTTGATTTTATCATGAGTTCTTGATTTCCAATCCAAATGATCACTGACAATACATCTTTTTAATAAACATCAACTGTATTGTATAAATTTCCGTAAAACCGAACTTCGCCTCTATTTTGTTTAAAGATTAAGTTTAACTTTAGGTGCTTCAAGTTCCGCGGCGATTGTAAGTTCTGCTAAATCAATTTTTTTCCCAGTTGCAATTTATCGATAAAAATGTGGCTTAAACAACACTACTACACACACACATACGAGTCACAGTTTTTGTATCATTTGGGACATTTCACGTGAAGCGGACAGGGAAAAAAAGTGAGGTTCTGAAAATCGACCACATTCGGCCCATTTGTACTTCTAGTAAGTATGAATGTGTACGCAAATTTTTTTTTTTGTATAGTGTATATTTACCAAGTTATAGGTTTCAAAAGAATTGTCGTTGATTGGTACTACAATTTTTCGAAAGTAATTTTTCGAATATAACAAATCTACTATAAAATATTTTACATAGCGATACATATTAAAAATATACTGTTCTTTTTGACAGTGAAAAAAAAAAAAAAATAATGGCCAAAACCGGAAGTAAACTTTTCAAACCAGAATTACAGTCACTTCGACCAATTTTTTTTAATTTTTTTTCTTTCAAAATATAGCTTAAATGATAATGAAAGTACACTAGAAAATTTAAAATGGGATCTCTATTAGTTAAGGAGATACGTTGAATAATATACACCCGCGTCGCAAGGGGCGTCATATGTAGCACTTGCTTAGATCGGTTGGTGTGCGTCAAATAAAATGGCTTGTATAAATTACTGTGATAAAATAGTTCAAACATAATAAAACAACATTGGTACAACACAAGAACTGTTTATTTTGTAATTTTAACAATTTTACAATGGGAATCTATGGCAGAACTGGTCCTCTTTACAAGAAGGCCTGTGGTTGTTGGAATGAAGCTGTTAAACTTTTTGGTTCCTGAAATGGTGACCGTAGACGCAAACCGGGGTTCCAAAAAAATCTGACGCTCTATATCATCTTTAGAACAGAAATAAATGGCGGTTTGTTTTAAAGATGATTTTGCCCATTCATATAATCGCATTGGTGTTATAATTGCTTAACTTGGAGGTAACTGTAAACTTGCACGCGCAGCTAAACGTTTCAGATTCCCCCCTAGACCATCGCATGGCCCCTTTCCGTGAGATGTTGCATGAAAATGCAACTCTGCATCTGCATTAAAATCTTCTTTGTAATAAAACAGATTCACAAAGTTAAATCTATTTTTAAAATGTTGGGAAATCCCGTCAGTTATGTATATAATTTTTGATCCAACTATCGATTTTTCTAAAAGATGCTTGTGTAGTAGCTTTTGGAAAGCATAAAAGGTGGCTGTGTCATGCTTCAGGTCGTCAGAAATCATAACAATGCATCCGTGTTTTACTTCATTACCGTCTCTGTAGTAAAAAATTGACGTTAGAAGCGTTGCCTGTGCATTATTCCAATGAAAGGATTGAACAGCATCTTGGACAATAAAACTATAGTTTTCTGCAAAATCACATTGTACGAGAATTTGACCTTCATCGATATTCTCCTTAAGAGTTTTAAAATAAACTGCCTGTTGCTCTGCAATGTAAGCATGAGGTTTCAAAAGGTCCAAAGCGTCACATAACTCATCTACAAAACTATCGGAAGATAAAAGTCGAGTAGATATGGTGTAGCGGTCTGTGCCATCCCATTTTTCAAACTGCACTTCTGTGACTTGATTGTTATCAAATTGTATTTTTAAATGCTCTCGAATTGCACTTAAGCCTGGACAAGAATTACAGCGTTCATTTGGCGGTGTCTTAGTAGTCATTAAATGACACGTCAGTGTTGGATTGGGACACATCATCTGGCGAAGGCAATCCTTATAAGATGAAAGTTGCATAGCAGACCCAGCTGTAAGATTAGCAATGTCTCCTCCATTCAACATCAATTTCACGTTTTGATGGTAAGTACAAACACATACCATATGTGTTCCGGAGTCGCCTGCGAGGATACATTGTTTGGGTCTTAGTGTAAAAAACTTTGTTAAGCCTACCTTGATGTTAGGGTATTCATCTTTAAACCTCTGATAAAGTTCGTCAATGTAACAGAGAAGGAGCTGTTTCTGTATGTGCATTCTTTTTCCATCGTCTAATTTAACAGATATAAAATCTTTTTTACCAGGCATTATGCGGCTAATGTCTTCTCGTAGATAAAAATCATTAACCAAGTTCTCCGTCTCGGCTGGTAGTTTACGACCACCGCGTGGGTTCGGAGAGGATAAGATACCGAACTGATTGACAAGTTGTTTTGCTTTTCTTGCTTGTCGCCTGGACGTTCCAAATTCTTCTGCAAGTTTATTTTCACT
Source organism: Anania fuscalis (assembly GCA_950371115.1). Taxonomy (NCBI): domain Eukaryota; kingdom Metazoa; phylum Arthropoda; class Insecta; order Lepidoptera; family Crambidae; genus Anania; species Anania fuscalis. Next base: position 13,768,473 of record OX493344.1, read on the forward strand.
CCATGACGTGGGTGCTATTGTTAATATCATAGTCTTCATAGAAGTAGAAGTAGAAGGATGATTGAATTTCTCTTTTAGCTGCCTTAAAATTTCTTCGTTTTCTATGGATGTGTCGGTTTGGGTGGAAATATGTTTAAACTTATCTTCGGGAATAAACAGTTCATCTTCAATGTTTTGCGAAGGTTCACTAGATGTTTGACTGCATTGCACAATGTCTTCATTAGCTACTGGAGGAGATTCAGTCAAAAGTCGTTTCCTGCAGGAGGCACATACGTAAAGATCTTGTGAAAAACTCCAATTTTGAGCTAAACATTTTGATACTTTCCTTAAATTTTTTAATTTTCGATGAAGTACCAAGTGAAATGGGTTAAAACATCGATCACCGTACGGCGCCATTAATAATAACAACTGTCACAGATTAAAACGTGCACAAGTCGCTGAGCGGTTAAAGCAACACTAAAGTTTAAGTTACGAAACCGCTAGGCGTCATATTTCTATTTCTTTCTTGACAAAAAAGTACTACACGTTACTAACAGATGGCGCAATTAGTCACGTTTCGCAAATAATAAAACTTTTCTACTGCTCCAAAAACGTTTTTTCTTTATAATATATTATTATAAAGAAAAAACGTTCATACGTATTATATTATATTAATAAAACTTATTTCATATCATTAAATGAGGTTAAATATACGCTAAAACGATATAAAATATTAATAAAGTTGCAATATCGCGCAAACTGCTCAACCTTGCAAGCGCTACAAATGACGCCCCTTGCGACGCGGGTGTATATTATTCAACGTATCTCCTAAACTAATAGAGATCCCATTTTAAATTTTCTAGTGTACTTTCATTATCATTTAAGCTATATTTTGAAAAAAAAAATTAAAAAAATTAGTAGAAGTGACTGTAATTCTGGTTTGAAAAGTTTACTTCCGGTTTTGGCCATTATTTTTTTTTTTAATTTTTTAATTTTTTTTTACTGTCAAAAAGAACAGTATATTTTTAATATGTATCGCTATGTAAAATATTTTTTGTAAGAAGGGGAACTTACTTTTAATGAGATAAATAACCAAGACTATTATGGGTGTATCTCGTTTTTATTATATAAGATCTAAAAACTAGGTAAACTACATAAGCTAACAGACAACCTCTCAAATCAAATTATATAAACCACAAGCAAGCAAAAGCAAGGACTGTTATGTAAATACGTCCAAAATACTTAAACAAAGTAAAGCAGATGCAAAGTAGGGACTGGTTTATACATATGGCACTTATTATCATAAACGATTGAAATTAAAGCAAATAGTCTAAAACATGGATCGTTATATACATATGAGCAAAAGCTGATATTGATAATGCGTGATAAAGGGGTTTATGCAAAGCGTGAATCTAACTATACATGAAAATACAAGGCAATTAAACAACAGTCAGCGGTTAATAAGCTAAGGATAAATTAAGGATAAGTTTATCAGTATTGCAGATCCGTTTCTCCCGCGGAGTTCTGTTCCCGCGGGAATTTCGGAAAATATGCAGGATTTTATGGAGCATGGATTTTGAGCCTTCTTCAAGGATGATGAATATAATTGCTGTAAAGAAATCAAAAGGTTTTCTTATTTTGTAGACAATTCAACCCTTCTTTCGCCAGATAATCCCGAATATGACACTCCACAAAATAAGATCTTTTTTCCCACTCGATAGAGATCGGCTCCTTACCGTGCCAAAAGAAGAGTACCTCGCAGTTGATGAACAGATTATACTGACCAAATGTCGTCAGAGCAGTTTAAAACAATACAACCCCAAGAAGCCCCCATAAATGGGGCTATAAAGTCCATGTGTTGAGTGGAATATCTAGTTTCCCCTATGACTTTGATTTATATACCGGGAAGAAATCAGTCGTAATCCCAGAGGGCGAAAATAATATAAGCACAAGTAGCAATGTTTTTCTTCGCCTCACACAAACAGTGCCAAGAAATGTAAACTAGAAAGTTTTTTTTGATAATTGGTTAATGAGGGTCGGGCTTATGGTCGAAATGGACAAGAAGCATATTATTTTACCCTTAGGTAGTCAGAGCCAATATACTTCCAGACGCTGAAATGTCAACTAAATCAGAACTATCTAAAAAGGTTCGGCAGTGGAACTGGAAACCACTGTGGAAGGCAGGCAAATCACAGCTTTAAGTTGGCTAGACAATAAAGTTGTAATTTATGCTCAACTAACGTTGGTATTCAACCAACCATATACAGTAAAGAGGTTTAATAGAGAAACAAAAAGTTATGATGAAATCGACTGCCCTAGAGCAATATTACTATACAACCGGTACATGGGAGAAGTTGATACCCTAGATTCAATGTTGGGCGCCTCCTCGCGTCGTTTTCCTCATTACCGAGAGTCGTGACCCCCGCTGCATCAGTTTCTCCTGTACGATTTCCCTCCATCTGCTGCGATCCTTAGCTTCATGAAGGGCATTGTGGAAGTTGATGTTCAGAGAAGACCGTATTTGGTCCGACCACCTCGTGAACTGAATTCATTTTTTAGACTTATGGTTGGTAACTCACGCAAGGCATATCGGTGATGTTGGAATTTCAACTTTTAAGGGTTTTTTTTTTAATTCTTTACTTAATTTGGGGCTTTTATCCACATGGATACGCCAGCCCCATTGTATCTTTGCAATTACAATTTTGATTAGATAGACCAACAAAATAAATTTAAGTGTAAGTAGAACAAGAAAGAAAATAACAATAAATAAAAATTAAATGCTTAGTTACTCAATACTACGAGTAATTAGCTTAGGTATTAATAAGAGGGAATCACTGTTCGGTCAGTTTTACTAATTTACAAAAAAAGTTTGCTGTTTCTGACTTTGGTTCTGCTAGAATGTTTTGCACTTATCCTTCATCTCGAATATTTAATTTAAATTCTGCAAACAGTGATTCCCATTCAGCTTGGTTCTTGACACATTCAACACAACAAAAATATATTACATCATCTGTGAAAATTTTAACTGTCTAACTATCACGGTTCATGATATACAGCCTGGTGACAGACAGACAGACGGACAGCGGAGCCTTAGTAATAGGGCCCCGTTGTACCCTTTGTGTACGAAACCCTAAAAAATAACGAATTACTACGTGGAAATAAAGGCCAAAATGTGACGGCATATTTTCAATATGGCTATACAATAGGTGTACCAGTGAAAAAAAAAAGATAAATATTTGTTTTTATATAATTTTAAGAAACTTTTGCGATTTATGGAATCAATAGACTATTTTCTTATTAAAATATTTAATCACCTGTAGTATGGTAAATGAGTCCTCAAAAGGGGTATGTGGATGGAAAAGTCGAATGCACAAAATTTGACATAGAAACTTTGTTTGGACTAGTTAAGAGATAAACATACTAAAAGTCCTGACCCCTCCGAGGTGAGCCCGAGGGGGGGTGGGGGCAAAAAGAGAACCTTGTTGAAATTACAACTTAGTATGTAACTCAACATTATATATTAGTAAATAAAGTACTAGAATTTAGCAGATGGAAGTAAATTACGCACAATTATATCATTTCGCAAGTATTTTTTATTACTCAATGAAAACTTATTAATTGAAACAAATAGCTACAAACTTTTCAAACACCTACTTCCCTAAAGAGAGCATTATAATATTCTCTGTCTAAAAAGGGCATCCATTTCAGCATTGTCTTAATAGCAGCCACTTTATGATCAGGTAATCCTTTTTTGACAGACCTCATACTAGCAGGAATAGGTAGATCTCTGGGAAATTGGATAACTTGACGATTTGAACGGACATTTCTTCGATTTTCTATTGCTCTTATTGAATACCTATTGAATGTTTACTTGTATATGTTACAGTTAAAACCCATTTTTCGTTTAGACATTAGTCAATTCTAGTATTAACAAAGGCATTCAGTAAAAACTAGTTCTAACTAGAAAAAACGCGTTCTATCTACTAACTAGTTTTAGCAAACGTCTTGCCATCATGCTCTTGAGGCTTCGGAATACATACACCACTAGACGACTGCAAAATTGGGTAAGGAGGTATAACGAAGCGTTCAGGAAGAATAGATCGAAGAGAACTCCGCAAATCTCCACAGCAAGCGCGGTCATCACACTTCACCACCTGGTAATAATATTAAGATATCTTAATCATATTAGATAAGAAAAGTAAATGATAAAATAATAATAAATGAGATTTTACTAATGTACCTGAAGCAAATACTGGCTCTCTCGCACATGCTCGCTATACCACTGCAGAGAAGGCAAGTCTGGAACAAAGCTTTCAGCAGTGTCATCGGGCTCGAGGTACTCTGCTACGACGTCATGGCCGTCGATAACCATATTATTCCATACTTCTGTGAGAACTTCTCCAGCCTTCTGAAAGTTCATTTTTTCGAGATCATGATCTTTTGTTCTCCCTTGTTCATCCAAATGAGTTCCATAAGAATCATGCGGAAGTATGAGTCCAGATAATTTCCGGCTTAAAGGCGCCATTCTTCTCTCAACACGGTTGAATGCGCTTCTGCCGGGTGCATTCGTAAAAATGAATATTGCATCTAAATCATGCTTGACAAAGTGGTGTATGGCATGGGAAATAACCTTTGGATATCTCGGGTTTTCATCGGGTCCTCCATCAGATGAAATCAGAACAACTGGTTTTAGGCGTCCTTCTTCATCCCGCATAATTTCCTTGAAATTGTTGAGTGTAGCAAGCTTTCGAAGCTGTCGAAGAGTAATGTTTGCCACTTCTAATCGCCACGTATGTTGGCCCTGAATAAGTAAGTGCTTCAGCACGGCCCATATCATTTCCTTTTATGATGTACCCAGCATATACACTAGGGATCAATTTGTGCCTTGTAGCAATCACCCAATCATGATCAGGCAATGAGACACGATATTCGACATGCATCAGGAGAGGAGCTTGTTTATTTGCCGCTGTCAAACCTATAGGTACCCGGGCTTTATCATCTTAGGACAAAAAAAACACTTGTTTTGGCCCGAGAATAGATGCCAGCGTTTCCAAGGATCTTATTGTGGCGACACAAAAATGTTGATCGACATGAGCCTTATGGTGATCTGCCTCAGGGCGACTCAATTTGACAGGCACAGTGTCTACATGCCTTTTACCCTCCAAGGTGGTATAATTTCTAGGGAGCAATCGAAGATACGTGCCACTCTTCGAAATTTGAAATCCGTGCTCCTTTAGCTTTTCATGGAGGTCAGTAAGTGTTCGGCAACTGCGAACAATTTCTGAGCGACGCCGTTCCTCCGCAGAAGCACCAAACATAGCCAAATCGACGATAGTTTTTAGCTATTGCGGTTGTTGCTCTTCTAGGCGTGGGCGACCTGGGGCAGAACGCGCCTTAAGAAGATCAGCTACAATCGGACTTTGATTGCAAGCAAGTTTAATCTTTGATTTTATTGATAATCTATGTGAATGGGAGTGACGCATATGTTGCTCCTTCTTCCGTAGTTCTTTTGTGCATTTATCAATTTCTCGGCGCAGTTTCGTCACATCACGTGTCTCATTTTCAGTGGCGCTCAGAAAATCCCAACGACAAACAGCTAAGTCAAATTCCATTTCAAGAAGAGAAATCTGATTCTTCAACTTATCCTGTGCAGGAGTAGCACGTACAGGCTGCAGCACAGAGCTGCTTGCACTTGGTGTGGCGCGCGGGCACTAGTGTGCGCTCACCTGCTCCGCGTCGCCGGGCGGCTGCGCGGGGCGCGCGCGCAGGTGCCGCACGGTGTGGCGCGCGGGCACTAGTGTGCGCTCACTAGTGCCCGCGCGCCACACCAAGTGCAAGCAGCTCTGTACTGCAGCCTGTACGTGCTACTCCTGCACAGGATAAGTTGAAGAATCAGATTTCTCTTCTTCACATAGATTATCAATAAAATCAAAGATTAAACTTGCTTGCAATCAAAGTCCGATTGTAGCTGATCTTCTTAAGGCGCGTTCTGCCCCAGGTCGCCCACGCCTAGAAGAGCAACAACCGCAATTGCTAAAAACTATCGTCGCAGAAGTCAAATCGCCTTTTAATAGTCTACTCACTGCTTTTTCAAGTGGCAAAAACCGCAGTCGGACTGCTCAGCCACCATGAAAAAAAATTTGTCGTCGAAAGCGTACCAGACAGACAGACTTTCGCATTTATAAGATTAGTAGGAATAAATAATTGACTGCTTAAATAATTATTGATATTGCGAATTTGGGATGTTTCATTACCTGTTGAGGTGCTTTTAGTAGTGACATTGCCTTCGTCAGTAATTTCGGTACCGATCGGTGAGACGCATATCGCAGGCGTAGGAAGTTTTACAGGTAGATTTGGCTCATTGGATGTCATTGGCAAAACAGAAATTTTTTCGCTGTCATTCTGAAAATTAATAATTTAATTATTATCGTGTAAGTTAAGATAATATCGTGCAAATAAATTAACCATCTCCAGTAATTTTATTTTTTCTTTTATTAAAATAAGAGTTCGAAACGGCGCACAAACCATGCACAATCCTCGTATTGTCACTAGAATAATGTGTATGTAATTATATGTAGGTATGCAATATCATACTGCCACCGTTCATTAGTAGGCAAATTTTTCAGTTCAATAGTATGATCCATAAAAAGTTGTAAGTTTTCACAAAGCGACAAGATATTAATATATAAACAAGCGCAAAATGTGTAACAATAGTAATATAACCTTCACCTTATAACCACCACGACTTACGGTTCATTTTGTTTTTTACGTTAGATAAACCCATGCCTCATAGACAAGGTTCAGCTCAATACACCTACTTTTTAAGAGTTCAGCGATCGGTGATATGTAGGCATATGGGTCACGTGATGTTTATTCAGCATTTTTTATGGAATGGAATATAACATTCCTGTGCGCCAATGACTAGCTATAAAACTATTAAAAACCTAGAGATTATTTAAATAACTTCTTTATAATCTAAAAATAAAAAAATATCTTTTGGATTTAAGTAATACTTAAAGTACGCTATACATATTTTATCTATTTTTTTTCCTTAAATTACCTATCAAAAATTTTGGAAGATTTAACAATAACATTGATATTACAAATAAACTATAGATGAAGTCGTATTTATAAGGACAATGCCCTTAAACAGACAAAAACTAGTTATAACTTACCTTTTTAGAATTAGAACAATAATAGAGAATATTGGAAGACTTATTTATTTATTTATTTATATTAAAAGGTACACCAACAGTACATATACACCGTGCTTTTTTAACCGTCTTAAAGCCGAAGGCCACTTAAAGTATTCAATAACTACATGTCATTTGTATAATAAAACTTGGTAATTATTAATTATTTAAAAACTAAAAAATTAAAATAATTATAAGCAAAATTTAGTTTGAAACATCCTGTACACGGATATGATAGTCTACGTGGATGGTGCTGCACGCGTGGAGGCGGCAAGGTCAAGGACTATGCATTGTTGAAACCAGAAACATTAAAAACAGGATGATACATTACTATCTTGAATTATTTGTTATTTTTTACTTAATGATATGGTTGATAATAGAAAAATAATACTTTCTAGAGGTTTATTAGGATGGTTACATAACGTGGGCTTCGGCTTTAAGACGGTTGAAAAAACACGGTGTATAGCTACATTTTAGAAACACGACATAATTAAAAACATCTTATATATATACCTATTATAGGCATACACAACATTTGAAAATATATACTTATATTTAAATATTAAAAAAAAAAACAACAACATAGAAATTCGTAACTTAAAACAATTAGTTATAGTACTTATTGTATAATATTTTAAACATGAATATAGCGATTTATGAACTTTTCATTAATCGCTTATATTGGTCAAAACTTTGCGGAGATTAGCCTTGAATCTTGGTAAGTTGTCGCGAAAAAGAAGACTTCTTTGCTTGGTGCTTTCGGCGGTAATCTGCTAGAAGATCATTCGCCCACTTCACAAATTCTTCTTTTGTAGAATATTTTTGTTTTGCATTAGCCCACAACTCATTAAATTCTTTCTGAGCAATACTAGGTTTTTTTCCTTTCTTATACTCGGTGAAAAGGTCTTTATACAGATCACCTACTTTAAACATTGTTTTAATGAAAAACGTACAAGGTAACGGTTTACGCATGTATTCGTCGCCAAAACAACAGAATAACTGGCGACTGCATGCCGAGCCGGGCGGCCGGCGGCGCGTGCGCGTGAGGCCTCCGTTCTTTGCCTGGCAACGGAGAGTCAAGGTCACTACACGCCGCGCCGTGCCGCTTAATATTTGTTTAAAAATCGCGCGTTTGACGAAAAATAAATACACGAGATATCTTACTACACCCCCCCTCCCCCTTGTGTTATTTTCGTGATTTTTATCAAACCCCTCCCCCCCTTTCAAGCCTCACGTGATTAATGGACAACCCCTAAGTTGTAAACATTATGCTCACTTTTGTAGAAAAAGGAGCTAACTTCAGCTTGAGGACATTTTGTAGATCAAAACATAATACATCTATATTAGAATTGCGATCAATGTTTCTAGCAATTCTCATAGCCTTTTTCTTCTCCTGATGCTTAATATAAACATAATACATCTATATTAGAATTGCGATCAATGTTTCTAGCAATTCTCATAGCCTTTTTCTTCTCCTGATGCTTAATATACATTTGATCCATTTCCTCAGTCAACACATTATCTTTCTTATTTTTTATGGACACTAAATTTTAAAAATGACGAAAATGTTAGATAGAACCATGTTGTACTGAGACGACGATTTGTCAGCGACTCTTTACAACGGCAAATTTTATTGGAACGGAGGTAAGAGAAGTTATTTATCCTAAAATATTAATGTACATAGGTCCCGGAGTGAAACCAATTATTTGTCCGTTAAACTTGTCTAAATTTTATTTGACTGAAAATGTTTGATTGACATCTTTTTTGCTTTATGTATTGTTTGCCATATTTTTAACCATCAAAATATCATTTGAATTTTGTATCATTTTACCGTATTCCAAAATATTTTTTTACTAATGAATTGGCCGAAATCTGTTTTAAACTTTTTAATTTGCCAGAAGATTTATTTTCCATACTTTCACTTCACCAAAATAAAATTTTATCAAATATTATTTGACTACAAGAACATAAATAACACTTGAAAAAAAATCATCGACCTCAGATGGGACTCGAACCCACGTCCCATCGCAAGCCGGGCGAGTGCTTTACCAATCTTCAATTAAACCTTGCATGAAATTGCTAAAAACAAAAATTTACAATGTTTAAGCATTTCTGAAGTGCGATTATGTAAAGTTGTTCATGGATGGACAATGAATACAATTGATCATCGATTTTAAGTTTAAAGTAATTCGAATTGTGTAATTTTGTCCATTCCATGAAGACCGAAAAGTGACCGGTGGTATAAAAACGTTTCATGGATTTGCGTTTTATTATCGTAAAACATTCGGTAAAACTTCATTTTTTTTTAACAAATATTAAACGAATTCAAATAAAAGTGCGGTTTTTTAATCAAACTTTACGATTTCACCTCAAGAACAAACTTTTATTCATTAAAACATTGAATTAAAACTAAAAAGTTAACTCTGCAATTCAAATAACCAAACGCAAAGAACAAATGAAATAAGAGTTTCGCTACCCGTCCCTAGAGGATGGGCAAAGTTTTTTGCTACTCTACAATAGGTGGCGTAAGTGGACTGCGTAAAATGTTCTGTGCTGTGAAGAATGACGTGTTAACTGTCAGTGTGACAGTGCGTCAGAAAACTTTTAAATTTGTTTTAAAGTAGAAACACAAGTAAGTGAAAAATATTGTACAGTGGTGTCAGCTCTATGGTAGTGATACCGAAGTTAAGCAACTCACGGCGCGGTCGTGTTTGGATGTGTGACCATTCCGACCATATAAGTGACGTATATCACGAGCATCTCCTTGCTTCGGAAGACACGTTAGTTAGTTGATCCCGGCTAATATCGGTTGATATTAGTCGTAAAGCCTAGTCAGAGGCCCTATATGGGCGGCTTGATAAAAGCTGACAGCAAGGTTGGTCGCTTGCCTTGCAAACACTCCTCCGCCAATTCGCACTGAGCCCGCGTGGTGGAGTATGGTTCATACTACCTCATACTTGAGGTAAGGCTTTTGCTCAGCAGTGGGATGCTTATCTGTTGTGCCGATCCCTCCACAACCTTTCCACCAACTCTCGTCGCGAAGTGGCCCCATCTTCAAAATTGACTGGCTGCACTGGTGGTTGTCTCCTACCGTCCCTCCTCAAATCATACTCATCCAGTGTGGGAACTTCGATGCGTCCACGATTGCACATGTTGTGCAATACGATACACGCATTGACAATTTTCCCAGTTTTCACTGGATCGTAGTGAAGGGTTCGGTGCGCTAGGAGACAGCGCCACCTTGCCTTCAACACTCCAATGCAGCGCTCTACGGTGTTGCGGGTGCTGCAGTGAAGGTCCGTGTAATGGGCTTCAGGGGAATCCGGAGCTGCCCGCAGATTCGGAGTCATCATCCACTCCCGCTGGGCGTATCCAGAATCCCCTTTAAGGTAAAAATAAGTTACTTAGATATGTTTCAAGATAAACACATATAAAAGGTGGATATTATTCCAAGTATTACCTAAAAGCCAGCACACTTCACCGGCTTCAGTCAGACTTCGCATGTGGGCTTCCAAAGCACTCCTATTCCACACATGCGAGTCATGACTGGCACCTCCATAAGAGGCGTCTACATGGAGAATGTTGAGGTCATCGTCACAAATCTAGAAAATTATAAATTAAAATAAAAACTTTAAACAACCCTCCTCATTTTTCTACAATAAATGAATATAAGAAGTGCGTAGCAAACTAAGGTAGATACTAATAAAACTTACGATCATTGCATTTAGGGAGTGGTAATGTTTTCGGTTAAAAAAAGCTTCCTCATAGTCATGGGGCCGTATGATGGCAATGTGTGTGCCATCAATACAGCCCACAACACCGGGAAAGCCGAAGACATCCATGAATCTGTAAAAAAAAGTTGGTCAACGTCCCTTTCTATTCTTGAGTCATACTATCAGCTTGGAATGGGTACATACCCTCTCATTACCGCCATTCTCTCCTCGCGGGTGCTGGGAAAGGCGATGTGCCGTTGAAGTATTTCAGGATTATTTAGGGCATCTGTGACTTCAGCCACACACTTGTGGACGGCAGTCTGGCAGAGCCCTAAATTGAAGTCCTTCCCAACTCTTCTTTAGTAGCTGCCCCCGGTGTAAAAATCTAAGGCAGCCATGATGTATAATATTAAAGTAACATTAAAAACGGTCGTATTCGCTTTGCTCACATTTGTAAAAAAGGGAGACTTACTTTGAGCTTAGCAGAGATCCCTGTAGATCTCAGCCTTTGGGGCATGAACGGCGCGAGTTCATCAACAAGCTGTTGAAATAATGGTAACGACAGCCTGTAGTTGTTGATGAACTCGCCATTCGGCATGTCCCAGGGCATCGACGATCTCTGCAGCTCCCTCTTCCTCATCTGCGAGCGTTTCATGCGACGCTCGCGTTCAATCATACCCATCATATAGGCGTGAGCCATTTTATTCTAAAAAAACACAGATTAACAATAAATTGTGCTGAAAAAGAATTCTTGAATCTCACCAAATTTTATTTCCATTATAACAATAAACACTCACCGTTAAAACACACTTTATTTACACAATATTTACTTCTTCTTTGTTCTAGGTGGCGAGCGAACGTAAGTTTGCCAGCAATATTTACGATTGTCATGAGTCAAGAGTCACCGCAATCATTTACATTAGCAATGAGCTCAAAAAAATACGCAATTCGAATTATCTGTCAAAATCATGTACATCATTCACTCATCGATTAAAATTGACGACCCAATCGTTAACGATTTATGAACTCCTTACACGATTAGAATTTCCCGTTTGACAGATCATACCGTACGTTTTGAACCGTCAAATGAATACGATTGCTTTACACAATCGCACCTCAGTATCAATACAAATATTTACATCTAGTATAAAGCAATAGAGTATGGCCAATAACAGATTTCCCTATAAATAACCAGTTAGTACTAAGGTATAACATAATTTTAAAAGTGACATAAAGTATTAATATGCCTACTTATGTTAGTTAATTAAAATATCAGCTATGTGAAATAACTTAACGAAAAGTAAATTCAAACTTGCTGTAAATTAAAAAATAAAATTAAAAAATAAAATTGAAAACTTCAAAGTTGCGTTCAGTTAGCACAATGATTTCTTCAGCACTTCAATTATTTTATCTTTGAATTGGCATTTTGAATCTTTAAAAAAATCGATAGACTTAAAAACGAGTATTATATGTTTTAGCTATTCGCAGTAGTACCGAGTTGTGGAAATAATTGGTGTGATGGCGTGGCATGTCTAATAGTGGAGTGTTACGGGTGCGGTATTTAGGTGTACGAAACGTTATTTTAGATAACAAGTGGGGACTATCAATCCTACTGCTAGCAATATCATAAAGAAGCCCCATATTCAACACGACGCGCCTCTGCTCTAAGGTTAGGAGGTCATGTTCAATACAACCATCCTCGTAGGTTTTAAAAGCTTTACGACATCGGAAGTTTAGATAATTGATAAAAAAAAAATTGAATTCGCTCTATCCGATTCTTGTATATGACGTACTGAGGGGACCACACCGGACTAGCGTATTCCAGAATACTTCATACTTATGCGGCATAAACTTACTTAATCACATATATTTTGGAGAATGGTTTACACATACGAAGCACAAAGCCCAAGTTTTTATATACTTTCATTGTTACATTGTCGATGTGATCTGAGAGTGTCTGAATTTTGTGGAACGTTTAATATATCGTGCATATTTTAACATAAACAGTCGTCTTATCCAACACTCGTTAAGCCTGAACCCCACAACACCAACCAAGAATTTTTACATAGAGATCACGGAAAAATGCGAATGCTGAAAATTAATGCGCGAGAAAACGATTCAGCGGAAAACGTAACAAATCATAAAACCATTAAAATTTTCTCAAAGTTTGCCTTTCTTACTTTTTGGAGAATTTTTGCCATGTTGAACAACAACACGAAGATGTCAAACTCATTAAAGCCAGTAAAACAAATTGAATTTGTGGAAAACAACGCGATAAGAACTAGAGTCCTCATCGATACAGGCAGCGACGTTAATTTAATGACGGACGAGGTTTATAAGGATATCGGTGTACCAAAATATGACGAGGACGGGAATCGTATTTCAATATGTGGTCTTGGACAGTTACAAGTTCTACCGTTAAGAAATGTGACTTTATCTATCAAAATTGACGGAGATATTGTCGAAAATGTTGTGTTTTTTTATAGTTAATAGAATTGTTTGCCTTATATTGTGATTGTGGAACAGGAGTTTTTAAAACGTATACTATTGGTGATGAAAGATGGATGCGTTAAATTGTTTACGAGAGAGAATGAATGGACGAATAATTTTGATGCTTTTACGTGATGTTCCAAGATGTGTGGGTGATACCTGACAGAAGCAGTGGAAGGTGATTTTCATGATCAAATAAGTCAAGCTTAGTTAAGTGATGATGTGCTACCAGCAATCATTGAAGTACTGAAAGACAGACCGTATGATATTTATAGTTTAGACAGTAGTTTGATGTGTAAAAATGAACAGAACGAAACTATAAAAGGTTACAACAGAGGAAAAAAGGAGAGTACTAGGTAAGAAGAAGGTCATATAGGGGCTATAAAATGTACTCAATTTATAGGGTGTCTGAAGTTAAGACCCTACGAAGTGAAGAAAGCTAAGATGAAGGATCGGTAACGGTATGATTTAGGAAAAATTGACTACTGCTCTGAGGGGCCAGGAAATAGAACATCCAGCTCTGCAGATTATATGAAAAGATGGCCAGGTAAGACAGATTATAAATAATTGAGTTTTTGTTTTGTTCTTAACTTATTCGCTTGTGTGTGTGTGTGTGTGTGGAATGACAGTAACATTTTATGTTTAAGTAGCTCTGAATGTATTTTATGTAGCTCTTGTTATTTTGTGCTATTTCTGTGTAAGATGTTATGTTGGTTATAGAAGATGTTTAGTTTTAGATTAGGATTGTTTGTTTAAATTTTTGCTAAAGGATGTTATACGCTATACCTACTGTTTTGGTTTGTTATTAAATTAAGATGTAGTCTCCGTGTATCTGAGACAGACTGAGGACAGCCTGTTTGCAGGATGGCCGAGTGTGGGATTGTGAGTTGAAACGGAACGTAAAAGAGTGAGTGAAAGGTAAGAATGATAGAAGAGACGGTCAAATGACGAACGACGATGAGGGAAGATGGAGGCTGCTTTATAAAGTTACACCGAAACACCGCATCACTCATCAAATTATCACAGAAGGACAACCCGTTTATTCAAAATGCCGCCTGTTATCAACAGAAAAATACAAACTCTTCAAACAGGAGATCAAAAATATGCTATCTATGGGGATTTGCAGACCATCGAAGAATAACTGGGCGAGTTCTATTCACGTTACGTTCAGGATGACTTGAGTCTACACTCAATATTTGTAAATCAGAGTCACAAATCTTAAATAAAAAAAAGAATCCTTATTTTTAATTCCATTTTATAAATTTTGGTCTTGTCAAAAGATATTGTTTTGTATAATGTACAATATCTTCAGTATATAAGTACTACATTTACACAAAAATTGTCATATTTGCACAGAGATACTTACGAGCTGTACATTTAAAGAGTGATAACCCTTTCTATTAAAAAATCTTTCTTCATGGTCTTTGGGCCGCACAATGGACACATGAGTTCCATCAATGCAGCCCAGCACCCCAGGGATTCCATGTCTTATCTAAAAACTGTAAATCAAGTAAAGTTATTGTCTCAAATGAATAATCATTTATAAAAGTAAAACTATGAACAATCCTATGTATGATTGAATAAATGACTTACTTTTGTTTTATTCGTTCCCGCTTTTCCCGTGTTAGTGGGAAAAGGACATATTTGTTTAATATGGCTGGGTCATTAAGGGCTGCAGTAACTTGGTGGATAGCCCTAGAAACACTCGGTTGCGATAACGCGTGTACCCGAGACTGTCCCACCAAAGTCTGATACGACCTAACCGCATAAAAAACAAGGGCCACAAGTATCTAAAACAAAAGGATCATTAGGGTTTGAAAATAGTGGAAAAATCATGTTAACAGTAAGTAGGTATTATTCTGCCGATTGTTACATACCTTCGTTTCTGTGTCAATGCCATCTGACCGAAGGCATCTTGGCATAAGCGGGGTGAGCTCATCAATTAGATTCCTCACAAGCTCCTTGGACAAACGATATGTCTTCACAAATTCGACGTCCGTCATGTCAAAGGCCTCGTTTTCTATTCGAGTCCTTCTGTTACGCACTCTTACTGCTCCAGTATCAACGGCATGAGCCCTCTTCAAGAAATCCATATAAAATTGCATCTTTAGTTGCAGAAAAGTAGCTATCTTATAACGTATGTTCGACCGTTTGTTTTGACAGTTGAAACGTCAGACTTCGGCTGTGTTTCGATTCACAGAAACGTCAAAGCATTTGTAGAATAAGAATAGAATGCGCATGCGATTGAGCGATAACGTCAGCCGAAACGCTACTGTTAACGAGTTAGTGGAATACGAAACGTCACGTTCGTTGCGTTTCGTCAAAGTTTGCGTTTACGTTTTGTTAATTTAGGTTAGTAGAATTGGTTCCCTGTGCAGCCACAAGTGCCACAGCAATTCAATCCCGCTTTTGTGCCCTAAAAAGTGTTGTGCAAAAAATAGTAAAATTACCAAGTGTATAGTTTTTAACAGTAAATACCGTGAAATATAATATATATTTATTAGAATTATTTTACTATTATTTCGTATTTATTACCGGTGTAATAAAAAAAAGGTTTTTGTAGTTTATTTTACTGTGATGTTTGTTTCCTTAAAATTATTATCAATATCATGTAGTTAATTATATAATAAGTATTTGTAAAAATGAGAACTTTTTTTCCATGGGGGGCAGTAATGTAGCGTCTAGCAAGTAATTGACCTAATGCATATGACCCACTTTCCGCAACAAATGCAAATACGTAATTGTGTAACTTGTGTTATAATAAAATCAGTATGAAATTAATATTGGTGTTGATTACTCGTTCCTCCCATCTCATACTCAATAGAATATATACACGATCATCTCTACAATACCCAATATATAGCCCAAATAAAGAAGACACATAAACAAAATAAACATGTTTTATTTATAATAGGTATGTACCTACTTACTAGGTAATATAATTTGTAATATATTAAAACCTCTTCTAATAAAACAATAACTTCCTACAGAAGTTCACAATCACTTTCAGAGACAGCGGAAGAATCCTCATTCCTACTAGGAGTGGTGGCGGAAGTAGATGGCCCACCAGCCGCATCAATCGGTCTTCTTTAGTACAAATTTTAGAGTTGTGCAATTGAATTTCGTCAGTAGGGCAAAATGTATTGCAGCACATTTTTCGCATACTAAAATGCAAACGTTTGCGAGTTATAGCTTGCATCATAGGCAACTGCCATGCCGTTCCGCAATTTGGATTTTACGATGTTCATAATGCTGAATACACGCCTAATGGGGAGAGACAAGGAACGTAGATCAAACTCGGCCAGCTCTCTGCAAACGTATTGGCCACCAATTTTTTTCTTTTCAAGCAGAGTTAGTCATAATTTTTCTGGCGACCAGTTACCTATGCACAGTGTTTTTTTTTATCCGAAAAAGTGACATGCTCTTTTTATCAGTACTATCAAAAGTTTAACGCATTAATAATGTAAGACTAAAACACCCAGGTGATAATTAGCCATAGTTTTTTTTTTTAAAACATTTAAAAAGTTGACCTTGTACTGGTTCAAACTACAATTTTATTATTATTTTAATAAAAGAACACACTTAGCTTCTCTTAGCATTGCAGGTAGGTACGTTAGTGTATGTTGAACATTATTGCATACATAGTTATTTAAAAGTAGTTACAGAAACGTCAATATAATTTATTTTAGAATTTGACAAACTATTATTTTTCTCCTTTCCTACGCGGAAGTAGAATCTCTGCATAGGTCAGATAAATTTAATAAAACGCAGTGCAGAAGCTGCGCAACAAACTTAGTCCCCTTTGTCAGCCTGATTTTAGTACAGGAAATACAATAACAAGATAAAGTTATTATCAGTACTTAAGAATACTGTTTCCTCATTATCTTCTAAGATAAATGAAGACTCTTGATCGTCTGAAGTAATATTTTCGTCTTCAGCATTTATTTTTGTATAGTCGTTAAACGGCTTTAGCAAATTATCCACAATAACTGGCAGTGGGAGTCGCTTTAAAAATGTTTGACGGCGATTGACCCGAAGCATTGCGATAGCAGGATCCAAGGACTCTAACGCTCGATGAAATAGATCGACCATCGTTTTTTTTTTCGATCCGTTTTGCGGCAATGATGCTCTCGGTCACTGCGCCAAAACTTGTTCCGAGATTCAGCGGCCTGCTTAGAGAGCATTCCTATCGGAACAGAATCGGCCTCGATAATCTCATGACCATGCAACAAAATTTTATGGATAGTAACCGTCATGCCCCTCTAGCATTAAGTCCGCCGGTCGAGGCCCGGAAGGACATCCCTCAGCAGGTTGGGTAAGCCCCTGCTGAGGCAAAGTGGTGCCATGGGTCTGTAACGGCTTCATGGTGCCTCACCCCCTTTCCTCCAGGTTGCGTGTATTAGCACGAGGTTTAGCTAAAGCCTAACGAGGGTGGACCCCTTCCCGTTCTACACACAACCTTTCATCAAAGAAATACCTTTTTTGAACGCTGCTTAAAATAAATCAAAAGCTACAAATTCATACAGTAGAAAATATTATACTAAGTCTAAAAGTATATTAAATTATTATTTTCAACACAGTTGCTCGTAAATTGACTCTTATAACACCGTTTTTAGTTTCCTAACTCATCATATTACGCACTTGTGCTGTAATAGCATTATCGCACTAGTGCGGTACTGTAAACTTTTTTTTAAAAGATCCAGCAAAAGTTTGTGTTTAAGAACATTGAATTTTTTACTAATATTAATTATTTTAGGGTTAAGATGACAAATAAATATGTCATTTTATCAAATTGTATATTAATAAACACAAATTAACTTAACTATCATTTTTAGAAACAATAATTTATAGTTTATTTTATTTTTTTAAATTGCTGCTACTCCGGCTGAACAGCCAGTTTTTCCTGTGCCATTATTGAACCTGCGCGCGCATCTAAATTGCGGCGCGCGAAAAAAACAAAACTTTTTCCATTATTATTTGGTAAAGTTGTTGCTGTGTGGTTAATTACTATCAAAAATGTCTACTTTAAATAGTAAAGACGAGTAAAATGTTATTCAACCCCGTCGGAAATACTTATCGAGGCACGAAACGCGAGTGATAGCCTGTTGCCGCCAAAATGCATAGAAAAACAGAAAAAATGCCAAGTCATACTCGGAGAAGGTATTTTAGATTTTAGTTTGTTTTTTCCTCGCAATTGTGTTGAAAAACGTCGTATGCAACTCGTGTGCATTGATCATTATCACACTCGGCTTCCTTACCGCGCTCGCCTGCGGCTCGCGCTTATAATAATGCCTCGTGTATAATGACCAACGTAGCACACTTGTATCATAATGTACTATTATTTTTATTTCTTTAATTACGTAAGGTCAATTTTTTTGATAACGCTAACATTTTAAAGTTAATTTTTTTTGCCGCGATAATTGGCGGAGTTGGAATACAGCAAAATTATAGGCGGTAGAGCTTATTTTAAGACATTTATCTGACCTAAGCAGAGATTCTAGTTTAGCGTAGAAAAAGAGGAAAATAATAGTTTCTTAAATTCTAAAATAAATTATATTGTCTTTTCTATAACTACTTTTAAATAACTATGTCTGCGATAATGTTTGCCATAAACCAACGTATCTACCTGTAATACTAAGAAAAGCTTAGTGTGTACTTTTCTTGAAATAATAATAAAATTATAGTTCGACACAGTGCAAGGTCAACTTTTTAAAATGTTTAAAAAAAAACTATGGTCAGTTGTCACCTGGCTGTTTTAGTCTTAAATTATTATTGAGTTAAACTTGTGATAGTACTGATAAAAACCGCATGTCATTTTTTCGGGTAAAAAAAAACACTGTGCCATGTCCTCCGCACTGTCCTGTCGGCAGTGGTAAAGTTGCTAATTTGTATTCTTTGTCTCTCAATTTCCGTCTTATTTGCAGTGGAAGGAGCCAACTCCCACGGCAATGGCATGTTGACACACCCAATACTTAATGTGTTTTGGACATCGAATGCACTAAGGTTCTGTACAATATTAACATTGGCTGGTAGTCTGTTGACAATTGCCTGGCAAAGTTTGACAAGGACCCAGGTGCATCTTCTTTGAACATCTGATAATTTGTTCGCAGAGAGTTTTACTTTTTCGGCCAAAGATTTAAAAGATGACCCGAAATCAATATTTTCTTCACTAAGCAATGAGTTTTCAAATTAGAAATTTGCTTTGTCGAGCGCTGATTTGATCGACACGATATCTTGAGTAAATTGCTGTTCGTCGTGGAAATGAGGAGCTCTTAAAGAGGCTGGTTTAAACACTCTCCTGGCTGTTGTCAGCAGTAAAATGCGGAGATCATCGTAAATCTTCGTTATATTGGCATTGTTAGCTAGAAATATAATATTAACATCAGTGACATCCTTTATTTATGGTGAAAGAAAGACAAGATAAAGTTAATGAGTTTCATTATTATACAGACCGGCCAATTCTTGAGCTTGGTAACATTTTTTACCCTATTTTTCGCTGCATTTCCAGAACTTTGAGATTGGAAAAGAGAATCAATTCGTGCATTGGTTAAAATTGTTAAAATATATAACAACAACCGTCTCTTTTCACCCATTTTGTTATATGATATCACCAAACAGACACTTAAAACACACAACACGTTGGACAGAGAATTGTCAAAAAATAACAATCACACCTGTTTACCCGCAACTAATGTATCTTAAGTAAGATACATGACCTCCGCTTGACAAGGCAGAATAGGTACAAGACATAAAAATTATCATTACTTTCATTTGATGTTATAGTCTTATTAAATCGACAGCAGTAAACAGTTAATTATAAAAGCATTTGAATATCAGTGTCAGCTTCTTGTTTCTGTTCTTCTGCGAGACCACGACAGCGCTAAGATTAACTCCTAGCTTCTAGCAAGTTTTATGTTTTTGGATGTGTATGTGTTTGTATGTTTTGTGTTTAAATTAACGATTAAAGGTTAATATTTTTTTATTACATTAACATAATGTAAATGAATTTGGCATGTAATATTACGTGTCATGTGCAAAATAGGCACCTTATGTGGATAAAGTAGTGTTTTTAATTTAAAATAGTCTGTGATTTATCTGTGATTTACGAGGTAAACGACTCGCACAGCTGATAGAACAGTGTGGAAATTACGATAAATTGATATTGTTTTTTTTAAATACAAATTAAATCGTTTATTTGCAAGAATATATCATGCATGAATTTAAACTTCGATATATGTTTTTTCCGAAACCATAACAGCTTGAACAAAAGGGACAGCGCCAGTTATTTCAGTTTCATTCACTATGGCATTTCAGGCATTACTCGTTTTTTTAAACATCTTGTATTTACGCAGAACTAAGAAACTCATGATTACGATTTAAAATGTACGGCCTTACTTATAAAAATCAACTTATCAACATCTTAGTAACTAATTAAGTAATCGCTGTTGAAATTCCTAATAAGTGTATTTTGCTTTTTGGACGATATATGATGAGGGTGAGCTTTGAGTCCGTTCCTTTTTTTTATTTTATTTTTTACATTTCGGCTTCTGTTGTTGCGGGTGTTGTTCCGAAACTTCCGGATCGTCAATAAATTGATTCAACGGCATATCTTCAAGTGTTCCTTAACTTAACTATCGTAATAGTCATTTAAATAACCGTCCACATTTTGTGCATAGTAAAATGGGTTTGTGAGATAGGGTTTGAATCGACGATTACTTCAACGTGGGACATGATCTGCAAAAAAAAGGTTTAAACATACATGCATTGCAAACTATGTGCTTAACAGATGTGGTACAGATAGTTCAGTCATTTAATATTCCGCAGTATCACTTTTAAACTTCAATTTTTACTGCGGGATATACATTATATCTCTGATAGCTCCATAGTTTATAAAGGAACCATTTTACTAGAGCTAAAATAATAACATGTCATACAAATCCTGAGCTATAAAGTACAATTTGCTATAAAGTACTTACTCGTATTCTACGATTGTATTTAAGATTTTGTTTTTCAGGGGTGTCTGTTTATATAATATTTCTTCTATTATCTAAAAATGGCGCCGCTTTGGGAAAGGGTCTTATCTCTACAAGTGTTGCTGATGAAGTTGAGGCCAGGCTTACATTGTATAAAGATGAGGGACATTTGCTTTGGAGGATGTACGTTTTCTGGGATTTTGAGATTTTCTCTTAGTTCCGCATCATGTACAGAATTTAATGTTTCGTCAAAAAGAGAAGGTGACTCACATTCAGTACTCAAAGATCTTGTAGGAGAGAGCATTGTGGTAGTAATCTGTTCTGTATTTACAGATAAACATTGCGGTGCCAGAGTGTGAGTTTCGGTTACAGTATGGTGATCAAGAATTGGAACCTCTTTGACAATAGACAAACTGTTAGGTGCATCGGAAATCGATGGAACAGCAACTGTGTTCACATCACATGCTGAAGAATGAAGAAAGAAGTTAGGGTAGACATTTTCAGGGGACTCTTAACTAAGTGACGGGCTAGTGATTCAAAAACCGTACTTGAACCGTAATACTTTTTTAAGTCGAATATCTTCTTATCTAAGTCAAAACAACAGTTACCAGGGTAAAAATATTTCTTTCCTCATTATACTCTATACATTTAGACAATTCAAAATTAATTTTTATCGTATTTGTTGTAGGCTGCATGTCATGAACCATAACCATCCTTACTAAAAAAAGAGGCTTTCAATTGCGTTTGACAGTGACATTAGACGATACTATCCGTTCCGTTTGTTTCTTTCTTTTGAATTGTTTGGAAGCCCAGTTTGGAAGCGACTTTTGCGTTTTGACTCTAGATTTCTTAAATAACTACCTACTTTAATTAAATTTGGACTCCAAATTTAATTTAACCACTAATTCCAAAGTCTCAACACTTTCTAGGCTCTCAAATGATAACTCTTGTTGACTTTCCATTTTAAATAAGAGGTAACTGTTCTGTATCTACAAAGTCAAAGCAAACGCAAAATTTAACCTCAACTTCCAACGCATGACACAACTATCACCTGAACGTTAGGGAGTCAATATTTGAGCCCCTAAAGAATAGGGGGTCTTTTAAGCGCTAGGTGATACCTTACGGTTGGTGAAACGTAAAAACCCGCTAAGTGTCCCTTAAAAATATTAAAGGGTTCCTTAAAAGTTAGGGGTTGTTGGTGAAAATGGGCATAAGAAAACTACGAAACTTTAATATTAAAAATATTTTTTTAGAAACAGACATAAATGCTGCCGGCTATGTTGGTCTATAGTCTATAGATTATCTGTGCTTTGACATCAGTTCAATTGTAAACAAACGTGTACTCGTATTACCTACAAACTAATTTCTCAAAATAAATTTTATAATGATTCCATAAAGTTTACATATTAAATATAAGTTGTTTTTTGCGAAGATCACTTCGATGTAAGTAGATACTCATTTGACAACTATTTTAATGCCAGTAATTTAAATATTTGTATTTAGGTTATGTGTGCCAATAAGTCTACTTAATCGTTATAAATGTTTGATTACCTTATAGTTACAAGTAACAAGCAACGTTTTGTGTAGAATATGGGATACAATTTAAAGAAAAAGATGAAGAAATCATGAGAATAATGCGAAATTAATTTTGCTTTCTAGATTTCTGACGTCACTATCATCACGATCATGGCGGATAGCGTTTTCGGGTTTTAAAATTATAAATCAAATATATTATTTTTAAAATTGAATTTATCCAGTCATCCTTTAATTTTGTGTATTAAAATCGATGTATTAAGGTTCCTTAAGTGTAACACTTATTGAAATAATTATTTGTTTATTAATTTTTGATATGAGTCAAATAGCCTATTTGAATGATAGAACTATTTTATTGAATTAAGTAATTTAACGTACGTTGTTAAATTACTGAAATTAAATAAAATTGTTGACAATACACAATGACGTGGACGAGAGAGTGCCTACATAGTTAAGAATGAGAAACTGACATGTACATCACGTTGCTATTAAACAAAGCGCAGGCGACCATACTCTCAACATCCTCTCCTGGACGCAGACGCTTTAAACCCATTGATGAGGTGAAGTTTTTATGTGACGGTCGATAGTGTCCCTTTGTCAAAATATCAGCGACCATGTCTAGTGCATTTTTATTAAACCAGCAGGGCTAGCATGCGCAACACGATAAAATTTTGTCGTGGCATTATATCGACTTTTGACGTAAATATGTCGTTTTGTCTTCGACGATAACAAAGAACAACTCAAACTATGGGGAGACCCTGAAAATATTAAGAAAAGAATTCGAGACGTGGATCACAGACGTCTGTTAGGTTAGGGTAAACGAAAAAATTATCATCGAAGACAAAATTTGTCTTGTCTATCGATAAAATAACCGAAGCGCGCATGCTAGCTCTGCAGGACTTGCTTGGCAGCAGTCTTCTCTCGCACGAAGTGGTAGCGGACGTCTATGTGTTTACTGCATGCATGGTAGACAGCGTTTTTCTGAAAGACTAATCGGCACTTTGATTATCGCAGTAAAGGGTTGTACGTGCGTGTACCTTTAAGTTCTAGTTAAAATTCGTCTGCCAGCTGTTTCAACCAAAGAGCTTCCTGAATGGCGGACGCTTAAGCCATAAATTCGGCTTCAGTCGTAGAAAGAGCTAAGGTCTGTTGTTTCTTAGAATTCCAGCTTGTTGCTGCACCCTGGAACAAAAATATGTAGCCTGTGCAAGATCTTCTATCCTCAATATTAATTGCCCAGTCTGAATCACAATAGCCTGAAATTTTTTCATCAACATTCCTTTTATAAACCAGTTTCATATGCATTGCGGCTTTTAGATACCTTAAGACCCTTAGGATTACACCCTTAGGGGTACGAGGAGAGTATGGCGATACGAGTCAGCAGACTGAGACGAGATGCGAGCTTTCTTTGCATCATACCCGTAGCGGCAGTTATGTTTCTCTTCGAAAGACCCCTCATGCGTCACTGATGCGATCCCAGCTGTTATCCGGCAGGGAATGGAATATTTCATTCCATTTTCTGACATCCCGCTCGGTTACAAAGCCCGACCTTGGTACAATGCGGACTGTGCTCGAGCTGAGGCTCGTAAACAGTCAGCTTACCAGGCTTGGGTAAAAGCTCGAGATCAAAAAGTGCGAGCGCGAAAGGTGCGAGCAAAGAAGAGAGCATATAATACAGCCGCCAGGTCTTGCAAAAGGGTGCTGCGAAAAGATAGGTTCGAACATGTCAGCCGTATTGGGGCGAAACTTGCATCTTACCCACAGGGTAGTAAGCAGTTCTGGTCCCTGTCGAAATCAGTCGAATCTAACTTCTGCCTTCCTACACTACCTTTAATGCAGAAACCTGATGGGTCACTTGCCCACACCGCAACAGAGAAAGCAAATTTATTTGCCGATCTGTTTGCAAGCATAGCACGTCTAGACGCTGGCTCGAAACGTCCACCCACCTTGTCTCACTGTGATTCTTTGATGCCAGAGATTACAGTGCACAACAAAGAGGTCCGTAGATCCCTTCTTGGTCTAGACGTGAACAAGGCCTGTGGTCCAGATGGCATACCAGCAAGAGTGCTAAGGTATTGTGCGCCTGAGTTGTCTCCCGTACTGACGCGACTGTACCGCCTCTCGCCTAACCAGTACCCAAGAAGGGTAGCCGTGCCGACCCTAGTAACTACAAACCGATCTCCATCACTTCCATACTCTGTAAGATTATGGAAAAAGTACTAAATTGCAAACTGATTTCATACCTAGAAGACAATGATCTTCTGTGATCGTCAATATGGCTTCCGCCGGGGACGTTCAACTGGGGATCTTCTTGTGTATGTAACGCATTGCTGGGGCGAAGCCATCGAAAACCACGGCGAAGCAATCGCAGTGTCGCTGGATATTTCGAAGGCTTTCGACAGGGTTTGGCATGCGAGTCTGCTGAGCAAGCTTCCAGCGTACGGTATTCCCACTGGCTTCTGTAGCTGGGTGGCTGACTTCCTGAGTGAACGGTCGATTCGAGTATTCATTGACGGCTGCTCCTCTGACCTCAAGGCCATTGACGCCGGAGTTCCTCAGGGGTCCGTGCTCTCTGCGACTTTTTTCCTGCTGCACGTCAATGACCTGCTATCTTCAGGTATTGTTGGGTACGCAGATGACAGTACTGTCACGGAGACGTATCTGTCTAGTGCAGGAGCCAGTGGAGTTGAGGTCCAAAGACTGAGAGAGGCCATGGTTGAGCGTACGAGCCTGACGTTAAGTAACGTCTCCCAGTGGGGCGATGACAATCTCGTCAGCTTCAATGCCTCTAAGACGCAGGCGTGTCTTTTCTCCACAAAAAGGAGTCCTTTCACCCTACTACTTTCCGAGGTACATCTGTTCCAGTGACCGACACTCAACAACTTCTTGGCATGGAGTTGTCCTCTGACCTCAACTTTGGCACCACCATCGAGTCTAAGGCTCAAATTGCAGCTAGAAAGTTGGGCGTCCTGAATAAAGTCAAGCGGTACTTCACGCCTGGACAGCTTTTAACTCTATACAAAGCCCAAGTCCGATCTTGCATGGAGTACTGCTGCCACATTTGGGACGTGCATTTCTGGATTTCTATCTGAATTATTTACTTGTTTCGTCCTTTTTAGACCACTTTATTACGTAGTACGTAGTCGGGTTATAGTTTTTTAAACTTATTTTTTTATTTAATATTTTTCCCTTTCCCAATCGAGCAAATACACTAGCCGTGTACTAGATCTACATCGTAGCATTCTAAGAAAAAAAGCTAAGGTGAACTGCAAGCGCGATCCGTTAACCCTTGACCAAACCAACGTGTCCACCCTGCGTGCGCGATAATGTGCACGGTGGCGTTCAGATAGTGCAATAGCATTTGTAGCGACGAGTTCAAACCGGTGCGTCCTGCGCAACTGCGGCTTGAAATCAGCGTTCGCACGCGCATTCGGGCGGCCGCGTTCATTTGATGTCACGGACAGATGAATATATGATAGTAGGTATGATAATATCAATATTACTTTTTATTGTAATATTTGTTTTTTTACGACTTATATAAAATAAACCCGCGTCAATAAAGAATGATTACCAGATTGACTATAAATTGATTTATTTCAAATAATCATCATCATCATCATATCAGCCTGTTGCAGTCCACTGCTGGACATAACCCTCCCCCAAGGAGCGCCACCTAAGCGTGGTCTCCATTCGTGAACCTTCCTGCTCCACCTCTCGTCGGTTCTGCGACAGGCATGGCCAGCCCACTGCCACTTCAGCTTGCTACATTTTTGGACAATATCAGTCACCTTAGTCTTATGTCGTATGATCTCGTTCCGGATCTTATCCCTTAATGAGATCCCCAACATAGACCTTTCCATAGCACGCTGAGAAACGTGTAGTCGGTGGGCCAACTTGACTGTCATGTTCCACGTTTCGGCTCCGTAGGTTAAAACTGGTAGGACGCATTGGTTAAACACCCAGCTTTTCAGGCACTGCGGCAGTGTCGACGTGAAGATATGACGCAATTTCCCAAATGCTGCCCAGCCAAGCTGCACTCTTCTGGCGATTTCCCGCTCGAAGTTGTCTCTGCCGAGCTGTAGTACTTGTCCAAGGTAGACGTACTCTTGGACAACTTCGAGCGTAGTGCCCTCGACGGAAATTGGTTCCGGGATGACATGTTCGTTAAACATTACCTTAGTCTTGTCCAAATTCATCCCAAGCCCCACACGTCTACTTTACGTCTATTTCAAATAATACTCTTTTTATTTTTGTCATCTTCAATAACTGCCTTTCAGCTTCGATTTTAGTTTCGCTATCTTCCATTATCACCAAATTCATTAGGAGTATGTTCGGAACGGAAGGCTGGACTGAACGCGTACCTAGGCCACGCGTTTGGTGTACACTGACCTTGTACGCGAGAAGTCGCCAACGCGCATGCAGGCTGAACGCGTTGGTTTGGTTGAATCTTAACTGTAATCGTTTGGTGCGCCTCCATAGCGCAACTCATGCATGGCGTGTACAGTGCGCGCGATCTGGGATCGCGCATGAATTTATAATTTATATTTATAGTAGTTCACTCTCCGTAGCTTACATGCCGCGCGCGCTTATCTAAGGCTGCGTCCAAATCTGGCGAATGCGCGCGGGCCACAGGCGCGCGACCTGTGAGCTACCTGGAAAGTGAACTGGAAATACACACGCGCAGATCGCGCGCCCCGTACAAGCCTTGCATGAGTTTAGCGCAACTCATGCAAGGCTTGTACGGGGAGGAGGAGGCGCACCAAACAATTGCAGTAACGGAACTCGTGCTGCACGCGTGCAGCTCGCGAGCGGATCGCGCGCTGCGCTATCAGTATTATTGGGGCTATTACCAGTAACGGTAGTGTTTGTAAATAACAATAGTAAAATTAGTTAAGTAAAGAACTAAGACAAAATTAAATAAAATAAATTTATTTTTAATAATGTTCATACACTAAACATAAAAACATTATACCTATGTCCTTACTCAATACTTAAAATTATAATTAATAAATCTTTATTCTCATTACAATTTCTGGCCTAACTTAAACCTATATATCTGCTCTCATAGTGCGATGTTCTACTTAAATCTGGAAATATGGAAAAGAATAGCTAAAGATTGGGATCACTGTCGTTCATTGGGAGAGGCCTATGTCCATCAGTAGACTGACGTCATCACATCATATCACACCATCATTGTCTGGTAGATACATTAGGTATCTTGGTTTGCTGGTATGCTATCTCAAATCTCATCCGTTTTAGTAACGTCTCTTCTGTCATGTTCATGGTCAGAATTAACAGAGCGATGCTGCAGTCCGCCTTATTTTACTTGGCTAGCCCCAAATAGTAATTGCGTCCAAGTAGATGACGCAATCATTATCCTTAATGATTGCGTCACCTACTCCTGCTTTAAAAAAATGGTCTCTAGACTGCCTTTTACTACCTCCATTGTACCGTCAGAACTTTGTTGTAATATAGAAATCTTGTAGTTCCAGTCTTCAGTTCAGTTAGTTTACTTTTATTAATAACTAGCTGACCCGGCGAACTTCGTAACGCCTAACAGTTTTCCTTTTCGTCAGCTTTTCCATTTTTTAAATTATTTATTCTTCTATTCGGGGCGGAGACAAATCCAACAAATTATAAATCATGAAAGTCGGTACAGCCGTTCTCGAGTTATAATTGTTGTAACAAACACGACTTTGTTTAAATATGAGAAGATTACGAACACATTTTTTTGATATCAAAATAATGTTTGACACTACATGACAATGACATGCCAACCGATTTTAAAATAAATTATTTTTAATTTTTCTTTTCTAGCACTAAGGAGTGTTTATATCGACTTCGAAGCAAATCAACCCTAAAATAACTTTCTACCCCTTTTTAACCCCGCTAGGGGTTGCATTTCAATAAAATACAAAACATGTCTTCCATCAATTCTGTTAACCCTTAAATGCATGATTTTAACTTTTTAACCAAATTAAATTTATTTGGACGTAAGATTAGCTCTATAATAAGGAAAATATATTTAAAAAAATATATTTATAAAAATACTTTATTTATTTAGAAAAAATGGGTTGGTGGAAATTTACATCATTATGTAATCAGATTAACCTACTGAGAACAAAATGTGCAGTGAGATAATAAACTTATTCATTGTGGTATTTGCTGAAACAATTGTTGTTTTTGTTGAGGCAAAGATTAATATTACATTTGGAACAGTGTATAGTTGAATATCCCTTACAATTGGGGTATTTGCAACGCAAGGATCCCCCTACCAAAGGCCAATGATCTTGCCCATCCCTGCGAACTTCTTTTGGTGGGGCAACTGCTACAGCACTTCTTTTTTTTTGGCCTGGATTTCATTTTCTAGAAGACTAGAACTTGGACGACCTCTTTTTTCTTTTGTTGCTCCCATGTTACAAAGGACGAAGGCCAGTTCATTTCTAAAAGTACCTAAATTGAGAATATCTTTCTTAGGTACATTTTTTTTTTTTATATTATCCATGCATTTATCACTGCCAGGTCTAAAAGATGATAAAAAATACGAATATACCATTTTCTTGACTTGATCCTTATTCTGTACCTTCCCAGAAAACTGTCCATAAGGTCTACGCCTCCCATGTGGGCATTGTATTCACTTATGATCTTCGGGCATGGAATTTGTATCTTCTCTTTTTTTTCTTGTCATATCTAGATACATTATTCAAAGGCAAAGCACCTACATAAGATGACAGTAATGTGACAACTTTG
Organism: Anania fuscalis; assembly: GCA_950371115.1. Classification (NCBI taxonomy): domain Eukaryota; kingdom Metazoa; phylum Arthropoda; class Insecta; order Lepidoptera; family Crambidae; genus Anania; species Anania fuscalis. The sequence continues at coordinate 13,798,104 of OX493344.1, forward strand.
TTGTCTTTCCATACTACTACACTCATATCCACACCTTGAAATGTTGTCACTCTTTGCACCTCTTGGAGTAGATTTATTCATAAATTGTTTTTTATCAGGTAATTTTGAATTAGGTATTCTATTTTGTTGAACTGTCCCCACTGAAAGGAATTCTTGAGTTGCCAAATAGAACACCAAGGGCACAGAAGTATAAAAATTGTCGAAATAGACAATGTGGCCAACTTGTCTTGGTATACCTCGAGCTAAACGCAAGACAATATTGCTGGTTGAGCTGGTTTTGCATAAACATTCTTTAAGGTAGATTGGACCATGGAATCACGTTGTCCCATACAAACTTTGCCCCCCGGTTTCACCCACTTTGGGGTTGAATTTCGAGAACTCCTTTCTTATCGGATGCCTACGTCATACAAAAAATACACACTCCAAGTTTCAGGTCTCTACGATCAGCGGTTTAGGCTGTGCGTTGATCCGTCAGGCAGTCATTCAGGACAAAGCAATAAAATGTATAGATTATGACTAAAACAATATGATATATATACATAATTGTAATGTGCTAGCCAAGGCCTTTCTTTAAATATCAAACACGTGATGATTATCACAATTTAAGTTATTTTTTTGGATAAAATCTGACGTTTAAATTCCGTCTGAGACAATTTTGATAAAATTTATAAGCCTATTTTACCCGGGCCATTATTACGAATCTATTGACACCTCGTTCATTAAAATCGGTTCAGTAGTTTAGGCGCTACGGTGGAACATACAAACATACATACTTACATACATACATACATAGACTGCCAAAATCATTACCCTTCCTTTTGGCTTCGCCGTAGTCGGGTAAAAACTGGTGGCGTCCAAGCTGCACAGCCTGGCTCACCGCCGCAAGGTTGCTTGCCTGTCGGTCTTTTATAGATTGTACTTCGGAGAGTGTGCTCATGAGCTGCATGAGCTCATACCACCGTCACCTTTCTTCTATCGGACATCCAGACGCACGGCCGGCTACCATCCGTTCTTAGTTGATATACCCATAATCCGCACTAAGCGCTTTTCATCATCTTTTATAATGCGCACAGCTAAAGATTGGAATTTCCTGCCTGCGTCTGTATTTCCGAGTGCATATAACCTGACTCTCTTTAAGTCCAGAGTGAATAGGCATCTTCTGGGCAAGCTCGCTCCATCGTAGATCCCATCTATGCTCTAAAGCAAGATTGGGGTCAAGAGTAAGCTCATCTCAAAAAAATAATAAAAAAAGACTCGTTTCAGAGCCATGTTGTTAGGTTGACTATTGTATCTACTCAGAGAATTTACTATATAAGTTATGTCTGGTCGAGTCCCTTGTGAAAGGTACAGTAAGCGGCCAATAATTTCTTGATATGAAATATTCTTTAAAATTTCTTGTTAATTTTTACCCTTCTTCAGTTTGACATTAGCATCAGCTGGTGTCCACATTGGCTTAAATTTGTTCATTCAAAATCGAGTAAGTGTAATTTCTATGTAAATAATATGGTTCTTAAACCGAGGAATCACATTCCTCAATAATATCATTACTAATCATTTCATCAATTTTTTCTCGAAGTCGATTTTGTCTAGTAGGTGACAATCTGTATGGCTTTATGCTGATAGGTGGGTGATTGCCAGTATCAATTCTATGTTCGGTATAAGGAGTTGGCTTTGTTTTATAATTAAACAATGCGCAGATGAGTTAACGGTGCCGTTCTGCTTGTTAGTTAACCAGTCGTTTTCAGAAGGCACTTTCCCAGATTTATTAAAAATATCTATAGTTAAACCTATTCATAAAAAAACAGTAAATTAGACCCAAGCAACTACCGCCCCATCGCGCTACTGCCCACTTCTGCAAAAATCTTAAAAAAAGTTATGTGTAACAGAGTAAATTCATTCTGTGAGAAATTTAATATATTTGATGAATGCCAAAATGGCTTTAGGCGTAATCGCTCCACTGTTCTTGCTGTTTTTAAATACATTCGGGAGGTATTAAACATTTTGGAAGCGAAACAGTATGCAGTGGGTGTTTTTTTTTATTGGAACCATGTGTAAATGTTCCAGTTTGTACTTTCTCTTTTATTTCTCTTTGTTTCTTTTTCCTTTCTTTTTATTTATTACTTTCTTTTAATATTTTCTTTTCTTTTATCTTTTCTTTCTGTTTCTTTTTCTATAACTTTCTTTTAATTGGCCTGTATTATCTTATAGCTATCATGCATACACAGGGTAAATAAATTAAGCTGCGCGCCTTTCTTTATTACCTAGTTATTTTCCCTAACATAAAAAGTTTTTATACAAATCAATCTATTAGAAATACAAAAAATTTTGAATCAATTACAAATCAAATAGCAATTTGCTTTTATTAAATTAATCCATATGAGTATATATAATTAATCAATTATATACTAAATTAAACAGTCTTAAACAAATTAACTAAATCATATTAAATTAAAATAAGGTGATTACTAATTAAAAATGCTATTATTTAATTTAATCAGAATGAGGCAATAGCCATAATAAAATTAATATATTTGGGTACAGTACAAATAGAATAAATGAAATTCAATAGAATAAATTACAATAAGTTAAAATAATTAAATTAAATTACAATTGAAATGAAGCAAAAGCCATAATAAAATTAAATAAAACTACAATAACATTACAATAATACAATAAATCAATTTGGCACATACAATTTAGAATAAATGATAATTGAATAAGGAAAATACATTAATAGAGATGGGGCAATAGCCAAATACAATTCAATTCAGGATTAAAACTATAAGCATAAGACTTTTTTGGCGCCATTTGCCTTGGCGGCAAGGCGCATAACGCCTTCCGCAAAGCCAGGAAATGGTCCCGGCTGGAGTCGTCACCCAGCAAACCCTCATAGTTGTTTGGCTCGATCTTCCGTCCGATCCTGTGTTCGCAATCGTGCCTAGCAAGGGAGTATCGTGGACACTCTGACAGTATGTGGATGATTGTTTCGTTTGTTACGTCGTGGCAAACACAGGCTCGAACGGGCGAGAGCTTAAATCGGAACAAGTATTCCCTAATGCCACCATGCCCTGTTAAAAGCTGCGCGCAGATATTCGTCATCCCGACTCTGCACATGGTCCGATGAGCTGATTTGACGTTTCCGAAGAAGAGTCTGGTGCCGGAACCCGTCTCCGCCGACTCGTACCGGAACTGATACGAGTCCAGTGTGGAGGCCCTGACAGTTCGCTTGGCGAAGGACAACGGGAAGCGGTCATAGGCAGGCCGGGTCTTCAATTTTAGGGCTGCGTCCTTGGCAAGCTCGTCAGCGCGCTCGTTACCCAATATTCCGGCGTGGGCCCTAATCCAGTAAAAGCCCACCTTCTTGTTTAGCTCCTTCATCCTCGCCAACTTCTCTCTGATCTCAACAGCAATGGGGTTCAGCGATGACGAGTCCCTCAAAGTTTCCAGCTTCGATCTTGAGTCGCTTATGACATCCGCCGACGTCTTGAGGTCAATGGCCAGGGTGAGGGCCTTGAGGATCGCAACCATCTCGGCCTGGTAAACTGAGCAATAAGCCTCGAGTTTTATTTTGGCGCTCCTCTTCTCCTCTCCTCCGGTCCAGCATGCGACGGCCGCTCCCACTCTTCCCTCAATCTTGCTTCCGTCGGTGTATAGCTGAATCTCGTTCTGCGGTTTGTCAATCTCCGCTCTTTCAGCTGGGTGCGGTAGCTGTGACGGGTGAACTCTTCTCTGTAGCACTCTCCCAGGGAGCTCCGTCAGGGGTTTTGCCCTTTTCACTTCGTAGAGCTGGAGCTGCTCGCGTGCCCTCAGGTCTAGCGGTATGATCCTCGCTAATAGGGCCGCGGAAGTCAGGGAGACAGTAGAGTGCGCTTTACTGAGCTGAATCCCGAAAATTCGTGTCAGGCGGTCCAACTTCTTCCGGGCGTACTGCTTTTCCGCGATGCTCGCCCAGGTACTGGCCGCGTAGAGGACCGTTGGCTCGATGACGGCTGTGTAGAGCGTCCTCAGAATCTCGGGGTTAAGGCCCCACTGGGCTCGCGCAGCTCTACTGATTGCCTTGTACAAGTTAATTGCCTTCAGTGTCACCTCTTCTAGGTGCGTTCTGAAGCTGAGGTGGCGGTCAATGGTGACTCCAAGAAACCGTACAGTGTCCGCGAGCTCCAACTGGGTTCCCAAGAGCTCAAAGCGGGGCAAATCGTACTTCAACTTCCTGGTGACCAACATGGCCTGGGTCTTGGTGGGGGCGAATCTCATCTTGTTTCGGCGGCCCCAATCTGCCACCGACTCCAGGGCTTTGTTGGTTTTTCTCTCTAGTTCCGGAGTGTCCTTGCCTACCGCAATGATGACTATGTCATCGGCAAAGGCCTGGATGTGCGCTTCCAGGTTCTCCGCCTCCCGAAGAAGGGGGTCCAACTGCACATTCCAGAGTAAGGGCCCGCCGATCGACCCTTGGACGCATCCCTTGGTGGTGGTCTTTGAGACCTTCTGTCCCAGGTATCGTACCGTTACCGATCTGTCCCGAAGGTAACTGGAGAGCACCTTAATGGTCTGGGTATCTACCCCCATGTCCAGGAGCTCTCGTAGGACAGCCGGCCACCAGGCGTTATCGAATGCGCCCTCTATGTCTAGGGACACTATAGCCACCATCTTCTTGTTTGCAAGTCCGCCCTTCACCATCTCCATCATGTCATACAGTGCGTCTTCTGTGCTTCGTTGCGGTACGAAGCCATACTGGATGGCGTGGACTTAGCCTTTGTTGGCTCAAGAGTCTCCACGCCAGTCTCGTGACTATGAGCTTCTCATAGGCTTTCCCGAGGATCGGGAGCAGACCGATCGGCCGGTAGGCCTTGGGGACCGAGTAATCGGTTTTCCCAGGCTTCGGGATGATCTTGATCGTAGCCCGCTTCCATGGCTCGGGAAAGCAACCCAACCGTCTGCACTGGTTGTAGAGCGTAAGGAGTGTAGACCTGGCTCGATGAGCAGCTGCGCAGATATCGGACGTGAGTCCGTCTTCTCCAGGCGCCTTCTTGGGGCTCATGCCTGCAAAAACAGTTGCCAGCTCGTTCTCAGTGAAGGGCGGTTCGGCACTCTCCCCCGTGTCGCCGAGGGCTGCTATCCTTCTCGCCACCTCCTCCCTGACTTTTCCATGAAATTCAGTGTCCGTGCTCGGGTCATCTGGGGGGTAAAAGATATCGGCCAAGAGATCCGCCGATTCCGATGGGGAGAGTGTTGTTCCCGTCGCTGGGTTTTTCAGTTGCCGCTCGTCCCCCACGCCTTGCTTGGCACACTTCTTGATTATGCGATAGGCGCATCGCCACACGTCTTCGTTTTCCTGTCTAGAGCAGAACTGCTTCCAGCTGGAAGTGATGGACTGCTGGATTGCCTCCTTGTAGGCAGCTCTGGCTCGACAGTACTCTGCGATGACGTGTGGCCTTCTCGCTGAATTGGCTCTTCTGCTCCGCCTCTTCAGGGTGATGGCCTGGCGCTTCAAAGTCTCCAGCTCCTTGCTCCACCATGGGCTGTTTCATCCGTCTCTTTCCCGTTTCTGGTATAGTGGTCTCGCAAGCTTCTTGCACTGCCTCCGTGTAGAGCACCACGGTGCGCTCCAACACCCTCTGGTCCTCCACTGCTCCGATGGTCTCGTTGGTAAGCCCTCTCCTCTCCAGGCTCTCTCCAAGAGCTTGGGGGAAACGGGCCCAGTCGGCTTTGGTAATGTTAAACCGCCAGGTGGATGGTGACGTGTCCGCGACGTTGTTTCCGGGCCGGTGCGCGGCGAGCTCGGCGTCAAACCTTATCGGGCGATGGTCCGAGAGTCCAGCGGTGTCAGTAACAACCCTCCAGTTAGTGACGCTGTTGAGTAGTGAAGGTGTGCACGCAGTTATATCCACAATGCTTTTGTAAAGGCGTCCCCCACGATAAGTAAAAAAGGTAGGCGTTGAACCCTCGTTCACCAGGTACAAGTCGCGCTGTGCCAAGAAATCGGCCACTGCCGCTCCCCTGTCGTCCTCCGCTTCGCATCCCCACCAGGGGCTCGTGGCGTTGACGTCCCCGGCCACGATGATCCCGTCGGCGTCGGTGGAGTCCAGCATGGCGGAGAGGGATGACAGATATCCGGCAATATCCTCGGTACCCTCGAAGTAAAAACTAACAAGGCACAGGTTATATCCATTTGTGGCGATAGTGGCACACACGATGTTCCCGGTGACGTGGTCTGGGTTAACAATTTGTTGGACGGTGGGGTCAGTAACGACTACAGCCGATTTCGCGGGAATAGCTGAGCTCGGGCTCGCAAATTGCACTGTTCGGTGCGACGCTGACATGCGCCCGGAAGACCCAACGTAGGGCTCCTGAACTAGTACCGCGGTCGCGCGCATTTTAACTGCTTCCTCCAGGCATTCCTTGGTCGCAGCAAAGCCACGGCCAAGGTTTGCCTGGATGAACCTGTGGGTGCCCTTAGCAGTAACGCACCGCTCTCCTGGCTATAGTATCCCAGCGGTGCCACTGGGGACACTCGTGGCTGTACGCCGGATGGGCGGGGCTCTGGTTGCCGGGAGCATCACTGCAGTTTATGCATATGAGCGGCTTCTCACGGTTTGGACAGCCACGAGTGTCGTGGCTTCCCGCGCAGTACCCGCAGGACTCTCCCGCCTTGCAATCTCGAGCTAGGTGACCGTAGGCCAGGCATCTGAAGCACTGTACCGCAGGTGACTGGTCCACGGCCACTACGGTCTGGTAACCCACCTTGATCTTGCTGCTACAGGCTGCAGCCCAGGTCGAAGGGTTCACCTCTAGGATGACGTTAGTCATCTGAGGGGTCCTTCCCTTCGTCCTGCGCTGCACCCTGATCACTGGGTCAGGGACTGCCGCGAAAAGGGTTTTGTTCTGGCGCTTCACGGCGTCCACCAGCTTCGCGTCATCCAAGTCATTAACCACACCTATGAGGCGAATCAGAGGATTCCGCGGGAGCTTCGATGTTGCGGTAAGGTCGCTCGCGGACTCTTTTATGGCATCTCGCAGTCTCCTCTGGCTCTCCTCGGTGTCGCAATTTACAGCGACGCGTTGTTTTTTAAGCGGGTGAACGCCGCTTACGCCAACACCCAAACTCACGACATCCACCTTTTCCTTAACCGTACCTATTACGTCTTGGCTCGTGGCACGGGGGTCCCTGGATTCCACGAACACAGGGAACCTCGACGTCGCCGCTGCCTCCGCGTAGCTCTTCCTGTGCTGCTCTGACTTACAGGGGCGGGCCCTCGGCCTACTTTTAGGGGGGGGCGAAGCCCGTCCGTCCGGTCCCATAGCAGCAGTCGAAGGAGCCAAGGCCAGCCCCCCGGAGACCGGAGCCTCCTGGAGGCTCGCCTCGACCCGCTCTACTCCACGCATAAATGGCTCTAGCAGCTCACCTACTCTCTCCTTAGTTTCGCTGATGGCCATCTCCAGATCTAGACCCTACGTAACTTCTGATGGTGCCGGGTTGATCTGCACCACATCTGCAAGGTCACCCATCTCGGTCCTGATTGTACGCAGCTGTCCCATGATAGGACCTGTAGCCCGCTTTAGCTCTTCCTCCAGGACAGCGCGCGTCACAGCGCTCTCCGTCTCCGCCTGCAACTCCGCCAGGATCTCGCGCGTCCCCCCCAGAATCTTACCGATGTCCTCCTCCCTGATTGGCAGGTAGGAGGGTACCCGGTCCGGAACCGGGGGCGGCGTGTGGTCCCTGGCTCGTGAAACCTGCTCCGACGACTCTGTCCACCACCGCTCCACGTCCAGGCTGATATCTCGCAGCTGGAGCGTCATGCGCTCAACAGCTGACGAGATATCATCCAGACGGGTCGAGACTACACGGGCGAAAGGAGTAGCGTCCGCCGACGCAGCGGCCGGCCCCGCCGACACCGCGACCAGCTCGCCCCGAAGCTTTGAGATTTGCCTCTAGATAGGCTCGAGCAGACCTATGGGGCCCGCCAGCCTAAAGTTAAACCAGCCGCGCACTCCCTCAATGGCCTTGGCATGCGTCTCCGCCAGCTCGCGAAGCTCCGCTATGCCCCGCTCATGTCTGGCGACCATCTCCGCCAGCTGGCGACTGTGGGCGCGCTCTACCCGGACGATCTCCCGTGCGGCTCTGGCCCGCTCCTGCTCCAAAGAGGCCTTGTGCCTGGAACGTAAGTCGGAGAGGGCGAGGATGATCTCGTACATGGATTGTAGGCATTCATCCGACTCAGCCCTACATTCCCGTTTCATATTCCCGGCCGTCTTGTTTGCCAGCTTACCTGCCAGCAGGAGCTCGTTGGCCCGGACGGTCACGCAATCCATCGCGATGCCCAAGCGTTTAGCAGTAGGAGGAAGCATGCTTTTCCTCCCACTGTGTACGCTACCTGCGTCGGACCACGTGAAGTCGTTGTCAGTGGGCGCCTCCGGGCGAGCCACCCCCAACTCATCTAGGTCCGAGTCCAACTCCGAGGCGGCGCGCTCGCTCACCGATGGTAGAGGCGAGGCTACTACGGATATATACGTACCTGATAGTCCGTCCCCGCCATCGGGAGGAAGCCCGGCGCTCGCCTCCTCCAGACTCGGGCAGGGAGACACCGGCTCCACCAGCTCTACAGCGGTATCCGGCTGCTGGTGATCAGCCCGGGAGAGCGACCCAGTAGGATCCGCACTCTGCGGCGGTGGGGGCAAGTGCAGCTCCGCAGGGACCGACTCACAGTCGGTGCTGGACGCGGTATCTGGCGCGGGGAATGAGCACACAGACTGCGCCCCCTTGATCGTAGCCTTCTTGCGGAGGTTAGGCTTCGAATACGGTTTGGCCGCACCCTTGGCCAGTCCAGCCGGAGCACTTTTAGTAGAAGAGGCCTTTGGCATTGTGTCCAGCGTAAGTGACAGGTGGGGTGAAATAAGTTGAACACAAATAAATTTAGACAAATTGAGGCAGAAGCGACAATTCAACAAGTGCAAACGAAAATTCAATTAATAAACAAAATGACAATGATTACAAATAAAATGGCGAAAAAACAGGAAATGGCCCAAAAGGGAAAAATTAAAATTTAAAAACAATGCAAAAAAAATAAATAATTATTACAATAAAATATGTTATTTTTCTGAAAAATTTTCTCTATGTAGAGTCAGTAGGCCTTGGATGTCCTACGTCTATTGGCGCTACTCTTTGTATACTTCTCTTGTCGAAAATTGTGTTATTTTGCCAAAAAATTTTTCGGCTCTACCTAGAGGCCCTTACTCTACCTAGTCAGATGCTCCTTTCTGTTCCAAGTCCTATACTGAAAACCCCGTCTCGATTGGAGCTCTGGTTTGGGAGTTGTAGATTTTAGATTGTTTTTTGAAGTTTCAAAATTTTTCTAAGTGTCTGACACGTAGAAAAATTTTGCCCAAAATTAAAAAAAAAATCAAAATGAGCCAAGAGCTTCTACATGTATGCTAGTATGCAGTGGGTGTTATGTTAGACATGACCAAGGCGTACGACCGAGTACAATTTAAATTACTATTAAACAAGTTGTATGACATTGGAATCCGTGGGCTAGCTCACGATTGGTTCAGATCCTACTTGCGAAACCGTGAACAATACGTCGAAATTCAACACTACGACCATGAATCGGGAAGAGTTCGTACTTGCAGATCAGATAAGTAGCCCATGAACAACTCTATACCCCAGGGTAGTGTCTTGGGCTGTATACTCTTCTTGATCTACATAAATGATCTCCCAAAAATATGTAATTCGCCCTGCGTGCTGTTTGCGGACGACCTTTCCATAGTAACACCATGTCGCTCTCCCTCTGCTCTAAACGATGACCTTTCTGCCATACTCCAAGGTATTGCCTCGTGGATGAATGACCATAACTTAGAAATAAACTTCTCTAAAACAAAAATCTTACAATTTAGACCCTACCAAAAAACAGAATTAAATATTGACTTTTCATTTAATAACCATAAGTTAGATACTGTTAGCACATTTACCCTATTAGGATTGAATATTGACACCCATTTAAACTGGAAAGAGCATATCAAAAACTTAAGCTTAAAATGTCTAAGTTTATACATGCTTTAAAGGCACTAAAAAAAAACACTGATTTCAACACATCGTTAACAGCGTACTACGCGTATAGCTACGCCTGGTTAAATAATGTGGGGAAATAGCCCCGATATAGACGACCTTTTCATTTTACAAAAAAAGTGTGTACGTATACTCGCACACATAAAAAAACATAGACAGCTGTAGGCCATACTTCGTAAAATATAATATGCTTACCTTGACTTCAATATACATATTAGAACTCGGAAAATTTGTACGCAATCATCCAAAACTTTTCGTGACGAAGGGTGACCGTAATCCAACAAGCCGCTACAAACACAATTTACAAATACCAGAAAACAAGCTCAAGTTAACCTCTTCCGGCCCCCTGTCAATGGCTATTAGGGTCTATAATAAATTACCAAACTATTTAAAAGCCGAAACAAAAAACGATATATTTGTTAAACAATTAAAGAAAAAATTAATAGCCAAATGCTACTACGACTTAAAAGAATTCTTTGATGATAAAAATATTTAATGCAAGTTCCTTGGCAACATAAAAAAATGTTGGGCTACCCTCCACACAAAAACTATACCTACTTGACATACTGTATAAACCTGCGTGATCCTCTTCTGTAATTTAATTGAATCTTAGTTTCGATGAATCTCGTGTATTACTTCTTGACATTATATACTTTTATTAATTTTATTTAACGAATTTAATGTGACTGTTTTTGTTTTGAATTTTAAATATGACGATTTTATAATTAAATAATAATAATAGTAATATTGTATTTGTAAATATAAATAAGAATGCAATACCCTTACAGGGTCCATAAGTATGATCTCACACAATGTAACACCTTATGTATACACTTATTACGCAATAAATGAATGAATATGAATATATATTTTTTCCTAATATATCTCTATTCGTTCATCGTTTGTGAATAGGAAGTAAATGAATATCAACAGAATACAATTTTGTAGGGTTTATTGGTAAATAAACAATGCGAGGATCTACACAAGATTCATCAACAGCTGGCTCTCGTGGACGTGATGGTCTTGGTGGGGTGTTCAACCTTTGAAGGATCCAGCGTGGTCGCTTATTTTCTGATGGACCGTCGTCATCTGGAGGTTGCACTGGCGATGGAGTGTCAGTCATTGGCGATAGCATTCTTAAGTCGTTCGCCCATTTCATAAAGTCGGAATATGACTCGCTGATCTACTTTAATTCTTCTTGAGGCTCGTCGAAAGATAGACGCTTGACAGCCTCTATTAGTATGGCCTCATTGCTTAAATGGAGGAAGATGAAGTGCATTTTTGGTTCGTTAATAAAATGCCAAGTGCGTTGAGGTAAGTTAAGCACTATACCGGAGGTCTCCAAGAAATCGATGCCGAGGAGTGTTCGGTTTTCAGACTCTTCCGGTATAACGGCTAGGGTGATTGGCAAAATGCGACCACCAATTATAATGTCTATTGTGGTCGTTGATAGGTTAGTTGTTTTGATACTACCGTCTGCCAGTGTGATATCAGTCGGACGCCGTGTGAAGTTGGTACCGTGGCTTATCAGGGTGTTGTACAACTGCCTGCTTGCAATGCTGGTTCTCGCTGCAGTGTCGATGTGTGCATAACCTTTTTCGCCTTTGATGCTGACCTCAATAGTTGGTATTTTTGTTGAGGTTTGCAGTGTGGAGTGGACGGCATAAAATGCAACTGGTTTGGGAGGAGTTTCCTTATTTTTGCAAGTAGGGCATATGCTACGGTAAACTCCTGGTGCTCCGCAGCCATAGCACTTAATAGTGTTATCTGTGCTTTCCGTGCATTCGTAGGAATTCTTTACTGAGTCGGCTTTGAACTTCCTGCACTCTTCCTGGAGGTAGCCACGTTTTCCACAATAAGTGCAGCGTTTAGTTTTAGCTTCTACTTTGGGTTGCACGGTAGGCTCCGCTTCCCTCTGGATGCTTTCGACGTGGCGACCATTTTCTAGCAGTTCTGTGAACGTTTTAATGCTAGACCTGGGCAAATTTTTTCGAATTTTAATATTCAAATATTCAATAGGCAATGTAAATGAGGTCGAGCTGCTCTTCTTCTTTGTGTCGCTTTGCAGGGGGTTGGGCTAGGGATCCCAATCCCACACACCCTCGCGGGATCTCGGTATCGGCGGGATCTCGGTAGAACGGGATCCCCCGCCCGATTTTTTAAAAACTTTTAAGGTAGTAGCAATAAAACATTAAAGCTAAGAATCAACAATAATTTATTACTCTGAACACAAAAAAAAAATATCAATATTATTTTGAATATGTTTTCGTAAGAAACAAAGCATCTCCAATGTGTCATCACCCAGACGACTTCTTATCTTGCTGCAAAGATAACCAGCAGCGGAGAATGCCCGCTCAGCTTCAACGCTTGTAGGCACGACTGACCTTAGAGCATTGTATGTTAGCGTTAAAAATTTCCCCATCGATCCTCCTGATTCATAAAGAGTTATCTCTTTTTTTATAATTCTTTCAATCAAAGGAGTTCGAGCTAGCGATGCACAAAAACTAGTCATGGCGGAATTTAAAGTTCTCTCTAACTCTTCTTGCAATGTTAGAGATAAAGAATCAGTGTGTTCTTTCATGTTGCCAGAATCACAACTTTTACCAGCCACAACAGAAAGGGGCATGTCATCTTTCGTATCTGTGGCTTCGATGGGCAATAAAGCATTGAATTTCATATTCTGAATCAACTCTTTGATATCCTTGCGAATTACACTTTTTGGTGGTAATTTGAACGTTGCATCATCCGCCGAAGCATGGTAGATAGTTGGATTTTGTAAATAGATTAGAACTGCAGTCATATTTTTGCGTCTTTCTGTTATACGCCGTCGTAAAGAATGAGCTAGCTCTTTGGCCAACGTCGAATTACGATATTCTTCTAATTTAGTTATCATAAACTTTAAAGTAGTTTCCGCTGTTAAAAGGTTAGCGTCTTGACGACATAGAACCTCTACAGCCAACTTTACTGGTTCAAGAATACTAGTAACAAAGTAACTCTAATTCATGTTCTGAAAAGTTATAGTCATTATTTGCTCCAAGACCAAGATCAATCAGAGCTTTAGCAACACATAGTTTTAATTTGTTAAAAGATTTGATCATGTTACATAAACTGCTCCATCTAGTCTTACAATCTCTTATCAATTCAATCCTTCTTCCAAATTCTTTCTGTATATAATCCTGTAGTATGTCATTTTTGGTAGGCGAATTTTTAAACAAAATGACGACAGATCCTACTTTTTTTATTAGTTCTCTAAAATTTGGCGATAAATCGACTTCTTCATTACAGGATAGTGTCACATTAAAACATTCATGTTGTTCGGTCTCATTAATCATTCCTTCCTCCTCATCTTTGTCCAAAGAACTACTAACTATATTCGTATTTTCGGAATCCGTGTTTTTATTGTTGTATATAACATCTAATATACCCAACTGTAAGCAATGTGCGTAACAGAGTTGATGAAAGGGCTTAATTAGTTTCCCAACCTTCACCATTACTGCCGCACCGTCGGTTGCTACAGCAACAATATCACTATCTAAATCGATGTTGTATTTATTCAACTTCTTCTTTAATATCTCACAACATATTTCAGCTGGCATACTCCCATTAATTCTAACAAAAAGAAAGAAAGATTGAGAGAGGCCATGGTTGAGCGTACGAGCCTGACGTTAAGTAATGTCTCCCAGTGGGGCGATGACAATCTCGTCAGCTTCAATGCCTCTAAGACGCAGGCGTGTCTTTTCTCTACAAAAAGGAGTCCTTTCACCCTTTCTCCTACTTTCCGAGGTACATCTGTTCCAGTGACCGACACTCTACAACTTCTTGGCATGGAGTTGTCCTCTGACCTCAACTTTGGCACCACCATCGAGTCTAAGGCTCAAATTGCAGCTAGAAAGTTGGGCGTCCTGAATAAAGTCAAGCGGTACTTCACGCCTGGACAGCTTTTAACTCTTTACAAAGCCCAAGTCCGATCTTGCATGGAGTACTGCAGCCACCTTTGGGACGGCTCGGCGAAATACCAACTTGCTGCACTAGACTCGGTGGAACGCAGAGCCAAGAGAATAATAGGCGATAAAAAACTGGTGGCGTCCAAGCTGCACAGCCTGGTTCACCGCCGCAAAGTTGCTTGCCTATCAGTCTTCTACAGATTGTACTTCGGAGAGTGTGCTCATGAGCTGCATGAGCTCATACCACCGTCACCTTTCTTCCATCGGACATCCAGACGCACGGCCGGCTACCATCCGTTCTTAGTTGATATACCCATAATCCGCACTAAGCGCTTCTCATCATCTTTTATAATGCGCACAGCTAAAGATTGGAATTCCCTGCCTGCGTCTGTATTTCCGAGTGCATATAACCTGACTCTCTTTAAGTCCAGAGTGAATAGGCATCTTCTGGGCAAGCTCGCTCCATCGTAGATCCCATCTATGCTCTAGAGCAAGATTGGGGTCAAGAGTAAGCCCATCTTAAGTAAAAAAAAAAAAAAAAAACAAGTCCTAAATTCCAGAATAAGTTACGATCATAAGAAAAAGTGTGAATATTAATGTTTATATATCTCCGGTTGCTGGTAGATATCCATTCAACGAAAGTTAAAGTAAAACGACAGTTGTTTTCTCACTTAGATCTTGAATAATTTTCATCTTCATGGTCATACCGTAGTTCATAATCATCATTCGAATTGTTGTAGCAGAAGTAGGAAGTACGTGTCCATTACACTTAAAAAAATCTCGTACATCCGCAGAAGTTACAAAAACACTTATAGGGAGCCCGTCTTTTGCCGCCATACGGGTTAATCTTTCCTACATCGAACAACTTCTATTATCTTTAATTTGAAAGTGGTCTGTGATCTTCGTTTTTTTTAAAGGTACTTCCTTAGACATTCCCGACTTTTCGCTAATCCCGGAAGATGTGGATGCCGTTGCAGATGACGTGGCTGCACAGACTTCTTCACTCGCAGCAGACACATCTATTCCATGCTTACTTTTCACATGAACATGTAGTCCCTTCGTAGATCTTGCTGTAGTCTTTAGAATTGCCTTGCACAACAAACACTTTGCAGTTAAATTGTCTTCAGATTTGTGAAAATATCTCCAAATTTTATTCGTAGAAGAAAATGTTTTGTACCGTACTGTACTCGAATTAGACATTATAGAAAGTTAATTCCAATTACATAAATTCAAACGAATCAACAGTCTTTTAAATTTTGAATAACAATCGTATTGCAATAGTCTAATGTCAACCCCAAAGTGCAACGTTCGTTTCTCAGCGCGCAGTCGACTGTTTTCGCGCATGCGCGGTCCCTTTATTTCGCCGCGGCGCGCGCCGGCACGCCGCGCTTACTGCATTCGTTAGTATTCAAGCGTCAGCGCTCGCGACACGACGTGCCTATGACGATTTTTAATCCCGCAAATTCCGCAGGATCCCGCATGTTCAATTTTTGGCTTCTGATTGCACTCTTTGCCACTAGGTGGAAGCTGTACCAGTAAATAGGAGGGCCAAACCTGCGACGGCATCTTTGTCGGCGAAGTCTTCCATTTTTTTTAATGTGGTAATGCTATTTATGAATTCCTCCACTTTCTCGTGGCTCCTTTGACCGTTAAAGTGGTAAGTGCACTTAGCGAAGCTTGCTTTTGACATTTCGGTTGATTGTAACGTTGCGGATGATATGCTTTGGGCAAGACGGTCGATGTGCTCGTCGTTTGCGTTTAGCGATGCGGACGCGATGGATTCGATCAGGCGACTGAATTGCTCGTCACTCATGACAACGTTATTTGCCATTTTGCTGATGTACCCTCTTTGATGTGTTATTTGTTATTTCTCTTCTTAATGAGGGTGGACTTGATTTTCGTTGGGCGCCAAATATAGGGTCGGCATATGAAATAATATCCACGATGTCCGAGAGTAGTAGCATAGTAGAAACAGAAAAGTAGGTCGACTTCATACATGCGCACCGAGCCCGGCTTGTTTGTGAACGCGCCCGTGCGTACGCGCCGCGCACGCACACACTGACAAAATTTCTCGGTGCTATCGGTGCGCCAGTCGTGGCTGCGACGCCGTACGGATCACCGGCCGCGAGGTAATAATTTATATGTTCATGAAGATGGCAAACAATTCAATTATATTAATTAAATAACTAATACACGGTGTTACTTTGCATCCTTGCCATATTTACAGAGGTAACTATATCACTGACAATGATAACAAATCAGTAAAAAAAGATTTTTTTTTAAATCTTAAGTAATTTATTTTATCGACAATCTATTAAACACAACACTAATTATCGAAACGCATGCAGATCACTGTTCTTATTCATCGGCACAAAAGACTTTGTAGTATTACTTGATTAGTGATCGCGTACCGTTCGAGACAAAATCGGTTTATTCCTATGTGTACTGCAAAACTAAATTTACTAAAAACTTAGTATGCTTTATTTATGGGAGTCTCTAGTTTATCTAAACAATAGGTATTGTTCCCTACTTTTATCTCTGTGAATATGGCAAGGATGCAAAGTAACACCGTGTATAAGTATATTAATTATTTAATTAATATAATATTGCTGTGTTTATGGATGTCTCAATAGCAGTTTGTCAAATCCAGAATTGTCTTTCTTCACGTTACCTAGCGAACCAGAACGGTGAGTATCTAATCTACTTACAATTGAAACTTATTTGTCGAAAATGTTTAGGAAATATCTGATGGGGATTTCATGAACTGATTTATTGAATGAATCATCATCGCTAACATGTAGGTCTATAGGTACCTCACTCGGCTAAGTACATTCAACGAAAATATGTAGGTATTTTTTTTATTGATATCTCTCATACTATTTATAATATAATGTATCGTATATTGAGTATACAATTTAGATAAAGGGTTATTTATTTTCCTACTTACAAATATCCATTCATCAGCCGAAAGACGTCCACTGCTGGACATAAACCTCCCCCAAGGATTTCCACGAAGATCGGTTCTGTGCCACCCGCATCCAGCGGCTTCCCGCGAACTTCACCAGATCGTCGGTCCACCTTGTGGGGGGCCTACCAACACCACGCCTTCCGGCCCGCGGCCACCATTCGAGGACCTTCCTGCCCCGACGGCCATCAGTCCTGCGAGCAATGTGCCCCGCCCACTGCCACTTAAGGTTTGCGATTCTAAGAGCTACGTCGGTGACTTTGGTTCGCCTTCGGATCGTCTCATTTCTGATTCGATCGAGAAGGAAAACTCCGAGCATAGCTCTCTCCATCGCCCGTTGAGTGACCTTGAGCTTTCTTATGAGGCCCATCGTTAGCGGCCACGTCTTAGATCCGTATGTCATCACTGGCAGCACACATTGATTCCACACCTTGGTCTTGAGGCATTGCGGTAGTGTTTGTGAGGAGAAGATATTACGTAGCTTCCCGAACGCTGCCCATCCGAGTTGGATTCGACGATCGACCTCTTTCTGGAAGTTGGACTTACCTAGCTGGACTGTCTGTCCAAGGTAAATATAGCGGTCAACGACTTCCAGAGTAGAGCCTGCAACCATAAGAGGAGTGGGTGACGACATGGGAGTTAGACATGATTTTCGTCTTTTCCATGTTCATTTTAAGACCCACTCGTTGGGAGACTCTACTGAGGTCATCGAGCATTGCTCCAAGATCCTCCAGGGTCTCAGCCATGACCACGATATCATCACGGCAAAACGAAGGTGAGTCAGGCACTCACCGTTGATGTTGATGCCAAGTCCTCTCAAGTCCAAGAGCTTGAAAGCGTCCTCCTGTATAGCTTTCGCTAGTTAATGGTAGATTTTTATTATGTCAAACGGTTCATTAGTCTAAGCTATTGTTATTGTGGATCATTGAATTGTACATGCTTATGAATGGTATGTAGTCAGTAAACTTATCATCATAGGGTTTTATCACTATCGGTGAAATGTAGTTCTGAGATTCTGAGATATTATAATGGTTCTGCCTTTTAATGACTAAAGATATGAAATCTATGCCAAAAGACGATTCTGACTGTGAACTTTCTACGATAAGATGGTTCTGCCTTTTGGTGACCATAGATATGAATTGTATGCCAGAAGGCGATTCTAGCTGTGAACTTTCTGCTTTATCATGGTTCTGCTTTTTCATTATTCTGGATAATAAATTTATGCCTAAAGATGATTCTGGGTTACGAGATTATGAGTTTTGGACGTCTGATAAATGAGTGAATGCCAAATGATTTTCTGCGAAATGAAGTTATAAGATAAGATAAAGAAAATTTATTGCGGGACATCACAACGACACATAACAAAACAGAACGCAAACAATTACTTAGAAATCTAAAATAAAAAATTGGAACATACTTGAGAAAAAAGCAAGAAAAAAAATGACAAACATAATGACCGAACTGTACCGCTATGCGCGTCGCGAAGCCCATCGCAATAAAATCTCACTCAGCATAAAGTCGTTGCCCACTACATAGGCTACGACGCTGGTTTTCAGTTGTTGCCATCCGCTGATATGCATAGTAATATTATGACATTAAAAGTTCTGCGATACAAGGTACGTGCGTACTACGAGGTACTGCGTTTTGCACCGATTCGTTTCTTTTACTGACTTTTGTAATTCTACATATTAACTTTTTAAAACAATATCTTAATTTAATTAAAAGTTAAAATACAATTTATAAAAATAGAAATATGCCTTATGAAATTATTCTTAACTAAATTCTGCTATCTTGATAGTATGCCTAGTAAAATTGTGCCAAATAATCGTCGCACTAAATACCCGGTATTCTTAGTGAAATTATGCAGAATAAAATTTGCTAAAGGTTATTACGCCTTATACAATTCTACCATCTTTAAAGTGGCATACTTTAAAGATGGTAGAATTTTATAAATTATGAATTTGGATATATAAACGTTTGGCCAAACAATAATTATGCTAATGAAAAATTATGCCTTAATAATATTCGTTTAAAGAAGATTATGTTAAATGAATTTCGGAGCAACAAAATTCTGCCAGATAAAGGGAACCCGTACCATCTGTAAACACTACTATATTGCCTATCAATCTGATGCCCTCAGTAACAGCTGATCTAGCCCTGGCTTCGCCGGATTTTTTGAGTTTCGATTGGAAAAAAGAACCGCAAACTTTTCGGAGCGTCAGAGAAAATTTTACTGGGACGGCTGGCATAACATTCCATATTTCCGATTTAAATACTACTCTTGACAGACTTTAAAAATTTGGGACTCAGAAATAATTTCATATATAGCGGAATAAACAAACCTTTATGCAGCGCATGTTTTCGCAAGTAAAAAAGATTTAAAACAAAATTCACGATACAAAACTTGGACACCGACGAATTATAACGAAATCTTAGTATTTTTTGCCATTATTATGTGTCACGGCTTAAGCCCTCAATCAATTTTCTTTGATGACTTGTAATAGATTTGCCCTGCTCAAACGATTTTTGCACTTTACACATTACAGACGTACCAAAAGACTTATCAAAATGACAACTAAAACTCCATAAAATTCAACCTATGATTGACCTCCTTAGACGCAAGTTTAGCACCCTCTACATGCCAAGTCAATCAATTGCTATAGATGAAAGTCTGATGTTGTGGTCTGGACAGCTCTTGTAGTGTGTGCATCACCTCACCCCACACTAGGTACTTAAGTTAGTATATAAGCTTAGGTTTAGTCATATATTGATTCATTATTATACTATACAGTGCGCGCCAAACACCTCTTTTATTTGGTCTCCCAACGTCCCACATTGCATGGCGACCCTGCCAGTGCTGCCTTTGGGCACAATTTTTGGGAAATTTGCTCAAAAGATTTCTAACAAAGCGGCAAAAGGTAGGTATAAAATCATTTGAGTTATGCGAGTCGTCTACGGAATATTCATGGCAGTTTTTTGTTTACACTGGCAAAGAAGCTGCCGACAACCTGGCTCTTGACATACAAACGGAGAGGACAAACACACAGCATGACAGCCATGTTGGCTCAAATGTTGGCTACACACAGCCTGCCGGACGGTAAGTCAATAATTTTCCTAGATGAAACCTACGTGAATCAAAACCACGTAAAACAAAAATGCTGGCAGTCCACCAATACAGCTATGAAGAACATCGGTAAAGGACCTCGTATTATAATTGTATACGCTAAGCAGCAATGGCTTTGTACGTAATGCTTTACTGATGTTCAAATCGCATTCCAAGACCGGTGATTATTATGGAGACATGAACGCCACAAATTTTTGAAAGTGGATCGATGAAAAACTGTTACCAAACATTTCTCCGAATTCTGTTATTGTAATGGAAAACGCCGCTTACCATAGCACTCAGATCAATAAAAAACCTACAATGAGTTTTCTGAAAAGTGAAATGCAGCAGTGGTTAGAACGGCGCAGTGTTCAGTATGATAGCGCTATGCGTAAATGTGATCTAATGAAAACAATGGATCAGAAAAATACGGAAAAACAGTACAAAATGGACGAAATAATAAAGGAAAATGGACATAAATCGTGCTTCGCTTACTAAATCCTAGAGAACTCGTGTGGGAGTACGTAAAAGGCGAGCTCGCAAGGATTCCATGGATTCGAACTTAGAGAAAAATAAAAATATAAAATTATTTGTAATTATTCGTTTGAACACCCGAGCCTTCTGTTACAGACTTTGTAGAAAATGACGACCAGACCATGATCACACCTACGTCCGTTGATTGCTTCGAAATGATCACATCAACACTCAAGTTTTTTGCTGCTGACCATGATGCAGATATGGCTATGCCATCTGTCGAGATTTTTGCAACAGAACCTATTGAAAACCAGGATACATCTGTCCCTTTCAGTGCTACTTTAACAGTACATCATGAGTCAGAAGAGCTCAACTCTCAACCATTACCGATGGTGATTGCAGAATCAGAGAGCACGGATATGTCATTAGTAAGTCATAATATGAACTCTTACTTAGATGAGGTTACTGGAGAATTTGTAAGCAGAACACAGACGAGCTTAGGAGTGAACACTTTATTTTAGATGAGCAAACTAGAGAGTTCATAAAAATAGACGAAGGACCAGACAAAGATCACAATCATTTCGAAACAGAGACTTTAGTAAGCAGCAGAGAGTCAAAAGAATGCCATAAATGGGAAGAAAAATAGAAATTGATAAAGAAAATTTGTAAAATTAAAAAAAAAACACTTAGTTTTGTTGCGAAAAACCCTAAAAATATGAAGATTTCTAGAGGGAAAAATCACATAATTGTTTTTGTAGTCGATGCGCAATTCGATGTTAAGGCCATCTAGTGAAAAAAAAAAACATGCACATAAAGGTTTTGGCAAGCGCACCGACGATATTACGTCGCAAGTAAGCACAACTTATCGCGAGATTTATCCTGGCACACTTCTTAACGTGTGTAGCCGTCTGCTAGAATGACGCGCTACCTCGTCCCCGTCTGTCACCCCGCAGGACGGTCACGCACGAAGGTGCCGAACTATACCCACAGATACATACACTTTTATAAGTACGGCTAATGGGTCACGGCGTTGACTGGATCACTGTGTTGTGACTAGTACCGCTCTGTCCTTGATGACTAACGTTTCCGTCCTTTATGATGTTTACTTGTAAAGAATTCTTTATTCTCATAATAAACAATATTTTACTTACATGAGAACTTAAATACTAATAGAAGTTTATACTACATAATTTGTTTATGCGCGAGCGCGCTAAATACATTAAAGAGATACTGCCACAACACAAAATACCCATCACTTAAATGGTACAGCACGGCGATGGGTATTTGCATAATTACAACAAGACGACACATACGGCGTTACTGTGAGCGGTACTAAGCGAGCGGAGTGACTGGCCGGCCCAACAAAACAAAAGGAACGGGTTACGGCCGTAACAAGGATAAGCACAACTAGATGCGTCACACTGGAAGTCTATGAATAAGTTTTGTATTTTATGGTAATATGTATCTTGAAGGCATATTGTAACCTTGTTCTAAATAATTAATTAGTTCTCTATAAAACCCTCGTCTTCAACTACAGAAAACGGCTGAAGATTTTTACTATCATTTTTAAAATGAAATCCTTTTTTTTTCTCTCTCACTTGCTGGTATTTCAGATGGATGGTATATCAGATGTATGGTATGCTACATATAATTGAGTCTGATCGTCATTTTTTTGCCAGATTAGTCAGATGCTTAGGGTTTTCTGCACAAGAATTGGTACTTTCTTGATCAGAAATGGTCGTCTTCTCTGTGTTTATAGCGTCAAGAGATTGTTCTTTAACTGTCTTTGGATTTTTAAAGCTTAAATGTGCTTTTTAAAATAATATGTACGCAGCTGGATTGTATTTATCTACTGGTATCACTTGAGGGTCGTACGATCGGATGATCCCCTAAGGCAAAATGACATAAAATAAAGTTAGTTTTACACATAGTGAAAAATATAAATATATGTATGTTAGTTTATATTATATAATGTGTGTGTGTGTGTATTAACAAACTTAATAATAGATTGACACATTTAACCTCTCATATTTACAGTAACTAAATAAATTTTACCTTTCCGGTTCAACAAACAAAAATAAATTATCAGAATCCCTATTTAAATATTAACAAACGTAACAAAAGATATTTACACAATTTAACCTCTCATATTTATAGTAACTAAATTTATTTCACCTTTCAAGTTTAACAAACAAAAATAAATTAACAGAATCCTCATTTCACTATATTATATACAAACTCAAAAATATTCACGCATGTAAAACAACCAAAAAATAATTTTCAAATTGATTTGGAATCCGACTTCTTTAATTTAGTTTTCAGGTTCAACAAGATAATTAAATGAACAAAAAAGCAAACAAAACAGATCTAAAACCAAGAAAATGAGCTTGATGCATTCGTAACGTGGTATGGCTCGATTAAAAAGTGGGCCCATTTGCAATGCAAGGTACCTATAACAATATAAGAATTATTTTATTTTATTTAACAATGCCTAAAAAATTACCTACTGTAATATGATTGTTCAAAAATTCTAATTGCGTTTCTTGATTTGAAATTGCATCAGCCTTGCGAGTTTGTTTTAGTCGTCCTTGCTTTTGTTCAGCATCCTTTTTTAAAGCATTCAACAATTGTATAATGTTGGGGCG
Source organism: Anania fuscalis (assembly GCA_950371115.1). Classification (NCBI taxonomy): domain Eukaryota; kingdom Metazoa; phylum Arthropoda; class Insecta; order Lepidoptera; family Crambidae; genus Anania; species Anania fuscalis. The sequence goes on from OX493344.1 coordinate 13,821,298, forward strand.
TTCGCGACCAATCACTTTGAACAAACTTGAGTTCCAACTTTCGCTAAAATTATTGGTGCGATGTCTTTCACCGAAAACCGACCACTTTTTCTGACGCCCTCTTTCCCAAGCGAATATTTTATGTACCTCGCTAATTTTAATAAGTTGGCTTAAGCTAATTTTAAATTTTAAAATCCTCACTCATGCTCACTATGTATTTTTTAATGTAGTTCCACCTTTCTGTTAAACGATCTGTAGGCAACAATGGCAGTGCAGAATAGCAATGCAGGCGCCAGATTTGCCGAAGACAACTTAAACTAAAAGAAAAAAGCTTCAAGGCTCGTACCACAAATACCCAAATAGCAAAGCCGCCTGGCCCTACGTCACCTAAAACTTCGTTACCTAGCCCGACATGTGACTTTCAAGGATTTTTCAGTTCATCGAAGAATGTTACTTTAGTTATTCAGAAACAAAAACAAGAGAGTCCCGCTTTTGGGAACTATTTAATATGGCCATCAAATTCTCCAGTGAAGAAAACAAGACAATAACGTTGACCATTTGCTACTTCATCTAAGAAATGGCAAGACTACAGGATTATGAAAAATGATGAAAAAAAAAACAGAAAAATATACAAGCTGCAACCAAAAAACGCATTCGTAAAGAAAAGAAAGCCCAGAAAACTGCAAAAGCAAAGAAAAGCAGAATGAAAAGAGTAGAAAGAAGCGACAGCAGTGAATCAGATGAAGAAATGATAGACCAAGAAATTACTGTTAGTGATGATGAAACAGATATAGAAAACCAAACCGAGGTAGAATCTGATAAAGAAACCTTTCATGAAGCTCAGGGCAATAACCAATGTTCAAGTATGGTCTTGGAAGGATTCAAGAACGGGGATTTCGTTATATTTATTTAGGAAGGTACAAACTTTAATGGCAAAATTGTATCGACATGTAAAGAAGGCCTTCTGATCAAGTCAATGTATAAGTCACTAAATAATTGGAGATGGCCAGACAAAGAAGATCTCAATTTGTACTGAATCGAAGATATAAAAGAAAAGATTCAGGAGCCTTGAAAATCAAACCACAAACGTGGTATTTACATCGTTCCAGAATTTGAGAAGTACAGAGATTTTATTTAATGTAAACCTTACCTAAAGACAACGAGACCAAACTAAGAAAAGTCACATTTTTGCCATAATTTGAAGGGAACAAAGAAAATGTCTACACCAACTGCAGCAAAAACCGAAGCATTTCTCAACTTCCTCGAGGAGCATCGTGACCTTGCCAGAGGGTTGTTGAGAAGTGTGGAAGGCCGTGCAAGTTCCCAGCGCATGTAGAATGCTGAACGCCATGGGTGGATGCACCAAAACAATAAAGCAGTGGCAAAAAGTAAGTTTTTCTTCTTCTAATTAATTACAAAACTATATTAAAAGCAAACGAAAAAAGTAAATGATATGATTGTCATCTACACATTTTAAGCAACATACTGATAATATTGTTTTATTTTAGGTATGGGTAGATAAAAAAAATATGGCTAAGAATGCAGCGGCAGCCGCTTGAAGGTCTGCGTCTGCTACTGGCGGTGGACCCTCTACCGCCAGTAGCAGACGCATATTAGACGAATATTTCAATAATGGGAGATGGATTTGGCGGGCCACAAACAACAGCAAGGGCTCATGCTTTTGCTGAGGTAATTTATTTCATTTTATTTACCCATAATTATCATAATATGTTCATGTAGTATCCATAAATTAATAATAATGAAGCCTTTCTTAGTTAGTACATATTTTTAAATTCTATTTATTATAATTTCTTGCAATTTGGCGTTGCCTTTTGTGTACTAGCTCGTCTTTCTCTTCCATAATTAGTTAAACAAAAATATTTCTAATGTCTCCTACATAATTTCCTAATAATATAGCTATTATTATTTGTATTCGTATGTATTTATTTAATAAATTCAGCAAAATCAAGAAAACACAACTACTGAACTAGAAACTACTACTGACAGATATTAACTTAATAATTAATTGACGAAATAGCGCCGCCATGTCTGAGGTTCCGGGTTCGATCCCCGGTCGTTTCAATATAGAAACTTTCTATATTGGCTCGTGTCTGGGTGTTGTGGTACCGTCGTTGTATCGGAACGGGTTTCTTCTAGAAGAAAGACGTGCAGAACGTGAGCGGATTAGAAACGTAAAGCTGTGCGGGGATCGAGACGGCTCTACAGGAGTTGTGTGGCCTAGTGCGGCTAGTGATTGAAAATCAATCAAGGCTCAATCAATGACGACAGTGATTTTACTTAACCCAGTAAATTGATGATTTTGAAATTATATTGAGAATGTTTTCATTGTAGATAAGTAGGTATTGTTTAAATAGTAAGACTGATTAGTAAGACTGATTTTACATATATGTGATTGAAAATAATAACACTTGAAAAAAATCATCGACCTCAGGTGGGATCCCATCTCAGGTCGATGATTTTTTTCAAGTGTTATTTATTTTCAATTAAACCTTGCATGGAAATGCTAAAAAAAACAAAAATTTACAATATATGTGATTTTTAATTATTATACTGTGATAGTAACTTCTAAGAATTATAATTTTAGGGTGAAATAATAGGTATATGGTATATCATACATGAATCGCTCCAAGTGATTATATTCTGTTTAATTTTTTTCATAATCATTAATGTTACATTATAATATTTTATTCTCTAATTTTAAGGCATTCTAAGAAAGCCATTGTTAGCTTTGAAGCGCTTGAATTATTACCTATAAAGGTTTGCGCACATTATGTCGGGCCGCAGCGGGTCGGGTCGCAGCGCAAAAATCCGCTACAACCACTCGCATACATTTTATATGAACTATCGCACACTATACCAGGCTGCAGCGCAGCGCATCATTGCGAGGAGGATGCGTCTGTGCGATGCGGCCGCCCCGCCCCGTCAACAGTGTGCTATAGCGAGCGGATTGGTATGCACGTGTTCATTTTATAGTGTTCACAAAAATGAATGAATAACTTTTGATTAATATAGTTCAAGGATACAAAGAACTTTATGATTTGCAAGATTACGATGATCAAATTACTATGATCAACAAAGAAGAGATAATATTTGAAAGGAAATAGGGGAAATAATGAAAGAACCTGGTAAGTGACACTGACAAGTATTTATTTCGTTACAAAATATGTAAAATGAGATTACTTACGAAGTATTTATACAGATTTCCTGAGGGAAATGTGACACCTGACACCAACATCCATGGTGTATCCTTCATTATTAGAGTAGGTACTTAAAAAATGATGACAATAATAATGAATATAACTAACTAATAATAATAGGAGATGTATAATTGTAATAAATCCCCTTAATGTCAACAGATAAGTTTCTTCGCATACCTCTTCTAATAACCCTCGACTGCCACTCAACGGTACCAGTTGGAGATACGAAGTATCTTTTAAATTGATCACGGACACACATTGCTGCATTATCGTCTAGTGCTGCATGTCCTCCAATATATGGCAAATCTGTTATAGCTTCTGTTACTACATTCATACAGACCAGTAGCAAACGTCGTTTCGCAGTAAATTGTGTAAACAACAAGTGGCTAATGTAATAACATTGACATGTTTCGGCAATAACGAAAAACGTCTTTCGTAAAGTAATGAGGATAATACTCTTTTAGATGATACTCATAGCCGTGATAACCGTGGTTTAGTACTTCACAAAGTACTATATGAAATCGTCCTGGTTCTTCAGACGACAGTTCATCTCGTCCTTACAAAAAAAATTCCAGAAGTTTAGATACTCCACCACAGCTTTCACTAACACACTCGTTATTGCAAGAGTATTTAGAAAAAAAATATAGTACCCAAAAAAAATAATCGGACAAAATAGTTGACTTTTTCATGAACTTGGGGGAAACTGTTTCTAATTTTCCAGAAGATGTACAAAATCGTGTAAAACATGAAGTTTTTAAAATAGTTACCGATACAGAAGGGTTGGTTTTCAGAGACAAATCTAAACCACAAAATGCATTAAAATTATCTCAAGAGAGCGAACCACCCATAATCTTTAATTATACTTCGGTATTCGTCCTCGATATTAGTATTATACACTGTAGTATCGCCCGGATGTGATTACCACTTAGCACAAATTTTAGAGCAATAATATTTTTAAAAGGAAAAAACGGACTGTTGTTTTCAGTAAAAAATAAAATATTAATTTAACCATTTCCGTTTCCGTTCACTGCCCCTGCCATAATTCATTCCATTGCCTCTTATTCGCTTTTTGTGCTTCGCCACTACAGCACGTACTATCGTTCCGCCTATTACTCTGTTTTTAAAGTACCCACAAAATAAAAATGCCTAAACGCAAAAGTAAAGATAAATTTTATTGTTAAAAAGTTAAAATATTTAGAAAAAGAAGTAAAACGAAATAAATGCGCAATAATGTATGATAACGGCGTATTTCTTCATCGTCAAGTGATTCATCGAGTTCAGGTTCGTCGAGCTCCAGATCTTCGCGAAGTCGGGAAAGCTACGGTTAGTACCTTACTGTATGGCTATCATTTTTTCGGATTAATTAATAGGATTAATCCAACGCCAATGTTCAAACACGCACTCGATTCAGTTAGTAGGACTGATTCACAGCGTGATTAAAAAGGTTTTATGCATTTGAAATAGTTACTAGGACTATTTTCACGCTTAAACCATTTCAGCTCTGTGTCTTATTTTAGACCGAGGTTTGACTGAACATGGCGAACGGCCACATGTGCGGACGGATAATATGGAAGTACCGTCACGCCCGCAATCACCGCAGATGGCACAATCACCGTTGCCATCTACGTCCAAAGCCAACGATGTGGTGCAGCCACCAGTGACATCGTCACAGCCATTGCCATCTACGCAGCCTCCAGTGACACCGCCGCAGCCGTCTACATCCCGTGACAATACTGCATAGCAATGTTGCCGCAGCAATTTAATGTTACCAGAAGCCCAAAATGTGACAAATACCTCGGTGGATACAAGTTTGAATCCAGATAAATTAGATATTTTGGGCATAGATCTTACTTCTGTTATAGATCATGGACCACCAATTAATGCTGAATTGGCTAACAGGTTCACCTATATTACAACATCAGGACTAAAGAGAGAAGAACGCAAGGAGACTTGTAATAAATATCTAGTGCCTGAAAACTGTCAGGCTATAGCGGCCCCACAGTTAAACCCCGAAATAAAGGCAGCTTTTTTCGGAGGGACTCACGACAGAAAGGTGTGGCTACGGTTATCTTTTGCCTGAGTAGAATAATAACCACACAGACTAACTCAACAGGGCCTGATCATGAAATGCACCAGCAATCATCGAACATCAGTCACGACCCTACCGCAGGCGTTAACTGCTAACCACGAGGTACATTACGCAGGTCCATTATGTCGTTTTATTGAACAGTGGCATATGATCTCTGCAGATCATTCACTTCTATACTGGGTTCACCCAGTAACACAACTGGCACTGGCCGTAGCCCTTCAGGGCTACAAAATAGCTTTCTGTAAACCGGTAGTTCACTCGAGCCCCCATATACAATAGTTAACTCTGATGATGAATATACACAATTTGATAATGCAATAAAACATCTGTTGTCTATCGGTGCTGTAACAGAATGTGATCCTTGCCCTGGAAAGTTTATTTCCCGAGCTTTTGTCATACCCAAACCAAATGGTAATATGCGATCATATTAAATTTAAAATAATTAAACAAATACATCAGCACTCAACATTTCAAATGGAAGATATTCGACCAGCTTTAAAACTAATCTCAAAAGATTGTTTTATGGCCACCCTTGACTTAAAGGACGCCTGCATGTTTATTAAAATATATCCAATTCTTGCAAATATTTGAGTATTTGTTTATCTAGGGAAGATAACCCAAATTCCCAAAAGCTATATGAATTTAAAGTGTTACCATTTGGTTTGTGCACTGCTCCATACATTTTTACAAAATTGCTAAGAGCTGTGGATATTTATTCTCATTTTATTTAGAATACATTTATTTAATGGGAAACACATATACGATTACGAATGTAATATTAAAGCTACACAAAGTCTGTTAGAATTCCTAGGCTTCATTATAAATAAAGAAAAAAGCTATATAACACTTCTCAAATATTTAGGTTTCATGGTAAATTAAAAACATTGGCAAGTGAGTCTTCCACAAAAAAAAAATGCATCAAAAAAGAATTGAATTGTTTTTTACAAATTAAAACTTGTAAAATCAGAACGTTTGCGCAACTAGTTGGTTTATTAGTATTAGCATGCCCAGCCATCGATAATGGCTGGATGCATATAAAAGGAATGGAAAGGTGTAAATTCTTAAATTTAAAGGATCATGACGATTATAATCGTTATTTGATTTTACCAGGTTCTATTTTACCGGATATCCACTGGTGGATAAATGCTATCGACAATTCGGTCCACCGAATTAGAGATAGCATCCTTTGTTGTGAGATTTATTCTGACGCCTCAACAACGGGTTGGGGCGCGGCTTGTGGAGGTGAATCAACCGGTGGTCAATGGTTGCAACACGAGAAACAACATCATTTAAATTATTTAGAATTGCTAGCATATTTCGCTTTGAAAGTATTTGCAAAAAATTGTCACCAATGCTACTTTTGAAATTAGACAACACAACCGCGGTTAGCAATATAAACAGAACGGGTGGTATACAATACCCCCATCTTAATAAAATTACAAAAAGTATTTGGCAATGGTGCGAAGAACGGGAAATACACATCACTGCCTCACATATAAAATCGGTTGACAACGTGGTGGCAGATTAGGAAATCTAGACGTTTTCACGCAGACTGAATGACAATTGTTAGATACAGGATTCCAGAAAGTAGTTGCTAGTTTTGGTATACCCGAAATAGATTTATTTGCCACCCGCCTTAATAAGAAATGTACCATTTATGCATCATGGCAATTAGACCCAGAGGTATCAGTTATAGATTCGTTCACTATATTAAGTTGGTCGAATTTGTTTTTTCTACGCATTTCCCCCAGTTTCTTGTGTGCTCAAAGCTTCAAGGAAAATAATTAACGATGAGGCAGAGGGAATTTTTATTGTCCCGGCTTGGCCATCGCAGCCCTGGTACCCTCTTTTTCAAAAACATGTTAATGTTAAACCCATCTCAGTTTATTATTCCTCATTCCAGCAAGAATATCCAGTCGATAACTACCTTGTTAGCCGCGGTATTATCCGGAAGGCGTTGTTAAATAAGGGCGTACCAGTGGGCTGCTATAGATTGCCTCCCTTTCTAACAACACATTAAAACAATATAATATTTGTATCAAAGATGGTACACTTATTGTTATAGTCAGAATATTGATTTGTGTCAACCCACCATCTCTTTGGTACTAGATTTTCTTACCAACATATTTAATAATGGAGGTCAGTACGGCACAATTAATAGTCACAAATCTGCAATATTAGAAACAATTATGAATAACGAATTCAAGGTATTGTAAAGGTGTATACAGACTACGACCAGCCATTACCAAAATATAATATATATAACCTGGGATGTTGGTGTAGTTTTAGAATACCTCGGATCGTTGTTTCCTTATGAACAATTAACTTTAAAACAAATTAAATTTTCAACCCTCGTCGCTCTTGTGTCAACTTACAGGGTACAAACTATATCAAAAATATCTTTAAAAATATATTGATTACATAGATCAAAATATATTGATTATACAGATACAGCACAGCCTATATTATATTTACCTTTTTTCTTACAAAAACCGCAAATTTGTTCCACCAAGGCTCGAATTTCATATATAGAGAAAACTAAAAATCTTAGAAAATCAGAAAATTTGTTTATTTCATATAAGAAACCTTATGGTTCTGTAACATCTCAATCTATAAGCAGATGAATCAAATGTACACTGCAAGCTAGTGGAGTTGACGTGTCCAGACTCTCTTCGCACAGCACTCGACATGCTTCAACGTCAGTAGCCTACAGTCGGGTTATTATTGCTGACATAATTCGGAATATGGCAGGTTGGTCGGGTAACTCCACTACTTTTGCTCGTTTTTATAAAAGGATAATCGTAATTCCTACTGATTGTGCTGATTTTGCCACATCTATTTGTACCTATCTACCCTAAGCAATATTGATTAATTAAAATTTTGCTAACAGTTGTTGATAAAAAGTAATTTTTATATGATCATTTGTGATATTTCCTTTTATGCTCTAAACATCTACAGTGTATAATACTAATATCGAGGACGAATACCGAAGTATAATTAATGATTAAACGAACTTACCTGTACGTGAAGTTCTATCATAATTATACGAGGTATTCGTCCGAAGATATTAGTAGAAAGTCCCACCCACCCGATTTTTCTTTTTTGTAGGGACAAAAAACCCTTAATATAGGAAATATCATGACGAATTTCGACTTTCGACTTCGATTCGACTCTTAACTAAATGAGGCAATGGAATGAATTATGGCAGGGGCAGTGAACGGAAACGGAAATGGTTAAATTAATATTTTATTTTTTACTGGAAACAACAGTCCATTTTTTCCTTTTAAAAATATTATTGCTCTAAAATTTGTGCTAAGTGGTAATCACATCCGGGCGATACTACAGTGTATAATACTAATATCTTCGGACGAATACCTCGTATAATTATGATAGAACTTCACGTACAGGTAAGTTCGTTTAATCATTAATTTAATGGTCATGCGCAATCTCCAAACCACATAATAACAATAATATTAAGCACACTTTCAACTGAAGAAGACTTTGATTTTACGTAAATTTTATCGATTGTAATTGTTGTAATTTTAGGTAAATATTATAATCCTAATTATTTAAATTAGACGTGTTGCGCCATCTAGTAATTACTTTGAGAACAACTCCGCGCGAGCTGTCACTATTTATTAGTCTTTGTTTTTTTACTCTTACTTGTCTATGCTACTGCAATGTGTAGTTCATGTAATGGCGGTCTTACAATAAAAGTGAATTATGTTTATAAACCAGTTGTTATTTCTTATTTTAACTAACCACTTCAACATGGTAGCAGAGCGTGGTTGTTGTATTTAAAGTGGTTACAGTGGTTCACAAAATATTAAGTGTGAAGAAGATTCGAAAATACGATTGAGGTTATAGTACATGTGCAACGAAAAGAAAAGAAAGTTATTGTGAAAATCACGGTAAAAATACATAAAAATGACTAAGCAGGCTAAAATAGAAGACATAATGTTACCTATTTTTGATGGTGCCAACTATTCAAGTTGGAAACTAAGGTTGCTAACTTTAATGGAATACAAGGAATGCAACGAGACCGCCATTGGAATAATGCCGGTAAAAAATGAAAATGCAGAGGCGGAATGGAAAAAGAAGGATTTGAAGGCAAGGACCATAATAATGAGTACAATCTCAGATAAACAACTAGAGTATATAAGTGAATGTAAAACAGCATATGAAATCATAAATAAGTTTGACCAGATGTATTTAACACAGTCTACAGCTATGCAAATAAAATGCATAGGAAAAATTGAAGGGATTAGACTAAACAACTACAGTAACGTAGAAAATTTCTTTGTGGATTTTGAGAAAACAGTAAATGAATTTAAAATGGCTGGAGGAAAAATAGACGAACCGGAGAAGTTGAGATACCTACTCAGAGCTCTTCCACCAAGCTATAGTTATATTGGAGATTTTCTTGATGTAATTCCAGAAGAACAAAGAACAGTTGATTATGTACAGTCTAAAATTAAAGAGAAAAATATGACTACTAATGATTCAGACAAGAAAAACAATGTGAGTACATTTGCGACCAAAACCAGAGCCCAATGCTTTATCTGTGGATAGACTGGCCATCTCAAGAAAGACTGCTGGCAGGGTCATGACATACGGAGCCGAAACGTGGACACTTACGATAGGGCTGGTCCACAGATTTAAAGTCGCTCAGCGAGCTTTGGAAAGGGCTATGCTCGGAGTTTCTCTGAGGGATCGGATCCGAAATGAGGTAATCCGACAGAAAACTAAAGTCATCGACATAGCCCATCGAATAAGCAAGCTGAAGTGGCAGTGGGCCGGCCATATTTGTCGCAGAACCGATAACCGCTGGGGTAAACGAGTTCTTGAGTGGAGACCGCGTGTCGGCAAGCGTAGTGTGGGACGCCCTCAGACTAGATGGAGTGACGATCTTCGCAAGGTTGCTGGCAGGAGCTGGATGAGAGTAGCCGTGGATTGTGCAGAGTGGCGTGCAATTGGAGAGGCCTATGTCCAGCAGTGGACTAGTGTGGGCTGATGATGATGATGATGATGATGAGGGTCATAGAAATAATAATCAAGGTCAACAAGGTTACCAAGCAGGAAATCAATCCAGTCGAGGTCAGCGAGGACTACAGAGAGGTTTCCAAAGAGGTGGATTTTACCGAGGTCGTGGCCGAGGCAGAGGAGGTCATTCCAGAGGTGAATCGTCAAACAACTTTTCATCCGAGTCATGGACAGCTCAAATATGTAATCCAGAAATAATTAAAGTATCCGGGTGTATTAAAAAAGAGGACTGTAATGTCAATTAAATTAACTGGCTTTTAGATAGTGGGTGTACAGACCATTAAATAAATAATGATACATATTTTTATAATTACATAGATTTGCAAATTCCTGTTGATGTAAAACTACCAGATGGCAAAATGTTAAAAGCAACCAAAGTAGGCACTGTCAAAATTTATTTCCAAAACTATTACAATGACCCTTACCCTTTGAAAATAATAGGACAAAGAAGACTGAAATTTTAGAATCAATTCATACTGATCTGAATGGTCCACATAACACAACCGGTTATGGTGGAGAAAAATATTTCTTGATATTTATCGATGACTTTAGTAAGTGCACAAGAATCTTTTGTATTAAAAGTAAAGCTGAAACTGCTAGTTGTTTTATAGAATTTGTCAATTTAGTAGAAAACAAATTCAACAAAAAGGTTAAGAAATTACAATGTGATAATGGCAAAGAATATTTAAACAAGGAAATTTATAATTTTATAAGGCAAAAAGGTATAGAGTTGTTACCATGTCCACCCTACGTCCATGAATTAAATGGAGTAGCAGAAAGATATAACACGTCCGCTATGGATATAGGTAGGTGTTTAATGAGAGAAGCTAAAATTTACAGAAGGTGAAGTAGTAGTTTGGCCTGAAGTAATAAAAACAGCAGCATATTAAAAAAATCTGACAATTGCAAATACAGTAGAAAACAAAACTCCTTATGAGATATTTTTTGGGGTAAAACCAAATGTAGAGCATTTAAAAATTTATGGAAGTAGAGTCTATGTCAGGGTTCCTGAAGTCCAAAAAAGAAAGAAAAAGGCTCTCTATGGTCTCAAGAAAAGCCCTAGAGTATGGTATGATTGTTTCGATAAATTTATTAAAAAGTTAAATTTTGTGAGAAGAAACTATGATTACTGTCTATATGTCAATAGAGCAAGCAAAGATCCAATATATATATAGCCGCTGGCACTATTTATTAGTCTTTGTTTTTTTACTCTTACTTGTCTATGCTACTGCAATGTGTAGTTAATGTAATGGCGGTCTTACAATAAAAGTGAATTATGTTTATAAACCAGTTGTTATTACTTATTTTAACTAACCACTTCAACAGTAATATTTGAAAAACTCTTTTCCAAATAAAAACTAATGTAAACAATTATTGTTTTACTTTACTTACCGGATAGTGAGGCCAATGATTTCCAGAGGCATAACAAGAATTCTCCTCCTGTACGATCGTTTCTGGAGATATGGTGATAATAAACTTAAAAGCTGTTCGAATAAAGATATGCTCATTCTAAAATACTCAAAAAAAAAATTGTCGGTTTTTTCCTGTATCTCCTAAGCAATAACAAAAGTGCACACTTCTTTTTACGATCCATGTCACGACCTAGTTTCCAATTTAAAATACGTTTAGAACGGTTGACGGTCGTCGAAGGAATGGTCACCCTGGGAGACGCCTTGTCGCACGAAATCGCATCGCAGCAATTCGTGTCGTAATTTTCTGCGTTGCAAATTCGCATCGCATCGCATCGCAGTTTTGTGTACGAGGCCTAAGCATTTTGCGTTGCGCTGCGGCCCGCTCCGCCTCGTTGCGGCCCGACATAATGTGCCTGACATACATTGTTTAAGACTGACATTGTTATTATCGTGATCATAAATAACTTTTTAATTGTTTTATTTTTAAATTATTTATTTTTATTACATATATGACTGTTATGATTGTTATATACACCGTGAATGTTTAATTACCCGAGAAAATTAACTAACATACTCAGATATCGATATACATCGAATTTGGCGAATAAAAAAACACATTTATTTTTATGAGAAATTTATTTAGAAGGTCCCTAACATTCCGTAAAAATATGCACCATAAAAGTCCTGCTAATTCAAATAGTAATCATAATCATTCCAACATTAACGGAACCAAAATCCACCTAATTTAGTCGCGTATTATTGGCGTACGGAAGGAATAACTATGAATGAAAAAAAATTACACAACCTGCCGACAAAAGACGTTTCTATCTCACTCGGCAAACTCGTGTCTAAGCTCGAAGCTGGCCAGCACTCCCTTCATCAATGAACAGGCGGGCGGAGTCTCACGCGCATCCCCCGCCCGCCCGCGCCATCATTGACCTCAGCTCAGTCCGTCGCGAATCTTAAACGGTCAAGGTTGTGTCACGCAAGGTCACCGGCGCACGCGACCTCCGCACCTGTGTTTACTTTAAAGTGAAGTGACGAATACCGTGATGGCCTATCAGTACTGGCGAGTTCGCGGTGGATCGGCCGCGGCGGGCCCGTGCCCTGGCCTCCGCGGTCCCCGGACCTTACGCCTGTGGACTTTTATTTGTGGAGCGAGATCAAGCCCCGAGTGTTTGTGAGTGAACCTACTAGTGTTGGTGATTTGCGAAACCGAATCATTGCGGCTTTTCAAGAGGTTCTAGCGCAAAGAAACGTGCTTATTTCTTTGAAGAATAACTTGCGGAAAAGAGCACGTGTTTGTATCTCGGAGAGAGGAGGACATTTTGAAAAAATACTGCAATACGTGTAAGGTACGTTGAGATTTGTTTTAAGGTTTTTAGGTATTTGTATCATTTGTTAATCTTGTAAATACCTAGTGGATTTCATATTTTAAAATACACCTAAACTAAGTAATTAAAATAAACAATTTATTAAGCAGATAAAAAAAACTTGTGAAAAGTGCTATTTTTATTACTTCGTAATGGCCACGACATACAAATCAACAGATATCACGTTTATTAAATGCTAGTGCAGGATGCGATGCGAACCCGCGATGCTTGGCGATCTTGACAATCGTTAGCACTAGGCGTAGAGACGCGCATGCGCGGGAGACTGCGCGAGTGCCGCGCGAGTCTGAATGAATGCATGCGTCTCTCTCTCTCTCATTCAACAAATACTACGAAGATGGTTTCCATGTTTTTGGTGCATTAACGGGATTTATTTGAAGTCCTATAAAACGATATTTTTGTATGAACGCTATAATATTTGTGCGTTACTTACTGATATACATATTTTTATCAACGCAAATTTTAGTTTTCTCGGGTAATTAAAAAGTCACGGTGTATAACTTATGATTATTAAATAAATAATATTGATCTTTTGCAATAATTAATTATGTCTGTTGAACATTTTCCGAGTGTGCGGTCGTATTGGAACGAAAAGTTCGGTTACGACCCTGTAAAAACCGTTATGCCTGTCAATAAATTTGAACAAATACGAAGTTTGCTGCATTTTAACGACAATACGAAGCACTTGCTGAAAAAGCACCCGGATCATGACCGGTTACATAAAATCAGACCTGTAATAGAGCACCTAAATGAAACGTTTTATCGATACCTATAGACCAACGTCTCTCTATAGATGAGCAAATGTGCTCTACAAAAATTGCACATTTCCTCAAACAGTATCTCCCAATTAAACCACATAAATAGGGATACAAGCTCTTCGTTTTGTGCAGTCTCATGGGGTACGCATACCGATTTGAAATTAATTCTGGGCAAGACAGCAAGAAAGATAAACCAGCAGCTGAACTGGACTTAGGAGTAACGAACAATGTGGTTTTACGCTTGGCGAGGGTGATTCCGAGGATGAGAAATTACATTGTATTTTTTGATAATTTCTACACTTCCTTGCCTCTCGTGTATTACCTGGCTAAACAGGGGATTCACTGCGTCGGCACTGTCCAGCAAAACAGACTTCCGAACTGTCGTCTACCAGACAAAAAGGATTTATTGAAGGCAGCAGTCCCTAGAGGAACACACGAGGAAAGGACGGCGCACTTCGACGGTGTTGATTTTTCAGCAACGGTATGGAAGGACAATAAGGTAGTAACGCTATTGTCAAATTACATAGGCCCTCAACCAATGGGAAAAGTCGTGCGTTTCGACAAGAAACAGAAACGTGAGGTAGAAGTGCCTTGTCCCAAAATTGTACAGGAGTACAATATGCATATGGGCGGAGTGGACCTTATGGATAGTTACTTAGGACGCTATCGCATCCGGGTCAAGAGTCGCAAATGGTACCTTCGGCTTTTTTACCACCTTTTAGACTTAGCCGTTATAAATTCCTGGGTGTTGTTCAAAAAGAACCGCATTGCAAAGGGCATTCCCAAAAAACAACTACCAAATCTTGGTCAGTTTCGTAACGAATTGGCTGATACCCTTTGCAATATGGGATCAACCAATGGCAGCAAAAGAGGACGGCCAAGTAATGCCTCTCTTGACGAGGAATTGCAGGCAAAGAAACAAAAAGGTCCTAGTCATCCAATTCCAAGTGTTGATGTAAGGAAAGATAGTATTGCTCATTGGCCAGTCTTTTCTAATCGTCTTAGGTGCAAAATACCTAATTGCAAAGGTACTACACAATGGTCATGCTCTAAATGTAACGTGCCTCTTTGTCTGAATGCAAGAAATAACTGTTTTAGAGATTTTCACCTTTAATAGTAGTTATATCAAGATATTATACCTCCTTTATTGTTTAATTGACATGTCAGCTGGTTGGGACCTCTTTTGCATAATGATGTAGAAATACATCAACAATGTTTTTTTAAAATAAAACAATATTTCTATTACTATATTTTTTTTCTTTTTTCCATAATCTATGGAACTTTTCCCATCTATTTCAATTTATTGGGAAGTAATACAAAAAATCATGCATTTAAGGGTAAATGTTTTATCTTATGTGAAAGTTTTAACTTTTTAATTATAAGTTATTACTTTTAAAAGTGGTAATTCTTGTTCAGTGTTCAAATATTGACAAATTGATATAAATATTTTTTTATAACCAACACAGTTTTTATTTCTACACTAACACTTTTACTTCTGATTGGACTTTATTATACATATCGACAGTAATGTAGGAAAAGCTGATTTAATAAAACACATGTTTAGGTCACAAATAAAAAGCATTTATAATCACTAACATTCATTTTTACAAAACTTTTTGAATGTGAATATTAAGAACAAAATTACTCATTATCTTCTCTCTAACAATTTAATCACCCTGTTTCTTCTCCTTAACGAGTCTATGGAGAAAGCAGTGGATTGATAAGATGTGACCTGCCGGCCGGAAGTTTTCAGCTTGGAGGTCATCCGGTATGAGCGGAGGAGCACTCAGTCTGGCCCTTGTACACATATTGTGCAAGATACAGCAGGGTAAGATTATTTTGCCTGCTGTGTGCGGGTGGTAGTGCAGCTCCCTTCCTGCCATAAGAAGCCTCCATCGACCCTTCAATATGCCAAATGTACGCTCAATAGTAGAGCGGGCACGTTTATGCACCGCATGTCCAGGTGGCCGGTATCGGCCACCTGGACTGTCTTCTTCCACATTATTTTAAGGTGTCAGAAGATAATCTCGAAGAGGATATCCCGAGTCACCTATTGAAGTACATTATTAATTAATTCACACAAACAGTGGACTGTAGATAATATATACACTACACAAATATTGACGTACCTAATAAATATGTTGTCTCTGTGTGCAAACTCTCCAGATGGCTTTTTATTTCAGATTGAGCCCAAATAAAAGCATCATGGGTGGCTCCCCCATAACACGCATCCACATTCAATACAGTCGGAATCACATATCTAGAAAAAGGAAAATTGCTATTATTTATTTTATCAGCTCTAAACTTGCACTTTAATGGGATTTAGCTAATTAGCTAGCTGTTTAAATTATTATTTTGACTTACCACTTGGGTGTTATTAGAGTAAAAATGTTTTCGATTAAAAAACCGCTCCCCCTGCTCACTGGGCCTAACAATTGCCACGTGAGTGCAATCGATACACCCAATGACACCCGGTAAATTATATTTCTCATAAAACCTGTAAAAGTAAAAGCAATGAAAGTTGGATACTTTAATTATCTAGTTCTAAATTTACAATATACATATACTAATACTTTTCCTCATTTTCTTTTAATGCTGTTTCTGTCAGTATTTGTTTGTGGAAGGAAACTTTATATATTTTTGAAGTATCCTCGGGGTGTTTATAGCGGCGTAGGCACCGAGACACAGATGTTTGGGCCATCGGGGTGTCAGAGCTTAGACCCACAGATCCCTGGTAGCTTCCTCGAGCATAAAAATTCAGAGAAACCAACACCTATTATGATTGAAATTTTACTCATGAAAGTCATCACATTTATTATTATATCGAGAATTTGAAATGTACCTTTGTCACAGGGTCCATTCCACGACTTGGGAAATGTCTATTTTGCCTATTTAGTCGTTTTTCTGTAAAAATTTCGGGACGTAGGTTTGGTTTATGAGTAGAAACATTCTTGGGGCTAGGTATTGATTTAACCTTCGAAGGTTGAAAATTTTACGGACTTTTCCATCTTGCTTTGGTACAAGGAACAGTCTGGACAAAAAACCTGTTTTAGCTTTGCATCTTTCGATTACGCTTGACTGAAGAAGAGTTGTCATTGCTTTGGGCATTCGTCCCGAGGGATTTGTTGCAAATCATTGCGCTGACCTTGTGGTTAGGGGTACGGAGGGAGGCTCTTTTACGAACGGTATCGCATAATTTGTATTAATTCTCAATACCGACACTGGAACTCCTAGGTCCTAGCTTGGAAACCGTCAATTCTTACGACGCTGCCGCTGACTTTGGTTCTTCCTTCCAGGTCGTTTGCTCTGGCTTTGCTTGGTTTGGTCGTTTCTTGTCTGTCTTCGTCTTTGTGCATAGGCTGGCTGAAAATTCAACACAGACTGTTTGTTATACTTAGAAGTTTTGAAGGCGCCTGAGTGTCGAGTGGTCTGGCGGTTGCGCTGAACCGCTGTTTGTTTCTTAGGGAATCTAAATGCCCGCGATGGAAAAATTCGAGCTACGCCACCATTGTCCCGGATTAAACGAAAAAGCTTTTCTTCTTGTAAGAAATGCGTGAACGATGGTAGTATTTTTTGGAGTAAAGCAGACGGGGCTTCATTTTTTGCCTTGAATACCTTACGTCTCATGTCCAAAGCCTCTGCCTGATGAGCACATACATACTGCAGTATGCTGTCGGAAATAATTTTAAAATTTGATTCATCTGACATAAGGCTTTTCAGGTCATCCGCCGCTGCTGGAAATTTCTTCGCTAGCTTTTTAAGTTTTTCCGCTAAGGCTTTTCTTTGGCAGAGCAGACCATGAGTGATTGTCCTTACGTGCCATCTTGCCTACTTAAATGACCTGAGGCAAGTCCAAGCACTGTCAATTCAGCATTTACTTTTAAAGTGCTAAAAACTGAAGACGCATGAAGTCGTTTTTCCACCTCCTTGTACCGTATGCATGGAACCGCATCCGAGCCGAATCTCTGACATGCAATGCCCTCCTTCATAATGTGTTCCGACGATTTTGGGATCGCTGGCTCTGCCTCTTTCACTTTAGGAAGGGTTTCCAAATCCAGTAAGTTTGCCTGATCAGGGTAAACGTCAGAGGCTGAACCCACTGACGGCAGTCCCCAATCATCGGGTAAAGTTGACCAAGATATATTATGAGAACGGTTTTCTTCATCTGTTGACTCCCCTAGTAAATCCACTGGCTCTAATGGCGGGCGAACTCTCTTGTTTGGAGCCAAAGAGTCCATCCTCTCCATGAGCGTAGTAAACATCTGGTTCATATGCTGCTCCAATGCGTCAATTTTGGAACGCTTTGGTATACCAAAGCGTTCCAAAATTGACGATGGGTCCTTTTGGGCTGGTGCCCAAGAGGACCCATCGTCAAGTATTACTTGACTCCGGGTCCGACGATCAGTCAGTTTTATGTAATAATCATGTGTTTATATTTTATCGGTCTTCAAACGTTCCTTTCTATCAAGGCAAAATCACGATCTACCGGCATCATCGAATGACCGGGCACGGAATAGTAAACAGAAACTTTTTGGAAAACTCCATTAGCACATAGCTGGTCCAGAAATCTATTTTTGTTCTGACTAAAGCAATTGTCGTAGTATAGTTCTAGATGAGTATGACTGGGCTTTTTATTATTTACGATGTAATCATTTAAAGCTGAAATAACTTCATTAGGCCCTTTTAATGCATATTGTTCGGTGTATATGATAATTGTTGCAGTGTTTTCTCGTAAATTGTGCACACCAAAATTATGCAGCCATAATTGGCGAGGGTAATATTCGTCGCCAATATTTTTGGCCAAATTTTTTTGATAATCAAAACAAAGGGATCATTTGGTTGCATTCTTCCCCTTTTCAGTTTTTGACTATCGTTTAAAAAATAATTTTGCTTTTCTTAAAGGAAGTTCCTGAGCACGTTTTAAGTTTATTTTTCTTCACTATGATTGGCTAATAATCACCTCAATCAATCTGCTGCTTTTTGTTCTTTTCGCATATGCTACAAATGTCTTTCCTTGGTTGTCCAAATGAAATGTTGAAATCTATATTAAATATCTGTCGAAACTTCTCATAAGTAATCAATAGGATAAGGATTCTCAATTAAAAATTTTCGATGTAGTTCTGTTATTGTCAAGATACTATCTAAATATTTTTAAATTTATTAAAGGATTGAATAGTGTGCCTCTCTGGCGAGAAGATTCTAAATGAATTCGTGTACTTGTGAGTGACTCATAATTTTAATATATTTATTCATATTACACAAAAAACTAACACTTAATTATTTTATTTAATATTTGAATATACAAAGAACATTCTAACAATCATTCACACACATGAATTTTATGCATAACACTTGCATACACACATACTAAAATAATATTAAACGCGCAAGCATACCCGAGTGATACCCGTAGTATGCGGCGGCCGGTATACATCGGTGCGCTATAGCTCCTCGCGCGCATCGAGGTTTCGCGTGCACCGAATGCTCGCCAGTCGAGAGAACGCAATCCTACGCATGACCCGTGCCGCTCGATGCGCCGTCATACCTATCGCGCGTAGTTACGTATCGCTTGTACCGTCTTTCCGAACTATTTACTTGTTCTTTGTCTTTTATCTATGCTTTCTGTGACTCGTTAATGTACTCCTTCTTTCAAATTTGTGTGGTTGTGCAATAAACTGTTTATCCTAACTGTAAATTTGGACTTAACTTTGTTTCAATCTACCTGCTGCTGAACTTTAATCGCAATTAGGTACATATAACTAATACTTTCATATTAGTTTCTTCATTGCAAGTTTAATGTAAGTCCAAGTGTTCTACTTGCGCTAAAAATATTTCCAGTTCGCGGTACCACAGTCGAATAGATTCTTCAGACACCCTCGCGCGAGCTTTGTTGATGCCTTCTGCAGATCTAACTGATATTTCAGCGTGTCTCTTTAGAAAGTTTAGATACCATATCTGACCAGGACGATCATTCTTAAAAGGGTTAGTCTTTTTTAAACCTTTAATTTTTTTTGCACAGTGTCTAACAGTTCTTGTTTCTTGACTGGAAAACCACATTGTGATATATTTATAAGCCACTATACAACTTTTTGTTCGTCTTCTTCTCCCAGCCCTGGTTTGGCGCCATGTTTTTTTTTAGTACGTCAGTTCTTCGGCCATATAATCGATCTTGAATTGTACATCACGGAATCCCAAATTTACGAGACGCTTCCCTGATTGCGATTTGGGATTCGCGGATTCGCGGATTTCCTTTAAAATCCAAGTAAGATGATATTCCCAAAATTCGGAAAAAGCGTCGTGAAACATCGCGTGATCGTCGGTCAGATCTAGCGATACATAGGTAATTGGCAACGATATGCGCCATTCTTGAGGCCAACAGGTCGATCACTGGAATGCCGAATCGATCGAAGATCTTTTTTTTATTTTATTTTTTATTTATTAAACTTTGGAACACAAACAAGTCCACAATCATGTCATTGGCTTAACTTAGTTATTACAGAGTTATTATTATTGTGAACTCAGCATCGCTGGTCACTAAATTAAATTTCAAATGTTTACAGATACATGAAGCTTGTTACAGATTATATTTACTTTACTTACATTATAATAATGTGTTTTCTGTTATTTAAGATTAAGTATCAAGTTTTCTGAAAATCTTTTCTGTGCAATGGGGCAGAAGATGCCATTCTGAGTCTGTTGATGACGGGAGAGAGAATCGGCGTGAACGTTGAATCGGCCCGGCAGATAGTGGGGAATCAAATGTATTTGGTATTGGTCTAGAATCTCGTACACCTTGTACGTCAAATCCATCAAATAGGGAGATTTGGTTCCGCCCTGATTACGGGGGTAAGCAACCGTTGTCTTGGCGCATTGAAGTAGTAATGTCGAGTTTATTAACAAGTGGCTATTGTTTTGTAGGATTTTTAGGACAGCTAGCAATTCTTTGTGATTGCTGTGTGTGTAAGCTTTGCTCCCAATCGGTCCAGGTTCCCAAAAGAGAACACTTGTTCAGTTTGGCACCCCATGCTACATCCGAGGCCTCTGTTGTCAGATAATGACTTGGTGTGGGATAGTGGATTGGAGATACCATTTTGTAATTTTGGAGCCACCATCTTAAATTTATTAGAGCCTCCTCGGGCAAGACAAGATCCTGCTTTGTGTAGGTTTTGGGAATGAAGTTTAGTCTGCCCTTTGGAACTACAAAACTTACAAAATTAAACAAGTCTACGAGGCTCGAAGTTATTTTAGGGTTACAGTTATTTTTTTAAGAGCCTGTATAATTTTTTTGACACAACCTGGGTGTTCCTCCTGGAGGCTTTTGTGGTTCAGCCAAGGGTCCCAATGAATGCCCAAATAAACAATTAGTTTTTGGGGCACTAGCTGGGACTTTTTGGCATTGATTTTCCACCCTAAGTATTGGAGAATTTCCACTACTTTGCATACTTGAGTTTTTAGCACAGCAGCATCCTGGTGTGCTAGTAAAAAATCGTCTATGAATACGATTATGCGTATTCCCTGCTCTCTCAAAATTTGGGCAATCCAATTAGTTATGGATGAGAAGACTTTTAAGGCAGTGCTTAGGCCGAATGGGAGGCACGTCAGTTCGAAAAGAAATTAACCGGAGGAAACGTATTTAAGCCTTGGTTATGGCCACGTGAAAGTAAGCCTGGGAAATATCGATGTTGCATAGCCAGTCGTGCGGTTGTAGAACCACACGACTCATATTTCTGGACATCCAGTGAAAAGTGATATAAGTCGAAAATGGCGATTTTTGGGAAATCGCGTTTAAATTTTCAAAAAATTCCTGCTCTGGTTCTGGTAATGATTTTTAGTATGTGATTTTTAATTTTTCAAAATAGTGCTACAAAGTATATGTTTATATAGTATTGTCAATTTTGTATGCTTTTACGTAGCATATATTTACAAAAATATTCAGTTACATTAATATACACCATAATTTTTTGTACCACATTGTGTGTATATTGATATAATTGTAAGTTATATCATTTTACACAATAAGTTGGTAGTGGTGACTAAATTTATTATATTTTACAAATTGACTTATAAAACTTTATCTTTCCATTATTTCAAAAAGCTGTATAAATAAAATCAGTAAGTGAACTTTGCACTTTTTTATGCGAGGGCTTATTATGGAATAATCGTATTTTATTTTTAATTAAATAAATATACACCAAATATACGTACATATTTTATGTGTAAAATAATATAACATACGTGTTAAGTGATACAAGTAGCTTGAAATAATGTGTATATTGATTCTATGGAATAATCATTTATTGCCAGCTTTTAATTTAAGTATGACCTTCTTTTCTTAATTATTATATAAAAACTATCTTATATTGAATTGTAGAAAATTATTTTATTTTTAGGTAAGCGACATCAAAATTGGTTAAGCCGTTTTAATGATTTAGCCACGGCAACAACCTCCATGCAGTTAAATAAAAAATATATACGTTGTAACTTTATGTACTAATTTAACATAACACGCTTCTAGTATTTTGCCTTTTGGTTGAAGTGGACCCATAGATTTATAAATAAACTACAAATGAAACACAATTTAATCATATATTTTTTATTTCAGAGTATAATGAGATCCTTTACTTAAACAGATAATTATAGAGATCAATGTAGGACTTATTAAATCAACTGTAACTGTGACAGCCTTACTACAAAAAACTGTCTGATTAACTGTTGATCCATGTACTTCAAATTGATATGATACCCATATCTTAAAGAGAAGGTACGAACGCAGTCCAGCTTTTTTTTGTAGCAAAGCCTAATTAGTAAATTATTACAAATTATATATTTAAGAATTGTACAAATTGTACCGAATTGGGTAACATTTACGTAAAGTTTTATTTATTATATTATTTAAAAAAAAAACAGAAAAATACAACTTGGTTTTTTTCTCCATAACCGAACAATATTCTTGTTATAGTAATTGTATTAAAGTACCTATTATTCAAGCAGTCAAATAAGAAATAATTTGAGACAGTTTTTAACAATTAATCAACCAAAAATAAACATATCTCTTATTTCAACTAAATTACTTACTCGTAAAAAAAAACAGAAAAGTAAAACTTAACAAAAACAAACATGGTTTTCTACTCCATAATCGAACAATATTCTCGTTATTGTGATTGTATTAAAGTGCCTAATATTCAAGCAGTCAAATAAGAAATAATTAGAGCCAGTTTTTAACCATTAATCAACAAAAATTAAACATATCTCTTATGTTCACTATACTACTTACTCGTATATATGGACTGTTGAATAATAATAAACATTTTAAAACTAATCAGTCTTCACAGCTGAGACCCTGTTATGAAGTTTTACATTCTCAAAATAAATACAACAGATTGGTTACATTTCACCTTACATCATCTTCCGACGCTGTAACATCTGGTAGCACATCTCGTAAATCATTCTTAGTTACTAATTGATGATAAAAAAAGGTGCCGTGTGGGGACGGCCGTAAAGAATACACTTCCCCACCGCCGTGCAGGAGGCGTGTCGTAAGAGGCGACTAAATCCTGTAGCACGAGACGGGGAGCAGCGTCTGCGTGCGAAACAATATAAAAAAACTGCGCTCGCCAACCCGCCTGCCAAGCGTGGCGAGTCTGGCAACCACCCCCCAATGACAGACATGACAAAGACCAGGCCCCCAGTCTCCGGTGGTCCCGCTGTTCCTGGCTACGGTAGCGGTCAGGGTGACGGCGGGTCAGGGGGTGCTAAGAATCCCCGGAGGAGGAACTTCGGCTACCAGCCCCAAAGAAGACTGGCCCTGGTAACACACAACGTCCGCACGCTAAGGACTGATGAGAAGATCGTTGAGCTGGAAGAGGAATTGAGTAGGATGCATTGGAGTATCGTGGGAATATCAGAAGTCCGAAGAGAGGGCGAGGACACGATAACCCTGAAATCTGGCAACCTACTCTATTACCGGGAGGGCGAACAACTGTCCCAAGGTGGTGTCGGGTTTCTCGTCCACAAGTCCCTCATTAACAACATCGTCACCATCGGAAGTGTATCGAGTAGGGTGGCATACCTGATACTCAGAGTGTCAAATAGATACTCGCTGAAGGTTATACAGGTATATGCACCAACCTCTACACACCCCGATGAGGAAGTGGAGGCTATGTATGAGGACGTTAGTAGAGCCATACATACTACTAAAACCCACTTCAATGTTGTTATGGGAGACTTTAACGCGAAACTGGGCATGAGAGGCGATAATGAGCTGAGAGTGGGGCGATTTGGGTATGGGCAACGGAACCCTAGGGGACAAAGGCTGGCCGAATTTCTGGAGAAGGAGGACCTCTTCGCGATGAATTCCTTTTTCCAGAAGCCGCCTCAGAGGAAATGGACCTGGATGAGCCCCGATGGGTCCACGAAAAATGAGATTGACTTCATCATGACCACAGAGCGACGAGTGTTCAATGATGTCTCCGTGATCAACGGGGTGAAAACCGGTAGCGATCACCGAATGGTTAGAGGCACATTGAACATCAACGTCAAGCTAGAAAGGTCCCGTTTGATGAAGTCTACGCTCCGACCCTCTAATGCCCATATTTACTGCCCCGAAAGCTTTCAGCTTGAGCTGTCAAATCGCTTTGAATGCCTAGAAAACTGCGAGTCAGTGGACGAGATTAACAACAGGTTTGTAGAAACTGTCCAGGCGGTCGGGTCGAAATTTTTCAAGCCCCGTCGAAGAGACAGACCGCAAAAACTTACCGACCACACCCTCAAACTCATGGCAGAACGACGTTTACTGGCACTGCAGTCCTCCGCTGACGCTAAGTTGTATCGGCAGCACAATAGACAGATATGGAAGTCCTTGCGACATGATATCCGCAACTTTAATACGAATAGTATTAAAGAGGCGATAGAGCGGAACCAAGGCTCCAAAGTGTTTGCAAGAGACATGTCTATTGGGCAGAGCCAGCTGACGAAGCTGAAGACGGAGGATGGTAGTATAATGTCGACAAAAGCCGAAGTTTTGAGGGAGATCGAAAAGTTCTATGGGCAGTTATACACCTCGGTCACTAAACCTGTTAGTAGTTCAGCCGCAGATCCAAGAGCTAAGCTTACCCGACACTATACCGAAGATATCCCGGACATCAGCCTATATGAGATTAGGATGGCTCTCAAACAGCTCAGGAACAACAAGGCGCCGGGTGATGACGGGATTACCTCAGAGATTCTGAAAGCGGGTGGAACACCGGTACTGAAGGTCCTTCAGAAACTCTTTAACTCCATCTTGCTCGAGGGAATAACGCCGGAGGCATGGAATAGAGGTGTGGTGGTGCTCTTCTTCAAGAAAGGAGATAACACCTTGCTGAAGAACTACAGACCCATCTCGCTTCTGAGCCATGTCTACAAGTTGTTTTCGAGGGTCATCACGAATCGTCTCGCACGTAGGTTCGATGACTTCCAGCCTCCCGAACAAGCAGGTTTCCGAAAAGACACGATGCTATCTGGTTGGCACCTCTACCACCGCTTGATTCTGGCCACATATAACAATAAGCGTTGTTTGTAAGAAAATCATGAATAGTAAGATTAAAGACCCACAATTGCCGCTTATAAAAAGCTGACTGGGTATTTAGCATCGGAGTGGGCAGGCATTGCTGAAGGTCAAAAGCTACCACACATATTTCATTATCAGTCTTAGCTATTGCTTTATCGTTTCGTTTTTCTTCGTAGGCCATCTCACAGATTTCTAGGTGTTGTACAAGCTGCCTATTTATTCTATTGTGTTCATCAGGGTCGGTTATATATTTCAGTTTAGTGTTTAAAATGTTGCATTTGTTACAGGAATCTATTGTTGGTTTCTTAAAAGACAAATTCAGATCTTTGAAAACTTTGTTATAAATAGTTTTACACACTGGATTATCGTTTTCAACAGCATACATGCTATACATAGTGTCTAGACAAAGATCAGGGCTAAGATATTTTTTTGATGACTTAGCTCTGGAATAATGACTTTCATAGGCCGGGAATTGAAGAATATGTTTTTCAACGTCTTTTAATCTATCGTTTGATATTTTTTTATAACTAGCAGCGCGTCCTCTCTCGCTTTTTGGTAATTTACCGTATTTTTGAATTTTTTCATTGATTGTTTGTAGAAAACGGTTACTTTCTCCAAGAGTTTTAAGAAAACAACCCTTGCATATCTTAAATTCTTCCGCGTAATATATCAGTTTGTAAGTATTACTAAATTGTCTATGACGCTTAGAATGCTTTTTTTAATTTACCGTATTTTTGAATTTTTTCATTGATTGTTTGTAGAAAACGGTTACTTTCTCCAAGAGTTTTAAGAAAACAACCCCTGCATATCTTAAATTCTTCCGCGTAATATATCAGTTTGTAAGTATTACTAAATTGTCTATGACGCTTAGAATAAAGAGCATTCTAAGCGTCATAGACAATTTAGTAAGTAATTTAGTAACAAATTAGTATTCTTTTTTTGTATTTTAATGAGTTTTTCAACGTACCTTGCTCTCTCGTCGTAAGATCCTAAGTTCCAGTATTCAAGAAAAACATATTCTCTTACCTCATCTGTAATGCGATTATTACATTTCATCCTACAATCCTTAAGAGGTGCTAAGTTCCTGTCAGGTTTCATTTTTTCCCAATTTAGTCACATAGCATTTACCAGCGTTTCTGAGGGCTAACCTGGCTTTTCGTTCTTCTCTTCTTTCCTTGAGAGATTTCCGACTTTACGTTTCCTTTTTTGTTCTATTTCTGATTGTTCTGTAATTGGTGTTGTTGATTCTTTATTTTCCTTTTTTTCTCCTTCTTCTTTTTTCTCTTCTGTTATCTGTGCATTTTCAGTAATCGCGTCTTTGGGATGATTTTCACTTACATCTATGTTAATATTTGGTATTTCTGGTTCTTTTACTTGCAAAATCGTATCATCAACTTTTTCTTCTGAAAACTGACTATTATTATTTGGAATTTGAGCATCTTGCAATAGCAAATTCACAGACTCGTCACCTGCACTCTCAGCTGCATTACAATCGCTATCCTCCTTTTCATTGCAAGAATCAGAACTTTCAGATATATGTTTTTTATTCAAGTGTGCTATTTTTCGAGTTTTTTTCGGGCAATAGCTATCAGAACTTGAATCAGAATTACTGTTAGGAATGTAATCATCACTACTTCCAGGGCTAAAATCAACGCAACTTGCTTCATCGTTGCTAATACATTCCTCAATTACATCAGGAGTGACATTTTGCTGAAAACATTGCTCTTCATTAATTTTGTCTGAACTACATGCAACAAGCGTTATTTCTGTTTCCTTTTGATGTTCTTCCGTGTCTTTTACTTCACTACTTGAAAGTCTTTTATTATTATTTTTTGCGATTTGCCACGCCCTCCATAAGTTTGTCCAACCGTGCCTTTGTCGCCAACTGCAAAAATATGAACGACTCAATTACTATTTCAAAACACAAATAATAAGTCATTATAGTAACGACGCCTATGCTAAACACCAACCCACCAAAATACTTATTTAAATAAACTTAAGTAAGTACACTCAAGTCACTCAATCAGTGCCACACGATCAATTTCAACACGTACAACATGCTTTAGCTCAGACTATAACAAAAAATTAACAGAATGAAAGAGTTTAAAAACGTCCATCGTGTCGTGATTATATTTTTATTTATTTATCTCGTAATACTGAAGTTTACAAAAAACCATGTAAGTATTTTAATCCGTCGTAAGCATCCCGAAGCTTATCAAACATCAGTTCCCATGATTTGAACCAAAAACCAACTAAGTATCTGTTTAGAAGCAATATAAGAAGCCAGTACTTACATATTTAAAATATTACAACAAAAAAAATGTTTACGAAACCTGACGGGTTTCGGGAATCAGGTTGTTCGATAATTGTAGGACGAAAGACTAGATGTTTTATTACATTACACACGAGATATGAAACAATACATCTTTATAAAACTATTAACGTAGATAGTTTAGGTATACAAGCCCTCTTATGTGACACTCTAGTATTGGTAAAAAACAATTTTGGCAAAGGATCTCACATAGGACTTTAAAAGTCCGCCACAGCAAATAAAAAATTTATTATTAGTTCAAGTAAAAAGATAATATTGCCAGCAGCTAATTAACAGCAGCGACCTACTGTTTTACCCAGTGCAACTCTTACCCTAAATAAATACAAATGCAAAAAACATATAGCTATTAAAATACATTTAAAAATACTATTATTTACAAATTTAAACACTTAAATAAGTACTTTCTTATCGTACCTACTTTATAATCATATAAGCCATATGACAACCACTGCTGGGTTTATGCATCCGCTAATGACCTTCAGGACTCGACGGTTTTATGTACTTCCTACCTACTATACCACAAGCACACATATTATACAAAATCTAAATAAAAACCTTACACGAGTTAGCTGAAACTTGAAAGTATTCATTAGAATCAGGTGTTTTCGTTGCGAACATGTAATTATAAGTATATGATGAGTAGGTACGCCTATCCTCCTGAGACCCAGACCATAAAAAGTTTATGGATTGTAATGAATTTTGGAAATTAGATTATTTGTGATACAAATAACAAGAAAAAAATTCAAAAAAAAATCTAGCCCTCTTATGTAGCCTAAAATGGGAGGTGTCACCAGTGACACTACGGGTTTGAAAGACATTAAAAAAGGTTATAGTCAAACAACTTTTTAATTTTTAATAAACTAACTTTATAAGAAAATAAATGTAGCATAAGGTTGGTATTTTTGTAGGGCCGTGAATTTAACTTGTTTGCCTGACTTACGATTAATAATCTGTCAATGTTCTGTCGGTTTTCAGCAAACATTTATTCTTTTTTTTGCTATTTTGCCTTTGATAATTTGGAACTCGATCCTTCTTTAGAGTCCCGGTTGCAAAAACGTTTCTGTTTAACAATGTATCAAGAAGAGGAAGTGATGTGAAATAACGGTCAATGTAAATTGAAGCATGTGTCGACAAGATATCCACTAATTTCAAGACTTCACGGCCGCCAAGGTCCAGTTTCTCTGGCATTAGGTATAGTGCCGATTCTATGCTGGTTGCCCTCCCTGATAGAAATAAAAGTCCAGTGGAAGTCCATAAGGATTAGCCATTATAAATACTTTAATCCCTTCAAGATTGGGTTTTCCTTTAACGACCTGCTTCATTTTGCACTTTCCTGTAAACGGAATAATCTGTTCATCAATTGCCACACTTTGGCCTCTTTGATTTTGCCTACAGCCGTGCTCAATTGTGGACACCAGAGGACCAATTTTCCAATATCTGTCAACAGCTTTCATAGATGATGTTACTAGCTGATCATCAACAACTTTGATGTTGCTTCTTAAATGGAAATATCTATTTCGCGTCATAGCATTAGCCACCAATAATGCTCTGGTTTTCGCAGCCCAGAACATACGCATTAGAGGAAGCCCTAGTAGAACAATAGCCATCGAAACGCCTATGAAAGTTCGCATTTCTTCTGGGTTTGTATCTAAAGATCTGCCGGTTCTGTGGGTGCTGCAGATATTAGTACAATGTGACATTTGTTAAAAAAAAACAGGTTTGATGTATTGGGAAAAGTATACATTGGATGGTTTTGCATTAGTAGCTGCTTCAACTAAGGATGGGTCCTCATGAAGATTGCTTGAAGGGCTATGGAAGTTATTTGTACGATTCCATCGTAGGGGGTGGTGTGTGGATCTCCTAACAGTACGAGAACTCACTACAGAGGAAAGCGGCTCCTCGTCTGAATCATCCCACTCGCTACTATCAGATGATCGAGGGATTAAGTCTTCAGACTCGCCTTCTTATCTTTGAATAAAGTTATCCTCTTCATCTTCATCAATATCTTCGATATCAGAGTTATTTAAATTAAACAACGACTCTTCAATTTCAGCTTCTCTCAATCCTGTTAAAGTATACATTTTAAGTTATGAGTGACCAAAGTGTCACCTGTGACACCCAAACAAATGGGTTAAAATACGGGTCAAAATTATGTTTTTTCGTAATATTTATCATCATAAATGAGAGACAAATTAACCATGTACAGAAATAACACAAAACAATAACAAAAAACGTAATGTAAACAATATTTACCTCTCCAGGATGTCGACATGTCGGTAAGTGCACTTATTCAAAATTGCAACTAACTTTTTCGCTTGACTCAAACTCCGATTGAAAAGCCATAGCCTCCTAGTGGTTTAGCACAAGTCGTAACCTTTCACACCAATGACGTAGTTTGCACTTATATCAATAGATGGTGCGAAAAAGTGATGATATCTGCAAGTGTCACGAGTGACACCGGGGGTCTCAGGAGGCTATTGTAATAATAACCAAAGCATGTTGTAGGTCCCCTTGTTTGTGGGATGTGGCACTTGCGAGCGGCGTTGTGAAAAATAATAAACTCCGGTTAACATCAACTTTATTGAAATATAAAATCGGTTAAAATTATGTCAAACTTTAATAAAACAAGCATCACAAATAATCACAATAATCACAACGCACGTGTAAATGATTTAAAATAATTTGTTGTTTCCACACTAAATAATAATAATACATATTGGACAACATCACATACATTGCTCTGATCCCAAAGTAAGTAGCTAAAGCACTTGTGTTATGGAAATCAGAAACAGCGACAGTTACTACAACACCCAGACCCGAGAAAATAAAGAAAAGATGATATCTATATTGACCCGACCGGGAATCAAACCCAGACCCTTGGAGATGGCGTCACTTTGAAAATCGGCGCTCTCCACTACGGAGGTCGTCAAAATAAGTGTAAAGTGATACAACTTGCAAAATTTCCCATAATAACGGTCAACAAATTACATAAAATATGTGTAACCTGATACAACTTCTAACTTATCTCAAATTAATGTTACTTAATTGCGTAAAATTGGTGTAAACTGATACAACTTACGTTACGCTTCATGGTGGCTGCTGTGCGCGCGCGCCTGCTGCGGACTGAGCGACTGTTGACTGTGCAAACACTCACCCAATGTTTGTTCTCACTCACACGCTTACTATTTACCTACTCGCTCTTACATTCCGGGGGAAGCCGGGACGTGGAGGCGGGAGGCAATGAATATCATTTTACACGAATAAACGCACACAAAATATTTACAAAATACTATAGTCTTTTGGTATAACTCTATTAGTTCAGTATACACCTTTGAGAAATTTACGTGCTCAATGATATAACTGTAGTTATATCACTATAAACAAAAAAACTAAATTCGGTTTAAGTTTTTAAACTATACAAGTCAAGTTATATTTGTTTTCACTGATGAATTATTAGAACTCTATTATTGTGTATAATGATATATCTTAAGATGTATCAGTATTCACAAATTTCAAATGGAAATTGAGAATAGTGTATAATGGGGTAACTTGAGTTAGATTATTATACACCAATTAAAACTGCATTTTCTTTCGGTTCACAATACTATAACTACACATGTATTATTATACACGTTTCTACTTGTGAATTTGTCAAAAAAGGGCCTACTTATATCAGTAGGCACAAATGCTATTTTCGTCATTTATGAACTTATAGACACGTGAATTAGACAGAAAAATAGCTATTTCTTTATTCTTCGGTAAAGTTTAATAAAATCGAAAGTGATATAACTCGACTTATATCACTTTTCACTGGATGTCCAGATTTATAAGCTTGAAGCGCTCTGTCATTACATAGTAATTTAAGGTCTTTAAGTTGAAGGTGGGACGATAAATATGCGCGTCCTTCTGAACTAGGAATATTGTTGAAAGAAAACTTGGAGTTGGCTGATCTACTGCATCCAAAACTCCCTCTTTCTTCATCTGATTTATTACTCGTGACATGGCAGTCTGTTGAAATTATTTTTAATAATGGTAACATCTAATAAACAAATAATGTAACTTCCGCTGTCTATGGTCATCCTGTATTGTCTCTGTGTATTTTTACTGAATAAAGTAGTCCGACATTGGTTTCACTATCTACAACGTATTTTAATAGGTTATGGGCCCAGTATGCCCTATGGTTAGTTAAAAAGTAGTCAGTTTGTTTTTTAGCTTGCGTAGGCGTAGCGTTATCTTATAAAACTGATTACCTAGAAGTGAAATTAACAGCGATTGCTTCGAATTCATTTCTGAGTAACGTTCCGAGGGTAACGGGGCGTGATAACTATCACGAATGGTCGTTTGCAGCGGAGAATTTGCTAGTTCTAGAGGGCATGGCAAATTGTATAAAACAAGAAAGCCCAGCAGTTGCAGCCGCAGAAGATGCAAAAGCAAAAGCCAAGTTAATTCTAACCATTAATCCGTAATTGTACGTTCACATCAAGGAAGCATCAAGTGCAAGGAGCTTATGGCAGAAATTGCAGACTATGTTCAATGATTCTGGATTTTCTCGCAGAATTACTTTATTACGAACATTAATATCAATTCGTCTCGACGGTTGTGATTCAATGATTAACAACGTAACGCAAATTATCGAGACTGCCCAGAAATTATCAGGAACTGTATTTTCCGTGAATGATGAGTGAATCGATTGTTCAATGTTGGCAGGTTTACTAGATAAGTATTTTCCCATGATAATGGCGATTGAACATTTCGGTATCGCCATTACCGCGGATTTCGTGAAAACAAAGCTAAGATTTGGCGGGAAACGACTCCAAGGCGGGAAGTGCATTTTCGAGCAGAGGGCAGCACAATCGTCAATATGCTAAAGTTGGCAGCCATGGCAAGAATGACAACTCAAATCAATATGGCGGTGGGTTGTCTACGGCCGGCTCGAATGAAAACAAATCGGACAAAATAAATATAAAATTTTACCGTTGCAAGCAGTTTGGACATTACAAATCTCAGTGTAAACAGAATAATCAGCCACAAGTAAAGAAGACAAATGCATTTTCCCCAGTTTTCTTGAGTGGGAATTATAGTAAACAGGACTTTTACTTGGATAGAAGCGCGAGTGTTCACATGGTGATTAAAGAAAATATGGTACAGAATGCATCTTTTTACCGAGTATCACGGAGATTATAGCAGCAAATCAAAGTGCTATGCCAGTATTGTGCTCGGGTGATGTGGATATCGTTACCGTAACTCCAGATTGCAAGTATGAGGTGACTTTGAAGGACGTTTTATGTGTACCTAACCTTGCCACAAACTTGATATCAATAGGTCAGCTTATCAAAAATGGCAACAGAGTGAAGTTTACGAAAAATTGTTGCTATGTTTACAACAGAGAAAACTGTTTAGTGGCTGTTGCAAATCAGACAGATGGAGTTTATAAGTTGGTCATGAAACAGAAACAATGTTTGTTTACATCTTCCTCAGCTGTTAGCAGTGAAGTATGGCATAGACAGTTGACCGTGAACAAGTGCTTACCAAAGCTATAAACCTGCAAGGTTTGGATCGGGTCAGCGAATTCAATTATCTTGAATCCCTCATTACTTCTGATGGAAAATGCGACAGAGAAATCGTAAGACGCATTCAGATAGCCAAGAGCGCCATGACTAAGCTCGAAAAAGTCTGGAAAAACAGGGAGATCACGAAACGCACTAAAACCAGACTCGTCAATTCGCTGGTGTTCCCTATATTCCTGTACGGTTCCGAAACATGGACCATCAAAGCCACTATGAAGCTGAGAATCGACGCATTCGAGATGTAGTGCTGGCGAAAGATGCTGCGAATCCCGTGGACAGCCTTCAGACGGAATGAATGTATCCTGAAAGAGCTCAAAATCACGACGCGCTTATCAGACACTTTCCGCACCGGCATGCTCAAATTTCTCGGCCACATAGCGCGGTGAGAACCAGAGTCCCTGGAAAGGACAATACTGATGGGCAAAGTGGAGGGAAAAAGACAAAGGGACCGAGCTCCAGCCAGGTGGTGTGACCAAACAAAACTTCTACAACTAAATCTGCACGATGCTGTCCACGCCGCCGCTGATAGAGCAACATGGAAGAGCTTAACTCGGTCCCACTCAATTCGGTCCTGACTTGACCTCCTGATGGTCACGATCCCTAATCCCTGGGGTTACGACTGAGAAGAAGATGGCATAGAAGATTAGGTTACTTAAACATGAATGACTTAAATAAAATGAAGGACGGAGCAGTTACGGGTATATCCTATACAGATAAATCAGTGATCAACAAAAATACATGTACTGTTTGTTGTGAAGGAAAGCAGTCACGCTTACTATTTGGTCACACAGGGACAAGAAGCAATGAACCACTGAATGTTATCCATGCCGATGTCTGTGGACCCATGGAGACACCTTCAATTGGCGGAGCTGTCCCAAGAACCTGATGAACCAGAGGAACCAACACTAATCAGCAAACGAGTGAGAAGGCCACCTGAGCGTTATGGCTTTACAAACCTATGTACAACATCATTCCCTGAAAACACAAGTGATCCTCTCACTGTCCGAGATGCATTAGAGAGTCCGGACAGGGAGATATGGATTGAGGCGATGAAGGATGAGCTACAATTTACAACGCTAAAAAGTCTGTATTTGTGTGCATTGTTACTAAACATATTATTTATCTCTTGTAACGAGTTGTGTTGGACTTGTCAAAAACCTGTTTTTCTCGTTGATCTCGAGCTGTACGTAGTGATTAAATCCTCTATTGATCTGCATATAATTTTGCGTGCTGTTCTTAAGAATGGATAGTGAAAGTGAAGAAGAGAGACCTGCGCCAGGTACTCCAAAAAAGAAATTAGCTAAAAAAAGGTGAGCTTTCTGCATCAGAGAGGGAGAAACACAGATCACAGAAGTATCGTCCCGATTGGGAAAAATTGGATTTGTTTAAGGACTGGTTAGGGGCCGGTAAAAACCAATTTAAAGCCAAGTGCACTGTTTGTGACGTCGAAATGGTTTCAGAATATGGAGTTTTAAAGTTACACACTTCAAGGCAAAAGCATATAAAAGCCATGTCTGCATTGTCAAGCAAAACTAAACAGCGTAATATGATGTCAGCATTTGTGACTAAAGGAGCTATGCCGAAAAATAAAGTTGTTACAGCGACTGAAATCAAGTTGGCTGCTTTTATAGCTGAACATAATATTTTATTCCAAACCGCAGATCATTTGTCAGATTTAATTAATGGTATATTGGAAGATTTCGGAGTGGAACAAAAAATTTCAATGAAAAGAACTAAAGCTACAGCTGTGATCACCAAAGTCATTGGTAAAGAAGAAAAATCGTCTCTAGCCAAAAAACTGAAAACTGAAAAATTCAGTGCTATGTCTGATGAGTACACAGATGTCAGCACTCACAAAGCTAGTTGTATTATTGTAAGATATTATGACGTCGAGCAAAATAAAATTGTAAGTAAGTTCTGGGATCTTTGCGAAATATTCAGCTCGAATGATCAAAAAACAGCAGAAGATGGTGCTACGGGGGAAAATTTGTATAGAATACTGATGAAGTCATTTTCTGATTGGGATATACCGATTGAAAATATGGTTGGTTTTGGTGCAGACGGTTGCAACGTGATGATGGGCGGGAATAACTCCGTGGCGAGCAGACTCAAGGAAAACTTGCCAGGTATATTTGTAATAAAATGTGTTTGCCACTCTGCACACCTTTGCGCATCTGAATCATGCAAACAGTTACCAAGACGTTGCGAAGATTTAGCAAGAGAGATTATAGTTTTTTTTTAAACAGTTCGAAAAGACAATTTCGCTTTCAACAATTTCAAGATTTTGTGAGTACTTCACCTCATAAGCTTTTGCATCCTTCGCAGACACGTTGGTTGTCATTGGTAGCGGTGGTAGATCGATTGTTAGAACAATGAGATGCATTAATATTGTTCTTTACTGACTGCTGGCTGAATGAACGTCTCCTTTCAACCGAACTGATATATAATAGTTTGAATGATCCATTCATACATCTTTATTACTTGTTCTTGTCTTGGATATTGCCGAAATTTACCAACTTCAATAAACTTTTTCAATCGGAAAAAGTAGTGATCACATCATTAAACGAAAAGGTGCGCGAAATGTATAAAGATATTTTGCTGTGTATTTTGGATATTGAAAAATGGTTAAAAGATGAACAAATTTATTTGGGAATTCAAGTGATGAACAAAATTACACAGCCTGAACTTCGTTGCCAGAGTACTGCTGCCAAGGAGTTTTTTCAACGCTGTCGGCATTTTTTAATCACGAGTGCGAAAGAAATTAAAAAAAGATATAATTTAGATGACCCCATTTTATCAAAACTGGACTGTCTTGAACCTACCAATGCTGCTTCCAGTAATTACAGGAAAAAAGTACCGACGTTACAGCCACTCATGATACTTGTTCCAAGAATAATAAAACCCGAGGACATGCAAGTGATGCAGGCGATAGATGACGAATGGCGCAGTTTTCCCAATATTTCAGACAAAATTAATGTATTATATCTATGAATACCGATGAATTTTGGGGCGTCATTAAAAAAACAATTTGAAAATTATAAAACACTGGCTCAATTTGCTCTAAACGTCTTATGTTTACCCCATTCCAGTGCAGACTGTGAAAGGGCATTCAGTGAGGTCAATTTAATTAAAACAAAACTTAGAAATATTTTATCTAATGAAACACTGAAGGGAACATTATTAGCCAAGCAATTAATACGAAGAAACGAAAATTGCACCAAGTTTAAGCCAACAACAGAAATGTTAAAAAATATGACCTCAGAAAATTTGTATAAGTCTAATAAATAGTTTTATTGCAATATTGTCTAATTTTGATATTGTCTTTTTTAATAAAAACTTTGAACTTCTATTGTATTATCTTTTCATTTCGAAATTTCCTTGGAATACGATTTTTTTGTAGTTGACGTACTATCATGCCTTTTTTTCATCTGGCAGCCCTGGGCGTAGGCGACGATGGACCACTTTGATGTTATGGATAGAAGTAAAACACTGATTGCTACACAAACACCGTATATTGTAACACATACACAAATACACTTTTAGATCATGTTTTCAAGCTTTAAGGTTGCGTTTATTAATTTATTGATTTAAATAATGTGCTGTCACTGTGTTCTTGACAAAGATGGAAGAGAGTGGGAAAGAGAGAGATACCTAATTTTTAATTTGAGACATTTAGTGTTGAGGTAATACTAAACACTTAGTGTCAGAAAATAGTTAATTATTGTTGCGGTTTCTTATCAACCTTTTAATATTTACAGATTTTTTACAAGAGCAAGATATTGGATCTGACAAAGAATCACTCTTTGGGGGTGATTTTTCTGATGACGACCCTACCTACCACCCAGAACAGCCTTCAGCTCCTCCATGTGACTCAGAAGATTCTGACTTAATAACTTTAGACTAATTACTTAAACCAGATCTAGTTGAACAAGCTCAAAAAAATAAAAAGAGAACAACAGCGCAAAGGTATAGCACTGTTATTTGGAAATAAGAAAGAATCTCATCAAGTGGTTGAACTTATTATTCTTGAATTAGTTCAACGTTGCTGGAAAGTCATAAAGCCACGTTCGCGTTGGCGTCGAGCAGATCCGACAAATTAGAAGATTAACATTGCCAAAAAGCGAAGAGCTGAAGGTTTGTCATACATGACTGCAAAAAAGATCAGGGGCCCGAAAGTTACTAAGCTCGTAGATTGTTCTAAGTGCCAGTATAAATGCAAAGATAATATTTCAGAAAGCGAAAGGGAATCTATTTGCAGACAATACTGGGAGCCTTGATTTTGTGGCAAGAAAATCTTTTATATTGAATCGTGTGGAAGTTAAAACGACGAAAACTCTTTTAAAAGACAGAAAAAGATCAACGTAACGCTCCTTTGCAAAAAAATGTTTTTTCGAAATAGGAGGAGAACGAAAATATGTCTGCTCAAAGTTTTTTTGTTACACTTTGTTTATTTCGCCGTCTGTTGTTAATGATGCCATAAAGCAAAAAGATGTTTGGCTCTTATTCTTTAACTCAAGATCCCCGTGGACGTAAAGAGCCCCCAAATAAAATCTTGTCTGAAAAAGTAGAAGAAATCAAAAGCCATATAGCTTCATTTCCAACCATGGAAAGCCACTATATAAGAAAACAATCAAAGCGCTAATACTTGGATGCTGGACTTTCTCTTAGAAAAATGTATTCTTTTTATGTTGAATACTGCCAGAAAAATAATTCCACACCCGTTTCAGAGACGTCATAAACTCTTCTGTTTTGCTACAGAATTTAATTTGAGCTTTTTCGTCCCTAAAAAAGACCAGTGTCTCTTATGCACTAAGTATAATCAAGCAAATCCTGAAGAAAAGACAAATATATGAACAATACTGAAAAGGCACAAGACAAAGAAAAATCAGAAAAGGAACCCAACTTTTTGTCGGCCACATTCGACCTTCAAGCCATTTTACAAATTCCCAGCACTGAGGTAGGCCTTCTCTATTACACCCGAAAATTAACCGTGTACAACCTCACAGTATATGAAAGTGCCTTGCCAAATGAAGCATATTGCTTCGTATGGACAGAAATTAATGGCAAGAAAGGGAATGCTGAAATTGGTACCATATTGGCCCATTACATAACAAAGTGTATTCTGGAGAATGTGACAGAGGTTAGCTTGTTTTCCGATACATGCGGGGGACAGAACCGAAACCAATTTATTGCAGGTTTACTATTGTGGGTCGTCCACTACAACGAGAACTTGCTGATCATTGAACACAAATTTTTGGAATCCGGCCACTCGTGTATGGAAGTCGACTCCATGCACAGCGCCATCGAAAGTGCGAAGAAACACCGCGGTGTCTATTGTTTGCAAGACTGTATAAATATTTTTAAAGATGCACGATCAAAGGAAACTTATGTGAAAGGTAAACTTATGTAACTAAAAAGTTAAAGAAGATCAAATACAACGTCAAACAATTTAAATATGCCGATTTTAAAAATCTAAAGCAATTAGCCGACACTGTCATTTTAAACAGGACTACAAACACAGAAGGCCAGAAAGTACAATGGCTGAAGATAAAACGAATGAGATACATAAAAGGTGATCTTAATATTTACTATAGTTATGACATGTCTGAAAATTTAAGCAAATAGACGTCACGTGCTCAGGAAAACAGTTTAAAACTACTCCAGCTGCAGCGACTCCAGGAAACCATGGCTATTCAACAAGACGCAAATCAAAACAACCAAAAGCAGAAAAAACTGCAACTGAGGTTTGCGAAGTATTCAGTTTTCCTCCTTTGCAGCAATTATACATGAACCCGCTGCCTGTATCTGTTGCTAAGAAAAGGGATTTACTAACCTTATGTAAAAAGGGTATTATACCCGATGAATATCATGCCCGAAGTGCGATTGTGTAAAGTTGTTCATGGATGGACAATGAATACAATTGATCATCGATCGTTTAAAGTAATTCGAATTGTGTGATTTTGTCCATTCCATGAAGACTGAAAAGTGACCGGTGGTATAAAAACGTTTCATGGATTTGCGTTTTATTATCGCAAAACATTCGGTAAAACTTCATTTTTTTAACAAATATTAAATCGAATTAAAATAAAAGTGCGGTTTTTTAATCAAACTTTACGATTTCACCTCAAGAACAAACTTTTATTCATTAAAACTAAAAAGTTAACTCTGCAATTCAAATAACCAAACGCAAAGAACGAATGAAATACAAGTTTCGCTACCCGTCCCTAGAGGATGGGCAAAGTTTTTTGCTACTCTACAATAGGTGGCGTTAGTGGACTGCGTAAAGTATTCTGTGCTGTGAAGAATGACAAGTGTTAACTGTCAGTGTGTCAGTGCGTCAGAAAACTTTTAAATTTGTTTTAAAGTAGAAACACAAGTAAGTGAAAAATATTGTACTAAATTAAGGCACTCTCTCAAAAACAAACAACACAAAGTGTATATTAAATAAAAACAACCCAAGCTTCACTATAACAGTCGTATTATTCCTGTAACCTAATGGTAACATCATATAAAAAAAAAACATTTTCAGTGCCAAAGGCGAGAATAGTGTCCCATGCCCAGGTTGAGAAGTTACTAGGCCTCTTGGAGGCCTATGTGGAGATAGGGCGAGGACGCGTGATGGGGGCGCTTTGGCCGGTCAGCGCGTCGATGAGTTTTGGCGCAACACCGCCCGAACCCTCAACAGCTTGGGAGATGGGGCACAAAAGAGGCCCAAGCCTGGAAAACTGTAAGGCATGCTTTTTACTGACAATAACCAATCAACTTATCAACATACTAACGCAACAGTGACTAAGATAAACACATTTTTCAGTATTGGCATGAACTTAGTACCGGGCACAGAAGCGGGATACTGAAATCCGGCAACACGCACAGGGGACTGGAGGAGGACCAGCTAAGAAACCTCTCACAGTAACTGAGAGCCGAATTCTCCAGTTACTGGGGACGGTTTCTTATGCTGGGAATCCAGAGGTGCAAATTCCTCTAAATGTGAGTTAAATAATGTCTTTTATACCTACTTATTTCTACAGTCTCTGTGAAAAGGGGGAAATATATGTATTTTGTTATACAGCTATGTGTTGTTGCCATGTCCTAGCTAATAGTGCCTTGTAGTTATTAATGTGGATGTCATTTTTTGTTTTTACAGCTCCCGAACTCTGAACCTGCACCTGCTGCCCTACCCTTCGACCCATTACCATCCACGAGTTGTGGAATTTCTCAGAATGTATGTATGAAAACAATATACATAGTAACATTATGATTTATGTCAAATATATGTATTTTGTTATGTAGTTATGTGTTGTTGCCATGTCCTAGCTAGTAGTGCCTTGTAGTTATTAATGTGGATCTTATTTTTTGTTTTTACAGCTCCCGAATTCTGAACCTGCACCTGCGGTCCTGGCCAATGACACTTCACCAACCACCAGTCATTTAACTCCCCTAAATGTAAGTATCATAAACAAATACATTTAACAGTAATATTAATATCAAATATTTGTACTTGTGATATGCGATACTGAAGTTAAGTAACATACGGCTGCGTCATATGTATGTAGGCGTCAATGCATCAGACTAATAGGCTATATTTTACTGAACCGATTTTGATAACTGACATTGCAGCCTTACTAGCAGTGCCCTGCAGTTTAACATGTGAATCTTTATTAGTAATTTTTGTTTTAGCTTCAAAATGTTGGTCCTTCAACTCCTCTTTCTCAGTCCGCTACGTCTGAAGATTCGGTGCCAGTTGGACCGAGGAGGGGTCGAACTGCTGCTCAAGGCCGCAACACTCAACCTTGTGAGTACTAATAATACTAAATATACAAATTATGTTGAATGCATAACATGGTTTTCTCAGCAGGGTGACGATAAGCACCTTATAATGTTACGACTAGACTTAATTCCCAGCATGTCTCTAAGGCAAAAATCTAAGGCAGCTATGATCTATAATATTAAAGTAACATTAAAAGACGGTCGGATTCGCTTTGCTCACATTTGTAAAAAAAGGAGACTTACTCTGAGCTCAGCAGAGATCCCTGTAGATCTCAGCCTTTGGGGCAAGAACGGCGCGAGTTCATCAACAAGCTGTTGAAATAATGGTAACGACAGCCTGTAGTTGTTGATGAACTCGCCATTCGGCATGTCCCAGGGCATCGACGATCTCCGCAGCTCCCTCTTCCTCATCTGCGAGCGTCTCATGCGACGCTCGCGTTCAATCATACCCATCATATAAGCGTGAGCCATTTTATTCTAAAAAAACACAGATTAACAATAAATTGTGCTGAAAAAGAACTCTTGAATCTCACCAAATTTTATTTCCATTTTAACAATAAACACTCACCGTTAAAACACACTTTATTTACACAATATTTACTTCTTCTTCTTTGTTTTATGTGGCGAGCGAACGTAAGTTTGCCAGCAATATTTACGATTGTCATGAGACAAGAGTCACCGCAATCATTTGACATTAGCAATGAGCTCAAAAAAATACGCAATTCGAATTATCTGTCAAAATCATGTACATCATTCACTCATCGTTTAAAATTGACGACCCAATCGTTAACGATTTATGACCTCCTAACACAATTAGATTTCCCGTTTGACAGATCATACCGTACGTTTTGAACCGTCAAATTAATACGATTGCTTTACACAATCGCACCTCAGGTAGAAGTTGCGGAAATACAGTATTTCGAATTTTTTTCGCTTTTAGGGCAAGCTCTGAAAGAATACAATACAGTGTCTAGCCCACCACCCACGGTCAAAACTACATTACCACAGATAATGATAAAACCCTTTAATGGTAAGTTTACCGACTACATACCATTCATAAACTTGTACAATTCACTGATCCACAATAACAATAGCTTAGAGCCAGTTCAGAAACTTTATTATCTAAGATGCAATTTGCGTAATGAACCGTTCGACTTGATAAAAAATCTTCCTTTAACTAGCGAAAGCTATACTGAGGCAATCAATTTGCTAGCCTAACGCTATAACAATAAATATAAGATAATTAGTGACCATATTTCCAATATCATAGATATAAAACCAATAGGTAAACCCAGGGCAAGCAACTTGAGAGACTTTGTATCATCTATTAGACAGCAAATTGCTGCAATAAAGTGTCAGGAACCCAAAGTTGAGTATTGGGACACTATCTTTATGTGTATTTTCTCTCGCAAATTAGACACAAATACAAGCACAGAATATAAGCTGGAACGCAACACTGCAGAGGAACCCCCTCTGGTGGATTCCCTCAAATATATAGACAAGAGGGCATTAGCTATGGAGAACGCCGAGCAGGGTCACTCCAACTACCAAGGTAACAGTAAGGTAGCGGCCCACACACAAACACTTGAGTGATAGAAAGGTCATGGTAGATCTATCATTCTTGACGGATCGAGGTCAAATGGGGAGAGTCAAGAAGATCATTGAAGGCGTCATCAAGAAGTTCACAACAATCCCAGGCAGAGTGGATGTATCGGGAACCGTTGCGGATGGAATATTCGTCTTCAATGTAACTAATAATTACTTAACCCCCGAGTCTGACTCTTTCCAGGATTACAAAGGGCATACTGGTCATGAGAGTGAAGATCACCCTAGACTCCCGAGAGAAGTCGGGACAGGGATAGAGGAGTTGGTGCGAGGAATTTCTCTCCAATCAAAGTTCCCTGGGCTTCCCCCGTAGACGTTGAGATACGGGGAGTGCGGACTCTCTCGGGAAGGCGTTGGGAGACTACAAGAGTCTAATAGGGATATGAATAAATTGGACATTTTAAAACTCGCCCTAAAGCTGTCTGGGAAATTGAAGAAAATCTCTTACTTATATATTCTTCCATCAGAACTTTAACAACAACATATAGCGTTTTTAAATTTTGACCTGTATGGG
The DNA here is from genome assembly GCA_950371115.1 of Anania fuscalis. NCBI lineage: Eukaryota > Metazoa > Arthropoda > Insecta > Lepidoptera > Crambidae > Anania > Anania fuscalis. The sequence goes on from OX493344.1 coordinate 13,864,521, forward strand.
GATGAAAGGTTGTAGTTCGTATTGAATTCCAAACTGAGTCGCACTTTTACGCCAGTTTGTCTTTTGATAAATACAGCCAGACTGTTTTAAATCCAAAGTAAAAAGCTTATAATTAATGCGTGCTTCAGTGCAGAGCACAATGTTGTTTGTTATTACATTCATATTTCTAATTCACACCGGAGCTTATACTTTTTAGGTTATTGTAAATATAATTTGATTTGGCTTCTGTTTCATTTCACAATAGATAAGTAGTTAACAAATGTATCAAACGCCATTCTGACGTCGCCCATCTGACCATCGTCAGTATATTTGAAATTAAACAACACAATTAGAAATTACTTAAATAATTTAAACAGATTTAGGTTATTTGTAACAATGTTTTTAATGAACTAATTTCTTGTCACATTTAGTATTTTATCCTTATTAAAAACGTTTCCTTCTAACAATGTAATTTAGGTCATTATCATAGTTAACGCTAAACGCAACGTAGTTTTGGCGGTTTAAAAAGCCACATTCAAATGTATTATATATAGGCCTTGAACATTTATAAACGCCCTCTTACTTCTGATCCTCCACTAGACCATACGGGGTCACTCTGCCCAATTTTGCAGAGCAGTTGTTCTTCATAATCATATTTTATTGAAAAAATCCTGCCATACTTTGAGAACCCTAAAACCCCAAAAAGCAAAACCTGTTTTAAAACTAATAAAAATTTAAAACGTTCAAAAAAATTACATCTTCTAGAAAAAAATCATTAGAACATAATAAATTTAACTACTTAGTAAATATATAAAGTTTTTATTTCTACAGTTATCTGCAATTTTGTAAAGGTGTCTGTAAATTTTCATCTATATCTTAGCCAAAGAGTATTTTGGCCCATATATAATATTCATTTCGTTATTTCAGATGCCTCTGACTCAGCCGGAAAAGATCGAATCCTGAAAAATATTTTAAAAAAAGAAAAATAAGTTAAAGCTTACCAAAATAAAATAAAAATTTGACTGATGCACAAAAAGAAGAAAATAGATTAAAATTACGACCGAAAAAAAACAGCAATCAGCAGAGTCCACACATTTCAATCCACATTGAGTGAACAATGTTCCAATACGCAGCACCAGGATGATACGGAAGACCGTTCAAGTGAAAACAATCTGGAATTTCAAAACATTGTTTCTTCACAAGCTCTAGAGCAGCTTTCAGTTTGGTCATATTCAAAAACAGACAGACGGACAGAAAGTAAAAGCAATATGTATTAGAATAGGACCGCAATAAGAAATATTCAGAGAAATATTGAGAAAAAAATGCGATGTGAAAATAATCAACTTCGTGAAAAAGTTCAAAAACTGATGAGAACATAGTTCTCAACAAAGAGAAATGCGTAAATTAAAGAATGACCTAGCGGGATTTAGCGAAGAAACTTCAGGACAATGATGCTGAAACTGAAAACCCGGCCATCGGACAAGAATTAGAAAATACTCCTTATAAGAGATCAGAAAACTTTGCACTTAATTAATGTTGCAACCCCAGAAAAAGAACCTATTAAAAGAAAGATTTTGGCATACAATGTTCTTACCGACTCTATGAAAGCAAAATTTCAAGCCTGCCAAAACCAAGATGATGTTGTGGATAACCCTATAGTAAAAAATATAAATTGAAAACCTGCCTTACAAAAAGGGTAGGACTTAAAACTAGATTAAAAAGACACAGAGAATTAAAGACAAAAACACATGCTCTGACAGAGAGCATAAGGAGATTTTATGAGAGAAATGACGTGAGCCGTGCAAGTTCAGGAAAAAAAGAGTGCCGGACATACAAAAAACGCAAAATGCAAGCAAGATATCTTCCGACAAATTAAAAAACTTGCATAAAAATACATTTCTGAAGTAGGTTTAATAAGTTTTTGCACCTTTAAAAAATATCGACCATTTTACATAATTTCTCCAAATTTGAAAGATTTGGAAACGTGTGCTTGCTTGAAACATTGCAACATGCAGTTTGTTGCAAATGCTTTGAAATCAGTGGGCATTTTTGAGTCTTATGATAGTAATACGATTATGAACAATCTTTTCTGCGATCCCAATTTCAGACAATGTATGTGCGGCGAATGTGTTGTGTGTTGTAAAGATGTGTTTGTAAAGATAGTGCTGTTCGTGTAAAGGGAGAGGAAAATGTTGAAATAAAGTGGTTTTCGTGGAATGTCAAACAACACGAATATGATTCAAAGATTATTTAATGGCCGAGGCAAGGTAATACAATAGTGATATCATAGTAAATTTAGTCTTGCTTATCTCACCAGCGCAGCTAGTGTGTGACAGTAAGTTAGATACAAGCAGCTACCATTTTAGATTTGGTTTATTAATAATAGACAATTCAGCAAATACACATGCATGCATGGATCGAATTTTTTTTTTTTCAATAGCAAATAATCACGATAATAATATAAATCCTACAAAAATGTCAATACAAGTTTAATATGTTATCAATCAGAGCGTCAGTTTAAATAACTTGAACATGTCAACAAATGTCAATTTTCAATATTTATAATTGTCAAATTTTTAACAACACCAGGTATTAACTAATTATATTATTCAGGTACAGATACAACATACTCGCGCTAGAACTTATGTGTCAAATAACCCTTTCCTAACGGCATGTCCTTTTTATTCGATTCTTTAAAACTTTACTGTGTTATATTACTAAGGTAGGTAAAATAAAACACTTATTTTTTTTTTAGATTTTTATTATGCCTTGAAGTACTATTTTTAAGACCAAGACTTATTTGTACCGACAGGAACTTTATGTATCACAAGTTTAGGAACTTTGTTTAAAAAAATATGATATAAAAATATGATCAAAGAAACTGTTTTTTTTTAATCACACGTTTACTTCGTGATATTCAGCAAAACAGTTTTTTTGTCATTTAAACATAAAAATACGTTACAATGCGAACATTTGCTGTGAGGTTTCGATTGCACCTTCTTCTTGCTACAAACCTCACATCTTCCTCTATTCTGAGAAAATATAGGCCAATGTATACCTCTATTCCCTAGTCGTACATCTTTCAAAGTGGAATAGTTCGATTTGCGCCTTTTAGAAGGCCCAGAACTTGAAACATTATCTGAAGCTCTTTTTTTTTGACCAGCGCCTTTCATGGTCATCAACCCTTGAGTAACAGATCGTCTAAAGTCTTTCACTGAAGTTTTTTCAAATATAAGACCATGTACAATGAAGGCGTTTACAAATGCTATGTCTATGACACCCCAGAATAGTCTGTGCCACCATTTCGGTGATTTTCGGTCGACACAATATAGGGCTCTCAATCGATCCGCTGTATCCACACCCCCCATATAGGCATTATAATCTTTGACTACCATAGGGCATGTAATTGTGGACTTTGATCCATTCTTTTCTTTTCGTGACACTGTGGCCTCCTCATTCCCATGAAATTTGAGACTAAATGAACTACTTTGTTATCTTTCCATTTCCAATATCCAACGTCTAAATTTGAATATCGATAATCACTGTCTCCTCTTTTCAGCTTAGCATCTTCGAGCATATTTCCGGGAAGCCCTTTTCGACCACTTCTGATGGTTCCACAAGCAAAGGTATTTTCAGTTTTCAATCTTTCTAGAAAGGCAATAGAGGAAAAAAAGTTGTCAAAATAAACAATTTTGCCTTTTCCCCATTCTTGCTCAGTCAATTCTAACACCACCCTTTCCCCTAAGTTGCAGTCTACAAATTTTGAACTCATTTCTTCGTTCTTTCCCTGGTATATTTGAGATTTCTTTATAAAGCCTCTCTGGTCAGCCAAACACCATAACTTATATCCTCTTTTGATCGGTTTCATGGGTAGGTATTGTTTGAGAACAGATCTCCCCTTGACTTTTATCATTGACTCATCCACGCTCAATTCCCGAGTTCCATGATAGCACTCTTGAAATTTTTTGTTCAGCGCATCCACTATTCTACTGATTTTGTACAACTTGTCTTTGCAGTACGTAGGCATTGACACTATTGGTCTGATTTTGTACAACTTGTCTTTGCAGTACGTAGGCATTTGAGTATTATTATTACAATGTAGATGAGATAAAACGGTTGCAAATCTATCTCTTGGCATAGTTTTACATAAAAGTGGATTGTTTAGATCAGGTGCCGATGAGTAATGATCTGTCCATGCTGGTCGACTGTTGTATCCCATGTAGAAATTTATTCCTATAAATGTTAACAGCTCTTCCTTTTTCAAATTCAATACCTTGTCTTTCTGTGTAGCGTACAGGTTGCTTTGGTACACAATATTATCCAATATTTCGTCAATAAATACTAGAAATATATTAGTCGGTGTGGTACAGTGACTGAAAAATTCCTGCACTGCTTCGGTATCTGCTGAGTACTTCGGTAAATTTGTCTCTAAGTTTTGCTTTTTCCACTTTCGATTAGGTTCTACAGCTTTCTTTCGAGTAACTTTCGGCAAGGATGTACTTGTTGACGGAAGAACAATATCGGGTCTGGAACTACGGTCTGGCGATGTAGAAACTATATCCATAGAAGATTCTTGTGGTAATTCATTTCATTTGTAGGTGTTTGGACTTCGCTTAGGGCCCTTTCAATAGCCTCTTCAAAAATGTCATCGAATCCTCTCTGTGTTGGAAATGTAACATCCTTTTCGTTTTGTTCGTCTGAAAAGTCTACGTCAGACCCTTCATCACAATCTGGAAAATCTTCCAACAAAAGAGCTTCTATAAGCGATGTCTTTTTTGAAATATCCATTTTTGTGCACTTATAACAATTAAAATAGCAATTAAAAAGTTAACCAGCGGAAAATAAGAAGGAATAACTATTGTTTATAATCTTTACCTACAGAAAAAAACCCTATAATTTTTGATACCAAAAGTCACTGACGGTACTTTTTAGTCCTCGTCGGTTTTTGCATATTTTACAGATAAAATAATGCCATACTATACCATAAAAACATCTTTTCAACAACACTAGCTAACTTGACATACAAGGAAATGAATACAGTGCTTGTTGAAATAGAAGGAATTTTAACCTCTAACGTCCTCAAACCCTTCTTTCTTCTGAGCCTACCGATTTCGAACCTCTGACCCCATCTCATTTTCTTATCGGACGAACTCTCACGATGTTGCTTCATTCCCAGGTTGATACAGAAGAACCAGCCAGGATTCGTACATTGCCTCGTTATCAACGAGCACAGACGCTTATTAGAAATTTCTGGAATCGTTACTATATGGAATACATTTCAGATTTGCTGAAACGTACGAAATGGGAAAGAAACCGAGGTGAAATGTTGCACAAAGGAGACCTGGTGGTAGTGAAGGACGACCGCCTCCCACCTAACCGCTGGCTGCTCGGACCAGTCACCCATTCTGCATCCTGGTCGCGACGGCATCGTTCGGGTTGTCGACGTGTCTACGTATGCCGGAGTCCTACGAAGAGCGTACAATAGGCTTTGTCCATTACCAATACAAGACAACTCGGAACACCAAGGTGTTCCAACCTGGGGGAGCCTGTTGACGCAAAAGGCACGATGACCGACGAAATTGCCAGCCGCGGTAACCTCACACCGAGCTGCGAGCGGGCACTCGCCTCTCGAACCCCGCGCCGTACACACGCGACACGACCGTCACTGTTACCCTATTTTTTTTTTGTTAAAATTGGTATTTAAATACTTAATTAATCGTAATAAACCGCGTGTTCAAATTAATCGTAATAAACCGCGTGTTCAAATTAATCGTAATAAATCAGTTGCGTGCGCGCTTCCGTAGTTGTCACACGCGTCGCTATCCGAGTTAAATCCCTGCAGTGTCTGACCTGCAATAGTGATGGGACGGCATCAACATATCGATAATTCATAGAACTTTAGATACTATGGAGAAGTACATCTACAGATCTAACTCCATTCCATCGCTTAATGTTTCACGCTCTAAAAGACCTGGAGATTCAGAATTTGAATGGAAAACTCCCAAGCGTGTAGCACCGAGTGCTCAACTTAAACCTAACCAACCAATAAAAACATCTAATAGATATGGCGGTCTACCCAATGACCAAACCTCAGTGAATCCACAGCTGCAAGAGGCGACTACTGCAAGAAAAAACACAAGTAAGATTCCACCTATTAACGTAAATCTAAATACGGACTGGACACACAAATACATTAAAACATTAGTTTCCCGATACACTAACGAGTTTCACTTTAAATATCTTGGGAAAAACAAAATAGCAGTTTATTGTTATTCCAATGACGGTCACATAGCACTGCAAGAAGGCTTGAGATCCGAAAATGTATTATTTTACACGTTCTCCAGAAAAGACGAACGTACTTACAAATACCTAATATTTGGTCTCCCGGTCTACGCAGAAGATCAATTAAGTAATGAACTATCATCCCTCGGATTCAAAAATGCAACAATACGCAAACTCCAAAACTCCGGGGACACGTCATCATGCCCACCTTTCCTTGTTCAACTTCCGCCTGGAACGGATGTAGCAGCATTTCAGAAAATTCGGTTTTTCAGCAGCTGTGCAATCCAAGTACGGAAATTTAAGGCCAGAACTTATCTTGGCACTCAATGTTACCGCTGCCAATCGTTTGGACATTCGTCAAAACATTGCAATCTATCACCTCGTTGTGTAAAATGTACAGAAATGCACGCTACCAGTGAATGTTGCAACTGCAACGAGCCCCATCCGGCTAACTACAGACTCTGCAAAGAACGCCAGAAATATCTCAAAGCCATAGAAGCCAAAAAAGAGGAGTTAAAATTGATCCAGTCAGTTAAGCATATACCACGTGGACCTACCCTAGATGGCCGAACATGGGCTACTGTTGCCGCTAATAAGGAGCATCAACCTCAAACCTGTAGAACAGAGCAAACCCCAACTGTAAACCTCGGACCCATTGGACACCAAGACAACACTACTGCTGAAATGCTAAAAATACTATCCACAATCAAGTCCATAAAACATGAATTCCTGTCCTGTCATTCCATGCTTGATAAGGTAATACTAATTCTGACGCACCTTGGTCATCACTTTTAGTGAGGCAACAAAACTTCGCATCTTATTCTGGAATGCCGACGGCATCCGCACTAAGATCAATGAGTTGATTGATGTGTTACAAGTTTATTCCATTGACGTTGTCGCATTGTGTGAGACCAAAATAAGTACCAAATGTCCCTTAGCCATTCAAGGCTATACTTGTCTGCGACAAGACAAGAGACTTGATGGAATCGGTCAGGGAGTTGCATTATTTATTAAATCAGATATTCCTTATAGTCTCCTAAACATTCCCCAAACTCAGCTGATTGAATGTGTAGGTATTAGTCTCACACTGTCGAACAAACAAATTGCCCTAGTGTCAGCATATCAATCCCCAAACCAACCCCTACTTCAAAGTGATCTCGACTTATTACTTAGCCTAAAGTCATCCGTGCTGGTGATGGGTGACTTAAATACAAAACATCCTTACTGGAATACTACCTCCAACACGATAAATGACCGTGGGCTAACTCTTTATGATTATATGATTAACAATGACTATGACGTCATTACGCCCCCAACTTCCACTTTGGTCCATTACTGCGGAGATCCAAGAATTGGTAAAGGACAATGTTACCAGGAGCGGGTCAGCGGCTAAGAAAAAGACTCAATACATATTTTACAACAATTTAATGTTTTTGAAGGACACAGTATCAGTCAATGATACTGACTCAATCATGGAAAGGCAAGAAAATGAGAGAAATGGAACAGGTGTGGTCACTAACCCAGTCGTAGCACCACCGCCAAAACGAAACAAAAAGAAAAAAGAAGATGATAATATAGGAGTTGAATTGATTAAAGTCCTTAACAAGAATGTAGAGTTTAAAAAGGCCGAAGAAGACGATGATAGACTCTTCTTCTTATCGTTAGTAACTGAAATAAAAAAAGTGCCTGAACATTTACGCCTCCGTACAAAAGCTCAAATAATACAGGTGATTACTGAAGCCCAAACGTCTGGTTACAACTACTGTAACTCTACTTGGGATTACGTACGGTCATTCAATTACAACCAAGGGCCATCTCAAGGATATCAGACACCATCATTTGCTAGAAATAATAACCCACCACCACCGCCGCCGCCGCCTTCAGATCCATATACACACCGTGAAACATGGAATCAAGGAGAATCTGTAGCCTCTCCTAAATCAACATATTCACAGAATACACAGATATCTCAAGAATCTGATTATCTAGATCTTTTTAATGACAATAATTCTCAGTAATAAGTTTACTAGTTTTTTAATTACATTATGAACCCACATTGCGATTAAAATATAAAAGCTACAAAAACTTTTTATTTAACATATGTATGGTACTTACCTTAATGTTATTACTAATTTCTCTTCGGGTTGGATACAATCACGAAATTTAGTATCTTGTCCTTTGATGGTATCAATTAATAGTTTAAGTAATTCTTCAAATGACGAAACACTCATTCTAACATAGCCGAATTTTTTTCTGGGTGCTTCTTCTAACTAACTAACTGCCCTAATTCGTTGCGTGTTTCTAGCAAAGGATGAATCCAGTACCTTTTATTTTTCTTTTTCTTTCGTTGTTTTCGGGAGTAAAAATAAATAACACAAGCTATCTCGACGGCATTCATTTTGTTTATGATCGACGCGCCTTTGAGCAGTTCAACCGCTTAGCGCGGTTTCATCGCGGCTGATCGCTATGGCGGCCAATCGCGAAGAAACCGCGTTAAGCGGTCGAACCGCTCAAACGAACCGCCGAGGCGGTTAAACGCTAGTGCGTTAGAGCCCTTATTGTGGTATTTCCTTGCGTCATCGCCTGTTTGTCTCCGATCTAACACGAGATGTTAGGCAGTAGACACCTGCCCCGAGTCAATATGTGATATTGATCAGTGGCCTCTTTTATGTGTTAATACGAGATATTAACCGTACCTTTTCATACCTACCCATATTATTGTACTAGATTTCTTATCAAATTTTTATCCAAACGCTTCCCTGTCTTTAGAAGTCCTAACAAAGAAACTAGTGGTTCTGCTGGCATTAGCCACGGGACACAGAGCTCAAACATTATCTCTTATTCGAATTAAAAATATACAAAAATTCAATGACAGGATTATGATTAATATTACAGATTTAATTAAAACCTCTTCTGCTGGTAGACCTCGGCCTATTTTAGATTTACCTTTTTATACAGAAAGGCTAAGTATTTGTCCCGCTGAAACACTAATCACATACATGAATATCTCGTCAAACCACAGATCTACTAATGAAGAAAAGTTGATTCTTACATATAAAAGGCCTTATCACGCAGCATCGTCTCAAACCCTTGGACGCTGGATTAAACAAACGATTGAGGAAAGCGGTGTCGACACTAATATTTTCCGTGCTCATAGCACGCGCCACGCGGCGACATCGGCCGCGTACCGTGCCGGGATCAGTGTCGACGCCATTCGGAAAGCTGCGGGTTGGTCACAGCAATCCGCAGTATTTGCGAATTTTTATAATAGGCCGGTAGATAAAGTTACTGATTCGAATTTTATGAGAGGAGTATTCAATCGATAAATGTAATACGATGTAATTAAACAATTCTGTTGATTGTTGAAGATAGACATTTATTTTTTTGTTGGAAGTAATCTCTTCGACGAAGCCAGAATAATTAGGATCGAACTTCACTTACAGATTAGTTCGTTTGATCAGGTAAAAATCGTCTAAGTTAGTAAAATTGCTTACAAATTTAAAATTACTTATTCAAATTTAATTTAATTTTTATAGGACCAAATGGCAAGTATTCCGCATCGGTCAAAAAGAATCACGTAAATCAATTCAGAAATGTCGCCGTAATCGGTCTACATTACATAAAAAATATATACGCGTCGACTTGACAACGCTACCTAGAACAGATTAATGACTGGCTTACTAAGTGGAAAATAAATGTTAATGCTCTTAAATCTGTCCACCTAACATTTCCCCTAGGAAGTGGAAATTGCTTACCAGTCTCACTCCGGAATAACCAGCTTCCCCAAAGCGACTACGCTAAGTATCTGGGAATGTACTTAGACCGACGGCTCACACGGAGGAAACATATTCAAACCAAGAGGGATGAAATAAACGACAGATACAGAGGACTGGTACTAGATGCTTGGACGAAACACCAAACTGTCTCTTGACAACAAGCTCCTTATCTACAAATCCATATTAAAACCTACAAGGACTTACTGAGTTCAACTGGGGGGCTCAGCATGTAACTCTAACATAAGCATAATGCAAGGTGACAGAACTACATCCTCAAACAGATATCCAATGCACCCTGGTTTCTAAGGATTTCAGAATTGCATGAGGTTCTGAAAATAAATACAGTAAAGGAGGAAATCGAAGGCAATAGCCGGAAATATAAAGCAATACTTGCAAACCACCCTAATAAACTCGCTGTGCAACTGACCATTCCGGAAGCAATGCATCGACTTAAAAGGAGGCATATCATGGAGACAGAGAGCCTCAATTAAGTAGAGAATATTCCTAATGAGGAATATACCCTTATCGCCAATCATCCAGCAACACATCTGCTCATAGTCGTTAGACTGATTGCATGATAAAAAAGGAAAAAAAAAACGCGTCGACTTGAGAACCTCCTCTACGGCGTAATTCTAAATGGGAGTGCTACGACGATATGGCCCGTAATACTGTTTTAGTTGCTGATTTATAGACGATGCAGCGCTGGAGAGCATAAATTTAAATCTCTTTCTCTCTCAAATATATCTCAAATATTGTTTTGTTCGGTGCGTACCCGTCCGGGTACGGGGCGTCCGCCCAGTAACGAAAAAATTAAATAAAAAAATCCTTTCTTAAATTGTTTTCTTATTAAACGCAAGACCTTATCCTATGGTTACGACACCAAAATAACCACCATTCTGGTTGGAGTGTAGGAAAGGGTGCGCAGAACTTTAAACATTTTCGTCGAAAATTTGACCCTATAAAACACCTTATTTTTATCATAACATTAGATGGAGGTACATAGAGGACCAACATTAGTTACAGTGACTTTGCTGTAAAGTCATTTTTGCCGGAGTTGGAAGGTGAGAACTGTAAGCTGAAGCTTATTTTAATGGCGTCTGGGACTTAAATTCGTTGAAAAAATTTATCATTCATAGCACCCTATTTTTATTATACCTTTGGTTCATTGAAGGAGTCCATAGAAGACCAACATTTGTTTGGTGCGAATGAACACATTTTACCTCTCAATGGCTGTCACTGACTCCAAAAAGAACTGATTAGGTATGTTTTAGTCAATATTATTTTTCGCTTTTTAGAGTGATTTTGAAGTCGGTTTTTGGTTTTTTATTAAACTTATTTTATATGAGTACATATTCTTTGTGGCTCTGCGAAAGAGTATGCTCCGCAGCAGAGTCACAATCAATGAATATTTTATAATTACATAAGGCACGTACATCGATACCGTCACACGTACGTTATGTTCGTTTGTCGTACATTATTTTAAGATAAGTACCTATAACTGATCGGTTTCTAACGTGGTGGCACTGCGGTAGAGCACGACACGGAAAAACTGCAAAAAATTGTTGATACCTTATCAGACTTATCCGACATTGACACATACTCTGATGATGAGGTAAAGAGCTCCTCATCTTTTTATTTTAAAAATAACTCTGACACGCATGACGTTATTGAGAAGCGATAAGAGCAGAAGATGAATCCATTAATGTAAATGAACCAACCGAATCAAGTTCACTCCTGCACATATTGTCCGAAAAAAGTGAATCGGTGTTTTAAGTTACATCTCCTGTACCAAGTACATCATCTCAAATAGATGTACCTGCCTCAGAATTATCAACATCACCTATAAGATCAGAACCAACGTCTTCTGTGCACACTAAAATGTCAACACCTGTCTCTGAATCAACATCATCTTCTGTAAAAATATTATCATGTGTACGTCTGCCATATCGATTCTTAGCGTGTCCATCCGATTTACAATTGTCTGCACATATACTCTCTGGCGATTCCATTCTTCGGGCGTAAGGTTCTCCCCGCGCTCCCTCCGCTCCCTCCTCATGGTGTACATCCGGGCCGGGAGTTCGCCCTCCAGATCCCATGGGAGGAGCCCAGCTAACGCCAGCGCGGCATCAAGAGACACCGTTCTATAAGCCCAGATCGCCCTGAGGGCAACTATTCGCTGGGACTGGCGCAGCAACATTCGACATTCCCGGGAAAGCGGGCCGTCGGCAAACACAGGTGCACCGTACAGTGCCATGATTTAACCCCAGCGTACAGCTTGCGTACGCTGACGCTGGGGCCTCCAACATTCGGCAGAAGGCGGGCTAGGGCAGATGCGGCCTTGATAGTTTGCCCTTGAAAAAGGCCGGAGAACAAAGTCAAACCCGATGTTCCACAGGGTATGTAAGAACCGATCCCTGTGGAACACCGCATAACATCGCCCTCCGCTCCAGCATCTCCCCGCCAGTCGTGTACACTATCTCCCGTTCAGAGAGGTAGTCCTCCATTAGCCTTCCCAGGTACAGAGACACTCCATGCTACCGGAGTGTCTCAACGATGGTGGTGAAGGGAAGGTTATTAAAGGCATTGGCGATGTCTATGGACACCGCCAGGACCCTGTCCCCCTCTTCGATGGCAGCCTCAGTCAGGCTTTTCAGCTCCAGTATGGCATCTATCGTAGAACGCCTGGCCCGGAACCCATACTGTGCGTCCGATAGGTTTGGACCAGTGGAGTTCATGTGGTCGATGAGGCGGGAAGCCACCACCTTCTCCAACAGTTTCCCGACCTCATTGAGCAAAACTATAGGCCGATATGCCGACGGCGTCTCTGGAGGCTTGCCCTCTTTTGGGATAAGGCAGAGGCGCCCCGTCTTCCACGCCTTCGGGAACCTCCCCGACCGTGAGGCACATGTATTCGAGGGCGATGCTTATAAGCTTGCCCGGGACGCCGTCGGGGCCAGGGGCTGTTCTCTTCCCCTTAATGCGCTCGATCACCATGCCCATCTCTTCGTCGGAGATTGGGGGGGACGGTAAGTCAACTGGTCTTCGGGGGGTGCGCATTATTTGGGGGATATGAGGGCCTCCATCTGGGAAGAGGCCGTCGAGGACCTGCTCGCGGAGGTGGGGTTCCAGACACTCGGTAATTGGGGCCGTCATCGTCCGGAATTTCTTCCGGGCGGACTTGTAAGGACGCCCCCATGGGTCCTGATCCAGCTCCGCATGCATCTCCTCGCGGGCCTCCTCTTTCACTCTAGTGATGGCCAGCACGTACTCCTTTTTCCGCGACTTGTAGGTGTCTCTCAGTGCGGTCTCTTCCTCGGCGGAGTGAACTCGACGCCAGCAATGCAGATACGCCCTGCGGGCAGCGTTTGTGGTGTTGCGGAGTGCGGTGAGCTCATCGCTCCACCAATAAACTTGGGACCTAAAGGGGTCAGGCCGGGCTTTAGGCATGGCAGCGTCGCACACCGCCGTAAGTGCAACACGCAGCCTAGTAGCGGCCTCGTCCACATCCCTCGGGGAATCTGAGGCGTACGCCCAGTCCTGCACCAGGGCAGCTTCGCTGGCCATCTCTTTGTCCAGTTTAGTAAAGGACCATCGCGGAAACAATTGGTGGGTGCGGCGGATGCGTTCTGTTTGGGAGGCGGAACCGAACCGAATGTAAGTATCGTTTCCTCCCCCTCCAGTCTCCCACACTGCGTGCGAGAGCAGGGGTGGCGAACGTTAGGTCCACCACAGACTCCCCCTGCTCTCGAACGCACGTGGGCGCATTTCCCCGGTTCAAAAGATCCAGTCCGACCTCCGCAGCCCACTCCTCGAGGAGAGGGCCTCGGGGGTTAGGGTTAGGACACCCCCAGGTCGCTGACTTGGCGTTTAGATCGCCCATCAGAATGACCTGGAGGGGTGCCAACCTTTGTACTACTGGACTAAGGTCTAAGGTCCTCAAGATAGGTCTCGAATTGGTGGAGGGGCCGGTTGGGGGAAAAGTACACCCCGACGACAGCCAGACCCCTCCATTTGACAACAACTTATCCCTCTCCAGAGGGGATACGTGCGTAATGGGAAGCTTCCTGGACCAGTGTTTGACACGACTGCGATTGTTTCGTCGAGCGAGGCAGCCCAGTTGTGTGTCTCCGGAGGCACATAATATGGCTCTGCGGCCACCGCCAGATCTATTCGCCATGCTACCAGATTGGCCAGGAACAGATCCTGGGCCCTGGCGGCGTGGTTTAGGTTACTCTGGAGGAGGTGGAGAGGGGGCGTATTACTCATTTGGAGTTTTCCTCGCCTCACTCGTCTCCATCTCAACGGGCTGCGGAGAGCTGGTTATATCCGTGGGGGGGGGGGGGGGGGGGGGTGGCCTGCGCGATCACCTGACCTAACTCCCCTTGACTTTTTTTGTGGGGTTTCGTCAAAGACAGGATTTTTGACCGTCTTTGTGAAAATAGTGCTCAAATGCGTCAAAAAATTATCAACGTATTTGATAAATTAAAACAACAATCAGTGCGTGAAGGGATTTTGGAGCGAGTGCATCAAAACACGCTATACCGAGCGCGTGTTTGTTTGGAAATGGGAGGTCGACAGCTCGAACCACAACTAATTCGTATGGAGAGGCCTGATCTGGACGACACTGATTGAGAGGTAAGTAGCTAAACAATTTACAAACATAAGAGGTACCAAATTTAATTGAAACATGTACATGTGATATTCGTTTTGTTGTGTTTTTAAGTAAATACTCATTTGGCGCGCGCGCCGTGACCGGGCGCAGTTCTCTCGCGCCACCCGCTCGCCCGCCGACCGCTTACACACACAGGCATAGTCTGTGGCGTGCGCGCTATACATTGCGGGTTAGAAATAAGTTATTTTTTTGATACCCAAGAATAAAAGTCATTTCCCAGTAATTTTTTTTTGCATTCTACTTTGTTTTATGCATAGAATTTGTGGTTTTAGGCTTCGTTAAGCCTTTTTTTTCACCCTGTATGTGTTTAATTACTTACATTAAAGTGATTCCTAGTGTTTCTACTGATTCCACTAGATTTCTAATGTTAGTAGACTGCTTCTTCAAATGTGGTTCTAGGGATTATAACAAACACTCGTAACTAGCTATACTCATTATAAAGAAATTTAAAAAAAAAATGTCAACATATTCTTTAAGAAAATCTTTCTATTACTATTCCTTAATGCGATTAAGGAACATATTCAGAATATTCTGGTACTTTTACGTTTGTTTCGGCGGTGGCGTAATAATAGCAGCAATATAACACGTTTATTCAACTCCATTGTCGTTCAAAGACTGAGACATCCTACACCAACGCTGCGAGGTTGGAGATGCTGCATTGCCGCAGCGACGACGCGACACGACGTGTTGCATTCACTGCGTTGAAATCATTGCGTTGAGACGACGCAGCGGAACTGCAACTTTATTCTATTTAGGTATGTAGGTATACTACTCTGTCAAGAAAGTACCGGGAAAAGATTAATAATACACAAAATGTTAGCTATTCATCCAAATTTATTTTATCACCTTCAAAGTATGCTCCTTCAGAAGCGATACACTTACACCAACGAATAATCCAATCATCAAAACATTTTTAAACGCTTTTTCCGGAATCGAGTTCTGTTCTCGCCGCGAATTCTCCTTTATGTCTTCTTCCGAATGAAACCGGGTGCCACGAAGCGTTAATTTGAGTTTAGGAAAAAGAAAGAAGTCGTCTGGAGCCATATCTGGTGAATAAGGTGGCTGCTCGATGGTATTTGATGAGTTTTTGGTCAAAAATTCGTTCACAATGATGGCCTTGTGGGAAGCGCATTATCGTGATGCAAAATCCTATAATTTTCATTCCACAAATTTGGCCTTTTTCGTCTAATTTGCTCTCCTAAACGCTGCATAACGCTTAAATAATACTCATTTTTTATCGTTTGATCCTTCTGGCAAGAATTCTGAGTGCACAACGCCGCGACAGTCAAAGAAAACAGTCAACATGACTTTGACTTTCGATCGAGTTTGGCGCGGTTTCTTCAGTTTCGGTTCAGTTGGAAGGCGCCACTCAGAAGCTTGTTGACTAGTTTGCATGTCAAACTCGTAAACGCACGTCTCGTCACCAGTAACAATGCGTTTCATGAATGTTGGGTCGGAATTGACTCGTTCTAGCATGTCCTCAGCGACTCTTTTGCGATTGAGTTTTTGGAGAAAATTCAGGTCTTTTAGGACTAGCCGAGCGGCAACATGTTTCATACCCAATTGATTATTTAAAATGGTACGAATCGACTCGTGTGACAGAAAGTTCGACGGCTAGCTCTCTCAAACTTGAATGAGGATTTTCAGTCACTATTTCCTTCACTTTTGCGATGTTATCTTCAGTAGCAGACGTTGATGGCCTACCAGAGCGAGGCAAATCTTCCATCACATCTCGACCGCTTTTGAACGCTTTGTACCACTCATAAACACGTGTTTTTGATAAAGTCGATTCACCGTAAGCCTTCTGTAACATTTTCAGAGACTCCAAACACGAAATCCCATTGGCGATGCAAAATTTAAGACAAACTCTTTGTTCGATGTTTTTGTCCATTATGAAATTCGCAATACACACTAGATATGGTATAACTAAAAACAATACTGTATTTAATCTAATTATCAGATGTAACTCAAACTCCGCGCTAGGCTCGTCGAAAAAATATCGATACATCGATATAGCGATATTATTTTTTCAATGTATCGATATTTTTGAGCGATATTTAATGTCTCGATGTATCGAGGTATCGATATAAAATTACAAGTATTGAAAAGGTATAAAAATCGATATTTTTTATAATTAAAAAATCCTAAAAAAGAATACTTTTTTTATACTAACATTTTTTAACAAATTACATTTTTTTTGTCTTTGGTCGACTCGATTTACTGCGTTTTAATTTGGTACTTAAGTTGGCTTTTAAGTTGGCAACTCTGTCTGTCAAACTCAATGACATTTCAGTGTCAGTGTCTGTGCGTGCTTCAACTATCCGTCTGTTATCCGTATTATAACCTCAACGCGAGCGTATTTCTGCCTGCATTTGAGTTGATTATAGTTCTCAAACAATCTAACTAATTAATTCACGTATGCGAACAAAATAATTCGAGCATTCCAGTCATGTCTAGTGTTGTATGGAACCTTTTCAAAAAAATAGACAGACAAAACGTTTCATGTAATGTGTGTGGGAAAATATATAAAACCAGTGGCAATACGACGAATTTATCTACACATCTTAAAAATAAGCATCACCATGCGTTTTTGCAACTTAAAAATAAAAACTCAAGGTCAAGTAAAGTGAATATTACACCAAGAACAAGAACTAGTTCACCTGTTTCGTCTACTAATTCAACTATTACCAATACTAATAAACCTGCTGAGATAGAAAATAACTTCATGGAATTGTCTGAAATTGCGATTTACGATGATACTGGTGTAAGTATTTTATTTGTGCAAGATCAAACGTAGCTTTAGAATCTAAATATCAATTGTTCATAACCAATAACCAGTCAACTAATGATATGTAATTACTAAAAGTATCGATATGGATAAATTTAAATTTTGGTGTTTTCACTTAGCCTTAATACTATTTATGACGACAAGTGTAATGAAATATATACAAAATATTCAACAATTTTTTTCAGACTGAATCCTCCAAAGATGGTCAGAGTAAAGACTTGTGGAAACAGACTACACTCATAGATATGTTTGAAAGAAGTTCAAGCTATGAAGGTATTTTTTTTTTTTGATATTAGATTACTGTATTGTTTACATTTTAGTTCTATGAGGATGTTCTAATTTTATTATTTTTCTCAATTTAGCAGGGGGTCATAAAACTAGCCAAATAAATCAAGCTTTGATCTACATGATTTGCAAAGACAACATGCCTCTATCTTGTGTAGAAAAATCAGGATTGAAAAGATTTATGAGCGTCATTTGTCCACGCTATAAAATTCCATCACGAACTACTGTAAGCGAACTATAATATTAAATTATTATCTTATCCTTTTTATTTTTAAATGTTATTTTATTATTCATTTCTCATTCCAGATAACTGGCCTCATGGAACAACGATACGCCACTACCAAAGCCATTTTATAACAAAAATTAAGTGAGATAAATAATATTGCTTTAACAAGTAATATATTAACTCTTACTAACTCGACACGAAGTTTCATCGTAGTGACAGCACATTTTCTTAACACAGCTAATAACTGCACTCCTGAGCATGAGATGGTGACATTGACAGCACGAAGAATGTATCAGGTAAGTAAAGTATAAAATAAATGCATCAAATTATAAGAAATAAAATAAATAGTTAATTATAATAAATTTAATAAAGTGGACTAATATTGGTCTTCTTTCCTGCAGGCGCACACAGCTGATTATATAAAAGAATGCTTTGAAAATATTACCGACGAGTTTACAATAGAAAAGGATTGCATCTTATCAATTGCCACTGATGGTGGTGCTAACATGGTTGCTGCAGTGAAGAAATTTTTGGAAGATGGAAAAAGAATTCCTTGCATGGCGCATTTGCTGAATTTAATAGTGGATGGCGCAACAAGAGATAATGCACCAGTTCTTCAAATTGCCAATCGTGTCAAAGCCATTGTTACATATTTTAAACAATCTGTGAACGCAATGGACGATTTGCGAGCAGAACAAGAGGGACAAAAGAAAGAGGGAGAAGTGTTAACACTTATACAATCAGTAAGCACAAGGTGGAATTCTTGTCTTGATATGTTGGAAAGATTCAATACATTATCAGCTATTGTGGCTAAGATTTTAGCAACTAGGCGGAATGCACCTGATATGATAACTTCTTCAGAGTTAAGTGTCATACGAGATCTAATAATATTGCTTACCCCATTTAAGCAAGCTACTGAAGAAATTAGCGGCGATCAGTACGTGACTTCTAGTTTGGCGATTCCCATTGCAAACTTACTTCAGAAAGGACTTGAAGAAGTAAAACCTTTCACCGAATTTGGTGTTGCTGTTCAGAAGAGTTTGCTAAACTTAGTTATTGCCAAACTAGAACCACTAGAGCGACATTTACATCTCGCTATAGCAACAATTTTAGACCCTCGCTTTAAGCGTATTCATTTTAATTCAGCACTAGCTGTTTCCACTGCAATAACCGAATTGTCAAAAGAAATACGTTTAGAACATAGACGTAGAGGACAACTTTCGCCTGAACTCAGACCCACAACCACTACCATAATTCCAAATTCAGAAAATTCTTCGCCGTCGTTGTGGTCCGGACATGAAAAAATTATGATAGATATTGCTGCAGCAACCTCCAGTTTACTTTCAACCAGTGATGGTATGCCTAGCGAACTAAAGCAATATCTAGATCAGCCTATAATACCCAGAAAAGAGAATCCTACAAAATTCTGGTTTGATTGTCGTCATTTTACTCCAGTCCTTTCCGACATAGCTCTAAAGTATTTGATATCGCCTGCGTCCTCGGTTTCCTCAGAGAGAGTGGCATCTGCTGTAAATCTCGCAGTACCCAATAACAGAAGTCGGCTTACAGCCGAGCATGTAAATCAAAGAGTTTTTCTTATGTCTGTATCAGATAAATATTGGTTTGATTAATAAATAATTAATATTTTTTATTGTTGTCCTTGATTTAAAAAAAATAAAAATGATGTCTATTGATTAGTATTTATCTAGTAATCTAAGATGATTGAAGTAGATTAGGCCAAATATTTTTTTTTTCCTATCACACCGATATATCTATATATGGATATTTTTAAATAAAAATATCAATATCGATATTGATATATTCAAAAATTATCGATACAATATATATCGATACTTTATTGCATTTCCGACATCCCTACTCCGCGCCAAAATGGAAAACAGTTGTGCCAATCTAAAAACAACAAAAAATATATAATTTTGAATTTGGAACCATAAACAAAACATCAATTCCCGAAACTTTTTTGACAGAATGTATGCCACATTGCCTCGCACTCGCACGGATTAGGCTTTGCAGTACCGCTCGCGCAGCCGTCTCTCCCCCCTCACTTGCCTCATTCAAAATTTGTCGACTTTGAAAGCCCCTCCTTTAAAAAAAATGTACTAGGATATGCCCGGCTAATCCTGATTAAATGCGCTAACTTTTAATGGCATTTGCAAAGGTATTCTAGCTTTTCAAGGACGGCATGACATTCCAGAATCCCATTTTTTTAGTACCGTGAGGCCCACGGGCATTCCAGAATGCCATTTCTCCCGCAGTCTTGACTCTGATTGTTAAAGTAATAAGTTTCTTGTTGGCCTGAGACTTTTTTTGAATGATAAATTCTCCCTTCATTCATACCAAAAAAAAATAGACTTAAAAAGAAAGAAAAAAAGAAATGCCTTGGTGAAATTTGACTTTATCTGTGATGAAGTATAGCGGATACGTGCTCATCATTTCTGCATGAAAAAACTGTGGTTTAGTGTGATAAAAGTGAAAAAAGATAAGTTTTTTGCCATTATATCTATTGTTTTCAATTTTCAAGCTATAATAAGTGTTGAAAATCGTATTTCAGTGTAATTTTGCGTGTAAATTGAAATTATTTTGATGTAGGCGCGCGAGCATAGCCATTGTTTTTGTGGTTATGGTGCATTGAAACAATAAAACTATTGAAATTGCACATTATCACATATTATATATATCTCATACGTATTCATTTAAACATACATTTTACCATTTTGATAAGTGGCTATTCAATATTTATTACCGATTTACCCTCAGCTTAACTAAGAGCAATAGATGAAATCTTGATGACGTCACACCGTACTACCTAAAACATCATTCTGACTCCTAAGGACTCCTATCCATGCTACCCAATGTTGTATACGTATGTTATATGATCTATGAACGCACAGAGTCACAAACGCAAGTCATAGTGACAGTCTCCTAATAAATGGTTAACTATGCTCCTTATAAATGTTAAATAGTTATTAGTGCAAAATTCAAATCTATCGCGGAGTTTTTTAGAAGAAGTTCCTCAGCGCAAAATAAATTAGAGTCTACGTCAAGACAAATGGGTTTACCCGTTTAAAAACTAAAACAAGAATGTCCAACACGGTGGAATTCTTGCTACGACATGTTGGACAGAATGTTAAGGATAAAAGATGCTATAATCAGTACCTTGGCGCTAGTGCGGAACGACTTAAACCCCAGCACAGAAGACTGGAAAACAGCTGAAAAGATGGTGCCCATTCTCCAGCCGTTTTACGAGGTCACCACAGAGATCAGCATGGAGACCAACGTAAGCCTCTCCAAGGTACTGATGTTTACTCAAATTATGAGCAGGCATGTCGCTAAACTCATAGCGACACACGTGCCAAATGACAGCATTAAGCTTATGCTAAACAGACTGCTTAGTTAGCGGGAGATCGTGCTCTTTGGCGCTCTTTGGGGGAGGCCTACGTCCAGCAGTGGACTGCAATAGGCTGAGATGATGATGATGATGATGAAACAGACTGCAGGCTCAACTGGCTACCAGGTTCCAGGGATTAGAAGCTCACCCATTATACGCGGAGTTCTGTATTCTAGATCCAAGATTTAAAAAAAAAGGCTTTAAAACCCCCGAAGCCTTCCAGCGAGGCGTAGAGAACCTGCGTCGTAGGTTAGCAAAAATAAAGTTGCCACTAACTTCCGAAACCGAACGGCCAGATCCTGTTCAACGAATCAATAGCGGAGTACATAACCAAGCTTAAAAGGTTAGCAATAAATTGTATTTTTGAATCTACGCTTGATGAGAATCTTCGGTATCAGCTGGTCTGTGGCCTAAGAAGTGAAATAATACGCCAACGATTATTTGCTACTCGTTAAGAAAAACTAGTTTATAATCGAGCTGTTACATTGGCGTTATCTATGGAGGCTGCGGAGCGGGACGCAAATGTGGTAGAATGCCCAACGCAAGAAGGAGGACATAAAATATCCAGCACTGGCGAATGTTTTAGATGCGGGGACAAGAGGCACTAGGCTATTGATTGCTCGTATAAAGATTACGTATGCAGCGGATGTCAACAAATCGGTCAACTAAGGAGAATGTGTCCAAAAATCCGATACAACCAGACAAGGCAAGCGGGATCTAGTGGTGGTTATGAGCAGGGAGCATCACGCGGAGGACGCATGACGGGCCGCGGTGCGAGCGCAGGCGGGCGCGGCGGCGGCGGCCGGACCGCGGGCCGGGGCGCGCGGGGCTGGCGTAACACGGGGCGCACGGCTCCAGTGAACTTACTGGATCACCAGCAGCGCCACGACATCACTAGCGATGACATGGTTGTATCGGAACATGACGAAGAATAACCTATGTATCAGATGACTTTATCCAACTATAAACAGGTGTGTATTAATGTTAAGGTTCAAAATTGTTGGCTTAATATGGAAGTCGATACTGGGTCGGCCTTATCTTGCATTAGTCAAAGTGTTTATAATGAATTGTTTAGAGAGTTACCATTGAACAAATGTTGTTTGAATTTAAAGTTTTATGATGGTTCAAGTACCCAACCTATCGGATATGTCGAGACGGTTGTTAGTTATAATGGCCCAACCCGCACTTTAGATCTTTAGGTCATAAATAATGGTACAAGTAACTTATTGGGACGGCAATGGTTAGCCAAATTGAATATCAATGTACCTAAAATACTAAACTATCACATATCAGACTATAGGTTGGCGGAACGAAGGGAGGAATTAATTAAGGAATTTGATTGTAGACATGAATCTCTGTTCGACGGCACATTGGGTAAATATACGGGAGGCGAGGCTGAGCTGAGCGTAACGGGGGTTAGTAATTTCCTACGGGTTATTGCTAGCTCACGGCTAAACTCTGCGGAAGACGCTCCCGGTGGGCTTTGGGAGCAATGGGAGCCCGCTTGTGGATGCGTCTCGGGCGGCACTTGCGGGGGGTGATGACTCCCTACTCGTGCCGCCTAGACGGTGGTCGCTGAGATGACCCGCGACCTGGCCGCGGGGTGCTGACCCTGCGGTTGGTGGTGTCTCTTGCTTCCCAGTATGGTTCGAGCTATGCTGGGCAGCGAGTGGGAGTAAGACGTGGGCGGCCTTTAGTTGCGACACTATGTTGTCGCAAAGGGTGGCCACGGATCGGGCTGGGAAGCTTAAACCCTTGCTGACCCGATCCGAAGTCGTAGAAGAGGGCGGAGGAGACGGCGTTGTGCCGCGCTCAGCTTCCCCCTTCTAGCAGACTAGTAGGTGCGGGGCGGGGGCCCTCAGCTCACATTGCACAGTCTGCCAATCTGGGGTGATCCCGTGTGTACAGTATCACCCATTCCCTATGCCTGAGGCCCGGCATAGCATGCCGTACGTTTGTGACGCATGGACGGAAACCAGAACACGGGTCCCCCATGTGTTACTAGCATACGTTGCGTGGTACACCGCAGGTTTTTTAGTGGGTGATACTTTGTCATGGCACAGCGGCGAAAGCCGTTGTAAGATGACGAGGGAGTCCCACATAACCTACCGCTGCCCCCGCGGCGGTAGGTATGCGAAATGCATTTTTCCTGCGCACCAAAAAAAAAAAGGCTGAGCTGTGCGTGCCCTCGGGCGCCGAGCCCGTGTTCTGCCGCGCACGGCCGTTGCCGTATGCGCTGCGCGCGTGTTAGAGCCGTCAGCTCCGAACCAATCTGCTTGGGAAGCAATATGCAATGTTCCACATAACATATCGCTTACTATGTATTAATTATAGTATATATACTAGTGCTTAAGATTAGTTTAGTTGAACTCATTGTAGTAGAGTAAGGCTGCCCAATTTAAAATAAATTATTTTTTTAGTTAAACTCTCGTTCTATTATTTAATTGGCGCAGCCGGTAGGATCCCAATAGTTGGGTCTCGCGATTCTTTTCATAAGTTTTAGATTAACTTTGAAAGTATTCCGTAGCAACGTCTGTTTCAACAGTTCAACTGGGATCACCGAACAAATAAATATTATAGGATAATATTTCGAGGAATAACAGCAGCCGAAACTTTTACAATATTTCCACGTCATGGGAATAACTGCGGGTCTGTGAGTAAAACTCTTCACTATCCTGTCATTTTTCCTCTATAAACTTTAGTTATATGTGTTATTAGGGATTAGCAAACGCCGTAGTAACATTTGGATAAACATTTCCACAGTAATTTAATAAATTTTGTCGAAATAACTTTGTAAATTAACTGATTACTAAAAAACTGAAATATATTTACCTTATTTAATTGCATTTTGTGTAGTGCATATTAATTAAATTATTTCGTGTGTATTTTTGTGTGTTCGAAACTTCTATTAAAATGGAAAATATAGTTAACGTGCCGTCCGAGATGGTAAAAATGATTCCCATATTTGAGGGTGACTCAAGGCAACTGCCGTTATTTATAAAAAAATGCAATTATATTTTAACTACCTTTAGGGGTGGGGAGGCTCAGAACCTCTACCTTTTTCATGTTATTACAAGTAGATTAGCAGGGAATGCCGCGAATTTAGTCGGGGAAAGGGACAGTATCAGTACGTGGGCCGAACTTAAAAGTCTTCTAAATCAGCATTTTGGGGACCCGCGTACCGAGGAGAGTCTCCTACTTGAATTAGACGCTTTGAAAATTCAAAGGGGTGAAAGTTACTTAGATTTTTGTCATAGGATCCAGAATCTTAGGAGCATTCTTATAGCAAAAGTAAACGGAACAATCGAAGATAG
This sequence comes from Anania fuscalis, assembly GCA_950371115.1. Lineage (NCBI taxonomy): Eukaryota > Metazoa > Arthropoda > Insecta > Lepidoptera > Crambidae > Anania > Anania fuscalis. Next base: position 13,889,252 of record OX493344.1, read on the forward strand.
GAATATGAGCATAGCCAAACAAGAAATTTATACCCATACGTCATTAAACGTATTTCTTTATAATTTACCAGCATATTTAGTCCGTTTGGTTCGCCTAAGAAATGGGTTAACGTTAGAAGACGCCTTAAAAATTGTACTAGAAGAACACAATTTCCAAACTGTTTACGATTACAAAAACAGGAACAGGGATTTTAGAAACCCTATATTTAACAATAATTACCAACCACACGTCAATCATATAAACTTTAGTAATCACCGTTTAGGAACGATAATAAACAATCAAACTATTATTTCTAGTACACTAAGACTCATGAATAGTATGCACCAAATTATTAATAACTTTCGCACACTATATCAGTCTATATACGAAATTGAAACCGCAATTGCCTTTAGTAAACTCCATATTGTACATAAATTTATTATTAACTCGACGGAACTTATTAACATTTTATTGGAAGTAGAAAAACACGCTAATCTTCTTTATAAAGTAAATGAAAACAATTTAGTTAGTTTTGAACAAAATATCAAAATGAAATCTTATATGTATAATAAAAAGTTCATCTTTATCTTAGAAATACCCTTAGTAGAAAATAACGTTTTGGGTTTGAAGACTATTTTTAATGTTCACTTAACCTACCTGTACCTAATCTTAAGTAATTTTAACCTGATTTTCTGTATAGTTATATAGTAAATAAGGGTGCAGGTGTTGTATACGTATGTTATATGATCTATGAACGCACAGAGTCACAAACGCAAGTCATAGTGACAGTCTCCTAATAAATGGTTATCCAGGACACACGTGTTTGATTTAACACCCAATAAGAAAGGCACTTTTAAAATTCTACGATGGCAACATTGACCATACTTTTCAATTTGGTCGCGATATCTCTTGCGTTATTGTCCAAGAAAACATCGGAAGAGATTTTTAGTTTTGATAGAGAATTCGTAAAGTTTGTGAAGTGTTGGTGTTTTAAAAAAGAGACTGAGGACAAGCAGAATGTCCTACATAGTGCGCGGTTGCAGATCGCATTCTGGCAAAAAAGAAAACTCCGGCGCAAATATAAGTTTCCACTAGTGAGTACATACATAGCTAAATAACTAGGAAATGTTATGGCATTTAAGGAAAAAGACATACGATTGCTTGTTTTATTACGCATAGATTATTTCACATATGTTGGAACCAAAATAAGCACTGAAATCACAAGTAAGTCAGACGACTTTAAAAGCAATATAGGAGGGGCGCATTAGCAAACTACAAAAAAAAATACAGAAACTGGAGCTAATTGCCTAGAATCGTTTGTTAAAGGTAAATGCTCAGGAACAACAAACTCGCCGTTTATAGAAAAATAATACGACCATCAATCAAAGGTTGATTGAATTGTTAAAAAAAGAAAAAATAGACGAGGAGCCTTTCATTATATTGAAAAACATCAAAAGCAATGAAATAATTGAACGATATTTATCCAGGGCGCACGGCAGTACACCATAGGAGTATTTATCGGAACTCAAAAAGATTGCAGTTAGTCTTCATTACCTTACAGCTATGTACGTGAAGAATTAAAATATACCCTGCCACACCCTAACACCATTTCAAAATGGTACTGTACTCTTGACTGCAATCCAGGGTTTACCAAGGAGGCGTTAGACACTATTAAAGAAAGGATGGCTCAAAATAAGTTATCGTATGCTGCAATTCCCAAGGGATGGATGCAGACCGACATTTTCTATAATTACATGAAGACGATTCTCATTCCAAGTGTAGGTCAGGCAGGAGAGACCAGTCTTGTTAGTGTATGACGGCCACTCTACCTATGTCGATGTAAAAGTTATAGAATTAGCAATTGAAAATGGCATTACCATTCTCAAGCTCCCACCACACACATCTCATTTGCTTCAACCGCTTGATATAGCAGTTTTCAAATCCTTTAAGAGCAAGTGGGATGCCAAACTAGTCAACTGGCAGCGTCGAAACATTGACACTAAAATGGCGAAAAGCATATTCTTTAAAACACTTGCTGATACATGGCAAGAAACCGCACCCGACATCATTAAAACTGGGTTTAAAAAAGCTGGAATTTTTCCGTTTGATGCTAGTGTTATACCTGTGTAGAAGTTCGATCCAAATGTCTTTAGAAGGTACCAGTTAATAAGAGAAGAGCGTTTGCTCCAAAGTCAACAAAACGCAAGTAGTCCGGAATCATTGAATAAAATTTGTATCGATTATTTTAATAAACAGAATAACATTCCTGACGAAACTCTTCACAAACACTGCCCACTGGACCAACAGAACGACACTCTCGGGGAACCGAATTCTATAAACCACCAATTTACTAATATTCCAACTGATTATGTAACCTTATTACCTCAAATTTCAAAATCTGATAGCCAGATGACGGCTTTTTTAGCTGAAGATTCAACCTCTATGCCAACATGTTTAAAAGAAGGTCGTTCTGATACGAAAAACAACGAAACAGTTAAAAATCCTAAATTAATTATAACATCTAACATTGTTATCAAAAAATCTTCCATGACTTTCAATGCAGCTTCACAAACATCCCTTTCACCAGCATCTCCAAGAATGTTTACATTTGAAGAAGCTTTTCTGAAAAAGATACAACAGGAAAAGAAAAACAAAGATACTGTGATAAAAAAACGTATCTCAAAAGGTGCCGAAGTGATAACCAAGTCTATGAGTAAGAAACAAGAATCTAAAGATGAAGATAAAGTAACTAAGAAAAGTATGACGAAGCAAGATAACAAGGATAGTCAGAGCAAAAATTCTAGAACAAAATTTAAACAAAACTTGGATAAAAATCGACCGGGTACCTCAGGCCTTCAAAAAAGTACGAAGCGCAAGCGCGACCCTTCAATGGATTTCACAACAAGTATATCGGATATAATGAGCGTGTATAGTGACTCAGAAATACTTGATTTTGATGACTTTGAAGAATTTCATGTATTTAAAGAAGAATTTACCCCACCAAATCTAGACAATAAACGAACTTTAATATAAAGCCAGTTTGCTCCGCTTACTTTCATCTTAAGCATTATACCTACTTGTTATGACTCATCTCAGAAATGTCGACTTGTCTCACTCAAATCAAGGCCGTTTTAAATCCTTAACCTAACTCCATTCTCCATCCCACTTTCTGATGGGTCTAGTTTATAATATCGACAGACACTACATCGACGGTCGCTGCATCGAAAACGCTCCATCGACGGGTTTATGTATCGACGGTACCCCAACGATGGTACGCTACATCGACAGCACACTTAATCGACGGTACGCTATATCGACAGTACACCATATCTATGGTACGCTGCATCGACTACCCGACCAGAGCCAAACAAATAAAAAACACAGTATTTTAACACAGTTTTTAATCACAATTTGGTTTTTGGAAATTAATTGAATTAAATGTGAAATAGTTTAAAAAATGGTATGTTGTGCCCTTAGTCATTATTACAATAACTTTCAAATATAGATATAAAAAATACGTTCACACATAAAACGTACATAAAATTATCACAGTGCATAGTAGAAAATTCATATTCTTGTTTAGTAAAAACATAATATTGGTTTAAAGACATGCTTCTAAATTAATTGTCTAATCATAATTCCAATTAATCAAGGTTTTCCCTATTCTTCATTCGCATTAATAACTTTATAATTGTTTCTTTTAGCGTAGGAAGTTCATACATACAGAAATTTAGTAATTGTAGGTTGGCGTTAAGCAAAATTTTACGTACTACCCTCATGAGTTTGTTATAAAATGTTTTTGAGTCATTATTGTCGTCAGTCTTGGTGTTTGTTACAAAAATGGATGAAATTAAATTAGCTACAACGCATAACAATAAGCAACGTTTACTTATAAACGGTTACAAAATGGCGAAGAATAAAGTGAACGATAAAGGTGTGCACTACTGGTACGGTGTAAATAAATATACCGATGCAAAGTGTCGTAGTACTTGTAGCAGTGTGATCTGTGATTCTAACCACGTATTGAAGAACAATATGACAGATCATAATCATGCTCCACAACCAGGTAAGTAAACAAATTATAAACAAATGCTATTACTTGTATCTGAGGATTTGTCACCGCAATAAAATGAAAATTTATGTACTGACAGGTATTATTGATGAACTGCGCCTAAGGGAAAATTAAAAAAAAAAGAGTCAAGTACAAGCACAATGGAAAAACCATGTCAAATACTGAACCGCAATCTAGAAATGGTGCCTACTTCTAGTACATGTATATTACCAAATAAAAATGCATTAAGGCATGGTCGAACTCCAATGTTGAGCATGTTCAACCTCCTGGGTTCAATGTGGAGCATGTTCAACCTCCTTTAGAAAGCTAACCTATTTATTTTTAATTTTACTTGTCATTTCTCTTCTTTTGATTTTTTACTCGCGTCAAGAAGATCTCTGTCAACGCACTCCAGGACACGAAGAATGTTGAATCTTGGAAAACCATATTAACATTGTAATTGTACATAATATACTCTCTAATTAAATATTTATCTCAATTTTAACCCAAGAGCCCACACGGCACGGCTCGAATAATGTCTTCGGAGATATTAAGGTGTTTGTCGGCATTTTGTGGGTGGAACTTTTTCATTGCTCGCGAGTGTATAATATAATATGCATAACGTTCAGTTGACAAGTTTTAGAAAAATTATAATGATCGCTCTCATCGTTGGCAAAGACAAACTTTAAAGTCCTTCCAAATAACTAATACCTCAATACCTAAACGCCATAGTCATACTTCTTAGTTGCATATTGATATACATTTGAAGAAAAAAAAACATGTACACACAAAAACAGCACGCACAACTAGTCTTAATCTGCAGCAAACGATGAATATTTGATTGCATTAGTGTGCAACTATTTACAATTTTACATTATGTATGGTACCTATGTGGTGTGGGTATCCGCACATTGTTATGCTACAGTTCGTACCCGAATAAATCAGTGTGGTGTCTTCAGCAAGTAGAGTTAGTAATCGCATTTTGCCTTTACGTCATCTTATCGCATCGATGCAAAACTTTGCACATTAGATATTACACCTGGCTGATAAAGCTCAAAAGTGTAGTATCCATGAATCTTTAATCTTGTTTGATAAAAATGTCCGCAACTCGGGGTTTCATACTACGGTATGGTCAACTTCAAATAAATAGCGATTTATTCATGAAATTAAGAACAACGGTGTCATAAAAGTATGACTACTTTTAAAGGCGGGGTAGACTTCCATATGTTTATTGACCGGCCTAGATGTTTTGACATCTACCTTATAGATATAAGAGGTAATACCTCTGAGGTATTACACCCTTTGTAAATAGGCAGGGTTTTGAGTTTACCAGAAGGAAATCGTACTGCCGTTAAAAGATGCATGTGCTACGATCTCTCAGCTCTGAACAGTCCAATTTGTTAATGATGCAAATGTTTAGAGGGCAGCAGGTCATTGCGAAAACTTGTCACGCATTAATTGCCTATTGGTCGAGGGTAAACAAAAATAACATTTTTGTTATCTAGGTTGTTTGTAAAAAGTACGGCATTATTAGAACACGGCCGTGATCATAGGTGTAAAATCTAAGTCTATTGGTTTGGTACTTTAAAATCAGATCTGTCAAGTCTTTTGATATAGAAAAAAGCTGAGAGTGCGCTCCGCTGCTTTTAGCATATTTTGTGCCAAAAGTACGAGTATACATATTAAAACATGTCTGAAGTTTATCCTGATCTAGGTTGCAAAAATAATTAAAAGGTTGAATTAAATCATATTAATCCTTTTAAGTAAGAGCTCGTTTCCCCTCACTGTACTGGTCAGTACCTATGATAAATGGCAACGTTAACGCCCGAACCCAATATTTGATCCCAATCCACAGATTGAAATCAATCTTAGATCGATCCCAATCCGTATATCGATCTCCAATCTCCGTCTCAATAATAAAAGTCGAAGCCCGCAATCTTTTTTGTGCCCGGATAGCCCAACGATCCTTTACCTCCCGTTCGGTTTCACGCAAATCTGCATGATTCTCGTTTTTAATTTTCGGGAAATAAAAGTCATATCGATAAGCAAAATAAAATTGGATAGTTTCCATTATACACCGTGACTTTTTAATTACCCGAGAAAACTAAAATTTGCGTTGATAAAAATATGTATATCAGTAAGTAACACACAAATATTATAGCGTTCATACAAAAATATCGTTTTATAGGACTTCAAATAAATCCTGTTAATGCACCAAAAACATGGAAACCATCTTCGTAGTATTTGTTGAATGAGAGAGAGAGAGACGCATGCATTCATTCAGACTCGCGCGGCACTCGCGCAGTCTCTTGCGCATGCGCGTCTGCTACGCCTAGTGCTAACGATTGTCAAGATCGCCAAGCATCGCGGGTTCGCATCGCATCCTGCACTAGCATTTAATAAACGTGATATCTGTTGATTTGTATGTCGTGGCCATTACGAAGTAATAAAAATAGCACTTTTCACGAGTTTTTTTTATCTGCTTAATAAATTGTTTATTTTAATTACTTAGTTAAGGTGTATTTTAAAATATGAAATCCACTAGGTATTTACAAGATTAACAAATGATACAAATACCTAAAAACCTTAAAACAAATATCAACGTACCTTACACGTATTGCAGTATTTTTTCAAAATGTCCTCCTCTCTCCGAGATACAAACACGTGCTCTTTTCCGCAAGTTATTCTTCAAAGAAATAAGCACGTTTCTTTGAGCTTGAACCTCTTGAAAAGCCGCAATGATTCGGTTTCGCAAATCACCAACACTAGTAGGTTCACTCACAAACACTCGGGGCTTGATCTCGCTCCACAAATAAAAGTCCACAGGCGTAAGGTCCGGGGACCGCGGAGGCCAGGGCACGGGCCTGCCGCGGTCGATCCACCGCGCTCCGAACTCGCCAGTACTGATAGGCCATCACGGTATTCGTCACTTCACTTTAAAGTAAACACAGGTGCGTAGGTCGCGTGCGCCGGTGACCTTGCGTGACACAACCTTGACCGTTTAAGATTCGCGACGGACTGAGCTGAGGTTAATGATGGCGCGGGCGGGCGGGGGATGCGCGTGAGACTCCGCCCGCCCGTTCATTGATGAAGGGAGAGCTGACCAGCTTCGAGCTTAGACGCGAGTTTGCCGAGTGAGATAGAAACGTCTTTTGTCGGCAGGTTATGTAATTTGTTTTCATTCATAGTTATTCCTTCCGTACGCCAATAATACGCGACCAAATTAGGTGGATTTTGGTTCCGTTAATGTTGGAATGATAATGATTACTATTTGAATTAGCAGGACTTTTATGGTGCATATTTTTACGGAATGTTAGGGACCTTCTAAATAAATTTCTCATAAAAATAAATGTTTTTTTTTATTCGCCAAATTTGATGTATATCGATATCTGAGTATGTTAGTTAATTTTCTCGGGTAACTAAACATTCACGGTGTATATTATTAACTATTTGAATATTATAAAAATGTACAAAGTTAGCAAATGGCGCTTGTTTCATTATTCTTTTTGGAAATCGATTCAATTAATGGACGGAACGGAACGTTATGACAAACTCAACAAACTGTCAAAATCAATTCGAATCAAAGTGGGAGTGGAGACTGGAAAATAATAATTAATTTAATAAGTGCAAACTGCAAGTAAGACTACATATAATCAATTTACAATGGAAACAGAAGTGGTAAGTTTTATCAATTGTTGAAATACGTACGGACAACAGCTCGTCGACCTACCACAAAATGTCAAATTTTCTCATTTGAAAATGATCTCTATATGTCAGACTTTAAGTTGAAAATCTATTGGAGAATTTTTGACTTTTGGGGTAGGTCGACGTGCTGTTGACTGTACATTATTAATTTGTAGGAAAAGCGCGACGCAACGATTTTTTGTTGTGACGCTTAGCGTTTCCCGCCTCTTTCTACAATTTTGTTGTTATACTTAACTTTTAATCTATCTGCTTTAGGTAAAGGGCAAGCCTCTGACTAAGGATGAGACGAAGGCTTTGCTGGAGCTCATAGAAGCAAGCAAAATTATAACCAGCAAAACCACAAATGCTACAAATAATAAGCTTAAAAATGAAGAGTGGAGTCGCATAGCAGTACGGTTTAATGCCTCTGCGACAGTTTGTCGCCGTACACCGCAGCAGCTGCGTTTAAAGTGGGAGAATTTAAAGAAAAATGCACGTAAACGCAGTACAAAAATACGAATGAATAGCATACAGGTAATTGTATTTTTCTTACGTTAATGTCTTTTTAAGTTGTCCCGGCAGATCCACACAAGAAGGATGTACATGCGGGCACCATTGTACCACTCCCAATTTCCTGTGTCTGTCATGCTACATCCTCCGGACAACTTCAAATTTCTGCGCATTAACCTTTAAACAGTTTCATATTATATTACCCTCAACTTTTGCTTTACAGACTGGTGGTGGAGCTGGTGAATATATTCCTCCAGATGAAATATTGGAGCGTGTTACCAGTCTGCTGGGAAGCACAGCCAGTGGTTTCGAAGTGCCCTTCGGTGGTGATAGAGATGTAGACTGTGGTGACGGTGGTGGTAGTGGTGAAGGTAGTGGTGAAGGTAGTGGTGAAGGAAGTGGTGAAGGTGGTGATAGCAGTAACGCCAGAATTAACAGTGAAATACTCAATTTCTACTTTGACCCTAAACCAAAAACAATACCCGCTGATAGTATTGGTAGTGTGGTCCCAGTGCCCGGTAGCGAGGTCTATGTGGTGCAGGATGATGTTCCAATGGAAAAACCAAAAAAGCTTTTATTTCACACTCCGAAAACGGGTAATGGTTATTTTATTCATTAAATTAAATAGAGATATTTTAATTTGTGTTGGCACCAAGTAACTTAGTTAAGATTCAACAGTTATGAAACATGTTCTGATAATTAAAGGTGCTTTTTGTTACAACGAAATGTGTGCGACTTAAGCTTTGTCTAGAGTTGGTCGGTCTTGGAAGTTTTTTTTAGGATTACATTGTGGTAAAATAAAACCTAATTGTTGTGCAGTACCTACAAATTTTGTAGTACCCTATTTATTTACATTTAATAATATTTTACAGGTAAGTTGAAAAGGCAGGCTGATCCTCATCCAAGCAAGGTTGCAAAAGACCAAGCCGTAGCTGAATATTTCAATATGAAAAAAAAGTGTTTAAAGGAGAAGATGGAGTTTTTTTAACTTACTAATGAAAAATTGAAATTTGAAAATGAAAAACTTAGGTTAGAAATAGAAAGTATGAAAAATAAAGTTTAAGTTCAGTTATTTTTTAATTTTTATATTTAACCAAACTATTGTTTTGTATATGTTAGATTTTAATAATTGTAATTGTGACAGTAGGTATGTAAATAGCAATAACTTTAATATTCTAGTTTATGTCTAGGTATTTTTGATTGTAAGTTTTCATTAGGTTATGTCAAAAAATATCTTTGCAAATATTTTAACAATAAACATCTAAATGAGCATATGATAAAATCTTTTATTAAATCTTCTAATTAAAATAGTTATTTATGAGGTCTGTCCTTTGTGTAATGTCTAACTCTTCGTGCCACCTTTCTTCAACATTATCCTCAGCTGGCAGTGCTGGCACCTCAACTTCTGAGGGAACTTCTTGCAGGTTGAAATTTCTACAGATGTTGTGTAGAACAGCTGTAGCTATTATCAGTGCATGGATGTTTGGCAGTGACAAACGTAGAGTCAGGCTGATAGCAGGAAAACGACGTTTCCAAACTCATCGAGACTTTGCATGTAGTTCACTCTTCTCATCCTACGTGAAGAGCGTCTCGGCACATCTTCATCGCTCGAACTCTGGAGCATCAAATCCTCCAAATCACTACTATCACTGCTTGAGAGTACGGACATGTTCATTTTTAAACAGCAAAACCGAGAAATACTTACACCCAGTTCCAGAAAGCTGTCTTTAAAAACGACATTAGATAATGTGACATTACTGCTAATTAGATCATTAGATTTAAAAGTCGTTGCACAAAACTACATAAACATCCTTTAGTGGTCCTTTAACTAAAGACTATATAATGCCGACATTATTAAATGTTGCAAGTCAAAAAAATAATTTTGAATGAAGTAAGTGAATGGTTGCGTTTTGTTACTGTGTTTTGTCATAGAACATGCATTGTCAAAGAATGGGTTTGCAAAAATAAAACTTATGAAAACGTCAAATGTCCTATTTCAAAATCAATCAATTGTCAAATGAAAAAATCTGAAATTGGCGGAATTTGGTGCGAGTTGTAGTATTGTGTTGAAACATACCTGCTCTATCTCATCTACATTTAAAATGGCACAACAGCAAATGCTTAAACAAGGGGCAAGCTACACTCAAGAACAAAAATCATTAGTACTGGATCTTGTGATGTAGGTAGTGAGTATTTAAATAAATAGTTTCCACAATCACACCAATTTATAATTATAAACTGTGTTCACTTTCCTTTTTTACTTGGATATCGATCTTTATCATTATAATCTTACAGATACAAGCACATAGTAGAGTGCAAAAGAACGGGGGGCAAGTACATACATTGAGGTGAAGCGAGAGGCACGGAATGCTAGCACAATAGCATACAATATAGAAAAGGTCGTTTTCTACATGGACTCGACCGGGAATCGAAAACTGTTATCCTGAGACATACAGAGACTGCAAATTTTGCCTAGGAAAAGGGAATATAATCTAAAGATGGAAATATTAAAAAATAAAGTAAAATAGCCGAATACAATGTTGAATAATAATGTTTTAATTTTGTCAGTAAGATAATATTTTTAGATAGCAATAAAATATTTGTATAAGGGTAATGTTTTGTTTTTATTTACAATAGGCTTCTAAATAAAGGCCCTTTATTACTTAATTTATAAGTTTAGGTATTTCATGTTTCTATAAAGTATATTTTTATAATCATAAATAAAACAATAATAAGTTGTGAGTACCATTTACGAGTAGTTAGTGAGTTTATTTCATTTTAATTTAAAAAAATAGTTATGGAACAATTTTATTTATGAGAAACATTGAGGTATAATGTACTAGCGTACACCACAATGATGAGAAAACACTATTTACAATTGCAGCCCGGACAGACTTCTGAACAGTCTGTAACTCGAGTGGACGTAATGGTTATCATCTCCATCATTATCAATTTCTATGTCAATAGGAGGTTGCACCTCGTCTCGTCATATGCAACAATTACTTGCAGGACTGTTGATGTTTAGTTTAGCGTAATACCATTTCCAATTCATGGGCAACAGCGTACCCCAAAGCATCTTTCTACTGTATTTCGGGTTGCAATGTGACTTTTGTTATATGCTTCTTCTGAATTATTTTGTGGACGCAAAAAGCACGACGTCATCTCGGAACATATTGCTCAGGATCCAATAACGACGAAAGGCTTGAGAGAGACATTATTTACCTATATCAAACTGAAATCCACTAGAAAAAACTAAATATTAGGCTAATGACAAGTTTAATGGATGTTTGAGCAGGCATTAAAAATTATAACCTCGAACTGTCAAACTAATGCCCCTTTAGCGCTAATGAGGTTTTGTGCAACGTAAACATATTGATTTGACGTTCGGTTCTTTAAAGTTAAAGGAGCATTAAAATTTGCGTCAAATGCTTTTCGTGCAACACTTTAAAGATTCATTATTGTTTAAGGTCGCTTTAAAAATTTAATGTCCGTTTCTGCAACTGGGTGTTAGGATCGCAAATTTGGATCAAAACACCGATCGAAAGTAACGTCAAAATTGTGAGATAGGTTATGGATACAGTCCAACTGTCATTTTCAAATGGAGGACAATCCGTAATCTGTGTACGGACCTCCCATGGATGGCTTGCATCCACAGATAGTAAATGCAATCTGTGGATACATTATTGGCACACGCCAAAACAGTTTTGGATTGAGATCATAATCTCGGATAGGTAAAAATGGATTAGGATCGATTATTGGGTTCGGGCGTAAGCCAGAACTTAAGTTGATCTCCTATCCCGATGGGATCAGGGAGATTAATTAAATTACAAAAGTTTTAAATTTTTTACAGGGATGTGCTCTAGTATTGAAAGTAGTAAAAGTAACGTAAGGCTACTTTACGACGTCATGACATTAAGTCAGATTATAATAATTTAATATCCTATCTCAGTGGGATAAGGAGGATTATACTCTTTTATTTTTAACGTTTAGAGGATATGGGACGCTGCCCTAGTGTCCCCATTCCAACGGAAAAATAAAGTTGGGTGGTAGTACGGCATGACTGTAGCAGCTACAGTGTAGACAGACCGTCATTGGATCTCCTATGCTGGCTGGATAAGGGAGATTTTAGCTTCTTATTTTCCATCGGCGGAGGTATAGTCATCGCCGAGCAATATACTTTCAACGTTTTAAAACGTAGGGTGGTGCCCTAGTTTCCTCATTTCAACGGTGGAGTAAAATAGGCATTTGATCTTCTATCCCGGCGGGATAAGGAAGATAAAATTTTTTGCTTCTTTACCTTGATCGTCGGAAGTTTCGAGACTTACCTGGTTTCGAAGAAACCTATTCGAAAAAAAATATTTTAGCAAAAAAATATTCACTAAATGATAATTAAGTTTTATAAATTGTACTCACTCAGTAATACAAGCCTTACTAGTTGCAATTACTCGATACAGAACCTTGCATGTTTCACTTTTCATTTTGTTTTTCGTATCCTTCTTCCAGGTTCCCTGATGTTCTTCTTGCACGCGGACAGACCTATATTTTCTAAAATCGTACACTTCTCTAATGAAAAAAAAAACCGTTAGAGGCTTACGTAATCCAAAAAGAAAATTATATATTCAAGTGAGTAGATTGAGAACAATCATCTTCGAACGGTAACACCGTTTTCCTTCTAAAAATTCACAGACGTCATCTAACGGGAAACCCGTTACAGACTTACGTTATTCAAGAAGAAAATACATATATTTTTAAAGTACTTAAGTAGATTGAAACCAATCTATCTAACAATGGTTTAAAAACCATAAAAAACTGAAAACTTACTTGGTGTTAGAAATAATTACCAATATCCAGTCGACGCCGTTGTTATTGTAACGGCTTAAAGTAAAGATAAAACTTACTACTTGTGAGGGTAACCACAAAAAAATTGTTACCAAAGTAGTCACTAGTACCAGTGAGACGGCTCCAAACTAGCGAAGCTGTTCTGCGACCGTCTTGAACGAAAACCAAAACGCCAATGACACGAATATCGAACAATCCTTCGCGCTGCCTGTGGTGGCGCTAGTATTGCATAGCTGCGGTGGCGGGCTGCGGAAACGTGGGTCACGTGGGCAGGCCATGAGTCATGTCTAGTACTCGAACCGGAAACGCGGATGCTACTCTCATGTAAAAGGCTTTGAATAACGGTACAGTACTGTTTAACACAAGACAGTCACAGTAACATAGTTAAAAGTTTCAACTCGACTATTGCTAAATTTATCGGTGGAAAACGAATTAATTTCTCGTGTCGTGGCTCCTATCAAGCCAGATGTTATGCAGCTGTTTTGATGCACAATTCGAAAGATCCAATAACGAAGCTTCAATGTTCAGTGCTGAATCGTACGCCATCATCGGGTATTAAAAAAAGAGAACACAGACCCTCTTATTACAAAAAAATACGTTAGTACCGGGTTTGAGCCAGGACTTAAAAGTCTAGGCTTATTACGGTACTAAGGCTTATTACAGTACTAAAATTTTAGCATATTACAAATCGTAGCCCAAGCAAGGACTTAATAGTACCGAAACTCGTTCCTGGTCTTATCCAGAGCCACAGATTATAAGCAGCAAATGTCAGTTTATCATTCACTTATTCGTTCAGCATTCGATGCGCCGTTCCTTTTTACAAAATATTGTTACTTATTTATAGAAAAAATAATTAATAATTATTAATAATCGCTTTTTTAATGAAATTCGTACAATTTTTATATTTACAGTTGTTTCAATATTGTAACAACTAAATTTTGGTCCTATGATCAAGTTTTTTTTAAGGTACATATTATTAACTATCGAGCTAAAGTAAAACGGAAACGAGTAAGCGGCGTGCGAAATTCGAGTACTTCTGTCATCGAAATAATAAACGATTTCATTGAAATCATAAAATAAAGACGCTTTGTTCATTATTTATTAAATATTTGTTCTTTAATTTTGTACTATACTCAAATTACCTATATTTGTAGCGAAAACCTTCGTCATCTAAATCAAAAGGATTCAAACGAATACGGTATCTATTGGAACGCCGCTGCGTTCCCAGGTCCTCCAAATCATCGAAATCCATTAAATCAATTTCCATTTTTGACGATTTTACAAATAAAAACACAAACGCGTATGTCAAATTCTAAATTAAATTTGACGTTTCGAGGTTAGTACCAGAGTTAAACTAGGGGGCATGGCGGTTTAACTTTGATACTATAGACAATTCCCGAACTATCGATAAACTACATTTTGTAATAGCGTTTATTTTAGTTCATGGTTTAATACCAGTACTAAACTGAGTACTAAGTTTAAACTTTGTTTTGGAATAAGAGGGTAAAGGTTTCAAAGATATCAGTTTGCGAAAAAGTACCGAAAAGTAAGAAGAAGAGTGAATTTCTCAGCACTGAACCAGCCAAATGATTACGCTACAACTGCAACCCATCCAGATATGGACGACGCATCGTTTGAGAGATCAAAGTCACAAATTTTAGAAATTTTAAAACAGAACAGCCTCATTAAAGATAAAATTCAAGAAGAAACAGTTTTGCAAAGAGATAATACAAGATAGATGGAGTTGCGACGGAAGATGCTTACAGCATCGTGGTTTGGGGCCGTCATCACTCGAAGAGAATCCTCGAAATGTGCACCTTTGGTAAATCGAATTTTGAAAAAGAGATTGTATTTTTTCACTATATTATTTCACTTAATAAAATAGATTAACACACTTATAACTAAACCTGCCAATTTGGTGCAGAAGTCAAATAACTTTAAACGATTTAAGTTTAAAAATTTTGTCAAACTGTAACCATTTTTCGGTTATTGTGGTTAATTTTTATTGTTTTTGTTCATTTAAACTTTGGGACCGCAACCCTAAATAACATTTCTAGAATCACAGTCAAAAATAATGACACAATTGCCCCAAGTTTCCTAGAATTAAGACAAATAGTTTTAATTCTAGGTTAAACTATGAATTTCTAATTTTTAATATGTGTCGATTTGGTAATCCTTTAAAAAAAATATACTATCCTTTTCAAATCCGTGACCTACGCCGGCCGCGATGTCGTCAGGACCGTGCCACTTGACACGCACCGTTATTTTTTGCTCCGCTCGGCGCTTATCGCTTTGTTATTGTTCGTGAGGCCAAATTGTTTACACTCAAATTATGGAGATCGCAGCCGGAGGATCCAAAAAAAACGAGAATATGTTATAATTAAATTTATTAAAAACTAAAACCTAATACATGCGTTGCCTACAACGATGTAAGAATGTAAGTGTCAAATACATAATTAGGGAAAGACGGCGATAACGCGCGTTTGGCGCAAAATGTTACAAAACCGAATTGAATTACAAGATTGTTATTAAAAAATTAATAATGTTTAGTTATTCATGTTGATGTTAAGTATAATGTTTCCTACACTATAATAAATGTCATGATTGCAGATTTATTTATTCCTTTTATTCATAGAATAATTACTTTCATTTTTGTTACAAACTAGACAATTTTTCAACATCTTCCTGATAATAATCATGTATTTAAGGATAAATATTGATCAATTTAATAGATTATTATATAAATCCTAAAATACATTATATTTACTATAAACTTAAGCAAGTTTTAGCAAAAAAATACAAGTTTTGTAAAAATTCATCAAAATTAAAATCATTGCACATTAAAGTGAAAATGCGCATATTACAGTCGAAATGGCTTCTCAAAGGGCACGTGAGTGAGAAAGACATTGAAGACTACTTGGCATCTTTAGAAGGAGGATATCTGTCTGAAGATAATATGGAAATGTCCGACACAGAAGATAACGAGGAAAGTTCATATTATACTGATAGAAATCAACTTCTGGAAGAGTTGGTGGATGAAGACGATGCGGAAAAGGATCCTCCCATATTTGATGAACAACTTGATGTGCATGACCCTCCTCTCATTGAGGAAACTATGGATTCTGCAGAAAGAGAAAGAACACTAATAAGCAACGTTACCCGTCACTGTACAATAAGTAACAAACAGCACAGTACGCCAACTCTTAATCGGACTATTAGTACACCAGTCTCACTTGACTCAAGTGCTAAACGGCGCTGGGCCGCTGTGTCCGAAAAGTCCGAGAGCGCGATATAATCAATGCACGAGTAAGTGAGACAAGGCTACAACCACTCAAATATTATGCTCAGGAGCAGCTTACAGCGTAAACGCGCTTTAAAGTACTGTTGTTAATGGCAAACTCAGTCTAATAAAGCGCTAGCCGCGCTTTAATAGGGGCAATGTGAGCAAAAATGAATTAGCAAAATATTTAGACACATTACATTTGTTGAACTTAAACAAAATTGTAATGTTTACATTCCCTTATAGTAACAGCTTGCCACAGGAGGAAAATGACATACGATATAAAATGAATTTATTATTAAATACCTTGACTTATAATTCAGAAAAAATGCATGTTATTGACATCAATTATTATTTGAAAAATAAATCAATTTATTTGACCAGAGATAAATATAATCTCAGTGGAAAAATTAAAAGACAGGTAGCTATGTCGCTATCATTTTTTATTGAATGTACAGCCAAGAACTTGGCTAAAAAAGCTGCTTTTGTTGAGCAGAAAAATGACATATTATTTCATACGTTGGAATCAGTTCCAATAAATAATAATAATTTAAATT
This sequence comes from Anania fuscalis, assembly GCA_950371115.1. Taxonomy (NCBI): domain Eukaryota; kingdom Metazoa; phylum Arthropoda; class Insecta; order Lepidoptera; family Crambidae; genus Anania; species Anania fuscalis. The sequence goes on from OX493344.1 coordinate 13,906,153, forward strand.
AATTAATAAGACAATAGAGGAAATCTCTTGCACTCCACCTGTATCCACAAAGGAAAAGTCTAACAGTCTTAATATTGTACATCAAAATATACAAGGCTTTTCCGGCAAAGACCTGGAAATAACTCTTTATTTACAGGAAATGAATATACATGTCCTTTGTCTTACTGAGCACTGGCTTAAGAAATGTAAAGTGCTCATAGGGATTGAATATTGGGAAGTCATTAGTTTGTTCAGTAGAGAGTCAGCTCAACGAGGGGGATCACTAATTCTTGTTAAAAATAATATTAAGTCAAAAGATCGTAAAGACATCGTGGCACTTTCTATAGAGCAAACTATTGAACTAGCGTGTGCTGAGCTGGAGCGGTATATTATTGTTAGTGTATATAAACCCCCATCTGCCGATTACCTTCTTTTTGAGTCCACTATGGAACAGGTATTAAAAAAATTATCAAAAACGAATAAGAAGATAGTTAGTTGTATGTGGAGACTTTAACATTGATTTATTAGAGGTAACTCAAAACTCTATAAGGTTCCTAAATCTTTTTAAATCCTTTAATTTAATTAATCTTTTTAATGAACCTACACGAATTACTCCTACAACAGCTACTTGCTTAGATAATATTTTCTGTAATTGTAAAGTTATGCAAAAATCTATTATAAACTGTCTAAGATCAGATCATAGTGGACAAATAGCCACATTTGAGCACCATCATGTTTCACCAATAGTGGATATTGTTTGTAGGCCAGTCACCACCAATAAATTAGATAGATTTAAGAAAAATATTGATTATAGAATAAATATATTGCCATTCAACAGCGCTAATACGGATGTGTCATATGAAAATTTGTTTGGATTTGTTAAAGATGAGTTTAACAATATATTTAAGCAAAAACACCTTAGAATAAATACAAATAAATGTAAATTCAGCGACTGGGCCACAACCGGTATTCATAAAAGTAGGAGAAAATTATATGAATTATATGAACTTAAAGCTCAAACTCAAGACCCTAAAATTATTGAGCATGTAAAAAAATTCTCTAAAATCTTTAAAAAAGTATGTTCAGTAGCCAAATCAAATTACATTCGTGATATTATTGCTAGCTCCAAAAATAAAATAAAAGCCACTTGGAGCATTATTAATAGAGAAACATGCAAAAATAAACAATTAGATCGCACAATTAGCCTTAACGTTGATAATAAAATTATTCAATCCGACAATGAGGTAGCAAACGCGTTTAAGGATTTTTTTTCTAATATACCTATTGCTACAACTAGTAATTTAAACTCTTCACAAGGTCTTGCGGAAACTTTTTTGAAATCAAATGTCGAAAAATGTACTTCTATTCTAAATTTTAGGCATATAAATCCCGAAGTTATTGTAAAAACTTTTAAAGAGTTAAATATGAAAAAAACAGAAGATTTATGGGGCATTTCAGTTAATATAATCAACCATATAATTGATAGTATAGCAACGCATCTTGCTTGTATATTTAATCAGAGTATTGATGAAGGTTCGTTTCCTAATTTGATGAAGTACAGCAAAATCATACCCTTATTTAAATCCGGAGATAAAAGTGATCCCTCTAACTATAGACCGATATCAATTTTACCAGCTCTTAGTAAAATATTTGAAAAGTTAATCTTCAATCAACTCTTATCACACTTCAGAATAAACAAACTATTGCATGAGAATCAGTTTGGTTTCACAAAGGGGAGAAACACAACTGATGCGGGAGTTGCACTCATTAAGCATATCTTTGATGCATTTGAAAGTAAGCAGGATGCTTTAGGGGTTTTTTGCGATTTGTCTAAGGCTTTCGATTGTGTAGATCACAAAACGTTATTAATGAAATTACGGCATTATGGTGTCTCAAATGAGTCAGGAAAATTGTTAGAGTCATACCTCACAGATAGAACGCAAACAGTTAATGTCAATGGAACTGACTCATCCGGGGCTCCATTACGCATGGGTGTGCCCCAGGGCTCTATATTGGGACCTTTATTATTCCTGATATATATAAATGACCTTCCTTACTTTACTAAAGATCTGTGTGAGATAGTATTGTTTGCAGATGATACGTCATTGATTTTTAAAACTGACAGAGGTGAAACAACCTTTGACGATGTAAATAATGCTCTCTCTCAAGTACTACGATGGTTTACTGCTAACAATCTTTTACTTAATGCAAAAAAAACCAAGCTCATCAAATTCACTATGCCCAATGTGAGGCAGGTCAGTACGCATATCAATATGTCAGACGATCACATAGACGCAGTCGATTCAACAACCTTTTTGGGAATTACTATAGACTCCCGACTGCAATGGGGTCCCCATATAATTGCCTTGTCAGGAAGGCTCAGTTCAGCGGCTTATGCTGTGAGGAAAATAAGGCTTTTAACTGATGTCGAAACGACAAGACTAGTATATTTTAGTTATTTTCATAGTTTATTGTCGTATGGTCTATTGCTATGGGGCTCATCTGCTGACATCGAATCAATCTTCGTGTTGCAGAAAAGAGCTGTACGTGCAATATATTGTCTTGGGCCTCGCGAATCTCTGAAGGAGGTCTTTAAAGATATTAAAATATTAACAGTAGCGTCATGTACTCATGAAGTCACAAGAAGGACAGCGAGCCCTTTCATTAGAAACCGAAGAATATATTATTAAATATATTAACGTTTGTGCAGAATGGGGATACCCACTCGATTCTATAGATTTAAGATATATCATTAAAATGTATCTGGACAAAGTTGGAATAACTCATAAGCGTTTCAAAAATAATATGCCTGGTCCAGATTTTGTTCAGTGCTTTTTGAACAGACACAAGGATAAAATTTGAATAATGAAAAAATGCCAGAATATAAAAAGATCTCGAGCTGCTGTATCAGCTGAAACAATAACCAATTTTTTCAATGAACTTGAAAAATCATTGGTCGATGTTCCAGTCTTAAATATCGTCAATTATGATGAAACAAACCTTGCCGACGACCTTGGTCGTCGAAAAATCTTGATAAAACGTGGAACTAAATACCCGGAGCGTGTTATGAACCACTCGAAGGCAAGCGTTTCCATTATAATGGCTGGAACGGCGGAAGGCCACCTTTTGCCGCCATATGTTGTGTACAAAGCACACAATTTATATGACACATAGATTACTCGGGGTCCCAAAGGTGCTAAATATAATCGGTCGGCATCAGGATGGTTCGACGGGACCACTTTTGAAGACTGGGTACAATTAATTATCATTCCATTTTTTTCTGACAAACCGGGAAAAAAGCGGCTTATAGGCGATAACTTATCGTCACATTTATCAGGCGACGTGATCAAACTGTGCAAGGAACATGAAATTGATTTCGTAATTTTGCCAACCAATGCTACTATTAACTCAACCCCTCGATGTCGCCTTTTTTAGGCCGATGAAGACAGCTTGGCGGCAAATCCTGCTTAACTAGAAGAAAACTGATGGCAGTAACGAAACGTGTGTACCTAAAGGTTGTTTTCCTCAGTTATTTAAAATATTAATGGCAGTTATTCAAGAGAATGCTGCTTCCAATTTTAAATCTGGTTTTAAAAAAACCGGTATTGTCCCTTTCGACTTCCCAAGTGGTAAGCTTATTAAAAAACATGGGATACGGTACAATGGGCGTGAAAGAAATTAAAAGAATTTTTACCTGTAAATGAGTCGACTGGTGAAAAACTAACTGAAGTTGTTAATAATAACAAAAATAAGGAAAAATGTTGGTGTTCAAAAGAGAATTCTAGACATAAATCCCTCAGCTGTTTATGTACCTTGTGGCTGTCATAGCTACAATCTCGTACTGTGCGATGCAGCTAAGTCTTCCGTAAAATCAGTCACTTTGTTTGGGGTACTTCAGAGGTTGTTCACATTGTTTTCAGCTTCTGTTCATCGATGAAAAATACTAACCTATAGCCTGGGATTATATAATATAAAAAAGCTCAGTGACACACGTTGGGAAGCAAGAGTAAGCAGTGTCAAAGCAGTTCGTTATCAAATTAGTGCCATCCATGACGCTTTAATTACTTTGGCAATTAAAACTCAGAAAACTGATGTTCAAATCTCTCATGAGGCTGCTACTCTAGCTGAACAGTTAAAAAAAATCAGTTTGATAGCTTCATTGGTTGATTGGTATGACATACTCTTTCAAATTAACGTCGTTAGTAAATCTCTACAATCACCAGATATAGATCTCAGTAAATGCACAGGAATGTTGAAAAAATACTGCACTTTCTTGAAAGAATATAGAAATGGGTCAATCAACTTTTATTTGTCCTGTAAGTACTATGTTTTGTCCCTGACCAATAATCGCAGTTCTAAAGAAAATTAAGTGGTTTTTTGGCATATGTCGCATTTATCTTATTATTAAGCAAACATACGAGTAAATTATTTTAAATAAATCACTATTAAACTGGAATTTTAATGGTTGTCCAGTTGACAAAATATCTGGATGTAGCGTTTTTTTATTTGTCCCCCAGTAGCTGTTTACAATGAAACATTACTCTATACAAAAAAATATTATATGGCAATTAAGTACGCTTGTACATAATTATTCATTACAATGTTCACTAAGATGCTAGCATATAGATTTTTGTTTGTTTCATAATTTTACCGCATTTTTTGCATGTTCGTTTTGGTCCCTATTATATTTTATTATTCCGACTTCCACCGGACAACGGTAAAAAAGTTCCGAAACCGAAACATAGATGGAGTGATCAGTGCCTTGACAATAAGTCAGTCGATTTGGTGACAACACTCATCCAACCGCTATTTTGATTTCATCATTGCCGCGGTGTCAGTCGGTCGCGCGCGTTTTGAAAAAGTGCGTGGCTTTTTTGTGTGTCTACCGGACAACCAGCACAAAAACGTAAGTATTTGATATATTATAGTAAATAAAAGTGAAATATATTCTATTTTATCTATATTTTTCACTGTGCGTAAGACCTAATTCAAAATATCATTATTTATTATCAGAAAGCGCAAAGACTGATAAATGTCACTCGGACAACCAGTCACTTGGACAACCGTAATCGTTGTCCGTGGGACATTTTGGTTGCCCATAGGACAATTAATGATAGAATCAGCATAGAGCAATACTTTTCCTTTCAATAATAAGTCCTACTACTAGCAGTAGGCCTCTAACATGATTGTGTAACGACTGCCATTTAATTAATCATAGCAACCGGTCATAGCAACCGGGACCAACAGCTTAACATGGCCTCCGAAGCACGGAACCATCTTTGTTATGAACAATCAGGTGGTTTAGCTCCTAACCAAACTGGGCACAATCTTGTGAGTGAAAGTGATGAATTGACAAATATTAACTTTACGTGTTCTTTTCCCGAGAATCGAACCAGGGAACTCCGGACCCTAAGACGAACGCTCAAATCACTACACCACGGAGGCAGTTAGCTTACTTACTTAACACATTTTTGCTATATCTAATAGTTCTATATTCTAAATTATTTTTGTTATTATTTTTAGATAATGGGTTTGACGGAAAAAGAAAAATCAAGACGCTATAGAGAAAGACTTAAAGCAGATCCGGAGAAATTAGCTGAGCGAAATAGAAACAAAAGGGAAAGCTACCATAAGAATAAAAAACTAATTTTAAGTATGCCGCCAGAAGATAAAGAAAACTGCAACAGAATTATATGGAAGCTGCGAAAACAGTCACAGAGAAATCGCCAAAAAGCTGTTCGGAAAATAATTGAGAATACGCCTCCAAGCTCTCCGTCTATTATGCAAGAAATAAATCCCGAAGATCGACTTCAACCGACGACACCACTTCCCAGTCCTGCCATGTCTTCGAAAAATGAAAAAATTAGAGGCAGAAAAAAAGTTCGACGAGACAGGTCTAAATTATATAGAGAAAATGTAAAATTGCAATGTGAATGCAAGAAGTGGAAGAAAAAGTTTGAAAAATATAAAAAGAGAGCTCATCGGAGAGAAAAAGAATTAATTAAAGTAAAAGAAAAAAGGGAAGGAAATATTGAAGAAAAACAAAAGTACGGCATATTAACAAACGCTATCAAAGATAATTACAGGAAAATTAAAGCCAGAAACGGCAAAAAAATGCTGAAAAACATTTTCGCGAAACTTGGTGCGCAAAAGCATAAAATAGTAAAAGACTGTTTGGGCTTACAAGGAAGACTCAGAACAAGTAACACGCGTAATTCAGATACAGAGCTGACAAAAAAAAATAATAGCTTCTTCTTAAGAGATGATGTATCTAGAAATACTGCCGGCAAAAAAGAAACCATCACTAAAGGCAAAGAAAAGGTGCAAAAACGGTTCCTATTGGACTCAATGAAAAACTTGTTCAAAGCTTTCAAATCAGAGAATCCAAATGCCAAATGCTCATATTTCTATTTTACTAAAAATCGCCCTTTCTACGTAGTTACACCAACAGTTGATGAAAGGGATATGTGCCTTTGTAAAGTACATACTAATGCAGCAGCTAAGATAAAGGCTCTGAAACAAAAAAGAGTTATTAGTGCTTTAGATCTAAGCACACTGATATCAGAGACAGTCTGTAACAGCACTAAAAAAGAGTGCATGTTTGGTACTTGTAATCAGTGTCGGGATAAGGAATTCAAGATAAATAGTGACAGTGTTCGAGGCAAAATACAGTGGTTTGAATGGGTGAGGGAACAAGAAATCTATCTGAAAAACGACAAGAAATTTAAAGCTGTAAAGAACGTGAAGAGACTTAAATAAGATACTATAGAAAACATGGTCAAGAACTTTCAAGAAGAACTGAAGAGTATAAAGAAACATATTTTTAATATGAAAATTCAGTTTAAAAATTTTCGCCAATGTGTTGATGAGATCAGAGCAAACGAAGCTGTGATATTAGTCGATTTCAGCGAAAATTATAATTGTAAATGTACAGAAGAAATTCAGGCGCATCAATTTGGTGGCTCTCGTAACCAAGTCACTCTTCACACAGTTGTGGTTTACGTATATGATAAAAATAAACAATATGAAGCTTTATAGTTTTGTACTATTTCTCCATGCAATATTCATCAACCAGCTGCAATATGGGCCCATTTGCATCCCATTTTGATGAAGGTTATTGAAAATTACCCTGGAATTGACACTATTCATTATTTCTCCGATGGCCCATTTTCGCAATATCGTCAAAAAGCAAATTTTTATTTGGCCTGCACGAAAACATTTAGCTAGGGGTTCCAAGCTTTTAGCTGGTCATTTTTTGAAGCCGGGCATGGCAAAGGCCCTGCAGACGGTATTGGGGGATTCTTAAAAAGAGCAGCTGATAAGAAAGTGGCAACAGGAACGGACGTTACTGATGCTCTTCAATTTTATGAACTTCTCAAAGAGTCAAGCAAAATTCAGTTATTTTATGTAACAAAAGAAGAGATCGACGGGATTCAGAGGGACATACCAAAGAATCTTTTGCCTTTGCCCGGTACAAAAGAAGTGCACCAAATATTTTCAAAGAGCTGTGGCCAACTAATGTCCAGAAATTTGAGTTGCTTCTGTTCTAGAGGATTATGCGAATGCTTGCGTCCCAAGTTATACTCGCCGATACCAGCTCCAAGGAAGATTTCAACCCCTGTCGACCCTGACGAAGACATACCTCTCGAGATGCCATTAAGTCCTATCCTAGCACCACTGGAAAATATTTACAACGACACATTCAGCGATGTTGACGACGTACCTTTAAATAATTTGCTATCCTCGAATAAAGACAACATTACATTCGCTGAAATACACAAAGGTTTACGCAAGAGCATCTACAAGAGTGTATATGGATCGTCTGATAGCTCTGACAATGAAAATGACACTACAGAGGAACCACAGCCATCTACGTCAGGACAAAATAATTTATTGCCTGGTGTAGGTGACTTTTGCTGGTCAAAGTTTACAGTACCAAAGGTAAATCATACGATACATATGCGTGCATTGCCGAAACCGATATCGATGAAGACGGTGAAATCAAAGTCACATTCCTAAAATGTGTGAAAAATGGAAAACTTTTTATATTGAATAAGAAAGATAAATCCTATGTAGCATTCAATGATATAATTAAAAAACTTCCAACCCCGGACATTGAACACAAAAGAGGCACTGAGTATTATAAATTTTCATGTGATATTAATGGTTTTAGAAAATAGTTCATGTATTTTAGTGTAACACCTATGGATCTCTGCTATGATTAAGAAATTTTGTTTTTGTAGATTAATTTTTAAGTTTTGTATCTTACTGAACACTTATGTGATACACAGAGGTATTAGTCATTTATTGAGACAGCTAAGTACAAGTTAGAGTCAAAAAAGTATTTAAGCTGATTAAAGAGGCTGTTAATGTTTGTAAGTTCATTAGTAAGAGTTGTCACGTTTATAGGTCTGTTCATTATTTAGTCATTTATTGTAATGTTGATTCTTTCGTAAAAAATTATAATAAAACTAAAAATTATTGTCATACAGTTGTTTTTTTAACATAAAAATAACAAATACAGGCGATTTCAATCCTAGTATCTCCTTTGAACTCCCGAGTATGTCCTATGGACGACCGTATATGTCCACTGGACAACCATTTTGTCCCTGTCTCCTAAAGACACATTATCGTCAATTTTACTTAAAAAAAACAGTGGGGTTTACAAAATTTTGAAATATGAATGTAACAATTAAAAGTGAAACAAAGAGTTTTAAATATCACGTATTAATTATTATTTTACAAGTTAAATGAAGAGTTCGTTACATTTAAAGTTTGTCGTTGTCCAGGAGACAATATAATTGGAAATAACTTATCAATTAAAAGTCACGTCTTTTATTTATGGAAGACAAATTGAAATCCATCCTATATTCAGTGATAATAAAGTGACGATTCACAATTTGACTGAATTTCAAATGGTTCAGAAGTCTATTTAGTTAGTTGTCCAAGGGACTATCTTAACTAAAGTCATGTGGATTTCGGAGTCAAATTTACTATTTTATTTAAATAAATCGTTCTGCTCTATGTGAATTCTTAAAATATAAATAATTATCTAAAGAAAAAATGTTAAAATATAAAAAAAATCGAATAAAATTAAAAAAATAAAATTTATCATTGATGTACACTTAAAAGTTGATTGACCCAAATACAGGCTTTAAAAGCGCCATTTCAACTGCAAAAGAATCGGCTGAAGGACTGAAAGTTGAACCTGTGTTTAGAGCCTCAAAAAGAATTCGATTTGTTAAACTCAAGCTGATGAAACTGCCCGCGACGAGCCTATTGTTTCTCCTAAAAAGAAATTTGAGGTAGAATTTTTCAACTCTTTCTTGGACGCTACATTTATTTCAGTTAATGAAAGATTTGAACAGTTAAATAAGTACTCGGATTGCTGATCTTTTTTGTACAATGTAAAACAGATTCCTGAAAAACCTGACTTAGTCAAACTCTGTAGTGATCTCCAATTGAAATTAACTGTGGATTCTAAATCTATATATATAAAAGAAAGTCGTGTTTGTTACAAAACTTATAACTCAAGAACGGCTGGACCGATTGCCATGGTTTTTGATTTGTTGGATTTGTTTCCGTCCCGAATAGCAGAATACATCTTAAAAACAATGAAATCTCGATATGTGTAATAAATACTTAATCATTTCAATAAATGCTGATTTGTTTATTACATGTCAAACATTTGTTGTCCAATCCTGTCAAATAGTGTAACAACTTTTTTTTTTGGAGCTTATGGCCTGGTTGCTGAGACCTTTAAGCCACAACTTTATTTTTTTCTGAAGACATCATGTGTGCGTTCAGAAATTTATTTTTTGTAAAATGTCTCCAAAGTTCAGGTACTGTTATATTTGTTTGTTTTAGACATTAATTTGTGAAAATTAATTATTGTAACGCGGCGTCTCATTTACCGTGCACTGCAAGATGGCCAGTGAGACGACTCGTGGTAGGAAGATATTCTTGCCCTACAGATTGCACCCCCTCGATTTGACACGAATGCAAGCGGATTACCCGGAGTATACACTGATTAACGCTAACAACAGGGCACATCCACATGCCGTCGCCGGCAATTCTCGTGTGGTGGACATGGAAGTGATGCTGGACTTGGTGAATTACCGGAAGAACGCGAGTTCGATTTACGACGAGGACGTGTATTTGGTGGACATTGGTGGTGACTATGTGAACCACGTTAAGAACAATAGGATGAACGTGCACAGCGACTCGCCCATTCTGACCGCTCGCGATTCGGCTAGAGAAATGACCCGACGGCTGTCTTTGGGAGCGTTGGTGAAAGCCAAGAAGATGTCCGAGAAGACTTATAACAACCTTATCGGTGCGACGGCGCCTTGCAAGCAGCGCTGCACGGACAAGGCTCAGGACTGTACCGTCACCGGGACGTATGCGATCTTGCTCCATTCTGATTATGACATTAGGCGTGAGGAGTTGGCACAGGCGTTCGACAACCATCAGACCAAAGTTGCTGTTTCTGCCGTCCACTTCGATCCGCGCGTATTCACCCAAAAATCTTTCTTGGTGGAAGCTTTGAAAGCCAGAGTCGTCATTGAAGGTGGGAGGATCCACTTTGACTTCGCCGGTGATACATCGCTTAGTTACACGCACGATTACGCCAATTATATGGACATAGTCACTACCAACATGTTGATTACAACGGCCGGTAGGTGTTACCTTGTTGAGAAGGCCGGAATTAGAGGTGCGACACTCTTTATCAAATATGTGTTGTGTGACGTTGAACCTCAACTCAACACTGAGAGTCTGCGATGCTGCTTTTGGCTGCCTGAACAGGACGATCGGTTGGTGATATCTACTTGGAAATACCAGAACGGCTACTACCAGAACAGTAAGTTCGTGCGAACGGGCGAGAACGACAAGAACGGTCGGTTTTTGAGACACCACATTGAGACGAGTAAGGGTCTGTACGACCTGATATTGGCTAACTGCTTGCGCGCGTCGGAAAAGGGGTTTAACTTGAGCGAAATGCTGTCCGCGGCGATCGCCTTTAACCAGCGTTGCACGATTAACGGCCAGGACGTGCGGCATAACCGAGACAGGTTGGATGTGGAGCTGTTGATCGATGTTACCGTGGCCTGCTACTGTCAGGCATACGTGTTGCGCTTCGGTGCAGGAAAAGTCGTCGAACACTTTACTAACCAAGAAAGAGCGAAACGCTCCGGCCGTTTCGGTTTTCTCAGTTTGCTGGGCTATTGTGCGCAGCAGCTGTTCCCGACCAATACATTTAAGGAAAAGTGGAACAGTTTTATGGCGTACCTCAGTGAGGGGAAGGAGGTCAAGGACATGACGTTCGAGATTTCGAACAGTGTAAGGGTGGTCACGATGGAAGAACACGTTCGCATCCTAGCCGGCTACGAACACCATGTCGGCGAGGCCAAACTGGTTGTGGAGGATGGAGAGATTGACTTGCTCGATATCAAGAACGTACTGGAGTTGAAATACGAGAAAGGGAAATTAGTAGGCGTCCCGAAACCCGACGTCGCAGCTGAAGTGGAGAGGACGACCGTCGCGCAACAACCATAGACTGCTGCGAGCGCTTCCCCGGCGACCAGTTGTACGCCCTCTACCGTGACCCGCAGTGTCATTTCCAATACTACTTTGAGGAAAAGCGACTTGAGCAAGAGGAAATTGAAACAGGTTACGAACAAGGCCGTGCGGGCCATGTCTAGGATTTCTGACGACCAACCATTATCTGAGAGCCGCTTGGCTGTGCTTCGCGATCTCAGGTCGGAGAACAAATCGACGTGCGGGTCTTTGCATATGGTGCGAATGGTTGGTGACGGTAGATGTGCGTTTTACGCGATGTTGCATTGCATCGGTCTGCCACCTTCCGTTGAGTGCGTGAGTCAGCTGAAGCGCATATTGTGGTTGTCTTGCCCCGACGACTGCAAGAACGACAACCGTAACCTGTTGCTTGAAGATTTCGAAAGTAACGATCTGGCTTGGGGCACTACGGACAATATTCATCAAATGAACGTGCACAGCGACTCGCCCATTCTGACCGCTTGCGATTCGGCTAGAGAAATGACCCGACGGCTGTCTTTGGGAGCGTTGGTGAAAGCCAAGAAGATGTCCGAGAAGACTTATAACAACCTTATCGGTGCGACGGCGCCTTGCAAGCAGCGCTGCACGGACAAGGCTCAGGACTGTACCGTCACCGGGACGTATGCGATCTTGCTCCATTCTGATTATGACATTAGGCGTGAGGAGTTGGCACAGGCGTTCGACAACCATCAGACCAAAGTTGCTGTTTCTGCCGTCCACTTCGATCCGCGCGTATTCACCCAAAAATCTTTCTTGGTGGAAGCTTTGAAAGCCAGAGTCGTCATTGAAGGTGGGAGGATCCACTTTGACTTCGCCGGTGATACATCGCTTAGTTACACGCACGATTACGCCAATTACATGGACATAGTCACTACCAACATGTTGATTACACTGGCCGGTAGGTGTTACCTTGTTGAGAAGGCCGGAATTAGAGGTGCGACACTCTTTATCAAATATGTGTTGTGTGACGTTGAACCTCAACTCAACACTGAGAGTCTGCGATGCTGCTTTTGGCTGCCTGAACAGGACGATCGGTTGGTGATATCTACTTGGAAATACCAGAACGGCTACTACCAGAACAGTAAGTTCGTGCGAACGGGCGAGAACGACAAGAACGGTCGGTTTTTGAGACACCACATTGAGACGAGTAAGGGTCTGTACGACCTGATATTGGCTAACTGCTTGCGCGCATCGGAAAAGGGGTTTAACTTGAGCGAAATGCTGTCCGCGGCGATCGCCTTTAACCAGCGTTGCACGATTAACGGCCAGGACGTGCGGCATAACCGAGACAGGTTGGATGTGGAGCTGTTGATCGATGTTACCGTGGCCTGCTACTGTCAGGCATACGTGTTGCGCTTCGGTGCAGGAAAAGTCGTCGAACACTTTACTAACCAAGAAAGAGCGAAACGCTCCGGCCGTTTCGGTTTTCTCAGTTTGCTGGGCTATTGTGCGCAGCAGCTGTTCCCGACCAATACATTTAAGGAAAAGTGGAACAGTTTTATGGCGTACCTCAGTGAGGGGAAGGAGGTCAAGGACATGACGTTCGAGATTTCGAACAGTGTAAGGGTGGTCACGATGGAAGAACACGTTCGCATCCTAGCCGGCTACGAACACCATGTCGGCGAGGCCAAACTGGTTGTGGAGGATGGAGAGATTGACTTGCTCGATATCAAGAACGTACTGGAGTTGAAATACGAGAAAGGGAAATTAGTAGGCGTCCCGAAACCCGACGTCGCAGCTGAAGTGGAGAGGACGACCGTCGCGCAACAACCATAGACTGCTGCGAGCGCTTCCCCGGCGACCAGTTGTACGCCCTCTACCGTGACCCGCAGTGTCATTTCCAATACTACTTTGAGGAAAAGCGACTTGAGCAAGAGGAAATTGAAACAGGTTACGAACAAGGCCGTGCGGGCCATGTCTAGGATTTCTGACGACCAACCATTATCTGAGAGCCGCTTGGCTGTGCTTCGCGATCTCAGGTCGGAGAACAAATCGACGTGCGGGTCTTTGCATATGGTGCGAATGGTTGGTGACGGTAGATGTGCGTTTTACGCGATGTTGCATTGCATCGGTCTGCCACCTTCCGTTGAGTGCGTGAGTCAGCTGAAGCGCATATTGTGGTTGTCTTGCCCCGACGACTGCAAGAACGACAACCGTAACCTGTTGCTTGAAGATTTCGAAAGTAACGATCTGGCTTGGGGCACTACGGACAATATTCATCAAATGAACGTGCACAGCGACTCGCCCATTCTGACCGCTCGCGATTCGGCTAGAGAAATGACCCGACGGCTGTCTTTGGGAGCGTTGGTGAAAGCCAAGAAGATGTCCGAGAAGACTTATAACAACCTTATCGGTGCGACGGCGCCTTGCAAGCAGCGCTGCACGGACAAGGCTCAGGACTGTACCGTCACCGGGACGTATGCGATCTTGCTCCATTCTGATTATGACATTAGGCGTGAGGAGTTGGCACAGGCGTTCGACAACCATCAGACCAAAGTTGCTGTTTCTGCCGTCCACTTCGATCCGCGCGTATTCACCCAAAAATCTTTCTTGGTGGAAGCTTTGAAAGCCAGAGTCGTCATTGAAGGTGGGAGGATCCACTTTGACTTCGCCGGTGATACATCGCTTAGTTACACGCACGATTACGCCAATTACATGGACATAGTCACTACCAACATGTTGATTACACCGGCCGGTAGGTGTTACCTTGTTGAGAAGGCCGGAATTAGAGGTGCGACACTCTTTATCAAATATGTGTTGTGTGACGTTGAACCTCAACTCAACACTGAGAGTCTGCGATGCTGCTTTTGGCTGCCTGAACAGGACGATCGGTTGGTGATATCTACTTGGAAATACCAGAACGGCTACTACCAGAACAGTAAGTTCGTGCGAACGGGCGAGAACGACAAGAACGGTCGGTTTTTGAGACACCACATTGAGACGAGTAAGGGTCTGTACGACCTGATATTGGCTAACTGCTTGCGCGCGTCGGAAAAGGGGTTTAACTTGAGCGAAATGCTGTCCGCGGCGATCGCCTTTAACCAGCGTTGCACGATTAACGGCCAGGACGTGCGGCATAACCGAGACAGGTTGGATGTGGAGCTGTTGATCGATGTTACCGTGGCCTGCTACTGTCAGGCATACGTGTTGCGCTTCGGTGCAGGAAAAGTCGTCGAACACTTTACTAACCAAGAAAGAGCGAAACGCTCCGGCCGTTTCGGTTTTCTCAGTTTGCTGGGCTATTGTGCGCAGCAGCTGTTCCCGACCAATACATTTAAGGAAAAGTGGAACAGTTTTATGGCGTACCTCAGTGAGGGGAAGGAGGTCAAGGACATGACGTTCGAGATTTCGAACAGTGTAAGGGTGGTCACGATGGAAGAACACGTTCGCATCCTAGCCGGCTACGAACACCATGTCGGCGAGGCCAAACTGGTTGTGGAGGATGGAGAGATTGACTTGCTCGATATCAAGAACGTACTGGAGTTGAAATACGAGAAAGGGAAATTAGTAGGCGTCCCGAAACCCGACGTCGCAGCTGAAGTGGAGAGGACGACCGTCGCGCAACAACCATAGACTGCTGCGAGCGCTTCCCCGGCGACCAGTTGTACGCCCTCTACCGTGACCCGCAGTGTCATTTCCAATACTACTTTGAGGAAAAGCGACTTGAGCAAGAGGAAATTGAAACAGGTTACGAACAAGGCCGTGCGGGCCATGTCTAGGATTTCTGACGACCAACCATTATCTGAGAGCCGCTTGGCTGTGCTTCGCGATCTCAGGTCGGAGAACAAATCGACGTGCGGGTCTTTGCATATGGTGCGAATGGTTGGTGACGGTAGATGTGCGTTTTACGCGATGTTGCATTGCATCGGTCTGCCACCTTCCGTTGAGTGCGTGAGTCAGCTGAAGCGCATATTGTGGTTGTCTTGCCCCGACGACTGCAAGAACGACAACCGTAACCTGTTGCTTGAAGATTTCGAAAGTAACGATCTGGCTTGGGGCACTACGGACAATATTCATCAAATGAACGTGCACAGCGACTCGCCCATTCTGACCGCTCGCGATTCGGCTAGAGAAATGACCCGACGGCTGTCTTTGGGAGCGTTGGTGAAAGCCAAGAAGATGTCCGAGAAGACTTATAACAACCTTATCGGTGCGACGGCGCCTTGCAAGCAGCGCTGCACGGACAAGGCTCAGGACTGTACCGTCACCGGGACGTATGCGATCTTGCTCCATTCTGATTATGACATTAGGCGTGAGGAGTTGGCACAGGCGTTCGACAACCATCAGACCAAAGTTGCTGTTTCTGCCGTCCACTTCGATCCGCGCGTATTCACCCAAAAATCTTTCTTGGTGGAAGCTTTGAAAGCCAGAGTCGTCATTGAAGGTGGGAGGATCCACTTTGACTTCGCCGGTGATACATCGCTTAGTTACACGCACGATTACGCCAATTACATGGACATAGTCACTACCAACATGTTGATTACACCGGCCGGTAGGTGTTACCTTGTTGAGAAGGCCGGAATTAGAGGTGCGACACTCTTTATCAAATATGTGTTGTGTGACGTTGAACCTCAACTCAACACTGAGAGTCTGCGATGCTGCTTTTGGCTGCCTGAACAGGACGATCGGTTGGTGATATCTACTTGGAAATACCAGAACGGCTACTACCAGAACAGTAAGTTCGTGCGAACGGGCGAGAACGACAAGAACGGTCGGTTTTTGAGACACCACATTGAGACGAGTAAGGGTCTGTACGACCTGATATTGGCTAACTGCTTGCGCGCGTCGGAAAAGGGGTTTAACTTGAGCGAAATGCTGTCCGCGGCGATCGCCTTTAACCAGCGTTGCACGATTAACGGCCAGGACGTGCGGCATAACCGAGACAGGTTGGATGTGGAGCTGTTGATCGATGTTACCGTGGCCTGCTACTGTCAGGCATACGTGTTGCGCTTCGGTGCAGGAAAAGTCGTCGAACACTTTACTAACCAAGAAAGAGCGAAACGCTCCGGCCGTTTCGGTTTTCTCAGTTTGCTGGGCTATTGTGCGCAGCAGCTGTTCCCGACCAATACATTTAAGGAAAAGTGGAACAGTTTTATGGCGTACCTCAGTGAGGGGAAGGAGGTCAAGGACATGACGTTCGAGATTTCGAACAGTGTAAGGGTGGTCACGATGGAAGAACACGTTCGCATCCTAGCCGGCTACGAACACCATGTCGGCGAGGCCAAACTGGTTGTGGAGGATGGAGAGATTGACTTGCTCGATATCAAGAACGTACTGGAGTTGAAATACGAGAAAGGGAAATTAGTAGGCGTCCCGAAACCCGACGTCGCAGCTGAAGTGGAGAGGACGACCGTCGCGCAACAACCATAGACTGCTGCGAGCGCTTCCCCGGCGACCAGTTGTACGCCCTCTACCGTGACCCGCAGTGTCATTTCCAATACTACTTTGAGGAAAAGCGACTTGAGCAAGAGGAAATTGAAACAGGTTACGAACAAGGCCGTGCGGGCCATGTCTAGGATTTCTGACGACCAACCATTATCTGAGAGCCGCTTGGCTGTGCTTCGCGATCTCAGGTCGGAGAACAAATCGACGTGCGGGTCTTTGCATATGGTGCGAATGGTTGGTGACGGTAGATGTGCGTTTTACGCGATGTTGCATTGCATCGGTCTGCCACCTTCCGTTGAGTGCGTGAGTCAGCTGAAGCGCATATTGTGGTTGTCTTGCCCCGACGACTGCAAGAACGACAACCGTAACCTGTTGCTTGAAGATTTCGAAAGTAACGATCTGGCTTGGGGCACTACGGACAATATTCATCAAATGAACGTGCACAGCGACTCGCCCATTCTGACCGCTTGCGATTCGGCTAGAGAAATGACCCGACGGCTGTCTTTGGGAGCGTTGGTGAAAGCCAAGAAGATGTCCGAGAAGACTTATAACAACCTTATCGGTGCGACGGCGCCTTGCAAGCAGCGCTGCACGGACAAGGCTCAGGACTGTACCGTCACCGGGACGTATGCGATCTTGCTCCATTCTGATTATGACATTAGGCGTGAGGAGTTGGCACAGGCGTTCGACAACCATCAGACCAAAGTTGCTGTTTCTGCCGTCCACTTCGATCCGCGCGTATTCACCCAAAAATCTTTCTTGGTGGAAGCTTTGAAAGCCAGAGTCGTCATTGAAGGTGGGAGGATCCACTTTGACTTCGCCGGTGATACATCGCTTAGTTACACGCACGATTACGCCAATTACATGGACATAGTCACTACCAACATGTTGATTACACTGGCCGGTAGGTGTTACCTTGTTGAGAAGGCCGGAATTAGAGGTGCGACACTCTTTATCAAATATGTGTTGTGTGACGTTGAACCTCAACTCAACACTGAGAGTCTGCGATGCTGCTTTTGGCTGCCTGAACAGGACGATCGGTTGGTGATATCTACTTGGAAATACCAGAACGGCTACTACCAGAACAGTAAGTTCGTGCGAACGGGCGAGAACGACAAGAACGGTCGGTTTTTGAGACACCACATTGAGACGAGTAAGGGTCTGTACGACCTGATATTGGCTAACTGCTTGCGCGCGTCGGAAAAGGGGTTTAACTTGAGCGAAATGCTGTCCGCGGCGATCGCCTTTAACCAGCGTTGCACGATTAACGGCCAGGACGTGCGGCATAACCGAGACAGGTTGGATGTGGAGCTGTTGATCGATGTTACCGTGGCCTGCTACTGTCAGGCATACGTGTTGCGCTTCGGTGCAGGAAAAGTCGTCGAACACTTTACTAACCAAGAAAGAGCGAAACGCTCCGGCCGTTTCGGTTTTCTCAGTTTGCTGGGCTATTGTGCGCAGCAGCTGTTCCCGACCAATACATTTAAGGAAAAGTGGAACAGTTTTATGGCGTACCTCAGTGAGGGGAAGGAGGTCAAGGACATGACGTTCGAGATTTCGAACAGTGTAAGGGTGGTCACGATGGAAGAACACGTTCGCATCCTAGCCGGCTACGAACACCATGTCGGCGAGGCCAAACTGGTTGTGGAGGATGGAGAGATTGACTTGCTCGATATCAAGAACGTACTGGAGTTGAAATACGAGAAAGGGAAATTAGTAGGCGTCCCGAAACCCGACGTCGCAGCTGAAGTGGAGAGGACGACCGTCGCGCAACAACCATAGACTGCTGCGAGCGCTTCCCCGGCGACCAGTTGTACGCCCTCTACCGTGACCCGCAGTGTCATTTCCAATACTACTTTGAGGAAAAGCGACTTGAGCAAGAGGAAATTGAAACAGGTTACGAACAAGGCCGTGCGGGCCATGTCTAGGATTTCTGACGACCAACCATTATCTGAGAGCCGCTTGGCTGTGCTTCGCGATCTCAGGTCGGAGAACAAATCGACGTGCGGGTCTTTGCATATGGTGCGAATGGTTGGTGACGGTAGATGTGCGTTTTACGCGATGTTGCATTGCATCGGTCTGCCACCTTCCGTTGAGTGCGTGAGTCAGCTGAAGCGCATATTGTGGTTGTCTTGCCCCGACGACTGCAAGAACGACAACCGTAACCTGTTGCTTGAAGATTTCGAAAGTAACGATCTGGCTTGGGGCACTACGGACAATATTCATCAAATGAACGTGCACAGCGACTCGCCCATTCTGACCGCTCGCGATTCGGCTAGAGAAATGACCCGACGGCTGTCTTTGGGAGCGTTGGTGAAAGCCAAGAAGATGTCCGAGAAGACTTATAACAACCTTATCGGTGCGACGGCGCCTTGCAAGCAGCGCTGCACGGACAAGGCTCAGGACTGTACCGTCACCGGGACGTATGCGATCTTGCTCCATTCTGATTATGACATTAGGCGTGAGGAGTTGGCACAGGCGTTCGACAACCATCAGACCAAAGTTGCTGTTTCTGCCGTCCACTTCGATCCGCGCGTATTCACCCAAAAATCTTTCTTGGTGGAAGCTTTGAAAGCCAGAGTCGTCATTGAAGGTGGGAGGATCCACTTTGACTTCGCCGGTGATACATCGCTTAGTTACACGCACGATTACGCCAATTACATGGACATAGTCACTACCAACATGTTGATTACACTGGCCGGTAGGTGTTACCTTGTTGAGAAGGCCGGAATTAGAGGTGCGACACTCTTTATCAAATATGTGTTGTGTGACGTTGAACCTCAACTCAACACTGAGAGTCTGCGATGCTGCTTTTGGCTGCCTGAACAGGACGATCGGTTGGTGATATCTACTTGGAAATACCAGAACGGCTACTACCAGAACAGTAAGTTCGTGCGAACGGGCGAGAACGACAAGAACGGTCGGTTTTTGAGACACCACATTGAGACGAGTAAGGGTCTGTACGACCTGATATTGGCTAACTGCTTGCGCGCATCGGAAAAGGGGTTTAACTTGAGCGAAATGCTGTCCGCGGCGATCGCCTTTAACCAGCGTTGCACGATTAACGGCCAGGACGTGCGGCATAACCGAGACAGGTTGGATGTGGAGCTGTTGATCGATGTTACCGTGGCCTGCTACTGTCAGGCATACGTGTTGCGCTTCGGTGCAGGAAAAGTCGTCGAACACTTTACTAACCAAGAAAGAGCGAAACGCTCCGGCCGTTTCGGTTTTCTCAGTTTGCTGGGCTATTGTGCGCAGCAGCTGTTCCCGACCAATACATTTAAGGAAAAGTGGAACAGTTTTATGGCGTACCTCAGTGAGGGGAAGGAGGTCAAGGACATGACGTTCGAGATTTCGAACAGTGTAAGGGTGGTCACGATGGAAGAACACGTTCGCATCCTAGCCGGCTACGAACACCATGTCGGCGAGGCCAAACTGGTTGTGGAGGATGGAGAGATTGACTTGCTCGATATCAAGAACGTACTGGAGTTGAAATACGAGAAAGGGAAATTAGTAGGCGTCCCGAAACCCGACGTCGCAGCTGAAGTGGAGAGGACGACCGTCGCGCAACAACCATAGACTGCTGCGAGCGCTTCCCCGGCGACCAGTTGTACGCCCTCTACCGTGACCCGCAGTGTCATTTCCAATACTACTTTGAGGAAAAGCGACTTGAGCAAGAGGAAATTGAAACAGGTTACGAACAAGGCCGTGCGGGCCATGTCTAGGATTTCTGACGACCAACCATTATCTGAGAGCCGCTTGGCTGTGCTTCGCGATCTCAGGTCGGAGAACAAATCGACGTGCGGGTCTTTGCATATGGTGCGAATGGTTGGTGACGGTAGATGTGCGTTTTACGCGATGTTGCATTGCATCGGTCTGCCACCTTCCGTTGAGTGCGTGAGTCAGCTGAAGCGCATATTGTGGTTGTCTTGCCCCGACGACTGCAAGAACGACAACCGTAACCTGTTGCTTGAAGATTTCGAAAGTAACGATCTGGCTTGGGGCACTACGGACAATATTCATCAAATGAACGTGCACAGCGACTCGCCCATTCTGACCGCTCGCGATTCGGCTAGAGAAATGACCCGACGGCTGTCTTTGGGAGCGTTGGTGAAAGCCAAGAAGATGTCCGAGAAGACTTATAACAACCTTATCGGTGCGACGGCGCCTTGCAAGCAGCGCTGCACGGACAAGGCTCAGGACTGTACCGTCACCGGGACGTATGCGATCTTGCTCCATTCTGATTATGACATTAGGCGTGAGGAGTTGGCACAGGCGTTCGACAACCATCAGACCAAAGTTGCTGTTTCTGCCGTCCACTTCGATCCGCGCGTATTCACCCAAAAATCTTTCTTGGTGGAAGCTTTGAAAGCCAGAGTCGTCATTGAAGGTGGGAGGATCCACTTTGACTTCGCCGGTGATACATCGCTTAGTTACACGCACGATTACGCCAATTACATGGACATAGTCACTACCAACATGTTGATTACACCGGCCGGTAGGTGTTACCTTGTTGAGAAGGCCGGAATTAGAGGTGCGACACTCTTTATCAAATATGTGTTGTGTGACGTTGAACCTCAACTCAACACTGAGAGTCTGCGATGCTGCTTTTGGCTGCCTGAACAGGACGATCGGTTGGTGATATCTACTTGGAAATACCAGAACGGCTACTACCAGAACAGTAAGTTCGTGCGAACGGGCGAGAACGACAAGAACGGTCGGTTTTTGAGACACCACATTGAGACGAGTAAGGGTCTGTACGACCTGATATTGGCTAACTGCTTGCGCGCGTCGGAAAAGGGGTTTAACTTGAGCGAAATGCTGTCCGCGGCGATCGCCTTTAACCAGCGTTGCACGATTAACGGCCAGGACGTGCGGCATAACCGAGACAGGTTGGATGTGGAGCTGTTGATCGATGTTACCGTGGCCTGCTACTGTCAGGCATACGTGTTGCGCTTCGGTGCAGGAAAAGTCGTCGAACACTTTACTAACCAAGAAAGAGCGAAACGCTCCGGCCGTTTCGGTTTTCTCAGTTTGCTGGGCTATTGTGCGCAGCAGCTGTTCCCGACCAATACATTTAAGGAAAAGTGGAACAGTTTTATGGCGTACCTCAGTGAGGGGAAGGAGGTCAAGGACATGACGTTCGAGATTTCGAACAGTGTAAGGGTGGTCACGATGGAAGAACACGTTCGCATCCTAGCCGGCTACGAACACCATGTCGGCGAGGCCAAACTGGTTGTGGAGGATGGAGAGATTGACTTGCTCGATATCAAGAACGTACTGGAGTTGAAATACGAGAAAGGGAAATTAGTAGGCGTCCCGAAACCCGACGTCGCAGCTGAAGTGGAGAGGACGACCGTCGCGCAACAACCATAGACTGCTGCGAGCGCTTCCCCGGCGACCAGTTGTACGCCCTCTACCGTGACCCGCAGTGTCATTTCCAATACTACTTTGAGGAAAAGCGACTTGAGCAAGAGGAAATTGAAACAGGTTACGAACAAGGCCGTGCGGGCCATGTCTAGGATTTCTGACGACCAACCATTATCTGAGAGCCGCTTGGCTGTGCTTCGCGATCTCAGGTCGGAGAACAAATCGACGTGCGGGTCTTTGCATATGGTGCGAATGGTTGGTGACGGTAGATGTGCGTTTTACGCGATGTTGCATTGCATCGGTCTGCCACCTTCCGTTGAGTGCGTGAGTCAGCTGAAGCGCATATTGTGGTTGTCTTGCCCCGACGACTGCAAGAACGACAACCGTAACCTGTTGCTTGAAGATTTCGAAAGTAACGATCTGGCTTGGGGCACTACGGACAATATTCATCAAATGAACGTGCACAGCGACTCGCCCATTCTGACCGCTTGCGATTCGGCTAGAGAAATGACCCGACGGCTGTCTTTGGGAGCGTTGGTGAAAGCCAAGAAGATGTCCGAGAAGACTTATAACAACCTTATCGGTGCGACGGCGCCTTGCAAGCAGCGCTGCACGGACAAGGCTCAGGACTGTACCGTCACCGGGACGTATGCGATCTTGCTCCATTCTGATTATGACATTAGGCGTGAGGAGTTGGCACAGGCGTTCGACAACCATCAGACCAAAGTTGCTGTTTCTGCCGTCCACTTCGATCCGCGCGTATTCACCCAAAAATCTTTCTTGGTGGAAGCTTTGAAAGCCAGAGTCGTCATTGAAGGTGGGAGGATCCACTTTGACTTCGCCGGTGATACATCGCTTAGTTACACGCACGATTACGCCAATTACATGGACATAGTCACTACCAACATGTTGATTACACTGGCCGGTAGGTGTTACCTTGTTGAGAAGGCCGGAATTAGAGGTGCGACACTCTTTATCAAATATGTGTTGTGTGACGTTGAACCTCAACTCAACACTGAGAGTCTGCGATGCTGCTTTTGGCTGCCTGAACAGGACGATCGGTTGGTGATATCTACTTGGAAATACCAGAACGGCTACTACCAGAACAGTAAGTTCGTGCGAACGGGCGAGAACGACAAGAACGGTCGGTTTTTGAGACACCACATTGAGACGAGTAAGGGTCTGTACGACCTGATATTGGCTAACTGCTTGCGCGCGTCGGAAAAGGGGTTTAACTTGAGCGAAATGCTGTCCGCGGCGATCGCCTTTAACCAGCGTTGCACGATTAACGGCCAGGACGTGCGGCATAACCGAGACAGGTTGGATGTGGAGCTGTTGATCGATGTTACCGTGGCCTGCTACTGTCAGGCATACGTGTTGCGCTTCGGTGCAGGAAAAGTCGTCGAACACTTTACTAACCAAGAAAGAGCGAAACGCTCCGGCCGTTTCGGTTTTCTCAGTTTGCTGGGCTATTGTGCGCAGCAGCTGTTCCCGACCAATACATTTAAGGAAAAGTGGAACAGTTTTATGGCGTACCTCAGTGAGGGGAAGGAGGTCAAGGACATGACGTTCGAGATTTCGAACAGTGTAAGGGTGGTCACGATGGAAGAACACGTTCGCATCCTAGCCGGCTACGAACACCATGTCGGCGAGGCCAAACTGGTTGTGGAGGATGGAGAGATTGACTTGCTCGATATCAAGAACGTACTGGAGTTGAAATACGAGAAAGGGAAATTAGTAGGCGTCCCGAAACCCGACGTCGCAGCTGAAGTGGAGAGGACGACCGTCGCGCAACAACCATAGACTGCTGCGAGCGCTTCCCCGGCGACCAGTTGTACGCCCTCTACCGTGACCCGCAGTGTCATTTCCAATACTACTTTGAGGAAAAGCGACTTGAGCAAGAGGAAATTGAAACAGGTTACGAACAAGGCCGTGCGGGCCATGTCTAGGATTTCTGACGACCAACCATTATCTGAGAGCCGCTTGGCTGTGCTTCGCGATCTCAGGTCGGAGAACAAATCGACGTGCGGGTCTTTGCATATGGTGCGAATGGTTGGTGACGGTAGATGTGCGTTTTACGCGATGTTGCATTGCATCGGTCTGCCACCTTCCGTTGAGTGCGTGAGTCAGCTGAAGCGCATATTGTGGTTGTCTTGCCCCGACGACTGCAAGAACGACAACCGTAACCTGTTGCTTGAAGATTTCGAAAGTAACGATCTGGCTTGGGGCACTACGGACAATATTCATCAAATGAACGTGCACAGCGACTCGCCCATTCTGACCGCTCGCGATTCGGCTAGAGAAATGACCCGACGGCTGTCTTTGGGAGCGTTGGTGAAAGCCAAGAAGATGTCCGAGAAGACTTATAACAACCTTATCGGTGCGACGGCGCCTTGCAAGCAGCGCTGCACGGACAAGGCTCAGGACTGTACCGTCACCGGGACGTATGCGATCTTGCTCCATTCTGATTATGACATTAGGCGTGAGGAGTTGGCACAGGCGTTCGACAACCATCAGACCAAAGTTGCTGTTTCTGCCGTCCACTTCGATCCGCGCGTATTCACCCAAAAATCTTTCTTGGTGGAAGCTTTGAAAGCCAGAGTCGTCATTGAAGGTGGGAGGATCCACTTTGACTTCGCCGGTGATACATCGCTTAGTTACACGCACGATTACGCCAATTACATGGACATAGTCACTACCAACATGTTGATTACACTGGCCGGTAGGTGTTACCTTGTTGAGAAGGCCGGAATTAGAGGTGCGACACTCTTTATCAAATATGTGTTGTGTGACGTTGAACCTCAACTCAACACTGAGAGTCTGCGATGCTGCTTTTGGCTGCCTGAACAGGACGATCGGTTGGTGATATCTACTTGGAAATACCAGAACGGCTACTACCAGAACAGTAAGTTCGTGCGAACGGGCGAGAACGACAAGAACGGTCGGTTTTTGAGACACCACATTGAGACGAGTAAGGGTCTGTACGACCTGATATTGGCTAACTGCTTGCGCGCATCGGAAAAGGGGTTTAACTTGAGCGAAATGCTGTCCGCGGCGATCGCCTTTAACCAGCGTTGCACGATTAACGGCCAGGACGTGCGGCATAACCGAGACAGGTTGGATGTGGAGCTGTTGATCGATGTTACCGTGGCCTGCTACTGTCAGGCATACGTGTTGCGCTTCGGTGCAGGAAAAGTCGTCGAACACTTTACTAACCAAGAAAGAGCGAAACGCTCCGGCCGTTTCGGTTTTCTCAGTTTGCTGGGCTATTGTGCGCAGCAGCTGTTCCCGACCAATACATTTAAGGAAAAGTGGAACAGTTTTATGGCGTACCTCAGTGAGGGGAAGGAGGTCAAGGACATGACGTTCGAGATTTCGAACAGTGTAAGGGTGGTCACGATGGAAGAACACGTTCGCATCCTAGCCGGCTACGAACACCATGTCGGCGAGGCCAAACTGGTTGTGGAGGATGGAGAGATTGACTTGCTCGATATCAAGAACGTACTGGAGTTGAAATACGAGAAAGGGAAATTAGTAGGCGTCCCGAAACCCGACGTCGCAGCTGAAGTGGAGAGGACGACCGTCGCGCAACAACCATAGACTGCTGCGAGCGCTTCCCCGGCGACCAGTTGTACGCCCTCTACCGTGACCCGCAGTGTCATTTCCAATACTACTTTGAGGAAAAGCGACTTGAGCAAGAGGAAATTGAAACAGGTTACGAACAAGGCCGTGCGGGCCATGTCTAGGATTTCTGACGACCAACCATTATCTGAGAGCCGCTTGGCTGTGCTTCGCGATCTCAGGTCGGAGAACAAATCGACGTGCGGGTCTTTGCATATGGTGCGAATGGTTGGTGACGGTAGATGTGCGTTTTACGCGATGTTGCATTGCATCGGTCTGCCACCTTCCGTTGAGTGCGTGAGTCAGCTGAAGCGCATATTGTGGTTGTCTTGCCCCGACGACTGCAAGAACGACAACCGTAACCTGTTGCTTGAAGATTTCGAAAGTAACGATCTGGCTTGGGGCACTACGGACAATATTCATCAAATGAACGTGCACAGCGACTCGCCCATTCTGACCGCTCGCGATTCGGCTAGAGAAATGACCCGACGGCTGTCTTTGGGAGCGTTGGTGAAAGCCAAGAAGATGTCCGAGAAGACTTATAACAACCTTATCGGTGCGACGGCGCCTTGCAAGCAGCGCTGCACGGACAAGGCTCAGGACTGTACCGTCACCGGGACGTATGCGATCTTGCTCCATTCTGATTATGACATTAGGCGTGAGGAGTTGGCACAGGCGTTCGACAACCATCAGACCAAAGTTGCTGTTTCTGCCGTCCACTTCGATCCGCGCGTATTCACCCAAAAATCTTTCTTGGTGGAAGCTTTGAAAGCCAGAGTCGTCATTGAAGGTGGGAGGATCCACTTTGACTTCGCCGGTGATACATCGCTTAGTTACACGCACGATTACGCCAATTACATGGACATAGTCACTACCAACATGTTGATTACACCGGCCGGTAGGTGTTACCTTGTTGAGAAGGCCGGAATTAGAGGTGCGACACTCTTTATCAAATATGTGTTGTGTGACGTTGAACCTCAACTCAACACTGAGAGTCTGCGATGCTGCTTTTGGCTGCCTGAACAGGACGATCGGTTGGTGATATCTACTTGGAAATACCAGAACGGCTACTACCAGAACAGTAAGTTCGTGCGAACGGGCGAGAACGACAAGAACGGTCGGTTTTTGAGACACCACATTGAGACGAGTAAGGGTCTGTACGACCTGATATTGGCTAACTGCTTGCGCGCGTCGGAAAAGGGGTTTAACTTGAGCGAAATGCTGTCCGCGGCGATCGCCTTTAACCAGCGTTGCACGATTAACGGCCAGGACGTGCGGCATAACCGAGACAGGTTGGATGTGGAGCTGTTGATCGATGTTACCGTGGCCTGCTACTGTCAGGCATACGTGTTGCGCTTCGGTGCAGGAAAAGTCGTCGAACACTTTACTAACCAAGAAAGAGCGAAACGCTCCGGCCGTTTCGGTTTTCTCAGTTTGCTGGGCTATTGTGCGCAGCAGCTGTTCCCGACCAATACATTTAAGGAAAAGTGGAACAGTTTTATGGCGTACCTCAGTGAGGGGAAGGAGGTCAAGGACATGACGTTCGAGATTTCGAACAGTGTAAGGGTGGTCACGATGGAAGAACACGTTCGCATCCTAGCCGGCTACGAACACCATGTCGGCGAGGCCAAACTGGTTGTGGAGGATGGAGAGATTGACTTGCTCGATATCAAGAACGTACTGGAGTTGAAATACGAGAAAGGGAAATTAGTAGGCGTCCCGAAACCCGACGTCGCAGCTGAAGTGGAGAGGACGACCGTCGCGCAACAACCATAGACTGCTGCGAGCGCTTCCCCGGCGACCAGTTGTACGCCCTCTACCGTGACCCGCAGTGTCATTTCCAATACTACTTTGAGGAAAAGCGACTTGAGCAAGAGGAAATTGAAACAGGTTACGAACAAGGCCGTGCGGGCCATGTCTAGGATTTCTGACGACCAACCATTATCTGAGAGCCGCTTGGCTGTGCTTCGCGATCTCAGGTCGGAGAACAAATCGACGTGCGGGTCTTTGCATATGGTGCGAATGGTTGGTGACGGTAGATGTGCGTTTTACGCGATGTTGCATTGCATCGGTCTGCCACCTTCCGTTGAGTGCGTGAGTCAGCTGAAGCGCATATTGTGGTTGTCTTGCCCCGACGACTGCAAGAACGACAACCGTAACCTGTTGCTTGAAGATTTCGAAAGTAACGATCTGGCTTGGGGCACTACGGACAATATTCATCAAATGAACGTGCACAGCGACTCGCCCATTCTGACCGCTCGCGATTCGGCTAGAGAAATGACCCGACGGCTGTCTTTGGGAGCGTTGGTGAAAGCCAAGAAGATGTCCGAGAAGACTTATAACAACCTTATCGGTGCGACGGCGCCTTGCAAGCAGCGCTGCACGGACAAGGCTCAGGACTGTACCGTCACCGGGACGTATGCGATCTTGCTCCATTCTGATTATGACATTAGGCGTGAGGAGTTGGCACAGGCGTTCGACAACCATCAGACCAAAGTTGCTGTTTCTGCCGTCCACTTCGATCCGCGCGTATTCACCCAAAAATCTTTCTTGGTGGAAGCTTTGAAAGCCAGAGTCGTCATTGAAGGTGGGAGGATCCACTTTGACTTCGCCGGTGATACATCGCTTAGTTACACGCACGATTACGCCAATTACATGGACATAGTCACTACCAACATGTTGATTACACTGGCCGGTAGGTGTTACCTTGTTGAGAAGGCCGGAATTAGAGGTGCGACACTCTTTATCAAATATGTGTTGTGTGACGTTGAACCTCAACTCAACACTGAGAGTCTGCGATGCTGCTTTTGGCTGCCTGAACAGGACGATCGGTTGGTGATATCTACTTGGAAATACCAGAACGGCTACTACCAGAACAGTAAGTTCGTGCGAACGGGCGAGAACGACAAGAACGGTCGGTTTTTGAGACACCACATTGAGACGAGTAAGGGTCTGTACGACCTGATATTGGCTAACTGCTTGCGCGCATCGGAAAAGGGGTTTAACTTGAGCGAAATGCTGTCCGCGGCGATCGCCTTTAACCAGCGTTGCACGATTAACGGCCAGGACGTGCGGCATAACCGAGACAGGTTGGATGTGGAGCTGTTGATCGATGTTACCGTGGCCTGCTACTGTCAGGCATACGTGTTGCGCTTCGGTGCAGGAAAAGTCGTCGAACACTTTACTAACCAAGAAAGAGCGAAACGCTCCGGCCGTTTCGGTTTTCTCAGTTTGCTGGGCTATTGTGCGCAGCAGCTGTTCCCGACCAATACATTTAAGGAAAAGTGGAACAGTTTTATGGCGTACCTCAGTGAGGGGAAGGAGGTCAAGGACATGACGTTCGAGATTTCGAACAGTGTAAGGGTGGTCACGATGGAAGAACACGTTCGCATCCTAGCCGGCTACGAACACCATGTCGGCGAGGCCAAACTGGTTGTGGAGGATGGAGAGATTGACTTGCTCGATATCAAGAACGTACTGGAGTTGAAATACGAGAAAGGGAAATTAGTAGGCGTCCCGAAACCCGACGTCGCAGCTGAAGTGGAGAGGACGACCGTCGCGCAACAACCATAGACTGCTGCGAGCGCTTCCCCGGCGACCAGTTGTACGCCCTCTACCGTGACCCGCAGTGTCATTTCCAATACTACTTTGAGGAAAAGCGACTTGAGCAAGAGGAAATTGAAACAGGTTACGAACAAGGCCGTGCGGGCCATGTCTAGGATTTCTGACGACCAACCATTATCTGAGAGCCGCTTGGCTGTGCTTCGCGATCTCAGGTCGGAGAACAAATCGACGTGCGGGTCTTTGCATATGGTGCGAATGGTTGGTGACGGTAGATGTGCGTTTTACGCGATGTTGCATTGCATCGGTCTGCCACCTTCCGTTGAGTGCGTGAGTCAGCTGAAGCGCATATTGTGGTTGTCTTGCCCCGACGACTGCAAGAACGACAACCGTAACCTGTTGCTTGAAGATTTCGAAAGTAACGATCTGGCTTGGGGCACTACGGACAATATTCATCAAATGAACGTGCACAGCGACTCGCCCATTCTGACCGCTCGCGATTCGGCTAGAGAAATGACCCGACGGCTGTCTTTGGGAGCGTTGGTGAAAGCCAAGAAGATGTCCGAGAAGACTTATAACAACCTTATCGGTGCGACGGCGCCTTGCAAGCAGCGCTGCACGGACAAGGCTCAGGACTGTACCGTCACCGGGACGTATGCGATCTTGCTCCATTCTGATTATGACATTAGGCGTGAGGAGTTGGCACAGGCGTTCGACAACCATCAGACCAAAGTTGCTGTTTCTGCCGTCCACTTCGATCCGCGCGTATTCACCCAAAAATCTTTCTTGGTGGAAGCTTTGAAAGCCAGAGTCGTCATTGAAGGTGGGAGGATCCACTTTGACTTCGCCGGTGATACATCGCTTAGTTACACGCACGATTACGCCAATTACATGGACATAGTCACTACCAACATGTTGATTACACCGGCCGGTAGGTGTTACCTTGTTGAGAAGGCCGGAATTAGAGGTGCGACACTCTTTATCAAATATGTGTTGTGTGACGTTGAACCTCAACTCAACACTGAGAGTCTGCGATGCTGCTTTTGGCTGCCTGAACAGGACGATCGGTTGGTGATATCTACTTGGAAATACCAGAACGGCTACTACCAGAACAGTAAGTTCGTGCGAACGGGCGAGAACGACAAGAACGGTCGGTTTTTGAGACACCACATTGAGACGAGTAAGGGTCTGTACGACCTGATATTGGCTAACTGCTTGCGCGCGTCGGAAAAGGGGTTTAACTTGAGCGAAATGCTGTCCGCGGCGATCGCCTTTAACCAGCGTTGCACGATTAACGGCCAGGACGTGCGGCATAACCGAGACAGGTTGGATGTGGAGCTGTTGATCGATGTTACCGTGGCCTGCTACTGTCAGGCATACGTGTTGCGCTTCGGTGCAGGAAAAGTCGTCGAACACTTTACTAACCAAGAAAGAGCGAAACGCTCCGGCCGTTTCGGTTTTCTCAGTTTGCTGGGCTATTGTGCGCAGCAGCTGTTCCCGACCAATACATTTAAGGAAAAGTGGAACAGTTTTATGGCGTACCTCAGTGAGGGGAAGGAGGTCAAGGACATGACGTTCGAGATTTCGAACAGTGTAAGGGTGGTCACGATGGAAGAACACGTTCGCATCCTAGCCGGCTACGAACACCATGTCGGCGAGGCCAAACTGGTTGTGGAGGATGGAGAGATTGACTTGCTCGATATCAAGAACGTACTGGAGTTGAAATACGAGAAAGGGAAATTAGTAGGCGTCCCGAAACCCGACGTCGCAGCTGAAGTGGAGAGGACGACCGTCGCGCAACAACCATAGACTGCTGCGAGCGCTTCCCCGGCGACCAGTTGTACGCCCTCTACCGTGACCCGCAGTGTCATTTCCAATACTACTTTGAGGAAAAGCGACTTGAGCAAGAGGAAATTGAAACAGGTTACGAACAAGGCCGTGCGGGCCATGTCTAGGATTTCTGACGACCAACCATTATCTGAGAGCCGCTTGGCTGTGCTTCGCGATCTCAGGTCGGAGAACAAATCGACGTGCGGGTCTTTGCATATGGTGCGAATGGTTGGTGACGGTAGATGTGCGTTTTACGCGATGTTGCATTGCATCGGTCTGCCACCTTCCGTTGAGTGCGTGAGTCAGCTGAAGCGCATATTGTGGTTGTCTTGCCCCGACGACTGCAAGAACGACAACCGTAACCTGTTGCTTGAAGATTTCGAAAGTAACGATCTGGCTTGGGGCACTACGGACAATATTCATCAAATGAACGTGCACAGCGACTCGCCCATTCTGACCGCTCGCGATTCGGCTAGAGAAATGACCCGACGGCTGTCTTTGGGAGCGTTGGTGAAAGCCAAGAAGATGTCCGAGAAGACTTATAACAACCTTATCGGTGCGACGGCGCCTTGCAAGCAGCGCTGCACGGACAAGGCTCAGGACTGTACCGTCACCGGGACGTATGCGATCTTGCTCCATTCTGATTATGACATTAGGCGTGAGGAGTTGGCACAGGCGTTCGACAACCATCAGACCAAAGTTGCTGTTTCTGCCGTCCACTTCGATCCGCGCGTATTCACCCAAAAATCTTTCTTGGTGGAAGCTTTGAAAGCCAGAGTCGTCATTGAAGGTGGGAGGATCCACTTTGACTTCGCCGGTGATACATCGCTTAGTTACACGCACGATTACGCCAATTACATGGACATAGTCACTACCAACATGTTGATTACACCGGCCGGTAGGTGTTACCTTGTTGAGAAGGCCGGAATTAGAGGTGCGACACTCTTTATCAAATATGTGTTGTGTGACGTTGAACCTCAACTCAACACTGAGAGTCTGCGATGCTGCTTTTGGCTGCCTGAACAGGACGATCGGTTGGTGATATCTACTTGGAAATACCAGAACGGCTACTACCAGAACAGTAAGTTCGTGCGAACGGGCGAGAACGACAAGAACGGTCGGTTTTTGAGACACCACATTGAGACGAGTAAGGGTCTGTACGACCTGATATTGGCTAACTGCTTGCGCGCGTCGGAAAAGGGGTTTAACTTGAGCGAAATGCTGTCCGCGGCGATCGCCTTTAACCAGCGTTGCACGATTAACGGCCAGGACGTGCGGCATAACCGAGACAGGTTGGATGTGGAGCTGTTGATCGATGTTACCGTGGCCTGCTACTGTCAGGCATACGTGTTGCGCTTCGGTGCAGGAAAAGTCGTCGAACACTTTACTAACCAAGAAAGAGCGAAACGCTCTGGCCGTTTCGGTTTTCTCAGTTTGCTGGGCTATTGTGCGCAGCAGCTGTTCCCGACCAATACATTTAAGGAAAAGTGGAACAGTTTTATGGCGTACCTCAGTGAGGGGAAGGAGGTCAAGGACATGACGTTCGAGATTTCGAACAGTGTAAGGGTGGTCACGATGGAAGAACACGTTCGCATCCTAGCCGGCTACGAACACCATGTCGGCGAGGCCAAACTGGTTGTGGAGGATGGAGAGATTGACTTGCTCGATATCAAGAACGTACTGGAGTTGAAATACGAGAAAGGGAAATTAGTAGGCGTCCCGAAACCCGACGTCGCAGCTGAAGTGGAGAGGACGACCGTCGCGCAACAACCATAGACTGCTGCGAGCGCTTCCCCGGCGACCAGTTGTACGCCCTCTACCGTGACCCGCAGTGTCATTTCCAATACTACTTTGAGGAAAAGCGACTTGAGCAAGAGGAAATTGAAACAGGTTACGAACAAGGCCGTGCGGGCCATGTCTAGGATTTCTGACGACCAACCATTATCTGAGAGCCGCTTGGCTGTGCTTCGCGATCTCAGCTCGGAGAACAAATCGACGTGCGGGTCTTTGCATATGGTGCGAATGGTTGGTGACGGTAGATGTGCGTTTTACGCGATGTTGCATTGCATCGGTCTGCCACCTTCCGTTGAGTGCGTGAGTCAGCTGAAGCGCATATTGTGGTTGTCTTGCCCCGACGACTGCAAGAACGACAACCGTAACCTGTTGCTTGAAGATTTCGAAAGTAACGATCTGGCTTGGGGCACTACGGACAATTTCGGCCTGTTCTCGTTACTGGTCGAGAGCGTCCTGTGTGTGCACGTTATTAATGACGAGGACGAAATGAGGACAGACGCCTATTCGAAGGTGAGACGGGCTGATCACGCGATGCACGTGCGATGGGACGTTCGCGGGGCTGGTCACGTGGATATGTATGAGGGACCGACCTTTGCCGAGGACACGAAGTTGCGAGCGGCGAACTTTGTGCGTAATGCCCAGCGTTTGCTGTTTTCGTTGGAGTGTGGGCGAGTGCCTTATGAGGAGTCGTCGCGTTTACCCGATCACCCTTATGTGAATCGATCCGGATTGAAATTGTTAAGTTTGCTGGCTTCTTACCCGGGTCTGCAGACATCCGGTCGAGTTCTGGACTTGTGCGGTGCACCGGGCGGTTTTCTCGGCGTTTTGCAGCGACTCAATGCGGATGTAGAGTCTGTGTCGGGTCCGGCCTTAGATTACGACAAGGGAGTGGAGAACACGCGCACGCGACGCTTGGACGTTACCGCCGAGGGAGTGTTGAAGGATTTTGCTGGCGAGACTTGTGATTTGGTGTTGGCCGACGGTGGAGACGACACCAGCTACCTTGATGTGACTTTGTTGTTGGCGCAGATTAAGGTGATACTGCACGTATTGCGACCTGGCGGGAATTGCGTGCTTAAGGTATGCAACTTCTTCACCCAGCTATCTGCGGCTGACCCCTTTATTCGGAGATTCGAGAGAGTGGTAGTAGAAAAACCTGACTTTTCGGCCCTAGGCAATACCGAAGTGTACTTGATGTGCTTTGGTTACGGTAGGGATCACGTTGAAGTGGTGGGAGAGGATAAGACCCGGCAGGCGTTGTTGAGAGGCCTTTTGGGTTATGTCGAGTGCGCGCTCGTTGGGTCAGACAAGTCGGACGAGAAGAAAACGCAGTTGTTACTGAAGGTGTTGGAGGCCAACGTTTTCGGTCCTGCCGGTGAGAAGACGTGGCGACCTAAGGGGCTGACAGGAGGAGGCTTGACCTGCGTTTTATTGACGGAGACTTCGGATGACGAACAACCTCTACTCGACGCGATTGACAAATGCCGTTTGGTTCTGGATAAGGATTCCGATTGTGAGACGCTTTCTGACGTGGCGACCGTTGAGACGACGACGGAGGTCGCTGCCTCAGAGGGCGTACCGCTCGTGTGTTCCAACGTCGAGTGCGACCGCGCCGTTTCGGGCGTCGCTTCATGCCTTGCGGTTGATGATACCGCTCTCGGAGCCGAAAGACGCGAAGGGGAGGGCGTTGGTGAAGAGGGCGAGTGTGAGACGCCGCTGTATAGTGCTGAAACTAAGAGAGCTGTAGAAGAATACGTTGATAATGCTGTATTATGTGACGTTCCCGCTGAAGGCAAGCTCACCTGGAGGGAAAGGGTCGGTAGAGTCTTCGGAAAGCAACCAAAATTGTGCAAGGTCGCTGATAAGACACAAAAAGTGCAATTTTCCCTGACTTCGACCAAGACGGTGACTTCCTGCGGTGTTCTGTCGGACGGCAAGAGCATTAACAAGAAGAATAAGGTGAAGATTGTGCACAAAAAGAAGGTCGCACAGGCCGCTACGACGTCCGTTATATGTAGAGATATCGGTGTCGGCGCCAGTGAGGTTTCCTTGCATTCTGACCCTCGAAAACATCACAGGATCTTACCTAGACGCGTGTCTGTCGCCACCTGCACCCGCGGCACATGCGTCAATTGCGACGAGGATGTACAGACCGATCTGCAAGAGGTGGAGGCCGAACTGTCGGACGATTGCTCGGTGGTGGACAGCGGATTCTCGACGGACGACGGGGAATCTAGGAGCTCGATCGAGGCGACGGAGGACGTGGGCGGAATTGCGGAGGCGGAGGTGACTACGCGCGAGCCTGCCGTAGTCGTGAGGACTGTGGTTGGTCCGGACAGTACCGCGGTGGACGCTTTGGGTGTCGCTAAGGAGGGCGGTCTGGCAACCTTTATCCATAATATTGACCCGGTGAACGTACCAGCAAATGAACCGGTCAGGGCTACAGCCACGTACTTTGCTGTGGACAAGATTCAGCAAGACTTTTTGGTGTCTTACGCTTGGCTGACGGACCGCAAGAAGTATAAGCTGTCGAAGTGTTTGAAGGAGTTAGTCGGCCAGTCAGAATTTGAGGCGGACGTCCTGAACTCGATGCAGAGACT
Source organism: Anania fuscalis (assembly GCA_950371115.1). Lineage (NCBI taxonomy): Eukaryota > Metazoa > Arthropoda > Insecta > Lepidoptera > Crambidae > Anania > Anania fuscalis. The sequence continues at coordinate 13,941,870 of OX493344.1, forward strand.
GGCTGTTCTGGATTGTGGGGAGTCCGTTTCTACACAGTGTTACAGTGGTGACGGTAGAGCTGTCCTAATTCTATCGTTTCGGTGTCCCGATACGCTCAGAGTGCAAGCGGTCGAGGATTTGTCGCGCAGTTCACTAGGTTGGGGTGACTGTCGTTGTTGTCATAGAGTCTAAATATCTCTATTCGGCTGAAAGTATGCCACGAGTTACAAACTGGCGTCCCAACTCGAGGCTAGAACTAAAACTTATAATTTAAAACCAAGACCTCACAGACAACCCTCGCTTTCGGTTCCGCGTGCTAGGGTAATTATTGACAAACGGACTAAATACACTGACCAAAAAATGAATCTCTCAGAGGCACAGTTCGAAAAACTACTGGCGAAGATGGGAGAACCACGCACTTTGGGTACACTCGCACAGTGCTCGGCGAGATATGGTGGGAGCAATGAGTCGAGTGATGTAGAATCGTTTCTGGCTGCCGTAAATGTGTTCACGAGACTGCACCACATCTGTGAAGTAGACGCCCTGACTGGCTTGCCTTTGGTCTTGACCGACGGTGCTGCCATCTGGTGGCAAGGTGTGAAGGCTTAGACCACAACCTGGGCTGACTTTGAGAGGAAGTTAAGGCACACCTTCGCCCCTAAGAAACTGCCGTACATAATATACCAGGAGATAGTGCAAGTCTGCCAGGAACACCAGAACACGGAGTCATTTATAGCGGAGAAGCGAGCACTAATTGCCCAGCTACCCGAAACCCACAAATTGGTCGAGGAACAGTTGCTTGATCTGGTATACGGGCAACTGAGAGTGAATATCCGAGAGAAGATACCGAGAGAACAGGTCTCGACCTTCGACCAACTGCTGGAGAAGTCCAGGACTGCAGAATTGCATATGACGGAGAGGGCGACAAAACGACAGCCTACTAACCCACCGTCTAAATCAAGACGTTGCGCCTACTGTCGCATCCCAGGCCACACGGCGGAGACCTGCAGGAAGAAGGCAAAGGTGGAACAAGGTGAAGCTGCACCTAAACATTCTTCGGCTACCACTACGCAGACGGAAAAGGCCAAATTCTCCTGTTATGGATGTGGAGCGCCTGGCGTGATCCGTAGCCGATGCGAGAAGTGTTCTTCAAGAAGACTCACGACAACGGACGAAGCCACCTTTTGTGGAGTGAAGATAAATGGTGTGGACTTGAGACCCGTAGTCAGGATTCAGGTTGGCCTCATCAAGGGAACGGCCCAAATTGACACAGGAGCCAGGACGAATGTCGCATCTTACTCCTTGTACCGACAGCTCCAGAAGAATGGGTATATCTTCGAGGACAAGGTAATGAGCATTACCCTCGCTGACGGCATACCCAAGAAGCAGACAGTCCTCACGGTCAAGGCCCCCATCACCATATTCGGCAGAGTGATACCGTCATCCTTTGTAATTCTCCCTGAAGCGACGAACAACATCACCTTGCTAGGAGTAGGATTCATCTTGGATGCGATGATTGTCCTTAACTTGCCACAACGGACCTGCCGCTTCCTCGACGAACCTTCAGTGGCTTATGAGCTGGAAGAGGAAGATATCAACGATATCATTTTTGAGAAATTGAGAAAGGAATTCACACTTCCACACATGATTTCCCCAGTGGCTAACACGCCTGAGTCCCAGAACTCACCAGAATCTTCCGTGGCCCTTACGGAAATTGTTGACGTCAGAGAAGGCAGTGATCAACCAGAGCCGATGGAAGCTACAATCCCATCACCGAGTGTGCCTGAGAATCATGAGACTGCTAACACAATTAATGTGTCCACCACACCACCGAGGTCATACGGACCATTAATACCAGTGGATGTAACGACTCCACCCAACAAGAAGCCGAAGTTGATGTTCGATGGGCACTCGCCTGTAATGGATGCGCTGTACTACGATGCGGAAAACAGCCTTGCCACATACGACGAGGAGACCGATCTATCCCCGGAGTTAAGTTTCTTGTTCGAACGTAGCAGTGATATCGCGTCGATTAGTCTGTTGTGTGATAGGGAACACCAGCAGCTAGAGGAACTCCTAAAACGGAATGAAGACGTCTTCACTACAAATGACCCCAATGTTCCTGACCAGTCCCTGGGCCTGTACCACTCATCAGCGCTTCGCCCATTCCGGGGCTCTGAGTCAACACCCCTGCCCAGTCCAGCCGCGCCACTCCGAAAGCGTGGTCGGCCAAAGAAGGTGGTGCCTCAACCTGAGTCGCCTGCGCCACTGCGCAAGCGCGGTCGACCGAAGAAGATGCCCACACAATCCACACCAGCCGTGCCATTGCGAAAGCGTGGTCGGCCGAAGAAGATGACAGCCTAAGTCACACCAGTCCTGGCTTCCTTGTCGGGACGTCTTCGGAGCCAGAGGGGGAGCCTGTAACGCGGCGTCTCATTTACCGTGCACTGCAAGAGTGCGCCTACGTCACACCACTCACACCGCAGCGAGCACTACGCGCGCCGGCCAGTCTGCGTCCCCCACAGCTCCCCCGCTCGCCGTCGGAAATCATATATAAGGCGGCCAGCCGCCGCTGCGAGTCAGTTCACTTCGCGCCGCGCCCCGTTTCCGTAACACGGAACTCGTTGCAAACGATTTGAACGCACACGGCGCGATTGTACGGTTTGTTTACGTAACACGGACGGACCGGGCCAGCGTGCTGTATCGTCCCAAACACGCTTCACGTGTTTAGTGTTAACGCTTTCCTAATTTATCCTTAGCTTATTAACCGCTGACTGTTGTTTAATTGCCTTGTATTCTCATGTATAGTTAGATTCACGCTTTGCATAAACCCCTTTATCACGCATTATCAATATCAGCTTTTGCTCATATGTATATAACGATCCATGTTTTAGACTATTTGCTTTAATTTCAATCGTTTATGATAATAAGTGCCATATGTATAAACCAGTCTCTACTTTGCATCTGCTTTACTTTGTTTAAGTATTTTGGACGTATTTACATAACAGTCCTTGCTTTTGCTTGCTTATGGTTTATATAATTTGATTTGAGAGGTTGTCTGTTAGCTTATGTTGTTTACCTAGTTTTTAGATCTTATATAATAAAAACGAGATACACCCATAATAAATTGGTCTTGGTCATTTATCTCATTAAAAGTAAGTTCCCCTTCTTACATTATTTAATTTTTAATTTCCGAAAATAATACCTAAGATTTATTCTACAGGTTTTTTTTTTATCTCGCACGGTTTGTGCACTGTGGCCTAAGTTAAAAACGAGGAAACGGGTAAAAACATAAAATCATCGGAAAGGACCGTTCCTTTCCGATGATTTTATGTTTTTACCCGTACCCGTACGGAATTTAGGGAATAAAAAATCAGTTGGTAAAGGTTATAAGATTAAGGAAAAAAAATCTACAGGTTAACAAAAGTGTAAATGTCTTTTTATAGGTTGTCTATGATTTTTCTTGATAAGCTATTCATACGTAGTGGTTATATACTCTTTGAGCTATTGTCTATGTCTTGAAAGTTCAGGCACTGTTATTATATTTGGTAGTTTTATGCGAGTGCACATTTTAATAACAATGCCGCGTCCTAGAAGATCTAATCTTTCCCAGCGAAGCCGTAATGCAATTAGGCAACGGAATATCGCGAGTCAATTATCTGATGGAGAACGAGAAATTGCACGAGAACAGCGCCGCGTTAGTATGGAGCAAAGAAGGGGCTTAATTCGTGCTTCTCAAACACAAGAGCAAAGAGAGGCAGCCCGTGAAACGGCTAGGTTAGAAACGAGAAATCGACGAGCTTATCGTACAGATGAACAGAGGAATAATCTTCGAAGTGCAAGAAGAAAGGGTTCAAGTATTGATTTGAATCGAGCAGCGTTTCTGTATGATTGCACCATCGACTACAGCTTGCATCGTTTAGTTTGCATTGGTCCAATGGACGTTGTTTGCCAGCATTGTGGAGCATTGAAGTTTGCTGGTGAAACGCCTGGTTTGTGCTGCCTTAGTGGTAAAGTGAAATTGCCATTATTGGTCCCGCCACCAGAGCCCCTGCTTTATGGCGAAACACTAGAATCACGACATTTTCTAACGAACACTCAAAAATACAATGTCTGTTTCCAAATGACTTCATTTGGGGCGGAAATTATCGAAGAACACGGATATAATCCGACATTTAAGGTAATTTACGTTAAAAACTTTATTTTCTATCATTGTAAAAAAAATCTGAAATGTAGTTTGTTAGATTTATGTATTTGTTTCTGAAATAACTTACTTTACTTACTTTACTTCAGAACTTACACCATAGTAATAATTTGAATTTCTTAAAAAAATTGCGATAATATTAATTGATTATTAGAAGATAATTTAGAGAAATTAAGGTTAGACCATATGAACGAAGAGGAAAGAGCTATAATAGAAAAATTATGTAAGGATTATAAGGATATATTTTATTGCGAGAATATACCATTGTCATTCACGAATGAAGTCAAACATACGATCCGAACCAAGAACGAAGACCCAATAATTATCAAGGCTCACCGCTATGCACCTGTACAAACTAAAGAAATTAAGAAACAGGTTAAGGAAATGCTCAAGGATAGTATAATACAGGAGTCACATTCCCCTAGGAGTGCTCCAGTACACTTGGTACCCAAAAAGTTAGACGCATCAGGCGTACAAAAATGGAGAATGGTAGTCGACTACAGGCGACTGAACGATATAACTATGGATGACAAATATCCTTTGCCTAATATAAGTGACCTTTTTGACATGTTCGGGAAAAGCCTCTACTTTACAACCCTAGATTTAGCATCAGGTTATCATAGGACGAAGATAAACCTAAAACAGCCTTTAGCACACCCTTCGGACATTTTGAATTCAACAGAATGCCGTTTGGTTTAAAGACTGCACAAGCTACGTTCCAGAGAGCAATGGATAACGTATTAAGAGGACTACAGGGCATACAATGCTTAGTCTATCTTGATGACGTCATCATCTTCTCTAAAAGCCTACCCGAACATGTAGAAAAACTTAAAGCTGTGTTTGATCGATTTAGAAAAACAAACCTAAAAAATATAACATTTCTGGTAGAACGAGAAAATGTTGAATCGATTGAAATTAAATACAGTACTCCAGGGCACTCAGTAGTCCAGGAAGTTGACACTGTATATTCTAATATTGATAATGCTATGAGAACATCAGAATTCTTCTCACCCTCGTAAAGTTGCTTAAGAGAGTTAATGATAAAACCCCTATAATATTATCAATGTGAGTAAAATTATAACTGATTTTGCCGCTTGTACTAAGGCATTAGATTTTGCTAAAATACCTTTCTCACAAGTGACAGCACTAAAATTTAAGTAATGCTATTTTACCATAATGTAACAAGACTAGTCATGGGGCGACCGATTATGAATCAGTGAATATTTTTAAGCAATCTAACAGACCACAACGTTCTGGTTCTCGTGTGACACAATTCCCCAAGGACCTGCCCATACCTCGGCTAATTAATAATATCAGGAAAAATTTGCCTGCCCACAAAGTGCAATGTCTAAAAACGATGTTGAAGTTTATGCCTCTTCTTGACAAATAATAATTTGAAGCATTACTGTGAGATGTAGTAGCCATATAAATTAGGCCACTTATTAATAAAGTATTCAGTATTTATCCAGCATTCGGCAGTTTCATTTCTATATTAGTTCCCGTCCTTTACATGGCGACCCTGCCTAAGGGTATCGTCTTGCGCGAGTGCAACTAACACCGGCGTGCCAAATATGGACTCATACTTGTAAACATCGACATCGGGAATATTCCATCATCATGTCTTACAAAATCGTTCCGGCCTTTTGTGACACTACGTGTGTTTTGTTGAGACACGAATTTAAAGAAAAATGGGGAAAACGCAGTCAAAGGAAGAAGTTATAATAGCCCAAAATGCGGCTGGCGGCTCCAACGACGCCCATATACGGCAACTTCAAGATCACCTTACGACCAGCAACATATTAATGGTGTTTGTTGTGCTTTGTGTAGCACTAATCGTCCTGTACATGATATTTCGAATTTATCGAAAATGTCACCTAAGATGGATTCGCCAGGAGTTCCAGCAGAACAGTAGCAGAGGCTCGTTTTTCCGACGGCGATACATTCGCCCAGATCATCCCCAGGCTGACGAGAGTAAAGTGTAAGTGAAAGTAAAATGCGAAAAGTGTCAATAGTGTGTGACTATCAGTGTTTTATATTTTAATTAATGGTGTAACGGCTATTTAGGTGCGTAGACGATACTCACGTAAATAATAATGGACATTTGACAGTAAGTTAAATAAGTATACTTAGCTAATTAAAGATTTTATGGCAGGATTTATAAAAGAATTGTATGAAGATTTAAAAGTAATAAGGACATATTTAATAAAAATTGGTCCACTTAGGAGACAAGGTAATATTTCAAATAGGAAACTTAGTGAGGCAAAAATAATTGTTCAGCAGTATAATAATTATTTGCATAATATAAGTAAAGTTTAGAGAATAGATAAGGAAGAAGAATTGTTAATAAATACATATTGTAATATTTTTAGTAAACTTTATAGAGAGATTTGTGAGTTGTGTAAACAAAGTGAGACTGTAGATAATTTTACAAATATGGAGAAATTCGACTTGAAAGTTGCTTTGAGCTTATTGCCGGTTATGACAGAGGATTTATCGGTTTTAAAACAGTTAATTGATGGTATAGATTACTACAGTACGATCATTGACACAGATTCAAAAACAAAATTAATAAATTTTGTTTTAAAAAGTAGACTCTCACAAGGCGCAAAGTTAAAATTAAAAAATCAATATGACACCGTGCCTGATATTTTAAGTGACATGCAACGTATGTTACTGCCACAAAAATCGGCAGGTTCTTTACAAAAACAGTTGCTTAATTTAAAAAAAAATGAAATGACTTGGGAAAAAACTTTCTGAAATGTTCGTTGATCTTACGATTGCACAGTCCCAAGGGAACATCGAAAAATACAATGTGCTAAAATCCATTAATGAACAACAAGCTATTAGACAGTTTAGTGATGGATTGCGAAATCGTAGGATTAGTACGATTATTTCAGCTCAGAAGTTCGGGTCACTCAAAGACGCAGTACAAGCTGCCATTGATGAAGATGTTTCATCAACAAATACGAACCCAGAAATTATGTCAATGAGGTATAATAATAACATTAAGCAGGTATACTACAACAGAGGACAAGAAGGCGGCTACGCGCGTCAACGTGGCCTGGTCGCGGGTCCGGTCGTGGGTCACAGCCATTCAGGGGCGCTAGGCCGTGGGGTCAGCAGACTCAGGCCCAACCAAGAGGTTCTTACTACCAGCCACATCGAGGCCGCAGACCATATCAAGGTAATTACTACAATAATAATAATTACAGAGGCAATGGACAGCAGAGAGGCCAGATTCGGGCTGTTACTAATGATAATTCACAGGCTTCACAACAATCACAGCCACAGGCCAGTACTTCAGCTCAACATCAAGAGTCCGAGAGTGAGTTTTTTCGTACCTAATAACTATAATATTTTGACATGTGACAGTAGTTTTTTTGTAGAACTGTACTTTCAAAACAATTATGCTTTTAGTTTCCTTATAGACACAAGCGCTTCAATTTCAGCCTTAAAATATAGATATGTTCTCGAGTTCGGTATTCCAGTACATAGAGACAACATTATTATAAATGGAATAGGAGGCAAAGTCCAGGCCATCGGATACGTGTTATTGCAGTTATCAATAAATGGACAGTATATCGAACATAAGTTTTATGTATTCGATTCCTTGCCTTGTAAGGCTCATGGAATTATCGGACAAGACTTTTTAGGCAAACATAGATCGGTTATCGAATTTGATACTAAAACTTTGTCGCTGCGGCATTATTCAACTGAGATTATTCTAAAACTAATTAACTCCAAGATTTTTTAATGACTTTACCGGCTAGGTCAGAATCAATTCATTATGTGAACACTAATTTAACTGAAGATTGTGTCGTATGTACAAAAGAAATTCACGAAGGAATTTTTGTTGCCAGTACATTAGTGACTCCATGTAATGGTTAAATACCAATACGTATTTTGAATACAACTACGAAAGATATAACTTCGTCGGAAATAAATCTAGATATACACAGTTCTAAAGAGTACAATATTTGTTTATTCGATAAGAATGTGAAAAATGCATCGCGAGTCAAGCAATTATTTTCTAAATTAAATTTAAATCACTTGAATACAGAGGAAAGGATTAATATAGAAAGTTTGTGTGCTAAATACTCGGATATTTTTTATGTATAGTGTGACAAATTATTAACTACCGATATTTATTGTCATAAAATCGACTTGAAACCAAACACCCAACCAATTTATTCTAAACCGTATAGATTACCACACGCTTTGAAAAATGAAATTAAAAGTCAAATCGATAATTTGTTGTCAGAAGGGATATTATCCCTGCCATCTCGAAGTGAATGGTCCAGTCCCATCTTATTAGTACCTAAAAAACAAGACAGTAATGGGAATAAAAATGGCGTTTGGTCATTGATTATAGAAAACTTAACAATGTGATACATGATGACAAATTTCCACTTCCGAATATTACGGAAATACTAGATTCATTATCGGGCTGCATGCATTTTTCACATTTAGACTTACACCAGGAATACTATAATGTTAATTTGGATCCAGACAGTCGCAAGTACACCGCTTTTTGTTCCGGACAATTTCAAATGACTAGGATGCCTATGGGTCTTAAAACTAGCCCTAGTTCTTTTTCCCGCATGATGACTATGGCCATGACCGGGTTAACATACGAGAAATGTTTAGTTTATCAAGACGATTTAGTCTGCTCTAGTAGAGATTTGCAAAGTCATATACAAAACCTTCAAGATATTTTTGAAAGATTGCGAAAAAGTAATTTAAAACTAAACGATTTGCGTTATTTGTAACAAAGCTACGATTTGCGTTACCTACGGAATAAAACACATCCCATTTCAATACGCCATTTTGACACGACTCAACGGCTGATGCAATAACTATACGAGCAAGATCGTCTTTCTTATAACTAATTTATTAAATATATTGTTCACACTTACCCAATAAGAGGGGGAATCACTGCACTGACTTTTAACGTTTGTTATTTATAGAAATAAGTAGGTTAAGAGACTATTATAATGGAGGACCTTAGGTCGGAAGATCGTAAGCGCAAACAATAGTGCCACAGCGTCTAATCAACTCCGACGTCCTGAGCGAATGCGCGGCGCCGGCCGCGAACCTGCGATGAGAACATCGTGCGTGTTCGCGCGCATTCGTGTGCTTCCGCCACTCCACCCAGAGTGAACCATACGAGATTAGGGAAACGGCTTAGTCGATTAAAACGAAATTGATAGTTATCGATAAATGTTGATTTTGAAATGTAATTAGTTTCCTAGATAGGTTTATGTTATAATTGTAGTAATGTTCTTTTTTATTAGTTTAATTAAGGTTATTATTTATTTTACTTTATTATATCTTTATTTTAAGTAAATACTTATTTTACGATTATTTTATATTTAAAATAAAATAACGCTACAAGTACCCCGCTCATTAGTGAAGGATTTTTGTCATCTTTTAAAAAATCCGCACTAACTTATTTTACAAAAAAATATTTTAAATTAAGTTTTTTTTTTTAATTGTTTTAATTTATTATTGATTATTCTGACTATTCGTTAGTTTTAAATCCTTGATATGCCAAGCGCCGAGATCCTTCCCGGACATGTCAGATAATTCATTGACAAGCGGCGAGCGTTTACCTGTTACACGACACTTAACAAATTTAGGTGCAAGTTTCTTGCTAAAGTACTGATCTTTGTCACTTTGATAATAAGTTCTTTTCCAAACAATGTCGTTAATCTGGAATTCAGCTGGTTTTCGTCTCAGATTATAGCGCGCTGTATTTTTAGCATGAGCGTGCCAGAGACGTGTTTGAATTTCATTGAAAATTGTTGCAAGATGACCAATGTTTTCAGCATACGCGTCACGTGGAAAGAAAAACAATTTGATCCCCAAGATCTGAATCTAAATAATGTGAACCACAAGTAACAAGTTCCCTACCATATACAAGAAAAGCGGGTGTATAGCCTGTTACTTCATTAACAGAGTTATTGATAGCAAAAAGTATTTTAGGTAGGTTCACATCCCAAGATCTTTGGTCATTATTGATTGTTGTGAAAATGCAAGTAACAATAGTTTTGTTATATCTTTCTACGGTGTTAACCTGAGGCGTGTAGCGGGGTGTAAAGAAAATATTAGGTATTTTATAATTTTGGAAAAAGCGTTCTAGATTTTTACTTATAAATTGGCTGCCATTCTAAAATGATTGTTTGTGGAACTCCATGGACCAAGAAAACAGAATCTTCCATGTGGCGTATTACTGCATCGGCATTGGCCCTTCTGAGGGAAAACGCGAGACAATACTTAGTGAAACAGCATACTACAACTAGTAAATATGCATGCTGTTTCCTACTCGTGGGAAGAGGTCCTATAAAATCTATTGATATCATCTGGAATGGTCGCGAGCATTGTTTTGGCCTTCCCATAACGCCTAATGTGGCATGGTTGGGTAGCTTATATGCCGGGCAAGTGGGGCAACCAGATACAAATTTGATCACGTCAGCGTGCATGCCCGGCCAGAAATAGCGCAGGGCCAAACGATGATAGATCTTGTGTATTCCCAAGTGAACTCTATATGGAGGATAACTATAAGGTAAGGATATTTAGAATTGTTATTTTAATTAGATAATGAAGGTCAGTGTTTCATATTTGGTCAGAGTGTAGCGTTAGTAAACTTTATTGCAGAAAGTTCTGTTGTCCACATTAGTTGAAAAACGTCGCGTACTCAACGAACTTCGCAGCAGAGTTATTATAGCTCGAGGAACAAATGAAAGTGATGATGACATAGGTAAGTATATTTTAGATTTTAAAATAATCCTTGTAGGTTACTCTCCGTTTCGCGTTATGGTGTATCAAAGTGTAGTGTGAATGTTAGAAAGTGGCAAAGTTTGTGAATTGCTGCGTTTATGGTTTGTAAGGTATAATCTCCGGAACTACTAAACCGATTTTAAAATCATTTGACCCATAGAAAACTACGTTATCCTTGAAAGATTCAAGCTATATTTTATTTGGATTAAAAATAGTGTGGTTTTTTTATTGCGTGGACGAATTCGCGGAGGACTCATGGTGTTAGTTATTAAAGAGAGCAATTTAATAAGCATATTATCTGTTGAAAATTGGTCCAGCAAATTTAAAATGTATTTGCCAATTTTTTTCAACCATCAATTAAATAATAACAAAATAAAAATGTTTTCAGGTAACCAAAACCATCAGAAAAAAGGAGAAGATTCAGATTTTCAGGCGAATTCAACGAAATATCCTTAATACGAAATGTTGCTAAAGGATTTCAATTGCCTGCTGAACTACCTGCTATACGAAATGATGAAAAGCCGATATCTTCTGCAAAATATAAAGATCTAATGAGTCTTTTGCAATGGGTGCCTTTAGAATTTCACGGGTATTACAAAAAATTGAAACACAATGATAATGAGACTGATTTTCCTGAGGCTGATTAGATTTATATTTTATAAATATGTTTTGTTTTAAAACAAATTTTCCGGTTTTTATAATTTTATTATTAGGAAGTTCATTAATAATGAGAGCTCTGAATATTTACGTTTTTGTTAAAATAATGTTTAGAAAGCAAACTAGCAATTATAAGTTTTTATTTCTTAGAGGTCTTGTACCTTGTTATTTAATAATGCTTTACAGCTTTCTGTTTGAAATAATTATTTGTTATTCAAAAATATAAGCTGACTTCCGACGTATGCTGTCATTGGGTAATTAATAACATAATGCTAAATCTTAATTTGCGAATATAATTTTACAATAATAATCGTAAGCAAAACATCGTATCACAGATACTCCTCCGCGAAGCCGGTATTTAAGTAATTATTTCAAGCAGAAAGTCGTATGTGGGCGAAAAATTAAAAAAACAATTATTTTAAAATAGTTTTTTATTGTTTTGATTTGTCTGAATACTGTAATATGAAAGATATTATTAGTTATTACATATATGTTACAAAAAACTGTTTTTTTTCTGTTTTTTTTTTCAATAAAAATTGGCAAATATATTTCTCAATTTTGTTTTGGCTCTCCTGAAAACCTGTAATTTTGCAGATCCGACCTTATGCCTTTAAGGTCCAGAAAAGTACTTGGATTTCACGGACATTGGACAGCACACACTATAGAATGATGACCCATTTCTTAGCTGCCTGTTTCCGACTGGTCATCTTTGTAGAGTTCGAAATTGAAGCCTGAGGAGTAGGATTAGCTGCCACCGGTGCTTGAGAACTATTTTTGACGACGGGTTTCGGGGACTTGAGGATTAGTCCTTGCAGCTCTTCAGGCGTATTCACTTTCCGCCTAGTGCCATCACCAAGCTTGACAGTGATGACCCCGTCAGTGGTCCAGCAATCACGCATTCCGAAATGCGTGCGGGCCTTATTGAATGTCGCCTGCCTAATCCTAGTGAGGAATTCACTTACTGATGTAGAAGATCCCTTGAGCAGTGACTTTTTCTTCCAAATTGTAGATTTCATATTGTAAATGAAGAAACGTACGAGTACTGGTCTACAAACCTTGACTGATTTATCGCCTAGCCGATGACATAGTTTTAAATGAGTGGCATCGAAATCCTGAACTCCATCCTGGTCTTGATGGTATGGACGACTGACTGCATCTGAGATATTGTCCACACTCTCCGGTATGCAGTTGAATAGTAGTGCTTTGCGTCTGTGGCGCATTTCCATAGCGTCGATAGTGTTAACACAGACCGTGATTTGCCGTCTCATACTCTTTAAGAGACTCCACACAAGGTCCCGGAATGAAATAAAATGAAATTCTTTATTCTGCATATAGGCCCTCTTCCGGGCACTTATACACGCTCCACTATATAACTTAGCCCTACCACCGCTTCGGGACAACATATCAGTCACCTTTGTCAGCCTGATTTTATTACAGGAAATACAATTACAAGATAGAGTAAGTGCGAGCTAGGCAGACTATTAAGTCCATGTTCTCTTATCGTTCAAGTAATCTTCAACTTTGTAGTATCCTTTTTCCATAAGGATTTTTTAAATATGGTTTTTGAACTCATAAACAGGTAAGTCAACAAGAGTTTGTGGTACTTTATTGAAGATTTTTATACATTTCCCCAAAACTGAATTACCCACTTTCTTTAATCTGAAGCTCGGAACGGAAAGTTTATTTTAATTTCTAGTATTATAATGATGTGAATCACATTTAAGGCTAAACGAACTTAAGTTTTTTCTAACATACATAATATTGTCAAAAATGTATTGTGACGCTACTGTTAATATTTTAATATCTTTAAAGACCTCCCTCAAAGAGTCGCGAGGCCCAAGACAGTATATTACACGTATAGCTCTTTTCTGCAACACAAAGATTGACTCAATATCAGCAGCTGAGCCCCATATCAATAGACCATACGCCAACAAGCTATGAATATAACTTAAGTATACTAGTCTTGCCGTTTCGACATCAGTTAAATGCCTTATTTTCCACACAGCATAAGCCGCCGAACTGAGCCTTCCTGACAAGGCAATTATATGGGGACCCCATTGCAATCGGGAGTCTATTGTAATTCCCAAAGAGATTGTTGAATTGACTGCATCTATATGATCGTCCGACATATTAATATGCGTACTGACCTGCCTCACATTGGGCATAGTAAATTTGATAAGCTTGGTTTTTTTTTCATTAGGTAACAGATTGTTAGCAGTAAACCATCGTACTACTTGAGAGAGAGCACCATTCACATCGTCAAAGGCATCTTTACCTCTGTCAATTTTAAAAATCAATGATGTATCATCTGCAAACAATGCTATCCCACAAAGGTCTTTAGTAAAGTAAGGAAGGTCATTTATATAAGGTCCGATTTTATGAGTGTACATCCTGTTAACCTGTGACTATACAGGTAAAAAGCAATCGCAAAAACTAGAGACGCGCCGAATAGTAATTTTGCCGAATAACGAATTCTATTCGGTTTGATTCGTACCGAATACCGAATATTCTGCCGAACTATTCGGTTCAACGGTCCGCAGTTTTGGCGCGCAAACCGGTTCATACATGTCGATGAGTGGTTGCCGGGCGAGCGCGGCACCTCGCCGCCCGCTTCCCTCTTCCGCCCCGCTACGTTTATTGCGCCTCAAAACGTCACAAATAGCGCGTCATTTTCTGTATTGTGAAGAATATTTATCGGAAATATAAACATTTATAGTGCATATTACTATTTGTACGTTTTGTTAGGATGAGTGTACGTAAAAGATCGCGTGTTTGGGACTTTTTCGACGAAATACCGAACGATACGTAACTATGCGTAGGTACTGGCCGGGCCGCTGCGCCCGCCGCGACTTGGTCAAGTTTTAACATCGACTTGATATTTAAATGAAACTACTTTTACGGATTATTTCGCGATTTATTAACATTTTATTTAACCTGACGTTTCGAACACTTTACAGCATTCGTGGTCACAGGTAGACTAAGGTGTTATTCGTCTTTACAATATTTTGAAAAAACTATAAACTACCGTCACTCAGTTAATATTAATTTGTGTTCCTATCTACGCAAAAAGAGCTAACTGTATCTAGAGGTCTTGCAGTGCGGGGCCTAGCATGGGATTTCGTTAAAACAGGATCCCATGCTGGTGGTATTTTCCAACCATCTTCTCTGTTGAAATTCGGGTGTCTTCTAATTTCAATTGCCTCCCGTAACATGCGAGGAACAAATCGTCGTTCTCTTGCAAGGACTTTAGGCTGGTCAAATCGTATGAAATGGTTGGGTGTATCTAAGGCATGTTCACACACTGCAGACTTAGTATTCCGTCTATGTTTGATGTCGGCTATATGTTATTTTACCCGCACGCCCGAAGTTCATGGAGGACTTCGAGGCCAGAGCTCTAGGCACATCACCTATAACACCCAGGTTCTATAAACGGTACGTAGATGATACTTTTACAATTTTACCCACCAATCAAGTCTCTGCTTTTCTAGAACATTTAAATTCAATCCACCCAAAAATCAAATTTACTATGGAAATTGAGGCAAACAATAAACTAGCTTTCTTAGATATTTTACTTACTAGGAATCCGGATCATACTCTTAGTCATACAGTTTTTCGTAAAGCCACCCATACAGATAAATACCTCAATGGTGCCTCTCACCATCATCCTCGACAGTTGGCTACCGTAGGCAAATCGTTGTTTCAGAGAGCAAGGGGTATCTGTGACGACCAACACCTGGCTGGCGAGCTCCAGCATGTCAGGAAGGTACTACGGGAAAACCAGTTGCCGGTACCACGTCGTTCCAGACCCCGGGTCAAGCATTCCACCGTCGAACGCCAACCTGCTGTACTACCTTATATGAAGGGTGTCACTGACAAGATTGGAAACATTTTGAAGCGCGCTTCAATCAAAACCTACTTCAAGCCGCCGAAAAAGATTAACCAATTTTTACCACCTGTCAAGTGCAACATACCTCTTCAAGATGCGGGGGTGTACAGACTGGAATGTGACTGTGGGCTCTCCTATATCGGTCAAACAAAACGAAGTATAGGCGTGCGGGTAAAAGAACATATAGCCGACATCAAACATAGACGGAATACTAAGTCTGCAGTGTGTGAACATGCCTTAGATACACCCAACCATTTCATACGATTTGACCAGCCTAAAGTCCTTGCAAGAGAACGACGATTTCTTCCTCGCATGTTACGGGAGGCAATTGAAATTAGAAGACACCCGAATTTCAACAGAGAAGATGGTTGGAAAATACCACCAGCATGGGATCCTGTTTTAACGAAATCCCATGCTAGGCCCCGCACTGCAAGACCTCTAGATACAGTTAGCTCTTTTTGCGTAGATAGGAACACAAATTAATATTAACTGAGTGACGGTAGTTTATAGTTTTTTCAAAATATTGTAAAGACGAATAACACCTTAGTCTACCTGTGACCACGAACGCTGTAAAGTGTTCGAAACGTCAGGTTAAATAAAATGTTAATAAATCGCGAAATAATCCGTAAAAGTAGTTTCATTTAAATGTATCGTGTTCGCGTAAATAAAAGACAACAGTATCGACTTGATAGTTATTTTTACTCCATGATTAAATTATGCTCGGCGCATTCGATGGTTACTTTTGTTGTTTACATTTTGTAGCCTTTGTAATCTATTGAGCAGTATTGGGTTTCGTGTGTAGATGTAAATTACCTATTTCTTTTTCTTAATTAAATAATATCTACTAATAAATGTACATTGAACGATGTAATTAATATAAATATAAACTAATTGTAGCTTTGAATGTAAATGCCAATTCAAACCTAATAAGGTTTCATGGTATTTTTGAAACTGTATTGTGTTTATATTGTAACTGTCCTTTAATAATAAAATAAAATTAAAAAAAAATAAGACAAAAGTGTTGTAAAGTGTTCAAAAGTTGTGCAATGCTTTGATTTCTCGCGATGGGACTGGGCGCAGTGCATCAACGACAGGTTTGTCCAATCATCTGAATGATGCCCGTAGAAAGCAGCAGGGTAGTATCCACGCCACACGACAGCACGGCCGCGTCGTCGATAGCGTCTACTTCGACAGCGTCAACTTCGATGGCGTCTAGTCCGATAGCGGATTCATTGGTTAAATCGAAATCTTTTCAACCCCGACCGATTCAGCAAAGCCCGAAGAGGAAACATTTATTACAAAGTGGGATATAAATGATCCAAGATCAAAGGTAATTCACGAAATGATCGGTGAAATGATCGCAATTGATAATCAGCCTATTTCAATCCTCCAAGATGAAGGTTTTAACAGGCTTTTACAGCATTTGAAGCCCAAATATAAACTGCCGGGAAGAAAATATATGAGTGAAGTAGTCATACCAGAAATTTATAAAAAACTCAAAACTACGATCATGGAAAGAGTTTCAAAAGCAAATGCAGTATCAATCACTTCAGATATGTGGACCTGCCTTAATAATATGAACAGTTTTTTGAGTTTCACTGCCCACTGGCTCGATGAGATTGTTTGCCTTCAACATAGAGTTCTACAAATGAAAAACTTTAATGGACCTCACACTGCCGATAATATTAGGTCTGTATTGGAAGAATTAAGTGCAGTTTGGAACATCGATTCCAAAATTGATGTGGTTGTAAGAGACAATGGGCCAAACATGGTAAAAGCTATCAACGATAGTCCATTTGTAGGAAAAGTTTGCTTTATTCATACTCTGCAATTAGCAGTCAAAGCTGCCTTACAAGTACAGAACGTAAGTGACGCCTTTACGTGTGCTAGAAGTATAGTAACGCATTTCAACCACTCGGGGCCAGCACAAAAAAAATTGAAAGCAATTCAGGAAGAACACAATGTACCTAACCATCTTTTGATTCAAGACATCCCCACCCGGGTGGAACAGCACTTATTATATGTGTGAGAGACTTGTTGAATAGAAACGAGCTATTTCACTTTACATTTCAGACAATTCCGACACATTTAACATACAAAATTTAAGCGAGCGTCAGTGGAAAGTCCTCCAAGAATGTCTAATTTTACTAAAATCGCTTGAAGAAATCACCAAACTGACAAGTTCTACCTTTTCGTCGATCTCTAAAGTGATTCCACACATCAATACTTTAATAAAATACTTGAAAAAGCCACTCATGTCCAAATATTACAAATATGAAGCAGAAGCTACAAGAAGGAAAGAATCGTTTTCAAGGACTTGAAGAAGAAAAATTCTATTTTTTATCAACGTTGTTAGATCCCAGATTCAAACAAAGATTTTTTACACCGGACAAAAATGAAATCATAAGGAAAATGCTTTTCCTAAAAGCAAAAAAGAGAACTGAAGTAAGTGAAAGCTCAAGTGACACTGAACCCGACACAGAAAATACAAGACTTACTAAAAATGAAACGAATGTTTTAGAAGAAACACATCTTGCGTTTTAGACTTGTTGTGATGAGCTTGCTGCGACTAGGCCTGTCTTCTCTGAAGACCTGAAAAGCCCAATTGCGGTAGAGTTAGACAGTAACGCGTCCGAGAATTTGTTGCCCAGAACTCACAGCCCAATTGATTGATGGGCAAAGCATAAATCAAAATATGCACATCTGGCTATATTGGCCAGAGTTTTTCTCAGTGCACCTGGTAGTAGCGTCTACAGCGAACGGTTATTCTCCGAAGCTGGAAATGTCTACGAAGCAAAACGAAACAGATTGTTGCCAGATAGAGCCGAAAGCTTGGTTTTTCTTCACCACAATCTACCTTTATGTAATTACAAATATTAGTTTCTGTACTTTCTGGCCTTACAATTATTCACAACGCAATTATAATAATAATTGTCAAACTTGAAATAAAACATTGCTGATTAAAAAAAAAATTCTGGCAATTAATAATAATTAGTACATATATCTATATATAATAATTAAATTTAAATTATATAGATTATGCAATGTAAATAAAGCAGTTGTTTTTGATGTAAATTCATGAAACCGTTAACGATTTCTTAAACTTATAGAAAACCGAATATATTTGCTGAAATAACCGAATATTCAGCCAAACCGAATATCTGAAACCTTGCCGAATATGCCGAATACCGAATACTAAACGAATATTCGGCGCATCTCTAGTAAAAACCAATTTTTAAATGTGTACCATAAAAACTAAAAAAGTTAAAATCTAAATCAACAACATTGACTTCATATTGCATAAACTCGTCCTATCTTTGGTGGTACGTTTAACCATCTGATTATCCGTCTTATTCCTTCTCCTTGTCAGAGCGAGAAAGAGTTGAAGATAGGACGAGTTTATGCAATATAAAGTCGATATTTTGTATTTTTATTTTTAACCTTTTTTAGTTTTTATGATAGACATTTAAAAGTTGGTTTTTACGATTGCTTTTCACTCATATAGTATTTTTAACTTATTTAGTTTTTATGATAGACATTTAAAAGTTGGTTTTTACGATTGCTTTTCACTCATATAGTCACAGGTTAACAGGATGTACACTAATAAAATCGGTCCATATATATATATCAGGTATAATAAAGGTCTCAATATAGAGCCCTGGGGCACACCCATGCGTAATGGGGCCCCGGAAGAGTCAGTTCCATTGACATTAACTGATTGCGTTCTATGTGAGAGGTTTAACTCTAACAATTTTTCTGATTCATTTGATACACCATATTGCCGTAATTTCATTAATAACGTTTTGTGATCTACACAATCGAAAGCCTTAGAGAAATCACAAAAAACCCCTAGAGCATCTTGCTTATTGTCGAACGCATCGAAGATAAGCTTAATGAGTGCAACTCCCGCATCAGTTGTGCTTCTACCCTTGGTAAAACCAAACTAATTCTCATGCAATAGTTCGATCATTCTAAATCTTAAACACATTTTTTTCAAATATTTTACTAAGACCTGGTAGTGTAGTATTGATATCGGTCTATAGTTAGAGGGATCACTTTTATCTCCGGATTTAAATAATATATAAAAATAATTTATTATATTAATTGAAATGCCCCATAAATGTTGTTTCTTTTTAATTTAGCTCTCTAAAAGTTTTAACTATAATTTCGGGATTTATATGCCTGAAATTTAGAATAGAACTGCATTCCTCGACATTTGATTTCAAAAAAGTTTCTGCAAGACCTTGTGAAGAGTTTAATTTACTGTAGCAATAGGTATATTAGAAAAAAAATCCTTAAACGCGTTTGCTACCTCGTTGTCGGATTGAATAATTTTATTATCAACATTAAGGCTAAATGTGCGATCTAATTGTTTAGTTTTGCATGTTTCTCTATTAATAATGTTCCAAGTGACTTTTATTTTATTTTTGGAGCTAGTAATAGTATCAAGAATGTAATTTGATTGGCCACTGAACATACTTTTTTAAAGATTTTGGAGTATTTTTTGACATGTTCAATAATTTTAGGGTCTTGAGTAGAGTTGCCACGAATAGTGATTTAGCCGAATACCGAATGTTCTGCAACGCTATCGGCCGAAGCGCCGAATATTCGGCCGCCGAACATTCGGCACTAAGTACATGCTTGTCGAACGCAAAATTGTGTCGCGACCTGTCTCACTCGAGCGTGCGGCCATTTGATTGTTTTATTGCCGACCTCCGTATGCGACGACCTCCGTAGCCGAGAGGCGAGCACGCCGGACTGTAAATGGCGCCGCCATCTCTGAGGTTCCGGGTTCGATCCCCGGTCGGGTCAATGTAGAAAACGAACTTTTCTATATTGGCTCGGGTCTGGGTGTTGTGGTACCGTCGTTGTTTCTGATTTCTATAATACAAGTGCTTTAGCTACTTACCTTAGGATCAGAGCAATGTATGTGATGTTGTCCAATATTTATTATTTTATTAATTTATTATTATTGCGAGTAGGCAAGTCACGGCACGCTTTGTCAGATCATTATAAAAATAAAACATCACCTACGATTTTGAAGAAAAGTTCATTAGTTCTTTTTCAATTGTTTGTGTGTTAAAAATAATAAGAAATCGGCCATATGGCAATATTGTGAGATTGATAGTGAAAATTAATTATAAAAATCAAAAAACCCGACTGCGTAAAAAGTGAACTTAAAAGATGAAAACAAGATTTAAAGAATCAATTTGCAGTCTGAGGCATCTATGTTACTTGATTCGACTTTTTCTACACGGATATAAATTACTTAATTAGGTACTAAAGCAGTGCATACCAAGTCAATCATCATTATGCAGTTAATGGATTTCATGCCTCCGACTGCAAATTGATTCTTAAAAACTTGTTTTCGTCTTTTAAGTTCACTTTTTACGCAGTCGGGTTTTTTGATTTTTATAATTAATAATATTTTATTTTTGACTTTTTAGTTTGTAGTGTTCTACTACTACTTTTAAATGAACTATAAAGCCTTATTTGTAACTCTTCATTGAAAAAAAAAGTTTTTACTCGAGTTAGTAGTATATGCAATCGGTTTTTCCCGTTTAATTCATGTACCAATAGGAATTCCATGTAATAACATAGCCTATGTCACTCCCACAACTGAGACGAATCTAATGACATATCATATGTTGAAATCCATTAAACGGCTTTTCCTTCCTATTTTTTCAGTGTATTTTTTTGCCTGTTCCCGTTGGAATTTTGGAAAATAAAGTATTGAATACTATTAGCACTGAAAACATGTGACCCTTAGTTAATAAAAGAAAGTTTCAAAATTGGTTTATCAGTATTGCAGATCCGTTTTTCCCGCGTAAGTTCTGTTTCCGCGGGAATTTCGGGAAATAACATACCCCTTGTCACTCCCACAATTGAGACGAATCTATTGATATATTATACTTTAATATCCGTTAAACGGTTTAGGCTGTAGGGCGTGCCAAAGAAATAGACATACTTACATACATACATACGCTCGAAAAACATGACCCTCGTTTGGCAGTCGGGTAATAATAAACTGGTCGAGTGTTTGTTGTGTAACAAGATATCAAGAGGCGGAGAAGGAAAGAAAGCAAGTAAGTCAAAACTTAATTTAATGGCTTGTTTATTCATGGACGATTCGTCATAAAACACGATAATGAACGATAAGTTATGACGGTTGGCTGTTCAAATTGCGTACGCAATCGTTATTTTTCACGATTCATCAAAATGTGGACATTTTCTGAATTTCGATTCGACGTTTCTCGTTACAAAAGAATAATGATTCGTGCTTTTGGTGAAACGTGATTTGAGACCTGTCCGTCATTGTCCACGAGTCGTCATTGTGTGAACATGGCATATAAAAAGGCAACAGCAGTATCAGTGACATTTGATATATGGACATGTCAGCACAATAAGCTTTTTGAGCTTCACTGCGCACTGGATATCTCCTGAGTTCATTTTGGAACATGGCGTTTTAGCTATAAAATCGTTTCCCGGCTCACATTCTGGAACCAATATTGCAAAAGAACTCGAGGCTATAACAGAAAGATGGAATATACCTAAAAGCTAGATCCATTTACTTGTCCATGATAGTGGGGCTAATATGATAAAAGGTGTGCGAGATGCAGGATATGATTCAAGTAGGTGCTTTATTCATTCATTGCAACGAGCTATAGAGGAGTCGCTAAAATCTCAACCAGAAGTACTACAGATGGTTAGCTGCTGCGAGGCGAATCGTTACCCATTTTAACCATTCAAGCTTAGCAGAGCAGAAACTTAAATCCATTCAACAAGAACTTAAAATGCCTAACCATCAACTAGTACAAGATGTGATCACTCGCTAGAATTCGACGTATTATTTAATGGAGCGATTATTAGAACAAAAGCGAGCAGTACATAACAGATCATGAAATTTTAACTTTAAATAATCTAACTCATGCTCAATGGGAACTAATGGAACAATGCATCAAACTTCTCAAACCATTCGAAGAGATTACCAAAATAACCAGCTCAGGTATCTCCTGCATCTCTGAAGTGATTCCACATGCAATTACTTTATTAAAATATCTGGGAAAGGCAGAGACAGCTGAGAGAGTACCAAATTTAGTGACAATGAGATCTTCACTGCAAGCTGAACTTGAAAAGCGATTTAACTTTGATAAAAATAACAAATACCTGGTCGCTACGTTTCTTGATCCACGTTTTAACACAAGTTTCTTCGGATTGGTTTAAGCAGAAAGAGCAAGACAAAAAAATCTTCTAGAAGCTCTGAAACTAAGCTGTAATGATGAATCTAGTAGTACTGATGAAGATTCTTCTCCATTTCGTAAGAAAAGAAACTTGAATGAAAATGATAAGACATTTAAAATACACGACAGTTTCTGGAACTGTTTTGAGGAAGTCGCTACTGATAATATGCGAAATAGTAATGATGAGGAGAACATGAGAAGAATACTGTGGAAAATAAGATAGATTTTTATTTGAAAACTACTCGCCTAGATAGGAAAGCTGATCCTTACAAGTGGTGGTCAGCAAATGAAAAGCAATACCCAAACCTTTCAAAATTTGCTAAAGTTTATCTTTCTTCTCCCGGGAGTAGCGTGTATAGTGAGAGGTTGTTTTCTGAAGCTGTTATCATCTACGATGAAAAGCGTAATCGTTTGCTACCATCAAATTCTGAAAAGCTTGTTTTTATCCATCACAACTTACCGCTGATTAATTTTACTTATTAAAATATTGTAATTTGGTAATAAATACAAAGAGTACCGTAAAATGGGGTTTTTTGGATATAGCGAGGTTATTTGTAATTTCTAAAATAAAAGATATGATTTTAAGTTATCTCTTATCTGCCAATGGTAGGAATATTTTTTTTACCACATTGCAACACTACAACTATCTGTCAACGTCAGATTACAATTTTGGAGGTTAATTTTGCATTTCGCATGCAGATTTTGTACAGTTTAAAATTTTTGAATTTCTTGTGTTATTCGTGGGCTATTAACTTCCATCTGCGACACAAAATCTTAAAAGGTATGTACTGCGTCAATTAATCTATGTATACGTATGTTTCCTGCAGATTTCAATGGTGTTAGGTGTTGTTTTCTATCTCTAAGTAGCTAAATATTGTTGTCATGTTTTGTGAGTGGGGCTTTTTGAGATGGATTTTGGGGTTACTTGGAAAAATATTTCAAATAGCCCGTTCTACCATTTTTCACACATAAGTATGGTTTATGGTAATAGTTTCAAATAGCCCCAAGAGCGCAACGCCAGGTTATTTAAGGGTAAGTATACTCAGCGATTACATAAGTTATTTAAAGTTTCCCAGTATGTTTACATTTTATTGTTAATTATTATAATCTCTTAAATAGTGTTTTAGATAAATTTCAAAATTAGAATTCACAGTAAGTAGTAATGGAGCAATAAGTATATTGTTATATAAATACATACCTACATTACATATTGTACATTTTAATTCTGTAATGTGGTAACTTCCCTGTTGATTATAATTGTTAAACATTGATACTATCAACTAAAAATAAACTATGGCATAAAATATGTAGGTCAGTCTGCAGTACCTATATCAAGCGTAACAGTTTGTCCTTGAGTTGGGACAAACCTTATTCTGTCCGCATTAGAGGCGGCTTTTTTAGTACAAATGTTTTACTTAACGTCCTGCTGTGTGTACAATTAAAACACAATATTGTGATGACCATATCCTAAAACAATATATACAAAAACAAAGCAATCTACAACTTCATTATCAATAAAAAATATACATTAGATGCTTTCGGTCCATAGGAATAAATCAAGCATGCAACCATGGTGTGAACATATCAAAGAAAGTACACTAACGCACGCAATGGCAAATCTCATCCTCCATATGCAACTTATTCTGAAGAAAATTTGCAAAAAGCCATTATAGCTGTACAAAACCGTTCAATGAAATTAAAAGAGGCTGCCGAAAACTACAATATTCCGATGAGCACTTTAAGCAGAAAATATAAAAATTTGAACTGCACTCAAGAAAAAGCGGGACACCCAACGCTGTTTTCAAAAGAAGAGGAGGCGTTCGTAGAAAATATAGTATTACTGAGCCAGTGGGGATTTCCTTTAGATTCAATGGACCTAAGAGTGTTTGCACAAAAATACTTGAACAGAATTGGCAAAACTATATATAACCTAAAGATAACATGCCTGGCGTAGATTAGGCGCGCAATTTTCTAAACAGACACAAAAACAAAGTTTCAAATCGCACAGCGTCAAATATATCTAGCAATCGCGCTAAAACTACACCTCAAGTCATAGATAACTTTTTGAACATTACGCAAAAACTGTCGAAGGCGTCTCCCCAGACTGTCTCATCAATTATGATAAGACAAATTTAACTGACGACCCGGGAAGCAAAAATTACATTTTCAAAGAGTGTGCAAATATCCTGAAAGGGTAATTAATAGTTCTAAAGCATCAATTTCTTTAATGTTTGCTGGGACTGCTGATGGGCAATCCTTGCCTATATACGTGGTGTATAAGGCTGATCATTTGTGGGATCAGTGGCTGGAGGGTGGTCCTGCAGGAACCAGATACAACCGGTCAAAGAGCGGGTGGTTCGATTCGGTGTGCTTCGAAGACTGGTTTAATACGGTTATAGTACCTTAAGCAAGAAAAAAAGAAGGACGAAAAGTTTTAATAGGAGACAACTTGTCGTCTCACTTCTCACAATCAGTTCTGAAGACTTGCGATGAACTGAATATATCGTTCGTTTGCTTACCGCCAAAAACTACACATCTACTCCAGCCATTGGATGTTGCTTTTTACGCTCCTTAAAAAAGGAATTGGCGTGACGTATTAACAAAGTGGAAGAAGACAGAAGGATTGAAACAGAAGACTTTAGTAAAAAGTTCATTCCCAAAATTATTAAAAAAACTGAAAAATAAGTTGACGGAGAATGGCACTGAATCTTCTAACCTAATTGCTGGATTTGACAAATGTGGTTTTTATCCCGTTAATCTAGAACGACCTAAATCGCGGTTGCCACAACGAGAGATTATTTCCGAAGACGAAATAGAGAACACAACAACTTCAGTTGTAATAGACATTTTGCAAGAAATGAGAAGTCCTGGAAGTGCCACTGAACAAACAACACGAAAAAGAAAATGCAATGTACCACCAGGAAAGAGTATAACAGCAGAAGACTTATTACACGATCAGACAGAAAAAGCCAAACAGCAACACAAACAGAAAAATATACAAAAGCAAGTGTCGGACAAAAAGAAGAATAGAAAATCTTTAGACGAAGATGCTACAGAAGAACTAGATTTGGTTAATAAGCCAGGGCCTTCCGGGCTACAGCGTAATGCCTATGCATTTGACTCCGACTCCACTCACTGTAGCTCAGATGAAGGATCGCAACACGAAATGATTGTAGAACCTTGTAAGAAACCAAAAATTGAAGTAAATCAATCAATTAAAGGCAAAGGCAAGGGAAAAAGAACACTCAAAACAGAAATCAATGAGACGAATATGTTATGCGATTTGGAAAAGCAACAAACATCTAAAGAAATTGAAGGCAAGAAAAAAAAAGTAAATCAAAAATTAGAAAAAGACAGATGAAAATAAGTGATTTAAAAAATTTGGACTTAGACCAAGAAAGTATTGAAAGATTGATAGCTAGTGTTAAAGCAGAGAAATCCAAAAATAAAAAAACCAAGAGAGAGTCGGATTCTGATACAAGTGTATCAGATATCATGAGCATCCACAGTGACTCGGACATTATAGATATTGATGAGTTAAGTGAAAACAAATTTGATGAATGCTTCGAGTGTAATGAAGACATGACTAACTGTATTTGTACTTATGAACAACCTACAGTAGCAAAAAATACTCAGATTCTTGACCATGATGATAAATTGATTGTTAAATCAGCTGTACCTGAAAGTTTTGTACAACAAAAGAATGATAGTAACTTAGAGACTGATGATAATACTAAGTTAAAATACGTAACTGATAAGACTGGCGACAATCCTGACAATGCAGCGTTGATTTGTGATAATACAAATTTACCAGAAGCTGGGATTCCTCCAACTAATACAACGAATAATAACAATAAGGAAAAAATGCAGAAGGATGAGCATGATGACGAATTGCCTGTTAAATCCGCTGTACCCGAAAGTTATGTTGAACAAAAGACTGATAGTAATTTAGAGACTGATGAAAATACTAAGTTAAAATACGTGATTGTGCGTTGCAGCGTTGATTTGTGATAGTATAAATTTACCAGATCCTTGGATTCCTCCAACTAATGCAAAGAATAATTACAACAAAGAAAAAACGCAAAAAGATGACCATGATGATGAATTGCCTACTAAATCTGCTGTACCTGAAAGTTCTGTTGAACAAAAGACTGATAGCAACTTAGAGACTAATTGTAATACTAATTTAGAATACGTAACTAATGAGACAGGCAAAAATCCTAGCAATTCAACGTTAATTTGCGATAATACACCCGAACCCTGGATTCTTCCAACTAAATCAACCAATCACAACAAAGAAAACAAGAAAACAGATGAGTCGAAAGCACAAGATGAATGC
Organism: Anania fuscalis; assembly: GCA_950371115.1. Lineage (NCBI taxonomy): Eukaryota > Metazoa > Arthropoda > Insecta > Lepidoptera > Crambidae > Anania > Anania fuscalis. The sequence goes on from OX493344.1 coordinate 13,968,957, forward strand.
GATATTTCTCAAAAAGAAAATTTATATGGGTGAAAGCCAAAATATTGACGCATTTGCCCAATCCAAAATTTCCCAACGATTTTTCTCAAAAACCATTTTAGATAGAATTTTACAAATATTGGCACTAAATTAAATGGTTATTTGCCCAGCATGCGCCATTCTAAATATATCGTATACTACTTGATTGCAGACTAGAAAAAATAATTTCTCCGCAAATCGGGAATAAATGACGTGAAATACGGCATAATATTTGTATAGGGTAAACTTTGAGGGTAATCCAATCAAACTTCTACGTAATTTATGGACTGAGTATCAAATTATACAACAATAGAGTATATTCGGCAACTATTTTCGTGTTCGCGGTGAAAGGAAATAACACAATAATGCATATTTTTACTGTATTTGATTATTTAATGTGATTACAAACAATTGTGCTACTAAGTTTGTGCAACCGTTTTCATCGACAGTAGTAACTTCAAACATGGTATAATTTCGGTTTCGTGAACTGGCAACACTGTACGCATATTGGCTATGGACACTCAGAACATAGCCGCCATATTGAATCAGTCTAATGTCAAATTCGAAGCGACTTCAACGTGGTCAGAGCATTTTCGACAGGTTTTTCGACGATTTCTAAGGTAAATTTTGTGTTTTGACTCGGATTTATAGTGCGTCAGGTACAAAAAAGCATAAGCTTTTGTGTAGTGTTTATTTAAATGCGCTTATACGTGTAATTTCGGAGCAATCAATTTTTAGTTACTGTGCTACCGAACAATTGTGACACGTTTGTGTTACTTTTGTATCACTAGTTGCATAATTTTTGTGTCACCACAATTGTGCTACCATATAAGGTCGGGATTACACAAAGGGCTGATTTTTCAATCCCCAGATGAAAAAATCTGTCAGATAAATGTTAGCACGTTAGGAAAACCAGGCCTAGATTTAGATTTAGATTTATTTAATTCATGGAAAGAATTACAATATACACTTAACGTGTCTCACTCAACGCGCACAACGCTACCAGCACGCTGCGTTTTGTGTCCAAGCTTGCAATGCAATTCGTAAATTCGGCTGAAATTGCTCTTCGAATAATAAAAATATTCGAATATTTTCAATTTTTGAGGTGGATACTTCTTTGTTTGCAGCTTGTGATAGGGGTTCAGTTCAAAATGTACCACGTCACTTCCGGAATAACTTTTTGTAGCGAAGACTAATCTAATTTCAAATAATTGTTTGTTACATATTTTAATCGTTCTTTATTTGCCATTAGTCGTTAGTCACAAATGTTATTTAATGTGGTGGATATGAAAATAATTTAAAAATGATCGCCATCATCAATACATCGAGTCAGTACAGCTGCACTATGTATGTCAGTACTGTGATGTCACTTTTGCAATAATAATAATATGAATAAATAAATAAATAATATAAGTACACTTTATTGCGTACCAAATTTACACAGAATACCTACATTAATATAATATTATTGTTGCAATATTATTGTTATCGACGAAATCTTTCACAATTTTTAATTTAAGACTTAATTTAATCAAAATGAGAGTGTAATATTCAGTGCAAAAGGAGCTTAAGCTTTTTGCAAATTCAAATCGTTAATGTGTGTCATAAAATTAGGTAGTGTATGACTTGCAATATGTTTAGTCTTGTAAGTATTCTATTCCTGTTTGAATGCTGTTGATTTTAAATAGACCAAGTCTAAATGACTGCTCCTGCTCCTGTAGATTTAATGATCTTATTGGCTCTCTTGGCTAACTGGCGGCGACTATAGGTATGCAACGTAAGAAGTATCTACTTACACTCAATTCGGTTGTATCTCCGACACATTCCGCTCCTTTTCTGACGTCGTTTCATTCAGGCAAGTAAATCTAACGGGTAACTTTTGTTCGCAATGCCGCATTCCTTAACGTTTGATTCGAATATCCTTAGTTAAAAAAGCGAAGCGGGCCACAAATGAACTTAAAGTGCTTGTTTCTGTGTGCGCCTTGAGAAATACTGACTAGATCTCACCTTGAGGACTTTCATGTTGGTTGTGTAGATATACTTAATAGCGAATAGTGGCATGAGATAAAATGACACAGAATAAATTATATTTTTTTTTAATTTTAGATGCCACTAACGTCAGCAGAAAAGTCCAAACTATATAGAGAAAGGTTAAAGCAAGATAATCCTGAAAAATTTAAAGAGATACAAAAGAAAAATTTAGAAAGGACTAAAAAATTGTACAAAGCCAAGACAGCTGTTTTAACAGAAGAACAGAAAGAAGAGCGAAGAAAAAAGTGGAGGCAATTTAACGAACATAGGGATGTACCAAAACAAACAAACACAGAAGGAGCACAGCAAAATACGGCCTGGAATGAATCCACTGCACGGAATATCCAAAGAAGAGTTGAACGCAATTTGCGGAAAGAAAATACATTGCTTCGTAAAAGTGTACTTACTCTACAAAAGGGTTATAACAGACTTCTTAGAGATTTAAAAGTACAAAAGCTACGTTTAACTAAAATGGAAGAAGATTATGAAGTCCTGACCAAAAAGCTCCAGACAGCACCTAACAGTGCAAATGGTGACTTAACTTCTAATATACGCCTCGAAGAAATAACGCCTACTTCTTATATAAATCTAGAAGAGATCACGCCGCAAAAAAGAACTGATAACTTCGTAAATGAAAATATGATCGGTGTTGAAACTCCTAAAAAAGACAGCGTAAAAAAGGTTGTACTTGCCCATAATGTCCTGACGGACGCACTGAAAAAACAATACTCAACTCTAGCCAATAACGATAAAAATAAACTTAAAAATATAGTGAGCAGTGATTTAGTAAAAAAATACAAATTGAAGACTGCGTTGTCAAGCGTTTTGGGATTAAAGACTGGCATCAAAAAATCTAAGATACGACCTAAAAGTAATGTTCTTCGAAACAAAATAACTGCATTTTACCACCAAGATGACGTGAGCCGTGCTAACGCTGGAAAAAAAGAATGCGTAACATTCAAAAAATGCAAGAAACAAAAACGCTATTTGCTCGATACATTAAGCAAACTGCACGAAAAATATACAAGCAAAATTGGTCCAGTTAGTTTGACCACTTTTAAAAGGTTCAGACCCTTTTACATAGTTCCACCTCGGATAAAAGACTTGGAAACTTGCGTTTGCTTAAAGCACGCCAATATGCAATTTATGGCTAATGCGCTGAAATCTTGTGGCGTTATAAACACAAAAGATCTCAATGATATCATCTCAAAATACGTATGTGATACACAGTTCAAAGATTGTATGTATGGCACGTGTGACACTTGCTCAGATAAATCTATAGATCAGACTGAAAGTGATGGACCAACTTCTTGGAAGATGTACATACTTAAAGACCACGAGTATACTGATAATAAAGGAATTACAAAGAAAACAAAAAAGATGGTGAAAGAAGATAAGAAAGGTACAGTGAAAGAATTGATACAATTATTTAATTCAGAGATGAAAAAATTCACGACACATACATTTAATCTTGTCCACCAATACCAGCAATACAAAAAATGCATAAAAAACCTGGAATCAAATGAAATTGCCATACACATAGACTTTTCCGAAAACTGGATTTGCAAACTCAATGAAGAAGTGCAGGCCATGCATTTTGGATCCTCCAAAACTCAAATAACTTTGCACACAGGAGTTTTTTATCTCAAAGATACGGAAAAACCAGTCTCATTCTGCTCAATTTCACCCAATAATTCACATACTCCTGAGGCGATCTGGGCTCACCTCGACCCAGTTTTAAAGTACATAAAGCTTCATTATCCAGAAGTAGATACCATCCATTTCTTCTCCGATGGCCCAACATCACAATATCGTCAAAAAAAAAACTTTTTTTTGTTAAGTACTAACATCTTTGAATATGGATTTGCCAGTGCTACCTGGTCATTCTTTGAGGCTTCTCATGGTAAGGGGGCCGCCGATGGTATAGGAGGGGCAGTGAAAAATAAGTTGGACTTCAAAGTTGCACATGGAACTGACATTCCTGATGCAGAGACAGCATACGATGTCCTAAAAGAATCAGAAACAGCAGTCAAAATGTTTTATGTTGGTGCTGAAATCATCATACCCCTGGACTCCAACATTGTAACTATGCTTACTCCATTGCACGAAACTATGAAGTTACATCAAGTGGTAGTAATTGATAAACGTATATTAAAACATAGAGTACTATCTTGCTTTTGCCAAAACTTAAAAGGAAAATGCGAATGCTTCAGCCCAAAATCACACAAATTTGAAATCATTGCAAGATCGGAAATACAAAGTAAAGATACTGACTATGAGTTCCAACTGGATGAGAATACTGGACTTCTAAGGAAAGAAAAAAAACAGATTGACGAAAACGGAGAAAGCGAGCAACTAGAAGGCGAAGATTTACTAGATTTTATCGAAAAAGAAGAAGTAAACAACAGTGTGGAACTTAATGACTCACTAGTGGAATTCACGGAAAAAGAGGTGCAAAAACTTTGTAATACAAATGACGAAAAATATCTGAAAAGAAAGCATACCGGAGATGAACTATCACACACTGAATTAAAAAGACCCAAAAAGAACCAATACTACAACCACGATAGCTCTGAAGAGTCCAGTGATGGCTATTCCATTCATGATAGTTCAACTGAAGACATAGAGTACCTTGAAGACGAGAGAATGGGAACGGAGTGTCCAAACCCCGACATTGAAATGTGTTCTAAACAAGACAGCAATACCAAAATAGAAATCACCAAAGATTCACACATACTTGTTAGATTCAAATTGGAAAAGAGAAGTAAATATTTCCTTGGACAAGTCCTTCGATACGGGAAATCCTCTTGCAAGGTGAAATTTTTAAGACACAAAAGCAATGGGAAATTTGCTTGGCCAGTAAATGATGACGTGTCAATTGTAGACAATACAGATATTGTGCATGTTTTACCAAATCCGATCTCAGAACGACGCGGTATTAAAACATTTGATCTTACTATGGTGAAATATAAAATAGATTAATTAATTAAAACTTAAAAAAATAAGAATCCTGATCCTGACTGAATCTACCTATTCAATAGGGCACAAAAAAAAAAGGTCAAAAACTAAAAGGTAAAAAGTGGAATATTTGAATAGTTTATAAAGTATAAATAACAATTTCGGATTAGAATATTTTCTTGTTTCATACTTTTTTAGAGCGTGATGTTTCGTCGGGTCTTAGTTTTGAACTTATTTTTCAAGAATAAAACAATTTAAAACGGATTTTTACCGCGTATATTATATTTTACATACATCCCGACGTTTCGAGCCCTTTAAATTGTTTTATTCAATGAGTAACTATCGCGGGAACCGGAGACAATATTATTTTTCAAGATTAAATATTGTGTTTTATTTTAGCTCCCAATGTAACCTTAACTTAATAGCTGTATACCACCATTTTGTGACACTATTGTGTGACTGTAGTACAAATTGTTGTGCAACGTTTGTGTCACTGCAGCACAATATTTTGTGTCACTATTGTGTCATTTGCGTCATTATTTTGGCTTTCACCCATATGCTGTGAACGACTATGTGTTGGTGCGCTACATCAACAATAGGAAATGTAAATATTATGTTGGATTTATCGAAAATATTAGAGTTGAGGGAAATAAATTTAATTACACCGTGAACTTTTTCAAAACAGTTAAAAAAGCCACAGCTTGTATTTCGGATTGGCAAAACAATTGAGACGAAGTTGATGATATATGGATAGTGAAAAAAGTTATTCTGAATAAAAATCCTACAGATAAGAAAGAGCTTGTATTTGCTGAAAAAGGTGAAGAGATGTATTTTTAAGATTACTTTTTAATGTTTCAATAATTTTATATTTAATTTTTAGATCTCTGTCGTGGATCTCAGGTTGTTAACAACTCGATACATAAGTACTTTTTTATGTTTTTTTTAATGTGGAAAGCAGTTAGGTACCACAGCGATAGCTATAACTCTTGTTAAATAATTTCATGTTCATTTTCAACTGAAAATTTACCGTTTGTTGTGACATTTAAGTAGATAAGAAACTTTTGTTACGAATAAGTACTTATTAAAAAATTACCTTCCTGCAATATGATTAAGAAATAATTCTAATAAAATTTTTATTTTACAGTTGGGTTTTATTCATCACTAGCTTCAGGATAATTTAAAATTTTCAAAAAGTAAAAGTTAAATTTTCCCTTTAACCCTTCGCCCCCTACCCTCCCTTCACCTTTTGTTATATTTCCTTTCATCCATTCCAATCCATTCCTCTCTGATCACTTCCGATCCGCTACCACCCATTCCCGTTCGTCGATATGTCAGTCAGTCTTCTTTTATAAATATAGATAATATCCATCCCGCTCAATTTCGTGAAAAACAAGCTTGCCCTTAAAATTCCAAATATCCCTTTACTTTTAAGAGGTACAGCTTTATTGCTTTTGCACCGAATTCCAAATATCCCCATTTTATCTACAGACGTAATTGCTACTATGGGAATAAATTCAAATAATTTGATATTTTCTTGTCAAAAAACGTCGTTATTGTCATAAAATTCAAACCAAGTGACCATGGAATATTTCCAAATATCGCCTGGTCGGTTTTATTGAGCACATGTTTACAAAACTATGAAAAATAGTTCCTATAAACTTAAATACCAAATAATCCCATTGTAGCGATATTTGGAACAGCATGTTTAAAAATATATATCTCGAAATCAACTTAAAGCAGACGTTTTGTAGTAATAGTGATCCAGAGGACATAAAAAGAACTACCCAAAAAGCCCCTCGATAAGTTGAATCATTCATTGTTCTCTCCACGAACACGTCGTTAAGCAAAAAAATGTTTCAAATAGCCCCGTTTTACGGTAATATGATGTGTCTTTTTTGTTCACGATTTAGTATTCGGTATTCGGCCGCATAATAAGTACTATTCGGCCGAATACCGAATACCCAAAAAAGTGGCCGAATAAGCCGAATACAGAATAGTAGCCGAATATTCGTGGCATCTCTAGTCGTGAGTTTGCGCTTTTAGGTCATACAATTCATATAATTTTCTCCTACTTTTATGTATTCCAGTCGTAGCCCAGTAACTAAATTTATATTTATTTGTATTTATTTAATGGTGATTTGGCTTAAATACACACACCGCCATATTTAGCGGAACACAAAAAAAAGTCCATAATTAAAAAAAATATGGTTTTATTTTAAAATCTACTCACTACACTTTTTTTGTTATTTAAAGTTTCATTTGTTTTAATTAAAATGAGAACACATTAAGAACACATTTTGCGAGTAAAGGCTTTTTGTGAAAAATGGTACATTTTTGAACTTTTTATGTAACCGGGAAAAGTGAAAATTGATATTAAAATAACAATTTATTAAATTAGAAAAATGGTGATTAATATCGCGTATTTCCTCCACGTGCTCTTATTAAAGTTTCTACCTGTCTAGGCATACTGATAATGATGTTATCGATGGTCTCCTGGGATAGTCTCCGCCATTCCTCAACTACGGCGATTCGCAGTTCACCCACGTTGGCAGGAGCTGGAATTCTGGACTTAACTTTTCTTTTCAGCAAGTCCCAAACGTGCTCTATTGGGTTCATATCCGGTGATCTCGCCGGCCACTCCATAACAGTGATATTCATATCATTAAGATATGCTTGAGTTACCCGAGCGGTATGCGGCCGAGCATTATCCTGCATAAAAACAAAATCGTCACCGATATATGGGGAAAACGGTATGACATTTTCTTCTAAAACTTCTCTGATATAGCGGTCTGCAGTCAAACTCCCTCTGTCAATCACTACCAAGTCTGTGCGAGCTCCCAAACAAATGCCCGCCCAAATCATTATTGATCCACCACCGTATGCAACTGTAGTTTCAAAATTTGTCTGAATGTATCGTTCTCCTTTGCGTCTGTATATTCTTTGCCTGCCGTCAATTTGATTTAAGAGAATTCTGCACTCATCACTAAACAATACCTTACTCCATTGGTTCGCGTTCCAAATTCGATGTTCCTGAGCAAAAGTCAACCTGTTTCTACGATGATTTACTTCGAGCCTTGGAGCCTTTGCGGGCACAAATGAACCCAAACCAGCTTCTTCGAACCTTCTTCGTACCGTACGCTCACTTACGGTTACACCCCGCACTGCTTCTAACTCATGGTCGGGCTTGGACGGCCGTCAAACGGGGGTTCCTACGTACACGAAGCCGAATGAAACGATCATCCCTACACGAAGTGCGTCTTTTTCTGCCTTGTCCTGCTCTTCTCAGTACCGGTCTCCCTGAACCGTTGGATACTGCGATGGATCGTTGAAACTGGTCGACGAAGATCTCTGGATATCACTCTGTAGGTTTGACCATTTCTTCGCATTTCGAGTGCCCTGGCAATCTCCGTTGGGGCTAAGTCAGGCATAATTCAGTCCTCAACTCCAAAAAGATGCGTTATTAAAAAAAAAACTAACAAAAAACAGTATTTCAATGAAATTTTAAATCAAACTCAGAAGGAAGAAATACTCGAAGTTCGCTCCAGATAAGGTGTATTTGAATAAAATTAAAACAATTGCATAAAATGTGATGTTCAGTTGTTTTCTTAATTTGAAATTGTTGCTTTTTAAATTAAATGACGTATAAACCAGCCAGCAACCTTATATGATACTGATATCAAACCTTTTTTTATGTTCCGCTAAATATGCCGGTGTGTGTATATTGTTAAACTCATCTTTAATTATCCAAACAAATTCTCATACGACACATCCGTAGTGTCACTGTTGAATGGTAACACATTTATTCCATAATCAATATTTTTCTTAAATCTATGTAATTGATTGGCAGTGACTGGCCTACAAATAATATCCACCATTGGTGAAACATGATGGTACTCAAATGTGGCTATTTGTCCACTATGATCTGATCTTAGGCATTTCCTATGCAGATTCTGATGACAGTAGATACTATAAAAAGGATGCTATGCTTGAAGAGATACTCGATATAGAACTTGAAATTGATAATGAAATGACGAGGAATGAAGAGAAAGAACTAGAAAATGATGATGAATAAAGAGAATGAACTTGATATTGATTATGAAATGAAGAGAAAGAACTTGAAATTGATTATGAAATGACGATGAATGAAGAGAAAGAACTTAAAATTGATGATGAAATGAAGATGAATCAATACAAAGAACTTAAAATGAATGATAAAATGAAGATGGCAGAAGAGAAAGAACTTGTCATTTTTGATGAAATGAAGATGAATGAAGAGAAATAACTTAAAATTGATGATGAAATCAAGATGAATGAAGACAAAGAACTTAAAATTGATGATAAAATGAAGATGGCAGAAGAGAAAGAACTTGACATTTATGATGAAATGAAGATGAATGAAGAGAAAGAACTTAAAATTGATGAAATGAAGATGAATGAAGAGAAAGAACTTGAAATTGATCATGAAACGAAGATGAATGAAGAGAAAGAAATTGATATATTATTGATGCTGAAGTGAAGATGAATGAGGAGAATTCTCCTCCTTGTGAAACCTCGGTGAAAATATTGAGTTAAGTAGCAGTAAGAATGATATTAAATGAAAAAACTGGAAATTTGCAAATAATACCCGTAAATAAAGTTGAAACTGAACCTAATGTTAGAAATCAAGGTAACTTTCAGGACAAGAAAACAGAGAAACAAATGGGAAATAAATAATACTGTATTAACAGGTATTACATTAAAAAAACTGGAGATATTATATCAGTACAATTGAACAGATTTATAATACTAATAAAAGTTATAAGATTTATTTCTTCAAAAGCATCCCTCAAAATGGTAATTTGAAATTTACAAAGCCAAAAATTGCCTAAGATATTGATATAGTACCTACCACAAGATTCTATTGTTAAACATGTTAAATTGTTACAAATATCGGGAAAACGTCAGGAGTTTGGATAAGCCAACGAGGATGACGCACTATTTTTTTAATTTGTATAATTCTACATTTTTTCTACTGAAATTGACCCTATGTCAATTGTAATTGTAAGCAATGCTGCTTCTTTTTTTAAATAAAACAATTATTCATTTTCAATTAATATTTGTTTTTTCTACTTAGGGGTCTGTTTTTTACTTATTCGTGTTTCTGCAGTGTTATACTTGTTATTTATTACATTTGAAAATCAGTTCTTGAATGTACGGACAACAGCTCGTCGACCTACCACAAAATGTCAAATTTTCTCATTTGAAAATGATCCCTATATGTCAGGCTTAAAGTTGAAAATCTATTGGAGAATTTTTAACTTTTGGGGTAGGTCGACGTGCTGTTGACTGTACATGCATGAAGTTTGCCAGTTTAGTTTTATCAGGGGCTTATTTTGGTTTTTGGTATTTCCTTTCAGGTCATGAATCCAGCAGAGAGAAAAAGAAAGTCTAGAGAAAAGTTGAAAGCTAATGTAGAAAAACAGGAAGAATTTTTAGCAAAGGAGAGGATTAGGGATGCCAAAAGAAGAAAAAAACTAAAGAATGCATAAGTCAAAACGAAGAAGCGAAAGCACTTTGGAGAGAAAAGGAAAGAGTACGAAAAAGGAAGGCTAGGGAAAGGAAAAAAACAATAAATTCTCCGGTTTCCAACCAACAATTGACATCGCCATTAGGGTCATACAAATGTGTAAGAACGCTGCGCAAGGCCGTTATAAGGACGCAAAAATCTTTACCAATAAGTCCTTTAAAAAAACAAGCAGTTCTCATTGAGTTAGCGAACTCCATACCCAAACCGTCAATATTTGCTGAAGACTTATTAAAGAAAAAGAGACTCATCATTTCGGATCAAGATGAAAAGAAGGCGCAAAGTTTTTATGAGAGGGATGATATAAGTCGGGCAGCTCCTGGGCGAAAAGACACAATATCCGTCAAAAACAAAGAGATAGGAATTCGTACTCATGTTGCTAAAAGGCACATGGTTATGTCAGTTGCTGAAGCATTCGCGCTTTTTAAAGAAAAACATCCGGATCTTAGAATGGGTAAAAGCATGTTCTATGATTTGAGGCCGGTACATGTACGACCCATGTCAGAAATGCCGCACAATGTTTGTGTCTGCATGCATCATGCTAACTACAATTTTCTTGTAGAGGCTGTGCATAAGGTTTGCGCTATTTTTCCTGATACAACGACTGAATCGTTAGAGGAAATGAGTTGCGACTGCTCAAACGAGCAATGTATGACGAGTGCTTGCAACAAGTGCTTCGATATTTATGACTTAGTACCTGAAAAATATGATGAAAGTATTAAGGTTTCTTGGAAGCTTTGGACAAAAACTGAAAATAGACTTCAAGTGGCAACTATAAGCGGCACAATGAAAGAATTACTCCAAGAGCTTCAATCACAAACGCCCAAATTTAAACTGCATGTGTTTATAAAAAGACGCCAGTCAGAAGCATTCCAAAACCAAAAATTGTAGACCACAAATGAGGAAGTTCTTTTGCAAGTGGACTTTGCGGAAAACTTCGCTATTTTGTCTCAAGATGAAATTCAAAGCGCACATTGGTCCCATCCGCAGGTCACATTATTTACAGGATGTGCTTGGGCAGATAAAGGTGAAGACAAATTAAGCTACCTCATAATAAGTAATGAATTGTCGCATAATAAGTATGCAGTCTGGGCATTTCTAAAGAAAATAATTGCAGACTTAAAATCTGATTATCCCTCATTGAAAAAGGTGTACATGTTTTCCGAAGAATGTGCTGCTCAATTTAAAAACCGGTACACCTTATCGAACATTTGCTGGTCGCAGGAGGACTGGGGTGTAGAGGTAGATTGGAATTTTTTCGCCACAAGTCACGGCAAAGGCGCTATGGACGGTATAGGTGCCACTGCAAAGCAATCACTATGGAATGCCATAATGACTAGAAAGCAAATAATTAACACAAGTTAGGATTGTTATGACTATTTAAAAACTAAGACATTAAAAGGCACGAAGATACATTTCGTCGCTATCGACGATATAGGCTTATACGAACAAGGAAAATCTTGACAAAAGGTGGACTGATATACAGTCAATCCCTTATATTCAGAAGCAGCACTACTTCCGAGCATTGAGCGGTAAATGTCTGGCATATGCCCTTACTTCTGCAACGCTACCAAAGAAGATCCTGTTGTTCCAAGACGGCAAACTGAGTTATGGTGATGTTTACAGTGAAAGCGAGAAAGATGATGACAATGCCGATATGCCAGGACCAAGTCCTTTAAGCAGCATTGATGAAATCAATGCTGATATAGATGAGACTCATGTTGCTGCTGATGAGCCCCATTTTGGTATTGATGTAGATGGTATCAAGGCTGGCACTTATGTTTTGGTGAAATTAGAAGCTGGTTCGGGCAGAAAACTAAATTCATTTCAATACCTGGCTGTGAGTCAAAGTAAAATCGAACCTAATGACGAAATAAAAGTAATGTTTTTGAAAAGCATCAATAGAAGCAGAAAATTATTTCGTATTGATGAAGACGACGTATCCTACATCAAAATAAAGCAAATTTTAAATATTCTTCCCGAACCTACTTTGAAAACCACCAGGGATAGATTATATTACGAATTTGAAAATCCCATTTACATTTCAGAAAAATAAATTAGATATGTAGTCCACCAGTATGTCGTTAGGCTACTTTATAGTTTTTGTGTTCTATTAAAGAATGTTTTCATTGAAAATATAATAAATTACAAGTATAAACAGTTGTGTGCGTTTATTTCATGGATTATTATGTCGTCAAAAGTTACTCGTCCCACCCGTCACAAATGGCTGTCCCACCCGTCACACACTATATGAGACATTATTTTAATTTTTTTTAATATAATGATGTAATTTACATATAAAATGGGACCTTATTATTCTGGGTACAACATATGAGAAAACTGCTTAACAGAATAATGATGGTTTGTCTTGATTTGGGAACAGAAGCCATCCACTCAGACAAGAGGGTGTCATGGGTGTCCCACCCGTCACACTTGGAAAATGTCAATTTTTTGGTTTAATGGTGTAGATCACGATTTTATTTTAATGTTATATTTTAGAACTAAAATCTGGTTTTATACTGTGTTATTTTGATACAGAACGCATTGCTAGTGTAAGAGAAATTACTTGGAGTGTGAGCAAAAAGGAGTTAGAATGTCCCACCCGTCACTTTGGAATGACCCTTAGGTACCTAGTTGCTAAAGTTTAGATACTACCTATATAATTCCTCACAAATTATAGTCTAAAAAATCGGATCAGTCATATGTGGACGGAGATATGGGTGGAGAAACATACATACATACATACAAACATACATACAAAGAAGCCTTAATAGAGTATCATACGTGAATATCTTGCAATTCCAGTAATATTACATACAAGGTATGTGTTGAATTAGTAACCTCATTTTTTGAAGTCGGTTAATAAATATTACCTTATTCTGAACATAGCCTTACTTTACAATTTCCTGACATTTCCTGACGCAACCATTTACTGTTAATTTTGTGACATACACATATTTTGAAAATGACTAATTTTCCCATAAATGAATTGCCTGCTTTATGCAGTCTGAAATTGGGAACGGCAAGTTTATTCTTATTCAGGTTGATAAGAATATGAATGTCACTTTTCTTAAGGAATAAGAACAGGTTTTTGCGGATGTACATTTTGTTTTCATAAATAAATTGGGATGCTACTGTTAGTATATTAATTTCTTTAAACAGTTCTTTAAGGGAGTCTCGGGGTCCAAGGCCGTAAATTGCTCGTACAGCTCTCTTCTGCAGTACAAATATAGATTCGATATCTGCTGCTGAGCTCAATACATTATTCCATATGATATGGTATTGACTCTTTGCGTCACAAATAGGGGCACAATTCGTTAAGACAGTGTTTATTAAATAGCTATTACTGCTTTTGGTACAGCTTTCTTACTTGTGGTCCCAATCCAAGTCTGTTTAGCTAGGAGAATTATTTTTAAAATAGCTCCTAAAATAATAATTATTTCAAAAAATAAAAATGCTGGCTTGTTTCTCACTCAAAGGCTAAGTTTACAGCGAGGAAATGCTGCAAGCCTCCTTGCCTCATGGGCACAAATTTATTTGTGATTAGTAGTTTTTAATTTTAGGTAAGTTAAGCTAAATTTTGTTTTGTTTTTGTACTTGTAAGTTCATAAACCAAATAAAGGATAGATTAAAGATCAATAATTACTATATTGATTTTTAACAACTTTATACAATGAGGTATACATACATATTGCAGACTTGGAGAAAGTGGCAGGAAGAAAGGAAATAGATGTTAAATTTCCAAGATCAAATAAAACGGAGAGGAGACAGTATTCCAATGAAGAAAAAGTTTTCCTAACCTGTTGATGAGCAGGTTAGTAAAACTGGGCCATAGCCCACAAACATCAATATGAATAATCATGTAATTGATGTGCATGACACTGTGGTGGATTAAAGTCAACAACAACTACTTTTTGTTAAATGTTTAACATAAAGGTGCTATTTTTAAGAAACTTAGTTAAACATGCATTAGATACACCCAACCATTTCATACGATTTGACCAGCCTAAAGTCCTTGCAAGAGAACGACGATTTGTTCCTCGCATGTTACGGGAGGCAATTGAAATTAGAAGACACCCGAATTTCAACAGAGAAGATGGTTGGAAAATACCACCAGCATGGGATCCTGTTTTAACGAAATCCCATGCTAGGCCCCGCACTGCAAGACCTCTAGATACAGTTAGCTCTTTTTGCGTAGATAGGAACACAAATTAATATTAACTGAGTGACGGTAGTTTATAGTTTTTTTTTTTTTCAAAATATTGTAAAGACGAATAACACCTTAGTCTACCTGTGACCACGAACGCTGTAAAGTGTTCGAAACGTCAGGTTAAATAAAATGTTAATAAATCGCGAAATAATCCGTAAAAGTAGTTTCATTTAAATGTATCGTGTTCGCGTAAATAAAAGACAACAGTAACTTAGTTAAAAATTATGCATATTATTTACATAAATACAGATGCAAAAACCATTGTTTAATCATTCTATGCCCGGCAGATTGTGGGACATGTAAAGTAAACTTTTATAACCCTTGTTAGAGCAATCAACATAACAAACACTAAGTAGACTGCTAAGAAATACCTTTTTAGCAAAAGCATTACATTAAAATATTGAATCTGGCCGTGAGGGACTTCTATCACTAATTAACCATTACCGTCCAACCTTAAATTCACATTTCTGGAACAAACATCAAACCCAAACAAACAAACTAACCTAAACGTACAGAACTCAGGTTAACTTGACGTAACAGACCAAAAATATATTTAACTTCTTCTAAAGAAACAAATTAGTATATAATGACCAATAATATTTGAAAGAAAACTTTAAAATTCGTAAAATAATTTTATTTATTTGGATGTCAGTCAGCACTGACCAAATAAACAACTTTTTTTTTTTTTTTTTTTTCGTTCCCGTAGGAACAGGCTAAGGTCAGGGACCATGCTGCCAAATCATTAGTTGATTTAATTTCATAGTAAATTAACTTAGAGCATTCAACCAATGCATCCAATTCAATTCAATCCATGTTGGTTGAATGCTCTAAGTAAATTAAGCCCAGTTAAAGTCATTAGTGATAAGTCATATAGGTATTTTCCATTATTATTTTTTATAATATCAAGTCCATTTTTTTATATAGATATATATACTTTATCTTTAAGTATTAGTACATACGTAAATTCAAAATAAAATTTCCTTGTAAAAGACAAGTGTCAATGTCACATCCTTTTGTTTGACAAGTCAAACAACATCAAACAACTTTGTTACTTTTCAAATATCATTTTAAAGAATTCGAGAAACACAATCAAATTAACATAAATTAATTAATGAACAAGCAGAAATTTTAAATTAAAAGATAAATATTTATATACACAAAACTTTGTACATAGCTAAATTTGTCCAACTGTGTTAATAATAAAATTATACAAGGGTATATAAGTCGAGACTATTTACAAGAAGAATCTGGATGGAGCGCGGTACCGAACTAGGATTACTATATACACTCGCGAGCAATGAAAAAGTTCCACCCACAAAATGCCGACAAACACCTTAATATCTCCTAAGACATAGAACCTAGCTTCATAAATTAAATAGTTTATAGTTGGTAATATTCTGATGCGCTGTTAAATGTACTTCAATATTGCAGACGGCGTCATTAAGCTAGCCTTTTCCGTTTAGGAGTAATTTGGTGCTATATATGTTACTGAAACTTTTTCATTGCTCACGAGTGTATTTCGTATTCATTTGGCATTCAGCACAAGGCGCTGAATGCCAAAATATGAGCAACTAAAAAATATGTGTGATAATGACTGCTCTGTTGGGGTATTACAATAATCACAATGAGAACTGAGTACCATTTTGAGTCTAAAAAGATGGAAATTTAATTTACAGTGTCCAAAACGAAGCCTTAAAAGTGTAGAATAAAATTTCCTGTTAAAGTATTATTTTTGCAGAACCAGGGATCAGTGCCAATTGGTATAATATGTCAGTGGACCTTTTTTTGAGAAGAGGGATTATATCTGTACAAGGTACTGAAATATTAAGAAGACTACTCGAGTCAGGAATATAGGTAGAGGAATTTGTAATGGCTCTGGCTAAAAAGTCTGCCCTTTCATTTCCTAATACACCAACATGTAAAGGAACCCACATAAACAAAACCCTAGTATTATGTACTGTTAACAAGTCCAGCCAAAACTGTGTAATTGAATAAATCAAATAATTTGTGCTAGCATGGAATCTGTTGCTTTTAAAATTTTTAAGAACACTCATACTATCGTTAATTATAATCCAGTTCAAAAATCCATTATTTTAAAGTTTTATATGTTTCAAAGCAGCGAGAATAGCCACAGCCTCAGCTGTAAATATACTCATGTTAGAATTAATTTTATACCCAGTACCAATATTTAAAAACCTATCAAAAATAGCAAATGAGACTGCAGAATCAGTTTTAGATCCAAATAAACTACGCACAGATTAATATATGTCTAAAAAAAAACTACGTACGTACACTACCTACGTAGAGTCGGCTCATCAGCTGCAACATTTTTTAAATTGTTGTTTTTTAACCCCTTTTACGGCGCTGGGTTTTTCTTTTTTAAGCCTGTCGTGAACGTTTAATGGCGGCTATACACTCTCGTCGAGCCGCGAGCTTGAGCTTGACGAGTGCACTGTGCAATGAAAGAGTGTACAGTACATGATTCACTCACTCGGTCTCGCTATGTCTTGTCTAGCCTTCTTTGCTCTCAAAAGTTCATCTATAAAATTTTCTTTTGTGATCTCTTTTACTTTTGGGGTTTGGAGGATTTATTATTTATTGGCAAGGAAAAAAATTGGCTATTAGTTTTTGGTTACTAGTTTTATTGAATATTGACTATACTGACTACATTGGCGTAGCCAATTTCGAGGTATACCCTATCTAATAAAAATAATTATCAAAATCAAACTACTCTGTAAAAAGTTATGCGTGATCATACATAATAAAAAACAAATATACGCGTCGACTTAATAACCTCCTCCGTATTTTCGTCGGTTAAAAAGGTCCATAATATAGACATAATCAGCAAGAAAATAATTCTCTCTATTGGAAAGAAAAGTTATGTTCACCGCTTCTAGGGGCTGCACAGTGCCATTTATATTTTTAGTGAACCTGCGTACACCTCTCATTTCGTAACATGAGGTCAGTTTAACCGTTCTTCGTTGCCTATACTGTTTAGTACATACAAATCGAAGAACTCCGATTTTCTCCAAGGCAAGGGCTGGTATAGGCTTTAAATGTGTGTTTTGATACGAAATCTTCATTTTTTTAACAGTTTGCTAGCGTTGCTCGCCTGGTTGAAAGTTATGGCCACTTTATTTGTTTACTCGTCTTATATTTGTATTGCCTTTTACTTCACTTTTGAAAATGCTGGCTATGACCAGCAGGTCATAGTTGCCTTGCTTGTCCTCTTCAATATAAACGCAGAGAGAATCGTTAAGACATTTTTCAGGGAACACACGTTTATATCCTGGTTTCAGAAATAGTTTGTAGAAGTTTGGATCTGCATTGGTAGAAGTCTTAGAGTGTTCGTCGCCACTAAGATCTTTCTGCCCCATTGGCTCGACGTGTCAGTGTTGGAATTATATCAATTTTTTAACCGTAACTGTGATATACTAGGCAACTTACCTAGTATTAACTGATATTATGGTAACAACACTATCCAAAAATATATTTTTTGATCTATGAATACGTTTAGTTGTCTGTAGGATTGCTTACGAAATTCAGTCAGTGATTGTGAATTTCGTGAGAGTGTTTTTTGGTGATTTAAAAAATAATAATAGTGTAACAAAATTGTTATAGTTATAACTGAATATAAAAGATTGTTATATAGGTTTTACGTGACAGTAATTTTGCAAACCTTACCCCCAGCCTTCAAGGGTCGTGTGACCTTGAAGGGTTATTGCTTGAGGCGGCTAGGAAGGAATAATATCATCTGTGTCACCCCGGGGTTCTTCGGTATTGTCACATTAAATATTTAAAACTGCTTAAATAAGTGATTTAATCACAATTTAAACAATAATAATACGAAACTCTAAAAAATCGCGCCCTCACTTTACAAAAGCCCGCCAGAAAGTCCTTTTTCAAATTGGGATGTGCAGTGTTGCCGCTAATAGTCACTCAAGATAAAAATCAAGCCTGATTCTTTAAAAAATCGCCCGAAATTACCCAGGTGCCTAGTGCGAGTTGCACAAAACAATAAACTTTATCATTTAATCAATAAACTTATTAAATTACTTAAATCCATCGAAAAGAATATGGTTTCAGACTTAATACGCGAATCGCGCGCGAACGCCCCGAAAGTCACGCGAACTCTTACGCGAATGGGCCTAACAACAGGCACAGTTACACTGCTTTTGGTCAGTTTGGAGTTCGAACTGGTATCCATAAACTTAATAAAATTAGTGGTCTTAAAAATAACGTGAAACAGGGTGCATAATGCAAGTTTCATAAAACAACCAAGACACTGAAATGGTTCGAAAACAATTAAAAGTATTACAAATTAACGTATACTTTCCGACCAGAGTAAGTAACGTGATTGTATTTTTAACTCGCACTGGGTCCTCAGGGTGCATAATTCGAGTTGCACAAAATAACTAAAGTCAATTAAATCGTTCTAAAAGTAATACAAATTATTTTTGACCTTTCGTAAAAATTAAAACTTTTGTGGCCATTTTGTTGCACCCGCACTAGGCCCTCTTTTGGTTGTATGGCTCTGTTTCTGTTACTGCCTCTACAAAGTTTATTTGATCAGTGCTGCCTACTGTCTATCACTGATCAAATAAACTAAGCTGCCTACTTGCTACCACTGATCAAATAAACTACTACCTTGTTACTAACGTTGTGATTACTTAATCAGTGGCTACCACTACTGTCACTCTGTGACAAAGTTAATATATCTTCCGTAGCCACTTGACTGTCCGCGGGTACTACAGTGCCATTTTTTTTTAGGTAAACTGTCAGTAGCACTACTGTGCCACAAACTCGAAGCGTTGGGAAACACTTGTTCATTAAGAATCGGTTGCTTATCTGTGCCACAGCTTTAGTATTTAATCTTAACAAAGAATTATAGATGGCGTTAAAACCTAGTTCTATCCATTTTGATGCGCTATTTTATCTATGGAGCGACTTGAAAAGTAACATATTTTTTTACTGTGAGTGAGGAACAACTGCTGAAGAAGAATGTCGTAAGTACTTTCATTTTATTACTTAATTCTATAAGTGTGATGTGTTATAATTTAGACAAAATTCTCTTCACAGTGACGTATAAATATCATAGCGTTTCATTAATTAAAATTAATAAATTTTACAAACAATATAGTATACTACTGTTCGTGAGTAAACATGGCTGCTTTTGTTGTTGTTTACGGGTAGTCAAAATTAGTTATTTAGAGAATAATACGATATTTACGTACCAGAAACTGTCTAGATTAAGTAGTTAATAAAATAAATCTATTATATTCTTATAATTAAGCAGATTTAACATTACAAAATACTTTGACCACAGGGCTCGACCGAATGGCACTGCAGTGACCAAGGAAGTTTGTGATAGTGAAGGTTGTACAGACGAGATTTTGGTGTCGGATTTTTGAGTTCAGCTATTTTTGTTCTTGCATTTTTTTTATTTTGGTTTATACTTTGCACTACATTAAATCAAGATTGACAGTTTTATGCACTACATTAAATCAAAAACAGGATTTTATAAGCATGTTTTTATACATTTTATCACGTTTTTGCTCTAACACGTAAGCTATAGCACGTAAGCACCAGCATTTCTTTTAAACGCACGCACGAAAAAATACCTAAAATAACCATTATTTCATGTTTTTAGAAAAGAGTTTTAAATACAAGTAGTAGTAGTATTTATAGTAAAAAAATAATGGCACTGTAGTACCCGCGGACTGTCAAGTTTCAAAACAAATATCTCGTCTGCACAGTCCGGGCGGCCATTTTGATTGTCGGACCAAGATCGCCATCGGTAACAAATATCGTGTTGTGCCGAGTCATTTCAATTAGTTAATTTATTAGACTTATCATGTATCATTTGTTTATATTAAGCCATTATTTTAAAGGTAGTATAGTCTAGTATCAAAATAAGTTAATAAAAGTATAGCCAAGAGCATAACTTTGTCATAATAAAATAAAATTGCCAGAAAATCGGACTAAAAAAGTACAATTATGTACCTATTATATTTTCTTTTATATATATGAAATTTTAAGTTCGAAGTATTTATTTTCAACTTTATTGATGCCTTATTTTATGCCTTATCATCTCAGCCTATTGCAGTCCACTGCTGGATGTAGGCCTCCCCCAAAGAGCGCCAAAGAGCACGATCTCCCGCTTTTTTCATCCATCCACTGCCAGCCATCTTCTTAAGGTCGTCGGTCCATCGAGCTGGGGGTCGTCCTACACTACGTTTTATGCCTTATCTACCAGTATTTATTTTTTTCGTAATCACAACTACAGTAGAATCCGTTTATTATGACTCCGCCTATATTGACCAACCGGTTATTATGACGTAATTACACCACGAAGTTTGGTTTTCATATAAAATTCTTTATAAAAAAGTCGGATATAATGACTTCCCTTACAGTGACATGTCGCTTATTATGACCCATTTTTAATAAATTATGTCCGGTTATAATGACCGACATGATTCTGTACACCTCCGGTAATGTTCGTTGATTCCCGACGACGTTCGGCACGTGGCTCGTTTTTGTTTTGAATCTCAGTGATTTTGATTTAATATGTATGTATACATATGTATTTACTATGTTTCTGTATTAAAATACTTAAGTACATACATATTTACATAAAAAAGGTTTTTCATTTCACAAAACGTTTTGTATGACGTCCGCTTATTATGACGTGTTTGTCAATTCCTTTCGATGTCATAATAAACGGATTCTACTGTATACTTTTCTTTCTACAAACGTTTTTATCGGGACAGGTCACGCGAGTTTTTTTAAGCACCTATCGAGCGATAGCGCCGGACGGTTTCCCCATATCATAGTCTGCTATCGCGGATAGTCAAGTGGTTAAGTATATCATTATTATTAATTTATGCTCTGTGACTCATACCTCTGATCAAATAATACTCGTACTCTGACTAGACCATACTCTGACTAATCTGTGGACTAGACTAATCTGTGCTGTGACTGTGACTCAAAACAATTAGTCAAACAAACAAAAAAAGATAAATAATTTATACAAGATTTTTTGTACATTACATAGTCGTAACAAAATATTTATTTTATCAGATTTAATGAGTGTTTTAGAAAAACGTTTATTGCATCAGAAAACCATTTAATTATGAAGTTTAAAATATGATAAATTCTATAAGTCTTCGAGGCATTTCTGTTCAATTTGCGTGGGTCCCTGGGCATTTGGGAATATTTGGAAATGAGTTAGTCGATTCTCTAGATAGATCTATAGGAAATTTATCGATGTGTGACCTTGAAGTGCCTTTCACTGACTTAAATTTGATTTTAAAACAGAACTTGAAGAAATGGATTTCAGCCGGTGAAATATCGAGAAGTGTGAAGGGTAAATGGTTGGAACCTATAGTGCCATCAACAAAAGCCTGGTTTGAATCAGGAAACAAATTTTGGGCAAAACTATAAAAATAAAAATAAATGTTTATTCAGTCCACAAGTTTAGCTTACAATTAAGTGTCGTTAGTTAGTGTCGTCTACCTCTATTAGGTGCAGTAGTACCTGTGTCAGAGGAGGTCACTCTTCCTTAACATTCTAATTTTAACAAAATAGACTTTTTCATAATAACTTAACTTTTTATGTATTTCTTTTAGCAAATTACTTTGCCAATATGTGGAATACATATTTTAAAAATTGAAAAAAGACAACTCGTCCATGTCGGGATTTGAACCCTTATCTCCTGCTTAGCGCGCAGGCGCTTTACCAATTAAGCTACAGGGACATATCTCGACTGGACGAAATTTGCCTTCTCAATTTATTTGTGACATCAACTCCATCTAGGAAATGCTGCACGTTATTCCTTTTTGTTTTTTCGAGTCGATGATAAAATAGACTTTAATTTAAGTAACAAATAATAAACTAGGTAACATTTACTATTCGCAGAGGATCTTAAGAACTTAAGAACTTTTACATCCACCTTATCTCACCTTAGGATAGGTCATGCCAGAATCCCTTCTCACCTGCATTGCTTAAATTTATTGACAAATTCAACTTGTCCACATTGTAACTCAATTAATTGTGACATTTTTTAATCTTCAATGCCTTTTATTTATAGCCCAATAACAGTCAGTCCTTAAAATTATTCCAACTGATTCACAGACCCTGTTATGTAACGAAAATGTATATAGAATTTTGTTTGATTTTGTAAATATGTAGTACATACATTTGGTTGAATTTAATTTTCTTTTCAATGTTTCACTATTTGTAAAAAGAATCTGCTACAGAAATATGTCTAAAGACTTGAAATTCTGCTTTGTATTTGTTTCGTTTTTTTGTATCTGTGTTGATAAATATTTTTATGTTAGAATGTTATTAATTTGTAATGCATGTATGTAGATATGGTTCAGTCAAGAAATGACTCAAAAGAGGGTATAGAGTGCGTCAGCGGGAACCTAAGCAATTTCTTCAGAAACTTGTTTAGGGTGCTTAGGGAGAAAACATACTCATAGTGCTGACTTCTAGGAGGTGCGTCAGAGGGAGGGGGGGATGACAAAGGTTCGAAGGTCTGACTGAGTCTATCCACCCACTTTTTGTCCTATTATAACTAGCATCTGTTGGAAAATTTTCTGTCCAAGTTGTCCAAAGGTGTTCAGATTTATAGATTTTGAATGGTGGTACGATTTCTCCTGCTGCATTGCCACAAAACATTACAGTGAAATTAACTTTCGTCACATTAATTGTATTTTCTGGATATTTTGTCCCTCGTCGGCAAATAATCTTTCTTCTTTCTGGGTTATCACAGAGATTCGTTTCATCATAATTGTATATATATTCCGCTAGTATGCCTTCAGTTTCCTTTTCTATATTAGCTATGAACTCTGAAATTACGTCTTCAGACACTTGAGCTCTTACTTTTTTAATATTATTAGCCAATCGTCTTGACAAAACACTATGCCTTTTAAGAAAAGACTTTACCCAGTCTTTACCTGGGATGTTATTTCGAAATTATTTTACAATTCTACCTTGAGCAGATAGATAATCCTTTATTACCATTTAAAAATCGAAATCGGTAAGAGGAAATCCATACTCTGAAACTGCTGTAATATGTGCTACAAATGCAGCTTCTTCTTCCGCTGTGAAAACTGTTGGCCTGCCAGGATTGCCAGTATATTTGTGCCGTATTTTTTTTTATGGTACTACGAGGTATATTGTTTTGAAGCAGCTCTTTCAGTAAGCAATTTTGACCGGACTGCGGATAAACACTCTTCTAACTCATCCTTGCTATAATTAATATAACGGCGACTGCCAGGAGTCCTACGGTAATTAGATGGCATTATAAAAATTAATAATTACCACAAATTTATCTGAAAAGTATAACTTGAATGCTCCCTATTCAAGTATTACGTAACGCAATTTTGAAGATTTTAGACTTGTAACCCCCCCTTGTAACGCACCGTAACGTTTTTCTTCCCCCCCCCCCCCCCTCCCCCTCTCTCAAAGTCAAAGTCATTTATTTTTGCAAATTGGCCATCAATGGCACTTTTACATGTCCCAATTTTTTTTCCTACCACCGCTTCGGGACTACATATCGGCTGGTGATGAGAAGAAACTTTTGAACTTATAAACAGGCAAGTGAACATGAGTTTGTGGTACTTTATTAAATATTTTTATACATTTCCCCAAAAATGAATTACCTACCCTCTTTCTTTAATCTGAAGCTCGGAACGGCATGTTTATTTTTATTTCTAGTATTATTATGATGTGAATCACATTTAAGGCTAAACGAACTAATGTTTTTTCTAACATACATAATATTATCAAAAATGTATTGTGACGCTACTGTTAATATATTAATATCTTTAAAGACCTCCCTCAGAGAGTCGCGAGGCCCAAGACAATATATTGCACGTACAGCTCTTTTCTGCAACACAAAGATTGATTCGATGTCAGCAGCTGAGCCCCATAGCAATAAACCATACGACAATAAACTATGAAAATAACTAAAATATACTAGTCTTGACGTTTCGACAACAGTTAAAAGCCTTATTTTCCTCACAGCATAAGCCGCTAAACTGAGCCTTCCTGACAAGGCAATTATATGTGGACCCCTATAGTAATTCCCAAAAATTCCTTCTTCCCTCTTGAGTGTCAGAAATGCGTGGGAGTAAATGAATATATGAGCCGCTTCGAGAAATTTAAAATTTTTTTTTTCATTAACAACAGCCACTCATGCAGGTCGGACAGAGTAAGACAACTCCGAATCATCTCTGTTCGGCGGCGTTCATCAGCAGCGCTGCCATGAATAGCAATATTCATTATGGGCTCTAGGAGAGCAGGTTGCGAGTCAACTAAAGGGGGCTGTCCAAGGCCAGTTCGAGGTTGTGCCGCAGCAGGATTGTTTCTCTGACGTTCAGTTTTCTCCAATTTTGCTTTGGCTCGAAATTTTTTTGCACGCTTAGCGGAGTCTCTTTTTTTCTTTAAGCATTTCTCTTCTTTCAACTTTTTGCGTAGCTTGTTTATTTCGTCGTGAACATCATTTTTGGCTATACCAGTGTCCCTTGCTTCAGTAAGAACATTTATTCTCTGTTGCAGTAGACCAATTTTCTTCATAAGAGTTTCTTGAGCCGGTTTGCTTGGAACATTTTTAGTGATGCCCGAATCAATCAAAGTCGTGTGTGGTTCCGTAGACGGTGTCTCTTCATTATTCTCACTTTGCTCATCGGTATCGCTCATCTTTCGTTTGACAGCAGTGCTTTCATGTCCAGCGACTGCGACAATCGATTCCATAAGAGATGATGATTGTTGGCATTTTTTATAAACAGTTGCGCTAGTAAGTTAGCATGAGAGCCTTTATAGGCCAAGAACAGCTGATTATACAAATCTCCCTCTTTTGAGGACATTGCAGTATGAACACTATGAACTTACTTTTCATTGATCGATATGGTCATATTATGACCCAAAGTTGCATTTGGATCTTTATTGAGATTATAGTCTAGGCCTTTACAGAATTGCTCCGCGGGTGACGGAATAGGACCTAATTGCAAATTAATAATGTTTTGCGATGAAAAATTCTCATTTTCTTTATTTTCGGACTCGGTGGATTCGCATTCAAGGGTCAGATTCCGTATAGGCATACCACGAGTATGTCTGGGATTGACGATTTCTGGCAGCATACATTTATGGTAAAAATGTGATAATTTTAATTCCATCTTTGATTTCCAAAATTCATCATCTTTTTCGATTCTTTCGATATGTACTGCTTCTTTTTCCCCGGCCCAAAAATCAAATAGACATTGCCGTCGTCCTGTTACATGCAGTTGTATTTGCACTTGAAAAAAAACAATTACTTTTTTTATTAATTGTTGTAGTCTGCGTCTTTTTATTTTATTTTCATATCTGGATTTTATTTTCTTCTATAGCCTTTGTCAAGCCAATTTTTGACGCCGAAAAAAGACATTTAACTTCTACCAGAACATCATTTCCAATAAGCCCGTCTGGCGTAGCACTAATAAATGGAAAATCTTTATCTATAAACAGTCCACAAGGCTGAATAGACACATTTTCTTGTTGTTGTATCTTTTGCAACGCTTGCTGCTCATTTTTAATACCATGGGCAATAGATACAGCATGGCTTATATTTAATTTATGCAATATGTTTTTTACTAAAGGGGCGGTGTCTTTTGATACTTGTCGTTTGCAAACAGGGCCAAAATTAGAGGCAGTAATTAGGTTTTTCCGAATTTCTAGCCATTCACTACTGTCTCTGTGTTATATCGTATTACGCTCGATTCCGTCTCTGTCAGCAGTAAGAGTTTCTAAACTTTTTAGAAATTCTTTTTTGCCTATTTCTAGACCACATTCAGACATATCTGAATCGGAACTGGCAGGGCCATAATCATTTTGTTTTGAAACTGCCACTTTCTTGATTTTATTAGCTGTATGTTCCAAACTGCTTTTTCTTTTCTGGACCCTCTCTCTTTCTATTTTCCTTTCCACAACTTCCGCCAATCCTGCTGGACCTGCTGCTGCCACAGGACCTACTGCTGCTGCTACTTCCACCACTCCTGCTAGGCCGGCTGCTGATAGATTTTTATTCGTCAGTGTTTTAAAGACATGCGATATTGCTGCCTTGTCATTAAGTGATACCACCGCAGCGGAGACTCTCCCTTGGTAACCTTGTTTCAAGGCAAAATTTATGCGTTTACCTCCTATAAATTTTGCTATGACATTTTGAAGCATTCGACAATGTTTGTATTTACGTTTTCTACTAAACTTCGTGATTTTGCAGCTACATTTGAAATGATCGAGTTAAGTCGGAGAAGAAATATTGAGTTTTGAATAGATTTCAACCCGTCGCTAAAACATTTCCTTTATTTTATTTTGTTATAAGTTGATGAATTTTCATTGTTTGTTGCAAAGGAATAAGTTTAGAATGAATAGGTAGGACATCAATGGATTTAATGTAAAATATTTTTATACTTGTATTCTCTGAGTTCAAAACATCGAATGCTGTTTCAGCATTCGGGATATCTTTTCCCTGAGCGATTTTAGCGTCTAAAGTTTGTTTAATGACTCCCCATATACCGTCCACAGCACCCTTTCCGTGTGCGGCCTCAAATAATGACCAGTTACCGTAACTGAACCCGTATTTGTAGATTTTTTGACTAATAAATAAATTAATTAAAAAAATCAATAAACCCGCCTGCGTAAAAAGTGAACTTTAAAGATGAAAACAAGATTTAAAGAATCAATTTGCAGTCTGAGGCATTAAATCTATGTTACTTTATTCGACTTTTTCTACACGGATTTAAATTACTTAATTGGGTACTAACGCAGTGCATACCAAGTCAATCATCATTATGATGTTAATGGATATGATGCCTCCGACTGCAAATTGATTCTCTAAATCTTGTTTTCGTCTTTTAAGTTCACCTTTTACGCAGTCGGGTTTTTTGATTTATATAATTAATAATATTTTATTTTTGACTATTTAATTTGTAGTGTTCTACTACTACTTTTCAATGAACTATAAAGCCTTATGAAAAAAAAAGGTTTTAACTCGAGTAAGTAGTATCTGAAATCGGTTTTTCCCGTTTAATTCATGTACCAATAGGAATTCCGGGTAATAACAGCCTATGTCACTCCCACAACGGAGCTGATCTAATGACATATCATATATTGAAATCCATTAAACGGTTTTTCCTTCCTATTTTTTTATTGTATTTTATTGCCTGTTCCCGTAGTAACTTAGGAAAATAAAGTATTGAATACTATTAGCACTGAAAATATGTGACCCATAGTTTATAAAAGAAAGTTTCAAAATCGGTTTATCAGTATTGCAGATCCGTTTTTCCCGCGTAAGTTCTGTTTCCGCGGGAATTTCGGCAAATAACATACCCCTTGTCACTCCCACAATTGAGACGAATCTATTGATATATTATACTTTTATATCCGTTAAACGGTTTAGATTGTAGGGCGTGCCAAAGAAATGGACATACTTACATACATACATACGCTCGAAAAACATAACCCTCGTTTAGCAGTTGGGTAAAAAAATAAAAAAAAAAACTGGCGATACTGGGTGGTTGGGCCATATCGGAGAAGAAGTGTAGGTTGCGATTATTTATTTTAATATGTTGTAAAACGGGATCGAGGTGTGTCCATATTGCTTCAGGGTTGTGTTGGTTGGTTGTCCGGGGAAATATGTAGAACAAAAAGAAATGGGTTTTGACTCTCCTTTGATGTAAATTACGCCCGTATGTAAGGTAATTAGTTCTTTAATGAAGTGCATTGCCTGTATTTCTTGATAATATTTTACATGTAAAATTCTCGAGACATTAGTTTTTACGACAACATTAGTCGAGATCATTGCGCCATCCAGCAGCTTCCTGTAACCTTTACCAAGACTTTTGTCCGCCTTGTGGGGGGACGTCCCTATGCTATGGCTATTCTAAAGTGGTATTACACTTTAAGTGTCTGCCCTTTGATTCTTTACAAAACAAAACAAAGGTAATGTCGAATGCCCATGTTGCGCCTGTTGGGAGCTCTATCCTTGAGTTTATTGACAAGTTTACCTGGGACAAGTGATCCAGTTGGGTAGGCCTAATTTGGAGAAGGTGGTCAATCGACGAATTCAAATCTTCTCGTCCAAAATAACTTAGTGCCTAACCTTAGTACAACCAGTGTGAGTTACCAGTGATGGCATACGAAAACCCATTAAAAGTTAAGCTTATAACCGACATCTTAAAAAATAGAGTTTGTAGGTGTTATGATTGTTTACGAATGCGTGTGTGCGTGCGTGCGTTCGCGCGCGCGCGTGTGTGTGTGTGTGTGGCGAGTGTGTTTGTGTGTGTGTATGTTGAATGAATGATTGCCCACGCTCCTTGCCATTAATTTGAGAAGTAAGTATAGGACTGATACTAGAAGCTTGATAGAGTTACTAAAAAAACACAAAAATGTAAATATGTAATAGGTTGGGGAAAAAGTTTCTTCGCATTTTTAAAGAAAATCCAAAACATTTTTTAGTTTATTTACATTTAACTAAAGTATTTAGGTACAATTTTGTTCGATAACTTTTTGCCATCTTGTAGGTAGGGACATGATCCCATTGCTATAGAAATTTTGGGGCTTCTGATCAAAATACCGTGACAAGTGGTTTTGGCAGTCCTCTCGTGATGTTAACCTGACACTGCCTAGAGAATTCTGAAGAGAGCAAAACAGGTGGAAATCTGAAAGTGCAAGGTCAGGACTATACGGCGGATGCATTAACACCTCCAAACTCTATTAATTTTTGCTGAGTGGCTTAAGATGTGTGAGGTCTAGCGTTATCATGATGAAAAAACTCCTTCTGTTGATTAATTCCGGCCGCTTTCTCTCAACTTCTTGCTTTTTTTTTTCATTTATTTAAGGCAAAAACAGTCATATACATGATATAATAGGTGACATAGTTATAGTAAATAATACAAAGACCTATAGTGCCTATAATTTGTGGTACATGTGATATCTATTAAATAATGAGCTCCAGGGCCGTAGCTAGGGTCGAATTTGAGGTAGGGCAGCATTAGTTACAGGTAGGGCGGAAGTAAAAAAATTATCATAATTGATCTGCCGTCGAAACACGGGCTCCTAAATCAATCACCATGTATATCACCATCATGTGAATAGTTATTCGTAGACAAATAATTACTGTGACAGTGCATGAGCATGGATCTAAGAACTATTAAATCCTCAATGATGAAGAACAAGTGAATAAGATGGTTGAACTTCCAGATTTGGATGTAGAGATCCACGTCTGAGTGAGAGTGAGGTAATAATTAATTATTGGGTGGGGTGATACGAGTAAATAGAAACGACCAAAAATATCATTAAGATCACATTGTTTTTGCGTACTTATTATAATAATTAACTAACATAATAATAAAAAACATTTAAAACAGCTGAATTCTACGATTCGCCATGTTATTAAAAATGCGAAGAACTTCGTTCAGATCAACTGATTTTGTTCTTTTTTTTTCAAAGGCCAGAAATACCATACCAGCCATTCTCTCGTGACCCATTGACAGCCTTTGAGGCCTATTGATTGCAGTTAAAGTTGAAAACGTAGATTCACACACTGCAGTGCTACATCCTATGGTCGCCACAGACGCAAAAAGTTCATATGTATCTTTGAACGCCTCTCGTTGCCTGTACAAAACTTGCAATGTATTTTCCATTATATCCTCGTTACGACTCAAGTAAGCTTTAACCACACTAGCCTCTTCTCTTGATGGAACTTTCAGACCTGAAAAATTAGTTAAAATTGTAAATTGAACATGACAATTTTATTGAATTTTTTTTTTTTTTTAAACTTACCCAAATTTTTCAGTGGAACCATTTTATCTACATCCAACTCATCAAGACTTGCAATCGAATTAATTAAATCATCGTTGTCCGAAAACCTTCTTTGTAATTCAGCAATTAAAATGTCCAACGTTTCGAAATACTCAGACTTAAATGGCTCGTCGTTCTCATCTATATTTTGTCTGGCGGAGGAACAGGGGGTGTACGTCAAATAGTCATCCATCCGATTTGGTTTTTTTACTTGCCTCTTCGAGGTCTGTGTCCTATTTTCAGATTCGCCGCAGTCATTGCTTGTTAAAGACTTAGCTTCTTCCAGAATTTGATTATACATTTGATTTGATCTTAATTTAATAATTTCATCTTTGACACACTTTATGATTGTTATGGCATCTTTTAATCCTGCGCTTCGGGCTTGCAAAGCTGCGTCTGCAGGTTGTAGCGTGGATAAGATTTTTTTGGCCACAACCATGGCTATTCGGAATTCCAGATCAAGCATGACTTTTTTAATACCTATACTCTTGGCGACGTCATCACCGTTGAATCTGCCATTTTTAATTTCTTTCAAAGTCTGCAAAATCGATGAATAATTATCGTATACAACTTTTGTAACTGCTAAATGTCCAGACCAGCGTTGTTCGAGGAGTCGGCCAATCCTTTTTCCATCATATAAGGCAGCTATTTTGCCATGATGAAAGAATTCATGTAACATGATGCATTGGTCAAAAAATAAACGAATAAAAGTCATTTCTGAGATAGTCCTGATGACTATTAAGTGCAAGCGATGGTTATAGCAGTGGACGTAAGGAATTTTTCGGCCCAATTTATTTTCTATTCTAGTCGCAACTCCTGAAACTTTCCCACTCATTACACTTGCGCCATCATAGCATTGGCTAAGCATACAAGAGGGGTCAATGTTATTTTCCGTGAGAGTATTTAACGTTAATTCCGTGAAAGTGGCTGCATCAAGATTTTCAGTAGTCTTAACCATCAGCAACGACTCATTGACGACACCATCCTTGACGTAGCGTATTGCTAATGCAATATTTTCGCGGTTATTTTTATCTCTCGTCCCATCTTCCATTAGAGTAAACCATTTCACGTCAGATTCATTAATATCTTTGACAATGGAACTTCGTACCGCTTGAACCATTGCTTGAATTATTTGATTTTGAATTTCGGGTGAACGATATGTTGCGTTTTGTGGTATATGAGTGAGAACCTCTTTCAAATTTGGATCTTTCATACATGTGTATTCAAATAAATTCTGAAATAATCCTTGTTCTTTTTCTTCTTCCAAAATATAATTTCCACGCAAAGCTAATTCGTTGACAATTAGAAATTGTATTACTTCCATGACAGACTTTACATAATACCTATATTTTTCTAATACTTTTTGATTTATTAACGTTTCAACACTGCTAGATGCAGATATTCTTTGTAATTTCTCCTGCCACATCGACATAGCTTGAATATGAGAAATTGATTTTTCATGTTTTGGAAAACCAGTTTTAGAATCAGTGGCATTTTTCCAGTTTCTAAATCCTGTGGAAGTGTACGAAGTCTGTTTGCTTCCATGAGGTAAAAATTGCTGGCATGGATAGCAAAAAGCAGCATCTTTCTCGACAGAATACTGCAACCATTTATAACGCTTGAACCAATCGGAAACAAAGGCCCTGTTGTGTTGTTTTGGATATGTGTCTAAAACAACTTGTTCTATTGGTTCTCCGATTTGTGCAATATCAGACGGAATACCATAGCTAACGTTACCTGTTGCTACGGAACTAGGAGTAGCGATTGTATTTGGTGCTTCCACCTGTTTTGAACAGTTAGGTTTTTCGTGGTCAATTTGCTCCTCAAGTCTTCGTTTTTTTCCAAAGAAAGCCCGTATATCCATCGCGAAATAAATGAATCTTCAATTTATAGCAATACAAATAACAATTGTATCGATTTTTGTCTAAAGCACTCTTCACCGTACACTTCACTTAACCAAACTACAAACAATCATAATCAATCTTTAGGTCAGGTTTAAAAGGGGATTCCCCGTACCGTAATTAGACAAATGTAAATATATTTAGTAGCTTTTATCATAAATAAAACGTTTAATACGAGATAATATAATTATAAAAAAATTATGCAATTATGAATAATCGAGTAAAAATATTTCTATAGATTTACTTATATAAAAAATATATAGAATCACTTATATAGAAATATATAGAGTTTTATATAAGATGAAAATTGTTAAATCAGTATGTATTAGTTTTGAATGATTTGTATTGTGTATCACTATAACATAGGTACTGACAAAATTATTCAATAAAATATAAACAATATCCATTTGAGGTTGTTTTTGTTTTGACGTTTTGTTTTTATTCAGCAAAATGTCATCATGACATTTGTCATTGGTGCGTTCCGTTTCATCGGCTTTAGTTTGAACCAATACAAGAGTCTTACCATCACATTATAAATTTTGTTGCAAACTTAGATACCTATCGCTACATTTTTTTTCTCAAACTATGAACAAACAATTTAATTATAATAATTTATCTTAGTTTTAGATATTTTTAAGGTAGGGCATTGTGGTTTCAAGGTAGGGCATTGCCCCACAATGCCCCCCCCTAGCTACGGCCATGATGAGCTCTTGAGTAGACGGACACGCTAATAAGACGCGTGTTAGAAACGAGAAATTGAGAACCATAAGATAAAAAAAAAGAAGAAGTAGAAAAACAGACAGAAGCATAGTACCTACTTACAAGAGTCTGCTTGTGAGAGCTATTGTGACGAGACTACATACTAAGACTTTGCGAGAGAATGCGTTTAAGTTTTTGTAAAGATACATTAAAAACATCTACATTGGTGTATTCTTTATTATAAATGTTGGCGGAACGAAATATAAAAGAGTTACGAGTGTATATTTTTCGAAATGGTGGAGGAACAAAAAGACGTTGAGAGCGTGAGGGGCGCACCGGTAGTCGAACACGAGACACGAAGGACATCCTGCTGAGTAGCGACGAGGAATCAATAAGGTTGTTTAGTATTTTGTAGAGAAACACAATGTCAAACATTTGACGTCTGTTGCACAGAGATAGTAATTTGTAACTTTTTAAAGAGACGGAGTATGACTCGTTATGAACATTGTTGCGATAATTCAGAGATTTTACGAATTTCTTTTGAACTTTTTCTATTCTGTTAATGTGGACTTTGTAGCATGGATTCCACGCTGTACTACAGAAATCTAAAAAAGACCGGACAAATGCGAAGTATACAATTTTTAATGTATGTGGTCTACTAAAAGGTTTACTTATACGGAGTATAAAACCTAAGTTACGGAATGCCGAGGACAACATGTGATCGATATGTAAATTAAATGATAGCTTGGGGTCCAAAACAATACCCAAATCCCTGATGCTAGTCACCCTATGTAAGCTCTTTTCATTTATGTGGTAATCATGGGAAATTTTGTTTCTTTTGCGTGTGTATGTTATGGCGTAACATTTGTCGCTATTTAGAAAAAGTTGATTGGTTAAACAGTAAGCATATAAGGCAGTAAGGTCTTCCTGGAGTTTAGCACAATCGCTTACTGATCTAACAACTCGAAATAATTTGGTGTCGTCGGCATACAAGAGATGGTGACTATGTTTCAGACTATTACCAAGGTCATTTATATAAATTAAAAAAAGCAATGGCCCAATATGGGATCCCTGGGGCACGCCCGAGGAAACAGGCAAGAATTGTGAGGAGTATCCCTTCACAAAGACTGCCTGACTTCTGTTACGGATGTAGGACTGGATCCACCTGAGGAGACTGCCGTGCACACCGGCCCTCGAGAGCTTCTCTATGGGTATGTTGTGATCTATCTTATCGAACGCCTTGGAGAAGTCGGTGTACACGACATCCACCTGCAAGTTATTATCCATGGCTTGCAACAAGAAATCTGTAAAAGTTATTATATTTGTGTCCACGCTACGATGCTTAAAGAATCCGTGCTGTTCTTCAGAAATGAAATTACGAAGAGAATAGGACATTTGAACCGTCACTATCTTCTCCAGGATCTTCCAAAGTACGCAGAGCTTGGATATGGGTCTGTATTCTTCTATGCGATCTTTCGAGTTGTTTTTTGGAATTGGTGTTACTATGGACTTTTTCCATATACTAGGAAACGTCCCTGTCTGGATGTAGACTCGAAAAATTATAGTGATTGGTGTTGCGAGTTCTTTGGCACAGTTGGATATAAGAACAGGATGAATTCCATCAGAACCCGCTCCTTTGTGAGTGTTTACATGTTTCAATTCCCTTAGAACATTATCATAATAAATATTAATAGAGTTGATGTCTACAGTGGAACCACATGAATCGCAACTTGTGCAGTCAGAACTATGACTACTAGCCGGAATGAAAACAGAATGAAAATATTGATTAAACGCGTTGCAAATCTCACTACCGCTAGAAATAATTTTATCTTTATATTTCATCCTTTCTGGTATACCACTACAAGCTTTTTTAGATTTGACAAATGACCAGAAGAACTTAGGATGCGCTGTTATCTTATCCTCGGAAAGTTCAATAAAATTCTTGTAGCACTCAGTCTCCATAACCTTAAATCTTTTCCTAAGAAGAGAGAAAGTCTGGTAATCTCTTGAGTTCCTGTAACTTTTCCACTTTTTGTGATATTTGTTTTTTTCCTTTCCTAATTTTATGAGACATGTGGTAAACCATGGCGGATATTTATTTTCATTTCTAAGGTTGTGTGTTGGAACATATTTATCTATTACATTATTCAAAACATTATACAAATAATTGGTCATAGATTCAACATCCACCATGTCACCAAATATCTCCTCCCAGTTAATCTCGTTGAGTCCCGTTTTGATTGATTCAAAGTCGGCCCTATAGAACAACTTTTTTTATACTAGCAGGAAGCAGCAAGGCGGGAGACGTTAATTTTAAATCAATTTCTAAAGATTTGTGGTGCGGGTCCTCAGGAACCAGTGGATATTCAGGTGGTGTAACCATACAATGTTCATTACTGAATGTTAAATCTAATAACCTATTGTTAATATTAAATAGGGTATTGTATTGCGACAATAGTGATAAATTCATAAAATCGGCAGTGAGGCATGCTAGGCTATCGTTATTTGTTTGAATATTAATACTATTCGTTGTTGTGTCAAGATACCAGTGAGCGTGTGTGACGTTAAAGTCGCCTAGCACAAGATAAGCGTCGTTCGGGTTCGATATTATGAATTCGCTAACTCTGTCGTAGAACGAAGTTAATAGTGAATCTTGGTTGGTGCTGTGGGGTATATACGTAGTTATTATATGTAAGTGGCGTGATGCAGAACTTGATTGGGTGGCGGGCGCTGAGGCAGCGCGACTCGTGCTCATATCGGCACTGATAGCCAGACCTCCTCAGCCTGCGGCGGCGCGCGCATGTCACTACGCTGCGCAGGACATAGATCGCGTCGCCCCGCTCATAGCCACTTACCGTTACGTTGCGATCGCACCGGTATACCTGGTACCGATTATCAAAATACTCGCTGTTGTGAAAATCGGAATTAAGCCAAGACTCAGTGATACATACCACGTCATAATTGCTACCCAGCATATTCCTCAGAAACTCGCGCGACTTTGTGCGCAAACCTCTCACGTTTTGATAGTAAACGATGAAATTATTGTCATAAGACACTGTGATGTAAGTAACTATAGATTTCACCAACATTCTCAAAGGTAAACATACACCAATAATATACTCGTAATATGATATTACACCAGAACATATTTATTTTATAGACAATTATAGCAAGCAAGTAGAAGCAATAATAACTACACAGGAAACAACAACACACAATGCCTGTTAGTTTAAAACTCAAATAGTAAGGGATATGAAGTCATTTGATTTTACACAGATCGGCTTCATTTGACACGAGCTGTACCCTAGACGTATCATTTTTACGCAAAAATATCTTGCAATCCGACAGCCAGATATATTTGTAGTCCTTTTGTATGGCAAGAAGACGGGTTTGCTTGTATAATAATTTATTATGTGGTGCGAGATGGTCGTTAACGTAGATAGGGCTGGACGGGCCGTCTAGACCCGCGTCGGTAGTTGTCAACTTTCGTCGCGCGCGCACCGCCGCAAGCATCTCGTTCTTGCGCTGTCTCTGTGTAAATCTGACAATAATGTTAGGGACGGACGATGAGTCATGAGAGGTTTTGCTGTCGGCTTTAGTAGAATTCTCAGTGACTGCCGAGTTAAATCGCCGAACACGGTGGATATAATCAATGTCAGTGGGCAACAACGTAATAATATTGTGTATGGTGTTATTTAAATTTTCGCCCTTTGAGATTGGGATTCCAGAGATTTCCAAATTGTTGATCCTACCCTGCTGCTCTTTCACACGCAGTTGTTCAGACAGGTTACCTGCCACCGATCGCAGGTCAGCAATTTCATTCGTCATTAATGTTGAACGCTGAGTGTTTAAATCCGTCACAGATTTCAACACGCTTAGATCCTTTTTAAGAACTGATTGCTCATCAGACAATTTCTGAATTGACGAATTTATAGCATCCATTTGTTTTTTTAAATTCACTGAAATCCTCACGTATTCCATCCAAAACACATGTTATGCTCTTATTTTGAGATTCAAGCGCTGCGTTGAATGCGGTCATGGTTTTACTATAAAAAGCTTCCATCAACCCTTTATGATCGCAATGGCAGTCCGGACCCTTCCTCTTCCTGAAAGCTATGTTAACGCAGTCGTCATCGCGAAGTTTCGAAAGGTCAGGTTGAGAGCTGGTCCTTGGGGGGCTGTTATGTACACTCATTCTGAGCTAAGATAAAATAATTCGGTAGTCAATCTTATTGACCACTATAGCGGCAGGTAGGTATGAGTCGGCGCAAAAAATCGGGGCGGTAACAATGGCGGACACAATGCTATGTGTATGTAATGCATACACTTGTCTCCTTTACGGCGAGCCGATCTCCGTGCCGAAAATTGACGGATAGCCCCGAGCTACGCTCAGAAGAGTGTAGAAGATAGGCCCTCTCGAAAGTCACTCGCTATAAGGATTTAAGCGATCTACACCCGAAACGCACTTAGCCAAAGAGCACAAATTGATTCTGCACTAATTACGTAAATCAAGTAGCAATTTGATACGCGTCCGTACTAGACAGGACTCAAACGCGAACTGAGACAGGACTCAAACGCGAACTGCTTTAATCTCATCAGTTGTTCGCAGTAGAGTTCAGAATCAATGGTCCTGCCTGGTGGTAACAGCTCATAATAAATATGCCCTTTCAATCCCACCACACACACAGCAACACCTTGTTGCGAGTTAACCCGGGTTTCGCCACAGTCTGTGAAGCCTGACCGGCCTTTGACCACGACCTTTTTCGCACGTTCTTGTCGTACGTTATCCACTTTTCATCACTAGTTATCAGCTTCTTCAAAAATGGTTCGGTTTCATTACGTCGTAATAAAGAATTACAAATGAGTACACGGTTCATTAGGTTTCTTTCAGTGAGCTCGTGGGGTACCCAAATATCGAGCTTTTTTGTGTACCCAGTTTTTTTCAAATGCGCCAAAAATGTTTTGTGGTCAATTCCCAGTTCTTCAGCTACTTCGTAACTACTGATATGCCGATCTTACTCCACCTTGTCAAAAGTGGCATCAATTTTATCCGTAATAGGGCGGCCAGAGCGACGTGCATCGTTGACATCAAAATTTCCAGATTGAAAGCGCTTAAACCAAATTTGTGCTACTCTCACAGACACTGCACTAGGTCGATAAACATCGCAAATTTTTTTCGCGGCTTGCGTTGCATTTTTACCTTTTTTGTAGTAAAATTTTAAAATGTATCGAATTTCTTCACTTCACTCATCTTGAAAGTACGAAAAACAAATGAAAAACCAAATTTTCCTAGTTTGAATTTGTAATTATCTTCTTTCAAATTTTAACTTTTAATGATACCAAAACCAGCCAGATACAAATAATACAGTCAAAGAGATTTTATTACAAGTTCATACATACTATAATGCGAAAAGACTTTTCCCCGACCTAATATTTTAAATTTTAAAACAATTTATGAATTGTCTTTTAATGAGTTTGAAGTCCAGAAGTTGAGCCTCCCAATGACCTGATTATCTTGTTACAGTTTATACATTTGGCCGTAGCCTGTGAGATTATTCATAGTTTGTAAAAGTAACTGAAATTTACTTTTTTAGCCTTAGCCATTTGGCTACAGTGCGCGTTCCGGCATACCACAGCGGCATATAAAGTAAGTTAAGAAAAAATAGCTTTTTTGTAATTAGTTGATTCAAAAACCATGAAATTCACCAAAGCAGTTCCTGGTTTTAGTGTGGCATAGAGCCACATTACACCTTGTGCACTCGACACTAGAGATGGGTTATTCTAGGTAAATTTGATACTAGGTGCACCTATTCCTAGTATTTATTAATACTCGATCCAAATATCTATTCCACCTAGTACGTAGTAATTTAGCATACTTGACGCGACTAGTGCGGACTAATCCACGTAATATGACTTTAAAATACAATTTTCTTTGAAAAGATACAACCGTAGTATGAATAATGCAATTTGAAATTGAATAATAATGTTTTTGCTGGCTGTTGATTGATTGATATCCTCCCTTCATACTTCAACAGGCTTAGGACTGTCAACTTAAAAGTTGGCGTATTTAAAAGATATCAATTTCATAAAAATATTTACATATTTTTTCTTTTTTTTTGGTTTTTTACGTTTTCTATTTTTTGTTTGTTTTTATATATATATTTTTTATAACTTTTCGTTTTTTTTATTCTCTTTTTTTACACTATATACATTTTAATCGTATAATAAGTTAATCTGTGTTCTGATTTAGGAACATAAGCTGCTGTACTTTTCTGCAACCCAACCTAGTCCTTCTATCATTAATTAAATTTCCACATGCCGAAAATATCCTTTCGCATGGTGCACTCGTAGGCATGGTATTTAGCGTTGTCACAGCTAGAGTGTACAAATGAGGGTAAATATTTCTGTGCTCCTTCCACCAATTAAGAGGAGAGATATTTTTATCTGGCATTATTATTTTGTCCTCTAGGTATCTCTGAACCTCAATTATTGCTCTAGATTGCCCAGTCCCCTTTGGTTGTATATTTTGCATTTTTTGGTTATAATGGTTCCAAATTGATCGAGATGTACTGCTGGATGCACTTGAACGTGGTAGTTCTTTCTCTTCAGATGCAGCAGGGGCTATGGGTTGTTCCCGATCGTCTTTATTTATCAAAGAGGTAACTGACTGTATAATGCTCTGTTTAGTGTTTTCGGCCACAGTTGGATCTTCAAAATACAGCTTAAACCTTGGATCGAGAAACATGGCTCTAGTGAAAGTACGGCTTTTGTCCAAATTAACAAATCGTTTTTTAACCGACTTCAAAAAAAAGGAGGAGGTTCTGAATTCGTCTGAATGTTGTTGTTTTTTTTTTTACTTTGAAATCAAATCCTGTTGCAAGCATTGAGCAGTAGGGTGGTATAATCTTCTATCAAAATTTTCTAAACATGATATTAGTCCTGTGGTAATAGGTATAACCATGCTGCCTGCAACATATTTCTGACCGCTAATCTCCTTAGTCACTTCTTCGCAGGGTCTCAGAATGTGACACACATGTTCACAGATCTCCCATTCTATTTGGCTCAAAGATAGGGCAGTTGAGTCAAGATTGGATAGAGCACTGTTAACTTCTTCTTTAATTTCTAACATCCGCTCAAGCATGTAGAATAATGAGTTCCAACGCGTACATACACTTTGCAAAGGCCTTTTTACGGATTTGTCTGCTTGTATTTGGAATTTTTTAAGTTTATCCCACGCCTTAGTAGATCTTTTAAAATAGCCAACAATGGCTTTCACTTTTTCGATTAGGGCGGTTAGTTCTGCAGATAAATTAATTGCATCTCGGATAGCTAAATTTAGTGAGTGGGCGTAGCAACCAAAATGTCTCCAGCCTAATTCTTTTTCTACAGCTTTTTTTATATTAGCTCCATTGTCTGTTACCGCCAATATTATTTTGTCTGTAATATTCCACTCATCGGTGATACTTAATAGCTGACTTGCCAGTAATACACCTGTATGCGAGCCCACAAGAACAATACAGTCCAATAAAACGGATTTCAGGATGCAGTTTTCACTTTCGATGTTATGGCCAGTTACAGCTAAATAAGCATCGTTTGTGCTCGATGTCCACACATCAGCTGTGACACAAATCGACTCAACATCATCTTTGATTTGTTTTATTTTAGACGTTCGCACACTTTCAAATCGACTCGGTAGTAAATTATTAGCAAAGTATTTCCTTGATGGAATAATATAAAAAGGAAATGCAGTTTGAATTAATTTTCTAAAAAGGCTGAAAATCTAAAATAAATAAGTCCATAATTAAATCATCTATGTCAGACTTACACTTCTCTGCATTCCTTTTATAAATATATGATGCAATGTTTTTTGAGCCTGACTGTACCACACGCACTGTGGACGTTGATGAGCCAGATTGGTGTATTTCAGTCGAAGTAGACGGCAAGTTCTGCTGCTGTGGTTCAGGTTGAGCGCTAGATCGAGTAGTTTCCGCGAGAGAGGGCAGGGGAGCCACCTAATTCCTTGGAACTAAGTTCAGTAGCGGGTGCTTTAATTTTAAATGTTTCGTCAAGTCTGACACCGAAGATTTGAAAGTAAGTTTTTTGTTGCATAATTTACACTCTGCTATATAATTTCCTTTATCGGTAAAGTGGTCCCATGCCACACTACTGCCTTTTGGCGCCATAACTTTTACTCACAGTTTCAATAACACTCACTAAAGTCACATACAAATAAGTTGGTAACTTCTCAGAAACAGGAGTTAAATTCTATTTAATCAACACTCGAAAACTATTCCAATTTAATCTAATTATCAAATTACTATTGCAATGCAAATTATGCAACTATCACGGACGCGTGACAACAAACCAAAACAAACCTGTCGGAAGAATAAAAACTGGTTTTTACCGGCTAGTCAACAAGGAGTGAGCTGGATGAGAGAAAACAAAAATTAAAATATTCAAAACCTTACCTGTGTACTAATAGAGTTTAAATTACGTAATACATCAAACACCTATTCCTATCTCACACCTGCCTGTACAGTTGTACATTTACATGAATATGGTTTGACTACGTTTGAGTGCGTTTGCTTCGTCGCGCTCAAATTTGTTTGGTCAGACACAGGGGCGTGCTTTGATTTTTGTGCTGGGTAGGCACTAAGTAGTAATTTTATAAAATAAAAAAACTATCACATTTTCCGGTTAAACCATGCATCGGAAAGAAAAAGTCACAAGTATAAAAAGCGTTTAGTTTATGCCCCTCTATACGACGAAAAACAAAGATTGGAATTTTATGAAGTTTTATAATTATATCACCATTTTTTTCTAAGTGTTTGAACACTTTATGTTCTATCACATTTTCCGGTTAAACCATGCGTCGGAAAAAAAAGTCACAAGTATAAAAAGCGTTTAGTTTATGCCCCTCTATAGGACGAAAAACAAAGATTTGAATTTTATGAAGTTTTATAATTTTATCACCATTTTTTTCTAAGTGTTTGAACACTTTATATTCTATCGCATTTTCCGGTTAAACCATGCGTCGGAAAGAAAAAGTCACAAGTATAAAAAGCATTTAATTAGAGCCCCCTTATACATTGAAAAACAAAGATTTGACTTTTATTATGTTTCATATTTTTAATGAAAAATTTTCTAAGTGCCAAACGCTTTGCACACTTTGCTACACTCCAACCAAATAAAGACTTACCAGGCATTCTTGCTTTCCGAGACAAGCAAAGAAAATTGACTGAGTGAAGATTTATATGGAGCACCACAACTATCCAATTGATATTTATAACTCCTCAGCGACATTTCGTGGTTATTACTTTTTCGCGAACTTTGAACATGTCAGTAATCTTTTATCGTAAAATGTTTGCAACGGTAAGCATTATATACTTCAATTAATTAAATAAACTTGTTAGTTTAGTGACAAAAACTTAACTTGTCTCCGACGTAAACACACACAAAACCGGCGCCCCATCGGCTATTTTGTTGATTTTAACATGGTATTTACCTACTTTTGAGATTGTATTATTTGTTCACCACATTTTAATACACTTTACACTATTAGAACAATTATCTTTTGACAACTTAACACCC
This sequence comes from Anania fuscalis, assembly GCA_950371115.1. Lineage (NCBI taxonomy): Eukaryota > Metazoa > Arthropoda > Insecta > Lepidoptera > Crambidae > Anania > Anania fuscalis. Next base: position 14,011,771 of record OX493344.1, read on the forward strand.
GATTATTCACTAATATTTTTAAAAATCTCCTTTAACTGAGGTGAGGTTAAGTTACACTCGTAAATATTATGGCCACAGAATAAACAAGGACATCTCTTTGTTTGTTCCGAATTAAGCTAAAATAAGCTTTGGCGTATTCAAACTATGCAAAAAAATTTTAGTTCTATGTGAGATCGATTACGTTACAACTCAATTCGGAACTTAAATTACCCGGCTAATGAAAATAGGCTACTAGGTTGTCTACAAATGAAAATTGATTTAAGGGATTGGCGCGTAATTTGTCAAAACAAATAGAATTCTCATTACATACTGTACATTCTAGTTTCTCCATTTTATAGAACACAACAATACAACACTGAATTTTGAAATAACTATAATAGCACTCAAAAGAAGCAGTTTATGATCCGTAAGAGTAAAAACAACATTTTAAAACACTCGCGGGATGAAAGCCAAAGCAAACTAAAGAAAAAAAATATGGCCGATCGAAATGATCTCTGTTTACATTATTTTTAGGATAGTTTTAGCAAACAATTAATTATTCGTTTTAAAACTTAAAACTATTTACTATAAATATAATTAGGATTTTAGGGTTTGAAATTTTATTTTAACAAGTTGTAATGTAAAGTTTACTTAAAATAAGACTTTAAATTTTAAAATTGGAGGCGGAAATTGAGCGCCATCTGGTGGGAGCTAAGCAGGTAAGCGCCGCATAATGCTTACCAAAAATTGGTGTTTTGTAACTGTGTACGTATGCGCACAGATTATATAAGTGTGTGTGAAAATTAAGGAAGTGTGCGTGAAATAGTAAGCGGTGTCGCGACCGCCTACCGTGGGTCATTTGTATTGAAAGTATTGAAACGAGCGCGCTTTAGTTTGAAAGTTTAATAAAGACGACAAAATGGTAACTTAGACTTTATTATAGATTGTCAATTTGGCAAATAAAGATGGTTAGCTGTCCTGTAGGATTTTTCTGGCACTGGTAGGAGTGCCTACCAATTATGCAGTGGCATAATTGCCTATATGCACCGCACGCCACTGGTCAGACAGAGACGGAGTGAATCTCTACGTTCGCACATAAGCTTAGCAAGAAATACTCGGTGCGCGTAATACACGACTACGGATTACGCAATAATAACCTCTATTACTTTGATGGTAGGGTCGGAAATCGTGTATTTATAAAATACTAGGTGGATCAAGTATTTAAAAAATTGGAATAGGTGCAGCTTAGTACTGTAAAATACCTAGTGTGTGGATCTGTTCTAGTAAATACGTCTCACTCCTACTCGACACGTGTAAAACCCTTACAATTTGGAAAATTCCAACGATTTTTTTTCTTACAGCGCCTTTCATGGTGGATAATGCCATCGGTCCTAACATCTTTCGGTGGTACGTACGACATTTTTCCTCTCTCGGCCTTCAACTCCAATTCTCTTTCTAGGCTGCCTCTCGATGGTCTCCCTCTCTTGTTCCCATCACCATTCACTTTATATTTACATAGACTTTCGGCTAACTCGGCTCTATACTCTCCAAGATTCATGTTCTTCGTATTACCTTTTCCTTCATTTACTTTCTTGTATAATATCCAGGAATTAATAACGCTCAAATCAATCATGTGGTAAAACAACCGCATATACCATTTTCTACTCTTTATTATGATCCTATATCTCCCTAAGAAACTGTCCATTAGATCTACCCCTCCCATGTGAGAATTATAATCTTTTATAATTTTAGGACATGGTATTGAAATTATAGCCTTCTTTTTTTATCATATCGAGAGACGGTCGTTGCCCTTTCTGAACCAACGTAGGTGGAAGAGTCACCATCTTATTATCCTTCCAACAAGTCACAGATATATCCTTCCCTTCGTAATTAGTGACTTGTACTGCATAAGTGCCTCTTGCAACAGTCTCTTTCATAAAATCTTATTGAATGGGAAGTTTACAGGTTTTACCTAGCCTGTTCCTCTGTATAGTGCCTAGAGCATAAATTCCCTGACATGCCAAATAATGTAGGAGTGGTATCGAATTGTAATAATTATCGAAGTAAATTATATGGTTTACCATTCTTGGAACATTTCGACAAAGTCGAATCTCTGTATTGCCAACTACACCAAGGTCGGGCTCATCAGGTTGGCACTCCTCATTCTTTCCAGAATAAATTTCAAAATTGTAAGCATATTCTAATAGAGAGCAAATGACGTAAAATTTAAAACCACATTTGTGTGGTTTGATTGGGAGGTACTGTTTTAAAAAATGTGCCACTTTCGTGGCACACATTTGCTCGTCAAGAGACAATCTTTGTTCTAAGGGTGATCACAGTGTGTGAAAAACAATAGTTGAGGTGGTCAATTATGGGCCTTATCTTATGGAGACGATCATGTTCTGGATGAGTTACTGGTTTGTGAAGACAGTTGTCATTGAAATGAATTACAGTTCTCAACTTGGGAACTCTTTTAGAAGTCATTGTCTCCATTATTATATGCTGCAAACCGTACTTTCCCCAGTAGGCTCTGACATTTGGGTAGTGGAAAACTAGTAAAAATCAGAATACCAAAGAATTGACGCAGTTCTAATGGTGTTACTGGTGGGCAGTTAGAAATATTGTTTTGTGTTTCTTCAACAATCTTTGCTATAATTTCATCATTCATAAACCGTGTAAGTTCGTTTAACCGTGTAAGGCGTTTCTAATGAAGTTAGTTACGTCTTCTGGCAGCGATGTATTACCCAAGAAGGTGATCCGGGCTGAAGCTCACTCTAAACGTTTTTTTTTCAAATCAGGTATCTACATCTAGATCTCCAAAGAGCAGTAACTGAAAGGGGCGCAGAACACGAAGGTATCACCGGCGGATCAGGTTCTACCTCGACTAAATGTTGTTGGATGTTTCCGTTGTATGTAATGACGTGGACATTGTCATGTTTGCTGACGACACTACATTAGTGATTAAAGATAAAAATAATGAAGTATTAGCCTAAAAAATTAAAGATAGCCTAGCCGCAATAATATAATGGTTTCAATAAATAATTTACTTATGAATGTTTATAAGACCCAATTGATTAATTTCAGACTAGGTAATAATCTTACGCCCCAATGTGTGAGTAATACTTAGGGTTCATGATTTCTCGAGCTTTTCAATTTCTCGGGTCTCGAGAATTCTCGAGGCTAATTTCTCGAGTCTTCTCGGGTTGTCGAGAAATTTACATTCACGTACGTTTTCTCATATTATTTGGTTCCAATAACGTCAACAAATTCAGTGGTTTTTCTCTCAAATAAAAGTATCAAATTAATCATAAAACTTTTATTGATTATATTCAAAAATATTAATTTAATAAGTTAATTAACTTTTAAAAAAAAATACAGAAATAATATTATTTAAACTTATAATTATAATGACAGCACCATTTTTGGATAAATCTAGGAGCGTCGCAACGTGTTGGAACCAGGACCGTTGTGCTCGTATAGCCTGAATCTATAATACTAAGTGAAAGAAAATCGAAAATCGGACCAAAAATGACAAAGTTAAAAATTTTTGTATGGAGATTTACTAACAAAATATTAATTACGTCGAAGATGCGAAAATTTTAATTAAATCAAGTAGTTAGTCGCTTCTTTTGCAATGTAGGGACCACTAATAGGAATAAACTAGAAGCGAAAGAATGACAATATTTCAGTTTTAAGTTAGTGTTTTAAGTTAGTTTCTACAAAAACGGCACTGTACCATATCACCTCGGTATGAAAAATTTAAATTAGTTTTTGGCGAATTTTTTGCAGTTTTAGCTGTCGTAGACCCACAAACGTGGTATCCAGAGATAGGTCTCGTCGGGACGGATATAACTGTGTAATAAAATGACCGGGTGTTTTTAGAAAATATTTCGAAAATCAACGAAAAACTGAAAATTGACGCAAAGTATACGTTTAAAAATTTACAAATAAATCTAGGAGCGTCGCAACGTATTGGAACTAGCACCGTTGTGCTCGTATAGCCTGAATCTATAATACTAAGTGAAAGAAAATCGAAAATCGGACCAAAAATGACAAAGTTCAAAATTTTTGTATGGAGAGTAGAGTCGAAACACGAATGAAAGTGTAAAAATGACGCCGCAGAGCGCTTGCAGCGAGTTCAAAGGGTGCCGTTGTGCTTTGGCCCACGCCGCCACGCAACACAGCAAACGGCGATTTAATTTCTACATAGAAACATGATTTCTCGAGTTCTCGACTTTTCTCGAGCTTGATTTCCCGGGAACAAAACCCAACGATTTCCCGATGAACCCTAGTAATACTATTGACGATCTTGATTTAAGTGAACAAAATTGTGTCAAATTTCTTGGAATAAAATTAGATAACAAGCTAACATGGGCAATTCAGATAAAGGAGCTATCAAAAAAACTAGGTGCAGTAACATATGCGATTAGAAAAATTAAGGAATTAGGAGGTATAGCAGCAGCCAAAAACGTTTATTTCGCATATTTTCATTCGTTGATGTCGTATGGAGTGTTATTTTGGGGAACAGCAGCAGATGCCAATAAAATTTTTATGTTGAATATTGCCTAATGTAATGGGATTCAATTCTAGGTATAGCGTCTATGAACTGTTTGATATCGTTTAGTAGTTGATCATCAACCCTGAGATGGTTGCTGTGCTGTCCTCTCAGATCTTGTGCTAGAACACCATGCTCATCTATTTTGCTTTTTACAGTACGTATAACGCGATCAGAAATATCCAAGGTTTTTATAAAAAACGTTTTACAGACTCGTACCGATTGCCCTTCTACTATAAAATGGAATGCTTGGTTGCAATTTCTTGGATTACTAGCATTTGTATATTTATATCTTGGAGTTATATTGGTCATACGAGACATAATAAATGATCTTTGAGCATCAACTTTACCGAGCTTCCAATACACATTAAAAATAGTTTGTCTTTGATCTTCTGATATCTTTTCACAGCATTTCAGCCTACATTTATCACCACAGGGTGGTTGAACAGAGCGAGGTTTGATTTCTTTATTTTTCTTATTAATATATTGTTTTCCTGCATTTCTCAGACTTTTAGATTTATTCTGTTTCCAGCTTTCTTCATCCCGCTTACGTTTCCTTCCCTTTTTGTTTTCTTCTTGTGGTGCAGTATTTTCTTCGTTTTCCTGACTAACCGGAATATCTGTTGTTGCCAGTTCAACATTTGTTTTTCTGCTTATACCTGATCTCTGCTACCTTGTGTTTTGTTCTGCTCATCGCTAGAGTCTGTATCGGAACTATCACTAGAAGATGATAAAGAAGATCCTGAAGATGATGAGGACGAAGAAGACGAGGAACTCTCAGGTGATTTTGAATGTATCTCATCAGTGCGACTGTGAACCACTTTGGTGTTATGTGGGTGATTTTCATTGCTGACTGAAGCTAATTCCGAAATCTCAAAATATTCCTGTACATTTGAGTAACGCTGATTTTCGGGCTTGTTTGATATATCAGCTAACATCTTTAACAATAAAGACGTATTTTAGTAGTACATTTAAATAATACCATTAAAAATTAAGCACATACGTATTACGTATTTTTAAATTACTTTAAATAGTTACCTGCACTTCAGTTGATGGCACCGATTCATGTTCTTGATCTTGTGTTGCCAGCTGTAACGCCGGATTTCTAATCTTTAGTAATAAAAAACGTATTTTAGTAAAACATTGTAATAATATAAAAAAAAACATATTATATATTATTAAAGTAAATTTAAATTGTTACCTGCACTTCAGTTGATAGCACCGATTCATGTTCTGGATCTTGTGATGCCAGCTGTGACGCCGGATTTCTAACCTGAACAAGCTCCATAATCTTTTTCGATCTATTGGTTGCCATTATCAACCTAAAATAGAAATATTTAATATTAGTCCCCTTGTACAAATGAAAAAATCTACGCATTATTTAGACTAACAATGACTTATCATAAAATATTAACAGGTACTGAAAAAAGTACGCATTTTATTACATTATTTTTATTCAAACAAAGACTCAACTTATATTGCGGCTTCTAATTTACAGTAACTTTTAGTAGTAAACAGACTTATACTTGAATGTTACAAAATGTTACCTTTTACAGTGGATAGTTTTTAATGTTAAACTGACTCAACTCATAATGGGTCTTGAAAAAAATACTAACGTTTAGTGATAAACTGGCATAAGACGGATTGTTTCACGTAATATAATATTTAAATTTGTAGTAAACTGGTCTAATCTTAATTTGTCTTTATAAGATTATACAATTCGATGAAACTTACCTCCGAATTTAGTCGTAAACAGACTCAACAACGATTGGGTCTTCATTCAATAAAATAATAATAGCCTCACTGCACAACTGTCAGACACAAACTGGCACGAGTCGTTATTCGACGGAAGCACGACGCGAGATCCCACAGAGTGAAAGAGACGGATATATTGCTGGGGCGGCAACAACGCGTTATATCAAAATAATTCAAACAGTATCGATAGATGGCGCTAGCAGAAGCCTATATTTATACGTAATTCAATTGTGACCTATCTAATAATGAGTCAAGTGTTCCTTAAGCATGCGTTATGTTCGCTCTGCCAGCTCGGGCGGCCAAGGTCATCCGCCATTTTTTGTCAAGGATGATTCATGTAAAACGTGTAGGATACGGCATTGTCTGTGTGTACTTGCAAACGAAGTACGCACAATTTTCAAATGCTGGTTTCATATTTTTACTATTGCGTTTGTATCTATTTTGTATTGGAAATCTTATTCACTGTTTAATTTTGTATATTACAAAATACTAAATTTAATTATTATTTAATGCACGACCATAAATTATGATCACAAACTGTATAGGTACCTTTACTGGTGTAAGGATGTAAGGCTTACTCCTCAATTTTTCTTTTTCTTCCTATTTCATTTTTAGGGTTCCGTACCCAAAGGGTAAAACGGGACCCTATTACTGAGGCTCCGCTGTCCGTCTGTCTGCCGTCTGTCACTAGGCTGTATCTCATGAACCGTAATAGTTAGAGAGTTGAAATTTTCACAGATGATGTATTTCAGTTGCCGCTACAACAACAAATACTAAAAACCAGTAAAAATAAAAAAAACAAGGGGGCTCCCATACAACAAACGTGATTTTTTTGCCGTTTTTATAGATAATGGTACGGAACCCTTCGTGCGCGAGTCCGACTCGCACTTGGCCGGTTTTTTATTTGTATTTCTTTTTCAATTTTACTAACTTGGTATTTCTGAATAAGCTTTGGTGTGCAAACGCGAGGAGTTCGAGGTGGAGGAAATGGTGTGCAAACACGGGGAGGGCGGGGTGGTGGACCTGGTGTTCGCACCCGGGGAGGTCGGGGTGGTGAACCTGGTGTTCGCACCCGGGGAGGTCGGGGTGGTGGACCTGGTGTGCGAAACCGGGGTGCGAATTCGGGGTGGTCGGGGTGGTGGGGCTTTGCAAGTGGACGCAAGTGAAGGCTGTCAGACGCAGCTCAAACAGCTGTTGTAAATTTAATTAAAATTTATCGTTATTTTGTGTAAAATAAACCTAATTTAGGCTTAAATAGCAAAAACAAAGCATAATTAATCATTTGTGCTAGTGTAAATACCTAAACGATATAAAAATAGTTACATAAAACCGGTCAAAGTTTGTGTTGCCGGCTTTGACATCCAAATTCAAGAGGATTTCAACGGATTACCTAAACCAGGTGAGGCCAATAAATTAAACAAACAAAATGACTACCCGGACTGGAATCATGACCCGAAAAATGACTGCTCAGAATGCTGAGCTAAAACTCAAAATTGCACTCGATGAACTGAAAGATAGTAAAGAAAGCTGTAACCAACTACTTAGGGAAAGAGATGAAAGTGAAGAAGAAATTAGGATTGTAATAGCCAAGAACTCTCAACTAAAAAAAGAATTAGCTGAACTGCATGGCCAAATCCAGGAGGTCACTGTACACCGTGACGAGCTGCTCAACACCATCAGCACCTTCGACCAGTGCAACACCATCTTTGAGCAAACTTTATTGCGAAGCAATGAATTAGAAAATGATCTGCGGGATGCCAATAGGACAATACGTCACTTAGAGGAAGATAAAAAAGTACAGGAATACTCAAACACATTGAACCTGTATGAGGAGTTGATTGGTAGCCCTGGGGGCCACGCAGTAGCTTCTACTAGTCAATTACAAAACAAAAACATTAGGCTATCAAGCAATAATAAGGTTAAAAAATATATTAAAATTAGTAAATTCATTAATAAATCTAACAAATTAATTAAAAAACAAAAATGCTTTTACAATAACATATTGTTAAGAAAACAACGCTCAGAGTTAGTAGACAGCCTAGAAATCTATAATAATAAATTAATTGAAAGTAGATGTAAATATGATGTGGACATTGGAAGGCTTCAGGCTGACATCTCAAAGTTGCATGAATTATTGCAATCTATGACAACAAAATATAACTCTGCCCAGGAACAAATTAACGAGCATATCCTGGCTACTAACAAACTTTTAGAATTGGGAAATTCTAATTTAGATTTTAAATCACTACCAAATATTAAAATCACACAACTAGACAAAAGTCAACAGATGGATGCCAGCCAGCGGTCTTGAATGTCTGCATCTCACACTCGAGTATCCCCATGTAAGCCTGAAAGTAATGTTATTGTTTTCTCAGATAGGTTAGGAGTTGGTTACGGCCCATTGTTACATAAGTCTATTAATCATAATTTAACTAATATTTGTATGCCAGATGCGTCATGGGACCAAATTATAAAACGCATTCAACACAGTAAATTTACTAATGAAACAGTTATTGTAATTTTAATAGAGAATAGTAAGAACACAACAAAAAAAAATATTATTCAAAACTTTTCTATCTTAACGGACCTTGATGTAAAAAAAGTTGTTTTGTGTGCCCTACCATACTGTAGGTACCAAACAACTGAAGAAAATGAAAAAATTCATCTATTGAATAGTTTATTTTTTAATTTGACAGAACGTCATAGTGACAAGGTTGTGTTTTTTGACACAAACAAATTTACTAACAATAAATTTGTATTAACGGGCAGCTCTTTACACCTGCCATATAACTTAAAAAAACAAATTGCTAACTTGTTAGCATATAATATTAACAATAATTGGTTAAAACAAAAAATAGACTGTGACCAACATATTAGTACTAGTACTAATTTAAATATTATTTCCTTGACAACCTCTTCTAATTTAAACTAAGAGAGCAGACAAAAGCCAAGTCTACCTTTAATATTGTTCATCAGAATATGCAAGGCTTGGCTGGCAAAGAGTTAGAATTATCCTTATTCTTACAAGATTTAAATGTACATGTTATGTGTTTAACAGAGCATTGGTTCAACCAATATGAGTTGATGATTAACATTGAAAATTATAAAATTGGTAGTTCGTTCACAAGGAAGTCTGCTACTAGAGGGGGGTCACTTATATTGTTAAATAGTCAGTTAAAATATAAGGAACGGAAAGATATAGTGTCACTTTCGATTGAACGAACTATCGAACTAGCATGTGCTGAGCTAGAGCAGTATATTATAATAAGCGTTTACAGCCCCCCATCTGCTAATTACCAGCTTTTTGAAACCGCTATGGAAGAGGTCTTAAAAAACGTCTGTATTTCTAATAAGAAAGTAGTTGTATGTGGCGATTTTAACATTGATATATTAGTAAATTCACAGAATGCAAATCGTTATCGTTTCCTTAATCTTTTTAAATCATTTAATTTAATAAACTTATTCAATGAACCTACGAGAGTGACTCCCACAACAGCTACTTGTTTAGATAATATTTTTTGGAATAGCACTGTAATAGATAAATCAATTATAAATTATTTGAGATCTGACCACAGCGGACAAAAGGCGTCGTTTGAGCACCATTATGTCCGAGGAATTGTAGATGCTGTTTGTAGGCCAATAACGGTAAATAGAATAGACCGATTTAAGGAAAAAATTTGTGATGGCATAAATTCATTAAAATTAAGTGATAGCGATAGTGTCGATTTTTTATATGAGAATCTTTTTGGATTGATTAAAAACGAATTTGATCAAATCTTTACACAAAAAAATATAAAAGCAAATAAACTGAGATGTAAGTTTAACGAATGGGCAACACCCGGTATTTATAAAAGTAGAAAAACATTATATGATTTGTATAGTCTTAAAGCAAGCTCTCAGAACCCACAGATTATTGACCATGTAAGACGTTACTCTAAAATATTTAAAAAAGTATGTGCCTCTGCAAAATCAAATCATGTGCGTAATATTATTCGGAGTTCTGATAATAAAGCAAAGGCTACATGGAACATTATAAATAAAGAAACCTGTAGGCATAAACCAAATGATCGTGCTTACTCTCTTAAAATTGGGGATAAACTAATTAATTCAAATGCAGAGGTTGCCAATGCTTTTGAGGGATTATTTTCAAACATAGCTCCCTCTACAACTAGGGAACTGGCTTCCTCTGCCGAACTAGCTGAATCCCTTATCAGGGCGGGTGTTGATGAGTGTACTACTCCATTTCATTTTAGATATATTAACCCCGATGTAGTAATAAAAACTTTTAGGGAATTAAACATGAAAAAAACTGAGGACTTATGGGGAATCTCAGTCAATATTATCAATACAATTCTATACACAATAGCCCCTTATCTTACAATAATTTTTAACAAATGTATTGATGACAAACAGTTTCCTACATTGATGAAATTTAGTAAAATTATTCCTTTATTTAAGTCTGGCGAGAAAAATGACCCCTCCAATTTTCGACCGATTTCAATCTTACCAGTACTCAGTAAAGTATTTGAAAAAGTAATTTTTAATCAACTTTTATCTCACTTTGTCCTGAATAAACTTTTACATAACAAACAATATGGCTTTACAAAGGGTAGAAGCACTACTGATGCTGGAGTTGCACTTTTAAAACACGTGTTTGATGCGTGGGAGAGTAGGCGGGATGCTTTGGGAGTTTTTTGTGATCTTTCCAAGGCGTTTGACTGTGTGGACCATCAAACTTTGCTAAAAAAACTTAGACATTATGGTGTTTCAAATGATGCCCTAGATTTGGTAAACTCTTATCTCACAGGCAGAACACAAAAAGTTTGTATTAATGGTACTGAGTCTTCTGGCTCCCCTCTAACTATGGGCGTGCCGCAGGGATCGATATTAGGACCCCTGCTTTTTTTAATTTATATAAATGACCTTCCATATTTTAGTGAGAGACAGTGTTGTTTGCAGATGATACTTCATTGATTTTTAAAATCAAAAGAGGTAAAGATTCGTTTGACGATGTAAATAATGCTCTCTCTCAAGTATTGCATTGGTTCACTACTAATAATCTTTTGCTCAATGCAAATAAAACAAAGTGTATTAAATTCACAATGCCAAACGTAAAATTGGTCCCAACACATTTAATTATAAAAGGTGAACGACTTGATACGTCTAGTTCCACTACCTTTTTGGGAATAACTTTGGATTCCCGTTTGCAGTGGGGTGCTCATATTGAGACTCTATCAGGAAGACTTAGCTCTGCTGCTTACGCCGTGAGTAAAATAAGACAATTGACTGATGTTGGAACGGCAAGATTGGTATATTTTAGCTATTTTCACAGCATTATGTCATATGTGTAAAAGCGCTTAGTTTAAGCCTATTTACAGAAATAAATTGGTTTTAATGGTTTTTAATGGTTTTTATGGAATTCTATTATGGGGCTCAGCAGCAGATATCGAATCTATATTTATATTACAAAAGAGAGCTGTACGTGCAATTTATAACCTTGGACCTCGCGACTCGTTAAAACAACTGTTTAAAGAAATTAATATACTGACAGTAGCTTCGCAATTTATTTACGAAAATATCATTTACGTTCGCAAACATATAGATCAGTTCCCTAAGAAAAGTGACATTCATAGTTTTAACACCCGGAATAAGGATAAGCTTGCCGTTCCAGATTTCAGACTGCATAAAGTGGGTAATTCGTTCATGGGGAAATGTATCCGCTTTTTTAATAAATTACCAGCATCTATTGCTGAACTGCCCATGTTTAAATTTAAAGCTCATGTAAAAAAGATTCTCATGAAAAAAGGGTATTATACTGTTATAGATTATTTAAATGATAAAAATGTTTGGATATAAATACTGCCTTGCTCGCACAGGTGCATTTATCTTGTAATTTAATATTTTGTTATGTATATTTAAAACTTTTTAAAAGAGGCTGACAATAGTGACCGAGTTTCTTGCGCTGCTTCTTCTCGGCGCTAGCCCAAACTTGTCCCGAAGCAGTGGTAGGGAAAAAAAATAACAATGGGACGTGTAAAAGTGCTTAGTTTAAGCCTATTTGCAAAAATAAATTGGTTTTTTTGGTTTTTTATTGGTTTTATTGGTTTTATTGGCAGGTCGGGGTAGTGCGCAGGAGGAAGCAGAGGGGGCACAGGTGCTTCGTGGCGTCCGTGGGAGCCGTCGTGCTCGTGGAACAAGCCGGGCAAGACAAACAAGGCCGCATGCCGTTGACCAGTTAGCTCTGTTTTCTTCATTCATTTTTTATTTATTTAATTTTTTTAAACGTTTATTTCATTGTAATTTAATTTTCAGACTTCAAATTCTGGATATTTCCGAGTACCCCAGTGGTGAACCTCTGGAAAGGCCTCTCCATATAAAAAGAAGACGAGTTTGGAGCCCGTAAGTATTAATTATAAGTAAAGTAGTTTTAAATTATAAACCGTGTTTAATCTATGACGATGTGTTTTCAGATCGTGGAACCAGGCACCAGGGGCACCATCTGGGGTACGCGAGGTATCTATTGAGGGATTGGTGGTAGGAGGGGCACCGGGGGTAGGTGCGTCACCGGTAGCAGGAGGGACACCGCGAGCAGACCAGGAGCTGGGATCGGTCACCCACTCTCCAGCGTGTCCTTCATCGCCCGCTATGTAAGTTATTTCTGTGCCAAGTTTGCTTTTTTAACTAAGTATCTTATGTTACTCAGTAAAGTTTATTTGATCAGGTATGTAGAATGCGGGTCTTCTACGCCACGGCGCCCACATCCCCCTTCCCGTGCACGAAGGACCTTGCACGACGCTGATATCGAAAACATTTTAAATTATGGTATGTTCTATGTATTTTGTCATTTATTAATGTTTTATTTATAACTGTGTTAGTGATAGTGGTGTGACAGATATATTTTGCTATAGGAAGCAAAACCGACTCTGAGGAAAGCCACGAGGAAGTCTTCAAAGTGCCGGCCTCGTCACGGGCGGATCAGGTGGTCATGGAGACGCCCCAAGACGTCAACCCAAAGTTTGTGCTGCTACCTGCTGATGCTGAGGCAACATTAATGCCAAATATGTTTTTTGATTTCATATGGACACAATTTCCTTCATACACACCGGCGGCTAGTCGCCGAGAGCCATTTCCTCATGGTGATGTTGGCTCAACTTCACCATGCCAAGACCCTTATGAAGTCTTTGTGTCCATATGGGATCAACAAATTATGGAGCAAATTTATGCCGAAACAAATAGCAGCACAAAAAAAATTGACAGGTGCCTTGGGCCCGACAAGCCGTATTTGTGACTGGAGGGACACAACACCGAAAGAACTATATACATACTTTGCCATCGTCCTTACAATGGGGATTGTAGTAAAGTCGAAAATTGAGGAATATTGGCAATCTGGCAACAATATTTTTGCCACCCCGAATTCTTTACGACGTTTCCAATTGCTTACATTTTGTAAACAATGAAGACATGTCTGCAGAGGAATTGTCCCCATCGGAGGCAAAACTATTTAAAATTGCCAATATCATCGAGCATTTAAATCACAAATTTCAGGAGCTGTACATCTTGGAGCAAAATTTGGCACTAGACGAATCAATGCTTCAGTGGAAAGGTTGGTTAAGCATCAACCAGTTCATTAGGAATAAAGCCGCAACAGTAGGCAAAAAACATACGAACTGTGTGAGTCCCGAACCGGATATTTGTGGCGTTTTGAGGTGCACGCCCAAAAAAAGACATCTGCAGCAGCTGACAGAGCTGAACCGCAAACACCGCTTGAGGCTTCAACTCCGGCAATTGTTCTTAGACTTCTATCTGTACTGGAACACAGGGGCCACACGATATGGATGGATAATTTATATAACTCTCCAGCCCTTGCCCAGTACCTTAAATGCCTAGGATTTGATGTGGTAGGTACTCTGAGGACAAACCGTCAGTTTGTTCCTCAGGAGTTGACGGCTCTTACTAACAGCAACATGAGGCCGGGACAAATCACTGGGCTAACATCAGGGGACGTGGACATAACCATGTGGCGTGACCAGAACAGGGTCGCTAACATCTCGACCTACCACGGAAACGCCACTACGATATCCCACGACGGCAAAACTAAGCTCATCGTAATATTGGACTACAATATCATGATGGGCGGTGTAGACAAAAAGGATCAGCTCCTGTCTATGTACCCCATCGAACGCAAGCGTACGACTGTGTGGTACAAAAAACTTTTCCGTAGACTATTAAATATATCTGTCCTCAACTCATATATCATCACCAAAAAATCTGGCTCTTCTTTTTCACACCGTACTTTCCGTCATTGTTTAGTCTTATCTCTACTCAGCCGACACAGTGAACCTGAGTCCAGATATGTGCCACAACGCCCACAACATTTACCCACCTTTGACGCGAGGACACACTATATTGCCGAGTATCCGGTAGGCAAAAACAAAAGCCGTTTACGCCGAAGATGCTGTATTTTCAGTAATCTGACACATTTTTTTCTGTGTCGGTTGTAATAAAACTGTATGTATTTCTAGTTGTTTCGTATCTATCCATTCATAATCATAATTATTTATTCTCATATAAGTATATTCTATATAGTAAATTCTCTTCACTCTCTACTTTTTAAACTCTCTTCTATCTGATAGCTGATCTTTTTTTTAACATTAATTATTATAATTAATTATTACATTAGTATAATCTCCTTCGGGATAAGAAGTTAAAGGAGCACCTGTCAAGAAGTGACCTGGTGTCAAGTATGGCATCTCATGCAAATCTGTTGTCGGCAATGCTGTTAGTGGGCGGGC
Organism: Anania fuscalis; assembly: GCA_950371115.1. Classification (NCBI taxonomy): domain Eukaryota; kingdom Metazoa; phylum Arthropoda; class Insecta; order Lepidoptera; family Crambidae; genus Anania; species Anania fuscalis. The sequence continues at coordinate 14,026,852 of OX493344.1, forward strand.
GTTTAAAATTCCTTCTATTTGAATAGTATTTAGTTCTTCGTATGTCATAACAGCATTTTCCACGACTCTCTTTAGGTGGTTTTTACATGATTTAATACCAGCCTCTCAAAGTCCTGCAAATACTGGTGAGTAACTTGGTATAAACTTAAAGGTTATGCCATTATCGGCAGCAAAGTTTTCTACAATGTTTGTGTGGTCTGAACCACTATGTAATTGATACAGACTATTCAATTGATTCTGGGCACCTTTAAATGTATAGCATTATCACAATATATAACAAGTGGTTTATTCCTTCTAGCAATAAACCTTTTTAGTGAGTTTAAAAAACAATCAGTAGTTAAGTCCGATACTAATTCCATACGTATGGCCTTCGTTATGAAACAGACATAAAGTACAATATAGGCCTTCTGTATTACAGGTTTTCTAAATCTTAGCATCTTTAAACTAATAGTCATACCCACCTTCTCAAAGGCACGACAAGGATTGACTCTATATGATGGGAGTGAGCCCATTAATGGCTCAGCATGCTTAGCCTTTAATTTGAAACAAGTTATGCACTTGTATAATGCATGTTTTACTTCTCTTATTCCATTTACAATATGGTATCTCAGGCTAAAATTATCAAGTACAAGCTTAGGTCCAATATGCATCAATATTCTGTGCTCCTTTTCAATTAAATAGTGTACAATTTTCGACCCTTTCGGCAAAATGATTGGATGCCTTGTGGAGTATGGAATATCTGCATGCTGAAGACGTCCACCTACACGCAGTACATTCAAGCCGTCCAGAAATGGATTTAATGCTTTAAGGTTCGACTTTATTAATGTTTTAGAATTCAAACAAGTAATTTCTTAATTGAAAAACTTATTTTGCTCAACTCTGAATATAATTTTCAAGGAATGGTCTAACTCTTGTGGCATCAAATTTCCATAGACTCTATTTACAGCGTTGCTTTTACAGTTGTTTACAAATCGATAGACATAAGCTAATATTTTTTTAATTTTATCAATACTAGAGAATTTAGAAAACAATGTTAATTCTTCAGTTTTTAGTGTACCATGAGAGGACTTTAATTCAGGTATTTCTCTTGGCACTTCACTTTTATAATCTTGTGGCTGAAAATCCAGGCGTCTAAGAAAGGGAGGTCCATGAAACCATAATTTGGTTTTCCTGCAATAAATGCGGCTCTACGCCTCGGGACAGACAGTCGGCTGGGTTTTCAGTTGAACTTACATAGTGCCATGAGAAATCTTTTGTTAATTCACATATACATTTTACTCGCGAGTCTACAAATAAATAAACATTAACATTGAATCTGGGTATAATGATGTCATAGACTCTTTTTACTAACTTGGCCAGCAACAAGGCACCGTTAAGCTCCGCTCGGGGAGTAGTAGACTTTAGTTATATTCATACCTTGTTGTCGAACAACTTGATCCTCGCACAGTAGATCGCGATTTGCGCGTAGTATTTCTTGATTTTGGCGGGACAGGCAATTCACATGGTGGTGTAGGTGCTTCAGTTACTGTTGCCACGTAGGAGGATGGTATGACCTCGTCATCCTGTTCTTCTTCTGATACGTCTTCAGCTGCAGTTTGCCGAAACAAGACATCCGGATCGAACTCTGTGTCATCCTCGTCCAAATCTTCAAAGTCTAAGATATTCCCGTTTGCCAAAAGATCACATATCGTTTCTTCCGTGAGTGAACGCTCTAAAAGTGGCAAAATACAAACATTTAAAGGCTACATATTACATAAATAAAGGAAAAAGACGGAGTAACATTTGTTAATAAGTTTACGTAGTATACAACCGAGGTACCACAATCGTGCTAGTTTAAATTTCGAAGGTAATTTTCGACAGATAAATAACGTAATCTACAAAAGTCATATGTAGTTATAATAATCAACTAAAAAAGAATCAATTTATACGAAAAAATGTTAATAAAACGATTTCAGTTACGAAAAAATCAAACACCTACTTGTTCGAGCGCCGTGGTCAAAAAACACAGCCATCTTTCTCGTGTCTTCCGGACGACTGCCAAGTTCCAACCTGTACCAATGTGACCGTTTCAAAATTTATAAACCTACCAACGGAATATTTGAAATCAACTAAAAAATACTAAAAAGAGAATTCAATTATACCAAAATACTACTAAAGGGTTTGCTTCATATTTTGAGAAAATTGCAAATAAAACACATTTTTTAATCACAATTGTTTATTCTAAATCAATAGTGTAATCATTATTACTTTATTTACCTTCAACATGTCTGTCGTCGGATCAAATGGGTTTGATACTAAATATCAACAGTTATAATATCGACATTTAAAACGTCAACACCGTAAGACCAACGATTCAAAATCTCAACACTTCAGAATGTCAGCAGCTAAGTAAGTCAATAGTTCACAAGATCAAAGTTTAAAATCTCAAATTTTAAAAAATTAGATTGCTACTCTAGTAGAAGTGCTCCAGACATACATATTTTTCACGTTCTATTTTACTACTTTTATAAAATAGATATAGGCATAGTAAACTGCAAAAATATGTAAACTTTTGGCATTACATGAACTTTATTACATCGTATTAAGTGTCAACGTTTTAAAAAAATATACATATTTCTGCAATTGACGTGTAATTAATGAAGTTTTTGCAATACTACTTAATTGATTACACAAATTACATTATAATATGTAAATAAACAAAGATTGTAAATAAAATGTCTTTAATAGAATTGGATAAATAACATTTAATAAGAACTTGATGATCGATAGGTGTATTGATGTATCTTACATACAAAAAATAAACATAATTTAATATAGCGATTTAAATCACGTCCTTGAAACATTTATATGATTGTGTTCGTAAATCAACTAAAAAAAATAACAAAACATGTTGGTAATTTTGATACCAAATCAAAAAGTTTTGCGATCGTGGCATATTTTGGCACAAATTTTTCATGTATTTGACCATAGACTTGGGGCAAACAATGGTTCTGTTTTTTTAATAATAACGGTCATTGAATTTTTTTTTTGTTATTTGCCCATGTACGTAATATCGCCGAAACTATTGCACCAGTTCTTGGGCTTTGTCTGGAATTAAAATTTCTTCCATCAATTTATCAAATGCTTCAGGAATTTCTTCTGAAGGCAGAAAAGCCAAAGCAAATAGATATCTTATTTTCAGTGCAAAGCCCGAGTCATTACCCTAATCTGAAGCTAATCCAAGTTTTTGTATTTTTTTTCCACACGTTTTGGGTCAAATGAAAAAGGCAACATTTATAGAAACTCGATGAAAAAACACGTTTGCAGGCATTTATTGCGGCTATTTCAAAGTCTGTTAACACATATAGTGGACTTAATTGAAGCCCGAAAGTTTCACGGCAGTTTTTCACTTCTTGAGAAAATCTTTCAGCATGTTTCAGTTTCAGACTGCAGAAAAGCATATACCATTGGCAGTAACCGCCGTGTTGACTCGTCGTTACCCACTTAAGCGTGTATTGTGTACATTTGTAGGAATGGATGAGGAGTACACCTAAATGTACTATCCATAATCCAATACAGAGCGCAATCAAGGAACTGCAAATTTCGTTCTGTTGTAAAAATCAAAATTTGCCCAATAACATCAACTTCTCCATTAAAAAATAAAAATTGATCCTCATCAATCGTAGTTGCTCAATTGGGTAGTTGGCTTAAATGCAGTGTAGATGTTGAATTTTGTCTTCTTACTCTGTTAATTACTTGACGCAGTGCATTTTTATTAGGTAAATACGGCGCACTGGTACTGGGAGCAGCCTCTAAAGAAGATTGTATAATCTGCACCGGGCAATCCATAGAAGTTTCAGCAATCGATTTTATTGTATCGATTACTTTCAATTTTTCTACACGACTTGGTTCAGGCATATGGTTATGCTGTATTTTACAAGTTTCAGATGTTATAAATATGCCACCACTATCTGTTCTTACAGTTTTAGCAAATCCAGAACGATGCAACTCCTTGGATTTCGTACATTTCCAGTAGGTTATATCTTTGCGCACATTGTTTTTCATATATAAATAGCCATCAATATCCAATAAATCATGTTTTTTTTGGGATTTTACAAATTTTGCAGCCCGTAACATTTTGTAGGGGTTTTTTTCTTACCGCAATGCGTAAATGTAATATTTATTCTGATAATTGTCAAAAATATTGTTTTACCCTCATTTTCAAAATAATTAAATGCTTACGCGGTACTACCTATCTAGACTATAAAATAGCACAAACACTACCCACAACTTGTACTACTTACTTTTGCAATATTATAACTGTTTTTATCTTCTATTCTTTCAGCTCAATAGGATATTTCAATGATAAATGTTTCCTGTAGATTGATTCAAACCCATATACAAGTATTATAATATCGAAACTATTACCTACAGCTGTCCCCGCAAACGTTCTTTTGCCATCGAACATTTTAGATACCAAGATAAAAATTTAGGATTTTATATACCTATTTCTTTATTGCTGAATCATTTAAAAACACGTTTTTGGGGTGACACACCTCCACCACTCAGTATGAAAAAAAGCTTACCACCTATTCTCAGACCTACTAAATATGCAAAATACTAAAGGTGAAAAATATGTATGTCTGGAGCACTTCTACTAGAGTAGCAATCTATTTTTTTTTAATGTTTAGATTTTAAACTTTGGTCTTGTGAACTATTGACTTACTAAGCTGCTGATATTCTAAAGTGTTGAGATTTTGAATCGTTGGTCTTACGGTGTTGACGTTTTAAATGTCGATTTTATAACTGTTGATATTCAGTATCAAACCCGGATCAAATGAAGTACAACCGTCTGTCAAATCTTGTTTAACATGTAGTAAAGAAATGTGGTTTGAAGTAAATCTGTTTCGGTATTTAGTTTTAACCATACTAATTTGAGAAAATATTCGTTCACATTGAGCATTAGAAATAGGCAAACACATTAGACATTTAACAAAACTGACCAAATTTTTATATTTTGGATTTTTTTGACAGTCAACAATAATACCAACCTTGCTCCAAAATTGTTCACAATTAACTGCACTGGTACTAGTACCACACATAAAATTTTGAACATCTTGATCATACTTCATTTGACGGTATTCTTCATCAATTAATTGTTTTTGGGTATCATCTGTTACAATGTTAGGGAACCTTTCAGTTACATTTACAAGTGAAGAAAAGTTTTCATAAACAGCTATTTGCGGATCTATGAAACGTAATTCGAAAAATATCCTTTCATTTATAGGCAGTCGACATTTTAGTTGAGTGGATAATTCAATCAAAAAACTTTGGCATCTTTGCAAAAAATCTCTTATAACAGTAACATTAAGTGATTGATTTCTTAGGAGCGTAATTTCTTTAGCAACTTTGACTCCCAAATAAAAGTCATATGCGATTGCGATGGGACGTGGGTTCGAGTCCCACCTGAGGTCAATGATTTTTTTCAAGTGTTATTTATCTTCAATAAAAGTCATTTATTTCTACGAAATTTACTGTACTATTTGGGTCAACGTCTTCAATACTCGTAGCTCGAACGTAGCTGGCTTGCATATAACAGCTGAGTATACTTTTGAACATATCAGATATATCCCTATAAATGGTTTGAACATTACATTCATTTCCCTGGTACACTACATTAAGTTTGTTTACAACAGGTAAAATGTAATCCAAGAACAAGAAATAGAGATTTATTTGTTTATTTGCAAAGCTTTCATGTAAAAACGTTGCTGAATGATTGTGCTCAACTAGATGCTCTTGTTGAAAGTATAACTTAAGAGCATCCCACTGCTCTACTATACGGTTAACGCATGTAGAGATAACCAACGTATCTCGTAGTGGCGTAAAATATTATGCAATTCTGAGCCTAAAAATTCTTAAAATTCTACAAATTCTCTTTGACGTTTAGAACTGTGGCTAAAATAATTATGTGTTTCTTTGACAACTTGGTCTAGTGCTCTAGGAAGTTATTTACATGAGTAGCTTACAGCCAATGCACAAGAATGGCACACACACTTTACGAAAATGCAATTTGGGTTTACATTCTTAATTTTTGAAACTACACTGTTGTTTCTTCCAAACATTACATTCGTTGTGTCAGGTGCAAAACCTAATATATCTTTTACATGTAAATTTAAATCAATCAAGCTTTGACACAGTGAATTAAAAATATCCTCCGCTGTTTCGCCTGAAAGCCTGACGGAGCATAAAAATTTAGTTTTGAGTTTGTCATCGTTGACGCAATAAAATTTAACTGCTACGGCATGTAGTTTTTCCGTCGTTATGTCTGTGCTTTCATCTATGATCAAAGAAAAAACGGTATTACCTGATAATTCGGAAGTTTTTTTTTTATATCTGTTAATAATTGCTTTTCAAATGATGGCGCCATAACATCATAAACCAACTGAGCGGTTTTAGTACGTTTACAGGAATAACCTTTTGCGATTTCAGAATCATGAAACATTTTACCAAATAATTCGCTTAGGTGATCCATTGCACGAAAGGAAATATTATGCTCAACTAAGGCGCCGCAAAATAGAAGTTCAGCTTTTCTTATCTCCTGTGTAATAGGATCTTTGCTTTGAAATATCTTGTCAATCTGAAAAAGAAAGAGATTTTATCAAAATGCTACCTATTTTAACTTAAAAACGAAACTACGTCTACGTAAATAAATAAATCATACTTTTTAGTTATCTTACCTTCGACTGTCCACTGTAATGTATAATTTTATTGCGATCTTTTTCAGTCTCGGCGTGCGACTTTATAGTAGCGATTCTACTTAAAAACGTCACTCCACAGGCTTTACACATTACCTTTTTACCTTTTTTACTATATTTATCTTTGGTCAACCAAGAAGAGAATTCCGGGTTTTATTCCCATTCCGCTCTATAATTTTGTTAATATTTGCGCTTCATAATGAAACAACCGCTATTAACACCGACCGCAGTAATCGAAAGACAAATACCAACCAATTATGGCAAAAATCTTCGGACAGCATAGACAATCCAATTCAACACTACTACAGGGGAATCCCTTGGAATCAAATTTACAAACATTCATTCGCTCAGTGTGTGAAAGAGAAAGATTGCTACAAAGACTCAGTGCGTGACAAAGACAGCGTAATTATCAAACGATCTTGACTTTGACTTATCCTTTTCAGGGTTGCTAGGTAAATATATACCAAAAAAATACCATGACAGTAGAAATTGTACCAATAATATACCGATATTTAGTAATATACTAAAAATATACTATCGTCATTCTTCGGAGCCTCAAATATACCAATTTAGTACTAAAAATACCAAAAACGGTCACACTGACCTGTACTTACAGTAATAAAGCGTGTTTTAGCGCGTTCTCAGATAGTCTCACGATCGAGCGACGACGGTTGCGTTCGCAAAAGTTGTTTCGTGTGCAGTGTAGAATTTTTCAAAGTCAAAACTGACAATCGTTTCATATCGAGAGTAAAGGGATAACGAAGCGAAAACGTAAAAAAATTGTACCTATTTATTAATAACGATAGTCGACGATTTGGTAGTCATAGTGCTGGCTTCGCCCGGGGTTCCTACTATTTACGTGAGAGATATATGCCAAAGTATATGTAAGGTCTTGTAACCCGAAACCGCACCGAATTATAGGTTTATTTCAGGAAGTATTAGTGTTGGGAAATAACTATTTTTTTAATATCATTTAAAAAAAACAAATGGATAAGTTTTATAATTAAAGCATACAAGGCAGTAATTATTATTTCTTACATACTACGCAGAAAAAGATTTTTTCCATTCTTTCATATGAATTACATTTGAGTTTTATAAAAACATGATAGGCAGTATCCTTTCTTATATTCTACGCAGAAAGATTTAATTTTCTTTACTTTTTTATTTGCTTCTCGGCTGCTGAGTGTACCACGCAGCTTTTGGTAGCATCCTGCACAAATTCTTCTTTTGTCGCCTTTTTTTTGGTGTGTTTTTTCTTCAGGACAACATCATTTTGAAAATCTAAAAGAAAAATGTAATTTTAGTCAGATCTCAAAGTACATACACAAGTTACATTGTTCATGATGTTTCCTAATATTCAATATAAATAAATCTCGCCTTACTGCTTACTGTAAGCTTAACAAGGCTTGTGTTGCAGGACATAACATACAGATTAGATTAGAACACATATAGATTTATTGTCTACATTCTGTATATAAAGAGATAGATATTCTCATATAACTGCATTGAAAACATTCATGGCATAATAAATAAATACTTATGCTAGCAACCCAAATATATAAACTTACCGGAAATCGAACCCGGAGCTTGTAATTCGTAGACACAATTACGACAGTAGACAAATTCACTATCGACCAGGCTATAAACCAGGTGAAAATAATGGAAATAAAAATCATACCTGACAATAAATATATAATAAAATATGAAAATCACACGATTTCCGATACATCACTTTCAACAACCGAATTTGGCAAATAATGCCCCATGTAGTACATCGTTTTTTGTATTATATTGAAAGCTTACGTAGTCGAGCAGTTTTAAAAATTAGTCAGAAGCTATTGAAAATCTTTTTTAATTTTTTTGACATATGTTGAAAATTTCATTGGGTCCTGCTTTATCCCATTTCTTTTAGTATCGATCAAAATTTTTATATCTTATGTCAAAGTTAGGAAGGAGATTATTTTACTCATAAAACTGCAACTATTGGGCATTGTATTAAAAAATATATATCCAAGAAAAGTTGACCCAAAAAAAGATATAATTTTTTAAAGCCATTATCTCGTTGAATCAGGAAAAATATTGAAAAAAAATTATCACTCCAAAACTACAAATAATCGTAGAACATACATGGGGGTTAAATCGATAGGTATGGTAGTCTGCTATCAGCTCGCACTGGCTTGACACCTTAAAAGAAACAGCCTGTATATCGTCATCTGAAACATCCACGACCACTCTGACAAGACTGTACGACTGAGAAGAAGAATATTTATTATAAACAACCAATCGGATACCGATGTCCAATATGTCCATGCCGAATGTAAAAATAATGTGTGAACAATTAGCGACCATGGGATGGATTGCAATGACTATATGCATCCAACTCGTGTTACGTCCCACAATATAAAAGGGAAAATGTTGTGTGTGCCTGTGTGCTATAACTGCTATACCATATGCAAGGTCACTCGAGGTAAATGCTAGTACGAGCTAAATGTGACTAATTGAAATATCTCCTAATCTAATGGGTTCTGTAAGATCCAACTGATGGAGCGTAGAACAATAACAGTGAATCAGTGATTGAAACTATATTTTGAAAGTGACTTCGAGTGGACGTTTTGTGCATGTAATAACCTGATTGGAAAGGAACTATGTTAAAATAAATGTCACCAATCTGAACAGTTCTCGCAATAAGTGCGTATCTAGCGGAAAAATATTGTTTGATAATTACATAAACAAACATTCTCGTCGTAATACGTTTCATTTAATTAGCTTGTCAGTGGTGCATTGTTCTGTCGGTAGATGACGCCACACGTCGCGGTAATTGTTCTTATTTACCGCCATCTGGTGAGCAGCGTAGTGCACTTAATGATATTGGCGCAGTGGTGATTATTGGTTCTGAGATAGCTGTCAAAAACGGCTAATTGAAGACGAAGACTGTATTCTACACTAGAGGGCACAACAAGTACGAAAAATACAATGACTTCCAAGAACTGTGCGGGATGTACAAAGCTGTTGCCTAAATATGAGTTCCTTCGATGCTCCGCTTGTAAGGCGGCGTATGATTTAGTATGCCTAAATATTAACTCTAAGCGATTTTACTCATTCTATGCAGCAGATAGTGAGAGAAAAAAGACATGGAAATGCCCTCAGTGCCAAAGCAGCCTGCCTAAACTGGGAAATCTCAACACACCAGTGCGGGCGGCTTCTCCTAGTGACGATGGGGGCGAAATAGATTCCTTAGATAAATCCCCTTGTAATGATGATGAACAAGAAAATGTAACGGTTCGAAGTAAGTTGCCTGCGGTTCCCATTGAAGAGAGATCTCCGTCTAGTGACACAGATCGTGTCGAGTGTGCCGATGCCATCTCTAGCATTACATTGTATTAATGGCACAAAACTACACTCAGCGGCATGCCCAGTGAAGCAGGGGGATCCTCAAGGCTCTATATTGGGCCCTATACTCTTTATCCTCTACACTGCCGACCTGCCTCATTGTATTTCTTACTGTAACCATCACTTGTATGCCGATGACTTGCAGGTTTATAAAAGTTTCAAGCCTGACGGAACAAAGGCAGCTACGACTAAAATCAATAAAGATCTTGCGGAAATATCCGACTGGTCTGAGAAAAATGGCCTTGTCTTGAATCCGACAAAGACAAAATTCTTAATGATAGGTACAAAGACGCAAATAAATCGAATTAACTTATGCCAACCCGAAGTCAAGATTAAAGACCACAAGATTGAACAAGTGCACGAAGCTAGCAATTTAGGTGTTCTCTTCGATGGTAATTTAAGGTTTGAAAACCACATACTTGGTATAGTCAGGCAGTGCTACTACAGATTGAAAGTGCTCTATCAAATTGGACAATACCTTAGTACAGAACTGAGAATTAATCTGTGCGAGTCACTTATTTTATCGAAACTTAATTATGCGGATACTGTCATCGGCGGACGTCTTTTGGTGCGAACTCAAAAGCTTATACAGAGAGTCCAAAATTCATGCGCCAGATACTGTTTTTCGATACCACGTCGGGCGCATGTTTCTCCATATTTAAATAAGTCCAATCTCATCAGCATGGAGTCGAGACGTGCTTTGCATTTTGCTGGCTTGCTTTTTGGTGTAATAAAGTATCACAGCCCGTCATACCTTTTTGAAAAGTTAACCTTTTGTAAACGCAATTCTCGCATTCCCGACCGACTTCTTTTTGCAAAACATCGCACCGTTGCATTCCGGGGTAGTTTCAGATACTGTGCAACGAAGTGTTGGAACAATATTCCCCCACCCATTAGACGTTCTTTGACTGTTCGCACTTTTAAGTTAAAGTATAAGGAGTATTTACTGAACCTACAGAAGCAAATGTGACTGACTACCCCCATTCATCTATGACTGTATGACATGTTTCCACGCATATTAGATTTTAATTTAAAAATTTTAGTAATTTAGTCTTGTAGTGTGTTGTACTATCTTTACATAAGTCTTCTTGTTGTAGTATTTTTGTCTTGTCGGCCGTAGGCTTGGCAAACGCTGGGGCCTCTGATGGTTTGCGCAGAATACCAGTGGCCGTGTCGTACTCGTTGCGTCACTACCCTTTACTGAGCGTAGACCATTTTGGTACCACTAGTTTTAGTTTTAATTTAAGTTACTATAGATTGTGCTTTTTGTAAATTTGGTGCCAAATAAATATTTTTTCTTTCTTTCTTTCTTTCAACAATGATTGTTTTATATCTAAATAAAACACAGTTGGATTTTTTAACCAAACCCATTAGATTTAGAGGAATTTTAGTTAATCACATTTGCCTCGGGTGACCTTACGTGTATTTATTGAAATAATATACTCATCTGAGTTAATTTCCGTGATTGGCATTTTGGTATATGCTGCATTGATTGCTTTGACGAAATCTTTTTTTGGTATTGGTTTTGGCTGCCGAATATTGTACACCACCCAGCTATTGACCAAAGCTGTACCAAATAGCAATTCGAGCATGACTTTACGATACTACTTGATTCCTCTCTTTAGGGTTGTGTAGTAAGATCTCTGTCATCTGGTCACTGAAGTCTATACCCTTTTTATTGTCATTGTAGGTACTGATGCACTGTGGTTTTTTAAGAAGGGTTTTTTTACAAAAAACTTCATAACTAAAAATTTTGACGGTTTTTTTTAATGATGGCGATGTTATCTATGCAAAAAGTTACACTGAACACTTTAATTCGATTTTTACAAAAACAGCTTATTATTAGCACAGAATCACATTTTCAAAAAACATAAATATTGCAAAAACTACACAACTGCTGCACTTTTTTCCAAAAATGACGTATCTGAACGCATTTATAGTTTTTGTGGAAAAAAAAAAAATGTCAGTCTTAGCTGTCAAAAATGTCAGAGTACGCGCAAAGTAAAGAATTTTCTAATTCAATTATAAAAAGAAAACGCAAAGAGAAGAAGAGAACGATTATTAAAAACAAGAAAGTAAAGGGTGAGGAACATATTAACCATAAAAAAAAAACTGGTGGCAGCTCGGAAAATTGATCCCGATTGCAGGTTTGTTTTGATAACATTTTACATTTATTTTGTTTGATTACTTGGAATGTTTAACTATTTCAGTCTATTACATTGTTTCAGATGCAAGCATTATCAATGTTTTAATAAAGTGTCACCCATAAATCGCGAAATGATATTAGCCAATTTTAATAACCTCGATAACAAGAATGAACATGATGCGTATTTGATGGGCTTAATATCTTCCTCTCCAGCTGCTAGACACACAGTTTCTAATCCGAGAAAATATTTAGGATTAGTTCTTTCAAATATAAAGTGAGAACAGGGTTGGAAGATATTAATGTTTGCATGCGATCATTTTGCAGTTTCTATGATATATCTGCGGGTCGTGTCAGACGATTACAAAGCTTAATATCAGCAAACATATTGGCACCTAAGGATCAACGAGGTAAACACACAAAAAATAGATTGGAGAAAACACCAGAAGCTATTTTAAATATAATACGTGATCATATTGCATCGTTCAAATCCAGACAGTCACATTATTTACGTCGTGAAGTTAAATTTGGGCTACTTAGAACGGACACTTGTGCTATCTGTGATAGTTATCGATTAAAAATTTAATGTGCTGTGTTACCTGAAACAAAGAGAATATTGGAAGTTGAGCACAAAGTTCATCTTACTAAAGCAGACAAATTTGACCAGATAAGAAAGAAATATAAACTTAAAGCACAGCAAAGTAATGTGATGACTATTAGTTTTGACTACATGCAGAATCTGCCGCTACCGCATATTCATACAGGGGATGTTTTCTTTGCCCGACAATTATGGATGTATGTATTCGGTATACATGATATTGATAAAAATAAAGTAGTATGTATTGACGACACTCACAACTATGAATGACAGATAAAGCACTTTTATCACAATATTACGTATTTATTAGTGAACCAAAATAAAACCAACAATAGACTGACAATCAAAACTAAAAACAAAAACGTATCAAAAAAAGTAAAAAAAGTATAAAATAGACAATATAAAAAAGTTTGTATCAGTCGCCAACATCGTCCCCCCCGTGTGGCAACACCAAAATAAAAGTGTCGACGAATACTGACATCCAGTTCTACTGTACTAATTGGGCAATGGCACAAGTTTTCGAGCTGGTCGGCGCAGTACACCTCCCTATACTGCGACTTCCGCGACCCGTACAACCCCATCGTGTCGAGATTTCCGTCTGCTATAAGCACAAGATCTTCAGGCTGCAAGTTTCTTGAAGAACGAACTCCGGCACGGGGCACCAAACTCGGAAGGTACTCGCGAACCCAACGCGCCCAAAAATGGCAGGTATGAGCGCGACGTAGCCACTCATACCTGCCAAATGATCAGGATTTTGGCTTAATTGGCAATTTGAAAAAAAAACACACTGCAGAAACTCTGAATTAATAAAAACAGCACGCAAACATCCATTACCTTTTGAGGTAAAAAATATCACTCATGACATGTTTTTTGACCTGAAAAAGGCACTAGAGCCTTATTTTTTAAAACTTTTAAACCAGCAATGAAAATTAAAGATGCAAGAATGATTAAAATAGATCTAGTCACCATTTGTCTTGGTTAAGTATAACTTTACTGGAGATTGGACAAGACTACATGTACGGACAAAGCGTCATGCCATCGGAATTTAATTTTAGTCTAATGTACAAGGCTCAAATTCCATTAAATCCTAGTAAAGCTAAAGATATTCAGAGATTAAAACATTTTTTGAGTGAACCCTACAAGATGATTATTTATGATAAAATATGTGAAAGTGTGACAGAAAAAGGAGAAGATATTGATATTCATAATGAAGATGTAAATGGAGGAGAAGAATAAATTTGATTACTTATAATGTATCATTGCTGGGAGGTAATAAACTACTAAATTAAGGATATTTAAATAAATAAATTGTTTCCACAATCACACCAATAATCTAGCCCCAGAACTAAGCATAGCTTGTGCTATGGCGACTAGATAACGGATAAATATACTTAAATACGTTTATAAATATCCATGACTTAGGTGCAAATGCTCGTGCTCATCACACTAACATTTGCCCCTCGCGGGATTCGAACCCGCAACCGCCAGGAATTGTAGTCCGGAGCGCGAACCACTACACCAGACGGTCGTCATATATTATCTTTTATATTAAAACGTTTACTTTAATTTTTACAAAAATAACATAAATGCATTTATTTTACAAAAATAACACTAGTACAAACTACATTAAATCATTTTGCTCCATAGCGGTAGGCATAAATGTTATATAATCAATCTATAAGTTAAGCTACTACGTAGTATTAAGTTTCAATTTAGTGGTTACAGGGGAGAGCCACCCTAGGGGATCAAATACTTTAGATATCTCTGAAAGAAGCTTTCTTTTGGTAATCTTTAAATTTGGTAGTGGTGAAATTTTTATGTCAAAACTAAATTGGTCATTTAATGGTACCCATTTTAATCCAAGAGTTTTGGTTGACTCCTGTGTCTTGAACTCGAATGAGTTTTCTTTATCATTTGGAAGGTTTTCTAATAATTTTGGTTCATTTGATTTCCATTTACGCAGGTTGAAACCACCAGCTTTAAATAATTCTATTAGTTGGGTCTTAACGTTTATGGCGGCTTCAAGATTGTGTTGGCCATGTAATAAATCGTCCATGTAAAGATTATTTTCTAACGCTTTGGCTGCCTCTGGGTATCTATAGGCTTCATCTTTGGCTAACTGTTTCATGGTCATAAGCGCCAGAAATGGCGCCGCTTTGGTTCCATATGTTACAGTCATTAATTGGTATTCTCGCAGTGGTTCATTTGGTGAGTCTCTCCATATAATTTTCTGGTACTGTTGGTCGTTTTCATTTACAAGTATCTGGCGGTACATTTTTTCAGCGTCCGCAACATAGCCTATTTTGTACTGCCTCCATTTAATAATTATAGATAGTAGGTCATGTTGCAAGTTCGGTCCACTGTACATAAGGTCATTCACACTATGCCCTGACGACGTTTTTGCTGACCCGTTGAAGACGACTCGTATTGCGGATGTCGTCGACTCGGTACGTAATACACAGTGGTGGGGTAAAAAGCATTCTAGTGCATGGTTATTACGGCTTAATTTCATGTGGCCCAGGTTTAAATATTCGTGCATTAACTGTTTATAATCAATTGCGACTTGATTATTTTTACGAAATTTATTTTCTAATTGATGAAATTGAGCAATGGCTTTGGACTTAGATTCGCCTAATTTTTCTTTGACATCTGGTTTCATGGGTAATCGCACGATATATCGGCCATTTGGTTGACGTTTGGTTTCTGTTTGGTACTGCTGTATACAATATAAATCTTTACTAGATTGGTTATCTGATCCGTCTGGCAAGTCTTCTATTTCCCAAAACTTCTTTATTTCGTCACAGTTATTTAATATTACGTTACAGTAGTAAGACTTCACGTTACCACACAAGATCCATCCTAATTGCGTCTGTTGTGCGATTGGTTGTGTTTGGTCTTCTTTGATAATTCCGTGTAGCATTATTTCGGAATACACATCCGCGCCTAGTAATAGGTCAACAGGGCGGCTCTGGTTAAACTGAGGATCTGCGAGTTGTATGTTTTCGAGATATTACCAAGATGGTTTGGTAAAGGATTGGTTTGGTAACTTTTTAATAAGGTTTTTCATAATAAATGCGTCAATGTTCATTGCAAAGTCGGTATGTAGTGACGATATGGTAATGTTCATAACTCCCTTGCAACTACTTTCTTTCGCTCCAATTCCGAAAATAGCATTTTTACATCTCTGGCGTGGGAGTCCAAGTTGTTGTGCCGCATTTTCAGAAATCAGTGATGTTCGAGACCCTTGGTCAATTAGGGCTCTCATGGTCTTGTAGGTACCGTCAGCTCCTAAAATGTTAACTTGAGCGGTAGCCAATAGAATGTCGGTCATCGACTGGTGGTCTTTGGACACGTGTGGCACAGATTTTGATTGGTTAGGCGTATTGGCATAATGCTGGTTGGTAACAAGGTTTGTCGTCGCGTAGATATTGTTCAATAGCGAATTATGCTTTTGGTTGCACTGACGACATGTTTTTTGCGAAGTGCACTCTTTGTTATAATGGTTAATTAGGCAATTCTTGCATAGGTTAAATTGCGACACAAATTTTAGCTTTCCTTGGTTATTGAGTTCACGAAATTTGTTGCATAGAAACAGCGCATGGTTTTCCTCACAAATTAAACATTTATAGTTAGTTTGTTGGTATGTTTTGGTGGTAGAATTGGTAATAAATGGTTTGTTTTCGACGTATCGATTGGTTGGTCGATTAATGGTTTGCCTAAAAACAGCATCTCTAGGTTTCTAATACTGATTGCCACTTGTAAAGTTTTGGTTAGAATGATGTTGTTGGTTTTGGGATGGTTGCGAGTATTTGGTTATCGCAGTTTTGCGACGAGCTGTTTCAAGAGCGATGAACTATCCTTCTAAATAAGATAGAAAATCATGCAGATATGGTAAATCTCGTGGTTCTGGCAATGAGTCAATATAGTCGCTGTACGTATCGGTGTCCAGCTTCTGTGCGATGAGGTATACGATCATCGGGTCCCAGGTGGATATATCTATTCCTAGGTTTTTAATAGCGTTGAGGCATTCATTGGTGGTATCATGCAGCTTTTTTATATTGTGTGCTGTTTGTTGTTGCATGACTGGTAAAGACATAAGTGTATTCATGTGTGAATTCAAAATCAATTTCTTATTATTATAACGTTGGTTGAGGATGTCCCAACAGGCTTGGTAATTTTCGGAGCTAATGTGAAGATGCTGAATAAGTTTTTCAGCTTCTCCGCGCAGTTTTCCTTTTAAAAACTGCATTTTCTGTGCTTGTGACATTAACTTATTTTTATGGATGGTCTCTACGAATAAGTTTTTAAATGAGATCCATTGTTGGTAAGTGCCGCTAAAAATTGGTATATCTATTTGTGGGGTTGAATGGTTTCTGTGATTAGCTTCCCACATTCTGTTGTTAATGGATTTTTTAATTTTATAATATTCATTTTCATAGCTGTTAAATAATTCCGCGTATTTCCTATCTACTGCGTCTAAATTATTGTCGATTTCCCAGTGTAGGGCAGCCCAACGTGATTCAATGGTCTTTAAAACATCTTGAAACTCCCATTTTTCGGTTAGTAAATTGACGTTGATGTGAGAAATGGTACGAGCTAACGCTTTAAAGTTACTTTGTTGTTTCCTCAACAAATCGCGGTAGTGGTAAAATCTTTTTGGGTTCTGATGGTGGAATGTCGTGCGCTGATTTACTAGGTTGCACGATTGGTAATTGTGGCGATTGCGGTTGCAGGTTTGGTGATGGAGTACGGGTGGTAATATCCTCTAGACTCTTTAACAAATGCATTTTAACATCCTCATAAAATGTTTTAGTTTTAATGTAAGAATCGTCTTCGAAGTATTGGTTTTCTTCAGTTTCGTCACACATGCTTACTAAATTATCGTGGTTACGCGAAAAATCTTTCCAGGAGGCCTCTAACGACTGTAGGCGACGTTTAATACTTTCGGAAGTCTTCCGTTCTTTCGATTCCTTTTTAATATTAATGTATAACTTATTCATATTTTCCATGATCTCCCTTTGAATAGCAAATAAATCGGCAATCAGAGCAAAATTCGCGGCGCGAACTTTTTGTGGACTGGCCCTTATGTAAAAGCAGGTACATAGGCAGCAGAGTGTATAAAAGATCTCGGCATCTTACACGAGGACGGTAACTATGCTATGGTGTTATATCCAGTGATTCCGCAAAAACGATTGTAAAAAATTGCCACAAATTCGACCAAACCAAAAATGAAAAAAGGCGCCAAGTTCGGTTAAAGAGAGTTAAGATCTACACGAGTAACTTCGTTAAATAAAAGATATGATCCTGAAAAGATCCGTTTCTTTTGAGGTACGGAATCCTAAGAATGAACTTATTTTGTGTGTTTTTGAAGTATTGTAGTGCGGGAAACAAAAAAAAGTGGTATATGAAGATAAAAATATTATTATTTGAAATGATATGCAAATTTGTAATAAAAGTTATAAGGTTTTTTTACAAATTAGTAACAGAAAAAAATTTTCGTCGATTTCTACATTGTTTGAAAGCACGATTGTTGTACTTTAATGTGTAAAAAATTCGCATTCTCAGATATGAGTTTTTAAGTAATCGATGGGGAAATAGGTGCAAGGCATTGAGAACGATAAATTAAAAAAAAAAAATCTTCTTGCAAAAGATTTTTAAGCACTTTACAATTTATGTACTTACTATTGAAAAATTACTTGAATTTTTCTCCCATGGCTTCAATAAATTGCACAGAATTGTCGTCAGGTATAATTAACAAAGTTCTTCCTCCATCTTTACAATAATCTTTGTAACGAATAAATTTTACGTCGTACGTCAATATAAAAAATAATCCAAGTAAAATATTATTTCGGATTTAATAAATGGCATGCTTTCTCTCCTCAACTTGGCTTCTTCAATGACTGTCGTTTTTAACAGCGGCGGCAGCTGCGCGTTGACAGAAACTATACCTACTACTACAAAAAAGAAAAAATACAGAAGGTCCACTCCCGCCGTTCTCGAAAACAACTGCCCAAATTGGGCTGACTGCCTAGGGTTGCTATTCTGATTTTTGAAATAAATAAGTGTGCCTTATTACATCAATACAACGATTAGTTTATTTATTCATCTTATCATACGTCCAGGCCTAAATGGGAAGATAGAGCAATAATTACTCTCCCCAACTTGGCTTCTTCAATTACTGTCGTTTTTAACAGCGGCGGCAGCTGTGCGTTGTTAGAAATTATACGTACTAACTACATTACTTAGGTACTGTTATGACATATACTGACATTTCTAGGTGCCGTATTTATCCTAGCAACGACAATGTAAAAAAAAAACAATGAATAATTTAATATGTTTATAATCTTTTATTCAACGCTTACCTAAAACACTGGTGTTAAACCAATGACGATTTAAGTAAAATTTAAAAGCTCATTTCTGCTAAATGTGTAGTGTAATGTAATGAAATGAATGATTGATCGCTATAAAAACTTATCTTTACCTTTACTACTTACTTACATTACTTACGTTTTTAATGGTTTTACTTACAAGAGAAAACCTAGACCTAGTTTTATATACCTTTTATAATAATTTGGAAATTTAAAGAACGTGTAATCACAATTTTGTGTTGTATTCAAACATCCAAACACACTGCAGCAGTACCTAATAAAATCGCTTATATCCATTTTTCGCACGTAACAATGATCAATGCGTAGTACCTAAACTGTCGTGAGTGACAGTCCGCTGTAGTACTGCCCCGGATCGTCCGAGATTGCATATAAACGCAATTGTCAATTTGTGCGTAACGATTTTGACGCTTAGTTCCGAGTGGCCTATCTGTCTAGCGCGCCGCCGCTATACGTAATTTGTGCTACTACTGTTAAATACTGACATTTCTATGTGACGTGTTTATCCTAGCAACGACATTGTAAAAATATGCAATGAATAATTTAATATTTTTATTCTCTTTCAACGTTTACCTAAAACACTGGTGTTATACCTACCAGCGATGATATGTTAGGGAAAATTTTATAGCCCATTTTTGCTAAATGTGTAATGAAATGAATGATTGATCGCTATCAAAACGTATCTTTACCTACTAACAAAAGAAAACCTAGACCTATTTTTATTTACCTTTCAAAATTATTTGGAAATTTGAAGAACGTGTAATAACTATTTTGTGTTGTGTTCCCACATCCAAACACACTGCAGCAGTAATAAACACGCTTGTCCATTTTTTGCACCTAACGATGACCAATGCTTAGTAAACTGTCGTGTCGTGAGTGACAGTCCGCTGTAGTACTGTCCCGGATCGTCCGAGATTGCATGTAAACGCAATTGTCAATTTGTGCGTAACGATTTTGACGCTTAGTTCCGAGTGGCCTATATGTCTAGCGCGCCGCCGCTATACCTAATTTGTGCCGGTGTCCTTTATCGTCAAATCATGATTGCGGGATGTAGAAATCATATTAACTGGTCTCTTATCCACCCATTTATCACTCTATTTACGTGGTTCCGCTATTGCTCTGGGCCAGCATTCAACTCCTCACTTGGTCCAGGATTGGTTTTATTAATTTCGAAGCGATTTTGCTGCGAGTCATTCTTTTTTAAATCACTTTTTCACAAACACCTTTCTCCACTTTGATATGATAGTTCCAGCATTTTTTTACATCTTTGATTTGGCCGAGACATAAACAATTAAACTTCAATAAAACCATGTAAAAACGTAAACAAACACTCGAATAATGCAATATCGTTTTAACGTCCGTTCCCGCTAATTATGACCCAACATTAATCGTAAGTAAACAATTCAATTACCTATAACGGAGCGGGAAGGGGTGGAGTGACCTTGTTACCCGCAAGGAATCGAAAAAAGAATCACTTAGTGCGGTATCAGGCCGGAAAGCCTTAGCACAATTTTCATGCTTTTTTGAGTAGCCCTTAAGGTCGTAAACTAAAACCTATACTTGTCTCTTTTGTACATACAGAAATACTCCTTATACAACCGCCGCACCAGGGGAAGTTCACCGTTTCTCGCCTCCGCACAGAGTGGGAGGGAGTTCATGCTCTGGGTTTTTAAGCCTTATATCGCAGCGAACGTGTTAAGAGCAAATGTTGCATCTTCAAAATTTCGTTTGAAGACCGTACTGCTGTACCCTTCGCCAAACGTTCTATCTCTAATGAAAAAGGCAGCTTTTGTTCGTGGATTCAATAAAAACCGACCTGACAGAATTAAGCAACTTCAAAATCCGTCATTACAAGACGCAACACAGCTTCGTCAAGCCATGTTGCACAACATGGCTTGACGAAGCTGTATCGTTCTTATCTATCGATATCGATAAATCGGCATAATATCGATAAATTACTTTCTACAATTAAAATATGTCAGTCGTGTGTACTAAAATAAATACTACAATAAAATTCAACGTATTTATTACATTATGTAATACAAAACATACCAAAGCTATTCTCTTTTACATTATAAGACTTTTTATTACTCTAATTCACCCGTTGTAAAAAATCGCTGTCGGGGCAAAGGTACTTCTGGGAGTGGATATTCTATGCCTCAATTGAGGTTTATTATCCCTGCTTGATCTTACATTTTTTTTTTTCTTTTATTATTTTATTCGTCTTTTTAGCTTGATTCCTTTCCTATTCCATATTTGGTTGACCTTAAAACTGAGAAATAAAAATTAGTTTGTACAAAACATCCCTTTATCCAGCATTTTTATCCTTAAGTAGAGTATCCCTTACTTGGAAAGTTACAAACTCTTACCTCCTAATATAAGTGGAGATTTCCCACACACTCACATATTTTGTTTTCTTAAGTCGTTGACTGCCAAAAAACTAGACACAAACAATAGAACGTCTATTGTTTTGTGCGGGGCGCTCAACGTAAAGAACCGCAGTTAACGTAAATTGCAGTTTATTAGTTACATCGTACAACTATTGCTGTAAGTGTGTAGAGTTTATCCCTTACTTGGAAAGTTACAACCTCTTACCTCTTAATATTAGTGGAGATTTCCGACACACTCACATATTTTGCTTTCTTAAGTCGTTGACTGCCAAAAAACTAGACACAAACAATAGAAAGTCTATTGTTTGCGTGGCGCTCAACGTGAAGGACCGCAGTTAACATAAATTGCAGTTTATTAGTTACATCGTACCTACACTTATTGTTGTACGTGTATATATTTCGTTGTCCTTAAAACTGAAAAATAGATAAGACCGTTAAAATAAGCTTGTTTATCCTTGAGTAGAGTTTATCCCTTACTTGGAAAGTTGCAAACTCTTACGTAAGTTACATACTATACCCAAATTTTGTTTTCGTATAGACCCCAGTTATTATCACAAATTGCAGTTTAATATTTACATCGTACAACTATTGCTGTGAGTGTATATACATTATATGTAACATCTTATGAAATATTTTATATTCATTTAAGAAGACATTAAACACGCACGTTACGCACTGCTTAGCAGCGCTTCGCAATTGAGCTACTTTCGCTGTTGGCCGAATCCTCCTTTTTAGTGTCTTCATTGAAAATTTGGCACTGCTATGCCAGCTATCTCATTAAAATTTTTGTTACAAACTAATAAAATTGTTTTTTAATATCATATTGATGGTCTTTGCAAGACCACCAAGTTAAGTTAGTATTTGCCATCAGGAGTGTGCAAAACAATTGTACTACATTTTACTCATATAATATTTCGACATTCTTTTGAAAACTGTTTACAGCTTCTTCAACAGTACGACAGAGTTGAATTGATGGGTATGTCAATGATTGTTTTTCTTAGAGCACCACTCCTTTAGGCTTATTTATTTATAAATTGGGTCATCTGTAACACTTTTTAGTTTAATTAAATCGACCCATATTTAGCAGTTTCCCCCCATATTTTATTATTATTATTATTATTATTTATTTATCAGGCAGGCAGTTGAGACAACTGGTGGTTGCCTGTATCGTGCTGGTCCCCACTGGTTAATCTTTTTTGCAGTTAGACAGATGTTTGTCGAGTCTATTTTTAAACTGATTTATACTTTTAGCTGAGACTACGTCTTCTGGGAGTTTATTCCACGCTCTGACTACTCGCTTGCTTAGGAAGTGCTTATGTGGATTACTTTTTGAGATGTCAGTATAGGAGAGCTTAAGGTGATGGCCTCTTAGATGGTCCCGTTTCCGTTGAAAAAAGTCGCAGAATTCCGGAAGGTCGTAGTGCTGATTTAAGATCTTATATGTCTCAATTAGGTCTCCACGTTCTCTTCGGTCTTTTAATGTTGTGAGTTTCAACATTTTAAGACGTTCTTTATACGGTCGCCGCTTAAGCATTCGCGGTATTTTAGTAAAGCTGCGCTGTACCTTCTCCAATAAATCGATGTCTTTAACAAAATAAGGACTCCAGACTTGGTAGGCGTACTCTAGAATTGGTCTGATAAAAGTTTTGTATATGCGAAGCATCATCTCAGGTGTTAGGGTACTGAAAGCTTTTCTGACGAGGTAAATCAGGCTTTTGGCTCTTTTAGTGATCATTGTTATATGCTCTTCCCACTTCAGATCTTCCGTAACCTTCACTCCCAGATCCCTCTGCA
The DNA here is from genome assembly GCA_950371115.1 of Anania fuscalis. Classification (NCBI taxonomy): domain Eukaryota; kingdom Metazoa; phylum Arthropoda; class Insecta; order Lepidoptera; family Crambidae; genus Anania; species Anania fuscalis. The sequence continues at coordinate 14,050,287 of OX493344.1, forward strand.
CTCCGACAGCCATCAGTTGAGTATCACCTAGTTTGTAAGTCAGACGAGGGTTGCGTTTGCCTATGTGTAATACTGTACATTTTGAAGAGTTGAGATTTATAAGCCATTCTTTAGACCAACTGGCAATCCTGTCTAGGTCGTTCTGTAGACGGTCATAGTCAAGCAGTGGATTAGCAAACACTTTAGTGTCGTCAGCGAAGATGCTGACCTTACATTGCAAGCGGTTGGGAAGATCAAAAGTGTAAATAATGTACAGTACTGGGCCCAGAACAGAACCTTGGGGCACTCCACTGTGTATCTCTAAGTGATCTGACTTTGCTTCACCCACTCTAACCTGTAATGTCCTTTGCCGTAAGAATGCCTCTATCCAAGTGAGTAATTTTCCACGTATTCCGACAAGTTCTAGTTTCTGTAGGAGTCTTCCCGTTGGGACCTTATCGAAAGCTTTTTCATAGTCTAAGTAAATTACGTCGACAGGTTCTTTTTTATTAAATTGGTTTGTCCATAACGACAGGCATGACAACAGATTTGACACGGTAGAGCGATGTGGACAAAAGCCATGTTGCTGCTGTGGAATAACTTTGTGATTTGTGAAAAAGTTTCTTATGTGTTTCACAATAATTTTTTCCATTGCTTTGCACACTACACTGGTTAGGCTTATCGGTCTGTAGTTTGAAGCTTCCAGTTTACTTCCTTTTTTAAATATGGGTGTCACCACTGCCGTTTTCCATAAGTCTGGCAGGACTCCAGTATCGTAAGATGTCTGCATAATTGTTGCTAGGTGTTCTGTGAGGTCACATTTTTTTAATAACACTACAGGGATGTCGTCTGGTCCTGGCGAGGAATCAGATTTCATTTCCTTTACGACTTGCCGGATTTTTTCTTGGGTGAATCGTATTTCTTCAATGGGCTCCTCAACTCGAAGCAGTGGATCCAAAATAGGCAGCTGGTTTTGCGGTTCTTTTTCAAAAACACTTGCAAACTGGTCAGCGAATTCTTTTGCAACTTCGAAGGGTTCAGTCACTATTTGACCTTGTTTGTTATGCAAGACAGTTGGAATGCTAACCTTTGATGTAATTTGCTGTCTAATGTAGGAGTAAAACTTTTTAGGTCCAGAGTGCAGCAACTCAGTTTCATATGATATACGAGCTGATTTGTTTTGATTTATTAATTGATTGTTTAGCTTTCTGTATTCTGTGTAGTGTTCATCCAGTCCAGTTAGCACATACCTCCTCCATAACGCTTGTTTCTTTTTTATAAGATATAACGTGTCCTTTGTTATCCAGGGTTTATTTGTGGTACGCTGTCCCATTGTCGCCCTAGGTACGTACAAGTTAATAGCTTCTTTAAGCGCGTTTAGAAGGATCTCAAACTGCATTCTAACACATTTTATGCCTCTCATACTTCCAGTTAATGCTGTGTGTAATTTTTCATTTATCTTGTCATAATCAGCTTTATTAAAGTTAGGTCTAGATTTGTTGCCTTTTTTTTGGTTTTGTAGTTGCAGTTGTATTGTTGCCAGCAAACAGGAATGATCGCTTTTACCAATAGGAGCTTGGTGATCAACGTGTGCTATAAGGGATTCATCATTTGTTAAAACTAGGTCCAAGAACGATGGTTGGTTTCCTTGGCGAAATCTAGTGTGTTTGTCGATTATTTGTACAAGATTGCTATTTTTGTACCACTGTATAAAGCTATCTTCTTTCGGTGTAACATATCCGCTGTCCTCTAGTGGCCACTTTACTCCGCGGTAGTTAAAATCACCCATTATAGCCACTGTATTCGTTTCGGAAACATGGTGAAGTTGATCTAGTAAAATAGTGTCATGTTCTAAAGTAGAGTCATGTCCTCTATAAAGCCCACATAACAGGAATGTAGTGTTTCCAATTCTTATATCCAACCACAAGCATTCTGAGGCTTCGTGCTTCTTGTTATAAGTGTTGTTTAGCTTTGCTGTTATGAAATTGGTTTTGTTTGATGCATATATCGCTACTCCACCACTCCGTTTGCCTGTTCTGTCATCTCGGTATACATCATATCCTGGTATTTTTATCATCGAGTCCGGTATGTTTGGCTTTAACCACGTCTCAGTGATTATAATGAAAGTTGGTTTCAAGGAATTCACTCTAGCAATTAATAGATCCAGTTTGGAAGTCGCAGATTGTATATTTGTATAAAGTATTGTAGTTGTTATCAATGTTGTTGAATGAACATTATTTGAGTCGTTTCCGGCTTTATTGGTTGTTTGAATGACAACCAATAAAGACGGGGCTTGTTGTTGTTTTTCGAATTTAGTTTTTTTGATTCTGAGTTTTCACTATTGTTGGGTATCCTCTTATATATTTTATGCTGATGTTTGTTTCCCCCTCACTAATTCGTTTGTTGAGTAGCTCTCTCAAGTGCTTTAAATACTCTTTTTGCATAGGTGTCAAGTCCGATGTGATGTTCGAGGGCTCATTGAGCTTATTCTTATTGCGGAGGATTTCTAGTGCATCACTCTTGCTGTGTAGGATAACCTTTAGTGGACGTGGCCTAGCGTTAGCGTCAGCTTTGGGGGCACCGAGGCGAAACAACTTTATCCCATTGCAATTCACTTTATTACTAATTTTCTTCAGTATAGCCGCACACTCTTTGCTATCATGTTCTTTACGCTGGTCAGCCTCTTTACAAGTTGATTCAGCTACATCATAAATTATGACATTACTAGCTCTGTTGGCCCTTTCTGTTATTTCCTGAATAGCTGATTCTGTTGCAAGCATACTCTGACGCATGCGCAACTGCTGAACTTCCTCGGTGAGATCATTCAACTTTTTCATTATCAGAGGTAATTGGGACATAACACTCCTGCAGTCCCCGCACAGGAAAGTCATGACGCGAACAACAGTTTTCAATTCCAGCACACGCACTTCCGTTGGTGACAATCCATGACAGTCTCCGCATAAAATAACTTTACAGGAGTCACAAGCAACGGAGGCTTTTTTATCCTTTGTTGGCATATTGCATTTGGCACACTTTTCTTGAGTTGAGTTGGAATTGGCGGTTTTTTTGGAACTCATTTCCGGTAGTTAAATTTTTTTGGTAGTTAGTATTTTTCCTTTATCTGGTAACACTAGGTTCTGACAGTTTGACGTGCAATGTCACTGTCAAGCAAATAAAGTTTTTTTTTTTGAGGGTATGTAGAAGAAGTTTAAAATAGCAAATGTCAGTCACGTTTGTTTTTGCAGTATTTTCAGTTCTATTTCTGTGTTAAACACAGAAATAACACTAACACAACACGCACAGGTATTATCCAACACTTTAACAAAGTTTTTATAATGATTTTCTCAATTTTTTACACTAAAACTGATTTAACTCGCGAGCGTAGTTCGTTGCACTTTGAAGAGTTTGACGTAGCAATTTCAATTCATATTTTGTATTTATTTGCACGAAATTGAATAAAATGGTGAAACAAAAATCGCAAACTACTCAGACATTTATCAAAAATTGGCGCGATGACATAAACTTCCACAGATTAGGCAAAGACAAACATCACAATGCTTTCAACATTAACAGTATTATAATACGTCTAAATTTAAAGTTATCATGGATATCACTTGTAAGCTCAAGGAATCGATACTAATTTTATTATGATAGGCTATTTTTATATCTTAATGTGAGAAAACGTACGTTCATAAATCCATACTAAAGTTGCGATTGTATGAAATGTCGACGGCCTGATGGTCCGAAACCTAATACCTACTGAAGTCATGAGTTCGTCTTCTGATAAAACGAATTTGCGAAAACGAAGTGTGTCCACAAGAGTCACGTTATTTTCAGGAAGGATGCTGTCTCTAATTTTTAAGAAGTAATCAGAAAAAAATTGGTTATCTTAATGGCCACCCATTTGTGCACGCATGTTGTTTGTCAAACTTAGCTTTATTTTTTGGGGGCCATAGATAAGAACGCTTTACGAAGCATTGCCCTCAATTGTGACTCCGGCTGTAAAAATCTCCGGGGCGCGAGTCAGTGTTTATAATATCTTTCGTCGGCTTTTCGCTTGCCAATTGTTCCGAGACAGATTTGATTTTCTTTTGGGATGCATTTCAATGGTAAATCACAAAATATAATTTCAATAAAAGTATAATATTTTTCTGATATTTAAACTACCAAACATTTTTTTCTGATCTCGCTAAGTCTCATATCAAATATAACTTATTTAATCTAAAAATTCAATCAACTAACTAAAATGAAGTCTGCTGTTCTGATCCAAGAGGACAGGTTGGTATTCAGCTGGTATTTCAGAAAAACCTCTTTTAATCCTCAAGTACTTTAAATAAAGGAATATTTGAATGTATACAAAAAAAGTAAATAAAAACACAATGAATACTCTTAATATTTATAAAATTTCTTCTCTAAATACAACGTACAACGCGAGGTCCTACAAGGTAGTTACAATGGTATTCTTTTATTTCTTTTTGACCATCAACATTATTGTGTACCACAATATTTACATAGTATTGTCCTCTGGACACATGCTTGGATTTAATTTTACGTTAAATCAGTTTTTCCCCACTGCTTAACTCGGGTATTCGATTGGTATCGATCGATACAAATTTGTATCCTGTATCCGAAAACGTAAGCATTTGTCCGCCATAATTTGACCGTGCTTTAAAGATTTGGTACGTTCCCAAGGCGAATAAAAGTTATGCATTTAATTCTAAATTGCGAAGACTGTACAGAAAAGCCCTGCAATTTTACACTTTGATACTTTTTTTACGTCACTTGAATTGATACATCTTTAACGCGACGTGTACGGATTATTTAGCTTGTGACGAAGAACCCTTACGGCTAGCTCAGGCCCGAGTTCCTCGTCAGCATATGTACTGGCCCCAGCCCGCGGTGCGTGCGGTGAGGGGATGTGTACTTAATTAATAAAGGTTATCCTACCAGGGAATTGACACAGAAACCAACGAGACGTTTTATGATATATATTTCACTGAGATTAACACATGTACATCGAGTTCCTTATGCTAATTCACTCCTAACCCTTAACCTAGGCCTAATCTGTGACTGCTTTCTTACTGTTCACACACTTATACGGACGAGGCAGAGCGACGGGGATCGGCGCGGTTCCCACGGGACGGTATCGCGAGTCACGGACGGCGGCGTGGAACGTGGCGGGTGGTTTGTTAGTATCTAATGTAGCTGGGAGATGAAGGCTGGCATGCGGAGTCGTCAGCGACACAAGGCCGCGAGAGCGTCCGGGCCGGGAATGGGCTCACCGCAGGACCGCTGTCAAGGTACGGGAGTGAAGGCTCGGTTCCTACGACCGAAGTCGTTGTCGCCGATAAACCTTCGGATCAGTGAACGGGTAGGGTGTCTTAACTAGTGTTAGTCGGGAAGACGGGGCAGCGAATCGTCAGAGTTCCGATGTTCCGAGACATTAGGAGCGGGTGACGTGCGCGCGCGCGGAGACGTCTTGTCACAGCTACAGAATTTGGACGACTGCTGCTGTGCTGAGCTCCCTCCCACCGCGCTTTATATATCGTCGCGCGGAACGTGTGGTGTGGGCGCGGTGCGGGCACATGAGTAAAGAAACGGAACAGAGACAAAGCTACATACGAAGGCGCTGTGATAGGTACACCACTACAAGTGCAACGCGTGTGTGTGCGTGTCCACTGGCCGCTTGTCACGTATGAGCCGAAACCGCTTTAAACTAGATCAGCCAGTGGTCAATCTCAGGGCTTGCAGGCGTGACACGACGCTCATATGTCGTGCGTGTTTTGTTATTGTTATCGAGTTTCTCACATAATACGTAGTAATATTTTTGTTTTAGTATTTGTAAATATGGTTGTACATTGTACTGTGTGTGATAATACCTTCTGACAATTTTATTGCATTTGTTGAATTGCTTGAGCAAAAATTTCGCGAACATTTTGATCTTCATGTACAAATTGTTAATATTGTTAATGACATATTAGCACGTTTGCAAGATTGTACATTTCATATGCCATGTGATTATTTCCCATTGGATTATTTGAAAAAACTTTATATTAGATTAAGAATTTATCATTCGATTAAAAGACACAACAAAATATTAAAAACTAAAAGTAATAAAAAATAATATTTAGAGTATGTAATTTGTAAAAAGATAACCTATTTTAATAAAAAATGTGAAAAAAAAGAACATTCATATTTTAAATTTATTCAATTGTGCCAACCCTACCAAAATAGGTATAAATTTTGCTAGCTCTTTAGAAGCTTTGTCTCTGTTCCGTTTCTTTACTCATGTGGTGCGGGCGCGTAGGATTGTCAATTTGCCAGTTCGTGTTTAGGGATGTCGCACCGCCGGATCCTCGTCACATCTCCTCCCCGCTTGCGGAGATTTTTACCTGTAAAAATCACAAGGTCCGTTATACAATCTACAAGAAACAAAATGAAAAAAAAAAACTCGTGCTTGATTTAACATCTGGTATATTTATTTACTATACAAAGTTAGCTAAGACAATATCTATGTTTAAATAATTTACTGTATTTCCTGAACAATGTTATAATTTATTAAATTTACGGGGGCCAAATATTACTAACAAATGTTTTGTTCTAATCTGATTGATTTAATTGCGGTGGTTAGAACAATGCTTGTACTTAAGTTAATGCTACGGGGATTAATTACAAAGTTTTACATTTATATTTTATTTCTTGGTACGGTTAATTACTGACTTATTTATATTGGGTACAATTTACAATACACTTCATACTAGGAGACGGTTAAACATAATTATTTCATTAGTTAAGTAATTCATCTAATTACTAATTTTTACAATGTGTACTTATTTGCGTACTTTTGTAATACACTTCCTTTTAGAAGTCGGTTTAACATCTTTGTTTATCGGTTTAACAATTTAATCAGTTGCTAATATTATAATTACAATGTGTGCTATAATAATTATAATTGCAATATTTTTTATTAGTAAAGTAATTATATCTATCTAATTATATACATAATAATACGAATATGCTCCTTTATGGAAGTTTTTAATCATATGTTTAAAGATAGTTGTAAATGCGATCGCGGACGGTTAGAACATAGATGGTCACTACATTTTATGTTTAATGTACTATTCGTAATACTCCTCGTATTTGAGGTCGGTTAAATTTATTTATTTAACCTGTTAAACAATTGAATTAATTGCTTAATGTTTGATGATCAAACGAACTTTTAAGTGAAGTTCGATCATTATATTGTTTTAAACTTTCATGGTCACTAACATTAGAATAGTTTGTTACGGGATTGCTACCATGTACCTTATTTTTGAGTTCCCGATATTTCGGCACTGTTGCAAGCGCCATGATCACGGAGTAACTCCGTGATCATGGCGCTTGCAACAGCCGAAATATCGGCAAATGTATTAGTACAGTAAATGTATATTGTAGCAATCCCGTAACAAACTATTCTAAAGTTCGATCATTATTTAATTTTTGTAGTATAAATTTATCTTGATAGCTTTTATTCTTATAATTTTATCCTTGATTATTTTGACATAGTGCTTACTGCCAAAGCACGAAAAAAGGAATGTATGGTGGCGCTAGTGAGGGAGGATACCATTATGAAGACAAAAGTATACCTGTTCAAAAAATCAAAATACTTTTTCTCTCTAAATACGTGCGATTCAGCCTAGCAAGTTAAGGAAACTACCTGGTTATATGAATATCTTCGAATGAAGCGACGAAATATAATTACAATGTTAGTGAAATGAGTTTAATTTGTATGCTTTATTATAACGGAATATATACTTTTCTATTTTAGCCCAATATGTTACGTTTTACGGTAAAAACTATTTAAATTATGTTTTACGGTAAAGACTATATAAATTTAAGTTACGGAGACGAAATAATTAGGATGGAGAAAAACGACCTCTACGGTCCCGATGTGTTCGCCCTGTCTGTTTTTCGGGATTCATTTTCGGGGTTTTCCGGTTCGCCTTTTACTCCTCTTCCCTCGTTGATGTTTCTTTTTGTTCGGTCGCTCCATTTCCTGATCGATGATGTTGAGAAGGTTGACTTGGTTGATTGACTTATCTATTTCGCTTTCGCTCATATAGTCAACGCCCAACAACTCCGACCAGCCCTCTGGCTCCAGATCCTCCTCCTCGTAGTTTGGCTCTCTCGTTGACGGTCCCGGTATTGGTTCTTGGGGTCTCGTGTCGGTCTTGTTTGTTTGCCTGGTGGCCGGATTTGGGGCTGTGATGATTCGCACCCAGTCCTGCCTTCTTATTTCGATTTCATACTAGGCACTACTTTTAGGCACGGAACCCTAAAAAACCAGATTAAGTATCCTCAGCCACTGAAAATGTTGTGATGTAAAAGTATTATTACGTTTTAAAAACTGCAGCAATATTTTTAGTAGCTGAGAATATTTTGTGGTAGTGATTGTTGATTAATACTGGTTGTTAAAAAAAGTGCGAGTAGGCATAATATTTTAGGCATGCATGACTTTACTCGACTCTGAAAAACACATGTGTTTTTCAGAGTCGAGTAAAGTCTAGATTGTAAGGAAGTTAGGTTTCTTTGATTCTTTAAAAATATAAATGTCATGATACCTTCTATCAAATAATTACAATAATAGAATGAAAAATAATACACAATGGATTTTAAAAATGTGAAGTAAATAATTTTATTAAAGTAGGAGACATAAAAAACCTTACATATTTTTTGGTTTGTACTTTTTTTAACACCTCTCAGCTTAACCAGTCTCATCAACAATGAGAATTTATGCGGGAAATGATAAAATAAAAACAAAAAGTTTTAAAGAAATACATATTTTTTAATATTCTTAGTTTAGAATGCATTTTGTTTTCTAATACATTTTTTTTATGCATTTTACAGTAATCAAAAATTTTAATTAGTAGAAGATGATTAATTATGTAATCTTAATGTGCTTCACAAATAGAAATAATACAGATATTTTAAAACAGCTTAATGCATTCGTACATTTTTGGTTTTAATTTTTGCGAGTGTTTCAAACTTTCTAAATATTCTTTAAAGATGTTGAGTGAAAATTCAACAAATTTAAATAATTCTTCCGATGATGCAAGTAGTTTATTACAGTACTGGCCTATGTTGTTGTATGTTTTATTGACAATTAACAATTGATTTTGGCCTGTTAATTCTTTGTTATTATTTATTAGGGATTTTCTACAATTTTCACACTGATTTGTCTCAATAAATTTTTTGGCAAGGTTCCCAGCGAAATACACAATGGAACATTCCTCCAAACTCACCTTTTTAGAAGGAATTTCCACTTAAACAGTTTTTTTTTATGATAGTGCTTGGTCCTTCTATAATAACGGATGAAACTGATTTGTTATCCTCGTTTTCATGCTCTGTTTGTGGTTCAAATGCCGTTTCCTCTATAAAAACATCATCATCTTCCAAAAAAAATTTTTGATTCTGATGTTTTAATTAGCGAGTTAACTAAGTTGCTTTTAAAAATTGTGCTAATTAAACGTGCGCTGGGACGTCTGAACGCTGTCTGACTAATTAATTCTCCTGTACCTACAACGGTTCTAATTGCTACTGCTACCGAACGACTAAATCTGAGCGGCCAGACTAACCTTCATTTTTTGGAAATTATTTGGGTTTAAGTGTACTGGTGTTAATTTATGAAGGTATTTGCTTTTATTATTTTTATCTATTTCGTACGTTTTTTGAATATCAATAAAAGAAAAAATATTGTCACCATCTGTTAAATCATTACTAAGAATATTGTTTCTAATTTTTTTAAAGCGTTTTTTGATGTACCAAAAAATGAAAATATTTTTCTCCCATTACTAAAGAAAAATGGCGAATCAGGTGTCACTCCTAAGCCCTTAACTGTTTTTTGATTCGTCGAAATTTAGTCTGAAACTATAGCCTTTGGCAGAAGGCCAATGTCAAATAATTTAGTAATCTAACTTTGATACAAAACATCAATTTGTTAGCTGTGACATTTCCAGTAGATAAAAAATATGCCACAGGAAGTTTGCATCCGCTATAGAGGCCCCTTATTAAAAACATCAAGACATACTTTGCTACTAGGGGTGTTCTATAGTTTGTACCTTTTCCGTAATCTTGAAACCCTTTAATTTGATTATATTTTTTGGAATGTTCCAAACACGACAATATATCCATCTTATCAAACACTAATACACAAGCTTTTTCTTCTATTGTAGCATTACTAAAACGTTTTACTATATTTTGAAAGACTTTTTTTTGTAGCCCAGGCAAACAATTCGTTTGTCCTAGCCACATTCTAATTGTTGACGGTGCAGCCATAACAATTCCTTGTTTCGTCATATGAATATAGGTTGAAGGAGACTTATAATAAATGGAGAGACAAAGTTCTTTCTCTGCTTTATTCCATTTCTTCTTCGATAAAGGGTTTCGTAATTGCATGGTAGCCTCGCTAGAAAAATTTAATTGATTCCAAAAAAATCATTTTCTACTTACTTTTTTTTATTGATAGTTGCCGGATTTCATCTCGTTGTTCCTGATTTTTCTTCTTCAAAATTTCTACTTATTTTTTTAATCGTGTAACATCAGGCTCATCTTCGTGCTCTTCAAAAAGTCTGCGACGTTTAAGGACAGGCTTAGGGTATAGAGGCGTATCATCTAACATAGATGTGGATGGAGAAGGGTCTTCCTCCATGGGCGGCAGGTCACGCATTCAATTCCAGAAGGTTAAATGTTGAGCTCTTTCCGTTTCGTTCCATAATCCTGCAGCTCTTTCATTACCGCATGCCCCAGTCAGTCAGTGAAGAGTCTGAAAATATTTCAACAGCATAATTTCCACATTTTATACGATTAACTGATTCATTAATATGTGACAACCACCACTGAAAATCAGGTTTGAATTTTTCAGAGACAGGGATAGTTTTTTCATAATTGAAGGGGTAAGTGGACAAAGGTGTTATCTGACAAAACTTAAGAATCGACTTTTTTGCATGAACATAGGTTTTATGTGATGATAAATCGACTGATGAGCTCAAAACACGCAAATTTTGTTACGTGTCAAAAATACAACCTTAACAAAGGTGTTATCTGACAAGCATTCATACATTTCAGGATTCAAATGTGGTATGAGCAGATACATTTTTGAAAAATCGTTTACATTACTACGTTTGGGATAATAAAAGGTAATATCAAACAATATGTCTTTTGAATCTTCAAAGAATTACATGATTTTATGAAAAAATAAATAAACAAAGGTGTTATAAGCTGTGTAATACATTTGCTGGTATAAAATTGATTTTTATTTTTGCAAAACCTTAAACACAAAGGTGGTAACGTCTTTTAACTCCATTGTTGGAATTTATTTAATTCAAAATATTAGTTAAATTGTTTTAAGTTATAGCGTTTTACAACCTTTATCACGTTTCCGAACGCACTTTTTTGACAATGACATTTCGTTTGTCTTTTCCCGCGTAACTGAATGACGTCTGTCAAAAGTTTTCTTGTCTTCTTGAATTTCTTTCTTGACGAGCGAAGTAAACTTTGTTTCAAAGAAAATTTAAGTTCGAGAGTGTTATTGATTGATTGTGCAGTTATGGCATCAAGCTCACGTGCACGGCAAATGTTGAGTTTAGTCATGAGTAAGGAGAATAACAATAACATAGAAAATGATGACTGTGAGACAGGTTCGTACGTGCTGCAAAATTAGTTCGAGAAATATGTGAAGGTGTTAATGTAGTGAATATCTTATCTTATAGCTTGTTTTATTATTGCTTTCAGCTTCCGATGTTCATAAAATTACTGATGTTCGTCCAGGATTAAGTGATTTACCAAGTACGTTCTCATCCGGTATTAACGCCGCCATTGTATATTAAATACGTATTATTTCACTATCTCTGCAATTTATTTTTAGGTTCTGATGATACACAAAGTACAGCTCCAGCTTTTAAATGTAATTCCAATAGTCCAAAGAGGTGCGATTCGCCATCAATTTTAAATTTTGATCATTGTGAACAGGGTCAGTATACTAACTAATTAATAATACTAATTACTATTAACCTTAATTAAAAATAACACATTACTATCGAATTCTACTAATACAGTGTTTAAAGGCATTACTAAATTATAAATATGAAACATTTAGTTAAGATGCTTTTGTTTTTTCATAAGAAACTATTTATATTAATTCCAGCCGATGAAGATACAGAGAACAACCACGATACACCAAAACAGTGTGATTCCAAAATAATTTTGGATAATGATTCACCACATTGTAAGTATCTCTTATTTATTATCTATCATGATAAGTATATTATTCTGTAATTGAACTTAGTATAATTTGTTGATAATTTATACATAAATTTCATTTTAGCACCAGAAGAACCCTACAGTCCAGCTACTACTGATAATGAATACATACCTTCATCCTCATCAAGTCATACTTCTGAAAATGAAATTCATGAAAACAGTATTTTGCAACCAAAGAAAAGGAAAATTTTTTTAATTAAAAGAAAAAGTATCTAAGAAGAGAACAAGAAATGAAGCTGAGTGGAAACAAAATAGGAATAGTATTTTAAGGCAAGAAGGTAAAGAATATGTTACAAGGAAGGGTATAAATATAGAAAATAAAAATCCAAGGACAGGAATATTATGCAAATCAACATGCAAATATAAGTGCTATGAAAAATTTTGTGATATTGATTGTGCATCTCTCTTTTCTCAATACTATAGTTTGAAAAATAATACTGAAAAAAATATGTATCTTTCAAAATTTATTACAGCAGAAAATGTCAAAAGAGCATTAACAAATCCAAAAAGAAAGAGATGCACAACTTATACCTATGTTCTACCTAAAGAAGGTACCAATATAAAAGTTTGTAAGAGTGTATTTTCTAATATGTTTCAAATTGGCTATTGAAAATTGGCAGTCATTCAATCAAAAATAAAATTAAATGATGTAGCTGCACTCAGAGATCAAAGGGGAAAAACTCACTCTTACAAGCACAGGCTAGATGTTGATGTAGAAAATTACATATGCAATCATATTAGAAGTTTTCCATCAGAAAGTTCTCATTATTCTCGAACTCAAAATATCCACAAACAGTATTTAAATCCATTACTTTCAATTAAAGTTATGTATTCAATGTATATAAAAAAATGTGAGGATGAAAATAAACCTACCAAATATAACATAAAGGAATGTACTTATAGAAAACTATTCAATACGAAATTCAACCTATCTTTTAAACAGCCTAGAACTGATGTTTGTTGCAAATGTGACTCAAATACACACACTGAAGAGCATCTTGATAACTATAAAAGAGCATTTGAGTTACAAAAACAGGAAAGGGAGATGTGTATGAATGGACAACAAAATAAGACATATATTAGTTTTGACATGCAGCAGACACAGCCTCTACCTAAAATTCCCGTATCAAAGGCTTTTTATTTGAGGCAAATTTGGTTTTACAATGAAGGTATTCACATCATTGATAATAATGGACATAGGTCCTATTTCTGCACTTGGACTGAAGACTGTGGTGGAAAGGGCAGCATAGAAGTTCTCAGTTCACTCTTTTACTGTTTAAATAATTTAGCTAATTTGGAAAGTTCTCAAAACTTGTTACTGTGGTCAGATTCTTGCAGTGGGCAAAATAAAAATCAATTTTTAATTGTTTTGTATCAGTACATGATTGCACGTAAATTGTTTGCATCCATTGAACACAAATTTCCAGAGGTGGGTCATACTTTTCTTGATTGTGACAGAGATTTTGGCCGAATAGAAAAACTTTTAAGAAAGCATGAGAAAATATTTACTCCTAATCAGTACAGAAACATAATAACAAAAGCATCTAAAAATAATTCAATAGTAGAAGATATGAATCATCATTTTTATGATTTCATCAAATTAAAAGATGAATTGGGAATAGTAATACCCAATTTAAATACATTAAAACAAAAAATTAACTTTAAAGTTAATGTGAAATGGATCCGCATTGAAGATTATGGTAGATATTTTTATAAGACCACCTATGACCCCAACACACCATTTCTAGAAGTCTCTCTTGTAAAGAAACCAAATATAATCCCAGAAGTTTCCATAACTTGTAACATTAATCAAAAGGGTAAAATATCGAAAGAAAAAATTACAGATATAAAAACTCAACTAGAGTTCATAGATAAAGAGTCTCAATGGTATTATTTTAACATTTTAAACAATTTTTAATATAATGTAGTCCTGCCTACTTACCTTCTGTCATGTTTGTTTATTGAAATAAAGCTATTTTGTATAAATAATGCTTATTCTTTTATTTCTCACATAAGACCTTTTTGAGTTAATATTATCTAAATTTAATTTATCTATATAAATAAAAATGAATTGCTGTTCGTTAGTCTCGCTAAAACTCGAGAACGGCTGAACGGATCTACCTTATCTTGGTATTGAAATGTTTGTGGAGGTCTAGGGAAGGTTTAAAAGGCGAAAATAATCAGAATAATTGCCGGGAAAACCGTCAAAACAGCCCTTTTCTATATTCGTAATTTATTACCGCTGCATAAAGTTTAAATTCACGTTTAATCTTATTAAATAGTTGATTGTCAAATCTAATGTCAAATATTATACAGTGAAACTTGGTTAAGTGGGACCTGGATAAGTGAGAAACCTCCATAACTGGAACTCATGCTGAGGTCCCAACACTTTGGCACTGAATTACCTCTGTTAGTGGGACGAGGTAAACCTCTATATCTGGGATTTGTTCTTTCGATTTATCATCATAGTTACCTCTATAACTGAGACAGCGAGTAAATTTTATATGCATAAACCTCTGTAACTGAGATAACATTGTTTGTTTACTCATTCTTATTCTACCTACAAATTCCACACGTAATTCCAAGTACGTAAGTACAAATTTTGCACAGTTATTTTGAAATGTCATCAATTGGTGACCAAAGCATATTTGATAAAATTTATAATATCGAAAAACATCTGATGGCTGATACTTCCAAACGACAAACTAAAATGACAGATTTTTACAATTGATACATTCTGTTTCCATATTCGTACATATTACGTGAAAAACGTGCTTGAATATTTTTGTTGATTACATTTGTATGATTACCTTTAAGCACATACTATATTTTTTTTATTAAAACTCAGTTACATACATAACACGTTATTTTATTTAATGATCGCACCTGTATAACTGAAATAACCTATATTCTCACCTCTATTAATGGAACCCTCTGTAAATGAGACAGAATTTTTTTATACCTGTATATCTGAGACACTGTGTAAGTGGAATACCTCTATAAGTGAAACGACATTGCAGGTCCCTTGATGTCTCACTTAACCAGGTTTCACTGTAATTGCGTTCAGAAATTCAACGGTTATCATTAATCTGACAGATTAAATTAACAACTGAAGTTAGCTTAAATTAAGTTTGTCGAAGCCGACAAAATAATCTGACAGAATTATACGTCGCGTGTTCGCGCGTCGGAAAACCATCTTATTTGTTTATTTACGCACCACAAAACAAGAAAAATAAATAATAGTTTAAAAAATGAAAATACACGCTGTGAAAACTAAGTGAGCTAAAAAATCTTCTATATAGATAAAAATGAATTCCTATGAATGCACGGAATTGCATACAATTTATCTATTACACATTATGTTTTTGAAAAAAGATGTATAGCTTGGCCAGGCAACGAACGCAGTAGCAATTATATATAAGTTTCTCTGTGGTAGCAAAGCTGGCCAGAGATAAAACTTGATTTGTCATTCTATCACCTTTATAGTTACTGTTATTAGGTCACGAAAACATTATTATCTGGTACTGTTTACAATGCCGAGGAGAAAACGACCTAACATAGGTCGCCGAAGTCAATCAAATGTGCGACGAGCTACCTCACGCGCTAACCGCACTGATGACCAGCGCGAGACTGATAATAATAACAGTCGTACTGGTATGGCAGATTTGCGTTCTAGAGTGAATTACAATGAAGCGGATAGGCAAAGAATGGAACGAGTTCGGGCACATCGATCACAACAGCAGCGAGCACGAGAAAATGAAATTGATCGATTCCGCAGACGCAATGCTCCTGTGAACCTTGAAAGAGCAGCATTCTCCTACGATCCGGAAATAGATTATAGTATCGACAAATCTGTAACAATTGGGGAAATGTCAATCATTTGTCAACATTGTAAAGCTTTAAAATACAGCGGTGAATCTGCAGGATTATGTTGTGCTGGTGGTAAAATAAAATTACCACAATTGGTCCCACCATCTGATCTATTACACTCATTAGTTTTTGGGAAGGAAAATGAATCGAAACACTTCTTGGATAACATCCAAAAATACAACAACTGCTTTCAAATGACGTCGTTTGGCGCAACGCATATTGTACAAAACAGTTTCATGCCGACTTTCAAGGTAGTATACCATAATTGTTTTTAATAAAATTCTAATTTGTATTTGTACCACAAATAATTTAACAAGATCATAAACAATTGCAGATACAAGGACAAATTCATCACCAACGACTGCAAACGTTTCTTTATGAGAACAATGATTTAGTGAAACTGTTCAAAGTGGCACTGGATCGGATGCCATCAGACAGCCATAATATTGTAATAAGAGCCGACAAAACACCTGCTGGTGAGCATGCGAGGAGGTTTAATTCACCAACAATAGATGAAGTGGCTATGGTTGTTGTTGGAGAAAATTTGCAATCAAGAGATATTGTCCTTCATCGTCGGAACAATGAATTGAACCGTGTGTCCGAAACGCATAGAGCTTATGATGCTTTGCAATACCCATTAATATTCTGGCAGGGAGAAGATGGATATCATTTTAATATCAAAATGATTAATCCAACTACAGGTAATTAGATTAAACTTCTTAATAGTATAGAGAAATAGAATAATATTTTTGAAATTCAATATATCTATGTCATTGTTTATCATTTCTGATTCCAGGTGCTGAAACGAACAAAAAAGTCAGTGCTATGAATTTTTATTCATACAGACTCATGATTCATGAAGGTGAAGTAAATCACATTTTGATGTGTCGACGGCTTTTTCATCAGTTTGCAGTTGACATGTATGTCAAAATTGAGACTGAACGATTGACGTACATCCGCCTAAACCAACAGCAGCTTCGATCTGAAGAGTACATTAATCTACGTGATGCTATTAATGCTGATGGCAATGCAAACAATGTGGGAAAAATGACAATTCTGCCGGCCACTTATATTGGAAGCCCGCGACACATGCACGAGTACGCGCAAGATGCGATGTCGTATGTTAGAAAATATGGCCGCCCAGACCTATTCATTACTTTCACCTGCAACCCACAATGGATAGAAATTAAGAAAGAATTGCTATTCGGCCAAACACCACTTGATAGGCATGACATCACTGCCAGAGTTTTTAAGCAAAAATTAAAATCTTTAATGAATTTCATTATAAAGCATCGTGTGTATGGCCAAGTACGTTGTTGGATGTACTCTGTTGAGTGGCAAAAGCGTGGTCTGCCACATGCGCACATATTAGTCTGGTTAGTTGACAAAATAAGGCCAGAAGAAATTGATTCCATCATTTCAGCCGAGATTCCCGATGAAACAGTTGACCCGAAATTGCATGCTGTGGTAACGAAACATATGATACCTTGCGGAGTTCTCAACAACAACTCACCCTGTATGGTCGACGGCAAGTGTTCCAAGCGATACCCGAGAGACCTGATTGCTGAAACCATCACGGAAAGTGACGGTTACCCATTATATCGTCGGCGATCAGTTGCGGACGGTGGGCGATCTGTAGTTGTGAAGATAAAACGACAAGATTTTCATGTAGACAATCGTTGGATTGTCCCGTACTCGCCAATATTGTCCAAAACTTTTGAAGCTCACATCAATGTCGAATTTTGTAACTCTGTCAAGTCGATAAAGTACATATGTAAATATGTCAATAAAGGTAGCGATATGGCCATCTTCGCTGTAACAGATAAAAATGACGAAGTGTCTCAGTACCAGATGGGTCGCTATGTAAGCAGCAACGAAGCTATTTGGCGCATATTTTCATTTGCGATTCACGAAAGACACCCTACAGTAGTCCATTTGGCAGTTCATCTAGAAAATGGACAACGAGTGTATTTCAATCCAGAGAACGCTGTGGATAGAGCGGCACGTCCACCTTCGACCACATTAACAAGTTTCTTCTCAATTTGTCAAACTGATGATTTCGCTCGCACTTTGCTGTATGCTGATATGCCACGTTATTACACATGGAACGCATCATCAAAGTCATTTCAGCGTCGTAAACAAGGAACACCACTTGAAGGACATCCAAATGTTTTTGCCACAGATGCTATAGGCCGTATATATACAGTACATCCAAATAACGATGAATGTTATTATCTTAGATTGTTATTGGTACATGTTCGTGGTCCGACATCATTTCAACAATTGAGAACAGTTGATGGACATCGGTGTGCAACTTACCGTGAGGCGTGTCAACTATTGCAGTTGCTCGAGGACGATTCGCATTGGGATAATACGCTCAAGGATTCCATCATATCTTCATCGCCGCATCAAATTCGTACATTGTTTGCAATTATAATATCAACATGTTTCCCCTCGAATCCGGAAGATTTGTGGATGAAATATAGGGATGACATGTCTGAAGATGTGTTGCATCGTGTGCGTTGTCAAACTTTGGATCCTACACTACAAATTACTGCAGAAATTTATAACGAGACATTGATCGTGATAGAAGATATGTGTTTATTGATGGCAAATAAAGTATTGTCGTGTTTGGGCCTGACAGCACCCAATCGTTCTATGCAAGATGCATTTAACCATGAGCTTCGAAGAGAAAAACAATACGATACTGAAGCATTGACCGAAACAGTTCGCACAACTGTTCCACAATTGAATGAACAACAAAGGATTGCGTACGATAGTTTGATTCAAGCTGTGAATAGTGGATCTGGAGGGATTTACTTTCTTGATGCTCCCGGGGGTACTGGAAAAACGTTCCTAATTTCATTGCTATTGGCAAAGATCCGATCGCAAAATGAGGTAGCCCTAGCGTTGGCTTCATCTGGAATAGCTGCAACTTTGTTAGAAGGCGGACGAACTGCACATTCGGCCTTGAAATTACCTCTAAACATGCAAATCAACGAAACACCGGTTTGCAACATCGCCAAAAATAGCGCTATGGCGAAGATTCTCCAGATATGTAAATTGATAATTTGGGACGAATGCACAATGGCTCACAAGAGGTCGCTGGAGGCACTGGATAGGACGTTAAAAGATTTACGTGACAACCAAAACATTTTTGGTGGAGCCATGATTCTGTTGTCAGGTGACTTTCGTCAGACTCTTCCAGTTATTCCTCGATCAACTGTTGCTGACGAACTAAACGCATGCCTAAAATTATCTAATTTGTGGCGGCACGTAAAGAGACTCCAATTAACAACTAACATGCGAGTGTTTTTGCAACAAGATCAAACTGCGATTGTGTTTTCGAAGCAGTTGCTAGATATTGGAAATGGTAAGG
Organism: Anania fuscalis; assembly: GCA_950371115.1. NCBI lineage: Eukaryota > Metazoa > Arthropoda > Insecta > Lepidoptera > Crambidae > Anania > Anania fuscalis. The sequence goes on from OX493344.1 coordinate 14,069,812, forward strand.
TCGCAGTTGACACATCGAGCGGATTAATAACATTTCCCACAGATTTCTGTCACTTCACAGACTCGAAAGAGGAGCTTATTCAGCGTGTTTTTCCGGACATAAAACAACAATATAATGACCATAATTGGCTGAGTGAACGAGCAATATTGGCGGCAAAAAACAAAGATGTCGATGACCTCAATGTGACCATTCAGAATTTCCTTCTAGGAGAGTTGATTACTTATAAATCAGTTGACACAGCTACAAACCAGGATGACGCAGTCAACTATCCCACAGAATTTTTAAATTCATTGGAATTGCCTGGACTACCACCACATAATTTGCAATTAAAAGTAGGATCAGTTGTCATCATGCTGCGTAACATAAATCAACCTCGACTTTGCAATGGAACGAGATTGGCTGTGAAGAAGCTAATGAGTAACGTCATCGAAGCCACGATCATCAAGGGAAAATATAAAGGAGAGGATGTCTTGATCCCGCGTATACCGATGATTCCAACGGATTTGCCATTCGATTTTAAGCGTTTACAATTTCCCGTGCGTCTGGCTTTTGCTATGACCATCAATAAATCGCAAGGCCAGTCATTGCAAGTTTGCGGAATCAACTTGGAGTTTCCCTGTTTCGCGCATGGACAATTATACGTTGCGTGTTCGCGCGTCGGAAAACAATCATCATTATATATTTACGCACCGCAAAAAAAGACAAGAAATATAGTTTATCAGAAAGCTTTAAATTAATGAACTGTATATCCAGCTACTATGTACAGCAATGGACATCTTTTGCCCGATATGATGATGATGATAACTTCTCTTCACAATCATTTACTACAATTTCCGCGATTGACACTTGAATCGGCAACATAATCAATTACTGGAACAGCAAAGGCGAACCCGGCCCGCTGATAATGTCTTCACTTGGCTCGCCAGGATTTAACGGAGTAGCGAGAGGCCTCGGTGACTCGGACAAGTCTGGTTGAACCACAATATTGCCGATGTTGTGTTGCTGGCTTTCTTCTATCTCCTCCATATCCTTAAGGTCTTCGGCAGTTAAATTAAGTTCAGAAAATATTATGTTCTCAGATGATGATGACATTGTTGAGTTACTGAAGTTCGGTTTTGAAAGCAGTTGTTGTTTGACTCGCTTTTTCTGTTCCTTAGCCCTATTTAGTCTTATTATTCGGCTCAAATTGTGACCGCACTTGACGCAAAACTTGAAAGTATCAGCGGTTATAGTGAAGCATTCGTCGCATCTTAACAATTGTTGTCTGCAACTAGGACAGGTATTACTGTTGTTCTGCCGTTCACGTACGTACGTGATTTACCCACTTTTTCCGCACACTATGGGGCCGATACTTAGACTATCTGAGTACCTAGAATGATAGGTTTTATGCACACGTTTTAAGTGACGTTTCAATACATTTTCGCCCTATGCTAGGTGCTCTGATAATGCCTTTATAAGGCTCTGAAATACATATGGTTATACAACGTTCACCGGGTCATCTAGTTAAATATAATAAAAATACTTTTTTCATAGATATTATCTATAAAGTAATAAAATTTTCAAAAGTGTAACGGTTCGTTACACTATCCTAAGATTAACTTAATAAATACTCAAAGATAAACTTAATAACTAAACGTAACTAGTACAATTTCAATGAAAATAAAAAAAAAGTCTTAATAACTAACTACTATTATAATCTAATAAAAAAATAATTAATATCTTAAGTCCTACATAATAACAAAATGATTTTTTACAATCAAATAAAAAAAAACTATAGGCAAACCCGGGCGCAACTGTATGTTAATAAATATCCGTGCGTAGTGCCTACGAGCTACAAGGAACGATATATGGAAACAGGTTTGGCCGATGCGCGGCAACGAGCAATCCGCGAACATCGCTTTGAGAATTGTCTTCAACAGTCCGAGCCACACTAACTAATGGCAAGGACGTACTGCTTACATCAAAAAAATACTTGATCGAAACTACCAGAGTGTGATATTGAATTTGACTATTTTATTAAAATCAGTGTTGTTTACCCCGATATCGGGTGAGTGTTGCAATCTATTCATAATGCCTAGATTTAGTGCTTAGCTTAGTACTTAGTAGTAGATGCCTACATAGGTAAAAAGTTGATATTGCCTGCATGAGTAGTACGCGCAGTAATATTTATTCATCTTTCACTGTATTTACGCAATGTAGAATAAGATCCTTGCAAGAATAAATATTGTATCCATCCACGCACGCAAAATGTCGTGCGTACATGACCTTGCACGACCTTCGATGGTCATTTATTTTATTGTAATAAAATTTATCTTTAGCCTTTTAATTGTAATTAATCACTATCACTATACTTAGTTTTTGTGGCTATTAAGCTATTTATTTTTCTTTGAAAACGCGTAGGTAAAATTGTCACCTTAGAAAATAGTAACTTAGATAATTAATTATTATAGTTGGCTGCTTAGATGTATCTTCATTGTGATTCTGTATGACTGCCACATCATTAATTACTATTTCTTGCATCAATCACTCCATCTGATCCGCTTTTCACCGCTTCCGGCCTGATGTCGCAGTCATACATACGAAATCAGACTTTGCTAAAAGTTTCCGATTTCCGGGATTCCAGGGTCCTTGTTCCGGCTGAAAAATCTACCTGCACGGTCTTCCCCGTACACTACCTACGTGTCTGTTAGCACGCCCGCCGCCACCTACTCACCGGTCTACGCTTCTCCGGAACCGGAAGTGCAAGGACAGTGGTTTTTGTTCCTTATGAGACTGGTATCTGTTCGGTTGCAATTATGAACCTACCACTACCCTGAAGTTTTGGAAATATACCTTGTTAATGTTACTTTAAAATATCTCTTTATTTCCACTTTTTACCTATTCATGTTACCTAACCTGACCTAAAAGGGGAAAAACGGTACATTGGCGCCTAGCAATGGGTATAATTGCAACCAAAACGTTACCAGTTTTTTTTGGGCATTAAATGGTTTTTCTTGGTGTCGGCTAGCTAAACCCTAGTTTTAAGGCTGATTTTGCTAACTTTTTTATCCGTGTGTGGTATTAAAAATTTGTTACTGCTGTTGTATCTGACTTATTTAAATCTGTTTTTTTTCTTTTTCGACTGTATAGTTAAGTGTAAGTGTATTACTACCACACATTGATTCCGCTTCTATGATCATTGTTGTAATTTAGTTTTTTATACCTTGTAACACACACCCGATACAAAATGTCATACCCAATTAAATTTTTGTCACTACAAAAGACGGAACTTGAATATGAGGTAGAACTGCGCGGCGGTTCTGGCGATTCTGTATTAGAACTGCGTAAACAAATCACTAAATTAGGTCACATTGAGTCCGAGGACATATTAGAATCACATTTAGAACCTAGTGACGATCTCAAATGCGTCAAAGAGTCTCTTCTTAAGGCTCAAAACAATATAATTATTCTTAAAACTAAATTTGATAAAAATCTTTTCTTGAGAACAGAAACACTACTTAACCACCTTTATCACCGCATAAATAGGATCAACAATGTACCTGAAGTTGCCGACGTGTATAAAGTGTGTATTTCAAACTTTAACTCGCAACACAAAGATCTTACTGCTCTAAAAAGTCAGTTCGCGATACTTAAAGCACCGTCCACATCCACTACTTCGAATGTGGAGTCATCAGCTATTTATGTGTCCTGTGAGCGCAGTCTAGCCTCAGACATAGGCAAACTCAAATTTTCTGGCAAAACGTGTGTACACTCCTTCATACAAAAGGTTGAAGAGTTTGTTCAGTCGCGAGGTATTTCCTTTGAAAAAATATTATCTTTAGCCTATGAGATCTTTACCGACGATGCACTACACTGGTACCGTTACATTAAAGATCGCGTTAGTACATGGCAGGAACTATGCATTCTTCTGAAAAAAGATTTTAGTACCAGTGACTATGATTACCGACTTGCTGCTGAAATAAGGTCGCGTACGCAAGGCGAAAAAGAAAACATAACTATCTACATCTCTATTATGCATGGCTTGTTTTCTCGTCTCTCCAAGCCCTTTTCAGACGAAGAAAAATTAGACATACTTCTGCATAACATTCGCCCCTGTTACGCGAATACCTTAACTGCTACTTCTGAAATTAAAAGTATTGACACACTTGTTTCCATATGCCGAAATTACGAAAACATTCAATCTAGATTCGCATCTTTTCAGGAGCCTCCTAGAGCATCTAGTACCACGATTGCTCCCGAGTTTGCCTATAAACATACTCAAAATTTTAATAATAACAATTATTTTATAAATCAAACTAACCAACATTCAAAATATTATTCAAACTATAATCCTAACATTAATTCCAATAAAAAAACGTCAGTAGCTGCTATACAAAATGAAAGTAATTTTGAATCTAACGATACTACCAATGTTGATGCTATTACTTCAAGTTCTCCTAGACAAGCGTTTTGTCCTAGATGCCGAGTGAACGGCCATTCGCTAAGGAATTGTCCAGAAGAACGAATTATTCTCTGCTTTAGGTGCGGTAAAAAAGATTTTCGTTACCCTGATTGCCCGGACTGTAACCCAAAACGTAACGAGAACCAAAAAAACTAGTTGGCCTGGATTGGAAAAATGGCGTCACTAAGCTAACTCATAAATCAAACAAGTTCAATGCATCTGAATGGCAAAATTGGCTGAATTTTGTCTCATCATTTTCTACTTACAACGCTATCTCTTCAATCCAGGATAATCAATTTTCTAATGTCAATGTGTCCCGACCCTATGTATCCGTAACTATTGATAACAAATCACTAACTGGTTTGTTAGACACGGGATCTTCCACTACAATTCTCGGAAGTGGAAGTCACGAATATTTCTTACGGGCAAATTTTGAACTTCATCAGTCTGACACTGCTAATTTCATTACAGCTGGTGGCGAAAAATTGAACTCTTTAGGAATTATTTATCTACCTGTGAGTTTCTACGGGCAAACTCACACACTAAAGGCCTACGTAGTCCCGAACATAAAACACCACCTCATATTAGGTATGGACTTTTGGAGGATGTTTGGACTATTCCCCAAACACATTGATCATATCCTTTACTATAAAGACTCTGACAATATTTTTACGGTTGCTGCTGATAATTCTGAATCCAGCAACCTGTGCTCGTATGAACATTTGTCATGCGAACAAAAATCTATGGCGGACAAAGTAATAACACAGTTTCGTGAGATATCGTACGAAGAACGCGGTTTAGGGCGTACTTCTCTAATTACGCATCCAATTGACACTGGGGATGCTGCTCCCATTCGGCAACGATACTATAGGATGTCCCCGGAGAAGCAACGTATCATAGTCGAGCAATTGGATGAGATGCTAAAAGAAGACGTGGTTGAACCGTGTGAGAGCCCGTGGTCGTCTCCAGTCCTCCTTACACCGAAAAAAAACGGCGAGTTGCGATTTTGTCTCGACAGTCGAAAACTCAATGCGGTTACAAAAAAAGACGCATACAACCTACCCTACATGGCTGAAATACTAGATAACCTACGCGATGCTCGGTATTTGACTAGTATTGACCTTTCTAAAAGTTTCTGGCAAATTTTGATCCGTGAGGAAGACAGACAGAAAACTGCTTTCTATATTCCCTCTCGCGGCACTTTCCAATTTAAGGCCATGGCGTTTGGTCTGACCAACGCTCCCGCTACTCAGCAAAGGTTAGTGGATGCCTTGTTTTACGGGCCAGAATTCGAGCACAGAGTCTTCGTGTTCATTGATGACGTCATTATCGCTTCTAATACCTACGACCAGCATATATCTCTACTAACGAAAGTCCTCGATAAATTGAAAACCGCGAATCTGACTATAAATTTCTCTAAGTGCCAATTTTTTAGGAACCAGCTGAAGTACTTAGGCTACATTGTGGACTCTAACGGCTTGCATGCCGATCCCGAAAAAGTTAAAGCGATCGTTAATTACCCTACTCCAACGAACCGGAAAGAGGTTAGGCGATTTCTGGGCACAGCCTCTTGGTACCGTCGGTTCATTGAAAACTTCAGTACCTTAGCGGACCCTCTAAATAAATTGACGTCCCAAGGTAAAAATGCTCCTCCTTTCGTTTGGTCCGCTGAGGCCGATCTAGCCTTCCAAAAACTTAAAAAATGTCTGTTTTCCACACCCATTCTTACTTGCCCTGACTACGACCAACCCTTTGAAGTCCACACCGACGCAAGTGACTACGGCATTGGTGCAGTACTAACTCAAACTATAGATGGAAAAGAAAGAGTTATAGCTTACATGAGCAAGTCGTTATCTAAACCTGAACGTAACTACAGCGCAACGGAACGTGAAGCGTTGGCCGTGCTTTCCGCAGTCGAACATTGGCGTTGCTACTTGGAAAATGGTCTCAAGTTCACTGTTTTTACAGATCATTCTTCCCTTAAGTGGTTCCTAAACCTTAATAACCCATCTGGGCGATTAGCTAGGTGGGGAGTACGTCTCTCGGCTTACAATTTTGACATCAAGCATCGCAGAGGGTCTGAAAATGTAGTACCGGATAGTCTTTCGCGCTCTGTCCCTATTTCTGCTATTGGTGTGGATAGCAATAATTTCCAAAAAACTAACGATACCTGGTTTCTAAACATTTTTAAAGGTTGTCGAAATACACCAACATCTTTCTTAAATTATCGCGTCGAAAATGGCAGATTATTTCGCTACGTGAAATCACTAAACCCTCTTACCCGTGAATTCGAATGGAAAGAAGTAGTTCCCTCTGAATATAGAAATGACGTCATAGTCAAAAAACACTCCGAACCTACCTCCGGACACTTTGGAATCTTTAAAACTTATAAACGTGTTAGTTTAAATTATTTTTGGCCTAATATGCACCAAGACATATCTAAATTCGTAACTAGTTGTGAAATCTGCCTCTCTCGCAAACACCCTAATCACTCAACGCTCGGCGTAATGGGTAGACCTAAGGACTGCAGTCGACCATTCCAACCATTGATACTTTTGTTTTATATACAACTTTAAGCTGTAATAGCTTCTTTGATTTAAAATTTAACATTTTCAAACCATCATAACTCATTTTAAACTTTTTGTTAGTTAAGACCTTTGTCCACTCAACCCTTCAATTATTATCATTTTTGCTTAAATAAATAAACTTTTGTCTTTCTAGTTCCTTTGTGTATACAAAACCGTATTCAATAGCAGGGCATGCTGAGAAAAGTAGACCAGTTAATTGAGCAAGATTCCTGATTTTACAAAACTTAAATTATTAAATTTTCCTAGTGTTTTTCTAATTGAAGTTCTTTTTTCCTGGGGTAAAGAAATTGTGTATTTTTCGGAATCAAATAAGAAACCTAGGAATTTAACACAATTGCTAAGTATTAATGAGCTCTTTTCATAGTTTATGAGAAAACCCGGGTCAGTTAGTGTTTTGATGGTCATTTGTACATTGCTTTGGCATTCTAAATAAGATGGACCGCATCTTTTTAATCAATTGTACTCGTGTAACAATTTTTTGACATAAGCCTAATGATTGTGCGAGATACTCGCACAGTCATTAGGCTTCAAGCTTAAAATGGTCAGTTTCTACAAATTCGTTAAGTTTCTTTAAATTGAGTATGAATCAAGTTTCACCGTTAGGTTTAGATACAGTAAGTATTTTTGACAGATATTGGCCCTTACAATGTTTACAGCAAACAAAAGCCCCTTTAGTAAGGAGTTCACCAAAAGCTTTATCTATTTCAAAACACTCTTTTGTTGAGAATGATTCATTCGTTGGTATGGCTTGTTGTGTAGGTGTTTGTGTGAAAGGGATCTTATATCCACAAACCCAACTTTATATTCTAGGGTCAGTTGTAATTTGGGCCCATTGGTTGATAAAATGTAACAGTCTACCCCAGTGTAATTTACTAACCTTGGCCGCTAGTTCTGGTTGTTGAGTGGTCGCGGAGGAGCTTTGTTCTGAGCATAAGTCCTGCGTGGCTGTGTTGCCGATTGCGCATGAGGTACTGGCCTCTTGTAGGTCTGGTAATGGCGTTGAGGCCCGGTTTGGTATGTTTGGCTCCGAGTCAGGTTTGCCACCGGGCCTTGGAAGTTTAAAGATTTTTTCTGTTGGTGGTAATTAAAATTTTGTGGCTTTTTGGGTTTATTAATGCTTATTTCCTGGCCAGATTTCTTAATAGCTTTGGAGGCTTTTAGTTTTTCTGAAAAACTTTCCGCGAATAGCATTTTGTCGATTTCAGTATCTTAAATAGAGTCCAGAGTGGATTGGTCCAATCCTTGAAGGATAAAGTGACGCCTTGTAATAGATTCCTGATGCTGGTGATCAGAGAACAACCGAGCTTCATCACTAATGTAATTAAAAGATTACAAGTTTTCCTTGTTTTTAGCTAAGTTAACAAAGGCCATAACCGGCGCTGTCAGGGCACATCCAATTTGCTTTTGTTTGTTACAAATATCTCTGTCTCTTTTAATGACAACTTCTGTTGATGCTGCCTGGGCCTCCAGGTTATGTTTAGGAGCATCTATAAGTTTACAAATACATTCCAATAAAAGAGGTTATTTTAGGTAATTTTGTTTTATTATGGTAATAAGCTTAATAAAATTGTTTGAATTTTTAACTCAAAACAGTATAAAAAAAAATTAAAGACTTCTATTCTTTTTTTTTAGGCTACGATTAATTAACCACACAATTAAATTAAATTAATTAATGACATTATAAAAAAAAATTGGTACTTAAAGTTTTTTTTTTAAATCATACAGACTTCTATAATCATGTAACAGTGTTACTAGTTTCTTTGGCGTCATCATTTGGAGGTAAAACTTGCATGCTCTCCCCTTTAGTTTTTATGGTCTCATCATTTGATTGTTTTATATCTCCTTTTTCTATCGAATATTACTTTGTGAGTTGACCGCCGTTAATAGAATTCATCTATCATCATGGAACCGTTGCTACTACAAAAAACCGAATTACAAGAACAATATAGAAAGACTTTTGAAAATTATAAAAAAACACCGAAAGATAGATTCAATTTGTATAGATTGAAACAAGATTAGAGAATTTAGAATCACTATGAAAACAGTTTACAAACATTCATTTTAGAATAATAGGGTCTGTAAACAAAGAAGTCCGGACTGCTATTGGTGTAAATGCTTACGAATCCATCAAAAGCATTTACACGGACTGTAAGATGAAAATTAATATAGGCATAAATCAACTAAGCAGCGCTGTTAGCCCTATACAAGCAAGTACGGATAATTCTGAAAGTCGAAATGTCCAGATGAATGTTGAAGTGAAGTTGCCCCAAATTCAATTACCATTGTTTTCGGGTGCTTACGAAGAGTGGTAAAGTTTCCAAGATATGTTTATCTCCCTTATACACATAACAACGCAAACTTAAGTGCAGTACAGAAGCTCCATTACCTGAAAAGCAGTTTGAAAGGTAAACCTGAAAATCTATTGAGAAGTTTATCTACTACGGAGACAAATTACAATGAAGCATGGGAGAAATTAACACGTCGATATAAAAATAAGAGGTACAACTCTAATGAGATTCTGAAACGATTATTTTCTCAAAAACCCATCAGTAATGAGTCTGCGTCGGCCATTAAACAGCTGCTTGACACCACGTCAGCTTGTCTCAAATCGCTAAAAACTTAGGCGTCGACATTGAATCATGGGATGTTATCATCAATTACTCGATTGTTTTAAAGCTGGATTATGAAACTCGACGATTGTGGGAGACTGAGATAAGTCGAACTGCCTTTGATGATTTTACAACGTGAGATCTATTGTGTATTACAACAATATAAGAACGTGCGCTGTCGCACAAACTTCAGTGTGGTAATAAACGATATACGGGAGACACGTCTTGGATTTAGCAGTGGCGAACGCGGAAAAAAATATTTTAAAAAATTGTTTTGAACAACTGTTTGCAATGTCGGTTGGTAAAGTGAATGAATTTGTGGTGAAAACAGGAAGTTGGACTAATTATATCGGACGAATTGAAATGTACTATCTGGTTAACAAAGTGTCGGATGAATTAAAACTACCTACATTAATTACGGTAATGGTAGAAGAAATACGAACTATTATCTACTTTGGCTAGTCCAGTGAAGCCATCAGAATTAACCTATAATCGGGCGGTGGAGCTACTTACGGCTTACCTGGAACCAAAACCATCGGAGCTAGCTGAAAGGTACAAATTTCGACAGCGACGACAGCTAAACAACGAAACTATTGCAGAATACATTACAGACCTAAAGAAATTAGCGAAAAACTGCGGCTTTCAATCTACGGGAATGAATGTTAAATTTCATAAGTTAGAGGGGTCTGTAACTTAAAGTCAAGAGAGTTACATTAATCTTTTGTTACAAAAATTTAATATGACAGACTGTAAAACTGTTGATACTCCAATGGAGGCCAAACTGAATGTAAATATTAGTCAAAATGTAAATAACCAATTACCTTACCAACAGCTCATAGAACCTTATGTACCTTTCTGTTTTGACTAGGCCAGATATAACATATGCCGTAAGTTATCTAAGCCAATTTAATAATTGTCACCCAGATGAACATTGGGAATATGCTAAGAGGGTTTTAAAATACTTAAAAAAGACTATAAACTTTGGTATAAAATATTGTGCAAATGGAGATTCAGAAATAAAAGATTTTGTTGATTCCGATTGGGCAAATAATACTTTAGATAGACGGTCAAAATACCGGATTTTGTTTTATATTTGCTAATGGCATAATATCTTGGGAATGCAAAAAGCAAAAAACTGTTGCTCTATCGAGCTGCGAAGCTGAATACATGGCTATATCAGAAGCCTGCAAAGAAGCCATTTATTTGAGAGCTTTACAGTTCGAAATCACAAATAAAATGTATATTTTGAGCTTATTCAATGACAATCAGAGTGCACAGAGGCTGTCGACAAACCCTGTGTTTCACAAGAAATCGAAACACATAGATGTAAAATATCATTTTGCCCGAGAGTGTGTTTCAAGTAATGTAGTAGATTTAAAATATTTGCCAACAGCCGATATGCCCGCTGACTTGCTCACTAAAAGCTTATGTTCCAAAAAACATTATGCCTTTATGGATATATTAGGTATAGTAATAATATAAATTTAAATTTTAAGATCAGATTTGTTATGATTAATTGATATAGTGGGGGTGTTAAATTATATGCAAATAATCATACTAGTAACGCCATCTATTGGCTCCAAGTAGTAAACTCTATTGTCTATGTAAAGGTCTATGAAAGTGTGTAGCGTTATTATAGAAATAAAGCTGTCAGTTCTGTTCGAATCTTACTACTGGTGTTTTATTAGAATAGATAATATTTTGATTTTGTTGTGATCAATGATGGCCAGCTGCTCCTCCAACTCCTCCTTCTAGCGTTGCCCCCCGAGATAGGACGACGTCAGATTTGTGACCTCGCCGTCGATGACACGAGCCACCAAGCCGCATCCCACGGTGCCCAATTAGTCGTCTTCTTTGGACAGGGCTGTGACCTTGCCTCGAAGGATCTCAAACCATCCGGGACGGTTTCGGTAGGTGACTGCCTTGCGTTCTTTGAGCACGTCCTCAATCGAGATGGCTGAGACGTGGAAAAGGCGGCTTAGCATTTTAGTGTCTCGCTCGCGGAATCCGATCGCAACACGATGGTCTGATAGTACAACAGACAACAAGTCTAACTCCCTTGGACTGGCTATTTGCTTGAGCTTTTTAACTACAGGAGGATGTGCGTACATCCGTGTGATTTGTTAGAAAATGTGAGAGGATCCAACCTTTCAGCAGGTTCCTCCAGGTCGTGTGGTGCCGGCACGTTAAAAGAATTGCACCACCCCTCCTGTTCCTATGGGTGTCGTAAGAGGCGACTACAGGAGAACCGCCATAAAAAGACGGGCAGCAGTGTCTCCTCCACCATTGGCCAAACTGCGATCGCCAACCCGCCTGCCAAGCGTGGCGATTATGGCACAATCCTCTTTTTGGAGAGGCCTATGTCCAGCAGTGGACTGATATAGGCTGGTGATGTATGTAATATTTTGATACTTAATTAACATCGACTGTCTACTATGAATTAATGTATTTTACTAGGATCTAGTAATCATAGTTGAGTTTAAACCGTTTGTATGCTGTGTAGATCTAACAAACTAAAAGTTAAAAACATGACCAGCTTGCTTTGACTGTATCTTATGAAATAGTGCTTACACAGTAATATTCTCACTATCATCAGCATTTTGAACTTGATTTACTGACGAAATGTCTTATAATTTATGTAAAAGAGTTTTACAACAAAGCGTTTTATAGATTTACAATTACAAAAAATATTATCTGAGCAAGTAGCTGTTGTAAAAGTGATTCGTGTAGGCTCATTAAAAAGATTAATTAAATTATAGGATTAAAAAAATTAAGAACCTTTTAGAGTTTTGGGTATAAATATTAATAAATCAATGTTAAAGTCTCCACATATAACTATCGTGTTATTAGATTTTAATTTTAAAAAACCTGTTTCATAGTAGACTTAAAATGATGGATGCTTATGGCGATTTATATCCACTAACAATAATATACCGCTTTTGCTCGGGCAATACTATTGACAGTACTATCGGCAATAATCACCTCAAATTTGAGGAAACTTCTACTTCATTTGCTCAAATAGAAGCGATTTTAAACAGTCGTCCCCTATATCCCCTATCGTCATCACCCAACGACCTTCTAAACTTTAGTCCTGGGCGCTTTTTGATAGAAAGGCCACTAACTGTACCCCATCAGCAAGTCTGGAGAATGCTAAGGAGCACACAAAAAACGATTTGCAAAGTAATAATTGCAAGTATCTCTTGTGCTATTATGGCTAATACATCTTAAGAGAATAAAACTACAAAGAAAAAGTCATCTACTATGTGGGAATATTTTGAAATAATAAAACAAAAGTTTAAATTAACATGTATATAAAGATAATGGAGAGGTTTTTGATTGCTAAAGGATCGACTGCTCAGTAGATGAGGCACCCCCTAAAATAAAAAGAAGAAAGCTTAGCATTTTAACGGAAAATGGCTAGTAGACATTGCATTAAAAAATTGGATTTTAAAAAGGGAACAACAAAACGGCTCAATCACGGCCTTTTGTACTTTTTGTGATTGCAATATAAACATAGGCCTGCTATATAAAGCATAAAAATACAACATATGCAAAACGTTAACGCTATGAGTAAAACAACATCTTAACTTTTAAACTGAAGAAAGAAGAAGTGCTAAAGCAAAAAGCTGAACTTAAATTATGTGCTTTTTTTCCGAACATAATTTGCCACTGTTATTATCAGACGATTTAATTCCTTTTTTGGGTAATACATTTCCTGATTCAGCAATTATCAAATCTGTTAATTTAGGACGAACCAAAGCAACTAATATCATAAGATTTGTACTTGGTCCAATACTAACAAAAGAACTTGTAGCAAAACTTAGAAAAAAAAACAACATTTAGTGTTATCATGGATGAGACTACAGACATAAACGTTAAAAAACAATGAGCACTGGCAGTAATATTTTTTGACAAAGATGAATTCTTGGTTCGTACTCAATTCCTTGACATCTATGAAGAAACTTCTGAAAAGGCCAAAGACCTCACAGATGGATTATTGAATTGGCTTGAAAATAAACAGATCCCTTTAAGAAACTTCGTTAGCTTTGCTTCTGACACCACGTACAGTATGGTTGGACAACATAATTCCGTTTTCAGCCATTTAAAAGACAAAATATCGCACATCGCATGTGTAAAGTGTAGCTGAGACATGATACATCCAGTAGCTTCTAAAGCTTATCTCAAGCTTCCGAGATTTGTGGAAGACTTTAAGGAATGTTGGATTTCATTTTAGCCGTAGGTCACTTAGACAAGAAAAGCTAAGAGAATTTCATTTTTTTTTCACGTTGATATATTGATACTGCAGGCTTGCGTCAACAGAGTATTAAAACAGTACGATGTCCTCTCTGAGTACTTTTGTTTCTAAGCTAAAGAAGATCCCAGTAAAATCACGGAGGATATACGCGTACTTGATAAAAAAACTCACAAAAGTTTACCTATTATTGTTAGTACACAACTAAAACTATATTAGTAGCCATTGGATACAATAAAATATATCTAGGGGTAGCTGCACAATCATCAACTGAAGAACAGAAATTCCTGAACCGAGAACCGTAATCACAGGCTTCAAAAGAACCTGTTTAATGTTTTACATAGAGTCAATAAAACAAATTACACAACGTTACGATTTTTCTGACCCACTGTACGGCATTATAGAAATCGTTGAACTGATAGCTTAAAAATTTAAAGTCAAATATTTATCTAGCGTGATGATCCGTTTCCCAAACATAAAAGATGATGTTAATGACGTAGCGCTAGAAAAAGAATGGAAAAAGCATGCTTTCCTTGACCATAATGAATTTAATTTGTGGGTCATAAATAAATAGCACTTTATAAAAGAAAATAAGAAATAAGTCATTAATCTCTTTCAAAATCAGTGTATCCAAAAATGTAAACTGAGATCAAATTATAATATTTGTCAAACTAAAGCACATTTAGGTTTTTTGTGTCCACCGAAAAGTTTATTAAATCAACAGAATAGACAATAGTTGTAAATTTTTCCAACAAAAATGTTTCATTTCTTCTTAAATATTAATCAAGCACAACAACAACAGTGTACATAACTGTATGATTAAAAAACAAGAAAAAAGAAATTAAACTTTGGCCCTAAGAAAATTAAATAAAAATGTCCACAGAAAGGAGTTTCTGTGGACTTAAAAAAATGGTAACAGTTCACGGCTTATGTACCATACATTATTTGTACATGCATTATTTATGGATTTTGAGAATCTATATTAATCTTTCAAATAGGTTGATATATATGAATAATATAATCAGAAATCTTAGTAAATAAATCAAATGTTAGCTTTAATTATTAGTTTTTGGCTTAATCGAAATAAATATTAGAAGATAGATTCGTCTTCTTCGCTATCTGTATTGGTTATAATTAAACGACGAGGTCGTTAGCCGGTGGTGGGCTAAAAATGGTGTCAGAATTGTCAGATGTAGTAATTTTCTTTTTTGGACACAAAAGTAAATTTTGTAACTGCACATTATTATCTGGTGTAGCTGGCGGGCTTCCTGGCGAAAACAGTGGATCGGATGAGATGGTTACAGTTGAAGCATCAGGTGTTGACGCCGGTGACCTACGATTTATATAAGATGTATTATATTGAATTTGTATCTGTCCCATTCCAAAATGAATACAATTTTTATCTGCTACGCATTCTAAACAACTTAACCTCCTTGCGTGCATTACATTTGGAGCCCATCGACTCCAAGTAAGTTAATGTATATTGAATGTATCTTTAAAAGGTTTCGTTGTACTCTTATCCAATATACCCTGTATTTTTGGCACATCAGAATTATCAATTCCATATATTTCTATCCCTTTGCAGTTTTCTTTCAAACACTCCATTAGAACATTGTAGCTGGAAACATCTTTACCCATTGCAACTGAGTTATTACATTATCTTTAAACGCATCCGCCCACCCCATCAGGACCGCCTTTGCCATGACCTTTTTCACTTTAATGCCAAATAATGGTGTTTACCCCTAATTCTGCACTTATGTAATTCGCAATCAAATGAAACATTGACTTATTTCTGTATTGCGTCGATGGACCATCACTGAGTATATGTAATTCCGTTATTTCTGGGCTTATTTCTTTTATTCCTTGGAATACAGACTGAAGGTGCGCACATATTAACACTGGGTCATGTCTCAAATTTTCAGAGACTGTACATATTGATGTTGTCTTTAAATGTCTATCTGGCGACTGAAAATCTGTATCTGCTCGGCTCAAACATTTGCAATACCGGCTCTTGTGAGGGAGATATTAGGAGGAGAATAGTAATGGCCAAAAGTGCAATGTCCCAGCTGCAAGGCATATGGAGGAATCGCAACATCTTACGTAAAACTAAAACCAAAATAGTCAACTCCTTAGGCTTCTCTATATTCAGCTATGCGTCTGAGACTTGGACTCTGAAAAAGGCCGACCGTGACCGCATTGACGCTTTCGAGATGTGGTGCTGGAGGAAAATGCTGCAAATTCCTTGGACTGCCTTCCGCACAAACGCCTCGATCTTACGAGAGCTCAATATCAGAACCAGACTATCAACCATCTGTCTACGCAGAATACTGGAGTTTTTCGGTCACATAGCCAGAAAAGAGGGCCACAACCTTGAACAACTCATCATTACAGGCAAGGTTGCTGGAAAACGACCTAGAGGCCGCAGTACAACAAGATAGGTAGATCAGGTCGTTCCATACCGGACACTAAACTGCACGTCGCACTACATGAGGCCAAAAATAGGCACAGATGGCGGGATACCGTTAGAGAGAAGCTTATTCCACGGGTATTTCACGACCCTCAGCAATGAGGAGCACGATGCAAGGAGGAGGAGGAGGACTTATATTTTACATTACTTAGGATGCTCTTTCATACATTTAAAACTCAATGAAACGGGAATTAACGCGATCATAATTTAGGTACAAAATGTTACCTCTTTTATACATTTATAATGAATTTATTATGAAACAGTCACTTTTTGTAATAAATATTATCAAATGCACACTTTTTTACGTGTTCTGATTATGACTCTTGTCTCAAAATGTTAAAGAATATAAGAGAAAAACATTAAATTGAAGGATTTGACTGGTACTCTAATTTTTTTAAATTTAAAAAAGGTATTTGAGCTTTTACTTGTGTTTCCTTTTTCGAATGCATGCGTCAAACGAATTTTTAGTTAAGTGAAATTGATCAAATTAAAAACAGGAACAGGCTAAGCACTGAGACCATTAATGCATGTACTTATTTACGTCGATGATATTTTGATTTTTGGTAGTAATGAAATACATGTTTACTTATCACTTGAAAACAATCTTAAAATAGGAATTTGTATAATTTCAGAATATTCGGGAATTAATGTTACACAAAACTTAGAAACTGGTGTTACAGTATTTTGTAAAAAGAAAATTACCTGGAAAATGTACTTAAGATATTTTACATGTATGAATGCAAACCAACTCGTATGGTGGATCAGAACTTTAAAACTAAGGAATTTGAAAATAATAATTGTGCAACTGAAACTAAAAATGTATGCAGACAGATAATTGGGTGTTTAATGTATGCAGCTTCCGGCACCAGACCTGACATTTCTGCTACTTTGCCAATATTACGTAGATATCAAGATAGTGCAAGTAACATGTTATTAGCAGCCTTGAAAAGGGTTTTGCGATACATTAAACACACATTAGAATATAAGTTAACATATGATTGTAAAGATGATAAGTTGGTGGGATTTTGTGATGCTGACTGGGTTGTGATTTGAGGGATAGGCAATCTACCAAAGGTTACTGTTTTATGTATGCTAATTGTCTGATATCTTGGTGCTTAAAAAAGCAAAGTACAGTTAGTATCCTCTACCGAAGCTGAATATGTAGCAATGAGTATGGCAGGAAGTGAGGCATGTTGGCTGAGCAATATATTGTATGATTTTAATGTAAGAAATGTAGCTCCAGCCATCTTATTTTTTGATAATCAGTCCGCCATAGTGATTGCTAACACTAATAATGTAAAGAGATTAAAACACATAGATAATAAATACCATTTTACTAGAGAACAAATTGCTGACATGTTTACAAAACCTTTGAATAATAATAAGTTGTTAAAATTTGTTAAAATGTGTAGACTAAATAATTAAATTATTTGTCTGTTTGGTTTAGTATGCTATTACATTGAGGGCGAGTGCTAGTTAGACAAATTTAAATATAATAAGGTGTGAGTGAGACGGAAGTAGCTAATATTGTCTGTCTCACTCTAAAATAAAATATGGCGGATTTCCCTTGTGTGTTACAACGACGTGTTCTGTTTTAATAAACTTTTCAAAGAAGATCAAGCGCATTATTTATGCAAACTCTACCCCTGGAGCGATAAAAAAAATATTTTTATTTTGGCGCGAACCAGCTGCCCGGGCGTGCTCTCCAGATGGCGAGCGCCTTCCGACTGCGCTCACAAAAACGGTCATAAAAACGAGACGACGCAAGCTATTGCTTTAATGTTAACGTCGATATATCGAGTTCGATTCTTAAAAAAAACTATCTTGAAATACCAACGAAAGATCGTACTAAACCCTAAAGCAAAAACAAGAAACACCTTCATAAAAGAGAACAAAGTTATGAGTCACGCACTTCAACCATTTTTTCAACGGAAACCCGAGTAAGAGTATTCACTCTGTGCACACTAGTGACGCGCCGCACACCATTAGCGCAGTGACGCTATCTATCGATAATTTTGCATAGAATATTCTTGATAAAACTGACAGCTCCGGTAAAATAGATAAATAAGTAGCGATTGTTTATTATTTGAGATGAAAATGCATAAATAAATATCTTGCATGAAACTTTTATTGCAATAATATTATTGTGTGTAACAAAACATTCAAAGATGTTTATGATAATATTGAATAAATAAGAGAAAAAAGGATTGTTTGTAACTCGATGAAGCATAAACTGATAAACAGACTACAATGGTACTTTATATACGCAAATACGCGATTTTCGTGACGGGTTAAAGTTAAAATTCGATATTTATGTATATGATATAAGGTAGTGGCGTAGACTATTGTAAAATGAAAATAAATAAGAACATAATATTTTGTTTTTATTTTATGGCGACTGAATATAAAACTTATTATATAATTTACATCAAGTTGTATAATAATACAGATTAATTTGTTTTTAAACTTAGTGTAAGGGACCGTTCAAGTATTACGTAAGCACTATAGGGGGGCGGGGGGGTCTCTGCTTTGCTTTTTTTGATGACATGGGGGGTGGGGGAGTCTAGATGGTGATTACGTCAGCATCAGTCGCGTAAAAAGAAATTAACTATACTTTTTAACCGACTGCCAAACGAGGAATATTTACTCATATATGGCATTTTCGGGGATTCCCACAAATAAATGAACACGTTACTCGCTTAGAAGCGAGTAGGGGAATTACTGCGCGCTGCTGACTTGTGTAATTTTTTTCCGTTAATTTATTGTTTCGTTTCGGTACAATTGATAATTTGACGTTTTATTTATTTTTTAAACTTTATTGCACGGACAAACAATATAAGGCGTAATTACAACTTACGCTGCTACCTGATGCAGGCTTAATGGTTTAAAAGGGCGCTACGGTCACTAATGGGACATTTCACGTGAAGCGGACAGGGAAAAAAAAGTAAGGTTCTGAAAATCGACCACATTCGGCCCATTTGTACTTCTAGTAAGTATGAATGTGTACGCAAAATATTTTTTTTTGTATAGTGTATATTTACCAAGTTATAGGTTTCAAAAGAATTGTCGTTGATTGGTACTACAATTTTTCGAAAGTAATTTTTCGAATATAACAAATCTACTATAAAATATTTTACATAGCGATACATATTAAAAATATACTGTTCTTTTTGACAGTGAAAAAAATTAAAAAATTAAAAAAAAAATGGCCAAAACCGGAAGTAAACTTTTCAAACCAGAATTACAGTCACTTCGACCAATTTTTTTTATTTTTTTTTTCTTTCAAAATATAGCTTAAATGATAATGAAAGTACACTAGAAAATTTAAAATGGGATCTCTATTAGTTTAGGAGATACGTTGAATAGTATACACCCGCGTCGCAAGGGGCGTCATATGTAGCACTTGCTTAGATCGGTTGGTGTGCGTCAAATAAAATGGCATGTATAAATTACTGTGATAAAATAGTTCAAACATAATAAAACAACATTGGTACAACACAAGAACTGTTTATTTTGTAATTTTAACAATTTTACAATGGGAATCTATGGCAGAACTGGTCCTCTTTACAAGAAGGCCTGTGGTTGTTGGAATGAAGCTGTGAAACTTTTTGGTTCCTGAAATGGTGACCGTACACGCAAACCGAGGTTCCAAAAAAATTCTCTGACGCTCTATATCATCTTTAGAACAGAAATAAATGGCGGTTTGTTTTAAAGATGATTTTGTCCATTCATATAATCGCATTGGTGTTATAATTGCTTTACTTGGAGGTAACTGTAAACTTGCACGCGCAGCTAAACGTTTTAGATTCCCCCCTAGACCATCGCATGGCCCCTTTCCGTGAGATGTTGCATGAAAATGCAACTCTGCATCTGCATTAAAATCTTCTTTGTAATAAAACAGATTCACAAAGTTAAATCTATTTTTAAAATGTTAGGAAGCCCCGTCAGTTATGTATATAATTTTTGATCCAACTATCGATTTTTCTAAAAGATGCTTGTGTAGTAGCTTTTGGAAAGCATAAAAGGTGGCTGTGTCATGCTTCAGGTCGTCAGAAATCATAACAATGCTTCCGTGTTTTACTTCATTACCGTCTCTGTAGTAAAAAACTGACGTTAGAAGCGTTGCCTGTGCATTATTCCAATGAAAGGATTGAACAGCATCTTGGACAATAAAACTATAGTATTCTGCAAAATCACATTGTACGAGAATTTGACCTTCATCGATAGTCTCTTTAAGAGTTTTAAAATAAACCGCCTGTTGCTCTGCAATGTAAGCATGAGGTTTCAAAAGGTCCAAAGCGTCACATAACTCATCTTCATAACTATCGGAAGATAAAAGTCGAGTAGATATCGTGTAGCGGTCTGTGCCATCCCATTTTTCAAACTGCACTTCTGTGACTTGATTGTTATCAAATTGTATTTTTAAATGCTCTCGAATTGCACTTAAGCCTGGACAAGAATTACAGCGTTCATTTGGCGGTGTCTTAGTAGTCATTAAATGACACGTCAGTATTGGATTGGGACACATCATCTGGCGAAGGCAATCCTTATAAGATGAAAGTTGCATAGCAGACCCAGCTGTAAGATTAGCAATGTCTCCTCCATTCAACATCAATTTCACGTTTTGATGGTAAGTAAAAACACATACCATATGCTTTCCGGAGTCGCCTGCGAGAATACATTGTTTGGGTCTTAGTGTAAAAAACTTTGTTAAGCCTACCTTGATGTTAGGGTATTCATCTTTAAACCTCTGATAAAGTTCGTCAATGTTACAGAGAAGGAGCTGTTTCTGTATGTGCATTCTTTTTCCATCGTCTAATTTAACAGATATAAAATCTTTTTTACCAGGCATTATGCGGCTAATGTCTTCTCGTAGATAAAAATCATTAACCATGTTCTCCGTCTCGGCTGGTAGTTTACGACCACCGCGTGGGTTCGGAGAGGATAAGATACCGAACTGATTGACAAGTTGTTTTGCTTTTCTTGCTTGTCGCCTGGACGTTCCAAATTCTTCTGCAAGTTTATTTTCACTCCATGACGTGGGTGCTATTGTTAATATCATAGTCTTCATAGAAGTAGAAGTAGAAGGATGATTGAATTTCTCTTTTAGCTGCTTTAAAATTTCTTCGTTTTCTATGGATGTGTCGGTTTGGGTGGAAATATGTTTAAACTTATCTTCGGGAATAAACGGTTCATCTTCAATGTTTTGCGAAGGTTCACTGCATTGCACAATGTCTTTATTAGCTACTGGAGGAGATTCAGTCAAAAGTCGTTTCCTGCAGGAGGCACATACGTAAAGATCTTGTGAAAAACTCCACTTTTGAGCTAAACATTTAGATATTTTCCTTAAATTTTTAAATTTTCGATGAAGTACCAAGTGAAATGGGTTAAAACATCGATCACCGTACGGCGCCATTAATAATAACAACTGTCACAGATTAAAACGTGCACAAGTCGCTGAGCGGTTAAAGCAACACTAAAGTTTAAGTTACGAAACCGCTAGGCGTCATATTTCTATTTCTTTTACTACTACACACTACACTTAGTAACGACTAACAGATGGCGCAATTAGTCACGTTTCGCAAATAATAAAACTTTTCTACTGCTCCAAAAACGTTTTTTCTTTATAATATATTATTAACTTATATTTGTATTATGTAGTTATATTTATATAATATTATATTAATAAAACTTATTTCATATCATTAAATGAGGTTAAATATACGCTAAAACGATATAAAATATTAATAAAGTTGCAATATCGCGCAAACTGCTCAACCTTGCAAGCGCTACATATGACGCCCCTTGCGACGAGTGTGTATATTATTCAACGTATCTCCTAAACTAATAGAGATCCCATTTTAAATTTTCTAGTGTACTTTCATTATCATTTAAGCTATATTTAGAGAGAATTTTTTTTTAAAAAAAATTGGTCGAAGTGACTGTAATTCTGGTTTGAAAAGTTTACTTCCGGTTTTGGCCATTAATTTTTTTTTAATTTTTTTGTTACTGTCAAAATGAACAGTATATTTTTAATATGTATCGCTATGTAAAATATTTTATAGTAGATTTGTTATATTCGAAAAATTACTTTCGAAAAATTGTAGTACCAATCAACGACAATTCTTTTGAAACCTATAACTTGGTAAATATACACTATACAAAAAAAATATTTTGCGTACACATTCATACCTACTAGAAGTACAAATGGGCCGAATGTGGTCGATTTTCAGAACCTCACTTTTTTTTCTCTGTCCACTTCACGTGAAATGTCCCTAATATAAAAATATATTTTTTTTAAATATTATTATTAAAAAAAAAGCAACAATTATAATATTTGTACCTTACTCTTATATTGAATACCGTGTTAGCCCTTTTTTCTCATTTCTAGAATTATATCTGCTGCTTATGAATCAATTTTAAAAAAATATTAACCTATCAAGCTTCAATTGCCCCACCGGTTGGATCGCATAATAGATTTTTTATTGTGTCTCTTGACCTTGGCCTGACAGGTAAAAAGATGAAAAATGTATAATAATGTTTACGTTACTATGAGGGGGGGGGGGTAAGAGCTTTGATTACTTTTGCTTACAAGGGGGAAGGGGGGGTAAATAATTGTAGTAAATCTGCTTACGTAATACTTGAACGGCCCCTAAGATAAAAAAATGCATGCTGTATTTTATGGCTGAATAGGTCTATGAGTTACATTTACTAAATTAATAACATTTTACATACCATATTTATGACAAATAAAGAATATCAATTTAAAATTAAATAATGAGTTTTATTTTTACATCCTTTTTATTATTACTAATAATGATTATTATTTACATCGAGTTGTGGATATAATACAGATTAATTTGTTATTAAATTAAGTGTAAGATAAAAAAATGCATGCTATATTTTATGGCTGAGTAGGTCTATGAGCTACATTT
Organism: Anania fuscalis; assembly: GCA_950371115.1. NCBI lineage: Eukaryota > Metazoa > Arthropoda > Insecta > Lepidoptera > Crambidae > Anania > Anania fuscalis. The sequence continues at coordinate 14,093,104 of OX493344.1, forward strand.
ACTGAATCGACAGATAAATAATTTTAATTGCGTCATGATGTTGCCGAACCTGCCGCACTGATACCTCAAAAGAGTTTATTTTATTAGTGATTTTCTCCAATATTTCTTTCTTAATGGATTCTAATTTAAAATCGAAGTAATTTTTCAGGTCCTGTAACTGACCGGTAATGTCGGATTGGACAATTGGCCGGGATGATGATGAACCAGATTCACTTGCCTGTCTGTTTGCGTCCGATCTATCACCGCGCTGCATGTTGATGTTGGTGTCCTCCGGCTTAGTGTAGGTATTGTTGAGCACGCAGAGGGGGCGCGCAGGCGTTGAGCTGTTGTCGCACTTAGGAAGTGAACATGTACCTGCAGGTTGGGCACATCGACGTACTTTTATTTGCTTCAGTCAAATTGTCAAAGACTTCTTTAGACAGGTTTATGCATATCAAGTCATATAGATCTTGACATTTCGTGCATTCCAAATAATACAAGTCCCTAATCTTGACGTTACAGCCCGCACAAGTCGTAAGCATGTTTTGTTTACGTTATATTGGATATTTAACTCTATCGAAACAGCTGTTCGATTGAGTTGTTGTTGAATGTTATAATTGCTATATGTACCAGCATTGCCGGCTCTATCAAAAAAATTAAACCCTATTTTGTTGGTTTTTTTAACCAGCATTGCCGGCTCTATCAAAAAAATTAAACCCTATTTTGTTGGTTTTTTGGGCATATATTAACGCCTAGAACTCGCTTTTTTCGTTGAAAGGCACCGTCTTCTCATCGATAAAATATGAATTTTCTTCTTCAGTAGCTAGACAATTTTGCCGAATATTGGTTGTTCCATCAGGCGCCTCACTTTAAAATAACGATCAAAATTATGATTATCCTCTGCATTATTACAAAAGTGTCTCTTACGGTCTCATATCTTTTGAGAGACATAATGTCCGCGATTAGTGGAAAACGGGTGGCCTGTGCCCAAAAATCCTGCTGGCCTGCTTACTATTAGGTCTTTATTAGTATCTTCGTCATACAAAACCTCCATGTAGAATAGTTTCTTCTATTTTTGTATTTATACAGGGAAAAGAGTTAACCTGGGCCCATAACACTCATACTAAATGTATGGGAGTGTTTAAGTTAAAATTTTTGGATTCTCCTCGTTTAATTTTTCATAAGTAACTATTGTCATTTTACAGGTTAGGTAACGTACTTTCGATATCAGTTATTTTTTTTTTATATCTGTAATAGTAATATCGTACCCTTAGTGCAAAAACCGATTATCTACATTTTTCCACTATTCAACTTTTATTACACCTATCGACTCGTCTCATTGAGCCGCATCTACAGGTAAAACCCATTATCTTCTACGACGCTTATTTCCTGAGATAGCTAGTGAAAAAACAGAATAACTGCAACGTTTTTCCAAAATTCTTCATGAAAAAACGAATAAACTCATTTAAAACACTTAAGTTCGTAAGTTTATACCGATAAAACCAAGTTTCGGACTTAAACTCATTTTGTATGTAGATATTAACAGTAAATATCATATGAAATCATTCGTCTAAAATTAGGTATCCTACGGTAACTGGTTTTGACTGTTTGTATTTTAGCAGAAATTTTAATTTTACTAGAAGTAATAAAAACAAACAAATCTTAGTTGCTTTTTGCAAAAAAATATGTAGCATGTCTGCTTTACATTTGAAGCAAGTAAAAAAAGATATCGAATTATAATATATTTTTACTGAATAATTTTTATTCGACGCATAAAAAAATACTTCAGCTAAAAACGATTATCTGTGCCTACTCTTTTCTTTCACAATAATTAATTAATAGCGACAATTGAAATTTTGCTTCAGCTAAAACCAACTATCCATGCATAGCCGTCTCTTTCGCACACAGATCGCGCGGCAGCGCGCGAGTTGCTCGGTTTCATTTCATTCATTAGGTATTTACCAAATCGCGCGCTGTGCGTTATTGAATTAAAATGAATATCACTAAGAAAAAGGACGATGAAAATAAACTCTTTAAACTTAAGTAAGGTAAGTCATCATCATCTCATCTCAGCCACAGGACGTCCAGTGCTAAACATAGGCCTCCCCCAGTGACTGCCAGATAGGCCGGTTGATAGCGGCCTGCATCCAGCGTCGTCCTGCAACCTTTACCAGATCGTCTGCCCACCTGGTGGTTGTGTGTCCTACGCTGCGCTTGCCGTTACGTGGCCTTCATTCCAGAACCTTTCTGCCCCATCGGCCGTCAGTTCTACGTGCTATGTGCCCCGCCCATTGCCACTTTAGCTGGCTAATCCGTCGGGCTATGTCAGCGTTTTTAGTTCGTTCACCGAGGATCTCCTCATTTCTGATTTGATCTCGCAAAGAAACACCGATCATAGCCCTTTCCATAGAACGCTGTGCAACTTTGAGATTTCTCATAAGGCCCATAGTGAGGGGCCACGTTTCTGTTCCGTATGTCATCACTGGTAACACACACTAGTTTTAGACTTTCGTCTTAGGCACTGAGGTATTTTGGACTAGAAGATGTTGTGTAGTTTCCCGAACGCTGCCCATCCGAGTTGGGTTCGTCGATTGACCTCCTTCTCGAAATTGGACCTACCCAACTGGATCACTTGTCCCAGGTAAACATATTTGTCAACAATTTCGATGATATAGTGCTCTCAACTGGTACTGGGTAGGGCGCAACATAGGCATTCGACATAATCTTGTTTTGTCCATGTTCATCCGAAGACCTACCTATTGGGAAACTCTATTAAGGCCATCGAGTATTGTACCGAGGTCTTCCAGCGATTCTGCCATGACTACAATATCGTCAGCAAACCGAAGGTGAGTAATGTTTTTTTTTAACCTATATCATCCCACTGCTGTGCAAAGGTCTCCCCCAAACTCCTCCACCTATCTCTATCCATGGCCAACGGTGAGTAATGTATTTGCCATTAATGTTGATGCTGAATTCTTCCCATTTCAGGAGTTTAAAAGCATCTTCCAATGCGGCGGTGAACAGTTTCGGAGAGATAACGTCTTCCTGCCTTATGCCTGGCTGCAGAGGAATAGCTTTCGTGTACTGCTCCTATACTCGGACCGTCATGGTGGCGTTTTTATATAAACATTTCAGCACCTCGATGTACCGATAGTCAATATGGCACCGCTGGAGAGACTAGCACTGCCCACGTCTCATTAGAATTGAAGGCCTTCTCATAGTCCACAAAAGCCAAGCATAGTGGCAAGTTATACTCTTCGGTCTTCTGCATAACTTGCCGCAACGTATGAATGTGGTCTATGGTATGATTAAAGTTTTTAATATTATTTTTTAATGATTGTTGTTTAGAGTTTGCGTAACTAAGTAATTTTATTATAAAGTTTAGGAGCCATGCCTACTCCAGTCTTTCTATGAAGAGCCGTTTTTAATTGTTGTAGTAAGCATAGTTCGTTTCTTGTGGTGCCGGCACGTTAAAAGCATTGCACCACCCCTTCTCTTCCTATGGGTGTCGTAAGAGGCGACTACAGGAGGACCGCCATACGAAGACGGGCAGCAGCGTCTCCTCTCCACCATTGGCCAAACTGCGATCGCCAACCCGCCTGCCAAGCGTGGCGATTATGGCAAAATCCTCCTTTTGGAGAGGCCTGTATCCAGCAGTGGACTGATATAGGCTGGTGATGTGAAGCATAGTTTGCGTCCATCGCGAAGGTTGCGTATCACTTTATCAGATAACTGAGGAAATAGGTTATGATTAGATTTGACAAATAGATCGACCTCCATTATATATAAGGCCGGAAGTGTAAGAAGAAGTGCTTAATGAAATATGATTTTAAGTTATAATTAATTACAGATACTGATAGTCAAGAAGGGACACGTCATATAAAACAACTTATTAAACAACAAACGCGATCAGAATCCAGTGATTCTAGTAAGAAGCAATCTTTTCTTACAGTGTCTGTTTAATTCAAAATATATTTTTTTGTGTGCTTTTCTATATTAATTCATCACTTTTTATTTTTCCAGAGAACAGTTTGGGTAAACAAGAGCAGAGCATAGAATCTTGATTTTTCCAATACTGACCCGTCATAAATACCTCCCGATCTATCGCCCTGTTCTCAAGATTCTGAAGATTCAGATATGATACAGCTAGAAGAATTGTTAGATCCAGATTTATATAGCGAAAACAAGGAAAAAAGAAGAAATGCCAGGCGTAGCCTGACGATAATGGATCTCGTCAATCTGTGCAAAAAGGTGTCATACCTGAGGAGTACCATGGATAGTACGAATCTTTGGCTACCGAAGCCAGTCAACGTGAACATTACTACAGCAACTATCTCTGAGGACTCATCATGTGTAAGCGAGTCAAGCGCAGATGAATAAACTGATTTATGAATAACAATTTTTAAATAAATAAAAAATGAAATTATTGTAGTATTTATTCAAAAAATGCCTATTGCTCTAATGTTAAGCACACTGTTACAGTTTTTCTAAGAATAAGAAGCAAATTAGAAAAAAAAATATGCAGATAGCTAAATAAAACTCATTTTAATTCAGCCAAAACCAACTAAATATTTTTGGTCTTATAGTTTACTGGTTAATTATTATAATTAAGTAGTCTGTTATTTGATAAAATGACTACTTGTAATGTAAAGAATATATGGAACTATTAATTTCAACCATAAGATGGCTAGTTTATGAAATTTTATCTTTTCTGGTCATTCAGAAAAAAACAATTAAATGCGCTCCATTACAATAATGTTTAACGTTTTTCATGAAAGGTATTAGGTTTTCTAGGATCAAAATCTTAAAAAATATTACCTAAAAAGTTTCTTTTTCTTATTTGAGTGCTCACGAAAAATAATAACTACGTCTTTTTATCCTTTTATGTCGTTAAACTTTCAAATCGTCATAACTCAAAATCATGTTTAGTGCAGATAATCGGTTTTTGCAATAAGGGTACGAATCCGCGAATATTCGGTCGCGGCACTACCTTTGCGGGGGTGAAAGCTGCCAAGGTTTAGAAGAAATTTAATTATGCATAGTTAGCTTATAAGCCTAACCTTCAACACAGTAAATAAATATACGGTGGCTATTTAATAACTTAAGAGTTCAAACTATGTTTACCATAGAGAGAGATAATAATTATTTGTTAGAAACTAGGTCACTCAAGTTTTTTTTTTGCTATTAATAAATACAGGCCAGTTAAACGATATTACAATAAAATACAATCATGTGATATAATTTTAAATTTTTTCCTTAGTATAATTTTATTTTTTTACAATAACTTGTTGTTTGAAAAATCGTTTCTTATATCGGTCATATCAATATCAATCTGGACAGATTGGGTGCGGCGGAGCAACAAAAACTAAAAAGCTGTCAAACATAGGATCATTAGGTGTATTCAAATATTGACAAGATAAGGTAAAAGATAATTATTAGTTTGTCGTTTTTCATTTAAAGAGTAGTAATAAAAAATCTTAGTTTACGAGTATATCAGAGGGGTGATGCAACATAACCGCTATAACTATGTACTTAGATCCTATGTCTCCTAGCTATAAGTGACTACGCGGGATAATAGGGGTGTTAACATTGCAAGTCTCTAAAGTTGGTCAAAATTAAAATATTACACAATAATATAAAAATATAGGTTGAATGATATCTGTTGTGTATGTATGTAAGTCTGTGTGCGTGGGCTGCGTCCCCGCACCCCCCGCGAACCTAAGGCTTGATTTCCTCCTAAGCTGACGTCGGTGACCGACGTCGGCGGCGCGTACCGTCGGTCACGTATGAACACAGAAAAGCCCCACACTGCGAAACCGATCACTGAACGGAACAGTCGTGTGCTAAATTAAATTGTGATTTTTAATAATGAATCCATTTATAAATTGTTTAGTTGCTGCAATATACTTACGTAAGCGAAGGAGACGTAATAGAAAAAGGTATCACATTCACCCACTTGTTGCACAAAGTGTAGTATATGGTGAATTTTCTACTTTATTTGGAATGCTACGTATGGACAAAGAAAAATTTTTCAATTATTTTAGAATGTCAGTTGAAACTTATGATGAACTGTTATCAAAGTTAGAAGACAAACTGACACACTGCTCAATATATCGGGAAGTTATATCTCCCAACGAGCGCATTTTATTTTGGCTGTATTTTATTTTGATTTTGGCTGTACGCGCATACATCCGTACGGCAGAGCGGTCAGCGGCGCACTGAGCGCGCTCCTATTGTTCCGTAGCGCGTCAGTCGACCGACGTACGCGCCGCTGACGAGCGAGACCGACACGCGTCGTACGCGGCGCGTACTAAATTATCTGCCGCTGACGACAGCGTTGCAGTGCGGTGCTTCATAGAACATTGTGTTTATTCGTACGCTCGCCCGATGTACGCGATCGACGTCAGCGTAGGAGGAAATCAAGCCCAACGGTCGAATAAACAGTGCGTTGCTAGCTAGCTTGTGTTTCACTCGTGTCCCTTCCTACTGCTCTGCATACTAACCAGTGGCGACTTTGCGTTTTACTCACACTCGCGTGCAAATAAAAAAGTGTGAAAATGTCTAGTGCTCAATTTGGAATTTTAAACTGTTTCGATCACAATATACAAAATTGGAAAACGTGTAAAGGTCGGCTTACGCAGTATTTCATAGCAAATGACATTGGCGTAGGTGTAGATCCCACGGGTAACAAACGGAAAGCTATATTGCTCAGCGCACTCGCCGAGGGCACTTATAGTCTGGTAACAGATTTAGCACTACCTAAAGACATCGGTGACGTGCCCTATGAAGATATATTGCAACTGTTGGATAACCATTTCACTCCAAAACGTGTAGGGTTCGGTGAACGCCGTAACTTCTACGCGGCCACACAACAGCCAGGTGAATCCCACACCCAATGGGCTGCGAGACTTCGGGGTTTGACAGCACACTGCGGGTTTTTAAACATCGAAGAAACGCTGCGTGACAAGTTCATCCTGGGAATGCGGCCGGGCGTGGAAAACGAGAAGCTTTACGCGCAAGACCTCTCCGAGTTGACGTTGGCTAAAGCCTTGGAGCTGGCAGATAGCTGGAGCAGCGCGCGCGCCGCCGCGGCCAGCGCGAGCGCCCCCGCGCCCGCTGACAATCAGCTGTTCAGCATCTCGAAAAACGGCAGGAGTGGAAATGTAGTCAAAGTGAAGTGCAGTGTTTGTGGGTACTCTAACCACAAGGCATCGGAGTGTAAATTCGCAAATTACGTGTGTCGAAAGTGTCATGTCAAAGGCCACTTGCGTAGAATGTGTACTAAAGTAAACTACGTTGAGGTGGATGGCGGTGACAAGGGTGAGGGTGACGATGACGGTAAGCTTTTTTTACATCCGATCGGTGAGGGGCGAACCCATGGTAGAAACAATTACATATAATGTTTCAATTAAATTCGAAATCGATAGTGGCTCCGCGGTTTCAGTAATTTCGGAGCGGTGTTACAAATCTAATTTTAAAGAGGTGCCATTATCACGCGCGCGTAAACAGCTGATGTCATATACCGGTAAAAGTATTACGTGCGTAGGTACAATGCGGGGGCCCGCCTTGTACTCGGGACAAACGCATGTGTACTCTATGTGTACGTCGTCCAGGACGGCGGGCCACCACTGTTGGGCAGAGATTTTATATCACGGTTTGGTTTACAACTAATGCCAATTAATTATTGTGGTGATGTTAATGACTTTACGATAAAAAAACTAGAACAGGAGTATCCCGACTTATTTTCAGAAAAGTAAGGCACATTTAATAAATATAAAATTAAACTTTCATTGAAAAACGATTCAAAGCCGATTTTTTTTAAGGCACGTCCGATTGCATTCGCATTACGCGAAAAAGTAGAAAGCGAGATTGATAGGTTAGTCTCTTTAGGGGTACTAAAGCCAGTCGAATATTCCGATTATGCATCACCTATTGTTAACACAACACTATGCGGCCGCCCCGCGCCCGCTCTTCGGCCCCCTCGCGGCGCACGCAGCCCTGCGCCTGCGTACAACGGACAGTCAGTCTAGTTTAGTGAGCAACAGCACGTCGTAACGCCCGCGTCCCCGATACCTATCATTCTGTATTTTTGATAACCGAAATAAAATTAACCGTTAAACACCAAGTATATATATCAATGAATCCCTAACATCTTGTGGCAACCGTGATACAATCTGCAATCGACAAAAGGATCGACGAGGTTTGGATTGCGGACTCGACGTGGGTTGCGTGGCAACGTAACAAAATGGCGTTTTGAAAAAACGGCGGAGGCTGGCGATCGGAGCGAGAAATTCGAGGGAAGTTTGCCCGTTCCTATCCTATACATATCCGGATCCGTGTAGCTTTTTTCTGCGCATCATCATAAAAGCATTTCAGCAAGGTCATACTTGTGGCAATTTTTTCGTTGAAAAACAAAAGATAGTGTTTTTCTTTCAATCTTTATTTCTTTGCAAATAACTATTTTCACAAGCTTTCTAGCTTTATTTTCACAAGTTATTATTAATATTATCATAAATCTTAACAAAGCTTAGACTTTCATAAAATCTAACATTGAACTTTGTTTCGTTACATATTTACGCCATAGCTGCTCCTTATCCCTACGTAACATACCAAATCAAATACTTATCCACCCGGCCGAACATTCCAGAAACGGCGCGCGCGCTCGCGCCCTGCGCTTCTGTTCTGGACTTCGCGCTTTGGTAACCGGGACCTGGTACATGCTTCGGCTCGCTTCACGGAAAGTGCAACGCTTGCTTCGCTAATTTACAGCTGCTTCATAAGGTTTGCTTCGAAGTAAAGGTATTTATAGTGTTTTTTTTTGTTTCTTTGAAAAGTACAGTGTTTTATTTCAACTGTAATTATTATCTAGTGATTTCTCATATACGAGAGTAATTACCTAGTATTTACAATGACACAGAGATTAAAGAGCTCAGGATTAAGAAGGGTTCCATAAAGGGGAGATTAACAAATTTCAAAAATCATTTGCAGTTAATAAAAAGTAAAGATACTTTAAATAAATTCGATTACAGAGTTCTTTGATATATTTGCATTACAAGCTACAACATGTGTGCGTATCTCTGGTAAGTTCGTTTGTGTGTCTCCGCTCTGCCATCCTGACAAAAATTGGTGCGATTCAAAAATCGTCCTGGGTTGGTTGAGTTTGCCATCAAACAAGTTAAGTACGTTTGTGTCTCACCGTGTAGCAGAAATAAATGATTTGTGTCATGATATTAAGTGGAAGTATGTACCCTCATCAGCTAATCCCGCAGATCTCGCTTCACGGGGTGTGAATCCTGACGAGGTAGAGTCATTGTCGCTGTGGTGGGAGGGACCTGCGTTCCTTAAGGAGTCTGTAGAGCACTGGCCTAATCAGCAGAGCGGAGACACACAAACGAACTTACCAGAGATACGCACACATGTTGTAGCTTGTAATGCAAATATATCAAAGAACTCTGTAATCGAATTTGAAAAACATTCAAGATTTATTTAATTAAGACGGATTATGGCATACGTCTATCGGTTCATTTATAATTGCAAAAATGTTAACTGCAAAAATAACAATGAGTTGAACGCTGATGAATTAAAAACTGCAGAACTAGCGTTAGCAAAGTTGGCACAGATTGAATGTTTGTCAAATTACAAAAATAACAACTATAAGGGCTTACCTTTATTGCAAAGTTTATCTCCATTCATAGACGAAAAGGGATTGATTCGAGTAGGTGGTAGAATTGATAATTCTGATTATCTACTTGACAAGAAACATCCCATAGTAATCGATGGGAAACATCATTTTGCAAAACTATTGTTTGAATATTTTCACACAAAATTAATGCATGCAGGGCCGCAGTTGCTACTTTCAGTCGTTAGAGAACAGTATTGGCCCTTGAGTGGCAGAATAATAGCAAAAAGGATATGTAACAAATGTATAATTTGCAAACGAATGAAAGGAGTAACCGCCAATCAAATAATGGGAAACCTACCGCCTCAGCGTGTGAATCCTGGGTTCCCATTCGAGATAACAGAAACTGATTTTGCAGGGCCTTTTCTAATTGTTAACAAAAAAGGTAGAGGCGCAAGGTTGATAAAATGCTATTTATGTGTGTTTATTTGTTTCAAAACGAAAGCTGTACATCTAGAACTAGTAAGCGATTTAACAACTGAAGCATTTATATTGGCTTTGCGCCGATTTATGTCACGCAGAGGGAAGCCTCGCGAAATATTTTGTGATAATGGCACCAATTTTGTTGGGGCTAGTCGAGAGATTGCTAGGTTAGTAGAAACTTGTGCTAGCTCTGTGTCAGACCTTGCAAACGAAGGCATTAAGTTTAGGTTTTCACCGGTTTACGCACCGAACTTTGGAGGCCTTTACGAAGCAGCTGTGAAATCAGCCAAATTTCACATGAAAAGGGTTATAGGGAACACACATCTCACGTTTGAAGAGATGACTACTCTTTTTACGCAGATCGAGGCTATACTTAATTCTAGACCTTTAGCTCCATTGTCACCTGATCCCAAAGACCTTTTTCCATTGACTCCCGGGCACTTCCTCGTAGGGAGACCTCTGACATCATTACCGGCGCCAGACCTCGGAGATGCCAATCCCAGCCGACTTCACAGATTCGCACGCATTGAGCAAGCCAGACAGCATTTCTGGTCTAGATGGAGCCAATAATATATTTGCGAGCTCCAACAACGGACAAAATGGCAGACCAGGCACCCTAACCTAAGGCTTGGTCAACTGGTTCTCGTTAGAGATGAGCGGAACCCGCCATTAAAATGGCCTCTTGGTCGGATTACCACTTCGTATCCGGGCTCCGATGGCGCCACCAGAGTTGCCGACGTACACACTTCACAAGGAACATTGCGACGAGCTATCAACAGGATCTGTCCTCTGCTAGAAGATGAATAGCATCAACATCAGCACCATTCCTGGAGGGCGGAGATTGTTAACACAACACTATGCGGCCGCCCCGCGCCCGCTCTTCGGCCCCCTCGCGGCGCACGCAGCCCTGCGCCTGCGTACAACGGACAGTCAGTCTAGTTTAGTGAGCAACAGCACGTCGTAACGCCCGCGTCCCCGATACCTATCATTCTGTATTTTTGATAACCGAAATAAAATTAACCGTTAAACACCAAGTATATATATCAATGAATCCCTAACACCTATAGTCCCGGTGTTAAAACGTAATGGCTCAGTTAGATTGTGTGCTGACTATTCTGTTAGTCTTAATAAGCAGTTACTCGTAGAACAGTACCCACTTCCCACAATCAATGAGCTATTTGCAAAAATTCACGGCGGGCAAGAGTTTAGCAAACTAGACTTGTCAATGGCTTATAATCAGTGTGTTTTAGATGAGCAGTCGCAGGGTCTAACATGTATTAACACACACCGCGGGATTTTTAAGTACACGCGCCTAGTGTTCGGGTTAGCCAGCGCGCCAGCCGTGTTCCAGCGGGCCATTGTAAGTGTGCTATCAGGAATGGACGGGGTTATATGCCTATTAGACGATATTCTAGTCACAGCTGAAAGTAGGAAAATACATTTAGAAAGGTTAAATGAAGTACTTAAGCGGTTGCAAAACGCGGGACTGACCTTACAAAAGGAGAAGTGCGAGTTTCTTATGGACCAGATTAATTACTTGGGTTACGTGATTACAAAGGAAGGGTTAAAAAAAGCGCCAGAAAAAGTTAAAGCTATGACTAACGCACCTATTCCTAATAACGTAGCGGAGTTACAGTCGTTTTTAGGCCTTGTCAACTATTACAGAAACTTTGTGCCAAATGCGTCCATGATTCTTAGTCCTTTATACGACCTTTTATGGATAAATTACGTAAGGAAACTAACAGCGACTCGGTCCTAAAAAATGTAATAAATTTTATTAGAAATGGTTGGCCATCTAAAGTTAGCGATGTAAGATTGAAACCATTTTTCCTGTGTAGCCCTTTACAACCGACTCATAGACAAGCGTGCATCTATCTTTGAAAAAATCTAGCGCTCCCCATAACTTATTTTGCTGAACGCGACCGGCACCGATAGCTCGTGCATGATCTAGCGCTACGTGAAAATAATAATAACACAAGTTGTGACTCGTTAGTGCGGCACAGTACCTCGCCGAAGATGGCGGCGCATTTTGGCGGACGAGGCGCTTCACGTAAGTTATAATATTTGCGATTTTTTTCATGGATTGGTTTGAATTTACTGTTTCATTCGATTAATTAAATACCAATTTATAATATTTTTACTCATTTTTGTTATTATCTTCATAATTGCCGGATTTATTTGTCATTAAATTAAAACATGCACGTTCGTGTGGCTTAGGTTTTACTTGTACTTTTTGTACCTAAAAACAGTGTTTTTTTTGGTTTCGGGTTATGGTGAATCGTAAAGGTATTTATTGTTATTTTTAGGTCGCATGCTTGACGATGAGATCTTACAAGCGTTGGCTGATGGCAATGATTCTGACATTGAATGTTTTGACGATTCTGGTGACGAAGAACTTCTTTTTAATCCTGCTGTCTTCGATAATGTCGATGACCTCGATTTACCGGAAGATTCTGCTGATAGCCAAAGGGACGACCAGGTGGAAGGCAGTCCACCACCAAGTACATCTGCACCAGTACCATCTTCCATGGAACCAACAATGGAACGACCGAGTCGCTCTAGTTCCCGCCCTAGCCGCTGGAGAATGGCCTCTTTTGAAGACAGGCAGCACGTGTACCCTCAACGAACAATTAGACCAGTGAGAACACCGATTGAGTACGTGCAAGAATATTTTGATGACAAGTTTTATGAAATGGTTATTACCTGCACCAATATATATTACTTGAGAAAGACTGGAAATGAACTAAAAACTACAAAGTCAGAGATAGAGAAACTTTTTGGTATTCATGTTTTGATGGGATGCATTCCATTCCCAAGGCTACCTATGAACTGGCGTACTGGCATTTCTATAGACAAAATAACCAGTAAGTTGAGCCGAGATCGATTCTTACAGCTACGGAATGCTCTGCATGTTGTTAGCACCGACACTGCACCACCTCAAGAAACGCCAAATCCACTGTGGAAAGTCCAACCAATGATAAAACAAGTTCGTGATGGTTGCAACAAGCAAGAAAGACTTCCCGGTTACTACTCAATTGATAAGCAGATGATACCTTTTACTGGTCGATGCCCATTGAGACAAGTCGTTAAAAATAAACTACGACCAGTTGGTCTGAAAAACTATGTGCTTACAACCAGTGATGGGCTAATGTTGGAATTTGACATTTATCAAGGAGCTAAGACAATGTTTGGGGACACTAATCTTGGCCTTGGGCCCTCAGTAGTGTTACATTTATCAAGAAGTATTCCCAGAGGCAGCTGTTTGTATCACGACAGACATTTCACTACTATTCCATTGATAGAAGAATTACAAAAACGGGACCTACACAGTACAGGGACTATTATGGCAAACAGAATACCAGATAAATCTAGTTTAAAATTCAAAAAGGACAGTCAAATGTATCGTGGTGAAAGCCAACAAATGGTAAGAGATTCCACTGTTTTAGTGAAATGGAAAGACAACAAGTCTGTTCTGGCAGCATCTAACTGCACTGGCTCCAACGAAACTGAAACAGTAAAACGGTGGGATAAAAGAACTCGATGCTACGTTGATGTGACGGCTCCCAAAATCATACAAAACTATAATCAATACATGGGAGGAGTGGATGTACTCGACCAGCAGGTCGAGTACTACAGAACATTTATTAAAACCCGGAAATGGACGCTGAAAGTGCTGATTCACTTTTATGATTTGGCTTTAGTCAATGCTTGGCGTGCTTACAAAATAGATTGTTCTTCCAATAATTACAGACGAAATAAAACTCTAGATTTGCTAGACTTTCGGCTTGAAATATCTGAGGCCTTACTGAATTCTCCTGAAAAGCGCCGCAATGAAGATATGGAGGAAGTTGAAAACATTATGCCCAGAAAATATAAAAAAGCTCTGAAGCCTAACCCTACACTTCGGTATGATGGGTATGACCATTTACCAGTGTTCGACGACCTAAAGTCACCTAGGTTTTGTCAATTGGAGCATTGTAAAAGTCGCACAAAAGTTCGTTGCGTCAAATGTAACGTTTATCTTTGCGTGATTCGAGGACAGAATTGTTTTAAAGATTTTCATTCTCATTAATTGTAATTTTTTGTAAAACATTGTAAAATAATGTTTCTAAATATTATTAGTAGTTTAGATTACTAGTTTTGCCAAACATTGTTGTTTAATTTTATGTTAAAGTTTAATTTGGTGATTTAATTACAAAAAAATGCTAAAGATTATGTTTAATGACAAGTAGTTCCTTGTTTTGATACTCATTAATGCTAATTATTAAGACTGATTATTGTTACATTTAAACATTTCGAAAAATATATGATTCAACTTTAAAACATTGTCTAATTTCCTCATTAAACACAACAATATATAAATTTGCACGAACGTGCATATGTCAAGCTATTCCTAAGGTGCACGATCGTGCAGGCGATTTTCAGGAAAACCTGGCTTTTCAGATTTTTTTCAGCATTTTTTCGGGGTAGCTAAAACCTATATGAATACAACCTAGCACTTCAATTGCAAATTTTTAACCTTTTTCTGTCCGGTTGTAAAGGGGTAGGTATCAGCTTTCGTTCGAAAATGGATGCGTAATGAGAGGTCACAAAGTCGTTTTACCAGAAAATTCACACGGACCACTCCTTAAGGAACTCCATTCGTCACATCTAGGTATAGTAAAAACTAAGGCCGAAGCACGATCTAGGTTTTGGTTCCCAGGAATCGATCAAGCCTTAGAAAGAATGATTAGTTCCTGCGAGGTCTGTGTCCAGCTGCGTCCGACGGCCCCGCGCGCCCCTCCGTCACACTGGGAGTATCCGTCTTGTCCTTTCCAACGCGTACACATCGACTTCTTAGGGCCAATTAAAGGTTGTGTGTATTTAGTTATAGTAGACGCACATAGCACATGGGTAGAAGTCTATAATATGAATCACTCGACGACATCAACAGCGGTTATAGAAAAAATGTCCGACTTTATTTCGAGGTTTGGTATTCCAAAAACCATTGCGAGTGATAATGGCACAGCTTTTTGTTTTTACGAATTTGAGCTTTTCTGTGCGTCTAACGTAATTTCACATATAACTTCGCCAGTATACCACTCGGCAAGTAATGGTCAAGCGGAGAGTTTTGTAAAAGTTGTTAAAAAAGGTATAAAATCATGTATTTTGTCGAAAGTTACCGTGAAAGAAGCTAGTTTAAAATTACTTAAATATTTAATGGACTATCGTAATTCTGTTCACTCTGCCACGGGTGTGTCTCCCGCACAGTTGGTATTTGGGCGTAAATTACGATCGCGCTTGGATTTGATTGACCCAAAACCATCTTTACCCTCGTCACCGGCCATTGCTAATCGTGTAAAGAATTCGCAGTGTACACAAACTAAAATAAATGAACAGAGACCAAAATTGTTTACCGAAAACGAACGCATATGGTTCAAAAAATATAATAATAAAAACTCCTATACATGGTGTAAAGGACTAATAATTAAAAAACTAGGAAACGTCATGTACTTAATAAAGGACATTCATACATCAGAACACTTCAAAAGACATAAGGATCAACTAGTACTAGATAAATGGCCAAATCACATAGGAGATACAAATGTACAAACTACAGTTAATATAGACTTACCTGGTCCACGACCTCAGACACAATCCTCTCACGTGACTCTGTTGCCGACTCATCCGTCTACACTGCCGGCGCCGCTATCTCCAGTTCAAAATCAGCTTTCAACAGCTACAAACCAACGTCCAGATCTGTCCGATCCAGAACCCTCGGAACCACGTAGATCAAAAAAAGGAAGGAGAGTGGAGTTATATGAGGCAATTGATTTATTATCACCAGAGGGCTGTAATATCGACGTACCTGACGTTGAGCAAACTACTTCTGGAATATTAGATCCGGCTGTCCCTAGAAGCCATCCAGATTCCGACGAGGAATTTCTAGAGGCGGAAAATGAGGACCAGGCGTCGGATCGAACTGCAGTGCCTGATGCTGCACAGCAGAGATCTTTGCGAAATAGGCCGGTCATAGATTATAAGAAGTTTTTCTAGAATCTCCTTTTGTTGCTTGGTAATTAATTGTATGTGAATAATATTGTCAAAATATTGTTGGGAGTGATGTTGTGTATGTATGTAAGTCTGTGTGCGTGGGCTGCGTCCCCGCACCCCCCGCGAACCTAACGGTCGAATAAACAGTGCGTTGCTAGCCAGCTTGTGTTTCACTCGTGTCCCTTCCTACTGCTCTGCATACTAACCAATATCGATCGATGATGGTGGTGATGAAGAGAAAATTGGCCTTTAGCTTTTATGTATATCTTTATTTAAAACTACGAAATAAGGCAAGTCTGAAGAGATGAAGTGGGTCTTGAGATGAAGTGGTGAAACAAACTCGGTCATTACTAGCTGCCGGTTTGTAAGGACTCACGTCTTAGCTGTTTTTTTTTTTAGCGTGGTTGGCAATTTTCGTGCATGTTTATAAAATTTGTGATATCTGTGAACAATAAATTGACTTTTGCACAAAAAGTAATACTATAGAATCGTGTTAATTTATTTAACTGCAAATCACTTTTCTTTTAGCAAGAATTCTTTGGGTCTTATTTTTGAAGCTTTTTGGACATATATTTTCGAACTAGGTGGTTGTTTGTTACATTCAACTTTTTCAATGGTGCAATCAGGATAAGGTCGGCCTTCCATTTTTTTATATGTACTAAAATCAGCATCTGTATCCGTCAACGAATGCGTTCATAGATTATATTGTGCATGGAAATGTTTAAATCCTTCTAACAATAGGCTAGACTCCATACCCGTAGAAGGACCACTGCAATTTTTGAAGTATCACATATAGCTCCAGGAACGATGTTCTCATTTTAAACTCTCGCACATATGCAACAATATTTGTTTTTTACTTCAATGATCAGAGCCTCGCCAAATCTTTTTCTTATGAAAGCTGCAGCCCCAGATAGAAAAAAAAAGTGCTGAAGGATCGTTTACTCCAGGCACCATCAACATTCACATCAATGAGAGCAATGCCGTTTTTATTATCATCCGCAAGTGCTCCATCCCGTTCTCGTCTCTCTCGATTTGCAAATAAATTTCATTTCATTTCATTTCGTTCCAGTCACCTTTATCTTACTTATGGTCGTTCTTTGCAATCATCGCAAATTATGGTTACGGTAATATTTAAAAACGTACGCAGATCACTTACAGTTTAACATTTTGTAGTACATACAATTTTGTTTATTTTCGGCTTTGAAATTTCCATCGTTAATGGAATTTTTGTTGGGTTGTGGATACGGTGTAAGGTGGCATTGTTGTCATTTTGCACAAGCTTAATAAAGGGTTATTATGAAGCACGTCTTTTTTCTTGTTTTCTTTTTTAATGTGGTGTAATTGTTCTAGCTTTGGAAGATGTGGAGGCTCTGCTGCAGGTAGATCAAAGTGACATGTGGAATTGTACTGTCCGAATTTTAGTCAGGTTTCTACCTGTCTCAAATTCAGAAGTTTTCAGCTATTTTATTTCTTACTACAATAGCGGTTTTTTTAAGTCTTTCTGGAATTTCTCTCATTGATTTGTTGGCATTCGCAATTCCGCTTTTTGATATTGTTTTATTTTATTATTTTTTGTTAAGTAAAACGATTTTTTTTGTTTAATTTTAATAACTTTATTACAGCAACTTATGTCTGTGGCGCAGGCTGTTGATAAATGTTGGTGATGAGCCGGATCGCTCAAAAATGTATATCAGCGGATACGGATACGGTTCTTAACTTTCTTACTTACTTGGTCACACTAAGTACTGAAGACGAACAAATTATTATTGGAAAAGAATATTGCCGGAGTCTAGAAGAGTCTAGTTATTGCTGATATTTAAGATAGTGATGATGACAATAACTAATCTAAAAACTCAAATATAAGATACGAATGGTTTTTGTTCATTAAATGTATGCCAGAAAAAGATTACGAAGACCTAATAAGTGCTGGTGGATTAACAAAAAAAAGTTTGGAGGCGTCAGTCACATTGCTCGCACCTCTTCTTTACCTGCAAACTGATCGTAATAGATCTCTTTAGTAACAAAGCACCTAAAGGGATAAAATCTGAAATGAGATTACAAGCCTGAAGACCAAAGTAAAAGACGTGTTTTAGTCGCTAGTTAGTGGGTATGGTTAAGTTCGCAAAGGTGATAAGAGATGGCGCTGATGGTTGTTTATCTCGCGCAATGTTTTGGTTGTATTAGATTATACTGACACCAATATACTTTGTATATACAGTTCATTATAGTGGTTTTATTTTAGATACCTAGTTCCGACCCTAACATTGGTCCTAAACGAGCCGTATATATAGGTGTGGGGGTCACATAATATTGCGCTATGTATTTAAATGTAAAACTCTGATTGAATAAACAGTCTTGCCAACGCGGCAACGCCTCAATAGAGTCGACCGTAACTACAGTATTTTTTACCGATTAATAGATATTACTTGCTTTTTGGGAAAACAAGAATTGCCATTTAGAGCTCACGACGAAACCCAATCGGGTTGGAGTGTAGCAAAGGGTGTGTAAGGCGTTGGAACTTAAAAAATTTTTCGTCAAAAATATAAAACATAATAAAACTCAAATCTTTGTTTTTCAATGTATAAGGGGGCTCAAATTAAATGCTTTTTATACTTGTGACTTTTACTTTCCGACGCATGGCTTAACCGGAAAATGCGATAGAATATAAAGTGGTCAAACACTTAGAAAATTTTTGTGATAAAATTATAAAACTTCATAAAATTCAATCTTTGTTTTTCGTCGTATAGAGGGGCATTAACTAAACGCTTTTTATACTTGTGACTTTTTCTTTCCGACACATGGCTTAGCGAGAAAAAGAAACCAAGTGACTAGAGGCTCCAATATTCTATCACATTTTCCGGTTAAACCATGCGTCGGAATGAAAAAGTCACAAGTATAAAAAGCGTTTAGTTTATACCCCTCTATACGACGAAAAACAAAGATTTGAATTTTATTATGTTTTATAATTTTATCACAAAATTTTTGCTAAGTGTTTGACCACTTTATATTCTATCGCATTTTCCGGTTAAACCATGCGTCGGAAAGTAAAAGTCACAAGTATAAAAAGCATTTAATTTGAAACCCCTTATACATTGAAAAACAAAGATTTGAGTTTTATTATGTTTTATATTTTTGATGAAAAATTTTCTAAGTCCCAAACGCCTTGCACACCCTTTGCTACACTCCAACCCCCAATCGTCTTTAAATAAAGGCAATTATGTGGAGTCGGTAGAGTTGTTAGGAAAATATGATAGTGTGTTAGAGCAACATCTTCAAAACAGTTCAAATGCTTTTAGTACCGGGCTCTCTAACAGAACACAAAACGAAATCGTAGCTTCAATTTCATCTCTTTCTCTCTCAAAGCCACTACGGATATCAGATAAATGACATGTTCTAATTTCATTCATTTTTCTGATATCTGTGGTGATAAAATAAATCATCAAACATACCAGAAAGAAAAAAGGAAACAGCAAAAAAATGGTAAGAGATTATTATTGATTTAATTGTTATTCTTTGTTTTTTTAGGTTTGCGCAATCTAATGCGAATATACTTATAACATTTTTTTCTTTTAGCGCTATCTATGATTATCTTACTTATCAACTTATCATACCAAAAGCAACGCTTTCCAATAATTTCTTCAATACTTTGTTAGTTTGATTGACTTTTACTGAATTTACCTAGATGGCGCTAATAAGAAACAGCAAAGCATAGTGAGTGTTGGTATTGCGCCTGAACACCGGACAAAGTCGTCCAGTTTGATGCTTGTCGAGTCAAGCAATAGCGGCTTGTTATGCGACGTTTTATTTTTAATTACGTTAATCTGCTAAAATTTTAAATGAGTGACACATTGTTTGTTTTCATTCGCATTTTGGTTTTACCTAGATTTGTGTGTGAATAAAAATATTTTTTTAAGATAGATTTGGTATAATGGGTTTTAATTAAGTTTTACGACTTTAGGGTGCTCTATTTAGGGGAGAAGATTGCGAGATACAGGGTTAATTTTGGTCTAACAACAATAAAAACTTATTTTCTGTGCCGACATTACGAATTTTTTTAAAGTTAAAATCCGATTTAAGCTAACTTGAAATTTGTCAGTTTTAGAAATTTCGCAAATACACATTTAAAAAAGCATAACTTCTAAATCTCCTAAAAATTGCGGAACCTACCCAGCCAAATGAAGAAAAGTCTATAATAATTTTATCAATCCAACGACGCAAGGACCAATGCTTGCAATCAATTTATTACGCTGCCTATCAACTTGATCCCCGTTATTCTGGCAAAGACCTTACCGTCGAAAAAAATTCAATAGCTTGTGAATATATACGACAATTTTGTATGGCAAGTACCGCAAATGAAGCTAATACTCTTCAGTTTGGCAGAATTTAGAGTAAAAAGTAATTATTTCGATGAATCGAAAGCCATATGGGCACCAGCGAAACAAATGGAACCTAGAATTTGGTAGTCTTCATTCGCTTCTAATCAACCAATATCTGCATTGGCTATCAAAATTTGAAGTGTGCCGCCATCTTCTGCGGCAAGTGAGAGAAATTGGAGTCTCTTTGCACGTACACATACTAAAGCTAGAAACGTCTGACAAATTCAAGAGGATTAAAATTAACTAGATTACCTTAATAAAAATGTTCTAATAAAAAGAAACTACATTTATGTTGATTTATAGTTTGTTCATTCGTTGTTTGTACTTTTTGTGAAATTTAGACATTTAATTTAATGGAAGATGACAAAGTAATGTATCAGTTAAAAAGTCTTCCGATCCTAGCGGCCGGGACTCTGGTCGCGTCCGATACACCGCAATTTAAATTTGCATGGGACGCAACCAGTGTCACTGTCACGTTCAATAGGATTGAAGGGTCACCTTAAACAATAATTTTCCATGGTATAGTTTGATTTCGATCAATATATGTATTAAAATATGTAAGATAAGTATTGTTTTTAATTAATAATTGTTCACAATTTGATTTTATTTTTATTTCACTTGACCCAGTTTATTCTGAATTACTTTTTATGAGAGGTTAGGAAATTTTAATAAAAAATGGATTTAAACCTCAAAAATGGGTTTAAAACATTTTATTTAAAAAAAAACGGTTTTAATTGTTTAAAATACTTTTTGCATCTATACTCCTGCCATTTAGGAAACGTACGGCTTGAGCCTACCATTAAAGTGAACAAAAAAACAATATTAAATAATATTATGAAAAACTCAACTTCAAAATGGTGGTGATATCTTTGCAAGACAATTGTTTGTTCCTGTAGTATGCCGGGGCATAGTCATGACATCACCTTATGGCCTATTATCACACAGCTACTTCCACAATCAATAAGTATAATAAATACACATTTATACTATATTTAAAAACATTCAATTCTATATTCTTATCAATATCGAAAATAAGACCAATTTACTGAATTAATTCATGTATAGTTCTTGAAATTCTTATTTCGAAGTATGTAGGAAAGGGTGATGATGATGAAAGTTTTAATGTGTCATTCTTGTGTAAATTAGACAGAGGTGATAGTCAAAAAGAAAAATACTTATGATCACTTTATCAAGCACTTCTACAAGGCAACCAGAACTAATTAGATAATGCACAGACTTATTTTCGAAAAGTGTGCGCTTTGGATACCGAAAAAGGTATGTATGCCATCATTATTTCAGAAATAAGAATATTATTAGTAAAACATGTGGATCACTTCGTAACTACAGTTGTCTAGCGAACATAACTAAGCTTTTAAAGCAAAATATCAACTTGATAACCTTGAATTTCCTTGTAACTTTGAATAAAACTGGTTTGAAGATTTTTATTATTATTTTTTCATACATACATACATTTCAAACATACGAACAATACTATTACTAATATTAATACTATTTTTAGCTGTCAAAAAGTTGTTGAAACCTTTTAGCGAGTTTTTTTAAAGTGTACAACAAGTAATAAGTGTTTGTGTTATGTTATCACTGACTAAACGCACGGAGGATCGGGGGAGTTTCTTCGGTAGGCTATCAAACCATATCATGTTCCAGATCGAAGCACCCTTACCTTGATCTGTAAATAGGATGGTGATATCAGCTTTGGTTATAGTAATTATAAACAGAAGTTTTAAGAACAGAATGGCACAGATGAACATTATCTTTTTGTTCTTTCCTTTGGTCCAATGCAATATAATACTGGCAAAGGAATTGGTGATGGTAATATCTGAAATAAAAAAACTGTTAAATTTGATTTTTTGCTAACGATCATGGATGGAAAAAATTCCCACTACTTAACTTCGTACAAATCAACTCAGTCTTGCTATATTTGTGGTGCCAAACCCAGTGAGATGAACAGTTTTGTTATTACAATGAATACAAAATAGGATGGCAAATAATTTATGTGTCTTGCTTTTTGGAAAAGTTAAATGAATTTTTTTAATCACGGACCATTAGACTGTAGACTATCTTGCATTCAACTAGTTGGTGAAAAGGTTAATGGCTTGTCTTCCAAATTTACCTTCGTATGCAAAATGTGATAGACATTTTGTGATAAAAATGACGATGATGATTTCTTGCCTTTTAATGCTTGTGCTGTAGCTGGTACTATTTCCATCCACCGGCCACTCTCAACTTCAAGAATTTTTATCTGCCTTGAATTTACCAATAATGTCACAAAAAACTTACCAAAACAACCATAAGTTACTGTCCGAAAACTGGCAGCAACTTGCACAAGAATCCATGGACCGAGCAGCTGTAGAAGAGATAAATATGGCTATTTCAGATTTCAGAAGGCAGAGTAAAAAAAAAAGGCACGCCAAATAGACGTAGTTAGCAGATGGTGTTTATGGTAAAAGGTCTTACAGGAAAAACTTTTCAATTTTATCCAGTGCTGCAGCAATCGTAGGCGGAAAAACAGGCAAAATTTTATATTTGGGAGTGAAAAACAAATATTGCTACCATTGCGATTGAGCTGAAAGAATAAAGTGACAGCGCCAGAAAACTTTTCCTCTAATAACTATTCGGGTCTGTAGTATTAAGATAAGATTTAAATCATCATCATCAATCACATAAACTTACCTAATTGTACGATCATCGGAAGTGCATCTAGGTCGGTGACACTCGCAACCTTACGTGTGACGTAGATCTAAGTTATATTATATTAGATTTTATATTATTTGGTGGTGGCATTAATACACGGTTTTCATCGAAGCAACAACTTTTAATCATCTGCACGATTCTCATATTTCAGGGCGACCCTTACCAGTTTGGAACCGCCAATAACATCATGAATGACTGAAGATCAAAAGAAGATTATAATCAGAACTCATCGTAAAGAAATCTATCATAAAACCCAGAAGAAAGTCTCTTAGGAAGACGAAGTTTAAATTAATTAAAGAAAACAGAAGCGTACGGGAGCAAGGATGGAGTCCAGGGTATCGCCCAGCGTAGTTCCAGAGGTGTCCAGGGATATCACCAAGAAGAGTTTGCGAACACCAGCTAAGCACCGGAAGAAAATGGACCGCCAGTTGGAGTCATTATCGCGGCTGCTACAGTATTCATCATTTTCACTGCCACGGTGCTGTATATTTCATTTTTAGTTAAACATTAGCTATCTAAATAAACTTCATTATTCTTAGATATTTGTTTGTTATATTTATAGTTGTATTTGTTAGATAAAATTTTCAATCATGGGTACAACGAATACCAAAGGGGACATTATAATCGCTCAGACAGCATCGGGTGGCGGACAGGAAACCCTAAAAAATAATCAAGGGCTTAGCACGACATCTGGCATACTATTAATTACGGTTATTTTCATTAGTATTATTATGTTGGACTGTATTGCATTTTATGTTGCTAAAAATTGTAGGAAACATTTTATTATAAATAAAGGTACTAAGACGAGAGCTGAATGGTTTAGTCTTTAAGGCTGTGTCCAACAAAGAACCTCAGGAAAATGTGTAAGTATTTTAATTTTTTTGTTAGTAGAAAGCAGATTGATTAATTTTATTTCTATATTTTATGCTATGAAACTTATTACTGATTTAACAGAATTAAGTAATAAACTAAATTTATTAAGTGAATATCTTCGTAAACTAGGTCCAAGGCAATCATAATTAGGAATAAGACAATTTAATATAGCTCGTTTTAAATATGAAAAATTTTACTTTATTTTGTCTCATATGAAGGGGTGTATTAAGAGTTCAGAAATAAGCACCACTGACTTGACTACAATTAACAATATCATAAGTCAAATTCACAGCCTATAATTAAAATTACAACCTTAACATATCCAAGCGTAATTAACGCAGGAAGTACAAGTATAACTGGCTTAAAAGAAACTTTTACAATGGCCAGAAGATTGATATTAAGACGTCAATTTCCCTATTACCCCTGACCTCTCTAATGATAGAATTATTTTTCTTAATAAAGTTTCACAAAAACCTACCTCCTTAAAAACCTTCAAAAATATGACAGAATCCTCGGCACCGCTATATAACTTAAAGTTTATTTTCTTGCCATTTAGAAATATATTATTGAACCAGGCATTGTTGTTTTCGCTAACTTCATCGATCGATGATGTACGCAACAATGACTCACCTAACTCGGCGCAGTCCTCTCGATCCTCCAACTCACTTCACTGTTCCAACTCGTTTACGAACCTAGATCGACACACTTTAGCAAAATGACCGATTTTGTCACAACGATAGCACTTCACTTTACGAGCCCAACATTTTTCACCAGCACTATGTTTACGACCGCAACGATCACACGTAGATCCTGCATCTCGGGAGCGATCTCTTTGAGACCCAGGCCGCGCATCTCGCGCACGCTGCTGCTGGTAACGGCCGACTGGGGCGCCGGGCTGCGCACGCAGCTCCTCGATCAAGTGGTCTTTTCTAGCATGTTATTGTCTTTGATTCCTCTAAGAATTTGCGTTAGAATCGAACTATTGCGCAATGGACCAAACTCACATGACTTACTTTTAACTTACTTTTACTTAAGTTTAAGGGCGGTCAAAAACTTGTCAAAATCTTTATCACGCTGATAGGTGTCCAATACGTGTCTCATAAAATTTACATTGCATTTAGGATCACAATGACTCGCAAACAGGCACACGTACTCCATAATTCGTTTTTGACTCGTCAATTGAATCCAGATCACGTCCACATTTACCCATTACGTGCAAAAACAAAGCACATTTTTTCCAATCAAATAGTAATCAAAGGCAACCTTCCACTCTCGCCAATTCGTGACGATATTGCCTTCGTCCACCGGTGGCCGGCTGTTGCAACATCGTGTACGCAGATTCCTTTTTTATGCTAGTAGCATTTTGAGTTGCCTCCATCTTAAACGTCCACCTGCATATTTTGATTATCACTTTTAAAACTTTAACATTGCAATCCGACTTGTAATTATTAATGAATTCACACCTGACACCATGTGGTATTTTTGTGAGGCTCATAAAACGACGATTTGAGTACAACTGATTTTATTTATTGGTTAGATAACTATAGACACTATTAAGACACAATGTATTCGTATTTGTTTGAGTACATGGGACTTCGTCAGTTGTAGAATTTGTTTCAATATTTTCGGTGTTCACCTTTTTAATTTTTTTATTTCTTTAAATCGTTTCCACAATCACACCAATTATCTAGCCCCAAACTAAGCAATGCTTGTGCTATGGCGACATAAGTATATTCCCCGGTTCATTAGTGTGAACAATTGCTTTTACAAAAAGAAGAACAAACTGTAGTAATTAAAAGAAAAAAAAACTTAAACTAAACTGTAGTTCTTCGTGTAGATAATATAATTTATTTTGCTTTGTGGATGAACCACTAGGAGTTGGTTTTAGGCTGCGGACAAATCCATTCCTTATATTCCTCCATCTAGTTTGACAATCAGCCACTGAAAAGAAACATGCATAATATAATCATTAATACGTCCTTTTTTTCAGATACCTCTGGGTGTAGTTTTCAAGTACAAAAAGTTTATTTTGCGCTAGGAGAATGCACGATATCTCGAGTTGTAGCAGAGTCAACAGAAGTTATATGGGGTACTCTCAGAGACATCTACATGCCAGTGCCAACTACAGATGAATGGAAGGCTATTGCAACCAGATACAGTGGACCCCCGATAATCCGGCCCCTGTCTAATCCGGCGCCCCCTGTAATCCGACATGACAGAATTATAGATCACGCAAGTTTGAACAGGTCACAACTCGTACGCGCCACCGCTAATGTGCTCGACGCGTATGCATTGTTTTACTTAGTTTGAATTTGACTACTAGTGATAGCGGTACGGCCTAGCGTTCGTTCATTGTTTACTACATATTTATTCATTGTGTATTAGGTATATGTAGTACCTAGTAATGTCGTCACAAACCCAGAAGCGAAAGCACAAAACGTTGACAATTAAAGAAAAATGTGATATTTTAGATCGCTTAAATCGCAATGAAACTTTCAGTAGTTTAGCAAGTGAATACGGCGTAGGCCGATCTACAATTTATGACATTAAAAAAAACCACGAGAAGATTAAGAAGTTCGTGTCAACTACTGACTGCGGGCCAGGCAAGAGACAGACACTCAAGAAAGCTGAACATCCAGAAGTGGAAGAAGCTTTGTACATGTGGTTTCTTCAGGAAAGAAACAGGCATGCACCAATTTCGGGACCCATGTTGGAGATGAAAGCTAAGTTTTTTTATAAGGAAATAACAAA
Organism: Anania fuscalis; assembly: GCA_950371115.1. NCBI lineage: Eukaryota > Metazoa > Arthropoda > Insecta > Lepidoptera > Crambidae > Anania > Anania fuscalis. The sequence continues at coordinate 14,119,930 of OX493344.1, forward strand.
GAAAGATGATTTTGTGGCCAGCAAAGGATGGCTAGAACGTTTTAAAAGTCGTCATGGCATACGTTTAATGACTATTACAGGAGAGAAACTTTCTAACGATGCCACCTGCATAGAGCCCTTTTAATTAAGATTTTTGCAAAAGGTGAACGATTTAAATCTTGACCCGTCACAGGTGTATAATGCAGACGAATCAGGGCTTTTTTGGCGTGTGATGCCTAACAAAACTTTCGTTTCTTGTAACGAAAAAGACGTACCTGGACGAAAAGTGAGTAAAGAGCGTGTAACCATACTACCATGTGCTAATGCTGCAGGTACACACGCGCTTAAGATGGTGGTCATTGGGAAATCTAATAAACCAAGGGCATTCAAAAACATTGATTTACCTGTACACTATTACGGACAAAAAAGTGCATGGATGACAAAAGACCTTTTCAAAAAGTGGTTTGATGAATGCTTCGTACCTGAAGTTAGAAAATGGTTAAAAGATCATAATTTTCCTCAAAAAGCGTTGTTGCTTCTTGATAACGCTCCCGGTCATCCGTCTGAAGAAGAACTGACAACTGAGGATAAATGCATCACTGCGATGTTTCTTCCGCCAAATTGCACTGCACTGATTCAACCAATGGACCAGAACATCATTCAGTTTGTTAAGCAAGACTATAAAAAAAACCTACTTTTGAGAGCCGTATCAAAAGACCAACCAATAAAAAAAACTTTAAAAGAATTTAATATGAAAGACTTGGTTTTTGCTCTTAGTCAGTCGTGGAGTGCGTTACCGTCATCAACTATTAAATCGTCTTGGAAAAAGTTATGGCCAGATATAATCACCACTCCTAGCAACGATCCACAAATCAGTGTAACTTCGGAAGTTATAGAACAAGTCTCTACTGAAACACAGATAAGTCCGGAAGATTTGGAAGTCTGGTGCCGTGGAATGGATAAAGAAGAAAATGTTTTTCTTGAAATGCCTGACGAAGATATTATAAAAGAGGTTTCTAATAATACAACAAACGATCAGGAAGATAACGACGACGTGATTGCAACTGCTCCACAAGTCACAGATCAAGACGCAGTTAACGCGTTTGAGCTAGGTTTACAATGGGCTGAAGAGAATGGTACATCCTACAACGAACTTTTACTTTTGAGAAGACTGAGGGACAAAGCTCTGATCTCGCGTTATAACAACCTTAAACAAAAAAAAAATGATGAATATTTCAAAGCTTCATAATTTGATATAGTATTCACTACATGATTTTGATTAATAATTCTTGATTATTTTGGTAGATATGTATGTATGTGCATTTATGCTTATTTTTATAATAAAACGTAAGCTCTCAATTGATATTTAATTTACTAAATTCGACTTACATAAATTAAGTCTGATTTGTACTTCAAAGTACATACATATGTACGTATAATATATTGACTCTCGACATTAGATATGTAATTTGTCGGATTACAAGGTACTCTTTCGTAAAAAAATCCGGACTATAGGGGTCTTAGGCAGTGCTCTATAATCCGACAAATTCGATAGTCCGACACTGCCCTGCATAATGTTTGCCGGATTACCGGGGGTCCACTGTACTACGAACTTTGGAACCTCCCAAACTGTCTAGGATCTCTTGACGGAAAGCACATACGGATTCAAAAGTATCCTGATACAGGATCTGCAAATTATAACTATAAAGGATACCATTCTAGTATTTTGTTGGTATGTTGCGATGCAGACGGTAATTTTACGGCTATATAATGTGGATTTTTTGGAAGAAGTAGGTGACTGGTGACGGTGGTGTGTCTCAGGCATTGGTTGTAGGAAGGTGGTGAGAAAGAAATGGTTTAAATATTCCTTCAGGATCACCTTTACCCAACGATGGAGATACTGGAAATATATTTCCATATTACTTTGTTAGGAATAACGCATTTCCTTTAAAAAAGTATTTAATGAGACCATATTCAGTGAGAAACGTGGACAATGTAAAAAGAATACAGATTGAGCCGTGGACTAAAAACAATTGAATGTGTTTTCGGAATGTTGTCACAAAAATTTCAAGTCCTTTTGGAACCTATTACATGTCGCAAATATGCCACTATAATTTCTATAATAAAATGCATATTTATTTTACATAACTACATACGTAAACAAGAAGGAGTGCAGTACACAATCAGTACATTTAGTGCATCGGCAACCCAAAGACAAAAACCGATTCTAATACCTAATATGACTTTTGTAAATACACCTAATGGTTTGCGTAACTACTACTTATCAAATATTTTTTTAAAACCTAACCGTGCACTGCCTTGGCAGTGGAATTACTGTGTGATTGAATTTATACTTCGTACCTCTTCCGAAGATGATTACAAGTTTACATGCAGCAGTACGTAGTATGGTGCCGTCCTTATCACACTTTTTAAAGCAACTAAAAGAAAAAAACTATTTCTGTCTCACTCCCTCCCACTCCACCCGGTCTACGGTAGCACTAGACGCCATTACGTGATTTTGTGTCGTCCGAGTCACACGTTCGTGTCAAAATGGGTGGAAAGAAAAGATCGCGAGACGAAGACTACGATAGTATAAGGAAAAAAATTCGTAAACTAGAAAAACGATTAAAACGTCGTCGTAAAATTTCATCCAATTCAGAAAGTGAAGTGTTAAATGATGACTCAACACGTTCAGTGCAGTCAGCAGATAACGAATTAGAAATAACGTGCGGTAAGTAAAACATTGCTTTTTTTGTATGTATTGTTTCGCACTCGCGCATCATATCGGCATACTGGCGTCGACACGTCGCCGATGGCTTTTGTTACTATGCGCTTTATACATATTTAACGCTAAATGCTTTAAATACCTTTATCGTTACAGTTTAGCTTATTGATACTTCAAAATACTAAAGTTATTGCAAATTTTAATGATTTTTAACAATTTAACTCCACGTAAATCGTGTTGAGTACTTATTTTTTTCCTTGTTACTCCCCGTAAACCGGGTCGAGTTTTTTAACTTGCTACACGTATATCGTGTTGAGCACTACCTACCTATAGCTCCGCGTATACCGCGTTTGAGCGTTACTATGTATCCTATATGGATACGTAACATTTTTACATTATAACAATGCCATTTAGCTATCATCCTTTATGGATAGATTTTTATTTAAATACATCTTTTCAGATGAAAACCAAGCAGATAACCAGTCCCAACCGGAATGTTCTGTAACGGTTGAGGAATGTCCGGAATTAAATCAAGACATCTTAAGCATGTTAGGCGATGATACTTCCACAGAAAAGCCTTTTGGGGATAACCTACACAAAGATGTGGCTTCGAGGTGGCAACATATTTTATTAAATGGCTTATCCAAAGAAAACAGACCAGAGTTACTAAAAACATATCTACCTCCAGAAAATTGCCCGAATATGAAAGCTCCTAAGCTTAATTTAGAAATAAAAGCAGCTTTAACAGAAATAAATAACAAGAAAGATTCTTATTCACAAACAAAGCAAAACCAATTGGCCAGCTCATTGTCAGCCTTGGGTAAAGCCCTGAATTTGACCTTACTAAAAAGTAAAGATGATACCTCACAGGAAATAATTAAATTACTAAGTGACGCTGGTCGTCTACTGTGTGACTATCACTATAAAGAATCTCAATCGAGGCGATACGCTATTATTAATACATTGAACAAGGAAACAAGAGACACTATTAAAAATACAAAGATAGATGACTTTCTATTCGGGTTGCGGAACATTTGAAATCTTCGAAGGCAATTTCAAAGTCCGGAATGGAACTTCGGCCGACAACCACAGATAATCGAACAAAGCCTAAACCGGCCATCAGCGGACAAATATCTGTAGTTCGTCGTGGGACTTAAAACCCGAGGGGGGCGCCGCAAGCACCAGCCGCCGAGCCGCGAGCGAACCCCTTACCACCCAGGAGGCCGGCGGCTCCAGCGGCTCCAGCGCGCGACCGTCGCAATTACAGCTCGAGGAACACGCAACGTCATCGGGGGAGGAGGAATTGACTCCGGATCCACAGGTCCTTATTCCTGTTGCTGGTAGATTAAAATATTTTTATCAGCAATGGGCTGGTATTACAAATGACCCTATTATTTTATCATGGATCAATGGCTATAAAAATCCATTTAAAGATAATCCTGTACAACATGAAATACCCCAGAATAGGTGTTGTTCTGATACAGAAGCAAACATCATAGACAACTGTGTTTCGGATTTATTAGAGTCTAAATTTATCTCAGCCTGTATTTCATGTGAAGGACAATACATTTTACCTATTTTTATAGTTCCAAAACCGAATGGTAACCATAGGTTCATATTAAACCTAAAAGGTTTGAATAAGTTCATAGACGTCCAGCATTTCAAAATGGAGGATTACCGTACGGTTTTGAAACTCATAGAACACAATGACTATATGGCTACAATAGATGTACAGAATGCTTATTTTTTGGTGAATATTGATATTGAGGATCGTAAAAAGTTAAGATTCCAATGGCGTTCAAATATTTTTGAATTTAACGTCCTCCCGTTTGGTTGATGTACTGCACCGTTCGTTTTTACGAAATTACTTAAACCAATACTATATAAACTTCGCTCTGCTGGTCATATGTCTGTAAATTATTTAGATGACTTTTGCTGTATTGGGTCATCTTTTGAACAATGCGTTCACAATGTCAACACTACCATAACCCTTTTAGAATCTTTAGGATTTATAATAAATATGAGCAAAAGCCAAATTGCACCCTGTAGATCGTGCAAATTTTTAGGATTTATTTTTGATACGAGTGATATGACCTTGTCTTTACCACAAGATAAAAAAATGCGTATTAAGGAAAAAGCACAACATTTTCTTAAGATAAAAAAATGCACAATAAGACAATTTTCAGAATTTATCGGTCTATTAACTTCAGCTTGCCCAGCGGTTAGCTATGGGTGGATTTACACGAAATTATTTGAAAGGGAGAAATACTTGGCATTGGGTACTTCAGAAAATTATAATAAAAAAATGTATATCGACAGTTACTTGCATCACGATTTTAAATGGTGGGTATCTAACATCGAACAAAGTTTTCATCCAGTTAGACAAGACAAATACGATAAGGTCATATTCAGTGACGCTTCCAGTACTGGATGGGGTGCTGCCTGTGATGGTAACACAGCTGGGGGTAATTGGAATACATCTGACTTAGCAAAACATATCAATTATTTAGAATTAAAAGCATCTTTTTATGCGTTGAAGACATTCGCAGCACATTTACGCAATTGTAATATCCTTCTTCGAATTGATAATAGTACAGCCTTAGCATACATCAACCGGATGGGTGGTGTACGCTTCACACACCTCAATGATTTATCTCGTGAAATTTGGCAGTGGTGTGAAGATCGTAACTTATATATCTTTGCATCATATATTAAATCAGCTGATAACACCGAGGCTGACCGTGCATCTAGGCAATTAAAAATTGATACTGAATGGGAACTGGCTGACTGCGTTTAATGAAATAGTAAAATCCTTGGGCAAGCCGGAGTTTGATCTCTTTGCTAGTGTACAAAATCATAAATCTTTTAGCTGGGAAAATTTAGATTTTTATGCGTTTTCCCCATTTTGTTTAGTTACAAAGGTTCTCCAAAAAATTAAATCTGATAAAGCGATAGGCATTGTTGTCGTACCATACTGGCCATCCCAGCCGTGGTACCCAATATACCAAAAAATGGTGGTTTCACGAGAGATCATATTTCAGCCCAGCAAGTCATTACTCCATTCTCCTTTCAGGCAAGTTCATCCTCTCCATGCAGACCTTTCCCTGGTGGCGTCAAAATTATCCGGCAGACGCTCATGAAGCGAGGGGCTCCATCAGCTTCATTAAATTTACTAATGGCATCTTTCGCCGAAAATACTTTAAATCAATATAATTCATCATTAAGAAAATGGTGGGATTTCTGTCAAAGTAATCATTACAATTATTGCGAAGCTAACGTGTCGCAGGTGATTCAATTCTTAACAGAAAATTTTGAGTCCGGTGCTAGCTATAGTACACTAAATACCATCAAATCAGCTTTGTCACTCCTACTAGATCCAACAGTTACTTCCCATGTCATGATTACTAGACTCTTAAAGGGTGTTTTTAAATTAAAACCACCTGCACCTAAGTACGACATTACATGGGACCCAATCATCGTGCTTAATTATTTAAGTCGGTTCTGTCCCTATGAAAACATTAACCTTCGTGATTTTTCTCTAAAAACCATAACTTTACTTGCCATTGCATCCGCTCAGCGAATGCAAACATTAAGTCTGATCAAAATTGAAAACATTGTTGTCGAAAGCGATTATATCATAATAAAAATTGTTGATTTAATAAAAACTTCCCGGCCTGGAGCCTATCAACCACTAATAAGGCTTCCCTTTATTCTAGAAAATCCAAAAATCTGTCCGGCCTTATCGTTACAATCATACATAAATAAAACTTTAAATATTCGAAATAATAATACATCAGGAAATTTATTTATTAGCTTCAGAAAACCTCATAATAATGTAGGGCCGCAAACACTTTCGCACTGGGTTAAGACTACCCTGCATAAAAGTGGTATAGACACAAATATATTTGGCGCTCACAGCACGCGGCACGCCGCCACGTCGGCCGCGCGCCGCGCTGGAGTCAGCCTGCAGGTGGTTCGTAGGGCCGCAGGCTGGAGCGACACATCCAATGTGTTCCTTAAGTATTACAACCGAGATGTAAACGTAGCAACTGCTACCAGTAATGATTTTGCGAACTCTTTGTTTAATATATAATCTTTAATTAATTTTATTATTATTATATTTTTTTCTTTGTTACCAATTTATATGGAAAATACTTTATACTGTCTGTTGTTATTTCCATTGAGGAAATGAGATAATATTATAAGTATTCAGCCAAAGTTGTAATTTCTTTTTTTCTTTCTATTTTTAAATGCATATTGGTCTCATCAAATTTGTTTGAAACTCTAAACATCTGCATGTAAACTTGTAATCATCTTCGGAAGAGGTACGAAGTATAATTAAGAATTAAACGAACTTACCTTATGAAGTTCGATTCTAATTATACGAGTACCACGAACGAAGATGATTACCTACTCCCACCCAACCCAGGCTCATTTACCTAACCCCTCTAAACAATTTCAAAAAAATTGATTTCAGTTAACTCTAAAATTAATGGCGTCTAGTGCTACCGTAGACCGGGTGGAGTGGGAGGTAGTGAGACAGAAATAGTTTTTTTTCTTTTAGTTGCTTTAAAAAGTGTGATAAGGACGGCACCATACTACGTACTGCTGCATGTAAACTTGTAATCATCTTCGTTCGTGGTACTCGTATAATTAGAATCGAATTTCACAAGGTAAGTTCGTTTAATTCTTAAAAATAAATACTTATTTTTACTTACCAGAAGCTTTGGCTTTTTGTGCAACTTCACTCCAAGCTCTATTCGTCATGTCTTTTCTGGAGTATTCCAATAATTTATTAGTATATAAGCAAGAATATTGTTCGATAATATTAACAAAATTAGCCGCCAAAACCGCCATTTTGTATCACAAAACCACTCAACAACAGGTGTCTGCGTCTCGCGATTGGTCTACCGACAATTGTACAATATTACATGCTAGGTACAGTTTATTCAAGATATAAGGAACTAAGAGTACAATATTTCCTTAACGTAAACACTGCTTGCAAGTATTTAACTAGGACTAAAAGTACTAAATTAAATTATTACCAGCTGCCACTAAGGTGTCTTGTCAAGATTGTTCTAACTAAGGTTTACGTGGACAGTAGGCCTAAATCATTGTAAATCTACATTCACAGTAACTTCTAGTGATATCTTTTACATAAATATGTAGGAAATCATTTAAAATAAATACTTAAAACAACATAAGAATTTCCGACGTGTAATGTAGACGCCTGGAACATCTTCCACTAAGGTTGCCGCGTAAAATATTATGGGCAGCACTGATTCGGATGTCGATGATGATAAAAAAGCCGGTAAAAAGACGAGCTTATATCATATTTATGTCATCGTGGATCTAACGGTATTTTCAAATGAATAGAAAATTCATTTGAAAATACCGTTAGTTAGACCAATATTCTTTTGTTTTCCAGTTTTTATTGTTTATTTGAAAAGAATAATATGTCTATTGCTTCTATGTTCTTATGTAATGGTTTTTAAAACAGCAAACAAAGCACCGTCCTCGGTTTAAAAAAAACTTGTTTTGAAATGTAATCAGAATATAGGTCGGCTTGATGATTTTATAAGAATACGTGCGGAATTCTTGGATGGAGAGTTCAAGATAGCAATGAGTGATCAAAAATTTACCAATTCAAGCAAAAGAAAACTTCAAAAAAAAAGCAGCAAAAAATCTTTCACAAAAAGAAACTATATAATATTAAAAAACAGTTGCCATCAAACCAACAATTAAATCCAGATTCCGTAGTTTCTTTTATAGAAAACTGGAGAGGTGAAGCAGAACATAGAAATATCAATAATGATGTTAATATATTTTTTATGGAAAATTTGATATCTTTTGCAATTTGATCAATACATTCGCTTTTGATTCAGGGTTTTTTTTATAACTCACGGCTATAGTAATAATTAACATGCACATAACATTTTGAATCAAAATGAGTTCTATTAAATTTCTATACAAGGTGTGGTTTTGTAAAACAACGCCCATCTCAGGGGTGGTAGTATACACGACACTGATGCCAAAAAAAATATTAAAAGAATACCTTAAATTTTCATGGAAAAATCCATGAAATCAGGAAACGCGAATATTATTACGCGGGCGAGCTATCGGTCATTCTCTTGGGGCAAATTTTGCAAAGTGGCCTTCGTAGCTATCGTAGCGTAGTAACACTCGTAGCATTATCGCCTACCGTGCGTGTTAGTCACACATCTCAAAAGTTTTAGGATACTTTTGAACAAGGTTTCTTACTAATGAAGTATAGTTAAATATTTATTTATATTTTTCTTGTAATAACTTTCATATGTATTATCACCCCCGAGTCGGGCGTTGCTGTTCAAAACTACACCCTGTATATATAAAAATGTTGTTAAATGGACAAAAAAGGAGGCAAAGGAACTTCGGGGACAAATTGTGTGACCAATATTTTGACCTAAACAATATAGGCTAGCATGATTGTGCCTGTAATATTGCTTTTATATTTGAGGGAATATGTAACAGGATATTTAATAGTACGCAATTTCAAAAAGATGCTCCGATTATTCCATTAATTCAACGAAAGAAAATAGTTTCGTATCGATAAACATGGAAGTTCTCAATATGTTTGGCATACATGGTTTAGAAGAATCATTTGTTGATAATATGAATGATGATGTGACAACTGACTGTACCTCACCTAATTGCACTGGAATTGTAACAAAAAGTTATCATCAGTTTTCAATATATCCTTTGATCTGAACGGTCTTCATTTATTAACATTTTTATTTAACCTGACGTTCGAACACTTTACAGCGTTCGTAGTCTACCTGTAACCGGTTCTTAAAAACAGTCTTCTTAAAAAATACCTTCATGAAGTTCCACTTACCTTATTTTGTGAAACACCAATTACTGACGCTAACATCAATTAATTTTTTGGAGTCCTGTAAGTTTGTGCGAAAGCATGCTGACATATATTCCCCAGTCGAAGCCATCCCGAAAAGAAATAATAGAAACCAAAATAAATTGCACAGGCCACACACTAACATGAAACTCGTCTCAAATAGTCCACATTATATGATAATTAAAATATATAATCACATCCCAAATAGCCTAAAAAATATTCAAAAGCCTACATTATATAATAAATATCTCAAACGTTTTTTAATAAAAAAGTGTTATTATAATATCGCAGATTTTTTTGACGACAAATTTATAGAATAATAAGTACTTTAGATCTCATATCTCAAGAGTCTATTTTTATTTAAACTTCTACTTGATAAGACAATGAATGTAATTAAATTAATATTGTAATTGAATTTTATCCAACGAAAATATGTAATAAATAACTAATATTTACTGAATCTAATAATGTAATGAATTTAATCGCTATTTTATATAATTAATTCAATTTCGTGTTTTATAATAAGTAAATGGGCAACAGTTGCCCCTCATGTTTGCAATGCCCTTGCAGGGCGTCACTTGTACTGTCTATATACTTTGTAACACCATACCCAACTTGTGACTGGCAATAAATGAATCTGAATCTGAATCTTACAATTAATGTAAAAAAAAAACACGTACAAAGTTCTTGTTGCTATAGAATACATAGCGGGTGAGACATAAGGTATTACCGATGCCATTTTTACACAGGTATCTGGCTTTACTATGATGATATAGATAGATAATAAAATAAAAGTAAGTTGAGTACAAGAAACAAGTATGCATGCATTGCCTGGTGTATGTTATAATAGACTGAGTCTATTTGCTTATTTTTTTTACTTAACTCAACATCATTATTAATCTAAGTGCAAAATTAAAACGAATATTTAAGTACCTAAATTATTTGATAGATTTGTTTTGATATCTCAATACATCCATTCTGATTTTGATCGTAAATGTGATTTATTAATAATCATGTGTTGATTGTTTCTTCATACCTACGTATTAAAGAACAGGGCAAGCAGCTTTCGTGAAAAGGGGACATTTTGCCCAGATTTTCTACCATAGGTAGGGTCGCCACCCGTATTTTATATGAAAGTATTAGTACCAGTCCCAGTTTCCGCGACTCTCACCTATAACTATGTCTAGCTGCTTACCGGAGCCACATGCAATGCAGTCTACTCGTCACACACCGCAAACACACGCAATTTAATCAGTAGCACAACCATTGAACTCACCAATAATCACATTTTACCTACCACAAACACACGCAACTCAATCAGTAGCACAACCATTCCGTTCACCAACAACCACGCGTCACACACCAGAACCACACGCAATTCAATCAGTAGCACAACCATTGCACTCACCAACAATCACATTTCACACACCACAAACACACGCAATTCAATCAGTAGCACAACCATTGCACTCACCGAAAATCACACTTCACACACCCGAATCACATGCAACTCAGTCTGTAGCAGAAACAACCGATGTCCCAATAAACACATATTTACAATTTTTTTCTCTGAGGGCCTATCAGAATATAATGATAATTAAACTATAAAGGTTTCAAACACACCGAATGGTGACAACAAGTCTTTCTTCTGGGAGGATAGGTTGTTGATGCCAATTACACAATTTTTTTGTCAATCGATGTTCTACTTTTTCCAAAATGTAGTAAAATGTGTTTGGGGTCATTCTTGTGTATCTATAAAATATTTTTCGTCCACTTTCAAGTCTTTAAATAAATGATTATATTCGCCGAAAATTTTTCTTTTTTTATTTATGGGGTGTGAAAAATATCCTCGTCTGATGAGCTCGACATTTTGCGCCCTACTGAGCCATCCAGCCAGCGTCAACCCGCTTCCTTTATGTAGAGGTTACTTGCGCGGATCGGTGCCGATAAGCGCTGGTAGATCGGCGCTGGTAACCAGCTTTCTACGTGTATACGCCTTAAGGGACGACTGTCACAAAGTAGTTTCCAGCCCTCTTCATAATTTTTAGAAGACACTTCGTTTGTTAGAATTCTATCCTATGGCCAGGTATGATAAGAAGGTAATAAAATTTTTGAATATTTTTCAATCGCGCATTCTTATTAATTAAATTTATTAAACGTGTCACGAAATTCGAGCCATCGAAAAAATGCACCGTCATATTTAGATATCTGAATATGATGCAGTTTTATACCGAAGTCTTGATGATCGAGTGAGCTTTGAGTGTCATGACTGATTTACGTAATTTTTAAATTTTGTGACTTGTGCCTTAATTGAAATTCCCTTGACAATCAAATCTTTCAAGACTAACGCCATTTCAAATATAAGATCCGCAAAATGAAATGGCTAGTAAAAAGAGAAATAAAATAAAAGTTATTGTTTCGCAGCTTCATTCTTTGCTTTATTTAATTTAGATTTAACATAGTGTAGTAGCGCCATCTATCATAGGCCTTTGCACAGATAAGTTTAAAGTTTTTTTTTTTACTATGGCAACATTAGTAACTTCCACTGTCTCCCCTCCACTATAACGATGGTGGGACGCTTTGAGTTTCACGATCGTCATTCTGTGTTATCTTGCCGTACACTACAACTCTAGTATTAATATTCGGAGTTTATTAAAAATAAAAGTGAAGTGAAAATATGGGAAATAAAAGAAAACGAGAAGAGGAAGAAGCTAAGATCGCGAAGAAAATAAAGAAGTTGGAAAGAAAATTACAGCGTTGTAGATGCGTTATTTCATCGGATGATGACGGTAGGTGCTGATTAAAGTTTTTAAATCACGACCGTCGTTGACATTTCTTAAAACTATAAATCAGTGTTATCTAATTATTATGGTCGTTGACAATTTTGATTAAAATTGCTGTTAAAATATTACTGTCGTTGGCGGATAATATTTTCTTTTAAAATTCCCATTAAAATATTACCGTCGTTGGCGGATATGAGTATATGTATGAGATACAGCCTGGTGACAGACGGACAACGGAGCCTCAGTAATAGGGTCCCGTTTTACCCTTTGGGTACGGAACCCTAGAAACAAGTTGTTTATAAAGTTAATCTGATAAATATGAAATGATGACCCTACTTGAAGGCGTTTTTGAGAGAAAAAGTGTGTACAACAAATTTCATTTAAAAAGAAAATTAATTTCACTAAAATGCAATGAGCCTATTCAGTCTTATCTCATAAAATTTTCATCAATAAATCAGTGATCTAAATGCCATTGATGTAAAGGTTCCGGAGGATGACAAAATTTGCTATCTTTTATCATCATTACCGAAAGAATATGACCACGTCATAACCTCCATCGAAACTATGGCTACAGAAAAAGGTTTGAGCTTTGATTTCGTGAAGGCCAGGTTGTTGGATGCGGAAACAAAAATAAACACTGAAGGCGATGGTCAAGAGAAGGCATTTTCGTGTTACACCTGTGGATTGGCTGGTCATAAATCATATGAGTGTGAAATGAAGAAAAACTCAAATGAAAAAAGACGAGGAAGTGGACGAGGTCGCAGAGGAAGAAGATTTTGTGGACAGAGGCGTGGAGCATCTTCATTAATGAGTGAATCGGACATAGGATTTATAGCTTCTGAAAATGTTCTCAGTGCAGCTGACAATAACTTTGATATTACTTTAATAGTGGACTCTGGGTGTACACAACACATAGTTGGTGAGCAATTTGAAAAATACATGACAGATGTAAAAACATTAGATCAAAGTGTACAAATATTTGTGGCAAACGGTCAATACATTTCAACGAATAAAAAAGGTAATATAAAAATAAAGTATAAAAATTTAAATATAAATTTAGAAGCATTGATTGTTAAAAATATAACTTACAACTTACTGTTAGTCAAAATGATAACTGAAGCAGGGTTTCATGTTCAGTTTAATAAATACAAAGTTGTGATAAAAAATAAACAAACATATTTAGTTGGTTTTTCTGAAGGAAGATTATATAAATTAAATGCTTATTTGTATAATGAAAACTGTAACATTAGTAAAGCTAATAATCAATGTGTTGATGGTCTTTCTAATCTATGGCACAAACGGTTAGGTCACTTAAATAGAAAATGTTTAGGTATTTTGCAACTGCCAATAAGTAATAAGATTTGCAGCCCCTGTATGGAAGGAAAAGCTACAAGAGCACCATTTAAGCAAACACCAAAACCGAAGTCAAAGGCAGTAGGAGAGATGTTGCATACTGATATTGCAGGACCAGTCAAGAATTGCGGACTCAATGGTGAGAAATACTTTATGACTATAATTGATGACTATTCCCATTTCTGTGTAGTATACCCACTAATTAATAAGTCAGAGGCAACAGAGAAGCTAATTAATTACATTGCAAAATTAGAAAACGAAACTGGAAATAGAGTACAGCGAATAAGATGTGATAACGGTGCAGAGTACACAGCTAATAAATTAAAATATTTCTGTCAGAATAAAGGTATCAGCTTAGAATATACTCTTACCTTATACCCCGCAACAAAACGGTGTTGCCGAACGGTTAAATAGAACGTTGTGTGATAAAACAAGAACTTTATTTGCAGAAACTAATTTGCCAAAGTATTTATGGTGTGAAGCAATACAATGTGCCGCCTACCAATTAAACAGGTCACCTTCGTGGGCAATTAACTTCAAGACACCATGCTTCATGAAATATGGAAAAACTGACTTATCACGGCTGAGAGTTTTTGGATCTAAAGCATGGGCCACTATTATACCAAGACAAGACAAATTAAGTAAAAGAGCGCAAGAAACTCGAATGGTTGGCTACAGTACTGTTGGCTGTAGATTATGGAATCCAGAATATAATTCAATCATTGTATCAAGAGATGTAAGATTTGATTAAAGTGATATTCAGTATAAAGAAAACAAAGAAAGTAAGGAGGAAAGATACAATTTGGAAGAAGAAAAGACTACAGAAACTAATGAAACAGAAAATGAGACTACTATTCATAAAAAACCTACTGAAAATATAGAGCAAGAAAAAACTACTAGATATGGAAGAATAACAAAACCACCAACATATTTAGAAAATTATGAAACTAATGTAGTTATTTGCCTAAATGTTGTACCAAACTCGTTTGAAGAAGCCATGGAAAATGCAGAATGGAAACAAGCTGTAAATAAAGAAATACAAGCATTGGAAAATTAAGAAACATGGAAAGAAATACAATTACCAGCTAACAAGAAGACAATCGATACTAAATGGATATTCAAAGTAAAAGATGATGGAACAAAGAAGGCACGACTAGTAGCACGTGGATTTCAACTAAAGGAAAAGCTATATGAAACTATGTACTCATCAGTAGCTCGAGCCCCAACAGTAAGAATGTTAATATCCAAAGCTGTAAATGAAGACCTACCTATAAAACAATTAGACATACCTACAGCATTCCTCAACGGTAAAGTAAAATCTGAAATATACATAAAACCACCAAAAGGTTACAGAAAAAAAGAAAAAAATTCAGTACTAAAATTAGAACGGGCACTGTATGGTTTAAAAGAATCACCTAAGTGCTGGAATGAACGAATAAATAATTTCATGGAAGAGAATAACTACAAAAGATCAGGATATGATACTTGTTTATACTACAAACAAGATTGTTGGATAATACTATATGTTGACGATATAATAATAATTGGAAATGGTGAAGAAATAATAAAGAAATTAAAAGAAGAATTTAAAGCGAAAGAAATTGGAGAAATAAAAACGTTTTTAGGAGTTCAATTTACTAGAAAGGAAGATACAATAGAAATAAAACAAACAAAACTAATTGAGAAGTTGTTAGATAAATTTAATATGTCAGAATGTAAAGATATGAAAACTACAATGGAAACAAATTTCAAGATATCAGAAGAAGAAAATAAAGAAGATATTAATGAAAGATATAGAGAACTAATTGGAAGTCTACTTTACCTAACTACTGCAACAAGACCTGATATAACATACTCGGTAAGCTATTTAAGCAGATATTTAGACAAAGCAAATGAAAGCACATGGAAAGCGGCTAAAAGAATACTCAGATATCTAAAAGCTACTAAGGAAAAAGGATTAATATTCAGGAAGAGTATGAACTATGATATATATGCCTACTCTGATGCGGACTGGGCAGGAGATAACAAGGACAGGAAAAGTGTGAGCGGAGGAATAATACTACATGGAAGTAATCCAATTGCATGGTTTTCAAAGAAACAAGGATGCGTGGCACTCTCAACGGCTGCGGCAGAGTATGTAGCGGCTGCTACTACCACACAAGAAGTTCTTAATATTGTGGGAGTTGCAAATGACCTTAACTGTTCATCTAATGTAAAACTTTTTGTTGATAACCAAAGTGCCATCTTGATCTCTAAAAGCTTTGAGAATTCTAAAAGAGCAAAACACATTGATATTAAATATCATTTTATAAAGGATATTATAAGTAAAGATATTATTTTTATTCAATATGTAAACTCTGATAATAATTTAGCTGATTTAATGATCAAGAGTCTGTGTAAAGAAAAGTTTGTTAACTTTGTAAACCAGTTTATGTTCTAATAGCTTCATGAATAATGTAGCATGTATTACTGTTTTGTTTTGCAAATTTAAATTAAGTAACACTGTTAAATTTGAGGAAGAGTGTTGAGATATGTAATCCACACTACACATCACTAGTATTAAGTCTATGGCAGGATGAGCCTACATCACTATGTTAAAAACTCTGTTTGCTTTATGGAACTGTCATGGCTGTCTGTGGTGTCTCTGTTGTTATAATTTCCTACAATAAATGCTGAAAGTTAAGTGCGTTTATTACTTAATAACCACAACCTGATCGCAATTTCTCAACACAATCCAGTTGCATCATCAAGCAAGAATCCAAACTCTAAGAGTAACCAGAAGAGGAATTTAAACTTCAGGGGTCCAATTCAACGGAAACCACCGAACAGAGCCAGCGAGTCATCGCGAGGACGCACAGTATAGGAAAATCACAATCTAGCAGGATTTTATTCAAAATGTCTACTTCTATAATTTGCCGGAACAGTATAGCCTACATGTACCTAAGAACCTTCTTACTACTGCATATTAGAAATTCACGTAGGTAGCTTGAATATATAAATAAAAATGTTGAAGCGGGTAGATAATCTTCGTCGTGTTGTTTACTTACACTTTAAGCAAAACTATCAACGCGACAATTGTTCTTATTTTTTTTTTTTTTTCTTTATTCAAAATCCACAGCTCTTAAAAAAGTTACAATTCACATATATACCTAACCTACAGCCAATAATGGATTCTATATTTATTAATAAACATCTTTAAAAAACAACACAGTCAAAGGGATAATTATTAAGACAAATATTACCTATATAAGAAGAAAAATAAAATCAGAGAGAATACTTGCATGTAGGTGAATGTCTGGCTCTGAATGAATGGTGTAATGAGTACGAGTGTGTACGAGTGTGTACGAGTGTTAATGAGTGTAAATGAAATGTGTGTGTGTTTGTGTGGGTGGTCGGGTTGTCCTACCGAGCTAACAAATTGCGAACCTCTTTTCTAAAGGATCTTTTGGAGGTGCTAAATAAGTCAACTAAAGCAACTCTTCTGTTATAAGTGCGGTGCATTCTACTTACTACTGAATTTTGGGCATAGTTAGTTTGAGTTAATGAACTACTAAAAAGCTTAGTGTGTCTGGTTCGGGTGCGAGGCGCTCCGAAGGTAAGCGTCTTAGTAGCGAGGTCGGGACTATCAATGACACTGTTGCAAATATTGTAAAGAAAAGTCATGTCTAATAAACAACGCCGGTTCTCAAGTGTCATGAGATCAAAGGATTGACATGAGTGTTCGTAATCAATACACCTACGGTGGTCGCGGAAGCTTAGGTGCTTTATGAATTTATGCTGGATTTTTTCAATTTTATGTTTGTGGGTGACATATTGGGGATTCCAAATGCAGCTACAATATTCCAAAATACTTCTTACATACGTGTAGTAAAGGATTTTTAGACAAGTTACGTCGGAGAATGGACGGCTTACTCTCAAAATGAAACCTAGGTTCCGGAAGGCTTTAGATACTACGGCGTCAATGTGCTCAACAAAAGTTAATTTCGAATCAAAAATTATACCTAAATCTTTTACTGTTGATAACTGCTTGATGCTAACACAATTGATGCTGTAGCCGTACTTAATACGGTTTCTTTTACGAGTAAACGATAAGTGGGAGCATTTACTAACATTGATATTGATCCTATTTTCCATGTAGTATACACTTAATCTATCAAGATCATCTTGTAGGTAGATACAATCCTGGAGACTTTTGACCTTCATATAAATTTTTGTGTCATCTGCGTACATTAGAAATTTTGAAAATTTAAAACATTTAGTAACGTCGTACAAATAGCATGCATATAACAAGGGTCCCAATATCGAGCCCTGGGGTACGCCTGATAAGACGTCTGTATAATCCGAACGATAACCTCCTAACACCACAGCTTGACTCCTGTTACGCAAGTATGATTCAATCCACCTCAACAAGTTTCCCCTTATACCCAGTTCACCAAGCTTTCTTATAAGTATGACGTGATCAACACGGTCGAAGGCTTTTTCAAAGTCCGTGTAGATCACGTCAATCTGATGACCTCCGTCCATGCCATTGAGCACGTCCTCAGTAAAGACCGCAAGGTTAGTAGTGGTTGAACGGTTCTTCATAAAACCATGCTGTTGCAATGGAATTAGAGGTGAGACTACGGGATAAATATGATCGTGTACAACTCTTTCAAGTAATTTACTCAAAACATTAAGAAGAGAAATAGGACGGTAGTTCAAAACAGATGATTTGGTACCTTTCTTGTGTACAGGAACTACATGAGCAGTTTTCCAGATGCAAGGAAGATAGCCCTGACTAAGACACTTGTTAAAAATTAATGATATAGGTTCAGCCAAAGATTTAGAACAACGTGAGAAAAAGATAGGTGGTATGTTGTCACTACCAGCGCCTTTCTTTACGTCCAACTTCTTTAAAAGATCTAGGGTATACGATGCAGTAATTTTAATAGAATGTATGACGTCTTGAGACAGACTCTCTGAATACATGTTAGGATAGTTAGCTGCTGGCCTCTCAAAGTTTTTACGGAAAAAGTCATTAAATGCGTTACAGATATCTGATTGATTGTTTAAAGTTCTGTCATCATAATGCATTATACTAGGGTAATTTGATTGACCATTTCGGCGAGATTTTACATAGGACCAGAATAATTTAGGGTTAGTTTTAATATTTTCTTGTGATTGTTTTATGTATGAATCATAACAATTCCTCTGCAAAACTTTTAATTTGGCTCTTAGGGCAGAGAACAGCTGATAATCTAATGGGTTACTATAAAGTTTCCAATTGCAATGATGTCTGGATTTTTCTTTTATTACGTTTATTAGAGCTTTATTATACCAAACTGGGTAAGTTCGAGAGCCAGACACCTGGGCTTTTGGAACATGCATGTCAATCACATTATATAATATACAATAAATTTTTTTGACTATGTCTTCCAGATTAGTCATCTTTGATATAAAAGACCAATCTTCATTAATGAGACTTCTGTCAATTTTTGAAAAATCAGCTCGCTTATACTGATGTATAAGTCTTAATTGAGGTTTTATTGGTGGAATTAAAAGGTCAGAGGCAGTTATTTTCAAAGAAGGATGATATTTATCTTCAGCTACTACAGGAGAGTCTGATCTAGCAGTTTCGAGAGCAAAATTAGAAAAAACAAGGTCTAAAGTAGAGTTTTGGTGGTTTTTTATAAAATTATATTGAGTTAGACCAATGTACGAAGTTACTTCAATAAAATTAGATGCTGCATTTTGAATTTCAGTGGATCCTTTCTTTTGTATTATAGGATCACCTGTGTTCCAATCAATACAGGGTAAATTAAAATCACCTGCTAAAATTAAATAATCATCAGGATTAGTAGATGAAACATGTTCAACTATCTCGGAGAACTGTTGCAGACGTGAGGGGATGTCTCGATTCGGGGGAAGGTAAACAACAGCTAAGTGCAAGTTTTTGTCACAACCGAGTGATTGTGCTGAGATTGTTAACCAGATGCACTCAAGACCGGGTCTGTGCCACTCTGCTCGACCACGAGCCTCCAATTTCCGTGAACATAGTATCATTACGCCACCTCCCAGAGATCCGCGGTCACAACGAAAAACGTCGTATTTATTGCTACAAATTTCACCATCTAGTATGCCCTCACATAACCATGACTCTGTAACAAGTCCTATGTCACAATCGGAAAGCAACATATTGTTATAAAAAGTGTTTGTTTTAGTACGTAAGCCCCTTACATTTTGGTAAAACAGCTGAAGTTTATTACGTGAGTTAGCCATTTGGATTAAGAAAGGGGTAGCATCGCTTACAAATGAAAAAAGTTACTGTAAAATTAATTAACCACACTATTAAATCCATCCACAATAACAAACTAGAAAATTGCAGAGTTAACAAAGTGCAGTAGAAAGACACAATATAGTGGGTAGGACAACTTGTAAAAAAGTTGAGTTGATGGTGTGATGAAATGAGTGAAGTGTGTGTGATTGTGTTGCATGCAAGTTTCAATGAGGAACGATAAATGTTGGCGTTAAACATTAAAATTAAAAATAAAATTAAAATCGTTAAAGGATCAGTTACGCTATTTTTTCTATGTCTGCAGTAGAAGATATTAATATCGGCGGACTTGTATCGTTCTTTCGAACAAATATTCTGCAGTTTTTTGTCCATATATATTTATAGCATGATTCCTTGGCCTTAAGCTTGCACGCAGTAAGAAGACGTTTGTTTTCTCTTGTGAGGTGCTCGTTGACGTAGATCATGTCAGTATCTTCCCCAAGTCCAATGTCCTTGCTAGTAGTCCGTCGCTTGCGAGCAGCAGCCACAATCTGATCCTTAGTCGCACGCTGCTTAAGTCTGACAATGATGGCTCGCCCTCGTTTAGCACTGACAGGACGCCTCGGTTGAACACGATGAGCAAACTCTATGTCTTCAGGCAACACATGGACACCTATATGTTCGAACAATTTTCTTGCTACGTCAGAAGTATTTTCCTGCCCATTATCAGGAATACCAACTAGTTCTATGTTTTGCAGCCGCGTCCATTGCTGCTGCCGGGCATATTCTTCCTCCAGATGTTTAATACGGGATGCACATGATAACAAGTCCTGTTTGAGATTGATGTTATCATTTTTTATGCTCTTCAGCTCAGCAGAGAGAGTAGTCTGGGTTTTTTTCAAATCACTATTTTCCTTTCTTATATCCTCAAAAGTTTTGTTGAAAAACGATAAAGAGTTTTGGAATTCGACAAGTTGTAGTTTAAAGCCGGTAATTTCCTCAGACAATAACTCTTTAATAGAAGATTTGATTGTGTTCAAGAATTCTTGCCTTATCACGGCCCTCAGAGTTGCCACTTCGTCGTCGTTATGACCCTGTTCAACCTGAACATTTGCGTGGTTTGCTGATTCTTTGGGCTTATTACGTAGGGTAACGTTGTTGGTTTGGTCGTCCGAAACCCCCTCGCCGCTGCAGCTGGCAGACGGTGCTAGTTGGGGTTGCTCTGCACGCAGCGGAGTTTGTGTTGCCCGACTTCGGCAGTCTGCTCACACATTCAGGGCATTTCCAACCGCGCTTAGCGTCCTGCGACATAGCCTTGAACCGCTGGGAAGTGATGTTGGTACATTGTAAATCATATATATGTTTACAGGTTGGGCATTTGAGAAAGTCTTTGCCTTGAATTAAAGCATTACACCCAGTACATTTATTTATATTGGAGGCCATTTTTCCTGGATTGATTAGGTTAAGAATAAGTAAGTCCGTTATTTCCTGACAATAAGCAGCAATCCGCGTAGATCTATGTTCGTGCTCGGGCGCCTTGTTCGCTAGCAACAGGTTCGTTCGGCTCGACTCGGCGCCGCTCGATCAGAGTTCGCTAGTCGCAGTGACGTCAGATGACTACGCAGATGCTTGCAGCCGAGCAATGTTCGCCGGTAGGTAGAATTAGCAATAATGCGTAGCAATATAAATGTATTTTGCTTATTACTCACAAGGTTTGTAATTTTCTGGTGAGATGATTGCACTGCTGTGTTGCTTATATCACAAACTTGATAACTGTGAGTGACACATATCACAAATGTTAATTTAAATTACTATTTAGAATAAATAAATAAGGAAGAGGGAAATACGATGTTGCCCCTTTGACTGTCGCGCGAGCTTTTGGAAAATAATTACTAACCAGTTTAAAATAAATCGTTGTTTATATTTTTATTGGATTGTGTTTACCTTTGAGGTAAGTTTAAGTACATTTTTTAGAAGTAAGAATTTTTCCGACATTATAAATATGGAAGACCTCGGAGACTCGGTCCATTACTGGATAGGTCTTACAAATTACCAATATTCCAAAGTATTTTAAATAAAGTGCCCCAATTATGTGGAACACCTTAAGGGCGCATTGGATTGACTGCTTATTTAATGATATAGTATTGTTCCCTTACTGACAGCATAGGATGCACCCAAAACTTTCTAGCCGACTTACGACGTTCATTTTGCCATTTTCTATACATATAGTAGGCAAGCACTAACTTCTTTTTTTTTCGGTAAATTGTACATGTTTTTGCTAGTGTGTTACGTGCGATCTTCGTAACGAGCAATGAATTACTGACAACAGTACAGTGGACCGGTAAAATTGTGCTTTGACGGTGCGGGAACGGCTCGGTGGCGGGCTTTACGCGGCGCGTTTCTACAGTCTAAATGTGCGGTGGCAGCACGGTGACGGCGCAGTGGCGGCATCGTGTGCAGGAGCGCGAAGGGTTCCGTTTTTTGCCATTCGGCTACGGAACCCTAAAAAATAAAGTTTTATAGTGTGTTCTATTCGATTATAGAGCTTTACACGGGGACGGATACAATAAACTCATCCTTTGGGATCAGTTTATTGTATGTGATTTTGTCAGATATTTAAAAATAATATTATAATATCTTGAGTAAATACTGATTGTTTGTTTTCAGGGTAACCACGCCACAAATTTGATGAATCACCTGCGTCTAAAACATGAAGACGATTACAAAAAAGTAGTACAAATAAATAAATTATCTGTGAAAATTACAGAAAAAAAGAAAGCAACCGAAGATGAAAAGAATAAAAAATGAAAAAAAAATATTAGATAGCTGCATCAAATTGATTGCTGTTCATAGAAGGCCATTTGAACTACTCGATGACGAATTTTTTTTGACTTTAAGGCTTTGATATTACCTGATTTTAAAAATGAAGGAAATAGTAAAAAAATAAAAGATATGATTTTAGATAAATGTTACGAAATAAAAGAAAAAATCACCACTAAATTAAAACAAAAGATGATTTCTGTCAAGTTAGATTCTGCTACGTGCTTGGACAGGCAATTTATTGGAGTTAAATGTTCAGTACATAAAAAAAAACAAAATTGTTTCACGTACATTGGCTCTCCAGGAAATTTTTGATAGACAGACAGCAGAATTATACGAATATATGAAATTAATAATCGTTGACATTCTTGGCGATTTTCGTATTGCTTTGAGAAATATTTACTCTATCACGACAGATAACGGAGCGAACTACTTAAAGGTAACAAGTTTATTTAGTGAAGATATAAGAAACGAAAATAATGACAGCGAAGAAGAAACAGACGATGAAAACAATTTTAATTCAGGTGTAGATTCATTTGATGCCACCGTTTTAAATGAAACCAATATAGACACAGAAAGTCATCCATTTCAAATTACATCAGTAAGATGCGCAGCACATACTTTACAACTTTGTGTAAAAGATGCTATAACTAAAAGCCCGGAAACCGATTCCGTCATTGACAGTAGTCGCCGTGTCGTTAGTATTTTACGTCGACCTCTAATGAAAATTAGGATTCGATCACAAAAAATGAGAAAACAAGTCATAGACAGTAACACTAGATGGGCATCGACGTATAACATGTTGAGAAGACTAAAAGAGTTAAAAGCAATTTGTGATGACTCTGAGGAAATATGTCAAATACTTAGTGAGAATTCTTGGTTAGAAATAAATAATATACTGGAATGTTTACAACCAGCGGCCGAAGCTACAATATGCCTTCAAGCAGAGCAGCTGGCAACATTGGGTGATTTTTATTCAATATGGAATTTGTAAAAACAAGACAGAAAATCTCGATTTCCCGCTGGCCAAAGATATTGTTACTTCTATGATAAATAGAGAAAATCTGTTACTACAGAATAATACATTTTTGGCGGCAATTTTTATTGATCCCAGGTGGAAGATGAATTTTATCAGAACAAGAAATAGAGATTGCAAGAAACTGGATTAAGGATGTCCATCGACAGATGTGTCTCACACATCAAGAGCGGGAAAAAAAAGAGCCCAGAAATCCAATAGAGCTAGAACTCTATTGGATTTCTGGGCTCTTTTTTTGTTTTACTAAATCAAGCAAGTACTTCTCAGGATCCCATAAGCGTACAAAATTCAGTACCCGGTAATAATTTTCAAACTGATCTTCAGTCTTTGGAATCAATTTTAAATGAAACACAAAGAGTAAGACATCATATGCTTTTAAACTTTCATGGTCACTAACATTAGAATAGTTTGTTACGGGATTGCTACCATGTACCTTATTTTTGAGTTCCCGATATTAAAAACATCGTTCGGCCGACTCCGTAAGATTGAATTTTGACTATTACTTAGCTGAATATGCGACAACTCCAAGACTTGCCATTACGGAAGACGTGATAGTGTACTGGACACAAAAATTACCAAATGAATTAGCTGAAGTAGCGCTGGTAGTGCTTGCTGCTCCAGCAACGCAGGTCACCGTAGAATGGCTATTTTCTACATTAAAATTTATTTTAACACCTTCCAGAAATCGTCTGTTAGATCAGACAATTAAGAGTATTATTCTTATAAAGTGTAATGAAGATATGTTTGATGATTGAATATTTTTTTTTGTTTTTGCACGCTTAGTCTAAATTTTGAATTGAAACTAATCACAATCTTTTTTATTTCTTTTAATAATAATTGTTGTACTAATTACAATTCCAATATACTTATAATTTAATTATTATTTAGGGTCTACAAAAAATTCACTGCATTTCTGCTTGAAACAAATTTTATTCTGATATTCAAAAATGACAGCTCTTTTTATGCGATCAACATCGAAATTACAAAATTACTAGAAGTGCCGATCGGTTGATGTTAGTTTAAATGAACAAGTCAACATTTATATTACTTAAAGGCAATATTGGTCATATAAAAATCTGATGATTATTGTTTTAGAGCAATAGAATCAGCCGTTAAATGCACTCAATTTTATTATAACCTGTACAGATATTAGTTTGATCAGAATTTGTTATGGCTTGGGTTGCATATCTGCTACATAATAATTAAAGAAAATCTTTTAATTTATCTAGTTTCGGAATCAAAGGTATTGAGCATAATAATTGTAATTTTTCGTCATTAAAAAAATATAATTATAATTGTATTATTTCTTAAAAACCTTATTTTAATAAAAACTAAGCTAAAATGTTATATTCATACAAGAAAAGTTAATAACATAGTTTCTGAAATAATGAATATAAACTTAATCACCATTAATTGATTAGTATTAAACTTAATGGAATAATTAATTAATTGTTTCTTTCTACGTGTGACTACTAATTTAATTTGTATTTAATCTGACATTGCACATCCTTAAGTAATTATTAGTACTTTCAAGTTGAGTATTTACTTTATCAGCAATAAACGAATTTGAATTTACTAAGAATTAATGATGATAAAGTTAGTATGAATTATTGCAGAAACCCTGATTTTTTTACAAGTAGATGAATAGATACCTAATTATTTATTGTCATTCTTTGGCTGAAGATTTCTTTTTAGCATATCAATGTACCTTAAGATATAAATATAGGCTTCAGACCGTAAACAAGGCGGTAACAATTCTAATTCATAGGTGACTAGGTTACCAAAATGAAAATTTCTTTTGTCGAGAGGATTTCCGAGATGATTAAACTGTTGACATTTATTATTATTCTGTTTTTCTGGAGGAGACAGGGCATCATTATTATCTACTTGATTTGACTGCTGCGTATTAATTGATTTAGATGGCGAATGTTGACCTACTGGTAATGGTTCTGTTTGAATATTCTTAGGTTTTCGTGAATAATCTGAAAATAAATAATGAAAATTTAATATAAACATTTTTTATAGTTTCATTTACTCAACATCCCGCTACCTACTTATATTACTTTACTATAGCCATTAATTACTTGTAAAATACATTTATTTAAATGCAGTTTTACATTAATTTTAGTTCGTACAAATATCTGGTTTTATAAAAGCTCGAGGATTCAGTGAGCGCAAGAAACCAATTGTAATTTATAAATAACTTCATTTGATATTCTTACGTTTAAAACCCCGGTTTATGGGATATTTTACAAGAAACCAGTATGCAATTTATATGTGTAACTTATTTTATTATGGAGATCTCGTTGCCCCTTTTGAAAACTGAGTGAGCCAACGTTTAATTTTTTTTTTTGGTTTGGTCCTATTACAAATAGAAAGTTTGGTTTTACAATTGCTTTAGAACTTTTTACTTATTGATAATTATATATTTGCTTTGTTCTAAAGATTGCACACTCAAAGCACACATACCGGAACATAAATACGTGTACGCGAAAATCTTCCCCATTAGTATTTTAGTATTTACCTTTGGCACTGGAGCTAGATCAGGGTTTGATCCAATCAGTCTCCCATTCTGTTTCTGTGAAAAATGGTTGACTGTTTTGTTGAAAAATAATATCGTCATCTTCTAGAAAAAAGGAAATGGTCAAAGTAACACGCGTGCACACATAGGGACATTATGACGAGACCTTGTACAACGCACACTTTACAACACAGGTATATTTTAAGAAAATGTGAAACGCTAAATAGACAACAATCGTATAAACACTTACCCATTGTAATATGTTTTCAGCAAATTGGTAAATCTTTATTTTTGTAAGCAACTGTCACACATTAATTTAAAATTATGACAAAATATAGCACAAACGCCGGCAGTAGTCAGCATCAAATGCACCGCGAATCGAAAACTAAGCGGGCGGGTAAAGAGGCCGCCTACTATTTTCATCTCTTTTTCGCGTTAACGTTTGATTGCATATAACAAATAATTCAAAATAAAAAACTTTATTACGTTCATATTCGAAGGAGCCAATCTTATAAAAAACCAATCATTATCAATTAAAGCAAAAGAACCGTACAGATTTTTTAATTCAAACGTTGGCTCACTGATTTTGTCTCACTCTGTTACTTGTTCGTAACATTTAAAACCGTTTTATTTCGGTTTTGGGACCGAAATATACAGGTAACCTATTCAATCGGTAATCAATTGATACGGTAACCGTTTCAAACGGTTACCTTTATGAATAGGTAAACCGTTTTAAAGAGTTATCAAATACAAAATTAAAACTGTTGTTAGTAAATTAACCTATTTAAAGTGTTAACAGTATTAACACGTAACCGCATCAAAAGGTTTCCAAATGAATCTGTAACCGTTTATACCGGTTATCCTTATAAATGGGTTTTCCGTTCACTGGGTGGAACAACTTCGTTGTTGTTGTTGCTCGTTCTTAACCTTACCCGGGTACGGGTTATGATTTCGGGTCAGGATCGGAATAATCGATCTGGAATTGTAGGATCGGCGGTAGGCTCAGCGGTGAGGTCATTTTTAGCGTCCATATGCGTCTCCATGGTGCTCTGAATGGTCCGAGGAATGGCCATTTCATCGTCATCACTCTCGCTGGAACTCGATTCACTCCCTATAACAAAAGATAAGTCACATACAGTCTGCAAGAGACCTAACGTTTGCTGTGCTAAAATTTTTGGCTGCTTACCTTAATTGAGAGCAAACTCTCAATTAAGGTAAGAAGCAGCAGTAAATATCATCTTCTTGCAAGATTTGGCGGGGGCGAAGACGATGACGCTGAACTGCTGAGCCTTTGCGCTGAACTACTGCTGCGCCACCAGATACATTTCGATCCTTACATTCAACAAATCTACAACAAAGTTTTTGAGTTATAGCAAGATATCTGTTTGCACAAACCTAGAACAAAGTTTTCGTGGGTTTTTAATCTTGTGACAAACAGATAAGTGAACTATCGCAGCTGGTGAAAGCACTGAATATGATGGTGACGAACAGAACCCTAGAAACAATGATAGCAACGTACCTAAACAATATATTGTTTTAAACTTTCATGGTCACTAACATTAGAATAGTTTGTACGTTGTAAAACGGAGTAACTCCGTGAGCATGGCGCTTGCAACAGTGCCGAAATATCGGGAACTCAAAAATAAGGTACATGGTAGCAATCCCGTAACAAACTATTCTAGTACCTAAACAACAACCACAAAAAGTGGGATGAACACCTACCGGAACTAAACTTCGCAATTAACACGTCAATCCACGAGTCAACTAAATACACACCAGCATTCCTATTATTTGGACAGGAATTAAGAGCTCCGAAGGACAGAAACGAACACCCCACACCACACCTGAAAGAAAAAAGGACACTAGTACAAGTCCACGAAATCTTGAAAAACAACCAACACACAGCCTCGCTACAACAAAAACAACAATATGATAAAAACAAAAAAGAATGGAAACTACAGCACGGCGAAAGGGTTATGAAACGAAACTTCGCATTATCAGACGTAAACAAACACTTTAGCGCAAAATTAGCACCCAAGTACAACAGCCCGTACGAAATAATATCCCATAAATCACCAGTCATATTCGAGATACAAGATTTAAGAACAAAAAAGACATGTACCACACACATAAAAGATATAAAACCATACCACGAATAGATACAAAAAAAAAAGAGAAACACCCATATACCGAAATAAAATCACGTCGCAGACTCACACCACCTAGAAAACCAACTTACCCGCAAAATCAGTAATAAAATTCACGCAGGAAATATAAATACCGGGAACGCACAACAAAACACAGTGCAATCTAACGCATACAAGATGTCGGAACTAAGAACCCCACCAATTAAGCGGATAAGACAGGTCATAGTTAGAGGAAAGGCCTGGGAAATCGAGCTGAGGAGGAACGACTGGGTAAGGTTAATCACCTCAAAACCCGACCCCAGCGCATCAACACCAACAAGCTCAGCAAACAGGCAACAGCAGTACCCGACACCGGGACCATCAACAATGGAACCGGACTACGAGGAGCAAGACCTGGAACTCGAGGGCTGGTCAGAGATGCTGGGAGCGGAATACATGAGCGACACCGAGCTCGAAATATCGACCAACCACATCGACCTTCTCAGCAACGTCGACAGCGAGTTGGAACGACCGAATAAAAGAAAACGCAAGCAAAGGAAGAAAAAGAAGCGCACCGGACGACCCCGGACATGGATCCAGAACATCCGGGAGCAAGAAGAAACCGAAAATAACTACACTCGCGAGCAAAAGTCTGGAATCACTTACTTGAAATTGGTTCCGCGCGATCTTGTGTACTAAATATTTTTTTAATAATCATAAAAATGACATCATTTTCAAGGTTCAACTCTTAACTTTAAATTGATACCAAATTCATTTAAATCGAGCCAGTAGTTAAGGAGCTATCCCGGATTAAGTGAAGGAGGTAGGAAATTAAAGAGATATGGAAAAATAATGAATGAATAAAACAACAAAAATTATAAATAAAACTTTTATTTAGCCTTTAAATTAAGTGTCAGTACTCTGTGTGACCTCCCCTCGCCCTAATAACTGCTCGAAGACGATTCTTCATAGACCTGATCAGCTTCTGAATTGATTCTTGTGGGATAACTTACCACTCCTCAATCAACGCCGATTTCAGCTCATTCAGACATGAAGGAGCAGGAGTTCTGGAACAAACCTTTCTCTTCAGTTCATCCCACACGTGCTTAATGGGATTCAAGTCAGGGCAGAGCGCTGGCCAGTCCAATATGACTTCTTCTTCGAGGTATTCACTTGTTACATGGGCAGTGTGACAACAAGCGCTATCGTGCATAAGGAGGAAGTCATCACCGATATATCCCGCATAGGGAACGACATGTTCCAGCAGAATGTCGGAAATGTACCGATCCGAAGTTAGACCGTCTCCTCGTCCCCCGCCAGGTAGGAAAACAAGCTCGGTTTTACCGTCGAAAGAAATGCTGGCCCACATCATACAAGAGCCGCCCCCATAAGCCACTGTTTCAGCGAAACAGCACTGCGCAAATCGCTCCCCAGGCCGCCTGTAGACCCGAATTCTTCGGTCGCTACCGTGCAAACACATCCTGCCCTCGTCGGAGAATAGGACTTGCCTCCATTGCTCAACCTCCCAATCAAGATGGGTGCGACCAAATTGAAGGCGTGCTTGTCGGTGAGCTGCCGTGAGTTTCGGGCCTGTGGCAGGCCTTTTTGGAGTCAGATTCGCTTGCTTGAGTCGTCGACGAACTGTCAACTCGCTGGCTGCTACCCCACGAACATCTCGGAGCTCCAGTTGGACATCGACACCAGTTAAATACCGATTTCCGAGAGAAGTTGACACGATAAAACGGTCATCCCTCTCCGATGTTCACCGGCGCCGTCCAGTTCTTGGTCTTGGGATAAAGCCACCAGTCTCCCGAAAGCGCTTGTAAACTTTCGAAACACAGGAATGGCTTATGTGGAGCCGACGAGCGACAACCCGCTGGCTGAGCCCTTTTTGTAATAGGGCTACGATTTGTGCTGCTTCTGTAGGTGTTGTCTCCATTATCGTACAAGGCAAAGGGTCTAAAGCAGCGGAAATGTGTACCGGTCAACGTGTGAAAGTCGACTGATAAAGAAAATCCGAAAACAGGTACTTTTATAGGGGGTCAATAGGTCGCAACTTGCGACGTATCAAACAAATTGCAACACGTCTTTTTCGTTATTCCTTCACCTAACCCGGGATAGCTTCTTGAATACTGGCTTGATTTTAATAAATTTGATATCTGTTTAAAGTTAAGAGTCGAACCTTTAAAATGATGTAATTTTTATGATTATTCAAAAAATATTTAGTACACAAGTTCGCGCGGAATCAATTTCAAGTAAGTGATTCCAGACTTTTGCTCGCGAGTGTAGGTCGTATCTATCTTTTTTTAACGTAAAGTCAAACACACTTAGACACCGTTATCCATAGTATATTATATATAAACCGTAAACAATAGATACCATATTAGCATATCGATTTCTTTTCCTATTTTTTTATTCTATCTCACTAACATAACAATCGATAATTAATTAATTAAATTGTCGAAAACGCCGTCCGTAAGATATCATGTTAAAACAGTAAATTATATATACCATATTAGCATAACTAATATTGTTCAACACGTTACACGTAGAATACTACATTTAAACAGTAAATCATATTATCCGTAGTGCCTACGTTTATAAGTACACATTGTAATAATGAATTAACAAGTAATTAGACTGTTAAACCGAATTCTAGAAAGAAGTACATTACAAATCGTACGCGTAATAAGTAAATAAATGTAGTGAATATCATACCACCGCAATCGCATACGAATCGTTTAAAATATTATAGTTAAACCTTAACGCGTAATTGTACATACGCTAGGTATGTGCGCGAACAATGGAACGCTAGCGCATCCACCGTCCGCTCCACAGGCAGAGGCAGTGCAAACCGACCCGCGACGGCGGCGAATGCACGCTCAATTTTTCCATCCGCGCACAACACGCGACCATCGCGATGTCCGCGTTGGTAAATCAAATACCGTTTTCTAATCATCATTTTACACACATACAGTGTCAATGTTTTAGTACAAAGATAGTATAAAGTATAAGAAACGTTTATGATCGACAAATAAACGGACTTCTCAATATTCCGAACCTGATAAGAACAGTGTGAAGTTCACCAAAAAGGTAACAACACATTGTATTAATTAGCAATTAGTTAAATTATCAATCCTATAAACATGTACGTTTAACCGGCTTCTATAAAAAAGTATATTACAAACGTACGTAAATAAGTACAATTGTAAAAGTTAGTAATTAGATAGATTACACTACTAATTAAACAATCATGTTTAACCGACTTCTAAATAAGAAGTATATTAAAATTATATGTAATTAAATAGCTATACCGCTAAACCGATACCGAACCGACATATGTTTAACCGACTTCTAAATAAGAAGTATATTATAAAGATATGTTATATTACTAAACCGATAAGCATATGTTTAACCGACTTCCATAAAGAAGTGTGTTACAAATATACGTAAATAAGTACACATTGTAAATGTTAATAAGATAAATTACCTAACTGATTAATCAAAGATGTTTTGCCGATCTAGTAGAAATAAATATTTGTTAAACTTTGTAAACGAACACCAGTAATTTTAACCGAGTAACAAGCATTGTTTTACCACCGAAATTAAATTAGTCAAATTAATACATTTTATACCTAGTACAACATAAAGATTTAGCCCCCCGTAAAGGCAGTAAATTATAATATTGGTCAAATCTTAATCAGATCATGTAAGCAAATTTTCTATATTAAGGAAAGCTATGAGTTTGTTATACCGAGTCAGAAATTTTGTCTTTCTTGTATATGGATTATACACCGGACCTTGTGATTTTTACAGGTAAAAATCTCCAAAAGCGGGGAGGAGGTGTGACGAGGATCCGGCGGCGCGACATCCCTAGCACGCGAACCGCCGTATCGACTACCGATATCACTAGCACGCGAACCATCGTATCGAATACCGGCGGCCCTACGCCCGCCGTACCGCGGCGCCCGCGCCCCGCCCGCGACTAGGCGCAAGTGGGTAGGCGCGAATTTTATAGACATTTCATAGAATTATTTTAGTAACTTATACTAGTTAAATCAAAAGTAGGTCCGCCGGGGAGCATGACGTGTTTGGTTACTTTATAGCTTTCCTTTCGTTTTTTATTACATATTTCCCCTTTCAGCTTCAAAAAAACAATATAGAAATAATATAATTTTAAGCAGAATAGCCATAATTACGTATTTCACGTTCAAAAACTTAATTATGGCCTTTCAAACTAAGAATTTAAATGACTTAACATAGTATGATAGCCATTATTGACAAGGGCTAACGAATACCGGTTTTTTTCAATACCGGTTATGGTGCCGTAAAAAAAATGCGATACCGTGGTACTGGTATTAATTTTGTTAAATTTTGTTTTGGCATCAATAATGCAATTTTTAAATGTAAAAACACACTTGAAAGCATTTTATGTTGTAAGAGTAATTCTCAAAATTGATTTAATGACGCTGGCTTTAACAGCGTAAGAAACACTTGCAAAAATTCGCCTGGGAGATAACGTTCTTGGGTAGCTTGGGTGGTCAGAGCAGTCGCCCGGTATGCGAAAAACATGAGTTCAGTTCCCACCTAAGAACAGACAAAATTTTCAAGTGTGTTTTCAAATTTAAAAATGGTATTGTTGGATTTTTTTTACCAAAACTACTTTCTGAAGGAAACTTAATAATACACCATCATGCGAAAGTGTTGCCACTTATGAAAAAGATCATTATGTACTAAAAACGAATTCCGGTATTAGAATCCCTAATTATGACCCTGACAAGTATTGCAATAGAACATTTTATGAAAAAGGCTAGGTACGTTGGTAAATAATTAGGTACTTATTGTAAAAAAGATTAAAATAACCTTTTTTTTATTTAATTAAAGTTTTTATTAAAAGTATTTATATTTTGCTTTGGCCTCAAAATACTTGTAATTATTAATACAAATTATATAGATTACAAATTCAAGGAGATATACAGCCGTACAAAAGAATAGGACACAACCCTTAACATCAAGTGATCACCTGGTCATGTACAACAACTTTTTCTATGGGACCAACATCGAAATCGTAAAACTAAAATTCGCTTCCTCATACTAAACCGGCGACCAGCTGATATCAATTTGTATAGAGAGGTGATTTTTTTTTATGACATTTCTATGTTGGTCCCATAGAAAAGTTAACTTAAGTTAAGTTGTTCTAAATGAGCAGGTGATCACGTGGTTTAAAGGAGTGTCCTATTCTTTTGTACACCCAGTATTATTACAAATATAAGTAGAGATCAAATAATTCAACCACTTTGATGTTTATCGTACGAAATCAAGTCAAACAACAAATAAACATTTTTTTGTAATAAGTATAATAATCTTTAAACAATTACTAATAATTCAACAACCTTGACGAGACCATGTCTACGAGATCAAATAAATCAAATATGTTAACGTAATTATCATGTATTTAAAGATGATTCATCTTACCACAAAAAATCAAATTATCAAAATCAATAATTAACAAGTAATAAATATTATGTGTTGAGTAATCTTCAAAAACACAAACTGAATAAGAATAAGAATCAAACATCGCTGACACTTGGCCCTCACCATGTGAGAAGATACTGGTAGATTTTTTGCTAAAGATCAAGAACAAGAACTCAACTGCAGTCTTAATAAGTAATTACGTTTATCAAAAAATAACTAAGTAATAGACAGAAAGAGAGAGTTGAACTTATTAATATTTTAAAAAAACTTTATCACATTTTGTGCAACACCTACACAGTAGGTAGTCATCAGTCTTGAATTTCCTTTGATAAATCAACCGCGTTATCATTCACTTGTAGTTTTTCCCAGAATTGTTTTCTGTCCGAAGGCATCAATATAGCTAAAGTTTTTAAAATTATTTTTTTGCGTGCAGTTGTTATACCTCTGTCGTTGGTTTTCTGATCTGGCATTACGAACTCTTATTTGAGTACGGTTTTTTTTAAACAATCCAGTTGTATACAGGATTTAAAAAAAGGCTTAACAAAGCCTTAAACCACGGATTCTATACATAAAACCAAGTAGAATGCAAAAAAAATAATTGCTGGGAAATGACTTTTATTTTTGGGTATCAAAAAAAATAACTTATTTCTAACCCGCAATGTATAGCGCGCACGACACAGACTACGCCTGTGTGTAAGCGGATCATGTTTCTTTGTAAAAAAGTTTAGTATTATGAAACAGAAGTATTATGAAGTCAATTTTGTAAAAATCTTTGAAAAAAAATTGTAACTTTGAGTGTCAATAACTCGGTAACCCGTCATTTCCCAGGTCAAGAAAAAAAATATCGTAATAATACGTAGAAAATGTAGTATTCGGCTTCGTTAAGCCTTTTTACACCCGATATATTCTGGGCTGGCAAAACTGCATTTGTAAAACATGAAGTTACTACCTCTTTCGAAGCAGATCTCAACCATATCTCTTAAATATGGGCGCGAATTAGATTTCTGAAGTTTGATGGTAGATGTGTTGTCAGAAATATTATAAAAGTCTAAAATATTCATCTTTTTTACAATGGTTTTTCGATTATTTGTAGAAGCAACAGCGCCCGCAAAGTCATCGAAATCATACACTTTTTTCTTTTGTTGTAGAGATTTTTCCACCTGATGGTGGAATTCATCAGCGGACATAAATGAATGACCTGGCTCGAAATATCGGAATGTTATTTTGATGATTGATGTTTCATCGGAGTTTATAAAAAATATTAAAAAAGAGACTGATGCCCAGTTTTATTCTGCGCTGAGCAGTTATTAAGCCACAGAATAATTTGTTTTAGATCTCTATCTCTATCCTATAATGTTTTAGGAAAGCTTTAAATGCACTTGTGATATATTCTGTTTTTCGGCCAGAAATATCTTTTTTGTATCCTAGCAGAACAAAACTCTCATTAAACGCTATCAGCCGTGGACAAAACAGAACCGCCTTATACATTTCAATACGTGGCAGCATTATAACTACCCCACAGCATCTGCAGCTTCTGTCTTCGATGAATTGCGGTCTGCGTTATGTTTATCTCGAGCAGCTACATATTTTTCGTGATGTTTTTCATAGCTCAGACACATTTCTCAGTTTCTGTGACGTAAATAATTTTTATTTGAATTGTGAATCTCATACTGTTTACACATTTCACATTCTTCGTGTCCTAATTTGGCGAAAGAAATGTTTAAATCCTTAATTGTTTTACGGTACAAATCATAAGAAATGGCGGTATTTGGATTCGTTGCAATAAAGTCGTCGTACATGAATTTTATCGTTATCTCTGAAGATAAGTACCTTTTATTAGGAGCGTGTTCCCTTCTGTAGTGAAAAATTGTGGGTTTAAACGATTCAATGTGAGTTTTGTTTACCTGGTGATCGACTTAGTGTTTTTTCACATTATGTCTTCTGTTGTCGAATGGAGGAGAATTCATGTCCTTAAGAGCGTTCCTCACCACCTTTTCATTATTCTTATCGAAGCCAAGCGTAGTTAAAAAACAAGTTCTGCATACTGGTATCTTTTCTCCCGTATTATTGCTAAGAAAGTATTTTACTGATTTACTTCTATTTTTCTTTTTTGGATTTGAAACTGGTTTGACAGGATTCACACTAGAAGTGTTATTTATCAAAAAAAATCTGTGTTCATTCCATGTCATTGACCAATATGACTGATTTATATTTTTTCTTTGTTCTTCATCAATGTGACTATTGCACTTTTTCGACATGTGTCTTTACAACTGGGTTTTATTGAATGTTTCAAAACATTTTCATCATTTTCAAGTTTTTTTTTATCTTCTCAACTAGTGCTAAATTGTTTTCGTTTTCTTAACTTTTCCTTTTTTAGTATATTCACTTTCTGTCTGTGTTGCACTCAGTTCATTTTCCTTGTTGTGCTTATCCAGAACTGATTGTAATTGACGTTGCTGATGATTCTCGCATGAATTATCATTTAAAATAGATTATAGCAATTTAGGATATCGCATCGAACGCAAGCAGCAAATACTTCTTCATTACATCCAATAGCTTCGCGACATTGCGGTAATTGTACATTGCTTCTTGACTCATTTATTTTTAATTGTAAAATGTATTCACGTTTAATCGTTTGATTTTCAATAGTGCGCTCAATGCTCAAATCGTCAGCACAATACGTCTCATTACTGTCCGGGTAATCATTCCTATCTTTTTCTGTAGGCATTTGATATTCAGGATCATCTGGGTCTTCAACGTCAATATCACGATAGGGATCATGATTTCCATTTTCATCCAACAGTTCACATAATTGAGCTTGTTCAATATTATTTTCCTTCTTCAGGTCATCGGTAAATAGCACATTCAAGTCTAATAGAGGAGACTCATTTGCTACTTCACGGGCTACAT
The DNA here is from genome assembly GCA_950371115.1 of Anania fuscalis. Lineage (NCBI taxonomy): Eukaryota > Metazoa > Arthropoda > Insecta > Lepidoptera > Crambidae > Anania > Anania fuscalis. The sequence goes on from OX493344.1 coordinate 14,156,800, forward strand.
TTAGGAACTGTTCTTCACTTGATAGCAAAACATTTTGACTTATGGTTTGATGGATGAGCGATTTATCATAAAGCATGCAGTTAGCATCGTGGTTTTCATCTATATGGCTGACATTAAATTCTATCGCAGGATAATCTTTTTCTTTTTCACAAAACGTTTCAGCAATTTAATTTTCATCTCTATCAAGCAGATTGTTTTCAAGTGAACATCCAACATCACTATCATTCATGCTATAAGCTGACATTGGTTGACTATCATCTTGCGCGATCATTATTACAGTTCCAAAGTACCACCGTTTCTTGTAGTACATTTTTACCTTAGTACCAACCAATCTGATCGATTTGATCCCCTCTTTTTACAGCCCTTAATTCTTTTACACGTACGCAATTCTGAGTACCATCTTTCCATTTTATTATAACATCTTCGGAATCTTCGGATGAACCCATGACTGTTTTACGTAAAGCAAAAAAAATAATAAATAAGTTTGTGAAGTGATAGGTACTTAATGCTCTGCAGGTTTGTTCTTAAAATAACAACATCTGATTTGATTTAGGTAGGTATTAACTTAAGTCGTATTGAATTACTTGTGCTTCGTACTGTAAATGTAATAAAAATTAACACGCGTGTAATGATTTTTAGTGCAATAAAAATATTATTCTGATGGCGAAAAAATGTTTAGAAAAATATATAGTAATTTTAAATACAATCTTTACTAAATCAAAATGACAAATCTTTTCTCTTTTTTTATTAATAAGTGTAGATTAAACTGTAAAATAAAATCGTTTTAATGTATTGTGACCAATCACTAGAATCATAAAACTTTTTATTTAAAATAGCGAATTAACAGTATTAGCGATTTCAATACCGGTATTCTGTAGGGCCTTAATTGTTTAGTATAACCGGTTTTTCTGTAACACCGAATACCGGTATCCATGCCATACATAAAGAGGCAAAACAAAACTTTAATTAGCTAAAAGAAATAGAAATGGTTTCCCCAATGATACCTACAACACGAATGAGACCAGTCTACCCATCACCTCGGTCCATCATCAGATAGGTCAGTAGTACTAAATTATTGTATGTATAATTATACATATAAATAATATATATACTTGCAAGAATCAAATCGATACGACAATTTAGAAGCATATTATTAGTTTGTGTCGTTAATGAAATGGAAGGATAAGCCGTGTGTTTATTTGTTGACGAACTTTCAAGACCCTAAGATTAACGTTAAAATTATCAGACGCGAAAGAAATGGCGAAGCCGTTGAAATTAACTGTCCGGAAGCTATCAAAGATTACAATGATAATATGAACTTTGTTGATAAGTTTGACCAACTGAAGGGGAGTTACGCAATTAATAGAAAATCTAAAAAATGGTGGCACCGCATATTCTTTCATTTCTTAGACTGTTCAGTAGTCAATGCATTTATTTTGTACAAGGACCTTCAAGAAGATCCTAACACATATCTCGATAAACTCTGTCTAAAAGATTTTAGACGTAGCGTGTATCGAGATTTGCTGGCGCCGGCTTATGTAAGAAATAAAACGCTCAGGTCTAGAAGCAATCCAGCCTCACCGAGTTTGGTTTCCATAAAAAAACACAAACCTGAAGTTCCTATATCTGTTCGCCTAGCTGTCGCAAATCATCAGCCAGTTAGAGGAACCTCCAGGCGTTGCAGTAGATGCAGCACGAAAAAAGAGCCCGTGCGAACAATTTGGGGCTGCAAAATATGCAAAGTTCCCTTATGCTACCGAGAGGGCAAATCTTGTTTTGAGGACCACCACAAACAATCATTTGTGTTTAGAATACTTTGCAATACTCATGTTGTTGTATGTACGCATTTTATTATTAGATTTGAATTTTATAATAATAAAAAAATCTTACTATATTTAGCATTTTCTTTACAGTGGTCACCCACAGTAACCACCCCATATCTCTCTGACCCCCCCATCAACCTACATACGAAAAACCGCAAAATCTACTTAAAAGTAAGCCTACTTAATGGAGAATACACAAAAATATTAGTTTTACTCTGAATATTAAAATCTGTGCCGCAAAGAGTTAAAGAACAATGTATCCTTACTTTATTTGATTAAATTAAAAAATAACTTAGTTTCATGGTAATAAAAGTGTTTTTATTTAGTTTTCATTAATTAATTTTTTAACAACGCAATTCGTGTAATGGAACGGTTTGTTAACAGAGGTGGAACACTCGTAAATCGGCAGCCATTTTGTAATCGCTTGACAATCACGACAGGCAGTACGTACGAGTGCGTCAGCCTTGTATTGCGAGTCGTGTTTTCGTTGTGTTCACTAGGCATAGACGATTTCATGAGGAGCAGGTGGAAAATCATATGACTTGAGAATCATTTGTCACAGCTGCTATTTTTTATCATATTGACTGCTACATATCACAGACTGTGAAATCATATGTCATGCGCAAATTTCTTTTCATTCGTTGATGACATGTAGCAGAGCGGGACTAGCAAGCGCAGGCCTTGAGCGCGCGAGCGAGTAGGAATGATTTGCTACAGATGCGTGTTAGAAAAAGACAAACATGCTGTGCTATTTTTTATGCCATCATAGGTGACGAACGATAACGATACTGAGCATTTTAAGGGCTTTAAACTTATGAACGTAAAGTTTAGATTCGTTTGTCATGATTTTTGTTACGAGTGGCAGGTTGAAACCTTGTTTGTTGAATTTTATGCTGAGCGCCGTAAGGTTTAGATTATCTTGTTATGATTTTGTAGTAGGCCACGTCGAGCTCGTTTTGTTTACAATGAAATTTCGTTATTAGTAAGTATGAATTATGTTTTTTTTTTATGATGTTATCAAATTCACTAGTCGCCCGGTGATGACTGCTAGGTGCGTTACGTAATTTGAGTGCTATGTATGTTTATTAAAATTTGTTTTGTTTGTGACAAGTGTAGCATTAATAAATGTTGTAAATAGTGAACAGATATTTAGTTGTAGACTTTGTAGTTATTTGACTCAGGTCAGGACTTTAATAACAATTTGTTTGAAAAAAATATGCCTCAATAATACACATAGCACATTACGTAGCGCATGAACTATATACCTATGACATTTCATAAAAAAGTAGCAAAGTAGCAAGGAGCAACTGTTCACAATACATCTTATTTCATTTTAAGTAGCAAATAGCAAAAGTGTTACATTATGACACTGTGAAAAAAAATCATTGCCAATGATTTATCACTTAAAATTTAAAACATGGTTTTTGACTTTACTGGACAATCTTAAAGAACCTAGTATAATAATAATGGACAACGCTAAGTACCATTCACGGCAAATGAATAAAGCACCAACGACACAAAATAATAAAGCAACTCTAGTAGAATTACTACATAATAATAATGTGGTCGCGGACATGACAATGGTGAAAGAAAAATTATTAAAACTTGTCAAAGAACACAAGCCACGGGCACCCACATATTATTTGGACGAGATTGCCAAGACCCGTGGCCACCAGGTATTGCGATTGCCATCTTATCACTGCCAGTATAACGCAATTGAACTGATTTGGGCCCAAATTAAAGGTAAGTTTAACATTAACCTCTATCTCCCGTACTTAACAATATATATCTTTATCATGTTACTCTCACAAGTTTTTAAAACCACTTATATTAGACTTTTAATCAGCACTTCTTTTGTTCCAGGTTTTGGTGCAAAAAATAATACAACTCCGCTTTTTACGGTCAACAAAATGATGATGTTGTTGGAAACTGCATGCCAACACGTCACCGGCGAAAACTGGGCGGGAAAAGACAAAAACAACGATACTAAAAGACTGGGAGCGGTACATAGAAATAGATCGATTGAAAGACCAATTAAAAATTCATGTAAGTGATGATGACTAATCATAAAGTGACTCTGATTTTGTTTACGACCCTTTAGAAACTGAATAAATAATTTAGCATTTATTATCCTGTTTGATTTTACCATGTAGGTACTTTACCATCTAAACTTTATGAACAACAAAACTTCAATATAGGTAATATACTTATCTGATAAACATTAAGTTTTGTTATTTTATGTAATGAAAATCGATTTCATTTTATTATAGTCAATTCGATTTTAAGAAAAAAATCGGTACGATTTTACTATGGGACATCTCTACAAGTGTCGAAATTGAACTGTCATAGAACTCTTGTTAGGTGAAAAGGACTTTAGATAACCTATATTAGTAAATTCATTCCTTTTACTTGTAGATGCCTGCGGCAAGAAAGGTGAGTCTGCTGCAAATTGAGCTCCTCGTGAGCTTCATGAAGGAAAATAGGGCCTTGGCTAGAGGCACTGGCCTTGGAGACCCCTCAGGCCAATGCCGCAATCAGGCAGCAGTGGGAGGAGTTGGCGGCTAAACTCAATGCTGTGATGATGGGGCATTGCAAAACCGCTGGGCAGTGGCGTGAAGTAAGTGTGTGATGATTTCAGAGTTGTAATCTTGGGTCATGGTTATTTTGGTCTTGTTTGTTTGCACTATGAATTTATAGTTATTTTGGTCTTGTTTGTTTACACTATGTATTTCTTTCATTTTGTCTTGTGTTTCCACTAAAACAAACCATTTTCTTTCTACTAATCATTTTGTTTCAATGCATTTCATGTTTTTGTTTCCATTAACAATTTTTTGTTGCTTAATTGCATGTTTAGTATCGGCGCGATATTAAATATCGCGTCAAGCGAAAAGTAGGGGAGCAAGAGGTGCACAAGCGAGGGACAGGAGGAGGTCCTCCTTCCGCTGATGTGCTAACCTCAGTGGAAGAGAGGATCTATGCAATCCTCGGGAAACAGGCAGTGTTGGGAGATGAGGATGTGCAGATCCCATTAGATGTATGATGTTTTGCTTTTTCCATTGCTGCTTTTTTGTGTTTACCATAAACATAAATGGCAATACAAAAAAGATAGACTACCACTAAACACTTGTGTAAAGATTGGTCAACCAATTAAAAATGTTGACAGATCAGAGATTCGAGACATATTATTAACAAAAATTTTTAATTGGTTGATCAATCTTGCGACAAGTGTTTAAATTTAGTCTATATTTTTGTAGTAAGGCCCTAAGGCTTTACACTACACTGGTATTAAGTTATGTTATTTGACTCATATGCTCAAATAATGCAATTTAGTATGTATTTTCTAGCACAATAATCAAGCCCTTATCAATAGCATTACTTCATTCACACATACATAATGACACTTAGGTTTACTGTGATGTTTGTTTATTTAGCATAATTTACAGCAATTATTTCTTAAAATAAACTGTGTTCCTGAGCATAACTTTGTGAAAAGCTTCTATACCTTTTAAAAAAATTATCTTACATGAGATATTTGTATTTTGTAACTTCATTTTATTCAATTATTTGACAATTTAAATTCAAGCGTTTAGTTTAAATGAAAATAAAAAAATAATAATTTTAAATGACTGTTATGCCCATATAGACATAAAATTGCCAATTTAATGGTCTGAATAACAGGCAAAACATTATGAATATCCCCAGGAACATGGTATATACATACCATCATAATCATCATCATTGACAACCTATGACAATCAACTGCCTCTATCAACTGGACTATTGCCTCCTTGAAAAATTAATCCGCCATCACTACACAGCAAACATTGTTATTGTTGACGCCATGCATTTGTGCAATGCACAAAGCATACTGGCCACGAAGAAGGCATAGACGAAGACGGTTACCGCAGTGACCGGCTTTTGTGTTTTTTGGACGTCAACAATTTCTGAATGTCATTGCTACTTATTACTCGCATCTTCAGCATTATAGAATTCAACAGAACATTATTTCGTTATTTACTCCTTCCACGAGGGTCCCACAAGGACAACGGACCGTTCTTCAACATTACCAGCGACCTATGGATCGTACGTTAAAACGTTAATGGAGAAAAGATTCCACCGCGTGGAGCACCGACATTGCGGGGAAGGAATTGCATTAGAAAGCAACATACCATTACAAAGGAGACGAACATCGCACCTTTTCGAGTGAGATTAGCGTTACTGTGAGTTCGTTCCAATTCCCTTTATCTTATATTGGTTAAAATATTTCTAAATTTATTTCATTCTTTCATACATACGAATTTCAAATTCGTCCTATTTCTGCCCAAATTATTTGAACCTATAAAAGTAAATATTCATTCGTCTAAATTTCCTTTATTTCAATCGGCATTACGTAACATTATCGATACCATTAATCAAAATCATAGGGCTTTAAAAACCCTCAAGCTCCCTACAGAGCATTGGGAGTATTGGGACATACTCATTATACACATATCTAGTTTCTAGTAAACTTCCGCGAATGGGAGACCTGCCGTAACACTTAAAAGGAGCTACCCACACTTACTGACTTTAAAACCTTTTTAAAGAACCGATCTGATTTTCTAGAAACAATGGAGGAAGCTCAGAGCATTTAGCGTAGATTCAGTGGCGTCACTCATAATAGGCATAAATCATTAATAGTTGAGTCACGATCGCCTCCTTTAAAATCAAACCCTGTTTGCCCATTATGTAGGGGCAACCATGCAATCTATCATTGCCCTAAATATAGGTCATTGCCATAAGACATTAAAATTGAGAAAGCTAGAATGCTTAAACTATGTCTGAACCGCTTACGCCAAGGACACTCGGTAAATACATGCCGATTAGGCCCTTGTCGTTTGTGTCACAAGCTGCATAACACCCTGTTGCATTCTGACTCATTTGCACCGCCGACCGCGGCTCCTGCCGCGCCCGCCAGCAACGTAGTCCTGTGCGCCGCCCTGCCGCCGTCGCCGTCCGTGCCGCCGGAGCCGTCCGTATCGGACCTAGGAACTCATGTTCAATCCCTAAAGGCCGGAGAGTCATCATGCAATGTTACACTATCAGCTGTTCATAATACTTGTCCTTTTATCTACAGCCTTAGTTCAAGTCACTGACCGCGACGGTAAAAAACATACGATCCGTGCATTATTAGACAACGGAAGTACATCTAGTTTTATTAGTGAAGGTCTATGTTCTAAGCTTAATTTGTTGACCCAATCATCCTCGACATTAGTTGAAATTAAATTCACAATCATCCAGCCTTAATAAACGCTGCGACGTCATTATAATTATCGTCCTTAATAAACAACTATGCAGAAAACATTAATTGTTACGTTGTACCTCGCATCACCCAGTTGTTGCCAACTTTGGAAGTAGATTATGAGTCATTAAACATACCATAGCACATTACTTTAGCTGATCCTACATTTTATACACCTTCAGAAATTGATGATATATTTTGTTGATGTTTGAGTGTGATAAACTCGAAAAACATATGTTTAGGCAGAAATAAACCCACATTAAGCAGCACAAAATTTGGCTGGCTTATTTCTGGCCCTATACAAATAAAAAATATTCAGTACAATGTAATCAGTCTATTTTACTGTCTGACAATCAACTTAACGATCAATTGTCTCGATTCTTTGAGCTTGAAGCTGTTTCATCACATAAACACATATCAAACGATCAGAATGAATATGAACAAAGCTTTTAAAAAATACTTTGCGCGAGCCTGATCTTCGCTTTCTCGTAACAATACCATTGATGAAGGAGTCAGCCGAAAAATTAGGTGACTCATATAGACAAGCATTGTCCAGATAATTATCTTTAGAAGCTAAGCTTGAACACAACCCTACACTTAAGAAACAATATTGTGACTTTTTGCAAGAATACATAACCTTAGGTCATATGTCTGAAAATAAAAATCCTGAAAAGGATGAATACACTTACCTTATGCCGCATCATGGTGTTTTACATCAGTCAAGCTTAACTACTAAATTACGTGTTGTCTTTGATGCATCCGCAGTGACGTCATCCGGTGTGTTTTTCAATATCCTACAGTTAGTCGGACCCGTTGTGCAAAACGATCTCATTAGTATTTTGATACGACTGCGTCAGCACAAGTTTGCTGTCACTGCGGACGTAGAGAAAATGTACCGCATAATTAATGTAAACCCAGACCAACGTCAGTTGCAACAAATATTATGGCGATTTGAGCCTACCGAAGAACTGAAACAATATGTTCTTAACACAATAACTTACGGTACTGCTTCTGCCCCTTACCTAGCTACTAGGTGTCTAGTTCAATTAGGTAAAGAGTGTTCTGATAGTTCTGTTGCTGAAGTTATCTTAAATGATTTTTATATCGATGTCCTTATCACAGGAGTGTCTTCAGAGGAAACATTGATTAAAATTTGTAACGGTGTTATGAAGCAGCTGAAAAGTGTAAGTTTGAATTTGAGGAAGTGGTTTCCGCATAAAAAGCAAAGTGACTTTTTAAAGGTTAGTGAGCTAAATCAGTCATTTAACGCATTATGTAGATTTGCGCAACTCGAAAGTTTTAAGGAAGAATATTCATTATTAAAACGAGGGAAAGACCTTCCTAGTAAAAATAAGCTACTGAATTTAAATCCATTCTACAATACTGATGACTCATTACTGAGAGTGGGAGGCAGGTTGTCTAACTCATTTTACGATTACGATACTAAGCATCCCATTTTACTACATTCATCTCATCATCTTACTATGCTAACTGCTGTTAGCAAACTCTCGTCATAAAGTTTGGGTTCTCGTCGGTGGCAGGAATCTTGCAAGGAAAATTGTACATGACTGCGTCAAATATTGTCGTTATTCAGGTAAAATAAAGCAGCCAATCATGGGCAATCTTCCTGAGCAACGTTTGCACGCTGATTATCCATTTTCTAGCACTGCCGTAGATTATGCGGGACCAATCTTGATACTGAATCGAAAAGGAAGACGTAGTACTTTAATCAAATCATATCTTTGTATTTTTGTTTGTTTGGCAGTAAAGGCAGTTCACATTGAACTTGTGACTGATTTGAGTACCGAATCCTTTTTGTCTGCATTACACAGATTTATCGCTCGCAGATGCAAACCTCTCAACATTTTTTGTAAAATGTTTTGAAGGCGCGTGTAATGAACTTTCAAAATTTCGTAAAGATAATTCAGAGATTATTGGTCCTGAAGCTGCAACTTTAAATATTAATTTCATATTTTCTCCAGTTTATAGCCCCCACTTTAACGGACTGGCTGAAGGTTCAGTAAAATCATTTAAATATCACCTTAAGAGAGTGTTAACTATGACAAATCTTACTTATGAGGAAATGAATACAGTTCTTGTACAGATTGAGGGCATTCTTAATTCTCGACCGCTTATTCCGACATCTTCTGATCCATTAGATCTAACAGCTCTCACTCCATCAAATTTCCTTATTGGACGAACTTTAACGGTATTGCCTTCTCCTCAGATCAAGGATGCTGATAAGATACCCACTCTGTCACGATACATGAGAATGCAACAATTAAAACTTCATTTCTGGTCACGTTTTTATAAAGAATACATTACAGAATTACAAACCAGACAGAAATGGCAGAGAAAGGGAGAAACTTTACAAGTCGGCGAGCTTGGCCTAATCAAAGATGACCGGCTGCCACCGAACAAATGGCTGCTGGGATCAGGAGCGTGCAATGCATATAGGCAATTAGGCAATGCCTACCTGATAATGGAAATGAGGTAGGCAGTAGGTACTTACAAATGTGGATTAGTGATGAAAACCACTGATTTTCATCAATAAAACACATTATAAGTACCTACTGCCTACCTCGAAATAAAACCAATGCCCGCCACTGGCTGGGATAGGCATGTGCGATCCGATCCATACAAAGCAATACGATCCACCCGATTTTTGTATCGATACAATGGCTTTCGATCCGTTAGTAGATCGATACAAGTTCAACGAGGATCGGATCGCAAAATCAGATGAGTTGTAAAAAAAAGTTAAACAAAACTAAACCATAATATTTGTTCGTAACATAGCGATGGCGTTTCATAACTACAAAGTATGGTCTAGAATACGAACAGATTCATATTTCACTAATGTAAATATTTAATCTGGCGGTAGGTTTTGTTAAATAGTTTGTTATTGTAGGTATCTTGCTTTAGTTGCATTTTAACATAACTCCAACTTCGGCATGATTACTTGTGATCAGTATTATAGATCATTCATTCTTATTGTGTATTACGTTTTGCTCTCTTGAACCACTAGCAACTAGTTCTGTTGTGAATAGCTATGGCTCCACCAAAAAAATCCTCGGATGTGGTCGTATTTCACAAAAACGGCAAATGGAGGAAAGTGTAAAATATGCTTACAGGAAGTAAAAACAAAAGGAAATACAACTAATTTAGCAAAACATTTAAAAAGGCACCATAAAAATACAAAAATAGTACCTGAGACTGAGAGTGACACTTAGGAAATTGTAAGTACCTACCATTTGTATATACCATAAGTCCAATTATTATCTGTTGGTGACTGACTATTTATGAAGATAATAATTGTATATTACGCGAATACACCGTGATTATTGTCCCAGAGAGGGAAGTCGGTCCCATTTAAATATTAATAACTTATTATGACCACGGCTTCATTTGCGTGAAGTTAAGTTTTTAGGGTTCCGTAAAATTAATTAATTAATTAGTAAAATTTGGAAAATACCTACCATTGTTTTTTAAGGAGACTTTGGGTTCCTGTTGTGAAATATTACGCTGTAGATAAAGTGAAAAAATCGTCAGTCTCCAGTGTCCAGCACTGGCTAGGTTTGTTTCAGTTTTCGACATGTGAAAGAAATGTATTTACCATTACAAAATAAATAAGGTTTTGTAAAATTGCTGCGTTATCATTATTTTCCATACTAATATTATAAATGCGAAAGTGACCCTGTGTGTCTGTCTGTTTGTTGCTCAATCACGCCTAAACCGCTAAACCGATTTCGATGAAATTTGGTACAGATATTCTTTGAGGCCCTGGAACGATCATAGGATACTTAAAAACTTCGTCCGCGTGAATTGCGCCGCGATGACCGACATTTACGCGAACGAAGTCGCGGGTAGCCACTAGTCATAAATAAATATGATACAATATTACATACATTGATCTGACTCTGAGATGAGCAGCTCACGCACTTGTGTTGAGGAGTATCAGAATGAACGGTGGAAATACAAATATAGTATTTATACAGATAATTACACCCAGGCACAGAACAGACGCGGATGTTTGTCCTGGATGGGAATCGAACCCGCGACTCCTGGTTCATGGGACGGGGCCACTATCCACTGAGCCATCGAGCCAATCATTATTGCCATAAATTATTTTAGTTATTTTCCCGTTAGGCCATTAACTACGTTATTCTAAAGGCGTTTTTATTAAGTAGCTTTGTTGAGTATTTTAATATTCTTCCTTTTTTTTAGATGGATATTATGGATCAAAGCAGTCTAGAAATCCCTTCAGACAAAGGAACAACAGTACAATGTGAAAGTTCTATAGGTGATAATGAACCTGAGCCATCAACATCATTTGCATAATCAACTCCAAAACGTTCACTAAATGCACTTGGCATCACAACGGTAAAACAACCTCAGATCGACACCTTTATTTCAAGTATTCAATCGTTTAAATCGGGAGGCCCCAATGAAGGTAAGATCACCAATGCAATCTTGTATTTTATAGCTGTTGATAATTTGCCATTAAACAGTACGGATAAAAAAGGGCTTCAGTATTTAATGAAAACTATATGTCCACATTATACCATGCCAGGAAGAAAAACGATAACTAAGTTATTGGATGAAAAATTTGAATGTGCAGCTAATATTTTTAAAAATAAATTAAGTGAGGCAAAGAGTGTATGCCTGACCACAGATGTTTGGACAGACACCATGAAAACAAGAGAGTATTTAGGATTAACATGCCATTATCTTAAAAACGACGAGTTGATTTCAATAATGATAGGTGTAAAGGAGTTGGATGACCGCCATACATCTGACTATTTAGCACTTAATATAAAAGACTTATGCTTAGAGTGGAACATTGAACATGACAAAATATTTGCAATCATTACTGACAATGGAGCTAACATAGTAAAACCAATAAAACCAATTTATTTCTGTAAATAGGCTTAAACTAAGCGCTTTTACACGTCCCAATATTTTTTTTCCCTACCACTACTTCGGGACAATTTTGGGCTAGCGCCGAGAAGAAGTAGCGCAAGAAACTCGGTCACTATTGTCAGCCTCTTTTTAAATAGTATATATTTTACATTACAAGATAAATGTACCTGTGCGAGCAGGGCAGTATTTATTTCCAAATATTTTTATCGTTTATATAATCATTTACAGTATAATATCCTTTTTTCATTAAAGTTGTTTTAATATGCGATTTAAATTTTAACAGGGGCAGTTTTACAATAGACGCTGGTAATTTATTAAAAAAGCGAATACATTTTCCCATAAACGAATTACCCACTTTATGCAGTCTGAAATTGGGAACGGCAAGCTTATTCTTATTCCGTGTGTTAAGATTATGAATGTCACTTTTCTTAAGGAATAAGGACAGGTTTTTGCGGATGTACATTACATTTTCATAAATAAATTGGGATGCTACTGTAAGTCAAAGCAGTCCATGATTTTGTTGAAAGAAAAAAACATTTACCGTGTTTTGCCCACACCCTCAATTTGGTCGTTGAAAAAGCTACTAGTGAAACTGTTGGGCTTGAGGCCCTAATAACAAAGGTAAAAAGTATTGTCACTTACTTCAAGCAAAATGTACATGCCAGCGATGAACTAAGAAAGTTACAAAAGGACAACGATTCAGGCATTCTAAAATTAGTTCAAGATGTGAGCACTCGGTGGAATTCCACATTTTATATGTTGGAAAGGTTTGTACAACTCAGTGATCATGTAAGCGCCATTTTATTACAGAACCCAAAAGCCCCATCGATGCTTACCGGTGTCCAATTAGCAATTATAAAAGACATTATAAATATTTTACGACCGATCGAAAATGTTACCAAAGACATATCAGGACAAAACTATGCGACATGCAGTATTATTATTCCGATAATTTACTACATGACAAAAACGATTGAATCTACCAACATTAATGAGACAAGTGATTTAGGCTCAGAATTTCAGGCCAAAATATTAATAGAAATAAAGAAGCGTTTCCAACACATCGAAAAGGTTCATATATTGGCAGTAAGTTTAAAGCGGGAGCTCATGGACTCAGATATAACGCTAAGAAAAGTGAAATCCTGATGTTTCAGTCTCGGGGTCACAATATTACAGCAGTCCCTCCTGTCTATTTAGGCGGTGTTGCACTAAAACGGGTATCGCGTTTTAAATATCTGGGTATCCTCTGATAACGAGGATATAGAACGGTAGCGACGGGCGTTGGCAGTCAGATGCAATATGCTGGCCCGCAGGTTTGCACGCTGTACTGAACCCGTTAAGGTGATACTTTTCAAAGTTTTTTTTGCCAGTCTATCTACACGTGTAGCCTGTGGATTAGCTGTACGCTGAAGACAATCAACGCCCTGCGAGTGCAGTATAACAACGCGTTCAGGGTATTGTTGGGGCTGCCGCGATACTGCAGCGCGTCAGGCATGTTCGCGGACGCTCATACCGATGGCTTTCATGCCATTCTACGCAAAAGAGCCGCCTCGATGCTAAGCCGTGTCCGCGGGAGATCCAGCAGTATCCTGCGTGTTGTAGCAGGGCGAGTGGACTGCCCGTTTATGCAGCATTGGGTTCGACTGCACACAAGAAACCCTTAAATACCTCAAATGTTACCTATTTATTTTTATCTTTTTGTAATTTTTATATTTGTGTAGTGTTCTGGTGTTACTGACTCAACTGTATTGTTTGTAGTATGGACTTTGTCTGAAATAAATCTTTTGAATTTGAATTTGAATTTAGATCCCAGATTTAAAAAAATGTGTTTTAATGATCCACTGTCATGTGCCAAAGCCTTAACTGAAATTTCAGACCTGTTAAAATTAGAAATGGAAACTAATAGTTCTCCTACGACGTCTACTGCCAACATATCTGAAAATATTACTGAAAATTGCTATGACATATGGAAATTGCATAGCGAAATGGTGGCGCAAGTGGACGCGACCAGACCTCAGGAAGGGCTACCCACGTATTTCAAACAATATTTGTCGGAGCCCTTGCTCGACAGAAAGTCCAATCCTATTAAATATTGGTCAGCGAGAAAAGTCGTTTGGGGAACACTAAGCGACATAGCATTATGCTACTTGTCCGTCGTAGGAAGGTCTGTGCCCTCTGAACGACTTTTTTCGCTGGCTAACCATACTTTGAATGAAAGCCGCAATCGTCTTGATCCAAAGAAGCTATCAAAGTTGTTATTTTTACACACTCTTCCTTTTAAAGATTGGCCTTTGTAAATAAAATGTTTTCGTTTGTTCTTAAATAAACGGTGATGGTATAAAAGAAAAACATGTTAATTTTTTTTAAAAACTTGATATGATACTGGATGGATCCAAAAAATCGAATCAAAATAGTTGGATCGATACTTGGACCGATACAGTGTATTACGATCCATTGCGATCCAGAATATCGATACAAAGCACCTGGATCGAACATCCCTAGCTCCCTTCCGACTCGCACTTGGCCGTTTTTTATAGATAATTATACGGAAGCCTACGTTTGCGAGTCCGACTTGCACTTGGCCGGTTTTTTATTTTAACCACTAGTTTGTTGCTGCTAAGCTAAGGTTGCGGGTTCAAGTCCCGCACGTAGTGAATTTTTTTCAATGCCTTTATTTATAAAGGTTTACGGTTACATATCATTTCAACTAGTCATTATGACTATTTTCAATTCAAAGTGAAAGTCATTTATTTCTGCAAACCACTGATTCAACGATAAGTAAACAAAATGCGTTATTGTAACCCGTTACTTTACTTACTTTACTTTACTAACTATAAATAAGTACCTAGTTTAAATCAACTATACGCGGTACCTTCGTTTTATACGACGACGCGCAGTATTGATAAACAGTACGTGTGTCGTACATTAGGTATTTCGTACGTAGTTAAAACAACCAACATCTTAAACAAACATTTGATGAATAGTCGTAGTAGTTCAGGTAATTTTAGTTCAAGTGAAAATAAGTGAGTTGAACAGTAGTTGAGTCGTCCAATATACGAGATTAACTTATGTAAATAGACCGTAGTTGATTGATAATAGTTAAATTGACTGTTGTAATAATACGTTACCGTTTTTACTACCGTTTATTTATTTTTCCAGATCCCACAGCCATGGAAATCCCACAGCCGCGGTGGGCATGGGAGGCGGAGCAGAACCGCCTCGCCCTCGACCAGCGCAGGCTCGAGGCCGATGAGCAATTGGTGGCGCTCTTTGCGCGAGCAATAGATCTATTCGAGCAAAGTGTAGCGGCCCAGGAGCATACAAACGCTGCCTTTCAAACAATAGCCGCGGCCCAGTAGGCCTACCGCGCAAGTGGCGTCGGCATCGTAATCGACTTCAATTTGACAGTCGACGGCAATTTGGTACCGCGCAATTTCCCAAACCATCGCGTCGGCTTGATAATCGATGCCGACGCATAAAGAACGAATGATACGCTGTTTTGACAGATAAACGGTACCGCGCAAAAAATATCAAACCAACGGTCATTTCGACGCGTCGGCTTGAAGTGTCATTTCAATACGGCAGCTCTTGAGTCGTCGATTTGATAATTTTGATTGTTCCAATTTTAGTTTGCTTTCATTATTTTTCTTCCTAACGACTAATTACTTTTTATTTCATCGTTTTTGCTGTCTTGTGATTTAGGAGGACCATGGCTTGGGTGGCGCTCATGGTGGCTGCGGAGGAGGAGCGCCTGAAGAAGATGAACACCACACGCAGAAGGATGGAGCGCGCATTGGCCCAGCAGTTGATGCTTCCCGAAATCCCGACACCGACTTCATAGGACGGTTCCGCTTATCAAAAGCGATTTTTGTGAGGCTATGCGAAGATGTCATACCGCTCTTGCCCACAAATGAAAGAACCAGCGGCATTAAGCCTGAAATTAAGGTACGTATAATTGGTCGCAAAATGTGGCGTATTTATTGATTCTTTCGGGCAGGGCCAGTGATTTAGTTAATCAATACAGGACACATGAACTTATTCTTTTCTTACAGATACTGGCTGCATTGATTTTTTATGCAACTGGTAGTTACCAAAACAGTGTGGGTGCTAATGACATTATTCACCTGAGCCAGCAATCAACATTCGATTGCTTGCGTGATGTTACAGACGCGCTCAACGCTCCGGGAATTTAGAGGAAATATATAAAATTTCCACGGTCCCAGACAGAACGAGTCTCTCTAGCAATGAGGTACCAATTTGATTCTATTGTATTTATGCAATATAATACTAATTTTATTCATGGATAGGTTATGGATGGATACTAATACTAAGCTACTTTCAGATTTAACGAGAAGTTCGGATTTCCTGGGGTCATCGGCTGTATAGATGGGACCCATGTAGCCATCATAAGACCGAGCGATAATGAGGAGGCATTCTAAAACAGAAAGGGATACCACTCGATCGACCGTAGTTGATTGATAATAATTAAATTGACTGTTTTAATAATACGTAACCGTTTTTACTACTCTGTTTTTATTTTTCCAGATCCCACAGCCATGGAAATCCCACAGCCGCGCTGGGCATGGGAGGCGGAGCAGAACCGCCTCGCCCTCGACCAGCGCAGGCTCGAGGCCGACGAGCAATCGGTGGCGCTCTTTGCGCGAGCAATAGATATTTTCGAGCAAAGTGTAGCGGCCCAGGGGCATACAAACGCTGCCCTTCAGACAATAGCCGCGGCCATGGACCGTGCAGCCGCGGCCCAGGACCGTGCAGCCGCGGCCCAGCTGGCCTACCGCGCAAGTGGCGTCGGCATCGTAATCGACTTCAATTTGACAGTCGACGGCAATTTGGTACCGCGCAATTTCCTAAACCGACGCGTCGGCTTGATAATCGATGCCGACGCATAAAGAACGAATGATACGCTGTTTTTGACAGATAAACGGTACCGCGCAAACTATATCAAACCAACGGTCATTTCGACGCGTCGGCTTGAAGTGTCATTTCAATACGGCAGCTCTTGGGTCGTCGGTTTGATAATCTTGATTGTTCCAATTTTAGTTTCCTTTCATTATTTTTCTTCCTAACGACTTATTATTTTTTATTTCATCGTTTTTGCTGTCTTGTGTTTTAGGAGGACCATGGCTTGGGTGGCGCTCATTGTTGGTGCGGAGGAGGAGCGCTTGAAGAAGATGAACACCACATGCAGAAGGATGGAGCGCGCATTGGCCCAGCCGTTGATGCTTCCCGAAAACCCGACACCGACTTCATAGGTCGGTTTCGCTTATCAAAAGCGAATTTTGTGAGGCTATGCGAAGACGTCATACCGCTCTTGCCCACAAATGAAAGAACCAGCGGCATTAAGCCTGAAATTAAGGTACGTATAATTGGTCGCAAAATGTGGCGTATTTATCGATTCTTTCGGGCAGGGCCAGTGATTTAGTTAATCAATACAGGATACATGAACTTATTATTTGCTTACAGATACTGGCTGCATTGATTTTTTATGCAACTGGTAGTTACCAAAACAGTGTGGGTGCTAATGACATTATTCACCTGAGCCAGCAATCAACATTCGATTGCTTGCGTGATGTTACAGACGCGCTCAACGCTCCGGGAATTTAGAGGAAATATATAAAATTTCCACGGTCCCAGACAGAACGAGTCTCTCTAGCAATGAGGTACCAATTTGATTCTATTGTATTTATGCAATATAATTCTAATTTTATTCATGGATAGGTTATGGATGGATACTAATACTAAGCTACTTTCAGATTTAACGAGAAGTTCGGATTTCCTGGGGTCATCGGCTGTATAGATGGGACCCATGTAGCCATCATAAGACCGAGCGATAATGAGGAGGCATGCTAAAACAGAAAGGGATACCACTCGATCGACCGTAGTTGATTGATAATAATTAAATTGACTGTTTTAATAATACGTAACCGTTTTTACTACTCTGTTTTTATTTTTCCAGATCCCACAGCCATGGAAATCCCACAGCCGCGCTGGGCATGGGAGGCGGAGCAGAACCGCCTCGCCCTCGACCAGCGCAGGCTCGAGGCCGACGAGCAATCGGTGGCGCTCTTTGCGCGAGCAATAGATATTTTCGAGCAAAGTGTAGCGGCCCAGGGGCATACAAACGCTGCCCTTCAGACAATAGCCGCGGCCATGGACCGTGCAGCCGCGGCCCAGGACCGTGCAGCCGCGGCCCAGCCGGCCTACCGCGCAAGTGGCGTCGGCATCGTAATCGACTTCAATTTGACAGTCGACGGCAATTTGGTACCGCGCAATTTCCTAAACCGACGCGTCGGCTTGATAATCGATGCCGACGCATAAAGAACGAATGATACGCTGTTTTTGACAGATAAACGGTACCGCGCAAACTATATCAAACCAACGGTCATTTCGACGCGTCGGCTTGAAGTGTCATTTCAATACGGCAGCTCTTGGGTCGTCGGTTTGATAATCTTGATTGTTCCAATTTTAGTTTCCTTTCATTATTTTTCTTCCTAACGACTTATTATTTTTTATTTCATCGTTTTTGCTGTCTTGTGTTTTAGGAGGACCATGGCTTGGGTGGCGCTCATTGTTGGTGCGGAGGAGGAGCGCCTGAAGAAGATGAACACCACATGCAGAAGGATGGAGCGCGCATTGGCCCAGCCGTTGATGCTTCCCGAAATCCCGACACCGACTTCATAGGACGGTTTCGCTTATCAAAAGCGAATTTTGTGAGGCTATGCGAAGACGTCATACCGCTCTTGCCCACAAATGAAAGAACCAGCGGCATTAAGCCTGAAATTAAGGTACGTATAATTGGTCGCAAAATGTGGCGTATTTATCGATTCTTTCGGGCAGGGCCAGTGATTTAGTTAATCAATACAGGATACATGAACTTATTATTTGCTTACAGATACTGGCTGCATTGATTTTTTATGCAACTGGTAGTTACCAAAACAGTGTGGGTGCTAATGACATTATTCACCTGAGCCAGCAATCAACATTCGATTGCTTGCGTGATGTTACAGACGCGCTCAACGCTCCGGGAATTTAGAGGAAATATATAAAATTTCCACGGTCCCAGACAGAACGAGTCTCTCTAGCAATGAGGTACCAATTTGATTCTATTGTATTTATGCAATATAATACTAATTTTATTCATGGATAGGTTATGGATGGATACTAATACTAAGCTACTTTCAGATTTAACGAGAAGTTCGGATTTCCTGGGGTCATCGGCTGTATAGATGGGACCCATGTAGCCATCATAAGACCGAGTGATAATGAGGAGGCATTCTAAAACAGAAAGGGATACCACTCGATCGACCGTAGTTGATTGATAATAATTAAATTGACTGTTTTAATAATACGTAACCGTTTTTACTACTCTGTTTTTATTTTTCCAGATCCCACAGCCATGGAAATCCCACAGCCGCGCTGGGCATGGGAGGCGGAGCAGAACCGCCTCGCCCTCGACCAGCGCAGGCTCGAGGCCGACGAGCAATCGGTGGCGCTCTTTGCGCGAGCAATAGATATTTTCGAGCAAAGTGTAGCGGCCCAGGGGCATACAAACGCTGCCCTTCAGACAATAGCCGCGGCCATGAACCGTGCAGCCGCGGCCCAGGACCGTGCAGCCGCGGCCCAGCCGGCCTACCGCGCAAGTGGCGTCGGCATCGTAATCGACTTCAATTTGATAGTCGACGGCAATTTGGTACCGCGCAATTTCCTAAACCGACGCGTCGGCTTGATAATCGATGCCGACGCATAAAGAACGAATGATACGCTGTTTTTGACAGATAAACGGTACCGCGCAAACTATATCAAACCAACGGTCATTTCGACGCGTCGGCTTGAAGTGTCATTTCAATACGGCAGCTCTTGGGTCGTCGGTTTGATAATCTTGATTGTTCCAATTTTAGTTTCCTTTCATTATTTTTCTTCCTAACGACTTATTATTTTTTATTTCATCGTTTTTGCTGTCTTGTGTTTTAGGAGGACCATGGCTTGGGTGGCGCTCATTGTTGGTGCGGAGGAGGAGCGCCTGAAGAAGATGAACACCACATGCAGAAGGATGGAGCGCGCATTGGCCCAGCCGTTGATGCTTCCCGAAATCCCGACACCGACTTCATAGGACGGTTTCGCTTATCAAAAGCGAATTTTGTGAGGCTATGCGAAGACGTCATACCGCTCTTGCCCACAAATGAAAGAACCAGCGGCATTAAGCCTGAAATTAAGGTACGTATAATTGGTCGCAAAATGTGGCGTATTTATCGATTCTTTCGGGCAGGGCCAGTGATTTAGTTAATCAATACAGGCTACATGAACTTATTATTTGCTTACAGATACTGGCTGCATTGATTTTTTATGCAACTGGTAGTTACCAAAACAGTGTGGGTGCTAATGACATTATTCACCTGAGCCAGCAATCAACATTCGATTGCTTGCGTGATGTTACAGACGCGCTCAACGCTCCGGGAATTTAGAGGAAATATATAAAATTTCCACGGTCCCAGACAGAACGAGTCTCTCTAGCAATGAGGTACCAATTTGATTCTATTGTATTTATGCAATATAATACTAATTTTATTCATGGATAGGTTATGGATGGATACTAATACTAAGCTACTTTCAGATTTAACGAGAAGTTCGGATTTCCTGGGGTCATCGGCTGTATAGATGGGACCCATGTAGCCATCATAAGACCGAGCGATAATGAGGAGGCATTCTAAAACAGAAAGGGATACCACTCGAATGACCGTAGTTGATTGATAATAATTAAATTGACTGTTTTAATAATACGTAACCGTTTTTACTACTCTGTTTTTATTTTTCCAGATCCCACAGCCATGGAAATCCCACAGCCGCGCTGGGCATGGGAGGCGGAGCAGAACCGCCTCGCCCTCGACCAGCGCAGGCTCGAGGCCGACGAGCAATCGGTGGCGCTCTTTGCGCGAGCAATAGATATTTTCGAGCAAAGTGTAGCGGCCCAGGGGCATACAAACGCTGCCCTTCAGACAATAGCCGCGGCCATGGACCGTGCAGCCGCGGCCCAGGACCGTGCAGCCGCGGCCCAGCCGGCCTACCGCGCAAGTGGCGTCGGCATCGTAATCGACTTCAATTTGACAGTCGACGGCAATTTGGTACCGCGCAATTTCCTAAACCGACGCGTCGGCTTGATAATCGATGCCGACGCATAAAGAACGAATGATACGCTGTTTTTGACAGATAAACGGTACCGCGCAAACTATATCAAACCAACGGTCATTTCGACGCGTCGGCTTGAAGTGTCATTTCAATACGGCAGCTCTTGGGTCGTCGGTTTGATAATCTTGATTGTTCCAATTTTAGTTTCCTTTCATTATTTTTCTTCCTAACGACTTATTATTTTTTATTTCATCGTTTTTGCTGTCTTGTGTTTTAGGAGGACCATGGCTTGGGTGGCGCTCATTGTTGGTGCGGAGGAGGAGCGCCTGAAGAAGATGAACACCACATGCAGAAGGATGGAGCGCGCATTGGCCCAGCCGTTGATGCTTCCCGAAATCCCGACACCGACTTCATAGGACGGTTTCGCTTATCAAAAGCGAATTTTGTGAGGCTATGCGAAGACGTCATACCGCTCTTGCCCACAAATGAAAGAACCAGCGGCATTAAGCCTGAAATTAAGGTACGTATAATTGGTCGCAAAATGTGGCGTATTAATTGATTCTTTCGGGCAGGGCCAGTGATTTAGTTAATCAATACAGGATACATGAACTTATTCTTTGCCTACAGATACTGGCTGCATTGAATTTTTATGCAACTGGTAGTTACCAAAACAGTGTGGGTGCTAATGACATTATTCACCTGAGCCAGCAATCAACATCCGATTGCTTGCGTGATGTTACAGACGCGCTCAACGCTCCGGGAATTTTGAGGAAATATATAAAATTTCCACGGTCCCAGACAGAACGAGTCTCTCTAGCAATGAGGTACCAATTTGATTCTATTGTATTTATGCAATATAATACTAATTTCATTCATGGTTAAGTTATGGATAGATACTAATACTAAGCTACTTTCAGATTTAACGAGAAGTTCGGATTTCCTGGGGTCATCGGCTGTATAGATGGGACCCATGTAGCCATCATAAGACCGAGCGATAATGAGGAGGCATTCTACAACAGAAAGGGCTACCACTCGATCGACTGTAGTTGATTGATAATATTTAAATTGACTGTTGTAATAATACGTAACCGTTTTTACTACCCTGTTTTTATTTTTCCAGATCCCACAGCCATGGAAATCCCACAGCCGCGCTGGGCATGGGAGGCGGAGCAGAACCGCCTCGCCCTCGACCAGCGCAGGCTCGAGGCCGACGAGCAATCGGTGGCGCTCTTTGCGCGAGCAATAGATCTATTCGAGCAAAGTGTTCCGGCCCAGGAGCATACAAACGCTGCCTTTCAAACAATAGCCGCGGCCCAGGACCGTGCAGCCGCGGCCCAGTAGGCCTACCGCGCAAGTGGCGTCGGCATCGTAATCGACTTCAATTTGACAGTCGACGGCAATTTGGTACCGCGCAATTTCCCAAACCGACGCGTCGGCTTGATAATCGATGCCGACGCATAAAGAACGAATGATACGCTGTTTTTGACAGATAAACGGTACCGCGCAAAAAATATCAAACCAACGGTCATTTCGACGCGTCGGCTTGAAGTGTCATTTCAATACGGCAGCTCTTGAGTCGTCGGTTTGATAATTTTGATTGTTCCAATTTTAGTTTGCTTTCATTATTTTTCTTCCTAACGACTAATTATTTTTTATTTCATCGTTTTTGCTGTCTTGTGTTTTAGGAGGACCATGGTTTGGGTGGCGCTCATGGTGGCTGTGGAGGAAGAGCGCCTAAAGAAGATGAACACCACACGCAGAAGGATGGAGCGCGCATTGGGCCAGCCGTTGATGCTTCCCGAAATCCCGACACCGACTTCATAGGACGGTTTCGCTTATCAAAAGCGAATTTTGTGAGGCTATGCGAAGATGTCATACTGTTCTTGCCCACAAATGAAAGAACCAGCGGCATTAAGCCTGAAATTAAGGTACGTATAATTGGTCGCAAAATGTGGCGTATTAATTGATTCTTTCGGGCAGGGCCAGTGATTTAGTTAATCAATACAGGATACATGAACTTATTCTTTGCCTACAGATACTGGCTGCATTGAATTTTTATGCAACTGGTAGTTACCAAAACAGTGTGGGTGCTAATGACATTATTCACCTGAGCCAGCAATCAACATCCGATTGCTTGCGTGATGTTACAGACGCGCTCAACGCTCCGGGAGTTTTGAGGAAATATATAAAATTTCCACGGTCCCAGACAGAACGAGTCTCTCTAGCAATGAGGTACCAATTTGATTCTATTGTATTTATGCAATATAATACTAATTTCATAAATGGATAGGTTATGGATAGATACTAATACTAAGCTACTTTCAGATTTAACGAGAAGTTCGGATTTCCTGGGGTCATCGGCTGTATAGATGGGACCCATGTAGCCATCATAAGACCGAGCGATAATGAGGAGGCATTCTACAACAGAAAGGGCTACCACTCGCTGAATGTTCTTGCGGTGAGATGCACACTCTTTATTTTGCATTATTTCAGCAGTGGACTTCTTTTCTTGCATTAATGGTGTTGAAAGCAGTGTTGGGCATTTAGCAATTAATTCGTCAATTATCTTGTTAATTGACTAAAAAAGTAATTGCAATTAAATTAATAACAATAAAATTAATCGTAATTAAACTTTTAATTGCATCTTACAATTAAATTATTTTATTAACATATTATGTCAATTGCAACTCACAATAAAAATAATTGCAATTAACTTTTTAATTGAAGATAAATAACACAAGTTAAGTTGTTAAATGAAACAATTAAAACTAACAATTAACTTTAAGTACCAAAAAGAAATTCGTAAAAGATTTAGGAAAACTAAGCTTTATGTAAGTCTCAGACGAATAAAAAAAGTAATCAAAGGCTGTAAAAACGCAAAACGCAAAAGTACAACCATTGATACCGCATATTTTGAAATTCGCAACTACACGCAAGGGAATTAAAACCTAAAGACCACTTCCCGTTGACATAGAATCTCGAAATTTGGTAAGAAGCAATAGCTTACAGCACAGGTAACAGAAAAATTCCGAAAAGCTTAAAATTTTAAGTAGTTATACCACCAAAAAAATTGTGATTGTAAACATAATTGTAGTTACAGCAATGACCGCGAGTTATTATACTATGTATGGGGAGGGCAACATTTTTCAAACGGCAAAGACGACCTCACTCATCGTCATTCAATCCCGATGTTTTGGTGAATGTAGCTGTATAATCTAAATGCGTCCTAACTGCTTAAAGTGTTATACTTATAATTAAATTCAATGACATTATTATATTTCTTATTGTTGGTTATTATCAGACAGCTTGCTTGTATTGTTTCTACTGGCGAAGTTTGATGGGACGCTGGTGGCACGGGAGGCACGCGGGGCGCGGGGCGGGGCATGAACGCGCTCGCACTGGCCCGCGGGCGCGGGGGCAGGCGACTGGCCAAGAGAAGGGGTATCGTCACACAGCGAGCGGCAGCCGTGCGCCATTCGCACGAGCGCCCGCATGCTGTTCGCACGCGTTCCGAAATAAGTAAAATTTGCGACAATTTCTCGTCGATTTTGTTTGTTTCTGCTTTGTTTTCCAATTGCAAAACTTTGTAAAGATATAATTATGGCTACAGTTGCATTAATCGTCAACGAAAATACTATTTTACATAGTATAATACCTATGCCTCCCGATGGAAGTTGTTTATTTCATGCAATAGCGTTTTCTATTTACAATTCCACTAATTTTGATCAAACACAATTACTAAGAACTACAATAGTTAATTATATTTATGACAACTGGAACGAGTTTAATTTGTATACAAGCAATGCCCGGGGAGATCCTTTCTCTTCACGACAAGAGTACAAAGCTACGATGCTCCAATCCTCCAGTTATGGCGGTACTGCTGAGGTGAAGGCAGCAGGATTTTTGTATCCAGCGAGGTTCGAAGTGTATGAACGTAATACGGGTATTCTGAGGGGTGTGTTTGGCAGAGAAGGATGTGCAATAAAGCGTTTACTTTTTTCGGGTAATTTATCATCGGGTCATTATGATTTTTGTTCGCCAATCGGGTCCGAAGAATTACTAAATAATACATACGATAATACGCAGGAAAGTTTGGTAAATAAAACGCAAGATTCAAAGGTTGGTCGTCCAAGACGTAATAAAGGTGGTCGTCCAAAAAAGTCTAAAAAAAACCGCTCAGAACAAGTACTTGAAGCTAAACAGAAATACAAGCAAACTCATCCTAAAATTAATAGGCCAGCTGTGGCATATCGTACGGCGACGGACCTCGAGGAATCTCAAGGTCAGCATCTTCAGGTCAATACCGAACTCGTAATCCCTGATACCTCAGTATACTCCATGACCTATACACCTAAGTCACCTACGCCAATATCCATGACGTAAACTCCTAAACACTCTGCGTCTTTAGTAGCTGATAAGTCTGGTGATACACTTTCTCAAAAAATTCTATCTATTCCTCGGAAACGAAAATCGTCAGAAGACCTTAAAAAATATAATAAAGAGAAAAAACGTGAATCGAGAAATAAAGAAGACGTTAAAATTAAGGAGAGAATAAGAAACAGACTGTCAAAGAGATTACAAAGGTCACAGGAATCTACACGGAAACGTGATAATGTACGTGCTCGTAACATGCTAGCTCATGGTGTGTTACGCGAGGACCCTGTATACAGAGAAAATGATCAAGCTCGTAACACGGCTGCTCATCGTGTGTTACGAGAGAACCCTGTATACAAAGAAAATGAACAAGTTCGTAACACGACTGCTCATCGTGTGTTACGAGAGGACCCTGTATACAGACAAAATGAACAAGCTCGTAACACGACTGCTCATCGTGTGTTACGAGAGGATCCTGTATACAGAAAAAATGAACAAGCTCGTGACACGACTGCTCATCGTGCGTTACGAGAGGATCCTGTATACAGAGATGAAGAGCAAAGTCATAACACAATTGAACATCAATTAAATAGGCAGGATTCAGATTATGTTGAACGTGAGAAAGAGACGCGTAATTTTAGAAAAAATACTTATCTACGTGATTGGATGGCCGTACGTCAAAATTTTTTTGATAATATCGCAGATGGTCACACGAATATCTGTTCCTGTTGCGGTCGTTTGTGGCACAAAAATTCGCTTAGAGTCATGAGAAAAGATCAGTTGCCTAAAACATTTTCAAATCAAAACCTAAATGATTTATTTCAAATCAATACATCTGGTGGCTGTGGTACATTTTGTTACACGTGTCAAAAATATCTAAAAGAAGGCAAAATACCAAGGCTTGCCATGTACAATGGTTTAACTTATCCTGTAATTCCAGATGTTCTGCAACAACTTACTCCACTTGAGGAACGTATTGTATCACCACGACATATATTCCTTAAAATAGTCAGGCGAGGTCAAGCTCTCGGTTATCAACATGGATTGGTAGGGAATGTAGTCAACGTTCCAGTCGATGTTAACACTATGGTCTCAGCGTTACCACGGCATGCATCTGATAGTCATATCATAACACTTGTTTTGAAGCGAAAAATGTGCTACAAACACGGTCGTCAGGAGCGTATTCGTCCTGCAATAGTGAGAGAAGCAGCAAAATATTTAGTCCAAACAGAATTATTTAAAGAATTAAATATTACATATGATGATAACTGGGCATACGACGACGAAGTTGATGGTGATAATGATCGTATAGATAACAATGAATGCACATGTGAACTTGGTGAGTTAATAGATGAACCAGTAAATCCCGGTAATGCTGAAACTTTACTTGATAATGAGCAGGATGTCGTCATAACAATGGCACCCGGTGAGGGTAAGTACCCGCTATCACTACTGTATGACGACTTTCTTGAAGAATTAGCTTTCAATAAGATTCACGGTGGAATTAAAAGGCAGTTTAAAATAAAACTAAGTTCTTCTGACATAATGAAATCCGAAATAACTCGGCATGATATTTGTTACTTACTTACCAGATTATTTGTTTACTTTATTAAAGAAACAACAGATGACCCAAATAGGTGGACACATAGCTACTTGTCTTCGAAAGAAAACCGTCAACGGCGCTCATATTTTAGTAAACAACCTTCTTAATGACGACTACTTACAGAACCTCATTCAGCATGACGATGGATATAGAATTCTTAGTAGTGTGAGAAATTCCCCAGCACACTGGGAAGAAGAAAAGAAAAAATTGTTAGCAATGATTCGGCAGTTCGGTGTCCCAACATTGTTAATGACGATATCAGCAGCTGAAACGCAATGGCCTCATTTAATAAAACAGCTTAAAAGCACAGTTGACAAAGAGCAAGTGTCGCTTGAGGAATCACAAAATATTCCATACGCAGAAAAAGTGCGACTCATTCAGTCCGACCCATTTATATGCGCTACTTTTTTTGAAACACGTTATAAAGAACTAAAAAAAACATGGCTGTCTCCCGTTGGGCCTTTTGGTAAACTTAAAATAAACCATCAATACCATCGAATAGAATTCCAAAACAGAGGTTCTCCTCATGCCCATATGATGTTGTGGATAGAAGATGCGCCTATCTTCATTCCTGGAGATCAATCATCAACTGAAAAGGTTATAATGTTTGTTGACCAAATCATATCCTGCAATAGTGAAGATTTAGATGAAGACTTAGTTAAGATACAAACTTACAAACACACACATTCATGTCATCCCAAGCCAAGTCGTCCTTGTAGGTTTGGAATACCTTTTTTTCCAATGGATAAGACACGTCTTCTGACACCTCTGAAAGAAGATAATCCAAGCCTAAAAGAATGGAAAGAAGTATCTAAAAAGTTAAAGGACGACTTGGTGAATATTCCGCCACATTTAACATTTGATGAGTACTTAGCATCGACAGAATTAAATATCGAAAAATACATATGGGCAGTTAGATCAACACTTAAACGGCCCAAAATATATCTACAGACCGACCAAAAGACGTCATGGTTAATCCATTTTGTAAAAAGGTATTGGAATTACAGCGAGCTAATATGGATTGCCAATTTATACTAGATCCATTTGCCTGTTCCGTTTATATTGTCGATTATATTAATAAAGCTGATCGAGGCATGTCAAATTTACTAAGAGCGGCGGTCGAAGAGGCCAAAAATGGCAACAGTAGCATAAGAGACTCTCTACGCGCAATATCAAAAGTATTTTTAAATTCTTCGGAAATTTCAGCCCAAGAGGCAATTTACTGTCTGGCGGGACTTCCGATGTCACAAGCCTCTGAGAGCGATTTTTACATAAACACAGGACACCCCAATGAACGAGTGGGTATTTTGAAATCTTTCATAGATTTGCAGACCTTGGATCCATCGTCCACAGACATATTTAAAAAAAAATTACTGGATCATTATAAAAATCGGCCACGTGATCAAACGTTTGATACAATGAGTTTAGCTTATTTTGCTGCATATTATACTTTTTCAACTAAAATCTCACGTACACATGAAGGTGAAAACACTGACCATGAGTGTATAGGAAATTGAGTTGTTAAATAACGATGGATACGTGCGAAAAAGAAGGAAACCCAGGGTCATACGTTTCCGAAGATATAATAGAGCTCAAGATCCCGACAATTTCTACAGGGAGCAGCTAATGTTATACACAAACTGGAGGGATGAAATTAGTGAATTAGTCAATGACGTTATAAACCTCGAACAGAAATTTATTGAACTTAGTGATGAAATCCGTTCAGAAAGTCTTCAATTTAATCGCTTGGGGGGTCCAGATGAGTTTGAGGCATTGTTGGATGCAATTCGTAATGTAGATAAAGATGAAGAGGATGAGGATAGTGCAGTGAAAGAAAAAGCTCGTCCTTTAGATGATTATGAATTAGAGACACAAGAAGGTGATCCAGATCATTGTCTACAGTTACATGGAAATCAATCAGATTTAGTAGGAGGAGCGATTGCCCAACCAGCAGTTTTGTGTGAAGATGATGTATTGCGTTTAGTTAGAATATTTAATTGTGATCAAAGACATTTTGTTTTACATGTAGGACATTTTTTCACTCAAGAATCACCACCACCTTTTTATTATTTTGTTAGTGGTGGAGCCGGCGTGGGCAAAAGTTTGTTAATTAAGGGTTTGTATCAATATTTAATGCTTATGTTCAATAGAGTTCCGGGTATAAATCCTGATGATGCTAGAATTTTACTTTGTGCATACACGGGAAAAGCTGCTTTTGGAATCGGTGGTCAAACTGTTCACAGTACGTTTGGATTTCCAGTATCCCAATGTGGTCAAACAATGCCCGAATTATCAGCAAGCATCGCGAACACCTTAGCATGCAAACTTGCAAAAGTAAGATTAATTATTTTGGATGAAATATCTATGTTAGGTAGTAGAACTCTGAACCAAATTAATAGGAGATTGCAGCAAATATTTCACACAGATACGCCATTTGCTGGTATGTCTATTATAAGCGTCGGGGACTTCAATCAGTTACCACCGGTAGGAGACAACTGGGTTTTTCAGCCAAACAGTAGTCGAAATCCATTGGCACCCCTTGCTGGTGCTCCGTTGTGGGAACCATTCCGTCTCTTTATGATGACTGAAATAATGCGGCAAAGAGATGATCTGGCATTCGCAATAGCCTTAAACAATATGGCTGTCGGTCGGATGACTTCTATGGATATAGAGTTAATTAATTCTAGATGTTACAGTATTAATACTTTACCTATTGAGGCACATGGAGCGATACACTTATTTGCGACCAACAATGAAGTCGACAAATACAATAATCAAGTATTGTCTCGAATGAACACTGAAGGGTACTCGGTTAAAGCACTTGATGTGGTTTCTGGAGCACCAAATCCGCAAGCTGCTAGAAAAGCCTTGCAATCTGTAAATACTCTACCTACAATGCAGACCTACGGTCTTCCTAAGAATTTGTTTTTACGAGTAGGTGCACGTTATATGGTAACTGTGAATATTGACTCTACAGATGGCCTTGTGAATGGTACTACCGGAATATTGAAGGCTATAGATTACGGTCGACACAAGAAGACAAGTGAAAAGCGGCCTTTACGTATTTGGGTTCTGTTCGATAAAAGTACGGGAATAGCTACAAGAAGTAAATGTCAAGTAACTTCTCGAAAACATCGTCAATATCTCAATTCGAATTGGACGCCATTAGATGCCGTCACTTATACTGTGAAAAGGTGGAAATCTTCAAATCTTGTAGTGTAGCGTACTCAGTTTCCAATAGTACCAGCAGAAGGTATTACAATTCACAAGTCGCAAGGTGCCACCTTAGAAAAAGTTGAGGTCCATATTTCTAAAAATGTAAAAAGATCGATGCTGTATGTAGCTTGTTCTAGAGCAATGTCATCGTTTGGACTGTTTTTAGTCGTGAATTCAGGTACATTTAAACCTCCCTCTGAAATATCAGAATCGAGTGCTGTAAGTATAGAAATGAAAAGACTAGAACAAAACAAATTGGTACCATATTTTAAATTTTTGCAAACACCTGAAGATAATGCAGTTCAAATTGTATTTCATAACGTGCAATCATTGCGCAAACATTTTTCAGACGTCATCATAGATCCTATTATTCATTCCTCCCATGCAGCATTGTTTGTTGAAACCTGGGGATGTCGTAGAGACACTTTTGAACTTGATGGTTTTTATGAGGTGTGCAGAGTAGATGGTCCAGCTGTATCTAATGCAAATCCAGGTTGGGGATCTATCGCGTATGTACGTCGCAATCTTAAGGATGCCGTGACAGATGGATCATGTAAAAGATATTATTTAAATAACCCAGGCGCTGCAAACGGCCATTGTGAATGCTTGCATTTTGAAATGTTTAATATCAGAGTGATAACTGTATATAGGTCACCACAATGTCAAATTAATGTTGCAATAGAATGTATAAATACAACAATATTCGGCAGCGACCTCAATATGTACACTTCATCTTCTCGTCTGATTGTTGTGGGAGACTTCAATATAGATTTTAGAATGAATCCCCAAAATGGAAGTTCCACATATTTTTCATCCATAAACATGTTTCCGTTAATAAACAGTAGCACTACACGAAGTTGTACAACTATTGATAACGTTTTTTCGAACTTCAATGTTCAATGTGGTACTATTCATAACTTTTTCAGTCACCATTTACAGGTCTGGTTCAAATTTAATACTTTATTAATATTTTTGAACCAGATTTCTAAATAGTGACTAAAAAACTTAGTAAATAAATAACTTTAATAAAAGAACTTTCGCAAGTCTGCTGCAAGGCTAGTATAAGTGTTTCAGTTATATTATAGATAAATGATATGTGTTAATATAAAATAAAGGATTACTTAAACGATAAAGAGATCTTTGTCTTAAATTTATGCTCCTCCATCTTTCCCCATTGTAATGTTATGAATTTCATTTTGCAATAAAAATACCATAGTTATGACTCGATTGTCGTAATGAACGAACTTTGTAAACCTTGCAGGTTTGTACGGAACCCTCGGTGCGCGAGTCCGACTCGCACTTGGCCGGTTTTTTTGTTCTGTGGCCAACTACAGCGAAGGGCGGCATCGCGGCTTCGGTTGGAATGAAGGAGACGTGTCAGCAGTTTCCGCATGGGGCCTTGAAAAAAAAATGCACACCGAGCGATGGCTCGCTCGCTATTTTATATTTCGGCTGTGAGCGCGACAGTCTGCTTAATGAGCAGAAGGCAAATTCAAATGTACGAATGAAAGGCCCATGTGCGAAAGAGAGGGCAATGGTCAAAAACAACTTTTTTGGCAACCTACATCTTGACCATAAAGAGATTTTAGAAATTTACAGCGGAGGGGCCGCTATTTACAATTTTCCTGTTATTACAGTTATTTGAAAAACATCAACAATCTCGCACGACTCGATAGCTGACATCATAAACAACAACATTTGTTCTACGAGTTTTATCCTAAGTCAACATTAATTAAAAATTATTCTCCAAGCTTTTATTGTACTGTCGTGACATTTGTAAGTCTGTGTTTCATTCAAATACGAAAGGTGACGCGCGCAATGCTATGCGCACAGAGATAAGAACATTATGACGTAAAATATTAATATTTGTATAAAAGCAAAATGTTTTAGTTGTAGTTACTTAACCCTCGAGATCTATCGGTTAACCGAAATAGTGCAAGGGCCAGGGGTAGGCTTTGGCGAAAGAATCGAACAGCGGATGATTGGAATTAGTACCTATATTAATTTAAATAAATCTTCTACAGAAAAGAACAAAGGCTAATGCTAGTATAGTAACGGCTATACTGCCTGAAAGGTGGTGGTAGAATCAAGAATGTCCAAGCCAACTTCCGGACAGCTTCTTATATGCTAATATAAGGTAAGGTTGGTAAGATAAGGTTTTCCCCTCCTATCTCCACTACGTGTTTTCTACGTGTGATTTTGCACGGTCGTAGAATCGTTGGTTTATGGAGGCTAAGCGTTGAAATAAAACAAGAAGTCTTATCGCAAGAAGATAAGGTAATGTGGTGGTTTGTCATTGGTGATAACGAAATAAACTTCTATGATCGTTGCTAATATCAAGATTATAGAAATATGATTAAAAATGGTCCCCTTTACGGTGACATTCGCTATATTATTAATATTTTTCAAATTTTTTTAATAGAGGTGTGTCGCTCTGTACGGAAATGTCTCAGGGAGTCGTTTCTTCAAAGTGAAACACTGATTCGAATCCGTAACCGCGCTTCAAATGAATCTTTTGCTCAATTGCATCTCGGTTTCGATCGTCACGCGGCGCTCACTGACACAGTGATTTAATACTCCTTGACTGACACGATTGAGTGAGATAGACTGTTCGGAGCGCTACGGGTTCGCGCAGTCGCGGTCACGTCAGAGATCGCCGACCGCCGTCTCTCTCACTCATTCACTAGTAGCAGGTGATTGAGAAAGACGGCAACACAAGCTCACGATGCATTACGCGCTAGGAATGATGACCTGTTGTTATTATTACCCGACTGCCAAACGAGGGTTATGTTTTTCGAGCGTATGTATGTAAATATGTAAATATGTCTATTTCTTTGGCACGCCCTACAGCCTAAGCCGTTTAACGGATATAAAAGTATAATATATCAATAGATTCGTCTCAATTGTGGGAGTGACAAGGGGTATGTTATTTCCCGACATTCCCGTGGGAACAGAACTTACGCGGGAAAAACAGATCTGCAATACTGATAAACCGATTTTGAAACTTTGTTTTATTAACTAAGGGTCACATATTTTCAGTGCTAATAGTATTCAATACTTTATTTTCCAAAATTCCTAGGGGAACATGCAAAAATATACACTGAAAAAATAGGAAGCAAACACCGTTTAATGGATTTCAACATATGATATATCATTAGATTCGTCTCAATTGTGGGAGTGACAAAGGCTATGTTATTACCCTGAATTCCTGTTGGTACATGAATTAAACGGGAAAAACCGATTCAAGATACTAAGGTAAAACACCCAATCTTCGACCAGGCACCATTGCCCGACATTAAAAAAGTTTACAAAAGAAAATAACAGGAGTTTCTAATTTCTGAACGCATTTGAAGCATAAACAATGGACGAGGATTATCCAGCTGTCATTGCGGATGACGTTTCATACATTCAGCCATTTTTTTACAAAATGGCGTAATGACATGTTTCGACCGCGGTCATATCTTCAACGAAATCCAGTTTTATTAGTGACATTGCTAAGAAGGTGAGTAAGATTTATTGCCCATAACTTTTGACTGTTTTGCTTTATCGAAAATGTTAGTTATTTATACAATTAGGATAGACATTCACAACTTTTATTAATTTCATTAGAAGTTTGAGGTTATATTAAAATGCCAAAACACGCCTTTCGGTAATTGGAGATTTTTTTTTTGGTTTTCCCAATCTTCGACAAATGTCGAAACGTTTTATTTTTTATTTTGTGCACTTTATTATATTATTAAGCTAAGCTTGTTCAGCACTCTCAATTTTTAGGTCTTTTATTTAAAAATTCAATCTGCTTCCAATGATCGACAGCCGTGCCGATGATTGGATATCCTATACGTTCCAATGACCGACAGCCGTTGTGTCGATGATTGGATATTCTATACGTTAGTCTACATGTTCCAGTAACCGACATTTTTTGCAGGCATGGCGCCTAAAAAGAATTGCACGCCTCTTCAAATGGCACAGGCGGTAGAAGCAGTCAGAAAAGGTGAGAAAATTGCCACTGCTGCACAAAAGTTTGGTGTACCCAGAATTACATTACATGATAAGATTTCCGGTAAGACTCCAGTTGAATGTTCCATGGGCCCTAAAACATATTTGTCAACAGAAGAAGAGGCTATTTTAGAAAAATGGGTACTTGAAATGGCTGAAAAACACATTCCTGTTACTAAAGATGAGTTACTTGATAGCGTACAACGTATTATAATTGATCCCAAAACAACCCCATTTACTGACAATAGACCGGGCAAGAAATGGTACACCCTTTTTCTTAATAGACATCCTGTATTGTCTCAGAGAACGGCTCAAAATTTAACGATAGCTCGAGATGCTGTTTCAGAAGAGCATATAAGGCGTTGGTTTGAAGAAGTGGAATTTTATCTACGCGAAAATGATCTGACAGATGCATTAAAACAGCCGACAAGAATATTTAACACAGATGAAAGCGCCTTTTATTAATAACTATTAATTAAGTGGTAGACTAAGGTAGCGAGTCTGTGATCAAAACCTGCCATAATTTTACTAAATAATAAATATGTAAGTACTTGTTACTTGGTAATATTGTAATTCCAAGTGGATAATATCAATAAGTATGTTAATTTTGTATGCCACTGAGAAGATCTCATTAAGTTTTGTTGATTAATATTAAGCAAGTAGATGAAACTTAGTAACCTAAGTGACAAAAGTGTGATTAAAAGTCGACATAATAAATTAAACTATTTTATAATATAGAGGATTTAAAAAGAAGAATTGCAAAATGATTAGGAAACGAGTCTGTGATCAAAACCTGCCATAATTTTACTAAATAATAAATGTAAGTCTTTGTTAATATTGTAATTCCAACTAGATAATATCATAATAAGTATTTTAATTTTGTATGCCACTGAGAAGATCTCATTAAGTTTTGTTGATTAATATTAAGCAAGTAGATGAAACTTAGTAACCTAAGTAACAAAAATGTGATTAAAAGTAGACATAATAAATAAGAAATTGAAAAACTATTTTATAATATAGAGGATTTAAAAAGAAGCATTACAAAATTATTAGGTAACTTAAATTACCTACGCATTACATGCCAACATGCTTTTGTTTGTTTATTTAGCTAATTAAAATGATTAAAAGACTGAATAAGACTTTTTTTGGGAATGGTGTTTAGAGTTAGGTCGATATTTGGACGACGATAAATAGAACATGTTGATTACTAGATCACGATTATTGGAACATGTCGATTACTGGGTGTCGATATATGGAATTTTGCTGTCGATAACTAGGCTAAAAAGAGCCTAAATCTATCTTGATTTTTTTCCTAAGTTGTTAGTATTATACTTCTTTTTACTTTAAAAAAATATAGAATGAACCCTAAAAATTTTACCCAGTGCATTAAAGAATCGTGTATTATCATAAAGAAACCAGATATTTAAAAAATTCTCGAATCTCGACGTTAAAGTGTCGATAATTAAAACCTTTTTTTTTCAATGAAGAGTTGCAAATAAGGCTTTAGAGTTCATTGAAAAGTAGTAGTAGAACACTACAGACTAAGTCAAAAATAAAATTAATTAATTAAAAAAATCAAAAAACCAGACTGCGTAAAAAGTGAACTTAAAGGATGAAAACAAGACTTAAAAACTAACTACTTACTGAAAGACTTAAAGAATCAATTTGCAGTCGGAGGCACCAAATCCATTAACAGCATAATGATGATTGACTTGGTATGCACTGCGTTAGTAGGTACCTAATTAGGTAATTTAAATCCGTGTAGAAAAAGTCGAATCAAGTAACATAGATTTGATGCCTCAGACTGCAAATTGATTCTTTAAATCTTGTTTTCATATTTTAAGTTCAAATTTAACACAGTCAGGTATTTTGATTTTTTAAATTAATTTATTTTATTTTGTTTGTTTAGATGACCTTTGTTTGCATAAGAAAAAACCGGTTTACATTGAGTAGAGTCTGCGTGCAATATTATAATAGTTAAATAGAAACCAATAAAGTGTGACAATAAGTAAAGACTGTTTAGTGAATAGACTTTTACTTAGTGAAAATAGTGAGTAAACTGCGTTGAACTGTAAATATTTTAAATTTTTTTCGTTATAGTGTTAATAGGTTTTGTTTAAAGTTAATAAAGTTCGTAATCGTAACAAGTATTTCGTGAAACAATAGGTACGGCACCAAATAAAAAGATAAGTGCTATATGGAATCACTTTAACCAAAACGGACAATGGTAAAGCTAAGTGTTGTTATTGCTCCCAAATAATGGCCATTCCCAACAAATCTGTGGGAAACCTAAATCGTCATATGCGATTAAAGCATCCTACTATTAAAAATAGAGATGGAACGACAGGAATTTTCACATCCTCCACGATCGGTGACTTCGCCACCCCCGTTTACGGCGCCGCCCGCGCCTTCAGGAGCCGCACCGGCGCCGTCTACGTCGTCTGGACCCACATCAGAGGCGCCGAGGGTTCCAACACACCATATTATTTCGTCTTTACAGTCCTGTTCTAAACAGTCCACAATAACAGAATACACTTTTAAGCCCGTGTCATTAAAAAGAAGCGCCGAGATAGACAAACAGATTTTAAAATTAATAGTAAAAAATTACCATTCATTTTCTCTTGTAGAGCAGAAAGAATTTAAAGATTTAATAAATATGATTATTCCTGGATACAAAGTTCCAACACGAAATACGGTATCAAATAGCATTTTGCCAAAATCATACCAAAAATGCCTGGAAAACGTACAAGCAGAAATTGAATCTGCTTATGCCATGTGTATAACAACAAACTCGTGGACTCAATAAACAATGGCGATATGAGGTCTTATTTGCTAGACTGCTTTCCTTTTTCGGAACGGCACACGGCTGTTGATATTACCGAATACCTTAAAACAAAGTTTCAAGAATGGAAAATAGAGCAAAGGATTATTGCAATAGTCAGCGATAATGCCGCAAATGTCGTTGCTGCTATCAGGGATGGAGGTTGGAGACACATTGGCTGTTTTGCTTATTCAATTAATTTGAGTGTCCAAGCATGCCATAAGGAACTGGCAACTACACTAACAAAAGTAAAAAGTATCGTAGAGTATTTTAAGAGGAGTTCTTCGGCATTACCGAATTTGAAAGATATTCAAAAACAAATGGGGCTACCTGAATTAAAGCTGAAACAAGACGTCGTTACAAGATGGAACTCTACTTTTGATATGCTGCAGCGATATTATAAAATGAAAGAAGCTATCATTTCGACTTTGACGATCTTGGACAGTCAACATGAACAATTATCATCTCATGATTGGTTAATCGTAGAAAAAACAATTGACATTTTAGGGATTTTTTATGATATCACAAATGATAAAAGCGCAGAAAATCACGTTTCGTTATCGAAAGTGAAATGATGATCAGACATGTAAATAAAAAATTAACTGAGGAAGGAACATCTGGCCCAATTGAAATACGTTTATTGCTTAATATTTTACGACAGCAATTAAATGATCGATTCAAAAATGTCGAAAATAATGAGCTATATGCATGGAAGTATGGAGGCAACTATCTTATCTTGGACCCAAGGTTCAAGAAATATGGATTTAGGGATGACAATATGTACAAAATTGCAATTAATAATCTAAAAAAATAGCGATGTCTTCAGCCCCACAATCTGCATCAGCTGAAAACAACGATGAGCCAACCGTTCAACCAAACACATCAAAAACTAAGTCCATTTGGGAAGATTTTGACTCGGAATTGAACGGCCGATTAAGGCCTCAAAATCAAACCGCAGCTGGCATCAGGGAGCTCGACAAATACATCGATGATGAGATGTCACTTTCGTTTACGCATGTTCACCACGCAAAAGTACAATGGTATTATATCTGTCAATTACATTGAACATTTAAAGATATAATAGACAATATTTTCTTAAAACTATACCCTGTATAGTTTTAAGAAAATATTGTGATATTTGGGTCGTGATCCCTACCTTTTTTTTTGACTCAGTAAACGATTGCGATGCTACCTGTATATATTTCAATTGAAACAAAGATGATTAGTAATTTACGTGTTTTAATAAAAAAAGGTTTAGTAGCTTAAAATGCGTGGTCACCTACTTTTCCAAATATAACCTCTTTGTAAAGAAACTGTTTGATAAAGTTCTTATTAATTTATGAGTAATAATAGTATTTTCTTTCTAGTCTGTGGTAATAATGTCAGAGCAAGTCTCAAAGTCAATAAAAGTGTCAACAAAGACTTAGTTAAAATAAAATTAACGAATTATGCCTCCGGCGTACCCATTTTCGCATATCGAGCGATCAGAAATGATAATGTTTTACTATCAAACAAACAACACTACCAGAGCACGTGAGATGTTTCATCAGCGATATCCCAATTTGCCAATACCAACTAGACGTTTGATTAACGCTATGGTGCAAAAAAACGGGCAGTTCAGCTTGCCCAAGCACGAAACACAAAATTTGGAGATCCTAACTTCAAAACTGACGGACTTTCATACAAACTTTCACTCCCTATTTTACCCTTAAGGGTGGAATTTCCAAAAATCCTTCCTTAGTGGATGCCAACACTGTAAAAGGTATCTATGTGCAAAATTTCAAGTCTCTAGGTTCAGCGGTCTGGGCTGTGCGTTGATAGACCAACAGTCAGTTTAGAATTTTATATAGTAGATGGTTACAGCATGTTGAAGCTTAAAATCCATCCAATTTTCAAAACGATGCCCTTGAAACTCTTAAACAGTTATGTTTAAATGCGATTAATCAAAGACTATTTTACACCACTCCTCTCCCCGAAATGATTTCCGATTCTACCAAGACTGATTTTGCTACTTCTGGAACTTTATCTTATTTAGGAGCCGATATTTATACACTATCTGAAGAGAATTCTCAGCAAGTCACACCTGCTTCGGAAGCCATGCTTGATCAAACTTCAAAAATCGCCTTTCCACAGTCCAGCCGAGAGAGTTTAGTTTCTTTTCCAGAGATAACTGTTTCCCCTATGCCTCGACCAGAAATCACCTTCGAAATACAAAGAAAGGAGACTGCTGATCATAATTGTGTTTCTACGAATATTGCTTCTCACAATGAATTCAATTCTACTTCCGAAACCAAGCCTGCTCTAAATGTTAGAATAATCTCTAGTTTCCATCGAAAATTCCGTTCAAAAAATCGCTTACATACATACCTTTGAAGACCTATTCCTTGAGAAAATGAAACAAGAATGTCGCAATGATCCGAAGAAAAAAGCTGTGAAAATGAAACGTGTAACTAAAGACGCAGAAGTTATTACACGTACGTTGTTGGAAAAGAAAAACAGTTTAGAACAATTTTACCCACTAATCAAGTCTTTGCTTTTCTAAATAAGAAGTAACTCAAAACTCTGTGAGGTTCTTAAATCTTTTCAAATCCTATAGTTTAATCAACCTTTTTAATGAACCTACTCGAATCACTCCTACAACAGCTACTTGCTTAGATAATATTTTCTGTAATTGTGAAGTTATGCAAAAATCAATTATAAACTGCCTCTGCCTAAGATCAGATCATAGTGGACAAATAGCCACATTTGAGCACCATCATGTTTCACCAACGGTGGATATCATCTGTAGGCCAATCACTGCCAATCAATTAGATAGATTTAAGAAAAATATTGATTATGGAATAAATGTATTACCATTCAACAGTGACACTACGGATGTGTCGAATGAAAATTTGTTTGGATTAATTAAAGATAAGTTTAACAACATATTTAAGCAAAAACACCTTAAAATAAATACAAATAAATGTAAATTCAGTGACTGGGCTACGGCTGGAATTCATAAAAGTAGGAGAAAATTATATGAATTGTATGACCTAAAAGTGCAAACTCAAGACCCTAAAATTATTGAACATGTCAAAAAATACTCTAAAATCTTTAAAAAAGTATGTTCAGTGGCCAAATCAAATTACATTCGTGATACTATTGCTAGCTCCAAAAATAAAATAAAAGCCACTTGGAACATTATTAATAGAGAAACATGCAAAACTAAACAATTAGATCGCACATTTAGCCTTAATGTTGATAATAAAATTATTCAATCCGACAACGAGGTAGCAAACGCGTTTAAGGATTTTTTTTCTAATATACCTATTGCTACAACTAGTAAATTAAACTCTTCACAAGGTCTTGCAGAAACTTTTTTGAAATCAAATGTCGAGGAATGCAGTTCTATTCTAAATTTCAGGCATATAAATCCCGAAATTATTGTTAAAACTTTTAGAGAGCTAAATTTGAAAAAAATAGAAGATTTATGGGGCATTTCAATTAATATAATCAACCATATAATTGATATTATAGCAACGCATCTTGCTTGTATATTTAATCAGTGTATTGACGAAGGTTCATTTCCTAATTTAATGAAATACAGCAAAATCATACCCATATTTAAATCCGGAGATAAAAGTGATCCCTCTAACTATAGACCGATATCAATACTACCAGCTCTTAGTAAAATATTTGAAAAAATTGTGTTTAATCAACTCTTATCACACTTTAGAATGAACAAACTATTGCATGAGAATCAGTTTGGTTTTACCAAGGGTAGAAGCACAACTGATGCGGGAGTTGCACTCATTAAGCATATCTTCGATGCGTTTGAAAATAAGCAAGATGCTCTAGGGGTTTTTTGTGATTTGTCTAAGGCTTTCGATTGTGTAGATCACAAAACGTTATTAATGAAATTACGGCATTATGGTGTCTCAAATGAATCAGAAAAATTGTTAGAGTCATACCTCACAGATAGAACGCAAACAGTTAATGTCAATGGAACTGACTCTTCCGGGGGCCCATTACGCATGGGTGTGCCCCAGGGCTCTATATTGGGACCTTTATTATTCCTGATATATATAAATGACCTTCCTTACTTTACTAAAGACCTTTGTGAGATAGTATTGTTTGCAGACCTTTGACGATGTGAATGATACTCTCTCTCAAGTAGTACGATGGTTTACTGCTAACAATCTGTTACTTAATGCAAAAAAAACCAAGCTTATCAAATTTACTATGCCCAATGTGAGGCAGGTCAGTACGCATATTAATATGTCAGACGATCATATAGATGCAGTCAATTCAACAACCTTTTTGGGAATTACAATAGACTCCCGACTGCAATGGGGTCCCCATATAATTGCCTTGTCAGGAAGGCTCAGTTCGGCGGCTTATGCTGTGAGGAAAATAAGGCTTTTAACTGATGTCGAAACGGCAAGACTTGTATACTTTAGTTATTTTCATAGCTTGTTGTCGTATGGTCTATTGCTATGGGGCTCAGCTGCTGATATTGAGTCAATCTTTGTGTTGCAGAAAAGAGCTGTACGTGCAATATACTGTCTTGGGCCTCGCGACTCTCTGAGGGAGGTGTTTAAAGATATTAAAATATTAACAATAGCGTCACAATACATTTTTGACAATATTATGTATGTTAGAAAAAACCTAAGTTCATTTAGCCTTAAATGTGATTCACATCATTATAATACTAGAAATAAAAATAAACTTGCCGTTCCGAGCTTCAGATTAAAGAAAGTGGGTAATTCATTTTTGGGGAAATGTATAAAAATCTTCAATAAAGTACCACAAACTCTTGTTGACTTGCCTGTTTATGAGTTCAAAAACCACATTAAAAAAATCCTTATGGAAAAAGGATACTACAAAGTTGAAGATTACTTGAACGACAAGAGTGCATGGACTTAATAGCCTGCCTAGCTCGCACTTACACTATCTTGTAATGGTATTTCCTGTAATAAAATCAGGCTGACAAAGGTGACTGAGTTTCTTGCGCCGTTTCTTCTCATCACCAGCCGATATGTTGTCCCGAAGCGGTGGTAGGGCTAAGTTATATGTTGGGACGTGTATAAGTGCCCGGAAGAGGGCCTATATACAGAATAAAGAATTTCATTTCATTTCATTTCATTTCATAAATCATTTAAATTCAATCCACCCAAAAATCAAATTTACTATGGAAATTGAGGCAGACAATAAACTAGCTTTCTTAGATATTTTACTTTCTAGTAATCCGGATCATACTCTTAGTCATACAGTTTTTCGTAAAGCCACCCATACAGATAAATACCTCAATGGTGCCTCTCACCATCATCCTCGACACTTGGCTACCGTAGGCAAATCATTGTTTCAGAGAGCAAGGGGTATCTGTGACGACCAACACCTCGCTGGCGAGCTCCAGCATGTCAGGAAGGTACTACGGGAAAACCAGTTGCCGGTACCACGTCGTTCCAGACCCCGGGTCAAGCATTCCACCGTCGAACGCCAACCTGCCGTACTACCTTATATGAAGGGTGTCACTGACAAGATTGGAAACATTTGTTAAGCTGTTAGTTTTAGTTTTTTCCTTTCCTGTCTCTAGTGCCGTGCTTTTGTACCCTAACGTCAGGGTCCCTGCTGAAAATCAGCGTCGTGATATGTCCCTGGCTGTCACGACAAATGCTGAGCGGGGGCCTTTTTGACACATTTTTTTTTTCTAATCTATATTTTTTTGTATTCTATGTATGATGTGTGTGTCAAATAAATATTTTTCTATTCTATTCTATTCTATTCATTTTAAAGCGCGCTTCAATCAAAACCTACTTCAAGCCGCCGAAAAGATTAACCAATTTTTACCACCTGTCAAGTGCAACATACCTCTTTAAGATGCGGGGGTGTACAGACTG
This sequence comes from Anania fuscalis, assembly GCA_950371115.1. NCBI lineage: Eukaryota > Metazoa > Arthropoda > Insecta > Lepidoptera > Crambidae > Anania > Anania fuscalis. The sequence continues at coordinate 14,199,851 of OX493344.1, forward strand.
GAATATGACTGTGGGCTCTCCTACATCGGTCAAACAAAACGAAGTATAGGCGTGCGGGTAAAAGAACATATAGCCGACATCAAACATAGACGGAATACTAAGTCTGCAGTGTGGGAACATGCCTTAGATACACCCACCCATTTCACACGAATTGACCAGCCTAAAGTTCTTGCAAGAGAACGACGATTTGTTCCTCGCATGTTACGGGAGGCAATTGACATTAGAAGACACCCGAATTTCAACAGCGAAGATGGTTGGAAAATACCACCAGCATGGGATCCTGTTTTAACGAAATCCCATGCTAGGCCCCGCACTGCAAGACCTCTAGATACAGTTAGCTCTTTTTGCGTAGATAGGAACACAAATCAATATTAACTGAGTGACAGTAGTTTATAATTTTTTTAAAATATTGTAAAGACGAATAACACCTTAGTCTACCTGTGACCACGAACGGTGTTAAGTGTTCGAAACGTCAGGTTAAATAAAATGTTAATAAATCGCGAAATAATCCGTAAAAGTAGTTTCATTTAAATGTATCGTGTTCGCGTAAATAAAAGACAACAGTATAAGCATTGTTATTGAATTTCTAATTTTAAGTATTTGTTTATTTTTATCATATTTTCATTTTTCTTATTAATACTAAAATGTTCTTTGTGATTGTTTTTATGTACCAACCTAAATATAAATACCCAAGTGCCATCTATATATATAAAAGAAAGTCGTGTTTGTTACAACACTTATAACTCGAGAACGGCTGGACCGATTACCATGGTTTTTGATTTGTTGGATTTGTTTCCGTCCCGAATAGCAGAATACATCTTAAAAACAATGAAAACTCGATATGTGTAATATTCATTACTCATATTAAGTATTCACTTAATCATTTCAATAAATGCTGATTTGTTTATTACATGTCAAACATTTGTTGTCCAATCCTGTCAAATAGTGTAACAACTATTTTTTTTTTGGAGCTTACGGCCTGTATGCTGATACCTTTAAGCCACAACTTTATTTTTTTCTGAAGACATCATGTGTGCGTTCAGAAATTTATTTTTTGTAAAATGTCTCCAAAGTTTAGGTACTGTTATATTTGTTTGTTTTAGACATTAATTTGTGAAAATTATTTATTAATTATTTAATTTTTAATTTCCGAAAATAATACCTAAGATTTATTCTACAGGTTTTTTTTTTATCTCGCACGGTTTGTGCACTGTGGCCTAAGTTAAAAACGAGGAAACGGGTAAAAACATAAAATCATCGGAAAGGAACGGAATTTAGGGAATAAAAAATCTGTTGGTAAAGGTTATAAGATTAAGGAAAAAAATCTACAGGTTAACAAAAGTGTAAATGTCTTTTTATAGGTTGTCTATGATTTTTCTTGATAAGCTATTCATACGTAGTGGTTATATACTCTTTGAGCTATTGTCTATGTCTCGAAAGTTCAGGCACTGTTATTATATTTGGTAGTTTTATGCGAGTGCACATTTTAATAACAATGCCGCGTCCTAGAAGATCTAATCTTTCCCAGCGAAGCCGTAATGCAATTAGGCAACGGAATATCGCGAGTCAATTATCTGATGGAGAACGAGAAATTGAACGAGAACAACGCCGCGTTAGTATGGAGCAAAGAAGGGCCTTAATTCGTGCTTCTCAAACACAAGAGCAAAGAAAGGCAGCCCGTGAAACGGCTAGGTTAGAAACGAGAAATCGTCGAGCTTATCGTACAGATGAACAGAGGAATAATCTTCGAAGTGCAAGAAGAAATGGTTCAAGTATTGATTTGAATCGAGCAGCGTTTCTGTATGATTGCACCATCGACTACAGCTTGCATCGTTTAGTTTGCATTGGTCCAATGGACGTTGTTTGCCAGCATTGTGGAGCATTGAAGTTTGCTGGTGAAACGCCTGGTTTGTGCTGCCTTAGTGGTAAAGTGAAATTGCCATTATTGGTCCCGCCACCAGAGCCATTGTGCTCCCTGCTTTATGGCGAAACACTAGAATCACGACATTTTCTAGCGAACACTCAAAAATACAATGTCTGTTTCCAAATGACTTCATTTGGGGCGGAAATTATCGAAGAAAACGGATATAATCCGACATTTAAGGTAATTTACGTTAAAAACTTTATTTTCTATAATTGTAAAAAAAATCTGGAATGTAGTTTGTTAGATTTCTGTATTTGTCTCTGAAATAAAAATGGCATGTTATTATTTGAAAAAAAAAAGTGTTTGTAAATCTAACTATAACTATGGTTTTGACTTTACAGATTCAAGGCCAGATTTGCCATCGCATTGGATCATTGCAACCTATAGAAGATGCACAGCATAAATTCTTGCAAATATACTTCATGGGCAATATGGAAGAACAACTTGACGGGCGTCAAGGGATCAACACAGCTACGAAAAGAGCAATTCTCCAAGATCTGCAGCAAATGCTTCATGAACATCATGCATTGGTCAGGCTGTTCAAGACTGCTTTAGAGCGCATGCCAAGTGATGACTATAAAGTTGTGATCAGAGCAGATAAAAGACCAGCTGGAACACATGAACGCACATTTAATGCTCCAACAATCGATGAAGTGGCAATCCTGATTGTTGGTGAAAACGTGGAAACACGTGATATGTACTTACACGACGCAATACTGGGCAACTACAAAGAATATATGAAACACACCGTTTATATGACGCGTTACAATACCCGCTGATGTTTTGGCAAGGAGACGATGGATATCACTTTAATATCAAAATTATTAATCCATTGAATGGTAAGATCAATATTGTTGTTTTCATTTTAACTTGATATACATTTTATTCTGTTTGCTTTTAGTACTCAAAAAAAGTTGTAATTTCTAATTTAGTAGAGAGTAGCTGTTAGAGTCGTTAACCTATTACGGGTTCTAAAATACAATTTTTACTGCATTTGTTTCAGGTGAGGAAACTACCAAGAAGTTTAGTTCGATGAATTATTACGCATATCGTTTGGTGATTCGTGAAAATTCTGAAAATGATTTGTTGAGATTTCGTAGACTGCTTCAACAATATTGCGTTGACATGTACGTTAAAATCGAAACGGAGCGCCTGACTTTCATTCGGTTGAATCAAGCTAAATTGCTTCGGAAGAGTATATCCATTTACGCGATGCAATTAGCACAGAAGGAGATTCAGAAAATGTTGGTCGATTGACTATTTTACCGGCGACATACATAGGTAGCCCGCGTCATTTGCATGAATATGCGCAAGATGCAATGACATATGTTCGTCATTATGGTCGGCCAGATCTATTCATTACATTTACATGTAATCCGAAATGGATAGAAATTATTCAATTGCTGCTTCCCGGACAAACATCAAGTGATCGACACGACATCACCGCACGTGTTTTCAGGCATAAAATTCGGTCACTAATGAATTACATTGTTAAGCAACACGTCTTTGGGAATACTCGATGCTGGATGTATTCAATCGAATGGCAAAAACGAGGCCTACCGCATGCTCACATTCTGATTTGGTTAGTCGAAAGAATTCGGCCAGATCGAATAGATGACATCATATGTGCGGAGATTCCTGCTCCTGAAACCGATCCAGACCTACATGATGTTGTAGTCACGAATATGATTCATGGACCGTGTGGCACTATTAACCGACAATCACCGTGCATGGTCGACGGCAAGTGTTCCAAACGGTATCCACGAAAATTGACGGCAGAGACCATTACAGGCAACGATGGTTATCCATTGTATCGGCGTCGATCGCCCGATGATAATGGTAGAACTATCACAACTAAAGTGAAAGGAAACGATTTCGTAGTTGACAACAGTTGGATTGTTCCATATTCGCCACTTCTTTCCAAAACATTCAAGGCACATTGTAATGTTGAGTATTGCAATTCGGTCAAGTCAATTAAATACATTTGCAAATATGTCACGAAAGGGAGCGACATGGCGATTCTTGGTATCCAAACATCCAATACCAACGATGAAATCACGCGCTATCAAGTTGGTAGATATGTGAACTGTAATGAAGCAATTTGGCGTATATTTTCATTCCCTATTCACGAACGTCATCCCACTGTTTTACATTTGGGGTTGCATCTAGAGAACGGTCAGAGAGTATATTTCACAGCGTCGAATGCTGCTCAACGTGCCGAAACACCTCCAGCGACAACTCTGACCAGTTTCTTTGCGATTTGTCAAAGCGATCCGTTCGCACGAACTTTGCTTTACTCAGAAATGCCACGTTATTACACTTGGAACGCTACATCGAAGAAATTTCAACGTCGGAAGCAAGGCGATGCAGTTCCTGGTCATCCAGATATGCGTTCTACTGATGCTCTTGGTCGTATTTACACAGTTCATCCGAAAAATGATGAATGTTTCTATTTGCGGTTGTTGCAGGTACATGTTCGAGGGCCAACATCATTTGAATCACTACGAACTGTTAATGGTATCGTGTGCCCCACATTTCGTGCAGCATGTCAAGAGCTAAATTTGCTTGAAAACGATACTCATTGGGACACGACAATCGCTGAAGCAATTATTTCTGCATCTCCAAGTCAGATACGCACATTATTTGCTATCATCATTTCAACATGCTTCCCATCGAACCCACGTGACCTGTGGAACAAATACAAAGATAACATGTCTCAAGATATTTTACATCGAATTCGCGTCAGCTCAAGAAATTCCGATCTTGAGGTGAATGAGGAGATCCATAACCAGACTTTGCTCTTGATTGAAGATATGTGTTACCTCATGTGCGGCAGTTTGTTAGTTAGGTTAGGAATGCCAGCGCCAGATCGCGGAATGAATGACGCATTTAATAGAGAATTGGAACGTAAACGTGAATATGATCCACATGAACTAATCCAATCAGTTCAAACGAATGTACCTCTGTTGAATCCTAAGCAGAGGGAAGTCTATGATACACTGATTAATGCAATTGATGATGGAAATGGCGGCTTATTTTTTTTGGATGCCCCCGGTGGAACTGGGAAGACATTCCTCATGTCATTGATTTTGGCCACTGTACATGCGAGATCCGAAATTGCGGTAGCAATTGCTTCTTCTGGAATAGCGGCCACATTGTTAGACGGATGCCGTACGGCTCACTCAGCGTTAAAATTGCCATTAAACCTTCAAACTACTGAACAACCGACATGTAACATTTTGAAACACTCCGCAATGGCCAAAGTTTTAGTAGCATCAAAAATCATCATATGGGACGAATGCACAATGGCGCACAAACGCGCATTAAAAGCACTAGACCGAACATTAAAAGATCTGCGCAATGACTCGAGATGTTTTGGTGGTGCAATGATTTTATTATCTGGCGATTTCCGACAAACACTACCAGTCATTCCAAGATCTACTGCTGCCGACGAAATAAACGCTTGCCTCAAAGCATCAAATCTGTGGCGATATGTAAAGAAACTTCAACTGTCTGTAAATATGAGAGTTGCATTGTTGAACGATCTGTCTGCTGATGATTTCTCGAAGCAATTGCTGACTATCGGTAATGGCCGTGTTCCTGTTGACAAATCGAGCGGTTTGATTTCATTTCTTGCAATTTCGTATCATCAAAAGACGAGCTTATCAACAAAGTATTCCCGGATATCATTGCTAACCATAAAAATACTAAATGGTTAAGTGAGCGAGCAATTTTGGCCGCTAAAAATAAAGATGTAGATGACCTCAATTTTATAATTCAAAATCAAATCGTAGGTACTCTGTATTCATTCAAATCTATCGACTGTGTAACAAACGAAGAAGAAGCCACTAATTATCCAACTGAATTTTTAAACTTCTTGGATGTGCCTGGTTTACCACCGCACAATTTAAAACTTAAAGTTGGCTCGGTAGTCATCATGATTAGAACTTTAAACCAACCAAAACTGTGTAATGGAACGCGTTTGGTGATAAGAAAACTGATGAGCAATGTGATTCACGCGTCTATACTTAAAGGAAAATTTAAAGATGAGGAAGTTCTTATTCCAAGGATTCCGATGATCCCAACGGATATGCCCTTTGAGTTTAAACGAATTCAATTCCCGATTCGTCTTGCCATCGCCATGACGATCAACAAATCACAGGGCCAATCCTTGACTATTTGTGGCCTCAATCTAGAAAATGCATGTTTTTCTCATGGTCAATTGTACGTGGCATGCTCACGTGTCGGCAAACCATCCGCTTTATTTGTTCTTGCGCCTGACCAAAAAACAAAGAATGTCGTTTACCACAAAGTGCTTAAATGAAAATCCTATTAATGAATTAATCCGAGTTTTATTTTTTTTATCCCAATCTGCACAACATAGTTTTCAATCATTTTTTTCTGACATGAGTTTGAAGTACTTAATTTTTTTTTTTTTTTAATTCTCATTCTGTATGTATGTTTTCATCATCATTCATCATAATAAAATACTTTTTTGTTTCTATCTATATTAATATATTATTTTGTATCATTGTATTACGTTCATCAAAGCCTAAATTAGTTCAGCTGAAAAGTAACACGACATTCATTGACTGTTAGGCGGTACGAAGTTCGCCGGGTCAGCTAGTACTAGGATAAAATTTAAGAAGATTATTATGCAAATTAGCTGGATGATACATTCAAATCACCTTTGCTGTCGTTTGATTTGTGGTTTTCATATTAATTGTAAAAATTTGATTTTATTAAATTTCGATTTCACTGGTGAAATTGCTAGTCACACTTTCTTTTTCTAAAGTTACTTAGATAAATAAAGTTTGAGAAACCACTTTTTGTTTCATTTTCGAACGGGGGAAGAGCGGACGTACTATGTTTTTTTTTTTTTAAAAGTAGTTTCTGGTCAAGATATGAAAAAAAGCAGATTGTTGAAAATGCATGAATTCACTGGGGTAAGAGCGAAATAAAATTCTTAATAACCTTGTCAATAGAAGCAATAGAATTGATTTTAGGATATAGTCCGCTCTTTCCCCACATGGTCCGCACTGTCCCTGGTAATCAAAAACACTTTATACTATATTAGATCTAATTTTGACAGAAATATATCAGTTATAACAGGATCAGTTATTAATTAACATAAAGAGTGGTCTTTCTTCCATCATTTAAATAAGTCAGATATTTATCAACTTAATAGATACCTTAAATCAACTGGATCTGAATCGAACCCGGGACCTCAGTATGACGGCAAGTCCGGCGTACTCGCCTCTCGGCTATATCGGTTGTCGCATAAGTTATTGCGTTATTTAACAGGCTGATTTATGTGTATTTCGACGACGACTAAATTGAACGACTATTACTTTCAAACTAACTTTTTTTTTTCGTGAGGAAATGCTCTGACGCACTTTCCTCCAGCCGCGGGGCAGGACTGGAGGGGTGTGTGGGACTCCGGGCTCAGAAGGAGCCCGCCTACCCACTAAAACCTCACGGTGCCCGCCGGTGCCTTGAGTGAAACGGAGCCAAGGGTTTCGCCATTGGCCGCAGCCGCAGGCATGCTCCTTGACTCCACTTCGGCCGCAGCCCGCCTTTATAGCAGGCTGCCCGGTCTCTGGGGGGGGTGAGGGAGCTGTCTCCCCCCCACTCTACTGCGAACGGCGCGCGGGGTCACGCGCTGCGCCGTCGCCGGTCCCGGAGACACCCCCGTGTCTGTAGCCCGGGACCCGTCCGGAAGGGGCAGGTGGAGGAGGTATGCCCTCCTTTTACTTTCAAACTAACTGGTCTATCTTTAACCGTTATGACTTTCCTTAAAATTTAATAAACAGCATTTTTTTTTCAGAATTTTCAAGCCTATAATTTACCTTTTAGAGGAGGGGAGTGGGTGGACGCCCTTCTCGATCAAAAATTGGCACTTTAATATTTAATGTGCCGCAAACGGATCCCTAGCTCGAAAAATAGTCTTAGTAACCTAAGTCATTTTAAGAGACCTATTCAACGATCGAAGTCAAAATCATTTATTTTTGCAAATTTGCCATCAATGGCACTTTTACATGTCCCAATTTTTTTTTCCTACCACCGCTTCGGGACTACATATCGACTGGTGATGAGAAGAAGCGGCACAAACTCAGTCACCCCACATTATGGGGTAGACGATAAAAAAAAAACATCCCACATTACACATGGGAGCTACCCTAAAACCAGTCTCCAAGCGAAACCTCGGACGGACAGTCAGACAGACAGACATGAGGAAACTATAAGGGTTCATTGTCAGGACTACGGAACCCTAAAAGGGGTTAAAATAAACGAAACCGCAAAAGTTCAATGTAAGTCCCTACCCAAAATAACATTGTACAACAAAGTTACAGGTAAAAGTCAGATTGAGTGCATCAGCACCTTTTTAAGTAAGAGAGAAGAAAACATTTTAGAAATCTAAATCATATTCGATGCGAATCACATTTCTGAGCCACATCTAAGGCTATTTTCAAGAGTCGTCACAGATCGTCTAGCCTCAAATTTGGCGCCTTCCAACCACTGATATACAGGTTAGGTTTCAAAGGCATGTACCATAGGCCAAATCCAGGCAGTAAGGCAGATATACAAAAGTCAGAAAAGTATAATCAGCCTCTGTGCTAATCCTTTGTGGACTACGAGAAAGTCTTCAACTGCATCGAAACTCAAGTCGATTGGCGATATGTTTAATGTGCTGAGAACTGAATGTACTACTATACAAAATTACATTGTTTTAAATTCAGGCTTAACTTTTTTTCGGCGAAAAAGCACTTGACATTATTCTAGAATTCTAATCAACACCACACACCCATTATAAACTGTGGTCTAACCAAAAAAATTACCTAGCCTACCTATGCAGTTTAATAGTTTAACTACATAAAGGAAATTTTAACTTCTTAAAGAAAAAGACCATTCAGTACCCCTCCTCTTTTATCATCCGGGCTTGGGACCGGCAATGGCAGAGTTAGTAAAAGAAATGAAAAACACATCAAATTAATTGTTTGTAACTTCATCATCATTATGAACATCAGCCTGCGGAAGTCCACTACTGGACATAGGACCTTAGGACATAGGCCATGGATATAGGAACGCCAATATAAGCTGCAATGGACTTGTCTTAAATTACCTACTGACCCTACTGTATTTATATATGGAATTCAGAATATGTATTCAGTAATCTAACCTTTCTTTTTTAACATAAGATATTAAATAGCACATGCGACATAAAATAAAATTAATAAAAATAAAAACAAGTACTATATATGTATAACTATGAAGAAAAAAAACTGTTATTATTTATATATAAAAGTCTGCCAAACTCCGTACAGAAACACTCAGCCTAAGGCAGAGTTGCAACACCTTTGGCCTTACTACAAAAAAGATCTAGCATTAAACACTTGTCTAAAATTAATCAACCAATTTGAAATGTTGACACATCTGACATTCAAGACATATTACTAACAAACGTTATAAATTGGGTGACTTATCTGTAAACAGGTGTTCAACATGTGTTCAACACTAGTCTATCTTTTTGTAGTAAGGCCGCTTAACTTAACCATAACTACAATGTGTGTTGGAGTTTGACAGACTTTTGATGTTTGTTAAATTTAAAGTAAGATGGTGCAACTTAGCCTTAGTCAACCTCTATATTAACTTCATCAAAAATACATTTATCATTTTGTTTTGTTTTACATGCATAAATAATATTCTTTAAATAAATATTCCCCAAGATATACTTACACTTACACAAGATTAAAACTGTTATTTATTTCTATCATACCAATTATCTAGCCCCAAACTAAGCAAAGCTTGTATTATGGTGACTAGAATAACGGATAAACATACTTAAATATGGTTATAAACATCCATGACTTAGGTACAAATGCTCGTGTTCATCACACTATCATTTGCCACTTGCGGGATTCCAACCCGCAACCGCCAAGCATTATAGTCCAGAGCGCGAACCACTACACCAGACAGTCGTCAAATAAAACAAGGGTCAAATATTTCAATGTACATTGTTCTAAAAAACTTACTGTAATGTAAATTATTATTCTTAAATATAATTAAATTTAAAAAAAATCTAATAATTTCTAATTATCACCATGTGTCCAAATTTAAGTATTTCACATGGGTTAATAATAGGCAGCTGTAAAGCTTGCTTAGTACAAAAGCTGCTAGATAAAAGATTAATTTTCTAGAAGTTATGGCTATAATTATTATACGTTTTTTATTTCAGAAACGGCTGGTTACTAATAGAATTAGACCTGATCTTATTGCAATTAACTCTTATAATGTCAAGAAGCTTTATATATGTATAACTGATGATGCATGGCTAGTCCGTTGACATTTGACTTTCATCCAGTCATGCATTTCTAGTCAATAGCATTCCTGCTGTACTTGTAATGATTTCTTCCCATCTCGTTTACCTCGTATTTCCTTTGCCTTGTTTGAGAAACCATTTTGTACCTAATCAAAATAATTATTATGCTCTTGTCTATTTTTTCTTTTGGTTAACTTTTACAAAATGTCCAAATAAGGTAAATTAATATACCTATGGCTTCTAAAGATAAATTGAAAAGAAATTAGAACAAATACAAAAATTTGTAAAAAAACCTAACTTCTAGCAGGTTATGTTCAGAACTCAGGATGGATGATGTTGAAGTCGGTATTACATTAGAATCTGTCTTCTCCGTGATGATTTCAACTCCCCTTTTTAAATACCACTAAATAACACAACATGTCCTGATAATTAAAAATCCCAAATAGTCTAGTGAGCAAGTGGATGAAAACTTAAACCAAATAAAATAAAACTGAACTGAAAAATAGGTACCTACAATAAAACAGATTAGACAGTGACACTAGGGATTTCCAAATGTATCGACAAATCAAAACATCGACTTTTTTTCACAAAATATAAAATCATCGGTATTTGGAATCCGAACATAATTATCGATAGTCGATATCCAATTCTAAACAGTAAATTCGATATTATTACTAGCATCAAGCTGAGCTTTGTGAGGGCTCGCATAACTTTTCTACTTGGCTTTTCTTGTGTAATATGCTCCAAACCTGTCTCGTTTCCGTGACACAAGGTTTTAAAAGTATAAAAAAAAACTAACACTATTTCAATAACCAACTACTACCTTTGCTTGCGCTTTCCGTGTCAACCTGTGCCCCCTCTCTTTTATCACCCATTTTGTTGTGTCTTGTATTTTAGCTTGTAGGGACTTTTAAAATAAAATAAATAATACCCTCAAAGCACGTGTTGACAGATAACACATCTAAATAATTATGAAAATGTAATTATTTTGCTTACAACTTCCGCTTAGTTACGCCGGCATAGGAACCCCAATTACACCACCTGTAACCCACAATCTGAGGAAAATCACAGGCACATGCAAAGAGCACCGCCCTCCCTCCCTCAAATTGCATGCGAAACAGACGAATGCAAAAGTTAGTACCCAACACCGACATAAAAACCTCGACGCGCGTTTCGCCACTTCACGTGGCATCATCAGAAGAGATGTTGTCGCCTCGGCTGCGCTTCGACGACTAAACTGTGAGACTGGCGAACAGGCCTTTTATACCCCCTCTCCACCACTAGTTTTAAACGTCGCTCGTAACGTTACGAGTAACGTTCATCGTTATTTGACGGTTGTTTCTATTTTGTTGGTTAGAGAAGATATTTAATAGTGGAGAGTTGGCAAAACCGACCTGTTCATTCAACAATGTAAGCGTATTATCTTTATTGTGTTTTATTATTTCTAATTGTTCTAGGATGGAAAGTTTTAAACTTTTTTCGCATGTGTGTAAAATTGAAAAAGAATGGTTTTCGGAAATACTATGTCCTGAATCTAAAAGGTGTTTTGCAAAATGTGATTTTTCTGGGTGATTATTGCGATAAGCGGATATGTGTTCTTTATAACGTGTGTTGAAACTACGACCGGTCTGTCCTATATAAGGTGTACGTGAATTAGTGTCAGATATTTTTAGGAGTAACTTAGATCATCACATGGATCACATATAAGATAAATTTAAAATTATTGACCAAACTTTAAAAAATAAAAAAAATAAAAATAAAGAATCAACATCATCCTGTACATGAACCCAAACACCACAAGTAGACTACTCACACAACGCTAGCCCATTCATAATCTCTCCAGGATCACATTCATGCACTCAAAAAATCATATTACACACATGTTCATAACTTACTACGCCATCCCATGCAAGTGTGTGTCTATGAATGAATTCTCTTTGAGATAGAAACATTGTTATTATTTCTATTTCACTCACTCGTTTCATATTATTATTATCAATGGGTGTGTAAGTTGCGTCTGTGACGTACATCTTTTAGATTTTATTACCCGCGAGTTGCAGAAAATCTCATTATCTTTAAAGATGCCATAATGCAGGTTTATAACCTAACTTCAGTCCCACCTGAGGTCGGTGGTTTTTTTCAAGTGTTACTTATCTTTAACTTACTTCAGTACACAAAATGCAAAAATAAACATTAATAGACGACATTAAAGAAAATAATACTTTCAGCAACAGATGCGAGGACGATTAATCACTTTATGCTGTAATTTATTTAAAATAATTTGTTTTTACAATTACACCAATTATTTAGCTCCAAATTAAGCAAAACATCCTTGACTTAGGCACAAATACCTACTCGTGCCCATCACACACACATTCGCCTCTTTCGGGATTCGAACCCGCAACTGCCCGACTTTGTCGTCCGAAACGCAAATAACTACACCAGTCGTTCGTAGAGTGGGTAATTGCTTCTACCAATTTTACAGTAAAATAACAACACAACACAGTTTAATTTAAAAAAAATGGTTTTTATTAAATTTGCATTACACTTTTTACAAACACCATTTTTAATAACACAACGCAGACAATGAACTTTGACCTCCCATCACACTTGTCATATCACAGTAGGTAGATTTTTGTTGCCTCCCATTCTGGTGGATGCAGAGGGCAGCCCTTAAAAGTGTGTCTACTAAACTAACACGCACTAATGTTTCACTGTCACGGTCACCTCGTATTGTTTCGAAAGCACTAATAATACCTACGTGCATTAACTGTACAGCACTGGTGATGGTTTGGCCATCTTGATCATACATAAGGTCCCACACGTGGAAATCCAGCGTAGTCAGGTCAGGCGAGCGTGAAGGCCAGGTAATAGGCCCACCGCGTTTACTCCATCGACCCTGGAACTATGCTGTCAGGTACTCGCGAACACGGCGGTCGTAAGGCGCGGGCGCGCCGTCTTGCTGGTAGTGCTAGTGCTGTCAATCCAGTGACAGAACTCCACGCGTGCGTGACACGTTAGTCCTGCGATCTCAGCTCCTCACTCCTGCACTCTCGTGAAGTGGTAGGGGTTCCTTTCTTCACTCTTTGGCGGTTTCCACACGTACCAAAGACGGCTGCAGCAGCATTCCTCGTTCTGGCTGTCGGGTGGTGACTCCGATAGGCTGTAGTTTGGCTCATGGTAGCACAAAACCATGGTTAAGTTGAGGTAGTCAGGTTTCGAATACTTGTATTGTAGGGCATGGTGACAATTTTTAACTAACGTCAAACTCAAACGGTGGTCCAGCGCCGATTGACTTATTTTTGTAACTTAATAATAAAAAAGCGTGCGTAAGGGCAACGGTAAGTGTAGCGTTAGCAAAAAAAAGAAATATTCGGTGATGTTTTTTACTTAACATTTCGAATCTTGTATCAATGTACTAAACTTTATAATTAAGATAAGAGAACCTAGGCACAGGACGTGGCTGTAGTTAAGAGAGATTATCCGTTCTACAGAGATAACGTTCTACGAAAACCAACACCACGTTTTTGGTAATAACTAGTAGCTAGTAACGTTAAGCTTGAAAGGTACTAGCTGATTGTCTCCCTCTTTAGCTCCCATTCAGCATTATCTACAGCAAGGTACTTGTACCTACCTGAAAGTACGTAAGTACTCAACATTGGATTATTTTTCTACATTGGGTAGATTTATTTTGAAATTTGAATTGTAATGAAAATGATAAAATGATAATGAAATGTAAATACACTAAAAACCAGCAGTGTAGTAGTCGCAGTGGATAAGGAGTTCGCCCTTAGCGTGGAGCGTTTCGGGTTCAAATTCCGATCAAGGCAAACTACAAAAATACTTTAAATTATTCAGCAAGTGTTTGGGGGACGAAAAACAGATTCGTAATACAGGCAATACCGCAGTTTGACCCTAATCAACGCCTGGTTGACTTTACTTTTAAATCTGAGAAAATAAACGTATTAAAAATAATAAATAGAAAGCAGGTTAAAAAGAATTTTATTTCAGATTAGAGCCTTTGCCCTTTGATTTAAATCATGCATGGTCAGTGTGAGTATTCCAATACATAACTAGCCTAGTTTGGGATCGGATCCAAGACCTCAACCTTACACGTAAAACTACTCTGTCATTCATCAGCCGTTTTCCAATTACTCATAATAGTAAAAAAATAAAACTGTTTTTGCTAACGATACTTTCATTTCGCTACTTGACTTTCGGCATTTCCAAAGTCCTGTGTCTTCCGCCGCCTTCAGAGTCGGTTAATAAATCAAATGAACCTTAAGACAAAGCGTTAGAATCTAAACTTGAGTATCGACTGTGTTCTGGCGGTCTCTCTTTGAGTTTGCGTTTGACGATGCCGGCCCTTGCGATACAATTTTTAAATTTAAATCTAATCACATTAGTTTAGAGTTTAAAATTGGATGGGTGTTGTCTGTTCTTCGGCGGCTGTTGGCAATAAATCATAGTAGCGCACCCACACAAACAAGCGAGAGTTTGTTGTTGTACTTTAGTAGTAGCTTCTTGTCCGCTACGTAGTAATCAGCTGCTTAGAGGGTGTTGATAGTTGCGTTTGATATCAAAGTTTTGATCGTGTTTTTCTCTAAAACTAAAGCTCGAATAAAAAAAAAATACTTAAATTTTTTTTTTGTCATAACGTAAACTTATTACCCTTAAAATATCTGACTCTAATTCACGTACACCTTATATAACAAGAGTTACAGTCACTACAATCTATTTTATAAACACCAGATTTCTGATGTTTATCTATCTTATCTTTACCATTACATAGCATTCTTAATGAGTTATTTGTGTTAAAAGCAGCATGCATGTCATAGTGTTTTAGCGTTTTAGAGATACGCTCCGACACCTTACCTAAATAAATCAAACTAGAATTATACCTGTTAACCTTTTTATCAGGAACAGCGTATAATAAACTAGATGTGATTTTATTGATTTTGTTTTTTATTATACTGTCAATAATGCATCTCCTGTATCCGTTTGATATGGCAATATTGTAAAGAATGTTCAATTCTTTATCGTAATTTGATTCGCTGAGTGGTATTGTTAGAAGTCGATGAACATACGAGTTGAACGCGGCCATTTTATGTTGCCACGGATGACATGAAGACGCATGAATGACAGTGTCAGTGTGTGTTGGCTTACGGTATATTTGGAATTCATGCTTATCCTCCACCCTTTTTATTGTTAAATCTAAATAATTAATATTATAATTTTGTTCTAATTCTAATTTGAATTTAATTTTGGGATGAATGTTGTTTATTTTGTGGAGGAAAATATCTAACTGACGGTTTGTTCCGGTCCAACAAATCAATATGTCATCTACGTACCTATAATAATAAAGAATATTTCTATCATGCACTAAGTGTTTATTTTCAAAATTATCCATAAAAATATCTGCCATTAAAGGACTTAAAGGAGAACCCATTGCTAGGCCCTCCTTTTGTTTATAGTATTGATTGTTGAACCGGAAATAATTTTGTTTCATGCATAATGAAGTTAATAATATGAGATCATCTATCTCCCCCGGATGTAATCGTTGTCTTTCTAAATGTGATTTTAAGATATTAAGACTTTCTTGATATGGTACGTTTGTAAATAAACTTTCAACATCTAATGATAACAACTTCGCGTTTCGAGGGAGTGAAACAGACTGGATCTTTTTAATTAGATCCAGGCTATTTATTAGGGAATACTTTGGACTGAATGACGATTTCGCCTTTATACGAGCGACGTTTAAAACTAGTGGTGGAGAGGGGGTATAAAAGGCCTGTTCGCCAGTCTCACAGTTTAGTCGTCGAAGCGCAGCCGAGGCGACAACATCTCTCCTGATGATGCCACGTGAAGTGGCGAAACGCGCGTCGAGGTTTTTATGTCGGTGTTGGGTACTAACTTTTGCATTCGTCTGTTTCGCATGCAATTTGAGGGAGGGAGGGCGGTGCTCTTTGCATGTGCCTGTGATTTTCCTCAGATTGTGGGTTACAGGTGGTGTAATTGGGGTTCCTATGCCGGCGTAACTAAGCGGAAGTTGTAAGCAAAATAATTACATTTTCATAATTATTTAGTTATGGATTTCCGCAAAGTAACGCCTGATTCTATCAATTTTAGATAACACATCTATGAAGCTATGAATTTAAATTACTATAATAAAGCACAAATCTGTAGTCCTGTAGTCATGTATAGTATAGTGTTTCAGTTAAGTGCACCACAAAATGCTTAGTGGGATAGTGTGCGCTAATATATTAACAAACAAATAACACTTCCACAGTAAAAAAACAGTTCCAATACAGAAATAAACCGGTTAGGTAAGTAGATTTTGTGACTGACATAAAGAACGAGGACGGCTGACACTCTATCGTAGTGTTTATTATATCAGCGATTGACAGAAACAGGCATTACCACACGACTGATCTAGCACGATGTCCTTGTTTATAAGAAATAATGAAAGAACTTGGCTTTTTAGACTTTAGTCAAAGTGGACCTAACAGCAGAGTCGACTTTTTATACGCGTCCTTAGCAACTGTCATTTTTGGGAAAAAAGAACTTGGATAAACCTCCGAAGTATACATTTTATTATATATAAGTGCTTAAGTGCTAAAAAAAACGATTACTCTATTGTGTGGTATTTTATTTTACTTTGAACAATTTCTTTAACAATCGCCAAGCGGAACGCCAGGGAGTCTGTTTAGTATAAGTGGATTTCTACACCAATATCCTGGCATTCTGGATTGTAATATTGAGGAAATGATTGAAAAGTTTTTTGTTCCACTTCAGGCACTGTTAGCGCTCGACCAAATAGGGCTCGAGCATTTGGTCAAGTCGGTCGACTTGCCCCATGTTCTTATTATAGTCGTTAATACGCTTTAATTTATACTGACCAGGATGACCAGGCCGAGCATCTTTGCGCACCTGGGAGACGTCATGGTATGTGGACAGACAGGCCACCCTCTTCCGATCTTGGACAGAAAATACCATGACATCCTCAGATGCTCCAGCAATGAATTGTCCTTCTGCGAGAGGACATCTCTGCACCTCTAAAGGCACATGTTTTCTGGTTGCACGGAGTGTCCCCACGCAGTCGGTTCCATGCCGCTTCAGCCAACGCGCAAGCAAGGGGGATTAGAATCAATTGTCCATATAAAAGGGTGTGCCCTAAGTGAAGAAGGGGTCGCACCAGTCTTAAAACAATCTGCACGCTTGATGGCATGGAAGACGGATCTGAGCCTCGGCCAATGTAAACGAATACTGCCCAAAGGTATCCGGTCGCAGACTCTTAAAGCTGGTACGATTTATTACCGAACCGTGCTGCCTTTGTTTTTATGTATTGCTTGAAACCGACTGGATCTTTCTACAGAGTGAGAGATTCGTCGCTGCAAATCTCTTGGTCTAGTCGGTACAGTTCTTGAAATTGGTTGTTAAGATGTTTTATTATTGGGCCCATAGGATATAGAGGATTATTGCGGTCAGTCCTCTCGACCAGGTGAAACGCCGCATTAACGTCCCAATATCTGCTTTCTAAAAACATCTGACGAAATATTTCTGTTCGCAGTATCGGAATATTTGTAAAGCATGATTTGATGCTTGGCATTTTTATAATGCCCAATATCATCCAAAATGCTAACAGAACCCATATCTCATCGGCATTGGTATCGTGCCAGTTTCTTGCAAACCTTGGCCGAGACGCGGAAAGAGACAGGGCATAACGATTAGTCTCATTGGCAATGTAGGACATTATTTCATCCGTCCAAAAACTTTTAAGCGCTTCATAAGCATTGTCAAAGGGTCGAGTTGGCCCTGTCGTTTCCGGCAGGAAACTTTCTTTTACACCGGTCCATTCACTCATCGGTCTCTCGATCGAGTTTGGCGCGGTTTCTTCGGTTTCGGTTCAGTTGGAAGGCGCCACTCTGAAGCTTGTTGACTAGTTTGCATGTCAAACTCGTAAACCCACGTCTCGTCACCAGTAACAATGGCCGCTCAGCTGGTAGTAAAAAAGTATGCAATCACAAATGGTAGTTTCTGGTATTTGGTTTAAAACTTATTTATTTATTCTATATATGATTCTAATAAAACACGTTAGTATTCGCAACAGACTGACATTTATTTTTAAAAAGTTATGCACAAGATGCCAAACAGAGGGCGCCACACATCTTTACGTTCAGGACTACATTTTGATAGATGCTCCCAATAACACCCCCACTTATCAAAATAAACTAGGTAATGTCAAATAATTTACAAAGGTATAATGCCTAACTTATTCATAAACTTGTAATGTTTTATAGGACATAGACCTTTTGTAAGAAGGTCAGCTGGCATCTCATTACTTCTAACATATGAAATACTTACAAACTTGTTTCTGACAACATCTCGTATAAAGTGATAGCGTACATCTATATGTTTTGTTCTATTATTGCACTGATTAGTTGATGCCAGCTTTAACGCACTTTGGTTATCACAAAACAAAGAAATAACATTCTGATTACAAACAATTTCGTACAATACATTACTTAATTACACAGCTTCTCTAGAAGCTTTTGATAGAGCAGTGTACTCCGCCTCAGTACTAGACAGTGAAACTACCTTCTGCTTTCTACTTTGCCATGAGATAGCACAACCTGACAATTTAAAGCAGTAGCCAGTATAGGAATTCCTATCCAAAGCATCACTGGCCCAATCACTGTCTACAAAACCATGTAAATCAGTGTCATCTGAAGTATATTTTAGCAATAGTTTTTTGTAAATTGTAAATATTTCAATATTCTTTTTGCATAGTGCCAATGTTCAAGATTGTAACACGAATTGAATTGGCTCAGGTAGCTCACAGAGTAAGCAATGTCTGGCTTTGTCAATACTGCCAAGTACGGACAACAGCACGTCGACCTACCACAAAATGTCAAAATTTCTCATTTGAAAATGAACTCTATATGTCAGGGTTAAAGTTGAAAATCTATTGGAGAATTTTCGACTTTTGGGGTAGGTCGACGTGCTGTTGACTGTACATTAAACTTCCAATTATTTTTGGTAAGGAATATCAGGCAAACATTTATGAGATTTCTCTATATTCAATTTAGGTTCAATTGGAGTGTTTTACAATCCTAAATTTGAAACTTAGAAATTAACTGCTCAATATATTGTTGCTGATCTACAGTAATATCATTTTTATTTTCATTTAAATTTATTCTCATGCCTAGGTTTTTTCTTACAGGTCCTAAGTCTTTTAACTTAAATTCTGATCCTAAAGCACTTTTTAATTTATTTGTTTCATTGTCACTGTTTGAAAAAATCAGAAAATCGTCCACATATAATGCCACAATAATTTTAAATTCACCTTTGGTTTTTGTGAACAAACAAGGTTCATAGTGGCTATTTTTAAATTCTAATTTAATTAACAAATCTTTTACTCCTTCATACTACGCAACTACGCAAGTGAGGATTGTTTCAACCCATAAATAGCCCTTTTTAACTTCAAAACCTTTCCCCCACTTTTGTTCACAAAACCTTCAGGTAATGTAAATGTGGACATGTAAATATTTTCTTTCAAAAAAACATTTAAAAATGCAGTAGTGACATTGTGACGAGGATCCGGCGGCGCGACATCCCTAGCACGCGAACCGCCGTATCGACTACCGACATCACTAGCACGCGAACCACCGTATCGGCTACCGACAGCCCTACGCCTGCCGTACCGCGGCGCCCGCGCCCACACCCCGCCCGCGACTACGCTATATCAAGCGCGGTGGGAGGGAGCTCCGCAGCCTGGCCCGATCGCGCCCGCTAGTATGGGGCCCGACACGTACGAGCCTGAGGCTTCGCTGCGCGAAACCTCACGCTCGGACGAGTCGCGGAGACCGCTAGTGGGGCGGACCTAGGCTGAGCGCCTTCAGCGATCGCCTTCTCTGCCCGGTTGTAGCTGGCAAGGTCTTTTCATTGGGCCGTCAGCGACAGGTCCGTCTGAAAAAAAAAAAAAAAAGCTCCGCAGCAGTCGTCCGTGCTCCGCAACCGTGGCAAGACGTTCTCGCGCGCGCATACGTCATCCGTTCACCATTGCCTCGGAACATCGGAGTACCGGCGATTAGCTGTCCTGTCTTCCCTACTAACTTAATTAAGCACCCGACCCGCTGCTAGTCCAGAGGTTTCCGTGGCCAGCAGCTCGTTCGTAGGCTCGAAACCTCAATCCTAGACCTTGACCACACTCCTGTGGTGAACCCGTCCCCGGCCCGGTCGCCCACGCGGCTCGTTCGCGTGGCGCCGCATGCCAGCCTTCATTTCCAAGGAAACCAAATCTAATGCCCACATCCTGGATATATAACCTGAAGAAACAAGAACTTGAAGAAGAGTGAAAGAAAAGAAGCATAGAAACCGAAAACCTGACAGTGCGAGACTTGAGGCAAAACCTCGCACAAGTGGTAACGGAAGAAACCACAGACACACCGAAAAACCGATCTGACCAACCTGACCAGTCCTCCAGCGAAAAAGAAGAATTCAACGATAACTCCGACACCGAATTTCAAGACACAGAGATGTCGCAAGAAGAGAAAAACGTCGATCAATCGAAAAATAGCAAGACACACAATGCTAACACAAGTGAGTGCATAGTATCGAGGTGGAACCTGTATTTCGACACGTACGACGACCCCGTGGAGTTCCTCAAGAGGCTGGACGAGCTAACCGAAACAGGAGAAATTGAAAAGGAGGACCTGCTAAAAGTGATACCAAGACTTCTAAAAGCTAAGGCTGTGTTGTGGTACCGTAATAACAGAGACTCGTGGACGACATGGGAAGAGTTCATTGAATGATTCATCAACCAAGTGAGTAATACTCATTCTCATTTTTACACTTTGAGCAAACAATAATCTAAATGTTGAATATTTCACTACTGGAAAAAAAGTGTCTGTATAGTCAGTACCAGGTTTCTGCGAGAAACCTTTAGCCACCAGTCTTGCCCGGAAACGCACATTATTGTCCACATCAAACTTTTTATTAAGCACCCACCTGCACTTTACAATTGTCACATCACCTGGATTGTCAACCAGCTCCCATGCATCATTATCCTCAAATGATTGCAGCTCCTCATCCATGGCACGCTTCCACTGCTCCTTCTCGGGCCCTGCCAGAGCCTCCGAGAACACTATCGCATCAGATTCTGAAACAGTACTGGAAATGCACATATTGCCGAAACCATATCGCTCAGGTTTTCTCTTAGGACGCTTGCTTGGTAGATCTGGCAACTGTTCTGGAGTTGATGACATCTAGACTGCATTGGCTGGAGTTTCAGTTAGTGACTCATAGTCATCAACATAAATAGGAGAATCTGAACAACAATCTGAGTCATCTTCAGTTAGTGTAATCTCCTGTGTTAGTTCCCTCACTGAATCTGTACTCTTCTTCTCCATACTGTGTACTGGGGTCTCGTCGTTTGGAACCCATTACATCTCTGCTAATGATAACACTGTTCTTGGTAGGATCATACAGTCTATAGCCCTTCACATCCTCACCATATCCAACTAAAATATGCTGTTATGCTTTACTATCCCACTTCAAACGTTTCTGTTTAGGGACATGTACCATGACTTTACTTCCAAACAAACGAATGTGGCTGAGATTCGGTTTCTTTCCATACCATAATTCATACGGTGTCTTGTCCAATCCTGATGCAATGGATCTGTTTTTTAAATAAACAGCAGTATTTGCGCCTTCAGCCCAAAACTTCTTATCCAACTTTGCATCATAAAATAGACATTTAGCTTTCTCAACTACTGTACGGTTCGCTCTCTCACAAAGCCCATTCTGTTCAGGTGTATAGTTATTGGATTTTTGATGAATTATACCAGCTTGTTTAAGATAGTTTTCAAATTCCTTATTACAGAATTCATTCATTGTCTGATCTAATCATTTTAATTTTCTTATTTTGTTGGTTTTCAACATCTGATTTAAATTCTTTAAATCTGCTGAACGCTTCACTTTTATGCTTCTGGAAATATATGAAAGTCATCCGACTATAATCATCTACAAAAAGTATGAAATATTTTGCTCCATTTAATGAACTTATTTCCATTGGCCCTGAAAGATCTGTATGTGTTCTGTGAAGTGTCTCCGTACTTCTCTCACCATCATGAGAAAAAGGTAATCTCATTTGTTTTCCTTCACAACAAGTTCTACATTGGGACTTTGTAATGTCAATACTGTTTTCATAAGACAAACCATCAACAATGTTTTTCATCTTGTTCATGTCTTGAGTCTTGACTGTTGATATGTGCTAGTCTTCTGTGTCATAGCTTTCCACTAGCTGCCGGAGTAGTTAGCATACATGTCTGTGTTTGTAACCGCAATCTGTAAACACCATCTGATAAGTCAGCTGTTGCAACCAAATCATAGTTTTTGTTTCTAATTTATCAATGCTTTTCTTCAAATATGACACTGTTGCCATTCTTTATAAGCTCACTGACTGAAAACAAATTTGTTGTTAAAGTAGGCACACATAGCACATTCTTTATTGTTATGTCATAGTCTAATTCTGAAACAGTGTTGACGTCTCCGGAACAAACTACTGATACTCTTGACTCATTAGCAACAACAATTTTAGATAAACAAGGTGTTAAATTTACGTTTTTCACCCAATCTTTGTTCGCCGTCATGTGAGCACTCGCACCAGAGTCCACATACCATTCATTCTTGTTAAACTGTCCGTTCAAAAAAACAACATTAAACACGCATTTATTTGTGTTTTTATTTAACAATGGGCACTTATTTCGATAATGTCCATCCTCCTTACATTTATAACAAGTAATTGTTTTTGTTGAAGAATCTGTCTCTGTTTTTTTTTGTTTGACATTGAATTTGACGGTCTGCCATTTTTATTTGGTTTAGTGTTGCTAGTATTAAATTTATTTTTGGCGGCAAACGCTGCACCACATCCTTAATTTTCAATGGCTAAATCCATGTCAAGCAATTTTGACTTGATGACATCAGCAGTTATCTAAATACCCGAATGTTCAATTACCATGATCATTGGCGAGTACCGATCTGATAAACCAGCTAATAATAATGATCCCAGCCATTCATCGGTGATTGTAAATCCTGTGCCATTCAACCTTTGAGCTGTCTCGACCATCTGAGTTACATAAGTAGCCATCGAGTCACAATTTTCTAGGCGTATGGATATCAAATGTCGTAGCAAGGTTATTTTTCTCGAGAATTCAGAGTAGTCATACATGGTTTTTAATTTATTCCATAATTCTGCTGAGCTCTTAGTATTCTTGATATGCACATACAATGCTGGATCCATAGTTAATATTAGTTTTGCCTTCGTTTTTGAGTCATCAGATTGGTTTCACTTCAAAATCTGCCGTTGGCTTGATGTACTTATCCATGCCTTCGAGCACCAAGAGATTTTCAGCCGCAAAACTCCACTCATCATAATTTTCCCTGCCTTTTAACTTCGGCACACTGGCAATATAATTCGAAGTCATGTTTCCGCGATACAACTTACACGATTTATCTATTTTTACTCAAAATAACTGATAAAATCGCAACAGACTGACATTTATTTTAAAAAAGTTATGCACAAGATGCCAAATAGAGGGCGCCACACATCTTTACGTTCAGAACTACATTTTGATAGATGCTCCCAATAACAATGATATTGCTTTTCATGAACTTATAGGAAAATTATAACGGTTTAGAAAGATATCAGTAAGATAGATTTGTTAAATGGGTCGTTCCTTTCTCTATGTATTCTCGGTTGCGTAATGAGACATAAAATACTCAAACATTTTTTCGTTTTGTTGGATTTCGTTTAAATCGTCCATTTTCACAATATAATATCAATACCTACCTCGCTTTTATTAGATAGGCGCAAAGACCACAGATTAATATATCATAAACAAGTCTTAAACCATCCTTAAATTTACCCGTGGGCAGGTTTAAAAATGAATAGCTTAATCCCACCCTTAACCCCGGGACTAAGCCGGGAAGAAGCTTAATCTGTCACTCTGAATACGATTTTTGCTAAGCCGCCGTTAGGACAGAGGGATAACGTTAAACCCGTACTAGCAAATACACTCTGAATGAGACGGCTAGATTTGATATCATATCATAAATCCGCATTAATCATACCTTATCATTGAAACGATAGTGATTAAATTAAATTATCGATAAATAAAATTTATCTTGTAAGTACACCAATACATTTACTTAATTTGACGATATATAAAAACCAATAAAAACCAATAAAAACCAATAAAACCAATTTATTTTTGCAAATAGGCTTAAACTAAGCACTTTTACACGTCCCATTGTTATTTTTTTTCCCTACCACTGCTTCGGGACAAGTTTGGGCTAGCGCCGAGAAGAAGCAGCGCAAGAAACTCGGTCACTATTGTCAGCCTCTTTTAAAAAGTTTTAAATATACATAACAAAATATTAAATTACAAGATAAATGCACCTGTGCGAGCAAGGCAGTATTTATATCCAAACATTTTTATCATTTAAATAATCTATAACAGTATAATACCCTTTTTTCATGAGAATCTTTTTTACATGAGCTTTAAATTTAAACATGGGCAGTTCAGCAATAGATGCTGGTAATTTATTAAAAAAGCGGATACATTTCCCCATGAACGAATTACCCACTTTATGCAGTCTGAAATCTGGAACGGCAAGCTTATCCTTATTCCGGGTGTTAAAATTATGAATGTCACTTTTCTTAGGGAACTGATCCATATGTTTGCGAACGTAAATGATATTTTCGTAAATAAATTGCGAAGCTACTGTCAGTATATTAATTTCTTTAAACAGTTGTTTTAACAAGTCGCGAGGTCCAAGGTTATAAATTGCACGTACAGCTCTCTTTTGTAATATAAATATAGATTCGATATCTGCTGCTGAGCCCCATAATAGAATTCCATATGACATAATGCTGTGAAAATAGCTAAAATATACCAATCTTGCCGTTCCAACATCAGTCAATTGTCTTATTTTCCTCACGGCGTAAGCAGCAGAGCTAAGTCTTCCTGATAGAGTCTCAATATGAGCACCCCACTGCAAACGGGAATCAAAAGTTATTCCCAAAAAGGTAGTGGAACTAGACGTATCAAGTCGTTCACCTTTTATAATTAAATGTGTTGGGACCAGTTTTACGTTTGGCATTGTGAATTTAATACACTTTGTTTTATTTGCATTGAGAAAAAGATTATTAGTAGTGAACCAATGCAATACTTGAGAGAGAGCATTATTTACATCGTCAAACGAATCTTTACCTCTTTTGATTTTAAAAATCAATGAAGTATCATCTGCAAACAACACTGTCTCACAGAGGTCTTTCGTAAAATATGGAAGGTCATTTATATAAATTAACAAAAGCAGGGGTCCTAATATCGATCCCTGCGGCACGCCCATAGTTAGAGGGGAGCCAGAAGACTCAGTACCATTAATACAAACTTTTTGTGTTCTGCCTGTGAGATAAGAGTTTACCAAATCTAGGGCATCATTTGAAACACCATAATGTCTAAGTTTTTTTAGCAAAGTTTGATGGTCCACACAGTCAAACGCCTTGGAAAGATCACAAAAAACTCCCAAAGCATCCCGCCTACTCTCCCACGCATCAAACACGTGTTTTAAAAGTGCAACTCCAGCATCAGTAGTGCTTCTACCCTTTGTAAAGCCATATTGTTTGTTATGTAAAAGTTTATTCAGGACAAAGTGAGATAAAAGTTGATTAAAAATTACTTTTTCAAATACTTTACTGAGTACTGGTAAGATTGAAATCGGTCGAAAATTGGAGGGGTCATTTTTCTCGCCAGACTTAAATAAAGGAATAATTTTACTAAATTTCATCAATGTAGGAAACTGTTTGTCATCAATACATTTGTTAAAAATTATTGTAAGATAAGGGGCTATTGTGTATAGAATTGTATTGATAATATTGACTGAGATTCCCCATAAGTCCTCAGTTTTTTTCATGTTTAATTCCCTAAAAGTTTTTATTACTACATCGGGGTTAATATATCTAAAATGAAATGGAGTAGTACACTCATCAACACCCGCCCTGAGAAGGGATTCAGCTAGTTCGGCAGAGGAAGCCAGTTCCCTAGTTGTAGAGGGAGCTATGTTTGAAAAGAATCCCTCAAAAGCATTGGCAACCTCTGCATTTGAATTAATTAGTTTATCCCCAATTTTAAGAGAGTAAGCACGATCATTTGGTTTATGCCTACAGGTTTCTTTATTTATAATGTTCCATGTAGCCTTTGCTTTATTATCAGAACTCCGAATAATATTACGCAGATGATTTGATTTTGCAGAGGCACATACTTTTTTAAATATTTTAGAGTAACGTCTTACATGGTCAATAATCTGTGGGTTCTGAGAGCTTGCTTTAAGACTATACAAATCATATAATGTTTTTCTACTTTTATAAATACCGGGTGTTGCCCATTCGTTAAACTTACATCTCAGTTTATTTGCTTTTATATTTTTTTGTGTAAAGATTTGATCAAATTCGTTTTTAATCAATCCAAAAAGATTCTCATATAAAAAATCGACACTATCGCTATCACTTGATTTTAATGAATTTTTGCCATCACAATTTTTTTCCTTAAATCGGTCTATTCTATTTACCGTTATTGGCCTACAAACAGCATCTACAATTCCTCGGACATAATGGTGCTCAAACGACGCCTTTTGTCCGCTGTGGTCAGATCTCAAATAATTTATAATTGATTTATCTATTACAGTGCTATTGCAAAAAATATTATCTAAACAAGTAGCTGTTGTGGGAGTCACTCTCGTAGGTTCATTGAATAAGTTTATTAAATTAAATGATTTAAAAAGATTAAGGAAACGATAACGATTTGCATTCTGTGAATTTACTAATATATCAATGTTAAAATCGCCACATACAACTACTTTCTTATTAGAAATACAGACTTTTTTTAAGACCTCTTCCATAGCGGTTTCAAAAAGCTGGTAATTAGCAGATGGGGGGCTGTAAACGCTTATTATAATATACTGCTCTAGCTCAGCACATGCTAGTTCGATAGTTCGTTCAATCGAAGGTGACACTATATCTTTCCGTTCCTTATATTTAAACTGACTATTTAACAATATAAGTGACCCCCCTCTAGTAGCAGACTTCCTTGTGAACGAACTACCAATTTTATAATTTTCAATGTTAATCATCAACTCATATTGGTTGAACCAATGCTCTGTTAAACACATAACATGTACATTTAAATCTTGTAAGAATAAGGATAATTCTAACTCTTTGCCAGCCAAGCCTTGCATATTCTGATGAACAATATTAAAGGTAGACTTGGCTTTTGTCTGCTCTCTTAGTTTAAATTAGAAGAGGTTGTCAAGGAAATAATATTTAAATTAGTACTAGTACTAATATGTTGGTCACAGTCTATTTTTTGTTTTAACCATTACCAACCACAATAAACATTAAATATAATATTTAATGTTTATTTTAGTTGCCTTTTATGGGTAAAAAATATCTGGAAACGAAGATTTGGCCTATTTATCCATACAAAAGTTAAATGAAAATATTTTTTTGTGTGGAAAACCACTTTCCAAGAAAGAAACGGCTTTAATAAAAAAAGCAATCGATTAAAAATGAATGCCGGAACTTCTTTGCAATTGAACATGCCACCACTACCTGATCACTAATAATAAGAGGTAAGAGTTTTTAACTTTCCAAGTAAGGGATAAACTCAAGGATAAAAATGCTGGATAATGGGATGTTTTGTACAAGCTAACTTAAGAGGACTATCTATTTTTCAGTTTTAAGGTTAACCAAATATAGGGTTGAAAAGAAATCAAGCTCCCCACTCTCCACTGCCTCCCTCCCCCAAAGCAGCCGCGCTTTTGCTCTGACAGCGATTTTTTTACAACGGGTGAACTTCACGGCTCACGCGGCATGCGTGGAAGTTACATCATTCATTAGAGTATAATAACTCATAATGTAAAAAAAGAGAATAGCTTAGGTATGTTTTGTATTAAATAATGTAGTAAATTCGTTGAATTTAATTGTTGTTTTTATTTTGTACATACAACTGACATATTTTAATGGTAAAAAGTACCCACCCGACCTACCGATTGATCGAGTATTTATCGATATCTATAGATAATAACGATACAGCTTCGTCAATTCCTAGCTTGTCAATTAGTGTGAAAGTTGTGTTTTTAAATGTTGGTACAAGATCATATTACCAGTGCGGCACAATTTGCGTTCATAAATCGGTTCAGTGGTTAGTTTGAGAATGCCGACTCCGACTCTTATTACGTAGTATTAAATCTTCTTTGGTCTTTGCGCCTGTCAAATAATAAAATTGAGGTAGGTTATTGATTGAATTGATTCGTGTTGGTGTAGTAATGTGTAATTGTGTAGTTGTGTAGTTTTAGTTTAAGATTAGAGTTGTAGATGTCTCATTATGTACTAGGTATTGGTAATTTATTTATTGTGAAAATGGAAGATTCAAATGAAATCCAAATCCAAAATGTTTGAGTATTTTTTTATGTGCCGCTACGCAACCGAGAATACATAGAGAAATGAAGGACCCATTTAACTAATCTATGTAAGTAAGACGGGTTCCGAGGCCGTAAAAGTTGAAAAAAAAAACAACAAATTGGACATTAAAATCGGTCTTTATTTTGTGCTAATAAAATAGGTATTCATCTTTATATGGTAAAATTCGTCCTACGAAAAACGCAGGTGAACAATTAAATGCTAAGCTTTTCAATGGAATAATGCTTGAGACAGTTCTTATTGCTAACTAGTTAGTCTCATTGGTCCACGCTGCTTTGACCATGTTCTTCATTGACATTTTAGCATGGAGGCAGAAATTTTCTATTTAAAACAGCTGGTCATACACATCTAAGCTAGGGCATTGATTCATGTATTTCATTCAGAGTCTGCGAGTCCTTATTTTCTCTCCTCGTTGATCGCATTTCTTGTGAATGATTTTGAATTCACCTACTCATTGAAGTTAAGAGTTATCTAGAAGGACGGGATTACAATATTTTTTATATATTGAATCTCAGGTGCCACTGAGAATGTCCAACAATTACAATGAGATCCAATTGATATTCAACTATGCCACTTTTAAATTAGCAGGGGCCCTGTTGGCATAGTT
Organism: Anania fuscalis; assembly: GCA_950371115.1. Classification (NCBI taxonomy): domain Eukaryota; kingdom Metazoa; phylum Arthropoda; class Insecta; order Lepidoptera; family Crambidae; genus Anania; species Anania fuscalis. The sequence goes on from OX493344.1 coordinate 14,229,243, forward strand.
GCCTTTGCAACAGGTTTGGAAGACAGAATGTATGCTGTTGTGGTTAACCATATGAATATAAAGTACTAGTGGCTGGTATAGTAGATAGATATTATGGTGTCTGGTAGCTAGTTACATAATGGTGGTTTGGAAGACCGAAAGTATGCTGTTGTGGTTACGGGGTCAATTTGGTCAGTTTGTAGTTAGTTTATCTGGGAGGTTTCCGCACTTAGCGTCTTGATTTGTGATTTTATTTGTATTTTATTAAACATAAATTATGTTTCATTTCCAAAATGTTACTAAAGCAAATTATCAATATTTATAAAAAAAGATATTGAATAGGTTCTTTTATTAAGAGTTCTTTAAAAGACTCACCCAATGAAAATAATAACTTAGTAGTGCCTAATAACTAATCATTAATCGAAACTAATCAACAATATTTGAGGTTTAAGAAAATATGTTTTCACTATAATTAATAAGACTTATCGCAATTTATTATGGTATATGAAATAATTATTCCTGTCAGTATAGCCAATGTTAGACCATCATTTAAAATCTCCTTGACACTGAATCCAGGTGTATCCAAAACGACTCTCTGAATATGTCTCACTGAATCCAGATGAATCAAGACCAACTTGCTCTCTATAATCAAATAAGGCAATAATATTATTCATCTTCTTCTGATGATTCTAATGGTATTATACTTCATTGTGATCACTTTATCTTTCCCTTTGCCTTTTTTTGTCTTTCTTGTACAAGTACTTTTTTCTTCATTTGCTTATTTTTCAACCGTTTTCTGTCGCTCGAAAAGGCTATGAAAGTCTTTTCGGGAGTATCTGTGAGTATAGATCGCAGACTTTGGTTTTTGACCTCTGTTTCTAACTTTCCTAGAAGGAGCTTAAGGATGCCTCGGGTGAGAACACAGACTGTTCGCTTGTTGATAGCTTTGTAAACAAAGTTGCGAAATCATCTTTTTAGGGATCCGTACCCGAAGGGTAAAACGGGACTCTATTACTAAGGCTCCGCTGTCCGTCTGTCTGTCTGCCTGTCTGTCCATCCGTCTGTTTGTCACCAGGCTGTATCTCATGAACTGTGGTAGTAAGACAGTTAAATTTTTTACAGATGATGTATTTCTGTAGCCGCTACAAAAACAAATACTAAATACCAGAATAAAAAAAATATTTAACCCTGCAGTACTCGCTAGGTATTTACAGACACGAATACTCGCTACCGGGTAATAAATACCACAGGTTTTAAAGAACAGCTATTAAAAAAAATACTGGAAATTTCAAGATTTTGTTATTGTATATTGTTATTTACATTATTTTTTAATAAATAAAACAGCAAATGAAAGATTCAATGTTTATTCGTTTGAAATTAAAGCATATCCTAATAAATCAACAAAAATATAACTTTTTTGGTTACAACCGCAGAAAAATCAACAATTAATTATTATTTTTTCTTTTGGACTATTAAATGTCGAGGTCAATATCAAACTAGGACCTAATACACTACCAAAATAATACAAAATAATGATACCTTCATAATAATTGAACTTTAAGGAAATCAACTTCAAACATTGTAGTGATAACTTCTTTATTTTATCATAGCAATCGCCACAGATTGGGGTTGTATGCTTTAAGCTTTTTGCATATTTTTTTAAAGCATAACTCGCAAATTGTTTTCGTTTTTCTGTCCTTCTTCCATTCACATACGAGAATAGCACAGCGAGAAGCAGATGTGGATGGACGGGGCCTGGATGAGGTAGAAGGCGTATTTTCCTCATTCAAATTGGCACTTAGCAAAAACTGTATCTTTGTTTTAATGTATGCTGACAAATTAGGTACCGGTGACCTCTTTTGTACCTGTGGCATCACAAGACCCAAAGCTAGTTCTTTCAAGGCAATCCATCTCTCAGCCATCAAAACTCCACTATTTCCTTTATTCTTCTTCACTATAATATACGCATTGATGCCGGCAATGTTCAGAAGCCCATAGATAAGGACAAGTGGCCATCTTTTTGTTGCTGGTGCAACACAATAAGTAGCGCCCATCTCGTCCACAACATCGACGCCACATTTGGTTCTGTTGTAGTCCATGATCATTTCAGTTTTTTGCTTTCACCTGAATCTTTTTTTGCATCATGACTAATAGCACCACTTTATCCTTTTTTGGAACATATGACACTACCGTACAATCTTTTTGAAACCCAAAAAGGGAGCTGTGAACTTCTCGTCCTTTGGTTGCTGTAAATACAGATACAGGTGGAATTTCAGCTTTATTCTTCCTCAACGTGCCAAGTGCTGCCATCCATAATCTTTGAGCAAATCATTCAATAGGGGAAAACTGGTGAACCAGTTGTCCATCACTATGTTCCGGTGGCTGTTCTTTATAGGTTCTACCAAATGCTTGACAACATCGCTTGGTGAATTGCTGTGATCGTATTGACCTTCATTTTTTCCCCACATAAACTTCCATATTGTAAGTATAAAAAGTTCGGGCGTCAGCCATCACTAAAATTTTGATGCCATATTTACCAGGCTTGCTGGGTATATATTGCCTGAATGGACAACGACCACGTGTTTTCTCCAACTTTCTTCCTTACCTATTTTAAAAAGACCCCTTTACTCACAGGCCTACGCGCAGCTAGGTCGATACATAATGACTACGAAGCTGAATTAAAATTACTAACACATTTTATTTAAGTCAAAACAAGAAAAAAAAAACAGTTATGGGATTAAGAGATGGAAATAAAACAAAAATTTCAATGTATGATGCATTAGTTTACTAAAACAATTATGTCTAACAAAAAACAAATGTTTCGCACTTAAATTAAATGTTTGAAATGACCGCCGCCATTCATTACACAAGTTGTCGCTCTAAGCGCGACTTGTTTTGTAGCTCTCCTTACCATACGTGGATTCTCTCGTATTTCGTTGCCTACCAACACAATTCGATTCCACAGCTCTTCTCGCGTATTAACGGGCTAAAATAAACGCGCTGGTTCATGTGACCCCAACGAAAAAAATCTAAAGGAGTCAAGTCTGGAGAACGCGGTGGCCAGGCAACGGGTCCTCCTCGACCAATCCACTGAGGATAATGTGTATTTAAATGCTCACGTACTGCTCTTGCAAAATGTGCAGGGGCACCATCCAGTTCGGCGTCTGTAGGCAAGCGGCAAGCTGTCCATTTCAGCTGAAAAAACTGTTCTTAAAAATTCCAGGAATCTGGCGCCATTCAAATTTGGTGGTAATTCAATAGGACCAATGAGTTGATCGTCTATCATCGCCGCCCAGACGTTATTAGAGAACTCATGCTGGAATGATGCAGGTCTTGTTGCTTGAGGATTTTCCGCAGGTCAGATGTGTGAATTGCGAAAATTGGTTATACCCGTCCTCGTGAATTTCGCTTCATCTGTCCACATTATTCTTCTCAGAAAATGTCTTTGGATTCTAATATTTCTATTAGACCAAGCACAAAAAACTGATCGCACCAGATAATCAACATCCAGAATATTTTGTATTTATCGAAAATGATATGATATATGGATGAAGCCCTTCCCTTTTCAGTATTTTCCACACTGTACTTTTAGATACGCCAAGTCTGTGTACACTTAACCGAGGATCTCTCGCTATTTCACTTAGCACATCTATTTATGCTTCGTCTCTAATATTGGAAACACGTTCAACTGGTAACTGTTGAATCCCGTGTTGAGCTAACCTGTTGTGAACGTTGATAAACGTACGGAAGGTAGGCGTTGGTCGTGTGGGAATGCGGCGAGCATATTCTTGCACTGCAGCACTTGCGTTGCCATCGGCCGTAAACAAAATGAATATCCGCAATATGAGCATTCGAATATTCTAAACCTCCTCGTGGCATAATCAACACAAACGAAACTAAACACAACGTGAGCGTAGGACACAAAATGACTTACTGACCTTGCCGGCCGATTACGTTTTAAACATTCAACAGAGACCATTTGATCCAATAGTTGTCTCTTTCTAACTCCCAAAAAAAATATTTCTGTATGTGCTCACAAGACGCAACAAAGGACGAGGGTCGCTTACCTGCACGTGCGCTCGTGAAGAAGGGGTCTTTTTAATCGATAATTACTCTTGAAGAAATAGACCGAGAGCAGTGATTGATACATCAATTTGTTAAGTAACTCAAATACTATTACATAATTAGAAAAAAAGGTATGTCAGTGGTCTCATTTTAGTACTGTTTAAGAATAAATTTCCCGAATGAGCAAAAAAACTGTAAAAAAAATACATTCTCCTTTCGGCAAATAAAAAAAGGCGTCATTTGGTAGCGTGTATTTACTTTATTAGTTACACCACACCTTTTCCTTTAATCGAGCCCCTACACGACGTGAATCGCAAACCGCCGTTAATTTTACAAGTTAGGAGATTATTGTTAAAATAAAAACAAAAGTCACTGTAGTATGGTGGGGTTTTGGAATTGAACCCCCATATGGGGTATTTTTGTCGATTAAGAGCGAGGCAAATCTTCCATCACATCTCGACCGCTTTTAAACGCTTTGTACCACTCATAACCCGTGTTTTTGATTAAGTCGATTCACCGTAAGCCTTCTGTAACATTTTCAGAAACCCCGAACACGAAATCTCGTTGGCGATGCAAAATTTAAAACAAACTCTTTGTTCGATGTTTTTGTCCATTATGAAATTCGCAATACACACTAGATATGGTATAACTAAAAACAATACTGTATTTAATCTTATTATCAGATGTAACTCAAACTCCGCGCCAAAATGGAAAACAGTTGTGCCAATCTAACAACAACAAAAAAAATATAGTTTTGAATTTGGAACCATAAACAAATCATCAATTCCCGTAACTTTTATGACAGGATGTATACACTGGTCATCACAAAAACGGCCCACCTACATTTTTCACGAAAACTCATGTTTTAATATTTTGAATGAAAGAAATTGTATAGTAACCAAAATGCTTACTATACGTAAACGTAATAGTAAGCATAATGCTTACTAAACAACGTCTTTTTTTTACCAATAAGTCACTATACTCTCTAAATTAATAATCTTAATGATCCATTTTAACCAAAAAACAACAAATCACCGTTTTAACTCTATTTTTAGGCCCACGTTGAACACTGTATTTTTTTAGTTCTTCACGTTATTTAAACAAAACTTTCACTTCAATATTTGGTGTTGCCCCCTCTTGCTGCAATCACTGCCTACATTCGCCGTTTCATAGACCTTATTAAAATATTAATTCTTCCTTGAGGAATTCGGCCCCATTCTTCTTTTAATGGCAGTTTCTAAAGCTTCCAAGGTTGTAGGGGCGGGTTCTTGAGCGCTTACCTTTTGTTATAACGTGTCCCACATGTGTTCGATTGGATTGGATTTAAGTCCGGACTTCTTGCTGGCCAATGCATAGTCTGAATGCCGACCTCTTCCAAGTACTGTACAACAATCGCCCATCAGATCCGTGTAAAGTCATTCTACTCTCATCACAAAACAGAAGAGAAGCCCTTTGGTCTAAAGTCCATTCAAGATGTTCCCTCGCAAATTGAAGTCTGGCTTGGCGATGAGCTACGGTCAGTTGTGGTCCTGTTGCTGGCTTGTGAGGTCTTAAGTTCCGTTCACTAAGGCTTCTTATCACCGTACTGTCACTTATAGCCACACCCCGTACTTCTCGCAGCCGTCGCTGGAGATCTACACCAGAAAGGTGCCGATTTCTAAGAGCGGATGTCACAATAAAGCGGTCATCTCTTTGAGTGGTGACCCTTTGTCTTCCAGATCCTGTTCTTCTATGGTACTGCCCAGTTTCTTGAAACCTCTGGTAGACTCTTCGAACCGCAGATCGACTGAAATGTAATCTTCGAGCGATTGCACTGTTGCCTTGGTTACGCATTAAACAGGTCCAAAGTGAATACTGACGCATTCATCAAATTAAACTTCGGTGAATTTGTTTAACAAAATAATCGAATCGACCTGGTAAATTTTCGCCTTCATATGTTACAACTACATACTCGCTTACCTTGGAAGATACCTCTTTTGTTATATTTTCTTAAATATTTTTAGATTGTGCTGCTTCAGAATGGCGCCTCTTTTTACTTTTGATTGCTGTTTTACTTTAGTAGTTAATTTAACTTAAGGCTTCTCACATGCTTACGCACCAACTGTGCTGGTTTGGGATAAGCTCCCTCATAGCTTCTCCAGACTGCTAAATAATCTTCTTTTTACCAATTTAGTGGCGCAGATATGTTGTACAGGTCTTATTCGGATGTCTGTAACTTTGACTTTGACAGGTTCTTGTGGTCTCTATCAACAGTTTCTTGTGGTCTTCTCAAATGTCATCATTATCGACATTATCAGCGGCTGAAGTTGTTGGCGGTGGACAATGCTCGGGCTCAGGTCGACGGTTTTCTTAAATGGTTCGTTTAATGTAAGCAGAGAGAGAGAGAGACCTCTCAACCACGACGTAGGTTACTTAACTTAGGTTATCGATACCAAAGAGCTTAACTCGATGCAGCCTGTGCCTCAAGGTTCAGCTTTGGTGCCTAGATAGGAAGACAAAAATTTTATAGGCGGTGGGTATTTTTTAATTATCTCCATATTTACATAACCAATTTTTAGTATGGCTTGTCATCGTTTTACAATGCTTGGCCATAGTTCACGGCCATGAATGGTTACATTAAAATTTTAATAATTGCCCAATAATTTCAAATATGTTCAGTTATGACTGGAGATGTTTTATTGTATTAATTAAGAGAAAACAAGGATCTACTACAGTAGAACGAAGGTTTAGTAGAACAATATTTATTAAGTGTAATAAATATTTAGTTCTACTAAATAATTTAATAATTTTGTAGCACGCCATGCTTGTCGTTAAATGGCAATTACTCTACTTTTAGTAAGTCGCCAATAAAGGTGTGTCATGCATGATTATCGCATTATTTATTTATTAGATAAACGAAAAGTATGCATTCATTGATGGAATAACGTATTCACTTACCTGTAGATTCGTCGATTAAATCAATTGGTAAATATATTATTTTGACTCTGGAATGAGCAGACGATATGCGTTACCTCGAAAGAGATCTTGTTTATGTTTTGGTTCTTGTGCGAACCGGCGTAGGAGTGTTAGTGTCGTGAACGAAGCGACTGTTGTGTTTTTCTGTTGGAACGTAATCTCGTACAATTCCTAACTTTGACTGTTCTCAAAGTATAGCAGGATTTTCTAAATAAAATATGATTATGGTAAAGAACAATTGTTTTATTTTAAATTATTACAAAATTGGGCAGAGTGACCCCGTATGGTCTAGTGGAGGATCAAGTAAGAGCGCGATTACACATTGTCATGGCCTATTTATATTACATTTGAATGCGGATCATTTAACCGCCAAACTATGTTGCGTTTAGTGTTAACATTAAAACATGACCTAAATTACATTGTTCAAAGAAAACGTTTAGTAATTTGGATATAATGCAAAATGTGGCACGAAATAAGTTAATTGTAAACATTGTTAGAAAAAATCTAATTCTATAGATATAATTAATTTAATTAACTTCTAATTGTGTTTAATTATAATTACTAATTGATGAATATGAGTTAATCATAGCATTATAAACAAAGGTTTTGATTGTCTGTGCTAATGTTACGTTGACATGTGCTATCCGACAGATGGTCAGATAGGCGACGTCAGAGTGATGTTTGTGACGAAGAACCCTTTTGGCTAGCTCAGGCCTAAGTTCCTCGTCAGCATATGTACTGGCCCCAGCCCGCGGTGCGTGCGGTGAGGGGATGTGTACCTAATTACAGGATCCTAACAGGGAATTAACCAGATAAACTTTCGGGACGTTTGCACTCTCTGTATTTAATAACACACACAATGTTCCTTATAACTAGTTCACTTCTTAATCTACCTAGGTTGTGACTGCTGTCTTACTTAGTCTATACGGGTGGACGAGGCAGGGCGACGGGGATCGGTGCGATTTCCTAGGGACGGATTACGGTCGACGCGTAGCGAGGCGGGTGCTTGTTAGAAACTACTTTTATCTACGGGTAAGGAAGGCTGGCATGTGGAGTCGTATGCGGATACGTCTTGCTGAGGTCCGCCACAACCCCATTTGCTGATGAGCAGAAAGGACTGCTTTTCAGATTCAGTCAGTTGCTCCGGGACTTCCTTACCAAGATACAATAATAATCGCTTGATAGTGTGATCCATTTAACTTTGTACTCTTACTTCGGTACAGATGTCCGTTATGCTGTGGATTTCGGGGTAGCATTCTTTCTTCAACTTCTTTAGAATCGAATAGCAAGGATAAAAGCCTGAATTCGTGAAATAAATGAAATTACCAAACAATTTTACTTTTTCAATATAATCCCCCTTGAACTCAATACACTTTTTACTTGGTATTTACTTTTCTAAACCATCAAGAAGCATTTTTTTACTTTCCCCTAAAAATGTGGTAAAATTGCCTCCTTCACATCGTTATCATTCGAAAATGTTCTTCCACTTAACTCTTTTTTTAAATTTGGAAATAAATAAAGTCGCGGGGTGCAAGATCTGGACTGTATGGTGGGTGGACAAGAGGCTCGAACCCACACTTGTGTAAGGCATCATTGCAACTTTGCTCTTGTAAACCGGAGCGTTGTCTTGTAAACGCAGCACACCTTTAGCATTTTTTCCTTGCCGTTTTTTCTTGAAAGCTTCTTTTAACATTTCTAATATTTTTGCGTAGTATCTTCCGGTGGTTGTGGTACCTTATTCTTTGTAATCTATTAGTAAAATTCCGCAAAAATCCCAAAAAATCGTAGCCGTCAACTTTCCGGCCGATTCCGACACTTTAAATTTTTTAGGGGGTGGTGTACCCTTCTTATGCCACTGCATCGACTCTTGTTTAGACTCAGGCTCGAAGTGATGAACCCATGTTTCATCCCCAGTAACAATTTTCTCCAGAATCGTGATGGGTTCATCGCCACACAGAACCAAAAAGTGTTCAGACGCGCTGACTCGCTGCTGCTTTTGAGGCAGCGTGAGCATTCTGGGTACCCATCTGGCGCTGACTTTTGTCATACCAAGATGGTCATACAGGATCCTTAAAATGGTGGTATCTGATACTCCAACTAATGCAGATAGTTGTTTCTTTTTCAAGTGAGCGTCTTCCAAAACGAATTTTTCCACTTTTTCAATATTTTCCAACGTGGTGACCTAAGTCGGCCGCCAGGACGGGGTCGGCTTCAATGGACGTTCTCCCTTGTTTAAAAAGTCCATGCCACTTATAAACCATCGTTTTACCAAGACAATGATCATAATAAACAGCTTTTTTTCGTTTAAAATGGTTTGAATGGTTTTTCCTTGCTTGGTTCGGAACTTTATCACAGCACGAAATTCAATTTGCTCCATAATTGCAATTAACTTCCCGATTTACTTTTAAGTTAGGTGATAACTCTTAAACGAATTAAGGTATAATGTTGCAATTTGACATTTAAATTTATAATGAGTATACGTGTACGACGGTACTTAAAAGAAATGTCTACCCTCATTCCTTCATTACCAAACCGCGGACTTTTGGACCTCCCCTCGTACCTATAGTGTCAGCTATTTCAGATAACTTTAATCGTCGATCTGCTAAAACCATATCATGTACTTTCACAACCATTTCCGGAGTCGTGACGCTTTTTGGACGTCCGGGGCGGGCTTCATCTTGGACACATGTACGACCGCGTTAAAACTGCTTAACTGCAGCTTCCCAAAGACCACCAGCAGTAGGCAGGCTAGGAGCGTTAAAATGCCACTGAATCCCTTATTCCGTTTCTTGGAGTGCAGACGGACCACGGCGAATGGTGCGAGCTCTTATGCGAGTTCGTGCGCTCCTTGACGTCCTAAGTCTGTAGGCGCTAGAGTACGACGGAAAACCATGACAGCAGCAGCGATAGGCGTCGGGGTAGATTGAATTTTGCATCTCATCGTCAGCAGATACTTAGACAAAGCTGCGCAAGCCAAAGCGGCTAAACCCAAAACTAATAACTATGTAGAAGACTTCATCCGCGGCTTCAGAGGAGATGTATTCAAACAACTCACATGGCATCCAGGCAACTATGTAATAGAGGAAGGCGGCCAGATTTAATTTGCACATTATGTAATCTAGGATGTGGTGATGGCATTGGTACTTAGTAACGTAACTGTACCAGCGCCGAACGTAAACTATTGTCGAGTACAGCAAACATCCCGTGACGAATGCAGGTATTACCTGGAATAGGAACGCTGTTATAGCCCTGTAGTGCAGGTTACCATAGTGGCGCCTCTCGCAGTAGTCGTAGACTAACTCCAGGCCCACTCCAATCCAAGCCATAACGATGCTCACAGCCAAGACAAATGTGATAATTATTGTTTGGAGCCTGGACTTGAAGATGAGCATCGACTTTTTTATGCGGAAGTATTCACCAATAGACAACAACTGTGAACAAAAATGAATGACACTGACTTTTGTCATGCCAAGATGGTCATGCAGGATTCTCAAAATGGTAGTATCTGATACTACAACTTATGCAGATAGTTGTTTCTTTTGCACTTAAGACCTTCTGTCTATTGAGCATGATGCCCAATCAGCATCAACATATCGTATTATATTACAATCACCTTTTACATATTTTAACCCACAATTTTTTGTTTTATTTAGGTATTTCAAAACTCTTTTTAAATGTTTGCAATGTGTCTCATTATAGCAATTGTTATATTGACTGAGAAAACTCACTGCAAAGGCAATATCTGGACTAGTTAGGACACATAAATACATCAATGCACCTAGCAATTGCTGATAAGGATATTTTTGAGAAGTTTTTTCAGCCTTTTCTAATTTCATTTTTTTTTCCTTTGGGGTATCTGAACTTTTACAGTTAAACATGTTAAATCGTTTTAAAATTATATCAATATAATCCTTTTGATCTATAATAATGCAATTGTTTTGTACAGTTACATTCATCCCTAGACATTTCTTTATTTGACCTAAATCCTTTATGTTAAATTTAACCTTCAATTCAATTTTAATTTTTCACAGGTATCCTTACAGTTATAGAATACAAAATTCCAGTAAAAACACTTCTACTCTTTGGTACCAAGCTCTGGCCGACTGTTTCAGTCCATATATTGCCCTTTTCAGTTTCAGAACTTTATTTTTACAGTTAGGAAAATTAGAACAAGCTGGTATTTCCATAAAAATAGTTTCAGTCAAAACTCCATTTAGAAAAGCAGTAGGAACATCTAGGTGAACAATATCTAGGTTAAGATCTACACTAAGAGCAAATAATAACCTCAAAGTAGAGTACCTGAGCACTGGTGAGGTTTCCTTAAAGTCTATACCTTTTTTCTGGCTGAATCCTTTTGCCACTAGCCTAGCTCTGTACCGCACTTCACTTTCACTAAACTTTCTTTTGAATACCCACTTGCACTTAACCACTGTTTTATTCACAGGCCTTTCGACCAACTCCCACGCATCCCTGTCACTAAATGACTGCAATTCTTCACTGATTGCACTCTGCCATTGTTCTTTTTCTGGTCCATTAATGGCATCGCTTAGAGTTATTTCTTCACCAGAGAAGTCATCTGTAACACACAAGTTTGCATAGCCATAATAATCTGGTTTACGCCGAGTACGCTTTTCTGTCCTTTCAGTACTTTGCTGCTGAGAACTTACCGCTTTATCTTCGGATGTCAATATCATTGACTCATAGGAGCTGTTCTCTGAGTCACTGGACTCCTGTTCTGGTTCATAAGTTCCATCAAACTGCTCATTTTCAGTGTCTGAGCTTGATATGCACTGAACATATTCAGACTGCGTTTCCCCCACTGGATCCTGTATTTCGGCACTTGTGTCGCTACTTCTTTCTTGTACAAAAATCTGTGACATTCTACTGTCATGATCATTTTCCATAACTATGACATCTCTTGATACTGTCACTTTATGTGTCAAGGGGTCATATAGTCTATAACCCTTAATGTTTTCAGCATATCCAACAAGAAATAACTTCTCTGCCTTCTTATCCCATTTTTGACGTTTCTCTTTCGGGATGTGTGTCATGACTAAGCTTCCAAAGACTCGAATATGGGCCATATTTGGCTTTTTACCCATCCATAATTCAAATGGAGTTTTCAGATGAAGACCCGCATCCGGAGACCTGTTTTTTAAGTAAACTGCAGTATGGACTGCTTCTGCCCACAATACTTTGTCAATTTGAGCAACTGAAAGCAGGCATCTGGCCTTTTCTACTATAGACCTATTATATCTTTCACAAAGCCCATTTTGTTGAGGGGTATATGGGTTTGTCTTCTGATGTATAATGCCGCACTGCTTCATATAATTTTCCATAGCTGCTGAGCAAAACTCACCACCATTATCAGTTCTTAGGATCTTAAGTTTTGTTGCTTTCTGATTTTCTACAAGATTTTTAAATTGCTTGAAGTAAGTGAATGTTTCATCCTTAGATTTCAGAAAATACACAAAGGCCATCCGACTGTAATCATCCACAAACAACAGAAAGTATCTGGCCATGCCGAGTGACTTTATCTCCATAGGTCCGCACAGGTCTGCATGTACTAAATTCAGAACCTCTTTGCTTCTTGACATACTAGTCGGAAAGGGTAATCTTGTTTGCTTTCCCTCGCAACAAATCGTGCAGTTATTTTTGTCTATTACTTCCTTATCTTGGAAATCTAAGCCCTCCACAGCACCATTTCTCATTGCAGTCAGATCACTATTATTAATGTGACCAAGACGTCTATGCCAAGTCTTGCTGGTAGTCACTGCCATTGCTGCTAGCAGCTCTTCCGACTTCACAATGTTCAACTTGTACACACCATTAACTTGCTTAGCTTCTCCAATACATACATTTCGCTGATTATAAATGTAACAGACATTTTGCTTGAAAATGATACTGTTGCCACTTGATAACATCTTACTCACGGATAGAAGGTTTGTTGTTAGGTTATGTATGCACAAAACATTGTTTACTTTTATGTTGTACTCTGAATCTCCAACACATGTCGTAATCTGTAGATCTCCAGAACATAAAACCGGCACACTTTCTTTATTTGCCACTACAATATCTCGAGTTTCTATATTGTAAGAAATATTTGTCAACAAACTTTTGTTTGACTCTGAAATTAAATGAGTACTCGCGCCCGAAACCACGTACCAGTCTTTGTCACTAAATTCACCTGTTAGGAACATGGCGCTAAATGCGTTTATTTGTTTTTTGTTCTCTGCGTTCAAAAATCGACACTGATTTTTATAATGTCCTGTTCTTTTGCATTTATAGCATTTAATATTTTTAACTGGCTTGTTCGAATTTTCGGTGTTAGAATGACCTTGACCGCCGCCATTTGCTTTATCTTTGGAGCGTGCCTTTTGGTGGTATGAACTTTTAGCAACAAAGGCACCCTCAGACTTCGTAATTTCGGAATCTGCACTCATATCCAATAGTTTTGTCTTTATAGCGTCTGCACTAATGTTCATCCCGGAGTGCTCAATGGCCATAATCATTGGCGCGAACCTGTCCGGCAATCCAGCCAACAAAAGGGATCCCACCCAATTTTCGTTTATCTCAAAACCTGTACCCTTCAGCTTCTGCGCTGTATCCACCAGCTGTGTCACGTACGCAGTCATTGACTCGCAATTTTCTAGACGAATGGAGATTAGGGTTCTGAGTAAACTTATGCGCCGGGTAAAACCAGAGTCGTCGAACAATGACTTTAACTTGGTCCACAAGCTATGTACTGTATTTTCACTTTTAATATGGACGTACAGAGATGGGTCAATGGTCATCACCATCTTAGCTTTAGCCTACCGGTTGTCTTGTACACTCAAAGCTTCGCAGTTTTGGATGTCGATGCCTTCGAGAATGAGAAAATTTTCCACCGCAAATGCCCAATCATCGTAATTATCTCTACCCTTGAGCTTCGGGAAATTCACTGAATAATTTCCTGACATTATTACTGTGCTGTATAAAGATTATAGTACTATTTTTTTTAGCGGGTCTGGGCCCATAACCTAATAAGACTCGTGTAGTGTTTCTAACGTACTGAACGCTTTATTTTTAAATAAAGTACACACAGGAAGTGGCGCTAGTATTGCACATTATTTTACTACCACAGACTACTATCATAGATAATACAAAACAACATGCGAGCGTCTTCTAGAACATTTTTTTCCACTTTTTCAATATTTTCCAACGTGGTGACCTCAGTCGGCCGACCAGGACGGGGGTCGTCTTCAATAGATGTTCTCCCTTGTTTAAAAAGTCCATGCCACGTAGAAACCATCGTTTTACCAGGACAATGATCATCATAAACAACACTTATTCGTTTGAAATGGTTTGAATGGTTTTTTCTTGCTTGGTTAAAAATTTTATCGCAGCACGAAATTCAATTTGCTCCATAATTGCAATTAACTTCCAGATTTACTTTTTAGTTGGGCGATAATTCGTAAACGCATGAAGGTATAATGTTGCAATTTGAAATTTAAATTAATAATGAGTTCACGTATACGACGGTACTAAAACAAAAGTCTACCCTCATTCCTTTATTACCATTCCGCGGACTTTTGGACCTCCCCTCGTACCTTTAGTGTCAGCTATTTCAGATAACTTAAATCGTCGATATGGTAAACCATATCATGTACTTTCACAACCATTTCCGGAGTCGTGGCGCTTTTTAGACGTCCGGGGCGGGCTTCATCTTGGACACATGTACGACCGCGTTAAAACTGCTTTACTGCAGCTTCCCAAATACCACCAGCAGTAGGCAAGCTAGGAGCGTTAAAATGCCACTGAATCGCTAATTCCGTTTCTTGGAGTGCAGACGGACCACGGCGAATGGTGCGAGCTCTTATGCGAGTTTGTGCGCTCCTTGAGGTCCTAAGTCTGTAGGCACTAGAGTACGACGGAAAACCATCACAGCAGCAGCGATAGGCGTCGGGGCGGATTGAATTTTGCATTTCATCGTCAGCAGTTATGTAGACAAAGCTGCGCAAGCCAAAGTGGGTACACCCAAAACAAATAACTATGTAGAAGACTACATCCGCGGCGTCAGGGGAGATGTGTTCAAACAACACACATGGCATCCAGGCAACTATGTAAAAGAGGAAGGCGGCCAGATTTAATTTGCACATTATGTAATCTAGGATGTGGTGATGTTATTGGTAGTTAGTAACATCACTGCACCAGCGCCGAACGTAAATTATTGTCGAGTACAGCAAACATCCCGTGACGAATGCAGGTATTACCTGGAATAGGCACGCTGTTATAGCCCTGTAGTGCAGGTTACCATAGTGGCGCCTCTCGCAGTAGTCGTAGACTAACTCCAGGCCCACTCCAATCCAAGCCATAACGATGCTCACAGCCAAGACAAATGTGATAATTATTGTTTGGAGCCTGGACTTGAAGATGAGCATCGACTTTTTTATGCGGAAGTATTCACCAATAGACAACAACTGTGAACAAAAATGAATGACACTGACTTTTGTCATGCCAAGATGGTCATGCAGGATTCTCAAAATGGTAGTATCTGATACTACAACTTATGCAGATAGTTGTTTCTTTTGCACTTAAGACCTTCTGTCTATTGAGCATGATGCCCAATCAGCATCAACATATCGTATTATATTACAATCACCTTTTACATATTTTAACCCACAATTTTTTGTTTTATTTAGGTATTTCAAAACTCTTTTTAAATGTTTGCAATGTGTCTCATTATAGCAATTGTTATATTGACTGAGAAAACTCACTGCAAAGGCAATATCTGGACTAGTTAGGACACATAAATACATCAATGCACCTAGCAATTGCTGATAAGGATATTTTTGAGAAGTTTTTTCAGCCTTTTCTAATTTCAATTTTTTTTCCTTTGGGGTATCTGAACTTTTACAGTTAAACATGTTAAATCGTTTTAAAATTATATCAATATAATCCTTTTGATCTATAATAATGCAATTGTTTTGTACAGTTACATTCATCCCTAGACATTTCTTTATTTGACCTAAATCCTTTATGTTAAATTTAACCTTCAATTCAATTTTAATTTTTCACAGGTATCCTTACAGTTATAGAATACAAAATTCCAGTAAAAACACTTCTACTCTTTGGTACCAAGCTCTGGCCGACTGTTTCAGTCCATATATTGCCCTTTTCAGTTTCAGAACTTTATTTTTACAGTTAGGAAAATTAGAACAAGCTGGTATTTCCATAAAAATAGTTTCAGTCAAAACTCCATTTAGAAAAGCAGTAGGAACATCTAGGTGAACAATATCTAGGTTAAGATCTACACTAAGAGCAAATAATAACCTCAAAGTAGAGTACCTGAGCACTGGTGAGGTTTCCTTAAAGTCTATACCTTTTTTCTGGCTGAATCCTTTTGCCACTAGCCTAGCTCTGTACCGCACTTCACTTTCACTAAACTTTCTTTTGAATACCCACTTGCACTTAACCACTGTTTTATTCACAGGCCTTTCGACCAACTCCCACGCATCCCTGTCACTAAATGACTGCAATTCTTCACTGATTGCACTCTGCCATTGTTCTTTTTCTGGTCCATTAATGGCATCGCTTAGAGTTATTTCTTCACCAGAGAAGTCATCTGTAACACACAAGTTTGCATAGCCATAATAATCTGGTTTACGCCGAGTACGCTTTTCTGTCCTTTCAGTACTTTGCTGCTGAGAACTTACCGCTTTATCTTCGGATGTCAATATCATTGACTCATAGGAGCTGTTCTCTGAGTCACTGGACTCCTGTTCTGGTTCATAAGTTCCATCAAACTGCTCATTTTCAGTGTCTGAGCTTGATATGCACTGAACATATTCAGACTGCGTTTCCCCCACTGGATCCTGTATTTCGGCACTTGTGTCGCTACTTCTTTCTTGTACAAAAATCTGTGACATTCTACTGTCATGATCATTTTCCATAACTATGACATCTCTTGATACTGTCACTTTATGTGTCAAGGGGTCATATAGTCTATAACCCTTAATGTTTTCAGCATATCCAACAAGAAATAACTTCTCTGCCTTCTTATCCCATTTTTGACGTTTCTCTTTCGGGATGTGTGTCATGACTAAGCTTCCAAAGACTCGAATATGGGCCATATTTGGCTTTTTACCCATCCATAATTCAAATGGAGTTTTCAGATGAAGACCCGCATCCGGAGACCTGTTTTTTAAGTAAACTGCAGTATGGACTGCTTCTGCCCACAATACTTTGTCAATTTGAGCAACTGAAAGCAGGCATCTGGCCTTTTCTACTATAGACCTATTATATCTTTCACAAAGCCCATTTTGTTGAGGGGTATATGGGTTTGTCTTCTGATGTATAATGCCGCACTGCTTCATATAATTTTCCATAGCTGCTGAGCAAAACTCACCACCATTATCAGTTCTTAGGATCTTAAGTTTTGTTGCTTTCTGATTTTCTACAAGATTTTTAAATTGCTTGAAGTAAGTGAATGTTTCATCCTTAGATTTCAGAAAATACACAAAGGCCATCCGACTGTAATCATCCACAAACAACAGAAAGTATCTGGCCATGCCGAGTGACTTTATCTCCATAGGTCCGCACAGGTCTGCATGTACTAAATTCAGAACCTCTTTGCTTCTTGACATACTAGTCGGAAAGGGTAATCTTGTTTGCTTTCCCTCGCAACAAATCGTGCAGTTATTTTTGTCTATTACTTCCTTATCTTGGAAATCTAAGCCCTCCACAGCACCATTTCTCATTGCAGTCAGATCACTATTATTAATGTGACCAAGACGTCTATGCCAAGTCTTGCTGGTAGTCACTGCCATTGCTGCTAGCAGCTCTTCCGACTTCACAATGTTCAACTTGTACACACCATTAACTTGCTTAGCTTCTCCAATACATACATTTCGCTGATTATAAATGTAACAGACATTTTGCTTGAAAATGATACTGTTGCCACTTGATAACATCTTACTCACGGATAGAAGGTTTGTTGTTAGGTTATGTATGCACAAAACATTGTTTACTTTTATGTTGTACTCTGAATCTCCAACACATGTCGTAATCTGTAGATCTCCAGAACATAAAACCGGCACACTTTCTTTATTTGCCACTACAATATCTCGAGTTTCTATATTGTAAGAAATATTTGTCAACAAACTTTTGTTTGACTCTGAAATTAAATGAGTACTCGCGCCCGAAACCACGTACCAGTCTTTGTCACTAAATTCACCTGTTAGGAACATGGCGCTAAATGCGTTTATTTGTTTTTTGTTCTCTGCGTTCAAAAATCGACACTGATTTTTATAATGTCCTGTTCTTTTGCATTTATAGCATTTAATATTTTTAACTGGCTTGTTCGAATTTTCGGTGTTAGAATGACCTTGACCGCCGCCATTTGCTTTATCTTTGGAGCGTGCCTTTTGGTGGTATGAACTTTTAGCAACAAAGGCACCCTCAGACTTCGTAATTTCGGAATCTGCACTCATATCCAATAGTTTTGTCTTTATAGCGTCTGCACTAATGTTCATCCCGGAGTGCTCAATGGCCATAATCATTGGCGCGAACCTGTCCGGCAATCCAGCCAACAAAAGGGATCCCACCCAATTTTCGTTTATCTCAAAACCTGTACCCTTCAGCTTCTGCGCTGTATCCACCAGCTGTGTCACGTACGCAGTCATTGACTCGCAATTTTCTAGACGAATGGAGATTAGGGTTCTGAGTAAACTTATGCGCCGGGTAAAACCAGAGTCGTCGAACAATGACTTTAACTTGGTCCACAAGCTATGTACTGTATTTTCACTTTTAATATGGACGTACAGAGATGGGTCAATGGTCATCACCATCTTAGCTTTAGCCTACCGGTTGTCTTGTACACTCAAAGCTTCGCAGTTTTGGATGTCGATGCCTTCGAGAATGAGAAAATTTTCCACCGCAAATGCCCAATCATCGTAATTATCTCTACCCTTGAGCTTCGGGAAATTCACTGAATAATTTCCTGACATTATTACTGTGCTGTATAAAGATTATAGTACTATTTTTTTTAGCGGGTCTGGGCCCATAACCTAATAAGACTCGTGTAGTGTTTCTAACGTACTGAACGCTTTATTTTTAAATAAAGTACACACAGGAAGTGGCGCTAGTATTGCACATTATTTTACTACCACAGACTACTATCATAGATAATACAAAACAACATGCGAGCGTCTTCTAGAACATTTTTTTCCACTTTTTCAATATTTTCCAACGTGGTGACCTCAGTCGGCCGACCAGGACGGGGGTCGTCTTCAATAGATGTTCTCCCTTGTTTAAAAAGTCCATGCCACGTAGAAACCATCGTTTTACCAGGACAATGATCATCATAAACAACACTTATTCGTTTGAAATGGTTTGAATGGTTTTTTCTTGCTTGGTTAAAAATTTTATCGCAGCACGAAATTCAATTTGCTCCATAATTGCAATTAACTTCCAGATTTACTTTTTAGTTGGGCGATAATTCGTAAACGCATGAAGGTATAATGTTGCAATTTGAAATTTAAATTAATAATGAGTTCACGTATACGACGGTACTAAAACAAAAGTCTACCCTCATTCCTTTATTACCATTCCGCGGACTTTTGGACCTCCCCTCGTACCTTTAGTGTCAGCTATTTCAGATAACTTAAATCGTCGATATGGTAAACCATATCATGTACTTTCACAACCATTTCCGGAGTCGTGGCGCTTTTTAGACGTCCGGGGCGGGCTTCATCTTGGACACATGTACGACCGCGTTAAAACTGCTTTACTGCAGCTTCCCAAATACCACCAGCAGTAGGCAAGCTAGGAGCGTTAAAATGCCACTGAATCGCTAATTCCGTTTCTTGGAGTGCAGACGGACCACGGCGAATGGTGCGAGCTCTTATGCGAGTTTGTGCGCTCCTTGAGGTCCTAAGTCTGTAGGCACTAGAGTACGACGGAAAACCATCACAGCAGCAGCGATAGGCGTCGGGGCGGATTGAATTTTGCATTTCATCGTCAGCAGTTATGTAGACAAAGCTGCGCAAGCCAAAGTGGGTACACCCAAAACAAATAACTATGTAGAAGACTACATCCGCGGCGTCAGGGGAGATGTGTTCAAACAACACACATGGCATCCAGGCAACTATGTAAAAGAGGAAGGCGGCCAGATTTAATTTGCACATTATGTAATCTAGGATGTGGTGATGTTATTGGTAGTTAGTAACATCACTGCACCAGCGCCGAACGTAAATTATTGTCGAGTACAGCAAACATCCCGTGACGAATGCAGGTATTACCTGGAATAGGCACGCTGTTATAGCCCTGTAGTGCAGGTTACCATAGTGGCGCCTCTCGCAGTAGTCGTAGACTAACTCCAGGCCCACTCCAATCCAAGCCATAACGATGCTCACAGCCAAGACAAATGTGATAATTATTGTTTGGAGCCTGGACTTGAAGATGAGCATCGACTTTTTTATGCGGAAGTATTCACCAATAGACAACAACTGTGAACAAAAATGAATGACACTGACTTTTGTCATGCCAAGATGGTCATGCAGGATTCTCAAAATGGTAGTATCTGAAACTACAGCTTATGCAGATAGTTGTTTCTTATGCAAGCGAGCGTTATCCAAAACAATTTTTTCCACTTTTTCAATATTTTCCAACGTGGTGACCTCAGTCGGCCGACCAGGACGGGGCTGTCTTCAATGGATGCTCTCCCTTGTTTAAAAAGTCCATGCCACTTATAAACCATCGTTTTACCAGGACAATATGATCATCGTAAACAACACTTATTTCGTTTAAAATGGTTTGAATGGTTTTTCCTTGTTTGGTTAAAAACTTTATCGCAGCACGAAATTCAATTTGCTCCATAATTGCAATTAACTTCCAGATTTACTGTTTAGTTGGGCGATAATTCGTAAACGAATGAAGTTATAATGGTGCAATTTGAAATTTAAATTAATAATGAGTTCACGTATACGACGGTACTAAAAAAAAAGTCTACTTTCATTCCTTTATTACCATTCCGCGGACTTTTGGACCTTTAGTGTCAGCTATTTCAGATCACTTAAATCGTCGATATGGTAAACCATATCATGTTCTTTCACAACCATTTTCGGAGTCGTGACGCTTTTTGGACGTCCGGGGCGGGCTTCATCTTGGACACATGTACGACCGCGTTAAAACTGCTTAACTGCAGCTTCCCAAAGACCACCAGCAGTAGGCAAGCTAGGAGCTTTAAAATGCCACTGAATCCCTAATTCCGTTTCTTGGAGTGCAGACGGACCACGGCGAATGGTGCTAGCTCTTATGCGAGTTTGTGCGCTCCTTGAGGTCCTAAGTCTGTAGGCACTAGAGTACGACGGAAAACCATCACAGCAGCAGCGATAGGCGTCGGGGCGGATTGAATTTTGCATTTTATCGTCAGCAGTTATGTAGACAAAGCTGCGCATGCCAAAGCGGGTACACCTAAAACAAATAACTATGTAGAAGACTACATCCGCGGCTTCAGGGGAGATGTATTTAAACAACTCACATGGCCTCCAGGAAACTATGTAATAGAGGAAGACGGCCAGATTTAATTTGCACATTATGTAATCTAGGATGTGGTGATGGCATTGGTAGTTAGTAACGTCACTGCACCAGCGCCGAACGTAAACTATTGTCGAGTACAGCAAACATCCCGTGACGAATGCAGGTATTACCTGGAATAGGAACGCTGTTATAGCCCTGTAGTGCAGGTTACCATAGTGGCACCTCTCGCAGTAGTCATAGTCTAACTTTAGGCCCACTCCAATCCAAGCCGTAACGATGCTCACAGCCAAGACAAATATGATGATAATTGTTTGGAGCCTGGACTTGAAGATGA
Organism: Anania fuscalis; assembly: GCA_950371115.1. Classification (NCBI taxonomy): domain Eukaryota; kingdom Metazoa; phylum Arthropoda; class Insecta; order Lepidoptera; family Crambidae; genus Anania; species Anania fuscalis. The sequence continues at coordinate 14,251,096 of OX493344.1, forward strand.
GCATCGACTTTTGTATGCGGAAGTATTCACCAATAGACAACAACTGTGAACAAAAATGAATGACACTGACTTTTGTCATGCCAAGATGGTCATGCAGGATTCTCAAAATGGTAGTATCTGATACTACAGCTTATGCAGATAGTTGTTTCTTATGCAAGCGAGCGTTATCCAAAACAAATTTTTCCACTTTTTCAATATTTTCCAACGTGGTGACCTCAGTCGGCCGACCAGGGCGGGGGTTGTCTTCAATGGATGTTCTCCCCTGTTTAAAAAGTCCATGCCACTTATAAAACATCGTTTTACCAGGACAATATGATCATCGTAAACAACACTTATTTCGTTTAAAATGGTTTGAATGGTTTTTCCTTGCTTGGTTTAAAAACTTTATCGCAGCACTAAATTCAATTTGCTCCATAATTGCAATTAACTTCCAGATTTACTTTTTAGTTGGGCGATAATTCGTAAACGCATGAAGGTATAATGTTGCAATTTGAAATTTAAATTAATAATGAGTTCACGTATACGACGGTACTAAAAAAAAAGTCTACTTTCATTCCTTTATTACCATTCCGCGGACTTTTGGACCTCCCCTCGTACCTTTAGTGTCAGCTATTTCAGATAACTTAAATCGTCGATATGGTAAACCATATCATGTACTTTCACAACCATTTCCGGAGTCGTGACGCTTTTTGGACGTCCGGGGCGGGCTTCATCTTGGACACATGTACGACCGCGTTAAAACTGCTTAACTGCAGCTTCCCGAAGACCACCAGCAGTAGGCAAGCTAGGAGCTTTAAAATGCCACTGAATCCCTAATTCCGTTTCATGGAGTGCAGACGGACCACGGCGAATGGTGCGAGCTCTAATGCGAGTTTGTGCGCTCCTTGAGGTCCTAAGTCTGTAGGCACTAGAGTACGACGGAAAACCATCACAGCAGCAGCGATAGGCGTCGGGGCGGATTGAATTTTGCATTTCATCGTCAGCAGTTATGTAGACAAAGCTGCGCAATCCAAAGCGGGTACACCCAAAACAAATAACTATGTAGAAGACTACATCCGCGGCTTCAGGGGAGATGTATTTAAACAACTCACATGGCCTCCAGGCAACTATGTAATAGAGGAAGGCGGCCAGATTTAATTTGCACATTATGTAATCTAGGATGTGGTGATGGCATTGGTAGTTAGTAACGTCACTGCACCAGCGCCGAACGTAAACTATTGTCGAGTACAGCAAACATCCCGTGACGAATGCAGGTATTACCTGGAATAGGAACGCTGTTATAGCCCTGTAGTGCAGGTTACCATAGTGGCACCTCTCGCAGTAGTCATAGTCTAACTTTAGGCCCACTCCAATCCAAGCCATAACGATGCTCACAGCCAAGACAAATATGATGATAATTGTTTGGAGAGTTGACTTCAAAATGAGCATCGACTTTTGTATGCGGAAGTATTCACCAATAAACAACAACTGTAAACAAAAATAAATGACACTGACTTTTGTCATGCCAAGATGGTCATACAGGATTCTCAAAATGGTAGTATCTGATACTACAACTTATGCAGATAGTTGTTTCTTTTGCAAGCGAGCGTCTTCCAAAACATTTTTTCCACTTTTTCAATATTTTCCAACGTGGTGACCTCAGTCGGCCGACCAGGACGGAGGTCGTCTTCAATGGATGTTCTCCCTTGTTTAAAAAGTCCATGCCACTTATAAACCATCGTTTTACCAGGACAATATGATCATCGTAAACAACACTTATTTCGTTTAAAATGGCTTGAATGGTTTTTCCTTGCTTGGTTAAAAACTTTATCGCAGCACGAATTTCAATTTGCTCCATAATTGCAATTAGCTTCCAGATTTACTTTTTAGTTGAGCGATAATTCGTAAACGAATGAAGGTATAATGTTGCAATTTAAAATTTAAATTAATAATGAGTTCACGTATACGACGGTACTAAAAAAAATGTCTACCCTCATTCCTTTATTACCATTCCGCGGACTTTTGGACCTCCCCTCGTACCTTTAGTGTCAGCTATTTCAGATAACTTAAATCGTCGATATGGTAAACCATATCATGTACTTTCACAACCATTTCCGGAGTCGTGGCGCTTTTTAGACGTCCGGGGCGGGCTTCATCTTGGACACATGTACGACCGCGTTAAAACTGCTTTTCTGCAGCTTCCCAAATACCACCAGCAGTAGGCAAGCTAGGAGCGTTAAAATGCCACTGAATCCCTAATTCCGTTTCTTGGAGTGCAGACGGACCACGGCGAATGGTGCGAGCTCTTATGCGAGTTTGTGCGCTCCTTGAGGTCCTAAGTCTGTAGGCACTAGAGTACGACGGAAAACCATCACAGCAGCAGCGATAGGCGTCGGGGCGGATTGAATTTTGCATTTCATCGTCAGCAGTTATGTAGACAAAGCTGCGCAAGCCAAAGTGGGTACACCCAAAACAAATAACTATGTAGAAGACTACATCCGCGGCGTCAGGGGAGATGTGTTCAAACAACACACATGGCATCCAGGCAACTATGTAAAAGAGGAAGGCGGCCAGATTTAATTTGCACATTATGTAATCTAGGATGTGGTGATGGCATTGGTAGTTAGTAACGTCACTGCACCAGCGCCGAACGTAAACTATTGTCGAGTACAGCAAACATCCCGTGACGAATGCAGGTATTAGCTGGAATAGGCACGCTGTTATAGCCCTGTAGTGCAGGTTACCATAGTGGCGCCTCTCGCAGTAGTCGTAGACTAACTCCAGGCCCACTCCAATCCAAGCCATAACGATGCTCACAGCCAAGACAAATATGATGATAATTGTTTGGAGAGTTGACTTCAAAATGAGCATCGACTTTTGTATGCGGAAGTATTCACCAATAAACAACAACTGTAAACAAAAATAAATGACACTGACTTTTGTCATGCCAAGATGGTCATGCAGGATTCTCAAAATGGTAGTATCTGATACTACAACTTATGCAGATAGTTGTTTCTTTTGCAAGCGAGCGTCTTCCAAAACATTTTTTCCACTTTTTCAATATTTTCCAACGTGGTGACCTCAGTCGGCCGACCAGGACGGAGGTCGTCTTCAATGGATGTTCTCCCTTGTTTAAAAAGTCCATGCCACTTATAAACTATCGTTCTACCAGGACAATATGATCATCGTAAACAACACTTATTTCGTTTAAAATGGTTTGAATGGTTTTTCCTTGCTTGGTTAAAAACTTTATCGCAGCACGAAATTCAATTTGCTCCATAATTGCAATTAGCTTCCAGATTTACTTTTTAGTTGAGCGATAATTCGTAAACGAATGAAGGTATAATGTTGCAATTTAAAATTTAAATTAATAATGAGTTCACGTATACGACGGTACTAAAACAAAAGTCTACCCTCATTCCTTTATTACCATTCCGCGGACTTTTGGACCTCCCCTCGTACCTTTAGTGTCAGCTATTTCAGATAACTTAAATCGTCGATATGGTAAACCATATCATGTACTTTCACAACCATTTCCGGAGTCGTGGCGCTTTTTAGACGTCCGGGGCGGGCTTCATCTTGGACACATGTACGACCGCGTTAAAACTGCTTTACTGCAGCTTCCCAAATACCACCAGCAGTAGGCAAGCTAGGAGCGTTAAAATGCCACTGAATCGCTAATTCCGTTTCTTGGAGTGCAGACGGACCACGGCGAATGGTGCGAGCTCTTATGCGAGTTTGTGCGCTCCTTGAGGTCCTAAGTCTGTAGGCACTAGAGTACGACGGAAAACCATCACAGCAGCAGCGATAGGCGTCGGGGCGGATTGAATTTTGCATTTCATCGTCAGCAGTTATGTAGACAAAGCTGCGCAAGCCAAAGTGGGTACACCCAAAACAAATAACTATGTAGAAGACTACATCCGCGGCGTCAGGGGAGATGTGTTCAAACAACACACATGGCATCCAGGCAACTATGTAAAAGAGGAAGGCGGCCAGATTTAATTTGCACATTATGTAATCTAGGATGTGGTGATGTTATTGGTAGTTAGTAACATCACTGCACCAGCGCCGAACGTAAATTATTGTCGAGTACAGCAAACATCCCGTGACGAATGCAGGTATTACCTGGAATAGGCACGCTGTTATAGCCCTGTAGTGCAGGTTACCATAGTGGCGCCTCTCGCAGTAGTCGTAGACTAACTCCAGGCCCACTCCAATCCAAGCCATAACGATGCTCACAGCCAAGACAAATGTGATAATTATTGTTTGGAGCCTGGACTTGAAGATGAGCATCGACTTTTTTATGCGGAAGTATTCACCAATAGACAACAACTGTGAACAAAAATGAATGACACTGACTTTTGTCATGCCAAGATGGTCATGCAGGATTCTCAAAATGGTAGTATCTGATACTACAACTTATGCAGATAGTTGTTTCTTTTGCACTTAAGACCTTCTGTCTATTGAGCATGATGCCCAATCAGCATCAACATATCGTATTATATTACAATCACCTTTTACATATTTTAACCCACAATTTTTTGTTTTATTTAGGTATTTCAAAACTCTTTTTAAATGTTTGCAATGTGTCTCATTATAGCAATTGTTATATTGACTGAGAAAACTCACTGCAAAGGCAATATCTGGACTAGTTAGGACACATAAATACATCAATGCACCTAGCAATTGCTGATAAGGATATTTTTGAGAAGTTTTTTCAGCCTTTTCTAATTTCAATTTTTTTTCCTTTGGGGTATCTGAACTTTTACAGTTAAACATGTTAAATCGTTTTAAAATTATATCAATATAATCCTTTTGATCTATAATAATGCAATTGTTTTGTACAGTTACATTCATCCCTAGACATTTCTTTATTTGACCTAAATCCTTTATGTTAAATTTAACCTTCAATTCAATTTTAATTTTTCACAGGTATCCTTACAGTTATAGAATACAAAATTCCAGTAAAAACACTTCTACTCTTTGGTACCAAGCTCTGGCCGACTGTTTCAGTCCATATATTGCCCTTTTCAGTTTCAGAACTTTATTTTTACAGTTAGGAAAATTAGAACAAGCTGGTATTTCCATAAAAATAGTTTCAGTCAAAACTCCATTTAGAAAAGCAGTAGGAACATCTAGGTGAACAATATCTAGGTTAAGATCTACACTAAGAGCAAATAATAACCTCAAAGTAGAGTACCTGAGCACTGGTGAGGTTTCCTTAAAGTCTATACCTTACCGCATCTGGCTGAATCCTTTTGCCACTAGCCTAGCTCTGTACCGCACTTCACTTTCACTAAACTTTCTTTTGAATACCCACTTGCACTTAACCACTGTTTTATTCACAGGCCTTTCGACCAACTCCCACGCATCCCTGTCACTAAATGACTGCAATTCTTCACTGATTGCACTCTGCCATTGTTCTTTTTCTGGTCCATTAATGGCATCGCTTAGAGTTATTTCTTCACCAGAGAAGTCATCTGTAACACACAAGTTTGCATAGCCATAATAATCTGGTTTACGCCGAGTACGCTTTTCTGTCCTTTCAGTACTTTGCTGCTGAGAACTTACCGCTTTATCTTCGGATGTCAATATCATTGACTCATAGGAGCTGTTCTCTGAGTCACTGGACTCCTGTTCTGGTTCATAAGTTCCATCAAACTGCTCATTTTCAGTGTCTGAGCTTGATATGCACTGAACATATTCAGACTGCGTTTCCCCCACTGGATCCTGTATTTCGGCACTTGTGTCGCTACTTCTTTCTTGTACAAAAATCTGTGACATTCTACTGTCATGATCATTTTCCATAACTATGACATCTCTTGATACTGTCACTTTATGTGTCAAGGGGTCATATAGTCTATAACCCTTAATGTTTTCAGCATATCCAACAAGAAATAACTTCTCTGCCTTCTTATCCCATTTTTGACGTTTCTCTTTCGGGATGTGTGTCATGACTAAGCTTCCAAAGACTCGAATATGGGCCATATTTGGCTTTTTACCCATCCATAATTCAAATGGAGTTTTCAGATGAAGACCCGCATCCGGAGACCTGTTTTTTAAGTAAACTGCAGTATGGACTGCTTCTGCCCACAATACTTTGTCAATTTGAGCAACTGAAAGCAGGCATCTGGCCTTTTCTACTATAGACCTATTATATCTTTCACAAAGCCCATTTTGTTGAGGGGTATATGGGTTTGTCTTCTGATGTATAATGCCGCACTGCTTCATATAATTTTCCATAGCTGCTGAGCAAAACTCACCACCATTATCAGTTCTTAGGATCTTAAGTTTTGTTGCTTTCTGATTTTCTACAAGATTTTTAAATTGCTTGAAGTAAGTGAATGTTTCATCCTTAGATTTCAGAAAATACACAAAGGCCATCCGACTGTAATCATCCACAAACAACAGAAAGTATCTGGCCATGCCGAGTGACTTTATCTCCATAGGTCCGCACAGGTCTGCATGTACTAAATTCAGAAACTCTTTGCTTCTTGACATACTAGTCGGAAAGGGTAATCTTGTTTGCTTTCCCTCGCAACAAATCGTGCAGTTATTTTTGTCTATTACTTCCTTATCTTGGAAATCTAAGCCCTCCACAGCACCATTTCTCATTGCAGTCAGATCACTATTATTAATGTGACCAAGACGTCTATGCCAAGTCTTGCTGGTAGTCACTGCCATTGTTGCTAGCAGCTCTTCCGACTTCACAATGTTCAACTTGTACACACCATTAACTTGCTTAGCTTCTCCAATACATACATTTCGCTGATTATAAATGTAACAGACATTTTGCTTGAAAATGATACTGTTGCCACTTGATAACATCTTACTCACGGATAGAAGGTTTGTTGTTAGGTTATGTATGCACAAAACATTGTTTACTTTTATGTTGTACTCTGAATCTCCAACACATGTCGTAATCTGTAGATCTCCAGAACATAAAACCGGCACACTTTCTTTATTTGCCACTACAATATCTCGAGTTTCTATATTGTAAGAAATATTTGTCAACAAACTTTTGTTTGACTCTGAAATTAAATGAGTACTCGCGCCCGAAACCACGTACCAGTCTTTGTCACTAAATTCACCTGTTAGGAACATGGCGCTAAATGCGTTTATTTGTTTTTTGTTCTCTGCGTTCAAAAATCGACACTGATTTTTATAATGTCCTGTTCTTTTGCATTTATAGCATTTAATATTTTTAACTGGCTTGTTCGAATTTTCGGTGTTAGAATGACCTTGACCGCCGCCATTTGCTTTATCTTTGGAGCGTGCCTTTTGGTGGTATGAACTTTTAGCAACAAAGGCACCCTCAGACTTCGTAATTTCGGAATCTGCACTCATATCCAATAGTTTTGTCTTTATAGCGTCTGCACTAATGTTCATCCCGGAGTGCTCAATGGCCATAATCATTGGCGCGAACCTGTCCGGCAATCCAGCCAACAAAAGGGATCCCACCCAATTTTCGTTTATCTCAAAACCTGTACCCTTCAGCTTCTGCGCTGTATCCACCAGCTGTGTCACGTACGCAGTCATTGACTCGCAATTTTCTAGACGAATGGAGATTAGGGTTCTGAGTAAACTTATGCGCCGGGTAAAACCAGAGTCGTCGAACCGAATGACTTTAACTTGGTCCACAAGCTATGTACTGTATTTTCACTTTTAATATGGACGTACAGAGATGGGTCAATGGTCATCACCATCTTAGCTTTAGCCTACCGGTTGTCTTGTACACTCAAAGCTTCGCAGTTTTGGATGTCGATGCCTTCGAGAATGAGAAAATTTTCCACCGCAAATGCCCAATCATCGTAATTATCTCTACCCTTGAGCTTCGGGAAATTCACTGAATAATTTCCTGACATTATTACTGTGCTGTATAAAGATTATAGTACTATTTTTTTTAGCGGGTCTGGGCCCATAACCTAATAAGACTCGTGTAGTGTTTCTAACGTACTGAACGCTTTATTTTTAAATAAAGTACACACAGGAAGTGGCGCTAGTATTGCACATTATTTTACTACCACAGACTACTATCATAGATAATACAAAACAACATGCGAGCGTCTTCTAGAACATTTTTTTCCACTTTTTCAATATTTTCCAACGTGGTGACCTCAGTCGGCCGACCAGGACGGGGGTCGTCTTCAATAGATGTTCTCCCTTGTTTAAAAAGTCCATGCCACGTAGAAACCATCGTTTTACCAGGACAATGATCATCATAAACAACACTTATTCGTTTGAAATGGTTTGAATGGTTTTTTCTTGCTTGGTTAAAAATTTTATCGCAGCATGAAATTCAATTTGCTCCATAATTGCAATTAACTTCCAGATTTACTTTTTAGTTGGGCGATAATTCGTAAACGCATGAAGGTATAATGTTGCAATTTGAAATTTAAATTAATAATGAGTTCACGTATACGACGGTACTAAAACAAGAGTCTACCCTCATTCCTTTATTACCATTCCGCGGACTTTTGGACCTCCCCTCGTACCTTTAGTGTCAGCTATTTCAGATAACTTAAATCGTCGATATGGTAAACCATATCATGTACTTTCACAACCATTTCCGGAGTCGTGACGCTTTTTGGACGTCCGGGGCGGGCTTTATCTTGGACACATGTACGACCGCGTTAAAACTGCTTAACTGCAGCTTCCCGAAGACCACCAGCAATAGGCAAGCTAGGAGCTTTAAAATGCCACTGAATCCCTAATTCCGTTTCATGGAGTGCAGACGGACCACGGCGAATGGTAAACAACTCACATGGCCTCCAGGCAACTATGTAATAGAGGAAGGCGGCCAGATTTAATTTGCACATTATGTAATCTAGGATGTGGTGATGGCATTGGTAGTTAGTAACGTCACTGCACCAGCGCCGAACGTAAACTATTGTCGAGTACAGCAAACATCCCGTGACGAATGCAGGTATTACCTGGAATAGGAACGCTGTTATAGCCCTGTAGTGCAGGTTACCATAGTGGCACCTCTCGCAGTAGTCATAGTCTAACTTTAGGCCCACTCCAATCCAAGCCATAACGATGCTCACAGCCAAGACAAATATGATGATAATTGTTTGGAGCCTGGACTTGAAGATGAGCATCGACTTTTGTATGCGGAAGTATTCACCAATAGACAACAACTGTGAACAAAAATGAATGACACTGACTTTTGTCATGCCAAGATGGTCATGCAGGATTCTCAAAATGGTAGTATCTGAAACTACAGCTTATGCAGATAGTTGTTTCTTATGCAAGCGAGCGTTATCCAAAACAATTTTTTCCACTTTTTCAATATTTTCCAACGTGGTGACCTCAGTCGGCCGACCAGGACGGGGCTGTCTTCAATGGATGCTCTCCCTTGTTTAAAAAGTCCATGCCACTTATAAACCATCGTTTTACCAGGACAATATGATCATCGTAAACAACACTTATTTCGTTTAAAATGGTTTGAATGGTTTTTCCTTGTTTGGTTAAAAACTTTATCGCAGCACGAAATTCAATTTGCTCCATAATTGCAATTAACTTCCAGATTTACTGTTTAGTTGGGCGATAATTCGTAAACGAATGAAGTTATAATGGTGCAATTTGAAATTTAAATTAATAATGAGTTCACGTATACGACGGTACTAAAAAAAAAGTCTACTTTCATTCCTTTATTACCATTCCGCGGACTTTTGGACCTTTAGTGTCAGCTATTTCAGATAACTTAAATCGTCGATATGGTAAACCATATCATGTTCTTTCACAACCATTTTCGGAGTCGTGACGCTTTTTGGACGTCCGGGGCGGGCTTCATCTTGGACACATGTACGACCGCGTTAAAACTGCTTAACTGCAGCTTCCCAAAGACCACCAGCAGTAGGCAAGCTAGGAGCTTTAAAATGCCACTGAATCCCTAATTCCGTTTCTTGGAGTGCAGACGGACCACGGCGAATGGTGCTAGCTCTTATGCGAGTTTGTGCGCTCCTTGAGGTCCTAAGTCTGTAGGCACTAGAGTACGACGGAAAACCATCACAGCAGCAGCGATAGGCGTCGGGGCGGATTGAATTTTGCATTTTATCGTCAGCAGTTATGTAGACAAAGCTGCGCATGCCAAAGCGGGTACACCTAAAACAAATAACTATGTAGAAGACTACATCCGCGGCTTCAGGGGAGATGTATTTAAACAACTCACATGGCCTCCAGGCAACTATGTAATAGAGGAAGACGGCCAGATTTAATTTGCACATTATGTAATCTAGGATGTGGTGATGGCATTGGTAGTTAGTAACGTCACTGCACCAGCGCCGAACGTAAACTATTGTCGAGTACAGCAAACATCCCGTGACGAATGCAGGTATTACCTGGAATAGGAACGCTGTTATAGCCCTGTAGTGCAGGTTACCATAGTGGCACCTCTCGCAGTAGTCATAGTCTAACTTTAGGCCCACTCCAATCCAAGCCGTAACGATGCTCACAGCCAAGACAAATATGATGATAATTGTTTGGAGCCTGGACTTGAAGATGAGCATCGACTTTTGTATGCGGAAGTATTCACCAATAGACAACAACTGTGAACAAAAATGAATGACACTGACTTTTGTCATGCCAAGATGGTCATGCAGGATTCTCAAAATGGTAGTATCTGATACTACAGCTTATGCAGATAGTTGTTTCTTATGCAAGCGAGCGTTATCCAAAACAAATTTTTCCACTTTTTCAATATTTTCCAACGTGGTGACCTCAGTCGGCCGACCAGGGCGGGGGTTGTCTTCAATGGATGTTCTCCCCTGTTTAAAAAGTCCATGCCACTTATAAAACATCGTTTTACCAGGACAATATGATCATCGTAAACAACACTTATTTCGTTTAAAATGGTTTGAATGGTTTTTCCTTGCTTGGTTTAAAAACTTTATCGCAGCACTAAATTCAATTTGCTCCATAATTGCAATTAACTTCCAGATTTACTTTTTAGTTGGGCGATAATTCGTAAACGCATGAAGGTATAATGTTGCAATTTGAAATTTAAATTAATAATGAGTTCACGTATACGACGGTACTAAAAAAAAAGTCTACTTTCATTCCTTTATTACCATTCCGCGGACTTTTGGACCTCCCCTCGTACCTTTAGTGTCAGCTATTTCAGATAACTTAAATCGTCGATATGGTAAACCATATCATGTACTTTCACAACCATTTCCGGAGTCGTGACGCTTTTTGGACGTCCGGGGCGGGCTTCATCTTGGACACATGTACGACCGCGTTAAAACTGCTTAACTGCAGCTTCCCGAAGACCACCAGCAGTAGGCAAGCTAGGAGCTTTAAAATGCCACTGAATCCCTAATTCCGTTTCATGGAGTGCAGACGGACCACGGCAAATGGTGCGAGCTCTAATGCGAGTTTGTGCGCTCCTTGAGGTCCTAAGTCTGTAGGCACTAGAGTACGACGGAAAACCATCACAGCAGCAGCGATAGGCGTCGGGGCGGATTGAATTTTGCATTTCATCGTCAGCAGTTATGTAGACAAAGCTGCGCAATCCAAAGCGGGTACACCCAAAACAAATAACTATGTAGAAGACTACATCCGCGGCTTCAGGGGAGATGTATTTAAACAACTCACATGGCCTCCAGGCAACTATGTAATAGAGGAAGGCGGCCAGATTTAATTTGCACATTATGTAATCTAGGATGTGGTGATGGCATTGGTAGTTAGTAACGTCACTGCACCAGCGCCGAACGTAAACTATTGTCGAGTACAGCAAACATCCCGTGACGAATGCAGGTATTACCTGGAATAGGAACGCTGTTATAGCCCTGTAGTGCAGGTTACCATAGTGGCACCTCTCGCAGTAGTCATAGTCTAACTTTAGGCCCACTCCAATCCAAGCCATAACGATGCTCACAGCCAAGACAAATATGATGATAATTGTTTGGAGAGTTGACTTCAAAATGAGCATCGACTTTTGTATGCGGAAGTATTCACCAATAAACAACAACTGTAAACAAAAATAAATGACACTGACTTTTGTCATGCCAAGATGGTCATGCAGGATTCTCAAAATGGTAGTATCTGATACTACAACTTATGCAGATAGTTGTTTCTTTTGCAAGCGAGCGTCTTCCAAAACATTTTTTCCACTTTTTCAATATTTTCCAACGTGGTGACCTCAGTCGGCCGACCAGGACGGAGGTCGTCTTCAATGGATGTTCTCCCTTGTTTAAAAAGTCCATGCCACTTATAAACCATCGTTTTACCAGGACAATATGATCATCGTAAACAACACTTATTTCGTTTAAAATGGCTTGAATGGTTTTTCCTTGCTTGGTTAAAAACTTTATCGCAGCACGAAATTCAATTTGCTCCATAATTGCAATTAGCTTCCAGATTTACTTTTTAGTTGGGCGATAATTCGTAAACGCATGAAGGTATAATGTTGCAATTTGAAATTTAAATTAATAATGAGTTCACGTATACGACGGTACTAAAAAAAAAGTCTACTTTCATTCCTTTATTACCATTCCGCGGACTTTTGGACCTCCCCTCGTACCTTTAGTGTCAGCTATTTCAGATAACTTAAATCGTCGATATGGTAAACCATATCATGTACTTTCACAACCATTTCCGGAGTCGTGACGCTTTTTGGACGTCCGGGGCGGGCTTCATCTTGGACACATGTACGACCGCGTTAAAACTGCTTAACTGCAGCTTCCCGAAGACCACCAGCAGTAGGCAAGCTAGGAGCTTTAAAATGCCACTGAATCCCTAATTCCGTTTCATGGAGTGCAGACGGACCACGGCGAATGGTGCGAGCTCTAATGCGAGTTTGTGCGCTCCTTGAGGTCCTAAGTCTGTAGGCACTAGAGTACGACGGAAAACCATCACAGCAGCAGCGATAGGCGTCGGGGCGGATTGAATTTTGCATTTCATCGTCAGCAGTTATGTAGACAAAGCTGCGCAATCCAAAGCGGGTACACCCAAAACAAATAACTATGTAGAAGACTACATCCGCGGCTTCAGGGGAGATGTATTTAAACAACTCACATGGCCTCCAGGCAACTATGTAATAGAGGAAGGCGGCCAGATTTAATTTGCACATTATGTAATCTAGGATGTGGTGATGGCATTGGTAGTTAGTAACGTCACTGCACCAGCGCCGAACGTAAACTATTGTCGAGTACAGCAAACATCCCGTGACGAATGCAGGTATTACCTGGAATAGGAACGCTGTTATAGCCCTGTAGTGCAGGTTACCATAGTGGCACCTCTCGCAGTAGTCATAGTCTAACTTTAGGCCCACTCCAATCCAAGCCATAACGATGCTCACAGCCAAGACAAATATGATGATAATTGTTTGGAGCCTGGACTTGAAGATGAGCATCGACTTTTGTATGCGGAATTATTCACCAATAGACAACAACTGTGAACAAAAATGAATGACACTGACTTTTGTCATGCCAAGATGGTCATGCAGGATTCTCAAAATGGTAGTATCTGATACTACAACTTATGCAGATAGTTGTTTCTTTTGCAAGCGAGCGTCTTCTAAAACATTTTTTCCACTTTTTCAATATTTTCCAACGTGGTGACCTCAGTCGGCCGACCAGGACGGAGGTCGTCTTCAATGGATGTTCTCCCTTGTTTAAAAAGTCCATGCCACTTATAAACCATCGTTTTACCAGGACAATATGATCATCGTAAACAACACTTATTTCGTTTAAAATGGCTTGAATGGTTTTTCTTTGCTTGGTTAAAAACTTTATCGCAGCACGAAATTCAATTTGCTCCATAATTGCAATTAGCTTCCAGATTTACTTTTTAGCTGAGCGATAATTCGTAAACGAATGAAGGTATAATGTTGCAATTTAAAATTTAAATTAATAATGAGTTCACGTATACGACGGTACTAAAAAAAATGTCTACCCTCATTCCTTTATTACCATTCCGCGGACTTTTGGACCTCCCCTCGTACCTTTAGTGTCAGCTATTTCAGATAACTTAAATCGTCGATATGGTAAACCATATCATGTACTTTCACAACCATTTCCGGAGTCGTGACGCTTTTTGGACGTCCGGGGCGGGCTTCATCTTGGACACATGTACGACCGCGTTAAAACTGCTTAACTGCAGCTTCCCGAAGACCACCAGCAGTAGGCAAGCTAGGAGCTTTAAAATGCCACTGAATCCCTAATTCCGTTTCATGGAGTGCAGACGGACCACGGCGAACGGTGCGAGCTCTAATGCGAGTTTGTGCGCTCCTTGAGGTCCTAAGTCTGTAGGCACTAGAGTACGACGGAAAACCATCACAGCAGCAGCGATAGGCGTCGGGGCGGATTGAATTTTGCATTTCATCGTCAGCAGTTATGTAGACAAAGCTGCGCAATCCAAAGCGGGTACACCCAAAACAAATAACTATGTAGAAGACTACATCCGCGGCTTCAGGGGAGATGTATTTAAACAACTCACATGGCCTCCAGGCAACTATGTAATAGAGGAAGGCGGCCAGATTTAATTTGCACATTATGTAATCTAGGATGTGGTGATGGCATTGGTAGTTAGTAACGTCACTGCACCAGCGCCGAACGTAAACTATTGTCGAGTACAGCAAACATCCCGTGACGAATGCAGGTATTACCTGGAATAGGAACGCTGTTATAGCCCTGTAGTGCAGGTTACCATAGTGGCACCTCTCGCAGTAGTCATAGTCTAACTTTAGGCCCACTCCAATCCAAGCCATAACGATGCTCACAGCCAAGACAAATATGATGATAATTGTTTGGAGAGTTGACTTCAAAATGAGCATCGACTTTTGTATGCGGAAGTATTCACCAATAAACAACAACTGTAAACAAAAATAAATGACACTGACTTTTGTCATGCCAAGATGGTCATACAGGATTCTCAAAATGGTAGTATCTGATACTACAACTTATGCAGATAGTTGTTTCTTTTGCAAGCGAGCGTCTTCCAAAACATTTTTTCCACTTTTTCAATATTTTCCAACGTGGTGACCTCAGTCGGCCGACCAGGACGGAGGTCGTCTTCAATGGATGTTCTCCCTTGTTTAAAAAGTCCATGCCACTTATAAACCATCGTTTTACCAGGACAATATGATCATCGTAAACAACACTTATTTCGTTTAAAATGGCTTGAATGGTTTTTCCTTGCTTGGTTAAAAACTTTATCGCAGCACGAAATTCAATTTGCTCCATAATTGCAATTAGCTTCCAGATTTACTTTTTAGTTGAGCGATAATTCGTAAACGAATGAAGGTATAATGTTGCAATTTAAAATTTAAATTAATAATGAGTTCACGTATACGACGGTACTAAAAAAAATGTCTACCCTCATTCCTTTATTACCATTCCGCGGACTTTTGGACCTCCCCTCGTACCTTTAGTGTCAGCTATTTCAGATAACTTAAATCGTCGATATGGTAAACCATATCATGTACTTTCACAACCATTTCCGGAGTCGTGGCGCTTTTTAGACGTCCGGGGCGGGCTTCATCTTGGACACATGTACGACCGCGTTAAAACTGCTTTACTGCAGCTTCCCAAATACCACCAGCAGTAGGCAAGCTAGGAGCGTTAAAATGCCACTGAATCCCTAATTCCGTTTCTTGGAGTGCAGACGGACCACGGCGAATGGTGCGAGCTCTTATGTAAACTATTGTCGAGTACAGCAAACATCCCGTGACGAATGCAGGTATTACCTGGAATAGGAACGCTGTTATAGCCCTGTAGTGCAGGTTACCATAGTGGCACCTCTCGCAGTAGTCATAGTCTAACTTTAGGCCCACTCCAATCCAAGCCATAACGATGCTCACAGCCAAGACAAATATGATGATAATTGTTTGGAGCCTGGACTTGAAGATGAGCATCGACTTTTGTATGCGGAATTATTCACCAATAGACAACAACTGTGAACAAAAATGAATGACACTGACTTTTGTCATGCCAAGATGGTCATGCAGGATTCTCAAAATGGTAGTATCTGATACTACAACTTATGCAGATAGTTGTTTCTTTTGCAAGCGAGCGTCTTCTAAAACATTTTTTCCACTTTTTCAATATTTTCCAACGTGGTGACCTCAGTCGGCCGACCAGGACGGAGGTCGTCTTCAATGGATGTTCTCCCTTGTTTAAAAAGTCCATGCCACTTATAAACCATCGTTTTACCAGGACAATATGATCATCGTAAACAACACTTATTTCGTTTAAAATGGCTTGAATGGTTTTTCTTTGCTTGGTTAAAAACTTTATCGCAGCACGAAATTCAATTTGCTCCATAATTGCAATTAGCTTCCAGATTTACTTTTTAGTTGAGCGATAATTCGTAAACGAATGAAGGTATAATGTTGCAATTTAAAATTTAAATTAATAATGAGTTCACGTATACGACGGTACTAAAAAAAATGTCTACCCTCATTCCTTTATTACCATTCCGCGGACTTTTGGACCTCCCCTCGTACCTTTAGTGTCAGCTATTTCAGATAACTTAAATCGTCGATATGGTAAACCATATCATGTACTTTCACAACCATTTCCGGAGTCGTGACGCTTTTTGGACGTCCGGGGCGGGCTTCATCTTGGACACATGTACGACCGCGTTAAAACTGCTTAACTGCAGCTTCCCGAAGACCACCAGCAGTAGGCAAGCTAGGAGCTTTAAAATGCCACTGAATCCCTAATTCCGTTTCATGGAGTGCAGACGGACCACGGCGAATGGTGCGAGCTCTAATGCGAGTTTGTGCGCTCCTTGAGGTCCTAAGTCTGTAGGCACTAGAGTACGACGGAAAACCATCACAGCAGCAGCGATAGGCGTCGGGGCGGATTGAATTTTGCATTTCATCGTCAGCAGTTATGTAGACAAAGCTGCGCAATCCAAAGCGGGTACACCCAAAACAAATAACTATGTAGAAGACTACATCCGCGGCTTCAGGGGAGATGTATTTAAACAACTCACATGGCCTCCAGGCAACTATGTAATAGAGGAAGGCGGCCAGATTTAATTTGCACATTATGTAATCTAGGATGTGGTGATGGCATTGGTAGTTAGTAACGTCACTGCACCAGCGCCGAACGTAAACTATTGTCGAGTACAGCAAACATCCCGTGACGAATGCAGGTATTACCTGGAATAGGAACGCTGTTATAGCCCTGTAGTGCAGGTTACCATAGTGGCACCTCTCGCAGTAGTCATAGTCTAACTTTAGGCCCACTCCAATCCAAGCCATAACGATGCTCACAGCCAAGACAAATATGATGATAATTGTTTGGAGAGTTGACTTCAAAATGAGCATCGACTTTTGTATGCGGAAGTATTCACCAATAAACAACAACTGTAAACAAAAATAAATGACACTGACTTTTGTCATGCCAAGATGGTCATACAGGATTCTCAAAATGGTAGTATCTGATACTACAACTTATGCAGATAGTTGTTTCTTTTGCAAGCGAGCGTCTTCCAAAACATTTTTTCCACTTTTTCAATATTTTCCAACGTGGTGACCTCAGTCGGCCGACCAGGACGGAGGTCGTCTTCAATGGATGTTCTCCCTTGTTTAAAAAGTCCATGCCACTTATAAACCATCGTTTTACCAGGACAATATGATCATCGTAAACAACACTTATTTCGTTTAAAATGGCTTGAATGGTTTTTCCTTGCTTGGTTAAAAACTTTATCGCAGCACGAATTTCAATTTGCTCCATAATTGCAATTAGCTTCCAGATTTACTTTTTAGTTGAGCGATAATTCGTAAACGAATGAAGGTATAATGTTGCAATTTAAAATTTAAATTAATAATGAGTTCACGTATACGACGGTACTAAAAAAAATGTCTACCCTCATTCCTTTATTACCATTCCGCGGACTTTTGGACCTCCCCTCGTACCTTTAGTGTCAGCTATTTCAGATAACTTAAATCGTCGATATGGTAAACCATATCATGTACTTTCACAACCATTTCCGGAGTCGTGGCGCTTTTTAGACGTCCGGGGCGGGCTTCATCTTGGACACATGTACGACCGCGTTAAAACTGCTTTTCTGCAGCTTCCCAAATACCACCAGCAGTAGGCAAGCTAGGAGCGTTAAAATGCCACTGAATCCCTAATTCCGTTTCTTGGAGTGCAGACGGACCACGGCGAATGGTGCGAGCTCTTATGCGAGTTTGTGCGCTCCTTGAGGTCCTAAGTCTGTAGGCACTAGAGTACGACGGAAAACCATCACAGCAGCAGCGATAGGCGTCGGGGCGGATTGAATTTTGCATTTCATCGTCAGCAGTTATGTAGACAAAGCTGCGCAAGCCAAAGTGGGTACACCCAAAACAAATAACTATGTAGAAGACTACATCCGCGGCGTCAGGGGAGATGTGTTCAAACAACACACATGGCATCCAGGCAACTATGTAAAAGAGGAAGGCGGCCAGATTTAATTTGCACATTATGTAATCTAGGATGTGGTGATGGCATTGGTAGTTAGTAACGTCACTGCACCAGCGCCGAACGTAAACTATTGTCGAGTACAGCAAACATCCCGTGACGAATGCAGGTATTAGCTGGAATAGGCACGCTGTTATAGCCCTGTAGTGCAGGTTACCATAGTGGCGCCTCTCGCAGTAGTCGTAGACTAACTCCAGGCCCACTCCAATCCAAGCCATAACGATGCTCACAGCCAAGACAAATATGATGATAATTGTTTGGAGAGTTGACTTCAAAATGAGCATCGACTTTTGTATGCGGAAGTATTCACCAATAAACAACAACTGTAAACAAAAATAAATGACACTGACTTTTGTCATGCCAAGATGGTCATGCAGGATTCTCAAAATGGTAGTATCTGATACTACAACTTATGCAGATAGTTGTTTCTTTTGCAAGCGAGCGTCTTCCAAAACATTTTTTCCACTTTTTCAATATTTTCCAACGTGGTGACCTCAGTCGGCCGACCAGGACGGAGGTCGTCTTCAATGGATGTTCTCCCTTGTTTAAAAAGTCCATGCCACTTATAAACTATCGTTCTACCAGGACAATATGATCATCGTAAACAACACTTATTTCGTTTAAAATGGTTTGAATGGTTTTTCCTTGCTTGGTTAAAAACTTTATCGCAGCACGAAATTCAATTTGCTCCATAATTGCAATTAGCTTCCAGATTTACTTTTTAGTTGAGCGATAATTCGTAAACGAATGAAGGTATAATGTTGCAATTTAAAATTTAAATTAATAATGAGTTCACGTATACGACGGTACTAAAACAAAAGTCTACCCTCATTCCTTTATTACCATTCCGCGGACTTTTGGACCTCCCCTCGTACCTTTAGTGTCAGCTATTTCAGATAACTTAAATCGTCGATATGGTAAACCATATCATGTACTTTCACAACCATTTCCGGAGTCGTGGCGCTTTTTAGACGTCCGGGGCGGGCTTCATCTTGGACACATGTACGACCGCGTTAAAACTGCTTTACTGCAGCTTCCCAAATACCACCAGCAGTAGGCAAGCTAGGAGCGTTAAAATGCCACTGAATCGCTAATTCCGTTTCTTGGAGTGCAGACGGACCACGGCGAATGGTGCGAGCTCTTATGCGAGTTTGTGCGCTCCTTGAGGTCCTAAGTCTGTAGGCACTAGAGTACGACGGAAAACCATCACAGCAGCAGCGATAGGCGTCGGGGCGGATTGAATTTTGCATTTCATCGTCAGCAGTTATGTAGACAAAGCTGCGCAAGCCAAAGTGGGTACACCCAAAACAAATAACTATGTAGAAGACTACATCCGCGGCGTCAGGGGAGATGTGTTCAAACAACACACATGGCATCCAGGCAACTATGTAAAAGAGGAAGGCGGCCAGATTTAATTTGCACATTATGTAATCTAGGATGTGGTGATGTTATTGGTAGTTAGTAACATCACTGCACCAGCGCCGAACGTAAACTATTGTCGAGTACAGCAAACATCCCGTGACGAATGCAGGTATTACCTGGAATAGGCACGCTGTTATAGCCCTGTAGTGCAGGTTACCATAGTGGCGCCTCTCGCAGTAGTCGTAGACTAACTCCAGGCCCACTCCAATCCAAGCCATAACGATGCTTACAGCCAAGACAAATATAAAAGTTTTAATAATAATTTCTGGATAATTATGTCCAAAATTAAATATAGAATTGCATTTGTCAACATTGGATTTTAGAAAATTTTCTGCATGACCTAGTGAAGAGTTTAATTTATTATTTGTGACTAAACGTATTTTAGAGAAGAAATCCTCAAATGCGTTCGCTACTTCACTGTCAGATTCAATAATTTTACTGTCGATATTAAGGTCAATAGTACGATCTGATTGTTTATTTTTGCAAGTGGAGTTTGTAATAATACCACGGATATAATTGGCTTTGGCTACAAGTGCATTTTTGATTTTTAGCTCAGTATTCAGCGAAGCCATTTTCAGGGTCATAGTTCCACTCTTGGTGGTCATTTTGCGGGATTTATATGGCCTCATCTGCAATTATTTAGAAAGAAGTGTATAGCCGATGTTTTGATTTAAATTTATGTTAAGATAAGCAAGGAGACTGGACAGTAATAGGTACTTATATGCTGAATTTATTAATTGTACGTGGTTGATTTTAGTTTAAACTATATCAAGAATAAGTCTTTAAAATAAAAATAATCGTTTTTTAAAGAAATACAGATTTACTGTACTATTGTCTGTTATTAACTTTTTCCTTGAGGGTATTTTTAACGAATATAAATAGATAATTTATTAAGCTAATTTACACTAAATTACTTGAAATAATTTAATTCCCACTGTTAATTATTTGAATGTATTTTTAAGTGTTAGAAGTAGAATGTCTGCGGCAAAAGGTTGTTTTCATCTACTTTACTTCCACTATACGTCAAGTAAAGAGAGGCACAACTAGGCCGAATGCAATGAATTTTGACAAGACACACTTATTATAACGCTTTCCTAATATTAATAAAATAATGTTAAAAACAGTACTCCCCTGGTTTTAGGTAATCCGTTGAACTCCTTTTGAATTTCGATGTCAAAACCGGTTGGTTTTTTTTTCTCGATTTTATGTCATTCTTTTGTATTTAGGTTTATTTACACTAGCAGAAATTACGAGTTATGCTTTGTTTTTGCTATTTAGGCCTAAACTAGGTTTATTTTACACAAATTATCAATTAATAAGAATTAAAATTACAACAGCTGTTTGAGCTGCGACCTAATTAATGAATGCGATTAGCTAATGAACCATTTATTTCTGTGTCTGGGAGCCACGGCACATTAGCTTTTTTAACTGTAGTTAGTTAACGCCACATTAGCACTTATTTAATGTACGTCTCTGAGTACGGCAGATGAGCTTTTGAATACGGGACACTGGATGCCTCCATAAAATATATACTACATACTGTTAAATAAAAGATTTTTTTCTTCTTAACCAGATTTTATTAATCATTAAACCAAAAAAGGTTACAGTGGTGGGAGTAATTTTAAATTTACGTTTGATGTTAAAAAAAAATGTTAAGAGCCAGCCAGTCAGCGGTCGGGAAATGTGAGTATTTTGGAATGAGTTTCAAACCTACGGGGTTGAGCAAGTATCAATTTGGTTGAGCCTATTATATTAATAAATAGTGGGCGCCATACCCTTAAGGTGGGTAAACCCTAAAAAAAATTAAAATAAGTTTTCTTTCCTGAGGTCGACTCGGCACACCTTCCCGTAGCGTTCTATCACCCAGGGAGGCAGGCCTTCCCCAGCCGCGTGTAGTCCGCAGGGGTGGGGGTTGAGTTCCCAATACAAAAAACCCCTGGAATGAACCAATTTCTAATTGAGAACCAGAATACATCCCAGTATGAAGTTATCGAGACGGGTCGATAAGGAAATAAATTATTATTTAAGAGGTCACTTTTGTGTGATTAAAAGGATTTAATGAAGTTGAAAATACTTTGTAATAAGATGAATTAATGATTAAGTTTGAATATTGGGGGAATATAACACACCCTGAAAAAGAGAACTACCCTCCCCTAAATAAAATTTATGAAAAGTGCAAGTTATTACCTTAAAACGGGGTTAAAAGCAGCTCGCGGTGGCACAGGCGTCGTTCGAATCGGTATCCCGCTGTGTCACTCGCAAAAGCTTAAGCTCAGCGGCGTGCTTTGATTTTTGTGCTGGGTAGGCACTATAGTCCG
This sequence comes from Anania fuscalis, assembly GCA_950371115.1. Lineage (NCBI taxonomy): Eukaryota > Metazoa > Arthropoda > Insecta > Lepidoptera > Crambidae > Anania > Anania fuscalis. The sequence continues at coordinate 14,273,234 of OX493344.1, forward strand.
TGCCATTTAAACTTGCACAAAAGGTTATTTACCCCACCTGTACCAAAAAATGCCCAAACTTTACGACACGTATCGCTCATCGTACAAAATAGCGATAATCCCGACTTATCGCTGATTTTATAATACCCGTCCGAGAACGAGACAACTCTAAAACATCAAAATTTTAAGTAATTGTGTTGCATTTTTGTAATAAAACACAGTTTTAGTTATTAAAATCAATTTTCTTTCAATTTACGTATTACAAAGTCTTTAAGCAGTTATTTGGTTTTAATTCGAAAAATCGGTTAATTGACATTTCTTGTACCACATATATAAGCACAATAATTAGAAATTACATTTTTACCATAAAGCATTAACAGTAGTTGACCATTCATAGATATTTATCATTATATAACTTTCACTCCAAAAATGATAAATTTTGACTTATTGCACATAGCTAGTAGCGGTTTGAGACGTCAGGGGTACTATACCTGTCCGCCATTTTATAATGGCTCACCCGCCGCGGCGTGGGTGGCGTCATTTCTTGTCGGATTGCGCTCGCGCTCGTACGAATTTCGGAAGTGTTCACGTGTTATTGTTAATATAAATGATACTTCCAGTGATATATCATCGGAAGGTATTTAATTTATAAAATAAAAGGAATTAATTCAATACGTGTCTTTTATTTTTAAAACTTATTAAACCGATCTCAGTGTATGCAACACGAGTCTATGTACAGCTTTCTGAATTAATTCTTACTCTACAATTTTACCAAGAAAAAAATGAATTTTTGAATAATACCTATCAACTGCTCCCGCGATAATAACGCAGGATATAGAAAAATACTAAATTTATTAATAATGATGATACTATTTTATTTCTTTTTTTATTCATGTCGAGTTACATAAAATGTCGGCTGTCCCTCAGCATAAAGCTTGAAAATTTGTAATGCAGTAGCCAAATGTTTGTAATACAGGACAATTTTTCTGATCAAGGTCGCCTCGTACCAATAAACGTTTGTTTACACAGATTTCTATCGCTACGCCTTGTATTTTGGTTCGCCGCGATCCCGTATCGGCGTGCAGTGGTACAGGCGTAGCAATGACCTTTTGTGCAAGTTTAAATGGCACGTACTATAAGTAGTAACATTATTAAAAAAAAAAACTATCACATTTTCCGGTTAAACCATGCGTCGGAGAGAAAAAGTCACAAGTATAAAAAGCGTTTAGTTTATGCCCCTCTATACGACGAAAAACAAAGATTGGAATTTTATGAAGTTTTATAATTATATCACAAATTTTTTCTAAGTGTTTGAACACTTTATATTCTATCGCATTTTCCGGTTAAACCATGCGTCGGAAAGAAAAAGTCACAAGTATAAAAAGCGTTTAGTTTATGCCCCTCTATACGACGAAAAACAAAGATTGGAATTTTATGAAGTTTTATAATTATATCACCAATTTTTTCTAAGTGTTTGAACACTTTATATTCTATCGCATTTACCGGTTAAACCATGCGTCGGAAAGAAAAAGTCACAAGTATAAAAAGCATTTAATTTGAGCCCCCTTATACATTGAAAAACAAAGATTTGAGTTTTATTATGTTTCATATTTTTAATGAAAAATTTTCTAAGTGCCAAACGCCTTGCACACTTTGCTACAATCCAACCAAATAAAGACTTACCAGGCATTCTTGCTTTCCGAGACAAGCAAAGAAAATTGACTGAGTGAAGATTTATATGGAGCACCACAACTATCCAATTGATATTTATAACTCCTCAGCGACATTTCGTGGTTATTATTTTTTCGCGAACTTTGAACATGTCAGTAATCTTTTATCGTAAAATGTTTGCAACGGTAAGCATTATATACTTCAATTAATTCAATAAAGTTGTTAGTTTAGTGACAAAAACTTAACTTGTCTCCGACGTAAACACACACAAAACGGGCGCCCCATCGGCTTTTTTGTTGATTTTAACATGGTATTTACCTACTTTTAAGATTGTATTATTTGTTCACCACATTTTAATACACTTTACACTATTAGAACAATTATCTTTTGACAACTTAACAGCCGATTATTCACTAATATTTTTAAAAATCTCCTTTAACTGAGGTGAGGTTAAGTTACACTCGTAAATATTATGGCCACAGAATAAACAAGGACATCTCTTTGTTTGTTCCGAATTAAGCTAAAATAAGCTTTGGCGTATTCAAACTATGCAAATAAATTTTAGTTCTATGTGAGATCGATTACGTTACAACTCAATTTGGAACTTAAATTACCCGGCTAATGAAAATAGGCTACTAGGTTGTCCACAAATGAAAATTGATTTAAGGGATTGGCGCGTAATTTGTCAAAACAAATAGAATTCTCATTACATACTGTACATTGTAGTTTCTCTATTTTATAGAACACAACAACACAACACTGAACTCTGAAATAACTATAATAGCACTCAAAAGAAACAGTTTATGATCCGTAATAGTAAAAACAACTTTTCAAAACACTCGCGGGATGAAAGCCAAAGCAAACTAAAGAAAAAAAATATGGCCGATCGAAATGATCTCTGATTACATTATTATTAGGATAGTTTTAGCAAACAATTAATTATTCGTTTTAAAACTTAAAACTATTTACTATAAATATAATTAGGATTTTAGGGTTTGAAATTTTATTTTAACAAGTTGTAATGTAAAGTTTACTTAAAATAAGACTTTAAATTTTTAAATTGGAGGCGGAAATTGAGCGCCATCTGGTGGGAGCTAAGCAGGTAAGCGCCGCATAATGCTTACCAAAAATTGGTGTTTTGTAACTGTGTACGTATGCGCACAGGTTATATAAGTGTGTGTGAAAATTAAGGAAGTGTGCGTGAAATAGTAAGCGGTATCGCGACCGCCTACCGTGGGTCATTTGTATTGAAAGTATTGAAACGAGCGCGCTTTAGTTTGAAAGTTTAATAAAGACGACAAAATGGTAACTTAGACTTTATTATAGATTGTCAATTTGGCAAATAAAGATGGTTAGCTGTCCTGTAGGATTTTTTTTCAGGTAGGCACTGCATAATTGCCTATATGCACCGCACGCCACTGCTTAAGCTGGTACCTATGAGCCAAGAAGGCAAACTTTATAACCTATCAAGTTTCAACTTCAAGAATTGTGAAAACAGCAATAATTACAGGTTGCACTGTACTTACAATAATTTAAAGAAGTCGAGGGTGAAGCTCCTCAAGGAGAAAACCGTCTGCAAACAGCTTCAAAAATTAACAAGGCTGGCAGGCGATCCACATCGGCGCACAACCACTTTAAACTTCTTGGCTTGACGGCAGACAGGCAACAAAAAGACCTTTCCGGCTCCGCGCCGGTATTTATTACAAGGCGATGGAAGCTTCTGGAACCATTACGTAGTTCCTGCTTCAACTCATCAGCCAAAAACTACCCTTTTTCAGATATTAAAAATTCCACTTCCTGAACACTAAGTATTTGACAGACACTTTACTTTTTTTTATTTTGAAGACTAGTCGAACGTATAGCATTTTATAATCCAATTGCTATGGAACGATCAAATGACTAATCAAAAGTGACAACATTGAACTCTCAGAATGACAGTTGTAAATAAAAATATAAGTTAGTTGCCTATGCGCAACTTTCACAAGATAAAAAAAAACTGTCTCTGAGGTTATGTTTGTTTATGTTTTAGTTTTATTTCTAGACTTTAGCAAAATACAACAATTGAGTAAACTAAGTTAATTAATGAATGTAACAAGGGATGCTAGTGAAAAATGTGCTGCAAATTGATTAGTTAACAGGTAAATAAGTTTTCATGAGTGGTTCTAAAATTACTACGTAACAATACTTAGCTAAAGATTCCTTTCGTTGGTTATTGTTTGTTCGTTCGTCGAAACATGCGGCCGATCCAGAGAACGTCAGAAACACCGAAGAACCGTTACAACATGCAGCACCGCGTTCGCGACCACAGCGCGCATACAACAGCCAAGTAGAAGAAAGTCAAGAAAGAAGCTGTCCAGTTTGCAAACAAAGTCACGTGACCGCAAACAAGTGTGCTCGTTTCAAGAAAGCTACGAGTCACGGGCGGTGGGACTTAGCCAAACAACACCGGCTATGTTTCCGCTGCCTGAAACCGAGAAGGTCTTCACATCAATGCGACACACAACAGTGCGGAGAAGACGAATGCAAACGGACTCATCACCTTCTCTACACTATACACCGAAGAAAGAGAAAGAAACAGTCTCCGCTACTCACGCAAACGAGAAAGAGACGGAAACAGTCTCCACCGCTCGCACACACCGACTGGCAAAAACTAGCTACTTGAAGATATTGCCAGTAACAGTCGTCGGACCGAAGTCAACCGAGAAGACCTACGTCCTTCTAGACGACGGCTCCACCGTCACTCTCGTCGACGAAGATCTCGCAAGACGCGTCGGCGCCGATGTGCTGGTCGATCCACTTAACATCGAAGCTATCGCCGGGGCCCGAGTAGTCCGAACAGACTCGCGGCGCGTCACGCTAGTTCTGCGGGGTCAAGACGAAGAGCACACTTTGCGCGGGAGAACTATCAAAAACCTCAAATGGCTGCACAAGAGAATAAAGAACATCGAGTTAGAAAAATATCGTCATCTCGAAGACATCGCTGAAATAGTTAAGTACGAAGAAGCCTGGCCGACTATACTCATCATCGGTCAAGACAACTGGGAGCTACTTTTAGTCCACGAACTACGTCGAGGCACTTCAGAAGAACCAGTGACTTTGAGAACTTCGCTAAGATGGGTACTCCACGGCTCAGCCAATAGGAGCCTGGGGCACCTATTCCACCACGTCTACCGAATCACCGAAGTCGGAGAGCGACTAGAAGAAGCCGTGAAGAATCACTTCGTGCTAGAGTCACTCGGAGTACAACCTCGATCGACGCGCGCCGACCCCGACGAGCGCGCCCTCCGTATACTCCGAGAGAAAACCACTACCAGACGTCGGCTACAGTACAGCCCTACTATGGAAGACGGACGTGTTCGACCTACCGAACAACAACGATCACGCCCTAACTCGTATGTACAGCACCGAAAAGGAGATAGACAAGAAACCGGACCTGAAGCGGAAGTAGTCAACACTCCGCCCACCGACAAGCGCACCTGGTACCTGCCGCACTTCCCGGTACTAAACCCTGCCAAACCGGGCAAGGTGCGCCCTGTCTTCGACGCCGCAGCCCAAACGTGTAGTACATCACTGAACGACCACCTGTTGTCAGGACTGAACCTCCTACAGTCTCTACCGGGCGTGTTTATGCGTTTTAGACAGCATCCAATCGCTGTAGCCGCCGACATACAAGAGATGTTTCTGCGAAATCAACGAAGACGACAGAGACGCGCTACGGTTCCTCTGGCGATCAAACCCGCGGCGGGAGGGACCGCCTACAGAATATCGAATGAAGTCAGTTATCTTCGGAGCAGCAAGCTCACTGTGCACGGCGTTGTAAAGAACTACAACGCCGAGCTACACCGTCACATAAATCCGGATGCGACTGAAGCTATCATCCATCATAACTACATGGATGACTACCTTCTTCACCTCCGTCGTCGAAGCTACCCGCATCACCACCGAAGTCCAAGAAGTGCACAAGAAAGCTAACTTCAACCTGTGCAAGTGGACGTCTAACAATAGAGAAGTCTTGAAAATACATCAAGCCGAACCCGCAACCGACCGAGACGTCACACTAGACCAAGACACCGAACAGAAAATCTTAGGCCTTACCTGGAGGCCAAACAGCGACACTCTGGGCTTCAACCTCGACTTTGCCCGGGTGCCGGCCGACAAGATCGACAACCGCCTCACACCGACGAAGAGAGAGGCCCTCCGCACCGTCATGTCGCTATTCGACCTTAGCGTCACCGATCACCGTGCAAGCTTAACAGCTGTTACAAGAAACATGGCGGCTGGGCGTAGATTGGGACGAACGCCTACCACCACCACTAGCCGCCCAGTGGACTGACTGGCTGCAACACCTCGCCGAGCTACGCAACATCAACCTGCCTCGCTGCCATCCTAACTTTAGCAGCGCGGCACGCCGAGAACTTCACACGTTCGTGGATGCTAGTGAAAAGGCATACGCAGCCGCTGTCCATTGGCATATCGAAAGCGAAGACGCCACAATTGCAAGTGACACTAGCAGTCGCCAGAGTCAGAGTAGCGCCGCTTAAACTCGCATCGATCCCAAGACTCGAGCTACAAGCCGCCGTACTAGGGTGTCGACTAGCACGAACCGCAGTCGAAGAATACCAGTGCAAACCCGACCGACGATACTACCGGTGCGACTCGAAGGCCGTACTCGCCTGGTTACGAGCCGGCCCATGCTCCTTCAAACCGTTCGTCGCACACCGAGTGGCCGAGATCGAGGAAGAAACGCAAGCATGTGAGTAAAAGTGGGTGCCTACACAGCACAACGTAGCGGACGACGCTACGCGAGGAGTGCCCGCCGACTTCAATCAACAACACCGATGGTTCGTAGGACCCGACTTCCTATACGAGTCCCACGACCACTGTCCGACCGAGAAGATAGAAGAAACATCGAAAACAGGCGAGGAGCGGTCACACGTCGTTTTACAAACAAACGACACTCGGCTGACAGAATCGCTCCCCGAAGTGCATCGTTTTTCATCGTGGTTGCGTCTAACTAGAAGGACGGCGCGAGTTTTGCAAGCAATCGATATATTCCGTAACCCGGCCTACAAACCACGCCCACCTACCGAGCAGACACGCCCACCGACCGATAGCGTGCACTACAAAAGAACAAACCAAAACTGTGAAGCGGACCCGACGTGGCGTAACTAGAAGATAACGCCGTTCGCTAAACGCCGCATCGATAAAACCGAAGATCGTCTCATACCACTCGAGGCGGACTACATAGTGAAAGCGGAACAGCTGTGGATACGCGCGGTACAACAAAACTCGTTTCCCGAAGAAACGGCCGCGCTAAAGAAACAAGAAACCGTACACCGAGACAGCAGACTGCAACAGCTAGCGGTCACCTTCGACAACGCCGAAGCCTTGACCCCCAACCACTTCCTACTCGGAGGGTCGGGCCGTATCCATCAACCGGGAACCTTCACCGAAGCCGACGTTGCCAGCTGTCAGCATTGGAGGCAGGCGCAATGACTAGTCGACGAGAGCCCCACGGCCACGGAGCACCCTTGAAGATCGGCGACTTGGTGCTGGTAGCAGACTCCAACCTGCCCCGCAACGTCTGGCCCCGAGGAAAGGTGATCCAGACCTACCCTGGCCATGATGGTATTGTCCGAGCCGCAGACATCACCACCCGAACTGGAGTCCTGCGGCGCCCTATGAAGAAGCTCGTCGTGCTGCCCATCGAAGCCACCGAGACCGTCGTGACACCCAGAAGCTGAAGCGCTGCGTCATCACCGCTTCACAGCGGGAGTAATGTGCACGACGGCCTAAAACTTGTACATACTTAGCCATAGATTCCTTTCGTTGATTATTGTTTGTTCGTTTTTGTAATTTGTTGTATAGTTTTGATATTGAATCGTTCAAAACTCTGTGATAGTTTAAGCCTTAGTGTTGAATTTTTGTATATAGGTAGAAAACTGTAGTAGGATAAGATTTTTTTGGTAAATAAACTTGTATATAGGGCCCGTTAGGGAAGCATACAGGGAATCCCGGGCAATACCATAGTAAGTACATAGCAGAATAGTGAGTCAGAATAGCGGCTCACTATACGGTATTGCCTGGGACACACACCCTTCGGAGGAAGTGAGATAGCAATATCTCCCCTCTCGTTCCCACTCCGGGGAGCGGAAGGTGAATTTCGCATCGCAAAACGAATGAATACCGCGTGGGTGGTCCGACCTGCACTCACTCGATTGCAGCAAGTCATCAGGATCACGCCTCCGAAGTGGTCACCTCCGGAGAGCCTCCTGCTCTCAAAACCCTCCGTCTACTCTTAGCTCCGCATCATTGAAACCGATACCGGCATTCCTATTTCTTTCCCCGCACCGCAAGTCCTTCAACGTGAACCGCCCACAGGCCCTACAGGCCCTAGGATACCGATTTATCGATCCTAGGGCCGGTCGGGAACACTTTTATTAAAGTTAATTGAACTGTCTTTGAGAGTAAATATTTTTTAATATATACTTAAGTGGAGCTAAGTAATCATTAAAACGACTGCGTGCGGCGGTTAGAGTAACATCTTCAATTAAGTTCACTTTCGAAATTAAATTACTGCGAATGCTTTGCGAAATACAAAACACACTTTCATTAAAGTTAATTGAACTGTCTTTGAGAGTTAATATTTTTCAATATATACTTAAGTGAAGCCAAGTAATCATTAAAACGACTGCGTGCGGCGGTTAGAGTAACATCTTCAATTAAGTTCACTTTCGAAATTAAATTACTGCGAATGCTTTGCGAAATACAAAACTCAAAATATTTTTGCCTTGGCCTGATTGATATTTATTCCAGTTATATAGCGAATAGAGATACATCCCTCAGAACGGGGATCGCCAAAGTGTTGATTAAATAATTGCTTTAAATCTGCTATGTCCTCACGTTCACTAATCTATCCAGCCGCCTTGTCAGTTAATCGACTTGTAATTACATGCATATTATATAAGTTTTGATTTTCATTACCGATACTGCGCAAGAATAAATTCACACTTATGAATAAGTTAATCTCCATCGAAAAATGGGATTATCTTGACTAATTCCTGCGGAATTACGTTTACTTCGTTTTGCATGATGTTAAGTTATAACACACAAGTTTAAATAAAAATCAGTTAAACATTATGCAAATAATATATAACAGTTAAAGATTACACCAAAAATAAAATTCACTTTAATATTAGTTCGATTTGAATCCAGTTAATGTTTAAAGTGCATATAATAATGATACAGTTCGCTCAGCTTCTTGATTATAGCGTCCAATAATGAAATAATTGCACGTAGCAAAATTCTAGTGTTTTCACTGTGTATGTTAATGTTAAGGAAGGATACGACAAATAATCGTTCTTTCTGCTCCTCCCGGTTCTACCTTCAAGAAAAATAAGTTATGTTTCCACTGCTGTGAAGTCTTCAAATACCAATGGTTTCGTTCTCGTACAGCGCTGCGTCCTCTCTCGTGTGGCTAGAGATGAAAGAACTCGCGTCTTTTAAAAGCCAGTCTTCCTCTCGACCCTTAAAGAAGTCTTTCAACCTATTTAGCTTGGCTTTGGTAGTAGAGGAGGTTGCGAAGCTGCAGTGCATGGAGTCAGAAATTTTCTGTCCGATTGTGAATCCGATATTCTATTAAAAGTAGTAAAAGTATTATTTTTTGGTAAAATTGCTCCAAAATTAGGATTTCGGAACATAAAAATGCTGGCTCGTTCCTCGCTTAAAGGCTTAGCATAGCCATTCAGCGAGGAAACGCTGCTAGCGTTCTCGCCTCCTTGCCTCTTGAACACGCGTTTATTTAAGAGTAGGTAGTTTAAAATTTTTAGGTTAGTTCAGTTTATTTTTATTGCTCTTGTTTAAGTTTTATTTTATATAGATTTAATTATTCACATGTATGTAATATGTACTTGGTAAGTGCCCTTAAGAGTCTAGACCACTTAAAAGATTCGATGTTATATTCAGGCATGCATGTGGATAAAATATACTGTGTTTATGTGGGTACACACACACTCAATAATTAATATAGGGTCATCTATCTATTATTTAATAAATATTGTATTATTTAATTTTAAACAGCTCATCGTATGCTAAACGACTCAAGTTCTTTATTGAAAAACTCGCGACTTAGTTGTGAGTCTTTTAATAAAGAACTCAGAGTCTTTTTATTTCCGAGTCGTATTATAATGACTGGAATCTCAGATTATTAAAAACTTGAGTCGTATTTTAGGAGTCGAGTCTTGAAAATCGAGTCTAGTCCTAACTTAAAGAACTTAAAAAAGACTAAAGTCCTTTCATTTCTACGTGTGGCTGACCCGTAGTCCCGAAGAATAAATTTGTATTCTTGCTGGTTTTGCTGTCCAGTCGTGGGGTTGAGTCGAGTCTTGAGTGGGGCTTGTTGCTTCGCGAATTTATTTCTTTAGTTCGCGTTCGCGTTAAACGTTGAAACGATACTTTATAAGCTCTACTCTTATGATCGAGCAATTACTTCGCGACACGATTCTACCGACTGCGCCAATTGGCGAGGGTAGTGTAAGAAAAGTTGACCTATAATAACTGAAAGTATGGAATTTTATTATGCATACATATTTTATTAATAGCATTTAAAATGCGCCTTTGCACCTGTTTGGATATACCATATACATTTTTCTTTATAAAATAATTTGTTTAGGTACCATTATTCGAATATTGTACAAATTAAAGAATATTATAATTAATAGATCATAACAATTGTACCAATCGTAAAATATGTCGCAGGAAAAAAAATGCAAATAATATTCAAACAGTATATTATACCGTAAATTATACGTTTTAACACAACAAATTGTAACTTAAACTTTGGGTTTGTTCTTATATTCAATAGAATATTAAATGGCGGAGAATAATCTTGATAAAAACAAATTGCTCGTAATTCTAGTGTAACACAGTGTAACCAGCGATGAAATATGAAGCATATGCTATAATTTTATTTTAAATTGATAAAATAATAAAGATCTTATTTATAAAGTTGGCACAATATGTTTTTTTAAAATGCATAAACCATTTGAGTGTTGAAATGTTTTTTAAAATAAGCAAAAACAATTATAAATTATAACAAATTAACCAATAATGTTAACTAAATCGTGTGCTTTTATTTTACCAATTTAATCAAATATGCGTATTTATTTGTTTGACTCGTCCGCGTAATTATTACATTTAAACATTAATGTTAATTTAATCTATATTCGGTTATACAGTGGCCACATGTATAAAAATAAACTGATATTTACCAATATTAAATGAATAAGAAAAGTAAAATTAAAGAAAAACCTATTATATCCGTAAAAATCACATCATTCCTGTCCATGGTTAGCCGCATCACCCGGCGCCCAGCGAATGCATCACCCTTGACGCGGACTTCTCCCGGCGACCAGCATCATACATTCTGCGGCGCCAATAAGTCCCGGCGCCCAGCAACTGCTCCTCCTCTATCTGACGCCATCCCGGCCCGCCATCCCGGCCCGCCATCCCAGGCCCGGCAGCCAGCATCTTTGATTACCTGAAGAGAGGTCAACCTTCAAGTCTTTTTCTTTTGCCACACTTTTAATTATTCTATATCTATATAGTATAATTTACTATATAGTTAGTTATTTGACGTCTCACTAATCGAATAAGATCTTTAATTAAACAGTAATGCTGTTTATTATCATTTTCAAAGAACAGCAGATTAATATGATCAATTTTACGATTACTAGTCAAATATAAAGGTCCAGTTACACAGTATTTTTATTTAGTCCATATATGTTAACACTTATATCAGGATTATTCTTTTCGAATAGTTTAATATCTTTGAATGTGGGTGGAAAAGGCATACCCTTAATATTTAGAATAGATGAAAAATGGGGATATGATTTCACTCTACAAACATTGAACTTCGAAGGATACAATGCGGCAACTATACACCATAGAAAGCATGGTTGTCTGCGTTCTGAATGTTAATACAACTTTTAGTTTTTTTTTTTATTGATTGTGGTAGGTCTACTACCATTACGTACCATCTATTACGTACCACCTCTTAAAGGACAGTATTTATTTATATTGATTTCTAAATGACTTATATTCAAGATTGTCCAACCAGAATCACGATGCTGAAATTCTTCTTATTTAGTTCTTAGATTATCTTTTAAATTTAGTAATAATTTATTCAAATCAGTAGATTAATAAACACTCTCATATTTTGCATTAAAAGACTTAGTTGATTTTCATCTAATTTCGGTAAAGCAAAAAATGCAAAAAGCTCGAAATTTAATTTAATGCAATTATGCTTCTTTAATGATATATTAATATAATTTTTAAGATCTTTATGATTGTTGTTTAAAATGTTTCTAGGGAAGGATACTCAATATTCTGGGCATGGTTTAAGCGATAAGTTTTACAATTTTTCTTTTAAATGCAGTAGTTATATCAATATTTTCAAAATCAGTCTTCAACAAACAATTCGACTTATGTAAATTCGTTCTCATATGATATCTGTATTCACTTCGTAATATCTTAATTCGACACTTTTCACATTCAATTAAATTATTGTCTTCGATTTTTGGTGAAGTGTGCGGGACCGGATGCAACTGCAAGACAGCTGTCAAAGAAATGAAAAACATTGTAACGTTGAATGAATTAATTGGCTACGGTAAATTCGATTAAGAAAATTGACTCAAATTTAAATTTAATGCAATTATGCTTTGTCAATGACTTATTAATTGAATTTGTATAATTGTAAATTTTTGTTTTTAGCAATTCCATGCAAGGTTTAATTGAAGATAAATAACACTTGAAAAAAATCATCGATCCCACCTGAGGTCGATGATTTTTTTCAAGTGTTATTTATCTTCAATGAATTTGTATAAGTCTTACTAACACTCAGGAACGATAAGGTACTCGACTTCCTGAGATGTACTTAAACTGAAAGTTAGTGTATGCATCTGAAATGCAGTACGACTTTTAATCTCACTCAAGAACGATAAGATACTCGACTTCCTGAGCTGGATTTAAACTAAAAGTTACTGTATGCTTCTGAAATGCAGTAGGTACGTCTTTTAATCTCATTCAGGAACGATAAGGTACTCGACTTCCTGAGCTGGATTTAACTGAAAGTCCAAACGTGACATAAAATATATCAAAAAACAAAGACAATAAAAAAGTAAAAAAACTATAAAAAGTTGTGCAATCCTGCACATTCTCCCCTTTTTTAACTTACAAGAAGCTTTGCAAGTTTTTTAAGCGGCCTGCGCAGAATGCCAGCAGCGGTAGTGACATCCGCCACTCGCACTATGCCATCACGCCCTGGGTACAGCCGAGTGATGCGTCCTTTGGGCCACGAACCGCGCGGTAGATTCGAGTCGCAGACTATGACGACGTCGCCTTCAGTGATAGCTGGGGGTGCACCACCTCCTGTTCTTGGCGATAAGGAGGGAAGATATTCTTTCACCCAGCGCGTCCAAAAGTGATCTGTACGAGGACGGTGACGTCAGGCTTTCACTCATCTGTAGCAAAGTTAAGAGTTTCGCCGCTTAAACCTATTTCGATTCCTCGCTTAGAGCTTCAAGGGGTTCTGATGGCTGCACGTCTTGCGAAGTCTATATGCGAAACCCACCGATTGAAGCCCTCGAAACGCGTTTAAGCGGCGAAACTCTAACTTTGCTACAGATGAGTGAAAGCCTGACGTCACCGTCCTCGTAAAGAAAACTCCAGTAACCGACCGATGCAAAGGCAGACTCGCTCGCATCCGAAAACAAATGAAGTTCGGAACTTACTACCTTCAGATTGCTTAGGTTATAACGCCGTGGTATGCGCAAGGTGGAGATTGAAATTAAGTCATGATACCACAACTTCCACGCTGCGCAGTCACTTGGTGGGAGCTCTTGGTCCCAGTCCACACCCTTGCGCCAAGCATCTTGAAACATTATGCGACCACGAACAATGATTGGTGCAAGGATCCCAAGAGGATCATAAATTCGCATTACGTGCATCAGCACCTCACGTTTTTTAAGCTTATCCGTTAAAACTGCCTCTACTCTTACTCCCGTATTAAAACCGATCAAATCGTGAGCAGGTTGCCAGATGAGACCCTGTGTATGGACAGGCGTGGCTAGATGGCTTAGATCTACATCAACACCATTCAAAGCTGGTAATTCAAGTAGCGAACCCTTCGGCAGCAATGATAGTGCCAAAGGATTGTTCGAAATCCAGCCACGCATCTCAAAACCAGCATCAGAATGGACGGTGTAAATATCAGACGCCAGCTTGGCGGCTTCGGTGACATCGTCTAAACTAGTGATGCAGTCATCCATGTAATGGTCTGCAATAATAACTCGAGCTGCATCTGGGTAAGTCTCCTGCCATTCAAAAGCATTTTTATTTTTGATGTGTATGGCAGTAAACGGGCTAGAGGCAGCACCGAAAATCATTGACGACATGCGGAATTTAAATAGAGGTCTTGCAGTGCGGGGCCTAGCATGGGATTTCGTTAAAACAGGATCCCATGCTGGTGGTATTTTCCAACCATCTTCTCTGTTGAAATTCGGGTGTATTCTAATTTAATCTGCAGTGTGTGAACATGCCTTAGATACACCCAACCATTTCATACGATTTGACCAGCCTAAAGTCCTTGCAAGAGAACGACGATTTGTTCCTCGCATGTTACGAGAGGCAATTGAAATTAGAAGACACCCGAATTTCAACAGAGAAGATGGTTGGAATATACCACCATCATGGGATCCTGTTTTAACGAAATCCCATGCTAGGCCCCGCACTGCAAGACCTCTAGATACAGTTAGCTCTTTTTGCGTAGATAGGAACACAAATTAATATAACTGAGTGACGGTAGTTTATATTTTCTCAAAATATTGTAAAGACGAATAACACCTTAGTCTACCTGTGACCACGAACGCTGTAAAGTGTTCGAAACGTCAGGTTAAATAAAATGTTAATAAATCGCGAAATAATCCGTAAAAGTAGTTTCATTTAAATGTATTGTGTTCGCGTAAATAAAAGACAACAGTATGACATGCGGAATGTTCTGATCGGTTCGTTTTGGGTGTCGCGCCATAAGAACCTTTGCGCGTCCCTGTCCTTTGCAACAATTTTAATCTGCGGAAACATTTCGCGAATATCAACATTCAAAGCAACTTTTCCCTCTCGGAACCGCATCAGAATACCCAACAAAGGCTGCAGAAGATCGGGGCCTGTTAATAACAAAGAGTTTAAAGACACGCCGTGAGATGTCGCTGCTGCGTCGTGTACCGTGCGTAATTTATTGGGCTTATTTGGATTCGTTACGCCAAAATGAGGAAGGTACCAAAGTGGATACCTCGAATCGGGACGTGGTGAACAGGATTCGGCGTATCCCTTTGACAGCATGTCATGTATATTACGACGATAGCGTTCCACATAGCAAGGATCTTTCTGCATTTTTTTCTCTAAACTTAAAAATGTAGATAAAGCCAACTTATAGCTATCGGGAATGTCCAACTTATCAGCTTTCCACAATAAGCCTACCTCGAAGCGGCCCCCCTCCAGACGACGTGCCGTGCGCTCGACAACCTGTATGGCGCGCACGTCATTGGTACTGCGGGCTTCATTCTTCGATTCCGATTGAATCGATTTTAAATTGCTCTCTAATAAGACTTTCTAAGGTAAATTTATCATTTCCTACATCAGGTTCATTTATTGTGGTGTGGTTGACAACATCAACCCGTCTAGTTTTACTGCAACCGAAACCAAACAAAACCCATCCCAAAGCAGTCAAGATAGACACAGGTTGTGTCTTGGTTCCTTTGCGCGTAGCTTTAGGAAGAGATAAATGCCAGTTGTCAATTCCTATAATTACCATAGGCTTAACGTCATTGTAACAAAATTCGTGAGCTATATCTGCTAGGTATGGATACTTGTGCACGCTGTCATGATGCGCAGACTGGCGCGCAGCACCTAAACCGCTGATAGATCTAGCCTTTCTTCTAACACAGTGAGTTTCATCTGAATGGCGACCCTGTATATAGAAATCAACGTATTGCACATTAACGTCCTTGCCTAGTCCACCTACACAATCTATATGAATCAGTTTTTTGGGTCCTGTGGTCCTCAAATAGGGGATTTGAGTTGAAATCTCGAAATCTAAAAATGTACCTGTCGCGCCGTCGTCAAGCAAAGCATAAGTGTCAACACTACCAGTAGGCCCTGACACGGTCACAGCAACTATTTTCAGTAGCGGACGAGCAGAGGGCTCTTTATGCGAGAAGGAAGTTGCATGCGTCAATACTTGATGGTCCTAGATGGTCCAGCTGGCGAGCCACGATGGTGGCAGAGGAGCGCGACGTGGCGGCGCTGGCCGCGCGGGAAGGTGCCGACAGCTCGGCGTGAGGGAGTGAGTCCGCGCTCGACTGCGCGGGCGAGGAAATCTCCCTAGCACCAGCTGTTACACCGTCTCCCAATTCATGGGCACTTGCCTTCGCAGTTTTAGAACGCGTATTCATATCTAATTACTTACCGGTAGAAGGACCACTATGTTAAATATTAAATAATAACCACTGGTTTTCAAAGAAACAAAAAAACTATAATAAATCCATCAAACGTGACATAAAATATATCAAAAAACAAAGACAATAAAAAAGTAAAAAAACTATAAAAAGTTGTGCAATCCTGCACAATGATAAAATATTAAGAATGAAAAGTTTTAAGAATATCGACTGGTCATTTCTGGTCGACAATCTTTAAACTCTTGACGAGTTGCTTTTATGGAGCTAGTTAAGTGATCCCATGCCTCAGTGCCCACATCAGACTTATTTTTTATCGTTATAATAGCATGTCGCCATCTATTCATGGGTTGTTTATATCATCACATTTATACACTTTTAGTTCAATATAGTGTGAGCCTTCCTTTTCAGGATTACTCTGTCGCAGTACACCATGCGGAACTATTTTAGTAATATATGAATAAAACGCCGCTTGCTTTTTACCGGTTTTCGGTATGTTGTAAGATGCTTCGTCGCAGTCACTGCCGAACACGTCGCTAGCTGCAGTTTTTCTACCATCCTTCGAAAGTGGTGCAGGGGTGTGTGAGTAGAGCTTCTTTTTCTTAGGCTCGGATTCCGCACTGGTGTGATAGGAGTTCTTAGTGAGTTTCTGGTTTCTAGGCTTCGTTGTTCGATCTTGAAAGATAAACGAAAATAAATTATTTCAGTGGATTATCTTCTCCGAATAAAGAAAATATAGTACATTGCTTCGTCTGCCGTCGTGACACTTCAATAAACTTCTTGAGATGATACCAAGCCCTTGTATCACAATCGGTTCTATTATTAATAACAATATCTGGCTTAACAAGTTTATTCTCCAGATTAGTTTCATTTGTCTTAATGTCTTTAATTCTATATAATATTTCCCATTTTTACTTTTATGTAAGTGTTGACTGTAAGCCTTTGGGTATTTTACAGTAAAATATGAATACATTTTAGGTGCATTATTATTACCATGCTTGCTGGTTTTAACTTCATTGTCATCTTCGTCTTCGTCGCTGTCGGTGCCGAAGAGTTTATATCTTGAATACTGGCTCGGCGTCGCAGGTGTGACCGTCGAAGACTTGCGCTTTTTCGACGATGACGAACGTGCAGCAGCTGGTGACCGCGACTTCTTTGAGGTAGAAGGCTCGGGCACGTTGACGTCGAGCTCTTCCTCCGAATAGTCGGATGCGTCATGAGAAGTGTGTTTCGACCTGAAAATTAGATGAGAATATTTAAATATACGTGTTTCAATGAATAGATTGAAAAGGAATAGAATGAAAAGATAAAATATGATAAAGTAATAGAATGAAAAGATAAAACATTACAAAGATAAAAGTTAAACTAAACTAATTTAGTAAATAAAATATCTACTTACATTTTTTTCTCGCGACTGGGTATTGTGGTGGCAGGAACTTAGAAGCTGGATCAGACTGTGACATTTCCTGTCTTTATCCCGGCCGAAATACATAAAATTCACGTGCACATTTTCCATATTCGTAAAATCATAGTACAAAAAAGGGAAACAGTAAGTTACATCCAACTGGTTTCGCAAAATCATCATAGGTTAACATTTACTTATGTTCGCTTTGTACGTTATTATTCAAAAGTAAACCTTATTTCCAGTTTCATGGCATTCATGAAAGTTTGACAATAGGTGTGAATGAGATACGAACATCAGAAAAGGAAGTAAAATAAAAATTAAATTCTTCGGCAGATCGTAAAGGTGCTCAAATACCTAGCTATCTATAAACTAAGCAGAGCTCGTATTGATTATAGCACCTTATAAATAAATAGCAAGTAGACAGCGTACAGACTCCATACTATATAAGGTGTAAGTGAATTAGTGTCAGATATTTTTAGGAGTAACTTAGACTATCACATGGATCACATATAAGATAAATTTAAAATTATAGAACAAACAATAAAATCGAAAAAACAAAAAGTTTTAAAATAAAGAATCTACATCATCCTGTACATGAACCCAAACACTACAAGTAGACTACTCACACAACGCTAGCCGATTCATAAACTCTCCAGAATCACATTCATGCACTCAAATAATCATAATACACTGTTCATCATAATATCATATTACTTGGTGCGTGAATTAAAGTTTGTTCTATAATTTTAAATTTATCTTATATGTGATTTATGTGATAGTCTAAGTTACTCCTAAAAATATCTGACACTAATTCACTTACACCTTATATATATTATATAAATGTAGTAATATTTTAGTATCCATGACTGGGGTTCAAATGGTTATGCTTATCATACTAACGCCTGCCCTTTACAGGATTCGAGCTCAAACCCAAGACCCTTTGTATCCGTAGACCAAGACAAGATACTGCCTTTATCATTATACTATGACATCGAAATGCAGCGTAAGCGTAAGAGCCATAGCAGTGTAGCTAGTGGGTACAAAGTCCATCTTCCCTTTTTAGCGGTGGCGCCCGCGTTTCGTATGTGATGGATAAAATTACTTTGCAAAACAAACACATGCAAAGGTTTCTATTCTGTGAAGCCACTGCCAAATAATTTTCTATCGCAATGAAATAAGGCTCACTTTCGAAGGCAAATGCCAGTGATCATTACGTTAGTTAAATCTTACAAAAATCGTAATTACATAATTTTGAACTTTAGTGACAAAATATTTCTTAACATAAAGAGACTGACGAAACCAATTATTAACATTTATTAAATCCTAGTCCGACTGCATACATACCTATTGTTTTTTACAAAGAAAAAATGCCGGTAAGTTTCTAACTCACATTGTTTATTTCTCTCACCTGATTCAAAACAAAATCAATGCAAATGAAATAATTATAGATAGATAGATACTCTTTATTGCATACCACACAAAACAAACAATACAAAGAAAAGAAAATACATTTAGAATGGTACAATTTAGGCGGTCTTATCGCTAGAAGCGATCTCTTCCAGACAACCAACAATTATCTCATTCAATATAGGCACCTATTTTCAATTAAATTAGACAATCACATATTCACGTTTGTTCTTGTTTCAGGGATCTGACGATTTAATTTTCAATAGCAGCTATTCACCTATAATGATACCACCAGATGAAACACTCCGTCAAAATGTACTCAATTATCTGGAGAACGAAAGACCTTTCGAAATAGATGAACGTTTGAACAGTCGCACAATACTCGACGAAAAAGAAAATCGGACGGAATTTTATGTTCGAACATTAAAACGCCGTGTAAGACGAATTTAGGAGCTAGAATAATAAGGTTGCAAATATTTGAGATCGAAGACCAAAGTAATAACGTATGTAATTGTAAAGCTTCTGTTTGCGCACAGCATGTCGTTGAGAATACATATACTGATGAAGTTTTAATTGTTTTCGAATGCATAATGTTAATTCAAGTAAGATTAAACGATTTATAAATATATCTTCTAATCTATTTATAAAATCATGGTAAAAATTAAGGGATCTGGATCAAAAGTAATGTGAGGGACTATCTTGTGCGTGTATTATCTTGCGAGTGTAAGGACAGGGACAATAGTGATCAACACAAGTCTTAGTTTCAGAATCATTTATTTAATAACATAATTTAAACATTACAGCTTTGTGCACGTGCATGCGTATTGTTGCATATTATTTCGGTCAACGAACTGACAGTATGTTTGTACTATGACCCACTACTAATTACGCCAGGTCGCCACATTATTCTCCCCCTTTGAAAAGTAATTAGCACTAATTACAAATTAACTACAACTTATGTTGGCAAAATCATTAACGTATGTTACATAATAATAAAAGAAAGTATATAAAAAAATATGAAAAACATTTTATATCAATTAGAAAGTATAACCACAAAAATCTATACAATATACCGTGCACTCACGTTTCAATCACTGTTACGTCTTTATTACACTCACTGCACTGCATTTTTCACGGCACAAACGCAGGGTTTATCTATCTGGTTTATCGTGATGGGATAGCACAAAAACAAAATATCGATATCGATTTAACTACTTGACCTTTAGGTCACCTAGATTTGGGATTCCACCTGGATGTATTTCTAAAATGGGAATATATTCGGGAACATTAACAATGAACCCACCCGTTGGGAAAATAAACGGGTGGATTCGATTTTATTGTTTATATAAATTTATACACCGTGAATGTTTAGTTACCCGAGAAAATTAACTAACATACTCAGATATCGATATACATCGAATTTGGCGAATAAAAAAAGACATTTATTTTTATGAGAAATTTATTTAGAAGGTCCCTAACATTCCGTAAAAATATGCACCATAAAAGTCCTGCTAATTCAAATAGTAATCATTATCATTCCAACATTAACGGAACCAAAATCCACCTAATTTGGTCGCGTATTATTGGCGTACGGAAGGAATAACTATGAATGAAAACAAATTACACAACCTGCCGACAAAAGACGTTTCTATCTCACTCGGCAAACTCGCGTCTAAGCTCGAAGCTGGCCAGCTCTCCCTTCATCAATGAACGGGCGGGCGGAGTCTCACGCGCATCCCCCGCCCGCCCGCGCCATCATTGACCTCAGCTCAGTCCGTCGCGAATCTTAAACGGTCAAGGTTGTGTCACGCAAGGTCACCGGCGCACGCGACCTCCGCACCTGTGTTTACTTTAAAGTGAAGTGACGAATACCGTGATGGCCTATCAGTACTGGCGAGTTCGGAGCGAGGTGAATCGGCCGCGGCGGGCCCGTGCCCTGGCCTCCGCTGTCCCCGGACCTTACGCCTGTGGACTTTTATTTGTGGAGCGAGATCAAGCCCCGAGTGTTTGTGAGTGAACCTACTAGTGTTGGTGATTTGCGAAACCGAATCATTGCGGCTTTTCAAGAGGTTCAAGCTCAAAGAAACGTGCTTTTCTTTGAAGAATAACTTGCGGAAAAGAGCACGTGTTTGTATCTCGGAGAGAGGAGGACATTTTGAAAAAATACTGCAATACGTGTAAGGTACGTTGATATTTGTTTTAAGGTTTTTAGGTATTTGTATCATTTGTTAATCTTGTAAATACCTAGTGGATTTCATATTTTAAAATACACCTTAACTAAGTAATTAAAATAAACAATTTATTAAGCAGATAAAAAAAACTCGTGAAAAGTGCTATTTTTATTACTTCGTAATGGCCACGACATACAAATCAACAGATATCACGTTTATAAAATGCTAGTGCAGGATGCGATGCGAACCCGCGATGCTTGGCGATCTTGACAATCGTTAGCACTAGGCGTAGCAGACGCGCATGCGCAAGAGACTGCGCGAGTGCCGCGCGAGTCTGAATGAATGCATGCGTCTCTCTCTCTCTCTCATTCAACAAATACTACGAAGATGGTTTCCATGTTTTTGGTGCATTAACAGGATTTATTTGAAGTCCTATAAAACGATATTTTTGTATGAACGCTATTATATTTGTGTGTTACTTACTGATATACATATTTTTATCAACGCAAATTTTAGTTTTCTCGGGTAATTAAAAAGTCACGGTGTATAACAAAAAAATAATGTTAAGACTTAGGTTACAAGCATTTTTGTTGTTATTTATTTACACATACCATAAAAAACAGTATGCTGTTATAAATTTTGTTTAATTTGGTTGCTTTACTGTATGATTACGGATCTTATTTATATTACAATAGGCATTATTATAATTTGTCTATATTATGATGTCAGTAAATATTAATTTTTATTATTTTTGCGAAAATATAACATTACAAAGGGTAACGACAAAATCTTTGAGGCACCTAAAATAACTTATCATTTATCTTAGGCTCGGTCTATACCCAGTCAGAAACCGAATCGGGTTAACGCGGATTCAATCCATCGCTTAAGCAATAAAGTCGTTTTTTGAACGGATTCTTGCGGATGCTAACGGAATCTGGCAGCGTATAGACCGAGCAGTAAACTCTAGAGAAACGTGTGTTTCGTGTATTTTTGGCAAACGAGTATACAAAAGTCTTGTTGCTAAAAGTTAACAGATTATTTATTATTTAAGCGTATTTTATGGCTCGGACTATACCCATTCGGAAACCGGTCCGGGTAAGTACGGTTTTAATCCATCGCTTAAACAATAGGGTCGTGTTTTGAACGTATTCTCGCGGATTTGATAATGTTTCGGATAATGATTTTTATTAATTATTATTTACCAATTTCCCAAATTGGTAAATAATAAAGTTAATAACTAATTAAGTCATAAAAATGAATCTATTCCAAAAAAACATAACTTTATATTATAAAGTTTCCGAGCCAACCATCTCCAGTCACCACCACAGACAGACCCAGACCAATAATATTTGAATTCATTTACAACTTTATGTCTAAGAAAGCAAAAAAAAAATGGTATTATTATTATTATTTCATGATAGCACTTATATTTGTTAACTTTTTTAATGCAAAAAGAAAATGTTTGAGAATATAGCTAAAATAGTTAACACCTTTGTCTTTTACAAAATTCAACCTTCTAACTTTCCCTCAATTATATTTACGATTTTTGCGGGTTATAGCCCAGTATTTTTTTATTTATTTAAGATATTTACCTGAAAACCAAATTATACAGGTATTTCTTGCAGTTTTAGGCTTGGACTTTAACCAGCCGGAATCTGCTAGAATCCGCTAGAATTCGTTTAAAAACCTTATTGCTTAAGCGATGGATGGAAACCGTACTTACCCGGATTTCCGGCTGGGTATAGTTCGGGCCTTAGACTCAACCATACTGACGTATATTAATAAATAGCCCTGTAGATCTTAATGAAAGCCGAAAGGAATGTTTCTATCTTACACATAATAAAGAGTCTGAATTGAATAAAACCTTATCATAATACTGGCAGAACTCATCGATAAAATTTATCGATAGTGTTAAGCACTATTTTCGTTTATTTAAAACTGACGTCACACTCGTGCATGGATAAGTTGTCTTTGTGTGTGAATATATTTGTGTGCGTCTAGTTTAAGCTAGTGTTAGATATTTTTTGTTGTGTGCGAGCGTAGCAATGACATCCAAAATGCGTTAGTGTTAATTTCCTATGTGTGCGTTACTCCCTGCCCCCCGCAAGAAATGATAGACTTTTTCGCATAGAAATTAGCGAGCTTGTCGTCTCCTGTTGGTTGAATGCTCTAAGGCCTAAGGTGATAGCGGTGCGCCGGGTGCGGGTGGGCTCAGAGCGATGGCTTTTTTCAAACCGTTCTTACACTGATTGAAAGCTTCCCTGGTTTCATCGTTCCACTCAATGACGTTGTTACTTCGCTTAGTATTATTTCCACACATGTACTTATTCAACGGTGCTTGATGTGCGGCTGCGTGTGGTATGCTTGTTCTGTAGAAATTGAGCATTCCTAAGAAACGTTTTAATTCACGAACCGTCTTCGGTAATGGGTACTCGTCGATGGCTGTTACTCTCTCGGGCAAGAGGGGTTATACCTTGTGTCGTAATCTTATATCCCAGGAAATCTATCTCTTTTTGGCCAAATATACATTTCTCCGTGTTGATGGCTATCGAATCGTCTAAGAACTTCTTCGATGTGTTCCCGGTGCAGAATTTCGCAATCCGAGGCTATCAAAATATCGTCTACGTAACAAAACACGTAATCCAGTCCATTCATTACGTCATTTATGAATCTCATGAAAGTTTGACCTGCTGTTAAATAAAAGATTTTGTTTCTCCTTTCTTAACTGTAATTTATTATTTATTTAAGCCAATAAAAAAAAGAGTTACAGTGGTGGGTTGAATCTGGTATTTAAGATGCTACAGAAAAAAAAGTTACGAGCCAGCCAGTCAGCGGTCGGGAAATGTGGGTATTTTAGAATAAGTTTTAAACCTACGGGGTTGAGCGAGTATCGGTTTGGTTGAGCCTATTCCGTTAATAACTAGTGGGCGCCATACCCTTAAGGTGGGTAAACCCTATAAAAAAATAAAAAAAAAATTCTTTCCTGAGGTCGACTCGGCACACCTTCCCGTCGCGTTCTATGACCCCAGGGAGGCAGGCCTTCCCCAGCTGCGTGTAGTCCGCAGGAGTGGGGGTCGAGTTCCCAATACAAAAAAAAAACCCTTAAAACGGGGTTAAAAGCAGCTCGCCGTGGCACAAGCGTCGTTCCAAACTGTATCCCGCTGTGTCACTCGCAAAAGCTGGTACAATATGTATTTTAAAGAAGTCGAGGGTGTAGCTCTTCAAGGAGAAAACCGTCTGCAAACAGCTTTGAAAATTAACAGGGCTGGCAGGCGATCCACCTCGGCGCACAACCACTTTGAACTTCTTGTCTTGACGGCAGACAGGCAACAAAAAAGCCCTTCCCGGCTCCGCGCCGGTATTTATCGCAAGGCGATGGAAGCTTCTGGAACCATTACGTAGTTCCTGCTTCAACTCATCAGCCAAAAAACTACCCTTTTTTAGATAATAAAAATTCCACTTCCTGAACACAAGACACTTGACAGACACTTTACTTTTTTAATTTTGAAAACTAGTCGAACGCATAGCGTATTATAATCCAATTGCTATGGAACGATCAAATGACAGATTAAAAATCACAACATTGAACTCTCAGAAAGACAGTTGTAAATAAAAATATAACTATGCGCAACTTTCGCAAGATAAAAAAAACAAACTGTCACTGAGGTTATGTTTATGTTATGTTTCAGTTTTATTTCCAGACCTTAGCAAAATACAACAATTGAGTAAACTAAGTTAATTTATGAATGTAACAAGGGATGCTAGTGAAAAATGTGCTGCAAATTGACTAGTAAACAGGTAAATAAGTTTCCATGAGTGGTTCTAAAATTACTACGTAACAGTACCCCTCCTGCCAGAAGAATTTTACGTAAGTAAAATTCGAGCTGGCCCTCCAGCTCACAAACAAAAAACGAAACCACGAAGGAAACCAAAAAAAATAAAAACGCCACAAGGCAAAACAAAACAAATGTCCTAAAGCGGACTAAGTTTCAAAATAATAAATAATAAAAAGGAACATGTTGGGTGGTCAACGGCGGCGGTGTGGCGAGCAGAAAATTAACGCGGGCCACACGTCCGTCGATAACCAGTCCCCAATATAAATATAAATATGACAGCAGATTCATGCCCTAAAAAAAAACTAAGAAACAACTGAAGGTTGGGACTTTAAGTCCTTAATATGCCACGAACCAAGTGATTTGCCAGTATTTGCGTCCTCTAACTCATACACCAAAGGAGAGACTTTTTTAGAAATTTTACATTTTTCGTATTTAGGTGCTAGTTTAGCCATAAAAAATTTGGAAGCGTCACTTTGCGGATATGTTCTTTTCCACACAGTGTCACCTACTTGAAATTCGAGACTTCGTCTACTCCTATTGTAGTAAACCGCGCTGCGATTGTGAGCCTTATTCAGGGCATCTTCGACTTGTTCGAACACGTCCTTCAATACACTTAAGTTGTGAGCGAACGAGTCCCGCGAAGCATAGTCTGACGGTGGCTGTGATGCCGTATCGGAACCAAACACTTCACCGGAGCTAACGGCCTCTCTACCATGGATTAAGAAAAATGGTGTAAAACGGGTTGCCTCATTGGTGGCCGTATTCATGGCGAATTGTATTTTAGGTATGTTAATATCCCAAGAACGGTGGTCTTTATTGACGAGAATAGATACTGCAGTCATTATTGTTCGATTGTTCCTCTCCACTGTGTTAACGGCGGGGCAATAGCGAGGAGTTAGGTGGACTTGAGGGATTTTGTGTTTCCTGAAAAGACTTTGTATCTCCTTTCCAGTAAATTGCGTACCGTTATCAGCAATCACTGTGCGGGGAATGCCATGCACCAGAAACACGCCATCCTCTAGCTTTTGAGATATAGTCTTACCTACTGCTCGCCGAAGCGGAAACAAAATGCAGTACTTGGTAAAACAATACACCACAACCAGAAGAAAGGTGTGACCCGCCCGAGAACGGGGTAAGGGGCCAACTAAATCGATACTGATTGACTCGAACGGCTTAAAGCAAACCTTCGGCTCGCCAAGGAAACCGGGGGTTGGTTGCTGGGAGTGTTTATATGCAGCACAAACATCACAGTTTCCAACATGGTTAACTACGTCTTGATACATTTTTGGCCAAAAATACCGTAAGGCTAAGCGTTTATAAGTTTTATTAATTCCAAAGTTAGGTGCCAAATCTCCACTATGGTGAGATCGCAGGAGTTCTTCTCGACGACTAGAGGGCACCACCTCCTTCCAGTCGTAGTCACTAGATACACCATAACGGTTTTTAGAGTATCGAAACAATTTGTCGTCCTTTATTATAAAATTTGGAAACGATCGTGGATTGGCCGTGCATTTTTGAAATAGTTTTGCGTACCAAGTGTCGCTATCGAAAGAATGAAGATCAAGCACCGGAACCGCACGGGATAGGGCATCAGGTACAACGTTATCTTTTCCCCTGCGATGTTCTATAGTAAAATTATAAGGAGACAAACGACAACCCCAACGAGCCAATCTACCAGTGGGATTAGATAAGTTGAAAAACCATTTCAAACTCGAGTGGTCCGTAATGACTTTAAAGGTAGGGCCTCCCTCAATGTATGGACGAAATTGTTCCACGGCGAAGACTACGGCCAGGGCCTCGCGTTCTGTGGCAGAATAGTTACGCTCTGCCGCATTCAACGATCGACTGGCATAAGCTATTGGGTGTTCTTGCCCGTCTAACATTTGCGTCAGTGTGCCTGCTATCCCATAACTGGATGCATCACAATGAACGGCAAATGGTTGTAAAAAAATCTGGACAGGCAAGTACTGGAGCCGTAACCAGAGCTTCTTTCAGGCTGTTGAAGGCGAGCTCCGCTGCGGGAGTCCAACAGAACGGCGGCGCCTTTTTACTTGTACTAGTGAGGGCGTTGAGGGGGGCTGCAATAGTGCTAAAATTTTTAATAAATCGGCGGTAATAAGACGCGGTTCCCAGGAACATCTTAACCTCCTTCCGAGTGGAAGGTACTGGAAAATCTACGATCGATTGGACCTTGGCGGGATCAGTATGAAGGCCATTTTCATCGACAATGTAACCCAAATATTTCAAATCGCGACGGAAAAACTTTGATTTTTCTAAGTTAATCGTGAGGTTGGCGTTTTTTTACCTCTCCAGTACGCGATTAAGTAAGGAAATATGTTCTTCGAACTTAGAAGAAGTGATTATAATGTCATCAAGGTACACAAACACCTTACTATTAAATTCTGGACCAAATAATCGATCCATTTATCTCTGCTGAGTAGCGGGAGCGCCTGTTAGACCAAAGCACATTACCTTAAAATGGAAAAGACCTCGCCCAGGCACCGTGAAGGCGGTTTTTTCGCGAGATTTCTGAGAATCCAGCGGAATTTGCCAGAAAGCTGATTTCAAATCGATCGAAGACAGATAACGGGCGTCGCGCAACCGGTCTAAGATGCGAGAGATGTATGGTAGTGGGTAAGCATCATGTTTACTGACGACGTTTAGCTTTCGACTATCTAAACAAAAGCGGAGTTCTCCGTTGGCTTTAGGGGCCAATAGAACTGGGTTATTCCAGGCGCTACTACTGGGCTCCACCACATCCATCTCCAACATCTCGTCCAATTGTCGATTAATCTCTTTAAGTCTTTCCGGAGACAAGGGATAGTAACGCTGCTTGATCGGGGCGACGTCACCGGTGTCTATCCTATGGTTCAGCAAATGTGTCCGACCTAAGCCTTTTTCTTCAAAAGAAACATTTTTAAAATTTTCAATAAGGTTTTCAGCTTGAATCCTTTGCTGAGGATCTAATTCAACGAAAGCATGTAGCCGCCTAACTTCACAGAGGGGAAGAATACCTCCGGAACTGTATTCGAACGGGAGGTCCGTAAAAATATTAGGTGCCAGCTTAAAAACTTTCCAAAAATTTACGCCAAAAATAATTGGAGTAGAAACGTCAGGTACCAAATAAAATTTAATAACTCTAGTGACTTCCTTTAAAGTCACTAGTTAAAAGATATAACCTAAGACCGGAGCTAGGGAATCATTAGCAGTAGCAATATTCTCTATATCACAGTCACGGTGTAAAGTGGCCCCAGCCGCAACAAAATGTTGGCCGGTGTCAGAGCCCAATATAGAAATATTCGAGCCCGAGTCAAGTAAACCGTAATATTTGGCATTGTTAATACTCACGGCTAAATGAGGACGCTCGTCTTTAAAAGATAAGTTCCAAACCGCAGCAACTTTGTAGCAAGAAAAGTAAATTTGTAACTGCTTCAAATAATTCTGCCAGTCCTCTGGATCAAAGTAATTGCGACGGTTCGGGGTCGTTAGTTTTTTGAGTTTTGCTCATGATTTCTTTTTTGAGAAGTTGTCGCAGTGCTTTTAGTACTCTCCTTTGTTTTATTACAATTCGGACATTTAAGCTTGGTTACCCCTTTTCTTCCACAAAAAAAGCAAACTACCTCTGTCGATTTGCAATCGGACAGCCAATGGCCTAGTTGTCTACAACGGACGCAAAAGGATGACTCAGAATTAACTTTAACTTCATTCACTTTGTGTTGGTTCTTGGGCGCAACATACGACAAATCACTGGCAAGGGTAGATACAGACGCTTTCGGGGGTTCGCAGAAATCCGCGGTATAAACAAGACTATGTTCCAATAGCTTGCATTTTGTTTTAAGTTGTGAGATAGTATCTATTTGATGAAGGGCCAAAGCCGAAATATAATTAGGTCTTAAGTTAAATCTGATAATGGTTAATTTCTCACTCTCACTGACCGTATAGGATAACCTACTGAAATAATTTTCCATTATGGCTATATACAGGAAGGCTGGCTCAGTTGAGCCCTGAGTCCGTTTGCGAATCTCGTCCATTAACCGCCTATCATAGTCGGGAGGGGAAAATTCGCTAATTAAAAGACGCTTCAAAGAAAGCCAATCCGTAACAGTGTCTCTAATACTGCGGTACCAGACCAATGCAATATCCGTGAATAGTTCATACGCGGACCGAAACAAGGTTGCATCACTAATCTCCCTAGAATGAGATAACTCCTCAAGTGTTTGCAGATAGGTTCTAACGCAAGCATGACCATCAAATTTATGATTTAGAGTACGTACGGATTTTTCACTGCTGCAAGAGATATGTAAAGGAGAAGGTGTGGCGCTCGCAATCGGCTCCTCCACGACTGAACCAAAGTTGCTATTAAAACTTTGAGTCAATGTGTCAATAAGATTGACAGATAAATATGTATATAAGCGTTTCTGAATACTGGCGTATTCGGACTCTACATCATCGCTAGGCTCAACCCTACTAATTCTATGATATAAATGATTTCCCAAAGCTTTGACCCTATTGAACTTCTTAAAATGAGATGAGCTTTTTGATAAAGTTTGTTCGAGTTCAGTCAGTTTCTCTTTAATAATTATGAGTTCAGAACCAGGATCCAGAGTGGAGTCCGCTATATCGTCCGCAGGAACCTCCTTGGCTAAACGACGAATCTGAACTCTGAGAGCCTCCACTGTGGTTTCAGGCTTCTCATCACGGATTTCGACTTCATAAATAAGCTCATCCTTATGTAACAAATTGTAATTGATTGGACGCTCCATATTGAAAAATTTAAAAAAATTTAAAACTGTCGGGCTGGCTTTACAAAAATAGAAACGTGTAGGTTAGTTAGCTGATAAATACACTTCGTAAACAATATAGTATTCTGACCGTTTTAAAACAAAATAAAATGGTAACAATTAATCAGAATTAGTCAATGTCAAAAAATTAACAAAAATAAATTATGTATAATTTGTAAATGTGAAAAAAAAATTGAGGGTGTGGTTTTAAACCAAAACTAACAAATAAAACCCTCTGTTATAAGCTCAACCAAACGCCAAACCAAATTTAAAGAAAGAAAAGAAGAGATAAAAAAAATTAAAAAAAAAAGTGCACCAGATGTTGGGGCAAAAGTAAGTAAGTCCCTTAGTCGGCTCTTACGACACCCAAGGAAGAACTGGGGTGGTCCTATTCTGGCCCGAGACCACACAGGCTCGTAGGCTTAAAACTCAGGTTGCAGCGACTGACACAACCTTTTCCAAAATAAAAAGGCCCCACGTACGGGCGCTACTGTTAAATAAAAGATTTTGTTTCTTCTTTCTTAACTGTAATTTATTATTTATTTAAGCCAATAAAAAAAAGAGTTACAGTGGTGGGTTGAATCTGGTATTTAAGATGCTACAGAAAAAAAAGTTACAAGCCAGCCAGTCAGCGGTCGGGAAATGTGGGTATTTTAGAATAAGTTTTAAACCTACGGGGTTGAGCGAGTATCGGTTTGGTTGAGCCTATTCCGTTAATAACTAGTGGGCGCCATACCCTTAAGGTGGGTAAACCCTATAAAAAAATAAAAATAAGTTTCTTTCCTGAGGTCGACTCGGCACACCTTCCCGTCGCGTTCTATGACCCCAGGGAGGCAGGCCTTCCCCAGCTGCGTGTAGTCCGCAGGAGTGGGGGTCGAGTTCCCAATACAAAAAAAAAAACCCTTAAAACGGGGTTAAAAGCAGCTCGCCGTGGCACAAGCGTCGTTCCAAACTGTATCCCGCTGTGTCACTCGCAAAAGCTGGTACAATATGTATTTTAAAGAAGTCGAGGGTGTAGCTCTTCAAGGAGAAAACCGTCTGCAAACAGCTTTGAAAATTAACAGGGCTGGCAGGCGATCCACCTCGGCGCACAACCACTTTGAACTTCTTGTCTTGACGGCAGACAGGCAACAAAAAAGCCCTTCCCGGCTCCGCGCCGGTATTTATCGCAAGGCGATGGAAGCTTCTGGAACCATTACGTAGTTCCTGCTTCAACTCATCAGCCAAAAAACTACCCTTTTTCAGATAACAAAAATTCCACTTCCTGAACACAAGACACTTGACAGACACTTTACTTTTTTAATTTTGAAAACTAGTCGAACGCAAAGCGTATTATAATCCAATTGCTATGGAACGAACAAATGACAGATTAAAAATCACAACATTGAACTCTCAGAATGACAGTTGTAAATAAAAATATAAGTTAGTTGCCTATGCGCAACTTTCGCAAGATAAAAAAAACAAACTGTCACTGAGGTTATGTTTATGTTATGTTTCAGTTTTATTTTATGAATGTAACAAGGGATGCTAGTGAAAAATGTACTGCAAATTGACTAGTAAACAGGTAAATAAGTTTCCATGAGTGGTTCTAAAATTACTACGTAACACTGCGTTACGAAGTCCAAAGGGCATGCGGGGAAACTCGAATAATCCAAAGGGAGTATTAACGGCTGTTTTTTCTACTTTCTCAACCGGTACTTGATTATAAGCTCTTTTCAGATCGATTCGGGAAAACATTGTCTTTTTCGGCAAAATGTATGCGAAATCTGTTAGTCTCGGGATAGAATAGCGGTCTGGCTTGGTAATTGCATTTAACTTCTGGTAGTCGCATAACCTGATCCCGCCGTCTTTTTTCTTTGTTACATGAATTGGGCTGGCCCAAGCGCTTTTCTACAAATGCCTGCGCTGAGCATGTCTTCGATTTCCTTTTTAACTAACTTGTACTTGTCAGCTGATAGTTGACGACACTTGGAAACGACCGGATGACCTTCGGTAATAATTTGGTGCACGACGTTGTGCCTCGGCGTTTCCTTTGCGCAGAATGGCTTGGTGACGTCAGGGTACTTTTCTATATAAGTCTGCGAATGGAATTTGTGCGTTGATCATCTTGACTGTGGGTATGTTAGCGTAAGTTATTCTTGCAGGTGTTAATAATTCCGTCACTCCGTCAACTTTTTCTTTCGGCGCATATCAACTAACAAGTTGTGTTTTTCTAAAAAATCTGCGCCCAAGATCGGTTGTTTGACGTCAGCGATGATAAATGTCCATCTGTACGGCCGTCGTAATCCGAGATCTAGTTCGAGTGTTTTTTCGCCGTAGGTTTTAATTTCGCTTCCGTTTGCAGCACATAACTTATATTCATACGATGCGTGTGCCTTTCTTGTTCTCGGTATGACAGATAAATTCGCCCCTGTGTCTATTAAAAAACGATACCGACTTTTTCGGTCGGTAACGCATAGGCGGCTAGATAGATATATAACGCTAACGTTGCCTCCGTCAACACTATTGGGAGTTTTCCGATTTCCCGTGATAGATGAAGTGACGGGGTTTGTGATTGTAAATTTGTCCTTCTGTTCCCGTAGCTGGTAGAGAGGTAGTATTTTTAGGTCATCGCCCACTGCAACACCGAGACTTTCATAACCGAGCTGCGGCAAGAGTTCTGGATACTCGGCATAAGAAATGCAGTACGATCAGTTGTGCACAGATTTCAGAGATGCAAGCTATTCCGAAATCCAACAGTAACTTCCATGGGCCCAAAATAATCTACGCCGGTAAAAGTAAAAGGGCGTTGGTGGTAGGCAAGTCTAGCTTCGGGTAGGTCTGCCATTGTAGGCTGCATTGTTGGATTTCGGAGCAGCTTGCATCTCTGACATCTGTGCACTACTGATCGCACTGCATTTCTTATGCCGATCAGAACTCTTGCCGCAGTTTGTTGATGACGGTCTCGGTGTTGCAGTGGGCGAACTTCTTGTGAAAATGGTTAGTGAGGAGGCGCCCCGCTGGCTCTTTGCCGTCTAGTATGGGAGGCGGCTGTATAAAATCAACTGACGTTCTCCCAGCGAGGCACAATAACCTGTCTTTGAGTATCGGAGACAATGAGGCGAGGCGACTCTTCTTCGGTATGGGTTGACCGCGAGACCAACACAGTATTTCTTCTTTAAACGTGTATAGTTGACTCTGAGCTTATAGTTTTGGCGTTCTGCGCGTACAATATTTTCTGCTTTTAATGAAATGAGACAAGGAGCAGTGACAGAAGGGTTCAAAGGTGTAGGAGTGACAGAAGGGATCAATGGTGGAGCAATGACAGAAGGGTTCAAAGGTGGAGCAGTGACAGAAGGGTTTAAAGGTGGAGAACGATAACTATGGAGTAGAACAAATATCTCCAACCTAAAAATTTTGAAAAATATGACCCCGGGTTTTAAAAATAAGAGCGATAAATATGTGAGCTCTGGCAGTCGCCCTTACTAGTCTAATCCACGAACTAAAATAAGTGACGTTAGCTACTACTGGTAAGGGCAGCTGATTGGATATATTCGTGACGTTGATGAAATCTGCAATGCCATGTTTATGTAAAGTGCTATCATGACGAAGTGCTGGCTTTAAAATCGACAAAAACGCCTATTGGGCGCCGGTTTTTATGTGTGTTTACGTCGAAGACAAGTTAAGTATTGGAGTTGTAGTAATTATCCATCCACACAGAGTATCCGTTGCCCTCAAGCCCACTGAGGAGATCCAGGACTATGGTGGAAGTAAGTCCACTTAGTGGGGTTGGCTGGTCTTGAGGAGCACAATGATTTTTGGCATGGACTTCATATCGCCACAAATACCCCGTCTGAGACTCGCACAACTCGAAAGTTTTGACCCCGATTTTGGCTGCTTTGGTATAAATCGTACGCTGTACTGCAAGTGCATCAAAAACAAACAAGTTTTTTTTAAATAATATATGAATAATAACGGGACTTAGCACGCTCAGTCTCGTTGCGACCACGATGGATGTAACTCTATACCCAAACGTCAACGGAAATAAAAGGTGCGTGCTAAGTCCTGTTATCATTCATAATTATGGGTTTTAAGCGCGAAAGATTTAAACAGACTAAGTTATTTCAAAATAAAAGAAACACACGACCAAAAACTTGTAGTAGCATCATACTCGTATATCAAAATCGGTTCAGCCATAAAAAAGTTTTAATGGAATAAATAAATTCACATACATACTTTCTTATTCATACATACTGCTACGTTTGGTGCGACCGATTAAGGCCACACCAAACACATACGAAAATGAAATAACAAAAGAAAATGAACTTGAAAAAATATAATTAAAATAAAATTAAAATTGGAACAAAAAAAAATAAATATTCTGCGTTGTGTGGCTTGCGTGGGGAATTTTGATTGAGAACGCAAAAGAAAACTTATTTATTTTACAACTAATTAAACTACACAGAATTTAGAGGTATGAAATTCCAAACCGGTTAACAGAATAATTTATATAAAAAATTTACAATGAACGGGCTTATCGAAAAGTAAAAAAAAACAATAACGAAGGTGCCGGCGCCGGATAGTCGCCCTTATCCTTTGCAGTCGGATTAAATAGTCGTTGCTATCGCAGAATCGTCTCTTTTCCTCGCAGAAGTCGTTGCTAGCGCAGGATCGTTCCTTTTCAACGCAACAAGGTGATATAAACAAGTACGTGCTGGAACTAGCACCTACTCGTAGCAGGTCAATTTGGTGCTTATTAAAGCTAGCGCTTCGGCAGGTAGGGGGGAGAACCCGTAGACCGGGTCCTTTGTTGATACTATAACAAAGAACACTCCTACTTAATACTAAGGAAAATAAAGATTACAAATATGAACATCTTGAGACCTTTAACATTATGGCAATATGAATTACAATTTGATGGTAGACTATGGATAAAAAAATAAACTAAAAACTGCACAAGCAAAGTCACGGGAAATTACTAGTTCTTAGATAAATTAGCTCTGATAATATAAGACGGATCGCTCACACGATCAGTAGTTGAGCGACAAGCCATACAATTTTATTACATTAAATGAGTTTACGAAACTTACCAGTAATGAACTTTACGATATATTTATGCATCGAGCCAACCACACAACTGTCCATTTTCTCTTCAGGACAGACATTCTTTACATGACAGACATGCCCATTCAAAATGTTAATTAAAAAAAAAATTATTATAGGTGGCCAGGAAAAAAATAAATAAAAAGTTTAACTTCAAAAGAGTTCCGCAGCATAATGCTGCAGCACACCCTTTCCAACAAAAAAAAAAAAAAATAAAAAAAATAAGTTAACATTAATAGGTTGACAACCCTATGACAAAAGTTTGCAACCCTAACAAATAAGCAAGCAACCATAATGCGGTTTAGAAAGCTGACAGCATACGAACAAGATTAATAAACTAAGAAATATTTTATTAAACGAAAAAAATAAATAAAGAAAGCAATAATAAGGAAATACTACTTAAGAATATCCTTAATATGGTATTGTCCGGTATGAGATGAGTCCAGGTCTTTTAAAAAATACGTAGTTCTAGAGATAACCCTAATAACTTGGCATTTGACAAACCGAGGTGCAAACTTGTTAGTGAAAAAGTCAGCACCTGAAGATCTAGAAAAATTTCGCCTCCATACAGTGTCACCGACGTTCAAAACTAAATCACGGCGGTTTCTATTGTAAGCACGAGAGCTTCTTAAAAACGAAATCGCCAGGTTATCGGAAACTTTAGCGTAAATTTCAGCAAGGGAAGAAAGATTAGAGGCATGCTGAGTCCGACTCTCGGCCAAATTAGAGCTCTGAGTCTGACTATTAACACTATGAGAAGGAAAAGACACCTCCCTACCAAAAACGAGAAAGTTAGGAGTGAAACCAGTAGCGAGATTTATGCAAGAATTTAAGTATAGTTGGACTTTGGGTAATAACTTTGCCCAATTCCTGTGATTATCCTCGACAAGAATACTTAAACAAGTAACAATTGTCTGATTATATCTCTCAACTGTGTTAGCTTGAGGAGTATAATACGGAGTATAAAATGGCTCAATCCTAAATGAAGACAAAAAGCGGTTGAATTGACTACTGCGAAAAACAGTAGCATTATCACAGAGAATTGAATGAGGAATACCAAATCTATAAAATATCTCTACTTCCAATGCTTTAGCAACGGAAACGGCATCAATCTTCTTTAAAGGAACAAGCCAAACATATTTAGAAAATACATCGACCATAGACAAAATGTACTTGAAACCGTAATAGGCCAAGGGTAGAGGCCCAATAACATCTATAGATATAATTTGAATAGGTTGAGTAACATCCTTAGGATAACACATTTGCCCTCGAGGTCGGGTATTAGCAATTTTATAAGCCTTACATAAATCACACCTGCTTAATGTTTCAGTGACGTCGCGAAACATATTCGGCCAATAATAGCGTTCTTTGATCTTTAGGTAGGTCTTAGTAACTCCCGGGTGAATCGAGGGAAAGTCATTATGAACCTCCCATATTATTTCATCAACCTTCTCCTTGGGAAGAACAATACGCCAAGGATCAGTAGACAAGGGACAATCGACAGGCATACGCCTCATAAGTACGCCATTCTGAATAGCGTACGCTGGGAACATTTGTGGGGAATCACGTGTACCCAAAAATATTTTCTTGTACCAGCGATCATCAGTTTGATCAGGACCTTGATCGTAGGAGACAGGGTTAATATGGACTCTAGACAAAGCATCTGGAACAACCAGCTGAGATCCTTTGCGATGAACAATATCGAAAGAATATTGCGAGATAACAGTCGCCCAACGAGCTAAACGACCAGAAGGATTGTTCAACGTGAGGAGCCATTTAAGGGCCATATGATCAGTTATAACTGTAAATTGCATTCCATCCAAATAACACCGAAAGTTTTTAATGGAATCAAGAACGGCTAAAAGTTCACGCTCCGTTGTACTGTAATTACGTTCGACTTTAGAAAATAAGCGAGAATAAAAGGCAATAGGATGCTCACCATCCTCGAACTTTTGAGAGAGAACGGCACCTAGGCCAACAGATGAAGCATCACATTGTAAAATGAACGGTTTAGAAAAATCAGGACAGCCAATAACAGGAGTATTAATTAATGCATCCTTAAGTTTTTTAAAAGCACTATCGGATGATTCATTCCAGACAATCGGATCATTACCCTTCTTAGGACCAATTAAGGCGGTAAGTGGGGCAATTATAGAAGAAAAGTCCTTAACAAAGCGTCTATAGTAAGAACACATACCAATAAAACCACGTAGAGCCTTAGCCGTCATGGGAACAGGATAATCCCTTATTGTGTCCAGCTTACCTGGGTCAGTTTGAAGACCCTTTTCATTTACGATATAACCCAAATACTTAAGTTCCCCTTTGCAAAATTCACACTTCTTGATGTTGATAGACAAGCCAGCCTGTAACAAACGATCACGAACCTTGCGAAGCAGGGCTAAATGACTGCTGAAATCACGGGAGACGAGGATCAGATCGTCAACGTACCCGAAGACACAGTCATCACTGGTGGAGGTAAATTCAAAATTGACGATCATATCGGTCAGTCGTTGCATCTCAGAAGCGGCATTTGTTAAACCAAACGGCATCCTTACAAATTCGAACAAACCACGTTGAGGAACGATAAAAGCTGTTTTCTCGCAGCTTTCCTTATCTGCTAAAGGAATCTGCCAGAAAGCACTCCGGAGATCGAGGGATGTCATATACTTGGCACCTCTAAGGTTATCCAGTATATCAGAAATACGAGGAAGAGGATAGGAGTCCCTAACAGTGACACTATTTAGTTTTCTACTGTCGACACAAAAACGAACTGTACCATCTTTCTTTGTGACCATCACAACTGGACTAGCCCATGGAGAACGAGATGGACGAATGACACCTAATTCCAACATTGAGTCAATCTCTTCATTGAGAACTTTTAACTTAGCTGGAGAAAGGGGATAGTACCTCTGTCGAATAGGTGAACCGATGGTATTGATTTTATGAGAAAGCCAGGTGGTTTTCCCGAGACCAATCTTTTCTGATGAAATATCATCAAATTCACCGATCACTTTTTGCAGTTGATGTTCCTGTTTAGGAGTTAAAACATTCCGCGGATGGATATACCGGACTTCACAAATGTTTTGAGAAAGAGATTGAGGAACAGAAGAGGACAGGAACATATTTCCTTTAACATGTTTGTTAAAAGCTTGGCTAAAAATAGAAGTCAAACCGAATTTATTCCAAAATTCCATTCCCAAAATCACAGGAAAAGACATATTACGGGCAATCAAAAAACTATGATCAACAGTATCACCATTGAACATAACAGGAATAACAACAGAACCCAAAATATCAATAGGAGAATTATTAGCTGAAATGACAGAAGGAACTAAGGAATTAGAATCAATTGAAACACCAAGTTGTTGACTTAAGGCATCACTAACTAAAGACATTTGAGCACCAGAATCGAGAAGAGCTTTAACAGGTTCACCCTTTAAATTAATTTCGATAAACGGGCGATTGTCTAAAGTGTCTGTCGTAATCACCGGTGACACTGTACGACGAGAATCGTACCGTAAGTGGTTTTGGCAATTTCTTGGGTTACATTTAGGACAATTTCTGGTGATATAACCAGGATTGTGGCACTTAAAACAAACTGGACCGGGTACAATTGAGCAGTCGCTATAATAATGGCCGGTTCCACTACATTTCAAACACGTAAGGACGGGGGACTGACTGTTTTCGGATATTGATGTAGGGCAAGAAGCAGAGGGTAAAAATTCCTCAAAGTGAGAAGCTATCTCAATAAGGGTGGCCAAAGAGGAGAATATATGTACCGAAAGGCAAGGGAAAAATTTTGCATGCATATTATGAATAATAATTTGTAAAAGGTTCGAATCAGAAATAGGAGTAGAAAGCTTACTATTGAGATATGTGACTTGTATTATAAAATCACGGATAGGTTGATCAAAATTTTGTTTAAGGCTCCTAATAGTCTGTTCAGTCACAAAATCAAAGTCTGTCGGACCAAAAGTCTTAAAAAAAAGATCCCTAAGGAGTTGAAAAGTAAGACCTGGCTGTCTAACTGTCCTAAAATATTTTAAAGCATTATCAGAAAGAAGCTCATGAAATCGAACAACCAGATACTCATCAGGAATATCATCAGCTAATTTCCTCTCTTCAACACAAATAAAAAATTCCCTGACACAACCTTGGCCAGAATATTTCAGATTCCACTTAGATAAATTTACGTGCTTTTTATAAAAGTTGGCATTAACAGTATCAGAACGGATTGGGGAGGGAATACTACAAGTTGGTGGAATCTGGTAGGTCATGACCTAGGAGGTATTGGAGGAGGTCTAGATAAAAATGGGTTTTCGCAACGTGGGGATTCAAAAGAACCAGGGTCAATCATTCTGGAAGTTGTCAATAGATTGCCATATAATATTAAATTACTGAGGTAAATGGAAAATAATAATAATATTAATGCTAATCTGCAACAATGATGTGTGCACTAGGCTTTAGGTAAAAAAAAGAAAAACCCGCAAAGAAGCCGAGAAAAAGAACTAACAAAACAAAAAAAATAATAATTGATAAAAATGGAGTAATGCAATGGAGGTATGTAATCGTAATCAAATGTAAAGTCTTCGGCTCATGAGACTGGGTACCTCTAGTTCAGCGGTCTCAAAGACCCTAGGAAAGTACACCATGAATCAATTACCTGCTCGGTTTGTGTGATGTGGCAGGATATTCTCCCGAAGCACACACACTGAGTCAATGGAAGAACACAGACACGGAAGACTCCGAAGAGTTTTACGAAACTCCCGAACTATGTCCCATCCACGTGAAATCCACCAGTGGGCAGATCGTGAAGTGTTACTGTATGTAAAAATGTATTGAGTAACGATCTGTACAGTGTACTGAATTGGTAGAGAGTAGAGTTAATGAAATATGTGTGAAAATAAGAAGCCTAAAGGTATAGCGCAAGTTTACAGAATATATCAAAGTAACTAAATACTAATTTGCTCGATATGAGCACCACACACACACCAAAAAAATTTAACTTTTGTTCGGGCGCCAATGCTACGTTTGGTGCGACCGATTAAGGCCACACCAAACACATACGAAAATGAAATAACAAAAGAAAATGAACTTGAAAAAATATAATTAAAATAAAATTAAAATTGGAACAAAAAAAAATAAATATTCTGCGTTGTGTGGCTTGCGTGGGGAATTTTGATTGAGAACGCAAAAGAAAACTTATTTATTTTACAACTAATTAAACTACACAGAATTTAGAGGTATGAAATTCCAAACCGGTTAACAGAATAATTTATATAAAAAATTTACAATGAACGGGCTTATCGAAAAGTAAAAAAAACAATAACGAAGGTGCCGGCGCCGGATAGTCGCCCTTATCCTTTGCAGTCGGATTAAATAGTCGTTGCTATCGCAGAATCGTCTCTTTTCCTCGCAGAAGTCGTTGCTAGCGCAGGATCGTTCCTTTTCAACGCAACAAGGTGATATAAACAAGTACGTGCTGGAACTAGCACCTACTCGTAGCAGGTCAATTTGGTGCTTATTAAAGCTAGCGCTTCGGCAGGTAGGGGGGAGAACCCGTAGACCGGGTCCTTTGTTGATACTATAACAAAGAACACTCCTACTTAATACTAAGGAAAATAAAGATTACAAATATGAACATCTTGAGACCTTTAACATTATGGCAATATGAATTACAATTTGATGGTAGACTATGGATAAAAAAATAAACTAAAAACTGCACAAGCAAAGTCACGGGAAATTACTAGTTCTTAGATAAATTAGCTCTGATAATATAAGACGGATCGCTCACACGATCAGTAGTTGAGCGACACGCCATACAATTTTATTACATTAAATGAGTTTACGAAACTTACCAGTAATGAACTTTACGATATATTTATGCATCGAGCCAACCACACAACTGTCCATTTTCTCTTCAGGACAGACATTCTTTACATGACAGACATGCCCATTCAAAATGTTAATTAAAAAAAAAATTATTATAGGTGGCCAGGAAAAAAATAAATAAAAAGTTTAACTTCAAAAGAGTTCCGCAGCATAATGCTGCAATACGTATGTACATACTATATCAAAATCGGTTGAGCCATTAAAAAGTTATAATGGAATAAATCAACAGACATACATACTTTCATATTCATACATACGTACGTACATACTTACATACATATAAATATACACGCATACATACATGAACTCTAAAACACATTACTGTCTTTTTTAGCAGTCGTGTAAAAAAAAATACTTTATGCCCTCACCCATAATAGTAAAAACTAACATTAAAATTCCTTCTCAAAATAAAAAATAAAATTATACAGAACAAAGCAAAAATTTATTCAACAAACGAAGCCTTATCCATATTATGCAACCCGCTTAACAAAATGGCCGAACCGGTGTCCTTGACCTACATTCCCCGTACTGCGACGCAGACATAAATATGTTCGCTCGCATACCGGCGGTCGAGTTTTTGTTTTGTTTCGTTAAATATTTTCATATTTAGAAAATAAAACACTTGTCTCACACAGAATGTTAGTTAAACTTGCTATTATGTGCATTATAACACGTAAAGTTAATAATTTTAGTATAAAATTGAAGCGAGAAAGTGCCAAGAACTTATATGATTCTAGGAGGGTTTTAAGACCATGCCAGATAAAGTAGCAAATTTTTGTTTAGAATCTTTGTAAATCAGTATTTTATAACTTAAAAATGGTTCATAGTTTACCTGTTCGTTGTTTTTTAATCACCAACCACTTCAAAAACACCAGAATTATACTTAAAACACGCGCGACAATATTTTCGCGCTCTGCACTAGCCAAAAGTTCGCGGGAATTGATGAATTGTGACAAAAAAAAGTATGGCGGCCGTGCTTCCTGTTGCTATATATGCGATCCTTGTCTTTCCTATAATGTTTTGTTTCACTCTTACGAAGAAATTCGTTCAGCAACCAACAACTCAGACGTTTTAAGTTTTAGTAGATCAAAAAGACAGATTATGTCTGCTCCGCAGTTGTTGCCATTTTGACAGCAGACATGTCTGTTTTGCAGTTGAAGGGGTAGCAAATATTTCAATATTGTTAAATTCTGTTTTCAATTAACAATTGGATTTGTGTATATTTGTTTTCAAATGATATTTAAATTTATGTTTAGGTAATTGAATCTGATATTTCTGACAATGAAATCAGAAATCAGAAATATTTATTTGCTTTAAACATGGTAAATACAAGATATTTTAAAATTATTATGTCCACATGTTTGACTTAATTAGTCATGCAAATATACAAAGTTAATATCAAATGTACGTACAAGAAAATTACAACAATATTAAAGTTAGTATTACAATGTCAAAAGGTTTATTAAATTAAATTTATCAATATCATGTCAAAAACTAGCTTAGCTGATACAATAATTTATTATTTGTCATCAAAATATTCTTGCATTGAATAATAACATTTATTCAGAAGCCAGGCATGCACCTGTTTTTTAAACATAACTATAGGCAAGTGTTTGAAAAAATCAGGTAACTTATTATATATTTTAATAGCCATGCAATAGGGGCTTCTTTTAAATAATTGCAGTCTTATGCTAGGAAACATTATTCTATTTTGATGTCTCGTTGGCTTATTTTTATGTTGACCTCTTGTTATAAAATATTGAGGGTGTTGTCGTACAAATATACACACTTGCTTTACGTATAAGCATGGTAGTGGCAAAATTTTAAGTTGTATGAATAGGGGTTTACAAGAATCCATAAAATGTGCTCTGCAAATTGCCCTGATACACTTTTTTTGTGCTATGAAAATTTTTTTTTCATATCGACCGAGTTACTCCACAACAAAGTACCGTAGTTAAGTAGTGACGACACATAACCATTATATGCAGTTAGCGCAGTTTCCATGGATGAAATATTACTGAGTCGTCGAAGTGCGTATATAAATTTATTCATTTTCATGCATAGTTTTCCTATATGTGCTTTCCAGTCACAATATTTGTCTATGGTAAAGCCGAGAAAATTTACATCGTTTTTAAAGTCAATAGTATTACTGCCATATTGGACTAATAAATCTAATGGTTGCGCCTTGCAAGTAGAAAATTGGATGCAATTTGTCTTCCCAATGTTTATTTTGAGATTGTTTATATAAAGCCACTCTATCAGACTCTTCAGTGTTTCATTAATATCGTCATTAAATTTACTTAGGTCATTACATTTTATCAACACTGTGGTATCGTCAGCAAACATAAAGCATTTATGTTTAGTTACACTAGGCAGGTCATTAATGTACCGCAAAAACAGTAGAGGTCCCAGCACACTACCTTGTGGTACCCCACAGGCGTTTATTCGATATTTAGATCTAAAAGTAGTTCGCTTGGACTCTAGTACTTTTGCTGTTTCCGTGCATTGCTGTCTATTCGAGAGATAACTTTCCAACCGATCGAAAGCCTTACCTCTAATACCGTATCTATTTAGTTTTTCTAGCAGTCTCTTGTGTGGAACAAAGTCGAACTCATGTCAAGA
Organism: Anania fuscalis; assembly: GCA_950371115.1. NCBI lineage: Eukaryota > Metazoa > Arthropoda > Insecta > Lepidoptera > Crambidae > Anania > Anania fuscalis. The sequence continues at coordinate 14,316,587 of OX493344.1, forward strand.
AATAAAGCAACGGTCGGTATCCTATTGTTAATACTTTCTGTTATTAAATTGTAACAAGCTAGTGTTGTGGAGCTACCCTTGCGAAAACCGTACTGGTTATCATTTAGTATATTATTCGCGGAAATAAAGTTATATATGCGTTTGTGGATTATTTTTCATAGATTTTTGAAAAAAATGGAATTAGCGTTATTGGTCTGTAATTGTTCATTTCATATCTATCACCTTTCTTAAATAATGGTTTAACAATGGAAAACTTTAGAATATCGGGAAAGTAACCTTGTTCTATCGATAAGTTAATTACGTAGGCAAGGGGTCGGCATAGGTACCTAGCACAAAGCTTTATAACTCGAGTGCTTATGTCGTCATAACCCACAGCGTTAGTGTTTTTTAAGGAGGTTATAATAGATTGTATTTCGATTTCATTAGTAGGCATTAAAAATATTGATTTATTATTAAATGGAATTTCAATTGAATTGGAATTTAAATAATCATCCTTTAAGTTCGTCATATCTATAAAGTAGTTATTAAACATTTCACATATTTTATTAGAGTCATTATATATTATATTATTTTCATGTATTATGTCAATGCAATTATTTCCCGATTCATTATTTAAATTATTATCATTTATAATACTCCATGTTGCCTTACACTTATTAGAAACCTTATTTATAAATTTTAGATTTTCCAACTTTTGAGCTTTATTAATGCACTTTTTTAGAATTTTGTTGTATTTTTTATATTTATACTTTCTGTCAATCCTTTGAATATTATTGCTCCTAGTATACTGAATATATAAATGCCTTTTCCTTTTACACGCAAGTTTGATTCCTTTACTTAGCCATTTCTGGTATTTGAATTTATTATGTATTTTTACTAGATTTTTTGGAAAGCAGAGTTTATTAAACAGTTGAAATAAACTATGCAATTCATTAAAAGCGTCGTTAGCACTGTCCTTATTATAGACTTCGTCAAACGATAAAGCAGATATACACGTAATAAATTTATGAATATTTTCTGTGCTGTAATCTGTTTTCTGTATAGTGTATTCTTTTTTAATCAATTTTAATTTAAATGTTATCGTCTGAGCTGTTTTATGGTCAGACAGACCAAGGAGATGAACATTAGGCTTAACCTTACGAATATTGCTCGCAATTAAGTCTAAGCATGCTCGTTTACGAGTTGCAGTATTTATGTGAGATTTCAAGTTAAAATTTCTTAGAATGCTAGTCAAATACTCTGTTGTATTATTGGTCCTTAGTAAATCTATATTCCAGTCACCTATTAAAATGATTTTGTTTTTATATTTGTTTTTGATTAATTTATGTAACAGCTCTTGAAGTTTCGTCAAAAACAAATTCACATTGGAATCAGGTGTTCTGTAAATATTAATAATGACCAATTTATATAAAGGTATTTCTACACCACAACATTCAAAATTCTCAGATATCGATAGTTCTTTACATATATTTATAATTTTAAAATCAAGTTCTTTATTTACCAATATCATAGAGCCGCCCCTTTTTTTATAACACCGAGAGAAGTATGCAGCTACTTTATGATTCGGTAATTTAAGAAGTACTTTATCACCACTTTGAATAAATGTTTCACATAGGCATAACACTTGTATTTCTAGCTTTCTCTTTTTTAATTCCTCTAGTGCAACTTTAAAAATATCTATTTTACTGAAAAGGCCAGCTATATTTTGATGTAAGATTGTAAAGTTATGATCGAAAAAAATCAAAGTTTTCATTAGATTGTGTTCTTTGAGGTGAGTTTTGTGAATCAATAACTGTTTCTTGATTGTTCACTGTTCAATGTATCAACATATTCGTTGCCTCAGAGTTAGTAGATTGAACTGCAAATAATGACAAAGAAATAAAATAGTTAATTATTACCAGGTATTTATTGATTACATAGGGTAACATAATATACATAGTCTAATATAAGTCTCATCAGTTCCGGAGATTCTGGCCGAAATCGCAGGCTTTTACGGTCGATTGTACGCATTGCATTCCCTACAGCCGCAGCCCGACGCGAATGATCCAAGAGCCAAGCTTACCCGCCACTTTACTGAAGATCTCCCAGACGTGGAGGAGGATGAGATTGAGGCGGCCTCCGGACAGCTTAGTAATGGGAAAGCTCCCGGCGAAGACAGAATCACATCTGAGCTCTTAAAAGCTGCAGGCCAACCTGTGCTTGGCGAACTTAAGAGGCTCTTCAACTCCGTCATAGCGAATGGGACAACTCCGGAAGCGTGGAGTGGGGGCGTGGTGGCATTGTTTTTCAAGAAAGGAAACAAAAGTCTCCTGAAAAACTATAGACCAATCACGCTCCTGAGTCACGTTTACAAGCTGTTCTCAAGGGTCATCACAAAACATCTTTCCGCAAGATTTGACGCTTTCCAGCCACCGGAACAGGCTGGGTTTCCCAAAGGTTACAGTACCATAGACCACATTCACACGGTGCGGCAGGTTATACAGAAGTCCGAAGAGTATAACCAGCCCCTGTGCCTGGCCTTTGTGGACTATGAGAAAGCCTTCGACTCGGTCGAAACCTGGGCTGTTCTGGACTTCTTGCAGCGATGCCAAGTCGATTGGCGGTACGTGAAGGTGCTAAGAAGTATGGCATCAATGTCCGTCCAAGTACAAAACCACCGAACAACCCATCCAGCTGCTCCGAGGTGTTAGACAGGGAGATGTTATATCTCCGAAACTGTTCACCAACGCACTGGAGGATGGGTTCCAGACGCTGGATTGGAACGGACTGGGCATCAATGTGAATGGCGAATATCTTACGCATCTTCGCTTTGCCGATGACATAGTTATTATGGCAGAATCGCTGCAAGATTTGCAAAAAATGCTGCACAGTCTTAATGCTGCCTCGAGACATGTGGGGCTTGGGATGAATTTGGACAAGACTAATGTAATGTTCAACGAACATGTCATCCCGGAACCAATTTCCGTCGAGGGCACTACGCTCGAGGTTGTCCAAGAGTACGTCTACCTGGGACAAGTACTACAGCTCGGTAGAGACAACTTCAAGCGGGAAATCGCCAGAAGAGTGCAGCTTTGCTGGGCAGCATTTGGGAAATTGCGTCATATCTTCACGTCGACACTGCCGCAGTGCCTGAAAAGCCGGGTGTTTAACCAATGCGTCCTACCAGTTTTAACCTACGGAGCCGAAACGTGGAACATGACAGTCAAGTTGGCCCACCGACTACATGTCACTCAGCGTGCTATGGAGAGGTCTATGTTGGGGATCTCATTAAGGGATAAGATCCGGAACGAGGTCATACGACATAGGACTAAGGTGACTGATATTGTCCAAAAATGTAGCAAGCTGAAGTGGCAGTGGGCTGGCCATGTCTGTCGCAGAACCGACGAGAGGTGGAGCAGGAACTAAATCGGGTTCACACTTTATAGAACTCAAAAGTTTATAAGTGCAATGATATAGAGAAAGTCTCACCGGTTAACAGGTGGAGACAAGCTATAATCACCATTAAAAATCGCACAGATGACGATTCAGAACTTCATTATTGCCACTCGTTAAAGAGTTCAGAACATGCTCACCGACTTTTGTTAGCAATTATTATTAAGGAACTATTAATTATAGAGTTTCCTATCTATAAATTAAGTCATACTTATTGTAACCTGTTATATTAGGTTATTAAATGTAACTATTTCTTAACTAATATTCATCATCATATCAGCCTGTTGCACTGCTGGACATAGGCCTCCCCCAAGGAGCGCCACAGCGCACGATCTCCCGCCCTTTGCATCCAGTCGCTGCCGGCTGCCTTCTTCAGGTCATCGGTCCATCTAGCCGGGGGGCGTCCTACACTACGTTTGCCTAAGAATGATCTTATTTTTATACGATATGTATTGTTCTCTTTTTTCTCTTGCAATGGCTGCAGCTTTTTTTTCCAAGTATTTTCATTTTTAGGTCGCTTTTTAGATTATTTTTAGATTTATTGTCCTTAGCCTGCTAAGGACAATAAATCTAAAAAGAAAAACGAAAAATATTCCCTGGAATATATTTCGTTTTCTTGATGTGTTACATTCTTGTGATTCTTCATTTTCCCGGTTCCCACTAGTTGATGGATGAGCAATTTCAAGGCCATGTTGATTAGCAATGTCAATATTTTTTTGGAATATAAGAGTATTTTCTTGAATTCCACTGTTAGATGTTTGCGCAAGTTCTAGGTCTGATTGATAAGCTATGTCACTAGAGCTTGAAGAGTTGTCTGGTTCTGGTACTAAAATGTCATCACTTCCCGAAGAAAAATCTCCATAATTTTCAACAGAAATCATCATCATTAAGGTAGTATAGATTCTTTCATTTCGCAAAGGATGTTTGGAAGGGTTTACTATTTGAAATTGAGATTCTTCATGTACATCTGGATCTCTGGCCTATAAAAGGTTAGATGTCTGAGTTTCATTAATTTCGGAATTTATTTCTTCATAACTAGGAAGTTGAAATGCAGAAAATATAGGCTCTTGAGCTTGCTCAATCCATTCACACTCATGTTTAACACAAACTCTGTGTTGCATTTATCTAGAAGAGAAAAAGAGCCCTTAAGCAAAGATAAACACCATGTGTATAAAGGCAAAAATGTCCCCATTGACCCAGCAAAGGCTTGAGAGCTTTGAGTAAAAATGTGTTGTCCCTTACCACACCACACGTTTATGAAGTCACAGTCTAAAAATGTTTAACACCTGAAAGTTCGTAATTACAAACTCAAATCTATGTATACCCAGCTATACTTTACAATTTAAAAAAGTTATAAGTACCTTGATATAGCATTTTAGACCTTACTGCACATAATATGGTAAATAATCAAGATTGAAAAATGATAAACATTTTTAGATCGTGACAGTACCCACCATAATACACCGCAAGTTGTTGATTGTTTTCATACCAGCAAGCACAATATTATACTTTTTATAGATCTTTAAAATATACACTTTTTATAATTTAAAACTATGCATTAGGGTCAAATCATGGTTTTGAGAAAAATGGCAAATATCGCTTTGAACTGAACAAAACGCATAAAAACAGATTTACGTTATTTTTCATGCAAACGGGCATTCTTACTATAAAATTAAATGAAGTTATTTGTTATTTATTATGTTTACATAAACTGGGCAAACTGGGCATTGTTAATGCCATAAAATAACTAAAGTTCTTATGACAATACAATGAGAAAAAAAGACTTACCTTCGCGAGCATTTTTGAGGTTATAGTTTTCGTTAACAATGTCTTTCACTGGTTTAACCAAATTATGGCCGAGGGCAGCTTCCACTAATTGCTTTACTCTTGATTTGGCTCCTGCCATAGTTTATGTAATTCAGCAATATTGATTAACACAGTAATTATGTATTTTTTTTGACAACAACAAGCAGGGCGTGGCGTCTAACTTAAAAGAGCGCGAGAATGAACGGAACGCTGATGCCGTTTTATGAATGAAGGTGATATGTACGGAAAATAACACCTTCATCCAGTTCAATGCCACATAGCTCCTTCTTACACTGTAGAAAAGTAATCGTTTTACTTTTTTGCCATATTTAAAAGTGTTAAGTGCCCTTAGCACCGTGCTTGTTTTAAGGTCTAAAATGGTTTATCCTGTCAGGCCAAGGTCAAGAGACACAATAAAAAATCTATTATGACGTGGCCACCGGTGGGGAATTGAAGCTTGACAGGTTAAATACACATGACACCTTAATCCATGCATAAAACAGCGAAAATCCAAGAATGCGACATTTCACCTTCATCCATTCATGTCTTCAATTATAGATAGGAAACTCTATAATTAACAGTTCCTTAATAATAATTGCTAACAAAAGTTTTTAAAATAAATAAATAAATAAATTTAACAACTTTTTAACCGACTAAAAAGTGGGAGGTTCTCAATAATTCGACTGAATGTTGTTTTTTTTTGTATGTTACGCGATTACGCCGTCAATCATGGACTAAGAAAACGATATTTTATTAATTTGGTTCGGATCTGGCTGTGTTAGGAGTCGCCCTCAGCAATAGAAACAAATTTTCTATGTTTCTTTTCAGTGTTTTTTATTCCTAAATTTTACTAAAATCTAAGTAACGCGTAGATGTTGTTTGTTGTACTTGTGATTCATTATTATTTTCCTTTTCTTCATCATCCTTAGCTAAAAAATCATTTGGATTGTCTTCTTCATCTTTGTTTTCGTTTTTGGCCTTGTTTTTACTTTTAGTTTTAGATTCGTTTTTGCCACTGTAATCGGTTTTATCTTGTTTTTCATCATTATTTGTATTTTCACTTTTGCTTTGAATGTAAGGCTCGCGGATTTTCATGTTTCTCGACAACCGGGGATCAAGTATTTCTGGTAATAAGCAATCGATATAAAAATTCATCTGTTTTTCTTTCATCTTTTTTTCTCAAAATTTTCGTTCACCCACACGGCAAACAGGCAAAATTTTCTTTGTGTCACGTGAAGCTGTCCTTGTATTTGGTAATACCAGTTGTGATTTTCGTTGATGACTAGTTCACCTGTTTTGTTTTTTAGCCAGAAATTTACTTTTTTTTGTTCTATGGCTGCTGCTAAGCCTCTTTTGTTGGCCGTCAGTGGACACTTGACTTCCACCACAGTATCTTCACCCGTCAAACCATCAGGCGTTGCGCCCAAATAAAATAATTCTTTGTCTATAAATAAGCCACAGGGCCTTATGGTTATATGTTCTTGTGTGGACAGTTGAGCAAGAGCGGTTTTTTCGTTTTGTTGGCCATGACTTATTGATTCTACGTTATCTAAATTTTTGCGGTATATTATATCCTTTACTAAGTTAGCACATGGTGTTTTAGGACGTCTTTTTATAACTCTTCCGAAATTAGATGCCGTCAATAGGGATCTTCTTATCTCAAGCCATTCTCCATTTGCTCTTTGTTAAATGGTTTTTCTTTCTATCATGGCTCGCTCCTCGTCACTTTTTATCGAGTATCTCATCCGGCATGCCGTAAAACTATTTTTTATCATTTTGTTTTTGACTATAAACTAACCGTCTCTTTTTTTTTTGTTATTCTCTCCTCCCACTGCTTCAATTTCCCCCTTGGGCTTTTATTTGTAATTTTCTTATATAATTTTGATAATGCTGTATTTTTTTAATTAAATGAAACTGCTGATGCAACACATCGCGTTTGGTATGAGTTTTTGAGGGAAAAGTTAACTCTTTTTCCTCCTACATATTTTGCAATGATGCTATGATACCGCTCTACAATGTTACTGTCCACATCGTGCAATACAGATTCTTTGCCACAAAGAGCTTAGATCAAGGCTGGCCAATAGATTTTCCAGATGAGCAAAATTTCTTAGACTGTGGCGACGCCGGGCCACAGCGTTTTGAAGGCAAAACTATACTAAATTAATAAGGTAGTATTATAAATCAGAAGTGAGGTTGATTTTTATATTATTAACGACCAAAATCACAAAATGAGATTTAATCACGAACAATAATTAATTAGAACCTAGGTATCCTAATGCACAATAACTACGAGCAGAACGACCGTCATATCCAACCACCACGCTAAAAGTGGGAGAGCATCGAAACCCGTCGCCTGTCGTGCCCCCCACGCACTACTCCCACTTAACCGGGCTGCTACGTCACTGTGACGCGCTGCGTTGCCCCGCCTCTTCGTCGGGAATTGCCAACACGGCCTCTCCTGACCGCGCGGCGTCCCCGACCGCTTCGTCTGATAATGGTTCCTCAGTCACCTCCTCATGACTCTCAGGGACTTCATTTCAGTTATCAGAATCTGAAATGTAACACCTTGTGAGCAACATGTTAAGGTAAAAGCAAAAATGAGATGGCTCTAAGGAACGTTGCATTATGATGGAAGGCGTGCACTCAAACCATCACAAGCAGGTCCAAAATAAAAAGAAATAGCAATTAGTCTGTTTCCATAACGAAAGGACGAATAATAGATTCCGGATTTCTATTACCATCCCGCATAACTAAAGCATTTGTTTTTTTTAATGCAATTGCTATGCCCCGCGACAGAGGCTCCAAAAGTTCGCATGTCACGACTCCTTGACCATGACATAGGCTCCCAAGTTCGCATATCATGGCCACCCTACTCGCATACCCAAAGCATTTCATTACTAAAATGCAACGGCTATGCCCCGCGACAGAGGCTCCAATAGTTTGCGTGTCACGACTCCTCGACCACAACATAGGCACCCAAGTTCGCATAATGTGGCCTCCGTGACAACCTGTGTCACTTGCGTTGTAGCACACCAACATGTGATACACCGCCCAGGCAGAGGCTCCACGACCAAGCGACACAGTCAGTACACTTGTCGTCCGGTGTCAAAGGCCCAAAGTTAGCATGGCACACATCAAAGAAGGCTGCGCCAATTGCGCATTCACGGCTGCACCCGAGACGCCACGGAGCTGAGAACGCCAGACATGCGCACCAAAGCTACGCCAGCGGTGCACCATGAGCACTGCGCCAGATGCGCGCTGAGAGCGCCGCACGAGCGCACCACGGCTGCGCCAGCAGCGCACCGCCAATACTGCGCCAGATGCGCGCTGAGAGCGCCAGATGCGCGCTGAGAGCGCCGCACGAGCGCACCACGGCTGCCTCAGCAGCGCACCGCCAATACTGCGCCAGATGCGCGCTGAGAGCGCCAGATGCGCGCTGAGAGCGCCGCACGAGCGCACCACGGCTGCCTCAGCAGCGCACCGCCAATACTGCGCCAGATGCGCGCTGAGAGCGCCGCACGAGCGCACCACGGCTGCGCCAGCAGCGCACCGTCAATACTGCGCCAGATGCGCGCTGAGAGCGCCGCACGAGCGCACCACGGCTGCGCCAGCAGCGCACCGTCAATACTGCGCCAGATGCGCGCTGAGAGCGCCGCACGAGCGCACCACGGCTGCGCCAGCAGCGCACCGCCAATACTGCGCCAGATGCGCGCTGAGAGCGCCGCACGAGCGCACCACGGCTGCGCCAGCAGCGCACCGCCAATACTGCGCCAGATGCGCGCTGAGAGCGCCGTACGAGCGCACCACGGCTGCGCCAGCAGCGCACCACCATCACTGTACCAGATGCGCGCTGAGAGCGCGTCAAGGCTGCGCCTGTAGCGCACTGCCGTCACAGCGCCAAATGCACGCTGAGAGCGCATCACGGCTGCGCCTGTAGCGCACTGCCTTCATAGCGCCAGATGCGCGCTGAGAGCGCCGCATGAGCGCATCACGGCTGCGCCTATAGCGCACTGCCGTAACAGCGCCAGATCCGCGCTGAGAGCGCTGCATGAGCGCACCAAGGCTGCGCCTGTAGCGCACTACCGTCACTGCGCCACATGCGCGCTAAGAGCGCATCACGGCTGCGTCTATAGCGCACTGCCGTCACTGCACCAGATGCGTGCTGATAGCGCCGCATGAGCGCATCAAGGCTGCGTCTGTAGCGCACCGTCGTCACTGCGCCAAATGCGCGCCGAGAGCACATCACGGCTTCGCCTGTAGCGCACTGCCGTTACTGCATCTGATGCGTGCAGAGAGCACCGTATGAGCGCATCACGGCTGCGCGAGCAGCACACTGGAAATACTGCGCCAAATGCACGCTGGGAGCGCCGTACAAGCTCATTACGGTTGCGCCAGCTGCGCGCAGAGAACGCTGCGGGAGCGCATCACCTGCGACTGCAGCGCACCACGATTGCCGACAGATGCGGGTTTAGAGCGACGCACAAGCGTGACTGACGCTCAAAATGATGAATGCGCCGTGCACACGAACTCATTTAGTGAAGCACATGAAACAATAAAAACGAATTAATATTCACTCAACAAGCTCAGCCGTACCTGATGCAAAACACCAACTAAAACTGTTTACAATTCATAACTACCTAGCGATCAAAATCGGTGCATTGATGCAATTACCTGGCCGACATATAAGTAAATCTACCTCGAGTAAAACTTCCGGAAACTCAATAATAGTCGTCACGTACGACGTTGGGTCGACTTCCTGGCTATCTGACGCTCGCGAACTGCCCTTGATCGCACGCTCCGTCTGAACCGTGGTGCGTTCGCTGGCCAGAGTCGATTGAGGATGTTGGCTGGTTGGATACTTCGGAAAAATATTGAACGGTGTTACTGACGGTTGCAATCTACCCTCAAGTAAATCAATTAGCGTTACAATATTCTCCAACGCATCATCGCGTGCGCTATTTATTACGGCCACTGTATGAGCTATCACGGCGCCCGCAAGAATTACTACGTGGGTTACGTTAATATTCGCGGTTCCTAGTAGGGCTATGACGCGGAGTACGTACACGTCGCCGATATGATCTAGCTCAACGCTCACGTCCATTTAGCCAGCGGCGTGTGGCGTTCGACATTCGAATGACCCCTACATTTAGCTGACCTACTTTTATCGCGAAGCTGACTACGAGAATGATCATGGTCTTTGGATTTAGATGAAAGCGGTCATGTTAATATTTCTTTGACACTACACTGCACTAATAATAAGACACAAACGAATTAGATGGCAAAAACGGTTAGAACGCGTAGTCGATCCCTCTTCTGATATTATAAATCAGAAGTGAGGTTGATTTTTATATTATAAACGACCAAAATCACAAAATGAGATTTAATCACGAACAATAATTAATTAGAACCTAGGTATCCTAATGCACAATAACTACGAGCAGAACGACCGTCACATCCAACCACCACGCTAAAAGTGAGAGAGCATCGAAACCCGTCGCCTGTCGTGCCCCCCACGCACTACTCCCACTTAACCGGGCTGCTACGTCACTGTGACGCGCTGCTTTGCCCCGCCTCTTCGTCGGGAATTGCCAACAGTAGTTTATAAAAAAAAACTGAAATTTACTTTATTTTAAATAAAATTAAATAATAACAAGATTACTTAATGTGACCTATGTAGAGGTTTTCCTGATATTAATTTGTCAATATTTGGTTTTAAATCTGATGTTGATAGTACAATCAAATCTGAAATGTGTTTTGCAGTGAGAGATGTGCGATATTTATTTTTAATGTATGATAACGTTGAAAACGTTTTTTCACACACATAGGTGGTAGATAAGTAAGAACCATAGTTAAATCACTGAACAATACAAGTGCAACTGGTTATGATGGAATATGCACAAAAGTCATAAAGCACTGCACTGACGAGCTAATCAAACCACTTACATACTTGATTAACTTATCTTTTGAGACAGGCTGCTTTCCTGAATTATTAAAGCTGTCTATTGTTAAGCCCCTTTACAAGAAGGGAGGCAAATCAATACTTAAAAACTACCGGCCCATAACATTGGTTCTAGTTTTGTCAAAAGTCTTTGAGAAGGCTATGAAACTTAGATTGCTTAGTTATATTTCGAAATTTGACATACTTAAAAAGGAACAGTTTGGATTTCAAGCAAATAAGTCTACAATGTTTCATTTGATGCTTGAAATAAATAAAAACATAAATGCAAAAATTCCTGCAACAACAATTTTCTTTGATATGACTCGTGCTTTTGACTTTCGTTTCTCATGACTTGCTACTTTTTAAACTAGAAAATATGGGAGTGAGAGGTTTGGCACAAAACTGGTTAGAATCTTTCTTAAGAAATAGGAAACAGGCTGTAGAAATTGCGAGTCTAGATCGGAATTTCAATGTTATAAATCACAGATCACAGTTTTTGATAAATGCATGTGGTGTTCCACAAGGAAGTGTCCTAGGTCCATTACTCTTTTTACTTTACATAAATGACATTCCTGAAGTAACAAATCACAAATGTGTATTATTTGCAGATGATGTTTCTGTAGTAGTTCCTTTTAGAGAAAATTCTGAAGTGTATGAATCTGACATTAATATTACAATTGACAAAATAGTAACATGGCTCTATGATAATAATTTGACGGTAAATATAAACAAAACGAACTATATACAATTTGGTACAATAAGACAAACTAAACAAAAACTTAATATTAATTATAATGGAATAAATATACAAGAAGTTGACAATACAAAATTTTTGGGGATTATAATAGATGATAATTGTGATTGGAAACTACAAATTGGAGCCTTAAATAAATTGCTACGTGTTTGTTTTGAGAAGACTGCGTCACACGTCTTCCTTGCAAACTTGTCTTGCAGCATATCATGGATATATTGGCTCAATCCTGAAGTATGGGCTTTTGGTTTAGGGAAATTCCACTGACTTAAATTTCCTGTTTAAAGCGCAAAAAAAGTGCATAAGGGCAATTTGTGGTATGTACTCTCGTCAGTCTTGTAAACCTGTATTTAGAAGTTTAGCAATATTGCCATTACCTTGTATGTACATCCTTGAAGTAGCTGTATTTGTCAAAAATAATATAATGTTGTTCAAAAAGCGAAGGGACGATCATAGCTTAAGGCTCAGGGATCCAAATAAATTAGTGTTTTATTTTTTACCAAAACTACAACATTATCATAGACAATGTGATGCTATGTGTGTTAAGATTTACAATGCACTTCCAAATGACATTAAACAGTTACCAAATGTATGCTTTAAAAGAAAACTTGTAACATGGCTTAGTGATAAGAATTTTTATAAAGTCAGTGACATTTTTAATAAATAAATTAATTTGATATCCTAAAATATTAGCTTGACATATTATTTGACATTTGGTACTTCAATTTGATTTGTTTTTCGCAATAAATTAAAAAAATATTTGACATCCAATTAACCTGACATTTGATATTTTTTAATTAGATTTGTTTTATTATTCGCAATTACTTATAAATATTTGCATGCCATGTAAAAAGGTAAAACGTGAGTACTGTTACTACTGTATAATAATATTAACACCTGTGTCACACCATGTTTTGCGCAAATAAATTATTTCATTACATTTCATTTCAACCAAACCTGCTTAACATTTGCATAGCAAGGTCGCGCAGTATTGGGAAATCTTCACTAGAAACTATTTTCCAAAAATTTGCAAATTTTCTGTGAGCTGCTCTGAAGATATATTTTCGTAGAAAATTTGTTTAAGGGCAGTGTGATTTTGAAGATCTGTCACCTCGAGCTGAATGTTTGCCGGATATTCAAGCAGGTCAGTAGAATTAATTGCAAAAGGATTCAAAAACAGCTGAATATTTTTCTTCTCAGAATTAAAATCCTGGAATCTGTTTTCAAAAGACACTTTTAAACATTTTATTTTTCATAGGTATTTTGGGATATCAAGGGCAGCGATCTTTAATCCTTCTTTTGCACTTGCGAGTGTAGGAAAATGGTCGATTTTATTTACCTTTAAGTTTGCTGCAAACAAGTTCAACTTCCCTTTGAAACCATTGATCAAGTTTAACATTGTCGGAAGAGAGCAATCTTTTCCTTGCAATTTAAGATTCAGGACATTAAGATCGCACACCCATAATGAATTTTTAAGCAGAGATCTCTCTGCTGGTAAAGCTTGTTTTTCCTCAAGATAATCCAGAACCTGTTCCCTCAAATCATTAAAATGTTTCAACATTTCGCCTTTGGATAACCAGCGAACAGCACAATAGAGTTGTAATTCGCCGTATTCTTTTATTTCTTCTTCAAACAACATTCTGAATTGCCGGCGGTAAGTGCTCTGGCACGTATGAAATTAATGCAGCCTACTACTGGATCCATCACATCGTCGAACCTCATGTCTTTTGTGCACAAAGCTTCCAGATGGATAATACAATGATAAGAAAACAATTGTTGACCGATGTGATTCTGTAGCAAAGCTACAGCGCCATTGGTTTTCCCCATCATCGCAGGTGCCCCATCAGTGCAAACTGAATTGCATTTATCCCAGTTTAGGCTCTTACCCTCAACGCAATCTTTGAGCTTTATGAATATATCCTTTCCTGTGGTAGTAGTTTCAAGTTGACAAAGGTCCAATAAATCTTGAAATATATTGAAATTGTCACCAATACAGCGTACGAAAACAGCTAACTGCGCCATACCGGTTAAATCGCAGGTTTCGTCCAACGCAAGTGAAAAATATTTGCATTTAGTTACAAACTCTGTGATTTGACTGTTAATGTCCGTTGAAATTTCTTCTACTCGCCTCATTACTGTGTTGCGTGAAAGTGAAATACTATCTGTCATGGTTTTGACCTTTTGATCAATGCAGTTCTGCGCAAAAAATTGACAAACTCTCTTTTATTATTTCCCCATCAGAAAACGGTTTTTTTTTTAGCCAAGAGTAAAGATATCTCAAACGATGTTTTGACCATGGCTTCCAGTTCGTCATGTTGTTTTACAAAAATATTTTGCTGTGAAAATAGTTCTTTCTTCTTTTTCTTTATAAATTCTGCCCTCAAAGTTGACTCTTCCGGATACTCTTTTTCGAATTTCGAATGGTTCTGTTTAACTGCTACAGTTGCTGAGCAAATGAGACAGACTGGTTTGCGGGCTTTGCTCTCAGTAAAAAGGTATTTTGTTTCCCATTCTTTGTGAAATGTCCAAGAGTTATCCGTTATTTTTGATGTACTTGTACTAGCTTTGCTGAGGGCCATACTAAAACAATATTTTTTACTTGTAAAACAACTTACAATGTTTTTTTATTAAATGATAGGTAAAATAAAATGGTTGATTTTGGCAGACACAATATCAACTTCTGCCCGGTCGCTTCTGTAAGCATTGAACGTAAGCTCGAACCTCAGTTCGATTTAAACTGTCAAATTTTCACTTTATCTCATACTTGAACTGTTTAAATCTGAAAACTCACGGCGGATTCAACTTCGAAATTTGAATCGAGTCTTACAGAGTCGCACTGCAGTAGGTATCTTACTCAAAATCATGGCACGTACATTGTCGCTTACCTGCAGAAAAGATGCAATTTTTTTAATAAAATGATGCACAGCTTTTCTAATTTTTTAAACAAATTTACACCAAACTATTATTATGAGTAGGTAATCCAATGCACACGAACATTTAAATAAGATTGGTTCGTAGAAGTAACCAGCGACAAGCTGACAATTCCCGAACGACGCGTATTGGTGGCGCTCGGTCAGGCATGTTTTCGTTCCAACCGACCAATCAGGTAGAAGCATGCCACCGCGCGCCGGCGGGCCGGCCAACCCGCTGGCGGGCAATATCAAATGCCTTGGCGGGCCACTTCGTGGCCCGCGGGCCTGGGTTTGGCCAGCCTTGGGGTAATATAACAGTATGAAGAACTATACAACATGTTACAAAATAACCCAAGAAAAAAAAATATCAAGCCGAAAAAACTGCCAACCCTAATATCCTGTCACATCCATCAGTGACATTTACGTCAGTTCATTTTTCTGGCATAGGGTTGCGTTAAAAATTATGATTATTATTATAAAGATTAATAAAATTGAAAAAAATATATGTTCATAATTTTTTGGTTTTCAAATATTTACACTAACAATAACAAATAAACAAATGTAAAAATGCTTACCTCTCAAATGTTTTTTAGGAACTGCATTAGCACTTAGCCTATTGCTTCGAGTGTAATATCTTGATGCATAATGTAAATGGCAAACTCTTCTGTATTTATGAACCACTTTATTGTCCAAACTTAGAATATCACCACCCACAGCATACAGCCATGTGCGAAATCTCTTCATATCATTGGGAAAATTATGCAAGATAACTTCTGGGCCTGCAATGAGTGATACTAGTTATACTGGATGACTTTTCTTACCGTCAGGAAAAAATACCGTAGCACATCTAGTGAGAGCCCATCGTTTCGCTGAGCATTTGATCTTAAACCTTGAATAGTCTTGAGTACAATATGCTCAGTCACAGGTTGGAAGGAGAAAGAGACAGAGTCGTTATACCGGTGATGTTAAAAAAAAGTGAGGTGTGAAATTGACACTTTGTTCTCCCCTGGCTTGCTTAGAAAGTGAGCATTCAGAATGTCTGGGTCGTTAAGTGATGGTGGCAAGTCGGTTACAGCTTTTTTGTTAGGCAGGACTGTGTTTTTTATATTATTCCAGAGTTTTTTGGAGTTTTTGAGGTTGGCATTTATATTTTTATTAAAAAAGCATTTCTTTTCATTCTCTATGGAGTTTACAACAATATTCTTTATATATTTATAACTGTTTTTGTGAGCCGTAGTCTTATGTTGCTTATATTGCTTGTGATAATTATCCCGAATATGTATCATCGTCCTTATGGTGTCTGTAATCCAGGGGTGTGGGGGGTGTTTGAACTTTTTCGTCGTTATTGGGGCATGTAGATCCATCAGTCCCCTAATACAATTAGTTAGCGCTCCCACCAAGTGATCCACATCAGTGTTTTCCCTAAGATTCTCCCAGTTGATGGCCTCCAGGTCCGAATTTAGTTGGTCGGCAAGGATGTTTTTTAGTGGCCTGTAAGTCACCCAGAAAGGAGTGGGCCTATCCTTTTTTATTTTCAATTCAGCAAGAAGCATGGCATGGGCTCTCCCAGATCGGGTGTATGTTTAACTGTTGTTTTTTAACAATTTGATGTCAGTGCAGATCACATCAATTAGAGTTTTACTGTGGTCAGTAAAGTGCTTCGGCTCTGTGATGATCTGAGTCAAGTTTAGGCTGTGTATGAACTGTGTGAATGCCTTATACTACTGGCCCGCACCACCAAGCGGCGCGCGCGCCCGCCGCCCGCCTTTATGTCTATTTCCAATTTATCTGCTCCGTGTCTAATACAATTATGCAGTATATGGGCAGGACATCCAACGCCTACAATTTGCTTTTGGAGTTCATGTTTTAATAATAAAAAAACATTTTGTCCGCCTGTTGGCCTATTAATGCCACCAAAATTGACGTAGGCATTATCAACAGTAAAACAAACTAATTTTTGTTCAATGCCGTATTTTTTCAAGGTGTTAATATATTGTGTGATTGTTTCGGCAGTAAAATTTTAGTCTTTATTCCGCCATCGCGATAATCATAATATTAAATTACTATGGGAAACATTTTTTTTAGCTCCGTGATTGCTGGCATCAGTTGATAGACCAAAATATAATACTGAATCAGATTTCAATGTTTCCACAAGACCTTCCATTACATGAAGTGAAAGAACGTTGTTTACAATTGCTTCGGTTTTTGTCCGGGCGCAGGTTATCGGGTATTTCCCACCTCTGAGTCAGAAAATAATTTCCTCAATAATCCTCCTGTGCAATCCATAGACTTGTAAGAGTGGTGATGTTTGACAGTATGGTAAGCAAGCGTAGCTTCTGCAGCGGCTTTTCTTTCCTAAATAATATTTTGGGTTGGTTTGAAAAATGTATTCATCTTACTATTGGAAGACACTGCCTTAGGCATTTTCTTATGTTTTTCAGATTCCATATGTCTTTCCACATCTTTGATGCCTCTAGAACCAAAACTAAAATAACAGTCGCATACCTTACACTTAGCTTCAGACTCGTTGCGTCCTTCCACGAGACAAGGAAATTTACTTGCTATAATCTCCGAAAACTTACAAAGCTTTCTCTTTTTATTGTCCATTGTAAAGCAATAAAAAAACTTAAAAATCACAACAATCTAACACTGATATTTTAAATAACAGAATTCACAGATAACCTTAGAAGCGAGCTGATTGAACTAATCATGCAGATTAAATATTGTTTTGGTTTATGAACTAAACAAATCATAGTTAGTCACGAGCTTCACGAAACTCGTCCGTCTCCAGTACCGCGCCCCGCACCTCATACATTACAAAAAAACAAAAAACCCTACTGCGTAAAAAGTGAACTTAAAAGATGAAAACAAGATTTAAAGAATCAATTTGCAGTCGGAGGCATCAAATCCATTAACAGCAAAACGATAATTGACTTCTTATGCACTGCGTTAGTACCTAATTAAGTAATTTAAATCCGTGTAGAAAAACTCGAATCAAGTAACATAGATTTGATGCCTCAGACTGCAAATTGATTCTTTAAATCTTGTTTTCATCGTTTAATTTCACTTTTTACGCAGTCGTGTTTTTTGTTTTTTTAATTAATATTTTTTTTATTGTATTTGAAGTGTTGTTCGTATTTAGTGTACCTACGGGTCCTACTCCTCGGATATCCAGTAAAATGCGCAACACAGTTAAACACTATCTTGTTTTCTGAATTACAAACATAGGCACACACAAAGTAGGAAGATAATTTTTAGGTAACGCAGCAGGTAGAAAGTAATGACACAGGCGAGCGGGCGATGAGTAGTATGCGCCGGGCTTCGTGTCTCGATCCTCTCTGCCGCGATGCACTGATGGGCGTTCGGGCGCGTTCGGCGACCGCCGTTGCTCGAACCGGTACGACAGCCAGCGGGTCGCGCGTACAGCGGTAGCTGCGCTGCACGATGCGATGCGATGGCGATGCACGGCGTTGTAGAATTTAGTATTGTGATGTGTTTTTGTATATTGATTTTTATTAGGTTTAATGATTATATATTTTTAATGATTCGTATGACATTTATAAAAGTAGTAAGTAAGTGTTTATGATGATAAAAGTATGTAATTTATGTTTGTTTAAAGTGATACATATTTGATAGATAGATATTTTTATATGTATAGTAATATAAATATTATGTTATTATAAGAGTAGATAGATATAAAGTAATATGTGGGATCTCGCCACATATTAATTAAAAGTAAATTTCAATCTTCCTTTCATACTTTTACGGGCTTAGGACCGTCAAAGATGCAGTAGTTACCTACAATTTGTTAAGTTAAAGGAAATTAGTACTTTATGACTTATTAGCTAACTTATTTTTACAACAGGCTGTATGGGTTTAGTAGGTAAGTACCACTACGACATCTGAGGCGTACTTAAAAGATTGGAATAAACTTATTTACAAATCACACTGATTGAATTTACATTACCTACCGTTTTACCTATTAATCAAAACGAACTTATTTACAAATAACACTGGTTGTTCCAATCTTGATAACACAGTTCTGAGAAGTTCACGGTGTTCCATGCTATTTCTTGAACCGATAAGGACGTCATCAATGAACGGAAATACGTAGTCTAGGCCTCGTAAGTACTTCATGGGTACCTTTGGAAGGTTTTTCCAGCATTTTTTAGTCCCGGGCACATGCGCGGAAATTCGAATAGTCCCATCGGCGTTATAATAGCCGTTTTTTCAATATGCTCTTCTCGTACGTTCAATTGTTGGTATGCACGATTTAAATCAAGGGTTGAGAATATTGTCTTGCCGGATAACTGGTAGTTAAGGTCTTTGACGCGAGGTACTGGATAGCGGTCGGGCTTCGTAATAGAGTTGAGACAGCGATAATCACCGCAAACTCGTATGTTTCCATTCTTCTTAGGTACGACGTGTAGTGCTGCCGACCATGGACTCTTGCTTAGGCGGCATACTCCTTGTTCAATCATGTTCTTGAATTCTTTCTTCACTTTTTCGTACATTGGTTTGATGACTAAGCTTCATTGATGTTATTCGTGTTGTTTCAGGAAGTATGTCGTGGTAAGACTGTTGTATGTCGATACTACGAACTGTAGGTATGTGCGTAGCTTGAACTGGTGCATTGACTTTGAGAATGGTAACGTTATCGATGAGTTTTCAGTTTTTCGGATCGACGATAAGTTGGTGGTGTTTGAGAAAATCGGCACAGAGTATAGGTTTAGATACGTCGGTGTGCGGTAGGGTGTTGTATGATGAGTGGACTGTAGTTTTAATAAATGATAAACACACACTGGCACTTTAACGGAGTATATTGAATGAAGAAACTAAATATATTACAAACAATGTCTGAGAGTGACACGACCGTTAACTACGGGGTCCTAGCGGGGAGAGACCGAACAATGAGACATCGAGGCGTCTATCGACTAGTGTTGTTATTAGAATTATTGTTGGATGACGTGCCAACAGTCGGCGACGATAAACTTCCACTTGTAGTGTCGACGAAGTTGGAAATCGAGTTCTAGCGTTTTCTCTCCGTATGTTGGAATAACGGTGTTGTTGGCGGCGTAGAATGGCAGTGGCGTTGTGACTTGCCCTTTTCTTCGTGGTAATACGGATGTGTTGGCCCCAGTATCTATAAAACCAATAAAACCAGAAAAGATAGACCAGTCTTCTAGTCGGTGACGAATAGGCGGTGTGAGTATCCTAGAACCTCGGTTTCCGCCGTTGCCAACGCTCCGTCTAGTGTTACGATTTCTTGGCTGAGCAAGGTGTGGTGCATTTATTTGCTTTGTCTCCGAACCGGCGGTGATAAGAACATATCGGTGAAAGTGCGACTGTAGTTGCGATTGCGAGATTGGGAACGGTTTCTTCGATAGTTGTTATTATTGTTCGGTCTTGATTTTAGTTCGGAGACTTTGAGTGACAGTTTTCGTACTTCGCTGATTAGGTATTGTATGTCGGATTGAGCTTGAGGTTGCGGTGACAGTGTAGTAATGGCTGATATTTCGCGCGTCTGGTCCATCATGTTGTCAGCGAGTAGCGCGAGCTCTTCTAATTCGGTTTGTTGGTTGAATGACTCGCTAACGGCGATTTGTATTACATAACTATCAGTACTCATAGGTCACTTTTAGATAATCAACAATATTTATAATAATATGAAATTATGTCAAAAACAATAGTACTTACAAAATTCTAGATTAAAGAAGATATGGACTAGAATATTCATTTATTTTGTAATAAGTAATTTAAAATTCAGGTTCACATGTTACATTGACAAAAATAACAATTAGGTAAATATTTTCATGGAAAATTCTTTAACAAAAAACTTTTATGTAAACAAACTATAGTTGGATTTTTTTCAAAAACAGTCTTTTATTAGAAACTTCCATCAAATCAACATAAAAAATCAAATATAAAATATTTGCAAAATATACAAAAATAATCAACGATATAGCCAAAGTTAAAAAAAAGCTTGCTACCTTAGAAATATAATTTAATGATTAAACCTGCTAAATAAATCTTTAATTATAATAATAACATTAGAAGTACATTTCATGAGTAAATCTTTTATTTTTCAGGGGGCTGCATATCCCGATGCACTGGAGCCATGGTTTGTGACTCCAATAATGAACACTGAGGTCAAATTGTCCGAGGTCCCATATACTGCATGACATTGCTCAACAAGCAATGTAATTGAAAGAACAAATGGATGTGGGGCTCTATAGGTGCCTGCCTGCAATACAGCCTAGACAAGGCATCATCCCACATCCTGTTACAAAATAAAATTATGTTACAAATTACAATACTTGTTTTTTTTTTAGGTTGCAAAAGTATAATATTTACACATTAAGTATTAAGTCCCGGCCAAATAGACGCGTGCGCGGTGGCGTGCGTGGTGGCGTGGGCGTGGACGTTCAGATCGTGCCATAGCATTTGTATCGACGAGTTCACACCGGCGCGGACAGCGGCGGTGTGCATCACGCGTGCAGCTTGACATTCAGCTTTTGCACGCGCGGACATGACATTTGACGCAACAGGCTCAACAGACAGATGATGCGCTACTACAATAATATAATTAATTACGTTTAAAGCTACTATTTTTTTTCCGATAAGCAATGAGAGAAGCAAACTAGGTTTTATTCTTTCCTACATTTTCAAATAGCTTCGCTCGGGTAACCGCGTTGGAATTAATTAATGCAAAACTCAGTAAATAAATAAAAAACTCTACAAAATTCTTTGTTTATGTAAAAGGGTTGAGCTTTTATATTCGTAGTATATCGGCAAATAATTTGATAAACAATAGTTAAATCATAATTTCTACAACATCATTAGATACCTTTATTATGACTAACATTCATAATCTTCTTTTGACTTTATTCATCACTAATCGCTTTCTTGTTAGGTTTATACATCCGAGCGAAAGATACATTTTCGTGCTAGGCCTCCTGAACGCCTAGTGTCCGCGTGTTTGGTGAGAACTGGCCTGCACGCCCACGCCCACGCCACCGCGCACGCCCACGCCCACGCCTACGCCCCCGCGTTGGTTTGGCCGTAGCTTAAGATTTACTTGTTTCGAAAAAATAGCAGTGCATTGCTTAATTAAGGCTGAAAGATTATGAAGAGGCAAAAACATATGTTGGTCTGCTCTTCTTTAATATTCGTACCAAATAATAATAATCGTTATGAATATAAGTATAACAGACTTTGTAACTTAACAGAAACACCTTATTACCACTTTTCATTGGTCTATGGAGTTATCCGGGGCAAATTAACTTCCTTTTCCCCATTTACAGTTTTCAGACAGCCGACCCTGTGATCCTATAAATTCCCCATGCGCCAATCGGGGACGAGTCGCCATATTATCAGGCAGCAGCCGCAGTTCTTAAAGGCAACAAATTTGATTGAGTTAACTGAGAGACAAACAAATATGCAATTTTCAAATTGCGAATTTTTTACAAGTTCTAAAATACGAAGTATTAAACGAAACTTACCTTGATTCTTCTGAAATTACTTGAGGTAATATGAAATTTCACGACAAAACTCGTGCTCACTCTGATAATGAATAAATAAGGCAAAATATTTTATTTGAACTGATACTTTTAAACTGATCAGTTAATCACTGAAGTCCACAGTTTGTCAAAGGCAAGGATTTATAAGTACTACGTCAAAGGTGTAACAAGGTTGCAAAAAAAAAGGATGAATGGAAAATGAACGATGATTGAAAAACAATTTATTACACTGGCAGCATCGTGATTCTAATTATCATACCATATCGCGTATTATATCATATCATATCGTGTCGCTACTACTTTAGTGCTCGCGAAATCGGTATATGTCGTGGTGTGGATATGATACGATATCGTTTATATCATATATCGTGTTTTGTTCCCGTGTTAGGGGGGATGGAGTGATCTTCATGAATTAATTTCGTGAAGAGATCTTATTTACAAATCTTAAAATCAAGTTTTATTTACTTTGGTAGGAGCTCACCTTGAACAAAGTGGTAGGCACTTTGTTTAATACACAAACGGGCACGTTTTTTAATGTTGACTTTAAGTTTATTTAAAATCACTCTTTCGCGTTTGACTTGGTCGAAAGCAATAATCACTTTTTGTTTTAATTGTTTTACATTACTTCAAAGTCACTTCATTTTGTTTGTTACGAAATAGGTAAACTCTACCCACGCTAACTTCGAAAGGGAGTTTTTCTCGAGTTCTTTTAATGTTTTTTGGCTACGAGAATCGGAGCAAAACTTCGAAAAACACTTTTTGTTCAACCTAAATCTTTGAATAAAAAGTAAGACCGGAATCTCAGGTATTTGCTTTAGACACCGGCGAGAATTATTTCTCCGTTAACGCCTTAGCCATACTTCTTCATTGTGTGCAGCCCACAGTAATGTTAAAGAATGCATCTGTACTAAAAACTCATTAAATACACAATATTCAAACAAACACACCATCAGCTGATTAAAGAATCGCCATTTTAATTCGTAAGCATCAAGGGTTCGGCGTTCGCTACCTAACGTAGCGATGATACACGCTCACTCAGCGTAGTCGATTGTCAAAATACGCCACTTGGCTGGGATAAGCGAACGACTGATGTTTCGTTCTATTTAATCGAAAGTTTATAGTACACTTGTCTACCAATCTACAATTCTTTACGACTAGGTCACGTGACATGTCAATCGATGACTAATTTCCATACAAATCTTTGAGGTTTTTGCTAATCGATTGCCACTTGTCTAGCGGTGCAGAATACATCCCAGTATAAAGTTATCAAGACGGGATGATAAGGAAATAAAATATTATTTAAAACGTCACTTATGGTGTGATTAAAAAAGGTTTCACTGAGTTGAAAATACTTTGTAATTAGACAAATTAATGCTTTAGTACCCTACCCTGAATAGTCATTACCTTAAAACGGGGTTCAAAGCAGCTCGCGGTGGCACAGGCGTCGTTCCAATATGTATCCCGCTGTGTCAATGGCAAAAGCTGGTACTTATGAGCCAAGAAGGCAAACTTTATAACCTATCAAGTTTCGACCACAATAATTATGAAAACAGCAATAATCACAGGACACCAATTGCACTGTACTTACAATCGTAAGGAAGAAGTCGAGGGTGAAGCTCCTCAATGAGAAAACCAGCAAACAGCCCCGAAAATTAACTTGGCTGGCAGACGATCCACCTCGGCACACAACCACTTGAAACTTCTTAACTTGTCGACAAGCAGGCAACAAAAAAGGCCCTGCCCGGCTTCGCGCCGGTATTTATTACTCGGCGATGGAAGCTTCTGGAACTATTGCGTAGTTCCTGCTTCAACACATCAGCCTTTAACTACCCTTTTTAAGATTTTTCGAAATTCAACTTCCTGGGCCCCAAGTCTTCTAATTTAAAAGTTGCATTATTGTATAATTATTGGATCGTATTGTAATTTTTTGACACATTTGGTATTCTGCTACTTATTTTAGACCATTGGTCATACCATTGTATTGCCATTGAACTTTTTGGTAGTCTGCTCCCTTATCGTTTAACAATATAACACGATAGTGACTTAAAATGGTATTCTACTCTTATTTTGACCTTTTGGCCGATGGACTTTCCGTGTCAATTTGACGATAGACGTACGATAGTGCAACAACACCTTTCGGCTTGGATTCGTTGAATTGTTTCGGTGATAAAATCTATAATTATGAGCCAAAGAGAGAAAGGCAACGGCTGGATTAAGTCAGTCAACCTAAGGAAATAGAAGAAATAGAAAAAGAAACACGAAGAGTGTCAATCAGGCTCAGCATTTGTCATCGGTAAAGCCGAAGCCTCAACGACGCTGATTTTCAGCGAGAACCCTGTCGTTAGGACGTACAGCGAGTCACATATATTATTATATGACCACCAAAGTGAAACAACCCTTATGGAATCTTCAGCCAACTCCGAGCCCGGCGGGGTCGGTCGAAGAAATCAAGCACTGGCAGAATCCAATGGACCGACAACCGAACCGCTGAAACTGCCCACAGGTACATACGGTTGCTTTGTTTGCATGAAGTTACTCAAGAGCAGTTGCAATGTGTATTATTGTGATGATTGGGGCAAATTTTTCCATTGTTAAAAGAGACAGTAAGTAATTCAACTGTGTAGGCCTAAACATGGCTAGTCGGTGATAGTTTTGTGATTTGACTACAGAATTTTACTCATTTAGATAATTGGGCAGTTTACTATGTAATACTATAAAGTTGCATTTGAGAGTAAGTAAATGAAAATAATACCTGTCAGGCGTAGGTCAAAAGACACAATGATAATTTTATTGTTACTGAGCGGCCGGACGGTCTTTGCCCCTTGATAGGTATTAGCACATCATATATTAAGGTATTTTAGTGACATTTAAGTTGCTGTGTGACAGGCATGGCATGGTTATCTTGTTTGATTTTTTTAATCAACATACTTTAACTTTTGTTATTTCTGTCAAAGTGTACTTTATAGTATGAAACACTTTTCATTTTATTTCATACAAATATAAAGCCTTTAAAATTGTACAATATATAGAGTTTTGGTCCTGAGGTATGTTGCCAAGGCATTTGTGTTGTAGATATTGGAAACATAGACCATACTGCAACACCCAAGCTTGAGACAACATAGAAAAGTACATTTTCTACATTTATCCGGCAGGGAACCAAACTTAGGGCTTGCAAATATCAATGCAAAGTCACCTCTCAGCTATGGTGGTCATACTGTTGCCTGTCCATTATTGTCTGTCTAGACTATTGAATTCAATACACTAAAAACAATGAATAAAATTGATTTATCTATTTTTACAGTTGAAACAGAAATAAATGCAGCAGCGGCAGGACAGCAACAAGAGGGAGTCCACTAAGTGTAACCTCTGATCTCCGCAGAGGAAGAATACTACAAAGGGCACTCATTGAAACAATATGGTGGGGGCCTAATTTTAATATTTATTTAAGGGTTAAGCTGACAGAAGATGCTTTCTTATTACTAAATAAAACATTGTTATTTTGAAATTGTTTTAAATTATAAAAGATTATGATTAATTATTCATCATCTATTCACTATCAGAATCACAAATAACTGCACCCAGATTCGGCTGATCGGACACCGCTGGTAACTGAGTGTTCTTAGAGCCGTTGTTCCTGAAAAAGAAGAAATTATTTTGAATAGATGTTAAAACAAGTAAATTATTAAAGAGCAAGCAAAGTATTTTGTATATAAAATGTATAATTTGAAATATATTTAAATTCATCTATATGAATAAGTACTTTTATTTGATTAAATAACAAACAAAATTATAATTTTCTTTTTGTTTTGATTTCTAGAAACATAGAATGGAAAAGCACTACTTAAACTACCATACTCCTCATATACCATCAGAATAATGTAGGACAGTATAGTGAAAACTTTAAGCTTTGTTTTAATACAAATATTTACTTAATTGTGTGTAATTTTTATTTGTGGTATCAGTCCTAAGTACAAACATATTATAACTCACCGTTTGTTGTTATTTTCAAAAATAATAGTGATTAACTCTGTGAGCTGTCAGCGTCTCGATTGCTACAGGTAGCCCGTTTGTGGCCTCTTCATGTTGAGCACTTCATTGCTCCATGGCCTCCTGCCTTTCAGTTGCCCTGCGCTTGCCTTGATCTTCAGATTCTATAAAACAACAAAGTTTACTTTTACTTTTTTATATATTTTTATTTTAAACATAACTCATATTTATAAAAAAAAAAAGAAAAAATGGCAACAAAAGGGAATAGTGCGAATAAAGACCACAAGATTTCGATACCACATACATGCTACAAATGCAAAAAAACAATTGGGGCTGGACTTTCAGTTATGTGTTCGGAATGTAAGAAATACTATGATTTTGACTGCATGGGTATTTCAGAAAAACTGTATCGACTGAAAGATGCCGAAACGAGGAAAAAAACAAAATGTAAGATATGTTTACAAAAAACAAAAAAAAGTTCAAACTACATCTTATTCCGAAATTAACAATATTACGACAAGAAAGAAATATTCTTCACCTTAATTGAGCAGTACACCAAACCCATCACAGGGGATCACAAACACAGCTGAGGATGTCTTTTCTACCCCACCGTCAACAGTGCCTTCCCTTAATACCTCGCAAAGTAATTCTAAATCTGAACCAGACTGCGACATGACCCAAGAAAGTATGGACTTTAATATTCCTACCAATAATACTTTCAGTATGCTATCAGAGGCTGATGAGCATGACTGTCAATTATTGACTACGAACCGCACATTGCAAAGGAGCTGCCCAGATCTAAATGCTTCGTCCTTAGAAAATGTAGAAGACCTTAAACATACCATAAACAAGCTACAAAGAGAACTGGCGTCGGCTCATAAAGAAGTAGAGACATTGTTAACTGACAAGTTTGAGCTGAAAAAACAAATAACTGCATACCAAGCAAAAGTAAAACAGCTAACATTGCTGTGTAAAACGTCAACGTCGTCGCCGATTGCAAAAATAAGGGCTGACAACACTAAGGGTAGCCCGAATACTTTGCCTGAAAATAAATCAAATAAATCGTCTTTCCATCAGCTGCATCTAAATCATAATTTCCTCACTCAAAACATCCAACAAAATCAATCGAATCCTGAAACGAAGATGAACGAAAGAAACACAAGAAAAAACCTGGAAAAAGAAACATATTTATTAGATAAATCAATCATAGAAGTCGCTACTAGTAACGAAGAAGGAAAAACAGATTACCCAAAAACACAAACAAAACACAGAGTGATTATACTAGCGGATCAACAAGGGAGAGACGTACAGCGAATATTACAAGAGTTACTCGGAACAAAGTATGAAGTTTTCTGCTTCTGGAAGCCTGGAGCTAGCCTTTCTGATATTTTGTCCACATGTGAATCTGAATTAAACAATTTGTGTCTTGATGATTATGCTGTAATAATTGGTTTTAGAAATGACGCTAATATTTTTTCCATACGATATACACTTGCATCTTGGTTTGCAAGAGTTCAGAACACCAATATTATTGTCTGTGAATCATCCTACAACAGACACCTAAATGAAAAGAAACTAAACAACGAAATAAAATACATATGTAAACAATTTAAAAACACTGTATTCTTAGATATGAATTTTTTTCACTGGATACCTTTAAAAAAATATTATACTGATTGTTTAAGTCGTAATATTCTAAAAGAAGTTTTGAGATTGTATTACAATAGGAATTATAATATGTATTTACAAAGAAATAAAATAATGAGTAGCAACACTATAGCGACCCAAACAGAATTTATGATATCGACAAATCACGGTACACCTACACAAACAGAAACTGACTACACCTTACTTAACGCCAGCATTCAATCAGTTACTTCCTCAGATGAACAAAGTAATGACACAGACGCAGAGTTTTTTCGTAAATAACTACTTACACATATTGCACCAAAATATAAATGGACTTATAACTAAATCTGATATTTTAACAGTGTGTCTGGATGACATTTCAGTTTTATTCTCGAAATTTGACGTAACATTGTTATGGCAGATGTCAATTGCTTTTTTGGATACGGCCAAGCCACGAGACCGCCTCGTCTAATCCACCTATCACCAAACTCGCGGTTTAGGGGCATTCGTCGTGTTGGTAGTGCAAAGTTGATAGGTAGGACACAGGAACGTCTTCGAGTAATTCGGGAATTATACCTTGAAGCATGTCTAGGTAAGTTCCGCCGGTGAGATTGTCTTCAATGAAGACAGGTCCAACTAGGTACGACACAGGAACGTCTTCGAGTAATTCGGAAATTATACCTTGAAGCATGTCTAGGTAAGTTCCGCCGGTGAGATTGTCTTCAATGAAGACAGGTCCAACTAGGTAGGACACAGAAACGTCTTCGAGTAATTCGGAAATTACACCTTGAAGCATGTCTAGGTAAGTTCCGCCGGTGAGATTGTCTTCAATGAAGACAGGTCCAATTATACTGTCATGAATTATACCTGCCCATACGTTTAGAATAAATCTTATTTGGTGGGCATGTTCTTCAATTAAATGCGGATTGTTTATTGTCCAATAGTGCTCATTGTGGATGTTGAACATACCGACGCGGGTAAATGTTGATTCGTCGGTCCACAGTATTTTGACCGCAGGATGTTCTATCAGCCACCGGCATAAAGTTATGCGTGGCTCAGGGACAGCTTCGTATTAGGCCTGAACACGTCGGTAGTGATAGGGGTGTAGTCCATTCGAGCTTACCAATTTCCATACGTAAAAATGGCTGACTCCGAAATGTCTCGCAGCCATCTTAGTACTACGTCGCGGGTCTTGTTCGAAGTAATTTAAAATACTGTCTTTAAGCGCAGGCGAATGACGCGGCTGGCCCCCACGTCGCATATGTCCTGGGGTGCGGAATTGGCCATAGTCAATTAAACGCCGTGTTGCGGATAAAATTACTTCATGATCATCATCATCATTTCAGCCACAGGACGTCCACTGCTGAACATAGGCCCAGTGACTTCTGTCATCGGGGGGTTGTTGCCATACTCGCCACGCTTGGCAAGCGGGTTGGCGAGCGCAGTTTTTTATTATTTCGCACTCAGACGCTGCTCCCCGTCTCATGCTACAGGATTTAGTCGCCTCTTACGACACGCCTCCTGTTGGCGGTGGGGAAGTGTATTTTTTACGACCGTCTCCACACGGCACTTAAATTACTTGGACCCATGGAACTTGTGGGTTCATAACATCTCGGCTACTAACATGGCAATCTTCTTGCTTCAGATAAATTATCGCCACTTATTGCGTAGAGACGTACCATTTGTAAGTACTCTAAATTGGAGTATTGATAATTACGATCACTCATCGTATTCACTATTGTATTTATTTTATAGGTTTAACCTTTTTTTTCCTGATCAAATAAAAGTATTTTCTAACAAACAAACAGTCAAATTGATCAGTGTTATCTGCTTTAAATCCATACACGACGTAATGATGAACATGGCCATCCTATCGTTTTTAGGCTATTGAAAACTGTCTCCTTCTGGTTTTGGTGCTACAATCAGTATGGTTGAAATGTTACTGTACTATTTACATAAACATAATAAAAAGTGCAAGGTCCTCCATAACGGCTTTTCTTCCTATTAATTGTTTTCTGTCTTTGCAACTGTAGTGAATGTCGGATAGAATTCGTGTTAGTATTTGTTATATTCTAAGATAATAGTTAGTGACATCATAGAAAAAGAATAATACTACGTAAAACAGAGGGACAGTCTCGGTACTTTGAAAATTTCCACCTTAACTCGCGCGAAAGACAGCGAAGGTGGTGAGTAAATGGAACTAAAATATAACTACGCCATCGTTTGTTTCCCTCTCTGACTAGATGGCACTATCTGCGCAATGATGGATAACCATGCCCATAATTCATAGAACCATAGAGAAAGAATTATACTACGTCAAAATAGAACATTAATTTCTGTTTCGGTCCGTCAGAGAATGCCAAACCAACATAAGGTTTACAATTGTTTGCACACTCTGCCAAAAAATATAAACTAACACTTGACAAATTTCGAAAATCATTCTAACGTCCTCGTAGCTTAGTTGAAAAGGCACTCGCTCGTAGTTTCTATGAGGTATGGGTTCGGATCCCACATGATGCGGTCTTTTTTTCAAGTTGTTATATTATCTTGAATAACTTTTTGTGCGCATCCATAACTTTTTTAAGATATTAAGTACTATATTTTATCTTCATTTTAGTCGGTTGCTGATTTCACTAGAGTATGATCCTAATTTTTATGAAAACTGATAACGGCGAGCTGGGACCCATTTTCTATTTGTTATTTATTTTGTGAATATTATGTAAAAAAAATAATCAAAAGTTCAGTACGGAGTTTAGTTATTAAAAATGGTTTTTAATGTGAATAAACAATTTTTCATTAAACAATTTTAATAAAAGTCTGGATTTCGATAAAATATTGTCGCCGACTAAGATTCGAAGTCGCGCCCATGGAATATTAGCCCGAATTCTTAGCACTTTGGGCATCGATACTTGACAATACATAACGAAATTACTAATTAGGTTATAGCTTGAAACGACCGTTTATGACATAATATTTACGTCATTTAGACGTGACCTTTGGACGTGCGTGACACACAAATGCCTTTAAATAAAATTCATTGTTTATCAAAGTTGATAAAAAAAATTAGAACAGGGTTACCAAATTGTCTTTTTTTAGATTAACCTTAAGAATTTATTCCAAAAATTATTGCTTTGGGATCAAAGAAAAATCGCTTAAAGCCATTTTAGCCATTTTAACTATTTTTTTACCTTATGTAAAACAAACGTCGATGCAGCATGATATTTTCTAAGTTAGAGAGTAAGCTTGTAAATCGTATGCCATGCAATATTTTGCAAAGAGAAAGTTATGCCAAATGAAACATGACAAACAATTATTTGTTAAACAATAATATCCCAAAAAAAGATTTGCTAACTAAAAATTTGCAATGAGTTGTTTTGACAAATGTTTTTTTGCCAAATGAAAATTTGTGTAAAATAGTTGGGTTGTGATATTTTGGGAAACGTTTTTGGCTAAACATTAGTAATCCGTATATACATAATATTTTTCTCTTAAAAATTGATTTTTAAAATCACTTCCCAAATATTAAAACAAATCCCCATATTATAAAACTACAATACTCACACTGGTAGCCCTACAAACAAATATTTGATAGTTGTCGAAAAGCTACATTATTTTGAAGCTTCTTGCTTTTGACCGTTACCGTACCAGAGAGTATATAATTACTCATTTAAAAAATATACTTACATTTTAAAATTTGGTTTTCCTTTATTTATTTTTTCAAATTATTTGATAAAATAATACGAAATGCATACCTCTATAATCAACATAAATGCCGTGTTTAGTTTTTTTCAATCCAATAGCTGACGTTGCGTTTACATAAAAGATAGTTAAAGTTAAAACCGGTAGATGGCATTATACCGAAATTGTTTTAAATTTTAGTTAAAATGATTTGTTTTGAAATAAATCTAAAAATTCTATTAAAATTTCATTTTTAAAAAACAAAAGTGTTAAAAAAGTGTTTTTATAACGTTTTTATCAAGAGTTATAGTTCATTGATATCAAGCCCGATCCTAATGAGCCTTAGTGACACCTATTCGTTTTTAATATGTACTAATCCTACGATATATGGCGTTGACCAGACATGGTGACATCTTCGTTAACTAATAATTGTTTTCAATTTGCTAGTCCACTAATAAATGTGTCGAATGTTTTATTTCAACGAATGTACTTTTAAGGAAGGTCTTAATGTCATCACATGTCGAAAAAGTTTATAAGCTATATATACAACTTGGGCATTGCCTTCTAGTTGTGAGATAATGAATTTACATAAAACGTTCTGTTGATCAGATGTCGCTAAATACATAGCATTGTCACAATTAAATATAAAAAACACACAGCTATAAGGATTACCATATGTTAGACAATGGGTAATAGATATTAATAATTTATTTAAAATTTACGTTACGCACTTGTAGGGTTAGCATATGAAATAATACCCACTAGTAGTGGTATCATATTTAGACGCGCTTTTTGTTTGTGTTTGCGCTGTTTTTTCGTTGGATACCATACTTGCAAAAAAATATATATCCTCGCCGCCGGTAACACACGCAGAGTAATTATTTTCGTAACTTTTTCGCGAAATACTACTTCACTACGCAGGGATCGTTCCCTGGACCCATAACCTAAAGGATTATGGGCGAAAAACAAACGATTTGGTTGATTTTAGTTAATTAATTTATTAAAACCAACAGACACGACAATAATGTTCTTTACAGGAGTGTGAGAGTGAGACAAAACAATGAGTTAAACAATTCTGACGTTAGAGCTCAGTTTAGAAATTAGTATTTAAACAAATTAATATAATAATTTTGTTTAGAAATCTAACAATTACTGTAACTGAAACGGGTGCCTCTGTTAAATTGCAATCACTCTTAGATCACACTATAATTCGATTATGCCAATCGTTAAGCCCTGTAATCGAGACCCTAATGATAACCTATTAAATAAAATTTGCTTGATCTCCAAAAGGGGGGTTTGATGGGTCTTTGGGACATAGCTCTTATAAACAAGCATTTCAGGGCTCTGATGCTGACGATTCTGCTGTATTTATAGTTTGTTTATTTTCACTTCGACTAGTGTCTGAAACCGTAATTATATGGCAAAATCCACGTCCAGCGTCAACTAGATACTGTAGGCCTTCATCATCATCATCATTACCAGCCTATAACAGTCCACTGCTGGACACAGGCCTCTCCAAAAGGAGGATTTTGCCATAATCGCCACGCTTGGCAGGCGGGTTGGCGATCGCAGTTTGGCCAATGGTGGAGAGGAGACGCTGCTGCCCGTCTTCTTATGGCGGTTCTTCTGTAGTCGCCTCTTACGACACCCATAGGAAGAGAAGGGGTGGTGCAACTGTAGGCCTATTAAAATAGAATTTCAGAAGGAGTCTGCTGATTTGTCTGTTATGGAAAATAGGCAAATAGAGGATCAAATAACAAACCTTCGAGAAAGCATTGTAACTTTGAAGACAAAAGAATTAAGGATTCATCACGAATTAATATTGTCAATGGTAGACGGCAAAGTTTGCAATGCACTTACAGAAACTTAGTCAACGATGAAATGTTTTTTGTGTGGTGCGACATCTATGCAGTTCAATAAAATAGATGAAATGGTTTCAAACCAGTCACCACTGAAAATTTAAAATTTTCTGTTTTGCATGGCTGATTCGGTGCTTTGAATGCCTTTTGCATTTATCATATAAACTACCTATATCAAAATGGCTAGCTCGTGGGCCCGATGATAAATTTATTGTGTCGGAAAACAAATCTAGAATACAAAAAGAGTTCAAAGACAAATGTGGCTTGATTGTAGATAAGCCCAGACGTTTTTTTCAAAACCCTGAGCTTTCCGCCCAAATAACTGGTATAGAGGTTATCTTATTAATAGAATCCACAATATTTTAATCACGATATCTAGTGGCTACAAGGGCGTACAGTGCATAAAGGCAATTACGCAGTGCCTACCTGGTAAACGAAATTTAGGTAGACAGAGGTACTTAGTAGGTGTTTAATTGATGAAAATCAGTGATTTTCATAATGAGTAGGCAGTTGATACTTATAAAGATGTTCTATTAATGAAAATCAGTGGTTTTTATCAATACAATACCTGTATAAGTATCAACTGCCTACCTCGAAATAAAACTATGTAATTCCCGCCACTGAGTGGCTATGACATAGATACAGATAAATATAGAACATACGCACTCGATACTGCTAGGTATTTTGTTTCTTTGTACCCATGGTACAACATGCCTCCTACTTTACATAAGTATTTGATCCATGGACCAGAAGTAATATCCTCGGCACTTCTTCCTATTGGTCAATTAACGGAGGAATCGCAGGAAGCAAGAAATAAAGATTTTAAAAGATACAGGGAACATAATTCAAGAAAATGTAGTAGAGAGAACTCAAATAGAGATATTTTCATTTTTTTTTAATTACGTTCAGATCCTGTGATTCCTAGCGAGCAAAAGCTAGTAAAAAGTAAATTTAATAATATCCCTGAAGATGCAATGTCTTTATTTAAAGCTCCATCCCATAATACATGGGGTTACAATGCCCCAGATAATGATAAAGATGATGACGATGATAATGCATTAAATAATTTGTAGTTACATATAACATGTAATCAATATTTTTTTTCAACTTTCGGACAGTTATTAAAATAAAAAAATATTTAAAATATGTCTGTTTTCTTTATTAATAAACACATATAACTGAACCTATTAACAGCATCAAACATGTTTCAAAACCAAGAGTTTATTTATGGGCACAAATTAGGGTCTACTGCCCCAGTGTGCGACGTAGCTCTCAGAATCGCAAACCTTAAGTGGCAGTGGGCGGGGCATATTGCTCGCAGGACTGATTGGCCGTTGGGGCAGGAAGGTTCTTAAATGGCGGCCGCGGGCCGGAAGGCGTAGTGTTGGTAGGCCCCCCACAAGGTGAACCGACGATCTGGTGAAGGTCGCGGGAAGCCGCTGGGTGCGGATGGCACAGGGCCGATCTTTGTGGAAATCCTTGGGGGAGGCCTATGTCTTTCGGCGGTTGGATGGATAAAAAAAACAGAAAATCTATGGGCCATGTTAGTACGGCTCCGAAGGAGAGATTGCTTGACTTAATGCGAGAAAGGCCACATTTGCGCAGTGGTAAATTTTTAAAAGATTTTAGCATGAAACAGGGTCAAGAAGAGTGGAAGAAAATTGAAACCATTTTAAATTCAATCCCAGGGTCCAAAAAAGACTGGCGCCTTTGGAAGAAGCTAATTTATACTTTATTTTAGATATTTTTCGCCTCTACTTAGTGATACAACACCCACACTATACTCATTCACTATACACGAACTTGGGATAGTCTTATGACCACCGCAGGTGCACTTCGATCTTGAAGTCTAAGGAGACATTAAAGTTAAGTTGTTTTCTTATATTGTTTTAGACTTGGCAAGACCTACAATCAAAGGCAAAATCAAAAAAGCTGTTTTTAATAAAGCCTCAAACAAAACCGGTGGAGGTCCACCGCCTGATCTAATAGACGGATTTGAGAAAGGAGTTATATCCTGAATTAATAATACCAGTGTGGTGGGACATGAGGGAGTTGCAGAATCAATAGCAGAATTTTAATTTGAAGTGGTGGTTGAAAAAGTTGATAGGGGTAAGTTCTTATATTCGAAATATATACTGGGTGTCTCCTAAGTTTTTGAAATCTGTTCTTAAAACAAAAAATATTTTATAGAAATTTCAACTATACCACCACGTCCTGAATTTGAAAGCCAGAGCACAATACATGACAGTCCTCCACCAGGTCTTCGACCACCGCAGAATCAATCCAGAATCAATGAAAAAGGTATGTTTTTTGTTTATAAACAGTATAGACTAGCTGCCCCAACAAACATTGTCTTCATTAACACTGATTTTGAGTGTATGTTTATTTGTTTCTGACTTTTTTAATGCAGTAGTTACAATTTATATTTCAGAAAACAGAACTGGCATAAAGAAAATTAATATGAAAAGTTTATTAAAGAAAAATTGATTTGAAAAAAAATATTGTTGAGAGCACAATCTATTATCAAAACCAACTTATCAAAATAAATGAAGATAAAAACAAAATTAAAAAAAAAAAACTTAATAAATTTGATACAGAAAAAGATGTATAAAAAGTGTTTAATGTACAGTCACTGTACGGTTTACGTACATTACGAAAGAATATTTTAAGACAGTTGTCGTACCATGGGCAGACAGTTTACCTGGCAAGAAGGTGGTTATGTGTGATAATCTTTCCAGTCATCTTAGCGTCACCGTTATTCATTTTTGCGAGGTACACAATATTTCTTTCGTATTTATACCCACGAACTCCACACATCTTACACAACCTCTTGATTTACCTTTTTTTGCTCCCCTAAAAAAGGCTTGGCGAAAAGTTCTACTTGAATACAAAATGGAAAATCATAATCAAACTGCATTACTGCAGCGCCTCCGCCATGTTCGCGGAGGCGTGTACGTACAGGCTGATTCGCTGCCATCATGCGCAAGCGCTGCGCCTCTCTGTGGCGTTGCGCGCGCGACAGCCCCAACACTATCCTGCGCGCGTTGATGGACCGCTGGGACTCCTCGGTGCTGGCGCACTGGATAACACTACTAGTTAAGTAGCCCGGTTTGCCGAGGTGCTACTCCTCTTACTATAAAATTTAGAAAGGAAAATAATAATAATTTAATATCTTTATGTTTTTCATGTTTTTTTTAAATGATTCTTTTACTATGTGCTAACACTAGCCTTAAGTTACTCTGTTACTAACAACTATGGATCTTAGATGTCCGAAATAAATGATTATTATGTTTTGTTAATTATTTTAACTCTTCCATTTTACAGGGGCAAATTTTCGTGAACGTCAGGATGGCACATGTAGTTTCTGTATCTTGATGAAATATATTATCAACAATAGTACCTAAACTGTACTAAACAGTACCTACACTGCAGCACTCTTTAACGCCTGCAAAAAGTTAATGGGGAAATAATTTAAACATGCAAAACTTAGTTTTGCTCATCAACTTTTTGTAGGCGTTAACGACTAAGAAACAAAATTTAAATTGCCATTAAACGCAGTGATATTTATTTATGTATTGTATGGTTGAGTAGGTACTATTTAGGTACAGTGAATTGGCATAGGTTCCATAATGATAGTTGTAGCCATAAACATGATATGAAAATACACCGACCATCCTGACGTCAGAATGGCAGCTGTATGAGATTTTTTATTTTGCATTCAAAGGGTTTAGGTTCTGATTATTTATGTGTAGGTACTGTTTAGTAGAGTTTAGGTACTATTGTTGATAATATATTTCATCAAGATACAGAAAGTACATGTGCCATCCTGACGTTCACAAATTTTCATCTTTTCGGGCTTTTGGCCAAGCAAAGATGAGGATTTTGAATTTAAATAGACGGTGTAATATTGGAATCTAAACTTAATTGAAGAAATTTACGGACTATTCTAAGTTTATTTAGTATAGCAGCTATTTGAAGAGTTATGTATGTGTATTTGGGCAGATTTAAAATGTCGAGGCTTTTTATTAACTGCTTAGGAATTACTCCAGTGGTAGAGACAACTATTGGTACTATTGTCACATGTTCCATTTTCCAAACTCTTTTGATTTGGTCTTGCAGTTCTGTGTATTTTCTAACTTTTTCTATTATTGTGGACTGTATATTATTAGTATTTGGTACTGCAATATCTATAATGTATATATGTTTATTTTCTTTGTCTACAAAATTAATGTCAGGCCTGTTGTTGTCTGTTAAGATAGTACGATCGTAGTATAGTTTGTAGTTTGAGTTTTTAATTGCATGTTGTGGAGTGTATTTATAATATGGTGTATGGCGGTCATTTGACAGATTATGTTTTAAAGCTAGCTTTTGATGGATGATGTTAACAAGTTGATTGTGTCTATGTGTGTAATCATTCTGTGTTAGTGTAACACATGCTCCAGTGATGTGTTGTATGGTTTCTGGTTTATTGTTGCATTTCCTACAAAGATCATTTATTTGTAGGAAATGCAAGACTTTTTTCTGGGGGTAGGCGCGAAATAGAGAACACGAATTTGTGCTCCGGAATTAATTTAATTATATTTATAGTTAATATTGTACAAATTATATGGAATAATACCTTAAAATACCTCTCAGCAAATCCTCTGTAAACACTTCACTGTTTTATAACTGCACAAATGGAGTCATCACTACAGCTGGCCATGATTGAAATGCAGGCATCTTTTGCCACACAAATGGCAGAGTTTCAGCAGAGTTTAGAGCAGGCTACGCCAACAAACATTGCAGCAGCCACACTAGCAGCGGAGTTTACCAGCTTCAAGAAATTTATTCTTGCTTCGCTGTCAAATCTGCGCCGGCAAGCTGATCTTTTACACCAACAGTGTGATCGGTTGGAGATGCAGGGACGTCGCAAAATATTACTGGTGCATGGTGTTCCCGAGATCCAGGGTGAGGATGTGTCAGCGGTTGTGGTGAGGTCCGAGGAAAGCATCGGAGCGGCTACAGGTCCAGATTACTAAGGACGCAATAGCTAGATTTGCATAGACGAATTGTTAATTTAAGAAAAACCTGTTATTGGCCTTACTAAAACACATGTACGTACTTTTAAGTATATTTGTAAGTTACGCTGTTGGTTTTTTAAAATAAATAAAATAAATAGAAGCCATCAAATAGGCCGTCTCTCAAAAAACCAAACGAGACCCATACTGGTGAAGTTCTGCAGTGTAGCTGAACGGGACAGGTTTTGGTTTGCTAAAACAGCACTCAAGGGCACGGGGGTTACACTCTCGGAATTTCTAACCAAGCCCCGTCATGACGCGTTCCTTGAAGCTCGAAAACGCATTGGCATCTCAAAGTGTTGGACGCGGAATGGGATCATCAAGGTCACGGCGGCCGACGGGTCACACCATCGGATCACGACCATGGCGGAACTGGACGAGATTGTCCCCGCGACGGCGGCGTAAGACGAAGAATGAGATAGACTTCATCATGACGGACAAGAAGCATATATTTAGGGATGTCTCTGGGGTAAATAGGTTTAACACCGGTAGCGACCACCGACTGGTTAAGGGAAAGCGAGCGTGCCGAGACGCCAAACTTTCGGGCGGGACTTTGGAACTGATGAAACGTCGACGGGAAATGCCAAAGGAAGCTTTGTCTGGCACCAATAAAAAGATCCGGAAATTGGTAAGACGCGATCTCCGCAGCTACAATACTCACCTCATAGAGAAGGCGATTGAGCAGAATCGGGGGTCGAAGGTCTTCACTAAAAAACTGGGAAAAAGTCACCTGACAAAGCTGAACCTCGGATGGCAGAATCGTCTCATCGGTTCCGGAGATTCTGGCCGAAATCGAAGGCTTTTACGGCCGATTGTACGCATTGCATTCCCTACAGCCGCAGCCCGACGCGACGCGAATGATCCAAGAGCCAAACTTACCCGCCACTTCACTGAAGATCTCCCAGACGTGGAGGAGGATGAGATTGAGGTGGCCCTCGGACAGCTTAGTAATGAGAAGGCGAAGACGGAATCACATCTGAGCTCTTAAAAGCTGCAGGCCAACCTGTGCTTGGCGAACTTAAGAGGCTCTTCAACTCCGTCATAGCGAATGGGACAACTCCGGAAGCGTGGAGTGGGGGCGTGGTGGCATTGTATTTCAAGAAAGGAGACGATTGTCTCTTGAAAAACTATAGACCAACCACGCTCCTGAGTCACGTTTACAAGCTGTTCTCGAGGGTCATCACAAACCGTCTTTCCGCAAGATTTAACGCTTCCCAGCCACCGGAACAGGCTGGGCTTCGCAAAGGTTACAGTACCATAGACCACATTCACACGGTGCGGCAGTTTATACAGAAGTCCGAAGAATATAACCAGCCCCTGTGCCTGGCCTTGGACTCGGTCGAAACCTGGGCTGTTCTGGACTCTTTGCAGCGATGCCAAGTCGATTGGCGGTACGTGAAGGTGCTACGAAGCCTGTACACTATGGCATCAATGTCCGTCCAAGTACAAAACCACCGAACAAAACCCATCCAGCTGCTCCGAGGTGTAAGACAGGGAGATGTTATATCTCCGTAACTGTTCACCAACGCACTGGAGGATGTGTTCAAGACGCTGGATTGGAACGGATTGGGCATCAATGTAAATGGCGAATATCTTACGCATCTTCGCTTTGCCGATGACATAGTTATTATGGCAGAATCGCTGCAGGATTTGCAAAAAATGCTGCACAGTCTTAACCCTTCCACCCTGATAAAGAAATGTTCAAAAAAATTATAGCCGCACATACGTCATCGCAAACATGATGACGTAATACTACCCTTCACAAAAAAAAAAAATATTACGAAGGAAAGCGTATTTTATCATTCTGTAAACGATAATATACTAATTATTATATTTTCTTTCTCTCAGTTATCAAAATAAGTACGATCATCGTTAAAACCTATTTGTTCTACAAGATCAAAACTTACCGACTATGCTGAGGGCCCCATTACAAGAAATGAATGAGTACTCAAAGGAAACAATATAAACAAAGAACCTTATCTTTCAGAAATTGTAAACAGTGTGATAAAAGACCTCACGATTGTTATAAAAACACTACTTGAAATCCGACCCACACCCAACATGACCAAGCAAAAAAACGACTAGGGGTGTGCGGTCCACTTTTCGTAACTTTATCGATAGTTGTCGATAGTAGTGAATTTTTGTAAGGTAAAAGGTATATGAAAATAAAAACACAATATTATCTTATACGATTGTTTTATTTACATTCAATTATTATTATTAACAGGTATATGAGGGTTCCCGGGTAACACGAGACCCCTAATAGGGTAAAACCCTTAGTAATCTGGG
Source organism: Anania fuscalis (assembly GCA_950371115.1). Lineage (NCBI taxonomy): Eukaryota > Metazoa > Arthropoda > Insecta > Lepidoptera > Crambidae > Anania > Anania fuscalis. Next base: position 14,357,445 of record OX493344.1, read on the forward strand.
GCTCTGCTGCCCGTCTGTCTGTCTGTCTTTCAGTCTGTCACCAGGCTGTATATCATGAACCTTGATAGTTAGATAGTTTAACAACAAATACCTACTAAATAACAGACTACAATAATGGTTTTATTATAAAACCGATTAATTTTTGCAAATAGGATTAAAATTAAGCACTTTTACACGTCCCAATATATTTTTTCCTACCACTGCTTCGGGACAAGTTTTGGCTAGCGCCGAGAAGAAGCAGCGCAAGAAACTCGGTCACTATTGTCAGCCTCTTTTAAAAAGTTTTGAATATACATATCAAAATATTTAATTACAAGATAAATGCACATGTGCAAGTGCAAGGCAGTATTTAATTCCAAACATTTTTGTCATTTAAATCATTAACAAAATAATAGCCTTTTTTCATGATAATCTTTTTTACATGAGCTTTAAATTTAAACATGGGCAGCTCAACAATAGATGCTGGTAATTTATTAAAAAGCGAATACATTTTCCCATGAACGAATCACCTACTTTATGAAATCTGGAACGGCAAGCTTATCCTAATTCCGGGTGTTAAAATTATGAATGTCACTTTTCTTAGGGAACTGATCCAGATTTTTGCAAACGTAAATGATATTTTCGTAAATAAATTGAGAGGCTACTGATAGTCTAAGTACAAACACTAACAAAATGAGTCTTGGTCACTTGAATAAATGAATTTAGTTAGTAGCAACAAATAATGAAAGTAAATTAAAGAAGAAAACAAAAGTAAAAATGTCCAATGTTTACCCAATTTAGACTTGGGTTGCTAATATGAGACATACCAAACATCCTAGTCCACAACACCCGAGCGATGACGAGAGGTATCGCTTGTTTATGGATGAATAATAAAAAGAAAAAACCTGACTATGGTGTATGATATAATTTAAAACATTCAGTTATACAGGGTGGAACGTGACATGACTCGCAAGAAAATGTGGTTTTTTTCTGGCGGCAAGCAACACACATCTTCCGGCCACTTTTTTGAGTAGCATAGTACCCATCATTGGCTGTCATTGGAACAGGCCAATGGGTGGATGAACTGATCTATTTGTTGCTGCCGTTCGGCTGCGTGTTTAAGGACAATGTGATAGATGATTTGCTAGGATTGAATCTACAAGTTGAAGGCGGAAAGCTAGGTGATGCTGATGTGTACGTGTGGATGAGCGCACAAGAATACGTGCATTGATGATGGATACATTAAGAAGCCTTATTTATTAGAAGGGGAACATCTTTGCGGGAAGGTCTTAAAGTCCCGACGCAGTCTGTGCCGTTGCGTTTCAAAAAGCGAGACAAAAGCGGTGAGTTGTACCAATTATCCATAAACAAGCGATAACCATTATTAAGTAATGGACACATCAGCGTTTTCACAACAGACGTACTTTTAAGTACACCGGGCGACTGCGCCAAATCTGTCGTGGATTGTTTACCTGTGTACACGATGAATGACCACAGGTAACCTGTAACACTCTCACAAAGCTCGAATGTCTTTATCCCAAACTTAGCAGCTTTAGACCGAATATACTGTTTGATGTCCAATCGTCCTTTCCAAAGAGTAAAACTTTCATCTATGCAAATATTTTTATCTAAAACGTAATTTGACTAAAATTTTGAATTTAAATGATCAATGATTGGTCTTAAACGGTGTACTCGGTCCAAGCAGCGGGCGGCGCTAGTGATGGTGGGATTTGAATCGTTATCTGCGGGGTCTGAATCTACAAAATGTAAGGCTCCATTGAGCATTTCGTATCTTCTTCGCGTAAAAATGCGTTTAAAAACACTTGTCTCTAGTAGAGGATCGCTGGAGAAACAGCTTACAAGTGTTGGCATTTTGATGATGGCTAGCATCATCCAAAACGCGAAGAGACACAAAATTTCATGGCTGTTAGAGGGGAACCATTCAGCCTGGAAGGATCGATATACAATCTTGGTGGCGTACGAGTTCGTCTCAATCACAATAAGGCTTATGATGTCGTCGTCCCAATAAGAACGAAATGCATTATAGGCCGAATTAAAATCAAAAACCGAACCTGTTCGCTCGATCCTAAACTGTTCCTCCAGCCCTTGAAAGGAGTCCATAGGAGACCATTCAAACTGGAGGTCCATCATCAGCGTCACGCTCGTCTTCGCTCCCACTGACCTCGCCTCCTTGCATTCTACCAGCCTCTTGTACCCCTATCTGCCGTCTTTTGACGACATCCCTCGCCAAGCTTAGTAGCTCAGGCACGTCTTCGTCGCTCGTCCTGATTTCATTTAGTGGGTGACCCACCTCCCACTGATGTCTCCCCCTACGTCCCCGGAGCGAATACCCGCTTGCTCTAAAACTTCGTCCTCGCACACCCCTTCGGCCACCTCTACGACCACCCCATGGAGGACCTCTTCTAAACGCCGCATCTTGAGGGGGCACATATAGCGCGTGGGAATCGGGGGCTAAAAATTCGGCATCATTTGATTCCCCGCCTATTTCATTGAGGTCCTCGTCATAGATGCGGACACTGACGTCGCACTCCATTCTGTAAAATAAATGCTATTGTACGATTCCATAACATAAACATGATTCATATGGCGTTTTTCAAGAACAGAGGGAATGTAAAGATCTACTTACGGAACATACGGCTCCTCCGTCGACTCCAACGGGAAGGATATAGAGCCGTCCCGTGGGCTTGAATGGGCAGGGCGCAGCGGGGACCGATCGCGTACTTCGTACCCGAGTGTATCTCATACGCCGGCGACTCTGGTTCCTCCTACAACACATCAAAAAATATGTATATTTAAACCACATAATGAACAGGTAAATAAAATTGTGTGCATAAGCCTCCCGGCATAATAAATGCATTAATTACCTCTTGGGGTGTCATTGGTCCAGACATTTCGGAACGCACCGTGTGATCCGCGTAACCCGGTGACTCTGAGTCCTCCTAAAACACATATAAAAATTAGCACCAACCCAAAACTTCTAAAACAGATTAAATATTAGACACACATAAGCAAAACCATCAACAAATAAAAAATATCACAAAACAGAAATTGGCATAACCGTGTTAGAACCATGCCCCGTGCTAAAAAAAACAAAACAAATCGCAATAATAACAAGTCCGGAAAATACAAGGTGTAACAGAATTAACGCAAATAAAAAAATATTCAAGTAGAAAAAAAACACAAAAATGATTGGATATTGTGACGAGGATCTGGCGGCGCGACACCCCTAGTACGCGAACCACACTATCGACTCGACAGCCCTACGCCCGTCGCCCATGCCTACGCAGTTAGTGACGCACCCGTACCGCGGCGCCCGCGCCCGCACCGCGCCCGCGACAACGCTTTATAAGGCGCGGTGGGAAGGAGCTCCGAGCACTCGTCCGAGTTCCGCAGCCGTGGCAAGACGTCTTCGCGCGCGCGCACGTCCACCGTTCACATTGCCTCGGAGCATCGGAACTCTGGCGATTTGCTGTTCCCTGTTCCTTACTAACGTTAGTTAAGTACCCGACCCACATCCTGATCCAAAGGTTCATAGGCCTAGCGGCGAGCTCGCGTGACTCGAACCTTTACTCCCAGACCTTGACCGCGCCCCTGCGGTGAACCCATCCCCGGCGCGGACGCTCTTGCGGCGAGTTCGCACACGACTCCGCATGCCAGCCTTCCTTACCCGTAGACAAAAGTAGATTATTAACAAATACCCGCCTCGCTACGCGCCGACCGTAATCCGCGATACCGTCCGTGGGGACCGCGCCGATCCCCGTCGCCCTGCCTCGTCCGTCCGTGTAGGATAAGTTAAGAGTAAGACAGCAGTCACAGGCCTAGGTAGATTAAGAAGTGAATTAGTTTTAAGGAACAATTGTGTGTCTTTCAATATAGAGAGTGCAAACGTCCCGTTGGTTTCCTTGGTTAATTCCCTGTTAGGATCCTAAAAAAAGTACACATCCTCTTGCCGCACGCATCGCGGGTTGGGGTCAGTACATATGTTGACGAGGAACTCAGGCCTGAGCTAGCCGAAAGGGTTCTTCGTCACATTGGCGCCCAACGAAAAAACCCACAGAATCCACAGGGAAGGGTACTTACCGAGCCGTCGCACCCAGGCAAAAGAAGGCCGAAAGAGAGCGACGCCTTGGGAGTAACCACATTCCGTAATTAACCAGAAACCGAAACTAATGCCCACGTCCTGGATATACAACCTGCGAAAACAAGAACTTGAAGAGGAGTGCAAGAGAAGAAAAATAGAAACCGAAAACTTGACAGTACGAGACCTGAGGCAAATCCTCGCACAGGTAGTGAGAGAAGAAAAATCGTCCAGGCCAAAAAACCGATCCGACCAACCTGACCAGTCCTCCAGCGACAAGGAGGAGTATACAGACAACTCCGACACAGAGTTCCAGGACACAAAGATGTCACACGACGAGCAGAACGTCGACCAACCGAAAATTGGTAAGCCGCACAGTACTAACACAAGTGAGTGCATAGTATCGAGGTGGAACCTACATTTCGACACGTACGACGAATCCGTGGAATTTCTGGAAAGACTGGACGAACTGACCGAAATGGGAGAAATCGAAAAAGAAAACCTGCTGAAAGTGATCCCGAGACTCCTAAAAGGTAAGGCTGTGTTGTGGTACCGAAATAACAAAGACTCGTGGACGACATGGGAGGAGTTTATCGAATGTTTCATCGTTACCTTCATGCCGCATAACTACGAAAACGAACTCCTAAGAAGAATAGTAACATCGAGACAGAACTACACCCAAAAATTTACCGATTATTTAATCGAGTTACAGACATTAATGCGCAGATACGCGAAAATATCTAAAGAAGAGAAGTTAAATAGAATTTACGATAATATGAACCCGAAATACAAGTTATACATAAAAAGATCAGAATTTAACACAATAAACCAATTAACACAGCTAGCAAAAGAGTACGAGAACGTCACAGAAGACCGCCAGAGAAGTTTTAACAAGAAATTCAATGGAAGAAGCAATACTAACACCCAAATGGAAACAAAAAACCAGGGAGAAAAGCAAGCCGCACCAACACTACAAGAACCTAGAGATTCCGCAAAATACATTTACAACTACAACCCGAACACATGCTGCTGGAGTTGCGGCAAGCCCGGACACGCGTCCAGAGACTGCAGAGGAAGAAAGATAATATTCTGTGGAGGATGCGGTAAGATCGGCGTGCTCAGCATCAAATGTTGCAAGGGAAATAGGAACATGATACAGTCCATGACTCTAGGCGCAGAAACAAAAAACGGGGACAACCGCCCGTACGTAAAAATCACCACGCTAGACACAACGTACCAAGCTCTAGTCGACACCGGAGCAACAAGGTCCTACGCAAACAAACAGATATACGAGGAATACCTAAAGAAAAACCTCAAGCCCGAGATAGTGTCAGAAATAGCAAGTACAGCGAACGGGGAAACAATAGAAATCAGACAGGCCCTGCCATTACAAGTAAAGATTAAAGAAAAACTAATAAAACACCAAATGTTGTACCATCCACAAATAACGAAAATAATCATCGGTATGGACATACTAAACAGAATAGGACTAAAGCTAGAATAGAACAACAAAAACGACATACAAAATAAAGAGGAACAAATAGAAACTATCACTAGCACCAACAATATCATAGATATAGAAAAGATGGACCCAACCCTTACAGCCGAACAAAAGACAAAATTACAGAAAACAATAGCCGAAGAATACGGTAAATGTGACAAAAACCACAAAAACAACACAGAATGGACAGAAAGGAAGATAAAAGAGATCAACCAAAAAGAAGACAACGACTTCAAAATCGAAAACGGAAATCTATACCGAAAAATAACCAACTACGCCTACGGTCCAAGGTTAGAACCAACCTCGGAATGGAAGTTATGCGTTACCGAAAAAGACAAACAAGACGTAATGAAGGAAAACCACGATACACCGACATCAGGCCACCTCGGAACAGCAAAAACACTTAACCGAATATCACAACGATACTATTGGCCAGGAATGTATAAAGACGTCTCAAAATACGTAAAAACTTGCAAAACTTGCCAAGCTTACAAGAAACCGCAACAAAGACAGGCAGGACTCATGCACATAAATAATGCAGAATCACCCTGGAGCATAGTATCGACAGACCTCATAGGTCCATTACCAAGATCGTCAAACGGATTCACCTGGATTATAGTTTTTCATGACAAATTCACGAAATGCACAGAAATAAAACCACTACGCACAGCAACCGCTAAAACAGTGACGAAAGCTTTCAAAGAATGCATTGTAATGAGATACGGATGCCCGGAAACAATACTAAGCGACAACGGGAGACAGTTCACGAGCAAAATATTCGAAGAAGAATTAAAAAAATACGGCATTAAACATAGACTGACCGCACCATATTCACCTCAAGCTAACCCCACCGAACGCGTAAACAGAACCCTAGAAACAATGATAGCAACTTACATAAGCGAAAACCACAAAAAATGGGACGAACACCTACCGGAACTGAACTTTGCAATTAACACGTCAACCTACGAGTCAACAAAATATACGCCGGCATTCTTATTATTCGGGAAAGAATTAAGAGCCCCGAAAGACAGAAACGAACTCCCTATCCCACACCTGAGAGAAAAACGAGCACTCGCAGAAATCCACGAGGTCGTTAAAGACCACCAACGCACAGCATCACTACAACAAAAGCAGCACTACGACAAAAACAAAAAAAATTGGAAACCAAAAAACGGCGAAAAAATCATGAAACGAAACTTCACATTATCAGACGCCAACAAACACTTTTGCGCAAAATTAGCACCGAAATACAGTGGCCCATACGAAATAATATCCAGCAAATCACCGGTCATCTTCGAGCTACAAGATCTGACAACAAAAAAAATGCACGGCACACATTAAAGATATGAAACCGTACCACGAATAAATATCAACCGAGAGACACCCAAACCCGTAAAAGAAATGACTTCGTAAACTCAAAAGAAAAAAAAAACAAATTACCCACATAGTTAGTGAGAAAAATTACTTAAACAATATAAATACCGGGAACACCCAACACACAACAGTGCGAACTGTCACATCCGAGACGATGGAACCCGGCATAAGAAAACAAACGAGACCGAAACCACCACCAACCGGACGGCCAGGATCAGTCACGGTTTGCGGTAAGGCCTGGCAAATACTGATTAGAACAAACAACTGGGTACAATTAATAACCCCAAACCCTGACACCAGTACAACAACACCAGCGACCACGGCCAACGCGCAGCCCCGAAACCCCGTACCAGGAACATCGACAACGGAACCGAGTTACGAGGAGGAGGACATGGAGCCGGAGGGCTGGTCGGACCTACTAGGAGTCAGTATTTGAGCGAAAGCGAGATCCAACCGGTGAACCAAATCGACCTCCTTAGCAACGCTAACGACGAACTGGAACGGCCAAGAAAAAAAAAACACAAACGAGGGAAGAGGAGGAGGCGCTCCGGAAAACCTAGGACCTGGATCCAGAAGTGCGCGCAAGACGAACACACCAGGACCAATTAGGTCGTATTTATTTTATTTACTTTTTTATAAAACATAGATTTAAACAACAGAACCCGTTTTTTTTCAGTAGTATATTATAAGTAAACAATAGATTATAGCATCCGTAGTGATATATTATAGCAGATTTAAACAGTAAATTCCTTTATCAATATCTATATAAAGTAATAATTTAAACACATTTTACTAAAATTGTAAACGTTAAGTAATTAGTTAGATTATTTAACAAGTTAAATAAAAATATTTAACCGACCTCAAAAAAGGCACATTACAATATAGTGTATCTGGGACCTACATATTATATCGTACCCTTAGTGCAAAAATCGATTATCTGCATTTTTTCACTATCAAACTTTTATTACACCTATCGACTCGTCTCATTGAGCCGCATCTACAGGTAAAACCCATTATCCTCTACGATGCATATTTCCTGAGATAGCTAGTGAAAAAACAGAATAACTGCAACGTATTTCCAAAATTCTTCATGAAAAAACGAATAAACTCATTTAAAATACTTAATCTTGTAAGTTTATACCGATAAAACCAAGTTTCGGACTTAAACTCATTTTGTATGTAGATATTTACAGTAAATATCATATGAAATCATTCGTCTAAAATTAGGTATCCTACGGTAACTGGTTTTGACTGTTTGTATTTTAGCAGGAATTTTAATTTTACTAGAAGTAATAAAAACTAACAAATCTTAGTTGCTTTTTGCAAAAAATATATATACATGTTTGCTTTACATTTAAAGCAAGTAAAAAAAGATATCAAACGTTAATATATTTTTACTAAATAATTTCTATTCGACGCATAAAAAAATACTTCAGCTAAAAACGATTATCTGTGCTTACTCTTTTCTGTCACAACAATTAATTAATAGCGACAACTGAAATTTTGCTTCAGCTAAAACCAACTATCCATGCATAGCCTTCTCTTTCGCACACAGATCGCGCGGCAGCGCGCGAGTTGCTCGGTTTCATTTCATTCATTCGTTACCAAATCGCGCGCTAGGCGACATGAACTGTATTATTTAATTTATGTCATTGTGTGGACTAGTGTGCGTTAAATTAATGATGAATTAAAATGAATATTGCTAAGAAAAACGACGATGAAAATAAACTCTTTAAACTTAAGTAAGGTAAGTCATCATCATCTTATCTCAGCCACAGGACGTCCACTGCTAAACATTGGCCTCCCCCAGTGACTTCCAGATCGGCCGGTTGGAAGCGGCCTGCATCCAGCGTCGTCCTGCAACCTTTGCCTGCTCACCTTGTGGGTGGGCGTCCTACGCTGCGCTTGCCGGTACGTGGCCCCCATTCCAGAACCTTTTTTCCCCATCGGACGTTTCTGTTTCGTATGTCATCACTGGTAACACACACTAGTTGTAGACTTTCGTCTTTAGGCACTAAGGTATTTTGGACTAGAAGATGTTGTGTAGTTTTCCGAACGCTGCCCATCCGAGTTGGGTTCGTCGATTGACCTCCTTCTCGAATCTGGACCTACCCAACTGGATCACTTGTCCCAGGTAAACATATTTGTCAACAATTTCGATGATATAGTGCTCCCAACTGGTACTGTACTGGTAGGGCGCAACATGGGCATTTGACATAATCTTTGTTTTGTCCATCGAGCACCGTACCGAGGTCTTCCAGCGATTCTGCCATGACCACAATATCGTCAGAAAACCGAAGGTGAGTAATGTATTTGCCATTATTGTTGATGCTGAATCCTTCCAATTTCAGAAGTTTAAAAGCATCTTCCAATGCGGCGGTAAACAGTTTCGGAGAGATAAGGTCTTCCTGCCTTATGCCTGGCTGCGGAGGAATAGCTTTCGTGTACTGCTCCTATACTCGGACCGTCATGGTGGCGTTTTTATATAAACATTTCAGCACCTCGATGTACCGATAGTCAATATGGCACCACTGGAGAGACTGTAGCACTGCCCACGTCTCATTAGAATTGAAGGCCTTCTCATAGTCCACAAACGCCAAGCATAGTGGCAAGTTATACTCTTCGGTCTTCTGCATAACTTGCCGCAACGTATGAATGTGGTCTATGGTACTATAGTTTTTAATTTTTTTCTTTAAATGATTGTTGTTTAGAGTTTGCGTAACTGAGGAATTTCATTATAAATTTTAGGAGCCACGCCTGTTGGAGTCTTTCTATGAAGAACCGTTTTTAATTGTTGTAGTAAGCATAGTTTGCGTCCATCGCGACGGTTGCGTATCACTTTATCAGATAACTGCGGAAATAGGTTAGGATTAGGTTTGACAAATAGATCCACCTCCATTAGATATAAGGCCGGAAGTGTAAGAAGAAGTGCTTAATGAAATATAATTTAAAGTTATAATTAATTACAGATACTGATAGTCAAGAAGGGACACGTCATATAAGACAACTTAAACAACAAACGCGATCAGAATCCAGTGATTCTAGTAAGAATCAATCTTTTCTCACGGTGTCTGTTTGATTCAAAATATTTTTTGTGTGCTTTTCTATATTAATTCATCACTTTTTATTTTTTTAGAGAACAGTTTGGGTAAACAAGAGCAGAGCATAGAATCTGAAGATGAAACTATGTTTGGTGGTGATTTTTCCGATATTGACACGTCATAAATACCTCCCGATCAGGGCAATCCCTGTTCTCAAGATTCTGAAGATTCAGATATGATACAGCTAGAAGAATTGTTAGATCCCGATTTATATAGCGAAAAGAAGGAAAAAAGAAGAAATGCCAGGCGTAAAGGCTTAGCCTGACGATAATGGATCTCGTCAATCTGTGCAAAAAGGTTGACACCTTGACCAGGTATAACTACCTGAGGAGTACCATGGATAGTTAGAATCTTTGGCTACCAAAGCCAGTCAACGTGATCATTACTACAGCAACTATCTCTAATGACTCATCATGTGTAAGCGAGTCAAGCGCAGATGAATAAACTGATTTTTGAATAACATTAAATAAAAATATTTTTGATATTATTCCGTGGTATTTATTCAAAAAATGCCTATTACTCTTAAGTTAAATTGTTGCACACTGTTACAGTTTTTCTAAGAATAAGAAGCAAATTAGAAGAAAATTATGCAGATAGTTAAATAAAACTAATTTTAATTCAGCCAAAACCAACTAAATATTTTTAGTCTTTAAGTTTACTGGTTAATTATTATAATTAAATAGTCTGTTATTTGAGAAAATGACTACTTGTAATGTAAAGAATATATAGAACTATTTATTTCAACCAGTAGATGGCTAGTTTATGAAATTTTGTCTTTTCTGGTCATTCAGAAAAAAACAATTAAATGCGCCCCATTACAATAATGTTCACGATTTTCATGAAAGGTATTAGGTTTTCTAGAATAATTATCTTAAAAAACATTACCTAAAAGTTAATTTTTCTTATTTGAGTGCTTAAGAAAAATAAACACTATGTCTTTTTATCCTTTTATGTCGTTAAACTTTTAAATCGTCATAACTCAAAATCATGTTGAGTGCAGATAATCGTTTTTTTTCGGTAAAAGTTAATCAATTAAGTAGATTGTTTAGCAAGTTAAATAGAAACATTTAACTTTGTACATCACAAATAGTACACTAGATAATTAGATAAATGTAGTGACAGTCATACCGCTGCGATCGCATTACCCATCTTTAAAACATTAAAGAGGAACTAGAATGCGTGATTGTGCATGCGCTGATTGTACGCAAACAATGAAGCGCAAGCACATCCGTGAACCGTTGGACAAGCAGAGGCAGTGCAAATCGATCCACGACGGCGAATGCACGCTCAATTCTTTAGCCGCGCACAATACGCGAATTACGCGACCAGCGCGATGTTTACATTTGCAAATTTAAAAAACCGTTTTCCTGTTAATTATTATTCTACTTACGTAAGTGATCATTTTCATAGTGCATCAGTATGAACCGAAACCTGATAAGAACCGTTAAAACTTTGTACCTACACATTGTAATAATAATTAGTAATAAGTTAGATTGCTAAACCGATAAACACATATGTTTACCCTGACTTCTAACAAGAAGTGTATTACAAAAATATACATTGTAACAATAATAATTAACAATGAATAAGATTGTTAAACCGATAAACATATGTGTTAACCGATTTCTAAATAGAAGTATATTACAAATGTACCTAATTAGATAAACATATTACTTAGCAAATTAAACAAATATGTTTAACCGATTTCTAAATAAAAATGTTTTACAAATGTAGATAGATACATAGATAGACACTCTTTGTTGCATACCAAACAAAGAAGTCACAGTTGATATTTACAAAAAGATGTACAATTTAGGCGGTCTTATCGCTAAAAAGCGATCTCTTCCAGACAACCTGTACAAATGTACATAATTAGATAAATAGATTACTTAGCAAATTAAACAAATGTATTTAACCGACTTCTAAAAAGAAGTGCATTACAAATTGTACGCAAATAAGCATACATTGTTAAAATTGGTAATTAATTATATGTATTACTTATCAAATAAAACAAACATGTTTAACCGACCTCCAAAAAGGAGTGTATTATAAACCGTACGCAAACATTGTAAAAATCAGTAAGTAATCAGATTTACCGACAAAGAAAAAAAATTGTAAAACTTAATCCCCGTAACATTAACTAAACATCAAACATCGTTTTAATTATCATAAATAAATTAATTAGACCGAAACCTTTTGTAAATACAGTAACAAATAATATTGTAAATATTTGGCCCAAAATATAGTAAATTAAAACATCACTAATTTAAACCGAAATAATTAAGCTTGTATGTATAGTAAAGAAATAGATGTCAGTTGCTATAATACCGAGTCCGAATTTTTTTATGTATGCAGATGGTACACCTCAACTTGTGATTTTTACAGGTAAAAATCTCCAAAAGCGGGGAGGAGGTGTGACGAGGATCTGGTGGCGCGACACCCCTAGTACGCGAACCACACTATCGACTCGACAGCCCTACGCCCGTCGCCCATGCCTACGCAGTTAGTGACGCACCCGTACCGCGGCCGCGACAACGCTTTATAAGGCGCGGTGGGAAGGAGCTCCGAGCACTCGTCCGTGTTCCGCAGCCGTGGCAAGACGTCTTCGCGCCACGTCCACCGTTCACATTGCCTCGGAGCATCGGAACTCTGGCGATTTGCTGTCCCCTGTTCCTTACTAACGTTAGTTAAGTACCCGACCCACATCCTGATCCAAAGGTTCGTAGGCCTAGCGGCGAGCTCGCGTGACTCGAACCTTTACTCCCAGACCTTGACCGCGCCCCTGCGGTGAACCCATCCCCGGCCCGGACGCTCTTGCGGCGAGTTCGCACACGACTCCGCATGCCAGCCTTCCTTACCCGTAGACAAAAGTAGATTATTAACAAATACCCGCCTCGCTACGCGCCGACCGTAATCCGCGATACCGTCCGTGGGGACCGCGCCGATCCCCGTCGCCCTGCCTCGTCCGTCCGTGTAGGATAAGTTAAGAGTAAGACAGCAGTCACAGGCCTAGGTAGATTAAGAAGTGAATTAGTTTTAAGGAACAATTGTGTGTCTTTCAATATAGAGAGTGCAAACGTCCCGTTGGTTTCCTTGGTTAATTCCCTGTTAGGATCCTAAAAGTAAGTACACATCCTCTTGCCGCACGCATCGCGGGTTGGGGTCAGTACATATGTTGACGAGGAACTCAGGCCTGAGCTAGCCGAAAGGGTTCTTCGTCACAATATTTCTTGCATTTATTCAGCAACACCTTACATATTTTGCAGGTTGATAGGTAAGATTAGTGAGTGGATGTTAATGTGATGTAAGAAAACAAAAAACAAGAAAAAAATCCCAAGATAGATTCAGATCTATCCATGAGGCATAAAACGTTGAAACAGATAAAGCATTACTGCAAACACCAGTACCATAAGATTATTACCGTCATGATACAAATAACTACCTCTTTTAACCACGCGTGTGATAAATTTCTTGATTAGAAATGAATTCGGGGGGAAAAACACATTTCATTTAAATAACGAATTATATGGACTGACCTGGCTGGCTAAATTGAATAACTATAAAAGTAGGTAGTAGTACCTCCTCATCCATGAACTCATCCATGGACTCCTCCTCATCCGTACCCTCCCCATATGTCAGGCTGAGAAATTTTGCGGGTACCTCTTCCGTCGGTCTCCACATTCTACAAATTATAAAAATAAGTTTACAGCAAAGTACTTTAAACGTAAGTACCTACGTAGTAATTAACTGTGAAAAATACTGTTTAAATTAAACGGCCATTTTTACATATTGACTTTTATGTAATTTCGAAAACTCATTTAAATAAATTATATTATTATAATACGTAGTATTAAAGACGCAAAATAACTTTAGAACAAAATTAATTAGTTTTACAAAATTAGTGCAGCGTAAGCGCGCGAAAAGCAGCCAAAAGTCAAGTGACAGATCGTAGTGACGTTCACGAGTCATCGATTGAGTAGTGATGTGTAGATTCGATTTAATCCCGCTAACAGTAGATAGAATAACATAGTTTTAATAATTTACACGGTTTCAAGTTCAATTTCTAAAAGTATAGTAATTCATTACAAGCTTACGACTGTGATATCAATAACAACAATGATTATCGATAAATTATCGACAAGACCTCCACACTATCCAATACATCAAAAAAAAAAAAGTTGCACACCGCTACCGGCGAAATATGTCATTATTGTCAAAGCCATAAAGGTCACAATGGCTATTGACATCGTCAACGTCCATTTTACACCGAAATTTGCAGACTTTGTTTACGCAAAAAATAACTACACCAATTATTTAGCTCCAAATTAATCATAACAACATCGCACGTGCTAGTGCTGTCAATCCAGTGACAGAACTCCACGCTTGCGTGACACGTTAGTCCTGCGATCTCAGCTCCTCACTCCTACACTCTCGTGAAGTGGTAGGGGTTCCTTTCTTCACTCTTTGGCAGTTTCCACACGTACCGAAGACGGCTGCAGCAGCATCCCTCGTTCTGGCTGTCAGGTGGTGACTCCGATAGGCTGTAGTTTGGCTCATGGTAGCACAAAACCATGGTTAAGTTGAGGTAGTCAGGTTTGGAATACTTGTATTGTAGGGCCTGGTGTCAATTTTTAACTAACGTCAAACTCAAGCGGTGGTCCAGCGCCGATTGACTTATTTTTGTAACTTAATAATAAAAAAAAGCGTGCGTAAGGGGAACGGTAAGTGTAGCGTTAGCAAAAAAAAGAGAATATTCGGTGATGTTTTTTTCTAAACAATTTACAATCAATGTACTAAACTTTATAATTAGGATTACTTCTGTAACCAATGATACCAAAACAAATCTGTACCTAGGCACAGAACGTGGCTGTAGTTAAGAGAGATAATCCGTTCTACAGAGATAACGTTCTACGAAAACCAACACCACGTTTTTGGTAATAAATAGTAGCTAGTAACGTTAAGCTTGAAAGGTACTATAGTTCGGCCGTTCAGAGAATGTGTTCCTGACACCTATCAGTTAGTCACGACTAGTGATGGGCACAACATAACACTGAGCTCGTTACCGTTCCTCCAAAATGAAACGTTATTTTTAAGATTATTTTCGTTTTAAATTGTCGGAATCATTTAAAATTTATAATTTAGTAATTTAAGTGGAAACCAAAAAAAGGTAATTTTAATATAATAAAATTGTTTTATTTACCAAGCCACCATTTGTTCTTTTTTATTAGCTTGGGTAGGTGGTTTCTGTATTTGAACCGAGTGATAGGAGGCATTATCCATGAATATTACAGAAGGCTCTGGTAGGCTGGGCAAAAGCACGTTCTGGAACCACTCTTTAAATGTAGAGGCATTCAATTCCTCGTGGTAGTCATTTGTGGTTTTTGATTGAAATGCCAGTAACGCGTTCTCCACAAAGCCGTATTTTGCAGTACCTGCGTGGCATATTATCAGACGGGCCCCCTTACCCATTGGTACTTTCGACGTCGACGCTTGTGTATCATCCGTCCAAGCACGGGAAACCGTGTGATTGGCGTTTAGCCATGTCTCGTCAATGAACACGACATTATCCCAGTTATCAATATTTTTTGCTTCTCTCAAAAAACTTATCCGTTTTAAAATGATGTCGTATAGTTCTAATAAAATTTTTCTTTTGTCTGTTTTTTTATACGAAAAACCAATATCTTTTAAGATTTTGGTTAAAGCAGTTTTACCCCCGCTAAACAGTCCAGCTTCTCTTAACGATGCCAAAAGCTTCTTCCTGTTGAGATATTCATTTCTGGAATAGTAACCATATATATGATTTCTGATTGCATCGGCGTCAAAGGAGTCAATATCTGTCACGGGTTTAGTTCTACGTTTCTTCTTCGGAGTACGTAAAATATTATCTTCCGTGCCAGTAGAGCCGAACTTTTCTTTATTAATATTTGTTATCGTTCGTTTGCTAACTCCAAGTACCTGAGAGACGCGTTCTTGTAAGCACTACAAATACAAAGCGCTGACATAACCTTGTAATAGCGCAGTATAGATTTAGAAAAATATTGTTTACCAAGTTATTTGACACTCAGTTTGGCACAAAATTATAAAATTCATTGATTATTGATATAATAATGTTGTTTTAATGCTCATCAATTGTTAAAACGGTAAACAACCAGCAAAAATATTTTTATCGTAACTGCAACGCCATTACAAAGTTACGTCGTCAGTTCACGTGTCAGGAACGCATTCTCTGAACGGTTATCCTTTAGCTGATTGTCTCCCTCTTTAGCTCCCATTCAGCATCATCTACAGCCAGGTACTTGTACCTACCTGAAAGTACGTAAGTACTCAACATTGGATTAATTTTCTACATTGGGTAGATTTATTTTAAAATTTGAATTGTAATGAAATTTAAATACACTAAAAACAAGCAGTATAGTAGTCGCAGTGGATAAGGAGTTCGCCCTAAGCGTGGAGGGTTTCGGGTTCAAATTCCGGCCAAGGCAAACCACAAAAATACTTTAAATTAATCAATGCCTGGTTGACTTTACTTTTAAATCTGAGAAAATAAACGTATCAAAAATAATAAATAGAAAGCAGGTTAAAAAGAAATTTATTTCAGATTAGAGCCTTTGCCCTTTGATTTAAATCATGCATGGTCAGTGTGAGTATTCCAAAACATAACTAGCCTAGTTTGGAATCGGATCCAAGACCTCCAACCTTACACGTAAAACTACTCTGTCATTCATCAGCCGTTTTCCAATTATTTAGAATAGTGAAAAAAATAAAACTGTTTTTGCTAACGGTACTTTCATTTCGCTATTTGACTTTCGGTATTTCCGAAGTCCTGTGTCTTCCGCCGCCTTCAGAGTCTAATAAAGTCGGTTAATAAATCAAATGAACCTTAAGACAAAGCGTTAGAATCTAAACTTGAGTATCGACTGTGTTCTGGCGGTCTCTCTTTGAATTTGCGTTTGACGATGCCGGCCCTTGCGATACAATTTTTAAATTTAAATCTAATCACATTAGTTTAAGAGTTTAAAATTGGATGGGTGTTGTCTGTTCTTCGGCGGCTGTTGGCAATAAATCATAGTAGCGCACGCACACAAACAAGCGAGCGTTTGTTGTTGTACTTTAGTAGTAGCTTCTTGTCCGCTACGTAGTAATCAGCTGCTTAGAGGGTGTTGATAGTTGTGTTTGATATCAAAGTTTTGATTGTGTTTTTCTCTAAAACTAAAGCTCGGATAAAAAAAAATAACGTAAACTTATTACCCTTAAAATATCTGACACTAATTCACGTACATCTTATATATAAAATGAACTCCTTTCGACTCATCATCGGAATCAAATGATGAAGGTAAGCAATAAGTGTTTTATATTTGTGGACGCTTTCCGTCTGTGAAGTGTTAAATATGTAAAATTAAATTTTTGGAGTGCTTTGGGATTGACTGCGAGTCAATAACATCGACATTTTCCAAAAACTTTTGTAGTAACATAACGATCAAATCTTTGCATCGGGGTAGACTGCGGGTCTATAACGATGACAATTAAGCAGTAAATACGTAACATCTGAAATAGATGTGTCGTTCTACTGCCATATCTAAACCAAAAAACCAAAGTTTTTGAGATGCTCGTTTATTTTATAAACTACCTATACCTACTTTAATTTTTCTTCACAAATGCAAATCGTAATTTTAGGTAATGAAGTCCCTGAAAAATCACTGGACGACGATATTAAAGCCATTCCGGAGCTAACAACAGTGACACTGAATACGTTACAAGTCACGGGACCAGAATTTTCTGAAAATGTCGACCAAGTTAGTGACCAGCTGGGACCCACCATGCAAGCTGAGCCCCCGACCGAAAACGAACTGGATCCGGAACTTTTATCCGCGCTTGGTGAGTCCACTTCCGACACCCCCGATTACGGCGATAAAATTCATGATAATCTTTCAAAATTGTGGCTGCCTTTATTGAAAAAAGGACTACCAATTGAGACAAAAAACAAACTGTTAAAAGATTATTTAGTGCCAGATAATTGTAGATTACTACTACAAGCTCCTAAAATGAATGCGGAGATCTCAGCAGCCGTCCCGGACATGGTTCACAATCGCGATAAAACTCTTGCCACTTCTCAACAACAACTCGGTCTCGGGATCACCGCTATTAAACGAGGCTTAGACATCTTCTTAAATGACGACAATAAGATTCAAG
This sequence comes from Anania fuscalis, assembly GCA_950371115.1. Taxonomy (NCBI): domain Eukaryota; kingdom Metazoa; phylum Arthropoda; class Insecta; order Lepidoptera; family Crambidae; genus Anania; species Anania fuscalis. The sequence goes on from OX493344.1 coordinate 14,375,689, forward strand.
TAATGAAACATCTCAGTAGCGGCTGCCGTTTGTTATGTGACTCACATAATTTAATGTCAAAAAATCGAGTAAATCTAATTACACCCAGCTTAAAAAAGACCTTTATCCATATGATTAACGAATCTGAAAGAGACGAAACATTGTTTGGTTCTTCGCTGTCGTTAAAAGATAAAAGCGACTAAGGCCATAGAAAAACAGGGCCTTCAAATTAAGAAGCCTGCACTAAAACCTCAGAAATCCACGGCTTCCTGGATTCGTTCAGGGAAACTGGTAAGGGCCTCTTTGGTACCCGCCAGCGAACAGGGGGGGAGACTACTAGAAAATGACGTCAGTCGTCCGTCGCCCATACACAACTTCGACACCGCAGACGCAACGCTCCGCGACCCAGGCCAAAACCCGTGCCTCAGCTTAGAATCACCACTAACACAGGTACATGCGGGTAGGCTTACCCATTTTTACAATTGTTGGTTAAAAATTACAAATAAAAAAGTCGTACTCGACTGGATTAAAAATGGCTATACTATACCATTTAAATCAGTGCGATATTCCTCAAAACACTTTCTCATAGGCCGAAAAACTAGATATATCAAAGGAAATAAATGATTTAAAGAAATTAGGTGCTATTTCCGAGTGTAAGGAAACTCGAGGTCAATTTATATCTAGAATATTCCTTACTCCGAAACCAAACGAGGATAAGCGTTTTATTTTAAATTTAAAACCCTGAAATGACTGTGACCATCAAAATGGAAGATTATCGCACTGCTTGCAAATTGATACTTAAGATTTCAATATCGGCTAAGTAACTCGTCTAGGACTATTACCTACGAATTCCGTGTTTTACCCTTCGGCTTATGTGTGGCTCCCCGAGTGTTCACTCAAGGTTATGAGGGAAGAAGTGGCCCACCTAAGAATTCGGGGCTACAAATCGGTCTTTTATCTGGACGATATATTAAGTATAGGCGATACACGTGACCAGTGCCTCGATAACGTTAATGAGACTTTAAAGTTGCTAAACTGCCTAGGGTTCGTCGTTAACTACGATAAAAGTAATTTGACACCACGACAATCTTGTAAATTTCTGGGCTTTCAGTTTAATACTGCAGATCTTAGCTTAAGTCTACCTCCTGACAAGCGGAGTAGAATTGCCGAGTTGGTTAATAAGTTTTTAAAATTACCATCATGCTCCATACGCGAATTCGCTCAACTTATAGGAGTTCTGGTTGCAGCTTGCCCGGCAGTCAAATACGGGTGGAACTATAACAAAATCTTAAAGGGTCAGAAATACTTGGCTTTACTTAAAACTGATGATAATAAAATTACCTAACACAATATTAAAAGATTTGCATTGGTGGTCGTCAAACATTGCGACTACTTCTAACTTCATGATACAGCCTAACTTCATTCTTAAAATCTATACTGACGCTTCTAGGATGGGGTGCCATCTGTAACAACGGCATAGTCCATGGTAAATGGAAAAAGACAGAAAAAGCTTTCCACATTAATTACCTAGAACTGATGGCTGCCTTTCTGGGTCTTAAATCCTTTACTAGCGAATTAACAAACTGTGCAATTTTACTTCGATTTGACAACACAACCGCAATCAGTTATGTTAATCGAATGGGCGGTGTACTGGTGTACCTAAGCGCTTTAGCAAGATCAATCTGGCAGTGGTGCGAAATTGATGAATGAATTGATCCAAAGCCATTCTTAGAATATAATTGTAACTGTCCAAAAAATGTCAAGAGATGATTTCGAGGGAGAACAGATTGTCCGAATTTCAAAATTTCTATGCTTTGGGCACTTAGCAGCACAAAATATGTTTATTGCGAGAAGGAAAACCCAATAAAACGTACGTTACGTTTATTCGTTTCTGCTTCTAGTAATCATTCAAAGAAAAAGACCTTTACCCGAATATATCATCTAAATGATATACTTGTTTGCTAGAAAATGTTTTAAAACACCCTTCAGACAACATCCAAAAGGGTAAATACATCTCTGTGCAAAAAACGCGACGATTGCATAACAGACAAACGATGTTCCCAAGGAGGACACAATAGAGCAACTAACGAAAGCGAAGAATGTATAATAAATATTATACAAAAACTGCCTGCATGTCTCTCACTATCGCCGAGCAGATTGTAACGATGCAAAATGTTTGAGATCAGATATGACTCTCCCTACATTTTATAAGCTATACGAAGATGAAGCAAAATTGGCAGGACAGAAGGTGCTCTCTTTTTCAAAAGTTAAACGCGTATTCCTTACAAAGTTTAATCTTCGCACAAAACCTTTAAAAAAGGATACGTGTAACAAATGCGACTACTTTTCTAGCAAAAAATTAAAAGGCTCTGAAGAAGAAAAGGCTATGCTGGAAGACGCTCACAGGAAACACTTACAAAAAGCAAAAGCACTGCAACTCAAAAATGATACGCAATAAGCTAAAGAAGATCGATATCCCTTACGTGTATACCAACTCATAAGTTGGTATTCTACAAAAGACAACTATGGGTATACAATTTAGGAATCCACCCAGGAAGCGATGACCAGGTCCATTGCAATGTTTGGGTGGAAGGTGAAGCGGGAAGGGGATCTCAAGAAGTAAGCTAATGTTTGTATAAGCATATAATAGAAAGGCTTGGCTATAGCGGCGTGAAAATCGTAATACTTTGGAGTGACTTTTGCGGAGGTCAAAATCGAAATATTAAACTTACATTAATACTAAAAGCTTTATTAAATGATCACCCAACACTAGAACCAATCAGGCTACGCTTTTTAGAATCCGATCACAGTTTCCTGCCCAACGATACTGATTTTGGCCGAATCGAATGTGCTTTAAAATTGCAACAAAGAATATATACGCTAGAGAATATATACGCTGCAAATAATGCAGGTATGCAAGAAGAATAAACCAATGCAAGTTCAAAGAATGAAAACGGAAGATTTTTTGTCAAGTGCTAATCTAGAAAAGAAAATAACACACAGGAAGAAAGCTACTGGTGGCTCTAAAGTGCCTTGGCTTAATACAAATGAGATAATGCTCAAAAGGAAGATGAGTTTTCAATTTTTATGCGATCAAACCTGGATGATGACCATATAAAAGTAAATATAAAGAAAAGTTTACGAGGAAATACAGGGCTATTAACGAAACAAGCAATGAATCCGCGTTAGCCTAATGAAAAACCTATTCCAAAAGCAAATATATGCAATAATACTATATAAAATTAACCGGAAATTCAACTGTTCAAGACGCCATAGATGGGTTTTCTGGTAGGTACTGTTTATTTTGAAGTAGAAGTTGAAGATGCTGATTAAGTAATTGTATGTACAAGATGATCAGTAATAGTGGTTTCTGATTGATGTAATTGTGTAGTTATTAACCATTTTTTGTGTGTAAAAGCAAAATGTAAATTGTTTTCATGTTTAAGTTGCAATAAAAAAATATGAAAAAAGCATTTATCCAACATTTATTTTTCTTAAAAAGAAAATCAACAAAGAACTAACCCACAATACAATAGTTTTGCAAAAAGGAACCATCAGGTTTTTGATCATAAATAAACACTAAACTGCCATAAATTTTAATTATGTTGTTTTCCTATATTCTTGCCAATACTGTCCTTTAACATTGTAAAGTTTTTTATCTCAGAAAACTTATCTATTTTTTTCTACACACTTTTAAAACAAAAACCTAAGTATCTCAAAAATGAAATGTTGTGGGTTAGTTCTATACGTAATTTGTGGTTCTAGTGTGCATAACTACGTCCATTTTATCTATTGCTCTTAGTTAATCTGAGATTCAAATCATTTTGAAAAGTGACGTAAGTATTACAGCTGTAAAAAAAACTTAAACATTCGCGCGAGTTTCCTTTAAAAGTGTACATCTAGTAAAAACTGTGTGTGATAGAAATCTGATTGAAATATATAAAAGGTACGTAAAACATGTAAATTATTGTTTGTAAAAGTAAAATACACTTAGAAATAACTTGATTTTGTGTTATTTAATGCATTTATTTTGTTATTTACTTATAATATGGTATTTTTCAAATTATTGTAAAATATTTTAATATTTCGGGTAACTTTGAACGGTTCAATGTTACACAACTACATTTTTTTCCTTTCGGTAACGTTGACAAGGGGTTGCTGGTTTTTGAAAACATTTTTTACTTTTTATTACAGGCGGATGGTGGATAAGAATGCCACGAAAAACGAGATTGGTTAAGCCCGCAGTGCGAAAATATGGGGTGAACTCAGAAACTTTAGAGAAGGCCCTAAATAAAATTAGGTCAGGTGCTTTAACAAGGATGGAAGGTGCGAAAAAATATAATATACCGCCAGTCACTTTGTTTTACAAGCTAAAACAGAAGCATTGCAAAAATGTTGGTAGACCAGTAGCATTAACAAAAGTCAAAAGAAAATTTATAATATTACTCTTTGAGACTACAAAGTTTTCATGCGCCTAAAAACCCCTATGGTGGCACACCAGTGCGTGCAGAAAAATTACCAAGAAGAAGACAAAACATATCAGTTTTGTATGAACCTTATCCCATTAAGAGCATTAATAAACAGAACTACAACTTCAGGGTTAGAAACTTGGTACATAATTTTCCCAATAGTTTAATGCCTTTAAAGCAAATGTATGAACCAGCAAACCCATAAGGCATTGAAACAGATCATGATTATTTGAAAACTGACCCGAAAACAAAAGTTCTACTAGATCTGCAGCTCTTGGAAATCACAAGAGATCAAATTTAGCAGATAGAAGAAGCTACAAGAGAACAGACAGTAGTGCTGAATAGCTAACACAAAGAAAAAAAAGGTTTACGGCTAGCACCTTTCACACAATATGCCATTTAAAGCCAACCTCAATGAAAAACTATGCCAGGCAAATACAAGATCGAAAAGAATTTTATTCCAGAGCCATAAGCCACGGTATTATAAATGAAAAAGTTGCTCTGCAAAAATATTGTCAAACATATAATTGTGTTACCATGTGGCCTCTTTGTAAGTCAGGAGCGACCATATCTTGCTGCTTCACCGAATGCGTTATTAGGTCCTGATTAGAGATGAGCGTTAAATAGACGGACTAGTTAAATTAACCGACGACGGTCTACCGTTCTCTGATCAACTAGTTAAATTCGTAAACTACTAACCGAGTAGTCCCCACGTTTTTTTCAACGCGCAATGCAACCTCGACTCTTTACCATGACCGCTTATTACGTTACTTCACGTTAAAACAAATTAAAGTAAACTCTAACGCAAAAGGTAAGTTATTATCACAAATCAACGGGTCGTCGGACGGGCAGGTGTTCCAGTTTATATTTTTGTTGAAAGTTGAAACAATCTAAAGTAAACTCTAAACTAAGAGAAATAAGATCTTTATTATTAAAATACACGCTCTAAGTTAATAGGCCTTTTAGTCCCGCGTTAAACTTAAACTAAAGAGGATGGAAAATACGGTAATGTAGCGGATGCGAAAGAGAGGGAATGCGCTGGCTCAATGCGGGTGTGCGCCGTGTGCGTGTGAGGATATAAGCCGGTTTATGTATATAGGGCTGGAAACACTTGCCGCGTTATGAAAAAATACTAACTCAGTTTTAATGTTTGTTTACTTTCGAATCAAGGACGATGCGTTTATACGCTGCATTGATTGTTTAATTTGCGAACTATAAATGACTAAAGTTTTCGTGTCATTGTTGTCTATATGTTTTGTAAATAGTTTAATGTAAATATATAAATAGTTTAATATTAGTGTTTCGTGTAAATATAGATAAGTGAACTAGTGAACTTTAAAATGTCGGGCAGAAGTGAACTGTGGCATCATTATGAAAAAGACGCTAGTAGTGGAAAAGCGATGTAATGTGTGCAAAGAAAAGTTGGACTATAAGTCAACAATGGCAAACTTAAAAAAGTCACTTAAAAAGGAAGCATATTTCGATTTATTCTTCGCTGTCGCAGCCTGCAAATACTGGGATACGAGTGTCTGAAGTACAAGTCACTCCAAGTACATCAAAAACAAGCCAGCCTTTTGGCGAAGGCCTGGGTGGCAATCAGAATGCAAAGTGGCAAAAAGTAATGGATACTTATATGAGTTGTTGGCAACACCAACATTATAGTTTTAAAAATATATAAAAACTTTGTCTATGCTCTCTTCCGTTCCCTCCATTTGTAACGCGCAAGTGTGTCGCTTTTAATTTCTTAATATAACTTATTGTGGCAGTGAAAACAGTGCTTTTCTTTTATATCCTTGAAGACCTACCAGCAACCCACAGTCCACTCCATCAACACACACCTTTACATGGTCCTCTCGCGGAATAAAGGATTTTGCGTGTGAGTACTACCTACCAACGCAACGAGTAAGAAGAAGCCATTTGTAGTTTTGTAGTTTTTCCTCTATAATCTGTGAATTCCATATCTCTAAATGAATTCCCAGTTGCCAAAAACCTGAAAAGAGAAAATATATTTATTAATTTCTTAGAGCAGCTCAAATTCATTTTAGATGTGAATTCGAATTGCCTGGGATGACATGCATTAACTTAAGGGGCTTAACTATTTAATTTGAATAGATGATATTGATAAAAAGTTATACAAATATACAAAAATACTACAAGTAATTTACTACCGAAGTACAGAATTCAATTTTCTTCAATTTGATCTGATTCAAGAGTAAAAGAATAAGACGATGGTTAGCGTCAGAATGACTGGTTGCCTGCGCCGAACGGCTCTGAAAGTATATTCAAAAATTGCTACGTAATTTCTTATATATGCTACATTCCTTAGATAATACATTCAGAGAAAAAAACATTTTTTTTGACCAGCCATCCTGATATCAGCTTGGCTGGTGGCCTCCTCGTTCAGCATGAAGGATGCAGAATTTCTGAAACTTTGTTGTATCATTAATTGCAACATAATTGCTACATTTGAAAATATTAAGTTTTAGCGACGTACTTCTTCAGGTTTAAAATACATAGCGTTTATTAACATTTGTATGAAGAAGCGCCTTATAAAATAAAAATGCAAACATGCTTACTACAGCGTCTTATGCGGATTGTGTGTAGGCGTTCACTTCGACTGTAAATAAAATATAAGCATAGGTATGTATCCATTTTTTAATATACTTTGAGAGCCGTTCGGCGCAGGCAACCAGCCATTCTGACGCTAACAAAACGATGGGTGCCGCTAATATCGCTTAACTAAGCCTGTTAAGACAAAGCTATAATACTTTGAGGGTTTGTGGAACTATAATTTAAAAGGTGAACTTACAGGATCTTACTTGTTTTAACTAAGTATTAATAGTGATTTAATACCTGCTAAAAACAAGCGGTTCTTACCTAATGTATTGGGTCTTACTTAATACCTATATCTAAGGTAATTATGTAATCATGATAATATTAACCTAATATTTTTTGTTCCAGGAAATGACATAATTAAAAAATGGACAAACATCAAAGACAATTTTATGAAATACCTGAAAAAGAAAGAGCTTGCAAACAAATTTGGAGCTGGTAGAAATACATTGTAAGAATATCATTTGTACAAACAGCAGATGTTTTTGAAAAGAAACGAATCAAATCTAACTGACAGTAGTATATTGGAAGAGAAGTCTGAAGATCCAAAAACAAGTGTAAAGACTAGGTCACGTTACCAACCTCATACTACAACTTCGCGTAAAAGAAAATACAGTGACGATGATTTTGAGAATCAAGTTCTCGAAACTTTGAAAAATGGAGAAAACAGAAATGTTTCATTTTTTAAATCAATTTTACCATTTCTAGAAAAACTAGACAACCACCAAACAATGACCTATCAAAGTCGAGTAATGCAAATATTGACAGAAATCAATCAACCCTCATATTATCAATACAATCAACCGTCATTTAGCGGTTACCAAACAAGTAGCTACCAAAGATCACAACAAGCTACAGCAACTCAACCAACAACTCGCAATCCATCATCTACAAGCATCCATGGTGAAAATTCGCCAAATCGATCCCTAGAAGACATATCGAATCATTTAAGCGATATCTTGGCTTTGTTAACAAATAAATATTTTTTCATTTTTCATTTTTTTTTTTCATCTTATCAAGGACACAGGAGTCCGAATACGATTTTTCTTAAATAATATAACTTACTTGTGCAAAATAACAAGAACCCTGTGATATGGCATTGGAGAATATAATTTTCAACACTGAAAAATGATTGTGTAAGAATTTATCACAAAATTTAAACAATATAGTAAGCAAAAATATTCTAAAAATACATATTTTGATTTATAAATTCGTTTTATTCCTTACCTGATAGTTAAACCAAGCATTTCCATAGGATCAACAGGTTTTCTAAACACATAACGTTTTTGCAAACGAGTTGCTATCTTGGTGTAAAGTTCTTCAAAACTTGATATGGTCATTCTAAAATAATCAAAACAATTTCCCATCCCCACAAATTTTAAGCGCTTCATATTTCCTTTTGAAGAAATGGCCAGCTTCAGCTTCTTATGAGAGCAATGTACTCGTATGAGATGTTGTTCAATAATTATTTATCTATATGTCATTATCATTAGGTACATTCGTATTGATGTCGCGAGTGACACCAAACATCTAGAATAATTGTTAAAATATTCCTGATAATAGGTTTCGGCTGTTATTAATCTTATTTTAGATAGCTGAATTTGTTTTGTCCTTTTTGAACAATTTCGAACGATCACATATTTTGATCTTTAAAATTATAAATAGGTACCTAGTAGAGAATGATGATGATATTTTATTCATTATTTTGGGCAAATATTGATTTCTCCAGTCTTAAAAATGTATTATGACGTTTTTATTTCAAAAATGTATTTTCAGATGTTACGCTCAATCAAATTGAACGTATTGATTTTCTTGTGCCGTTGGGTTGTGAACAAGAGATTGAGCTTTTACTGCAAATTGAAGCGGAAAATATTTTAGAACTGAACATTACTGAGAATTTGCCCGACATTGTTATAACTATAGCAGAAGAAATGGAACACGTAGAACAAGAAATAATATAAAGGTTAGGATAACTACAAAGAGTAAAAGAACAAGGGGTCGGACAGAAAATTGAAGAAGAAAAAGTTTCCGAATTGAACAATAATGGGAATTTTCTAGACCAACCTGTGACTATAGACGAAGAAACAATACACGTAGAAGAAGAAAGAATAGAAAAACTACACACGCTAGAAAAAAACATTATAGCATCATCAGTATCATCACCAAGCAATATGTTTGGAGAATCCGAGGTTGCTGAGATGATTGCCATTTCTGAAAGAAGCAGTGCAACTGTTGACTCTCCTTTGTTTGAAAATTTTTCTATATGTACGGCTGACTTAGATTTGAACAGTCCAACTTCAAGTTTTACAATCCCATCACCATTATCGTCCACTCAGGGTTCCTTGGAAGGTTCTCCTTCTAACAAACGGCGGCCTGGTAAGAAACGACTTCGAAATCAAACAGAGTGGACGGATCTGAAAAGAAAAGCTTTAAAAAATTCAGCTTTTATAAATAAAAAAAGGACAAAAAGTTCACGGCAAAAAATGAATGAGCCTTGCAAATGTCCAAAGAAATGTTTTCTTAAATTGGAAGAGAGTTGTAGGGAACATGTGTTTAATTGTTTTTGGAATATTGGAAGTCATGAGAGACAGTGGGAGTTCATTTTAAAATATACAAGGGGCCACAAACTGAAACGAATTAAAGCAGAGGGACCAAACAGAACACAAACCAGGATTTATAGTTTACCTATTAATAAAACTGATACAGTTCAAGTCTGTCGCAAAATGATTTTGAACACTCTATCAATCTGTGAAAAAACCATACGCACTGCATGCAAAAAACTTGTTGTATCGACTAACGAACATAACTTAAATGACTTGAGAGGTAGGCATCAGAACCGACCAAAGAAAATAAAAGAAGCTGTAGTTGACAGTGTAAAAAATCACATTACTTCTCTTGCACCCGTCGAATCGCATTACTGCCGCAAAAATAACACGAAAAAATATCTAGATGGGCAACTGTCATACAAACGTCTCCATGACTTGTATTCAGAATGGTTTTTGCATGAAAATTATGAATGCGAAATGGCTTTTCTACGACAGTATCAAGATATAGTGAACAAAAATTTTAACATTAGGTTTTATTACCCCAAACAAGACCAGTGTGATAAGTGTCATGCCTTTCTTAGTAATAAAGAACCTACCGAAAGTCAAAAATCTGAACAGGAACTACATATGCAGCGCAAACATTTAGGTAGCCACCAAAAAAAAACAGAAGGAGATTTATAAGTGGAAAAATGATGATTTGCCCGATTTTGAATCTACTGAGTTTATTTCTTCTTTGAGACACGATTACAAAGATTTTTCATGCAACGACTATTCTGAACTATTCTTTGATGGCGATTTATTTACTTTTTTCATTCAGAAAAGTACTGAATACGCTTTATTTCGAGATTGCCCAGATCCAAAAATAAAAATAGAAGAAATGATATGTTTATTTGCAATACTGATTGTATCTGGTTACAATAATTTGCCAAGTAAAAAGTCTTATTGGGATTCGGGCATTGATATGCGAAACCATCTAGTGTATAATGCAATGCGGAGGGATAGATTCATACAGATTATGCGCTTTATAAATGCAGCTGACAACAATAATTTGGATGAAAAAGATAAAATGTCAAAATTGAGACCACTGATAAATATTTTAAAACGAAATCTTTAAATCATATGCCTATAGAACAACATATGAACTATGACGAAAGCATGATCGAATATTTCGGAAGGCATGGCTGTAAACCACTGCTTACTACTAGAAATAAACCAATTAGTTTTGGTTACAAATGCTGGTGTATGAATAGTAGTTGCGGTTATCTGGCGAATTTCGAGATTTACCAAGAATGTATTCCAGGAAGCAATCTACAAAATGAAAAAGATTTTGGTAAAGCAACTGCACCTATGCTTTCCATGATTAATGAATTGCCTGAATGTTTGAAAAATCAAAAATTACAGTTCTATTTCGACAATTTATTTACTGGAATTCCGCTTCTTGTTCATTTGAAGAGTAGGGGATATGGTGGTACTGGAACACTACGACAAAATCGATTACCTAAAGAATGCCCAATTGTTAAAGTCGATACAATGAAGAAAAGAGCCAGAGGCTCCTACGAGTATGCTACTCAGGGCGATGAGGTCGTTGTTCGCTGGATAGACAATTCTGTCGTAACGGTGGTTTCTACCGAATACAAAGTAAACCCTACAGGATTGGCTGATCGATATTCAAGACTTCAAAAAAAATCAAAGTTCCTCGACCAAACTTGATTGGTGTTTACAATTAACATATGGGAGGAACGGATTTGATGGATGCACACATAAATAATTACCGAATAGGTATCAGAGGTAAAAAGTGGTGGTGGCCAATATTTACGTGGCTGATTGACGTAACTGTTAACAACGCTTGGATCCTTATGCGGAAGAATGGACACCAAATTTCGCAGCTTTTCGCCGGGAGATAGCTCAAACTTACCTACAGAGGTATCAAATCCCACCACGGTCTGGAGGCCGCCCATCTACTCGAAAATCTGTAGGTAAAGTGCACAAAGGCGTGCGATTCGATAGCATAAACCATTTTCCGAAGTGAGAACGCGAGTGCCGCTGTACGTATGTACAGAGAACAATACCCAAACGCTCGACAACCAAACGTTCGGACCGTGGTACATGCTTATCAGCGTTTACTTGACCATGGTTCATTCCACGCACCGTCCCACAGTCAAGAACGAGGAAGACCGCCCGTATCACAAAACCTGTACAACGATGTGCTGTCGTACTTTGATGAAGACCCTCGGCGCAGCACAATTTGCGGCTCGTCATTTTAACATCAGCCAGTACTGTGCCTGGAAAATAGTGAACTCGGCTGGATTACATCCGTATCACTTTAGAAAGGTTCAAGAGCTTACCACCGTGGACGCGCACCGAGGACAGCGTTATGCAGCTGGATACTGGGCAACACCGAAGCAAATGTGCTATACTCGGATGAGTGTATGTTTACAAGAATCGGTTTGTTCAACCAACATAATGCACCCTCAGTTGGACAACTCAAACTGCGGAAATCAGCAGAAAAATGTTCGCAGCGGCAGCGTCACTAAATAGGCTTCGTAATTTCTTACCCATACCCACTAAAATTGCTCTTGTTCAGGCTCTTTTGTTTCCCATTTTAGATTACGCAGATTGTTGCTATTTGGATTTGGACGAGAATCAGCTTAACAAGCTTGAGCGCCTACAAAACTTCTGTATCCGGATAGTTTTTGGTCTACGGAAGTATGACCATGTCAGCGAATACCGGTCCAAGCTTAAATGGCTCCCAATCCGACTCAGGCGGGATATGCATATTCTCTCTTTACTTTTTACAATATTGTTTAGTCCGAAATCACCTCCGTATCTGAAAGAGCGCTTTCAATTTCTGCAGTCATCACGGGGTCATGACATGCGGTCATCCAAAAGCCTGCTTCTTAAATTTCCTCTCCATACTACAAACTATTATACGCGGTCGTTTACTGTTCAGTCAACCCGTCTATGGAACTCCTTACCCTTAGTAATTCGGCAATCTGAATCAATTTCTGTTTTTAAAAGTCGGCTTAAAGCACATTTTCTTGCACTGTGAGAACAAATCGTCTCTGGTTTGAGAATTGCTGTTTCTGGAATATCACTGGTTGTTAGTCATGCTATTTCCTGGCATATAGGTATATGTATGTATATGTATTATATTTAAGTATGTATGTATGTTTATTTTTATCTTAGCATTTATATTTTTAGGTATTTTTTGTACGTGTATGTAGTTTATACTTATTGATATTAACATTGTAGGTATATAAATATAATTACACAATAAGCACTCTGCAGCACTTTCCCCTTTCTTTGTAGTTGTCCTCTGCCTAAAGGTTGTCTGGAAGAGATCGCTTTTTAGCGATAAGACCGCCTAAATTGTACATCTTTCTGTAAATATCAACTGTAACTTCTTTGTTTGGTGTGCAATAAAGAGTATCTATCTATCTATCTATCTATAATGAACACTGGTGGGCAATACGCAATCCGATGTTAACGCGAGAAAACTCCTTCCAACAGATTTAGTGTAAACGTCTGGGCGGGAATCCTGAACGACAACATCGTGGGCCCATACTTTATTGAAGGTCGTCTCACTGTAGAAAGTTATTTAACGTTGCTTCGGACTATGATATGTGGATGATATCCCGTTGGCTAACCTTCGAAACCTCTGGTTTCAGCAAGACGGCGCGCCTCCTCATTACCATAGCGCAGTGCGTGAATACCTGACAGAGGAGTTTGGGGGTCAGTGGATCGGTCGGGGCGGGCCCGTAGCGTGGCCTCCACGCTCGCCTGATCTCACACCCATGGACTTTTTTTTTGTGGAGTGAGATAAAGCGAAGAGTGTACACAAGTGAGACAGCTAGTGTAGAACAATTAAAACAGCGCATATTGGACGCATTTGTGGAAGTGAAACGTCAGAGAACGTCTCTCATTAAAAAAACAATTTAATAAAACGTTGGACACGTGTCTGCATTAATAATGGAGGCGGACATTTTGAATCTCAACTGAAATACTTGTAAGTTTTAGGTTTTGTAAATAAGTTCTTAAATTATTGTAAATATCTGCTGATTCTAACTTTTTAAATACGCCAAAATTACTTTTTGTTTAGTTTTACTGCAAAAATTTATGAACGTATTTTCTTTGTGCTTTTGTTTATCATTTTCTTATTACTTTAATAATGTTAAAAAGTAATTTTGCCGGTCCTAAGCCCGGTTAAAGTATGAAGGAAAAGTCAGAATTAAGAATAAAGTTTCTACAATTTTTACGTTATCTTTTAATTTTCTCTATCCTTTTTAATAAGTTAAGGTTTTTGTAACTCGACTAAAACAAAGCGCATAACAGTTATGAAATCTTACTCTCGGCAATGATATTACGAGTAATAATGCGTCATATGCGCTTCGTAAATTATTTTAATGACTAGTTAGTATTTTTCTAATGACGTTCACCTGTCCTGACTTCCTACCTGTCGTCCTTATTGTTTTAGTTGCAGTAAATGTTGATAACAATGATAACAGCTGTTATCTACCATAGACTTAATCCGACTGACGTTTCTTGACTTGAGGTATTCTAACGCGCCAATTTAAACCTTATCTGCTGAGACATAAAGCTTAATACAAAACATGCGAACTGGTTTGGGTTCGTCTGGTTTTAAGGTGGGGCAAGGGCGAGCGAGAGCATGCGAACTCAAAAGCGAGAGAACGATTAGCGAATGGACAGTCCATTAAAATACGTCCATACATTGAGTGTCATTTTGGAATATTAATTAACGCTAATAACTTTGTTGTTTATTGTTATTATTAATTTATGATTACACACAAATAGAAGCAAGGCCTTCTTTAAATAGCTCTTTAAGTTATTGTAGTAAAAAAAAGTAGTGGTGTATAGGTGTGTGTGAAAATTAAGGAAGTGTGCGTGAAATAGTAGGCGATATCGCGACCGCCTACTCTGGGTCATCTGCATTGAAACGAGCGCGCTTTAGTTTGAAAGTTTAATAAAGACGACAAAATGGTAACTTAGACTTTATTATAGATTTTCAATTAGGCAAATAAAGATGGTTAGCTGTCCTGTAGGATTTTCCTTTAGGTAGGCACTGCCTATATACACCGCACGCCCCTGAAGAGAAACCTTTCCAGACGTAGACGGGATACACTTTTATTCTGATGGTCCCACAGTTAAATATAGGCAGAAAAAAAAATCTATTATTTTGCCAAAATTACGAAGGAGCTCGGGTTCCCGTTCTCAACGTGGAATTTCTTTGAAGCTTATCATGGCAAGGGGGCTGCTGATGGCGTAGGAGGGGCCATAAAGCGACGCTTGGACTCGTTCGTCGCTTATGGCATTGACATCACGGATGCAAGTACAGCTTTTAAACACCTTCAAGATTCGGAAACTAAGATAAAACTTTTTATATTCCTCATGACAGCATATGAAACAAACAGCTGTAAAGAAACAACGCACCTGAAAAGAAGGTAACAAAACTATCCGATATAAGGAATACTGAAGAAAATCGACGATTTTTTGACTTGACTGAGTATAATTTATTCAACATGGAGGAAGTAGAGAGTACTTCACGACCTGTAAAAGATTTTAATAAAAATCAAAACACACAGAAGAAACAAAACTTGTTGACATAAAGCAAATAACAAAAGAAAGTAAAGATTGAAGATGAAGAAGATTTAATAACTG
Source organism: Anania fuscalis (assembly GCA_950371115.1). Taxonomy (NCBI): domain Eukaryota; kingdom Metazoa; phylum Arthropoda; class Insecta; order Lepidoptera; family Crambidae; genus Anania; species Anania fuscalis. The sequence goes on from OX493344.1 coordinate 14,390,972, forward strand.
TCAGTGACTTTACAGTTCATGATTCCGATGATTCAGATATGGATTTAGAAAGTTATTGTAATTACTTAAAAGACGTTAACTTAGAGGATGAAGAAAACATGTATCCAGAACTTGGACTCACTGACATTAAGTACTATGAAGAGATGTCAAACAAGTTTAAAGAAGGTGATTGGGTTGTAGTGAAGTTTGCTACGAAAAAAAGCGTAAGACATTATGTAGGGGAAATACTTGATTTTGTAAATGACATTCCATTGATAAAATATGTAAGAAAGGCTCACTCAAGGCAAAAAGGCTTGCTTTTTGTATATCCTAATGTCGAAGACGTGAGCAAATTAAAACACGTTTTAGATATTGTTTTAGTTTAAACGAAACCTGTAATAAGACGCCGAGGCCAAATATCATTCAATATTAATTTCGGCAAATTTAATATACAATAAGAACAGATGGTTAGGCTTAAGAAAAAAAAGTGTATTATTTAGATTTTTGGAGACATTTAAACTTGTTATTGTTTAATATTTTAGAATAGGAGTTTCTTAGAGACTGATTTCTTTTTTTACTTCACAATGTTCATTCTTAAGTGTCATTATCTAGATAGTAAGTATTTGCACTAAAGAAATAAGTTTTTTTTTTAAATTATTAATCAAGTCTGATTCATTCCAATCGTTAAACAGAACAATTGATGTTCTAGTTTTGTATTAGAAGTTAAATTTTTTTTTGTTGTGATTGCATATAAAAACTATCTGAAGTTAGCTACTTGTATTTCCTATTAGAAGTTTTAAATTGTTTTGTTTGCACTCAAAAACTACCTGAAAATACTTGTATTATGTAGGTATTAGAAGTATAAATTGGTTTTTAAAATTTTTAGTAAGGTATGCAAAGAATTTTTTTTATGCCGAAATCCCGATATCGGGATCTTAAACGTATCTGCTAACTGCCTAACAAGGTACGGCTTGTTTTGTTTTAGTTCGGCAAGTTTCTGCGGGGGATGACACATGGGGTCGTCCATTGTGCAATCGTTTTTTTTGTCTGTTCGGACCTTACATTTCGGGTTAGGGTTAAACAAATGAGTTACTTATTTAATCTTAAGCGTATAGTGAAAATTGTTACTATTTAATAATAACTTATAAAAATCCATTATTATAATTAGATTTATTTAAAAATCAAAATCAATCACACGCTTGTTGCGCGTAAGTAATCTAAGTAATAAGAAAGCAAGTTTGTCGTTTTTGATTGAATATTTTTTGTTAGGTTACACCAGACATTTTTTTGTAAACGAACTGTTTTTTGTGTTACTACTTCAAAGGGTCAATGTAAGAACTTAAAATATCCACTCAAGACCTACCCATATCATAACTTGCGTTCCGTGTGATAAGTAAACAACGTTAAAGCTGCCACCTCACTGAAAGCGATATGTTCGCATTCAGACCAAGCGTAAGCAACCTAGCAACTTCTTATCGTTTAAAAAATTTAAGAATCTCTGAATATAATCGAGTTACTGAAAATAATGAATCTTTTACAAAAAATCTTACAGAAATTCTCGTTTTTTCTCCACTTAGATTTCCCCTCGATAATAATCGCACCTAGCTCGCTTTCAGTGGCCGGTAGGTTTGTGTTTACACCTTACATTGCTTAATTTGAGTCAAAGCAAGCCGGCTCCAAAGATTTATATTAAATAATTGAGAATAAACAATGGACCTATTTATGATGATGGTGTTTGGTGGCGGATTAAGGGCTCAGCATCATAAGCTCATAGAATTTTCTAAGCAGCAGTCATGGGAGCGTGTTTACGGTAAGTTTATTACACTTTTTTTTATGTTTATTTAAAATTCTCATGAGACAATTCCTTTAAATATTTTGAGTATAATATATTTTATGTAATATTAAAAAAAACCTGTTTTAGTACATGTTTCTGTTATTAATACTTTTTTATCACCGTCCAAACCTTCTGAGAAGACTCTCGTGATAGACACGAACAACTCTTTCTATTAGACTAACTCCCTAACGCAAAATTAAAATTCAACTGGTCCATACATTTTGGTCGGATGAATATTGATATTTTTTATAGAAAGAGTGGTTTGTTAGTATCACAGGAGTCTATTCGGAAGGTTCGGGTGGTGATAAAAAGTGCACCTGTATACTACTTGTTTGTATAGCTTTTGTAATATTCTATTTATCATTTCAGTTGTATGAATAGCGCGGATGGGCGCAGAGACGCTGGAATACAAACTAACACCATAGAGACGGTCAGCTGTAGCACCCAAACAGGGTGCTTTCAGCCCATCTTACACCTTACCAGCCGGGCTGGTGTGTGGCGGGCTCCACCGCCCTCACTGGAGACGTTGCGTAGCGGGCGCTTCAGAGCGCCCGCAAATTCTGAAGCGTCGTCCCGATGCTCGTCCGATAATTATAGTTTTACGTTATAATTTTTGTAAGTACCCCAGTTATGTACAAAACCCCAGTTATGGACAGAAAATAAATCAATTTTGAAAAATAAGCGCACTATTTCAATTTCGCGTACTGGCAACATTGGATCATAGACATACAATGCCCAACTTGACATTAGTGTGACGTTTGGCTCGATGCGGCCATTTTCTATAAAATGGCGAAAGTGAAACCAGTGTGATGAAGTGTGTTTTCTTACAAATCCGAAATTACTAAGCGAATCGATAAGAAAGTGAGAGCAAATTATTGTTTATTAGTTATTTAGGGTTTCAGATTAACTTAATCAAGTGATATTTTGTTGTTTGTGGGTGTATCCACAATATTTTTATGGTGAGTGGTTACAGCAATATGAAGGGCTGGCTTATAAAAATGAGTTGTTCATTACTGGTTTTTTTTTTTAACTTGATCCACTAATGGACAAATGTCGAAAATAAAAGAATATTACCAAATGGCTGCGTTCACGATTTTATATTTACTTTGCTTTTAACGTTTCTAAATAAATTGTTGAATTGCTATTTTAACGTTTCGTTCCAGTAATGTACAGAGATGTTCATTATTGGGTACTATGGACTTACCAATAATGGACAGAGGGTTCCATATCTGGAAATTCAATAGTATCCAGTTATAAACATTGTTTAATTTAAGCAAATTAACTAGTCTAAACACTATATTGTTTTAAACTTTCATGGTCACTAACATTAGTATAGTTTGTTACGGGATTGCTACCATGTACCTTATTTTTGAGTTCCCGATATTTCGGCACTGTTGCAAGCGCCATGATCACGGAGTAACTGAAGATCTTGCGGGTGAGTTGTTAAGGGCAAACATATCGGTCTACCCTCTTTCGCTGTCTTTTATTGCACGCGTCGGTACCATTGTCTATAAACTCACTATTTTCTCGCACCTGTTCTCGACACACAACACTAACAGTATCTGACCGCGACACAGCAGTTTGTTGTTTTTTCCGGTTTTTGCACATACGAATCACTGGATTCCAGACACTTGACAATTTAAACCCATCCTCGCGATTGAAATTTTTGTACTTTGTAATTTCAATCGCTTCCCTGACCATTCTTGGTATGTAGTGGCGTTCTGTCGAAATGATCTGAGGGTTGTGAAACTCAATCCAGTGATTGAGACCTGATTCCAACAAATGTTCCGCGATTGCCGATTTCTGTTTGTCGTTGTTTTTGACCGCTTTTATGTGTTCCTTCATTCGGCACGCTATGGTACGTTTTGTTTGGCCGATATATGAACTGCCACAGCTGCAGTCAATCTTATAGACACCCGGTTTCTCCATTGGGAAACTATCTTTTGGAGATCGTAGACATTGTGTTACTTTTCTTAATGGAGTGAAGACAGTATTAAGTGAGTATTTATGAAATACGTTTGAGATCTTGTCTGTCACTCCTCTTATGTATGGCAAGAACACAGGTTGCCTGTCTACTGTGTCTTTAAAGTGTCTTGATTTGTGTCTAGATGGTAGCTGCCCTCTATATCCATTATTCTGTAAGACTTTCTGAACATGTTCCAACTCTTGGTTTAAGTGTTCAAGGTCACACAAGTCATAGGCTCGGTTTGTCAGTGCAGTTACTACAGAATTAAGATGTCGAGGGTGGTGATGCGAGGTTGCGTTGAGATAGCGGTCAGTGTGAGTGGATTTTCTATAGACAGAGTGACTCAGTGAACCGTCACTCCGCACTTCAATCTTCACATCCAAAAATGCTAGGCTTCTGTTTTCTTCTATCTCGCAGGTAAAATTTATTTTTGGATGGATACCATTTAAATATGACAGGTGAGTTTCTACATCTTGGTTGTTTCCTCTCAATACACAGAATACGTCGTCTACATACCTCTTCCATAGTTTGATTTCGGTGCGGGCGGTGGCCAGGGATTTTTCTTCGAAAAACTCCATCCAAATATTAGCTATAACTGGAGCTACGGGGCTGCCCATCGCGACTCCGTCTATTTGGAGATAGTATTGACCCTGGTATACAAAGAAATTCTTCGACAAACAATGATGTAGAAGTGTGCCATATTCCATCGGGATGTCATTATCTTCCAACTTTACCTTAACCACTTCAAGACAATCTGCTACTGGGACATTTGTGAAGAGTGATTCTACGTCAAAACTGACCATCAACTCATCCATATCAACCTTGTTTTGGTGCAGGATTTCAATGAAGTGACGAGAATCTTTGACAAACGATGACGTACGGCCTACTAATGGTTGCAAGACTTTAGCTACGTGCTTGGCCAGGTCATACGTAGGTGAGTCTATCTGACTCACAATCGGTCGTAGTGGCACGTTCTGCTTGTGTACTTTAGGCAAGCCATATAGTTTCGGGGGCTGGACATTTCTAGGCCGCAGTAAGTATTTAAAAGTCTCGTCGTCGAAAACGTCCTCGCACTGTCTAATGAGTGAGCGAGTGCTTCGATCCGTTCTCGCCGTCGGGTTGTAATTTACCTTCTTGTATGTATTGACATCACTGAGTAGATTTTGGATCTTTCTATCGTACTCAACGACATCCATTATAACAGTCGCGTTCCCTTTATCAGCTTTCAGAACCAGTATAGTTTCATCCTTTCGGAGTTCATTCAGCGCAGTTGATTCAGAAGAAGTGATATTCGGTTTTGGTGGTGCTACGTGGCGTAATATCACGGCAATATCCTGTCTTAATGTATCCGCGTCTACAGATGGTATTTTATTACGCACGATACATTCTTCAACCGACCCAATCACCTCCTCATAGGGAATACGTTTAGGTGTAATGGCAAAATTCATCCCTTTTTCTAGAACTGATTGTGCAGCAGCAGACAACTCGACACTCGACATGTTGACTACCGTTCGAGTTGCGATCGAGTTCTCGTGGTAGGCCGCTGGCTTTTGTTTTCGTAGTAATGATTCGAACTTACGATCCTGTTTCATAGCACTAAGTTCTCTAGAGCGCTGAGCTTGTAGGTAGGTAACACGATCACAAGTATCAAAATCACTTTTAGAAAGCAACTCACTGCACTTTTGATGTATTTCGTATAACTCACACTGAAACTGGTCAAGTTGGTACCTACAATTGCGTATTAATTTTCGCAATAATTTTACACTCGCATATCGCAGAATACTTGCGGAGCCGTGAATGTCAGGTCGAGGTTTTATCCGAACACACACTGGGATAATGTCCGTATCCCGACACTTCACTAGGAATGACATGGACTCCTTCAAACATTCACACTTTTTCCGCGCGCGTTCTAGGTGTTTTATTGTTTTTGCTGTTTCCGGCCCGTACCGGTTAACAATATATTGTTTTAAACTTTCATGGTCACTAACATTAGTATAGTTTGTTACGGGATTGCTACCATGTACCTTATTTTTGAGTTCCCGATATTTCGGCACTGTTGCAAGCGCCATGATCACGGAGTAACTGAAGATCTTGCGGGTGAGTTGTTAAGGGCAAACATATCGGTCTACCCTCTTTCGCTGTCTTTTATTGCACGCGTCGGTACCATTGTCTATAAACTCACTATTTTCTCGCACCTGTTCTCGACACACAACACTAACAGTATCTGACCGCGACACAGCAGTTTGTTGTTTTTTCCGGTTTTTGCACATACGAATCACTGGATTCCAGACACTTGACAATTTAAACCCATCCTCGCGATTGAAATTTTTGTACTTTGTAATTTCAATCGCTTCCCTGACCATTCTTGGTATGTAGTGGCGTTCTGTCGAAATGATCTGAGGGTTGTGAAACTCAATCCAGTGATTGAGACCTGATTCCAACAAATGTTCCGCGATTGCCGATTTCTGTTTGTCGTTGTTTTTGACCGCTTTTATGTGTTCCTTCATTCGGCACGCTATGGTACGTTTTGTTTGGCCGATATATGAACTGCCACAGCTGCAGTCAATCTTATAGACACCCGGTTTCTCCATTGGGAATCTCTCCATATCTCAACGCAACCTCGCATCACCACCCTCGACATCTTAATTCTGTAGTAACTGCACTGACAAACCGAGCCTATGACTTGTGTGACCTTGAACACTTAAACCAAGAGTTGGAACATGTTCAGAAAGTCTTACAGAATAATGGATATAGAGGGCAGCTACCATCTAGACACAAATCAAGACACTTTAAAGACACAGTAGACAGGCAACCTGTGTTCTTGCCATACATAAGAGGAGTGACAGACAAGATCTCAAACGTATTTCATAAATACTCACTTAATACTGTCTTCACTCCATTAAGAAAAGTAACACAATGTCTACGATCTCCAAAAGATAGTTTCCCAATGGAGAAACCGGGTGTCTATAAGATTGACTGCAGCTGTGGCAGTTCATATATCGGCCAAACAAAACGTACCATAGCGTGCCGAATGAAGGAACACATAAAAGCGGTCAAAAACAACGACAAACAGAAATCGGCAATCGCGGAACATTTGTTGGAATCAGGTCTCAATCACTGGATTGAGTTTCACAACCCTCAGATCATTTCGACAGAACGCCACTACATACCAAGAATGGTCAGGGAAGCGATTGAAATTACAAAGTACAAAAATTTCAATCGCGAGGATGGGTTTAAATTGTCAAGTGTCTGGAATCCAGTGATTCGTATGTGCAAAAACCGGAAAAAACAACAAACTGCTGTGTCGCGGTCAGATACTGTTAGTGTTGTGTGTCGAGAACAGGTGCGAGAAAATAGTGAGTTTATAGACAATGGTACCGACGCGTGCAATAAAAGACAGCGAAAGAGGGTAGACCGATATGTTTGCCCTTAACAACTCACCCGCAAGATCTTCAGTTACTCCGTGATCATGGCGCTTGCAACAGTGCCGAAATATCGGGAACTCAAAAATAAGGTACATGGTAGCAATCCCGTAACAAACTATACTAATGTTAGTGACCATGAAAGTTTAAAACAATATATTGTTAACCGGTACGGGCCGGAAACAGCAAAAACAATAAAACACCTAGAACGCGCGCGGAAAAAGTGTGAATGTTTGAAGGAGTCCATGTCATTCCTAGTAAAGTGTCGGGATACGGACATTATCCCAGTGTGTGTTCGGATAAAACCTCGACCTGACATTCACGGCTCCGCAAGTATTCTGCGATATGCGAGTGTAAAATTATTGCGAAAATTAATACGCAATTGTAGGTACCAACTTGACCAGTTTCAGTGTGAGTTATACGAAATACATCAAAAGTGCAGTGAGTTGCTTTCTAAAAGTGATTTTGATACTTGTGATCGTGTTACCTACCTACAAGCTCAGCGCTCTAGAGAACTTAGTGCTATGAAACAGGATCGTAAGTTCGAATCATTACTACGAAAACAAAAGCCAGCGGCCTACCACGAGAACTCGATCGCAACTCGAACGGTAGTCAACATGTCGAGTGTCGAGTTGTCTGCTGCTGCACAATCAGTTCTAGAAAAAGGGATGAATTTTGCCATTACACCTAAACGTATTCCCTATGAGGAGGTGATTGGGTCGGTTGAAGAATGTATCGTGCGTAATAAAATACCATCTGTAGACGCGGATACATTAAGACAGGATATTGCCGTGATATTACGCCACGTAGCACCACCAAAACCGAATATCACTTCTTCTGAATCAACTGCGCTGAATGAACTCCGAAAGGATGAAACTATACTGGTTCTGAAAGCTGATAAAGGGAACGCGACTGTTATAATGGATGTCGTTGAGTACGATAGAAAGATCCAAAATCTACTCAGTGATGTCAATACATACAAGAAGGTAAATTACAACCCGACGGCGAGAACGGATCGAAGCACTCGCTCACTCATTAGACAGTGCGAGGACGTTTTCGACGACGAGACTTTTAAATACTTACTGCGGCCTAGAAATGTCCAGCCCCCGAAACTATATGGCTTGCCTAAAGTACACAAGCAGAACGTGCCACTACGACCGATTGTGAGTCAGATAGACTCACCTACGTATGACCTGGCCAAGCACGTAGCTAAAGTCTTGCAACCATTAGTAGGCCGTACGTCATCGTTTGTCAAAGATTCTCGTCACTTCATTGAAATCCTGCACCAAAACAAGGTTGATATGGATGAGTTGATGGTCAGTTTTGACGTAGAATCACTCTTCACAAATGTCCCAGTAGCAGATTGTCTTGAAGTGGTTAAGGTAAAGTTGGAAGATAATGACATCCCGATGGAATATGGCACACTTCTACATCATTGTTTGTCGAAGAATTTCTTTGTATACCAGGGTCAATACTATCTCCAAATAGACGGAGTCGCGATGGGCAGCCCCGTAGCTCCAGTTATAGCTAATATTTGGATGGAGTTTTTCGAAGAAAAATCCCTGGCCACCGCCCGCACCGAAATCAAACTATGGAAGAGGTATGTAGACGACGTATTCTGTGTATTGAGAGGAAACAACCAAGATGTAGAAACTCACCTGTCATATTTAAATGGTATCCATCCAAAAATAAATTTTACCTGCGAGATAGAAGAAAACAGAAGCCTAGCATTTTTGGATGTGAAGATTGAAGTGCGGAGTGACGGTTCACTGAGTCACTCTGTCTATAGAAAATCCACTCACACTGACCGCTATCTCAACGCAACCTCGCATCACCACCCTCGACATCTTAATTCTGTAGTAACTGCACTGACAAACCGAGCCTATGACTTGTGTGACCTTGAACACTTAAACCAAGAGTTGGAACATGTTCAGAAAGTCTTACAGAATAATGGATATAGAGGGCAGCTACCATCTAGACACAAATCAAGACACTTTAAAGACACAGTAGACAGGCAACCTGTGTTCTTGCCATACATAAGAGGAGTGACAGACAAGATCTCAAACGTATTTCATAAATACTCACTTAATACTGTCTTCACTCCATTAAGAAAAGTAACACAATGTCTACGATCTCCAAAAGATAGTTTCCCAATGGAGAAACCGGGTGTCTATAAGATTGACTGCAGCTGTGGCAGTTCATATATCGGCCAAACAAAACGTACCATAGCGTGCCGAATGAAGGAACACATAAAAGCGGTCAAAAACAACGACAAACAGAAATCGGCAATCGCGGAACATTTGTTGGAATCAGGTCTCAATCACTGGATTGAGTTTCACAACCCTCAGATCATTTCGACAGAACGCCACTACATACCAAGAATGGTCAGGGAAGCGATTGAAATTACAAAGTACAAAAATTTCAATCGCGAGGATGGGTTTAAATTGTCAAGTGTCTGGAATCCAGTGATTCGTATGTGCAAAAACCGGAAAAAACAACAAACTGCTGTGTCGCGGTCAGATACTGTTAGTGTTGTGTGTCGAGAACAGGTGCGAGAAAATAGTGAGTTTATAGACAATGGTACCGACGCGTGCAATAAAAGACAGCGAAAGAGGGTAGACCGATATGTTTGCCCTTAACAACTCACCCGCAAGATCTTCAGTTACTCCGTGATCATGGCGCTTGCAACAGTGCCGAAATATCGGGAACTCAAAAATAAGGTACATGGTAGCAATCCCGTAAAAACTATACTAATAGTCTAAACACGTCAAAGAACATGGTTAATCATATATCAGCCATTGATAGCTGCTTTAACTCATCTTTATCTTACAGTTATGGCGCCAAAAAAAGATTGTACTCCCCATCAAATGGCAAAAGCCATAGAAGCTGTGAAAAAAGGGGAGAAAATTGCAACAGCTGCGCAAATGTTTGGCGTGCCCAGAGTGACTTTATACAACAAGATAACAGGAAAAAGTCCAATGGAATGTTCTATGGGTCCAGGTACCTATTTGTCCAAAGAAGAGGAGTACATTTTGGAACAGTGGATAATCAATATGAATGATATACATATTCCTACAACAAAAGATGAATTACTTGACAGTGTTCAAAAGATTATTACTGATAAGCGCCAAAGTACTCCATTCAAAGACAATAGACCCGGTAAAAAGTGGTACAACCTATTTTTGAAACGTCATCCCACAATTTCGGAACGAACAGCGCAAAATTTAACCACCGCACGTAACAATGTTACTGAGGAGGGTATTAATAAATGGTTTCATGAAGTAGAAGCTTACTTGCAAGAAAAGCAACTTATGACTGTCACTGAGGACCCTACTAGGGTCTTCAATACGGACGAAAGCGTCTTTCTACTTATCCCCAAAAGCTGGAAAAGTCCTAGCCAGGAGAGGGGATAAGCACATTTATCAGTCATCCGGTGACGAGAAAGATAATTTAACCGTATTAGTTACTCGCAATGCTGCGGGTGAACTGGCACCTCCAATTGTGGTTTTTAGCTACGAAAGAATCCCATCCGTAATTACGTCACAATATCCTCCTGATTGGGGAATGGGCCGGTCACCTAGCGGATGGATGTGTGGTCCTACTTTTTATGAATACATCGTTAATGTGTTCAATCCATGGTTACTCGAGAAAAACATCCAAAAACCAGTGTTGTTATTTTTGGATGGCTATAGGTCCCATTTAACTCTACATTTATCAAATTTTTGTGTTACCAATGGAATTGAGATAATAGCACTGTATCCAAATAGCACTCATATCCTACAGCCCATGGATTTATCCGTCTTTAGACCACTAAAATCTTATTGGAAAAAGGCTGTCAACGATTGGAAGTTAAAGAATTCTGGTCAAAACCTGAAGAAGGAGCATTTTGCTCCAGTTCTTAAGTCTGCTTTGCAATCGCTCTCAAAAGAAAGCATCAAGCATGGATTTCGCGCAGAAGGGTTGCAGCCCTTTGGCCCAAGCTACGTTGATTTTTCGAAAATCAAATCATCACAAAAATCACAAAACGAAACAGCACGTATCCACTTTTTGCGTTGTTTAGAACAAGAAATTATTGCCAAATTCGGATCTGAAAAGCTACAGCTATTTAAAAACCTCTTTAATAAAAGTCGAGGTGAACTGGAAGCTCGATTACCTGATGAAGATCTTTCGTTGTTTCTGATATGGGCCAATAACAAACAAACGGTTTACATTTCATCTCTAGACAATGAAGAGTCAACACTAAACATGCATATGCTTGAACAAAATCCGGAAGACATTGAGGGTCCTTTGTTAATGACACACTCTGAAAATAATTCATCTACAAATAAAAATGAAGCATCAACATCAACAGCTCTTGTAGTTCAGGTGAATCCAGCAGGCACAGGTGAACCAACAAATGTAAGCCCTGAAAAAGAAAACAGCACAAAGGAGACTGAATCTTTTCCAACTGTGACTGAGCCAGGCAATGCTTCAACTGGTAAAAAAATAAATAATTCAACAGCTTCTGAAACAATGATAAACACAGAACAAGTAATGAACTCCAACAAAGCTTCATCTGCCTGCATTCAAAGTAAAAATACAGATTGTACTCCATCTTCTTCCAAGACTTTCCACAAGGCTCAAATTCACTTTGAATACTCAAATCTTTCTACAGAAAAAACTCCTTCCAAAGAGGCTTCGGTGACTAAAAATCCCAGTGTTTTAAATACAAGTGCGTCAATCAAGTCCTTGGGTTTGGACATACCTTCACCTTTTAAAAGAAATTTATTTTGGCCAGGAAAAGATGAAAACGCAGATAAAAGAAAAAGAAAATTGAAGGAAAAGATTCCTTATGCGATTACAGGAAACCCGTGGAGAGTATATAACGAAAAAAAAGAGAAAGAAAAGGAAGAAAAGCAGCGAGAAAAAGAAAGAAGAGCACAAGCTAGGGAAGAAAAGAAGGCTTTAAAAGAGGCACAAAAGAAACAAGGTAAAAAAAAGATAGCCAAATCAAAACAGAAACAAAATGAAACATCATCGGATGATTCAGAGTCTGAAATAAAGTATGCAGAAAGTAATGATAGTTACAGTACGGAAGATGAAGAGGAAGTATATAAAGAACAGCCAAACAAAAAAAGGAAAGGAAGCATCAAAACCGATTCAGATAAAGTTGGTAATTTTAGTGAGTCTGAAGGCGAAGATGTGCCACTGAGCAAGGTTTTAAAACGAGTAAAAGCTTATGCTAAAGGAAATTATGTAATAATAAAATACGAAGATGAATATTTTCCCGGTGTAATAGAAAACATTGAAGGAAACAGTTTTGAAATTCGTACTATGACTTTCTCTTTAGGCAACACATTTAAATGGCCTGAAAAACCAGATAAAATCTGGTATGCTGAAAAAGATATTATAGAAAAAATAGACGACCCTGTGCTGACAAATAAAAGAGGCTTTTATTCCATAAAAGAGATGGAAAAATATCTCCCTTTTACCATTTAAAGTTATAGTCTTATAAGTTTTGCGTGTGTTTTGATTTGAGGCGAAATATTTGATACACAGGAAAAACAAAAAGGCAATATTTCGTACTCTTAAGTTTTAGTTTTTTTGCGCCGTGATCACGTCACACTGTGATTAAGTATTTACTGTAGATATAATTAAAAATATTAGAGTGAGTTATAACTTTGATTGAGACTGATAGCATTCAATGCTGATTTAACATGATAAAGACAAAGTAATGTAAGACTGATGAAAAAGAAATTGCACTGTGATATTCAAAGCTTAAAGTTGTTGTGTAATTCATTAGTATAGGTATAAAGTGTATTGCCTTGTTTGTGCCATAATTTGATCTCTAATGAAAATTATCTTTCTATAATTGTAACTTTTTATTTATTTTATGAGTGTGCATTGTAGTAAGTACAACTACCGTGATATAAGCTCAATTAAACGAGACTGATTGTAAAACTACTATGTTTTATTTTTGTTTTTATTCTTACTGGTCGTGTTTATTGTTGGGTGTCCATTATTGGCTCTTGTTCATTACTAGGTGCCCATTAGTGGCTCTTGTTCATTACTAGGTGCCCATTAGTGGCTCTTATTCATTACTAGGTGCCCATTAGTAGAATTTGTATGTCTAAGACTGGGTAAAAATAAAGCGGTTTTTTTATCTTATTATTTATTTTGTACAAGTCTTTTAGCGTTGTTTAAATCAAAATCATAATACTCCAACGTTGAACTCTTACAAACACTAGTGCAATAATTGAAAAGTTCATAAACGACAAAGATAATTACAATTATGTACGAAAACTGCTCTTATACTGTCCATAACTGGGGGTCTTACCTTACATACATATTAATTAAAAATAATAATTAAGTAGGGACAGTGGGGGCTCAATGGGACAAGGGGTACAATGAAACACCGTCAATAATATTCAAATTTTAAAACGAATTCCAGCGTTTTCACTTCGTCCAATTACGGCGCCCCATGTGTCACCTGATGGCGCATTGCAATATGGCCGGTGTGCGACAACAGATTTTTGAGACGATAAAAATTGTTTTGAGTGGTAAAAAGTTAGAATTTCGTACCGGAGAGTTTTCGATTTTGCAGATAAGATAGTGGTAGCAGGTAAAAGGTTTTTTTTTAAATTAATCTTTATCATTTTAGCTATTAAACGAAGTAAAGTGTTTAATGGATAAGATAACCTAAAAATTTTAACTTCTAGTTTGAAATTTTCGAGACCCTATGGGGCACAGTGGGACGGGGTTCTATGGAACAGTGTTTCAAATTTAGCCAGAAAAAGTAAATATAATATTTTGTTGGTCAAATGATGACAGATGTAGACGAAAACATGAATATGATATTACTTATTTGCGTCGGAGCACAAAAATTGACAACAACTTCTATTTTCCACTGGAACCCGATATGGCGAAGGTGTTAATTCTGGAAATAGAGCTAGTGTTGCCAAGTCTCAGCTTGGAAAGCGCCAAAGTAATATGTATGTTTTTCCTGAAAATATATTAAGCAAGTATAAGCTTGGTTAATATATTCAATGTATAATTTGATTTTTTAGTCTTGTGCCAATGTACCCCAGACGCAGTTCCATAGTACCCCAGATCTGGGGCACATCGGAACAAATGAGGCGTTGTGCAAAAATAAAAATAAAATATGTTTAAGGTCAATTTTTGATCTCCTTTTTATTGTCAATCGATAGTTTAGGAACCGTTCTTGTATGTTTAAAGTAAATGTTATAAAAATAAAAAGGAAGTTTTTTTTAAAAAATCGAAATAACTTTTTCGTTCCATTGTACCCCAACTGTCCCTATTTGTATTTTTAAGTATTTGAACCTCAAGGCTGTAATATAAAATCACTCTTACCAGATCAGAAGAAGCAAAAATCGCACTCCTCTGGCGTGTAATGGTCGTACACGCACGTCCTGCACGTTGCACACCAGAAAGAGTCATCGTAAACCATATTTACAACGCTATCCCTGTCCATGACTGATATAAAATGGTAAAGTTCATCGAACACTGCACAATTGTTAATACACTCGTCTACTCTAATAAAATGGGTAATATCCATATAATCGTCCCTCGTTAAATAGTCACTAACATCTAATTGGTTATTCATAATATTTTTTTTACGCAAAAACTTAAAGATTATACTTAAAAACTACACTAGCACTAAACCTACTTTCACTAACATTAGATTTAAAAAAAAAGTTCTTCCACAACACTATTACCCTGGAATTTCTGGTACTAACTAAAATAAAACGAAGGAATAAAAGAGAGCGATAACTATCAGTTTTGTTTATTGAAATTTAAGATTTATAAAACAGAACCCTTTGTACCTTTAGCCACTTTGATCCACAATAGAAATGTAACTCAGCAAGACTAGATGTTGATGGGATTTGCAGAACACCATCACTTGTAACTATAGTAGTAGCGTTATAACCAATATTTGTTTTACAATCACTAACTTAATGTATAACAGAATGGATCATAAGAAATTAAAATGCACTTACTAACTAATATACATTTAATTGTTTATTTTTTTGGTAAAAACACTACATAATGTAATAAAAAAACTTAAAATTTGGACTAAACTATATAATAAAATGTTTTCGTTCATACTATGCTAGACTACTGGTCGTTACTTCTACTGTGAACCAAAATTATCAAGTGTTAGCATTTTGTCACAAGAGCTTATAATAAAACAAAGATATTGTTGAAACGGATGGCGGTTTCGTTGTTTGCAAAGTCCTACAATCAAGCAATATATAGAAAGATGTAAACACACTAATGTAGGGTCATCACAATAAGTCTGGTAAAAGATTGCTACTTTTATGATTATTCTCACAACACATTCAATTCGAAACATTTACAATAACTTCGATCAAAATTAAAAAACAAAATGTAATAATAAAAACATTTTTTTTGACGCAATAACTCGACAAAAAGAATGGAATTCAGGATTTTTTATATCTTCGACATTTTGTTAAGCCAAACCCATATTTTCGATAAAAAGTACAAGATAAATAAAAAAAGCAAACATTTTTTTTACTAATATAACTCAAGAAAAAGAATGAAATTCAGGAGTAATTTGTATCTAAGACATTTAACAAAGTTAGAACACATAATCACTACTAGAGGCAGAGCTAAAATAATTAAAAATGTTAATTTTAATATTTATGGTAAGCTCTAAAACATTCTAGACACAAACTAGGCTGATTTTCACATAAATTACAGTAAAATAAAGTGTTTTGGCGTTTTTGTTTTGTGTCCCAGCAATATTTGCACCTTCGCCTTTTGGTGTGACCTTTGCTATCCCTAGGCAAATGCGAAGGTAGATGGATATTTTTATATCTGGGAGGAACTAAAGAAGTTGGAGTAGGAGCGGACAGGATATTTTTTATAACAGACTCTCTAAATGTGTAATAATCTATTTAAATATTTTTATGTAATTTAAATAAATAGTACGCATTTAAAAACATCATTTGAAAAACATGAATACCCACTTTTTTATACCACCGCATAGTTTTGTGTTCGCAAGTATAATATGAGAGCATTTGATCTTGTCTATCAAAACCGTTCATGAAATTATTATATTGTATTACAATTTCAGGCTTTAAAATTGTTTGGCCTCTTCTATTGATTACCGCCTTCAACTCTGGCGTATGCTTGGTGCTGATAGTAAGAACATCACGCTTGTCATTCCACTTACAGACACAAACTCCTCGGGCGTTGTACCGATATATATTTTCACCCTTCTTCAACTTGGTGTTACAAACTATGGTCGGGTTACCTTTTCTTCTACTTCTTAGTGTTCCTGTCATATTTGTTTTGTTTCGTAACAATAATTCTGCGAGGCCCACGCTGTTGTAAAAATTATCCATATATAAATGGTGGCCTGCATTTAAGTATTTGGACATTAATTTAATCACAACTTTATCAACGTGACCTGGTCCCCCAACATGCGAGTCTCTTTTGCCTTGGTACATGTGTATTTGAAGTGACATACCAGTAGGAGTCGCTAAAATATACAATTTAATGCCGTATTTGTGTCGTTTTCCCTTGATGTACTGTCTAATTCCACTACGACCACGATGTTATATCATAGACTCATCTACACCGTGAATGTTTAGTAACCCGAGAAAATTAACTAACATACTCAGATATCGATATACATCGAATTTGGCGAATAAAAAAAAACATTTATTTTTATGAGAAATTTATTTAGAAGGTCCCTAACATTCCGTAAAAATATGCACCATAAAAGTCCTGCTAATTCAAATAGTAATCATTATCATTCCTACATTAACGGAACCAAAATCCACCTAATTTGGTCGCGTATTATTGGCGTACGGAAGGAATAACTATGAATGAAAACAAATTACACAACCTGCCGACAAAAGACGTTTCTATCTCACTCGGCAAACTCGCGTCTAAGCTCGAAGCTGGCCAGCTCTCCCTTCATCAATAAACGGGCGGGCGGAGTCTCACGCGCATCCCCCGCCCGCCCGCGCCATCATTGACCTCAGCTCAGTCCGTCGCGAATCTTAAACGGTCAAGGTTGTGTCACGCAAGGTCACCGGCGCACGCGACCTCTGCACCTGTGTTTACTTTAAAGTGAAGTGACGAATACCGTGATGGCCTATCAGTACTGGCGAGTTCGGAGCGCGGTGGCCTCCGCGGTCCCCGGACCTTACGCCTGTGGACTTTTATTTGTGGAGCGAGATCAAGCCCCGAGTGTTTGTGAGTGAACCTACTAGTGTTGGTGATTTGCGAAACCGAATCATTACGGCTTTTCAAGAGGTTCAAGCTCAAAGAAACGTGCTTATTTCTTTGAAGAATAACTTGCGGAAAAGAGCACGTGTTTGTATCTCGGAGAGAGGAGGACATTTTGAAAAAATACTGCAATACGTGTAAGGTACGTTGATATTTGTTTTAAGGTTTTTAGGTATTTGTATCTTGTAAATACATAATGGATTTCATATTTTAAAATACACCTTAACTAAGTAATTAAAATAAACAATTTACTAAGCAGATAAAAAAAACTCGTGAAAAGTGCTATTTTTATTACTTCGTAATGGCCACGACATACAAATCAACAGATATCACGTTTATTAAATGCTAGTGCAGGATGCGATGCGAACCCGCGATGCTTGGCGATCTTGACAATCGTTAGCACTACAGACGTAGCAGACGCGCATGCGCGGGAGACTGCGCGAGTGCCGCGCGAGTCTGAATGAATGCATGCGTCTCTCTCTCTCTCATTCAACAAATACTACGAAGATGGTTTCCATGTTTTTGGTGCATTAACAGGATTTATTTGAAGTCCTATAAAACGATATTTTTGTATGAACGCTATAATATTTGTGTGTTACTTACTGATATACATATTTTTATCAACGCAAATTTTAGTTTTCTCGGGTAATTAAAAAGTCACGGTGTATACACAAATTTTCACCGGGAGTAAATAAAGTGAGCATGCTATTATTAAAATGATCAATAAGATGTTGAATATTACCGTCACCAAATTTTAAACATCTAAAAATTAATAAAAATCTGTTTTTTGACATAAAATGATGGGTAAATAAATTATATAAATAATGTTTTCGCCAGTAATCAGTATACTTATTAACTTTGATATTACCCATATGAAATAGTATACCTAAAAATACTAATAACTCGGCAATATCTAATTCTTTCCACTGACTGATTCTGCTGTGGACACCTGTGCTTTGGATTAGTATTTCGACAGCATTCTCATTTGTCGCCTTTACAATGTCCCCAAGAATATCGTCAGAGAAAAGAAGCCGAAAATAATCGAAAGGGGTAGAAGAATTAATGATTAAACGAACTTACCTTAGTGGCGTTCTATCATAATTATACGAGGGCTTCATTCGAAGAAATTAGAAGAATAATTGTAGTTTCTTGTAACTACTCGCTAATCATACACTGTAGTTTAAAGTTGGTGAAATATCACAGATAATAAAAAAAACAAAAAATATCTGTTGTACTGGTATCCCTGAGTTTTCGTTACAACAACGGTCGTTCGTTCCTTCAAAACTTCATTTAGTTGAAAGTGGTAAGATCAAATAGGAATTACACAAGACACATTTATGTTGTCGCAGTGTTTACAAAATCCAATAAACAGAAGAAAATAATATTTCGTGTTGTGGGGTAAGTATGTGGCGGGTGGGTTCTAATTTCTTCGGATGAAGCCCTCGTATAATTATGATAGAAAGCCACTAAGGTAAGTTCGTTTAATCATTAATTATACATCGAGCTTCATTCCTCGAAATTAGAAGAATAATTGTAGTCTAAGAAATGTTATTTTCGAATCAAATTATACAATTACCATCAATCAAATTATTTACTGTGATAAAATACTATCTTCTTTAATACAATAAGTATAACAGCTAGAGTGAATAATATCTAAATATTAAACACAGCCATTTTTAATTATCATTATTATGTAGGATTATATCGAGCAAAATCAATCATATTTTGACTATATGTCTGTTATAGAATTTACCAAAAACATTGGACGTCCCGCTCCACCCGGCAGTGCTCCTAATGGTGTCGATGCTTACACCGAGCCTACTAGCGGCGGAGGTGCTAGCGTGCCGAGTAAAGTGAGCCGAAAATATTGAAGTGTCAATTCCGCTTTCATTTAAAGTACTTTTGAAGCATTTACTCAAAGTCTGGCTACATACCGATGAATATAGTTATCAGAAGTTAATAAACAGATAATCAATATTGCCACTCAATGACTTCGTGATCTTTAAATAATGTAACAATGCATAGGCAGGACAGATTTCGGGTTTTACATCATAAAACGGAATATTTAGACACGGTTGAAGGGCATCTGGCCTGAATGTTTCAATAGTATCGGATACCTTTACAGAGAGCATATTAGTACAACGTACAATATGTTGTACTCTTATCAATGAAAATGTCTGCACCCTATGTGCCAATAGTGTTAGTGTTTTCTTAACTAACTGCTCTAGCGGTAGGTCTCCACCTGGATACAGATTGGATAAGTACCTAGTCAAGAACAATGGAAGTATCCCATGTGATATTGTATTTGGGTAAAGAAGGTCTAAACTTATAGGAACCCTTGAAAAAAAACTTATGGATTCGGTCATCCGTACACCCACTCGTGAACCCATTACTAGAGATAAGGCAGAACGGTAACTATTGAGAGTACCGTATTGAGCACCTGAATTGAAAACACTTGTAAGAAAATAAATGTTATTCGGGATTGACGCCTCGTAGCAATTATTAGTGATACAAAGGTCAAACCAGCGCTTGAATGCTACGGAGTATTGCGTCATAGAACTAATTGATAGGCACAAATTATATCCAAGTAACTCGCTGGCACACTTCGGCTAGAGAAAGCTTCCCGGATTAATTTCTGGCCATAAAACTGAGCTATGGCTGCGCCATCACACTGCTGGAGGCTAAAAGTTAGCTTCTTTTCAGCTGGCTTAAGTATAATAGGGCCTAATAAGAGGAGTCTATTAAATAGTGGAAACCAGCAGGGCTAGCATGCGCAACACGATAAAATTTTGTCGTGGCATTTTATCGACTTTTGACGTAAATATGTCGTTTTGTCTTCGACCATAACAAATAAAATACCAAACTATCATGGCAATGCAGTGTTATAACGTAAAAATAAGTGGCTACGAAGAATGGGAGACCCTGAAAATATTAAGAAAAATAATTCGAGACGTCTGTGAACCGTTAGGTTAGGGAATACGACAAAATTATCTTCGAAGACAAAATTTGTCTTGTCTATCGATAAAATAACCGAAGCGCGCATGCTAGCCCTGCAGGCCTGCGTCGGCCAGTAGGAAACTACAACTATACCTTCAGCTGTGTCGTTTATAATTTTTCTTAAAACCTTTGCTATTACAGACACCGGAGGGAAAGCATAAAATATTGACTATCCCAGTTAACAGTGAAAGATTGATAGCGTATGCTCTGGGTCACGATGCCATGAAACATATCTTGGATACTTGGTGTTAAGACTCGTTGCTTAAAGACCAAAATCAGGCTTTCCAAAACCATCAACAATTATTTTATATGCTGAGTCACTTAATTCCCATTCCGTGTCGGGATGTAATCGACAAGATTCCGCGTCTGCTATATCGTTATCTTTAAGACTTATATATGAAGCAAATATAAAAATATTTCTACTCTCACAAAAGCCCTGAATGTCTCTCGTTAATTTGTTGAGGTGTGGAAATCGTACCTCCCTCATACGATTGATATACGATATAGCAGTCGTGTTACCAATTCGCAATAATATTTGTCAATTACTTAAATTGGACGCAAATATCTTTATACCAAAATACGCAGCTGCTAATTTAAGAAGGTTAACGTGTTGCTAAATCTCTTCCACGCTTCATTGGCCGTTTGCGTTCTTTCCATCGCATACTGGGTACCCACCCAGTTTTGCTGGCATCAGAAAATATTTTTAAGGTGTAAGTATCGTCTCTTATTGGGTTAATGGCATTTGCAATTGAACCGATCAACCATCTAAAATCATCTTTTAATTACTGGGTATATTTTTATAGCTGTCGTAATCATCGTCTGACTTCAGCAGAGCAAGATATTTACATCTTTCCAGTTGCTATGTGTAAAGCCAGCCATACTGCACACCTGGGCAGGCGGCGGTTAGAAGACTAACGACGCGAGCAAAATGTCGAATTGTGCAACGCAGAAGACGACTCAATTTAGATAAATCTGTTAAGATAAATAATATCTTAACAGATTTATCTAAATTGAGTCGTCTTTTAGCATCAGGTAAACAAACTATAAAGTTTTTTGAGTTGATTATGAATCCTAAATAAATAAATTTAGTAGATGGAATAAAACAATTTTTTCTCTAATTTAAAATAATCAGTGTTGTTAAACTTATTAAATGTTTTACATATTTAAATTAAACGGTGTTTTTCATTTTTCTTTTTTATTAGAAAGAAGCTGTATAAAAATTGGTCCTCACGTGGTTCGCACTCAGAAAAAGATCCAGAATCTAAAAGCTCTTCTATGGCCTCCTGATTAAATTGAATTAAACATCTCGACTTATGCCAATTTTGGTGGACGAGGAACGCGTTTTCGTACAACTGGCTTGTAAAAAAGGAATACTATAAACCCTAACCCAAAATAATATCGTTGAGTAATTGTTTATTTGGATCATTGATTGTAAAATAAAGCAAGTCTCCTGGAGAGACGTACCGGGTCTAACGGCGTTGATACGGGCGTTGCTTGGACCGTGGCGGGGGTGGCGGTTGAGGCGGTGGCAGCAGTGGCGGCTGCGCTGGGTACTGGAGCTACTGAGGCGGGGCAGTCAGCGCGGCTGGGGCGTCCGCGTATGAAGCAGGCTCCAGTCTCCTCTTGACTGGTTGCCTGCCTCTCGCCAGCTGAGGTCTCGGGTTTAAAGCTCGAGGCTGAGCTCGTGAAAGTTCAACTTTGGGCTTTGTTGCTTTAATTTGAGATTTGGATTTATTAATAGCCTTAGCCGGTATCAGCTAAATTCTTACCAAATAATAATAAATTGTTTCCACAATCACACCAATTAGCTAATCCCAACTTAAGCATAGCTAGTACTATGGCGACTAGATAACGGATAAACATACTTAATAAACGTCCATGACTTAGGTACAAATGCTCGTGCTAATCACACAAACATTTGACCCTCGCGGGATTTGAACCCGCAACCGCCAGGCTTTGTAGTCCGAAGCGCGAACCACTACAACAGACGGTCGTCTGCAATGCAAGCAATAGTTGACGTCACCTGTGATTGCTTACTTTGTGAAGCCCTGTCTTTGCCAATCATGGTATCTGACAAGGCTGCTTTTATTTCCGGATTCAAAACCGGAGTACCCAACATTGGACAGTTTCCAGGAACTAAATGTTTATCTAGGAGATCTTTTCGGGCGTCTTTAGAGAGGCCTGAAGTTGCAATGTGCTCCCATCCTAACGCAATATCCTTTTGGATGTTGTCTCCTATCCGCTTTGACTCAGACGGAGTAGCGCCTAATAGCTCTAGGATATCACTATCTAGAGTAAGATTCCTCGGGAGCAGGCTGAGCCGGCGAAGGAGGCGGTGGGCCGGGTTCTACCTCCACATCGAGTGGGGTAGGCCGAGTTGTTCAGTCAAAAACAACTGCGGTTCTTGGCCATCTAAAGTGCATAAAATAGGAATATTTTATTATTTTGCACTTAGTAAATTAGGTACATCCAATACAGCATGTAGTTACATTGGATTCATTAATTACGAGAACAAAATTATTTACAAAGCGAAATTTGCTAAGTATTTGTTTATTTCGTAAGTTTAAGTACGTTAGATAAAACCTACTTTCGATTACTAGTATACCCTTTTTCATCATCATTAATTTTAATGTCACCTCTTTTGTAAATGAAAATAATATTAAAATGTCATGTCAGATATTATGTCAACAATGTCAATGTAAAAATCAATAATTCAGACAAATGGCCATACACGGATATCAAGTTATTTTATCTCTCCGTTCCTCACATTCCCTCTACAACAGCTGACTCGCTGTATTAGTAATTAAATCATAAAATACATTCGTACAAAATTATTTACATGGCGTAGTAAAGTCACTTTGTAACTTTATTGCGCACTAGTATTTGTACATCTGAATGTTTGAAAAGTGTGGGCAATACAAAAAAAAAAAAGGAAGTAGGCTTATATCAGCAAAAAAATAGGTACCTTCGATTACTGACAGCACGGTAGACGCACATTCCACTCACGAGTCGCTGCTTCTCGTACTGAATCGACAAGAACGCTTTTTACGTAATATCTTTTAAATTTTTCTCATCTTGCGCCTAATGTATTCATCACTGTCTTCATTGCTCCTTTTTGGCATTTTAATTTGCACAAAAAGGACACGATTTATTTTATATGTGTAGACCAGCGAAGCACTAAAACACGAATGAAGTTTTGAAGGAACGAACGACCGTTGTTGTAACGAAAACTCAGGGATACCAGTACAACAGATATTTTTTGTTTTTTTATTATCTGTGATATTTCACCAACTTTAAACTACAGTGTATGATTAGCGAGTAGTTACACGAAACTACAATTATTCTTCTAATTTCGAGGAATGAAGCTCGATGTATAATCCGGCGGAATTAGACAAGTATCACGATAATTACCACATTTAAAGGTATTCACCGTCCTGTTTCGTAGAATCCACTCTTCATCCGGCGTCACCTCCTCCGGCTGGAATAGCTGGTTATTGTCACGGTCTGCATCACATTCATCACTAAAATAGTAAATAATCAAATAAGTAATCAGATGTAAATATTTATGATATTTCCTATTACAAAAAAATCGGCCAAGTGCAAGTTGAACTCGCGCACGAAGGGTTCCGTAATGTTACCTATAAAACGGCAAAAAATTACGTTTGTTGTATGGGAGCCCCCTTATACATTATTTAGTTGTATTTGTTGTTACAGGAGCAATAAAAAAATTCAACTCTCTATCACGGTTCATGAGATACAGCCTGGCGACAGACGGACAGACAGACGGACGGATAGCGAAGTCTTAGTAATAGGCTCCCATACTTTTATCATAAAAACTCTGATTAACAAATTGAATACATAGAATATGTATGTATAGCACTTACTTTACATTTCCTCCAGCATAACGAAAATTGTCTTCATTTGAATGAACAGCAAAGTTTTCGGAATAGTACGCCATATCAGCGTCAAACTCGTATCTGCTCCTAGGAGACGGACCGAAATCATCGCCGAATATTTCTAATATATCTTGTTCGATATCGTCACGAGTACGCGGAACAGCCATTTTGTAATTTACCAACAGTATCTCAACTAGTATCTTGACTCAACGAAGCAAGAACGCGGAATGAACTTTTCCTGCTCTGTTTTAAACCCTTGCAAGTCAAGGGACTACTATAACAGTAACAGGATATTCGTTTCTCACGGTCAACATACAAAACATCTGTGTAGAATTTCTTTTCAACATTTAAATTGTTTATTACTAACATCATTAATGTTTATGATTCTCCCAGTCTGCCTCGTGTCTAACCGGCTGGTAATAGAAAAATAGGTCCTTTTTGCAGCTACCTGCTATACCCCATACTACTATAGGTAGTCAAAGCATCAGTAACGGTAATCTGTTGAGCAATCTATGCAAAGCAAATTATGTGCATGTCTTTGAGACGAGGTGTAACGGGGTAGTTAAAAATCAATAAATAAACTATTATAAAATAATACAATCATTTTTGCATTGTGTTTGTTTAAATAAGTAAGCAGACAAAGTGCTCTTCCGTTTGTTCAACCCTAGCTTCTATTCGTATAAGTTGGACCCCATGTGGTGCCGTGTTGTATAGATACATCTGTGGAACTCAATATCGAGTTCATGAACGACCCGATATCGGGATTTTGGCTATAAGAACACGCCTTTGTTTACTTTGAAGCGCTAAAAGTGTTAATAAATAATTTTTGCTCAAATAAATATTTTGTATCATTCAAAAGCGAAATTGCCCATAGTTAAGGTTAATAAGTCATCTCTACATATATACGCTCAATACTCTTTTTTTCACCAGTGTATACTTACCCTAACATTACATCCCGAGTGTTATGCATTTCCAGTGAGTTATTTAATTCATTTAGGAGACATATTTTGCGGGAACACTCTCCAGAAAATTCAAACGTAGTAAACTTTTCAGAGCAGCCTGATCATACAGGAACTGAGGTATGTCCTACTATACCTACTCAGTCTCATGATGTGAGTATGTATAGTCTGATTGATTATATCGCTTTTAAATTACAAATTTGACTTATAAAGCGCCAGACATTAAACGGGTACATATAGGGTTAGGTTGAATTTACATTCGATATTTTTTTGTTATACATAGTGGTTTCGCGAAGGAAAAAACAGAGTAGAGAAGAACGTTTAGAGAAAAAACGGATAGCAGAGCGAGAAAGAAAAAGAAGAATAAAGAGCGACCCTGTCCTTTATGCAGCACTAAAAGAAAAAGACAAACAAAGGTATGTTCGGTTAAAGAAAGAAGGAAAATTAGTTCCTGTAGCAGAAATGACACCTCGAAATTGTAGGAATCGCCGAAAACAAAATCGTACCAATTTTAAGCGATTTTACAATCGAAAGCGAGGTTAGCTAGAAAAGCTCAGAAAGATTTTTTAAATGTAACTCCACGTTCTAGCCGTCCCAGAGATTCAGAGAATACTCGGCTAGAAGAACAGCTTGTTAACACCAGTACACGTGTTTTGCGCATTCGAGCTACTAGCAGTCCCAGCCGAGACCCTTGTTCTCTATTGGCATCACCTTGTGTCAGCAGTATTCCCTCGCCTTCTTCTATGTGTCCTAGTAGTCCTGGGTCAGATATTTCAGTAAAAATTCTAATGTATCTTTAAGGACTAAGTTCAAAAATTAACAATCACAACAATGCATTATCCATATTTATTTCAGTGAGAATTACAACAGTAAATATCACGATGAAATACAATCCATCCATTTCGGAGCTAATAGAAAACAGTTAACCTTGCATTCATCTATGATTTACTATAAATCAAAAGATGGATCTCTAAAAAGTCAAGGCTTATGTACAATAAGTTCATGTTTACGTCATGATGCTGCCGCAGTTTGGGCCCACTTAGTGCCAATTCTACGAGAAATTGAAAGCGTGGCTCCTAATCTTCACAGACTTACTATTGTATCAGATTCTCCAACAGGGCAGTATCGAAACAAGAAAATGTTCTATGTAATGAGTCAGTTGGTCTCTTATTGTACAGACCTTACACACATCATGTGGCATTACTGCGAATGTGGCCACGGAAAAGGAGCACCTGACGGGATTTGCGGAATTATAACAAGAACTGCTGATGCGAGTTGCTTATAGTGACGATATTATAGACATTGAATCCCTCGTGCAATGTTTAAAAAATATGTTAAAGGAGTTAGGGTACATATTGTTGAAGATTACGAAGTTTCAGAAAAAGATTGGCTAATTCCAACAGATTTGAAAGTTTCAGCGGAACTTTCAAAGTTCATCAAGTTCATCAGAGTTTATCTAGGTCGCTCGAGAGAGCGGACGCGTTCTCAGTGAAATTCCGATTTTAATTAATTAATAACAATATAAAACTGTAAAGTGTGCCAAACTTGTGTCAGCGCATTGTACATAGGCTTTTGTGTTTGTGCTGCAAAATTGTGCAAATGGAAACAAATTGAGTAACTCCTAACTTTAATGTAAAATGGATAGTCCATTTTGTAGGGGGTGTTTGTAAGTTGTAACCTCCTACATTTAATTGATTTGTGAATTGTATCTACGTCACGGGATGTGGTAATGAAAACTGTGTCCGTTTCCGTAGAGAGCGTTTATTGCACTAAAATATAATAAAATAAAAAATGTAATTAGAGCGAAATGAGTCGCGCGCGCAGGCGCAATGTCAGCGTATTTTCTATACTACTGAGATTCCATGTACTTGCTCGTACATCCTGCCGTCTCAACAGAAAATGAATGTCTTACAAGGAATATAAAATGTGAAATAACAAGACTAAATAGATACACAAATTAGTTCGAAGTACGGGCCGGAATCGGAGAGCTCGCCGTGTCCACCCTGTGGCTGATGGTGTTGAGCTCAATGCAGCTGTTCCCGATCATGTTGTCACGATCTGCCTTTGTGTTGTTGCGTTTTGATGCTTTCGCTCGATTCCGATGTTGCAGATGTTTCTTGATCTTGAACGCACCAACAATTCCAATGATTATACCCGCCAGAGTCACAATGCCATAAGTAGCGTATTGATGATTATCGTAAGAGTCGGATTTGACGTTCAGTGATTCTTGTTCCTTCTTAACCCCTTCAATTTTCTCCTTTAGCGCCCTTAGTTGTTCATTATGACTCTCGGTATGAACAGTGATGTTACTATTGATAGTCAATAGTTTGTTAATCCGTGATTCAGGAATATACATTTCTTCGTCGTTGATCTTGACTTCACTTTGTAATTTGAAGTGTGAATGGATCAAATGGTAATTTCCACGAAGTAAACAGCCGTCTGCGAGTGTGATGACCCCTGAGCCTTGCAGTGTTTGTGACGTTACACCAGCTGGGCAAAAAATGCGCACGGAGCGATTCGCGCAACATGTAAACAACCAAGCGCCACGAGTGTGCAACCTTATCCACTTGTCTCGGCAATCCGATACTACCGTGCGGCACGCGCTTATCGCTTTATTGTTTATAATTTGTGCTTCACAGATAGAGTCGGTAGTTTTGATGTCGTAAATAGGCAGGTTGATTGCACACAAGAGTTGATGTTGATGTAAGTGTTTGCACGAAGATAAATCTCTTGACTCGAGAGGCATTAAGAGGTCCTTTTTGAGGCTCACAGCAAAATATTCGGAGGTCGGCTCTATGTTAATCATTGTGTTTCCCTTTATGTTATGAATCGGTACGGCACGTGTCAATTCATATTGCTCGGTAGAAATGAGAGGAACCTTTACTTCGAATATCACAAAGCTGTCGGTTAATCGAATATGTACTCTTGATAGTTTGTACATCTCTCTCGTGCAACTGTAGCTGTTTGTACAAGGGAGCGATAAACCACTTGGCACCTGCCCTGATATGATGTTCAATTGGTGTTCGAATTCATCAGGCTTGAGTAAGTGGGTGTCTACCTTTCCGTTACGTACGTCCGTGACTAAATCCAGTAACAGTTGTTGTACGCGACGTAAGTTGGTAACAATCATGTTAGCAGCCAGTGCCGTTGCGGTGATGTACATTGCATTGTTATGGTCTTGCTGTATTTGGCTTTCTAATTCTGTTAGATGTTGACCGATGACAGTGAATTGCTTGTTCATAACATCTTCGTTCCTCTTCAAAAGATTGTACTCGCCTTCAATAATCGATGTGTGTTCTTTGTAGAGGTTCAGAAGATGGTTTTCATTGTCTTGAATTAGAAATCAGAAATCAAAAAATATTTATTTGCTTTAAACATGGTAAATACAAGATATTTTAAAATTAATATGTCCACATGTTTGACTTAATTAGTCATGCAAATATACAAAGTTAATATCAAATGTACGTTCAAGAAAATTACAACAATATTAAAGTTAGTATTACAATGTCAATAGGTTTATTAAATTAAATTTATCAATATCATGTCAAAAACTAGCTTAGCTGATACAATAATTTATTATTTGTCATCAAAATATTCTTGCATTGAATAATAACATTAGTCTGATGTCCTTGTCATATTTTTCAGCAAACCTCTCATCAAGGACTCCGAAGAGAGAATTCGCGATGTAGCCAACGCCCTCGATTAGACCTCGTTTGTTACGCCTTCCGTGTTCTGATAGTAGCATGTCGTTGTAGTGATTTAATTCTCGCAGCTCGTGTTCGAATTGTGTAGCGATTGATAAGAACGCTGTTTCCTTCGTAAAGAGACTGTTGAGATGATTGACATACTTCTCAATGTTGGTGAAACTTTGCCAATAAGTCGACATGTTGTAGTACACAACTAGCCTCCATTCATCTTGAATGATTTGCATCTCAGCGATTTTGTCAAAGTAAATCAGTTTAGCAGGGTCTAATTGAGTAACGTTGACAAGTTGCGACACAGATGGCGTTGTGCACATAATTAATAGTAACAGCATTGTAAAGATGTTGTTGTGTGTTACTGTAGCGGTTCTAGGGCGTAACAATCTCGTTGGCTTCTTGATAGCAGTGTCATCTGGTGTCAATGTCGACGACTGAGTTGTAGGTGCTGTTTCATTGTCAATAGGTAGGCGGGATAACTTTGTCACGGGTCGCTTTATGTAATTTGTCTTTGTTTTTACAGTAACGACGCGGACATGACCGTCTGCCCCCGGATGTGTGTCTGTGATTCGTCCCAATAGCCATTTTGCAGGTGAGATGTTGTCTTCCTTTACGAGCACCACGTCGTCCACTTCGAGGTTCTTTGTTGGGTACTGCCATTTTCCACGGGTTTGTAGTGTTTGAAGGTAATCTTTAGACCATTTCTTCCAGAAGTCTCTGTGCATTCTCTCTGTCTGCCTCCATCTATTTGTCATACTGTAGTCAGTGTCTGCCGATGACGGAGGGGCAAGTACTGAGACTCCCACTAAGAAATGCCCTGGCGTATGGCAATCCAGGTCGTCTACGTCATTTGTCAGGGCCACTAGAGGTCTGGAGTTCAGACAAGCTTCAATTTGAGTAAGCAGTGTGGAAAACTCCTCAAATGTTAGCTTTTGCTCGCCAAGAACACGTTTGAGGTGGTGTTTCATGCTTTTTACTGCTGCTTCCCATAATCCTCCAGCTGTTGGCCAAGACGGGGCGTTGAAATGCCACTCAATCCCACAGTCTATCATGTTGCTTATGACTTCATTGTCGATGTACAGCTTCATGGCCTGATCACGCTCCTTCGTCAATACCTTAGCTGCCCCCACGAAGTTGGTGCCATTGTCACTATACATATGGCTTGGTGTTCCCCTCCGTGCACATAGTCGTTTTAAGGCGGCCAGGAAAGCAGCAGTGCTCAAATCCGACACAAGCTCTAGATGGGTTGCCTTTGTACATAGGCAAACGAAAATGGCGATGTATCCTTTGCTAGTTTTGATGCCTCTGCCCTTGTTAGCCTTGACATCGACTTGACCAGTGAAGTTCACGCCTGTGTGTGTGAATAGTCTTGATGGCGTCACTCGAGGTCTAGGTAAATCTGCCATTTGTTGTGAGCTTTGTTGTGTTTTGAAGCGGTGGCACCTTACACATTTTAAGAGTTCTTTCTTGACAGTGCGCAGTCCACCCAAGATCCAGTATATGTTTCGAAGGTACGAGAGTGTCAACCTGGCGCCGCCATGACGAGTTGCTTGGTGAGCCTGGTTAATTAGCAATTCCGTCAATTTGATGTTATTTGGTAAAATGGCGGGATGCTTCTGTGACTGAGTGAGGTTCGCATGTTGTAGTCTTCCTTGAACTCTCAGTATCGGTGACAATGTTAATAATTTACTCGAAGCCTGCACCTTGTTGTGTTTGCGTAATTGTTTTATGTCATCAGCAAAGTAATTATGTTGTACAGTCCGAATAATAATATTCTGAGCATTATTTAAATCACTTGGTGTTAAGTGCGATATTCGTACGGCATTGTTTGTATTTCGGACATTGTTTATGAATCGCATTATCCAAGCGAGTACTCGAGTTACACGTGACATAGAGCTATGATCGTGTAGAAGTGTGTCGACGAGTGGTGCTGTTGTTTGTGTTGCACAGACTCGTTTACATTTCTTCTCTTCCTCATGCGTCGAATATGTTTCATTACATGGTGTCTTTATGTCTTTCAGCCAAGTTGGGCCCCACCATGAATGATGATTAGCCAGTTGTAGTGGAGTTAGGCCTCTGCTGGCACAATCGGCTGCGTTATCCTCCGATTTGACGTGCCTCCAGCATCCCGATGGCATGATGTCAGTGATCTTCGCTACGCGATTAGCCACAAATGTAGTCCATCTCGAAGGCTCTCCATGTAACCAACCCAAGACGATCATAGAGTCTGTCCAACCGTGTATTGTTACTGTCTGCGTATTTATTGACTCTATGACCTTTTTCATTAGTCGAGATAGTAGTAAGGCACCGCACAGTTCAAGGCGAGGCAAAGTTGGTGGTTTTCTTAGTGGGGCGAGTTTAGTTTTTCCGGCGACCAATTGAATGATTTGTTGCCCATCCTCATCAATTGATTTACAGTAGATGACGCAGCCGTAGGCCTTCTCAGAGGCGTCACTAAACCCGTGTAACTCGATTGGTTGTTTAGTGTTACCAATCCAGCGTTGTAGAGATATGTTATTAGTAAATGGAAGTTCTTTTTGAAACTTTTCCCATTCTTGTTGTATGTTTTCCGGGAGAGTTTCATCCCAACCAGATGCAGCAGTCCAAGCTTGTTGAAATATGAGCTTTGCTTTCATTGTTACTGGAGACAGCCAACCAAGTGGGTCATATAATTTTGATAGGTCAGAGAGTAATGTCCGCTTTGTCATGACGTCACATGTGTTACTAAGCGGCGTTTTAAATGTAAACATATCGGTATATGGATTCCAAGTAAGGGCGAGTGTTTTGTTACTCTCTGCGTCTTTGAAGTCGAACATATTTTGGCTAATGAGATCTTCAGGTAAAGTTTTCAGTAGAGTGGGGTGATTACTAGCCCACTTGCGAAGATTAAATCCACCGCCTCTCAACATCTTGATAAGCTGATGCTGAGCCTCTTGTGCTTCTTCGATATCATTGCTGCCACCAAGTAGGTCATCCACATATAGCTGATGAGTAAGGATCTCAGCCGCCAGAGGGTAGCGGTGTCCATCGTCAATTACAAGCTGT
This sequence comes from Anania fuscalis, assembly GCA_950371115.1. Classification (NCBI taxonomy): domain Eukaryota; kingdom Metazoa; phylum Arthropoda; class Insecta; order Lepidoptera; family Crambidae; genus Anania; species Anania fuscalis. The sequence goes on from OX493344.1 coordinate 14,423,028, forward strand.
ATTATGGTGCGCATTGCCAAAAATGGTGCAGCCTTGGTGCCGTATGTTACGGTACAAAGTTGGTACTCTTTGATGAGGTTTGTGGCATTGTCACGCCACACGATCTTTTGCAAATGTTGATCTTCATTGTTTATTAGTACTTGACGGTAGAACTTCTCAATATCAGCAGTGTAGACAAATTGAAATGTTCTCCAACGCAGAATCATAGATTGCAGGTCTTGTTGGAGGTTAGGGCCGCACTCCATGAGGTCATTTAAACTTTGCCCTGAACTTGTCTTAGCGGAGGCGTTAAAAACCACGCGCAATTTTGTAGTTGTTGAATCCAGCTTCTGCACGCCATGGTGAGGTAAGAAATAGCTCGTTTCTTGGTGTTCAGAGCATAGCTTCATGTGGCCAAGATGTAAGTATTCGTCAATGAAGTTTGTGTATGACGTAGACAACGTTTTATGTTTGGGTAGTCGTTTTTCTAACTGACGAAATTGTGCGACTGCCTGTGGCTTAGAGGTGCCTAAGTTTTCTTTGAAATTTAATTTCATCGGAAGTCGAACTGAATATCTTCCATCTTCTTGTCTTGTCGTTGTAGATGAATAAAGAGATTCACAGTATTTTTCCTCTGATGTTAAGTTATGATTGGTGTCGGTTATTTCTTCTATCTCCCAAAAACGAGATACGTCATCGATGTTGATGAGTACGTGGCAGTTAAAGGTTTTAATGTTGCCAAGTAGCACCCAGCCAATTTTTGTCTGTTGAGCCATTGGTGCGTGTGTGGGTCCTCGTAGCATACCACTCATAGCTATGTCGGCATAAACTCCAGCGTCTAGTAAAATGTCCACTGGTCTTGATATGTTATAGTCGGGATCCGCCAATTGTATGTTCTGAATATGTGGCCAGTCTTGTTTTTCGAAGGTGTAATTAGGCAAGTTGCTAAGCATGTTGGCCATAACCATCGCTTCGATTGTAAATGAGTGGCCACCGTATAATGACTCACAGTGTAATCGTACGGTTCCGTTGCTATGGTGAGCTGACGTCCCTATGCCTGAGACTGTGGCATTTAGATTTCGTCTCTGCAGCCCCAGTCGTTGAGCGGCATCTTCAGTTATTAGGTTAATCTGTGACCCTTGATCGAGAAGACATCGCAAATGGACAATCGAGCCATCAGCTGCCATTACTTTAAGTTGTACGGTCGCAAGTAACACTTCATTAAATTTTCCAGACACGTGATTTGCCTTTTGCTGTGACGTATGTGGCTTGTTAGGCATCACGTTATTTGAGACTTCGGTTTCGACATTGCGATAAATATCATGCAATGTTGTGTGGTGTGCATCTTAGCATACGCGGCACCTTTTGTTGGAATTGCATTTATTATCGCTGTGTGAGTTCAGGCAATTGCGGCAAATATGTAGTTGCGAAATTGACCTCATTTTGGCTTCCGGTGACATGTCTTGAAACAACTTGCAGTGAAGTAAAATATGATTGTTTTTACACAAAGGGCAATTTTTCTCGGTGCTTGTATGATATGTTCGAGGAAAAATTCGCCTATTCGTGTTGTTGAATTCCTTCTTAGGCTGAGCGGATGCTTCCTTGATGGATGTATTCTGTAGTTTAGCAGGTGCTTGTTTTTTCTTTTGAACGGGTTCAAGCGCAGTAAACTTGTTTTCCAAGAAATTAATTAGCTCATCTAAGATAGGTAACTCTCTCGGAGCCTTTCTGGCCTCCATGTACGCTGCATACGTGTCGGGGTCCAATTTGCCAGTGAGAATGTGCACCAGGATGGGGTCCCAACTTGTTGTGTCGATGCCCAGGTTGTGAATAGCATGTATGGTCTCGACACTTGTGTCATGCAGCTTCTTCAGCTCGTATGCATTCTGTGCTTGCAGCGTTGGCTGTCCCATAAGGGCTTGTATCTGTTTAGTAAACAGCAGCTGTAGGTTATTGTACCTGTGGGTGAGTATCTCCCAACAGGTGTCGTAATTGTCAGCGGATACTGTCAGATGCTGCACGATGCGCTCCGCTTCACCTCTAAGTTTCCCTTTGAGATGCTGCATCTTTTGCGTTTTCGTCAGCATTTTGTTGTTGTGGATGGCTTCACAGTAAAGATCCATGAATGTCGGCCACTGGTTATAATTACCGGAGAAAGTAGGAATTTCAATCGTTGGTACTTGTTGATATTGTTGAGATGTTGAGTTGAGCTTACGATTCAAGTCTCTTTTTGTAGTTTCGTACAAGACTTCATACGCAGAAAACTCTTGTTCGTAACTTAAATCACCGCCAGCAGTTAAGTTATCGATTTGCCAGTGGAGTTCGTCGATCAATTTCCAGCGAGATTGCAGCGAATTCAGTTTGTCCAAAATTTCCCACTTTTCTGTCAACTGCTTGGTGTCGATGTTTTTAATCACCCTAGAGACCGCCCCAAAGTTAGTTCGCTGTTGGCTAATAAGCTCGTCTGACCTTGATGGTACCCCAGTCTCCACAATTTTGACTTCGTAATTTGTCAGCATGTCACGAATTGCTTCGTACCGCCTCTTTGTTGTGGTGAAGGTGTCATTGGTAAAGTAGTCATCGTCGGACTCGCTTTCGGTTTTAACAAGAACTCCATGATTCATGTTGAACAACTCCCACTGAGCATTCAGAGCGTCCAACCTCTTCTGAATGTAAGCTCCTGACTTACGCGAATCAGAATCCTTTTTGAAGTTGATTTCGATCTTGGTAATAGCTTCAATGATAGCGTTTTGTTGTTGAAGTAGTGACTCCATGGTTTGAGTATGTTGTTATAACAGTTGGCTTCAGATTCGTGTGACAGCAACTCTTACCGCGGTGTATGCCCCTCAATCAAACTGGTGAGACCCGCTTCTGGGAGGCCAGCGACCGAAGTGCTACCACAGATCGAATCACTAATCATACTTGTTTTCGGCTAAAACTCACTGTTGACCTTTTTGTGGATGTAATTTGTTGTAGGTCGTAGTTCACGTCGAAGGACCAAAATGTAGGGGGTGTTTGTAAGTTGTAACCTCCTACATTTAATTGATTTGTGAATTGTATCTACGTCACGGGATGTGGTAATGAAAACTGTGTCCGTTTCCGTAGAGAGCGTTTATTGCACTAAAATATAATAAAATACAAAATGTAATTAGAGCGAAATGAGTCGCGCGCGCAGGCGCAATGTCAGCGTATTTTCTATACTACTAAGATTCCATGTACTTGCTCGGATCTCTAAAAAGTCAAAGCTTATGTACAATAAGTTCATGTTTACGTCATGATGCTGCCGCAGTTTGGGCCCACTTAGTGCCAATTCTACGAGAAATTGAAAGCGTGGCTCCTAATCTTCACAGACTTACTATTGTATCAGATTCTCCAACAGGGCAGTATCGAAACAAGAAAATGTTCTATGTAATGAGTCAGTTGGTCTCTTATTGTACAGACCTTACACACATCATGTGGCATTACTGCGAATGTGGCCACGGAAAAGGAGCACCTGACGGGATTTGCGGAATTATAACAAGAACTGCTGATGCGAGTTGCTTATAGTGACGATATTATAGACATTGAATCCCTCGTGCAATGTTTCAAAAATATGTTAAAGGAGTTAGGGTACATATTGTTGAAGATTACGAAGTTTCAGAAAAAGATTGGCTAATTCCAACAGATTTGAAAGTTTCAGCGGAACTTTCAAAGTTCATCAAGTTCATCAGAGTTTATCTAGGTCGCTCGAGAGAGCGGACGCGTTCTCAGTGAAATTCAGATTTTAATTAATTAATAACAATATAAAACTGTAAAGTGTGCCAAACTTGTGTCAGCGCATTGTACATAGGCTTTTGTGTTTGTGCTGCAAAATTGTGCAAATGGAAACAAATTGAGTAACTCCTAACTTTAATGTAAAATGGATAGTCCATTTAATAATAGAAGTCTAAAAACTTCTCGCAGCCCACCACCTCCAATTAGACGCCAAGAAGAAAGTGCACAGACACCACCGGCCCGCACAATGGAAGCGATTACTACCCCTGATATCCAGAAATGGCTCGCATTCGTGGACCAACAACTTAACGATGTCTGTACTATATCTGCTGATGGAAAACTGAACAGTGAGCAAAAGCTTAAAATTAGCTCTATATGTAGAAACGTTTCCAATAGCACTTCGCAAATGGCCGTCCACTATCAGTCCCTCAAGCAGAAATACATCTCAGCCCACTCTAAAATCTAGCACTTAGAAGCGAAACAAGACATGTCTGACCAGCTTCAAGAACTGATAAAGCGTGTAGAAAGCACGGCTAAGGGGACCTCTACCAAATCTTCTTTTGCTGACATGGTGAAAAAAGGTACCTCCGTAGTACAACCTCCTAGCACAAGCAGTATTGCAATCTACCCGACTGACAAGGTGAAATCCAGCGAGGACACTAAAAAACTTGTCCAAAATATCATTAAGCCCGATGAACTCAAACTGCACGTACGGGGCTTGAGGAAGACAAAGAACGGAGGTATCATTATTAGCACTGAAAGAAAAGAGGACCTAAAAAAGATAAAACAGTCGGAACAACTTACAACATCAGGTCTTATAGTCGAAGAGACTTCCAAACGTAGACCTAAAGTGATACTACTAGGGATTCCTTGCAGTATATCAGAAAAGGAGGTTCTCGAATGTCTGTACGAGCAAAATGTAGCTGACAAGCAACCTAGCATGAGCCAAGATACATTCCTGAACTCAATAAAGCTCAGCCATAAATCAGGCAGAAAGGACGCTCCTACATGCAAGGACGTCATGTCCCATTCGAGACTAAACTATTGTGACCAGGTGTTATAAATGGCAACAATATGGTCACTCAGCTAAATATTGTAGGGAAACTGACTCCACTTGTGGACACTGTGGATGCGTTGGACACTCCTTGAAGGACTGTTTCAAAAAGGAGGAACCCGCAAAATGCGCTACCTGCTTACGATTTAAGAAACAAAGCAACCATAAAACTGGAGATTAAAGCTGCCCTGCGAAAAACCGAGCCGAAACGAGATACTTAAGTTCAATCAACTATGTCGGCGCCAAGAGCGCCAAATTTACAAGGACCCGACGCACACTTCGGTATGGATAATTTAGGTCAGTATCTAGGTAAGAATATTAATCTTACAGATATTTATGAGTCTCTCGCCTGTGACCCCGCAAAATGTTTATCACTAATTCCTAAGCCCGAACCAAACCTTAAATTAATCCTACAGAACATCAGAAGCATTAATTGTGAATATAATTTTGAGGGTCTTTTAACCATTTTTAGCCAAACGAAAATAGAGCCCGATATAATTGTGTTAATAGAATGCCGAATACCCTCCCCTCCATTTATCCCCCAGTCAGGTTATCAGTCATATGCTAGTAATAAAACAAATGTTCTGCAAAATGATGGAGTAGCTATCTATATTAAAAACGACATAACCAACACAATAATAGAGGAGCCGGAATTCATGGACGCAAACTGTTTAATTCTAAAGATTGGATTCGACACCGTTATTGTAGCAATATATCGCTCTCCCTCAAATAAAAACGTTACAAAATTTTTAGCATTATTAAGTCAGATATTAAACGATCTAATCTATACTAATATTATAAAGAGAAAAGATTTGTACCTATTTTTGTATGTTTGTAATGAATAGGCTCAAAAAGTACTGGGCCGATTTGAAAAAATCTTTCACCAATAGAATGCTACATTCTTTCAATTTGACATAGGCTACATTTCATTTTGAAAAAAATTAGGGATCCTTGGTAAAATTTGAACGATGTAACCGGTGTAGAAAAATGAGTCTTAAAATGTCTTTCGTCGAATGCGCTGCCGAAACTATTAGCGATAATTGTCTACCCCGTGCGAAGCCGGGACGGGCTGCTATATTGTTTAAAAACGTTTTTGTAATGGGTGATATTAACATAGATATCAAAATGGGAAACCGTGATTGTAATTCTCCCGAATACCTTAATCTTGTCTCATACCATGGATACTACCTCACACATTTTCTTCCTACGCGAGATTTGAATTGTCTAGATCACATTTTAGCTAGAACTTCTCTACTTATTACTAAAACTATTGTGTTAAATACCACTGTTACTGACCACCGCACTCTGTTGCTCTCAGTGGCGGGCATTGGTTTTATTTTGAGGTAGGCAGTACATACTTGTGTGTTTTATTGATGAAAATCAGTGGTTTTCATCAATGACACACATTTGTAAGTACCTATTGCCTATCTCATTTCATTTACCAGGTAGGCACTGCCTATTTGCCTTGCACCGCACGCCCCTGTTAATACCAATAAAAATAATATACTTAAAATTATTTTTATTGACGAACTCCGTGCTCGAGTCGCGTATTCACCGGTTTTCAAGGGTTGCCAACTCGTGAGGTCCCGGGTTCGAATCCCGGACGGATCAATGTAGACCAGAACGACCTAACATAAACATATCCAACAGCAAATGCAGGATACCTATGATCTATCATAGTAAAATCATATAAGCATAAGTTTATTCCAATACCCACATGCAGTGTTGCCAACTTAGCTCTTTTAGAGCTAAATTTAGCTCTATTTATAAAGAGTCAGCTCCAAAAAAACGTGTTTGTCTCTTCAGCTCTTTTTTTATGACATATTAGCTCTTTTCTCTATTCTCTCTAGTATGAAAAAAAATCTTTTTTTTCCACGAATTGTTTACGTGTGTTTCCGAATTTTATGTATGTAATATAATGAGGAGTTTTCTTTTAGGTAGTTATAGCATTTTTGTCACTCACTAGATGGCGCTGGTGACGTATAACACGAAATTTTTGGTATTTTTCTCTTGTTTGTGGAAAAATAAAAAAGTAATTTAAATTTAATAACTAACAAAGACGTCAATAATTGCATAATTTAACAGTATTTTGTATTTATTTTAAAATTAGATACTTTATTACAAAAACGAAGTTATCCACTGTAAGAACCAACTTTAAAATGATAATCTTTGGCAGAGGAGCTAGCCCCATCTCTTATTGTTATAGAAACTAAACTGACAAAACCTAAAAGAAAACTCCTCATTGAACGCTGCCATTAATTACTACTTTGTTTTTGTCTTTGAAGGGGTATTCCCCGTGCGGTCCAGAATATAATTATATCGCTAAAAGCCACGAGTGATTTAAAGCCATGATTTGCGTTTGTTGAAATTGTGTACGATCCTAACCTAATTTGTTTTAATTGTATGTGTAGTTCTAGGTGGAATGATATATTTATTAAAAAATAACGTTGTAGCATGCAAAATGTCATTAAGTAAGCCATACTCACAAACGTTCCGAAGAGAATGGCTCTCTGAGCCTGCTTTTCAAGGTTGGTTGAAAGAAGTATGTGATGACAAAACCAAAGCGTATTGTAGCTATTGTCGATGTGAATTAAACGCAAAAAAAAAAATGATTTATTGAATCACATTACGCGCTAAAAGCACATTAAAGCTGCAAAGCCATTTTCATCAAGACAACAAAAATTGGAGTTCCAACCCAAACCCAAATATAACGAAACACAAAGTTCAAACGAGGCTTCTTTATCATTATTCATAGCTGCTCACACTTCTATCTTGCCGGTAGATCATCTTGGAATATTATGCAAGAAAGAATTCAAAAACGAAATTAAACTTCACCGAAACAAGTGCACCGCAGTTATTAAGAATGTGCTAGCGCCACATTATAGATATTGGTGATGGACCCTACAGCTTATTGCTTGACGAGAGTACCGATATATTGTAACCAAGATGTTAGGAATAGTTGTGCAATATTTTAGCAAAACATCTTTTGAGATCGTCAGTTCCTTTCTTACGCTAACAGAATTAACTAAAGGAGACTCTGAAAGTATTAAAGAAGCAGTAAAAAATACTTTGTTGGCATATGGACTAGATATCAAAAAACTTCGTGGAATACCACGAAGTTTTTTGATATCTAGTCCAACTACTCCAATAGGAGTTGACGATGCTAGGGTTATGACGGGAGTACACAATGGAGTATACCAGAAACTGAAAATCTTATTATGATCAAGTGTTCGTGTCATTCCATCCAGCTTGCAGTTTCTCATGCTTCTGCCGAACATTTACCAAGACATTAAAAATTACTCAAGCCTGTGCCACAAGATGGCTTTCAATAGAACCAGCAGTAAAATTTTTTTTGGATCAATGGATAGAATTAAAATTACATTTCCAGCTCACGAGAAACACTGAAAAATGTTACAGCGCAGAGACTCTCTACAGCCTTTATCATAATCCCACAAATGAAGCATATTTGTTATATATCCATACTGTTTTAGATCATTTGCAAAGTCTTGTGAAAATTTTCCAATCCAATAATATTGACCCTAGTAATTTATTAAACGACCTAATAATGGCTATTGAATCTCTTGGGAAAAGGGTTCTTAACCCCACGAGACATATTAATATTTTTGAAATTAATAATTTGGAAGATTATTTGGTTCCACATCCTTATGTAGGATTCAAAGTAGAAAACAAGCTCACAGAGATAAAAAATACTACTAGATTTTCAGCAGAAGACGAAAAGCAATTCAGAGATAAGTGCATACATTTTACAATAGGCCTTATTAAACAACTAAGACAAAGGTTGCCAGACAACTACCGTATTTTGAGAAAAGTGAGTCAATTATCAGTTGCAAATACTTTAAAACAAGCAAAAGAGAACATTTCACCACTGGTGCAGGAAATAGGCCACGAAGAAGAATTTATAAATAAAGAAATACAGTATACAGTTAAAAAATAGAAATACAGTGGAATAACATAACCCTAGTGCCGTGGGAAAAGAAAAACAACACAATCGCATTTTGGTCTGAGGTTTTATTATACAAGGATGCTGCTGATATCAACCCTTTCAAAGAATTGTGTTCTTTCGCTCTGTCCATGATTTCCTTGCCATGGTCTAACGGTGAAGTTGTAAGAGTATTTAGTCAGCTAAATATTGTCAAGAATAGGTCCCGAAACAGACTTGGAAACGACACGACGAATGAAATTTTGACTATCAGGTCAGGATTACGACGGTTAAAAATGTGCTGCAACAAGTATGAATTGCCAAAAGAAGTTTTAAAAAAAATTGGTACAATGGCAACTTATGAAAACGTGGGGGCTAATGAAGAAGAACCAAGCACAAGTGGGACAACATTAGTTAATTTAATAAATGATTGTTCTGACGATGATGATTAATTAAATTTTTCTAGTGTATTCGTCCAAAAAAATCATTGTTTGCCTATTCGTATCTTCTAAGATATAACATTATATTTTGTTTGACTTTGTCAAAATGTGGCAATTCATTAAAATGTTGATTAAATGTTTTTATTTTGCTCTTTTTAGCTGAAATATTTAGCTCTTTTTTCGTAACCTACTAGCTCTATTTCCAAATACACAGTTGGCAACACTGCCCACATGTGCCCTGCACTATTTTTCTACCAGTTTCGCTTCTGACGTCACACGCGGACGCCTTTAGGAGTCCGTGGCGTATGGATGTTAATGGTTGTAAAAAATCTAGTAACGTCTATAAATCTATCGACAATAATAATACCTAACTTTGACGAGTACAGAACTGAAGTTTTTCATTATATATTGCATAAGTAGTACCTAGTATCCATTCTTAGTTATATCATTAATAATATCAAGAGTTAGTGCCAAGGAGTTAACTGTTTATCACTTGCTAGTGATAATTACATTATTAGTACGGAAAAAGATACAGAACCATTCGAGGCTAGTCAGGAGGAAAGTCCAAGTTCTCTGAGTGTTCTTTATGGTAAAAATGGAAGATAGAAAACAAAAAAGTAAGGATAAAAGCACCCAAACTAATAGAATTTTCGTACAATATATAAAAACTAATGAAGACGACTTTCAAGCTATCACGATGGATATGGAGAATGCCCAAGTTTTTTTTTTTTGAACTTCCTCGTGACCCAAGAAACGAATATTTTGCTGCTTTAGTTGCATACGAAATGGAGAATATTCAACTCCATGATCGCTCATTGGTATACGCCCAAACAATCAACTGTATTCGCAAAGCTAGGGGAGAGAGAAGTTTGCGGTCATATTGCCCCTTGCCGGAATAATTATAACGAAATGTTGTGAAAGATTTATATAAACAATATGATAAACTAATTCATAATAAATGTTATTAAAATCATATTCTTTTTTTACAAACTAATTTAATCCAGTAATAAAATAATCGATATAAGCACGTCATTAGTTGACACCTAAAGGAGTCAACGGCGTTTTGCGAAGGGGACAATACGTTAAAATTTAGTAGTAACTTTAGACAACATTTTCTGTAATTACACCTTTACTTTACCACAAAAGAAAAAATAGGCAATTAGATAGTGTTATGAAAATGATCCAATAACAATTAGTTTACTGTTTAGTTGAACGGGCTTATATAAAAGTACGTTTAATATATTGCAAAAGTTTTGACTCCTTAAAAAGCCAACGGCGTCTGAGCCAAGCAGACTGAATGTCGCCTAAAGTGGTCAATGGCGTTCAAAGCGTTAAATAATACTCTTTTTTTATCGATTGACCTTCTGGCAAGAATTCTGAGTGCAGCACCGCGACAGTAAAAAAAAACAGTCAACATGACTTTCGACTTTCGATCGAGTTTGGCGCGGTTTCTTCGGTTTCGGTTCAGTTGGAAGGCGCCACTCCGAAGCTTGTTGACTAGTTTGCATGTCAAACTCGTAAACCCACTTCTCGTCACCAGTAACAATGCGTTTCATGAATGTTGAGTCTAGCATGTCCTCAGCGATTCTTTTGCGATTGAGTTTTGGAGAAAATTTAGGTCTTTTGGGACTAGCCGAGCGGCAACATGTTTCATACCCAATTAATTATTTAAAATGGTACGAATCGACTCGTGTGACACAGAGAGTTCGACGGCTAGCTCTCTCAAACTTGAATGAGGATTTTCAGTCACTATTTCCTTCACTTTTGCGATGTTATCTTCAGTAGCAGATGTTGATGGCCTAACAGAGCGAGGCAAATCTTCCATCACATCTCGATTGCTTTTGAACGCTTTGTACTACTCATAAACACGTGTTTTTGATAAAGTCGATTCACCGTAAGCTTCTGTAACATTTTCAGCGATTCCGAACACGAAATCCCATTGGCGATGCAAAAGGACATTGTTCTGCGTCCATACAATGTTCGCCTAAGAACCAACAGTGAAAAAAAATACCTTCCCAAGTCCGACATTACACATAATTGTATGTAAGAACAATAACTTTCGACGGACACTTCTGAAAACATAGATATTAGCAGTTATCATAGAGATTTTGAGGTTATGTTTTATTTTTACGAAACATTACTATGTTTGCTAATGTAAGCACTTCAAGCACATTTTAACGGCTAGCCATAATAAGTACCTGCTTGTTTAATATTATTTAAATACATATTTGTATAGTTCGAGCAAGATGATTATAAGTAATACTGCAAAACATGTATCATAATTTCTAATTTTTCCCTAGATTTAAAGAATACAGAATGCAAGAAGCAATAATAAGTAGGCATTGCTTCTTGTTTTAGCCTAGCACTTAAAGGTACCTATATAAATAAAACTCAGGTTGTGATTACTTATTTTATTCATACCAAATAAATACAACTTATACACTCTCATTTCAAACAAGTCTGGCCATGTCTGTCTTCTAATGTTAGGGCTTCACCTGCGTGACGCCTAACATTCAAATAACGGCATGATTAGCGTTAACTAAATTAAAGCATTAAGCTACACGCTAAGTGCGTGGACACACTTATTTGACGTTTGATTCTACCGTCCAGCGACGTAGTTAGCGTGTGATCTGTGAGTGTGTCTTTAAAATAAAAATAAAAAGATTTCCAAGAACTCAATACTTTTCTCATTTTGTCTACTCCATCCTAACTTAATAACTATGCACTTTAAAACATATATTTCACAAAGAGTTTTTGAATGTGACCGTGTTTTAACATGTTTAGTGTAGTAGTAGGTGTAGCCACAACAACGCACTAGACGCCCGCTTAATCCCTTTGATGTGTCAAAAGTTACCGCCGTCCGAGCTATCGCCTAACGTCTAATGTTATTGAAGCAAATTAGCGCACAAAAACCGGCCACACCTGCGTACTACGTCAAATAGAGCACTAATTAACGACATTAGACGCAGGTGAAGCCTCAGCATAAATGGAAGCTACATTTACGACAATTGCTTGGTATATAGTATTCGGATCACTAAAAAGACTTATGTGTAACGTAAGTGGAATCATTTGTTGTGACGTATCTTTACAGGTTGGAAATATGCAGCGAGAATGAGTGCCAGGAGCTCTTGAGTAGTTAGGCAGTGTAATTATGTCAGCTTGTGGCACTGATACTTCAGTTCTTGTCTCATTCAATGTGGTTTCTGCAGGCTGATAACATCTATGACAAACAAGATCTGATGGTTGAACCTGTAAATATAAAAAATACTATAATACACACAGGGGCGTGCTTTGATTTTTGTGCTGGGTAGGCACTAAGTAGTAACATTATTAAAAAAAAAACTATCTCATTTTCCGGTTAAACCATGCGTCGGAAAGAAAAAGTCACAAGTATAAAAAGCGTTTAGTTTATGCCCCTCTATACGACGAAAAACAAATATTGGAATTTTATGAAGTTTTATAATTATATCACCAATTTTTTCTAAGTGTTTGAACACTTTATATTCTATTGCATTTTCCGGTTAAACCATGCGTCGGAAAGAAAAAGTCACAAGTATAAAAAGCATTTAATTTGAGCCCCCTTATACATTGAAAAACAAAGATTTGACTTTTATTATGTTTCATATTTTTAATGAAAAATTTTCTAAGTGCCAAACGCCTTGCACACTTTGCTACACTCCAACCAAATAAAGACTTACCAGGCATTCTTGCTTTCCGAGACAAGCAAAGAAAATTGACTGAGTGAAGATTTATATGGAGCACCACAACTATCCAATTGATATTTATAACTCCTTAGCGACATTTCGTGGTTATTACTTTTTCGCGAACTTTGAACATGTCAGTAATCTTTTATCGTAAAATGTTTGCAACGGTAAGCATTATATACTTCAATTAATTCAATAAAGTTGTTAGTTTAGTGACAAAAACTTAACTTGTCTCCGACGTAAACACACACAAAACCGGCGCCCCATCGGCTATTTTGTTGATTTTAACATGGTATTTACCTACTTTTAAGATTGTATTATTTGTTCACCACATTTTAATACACTTTACACTATTAGAACAATTATCTTTTGACAACTTAACACCCGATTATTCACAAATATTTTTAAAAATCTCCTTTAATTGAGGTGAGGTTAAGTTACACTCGTAAATATTATGGCCACAGAATAAACAAGGACATCTCTTTGTTTGTTCCGAATTAAGCTAAAATAAGCTTTGGCGTATTCAAACTATGCAAATAAATTTTAGTTCTATGTGAGATCGATTACGTTACAACTCAATTCGGAACTTAAATTACCCGGCTAATGAAAATAGGCTACTAGGTTGTCCACAAATGAAAATTGATTTAAGGGATTGGCGCGTAATTTGTCAAAACAAATTGAATTCTCAATACATACTGTACATTGTAGTTTCTCCATTTTATAGAACACAACAACACAACACTGAACTCTGAAATAACTATAATAGCAATCAAAAGAAACAGTTTATGATCCGTAAGAGTAAAAACAACTTTTCAAAACACTCGCGGGATGAAAGCAAAAGCAAACTAAAGAAAAAAAATATGGCCGATTGAAATGATCTCTGTTTACATTATTTTTAGGATAGTTTTAGCAAACAATTAATTATTCGTTTTAAAACTTAAAACTATTTACTATAAATATAATTAGGATTTTTGGGTTTGAAATTTTATTTCAACAAGTTGTAATGTAAAGTTTACTTAAAATATGACTTTAAATTTTTAAATTGGAGGCGGAAATTGAGCGCCATCTGGTGGGAGCTAAGCAGGTAAGCGCCGCATAATGCTTACCAAAAATTGGTGTTTTGTAACTGTGTACGTATGCGCACAGATTATATAAGTGTGTGTGAAAATTAAGGAAGTGTGCGTGAAATAGTAAGCGGTGTCGCGACCGCCTACCGTGGGTCATTTGTATTGAAAGTATTGAAACGAGCGCGCTTTAGTTTAAAAGTTTAATAAAGACGACAAAATGGTAACGTAAACTTTATTATAGATTGTCAATTTGGCAAATAAAGATGGTTAGCTGTCCTGTAGGTTTTTTTTTTAGGTAGGCACTGCATAATTGCCTATATGCACCGCACGCCACTGAATACACAGTATACTATTTAACTGAAATAAAATGCAGTATATAATTCATAATCAATATAATTATTTACCTGCCGCGGCTGAACCCAATTCCAAATGATGTGTAAAACATGGCGGTTGATTTCTGCTTGGACTTTAGACTTCAAGCATTTGTCAATGAACAACCATATATTAGGCATATGTTTTGATGACCAACGGTGATAGTAGAATCATGTAGGTCTTCTACTATTGCACTTCTCTCAGATATCAATGTGTGACACGCTTCACAAATATAGTCCGCTGAAGTAGCCTGTAATATTTAAAATATTATGAGTGATTCACTTCTAAAATATGTCGTCTCATTCTTATCAAATTAATATTACAGTTAATGCATCTCAACTGTACACTCGAGGCCGCAGTACCTCTTGATGATGACGGCAAAGAGTAATGTTTTACAGCTATTTCGACTCTTTGCCAGCAAGGATGACAAATGTAATGTGATGCCCGAACCTAAATCAAATAAATATTAAATTAAAAGAAATACAAATAAATGATATAGATTTGAGTATCTTTAATGATTTCTGTATTTGAATAAAAATAAACATGCCTGCAATAGTAGAAGTCTTTCAAAGATGATGTTCCTGATATTCACATGATGTTGAATATCAGTCCTCAATGTGATTAATTGATGTGATCGAGTGCGAAACGGCAACACCATATTACAAAGAGCTCCCAGCTGAGCTCAAGTTTGTAATTGCTCCTGGAATTTTATGTTTATTAGTGAATTAAAAAAAAACATATTAGGTACCTAGATAAAGGTATAACCAGGGCTCAGCATTTAATTGATCCTCCAGGATTTTCGTCAAACGAATGTTACCATTAGAAAGATAATATTTTTCTACACTTATTAACTTGTAGTTTTTGAAATATTAATTATTGAATATTAATTAATTTGTATTGATTTTGACGTCCGATTTGTTGACATGTCGTCACTGACGTTTGTCGCGTTTCGTTATTTGACTGACAATGTCTGGTCATGTCATCATAAATTTATTAAAGTCGTATTTTTACAATATTTAGCGAATATTTTGAAAAAAAATAATATTATTAAGATATAAAACAGTATTTTCCAACTATTTGTAAACTATAAATATAGATGAAAGGAGAATTAACAAATAATAATTTTAAAACGCCGTTAACAAAACGCAATGGCGTCGGCCATTTTGCTGTGCTATGTCAATCTGTCATCACATCAGTCATCCTATAGCCGCACAGTCGAGAGCATCTTTTTGTACTCCTGTCGTTTATTTGTATGACTACCATGGCGTCCCCGAAGCCCCAGGCCTCGCTTTCCGCCCCGTCATCACCTGAATATTCGAGTGTAGTGCAAGTGTCGGACTCAAGCGAGCCCCTTGTGACGAAATCCTCTTCAGAGTGTGTGCAAGTGTTGGACTCAAATGACCCACTTGTGCCCACCCCTGTGGTTCCAAGTGCGAGTGTAGTTTTGGACTCTATTGAGCCGCTGCCTCAACGTTTGGAGCCTGTTGCTGGTCCGTCTACTGCTGAACCGTTACCTGGTTGTTCATCGCAACCACCGACGACGTTGCAGCAGACTGGTTCCAGTGGAAGACGGCAAAAACCGTATTCTGAAGAAATTCTATCTCAATGGAATTTATTTAAAGTCATACATTGGGTAAATTTATGTTGTTTTTAAAATTTTGTGTGAAAGAAATGACTTTGTGACATATAGGTTTCATCTTTTATAATGCGCACAGCTAAAGATTGGAATTCCCTGCCTGCGTCTGTATTTCCGAGTGCATATAACCTGACTCTCTTTAAGTCCAGAGTGAATAGGCATCTTCTGGGCAAGCTCGCTCCATCGTAGATCCCATCTATGCTCTAGAGCAAGATTGGGGTCAAGAGTAAGCCCATCTTAAGTAAAAAAAAAAAAAAAAAAAAAGCAGGACGGGAGCGAAGCGCCGAGCGCCCCATATAATTTTTAAAGCGACTTCAAGTATTAGTTTTTTGCATAAGTACTTGTAAAATCTTGTGTGACAGTAATGACTTGTGGCATATAGGTTTGAAGCAGGGCCTAGCTTCGAGAGTTAGTTATTTTTTCATATCTGTATAACCTTGTGTGTCAAAAATGACTGCGTTGGATATAGAAAAAGGTAATTAATGTTTATTTTCAATTGTTTGAGGGACTACTGAGCAGTGTGTTACATTTGCTGAGCAACGAGGCTTGCGGCCAACACAAAAAATGTGCACTTACCATAAAAAACTTATGAACCTGGAGACATCCAAAGGCCAGGTTGGCCAATTTTGCTGCCGTAAAGGGAAATGTCGCAGCAAATCGTATAGCAGAGCTAATGGAACATGGTTTGAAAATGTACGACTGCCTTTGAACCTCATGTTTCAGATTATGTACATGTTTAGTGTCGATTACTCATATGAAGCTGTAAGACGCGAGACCAGCCATTGGAGGGAGCAGGTGTTGTCAGAGGCAACTAAAGCTGACTGGTTTAGTTACTGCCGGGAAGCTATAGTTGTGTATCAACTGGAACACGAAGAAGAGCGCGACAAAATTGGTGGACCCGGAAAGATCGTTCAAATAGACGAGTCCAAATTAGGCGAAGAAAATATAATAGGGGACGGAATGTTGAGGGTCACTGGGTGATTGGAATGATTGAAGATGGAAGTGATGACCTCCGTCTTGAGGTGTGTCCAGACAACATAAGAAGTTCTGAAGTTTTAATTGACTTAATTAAAAAGCATGTTCGGGAAGGTACCACTATTCACACTGATTACTGGAAAGCATATGATTGTCTTCCTGAACATGGGTATATACACAAAAAAGTCAATCACAGTGACCCCGTCAACAAATTTGTTGCACCAGATGGGGTCCACACTCAACGGATAGAAAGCCACTGGAGGGTGATGAAACGGCTGTTCGGGAAAGAAAATTATAAATCTAATTTTACTGATTGGTTGAATGAAAGCACCTGGAGACGGAATAACAGAATTAATTTCAAAGACTGCTTCGAAGAGCTCTTAACATGTATTGCTTATGTATATAAAATAGAAAAAATTCACACAAAAAATGTTTTATTTCATACCCTTTACTTATTACCTTTTAAGTCATTTCTTAAATGTGCTAAAGTAATGTTTTTCATGTTAATATAAACTTAAGTAAGGTTTTTTATTTATATATCCTAAACCAAGCATTTTCGTTAGGGGGTGGGGGGGTGACGCGGGGGGGTAACCCCACTATCCCATCCCTCCCTCGTCTAAAAATAAGGCTTAATGCTGATTTGGCCACCGAGAGTACCATAGTATTGTTATTTTAAATAAAAAACAGATGATTTCTCTGTATCCCAGTTCCTTGCGTATTAAATTATATAAGGTGTATTTTAAAATATTAACGTTTTCATAATATATTTGAGTTTATGACTAACTTTTTAAGAATAAGTACATAGCTCAAAATCGAAAAAGTCCTTTTTTTTCGATTTCACAATTCAGAAGTGTCCGTTACTATCTAATGAATGCTAATTATCGCAAAATTAAGAATAGGATTTTTAGTAATTGTCAATTAAGTGTTGGTTCTTAGGCGAGTTTTAACAATGTCCTTTAAGACAAACTCTTTGTTCGATGTTTTTGTCTATTATGAAATTCGCAATACACACTAGTTAAGGTACAACTAAAAACAATACTGTATTTAATCTAATTATCAGATGTAACTCAAACTCCGCGCCAAAATGAAATACAGTTGTGCCAATCTAACCACAACAAAAAAAAAATAATTGAATTTGGAACCATAAAAAAATCATCAATTTTCCGAAACTTTTTTGACAGAATGTATACTAATAAATAAATCTACTAATAAACTTCGTTTTTTCACTCAATCCATGACCTTTAAAAACAAATGACACTTTGAAATGTAATAAACAAAGTGGTATGTTTCCTAAACTAGAAATTTAATTCGTAAACAACTGTTAAACAAATTGAGTGTCGAAAATACAACAAATTACCAAGTATCAAAACATTTTTCTCCTGCTATAGTAAATTATACCACATTAAGATTTTTTGAATTTGTCGCGTTTTCTTAGGTCACGCTTTCGTTAGCCAGACTCTATTGACGTTTCATTTTGTCATTCGTTCACTCGATTCATTGTTTATCGTTTGCGACTTGAATTACGGACTGCTAATTAATATTATTTACGACGACGACGACCCTTATTTTTAAAGGAATTAGATGTTTTCTCTGTATTCGATACCCATCTTTTAAACACGGATTTAAATCGGACTCGCCCAACACGACGACTTGGCTCAAAAGGTGACCGCGCATCTGTAAACACTGCAAGACCCGCAACCACTCCAGCCATTGCATTTTAGAATTCTTTGTATGAAATCGTACGGAACCTCGGGCACCTAGCCGCACTCAGCGAGCGCATCGGTCGCACAATGCGGATAACGGATGCGAGCGCTGCGTCCGATGCGCATGCTGCGCGTGCCTAGGTGCGCGAGGCTCCATACGATTTCATATAAAGATAGTACGAATACTGCGGATAGTAAAGCTGGAAACATACTATCGGACGCGGCTTACGGACGCGGCTTACAGCCGCGACTTAAAGGAATCTAGGTATTGAATTTACACTAAGGTGTGCAAACCAGCGGACGTCAGTCGCGGACGCAACCTTCGCTGACCTTGAGCGCTCGGACGTCCGACAGCAATCTGGCGCGCTGGATGTTTCTGTAAGCCGAAAACGTCCGCGGACGGTATGCACGGGGTGCGGACCAGTGTTGCCAACTTAGCTACTTTATAGCTAGATTTAGCAACTTTTTGATGTCAGGCAGCTACAATTTTTTAAAACTTGTAGCTAAACTTTTTAGCTACTTTTTCTAGCCACTATTGATTAAGATATATTTTTGTAAGTACAACGGTAAAAAAATTAAAAACAAAGTTATGGTAATGGCATCCCCGACAAACAAAATTAGTATTAGCATATTAGTACCTAATATACGATACGACTCACTTAAATCGGTGCGGAATAACTTTGGGGATTCCCTCGTTTGAGTGGTTTTGGTCTGTGGTGTGGGGATTCCCCTAAACTACTATTCATAGATTAAGTATTTGTTTTTATTTTCTCTTTCACAATCACAAGTCGCTATTAGATTCGCTTGGTTGGTCGGAGTTAAACAGGTTTTTCTGTGTGAAAATGGATTTACCGTTAAAAAAAAAGACATACGCACAGAAGTACAGATCAGAATGGGAAAATGTGGATGAGTTCAAAGGTTGGTTAAAACCAGCAAGTGGAGACTCAACTAAAGCATTCTGTAAATATTGTTCTATGGAAATAGTTGCCAAGCTGTTCGATATCAAGAAACATGCCCAGACGAAAAAACATACACAAAAAGTGACACTAAAAAGTGGTAAGTGATATAACTGATATAGTTTAATTTTTTTACATCAATATCATCGTGCAGGGCTTAGGCCTTTTCGACGAGGTATTATAATAGGCCATAATCCCTAGGGTTCTATACAAATTGCAAGTTCCAAATTACGACATGCAAGTTTCCTAAAATAATTTTATGAATTGAAAATTCAACACATTAATGGGTTCGGTTATTTACAGGTAATAAAGAGATTCCATTCAAAATTATCGCCAAAGAAAGTTCAAGCAGGCCTTCTGATGAAGCTGAAGGTGCTTTGACGTTATTTGTAGCAGAACATTGTTCTACTATGAGTGTAGACCACTTAGGCGAGTTATGCAGTAAGTGCTTCAAAGATTCAAAAGCCACCGATGGGTTAAAGTTACATCGAACGAAATGCACGGAAATAATGAAAAACGTGTTAGCCTCACACTTTCGCCAGGAACTTTTGGACGATATTGGGAGCCAGAAGTTCAGTATTTTACTAGATGAGTCCACAGATGTGAGCGTCAGTAAACACCTAGGCCTGGTAATTAGGTATTATAGCAATACTCAAGAAAAAATAATTAGCTCCTTTTTGGAGTTGATTTCCATCGAAAGGGCAGATGCAAAAGGCATTGTGGATGGTTTAGTCACTTGTTTGGAAAATCACAAGTTGAATATTAATCAAATGATCGGAATAGGCACTGACAACGCATCAGTTATGACAGGGATTAACAACGGCGTACATGCTATTTTAAAACGTGACTATGGTCTCAAAAATTTGATACTGATACGCTGTGTGTGTCACTCTTTACAGCTAGCAGTGACTCATGCGTCTGAAAATTCCCTGCCAAGAAATATTGAATTTTTAGTAAGAGAAATTTATAAGTGGTTTTCTGTTTCTCCCAAAAGAAGAGATGAATATAAAAAAATTTACGAGCTTATTAATTGTGGAGAGGCACCTTTAAAAATAACAAAGGTGTGCGATACTCGTTGGCTTTCGATAGAGCCAGCAGTTACAAAGATTTTATCGCAATGGGAAGAGTTAAAATTGCATTTTAACTTGGTAAGAGGTAATGAAAATTGTTACTCTGCCGAACTAATACACAGTATGCTCGAGGACAACCAAAACTATATATATTTAATATTTTTAAGAAGCATTTTGAATGATGTTCAGATTGCAATCAAGGCATTTGAGAGCGACGATTCCAACCCATTGAAACTGCTGAACACTCTAAAAACACTTATACAGTCAGTAAGCCAGAGAATTCTAATGCCAACACGATTGCAGAGGAACATTTTGGATCCCATTACTGATACAGATTTACACCCTAGACCGTTTCTTGGTTATATGTTTGAAACAGAAATAACTAAACATTCATTTGATTCTGAGACTTCAAATGGAATAAGACAACGCTGCATCACATTTCTAAAGCGCCTGGTTACCGAATTGCAACAAAGGCTTCCAGATAACTACAAACAATTAGAATCTATGCAGTTGCTAAGTCCTGAAGAGGCAGTAAAACCGATCAAAACGAATGATATTATGAATCTTGCTAAAATTTTAGGATTCACACCAGAAAAAATAGATAAGATAATGCAACAGTTGCATATTCTTCATACGTTCAAATGGGTATCACAAGAAATTATACCGTTTTGGGTGGAAGTTAAAAAGTATCAAAATGCATCTGGAGATCATATATTTGAAGACATAAGTGAACTCGCTATAGCATGTCTTTCACTTCCGCATTCAAATGCTGAGGTAGAAAGATTGTTCTCCCAAATGAATTTAATAAAAAATAAACAGAGGAATAGAATGAGTTTAATAACTCTGAATTCTATTTTATGCATAAGAGATTCGCTCAGGAAAAGCGGCCAATGCTGTCACAATTACGTTTTTCCTAAAGCCGTACTTGACAAAATGGGTACTATGGAAAAATATTCCAAATCAAGTGCAGCTAAACCTTCTACATCTTCCCAACCTTCTACATCTTCCCAACCTTCTACATCCTGCCAACCTTCTACATCTTCTTCTCGTACATAATTAGGTAAGTATAATATTCAGTAGGTAATCAAAATACTGTCTTCTTTTATTTGATAATTAAGTAGTCACAGTTTTAAAGATATGTTGATTAAAGTTTATAGCTGATTTATTAACTGCAGTGTTTTATTTCTTTAGTATTTTATTTACTTCGGAATTCAGCTCAGTGCGCAGTGCGGTCAGGTCGTGGGATATTTTTACCCCCTCTCTAGGGGCACTATACACAGTGTATAGTGCCCCTAGTGTATAATACACTATGGTAAAGCGCGCGCGATGTTAGAGTGGGGGTAAAAAAATCCCACGATCTGGCTGCACTGATTCAGCTACTTCTAGCTACTTTTTAGGGAGAAAAAAATGCTCAACCTAGCAACTTTCTGTTAAATTCCTAGCTACAAGCCTTTGGTAGCTGTTGGCAACACTGGTGCGGACGCGTCCGAGCGTCAGAAGGACGCCGACTGCGCGAGAGCTCGCACGTGCTTATTGATTGCATGAACATTTTTATTATAAGATAGCTAGCGATTTGATAACGTATGCGAAAAAGAAACCCGCTTATCACCGTATTCAGTATTATGTTACAGGAAATCCCCAGGACCTGGACAAGATTTATTTAGGGTTCCGTACCCAAAGCGTAAAACGGGGCCCTATTACTAAGGCTCCGCTGTCCGTCTGTCCGTCTATCTCATGAACCGTGATAGCTAGACAGTTGAAATTTTCACAGATGATGTATTTTTGTTGCCGCTATAACAACAAATACCATAAAAACCAGAATTAAATAAATATTTAAAGGGGCTCCCATACAACCAAAGTGATTTATTTTGCTCGTTACTAAGACTCCGCTGCCTGTCTGTCTGTCTGTCACCAAGCTGTCTCATGCACCGTGATAGCTAGAAAGTTGAAATAAATATTTAAGGCGGCTTCTATAGTACAACAAACGTGATTTTTTTTGCCGTTTTTATAGAAAATGGGACGGAACCCTTCGTGCGCGAGTCTGACTCGCACTTTGCCGGTTTTTACAGATAATGGTGCGGAACCCTTCGTGCGCGAGTTCCACTCGCACTTGGTCGGTTTTTTTGGCCTGGATAATTGTATTTTGGATTAGCTACTATTTTTCAGAATTTTCTTTCAAAATCTACTAAACGATACAGATTTTCTACTGAAATTACTACTAAATCATCGTCCTCTTTATCACAAACCTACCAAAAACGTAGAAATCTACTTAAAGTGGTCACACTCATGGCGTCCGCAAGCAACGTCCGAGGACCGTGCACACTTATCAGTCGCGGCTGTAAGCCGCGTCCGTAAGCCGCGTCCGATAATATGTTTCCAGCTTAAGGGTAGTGCGGTTTGGTGCGCGAGGCTATCCGTGCCTGCGCGTACTGCGGTGGTTGGAGGTCTTGCAGTGTTCATAGATGCGCGGTCATCTTTACAAGTAAAGCATTGAAAACCTTGAGCCGAAACAGCCACTGGCCGATTCATGGTAAAAGTTTAGTAAACAAGGTGACACGCGAATGCGTCACGTGCTTTAAGGCTAAGCCGAAGCCTAGTGCCCCAATAAACCAATGCATCACGCGTGACCCCTTTCCTCCCGTTCTCGGCCACGGGAGTAGTTATGCAGGGCCGTTTAATTTGAAAACCTGGAGAGGACGTGGCGCCAGGACTTTCAAAGCCTACGTCGCATTATTTGTTTGTTTCGCCACAAAGGCAATTCACATTGAGCTGGTTACAGGTCTCGAAACCCAGAAGTTTTTAGCAGCTTTCCGAAGTTTCGTCTCGCGTAGAGGTAAACCCCAGCAAATGATAAGTGACAATGGTACTACATTTCAAGGGGCTAACAACCAAATAAATGAAATCGACCAATTTATAAAAGATAGTTCAGACAAATTAATGACCTCACTTAGTAATAACGACATCAAAAGGAGTTTCCAGCTTGTTGACAGTCCGCATATGGGCGGAATTCAGGAAGCAGCTGTAAAAAGCTGTAAATATTTTTTAAAAAAAATTTTAGGCGCAGTCCTTTTGACATACGAAGAATTTGTAACAGTGCTAATTTAGGTGGAAGGAATCTTAACTTTACGGCCATTATGTCATATGTCTAACACAGATATTAATGATTTTTCCGCATTAACCCCTGCTCACTTTCTGATAGGTAGGGCTATAACCACAGTTTCCGAATACAATGGTGTTCCCGCCCACAGGCTCACGCTGTTCCAGCAGCTACAGCAACTCTGAGAGGACTTCTTTCGAAGATGGTCTCGCGACTACATAGGAATCCTACAACAACGTACCAAATGGCGGAGCTCGAAAGGCCCAGCTCTCTCCGTGGGCACGATGGTGGTGGTGAAGGATGACCGTCTTCCCCCCTGCCAGTGGAAGCTGGGACGAATCACTCAAACCCATGATGGACGAGATAGTGTGGCTAGGGTCGCGACAGTGCTAACTTCCAAGGGCAAAATAAAGAGATCGTATCTTCATCTATGTCCATTACCGATCAATCTAGATTAGTTGTAAAAACCTATAGATAACTAGTACTTAATATTTATAAGTTTAAATTGATGATGTAAGTTTCAGGAATAAAAAATGTTTTTGTCCTAGGTTTTAATTAAGGAAATCTGGACATGTGCCGTGTTTCATGTAAATAAATGAATTTTAATTTGAATGGAAAGTAAGCTAATTAACTTCCTTACCTCTCACTTAAAATTCAAATTCCTTACTCAATGTCTCTGGTCATACTTACCCAATCTAGTTAGTTAGTCTAGTTAGGAAGGTTAGTTTACTTTCTAGCCTAATATGCTGCCAGACTTGTTAATTCTTGTAATAATAATAATAATGCATAACAACATAACCTATTTGCTCAGTTAGGGCACATATGGGTGAAAGCCAAAATATTGACGCATTTGCCCAATCCAAAATTTCCCAACGATTTTTTTCAAAAACCATTTTAGATAGAATTTTACAAATATTGGCACTAAATTAAATGGTTATTTGCCCAGCATGCGCCATTCTAAATATATCGTATACTACTTGATTGCAGACTAGAAAAAATAATTTCTCCGCAAATCGGGAATAAATGACGTGAAATACGGCATAATATTTGTATAGGGTAAACTTTGAGGGTAATCCAATCAAACTTCTACGTAATTTATGGACTGAGTATCAAATTATTCAACAATAGAGTATATTCGGCAACTATTTTCGTGTTCGCGGTGTAAGGAAATAACACAATAATGCATATTTTTACTGTATTTGATTATTTAATGTGATTACAAACAATTGTGCTACTAAGTTTGTGCAACCGTTTTCATCGACAGTAGTAACTTCAAACTGTTATGAATGTATGTTTAGAATTATAAGTAGATATGTAGGTATCCACATATTTGTTTGTGTCACTCTGCACAGTCGGCCAATAAAGCTACTAAGGTAAAGACGCACGCATTTTATTTATCAGTGGCGAACAAGGACGGTTTAAATATGGCGGCCAAATTCGGTGAATTTAATTTAGACACGGGGAACTGGAATTCATATTGTGAACGTTTGGACATGCATTTCGTAGCGAATAATGTCGCGGAAGAAAAGAAATTACCGACATTAATATCAATAATCGGTGAATCGGGATACGAATTAATGGTGAATGTGTGCAGCCCGATCAAACCGCACAAAAAAAAATATGAAGAAGTGGTAAAACTAATGACAGAACACTTACAACCGAAACCATCAGTTTTAGCAGCGAGGTATATTTTTCGTCAGCGGATGCAACGGCTAGGCGAAAGTGTTACGCAATACGTGAGTGAATTAAAACGTTTATCGCGGTCATGCGATTTCAACGATACCCTTACTGAAAACTTAAGAGACCAGTTCGTGTGTGGCATACGCAGTGGGACGATTCGACAGAGACTGTTTGCAGAGGAAAATTTGGATTGGGCAAGTGCAACCAAATTAGCAAATATAATTGAATCGGCGGCTCGGGATGCGTCGGTAGTTGAGTTTTCGGAGGAAACCGATAACCGTGACGCGGGAAGTCGGTCTGCGTGGGCGCGGAGTTCGAGCGCTGCGGGCCCGGGTGCTCCGGGAGATGTATACCGGGTCACCGGTGAGATGGATCGCATGCGAATGGCCAATTGTACTGCGTGTGGTGAAACGGGACACCGATGGAGTGAATGCCGTTATCGTAACTTTGATTGTAGCCGATGCAGGAAGATTGGACATTTGAGAAGGGTATGTCCCCTGGGAAAACAAGTAGGCGCAGGGCGCGGGAGCGGGCGAGCTGGGTGGTCATCATCGGCACGCGGGCGCGGGCGCGGGCGTGGGCGCGGGGCAGCCGGGGTACGAGGCGGCGCACGAGCCCACTATGTGCACGAAAAAGACGACTCCCAGGGGGACAGCCAAGACGTCGAGCAACAGGATGAAGAACCAATGTATTTAATGTCACTTGGAAACTATAAACCGGTCAGTATTTCAATTAACGTTCAAAATCAAATAATTAATATGGAGGTAGACACAGGTTCGGCATTATCATGTATTAGCGAGTCGGTGTACAGAAAATTGTTCTCAAAATGTGTTTTAAAGACATGTAATTTAACCTTAAGATTTTACAATGGTATGCGAGCCAAACCCCTTGGTGTTATTGAAGTCAATGTAACCTATAATAAAATAAATAAAGTGTTAGATTTATATGTCATAGAGAACGGGACAACGAATTTACTAGGTCGCCAGTGGTTAGCAGAGTTAAATATTGCTATACCTAGTTTTTCTATCACTTATGATACAAATTGTAATAAGATTGGTAATCTGGATATAAATAAAATACTAAACGATATGTTTTGTAGGTACAAGGAGGTGTTCAATGAGGAGTTGGGACAATTCACCGGTGGGCGAGCCCGGCTCCGCGTGTGCGAGGGCGCGAAACCCGTTTTCTGTCGCGCGCGGCCCCTGCCGTACGCGCTGCGTGAGCGCCTGGACGCTGAGCTCGACGCCATGCTGCGCACCGGCATCATTGAGCCCGTCGACCACTCCGATTGGGCCACACCTCTGGTAATAGTGAATAAACCTGACGGGTCGCTCCGCTTATGCGCTGATTATAAAGTTACACTTAATCGTGCGCTGTTAGTCGATAAGTTTCCGGTACCCAAAATTGAGGACCTATTTTCAAAAATAAGTGGTAGTCAATACTTTACAAAAATTGATTTGGCACAGGCCTATAATCAAATCATTTTAGATAATGAGTCAACTAAATTAACTGTTATCAACACTCATCGGGGCCTTTTTAAATATAATAGATTGGTGTATGGACTAGCGTCGAGTCCAGGAATATTTCAAAGATTTATGAATGAATTGCTTAAAGACATACCTAATGTCATATTTTTCTTGGACGATATTTTGATAAGTACGTCCAGTTTAAGCGATAACATTAAAACTTTAAATGTAGTTTTAGAAGTTTTACAAAAAAACGGATTAAAGATAAAAAGGCAAAAATGTAGTTTCTTTGTAAACGAAGTGAAATATTTGGGTTTCGTGATTGATAAAGAGGGAATTAAAGTAGATTCGGAAAAAGTGAAACCTATATTAACCATGACACCCCCCACAAATGTCAGTGAGTTAAGGTCATTTATAGGTATGATTAATTTTTACGGAAAATTCATTAAAAATTTAAGTGAACATTTAGCACCTTTATATTGTCTTTTGAAAAAGCATTCTCGTTGGGTATGGGGTCAAGGTCAACAAAGGGCTTTCAATAAGGTAAGAGAACTTTTGAAAGGGGCCCATGTGCTGGCTTATTATGACGTCGCGAAACCAGTCGTGTTGACGTGCGATGCGGGCCCGCGCGGACTGGGCGCCGTGCTGGCGCAGCGGGACGCGGCCGGCCGCGAGCGAGTCATTGCCTACGCGTCGCGAGTTCTTGCGCCTGCCGAAATAAACTATAGCCAAATACATAAAGAAGCCTTAGCCATTATATATGCGGTAAAAAAAATTCACCAATATTTGTACGGTCGGCACTTCACACTTAGGACCGATCATAAACCTTTAGTGAGTATGTTTGGACCGGGCGCGGGAGTTCCAAACATGACCGCTAGTCGTTTACAAAGATGGGCCATAATATTATCAGCATATGATTTTACTATAGAATATATAAAATCGGAGGACAACACGGCAGATGCGTTATCGCGATTAATAGCAACACATAAAGATGTGCTAGGTAAGAATGAAGACTACCCGGAACAAACCTATTTGCATTTTGCAGCCGATGCACTTTTATTAGATTACAAGGTCATTCGCAAAGAAACACAAAAAGATGTTATACTTAGTAGGGTGTATAGTTATATTCGTGACGGGTGGCCCCAGGAAGTCGAGATAAGGGAATTAAAGCCTTATTTCAATCGAAGGTCAGAATTGTATTGCGAATTAGACTGTATTATGTGGGGCCACAGGGTAGTCGTGCCAGAACAATGTCAAAGTAAAGTTTTGCGTGAATTACATGATTCCCACATGGGAGTAGTGAAAACTAAAAGTTTAGCGAGAAGCTACGTGTGGTGGCCGGGTGTAGACGAGGCCGTGGAAAGGGCATGTCGCGCGTGCGAGGTGTGCGCGGCGCTGGCCGCGGCGCCGCCCGCGCACGAGCCGCGCTCGTGGCCGTGGCCGCGGCGTCCGTGGTCACGAATACACGTTGATTTTTTGGGACCGATTCTAGGCGATAAATACTTAGTTATGGTTGATGCGACTACCAAATGGATTGAAATTTTTAAAATGTCGTCTACTACTGCTAAAACGGTAATAAGTAAATTTAGAGAAGTATTTGCGCGTTTCGGACTACCTAAACAGATAGTTAGCGATAACGGCCCACCTTTCTCTAGTACCGAAATGATCGATTTCTACAAATTTAATGGTATAGAACCTATATATACCGCGCCGTATCATCCCGCCTCAAATGGCGCGGCAGAAAATGCTGTAAAAATCTGCAAAAGAGTGATAAAAAAGGCCTTAATGCAAAACATAGACACAGATATCGCTTTAAATAGATTTTTGTTAATTTATAGGAATACCGCTCATAATACGACAGGGGAAAGTCCGGCTCAGCTTCTTTTCGGGCGTTCTTTGCGTACCAGACTTGATTGTATCAAACCAGATCGGGAAAAGAAAATTGCTCATTTACAAAGACAGCAAGAAAGGGTCGCAGGGGGTGCGTTACGTGCTTTTTCCCAAGGGGAAGAGGTGTGGTATAGGAATTTTGGAACAAATAATAGGTGGCATAAAGGCGTAGTAATGGAAATATTAGGCGACACAGATTATAATATACGCTCGGTTGACGGACAGAGGCTACATCGTCACATCGATCAGTTAAAAAGGCGCGAGGGAAACGTAGGCTTGTCAGAGCGCAGAGCGGAGCGATCATCAACAGAGACAGAGGCGGTGGCCCGGTCGGACGGTGGGGTCGCGGGTTCATGCCCGGCGGTGCCGCGACCGCTCACGAGTCCGGTATGCGTCACCGTGCCGGCTGCTAGCGTTGACAGTGACGTCACGGGCGCGGCGAGCTCAGCGTCTGCGCAAGCGAGTGCGGCTACCGCGGAGACGGGGCCGCACCACCGGTGGCCTATTAGAATCCGTAGACCTCCCATACGTTATGGTTTTGATTCCAGTTAGAGTTATAATTAAGTTAGTTATTAAGTAGTTCTTTTTAGTTAAGAAAGTGTAATAAATATAGATACCGAAGATATTGGTTATAGTAAATAGGAAACTGATATTGTTTTGTCTAAAAATATTTATTGTATGTATAATTGTAGCCTATTGTAGAAACTTTAGAAACTCCATCAACTTCTTTGTTTCTTTTATGTAGTTTAAAATGATAATTATGTTTAAAAGGTAGTACCTAGGTTTGTTAAAAATTTATTAACTTTTGTAATGTACCAAAATAAGTACTGAAGTTGTTTAGTCACGTAGGTACCAACTTATCTAGGTATATGTTATTTATTCCTTATGTGTTTATATAAGGGTGGAGATGTTATGAATGTATGTTTAGAATTATAAGTAGATATGTAGGTATCCACATATTTGTTTGTGTCACTCTGCACAGTCGGCCAATAAAGCTACTAAGGTAAAGACGCACGCATTTTATTTATCACAAACATGGTATAATTTCGGTTTCGTGAACTGGCATCACTGTACGCATATTGGCTATGGACACTCAGAACATAGCCGCCATATTGAATCAGTCTAATGTCAAATTCGAAGCGACTTCAACGTGGTCAGAGCATTTTCAACAGGTTTTTCGACGATTTCTAAGGTAAATTTTGTGTTTTGACTCCGATTTATAGTGCGTCAGGTACAAAAAAGCATAAGCTTTTGTGTAGTGTTTATTTAAATGCGCTTATACGTGTAATTTCGGAGCAATCAATTTTTAGTTACTGTGCTACCGAACAATTGTGACACGTTTGTGTTACTTTTGTATCACTAGTTGCATAATTTTTGTGTCACCACAATTGTGCTACCATATAAGGTCGGGATTACACTAAGGGCTGATTTTTCAATCCCCAGATGAAAAAATCTGTCAGATAAATGTTAGCACGTTAGGAAAACCAGGCCTAGATTTAGATTTAGATTTATTTAATTCATGGAAAGAATTACAATATACACTTAACGTGTCTCACTCAACGCGCACAACGCTACCAGCACGCTGCGTTTTGTGTCCAAGCTTGCAATGCAATTCGTAAATTCGGCTGAAATTGCTCTTCGAATAATAAAAATATTCGAATATTTTCAATTTTTGAGGTGGCTACTTCTTTGTTTGCAGCTTGTGATAGGGGTTCAGTTCAAAATGTACCACGTCACTTCCGGAATAACTTTTTGTAGCGAAGACTAATCTAATTTCAAATAATTGTTTGTTACATATTTTAATCGTTCTTTATTTGCCATTAGTCGTTAGTCACAAATGTTATTTAATGTGGTGGATATGAAAATAATTTAAAAATGATCGCCATCATCAATACATCGAGTCAGTACAGCTGCACTATGTATGTCAGTACTGTGATGTCACTTTTGCAATAATAATAATATGAATAAATAAATAAATAATATAAGTACACTTTATTGCGTACCAAATTTACACAGAATACCTACATTAATATAATATTATTGTTGCAATATTATTGTTATCGACGAAATCTTTCACAATTTTTAATTTAAGACTTAATTTAATCAAAATGAGAGTGTAATATTCAGTGCAAAAGGAGCTTAAGCTTTTTGCAAATTCAAATCGTTAATGTGTGTCATAAAATTAGGTAGTGTATGACTTGCAATATGTTTAGTCTTGTAAGTATTCTATTCCTGTTTGAATGCTGTTGATTTTAATAATCATCATAATAATCATAATCATAATACTTTATTTGCATCAAACATGGTATTAACAGTTCTTCGTTACATTTATGAGTCACATGTTAGGCTACGGGGATTAGCATGCAAATGTCATTTGTGAATACAATTTAGAAAATATTTTATAAATGTCACAATCAATATTAAAAATATGCTTGGTTACAAATGTCCGAGATTGCGAATGGGTTAATAAAAATACATTATGTCAATTTCATAAAAATATAAAGCTACTTTTTCCAGTCAAAAAAATCCTTAACACTATAGAAATTGTGGACATTGAGCCACCGGAACAGATGCTTTCTGAATAATGCCGCATTTTGCTTTTTGATCTCATTAGGTAGATGGTTATAAATCTTTATGCACATAACCAGACAACTCTTGCCATATTTAGCAGACTTTGGGGCGTCCGCAAGTACAAGCCTGTGCGGGTCTCTGTGTGTCCTTGAGTTCCTGTCACTCGCCATCTTAAACAGATTCTTGTGTTTGTATACAAAATTACAGATTTCGTATATATATAGAGATGGCAGAGGCAGTAGCGCAAGGTTTTTAAAATGGGGCTCACATGAATGGTCAGGCTTAATTCCAACCATAGCCCTAACGCATTTCTTTTGTGCAATAAATGCTTTTTTCCAATCTGTACTATTACCCCATGTCACGATGCCATAACGCAGTAAAGATTCAATGTAGGCATGGTACGATAGAATAGCAGTCTTCCTATCAGTTATGTGTTTAATGTGATAAATTGCGTAAACAAATTTATTGATTTTTTTACAGAGGTTATCTATGTGCTTTTTCCAGTTTAGGTCATGATCTAAAATTGTCCCTAAAAATGTTATTTCTGATACTTCTTCAATTTTTGCGATATTTAATTTAAAATTGTATTTTGGAAGCTTTGAATGATTAAATTGGATGTATTTGGATTTATTTAAATTAATTTTCAAATTATTATCTTCTAGCCATTTAATTATTTTGTCAATTGTAGAGTTTATGTCCATTTCATGTTTAAGTATCGGATTATCTAATTTTTTATCAGTTGTCACTATAATCGAGATGTCATCAGCATATAAGATGCCCTTGTAATCTACTGAGTCTAATATGTCATTTATGTATAAAATGAATAGGATTGGGCCCAATATGCTGCCTTGTGGGACACCATAGTTATTGTCCCTATAATGAGATGGGTAAGACTTCATTTCATTATTATGAATTTTTGCTATGACAACATACTGTTTACGATTATGTAGGTACGATGATAACCATTTAAAAGGTAGGCCCCTGATTCCCAAGAGTTCTAGTTTTTGTAATAATATTTTGTGTGATACAAAATCAAATGCTTTTGTCAAGTCAAAAAACAGTGCTGTAGTCAATTGATTGTTGTTAATATTAGTCAAGATATGTTCCACGAGCTTAAAAATTGCTAGTGAAGTAGATTTATTTTTTTGGAACCCGTATTGTTCACTTTTTATTACATTAAATTTGTCACAGAAGCCTATTAGTTGTTTGTGCATGCACTTTTCAAAAACTTTTGACAGTACCGGAATCAGCGTAATCGGTCGATAGTTATTTACATCCTGTTTGTTACCTTTTTTATAAACAGGCTTTACTATGGACAGTTTTAATTTTTCAGGGAAGGTCCCAGACATGAATGACTTGTTCACCAGGTATGTTAGGACAGGAAGTAGTTCATTAGTGCAGGCTTTAATTGTTTTTGTGTGGATTTCATCAAAACCTACCGAGTTTGCATTATTTAATGACAATATTTCCCTTTTTACCTCCTCCTCTGTCATTGACCTAAGAAACATTGAGTTGCCTATAATAGCATTTTTGTTTATTTGCACAGTGTTATTTTGTTTATTTGTAGGTATGTTTATATTTGTTGTATCTATAAAGAAGTCATTAAAATTATTTGCTATGTCCGTAGGGTTTGAAATGTTCATGTCATTATAATTAATAGTATTGATGTCATTATCAGTTTGTGGGTTTCCAGTTTCATTTTTGATAACTGACCAGGTTGCTTTGCATTTGTTTTTGCTCCTATTTATGAATCGTGTGTTTGAATGTTTTTTAGATTTAAGGATGCATTTTTTAAGGACTGTAGAGTACGTTAAATATTTATTTTTATCAGATATTGTTTTATTCGTATAATATTTATAACGAAGCAACCTTTTCTTTTTGCAACTAATTTTAAGTCCTCGGCTTATCCATCTTTTGTTGTGTGTCATCGTTTTATGCTTTATTAAATAGTCCAAGTCTAAATGACTGCTCCTGCTCCTGTAGATTTAATGATCTTATTGGCTCTCTTGGCTAACTGGCGGCGACTATAGGTATGCAACGTAAGAAGTATCTACTTACACTCAATTCGGTTGTATCTCCGACACATTCCGCTTCTTTTCTGACGTCGTTTCATTCAGGCAAGTAAATCTAACGGGTAACTTTTGTTCGCAATGCCGCATTCCTTAACGTTTGATTCGAATATCCTTAGTTAAAAAAGCGAAGCGGGCCACAAATGAACTAAAAGTGCTTGTTTCTGTGTGCGCCTTGAGAAATACTGACTAGATCTCACCTTGAGGACTTTCATGTTGGTTGTGTAGATATACTTAATAGCGAATAGTGGCATAAGATAAAATGACACAGAATAAATTATATTTTTTTTTTAATTTTAGATGCCACTAACGTCAGCAGAAAAGTCCAAACGATATAGAGAAAGGTTAAAGCAAGATAATCCTGAAAAATTTAAAGAGATACAAAAGAAAAATTTAGAAAGGACTAAAAAATTGTACAAAGCCAAGACAGCTGTTTTAACAGAAGAACAGAAAGAAGAGCGAAGAAAAAAGTGGAGGCAATTTAACGAACATAGGGATGTACCAAAACAAACAAACACAGAAGGAGCACAGCAAAATACGGCCTGGAATGAATCCACTGCACGGAATATCCAAAGAAGAGTTGAACGCAATTTGCGGAAAGAAAATACATTGCTTCGTAAAAGTGTACTTACTCTACAAAAGGGTTATAACAGACTTCTTAGAGATTTAAAAGTACAAAAGCTAAGTTTAACTAAAATGGAAGAAGATTATGAAGTCCTGACCAAAAAGCTCCAGACAGCACCTAACAGTGCAAATGGTGACTTAACTTCTAATATACGCCTCGAAGAAATAACGCCTACTTCTTATATAAATCTAGAAGAGATCACGCCGCAAAAAAAGAACTGATAACTTCGTAAATGAAAATATGATCGGTGTTGAAACTCCTAAAAAAGACTTGCCCATAATGTCCTGACGGACGCACTGAAAAAACAATACTCAACTCTAGCCAATAACGATAAAAATAAACTTAAAAATATAGTGAGCAGTGATTTAGTAAAAAAATACAAATTGAAGACTGCGTTGTCAAGCGTTTTGGGATTAAAGACTGGCATCAAAAAATCTAAGATACGACCTAAAAGTAATGTTCTTCGAAACAAAATAACTGCATTTTACCACCAAGATGACGTGAGCCGTGCTAGCGCTGGAAAAAAAGAATGCGTAACATTCAAAAAATGCAAGAAACAAAAACGCTATTTGCTCGATACATTAAGCAAACTGCACGAAAAATATACAAGCGAAAGTGGTCCAGTTAGTTTGACCACTTTTAAAAGGTTCAGACCCTTTTACATAGTTCCACCTCGGATAAAAGACTTGGAAACTTGCGTTTGCTTAAAGCACGCCAATATGCAATTTATGGCTAATGCGCTGAAATCTTGTGGCGTTATAAACACAAAAGATCTCAATGATATCATCTCAAAATACGTATGTGATACACAGTTCAAAGATTGTATGTATGGCACGTGTGACACTTGCTCAGATAAATCTATAGATCAGACTGAAAGTGATGGACCAACTTCTTGGAAGATGTACATACTTAAAGACCACGAGTATACTGATAATAAAGGAATTACAAAGAAAACAAAAAAGATGGTGAAAGAAGATAAGAAAGGTACAGTGAAAGAATTGATACAATTATTTAATTCAGAGATGAAAAAATTCACGACACATACATTTAATCTTGTCCACCAATACCAGCAATACAAAAAATGCATAAAAAACCTGGAATCAAATGAAATTGCCATACACATAGACTTTTCCGAAAACTGGATTTGCAAACTCAATGAAGAAGTATAAAATTCTGACATTGCCGTCTATGTATATATATGAGGTTGCAAACGTTATTCGAAAAAACCCAAGTTGCTTTGAAATGAATACCATTGGAAGTCGTCGTGAAGGCACACTGAAAGTTACTCATAGATACAAAACCCTTCTGAGAAGAATGAGCGTAAATTATATGGCACCTAATATATATAATAAAATCCCATTAAAAATCAGGTTAATAAATGAAATAGAAAGCTTTAAAACTGCGCTCAATGGCTTTCTTACTGAAAAGGCATATTATGATATAAAATCATATTTAGATGACATGATGTAGTAGCATAATGTTCATGTCATATTAACTCATTTTAATTTTGTACTGTAATTATTTTTTCACTAAGATGTTATTCATATACCTTTTAAGGTGAATCATGGCAGCACCTAGAAATATTTTATATACAACACCTTGTAAAACACATGTTTATGAATAAATAAATGATTTGATTTGAAAAAAAAAAAAAAAAAAGTGCAGGCCATGCATTTTGGATCCTCCAAAACTCAAATAACTTTGCACACAGGAGTTTTTTATCTCAAAGATACGGAAAAACCAGTCTCATTCTGCTCAATTTCACCCAATAATTCACATACTCCTGAGGCGATCTGGGCTCACCTCGACCCAGTTTTAAAGTACATAAAGCTTCATTATCCAGAAGTAGATACCATCCATTTCTTCTCCGATGGCCCAACATCACAATATCGTTAAAAAAAAAAACTTTTTTTTGTTAAGTACTAACATCTTTGAATATGGATTTGCCAATGCTACCTGGTCATTCTTTGAGGCTTCTCATGGTAAGGGGGCCGCCGATGGTATAGGAGGGGCAGTGAAAAATAAGTTGGACTTCAAAGTTGCACATGGAACTGACATTCCTGATGCAGAGACAGCATACGATGTCCTAAAAGAATCAGAAACAGCAGTCAAAATGTTTTATGTTGGTGCTGAAATCATCATACCCCTGGACTCCAACATTGTAACTATGCTTACTCCATTGCACGAAACTATGAAGTTACATCAAGTGGTAGTAATTGATAAACGTATATTAAAACATAGAGTACTATCTTGCTTTTGCCAAAACTTAAAAGGAAAATGCGAATGCTTCAGCCCAAAATCACACAAATTTGAAATCATTGCAAGATCGGAAATACAAAGTGAAGATACTGACTATGAGTTCCAACTGGATGAGAATACTGGACTTCTAAGGAAAGAAAAAAAACAGATTGACGAAAACGGAGAAAGCGAGCAACTAGAAGGCGAAGATTTACTAGATTTTATCGAAAAAGAAGAAGTAAACAACAGTGTGGAACTTAATGACTCACTAGTGGAATTCACGGAAAAAGAGGTGCAAAAACTTTGTAATACAAATGACGAAAAATATCTGAAAAGAAAGCATACCGGAGATGAATTATCACACACTGAATTAAAAAGACCCAAAAAGAACCAATACTACAACCACGATAGCTCTGAAGAGTCCAGTGATGGCTATTCCATTCATGATAGTTCAACTGAAGACATAGAGTACCTTTAAGACGAGAGAATGGGAACGGAGTGTCCAAACCCCGACATTGAAATGTGTTCTAAACAAGACAGCAATACCAAAATAGAAATCACCAAAGATTCACACATACTTGTTAGATTCAAATTGGAAAAGAGAAGTAAATATTTCCTTGGACAAGTCCTTCGATACGGGAAATCCTCTTGCGAGGTGAAATTTTTAAGACACAAAAGCAATGGGAAATTTGCTTGGCCAGTAAATGATGACGTGTCAATTGTAGACAATACAGATATTGTGCATGTTTTACCAAATCCGATCTCAGAACGACGCGGTATTAAAACATTTGATCTTACTATGGTGAAATATAAAATAGATTAATTAATTAAAACTTAAAAAAATAAGAATCCTGATCCTGACTGAATCTACCTATTCAATAGGGCACAAAAAAAAAAAGGTCAAAAACTAAAAGGTAAAAAGTGGAATATTTGAATAGTTTATAAAGTATAAATAACAATTTCGGATTAGAATATTTTCTTGTTTCATACTTTTTTAGAGCGTGATGTTTCGTCGGGTCTTAGTTTTGAACTTATTTTTCAAGAATAAAACAATTTAAAACGGATTTTTATCGCGTATATTATATTTTACATACATCCCGACGTTTCGAGCCCTTTAAATTGTTTTATTCAATGAGTAACTATCGCGGGAACCGGAGACAATATTATTTTTCAAGATTAAATATTGTGTTTTATTTTAGCTCCCAATGTAACCTTAACTTAATAGCTATATACCACCATTTTGTGACACTATTGTGTGACTGTAGTACAAATTGTTGTGCAACGTTTGTGTCACTGCAGCACAATATTTTGTGTCACTATTGTGTCATTTGCGTCATTATTTTGGCTTTCACCCATATCTAAGATCTTTTTTGGCTGGCTGGCAGAATGTTAGTAGCTTCATCTGGTTCAAACTTGAGCTACTTACAACCTTTGTAATTTATCTGCTAATTATCTCATAAGTAAGTTCACCTGCAGGACTAGCATGCGCAACACGATAAAATTTTGTCGTGGCATTTTATCGACTTTTGACGTTCAACGAACAAAGAAAAAACCAAAATATCATGCAATGCCGTGTTATAACGTAAAAATAAGTAGCTACGAAGACCAGGAGACCCTGAAAATATTAAGAAAAAGGATTCGAGACGTCTGTAATTAGGGAAAACGACAAATATCGCCGAAGACAAAATTTGTCTTGTCTATCGATAAAATAACCGACGCGCTCATGCTAGCCCTGCCGATTGTAAATAGGTGTCGCTGTATCAATAGGTAAATTAGTGGCATCTATTCCAGAACCTAAAATACAAACTACTAGCAATTGATTGTAATTTCTGTAGTTATGTATCTTAATTTATGTAGTTCAACGCACCTATACTAGATGGCAGTAGCTGCACTTACAATTTAAGGAAAATTTGTATGTAAATTTACTTTTTTTTTGGCAATATACCAGTAATACCAAAATATAATTTTGTTTCCCTTTACTCTCGTCACCCAATTATTGAGTTAACAACATGAATGGGTAAGATTTGTTTCATATTTACAATACAACACCATGCTCCTTGCGCCACAAAATTAGACATAGCTCAGTCGTTCTAGGTCCTATTTTAATGAAACTGATGTTAATAAATAGGTTTATAAGATTTCGCATATTTTTTGTATCAAACAAATTTACCGTAAGATGAACGGTTTTCCAGTAATCAAAGATTATTTTCGAAATCGCTTTTATTAAAAATCATATTTTGTCAAATATTTTTTTAAATATAATAGATACGCTTTAGGTGTCTGAGAATAAATTGAAGATCATTTAATAAGCTTTCATACGACACCATATACAAGCAAATAGACCAAATAGGTGCGATGTTATTAGAGAAAAACAAAACCGTCGGCGGCCATGTTTATGACGTCACTGCTATCCCCTCCACCACTAAAAAACTTTTTTTTTTCTCCTTATTTTGGCATGCACGGCTTGTGCGTTAGCCAAGACGATACAAAACGCAGTTTTATGATCTTCACAATGTTCTGAACACCACATCCATACCTGTTGTAGGTATACCTACACAAGAGATACCGACGAGATTCGGTTACGGAATTTTCTAAAACTATTTAATTTAATTTTAATATTGTGCACGACGGCCTAAAACTTGTACATACTTAGTTATAGATTCCTTTCGTTAATATTTGTTTGTTCGTTTTTTATAATTTGGTACATAGTTTATAACAGAATCGTTAATAACTCTGTGTTAGTTTAAGCTTTAGTGTTGAAATTTTGTATATAGATAGAAACATGTAATAAGTTAAGATTTTTATAGTAAATAAACGGGTATATAGGGCCCGTTAGGGAAGTATATAGGGGTTCCCGGGCAATACCATAACAGGTAAATAACAGAATAGTGAGTCAGAATAGCGGCTCATTATACGGTATTGCCTGGGACACCCACCCTTCGGAGGAAGTGAGATAGCAATATCTCCCCTCTCGCTCCCACTCCGGGGAGCGAAAGGGGAGTTTTCGTTTCGAAAAAGTATAAAAACCGCGTGGGTGGTCCGACCTACACTCACTCGATCGCAGCAAGTGAAGAAGATCACACCTCCGAAGTGGTCACCTTCGGAGAGCCCCTGCTCTCAAAACCCTCCGTCTACTCTTAGCTCCGCATCAAAGAAACCGATATCGGCCTTCTTATTTCTTTTCCCGCACCGCAAGTCCTTCACCGTGAACCACCGCCCACAGGCCCTACCGGATACCGACTCATCGATCTGAGGGCCGATCGGGAACACATACCTACCTACCTTCTTACTAATACCTCATAAAAGTTAACCCTCAATAACGAGACTGAAATGTAGCATAAGAAGAAATGTAATTAACTTTTAAGGATGTTGTATCTCATTTTGATTATAGATTTGCTAAGCTTAGTGACCATAATTGGTGCTGGCCATAATAGGAGCTGACCATAAATGGTGGGTCAACATTGGGTTCTTGACTGACCATCATTGGATCTGTCACCAGATACTTTTAAAATGTATTCTTATGACTTTATTAAAGACAGGACCTATTTATACACTTTCGATTATAAATGAATCTTATATTTCAATATTAATAGTTTTTTATCGGAAGGAGTTTTTACAATATTTTAGACTCCTACTCGACACCACAAAGTTTGTATGTGGCATAAACCCAATAAAGGAAATTTAAACTTCAAAAAGAGGGGACCATTCAGTGACCCTAGTACCCCTCCTCTTTTCTCATCCGGGCTTGGGACCGTCAATGGCAGAGTTGGTAAAAGGAATAAAAAACACATAAAATTCATTGTTTGTAACTTAATCATCACTATGATCATCAGCCTGAGGAAGTCCACTAGGACCTTAGGACTGAGGCCATGGATATAGGAATGCCATTAGAAGCTGCATTAGGCTAGTATTAAATTAACATAAGATATCAAAAAGCACATGCGACGTTAAAGAAAATCAAACTAAAAACAAGTATACTACTTGTATAAATATAAAAATAAAAGCTGTGTTATTATTTACTTGTATAAGACAGTGATTACAAAAGAAGAAAACATACTACCAACCCCAAATAACCTAGGAATGGAGCAAGCGAATGAAGGTGATGGTGAATTGGTGATGTCCAGAAAAGAAGACAAAATGCTGGTCCCTACCAGGTAAATTAGATAAATTAATTGAGAAGACAAATTTCGTCTGGTCGAGATATGTCCCTGTAGCTTAATTGGTAAAGCGCCTGCGCGCTAAGCAGGAGATTAGGGTTCAAATTCCAGCATGGACAAGTTGTCTTTTTTCAATTTAAAAAAATATGTATTCCGCATATTAGCAAAGTAATTTGCTAAAAGAAATACATAAAAAGTAAAGTTATTATGAAATAATAATTTACAAAAAGTAAAAAATTACGCCTAATTTAGAGTCATGGCGCGGGAAGCATCGACTCGAAAAAAAAAAAAGGAATAATGCGTGCAGCATTTCCTAGATGGCGTTGATGTCGCAAATAAATTGAGAAGACAAATTTCATCTGGTCGAGATATGTCCCTGTAGCTTAATTGGTAAAGCCCCTCGCGCTAAGCAGGAGATTAGGGTTCAAATCCTGGCATGGACCAGTTGTCTTTTTTCAATTTAAAAAAAAAAATATTCCGCATATTATTGGCAAAGTAATTTGCTAAAAGAAATACATTAAATGTTAAGTTAATAAGATAAATAGCCGACAATAAACCTAAAAATAATATTAACTCAATAAACAAAAATCTAACTAAAAATTTACTAACACAAAAATAAAGTTGATACTTAAATAAATGTTCGTTCTTAACATAAAGGCAAGATAATTATTACATATCCACAATAAAATCTGCAGCAATATCAAAACTAAACACTACCAACCCAAAAAGTAAAACTTGCAGTTGAATCCTGGCCTTTTGACCTTGACTATTCTGACACAGAAGATTTTGTTACAACACTTATAACTAGAGATATGATTTGTTGACGTCCACCCACAAGGTGGGC
Source organism: Anania fuscalis (assembly GCA_950371115.1). Classification (NCBI taxonomy): domain Eukaryota; kingdom Metazoa; phylum Arthropoda; class Insecta; order Lepidoptera; family Crambidae; genus Anania; species Anania fuscalis. The sequence goes on from OX493344.1 coordinate 14,464,314, forward strand.
AGACGACCTGGTAAAGGTTGCAGGACTACACTCGATGCAGGCCGCTTCCAACTGGCTGAGATGATGATGACAATGAAGATTAGTTGGATTTGCCTCTGTCCCGAATAGCGAAATAAATAATAAAAACAAATAAGGTAATGAAAAAAATAATAATAGGTTCGCCGGGTCAGTTATTTGTCATAAAACATTATTTATATATTTTAACATACAACTTACTGTAATGTTAATTATTATTCTTATATGTGATTTTAATAAAATTTGTCTAGTGTTGTAATAGTTAAAACCATGTGTCTAGATTAAGTATATCTCTTGGAAAAATAAAAGGCTGCTAGATATTATAAGATTAGCATTTTAAAAGACATGGCTTTAATCATTATTAGTTTTTTTATCTCAGAAAGGACTGGTTACATAAAGAATCAGAATTGTCAATAATATTATTCAAGCCTTATATTGCAAAGAAACTACAGTTATAGAACTGTTGATGCATGTCTAGTCCATTGACATTTGACTTGATCAAATCATGCCTCTCTAGTCCATAGCATTCCTGCTGTACTTGTAATGATTTCTTTCCATCTCGTTTGCCTCTACTTCCTTTGCCTTGTTTGAGAAACCATTCTGTATTTATTAGGCTCGTGTCTTTTTTATTGTTTAACTTTTAATAACTGTCTAAATTAGGCAAATTAAAATCCCTATGGTTCTTAAAGAAAAATTAGAACAAATACAAACCTTTATCATCCATTCTCAGTAACAAATTAATAAAAACCGAACTTTTAACAGGTTATGGTCAAGACGCAGGAATGCAGGATGATGTTGAAGTAAGTCGGTATTACATTAGAATTTGTATTTTTCGTGATGAATTAAACTCTTCTTTTTTAACACCATGATTATGAATAACAAAGCACGTCTTGTTAAACAAAAATCCCAAATATTATACGAGTACTAAAAAAAAGTAATTAGAGTGCGAGCACAGATTACACTGATCAAATAAACTACAGATTAGTCAGACTAATCTGTGGTGCGAGTGTAAACCACAGATTAGTCATGCTGGGGCTTCATCTGCGTCTAATGTCGTTAATGGGGAGGAACACGCAAAGCTTTTTGTAGATGGCGCGATCGGCGCTTGTACCGTGTTGACTGCTAGTGTCAAGTGTGTATTTGTGATTTTTTTGCATTTAAAGTTTTTCAGCGTTTATAATGTATTCATTAATGTCTTTTTCTGAGCTTCAAAGCGGACTTCGTAAAAGGACCAGAACAATTAACGGAAAAGTTGTGATTTGATAGAGAGGTAAGCATTGAAAATATTGAAGGTTACATTCTATTTCCTGTGCATAATACTGGTTAATTTGGACTATATCTGTTATTTCTTCTAGATTGAAGGCTTATGAGCGGAACCGAAATTTTGGCGCTGACTATAACATTACAGATGATGCATTATGCCTCTCTGGCGATAGAGAAATTCAGAGACATTGATGCCGATTTTCCACTTCCTAGCCTAAGGAAACATAAAATACATCTTTATTTAGAAAGGTATGAAGTATGAACTGTAAGCAATGTTATTGTTTTCTCAGATAGGTTAGGAGTTGGTTACGGCTCATTGTTACACAAGTCAATTAAGTGTAATGTAACTAACAATTGTATGCCAGATGCGTCAATTGATCAAATTATGAAACGCATAGAAAACAGTCAATTTAATAGTCAATCAATACTTGTAATTTTAATTGGTAATAGCAAAAATATAACAAAAAAAAACATTATAAAAAACTTTTCAATCTTGTCTAGCCTTCATGTAAAAAAAGTTGTTTTGTGTGCCCTACCGTATTGTAGGTACCAAACAACGGAAGAAAATGACAAAATTCATTTATTGAATAGTGTATTTTACAATCTAACAGAACGTCATAGTGACAAGTTTGTGTTTTTTGACACAAACAAATTTACTAACAATAAATTTGTATTAACGGGCGGCTTTTTACACCTGCCATATAAATTAAAAAAACAAATTGCTACTATGTTAGCATATAATATAAACAATTTATTAATTAATAAAAATTCAAACTGTGACCAACGTATTAGTAGTAGTACTAATTTAAATATTATTCCTGTGACAATCTCAAATAATTTAAACTAAGAGAGCAGACAAAAGCTAAGCCTACCTTTAATATTGTGCACCAAAATATGCAAGGCTTGGCTGGCAAAGAGTTAGAATTAGCCTTATTCTTACAAGATTTAAATGTACATGTTCTATGTTTAACAGAGCATTGGATTAATCAATATGAGTTAATGATAAACATTGAAAATTATAAAATCGGCAGTTCGTTCACAAGGAAGTCCACTACGAGGGGGGGGTCACTTATACTATTAAATAGCGAGTTAAACTGTAAAGAACGTAAAGATATAGTGTCACTTTCGATTGAACGAACTATTGAACTAGCATGTGTTGAGCTAGAGCAGTATATAATAATAAGCGTGCCCCCCATCAGCCAATTACCAGCTTTTTGAATCCAATATGGAAGAGGCATTGAAAAAAGTATGTAGTTCTAGTAAGAAAATAGTTGTGTGTGGAGATTTTAATATCGATATATTAGTAAATTCACCGAATTCAACTCGTTTTCTTAATCTTTTTAAATCCTTTAATTTAATTAACTTATTTAATGAACCAACAAGAGTGACTCCCACAACAGCAACTTGCTTAGATAATATTTTTTGCAATAGCAATGTAATAGATAAATCAGTTATAAATTATTTAAGGTCTGACCATAGTGGCCAGAGGGCGTCGTTTGAGCACCATCATGTCCGAGGAATTATTGATGCTGTCTGCAGGCCAATAACCGTAAATAGCATAGACCGATTTAAAGAAAAAATTTGTGATGGTATAGATTCATTAAAATCTAGCAGTTGCCATAGTGTTGATCTGTTATATGAGGATCTTTTTGGCTTGATTAAAAATGAATTTGATAAAATTTTTACACAAAAAAAATTTAAAGCAAATAAAGTCAGGTGTAAGTTTAATGAATGGGCTACACCTGGTATTTACAAAAGTAGAAGAACATTATATGACTTGTATAGTCTAAAAGCAAACACTCAGAACCCACAGATCATAGATCATGTTAGAAATTACTCTAAAATATTTAAAAAAGTATGTGCCACTGCAAAATCAAACCATCTTCGAAATATTATTTTGGGTTCTGATAATAAAGCAAAGGCCACATGGAACATAATAAATAAAGAAACATGTAGGCGTAAACAGAATGATCACACTTACTCTCTTAAAATTGGGGATAAAATAATTAACTCACATGCAGAAGTTGCAAATGCTTTCGAGGAATTCTTTTCAAATATAGCTCCCTCTACAACTAAAGAACTGACTTCTTCTGCTGAACTAGCTGAATCCCTTCTCAAGTCGGGTGTTAATGAGTGCAAAACTCCATTTAATTTTAGACATATTAATCCTGATATACTAATAAAAACTTTCAAGGAATTAAACATGAAAAAAACTGAGGACTTATGGGGGATCTCAGTCAATATTATCAATACAATTATAAATACGATAGCCCCTTATCTTACAATTATTTTTAATAAATGTATTGAAGAAAAACAGTTTCCTACTTTGATGAAATTTAGTAAGATAATTCCTTTATATAAATCAGGCGAGAAAAATGATCCTTCAAATTTTCGACCAATTTCAATTTTACCAGTACTTAGTAAAGTTTTTGAAAAAGTAATTTTTAATCAACTTTTATCACACTTTGTCCTCAATAAATTGTTACATAAAAAACAATATGGCTTCACGAAAGGTAGAAGCACTTCAGATGCTGGAGTTGCACTCTTGAAACACGTGTTTGATGCTTGGGAAAGTAGGCAGGACGCTTTGGGAGTTTTTTGTGATCTTTCTAAGGCTTTTGATTGTGTGGACCATCAAACTTTACTGAAAAAACTTAGACACTATGGTGTTTCATGCGATGCCTCAGATTTAGTAAACTCTTATCTCACAGGCAGAACACAAAAAGTTTGTATCAATGGAGCTGAGTCTTCTGGGTCGCCTCTTACTATGGGCGTGCCGCAGGGTTCGATATTAGGGCCTCTGCTCTTTCTAATCTACATAAATGACCTTCCATCTTTTACGAAAGACCTCTGTGAGACGGTGTTATTTGCAGATGATACTTCATTGATTTTTAAAATCAAGAGAGGTAAAGACTCATTTGACGATGTAAATAATGCACTCTCGCAAGTATTGCATTGGTTCACCACCAATAATCTTATGCTCAATGCAAATAAAACAAAGTGCATCAAATTCACAATGCCCAACGTAAAACTTGTCTCGACACATATTACTGTAAAAGATGAACAACTTAATACATCTAGTTCCACTACATTTTTAGGAATCACTTTAGATTCCCGTTTGCAATGGGGTGCGCATATCGAGACTCTGTCGGGAAGACTTAGCTCTGCTGCTTATGCCGTGAGAAAGATAAGACAACTGACTGATGTTGAAACGGCAAGATTGGTGTATTTTAGCTATTTTCATAGTATAATGTCATATGGAATATTGTTATGGGGCTCAGCAGCAGACATTGAATCTATATTTGTACTGCAAAAGAGAGCTGTACGGGCAATTTACGGCCTTGGACCCCGAGAATCCTTAAAAGAACTGTTTAAAGAAATTAATATACTAACAGTAGCATCCCAATTTATTTATGAAAATATAATGTATATCCGCAAAAACCTGTCCTTATTCCTTAAGAAAAGTGACATTCATAATCTTAACACCCGAAATAAGAATAAACTTGCCGTTCCCAATTTCAGACTGCATAAAGTAGGTGATTCGTTTATGGGAAAATGTATTCGCTTTTTTAATAAATTACCAGCGTCTATTGTAGAACTGCCCCTGTTAAAATTTAAATCGCATATTAAAACAACTTTAATGAAAAAAGGATATTAATAATAAATAATAAATAAATCTTTATTTTCTCATCACAAACATCTTCAGTTGGACAATATTAGAGGTACAATGAAATGAAATGTTTGTGTGAGACTGGTGCCTATGCTAGGTATAAAATACCTGTGTTACAGGACACCAGCCTCCCACCTCCTCAGACAGTCGTTCAATAGATTATATAGACAAATGATAAAGAAAATACAAATTAAAAATATACTTATTACACTACGTTACATTCTTTCTAATCTAGTGTATATATATATATATATATATATATATATATGTATGTATGTATTTATGTATGTATGTATGTGTGTGTGTGTGTGTTTTGCGCGTGTGCGTGTGGGTGTGGGTGCGTGCGTGCGCGTGTGTGTGTGTGTGTGTGTGGTGTGTCTGAGTGCGCGTGTTTGTGTATTTCGTTAGTCGTTACAATAATATATTTGATGATATTGTAAGTAATTCAATGCATTATCATGAGCTATTTCATAACTACAATGAAATCTTTAGTGCTCACATAATCAAGATTACACAACCAGAGGGTTATTTTAGTTTTACACGAGTGCTTTGATAGGTGGTATAAGCTCAGGATATTGTTCAGCTTATTGTACAGGTAGCCTCCTAGGAAGCAGAAGAATCTGTGGGCGAAAGCTGTGTTAAAAGACAGATTAAAGCAAACTCTACCCCTCCTACGCCTGTTGTTCGCTAATAGAGGGTCATATGTGATAAGGGAGTGCTTGCGGAGCACTACCGAGACAATAAACAACTGACGTACTGTTAAAACCTTCCAGTAGTTGTATACCTCAGTAGTGGGACATAAGAGGGGGAGAAATGCAGCAATCTTCAGGATAGCTCGTTGGGCTCTTTCCAGTTTTAGTAGGTGGGTTTTGGAGGCTCCACCCCAGGCTGAGATGCAATAGCACAAAATGGATTGGCACAGGGATTGATAGACCATTTTAAGAATTTTAAGGTCAGCTACATGTCTCAGGGTCTTGAAGATATAAATTAATTTTCTGACTCTACTCGTCACCAGATCAAGATGTGCATAAAAGTTTAGATGAGAATCGACTATTACGCCCAAGTACTTGATGGTGTCAGAATGAACCAACTGAGGACAGGAGCAGTGCGTTTTGGAGTAACAAATGTTCGAGTGTGATATCAGTTGGTGATCGCTTGGCTGCCCTGGCTGATATTATACTGTAAATGATTATATAAATGATAAAAATATTTGGAAATAAATACTGCCCTGCTCGCACAGGTACATTTATCTTGTAATGTAAACTATTTACTATTTAAAAAGAGGCTGACAATAGTGACCGAGTTTCTTGCGCTACTTCTTCTCGGCGCTAGCCCAAAATTGACCCGAAGTAGTGGTAGGGAAAAAAATATTGGGACGTGTAAAAGCGCTTAGTTTAAGCCTATTTACAGAAATAAATTGGTTTCATTGGTTTCATTGGTTTCATTGGAACTTATATTCAAATAATTTCCTGATATTTATTCAATACACTTTTTTATAATAATAAGTATTCATCATCTGATGCTGTTTGTTTCACAGATACAACAGCAAGCAAGAAAAAGTTTGGTATGAAGCATGTCATCTCCTAACTGTTCACCTCTACTCTGCTGGTGATATCACGTACATGAAAGGATAATGTAAAGCAAGGATGGAGAAAGTTGCTTTTATACCATTATGAGCGCTGCGGGTAGTGGCATGTATGCATGATGTAAACATGTATCTCTAATTCAATACCAGAGGTCAAGAAAGTTCTCCAGATTATGGGAAGTGTATTTAGGATATGTGGTGGACAAGCGTGGATTGGATTGTGAATTTCTAAGGAGTCTTGATGAACTTCTAAGCAAAGACACAATAATTAAATCAAGCACCCGCATAAAGATATAAAAAAGCTTGATATATGAAATTACTGTGCCTTAGTTAAGTATTAGTGTTAGAGAGTTGTCCTTTAAAAAGAAAATTTCTTACTACACACAGACACATAGATATTTATTTTGTACTGGTAGGAAATTCTGTAATTTGATTGATGCATAGCATGTAGTCGTGATACTATTTCTGTAATAATAATTATGATACTCACATTTGTGAAATGTTATCTTTTTTTATTATCATCATTGATTATGTATTTATTTATTGATGAAGTAGTTGTATATTTAAAGTAAGTAACATGTTTGAAGGTTATTTGAAAATAATAATAAAAAAACAGATATAACTTCCTAGAGTTTTATTAATTTTTTTAATAAATAGATTCCCTAAAATTACAGAACTTGAAAGTTTCTCAGTTCTTCATAATAGTGAGGCCTAGTAAGTAATTGAGATTTTCCTTTATGAAAAGGAGGTGCCTGTTCTAACTATTACATTTCTTTTTGTCTCTTTTGTAAGTCCATTATCAGCGAGTATATTGCCTCCGCTTTGTCATTTAGTTAAAAGTTTACAGCACACTACAGTAGAGAGACAGGCAAGTAGTGGAGTCCTTCATAAATTCAAGAAGAAGACTGGGTAAAACACTAACTAATATTTTCAATGTATTAGTATGTTTAAAACTGATCCATGAAGCTTGTCATGATTTTGGCTTTTTAGGTTTCTGTACTTTTGTTTCAGTGCCAATGAATTCACCAAACTGTTACCCGTTTAGTATATTATACTTTTTCCAAAATAGTCTTCTTCTATGAAATATGCTGTGAGTAATCGTGCAATTTTTAATCCGTAAAGCAGATTCCCACTGATTTCTGCGTTTATAGTCCTTAGGGAATAAATGAACTACTTCAATTTTACAGTTTAAAGCACCACACTGTTGCATTGCAAATTTCCATACAATCTGACAGATGTTATGTCAGATCTAGGTACAAGACAATTAGCGCCCCTGGCGTGATAAAAAGTTAGTTTTTCTCCCCATTAGTGCTCTATTTGACGTAGTACGCAGGTGTGGCCGGTCTTTGTGTGCTAATTTGCTTCAATAACATTAGACGTTAGGCGATAGCTCGGACGGCGGTAACTTTTGACACATCAAAGGGATTAAGCGGGCGTCTAGTGCGTTGTTGTGGCTACACCTACTACACTAAACATGTTAAAAGACGGTCACATTCAAAAACTCTTTGTGAAATATATGTTAAAGTGCATAGTTATTAAGTTAGAATGGAGTAGACAAAACGAAAAAAGTATTGAGTTCTTGGAAGCTTTTTATTTTATTTTAAAGACACACTCACAGATCACACGCTAACTACGTCGCTAGACGCTAGAATCAAACATCAAATAAGTGTGGCCACGCGCTTAGCGCGTAGCTTAATGCTTTAATTTATTTAACGCTAATCATGCCTTTATTTGAACGTTAGGCGTCTCGCAGGTGAAGCCCCAGCATCAGGTATATGGTGCATATAGAGTAAATGTGGTGTAAACTGACTGACTGATACTGATCAGGCCGTCGACATTCCATACAATCTCAACTGTGTATGGATTTATTAACGTATGTTTTCTAACATTGAGATAAAAAATACCCTATCATAATAAATGAGTATTGATTCCTTGGGCTTACAAGTTCCATGATTCTTTGACTAATTTGTGGATGTTTGAAGTTGGATATTTTGTTTTTCAATATTTTACTAAATTTCGTTGCGAAAAACACAATGGAAACACAATGGGCGGAAATCATTAAGGAAATGTGAAGTTTGTGGTATTAAACGTGTTACAAAAAGAAATTGTATTATACTTTTGGCAGGCTTTCCACTTCACCCAGCCAGGTTTGTTAATATGCAATATTTTAAAATATTTCTTATAATCGAGTTCATGTTTTACTTTACCCGTGTTATTAGCAATTTGCAGCCACTAAGTGAACTCCTAGATTTGATCTCTTTAAATCCGCCTTAATCGCGCCTCGTCATTGAAATGATAGTGATGGATTAAATTATCGACAAATTAAATTTATCTTGTACACCACACCAGTACTATTGCATATTTTGATGATTTATTATATTTTGTCCATTTCAAATGTCGTTTATGGGTGAAATTAACTAGTAATGAAGACTTAGCTTATTTACCTTACAAATGTTAAAAAACAAACTATCGTGTGTGAGAAATCTATACATAATAATGTAATATTAATAGGTATGAGTTTGTAAGTTTCATTGTAAGAGATAACCTACAGTCTACAAGAGGATAAAATGCCGGAGACAGGGTTGTTTTGTACCAGGTTACTTTACTGGATTTATATATTTTTCAGATTTCAGGTCAACCAAGTTTTGCAATGGGAACGAAATCAAGCAAAAAGACTGAAAATTGGATTTAAGTTTGATTTTGAAAAGAAATATGAGCATATGTTGAGGCCACTAAAGTAAGAGCTTACTATCATATGGACAATGATAAGGACTATGTCCTTAAAATGGAATAAAGGAAGTAATTTCAACGATCTGTTTAATATAAACGTACTCCTTACCTGTGTGACATAATACAACAATGCAATAAATACATTGAATTGAATAGTATTCTTTATTTTAGTACTTACATACGGCTATCATATATTTAATAGTAACAAACAAGTAGGTACCTTGCCATTAATTAGGTTAGGTTAGGCTACTATACAAGGTAACTTTAACGGACTTATTTATTTTTCAGTTTTATAGTCAACCAAATATAATTATACACTTACAACAATAGTTGTACGATGTAAATATTAAACTGCAATTTCTGATAACTGCGGTCTATACGAAAGCAAAATATGTGTATAGTGCGTGGGAAATCTCCACTTATATTAAGAGGTAAAAGTTTGTAACTTTCCAAGTAAGGGATAATCTCTACTCAACGACAATAATGCTGGATAAAAGGTGGTTTTGTACAAGCTAACTTTAACGGACTCATCTATTTTTCAGTTTCATGGTCAACCAAATATAATTATAAACATTCAGCAATAGTTATACCTACGATGTAAATATTAAACTGCAATTTGTGTTAGCTGCGGTCTATACGAAAACAAAATTTGTATAGTGTTTGGGAAATCTCCACTAATAATAAGAGGTTAGAGTTTGTAACTTTCCAAGTAAGGGATAAATTCTACTCAAGGATAAAAATGCAGGATGATGTTTTGTACAAGCTAACTTAAGAGGACTATCTATTTTTTAGTTTAAAGGTCAACCAAATATGGCGTTGGAAAGAAATCAAGCTCCCCACTCTCTACTCCCTCCATCCCCCAAACCAGCCGCGCTTTTGCCCCGACAGCGATTTTTACAACGAATGAACTTCACGGCTCACGCAGCATGCGCCAAAGATACATTATTAATTAGAGTAATTCGAGGAGATTGTAGAGTACTTCCGACTAAAGACCAAATTCACACTGAGGGTCGAACCGTTAGAATCTCGTCACAATATGAATTTCAATTCGTTTGTGGTAAGGGTTCCGACCGAACAGCTGTCGACGTTCATGAAAGCGGAATTTTGGCTGAAAGGTATTGTGTATCGTCGGTTTCGTGGCCGGCTACCTGACACCAAGTTGCGCAACACTACGCCGTCGAAATAGTGTGTCATTAAAGTGTATTTTTAAATTTATTATTTTATGTATGTTAGATAATAAGGTATTTATAATATGAGCCTCTATTATTTATAATGTGCTGCCTGAATTAAATAAATAAATAAAAATAATAACTCATATAATATAAAAAAGAGAAAAGCTTTGGTATGTTTTCTATTACATAATGTAATAAATACGTTGAATTCAATTGTTGTTTTTATTTTAGTACATACAACTGACATATTTTAATGGTAAAAAGTATCCACCCAACCTATCGATTATTGCGGATTTATCGATATTGATAGATAAGAACGATACAGCTTCGGCAAGCCCTCGCTTGTCAATTAGTGTGCCAGTTGTGTTTTTAAATGTTGGTTGGTACAAGCTCAAATTACCAGTGCGGTATAATTTGCGTCCATAAATCGGTTCAGTGGCTAGTGCTAGAATGCCGACTCTTATTACCTCTTTGCTACAGTCAGTCGTAAGTTTGACGTCAAAATCATAATTTTTTATAATATTTTGTGTTATTTGTGTAAAATATTCGTCTGTAAATGGTAAAGTTCTTCTAACGAAAATCGCAGGTAAAATTTAAATGCTGAGTCTTTCATGAGAATAATGCTTGAGACAGTTTTTATTGCTAACTAGTTCGTGTCATTGGTCCACTCCACTGTGTGCTTTGACCGTGTTCTACATTGTGTATTGTGACCAGGGAGGAAGCAAAATTCTGCTAATAAAACAACACTTCTAAGCTAGGGCATTGATTCATGTATTTCGTCCACAGTTTGTGAGTCCTTACTTTCTCTCCATGTTGGTCAGATCCCAAAAGAATGATTTCGAATTCAGCTACTCATTGAAGAGTTTCGAGTCATCTAGAAGGACAGGACTATTTCTTGAACCATTACATTGATTGCACATCTTATCGATAGTGTCTCGTTGCATTTGGTTTAGTTAAAAAAGTTGCTATTTCTGTGTTCTATTTGTCTCCTGTTGATGAATCAATTATGCCATCATGATTAGGGTTGCCATCCACCATTCCTATAAAATCTTGATGAAAAACCCCTGTCCACCACACTGGTTTCACAAAAATTTGCAGCTGGCTGGTACAAAGTACACTAAAACCTATTTCAAAATAAATTATGCTATGATTTGTTTTTCCCTCGGTTCATATAAAACTAGAGTAGATTCCTTTTGAAACCAAAAAAAAGAACCTGTTAATTCCCTATGATGTCATTCTTTAAACAAATCTCATTTGTCAGTCGGGTAAAAAAACATGTATTTCTCATTTATTGGACTTAACTCTTTGCGTCACAGATTTTTATATTCAGAGTAAAACTAATATTTTTGTGTATTCTGCATTAAGTAGGCTTACTTTTAAGTAGATTTTGCGGTTTTTTGTATGTAGGTTGATGGGGGGGTCAGAGAGATATGGGGTGGTTACTGTGGGTGACCACTGTGAAGAAAATAGCTAAATATGCTAATATTTTTTTATTATTATACAAATAAATACAAATCTAATAATAAAATGCGTGCATACTAAAACATGAGTATTGCAAAGTATTCTAAACACAAATTATTGTTTGTGGTGGTGCTCAAAACAAGATTTGCCCTCTCGGTAGCATAAGGGAACTTTGCATATTTTGCAGCCCCAAATTGTTTGCACGGGCTCTTTTTTCGTGCTGCATCTACTGCAACGTGTGGAGGTTCCTCTAACTCAGCGGTTCTCAAACTTTTTTGGTGACAGAACCCTTTTGGAAAGCAAAATACTTGACGGAACCCTACAATAAAACAATAGTTTTTAAAGTGTATTCTTTATTAATAAACATAATAAAAGTACAATGTAACAGTTACTGATTATTACTTACTTTACCACATGGCAAGTACATTATTACAAGATATTAAAAAAGAAAAAATCTAACTAATGGGAGGTATAAAACTGTTTTTTATTTTTCATTAATTGATTGATGTCAGGTTTGATAGAAGACAGTTGCAGTCTCATATCAGGTTCGGCGTCCAGTCTATTGCGATATTTTGTTTTCGTGGCTGCATATATTGAGAATCCTGTTTCGCACAAATATGTTGTCGGGAACAGGAGAGGAATATTCAGAGCCATTTTGCCAAGCATTGGATATTCATTACGAATTCTGCACCAAAAATAGTTGAGTGATGTAAAGCTTTCTATTTCTCTCTTAACAACGCAAACAATCCAAAAATCTAATTTTCTTTTGAAGGCAGTTATTTTGTTATAGGCCTGGAACCAGAGATGTACAAAATACTTTTCGAAAAGTATTTAAATACAAAATGCAAATACTTTTTTAATATAGTATTTCAAATGCAAGATACAAAATACTTTTGCTTTTTGTATTTAAATACTAAATACAAAATATGTATTTTCAAAATACTTTATTGAAATAAAATACTTTATGGTAAAATTACTGGTTTTCTTTATTTATTAAAGATTTTAAAATCACAAGCTCTTCAAAAAGAGCATCTGACATGTTGCGTCATACGAAAATAGCCTTTCCACTGGTGCTGAACTCGGGAGACAAGTGTTGTACCGTAAAAACATTTTTTTTATAGTTGGATATGTGTTGAGGATATTCAGACTTGTGTCTTCATCTCTTAAATATTGGAGGGTCTCCAAATCAGTGCAGGTGCTGCTGTTGCCATCTGTAGAGGTTGCCGAGGAGTCTGAATCATTGAACATATAGTAAGACTCACTTTTTTGCTTCTTTTTCAATGTTGATGTTTGTGGGTGTACACTTTTAAAATCGTCGTGTTTGAATCTTCGCACTTCCGCAATAAACAATTCCTTCACATACTCCTTTTCAGCTCTTGGTACCCACTTTAACTTGAAGAAGGGATATGACACAGCTGCTAAAATGCTGTGTTTGGCACGAGTGTCATGCAACTTATATTTTTCAAACCGATTCTCTATACTTTCTTTAATTGTATCAACTAAACCACCACAATATACTGGATTTTCTTGCTTTAATAAGTCCAACATTTTTTGCATTCGATACAATCCTGGCTGCAGGCATACATAAAAAGTCTCCTTGTCGCCTTCTAAGCTCCGAATGGCTTCAGCTATGGGCTTAGATGTGCGAATATACTCAATCAAAAACTGTACTTCCATCTCTTTTTAGACGGCCAATCCTAGTTTTCTCAGAACTTCATTGATGGTTTTTTGGACTTTCAGGATATCAATTATGCAATCATAATAGGAATTCCACCTGGTTGGACAGGGGCTTGTTGGAGATTTACCAGTGATTTCCAAGTAAGTTTCACAAGCTTTCGGAGACCTAGCACATAAATTCCAAACAGCCTGACATTTAGCCATGGCCGCATCATGTACTTTTCGGTATGAGTTAGTGCTCTGCTTGTACTAGGGCGCGGAGAATTTGGCTCATTTGAACTGCTAGAAGAGCAACGTCTTTCAATGTTTTGAATGATGCCTGATTTTATAAAATCTCTGCGACGTTGCCGATATTGGTCCAATAACTTTCCTTTAGCAGACGTCTTTTGTAACGGACTGAAACTGGCGAATGGTATAAAATACATCGAAGAACTTTCTTGTTTGAATATTTTAGTTATTTCGTATGTTAATTGGTAATATCTTGAACTAGGATTTTTTTTCTCTGGGTCGTTTTTCAGCTTGTTAGTAATTATTAAGTTACATAATCTCCTTCTAGCTGCATTGTCAAGCAGTCCTTTCTCTTGGTATTTCAGCAACAAACCTTTGCCTTCATTACAAGAGCTTAAAATTCCAAATAATTCATGAAAACACATAAATACTATAAAATAAAAAATCATACAAAGTGTAAAAAAAGTTTCAGAATCAGTAAAAAAGATTTTAGCAGAATAAATTACAATTTTGTAGCAGTCAAACGTCAGCTCAGTTTAATTGACATGTTCTTCTCATATTATAAAGTGTACCAAATCAAATTATAACTTTTTTGTTTTAGTGCAGAATCTTTAAAATAATGAATATTATCATTAAACACAAACAACTTACACAATCGCATTCCTCCTTGTGTAGGTCTATGGTCATAGCATTTGTTAACGGCTCTTCAGGCGGATCTACAGGGTTCTTTAGAACTGGCACGTCTTCAATTGCATAAATCATTAAGTTGTTAGAGTCCGGAGTACTACTAAAAAAAAAATACAAAAACAAAATGTCCGATTTAGAAGATGGAGTGTAGCAAATTGTGAGCAGTGTTTGGGATAGATACCCAGTTTCTTTTTAGCAGATCCTGTTTTTAAATGTCTTCTCAATGTGGAGCGAGGTATACCATATTGCAATGCTATACTTCTAATTGAGCCTCGTTTTTCCTTTACGTCTTTCTTTCATCGCTTGCGCTATAGTCCTTTCGTCCCATGCCCCTTGACCAGTTTTTCTTTGGTAGTTGTTGACCATCTAAACAAAATAATCATTTTTTATTAATCAAAGCATTACAACAGTTTTAAGGGCAAAGCGGTCAGTTGGCCGCTTTGCCTTAAACGGCCCTTTATTTAAAAAAATACTGCTCCTTTAATTTAAATGAACTTTTTAAGCAACCACTACAGAAATATAGTCAAATAAACAGGTGACAATGTACTTTTAGAAAAATCAATAAATTATGAAAAGTTTACTTCAAATCTGACTATACTCACCTCGCATTTTTTAAAGAAATCCACTAAGGTTGGGTTGCACGAACTTACTTTAACTTTAACTGTTCAGTTAAAACACCAGTTAGGTAAAAAATGCGTTGCACCATTTTCAATGGTCAAATGACGTCATAACTTAACTCTAACCGTAACCGCCCAAGATCGACCAGTTAAAGTTATTGTCAAGTATCTGTCATGCATGTCGAAAATTCTAACCTCCAAAAATGTCGATACGAGAAATATTCGCGGAAACTACTTCTGAAGACGATAGTAATTTGGTGGTCAATATAAAGCGCAGAAAAAGCAAAGTATATATCCCAAGAACCGATCGATTTGCCTAATGTGGCGAAGATTCGTTTCTAGGGACATTTCGAGTCTCAAAAAATTATCATCCGATGAGGAAGATGTTGTGTTTTGTGTTGTGTTTAGAGTGGGCCAGAATGATGATTGCAACTGTTTACTCTAGTAGGCTGAGCCAATAACTTTTGTGTATGCGAGCCGAAGTGATGTTTTTTTTGTTTATACAAATAAATATAATTTATAATTTACTTGTAGCTTTATTACATAAATTACTTTTACCCCGTGGATTTCATTTCATGGGTTTACTGAGATAAATAGTAATTTCGGATATACTCTACCTGTGCACCAAATTTCATCTTAATTCTTTGAGCCATTTTAGTATGAACCAGGCACAAACAAACAAAATACTTTACATCTAATTAAACTAATATTATAAAGCTGAAGAGTTTGCTGGTGACGGATTTGCATACCTAATAATAAATATAAGACAATATCACATAGAATGCTCTCATCCTATGGTAAGTAGCGAAATTACTTGTGTTACAGAAATCAGAAACAACGACGGTAGGTACCATAACTCCCAGAGCCAAGACAATATAGAGAATTTCGGTTTCTACACGGATCCCGGAGTCCCGGGACCTTAGAGATTGCGACGCCTAGTTTGGCATGCTCACCTCTCTGCTACCGAGGTCGATAGCGATATTCATGAGGAAATGCTATATATGTATAAGTAGTATCCCGAAAACCCACGGGAGCGAAGCCGCAGGGCACGGCTAGTCTCTACTATTAGCATGGGATAAAAAAATAGAACATAGGTACTCATTAATATTTACTTATTTAATAATTCTATTTCTAAATGTATATTTTCGAATTGTAATTTGTATTTCTCATCATTGTAACGTCATGGACCTCCTGAGCTTGTCTGATTGAATCCCTTATTTTCTGGAGCTCCAGCTCCTGCAGTTTAAGCTGTCTCATTGTGCGTGGAGTGTCTCCGAGAGCATTGAATTTACAATGGATCACACTCCACGCGCTGTGTTTTTGTTTCGAGCTAACACCGTCTGTCTTTTTGCAGAATAATATGTTTTTATGTTTAGCAACAATTGATTGCAATCTCTCCATCTCCACTTTCCTGAAGTTCCCTGAAACGTTAAGAATTAAATAACTAAAGTTACAATACATAAAATAACAGTGCAAAAAATAACACGCAACTCATAGATACTTACTTTGTTGGAATGTTTGTGAGCAAGGTGTCCATTAATTTCCGTACCTAGCGTCGATTTGATACAATTTATTTTATTTAACAAGTCTCATGATGCTCTTCGCAAATTCAGTGGTTTAATTATTAATTAAAATAAAGAAATTGAAAAACTTTGTTGTAGTTTGACAGCTGAATGATTTGACAATTCAATGACTGATAACACCACTGATCAAATAAACTGATAACACCGTATCAGCTTTTTGACGTTACGTGGAACATTGCCATGTCACAAATAGTTTTCTACAACGAGTTAGGTGTAAATAAGGCGTCATTAGACTTGTAACCCTGGTAACTTTAACTGTGCTACCGAATACGATGGTGCAACCCATGTCGCTCAAATAGTTAAAGTTAGCGTTACAGTTAAAGTTAAATTTGACTTTGACCTTAACTTTAACTGATACTATGGAGCAACCCAACCTAAGTATTGAAATACTGTCAAAACACGCGCGCGCTTGCCACGACCGACGCCGGATGACTGATCGGGGCGGGGCGGGAGGACCGGCAAAATTCGTCGTGCCATACATAATAACCGAATTGAGAGGTATGGCCGCTTTGCCTCCTATGGCCGCTTTGAGCTTACCTCCCCTACTTAAAAGAATGGATCTAATTAATAATTTGCCTTACAAGTTAGACGAAAACTTTAAAACTTCCGCAAGTAATAGTACATCCGACTTAAGATACAAATCAGTGTATTCCAAGCATTTTTCGCATGTTCATTATCTATGTCTGATATTTTACAATTGTGTAATTTACTAAAAAAACTATCTTGGTAAGGAAGTTCCACTTCTTCATACGAACTCCAAGCAGTCATGTGTTCGTAAGGATACACCCCTTTGCGTCTCAATAAATTAAAATGCTCATCAGAAGGAAAAAAAAACGTAGCAGATGTTTAAAATCATCTTCCTTCATTTATTTATTTATTTAATGATAGGTACACTGCCAGATTACAATCAAGTTTAGACTGAGTTACTTAATATTAAGTTTAAAGGCTAGACTGCAATCCATAAATAGTGTACATAGCATGACAATTTTTGTGAGTGAAAATTTAAGGTTTGCAGATAGTTTTTCTAGACTTGTGCCTAAAAACTTTAAAGAATTAACAAATCGAACAGGTATTCGGTATAACGTTTGAAAACATATCTTCAAAATTATAGTTTTGATATAAAATAATGTTTTCAGTAGCAAAAGATTTAATTGAAATTAAATTATTCTTGCGCTGAAAAAAATCAGAAAACAACTCAAAGTAAACTTTAAGATTAGTGTAAGTTTGAATTCGTGCTAGAAGTAATAAACGTACACGAGTGCGTAAGTGCGATAAAAAATCATTTAGGTAGGTTCGATACGATACAATACGACTCCGAAAAGCACTCTGAAATTTTTTCAATGCCTTCGCTATCAATCACTGAACTGTTATTCTTGTGTAAAATACTTTTAAAGTGGGCAGAGAAAACTTTGTTGTTTACGGATACGTCGCAAACTGAACAGAAAGTAGTTTTAGGCATGATTACTTAGTTCACTGTGTAATAATGCACACACATAATAATGCAGTTGATAAAGTGGCTTAGGTAATTAAAGTAAAAACTAGTTGAAAAAGGTTTGCAAAAGTAGCTAAAACATAGTTATTTGAAAAGAAAACCTGACAATTGGATCTAAATATAGACAAAAAAAATATTATTTTTTCTTTTTTTGTGCATAAAAATCTCCTTCGTCAGTAAAGTTTGTTTTAGCTATTTTACACTATTGTCTTAGTGCTTGTCTATTCGGACGACTGCTTGTGACTGATAAATGATAACGAGATTTCACTGGAGATAAACCGGTTTATTGACCAAAGTTCCTAAAGTTACATTATAATATCTGACTCAAGTTAATTACTAAACTTAGCGTAAACCTAACAACCTGACGGGACGTCCCATGCTGGTGGAAGATCCAGTATGGTTTCTGTTGCAATCATGTGCTACTGGCGGTATATTTTTTGATGCTGCTTGGGCACAAGTGTGACAATTTTTGTTTTTTACAGCTACGTGTAGTATTTTACCCGTTTCGTGTCCTACAATTGCGGAAACTCCAGAAGAAGCTGAGTAGTTATTCTTGTAGGACCTTTTTGACCAACAGCAATCAGCAACGGTTAGACAATTGGAATCCCATCTTTTACTTGGTCACACAAAATTGCATTTATTCCTTCTTCTTTTGCCGCTTCCTGCATACTTGCTTCTGCGGTTTCTTGCCACCAACCAGCAATTTCATCGTGATACTTTGCATATCTTTTTTGACCAATAAGTGGTAAGTCTACAGAAGCAAGTAATTCATCTAAGTTTGACTGACCACATCCAATCATTATAGCCCCCATTACAGCACCGTGATTTGCATCAACACAAAAATTTGAATTATCAGATGTTTTTAATTTTAATTTAGTGTTGCACATATTACATTGCATTATAAAATCGGAATTTAAACCAGCTTGTATTTCTTTGACAAATTTTAAATTGTCTATAGTACAGCCAAATGCAGTATTGTGGTTATTTATAGCCTTGATTTGTTCCATAAAAAACAATATCTATAATTCGACGACCTTCTAATTTTAAATTGTCATTCGATAAAATATTTTAGAAACTGTTGTTTTATCCAAACCAGCTGATTCACGTACTATTTCAAGTGCTACTAGACCATCCATGTCAGTTTCAGCTGTCTCTAAAGACAGCGACTTTTTTTTACTGTCTATGGTTATTTCGCTATCCTTTTGTCGTTGAACCTGAAAATCATAAAAAAATTAATGGTGACAAATTATATCATAATAAACCTTCATTTTATTTTTTATACAGTTAAAATATTATATGTGGTTATAATCAGTAGCACAACGTACTGAGACCCGCAATCTGTTATTACTGCAGTGACCAAGATTAAAATAATAATAATAAATATTGGACAACATCACATACATTGCTCTGATCCTATGATGCTATGGTAAGTAGCTAAAGCACTTGTGTTAATGTTATAGAAATCAGAAACAACGACGGTACCACAACACTCAGACCCAAGACAATATAGAAAAAGTTCGTTTCCTACATTAACCCGACCGGGGATCGAACCCGGAACCTCAGAGAGCTCCTCTCGGCTACGGAGGTCGTCATCAAAAAGTAAATAATTACACTACTCACAGGAGCACTTGTATTTATTTCCTCGTTTGGAGGTATTTCAGCTTCTCTTTTCTGCCTATAACAAAAAACCCAGTGATTGAAATTAATAATAGGTAATTGAATACATTTTAAATAAAATTATTCTTATCTTGGCTCTAAAAGTCTTGTAAAAAGTAAAAAATGTAAAATTAATAAAGCTAAGTGCGTGACGCACAGTATAGGGTTCCGTAGTTACCTGACAAGACAAAACTAGCTGGTCTACATAACTAACAACTTTATTAAGTAATTACTTTTTTTTACTTCTTCAAGTACGTACTATAAATTAACCGAAAATAGAATAACTTTCTCTAAGCACTACAATGCTTTTTGTATTTTGGAGACATTATTCAAATGTTATTAAAATACCAGAAAAAAGATAAAAACAAAAAAAAAAAAATTGCACTTGGGTTCGAACCACGCTCTTTGGGATTTTCGCTCGTACTAATACTTAGCGTTTCGTGCACTGCGACAGTGTATCACTACGGGATCCACGCGAAAAATACAGCTGTTTATAAGTTTTGGCCAACCGGTCAGTGAATGTTGTTGTCAATGTCCGGAGTACCCCCACAATGCACAATAATTATCACACAGTCACTCAACAAATCACAGCTGTTTATTGTGGTTTAATGTTTGATTTAACCATTTTAGGCAGATTTTTTTATGTAACTTGATGCCTAGCGCGTTAGTTAACACTTTAACCACTTTTGATTGCAAAATAATAAAGTTCTGTTTATAAAATCTATCTCTATCTATAATCTATTTTCACTCAGAGCGTCACGAAACACGTCCGTCTCCAGTACCGCGCCCCGCACATCCCCACATTTACGAACGCGGAGTGGCGCGGCGAGAGCGACAAGCGACATACGTCCTTCCCCTGAAAGGCCTCGGCCGCGACTAAGCGCTGCTGGCGCGTTCACGCATCGATTATATAGTAGTACTAAATAATTCTTAGTTATATAAATATACAATGTATTGAAAAAACAATTATACAGAATTTTAGACAGTGAACGACTTCATATATTAAGTCTAAAAAAAAAAATGTCTTGCATTTCGAACTAAAGGGGCATGCTAAATGCTAATATCACGGAAAATTTACTTAAAATGTCACTTTTGATTGTGGTTTTTTTTCAATGAAATTTTACCTAAATCGAGGGTTTTTTTTAACCAAACGCTAATACATAGCCTAAATTTTTGATGAGTATAATTTTTTCTGATCTTTTTGCATTTGGTTTTATTGATATCTCGCATCTTCGTAGACGGTCGAGCGCTAAGTTAAAAACGGACCTGTTTAAAACTAGTCTATTTAGAAAACTATCCCAATATTTAAAAATATTTTTAAACCAAGTACTAGATTATGAAAGTATACGTTATATGATATTAATGTCTTGTTTAAATATTAAAAACTGCGTTGTTTTATGTTCCGGTGAAAATCGTAAATTTTGACGCCAGTGCGATTCGAACGGATGAACGCTCTTAAGGGGCATACGCTTGATTCTATTTATAGAATGTGTTAAGGCGAAGCTCTCTAAAATGCTGTAATACAATTATAATATATGAATTGAACTAATTACAATCTTTTATTTCTTATTACCTTCTACAATTACATAAGTATATATTTAAACGAATTAAATTCAACAATTACATAAGATATCTTACCTATTTGACAACGTTAATGTTGTCCATATACATTTTTGCGGACACCTGTTTCCGGGGCCGCCTTTAAAATGTTTCGGGAGAAACATGGGAAAAACATACAATGCTCTAGGTGGTTACTGTAAGGCATGCTCTGCTATACATAATTAACAGCCTTTGGCTTTGCAGCATCCTTTACCCCAACGCCACGCATGTAATTACGCAGAATTACTTACACTTATTTAACATTGTTTGAAAGACATTTGACGAAGATACACAATTTTAACTTAACATGTAATTACGCAGAATTACTTACACTTATTTAACATTGTTTGAAAAACATTTGACGAAGATACACAATTTTAACTTAACCCGACACATAACAGATTAAATACACACTTATACTACGCACTATGTTTTGCAATGAAACAAAATAGATGCTATTTCTACTTTTACACTGCTCCTGATCTGCTGGCTGTTACTTGGGTAGTGTTACGGGGTATATGAATTACCTCGGGTATCGCTACTTTCGTAGTTTCCTTCCTTATCCATTTTCTTACAGTATTTACGCATCCTCGGCGTATTGCGTATGTGACGCCAATGCCAAATAGTATTATCAGAACAATTAACACGGTAATAAATATGCTCACTTGGTGATGTAGCTTTTCTGCACTTGCTACTTGTGTTTGCGTGCTAACAACAACGTCTTTATTTTGGTAATTTCCCATTTTAGAAAAAAAATCACTGTTGAATGTGTACTGTCACACGTTATTGTTGCAAGTACGTATTTGACACAGATAAAATTTTATTTCGTTAGTATATTTATCATTTCAGCAAAAATCGCACTGGTTGCTTAACAACTCTACCACAGCGTGTGGCCTTAATAATAGGTTTCAGTTTTTTTTGTTCACTATGCACTTCATTCGGGTTTGCTTTGCTTTTATTAACATCTATTTTGTTTCTGGCATTTTCTTTGCAATTTTCATTACTGTTCGGGTTTGAATTTACATTGTTATTTGGTATACAATTTTCATTAAACACATAGGCTGGCTTAACTCTATCAATAGAAATACTTGACTGGTGGTCTGCATTCTTTACGACAAAGGCTTTAGGTGATCTACTAATGACTAGGTACGGGCCGCTATATTATAGTGTCAATGGCTTTTGTACCATGTCGTTTCTTACGAAAACATGACTTCAAGTATTTAGATCTTTATGTACGAACAGTTTCCGTCTGTCATTGCTTTCTCTCAACTGTGGACGTAAACTATATAAAATTCGTCTCAGATTATTTACGTAACTAGATTCGTCGCTTACTTTGTTGTTTACATTATTGTCGTAGAAATCTCCTGGTAAACGTAAATTGTGGCCTAATGCCAATTCTGCTGTGCTCACGTTGCTGTCGCTTTTGGAAGCTGCACGAAGTCCCAACAAAACCGTTGGTAGTTCGTCCAACCAAGACTTATTGTGTTCTAATAAACGTGCCTTAAGTGCTACCTTTAATGATCTATGGAATCTCTCTATCATACCGTTACTCTGCGGGTGATAAGCTGTAGTACGTATTTTTTGAATACCTAAAAATATTAACAGTGACGTATAGAGTTCGCTTTCGAACTGTCTGCCTTGATCACTCGTAATTTTCTTAGGACAACCGAACTTACAAATCCAATTTTCATAAATAACTTTGCTTACTGTTTCTGCCGTTATGTTAGTTATGGGAATTGCTTCTGGCCATCTTGTGAATCTGTCTATCATTGTTACTAAATATCTGTACCCTTCGCTGGTAGTGGGTAGCGGGCCTACTATGTCCACGTGAACGTGATCGAAACGTTCACTCAATGGAAAAGTTCCTAAACCTGATATCGTATGACGTTGGACTTTAACTTTCTGACACGAAATACATTGCTTACCCCATTTTCCTATGTCTATATTCATGTTAGGCCAAAAATATCGCTTAGTTATGATCTTTCTAGTGCTTTTGATTCCTGGATGACTAACGTTGTGAATTGTGTCGAAAACTAGTTTCCTGAATTGTTCGGGTAAGTACGGTCTAACGATGTTACAATAGATGTCTTTGTTACACAATGGTGACTGTACTTTTTGTAACATGTTACTGTAAACGCCTGCTAATAAGTCGCGTAATTGCTGATCGCCTTCCTGTGCCTGGGCGACTTCGTCGAAATTGATATCGGACGGACAAACAATGGCTTCTACTGTGCGCGATAACGCGTCAGCTACTAAGTTATCGTTTCCAGTCACGTATTGTATGTCGCTTGTAAACTCTCTAATATACAATAATTGGCGTGTACGTCTACGTCCCGATCTGAACTAATTGATCGGTGAATACTGTTAATTCCCTACCTTCGATCATGCTTCTAAAATGTACTATAGCTAGGTATACTGCTAAAAGTTCTCGGTCGTACGTGCTATATTTCTTTTGGGTTGTAGTAAGGCCCTTTGAAAAATAACCTAGTGGATTCCATGTGTTATCTGCTCTCTGTTGTAGTACTGCGCCTACTCCCGTGTTCGAGGCATCGCACATAAGCGCTAATTTCTCTTGATTTTGTGGGTATGACAATAAGCTGGCGTTGTTTAAACTTTTTTTACATTTTTCGAAAGCCTCAATGGATTCTGCATCCCACTGAATTATAGTTTTATCCCTTTTTTTTTTGATTTGTGTAAAAAATTGTTGAGCAACAACTGGTTATCTGCTGCATGTTCTAAATGCGACCTATAAAAGTTGATCATTCCCAGAAACCTACGGAGTTGTTCTACCGTTTCCGGTCTGGGAAAATCTTGAATAGCGTTTACTTTTTCTTTAATGGGCCGAATGCCGTCTTTGTTAACCTCGTATGCTAAAAATTCTACCGTTGAGCTATCAAAAACACATTTTTTTAGGTTTATTGTAATTCCGAATTTCTCGAACCGTTTAAACACTTGTTTTACGTGTTCTTTGTGTACTGTGACGTCATCGCTTGTTGCGATTATTACGTCATCTATGTAACAAAAAAGAACTGAGCTTGCATTGTTTTCTTCGCTATTAATTTCTAAACATTCTATTCCCTGTAAAACCGAGTTGTTCATCCACCTTTGGAAAGTCTGTGCCGCGTAACGTAACCCAAAACTCATTTTTACAAACTCAAAAAGGCCAAAAGGTGTCGTAATCGCCGTTTCCTCTATGTCTTCCTGCCTAATGGGAATGTTTTGGTAGGCCCTATTAATGTCTAATTTGGTAAAAATGCACTTGCCTGATAAAGCATAGGTAAAGTCTTGCACCCTGGGAATCGGATATCTATCTGGTTTGGTTACTGCGTTAAGGCGCCGGTAGTCGCCGCACGGTCGGATTTTTTCTGTCTTTCTTTGCTACGACATGCAAAGGGCTGGCCCAAGGGCTTTTTGAAGGCCTGCAAATACCTAATTCTATCATGATTTTAAATTCGTCTTTTACCGCCTGGTAACGATGCGGTGGCAATGGTCTAGGCCTAGCGAAAATCGGTGGACCGACAGTCTCAATATGATGGTACGTTTCGTGACAGCTATGTTCCTTATAATTCATTGGTTTTGAAATGTCTGCGTATTGTTCCAACAAATCACGGAATGGATTGTCCCTATGAATGCTAGAAATAGTCGGCTCGACACTATTTGTAACCGTTGCGTACTTTTTTAGATTGGACAGCCCGTCAGTCAATTTTCTATTATTTAAATCCACAATTAAATTATGTGTCTTTAAGAAATCGGCTCCAATAATAGGTTGTATTACATCACAAATTATGAAATTCCATTTAAAACTGCGTCTTAACCCTAAATTTAATTCTACAGGCAAAATACCGTACGTTTTTATTTCTGTTTCACATTTTTGCTCTATTTTATTACGGTTCACTTTACTCACCGGTATCACTGAGACGTTCGCACCCGTGTCTATGAGGTAAACGGTACCACTGTTGTAGTCCTTGACGCACAAACGGTAGTTCTCCTCGGTGCAGCCGCTTACCGCGTTCGACCGCACCGCGCTTAGTTTCCCTGGTCCTGCTGCTGTTGCTGCTGCTTGTTCCAGTTGCATGGTGCTACGCAAGACCTGGATCTCTCTCAGAAGCGGTAGTGGTACTGGCACAACTAATATGGGCTTTCTGGTGTACGCCGTGACAATGATGCATCCCTGCCTAGCGAGGTAGACCGTCCTCGTTGCCATCTCCTGGGTCCTTGGTTACGAAATGGGCTGCGTCCTCTGGATCTGATCTCGTTCACTTCTGCTTTAAGCCTGCTTACTTCCACTGTCAGGTCCCGCATGTGTTTGACAAGCTCTGTGTTTATCTCTGTCGGCGAGCTATTCACCAGTTCGCAGGTTTTCCAGAATCTTATCCGCGATTGCTGCTAGGTCTTCTAATTTTGTATCCTGTTGATCCAAAGTTTCTTTAATGCGTCGCCGGGTATTCCCACATTTTTGGCTAATTCGTTCATACGCCTTAGTAGTTGTGATGGCTTTTGAGTGCCTAAATCCATATCACTTACTAGTTTTTGGAACTGCGATTCCGCGCTCTCCTCGTATACTGTTAGTAATCGCTGCTTCAACGCATTGTACTTCTCGGTAGGCGGCGGTGACTGTATCAAATCGCTGACTTGGCGTAGTGCTTCCTGACTGAGCTTCGCTACGGCCATTTCAAATTTCGTGCTGTCACCTTGTTTCTGAGGGCCCATGATCATCTCGAAATGCGCGAACCATACTCTAGGCATATATCCGTCCAGAATTCCGGGATACGTGCCTGCACTGTTACTATGGCGACGTCTGTGTGGCTGGACTGGCTGGCCGCTGGTGCTTGCCCTACGTTGGGCAACTCGTCTTCGTACATTTTGTAAAGTTGACACACACTGATTTAAGTGAAAGTCTTTTTATTATTTAAAAACACTTAGTCCATACAGAAAATTTTGTTGCAGTCCGATAACGCGTGTTCAATTCCCCCGTCAGGTTATAATACCGAGCCGCACACCGGAAACGCGTGGGTCACCACTTTACACTATTGTCTTAGTGCTTGTCTATTCGGACGACTGCTTGTGACTGATAAATGATAACGAGATTTCACTGGAGATAAACCGGTTTATTGACCAAAGTTCCTAAAGTTACATTATAATATCTGACTCAAGTTAATTACTAAACTTAGCGTAAACCTAACAACCTGACGGGACTGGGAGTGATGCGCGACTGGCGCATTCGCCCGCGTTCCTTCCAGCGCTACAAAATGTTTGGTCAGCATTGTGCAATCGGTGACGCCACATCACATCACACATTTTAAAAAAATAACAAAAAAGGAATAAAATCTAAATTTTAGAAAACTCTAATAGATTTATGACTCTGACTGTACTTTTAATTAAGTTAACAATAAGTGATTCGACAGAGCTCGCTCATGATCAAAGTGCAATGTTTCAGAACTATACAATGTTTCTAATCTAGGTCAAGCGTCGGCGTTACATTCCAATGCTTAAGAGCGTTACTCCGACGCGTCGCGCCTTTCGTTTAGGAAAATTTACTTACACAGTTACACGACGGCACGCACACACGCACGGCCCGTGTAGGAGCGAGTATCAGCGAGTTTTACACGCGGAATGAGTCATCTTGATACTTTTGCTAGTTGAATCAATTATAGGGAATGTTTTAGTTGCATAAGTGGACATTTAATTTCTTTATAAATTCAATTGTTAAATTAGGGCAACATTAAAAATAATACCAGTTTCTGTAATGTAGAAATATAATTTTGATTCAAAATTTCTTTAAAATTTTAATTATTTTGTGAGGGGTTATTATATTAAGTAATAAATTAATATGAATTGTACCTGAGTTTCATGGATCTTGCTTTTCGGGGATCAACTATTATAGGCAAAAGGCATTTATTATAGAAATCTTCTTATCTTTTTCCCATATTTTCTTCCCAAAACTTCTCGTCTCTAACGATTTTTTCAGTCTTCATTTTAAAATCTTGTCCTGTCCATACGGCAAATAAGCAATAGTTTCGTTTAGTTACGTGCAGCTGTCCTTGTATTTGGAAGAACCAGTCATGGCGCGTATTAATAGACCCGTCCGATTTCCAAAACGTATTTTTTTTTTTGGATAATAGCGACGTCCGGGTCTAACCCAAAAGCTGAGCTTGGGCATTAAATTTCCACCACCCCATCGTCTTCTTCATCTAAAAACTAAAAAAGTTAAAAATCAACAACATTGACTTCATAGGGGCCGTTCAAGTATTACGTAAGCAGATTTACTACAATTATTTACCCCCCCTACCCCCTTGTCAGCAAAAGTAATCAAAGCTCTTACCCCCCCCCCCCTCCCCCCTCCATGGTAACGTAAACATTTTTATAATACAATCTTATTTTGTTGCACCGCCCATACCATCTATGTCTGGCCCTATGGTTGATTGGTAGAGTATCCTTCTGCCATTAAGTCCGCCATTTTAACTACATATTTTTGTCCGTGCAATAAAGTTTAAATAAAAAATAAATAAACACGTCTAATCGTCAATCGTACCGAAATGAAACAATAAATTGACGGAAAACGAAAACAAAAGTCAGTAGCGCGCAGTAAATCCCCTACTCGCTACTAAGCGAGTACCTAAACGTGTTTATTTATTTGTGGGAGTCCCCGATAGTGCATTTCGTTTTATAGCATAGACAATATGTGGGCTGCCATATGCCATATTCTTCGTTTGGCAGTCAGGTAAAAAGTAAATAACTACTGCTGACGTAATCACCATCTAGACCCCCCCGCCCCCTATAGTACTTACGTAATACTTGAACAGCCCCATATTGCATAAACTCGTCCTATCTTTGCTACGTTTAACCATCTGATTATCCGTCTTATTCCTTCCCCTTGTACAGAGCGAGAAAGAGTTGAAGATAGGTAGTTTTATGCAATATGAAATCGATGTTGTTATTTTGTAAATTTTTTTTAAACTTTTTTAGTTTTTATGATAGACATTTGAAAGTTGGTTTTCACGATTGGTTTTCACCTATAATAGTCACAGGCTGGCAAGATGAGTGCTAAAAAAATCGGACCTTATATATTAATTTATATTATCATCATCGCCCTAGCCTTATCCTGTTTTTACTCGGGGTCGGCTACCTAATCTAGGGGTATTGGCTGGTTTTTGCACAGAGCGACTAATCCTAGATTAGGATCCTACATACAACTTAGGAATTTCTTCGCAGGTGTGTGCAGGTTTCCATACAGTGAAATACATTGGTATGTGGTAGGGATCCAACCACGGCCTCCTGGATAGACGCCCCCTTACCAGATAGACTTTACAAGAAAATTAAACCTGACCTAAAAGAATTGACCATACATACCCAAGAAAAATAAGTCCTCGTCCACAAACAATCCGCATTTTTGTATCGCGACTTTTTCTTGTGTTTGCAATTGTTCTATGGCTACTTTTTCGTTGACTTTTCCGTGTTGAATACTAGAGACATGCTCTAAGGAATACGAGTAAAGCAAATTCTTGACTAAAGGCGCTGGACTTATGGTCGATCTTCGTTTGCACACTTTACTAAATGAAGATGCTGTTAATAAACATCTTCGTAATTCTAGCCCAAAGTGCACTCTCTGCCTGAAGCACAGTATCTCTTTCAATTTCTTGTCTATTATTTACCTAAAACAAAAAAAAAATGAAATTAGGCGATAATAAGTGCTCAGCATAATATTGAATCTGAACATAATTAATTAAATTATTACTTGTTCCTGAAGATTTTTCAAAAACTCGTTTTTTGCTGTCTCGTATTCTTCTGTTGGCGCTCACATTTCTCCCCGTAAGAACTTTTGTCTGCATCAAATGGTATTTTTCTTTTTGGAATGCGACGTGTTTTTCGCTTTAATTTTCTGTTCAATCGAGCCATTTCAATGCGCTTCAATGATTTTCCTGCAAATTATCTTGACTTAATTTTTATCTATTTTTCTTTAAAATTCGTTATAAAATGTGTTAATATTGAAGTTCATTATATTGAAACAATATGCTTAAGTTAATGATACCTGGACTTCTGTTGAATTTTGATTTATACAAGACATATTGTGGCTGCGCAGAGTAAAATGATACAACAGCTGCATTACATCGTGCTGTGTAAGATTTTTTCGGCGAGAAATTAACGTGCTTGCCACCAACATGTTTTGCAACAATGCTGTTAAATTGTTCAGCCCTGTTATTATTTAAATTATAAAGCAAACTTTTTGAATGCAAAGCAATCTGTGTCGTAGGTTCCATAATTTTTTCAAACTATGTTTTTGCCTTTGGTATCAAGTTTTCTTCTTTTTTTCTTTCATTGGTACAATAATATGCTTCACATTCGCTGTGATCCCCGAAAATATGCTTTGGGCTATTCAAAATATCTTTTTTTAAGCTGATAATCTTGTCAGATAACGTAGAGTTTTGAGCGTTTCTAAATCGTGCTGCTGACTTTATCGCAGTTCGCAGGCGCTTCATTCGATCTGCAGTTAACAATTTTCTCTCTGCTAGTGGAACAGCCGTATCTTTACCCAAATCGATAAGTTTACCACTAAAATTACGAAGCAAGTGGTTTGTGCATTCAATTTTTTCAACATTTACATTAGGATATGGACGGCTTTCTAATATCTTTTTGTAGGTACTTGCGTCTCCATCGGCTATTAATGTCCCATAAATTAAATTTCTTTTGGCAATTGATGTTTTAAAACATTCGACAATACCAGATTGTTCCATGCTGGTGGAAGATCCAGTATGGTTTCTGTTGCAATCATGTGCGACTGGCGGTATATTTTTTGATGCTGCTTGGGCACAAGTGTGACAATTTTTGTTTTTTACAGCTACGTGTAGTATTTTACCCGTTTCGTGTCCTACAATTGCGGAAACTCCAGAAGAAGCTGAGTAGTTATTCTTGTAGGACCTTTTTGACCAACAGCAATCAGCAACGGTTAGACAATTGGAATCCCATCTTTTACTTGGTCACACAAAATTGCATTTATTCCTTCTTCTTTTGCCGCTTCCTGCATACTTGCTTCTGCGGTTTCTTGCCACCAACCAGCAATTTCATCGTGATACTTTGCATATCTTTTTTGACCAATAAGTGGTAAGTCTACAGAAGCAAGTAATTCATCTAAGTTTGACTGACCACATCCAATCATTATAGCCCCCATTACAGCACCGTGATTTGCATCAACACAAAAATTTGAATTATCAGATGTTTTTAATTTTAATTTAGTGTTGCACATATTACATTGCATTATAAAATCGGAATTTAAACCAGCTTGTATTTCTTTGACAAATTTTAAATTGTCTATAGTACAGCCAAATGCAGTATTGTGGTTATTTATAGCCTTGATTTGTTCCATAAAAAACAATATCTATAATTCGACGACCTTCTAATTTTAAATTGTCATTCGATAAAATATTTTAGAAACTGTTGTTTTATCCAAACCAGCTGATTCACGTACTATTTCAAGTGCTACTAGACCATCCATGTCAGTTTCAGCTGTCTCTAAAGACAGCGACTTTTTTTACTGTCTATGGTTATTTCGCTATCCTTTTGTCGTTGAACCTGAAAATCATAAAAAAATTAATGGTGACAAATTATATCATAATAAACCTTCATTTTATTTTTTATACAGTTAAAATATTATATGTGGTTATAATCAGTAGCACAACGTACTGAGACCCGCAATCTGTTATTACTGCAGTGACCAAGATTAAAATAATAATAATAAATATTGGACAACATCACATACATTGCTCTGATCCTATGATGCTATGGTAAGTAGCTAAAGCACTTGTGTTAATGTTATAGAAATCAGAAACAACGACGGTACCACAACACTCAGACCCAAGACAATATAGAAAAGTTCGTTTCCTACATTAACCCGACCGGGGATCGAACCCGGAACCTCAGAGATGGCGACGCCATATATAGTCCGGCGTGCTCCTCTCGGCTACGGAGGTCGTCATCAAAAAGTAAATAATTACACTACTCACAGGAGCACTTGTATTAATTTCCTCGTTTGGAGGTATTTCAACTTCTCTTTTTTGCCTATAACAAAAAACCCAGTGATTGAAATTAATAATAGGTAATTGAATACATTTTAAATAAAATTATTATTATCTTGGCTCTAAAAGTCTTGTAAAAAGTAAAAAATGTAAAATTAATAAAGCTAAGTGCGTGACGCACAGTATAGGGTTCCGTAGTTACCTGACAAGACAAAACTAGCTGGTCTACATAACTAACAACTTTATTAAGTAATTACTTTTTTTTACTTTTTCAAGTACGTACTATAAATTAACCGAAAATAGAATAACTTTCTCTAAGCACTACAATGCTTTTTGTTTTTTGGAGACATTACTCAAATGTTATTAAAATACCAGAAAAAAGATAAAAACAAAAAAAAATAAAAATGCACTTGGGTTCGAACCACGCTCTTTGGGATTTTCGCTCGTACTAATACTTAGCGTTTCGTGCACTGCGACAGTGTATCACTACGGGATCCACGCGAAAAATACAGCTGTTTATAAGTTTTGGCCAACCGGTTAGTGAATGTTGTTGTCAATGTCCGGAGTACCCCCACAATGCACAATAATTATCACACAGTCACTCAACAAATCACAGCTGTTTATTGTGGTTTAATGTTTGATTTAACCACTTTAGGCAGATTTTTTTATGTAACTTGATGCCTAGCGTGTTAGTTAACACTTTAACCACTTTTGATTGCAAAATAATAAAGTTCTGTTTATAAAATCTATCTCTATCTATAATCTATTTTCACTCAGAGCGTCACGAAACACGTCCGTCTCCAGTACCGCGCCCCGCACATCCCCCACATTTACGAACGCGGAGTGGCGCGGCGAGAGCGACAAGCGACATACGTCCTTCCCCTGAAAGGCCTGGGCCGCGACTAAGCGCTGCTGGCGCGTTCACGCATCGATTATATAGTAGTACTAAATAATTCTTAGTTATATAAATATACAATGTATTGAAAAAACAATTATACAGAATTTTAGACAATGAACGACTTCATATATTAAGTCTAAAAAAAAAATGTCTTGCATTTCGAACTAAAGGGGCATGCTAAATGCTAATATCACGGAAAATTTACTTAAAATGTCACTTTTGATTGTGGTTTTTTTTCAATGAAATTTTACCTAAATCGAGGGGTTTTTTTAACCAAACGCTAATACATAGCCTAAATTTTTGATGAGTATATTTTTTTCTAATCTTTTTGCATTTGGTTTTATTGATATCTCGCATCTTCGTAGACGGTCGAGCGCTAAGTTAAAAACGGACCTGTTTAAAACTAGTCTATTTAGAAAACTATCCCAATATTTAAAAATATTTTTAAACCAAGTACTAGATTATGAAAGTATACGTTATATGATATTAATGTCTTGTTTAAATATTAAAAACTGCATTGTTTTATGTTCCGGTGAAAATCGTCACAATTAAATTATGTGTCTTTAAGAAATCGGCTCCAATAATAGGTTGTTTTACATCACGAATTAAGAAAATCCATTTAAAACTGCGTCTTAAACCTAAATTTAATTCTTCAGGCAAAATACCGTACGTTTTTATTTCTGTTCCGTTAGCCGCGTAAAGCTTATATTCACATTTTTGCTCTATTTTATTACGGTTCACTTTACTCACCGGTATCTCTGAGACGTTCGCACCCGTGTCTATGAGGTAAACGGTATCACTGTTGTAGTCCTTGACGCACAAACGGTAGTTCTCCTCGGTGCAGCCGCTTACCGCGTTCGACCGCACCGCGCTTAGTTTCCCTGGTCCTGCTGCTGCTGCTGCTGCTTGTTCCAGTTGCATAGTGCTACGGTGCGATGGTGAGATTCAGGTCTTGCGACCTGGATCTCTCTCAGAAGCGGTAGTGGTACTGGCTAGGGGCGTGCAGTGCATTTAGGCAATTAGGCAGTGCCTACCTGATAGTTGAAATGAGGTAGGCAGTAGGT
Source organism: Anania fuscalis (assembly GCA_950371115.1). Taxonomy (NCBI): domain Eukaryota; kingdom Metazoa; phylum Arthropoda; class Insecta; order Lepidoptera; family Crambidae; genus Anania; species Anania fuscalis. The sequence goes on from OX493344.1 coordinate 14,497,721, forward strand.
ACTTCCGAATGTGGATTATTGATGAAAACCACAGATTTTCATCAATAATCCACACTTGTAAGTACTGTAACGGGGCTCGTAGACTCAGAGGTTGAAATAACTTAAATACCAATTATTTCGGATTCTCGTAGTATATTCAATTAGAGGTTTATAGCCGAGCGAATAAAACCTCTACGTCTACCAAGGTATGTTCGAAATATTAAAGTTGCTTTTGAATGTTTTTTGAGTGACGCGTAGAAAAAACATGGTTTTATGCTAAGATGTTACAATGAAATATTTAAGAAAAAAGAATTGAAAAATAATCAAAAATAAGTAATTGAAATATTCTATTTAAAAACAGAAAATATTACAATAAATATTGAAAGCAGCTAGCAGAATAGCAGAGCTAAGTATAGTTGTGATATGTATTGTGGTAGAATATAGTTTGATTGAATATACTACGAGAATCCGAAATAATTGGTATTTAAGTTATTTCAACCTCTGAGTCTACGAGCCCCGTTACAGTGGAGGCGCCACCCGAAGATGCCCTGTTATTAATCAATTTTACCGAGGTTTCAGAAACGAAAAATTAATAAACGAATGCAGATAGGAAGAGTACATTATACCTCAATATAAGAAGAGGAGACGGAGCCTTAAGATAACAAAAATAAACCAAAGGATAAAAAAGAGGATATAATATACAACGGAAGAAGACTACAGTTTTTAAAAGATAAGTAACGTAGATAGTTTATTAATTATAATGGCGGAAAAATATAATGGGCATCCTGGCAGTTGTGCCGAATTTTTTAAACAATTTTTATACATATCTGACCTCAATGGTTGGGACGATGCTGCCAAAATAGCAGTATTACCAGCTTATTTGACGGGGGCAGCGTATTATTTCTATGGAAAAATCACTATTAACGAAACGACGTTTAAAGATATTCAAGAGGCGTTCATGGCAGAGTTTGCGGATGTTGAAAGTGAGCCTGTTGCTAATCATTATTATGGCCACATTGAACAAAGTAACAAGTTATTGGCAAAAGAAGTTGAGGCTCTAGAAGAAGAAGTAGGTAAACTGCAGAAAATAATCCAACAGAAACACGAATCAATGGAAGGAATGAGTTTGTCCTTACAAGAAGTAAACCTGACCAACGGAAAACTAAAACAAGAATGTCTAAACTTAAATAAAAAAAACATGAAGCTAGCTGGAGATATAGTTGCTAAAAATGATGAAATTAATGCGATAAGAAATGAACTTGCTGATGCGAAAAAGACTTTCACGAAACAGCTTCTTGTTAAAGAGGATTACATTAAGTCAGCCAACAAAGAACTTTTACGTGTAATGGTAGAGAAAAGAGCTTTGGAAACTAAATTTGAGCATACTCGCAAGGAAAGAGATTCTATATCTGATAAGTTTACTGAAAAAGAAGAAAAGATATTGAACCTACAAGAGGAAAATATTGCGTTGAAAACAATTATAGAAAATAATGAGATATCTTCCCAAGCTTTGCGTTCAGAATTAAAGCAAGAAAAACAGACAAGAAGTGAACTTATGGCAAAACACAACTACAAATATGAAAAAATGAAAGAGAAACTGTTAGAAAGTGAAAAGGAAATAAAACTTAGATGTAGAGAAATAGCGAATCTAAACGAAAGACTGAATGACAACGTTAAGTCCAACAAAAAGTTGCGTCAAGAAGTAGAAGAGCTTAAAGATTCTTTGTCTAAGCAAAGTCAGAATTGTAAAATTTTGGAAAAAACAAATGTCACAATGTTAGAAGATTTACAAATAAAAAGAAAGCAGATAAAAGAATTTCAGAAATATTAGAAAACCATGGAAAACGGTAACAGTAAGGAAAAAGATCGAAGTGAGGGAAAAATTAGCTACGTTGTAACAAAAGGCACAGACAGGCTTATGAGGAAGTTAGAGGACATGGAGGAACGCGTTATGAACACTCAGATGCAGCCGGACGACGTGCAGTACGAGAGAGACTCTTATGAAGCCTGGATCAACGAACTGAATTTACAAAAACAAATATTAGTTAATAATTTTCCAAACGACTTTATTGAACAATTTGCTTTCTCTTCCGATCTGTTAGGTTGTTTTATAAAGACAGACGAAACGCTTGTTCAAAAAGTTCCTTATAAAGACAATATTTTCATTACTAGGGCATTAAGAAATATACGAAAAGCCCAAATAAAGCAAAAGTTAATTTTAATTAAAAGATCAAGCCTTGCTAGCCCATACAGAGGCCCTTGAGTCTTTTAACTTTCATGGCAGTGGTTAGTTATAGATATTTTATTTAATAGGTAGGAGAAAACACATCGTTTTTTAAATGTTTAATTTAATAAAAACTTTTTTTTAATGAGAGTAGAATAATAATAGTTAGTTTTTTTGAAGTCGGCTAAATAAAATGAAAAAAAGTATTGTGTAAAAAGTCTTTGTCATAGTCTAACTTTCTTTAAACTTTTACTTTTTAAAGTATACTATATAGTCCTTGAGTGACAGATCCAATACTTGACGTATTATACGGCACAAACGACGGGCACACATTTCGGAATGACTTCGTGAACGAATGACTAAGTTGCTATTTACCGAACTTATAGAAAAAAAACCGGAAATCATTAAAAAAAAAGCAACAATAAACGTGCTTTCTTATTTTACTGCTTAAAAAGAACAATACATCATAATTTTTAGATTCTATGATATTTATTGTGATTATTTACTGTTAAAATAAAACAAATGTCTTTAAAAAAGGCTTTTCCAATTAGTTACATTTGGCTGAAAACCCTACAACCCGTATCTAGAATTAAAATTAAGAATACATTGGGCTGTCTGAAGTCTGTCAACTGCCATGTTAATGTCATTGTTTGTTTTGCTTGTAAATCTAAACTACTTTTACTTTTTGCTTTGGCATTTTACTTTGGATCAAAGACTACTATCAAAGATTCGGTGAAGGGTAGTCGAACGTAAAGCATGGTCGATCTGTTTTAATGGTTTTTATTTATCATTTATAGAGCTTTAGAGTGCAAGTTTGGTGTAATTTGTGTTTTTAAGTTTGGTGAAGTGATAGAGATGAATAACCATTAAAATACGATTGTATTCAACACGCATCGAGTGTCAAGTGACTTGTCTCGTAGACATCTTGCTATAGACCCCATGGCGTTTGAAACCTGCTTCTACGGGAAGAGTAGCCTTCAAGGAATTCAGAAAAGGCAATAAAACACTGAACACCTGTATTTTATTGTAAACACTATTAAAAATATTACTCGACATTGGCAGAAATAAACCTCGCACACAGAGGTTTGGTTGCCATAGGAAAATAAACTACTTTTGATTTAATTTGTGATTTTTCGTATCTAAAAATTCATACTGGTAAGTTATTATTGCTATCTTTATTTTATATAATTCATTCTAAAACTTTATCGTAATTGCAAAATGAAAAATATAATTGCAAGGAAAAGTAACGTGAAATTTATTGAGATAAATTTAAGTTATTGCTTCTTATTAATTACAGAGATGATGGCCACCCATGACCAAATCACTAAAGGCTCTCGCTAAAGGCCTCATTAACGGTGCCGATGGCAGGGCACGGTCTAAATTACTGTGGACAGAAATAGCGGATCGGCTCAATAGCCTTGGTGGTGCTGTTAAAACCACCAAACAATGGCAGAAGGTAAAATAAAATATTTTATTTATTCATAGGAATGCAGGCCGCTTCCAACCGGCCAATCTGGAAGTCTATGAGGGAGGGCTATGTTCTGCAGTGGACATACTGTGGCTGAAATAATGATGATGTTATATAAGGGTATGGAAAAGCGCATTTACCGCATGATTGCTTTGCTTTAATAATATTTATTTCTAGCACCAGCATAAAAAAGCATCAGCAGCATGCAGCCGCGCGACTTTTTCCCTGAACGTCGCTTCCCATAATGTCGCTTTGCGTTTTATTTCGATTCTCAGTATCTAGCTCCTCGATTCACAGTAGATCCCATCACGCCGCGCCGCATTTATGGTCAGAATTGGTACAGTACAAAGCAGAATTTTATGTTTATTAAGGACTTAAGAGAAAAAAACTGCAATAAATTATATACATATAAGGTCCGATTTTATTAGTGTTCATCCACTTAACCTGTGACTATATAGGTGAAAAGCAATCGTAAAAACCAACTTTCAAATGTCTATCATAAAAACTAAAAAAGTTAAAAATAAATTACAAAATAACAATAAAATCGTCAATAATTTTTGTAATGACAAGATCTTTCTTGTCAGTTTTGCGTCGCTTTTTAGGCACGTTCTCATGGACGTGATGATTCAATTGATCAGTAGCCTCTCATCTCAATACATCTATGATGTAATAAAGTGACGGATTTTACGAAGGTAGGCCATAGCAGCACATAGCCCAATAATTTTTTTACCACCCTCTGTCTCTGTGAACCCGAGCTTCTTGCCCTTTTTCCAAATTGCTTGGCTATAACGAAAAAAGCAGCCTTTTCTCCTTGCAATCGATCGATCGCGCGAAGCGCATGATCATGATTATGCCCACATTTACCGCTCCCCCCTTCCCCAAAGCGGTCGTTCACGTGGTAGGGTAACCGGCCGCCGGCCGGTTTTTTATATTTTACCGAGCCCAATGGATAAATTAGATTTCGTGAAATATTTCAAAGGCGATTTTACATTACCAGGATATAAGTATTTGGGACCTGGCAACGATATAGACAAGGGTGATCCAGTAAACGATGCTGATTGGATAGCAGCTAAACATGACGCTATGTATTGGATAGCTCAAAACGAAGATGACATTTATGCAGCTGATGAAACTGCAATAAAAGAATTTTCTGAAGAATTTATAGACAGTCACAATATCAGCGCATTCGTTGGAGCTTCTGGATTAACGTTAAAGCATTTATTTGAAAAATATATTTATCATGGTTCAGTATATCCCAACATGTCTAAGCGAGTGCACGCTGGTCAACAATTATATGGAAATATTCAAAGGGAATTATCAAAAGCGTGGAAGGAACATAAACGATTACATGGATCAGCATCGGGTACATGGAATGAATTCATTCGTAGTGAAGCTGCTCAACAGCTCAGACGTCAGTTCGCTGTTCCTAAAAAAGTCAGATTTGAAGGTGATAATTTGGATAATATTAATGAGCCTGGTCCAAGTAACGCAAACGTTGACCCTCCCACCGAATCTCCCAACCGAACCTCCGAAGGCGCCACCGTACCCGATACCCCAACCAGATCCGGTGAACCCGAAGTTGCAGACGACTTTCCGGACCTGGATGATAGTTTTCTTAACGCTATGGATATTGACGTTGGCAATATTGGTGGTGCGCCACAAGGAATGGCTGTTAGAAATAGTGGACAAGGTGTGGGTGTGGGCCCACATTCAACGGAATCTCATCAGCCAATACGGATTCCTCGCAGTGTTATGCCGTCGGCACAGATATATACATTTAAGAAATCAAGAGTATGGAACAGTTATGGATACGCTATGAAAGCTATTGAACTAGGAAAAGACGAACCAGGAGTATGCACACTGTTCATGAATTGTTTAGTAGATTTTGTGCCATCTTATTTAACTTCGTCTGAATGAGTGAATCTACCAAGAACGTCGATAATTAAAGAAGTAAGATGTAAAATTACTTTACTTGGATGTAGAACTACTTTTGGTGTTGGAGAAACATTATCTGGTAATGCAAACACTGAACATGTCCCAATTGGATATGCAGCAACTAATTTAAATGTTAGTACCTACGGTACGAATGTATCGTATGAAAGTTCTGCTGATAAACCAATGATACCAACGAAGATAAATGTACCTAACATGGAAAATGCTATAAAGAAAATGTATTTAGATGTTCCGTGTCAAACTTTAGGTGTGCCACGAAAAAAATCAATTTATTGGTGGTACAGAGACGATACTCATGCAGTTCATGGAATGGGTAACATGCAATTGGACACTATAGTGGATCGATTCTTAGTAAATACTATGATTGGAAAAACGGTTTCAATGTACAAGTATAATCCGAAAAATAAAATTGTTACTCCAAACAGAATTCACGTCACACCTAAAGCTTATCATAACAAAGATATAACAATGAATACGGCAGCTTTTGTTAGTAAACGAAAAGTAAGCAAGACAGGTTTTACTTCTGAGAAATATTCAACGTTAGGGAATAAAACTGACATGTTCGGATCTGGACTTGCTGATCAGTGTACTGTGACGTACGCAACTACGTAGGCATGGACGATATCATGAGGAGCAGGTGAAAAATCATATGACTTGAAAATCATTTGTCACACCTGCTACTTTTTGTCATATTGACTGTTACAAATCACAGTCTGTGAAATCATATGTCATGCGCAAATTTCTTTTCATTCGTTGATGACATGTAGCAGAGCGGGTCTAGCGAGCGCAGGCCTTGAGCGCGCGAGCGAGTAGGAATGATTTGCTACAGATGCGTGTTAGAAAAAGACAAACATGCTGTGCTATTTTTTATGCCATCATAGGTGACGAACGATAACGATACTGAACATTTTAAGAGCTTTAAACTTATGACCGTAAAGTTTAGATTCGTTTGTCATGATTTTTGTTACGAGTGGCAGGTTGAAACCTTCTAGTTTGTTGAATTTTATGCTGAGCGCCGTAAGGTTTAGATTATTTTGTTATGATTTTATAGTAGGGAACGTCGAGCTCGTTTTGTTTACGATGAAATTTCGTTTTATGTGTGAATTATGATTTTATGATGTTGTTTTTAAATTCACTAGTCGCCCGGTGATGAGTGATAGGTGCATACGCCAATGTAAAAATAAGTTTACTCACACATTCAGGATTTAAAAAAAATTCACATGAAAAATTTTACATTGTCAGTCCCAAGCCGTACAAGTATGAGGGGAAGTTAATTGTTTAAAAAAAAATGCTTAAATAATACACACAAACAGCACATTACGTAGCGCACGAACTATATATGACATGTCATAAAAAAGTAGCAAAGTAGCAAGGAGCAACTGTTCACAATAAATCATATTTCATTTAAAGTAACAAATAGCAAAAGTGTTACATTATGACACTGCGACAAAAAATCATTGCCAATGATTTATCACAGGTGATTTCATATGACAAAAAAACATCATTTTGTCATATGACAATGACTGAAAAATAGCAATCATTGCCATGCCTACAACTACGTGTGAATATAGTGCGGTATTTAATCCGAGAGACCCGGGATACAATGCATCAATAAAACCAATAAATAAAAACCAATTTATTTTTGCAAATAGGCTTAAACTAAGCACTTTTACACGTCCCATTGTTATTTTATTCCCTACCACTGCTTCGGGACAAGTTTGGGCTAGCGCCGAGAAGAAGCAGCGCAAGAAACTCGGTCACTATTGTCAGCCTCTTTTAAAAAGTTTTAAATATACATAACAAAATATTAAATTACAAGATAAATGCACCTGTGCGAGCAAGGCAGTATTTATATCCAAACATTTTTATCATTTAAATAATCTATAACAGTATAATACCCTTTTTTCATGAGAATATTTTTTACATGAGCTTTAAATTTAAACATGGGCAGTTCAGCAATAGATGCTGGTAATTTATTAAAAAAGCGAATACATTTCCCCATGAACGAATTTCCCACTTTATGCAGTCTGAAATCTGGAACGGCAAGCTTATCCTTATTCCGGGTGTTAAAATTATGAATGTCACTTTTCTTAGGGAACTGATCCATATGTTTGCGAACGTAAATAATATTTTCGTAAATAAATTGCGAAGCTACTGTCAGTATATTAATTTCTTTAAACAGTTGTTTTAACGAGTCACGAGGTCCAAGGTTATAAATTGCTCGTATAGCTCTCTTTTGTAATATAAATATAGAGTCGATATCTGCTGCTGAGCCCCATAATAGAATTCCATATGACAATGCATCCCCAACCGCAACTTCACGTTGGAATCGGTGCCATACCACAGATTAATCCTGCTACGGAATTTGAGAACTTTCAAACGACTATGGTGTACTGGCTATGTGAATATGAAATGGATGTGTCTGTCGATTTGCATAGTTATTATTCTTATGGTACCGTTAGTAATATGCCTCAAAAAGCTTTATATTATTACTTACACGATCTTAGATACACAACTGCTGAAACTTTCGCCGGTGTTGAACAAAATTTGGAAAGGTCAGTCAAATTACTCGAAAATGAACACGAACCGGACTTGGACAACTCTTTATTAAAATAAAATACTTGTAGGCTTACAGATTGAATCCAACACGCATACAAGCTATTACATAGTCAGAGATTACAAACAGTCAGATTAATTATTATATCAATTAATGTCAATACACTTATAAAATAATCACACACTAAGTCAATATCTATTTTCAATGACAAAATAAAGTAAAAATAAAGTAAAAATGTCAAAATATCTCCTGATTTAAATATTTATAAAATTGATTTAATATATGTCCTATTTGGACAAATTCACAGGGATTAACTTATCGGAATCAGTCCACACAAACAGACATCACCTCTACAAAAATCGTTTGATTATGATTCCCCAGCTTTCAGGACGAGACAATCAAGTAAAAAAAGAAATCCCCAAGGAACAAGCAGTAGTAGTACCCCGAAAAGGGCCCAGCGTTTAGAAGATTTTGAATTTCAATCAAGTGATAGTGATGTGACTTCTATTAATAAAAAACTTGTAAATATGTAAAATAATAAAGTTTATTCAGAATCATAATCGCTACTTTCATTTTTATCACTTACCCTATATCCCTTATCATCTATAACATTAAAATACAAAAATAGTTTAGGTAACATTAATGGATACAATTTTTTTTTACATTGTTTTAAACTGTCACAAGGACGCCAAGTATATGAATACATTCTTGTTCTGAAAGCATTATCTTACGGAAATATATCATTATTAGATAAGACAATACATGGAGTTCTGTTTACAATTGCATCATCTTGGAATTTAACTTTAACATTGAGAGTATCACCTCTGAACAACATCTTTATTGTTTCAAAAGCCGACGTTTCACAATGAGGTTCATTCCATAATATAATGCGTCTGTTTACACATTCCATCAACGGAAAGTTATTGTATTTATTAAAGTTACCTATCTGTCCAAAGTTTAAAAAGAAATGAATAACAGCATCAAAGAAATAATTCTTTCCAGCATTAGGTTGACTTAAAATGAACATACAATTTTTCTTAGGTATAACACGATCTAAAATATTATATAAGTTAATTAAAAATTCTTTCACACGATCACCAGAATTACAAAATTGAAACATTAAAAGTTCAATAGCTATACGCAAAGATTGATCTGTTGTATAATAATAGTCATTGACATCACGTACACCACAATTATAAAATAACGACTCACTATTCTTAAATTTATTTATAAAATCAATAATGTTCATGTCACATAATTGTCTTTGGAAAATACGTTGCACTGCCTTAATATGCGTATGATTTAGAGGTAAATATTTCCATGTCGAATTGAACCATACACTATTATTGAACAAGTTGTTTATTGGCGATGTTGGAAACCGCCAAAAGAATTCCAATAGTTGATCTCCTTTACTTCCTTTGTTATTCCGCTTAACTTTGTGATTTCCTTCATCACCGAATTCTGCAGTTTGTTCAGCTGCATTTGAACCGGATCGACATTGGAAGTCGTCAGGAATACCATCTTGGTTTCCGCGTGCTTCCACCAATTTTTCTTGTCTAAGCCGCAAATTTTGGCGAATGGATAGGTCTCGAGTTTTACGACAGTGAGTCCACATTCTCCCGGCGATTTCAAAATGTACTGCTTCCCGTTCGCCTGTTTCAAAATAGACTGCGAGATTGAGCCAATGTTCGCTTGTACATTCTGAAGACCGAAGAAGTCTTCGATTAAGCTCCGCATTCTGCTCGGATTTCTTTGACGCGCTGGCATCTGCAACTGTTTACGTTGTAGGCACAGTCGTGCACGACGTGGAGGTGGTCGTCGGCGTGGTTACACACGAAGAAGATGGTCCCTTTGAAGGAACGACCGGAACTGCCTCCTTGTTCGCATATTCGTGAAATATTGCGGTTGCTATATCGCTCATTTTGAATTGCAAACACGTCGTGTATAACTCGGAATCGGAGAGGATGGTTTTGAACGCACTCCATGACAAATCGTCGCATCCGCTCTGTCTCAGTTTGTGGACAATTAACTTAAACACTGTCTTCCACAACGAAATCAAGTTCGTGAATTCCCGTTTCAGGCACAAATCTTTTGTTAACATCGCTTTCTGTTCCCCGTATTTCAGGTTCTCCATCACTGCTTTGTATACATTCGTCGTCCATATCAATTCTAGTAGGCCCAAGAAACTGTCTGCTGGTGGATCCGGAAGAACTTTCGGAATCTTCTTTGAAGGAGTCGTATTCTTTTTCGCGACATTTTTTCGTTTTCTTGACACTTTGGTAATGCTGGCTTGCGCTTGATTCTCCATATCGTCCACTATTACCTGAGTTTCTGCTCCAATATCTTGACCACACTCGTTTTCCACTATCTGAATCGCTGTCTGTAACTGGTGCTGGTTCTGCTGTTTCATCTGCAAGAACTCCCCCAACTCGTTGTTTTTTTGGTTTTCGTGGTCGCTTTCGTCGTCCGTCGTCGTTGCCGGAGATATTTGCTGATGGAAATGCACTGATAAATTTTTCCCAGTTGATTTCCCTTGTCCCGACCCCGATGCAACCGGAGAACTGATTGGAGTTTTCATTTTCAGAACTTGTGTTGCCGTGCGCACTGACGTGTGACATAATGATATTATTCGTTCAAGATTCGATATTTATACTCATACAACACCATTAGGGTGCAGGGCGCGGGGTATCGGGCTCGGTAATGAAAGAAAAACCGGCCGGCGGCCGGTTACCCTACCACGTGGACGACCGCTTCGGGGAAGGGGGGAGCGGTAAATGTGGGCAATCGATCGATCGCGCGAAGCGCATGATCATGATCATGATTATGCCATTATTAGGTATAGATATAAAAAGTATATTAACTTTATAACTACCATTTGAACATTCAAAGAATGATAGCCTTTTTTGTTGAATTACCGTCCCTTATTTTCATGTGGTCTTATTATGGCTACACGTGTGCAGTCAATGCACCCACAAACAGCAGGCAAACGGTATCGGTCGTAGAACCTTCAATGTAATAAAAACATTAAGTTATTGATAGTTGTTCAGAAGCAGCATAGTGTCATAATAATGTATAATGAACTACTGAATTGAAACAGTTAATTCTCCTTTGTAGTTAGTAGGTATACAATTACAAACAAAAACATACCAGACAAACTATGATGAAATCTTGGAAATAAAGCTATTAAACAGTACTGTACCGTTATTCAAAGCCTTTTACATGAGAGTAGCATCCGCGTTTCCGGTTCGAGTACTAGATATGACTCATAGTCTGCCCACGTGACCTACGTTTCCGCAGCCCGCCACCGCAGCTATGCAACACTAGCGCCACCACAGGCAGCTCGAAGGATTGTTAGATATTCGTGTCATTGGCGTTTTAGTTTTCGTTCAAGACGGTCGCAGAACAGCTTCGCTAGTTTGGAGCCGTCTCACTGGTACTAGTGACTACTTTGGTAACAAAATTTTTGTGGTTACCCTCACAAGGAGTAAGTTTTATCTTTACTTTAAGCCGTTACAATAATAACGGCATCGACTGCCCTTTTTCCAAATTGCTTGGCTATAATGAAAAAAGCAGCCTTTTACTATTGCTTCAGGAAATATCTCATTTATAGCATTGATAGCGGTTTTTTCTGTGCTCGGTTCCTATCAACAGGCTGCAAACTTTCTTCCTGTCCCCGTTCTACTTCAGTCAGCTCCTCTGACTCTAGTCGAGCACTAATACACATATTGTGCAGGACAGAGCATGCAATAATAATTTCCCCTGCCATTTGTGGGCTATAGTGGAGCTCGCGCGCAGACAGAAGGCACCGCCAGTGACCCTTTCATATTCCAAAAGTGCGCTCTACGGTACAACGAGCGCTTTTTTGCACCATATTGTAGCGACTCACCAGAGGGGTGAGTCGGCTGAAGCTCCTTCTACTGGGGTCATCATATATTCTCGGAGAGAGTATCCTGAATCTCCTGTAATATTGTAAAACATTCATTATTATCTTTTCTGTATTATGTAATATTCGATTTCTATTTAAAATGGTTTTAATTGTTATTTTTATTCTCACCCAGTAGAAAAGCTCTTTCTCCTTGCCTGCAAAGGGTTTCAAAATGCTCCTTGATTCTGGAGTTGCTCCTTAAAAAGGAGTCATGAGTAGCGCCCCCGTAGGATGCATCTACATTAGTGTTGCAACGGAACTGGCATTACGGAAGCAGAAACGGAAACAGATGTCAAAAGTAAATCTTAACGGAAGCGGAAACGGAAACGGAAGCGTTAACACTATGAAAAAAAGCACAATTGTACATTTAAAACTTTTTATATTAAATTTGTATTTTAGTAGTCAAAATTAAACAGCGGCAAGTAATATTTAATAAAGAGTAACTTGGCCGCTTTTTCACCTTTCAGCCTATTTCGATGTTCTTCATATATTAAACCAGCTCTGCTAAATAATTGCTCGCTGGCTACACTGGTGGGGGGAGCTGATAAGTATTGGCGAACTATTGGCAAAATATGGTGGTATTTGTGTGCATTTCCATTCCACCACATAAGGGGATCCTCATGAAGAGGTAGTCTTTTTTCTTTCTTGTACTCCCGAAGGTGTGACTGTATCTTTAAAAGTAAATTGTCACCATCGTCAGCTGTAGAAGAGTCCTCCTCCTGGTCTTCATTTACACTTAACATCGCTTCCAATATTTGCAATGATGCTGATGATTTGGAAGTAGAAGGCTGCACTTCAATGTCTTCAATTGCAATTTGAGTTCGGCTTCTTCGCGCGTCGTCGCGTTCGCGTCTGCTGCACCGCTCCTCATCGCTTTCTCCCCGCTTCCGTTCAGAGTTCTGTTATAAAGTTTGTGGAACCAGAAGCAGAAACGAAGTGAAAAAAAATGCGGAACTTCTGCAGTTGCGGAAGCGGAAGCAGAGTTCTGTTGCAACACTAATCTACATTTAAAATGTTATTCTCCACATCACAAATCTGTAAAATTTAAGAAGTGGTTATTAAAGAACTATTAAAAAATCAGTAGGTATAGAAATAAAAAGTAAATTAACTTTATAACTACCATTTGAACATTCAAAGAATGATAGCCTTTTCTGTTGAAGTACCGTTCCTCATTTTCATGTGGTCTTATTATGGCTGCATGTGTGCAGTCAACGCACCCACAAACAGCAGGCAAACGGTATCTGTCGTAGAACCTTAAATGTAAAAAAAACATTAAGTTATTGATAGTTGTTCAGAAGCAGCATAGTGTCATAATAATGTATAATGAACTACTGAATTGAAACAGTTAATTCTCCTTTGTAGTTAGTAGGTATACTACTACAAACAAAAACTTACCAGACAAAATATGATGAAATCTTGGAAATAAAGCTATTAAATTATGCTATAACCATCTTACCCTCTTTTGATGTAGTTGCGTTCTGTGATATTTTGAAGGAATCTCACATATATTTGCAAGATATGCGGCATGTTTAAGACATCTGTTACTTGCCGCAGGCATTTGGACACTGTTTGCTGTGCCATTGGGGCGTCCATGTCTTTGCCTACCGCTCCCTGGTAACTGCCCCTTGCGTAAAAGCTTAATGTACAGATGATCTAAAACATAAAATAAGAACGACTTAATGCGTTTTGACAAAGTTGCTCACCTAGATAATTAGTAAGTGTTAAAATTTCTATTTTACAAACCTTAATTACGGGGTCTATAGACCTTGCATTTTTCTTAGGAGGCATAAATGGGACTACCTCTTGACACAACAGTTCAAACAGGCTTCTAGTGAGCCTAAAAGAAGATTTAAAATCTTCATCACTAGATATATTTTCTAAGTAGTTATTGCGGAGAATCCTCATTTTTCGCCTTCTCTCCATCCTCTCTTATAAAAATTGCTTCTTCGGCCAGGAGAAAACGCGACATTTTATTGTATTTTCTGAAACCAAAGCTTTAAACGATACGAGCAGGGCTATCGTACAGTTTAAGGTTGACTTTCGAAACACCTTATGTCAAAAAAGAAATATCGTCTGTCAATAGGTGTTTCGTAGTAGCTTTTTCCGATACAAAACGTCAAACAACAATCAATTTGCAGCATATTTTACACTAGCATCTCTTGTTACATACATTAATTAACTTAGTTTACTCAATTGGTTTATTTTGGTAAAGTTTAGAAATAAAACTAAAACATTACACAAACATAACCTCAGTGACAGTTTGTTTTTTTATCTTGTGAAAGTTGCGCATAGGCAACTAACTTATATTTTATTTACAACTGTCATTCTGAGAGTTCAATGTTGTCACTTTTGATTAGTCATTTGATCGTCCCATTGCAATTGGATTTATAATAAGCCTGTACGTTCGACTGGTCTTCGAAATTAAAAAGTAAAGTGTCTGTCAAGTGCTTTGTGTTCAGGAAGTTGAATTTCTAAAAATCTTGAAAAGGGTAGTTACGAGGCTGATGAGTCGAAGCAGGAACTACGCAATAGTTCCAGAAGCTTCCATCGCCTTGTAATAAATACCGGCGCGGAGCCGGGAAGGGCCTTTTTTGTTGCCTGCTCGTCGACCAGTAAAGAGGTTTCGGGTGGTTGTGCGCTGAGGTGGATTGCCTGCCAGCCCCGTTAATTTTCTGGGCTGTTTGCTGACGGTTTTCTCCTTGAGGAGCTTCACCCTCGACTTTTTCTATACAATTTATTGTAAGAACAGTGCAATTGGTGTCCTGTAATTATTGCTGTTTTCATAATTATTGTGGTCGAAACTTGATAGGTTACAAAGTTTGCCTTCTTGGCTCATAGGTACCAGCTTTTGAGTGACACAGCGGGATTCAGACTGGAACGACGCCTGTGCCACCGAAAGCTGCTTTTATGAATTACCCACCTTAAGGGTATGGCGCCCACATTTTTTTTAAATTATAGCCTCGACTAAACTAGTAATTGTTCAACACCGTAGGTTTAAAACTCATTTCGCAATACCCACGTTTCCCGACCGCTGACTGGCTGGCTCTAAGATTAACTTTTTTTGTAATATCAAACTCGAACTCATAGCACTTAAATTGATAATTTGCGGTCTTACTTATAAACGTTGATTATATTTAAGACACTGCTGAACAGCTCATTAAAAAAAATCTTTACTCATAAACGCTAATTAAAGTTAATCATCGTCTTAGTAACCTCGTAACCAGCTGTGAAGACAAGCAGCATCGTACCCTTGTTTAAAATTTAATTACCGAAATGGCGTCGCAGCAACAGCTGTTTTCTGTCTAGCTAGCTGTCATTCAAACTCAACACTCCTAAATGACATAAAAGATTTCTTAATTATGGCTGTATGGCTCTAGCCATCACCCTTCCCTTCGTGGAAAAATACAAGAACTACTCTTTGGTCTTAAGATTGATGGACAAGTGACATTGAACATTTTTTTTTTAATTTTTGCATCAATGTCAGTATTTTGGGTCTTTAATAATGACAAGTCCGGTGATGGCAGAGTAAAATAAAAATTGTGGTAATTAACTAACTAACGCCTATGTAGCGTTTATGAGTGAAAAATAGTTACGCACTACTTAAGAAGTTAAGCAGTGAATAGTTAATCAGTTACTGAGATGTTGATTAGTCGATTTTTATAAGTAAGGCCGTTGGTTCCCAATGTAACTTGTTTTATTTATTTAAAATAATAAAACCTTTTGTTAAAAAGAAAATATATTTTATTTAACAGTAGCGCCCGTACGTGGAGCCTTTTATTTTGAAGAAAGTTGTTTCAGTCGCTGCAACCTTAGTTTTAAGTCTACGAGCCTGTGTGGTCTCGGGCCAGAATAGGATCACCCCAGTTCTTCCTTGGGTGTCATAAGAGCCGGCTAAGGGACTTACTTTTGCCCCAAGATCTGGTGCACCTTTTTTTCTTTCTTTTCTTTTTACTCTCGTTTGGTTAAGCGTATTACAGAGGGCTTTACTGGTTAGTTTTTGTCGAAAACCACACCCACAATTTTTTTTTCTTTCCATTTTGTAAATTTGAACAATTTATTTTTGTTAACTTTTTGACATACTGTGCTTATTAACAACCACCTATTTAGATTAATTGTTACAATTTTATTTTGTTTTAAAACGGTCAGAATACCATATTTTTTACGGAGTGTACTTATAACTATATAACCTACACGTTTTCACTTTGTAAAGCCAGGCCGACAGTTTTAATTTTTTATTTATTTTTAAATATGGAGCGTCCAATCAATAACAATTTATTACACAAAGATGAGCTTATTTATGAAGTCGAAATCCGTGATGAGAAACTTGAAACCACAGTGGAGGCTCTCAGAGTTCAGATTCTTCGTTTAGCCAAGGAGGTTTCTACCTACTAGGAGCGGACGATATAGCGGACTCCACTCTGGATCCTGGTGCTGAACTCGAACAAACTTTATCAAAAAGCTCATCTCATTTTAAGAAGGAAGGAAGGAAGAAGTCAAAGCTTTGGAAAATCATTTATATCATCGAATTAGTAGGGTTGAGCCTAGCGATGATTTAGAGGCCGAATATGCCAGTATTCAGAAATGCTTATATACATATTTATCTAAGATGGTCACTTTGACTCAAAGTTTTAATAGCAACTTTGGTTCGAGCGATTGCGAGCGTCACACCTTCTCCTTTACATGTTTCTTGTAGCAGTGAAAAATCTGTTCGTAATTTAAATCATAAATTTGATGGTCATACTTGCGTTAGAACCTATCTGCAAACACTTGAGGAGTTATCTCATTCTAGGGAGATTAGTGATGCTACCTTGTTTCGATCCGCTTATGAACTATTCACGGATATTGCATTGGTCTGGTACCACATACCACATCTCTTCGTTCTCCTAGATACACTATATTTGTGACATAACTGGTCCATAAAATCGACGCCAATTTTTGTTTTATTATAAAACTCCACCATCATTCTTTGCATCAGGATCTGTTGTTGCATGCATATTTGACAACATAGGGATTTTTTTTTTTTGTTTGGACTTTGGCGGACAATGGTATAAAAGAGTAAGTTCCTCTGAATAGGCAAATTTTGCCGTGTTGCGATCGCGGTCTTTAACTCTAAGAAAAGAAGTCGGGATTTCTCTTTTGTTTCTACGTGGGGTACCTACAAGTGTAACTTGCTTTTGCAACCATTCTTTTGCCGCTGGTATTGAAGCGAGCCAATTATCACAAGTGAGGTTATGGTTTGTGCCATGAATTGTCTCGGTCAATTTTAAAGTAAAGAAATGAGCAGAGGGTACATTCGTAGTACATGAACCTTAGCCCAAATATACATAAGCATCTAACATATAGGCTGTTTTGGCATCGCAGGTTATCAACATTTTTATGCCATACTTGTCTGGCTTGCTAGGAATGTATGTACATTTTAAAGATACATCCCAATAACATTTCGTCTAACGTACAGCAATCTGAAGGACTGTATAATTCACTTGAGACTTTGATAACGTTATCAAAAATATCTCGTATTGGTGCTAATCTGTCATTTTGTCGTCGTTCTTCTCGAGAAGAAAGGTCATCAAAGCGCAGTTTGTCAGGAACTCAAATCTAGCTTGGCTTGCCGCTGCCTTGCCGCTGCTGCTTCCGTTTCTGCTTCAGTTTCTGGGTTTAAGAGATCAATGTTTTTTTTATGATAATATTGAATATACATTGCTCTAATTCTATAGTAAGTAGCCAAAGCACTTGTATTATAGAAATCAAAAACAACGACGGTACCGCACACAAAGACCCGAGACAATATAGAAAAGTTATTTTTCTACATTGACTGACCGGGAATCGAACCCGGGACCTGAGAGATAGCGACACCAAGTCCGGTATGCTCGCCTCTCAGCTACGAAGGTCGTCATCATCATCATGTTAGGCTCCTTTCATTCTGCAGCCTGTCGCCGGTCGCGTGTTGCGCTACCGGTCGAGTTGGCATTTCACAGTTTCGCGTGTACACTCGACCGGGCTGGACGTGTACAGTCACGTACTTTAATCAGTCATGGATACAGTTAATAAAACAACAGCTCTTTTGATTTCCGCACTATATCACCGAAACAAAAAACGCCGGGCCAGTCGACAAGAAAAACTGTTCATGCATCCTATAACTTCGGAGCGTTTGTTGAGTGGTGCATTCGTAACACTGTATTCGCAATTGCGAGAAGATGAAAGTAAATTTTTCAATTATTTTAGGATGTCAATAAGCACGTTTAACGAACTGATATTTAAAATTGGAAATAAAATAGCACACTCTAGTTTACTCAGAATACCTATAACACCTACGGAACGTATGGCAGTCACAATAAGGTATGTGTATCAAACTTCCTTTAAAGTGGAATCAAATGGTTATTTAACTTATGCTTACTTGTAACTATGTTGCTAACAACTTTTTATTGAAATGGGACAAGCAGCAATGTAACTGCAACATACCTATGTCAATTATAATAAATAGTTGTTAGCAACAGAGTCACATAACTAGCGCACAGCTTTACTTCGATTGAAACTTTAAAAAACCTTAGAATGAGCTTTTAATCACAAAATGGTAAAAAAAGCTAGTGTTGTAAAATCAAAAACAATTGAATCTTCTGTATCACGGCTGTTTGGATTCTCTGGAGATACTATCGAAGTACTAGGCATGGCTTCATAAGCACTTCTAGATGGGTACTGGACTGGGCTGGCACTGTAAATGAAATGAACATTTATTCGCTTTTGAAAAAGGGTACATTTTGATGGCCTTGAATCTTGGTTAATTCCAACAAGTAGTTGTAGAACCTGACTCCGGAAATAATACTTTCTGTCAAAGTCCAGTTTTCTAACTGTGGATTTCCACATTTCATTTCATATCACATGGGCGTGAGCGCTTTCGGCTCCGCGGGGTCGCTGCTAGGCGCGGTGAGCGGACGCGAGTTTATAAGTGCCTCGATCTGCGTAAGTACTGTCAACAGCTCTTCATAAAAGAGTATCTGCTGGCCGATGACCCGGAACAGGTGGGGTTTCACTATCTTTACCATACTTTCCCAACAACCCCCCCAATAAGGACTATCCTGACCCAGATGTGATCTATTACAAATGTTGTGTAAAACACAGCATGCATTTATAATTTTAGTAGCTTTGTCTGGATGGTAGTGAAGAACTCTATGCTCCAGCAGACATCTCCACCTATTCTTTAACAAGCCAATTGAACGCTCCACTGTGTTCCTTGCCACACAATGCATGTTTGTGTAGTGTTCTTCAGGTGAGCCTGGAAGGGACCCCACTATTGGAGTCATCATATGATCCCTTTGAGCATAACCAGAATCACCTGTAAATAAAATGGGCAGTTAGTTTCATACAAGTGTTACAACTAGAGACCATTACATTTTATTTTTTAATATTTACCCAATAGAAACACTCTTTCTCCTCTACTAATTAAATCCATTAAATGTGT
The DNA here is from genome assembly GCA_950371115.1 of Anania fuscalis. NCBI lineage: Eukaryota > Metazoa > Arthropoda > Insecta > Lepidoptera > Crambidae > Anania > Anania fuscalis. The sequence goes on from OX493344.1 coordinate 14,517,283, forward strand.
CTTGATAGGATGTTCATTCCATACAAAAATATCATGTGAGGCTCCTCCGAAATCCGAATGTAGAATCAACACTCAATATATTGAGATCTGCATCACATATCTGTAAAACAGAGAGGTTGTATTATTTTTATATTATAATAATATGCATATCACCAATTTGATTGTCTTTTTTTTAAATATAGCTGTCATCATTTTATATTGAAATAAAACATACTCACAATTAAAACATTTCTTGAATGATATCCTTTTCTATTGTAAAAACACTCTTCGTTTTGTGATGGTCTGATGATTGCCACATGAGTGCCATCTATACATCCTATCACAGAAGGGATCTTTAATTTTTCATAAAATCTGAAATATATTTAAATAATTCAATTTACAGTTGTATAACCTTACTAAAAATTACAACATTAAATCATTGTGGTTTTAGAAAATCTATAAAGGAAATTAGTTCTTGAAATAATAGATTACCTTGTTTTGATTTGGTTTCGTTGCTAGCGTGTGTGTGGGAATTTCATCCACTTATCTAAAAGTGATTCTGAATTAAGAGCATCTGTCACTTCACTTAATGCACTTGAAACAGATTGTTGAGATATCATTGTCCTTTGTTGTGTCCCACCCACTAATCCACACACCACACCCACTATCTGGTAGCTGCCTGTGGCGTAAAAGGAAAGCGCCACCAAAAGCTATAAATATGAAATGACCTAAACTAAAAACAGTACTCACGGGTTAGTTTGATAACCTGTAAGTTTTAACAATAACATTGTACTTACCTGTATTTAAAGATAAATAACACTTGAAAAAATCATCGACCTCAGATGGGACGCGAACCCACGTCCCATCGCACCATCGCATCGCATGGGTGATTTTGATTGATTGTCGATTTTGATCGATGATTTTTTCAAGTGTTATTTATCTTTAATAAAACCTTGCATGGAATTGCTAAAAACAAAAATTTGCCTGTATTTGTTAGATATATCGCTTCGACGGGTTGGTTGTCGCATCAAAGGCTCCAAATCATTGTGTATTACGTTAAATAAATATTTATTAACTCTATAATTCCTCCTTAACTCATCATTACTCATATCAAACGCGTTGTCTGCGTATCTTGCCATTCTTCTCAAATTACGCCTTTGTCACATATCAAATCTATGTCCGCTGTCTAAAATATCATATATTAGACGTAGACGTGCCATTTATTAATAAATAAAACTGAATAAAATCGTTAAAATAACACTCTTAATCTCAAAAAAGTTAGCTTTTTGTAGGATTACGAATGTTTGGCCAAAAAACGTTTCCCAAAGTATCACATCCCAAACTATCTTTCCCAAATTTTCATTTGGCAAAACAACTTTTTGCAACTTCTCAGTTAGCAAACACTATTAATAGCAAGTTATTGTTTAGCAAATAATTGCTTGGCAATGTTTCATTTTACCAAATATTATTTAGTCAAATGTATGGTTTGGCAAAACTTACACTTCCCAAAATATTGCAAGGCATGCGATTTACATAAGTAAAAAACATTTAAAAAGTCTTTATTGGCAAGTTAAGAGTTTCGAAAATATGCTATTGTGTACGAAATACGAAAAAAGTGTAGTCACTGTTCTAATCTAACCTAGACTCTGTAGGAAAGATCTCTGTTTGTAGTAAGTTTTGGTAAATTAAGTAAGTAATAATATTACCTAATCTATCCATTTAGTCAACAACCATGCAACTTTTCCGGCAGCAGTTCGTTTCTGTGTATACTGTATAAAAAAATTATAATTTTGAATTTGGAACCATAAACAAATCATCAATTCCCGAAACTTTTTCGACAGAATGTTTATGGCAATTTGAGCAATCAATTTTTTGGGATATAATATTTGCCAATATAAAACATTTGCTATGTTAACATTTGCTTAAATGAAAATTGACATACTAAAATTTTGCCAAATGATAATTTGACCAAATGAATAAAGTGTGAAATGTATATTTGCCAAAAATTCATTTGGGAAATGAAACATCGGTGATATGTTTTTTGGGAAGTGAAATTTGGCGAAAAATAATTTGGCCAAATTAAAGGATACCCTTTTTGTAACTGTGTTTACTCGATCCTAAACACGAATCCAAACTCGATACGTCAATGTCAAAATCACGTCAAGAGTGCCGAAAAATTTTGAAGTCGATTTCATTTAGTTCCATTAAATTTCACCGAATCCGGCTACGATTTAGCGCTAGTATAGCATTCAAGAGTGCCAAATGACAAGATTTCGTTTCCAATCTTAAATACTGCTTGAAATCGAGTTTCAAGAGTAAAGCTACTGTTACACATGCTCTAAAATAGCATGCTAAAAAGCATGCTATTGAGTATGCTCAATATGAGCATGCTTATGAGCAGTTTACATTTGCTAGCAATAGGCATGCTAGTTTTAAGTATGCTCCTGAATTATCATGCTCAAAGCAAACATTCCAATACACATGCCATTTTATAGCATGCTCTCTCACTCTCTGTCAGTTCAAACAAAGCCATGGACAATCAAACAGCTATCCGTATGGAGCTGAATAAGATTATCCTTTTGCTGGCGATGCAATGCATCCAGAAGCTTATATCAGCTCGGCAAAAAAAGAAAAGAAAGAGAAAGATTTGGGTTCGTGATTGGATATCTAGAAGACAGGACTTAGGAGCAAGTGCGCAATTGCTTACAGAAATGCGAGTAGAAGATGCTGCGGGTTACAAAAACCATTTGAGGATGCTACCGCAACAATTTGACTTTTTACTCTCTCAAGTTGAAAGCGCTATACAGAAACAAGACATGCGAAATGCTATCCCAGCTAAAGTGAAGTTGGAAGTGACATTGAGATATCTAGCAACTGGAGATTTTTTACATACATTGGAAGCACTTTACAGGGTTGGAAGATCTACTATATCGATATTTCTACCTGAAGTTTGTGAAGCAATATACAGTGCTTTGAAGGATTATATAAGGGTAAGTAAAACATTGATAGTAGACATAAGGCATTTATTAAATAAAACAGTAATGTTTAAACATTTACGATGTCATAGTAACTATATATAGGTACTATTTTTTTTTATTTGTGTTAAGTAGTAATCAACAACATTTAAACATTTATTAAGAAATAATTAACTCTTTTACGAGGGTGGGTCAAAAAGTTCGCGGAATGGAGGGTAAAAAATAAGAAATAAAACACAAAATTATTTTTCCTTCTCAATGTATTCCCCCTTAACTCTAATACATTTAGTAGACCTATCAATTAATTTATTAATACCTTCGAAAAAAAATGATTTCTCTTTGTCGTCAAAATAGGCCGAAATTGCGCACTTCACTTCTTCATCGCTGGAAAATTTCTTCCCTCGAAGCTCTTTTTTCATTTTTGGGAACAAATAATAATCACTTGGGGCTAAATCTGGGCTATAGGGAGGATGTTCCAAGATTTCAAAGCCCACTCTTTGAACAGCAGCCATCGCAACTTGCGCCTTGTGCACGGGTGCATTGTCGTGCAAAAGGAGCACACCTTTGGTCAATTTTCCCCGTCGTTTCTCCCTGACAGCATCTCGCAGACGTTCTAATAGTGCAGCGTAGTACTCTCCAGTTATAGACACACCCTTTTCTTTATAATTAATATTCCCTCTGAATCCCAGAAAACAGTAGCCATGAGTTTTCCAGCCGACGGAGACACTTTGAATTTCTTCGGGGGTGGTGTGCCCTTTTTGTGCCACTGCATGGAGTCTTGTTTGGACTCAGGCTCATAACGATGAACCCAAGTTTCGTCTCCAGTCACAATCCGGTTCAAAACTTCATCTTTTTGTTCACCACAGAGCGCCAAAAACTCGCGACAACACTCAACTCGCCGCTGCTTCTGGTGTGGCGTGAGCATTCTCGGCACCCATCTTGCACACACCTTTGACATGCCAAGATGGTCGTGTAGGATGTTGAAAATGGTTGAAGCTGATACTCCAATAATTTCTGCAAGCTGCTTCTTCTTTAAACGGGCATCTTCCAATATGATTTTTTCAAGTTTTTCGACGTTTTCTGCCGTGGTTGCCTCGACAGGCCGCCCCGGCCTCGGATCATCTTCAATCGAATCCCTGCCTTGCTTAAACAGGTTGTGCCACTTGTAAACCATGGTTTTACCAGGGCAAGAGTCCCCGTAAACAGAAGACATCTCTTCCAAAATAGTCTGGGGAGGTTTTCCTTGCTTGGTAAGGAACTTGATGACTGCGCGAAACTCAATTTTCTCCATGTTGCAAATTTTCTTCCGGATTGACTTGTTGATTGATGTGTAGCTCAGTGAATTATGACCTAAATTTTTTTTAACTTAGTATTTATACTCTTAATGAGTGTCACAACTAGTGTAGGTGGTAAAAAGTCGCCCTTCCCCCCTCCATACCCCTCATTCCGCGAACTTTTTGACCCACCCTCGTATATACTTTTATTACTTAAATGAATTAAGTAGTTAGGTAATCAACAACACTCTGTTATATAAGTACTTCTATTATTTATACACTTATATGAATTAAGTATTAGATAATCAAAAAAGTAATCAACAACATTCGAACATATTGAGTAATAACTAGGTTTAAGAAGACTGCCATGCTTGATGCAACAAATCAACGCTGTTGTTATCAGGAAGTGTGTGAAATTGTGTGCCTGTTTGTAAAGCTGCGTTTAAAGCAGAGCTTGTTTTTGTCACGGCAGATAAGTTAAGGCACAGGTGGCGACGTCTTGCTGTAGTCAAAATGTTATAGATTTGAGTTTGTACTTCTAATGCATCATTCAGTGGCAGGCTTCGCAGTTGGGCTGCAAGATTCAGGCCAAAATAATGGAATTCGTCATATTCTGTTTGTGTATTTATCGCAGAACTTATGCTTTCCAACCAATTGAGTGCATCATTCATTGGCTCATCCTGTAGAGCTCTTCTTTTACGTCGTGTCGATATGACACTAGATTGATTCGATGAGCGTGATTGAGGTCTGTCTTCTGGGATCGTCGAAGGTGGTGACATTATATTCTCTGGCGTAGTTGAATTTTCCAGACGCTGCAAAGACGCGTCCGAATACTCCGAAGACTGGTCTGAATACTGCAACATAATAATGTACTGTAATGTAATAAAGTTTTTTTTTACAGATTCCAAGCCGTGAAGACTGGATACGCATTGAGCATGGTTTTCGTACAAAATGGAACTTTCCAGGATGTGTTGGAGCGTTAGATGGGAAACACATAAATATATTCGCTCCTGATAATACTTCTGACTACTATAACTACAAGGGCGCCAATAGCATTATACTTCTGGCATTAGTAGATGATGACTATTGTTTTTCATACATAAACGTTGGAACTAATGGAAGAGCTTCTGATGGAGGTGTTTATCAAAAATCTAATTTGGCACAAGCTATGGAAAACAATACTCTCAATTTACCGGACCAATCGGTTATTGTGGCAGACGCAGCTTTTCCTCTAAAGTCATATCTTATGAAGCCATATCGAACAACCCCAACGCATAGAGAAAAAATATTTAACTACCGTTTACCAAGAGCCCGACGAATCGTTGAAAATGCGTTTGGTATTTTAGTAACTAGATTTTGAGTTCTTATGAATGCCATCGATATGACCCCCAAAAAAATTGATTCAATTACATTAGCTGCCTGCGCTTTACACAATTGGCTTCGGAAAACATCAGATATGTACATCACGCAAAGATGCGTAGACTTCGAAGATATACAACAAGGTGTTGTGGTACCAGGATCATGGAGGGCACAAATGCGGCAAGTTTTGGAAGGCTTACCACCTACACGCTACAATAACCACGCTTCTCGGCGGGCAGAAGCAACGAAAAATTTGGCAAATGAAACATTTGACCAAAAATATTTTGGCGAAACGGCAGAGACCCTATAAATTTACCATCGTCATTTAATTCTTCTGCCCTCATATAAATTAATCAATAAAACATGCTGTACTTGTTCTATGATATTAAACAATTATGTTTTACAAACAGTTAAGTGCATTTTTATTTATTAAAAACTGAAACTCACCATTTCCGTAGATTTAGTTTCCCTGTACTCGCTCGTGTCCCCAAGAAAGGAATTCATTTCATGAAACCATGCCGCGGATGGTTTGTATACAGTGGCGGCACCAGAACCTGATCGCCTTGAATTCTCGACTTTTTTTAATTCTGTGTGGTACACAGACCTTAATTTTTTAATTTTGGTTTTAATGATTTTCACAGTCAACGACGGATCCTCCATGTTCGTTAATAAGTCTTGGTACGCATTATTTCGATCAACATTATTTTTATACTGCGGTATGCGGGAATTCCACAAGCACTCCTGATTTCGGTATAAATTTACAAATTTGAGCGTTTTTTTGTCGCCCCAGCGAGACATTTTGCGTGAAGATGGTGCAGTGTGCACTTGTTGCGAACGACTGATCGATACTAGCATGCTAAATAGGCAAACCTGTTCACACGCGCTAAAAGCACGCCCCCCTCCACCCGCGCTGCAGGTATCATGCCCAAAAATCGCACGACCGTTGATTTTTGAGCAAACTCAAAATGAGCATGCTCATTATTAGCAATGTTTCAACACACATACTACTAAGTAGCAATTGCTCAATAGTGGCATGCTTTCGTGCTAGTAATCAGCATGTGTAACTGTAGCTTTAGCCTACAGGAAACCTATGCTTATAATAGGCGTGCTCCGGGTGATGACTATTCGCAATGTAGTGTGGAATTGAAGCCCAACGAGCGTGAGTTGGTATAACTCGTATAATATCGTTGAGGATTATCTCCATTAGCGTCCTTTTACTAGTGTCATGATTATTGTACAGATTAGTGATAGAGCGCACATATGAGGCATGCACTAAGAAATCTCTTGCAGGAGCGTCTAGAGCCAGGGCATAAACAGCCCAACGACATTCTGGAATGGTTGAGTTACCCTTAGCATCTAAAAGCCAAAGAACCCAATCCTTTACATTTAATTTGAACAACCTCTTGTAGACACGTGTTGCTTTTATGATAAACACATCCGTCTCATGTATTTCGTGTAGCATGCGCGGTCGTCGCATGTCTGTAGCCCTAACTAAGCTCCATCCTTGTCTATATTTAAAAATCTCGATCCCCATCAGCCCGCAATCAACAACTCTATCGATAAAAGAACTGACAGCACTGACCGAGTCATTAGCCTTATGCGAAATTGAATCGCCACATATACAGGATGTCCCAAAATTAGCACGTCACAGTGACACCGGAGATAGATGTGCCTAAGACGCATCGAACAAGCCTACATGTCCATAGAAAAGTTTTATCAGTTTTGAGTATGACCATTTTTAGTATTTTTTTTTAAAAATCACAAATTTTTCATAAAGTTTGTATCGGAGTTTTTTATAAAGCTCTTTATTTTAATTTTTTCGGACTCGGTCAATAGTTTTTTATGATGAAACAATCATTATCCAGTCGATAAATAGTGTGAAATAACGACAATCGATAGTCAATCTCAATTTAATTTTTACCCAAAGAAAATGGTTTCGACTTTGAGCAGCAACCGTAAAAAAAAATTGTATCAAACATAATGAACAAATACCATTAAAAACTTCCCTATGCTATGGCAATTCCAAAATGGTATAACACTTATATCGCAATATAAAAAAATCTAGCAAATTTGAGTAATTTCTTATCAAAGTCGGACATACGACCTGGAGGTTGCAGGAAGCTGCTGGATGCAGGCCGTCTAATAAAAGATACACTAGTAAGACAGTTGAAATATTCACAGATGATGTATTTTTGTGCCGCTGTAACAAACATATACTAAAAACTAGATTAAAAAAATTATTTAAGGGGCCTCTTATACAACAAACGTGTTTTTTTGCCGTTTTTACAGATACTGGTACGAAACCCTTCGCGCGTGAGTCCGACTCGCACTTGGCAAGTTTTATTAGCCAGGTAAAAATAAGAAACTATCAGACCATTTCTTATCGACTTGATCGTGGAATCTGCAGGACTTCCTAGTTTGTTTTAATAATAATTTGACTTGGGTACGACTTTGATAAGAAATGACTCAAATTTGCTAGATTTTTTTTAAATTGTGATATAAGTGTTATACCATTTTGGAATTGCCATAGCATAGGGAAGTTTTTAATGGTATTTGTTCATTATGTTTGATATAATTTTTGTTCACGGCTGCTGCTCAAAGTCGAAACCATTTTCTGTAGGTAAAAATTAAATTGAGATTGACTATGGATTGTCGTTATTTCACACTATTTATCGACTGGATAATGATTGTTTCATCATAAACAAATATTGCCCAAGGCGTAGGTTTACAAAAAAAAAAAAATAAAGAGTTTTAAAAAAACTCTAATACAAACTTTATGAAAAATTGGTGATTTTTTAAAAAAATACTAAAATTGCTCATACTTAAAACTGATAAAACTTTTCAATGGACATGGTAACCTGTCAGGCCAAGGTCAAGAGACACAATAAAAAATCTATTATTCGCGTCCACCAGTGGGGCAATTGAAGCTCGATAGGTGCTTGTTCGATGCGTCTTAGGCACATCTATCTCCGGTGTCACTGTGACGTGCTAATTTTGGGACACCCTGTATATCCTATTATCCACTCGTCCTTGCTATGCCATATCGTAGTATCCGTGCGTTCAATACATTTTCATACAATTTGGAATCGTTCTGATATTTGCGCGAGCCAGGGGGCCTAGCGCGAAAGTGTATCGTTCGGTCGGTCGTATTAACCGATCAAATTAAAACATCCATTCCCCCGTATCAAAGGTTTGACGATTTATGAACAATTAAAAACAGTCGAGTTTTTTACAGGGCTAGATTGAGTGGGTCATATTTTATAGAAGGATTGACACATGAGACGGGCTATTTTAATTTGTTAGGTTTATACGACCGAACGAAAGATACACTTTCGCGCTAGGCCCCCTGCATTCTTCCTCTAACGTAAGATATCGCGAAAAAGCTAGCTCAGACACTCTTTTTGGCCTTGAAACGTAGTAATTGGACATAATTTTATGCGCGAACATGCATAAAGACGCGTTCCCATGTTCAAATGTTCATAAAACATTCTTAAGGAATGTTCTGAAGGCGATATAAGCTTTTCGGAAGCAGAGAAACTGTTAGGGAACTTAGAATATACTAATTGTTCTGGGTGAGCCGAAACAAATAAATGATAAACTGGTTATGATAAAACTGATATATTTGTAGAGTAAACACTTGGTACAAGAATGGACTTATGATAAAATGAGTGAGTACGCGCGGCGCTCTTGATGGCTAAATGCGAAATGATTTGTTAGAGTGAAATATGAATTACTGGTAAAAGAGGTCAAAGTGTAAAATGATGATTTTACTAAAATGTACGTTGCTTGCTCGTACATACTGCCGGGCGAGAGAAAGTGAGGCTGTTAGTAAAGTTGATGATGATAAGCATGATCTTATCTAATAACAAGATGATAAAACAATATTTTTACTATAACTAACATGCAATGGACGCTTTTATTAGTACTTGAATGATTTTACAAGGTGATATTAACAATTAATTTAAACTTTAATCAATTGAGTCTGAAATTGTAAACACTGAACGAAGCACATGCGATATGTGTGTGTGCTTTTATTTTGCTTTAACACACGCGCTCTTTCTTTTGGGAACTCACTTACTTCGGTTACACTACACTGCACATCACTGACACTAGCTCGGGCGGAAGGCTGCGGAGCCGCGGCCGCCGCTGCTGCAGGCGCGGTGTACGTTCGCGCAGCAAAAAGAATCGCCTTTTCAAGGATTGGATGATGCAGATAATTAGTGCCCTATATCGTGTAAATGTGCCCGAAATTTTATATTTGTGCCTCCAACAGCTTCAGATTAATTTAAGAAAAACAGATTCTGCTGCACGAACGTTCGCCCAGCAAAATTTTTTTTAATTGATGGGCCTAGCTGTATATTAAATATGCAAAAAGATAGCTTATATACGATCATAAATGTGCCGTGAAAGCCAGATTTGTGCCTCTTAAGATATCAGAGTTATTTAGTTTTTTGCTGGGCGAACGTTTTGGTGATTGCTGTATATCGGAAACGGTTGAACGCACATTCTTGATTTTTTGTATACAGATTCGGTACATTTGTGCCGGAATTTTCATTAACATGACTAGCATGGTTCAGATGCAATTCTTTTATTTCCTAAAAAACGGAAAAATGCTCTGGCTCCCGAACGAACAAGACCAAGGACTTCGCGTTAGTTCCGACTGGTAGCCATTGTATATTTACATGATCCTGTAAAGTTTCGCGGGCCTACTACATATCATTTCCGATTTCTTAACGATTTTGTCTTTTTTTTGAGGTTATCTTGAGTGAAATTACTTAGAATACGAAAACACTAGTTTCCTGTGATCTGGCTTATTACATGCTTCTACAATAATATGAGCGCTGTTTTAAGAATACGTATGCAAAAAATCATGTATGTATACCCATTACTTTAGACAATAACGATAAAAAACCATTCGAAATATTTTTGGTAGATTATCCGACCAAATTGTAGTGAACATTAAAAAGCGGCCGCACGATACATCAAACTATCCTTCCGCACTTGATGGCGTTGTAACGAAATTTAAACAGTACAGTTGCGTACAGAATTGTTAAGTTGGAAAATAGTTTATAGGTATTTGGGACATGAAATAAAATGAGAATTGTTTTTTTGTACCTAATAATCCACTATAATTTGTAATTTATTATTTAAAATAAATTATATAATGAATGAATGAAATAAATAATAATAAAAAATAAATAAATATTGGACAACGTCACAATCATTGCTCTGATCCTATGGTAAGTAGCGAAAGCACTTGTGTTATAGAAAAAGAAACAAAGACGTTACCACAACACCCAGACCCGAGACAATATAGAAAAGTTCGTTTCCTACATTGACCCGACCGGGGATCGAACCCGGAACCTCAGAGATGGCGACACCATATTAGTCCGGCGTGCTCGACTCTCGGCTACGGAGTTCGTCAAAAATTACCATTTATTTATACCTACGTAGCTTGATAGCTGATTAAGCTGTTTGAAGCGATAACGAAGTACAAAATTTCTTGTCCATCAATATTATCCATTTTTTGTTAATATATATATCCTCCGACCGGTTTCGGCCACGGCGACTGCTTCAACTCCGTTGTTGAAAATCGGAGTCCATGTTCGGAAGCAGTCAAGTGCGCAGGAGATATTTAAGTACATAAGTGTACGCGCAAACACAGATGCACTCTCTCGTCCTAACCCTTCTTGGTCCAGTGGAACGGAGAACCGCTACGACTGGAGAAGAGATGGATGCAGTGTCTGGCCGACGATTGCTCTTGACCTCTATCGTCGCCCTCGGCCTTCCACAATGCCTTGCTGTCTCGCCGCGTCCGCCAAGGTCCGTTGCTAATCAGCGTGGGTTGCCTTCTGCGCCAAGACGGACTTCGTGCTACTCATGCGAGAGGCATCCGCATCAGACCTCTCTGCCGAAACACAAAAGGTCCCCCTCGACCAGGTTTAGCCCGCGCGCCGACGCGGTTTACCGGGATGTGGCCGCTGCGAGCACTACAGCTACTTGGTGCCACTGGCGAGAGTTGCTGGCCGCCTGTACCTGTCGATGCACCACCCAATAGGGTCGGCTTGTACACCTAAACGGAAACATACGCCCCGCTACATCCCAAATTTTTTGTTATGTAATATTTAGAACACTTTTTGTTGTGTTTAGGAATTAAGTTAAATTTGCCTTTTTTATTTATTTGTAATGTTAATTTTATTGTACACGTTTTAATCATCTAAAAGGTACAAATAGCACCTAACCATTATTCATTGTTTATTATTGTTTACAAAAAATAAATCAATATAAAAATTACCAATATTGTTTTGTTATCTCCTTTTATCCAAATTGCTTGACTTACCAACTAAAAAAAACAAATATAATGTCAATGGCACATCAAGCTATCAAGCTTAATCAGCTATGTAGTTAGGTATAGATTTATGGTGCAAAATCATTCATTATAATCTCAAAAGGTCGACAATTTATTTTTAATAATAAATTACAAATTATAGTGTATTATTATGTAAAAAAAAAACAATTGACATTTTATTTCATGTCCCTAATATAAACTATTTTCCAACTTAATGATTCTGTACGCATCTGTACTATTTTTTCGTTACAACGCCATCAAGTGAGGAAGGATAGTTTGATGTATCGTGCGGCCGCTTTTTAATGTTCGCTACAATTTGGTCGGATAATCTACCAAAAATATTTCGAATGGTTTTTTATCGTTATTGTCTAAAGTAATGGGTATACATACATGATTTTTTGTCATACGTATTCTTAAAACAGCGCTCATATTATTGTAGAAGCATGTAATAAGCCAGCTCACAGGAAACTAGTGTTTTCGTATTCTAAGTAATTTCACTCAAGATAACCTCAAAATAAAGACAAAATCGTTAAGAAATCGGAAATGATATGTAGTAGGCCCGCGAAACTTTACAGGATCATGTAAATATACAATGGCTACCAGTCGGAACTAACGCGAAGTCCTTGGTCTTGTTCGTTCGGGAGCCAGAGCATTTTTCCGTTTTTTAGGAAATAAAAGAATTGCATCTGAACCATGCTAGTCATGTTAATGAAAATTCCGGCACAAATAGGCACAAATGTACCGAATCTGTATACAAAAAATCATGAATGTGCGTTCAACCGTTTCCGATATACAGCAATCACCAAAACGTTCGCCCAGCAAAAAACTAAATAACTCTGATATCTTAAGAGGCACAAATCTGGCTTTCACGGCACATTTATGATCGTATATAAGCTATCTTTTTGCATATTTAATATACAGCTAGGCCCATTAATTAAAAAAAATTTTGCTGGGCGAACGTTCGTGCAGCAGAATCCGTTTTTCTTAAATTAATCTGAAGCTGTTGGAGGCACAAATATAAAATTTCGGGCACATTTACACGATATAGGGCACTAATTATCTGCATCATCCAATCCTTGAAAAGGCGATTATTTTTGCTGCGCGAACGTACACGCAGGCGCGCGCCGGCAGCGCCGCCTCGCGAGGGTTGCGGCGCCCCCCGCCACTACTGCGACTAGGACGTATATTGCCACATAATGGTGGACATCATGATAGGAAACGCTTTCTGCTATGGTTTCACTGCGTTTCATGAGGTCTAACTGCTGTCCGATCTCTTGTAGTTGAAGATTAGGGGTCACGTTATCAGGTACGTTGTTCGATATAGGCTGATCTGGTAGAGATATATTGAAAATACGGTTTATAGGCGAGATTTCTGGTGATTGTATTTTGGAGCTGATAGTCATTTTGCTTATCCCTTGCTTATGTGAACATACAAAGAAATCAGCTGACTCAATAATACAACCTTGAACGATATTAAATAGGCCAGCGGCGGTCAGTTGTACTACGGTAACTTGATCTTCGCATAGCAACTTCAGCTGACACCGATTGCAACAATAATTAAAATATGTATTTATTCTCTGTAACTCTGTCCATTGATTAAAATAAGGACTTGACAATGCGAAACGAGCAAGCTTGACAATGCGTTTAGTTTCTGCTGCGAAGCGAGTAGTTTGTACTGCGTTTTAACAGGCAATCATAGCAAGATTGTTTTTGTTTTACTAACAAATTAATTGACTTGTTATTATAAAATAAAGCTTAAGTCATTAAAACTATATTATTTATATTACTTACTACACTAGTTTTTTATCTATACCAGTTACGATATTGTTATGGTAAATGATATTGTTTAAGTCCTACAAACAATAAAGTTGTACTCAAAACAGAGTATTTATAGTATCAAAAACAAGTTATAAGGTATCCACTACTTATCAATATATCGTATAAAACATAAATGGCCTTACTACAAAAAGATAGACTAGTGTTGAACACTTGTCTCAAGATAAGTCAACCAATTTGAAATGTTTCTTAATAATATGTCTCGAATGTCTGATGTGTCAACATTTCAAATTGGTTGACTAATCTTTAGACAAGTGTTCAACACTAGTCTATCTTTTCGTAGTAAGGCCATTTATATATTATACGATATATTGATAAGTAGTAGATACCTTATAACTTGTATTTGCCACAAATGTTTAATAGTGATAAAAACGTCCTTACACACTAACTCGTAATAAATACCAATATTAATTATCGTAGGTAACATAAGGATTCTTGTAGGATTTTACAAAGTACACTTTACAAAACAATAATATGTAAAGAAAACTTAAATATAGTAAGATTAATCAGAATATACACAATTTTATAAACACTTTTTTTTTTTAAATAACTTTATATCTGGTATTTTTATTTGACTATACAATTCTTGTAATTATTTTGGTCACCGATTTTTCCTCCTCCCCTCTTAAACTATTGGCTTGAAATATCTGGAAAAAAATATAATAGTGCTTATCATGAACTTTTAAGGAAAATATTAACGGTTAAGATAGATCAGTTGGTTTAAGAGTAATAGTCGTTCAAAAATTCCTTAGAGAAAAACATTAAAAGTGACATCAATTAAGTAATTTCTGTAACATATTGTAGTAATGAGCACGGGCAACTACGGAAGCCTATACTGCGCGTGGCACGCCACGCAATTGGCCGATTTTTTAAAAAGTTTGGTTTATGTTCTTGTAAGAAACTAGATCTGATCTAAAAAAAAACAGAGTATGCGAAGAGTGAACAGAAGAGTTTGATGGAATCAGAAGTGACCGAAGAGATTGCGTTGCCATGGTATGTCGAGTTCATGTTCACCATAACATCGACGTCTCCCGAGGTCAGACCAGTAAGCTGGCCAGGGCGCATGTTTGCCTTGGTAAAGCTTTGGTCTCTTGATCGTACGTAACGCACAACGCTGAGGTATGCGGTTTAACGCAGCGTCAACGACGCAGAGTTACCGTCTCTGCGGAGAAGTGGTCAGTTGATTTTGCCACAGCTACCAAAGTAGACGTGTCGACATGAACAATATTATTGATATACAGGATCTAACGAAATTAGTTACATTCCTTTATAGGGTGGTTGTTTGGGTGCATAGAGTGTGTCTGGGGACTGATGTCTGGTAGAGGGCGATGCACATTCACGAAAACACCATTTAAGTAATATTTAGGATTTATTATAACTTCGAGACACACAATCGCTATACAACGTTTTTAATAGAGAGAAGGAAGTGGCGTTCAGTGTTGCCACAATAATAAAATTAACAGTAATTTAATGTTGCTTGCAACAGTGGTATCTAAAAATCATAATAATACGATGCCAAAAAATAAGGTACTGTTTCATAGTCATTTTTAAAAGTTATGTTTTCTAACAAAATATATTGTTAAATAAAAGTTTTTGTTTCTCCTTTCTTAACTGTAATTTATTATTTATTTAAGCCAATAAAAAAAAGAGTTACAATGGTGGGTTGAATCTGGTATTTAAGAAGCTACAGAAAAAAAGTTACGAGCCAGCCAGTCAGCGGTCGGGAAATGTGGGTATTTTAGAATAAGTTTTAAACCTACGGGGTTGAGCGAGTATCGATTTGGTTGAGCTTATTTGGTTAATTAATAGTGGGCGCCATACCCTTAAGGTGGGTAAACCCTATAAAAAAAATAAAAATAAGTTTCTTTCCTGAGGTCGACTCGGCACACCTTCCCGTCTCGTTCTATGACCCAGGGAGGCAGGCCTTCCCCAGCTGCGTGTAGTCCGCAGGAGTGGGGATCGAGTTCCCAATATAAAAAAAAAACCCCCTGGAATGTACCAATTTCTAATTGAGAACCAGAATACATCCCAGTATGAAGTTATCGAGACGGGTCGATAAAGAAATAAATTATTATTTAAAAGGTCACTTCTGTGTGATTAAAGGATTTAATTAAGTTAATAAATACTTTGTAATAAGATGAATTAATGATTTAGTTTGAATATTGGGGGACACACCCTGAAAAAGAGAACTACCCTCCCCTAAATAAAATTTATGAAAAGTGCAAGTTTTTACCTTAAAACGGGGCTAAAAGCAGCTCGCGGTGGCACAAGCGTCGTTCCAAACTGTATCCCGCTGTGTCACTCGCAAAAACTGGTACCTATGAGCCAAGAAGGCAAACTTTATAACCTATCAAGTTTCAACTACAAGAATTGTGAAAACAGCAATAATTACAGGTTGCACTGTACTTACAATATGTAGTTTTAAGAAGTCGAGGGTGTAGCTCCTCAAGGAGAAAACCGTCTGCAAACAGCTCCGAAAATCAACAGGGCTGGCAGGCGATCCACCTCGGCGCACAACCACTTTGGACTTATTGTATGGACGGCAGACAGGCAACAAAAAAGACCTTCCCGGCTCCGCGCCGGTATTTATTGCAAGGCGATGGAAGCTTCTGGAACCATTACGTAGTTCCTGCTTCATATCATCAGCCTTAAACTACCCTTTTTCAAATTTTAAAAATTCAACTTCCTGAACACAAGACACTTGACAGACACTTTACTTTTTTAATTTTGAAAACTAGTCGAACGCATAGCGTATTATAATCCAATTGCTATGGAACGATCAAATGACAGATTAAAAATCACAATATTGAACTCTCAGAATGACAGTTGTAAATAAAAATATAAGTTAGTTGCCTATGCGCAAATTTCGCAAGATAAAAAAAAAACAAACTGTCACTGAGGTTATGTTTGTGTTATGTTTCAGTTTTATTTCCAGACTTCAGCAAAATACTACAATTGAGTAAACTAGGTTAATTAATGAATGTAACAAGGGATGCCAGTGAAAAATGTGCCGCAAATTGACCAGTATACAGGTAAATAAGTTTCCCTGAGCGGTTCTAAAATTACTACGTAACAATATCAATAAAATCACAGTCAAACCTGAAACACTCTGTATCTTTTCCAACACATGTGCAAGCTGTAGTTTACAGATTGTGTACGTACGTAGTGTACGTACACAGCGCACACTAGCAAGTTAGTTGTGTGTATACTAACTGTCAAGTCAGCTGATCTTCGATTGGTTTAGCAGCACGGCCGGGCTGTCTCGTCGACCAATCACAGACCAATTGTAATCTGCTTTTCTTCATGCATACATGTACCTACATGTGTGTGTAGAATGCGCTTCTTATCATAATAATAATGATTGTAATCAAACATTAAAACCAATGCCAATTAAATTAATAGCCAACATTGTTTTTTTGTTTGTTCGAACTTCGAAGCTTAAGAAAAGATAATTTCAATGTTTTATGACTTAGATTGCATCCTTATTTTAAGTGGATAAGGTATTTACTTGATTTTAATTGTTGTACTTAATTATTAATTTTAAAGTTTTATAGGTACCTTAGCAATGTCAGTAGGCGGATACAAATAAAAAATAAAATATGGTTTTAATAACATTTATTTTATTATGACAGGCTACGGGTCTTGCAAGTTAAGCGTTGTTGTAAGTGTAACTACCTAGGTACCTATCTAATAAATAAGTTTTTTGACAAACAACTAAATAAATTACAATCAATCGAGTAAGTAGGTGCCGCTTGGTCCTAATCCATGCTTACCTTGCTTAATTAGGAGTCAGTTTCTTTAAAGGCATTTACAAATCACCAATTTATAAAAAAAAATATGAAAATATCCTTCACTGACGCCTACAGACCAAAGGTCACCTACTGACGTGCTTTTTTACGCGCAATAACGTCTCACTGCCACTTTTTAATTCACTTTTCGCTTTCGTTATTGTGATGTGACGCACTTTGAATCTTAAGATCACTTTCATCACACACTAAGTCCTTCACTTCTCATGGAAGTCGAGAGGTGTAGGGACCGGGGAACGTGCCGACTAGAGAACCACGGTCACGGGTTGACTGGGTTGACGGGTGAAATCCCGTGAGAGTGTTTAAAAATACAACAAGATTGTTTAAAAAGTTATATTTTGAAATGAGTTTAAACCTACAGGGTTGAGCAATTAGTTGTTTGAGCGTATAATTTTAAAAAATGTAGTCGCCATACCCTTAAGGTGGGTAATCCCTATTAAAATAAATAAAAAATAATATTTTCTTTCCTGAGCGGAAGTCGTCGCCTCTGCACACCTTCCCGTTCACCTCGACTGTCCAGGGAGGCAGGCCTTCCCAGCTGCGAGTAGTCCGCAGGGCGTTGGTGACAATAACCAAATTTAAAAAAAACCCCTAGAATGTACAAATTTCTAATTGAGAACTAGAATACATCCCAGTATGAAGTTATAGAGACGGGTTGATAAGGAAATAAATTATTATTAAAAAGGTCACTTGTGTGTGAATAAAAAAGGATTTCCAAGGGTCCCAGGAGGAGCGCCATGAAGCATATGAGATTTGAACTTATTTCTTGGAAAAACCATTGCTGGAGGCAATGCGTGACCGATAGCAAAAACGATACAACACGTTATCACCAGAAGCCCTCTTTCGCCGCTCGTAACATTGGAGACGTTACTCCCTTTAAGAGCTAAGACCTTTTGAGGGCTTTGTACCGTCGTGGTTGAGGTTTCATCCAAATTATAGACACGTGTTCCGTTGCCAAAATTAGAAGACCGTTGCATAGCTTCTCTTAAGTTTAAAAAATATATCGAACATTCACTTTGTTAAAAGCCGAAGCTCGTGCTAAGCTTCAGGTTTCAGAATACAACAAACAAAAATAGACATACGTTTATTGAGACTTAGATCCGTGTGTTTTTTTTTACTGATCTAAGCCACTCCTTTCCTGCAGTTTTGTTCCCATCCCATATCGGAGACTCTTTTATGCCATTAGGGCTTGTCTCAAAAAAAGTGTACCGTGACGTACATGTAAAGGACTAGTTACGCACATGTTTGTAACGCACATGTACTAAAAGTTACGCACATGTTGACATTAAGGCATGTTCATAATAAAAGCATTATTTGAGTATTCAAAGGTATTTATTCAATAAAAGTACATATTGCAAGGTCACTTTCTTAATATCTATTTAGCCATCACATACGTATTATCATCTATTCTAGATAAAAGTCAAATTAGGCAAGTCGGTAAAAACTATACGGTTTTTTTTATATATAGGCCCAATTTCATTAATTTCTTCACATTTAAAATACATAAATTCATTTCTAACGACATGTTTCAAAGGTTTTATTTTGTATCTTCCAAAATATTTACTTAAGACTTTACCAACATAATGATTCCCTTTTAGGCCAATCACTACCCACCTACCATTTTTAAATTCGGATTCTATGTTTTCATGCGACTGACACGCATCATTATAAAAACTTTTACAATAATTTTCAGATGTTAAAGTTGAATTTGTGGTTTTTGGTAGAATCCCTGTTTTTTTCTTTATCTGTCTTTATGATTTGTTCCTTGGTTATAATTAATTTCTCATCGAGTTCTATTGGGGAACCTGCCTTTACACTTGGAAGTGCAAACACCATCACCATCTCGATGGCTTGGAGCTGGCGTCGCCATCCGATCGTCATTCTTGACTCTCATCACCGCTGGCCTTGCAACTTGGACCGTCGCGTCGACCAGTCAGGGCAGTACCGGACCACGACGGCAAATCCAGAGGGCATAGACCACCCACGACCCTATTAACTGTACTATTTTAATTCAATAATATATATTTTTTTATAATGTGGACTTGGGTTCGTTATTTCTCCTCCTATGTAGGTAGATTAGCGACGCCTAACGTCACACTGGCACACACACAAGTAGTTACGCACATGTAGATACATGTGCGTAACTACATTGGAATACATCCATGTAGAGGCGCCTTTACTTCTCCGTGACGCACATGTTTGTGACGCTCATGTTAAATAACCTATAAAATCTCTTTTGTTACCAAAATAAACAGCTTAGTCTTGATTTTTCTTACCTTTGTTTTAAAAGACTTAAAGCACTTTCGAAAGTATCAATTAGAAAACTCAAACCACTTATACTTTTGAAGAAATTTTCGCGTTAAGCACATGTAAATTATTTTCAAAATAACAAGACATTGAGTAATGCACGCACTCGTCATAGAATTTTGACACGTAAATTTAAAATGGCGTCCTTCAACATCGGTCAACGAGCAAAACAGGGTTGCCATAACAGAAAAATCGGTCCATTTAGTAGATTATTTTAATTTTACAGTTTTTAACGACCAAATATTTTTTTCTGTTACGCACATGTTAAAATAGATGGACAAACATGCAAATTGTATAGAGAATTCAATATTAATTAAATATGAAAAGGACACGAATTTAGTCAATAAGTACACTTTTTTTGAGACAAACCCATTAATCATTGCCATTTGATAAGCTAACCGGCGCGTGTTTCTCGCAGTAAGTCCATAAAATTTCCTCGAACAATCAAGGATGTATTCTTTCAATTCCCATTCCCGGTAAAGTGTAAAAACAGCATTTATCTTATAATTGGTACTAGATTCGTCGTTTCATCGATCTCATATTTTTTTACGTATCTCCTTACAGTTGGATAGGGTAATCCGCAATCTTTTGCTGCTTTACGAATGGACTGCCCATTTTTACTAGCGTAATAGCGCGTAACATGTCTTCTTTAGTCTGTCTTCCAATTTTCCTTTTCGCCGTTTTAGTTCGCCCCATCCTGAAGCAATTGCAATTTAAAATAGAAAAATAAGTTCTTACACGAGATATCAATATGGTGGTCGTACACAGTGAACCGGTTCACTGTTCAAGGTATAGTGGTTCACTGTATACCATATCCACCATTCGACATTTAAGGTTATGTTAAAAACAAACGAAAAGAATCAAAATAGTAACTGAATTTTTAATTGATACTCAGATAGTTACTACAGAAGTACTATAGATTATGAGTAGTATGGAATTGGGCATTCTATATCCAGAATAGCCCAATTCCATTATTATAACATTACACACTGCCAGAGTTGTTACGAAAAAAACATATTGTTTTAAACAATGTGTTTAAAACATGTTTAAAACTTATTAGGAAAAAAACATTGATTTTTTCATCCTGTTTTTTAACAATGTTTTAAAAAGCGTATTAAACATTATATTGTTTTAAACTTTCATGGTCACTAACATTAGAATAGTTTGTTACGGGATTGCTACCATGTACCTTATTTTTGAGTTCCCGATATTTCGGCACAGTGCCGAAATATCGGGAACTCAAAAATAAGGTACATGGTAGCAAACTATTCTTATTAAACATGTTTTAAACAACATTCTAATTGACAAATAAAACAGGTTCATGTTTAGAAAATAAGCTTTATATTATTATTTTTAATTAGAATTTTCTTATAATCTGAGTCAATACAACTTAACTTAATCTAATTATCATTATCAATTATTTCTTCTCTTTCCTGCAATTGTAAGTAATCATAATGTTTTGGCATTTTCTTATTGAACGACATACTATCTATTTAATATTTTATTACTAAATAACTAAGAACTATTTAAAATTTATTTTATTGGAATAAAATACAGGCTCTTGGTCTTCAAACAATTTCTTGATTGTCTTCATCAACCTCTGGAGATCATGCCATTCCGAAGTTCCGGTGTTTAGCTGAACCTTCGCGGTGAGCCTTGAGCGCGTCGCTGGTGTTGTAGGCGCGCACCTCCACGTAGTACGCGCCGTCGAGCGGATCGGAGCGCCGCACGCAGCCGTTAGTTACTTTGGTGGTCAGGCTGCTTTCCAGGTGCTGATTAGCCGTTGTCCGACGCTGAGAGTTCTCGACCGCAACATTCTCGTCCTCGTCGGATAGCAGTCCGAAGAGATCCTTGGACCTCTTAGATGGAGCACTGAAAATAAAAAAAATATATTATATATTTTTTTTTGTAAAGAAGCCCAAGCCTCATTTTTCCTCATCTACAACATTCAGCTTCAATAGACAGTATTCAACCAACACTTACACACACACATACCATTAAACAAAACACTTACCGAGATTTAGACGCCGGTTTCTTTTTCGGTACTGCCGGCCGAACAGCTTCACACTCAGAGTCTGATCTGTTGGGACAAAAATATATTAATTATTTGGCAGGATGCGATCGCATCTGTGATCTTAAAGTTTTCTCGTCTCAAAGTACATAAACACATCCAAAGTACCTAGGTACTTGGGATGTGAGCGTTAAAGATAAAAAATGTTGAACTGAATAGTGATAGCAAAGAAATGGATGCACTATAGATACCTCAATGCGGTTGGCGAAGTCTTCCTCTTCTTAGTATATTTACGTGGGACAGAACTGGAGGCTGCTCTCCGCCAAGTAGTGATTCAATCTCGGAGTCAGACCTGTAAAGATGAAGGATATTTCAAAGTAACACTATTAGCATGATACCTACGTGGTTAACGACTATACAATGAGACATAAACCCAAGTTCACCAACTGACGTCTAAATTTAACCAGCTGTTTAAATCTTAAACGAACGTTTGATAGTATTTTCACGCTGCTTTCCTGAATTATTAAAGCTGTCTATTGTTAAGCCCCTTTACAAGAAGGGAGGCAAATCAGTACTTGAAAACTACCGGCCCATAACATTGGTTCCAGTTTTGTCAAAAGTCTTTGAGAAGGCTATGAAACTTAGGCTGCTTGGTTATATTTCGAAATTTGACATACTCAAAAAGGAACAGTTTGGATTTCAAGCAAATAAGTCTACAACTCTCGCCATGTTTCATTTGATGCGTGAAATAAATAAAAACATAAATGCAAAAATTCCTGCAACAACAATTTTCTTTGATATGACTCGTGCTTTTGACTTTGTTTCTCATGACTTGCTACTTCTTAAACTAGAAAATATGGGAGTAAGGGGTTTGGCACAAAACTGGTTAGAATCTTTCTTAAGAAATAGGAAACAGGCTGTAGAAATTGCGAGTCTAGATCGGAATTTCAATGTTATAAATCACAGATCACAGTTTTTGATAAATGCATGTGGTGTTCCACAAGGAAGTGTCCTAGGTCCATTACTCTTTTTACTTTACATAAATGACATTCCTGAAGTAACTAATCACAAATGTATATTATTTGCAGATGATGTTTCTGTAGTAGTTCCTTTTAGAGAAAATTCTGAAATGTATGAATCTGACATTAATATTACAATTGACAAAATAGTAACATGGCTCTATGATAATAATTTGACGGTAAATATAAACAAAACGAACTATATACAATTTGGTACAATTAGACAGACTAAACAAAAACTTAACATTAATTATAATGGAATAAATATACAAGAAGTTGACAATACAAAATTTTTGGGGATTATAATAGATGATAATTGTGATTGGAAACTACAAATTGGAGCCTTAAGGGATAAAATAAATTGCTACGTGTTTGTTTTGAGAAGACTGCGTCACACGTCTACCTTGCAAACTTGTCTTGCAGCATATCATGGATATATTGGCTCAATCCTGAAGTATGGACTTTTGGTTTGGGGAAATTCCACTGACTTAAATTTTCTGTTTAAAGCGCAAAAAAAGTGCATAAGGGCAATTTGTGGTATGTCCTCTCGTCAGTCTTGTGAACCCGTATTTAGAAGTTTACAAATATTGCCATTACCTTGTATGTACATCCTTGAAGTAGCTGTATTTGTCAAAAATAATATAATGTTGTTCAAAAAGCGAAGGGACGATCATAGCTTAAGGCTCAGGGATCTAAATAAATTAGTGTATAATTTTTTACCAAAACTACAACATTATCATAGACAATGTGATGCTATGTGTGTTAAGATTTACAATGCACTTCCAAATGACATTAAACAGTTACCAAATGTATGCTTTAAAAGAAAACTTGTAAAATGGCTCAGTGATAAGAATTTTTATAAAGTCAGTGACATTTTTAATAAATAAATTAATTTGATATCCTAAAATATTAGCTTGACATATTATTTGACATTTGGTACTTTAATTTAATTTGTTTTTCGCAATAAATTAAAAAATATTTGACATCCAATTAACTTGACATTTAATATTTTTTAATTAGATTTGTTTTATTATTCGCAATTACTTATAAATATTTGCATGCCATGTAAAAAGGTAAAACGTGAGTACTGTTATAATAATATTAACACCTGTGTCACACCATGTTTTGCGCAAATAAATTATTTCATTTCATTTCATTTCATTTCATTTCACGAAGCACTAACCATCGATTAAGATTTAACAGACTTTTTATATTTAAACATCTGTTGGTGAACATGGATCTTAGAACGATGTTGCTGGCAGAGTTGAAGGAGGATGGATGGCTGCCCTACGGCAATGTTGAAGATACTGAGTGACATGGAAGGAAAAATAAAATAAAAACTTACATAAGTTTACCTTGGTGGTAGAGTGAAGATTCTTCTTGCAGCGGTTCTTGAGCACTTAATACTAGCACTTGAGCAGAAATTAGCTGTAGATCACTTGTTGTAGTAATGTGGTGACAATTACCAAAACACCCTATTTTATAACGCAAATATTGTCAAGTTTGCTAAATTGCATAGGGTTTACAACGCCGCTGAACACCTTTGTTACTATGGGTGTGGAATAACATTCCCGATAGTAGCAATAATACTTTTAATTTAATCGAGTTAGGAACAATAAGTTCTACTTGATATTTTTACCCAACTACACCAGGAGGGTTATGTTTATTTATGATATATTTTTTTAAATTGTCTGCTCGTACAAAGTAACTTTGGCGTTTGTTAATAAACCTATAAATACTTTTAACGATATTCATAGGCTTTTTCTATAAAATTTGACAACTGTTAAAATTATTTGGAGAGAATAGTTAGATTTTTAGGAAACTTAATTGATGAAAAAAAAATAGTGTATCCAGAATAATTTGTTTTCTATTGTTTGAAGATTGTTTTAATATGGCTGCAATTAAAAAAATGCTTTCACATTTAAATGTTCTACGCTATTTGATCACTATCATAAAAAGATGTAAATAATTTCTGACATCATAAGTTAGCAGATTACCACTCATAATTCCGTTAGTCTACGGAACTCTAAAATAGAGATATTAAAAACATTTCTTTTTTTTAAACAGAGCGCAAAGGCTTATCTAATATTATCCCAAGCTAACATGATTTGTACCAGCCCTATTGCTTTACAAAATCAAGAATTGCAACCATGACCGCATGGTTGCAATTCTTGATTTCTTTTTCGCAAACACATGGCATGTTTGGTGACCTAAATTAATTACTTACAAAATTTTCCATTTACTAAAATCAAACTTATTACTTTATTATTATTCGAAAATAACTATTTTAAGATATTAATGGTTTAAACCTTATTTTGACCTAAACAAAATATACTTTTAACTAAACAAAATTACATCCTTATGTAAATTAATATACAGGTACTGCTTTAACTATTTCCGGGGTCTCAATATTGAATTTTAGTACATACAGTTTGATCATAATATTTTATATGAAAGAATAAAATATTAACTTGAGAAAACAACTTTTTTATCATACAATTAAGTTGAACAGTTTGATTAGGACATTACAAATTTAAATCGATCAGATATTTCATCATGAAAAACATTCATGAATGTACGTTAAGCTATCAACCTATTGAGGATCTCAAATCTGATGCCGATGGCAGTTTAAGCAGTTTTATAAAGAATGACACCAGGAATGTGTAGTCTATGAATGCCTTAACTTTAAGCACACATTAAAGCGTTATGGGCTGTGACATTGCTCATGCACTTTAATAGGTGAAGAACCCTTCTGGCTAGCCTGGGCCTGAGTTCCGCGTCAGCATCCGCGGGTTATCCTACCAGGGAATTGACGGAAACCAACGAGACGTTTTCACACTATTTATTGCACCGCGCAGGTTCACAAATTACACAAGTTCCTTATAAACTAGTACACTTCCTAACACTTATTCTATGCCTAAACCTGTGACTGCTGTCTGAAGCTGTATGGACGGGCGAGGCAGTGCGACGGGAACCGGCGCGAATCCCGTGGGTGAGTTACGGTCGACGCGAGCGAGGTGGGTGTTAGTAAACTAATTTGTTTCTACTGGAAATACGGCCGCGTGGGCGACCGGGCCGGGGACGGGTTCACCGCAGGAGTGCGGTCAAGGTCTAGGATAGAGGTCTCGAGCCTACGAACGAGCCGCTGGCCACGGAAAACCTCTGGACTAGGATACGGGTCGGGTGCTTAACTAGGTTAGTAGGGAAGAAAGGGCAGCCAATCGCCAGTACTCCGATGTTCCGAGGCAATGGGGAACGGGTGACGTATGCGCGCGCGAGAACGTCTTGCCGGTTGCGGAGCACGGACGACTGCTGCGGAGCTCCCTCCCACCGCGCTTGATATAGCATAGTCGCGGGCGGGGCGCGGGCGCCGCGGTACGGCGGGCGTAGGGCCGCCGGTAGTCGATACGATGGTTCGCGTGCTAGTGATGTCGGTAGTCGATACGGCGGTTCGCGTGCTAGGGATGTCGCGCCGCCGGATCCTCGTCACAAAGTATATTAAAAAAACTGATATTTGGTATTCATCTCCCCAAGGTACCTAACCAAAGGTCAGTTCGATTGAAGGTCCTACAAAGAACATTGCTCATACAATGTGGTAGGTGTCATTAATAATTATAATTTATTTATAATTATTAATAACACCTACAATACATTCATTCAAATGCAAATACAAAAACTATCTGTTGAATTTACAAAAGGAATCGTTATAATAAATAAATAAAAAAGCTGTACAGGTTTTATACAAAAAATAATAAGTAAAACTTTGTATTTGAGTAATAATGTTAATATTAGTTAAACTTTTATATAAGTACCTATATTTCAACTTAATAATATACCTTTAATTTACAAGTAAAATACAGATAAGTTTAATAATTAATAATATGTTCACATCAAATACATTTATTCTCTATACATAATTTATATATTATGGTGTAGCAGTGCGCTCTTTTTCATCCTGGGCATCTACGGAAGACCAGCGTCGTAGCAATTGACTTTGATTATTTCCATAGGTTTTATTCTTGTAGGTCTGGACTCGTGGTAAATGAATTATTTATTTTCCCTTTTTTACAATGGATTTATTATAATAAGATTAACGTTAAGTACAAACAATAGTATTACAATTAGAATAGTTTGTTACGAAATATCGGGAACTCAAAAATAAGGTACATGGTAGCAATCCCGTAACAAACTATTCTAATGTTAGTGACCATGAAAGTTTAAAACAATATAATAGTATTACAAATTTAAATGCGAGTTAGAATGAGGAAGAAAAGAGGGCTCCGCCGAAGCTGCAGCCGAATATATAGGCGCCGACCCCAGCGCCATCTAGTTCTTGGTGGTCGAATCTCGTAGACGTTGACAGTGACATCACAATCGATGAGTAGTAGGTTTCAAGCTTAGCGTAGTCAGACGTCCATCAGTTTCTCAGTAGATGGCGCTAACACATGGGATCCCTGGGGTGCTGGGCTGCATTGATGGAACTCATGTGTCCATTGTGCGGCCCAAAGACCATGAAGAAAGATTTTTAACAGAAAGGGTAAACTCTTTAAATATACAACTCGTAAGTATCTCTGTGCAAATATGTCAATTTTTGTGTAAATGTAGTACTTATATTCTGAAGATATTAAAGGTACAAAACAGTGTATTAAGCATTGAATGAAATCTCTTTTGACAAGACCAACATTTATAAAATGGAATTAAAACTAAGGATTCTTTTTTTATTTAAGATTTGTGACTCCGATTTACAAATATTGAGTGTAGACTCAGGTGATCCTGGGTCAACACACGACAGTTCCATTTGGAGTATCCACCCTTTAAAACCATACCTAGAGCAGTTGGTAGAAACTGGCGAGGATGTATTTTTATTGAATAAGTAGAAACAACAAAAGTTTTCTGAATATTGGGTATGTAAGTTCCCAATACTTAACTGTAACTTTTCTTTACATGAGACTCAGGGTATCCTTTGAGGAGGATCATGATGACCCCAATTTTTAACTCGATACCAGGATCGCCTGAAGCTCATTATTATGAGCTACAAGTGTCAGCTCGAAATGTTATTGAACGCTGCATAGGTGTTCTAAAGGCAAGATTTAGGTAATGTTTAGTGGGAATGTATTAAAATAACAATTTACATTGTAGTTTTTCCATAGGTGGTCGTTTTTATATGTTCATCATCAAGTACTCTACAACATGATAGTATTTTTTTTAAAGACATCATTGTTTATAAGCTTATATCGATTTTAAAATATACCCAAGAGAAAGTAAAACTACATCAGATTTACTTATTATTTTATTATCTTTACAGATGTTTGTTGGTAGCCCGTATGCTGCACTACGATCCAATCACTGCTGCGCAAATTGTGAATGCATGTTGTGTATTACACAACATAGCACATATAGCTGCAGTTGAGGTGCCACAATTGACCGATAAGGAGCAGGAAGCAGAGCGCTGTGCAAGTACAGGTGATGCTCGTGCAGCAAATGGAGATGCAGTAAATGATCGTTCTTGCGGGCATCGCGGAGCTGGTGAAGAGCTTTAACAGGGCCGAGAGTATCGGCAGGCCTTAGTTGATCGTTTGTGGTATGAAAGGAGGGCAAGGCAAAGAATTTAAGTTAAAAATAAACGAATGCTTATAGAGATCAGATAGTGTTTTATTAATTTTTCGTAAACAATTGGGATGTTCGTTGTCAAGTCTATTGAACTTTTAATCTAATCTAATTCTAATCGGTATCCGAAGATATAACTTCCAGCCTTGAACGTCTTCTGGAAATTCTGTCCATTGCCTCAGCTAGCGTTTGGAATGTCTGAGCAATCCTTTCCAGAACACATTCATGGCGTTCAGCTACCTCGGATTGCCTTAGTAAGGACTCTGACAGTCTCAGTCCTGGCACGCATCACTTCAATCCGTGCGATGGCGGAGCGTGATTCCTCGAGAGCTTCTCTGTTGGCTGTAAATTAAAAACAAGAATACATTATATTTTTTTGTTTTTAGCAATTCCATGCAAGGTTTTATTAAAGATAAATAACACTTGAAAAAAATCATCGACCTCAGAAAAAAATCATCGACCTCAGGTGGGACTCGAACCCACGTCCTATCGCATGCCCGGCATCCAACCTAAGGTCGATGATTTTTTTCAAGTGTTATTTATCTTTAATAAGAATACATTATTTCGAACAGATTTGTGTAAAAAACCAATTACTATAAACGGCTGAACAGATTTTACTGAAGAATGTCAATAGAGATAGATAACAAAATAAATAGGCACCTAGAAATTCTAATATCACGGAGACTAGTCGATATAAAAATTATCTCCGGCCGACTTATTCGACGACCTCCGCAGCCGAAAGTCGGTCCCGGGTCCGATTCACGGTCGGGTCAATGTAATTATAAAACGAACTTTTCTATAATGTCTCGGGTCTAGGTGTTGTGGTACCGTCGGATGTGATGTCTTATATTTATTAATCTCGGCCAGCAAAAGGCATATGAGTAAAAACAAAAAATAAGCATTACATTGTTGCACTGTGGGTCGATGGCGTATATTGGGGTTACGACCCCTTGCAGTGCTTGCCCTTGCAGTGTTCCCACTTCAGTTTAAACTAGCTGACTCGCGGGATGAACCACCAGTTTGGCTGGCGTTGTTGGGTGGAATGGAAGGCTGATTGAGGATCAGTGGTTGGTTGGCTAAAAATTAGTGGCTGGCTTTGTATGGTTGGCTGGGTGTGGATGGGTTTCTGGCTATGAATGGGTGGCTGGCTATGGATGGGTGGCTGGCTATGGATCGGTGGCTGGCTATGGATCGGTGGCTGGCTATGGATCGGTCGCTGGCTATGGATCGGTGGCTGGCTATGGATCCGTGGCTGGCTATGGATCCGTGGCTGGTTTTGGATCGGTGGCTGGCTATGGATGGGTGGCTGGCTATGAATGGGTGGCTGGCTATGGATCCGTGGCTGGTTTTGGATCGGTGGCTGGCTATGGATCCGTGGCTGGCTATGGATGGGTGGCTGGCTATGGATGGGTGGCTGGCTATGGATGGGTGGCTGGCTATGGATGGGTGGCTGGCTATGAATGGGTGGCTGGCTATGAATGGGTGGCTGGCTATGAATGGGTGGCTGGCTATGGATGGGTGGCTGGCTATGGATGGGTGGCTGGCTATGGATGGGTGGCTGGCTATGGATGGGTGGCTGGCTATGGATGGGTGGCTGGCTATGGATGGGTGGCTGGCTATGGATGGGTGGCTGGCTATGGATGGGTGGCTGGCTATGGATGGGTGGCTGGCTATGGATGGGTGGCTGGCTATGGATGGGTGGCTGGCTATGGATGGGTGGCTGGCTATGGATGGGTGGCTGGCTATGGATGGGTGGCTGGCTATGGATGGGTGGCTGGCTATGGATGGGTGGCTGGCTATGGATGGGTGGCTGGCTATGGATGGGTGGCTGGCTATGGATGGGTGGCTGGCTATGGATGGGTGGCTGGCTATGGATGGGTGGCTGGCTATGGATAGGTGGCTGGATATCGATGGGTGGTTGCTGGTCTTCCTGACTGGTACTGGGTTGCTGATTAGCGGCCCTGGAATACATAATAAATAATATTTTTTGTGAAACCTGCCCAATATGGTGTTAAATTAATATTTTCAGTAATAATTAGTTTTTTTTTCAATATCATGACAATTAGTCACAGGACGTCCACTGCTGAACTAAACCGTGCTCAATAAGGGGGCAAAAGTCAAGCTTAAACACAAACCAAGATTTACGTTTTGTACATATCCATATTGTAACTCCATAACTACCTAATATTTTTAGAGATAATGATGCATAAATTTACATCATCATCATCACCAGCCTATATCAGTCCACTGCTGGACACAGGCCTCTCCAAAAGAAGGATTTTGCCATAATCGCCACGCTTGGCAGGCGGGTTGGCGATCGCAGTTTGTATAAATTTACGAGTGAGAAAAACAATTTATAAACACATTTTTTTCTTTAAAAAACTATATACAAAAAAAAATCCGCATAGGTATATGTACACATATTAATTAAATTCACCTATTTAGGTAACATGGTTTTAATTGTAGATTTATGACGGAGCTCTGCTCTGATTGCAAAGTATTTTTAAAAATAAAATTAAATGACAAATGTGTTGTAAAAGTATTCAAGGCGTGCAAGTTTTTAAATAAAAATAGGTATTTTTACTTACATCTATCACATGGAAAGGGTCTTGTTGGACTCCGGGTAGGGGGCCAACATCCCACCCTATAATATATAAAAAGAGATGCTTTCTTCTATTGGAGTTAAAATTACAAACGAGGAGGGCCCCCTGCCAGTTCCTGATTGCGATTTTTGATTGCAATTATTTTTGCTCGCACCGTACTTTCCAAAACTGAAAGAAAATATAAGTATAATTAATCATCGCAATACAAACTTCAACATGCTAAAAACAAAAAAAAAAAACTTCAACATGTTTAAAATTACTCTGAAGAATATTTATTCGTGACCACTCCTTAGCCGCGCGAAAAAGCCCTTCAGCATTTAAAATATTGGCACACTCCTGCCACAATCGCAAGAAGAGTGCTCGTGCCACCTTCGACCGCACTCGTCCTAGAGCCAAGTCTCGGTGCTGTTCCAAAAAATTGAGCAGCAGTTCTAGCTGCCGGACATTGGTAATTCTTCGGGTCGCCGCTTCATAACTCTGTAAATTTTTATACAAGTACTTAAAAATTATCACTACCTCATAAGTTTACGAATAAAATAGAAAACTACCGTAATAAATACTTACATTAGTTACTTTCTTTTCGTGACACACAGGGTACAATGATGCCTTCTTGTAACATTTGCTGAATCTCCTTCTCCAGCAAGAATTTTCTGGGTGGTGACATTCTGCATGGAGGAACAGCAATTGGAGTGTGTGTTCCAGTATCTATGCCGTGTTCAACACCTTTAATAGGTTTGCCATTTGGTACGAACACATCTTCAAAGTTCAGCAAAAACACATTGAATTCTTTTCGTTGTTGATGGTACAATAACACATTTTGTGATATATCCAATGCACAGAGTCCTATGTCTTCGTTATTGAGAAAGAGTGTATTGGAATGAGGGGATAAACTGCTTTCTGCGTCTTCAATACTCACTACTGCGTCATTCATGATAAAGTTGAGACGTGGTGAATCAAAAGCTTGATTGATCTCGGTTCGGTTGCTGGAATGAGGTAAATCTGGCAAATCTATGGGTATGAGCTTGTACTTTTTTGAATCCACCGTTCTATGTGCTTTGGATCCTTTAATAACGCTTTTTGACCTTTTCATTGTTTAAGGTACAGCGGGGCTTACTCCTAACTTCAGCGCTGAGACAGGATCTATTCCAGTAATACAGGCTTGGGTAGGAGTGAAAGCAATTTGTTTCACTTCAAAGGAAATAAAGTTTTCTTGATACAGCTTATACTCATTGCACGGATCCTTTATAACGTGTCATGTAAATTGGGCGATATTCAAAATCATTCCAGTTTTCTGTATGAAACCGATACCCAATAATGTACGGTTGTCTCGAGAGTCCGGTAATACCACAAAAGCAGTCATAGCAGTGTGGCCACATAATTCAACTTTTGCATCAAATGTGAGGACCTTCTGCTGTCGTGAAACTCCATTCGCAAGAGTCACACTCACCATCTCTTCGTTAAAGGTCTGACCCTGACCTTTTAGCATGGTATATAGCTCGTAGGACGCAACACTAATTTTTACACATGTATCTATGTGCGCTTTTCCTTTGATGCCATTAATGTTTGAGAATACCATCGGTCTAGGTCGTGTCTCTTCATGGACGTTAACGGCGCAGAAACCTAAGTTGGGCTTGCTCTCGGTTGGTGGAAGTGATCTGTTATTGCAAAGTTTGCAATTACTGCGATAAACACCCGGAGTACCACAACCGTAGCAAGAAAACGTTGCTTTGTCGGTCGGAGGAACGTTTTGTGGTTGATGTGGTTGTGTTTTGTTTGGTTTACCGTCGATGTCTTGGATCCTCTTTCGCTTCTGGCATTCGTCAATGACGTGACCAATTTTTTTGCAAAAGTTGCATCTAGACTTCTTGGTGCGTGGAGGCGCGACCGGTGCCAATAGATCCTTTGTCGACGAAGAATCGGCATCGGTTGCCTTTTCTTTACATTTGTCTTCAACCGTGCGCGCCTGCGAGAGAAGCTCATCGAAGGTCTTTATTTTGTCTCTCGGCACTTTGTCTCTTATTTTCAAGTGTAACAGACCATATGTAATAATAATATTCTTTATTTGGCACACAGAAAAGTATGGTACAAAGTTTTGTCGGCAAAAAACATTAAATGTGCCAAAAGGGTCCCCCGCTTAGCATTAGTCGTGGCAGCTAGAACTAACTGCCACGACACTGATATTTTGCGGGGGCCCAGGAGGTATGCTTTTTTTCTTTTTGTGTCATAATAAGACACATAAAAAACACAAAATAATCAATAGCATGCACATTTACAAAAAAGAAAACAAGAGAAAAAGTAATAGCTGCTAGTAGTAGCTGCATGTCCCGGAATTCGGAGAGGGTGAAAGAACCCGTATTATCTCGGTTTTCGTCTTGTAGCGTCGCGACGCGTGAGTACCCGAGTGGGTACTCACGCGTCGCGAAGCTGAGCTGGCTGTGTTGTGCGTGTCCTTCATACTGAGAGAACACCATACCAGGCATTGTTGTAACCAATGTGAATGTATTTGTGTTTGCAGTTGAAGGACATGGGGTCAAGAGAGCGAGTGAAACAGCCAACGCCAAGATTGACTAAAAACGATCCGCGTGATGCCAATCCGCCGCCCGCTTAGAGCTGGATTGCGGGGGCCTGCACCCTGAAGCGCGACGTGCACACCTTACTTGTACCTATGCTTCTCGTCTTCCTGTTGGTTGGATAAAAGTATGACTCTAAGCTTCTTTTTAAAAACGGTTTTTGTTTTCAGAGCGCGCATCGGGGGTGGCAGGTCATTCCAGCAACGCGAGCGAGGCGGCACATCTAAACGAGCCACGAAATGCGGCTGTGCGAGGTCTTGGCGTCAGAAATACGTTAGTACATGCTCTCTTATCGCGACCATTAGACCCCTTTGCCCACAACAGTTTATCATACAGATAGCCCGGCCTTTTAGTGCTAATTACTCCAAACATCATGGTTGCAAGATGTAGCCTTCTGCGTGCTTCCATCCTAAGCATACTTTTGGAGTTTAGAAATGGAGTGACATGTGATCTTGGTGGGACGTGAAAACAAAATCTGGCACATGCATTCTGCACTCTCTGAATCATTTGAGCCGACCTGGCCAGTAGACAGGGCCCGAATACTGTGTCGCAGTAGTTAAACTTCGACAGTACTAGGGACTCGCACAAGGCCACTTTAAGTTCTTCACTCAGGTAGGGCCTAATTCTAAACAGCAGCCTCAGTCTATAAAAGCAATTCCTTGCGCACTCAATGATATGGCTCTCAAACCTGAGGCCACTATCAAAAACCAGGCCCAGATTCCGGGCTTGCATCACTCTTTCGACTGGCTCCCCCTTAATTGAGATGTGGAGTGGTACATTGTTGAGCTTTGCTATGTTACCAGTTGTTCCTATCCCACAGCAGATACCCCAGAAGGGAGTGTACCCACGTTTTATCCACTCCAAAGAATCGTACCATGGCTTTTAGGGGCTCCTTCAGATTTTCTGCATCACGGTGTTGGAACGACTTGCCGCCGCCTTTGCGTGCCCTGCAAATTAGAAATACGTTTAAAACTCACGTATCTCACTGCAACAAGCGGGTGGTGCAGACACACTTACCATGGGGTATGCACGGCGCGGATGGGCGTTAGCGGGCCCGTCCCATCGTGAATAATTCCGGCGTCCGGATGAGCCTCGAGTCCTCGGTATCCTCGGCATGGTGCTCTCTAAAAACAGAAAATAAAAACAATCCACTTAATGACGTATTAGACGAGGAACAAGGCAAACCAAGTCAAAAGTAAATACTTACCGGGAGGCGCTGCGCAACATGCTCGCCGAGGTGGGCGTAAAGGTTCGGAGCGAAGCGAATCACGCGCGTTTAGAACCCCTAGTAATGAATTGCGCCCATACACGATTCTGACACTCACACGGGTGGAAATCTGCCTATCTGACGCTCTTTTTCGCTATATTACGTGGCAAACGCATGGTTATTTTTGACATCATATAGTTTGACAGTACCTAGTACCTAATTACTTTTAAACTTTCGCGTTGCATAATTTAAAACTCAATGAAACGGGAATTAACGCGATCATAATTTAGGTACAAAATGTCACCTCTTTTGCCTGACGTTTCGATCGGGTTACACCGACCGTGGTCACAGGCTGACTGGAACAGCGATGTCTTCAGTACGAAAAACTGTATCGTTGTAAGTCACACCAACCACCTAAGTTATATGGTCTGCCTAAAATTCATAAGACTAACGTGCCATTGCGTCCAATTGTAAGTCAAATAAATTCGCCTACTTACGATCTTGCAAAATACGTTGCATCAGTATTGCAGCCTCTAGTGGGAAAAACACCGTCTTTTGTAAAAGACTCACGCCATTTTGTTCAGATTATTAAAGAACTAAAGTTGGAACCTGATGAAGTTATGGTGAGTTTTGACGTTGAGTCGTTGTTCACCAACGTTCCAATTGAGGAGTGTCTGGACATTGTAAAGGAAAAACTGTGTGACAGCGAAATGGCCTTCAATTATATGGATTTGCTGAAAAACTGTCTAGATGGGAATTATTTTCTTTTCCAAGGTCAATATTACCTCCAGATTGATGGTGTCGCAATGGGAAGCCCTGTAGTACTTGCTAATATCTGGATGGAACATTTTGAAGAAAAGGCGCTGCAACTTGGCCCTGGAACCGTCAGACTTTGGAAACGGTACGTTGATGATATTTTCAGTATCATCAAAGGTAACGAGCAAGAAGTAGATCGATATTTAGAACATCTCAACTCGATTCATCCTAAGATGAAATTTACATATGAGTTGGAGTCGGCCAGGTCGTTGTCATTTCTGGATATCAAAATTACAGTGAGATCGGATGGATCCTTGTCGCACTGTGTCTATAGAAAGCCAACACACACAGATAGATACTTACACGCTGCCTCACATCACCATCCACGCCACTTACAATCCGTAATGTCATCATTAAGAAATAGAGCATATGATCTCTGTGACCCTGACCATTTGAAGCAAGAGCTAAATCATGTTCAGGAGGTTCTCATTAAAAACGGATACAAAGTGTCACCACATCTGTTGAAGCCACCGATAAAACGCTCTCTAAGTCCGAATGTAAGCAGACATCCCGCATTTTTGCCTTACGTGAAAGGAGTGACTGATAAAATTGGCTCCCTGCTAAAGAAATGGTCCATTCCCACGATTTACACCCCGGGGTTAAAAGTACAGACTTTACTAGGCACACCGAAGGATGTCTTGCCGTTACAAACACCAGGTGTTTACAAAATAAACTGTAGCTGCGGGAGTTCCTACATAGGCCAAACGAAACGAACCATCGCTGAAAGGCTTAAAGAGCATATAGCTGCTGTGAAAAACCGCCAAACTGCGAAATCAGCGATTGCCGAATACCTTCTTGAATCGGGCACTAATCACTGGATTGAATTTCATCAAACGCAAGTTCTTTCCACGCATCGCCACTTTTATTCAAGAGTTGTGCGTGAAGCTATTGAAATCAAAAAGTATAAAAATTTCAATCGTGAAGACGGTTACAAATTATCCGCGACATGGAATCCAGTGATTAAAAATAAACAATCTCGTTTTGTTTCGCGATTGAGTTCTGACCTGAATACGGACGCGGCGGTTAGTGTGCAGAATAGGGACACAGTGAGTGTAGTGTGTGACGGTACTTGGCGTGAAAATAATATCATGAGGGTAGATGAAGAATCTGCCTCTCATACGGAGTGAAGACATCGCTGTTCCAGTCAGCCTGTGACCACGGTCGGTGTAGCATAATTATAGCAACAATAAATAGACATAGATTTTTCCAGCCACCTTTTTTTCCAGCCTGCCTTTATAGGACGAAAAGCGGCAACGTCTGCAGGTTGTAATATTTGCGTTGAGTTTGGATACAATGCAATTAAATGTATTTTCAGGCTTGGGCACAGGTTGGATACTTCAATCGCTAAATGAGTCTTATATCCATCAACAAATAGGATAACAGGTAGTGGATATTATTTTTTAGCAGTTCTGGATAAAAACAGTTGCCAATGTAATCATGAAAGACTCCTGCAGTCATCCAGCCTGAAACACTTCTACCTATTCCTCACCCAGCCGGAACGCTCAACGCCACTCGATCAGGAATCCTTTTGTATGGGTAGATTGTCATTGGATTACATACAAGACCAGCAGCAGAAAAAGTAAAGAGGATAGTAATGTTTTCTTTTGCTGACCCTTTTTCTATTTTGTATACATTTTTGCAACCCTTTTCTGCTAATACTTTCCATGTTTCTGGGCAAACATTAAAACCAGTTTTGTCAGCGTTAAAAACTCGTGTGGGATCCTTAATTACATCTAACAGATGAATCTCTTGAAAGCTCTCCGGCACTTTACGTCCTATTACCGGAATGTCAACTCAGTATTTCTCCGAACGTCCTATTGCCCGGAAGTCCCGGTTTCCTCGAATATCACTTTCCCTGAGCGAGTCACATACCGCGAACGTCATTTTCCCTGTACTTCCCTTTCCTCGAATGTCTGTTTCTTTATTTTTTGTCTCTTCATAATGGAGTAAATCAAAAGAAAACGGAAATCTTAAAAATCGTGATTTTTGTTGCCCTACTTACTGGTACTACCGCTGGTTCTACTGGCAGTACACGGGTAATTTTATTTTAGTCCGTGGTAGTTTCACAGAAAAAGTTTTTTTACCCTTGGTACTACCAAAAGAATTAATTAAAAACTAAAAAAACAACTGAAAGGCGCGAAAACAAACTAAAATTAGCATTTAACGTTAAATCAAGAAACCAAAAATAAAAGAATTCACGGAAAAACAAGTGACTGACAAAAAAAAAGAAAGCCGAAAAAACCAAAGACGATCTAGTAAATTTTTTTGGCAATCACTTATTTTAAGTGATTTCTATTGTTATTTCGGTTTTGGTTTCTTTTGTGTTAGGGTATTTCTATAATTTATTGCAATTCTGACAGATATGTGAGAAAATTTTCGATTCCTTGTTTTCAACTTTCACGATAATTGGTATCAAGAACATAAACTATTTATGTAATTTATACAACATTATATGTCCAGCAGTGGACGTCTTTCGGCTGATGGATGGATGGATGATACAACATTATACGCATTACATAAGTAGATATTGACCGATGAAATTCTGAAACGAATGAATGAAAACAGTGGAGTTGGTAATGAAATTGGGGACTAAGGTAATGAAAAAAAATTGCTGGTAATGAAATTAGTCTAAGATAAATGAATAAAAAATGCTGGATGAAGATGAAGTAAATAAAATCTTGTAAGTTTTACACAGTCAGAGTTTATTCTTTAAAACATAACAAATAAATATTCAGTCTCCTATTGCAAATTAAATAAGTTATCTAATCGGTCATGTCTTACTTAAGAAGCTACGAGTTGAATTAAATATAAAATGATAAGTACTTAACATAGTTATAGTAAGCTCTTGTTTCTTGTCGAAACATAATATTAAAAAACAGTTATATAATTTTTAAATTGCAGTTATGTCATACCGCCAAAAAC
This sequence comes from Anania fuscalis, assembly GCA_950371115.1. Taxonomy (NCBI): domain Eukaryota; kingdom Metazoa; phylum Arthropoda; class Insecta; order Lepidoptera; family Crambidae; genus Anania; species Anania fuscalis. The sequence continues at coordinate 14,555,923 of OX493344.1, forward strand.
ATTACTGCGTTTTAAACTGAACAGGGCAGATAATCTGTCTTACGAATACAATTTTTTTTTTTTTTACAAAAAACAGTCTCGAGCATGCTAAAAAAAACTACTTCTTAGTTCTACATTCCTAACAATGTCAATTCTTTGGGTTTGGTAAATTAAAAAATATTTCCATCATCAGAATCATCAAAAAATGAGGTAATACGTGTTATTTCTTTACAATTCTGACTTCTTCACTTATTTTTCCTCCACTGCTACTATCATCTGAATGGTAAAAAAACTTTTTCTTCGCTTTTCTATCCTTTTTGAGTACTTTTCTTGAACTGTCACTTTCTGTAATATCATCGGGATTATTTTGTTCTTTTTCTTGTTCTTTTACCGCGACTTTTCCAGAAACAAACTTTTGAAAATCAAGTTGAAAATTGGTATTATCTGTTTTCTTCATTTCATTGCCAATAAAGGAAGTGTTGGTCCAATGTACTTTTACGTCAGATAGTATGGTGATTTTGTTATTATTTTGGGCTCTATGTGATGATTTTTTTTTCAGCGGCTGATCTATTCAGGAATTGATTAGTAGGGGTAGTTGTTCGAGGATTTGTCACTTCTCGAAGGACTTCGTTCGTCGTGTTTTCATTTAAGAAATCTTGTAGATGTTCAGGATCGACATTTTCATAAAGACAAGGTAAGTTCATAAATCCAAGATGGTAGTTATGTGAACATATATCACCGTTTTCACACAAGAAGCAACTTAGTTTTCGGAAGGTTATTCGAAGCCTGTCAAATGACCAAAGTACTTGATGCACAGACATAGTTCCACGAAATCTTTGAACTGACGAGGGAAATTTTCTGTCTTCAATATCTTGCTCTGAGACAGACGGAAGTTTGACATTCTTTACCGCTCCCAAAAGTCTTTCATTGTGCCAATGTCATTACCGAACCGTACAATTTGATCTGCGGTTCTCTTCAGGACAGCACCAACTCCATCTGGCGCTCCTTTGCCATGTCCGGCCTCTAAATAGTTCCAGGTTATAAAGTTTAACTCTGGAAAATCCTGTTGCAGTTGACTAATAACGAAGAAAATGTAGCGATTCCTATATTGACTTGAAGGGCTGTCAGATACGAAATGTACTGTCAGATGTATCTATCAGAGGTGATATTTCCCTTACATAACCTAGTAGTGGTATGAGATGTGCCCATATAGCACTTGCGTCATGTCTATTACATTCGCTGATACTGCAAACGCTGTATGACTTCATGATTCCAGTTTCTGGATCAATTAAATACGCAACCGCAGTGTGCAATGTTATTTGCAATCGACTACCGCGGAAATGATAGCTTTGTATCTCCTCATTAAATTTGACAGAGTAATTTTCGAAAAAATCTATGTGTAACATAACCTCCTTGGTAGTCATTGTCGCTTTCAGAGATTTAATGCTCTTGTAGTGGACAATGATGTTAGTACAATGTTTAAAGTATGATTTCAGAGAATCTTCCAATTTTTTGATAACGTTTCGTGGTTAATCTTGTAATCGAGTTTTTACGGTAACAATTTTTGTTTTATACTGTCCTTTCACATTGTAGGTTTCTTTTTTTGCGCACCACTGCTAATAGTTTATTTTCTCTTCATTGTTAAATTCTTCATAGTTAATTATTTTGTTTCGACATACCTCACATGTTCGATTTAAGCATTCCTCATTGTGTATATCACAGCATAAGCTTTCCAATATAGCAGTTCCATTTGCCTCTTTAGTGATTCTTTTCTTGTTAAGACTTTTGACTAACAAATCAAAATTTACGTGTATTTTACAAGCATATGTATTAAGATCAGATTCTTTTGGATAGAGAACCCTAAAATGGTCGATATTTACAGAACGTAGAATATCCAATACTCCTGTTTTGAACGTGCATAAACTTTTTATGGAGGTTAATTAATATGTCCAATAAATAGCGCTTTTGTTTTCTTTGTCCATTACGTGTGATAAACTCTTTTTTATCAGGGGAAATTTTAGTATTGCAGTCGTCTTCGAAAAATTATTCTACGTCTTGTTTGATTTTACTCTCTGTATCCTCTGTATTTTATTCTTATCTCGCACTGTAAATTTCGACGTTTTACCTCAAACCTTGTGCTTCTTGAAACGGTCTTTGTCCCTCATGACTATATCGCTAAACTCTCGTTTTTCTTTCTTTCTTAACACTTTAAATCCATCTCTTAAATTGTTCGAAAATAATATTTTTTTCTTTACTTCTTCTCGTTTGTCTTCGTCTATTGATTTTATCAAATTATCCACTTTCTCGCCTGTCGATGGTTTTGCTTGTATTTTTCGTTGTTTATTTATTTGCCTCATCAACATTTTTCTCATTGCATCCTTTTCTTTAATAACTTTCCTTATCCTGTTTCAGTTTACCAATCTCTTTCTTGTAACTGTAACGAAGTCTTCTTATTAACTTATCCTTTTTCTAACACCGTTTGCAGTTTATGTTAGACACCTCATCTGATTGGTGTGATGGCCCTTTTAATGGGTCTTGGTCAGCATCTACATTTTTTTCTCTATCACTTGTTGGAGGTGAATTATCAATCAGCATCTGTTGTATTACCCTTTCCTTTTTCTTTTTCTGTAAATAACGCTAACTATTTTCGTTCCATTTATTTATTTTTCCCTTGGTGTCATTTTAGCAACAGATTTTATTTTATTTTGTTCTTTTCGCTTCAAGTATCTCTGTCTCTCTTTTTCCTTCTGAATTGCATATTTCTCGGGATCGTGTTTAAATTCCTCGTATTTTTTCCTTTTATGCAGTCTTGCTTGAGCAAGCTTTTCTTTGCGAGTTTTTTTAGTTTTCGTTTTAGCCATAGTCGTTTCCTGAAAAGGATAATATTTGTTAGAAACCCTATTATATATTATTTCTCTGTTTCTTAAAAAATATTTTCTGTGAACTATCGAGGTGCTCGGGCAAAAAAAATACCCGTGGTACTACTAGTAGAACTAACGGTAGTACCATGGGTAAGTAGCCGATTTTGTAATATGCGATTTTGAAAAAACAAACAACTGAAGATCTTAGACACAGGAGACGGTAGTGGAACTTTTAAAAAAACTATTTTATTACATGTATTGAACTTACAAATAATATTTCCTTATAGGTAGGTATTTAAACAAAAAATGTATATTTCTTAAAAAGAAAAAATAGGATATCAGCCTATAAAGTCAACAATGACCCAGAAACATTTTGAAAAAATATCATTTGTCTTACACTTCAATGACAACACCAAACAGTTACCTCAAGATCACCCTGATCATGATCGCTTGTATCGAGTTCGCCCTGTAATTGGGGAGTTGAATAAGAGGTACAGTACCATTCCATCGCAGCAAAGGCTTTCTCTAGATGAGCAAATGTGTGCGACTAAACTTTTATTTTGTATTGTTTATATTATTGTGTCTTTAATTCCAATGATTTATAATTAATTAGTATTCAATTTTTAATACGACTTTATAATTCTCAATGTTTAATTTAACTAATTTATATTTGCATGCTATCTTAATGAAGCAAGACATATGCACAACCCATTCTGTAACAGCATTTATACTGTGTCTTAAGCAAATAAATAAATAAATATTCTAAAATAGGCCATTACATGAAGCAATATCTTCCTAATAAGCCGCACAAATTGGGATTCAAGCTGTTTCTAATCTGCAGTATATATAGATTCGCACACAAATTTGAAATATATGCTGGGAATCAGAAACATCTTCGAATTGATGGTGAACCGGATTTGGGCGCGACTGGTAACACAGTCATACGTTTAGCGAGGATTGTTCCAAGAAATGCTAACCACATCATTTATTTCGACAATTATTACACATCTGTAGCTGTACACCTTGCAAAACAAGGTATACATTGCCTTAGAACTATTAAATCTAACCGGCTCCCGAACTTTAAACTACCTGATAAGAAAACAATAATGAGCAAAACTTTTCGCAGAGGTTTTTACGTAGAAAACGTAGCGAATGTCGAAGGAATAGAGATGAGAGCTCTTATTTGGAAAGACAATAAACCGGTGACATTTCTGTCTACATACGCGGGTGCATTACTAGTCGATACCATTTCGAGATACGACAAAGCCAGTAAACAAAGAGTACTTATTGATTGTCCCAAAGTAATAAAAGATTACAATTGTCATATCGGGGGTGTCGACTTGTTAGATAGTTTTATCGGAAGATATCATATTAAAAAAAAAAGCAGGAAGTGGACAAACAGATTATTCTATCATTTACTTGACATGACCATCATCAACTCTTGGCTTCTGTACAAAAAACTTCAGAAGGAATCAAAACCAGATCTACTGAACCTGTGCAATTTTAGATTGGAATTGGCCAACACTTTGTGTGGTCTTGGAGAATACTGCAGTACCGGAAAGTAGGGACGTCCTAGTTCTTCAAACCTGGAAGCAGAGTTTCAGCAAAAAAAGAAACGTGGATTAGCTCAAACCATGCCCCCAAAAGACATTTGGCGTGATAAAATCGACCACTGGCAGAGCTTAGGAGACCGGGCAAGGTGCAAATACCCTAATTGCAAAGGGCACACATATACGTTCTGTGTAAAATGTAGGGTCAGCCTTTGTTATAATAAAGATAACAATTGTTTTTATAAGTTTCATACAGAATAATATAAATATTTACTAATTATTTTATGTTTTTTCCTTTTTCCTAAGCGACTTGACTGACAACGTGTTTCCATACAACACATTCTCTACAAAGTGCGCAATGTCGCAGAATTGCGACAAAGGGTTTTTTCCTATTTTGAGATATCATAATGATACCCTGGATTTTTTCAAATATTCTTCTTACATTCTGTGGGTCACATAAAACCTAATAGTATTTTATTCATCGCAATATAAAAAAACGCGCATTTAAGGGATAAGCAAGGCATCCGTGATAAACCGTACTCCCAATAGAGTTATGTTGTTGGTAGCCTGCGGTAAAATAGTAAATGTTGACGGTATCACTCTGCCGAATAACGTGATCGGGGCTCTAACTGTAAGGGCAATCTGTTTCTTCGGTATGCCGTCAGCAAGGGTTATGCTCAGTTCCTTCTCCTCAAATAGACACCCGTTCCTTTGAAGTTGCTTATACAATGAACATAATGTTCGACCTGTTATATGCAGTTCCCTTTATGTCTACCTTAATCCTCACCATTGGCCTCAAGCCCATTCCTGCGATATTTACTCCACAAAAGCAAGCATCGTCAGAAGTAGTTGGCCTTGGAGTCGAGCACTTTGTGCAGCGGCTATGGATCACGCCTGGCTCTCCACATCCATAGCAAGAGAACTTGGGCTTATCTGCTGTACAAGTAGCAGAAGTCGGGACGACCTTCGGAGCTTCGTTTTGTTCCGCTTTAGCCTTCGTCCTACATGTCTAAACCGAGTGACCAGGGATACGGCAGAAGTTACAACGTTTGCCTCGTGAGGCAGGGGCAGGTGGGCGTTGGTACAGGTTTGATTTTTCTCTCATGTGCTCTCCACCTCTCTAGCCTTCTCCAGCAATTCATCAAACGTTGTCACTTGGTCTCTGGCTACCTTCTCTCTGATGTCCAGTCTTAGTTGCCCATACACTAGGTCTATGAGCTGGTCCTCAACCAATCTATGGGTTTCTGGCAGCTGGGCTATCAGTGCGCGTTTTTTGGCTATAAACGTCTCCGTGCTCTGGCGATCTTGACTTGTTTGCACAATCTCCTGGTAAATCACGTAGGGAAGTTTTATAGGTGCAAACATGTGCCGTAAGCCTGCCTCAAAATCAGTCCATGACGTAACTTGGGCCTTAACACCTTGCCACCAAGTCAAGTCAGGGCATCTTCATTGGATATATGTTCCAACTTAATGTAGACATTTAAGGCCGCCAGGAATGCTTCTACATCGTTTGCCGATTTTCTTCCAGCATATCTTACGGAACATTGAGTTAATGTCCCTGAACGACGGGTTTCTCCCATCTTCTCCAATAATTTTTCAAATTGTTTCTCCGTGAGACTCATTTTCTTTTGTGGTATATTTATATCACGCTTGTTAATAAATATTCTAGCACGCGATACGTTTAAAGAAGGTTTTCTGTGGGGTCTTGGTCTTAAATTATAAGTTCGGGCCTCGAGTTGGGACGCCAGTTTGTAAGAGAGGGGAACCTACTTTTAAAGAGATAAATGACCAAGACCAATTTTTTTTGTTTGTATCTCGCATTTATTGCAAGTAAATACCTAAAGATACACATCTAAATAACATTTAATAACAGACAACCTCTAATTAAATTAATCTAGTAAAGCTAGGATTGCTATATAAATTAATGCAAAAAAGTTACTTGATAAACTAATTAAAAATCAAAGTAAGGATTGGTTTATGCATATGGCACTTAATGTGATAAAAGCAAATATAAGCAAAAGTTTTTTTTTAATCTTTTATTTTTAAGGAGCTTTATTCACACTGGTGAATATGCCAGCTCTAACTGGCCTCTACACAACTAAACTTCAAACATTAACTTAACTTAAAATAATATATAAAATGATATACACAAAAACTAACTACTGAAAAGAAAATACAAAAAATATTTATATATTTAACTAAATGTGTATACATTATTTCCAAAAAAACTGTATACAAATTAAGCCGCCTCTGACAGGGGCTCCGCCATAGAAATATTAATTGAGGAGAAGTCGTATCGTACGTAATTTCGAAGAGCACCGGTGTCGCCGGATTTCTCTTACCATAGCACACATTAAACTAAGTAAAAACAAAACAACAGGAGGAGCCTGAGAGTCAACCACAACACGTATAAGGGTGTTGTGATTGGCCTAAACTTAAAGGCAGTTCACGCACACTTTAAACCGCAATTAACACTAGCTAGCACTGCACTACCACCACTACTTCGCGAACGGCGCATGCGGCCGTACCATGGTATTTTCACGCAGCAGTGGATATCGGTAGCAACAGAATACATTGCGGTGTTATTAGATGTAACATTATGTGGTTGCTGTATTCAGCCATCAATGTCGAACATGTCTAAATAAACATCACAACAAGTTCGGTATTATGGTTGCTCATTCAGCACTGAATTTATTCGTGATATTGTTACGTATTCGTGTAGTTTTTTGTTTCACTTCTGTTTTTGTACGTAACTTCACAATAATTCGGCATTTTGCAAAAATATCGGAGAATATTTCTGTTGTACGTCTGAGCTGTGATTAAAGAGTGGCGCGGCTTGTTTCACGATCATCTTCGTTCCTGGCCATGTCGCGGAGACACGCGCCACGCCTCCGTTGCATTCTAGTCATTTCTCTGATCTGAGGGCTCCGCCAATATAGATTGGAAGACACCCACATCCAAGCATGTCTCTCCCCTAAACAACTTATCCCTTTTAGACTTGGTCTTAACACATTCCATCAAAAAGTGATACACATCCTCCACCTTCCCACATGCTACTAATTCATGCTTTTATATTAATTTACATTAATTCGCCTAATCGGAAAGAAAAATGACTTATAGTTATAAATAAAAATACTAGAATATCCTTAACTCCATTTATTTTCATTCAAATGGCGTCAGTTAGTACATAATGTTGCTTTAATCAAACAATTAAATAATAAATAATTATTTATTAACAAGTAAGTATAAGTATTGGACAACATCACATACATTGCTCTGATCCTAAGGTAAGTAGCTAAAGCACTTGTGTTATAGAAATAAGAAACAACGGCGGTACCATAACAATAAATAACTGGTATATACCAGGATATGTCCTTCCTCCATAAATTAATAAACGACCACATCGACAGTTCCACATTACTCAACTATCTTGCTTACAATGTTCCATCGCGAATTCCAAGATACCCATGTAAGTTATTCAAAAATAAATTCTGCAGAACAAGGATGGGTCGCGGATCACCTGTTTTTCGTCTGACTCGTCTGTATAACAAACTTACCAAGAAGTACCCAGAACTTGATGTTCACTTTCAGAGCCTTCCCAAATTCCTTAAAATACTTAAAGGTTATGACCTCAGTACCTTAGATTGTGTGTAAGTAGTTGTTATTTTTGTTTCATTTTTATTGTTTTTTAATCTTGAATAATGTAGCGCAATTTTAATTAACTGTAACAAGCAATACTTTATTGTTAATATTCCATAATATTTTAAACCTACAATAAATGCATGCTGTGTATACCTGTAATTGTAAGAGCAGCTAGCTATAAGCCCGATAATGTAATCATCTAAATGTTAAAATGCTGTTACTTATGTTGGTAATCCTATAAATAAATAAAAATAAATAAAAAATACAATCAATAATTATGTGGTTTATAGCCATTAACGACCCAACATACTAATCAGTTTAGTTAATCTGATTATTAGCTAAGTAGATTAATGTAAACACAAAAAGTTACTTTAAACGCATTACACATTGTAAATTAGAAACACTAAGTACAGGTCAGCTCCGTTCAAATGCATGCTGACGCAATGAGCTTGCAGCATCCATATGAGAAGAGCTGTGCTGAGCTGCTTTACAAAACATTTTGGGAAAGTAAACATTAGTTTTACTTTTTTACACATTTTTACAAGATTTTATTTAACCTGACGTTTCGAACACTTTACTGAGTAATATTATAAAATAATAACTTATTATCTACCTCATTTAACGGAATTCTTTTCGACATCAATGAATCAAACTAACCAGAATGTCTTGGATCCGGGGCAGAAGGAAGCGATCAATTAATAACGCAGGGTTCAGAGTAGATTTGTAATCCGCATAAATGCGTAGTGAGCCATCAGATTTATTTACCGGTACCAATGGAGAAGTCCAGTCGGAAGCGTCGACGGGCTCAATGATACCGGAGCGCAGCATCGCGTCCAGTTCTGCGTCGAGCCGGTCGCGGAACGCGAAAGGCACCGGCCGCGCTCGGTGGAACACGGGCACCGCATCGTCGCGGACGCGCAACGTCGCCCGCCCGCCATTATACCGCCCCAACCCGCCGTCAAACAACTCCTTATGCCTGTCGAGTAAAAGGTTTATTTCATCATTAAAATTATTAGTTTGATTTTTATTACAGTTTTCCAGATAATTACAAGAGAATCGAGGGATGTCTATTTGTAACTCAGCGAGCCATTGTCTACCTAGTCCCCATTAATTACATACAAATCAAATTTTTGTCAAATCAAAACAATCAAATGTAAGCGTAAATGTCTTTTTTGTTTGCATCTGCTACACACAAATTGCCGATAGCGGCATGTCTTCTCTAAGTGTTGCTAGGAACCACACGCCTTGCAGGCCATACTACGCCCTTGTACCGGGCCTGTTCCCGTACGCCCGCGGCCCATTCCGGTTCCGTAGCCCCGATTATAATTATTGCGTCTGCGTCCCGCGACGGTGATAGCGTTGAGTGTCGAATGTCCTGCGCCCGCGCGCGAACCCCCCTCGCCGCCGCCTTCCGCGCCTGTGTCTCCCTGCTCCACCGCCGCCGCATCCCTCTCCGCCGCTTCAAATGAGCTCGCAACCTTTACCGCATCGTTGAAGGTCAAATCATTACCTTCTGCGAATAACCGCTGTCGTATAATGTCACTCCTTACACCAATTGATCTCTTAGGTTCTCACTCAAATTCTTATCGAATTTACAGTCTCGAGATAATCTTTTTAATTCCGCCACGTAATTAGCGATGTTTTCATCTGGCAATTGTCTTCGTTGTCTGAACCTGAACCGTTCCGCCAATGCTGATGGTGCGGGCTGCAAGTGTTTGCGCATGAGGTCACCTGCTACGGAAAACTCCAAATCTTTTGGTTTTTTCGGACTAGCAAGGTTCACTAAGAGTTCATACGCTTCATCACCCAACGACGCAATTAAAGTAGGTAATTTAAGTTCCTCTTTAACACCATTAACTAAAAAGTACATTTCCTGTCTTTCTATGAACGATGATCACCTGCCACTCTTTATGTCAAATTCACGTATTTTGCACTGAATCGCCGACATTATTTGCACGCGAATTAATTTACGCTCGATCGCCACTGTAATATTTCTATAGAAGGTAGGTGTACTGGGAAGGCGAGAGAAACACATCCGTCACTTGCTAAGGTTTATTGCGAACTGCCCGCTTCTGCGAGTGGTCGGATACAGGGTGTAAAAAAAGGCTTAACGAAGCCTTAAACCACGAATTCTATACATAAAACCAAGTAGAATGCAAAAAAAATAATTGCTGGGAAATGACTTTTATTTTTGGGTATCAAAAAAAATAACTTATTTCTAACCCGCAATGTATAGCGCGCACGCCGCAGACTATGCCTGTGTGTATAAGCGGTCGTCGGGCGAGCGGGTGGCGCGAGAGCACTGCGCACGATTCATTGCCGGCTGTGCCCTTTAAAATCCTTTTATGGAAAAAGCACTGAAATTTTTTATCATGTTTTTTTTGTAAAAAAGTTTAGTATTATCAAACAGAAGTCAATTTTGTATAAATCTTTAAAAAAAAAATATAACTTTGACTGTCAATAACTCGGTAACCCGTCATTTCCCAGGTATAGTGTAAAAGAAAAAAATGATCGTAAAAATACGTAGAATATGTGGTAATCGGCTTGGTTAAGCCTTTTTTTACACCCGATATACTATACTTTTTAGGAGTGGTTAATTAAGGTATTTTTTCTGCTATTTTTTACGGAGCACTTCGGCAAACCGTGTCATGGACGGATCGCGCACGGCTGCGAGGTGAAAGTGCTTAATACGAGTTTAAGCACTCATTTTTTCTGGATATGGTTTTAGCGCAGGCGGTGTCTAGGGTTTTTAATATAGTCGACTTCGGTCGAGTTTTACTATTGTAACTTTTAGTTTTTCAGGAAACTGTCCCACTTGTAGTGATAGATTAACCAAAAACGATAGAACGGGACTTATTCGTCTTTGCACATTTTTATAACCTTGGTACATATTGAGTCATAGCCTATTATATATATATATACTATTTGATAAATTACTCTTTAAAGTGTTATCTCTAGTATTACTACTTGTATCTTGAGTTTTGGTAATAAAATAATCATTGTATGTCAAAGCTATCGCTACGGGATCAACGATTGTTTTGTTGTTATAAATAATTTTATTCAGATAATTGCCACTATCGTTAGAATTACTGTTCGTCTCGCTTTTTATGACACTCCAAGTAGCCTTACATATGTTTTTACTTCTTGAAACGTATTTTTGATTCGCAATTTTTTTCGAGTAGTTGATACATTTTTTAAACAATTTGTTATATTTTATATATGTTGTGCGATTAAGGGGGGCAAGGGGAGAACGGAAACCACATCTGATCCGGCCCAACTGTCAACCTCACCTGCACGCGCCGGATGGCGACGGCGTGGCGTATACCGTGTCGTGGTGCTCCCTGCTAGATAACGGACGAGGCTCTGGCGACCGAGCATTGGCGGTATAACCATACACCTGGCTGGGCAACCAGTTGGAAGAGACTACAGTGACCTTGGGGTCCAAATAACCCCTAAAATATCTGGTGCAGAAGGCAAGGGGAAACCACTGCACTATTTTCCCAAGAAAACTGTATGAATATCATGTCCGTAAGTTGTGTTAGTATGTCATGCGATCCGACTGACCCTCGGCGCCATCGCAAACCCAGGATGCATGGTGGGAAATATGCGACTGGGCACTGTGCTGTAGACTACCAGGCAGACAGTGAAACTAGGATTACTGGTAGCATTGTACTACCTAACTCGAAGAAACCCAAAAGTAAGCGAAGTATAAGAAATGGAACTTGGAATGTAAAAGGACTAGTAACACAACCAGGCAAACTCGATATAATAGAAAGTGAGATGCAAAGTCGAAATATTGATATCCTAGGTCTCAGTGAAGTTCATTGGAAGGGAAGTGGTTATTTTGTCACTGAGAATGGTAATACCGTCTACTACTTGGGCTCGAATGAGAAAAGCGAGAATGGAGTAGCTTTTATAGTACCCAAGCGCTGGCAGGGAGCAGTAAAGGGATACCAAGGACCCTCTGACAGAATGATGCTTTTGAAATTGGACACCAGACCAATGACCCTGAATATTATACAGGTGTACGCTCCAACTTTTGCTGCTTCAGAAGACGAAATCGAGCACTTTTACTCGGACTTGAGAGAACTATTGCGAGCCATACCATCCCAGGAGATAGCTGTTGTAAAAGGAGACCTAAATGCTAAAGTCGGCGAAACGAGAAATGACCCTTTAAATGGCACCATCGTTGGTAACTATGGTCTAGGTAAACGTAATGACCGTGGCGAGATGCTAATGCACTTCTGTATTGAGAGCCAAATGTCCATTATGAATACCTGGTTTCAGCACCACCCTAGAAGGCTTTACACATGGACAGCGCCGGGTGGAAAATACAAGAATCAGATAGATTACGTATTAATAAAATCTAGGTGGAGGTCATGCATCACCAACTCCAAAACTCTACCTGGTGCCGACTGCGGTAGCGACCATGAACTTCTCATTGCTGATTTCAAGCTTCGCCTTAGAAGCATTAAAAAACGCGTTAATAAACCTACGTCCTTGAATGGGCCAGCGTTACAACAATTTGAAAAGGAGATAAGACCAAAACTCCGGTCCCTAGAGCTTGACCCATTTGATTCAAGTGACGTTGACTGGATAAGATCTAAAGACGTTATTCTCACAACTGCTAAAGAAGTTAACGCACAGTTTAAGAGTGCCCGTCATAAAAAGAATTGGATCAGTGATAATACTTGGGACTTGATTGAGGGGCGGAGAACTGCGATAAACGAAGGTTCTGTAACGGCTTACAACAAGCTTCATAAAGAGGTGCAAACTGCTTTAAGATGGGACAAGGACAAACATATTTCTGATATCTGTGAGGCAATAGAACAACATGCTGTGAAGGTACAAACCAAAGATCTCTTCGGTAAGGTAAAACTGTTAACGAAGCCACCAAAACCAAAATCATGGGTAGTTGACGACAAGCAGGGTATCCCTCTCCGACCTCAGTGAGGTTTTAAACAGATGGCGAGAATACTGCTACGATCTTTACAGTCAAAACACGCATGAAGAGGTCGAAAGGTCGTGGGATGATTACGAAGCTGAACCCAACATACTACGCAGCGAAGTGGAGGATGCCATCAAGAAGCTCAAACACAAGGCAGTAGGTCCTGATGGCATATCAGCTGCCATGATCAAACATCTAGGCCCCGAAGGTGCCGAAACCCTCTACCAGATTTGTAGCAAGATCTGGTACACTGGTACTTGGCCTCAAGACTGGGCACAATCTGCGGTCATCCCCTTACACAAAAAAGGTTCCACAAAGAAATGCGAACATTACCGCACTATTTCCCTCATGCCTCACGGTAGTAAGATCATGCTCCAGATTCTGAATAAGAGATTAGCCGCCTACATAGATAGACAGATTCCTCCGGAACAGTCAGGGTTTGTGCAAGGAAAAGGAACACGACAGCAAATACTGAACGTACGCCTACTCATTCAAAAATGCCGCGAATTCAATAAACCCCTTGTGTTGTGCTTTATAGACTATGCCAAAGCATTTGACTGCGTAAGATGGAATTCAATGTTCAGGATGATGTCGGAAATGGGCGTGCCATCACACCTTATCTTCCTTGTCCAGAGGCTATACCTTGTCGGTTCGAGTTTTGTGAAATTGGATGAATCACAATCTGAAACATTCCGTACAGAACGAGGGGTCCGTCAGGGATGCATACTTTCTCCGAAGCTGTTTAACCTCTACGGCGAGTATATTATGAGGAAGGCGCTTGATGGCTGGGACAGCAGCGTTACGGTGGGCGGTACCAAAATCACAAACCTAAGATATGCCGATGACACAACAATCCTTGCAGCCAGTGAGTCCGAGATGGCTGTCATCTTGAAGCGTATAGAGAGAGTGAGTCTCGAATTTGGTCTGCACATAAACCGCTCTAAGACCAAAGTGATGGTGGTGGATAGAGCTCAAGTTTTAAGCCCATCAAATGCGCTCAAGGATTATGAAAAAGTGGAGGAATTTATATACTTGGGGTCGCTGATCTCTAACAGTGGTAACTGCGAGAAAGAAATCGGACGCCGTATCGGGATGGCTAAAAGTGCCATGACTAGCCTCGATAAAATCTGGAAAGACCGTAATATTCGCCGAGTAACTAAGATGCGTTTGGTTCGTACGTTGGTCTTCTCTATCTTTCTGTACGGGGTGGAGACTTGGTGTCTCAGGAAAAAAGAACGCAACAAGATCCATTCCTTTGAAATGTGGTGCTGGAGAAAGTTGCTGCGCATTCCTTGGACAGCTATGAGAACCAATGTCTCCATCCTCGAAGAGCTAAAGGTCACCAAGCGCCTGCTGACTACGTGCCAGGAAAGGATCCGGAAATTCTTTGGGCACATAATGCGATCCCCATTGCACAGCCTGGAGAAACTCATCATTCTCGGACAAATGGAGGGGAAGCGCGCTAGAGGAAGAGCGACAGCTAGATGGGTAGACCAAATTAAGGAGGTGACTGGAGGCCAGATACAGGGAGCGGTACATATGGCGCAGAACCGGACCGAGTGGAGAAGATTGACATACAGTCACGATCCTCAGCATTGAGGGAACGACCAGAAAGAAAGTTCGATTAATATCAGTTTTGTTTAGATAGTATTTATAGCGATATTTTCTATTTGTCACGCTACTTTTTTTAAGACCACTTGATAACCACTGAAGCTTACTAGATGTTGTACGTTTAATTTTTAATATAGGAAAACATAGTTTATAAAGCAATACAAGGATATCATAGAACTCATTAAAAGCGACATTTAAGTCTCTTTGGTCAAACACATCTGAGAAGAAAAGACTACCTATATGTTTCTTGAATAGGTTTATGTATTCTGGCCGGTAACATCGTCTATAAATAAACACAGAGTTGGGTATTTCTTCTTTGTGTTCTACGTTGAATTTTAAGATCTGAGCCGTATCGTGGTCTGATAGCAACAATGTTATAACTGAGCCAACTGCGTTACTCATATTACTTGCCATCAAATCTAGACACGCAGTTCCCCTGGTAGCTACATTGATATGCAAATTAAAATTATATTTTATTAAAATGTCCCTAAATTGAGAAGTGTTTGGGTTGTTTTCAAGCATATTAATGTTGAAATCACCAGTAATAATAATTTTCTTTTTTGAAAATTTTAGCAAGCAATTATACAACATCATATCAAGTCTATCAAAAAAATTATCAACATATCTCTTTACCTTAGATGGAATTCTATAAATGCATATAATTATTATATTATTCGCTGTAAGATTAATTGCGCAGCATTCAAAGTGATATAACATAGTCAACTCGTCAAAAACCAATATTTTTTTAAATTCTAAGTTTTTCTTCACCATAATACAAGAACCTCCCCTTTTTGTTGGTCTGGAAAACGTAGATGCTAACTTAAAGTTGTTAATATTTATATATTTTTCCTCGCCGAGTTTAACAAAGGTTTCAGTAAAACATAGAACATCAGGATCTGTTTTACTTTTCATATTTGATAAGGTTAGTTCCACAATCTCTCTCTTTGAGAGAAGACCATGTATGTTCTGGTGAAGAATAGTGAAACCGTGATCTTGTTTAGCTTCGAAAAAACGGTCCACTGTTGATCTGGCTGGCTTTCGATACCTGTGTTGTTTGTTTTTGGGAGTTTACTAATATGGTTCGAAAATAATACGGTATGGTTCCTTTTTTCGGAGATGCGTTATTTAAACGAGAATTATTTTTAGATAGTAAAGTACTCTTCCTTATTTGATTTCTAATACAGGCAATCGATAAATATTGTTTTTTATATTTAAGATAGTCGATGCAAAGATTTATCTTAAAGCATAAATGCTTTATGAGATTGACTCTGTTATACCGAAGAGACATATCAATGTGTGAGCAGAATTTAAAATGCTTTGTCCATAATTTTATATAATAATTTAAAGTGTTTTCATTTAAAAATGGATTGTACATAATCGGCAAAAAAATGACAGTTGCGTTACTTAACATACTCAAAGTTATACAAATGTTGGAATGTAATCTATGTATATCAGCTTCATGACCACCAAAACTAAGAATCACAATGTCTTCTTCCGAAAAGCTTCGTTCCGAACAATGATTCAATATGTGAGTGCTAGTTGCTTCAGGTATAATGTGAGCATATATTGTATATCCATCATTTCGTCGTCCAACACTAGATTTATTTAATATAGAAAAGAGCCCTCTTAGTTGCTCATCTCCAAGAATGTATATTTGATTGCCCATTTTTTCAGATACATTCGTGCTTTCCATCGATTCTTTCGATAAGATTAATGGGTAAGTAATCCTGCTGCCTCGGGATATCCATAACATTTAGATTCAGAGGAGAGTTTGTTTCTTTCTGGTCTGGTTGCTGCCTTGATTGAGATACATTCAACTCTTGGCCACAATTAGCCTTAAGTTTTTTATTGCATGTGACAGTTGTGGGTGTTTTGCAAATTTGTGTTAATTTTTCAATTTTCAGTTCATACTCTACAAGCTTCTTTCTTAAAACATGACTATCCGAAACCAAATTGGATATCTCATTCTCCGCAATTTCCAATTTTTCTTCCATTTTCCGCAATTTTAGTTTCAGCGCATCCATTTCTTCCTTGCAATTTGAACGCAGTGTTGTGTAGCTTCTATTCAAATCAAGCGTAGGTGTGGAAGTAAGAGAGGAGTACTCCAATTCCTCCTCCGATAAATCTTGAAAAGAATTTTCAGTAGAGATATTAACCTCATGCTTTTTACGATGTGTTATATTTTCTCTATCATTAGTAGCAGTTAAAGGTTGCGATGTTTTCTTATTTTGTGGTGTCGAGCGACATGAAGGAAAACATTTGTAGTTTTTTCTATTAGCCGGCGTCATGATTTTAAATCGTTGAAATGACACACTCGTGCAGTCCAGGTGAAATTGTTTGTCACATAATGAACAAGTCAGCCCCCCTAGCACGTAATACACGATATAGCGGTTTATCGACACCTAAATGTCAAAATATGATATAAATAGCTGCCATCTTGAACTTTTATCGAAACCGCGAGCATTTACTGTGCCGGTGACGTCACGCGTTACGATACGATATGATTGATTAAAAAGCGAGCACGTATGTCAGTGATTTTCTGAAAAGTTGAGCATGTATAATATATCAGTGGATATAAAACGCGACCCTATCGATTTTTGACATTTGTTCATGTTATTATACCGACGACATTTGATGTGCGTGATAGAAGAATATTACGAACAAAATACCAATATTTATTAATTTTCTGGCTAAAAAGTAAGAAATATTTGTACGATTGTTGCATAAATGTTCATGCAAAACACAGAAAATGGGAAAATAATAAGATTTTCTCTTTTCAGTCGCGTGCGAAGTGATAATTGCTAGACAATTTTGTTATTTACTTGCTTTGGAAGAAAAACAAAGGAGGAGATAACTTTGATTCGTCAGACAAGTAATGATTTTCTCCTCCCTGACAACTTGTTCTTATTAAGGTGTCCGTGAAGTTTGGTAATTATCTTTGCACGGAGTTATGGGAAGATTTGGCTCCTAAAACTTGCAATGGATACTATGTTCCATTGAAGGTAGGTTACATTTTAAAAGGGGCTTCATGTTCATGTCTGTTAGTACTTATTGTATATTACAACATCCATTATGTAAACTAATGTTAACCTAACCATTTTTAGGTTATCTCTTCAATAATTGTTGCTGGATGGCCATTATCAGTGAGCAAATGATAATGAGGCCAACCAGTGCATTGGGCAGACAACAGTCAGCTAATATTTCCAATAATGTGTGACAGCTGTTTAATACAAGGTAAAATAGTGATTATTACTTGTATAACCTATTAACTGGTAAGCATTTGTTTCACTAGCTATAAAAGTAATATACAAATAAGATATTCTTATTAAAGGTAGCCAAGCAGGACATTAGGAAACCATGAATATTTAATAACAATAATTAAAGAAAGGAATAATAAATCTGTTGATTTCATTTAAACTATTGATACGTGAAAAAGAATATTATATATATATATATGTTAGTTGATAGGTACTGATGTCTCCCTTACAGTTAATTTATGGAAAATTGTTATTTAAATACACATATCTAACAAATTTTTTTCTAGACTGAAATTAAAATGGATAACCCTCCCCGGCAGTCCACATGAAAGGAACCAAGTTACACAAACTTGGAGACACTAAATTTGGAGATCCTAACTTTAAAACTGACAGACTTTCATACAAACTTTTAAGCCCCATTTCAGCCCCCTGAGGAGGTGAATTTTGTGAAATTCTTCCTTAGTAGGTGCCTACATCATATGAAGAATACATTGCGAAATTTCAAGTATCTAGCCCTAATGGTTTGGCCATTGCGTTGATACATCAATCAATCACTTTTACCTTTCATCTATTCTTATATATGATAGATTACAATACTCATTTTGTTAACTAGTATTCACCATTTTACAGGTCATCTCTTCATTAAAAATATTGCTGGATGGTCATTACCCATGAGCAAACACCAATGAAGCAAGCATGCATTGGACAGACAACTTTCAGCAAATCATTTTTTTCATCAATGCGACTAACGCTACTTAGCTGTTAATGCAAGGTAATAGTGCTCCCTATTCTCTTAGGCTTAAAGTTATAATGCTGTTTAGTTCACTTTTTGTCAGGCATTTAGTTTTTAGTAGCAAAAATATTAATTTATTTGTACAATCTTTAGGTCCAGAGTTTGATTCTCAGTCTTTTAAATGTACAAAATTAACATTTCCATAATATTATTTTGGGTGTAGATGTTGTTGGTTCCGGTTTCTAAAACAGCGAAAGCACTTAGCTTTCGCTGCTAAGGATCAAATGAATGTGTGATGTTGTCAAATAAAATAATGACTTGGTAGCCAATAAGGTAAAGGGTTTGTGACGAAAAAATAAAAAACTCAATTACTCAGTAAAAAAAGTAATTATAAATCATTTATTAGTTTACATAATATTTACATTATTTAATAACTATATTTACACCACTAAAATATAATTAATTTTGTATTTTATATCTACTAGTACTCATAGGTCACTTTTAGATAAATAAGCAATAATATAATAATATGAAATTATGTCGAAAACAATTGTATTTACAAAATACTAGATTCTAGAAGATATGGTCTAGAATATTTATTTATTTTGTAATAAGTAATTTAAAAAAGACAAAAATTAACAATTATGTAAATATTGTCATGGAAAATTATTATACATTTTATACAAATTGTTATATAACAAACTTTTTTTATGTAAACAAATGATATTTGGAGTTTTTCAAAATCAGTCTTTTTTATTATACTTCTATCAAATCAACAAATAAAAATGAAATATAAAATAATCAATGATATGAGCCAAAGGAACCATAGAAATTATAATTTAATGATTAAAATAACCTACTAAATAAATCTTTAATAACAATAAAAGTACATTTCATGAGTAAACCTTTTATTTTTCAGGGGACTGCATATCTTAATACACTGGAGCCAGCATTCAGGCGTTTAGGCGTCCCAGAAGCGGCTCCAAGAATAGGTGTCATCATATATGGACGCTGAGCATATCCAGAATCACATGTAAATAAGCAAAGTTATGTGATTGAAAACCAAACTCTTTTATGCCCACGAAATCCCTTTTGTGGCTTTCAAAAGGGAGCAGGGTACAATAAGTAGTATTAATAAGTATGTAACAAAAAATAGAAATAAATGTTTGGATATAGCTCTTTTCTAATTTAGTTAAAAGCTTGAAGTTTTATACAAATGGACAGACAGACAGAAAGATGGTCAACAAAGTGATCTGAAAGTTCTCTTTTTCTATTTGTGGAACAAAATCTAAAAATAGCTAAGAAATATAATAATGGTGTTTTATTGCATTGGATTTATAACTAAATCTTGGTCAAATTTACCTAGTAACCAGCAGTTTTCCCCATTATTGTGCAGTTCTTCCATGTATTCTTTTATAGGAGATTGATTCCATACAAATGAATCATGTGCCGCCCCACCAAATGATGCATCAACATGTAAAATCTGCATCACAAATCTGAAAAAAAAAAAAAATTTAGTGTAACATTTTATTTATAACACATACAGCAATACAACCACTAGAGCCTGTGTACTATATCGACTAGCTTATTCTAGGTCGTTTAATATTGAATTGAACTAGTGTACTATGTAAGTGCATTTATGGTGTTTCTTATCTATCTTCTATCCCCTCGCATCTCATAATAATATTTATTGCTAAATGTAGTAATAAGATACAAGAATGAAAATTATTTTGGTGTAAGTATAAGTATATTCAAGATCTATGCAATTAATTGTAAGGAATTATAATGCTTACTATTAAGACATTCAATGAATGATAACTTTTCCTATTGAAGAAAGTTTCTTCATGATCCACGGGCCGTATCAATGCAACATGAGTACCATCTATGCACCCAATTATTCCAGGAAATCCAAACTTTTCCATAAATCTGAAAGTTTTTAGTGTTATCTTAGTTTTTGTTTTCAAGCATTGAAACAAAACTTGAAGTCCAAGGATATTTATTTATTTATTTACTATTCATTTCTTTCTGCATTACCCAAAGACCTATGACATTAAATGTGCTGTGTTCACTTTAAAAGTGAATTGATCAGTAAAGAAACAAATATTGTACCTTTCCATTATATTTTCTCTTTCTTCACGTGTGGAAGGAAATTTTATGTGAGTCCTCAAGATTTCTGGATTATTTAGGGCATCGGTGACCTCATGCAAGCACCTACTGAATGTAGGTTGGGACATATTAAAGAAATAAGATGACCCAATGCTTTTCTGATAAGATCCCTGGGCATAAAATGATACAGCAGCTAACACCTATAACAAAATCAATCAATTTTATCAATATCAAATAAAATTTTTTTTTGTTGACATTGCATATTTGAAAATGCCTTGAGTGGCAAGAATGCCCATATTGTCATCAACTTATAGTTATAGTTATTTTGAGCTCATAGGGCACTCCAGTATTTCGCCGTCGTTGTGTCATAAATGGACGAAGCTTCTCAGCTAAGTTGTTAAAAGTTTCCTTGGACAAGCGAAAGTGCGCCACAAATTCTTTGTCCGGCAAATGCATGTGGTCGGACAAAGCACGCCTTGCCCGACGTTCTCTGCGCAAGACATTCATTTGCCTTTGCTCTTCAGCAAGTCCCAATAAATATGCGCGTGCCATACCTAAAATTAACAATATTAGTGTGATTTTGATATTTATTAATGCCTTATTCTTGTTTTAGGCTTGTATAATGATTTACATAAAAAAATATTTGATACAAATTTCTAATGACATCTTAACAAATTCCAATAATATTTAATTCCCCTTTTTCTATAAAACAAAGGCAATTTATTTCACTTCACTTTTTATTCAACAATCGTATATAAAGATACTTACTAAATTAGCGAGGTAGCTCCAAATTGTGTATCTCAAACAAATAAAGTTAGAATTTTAGAAGAGTGATTAACACTGTCCACTTTACAAATAACTGCTGTCGAATAGTGATCCACAGTTGAACGTCTTAATGATATACACCGAGCTTACTGAATACCAAATACCGTTAATCGATAGGCATTCAGTGGCTATCGACCTATCAAAGTGATGATCACTGAACCACACGCCATATTGAAATTTTACAGTTCCTCACCGAAGTTAGCGAATACGAAATGTCAGTTTTGACAGTTGAAAGTTGGAAACTATACCCGGTGATCATTATTCTCAACTGTCATTGAATAAGCCCGCAGGTTATCAGGACGAACAATTACCGAAAGTACATAAAGGATGGCACAGTGGACATTTGTCGGGCCTGTCGCCATCCTGGAGAATCACTCCGTCATGTGGTTTCGGGTTGTTCGGCTCTTGCTAACACTGAGTATCTGCACAGGCATAATCAAGCAGCCAAAATTCTCCACCAAGAGCTCGCCCTGAAGTACGGTCTCGTGAGCCAGAGACTACCCTATTACAAGTACTTGCCGGAGCCAGTACTCGAAAGTGACAGTATCCGGCTCTACTGGGACCGGCCCATTATCACTGACAGGACTATTCTTGAGAAAAGGCTCAGGCTTATATCAGCACTATATCAGTATAGTGCTGATGGACCGGGCGCAATCGAAGGTGTTTTTAGTGGACGTCACTATCCCTCATGACGAGAACCTTGTGAAGGCCGAGACCGAAAAGCAACGCAAGTACTTGGACCTAGTACACGAGGTTACCGAAATGTGGGAAGTGGCGTCCACTGAAATCATACCAATTGTTATATCGGCAAACCGGTTAATCCCAGCCACATAAGATTCACACCTGGAAAGGCTGGGATTCATCGGCGACTCGCTTCCAGCAAAGATGCAGAAAGCGGTAGTGCTTGATACCGCACGCATCGTCCGCCGATTGCTCTCTCTTTTGCTCGGCCAAATGTGCATCTGCCGGTCATTACCGCCCAAGAGACGAGAGGTTTTCGGCCTATGGAGTGAATAATAATAATAATAATCTGATCCCGGCCAACTGTGCCACTACCAGTCATTAAGCCAAGGATACATTAGGGGACAAATGTCCCGCGACACGGGTCGCCAGGGACGTCGGGTGAAGTAGCGCGACGTTGCCGGTCTTCGCTCGACATGTCTGGCAACATCGCGCTACACGGGTCGGTTATCCTGTGTTGCAGCGTAGCATTCAGTTGTGGGATTTACATCACTGAGTGCAAACACGTGTGCAACTAGTTTGTCGATAATGTGGACCAACGACGTAGTGCTGAAACTAATAGAACTATTCCAGTCGGACGAGTGTTTATGGGATACATCAAACAAACAAAAAATAAAAATTTAAAAAAAATACTCGTGGGAAGACATTTCTACTACATTACAACTACCCAGAAAACATGTTGCAACCAAAATTCATAATCTACGCAGTCAATTTATAAGAGAAAGAAAGAAGATTAAAGCATCCAAAAAGACGGGTAGCGGAACAACAGATGTCAAGAAAAGTAATTGGTTTGCTTATGATTCGGTACAATTTTTAATAAAGGGGGAAACCTCATTGGGTGACATTGATACGATGGTAGAACAAGTAAGTAATATATTTATTTAACCTTACACTATTTTCACACATTATTGTAACAAAACGGGATTTAATCGCGTTTAAATACTTTAAATAGTGTTCATTTAATTACCTCGACGTTTCGAACGTGATTTTACGTTCATGCTCTTGAAGGGACTGTTCAATCAATAAATCACGATCGAAACGTCGAGGTAATTAAATAAACACTTTAAACGCGATTAAGTTCCGTTTTGTTATAATAAGGCAAGTAATGCTAAAAAAATATTTTGCACAAGTGTTATGATACAATTTCTTTATTACTGTGGCGATGGTACAATTTACTTAAAATACTAAATAACTACCTATTTTCCCTCTTAACACATTAAGTGCAAGTGCAAGCTTTTATATCATACTAGGTGGGCTCTAGCATTCTTGCGTTCTTAGAGGAAACAAACCTTACAATACTGTATAAGTTATTTAAACGCGTCTATTTGTTGAAGATAAATAACACCTGAAAAAAATCATTGACCTCAGGTGGGACTCGAACCCACGTCCCATCGCATGCCGGGCGAGTGCTTTACCAACTAAGCTACCGAGGACGTCACGTGACACAATGAAATTTTTCTAGTGTTCTTTCTCGCTGTCAAAGCCAGCGTATCTCTGATCAATGTTGTAGCTATATGTATAGCTGAGTAGTATACTACCGTCAACACCCTATAGAAATATTTTTACAAATATTTGACTATTGGTTAAGATCAGAAATGCTTAAACATTGAAAATTTTTGTTTTTAGCAATTCCATGCAAGGTTTAATTGAAGATAAATAACACCTGAAAAAAATCATTGACCTCAGGTGGGACTCGAACCCACGTCCCATCGCATGCCGGGCGAGTGCTTTACCAACTAAGCTACCGAGGACGTCACGTGACACAATGAAATTTTTCTAGTGTTCTTTCTCGCTGTCAAAGCCAGCGTCACGTCACGTGACGTCCTCGGTAGCTTAGTTGGTAAAGCACTCGCCCGGCATGCGATGGGACGTGGGTTCGAGTCCCACCTGAGGTCAATGTTTTTTTTCAGGTGTTATTTATCTTCAATTAAACCTTGCATGGAATTGCTAAAAACAAAAATTTTCAGCGTCTATTTCTGCTAAATTATTGTGTTAAACATGATTTTTAACCATTTTGTTTATTATGCGGTGTTATTTTGCCATGAACTCCCTTCTTCACTAACCAAATTATACTCAGCAAAACTGTCAGAACAAATCACTGCCAGAATTAGGAGGTGCTATTATAAGTATATGCTTGCCATCAATCGCCCCCACGCAATTTGGGAAATTCCATAATGTTTTGAAATGCTCAGCTTTCTCTTTCCACTGTTCTGAAGAGCCTGGTATCTGAAATCAAACGTTTTTTTCTTTTCAGACAGCAAATCCATTCACAAGATAGTTCGCAGGATAGCCTGGATGATCAAGCCTCGAATTCACAAGGGGATCGCGGTAATCTGAACGAAAAGATTAAAAACAAGAGACCACGACCATCTGATGATAAAGAAGATGAGGCCTATGAAATAAGTGATGCTAAAAGTAAAATGAACGCAAACACAGTAAAAGACGATTTCGATGTTTATGGGCAGTATGTTGCTTCCGAGCTGCGTAAGATTAAAACGGAACACGCGCTTATTATGACAAAATATTATATTAATAACATAATAATGGAAGCAAGGACGGGAAAATACGATACTAACGCAGGCAATTTGTATGGATATAGCTCTGTATCAACTCCATCGCATTATGAAGGGACTTCTTCGCGTCTTTCGCATTATGACGACCTGAATAAATCAAATTCTTTGCATGATAGAACTGAAGCGAGTGATAATATTACAAGTATTATAGCAGTGTTGGAAAAAGCTAAAATTGATAGAATCAGGCGTTACTTTGCGGAAATCCATAACTAAATAATTATGAAAATGTTATTATTTTGCTTACAACTTCCGCTTAGTTACGCCGGCATAGGAACCCCAATTACACCACCTGTAACCCACAATCTGAGGAAAATCACAGGCACATGCAAAGAGCACCGCCCTCCCTCCCTCAAATTGCATGCGAAACAGACGAATGCAAAAGTTAGTACCCAACACCGACATAAAAACCTCGACGCGTGTTTCGCCACTTCACGTGGCATCATCAGGAGAGATGTTGTCGCCTCGGCTGCGCTTCGACGATTAAGAAATTACAAAAAAATAACAATTGTCCGGTAAAATTGATAGTCGTCGAAGCGCAGCCGAGGCGACAACATCTCTCCTGATGATGCCACGTGAAGTGGCGAATCACGCGTCGAGGTTTTTATGTCGGTGTTGGGTACTAACTTTTGCATTCGTCTGTTTCGCATGCAATTTGAGGGAGGGAGGGCGGTGCTCTTTGCATGTGCCTGTGATTTTCCTCAGATTGTGGGTTACAGGTGGTGTAATTGGGGTTCCTATGCCGGCGTAACTAAGCGGAAGTTGTAAGCAAAATAATTACAATTTCATAATTATTTGGAAAAAGCTGTCGAAAATGAGTGATATATTGTTCAACAGAACTCCGTTTTTTTTTTATAATAATTCATTTGAATGTAGTTTTATTTTTCTATAATTGTATGTACATACAATAATTTAATAGAAAAAAAATAATCCAAATAAAAAGGGTTCTTATGGAACCTACGAGTATATAACGATCAACAATTCGGTAGATAAATTAAGAAAAGCCCCTCTTGCATGTACATTACCATAGTTACGTCGTCTATTCAAACAGTTCACAACTACACGCAAGAGGGGCTTTTCTTAAGTATTTTTAAATGTATATCTTGGAACATTTAATTATAAATTACTTAATTTATTCTTACTTTTATTTGATCCTTTAACGCCTGTATCAGTGCCTTGCAAACTTCAGGCACTATTCGGCCTATTAATTGCCTTGATATTCGAAATATATACGATAAAGACATGTAAGAATCCCCACTTAGGCTCGTCGAAAAAATATCGATACATCGATATTATTTTTTCAATGTATCGATATTTTTGAGCGATATTTAATGTTTCGATGTATCGAGGTATCGATATAAAATTACAAGTATTGAAAAGGTATAAAAATCGATATTTTTTATAATTAAAAAATCCTAAAAAAGAATACTTTTTTTATACTAACATTTTTTTACAAATTACATTTTTTTGTCTTTGGTCGACTCGATTTACTGCGTTTTAATTTGGTACTTAAGTTGGTAACTCTGTCTGTCAATGAATGACATTTCAGTGTCAGTGTCTGTGCTTCAACTATCCGTCTGTTATCCGTATTATAACCTCAACGCGAGCGTATTTCTGCCTGCATTTAAGTTGATTATAGTTCTCAAACAATCTAACTAATTATTTCACGTATGCGAACAAAATAATTCGAGCATTCCAGTCATGTCTAGTGTTGTATGGAACTTTTTCAAAAAAATAGACGTTGAGATACCTTGCAGTGGGGACCCCACTTGCAAGGTATCTTAACGTTACAGCTAGCCTATCGCTAGCGCTTACAGGGTTTCGAAACTTAGTTTCCTTTTAAGATATTGTTGAGCCAATCATATTCATCAGTATTTCAAAGTCTGTTGATGACATTCGCGTAAAATTCTTGAATGAACCATCAATAACACTTAATTCACTGAAGACACTGTTGTTTTTTCGTTGTAAGTACTTTCTAACCCACCATCTTCTCGTCTTTTTCCTTTTTTTTCTTTGACTTTTTATAATTTTGTACGCCGCAGCCAACAACACTACCTCGGCGGGTGTCATGATATCGACTACCTTGTGGAACAAAACTTGGTGATGTCAGATATGTCAGGCGAAGTTGTGCAAAGTCGCACGACTTCGCCTGACGCGCTACGGACATAAGTCGCGCGATGTCGCCAGATATGTCAGGCAAAATTGCCCGGCTTCGCTTGACATGTCGCCGATACATGTCGTAGAACATTTGTCCCCTAGTGTATCCTTGGCTTTACCGCCCCAGAGGCGAGAGTTTTTCGGCCTGTGGAAAATAATAAAAATAATAAATGCTTTATTTCAGACACAGTCCATATAAATGAGTACAGTCAAAAAGTCAGTACTTAAAAAAAATAGTTTTAGAAAAAAAACAGGTATTGTTTGTCCAGGTTATTGGTGGGAACACAGATTGCAGTTATGCTTAGTCAATTATGTAGCTATGTCCAACCAGTGCCTATACATCCCGGTCTCAACAACTGTGGTCATTCAGTTCTCTGATAATACCGTTTTTACACCTACCAACTCTGTCCATAAAAGAAGCTATTCTATGTCTTACGATTACATCCAACGAGTTCACCTTGGCACATGTAAACACTCCTGAAGCGCTGCAGCAACCCCATCAGCTGCCTAAAAATGTTATTATATTGCACGCGTATGCAATCACGTGACCTCCGCGTATAGTTTGTCCAGAGCTGACAGGTGTAAAACGATTGGCAATACGTTTTGAACAACAAAGTCTTAACCTCTGCGTCACACTTAAAGAAACGCCTAGAAATCATGTTGCCGACAACACATAGCGCTCTTCTTTGTCTTTCGATATCGGCATCATCCCTCAGGTCGGACGAAAGAATGTGGCCAAGGTATTTGAAAGAATTGGTAATTTTAACCTGTTGTCCTTCCAAGAACACCCCAGGAACGTTTTCCGGTCTCTTTCCTGATTTAAATATCATTAGCTCGGTTTTCTTGGCATTATAAATGAGGTTATGTTTCGAAGCATAATTTTGGCATGTTGAGAGAAATTTTCTTAACCCCTTGATTGTGGGACTTCTTCTAAGTCGTAACCCCAGGGATTGGGGATCGTGACCATCAGGAGGTCAAGTCAGGACAGAATTGAGTGGGACCGAGTTAAGCTCTTCCATGTTGCTCTATCAGCGGCGGCGTGGACAGCATCGTGCAGATTTAGTTGCAGAAGTTTAGTTTGGTCACACCACCTGGCTGGAGCTCGGCCCCTTTGCATTTTTCCCTCCACTTTGCCCGTCAGTATCGGTCTTTCCAGGCACTCTGGTTCTCTCCGCGCTATGTGGCCAAGAAATTTTAGCATGCGGGTGCGGCAAGTGTCTGATAGGCGCGTCGTGATTTTTAGCTCTTTCAGGATACATTCATTCCGTCTGAAGGCTGTCCACGTAATTCGCAGCATCTTTCGCCAGCACCACATCTCGAATGCGTCGATTCTCAGCTTCATAGTGGCTTTGATGGTCCATGTTTCGGAACCGTACAGGAATATGGGGAACACCAGCGAATTGACGAGTCTGGTTTTAGTGCGTTTCGTGATCTCCCTGTTTTCCCAGACTTTTGATTGTGGGACTAATCAGCACCATATCATCGGCGTAACTAAGATTATTAACATATCTGTCACCTAATTTTAGCCCAACCTAAGTGCTGCTTAGCTCCACAATCAAATCATTTACATACAAATTAAACAGGTCCAGGGACGAGAGTCCACTCTGTCTAACACCACAGGGTAAGTTGTAGCCACCAGACAGGGTATTGCCCCATCTCACCTGGTTCTCTGGTGTACTATGCCAGTGGTCCGCTTTGTCCTTCGTTATCCCTCACGCCGAGCTCTACCTAACGATTTGCGTTAACAGGCGGTCAGTAGGAATGCTAAAGCGTTTGGTATCTCGTAAGTCAAAATCCGAGTAGGGTACAGAATTTTCGTTTCAACGATTATGCGCGCAAGCAATCCGCCCCAAGTCTTCAAAGTCGTCCCATTTGCACCGCATCGAAGCTGGAACCAGGGGGTCTAGTATGAAGTGACAAATTCTATATAATCGGCCGATTGTTTGGGTTTTTCCTAGCACGAAATGCAATCGGGCGGTCAGTCGGATCGGGCACTCCAGTCGATCCGATCAAAGTGCACATAATGTCAAAATGACATTAGGTGCGTCGTAAACACTAGTCTGAAATGTTCCGAACATTTTAGTTTGACAAGTGTTTTATCTGTGTAAGTGTTTTATCAAGTGCGGTCTAATGACAAATTTCGAGACAGCTTCATAGCTATCGTGTTAGTATCAAAACTATCGAATTTATACATAAACATTATAAAACTATCATTTATTTATTAATTCAAGTTGCTTCAAGTGGTTAGTGTAGTTAATAATGGCGGCGTATTTCATTTTTGTCGAAGACGCTCTAATAGAATAGCGTTTAGACCGTAGAAGAAATTGCAGAATAATTCGCGAATCTTTGAATTAAGTTTACTGATCGACGCACATTCCTTTAAAATCACTTGGAAGCGGACATTTTTGATTAGATGACAATATTTATCAAGTAAATCTAAGGAAATTCCTAAAAGAAACCCGTGGTGGTGGTTGGGGAACGCCTGAGAAAGCTTTTTACCCTGTCAAGCTTCAATTCCCCACCGGTGGCCACGTCATAATAGATTTTTTATTGTGTCTCTTGACCTTGGCCTGACAGGTTACGGCATGTCTGACACAGGGACGCTTCCCAGCGGCCTGGAAAACAGGAAGCTTAGTCTTCATCCAGAAGGAGAGGCGTCCGCCGGATTCTCCGTTCGCCTATCGCCCTATTGTGTTGCTCGACGAGGTGGGAAAATTGCTGGAGCGCATCATCGCGGTCTGCCTCGTCCAGCACCTCGTTTCAATACTTTCAATACAAATGACCCACAGTAGGCGGTCGCGATGTCGCCTACTATTTCACGCACACTTCCTTAATTTTCACACACACTTATATAATCTGTGCGCATACGTACACAGTTACAAAACACCAATTTTTGGTGAGCATTACGCGGCGCTTACCTGCTTAGCTCCCACCAGATGGCGCTCAATTTCCGGCTCCAATTTAAAGTCTTATTTTAAGTAAACTTTACATTACAACTTGTTAAAATAAAATATCAAACCCTAAAATCCTAATTATATCTATAGTAAATAGTTTTAAGTTTTAAAACGAATAATTAATTGTTTGCTAAAACTACCCTAAAAATAATGTAATCAGAGATCATTTCGATCGGCCATATTTTTTTTCTTTAGTTTGCTTTGGCTTTCATCCCGCGAGTGTTTTGAAAAGTTGTTTTTACTCTTACGGATCATAAACTGTTTCTTTTGAGTGCTATTATAGTTTTTTCAGAGTTCAGTGTTGTGTTGTTGTGTTCTATAAAATGGAGAAACTACAATGTACAGTATGTAATGAGAATTCTATTTGTTTTGACAAATTACGCACCAATCCCTTTAATCAATTTTCATTTGTGGACAAGGCAAAAATAGTATCATTCTCTAGACCTACTCCCAATTTAACGTTAACGCAAAAAAGGAATGCCTCATACGTGAGACATTTCAATTCGAAATATTACGATACCTACGGTTGGCTCGCCGGGTGTTCTCATTCAAATTCCTTGTTTTGTTTGCCGTGCATGTTATTTTCAACTATTAAAACCGTATGGAATGATACTGGCTATGTCGATTTGGGCAATTTAACTAATCTTGCCAAAAAAGCTCTTTCTTCATTGTATCGAATGCAAACAACATACTTTTTTTTAAATGTATATTAATTTTTATTTGTTATAGTTTTGTGTGTTGGAAGTCAAAGTGACGAAAATAACGGCTTTTCTCAAAGCCACTACGGATATCAGATAAATGACATGTTCTAATTTCATTCATTTTTGTGATATCTGTGGTGGTAAAATAAATCATCAAACATACCAGAAAGAAAAAAGTAAGAAAGAAAAAAAATGGTAAGAGATTATTATTTGTTTAATTGTTATTCTTTGTTTTTTTTTAGGTTTACGCAATCTAATGCGAATGTACTTATAACATTTTTTTCTCTTAGCGCCATCTATGATTATCTTACATATCAACTAATCATACCAAAAGCAACGCTTTCCAATAATTTCTTTAAAACTTTGTTAGTTAGATTCACTTTTACCGAATTTACCTAGATGGCGCTAATAAGAAACAGCAAAGCATAGTGAGTGTTGGTATTGCGCGTGAACACCGGGCAAAGTCGTCCAGTTTGATGCTTGTCGAGTCAAGCGAGAGCGGCTTGTTATGCGACGTTTTATTTTTA
Source organism: Anania fuscalis (assembly GCA_950371115.1). Classification (NCBI taxonomy): domain Eukaryota; kingdom Metazoa; phylum Arthropoda; class Insecta; order Lepidoptera; family Crambidae; genus Anania; species Anania fuscalis. The sequence goes on from OX493344.1 coordinate 14,587,085, forward strand.
ATTACGTTAATCTGCTAAAATTTTAAATGAGCCACACATTTTTTTTTTATTCGCATTTTGGTTTTACCTAGATTTGTGTGTGAATAAAAATATTTTTTTTAAGATAGATTTGGTATAATGGGTTTTAATTTAAGTTTTACGACTTTAGGGTGCTCTTTTTAAGGGAGGAGATTGCGAGATACAGGGTTAATTTTGGTCTAACGACAATATAAAAAAAAAAAAAGTGATTCTCCGGCCGAGCGTCGGTGCTCGCTCGCGAACCGAACGTTGCTCGCTGTCTTTCGTCGCCGTTCGCCGCTCCTGCTTACCTCGAAATAAAATCAATGCCAGCCACTGCACATAGGGCCGAACCTTTCGGCTCACCAGTATGGGTTCCGGGCAGAGAAATCTACGGTGGGCGCTATTCTGCAGATGCGAAAGCTCGCCGAAAGGGCGGTCGCTAGCGGTGGGGTGCTCTTGGCAGGATCAGATATCGACAACGCCTTTAACACCCTGCCGTGGGCGTGTATAAGGCAAGCTCTTATACACCACGGGGTGCCTGCTTATCTCCAGGCTGTAATTGCCAACTAACTAGCGCAAAGGGCGGTAGAGTGCTCAACACCGCATGGTATGTCTCGTCGGGAGGTATCGTGCGGCGTTCCACAGGGGGTAGGTCCTTGGTCCGCTACTATGGAAAGTAGGATATGACTGGGTCTTCCGCGGGCGCCTTCTTACGGGGGGTCTGCGTGACATGTTACGCCGACGAGACCCTCTTCACGGCCCGTCGAGCCGACTTCAGTGAAGCGGCTTAAATACTTAGGCTTTGTCCTAGATGGCAGGTGGAGCTTCCACGCCCACTTTGAGCGCCTGGCTCCAAAACTCCTGCGGACAGCTGGCGCCCTGAGCTGCCTAAAGCCAAATCAGCAACCAGTCGGCGTCTGTATATGGGCGTTGTGCGGTCCATGGCGCTCTATGGGGCGCCAGTGTGGTACGACGCCATGAAAAACCGCAACACCGTACTGTTGCGAAGGGTGCAGCGCCACTTGGCTATACGGGTTATCAGAGGGTACCGCAAGATCTCTGCGGAAGCGGCCCTTGTCTTTGCCGGGAGCATGCCTTGGGACCTCGACTCCATGGTCCTCGCGGCTGTCTTACCTTGATCCGTTGGAGGGCTTTACAGAAATGTTCACGCTCCAAGACAAAGTACGACGAGCTATTAACAAGAAAAAGACGGTTCAGAAAAAATCTCACATAAAACGCCGTATTAACAAAAGTGAGTCGTATGTGCTAACAAGTAAAGTGCAGACTGGACGGCGACTGATACGCATTGAAGTATTCGATCTAGTAGCGTCTGGTGAGCAGGAAGAAGATGGAGATCTGGTGGCGGGGAGACCAAAGGTCTCAAGGGCAAATGCCCGCGCCGAGGAAAATCGAGGCGGAGCGAGCGCAATTAGAGGAGACAGCGCTCGAAAGCTGGCAGAGTCGTCTGGCAGACAGTCGAGCTGCTCGTCGCACAGTGAAAGCAATTCTCCCAGTGTCAAAGGAGTGGGTGCGACGACAGCACGGTCGCCTTAACTTTATAATTAATATACATTGTGAATATCATAATTTTGTAACGAATTGTGCGTGGCGAATTTATTAAAGCAAGGCTAATATTTATTGACATTAACATGGCTACTATCAATGCGATCCCTCAGGAAATGATTAAAATCATTCCAATATATGATGGGGATTATAGACATTTAAATATATTTTTAAAGAAATGTCTGTTTGTAATAGCTCAATTTAAAGGAGATGAGGAGCAAGAAGAATATAACATGCATGTCATTACTAGTCGTTTATCAGGCACGGCAGCAACATTTATTAGCGAACGACAAGAAATTAAAAATTTTGATGAGCTAAAAACACTCTTTGAGCAGCATTTCGGTAATCCGAGGTCCGAAAGTTGCATTGCAATTAAACTAGAGTCGATACAAATACGACCTAAAGAAAAATATTTAGATTTTTGCCACAGAATCCAAAGTGTTCAAAGTCATTTAATAGCGAAGGTTAATTTAATTAACGACGAGACATTAAGGGCAAACAAAGAAAAATCTATGATAATATGTCATTAAATGTTTTTCTGTATAATTTGCCGGAAGATTTAGTACGGATTGTACGTTTAAAAGCACCTACAACTATAGAGGAAGCTTTAGAAATTGTCTTGGAAGAAGAGAACTTCCATGAACAATATAACGTTCGCCATAAAAATGAAAAGAAATTTATAAAGCCAATTTACAAACAAAATTATAATCGCGCTATACAGCCTAATCTACCTCAAAATCAATGGCACCCCAGATATCCAAACTACGGGCAAAACGGTAGTCGCGTACCAATTAGACAAATCAAAGATAATTTCAATCGTGTTTCTTTCGGACAAAATAATTATAATCGTCCAACAAGCGGAAAAAGCTTTAATAAGCGTAATCCATCTAATTTGAATCACTATGAACGATTAATAAATGCGCGACCAAGTAACTATGGTCTAATGTCAACGAATCACTTCCGTGATATATCAAGGCCGCAAATGTCTTCCATACAGGAGGCCAGTGGCAGTGAACCACGATCCTTGACACACCAACCCATTAACACTCTCAATATTCAAACGGGTATCGATGAAGTCGATAAGGACATGACAACCACTTCGTCGTCGTATCCAAAGAAAATCATATAAAAGCCTCAACTTCAACCCATAGATAGGAGGTATTAAATCTAAATTACGTTATGTTAGAATAAATTCATTGAGTGCTTATTTTATGATAGACACAGGAAGCGCCAAATCGCTTATAAATTCATCTTTAGCACAAAAGTATTTTGTCAATATTATAAAACAAGAATATTTTGAGATCGTTAGTACTCACGGACATAGCGCACACAATGGTAGCGTCCTAATATCCTTAAAAGAGTTATTTGACATTGACGATTATCATAAATTTTATTTGTATAATTTTTCACCAGATTACGACGGATTAATTGGATTGCAATGGATTTAATGACACGATTTGTATTCAATTTAGATTCGAAATCATATAAACTAACAGTTGGTGACTCAGTTTTAGCCATACGTTTAAATCCACGTTTTGAACCAATGCGTGTAATTTTACGACCGCAGAGTTCACAACAAGTTAACGTGCCCACCAATTTGTACAACGGAAAAGATTTCTTGTCTTACGTAAGCTTCATGGAAAATGCAACAATGCCCAGTATGACAATTAATTGTAAACAAGGATTAGCCACAGCTCTAATAAATAATTTTTCAGATAAACAAATTGTATTAACAATTACTTATCCATTTGAGGTATTGGAAAACTCTGTAATTCACTCTTTTTATTTGAAAAACATTCTATTGTGATAGTAATAATCTTTGAAAATCTCGAAAAATTAATAAACCACTAACTTCATGCCTAAAGAAAAATTGTACAATTAAATCCGATGACGAGGAATACGTAAAAGCATTTCAAACATGTAAGGAACTGTTAGTAAATGCTCCATTGTTACAGTTCCCCGACTTTTCGAAACCGTTCGTGCTTACAACTGACGCGTCAAACATAGCGTTAGGTGCAGTATTGTCGCAAGGAACAATAGGTCAAGATAAGCCAATTACCTAAGTGAGCCGAACTCTCAATAACGCGGAAACAAAGTACAGTGCAATTGAGAAAGAATTATTAGCAGTTGTATGGGCAACAAAATATTTCCGTCCATACTTGTACGGTAGAAAATTCGTTATTTACACTGATCATAGACCATTAGTCTGGTGACCATTAGTACTCACACGTTGGAGATTACGCTTACAAAAATATAATTTTGAAATTATCTATAGAAGCGGTAAATAAAATTCGAATGCAGATGCGTTGTCGCGAATCAAAATTAATTATACCCAAGTGAATGATTCAACTGCTGCAACAAAAGGTGATGGTGATATTCTATCGATAAGATCTGTTGATTCTGAAGAAACAATTATTGCCTCAGAAATTAGCTTCGATAATAAATCACAAAAACAAAGAAGAAGTTGGTATTCCAATTTTAAATGGAGCCATAAATTCAAAGCCTAATCAAATTATTGCTACACACTGGTATAAAAACGATATCAAAATTACAGATAAATCGCGACCAAAACAAAAGATAATTGAAGTTCGACTTCCACTCGATAATGAAAAGCTAATCAAAGATTTTTTATAACATCATATTAAACAAGACAAACGAACTTTCATTTATTTCGATAACAAAGATTTTAGGAAACTGTTCATTAAAATATATTTAGAACTTTTTGAAAATAATCCAGCTAAAATATATGAGTGCACAGAACGTGTTATGTTCATTGAGAGCGAAGAAGAACAAAAAACTATTGTTCAGAACTATAATGAAGGAAAAACCTGCCATAGAGGTATTAAAGAAACAGCAAGCAGGATTAGAAGAAATTACTATTGACAAAATTTAGAATAAACAGTAGCAACAGTAATTAATTCATGCGATTTGTGCAAAAGGATAAAATATGATCGACATCCAATAAATCCAAAAACTCTTGTTACACAAACACAATTAAGACCATTTGAGGAACTTTTTATAGATCTATTTTCAATCGAAAGTAAAAGTTATCTTACTATATTAACTATTCTAATAGTAATATCATATTGTTAGACCCTAAGAATAAGTTGCGTTTACAATAAGTTCGAGTTAAGTACGGGTAATTTAGTACTGTAGAAATGTTTAAATAATTAGAATTAAAGAGAAAAACCTGCTTGATGTTCATAGTTTATTACTATTAACTATAGTTATTATAATATTAATTTCATTAACATTTTAATGTTTAAACTTAATTTTAGAATAATTAATTATAGATAAAGTTTCCCCACAGATGCTGTACGCAATCAAAATCACACTAAATTGTGAAAATATATTTAGGTAATTTTGATCTTATGGAGAGAGGAGTTATGTTGGCACCTCAAAAGGGGGCCCTATCCTTGTCTTATTACGTCAAACCTTGAAATTCCTTAACAATTGACCCACATAGTGATTTTATTTCAAACTTACTAAAGCTTATGTCACCCACAAGAGGCCCATTGTTAATCATATTTCTATAACCTTGATATTAGCAACGATCATAAAAGTTTATGTCGTTTCGACCAATGACCAATCACCACATAATCTTATCTATTTGCGATAAGACTACTGGCTTTGTTTAATATATGTATTAGTAGCTGCCTGGAAGTTAGCTGAGACATTCTACCACCGCCTTCCACGCAGTATAGACGTAACTATACTAGCATTAGCCTTTGTACGTTTTCTGTAAAAGTTTTATTTAATTAATATACTAATTCCAACCATCCGCTGTTCGATTCTTTCGCCAAAGCCTACCCCTGCACCATTTCGGTTAACCGATCGATCTCGACGGTTAAGTATGGATGTTGTCCAATATTTATTAATTTATAACGGGACGCATGACTTTCGAAGAACGCATCGAAATATTTAAACATAACTTAAACATATGACAAGAATTCTATAATGGCATGCGAATGGAAGGTACAACAATTAACATAATTGAGAATTGATTATCTTTTAAAGTTTCGCGTTGCATTACAACTAAAACTTAAACGAGGTCGTGGTCACGAATCACGGTCGAAACGTCGAGGAATGTAAGTAGTATCAATACTACTACATACTATAGTACGTCGCGTTTAGACCCGTGATTATAAGTTTTAGTTATAATTGAGAATGTAGAAAACGCTCAATATGCAATTCCTAAAGGAAACGGAGTCAATATACCACCAGCTGCAGACATAGGTTAGACATAGTTAACAGACAGTACATGCCAACCGGCTTATAACACCATACACCAAAAAGCCCGCACAGTGGTGACCCCGAACTTCAAACTTAGTGGCGGAAGTGTTAACAAAACGCGCATTAAGGAACGGCTCACGTTACGACAATAGCGGCTAACGGGAGTGTGTTTTAGTAAATAGTCAGTGGATTTTGGACATTTACGTTTTTGTAAAATGTCACAACTTGTAGAAAATACCAGTTATGTGGACACCAGCGCTAAATATCGATTACGCCACGATACCCGTGCCCACAATGCCGGGTAATGGCACGTCAACACCGGAACAACGGATGGATTTAGCAGGAGTAGCCCTCGTCACGCGGTTAATCGGTTACCCGAGTTTTGGACAGATCAGCCAAGAATATGGTTCGTACAAATGGCAGCTATACTCGATGACATGACCTCGAATTATTAAAATCACCATTAATATTAATATTTCGCTGTGATCATAAAAAAAATATAAAACTACAAAGTTGTCGGAAAATAAGAACATAAATTATCCTTTGCATTTGTTAATTGGCGAAAACGTGTCCTTAAGCATAGAGCATCGATTTAGAGACGCACCATTCCTGAAAGTCGTTAAACTATTATTACCTAATTTGCCTAAGCTACGGAAAACCAGATTATTTCCACGTTTTTCGCTTATCAATTTCCAACCTTAAAAATCAGTATAAAAGACGAAGCATGAACATCTAGGATCATTCCTAAAATAAAGTAACCCCTATACTGTTTTTCAATCAACGCCACTGCACCCGAATAATCATCGAAGAATTGAAGTTCCGTCCTCTAACCGTTGTCCCACGGCGGCGAACATCTCACTGGCGCTGCGCACAGGATACTCCATTACAGTTACGAAGACATCCAAGGCTTGGCTGGCAGTTCAAGTAAGTCTTCACATATTCATCCTTGCTGCAATTGTTGAGTGCTTGGAGCATTCTTTTAAGAATTGAAACGAGTAGACTGAACATCAAATACATTTTGACAACGAGACTATATTCAAGATCTATTTGGGAAAAATTGCAGTAACACTCGATGTGGGATCGGGAGGATCCATAGGCTTTATAAGGTCATCCTTTCTGAACAAATCAACTCCCAACAAGTTGGACACACCATCAAGTTGGAGAAACATTTTTTTTGTGCTTATGTTATATTGTGATTTTAATTTGTGATTTTATTTCATTTTGTAATTGTGTATTTTTTTCTTCTCGCAAATCATGTATAATAAGCATTGCGAAATATTGTAACCCGAATACCCCTATTCGTGGCATGTAATTGTATTTAAGGTCCCATAGTGAGGCACCATTATTTTAAAAGGAAAAGGGCCCATAGCGAGGCACCGTTATTAAAAAAAGAAGGTTTTATTGATATCACTGATTTTATTTAAATTGCTATTGGATACTTTGGGCTTGATCAACCCTTGTTATAAAAAAAAAATATTTTTCAGATTAAATAAAAGGCGATAAATGAATTCAAATTGTATTCACACTTAAACTGGAAGTAGTGGTGCGAGTAATAATAACAGTGGCGCGAGCTGAGACGGCTACGACCTGGCTTTCAAGCGTGGGAAGTTTCTTGTCAAAACTGCGCTTTAAGAGAGCACTTAAGATTTCCAAACCCTTAGTTTCATCAACGACTACAGGCCCCAACACAACATTATCAGTCAAACAACCACTACCAAAATCGAGATACCTAGCGCATTTACAGAAGCCCAACCGAACCTCACTAATGCAAATCATAGCTTGGCTAAGATTCTGAAGCGCCACTTACATGGCAGTTAAAGGCATACCAAGCTGGGTGGTCCCAACACTCATATCCGGAATGATAGCAACCCCACGGTGTCACCAACTTGAAAACGGTGGATTTGAAGGTATCGGCTATGTACCCGTTGGTTACGCTCACAGACCAGGAGCGATTTTATGTGGTTTCGGGTTGTTCGGCTCTTGCTAACACTGAGTATCTGCACAGGCATAATCAAGCAGCCAAAATTCTCCACCAAGAGCTCGCCCTCATGTACGGTCTCGTGAGCCAGAGACTACCCTATTATAAGTACTCGCCGGAGCCAGTACTCGAAAGTGACAGTATCCGGCTCTACTGGGACCGGCCCATCATCAGTGACAGGACTATGCTTGCGAATAAGTCTGATATAGTGCTGATGGACCGGGCGCAGTCGAAGGTATTTTTAGTGGACGTCACTATCCCTCATGACGAGAACCTTGTGAAGGCCGAGACCGAAAAGAAACGCAAATACTTGGACCTAGTACACGAGGTTACTGAAATGTAGGAAGTAGCGTCCACTGAAATCATACCAATTGTTATATCGGCAAACGGGTTAATCCCAGCTACATTAGGTTCACACCTGAAAAGGCTGGGATTCATCGGCAGCTCGCATCCGACAAAGATGCAGAAAGCGGTGGTGCTTGATACCGCACGCATCGTCCGCCGATATCTCTCTCTTTTGCCCTGAACCCGGCCAAATGTGCATTTGTCGGTCATTTTGCCCAAGAGGCGAGAGGTTTTCGCCCTCTAAATTAACAATAATAACGGCAACAATAGTAATAATTCTGCCGGTAATAATAATTTTACATTTTTGAACGAAGGGGACATGTATATGCTACGGGCAATACTTAATTTAATTAACCAAATTATTGAAAAAGTGGCAAAGATTTTTTCATTTTGTGCTAGATATTTAATGCACGCCGAATATTCCAACATATGAGTCGTATCATTCAACTTCCTCGACCAACATTGCCAGAACATTTTACAAAAAATGGGACTAGAAGTTATATAAGAGTTTATGAAAAGTTCGATAAACTACGTTATTTGGAAATTGTGTCTGTCATAAATTGTAAAACGTCTGATAAGTGTAATTCAACTAAAAAATACAGTTTAAAATAAAAATATATACACTTTTGTATAACATTGAATCAAACTCTTCATTTACAGTGTAAAGACTTATAAACTACGATGAGTCACGCGAGCAACGCTAGTCACGTAGGCGTAGACGAAGTAGGTTCGAGCGGTATCGCGAACGTTGGACGGGCGAACGAGTCTGTTGAAGGTCAACAAGGCCGTGTCATCCATAGAAAAATCCGCGCCCATAATTACAACTATTCCATCGGAAATTTTAAATATTATTCCTCACTTCGATGGGGACAGCCACCAGTTAAATTTATTCATAAAAAAGGTTGAATACATTATTACCTACTTTACTTATTCAGCTACGATTAAACAAGAAGCCTATCTTTTACACGTAATCACATCACGCGTAACAGGAAAAGCTGCTTCGTTGGTTAGCGAGAATGATAACCTTATTAACAATTGGGAACAATAAAAAAAGTTATTTATTCAACATTTTGGGGACCTAAGGTCTGAGAAATGCCTACTGATTGAGCTAGAATCCATTACACTAAAACCACACGAAACATTTCTGGAGTTGTGCAATCGCATTCAAATAAAACGTAGTAATTTATTCGCCAGAATCAGCGAAGATATCAAACGCGAAAGTAAGGTGGAGATTTATAACCACATAGCGCTAAACGTATTCCTGTATAATTTACCTAAAGGATTGATGAGGATTGTACGCCTCAAAAACCCTCAAAATTTAGAAGATGCACTGCAGATAGTTTTGGAAGAGTTTAATTTTAACAAAATGCGTAATTCTTTCCTCGACAAAAGCCAAACGCATAGAAAACCTGTGGCCAAAATTCAACCGCAAAATCTACCTCAAAGTAATTTTCAAAATCGAAGATTTGGTAATAATACATTATCAAATAGATTTGCTAACTTACAATCGCTACGTCCTTTTAACCAAAACTATCGAGACAGGCCAATGCATCAGAATCAAAATCGATTTAATTCCAATTTCCCTCGTCCTGGATCTTTCAATTAATCCAATAACCAGTTTTATTCCAATTTCCCTCGTCTTGGATCATTCGATCGATCGAGCAACACGATTTTTTCTCCGCGTCCGCAACAAAATAGGCCGGAAATAAATTATCATGAAGAGGTAACTTCAAATAGTAATGATGATTCATTATCGAGCACTTCTCAATCGTATGACACGGTTGATAGACCCGAAAAAAATTTTCGTATAAAAGCCTCAACTTCAAAGAAATTGCAATGAATCATACCCTACTGCCTTACATTATCGTCCCTGAACTTAACAATGCCAAGTTCATGTTAGATACGGGGAGCACGTGTTCATTCATTTGCAACAAACTTGCAAACCAGTACTTGAAGCGTCACAAATACTACGAACCATTCAAGTTGATAAGCACGCATGGTGTGAGTCAACACAATGAGGCGATTTTAATACCGACCTTTAAAATTTTCCAACAAGTTTCACAAAGTAAGTTTTACGTATACGATATTGATAAGTTTTACGACGGATTGATGAGCATAAATCTTCTTAAATAACTTAACGCATTAATTGATTTCGAAAAAAACGTTTTGTTAACTTCAAATGTGGAAATCCCAATTTTATTTCGAAAACGTGATTATGTCGAAACTTTGATTAGTTTATCTCCTCGGTCTGAACATAAAGTTTCGTTACCGACAAATTTACAAAATGGAGAAGGACTTATGGACTTTGTAGATTTCACTAAAAACGTGAGAATGCCTTCTGCACTTATTACCTGTAAAAATGGTTATGCGAATACCATTATTCAAAATTCTTCTGAAATGAATATAATCATAAAAATTAACAAACCTTTCGAAGTAATGCAAATTGAGAACATTAATTTTCATCAAAATTACCCAACTAACAACAAAACTAATAAATTACTTTTAGAAAATCTTTCAAAATTACGGACTGATCATATGAATGAGGAAGAGAAAAAAAACAATTAAATCTATATGCTACGAGTATCGTGACATATTTCATCATGATGATATTCCATTATCATTTACGAACGAAGTTAAGCATAAATTACCAACAAAAAACGAAGACCCTATCATATTTACTTCTATACTATATATAGATTACATCAAGCCTTATCGTCAACCACCCTCTCAAACAAAAGAAATTAAAAACTAAGTTGAACAATTATTGAAACACGATGTTATCAGACCTAACCATTCACCGTGGAGTGCACCAGTACACTTAGTACCAAAGAAAGTAGACGCTAGCGGAGAAAACAAGTACCGTATGGTCATAGACTACCGGAAGCTTAACGAAATTACCCTCGATGATAAATACCCTTTACCTAATATCAATGATTTATTTGATAAATAAGGAAGCAGTATTTACTTCTCTACCCTTGATTTAGCAAGTGGTTACCATCAAATTGAAGTAGAAGAAGATGATATACCTAAAACAGCCTTCAGTACTCAGTTTGGTCACTTTGAATTTAAACGAATGCCATTTGGTTTAAAAACAGCACCCGCCACATTTCAAAGAGCAATGGATAATATTCTATGAGGACTTCAAGGAATTCATTGTTTAATTTACTTAGATGACATAATAATCTTTTCCCAATCATTAAGAAATCTTGTAGTGAAATTAAGGAAAGTATTTGATACTTTGAGAAATTCAAACCTTAAAATACAATTAGATAAATCTGAGTTTTTCAGAAAAGATGTGTTTTATTTAGGACACACAATTACTAGTGAAGGACTGAAACCCAACGACGATAAAATAAAAGCTGTTCTTAATTATCCCATTCCAAAAACAACACGCGATATAAAAGGATTTTTAGGATTGATAGGTTATTACAGACGATTTATAAAAGACTTCGTAAAGATAACCAAGCCAATGACATTATTTTTAAAGAAAGGTAAAGACGTTAAATTGACTGAAGAATATATTAACGCCTTCGAAACCTGTAAATCATTATTAGTAAACGCACCCTTATTACAGTATCTAGATTTTTTCAAACCCTTTGTATTAACGACAGATGCTTCTAATGTAGCACTGGGAGCTGTCCTTTCCCAAGGAACAATAGGAAGTGACAAGTCTGTAGCTTATGCAAGTAGAACTTTAACAGATACGGAAAGTAAATACAGTGCGATAGAAAAATAATTATTAGCCGTAATTTGGGCAGTGAAATATTTCAGACCCTACTTATATGGAAAGAAATTTTCAATTTATACGGACCATAGACCACTTGCATGGCTCTATTCTTTAAAAGAACCAAACAGTAAATTAACTAGATGGAGATTTAGATTAAAAGAATATGATTTCGAAATTATCTATAAAAAGGGTTCTCAAAATACGAACGCTGACGCATTATCACGTATACAAATCAATACTTTGATAAATCAATTACCCGTTAGCATCGATGATGATCCTGAAAGAACAATGAGTGCATCCGAAGCCGAATATGAATCAGATTCATACGACGATGATACTTCTCGTATTCCTAAAATAACATCAGCTATAGATAATAAACCTAAGCAAATTCTTTTATTTAAATGGCTTAAAAATGAGCTTTATGTAAAAAATATATATAAAAAATTATATTGTATGAGTGTACAATTTTACTTAATTATTAATTGTGAATTAATAATTATTTTGCGATATTACTTAATTGGTAATAAAACTAATTAATATTTATATTGTATTAAGCTTTTGTGTGCACAAGCATTTTGCGAAAGCCTTTTTATTGTAAAAGCGAATTTATCAAAATGGAAGTTAACGCAATCCCGCAAGAATTAACAAAAATCATTCCGATTTTTGATGACCGCCATCTAAATTTGTATTTAAGAAAATGCGAATTTGTACTTTCCCAATATGACGGAGATGAAGTACAGCAAACATATAATATGCATGTAGTAACGAGCCGCCTTGCAGGAAGGGCTGCGGCGTTGATAAGTGAACGCTATGATATAAATAATTTTAACGAATTAAAAGTACTTTTTACGCAGCATTTTGGAGACCCAAGATCTGAGGGTTGTATCGCTATTAAATTGGAGTCACTTGAAATAAAACCTAAGGAAAAGTACCTGGATTTCTGCCACAAAATCCAAAGTGTGCGTAGTAATCTGTTCTCTAAAGTAAATTTAATCGCGGATGAAACGCTAAGAGTGAATAAAATTCAAAATTATAATAATATGGCTCTTAACGTGTTTCTTTATAATTTGCCGGAAGACCTTGTGCGGATAGTTAGATTAAAGGCCCCTTCAACATTAGAGGAAGCTCTTGAAATCGTGTTAGAGGAAGAAAACTTCCACGAATAATACAATTTGCGGCATAGAAATGATACAAAGATTATAACAAATTTTAAGCCTAACTTTAATCGAAATATACAGTCAAGTCTACCTCAAAACTTATGGCACCCTCGAAACCCTAACTACGGACAAAATATTCCGACTAACCCTAATCCATTTTATCGGACACCGACGGGCCCTAATCAATTCGATCGGGCACCAGCGGGTCAAAATCAACAACTTAATAATTCAATGAATAATCGATTTTATCAAAATAACCAAACTCGTTATCAAAGATCACACGTTTCACGACCAAGTCATTTTAGCCATTCTTCTAACCAGTTTAGACCACGTAATTATATGGCGCCTATAACAGAAGCCAGTGGTCATGGGTCTTTGAACCGACAACCCATTAACACATTGAATTTGAATAACGGAAGAGATGAGGTCGATATGGATCTACCATCTACTTCGAAAAAATTCCAAATAGAGGGCCTTAACTTCAGCCACCAAATAAGTACAGCAAAATGTGGTTTACCATATCTTAGAATAAAAACACTAAATGCAATTTTTCTTATCGACACAGGAAGTGCTAGATCGTTTTTTAGTCCAAGGTTAGCAAATAAATATTTCTCGGAACAGATAACAGATGAATCATTTGAGATTGTAAGTACACACGCTTACAGTCGTCATAATGGATGTATTTTAATTTCATTAAAAGACTTGTTTAACATAAATAAAGAATTTAAATTTTATTTATTTGATATTTTTCAGGATTATGATGGTTTAATAGGCATGGATTTAATGACACATTTTAATGTACGAATAAATTTAGAACATTTTAAATTTACAATTCGAAAAACAGTCATGTCCATATATTTCCATCCTCAGTTTAAACCCGTGCGTTTGATTTTACAACCACATTGTTCACAAAAAGTGATAGTTCCCACCGGTACGTATAACGGAAAGGGCGCACTGCCTTCCGTAGAGTTCATGACCGGCCGTAATAATGCCAGCTATGCTTGTTAACTGTGAAAAGGGTTATACCGATACTTATATTGAAAATAATACAGATAAGGAGTTGATATTAACAATATCCATTCCTTTTGCAGTAAAAGAAATAGAAAATTCAATTCCATTCTATTTTACTTATACAAATAAACATCAAAACTACGATCAACTTTTAATTAAAAATTTGGATAAATTACGTTTAAATCATATTAATAAAATAAGTGAAAGGAATGAAATAAGTAACTTATGTTACAAATATCGAGACATATTTTATTGTGAAGGCATTCCATTGTCCTTTACAAACGAAGTAAAGCATTGTATTAGAACGGAAAATGATAATCCAATTTATGTTAAAGCTTACAGACAGCCTCCAGCACAAACAGCTGAGATTAAAACACAAATTGAAAAACTTTTGGCAGATAACGTAATTCAACATAGTTTCTCACCATGGAGCGCACCAGTTCACTAAGTACCGAAAAAATTAGATGCTTCCGGAGAGCAAAAATATAGAATGGTTGTAGACTATCGTAAACTAAACGAAATTACTATTGATGGTAACTATCCGATACCAAATATAAATGATCTATTTTAAAAATTGGGTAATAGCGTTTATTTCTTAACATTAGATTTGGCAAGTGGTTACCATCAATTAGAGATAAAAGAAGAAGATAGACCAAAAACTGCCTTTTCAACTCAGTACGGCCATTATGAATTTAAACGAATGCCATTCGGATTAAAAACAGCACCAGCTACTTTCCAGAGAACTATGGATAACGTTCTGAAAGGGCTACAGGGTGAACACTGCCTAATTTATTTAGATGATATAATAATTTATTCAAAACGTCTTCAAAGTCATTTAAAAAAGCTACAAATTGTTTTTGACACTTAAAGAAAAACCAACTTAAAGATACAACTCGATAAGTCAGAATTTCTTAAGACCGAAGTTCTTTACTTGGGCCATACGATAACTAAAGATGGTCTTAAACCCAATGAGGATAAAATCGAAGCTATTTTAAAATATCCGGTTCCCAAAACTACAAAAGAAATCAAAGCTTTTATTGGACTTATTGGATATTATCGGAGATATATAAAAGAATTTTCAAAAGTTACGAAACCCTTAACTGTTTAAAGAAAAATAAATCAATTAAACAAGACGAAGAGTATTTAAAAGCATTTGAATCATGTAAGGAATTATTAGTTAATGCTCCTTTACTTCAATTTTCTGATTTTTCAAAACCATTTTTTTTTATTAACCATTTGATTTAATTAAACAATTTTTAAAAGATAATATTCAACATGGAAAACGAATTTTTATTCATTATGATAATAAGGAATTTAGAAAATCTTGTTCGAAATTATATTTAGAATTATTCAAAAACAACCCCGCGCAAATCTTAGAATGCACTGAATGTGTAATTTATATAAATGACGAAGATGAACAAAAGCAAATAATTCAAAATTATCATGAGGGAAAAACTTGTCATCGTGGAATAAAAGAAACAGCCACTAGAATAAAACGAAATTATTATTGGCCAAACTGAGAACAAACAATTGCTACTGTAATTAATTCATGCGACTTGTGTAAACGAATAAAATACGACAGACATCCATTAAAACCAAAAACTTTAATAACGCAAAAATAAAAAAATTAAAGATTTATTTTCCATAGAAGGAAAAACTTATTTAACGATCGTAGTCGCTTTCTCAAAATAAGGTCAAGCCATAGAAGTACAAAATAAATCTACACCTGAGACTATTAGAGCACTAATTAAATATTTTTCATTTTACGGTTCTCCTAATAAAATAAGTTGTGACCCGGGATCTGAATTTAAAAATGCGTTAATGAAAGAAACTTTGCAGTTTTATAAAATAGATCTTCATATCGGAACACCTAACAACCCTAACTCAATGAGTATAGTAGAACGATTTCATTCTACATTAATCGTAATATATCGATTAGCTAAATACGAGCAAAAGATTAATGACGCTGCATCGGTGATGGCATACGCTATAATGGCATATAATAACACCATCCATACAGCCACAGGGTTAAGTCCATTTGGAATTGTATTCGGGCATACGGATTTGAATTCAACATTTAATGTAGATTTCCAAAAAACGTATATGCAACAGTTATTGAAAGATCATTCTAAAAGAACCTCATATTTATATAAGTATATATCTGATAAACTATATAACGATAAAATAAAACGCAGTAAGCTTGGTGATAATATTAAATTAAAAATAGGTGATGACGTGTACACTAAACTCGTTAACAAAAGAAGAGGAAAAGATAAACCGCGATATGAAAAAGCACAAGTAGTAGGTGAGGTTAAAAGAAATGTCGTTCCAGTTAAAATTGGGCAAAGGGAAACTAAAGTCCCAATTAAAAATGTAAAGAGACCGGATAAATCTCAAGAAACGGATTCAGTAGAAAGGGAAAGCCCTAAAGAGCCTTCTGAATCCATAAGGTCATCAAGTAACAATAATCCTTTAGAGCCAACGCCGTCAACGAGTAGGAATGAGCCATTGTCGCAACTTAGTAACACAGTCGGCGAAATAAGTAAATTTCTAGGATTCCGTGGGTGGCCTTACTATTAATGTTATGTTGGATAATACGGGGATTGTTAAAGTACTAATAATAAAATTTGCATTTATGATAAATTCGCATATAATATAAGAACAAGGGGAAAATAATAAAACATTATTATGTATGAAATAATTAATTTTGTATACCTGAAAATTAAATTGTAAGTGTGTGTTTAGCATTAATTATATACTTCATTATTGTAAAAATAATTATGCCTATAAATAATGTCTTATTGACTTTATGTGTTCAATTTATGACATTATAAAAAGAAAATGAATTATGATTGTAAAGCATGTCTTAATGTGTATATATTTCATGAATGTCTCAATGTAAATCATCATGAATATATTTGAAATAATAAGTTTAAACTTTTGGTAATGGGGAAATGATTTATAAAATAAGAGCTCTAATTAGTATTGTAACCAGTTTTACATGTTAATCTCTTGTAATGTATAGCTTTACTTTTCCATGAGTGGCATGAGAATTACTTAAAATCACACTAAATGTTTTAATTATCATTTAGGTAATTTTCATCTTAAGGTGGGAGGAGTTATGTGACCACCGTTAAGACTCCTATAATTTAGTATTATTTTGACACCTTCCGTGAACAGAGGCGCATAGTCGTAAAGTTTTTATTACCTTTGCATTTCTGATAAGGCTCGACACGGAGATTAGTCCGCATCAGTGATAGCGGCTATCGTGCTTTATCTTACTTAGCTATGATTTTTACGAGCCATAGAAATGAAACTATTTTACGACTATGCTAATCAGCAAAGCCTACAGAAGTCACGTAGGGAAATCTTATCAGTTCTGTATATAAAAGCACTGCCCGGAGGCCGGAGCACCATTCTACCACCGCCTTCTCGACAGTATAGTTGTAACTCTAGACTATACATAATTCTGTACAAGTATTTCTGTGTAAAAGTAAATTAAATAATTTTAAATACCAAAATCGCTGTTTCGATTCGTAAAAGCCTACCCTTGCCACTTCGACTCGTAACCGCCCGACTAGACGGTTAATTATATATGCTTTTGGTTAAGAAAAAATGGTTTCCAACTAAGATTTTGGCAATTATAATATGATTATAAATAAAGTCGAAAATTAGACTTCGTAAGATATTGGCAAATAAAATTTGATTTTAACCTTTTTTATGTTTTTTTATTATTTGAATAATTCGAATAACATCCAAAAATATTCGAATACAAAAAGTTTCGAATATTTGCAAGCCCTAATAGCGAGGCACCGTTATTAAAAAAAGGTCAACTGTAGTAAATTAAATATAGTGGTAAATCACTTCGATCTTGGCTGGCCCCCATTTATTGAGACCACTGATTTTATTTAAATTGCCATTGGATAGTTTGGGCTTGATCAAGCCTAATGTTATAAAAAAACATTTTTCAGCTTAAATAAAAGGCGATTAATAAAATCAAATTGTATTCACACTCAAACTGGAAGTAGTGGTACGAGTAATAATAACAATAATATCAGTGGCGCGAGCTGAGACGGCTACGACCTGGCTTTCACGCGTGGGAAGTTTCTTGTCAAAACTGCGCTTCAAGAGAGCACTACAGATTCCCAAACCCTTAGTTTCATCAACGACTACAAGCCCCAACACAACATTATCAGTCAAACTACCACTACCAAAATCCAGATGCCTAGCGCATTTACAGAAGCCCAACCGAAACCTCACTAATGCAAATTATAGCTTGGCTAAGGTCACTTGGCAACATTGCGTTAGGCGTAAAGGCATACCAAGCTGGGTTGTCCCAACACTCATATCCGGAATGATAGTAACAACCCACGGTGTCACCAACTTGAAAACGGTGGATTTGAAGGTATCGGCTATGTACCCGGTGGTTACGCTCACTAACCTGGAGCGATTTTATGTGGTTTCGGGTTGTTCGGCTCTTACACTGAGTATCTGCACAGGCATAATCAAGCAGCCAAAATTCTCCACCAAGAGCTGGCCCTCAAGTACGGTCTCGTGAGTCAGAGACTACCCTATTATAAGTACTCGCCGGAGCCAGTACTCGAAAGTGACAGTATCCGGCTCTACTGGGACCGGCCTATCATCACTGACAGGACTATTCTTGCGAATAAGCTTGATATAGTGCTGATGGACCTAGCGCAATCGAAGGTGTTTTAGTGGACGTCACTATCCCTCATGACGAGAACCTTATGAAGGCCGAGACCGAAAAGCAACGCAAGTACTTGGACCTAGTACACGAGGTTACAGAAATTTGGGAAGTGGCGTCCACTAAAATCATACCAATTGTTATATCGGCAAACGGGTTAATCCCAGCCACATTAGGTTCACACCTGAAAAGGCTGGGATTCATCGGCGGCACGCTTCCAGCAAAGATGCAGAAAGCGGTGGTGCTTGATACCGTACGCATCGTCCGCCGATATCTCTCTCTTTTGCCCTGAACCCGGCCAAATGTGCCTATAAATTAACAATAATAACGGCAACAATAGTAATAATTCTGCCGGTAATAATAATTTTACATTTTTGAACGAAGGGGATTTGTATATGCTACGTGCAATACTTAATTTAATTAATAAAATTATTGAAAAAGTGGCAGGGCCTATTTTGTGCTAGATATTTAATGCACGCCGAATATTCCAACATACTCGCATGAGTCGTATCATTCAACTTCCTCGACCAACATTGCCGAATATTTTACAAAAAAGGGGACTAGAAGTTATATAAGAGTTTATGAAAAGTGCGATAAACTACGGTATTTAAAAATTGTGTCTGTCATAAATTGTGAAACGTCTGATAAGTGTAATCCATCTAAATATACAGTTTAAAATAAAAAAAATATACACTTTTGTATAACATTGAATCAAAACTTTTTATTTACAGTGTAGACTTATAAACTACGATGAGTCACGCGAGCAACGCGCGGTCCGAGCGGTATCGCGAACATCGGACAGTCGAACGAGTCCGTTGAAGGTCAACAAGGGTGTGCATCATTCATAGAAAAATCCGCGACCATAATTACAACTATTCCATCGGAAATTTTAAATATTATTCCTCATTTCGATGGGGACAGCCACCAGTTAAATTTATTCATAAAAAAGGTTAAATACATTATTACCTACTTTACTTGTTTAACTACGACTGAACAAGAAGCGTATCTTTTACACGTATTCACATCACGCGTAACAGGAAAAGCTGCTGCGTTACTTAGCGAAAATGATAACCTTATTAACAATTGGGAACAATTAAAAAAGTTATTCATTCAACATTTTGGGGACCAAAGGTCTGAGTTATGCCTACTGATGGAGTTAGAATCTATTATACTAAAACCACACGAAATCGCTTTCAACTAAAACGTAGTAATTTATTCGACAGAATCAGCGAAGATATCAAACGTGAAAGCAAGGTGGAGATTTATAACCACATTGCGCTTAACGTATTTCTGTATAATTTACCTAAAGGATTGATGAGGATTGTACGCCTCAAAACCCTCAAAATTTAGAGGATGCAATGCAGATAGTTTTGGAAGATCTCAATTTAAACGAGCTGCACAAAATGCGTAATTCTTTCCTTGACAAAATCCAAGCGCAAAGAAAACCTGTGGCAAAAATACAACCGCAAAATCTACCTCAAAGTAACTTTCAAAATCGTAGATTTGGTAATAATACATTATCAAATAGATTCGCTAACTTACAATCGCCACGTCCTTTTAACCAAAACTATCGAGACAGGCCAATGCATCAGACAGAATCAAAATCGATTCAATTCCAATTTCCCTCGTCCTGGATCATTCAATCGATCCAGCAACAAAAGTTTTCCTCCGCGTCCGCAACAAAATCGGCCGGAAATAAATTATCATGAAGATGTAACTTCAAATAGTAATGATGATTCATTACCGAGTACTTCTCAATCGTATGACACGGTTGATAGACCCGGAAACAATTTTCGTATAAAAGCCTCGACTCCGAAGAGAATGCAATAAATCATACCCTACTGCCTAACATTATCGTCCCTGAACTTAACAATGCCAAGTTCATGTTAGATACGGGGAGCACGTGTTTATTCATTTGCAACAAACTTGCAAACCCGTACTTGAAGCGTCACAAATACTACGAACCATTCGAGTTGATAAGCACGCATGGTGTGAGTCAACACAATGAGGCGATTTTAATACCGACCTTTAAAATTTTCCAACAAGTTTCACAACGTAAGTTTTACGTATACGATATTAATAAGTTTATACGAAACAACTAACGCATTAATTGATTTCGAAAAAAACGTTTTGTTAACTTCAAATGTGGAAATCCCAATTTTATTTTGAAAACGTGATTATGTCGAAACTTTGATTAGTTTATCTCCTCGGTCTGAACATAAAGTTTCGTTACCGACAAATTTATAAAATGGAGAAGGACTTATGGACTTTGTAGAATTCACTAAAAACGTGAGAATGCCTTCTGCCCTTATTACCTGTAAAAATGGTTATGCGAATACCATTATTCAAAATTCTTCTGAAATGAATATGATCATAAAAATTAACAAACCTTTCGAAGTAATGCAAATTGAGAACATTAATTTTCATCAAAATTACCCAACTAACAACAAAACTAATAAATTACTTTTAAAAAATCTTTCAAAATTACGGACTGATCATATGAATGAGGAAGAGAAACAAAACAATCAAATCTATATGCTACGAGTATCGTGACATATTTCATCATGATGATATTCCATTATCATTTATGAACGAAGTTAAGCATAAATTACGAACAAAAAACGAAGACCCTATTTACATCAAGCCTTATCGTCAACCACCCTCTCAAACAAAAGAAATTAAAAACCAAGTTGAACAATTATTGAAACACGATGTTATCAGACCTAGCCATTCACCGTGGAGTGCACCAGTACACTTAGTACTAAAGAAAGTAGACGCAAGCGGAGAAAAGAAGTACCGTTGAAGTAGAGGAAGAGGATATACCTAAAACAGCCTTCTGTACTCAGTTTGGTCACTTTGAATTTTAACGGATGCCATTTGGCTTAAAAACAGCACCCGCCACATTTCAAAGAGCAATGGATAATATACTAAGAGGACGTCAAAGAATTCATTGTTTAATTTACTTAGATGACATAATAATCTTTTCCCAATCATTAAGAGATCATGTAGTGAAATTAAGAAAAGTATTTGATACTTTGATAAATTCAAATCTTAAAATACAATTAGATAAATCTGTTTTTCAGAAAAGAGGTGTTTTATTTAGGACACACAATTACTAGCGAAGGACTGAAACCCAACGAAGTTAAAATTTAAGCTGTTCTTAATTACCTCATTCCAAAAACAACACGCGATATAAAAGGACTTTTAGGATTGATAGGTTATCACAGACGATTTATAAAAGACTTCGCAAAGATAACCAAACCATTATTTTTAAAGAAAGGAAAATACGTTAAATTAACTGAAGAATATATGAAGGCCTTTGAAAAGTATAAATAATTACTAGTAAACGCACCCTTATTACAGTATCCAGATTTTTCCAAGCCCTTTGTATTAACGACAGATGCTTCTAATGTAGCACTGGGAGCTGTCCTTTCCCAAGAAACAATAGGAAGTGACAAGCCTGTAGCTTCTGCAAGTAAAACTTTAACAGATACGGAAAGTAAATACAGTACGATAGAAAAAGAATTATTAGCCGTGATTTGGGCAGTGAAATATTTCAGACCCTACATATGGAAACAAATTTTCAATTTATACGGACCATTTATACTTGCATGGCTCCATTCTATAAAAGGACCAAACAGTAAATTAACTAGGTGGAGATTAAGGTTACAAGAATATGATTTTGCAATTAAAGGGTTCTCAAAATACAAACGCTGACGCATTATTACGCATGCAAATCAATACTTTGATAAATCAATTACCCATTAGTATCGATGATGATCCTGAAAGTACAATCGAGTGCATCCGAAGCCGAATATGAATCAGATTCATACGACGCTGATACTTCTCGTATTCCTAAAATATCACCAGCTATATAATTGAAATTCATTTACCTTTATACAGACCCGATTTAGTTAAACAATCTTTAAAAGATGACATTTAATGTTAAGAAAAAATATTACACTTACTTTGAAAATGATAACCATCGCGAAATTTTTAATTCTGTTATTTCAGAATTAATTAAAGATAAATCTTTAAAAATCGTCGAATGCACGGAACGAGTAACTGTTATAGAAAAGGAAAATGAACAAAAAGAAATGGTTTTAAAGTACCATGAAGGAAAAACTTGTCATCCTGAAATAAAAGAGACTTTAGCCAAATTAAAGAGAAATTACTATTGGCCTAATATGAATGAAACCACAGCCGAGATAATAAGCGCGTGTAAACTATGTAAAAAAAATGAAATATGATAGAAACCTCTTAAAACCTCAGATTCAATTGAAGCAAATTCGGAAAAAACCATTTGAAGAACTTTTTATTGACTTATTCTCAATTGAAGGAAAAACATACTTAACAATCGTTGACGCAATTAGTAAGATAAATTGAAGCAAGGCAAAGCGAGCAATAGAAATGCCCAATCGATCAACGCCGGAAGTTGTAAAAGCTTTGATTAAATATTTTTCTTACTACAGAACCCCGCTGAAAATTAGTTGTGATGCAGGATCCGAATTTAATAACTCACTTATACGAGAAACCCTAACTTTTCACAAAATGGACTCACTATATACTATAATAATCCAAATTCTATGGGAATTGTGGAAAGATTTCACAGCACTTTAATAGAGATTTATCGTTTTGCCAAGTATGACGAAAATTTCACAGATGCTGCAACTGTCATGACATATGCAATCATGGCATATAATAATGCTACATTCCGTAACAGGTTTAACGCCAAATGAAGTAGTTTTTGGTCATACAGCATCCAAAAGCATATTCGATATTGAATTCGAAAGAAGGTTCATGCAAAAACTTATTGCTGATCATGCGAAACGAACTACAGTTTTATATTAGCACGTATCTCAAAAAATGTTATAGCATAAAGAGAATATTAGGAACAAAAGAAATTACGATGAGCCTAGTACAAGTGTCATCGGAGACACTGTTATACTAAATTGGTCAATCAAAGAAAAGGAAAAGATAAACCGCGTTACGAAGAAGCGATAGTTAGTGGTGAAACGTCACGTAATATCGTACCCGTTACAATTAAGGAACGCGAGACTAAAGTTCCTGCCTGTTATAAATGTTAAAAAACCAACCATATATGACATGGTTAACAAGGGATATTATTGGTTCACTGGTTAAAGGCTACAGCACACCGGTTGCGTCTGCAGCACAATGCGTTGCATCTGCGACACACTGCGTCTTGAAGAAATTTACACCGGTACCTCGGCATCGCAAATGCAACGCGGCGCGTTGCGATGCATCTGCGACACCGTGCGTTTGCGACACCGTGTGTTCGTTTCGAATTAAATTAGTTATTTGAGCGGTTCTTATAATTTTTCTCCTGTGGATCATATACACATTTGTAATTGAGTACTATATTGATGAACTTTTCGCGTATTTAAAAATCCATGATCCTTAGTAACTTTAAATTTGTAAATATTTACAACTAAAGTGCCGCAGCCGGTGTCGCAGCTGCACGCAAACGTATGCGTCACCGCGGTGTGGCCTTAAATAAGGCATCCTATGGAATACAACGTCATCATGCCGTTGTGTGCGACGTTGCCACTCCGCTCACTTCTCGGTTTGTATCTCGTAGACTGCTGTGCGACTGACGCACGCAAACGCATCGCAATGCACCTGCGACACCGTCGGTGTGAACCTACGCGTACAAATTCATATATTACAAATCCTGACGCACCGAGACGCAATGCAGCACGTCTGCGACACTTTTTGTGTGCGTCAGCCTTAAATCATTGTTTTACACTTATCAGCATGTTAACAATATAAAAGTTTATCAAGCACGTTAAAATGATTAAATGTTTTATTTAGTGTTCACTTAGATGTTCCTGTAAGAATAAGAAGTATAGAGTAATACGTAATGAAACAAAATGTTAATTGATTAGAAATTAATTACATAAAATATTATTTAATTGTATAGAATTTAATTAATGTAATGCTGGAATTGTGCAATATTAATGCTAAATGCTATAGAAATTAAGATGTATTAACAATCATTGTGTTCATTGAAATATACTCATTTAGTATTATACCAATCATCATTTGTATTGTTAAAATTTATATAATATGGGCTTTATGGGTATATAATAAGATTATATTATACAAACTAACCTTTAGTTATTATAATTAGTGCTTTGTCATGAAGTTACTAATTAACTTACAGTCAATCTGCAACTTCAGTCTTAAGGAGGGAGGAGTAATGTATGCTACATCACGTCATGACCTCGAATTATTAAAATCACCATTAATATTAATATTTCGCTGTGTGATCATAAAAATACTATAAAACTACAAAGTTGTCGCAAAATAAGAACATAAATTGTCCTTTGAATTTGTTAATAGGCAAAAAACGTGTCCTTAAGCATAGAGCATTTAGAGACGCAATATTCCTGAAAGTCGTTAAACTTTTATTACCTAATTTGCCTAAGCTACGGAAAACCAGATTATTTTCACGTTTTTCGCTTATCAATTTCCAACCTTAAAAATCAGTATAAAAGACGAAGCACGAACATCTAGGATCATTCCTCATCGTAGCGGCTCTGGCTGTAA
The DNA here is from genome assembly GCA_950371115.1 of Anania fuscalis. NCBI lineage: Eukaryota > Metazoa > Arthropoda > Insecta > Lepidoptera > Crambidae > Anania > Anania fuscalis. The sequence continues at coordinate 14,612,374 of OX493344.1, forward strand.
CTCCAGTAATATCTGTAAAGTTTGTAAGTTTAAACTAATTACAGTAAAGTAACCCCTATACTGTCTTTCAATCAACGCCACTGCACCCGAATAATCTTCGACGAATTGAAGTTCCGTCATCTAACCGTCGTCCCACGGCGGCAAACATCTTACTCGTTTGCTGTCGATATACGACGAATCCGCAACGAGACAACTACATAAACTCTTGAGTGAAATGGAATTGGGTGAACACTCTTGAGTGAAATGGAATTGGGTGAACAAAAACCATCACAACTTCTACGTCGTATGACTACTAGCTACTGGTACGATACCAGACCACACACTATGCCTTTTGTGGCAAAACTATTTACCACCGGCGACCAGAGCAGTTTTGGCAGTAGCAGATAGCACAAATTTGGATAGTTTGGCCACAACAGCAGACACGGTGATGGATGCCACACGACCTATGCAGGTAGCAGAGGTAACATCACCACCAAGTAGCGAGCAGAATACGTCGACATTGATTCTAGCAGAAATAGCAAAGTTAACAACAAAAAATCATGCTATCCAGAGGAGCTCATAAAAACTACAGGAAATTGAGTTTATAGCGAATTATAGACTCAGTCGGGCACTTTTTGACGAGCTTTGCCAAGAAGTGATCCCACTTTTGCTTCGCAAACAAAATAATCGTGGAAATGATCCTTTTACAAAGGTACATTTCAAATTCTCAATATAATGATAAATAGTAATGACTTTCATGAATACAATTTCAATCCTAATACCATTTTAGGTGTTGGTTGCTCTGAATTTTTATGCTCTTGGAACCTACCAGGGTTCTGTGGGTCTAAGCTCTGACACCCCGATGACCCAAACGTCTGTGTCCGGGTGCCTACGTGAGGTAACCGTCGCTATAAACACCTCAAGGATACTTCAAAAATATATAAAGTTTCCACAAACAAATACTGACAGAATCAGCATTATGAGAAAGTAGGGAAAAGTATTAGTATATTGTAAATTTGGAACTAGATAATTAAAGTATCCAACTTTTATTGCTTTTACTATTACAGGTTTTATGAAAAATACACTTCTCATCAGAAAAATCGAAATTACACTTCCCTTTTTATGGTCTCTGTCCTAATTTATCACAAAAGAGTTTTCATTCCATGAAAAAAATCACATGATTGTATAGCTGGCAGTTTGGCCATTACAGTGATAAGCTAAAATTCTAAATTAGAATTTCATTCGTTTATCCAATAAATGAAATGATTCACTGTTTTGAGACAAATGAGTGATTAGAGTTGGAGTTGGAATACATTTCACCTTTGAAAACTAAAAATTTGCGCCTATCTTAAAACTTTTTGTTCTGTATATTGTATGTGTACAGTGACTTTGGAATGTCTGAAAAAGTTTTTTTTCTAAAACATATGGATACTTCGCCCGCAGAATTAAATATTTTTCAGAAAATCACTCTTAAAATTGACGTCTAGAACATGTATGATTAAGAGTTTTCTGAATTGGTATACTGTTGGTGTAACCTTGTTGGTGAGAGAGTTTTGCGCTCGCGCAATGTCATATTCAAATTACTGTAGCTCCTTATCCTCTTTGTTTTACTTGATAAGCAAATATCATAATAACCTTTCTCATAAAAATTGTTTCGTAATTATTAGGACCTCCAGAACCATCAATAGCACATATTGCATGCTATACCATAAAAAAATGGCTACCATTTCAAGAGGGGAGAGTTAGAACCCTACATAGGGTTTTTTTTATCCTTCAGGTTATGGGCCCAGTCACGGTAATGGATTATATTGTAATTATTTTTTCAATTTATCCGTTAAGACAGGAAACCCTGCATCGTGATGACAAGAATGATAATAGAGCAGCCCTCGCAGCCATGCGGAAACAATCTAAATGTTTTCGCTGAAAACGGACTGGTCATTTTATTAAGAACTGTTAACAACACGGCAAAGAAGGATGAACCCAGGGCGCGCTGCTTACGGCTTTGACAACAAATATTGAAGCAGATTCATGGTATATAGTCATGGTATCGCTTAATAACGTCACGGCTCGCTCCTAATCAATTAGTCATGCCTTGATCTTACTTCGTTGCAAATTCGCAGATTACAACATTGTTATAATCAGTAGGATAAAGTCGTAAATTTAACTAGGCCTTGACAATGTGTCATTCATAGTTTTACGATGTTCATCTCTCTTTCAGATTCATACCGTCAGGTGCCTTCGTCTAGCTAATTTATAATATTGTAAAATAGTGTAAAAGTTAGAAAAGTAAAGTACTAATCAGTTAGATAGATATTTTTATTAAAGTCCACTTTGGCCTTCGTCATCCCTCACGCCGAGCTCTGCCTAGCGATTTGCGTTTACTGGCGCAGTCGGTAGGATTGCTAGCGTTTGGTATTTCGAAAGATAAATCAGAGTAGGGTACCAAATCTTCGTCTTAACGATAAAGTAGCAAGCAATTCGCCCCCAAATAAATTTGTAACGCGATCAACAAGCCAAGCAGTCTTAATAGTCGTCCCATACTGCACCGCATCGAAGCTCCAACCTGTAAAGCAGCGGCAGAGGAAGGTGACACGACCAAGACCAGCGCCGCAGGGCATCAGAGGCAGCGGAATCATCACGACAAGGCGCTACGGAATCGGTGAAGTCAATCCATTTGACTTTTCCTTAATTCAATTATATTTATGAATCCGTACCCTCACCAACCACGTTATATCCATCCAGGAAGATCGGACTGCATTTATAATCGCACCATATTGAGAGGAGCAATTACGCTTGTGCGAGGTCTAATAAGAAGACTACTAGATTTATGCAACGAATTTACATATTCATTGTACGTGTGCGAAGCATTACCACATAATAACGTTCATCGTATTTAAAAAGGTTAATTGAGGATTAAAATAAAATTAAGACCTATTGAATAAATTATATTTTACGACTTGCGAATTTTTATGATTGTGTAATTGAATATATATTAGCCCTCAGGCGGCGCAGCCTGCGAATATTTATTATACAATTTGTAAATCAGGTAGATAAAAGCCTGCAAGTAATAATTGTTTAAAGTTTTTGAATTAATCAGGTAGACAAGCCTGCGATTATAAATTGAATTTGAATTATTGATCAGGTAGACAAGCCTGCAAGCATTTTGATTTTTGAATTGATCAGGTAGACAAGCCTGCGAGTGTTAATTTGGTTGTTGATTTTAAATTTATCAAGTGGACAAGCCTGGAATTATAAGTTAAAATTGTGAAGTTGTGTAGTGAAACTTAAGCATTAAGTAGAGAAGCTTATACTAACTTAGATTAATTTTGTGATTTGAAACGTTTGAAAATGAACGCAATTACATGTATTCCCTCTGAATTCACGAAAATCATTCCTTTATTCGATGGTAATTATAGACAACTTAATCTATTTCTTAGAAAATGTGAATATGTTTTGTCATTGTACCCAGGAGGTGATGAGCAGATGCAATATAATATGCACGTATTAACGAGTAGATTAACGGGTGACGCAGCGGCATTAATTAGTGCAAGGGAAGATATTAATTCATGGGAGGAATTAAAAACCGTTTTGAGTCAACATTTTGGAGACCCGCGATCAGAAGAGTGCATAGCATTAAAGTTGGAAACTATTAAAATTAACCACAATGAGCGGTACTTACACTTTTGCAATCGTATTCAATCGATTCGCAGTAATTTATTTTCAAAACTAAATTCGTTAGAAGATCACGCGCTTAGGGAAAGTAAAATACAGATTTACAATAAAACAGCGATGAATGTGTTTCTATACAATTTACCGGAGGATATGATAAGAGTTGTGAAAATTAAAAATCCAAAAACATTAGAGGAAGCGTTAGAAATCGTACTTGAAGAAGAAAATTTCCAATTACAATATAAATTACGTAATAAGCAAAACCTAAATATGTCAAATACGCGAAGAAATCAACCAAACGAAAATCAAGTTAGGAATCCGAATAGGAACTTTAGACCTAATTAATTCGGGGTACCATCCTAACAGATTTAATTTTAATTATCAGAACAGGCCAATGCAACAAAACATGCAACGCCCATTCTTCCAACGTAATTTTAATAATCAATTTCGTCCAATGAACCAGGCAAACCGATATTATAATAATCAACCGGTTTTGAATCGCGTGCAACACAGTAGGCCAGAGCCGTCATCACCGCCAGCGCCCTTGAACTTCTATGACGCGGTTCCGCAAACAAGCGTAGGTAATAATACGAAGAGACTCTCCGATATTTTTTTTTCTATAAACGCCTGAACAGATACACAAGTAGATAAGAATCGCGATTTACCGCACCTATTTGTACCTGAATATAACATTAAATTAATGATCGATACGGGCAGTACAAAATCGTTTTTAAGTCCAAAATTAGTAGAAAAATATTTTTCCAAGTTTAAAAACCCAGAAGCATTTGAAGTTATTAGTACCCATGCATGTTCAAAGCACGATGGGGCCGTTATAATTAATTTATTTACCATCTTTAATACGGACAAAACACATAAATTTTATATCTTTGATGTAGGTAGGTGATTCATAATTATGATGGATAGATTGATAGAAAGTGATTTACTTTTCGAATTGAAATTAATAATTAAGAGTACGACTTCGAAGTAGTCTATAGAAGTGGAAAGCAAAATACTAACGCAGACGCACTATCCAGAATTAAGTTTAATCTGTTTCCTAGTTTATTATCAGGAGTAAAGAACATAATTAAAACTATATCTTCAGAAGAAGCACCTCAAAGTTCAAATACTAATAATCAAGTACCGGCAGATTCGAACAAAGCAGCCTTAGTTTCTAGTGAAACTCAAAGTGTAGTAGACACGGAAGAAACGATGACAGCATCTGAAATGCCTGATATTCAAAATATGATTCATGTATCAGATGATGAGGATTATTTTATTACGGATACAACAAGTCCTAGAGAAATTCCCATAACTCATAACGCTATTACTAAGCCAATCCAAATAACTAATAGATCAAGTGCTAAACAGAAAATTTTAGAAGTTAGATTACCAGCTGATATTTAAGAATTTTTAAAATATAATTTTGCGTGTATTTTTTATAATTAGGATCAAAGATATTTTTTTAATACTGTTGCATCAAAACTTTTTCGAAGTAATCCTTTTAAATTAATCGAGTGTACTGAAAGAGTCATTGTTCAAAACGAACATTCAATGTTTTTAATTCACACTGAATCTTATACTTTTTATTTAATTGTAAATAAATATTTGATTTGTTTTCTATAGAACATGCCTGGGATATTCTGGGAAGAAGGGTTCGACAGCGAAATCCAGCTCCCAGGAATGTTGAAGAACTGAAACGGGCATTAGTGGAAGAGTGAAACAATTTGCCTCAATGAGCGATGGTCTTATTCTGAGTATCGGAAATCGTATCCAAGCTCTCCTAAGAGCTTCTGGAGGCAACACTCGCTATTAATTTTAAGATTTTTTTGTTAATTTTGTATAAAAAACAATTTAAAATCTCACACTCCTAGTGCCTTGTTTTAAAAATTTTCGTAATTAACGTTTAATTTCATTAAAAACGGGTAATTTGTAGCTTATTTTGATTTAATTTAGTTATTTTAAGGCAATGTGATGTGTTACTGAAGACCAAAAAAATATTAAAAATAAATTCATTGAAAAATCAACTTTTTTTTTGTGTTCCCCTAATTGTGCCGGTGAGTGTAGTACAACCTAGTTTTTCACCTTGGAGTGCACCTGTACATTTAGTACCAAAAACTAAATGAGATTACGGTCGACGACAAGTACCCAATACCGAATATTAATGATCTTTTCGATAAATTAGGTAAAAGCATCTATTCTACTGCATTAGAATTGGCAAGTGGCTACCACCAAATTGAGATAAATGAGGCAGACAGACCTAAAACGGCCTTCTCAACACAGTTTGGGCACTATGAGAATGCCATTCGGATTGACGACGGCACCTGCCACATTTCAAAGAACCATGGAAAAAGTTTGCAAGAAGCGCATTGTCTGGTCTTCTTGGATGATATAATTATATTCGCCGATGATATGAAAAGTCACATTAAAAAGCTTAAAATCGTATTTGAAACTCTAAGAAACGCTAATCTTAAGGTTCAACTGGATAAATCACATTTTTTGAAAAAGAAAGTATTTTAAAGCCCTAAATGGGCATACAATTACTAAAGATGGACTGGCGTCAAACATCGCGTTAGGCGCGGTCGCCTAACGCGACCGCGCCTAACGCGATGTTTGACGCCAGTGACGCGAAGTGGTCTCGAACCTACCGATTTTTTCAATAGTATGTAACTAGTGCAGAATGTAATTAATATATTTTGGGGATACCCTTGTGTCCTACAATTCGATGATATTGACGCCGTATACTATGGTGCTGCTGCATCTAATACACTACTAAGTAATTCAGAAAATCTAAACTCAGATCAAGTAAATTTGTTTAAATGCAGATGCCTATATTTTTATATCGAAGCTTGTAAGCAAATAACCACGCGTTTTCCATTGAAAAAGAACCCAATTAAAGGTTTAGACATAATTGATCCGAAAAATGTTAAAATTGGTAAAACTGCTTCGATAGTTCCTGTGAGTAGGCTCTTTCCCAATATTTTTTACAGCAATGATTTCCAGGAAATTGATACAGAGTGGCGCATTTTAAGAAATTGTGAACAAATCAAAACATTTCCTGATGATGTAGAACTATTTTGGAATGAAGTAAGTTTATTGAAGCGTGGCGATGAAACTCAAATGTTTCCATTGTTATCTAATTTCATCTTTAATATTTTATCACTTCCCCATTCATCCGCTAACGTTGAACGCATATTTTCACATATTAATCTTTTGAAAACAAAACAGCGAAATAGGCTGTCTACTAAATCAATCAGTAGCCTATTACATTCAAAACGACTCTTTAATACAGCTAATTGTTATGATTTTGAAATTAATTCTAAGATGACCTCGGCTATAGCCAAAGAATATTAGTACCATAATAAATAATTATACTTAAGCGTGATTGTTATGAATTAGTCTGTAAGTTTTTTAATAAATAAACGAATTAGATTGAATATTGTTTTTTTTTTCAAATACCGATTTTGGGTAGAAATATACCGATTTTAGCTGGCAATTCTACCGATCTCGCTCTATGACGTTCGAGACCACTGCTGCCGATAAATATTGCTCAAGTATCAAAGTCATTCTATTAGTGCACTGCATGATATCACAACTCAAAAACCTATGAGGTTGGGGAAAAAGTCTTTTCGCATTATATTATGTATGAACTTGTAATAAAATCTCTTTGGCTGTACTATTTGTATCTGGTTGGTTTTGGTATCATTAAAAGTTTATATTTTAAAGAATATCTTCTTTCCAAATTCAAATAAGGAGGAAAATGAGTGTTTTTGATTTGTTTTTCGTAATGTCAAGATGAGTGAAACTAATGAAGAAATTCGAGACATTTTAAAATTTTACTACAAAAAAGTAAAAATGCAACGCAAGCCGCGGAAAAAATTTAAGCGTTTTCAATCCGGAAATTTTGATGTCAAAAATGCACGTCGCCCTATTACGAATAAATTTGATGCCATTTTTGAAAAAGTGGAGCAAGATCGGTATATCAGTAGTCACGACACAACGTAGCTGAAGAACTGGGAATTGACCACAAAACAGCTTTGGCGCATTTGAAAAAAACTCGGTACACAAAAAAGCTCGATATTTGGGTACCCCACGAGCTCACTGAAAGAAACCTAATGAACCGTGTACTCATTTGTGATTCTTTATTACGACGTATTTAAACCGAACCATTTTTGAAGAAGCTGATAACTGGTAATGAAAAGTTTTATTTTATTTTATTTGAGATGGGTTTACTCTTGACCCCAATCTTGCTCTAGATCACGTACGAGAAGAACGTGCGAAAAAGGTCGTAATCAAAGGCCGGTCAGGCTTTACAGTCTGTGGCGAAACCCGGGTTAACTCGCAACAAGGTGGTGCTGTGTGTGTGGTGGCCGGTGGGATTGGAAGGGCATTATTCATTATGAGCTGTTACCACCAAGCAGGACCATCGATTCTGAACTCTTCTGCGAACAACTGATGAGATTAAAGCAAGAAGTTGAGAGAAAGCGGCCGGAATTAATCAACAGAAGGGGTGTGGTTTTTCATTATGATAACGCTAGACCTCACACATCTTTAGCCACTCAGCAAAAATTAAGAGAGTTTGGCTGGGAGGTGTTAATGCATCCGCCGTATAGTCCTAACCTTCAGATTTTCACCTGTTTCGCTCTCTTGGGTGGAAACTTTGGTGACAGTTTGGGTTAAAGGACCCTATTTATTAAATGGTAGAAATTGTGAAATATGGATAGCCGGCATTAACAGATTTAAAACCAAGGAATCAGAAGATAAAATTATTGTTGCAAATATAGAAATACCTTATAAAGAAAATTTACCAGTTTGAATTTGACATAGGATACTTCAAAGATATCAATGCAATTGGAGTAGCTTAAAGAAATTAGAAATTTAAAGTCTCAAGAAATTCATAACTTTGCTCAATATTGGCTGATAGCCTTGACTACAATACCAACGATATACATAATTGGTAATCTTCTAAGATCCAGGTTCTGTGTGAAAACCTGGACTTCCAAATTAGAAGGTGAGAGTGAACAATCGGCCATTACGCTGCCAACAGGTTCCATTGTTTCAAACACAATACGTGATAATAACGATTTCCAGAAAGACAAGAGCCACTTCCTTATGCCCTGGACATCTAAATCCGAGCGTCAACATCGCGAAGAAGCCACAATGGTCTCAACAGTATAAAACTACGAAGCCCCGTCTGTTGATGTCATTTACCACCTATCCTTACATTCGACCACAACTTGCTGTAAAAATATATTTTTACAATAAAGTAATTAATCAAATTTGGAAGTTTTTGGCTCGCGAGTCCGACTCGCACTTGGCCAGTTTTTTTATAGTTTTGTTTTCGTAAAATCCTTCACACCTGATTAGTAGACGTGATCCACCTCATCACAGAACATCCTTGAAGAATTAGTATAGGTGTTAGGTGTAGGCCCAATGGTCATTCTTCATCGGCGCAGCTCTGATTAGAGTTTTGCGCGAATTTACTTTATTTCAATGATGTTAAAGTAGATGATTACTAACAACGCAAGCACAAAATTGTACCAAGCGGTCTTCTTGCTCTGCTCTTGAATTTGTTAACAAAGTTAGGTACTCAGAGTTACTTAAAACTTTTTGAAGAAGTTTATGGGATTTGGTTTGTTTTGTGTTGGATGTTATAAGGGAATTTATGTGTGTTGCATGTACTGTGCTGTGTCTTACAGATAGTGGTGAATGTGTTATTGATTTACTAATTAATCATTTGCTTAGACTTGTGAATAATTACAAAATGTCTGGTTTTAGGTGCCATATTTTTTTAGCTTTCTTGGTTTAGCTGTATAGTACGGTATTGGTTTAGTATTACTATAATTATATTAAAAATTAAAATGGCGCCAATAAGATGTAAAAGAAGTGATGTTTGGTTCTATTTTATAGAAGACACGAGAAGGAGGACAGGAGAAAGATCGTGCCAAATGTAAATACTGCTCTTGTTAAACGAGTATAAAAAGTGGTTCTTTGGGAAATTTAAATCGTCACATAAAGAGTAAGCATCCTACTGTTTCTTTGACAGTTCAGAGACAAACTGCTGCTGGGGCTCCTGATCCAAACATCTTACCACATCAAACTATTCCGGAACTCAATATTTCAAATTTAGTCAATTTAACTAATAAAGCCTCTGAACAAAACTCAAACCTTTCAAATACACCGACCGCCAAAAGTACTACTGTACCGATTACGAGCTACATACGGAAACCATCTTCGATCCGAAAAGTAGAACAAATAGATAAACAGTTAGTAAATATGATGGTTAAAGCACATTATGCGCTGCGTATGGTAGAGGAAATTGAATTTAAAAAACTTATAGATATGGTCTCAAACTGCCCCGGTTACCAACTCCCGTCACGTAAAACTTTGACCACTGCATTAATACCCAAAACTTTAAACTTTGATATTAGAGTAATCACCCTATTTATAGCAAAAAAAAATATTTGTATTTATGTCGAAGTTTTTGAAAAAATGAAGCGCCAAATATCAGACGCACAAGCTGTATGCTTGACCGCAGACGGTTGGACATCGAGCACTAATAAGAGCTACATAGCTGTTACTGCTCATTTTGTAAACTCCTCAACTACATTGTGATCCGTTTTGCTTGGATGCCTCAATTACAATGAAAGACACACAAGCGCTAATTTACTAGCATTTTTAAGACAAATTATACAAGACTGGCGTATCCATGATAAAGTTGTGTGCATTGTGAGCGATAATGCTGCAAATATACTGGCAGCAATTAGAATGGGTGACTGGAGGTCCATTCCTTGCTTTGCCCATTCCATAAACTTAATTGTCCAACGCGCAATATTAGCGCAATAGTAACAAGTGAAATCCATAGTGGAGTATATTAAAAAAAGCACCGCCGGGTTAATAAAACTTCATGAAATAGAGCAGCAAATCGGTCTACTAGTGCTTAAGTTAAAACAGGAATGTCTAACTCGGTGGAACTCATGCTACGACATGTTTGACCGACTTTTAAAAGTTAAAGATGTCATAATTAGCACATTGGCACTTTTGAGAAGCGATCTTTCTCTACAAACTCGGGAATGGGAAATTATTGAAAAGGTTGTACCTGTGCTTAAAACCTTTTTATGAGGTAACAACAGAAATAAGCCCAGAAAAAAGTGTCACATTGTCGAAAGTTTTAGTATTTGTCTCAACTCTTATCCAATATCCAATCGAATCCAATCCAATATAGAGGTTGACAAGTACCTAAATGAAGAGTATGTCAGGAGACAGGATGATCCTCTGCAATGGTGGGCTATTCGTACGTGTACCCACATCTTTATAAATATATGCTAAAAATATGATCCGAGGTCTGAAAAATGCATTGCAATTAAACTAGAGTCGATACAAATAAGACATAAGGAAAAATATTTCGAATGAACTTGCCACATGATCAAAAGTGTTCGAAGCTATTTAATAGCGAAGGTTAATTTAATTAACGATGAGACATTACGGCCAAACAAAATCAAAATCTATGATAATATGTCAATGAATGTTTTGCTGTATAATTTGCCAGAAGATGGAGTACGGATTGTACGTTTAAAAGCACCTTAAACTTTAGAGGAAGCTTTGGAAATTGCCTTGGAAGAGGAGAACTACCATGAACAATATAACGTTCGCCATAAATGAAAATAAATTTATAAAGCCAATTTATTAACAAAAAAAACGCGCTATCCAAACTACAAGCAAAACGCTAGTCGCGCGCGTACCAATCAGACAAAACTACGATAACTTCAATCGTGTTTCTTTCGTGCAAAATAATTATAATCGTCCATCAAGCGGACAAAGCATCAATAATCATAATCCAACTAATTTTCATAACTATCAACGGGCAATTAACTCGCGACCAAGTAACCATGGTCGAATGTCATCCAAATACTTTCTTGATAGTTCAAGGCCGGAAATGTCTTCTATACCGGAGGCCAGTGGCAGTGAACCACGATCCTTGACACACCAACCCATTAACACTCTCAATATTCAAACGGGTATCGATGAAGTCGATAAGGACATGCCAACCACTTCGTCGTCGTATCCAAAAAAAATCATATAAAAGCCTCAACTTCAACCCATAGATAGGAGGTATTAAATCTAAATTACCTTATGTTAGAATAAATTCATTGAGTGCAAATTTTATAATAGACACAGGAAGCGCCAAATCGCTAGTAAATTCATCTTTAGCACAGAAGTATTTTTCAAATAATATAAAACAAGAATGTTTCGAGATCGTTAGTACTCACGGACATAGCGCACACGACGATCGCGTCCTAATATCCTTAAAATAGTTATTTGACATTGACGATCATCATAAATTTTATTTGTATACTTTTTCACCAGATTACGATGGATTAATTGGAATGGATTTAATGTCGATTTGGAACCAATGCGTTTAATTTTCCGACCGCAGAGTTCACAACAAGTTAACGTGCCCACCAATTTGTGTAACGGAAAAGGTTTCCTGCCTTACGTAAAATGCTTCTCGGAGAATGTAACAATACCCAGTATGACAGTTTATTGTAAACAAGGCATACCCCATGGTAGCTGGTATCACGATATTTTCCACGATAAGCCTTGATAGATCAGCTGCTTTAAAAAGAATTCAGACGACGTATCGAACACTAAATGGAACATTCAGAAAGGATTAAAGTAATACTTTTGCCTGTAATCTATACCTGATATCTATATTGACTCATATCAAAATTTATTAAATAAATCATTATTTTAATAAGGGATTGAACAACAATAATTATATGGAAGATATATAAAAGTGATTTACACTTCTTATGAGCCAGCATTGTAAATATTAGTAATGATGTTATGTACAACAAAGCGATCAATATGTAAAAATTAACGGTGCCAGTAATCGAACTGTACAGATTTCTTACAAATTAACATGAATTCCGAACTATGAGAACGTACGCAATAAAAATATCGTAAACATATTTTATTGCTACTTTGCTGGCAAACGTGACCTAACCCAAGTTTCTTGAGGTAATCAGCTCCGCTTACAAAGTAAGCTGGCATGTTTACGACCTTGTTCTCAAAACGGGGGGCCGAGTCAAACTGGTAAAACGCAACGCACGCTTTGGTTCGACCGACAGAAATTATTTTCAACAATATTTTTTTACGAGCTTCTCCAGAAATAAATCCAATAGGTACAATTGTTAAATTTTGTATTATTCTACTATGTATTGATTACAATGCATCGGCTTGTTAGTAAACAGACAATAGAATAGTCCGATTTTTTAGCCGGTTGGTAAATATGATAAAAAACATTAATTGAGAAAAAGAGGGCTCCAAACAAAGACATATTAACCACCTGATGAACTAGTTACAATACAAAGTGAATAACAGTCAATATTAACTCACAAGTTCACTCACAACACAGTATATATCCAACCTGTATATATCCAACAAATAATAAGTCAATCAAGTAAACCACGGTGTCCACGGTCCACGGTGTTGCACTAAGAGTTCCATACCAATTAATTAAAAGAAATTTGTGATATTAAATCATTAGTGCTTGTTTCCTTCCAATACTATTACCGACATTATTACAAATAGAAAAAGTATTTTAGACGTGACTTTTACGCTAATAACCAACTACATTCCATAAGTTGATACTAACATGTTCCGTGATGGCTATTATTGGAAAATGCAACGAAGAAAACAATGACGTCATCAGAGCTATCTATTGTCGCAATCAAATACGACATAAGAAAAAAATATTGATACGACTGTGTTTTATTTCACTCTTTTTCTTCACATTGCCCTACGACGACGCCTATGTTTTTCTTATCAGTTAACTAAGTATACCTACTCTTTGGAATGAGTGAACCACACACGTAGAGCTCTTTTAAATTAAAATAATAATCTCGAACTATGTTTGACCTTTATAATCCGAATGTAAGTATTATTTATGACGTAATAAATTATTATATTAGAGCCAGAAAATTAATTACTGGACTCACCTTCTATTCGATTAATTAGATTTAATTTTATTCATTGTTTTAACTTCATATGACTACAAGAAAGACAACCCAGAATAACTAGATAAAACAATATAAAAAAAAATATTATTGTGCCAAAGTGTCTAGTCATTTTGAGAATTTGACGATTTGCTAAATAGACGTTTTGCTACATAGACCATCTGATAGCTGGACGTTTTGCTACCATGCTAATTAGGTAAACTGCTAACTTGACGTTTTCCGCAGTAGGACGTTCTGCGACTTAGACATTCTGATCGGGAACCCTCCCGATCCACCCTTCCTCCCCTTTTCAACATTATTCTCGTTATGAAAGACGGCAGATATTCGAAGTCTACTAAGAACGGAGACAGAAGACAAAGGATGACATTCAATGGATCGTTAACATAAACACGTCACAAGAAACTTGAAACAACCATTGTTACTTGGTTAAGAATCGTTAAACAAATGGATACCCATATGGCGTTGTGGCACGGTGACTGATTAGGCTTTAACGCAATGTGTTCGATTCCCGGTAGGGTCCATCAATATCGATATTTTCGAAATTGGCTCGGTTCTGGGTGTGCTGGGACTCTCCCGGGATCCCGACCCTTTTCTGATCCCGAAAATCCCGGGACTGTACTTGGCTAATCCCGGTATTTTCGGGATTGATATAAACAGGTCTATGTTGCATTCTACGATCCGTTGCGCCTTAACTATGACCTCAGGCATAATTAATAATATGTAATTAGACGTGATATCTGGCGCTTACATATTTTTTTTCTGTAAAATAATTTAAAAACTCCCGTAGGGAAACAATTATTCACCTAAAGAACTAAAATTGCGACAGTTCCGAAATTGAGTTTTTTTTTTGATAACTGAATTCAAAGTTTCCACAAAACATATTTGTAATTTGAACAACTTCTTTAAACCAAATTGGAAGGAGCTATATTTTAAGTAGGTACCTTACTTTAAAAAAGTCAAGGCCGAGCACTTTTTTTTTACAGATTTTGTTACATCAAAAGAAACACAATGATCTCAATGATGACAATGATCTATAAATATGATAGGGAAAGACACTAGCATCAATCAACAAAAGATAAAAAAGAATTTCTCTAATTAGAAACAACAAACTATTTCATAGTAGTGACAAGAAGTACTCAATGAATGAATACCAAACCAATGCTAATATTTCTTAATTGTGTTGGAAGACATGAAAAGATGATAGTAATATTTTTAAAGTGTTTTTTATTTTTTTTATTTTCTATTTTTTTTACACATTTCATTAGTTTTTTTTTTTGTTTTTGGTCAGTATTTAGTATCATTAAGGAAGCAGCCTTAATATGGCAGATGAAAGATAGTTGTCGTCAGCAACAGGTGGAGAAGTGTTAATAGTAAGTACTTGAAGAGTTGTCTGAATCAAAATCAGATCATTGTGAGTAATTCAATTGAGTTTTTTAAATTGTCTTTAAAAGAACAATCTACCACATAAATATATGAAGTGACAACACATACTCAATGATTGAATACCAAACCAGTACCAATATTTCTTAGTTGTGTTAAAAGACATTAAAAGATGATAGTAACATTTTAAAATAGTTTTTTTTGTAGTTTTTATTTTTTCTATTTTTTTATTTTTGTTTATTTATTTCGTAGTAGTTCTTAGTCAGTATTTAGTATTGTTGAGGAAACAGCCATAATATGGCAGATGCAAGATAGTTGTCGAAGAAGTGCTAATAGTAGGTATTTGAAGAGTCGTCTGAATCAGAATCAGATCATTGCGAGAACTCAATTGAGTTTTTAAATTGTCATCGAAAGAACAATTCATATATTAAACTACAAACAAAGAAAAACAAATACACACAACAACTCATATATCAAACTGAGAATGGCAAGGGCTAATGTAATTTGTTTGCACTTTTTGCACTTATAAGTAAATTAATTTTGGAAAATTTTCAACAAACTAACACAATATGCATAAGCCAGCCAACAAGGGGTCAACTTTAACATAAATAATATAATAAATTCAGAACAATAAAGAAATTTTATTTTTCAACGCAACGGAAATTTCTCGACCCAACTCCTTAACCTTGACAAAGAAACAAAAACTTCTGATAAATATTTTTACAACAATGTATTTTTTTTAAATATTTTATGCACACATCATTTTCTGTGCCTATTCAACAAAATAATGGAGGCAATAAATTTCCTATAAAAAATGTTCCATAGATTTTATTCAGAAAATATCGCAAGAGATTAAAAACATTTTAGTGTTTCAATCAAACTATGATTTGTTTAAAATATTTCTCTAAGACTTTTTGTAACAATCACCTATCAGGTAATGGGTGGAAACTTTTGAAACTGACGATATTTCATTTTACACTGGCTCATTTCACAATCACACCATTGGAAACCTCGAAACTTAACAAAACATAGGCTCAAAAAGTATTGCGAACTGCGACACACAACACACATTGATCTCATAAAATAAAATTTTTGTTGTAAAATACAACTTTTAACGAAGTAAATTAAAATGAAAATAACAATCCTAAGACAAAAACCACACTTTAACACAAGAGAGCAGACCACAAGTGACTTTCCAAAACAAATACGAAATTTTCAAAAAATTCAAAATCTACAGCTGTTCACAGTACGGAGTACGGACTGACTACGCAGACGCCGCAAGCAAAGCAAATGACGTGTGCACGCACTGTGCATGACTGGCGCCGTGCATGCGATGCTAGCTGTCAAGAATGAATGAATGAATTTAGCGATGTGCCGACGCCGAGTAGTGAGTACGGTTTCACTCGAGTCAAACTCGATTTCTGCTTGCTTTGGACTCGCCATCCTACTCGAATACTATTTTTTATATTCGAGTACGCACGCACGACACTCACATTCAATCAATCTTGCAACTAACCCCGTTCAGAGTGCAAACATTTTAATGTGTGTGAATATCGATTCAAAAACTTTCTGATTCGTCTAAATGTTATGTTTTTACCAACTTAATAACCTAATTATCTTTTTATTAAGTAAAATGACTAAACTTGCATAGTTTATAAAATTTGAATACAAGATACATTCTATCCTACGTAGGTATAAGTGGAACAAATATAAATAAATAGCTTCTAAGATTTATTCTTATTGTGTATTTTTATTTAAATTTTGAATTCTTCAATTATACATAATCATAAAATCATTTAAATTAAAATCAAATAAATAATAAAAATTACAATAAATTAATTACAATAATTAATACTAAATTTAATTACAATTACTAAGTCATAATAAAAAAAACCAAATAAATTATAACACTGTCAATCCCGAAGGGAAAGTGCCCATAACACTTGCAGCATTCCCCCGCTGAATGGCTACGGCTATCCTCTGAACTAGGAATGACCCAGCCCGTGGATAATTGGTCCTCACTCTAAGGCGACGACCTACTTCTGCAATAAAACTCTTTGCCTCTGAAGCCCAACAGCCTAAAGTTTCAAAAGCAATGGGGACAAAATGGTAGGCTGATTTTAACTCGCTGTATTTAGAGTGCTTTTTATGAGCCGCTGTCTCGGCTGCTGCCCCAGGCGCCAACGTGGTCCGCCCCAAATGACAAGCTGCAATTTTTTAAATTTTTAATAATATTTTTACTTAAAAAAACCTACGTATTTTGACACAAAAATAGAATAGTTCTTCAAAAATGATTATGAGGTTTCTAATATCATTTTTTTTTCTAAACTGAATAGTTTGCGCGAGAGACACTTCCAGTGGTAAAATGTGTGAACCCCCCCCCCCCTTAACTTCTTAAATAAGAGAATGATAAAACCACGGACGGATAAAACTAAAAAAATATAATATGTACATTACCATGAAAACTTCCACCGAAAATTGGTTTGACCGAGATCTAGTAGGTTTCTAATAGCATATTTTTTCTAAACTGAATAGTTTGCGCGAGAGACACTTCCAGGTGTAAAATGTGTGTACCCCCCCCCCCGTAACTTCTAAAATAAGAGAATGATAAAACTAAAAAAATATAATATGTACATTACCATAAAAACTTCCACCGAAAATCGGTTTGACCGAGATCTAAGTATACGTCATAAATCGTAAACCGCAATTAGATAAAGGTACGAACCCTTCGTGCGCGAGTCCGACTCGCACTTGGCCCGTTTTTCTGGATACCGTGAAAGCAACTTCCCCTAGAAGAATGCGAATTCCCCTTCGATGCGCTTTGAATACAATAATGTTGCAATAGTTCCACAACAGGTTCCACATATTCATCACTTCACCAATTAACATTGGAACTCAAATACACCTAACTAATTCACAATGTACGGATAAGTTCTGCATTAGTTCTGAAGCTATTATTTTACTTATCTGAAGGATAAACACGATTTTCAGGCACTTATCCTCTACATATTTTTATCTTTTACATAACTATCCATACATTGCGAAACATGCCCTAAAGGCTCATCAGACTATAAGCATCCGGAATCGGCTCCGGGTAAGCCCGGATTCAATCCATCGCTCACGCAATATCTAAGGTCCTTTTTTCAACGGGTTCAAACAAATTGTGAAATAAAAACCATTAAAAAAATAGACAGACTATGTTTTTTCGCTTCACTGACTTTCATTTTATTGTAGATCTATAATAAGTAAATTACTTCTAGTTATAAAGTAAGTAATGTAAGTAAATTTGTCATTATATGGCTCAATAGAAATAACAAGCGTGTCTTTATTATTAGTATAATACTTACTCTGTGTTATTACTAATTACTTAGACAAAGATGGTTTAAAAAAAAACAAAATAAATGTATTATTTACTGTACGCTTGGTTGATACAAAACAACAAACACAAGTGCAAAGTTGATGTCGAAAAAATTACTGGTCTCCCTGCTTGCTCAAAATGTTTCAAAATACTCGCCAACTGAAAAATAGAATAAGGATTGGATTTATATCACCAACTAGTCTATAATTATGAAATAACTAGGTACTTAGTCTAGAATACATTTAGATTTTTACGCAATTTTATTTATTACTGACACTCCGGATATAAAAACGAAATTTTTATGAAGTTAAAATTCTGATTTACTCCCACCCCCTCGCTTATCACGAATACACGAAAAAGAAACATCATTATCATCATCATCATCATCATTTCAGCCACAGGACGTCCACTGCTGAACATAAGCCTCCCCCAGTGACTTCCAGATCGGCCGGTTGGAAGCAACCTGCATCCAGCGTGTCCTGCAACCTTTACCAGGTCGTCTGTCTACCTTGTGGATGGACGCTGCGCTAAAAGAAACAGTTGTTCTTTATTTTCTGGTCCATAGTTCAAGACTTCGTATTTTAACTTTTTGTTTATTTGAGCCTTCATCAAATAAGTATTACGCTTTCCAAAAGGGTTCTGACAGCAAAAAATTTGAGAACTGCTAGATTACACAGCATGAAATCACAAAATAGAAAAAATACAGAAGGTCCACTCCCGCCGTTCTCGAAAACAACTGCCCAAATTGGGCTGACTGCCTAGGGTTGCTATTCTGATTTTTGAAATAAATAAGTGTGCCTTATTACATCGATACAACGGTTAGTTTATTCATTCATCTTATCATACGTCCAGGCCTAAATGGGAAGACAGAGCAATAATTACTCTCCCCAACTTGGCTTCTTCAATTACTGTCGTTTTTAACAGCGGCGACAGCTGCGCGTTGTTAGAAATTATACGTACTAACTACATTACTTAGGTACAGTTATGACATATACTGACATTTCTAGGTGGCGTATTTATCCTAGCAACGACAATGTAAAAAAAATCAACGAATAATTTAATATGTTTATAATCTTTTATTCAACGGTTACCTAAAACACAGTTAAACCAATGATGATTTAAGTAAAATTTAAAAGCTAATTCCTGCTGAATGTGTAATGTAATGAAATGAATGATTGATCGCTATAAAAAACTTATCTTTACCTTTACTACTTACTTACTTTACTTACAAGAGAAAACCTAGACCTAGTTTTATATACCTTTTAATATTATTTTGGAAATTGGTAGAACGTGTAATCACAATTTTGTGTTGTATTCAAACATCTAAACACACTGCAGCAGTACCTAATAAAAACGCTTATATCCATTTTTCGCACGTAACAATGAACAATGCGTAGTAAACTGTCGTGAGTGACAGTCCGCTGTAGTACTGCCCCGGATCATCCGAGATTGCATATAAACGCAATTGTCAATTTGTGCGTAACGATTTTGACGCTTAGTTCCGAGTGGCCTATCTGTCTAGCGCGCCGCCGCTATACGTAATTTGTGATGAAATGCACCACCTAGCAAGCTAGATTCGGTTTCATTGACCCGTTATAATTTTCCAGATTGTAACATTAAACTAAGGATATCTGAAGACCTTCGTAGCCGAGAGGCGAGCATGCCAGACTGGGCGTCGCCTCCATCATGAGGTTCCAGGTTCGATTTCCGGTCGGGTCAATGTGGAAAACGAACTTTTCTATATTGTCTCGGGTCTGGTTGTTGTGTTACCGTCGTTGTTTATGATTTCTATAACACATGTGCTTTAGCTACTCACTTTAGGATCAGAGCAATGTATGTGATCTAGTATCTACGTACTTTTGGATGCAAGGGCCGGGTCCAATCAGCTCCTCTTCGGTTGCATACACGCACTGCGTCTCCGGAAATCCGACGAGCTCCGCTAGCAAGTTGATATCTTTGTACGAGGGGCGCGCCCGTAGCAACTGTCAATATTATCGAGTACTTACTACTAACGGACGTAAAGTACTACATGAAATGGACCAAATGAGCTTATGTTGAGGTATAGCCGAGAGGCCGGACTTTGCGTCGTATTCTCCGAAGTCGCGGGTTCGATTCTCGGTCTTATTGACTCAATGTAAGTTAAAGTTATATATTTAGTATAAAGGCCCTCTTTCGGGAACTTATACTTGTGTAGAAACAAACTAACTCTATTATTATCTTTACCGTAGTTGTTTCTGATTTCTACAACGCATTTTGGCTACGTACCGTAATATTAATTTAATTAATATTTAATACCTCTGTGACTACTTCCTTTCTGTCTTCTATCGGTGGCATGTTCCAAAATGCCATCCCCACCACGGTCTCATCGCGTATGTAGAACACCATTCCGCGCTTGTAACGGTTCTGGTACTCTTCACTCCTGTATAGACACGACAATAAAATAATTTTTAAATTACCATTGAAAACACATTGTCTTGCATGGTCCTGCCTAGTAAATTGAGCTTTTACAGTGGGACCAATACAACGTCGTAATACGAAAAAAATAACTGGTGTTCCGTATTTAAAATTTTCTTTACAAACTTATTTGAGATTGAGAACTAATAAAAGTACTAATTTTGTTATTGATTTTCTTCCCTGAGTAAGACAGACATGAGCAGAGGACATACACCACAGAACAATCGCTTCGCTGAATTCGATCGAAAAGTAAATTAAGGATCGATATAAGTGAGGCGATTGTTTTGTGGCATTCACCTAAGCATTCAGGGAGTAAGAAAACGGAGGGCCTAATACGAGTTCCACAATATAATCGCGTCACTTACTTTGATCGAAAAGTCAATGTTAATATGTATTAATTTTCAATCGATTTAAGTGACTTGGTTGTTTTGTGAGAACAGAAAGAAGTGCCCAACACTACTAGTCAACTATTAGTGTCGCCCAAGCCCAACCAAAAAAGACATTACACTAGGTAGGTATCGATAATAATGAAATAATCGAATAGTCACAGATTAATATATGTCTAAAGACGAATAGTATCTATACTACATATAAAATTGTTCGTTAGTATTAAAAAGGTTATCTATAGTTTGACAATTGCTGAGATAAATAATATTTTCTGTACAGAAAGGTGAACCAGAAATCGAATTATTGAACATTCTTCATTCCGGACTTAAGCATAAAAATCAGAACGGAAGGTATAATTTTCGTCAAATAAAAAGAACTGGAGGGTGGCGCTACTTGTCTCCACCGAACACTTAAAGCAGTATACTGAAAATGTTAGTTCCTATTTTGGCCACCGCTCGTTTTACGTGACGCCAAGTATAACCCACTGCGTTAAGTAGGTAGGTTGTTATTGAAGTTGAAATCGGATGTTCTAGATAGCGATCGTGGAACAATGGCCGCCCTGTCTCGTGTTTAATGATAATAGCCAGCAGACTCAGCCGATAAACTTCCAGGAAAACCGACACCACTATCGCTTCATACGAACTGTCTGTTATGATTCGGGTTACCACCTAACGACCTCCGCGGCTCCGTAGCCGAGAGGCGAACACGCCAGACTATATGATATCGCCATCTCTGAGGTTCCGGGTTCGATTCCCGGTCGGATCAATGTAGAAAACGAACTTTTCTATATTGGCTCGGGTCTGGGTGTTGTGGTACCGTCGTTGTTTCTGATTTCTATAACACAAGTGCTTAAGCTACTTACCTTAGGATCAGAGCAATGTATGTGATGTTGTCTAATATTTATTATTAATTATGTTACTATCTATGTTAGAAAGGATGCCTGTCTTAAATGCACAAAATGCCCGATTTTTTTGAAAAATTGAAAATTACCTCAGCGGTACGTTCGATGTAAAAAAAATACTTTTCTCAGCTTAACACCCAATGCTCATTATCATATACAGGATGCACAAAAGAATACGGCACTTATTAAAACCACGTGAGTCGTGAATTGATCAGCAGCTGCTGATGCTTTTGCTGTGGGAGCAACATCGAAATCGTGTTTTTTTTCAGATTCTCTATTTATTGTCAAGGTATGCGAGTAAGTTTGTATGGAGCAGCTAAATCGATTTCGATGTAACTTCAATAGAAAAGTTGTAATGACCACCTGATCACGTGGTTTAAAGGAGAGTCCTATTCTTTTGTGCACCCTGTATAGTATAAAATATTTGCACTCATTAAGTATATATTCAATATTAGTGTGTTTCTATCAATTCAAAGTAAGTCATCTGCCTATTTGAAAATTCCTACCCCTTGTTACTGCACTGCCTACCGCCTTATCTGGTTGACTAGTAGAGAATGCTGCAATTGTATTTTTAATATGTGCAATGAAGTAAGTAGATAAAAAATAAAAATGCTTGTAATATAGTAGTGGTAGGTAATAACTTCATTTAAATCACCTTAAACAATTTCCTCAAAGGAATTTTTGAACGACTAAGTTGAACGACGATTACTCTTAAACTAACTGGTCTGTCTTAACCGTTATGATTTTCGTTGAAAGTTCATGAAAAGCACTATTATTTTGATTTTTTCAGAGTTTCCAAGGCAATAGTTTAACTTTTAGAAGGGGGGGGGGGGGGGGCTACTCGAACAAAAATTGGCGCTTTAAAGTTTAATATATCGCAAACGGATTCCCTAAATCGATAAACCGGCTAAGTGCGTGTCGTGCCACGCGCAGTATAGAGTTCCGTAGTTGCCCGTCGTTACCTCAATATATTTAAGCAATTACTTCATTTAAATCACCTTAAAAACATTTTCCTCTAAGGAATTTTTGAACGATTAAGTTGAACGACGATTACTCTTAAACTAACTGGTCTTTCTTAACCGTTATGATTTTCGTTGAAAGTTCATGAAAAGCACTATTAATTTGATTTTTTCAGAGTTTCCAAGCGAATAGTTTAGCTTTTAGAAGGGGGGGGGGGGGGGGGGGCTACTCGAACAAAAATTGGCGCTTTAAAGTTTAATATATCGCAAACGGATTTCTAAATCGATAAACCGGCTAAGTGCGTGTCGTGCCACGCGCAGTATAGAGTTCCGTAGTTGCCCGTCGTTACCTCAATATATATAAGCAATTACTTCATTTAAATCACCTTAAACAATTTCCTCAAAGGAATTTTTGAACGACTATTACTCTTAAACTAACTGGTCTTTCTTAACTGTTATGATTTTCCTTGAAATTTCATGAAAAGCACAATTATTGTGGGTGGGGGGGGGGGGGGGGGGGGGGGCTACTCGAACAAAAATTGGCACTTCAAAGTTTAATATATCGCAAACGGATTCCTAAACCGAAAAATTGTCTTAGCAACCCCTGTCATTTTAAAGGACCTATTCAATGAAACCCCACACGATGGGGTAGACGATGAAAAAGTAAATAATCCTCACGTTACATGTATGGGAGCTAACCTAATAAAACATATCTTTCAAAATTTTATTCTACTGTTATGTCGACATGATTGATATACATATCTCCACAAAATTACAACTCTCCAGGGTCAACAGTCTCCAAGCAAAGCCTCGGACGGACAGACAGACGGACATGACGAAACTATAAAGGTTCCTTGTTAGGACTACGGAACCCTAAAAAGGCTGATAGGGAGATATCATCATCGTCATCATGACAGTCTATTATTAATATTATTTTATTAAAATCCACAGCTCTTATTATTGCAATCATATAAGGCTGAATTGTTTCCTCTGAATGCCTTTTTTCCTCGCCTATTCCATTGTGAGATGTAATCGTTGAATAGTTCCTTTAAAATGACTTAGGTAGGGGTTGCTAAGACTATTTTCGATTTAAGGATCCGTATGCGAAACATTAAACTTTCAAGTGCCAATTTTAGCATTTAGAACGAAAATTAGCACTCCCCTCTAAGAGCTTACAAAAGGTGAGATAGATTAGTTAGTTTAGTACGAGTAAGTCGTTCGATTAATGTATTAAAAAAAAAAGTTATAAAATATTTTAAATTTAATTCTAAATAATATAATTAAAAATGACTTAGATGAAGAAATACAATAAAGACTCGTTCTATAACATACTGTAGTAACGACGGGCAACTACGGGACCCATAGGTAGGCCTCCTGTGAATGTATCAAACTTATTCGTTATTTTCAAGTTACTAAACTGGATATTAAAAATCGGCCCTCAGTTACGTGAGCACCTAAAGTAGCCTCTCATAAATTTATATTATTTTGTCATTTCATTGATAAAAATGGTCGTAAAGTTTTTTATTACGTACTCAGAAGCCATGAATATTTCGACACGCAGAAAGGTCAGTAGCTAACGGATCTCATGATCGCGGTCACAGAACAAGGAAGAAACTGTAATGGTCTTACTACAAAAAGATAGACTTGTGTTGACACTTGTCTATAGATTTAGTCAACCAATTTGAAATGTTGACACATCAGACATTCGAGACATAATAATAACAAACATTTCAAATTGGTTGACTAATCTTTAGACAAGTGATTAACACTAGTCTATCTTTTTGTAGTAAGGACATAAGGGTTTAATAGTTGCTTAGGAATGTGTAAACTAACTCCACGCATACCCACTTCAGACTTTGAACGGCCGCCACTTGAACCGTTCTTTGTTTCAAATGGTTTCTGTGTGTACATTCATTCATTCAAACAATGTGCAATAGGGATTTTGACTGACACCACATTCTTGATCATTTTTAGGGTTCCGTACCCAAAGGGTAAAACGGGACCCTATTACTGAGACTCCGCTGTCCGTCTGTCTATCTGTCTGTTTGTCCGTCTGTCACCAGGCTGTATCTCATAACCGTGATAGTTAGACAGTTGAAAATTTTCATAGATGATGTATTTCTGTTGTTGCTATAGCAACAAATACTAAAAACAAGAATAAAATAAATATTAAAGCTGGCTCCCATACAACAAACGTGTTTTTTTTTTGCTCGTTTTTATAGATGTAACATCGGCTACAAGTACGTAAGGGTACAAGTCCGACTCGCACTTGGCCGGTTTTAATTCATTTTTATTAAAACTTCACCGTATTTTAGGTCTGATAAAACCAGTACATTATATCATTTGATAAAAAAATGGATTTTTCATCTGCACCGAAATCAAAAAAAGTTTGGCAGTTGAGTTAGGTAAACAGTGACGTCATAGCTTGCTATTGCTATACAAATTATAAGTATTGCGTTTCGAGTGCTCTTAAAAAGTAATGTCAATTGATTGGTGGTGTCAACTAGCGCATTGAAGTTATGCAAAATTTCTTTGGGCCGATTGTTATGCTCTTTATGTATGAGTTAATGCAAGTGCTAAGTGCAAACTTAATTACAGGAGACTTAAAACTAAACATAAAATTTATTATCATCTTCTAAAAATCTACACTCCATTCAAATTCCGGTTTAGGTACTAATATGATGTAGAAAGTTATTATTACTGAAATATAACTTATTAATAATTCATTGAGCTTTTCTTGCCTGACAAATACGATCGTTTTTGGTTCTGATCACGTTTCTTGTAAACAAGTTTTATTTGACCGAGCCACATCATATCACCCATCTTAGAGCATTCAATGAATGCAGGGGCGTGCGGTGCATAAAGCCAATTATGCAGTGCCTACCCAGTAAATGAAATCAGGTAGGCAGTAGGTACTTACAAACGTGTGTCATTGCTGATAACCACCAATTTGCATCAAAAAATACCTAAGTTAGTATCTACTGCCTACCTCAAAATAAAAGCAATGCCCGCCACTGGCTTGAAGTCATCCATCATCAACCATAGGAAGTGAACAGTATTTCTCTATTATAAGCACTACTAAGATTTTGTGCTACATAATTTACACACATCACCAGCCTATATCAGTCCACTGCTGGACACAGGCCTCTCCAAAAGGAGGATTTTGCCATAATCGCCGCGCTTGGCAGGCGGGTTGGCGATCGCAGTTTGGCCAATGGTGGAGAGGAGACGCTGCTGCCCGTCTTCTTATGGCGGTTTTCCTATAGTCGCCTCTTACGACACCCATAGGAAGAGAAGGGGTGGTGCAATTCTCTTAACGTGCCAGCACCACACATAATTTACACAATAATAATAAATAAATTGAGCCCTCTCAATGGTAATGTTTGGCAGCACAGCGCCCAGAATGGCGTGGGATTGCAAATAGACAAGTCCGCGAGTTCGAAGAGCAGCGTAAAGCTGACCTCGACGCTAAGCGCGATGAGCTAAAGGCCCGTCCTCCTGCCGCCATCAGCTATAATTATGTAAGCGGTGTACTAACGTGCCCTCATTGTGCACGGGAGTTCGCTGCGAAGATCGGCTACATAAGCCATCTTCGGGTGCACCAGCGCCTGTCCAATTAGGAGTCGAAGTGGTCGCCATGGCCGAAAACGGTCGGAAAGATCATCATCATCAAATAAATTGAAAGTAATAAATAGTTTGTTATTTAAAAAAGATTAACTGAATGGCTTAAAGACAAGTATTGAATTATTGACAACTACTAGCTAGATTTGACTGACATATTATTGAAATTTTAAATACAGAATTATTAATTTATTTTTAATATGTACACAGATATATAACGGCCGAGACATGATAATGTTTTAGATGGGTTGGGTAATATAATATATTTAATTATTGCAATAATTTTATTTCTTGTAATGTAGTTAAAACTACTGACATTGTCAATGATTTGCATGCTATTTTATAAGCGAAACATGAGCACTTTTCAATTTATTGTCATCATTTTATTACCGTGTTTTGTGAAAATAAACGATTTATTTATTATTTATTTAATACATCATCATATTAGCCTGTTGCAGTCCACTGCTGGACATAGGCCTCCCCCAAGGAATACATAGTTGGTCATTTTTGTTTGACCTCGTAGCCCGAGAGGCGAGCACGCCAGACTAGGCGTCGCCATCTCTGCGGTCCCGGGTTCGATTTCCTGTCGGGTCCATGTAGAAAACGAACTTTTCTATATCGTCTTAGGTCTGGGTGTTGTGGTAACTACCGTTGTTGTTACTGATTGCTGTAACACAAGTCCTTTCACTACTTCTACCATAGGATAAGAGCAATGTAATATGTGTGTATGTCATGTCTAATATTTATTTATTTATTTTCGACAAATATCGGGTGTAAAAAAAGGCTTCACCAAGCCGAATACCACATATTCTACGTATTATTACGATCATTTTTTTCTTTTACACTATACCCGGGAAATGACGGGTTACAGAGTTATTGACAGTCAAAGTTAAAAAAATTTTTCAAAGATTTTTACAAAATTGACTTCTGTTTGATAATACTAAACTTTGTTACAAAGAAACATGATAAAAATTTTCAGTCCTTCTTTCATAAAAGGCCTTTAAAGGGCACAGCCGGCAATGAATCGTGCTGCGTGCTCTCGCGCCACCCGCTCGCCCGCCGACCGCTTACACACACAGGCATAGTCTGTGGCGTGCGCGCTATACATTGCGGGTTGGAAATAAGTTATGATTTTTAATACCCAAAAATTAAAGTCATTTCCCAGCAATTATTTTTTTTGCATTCTACTTGGTTTTATGTATATAATTCGTGGTTTAAGGCTTCGTTAAGCCTTTTTTTACACCCTGTATATGTACATACATACATTGTGTTATCGTGTATCTAGCGTACCTATAAATGTTTAAAATGCTTTTCTACAGATAAATTGTGCGTGTCGACTGTTATGTGAACTTATGTGATTGTAATGCTTAGGCTTCACCTGCGTCTAATGTTATTAATTATGCGCTATTTGATATAATACGCAGATGGGGCCGGTCTTAGTGCGCTAATTTGCTTTAATGACACAAGACATTATGCGATAGCTCGGACGGCGGTAACTTTCGACGCATCAAAGGCATTTAGCGGGCGCCTAGTGCGTTACTGTGGCTACACCTATTACACTAAACATGTTAAAACACGGTCACATTCAAAAAATCTCTGTAAAATAAATGTTAAAGTGCATAATTATTAAATTAGGATGAAGTGGACAAAATGAGAAATGTATTGAGTTCTTGGAAGCGTTTTTTATTTATTTTAAAGACTTGAATCCACAGATCACACGCCAGCTAAGCCGTAAGACTGTAATGGCCTTACAACAAAAAGATAAACTAGTGTTAAGCACTTGTCTAAAGATTAGTCAACCAATTTTCAATGTTCCTAATAATATGTCTCGAATGTTTGATGTGTCAACATTTTAAATGGGTTGCCTAATCTTTAGTAAAGTGTTTAATACTAGTCTATCTTTTTTAGTAAGGCCATTAGAGTCAAATAAGTGTGGCCACACACTTAACGCGTAGTCATCATCATCATCATCATCAGCCTATATCAGTCCACTGCTGGACACAGGCCTCTCCAAAAGGAGGATTTTGCCATAATCGCCGCGCTTGGCAGGCGGGTTGGCGATCGCAGTTTGGCCAATGGTGGAGAGGAGACGCTGCTGCCCGTCTTCTTATGGCGGTTCTCCTGTAGTCGCCTCTTACGACACCCATAGGAAGAGAAGGGGAGTGCAATTCTTTTAACGTGCCAGCAACACACGGCACAACGCGTAGTATAGTTATTTTATTAAGTGAACGCTAATCATGTCATTATTTGAACGTTACGCGAAGTGGTACAGGTGAAGCCCGAGCATAAGAGTGGTCGAGTACTACTTTATCTACGGTTTGTGGTCGTGTTTTATCGAGCAACTATGGTTTTATGAGTGTGACGGCAACAGTTGCCTTCACACTATATTGCTATGCTAATCAGTAAACGCTGCAAAAGGCACGTACAGAAATCTTACACGGCTATTATCCGTTAATTACTTTAAAACTCAATGAAACGGGAATTAACACCATCATAATTTTGGTACAAAATGTTACTTCTTTTGCCTGACGTTTCGATCGGGTTACACCGACCGTGGTCACAGGCTGACTGGAACAGCGATGTCTTCACTCCGTATGAGAGGCCTCCGTATTATCCGTTGTTCATATTTGTTAAGAAGTCACAAGTAAATGCACATTTTCTCATAGTGCTTGTCCACAAATCGTAAAACTAATGCATCGTTAGCAACGTATGAGTCAAAAATAGGACTAAACCGTGAGTTCAGTCATTATGATAGGGATATTCAGTTTTAAAAACGCTATAGCGCCAAAATTAAATGAAATAAAATTATTTATTCAGTATATAGGCCCTCCTCCGGGCACTTATACACGTCCCAAAATATAACTTAGCCCTAACATGCCCTACAATAAATATTGGAAAACGTCACATACATCTTTTTAATACTTGAAAAAAATCGTCCGCCTCAGGTGGGATCGGAACCCAACCCGATTCAAGTATTAAAAATCTTAGATAAATCTAGCATGGCAATTGCTAAAAACAAAAAATTAAATCACTTACATCATATGACGACCTCCGTAGCCGAGAGGCGAGCACGCCGGACTTTAAATGGCGCCGCTATCTCTGAGGTTCCGGGTTCGATCCCCGGTCGGCTCAATGTAGTAAACGAACTTTTCTATATAGGCTCGGGTCTGGGTGTTGTGGTACCGTCGTTGTTTCTGATTTATATAACACAAGTGCTTTAGCTACTTACGTTAGGATCGGAGCAATGTATTGTATGTGATGCTGTCCAATATTTATTATTATTATTTATGATTGGACTGCTGACCCTAAATAGCTAAAGCACTTGTGTTATAGAAATCAGTAACAACGACTAGTAAAACAGTACGGAGACAAATTTCATTTTCTATATAACCGACCGAGAATCGAACCAGTAACCTCAGAGATGGCTACGACAGTCCGGCACGCTTGCCGCTCAGCTACGGAGGTTGTTCTAGGCCAGGCAATATAATACCATATATTGTCCCTAGTCAGCAGTTTACTTTCTTTGACTGAAATGATGATGATGATAATGATAATGAAACAGGTTTATTTTAATCTTTTAAACTTTCGCGTTGCATTTTAAATAAAACTTTCCCTCGTGACACGACGCGACCGTAGCATCACGGTCGAAACGTCGAGGAATGTAAGTAGTATCAATACTACTACATACTATAGTACGTCGCGTTTAGACCCGTTATTATAAGTTTTAGGTTTATTTTAAACGTCAGGATAAACTAGTACTACTACAGAAATAGGGGGCCCCTTATTCCTTGAAAATAAGCAATCAGCAATAATCGCGCAGTCATCGCCCGATTGATGGTTAATGTCAAAACTTATGGGCAGCACTGACACTTGACAGTGGATTGTTTTGGTTTTTTTTTGCTGCCAATTTGCGATTTTAATGCCAGAATTGGTAAATTGTCGCTATTGCATTGCCAGGGTAAGGGTTTGGTATATGTTACTAAATACGATGTTGGCACCTTCGTTTCTCACCAGTAGCCAATAAGTTCATGGAAAGAGGCAGCCTACACACAAATTTGGAGATCCTTACTTCAAAACTGACGGACTTCCATACAAACATTCACCTCCTATTTTTTTAGTTGTTGTATACAGGGTTTTATTGCAAAGTAGTGCCAATTTTTCAGCGACCACTCAGAATCAGTAACTAAATCGATCTACGATATAAACGATCTAAAAAACAAACTCTTTTTTTTATTGTGGATAACAAATATGGTACGCGTGGATAATCTTGTCTCAGTCATAAAAAATACGCACACATTATCTCTGTGCAACCAAGAACTGCTAAGTTCAATGCAATTATAGTCACAATGGCGCGCGAAAACAAAGCTTAACCATTTCGATGTCAGGTACATTTCTAACAGCAGGAGCGCCCGCGCATACCAGAGGTTCAAATTGCCATCAAATACCATATGCAGTGCACCTCTAGATTTTATTTTTAAAATTTGGCACTACCTTGCAATGTAACCCTGTATCTGCTGATCGCGTGGTCTTAAGGAGTGTCCCATTCTTTTGTACACCCTGTATAAATATTGGACAACATCACATACATTGCTCTGATCCTAAGGTAAGTAGCTAAAGCACTTGTGTTATAGAAATCAGAAACAACGACGGTATCACAACACCCAGACCCGAGCAAATATAGAAAAGTTCGTTTTCTACATTGACCCGACCGGGGATCGAACCCGGAACCTCAGAGATGGCGCCGCCATTCAAAGTCCGGCGTGCTCGCCCCTCGGCTACAGAGGTCGTCCAAATAATAGATAAGATGTTGGACTAACTTCTTATAGCAGGGCTGGTCGCCTCCCGCGGCGGCTTGCGTGCGCGCCTTCGCCTCTTCAGGCGTACACTGCTTGAACAGCCCAACCGTGGACATGCACGCGCCGCACTCGCCCACCACCTACAACATATCATACATCACTCACGATGCATTCAGAATGAGAAAGAGAGATATATGATAGAGCGAGTGAGAGAGAATGAAGGGGAGTACGAGAGTGAGGGGAGTTACGGGATAGGGGGGGGATTAAGGCTGGACATCCACCAGAGCTGTGCGAGAAAATGTGCGGTGCGCAAATGTGTACCGAGGATGTGAAACGGTGTGACCCTTTTCACCAGAGTTATGCGAGGAATGTGTCATGTGTTAGGCTGAGCATCCACTAGAGCTATGCTAAGCTGCGTAGCGAGGAATGAGTTTTGTAAGCACCAATAGAATCACTTCATTTACTTAGCTTCGCTCTGCGCAGCTCTGGTGGATATGGGCTTAGCGGACGAGGTTTTTGTTCATACAAAACAAGCGAGAAATTCGAGTGAGGGATGTATTACGAGTTACGAGGAATGTGGGCGAGGATTTGCAAATATGCGTGCGTCTACAGTCAATCAAAATATGGTGTTTGAAAAGAGTCCGCTACCTAATCCTCGCACATTCAGAAAGGTCCACATAAGCCATGATGTTAAGTTGTTAAGCCACTAGAGTATGGTGTTAAGGTGTTCAGAGACCAGGTCACTCACCTCCATCTCTAACACATCCCCGAGGGTGAACCAGTAGTGCGGCTCCATGTTGGACGGGATCCAGTAGCCGGTCATGTTGGCTCCCGCGATGTAGCCCTGCTCCTCTGCGTTGTCATAGTGCTCGAACCGGAGCCGGCTGTCCTTCCATTGAGAATAGAAACTTGCCGCGTCTCCTGCCTACAAAAATTCATTAACCCTTTGACCAGTAGATTTTTTTAAATTTTCATTTGTTTTCAATCCTAACTCAAGGGCATACAGTTCAAAATACGATGGCTGCTTTTTAGCCACTACTGCCCCCTTAGCATAAACAAAATACGATATATAATATAACGATTTATCGACACCCAACTGTATTTAATTGTATGCATGCAATTATATCTAATTGTATATAAAAAGGAAACTATAACCTACTTTTATGTTAAGTTCATCTATGTTAGGTCACTCAATTTTTTTTAATTAAAATTTAACAAAAATTATGTACCAATTTTGTATTAAAAAAACTGCTTTATAATTAAATTTCAAAGCTTTAAAACTTCAAGGCCGCTCTGTCTATTCCAGTGTTTCTCAACCTGTGGTCCTGGATCCCCAGTTTAAGTTGAAGAGTGCATTAATACGCGGCCAAGCGTTTTAGGGGTTAATACGAGATCATTTATTGCTTCTATAATGAAGTCACTTGAACTACCCGACTGCCAAACGAGAGTTATGTTTTAAGGGACATTATGGGCCGCGAATTGTAGGTAGGGATCCGTCCTTGTAAAAGGTTAAAAATGACTGCCACTTATATGCACTTACCACGTATAGATGCGTACGCGCCTCTAGCTCGGTATTGACGAGAAACCCGCCACTGATTTCATCTATCTCCAAAAACGAAGGCTGCGCCATTTCCACACGAGGCTCGGCGCCAACAGCCACAAATACCTGCAAATATACAAGACGTAAGAAAAAATTATACACAGCTTCAAAACATAGCTTGCGGCTCGCCTTTATTTCAGCTTTCAAATATTAGAAATAACAATACTGGCGATTCGTTTTATATAAGTCAATATTACTCTTTTTCTCTCTGTTTCAGTTAAAAGGCAGGGCTGACCTGACAACAGTCCAACTAATGCCGCATTCCAAATTGCTCTAAAAGCGCTGTCAGCGCGAAACCGACCAAATATAATAATAATCATCATCATTTCAGTCACAGGACTTCTACTGCTGAAAATAGGCCTCCCCCAGTGACTTCCAGATCGGCCGGTTGAAAGCGGCCTGTATCCAGCGGCTTCCTGAAACCTTTACCGGGTCCTTTGTCCACCTTGTAGGTGGATGTCCCACGCTGCGTTTGCCGGTGCCCGGTACCAAATATAATACTCACAAATATTACTCAAAATAGGGTTATTTTACATTTATACGCATTCGTGTTATGAGTGCTTTTAGCGCAATTCGGAACAAGAGGTAAAACCGTCAATGTCATTAATTTTATTTATTTTATTTTATTTCAAGAGTACACAGACAGATTACAGTCTTAACTTGCTTATAACTACAAAGAGTTCTCAGATATATACTAAACAGTAGTCCAAAAATAGTGTACTTAACATGATTAATCAATTGCACGTTACCCCCCGTCTCACCCCTTACCAATTGATTTTTAGGTTATTCTGGTTGTAATCGATTATTCGGCAATACAACTATTATTACAAATGATTTTAATAGTCATAGCGCTTGCAGTTTTATCAAATACAAGTATTAGAACTATAGTACTTCTAAATCTAGTGCTTTAAATATTTTGTTTGGCTTGCGTTTTTAAGGTAAAACTAGCTGTTGCCTGCGTCTTCGCGTGATCTTTAGTTTACTAAAAGTATGGTGAAATAACAAAATACTATTATAAATTGTAGCCTATGTGTTATTTTATTGTTTAAGCTATATTACTGTAAAGTTGAATCAAAATCAGTTCATTGATTTTTGCGTGAAAGAGTAACAAACATCCATCCATCCTTACAAACTTTTGCATTAATAATATTACAGTACGGGGCATCGATGTCATTTGATGTTGAGCATTGGGGCAAAGAGTTCATGGGGTTAGTATGCGCATCTTACAAGACGGTCATCGTATCGGAGTCGCGTGTGCGCGGAGCTAATAACCAATCAGAGCCGGCGGTGCAGGCGCGTCACACGACTAGCCAATCACGTTATCGTAATGGTCTTCTGTGCAACTTTCGCCCAGCGCTCAACTTCCGTGCCTCTAGTTGTAGTAGGATCATACATACGTAATCTGTGACCAGCGAGGAACCATTTGACAGCGTCAGCTCCAACCTTCCGTCCGGAGACTCGAAAGCGTCGTACACTTGAGCTGTAAAAAAGATTATTTGTACATTCAAAATGTACTTTTCTTTGTGTACTGCTTGTTTTATGTGGTGTGCAATAAAGAGTATCTCTCTATCTATCTATCTTTTTTTTTTTTTTTAGATGACTGGATGATTTTAGATGGTTTAAGTGGCAGTGGGCTGGCCACGGGTTCTCGAGTGGAGACCACGCCTTGGCAAACGAAGTGTAGGACGCCCCCCAGCCCGATGGACCGATGGCCTTAGGAAGATGGCTGGCAGTAGCTGGATGAAAAACGCGGGAGATCGTGATCTTTGGCGCTCTTTGGCTTACGTCCAGCAGTAGACTGCAATAATTGAGGTATAATGTACTAGCGTTTAGAGGACACATCTCGAACTAACTGTTTCAGCCAAGCATTGTAGTCCAGTGGACTACAATACTTGGCGTAAAGCGTATTTAATTGTAATAGGCTTATGTGTTTGACTGATTCAGCATATAATTGTTTTAGGCATCCAATCTACCAAGGTAATTTAACACTTGAAACAAAATATCAACCGCCGTACGTGGTCAACTCGTCGCATACCGGGCGAGAGCTTATGTAACTAAACTATGTACGAGGACGTTAGCTGACCTGTCGAAATTTAAGAGTTACTCGCTGTCGACGCCATATGTTTGTTTATCAATGTTGCCTACTATTTAGGTATACGTATAGCCACGTATACCACCACCATCAACAACCGATGGCAATATTGTTGGAAATATTGAACTAATAATTAAGTTTAGCAAAACGTAAACGATTTTCTAACACAAACACAAAACACATTATGATAATGTTTAAGTAAAGTAAATCTGTAACAAGCTTCATGTATCTGTTAACATTTGTTATTTAATTTAGTGACCAGCGATGCTGAGTTCACAATAATAATTACTCTGTAATAACTAACTAAGTTAATGATATGATTGTGTTAATTTATGAGTGAAAGTTTATTTTTAAAAAAAATGCTCCAAAAACAAATAATAGTATTTATTTCACTTAAAACACATCGATAATTTGTTTTTTTTAATTGTTAGTAACAATTATGTTTTCTTTTATACTATACCTAGCAATCACATGCTAAAAATGCAGTCTATGATTTGTAATGCTTTACGTTCACTTTAGATAACGCCACTACGCTATCAGGGAGTGATGCTATAAGGGTTCTGTTTTTTGCTATTGAGTTATGGAACCCTAAAAATCTGATATTTGACGAATCAGTCATTTTGAGAATCAGTAATTTGTAGAATCAGTCATTTATAGAATTGTACATTCCTAGAATTGGTCAATTATAGGCTAGTATGTAGTCATTCCGCGAATTAGTCATTCCTAGACATAAGGTTCTAACCGAATTGACAGCCAGTAAGTCGCGTGACACGAATGTAAATCAAAGTGACACGTGGTTATCTATCCGCACCCTTTTTACGTATCTTGCAAAAAGCAATGTTATAGCGAAAATTGAGCAATTCTGGCTTTAAAATTGTAAATTGACAGCAAAAAACAAAAACAAACGAGACGTTAGCCGACTCGACTAAATCTTTTAAGTGGTTCTCGCTGTCAAAGCTAACGTCTAAAAGTAACGTAAAAGTATTAAAAATCTTAGGTAATTTACCTATTTTTCATGACACGAGTAGGTATATTGTTATTAGTGTCAATGCTAATCTATGGATCGAAAATTATTTGACTAAATTTAAATTACGGGGTTATTAGGTCTTTAAAGTCTGAACGGGCTCTGAAAGTGCGAAATGGAAGGAAAATGTTACACGGATCAATACTTACATTTGACTGAATTTGAATTACGGGGCTATTAGGTTTTTGAGCGGGTCTTAGGGGACTGCGCGTCTATCGGCGCGACACGGCAAGGGATTTTTTGGTAGATAGGTTAAAATTGCAATGATAGTGGTAGTGATCACAGCAAGCCGCTGCATGCTTAGGAATGCTGAATTATTAATTTCACCCTTAATTTCATAACATTAAGGTATTTAAATGTGAGCTGAAAATCCCTTACCGTGCCGATAGAGGACGCTGTTCCTTAAGGTGAGAAAATGATAAAAGATACACTCACTTTTAGGTATGATCGTGACGCCCTCACACCGGATCTTCTCCGCGGCCCACTCGCCCAAGTACTCTGGCAGCACACTCGACAAGATCCCCTTGTCTTTGAAAATGTGCACGAACTCGATAGGTTCCTCGTCATCTTTACGTTCCACGATTTTGTCTGGGAATACAAAACAGTCTCGTCTTAGGCTCGGTCTATACCCAGCCGGAAACCGGACCGGGTTAACGCGGATTCAATCCATTGCTTAAGCAATAAGGTCGTTTTTTGAACGGATTCTTGCAGATGCTTACAGATTCCGGCAACGTATAGACCGAGCGTTAGACCCCATTCGACCAAGCCGGAGTAAGTTTTTACCCGAGAGTAAATACTGTTTAATCTAGAGTAAGCTGATTTTGCATTTTACTAATCACTAATCTAGGATAAGGTTAAATTGTTTCTACAATCACACCAATTAGCTAGTCCCAAACTAAGCATAGCTTGTACTGCTTGTACTATGGCAACTAGATAACAGATAAACATACTTAAATACGTTATATTTATTAACACATTCAAGACTTAGGTACAAATGATCGTGCTCATCAGACAAACATTTGTCCCTCGCGGGATTCGAACCCGCAACCGCCAGGATTTGTAGTCCTAAGCGCGAAACCACTACACCAAGACGGTCGTCAATATGGTATCAAATATGAGATCGACGCCCGCCTTTTTAGAATGTGAAATATCAAATATCAGATGCTTTGTTGGTTAGTCTCTACTGCTGCGACTAGATTTTATGTAAAGGCTTCTTCCAGAGACTTCCGTAACCTTGACTCGATCGTCAGTCCACAAGGTCGGTAGGTCTGCTCACTGCGACGATACATGTAAAAAATACACAATGACGCCTACATAAGGAAACTAATTTGTCACATAGTATTATATTTTTAATAAGAGTCGCCGGCCGACGGATTAGCAAGCTAAAGTGGTAGGGGGCGGGGCACATAGCACGTAGAACTGACGGCCGATGGGGCAGAAAGTTTCTGGAATGGAGGCCACGTACCGGCAAGCGCAACGTGGGACTCACACCCATAAGTTGAACAGACGACCTGGTAAAGCTCGCAGGAAGATGCTCGAAGCAGGTCGCTTTAAACCGACCAATCTGGAAGTCACTGGGGGAGGCCTATGTTCAGCAATGGACGCTCAGTGGCTGAAATGACGATGATGATGAAAGGGGAAGCCCAGAGCCGCTCGCGCGACGTTCTTTAGGGGTGTCATTTTTCCAGCAGTGAAAGTTTTCTTCCAAGGGCTGGTGATGATGATGATGCTGATGAAATAGTTTAAGACTAAGCCGAGACGTGTTCTTACTGCGTAGGTATTAAGATTCAATTTGTCAATACTCTTTGACCTTTTGCATATATTCAAACTACTTACTCATCCTTCCCAGATGCCATGCCAGTTCGCAGCCAATGGTGCCTCCACCGATGATGACGACGTGTTTTGCCTTCTTTACCTTGAACATTATAATTTTAGATATTAAAGAAGAATAGATGAAATACTTTATTAGATCTAGCTAAACAAAGCAAACGAACAAACGTGGAAACACTATTCCGACTCTCCTGCCCTAAAGAGCGCCAAAGAGCGCGATCTCCCGCTTTTTTTCAGCCACTGCCAAGCTCGATAGACCAAAGACTTTAGGAAGATGGCTGGCAGTGGATGGATGAAAAAAGCGGGAGATCGTGCTCTTTGGCGCTCTTTGGGGGAGGCTTACGTCCAGCAGATAATGACGTTAGCCAAGGCGTGGTTTTCACTCGTAAACCCGTTTGAGGTAGAAGCAAGGAAGGTGCAAACCTCCCCGACATCGTTGACGAGATAAGAAGATTTTTTTCACGTATTTCTAGACGATGAATATTGGTGTAGCAAATATTTATTTATTTACCTTCCGGTACGCAACCTCGAGATCCCTAATGGTGCGGAGAGTGGTGACTCGGTCCCGTACTGATTTCGGCGCCGCCTTGAACATACTTAGGGTCTTCGCTTTCGAACCTGTTACACAAGATGTCACAATAGTTCTCATTTGTATAATCTACCTATAACTTAAAAATGTTAAATGAACCCCTATTTCCCTTGATCTCTCTCCCTCGCTCTCTTTCTCTCTCTCTCTCTCTCTCTTGCTCACACGCTCTTTTTCTTTTCTTGTGCTCTCTCTTTCTCTTTGTCTCTCTCTTGTACGCACACTTTCTTTGTCATTTTTGCGGTCTCTCTCTCTTTTGCTTGATCTCTTTTGCCTCTTCTCAGCGAGCAAAACAGATCAAGCAAGCAAGAGATCTTGCTTGATCTCTCTTGCTCGCTCGCTCTTTATTTCTGTTTCTTTATCTCTTTCGTTTGATATAAAACAGTACATACCTGGGGCCAGCAGGCAGCGCTCATAGTACATAGGCTGCTCTCCGCACATGGTCTTGATGTAGGCGATGTGATTCTCCGCGTCAATCCGCAACACGCACCAGCCCGACGCGATCGAGACCGCGGGGCCCTTCTTCAGGCGGTAGAACTTAACGGGGTCCAGGAATTTACTGCATTCCGTTTGGTACATGCTGAAATAAATACCATTTTATTTTGACGACCGTCTGGTAAAGTGGTTCGCGCTCCGGACTACAATGCCTGGCGGTTGCGGGTTCGAATCCCGCAAGGGGCAAATGTTAGTGTGATGAGCACGAGCATTTGCACCTAAGTCATGGATGTTTATAAAACGTATTAAAGTATGTTTATCCGTTATCTAGTCGCCATAGCACAAGCTTTGCTTAGTTTGGGGCTGGATAATTGATGTGATTGTGGAAACAATTTATTTATTTATTTTAAATTCGTAATATTTAACTAATACACCACTGTTAACCCCACCACTGTACAGTCAACAGCACGTCAAAATTTCTCCAATAGATTTTCAACTTTTAGCCTGACATTTAGAGATCATTTTCAAATGAGAAAATTTGTCATTTTGTGGTAGGTCGACGAGCTGTTGTCCGTGCAATTGCCAGGTGCCTGGATCAATTTATATTGTTAGTACAACTAGCCGGACGGAAGTTGAGCGCTGGGCGAAAGATGCGCAGGAAACTATTACGATTTCGTGATTGGCTAATCGCGCGACCGCCTCACCGCCGGCCGGGATTGGATGTTAGCTCTGCGCACACGCGTCTCTGATAAAATGCTCGTCTCGTAAGATGCTCAAAGCCAAAGCGATCCCCACTTTGCCTCAGTGCTCAACATCGGTGCCGCATACTGTATGGCACCGAAGTGATTGCAGTTTTGTTTCGACACAAAATAGAAAAATACGGAAGGGCCACTCCCACCGTTCCCGAAAACAACTGCCAAAATTGGGCTTACTACCTAGGGATGCTATTCTGAATTTTTGAAATCAGTAAGTGTGTTTTATTACACTGACACATCGATTAGTTTATACATTCATCTTATCATACGTCCAGGCCTAAATGGGAAGACAGAGCAATATTCGCGGCGCGAAGTTTCCGCCAACATAACCAAAACTCTACACTCGCAACTAATTAGCGGTGGATTCGCAAAAAGTTCGCAACTTTTATCGATATAGAAGTTCCATAAAATAGGGTCAGCCTGATATTATTCGAGAAATTGTATTTTTGTCTCATTCGTCAATGTTACGCAATATTTTTACTCGTTTCTTACTACGCGCCTTCAAGCTTAGTAATTTGTCGTGTCGTGAGTGACAGCCCGCTGAAGTTCAGCCGGAATCGGCCGAGATGGCGACTAAACGCAATGTCAATACGTGGGTGCTTCTTCGAGCAAGGCATTCTTTGGTGATTTGCGTGGCAATTTTTAAATTTAATATTTTTTTTTAAATCGACCTCTGTATCTTAAAATATACGTAAAAGTAATGATTTTTATGGAAGTGGCACATAATAGAGCGATATACTTACAAAGATAATCGAGGTTAAAAAATAGGAGGCCACGCAAATCACAAAACACTCCACGAAAATGTTTTTTTTTAATTCAACTTTCTTAGACAAGTTATTAAATGTTATTTCATATATAAAATAAGTTATTATGTTATCAGTTGAAGAATAGGTAAGTAACTAACACAGAAATCGTTTTTTTAAAGCTTTTATCTAAACTTATATAAGAATCAATCGAGCATTATTTATTCTTTGTTAAAGACATGACAAACCTATAACACTATAACGTTTATAATATCTCGCCCGGTTTTTGACCTTTAACTCTTCATTATTTTTAAGCCTTTTTAAGAAGAAGAGATTCTTCTTCTGCCGGATAACTTCTTTTTTTCTCTCTTGTTTTAGGCATTTTTGGTCTAAAAAATTATTCATTACAATTTTATTATTTATTAATCCATCTATCCATCCATCAGCCGAACGACGTCCACTGCTAGACATAGGCCTCCCCCAAGGATTTCAACAAAGATCGGTCTTCTGCCACCCGCATCCAGCGGCTTCCCGCGACCTTCACCAGATCGTCGGTCCACCTTGTGGTGGGCCTACCAACACTACGCCTTCCGGCCCGCAGCCGCCATTCAAGGACCTTAAGGTTTGCAATTCTGAGAGCTACGTCGGTGACTTTGGTTCGCCTCCGGATCGTCTCATTTCTGATTCGATCGCGAAGGGAAACTCCGAGCATGGCTCCCTCCATCGCCTTTTGAGTGACCTTAAGCTTTCTTATGAGGCCCATCGTTAGCGGCCACGTCTCAGATCCGTATTGACATACGGATCTGAGACGTGGCAACGTCGCTGGCAACACACATTGATTCCATACCTTGGTCTTGAGGCATTGCGGTAGTGTTTGTAAGGAGAAGATATTACGTAGCTTCCCGAACGAATCCGAGTTGGATTCGACGATTGAACTCTTTCTGGAAGTTGGACTTACCTAGCTGGACTGTTTGTCCAAGGTAAATATTATAGCGGTCAACAACTTCCAGAGTAGAGCCTGCGACCATAAGAGGAGTGGGTGCGACATGGGAGTTAGACATGATTTTCTTCTTTTCCATGTTCATTTTAAGACCCACTCGTTGGGAGACTCTACTGAGGTCATCGAGCATTGCTCCAAGATCCTCCAAGGTCTCAGCCATGATCACGATATCATCGGCAAAACGAATGTGAGTCAGGCACTCGCCGTTTATGTTGATGCCAAGTCCTCTCCAGTCCAAGAGCTTGAAAGCGTCCTCCAGCGCTGCGGTGAATAGTTTCGGGGAGATTACGTCTCCCTGTCTTACACCTCGCTGCAGCTGTATCGGTTCCGAGCTCTCGTCCTGGAGACGTACTGACATGGTGGCGTTTGTGTACAAAGACTTCAGCACTTCGATGTACCGGTAGTCAGTTTGGCACCGCTGAAGAGATTGGAGCACTGTCCAAGTCTCGATCGAATCTAAGGCTTTTTCGTAATCCACAACCGCCAGGCATAGTGGCCGGTTATACTCTTCTGTTTTTTGTATAACTTGCCTGAGCGTGTGGATGTGATCGACGGTACTGTAGCCTTTACGGAAACCGGCTTGTTCGGGAGACTGGAATTCGTCAAGCCTGCGTGCGAGACGGTTCGTAATGACTATCGAAAACAGCTTATAGACATGACTCAGAAGCGTGATGGGTCTGTAATTCTTCAGCAAAGACTTATCGCCCTTTTTGAAGAACAGCACCACCACGCCCCCCTGCCAAGCCTGTGGCGTTTTGCCCTGGAGTAGGACGGAGTTAAAGAGCCTCTGCAAAGCTAAATTTATTAATATAGCGTAATTTATTAATATAGGTAGCTAATCTGACACAATTTTTACTATAATGAGGTACGTAAAATTAGAACCCATCAACTGCATCATTTTAATTGTGATTTTAACGGATTCACATTTCAAACTAAAAATATGATCATACAATACTGTCGTGATTCGGTATATTTTAATCAAATGTTGGCAACACTAACTGGTTGACCGGGAAAAAGACATGACGTAATTGAGTTGTGGTGGGGAAACACCGCAGTAGTATCGGTAGAGACCGCTACTCGGTCAGTTGCTCGTGAGCATTTGAAGTAGGCAGTTGCTAAGCAGTTACTATGTCAGTCGAAGTAATCATTAATGTAGGGACATAATTTCTAATTTAGGAAGTGGAGAGTTTGTAATAAGTTAATATGGCAAGTCATGTTAAATAAATCCAAGTAAGAACTTCGGCAGTAGTATCATTTACCACATCTCAGAAGTGGCACCGTGATCTTCAGCCCACATAAGTCAAAGGTATGTTAAATTATTTAAAATTGAATTGTATGTAGGTACCTAAAGAAATTATAAGTTTTAAATACAATTAAGATAGGGAGTGATATAAAAATTGCTAGCTAAGTCTGAAGGGTAATTTTTAAATTCATGTGTGCGGTATTGTGCTCCGATCATGGTCGGGGCTACTCTCTGATAGAACGGGCACAATGCACAGCACATGTGTTTGAATTTGAAATTGTGTTCGTATATGGTCGGGGCTACCCTCCGATAATACTAACATAATTTGATGCTAATTTATTTAATCTACCTATGTAATTATTATTTTATAATAACCACATTTGTATATGGAATGTGTTTGGACATTGTTGGGGCTAATTTTCGACATGACGGGCACGGTACTGAGTACGGTTGTGTTTTAATAATTGTTTGTATGTGATCGGGGTTACCCTCCGATAGTATTAACATAATTGAAAACGTATGTTTTTTTAGTATATTGTGTTGAGCTTGTATATGGTCGGGGCTACTCTCTGATGATACTTACTCAATTCAAAGCACTCGTATTACGATAATGTAGATAATTATTCTTTCATAAAAACTTATTATATATTCGTTTATTCGAGGCTACCAACTGATCATTTCAACGAAATCGGTAGCGCGATATTTGAAAGTTTTTGTAACGGGACGCGCTTGCATGTGGTCGGGACTATCACCACCCATACTGGCACATTCTAGACGCGCCTTAATTTGAAACTACCGAAAGTGTTTGAGTACTAAAGGGGTACCTAGTCTCCGATACAATACCAGCATATCTGTATATAAGTTAATTCTTCTTTTGAGGCAGATTAGTGTGTCGATCTTTGTTTTTGGGACTAGTTAAGTGTGCTGTCCAAACGAAAATAAGAATTTATAAGCTAACTAAGTAGTCATAATCATAATCTTATATTTATTGCTTTCATTTGGTACATAAGGTCAAAAAAAATATATTAACATGTCCTCAAAATGATCCCTGTTAGGGCATTACAATTTAAGATAATAGAGACAAAAAAATCGTAAATTAAAATTTATACAATGCCCAAAAGAAACTTTTTTGCGTCAAGTACTCTTTCAATGTTCTGTGAAATTTAGTATCCTTCTTTATGTTTTTTTATAGTGGTAATTTATTATAAACTCTTACTGACATAATGTGGAGCACCAGA
Organism: Anania fuscalis; assembly: GCA_950371115.1. Lineage (NCBI taxonomy): Eukaryota > Metazoa > Arthropoda > Insecta > Lepidoptera > Crambidae > Anania > Anania fuscalis. The sequence continues at coordinate 14,656,440 of OX493344.1, forward strand.
ACTTACTATGTGTAATTTAGTAAAAGGTCTGAATAAACGAATTCTTTGACGAAATTCGCTTAAGTATGTTAGTTCCTCTGATTTAGTTTTAAAGAGTTATAGCTAAGTGGGCTATATGATGTATATGGAATTTGGAGTCAAACTGATTAAGTACGTCGGTCTTTGACCAAAGAAAAAAATATATGAAAAGAGATTGGCTAAGTATACTAATTAATATAGGAGCATCCATAACTTGTAGCAGTTGTGTAAATAGAGTAGGCCAGCTTTTGAGTATTCGATGAAAGCTACAGAGCAGTGAGACATGTAGTTATTTAACGTGTAGTTGTGACGTGTAGCAATGATTTAAGGCCATGTGTGCCACTATTCATTTTATTGCTTTAATAGAATATACACAATTTTGCAACATTTTTGAGCTAAACTAAAGCGCAAAACATGTCACATCCCTGACTAGGTTTAAAAACTCGAAAAGTCTCAAATAAAACAATGATGATAGTTGTTCTACAAAAAAAAAAACGGCCTCCGTAGCCGAGAGGCGAGCTCATCGGACTGTCTATGGCGCCGCTGCCATATCTGAGGTTCTGGGTTCGATTCCCGGTCGGGTCAATGTGGAAAACGAACTTTACTATATTGGGTATGGGTGTTGTGGTACCATCATTGTTTTCTGATTTTCATAACAAAAGTACTTTGGCTACTTACCTTACGATCAGCAATGAATGTGTTGTGTGTTTTATGGTCCAATATTTAATATTTGCCTTAAAAATATATTTGGATTGGGGTTAAGTATACTCTAAATTTTATTGTTAGGCAGGGCGGCTAATTGTGTCGTGCGCCAAGGGTAAGTGTGCCCTAGATTCTAGTAGTTACGCGTAGCGGCTAAGTGTGTCGTACGCCAAGGGTTAAGTGTATCCTAGATTCTTGTAGTTAAGCGTAGCGGCTAGTTGTGTCGTGCGCTAAGGGTCAAGTGTGCCCTAGATTCTAGTAGTTACGCGTAGCGGCTAAGTGTGTCGTACGCCAAGGGTTAAGTGTATCCTAAATTCTTGTAGTTAAGCGTAGCGGCTAGTTGTGTCGTGCGCTAAGGGTAAAGTGTGCCCCAGATTCTAGTAGTTACGAATAGCGGCTAAGTGTGTCGTGCGCTAAGGGTCAAGTGTGCCCTAGATTTTAGTATTAAAACGTAGCGGCAAGGTGTGTGTTTTGCACTAACGGTTAAGTGTGCTCTAGGTTCTAGTAGTTAAGCGTAGCGGCTAAGTGCGTGGTGAGCTAAGGGTTAAGTGAACCCTAGAACATATTACGATTTAATCTGCAATAAGGAATGTTGGTGACAGTACCTATGACGCCGTATAAACTTTTTGTGATGCTACAATTTTAATGAATACATGTAAATCATGATCATCATGAACCTTCAGTTCATTAGGCTAGGTTTATCGCACATTTAAAGCAGAAGCTCTCAATAAAAACGTATTATATGGTTACCGATGTAAATCTCATTATAATGCTTACAATAAGCTTATTAGAAAAGAGCAATTATAAAGCCCTCTACTAAATGTATTCCACTCTGCCTGATTAGGTACTACTATTTTTATTTTGGTTACATGTTATATCGACCAAAGGTTTAATAATTAGGTTGACTACTTGACTTACCCTTTAAGAATAATGATAAGAATGAGTATATATCTAATGCTTTTGTTTTAATTATTTTCGGGACCATGGATGAGATCTGCTGTTGGCAGAGGCGACTGCAGACACGAGTGAGGTCGCTCGTAGCTCCCTTCAGATCGAGACAAGAAATTTTTATATTGGGATGGGTGTCGCAAGGGTCAGCCCAGCGAGATCAATTCTACCAACACCAGGATGATCCACCCCTACTCATCAATCCTTGAGGTTTACTACAGATCATTTAATTTTGTTAATTACCCCGGTCCTTCATAAAAGTATTGTTGATACGTGTTTCTAACGAATAATCTTATTATTTGCAGTAGTACTTAGTATAATAGTAATATAACAGTAAGTTGTCTATATTATTGTGTATATTGGCAATTGTCTTGTTTTAAAAATATTTTATCATTAATTTTAATATATTTAAATAGTTTGCTCATTGAGGCCGTACGCCAGCTTACACATTGATCCTCATAGAATATGAATAGATAGATTGTAAAGGCTAACGAGTGCAATAGCATTAATAAATGAAACAGAAGCAGGCCATAAATTTTGCCCTGTACAAATTACATTTTAAAAAAGTTTAGACTTAGAAGCCTTTCCAATTGTTGGATATTCTCTAATTAATAAGAAAAGAGGTCCAGTGTCTCAGACTCAAACATTTCATGCAATTGATGGGGTAGGTAGAATGGGTTAAAGTAGGCTAACATTGATTGCTACATTAGCTAGCCTTCAAAATGCTATTATGTATAGCAACTTCTATACACAATAGTATTTTGATTTAAAAAAAACATTTATTGATGCTTAATGCTAAGAATCACATTAGGATTTGTGTTGATATGTGATGGGGTTCAGAATCTAAAGGAGACGCTGTTGTTGCTTGCTTGCGATGGGATAATAATATTTTGGAGGGGAGGACTGGAAATTTTAGTCTATTCTATTTTTGAATATAGAAATAGTCTTCCAACTAACTAAACCGAATCAATTATGTTTAGTAGAAATTCTTAAATCAGGTAATGACGAAAGATTAAGGACAGCAAAAATAACTTTGTAAAACAAACATCAAAGTTTATTAAAGTAATGTTTACAGTTCGGTGTAAACATACAATGATATCGACCCATACTAATAAATCGTTGTATAAAAAAGAAAGTAATCGTGCTCATAGTATAAGATTATCAATATATTCATGCTACTAATCTAGGTTTCTAAATACGTACACTACGCAAGTTGTATACCTACTTGCACATTATAATAGGAAATTATTATTTATGACTCAGGCATAATGGTACCACGTTGGCTATAATTAAATTTAATTTATTTGTACTTATTACATTATAAGGTGCATAAATATTAGAATATTTTAAATAACAAAAAGTGTGCAAGTTACTAAAAATGGTACCGAACTTCACAACTGACTAAGTAGTTAAAATTGTATAAAGTTATTAATATCTTTTTAGCTACTATTTTTATTAACTTTTGGTGTGCCCTCTTTTGACCAATTTCATTTCAGCCGGGTTTTTTTATGTTCAACAGGTCTTTGATAAAAAGGTTTCGTTTATAGTTTTATTTTGAAGTATGAAGAACATTAACGTTTATCTTAAACAGTGGAGAAGGTTCAGACAATAATTGTAGTTACGCTTCGTCAGTTAGTACGACAATGCGTGGTCCTGTTTGATCTGTGGGTGCTTGTTGCAGGGGTGATGCAAACAAAGATAAAAATGAGCGTATTGCACTTATTAATATATTTCACACTATAAAGTTTTAGAGCCAATATTTTATAAAGGGGACCTTGTTAAAATAACCACGCTAAAATATTATAAAATTGTTCTAGATAGTTGTGAAAATTTGTAAGCCCGTTTAAGATTGTAATGTTGGAAAATTAATTGGACGACCGTCTGGCGTAGTGGTTCCTGCTCCGGACTACAAAGCCTGGCTGCGGGTTCGTATCGCGGGGCAAATGTTTGTGTGATGAGCACAGGTAATTGTGCCTAAGTCAAGTACCTAATGAAATAAGTTTATTCATTATCTAGTAACCATAGTTCAAGATTTGCTTAGTTTAGGCCTAGCTAGTTGGTGTGATTGCCGAAACGATTAATTTTTATTCATTTTCATTTTCACCCTAGTAATTATCGGAACACGCTGTTCAAGTTTTTAAAGATGACCTCACGGGCTATTATTTTAAATATATATTAGCATTGTTGCTGCAGATAGGATAAGGCCATGGGTTAACATTTAATTTTAGAGTATAATGAATATTCTCATATTTCTAGAATAGTATACCTACATGTGATTCTAGATAGTTTTTTTTTAAAGTGAGCGAAGTTCCAACCCTGTCTGAACTGTTGGTTGCATTGCATCTTTACGAAATCCGTCCGATTTATTTTTGTGAGAATCGAGAAAATTAACAGGGCATGTTAAATATACATTTTATTTACCTTAGTAATTATTTATTTTACACATAACAAAACAATAATATGATTAATTAATAGCAGAAAACACATACTAGACATACGCATTCTTATTGACCCCGACGCCATTGTTAGGTTTTTGCGGAATTACCGCATTGATTCTGCCGATTCATAGACTGAGTGTCGATTAGGCAGTCGCAGTACCAATCTCGTTACGTTTCGTGTATAAAGTACCTACCATAGAAGATTTTATTTTAATAATTCTTAAGCATTTAAAATGTTTAATTTAATAATAAATAATTTAATAATAAATTGAACACGAAAGCAAGTGATAGGAACACTAGACCAAAACGGGATGCAAATAGACTAGTGTTCTGCATTACAGTGTGTTTAAAGACATACCTACAATAGGATTCCAGATGACATAAAACAACTAGATCCCAATCAATTAAAATCTATATATAAGTGGCTTATTGATAAATTAATACATGGCATGAAAGATTTTGACTATTTAGGAATAGAATTTGAATTTGAATTTAAATTAGGAATAGTAAATAATAATACAATTGATTTTACCTGACATATTTTATCTTTATTTTAATTTAATTGTAATGAGACACAAAGTCTGTCATATCACTAATTGATAATAAGTAATTAATTAAAAGATTTACTGTATTTTTTTTAATCTTCCATATTACTTGTAATAGCGAAACATGTGCACTCCCTAATCATGCAAGAACCTCAATAACTTACCATGTCTTTCGGAAATAATATTCGTAAATAATTATTTGTAAAGAAAACGTTTTTTTTTAATTTAAAATATTAAATGATCTAGTTCGTAAGTAGTATATTTAACCAGCAATGTTAAGTGTCACCAAACTCGTAAATTTTCGACTTAATAAAGTTACTAATAAACTCAGATCTAGTTTAGTTATGTTAACGAATGTCGTGATTATGATTTGTTATGAGTATTATTGATGTCTGAAATTGTATGTGTTATTTAAGTTATTCATATGTTTCCAATGTTGAATTTACATAATGTATCCAGAATTTAATACATAAATTAGGAAACTATAGTTAAGTCAACTAATTCAGTAGTAGACGTGCTTAATTATTTTCATTGACCTGTTCACAATGTTAAGTAAACATATCCCAGCCTTGTAAATTTATATAATGTACCCAGAATATAATATTTAAGGTTAAGGAACTATAGTTAAAGCAACTGATTTAGTAGCGGACGTGCACCGGGAGGTTGCACTGTGCCGGATGGCCGAATGTCGTGATTCGGTATATTTTAATCAAATGTTGGCAACACTAACTGGTTGACCGGGAAAAAGACATGACGTAATTGAGTTGTGGTGGGGAAACACCGCAGTAGTATCGGTAGAGACCGCTACTCGGTCAGTTGCTCGTGAGCATTTGAAGTAGGCAGTTGCTAAGCAGTTACTATGTCAGTCGAAGTAATCATTAATGTAGGGACATAATTTCTAATTTAGGAAGTGGAGAGTTTGTAATAAGTTAATATGGCAAGTCATGTTAAATAAATCCAAGTAAGAACTTCGGCAGTAGTATCATTTACCACAATACTATTACAAAACCCGAAAGTTCTTTCATTTGCATGGCCAATAATTGATTTGCGTGGATCAAAACTACCACGTAAACCACGCAAATCTTGACCACGAAAATCAAAATAAATCCTTTATTCTTAAAATATACATAAACCTTTTAAGCAAATAAACTGTGTTTTGAATATAGGTTACGTAACCTAATATTTGTTCGCTGCGATATTTTATTCAATAAATAAATTTACAGACACCAGAGAAAATTGTACCACACAAATCAATTTTTTGAGAAACCATACCCATGCAACGAGGTTCTTACCTTAATTTTTCGGACACTCGACGCGTCATCACACAAGCACTCTGCCAGGCCGTCAGAACGCGACTAGTTGTAACGTGAATTAGGATGAGGCAACATCCGGTCGCGAAATTAAGGGTTTTGCAAGTGAATTTATAATTATCCACGCAAATCAGTAACTACCCCGGGACAGTCACATTTTAATTTTTTTTAGATAATGTAATTCTTTTAGAACTACGGTCTAATTTTTTATAGAATTGTCAACTTCTTATGACTTAGTATTTTTTTTTGGTAAGCATGTACCGTTTAGTTTAAAATATATAATTTAATAAGAGACCAGATCGGGGTTTGGGACACTCCACGAAAATCAAAGAATCGGGGTATCTTATTTTTTTAATGATATTAAATAAAAAGATAATTGAATAATAATCAATAAATATAAATAAATATAAATTATTTTTAGGTGATGCCGCTTAAAAAACGTGTCTCGAAGAACGACCCACGTGCCTTAACGAAATGACGCTTATGTTCCGAGTGGACTATCTGTCTAGAGCGCCGCGCCGCTATACGTAGGTAATTTGTGGTTTCGATACTCGACAGACTAGTATACACAATAGAAGTCCTGCTGTTTTTTTATTTTGTATTGAAAAATTCAATCTCACGTTTTTCTCCGGCCATTTTCAATATAGTTTAGCTTCTTCAGCTCCGGCGGGTCTGGGTTCCACCACATGTGTTTGGACATCGGCGGGCGCACGTACGGTATGATGTCCTCTTTCGAGACGAAGAATACCTGCAATAAGAACGGGAAAATTATTTTTAATTTTATTTTCAGGTTGGTCTTCCCCGGACATGTGATGAGAAGGGAAGAGGATCACGTAACCAAGAGAGTGATGGGTATGAGTATTGATGGATGGAGGGGAAGAGGACGACCTAAGAAGAGATGGATGGATTGTGTGAGGGCCGATATGACTGAGAAGGGAGTGAATGACTTGATGACTAGTGACCGTATTGCATGGAAGAGGAAAACATACTGCGCCGACCCCAGATAACCTGGGAGCCGGGCAGGCGAATGATGATGTTCCCTTTTCGCCACGACGCCGTGACGCCAGAAGAGCAAGGAATTCGGTTAATGCGTTCTACCACTCCTACCAGTGACGTACAGAGACGAAACTTAAAACATGACAGTAAAGCTGACCCATCTACTCCAAACAGTGATCTATGGAATGGTCGATGCTTGTGATGGTGAGATGGTCCTCCTTTACCTTCTACACTTCATAGGCAAAGAGTTTAGATTAACATGAGGTATTTTTCGCTCTTCGCTCAAGTTACGCTAGTTGTGAGTGACGGACAACGTCAAAATTATAGCAAGCTTATATGTAGCAGTAGGCCGGTGACTATCACATCAGTCGTAAAAACGATAAAAGGTGACATTAGGAAAATGGCTGGCAGTGGTATGAAATAAACGGGAGACCGAGTTCTTTTAGAGAGGCTTACGTTCAGCAGTGGACATGATGAGGATGATGAATTTTTAATACTTGAAAAAAATCGTCCGCCTAGGTGGGATCCGAACCCACGACCATCGCCTACCGGGCGAGTGCTTTTCCAACTAAGCTACCGAGACGCTAGCTGACCCGACGAAAAGATTTCGTCGGGGTTCGTTCAGACGTGGGTTCGGATACCACCTGAGGCGGACGATTTTTTCAAGTATTAAAAATCATTAATAAACCTAGCATGATAATTACTAAAAAACAAAATTTAAGATGGTTATGAAGATGATAAAGTAGAAGCGGGTCTGCCGCGTTTCAGGTATGTGATTGTGGCGCTTCTTTACGTCCCTAATTTAAATGCGCCTTTACCTAGAATGTCGGTGATTCGTGATACCTTAGCAGTTTTGTCATGCTCCATGATAGCTCGGTACGCCGCCCAGCCAGCCGCGCCCGCGCCGACGATAAGATACTGAACGCACGCCGGCAGATCTTTGTCGTGGTATGGACGCTTCACCTTGCGGCGCGGGCGCCCTGAAAGAACCGAAACCTTAAAGCACTTTCGCATTGTATTATATGGGTTACGTATACTTTATTTGACTTAAAATTCAAAACATATTTGTTTAATATCAATCGAAAAATTTTTGACGTTTTTGTTGAGTTTACGAACGTGTTGGTTATTTGGCTACGCAACCCTAGAAATAAAACAGTAATTAAATACTTACAAATGGGAATGCTTTCGCCAAGTCTGTTTTGTTCTTCTTTATACAAATAGATTCTGTAAATCTGTAAGAAAACAATAAAGCAAGTTACATTATATCAATTATATTTACTATAGGACATTCACGGGATTCGAATCCGCTCCATCCTGGTTTTGTAGTCCTAAGCGCAAACTACTACACCAGCAGGGCTAGCATGCGCAAAACGATAAAATTTTGTCGTGGCATTTAATCGACTTTTGACATTATATTCCGTTTTGTCCTCGACGATAACAAAGAAAAAAACAAAATATCATGGCAATGCCGTGTTATAACCTAAAAATAAGTGGCTACGAAGAACGGGAGACCTTGAAAATATTAAGAAAAAGGATTCGAGACGTCTGTGATCCGTTAGGCTAGGGAAAACGACAAAATTATCGTCGAAGACAAAATTTGTCTTGTCTATCGATAAAATAACCGATGCGCGCATGCTAGCCCTGCTGATCGTCGTTAGAATATTTTTTGTAGTTTTCGAGTTATGATTCAAATCTTGGTGTTATGGTACCATCGTTGTTTCTAATTTCTATAACACATATGCTTTAGCTACTTATTTAGGATTGGAGTACAGTGGCATCGATGTTGAGCGCTGGGGCAAAGAGTGGAGATCGCTTTGCGCATCTCACGAGATGATCATCGTATTAGAGACGCGAGTGCGCGGAGCTAACAACCAATCACGGCCGGCGGTGATGGCGCGGCGCGTGACTAGCCAAACACGTAATGGTCTTTTGCGCAACTTTCGCCCAGTGCTCAAGTTTCGTGCCGCTAGTTGTTGTGTGAGATGTTGTCAATTAAAAGAAAAGTATGCCTATATTATATTTCCCACTACAGGGCACAGGCCTCACCTCAATTATGAGATAGTTTGGGCCATACTTCACCACACGGGCCCAGTACTGATTACTGGAGGGGTGTTGTAAGGTCAGTGACTAAACCTATCAAACCGCCATAAGGCCTCTGACTAGGCTTCACGACCAGTATCACGCGATATTAGCCGGGACCAACTTTAACGTGCCTTCCTAAGCACGGAGATTCTCGTGACAAATTTCACTAAATACGGTCAGAATGGTCACCCATCCAATCACAACCGCGGCGATGATTGCTTAACTTTAGTAATCGATACTACAGCGATGCCGCCATATTGATTATAAAATAAATGGAACAGTAGAATAGTTTGTTACGAGATTGCTACCATGTACCTTATTTTTGGGTTCTCGATATTTCGGCACTGTCGCAAGCGCCATAATAACGGAGTAACTGAACAGTCAATCAATCAGTTCAGTTACTCCGTGATCATGGCGCTTGCAACAGTGCCGAAATATCGGGAACTCAAAAATAAGGTACATGGTAGCAATCTCGTAACAAACGATTCTAATGTTAGTGACCATGAAAGTTTAAAACAATATATAAATGGAACAGCTTACTAATCCCATAAGTCCAAAGAACGATGCAACAGCCCAGACATATATCCATTGGAATGGTTTCGGCGGGGGCGGGGGGCAGGGCGGGGCGGGCGGCACCGGCCGCACGGAGCAGGGTCCTTTGGCTTTGGCCACTTCGAGCATGGGCTGAAAGATTCATGTTAACACAGAATACCTAATTTGCTAAAGCCATTTTTATAGATCGGCAAAACAACGAGGTGTTTTTTTTTATAAAAAACTGAACGGAATTTCCTGCTTATTTTTCGATAGCAGACAGATTGTGTCTGATAGATATTTATCCTAGATTTTTTAGCGGCATATCTTTTTTTAACAGCTGCTGTGTTAAACCTATATGTGTGTACGGACAACAGCTGATCGACCTACCACAAAATGTCAAATTTTCTCATTTGAAAATGATCTCTATATGTCAGGCTTAAAGTTGAAAATCTATTGGAGAATTTTTGACTTTTTGGGTAGGTCGACGTGCTGTTGACTGTACATTAAAGTTTTACGTTCGGTTCGTTCGTGTTTGGCAGCGAAACCGTAATGTTATTCTAATACACCCCAATCAGGGATACTCAGGATCGAATTTGTATTACTTTTCGATGAATTAATTTGTGGCAAAGCAATTATTTTGTGGCACTTAAAGTAGGCCCTCTGCTAGCCTATCTTAAGATTAATGAGGGAGATTATTCAAAAATTTACTTCGTTTACTCTATTAATATTGAGTACAAGCTCCATACAAACCTTAAACGGAGCTGTACCATTTGTTCAAGGAACTTGACGTCATCGTACAGAATTACCTACTAAACTACTCCATAAAAAGAAAAAAAATCTTTTTATGGAACAGATCATATTATTTTATTCAAATCGTTCTATATTTACAGATTTGACAATCAGATCCATGAAAGACAACTTGTGTAATGAAACTAAACGTTACTAATGATACCATCTTGTCCATTTTGTCTCTGAAAAGTAAGCTCTACGGTGGTTCGAGAAGTACTTTACATTTCATTTTGTTAGATGACGTCAAGGTATGGTCAAGGAACCAATACGACCGAATTCCTAAAAGACTATTTTGTCCTCTTGTTAATACAAAGTGAAAGGGCTGGATAAAGATGATGAGACGCACTCGAGGAAGAACTAACAATTTATTATGCATCATCAGAATTCCGATTTCTCTACATAATCCTACAAATCGTTCTTATACAATTTCCTAGAAATTCGATGTGATGTTTAAGCATATCTAAATGCTTCAAAAATAGGTACGTCTAATACTTTTCGCTGACTTGGGTTACTTAGCGCCGCACTCAGAGACGTCACTTAACTTTGATGGCAACTCAAAACAACCTGTACGAATAAAGAGCATTAAGTACTATTGAATGCACAAAAATGTTATCATCATCATCATCATCACCAGCCTATATCAGTCTACTGCTGGACACAGGCCTCTCCAAAAGGAGGATTTTGCCATAATCGCCACGCTTGGCAGGCGGATTGGCGATCGCAGTTTGGCCAATGGTGGAGAGGAGACGCTGCCGCCCGTCTTCTTGTGGCGGTTCTCCTGTAGTCGCCTCTTACGAGACCCATAGGAAGAGAAGGGGTGGTGCTATTCTTTTAACGTGCCGGCACCACACGACACGACAAAAATGTTAATCCACACTTAATTGTTAATTGACGTTTCTGATTGCGACAGTCAGTGCACTATAATGATCTGAGTTACCTTTTAATTTCAGTTTTCAGTAGATAGTATAAATTAATGTATTTAATTTTATCAATTTAATCATGAAGAAGTTGAGGTTCTAGAATCGTAATATTTCTATTATCGTACGCTGATTATATCAAGCTTAAGGGGTAAAGTGTGAATAATAAGTCGATTGCGTAACTTATCAGAGTTAAGGAAACGGGCGATTGAGTTCTTCCGATGACAGGAAGTGTGTTTTTATTTTTATTATGTCAAAATGTATGTTTCTAACAAAGACGTAAATGATATCACCTATTATTATTATTATGATCGCGTTACTTCTCTAAGTGTGTATTAACGCCACCATACGTAAGATTCTTCTACATTTAAGCCAAAACTACAGAGTTAATCTACAATAAATAAGCACAATAAATATGTTAAAGTTATCTATTATATACCAGTACAACAGCAAGCGACAAGTAATTTCGTTTGTACTTTTCAATTTTTTTGAAAAAAATCAGAGCCCTCATGTCAGCTGTTTGTCAGCCTTCTCAATCTCTATCTGATCATCGACAGGTTCAACTTCGTCTCTCTCAGCTTGTTCTAATAATGTCATGCGGTCCAACGGTTTCCACGGTTCATGGAACGCGTATTTGTACTTGCTCCTCCCATGGTACCCTAACTTGGGCAACGCATCGTTTACCAACTCCTGAAATTTGGGCTCAGGTTTTGGCTTCCAGTAATCAGGGTGCACAATCGGAGTATTGTAAAACATGTCCTGCACCGCACCAGGACACGCCCCACCGATGTGGAACTGTGGATCTCTGAACAGCTCTCTCCCGTCTTCGTTCGGTAATTCCTGTCGAAAAATCACAGTGAGAGCTGGTCTTTGGGTGTGTTTAAGTGCGTTGGACGAATCAGTTAGTGTTCTTGAGTCTTCTAGTCCTTACCGGGGTTTAGTTGTGAATGTAATGCCATTGGGGTTTCGCCATCATGTGTTCACCGGGGCCTTTAGATTCGTCTTTGCTCTTGCCGCCTCCGAACCACTTTTTGAGGACGCCGAAGAAACCTTCGCTTTCTTCTTTAGCCTCGTTCTCGCTCTGCGCCGGGTGTTGGTAGCCGTACCCGTGCTGTTGGTACCCCTGCTGGTAAGGTGAGTTCTGTTCCCCGTGATGGCCGGTGGTGAGAACGAACGGCTGATGAACAAAGCACAAGCTGGATTTCATTAGATATTTTATGTCCACTACATGGGGGCTCTGATTTCGTCAAACGCACTCGAAACACGTGTCGCAAGGTGGATTGTAATAAGGTAATCGCATTAGTAAACTCAATACTAAGAGCCAAATAATAATTAGTTTGAGACATTTAAAGGTGTCACAAAACCATAAACAGAGATGTTATTTTTAAAGTAAAACAGAATGAAATATTCAGAGTTATGCGTGCAATAGCATAAATGGCCTGTACGCCTTTGCTTATACAAGCAGTTAGTTTCTCTAGCATTTTACATTACTTTTGAGACACCTTTTTGCCTCAAACAGGCCTAAATACAAAGAAAGTATTTTCGTAACGGATTAAAATACAGGCAGTTCGTCTAATCGCATCAGGTTCAAATCTTTTTTTTTCAATGACAACATCACATACATTGCTCTGATCTTAAGGTAAGTAGCTAAAGCACTTGTGTTATAGAAATCAGAAACAACGACGGTACCACAGCACCCAGACCCCAGCCAATATAGAAATGCTAGTTGTCTACATTGACCCGACCGAATCGAACCCGGAACGTTGACGACGCCAAGTCCGGCGAGCTTGCCTATCTGCTACGGAGGTCGTCAGACCTAATATCAAATTAGGAATGTTTATGTAAAAAATGACCCTCAAATTTGAAGGTTTACATAAATTCAGAGCAAACGACAGAGAGCAACATTTGGTTCACGAACGAACACCGATGCTCGTTCAGTCCCCGGTCTGGATTCTTGATGCTGAATTAATAGATGCAATTATACGTAATGCCTAGTCTTAAGCTATCTAGTATTTGTAACTAGGTTTAAATAACAATTACCTACCTAAACAAAATCGATATTATCATAGTATTATCGAATGGTATCGATTAAATACATACTCGCAATATTGATTACCTACATTCAAATCTATTAGGCTGTAATTTTGATACCTATGTAATATGACAGGGAGCACATACTTTAATGAGCAGAAACGTATTTTGGTGTGTCAAAAATTCGTCATTATTTTATCTGTGACTGAACTGTTTTAGTTTGGACGAGTTGACAGGACTTGTCAGTATACTAAATATACGGTCATGGTATCCGAAACTGTCAAATTCCTTCAATCGATTTTTAACTGAATATTCAAGCAATAGAGTTTAATAATCATTGGGGATATCTGACAGTTTGTGTCTGTTCATGTTTCGGAGATAAAGATTGAAAATATTGAAATCAAGATTATAGATGGTTCCGTATTTCTGCTCTATACGGTATTGCTCGATTATTGATAATACTAGTTATCCTTAGGCGCTGTTTCACAATGTACACGGTACAAGCACATGAGTAAAGAAACGGAACAGAGACAAAGCTACATACGAATGCGCTGTGATAGGTACATCACTACAAGTGCAACGCGTGTGTGTGCGTGTCCACTGGCCGCTTGTCACGTATGAGCCGAAACCGCTTCAAACTAGATCAGCCAGTGGTCTATCTCAGGGCGTGCAGGCGTGACACGACGCTCGAATGTCGTGCGTGTTTTGTTTTTGTTATCGAGTTTCTCACATAATACGTAGTAATATTTTTGTTTTATTATTTAAAAAGTGTTGTAAATATGGTTGTACATTGTACTGTGTGTGATAATACCTCCTGACAATTTTATTGCATTTGTTGAATTGCTTGAGCAAAAATTTCGCGAATCTTTTGATCTTCATGTACAAATTTTTAATATTGGTAATGTCATATTAGCACGTTTGCAAGATTGTACATTTCATATGCCATGTGATTATTTCCCATTGGATTATTTGAAAAAACTTTATATTAGATTTAGAATTTATCATTCGATTAAAAGACAACAAATTATTAAAAACCAAAAGTAATAAAAAAATATATTTAGAGTATGTAATTTGTAAAAAAAATAACCTATTTTAATAAAAAATGTAAAAAAAAGAACATTTATATTTTAAATTTATTTAATTGTGCCAACCCTACCAAAATAGGTATACATTTTGCTAGCTCTTTAGAAGCTTTGTCTCCGTTCCGTTTCTTTACTCATGTGGTACAAGTTTGTAATTTGTATAAGATTATTTGTTACTTATCTGTAGGCTACACACTATTTTTGCGTTTCACAACCGCAAATAGCGCTGCTATATGACACATTTAGCTCAATAACTTTTATCCTGCTCATAAAACTATTATATAGCTATTTGGCATTTTATCCCTACATTGTGAAACTGGTCCCTGGTATTTTCGAGTTCAATCGACCGTATGGTAATTGACTAACATTAAGTTAAGGCAGCTACACACATAATCGGGTCGGCATTGCCGGTTCGGCAGTATCTGTCGAATAACAAAGCCGACCCGAGGCATATACTACATCAGTGTTCCGCAAACGGTGTTCCGCGGCACACTGGTGTACCGTGGTCATTAGTTGGTGTGCCTCGGCAAAATTATGGTTATCTCATAAAATTATTATATTTTAGTAAGAAAAATACTTTACACATATACATGTAAATCGTTTTGGTTGTGGCGTACCTAGTGTTGCCGATCGATAGTTCACTATCGATAGTTGGACAAAAACAATAGTATCGTTGAACTATCGATAGTATCGATATTATCGATAGTATCGATAGTATCGATAGCTCAGTGAGAATCAATTCTATCGACACAGAGCAATACTATCGATAGTATCGACAATATCGATACTATCGATAGTTCAATCGATACTATTGTTTTTGTCCAACTATCGATAGTCTCGATAGACTATCGATAGTGAACTATCGATCGGCAACACTAGGTAGTATTGAATCTTACAGAGCTATCGATACTGTCGATAGTATCGACAATATCGATACTATCGTGGGCCTATCGATATTATAGATGATTTCCGAGGTCAACTATCGAACTATCGATAGTACGGCAATACTAGGTGTACCTCCAAAAACTTTCGTTTTCCTAGATGTACCTTGTACACAAAAAGTTTGCGGAACACTGGTCTACATTACAGTACGAGGCATCGATGTTAAGCGCTAGGGCAAGCACTAGGGACCGCTTTGCGCATCTTACGAGACGATCATCGTATCAGAGACGCGTGTGCGCAACAACCTATCACGGCCCGCGGTGTAGGCGCGTAATACGACTAGCTAATCACGTAATCGTAATGGTTTTCTGCGTAACTTTTGCCCAGCGCTCAACTTCCGTGCCAACTTAGTTGTATATCCATCTACACATATACTTGGCGTCACGTAAAAAGAGCGGTGGCCAAAGTAGGGATCATTTTCAGTACTGCTATAAACGTTCGGTGGAGACACACCCTTCAGCGTTCTTTTTATTTGACGAAAATTATACTCGGTTTTGCAGCTAATGAATACCCGAATATGTGTGTCAATAAAGCTAGAAAAACCTGGGTATTTACCTTAGCATTGCTAGGGGGTAGGGGGGGCACGACGACGTCTGGCACCTTGATCCTGTAGGGGTCGTAGTTGGGTGGCTGGGGCTCGGAGGGGCACGTGCAGCGCCACGGGGCCGGCGGGGCGTCGTTCTTGGGCCAAGGCTCGACCTTCTTGCCTTCTGTCTGTGCAATGTCCTTACAGCACGAGCCTCTTTTGTCGTGCTTGCTTCTGTGACCTGAAATAAATCAAAATAAATAAATTGGACATCACATACATTGCTCTGATTCTAAGGTAAGTAGCTAATGCACTTGTGTTATAGAAATCAGAAACAACGTCGGTACCGCAACACCCAGACCCGGGACAAAACAGAAAAGTTCGTTTTCTACATTGACCCGACAGGGATCGAACCCGCAACCTCAACGCGCCTCTGCCTTATAATTTGTAAGGCGATAGCAACTTAGCTTGCTATCGCCTTACAAATTCGTAAATTAAAACGTCATTGTTTACCGGGTTCAACTGCACAACTTTTTATTGATTTTGAAGCAAACAAAAATCAAATTCTTCTAACTGATGATAATGTACCGAGTAATCAGGTAAAAATAAGGTATACGATTTAATAAATCAACATTTCAGCCACAGGACGTCCACTGCTGAACATAGGTCTACCCCAGTGACTTCCAGATCAGCCGGTTGGAAGCGGCCTGCATCCAGTAACTTCCTGCAACCTTTACCAGGTCGTCAGTCAAACCACTTTTAAACTAATGGAATGTAATATTTCACATACCTTAATGAAGTATTATTATAATATATAAATGATAAGTATGAATTCGAAGGATCAATCAACAATTTAAATGAAGTAGTTTGTTCGTCTAATGATAATTACTTTTACAAGGTACTATACGTGCGGCGTGCGTGCGTCCACCACAATATATCGAGCCAATTAAAAAAAAAAGTTTTCCGAGCTGTCCCGAACAGGAAATCAAACCAGGAACCTTCCGCGTTCAAAGTTTACCACCGCGCTACGCCAATCGGGCCTTTACTTTAAAACGTGCGTTTCCGTAACAGAAAAACGCCGCTAAAACTAAAATACCACCCAGATACTATGTGATGTGTGTCCAGCAGCTTAAGGTGGCGCACCTATTAATTAGATCAGGCTACACGGTGGTTTCATTGGATTTGAATCCCGTAAGCAGTTCCAGGTCATCTTAGGGCATCCTACTTTACATCTATTAACACTGCAGTACCAGTAAGTACCCGCCTTTGCATTTTAGGATTCTTTATAAGAATCGTATTGTTAATCGCTTACATATAAATGGAATCGCCTTATAAGAACCTAGCGCACCTAGTCGCGCGCAGCGAGCGCATCGGCCGCATATTGCCGATTGTTGTGGCCTTGTTAGATGCGCGTCCACCTTTAGGTGACCGTTAATAAAAAAATAATGAACAAAACTTACTGTATCCAGTAACAGCCTGAACCAAATTGTTTTTCCTGACTGGCAAGCCGACGTGATGCCGGTACACCACAAGGCAACACCGCGCTGGCGACGCAAGCATTTTTCCGGGTCACACACAATTTGTAAAGAAATGTGAACACAATTTTTTAATTTTGATTTCTTTTGAATTTACTTACATTGTTCTGATTTGACGGGCAGGAGTTAGGACTTTGTCCCTCATTTTGAGAAACAAAATTGGTGACAGTGATTAGAAATTGGAACAGTTGGTTTTTTCTTCTATGATTTTAGAAAAAGGTTTTACTCGTCTTTGTTTTCTTTTCTGTTCCGTCCTGTGTGCACACGGTATAACGGTAAGTTCAAAATAAGGAATTTATATGTACTAAAACACTGGTTGTATCTTCTTTGGCCTTTGTATAGGGGTTCGCGCTTCGTAATTCGGGCTACAAAGCTAGGCTGTCCTATGTTTGAATCCTTGGGGCTATGTTCAACCAAACCCTAGCTTTTCCTTGAAGGTATAAGGTTCGATTCCCGGTTATCTTAAAGAGCTTTTCTAAATTGGCTCGTGGCTGGGTATGGATGGACCTTGCAAAATACTTGTCTGGCATCTCGTAACTTTATGGCCTCACACACTAGCGTCTTTCGAGCGTCGACGTCGTGGCAGTGTCCAATCAGCGTTACTTAAATGCCGCTGCGCAGGCGATGCGTCAACTCTGATTGGACGCTGCCACGACGTCGACGCTCGAAAGACGCTAGTTTACTTACTTCGGACCATGAAAATTGGTGTATTTTATTAATTTATCTATTCAGCCTATTGCAGTCCACTGCTGGACGCAAGCTTTTTTTTCCACAATAACACCAATTATCTAGCCCCAAACTAAGCAAAGCTTGTGCTATGGCGACTAGATAACGGATAAACATACTTAAATACGTTTAAAAACATCCATGACTTAGGTGCGAATGCTCGTGCTCATAACACTAACATTTGCCCCTCGCGGGATTCGAACCCGCAACCGCCAGGCATTGTAGTCCGGAGCGCGAACCACTACACCAGACGGTCGTCAGAGAACGATCTCCCGCTTTTTTCGTCCAGCTACTGCCAGCCATCTTCCTAAGGTCGTCGGACCATAGGATTGGTGGGCGTCCTACACTACGTTTACTAAGGCGTAGTCTCCACTCGAGACCACACCTCTTTCAAAATTTTTGGAATATGTCCGTTACTTTGGTCTTCTGTCTGATCTCGTTTCGGATTTTATCTTTCGAACGAAATCCCAAGCGTCGACTTGCACTCTGAGTGACTATTTATTTACTTTCGGCCAATTATCACTTTGCTAACCATTTACTAACTTATCAACATCTCTCACGGACATGGAAATGAAATTAAAAAAAAGGGAAAAACTTACTTTGCAAATGGTTTACCTTAAACATATTGTGTTGTTATTTTTCAACGCCTCGTACTTATACAATTTGATATGGGCAGTACTTCTTACCCGCTAAGGCTTAGTTCGGTATCTAATTTTATTGACAAAAAAGTAATTTGGAGTCAAAAATAATCTGCAAGTTTTTTTTTTCGAAAATAATCTAACGAATTATTTTTTTCTAGCCAAGAAAACCCTAAACACCAGAAATGAAGTTTATGGTCAGTTACTCAGTTTTTTTAGCTATCTTGTGGTTTTTCTTTCATGTTTCTACGACACATAAAGCCTATGCTATTGCCTAGTGTTAAAAAACCAAAATGGCCGCTATTCATAGGGGGCGAGGGCGAGGGTTTGACCCCTTAAATTATGGTTTTTGTCGATAAAATTAGATATCGCACTTAGTCTTAACGGGTTGAAAGTACCGCCCATATCACATTGTATTTAATCAAAATGTATAACGTTGTCCAATATTTATTTATTTACATTTTCAAGCAAAGGCGCGACGTGAGCGTGCCGCAGGCGATGAGCAGGCGAGACACAGGCGAAAAGGCAAGTTGCCTTTATACACCTTAATCTCAATAGTAAACAATGTCGGGTTTGTTAAAACACATGTAACCCAAGATCGGCTGGACCGATTTTTATGGTTTATAATTTGTTGGATTTGTCTCCGCCTCGAAATAGCAGAATAAATAATAAAAACGTTGGAAAAGCTGACGAAATAATGTTTACGGCTAGGCAGTACGAAGTTCGCCGGGTAGCTAGTAATATATAAAACAAATACGGGTTTGTTACAACACTTATAACTCGAGAACGGCTGGCCCGATTTACATGGTTTATATTTTTTGGATTTTTCTCTGCCCCGCATACCTATCTGAATAAATAATTAAAACATTGGAAACGCTGATGTAAAAAAAATATTAGGCAGTTTATAGTTCGCCGTGTCAGAAAGAGTTGGGGTACACACATATACGCGGGCCGGCATTAAAATTTCATCAATCTACACATATTCGGTTTTGCCGCTAGGCTTTGCTGATAAATGCCGGTCCGCTTAAGTATGTAAGTTAAGTATGTAGCAACCCTTACTCTTTTTGTATTTTATCTAGGGCTGTAGGCTGTAGAAAAAAAAACAATTGTTGACAAAATATTCAATCACATTTATTTTGTACAAAATAATACACATCGCGTCAATTCACTATACATTACATCTTACGAGAAAATAAATATACATAATTTTAATACTCTTTCTCAAGAAAATGGAATGGGGTACTCAGGAGTACACAATAAATAAATGTATTATTTCAGAAGTAATTGATGCAGTAATAACAATAAACATTAATTGTACTAGTTCCAGATTTAATGAGTTTTATTTTATATTTTTTAAAATTGACACTTATATACCGCTTTTTAACTTTTCTAATAAATGAGAGAAAGAGACAAACCTATAAGACAGATGAAACCAATGACAGTACCCGGCAACGATGTTGAGCGCTATGGTAAAGAGCAGGGATCGGTTTGCGCATCTTATGAGACGATTATCGTATCAGAGAGAAAAAAAAGAGATAAGATTTTTTTTTCGATCCAAAACCCCTAAAACAGAAACATATCAATCATGACGTTGAACTTATACATTCAATATATACATTTTCACATACATAAAGATTCAATTTCAAATAAAAAACTAAATACAATGTGGTGTCAGAGGATTTTCGCGATTGAATTACAGAAAAAAAATTACCAGCGGATAAAATTTGATTCTCATCGCTTCAAATGTAAAACCAGATTAGGATCATGGTCAAATCGCGATAAATATAACGGACATTATTTTCACGAGATTAATAATGATATAAGGTTATAATTTCCCTAAAATATATAAAAATATAATAAAAGGTGTTACCAAAATATCTGCCGCGGCTGCTATAGGTAAAATTATTACTTATTAGATTACGATAATTAATAAATTTCATGCCCCGGACGTCATCTATTTATTATTTAAAAAAAAAACTAAAGATTATGTTCCATTTTGTCTAAAACCGTCCACTCGTGCCTGACTAGCCCGCTCGTACTACGTCTCGCTCTTACGCATTGTCTAATGCGAATAGCAGTGTGTTATGCAAAATGAAACAAGTATCAATTTATTTACTGCCTAAAAATCCATGGCACGAAAATTCTTCACTATCGTATGTAATTTTTTCACCCGTTGCAGCCGTGACAGATATTTTTGAAACACATCATATTTACAAGGGATTTTTTTGTCTGGAAGTTAATGATTAAGAATGAAGTAACATGTCTACTGTCTAATTTACTTTGTAATTTTTCGTGGTCAACTGTCATTGGCTTTTTAAGTTATCTCTCATGTAATATGTCAAATTAAGTCAATATGTCAAAGTTGTTGTCACAAATATAAAGAAATAAATATGAAGCTGTTAAAAGATACTAACAGATGCGAAAGATCTTTAATTCAGCAAACAGAAGATCAAGACACGACCATGTACGTATTTAGTTGTTTATCTGAGAAATTTTAAACACACAAGATTTAAAAATTATACCTAACACGTATATTTTTAATCCTGACGCAACATTGCAGATTACACACGACATATAACATTATATTCACATAAATACTTATGTACAATTTATTCACAATTTCAATACAATTCAGTAATGTGATGTACTTATAAGTTTATAACAAGTTCTTTTCTAAATTCTTTCTCAGGGAAGAAACCATACATGATCACCTTTGATTACTTTCAAACCATTGGCTCTTTTTCAAGGGGCTTACCATGGGCTTATAACAAAACCATTCAGTTACCAGGCATTTTAAAAGCAGGCGTGGATAAGAGCTCATGGTGGAATGCGGGAGCGTGACAGAACAGCAAGCACAGATTCTCTAATCAACAGGATCACTCCCGGAAGCCTTTAAGAGCCTGAAAAGGCTGCTGACTTGGGATGACGGCTGGTTGGAGGAAAGAAAAAGCTGCAGCAGGCACAATGGCCCAATCAAGAGGCTAAGTGCTGAAACAGCCCAGCTAAACTAAGAGAATTGAATACAATAGAAAACGGTTTATTTGACACGAATACAGAACAATACAAGAAGATAATTACAATAAGGTTTGTGTCAAAAAAGCCCCAGCTCAGCATTTGTCGTGACAGCCGGGGACTTATCACAACGCTGATTTTCGGCGGGGACCCCGACGGTCGGCGTACGTATCGGAACACCATAGCATTACAGAGCTCATGGTACGGTCCAAGGTCCCGTAGGGACAGATGCCCAAACGAATACCTATTACGCGTCAACGATATGCGGTTCGTGTGACGGCATACTGGTCTTTAAAAATGAAATGATGAAGAGAAAAAAGAATGCAAGAACACATTTAATAAGATCAGAAAAGCTAGAAAAACAAAATTTAAATTGTTTAAGCTTTTCTGATATTAACCAATAGGTAAATTTTTCCAACAATATCTCTATCGGGTGTTGACGGTAGTATACTACTTAGGTACTAGTATAGCCGCCACATTGATCAGAAAAAACGCTGGCTTCGACAGCGAGAAACACTTGAAAGATTTCGTCAGCTCTGCTAACGTCTCGGTAGCTTAGTTGGAAAATCACTAGCCCGGTATGCGATAGTCGTGGGTTCGGGTCCCACCTGAGGCAGACGATTGTTTTTTCAAGTATTATATCATCTGGAATTAACCTAGCATGTAATTGCTAAAAAAACAAAATTCAACAAAATGTGACTTTCCTCAACTAAATTTAAACGTTACGACGACCAGCCCCTCTAGCACGCGCAACAAACCACGATATGATACGAAATGATATAGCGATTTATCGCTTCTTTACTTTGAAAATATGATAACATAGTTACCATTTTGACTTTTTGATGAAACAGTGATCATGTCCGTGCCGGCGACTTTACGTTTATGCTCGATTTTTTGATAAAAAAGCATTTTGACTAAAATATGCGATAAATCGCTATATCATATCGTATCATATCGTGTTTTGTTGCCCATGTTAGAGGGGCTGATAGAGTTTAATTTTAATTGAGAAAATTTAACGTTATGTGAGCAATTTACTGTTTACGCAAGACCTTTATAACAGCACCGAAAAAAACGTATGACGGAATACTAAGGCTCTACTCTATCTGAAGGGGTAATCTAAACTTTTTCCCATAAAAAAATATAAACAGCGTTATTATGCCATGACTAAGGATTATCCGACCAATTTATGTACATCACCGATATCAATGTCTAATTGGCAACATTTTAAATTGGTCGGCTATTCTCTTGCACGATTCAAGTTCGAATATAGTCGGAGTCTGTATTTTCATTGGTTTGAGTTCGGTTAGGAATAAGCCGAATAAATATATTACGAAGTATGTTGATATACTTGGCGTCACGTAAAAAGAGCGGTGGCCAAAATAGGAACTAACATTTTCAGTTGTTCGGTGGAGACAAGTAGCGCCACCCTCCAGCGTTCTTTTTATTTGGCGAAAATTATATGTACTAACTAAACATTTCTTATAGATAATGAGGACTATCGTCAAGGAATAAATCTTTTAGTTATTTCGAATCTATTCGGTTTATTCTTAACGAAACTTTAAAAAATTAGGATAGGGTTAAAAAAAACAGAATTTAAAAAAAAGATAGACAAGCTAAGAAGAAGATTGTAATGTACTTAGTTAGGGCTGGCCCTCATCGAAGATTGAACTGTCATTTGATGTTGCGCAGCTTTGTTCTTTCACTGGTCCTTAATTACTCCTGTAATAGTCAACAGTATCTTAAAACCTATTAAAAATTAAACTTTCAAATCAATCGAAAAGCAAACGTAAGTTTACATAGAGAAACTAATTTTAAAAAAATCCCACCAGATGGCGCCACATCAAATTCTATACAAATTCACGTAAACTTTTCGTTCGATTTAAAAATTCAAAAACTCACACTACGCCCTCAATGTCTGTAAGTATAAAACCTTTTTACTAAATTAGGGTTGTCTCACTGTAGGCCGAACAACCAGTTGATGCCTTGCGCCATGAACAGTACCAAGGGCTGCCACGCGACGAGCCAGCGTATCCAGTCGAGTAGCTGGCCGAATAGAATGTGCGGCCGGTCCCAACTGGGTTAATGTTAAGGAATTATAGGAGGTATGCCTTTGCGTGTTTGCTGGAAAAAACTCACTTTGCATAAGGGGCTATCCATAAATTACGTCACACGTTGAAGGGGGGGGGGGGGGGGGGGGGGGGGTGTCGACAAAGTGTGACCTTACGTGACAAGAGGTGGGAGGCGGTCTTAATCTTATATTACTTGTTTGAAACACAAAATTGAAAAAAAATATCAATTTCTAGATGTTAAATTGCAAAATATGTGTGGTCACACTAGGGAGGGGGTGTCTTACAAATGTGACCATGGGGGGACGGGTAAAAATATCATGAAATTCGTGTGACGTAATTAATGAATGGTCCCTAAGAGCCATTTACAGAGTGTAGACATGTAGGTAAAGGAGGACTATCTCCAGGGGCGTGCGTTGCATATAGGCAATTAGGCAGTGCCTACCAAATAAATGAAAGAGGTAGGCAATAGGTACTATAATCGTGTCATTGATGAAAACCGCTGATTTTCATTAATAAAACACCTAAGTTAGTATCTACTGCCTACCTCAAAATAAAACGAATGCTCACCTCTCGGCTACGGAGGTCGTCATGATGATGATGATGATTGTGTTAGCTTTAAGACATTTTTCTTCAGAATTAACTTCTCAAACCATTCAAATGCGACTAAACGATTTTTAAGAATAACAAAATAAAAATAAGGTTGTACTTGTCTATGCCAATTTGAAATCAAGCGGCATTCCGACATCGGCAGTCATCGGGGAGTGACGTGTACGGCACTTTATTATTAAGAAAATTATATAATCGAGGAAGAGATTGAAGCAGCTAAATTGGATCTTGGCAGTATAATTTTCGGTGCAATCCTGATTTTACAATAAATCAGAAGTGGTACGAACGTTGCAGTAAAACTGATGGTATGTACGTATATTCTTTTAAGTGAACATTTCCATACTTACCCATAATTTGATTTCGCTTACACGGCTTAGTACACAGACTTGTTGTATTATGTAACATTACTTATTCCAACAAAACAGTAATTGACCGAAATCTGTGTACCTGTATACCCGTGTACAAAACTGAAATGAACTCGTGAGGCACATTTTATGTCCACGCTAGCGTAATAATTTTACTTTTCTGCTAAGATAGTTTTTTTTTACATACAATACAAGTAGATTTACTCGCATATTTGAATGTTCCCTTCTTTTGTTGTTGTTGAGAAAACAGATGATTATTGTTTTATTGCAAAACTTACACACTCGAAATAAGTGGTATAAAAACCAACAATCTAACAATTGTAAATTTTTGTTTTTAGCAATTCCATGCCAAGTTTAATTGAAGATAAAATCTTCAATTAAACCTTGCATGGAATTGGCAAAACAAAAATTTACAATGTTTAAGCAGTTCTGATCTTAACCAATAGTCAAATATTTGTAAAAATATTTCTATAGGGTGTTGACGGTAGTATACTACTCAGCTATACATATAGCTACAACATTGATCAGAATACGCTGGCTTTGACAGCGAGAAAAAACACTTGAGGAATTTCATTTTGTCACGTGACGTCCTCGGTAGCTTAGTGGTCAAAGCACTCGCCCGGTATGCGATGGGACGTGGGTTCGAGTCCCACCTGAGGTTGATGATTTTTTTCAAGTGTTATTTATCTTCAATTAAGCTAACAATCGGTAACGGCGTGAGGTGTAAAGGATACGGGTTAGTGAACATCCGCTTGAGGTCGACCTTGTCCTTGCAGTAGGGGCACGTCTGCTTCTTGCCGACGATGCACCAGCCGCGGATGCAGAACTCGTGGAACACGTGGCCGCACGACAGCTTGTACGTGTTCTCTGGAATACGCGTCGACGTTTAGCCCCGTCCGGTTTTTTTTAAATATTTGACATTGTAAACTTATACAGGGTGTACAAGAGAATAGGACTGTTGCTGTTGCTCCCATAGGAAGAGTTGTTGTATATGACCAGCTGATCACGTGGTTTTAAGGAGTGTCCTTTTCTTTTGTACACCCTGTAGAATAAGTTTAGCTTTTTTTAGGCCTAAAAGCGGCTCAATAATGTAAAAAATATTGTTGAAACTTATTGTTGTTGATTCAACAATATAATTATAAGATAAATGAATGTTTGTTGCCTTAAATAAATTAAAAAACACATACATTGCTCTGATCCCAAGGTAAGTAGCTAAACCACTTGTGTTATAGAAATCAGAAACAACGACGGTACCACAACAACCAGACCCGAAACAATATAAAAAAAAACAAGTTGTGGTTACAAGTTTATCCGTTATTTACAAGACACCATATAAAAAAAATTAAAAATAAATACTACAATAATTTCTAATTAATAACCTAATAAAACAAGATCAATATTCTAACTGACCCCAATACAAATCAGCACAAATATCATTCAATTGCAAATCAATCTCAATAACGAATAATCGATCTCACCTAAAACGCCCTCTTCGTGCTCATTGACTAGTAGTAGGTTCCCGCACACCGCACACACGTTCGTCTCCAACTGCCGCGTCGGGATGCCTTCCTTTGTGTAGTACTGCAACGGAATTAGAATAGAATAGAAAACATTTATTTGACACATAAGCACAATTACAAACAGAATGAAATATAAACATAAAAAGAGTGTCAAAAAAGTCCCCACTTCCCGCTCAGCATTTGTCGTTACAGCCAGAGCCATAACGACGCTGGTTTTCAGCGGAGACCCCGCAGGACGTGGGACGGGTAGTGTCAACGGTACATCGGAATTCAGACATTTATTTAGAAAGAAAGACGAGAGAATACCATATTATGGTGTCCTAGAAGGTTACACCTCCCCCCCATGACCCTTTAGGGTTCCTACCCCTAGCATGACCAACAGAACACGGTATGATAATAGCGATTTATCGAGACCCAACTGTCAAAATATAATATACATGGCCGCCACCTTGAATTTTTATCGAAACAGCGAACATGTCCGAGCCAATACCGTCACGATCGTGCTCGCTGTTTCGATAAAACTTCATACTTTTAGTTGAGTGTCGATGAATCACTATCTAATCATACTTTATCGTGTTTTGTTGGTCATGCTAGGGGGGCTGAATGACTTCTTTGTCTGGCTTGTATTGTATGGTTTGTGTAAAAGATTCTATTCTGTATACTGTCTGTGCTATCTGGCCAGATACCCTAACTAATGACAGCTCGTGGCATGTCATAACAATTATCACGATGTATTGTGGCCATTACAGTTTAAATAATGTTTCACGTAGCTTGTATTTAAGGCCCACTTGTGCATTTTAGGATTAGCGAATTTAATCCCGAACTATTCACTGACACATGTTGACACATACTTCTATGGCTGTCAGATTTTATGACGATGACAGAGACAGAATGATGCCTCAATCTCGTACTCTCTTCCAGTTGTGCGCAAGTTCACCTTACCGTTATTTTGTCTATGGTCGCCTTCAATTAAATATATAACTTATGGCTTCTCACGTGTATCTATAATGGCTATAAAATTGATTATAACAATAAGAGTCTGTCTATTGTCGCTCGCTACATCTAGGTCACTCACCCCGATGGAGGCGGCCATCTTGTCCGCGCAGTACTCGGCCACGTCGCGGCCCAGCACGCCGAAGTATAGCCCGTAGAATAAGTAAATATCTATGGTACCTTGCTGCGCGTGTCTACGGTACCTTACAGCTTGCTGAGGGTATTTAACTTCCAGCTCTGAGCAATGTCCATTACTAAAAAGTCTGCCTATTGTCGATCCATTACAGCTAAGCCACTCACCCCAATGGAGGCGGCCATCTTGTCGGCGCAGTATTCGGCGACGTCTCAAACTAGCACACACTGCCTATGGTAACATGCGGATTGTCGCGTGTCTATAATAGCTTTTAAATGTCTATAACAATTTAAAAATCTGTCGACCCAGTACAGCTAGCCGCCACTCACCCCGATGGAGGCGGCCATCTTGTCTGCGCAGTACTCTGCTACATCTCACTACAATAAGCACCTTATTTGTCTATGGTTGTTTATAAATAAATATCTATGGTACCTTGCTGCGCGTGTCTACGGTACCTTACAGCTTGCTGAGGGTATTTAACTTACAGCTCTGAGCAATGTCCATTACTAAAATATATGTCTATTGTCAATCCATTACAGCTAAGCCACTCACCCCGATGGAGGCGGCCATCTTGTCGGCGCAGTATTCGGCGACGTCTCAAACTAGCACACACTGCCTATGGTAACATGCGGATTGTCGCGTGTGTCTATGATGGCTTTTAAATGTTTATAACAATTTAAAAATCTGTCGACCCAGTACAGCTAGCCGCCACTCACCCCGATGGAGGCGGCCATCTTGTCCGCGCAGTACTCGGCCACGTCGCGGCCCAGCACGCCGAAGTAGAGCCCGTAGAATAAGTAAATATCTATGGTACCTTGCTGCGCGTGCCTACGGTACCTTACAGCTTGCTGAGGGTATTTAACTTACAGCTCGGAGCAATGTGGTGGCGTCCAAGCTGCACGGCCTGGCTCACCGCCGCAAGGTTGCTTGCCTATCGGTCTTCTATAAATTGTACTTCGGAGAGTGTGCTCATGAGCTGCATGAGCTCATACCACCGTCACCTTTCTTCCATCGGACATCCAGACGCACGGCCGGCTACCATCCGTTCTTAGTTGATATACCCATAACCCGCACTAAGCGCTTCTCATCATCTTTTATAATGCGCACAGCTAAAGATTGGAATTCCCTGCCTGCGTCTGTATTTCCGAGTGCATATAACCTGACTCTCTTTAAGTCCAGAGTAAATAGGCATCTTCTGGGCAAGCTCGCTCCATCGTAGATCCCATCTATGCTCTAGAGCAAGATTGGGGTCAAGAGTAAGCCCATCTCAAAAAAAAAAAAATGTCCATTACCGAAAAGTCTCGTCTATTGTCAATCCATAACAGCTAAGCCACTCACCCCGATGGAGGCGGCCATCTTGTCCGCGCAGTACTCGGCCACGTCGCGGCCCAGCACGCCGAAGTAGAGCCCGTAAAACAGGCACATGAGCCCCACGTCCATCCACGTCTGCGGCTTATGCCCGAACACCAGGTTGAGGCCGAGGAACGTGAGCATCATCACTATGTAGCCGAAAACGCCGATGAATAGGCTCAACTTGTATATAAGGTAGAACCATTTGTATACTAGTCTGTAAATTAATACATGAAAGTTCAATTTGTGGGACGTTCTGATGCGATCAATTGATCTTGTTAGACCGAAACTGTTTCCTAATAGATTGCAATTATTAACATCGACTTATCTTAAGCCTTCGACAGTTAATGCGCGGGAAATGCAAATCAAATATCTTTATTTGCCATTAGGTAGGGTACATCATCATCATCATTTCAGCCACAGGACGTCCACTGCTGAACATAGGCCTCCCCCAGTGACTTCTGTCATCGGGGGGTTGTTGCCATACTCGCCACGCTTGGCAGGCGGGTTGGGGAGCGCAGTTATTAATTATTCCGCACGCAGACGCTGCTCCCCGCCTCGTGCTACAGGATTTAGTCGCCTCTTACGACACGCCTCCTGTTGGTGGTGGGGAAGTGTATTCTTTACGGCCGTCCCCACACGGCACAGTACAGTATAGGTAGGGTACAGTACATGAAAAATGTGGTCTTAGGTTTGAGAACAGTGCAATGATGACCTACTTAGCCATACAACACAGCATGCAAATATTAATCGAATACAATAAACATATTACTTTAAAATCAATAAATTAAATAATTAGTACTAAATTAGTTATTACAGCAACAATATCAAGAGTTATTTTAATTTCATTAGGAATCTTTGTATTTTAAAAACTCATCTATATTATAAAAAGCCCTGTCTTACAACCAAGTACGCAACGAAGTCTTGAAAGTACGAAATGGAAGTTCTTTAAATCTATTTGGTATTTTATTGACACAAGAGGCGTCAGCGTGACACGAGAGGGCGCAGGCTTAGCGTGGGTGGGCGTTATGAAAGTAATGTCACCAAATAAAACCAATTTATTTTTGCAAATAGGCTTAAACTAAGCTGTTTTACGTCTCAATTTTTTCATACCTTACAACTGCTTCGGGACAATTTTGGGCTAGGCAGAAAAAAAATGACTCTGTCAGTCTATCTATCTACACTATGACGTCTTAACTTTAGTACCAATGAAATTTTAATGAAATTTGGTACAGAGATATACTAGAATTTATCGCTATAAAAAGGCTTGAAGAGGTTGAAATAGGGGATGAAAGTTTGTATAAAAGTTGGTCATCATTGTTGAAGACAAAACCCTGAATTTTAGTAACAAGGGTTCAGGATAAGACTCCCAATCACCTCGGCGTGGTGACCGACATGGTCTTGCGGCTGGACTTCCCGATGACGAGCGCGGTGAGCAGCGTGAAAATGCCCCACACGAAGATACCATCTAGCCTTGTCCCACTTGATCATCAGTCAGTAACTCACTCACTCACGGATAAAACAAAGATAATGTCGAATGCCCATGTTGTTCTATCCTCGAAATTGTTGACAATTATGTTTACCTAGGACAAGTGATACAGTTGGCTAGGTGTTGGGTAGGTCCAATTTAGAGGAGGTCCATCGAAGAATTCTACTCGGCTGGGCAGCGTTTGGAAAACTATTCAACATCTTGACGACCTCCGTAGCCGACAGGCGAGCGCGCCGGACTATAAATGGCGCCGCCTTCTCTGAGGTTCCGGGTTCGATCCCCGGTCGGGTCAATGTAGAAAACGAACTTTTCTATATTGGCTCGGGTCTGGGTGTTGTGGTACCGTCGTTGTTTCTGATTTCTATAACACAAGTGCTTTAGCTACTTACCTTAGGATAAGAGCAATGTATGTGATGTTGTCCAATATATTATTATATTATATATTATTATTATCTTGTCGTTTAAAATACCTTAGTGCCTACAACCAGTGTGGCAGGCAACCACATGGCTTTATAAGAAAGCTCGAGGTCGCACAGCGCACTGGAAAGGGCTATGCTAGGTCTTTTTAGGTTACTTTGCAAGATCGAATCAGAAATGAGGAGATCCGTGAACGAACAAAAGTCGCTGACATAGCCCGACGGATTAGCAAGCTGAAGTGGCAGTGGGCGGGGCACATAGCCCGTAGAACTGACGGCCGATGAGGCAGAAAAGTTCTGGAATGGAGGCCACGTACCGGCAAGCGCTGCGTGGGACGTCCACACACAAGGTGGAAAGACGAACTGGTAAAGTTTGCAGGAAGCCGCTGGATGTAGGCCGCTTCCAACCGGCTAATCTGGAAGTCACAGGGGGATGCCTATTCAGCAGTGGACGTCCTGTGGCTGAAATGATGATGATGATGATGATCTCACTCACCTCGGCGTGGTGACCGACATTGGCTTTCGGCTGGACTTCCTGATGACGAGCGCGGTGAGCAGCGTGAACACGCCCCACACGAAGATGAACCGCCACCAATGGTTGCGCGCGCTCATCAGGACAGGTATCGACCACATTGCTATCATCGTGAAGAACTGGAAACAGCGAATAAGAAATTTATAATTATTGATACAATGTCAAGCAATTCTGGTTGCAAAGAACAAAGAGTAGGGTTCGCTTTGCGCATCTTACGAGACGATTATCGTGAACCATGTGCGCGGAGCTAACAACCGATTAATCGGCCGGCGGTGCCGGCGCGGTGCACGATTAGCCAATCACGTAATCATTATGTCTTCCGCGCATCTTTCGCCCAGCGCTCAACTTCGGTGCCGCTAGTTGAAGGTTGTGGTTGAAGAGATGTTTTAGATTTTGTAGGTAGTACTTCATCATCTGATGGGCAATTTAGTATGAGATGCTACTTCTTTTTTAGATTCTTCTGTTAGATTCACAGAAAGTCATTGTTTTTTAACATTAAAATAGCCTTCAAAAGGAAGTCAACTTATAAAATAGGACCTTAAATATATTTTTAAACGTTATCTCACCGCATAAGATCGGAAGTGCCTCTTCTTCCACTCCACCACGATGACTTGCGCCAAGATGAGCGTTATTATAAGAATGAACACCATCGTCGTGTGCATGGACTCGTGGCCGCGATGCTCCTCATGCAACTTTTGATGGTCATACCTGTTGAACAGCAAGTCGAAAATATAATCTTTTAAAGTCCCCTCGTGACCACGACCGCAGCATCACGGTCGAAACGTCGAGGAATGTAAGTAGTATCAATACTACTACATACTATAGTACGTCGCGTTTAGACCCGTTTGTATAAGTTTAAGTCGAAAATATATTATAAGGTTAGCAAACAAACGCCATATCCTTTTGTAATGTACACCATTTAAGCCATGTATTCACAATGTTCGCGGTCCTCTTGCGCTCCGCGCTCTTGCAACTGCTCCACATAGTGGATACGTTCGCGCTCCTGGAGCGTGCAACGTGCGCGCTCCGCGCTTCAATCGGTGGCGGTTTTTAGGGCAAACACAAAGGGGAGCGCGATCCGTATGCATTAAAGTGGTCTAAGGCTCAAATTGCAGCTAGAAAGTTGGGCGTCCTGAATAAAGTCAAGCGGTACTTCACGCCTGGACAGCTTTTAACTCTTTACAAAGCCCAAGTCCGATCTTGCATGGAGTACTGCTGCCACCTTTGGGATGGCTCGGCGAAATACCAACTTGCTGCACCTGACTCGGTGGAACGCAGAGCCAAGAGAATAATAGGCGATAAAAAACTGGTGGCGTCCAAGCTGCACAGCCTGGCTCACCGCCGCAAGGTTGCTTGCCTATCGGTCTTCTATAGATTGTACTTCGGAGAGTGTGCTCATGAGCTGCATGAACTCATACCACCGTCACCTTTCTTCCATCGGACATCCAGACGCACGGCCGGCTACCATCCGTTCTTAGTTGATATACCCATAACCCGCACTAAGCGCTTCTCATCATCTTTTATAATGCGCACAGCTAAGGATTGGAATTCCCTGCCTGCGTCTGTATTTCCGAGTGCATATAACCTGACTCTCTTTAAGTCCAGAGTGAATAGGCATCTTCTGGGCAAGCTCGCTCTATCGTAGATCCCATCTATGCTCTAGAGCAAGATTGGGGTCAAGAGTAAGCCCATCTCAAATAAAAAAAAAAAAAAAAAAAAAAAAAAGCTCAAGAGGAGCAGGAGGAGGAGGTTGCAGGAGCGCAGAGCGCAAGAGGTTCGCGAACATAGTGGATACCAATACCAAGGCTTTACGTTGTAACAAAGTTCTATAGACTAATTATTATGGGTTGTTTTAACACATACCACACAGCCTTGGCCGACCTGGTATACACTACATCGTCTCCAACCAGAGGTTAACTAGTGAAGGTTGGGTTATGATGAGGACCAAGCGGCATACTGAATGTGACTGTGATAAGGACCCACAAACTATGGTTTGCCTATTATCCGGGTTCCCTACTCTAGCAGCTGCTAGCAGCGCTTACAGTGTCGCTGGTAACATCCCCGGCATAGATCTAGAGCGCTCGGGCACATAGTGGGGATCGCTTTGAGCATCTTATGAGACAATCATCGTATCAGAGACAAGTTTGCGCGGAACAAACAATCCAGGCCAGCGCTGCACGCACAGGGCGCCACTAGCCAATCACGTAGTCGTTATGGTCTTCTGCACAACTTTCGCTCAGGGCTCAAGATCCGTGCCGCTAGTTTTAGTTCAGTCACGCTTACACGTTGTGGCTGCACTGTGCTCATTTACATTTATATTAGCGCCCGCCCACTTGTTCTCGTGGTACATGTAAAATAGCCGTAGACACGATGACGGCAGTAGCGAGATGATTTTTTTTAATTGAATGCAAAGCATCACAATTCCAATCGATACCCAATCAAGGACCCTCATTCAAACAATTGGATTACAAATAATTGAATGAAAAACACGATACATTTTTTTTACTTTTACTTGTCATGTGGTTTACTGCCTATTTATAATCAAAAAACGTTTAAATAAATGTATAAAACATACACAGATATTTAACCTGTCAGGCCAAGGTCAAGAGACACAATAAAAAATCTATTATTCGCGGCCACCGGCAGGTAGCATTGTGTAGGTGTGCCAGAACTTGTATCCAAGATACTTAATAAACCTTACAGACACCTCACCAACAAAGCTAATACACATATGTCTAACAGCGATCAATAATAGTTCAGAGGCGTTAGAAAAGCATTAATTTAATTATCTTATTTAACTGATTATCACCCACTGGCTAACCTCTTAACACTGTTAGAGAGACAGACCTAAGCAAGGATAAAAGAAAAGTTGGACATTATCATATTTATTTTAATAACTTTAAAAAAACAACAATTTCATTTCTATAACTAAACTTACCTAAAATAAAAAAATAAACTACTCAAAAGTAAACGCGTGTCCATGAGGCAAGGAGGCGAGAATGCTTGCAGCGTTTCCTCGCTGAATAGCTATACTTAGCCTTTGAGCGAGGAACGAGCCAGCATTTTTATTTTCCGAAATCGTCTTTAATTTAGGGGCTATTTTACCAAAAAGTAATTTTGCACTATTATATTTATTGCTCTGATCTTAAGGTAAGTAGCTAAAGCACTTTTGTGTTATATAAATCAGAAACAACCACTGTATCAAAACACCCATCTGAGAAAATTTTGTTTTCTACATTGACCAGACCAGGGATTTAACCCGGATCTTAAGAAATGGGGATGCAATATTCTAGCAAGTTCGCCTCTTGGCTACAGAGCTCGCCAGGCAAGATGGCATGATGTTTAGGATACTTCATCTTAAAACTGGCCCTTAACAGAGATTGCTTTCAAAACTTGGGTCTTTTAAATTTTAAGTAAAGAGCAAAATAAAATATAATTAATTCATAGACCATTTTTAATAAGCACCTATTAATATTGGTAGATCTTATGTCAGCAGTAACATGAAGTTCTCACATAGATAGTAACTAACTGCTGTATTAATACATGTAAACTAAAACAAACAAAAAAAACACTAAAGATGCCTATCTTATCTGACGGAAGATTAAATAATAGATAAATAATAATTACCAAACAGACAATTTTATAAAGGTGCATAGTTTTAAGTCGACATGGGCTATAGCAATAAAACCAGTACAATAAAACAAGATTTATACTGAAATATACAAAAACAATGCATAAAACGAATATAAAAGCATTTCAATGTTTTCACATAAGGAAAACAAAGTTCTGATACTTATTTTATCATGACCAATATGGATGAGTGTTAGGATTAAGTATTATATTTGACAAGGATAATACTGTTCAGTATGCTTACCTCAACTTTTCTTCCGAGGTCAACTCCTCGTAAGTCTGCAAAATAGGAATTAAATTAACAAATTTGAGCAAATATAGGAATTGATAAATTTTCGTATGAATTATTTTACCTTGTTCGGGTCAACCGGTCGGTGGAGGTCCATTGTAGCAATTTAAATAATATTGATTTATTACAAATAAACAATTAATATATATTTACATGGATAATTAATCTAAATTAGATTATTTCTCAAAGAAAAAGAAATGTGCCGGAGTTACAATCCCCCGTCATCCATTCCATATCGGAAATGTCACTGTCAGTTGTGTTGTCATTCATGTCACTAGGTACTAAACACTGATCAGGTAATCAGTCAGTACTACGGTATCTCACAAAGACCTATCGAAAGCTAAGACATCTCGCGGGTACTCTGAAGAGTGGCAAACTATAGTGGAGGATGTGCCAGTAGTTGCAGTTATGTTGCTAGATACACTAGCATCTTCTTTTGTCGGCGAGCAACCTAAAGTGAAGGTAAAGCGATTTTGTAAGAAGAGCAAGCAGTACACTGATGTTGATTGTCCTAACATTATTCGCCACTACAACAGACACATGGGTGGTTTCTTCCTACTTGACTCATTTACAGGGAGGCATAAAATAAAAATGCGCACAAGAAAGTGGTACATGCGGTTATTTTACCACTTACTTGACGTGATGCTCATAAACAGTTGGCTACTCCTACTGACTTTGGTACTGACAAAGAATATTTTGTACATACTAAGTTTGGGAGCAACTTGCAGTGCAGTGCAGGTGTCCCTAGCTCCTCCACCACCGCTTAGTGATGCGACTCGAGTCTTTTACCACTTGAGTTATTTAAGTCATTTTACAATCTCACCCGAACACCACTCGAGTTGTCGAGTCAAGTAAGTGGATGATGAGATTAGAAGTGTTCCCAAAGTCCTTATATGTTTTTTTGCACAATTTACAAACCACTTTTTTTCTGGTCTGTTTCTTTCAAAATATTTCCACACTAAAGATTTTTTGGCACCAAGTTTTGATGGTCACTCATTGTAGATAACACTACGTTTTTCTTTACAATTATGTTTGTTTCTAAACACCGCCGGTAGCACAATTAGATTATTAGGCTCTGTATATTCTATACCCAGCCGGAAACCGGACCGAGATAACGCGGATTCAATCCATCGCTTAAGCAATAAGATCGTTTTTTGAATGGATTCTTGCGGATACTGGCGGACAGAGGCACGTAAGGCGTGGGCGGTGTGGGCCAACGCCCACGGCCTCGCGGTGCAAAGGGCCTCGCGCCTCACAGCAGAAAATAAATTTTAAAATAATAGAAAACCCAAAAGTACACGCCAGCCCGGGGCCTTTGCCCGCAAACCCTCGTGGGCGGTGCCCGCCCACCCTAGAATAGAATTCTCTTTGCCCACCCCAGAATTTGTTATTATTTATTACTAGGAGTGATTTTTTATTTTTCATTAACTTATATACTTGAGCTATACAAAAGTTTAAGGAGAGATATAATTCGCTTCGCTCGCGGCTTTTGGTCGTGTTGACATGTTGCATAGCGTTTACTTTACTAAAAACGGCGCGATACTATTGAGTCTAATGACGTCATCCGCACTATGCGAATGCGTTAAGAGACCGATGCGCTTATGGAGCTCGGCTAGATGCATGAGGTTTCGCAACCAAAATGCAATGAGTGCTAAAGGGGTGCGCCTTTTTTTAAATAACTTTGTAAATTCTATTATCGGAAGTCCGAAAATATTTCTCATACTATTTTACATCATAATGATCACACTTCATATTTTTTTTAAATACTAAACATTGAAACTCATAATCATCGGAATTCAACTTGTTTATACTAATATTTGTTTTCATATATTTCTTAATCATAAGTGTTTTTCCTAATTATTGATATTCATAATGAAAATGATCATAAAGTTTGCACTAATATTTATTTGCATATAGTTTTTAGTCATAAGTGTAAGTGAAACTGGCTATCTCATAAGTTAAATCCCTGGATATTTTAAATAACTTTACGGGCGGAAGGCCTTATTTTAATTGTCGTTAAACGGTAGAGACCGTTGTTAGGTCTACGTTTACAATGCCTTAGTTTAAGTCATCTCACGACGGAAAAGCACTTGAGGGTGTCACATCAATTTATGGTTAAACTTATCACAAATCACATCTAGGTTAGGTTAGGTTAGAACAGTGAGCACACAAAGCGAAAAGCCGAGCGAGCGAAGCGAGCGTAGCGAGCTTAGCGAGCGTGCCGTGGCAGCGGCCAGCGAGCGCTAAATTATAATAACATGTATAACGGTTTACAATGACATAATTTGACACGAAAAATATATTTTACTAATATTATAATTATGAGTACAAATAGTTTCTTAGTAATGCCATTATGAATACGAAAATTATGATCACTGTTATGAAGAAAATTATTATGAAAACAAAAAATATGAGTTAGAATTTTTTTAGTAATGAAAGTATTAATAAAAATAATATGAGAACTGTCTGTTATGAGTTCCGATAGTAGTAATAAAAATTTATGAACAAAAAAAGTATAGGAAAGAAATTTATGAAGAGTGATTATTATGAATACAAAACGGTAGTAAAACCAAAAATAGGAACTAAATTTTATGAGAGCCAATATGGACCCGTGCTAAAGTTATATACCTACGGCTACGGAATATATTAACGTTATAGTTCTACTAGCTATATATTGTTGTTGCCTCACCCACTTCACGCTTGCATGCTCGCTCACAGATGCGCGATCACCTTAAGTTAGGGATAGACAGTCCGTAGTATTATTTGGTCAGTGAGAAAGTCTATCTATGACAGGTCAGTGGAGAGGAGTTATAAAAAAAAGCTAAATGTCAATTTTTGTTTTCAAACTTTCGCAATTCGCACAGATTTACGATTAATTCTTCGATAAAAATTAGACGAAAGTCAAACAAAAATAAATGCGAATACAATTTTATATAAACAAAAAATGTGATTGTGACTCAATCCTTCAACCAGCATGCCCAACAAAGGTAAAAATCGGATGCTTCAAATCAACTTTGTATTGTGTACAAACAGGCCTTACCTGTTGTCTCTCAAAGAAACAAATAAAATTGCGAAGTTTTCATCCATTTTATAGTGTTTACTCACATAATCAGTGCATTTAACCTTCGTCTCTATATTTTTGACTTTCATGATTTAATTTAGAAGGAGTTCTAAGCTGTTATCGCAAAATTATTAAATACCTAAATTTGGCTCAGGCAAGACAAATATCCTGATTTCAGAGCCCAGCCGCGCACAAGGCATCGAGACCAAATCAGCTATGGCTTCTACTCAACAGGGAACTATTTCTAAGGCCACTACTCCTGTTGCTAAGGTTGTTGTATGCAAGGTTAGTGAAAAACTTGTAACAGACTGTTTTATATGGACTTTGTAGAACCTAAGCATTACAGGAGCTATATATGACCAGGCATTGGTTGCATTTTGAGGTAGGCAGTAGATACCTACATAAAATATTGATGAAAATCATTGGTTTTCATCCAATACACATCTTTGTAAGTACCCACTGCCTATCTCATTTCATTTACCAGGTAGGCACTGCTGCTATGTATGACCACCATTTTTTTCAAGTAAACAAGGTATATGTCAAATGTAAATTACTTTGTTTCTTAACCAGTTCAGTAGATCAATATGCAAAATTCTTGTTTTGTCTCATTATTGTTTTGCCTGGCAGTCAGTATTTTGAAAATAATATCCCTGAGTATTTATCTAAATAATTCTTAAAATGAATAAAAACTACATATTATGATAATTTTGTAGTTTTGCTTTAAAAGCAATGAATGCTCTCACACTTTGTATTGATGTAAGAAATTAAGGCTATCCTGCACTGTGATTGACATTAAATCTTGTGGTTTTATAGTATTAATTATTATTAGGTGATTTCCGAATACTAGCTAAGTAACTATGTATGTTACTCTTCACAAAAAAAAAAAAACTACTGAACCAATTTTGGCTAAAACTGCAGGCACAGCTAGTGTAAAATAGACCACAAACAAATTCATATAATTTATTGTATACATTGGAAAGTAACTCTTGTCTGTTGCTTGCACAGGCTTCTTTTTTAATACATATTCCAACAGGGACAAAAACATATTTCTTGATAGCTCTACTAGCTCATAATGCGAAAGTAACTCTGTCTGTAATGCTTGCCTAAACTACTGAACTGATTTTGATGAAATATAAATCAGTGATAGGCTAGACCTTGGGAAAGGACATGGGTAACCTTTTATCACAAAAAAGGGGTTAAAATAGAGGATGAAAATATGTATGGAAGTTGGCAAATGTTAAAGATAAAATCATGAAATTTTGTATTTAGTTCGGCGCTGGTTA
This sequence comes from Anania fuscalis, assembly GCA_950371115.1. Classification (NCBI taxonomy): domain Eukaryota; kingdom Metazoa; phylum Arthropoda; class Insecta; order Lepidoptera; family Crambidae; genus Anania; species Anania fuscalis. The sequence goes on from OX493344.1 coordinate 14,695,947, forward strand.
AGAAATAAATGATTATTGGTTGTAACATTTATAAAATTTTAATCTGTGTGGGAATGAAAGTTAGTTTAGTAGTGCAAACTAAGTCACACTTTTGCATGTTTATCTTCTGATAAATGATAAAACCTGGGTGTTGTTTCAAACCCAAGTTTTTTTGAGGAAAGTGCTTCAGCGTAAACCACAATGTTTCTTAATTATGATATACCAAATATCCTGTAGTCCACGCAAATGAAGTTCCGGTATAGTATAAAATAAAACAACAAATTCATTCTTTATAATATTTATCATATAAATCACCTATATGCTCCACCAATGGTCTGTTGACCATTTTCCCGACGTCTTTGGCAAATATAAAGTCTAAATGGTTAAACTTGGGCCAGCCGCCACCCTGTTGAAGGGACTCCAGCACACCTGTGTTGTTGAGATGCTCAGCTAGCCGCATTACTTGCTGTAAAGAAGATGAGCTATTAGGCTTGATTTCCTCCTAAGCTGACGTCGGTGACCGACGTCGGCGGCGCGTACCGGCGTATTAAATCATCTGCCGCTGACGTCAGCGTTCCAGTGCGGTGCTTCATAGAACTAGTGTATATTCGTACGCTCGACGTACGTCGGAAACCGACGTCAGCTTAGGAGGAAATCAAGCCTTAGATTAAGGGCCTATTTTTCAATCCATAACTTATTTCATGAATAATTTTGCAATATTGACAGTGTTGTTGAAGTTGAAGTTGAATTTTCGTCAGTAAAAGAAGGATAAGCCACTTGTAACAATAGTTACAGTACGCCGCATCGATGTTGAGCACTGGGGCAAAGAGTGGGGATCGCTTTGCGCATCAACAAGACGATTATCGTATCAAAGACGCGTGCGTGTGTGATGAGCTACCAATCACGGCCGGCGGTGTAGGCGCGACTATCCAATCACTTAATCGTAAACTTCTGCGCAACTTTTGCCCAGCGCTCAACTTCCGTAAACTTCTAATTGCAAACTATAGGTAAAAAGAATCGCATACTTACAGATTTTTCTGTCAATTGATCATTTTCTCCATACAGTATGGTTACAGGTATTTTCACGTTGTCTAGATTGTAAGGTTTTACATCGCCCCAGAGACCGTTTTCCCACGACGTGAAGACACCTTAAATATTTACTAAAGAAGTAAATAACTTAAATAAAATAACACGCTTTTAAAGTAGGTATGGGATTGGTGGAAGAAAAAAACGAACAAACTTGAGAGTTTTGTTAGTTGCCATATAAGAGTTTCACTACTACAGCTCTACTACCACAGCTCGGTAGAGACAACTTCGAGCGGGAAATCGCCAGAAGAGTGCAGCTTGGCTGGGCAGCATTTGGGAAATTGCGTCATATGTTCACGTCGACACTGCCGCAGTGCCTGAAAAGCCGGGTGTTGAACCAATGCGTCCTACCAGTTTTAACCTACGGAGCCGAAACGTGGAACATGACAGTCAAGTTGGCCCACTACACGTCACTCAGCGTGCTATGGAAAGGTCAATGTTGGGGATCTCACTAAGGGATAAGATCCGTAACGAGGTCATACGACATAAGACTAAGGTGACTGATATTGTCCAAAAATGTAGCAAGCTGAAGTGGCAGTGGGCTGGCCATGTCTGTCGCAGAACCGACGAGAGGTGGAGCAGGAAGGTTCTCGAATGGAGACCACGCTTAGGCAAACGTAGTGTAGGACGCCCCCCGGCTAGATGGACCGATGACCTGAAGAAGGCTGGCAGCGACTGGATGCAAAGGGCGAGAGATCGTGCGCTGTGGCGCTCCTTGGGGCCCATGTCCAGCAGTGAATTGCAACAGGCTGATATGATGAAGAGTTTCACTATCTTCTACATCTTGGCTCCATCATCAGATCAGTTCAATGACATCAATAGTAGTATGCGGGGCCGGGGAGGGGTACTTTACTCTTTGATGTGGTTTGGTTGAGTCTGGCGCATATTTTTGTTAATATCCTACTAATATTATAAATGCGAAAGATTGTAAGTATGGATGGATGTTTGTTACTCTTTCACGCAAAAAATACTGAACGGATTTGGATGAAATTTTGCATACATATAGAATATGATCTGGATTAACATATAGGATACTTTTTATCTCCCTTAAATGATCCTGTGAGATACGTTGAATAAACTAAAGATCACGCGAGCGAAGTCGAGAGCAACAGCTAGTATATTATATATGTGGTTATTTGTATTAAGTTTTGTTAGTACCTGTAAGGGCAATTTTTCCAAAATGCTCAAGCTGTCGAAACGATGCAGGGTGAATGCTTGATACAAATGCGGGGACCATATCCTAAAAATAAAAACAATACGATTAATTTTATTAATTACATTGATATAGTCAAATAATACAGCTACTACTGAATGGAACAAATCGACGGATACTACCATAAAACGTCGACTAACCAGTCGATAGCATCGATCTATAATATCAGTTATCAAGCAGCTTGGTTGTTGACTATTCTAAAATTGAACATCGATCAACGCAATGTCCACTAATCCATTCTACCATCAGTCTATGCCCTCGATCTAGGATCGATAGATTAGTGTGGTAGAAAGGTATCGATCGACGTCGACCAGTCCATTTTACCATTGATCGATGGTATCGATCGACAGACAATCGATTGGTCTGGTAAATAGCACCCTTAGGTTCAGAGCGATGTGAAGGAGTGCATGCCAAAAGCGATCCTTCGTCGTAGGTACCGCTAATTGTGGACGGAACACGCGAAGTAGTTCCTAGTGAGTACGCTTGCGGAGTGGTAAGAAGCATTCGCCGCCACTTGTTAATGAGTTCCACATAAGCTGTTGACATCTCTGTTCTCATATATTGTATCAATGCTGTTGGTGTTCCGAATAAAATCAAAATAAAATATAAGCTGCTGGCGTCCCCACGACAGCAGGTATGTGTAAAGCATATCCACCGCGAAAATAAAAGAATCACAGTGATGTATATGATGTCCAATTTGTGAACGTACCCACGGGTTCAGGTCGTAGTCTTCCCCGACAATGGCGTACATGAAACGCATGCAGATGTCTGTCTGCGGCTGCCGCGCGGTGCAGAAGCTGCCAGCGAATAAAGACAGCATCTCCGGCCGAATGGAGAGCGAGTGGTACCCTCTGCGACGCATTACGCTCTGGGAAACAATAAGTTCACATGTGAATATAGAGCTATCAGAATGACAACAGCAAGGGTAGAGACCCTGGACATGATCTACCTTGGGCAACCTGAAAGTTACCTTACATAGGCTACGGACCCAAGTAGGCCGAACAGGGAGAACATGCACAGGTGGGGTTACAGCTTGGAGGGTGAATGAACGAATGAATGTTTATTTTGCAGCCACAAAGATAAAAAGCAGTACAAGAGAACAACACAAGAGCATTACACGCTCTCATTACAATAGGCGGTGTTGCGGCAGCAAAAAGGTCCCCGTCTCAGCATATGTCGTGGCTTACGTCACGACGCTGATTTTCAGACGGTGCCCGCGGTCCGAGTTGCACCGCACCAGTTGCGGCACGAGATGCCATACAAAGTGCAAATTGTATAAAACAATGTCAGTGTGCGTGGATGACACCACTAATAAATGGGAATGTCAGTCAATTAATAAATAATAGATTAAGGTATACGATACTAAAATAAAATACATTCTATTAATTGTGCATGTCTATGTGGTATTTTCCCTGAGACAATTGTACATCTTCTAACATGCACTGCGTGTCCCTATACTGCACACGCGAGTTTTGGTCCTCACACATATAAAAGCCTGAGTCGAAAAGAAGAAGACATGTGAATGTCACTGTCATCATCATGTCAGCCTATACAGTTCACTGCTGGAAGTAAATCCGGTGCATATTTAAATTGATTTCTTTATGAAGGTGACTTCTTTTATTAAGGGCGACGCGACGTCCTTACAATAAAATAAAAAACTAAATCGTTACAAACTAGTATTATGAGTATTTTGCACAACAAGGCAAGGGCGTACTGGCATAGTTTTATTCTTTTATGGTCAATGATATTTAAAAGCCAACTTCTTGTTTATGAATGAGTAATCTATTTTTAAAATTACGATTTGGGCAAGGGCACACATTGACCGTGGTCTTCCAAAAAAAGAAAACATATAAATAACATAAAAAATAAAATAAGATCAAAATTGGCCGCGGGAGGGATGCCTGATAAAGTACTCAATGGCATCAGTCAGAGGCACCTTCAAAATTCCTCCCATTGCGGATAAAATGATAAGAATAGGTCGGGTGTGTTTATTTATATGTGTTTGTTATTTACACACCGTCTAACAGCTTTTAGCCAAAGCGTGGAGTGAGTGTGCCAGTTACAACTATATAAGTATTAATACTATTAAATATTAGTTAAAAAACTTACACAAACATTAACAAATTGTCTATATCCACTATAAAATAAGACCGTATCTGGCTCGTAGCAATTACGGCATTGAGCATATGAATGACCAGCGCTATGGCGTACCAAGCATGAAAAGTGTGCATGTGATGAGACGGGTCCAAGAATACGGTGATGGGAAGGCTCTGGACATGCCAGATAAGATTAAGAGACAGGGAGCGGCCCTTGACTACGTGGTGTAGAAACGTTACTAGAGACACAGCTAACTGCGCAGGCAACTCAAAACAAGGCGTCCTGGCGCCTAAGAACGAAACGAAATTGCGTATGATAGTAAACGTTTAAAACTAGCGAGGTCAAAGTCAGTCATTTATTCAGTATTATATAGGCACTTGTACACGTCCCAAAAATATAACTTAGCCCTACCACCGCTTCAGGACTACATTTCGGCTGGTGATGATAAGAAAAGGCGCAACGAACTCGGCCACCTTTGTCAGCCTGATTTTACTACAGGAATTACAATTACAAGACAGGTTATTATAGGCGGGGTTTTAATCTTACCACTTTATATCTGGTCGAAGGTAAACAAAACCTTTTTGTAGGTACTTTGCTATTAAGACACTAGTCAGTAGTTACACTAGATTACGTTACTTGTGACCGCGATAGAGTCGCCTCTAGTAGCCTTATGTGCAGTGCCTCTAGGCTACTAGTAATATCAGTAAATACTCACTAATAAATCAAATGATTTCAAAAAGAAATTCGCCAACATTCTCATGTTATCTAAAAACACTGCCGGCGCCATCGCTACGAATGCCACCAGTTTTTCGTTATACTCCGGTTTTTGGGACATCATGGTGAAGAATGTTGTGGTGCCCATGGAGTGGCCGATGTAGAAGATCTTGGATAGCCCGGTGATGGCTAAGATCTTGTCTATGGTCGCTGGGGCGTCGTACTTGCCATGTTCATGGAAACTAGAAACATTTTGACTTGATTTATAAATTAATAAATATAAATATTGGACAACATCACATACATGCTCTGATCCTAAGGTAAGTAGCTAAAGCACTTGTGTTATAGCGACGGTACCACAACACCCAGACCCGAGACAACATAGAAAACTTCGTTTTCTACATTGACCCGACCGGGGATCGAACCCGGATCCTCAGAGATGGCGCCGCCATTTAAAGTCCGGTGTGCTCGCCTCTCGGCTACGGAGGTCGTCAATTAATTTAGAATTTAATTTAGATTCATTTTATACATGATATGCAAAATCTTTTAAGATATCTTTTTTTGGGATAGAAGTGACATTCTATCCCATATTCTCTATTGACATGCAGCTGATAGGTTTTCTGTAGTTTATTTGTAGTTAGCACTTACGTCTACATGTTGTATATGTATACAAACACTGACATTACTATCTGATTTATTCACCCAATGTTACCTAAAGCGATATTCGCCATCACATGTATACAATATGTTCGTTACCTGTAATCCCAAAAAGCAGGATCGTTTCTGGTTAAATTCTTGTGCGCTGTGTAGAGATTTCCTCTCAAATTTGCGAGCCAAACGTCATATCCTGCGTCGGCTAATATGTATGCTGAAATCAGTAACGGGATAGACTTTTTGTATTCCATCCTACTAATATTATAAATGCGAAAGTTTGTAAGTACATATATCGATGTTTGTTACTCTTTCGCGCAAAAACTACTGATTTGGATGAAATGAACACATATAAAATATGATCTGAATTAACTTAGTATACTTGTATTCTGGTTAAACGTTAATGTTGAAACCCATTATGATATGTGACTATCATTTCATAATTACTTAAGTTTTATGTATTTCTTTTAGCAAATTACTTTGCTAATATTGTAGAAAACATAATATTTTAAATTGAAAAAAGACAACTTTCGTCCATGCCGGGATTTGAACCCTGATCTCATTCTTAGCGCGCAGGCGCTTTACCAATTAAGCTACAGGGACATATCTCGACTGGACGAAATCTCCCTTCTTAATTCATTTGTGACATCAACGCCATCTAGGAAATGCTGCACGCATTATTCATTCATCATTATGTGACTATCACTTTATCTACTTAGCTCGCGAAAAAAACAGTCAATCTATCGCCTTGCTTACAAAAAGCTTCGAGGAGCGTCTGCTATGCTTGCCCTTTCCATGACTGGTTAAACACATTTTACTCACAAAAAACTTATCTTACCTAAGCTATTCTGAGGGCCCATGATAACGAAATTCCCGCTGTTCCCGAATAGACCGTGGAAGATGACGACAGCTCTCTTCCCTTTTGCGCTGGGGCTTCCTGATCTTCTGGCCGACCGTCTCCCTGCTGGTATCCTGAAGATCTGCAAGATGTAGCCATCTTCGGTCGTCACTCGGTGTTTCTCGACGGGGTAGCCGGCTGAGGCAATTAGTTGAGGCTGAAAATATTGATATAGTTAAGTTTTTCTTCTTTCTTGCGTGTCGACTTAAGCTTTAATATAAATGTGAGGACCAAAACTTATCCACCAAAGTAGCACTATCGGTGGCCTTGTAAAGATCCTTGCGTGTGCAGGTGTAGGGATACAGGGCAGGGCATTACAAGAGATGTGCCATTGTCTGGGGGGAAATACCACATAGACATGCGCTCTTCAAGCTGTAACCCGACCTGTGCAGGTGTAGTTAGGTTGTGGATAGTCGATTACCAGTTCTAATGTAGCCAGGGATTAATAATGATCTTGGCGTTGTACGGACGTTTGTCGTGAACTGAGGTATTTGTGATATGCGAAAGCTTAATTTGTCACATCGGACTCAAAATAATGACAATAAAGCATCCCCTATTGACAGTTCCGACTGTAAATTGCTGAACCTAATGCCGGGTATGAGATGAGGCAAGGATCATTGGGGAAGCAGAAATACTATGTAGGCAATTAATGTTGGTCCATTACTCATTAATTTAATTTTGTCCATGACTAAACTACGTTAGTATTGCAACTGAGGGCCCAGGGTTTTGTTCACTTTTATATCGATCAAAAGGAAAACGTTTTTATGGCATTCGGGGTGACGCTCTGCCTAGTGTCGTGCGTAAGTAAGTACACAAAAACATGTTATTCCATACTAGTATGTGCTTATGTTGTTATCAATAGAGTAAAACTTGGATTAAACCTTTTAAACTCTTGTCCCTGGTGTTACCTCATCGAACTGTCATTGCTTTAATTACAATTATTGCTACCTCGCTCAGATTGACTTTGTAGAAAGCATATAATTAGTTAAAAAAAACTTTCCGCGTTCAATGAGCAAGAAAGAATAAGGTTATTAACTTGGTATTTAGTATCGCTCCCATACCTGCATTTAGTCTCACGCGATAATCATTGTTATAGGTTTCATACAATGCCTGAACCAGGCGTTGATGGATGATCTTAGTAAATAATTCAAGGTGAGAACGCACGTGTAATTTGATAGTAGGTTTTATAAACTTCCTAGATGTAATGTAAAACGGTAAATTAATTCGTAGTGTAAAAATCATTTTTTTTTATGTACTTATGAGAATTGGTATACTAATTCAAATGAAAGCGAAGGTTTTACTAGCAGCCATTGGAGATGTGGAAAAAGCAATATCTTTATTTCATACATTTGATTCACCTATATGCGTGCAGATTCCGAGTAGCCACCCATTTAGTTGCTCGATCTAACTGTAGCTAATTTTGCGGTCAAACGCGAACATATTATTGTCTTAGTTCTTGCTGCAGACCCGGTTAGCTAAATCTTTACGCGCTCATGAAAATAAGTTAAATGATAAAACAAGTTTCGCTGCCGACTTGGTGAGTACAATCCCCGGCACCGATGTTGAGCACTAGGGCAAAAAGAGTGGGTATCGTTTTGTGCATCTTACGAGAAAAGCATCGTATCAAACAACAACCAAACTATGGCCGTTAGTGCAGGCGCGCCGCACGACTAGCCAATCACGTAATCGTAATGGTTTACTGAGCATCTTTCGCCTACCGCTCAACATCCGTGGTTCTAGTTGTAAATCTGTACGCGCGAATGAAAACGAGTTAAATGACAAACAGAAGTCAGTATTTTAATAGGGAATGAATATTAACTGTCTTTAGTAGTGTACTTAGCCCTAAGAATGCGTTTTGCCCTCAACCTTGACTTGATGCCGTTCATCCAATAATTTGAGTTAATGATGGCGGTTGTTTAACAATGGTGATTACCAATTATCGCCCTAGATTAATAGCGGTAACATGATCATTCTTCTAGTCACGTGAGTTGATGCCACCGGCGCACACGCTCGATATCGTTAATAAACTGTCGTATATACATTTTTTTTAAATTTACTTTTTTATTTGAGATGGGCTTGCTCTTGACCCCAAGCTTGCTCTAGAGCATAGATGGGATCTACGATGGAGTGAGCTTGCCCAAAAGATGCCTATTCACTCTGGACTTAAAAAGAGTCAGGTTATATGCAGTCGGAAATACAGACAACAGTTCAGGCTAACCCCGGAAATCTGCCACCTCATTGAAGGCAACCCCTTCTTCTTTGCGTCTCGACTCGGGCTTTCATATCCCTTCAAGTGGCAGACGCCATTTGACCATTAATGGAAGTCTGGCGAGGGATCCCGCGGGGTTTCAGCCCCGTGTGAGAACCAAAACTCAGCCACCGATACGGTGGCTCTGTAAATATCCTCTCATGTGCAGGTGTCGGGTCCTGTATAGAGCGGTTTACCTACCAGAACCTAGAGTCCCTCTGGCTGGATGTCGTTTGGAGGTGTGCGCGGGATTAATACATACCCTAATTTAAACTCTTATAAGGTAGATTTTCGTAAAACCCCTTTTATCTATCTATCTTCGACGACCGCTGGTGTAGTGGTTCGCGCTCCGAACTATAATGCGTGGCGGTTGCGGGTTCGAATCCCGCAAGGGCCAAATGTGAGTGTAATGAACACGAGCATTTGTAAGTCATGGATGTTTATAAACGTATTTAAGTACGTTTCGCCACAGTACAAGCTTTGCTTAGTTTGGGGCTAGATAATTGGTGTGATTGTGGAAAGATCTCATCATATATTCAGGTTATTTCATTTTAATAAATATGTGAGGTTAGTTGAGAACACCTGAATCGTCATTCTTTTCATGTCGGTGGCAATTATTATAATACACGTCTATTTTAATAAAGACAGAAATATACAATGTGATATGGGCGGTACTTATAACCCGTAAAAGGCTGAGTGCGATATCTAATTTTATCGACAAAAAATAAATAGAATAAATAGAATAGCGGCTATTTTGATTTTTAAAACACTTTTAGCAATAACTAAGGATGTATGTGTCGTAGAAACATAAAAGAAATACCACAAGATAGCTATAAGAACAGAGTAATTGACCAACAACTTCATATATGATGTTTAGGGTTTTGTCGGCTAGAATACATCATCATCATCACCAGCCTATATCAGTTCACTGCTGGACACAGGCCTCTCCAAAAGGAGGATTTTGCCATAATCGCCACGCTTTGGCGGGCGGGTTGGCGATCGCAGTTTGGCCAATGGTGGAGAGGAGACGCTGCTGCCCGTCTTCTTATGGCGGTTCTCCTGTAGTCGCCTCTTAAGACACCCATAGGAAGAGAGGGTGGTGCAATTCTTTTAAAGTGCCAGCACCACACGACACAGCGGCTAGATAGAATACAATAAATCATAAAATTATTTTTTTCGAAAAAAATCTTTATTTTTGTATTTTTTGCAGATTTGTTTTGACCCCAAATAACAATTTTCTGTCGATAAAATTACATATCGAACTTAGCCTTAGCGGGTTAGAAGTACCGCCCATATCACATTGTATATGTATATAAATAAGAATATACCACTAATATAGTATTTTAATTTTTAAAGCATGTGATATGCGCACAAAAAAAATCCGCCATGTTACCACAGCATGAAAAAATAACTACTAACCAACGAAATATAATTATAATAAATATATTTTAAAGTACACAATAGTGGTTATAAAAATTGGAGTAAAAAAACATATTTACATCGTTATAATAATATCATTTTATTATTGCTCTGCTTCCGCAACCATCTGTGGCGTAGTTCAAAAGTAATAAATGTAATTAATTGATAAGCATCAATGGGTCAATCATCATTACCATTGGTCGTTTCGTTTTCAATAGCAAGCTTTTATTTTATTATTTGTATAATTTTCAGCGAATGACCTTACTCTAGCTTAGTATTTGCCAAATCTAAGAGATGTCGATGATCTAAATTGGCTATTTCGAAAGCTTCTTTAACACATTTTTTATAAACAAGTTACTGCTTTAATTATACTTTTTAATTTCTGGTATCACTTTCAGAGTTAAATGATTAAAGACTTACGGTCTTACTTATTAAATTTAAGACACTGCTTATCATTTTATTAAAAAATATCTGTACTCATAAACGCTAATTAAAGTTAATCATTAGCGAGTTCGTAACCTACTGTCAAGATAAACAGCTACGTACCCTTGTTTAAAGTCATAATTACCGAAATGGCGTCGCAGTTACAGCTGTTTTCTGTCTAGCTAGCTGTCATCTAGGGGGGCCCGCATACAGTGTTAAAAACTCTTTAATGACATAAAAGATTTCTTATACAGGGTGTACAAAAGAATGGGACACTCCTTAAAACCACGTAATCAGCACGTCATATACAACAACTTTTCATATGGGAGCAACATCGATATCGTGATTTTATTTTCAGATGCTCTATACATTATCATCGAGGTATGTGAGTATGTTTGTATGGAGAAGCTGTTTTTTTTTATTGATCTCGATGTTGCTCCCATAGTAAAAGTTGTTGTATATGGTCAGCTGATCACGAGGTTTTAAGGAGTGTCCCATTCTCTTGTTCACCCTGTATAATGGCTGTATGCACAGAACAAGTTTTTTTTTTTTTTTTTTTCTAAAGTCATTTATTCCATAACAATATTTATACAATAAAGTAAGTAATTTAACCTTACATTATTTTACCATAGTATTAAATCACTTTATGAGGCTGTAGGACACCTTTAAAAGTTTTTGAACATTGACTACATACAACTATTAACAACTTAATACTTACAGCCATAAAATACTGGAACATAAAATTTTCATTCTGAAATTAATATGAATTTATTTGTGTTAAATTCATTAAGGCAATATACATCCTAGGTAAGTACTGACTCAGTCGTCAATTGCGTGCAACCAAAATAAAATAATATTATTTAAAATAAAATAATATTAGCATTTCTGTTTACTATGCACGGTGATCTTAGATTACTTGTTACCCACAAGTTACGTTAAGCGCGTGCGGCGGTCGGTCGGATCGGCCTGCCTCGGCGAGCGCAGGACGTCTACTACGAAAAACGATATACGATGTTTCGGACGAAACGAAACACGAACGATACGCAAACGATAAGCCTACTACGAAACACTATCGGATTTCAATGCTTCGATCGGATCCATAGACACATTTCGGAATGACTTCGTGAAACGAATGACTAAGTTGCTATTTACCGTACTTATAGAAAAGAAACCGGAAATTATTTAAAAAAAAGCAACAATAAACGTACATTTTTATTTTACTGCTTAAAACGATCAATACATCAATTTTTTAAGATTCTATGATATTTATTGTGATTATTTAATGTTAAAATAAAACAAATGTCTTCGTCAAAAAACGAACATCGTCGCCGATATCGGATCCGAAACGTTTCATAGTAAGCAATCCGCAAAACGATTATTGTATTGACGGTTTTCGTTTTTCGTAGTAGACGTCCAGGGCTCGGCGACGCGCGCCGCAGGTCGTGGGGCATCGGGCCCGGTTCGTTATCGCCCGGTGAGAACAAAAGGCAGTGATGTGGTAAACGGTATGTGCCGTATTTATCGATATACGACAAATTCCATGCGCGCGTTTGTCCAATGTGCGAAACTAGACTACTTTTGTGAAACTTATTACTTGTATAGAATTTAGATGCCAGCTTATAAATGAATTGTTTTAGAGTAGGGAAATTTATCTTCTGATGTAGTTGTACTAGATTTGTACGAAATGGAGTATTAAGGGCTATTTTCATAGCTTTATTTTGGATTACTTGTAGATCACGATAGTTGGAGTCGCAGGTACTGCTCCACACTGGACTTGCGTAGGTAATGGTCGGTCTTATGAGAGTTGTGTATATTCTCAACTTGGTGAAGGGACTTAGTTTGGACCGCCTATTGAATATGGGGTTTAAGGCACCGAGAGCTCGGGCTCCCTTTATCTTGAGATTTTCGATGTGTTTCGTCCAATTTAATTTGCTGTCCATCGTGACACCAAGGTAGCGAACAGTCTTGGACCATGGGATGTTGTGTCCAGAGATTTTAAGAGTCCTACTTGGGAGTTTACGTCGTCGAGTAAATAAAATAACCTCTGTCTTGGTTTCGTTTAGCTTTAACTTCCAATCAGAAAAGAATGATTGAAGAGCGTCTAGTGACAACTGCAGCCGTCCAATGATGATATCTGCGTCATCTGACGATGTATAAGATGCCGTATCATCGGCGAAGCAAGCTAAATGAGTTCTGTTCTGGATAGGTACATTGTTGATGAATAATAAGAATAAATAAGGCCCAAGGATAGATCCTTGGGGCACTCCAGCTGGTACCACAAAGTTATCAGACTTACTATCGCCAATATGGACTGCAATTTTCCGGTCAACAAGATAAGACTGTATTAATTTAACTAAATTTAGCGGGATATTGGATAATATTAACTTATGCAGTAAGCCATCATGCCAAACGGTGTCGAATGCTTTTTCGATATCTAACAGAGACATGCCCGTCGATTGATGCAGGTTCAGGTGGTGGGAAACATGTTCGGAGACTCTTGCCAGTTGTTGAACCGTCGAATGAGACGAACGGAAGCCAAACTGTTGTGGGATAATTAGATGCTTAGAAGCATCCGTCAGCCGTCTATAGATGACTTTTTCGAGGACTTTGCCCAACGATGGAAGCAAACTAATCGGACGATAATTACTTGGAATGGAGCCATCCTTACCAGGTTTTTTTATAGCGATAACTTTGGCCAATTTCCACTGATCGGGGAAGTAGCTTAATTTAAAGCAACCGTTTATAATTTTAACAAGGTATACTAGGGCTTTTTGCGAGAGATTTTTTAATAGGATATTGTGAATACTATCGCCTCCTGGTGATTTGCGACAATTAAGGTAGCGCAGTATATTTTTTATTTCTCTGGGACGTACAGTGTAGCTCAAGTCAACCATCGACTGACTATTGAGCTTGTCAATGGAAAGCTTGACATCATTTTCATATGGGCTAATCCAATTGGTAGTAAGATACATGTTATTTTGAAAAGCGCTAGCTAGAGCCTGACATTGCTCACTATCACTTTGGGTTAATGTACCGTCTAACTGTTTCAGTGGTGGTATGACAGATATTTTTGGTTTCAATGATCTGGTAACTTTCCAAATTGCAGATGTTGGGTTATCAACTTTAGCTAATTTATTATTCCATATGTTATCTTGGTGGTTTTTTATAGCTTTAGTAATAAAATATTGTAATTTATTAATCTCGAACCGTATCTCCTTTTTTATATGTCTATTTAAAGGGTTAGATTCTATTCGGCGTAGTTTATTTCTATATTTAATTAGTTTTCTTACAGGACGTGGTAGTTTAAATTTAGCATTAGGTAATGGACCAGTGGGAATATGAGTATCTCTAGCGGCCAGGATATTTTGTTGTAGGTAAGATATAGCGTCATCAATCTCACTTGTAGTGCAATGAACGCTAGTTGTAAGAGTCAGGTTGCTGTCAATAGCAGATCTATATCCCTTCCAGTTAGCTTCACTGTACCTGTATATTTTAGGGACTGGAGTAAGCGCGAGAGCACCCTTCATTGTAATAAATATGGGTAGGTGGTTAGACGACAAGGTCGGAAGAGCTTGAACTTCGCTGAGGCCTGTTACATTGAAGGCTAAGATTAAGTCAGGATTGGTAGGATTAAAATGTTGCCTGTAATTTACTTGCGTAGGTGTATTTGATGCGTGAATAACGTAGTCATGCTCTAACATATGGTTAAATAGAGTTTTTCCACGACCATTGACGTAACTACTGCGCCAGAGTTTGTGGTTGGCATTTAAATCACCCATTACGATGGTATGTGGGCAAAACTGAAATAACAAGTCGAGATCGTGATTTAGGAGTTCTAGGTTTGGAGACTGATAGGCTGAAATGATAACGTGGTCTACACCAGAGATACAGATTTTGATACCAATGGCTTCCATGTGCTTAGTGTTTGTAATGGATATAAAGGAGTACTTTATGGTATTTTTAACAAGAATGGCTACACCCTGGCCCCGTCCGCTACCACGTTTATCTTGACGAAGACAAACGTACCCTGGCGTCACTAATGGGATATTTTGAGTGAGTCTAGTTTCGCACACGGCTACAATGTCGACAGAGAGTTCACTTACCAAATGAAGCAAATCCCCGATTTTGCTGCGGAGACCATCAGCATTCCAACATAAGAGTTTGAGCTTAGCTACTTGATTAGACGTAACTTCCGAGATGAGTCAGTACCAAGGAAACTTTGTCCAACATGGAATTGCAAGCTAAGAACTTAGATTTAATGGCTTTTATGACAGTAAGTATGTTAAGTATTTCTCTCGTGGCATCATCGAGGTCCGTATGTTCAATGTTACTCTTAGTAGTCTTCGGCTCTTTGAACTTTGGTGGTCCACTGAGCCAGCGGCTGCTGGTTGGAAGTGTATCAGCAATGTCAGGCGCATTTATTGGCTGATTGATGAAAACCGGGTGTGTCCTAGGTATGTTTTCAGGCCGGCCGATGGCTCTGAAGCCTGGCTTTCGTTCCTGATTATTTTTGATTTGTAGACGTTCCAGATATGATTGACGTGAGGGACAGTTGCGAAAGTTCGCCGGGTGACTTTCTCCGCAGTTACAGCATTTAGCTGGCTCAACTCTGTCCTTCTTAGGACATTCAGTTGTAGCATGTGGCTCTGTGCATTTAACACACCGAGCAGGTCTGTTGCAATTTTTCGAAGCGTGACCGAAACCTTGACATCTATAACATTGTGTTCCGTTAGTACGTTTTGGTTTGAACTTTTCTATTCTTACAACGCAGTTCAGTAGGTACTTGATTTGGCGAAACTTACTTATGTCCGCCCCAGCTCTCAATTGAACTAGGAAGAGTGGGCATTGAGTTGTACCATTCTTCGGGTTCAGTGTAGTGACCGTAACTCCCTCAAAACCCATTTTTGCGAGTTCTCGAGCACAGAACAAGTAAGACTTGCTACGCTCCGCTACGCTGTATGCAGTGGCGTGCGGTGCATATAGGCAATTTGGCAATGCCTACCTGGTAAGTGAAATGAGGTAGGCAGAAGGTACTTATAAATATGTGTTATTGACGAAAACGACTGATTTTCACCAATAAAACACATGTGTAAGTATCTACTGCCTACCTCGAAATAAAAGATGTGTGTTATTAATGAAAACCACTGATTTTCATCAATAAAACTCATCTCTAAGTAGTATATACTGCCTACCTCGAAATAAAACCAATGCCCGCCACTGGCTGTATGGCTCTAGCCATCACCTTTCTATTCGTGAAAAAATACAAGAACTATTCTTTGGTATCAAGGTTGATTGACACGTGACATTGCTTTGAACATTCTTTTTTAAAAATTTTGCTTTAATGGCCAGTATTTTGGGTCTTTTATGATGACTAGAGTCCGATGTTGGCAGAGTAAAATAAAAATTGTGGTAATTAACTAACTAACGCCTAAGTAGCGATTTTGAGTAAAAAATAGTTACGCACTACTTAAGAAGTTAAGCAGTGAATAGTTAATCAGTACCTAAGATGTTGATTAGTTGATTTTTATAAGTAAGGCCGTTATTTTATAATTAAGATTTAAATAAACAAGTCCTATGTATATGTATAATTGTTACCCTTGACATAACGCTCAGGTCTACTAGAGTTCATGTACATGCTTTAAATATGTTAGTCGGCATTACTTGTACACCTTAGCCCACTTTATAGGCGTACGCATCCTAAGTACTCTCAATTAGCACTTATTAAATCTTTAAGCCCTTAAGTACTCTTTAAGCATATTGTAAAACAGACCAGAAGGATATACCTCTCATTATAAAAATCGTACGTGTACTATTTCACTAATAGCACAATTTAATCTACATTACCCGTATTATGCATAACTGTAACACATGTTTTGACTGAATTGAATACCTACGTATTTTATACAAAAAAGATTACACGATGGTGTTTTGGTGTCTCTGACTCCATATCATTTTTATTTTTTTTGGCTATCTGTTTGTGACTGGTTCAACAAATGTTTGTAGGATATAGCCTAGCCACAACTAGCGGCTTAAGGCTTGCAGCAACAGCTGGATGCGAAATTTTGAGTCTAGCTATTATTGCAGCAAAGCTAATCCTAAACGAGCAAGTAAGGTTTACTTCATCGTCATCATTTCAGCCATTAAACGTCCACTTTTGAACTACTCCACTATATACGACGTCGACGACCGTCTGGTGTAGTTGTTCGCGCTCCGGACTACAATGCCTGGCGGTTGCGGGTTCGAATCCCGCGAGGGGCAAATGTTAGTGTGATGAGCACGAGCATTTGCACCTAAGTCATGGATGTTTATAAACGTATTTAAGTATGTTTATCCGTTATCTAGTCGCCATAGCACAAGCTTTGCTTAGTTGTAAATTTTTGTTTTTAGCAATTCCATGCAAGGTTTAATTGAAGATAAATAACACTTGAAAAAAATCATCGACCTCAGGTGGGACTAAGCTTTGCTTAGTTTTGGGCTAGATACTTGGTGTGATTGTGGAAACAATTTATTATTTATTTATTATTATTATTATACCTATACCTTAGGGCTAGTCACTAGGGGTAGTGACTTCCAAATTGGCCGGTTGGAAGCGGCCTGCATCCAGCGACTTCCTTTTAGTTTTCCTTGGGCCCTGAGACTGAGATTCACGTTCGTCTTCCTAGTGCAAAATTACTTAAGGCTTTCCCGGCTTCTAGATAGTTTGTGGCCTTGCAAATTGCAATGTATGTGAGTGATGTGTTACAATATCGCAATCATTTCTTCCGCGTGCAAGTTATGGAACGTTTTCCCCTGCGTTACAAAATGTAGATTATCAAAGGTCGAGTCAACAGTTCAATGAACGGTTGAAATTCATCCTCAGCGGAAAATGCCTATGGGAAACTATAGCCATTGCATCAAGTGGATCGTTTTCTCTCTTCCTAGCTCCCATATGGTGGTAGGGTCACCCTTTTAAGATTTTATAACAATATTGTTGCAACTGCGGCCTGCTGCCCTAGCATGGCCAGCAAAATACGATATGATATGATATAGCGATTTATCGACACGACGACGGATAAGCCAGCTAAAGTGGCCATGGGCGGGGCACATAGCACGTAGAACTGACGGCCGATGGGGCAGAAAGGTTCTGGACTGGAGGCCACGTACCGGCAAGCACAGCGAAGGACGTACCCACAAGGTGGGCAAACGGCCTGATAAAGGTTGCAGGTCGACGCTGGATGCAGGCCGCTTCCAACCGGCCGGCCAACCGTTCAGCAGTGGACGTCCTGTGGCTGAAATGATGATTTATCGACACCCCACTGTCAAAATATGGATATACGCGCCACCATTTTGAACTTTTACCGAAACAGCGAGCATGTCTGTGCCAGTGACGTCACGGTCATGCTTGCTGTTCCGATAAAAGTTCATATTTTGTCAGCGAGGTGTCGATAAATCGCTTTATTATATCGTGTTTTGTTGGTCATGCTAGGGGGGCTGGTGGTTGGAGTAACGACAAACATGTTCCTGTCTTACATAGTTGTTGGAAGTCTTAGCGTGAGATCATACAACCGGTTTGTTATCAGTCATGGGCGAAATAAATTTGCATTATCGATAGTCTTGAATCTAAAGTAGTTGGATTCTTTGTACAGTATATGTAACGGCTGTGTGTGGCATATTATATTATTAAGGAAAATAAGATTCGGACGATACAAGCATTCGTATTGTAGTTAAATGAATTCCCATGAAGTCATAGGGTTCGGTGGGAGACGGCCGAAGCAAAAACATTTATACAAGGATGTAAATTCCTATCCACGATACCATGACAATGTCTGGCGCATGCGCATTACACTGACGGATATTTCACTTGAGACGTTTACTGAATTCTTAATTTATAGATTACTAGCAGCCCGTCCCGGTTTCGCACGGGGTAGACAATTATCGCTAATAGTTTCGGCAGCGCATTCGACGAAATACATTTTAAGACTCATTTTTCTACACCTTCGGTTACATTGTTCAAATTTTACCAAGGATCCCTAATTTTTTTCAAAATGAAATGTAGCCTATGTCAAATTGGAAGAATGTAGCATTCTATTGGTGAAAGAATTTTTTAAATCGGCCCAGTACTTTTTGAGCCTATTCATTACAAACATACAAAAATAGGTACAAATCTTTCCTCTTTATAATATTAGTATATATATAGATTAAAAACATCTTTATAATGGTCTCATGTCAAAGAGAATAACTTTCCAGATTTATTTGCTATAGTCGTCGTTCGTTACTTATCACATAATACCGTTACGGTATAGTATGGTAGAAATATCATGTCAGTGCAGTAATTAGGATTCACAGTCGCTTTCGATAGAAGTGTTAGCATTTAGTGTATGAAACGCGAAGGTCACGGAAGTATGCCTATAAAAACGTAAACAATGGAAGTGTATCATTCAGCGCACGTTTATTCTTATTATGTCATGAAGAAGCGCGCGCCGGTTGTAGTGAGACCACGCGGCGAGACAAACTTGGGACAGCTTGGGACTTTGTTTGTTTACATTGTGTAATAATCCTATTTCGTCCGAAAGGAGTTAATGCAACAACTGTACTCTCTTGTTTTATTTTTCAAAACAAGTGACAATTTTAGAATAAAATTGGCTTTTTTACCGATACACAACATAAATTTTATCGTTACACGGTCTCTTGCGTCTGCTCGGCATCAGATAATTCAAATACTCATTATTTACCAAATGGTTGCCGTGCTGTACCAATGCATAATTTAAATCATATCACGTGCCGTGATTCGTATTTATTTGCAAGTTGAACAGTTTTTGTTTTTTTGTTTCCTCAGCGTCACAGTCGGATGTCGAATGAGGTACCTTTTTGCTATTCAGTAGTGCGAATGTCTTCGGTCTTCCTTATTGCCTTAAATATCCATATCCCTAGATATGTGATTATGGTATTTAGTGTATAGTAAAGCGTCGGAAGCAGGAAGGCATCTATCCAAACTCTGTCAAACTCATAAGTCAATTACATATTCTTATCAATTGCACTTTCCCTGTGTGTCACCTCTCCACTTCACATCTCTGTTGATTAGATATTGCGCATTTGCGTCCAAACGATCTTCTGGTAATCGTCTCTAGTCGTTTGCGGTTCGAACTACGAAACCAGCAGTCACGGGATCGAATCCCGTAAGTGTTGTGATGATCATGAACAGTTTGTACCTGACATTAATGTTATTATAATGTTAAGAGATATTAGGCCTTATTTTTAAATTTAGCACTACCTTGCGATGTAGCCCTGTATGATTCGTATGACTAATATTATTGTATTGCAAATGTGACAAATGCGTTAAAAAATTAGGAGCCGCTTAGTGTAGTTAATAAATGTGCATTTAATGTTCAAAACAAAGATGAAAGAGTAAAGCAAAGAAAAATATGCAAGGAAAAATATGCAGTAAGCTCACTTTAAAAAGTAAGTCAAACAACTCTCAGCTACTCTCAGGCAAACTTGGACTAGTTGTTTGCGTTTCGGACTGCAAAGGGAGATCAATTGGTATCACTTCCAACCGGCCAATTTAGAAGAAATTGGGAAAGGTCTAGGTTCAGCATTAGATGTCCTATGGCTAAATGTTGACGATGATCTATCATTAGTAAAGTTCGAAAATATCAATACTATTATGTCATCAGTATAGTAGTTTTGTTAAAATGTATTGCTTAAGCCCACTTGTGCATCTCAGGATTAGCGAATTTAATCCTAAACAGTCTAAACAGTCAGTTTGTATGACGACGACAGAAACAAAATGATGTCTTAACCTCGTACTAAACTAATCCGGTTGTACGCAAGTCAACGAAAGTATTGCATTTTAGTTTTCCAGAGTGAATAGGCATCTTCTGGGCAAGCTCGCTCCATCGTAGATCCCATCTATGCTCTAGACTTCTAGAGCATCAGATTGGGGTCAAGAGTAAGCCCATCTCAAAAAAAAAAAAAAGAGTATTATCGATGATTAGATTTATAAATAGTCTTCAAAATTACCTTCATGTCACAGTGATTATATGTATTCTTTCATAAACCTCTAACATAAATATGTAATATTTTATTCATACTTTATAAATTTATTATATTTTAGCTTATATTCTTTTTATTATCTATATATTTTTTTTGTTTTAATCAATAACTGCTGCCAAACCAATTTGAAATAACTATAACCTACCTAAGTAGTACCTGTACACCTCGTAAATATAAGTACCATGTTGTGGGACTCTGTTATTGGCTAAGTGTATCATTGTAAGTTTATTTATGTGATTGCTATAAAAAAGCTGTTGAGTTTACAAACAAATAAAAAAATAATAAATAGTCTACGAGTAATCTTACTGTTACTACCTATACTGGATAAGTGCATGAATGTGTAATGCCTTGTCTCATTAGAGTGCATCCGACATTTGTCAGAATAATGGCGTATTTAAGATCTGTTCACATTTATGTGACATGACTGGACTGGGCATGATAAAATGCCGTCAACAAGTCACTAGAGGCTTTTGTTTTCGTGGCTTAATTAAATTAATTTAATTCGTTTTTTTTACGTCTCTAATACTAGATGCACGTGTTTTGTTGTGTAGCATTTGTCATGTCACAGACCTCCCGCAAAGTTTTTTTGTTTCTTTACGCCTTTATTATATTGGCATGATAAATGCCGTCAACAAGTCACAAGAGGCTTTTGTTTTCTTGGTTTAATTAAATTAATTCAAAACGTTTTTTTTTCGTCTCTACTACCAGATGCACGTGTTTTGTTTTGTAGCATTAGTCATTTTACAGACCTCCCGCAAAGTTTTTTGTTTCTTATCAAAAATCAAAATCAAAATCAAAATCATTTATTTCTGTAAATTGGCCATAAAAGGCACTTTTACATGTCCCAATTTTTTTACCTACCACTGCTTCGGGACTATTGTGGGCTAGTGCCGAGAAGAAGCAGCGCAAGAAACTCGGTCACTATTGTCAGCCTCTTTTAAAAATAAATAAATATTTTACAAGATTTGTTGTGAGCTAACCAGTTTTAAATCCACACATTTTTATCATTTATATAATCACTAACGGTGTAATAGCCCTTTTTCATTAGAGTCCTTTTAACATGCAATTTGAATTCATATACAGGCATTTCAACAATGGATTGTGGTAATTTATTAAAAAAACGAATACAATTGCCCATGAAAGAGCTTCCTACCTTGTGCAATCTAAACATTGGAACGGCAAGTTTATCTTTATGCCTGGTATTATACTTATGTATGTCATTTTTCTTAGTAAACAAGTGCAGATTTTTGCGAACATACATAATATTTTCAAAAATATATACTTAGCGCCAATAACCAGATTAGATTTTGTGTATTTAAACAATTATATTGATTGATTTTGCAGTTTTTCTAAAACACGACAGTAGCATAATTTTATTTTTAAAATAACTCAGTAAAGGTGTAGAATTTTTTATTTATAAAATAGCCTAGTAACGGTTTAGTAGTATCATGCTTGTTAGAACGATGTGAACAATTGTCATGATTTCTGTTCCAATCACCCGTCATGGTTAAGTGCATGTATTATGTACTACGTTTACACTCAAGTTGTTAGTTATGATTCCATTTGAAAAATTGCACATAACATCTCAACAATAGTACTTTTATTAAAATGTGTTATTAGACATCTAGGCGACATTGTTGGAAAATTCTCATTCACCTTGATATGTCTTATTTGAATAACATTCAACTGTGTTGGTACAAAATGGTAACATTGTGCCGTCTAACATAAAAATAAGATTTAATCTTTTTTGTTGGAATTCCTATTTATCGAACTACTTACTATCGCTTCTCAGTGTAGGATTTGGTTTGTAATAAAATCGTTAACTAGGATCTAGATAATTATGTGTCGTCAGGTATAAAAACTACTTATCTTATGTTAGGTCATGTTCTCTTTTTGCCAGATTGCATCTAATTATTTTTGATTTTTGCGAGATCGTTACTTTCAATCATCATCATCATCATTTCGGCCACAGGACGTCCACTGCTGAACCGGCCAGAATTGGCCGGCCGGAATTGGCCGGTTGGAAGCGGCCTGTATCCAGCGGCTTCCTGCAACCTACCAGGTTGTCTGTTAACTTTATGGGTGGACGTCCCACGCTGCGCTTGCCGGTACGTGGCTTTCATTCCGGAACCTTTCTGCCCCATCGTCAGCTCTACGTTCTACGTGCCCCGCCCACTGCCACTTTAGCTTGCTAATCCGTAGGGCTATATCGGCTACTTTTGTTCGTTCACGGATCTCCTCATTTCTGATATTTGATCTCGCTAAGAAACACCGAGCATAGCCCTTTTCATAGTGCGCTGTACAACTTTGAGCTTTCTTAGAAGGCCCATAGTAACAAGTTACTTACAATATTATAATTAAACAACAACAACAAATTAAGACCCAAATTTTACGGCTCCGGGACTCTGAGCACGCCAACAAGCTGAAATACGCTATCATGTTTCTATTTAGATGTGTTCCGGTTTTACATCCGAATAGATGGACATCTATTTGCTGGTAGAAATTAGCAGGACGTGAGTACCACAGTACATATTAAATACTGTGTGGAAATTGCAAACTAGGCCTGTTTGTCGAGATACGTCAAATACGTCAATGGAGCGTTAGGGTTGTCCTTTATATTTGTTTAAAAATCGCGCGAACTATCAGAAGCGTATGCAATAGAAATGAGCTCAAAGCGTAGACCAAATAGTATTTAAATACTACGTTTTTACGTTCAACAGTGACAATGACAACTCACATCATCTCGCCTTTATCGACATGTATTCGGCAACCGCGACTGTCAGTATTCCTAGTTTACTTAGATTTCTTGTTGAGACGTGCCCATGTCTGAGTTTGTAAGTCATTTCGACCGTTTATGGGTAGTTTCTTTACTGTATACATACATATTAATGTGTAAGACGTAAGTTACCATGTAGCAAGCAAGTTTGCACTAAAGCCACTAAGGTCCACTTGCGCATCTCAGGATTAGTGAATTTAATCCCGAACTATTCACTGACACATCATTCTTTAGCTGTCAGTTTGTGACGATGACAGACAGAATGATGTCTTAAGAGGCGTATTACAAAATTTTGACAATTTTGCGGTTGTTTGTTGATGACTATTCATTTAACAAGATAAATTGAAAATCGGAGGCCGCTACGTACTATAAAATAACGAAAGCTTAACATATTTATAAGTCATAACTGCAAAACCAGTATATAGAAACGTGCAAAAAATGGGGAAACGCTTTTTTGCTTTGTCCCAAAAGGTTATGATGATTTAATAAAAATTACATAATGATACTTGTAGGGTGCCCTTTTTATAGTACGTAGCGGCCTTTGATTTTCGATTTGTCGTCTAAATGACCAGCAAACACCAAACAACCGCAAATCTGCCAAAATTTTGTAATAGGCCTCTTAATCTCGTACTAAACTAATCCGGTTGTCAGCAAGTCCACATAAGCTCTACGTTGCTAGTAGTTAAGCTCTAAGCTGGACCGATGCGTCAGATTTATGTTCTTTGTTCGTTAGAACTCATCACAAGCAGGTGAAGTTGGTCTGATTTTTAAAATTTGGAAACCAACCTTTATTATGATATTCGGTGTTTGTGTATTTTGTATATTATAGGACAACGTCCTGAAATAAATAATTTTTGTTTTTTATTTATTGATTTATGATATGGCTGAAGTAAGAAAAGAAATAAAGTGTAGGTCAATCGAGCACTAATACGCCTCAGCCACTGTGAAATATTTAATGCGTTTGTGGTTACACATATTATTAACAATGGTAGACTTTGAAACAATAAGGTAACAAAAGAAAATAACGTCGTCCATCATAATAATGTTGATGTGATTATATTGTACGCAAAAATTATCCTTTTTCTTAAACTTACCCATGTCAATCTGAATTTTGTTTTAAAATATTAAATTTGCATTTAATTACTGCAACATAGTTCGTGCGTGATTAATACAAGGAAATGTCTGTTATGATTATTCAAACATCAGGATTATCCTTTTTTTTAACACTACGTTTGGCCACAAGAGCAATTTGCGAACTTAACTAAGCTTTAATACTGTACTCATTAAAACAAAGGAAGTAAGTGGTTATACTGTAGGTATTATTTTTTTTTTTTTTTTTATTTTGTTTTTTTTTCCACTGGACCATGAAGGGTTAGGACGAGAGAGTGCATCTGTGTTTGCGCGTACACTTATGCACTTAAATATCACCTGCGCACCTGACTGCTTCCGAACATGGACTCCGATTTTCAACAACGGAGTTGAAGCAGTCGCCGTGGCCGAAACTAAAGTTTAGGTTTATGCTAATTTAGAAAAATGCCTTTAATTGGCGATCGTGACAGAAATAAATTTTACCTGAGGTTGGTATTCTGCCTCCTTTGAAACATTTTAACAAAGAAATTCTTTGTACCTTTATTTTACTTATATCATTTAAAGTACATAAACACATTACATGTATCTCGTAATACATGGATGTTATATAGTACTTTGAGATCATGACTATTGGGTGTTATTATTTGTCGCAAATTTATTTATATTTAAAGGGGAATATTGATTTGGGAATATTGGTAGCCAAAAAATTTCGTAAGATTTTAATTCCTATACTTATCTATATGTAATAATTAGTATGATAAGTGCTTTCGCGATAAAGTGTAATCCCGGTAGGAGGTGTTAAATTTACTTAGATAGTTTGTTTGTATTAACAAATAAAGTTTTTTTTAATAAATTCTGTGTAGTCACTTTTTCAAGCTTGCTTCTTTTATGAGAGGGATTGCAGCTTTTTTGTTATTTAAAAGTTAATATGGCAATCCTTACTAATATAATAAATTGGAAAGTTACTCTGGCTGTCTGTCTGTCTGTCTGTCTGTTACGCTTTCACGCCGAGACTACTGAACCGATTATTGTGAAATTTTGTACAGAGGTAGACTACAGCTTGAGAAAGGACTTATTTATAGGCTACTTTTTATTGCGAAAAAAGGCTTGAAGGGGTGGTAATAGAGGTTAAATGTTCGTATGGAAGTTGGTCATTTCTAAAGATAAAACCATGAAACTTTGTAGGCACTTGATAAGAAATAAATAAGTACTTTGTGTAGCGTTTTTGAAATGTTGACCTGTGTGGGGATTAAATCCTTATTAATAATATAAATGCGAAAGTAACTCTGTTTGTCTGTTACGCTTTCACGCCGAAACTGTTGAACAGATTTGGTACAGAGATAGATTAGAGCTATAATATAAATAAATATATTGTTTCCACAATCAAACCCATTATTTAACCCCAAACTAAGCAAAGCTTGTGATATGGCGACTAGATAACGGATAAATATACTTAAATACGTTTATAAACATCCATGACCTAGGTGCAAATGCTCGTGCTCATCACACTAACATTTGCCCCTCGCGGGATTCGAACCCGCAACCGCCAGGCATTGTAGTCCGGAGCGCGAACCACTACACCAGACAGTCGTCAGAAGCTTACAAAAAGCTATTGTTTATATTAAAGCTTAAAAAAGCTTAGCAATTGATAAAAGAGGAAAATATAGCGTTTTTTAAATTTTATCTGTATGGGGATGAAAGGTCATATGGAAGTTCAAACAGAGTCACGCTTTTACGCCTGATTGTCTTTTGATAAATACTACCTGAGAGTTTTAAATCCGAAGTAAAAAGCTCATTTTTGATAAGCGTGCTTCAGCGCAGAGCACAATGTTGCTGAATTATGAGACACACCAAATATCCTGTAGTTCTCGCGAACGAAGTCGCGGGCACAGTTATTAAATAATAATAAGCTATAATTATCTTCATTAAACATATTGTGGATGCGGATAGTAATAAATAAATAAATATTGGACAACATCACATACATTGCTCTCATCCTAAGGTAAGTAGCTAAAGCACTTGTGTTATAGAAATCAGTAACAACGACGGTACCACAACACCCAGACCCGAGACAATATAGAAAAGTTCGTTTTCTACATTGGCCCGACCGGGGATCGAATACGGAACCTAAGAGATGGCGGCGCCATACACAGTCCGGCGCGCTCGCCTCTCGGCTACAGAGCTCGTCAAAATATATAGTATCCACAATGTTCAATGTGCGATGTTTTCTTAGTTTTCTTTTTATATCTGTTACGTCTGATTTCGGGCACCAATATGATATCTAACCACAATTACATTTGTAACCAAGATAAGTAATTTCCAAAGATAGATAGGTAGGCTGGATATTCGATTGCTGGCCTGAGCTCGACACTATTTTTGAATTTATGCATACGTCGCTTCCACGCAAATAATTATTCATGACGTGGCAGCTTTTAATTAAGGCAAGACTGTAAACTAGTTAAAAATCAATGTTACTGTTCTATCGAATGTGTATGTCTTGTTAGCTGTCCATAAATAAATTTTATAAAAAAACCTGGTAATATCGGCATAATTTTGAGAAATTAAGATATCACCAAAAACTGCCTAAAAATATAATATCATCACAAAAAACACGGTCCGTTGTAAACATAGTCCGTTTTTGCCATTGACAACTTTTTGTTACTTTTACAACTTAAAACTTTTTTATTTATTTATTTGGCATATTTTTTACTAATTTAGATGGAATCGACTTTTTTACATAGTAAGTGTTTTTTAAATCAACAATACTAGCGATATTTTGCTCTTCTTTCGCTCTCTATTGTAATGAAGTATTATTTTAATCATGATTCTTATGGCAGTCCGTTATAGCTCTCGAAAAAATAAATCAAATGAAATAATAAACTTATAAATGAACAACATTTTCAACTGCCTTTGGAAGACTAAGTCGTTTTTGGGAAGTATAACATGTTTTTTTTGTTTTGCCGGGTATTTATAGTTTTGAATTGCAACGTTTGACACGGTGTTATTATTTGTATTACGATAACAAAAAAATATTGAATTTTACTACGAAAGTAATAAAAAAGCTATAAAAATGTAAAAAACACTTACCACAGTTGCATAGGCTTCTCTTCTCAGCTGACCACTGCACACATACAGGAGTGCACAAAAAACAATTGCACATGATCTAATTGAACCCATTGTTTTTAGTAAAATAAATTGTACATAAAACTTTTTAAAAATTTCACTGCCAAACTATTTAAAAAAAAAAACATACACATTTGGCAGCTTACAAATTTAAAAAATTCTTTTGAAAAAAAATAACAGCCCTTTTTCGGCGTTCTATTTTTCAAAGTGTTTTTCTCCCGTTCTTATTTCGAAAATGTGCGCCTGCGTCTGCCGCGCGACATTCGTGTTGCGTGGACCGTGATGTCCTGCCGTTGTTTTTATTTATCGGTTTTCATCGACGTCGAAGCGCAAACACCTTTAGGCCCTGCGTCCACTGTTGCGTAGCTCGTTAGTTTATAGCATCGTTCTTGCGCGATATTTTAGTAGGTGGCGCTTTGTAGTAATTGATTATGAGAAAAGTTGAATAATAGAGCATTAATTATTAAAGCGGTTAATTTATGAACAAACTGCTAGTTGGTAATAAGCCTTAAGTGAAATAATTGCTTAATTATAGCTTAAGTGTCATTATAATACTCATCTATGTAGTTAATAGTATATTTTTCTTTTTGAGTATTGATGTCCGAATATATAGCATTTATCTACCATAGCTTCAAGGAGCTTGTCGGCTGGTGATGAGAAATAACAAATTCAAATGTCTTTATTTGCCATAAATAGGGTAGGTAGGCAGTAGGCACAGCAATTAGAGCACCTTAGTTACATTATTCAGTGAGGTTTGAGAGACGCGTCGCTTTTTATTAGACAGCCAAAAAAGAACCATATATGCGATGGAACGTGGGTTCGAGTCCCGCCTGAGGTCGATGATTTTTTTCAGGTGTTATTTATCTTCAATTATACCTTGCATGGAATTGCTAAAAACAAAAAATTTCAAAAACTATGGTCCTTGAAAATTTAATACTATAATTTTAGTCTTAATGGGTAATTACGAGGCTATTGGCATCTTCAAAAATGAAGTTAGCTAATAATCTGACCATCCAATACGTTGAAGATAAATAACACTCGAAAAAAATCATCGACCTCAGGTGGGACTCGAACCCACGTCCCATCGCATGCCGGGCGAGTGCTTTACCAACTAAGCTACCGAGGACGTCACGTGACACGATAAAATTTCTCAAGTGTTTTTTCTCGCTGTCAAAGCCAGTGTATCTCTGTACCAATACGTATTTTATTACGGATGGGAAAAATAATTCGTTACCTATAATATATTTGTTTAGTGGACAGTAGGCTTTACTATATTATGCAGATTATCTCACTTATCTTTGTTACCGCCATTCAGCTACTGTATCAAGTGTATTTTTGATTGAATTGAACATGATAATGAATTATGTTTTTTTTTGATTATATGACACGGTGAACTTCGTACCGCATGCATTCTATTTCAAAATTGCCAGTTTTGATTCTTTGTTTCTTTGGCTTTTTCAGAATTTTCGTTTTACATAAACAACCTTAAAAACAAACGAAACAAAACAAAAACGCTTCAGCCATTTTTAAGTTTTGGGAGACTAACGCAGGGCAATTTATTTATATTTAAAAAAAGATAAATTTTATTAATTTTAAAATAAAATCTTGTCATTAAAACGCCTCTTGTTATCCCCTTTATTATTGCCGTTATAACCTTTGTAGAACTAAAAGTACTCTAAATGACCTTTCTAGTATTTTTTTTCACACTTCAACGAAGTTTTATACAAAAATAAATATTACTTCAATATGATAATCTAGCTAAAGGGCGAAGCGTTTTTGATTTTTTGTTTATCATATTCGTATTACAAGTTGATGTCAACAATACAAGTATGTAATATTAAAATAAAACACACTTGTGTGTGTTTACTAAATATTTATTATTTATTAGTCTTGACTTAATGTCCTAGGTCCCCTAGATGGGGCAGAGGGCGTCCACAGTAGTCCTCCATCGCGTTCGGTCTTGAGCTTCGCGTTTGATTTCACTCCAAGTCTTGCCGATCTTTTTCGCTTCATCTGCTACGGTGCGACGCCAAGTCTGCTTGGGGCGACCACGTTTGCGTTTTCCTTGGGGATTCCAATCCAGAGCCTGTTTGGGAATATGATCGGGATCCCTCCGGAGAGTGTGGCCAATCCAATTGGCCACACTCTCCGGAGCACAGCAAATCCAGAATAGAATAGAAAACATTTATTTGACACATAAGCACAATTACAAACAGAATCAAATATAAACATAAAAATAGTGTCAAAAAGGTCCCCGCTCAGCATTTGTCGTTACAGCCAGAGCCATAACGACGTTGGTTTTCAGCGGAGACCCCGCAGGACGTGGGACGGGTAGTGTCAACGGTACATCGGTTCACCAAAGAACCCCCAATTCCTCCGGCCGACTCCGGCTCGGAGTCAGTCGAAAAAACCAGGCAGGTTCCGATGAGCCGATGCACCGCTGCCCGATGGGTCCTGATATTATGTGCCAAGAAGATGTTGCCCGTGACTTCGACTGTTAAAATTTAAATCTCACATTAAAACAACTTTAATGAAAAAAGGATATTATACTGTAAATGATTATATAAATGATAAAAATATTTGGAAATAAATACTGCCCTGCTCGCACAGGTACATTTATCTTGTAATGTAAAATATATACTATTTAAAAAGAGGCTGACAATAGTGACAGAGTTTCTTGCGCTACTTCTTCTCGGCGCTAGCCCAAAATTGTCCCGAAGTAGTGGTAGGGAAAAAAATATTGGGACGTGTAAAAGCGATTAGTTTAAGCCTATTTACAGAAATAAATTGGTTTTAATGGTTTTTTTTAATGGTTTCGCTTTCGTGGTCTTTAGTTTATTCAATACTAGCAGCCCGTCCCGGCTTCGCACGGGGTAGACAATTATCGCTAATAGTTTCGGCAGCGCATTCGACGAAAGACATTTTAAGACTCATTTTTCTACACCTTCGGTTACATTGTTCAAATTTTACCAAGGATCCCTAATTTTTTTCAAAATGAAATGTAGCCTATGTCAAATTGGAAGAATGTAGCATTCTATTGGTGAAAGAATTTTTTAAATCGGCTCAGTACTTTTTGAGCCTATTCATTACAAACATACAAAAATAGATACAAATCTTTCCTCTTTATAATATTAGTATAGACTAGCGGACCCGGCGAACTTCGTACCGCCTAACAGTACATTTTTTTTCGTCAGCTTTTCCAATGTTTTTATTATTTATTCTGCTATTGGCGGAGACAAATCCAACAAATTATTAACTATGAAAATCGGTCCAGCCGTTCTCGAGTTATAAGTTTGAAACAAACCCGACTTTGTTTTATATATTAGGATATCATACAGGAACTTGTAATCGAAATAAATAATATCCTGTAGTACTCGTACATGTGTGCAAAATTTCATACAAATTTGTTCTAGTAGTTTTTACATGAAAGAGTAACTACTTACAAACTTTCGCATTTATAATATAAGTAGTATTATTAGCGCAGACAACGCAAAGTATAATACGAGTATTGTCTAATACTTTAAAATAAAGTAAAAAAAAGAGAACAATTGAAAACCTAAAAGATAAACATTTTATTTGAAATCATTTATTTAATACAAGACAAACATGCAATATACAGGATGTCCCGTAAATCAAGGTAAATCTTGTAACCACATATTCTATACATCATATTGAACAACTTTTGTTCTATCACTTTTTATATTATGCATTATGTTTTTCTTTACTGTCTTTACAAATCTAATTGACTAATTTGTTAATTTTGTATGGAAAGTCGATAAATTTTCATGCAAATTTGCAAAAGTGATAAAAACAAATTTTTTTCATCATGATGTATAGAATATGTGGTTACAATGTTGACCTTGATTTTTGGGACATCCTGTATATTACAAATAACAAAGAAAAAAAAGAGAACAATTGAAAACCTAAAAGATAAACATTTTATTTGAAATTATTTATTTAATACAAGACAAACATGCAATTTATATTACAAATAAAATACGTTACTAATACACTATCAGGTACCAAAATGGTATAAGCTCAGTGTAAAGTCAGGACGGGAGAGGCCACTGGTATTCTGCTATTATTTTCTTATGTTATTTCGTATTTCAATCTAAATTAATTGTACTTTTTTTATTTTTTTTCTAGGCTATTATTATTCTTTTGCAAGAACCCCTCTACGGGTAAAGGCCTCCTCCAAAGATAATCAATACTCTCTGGATTGTGCTGGTTGAACTACTTTGAACACAGTTGAAGCCATCGGTGTTTTTATAAATCGTACCTAAAGGGTAAAACGGGACTCTTTTACTAGGGCTCCGCTGTCCCTCTGTCTGTCTGTCTGTCCGTCCGTCTGTCTGTCTGTCCGTCTGTCCGTCTGTCCGTCTGTCCGTCTGTCCGTCTGTCCGTCTGTCCGTCTGTCCGTCTGTTACCAGGCTGTATCTCATGAACCGTGATAGCTAGAGAGTTGAAATTTTCACAGATTATGTATTTCTGTTGCCGCTATAACAACAAATACTGAAAAACAGAATAAAATAAATATTTAAGGGGGCTCCCATACAACAAACGTAATTTTTTGCTTTTTCTTATAGATAATGGTGCGGAACCCTTCGTGCGCGAGTCTGATTCGCACTTGGCCGATTTTTATTTCATCGTCCCATCTAGCGTTAAGTCTTCCTTTCTATCTTTTGCCTTGGGGGCCCTTCCAAGTGAAGAGTCTAGGAGCAACTCTTACTTTTACTCTTATTATATACTTGTTGGCTATGTGGTTTATATTATATCTAATCTATCTCAAAACGTTCAACAGGTTTTCTTATTCTTTAAGAATAATTTTTTTTATATCAAGTTTTTCAACCTATGTTACATACACACTTGAACATATCTAATATCAGCTTAAAGCTGTTTTTTTTTTTAAATTGGACAACATCGCATACATTGCTCTGACCCTAAGGTAAGTAGCTAAAGCACTTGTGTTATAGAAATCAGAAACAACAACGGTACCACAACACCCAGACCCGAGCCAATATAGAAAAGTTCGTTTTCTACATTGACCCGACCGGGGATCGAACCCGGAACCTCAGAGATGGCGGCGCCATTTAAAGTCCGGCGTGCTCGCCTCTCGGCTACTGAGGTCGTCAATAAGTTTTGTGTTCGGGCTGTGCCGGGACTGTCGGGGGTGGATCAAAGGGAACAGCCGTTTGGCACTTTTAACTTACTGTCTGTGTACTGTTCGACGTATAACCTCCAATCGTCCTTGTGTAGATTGAATCGGCTTTTTTTTATATATAAATATTGGACAACATCACATACATTGCTCTGATCCTATGGTAAGTAACGAAAGCACTTGTGTTATAGAAATCAGAAACAACGACGGTACCACAACACCCAGACCCGAGCCAATATAAAAAAATCGTTTTCCACATTGACCCGACCGGGGATCGAACCCGGAATCTCAGAGATGGCGGCGCTTTTTGGTAGTCTATATAGGCGATGTAGAATGGTCTGTTTTTCTCTAGGTGTTTTTCGATAATAAGCTCTAACGTGTGTATGTGATCGATTGTAGAGTAACCTTTTCTAAATGAAATGAATGGCATATAATACATTTAATAAGAAAATAAGTCTAAGGATCCGTATAATATCTTTTGGGGTGGTTGGGATCTACCTCCTAGCGGTCCACCCCGGGCAACGTCATCATAATCTGTGATGGCGGCAGAAGATCCCAAAGGCGGTGGTAGGCCCTGGAAGGGGCCGCCTGGCTCGCGACCACCATCCCGCCGGAGTCCGGCGCCAAGCAGCCCTGCTGTGTTCCGTCGGTGTGCGGGAGTGCCAGTGCCATTGGGGGTTTGAAACTAAGTCAGTTGCGCTGTTGGAACCGGTCTCTGTCTTTAGGCGATGCTGTATCGGGTAACTCGTTCTGGAGGGTAGCGGGATCCGAGGCACGGTCCCAGCCGTTGGCCGACCGCAGTCAGTAGGGGGCCCGACTTACGCGCTAGCCACGCGTAAAGGCTGCCCCGCCAACTTGCGAAAAATCCCGTTATGCTCCACCGTGCCAGTTGGCGACTGGTTGGGAGGACCCGGTGGAGTGGTATCGGGGGGGCTCGGGCGTCCCCGCAGTCTCCAAGCGAGTTCCCCTCTGATCGGCTGAGCCGAAAAGTACGAGTAGGGTTTGCTAGGCAGCGCCTCGACTTTATTTTTTCTTTCCCCCACTAAAACTCTTAAAAAAATGACTACACAAATGAAGAAGAAAAAGTTTAAACAACGGCGACACTTCCTCCCACTCAAAGTGCACCTCACCAACATCCGAGGTCTGCACTCAAATCTCGACCCGGTCCACCACCACCTGGAGACCGAGAAGCCGCACTTATTCTTCTTAACGGAGACGCAGATAGCAACACCGTCGGACGTGGCATACCTCAACTACCCTGGATACACTCTCGAACATAAGTTCAAGAAATGTGCAGGGGTCTGTGTGTATGTTCGCGATGACATCTGCTGTAAGCGTCTCCGTTGCTTTGAGAAGTCTGAATTTCCTGTGCTGTGGCTTTTGGTGGACACTGGGGTAGAGAAATCTCTCTGCGCTAGTGTTTACCGTTCGCACAGTGGAGATCGGGAGACGACTCGGCTCATGGAATACCTTGCTGAGGCGGCAGACTCCGCACTTCAGCGATATCCAACAGCAGAGCTTGTTTTTCTGGGGGACTTCAACGCCCACCACAAAGAGTGGCTGTTCCCATACCAGAAAACTGACCATGCTGGGCGAGAGGCCCGCAAGCTAGCATTGGCGCTAGATCTCACTCAGCTGGTGGAACAAGCGACGCGAATACCGGATATCGCTGATCATACACCCAATTGCCTGGACCTACTGCTGACAACTGATCCGCACAGACATTCGGTTTCAGTCTCGGCTCCACTGGGATCGTCCGACCACTGTGTAGTGAAATCCGTATCGATCTGCTCTCCTCCGGATTACACCCTTAGGGGTACGAGGAGAGTATGGCGATACGAGTCAGCAGACTGGGACGAGATGCGAGCTTTCTTTGCATCATACCCGTGGCGGCAGTTATGCTTCTCTTCGAAAGACCCCTCATGCGTCGCTGATGCGATCACAGCTGTTATCCGGCAGGGAATGGAATATTTCATTCCATTTTCCGACATCCCGCTCGGTTACAAAGCCCGACCTTGGTACAATGCAGACTGTGCTCGAGCTGAGGCTCGTAAACAGTCAGCTTACCAGGCTTGGGTAAAAGCTCGAGATCAAAAAGCGCGAGCGCGAAAGGTGCGAGCAAAGAAGAGAGCATATAATACAGCCGCCAGGTCTTGCAAAAGGGTGCTGCGAAAAGCTAGGTTCGACCATGTCAGCCGTATTGGGGCGAAACTTGCATCTTACCCACAGGGTAGTAAGCAGTTCTGGTCCCTGTCGAAATCAGTCGAATCTAACTTCTGCCTTCCTACACTACCTCCAATGCAGAAACCTGATGGGTCACTTGCCCACACAGCAACAGAGAAAGCAAATTTATTTGCCGATCTGTTTGCAAGCAATTCACGTCTAGACGCTGGCTCGAAACGTCCACCCACCTTGCCTCAATGTGATTCTTTGATGCCAGAGATCACAGTGCACAACAAAGAGGTCCGTAGATCCCTTCTTGGTCTAGACGTGAACAAGGCCTGTGGTCCTGATGGCATACCAGCAAGAGTGCTGAGGTATTGTGCGCCTGAGTTGTCTCCCGTACTGACGCGACTGTACCGCCTCTCTCTCACGACAGAAATCGTACCAAAATCTTGGAAGCTTGCCAATGTGCAACCAGTACCCAAGAAGGGTAGCCGTGCCGACCCTAGTAACTACAGACCGATCGCCATCACTTCCATACTCTGTAAGGTTATGGAAAAAGTTCTAAATTGCAAACTGCTTTCATACCTAGAAGACAATGATCTTCTCAGTGATCGTCAATATGGCTTCCGCCGGGGACGTTCAACTGGGGATCTTCTAGTGTATGTAACGCATTGCTGGGGCGAAGCCATCGAAAACCACGGCGAAGCAATCGCAGTGTCGCTGGATATTTCGAAGGCTTTCGACAGGGTTTGGCATGCGAGTCTGCTGAGCAAGCTTCCAGCGTACGGTATCCCCACTGGCTTCTGTAGCTGGGTGGCTGACTTCCTAAGTGAACGGTCGATCCGAGTAGTCATTGACGGCTGCTCCTCTGACCTCAAGGCCATTGACGCCGGAGTTCCTCAGGGCTCTGTGCTCTCTGCGACTCTTTTCCTGCTGCACATCAATGACCTGCTATCTTCAGGTATTGTTGGGTACGCAGATGACAGTACTGTCGCGGAGAAGTATCTGTCTAGTGCAGGAGCCGGTGGAGTTGAGGTCCAAAGACTGAGAGAGGCCATGGTTGAGCGTACGAGCCTGACGTTAAGTAACGTCTCCCAGTGGGGCGATGACAATCTCGTCAGCTTCAATGCCTCTAAAACGCAGGCGTGTCTTTTTTCCTCAAAAAGGAGTCCTTTCACCCTTTCTCCTACTTTCCGAGGTACATCTGTTCCAGTGACCGGCACTCTACAACTTCTTGGCATGGAGTTGTCCTCTGACCTCAACTTTGGCACCACCATCGAGTCTAAGGCTCAAATTGCAGCTAGAAAGTTGGGCGTCCTGAATAAAGTCAAGCGGTACTTCACGCCTGGACAGCTTTTAACTCTTTACAAAGCCCAAGTCCGATCTTGCATGGAGTACTGCTGCCACCTTTGGGACGGCTCGGCGAAATACCAACTTGCTGCACTTGACTCGGTGGAACGCAGAGCCAAGAGAATAATAGGCGATAAAAAACTGGTGGCGTCCAAGCTGCACAGCCTGGCTCACCGCCGCAAGGTTGCTTGCCTATCGGTCTTCTATAGATTGTACTTCGGAGAGTGTGCTCATGAGCTGCATGAACTCATACCACCGTCACCTTTCTTCCATCGGACATCCAGACGCACGGCCGGCTACCATCCGTTCTTAGTTGATATACCCATAACCCGCACTAAGCGCTTCTCATCATCTTTTATAATGCGCACAGCTAAGGATTGGAATTCCCTGCCTGCGTCTGTATTTCCGAGTGCATATAACCTGACTCTCTTTAAGTCCAGAGTGAATAGGCATCTTCTGGGCAAGCTCGCTCTATCGTAGATCCCATCTATGCTCTAGAGCAAGATTGGGGTCAAGAGTAAGCCCATCTCAAATAAAAAAAAAAAAAAATCTAGTTTCCATATTACAAGCAAGAGATTGTTGTGATGGCAAGAATATTTATTTTAATAGATGTAAAAATCTCAATTCAGTCGTCGACATTGTAATCCTGGAGCCGTATTTTAAGCTTTCGAATTCCAATTTGCATATGAAATCCTAATAATACGATTATTACAATTAATTTCCTAAGAATTCCTATCCGATTCAAGTTAATGAATTCGAATGCTTCAAATGCCTTCTGGGCCCTATCCTCTTATCCATGCAAATCACTGCACCATAGCGCTGGTAGGGTAGTTTCAATAAAACACGAAGTAGTTTTTAAAATATTTTCTATACAACTGATCTACAAGTTTTACCACAGGTCTATTGACCAAACTGCCGACATCCTTCGCAAAGATGAAGTCCAGATGGTTGAACTTCGGCCAGGAAATTGCCTTTATGGAATCCAGTACTCCGATGCTCTTCAGTTCATCTCCCAGACGCATTATTTGCTGTGGAAAAGTATTTACTTTAGGTTTTTTTGGAATCTATGTACGGTTTTAAACCATTTACGCTGCCTGGACATTTATACAACACTGGATATGTAGTCATATTCCAAGTTTTAGTTCCACAAGCTAAAGGGTAACCTCTGGAATGGTTTGATGGAAATTGCTCAAAATAAACTAACTGGACTAGCCGCAGTTACACTTATGGTCCTGCATATCTAGACTAAGAACAGGACCTAGGTCAAAGAGTGACATATGTGGCTAATAATATCGGTTCCATTTATATTTGAACTATGATTGAAGAGTGTGACAGTCTTTGATGTCTTAGGACATAGGCCGCCTTTCTTATCTTTCAATCCCATTTATTGTCACATGCCTCGAGTTTATCGGAAGGTCTGAATGTTAGAATCTAATACATTTGTTGCATGTTGCATAATTGCGAATTTTTCTACGGCTATCATTCTAACATTCGTAATCATAATTCAGCCCGGGTCAGTAATAGGCCTCTCCTAATGCACGCGACTGAGCTTGATATCTGGCTGCTATTTGCCTCCGCTGCCACTGCCAGCAGTTCTGCTTATATCATCGCTTCACCTTTAAAACGAATTAAAAGTAACAATTTCCAATAAGATTGGGCGTGGAAAGGAATAATAATGATCTCACAGATTTTTCAGTCAGTTGATCGTTTTCTCCATACATCAAAGTAACTGGCACTCGTACGTTAGTAAGGTTGTATGGTTTTACAAGACCTTTTACACCATCTTCCCATGACGTGAATACACCTAAAGAACAAGGAAACACGATATCATTAAATAAATAAATAATTTCCACAATCACACCAATTATCTAGCCCCAAACTAAGCGAAGCTTGTATTATAATGATTAGAATAACGGATAAACATATTTAAATACGTTTATAAACATCCATGAGTTAGGTACAAATGCTCGTGTTCATCACACTTACATTTGCCCTTTGCGGGATTCGAACCCGCAACCGCCAGGCATTACAGTCCGAAGCGCGAACCACTACACCAGACGGTCGTTATTCATTCAACATAATATTACCGATTAATGGACTATCCGACAACCTGATTCAAATGAATGGAATTTGCTAATGTCAGACTAACAAAATTCATGATCGCATTACTTATCGTTTTACGTTTAAATACTGTAAATGAATTACGGAATAAAAATAACTCTGATTACTAAAAGTTACAAAGAGTTAAAAGTTCTGATTACAAAAAATAAAAGAAAAGAATTTAAAATAATTATTGGTTTAATAACCTGTTAGCCCAATTTTGCCAAAATGTTCCAACTGGCGAAATGAAGCTGGCTGCAATGTTGTTATAAAAGTATTGATCATGTTCTGAAACATAGTAAGGTCATAAACAGTATTACTATGACCAGTCTTCCAATACTTATATATTGTTATATTATTAGTATTTTACTCACTCACAAGAAAAATTGCCAAAAGGGTAGTTTTGGCAATTTTTCTTTATCCTATCCCAGATTTGCATACTCGTTTAAAACTAAGTGCGTCACATCGGGTGGACCAAAGCAGTAGCAGAGTAAAGAGTCAGAACAAAACCGGCCAAGTGCGAGTCGGACTTGCGCACGAAGGGTTTCGACCACTATCTATAAAAAAACTGCAAGAAAATCACGTTTGTTGTACGTTGGGAGCCCCGTTAAATATTTACTGTATTTTATTTTTTAGTATTTGTTGTTATAAGTGGCAACAGAAATACATCATCTGTGAAAATTTCACTTCTCTAACTGTCACGGTTCATAAGATACAGCCTGATGACAGACGTACAGATGGACAGACAGAGACAGTCGGACAGCGGAGCCTTAGTAATAGGGTCCCGTTTTGTCCTTTGGGGACGGAACCATAAAAAAGAATCATGTGTGCTGTTGTTGAAGGTGGTTCATTGTATGCCTTTTTATGAGAATAATTTAACACACAGAAAACGTATTTTGATTAGCCCAGCAGTAGGATAAAAAGTATACCACGGACATGTGTTTAGTAGTCATCGGATTTAGAAGAATAGCTCCGAATAAAAGAGAGCAAACGTTTTCGGCTTACACATAGAATATTGTATGATGTCGATATAAAAGTTCAGAACTAAACTTACCCAACTGCATTGCTCGTAGTCCTCGCCAACCACAGCGAACGTCAGTCTAGTGCATATGTCAGATTGTGGATGTAGCTCACTGCAAAAGCTAGCAGCAACATAAGTGAGCATTTCCTGACGAAATGCTACCGCTTCAAGACCCCTTTGACGCAATATATTCTGGAGGAAAAGTTGTTGTAGAAACAAATTAGTTGTAGGACAGTAAGAAGATTAAATCAAATTTTTTTTAGATAACAAAGGTGTTAGAAGTTAGAAGATAGCCAGTGGGAGTGTAGTGAATGCCGTTCAGGATATTGATGATATTAACAAAACATCGCATCAAACCACGAAGGACAAGAATTGTTTAATTAATGATAATATGGACGTTTTTCCGTTACACGAGGAAGATTTCCAGACAAGATGAGTGGACGGCATATCAAACGTAGTGGGTACGTAAGAAGTCTGATAGATTTACTTTACTGTATTAATACACAATTATTAAAGGTATAACTTATATATTTGATTTCGAATTTCATCAAGAAGAATATACTTACAAACAAATCAATAGATAATACAAAGTTACTGAGCGGTCTTAAGTTGTCTAAGTACACTGCCGGCGCCATTCCAACAAAGGCTACCAACTTCTCGTTGTACTCTGGTTTTTGGGACAGCATAGTGAAGAATGTGGTGGTGCCCATGGAGTAGCCGATGTAGAAGATCTTGGAGAGCCCAGTCACGGATAGGATCTTGTCGATTATGGCTGGAGCGTCGTAATTTCCATGTTCGTGAAAGCTGAAATCGAATACATTTTTTGTTGTCATGATCATTCAGAACCAAGTTTTTCTCTGTTCGATTTTTAATCTTCGATTGTCACTCGATTAATCAAAGACTTGAATAAACTGCCGGGTCTTCAATTGTTTTCTTTTTAATAGGATCTAACTTAAACCGCGATATTGTATGGAAGTACTAAAATATACTAAATTAATAAAAAACATTTACCTGTACTCCCAAAACGCTAGATCATTTTTGGTCAGGTTTTGATGTGATGAGTATACCGTGCCGCGTAGATTGGCAAGCCAAACGTCATACCCCGCGTCGGCTAAAATGTATCCTAAGAAAAGAAGAAGGATTACATTTATTAAACATTAACCAAAAAATACATCAAAAAACAAAATGGCGAGATATTTTAATAGTGATTATTCTATGCATACTGCCAGGCTTAAATATAAAGCACGATCCGAAGTGAAATGTTTTCTACGTTCTAATAGAGGTTACATTTAAGGTAGTACAATTTTAGAAGTAAATATGTGTGAGGCACATATTTCAAGAGAAACAAGTTTGATTAACCTATATTAGATTTTTTGTGCATAATTTTGCCTTTGTTAAAAGAAATTGGCCAAATTACACACCACAAACATACATCTTGAGTGAAGTTATTCAAGGTGAATAAGCATATCGTTAGAATTAGGAGAGCTTTAAATACTGAAGAGTCCATACTCACCAAGGCTCTCCTGAGGGCCCATGGCTATAAAGTTTCCACTATATCCAGTCAGACCATGGCATAATAACACAGCCCTTTTGCCTTTGGTGTTAATACTGTCTGTCTTTCGGGCGGCTCGTCTCCCGGCTGGGATCCTGAAGATTTGCAAAATGTACCCATCATCTGTTGTGGCTCGGTGCTTCTCTACTGGATAGCCCGCTGATGCTATTGCTTGTGGCTGGAAACATTTGTCTCCCGCTTTAATTTTTTTTCCATTTAACCTCGTCAATTTACTACGTGGAAATTGAGCGTTCTTGGCTATTAAATAACAATGGCATTTTATGATTACATCATCACACCTGAATGGACTTTTTCTAACTGGTCATTCTCATAGAGACCCTCAATACCTAGACAACACACCATCAGAAACCACCACCATAGAGAAGATATAAGCAATATTGTCTCGATGGTAATGACCACCGCACACTCGGACACAAAATAGATTAGATATTTTCTAAATTTGCACGACTTAGACATATAAATTCTTTGAGTATAGAAGGGTAAGCTAAAATTGCAAAAATTTTTAATTTTAATAAAATTTCTACTTTATTCAGGAGTGGTCTAAGTGAATCCTGCTTCAAAGAACCGCGCGCTTTAGTTTTTTAATATTTTGATTTGAGCTAACTCAACGAAAAATACACTTTTACGTTGCTTTGGCGATTTGCTATTAACTATTAATTTTGTTTAAGTCAAACGTTACTGTTAATAAAGTTTTAAACACTTTTTTTGTTCTTAGTAACTTACCACTAAAGACGCACTCGTTTTCTTTACCAGAAGTTGTACACAAAAGAATCCACAGAATATTATTTTAAATTTCACTGAATTCATTATTAATGGTAATTTTTAAAAGCTCGAACTTTTTATCAACCCTAAACAGACATTAAAACTCTTCAGGGGTTAGTTACTTATCGTAAGCTTGTTTTATTTATTTTTCCACTTCTAAAATTGTTCTTTCAACCAGTTGACAATGCGTACACACGAAATAAACTGATTTGCCTCTGTCCACGGTACGGTATGTGACATCCCATTTCGGTAATGATGTTAAACGCAATTATTTCAAATAATTGGCGACAACAGGAAATTATGGAATTAATTACCTGGACGAGCGACCGAACTAATCTTCTTAATTTTACTTTTAAATCGTTTTCGTATTGATAGAAGTAAGGCGGTGCGCAAACGTAGAGACTTTTTGTTCCCGATATGGCAAACCATTGCAGGAAACCGAGTTGCTATGTTCTGTAGCCGTACCGTGTGGTGCCGGCACGTTAAAAGAATTGCACCACCCCTTCTCCTCCTATGGGTGTCGTAAGAGGCGACTACAGAAGAACCGCCATAAGAAGACAGGCAGCAGCGTCTCTTCTCCACCATTGGCCTAACTGCGACCGCCAACCCGCCTGCCAAGCGTGGTGAATATGGCAAAATCCTCCTTTTGACTGATATAGGCGATGGTGATGGTGACGTGAGTTCAGTAGCATACGGGTTGACGATGCTTGTGTTTTATAATTTTCGACTTCAATAACCTACACCGAACACATGATCGGTAACGAGTGAAGAGTGTCAGGTGGAATTAACTGGATACAAAAGTGTCTACGACGGGGTAGCGAGGGCTGATTCCATACCCACTTGTAGCTTGTATCCCACACAAGACACAAAAGTGTATACGTTTGCGCAGTGCCTTAAAGATTACAGTTGCCAGTCGAATGACTGGCAATATTTATTTCAATAATTTTAATTGATAGATACGCTAGAAAGATATGTACTCTATATTTCACACCAAATAAAGCAATTACTTAGAAAGATGTTCATCGCTAAGAGTGATCTCTTCCAGACAACCTTCAGGCAGAGGCAGCATGGCATGATCTGTGGATCGTGATTTTTGTAGGTATTCTGGATAATTAACAATTAGATAGACTGGTCTAAGTTTTTATTTTAATCGACATTTGTGGGAGAGTTTCGATTAACGCAATTAAAAATCAATTACCTTTACTCGTAATTTAGTTGTTAAGCTTTAAACGTGTTTTTGAAATAAATTTCTGTAGTCTTTGCCCTCAAATAAATTATGTTAAAACTTTTTTTTTTATTTGGTAAGTTTTTAGAGAAGGAGACCGCGTATCAAAAAGAAAATCAACTTTAAAAAAAAATCTGTAAAATGTATTATTATTTTGTTTGCTTGTAATTATTGTAAAATGGCTGGATCTTTCAGATGGACAAGGCTAAACTTAAAGGTTCCTGGATTACTATAGAACGATTACTAAACATTAAAAACAAATCATGGATAAATCTAATACTAATTTTAATAAAATGTTATTCGTAATATTTATTAATAAATTAGAAACACGATTGGAACATCCGGTTAATCATTTACTCATTACATAAAACCAATGACACCAACACAATAATGAACAATCTAACCTTATGGAAATGTTGGCGATCTATACATTTTTAGGGTTCCTTAGTTAAAACAGAACCTATATAAGGCCTTAACACCACCCAAGTGCTTAAATCTCGAATATGAAAATCAAATAGTCAGAATTTCTGTTACTTACATCTAAAAATTTAAAATGTGATATGCTAGAAGAGGATTTAATAAACATCTTGAATTGAATAATTTTGATTTTCCGTTAAGGCCCTTGGATTAAAACATGCACAAAAAAGTATCTATTTTTTCAAAAATTGCAAATTCTCTTAAACGGCAAAAGCAATTTCGTTACTGTTTTCACACAAAACAAGATTTTGTAAATATTCATGTTTTGAATTGAGAGTTTTATTTGAAAATTCTCGTTACAGGCATTAATTTCATAAAAAACATGTTTTTCCGATTTTTAGAGGTGGATGACCTCTAAAAATCGGAAAAACGCGCGAAATTGTATGGGCGCGACGCGTCAAGGTCATTTGAGCGTGTTAAGGCCTTAAAGGGTCGTAGTTTCGCCATGTCGGTCTGTCCGTCTGTCCACGACTTAGCTCAGAGAAGCTTTAGTTAACATATTAATCTCGTCAACAATGTGGTTAAAAAAAAGAATCTGTCTTACAATTTTAATTTATAAGTTTTTTTACTCAACCGGCTAAACAGAATTATCCAAATTTGGCACACCAATAAATTCAGCTTAACACCTTGGATTTTTATTTCGTTTTTGTGTTTCCGTAAGTTGTTATATAATCCTCTTTAGCTTATCTCTTAATTCTCTTCAGACAAAGTCGCAGTGAGAAGCTTAGTTTTACTATAAATAAGCACTTTATTCACACCTAAAATGACTATTCGAGCAAAAATTTAAGATGCACTGAGAGAAAGAAAAATAACAACGAAAAATGTACAAGTTGTAAACGAAAGATTCTTCACGTATCCTAAAAG
This sequence comes from Anania fuscalis, assembly GCA_950371115.1. Taxonomy (NCBI): domain Eukaryota; kingdom Metazoa; phylum Arthropoda; class Insecta; order Lepidoptera; family Crambidae; genus Anania; species Anania fuscalis. Next base: position 14,740,391 of record OX493344.1, read on the forward strand.
ACATCGCTAACCACTTCTTAACATACGAAACACAACAGACAATTATTAATATCGTTATCGGGTTTGTTGCAGAGGAAGTATTTAAAATAACCCAGTAATTCTATTCCGGTATAGTTTGACGAGAAATAAAACCCGACCACAGCAAATTATTAATATGGTGACTCGAAATCGGGACAGGGCAAGTATTCAGAAATAACCCACTACTTCGTGGGTATAGTTTGACCAGAAATAAAACCTGACCAGTGGGAGAAGAATGGTACATTCCTGGATAAAGCTAAATTACTTGGGAAATAAATAGGAGAATTTCCATACGACGATTTTTGTAGTCCAGTGCAAAGCTCAAAATGTACCTACATTTATTTTTATCATCAATTTGTTCCTACCTTCTATATTATCTTAATGTTAAATTGAGTAAACTGTGATTTACATAGTTGATGTCACAACAACCTTATTTTAATTATTCAGTATATACAATGTAATGTATTTTGTGACAGTATTCGTTAACTCAAATAAATGAAAAAAAATGGAGACACCATGACAAAAGGCACTTATGTATGCGGCTTTCAGAAAGAGTTTTGTACACGGACAAAGGTTTACACTATTAAATTCTTATCTTAATAACTGCTTCATACTTTTTACCATAACTTATAGAATTTCAGAGCGAAGTTTTATGCGTAGAATAAAAACGCATACTCGTAAAGCCGAGAGCTCACATGCAAGCCTAACTATTAAAAAATATTTGTTTTCATCATATTTGTATCTGGTGCAACATTTCCTTTTAATGTTATACCATGCTAATCATTTCCTGACTTAGATAGGTTGTCTCTGTATACTAAAATGTTTTTCACGCCAAAATAGCATGTATTTTGACAATAAAACTAATAAGGTAACACTTAGTGACCGGTAATGAGAACCTCATCGTAACAAATAAATCGTGTCCGTCCTCTAAAATCAGGAAGTATTTATAAAACAGTCCAATTTGTTAACCATTGTTCAAAATGAGTCCATTCATGTTAGTTTGAAGGTATGCCTTTAATTGTGTGGTTCAAATATATTATAACTAACGGTTGCCCGTGACTTCTTCCACGCTTCCGCTTGCACACGAGTTAACTTACTACTAAAATTTATCGCAATTCGAATGAAGGCCTCATCCAATTGAAGTAAATCGAAAACCCTTGCTTGTAAGGACCTATAAAATATATTACAATTAAATGTAGTAGTGAGCAGGTGTGCTCTAGGAACATAAGTACTATCTTTGAGGTCCCGGGTTTGATTCTTAGTCGGGTCAATGTAGAAAAATAAAATATTACCAGAGTAACTATCAAATGATGACAGACCTGCAACTACTTAGTTTGTCATAAACCCTGTTTTATTGTTGCAGACCACAGCAAAAGACCTGGCGATGTCCCCAACACCGCCAGCAGCCGAACCGGAGCGCACTGAACTCCTCGGTTCCCTGACAACGCTGCAGCAGCAGAGAACAAGCGCGAGGGTCATCAAGAAGCTTAGACTTGAGCCGGCTGCTGATAAGGACAAAAAGAGCAAGAGGACAGATGGACAGACTGATGGTAACATCCATATGACGATGACGATGACGACCGTCTGGTGTAGTGGTTCGCGCTCCGGACTACAATGCCTGGCGGTTGCGGGTTCGAATCCCGCGAGGGGCAAATGTTAGTGTGATGAGCACGAGCATTTGCACCTAAGTCATGGATGTTTATAAACGTATTTAAGTATGTTTATTCGTTATCTAGTCGCCATAGAATAGAATAGAATATAATTTATTTGCTATAAGAGTGGTAACATAAGATGGTTTTACATTTTATCGTATCTCACAATTAATCTTTTCAGACAAATATTAAATTAATTACATTATGAATTTACATATTTAAGAGCATTTTAATTAAATCAATAACACATTAAAATTTAAGAAGGTACAATTATTTTACCAATTTCAGTAAATTAAATAGGAATGTCAATAGAATTTCAATAAATATCATTTTTGTTCATACAAACACAGAATTTTGTCAGTTTATTTGAGTCACTTTATCTGTCAAATATAAGCACAAGCACAAGCTTTGCTTAGTTTGGGGCTAGATAATTGGTGTGATTGTGGAAACAATTTATTTATTTATATCATAGCCTTTACCTAGGTCTTTGTCTCGTTTCACGATGAGAACTGCTACTAAAACTAGTTACCACTTCTAGTTTAATTAGCAGTCAAATTATTAACTTCAATTAGATTTTTTCCATTTTGCAATAAGAAGTAAACATACTTGCATTTTTTAAATAATTGTTTGTTGTTTATCCTTAAAATCCGACTGGCGAAGTGGCGTGGTTTGTCGCTTTGAAAGATGAGATTAGAGTTAATTTAAAGAAAAAAGAAATTTGCATTAGCTGGCGTCTGGGTGAGCCCCTTGCAAAAATCCCTTAGGAACGCTAATACGAGGATGTTAATTTCATTATTCGAGATATGAATGTGTTTCAAACATGTGTTTATTTATTAGAAGTTATATCAGCGCCTGCGTATCTGTGTAAAATGTGTCCTTCTGTTGTGTCAATCTAGATGACTTCGACCAAAATTTGGCAACATCCATGGCATTTTGGCACTCTGTTTAGCTCATTTCTCGTGCAGGCATAAAGGTTCAAGAAGCAAGAAAGTAGTTCATGTGTTTATTATTATAACTTTACACCAACTTCTGTGTTTCGTTTTCAGATCTAACCGAATGCGAGACCCCGAACAAAATTGACGACAAAGACCCACTCAAATTCCCGACTGTCAAGCAGCGCATGCCCAAAGCCCTCTGGTCGACCGACGAGAAGAACCTGTTCTTTGAGGCCCTCAATGAATACGGGAAGGACTTCGACGCCATCACGGCGTACATCTGTGCGAAGATGAAGAAGAAGGGCATGCCAGACGTGAACCTGAAGACCAAGACGCAAGTCAGCCACTTCTACTATAGGACATGGCATAAGCTGTCCAAGCATGTGCACTTTGATGAGAGTGAGTATTTTTGTGGTTTTTTTAGGGTTTCGTACCTACCCAAAGGGTAAAACGGGATCCTATTACTAAGGCTCCGCTGTCCGTCTGTCTGTCTGGCCGTCATGAACCGTGATAGACAGTTGAAATTTTCACAGATGATGTATTTCTATTGCCGCTATAACAACAAATACTAAAAAACAGGATACAATAAATATTTAAGGGGGCTCCCATACAACAAACGTGATTTTTTGCCGTTTTTATAGATAATGGTACGGAACCCTTCGTGTGCGAGTCCGACTCGCACTAGGCCGGTTTTTTTATTAGCTTCTCCCCTTTCTAGCGCTACGTAGATCTTAGAGTTAAAAAGAAGAGGAATTAAAAATCATCCCACCGCAACCCGAAACCGGGATCTTTTTAGCGGGTTCCAATTTCAATTACCCTTGGTTAAGAAATCTGAGAAGTTAAATTAACTATGACCTTTAACCTGTATCGGATTGCATATCATAGTCAGAACAAGTTGTATCTTCGGATGTACTAAATTATTGGTAACGAAAGGTGATAGGTGATATAAATATGGTATAAGACGAATTTTTTTAATTGATTCACGATAAAATCATGTACTTCTTACTTTCTTCTTTATTTGTTTACATTCCGTTAGGGACACCTTCTATATTATTTTTTGTTACGCGGTCACATGCGACCGCTCATCAGCTAATAGAAATGCCCAATTTCACGAAAATGGAGTATTCTCAAGTTAACATATCATAACCTCACTAGGAGTCAAATTAATAGCTCAATTCATATGGCGTTACATACATGTGTACTGTCAGGTAATATGATATGACCATTACTGTTAGCGATTATACCTCTAATAAGCTGTCATCAACTCTTTAGCGAATGTCTTGGATAATGGTAAACATGCTTGTGCGACAAGTACAACTGTATGAATGACGTCATCATGTTAAGGCGAGGACGGTAGTAGGCTGTATCTTTTGAACATCGATCACATATTCTATAGAGCACAAATTACATTTATTTTGTTTGCACAAAAAATTTGCAATTATTTCACCAGTGATCTGCGTTGACAAGACTTGCCTACTCATACTTAGTTTGAGTAATAAATCAGTACCTAGTTTCGGAAATAGATAGTAAATATTGCTCTACCGTACTATAAAGTATGTGCTTTTTGTTTTTTTTAATCGAAAATGGTCAAACGAAGTGCATAATCGAATGGGGTTTGTGCCGATTTCCAAATTTCAGTTAAATATTTAATTAGTAATCATTAATGAGGTTTCCATACATTACGAAATAAGTAATTTAATTCCTTCCAATCGTGTGACAGACGAGATCTAAAAAGAAGGGAACTAATAAAATACATAATCCTCGTTTTAGAAAATAGCCGCCTTAACTATATCGAGTTACGGAAGCTGCATTGTTTGATACACCGTAATGATAAAAGATATAACTGTCTGTATCACCAAGCGATATAATGTAGATATATCTTTCATAGTGCCCGAAATGATATTAAGAACTAAACTGGCGTAAAACAAACTTCCACTGGAGTTTTTTAAACATGAACATTAATAAGCGCTAGACAATACAACAAAATGTCCTAATCTTTGACGATCTCGTGGTAAGGAGGTGAGCAATTAGCATGCCGGACTCTGAAGTCGCCATCTCTAAGGTCTGGGTATTGTGGAACCGTCGTTGTTTCTGATTTCTATAACACAAGCAAGTGTCTAAGCTAATTACCTTAGGATCAGAGCAATGTATGTGATGTTTTCTTAGTAAGCGAATTGTAAATTATTTTGATGAGAAAGAATAGTCCTAAAACCAATAATAAATTTTATAAGGTACCCGCGCTTTTATAGATAATAAGTCAATGGTTATGTCGATAAAAGTAATTTAACAAATTATCTTCTAGAAAATATATTATTTGACAATGATTGTATGCCATTGAAAATGTAATTACAACTGAATGGAAACAAGATCATTAATGTCAATTAATAATAATGAAGATTTTCTAGAAAACATCTATTAACATAGACAATATAGGTTTGTATCTCTTGTTTGTAACTCCCACGCTAGTAAAAAATCTCTATTTAGTAAAAAACAACAAATACTAAAAAACAGAAAAAAACGACAAAAAAAATATGTCTTTTGTAAAGGAGCCCCCATAAATATTTGTTTTATTCTGTTTTTTAGTATTTGTTGTTATAGCGACAACAGAAATACATCATCTGTGAAAATTTCAACTGTCCAACTATCACGGTTCGTGAAATACAGCTTGGTGACAGACGGACAGACAGACAGACAGACGGACAGCGGAGCCTCAGTAATAGGGTCCCGTTTTACCCTTTGGGTACGGAACCCTAAAGATAATTATTATTTGAAATCAGTGCACATTGTAAGCACTTACTTGTAAGTACTTCCAGGGACACTCTGTATAAAAATGAATTGCTGCACGTTTGTCACGCTTAAGCTCGGGAACTGCTGGACCGATTTGGCACATTTTGGTCTTAAAATATTTGTGGGAGTACATGGCAGTTTTAAACGGTGAGAAAATATGAAAAATTGCGAAGAAAATACGAAAAACGATAATTTTCTTATCCTATATTATCTGATCGTATACCTGTTATATAAAAATAACTACGTTCGCCGGAACAGCTTAAAAAAACAGGCAAACTGAGAATCTTTTTAAAGCAAGTTTAAAATATCATCTTTATCCTGTTTTCCTTATACGCTTATATTATGCGAAATTAATCACCAGGTTTATTTTGGCTACGAGTACTTTGGACTTAACAAAATAAGTCCCAAGTCCAATGGGCAGTGTTGATGCAAAAGTTAAGGATGATACAATTATAATCGGCGATCTCTATGCGATTAACGTATTCAGAGGGCTATTTTATTTATGACTTGCGGTAGTGATGTCCCTTGATAGTGAAGTATATCGTTATAGTGTGGTATCGATACTTTAGATTGTTCGGTACTAAAAAGAATGTCAATAGTATCGTAACAGTAAAGCTGGACAATACGTCCCATTCCAGAGCACAGGCCTCACCACATCTATGAAGTGATATAGGCACGCAATACTATCGATAGCGAATTATTTTACTATTAATTTTATAGCACTCTTAAGGTTAAATAGTGTCTATGTCTTAGCGACTAGCGAAAGCATGTTATTGATTATTTCGAATAAAAATTTTACTTATTTGTTAGGTAAACTGTCGATAACAAGGCTTGAAAGAACAGCATCACTACTTTGCAGGGTTTACAAACATGATAATAATTTTTGGTCATCAAATCACAGTCCATGGTCCAAGGGTTAGTACACTGATACATGCGACAGAATCATGTGTGATATATTATGTATGCAGCAAGTGTACCTACATTTGAGGTATTTTATTTTTGACGATGATTCTATACAGCGTAATTCTGATAAGACGGAACGACGCGATTAAAATCTTAATATTTCTTACGCGTAAGACAGTTTAGTATAACTGTTTATTGGTTTTCGTAGCAGTCAGGCGGTTTTGGTTTCGTAGAATATTTTTTGTTTTCTGTGTTTGATTTGAATTGTAAGTAGGTATACGTTTAGCGATTTTTTTGGTACAGTAAAGGCTATCAGTTCCGCGTTGATTAGAATGTTTTTTTTTTATTTGAAAGATCGTGCGAGGAATTAGTATGTAGATTGTAGGTGGGTTCAAAAGCTCTAACAGGCTTTTCATAACTTCAATAATTTTATAAGTTATTTGAAAAAAAAAAAAAATTAAAAAAAATCATTTATTTCAGGTAACGTTAACCCATAAGCTAAATTTTCAACACAAAGACAATTACAATTAATTACATGATAAGTTATACCTATTGCATTATTATTGGTTAATTAAATAAATTACATTACATTACAAACCGAACAATAAATTAAATTTTAATATAATTGAATTGATAGATAAATTGATTTAATAAAATTATCACCTAGATGACATTGAATAAAGACTTGTTAGAAAACCAACTATTTTAGTATTGGCTTCTTACCCGACGACTCTAAAATAGTACATTGTTACTCTAGGGGAAAACTAACTTAATTCAGTATTCAGCCATTTTCATTTTCATGATAATGAAAATAAAATATATTCTATACTAACTAGCTAACAGTTGAAAACGATTCTCCCTAGGGTTGCAAAGTATTAATTTCAACGCTCTCCTCAGGCAGGTAGGTAACTTCACTACCTACTTTTCGAGTATAAGTAATAAAAAAGTACATATTTTATAATTGACTAGCTCCTCTGAAGATGATCATATTTTGACCGCTTCAATACTTTATATTACAGGTATACAATGTGTGTAGAATACTTCCCTTTGATACCACGTCATTTTAAATCAAAATATTATTACAGACGTAAAGAAAGTAGCCCAAGAGCTCTACGCCCTAATCAACTATGGCGAGCTCCGCAAAAAGTTGTCGTGTGTGAGCGAGAAGACATGCGCGCGGCTGAGCGAGATGGTGCGCTGCGGCAGCATCGCGGTGCGCGCGCGCGGACGAAACCTGCGCGTGCGCACGCCCGCCTGCCGCGCGCTAAGGAACCTCAACCAGATCACAGGTTAGTATAATACATTGTCAGCAAGTTTCTGAGTATTTTACTAGGTTGAGCTCTGGCTGGCCATCCGTAAATTACATTACACGAATGATATGATGTTTTGACCCTCAAACCCCACAGGTAGTCACACTTGTAAGATTTTTCAATTTGACATCTGAAAACTGTATTTCCTTTTCAGGCCAAATTTTTTTGTTTCAATATAAGACATTACGTCCTCAAACCCCTTGTCACATGTCTCCCTTCGTCGATTAAGGTGCGTACAGTATAAAGGCCCTTATGATTATAACCCCCCCCCCCCCCCCGCAGAGCGCCTATACTACTCCCGCGTATGCGGTCGCGCATGCGTGGTGCTCCACGCGCGCGACGCGGGCGCGTGGGCGCGCGTGCAGGCGGCGGCGCACAACCCGCGCGCGCTCGTGGCCGTGCCGCTGCGCACGCGCCTGCGCGCCTTCATACGCGCGTTAGCTGACCGGTGGACGCCGCCTGTATCCTTTTCAATATAATTAAAAACGTTTATTTGCCACACAAGAATATTACTTAGATATTTCTGAGATACCAAAGATACCTGCCGAGCGTGGGAATTAAGCACTAAGCTCGTGCACAAATGTTTGCGCCGGTTCATTGTTATTCAATTGTTATTTTTTTTTTAAATAATATCTCATCATCATCATCACCAGTCTATTTCAGTCCACTGCTGGACACAGGCCTCTCCTAAATGAGGATTTTGCCATAATCGCCACGCTTGGCAGGCGGGTTGGCGATCGCAGTTTGGCCAACGGTGGAGAGGAGGCGCTGCTGCCCGTCTTCTAATGGCGGTTCCCCTGTAGTCGCCTCTTACGACACCCATAGAAGAAGAAGAATGGGTTTATTTGGTACGCAGCAATATTACTTAGATATTTCTGCGATACCAAAGATGCCTGCCGGGCGTGGGAATTATGGCATAAACCCTCCCCCCTAATATAGCCGCTTCCTGTGACGTTCTGTAGCACAAAAAAGCTATAAATCAAAAAACCACAAAGTATTTTTTACGATAGATGTCAGTCAGACGTATAAACCTAACAGATTAAAATAACCATTTCCTTGTATCAATCCTTTGACAAAATAAGACCAACTCAAACCAGCCGTGTAAAAAACGCGACCGTTTTCAATAGTTCACAAATTGTCAAATGTTTGATACAAGTAAATGGTTATTTTAATTTATTAGGCTAATACGTCCGAACGAACGAAGGGTTTTGTAGTAGGTCTCCTGACAGCGTCGTATCCGTTAACATCTGTCTCCCCAATAAGAACCGCGCACGAACTTGGCTTTAGTCAGCTCTATTCGTCGCATAGCTTTAGCGAATAAGTACGCTAGCTAATATGTTATTAATTGATATCACAAATAAAATGTAATCACACAATTTGCAATTTTGCACTGGACAACAATACCTGATGCATTAGTTATAACGAGGAAACGTTAATTGCCGCTCATCTGAATAGCCATTCATCAAATGTAATTAATGAACTCGGATCATTTATCGGCTTATACATTCGTGACCGGTTTCTTCATGCTGCTTGATGAATGCTTTTAAATTTAATAGTTTAATATTTTGTGATAATTTTCCGATTCGTTTTCTAGCCATTCGAACATGACATTATATTTCCTGTATCATTGTTTCGCAAGCTTGTATGCTTCAAACATACGCGTGCTACAGTATACAGGGTTAAATTGCAAAGGGGTGCCAAATTTAAAAAATAAGATCTAGAGTTGCACCGCTTATGGTATTTGTTATCAATTTGAACCTCTGGTATGCGCGAACGCTCCTGCTGTTAGAAATGTACCTTACATCGAAAAGGCTAAGGTTTGTTTTCACGCGCCATTGTGACTATTATTGCATTGAACTTTGCAGTTCTAAGCTGCACAGAGGTAGTGCGTGCGTATTTTTTATGAATTATCCATCCTTGAACAGAGGATAGTAATAAAAAAAGGTTTGTTTTTTAGATCGTTTATATCGTAGATCGATTTAGTTACTGATTCTGAGTGTTCCCTAAAAATTTGGCACCCTTTTGCTATGTAACCCTGTAGAATATAAATCGTTGAGTAGTTTTGCGAATTTATATTTGGTATGAATGTCTCAACATTTCGTCAATAGTACCTATACTATTAACCTTAAGTACTCTTTTTTAAATCAGGTTGTATTTTCCTTATTATACTATATATTTCGCCAAACTCTGCTAATCCTAGGAGTACTTGTCCGAATCGTCCTTCCACGTTTTAGTCTTATAGGTCTAGGCCTCCCTCAATGACGAATTCATATAGGTAATTGTCACATCTTCTTTGCGTGTCGATTTAGGCTTTCATATATGTAAAGACCAAAACTCAGCCACCGAAATAGCACTATCGGTGGCCTGTAAAGTTCCTCGCGTGTCCAAGTGTAGGGACACGCATGGCATGTTAGGAGATGAGTTATTGTCTGGGGAGGAATACCGCATATGACAATTGTGACATTAAAAAAGAAATTAACCACGGGTGGGTTGTTAATCTCTATCATGTTTCAACAACATGTCCAACACTAAGTCAAAACCATTCTGCCCCATGCTTTAGCTTATAAGTGTGGGTTTTGTTTTCTTATATTTAATTTTGTTAATAGCTATATGAACCCATAGCATAGTATCTGACTGTAACATTTCATTATACCCGCTAAACAAATACAATAGTCTCCCTTAACACCGCCGCAGTCATTCTACAAGCCAGAGAGCACGACCAAAGACAAGTTTATACACGAGGCGAGTAAAGAGTTGGACGAAGCCGACCCGGGTCGACCGCAGCCTGCATGCGGGCTTACAGATGAAGATGACCCCCTTAACTTGGAGACTGATAGGATGATTGTGCTGGGTAAGAATGTCATTATTTTGATTCTACTTTTAAGCAGCTGTTCCACCGTAGATTAGAGAAACCATAGCACTTGTGTATTAGAAACCAGAGACAACGGCGGTACCACAACACCCAGACCCGAGCCAATATACTATAAAATACACATTGACGAACTCCGTAGCCGAGAGGTGAGCACGCCGGACTTTAAATGGTGCCGCCATCTCTGAGGTTTCGGGTTCGATCCCCGGTCGGGTCAATGTAGAAAACGAACTTTTCTTTATTGGCTCGGGTCTGGGTGTTGGGGTACCGTCGTTGTTTCTGATTTCTATATCACAAGTGCTTTAGCTACTTACCTTAGGATTAGAGCAATGTATGTGATGTTGTCCAATATTTATCCAATAATACTTTTTAATTTGGGAAGAAAAAAAGATAATTCAAATCAATTTTAACCAAGTGTCAAAAAAGGCCCATTAGATCTCCACGACTTTAATTAGCTTATTTTCAACAATTATAAAATTTCCAAAATAATTTTAAAAGAATAGTCATATATTCTGTTTATTTTGCAGAACAAAAGCTCCCCAAGAAGCCAGTCCTACACGTGGGCCCGAAGCCCACAGCAGAGATTCATCTACCAGTGGTGAACCCGAGCGAACAGCTATCGAGCCAGAAGATCTGTTTCTCGTCGTACCTAGAGCGGATGTGTTCACAGCGGGATAAGGACGGCAGCTGTAAGTAAAAGCAAATGATAGTTATTACACTAGATGTACTTCATCTGCCAGTGGTGAACCCAAGCGAGCAACTGTCGAGCCAGAAGATCTGTTTCTCGTCGTACTTAAAGCCACAGTACATATATCTATACAGTAAGGAAACTAGGCCTGTTTCTGTGAAGAAAATTTAAATATTACGTTTTTACGTTCCACAGCGACAATGACAACTGAGTATCGGCAGTATTCGGCATCCCCGACTCTCAGTACTCTTATTTTACTGAGATTTCTTGTTGAGGCGTGCTCATGTGGGAGTACGTCATTTTGACCGTTTAAAGGTAGTTTCTTTACTGTATAGATGTATATAATGTGCTAAAGCGGATGTGTTGGCAGCGGGATAAGGATAGCAGCTGAAAGTATGAATCGTCATCATTTCAGCCACCTACTGCTGGATAGTGTTGTAAACTGATAATTTACTCAAAACCGTGTAAAGCGCCATCTATGGGTTTTATACATAATTTTTTAAGCATAGGTTGATATTTAAAGCATATCGGTTCGGCGCGGCCTTTTAAGTAGGTCGTGGTTCTGCCACAATAACATAGATGGCGCTACAATAATAAAAACTGCATTATGGTAGGATATGTAAGGTAAAACAGTGCTGTAATCTTTCTTTTTCGACTCCTGCGTTCCTACAATGAACAGCTACAAGAAATTCTTCTGGCGTCTTTCTTATCAACACATAGACCCCCCATCCCAAATGACCTCTAGCAAACATATACTACCAAATACAAACGCAATTGTATTTAGTACATTTTCGAATAGTAAGGAAATACGCTAACGATTTTAAGTCGATAGTTTTTCATGCTAGAGGTACAGATTGGCCTGTTGGAAGCGGCACGTTGCATTGACGATCATGTCACGGTTTTTTATTCACTGCTAAATAAATCCTCAGTCCCAGTTGAAAGCGTCACACACCCTTGCCCTATCACGTGTTCCTAAGCCACTTACTGTCTTATTCAGAGTGCATTTGCTAATCCGGGACTAAGGTTAAGGTCGGTTTAGTACTGTAGGTTAAAACAATGCACTCTGTATAAGACAATTACAGTTTTAATACCAAATTGTATTGTTCTATTGGTTGTTCCAGCGAAAATCCGCACGCCCAAACGTCAACGCAAAGATAGCACGACGGAGAAGGACAAAGAAGTAGAACAGAAGAAGTTCAAACCAGACGAAAGTGATGTCAACAAACTAATGCACATAGATGAAACAGCGATAGACGGGATAGAACTCATGGCTAACTACAAGAACATTCTAGAAGATGAAGAGAAACCTAGCACAGAAGATGAAAAGGAACTGAAATCTGAAGAAACTGCAGACGAAGCTGAAACAGTGCCGGATAAAGATATAGACAGAGACAAAGACGTTGAGAGGGAGAAGGATATATCGGAAAGGGATATATTAGAAAGGGAGAAAGATAGCTTTTCTGAGATGGAAGATGATGAGAAGTACGCTAAGAGTGACACAGATAATGAAAGTGATCAGGGGAAGAGTGATAAAGCAGGAAAGACTAAATTCAAAAACTTGAAGGTAATTTAACATTTATCAGCTCAGCTTGGTTTTATAGGTTTTTAGGATTCCATATCCAAAGAGTAAAACGGGACCCTATTACTAAGACTCCGCTGCCCGTCTGTCTGTTCGTCTGTCCGTCTGTCACCAGGCTGTATCTCATAAAGCGTGATAGTTTGACAGTTGAAATTTTTACAGATGATGTATTTCTGTTGCCGCTATAACAACAATTACTAAAAACTAGAATAAAATAAATCTTTAAGGAGGCTCCCATACAACAAACGTGATTTCTTAATAGATAATGGTGCGGAACCCTTCGTGCTCGAGTCCGATTCGCACTTGGCCGGTTTTTATTGGTTTCAATAATAACAAATGATGTGTGAATTTAAGATAATAGTAATGAAAATAAATAATATGACTAACATGGAATTGCAATTCATTCTTATCTTCTCCACTTGTGTTGTATTCTCAGGTAAAATTCCGTATACGACCCAAAAAACGCGGCGGCAGCATCTACACTCTAGTCCTTGACAAAGAGCAGGACAACCAGGAGACGAAGCCTGAAGAACCCAAGCTTGAGGAGGAGCCCAAGCCTGACATCGACGTGGAGATGGCCGTCCAGCAGATCAGGAAGGGCTGGAGCGAGTACGATGCGGGGGATCTCATGATTGGAGACCTGTATTTGATGGTGAGTTGACTAGCACGCAGCTATTTATTTTATTTATTTACTTAATATAAGGTGTAAGTGAATTAGTGTCAGATATTTTTAGGACTAACATAGACTATCACATGGATCACATATAAAATAAATTTAAAATTATAGAATAACTTTCATTCACGCACCAAGTAATATGATATTATGATAAACAGTGTAATATGATTATTTGAGTGCATGAATGTGATTCTGGAGATATTATGAATCGGCTAGCGTTGTGTGAGTAGTCTACTTGTGGTGTTTGGGTACATGTACAGGATGATGTAGATTCTTTATTTTAAAACTTTTTATTTTTTTCGATTTTTTAAAATTTGTTCTATAATTTAAAATTTATCTTATATGTGATCCATGTGATAGTCTAAGTTACTCCTAAAAATATTTGACACTAATTAACTTACACCTTATATGTGGCCCAATGTATATCATACACATGTTTCATCATCATCATCTTAGCCTATTGCAGTCCACAGCTGGACGTAACTACGTAACAAAAAATAAATATTTTGAATTTAACATTCCAGTTACCGGTTACGATCCAAGGAACACAAGGACAGAAAACAGTACCTACTGTCGTAAACTCGAATAACAAAAACTGAAAACGGAACAAACTAAAATCAGATCATTTTTATCCCAATTTCAGTTGTATTACGCACTTTTGACGTAAACCGTCATATTCAAATTTTCTGTATTGATAGTAATTTTACCGGGGTCTAATCGAAACCGGATTACGACTACTTCTAAATTTCGGAGTATCGTCAATTTGTTCCAGTTCGGATCACGTTCAAAACTAGAACTCGACTATTGGTGGGCGGAACCAACGCCCCCCCTCCCGCAACCGCCGCAAAAGTCAAGCAAACAAGACACAGTAGACAAGGACAAGACTATAGAGAAGAAAGAGAAGGCAGAGGGGTCGGTGGAGGAGAGCGATACGGATATATTCTCGCCGAAGCACGCGTTCAGCCATGACAGTAATGATGCCTTGTCTGGGGATGAGAGGAAAGGTGAGATTTCATTTCTTTTACAGTACGCACACATGCTGAGCGCTGGGCAGAGTGGGGGTCGTTTTTTTAAATTTTTTATTAAAGTAAGTACACCAACAGCATAATGTACACATCAAAGTCTAGAACTAGTTAAAGGTTATGTTCTTATACATTTGCTAATTAAAGGTATACATAACATTTGCCAATTATAGTGGATGTGAGTTAGGTCATGCATCTAATCTATAGAAAAATAAACTCCAAACGAATACCATCGATATAAATATTAAACATATCCTAAACTTTTTGCATCTTAAGCCATGTATCCACTATGTTCGCGAACCTCTTGCGCTCCGCGCTCCTGCAACTGCTTCAATGGATACTGCTCGCTTCCCAGCGTGTTCGCACAAACACCGCCACCGATTGGAACGAACGAGCGCGCACGTATCCACTATGTGGAGCAGTTGCAAGAGCGCGGAGCGCAAGAGGATCGCGAACATAGTGGATACATGGCTTTACGACTTACTTATAATAACGGGTCTAAACGCGACGTACTATAGTATGTAGTAGAGTCCCCTCGTGACCACGACCGTAGCATCACGATCGAAACGTCGAGGAATGTAAGTAGTATCAATACTACTACATACTATAGTACGTCGCGTTTAGACCCGTGATTATAAGTTTTAGTTATAATGCAACGCGAAAGTTTAAAATAATGGCTTTACGAGACGATTGTCGTATCATAGACGCGTGTGCGCGGAGCTAACAACCAATCCCGACCGGCGCGGCAGGCGCTGCGCGCGACGAACCAATCACGTAATCGTAATGGTCTTCTGCGCATCTCGCCCACTGCTCAACTTCCGTGTCGCAAGTTGTACTTTGATCTGAATACATGATCTGTTGTTGAGGGTACGTTTTGTAACAAATTACGGCAGACTTATAATTATAATAATAATAATCTTTATTTGCATTAAATGTGGTACATTAAAGGTTAAAAAGGTTAGTTCGAACATTGCACATTTAGCCGAATGACAGCATACAAATATTATTAATTTATAAAACTATTTTTTTTGAAATATTTTATTTTATTTAATAAGGACACACAACAGGTAACAGCTAAGAAGGTAGCACAATGTTTATATAAAAGATTTAAATACTAAGCTATCACCTAAAGACATGCATCCCTGACATGAGTAAAAAAAATCATAAAAAAAAAACATCTATCGTATAAAACACATTTTGTATTAACCAGTTACGTAATAACGATTTAAATCTAGTAAATGGAAGCTCTTTTATGTAAGTAGGTATTTTGTTATAAATTTTTATGCTCATTACATAGCAATTATTTCTATAACACGCGGATCTAGGAATCGTGTCTAGTACAAGTCAATGTGAATTTCTACTATTTGGCTGGCGACTTGATCCGTCCTCTTTATAGTTTTACTTACCTAACACAACATAGTTGTAATATGATACGAACTAAACGTTTGAATTAAATTTATTCAACTTCCAGTCAAGCTATAGTAAATCTAAGCTATGTCTATCAGTAACTTTTGTACGTTAGCGACTTGATTGCACAAAAACGGTTTGTGCAAAAATTTTCTTCAAAACTATATGACGTCCACCCCTAGTTCTTGTATGCCGTCTTATTAATGCACAAAATGACGACCTCCGTAGCCGTGAGGCCAGCACGCCGGACTATATGGCGTCGCCATCTCTGAGGTTAGGGTCAATGTAGGAAACGAACTTTTCTATATTGACTCGGGTCTGGGTGTTGTGGTACCGTCGTTATTTCTGATTTCTATAACATAAGTGCTTATGCTACTTACCTTAGGATCAGAGCAATGTATGTGATGTTGTCCAATATAAAAAAAAAACCTTGCTTGTGCAAATGCATATAATGCTAATCCACGTTTTGTGCAAACCATTTATGTAGTATACCGTTTAAAATCCGTCTTCACGCCCATGTTTACTTGTGCAAATCTAGTTTATGCCAATTAGTGTTTTAGCAAGTGTTAAGTGCGGTATATCGTTTCGCCGTCTTAACGGACGTACTTGCTTGTTCAAATGGGATTTTGCACAATTAAGATTGAGCTTGTAGCCGGAGTTTTTGTATAACACTGTCAGTGTTTAAAACAGGGGAACAGTTAGCATCTCCTGAGCACAAGTCGTCAGCCGGCAGCAGTTCCTTCAAGCTGGTCAGCAAGCTGATTAACCGACCGCAGTCGGCGCCCTCTGGTCAGGACGGGATGGCGCTAGTCAGCGAAAGGTAAGAACAAATATACGCCTATATACGTCACACTGCAGGGCACAGGTCTCACTTAAACTTTGATGTGGATTTAGCTATACTTTAAACTAAATAAAATGGGACTTAGGGCGATCATAATAAGGTACAAAATGTCACCTTTTTGGTCTGACGTTTCGACCAGGTTACACCGACCGTGGTCACAGATATTAACCCTCGGAAGACATGTGAACATTTTGACAATGTAACATTATATCCATGTTTTAAAACTCAATGAAACGGGAATTAACGCGATCATAATGTAGGTACAAAATGTTACCTCTTTTGCCTGACGTTTCGATCGGGTTACACCGACCGTGGTCACAGGCTGACTGGAACAGCGATGTCTTCACTCCGTATGAGAGGCAGATTCTTCATCTACCCTCATAATATTATTTTCACGCCAAGTACCGTCACACACTACACTCACTGTGTCCCTATTCTGCACACTAACCGCCGCGTCCGTATTCAGGTGAGAACTCGATCGCGAAACAAAACGAGATTGTTTGTTTTAAATCACTGGATTCCATGTCGCGGATAATTTGAAACCGTCGTCCCGATTGAAATGTTTATACTTTTTGATTTCAATAGCTAAAAGTAATTATATCCATGTTGTTACGCAAATAAAGTATTATGAATAAAGTAAGCCGGTGATAGTTCGGCAGTGGACGTCCTATGTCTGACATTATGATGATGAGACTAGCAAATAAAGCAATATGCTCAGAAAGGGATAGATGACTTCGGGGAAGGGGGGGGGGGGGGGGGGGTTGCAGGAAGCCGCTGGATGCAGGCCGCACACAACCGGCCAATCTGCAAGTCACCAGGGGATGCCTTTGTTTAGCGTAACGTTCTGTGGCCGAAATGATGATAATGATGAATTATGTAAAGCAGGGTACTTACCTTGCCGTGTAGCATGTAACCAGTGGCGGGCATTGGTTTTATTTCGAGGTAGGCATAGTAAATAAATAAATAAATAAAAATCGTTTATTAAGTATAAGAAATGCAGATACATTTAAATTAGTACACCTTAAAAACTAAAAATTACTATCTTTGCCTGAACTAGGTAGAACCTGTGCTTCAGGCGAGAGAGAGCTTAAAATGATTCTAAGTAACATAAATTAACAATATTCAAAGATTAAAAAGTAAACTTTCTTTTATTACATTATAACGTTTTATATACTACTAGTCTATTCTATTTACATATCAAAAGTAACTGTTCAGTTTCATCATAAGACAAAGTTTGTAAAAATATAACTATGACTATTTTACAATTATGGTAATTGAGCTCATAAAAATTAAGTATTTTATTTAGTCTATTGTACAAAAATGGGCCGAGAAATGTGAAAAATCTATTCGTGAAAGTGTATTTTGAGGTCGATTTCTTAATGCAAACAATGTCTCTACGTCGTTTATTAGTGATGTCAGCATTATAGGGAAGCAATACATGTTGTTTTGTTAGTACGTGCATTATAAACAATTGGCGGACGGTCAGCACATTACAGGATTTATACAATAGTTTAGTAGGATAGAAAAAAAGGAAGGGAGTTCGCTACTTTTAGGATTGCTCTCTGGGCTCGTTCAAGTGGGATCAAAATAGTTTTTAATGCTCCACCCCATGACGTAATGCAATATTGAATTATGGATTGACATAAGGCCAGATATACTTGTGTGATTAAAGTGGGTTCCGCGATCGATCGAAGTTTTTTAAAAACATAGATTAATTTACGGACTCTGTTTGCTAAAAGTTCAATGTGAGGTTTGAAGGACAGTGATTCATCTATTGTTATTCCAAGGTATTTCAAGTTATCGGTGCGAAGGATAGTAGGACAGTTACATGTGCTGACTACCGGGTTTTGGCAATGATGTGCATTTAATTGAAAGTTATTAATATTGCGGTGGCGGTTTCTCATGCAGAAGTGTATGTATGTATAGTAGATACTGTCTAAGTGTTTTATTGACGAAAATTAATGGTTTTGACCCCTGAGACGCATATGTAAGTACCTACTGTCTACCTCAATTCATCTACCAGGTAGGCACTGCCTAATTGCCTATATGCACCGCACGCCACTGCATGTACCGTATCTGATACTGTATCTCGGCGGGTCACTACGAGCCTAATACGCTTCATTCTACCGGCTTGCAACAGGCTCGTGCCGACGTACTCACTTGATACAGCATCAGATACGTTACGTGCTACACGGCTAGGTGAGTACCCGCTTAATAAATCCGGTGTAAGGTCGGCAGTAGATATCCTATGCCTAACAAGATGTTGATAAGCCTTAAGCGTAAGCCGGTGATAGTTCGTCAGTGAGCATCGAGCATATGGCTTCCACCCCTCTAGCATGAGCAACAAAACACGATATGATATGATATACCTAGCGATTTATCGCATATTTTTTATCAAAATATGAACTTTTAACGATAAATCGAACATGACCGCTATGTTGTTGGCACGGACATGCTAACTGTTTTGATAAAAGTTCAAAATTTCAAAATGGCGGCCATGTTATCATGTTTTGAAAGTTGGGTGTCGAAAAATCACTATATCATATCGTATCATATCGTGATTTGTTGCTTATGCTAGAGGGGCTGATGATGATAAGAGTATCTCGTTTGTGTCAGACTGAAGCGGCTACTAGCACTGGCCGGTAACCCGCTAGTATCCGCGGCGCCGGCGCGCTGCGGCTGCGGGAGTGCGTGCGCGCATCGCCGCCAACCGCAGGTATGTAGCTGTCTTTATTACTTCATTGCAGACAGAAGAGCTTGAAATACTGATACAATATGGTCTGCTTGTAATCTTTGTTTGAGGATATTTTGACTTCACCCACACCAGCGTTTTTCGAGCGTCGACGTTCGTGGGAGTGTTCAATAAGCGTAAAATAAATGCCGTTGCGCAAGCGCTGCGACAACACTGATTGAACGATGCCACGACGTATGTCAACATTGTTAGGTTGTAAAGTCACTGTCACAGAATTTCATTAATTAACTATTACCCAATCGCCTTAACAAAAAATTGCGAAATGTATTGAAAGCTTTTCACAAATTATAAGTTTGCAGCCTTAAAAGTATCAAAACGGCACTTTTGCAAATAAAACGAATTTGATAATTCGTAAAATTTACAGTTTTTATGTAATTCATTAAAGTTTAAACAAACGTTGAGATTAACCAATAATCAGCCGCCGTGAAAACATATTATTTTTGTAACCAGTGTACTTGTAACTTATGTTAGTGCTTTCCGAATATAAAATAAGTTTATTATTTTCCCTTAGCCGAAGCAACAATCGTACGGTCCATTGCCAGTGCCGCCTCCGAAGATAGACGGGCCGGTGGCGCCAGTGTTCCGGCATCCCACGCCCATCGCGCCCAAGCCCGAAAATGAGGTAAGATAATAAATAATCCCTACAATACTATAAGTCACTCTGTACAGACAGACAAAAAGACAGCTTTTACGCTTTCAATACTATAAGTCTATAAGTCACTCTGTTTGTCTTTTACGCTTTCATGCCTACTTACTTCTCTTCAACTTTAGAACTGATTTTTACGAATTTAAACTCAATAAAACGGGAATTAACGCGATCATAATTTAGGTACAAAAAGTTACCTTTTTTGCCTGACTTTTCGACCGGGTTACACCGACCGTGGTTACAGGCTGAAAATAATGCAAGGCGAAAGATTCAAGTAATGATTTTTAAAGTAATTTATTTTTTAGAATTTTGTTTATTTTTTTATTTGACTAGAGTTTTGGGAAGAACATAGGTTACCTTTTATGGAGAAAAAAAGGCTAGAAATGGTTGAAATAGGGTATGAATTTTTGTATGGAAGTTGGTCATCGAAAAAAAAAACCTATGATAAAATATTTCGGCACTTAGTTTTAATTTAAAAAATCGACCTGTTGTGGCGATGAATTGGCGATGGAACTTCGTATGGGAGTCTCATCGATACTCTGAGATTGATCGGGCCAAGATTACGGACAGCGCTTAATGCAATTAGCCCAGAGCCGCTCGCTGTGGGGGAGGACTATGTCCAGCAGTGGACTCCCAAAGATGATGATATTGAAGTTGATTAGAAGACTAACTTATACGTGAGTAAGCCTGTTCATTCATGGGGAAATGTATTTGTTTTTTTAATAAATTATCCAAGTCTATTGCTGTGCTACCCATGTTACAATTTTAATCACAAAAAAGATTCTGATGAAATAAGTTATCAAACCAGATAACTACTTAAATGACAAAATTGTTACAAATTAAATACTGCCCTGATTGACTGTATTAATTTCAATTTTTCTTATTTATCAATAACATGCAAGGTTTATTTATGATAATATAAAACGCTGGGTTCGATGGCGAGAAACACTTGACAAATTTCGGCAGGTCAACTAACGTCCTTGGTGGCTTAGTTTGAAAAGTACTCGCCTGGTATGTATGGATCGTATTCCACCCACCTGGAGGCGGCCTACTTTGTCAAGTGTTATTAACTTCAATGTACCCTGCATGTACTGGTTTAAAACCTAATTTAAATTTTGTTTTTAAGCAATTACTATGCTAGGTTTATTTATGATGTTTAATACTTGAAAAAAAAATCGTCCGCCTCAGGTGGGATCCGAACCCACGACTCGACAAAAAAACGCTGGCTTTGACAGCGATAAAGACTTGAAAGATTTCGTCGAGTCAGCTAGCGTCTCGGTAGCTTAGTTGGAAAAGCACTCGCCTGGTATGCGATGGTCGTGGGTTCGGATTCCACCTGAGGCGGACGTTTTTTTTCAAGTATTAAAAATCACTAATTTAAATTGCTTGTCGTAGCTACAGAAGACGTTAAGCCTAACCGGCGTGCCTCGCTGGCGGCGCGGGCGGCCGCGGCTGGCCGACCGGCGCGTCGTCGTGCAGAGGCTACTGCCTCTCCTGCCGAAGCTGCCACCGCCTAACAGTCAGTCGTCTTTGTATTCTTCTTGTTTCTCTTTGACGTGTTTGTTCAAAATATCAAAATAGTTTATTGCTTGCATCATCAAACCAGGATAACAAAAGGAACAATTGTGTCTGTCACAAGTGACAGAGAAACTTAACTAACAGAAAAAGTGTGTGCGTGCGTGCGTGCGTGCGTGCGTGCGTGTGTGTGTGTGTGTGTGTGTGTGTGTGTGTGTGTGTGCGCGTGCGTGTGTGTGTGTGTGCGCGTGCGTGTGTGTGTGTGTGCGCGTGCGGGGTGTGTGTGAGCGCGTATGAGTGTGACTGGCTGTGTTTGTGTATGTTGTAGCTACAGAAGACGTTAAGCCTAACCAGTGTGCCTCTGCGCGTCGTGCAGAGGCTACTGCCTCTCCTGCCGAAGCTGCCGCCGCCTAACAGTCAGTAATATAATAAATAAGTTCATTTCTCAACATTAGCATAGATTTTGGCACTAAGTACCAATCGGGTGGTAGCAGCGCGATTATTACTGATTGTAAATTTTTAGGAAAAAAAAGGTATGAATCTAAGAAAAAGTGTGTGTGTGTGTGTGTGAGGGCGCGTGCGAGTGAGCGCGTATGTGTGTGACTGCGTGTGGGTGTGTTTGTTTGTTGTATCTACAGAAGATTCTAATTCTAACTGGCGTGCCTCCGCGACATCGTGCAGAGGCTACTGCCGCTGCTGCCGAAGCTGCCGCCGCCCAACAGTCAGTCTTCTTTGTATTCTTCTTGTTTCTCTTTTACGTGTTTAAAGCTACAGAAGACGCTAATCCTAACTGACGTGCCTGCGCGTCGTCGCGCAGAGGCTGCTGCCGAAGCTGCCGCCGCCCAACAGTCAGTCTTCTTTGTATTCTTCTTGTTTCTATTTGACGAGTTTGTTCAAAATATCAACATAGTTTATTGCTAGCATCATCAAACCAGGATAACAAAAGTAACGAAATGTGTGTCACAAGTGACAGAAAAACTCAACTAACAGAAAAAGTGTGTGTGCGTGTTTGTGCGTGTGTGTGTGAGCGCGCGTACGAGTGAGTATGTGTGTGACTGGGTGTGTTTGTGTATGTTGTAGCTACAGAAGACGTTAAGCCTAACCAGTGTGCCTCCGCGTCGTCGTGCGGAGGCTGCTACAGAAGCTGCCGCCGCCTAACAGACAGTCCTCTTTGTATTCTTGTCATCGGCGGGAATTGGTTTTATTTCGAAGTAGGCAGTAGATACTTACAGTGTGCGGCATCGATGGTGAGTGCTGGGGCAAAGAGGATCGCTTTGCGCATTACGAGACGATCATCGTATCATCACGGATGCGCGGAGTCAACAACCAATCACGTACCAAACCAATAAAGTGAGTAACTACCGCTGACCTCATTCTATTTACTAGATGGGCCCTGCCTAGTTGATATGCACCGCACGCCCCTCATTATTCTTCTTTTTCCTATTACTGGAGAATAAAGCACTACAGTTCCTGTACTGGGCTCAACATGAATGAAGAACTGTTATGAAGCCATCCATCAGCCTGTTTTAGGGCCATCTATAAATTGGTTCTCGCAAAATTCCTACAATTTAGACCCCTCTGCCCTATGGCTCGCTTTCTTCCTATCTCTTTAATGCGAATTGTTACGTTTGGCATGGTTCCCAACTATATAACTGTGACGCAATATATGGACGACCCCTCGACGACGATGGCTGTTTTTGACAGGTTATTTGTAGATTATTGGCCTTTAAGATAAAAATAAACAATATTATTGCTTAAAAAGACACTACAACGACACATAACAGAACATACACAAACATTAATTACAATTAAAAGAAAGAATATAAGTACTTAAAAACAAAATGGCCGAACAGTGTCGCGAACATTCGCGTTTTATGACCATCCATCGCAAAAGGATCTCACTCAGTATAACACTTCAAAGATCAATCAAAAATCAAATTAATCGGTACTCAAAAACCTAAAAGAAAATTAGAATAGTTTGTTACGGGATTGCTAACATGTACCTTATTTTTGAGTTCCCGATATTTCGGCACTCAGTTTTTCAGATATTTCAGTTACTCCGTGATCATGGCGCTTGCGACAGTGCCGAAATATCGGGAACTCAAAAATAAGGTACATGGTAGCAATCCCGTAACAAACTATTCTAATGTTAGTGACTATGAAAGTTTAAAACTTAAAAGAAAAGTTTGAAAGCAAAAACTTGTTTCAGATTTAATACCAGTCAAGATAGTGCCCAACTCGCCGCCGGCGCCGCCGAGAATATTGCCGAAGCCGCCGCCTACTTCCACTTCAGAGTAAGTTATACGCCGTGATTTTTTAATTTCGTGAGATATTAATATATTTAGACATCCATAAAATTATATTTATATTTAGACATCCATAAAATTATATTTGCATTAATATACAGGTTTACTTTGAAAAGGTAGTGCCAATTTTTAGGGACCACTCAGAATCAGTAACTAAATTGATCTACGTAATTTTTTTTTTTTTTTCATATTTAATTATTACTATCCGCTGTTAAAATATGGTACACGCGGATAATCTTGTCTCATTTATAAAAACCGGTTAAGTGCGAGTCGGACTCGCGCACGAAGGGTTCCGCACCATTACTATTAAACGAGCAATAAAATCACGTTTGTTGTATGGGAGCCCCCTTAAATATTTATTTTATTATGGTTTTTAGTATTTGTTGTTATAGCGGCAACAGAAATACATCATCTGTGAAAATTTGAACTGGCTAACTATCGCGGTTCATGAGATACAGCCTGGTGACAGACGGACAGACAGACAGACAGATAGACAGACAGACATACAGAATACAGACGGACAGCGGAGCCTTAGTAATAGGGTCCCGTTTTACCCTTTGGGTACGAAACCCAAAAAAATACGCACGCACTATCTCTGTGCAACCTAGAACTGCAAAGTTCAATGCAATAATAGTCACAATGGCGCGCGATAACAAACATTAGCGTGTTTGACCGGGGGTCGGGTCAATGTAGACAACGAACTTGTCTATATTGTCCCGGAGCTGGGTGTTGTGGTACCGTCGTTGTTTCTGATTGTAACACAAGTGCTTCAGCTACTTTCCTTAAGATCAGAGCAATGTATGACATTGTAAATTTTTGTTTTTAGCAATTCCATGCAAGGTTTAATTGAAGATAAATAACACTTAAACCTTGCATGGAATTGCTAAAAACAAAAATTTACAATGTTTAAGCATTTCTGATCTTAACCAATAGTCAAATATTTGTAAAAATATTTCTATAGGGTGTTGACGGTAGTATACTACTCAGCTATACATATAGCTACAACATTGATCAGAATACGCTGGCTTTGACAGCGAGAAAAAACACTTGAGGAATTTCATCTTGTCACGTGATGTCCTCGGTAGCTTAGTGGTCAAAGCACTCGCCCGGTATGCGATGGGACGTGGGCTCGAGTCCCATCTGAGGTCGATGATTTTTTTTCAAGTGTTATTTATCTTCAATGTATGACATGTTGTCCGATATTTATTTATTTTATTGTTTGCTACAATCAAGTCTTTTCGCAGTTTGTCGTTCTTCTACGTGCTGAGCGAGTCGAACGGTCAGTTCTACTTCCACGACGGCGACCGCCGGATACCCATCACGCCGATGCCCAATCACGACGCTCCTCCGCAAGGTATGTACCTCTCTCTCTGCTTTGTCTCTTTCTGGTCCTAACGAATTAAAGAAATCAGAAAATATTTTGGATCATTAGTAATTTGCAGGTATAATATTATTAATTGGTGATAGTATCACTATGTTCCGCATGATAGGCATACCATGACGTCCTTAAATTATTTGTAATTACCTCTGTAATAATATTATATTGTTTAAGCTTTTCACTGGCACGAAACAAGACACAATAGAAAATCTATCATTTGGGGGTCACAGGGTGACCACCGTGCATCATAGCTCTCAATGTGTTAATTTTACTAATAATATAAAAATAAGTTAAACGGCCACCTATCCGAAGGTCCAAATTTCGAATTATACTACTGTATAAAGTCGTATGAATTCACACTTACCTATCAAACATCAGGACCCAAAACCCAACAGAGAATCTGACGCGTTACCGCTAAGCGCTACTGCTCACGTCAAACTTTTTATAGGGACGATGATTTCGCCGACTTGTATCATTGATTATTGTAATCTATTGGTTTAATTTTTGCTGACAAAAGTTCCGTCACCGATTATCTGACGTGGGCGAATGCCATAAAACATCCCTTAGTTGCGATAGGTGAGGGAGTATTACCAGACTTGGGCGAGCCTTACCAACTTCCCTTAGTTTCGATGGGTGACGGAGGATAATTATTTACCCATATTGGGTAAGTTCCCCAGGATAAATAACAGCTTTCAGTAAACTTAGAGTCGGTCTATACATAATTTTCTCCGTATCAGAAAAAAACATTTTACAGAAGATGCCATCAGTATCAAAGATGAGATTCTGTCCGTCAAAGCGGACAGCACAGGCGCGCCTGACGGCGGCGAGTCCAACAATGGCGTCTGTCACCCCGAGACCGAGGCCATGGAGACCGACCCTCTTGAAATCAAGGACGCAAAGGCTATCTTGAGCAATGGAGACAAGAAGCCGGAGAATGCTGATATTGGAAGTGAGTAAAAATTCATTAATTTGTCGATCCATGCCTCGCCAAGTACAAAGGAATCTTAATAAGATACAGATTATTTAAAAAAAATAGGCCCGAGTTATGGGTAATTCGAAATTCTTGAACAGGTATTTAATGGCACTAACATCGCAATTACGGTGTGTTACAGTAGATTTATTGACGACCTTCTGGCGTAGTAGAGGACCGAAAACGGTTGCGGGTTCGTATTCCGCAAGAGGTAAATGTTTGTTTAGTGAACATGAGCTTTAATGTACCTAGTCAAGATATATATTTTACAAACTATAATCTAATTTCTACTTACCAAAGGATCAGAGCAATGTATGGACTTTTGTCCAATATTTCAATTTATTTATTTATTAATTCTTTGAAAACCATAAGAAACCACGTAAATTACGTCGGTAAATTACGTTTCACGTTACGGAGGGGAGAGGGGGTCGACATAGTGTGACATGCACGGGGTGGGAGCGGGTCGGGTTTCGTGACGTCATATGTTAAATTTATTGTCTAGTATTAAAACACATAAACAATTTCTAGAAATAAAATGTCTTAATATGTGATCACACGTATTTTACAGATGTTAAACCCTGTAACAAAAAGGGGATGGGGGTCCTTACTGTTTTTTTATTTGATCCCAGATTTCCTCCCAACCGAGTCGATGTCGCTATCGCCGTCGCGTCTGCTGCGCGAGACGGAAGGCTGGTTCGAGGGTTCCGTGCAGGACTTCTCGCTCAGCAGCTTCCTCGGACATCTGGAAGGCCGCGTGCAGCCTGAGCTCGCGGTAAGTAGCTACAATCCGATCACCGATGTTAAGCGCTGGGGCAAAGAGTAGGGATCGCTTTGCGCATCTTACGAGACGAGTATCAGCGTATCAGACCCCTAGTACCGAATTGGGCTAAAAGCATTATTTGCACAAATCCATATAAATCCAGTAGATAGGTAAAAAAAGCTATTTTGTGTAATATTTGTGACTTTTATATTTGGTCGGCTTCACGCTGACGGTGCTTTAAGTGCAATTCGGAATGCGGTAAAAGACGCGTGTGCGCGGAGAAAGACCGAAGCTAACAACCAATCCCGGCCGGCGGTGCAGGCGAAGTGAGACTGGCCAATCTCGTAATCGTAATGGTCTTCTGCGCATCTTTTGCCCAGCGCATAACATCCGTGCGGCTAGTTGGGCATTGTCAGTTCGGCAGTATATGTCGAACAACAAAGCTGACCCGAAACATCAACTACATTACACCCATCTACACATATTCGGTTATGCCGTCCGGCTTTTCCGATTAATGCCGACCCGAATATGTGTGTAGCAAATTGCTACAAACATATTACACACACACAAACACACACACACACACACACACACACACACACACACACACACACACACACACACACACACACACACACACACACTTACACTCACACACACTCACACACACACACACACACACACATACACTCACACACACACACACACATACACACCCACCCACCCACCCACACACCCACCCACCCACCCACCCACACACACATACACAATCGCGCGCACACACACACACACACAATCGCGCGCGCACACACACACACACACACACACACACACACACACACACACACACACACACACACACACACACACACACACACACACACACACACACACACACACAACTAACCACCCACCCACACACACACACGCACACGCATATAATAGCAACCCTCATCATAATTACGTAGTGCTGCCGAACTATCTGTAGTCGCCCTTCAAATTCACATACACTATCGATAGTATTCGTACATTATCCACTAGTATTAGCAAGCTGAAGTGGCAGTGGGCGGGGCACATAGCACGTAGAACTGACGGCCGATGGGGCAGAAAGGTTCTGGAATTGAGGCCTCGTACCGGCAAGCGCAGCGTGGGACTCACACCCACAAGGCGGACAGACGACCTGGTAAAGGTTGCAGGAAGCCGCTGGATGCAGGTTGCTTCCAACCGGCCGATCTGGTAGTCACTGGAGGAGGCCTATGTTC
Source organism: Anania fuscalis (assembly GCA_950371115.1). Classification (NCBI taxonomy): domain Eukaryota; kingdom Metazoa; phylum Arthropoda; class Insecta; order Lepidoptera; family Crambidae; genus Anania; species Anania fuscalis. Next base: position 14,768,667 of record OX493344.1, read on the forward strand.
AGCAGTGGACGTCCTGTGGCTGAAATGATGATGATGATGTTGGTATGGCAAACGTACAGTGTGTGTTTGTTTGGTGTATTCCGTTTATAAAGGGTTGTCCACGGCTTATATTGAGTCTGTATTAACTTGTATGTCAATATAAATAAGTGAATCTTATTTCATTTCTTTATCCCCACATACAGGGTGTAAAAAAAGGCTTAACAAAGCCTTAAACCACGAATTCTATACATACAACCAAGTAGAATGCAAAAAAAATAATTGCCGGGAAATGACTTTTATTTTTGGGTATCAAAAAAAATAACTTATATCTGTCGTGGCCCGATCTTAGAATGAATAACTTCATGATTTAGCCAACCATTTCGTAAAATGGTCGTTTTTCATGATGCGGCACAGTACCCGCTGGCCACATCATGATGTTGATAGGCCAGATCAGTGAATCAGTCAGCGTTTGACGATATGATCAACTACTTCATGAAATGGCCAAACGTTGGTGGTCATATCTTAAAACAGTTATATTATCCACCGGTAGAGGCGCTGATGTCGCTTTGTTATTGTGGTACAACATGGCGGCGGACAATTATTATGTTCTTATGAATTGTGAAAGTAAATCATAAGTGTAAATAAAAGATTAAATTGCAGTCAATTATCGTTAAGACATTAAGCTAGGTGATTTTAATGAAAGTCACTTGAAAAAAAGGCTCAACGTCAAAAGTCGTGGAGTTTGACACGTAATTTGGGAGGTTAGTAAGGTTATTTAAATCATTTTATTTATTAGTTTTCTTTCAAAATTACATATATTTATAATGTTTTACTTATCTATTGAGAAAATTAATATTAAACAAATTCCAGTAGCTTGTAAACGTATTTATACCTATTTTAATGATATGGCCAAACGTTGATTAACATATCATTAAACGTTGACGTTTAAACGATATGGCCAGTTTTGTTTTGCCGTTTTATGAAATACGGCCATATTATGAAATAGCCGGCCACACCATGAAGTGTTTAATTTTAAGATCGGGCCACGACATATCTAACCCGCAATGTATAGCGCGCACGCCACAGACTATGCCTGTGTGTGTAAGCGGATCATGTTTCTTTGTAAAAAAGTTTAGTATTATCAAACAGAAGTCAATTTTGTGAAAAATCTTTGAAAAAAAAAATTGTAACTTTGACTGTCAATAACTCGGTAACCCGTCATTTCCCAGGTATAGTGTAAAAGAAAAAAATGATCGTAATAATACGTAGAATATGTAGTATTCGGGTTCCTTAAGCCTTTTTTTACACCCGATATATTCTTACCTTTACCAGGTGGACTCTCAGCTCCATTCCCTGATGGCGGAGTCAAGCGTGGACTACGTGGCTAAGTTCGCTGACCTCGCCGCCGAGGTCACCGATGAGGTCAATCACCTCAACGAAGACCTTACCTGAAACAAACGACTATAGACTTTGTGTGTAAGCAGTAAGGTGGAGATTTGCGAGACCGTGCCGTAAGGGTATTTTTAATTTTAAATCTTGTTCAATGTTGACAGTAAGAAGGTCTATACTGAGACTTTTGGGTGTAAGCAGGAAGGTGGAGATTTGCGACACCGTACCGTAAAGGTATTTTTAATTTTAAATCTTGTTCAATATTGACAGCAAGAGGGTACTAACTAAGACAACTAACTTTAGACTTTCGTATGTAAGCAGGAAGGTTGATATTATTAATTGAAGGTATGTACTATATATTCTAAAAAATGTATAGTTTAAGAAAAAAAGATTTTTCACCTGTGTAAATATAGAAAAAAAATACCTTAAATCTCAGCGAGAAATTTTGTGCGGTTAAGTGTTTTTTTTAATTTTATTTGAAAAAATTTGAAAAACTACTTTTATATAATATGTGATAAACATATCATGCTGTCTCTGTTTACGTCATGCAACTATAAGCTTTGGAAAATATTATAAATTCGCTAATCTTAGGTGTAAAAGCGCTTCAAACAAAGTTAAAAATTTCAATACTTTGTTTTATTAAATTCAATGAAATAAAAATGATTTTTACAAAAAATAATAAAATAAACCAGATTTCAGACAAAATACGGCGTTATTTTTAAGAAAAGGTGTTTTTACAATTCAGTGAATAGTGTTATGATACTGATGATGTTTCGATTCCTTTTACATTTCTGTACAATGTTTTGAAGTATGATATTTATTGTAATTAAATTAAATTTAAAAAAAAATCAGACAACATCACATACATTGTTTTGATTCTAAGGTAAGTAGTTAAGGCACTTGTGTTATAGAAATCAGAAACAACGACGGTACCACATCACCCAGACCTGAGACAATATAGAAAAGTTCGTTTTCCACATTGACCCGACCGGGAATCGAACCCGGAACCTCAGAGATGGCGACGCCATTATAGTCCGGCGTGCTCGCCTCTCAGCCTCTCAGTACGGAGGTCGTCAAAATTATAAAATTTGAATACACTGTTTTGTTTATACATCTTACGTTACTGGCTGGCTTTAACAGCGAGAAAAAACACTTGAGGAATTTCATCTTGTCACGTGACGTCCTCGGTAGCTTAGTTGGTAAAGCACTCGCCCGGCTTGCGATGGGACGTGAGTTCGAGTCCCACCTGAGGTCGAAGATTTTTTCAAGTGTTATTCATCTTCAATCTTACGTCATCTGAAGCCCAATGCCCGTATTTTACGGCCTTACTACCTAAAATTTAGCAACCCGCAATAATCACGCAGTCATCGCCCGAGTAATGCTTAGTATCAAAATCTATTGGCAGCACTGACAGTAGATTGCTTTGTTTTTGTTTTTTGCTGTCAATTTGCGATTTCAAAGCCAGAATTGCTCAATTATCGCTATCGCATTGCTTTTGCAAGTAATCTGGGTACCGGTCCTAGTAACATCACTATCTCGAACGGTATTCTTGTAATCTTAAACAATATCGTAATGCGACTGAAAATTGGGCAAAAAAATATTTCATATTGGTTTCTTTTATTTTCGGTTGCATTACGTACCGTTATTGCTTTTTTTTTATCACGAGAATACCGTTTCTGATCGTACGTAATGTAACTTGGACATTGGATTGCGAGAACTGTAAAATTACGGAAATAGAATAGAAAAGATTTATTTGACACACACAGAATACAAAAAGAAAAACATTTACAGGATAATAAAAAGCAATATGTGTCAAAAAGGCCCCCGCTCAGCATTTGTCGTGACAGTCAGGGACGTATCACGACGCTGGTTTTCAGCAGGGACCCTGACGGTAGACGGTAGGAATAGTGCTTCCGAAGTCAGCCAGCTGATAACGGCTGTTCAATCCGGCTCCGGCAGGACGGCGCAGAGTGGACTATATGATGCTGTGGGGATAGATGTTGGTTCTGATCCCAAACGAAGCTTATTGTTCACTTGTAGTAGTGGAGAGCACTATACTGAAGTCGATGTGAGGCGACTTGCTTACCCACCAAAATCGGTTTTAAATGGGTTTACAATAGCATTTTACCACACGCCATTATACACGGTGTTACTTTGCATCCTTGCCATATTTACAGAGGTAACTATATCACTGACAATGATAACAAATCAGAAAAAAAAGAAAGACCTAATTCTTTTTTTTTTAATCTTGAGTATTTTATTTTATCGACAATCTATTAAACAAAACACTAATTATCGAAACGCATGCACATCACTGTTCTTATTCACAAAAGACTGTAGTATTACTTACTTGATTAGTGATCGCGTACCGTTCGAGACAAAATCGGTTTATTCCTATGTGTACTGCAAAACCAAATTTACTAAAAACTTAGTGTGCTTTATTTATGGGAGTCTCTAGTTTATCTAAACAATAGGTATTGTTCCCTACTTTTATGTCTTTGAATATGGCAAGGATGCAAAGTAACACCGTGTATATTAACGTGCCTTGAAAAATTTCAAAAAAAGTAATAACACAATATATCCGGCGTCAAACACGAAAGAAAGACCCAATAAACACATTCCAAATACTGAGGGCTGGTTTTTCAATAGCCAGATACCTTCACGACGAATAAGTTTGACATGTTGACAGCTTTCGTATAGAAAATGTGTCCAAATATCAATTTTATTTGTCGCATCAAAGTTATCTAGCAATAGAATTGGCCCTAAGTCAAAACATCTTCAGTTTGACAAACTAAGCAGCACCAACGATCTTACGTGTCAGGATTCTCTTCAAAGTTATCATCAGAACTATCAGCGCTGCAGCGTACGGCAGAACATTGTTGCAGATTCCGTTTCGCTGTTATTTCTTATTTTTTTCTTCTCCTTTTTTGGTTTTCTTATGGACGATATATGAAGATAACAAAAGTCAATCTACTTTATTATTGTGAACTTAGAAAATATATTGTATCTTCGGAATTTACTGAGTTAATAATTTAATTTAAATTAAATGGTATCGCTATTAATAATTGAAAGAAACTGCTGTATTTTAACATTGTATTTAGTATAAAATGAAGCTCAAAATTATACTTATTAACCACAATCTCTATGCGACGAAATATAAGTCAATAATAAACCTTATTTTATTTTATAATAAGTAAGTAGTTAACAAAAAAAATAAAACATCAAATAATTTTATTTCACACCATCGCCAGAAACAATTATGATTGAAATAATAAAAAAAATAACAGACATGCACTAACGAATATTATTCTTCAGAAGATTCTTCGACAATTGCAGGTTCAGGCAAGGAATCTGGCTTATTAGTTAGTGGTTTTATTGGTTGCCAAAGATAAAAACCAACCATGGTATTCGTCTGGAATAATTTTTATTTTTTGCAAAGTTTAAGCAAATCTTTTTTGTTTGCTTCGTTGATTGGCATACCGTGTTTGTATTGTACTGAAACTGGAAACAAAACTTTAAAAATCAATAAAAAAACCTACAAACCTACGTATAGGTTTGTTAAAACATAAACATACAATAACAATATTTTTAAAAGGAATGTCTGTCAAAGATAATTATAGACTTTGCTTTGATACAAACACACATATTACTAATTGAACTAGCATTATTGCTCATTATCTTTTAAATTAGTGCAAAAACAGTTTTTCTTCTTCATGGCTTAAGCGGCCAGCATGTATCTCATTTAACGACGACGTGTTGGTTGTTTTTGCTTGTATGTTTTCGTAGCTTGATGTTGAGTCTTTGGCCCGCCTCTGGGTTTGTATCCTTCTGTGAGACGAGCTTTTCCAGTTTAATTTCTTGTTTGTGGAAGGTTGATTGTTTTTGTTACTTTGTTTCTTAAAGGTCTGGTTGCTTCATTGTATCTTTGAATGGCCTTTGCAGATTTAAATCGTTCATTCAAATTATCTCCAAAAAGATAAGTATCTACCGGCACATCAGCGATGGCTTATTTCACACAACTTTGTACAGAGGTCAGTATAAAGTGTTTACGAGTAAGGGATTCATATTGCATAATATTATAGCAGCATCATTGATACCTTCAATTGATTTAATGCTATTTATATTTCCTTTCATGATATCGGTAATCATCACTCCCTCCCAGTCAAGTTTTGTTTGTACTCAAACTTTTTGTCTTGATTCAATACATTTTAAGAAACAGCCGTTACAATTTCTGGATTTAATTTAGGGGCACGCCATAGGAAAGTTTGCTGGCAAAGGATATTTATTAAGTAGAGTCAACAGGTTGTCCTTTTTAATTCCCAACTTAATGATGTTGGTCCAACGTTCAGCTATCTGTTTGGTAATAGCAGGCTCTTTCTTATCAGCATTTTTTCCCTCTTTGCCGAGTGCCAGCAAAATCTCTTCAGGAAGTACCTCATCTATTGAAGGAGCTTCTGAAATGGAATGCAAAAGAAACCACAATTATTTCCCTATAATAGATATCTCTAATCGATGGAGGTGAACAAGTATTAACTTGAACATTAGTTCAAGCCTGTTATGGCAATGGTCTCAGTCTGCACTTATGTGACAGCTCTATAAAATATGGACCACAAATAATGGTGAAATATGGTTACGGTTTAAGATATTTATTAACTCAAAAGAATTTACAATTCATTTCTTTCAGAAATACATGAATTATTGTATGTAAAACAAGTGCCGGAACGGCGTGTGTTAGTATAGTAATTAAATTAATGTGTTATAATAATACAGCAATGGATTACTAAAAACCAATGACACTAAAATATCAAAAATCAATCATTTAACAATTCTAACCATTGACTCACTTAGTGTGGCCTATGGTGTGGCGTTAGTTCTGTTTATCCTTATGCATAAACTCTATAAAATATAAGAACATACCATTATGTGACAAGGGAAGATCTCTGTTTTACATTAGTGAGGTAGGTACGAACCTGCTTCAGAGTAACTGCATCCAGGTTGATCTTCGCCTACTGTGGCAATTTGGAGTGGTACGGGTGACTGTGGCACTGCAATAGATCCCTGTTGTGGTACTGATTCATCATCACTCGGTACAGAAGAGTTTCTTGTATCATTAGGTTTTTCTTCTTGTTTCATTAATTTTCTTTCTAGTTTTCTTATTGATCTGTTCAGTTTTGTCACTGTGCTGTTGTTTAATTATTTTTATTAATTTTCAAAGGCAGTTGGAGCGGCGGCGTTTAGGAGCTTCTTCACAATAGAGAAAACTGATCGAATTCGAGAATTCGAGAAAAAATTTTCGGGCTTCTTAAAAACTACCAGTAGTTATATCTATATCCGTATGCGCGCGCATAAAAAAAGTATGTTATTGAGTTGTAAAGAATGAAAATATTACAATAGCGAGAGAAAAAAATTCATTTCCAAAGAACTTTTAAATTTTTGCGCCTTCTATCGTTGTTTGGTATAAACATAACCTCCAAACCATTACCGGTTTTTAATTTCAAGAAATAGGTTTACACGTATATAGATGTCATAAATAGTGGCTTGTTTTTACGCAAAATGTGTATCTTTATTCTTAGGAAAAAGTAAGGCATACCTGTTGTTATTTGTAGGTTAACAAATAAAAGAACCTGTTTTCAAACATTCCGCGAAATCTCTGTCAGATGATGATTTTTCCATAAAAACTTTTGTTATTCTAATTTTCATGACAAATACACACACTATACACTTAATTAACAAGAAACATGTTAAATTGTTTTTTTTTAATGGCCTACAATGAAAGCGAGCACAAACATTTCGCCAGTGTCGAGACAGGTGTTGCAATGAAACGATTAAGAAATAACAAAAAAAAAACAATTGTCCGGTAACTAATGGAATACTATATAAATTCAGATTCTTAGGAGGATAGAAGAGAAAGTTTTACTTACAGTTTAATGTCAAATTTTACAATTTAGTTAAGTAAATACTTGATAAAGGGAGAGGAAGTGAGGGTTAATAAATAGTTAGAAGTTAATAGAGCGGGGAATTTTGGAACGAAGGGTATCATATAAAGATACAGGGAATCTATTGCAGCTAATAAAGATATGAATAGAATTATATTTGCTAATAACATGGTTATTACAGGGTGTTACAATTTAAATTATGTCCACATGTTTAACCGACAGGTTTTGGGAGGTTAAGGTGTACCGGCATCTCCCATGCCGTATTCAAACTCCGTAAGTATTCAGATGGCGTGTCGGTTTATTGTTTGCCAAAGAAAGTGATCGCAGATCACTGTACTTAATTAGTAGTCTTTACAAGTAATAATTATAATGACTGATATGTATCAACTTAGCGTCCCCATAGACAACCTACCAAAAACATCCTAAACAATGTTCAATGTTGCCAATCTACCGCAGGTAATAGTTGCATTCCACAATCAATCCATTTGACATTGAGTGCGTTCCGAAAGCTGACCGCCACACCACCTCCCCCCCCCCCCCCCCACGGAGAAGGATAGTTCAACTGAAAAATATGTAGTCATTTTGATTTTTAAACCTAACATGTCTACCGGAGCGAGTGATATATGGCCTTTCTTCAGAGGCTGTGGTTTCGGTAGGAGCAAGCGCAGGCTGTGACGGTGGATTTTTAACAGGTGTACACTCTCTGTGTGTAGTCGCTTGATTAAAAATTTTAGGCTCTCGGTTAGCTGATGTAAAATGTTCGACGAAAGCCGGCTTGACGCGATCGATGCTGACTGTAGACTATTTGCCTTTGATACTGATGGTCAGTGTTTTACCGTCATTCGAGCGTTCTAAAATTAGGTGGGGACCAGTGTACGGCGGTTGAAGTGGACGTCGGACAGCATCGTCGCGTAGGAAAACATGAGATGCTGAAAGAAGATCTTTGAAAATGAAAGTGGCCGATTCTGTGTGTCGAGAAGCAGGAATTGGTCTTAAACATTTTGCGCCGCAATTTTTCGACAAAATCACTGGGATTTTCGTGTGTGGGGCTGGTGTCGGGTACGAGCATCTCCCCCGGTAGACGTAAGTTTTCAAAGCATCTCTGCAGCTGTAGCCTTTATGTCTTCTTTGAAGGCTGTGCGCATGCCAAGCAAGACAAATGGCAGAGATGTGACCCATGAGTTATCGTGGCACATGAGAGCCGCTTTCAATTGACGATGTACTCGCTCTATCATTCCGTTAGCACTAGGATGGTAAGAGGTCGTTCTGGTCCGTTTAGTTGCAAAATGTTGCATTAATCGGCGGAAAAGGTCGGATTTAAATTGAGAACCCTGATCGGTTGTTATAATCGAGGAAACTCCAAAACGAGCAGTCCACTCTCTTGTGAAAGTATCAGCTACTTCTTCGGCCGTAATAGAACGCATAGGCCACACTTCGGACCATCGGGATACCCTATCTATAGCCGTCAAACAGTAACGAAATTATTTACAGACGGGTAATGGGCCAATGATGTCGATGTGAACATGGGCAAAGCGACCGGATGGTTGTGCGAAGGTTCCTAGTGGTGCAGAGTTGTGCCTCGAAATTTTACTACGTTGGCAGGCTAAACAAGAGCGGGCCCACTGTTGACAATCTTTTCTGATTGAAGGCCAGACGTAGCGGCTTGTTATCAGACGGGTGATTGCTCGTACACCTGGATGACTTAAATTATGCAGCTTATCGAATACCGCGCGACGAAACGGGGAGGTCAGGTAAGGGCGTGGTTTACCCGTGGATACGTCATAGAGGACAGAAAACTCTGAACCCGGAAAAACAATTTTGGAAAATTGCAGGCTAGTGGAGCTATTTTGTAGGTCTGCGAGTTCTTGGTCGGTTTCTTGAGATGTTGCGAGAGCATGATGATCAGCTTCGAATGAAATAGCCTCAATTCGCGACATGGCATCAGCGACGATGTTATCTTCGCCTTTTATGTACTGGATGTCCGTAGTGAATTGGCCTATGAAGAATAGTTGGTTTAGTTGAAGAGGAGGAAGCTTCTCCCGGCGTTGTACGAATGCATACAGCAACGGTTTGTGGTCCGTAAAAATGGTAGTGTGCTGAACTTCAAGTATGTGACGAAAATGTTGTACGCTTTCGTAAACGGCTAGTAGCTCTCGGTAATAAGTCGGCCACTGCGTTTTTGGGTGGCTCAGCTTTTTGCTAAAGAAAGCTAGAGGCTGCCAATTGCCATTAACCTTTTGTTGCAACGTGGCTCCAATGTGGGTACTGGATGCGTCAGTAAATAATCCGAGCGGAGCGTCAAAAATTGGGTGTGCTAGCAAGGTTGCTTCAGTTAGGCTTTCTTTGCACTTCTGAAAGGCGTATTCTAATTGTTGGGTCCACGGAACGGGTTTGGATCCTTTGATTTGGTTGGTGACTAGAATGTCGATTAATGGAGCTTGGTACTCGGCGGCTTTGGGTATAAACTGGCGGTAGTAGTTTAACATACCCAAAAATCTTCGAAGGCCTTGTGCCGTTCTGGGCAAGGGAAAGTTTTTTATAACATCAACTCGTTGACTGGGCGGCTTAGTACCTGCTGCTGATATGTTGTAACCCAGGAAAGTGACCTCTTTTGCTTCCAACACACACTTCTCACAGTTTATGACCACGCCGTATTTTTGTAAGCGCTGGAACAGCATTTGTAGGTGTTTTTTGTGTGAAAAGGCATTTTTTTGAAAAAACCAAAATGTCATCGACGTAAGGAAACACAAAATCTAATCCCCGGGTGACTTCATCGATAAACCTCTGGAAAGTTTGACCAGCATTTCGAAGCCCGAAGTTCATGAACGGGAATTTGAAGAGGCCAAAGGTGGTAATTATAGCGGTTTTGCATACATCCGGAGGGTTGACAGGAATTTGCTGGTAGGCCTTTACCAGGTCGATGGTACTAAATATTGTGGCACCTCTGAGATTGTGAGCGAGGTCCCCTATATGCCTAACAGGGTATCGGTCAGGTATGGGGCGGGCGTTCAACGCGCGATAGTCACCGCATGGTCGCCAAGATGCGTCTTTTCTGGGTGCCAGGTGTAATGGCGAAGACCATGAGCTGCTGGATGGTGTAGCCGTACCTGCTTGCAACATATCGTTAAAAGCTTGCTGTGCGGCTTTCAGTTTTTGAGGGGCGAGACGGCGGGGTCGACTGTTTACCGGTGGGCCAGCAGTGGTATTTATGAAGTGAACTGTTTCGTGTTTTACTACATGTGGTAGACCAGGTGGACTAGTGATGTCGGGGAACTGGCAAAGGATGTTAAAATATGGAGAGTTGCAGTCTCTAGCTGCAATGGTTTTGACACCATTGAGTTGATTAGATGGTGCGATCATGCCACTATTTGATAAACCTGTCTGACCATCCACTATTCGGCTGTTTGCGCAATCGGGCAAGAGGAGGTAGTGGGCAAGAAAATCCGATCCGATGATAGGGCTGTTGACGTCATCATCATCATCATCAGCCCACACTAGTCCACTGCTGGACATAGGCCTCTCCAATTGCACGCCACTCTGCACGATCCACGGCTACTCTCATCCAGCTCCTGCCAGCAACCTTGCGAAGATCGTCACTCCATCTAGTCTGAGGGCGTCCCACACTACGCTTGCCGACACGCGGTCTCCACTCAAGAACTCGTTTACCCCAGCGGTTATCGGTTCTGCGACAAATATGGCCGGCCCACTGCCACTTCAGCTTGCTTATTCGATGGGCTATGTCGACTACAAATTGCCATATAAAGTCGCGGCGTAGTCCAAAGTCTAATTTGATGTTAACGGTTCCGTATGTTTTGATGCAACTGCCGTTTGCAGCACTCAGATTGTAGTCCGAGGGTTTTCTGTGGTCACGAAGCCAGCGGTAGGGGGAGCAGCATAAGTCAGAGCCAGTATCGATCAAACATTGTTGTTTAGTATCCTTATCCGTTACAAATAGGCGGCGACCTTTAGGATCTATAGCGCAGCAATCAGTGTCCGCCGCTACTGATTGCTTTCCGGGTTTTCCGCAAGCCAACTGCAAGGAGTTGTGCACTTAGTGGCTTTATGGCCAAATTTCTTGTGGTACCAGCATACCTTAGTTGTGGTGCTAGGTGGAGACCTACTACGGCCTCTGTTAGTATAGGAAGAGGAACGGTTTCTGGGTCTGTTTTGTGAATTTTGAGCAGCAGCTAGAGCAGCAACCTGCTTAGTTAAGTTTTCAACACATTCCACATGTGTGTTTATAAGGGGCGGAGCATAATTTACTCTTAATACGTTTGCAGGTCCGGGGGTCACCTCCATGATTTTATCGGCTAGCTCAGACAGTTTGTCTAAGCTGAGGTCGGCCTGTGCGGCTAGAATAGCTTGCACTTGGTTAGGTAAACGGCGGAGCCAAAGTTGCCTTAAAAGTTTGTCGTCTTTAAATGAGGTGCCTGCAAGAGATCGTAGATGTCTCAAAAAGGTTGAAGCCTTCCGATCCCCAAGTTCTTCATCACTTAGTAATCTGCGCACTTGTTGTTCTTCTGAGGTTGAAAAACGGCGGATGAGTTCTAGCTTAAGAGTGCAATATTTATTTTCGTTTGGAGGATTCATAACGATGTCTTCAATTTCCCCAATCACATGTTGGTCTATGGTTGCCAAAACATGGCTAAATTGGGTAGTGTCATTGGTAATGCCTGCAAGATGGAATTGAGCTTCCGCTTGAGCAAACCAAACTGCAGGTCTATCCACCCAAAAAGGTGGTAATTTAACAGATACCCCGCTGACTTGGGTTATCGGATATGGTTCATTTGGTGCCTTGAGTTGTGACTGTATTGTGGCATTTTGAGCTAAGAGCTCTTTTAATTGTGCCTGTAGATCTGATTCAGCCATAGTTTAGAAGAACAAAACAACAAAAAACAAAAAAAATATATTAAGAAAAGTTAATAAATATCCTTCTCCGCAGGCAGATTATTAAAATCAATATGCTACAATATAGAAAAGAATATAGAAAAGAAAATTTTTCACACAATACGTTTATCAATATTTGCATAACAGTTCAGACACCCAGGTTCCACTTAAGAGTTAGCGAAATAACATGCAACACAACAACATAAAATGCAATAAAATAAAATAAAAATACACTGCAAAGGAAATAATCAACAATTTGAGGTAATGTAGACAAAAAACATACTTATTATTTTAAGTATGCAAAGATAACAAATATTTGAATGGTGTTAAATATTTAACCAGTTCAAAAATAAAAGGATATTGTTAATTTAAGACTTCAACGCCAAAGTGAAAATTTAAAGGTTAAAATTACAGCTAATAGATGGGGTGAACAGTTTGATAGCTAAATGTAATAAAATACTGTTCATTAAGCTAAAAATTTAGTAATATTTCACTGAGTCCACCAAATCACTGTTTCAAGTTTATTAATGATTAATTTCTTGCTTATGATATTGTTTGTGTTATGTCCGTATAGATGCTGGGGTAATGGTTAGGGAATATAGTACTTGCGTGAATGGAGTAAGCAGCTGTTACCGCATTAATACTGGCACGAATAGTTTGCTCAATATTCGTTAGTGGTAGGTATTTTAGTAAGTATGCACTAGGTAAAGTATGTTAGTTTGTTAACACAACATGCACTTTTACTATTTATACGAGATTCACTTGCACTACTCTTGCTGTTATTACATTCGTAGATGACTAGACTATGGATAACCAAGGAAGAAACTTTATGACGAGACGATCACCATGGTTTTAGAACGCGCTAACGCCATTTTATTAAACCGAGAGAAAATTAATTTGCAGCAGTATCGGTGCAGTTTTCACAGATTCACTGAATGCGCACACGTCGATAGGAACTGTGTTTCTTCTCCCGGCTTTTTATGTGCGGGGTCACCACTTTGGGAGGTTAAGGTGTACCGGCATCTCCCATGCCGGAATCAAACTCCGTAAGTATTCAGATGGCGCGTCGGTTTATTGTTTGCCAAAGAAAGTGATCGCAGATCACTGTACTTAATATGGTTGCTGCATAGTGTTCCATGACGGTATGAGTAAAATAAATATAATATCGTCGGTGCGATTAATGTACACATTTTAATTCTCCATAATAACTGATTAGGTATGTTTCAGTTTAAAAAATATTATTTTTCGTTTTTTAATTTTTTTTTGAAGTCGGTTCTTAGTTTTTTTTTTTACTTTATTTAACCATTTTTATTGTTAGGACTTTAACAATACTTTATCGTCCAATGGAGTATCTATCAATAAAGAATTTGAATATTCTGGTTAGCTATTTCAGTCATCAGTTGTATCCCAAAATACATACTTTTAGGTCGTAAAAAATGTCGGGTCAATAACGCTCATATCATTTGTAACAACATAGTATCGTTTTATATAACACAACAGAAGCTCTTGATAAGTTGCTCTAATTTTTCTATCTAGTTCTGTTATTGCGACGCCACTTTTTTTGGCAATATTCGTTTAGATTCACAAACTTAGGCAGCACCCATTGCAAGAATAAAAAATATAGCTTTATGAATAAATCTTTTTTTTTTGCAAAATGAGGTGTGATATTCAAAGTGTGGCAACTCATTCAGAGCCTAAGGATAAATATTTTTATGTAGCGTGTTTAGCACTTCTTCAACGTCCCGCTTGATAAAAAATTTCCTTCCGTTAATAACATGAGTAATGTTCTCCTTTAAATCTAAAGAGTTTATATTACCTAATCTTAAGTATTATGGAATTATATACGTCCTCAATCTGATAAGAATTTACAAACCCCTCAAAGGGAAATTCAGTCTACAATCTTCTTGCTAGAAGATTAACAGCGAGTTCTTTATAATTGCGAAATTGTGGTATAGCGTCCCAAGTCAATATATCCTTAACAGAAGAAACTATACCTTTCAGAGTCGACGTAATAAGTCTGAAATCATCAACAAGATAAAGCGCGGGTAAAACGTGCTGCTGTGCTGGTTGATATAGATTGTATTCTGGGTGATGATCGTTTGCGAGAAAATGAGGGATTGATGCTCGCTCTTTCTCCTCTGGGTGAAATCGTATAATTGCATTAGAGACAATCTCAAGCAATGTACGAGCGCTTGTCATGACCATTATATTGATTTGTTATTACCCTGACATAGGCCGTATGGACCAGAGGATCTCGTGCGGAACTATCTAGTGATAATGCATAGATAGCCCACTTCCATTCTTTGATGTTTCTGTTTTTAGTATCAAGTAACCATGATACCCATTCTTTCACACGTAATCTATGTAAATGTGGGAAAATTCTGATGACAGAACTCATGTACGGACTCTGATCTCTAATTTCGTCTTTAAATCTGGGTAAACGTAACTCACTCATTGAGATGGTAGCCCATCCGAGCTGTCTAAATTTATAGATTTCAATTCCGAATAGCTTGCAATGAATGTTCTTATCTAGAAACGAAATAAGGAACTTAAGCGTCTCGTTACTCCCACATTGAATTGTATTACCACATTGGTAACCGATAATCCATTCATCTTTGCTATGCCATATTGAAGCATCAGCACGTTCCAATCTTCTTTTTCTAATTTAGAATCTTGGGGAAATAGAAGCTAAGCAATTGTCTTTGTCGTGATGAAATATGCTCTCCGTTACGTGATCAGATAATTTCTTTGGACTAATTGAGTAAAAATTAGAAAGAAATTTATGGGTAAACATGCAAAGGGTGCGTCACTTGCGTTTGCGTTCCCTTTCAAATATTCTATATACATTCTTAAAGAATGACCTGATGGTGATACGAGGTTATCAGAGGCGGAAAAGACATTTGGAAACTTAGGAAAAATAGATCCCTTGTCTCTACTATGTTGGCTTCTAATAACGTCATATCAGAAATCAGAAATCAGAAATATTTATTTGCTTTAAACATGGTAAATACAAGATATTTTAAAATTAATATGTCCACATGTTTGACTTAATTAGTCATGCAAATATACAAAGTTAATATCAAATGTACGTTCAAGAAAATTACAACAATATTAAAGTTAGTATTACAATGTCAATAGGTTTATTAAATTAAATTTATCAATATCATGTCAAAAACTAGCTTAGCTGATACAATAATTTATTATTTGTCATCAAAATATTCTTGCATTGAATAATAACATTTATTCAGAAGCCAGGCATGCACCTGTTTTTTAAACATAACTATAGGCAAGTGTTTGAAAAAATCAGGTAACTTATTATATATTTTAATAGCCATGCAATAGGGGCTTCTTTTAAATAATTGCAGTCTTATGCTAGGAAACATTATTTTATTTTGATGTCTCGTTGGCTTATTTTTATGTTGACCTCTTGTTATAAAATATTGAGGGTGTTGTCGTACAAATATACACACTTGCTTTACGTATAAGCATGGTAGTGGCAAAATTTTAAGTTGTATGAATAGGGGTTTACAAGAATCCATAAAATGTGCTCTGCAAATTGCCCTGATACACTTTTTTTGTGCTATGAAAACTTTTTTTATATCGACCGAGTTACCCCACAACAAAGTACCGTAGTTAAGTAGTGACGACACATAACCATTATATGCAGTTAGCGCAGTTTCCATGGATGAAATATTACTGAGTCGTCGTAGTGCGTATATAAATTTATTCATTTTCATGCATAGTTTTCCTATATGTGCTTTCCAGTCACAATATTTGTCTATGGTAAAGCCGAGAAAATTTACATCGTTTTTAAAGTCAATAGTATTACTGCCATATTGGACTAATAAATCTAATGGTTGCGCCTTGCAAGTAGAAAATTGGATGCAATTTGTCTTCTCAATGTTTATTTTGAGATTGTTTATATAAAGCCACTCTATCAGACTCTTCAGTGTTTCATTAATATCGTCATTAAATTTACTTAGGTCATTACATTTTATCAACACTGTGGTATCGTCAGCAAACATAAAGCATTTATGTTTAGTTACACTAGGCAGGTCATTAATGTACAGCAAAAACAGTAGAGGTCCCAGCACACTATAAGTAGACATCATATTATCAATGTGGAGTGAATATTCAGTCGCGCCCATTAGGTAGCTTTTTGAAAAAATGAGCCCATCCTCCATAAACCTACAGTCGCAGATATTTGCAAAGAAATACAAGCCTTCGCTTCGCGTCTGTGAGAGCGCGTGAATCAAATACTTGACATGGGAAATCATCGAGTAGAAGTATCTCTGGAAAGGGATACTCCTTTACTGAAATAAGCTTGGGTGTGAAGAAGCTCCCAATAAATTTGGTTTTCCTCTTTTTGATAGATTCAAAGTAGTTTTTGATCTTTACTGGTGAATTCCAATTCAACGTGAAGAGAGCAATTTCCCACTTACATTTCACTATTGGGTCAGTGTCAATATAATCACATTCGTGAAAAATGCTCTTAAATATATTAAGGAAGAGATGATAATCGGAAATTTCATTTTTATTGAACCGTTTTTCTAGGACCCGAGGCATGAGGTTTGGCGGATGAAAGACCCATGCTTACTTCCAATCCCACTGGCGGCTCTGAGGCGTCGCAATACTGAGCATAGCCATCTTTTGAGTCTAATGTAGCGTACTTTGGAACTACGGCACTTCTTTTTGAAGCAAATAAGTCGATTTCTGGGATGCCCCACTGATGAAATATAATCTCTGTGGCCTGGGGAAGGAGATGCTATTTGGGTAGAGGCCGACCTCTTGACAATCGATCTGCTATGCCGCTTAACCTCTCCGGGAGGGACTACCTCCTGACAGCGTCACATTGAGTTGATCGGTCAGGCGAAGAAGCAGTTTGTGGTCAAATCTTGAAGAGCTATTGATCTGGCCCCTCACAAAAGTTCAACTGACTTTGTTGCCAAGTACTGACTATCCGGGGCTACTTTTAAAAACTTTTCAACATCGGATGGTGACAACACCTTTGCCTTTCGACCAATCCGTCAGAACTTCTCTTTAGAAATGCCGTCAAGTTACTATTATGTTTTATCTCGGTATAGATCTGCTTGTGATTTTTCGCTTGTGATGTATTCCCTTGTAATTTTGTACGCAGATTCCTGTAATAATAATAAGTCATTTTGAGATTATTTCGCGCGAGTCTTTATCTAGGTGTGCGACATGTCATATTTAAAATTTTTTGAGTTCTCTCCTTTGTGGTACGTACTGCATTTTTTTTTCTTTTGAGCCACTTTACTTGATCCCCACCACAGTCCTATAAAAATTAGACGGATTTAAATTTTTTATCAGATAGTTTTTCAAATCAAAGAATTTATTGAATTGAAATTATTTTGTTTTTTATAAGACATTTACTTAAAAGTACTTTCGCAAAGGATTCTTAACCAACTGTTACTTTCTTTTTGTGATCTAACGCGTTTCACAATTGTCAAGAAGACAAGCATGCAATAGGTACATTTCTGAGGTTTTTATTTTGCTGTTTTTATCCTACTATCTATGCATACTATTCACTTCCATGAAACTGTGTCCAGATTTAAAAAAAGGTAATTTTGTGGAGGGGCATCTCTGTGGTTGTGTGAATTGTAAGTTAATCCACTAGGGCTCTCGCCGTCAGATGTACTTGCCCTTGGACTTGTTTAAATGTTCTAGCACCCGAGGCATGCATAGACATTTTTTGAGTCTAATGTAGCGTACTTTGGAACTACGGCACTTCTTTTTGAAGCAAATAAGTCGATTTCTGAGATGCCCCACTGATGAAATATAATTAATGATTAAACCAACTTACCAAGTGAAGTTATACCTCTTTGCCACAGTTTCCGAAACAGCGGCCTTGATCTCAGGATTTAAGGCAGGAGCGTCGACAAGAGTAGAATTAGCAGGTGGTAAGTATTTACTTTGAAGCTCCTTACGTGTTTTTTTGTCAGTCCTGTGGTGGCTGTATGTTCTAATCGGACAGCTAAGTCCTTATGGATGTCCTCGCTATATGGTTTCTGGACCGATGGGCCATCGCCAAGAATCGCGAGAATTTCAGCATCGAGCGGCGAAACCATGTTAGAGGAGTCAGAATCTAATTGATTTTCAGTTTCAGCGGCAGCGGAAGCTGCATGGACGGCGGCGAGCGCTGCAGCGTCTGCACCGTCGGCAGCGGCACTGGTCGAAGGTAAAGGTTCTAAGCACGGCGTCTCTTCGTCAGCTAGCGGTTCAATATTCATTGCACCGTCTGTAATTTTGGAAATAAACCTATAAAGGACTTTGCCTTAATAAGCAAAGTGTCGAATGAGAGTAAGTATTCGTAAGTATTATACTTGTTTTACAAGATTGTACCATAACAGTTACGGAACAGTCCTCATGACTGCCTGGCAAACTGTATAACGGGTAGGTAACAACTCGATACGTTGTCCCGCATGCCCAGTACAAAAATGTTAGCGACTATTTTTCAAGGTAGGAATTACCGCTAAATTTAGTAAAACCGCAAACCTATAGACGAATGAAAGTAGATATAAAAACAGTAAAGTGACAACCCGGTGTGGTTGGCCGCATTACTATAAATAACTGAGATTTTATCAGCATAGTAAGTAATGTCTAGCCTTATAGGTAGGTATTAACTCACAGTTATTAACACCGCAAACCTTTAGACATGAATAACATAACTATCACAACGCGACAACCCGGTATGGTTGCCCGCAGTATAATAGCATTCGTTATGTTATTACAAAGGTAGATATATGTAGGTACTGTAATGTCTCCACTGTGGTGTACGAACGTGTGCGGGGGAGATTAATTAAACTGAAGAATACTGATATGACTTTTACGTTTATTCGTTATATATAGAAATACATATTAATTACTTAACTTTGAAACCTAATATGGAAACTACAATGTTTCCTTATGATGAATCATATCATTTACAACTATTTATACTATTTTAAATTGTAAGACGTTTCACTTTCTGTTTTGCTTCCGTTACTCGAATCCATCTAGAAAACCACTGTTTTTTCCATGTCAAGACGATTATTCTAAATTCGAATACTTTTATACCATGGTAGACGTAGAGGTTTTATTCAACGAGTTATAAAGCTCTACAGTACCTTGTGAGATAAACAGCTGTTCGTTAACATCACTCCTAGCGGGCGAAGACGAATCACTTGAACGACGGCTTGCGCGCAGTATCTTCCGTTCCAATTTCTTCATTTTCTTCAATAAATGTTCGTAATCCTCACTAGGTTTCTTCTGTTTAGGTATTTTGACGAAACAACTACACTACTTTTAACACGTATTTTTAGTAGAAGTGCGAACTGGCAGAGCACTGAATCGTGACTGACGACGAGTACCGATATCGAGCGGGGCGTAAGGTAAAAATACACACAAAAAAACAAAACAAAAACTCAACTAACAGTGCGTAAACTGGCATCACCGTGCGTGATACTACATTGTAATCATTTCTAATCTCGAGGACAAAGCACGAGCATAATCTCTGTGGCCTGGGGGAGGCCGACCTCTCGACAATCGATCTGCTATGCCGCTTAACCTCTCCGGGAGGTAGCCCGCTGACAGCGTCACATTGAGTTGATCGGTCAGGCGAAGAAGCAGTTTTGTGGTCAAATCTTGAAGAGCTATTGATCTGGCCCCTCACAAAAATTCAACTGACTTTGTTGCCAAGTACTGACTATCCGGAGCTACTTTTAAAAACTTTTGAACATCGGATGATGACAACACTTTTGCCTTGCGACCAATCCGTCAGAACTTCTCTTTAGAAATGCCGTCTAGTTACTATATGTTTTTGTTATATCAACTTCATTTTCTTGTTCAGTGTTTTTCAACACGGAGTATGTATCAACGAGAGCTGGGCTTCTACATATATTTATTTACCAGTTCATTGAAGCAGGCTAATAATACGTTCTCCAAATATGACTTAGTTTTTGCTGTTTTTCCACTGATTCAATGTTTCGTAAGCCGCCAGTTGTTTTCTGGATTTTGGCGGCAACAGGCTGGCTTCGGCAAGTATTTCTGTCGGAGTTGAATTAATATCTTGCTTGTCTTTACTATTTAAAGCAGACATTTTTGATAGTAATTAACCACACAGCAACATCTTTACCTAATATTTACGGAATAACTCAGAATATTTAGTAGCTCTGGATTTTACTTTATTTTCTTCGATCTTTAGTTTTTTTTGGTGACACATATTTGAAATGGCTACATGATTACCGTTTCGTCGCATTTGGTCCTTTACGTATTTAGTCCAAATTATAATTTAGCTTTACGAAAACAAGCCAATTTCGCGTAAGGTCCTATTCGCATTTGGTCCACTTACAGTTTATTGCTTTTCGCATATAGTCCTTTTTGCATTTGGTCCATTACGCAATTGGTCCATTACGCAATTCAACTTCTTAACAGGTCTACTTATATGATTTTGGGTTGATTGGGAACCAACGGAGACAATTATTGGGTTTACGTTTTTTGTTTATTAACTGAGTAACTGGTGACTCACATCCTATCTGAGAGCAAAGTGAGCAACTGTCATAACCTGTCACATTATTGCAGCTTCATGAGGACATAAGACATTGACACAGTTTTACTAAATATTGGTTTCTGAAACTTCTTTCGGTTTGTCTGAAACCCTCAATCTGAATTCCGAACTTCGTCTAAATAGTTTTTAAAATTTTCTCCGATTTCATTTCTGATTTCTTGAATGGGTTTCCCGTAATTAGGCAATCTTTGAAGAACAGCATCGCGGTTTAATTGATATATTACACACGTTTCAAAGCCGGCTTTAATATTTTCTGATGCTTTGTCCTCTCCCAATTCTAAAGTTTTGCGCAGTAAAGGTGCGAACACATTTTTAGGTAAGGCATGTGCAATTTTTCCTCTTCGTGTCCGTATCCAATCATTTAATACCTTACGCCAGTTTGCTTTCGATGTACTAAAATAAGCCAAGTCTAATGGTTGAAGTAGGTGAGTTGAATTAGGCAATAAGCATATGAATTGAATGTCGTTGTCTTTACACAGTTTGTGTTTTTAAAGTTATATGTGAGCTCAAATTATGGCCGATAACTGCTTTTTCTCTTAACATTTATGCCAACCCGCGAGGCCCTCTCTCTAGTTGCTCCACATGGAAATGGTTTTTAAAAAAAATAAGAACTTAGAAAGAAAAACCAACAATTACCAAAGAAAAAAGGTTTTTTGAAGGAACACAAAAAATATAATCATTTCAAAAAATTGGACCCAATGAAAAAAGAAAACTTAACAATAATATCTTCTTCACCATTTTAGTAGGTAAAATACCAACACACACTGCCCGACACCACGACCCGCGCGGTTCCCTGTAACGAAAAGTCGATTTATCCTCTCTATAGGCCGCGTCGGTCAAGGCTGCCCGACGTTAATTATTTCCATGAATAATGGCTCAAATTGACTTTTGTTAAAAACCACATACATTTGAACATTAGAAAAAATCATATGAGCAAAAAAATCTTTTGTCTACTTTTAGACAGAACTGTAATTTTTGCTAGGCCTGAAGGGAAAGTTCACTGTCGGTCAGCACTGACCGCGTTGGCAGAGAACGTGTTAAGCACCGGCAAAAGTTGCTTTTCAAACCATTCGTCGAAGGTTTCGGCATCAATCCAACCTGACTTAGTTACTGCCATACGAGTGCAGGGTGGAGCTCCATTAATCCAATCAGACCAATTTCGTTTAGCTTTGTAAATGATGAATGGAGGGATAAATTCACCAACAGCATTAGAGCAGAAAATAACGGTAAAACATGATTTAGTGCTATTTTTGATTATTTGGCCTTCTTTATTGATTAATATCTGGAGCAGTTTTTAACAATACTTAGAATCCACAAGATCCTCTTTTAATTTTTTTGACACATTAATTTTTTACTCTTTACAGAAAGAATATTCAAGCTTTCCCTCGTCACTAGACGCGGAATTATAAATAGACTCAGAAAGTGAAGGAGATGAAGATGGTGAGGAAGAATATGATGAAAATGATATTCGTATGATTTTGCAAAGTGGTGAAAATGAGGAAATACAATAACATCTTGAGTACTTAAAGGTACATAGGCTCAAAAATTTTCAGCCGCCCCTCGTACGTGGGGTTGATTTGGATACACCCTGATAAAGGCATCCAAATTTTAGCTTTGAACGTCAACTCCCCGGCTACCTTGCCCTGTATATCGACGTGAGGGCGGTGCGGGCGCGTAGGGTTGTCGATCTGCCGGTTCGCGTGTTAGGGATGTCGCGCCGCCGGATCCTCGTCACAATGTTACAAGTCAAAACACTTTAAATTACTCGTAATCCTAGAAAAGTTTAAAAATTATACAATCATCGTCATTTTCTAAGTCCAAAACAGTTGCATTTGATGTGTTTCTAAACGTTTTTTTTTGCTTAAGTGTTTTCAACTTTTCACCCTCTGCACTGCTTTAAGTCGTACTGCCTAGCCAATACTCCAAGATCAATTTACTGCAAAGGAAAGAATCTGCCTGGATGTCTGTAATCGACTTTAAAGATGTCAGTTCTTTTTACGTAGGAGCTTGCAAAATTTCTCAGGAGTTTTTCTACTTGAGGGATTAGCTCATGTAACAGCGGTTTATCACTTTGGGATAGTATATTAAAGTCATTGAATAATTCAGACATGTGAAACATACATTCTAAATGAAGGAAGGAAAATGAGTTATTCAATGCCTTTTAATATTTTTCCGTGGCAACGCTGCAATCTATTTGTACCTTCGCTTTTTTTAAAGTACTCCTTCAGGACGGCTTTTTGTTCGAAAATTCGATCTACATCAGCTTTTAATGATAATCACCTCGTAGTACAGGGGCTCCAGTTTTTGTAAATTTCGAAAGAAATGTTGCAATTCTTGTAGTCGTTTCTGACGTAAAGCACTTCGATTAAAATGTGCGCCAACATTTCTGAGCATAGTCAATATTGCGGGCAAGAATAGCACATACTTTTCAAGCCACTAAATGAATGAGCATTTTACACAAGCAATCTGAGGTAATTGTCCTTTTAAATGGCTGAACACGGAGTTGTATTGTCTGACCATAGAGTTTGTGGTATCTGATGCGAAACCTATGACATTTTCAATATGTATATTCTCCTTTTCTAGACGTGACATAATTTCAAAATATAAGTTTTTAACGGTGCCGTCAGTAACTTCGTAATTTTAAAAAAGCTAGTTTCATCACCCGTTAGTCAAAATAAATAAAAACCAAAAAACCAATTTAGTTTTGAGTTAACATTTGTAGCAACGAGGTTTCCACGTCTTCATGCACATCAGTTGTTGATGAACACCATGATATTAAAAATCTATTTAAAAATGTTGTTTATTAAAACATACATTTTGTTAACTAATAAATATATATGTATAAATTATACATTCCAGTACAAAGACTTAAACTATTTTCGAATAATGTGTATTGTAACGCTATTAAAATGTTTAACAAGTTGCCAGTTTCATTACGAGCATTGCCAGCAAATAAGTTTAAATTGACATTGAAAAACTGGCTTCTACAAAAATGTTTCTATTCCATGAATGAATTTAATGACACTAAAATAAAATACATTTAATAATTAGAATATTGACTTTATGACGACTAGAGAGACCATAAATAATTCATTACTTTGACATTATATAAAATCATACTTAATAATTTATGAAGTCTGCTAATAAATTGAATTCGAATTGATAAAATTAATTAGGTTCTTACGATGATATGTTATTTTTTGTATTTCAACGCCAGAAGTGGCAGAATATGTAGAACTTACCTTTAACTTTAAGACCTTATGTAACCACCATGTTCTTGGAAATAAATGATTTTGATTTTTATTTTATTTTTGAAATAGTTTTTATTTTTACATTTATCTTGGTTCAATTTGACATTGAAAAATGTTAGCATAATTTTTAGCATATTTCTAAAACAATCGGCATAATTTTAACAGCAGTTTAAAGTTTATAAATTGGCTTAGCTGGCAACACTGCTGTTTGCACAACTTTCTAAGGAATGACACATGCCACTGGACAGAAAATTATTGAACACTTTTATGAAACAACTGCAAAACCTAAGGAATACAGGTGGTAAGGTAACTCCCGCACCGAATGCTTTAGCAGTCTGAGATAGCTTCAAAAGTTACTTTAACTCAGCAGCAGGGTCGATAGATTGGCCATTGAGGAGAATTCAGTCCGAATTCGCGTAAATGTATAATTAACGAATAAAAATTTACTAAATTTATATTTTGATTTAAAGTGTTTTTAATTTACTCCCAGATTTTATTCTTTGTTGAATCAAATAATTAGTGTTTTTTAATTATTAATTTCTTTATAAACGCTTAAGAACCAAGTCCATCTATCTACAAAAAGTCGCCTTTACAGGAGACGAAAAACGTTATATTTTTTTACTTCAAATAATTTTGTTTTTTTTTGTCTGAACATTTACTGGATAAGCATAGAAAAAAAGGTGTTTAGATGTGTTTCAAGAAAGCTTCATTTGTTTCTAAATTACAGTAGATAGCTGGTATTAGTTAAAATATTTTCGTGTGGTTGTGCAGCTTACTGTAAGATAGGTGGTATTAGAAAATGTAACAAAATTTTAAAAAAGTAATTAAATACTTTAATTAAACAATAAACGCTTAATATTATAGAATTTTGAACAGAAAAACCTTTTTATGACGAAACGAATGAGAAACAAACTTTTGTGATACATTGTTTAATTAAAACGGTAGTAGTTTCGACAATTAAATTTTAATCATAGTTTTTTATATTAATTAAGCAAAATTAAATGTGTAGTACTCCGTTACTCCGTTCAATCCGCCACCGCAAGCGGACGCGTTGCGCGCATCTGTGCTTAGTGAATGTTGTGTTTAGTGCAAGCGAAATTATTTCCTGTGCATACCGGCCGTAATTGCCATCGCTCCACTTCATCAACCTGTACCAAGCGACGGCCACCACTTAAAAAAGCAATTGCCAGCAGTTTATTACAAGGATGTTTCAATCACCACCGAATTCTTCGTCTAACCCTGACTTATCTGCCGTCCCGGAAGAAACATTCATCAACTTTAGAAGACGGAAGCCTGAAAGTGATGACTCATTGGCAAAAACCTTGAGCGAGTTTATGCAAAAAATGCAGAGATCTATCGACGGAATAAATAATAACATCAATGAGGTTATTAAGAGTGAGCTGAGTACCTTATCTGCCACCACTAATGCCATGAAGACAGATCTTGATGCTATTCGTAAAGAAAACTCCGAGTTGAAACGCACCGTCGCAGAAATGAGTAGGCAGCAGAGCGATACTGCGGTGATAGTCGTCGAGTTACAAACAAGTGTGGAATACACGTCACAGCGAGTTGACGATATTCAGAAGCAGGTAGACTCAACTAAATTATGCCAAAAATCCGGTGCTGAGTTGTCTAGCGAATTAATTGCTGTTAAGAATTCGTTACATGACATGCGACTGGAAAATAATAAGCAGCAACAGCGGGACAGAATGTTAAACTTAGAAATAATTGGCCTCCCTGAAAACTCCAGTGAGAACCTCATGACCACATTCCAGGACATTGCAAAATATACTGGGGTGCAAATTACTGATCATGATGTGGTGCACATTACCCGTGTTCAGTCACGCCAGCCTGTCTCCGGTCGTCCACGTACCGTTGTTGTGAAGCTGAGTCAACGTATCCATAAAGACAACATACTTGCGGGAATACGTAAAAATCGTGGATTAACTACGAAAAACTTGAACATCCCAGGAATTTCGAAACCAATATACGTCAACGAACAACTGACTTTGTTTAACAAATCTCTGTTGAAGCAATGCAAAGACTTCGCCAAGCAAAACATGATTCAATTCGTATGGTTAAAAAATTGTAAAATATATATGCGTAAAAACGATAAATCCCCGCCGTTTCTCATCTTCACGGAGGCAGACATTAAAAAAATTCAAAAAAGATAACTTAAAATTAATTTCACTTACGTCTAATATTTACTTAAACATAAATATAAATTACATCAATGTAAAAAGTGCTTGCTTAATAATATTAAAGTGTAATTTGTTAACTATCCATCTCATATTTACACCACACATTCATCATTTTAGGCTGATAAATAATCTGCATCAATTATCACTACTATATTGCAATGACCGCGCCTGTTCAACAGAAAACTTGATTCTGTCCTATAGTCGCCCACCCGCGTATATTTTTAATACCATTTTTAGTAACGTGTTCGCCGTAATATTCAGTAGGTATGATCTTCAATTATTTTTTTGTTTTCTATTATGTACTTTTCTGTGTTTAAACACAATTCAAAACATTTACGTAACCAATCGTTTAAACTCATCATTAAAGTACTTGCATAAACTATCTAGTTAAAAAAAAATTTTTGTTCACCGACACAAGTTAAATGCTTATAGCAGCTACTGTCATCCAGTATTACATAGATTTCCTTTGTTATATGTACTGTTAAGTATTGAAAATTATATTAGTGGATGGTTTCTCGATGTTGCGCTCGTGTTTGTCTCGGTTACTACGAGCATGAACAAACTTGCTATGCCTACACAGCAGTATGACGTCATTTGTTTACCACATTTTATACTGGGAGGATTCTCGCCTGTTGCAAACTCATTACTTTTTATGTCTATACTTACTTATAATGTAGATAATTCTATCAATAACAACTTTATTTGTAAAACTTTACATTGTTTATATAATATACGATCGTTTCACCCGTTGTTGCATAACCACACGTGTCCTTTTGTGCATAATTACGGGTTTGTATTGAATAACGTATACCTAAACAGTAAGCTCGACCTACTCGGACACCGTATTAAGGTATGCCCCGCACCAGAAACAATTAATTATTTATTCATAGTGCTCGTAATTACGTTTAGTTATAATACCACAGGCGCTATTTCAAACTTAAAAATTTACTACCAAAATGTGCGAGGGCTACGCACTACGTGTCAGGCGTTGCACTCCAGCATTTATGGTAGTGATTATGATATAATTGCTCTAACTGAGACCTGGCTATGCGACGGCATTTTAGACAGAGAATTCTCTGACCCTGGTTACGATGTTTTTCGTTGCGATCGCGACCTGGCGTTAAGCGACAAGTCTACGGGCGGAGGTGCACTTATCTGTGTAAAGCGCACATTAGGGGCGTATGTAAGAGATGAATGGAAGATTCCATCTTCAAGCATGGACACGATTTGGGTCACCGTGCCCGCTAGAATCTTGCATCCCAATTCGACCTAATTATTGCTTGTACTTATCTACCTGGAAACTGCAAAAATCAGCCGCGGGACATTGACGACTTGCTAAACTCCGTCTCATCGGTTGTAACTTTAAATAGTTGTCACTCTTTTTTGGTAATAGGCGATTATAATCTTCCGTGCATTACTTGGAACGCCGTCGGCCCTCTTATTGTAAAGCGTGGTTCAGCGGAGGTGCAGTGCGCTGCATCTAACTTGATTAATGTACTTAGCACTCTGGGATTCACTCAGTACAATAGCTTAAAAAATAAAAGTAATAACACTCTGGACCTAGTATTTAGCAGCTTTGGTCTGGAATGCAAAAAAGCCGAGTCTCCACTTCTCGCGGAGGATTGTTATCACCCTGCTCTGAGTATTGACGCTACTGATATTTTAGTCGAATCTCTAAAACCTAATCGTATTCGAAAAAAGCTATATTCTAAAGGCAACTACGACAGCATTATACAATATCTGAATGATATACCGTGGCACTTGGCTCTGCATGAAGGTAGTGTAGATGATGCAGTAGGTTGCTTTTATCATCATTTGTATTATGCCATTGACAGTTACATTCCAATTAAGGTAGTTTCTCAAAATTCTCACGCGTACCCCCCGTGGTACAGTAAGGCACTGATAAGAATTATTAAAGAAAAATCACGTGCTCATGCTCGTTGGAAAAAATACGAAAATAGGCTGGACTACGCAGAATTCGCTCTGTTGCGGTCCAGACAGCGCAAGGTCGAAGCTGAATGCCATAAAAAGTATCTGACCAACGTACAAGAGTCTATCAAGTCAAATCCTAAAGCCTTCTGGAGCTTCGTGAAGTCCAGACGAGGGACGTCATCGTATCCTAAATATGTCACCTACGGTAATAACAAATAGTCTGATGGAAATGAGGTGTGTTCTGCATTCAATGAGTTTTTTCTTAGTGTTTTCGTGCCACGAGCCCATAATTATCCACCTTCTAATTAAGCCCTGCCTCCCCATGGTAGTACATCTCAAGGCAACTCACCACAATTTACCAGGGACTATGTACTAAAGGCTTTAAGACTCTTGGATGTACGTAAGGGAGCTGGTTGTGACAACATTCCTCCTCTTTTTATTGTGCGTTGTGCTACGGCATTGGCAATGCCACTTACAATAATTTTTAATAGATCTCTAAACGAGGGTATATTTCCAAATGTTTGGAAAAATGCTCATGTAATTCCCATTCACAAGAAAGGATCCAAATTAAAGGTAGAGCATTATAGACCCATATCGATATTAAATGCTTTTAACAAAGTTTTTGAAAAACTAGTTTATTCCTCTGTTCTTTCAACAGTAAGAAATGGTATACCACTTGAACAACATGGTTTCTTAAGCGGACGATCTACCTCAAGTAATCTTGCAACATTTACGCACTATTTGCATAAATCTATTGACAAACGTAAACAAGTTGACGTGATCTACACCGATTTTGAAAAGGCTTTCGATCGAGTGGATCACGTCATTCTTCTACGTAAGATGGAGCACTTGGGGATACATGGGGACTTGCTGCGTTGGGTTGAATCATATTTGTCGAACAGGTCGCAAGCGGTGGTCGTGGGCGGCTATAGATCGGATTTTGTAAAGGTATCCTCCGGAGTCCCTCAGGGTTCGCACCTCGGTCCTCTCTTCTATAATATCTACCTCTTCGACATTTATGCATGTTTTGCATATTCAAGGTTTTTAATGTATGCTGACGACACAAAAAAAATTCTTGAAGTTGGCGATGTTGCTGATTGTGCTCAGCTACAATATGACCTAGATCAATTATCTGAGTATTATAAAATTAATAGAATTAATGTCAATACCAAAAAATGTCAAATAATTAGCTTCACCCGAAAAAGAAATCCCATCACTTATAACTACAACATTCAAGGTAAAGCATAGGAAAGAGTCAACGTGGTGCGTGATCTTGGTGTATACTTTGACAATAAACTGATAATGAACGAACATATTGATCACATTACACATACGGCATATAAAACTCTAGGATTCGTACTGCGCATAACACAACCCTTCACTGACTTGCTGTGCATTAAGAGTGTCTATAACGCGTATGTGCGTAGTATCCTTGACTATGCCAGTTGTATATGGTATCCGCAGTATATAAATTACTCTGAACAAATTGAATCTATTCAACAGAAGTTTATTCGTTACCTTAACTTTAAATCACGTAAGTGTTTTGACACGTATGAGAAAGGTTGTAGCTACTACGGTCTACCTACTCTTGCGAACCGCCGTGTAACTACGGACATGATGTTATTGTATGATATTGTGCGCGGAAGACTTGACTGTCCGAGCTTGGTTGGTCAGCTAGGACTTCGAGCAACGCAGCATCGCTCTCGTAACCCTCAACTGTTCCATACACCGTTACACAGGACAAAGTTTACGCATAACTCTGTTTTATCGAGAATCGCAAGAACATACAATGTTTCTTTTTCGACTATCGATATTTTTAACACCACTAAGGTGAAATTTAAATCTCAAGTTAATAACATTTTGGATAGCAGAAAATAGGCAGGCACGGTCACGTTCAAACTCGTTCATAAAACACTCTTAACCCACACAACCACCCACACACTTACACATAAACTTAAACACACACATACACACACACACTCACGTTTGATGGATGGTTCACATAGCTAGACTTGCATAGACGAATTGTTAATTTAAGAAAAACCTGTTATTGGCCTTACTAAAACACATGTACGTACTTTTAAAAGTATATTTGTAAGTTACGCTGTTGGTTTTTTAAAATAAATAAAGTAGCAACGAATCATAAAACAGATGACAATCCTTTGGTAGAACATCTTTTAATTGCTGACGAAATTGGTAGCGGACTTTCATGTAATTGCGATTAAGTCACGGGAGTATTAATCTTGCACTGTCTTTGAGGCAAAGCCATCCAATCTTTATCAAAATTAAGTTTTATCAGGATGTCACCATTTGGTTGGTATTTCATGGCACGCAGGTCTGTGACTACAGGATCGCCAGATTTACGTCCTGGTCTGATACTTTTATAATGAAAAGTGGAAGTATCAGCATAGTTTTTAAAGAAGGTGTAATCAACTTCAAGTACCTCATACTGCGCTTTAGTGCGAGCTTCCTTGGTGATTGATACGTAATCACTCTGAAGATGAATCTCCCTGTTTTTGAGCTTCCGCTCAATAGCACTGTGAACCGAGTCACACTCCATTTGAGTGTGACCTGGTTCTAAGTACTTATCGTGACGTTGTGCTTGATGCTAAAATTTAGAAGACCATTGGAAAGAACAGGAACACAGATTCTGGTATGTACAGCCATCTGAATATATCACGATTGGCAACTGTTTGGGCAGACAATGTACTTCCAAGTAATCAATAACAAATAAAACAAATGTGCTAGCTGTTAAATCGCTCGCAGTTTCGGTGAACCAGTAACATTTGCAGTGCTTCGTAGCTAGGTTGAAGATGGTAAAGTTATGGCAAGTCAATTTTGTCTTAAAATAAAGCGCACTTGCTGTTAAATATGGACAAACTTTAACTGCTTCTAAGTCCATAGTGAGCAGTATGAATTTGCCTGACTCAGCAAGTTTTTTGTTTGCCTCCTTTTCTTGTCGAGCGCGATTTTTTTTCAAGACATGCATTTACCAAGGCCAGCGCGTAACAAGGCCAGCAACATAAACTCTACGTTGATCCCAGTTCATCGTTTTCCAGAATTTATCGTGTATAGACTTTCTTGTTTCCTCTTCGAACCTTTGACAACCTCTCAACATACTTTTTTGACAAAAACTTGACGTACATGGTGGTCCCATCAATTTTGCACAACGAACTTGATCTTGTATGGCTTTGCATCCTTTAGGTTTCCTGTATCCAACATATTCTTCACCAAGCTTACGAAGTTTCTTAGCTTTGTTTTTTTTTCCAAGAATTTTCGTCACGGATATGACTCCGCTTTCGTCCTTCGTTCATATTTCCAAAATCGTCAGATGAGCCTTCTTCATTCTCACTTTCACAATAAGTAGCATCGCTGTCTTCATTAAGATTGTGGGCAGGTGAATGAACCGAAGGACATTTAAGAACAGGCACATCTATATCAAAACGAAAAGTAGACGGCGCTGATAGACTTCTTAGGCTTGAAAAAGTTTGTTTTTGAGTATCAGAAGTTAAATCGGACAAAGAAACGTGTTTCTTCAAGAAATAATTCGAGATCATAAATTTTTTAGAGTTATAATTAGTTCCTGAAGCTCAATACTTATGCTGCTTGAAATAATTTCATTAACAGGTTTGGAATAATTGTCACTTTCGGACTTCTGGATACTGCTATACGATTTTTGGTTTAAACTTTGTTACGGAACTTCATCTGAAAAATAAGATTTCCATTAGTATAGGTAGGTATTCCGAAGAAAATTATTCACTAAATATCGAGCACTAAAATAGAATTTCAAGTAAGTAAAACATTACAATTTCAACTTAGCGGATATAATAGAAGGAGAGCTATTATCATCATCTTTATTTATTTCTGGTAAATTCCACGAGCCCGCCATCCTTGGTACTTTCCAAACATTTTAACTGAAATGAAATAATATCACTTCTAAGACAGATAAATTTACTTTTTTTGATCGATTATTACCTCGCACAAAAAACGAATACCCCTAAGGGACAAAAGGAGACCCATAATCTACAAATAACTGTATAATTTGCAAAAAAGACTATCAATATCGACAATTTGTACCTACATGACTAGAAATAATTTTGGTTCAAATATCCCCTATCTACATCAAAAAGATTTGATTTTGGCTCCGATACCGCCAAACTTACATTTTTCTCATTGAAATGAGTATAAATCAATACAAAACTTTAACTCATTTTGACGAAAAGATAAAATTAGAGATAAAAGAGAAAGAATAATGCGAAAATCAAGACATACCACAACAAAATGTATGATGTCCTGACCTTAAACGTATAGAAGTGATGTCAAAACACTTATTTCGCATTATTCTTCGAAATATAAGATAAATAATAATGTTATAACTTACTTTTCACGTCTATTTTTCTTTTCTCCAGTTCATATTTTTTCCGGTGGGCGGATTCGTTTCTCCAGTTCATATTTTTCCACAATTGCAAGTAGTCGTGACGCGTCCATGCTGCAAAAACAACGAATTTCGATAGGACTATCATAAAATGCAAATAACCGACGCAAGCGAGCGCGCGGTTGACCGCGAGTTGACTGGGGACAGCGCCATCTTTGTGAAGTAAACTACTAAAACTATAAACAACCACATTTTCTTTTAGATGGAGATTGACATCTGCTGGGATGGTTGACATGCTGATTAGATTTGACCTGACCTACAAAATTTGTTAAATTTTCCAAAAGTTTGGCTTGCCGTCTGGTTTCTTCTAGACATTTAGCTAGATCAATAATAGCAATCTCGGGATATATCATCATCATAGCAAGCTCATCAAATTTTTTCGCGCAGTCTGTCAGGATTATTCCTTTGATATATCGATTGTCACTTGTGTAAATTGAGCTTGAAAAGGTATCTGTGGAAGTTTTCTCTCAAACTGCTAAGTTCACATTGGTGGCTGATGTTTTTAGTTCGGTAAAATATTCGTCGCTGCTCTCATTTACTCTATCTCATTTAGTGTCACTAAGACTGTTCATCATCATTTCAGCCACAGGACGTCCACTGCTGAACGTAGGCCTCCCCCAGTGACTTCTGTCACCGGAGGTTTTTGCCTTACTCGCCACGCTTGGCAGGCGGGTTGGCGAGCGCAGTTTTTTTATTATTTCGCACGCAGACGCTGCTCCCCGTCTCGTGCTACAGGATTTAGTCGCCTCTTACGACACGCCTCCTGTTGGCGGTGAAATGAAATGAAATGATTTATTCTGTATGTAGGCCCTCCTCCTGGCACTTATACACGTCCCAAAATATAACTTAGCCCTACCACTGGGGAAGTGTATTCTTTACGGCCGTCCCCACACGGCACATAAATAGATAGAGGGCAATCACTAAGACTGTTAATTTCAGGTAAAAAGTATGCTTTGAAAGTAGATATTTGTAACTCACTTCATCAATATCGACAAAGACTCATGACCTAGATATTTGATTTGGGGGACGAGTAATGAGCATTTATCTAAACGTAGTGTCAAATTCTCGTCTCAAAAGACGTGAAACTATTTCCGAAGGTAAGTTCTTCCCAATTTTATAACCTTTCCTCTCATTTGTCAACGACGCACGGGCTACACACTGACCTAAAGGCAGGGTTACACTGCTATTTGTAATATTTAAAAACCGTGCGGCCGTCTACAAACTCAGTTTCATGTTGAGGTATGACCGGGCATCCCGTGTTTTGTGGAGGGAACTAATAAGGGTCCCACGACAGGATCATCACAGGTCACCACGATCTTATTAACCCCGGGCCGTACAGTACAAACCTCATCTACAGGTATCAGTTTAACACGTTGGACGTCTTCACACATATTAGGAATCTCTGTCAGTGTGTTAGCGTTGCACATGCAAAGCGATGAAGGCGTTTTAATTACATTCACGTCAGCATATTCGGTAAAAGGCTGACCAATAATAACACCTATAACTTGAGCGTGTTAGAATAATAAACATTAAAAATGATAATTATTGTATGTTAAAATAATATAATAATAATCTTAATGCAAATATTCAATTAAATAAAACGGAAATACTGATTAATAAATCCTACGTAAGTTTTAACTGACATACAACGTGTTAGAATAATAAACATTTAAAAATGATAATTTTAGTATATAAAAATAATATGATAATAATCTAAAATTAAA
The DNA here is from genome assembly GCA_950371115.1 of Anania fuscalis. NCBI lineage: Eukaryota > Metazoa > Arthropoda > Insecta > Lepidoptera > Crambidae > Anania > Anania fuscalis. The sequence goes on from OX493344.1 coordinate 14,802,967, forward strand.
TATTTAATTAAATATCACGAAAATACTTATTAGTAAATCCCACGTAACTTTTAACTGACAAACAGCGCCACTTCCGTTTGTCCGTTCAAAGTGGGGTGGAGACGTCTTATAAAAGCAGCCTGGCCGGTCAGTACGATCACTTTGGATCGAGGCGCCGACAGTGACGGATCGCTCTGCACAAAAGCTAAGTAACTATCATGATTATACGATGTAATTATGAAAGTACATTTACTTGTAAACCTACTGCCAATAGTATTATATTTTATGCTTGATAAAATAATATCAATTGCGTAACATAAATGATATGAATAATTGTTTCATGGTGCTTATTACAATATAATAAAAATGTAACTATGTATACACTTGGTTTTGACCTTATATACCTTATTTTTAGTACTAATTGCTTTGTTTGCTTTAATTAGTTTTGAAAATATATAAATATATTACGAGGAACTATGGACTTTGTTTTTAAAGCTTTTCCCTATGACTAAGTCTTATTATTTAATTATTTTAGTAACAAAATTGCTTACAGGCTAAATATATTATTCATAAAATCTAATATCAGAAGTGGGATTGCTCTGCCCTATTATTAATATTTCTATATTTTCAGGATGGATGCTGAAATGGTCACAAGTCTTCTCACAGCGATTCGGGATGCTGTCTCCAAGCCACACTCGAACGATGATGACATCGCACTGCCAGTCTTCGACCCTGACAAGAATGACTGCGGAGCAGCGAGTTGGTGCGACAACATCGAGGCTCTCGCCAAGGACCTCAAGTGGAGCAGCATCAAAACTGCAGCAAGAGCAGGTAAAGCCCTGAAGGGTTCTGCTATTTTTTGGTTTGAGTCCTGGGAACCATATGAGGGTAGATCATGGGAACATTTTCGTAGGGACATAATTGACGCTTATCCTGAAAAGAAAAATCTTTCTGAAAAACTTACTAGGGCCGTATTGTATACGTCTGAAACATCCGAATCGTATAGCGAATACGTCAGAGAAAAATTAAGACTATTACGTATTACCAAAATCTCTTTTACCGAGTCTCAACTAATAGAGTTAATTTGTGGAGGTATTAACGATACTGGTGTAAGAATGGCGTCCTTAAATAGCGGTGTCAACACAACTTCTGCTCTAATTACATTGCTGTCTACTTATACGAAGTCCAAAAAACGACCCTTCGAAAATATTGATAGAGATAGGAGTAATGCTCCAGGATTCGGCGGAGTAAAACGAACAAGATTAAATTCTGAAAAGAAATGTTATCTTTGTGACCAAGTAGGGCATGTACAATCGCAATGCTTTAAAATTAAACCATCTCAGTCCCAGCAGTTTCAAATGGCTAACCAAACCCCACTTATTTCTAAGCTTAATAAGCCCCAGGTAAAAATGTGTACATACTGTAAAAAAATTGGTCACACCGAGTCCGTGTGCTATCATAAACAGAGAAACGAATCTTCGTCTTTAATTTCAGTCCCTACTAAAGAAGTAAATTTTTTAGAAATGCCGAACTAAGCCTTACTCCAGTTTCTATCAATGGGACAACAATTAGTTCTTTAATTGATACAGGAGCTAATTGCAGTCTAATTAGAGAATCAATTGCTAAAAAGTTGGGGTGTCACTTCTTACCGGTATCTATGTATGTAAATGGCTTAGGACAAAATAAAATACATGTATTTGCCTTAATTACTGTAATAGTTCAGTTTGAAGGTATATGTTTAGAGCTTGACATTAACGTAGTCAGGGACGACGCATTTCGTTATGATCTTCTTATAGGCAGGAACGCTGTAAATTATCCAGACGTAGAAATCGTTACTGATTCATCCGGTTGTCGATTATGTAGAAAGTCGTGTGAGGTCACAACAGAAGTAAATTTTATTTCCTCGTCTTTCGAATTGTGCGAATTAACTTTAAAAACGGAACACCTGCCATTGGATATACAAGAGAAAATAAAAGTTATTTTCAACAGATATCCTTCAGTCCTTAGTGAGGTAGGCACCGTACAAACTGGTGAATTGGCTTTACGATTAAAACAAAATAAGACCGTTACTTATCGACCCTATCGATTGGCTCCGATTGAGAAGGAAAAGGTTGATAAAATAGTACAAGAACTACTAGACAAAGAAATTATTCGTGAAAGTGACTCGCCTTTTGCAAGTCCTGTAATATTAGTAAAAAAAAAAGATGGCAGTGATAGAATGTGTGTAGATTTTAGATCGTTAAATAAAATTTTAGAAAAAGACCGATATCCACTCCCTCTCATCGAAGATCAGATCGATAGGCTCGGAAAAGCTAAAGGCTTTATAACTTTAGACATGAAAAACGGATTTTACCAGATTCCTGTTTCACCCGACTCCATAAAATATACCGCCTTTGTAACACCAAATGGGCATTATGAGTTTTTGAAAATGCCTTTTGGCATTTGTAATGGGCCGGCAGTTTTTCAAAAGGCCATTGCATAGGCGGTACAACATCTGAAATTTGTACTAGTGTATATAGATGATATACTTATTCCATTTTCAACGATAGACGAAGGGTTAGACTATCTAGAAAAAACTGTTCAGGCACTGTCTTCCGCCGGTTTTGCTATAAATCTAAAAAAGAGTAAATTTTTCGTTAATGACATTGAGTATTTGGGAAGACACATATCACCGGAAGGTATAAGGCCAAGTGAAACTAAGGTAGCCGCATTAGTAAATTCTCCAACCCCATGTAATGTCAAACAAGTCCGGCAATTCATGGGTCTTGCCAGTTATTTCCGAAAATTTATTCCGAATTTTTCCTCCAAAACAGCATGTATTAGTAAATTAACAAAGAACGGTCAGAAATGAGAATGGGGTCTCGAACAAAACGAAGCTAGAAATTATGTTATGAAACACTTATCGAGCAAACCATTGTTAACTGTTTTTGATCATCAGCTGCCTACAGAACTGTATACAGATGCCAGTTCCTTGGGCTATGGCGCTATACTAATACAGATAGTTGACGGTAATAAAAAGGTGGTTGCTTACTATAGCAAAAGAACTTCTCCCGTAGAATCAAAATACTGTTCCTACGATTTAGAGACATTGGTAATTTATAACGCTTTAAAACATTTTAGAGTGTACCTTTTAGGCATTAAATTCAAAATCTTTACAGACTGTAATTCTATAAAGTCCACTATGAGTAAAAAAGATATTTCCCCACGTGTTGCTCGTTGGTGGGCGTTTATGCAAGATTTCGACTTCGAAATTATGTATAAGAAAGGGAAATACATTGGACATGTTGATTTTCTTAGTCGAAACCCTGAGTCATCTTCGGACGATATTGTCCACGGATTCGAATTCCCGGTTCCCACCTCAACTTCGAGCGATATCAGCCCTTCATATGAGAATCCTCCTAATTTAGTTTATTTAATTGACGATCCTCAATCATGGCTGGAGATAGCTCAACAAAATGATCCCGAAACTCAAAATTTGATGAGTCAGGTTGTGGCTGGAAATTTAGATGAAAATCGATACCTGTTGCAAAATAATTTGTTGTCTTACAAAACACAACCCGACGCAGAGCCTTAGCTTTACGTGCCCAAAGGATGTAGATTCAGTTTATTGCAGCTCTTTCATGACGAAAACTGTCACACAGGTTTAGATAAAACATTGTCTAAGCTTCGAGAACACTTTTGGTTCCCTCATATGGCCGCTTACGTTCGGAAATATCTTAAGCACTGTTTGATCTGTATAGAAAGAAAGGGACATTCAGGTCCTAAGCAAGGCTTCTTACACCCTATTGAAAAAACCCCAATACCTTTCCATACACTTCATTTAGATTGCACTGGCCCCTTTTCTCAAACATCAGAAGGATATAAATATATATTACTCATAGTAGACGGTTTTACTAAATTTACCTTACTAAAACCCTTAAAAAGTCTGACAGCTCAAGAGTTAGTACCTCTTATCCGAGATACTGTCACCTTATTCGGTACTCCTAGAAACATAATCACTGATAGAGGTACTAACTTTAGCTCACGTCACATAATATCTCTATTTAGGGAGCTACAAATTGAGCATCACATGATCGCCACAGGCACACCAAGGGGGAACGGGCAGGTAGAACGTTATGTAGCTACGGTTATTAATATGCTAAACACGACTTGTAATGGTTCGTCAGATTGGCCAAGCGGTTTATGGAGGGTGCAACAGTCAATTAATACCACTATCCAAAAATCGACAGGTTTCTCTCCGATTCATTTGCTCATCGGTTGTAATGCTAACATACCAAGCATCCAGGCTCGTCTAGATGAGATTAATATCTCAGAACCAAATATTGATTTAAGAGCAGATCGAGAGTTAGCTTTTCAACGGTTACTACGCGAATCAAGCAAATTTAAAAATAGGTTTGATATCGTAAGGCGAGATACAAAATCTTTCGAAGTAGGTAACGTAGTTTACGTAAACCAGGACCATAGGCGTCATGATAAGCTGAGTCCCCGATTCAAAGGTCCGTACGAAATAATTAACGTACTTCCACATGATAGGTACGCTCTCAGAGGAAGAGGCAATCTTAGAAATATAATAGTGTCTAAAGATAAATTAAGGCTATGGCCAGGAGAATGGACAGATGAAGGTTCTATAACCGAGGCGATGAATTAATTAAAATAGCGTATTGTTAATTTTTATAAATCACATTTTTTTAAATCTATTTCCAATAATGTTAATATTTCAATATAAAATAGGTGAACTGGTACGTCGAACAAAGAGATGTTAGCAATGATTTTCTTAATATAAATATTTGTTTCTTAGATTATGTACACTTAATGTGAGAAAAAATTAATTAGCCGATTCGATTTACTAAACGTTATAAGAATATTTTATGTCTACTTAATGTTAGAAGCAAGACATAATTCCTTAGAATATGTATACGTACAAGTCCACTTAATGTAAGAAGTGAGGCTGTGATATCAAACAGGAATAATTAGCTGATTAAGTGAACAAGTTTGGACTATATGTCTACTTAATGTGAGAAGTGAGACATTATTCATTAGAATATATATAGGTGGCTCACAAGTCAACTTAATGTCAGAAGTGAGGCTGTGATGTCAAATATAATTAGTTGATTAAGTGAACATTGTTGGACTATATTATGTCTACTTAATGTTAGAAGTGAGACATTATTCCATAGAATATGTATGGACGGCTTACAAGGTCTACTTAATGTCAGAAGTGAGGCTTATGATGCCAAATATGATTAATTTGTAAAAATAACTGTCTATATAAGTTTAGAATTTGTCTTAGGAAATTTAATGAAACAACTATGTATCACTGTAGCTTAGGAAACAACTGATTAATTGATTTATAGTAGTATAATTTATGGCAATATAGGCACTTAGGTACTTCAGGGAACGAAGTACATATCAGAATGGCCGTGTTAGAATAATAAACATTAAAAATGATAATTATTGTATGTTAAAATAATATAATAATAATCTTAATGCAAATATTCAATTAAATAAAACGGAAATACTGATTAATAAATCCTACGTAAGTTTTAACTGACATACAACGTGTTAGAATAATAAACATTTAAAAATGATAATTTTAGTATATAAAAATAATATGATAATAATCTAAAATTAAATATTTAATTAAATATCACGAAAATACTTATTAGTAAATCCCACGTAACTTTTAACTGACAAACAGCGCCACTTCCGTTTGTCCGTTCAAAGTGGGGTGGAGACGTCTTATAAAAGCAGCCTGGCCGGTCAGTACGATCACTTTGGATCGAGGCGCCGACAGTGACGGATCGCTCTGCACAAAAGCTAAGTAACTATCATGATTATACGATGTAATTATGAAAGTACATTTACTTGTAAACCTACTGCCAATAGTATTATATTTTATGCTTGATAAAATAATATCAATTGCGTAACATAAATGATATGAATAATTGTTTCATGGTGCTTATTACAATATAATAAAAATGTAACTATGTATACACTTGGTTTTGACCTTATATACCTTATTTTTAGTACTAATTGCTTTGTTTGCTTTAATTAGTTTTGAAAATATATAAATATATTACGAGGAACTATGGACTTTGTTTTTAAAGCTTTTCCCTATGACTAAGTCTTATTATTTAATTATTTTAGTAACAAAATTGCTTACAGGCTAAATATATTATTCATAAAATCTAATAAGCGCAATCCGGCACTACGTAAGCCGCAGCCTCACACGTCGCCATGTCTGCACACACCTTTACCCAACTTGTATAGGCCGGAGTTATTTGAGACCCGCCAAAGCCCCTTATCACGTATCCAGATTCACATGGATTAATATCTAACTGTAACCCTTGCAACGGACTCTGTTATCGTTATACACGTACTACAAAATCAATATGTGTAGGCTGGCAAATCGTTAATTTTAACATTCATATAATATTTGCTGCTACCCGTATCATCTTTAATTATTTTAACCGACTGAGACTTCCGATTTTTTAATTTAAAACAATCGTCCTTTTAACGTGCCCGGTGTGATTACAATACGAACATTTTTAATGTGTAACAGTCCGTTTCGTCATGACCACGTTTACCACAGAATGAACATGTTAACGTCTTATCACCTCTGTTATGTTTTTTCTTTTTAATATAACCACGTCGTTTACAATGATGACATTTAATTTTAATATCAATAACAGCTGATTTATTTCGGTCAACATGCGCAGGTAACAGGTTGCGTGGGTTGCCTAAATGACGATAAATACCTAATAAGGCTGGGCGTATCCCGACACCCAGCAGAAATAGCGCCAACTTCAATTAAGTTATTGCCTATTGTTCCTATAATCGCTTCTGTGATTAGCGAGTCGGGTAACCCACAAGCGTTACCTGACGCAAGCTTGTCGTAGTAAAATTGTAAACAATCCTGTTCGGGACACCGTACAGTATTGACTAAATCACGCATCAAACATAATTTACTACGATTGGAAGGAAAAGCTGTTAATAACCGCAATTTCCAATCGTTCCAATTCAGGTTTAAATCAATCAATTGGTCGTACCACTGTTTGACGTATCCTTTCAATTTTGACGTACAATTAAATATAATCAATGGTAACGGTAGACTGAGGGTCAAAATCAGGGAGTGGGTCGTTACGGCCCACGTATCGTACACGTGGCTGTGTTTGCTGTAGGGGAGAGGCGGTCAGAACGGATCCGTTTATAAAAAACAATCAAACGATGCATTAAAATCAGATAACATGTTATGATATAAACTTATAACCAACCTCTGGTCAACGATGCTTAAAGTGAAAAAAAACAACAACAAAATACCCGTTTTGCCCTAGGGGGGTAGGTAAAACGGGTTTGTCACAAGGGCAAAAAGGATACCCATCTCAGTTCCCACGTTAGTTGAAACAGAAATCGCAAAAATACGAACAATGTCCGGAATATGATGAGCAGCTCTCATGGGTCCATTCCTGACACTGAGTGCATCGAATCCAGTCTTCATTTGCCGGGCTGACAAATAACTCTGCACACCGTGCAATAGTATTTTTTCTCGTGATTATTTTCTTTGCAACTTCTTTTTTTTTTGCACTGTTAGTTTTGTTTTAGATCCGATCTTCTTGTCTTTCGTCTTATTCAAATGTTTCTTCTTTGCTCCAGATGTAGAGGCACCTACATTAAGTTTAAGGAAAGCTTTTTAAAATTTTTTCTTCTTGCTGTAACTTGACAGGTGTGTTAGTAAAAATCGCAGGTGTTTGTCTTTTTTGACCTCTATTTGCCTTTTTAAACTGTTGCTGGGCTACCGTGCAAATCCAATACACTTGTATCTCGAAAAAGTAGATTTCGAGAAAAAAAATGTTTAAAGTTATTTTTAGTTTTTTTGCTGTTTTAAGCATTAGATTAATATTTTTTCCACTTTTATTTATGTTCATCGAAAAGGTATTTTCATCCTATATAGTGGTGTAGAGGTTGTTCAGGTTGGGCGCAGACGCAACCCCCACACGGCCACAGTCTAGCTCGAATGTTAGAGGTTTTGGGTTCTCCGTTGAACAAATGATTCACAACACAACTACTCAATTGGAAAACAGTTTATTGGGCACTGACATTACACAAAGAAGTGAGAACACACGAGAACAATAATTGTTTACAATGATGCACAAACGAAACATTAGCATATTACAAAAGATGGCGGATCATATTCATATCAAATCATAGACGGTAGTCTCTGAGTTTAGCCGGCAGCGCACGAGCGCGCATGCGCGGGCAAGTAATAGCGCCCGTCTCGCTTTCGCACGTAGCCTTTGGCGGTGTGGGAGCGAGAGGGGTTTCCCGCTCCGAAGTGGACCGGGGTTGCCGCGTTATATCCTCCCCCTCCAAGCTGGTATCACGTCCCGAGATCAGCTAGGGACCAGATGGTTCAGGTAAACGCGGTCGCCCTCTGCGTTTTATGGGCTGAATAGGCGAGATATGAGAGTCAATAGGCGAGTCATTATACGGGGTTAGATCCCTACTGTGGTATTTACCAATGCTATCGTCAGACGTAGTTTTGGCAAGTAAAAAGGTCGTTGGGGTGACTATTTGCTTAATCCTATAAGGGCCATCATGTCTGGGCATGAACTTACGTGTCGTACCTTTAGAGGCATTACTAAGCGCGTGGGTCGTCACTAGGACTAGGTCACCTTCGTTATAAGCAGGTCTTGGATATGATTCTGGAAACTTCCTTGGCTTATTATCATCAGGTCATCCAAATATGCCAGGATTGTGACATCCTGCAAAGACAAGCCAGTTCGGAAACGGTCTATAAGACGCTGAAAGGTGGACGGCGCATTTTTAAGACCGAATGGCATGCGCTTAAACCTGTAAGTTCCGAAAGGCGTAGTGAAGGCGGTCTTGTCCTGATCAGCTGGAGCGACTGGCACCTGCCAGTAGCCAGAGCGCTGATCAGTCGTGGACATGTAACATTCCGCTTGGTCATTTGCAGCAGATCGTCGATCCGTGGGATGGGGTACGTATCCGTTTTCGTAACAGAGTTGAGACCCCTATAATCGACGCATAATCTGTGCGTGGAGTACTTCTTTGGAACGCGTATACCTAGAGCGGCCTACGGAGACTCACACTCTTCAATTATGTCGTCTATCAGCATTTTCTCCAACTCTACTCTTATTAGTTCTTTCTTTGCAGTAGTGAGTCTGTACGGCGGCACGGCGATAGGAGGGTGAGTACCGGTATCAATATGGTGCTCGGCATACGGAGTAGGCCCTCCCCCTGGTGTAAAGATGTCCTCGTTCTGTTGCAAGAGGTAAGAGAGTTGCAGTCTTTCTTCAGGAGTGAGCATCATTCCTTCATCGGGACGTAGAATTTTAGCAAGACAGATTTGTGCAAGACCTGGAACCTTCGAACTCAATAGGGTAAGAGTCCTTGCTTCCACTGAAACTCCAGGTGGAAGAGGCAAAGTCTAGCATAATACCCGTAGCTGTCATGAAATCTACGCCAAGTAGAGTGTCACTGGACTGAAAGTCAGGGAAAATGACAAAATCAAGATTAACTAACCTTTTTTTTTTACTTTAGGGTCGTCATCAAAACTCGTCGTGTCATCGAAGAGCAGTCTGCGAGTTGAATGCACCTAGTTTCTTCTCTTCACGGGTGTTTGCGTTCCATCAGCAAACGGTAAAGCTCCGGCAATGCAACCTTTGGCACCTGTGTCCAAGAGTGCTGTACCTAGGACACCTAAAATTTAAACACCTAAGATAGGCCTACGATTAGATAACATATTACCTGATGTATGAGGTTGACCATTTGATACCGTAGTGGACTGTGATGACCCTTGAACTATGGTTACCCTACTCGGTGTACTCGTATTAGGTGCAAGCGATACTACCGTATCGTCATTAATTAAATGCACAAATGTCCTATTAATACCGTCAGACATGGTCACCCTACTGGTTTCGGTATTATCCTGAGTTTTGAGGTACGAACTCATGGTCACCCTACTGGGAATTTTACTTTAAAACTCATAACAGTTATATCAATAGATAAATCAAAAAAATCAGTGGGCATGAAGTTTATGAATTCAGAGGGGACAAAGGAAATATTTTTAGACGTGTAACTTACTACCAAGCTGGGAGGAGGATATGCTTTTATATTAAACGTTGAAAAGGCAGAGTTACACTTTGAGCATTCTGATCTAGTGACACCGATTTCATTGCAACCATAACATTTTATAATTAGAACTGGAGCAGGGACTATACTACTTTCTTCATTTCGTGTTGACATTTTTCTAGGTTCTTCACGAAGGTGTCCATAGTTTTTACAATATACGCAGAAACGTCTTTTGGCACTTGTCACTGTATTTATTGTAGTCACCGCGGGGGCTGCTGGACCATTCTCGGGCGCCGGGGGCTCGACGGGCAGGGCACTGCTGGCCGCGCCGCTGGTACTTGCGCGTGAGAATACAGGTGGTGGTGCAGGTCGACCTTTCGGTGCAAATCGTAGCGCGTTGTTTGAAGGCTGTGCGGACGATGAGACATTTTCATTGGTTGCATCTTCGATTTCGCGTGACTTGCGAATTAATGTTTCAAATGTATCTATTTCTTCACGCCAAAGTCGCTGTCGTACTCGAAGATGCTACTCCATCTTCGAGTACGACAGCATATCTATTTTTACCTTTTCACTAAGTTCTCCGGGTGGTAAACGTGACATTAGAGCGCGAGCCTTAGCTACAAACAGCTCTGTTTATTCTCTAGCTTGTTGTAGCTCTTTGAGAATAAGTCTTGATATTGACAAGCTTACAATGGCATAAAAATAGCTTTTTGCATGTCCACGTTAAAAATTGTTTCTTTTCCTTCAGATTGCTCAAAGTTTTCTTCTACTGTTCTTAAATCTCTTCTAGAATTTCTCTTGTTAGCTAAGTGCTGTTCTAAATCTTAGCAACTGTCACAGTTGAATGGCCTGAGTAATGTTTTATGTTCTATCTCAAGATTTTTACACTTTGTACAAATATCTTGGGGTGGTTCGGGTGTAGATAAGTTAAATTGTTTTATCATCTTATGAAAATGTGTCCAACTACAAAGTTTTAAGTCTTTATTAATACAAAGCTACTGGAAATCTTTGTAAATTTTAGTGAAACTAACTCCCACGGGTAAATATCGACGATTTGGGGCATGTTTAAGATTATAGTGCAACTTTACTGGCTTATATTTTAAAATAAATGTTTTCAAGTTGTTCTGATATTGTTCAGAAAAGGCAGTTGTGGAAGGGTGATGGCCTCTGGGATCTGGTGCCGCAGATATTTTAGGATGGGTATTATTAACTTAATAGTTAGCTTTCAAAAAATAAAGGATAGCCTCATCGTTTTTAAATCCAAGAGTGCGTAAAAAATATATTTTACACACTCGATTTTCATCTATTTCCATATCAAAGTATTGTGCCTTCTGGTTTGAACCGAAGGACGAATTCTCTCTATATTCCTAGATATAAAATCTCTACGACGTTGTCTGTCTAATTGCCAAAACTGGTCCCAAATAGTTTCTCTTACGGTTTGAGTGATTTTATCAAGGCATTTTTTTATAATTATCAGGAGGCAATAAAGCATGCTTATTTCTTTGTTTTGCTAAAATTTCTGAAGGAGGAGGAACTAATTACTGTCACCACCTTGTTGTCGTTCCATCTTATCATCGCCAATTTGTTTCTATTGCAAACAACCTGTGCGCTGTAGCCTCTTTCCTTCTTCTTCATTTCCTTGTCTGAGGGTAAAATCCGTTGGCAAATCCTGAGTCGGTTTGTTCTTAAGGTCCCAAGCCTCAATATCCCATATTTTTCTCGCAACAAGTAAACGAGCTCGGGGGAAGTAAAGAAGTTGTCAGCATAAACCATGGATGGTTTTTGTTTTATAGTTTTGCACAAAGCTATTACTACCATACACTCAACTCCAAGCGACGCTTCTTCTGCTGTGAATGATTGATCGCGAAATGAATCTTCCCCGCCGTACATTATGAAGTCATAAATCAAACCGAAAACGCCAGCACGCCCATTTCTTGGGCTTGTTCTTGATGTACTGCCTTCTTTTGCCAGCCTTTGTGCCCTTGTATGGTATCATCATTTCGTCTATAGAGTATTGACCTTCTTCTTCAATTTTGAAAAAGTTTTGTCTGATTTTTTTCATAACTGGACGAATTTTAAAATAGCGATCTGAAGTCTCTAAGCTATTGTCGACAAAGTGAATGTTCCGACGTATTTGTTGGTAACGCTTTAGTGACATTACATCAGCTATCAACGGACATCGAGTTTTTCTTGCCCAATAATCAGTGTATGCAGGCATTCGAACAACACCCATCATGATCTGATCGCAAGAAAATTCTTTAGTTCTTCAACAGTCAATTGAATGGATTTACCATATTGTTGGACAGAGTACAAATTTGTATTGTAAACTATATCTTCGATAATATCCGGCGAAAAGAAAGAGGTAAAATAATCTACTACACACTCATTTTGAGTTTTTTGAAGCACATGCACATTATCATCTATAAATGCTCTACTGCGTAGAGGAACCTTCTTCCAGTTAGAATTCAATGCAAGCTTAGATTTCTTGACTGCTTTTGCTACCACAGTAGTTTTTTTGCGTTTCGATCTGGTGATTGGCACAGTAGTAGCCTTAGGTGTGCTGGGAACAGGGGATTGAAGCTTTTGAACTGCTGGGAATTGGCGGTGTAAGTTCTTCTACTGATGCTGTGGGTAAAGTAGTTTTTGATGTGCTGGAATTCGGTGGTTGAAGAGCTTCCACTGATGGCGAAGGCAGGGATTGGATAGAGTTTAACGTAGGAATAGCGTTGTAGTTACTAATTGAAGGTGATGGGAGAACCTCTCGAAAAGTCGGCGTTAGTGGTGTGTATTCAATATTTTGATCAGAAGGGCTATCAGAGACGTCATCCAAAATGTTGTCGTTCAAACGAGGAGTCTATCGAAGGCGGATCAGAGCTAACGTTGGACGTTGAGAATGGGACGAAGTCTGGCTCTTGGTCGGAACTGGAATCCGAATCAGAGCAAGCATTTTCTACGGGGCCAAAGCTAAAATCTTGTGCGCGCGTGTTAAAGTCAGGCACTGAAGACAAAAAAAAAAACATGCTATACAACCCACATAACCGGAAAAACACAGCCTATATAATTTAAATATTTATTCTGTATAAAATCTTAACCTATATATATTTGATACGATAATAGATCAATTGCTAAGGTAAATTTACAATCAAAATATCGTACAACATTATTACATAATTATTATTGTGCTTACGCTACTAAATACAATATTACCTAACTAAACTATGCTACGCAAGGTGTTCGCTTGCGAGGCATGAGGCTGACGACCGTCTGGTGTAGTGGTTCGCGCTCCGGACTTCAATGCCTGGCGGTTGCGGGTTCTAATCCCGCGAGGGGCAAATGTTAGTGTAATGAGCACGAGCATTTGCACCTAAGTCATGGATGTTTATAAACGTATTTAAGTATGTTTATCCGTTATCTCCCCCAAGGAAATCTTCGTGGAAATCCTTGGGGGAGGCCTATGTCCAGCAGTGGACGTCTTTCGGCTGATGGATGGATGGATGATCCGTTATCTAGTCGCCATAGCACAAGCTTTGCTTAGTTTGGGGTTGGATAATTGGTGTGAATGTGGAAACAATTTTAAAAAAAAAGTAGGCATAGGTCTGGTTTTATACATCTTTAAAAGTTTCACGTTCTAGTTCGTGGGACGTTTGTCGCTCGGGGCCATTGTCCAATAACTCAGTGTTAAGTTGAACCTCTTCAAATCGTTCTAAGATTTGGCCTTGCTCAGCTTTTCTGACAGGGATTTCTTGAATGATGTTTGTGTCAGCATCGAAACTGTTGATAAAATTGTAGATCCTTGTTAGTTTGCCCTTGATGGAAGTTCGTTGCGTTTTAAGGGCGTCGATGTCCATTGTAGTGGATTTTGTACTTTTTGATGATCAGATACGTAGTGATTTGAGAACACAGCATGTGCAATTAACACTATTTTCTAGGGTTATAAATAGATAGAATGTAGTAGCACGTGGTAATGCGAAAAATATGGCGTATGTACCGTACCGATAGCGTCAACGACCCCTGACGAAGAGATCGCGTTATCCCGATCGATGTCAAGAATTAATGAATGTTGAATGAAGCAGCTGCTATTGGGTGGCGTGTGCGCCTCTGAACAATCTGAATGAAACCCAGTGATTTGATTGGCGTGTTCGCTGTGAGATATGTCCGACAGATGTCGCTTGACGTTGTGGTGCTTATGGCGCTCGTTCCAATTTCCGTTTCGTTCGTTTCCTCGCTAGTATTCTCCGTCCGCCACACGAATTCACCCGACAAACCACGAAACGAGCCGAAGTCCGAAGGCGATGAAAAGATGGCGTCTTTCTTGGGTTTTGGCGACGATAGACCACTTTAATGTTATGGATAGATGTAAAACACTGATTGCTACACAAACACCGTATATTGTTCCACATACAGAAATACACTTTGAGATAATGTATTCACGCTATAAGGTTACGTTTATTAATTTAAATAATGTGCGAGGAAGTGTCACTATGTTCTTGACTGAGATGGAAGAAAGTGGGAAAGAGACTGATACATATTTTTTAATTTGAGACGTTTAGTGTTGAGCTGAGGTAGGTAAGGTGCCGTGTGGTGCCGGCACGTTAAAAGAATCGAACCACCCCTTCTCTTCCTATGGGTCTCGTAAGAGGCGACTACAGTAGAACCGCCATAAAAAGACGGGCAGCAGCGTCTCCTGTTCACCATTGGCCAAACTGCGATCGCCAACCCGCCTGCCAAGCGTGGCGATTATGGCAAAATCCTCCTTTTGGAGAGGCCTGTGTCCAGCAGTGGACTGATATAGGCTGGTGATGATGAGTGTTGAGGTAATACTAAACACCTATCTAATCGTAAACAACAGTAATAACAAAAATAATACATAAACAGGATTTTCAAATACCCTAAAAAAATATTTTACACTGCAAATATCAAAAACACGTGCGGCACCGCTATCTTTGAAATGACAGGAGCGTGAAGTTGCCATACAACAAAAATAGTTTTGATTGGAAACCATTTTTCTATTTTGGGTAATTTGAACTGTCCCTTTCATAACGTGTCCCTTTCAAGGCACCTCTCCCCTACCTATCCTATTCTAATTTGCCCGTTTCATTTTTCGTATTTATGAAGACAAGTATCTTATTACGCTGGATCTTTCTATCTTTTGAACTCATTATGAACGGATATTTTAGCCATCACCTTTAGAAAGAGGTATCACCTGCAAGAAATATATTCGTAAGTTTCTCAATGAAGCACACAATAGAGTACAAATAACATTTATTTTGCTCTACAAAAGTTCTACCATTATCTTTAAATATAGGTACTACTTTTGTATGGGCCAGAGTTGACACTACTTATTTCATTTTATACGAAATGCTAATGAAAAAACACTAACGTGTTACGGACAAAGGACCATCTTGCAAAGTTGACTATTGCTCCTCTAAGAGTATTGGTATTGGTAGTTCGGAAGTGAACGCGAAGGTGTGCCGAGTCAACGGCTTCCGCTCACCATAAATTCCAAATTGTATAAATCGTTTTGGCTGTTACCTTCTTTCTATCAAGTAATAAACCTTTTGTAAAGTCAACACAAATTATTTTATTTAACAGTGGCGCCCAACGTGGGGCTTTTTTATTTTGAAAAATGTTGTGTCGATTTACTACTACCTGAGTTTAAGGCTTACAAGCCTGCATAGGATTTATTTGGGTATTGGCTGGGTATGTCTAAGCAACAATTTACTGTTCTCTTAAACGAAGAACCTCGTATTTTAGGAATGCGTAGCGGTTTATTGGGGCTAGGTGGTCTTTAAAAAAAATGAGAACTGGTGATTCAGATGATTGAATATCTCAATTGGTTTAAGTTTCCAGACGCACACCTGAAAGACAAATGCACAAAGTAAGACAAATACTCATACAAGATTTTGTTCCGACAAATCTAGGGATTAACCATGTCACAAGACAAGAATTGTTATAAAGGAATATGATGATACCTAACGCAATTAATAATGTAAATAATCGAAATTTTATAATTATATGCGATGGAACTCACGTCTATATGAACAAAAGTTCAAACTATATGTTTCAAAAGGATACCTATTCTTTACATAAATATCGCAATGTGTTAAAACCATTTTTTCTGGTCACGTGTGATGGCTATATTGTATACTGCTTTGGCCCCTACAAGGCTTCCACTAAGACTCGGACGCTGAAATTATGAAATCTCTTTTTAATAATGAAAACCTACCTCTCAATTCTTCCAAGAAAATGAATTTTAATTCTCGGCAAGGGGTTGTGAGATTCAATCAGTTTGCTACAGGCTTGCAACTATAGACTATATATGCCGGATGGGAATCCGGCTTGTAATAGTTGGGTTGTTAATTGGTGTTCATTTTCTAATAGGGATATTAGAAAATGTAACAGCCCAACAAGCAAACGGAAGCCGCTGTGTAACTCTTTGTCGTTGGGCTGTGGAAGTGGTCAATGGTTACTTCAAAAGAAATTATAAAATATTCCGGCAAGATTACTTCAATAAAACTGTACCTCACATGATGCAAAACTTTTCTATAGGTGCAAGCCTCATCAACAGATTTGGTGTTCATTTCAAAAACAGAAATGATGCTTCTCAAATAATTGCAGTGATTCGAGAAAGAATTGATGTTCACACTACAACACACTATCAGATGTGAAGAATATTTTCTCTGAATACCTACTCTTTCTGTATTAACGTGCCTTTCGAAGCACGCAGATGTGAAATATGGTCGGATCGGTAACCCATCTACTCTTAACTGCAGTGTAGGTTGCTTAGCTTAGGTAATTACTACAAAAGCACTGCCCCCACTAGGCTACAAGCACCTTTATAATGAGTAGGTAGGTATTTATATTAATTCATTCTTTGAGACAGGAAGTATGAGTTAAGGTACGTCAAGTTAAGTGTTCCTCTGAGGGTAAAAGGCGATGAAAAGATAAAGACAAATATAAAAATATGGTTACTAACCTCAAAAGTATTTTTATTAATTATTAAAAAACTTGGCCTTTATTATGAAATATTAATTCATGTAAATTCTTTTTTGTCTCTTTTGTCTAATGAATCTACTATAAATTGCCTTTGGACAATCTCATAACAATTAAGGTCCACGTTGTATGGGATTTGGCCAATGTTCTTTAAGGGCATACTCTTTAAGGATAACTTTTACAACAGCGCGCTGCTAGGCCGATGTCTTTAAAGACAAAAAACTGACTGCTGCGGAACAATAAAGCTTTATCGTAAATTCGTTCCCGAGGCAATGAAAACAATAAATAAAACGGAACTTCGACGGGGGGAAATTGGGTTTCAAGCTTTTGTTCCGATTTGTCAATGATGATATAGCGTGATGCTAATTTAGTTAGCATGATTTTCACCTATTATCTGTTTCAAATCGGAACACGACAAAAATACAACAGATTCCAATACAAGCCCTTTAAACTATAATGAACTTACTACAAAAAAGATAGACTAGGCTGAAACACTGTCTAAAAAATTGTCAACCAATTTGAAATGTTGACACATCAAACATTCGAGACATATTTTATTTTATTTTATTTTATTTACAATTATTTTTTTACATATTATTAACAACTATTTTTAATTGGTTGACCAATCTTTAGACAAGTCTTTTAACTTTTATCTTTTTGTTGTAAGGCCGTCAGTATTTGCGGAGCGTAGATAGAAAGGACTAGTTTCTAGCCGCTCAGCCACTTGAACGCATAAGATTAGCAGTGTGGTATAAAAAAGTATCTCGTCACCTGTTCAATACGGTGATATTTAACTGTTTAATATGTTCCGAACCAGTCATAAAGAAGTAAGACATCGCCAATTTTGAAAATTCACAGACGGATCGATTTGACGACTGAACCAAGACTTTTTACACAACAAAAACAAAATTAGACCCTGAAATTACGGACACAGACCACAGACCGTCCTCACCTTGAACATAGCAATTGTCCCGTTAGAACCGACTTTGTGCTCGTTAAGTGCCCAAAAATTGAAACTAAAAAATTAAAATGTGTTTCTTATATGTGAGTATGTAATAGTTTTTAGTATTTTTTAAATAATAAATATCAATTAACCTTAAATCCCTTTCTCAATACCAATTATATTAAATTCTTACAAAACGTTTCTTAGACCCTAGATCATACGCTTACATGCGTGATAAATTTAATCTATGCTTGTCCCATGTAAACACTTTGATAAAATGGTATTAAAGTTTAGATTTTAAATTGACGACCGTCTGGTGTAGTGGTTCGCGCTCCGGAGTACAATGCCTGGCGGTTGCGGGTTCGAATCCCGCAAGGGGCAAATGTTAGTGTGATGAGCACGAGCATTTTGCACCTTAGTCATGGATGTTTATAAAAGTATTTAAGTATGTTTATCCCTTATCTAGTCGCCATAGCACAAGCTTTGCTTAGTTTGGGGCTAGATAATTGGTGTGATTGTGGAAACAATTTATTTATTTATTATTTATTTATTTAATTAAGCCAGGATTTACTAAAGTTAGTTAAAAGTGTATGTAACTCTTACTTTTGATGAGATTAAAATTAGAGAAGAACCAGAAATAGAAGGCAAAATACACTATGGATATGTAAATATACCTAAGCAATGACTTAGATGGTGAAGAAATCGAAATTGCAACTGAAATATTGGTATTTATGGTAGTAGCTGTAAATGGTTATTGGAAATTGCCAGATGGATTCTTTCCAGCCACTTGCTTTAAAGCTACAAAGTATTCGCGTTTAGATTTTGAGCCAGGATTTACTTAAGAATCGCAGGATTCACTTTGTCAGAGTTAGTTTAACTTCGATGAAATTAAAATTTGAGAAAAACCAGAAATAGTAGGCAAAAAAAAATATGGATATGTTAATGTAGGTAATGACTTAGGTGGGGGCTAAAATTGAAATACCAACTGAAAATTCGTATTTATGGTAGTAGCTGTAAATGGTTATTGGAAATTGCCAGATGGATTCTTTCCAGCCAGTTGCTTTAAAGCTACATGGTATTTGCGTTTAGATTTTGAGCCAGGATTTACTAAAGAATCGCAGGATTAACTTCGAGAGTTAGTTAAAAAGGGACCAGTATATGTAACACTTACTTTCAATGAGATTAAAATTAGAGAAGAACCAGAAATAGAAGGCAAAACACATTATGGATATGTTAATATACCTAGGCAATGACTTAGGTGGTGACAAAATTGAAATTGCAACTGAAATATTGGTATTTCTGGTAGTAGCTCTAAATGGTTATTGGAAATTGCCAGATGGATTCTTTCCAGCCAGATGCTTAAAAGCTACATTTGACAACAGAACATCTTTTTAATAAACAACAAATGTATTAGTATAAATTTCCGTGAAACTTTAGATTTAGGTGCAGGTTCGCGGCACGACCGCGAGGGTAGCGCTAGCATATGAATTTACAAATTTCTAATAAAAAAACGCACTGTGGATATTGTATCGAAATTTAAGGAATGGTCATAGAGAATCGCACGACTACTCGAAATCGGCCGTTGCTATTTTTGCTTGATAAAGTTTGCCGACGCCGCTTTATCTTTTACAAGAAAGTGTTTAATTACCTACAGCTCATGGTTACATTCGCGTTAATTGATGATCAGGCGTTTCGAAATAATATTTTTTTGATCCCTGACCAGAAAGAAAAGACAGTAAAGTCATAAAAAATGTGTTTCCGAGTCCGCCTCTGAAATGAGTAATGATCTTTCTAAAGAAAAAAAAAACTTTTCTGACTAATAGTGGATGTAGCAACGCTAGGCACTAGATGCTTTCTTGGCGTCAACATTTCCAGTGTGTGTCGTTATAGCAATTCAGAAAACGACTTACCAGGCTCACAGCAAACATTATATCTGGACGGCTTACTGTAGCAAGGTGGCAAGGCATCAGCGATCCAACCGCCTCTCGGTAAGTTATGTTCTTTTCTGGCTCCTGGCCTCTTTTTCCAGCTTTACGTTAGGGTCGGCGGGAACACTGTTAGGATTAGCATCAGTTAAATTAAATCTTTTTAACAGTTTTTCAATGTATTTTCTCTGATGGATAAAAATTTGTTTGTTAGACTTTTCTATTTCCATTCCAACAAAGTTACTAAGTGGGCAAGTTTTAAGTTCAAATATCTGTTTTAAATCATTGACAATTTCTAGTTACACAGATTTACTTTTTGAGAAAATCAATCCATCATCTACATACAAACAAAGTTAGAATTTTATTTCATTAATTTGCCCAACATATACATTGATCAGCCTTACTATTTACTAGCCCAAATTTCTTTAAAATTGAGTCAAACTTTGAGTTCCAGCATCTGGGGGATTGTTTCAGCCCATACAAGGATTTATTAAGCCTACATACCTGATTTGTTTAACAGGATATTCCCTCTGGCACTGACATGTAAATATTCTCCTCCAGCTCCCTATAGAGGAAAGCAGTTTTAATGTCTAGCTGGACTATCTCCAAGTTGTGTTGGGCAGCTTCAGATAGTAATATACGGATCGAGTCATACCTGACGGTTGGAGTAAAAGTTTCTTTGTAGTCAATACCTTTAGTTTGAGCATAACCTTTTGCACATAGCCTTGACTTGAAGCGTGACCAGTTGATTCTTCCTTGACTCGGAACACCCACTTACATCCGATTACACTTGCATTTGGGGGT
The DNA here is from genome assembly GCA_950371115.1 of Anania fuscalis. NCBI lineage: Eukaryota > Metazoa > Arthropoda > Insecta > Lepidoptera > Crambidae > Anania > Anania fuscalis. The sequence continues at coordinate 14,823,703 of OX493344.1, forward strand.
TTATCTATCAATGTCCAAGTATTGTTTTTCTTGTGAGCTTCAAGTTCTTCATTTAGCGACGTTTGCGACTTATCAGCATCGTGAGAATTTAATGCTTGTTTATAAGTTTCATGAACTTCATTGGAGATGAATTCTTCGTCGCAGCACAAGTAAGTATTTTCTGTATTTTTGTTTTTATTTTCTCTATTTCTAGGTCTTAATGTGATATTATTTCTTTCAGGAGTCGAGTCTATGCTTTCATCAGGTAAGTATTCACTGTCTGAATGTGTATCGGTGACTGTGTCAAAAGATTCATCATCTTCTAAGGATTCCTCCTCCTTTGTTTCTATTTCAGGACTTTTGTTTTAAGAAGATAAGTCGACAGGAACATTATTTCTTTTGACAGTTGACTCCAGGAAGACGGCATCTCTGCTTTTCACTACTGTTTTTGTTTGGGTAATATAAACCTGTACCCTTTACTGTTATCACAATATCCAATAAAAGTCATTTTCTGTGCTTTACTGTCCCACTTTTTGCGTTTTTCTTTAGGTAAGTGAACCATAGCATCACATCCAAACGTTCTCATATGGCTGACGTTAGGCTTCTGACCAGACCACATTTCCTCAGGTGTTTTGAAAGAAAGTGACCTTGTTGGAGAACGGTTTATTATGTAGGCAGCTGTGTAAATGGCTTCAGCCCAATAACATTTTGGAAAGTTGGCATTCAGAAGCATGCATTTTGCTCGCTCGACTAGAGTCCTGTTCATGCGTTCTGCAGCACCGTTCTGCTCGGGTGTGTACGGTGTTGTTGTTTGGTGAATTATTCCAGCACTTTTCATAAAATTCGAAAACTGTCTGTTCCCATACTCAAGCCCGTTGTCTGATCTGAGGACTTTTATGTGACAATCAAGATTGTTTTCAACTTGACTCTTGAATTCCTTGAATTTGTCTAGTACTTCGGTCTTACTCTGAAGAGTGTACACAAATATCTTCTTTGAGTAATCGTCTAAGAATGTTATGAAATATCTGGTCCCTCCTAGGGATTCAGTTTCCATAGGCCCACAAATATCCGTATGGATCAGTTCTAATGGACCTTTACTCTGAGAGCCTTGACTCTTAAAAGTAAAACGTGTCTGCTTACCTTCTTGACAGGTTATACATGTCAAGTTCGGTTTCTTTACTGATAGGGTTATTCCGTCTGTATTTTCAGTCATTTTTTGTAGACTCTGAAAATTTAGATGACCCATCCTTTGGTGCCACTGGTAAGTATCTTGCTCAAAAATATCTGACATGCAAGCAAAGCCTCCAGGCATGTTCAGTTCATACATGTTATTAATTAAGCTTGCTGTGGCTACAATCACATTTTTACAATTTTGATGACACAGCCAATTTTACTTGGCTACCATTTTTAATAATTTGACTTACCGACAGCAGGTTTGTTGCTAATCCAGGTATGTATAAGACATTTTTGAATAAAACTTTGTTTTCAATACCTTTCTCATTATAAACATCTAAGCATATGTGACCAGAACATTCTACAGTCAATCTTTTACTGTCTGCTACTTTAATCGTTTTTATAGATGGGATAGTCACTTCTTGAAGTAGGTCTTTACATTTTGTCATGTGTACTGAAGCGCCGGAATCAATAAACCAGGCCTGGGTATAATCTGAAGAGGCTTCTTTTTTTATTATTTGAGATGGGCTTACTCTTGTCCCCAATCTTGCTCTAGAGCATAGATGGGATCTACGATAGAGCGAGCTTGCCCAAAAGATGCCTATTCACTCTGCACTTAAAGAGAGTCGGGTTATATGCACTCGGAAATACAGACGCAGGCAGGCTACAAACACAGCAGCGTAGTGTGAACTATTATTGTTTTCTTGTGTGCTTTTATCTTTATTAGCTTGCTGTGTTTCTTTAGTTTCGATTTGCACTGTGGACTTTTGTGACCATACTTGTTGCATGTGTAGCAGCGAGGACCTTTTGAAAAATTCTTGTTTTTATTTTGAAATCTCTGACTTGTAGCAAAAGCTGTAGATTTATTATGTTGTTTCACATCTTGCAAGATCTTAGATTTTACTGAGTCTGATGTTATCTTCATACCTGAGCTTTCTATTGCCATAGTCATGGGCTTGTAAGTATCTGGCAGACCTGAGAGCAGCATGGTGCCGAGCCACTCATCATCTACGTGAAACCCAATATTGCGCAACTTGTGTGCTGTTGTCATAATTTTGCTTACATACTTGTGGCGAATAGCCACTATCCCAAACCTAGTACTATAGTCTATGCTTCCGGTTACAGACAGAAAAAATATTGTTAGAGAGAGGGAGAGAGTAGCAAGCTGGCTAGCAGCATGGCTGCGTTATGTATTGTATCTGCTTCTATTTATTGGTAAAAACCTAGATTGTTGTTCGGTAATATGTGTAACGTGTAGCGACAATAAATTCTGATTTTGTGACCAAAGAACAAGTTTCAATGACCAGCCGCCTGAACCGCATAACGCACGAACCAATCCCCACAAGTGGTGACCCCGTCTCCGTTGCCTCGGACAAAGCTTTGTTGGACATCGGGCGCCTCCTTATGCGCCTCCGACCTGTTCCCGCAGCAGCGAAAAATAACACAGTTCGGGAACGATTGTGATCTGCCGGCCGGCATCCGGGCGGCATCATTTCCAGAGGAATTACGATTCCGTCCGCTCTCGTCCCGTTCGCATTACTCTCCGCTTTAAACAGTGTAATTAATTATAGAAAAATGTGGGGATACTAAGTGCAATGTGGAATTCATAATATCATTTTAAATTATTGCACCGCCATTTTTTTTTTCTCGTTGTGTTTGTGATTTCGCGTACCTATCTCGGCAAGCAAGAGTTCCGGTACATGCGCGCCACCTACAATAAACGACGGACATAGGAAACCAACCCATGTGTCAACTGTCAACCGCAGTGACGTTTTGTGTCAACTTCAATGACGTTCTGTGTCAACTCCAGTGACGTTTTGTGTCATCTTCAGTGACATTTGTTTTCGTTTGACAGGTTATTGTTTACTTTACGTCTACGTTTACGTTTAAATGAAAACTGTAAGTCTGAACATTTACTAACTTTTTAATTTCGAACTTTTAGTAGAACGATTTTTTTTCTTTCTTTTGAAAACCTTTTTTTCGAACAGTATACTTGTTACATTTTACGGGCCATCTGCACCAACTGGTATTTCACTAATAGTTTCTTAACCTTATCTCGAAATACCTGGTGCATTAATTGTTGATAATAAATAAGTGTACCCTTCATTTAGAATTCACCAAAGTATTAACAGAATCAAACCTTGTTATTTCCATTTGGTTAGATGTGTATATGTATTTTTTTATCTGTGTGATTATTCATACAGACTATCTTGGGGGTGCCACAAATAGATTCAAAATTTGAATATTAATTTGCTGTTGTGTTACAATATTAATCATGGCCGACGCAGAACTACTGTCTCAACTGAGGCAGCTTTAGGCGCAGGTAGCGAGCCTCACACCATCAAGTGCCCAGGTAAACGAAGTCAAAGTGAAGCTTCCCTTATTCTGGACTGACAAGCCGAAGCTTTGGTTCGCACAGGCCGAAGCTCAATTTGACATATCTGGAATTAAACAAGACTCCACCAAATTCGGATACGTTCTGTCCATGTTGGACACTAAAACGGCAGCTGAAGTGGAGGACGCTATTACCAATCCCCCCTCCGAGCTCCGATGGGAAATATGACCACCTCAAAAATAAATTAATCTCCAAATTGTCAATTTCCAGAACACAGCAAATAAGACAATTGCTCAGTGATGAGGAACTGGGGGATCGCAAACCTTCAGCTTTTCTTCGCCACCTTCGTTCTTTGGCCGGTTCCGAAATGGGAGATGACAGCATCCTGCGAGAATTGTGGATGCGACGTTTACCAAGGGAAGTACAGAGTATTCTTATAGCCCAAAAAGACCTAAAATTGGACAAAGTGGCTGAAATAGCTGACGCTATTGCAGAGACCACTCCTCCAACAGCTGTCCACGCTGCCAGCTCCTCACTTTCACCCGAGTTAAAGTGCATTATGGACCGCCTCGATCAATTAACTAGAAAAGTAGAAGCACTCAGTTCTGACCGCTCTCGCCCCACCGCTCGCTCCCAGCCCACATCAAGGTCATCGAGTAAAACTGGTGACCAAATGTGTTGGTACCACAGACGTTTTCGGGAGAAGGCCACCAAGTGCATTACACCTTGCTCGTGGAAACCCCAGCAAAAGGGAAACCAGCCCAGAAGTCAGTAGAGGCGGCATCTGATTGCTCAAACCCTGGCCGACGCCTGTTTGTGACGGATTCCGAGTCTAGTCATAACTACCTTATTGACACTGGCTCAGACATAAGTTGTTTCCCGCGTTACCTACTCAAAGGTCGATACTCACCGACATCCTTCGACGTCCGCGCCGCAAATGGAAGCGCTATCAAGACCTATGGCACCATTTTATTGCGTTTAAATCTTGTACTTCGCAGGGAATTTAAATGGAATTTTATCATTGCAGACGTTGGTACGCCCATCATTGGCTCCGATTTTTTGGCCGAATACCACCTGATGCCGGACTGCCGCAAACAGCGACTGCTGGATAGTCGCATCAAACTCTCCATTGCTGCAATTTTTCGGAAGAGCGATCAAACTAGCGTCAAGACGGTAGTAGCAGAGTCTCCTTTCGCTGACCTACTTCTGGAGTTTCCGGATATAACGCGGCCACCCGGGCTGCCACGCGTCGTGAAACACGCAACTGTGCACTATATTATCACTACTGATGGACCACCGGTCGCGTGTCGCCCACGCAACCTCGCACCACAGAAACTCCAAATTGCGAAGAAAGAGTTTGAGGAGATGATCAGCTGTGGAACATGCCGACCCTCCAGCAGTCCGTGGGCATCACCGCTCCACCTGGCTCGTAAGGGAGAACACGGATGGCGTCCTTGTGGGGACTATCGAGCGTTAAACGCGCGAACAGTTCCTGACCGATACCCTGTCCGCCACATAGCTAACTTCGCACATAACCTAGCTGGTGCCACTATCTTCAGCACCATCGACCTGGTAAAGGCTTACCATCAGATCCCGGTAAACGACGATGATATTTGCAAGACTGCCATCACGACGCCATTCGGGCTATTCGAGTTCCCCTTCATGACCTTTGGTCTGCGCAACGCCGGACAATCTTTCCACCGCTTTATGGACGAAGTCTTGAGGGGACTTGACTTCTGCTATCCGTACATCGATGACATCCTGGTGTATTCCTGCACTCCGGTTGAACACGCCGATCACCTGCGAGTCTTGTTCCGGAGGCTGCAAGAGTACGGTGTTGTCGTAAACCCGTCGAAATGCGTGCTCGCTGCTGAAGAGGTGATTTTTCTCGGCTACCGGATCAATAAAAACGGCTCCAGCCCACCCCTGGAGCGAATCGAAGCCCTTAGGAACTTCCCCTTACCTAAAACGGTCGAAGGCCTTCGCAGATTCCTAGGCATGGTAAATTTTTACCGCCAATTCCTCCCAAGCGCAGCGAGACTTCAAGCACCGCTTATTGACGCCTTGGCTGCCACCAAGCTGAAAGGCCCCCAACCCATGCCCTGGACGCCGGAGCTTTGCTAAGCACCACAACCTTAGCCACCCTGGCGCGCGAGCATCTGTGCGCTTGGTAGCTGAGCGATTTGTGTGGCCTGGTATGAACAAAGATTGCCGAAACTGGGCCCGATCTTGCTTGAAGTGCCAGCGCAGTAAAATCTCCAGGCATACAGTCACGCCTCGCGGAAGCTTCCCCACTCCAACTAAGCGTTTCCGTCACGTCCACATCGACATCATCGGTCCACTTCCACACAGCAGAGGCTTTCAATACTGTCTGACAGCTGTCGACAGATTCACTCGCTGGCCAGAGGCCTGGCCGATGATCACGATGACGGCAGAAAAATGCGCTGAAACATTTTTTAGGGAATGGATTTCTCGCTTTGGCGTCCCCTCTCTCCTGACAACGGACCAAGGACGCCAGTTTGAGTCGGTTTTGTTTCAGTGCCTCCTACAACATTGCGGGATTAAACGGGTGCGCACTACCAGTTACCACCCGTGTGCAAATGGTCTGGTGGAGCGCATGCACAGACAACTAAAAGCTGCCCTGATGTGTCACGAAGACACTTGGCACAGAGCTCTGCCCGTCGTACTCCTGGGAATGCGCTCCTGCCTCAAAGACGACCTGCAAGCTTCTTCGGCCGAGCTCGTGTACGGGGAACCCCTGTACTTGCCGGGCGAATTCATGTCTCCATCTGCGCCATCGGTTTGCATCGAAGACCCGAATTTCGCTACACAACTACGAAATTATATGGCTCGATTGAGACCTACTCCACCATCGCATCATGGGCAGCGATCGACTTTGTTTTTCAAAAACCTCGATACAACGTCGCACGTCTTCTTACGAGACGACTCCGTCAGGCCCTCACTCAAGCCGCCATACTCAGGACCACATAGGGTGATCGCACGTAATGATAAAACGATTACCATCTCTATTAATGAAAAGCAAGTACAGGTGAGCCTAGATCGCGTCAAACCGGCGTACGTTTTGGACGAAAACTTTTCACCTACAATGCCTCCAGCACCTGCTCTACCTGCGTCTGAAGCACCCGCCAGACCAGCTGCTGCAACTGACCCTAGACCTAATAATCCTGATCTAGTAAGTACTGCAAGGCCTGAGTCTCATAGACCGAACTATACCACACGTTCGGGCAGGAGAGTTCAATTCAAAGCTCCCGTTGACGTTTAAGTTTTGTATGCATTAATTTATCTCTGGCTCCCCTAATTAAGTTGTTGTTTTACTTTTTTTATGTTATAAGATGTGTTTGTTACGGATGACCTTGTTCTCTCCGTAGGGGGGTGATGTGGCGAATAGCTACTATCCCAAACCTAGTACTATAGTCTATGCTTCCGGTTACAGACAGAAAAAATATTGTTAGAGAGAGGGAGAGAGTAGCAAGCTAGCAAGCAGCATGGCTGCGTTATGTATTGTATCTGCTTCTATTTATTGGTAAAAACCTAGATTGTTGTTCGGTAATATGTGTAACAAGTGTAGCGACAATAAATTCTGATTTTGTGACCAAAGAACAAGTTTCAATGACCAGCCGCCTGAACCGCATAACGCACGAACCAATCCCCACATACTCTTATACATTGAGGCATCCGGCTAGCGTGGTGTTACAGAGATCACGTAGTAATCCAACTCGGCGTGTCAGCCCGGAGTCGTCAAAAGCGCTGGATAAATTATCCCATACTTCTTTCGCAGTGCTTGCCTCTTGTATGTGGATGTAGTTAATTGGATCAACCAGTAATATAATCTTGGATTTTGCCTTTGTGTCGCGCTTCTTGTCGATAGTTGTGCCGGTTGGGTTTTCTACACAGTCCCAAAGTTCTTCATGTTGAAGGTAAGTTTTGACGGCAAAACGCCAAGTAGCGAAGTTATCAAGACTTGTTAGTTTTTCTATTGACACCAAGGCGCTATTAGAACTCATATTTTGTTATAAACAACGTCTGATTGTCCACGAAATACCAATGTTCTATGAAGCACGTTTTCTTTGAGGTTAGTCAACCTCACTCACTATTGCCGTTTTGTCAATTTTCACTTTTAACGACTGTCCTCTTTTGTCGGGCTCTCTGGGCCCATAACTATTGAATTATATTAAAATAAAACTTATTTTAACCAGTATGTATTTGTAATTTTATTATAATTATATCTGATAGTATGAAACACCGCGTCTAGTGATGATGATGTTAAAGAGTATACAACCAAAGAAAGGAAAAAGCGCCAATTTTGAAATTAAACATTCAACAGTAAGTGACTCAATAATTCTTGTAGTTTTTCGTTTTACTTCTGTTTCTGCATGTAACTTCACAGTAATTCGGCATTATGCAAAAATATCGGAGAACATTACTGTTGTACGTTTGAGCTGTGATTAAAGAGTGGCGTGGCTTGTCTCGGGAGCGATGTTCGTTCCTGGCCATGTCACGGAGTCACGCGCCACGCCTCTATTACATAAATAGTATCTAGTCCTTTCTCTGAGGTCACCGCCAACACAATTATCGTCACGCTAGAAGTTTTAAATTGTACTTTGATGCAGTATTTAATAGAAAATCCGATTTAAAAAAATAAATAGTATAATTTTCCGCGTGTCTTTTCAAAGTAAGTATTATTATTAAAGGCAATATAATATAATTACTTTTAAACTTTCGCGTTGCATAATTTAAAACTCAATGTAACGGGAATTAACGCAATCATAATTTAGGTACAAAATATTACTCTTTTGCCTGACGTTTCGATCGGGTTACACCGACCGTGGTCACAGGCTGACTGGACAGGACAGTTAAAACTTATGCTTATGTTATGTTTTTGATTACGAGATCAGAAAGCCGCACGGTCTAACACTGAAGATGTCGAATGTATTTGTTTTCTAAAATTTGTAATGGATCCTCACTCTCTCTGTAAAGGTTTGTCTGGTGAACACAGATGATTTAAAGTTTCTAACACTTTTTGGGGTTATGGCAATGGAGTTTTTTTTTTGGCACATCATAATTCATCATCATTTTAGAATAGAATATTATTTATTTGGCACCAAAAATTGACACAAACATGAAAAAGAAAATAACATAGATTGACACAGAACTAATAATAATATTATAAATAAAAATAAATAAACGTGCCAAAAAGGACCCTCGCTCAGTATTCGCCGTGGCAACTTAAGGCTGCCACGACACTGATATTCTGCGAGGGCCTCAAACAATCAAAAATAATTAAATAAAAAATAATAATAAAAAAAAAAAAAACAAAATCCTAACAAACAATAACAAAGAAAAGAATATACACCGCACGAAGTAACACAAAAAAGAAAAAAAACATTAGACCAGAGACAATGACAACCAGCTCAGCCGATAGCTCAGCACCGATCGTGTGCGTGTGCGCATGCCTTTATAAGCGTCGGCCGGAGTGTTTGCATTGTCTCTGGTTGCACGGCCAAAGAACTTACTACTAACTAAGTGATTATTGAATACTCCTTGTGACTTCTGCTCACTCTGTCCGCCATTTTCGCAACACAGGTAATTTGCGTAAAATGGTGTGATGCCACGTAATATGCACATGTTATGACTCATGTGGCATGGTTTATATTTAAAAAAAGCAACATCTTAATGTGTGTAGTGACGACGCATAAATCTCAAAGTGCAAGCAAGCAATGAATGTGCGACGCCGCCCGTCTTCAAGTGAGTACCTACTACGCTGATTCAATAGTGTAAAGTGTGCATTAACATCAATAAATTTCATTGAATGTACCATTATTTCAATTGCAGAATATGTTTTGGTGACTACATCGATGAACCGGCTGCAAGAAACCTAGTAACGCCCTCAGCTGCCACCCCCAAAGTGCCGGGAAGTGACGCCTATACCCGCCCACGCGACGCGCATACTCTGCTTGTGAGTTAAAATGTAACTTTCTTCTGCTCGCTGGCAAATCAGCAGGTTATTTTTAAGTTTTTTCCTGAGCGTGATTTTCGTTTTCAGAGCGCGCATCGGCGGTGGCAAGTCATTCCAGAACTTCGAGGCGGCAAATCGAAAAGAGCCCCGAAAGGCGACTGTGCGATGGCTTGGTGTTAGAAACACGCGAGTACATGCCCGTTTACCTTGACCATCGCGATCCCGGGCCCACAGCAGCTTATCAAGTAGGTACCCTGGTTTTCGCGTTCCAATGACTCCGAATAACATGGTGGCCGGATGCAGCCGTCTGCGTGCTTCCATCTTAAGCAAGCCCCTAGCACTAAGAAAAGGAGAGACATGGGACCGCGGTGGAATTGTAAAGCAATACCTAGCACAGGCATTCTGTACTCTCTGGATAAGTTGGGCTGATCGAGCCAGCAGACATGGACCATACACAGTATCACAGTAATTGAATTTTGACAATATAAGTGACTCACAGAGGCTAATGCGGAGCTCTTCACTTAAATATTGCCTGATTCTGTAGAGCAGCCTCAGTCTGTAAAAGCAACTTCTTGCACATTCGGCTATGTGCGCCTCGAACCTTAGCCCGCTGTCAAAAACCAGTCCCAGGTTCCGTGCCTTATTCACCCTTTCAATTTGGTCCCCATTCACAGAGATAGCTATTGAAACATCATTAATCTTTCCAATAGTTTTAGGATTTCCAAAAACCATTAGTTTCGATTTTTTTGCATTGAGGGTTAGACAATTTGACATACACCAGTCAGATATCCTTTGCAGGTCACTGTTTACCCTTATAATAGCGCTGGCATGGTCAGCGGGATCAAAGGGAAGATATAGCTGCAGGTCATCCGCGTAAAGGTGGTGAGAACAGTGTGTAATGCATGATGTGATGTCAGCACTGTACAAGATGTAAAGGATAGGGCCCAGTATCGATCCCTGGGGGACTCCCCGGTTCACCGCCCTCCGGCTAGACCGCTGCTTAGATCCATTTGCTTGTTGCAGCTCCACAAGTTGTGTGTAACTGTGGAACCATCTCACAGCTCGAGCGTCAAGGCCATAATAACTAAGCTTGGACAGCAACAAAGGTATGCTTATCGAGTCGAAAGCACGAGAAAAGTCAAGTAGGAGCAGAAGAGCAACCTTTCCCCGGTCCTGGGCAGTCAACAGACCATCAACCACATCTGCCAGAGCAGTTGCTGTCCCACAGCCCCTGCGGAAGCCAGACTGAAAGTAAGGAAGCATATGATGCTTCTCCAAGTATTCGGTCAGTTGGTCACAAATTATTCTTTCCAATACCTTAGAGAGGCACGGGAGAAGGCTTATTGGGTGTAGGTCTTGCACTGTCACAGGCTTACTAGATTTTGGCAGCGGCTTTACAACTGCTATCTTCCAGTCCTCAGGGAACACACCCTCCAGTATAGAGCTATTGACTATTGTAGTAATGGCGTCCAGTGAGTGAGGTAGGGTCAGCAATAGCATGTCCAGAGACAGAAAATCATTCCCCTGAGCATTGGATTTCAGACCTTTGATGGTCCTTAGAACCAGTTCACTGCTCACCGTACCCAAAGAGAATGTCGCCTCGCTTTTGTGTCTATGGTGCTCGTAGTATGTTAGTTGTGATAATGAGACCATACCGCTGCCAGGCACATTCAAAAAGTGTGCATTCAACAGTTCCGGATCACTGAGAGATGGGGACAATTCAGCTGAGGCTTTTTTGTTTTTAGCATTTTAGCAACAGGACGTCCACTGCTGAACATAGGCCTCCCCCATTCCCCCAATGACTTCTAGATCGGGTACCATCTGGGGGGTTTCGGCACATCGTAGAGTGTAATTACGCATTCCAACTGTTGTTGAAAAATCTCGTAATTGTTACCATTAAAAACTGGGACACTCTTCTAATTTACATTTTTACAAAAAAGTTATATATTAAAACATTTCGTGAATGGGAAGAATACAAGGGCACATTGCCCAAGGATAGGTCGGTGAACTTAGATTTTTATCTTAAATTTTTGCGTGGTCGTGCTGATTTAATTGAAATAATCGAGTTGGCACAAACCAACGCAACTAGTAAAGGTGCAACTAAAATTAAAACTATGGTTTCTTATCAAGGTAATAATAAAAATGAATCGAATACTCCATCACAAAAACCATGTCCCAATTGTAATGATGAGCACTTTTTGAATAATTATCCAAAGTTTCTTGCACTGAGTAGTGAAGCGCGATACAAGTTATTACCTAGCTACAAAATATGCTTTAATTGCTTCCGTAGTGGACATTACGCTAATTCGTGCAAGCGCCCTGGATGCAAGGTATGTAAACGCAAACATCATACTCTTATTCACGTAAATGAATTCAATGCATCAAAACAGGTATCTGCATCTGCATCTACCACTACAGCGAGCACAGCAATATGTGATGACAGCCGCACTAAAAACTCAATACCTACAGATTCCTTTAGTCCGAGTGTTGCACTTACCGGCAGCATTTCAGCTGCTTTCAAAACACCAGGCCAAACTGACGTTTTATTATCTACGGCATTAGTAAAATTACAAGACAGTGACAATCGCGAGGTAATTGCCCGCGCCGTTCTAGAAAGCGGTAGTACTTCGTGCTTAATAACTGAACAATTACATAAACGATTGAGATTGCCAGCTGATCAAGTTAATAGAACTGTCATTGGCATAAACAATAAAACAACAAGCAAAACTAAAATGTGTCGGTTGCCTGTCAAGTAGACATGAGCCCGATATATCAAAACGTATCTTATATCGGCTATCAGTTCAATATCATATCGTATCGATATACGATTTTACGTAACTGATATTTCAAAAACTATAATATCAACCAAAACTCAAAACTGTATATCGAAAAACTGCAACGAAACAACAAAACTCATATCGCCGAAACTATTCATAACCGAACGTACTATCGATCGATATCCTTGTTCAGTTGATATTCGCTTCGTCTCTTTCTAAGTCGGTATGCTTTCATTGGAGTAAAAGAGATGACGCGGTTATTCAGATATTGTGGCTTGACGAGAAGGCGATTTCCGCTCTTATTTGCTAGCAATATGAGTCAATTTATCTTGTATCGATTATGTTTTGAAGATAAATCTCTCATTTCATTAAAACTCTCAAATTTGTTACTTTGCCGTAACAGAATAACCGTATCGTATATCTGCTCTTAGTTAGCAAACCGACTACAACTAGGCAATATCGATATCTGAGCCGTAACTGAATAAACCGTATAACCATCATAAATGAATAAACAGTATATCGTATCGATATGTGATATCGGATATCATATCCGATATTGAAACTCCATATCGGTTACATATCGGTTACTGTAAAATATCGAAAACGCCCATGTCTACTGTCAAGTCTTTGTGTAAAAGTTATTTAACACACTTAAGCTGTTTTATTCTCCCATCTATTACTGATAATGTTCCCAGTTATCAAATTAATATTAGAGATTTAAATATTCCATCCAATATTTGTTTAGCAGACCCTCAGTTTTACACGCCCGCCGCCGTTGACATCATCATAGGTGCTGATGTTTTTTGGGATATTTTAGGTTCGCAAAACATTAAATTGGGTGCTGGAAAACCAATACTTTACGAAACGAGACTTGGGTGGGTAGTTTCAGGTCCTGCAAACCGAGACCACACATCTAAGTTTTCACACATTAAATGTAATTTTACATAAATTGATAACATTACTTCCCACTGTTCTGATGATGACATTCAAGCCCAGCTTACGCGGTTTTGGCAACTAGAAGAAGTTAGTCCTCAGTCATCTCATTATTTTCCAGAGGAAAAGCAATGTGAAGAGCATTTTGTTAAAACCACAACTCGTCTTGCAGACGGTAGGTTCTGTGTTAGAATTTCATTAAAACAAACACCAACCGTGTTAGGTGATTCTTATCAGCGAGCAAAACAATGTCTGCTGTCATTGGAACGCAGACTTAAAATAGATGCGTCATTAAGTAAAATGTACAGTGAATTTATGTCAGATTATGAATCATTGGGTCACATGTCCGAATGTAAACCGATCATGTCGGGTCCTCATTATTTCATACCACATCATGGTGTCCTTCGCGAAAGCAGCTTAACGACCAAGCTACGAGTCGTATTTAACGCAAGTAGTCCCACTACCTCCGGGGTTTCATTTAATCAGATTCAAATGGTTGGGCCTACTGTTCAGGACGACCTACTTTCAATTCTTTTACGTTTTAGGCAGCACAAGTATGTGATCGTAGCAGATGTAGAAAAAATGTATAGGTGTATAGACCGCTTCAACAAATTATTTGGCGCGATCTAAGTCAGCCTAATTCTCCCTTCAAATGCTATGCATTAAACCGAGTGAGTTATGGAACAGCTAGAGTGCTCCATTTTTAGCCACTCGTTGCCTGAAACAAATAGGTCTAGAATGTAAAGATCCTAAAATAGGTGAAATCATATGCCACGATTTTTATGTGGACGATTTTTTGAGTGGAGGTAATGAAATCTGCGAAGTGAAATACATTCGCGACCAAACCACTGCCGAGCTGGCTTCAGCTTGCATGCCACTTCGGAAGTGGAAGTCTAATGAACCTCAGCTATTACCTGACAATGATCAGTTATCACCCAATGTTAATATTTGTGATGCTGGCACTGATAAGACATTAGGCCTCGGGTGGCACTCTGCATTGGATGAATTTTATTTTCCTATATCTCCTACAATGGTCAAAGGAAACACAAAGCGTGATATTCTTTCTATCATAGCCCAAATTTTTGATCCTTCTATCACCATGTGTCGTTCTTATGAAAATGTTATTACAGAAACTCTGGCTGCAGCGTCTGTCTTGGGAAGATGACTTGCCGCTAGACATAAGTACAACCTGGTGTGAGTTGGTTGACAGCCTACCGGGTCTAAACAACCTACATGTAGCGCGATGTGTTATCTGTGATTCCGCGTCCCGAATAGAATTACACATATACACAGATGCGTCAGAACGTGCGTATGGCGCATGCGTCTACGTTCGTAGCATTAATAGTGAAGGTGAAGTAACAGTCAAATTGTTGCTTGCTAAAAGTCGAGTTGCTTCAATTAAGCCGACAACGATACCACGACTCAAGCTGTGTGGTGCTCTTGTAGGTGCTCATTTGTATGAAAAGGCTGTGACTGCACTAAGAGTGCAAATCAATCAAGTTGTTTTCTGGACAGATTCAATGATCGTGTCGGGTTGGCTTAAAATGCTGCCCTCAAAATTACAGCCAATTGTTCGTAATCGTGTAGCAGAAATTTTAGATAAAACTGGTAACTGTACTTGGAGGCATGTTCCGACTGACAAGAACCCGGCAGATTTATTATCACGCGGCATCACTGTATATTTTCTTTTGTCAAATAATCTGTGGTGGCACGGACCAGATTTCTTAAAACGCGATCCTGCCATTGCCCTGCCATTAATGCCCCCGATAAGCCCTGCCATTAATGGCGCCGAAAGGTTGCCTGAAACTCAAAATGAAGTTACATTGCATGTGAGCAACACAACATTGCACGAATTCATCGATTTCAGTCGCTTCTCAAAGTTTTTAAGACCTCAACGCACTATTGCATACGTGCTAAGATTCATAAATAATTTAACGAAAGGAAGTACGCGTAAATCAAATTTCTTAGACGCTGACGAACTAAATACGGCCTTAACTTTAATTCTAAAACAGTCGCAAATGCAATCGTTTCCAGAATATGAATTATTGAATAAGGAAAAGGACTTGCCTAGTAAAATTCCATTAATAAAATTTAACGTTTATTTAGATCATGATAACTAATGCGTGTTGGAGGTCGTTTAGATAATTCTAATTTTGCTTTTGAAAAGAAACACCCAATAATTCTACAGTCCACACATCAAGTAACCAAGCTATTGTTTGAATTTCAACACATAAGACTAATGCATGCTGGCCCTCAACTTTTATTGGCTACCATTAGGGAAACTTATTGGCCAATAGGTGGGCGCAACTTGGCAAGAAAATATTTTCGTCAATGCGTACTGTTACACCCTGTATGTGTTGGCATTATTGCTGAACAGCCATGTCTGGCGCAGCATCAGCATTTTTAGTCAGTATCGGCTCGCCCGCTTCACGGGCTCACCAGTCTGTTCCTAACACTCGCGCGTGACGGCTGCCTCTTCTCAAAAGTTAATTAATTGTTTTAATCATTATCCTAGCGTTAGCAAAATTCCTTTTTTTAAAAACCTAATCAAGGGCTCCGGCCTAACATTGGTGGCAGCGTGAAGGGATCATAAAATCCGTTTGGTCCCCGGTTCGTCTCCTCGCATATATGTATTATTGTGAAAATCGTAAAACTCTGTGAAAAACCGCTGTGTCCACTGTGTCTACTGTGCTAAGTGCCCGTCACGCCTTGTACACGTCCTACGTGATCTACTTACCAACATCTTGGAACTTGACTCACCTTTACCGGCCGGATTGGCTGGTTCCACTGCATCTACACTGTATCGCCGTATCCTAGTGAAGAACATCTATCTCTGCTGGCCGGACTGGCTGGTACTTTGCATCCTGCTCATCACTGTATCCTGCTATACCCCTAAACATCACCGTTCCTGAAATCCGCCGCATCAAAATAAAATCACCTCTACGAAGCTCCGAGTCGACTCCGAGACGCGTTATCGCTCCGGAATGCAGACACTTCCCGTCGTCGTCGCCGCCTCGCTTGTCGCCGTACTGTGAGTCTGGTCTCTTTCAATCTTATTATCCCTATAGGCTATTTTTAGATTTATATTCGCGAGTGAAAGCGTTAATATATATTATTTTATTAATTATTTTTGTAAAATTACAAAATCAAATAAGTCAAAATGACTGATCCTAAGTCGCAACTCCAGGTCCTGCAAGATATTGACCCTTTCGTCATCCGTGAATGGGATTCACGGATGACGAAAGGGCCCCAAGCCCCGTCGTCGACGTAGACAAAAAGAAAGGGAAAAAGACCCCCACCAACTCAACTCCACAAATTAATCTTGAACTCAACATCCTACTAAAGTTTATAAAGCCCTACGATGGGAGCCGAGAAACATTAAATTCATTTATCATAAATTGCAATAACGCCTACAATCTGGCTACAGAAATACAAAAACACATCATATTCAAATATATCCTTTGCCAATTACAGGGCAAGGCGGAAGTCGCCTGCTCAATAAAAGAGTTCAATAATTGGGAACAATTAAAAGAATTCCTTAAAACTCAATTTAGTGAACGGAAACACTATTCGCACCTGCTTATGGACCTTCAGGAAAGTAAGCAGAACCCAAACGAAAATGTTAGCCAATACTCCCTTCGGGTAGAGACCTGCCTGTCACAACTTCTGACAGAGATATCGCTTTCTAGCCACAAACTCAAGGAAGTCCCTGGCAGAACAGCTGCCATGGAAGACATTGCTCTTCATCACTTTCTCATGGGTCTACACCCTAGGATATCAAATATAGTCAGGTGTAGAGGTCTCCTAAAACTCTTAACGAAGCAGTTAATCTAGCAGTATCGGAAGAAAGGATTCAACAGACTTTATACAAAAAATCTCCCTCCGAACCGAAAACTAACCCCAACAACAACAATCGCTTTCGACTACGACCCACCTTCAATAACCAACCTAATCCGCAAGGGAATAACCAGAACCAGGCCCAAACTTCCACTTCTACTAATTCAGGACCTGTAATATGTAGATATTGCAAGTTCCCTGGGCATAGCATTGAGAACTGCCGAAAACGTGAGTACAACAACAAACTCCGAAACCAGGCAGCTCGCCCTACTCCTAATGCAAATTCCCAATTCAGAAAAATCAACTACACTCAAGAGGACGAGCAACAGGACGAGGAGGGCCGCGACGAAGTCGACGCTGATGCCAATTTAAACGCATAATGGGCTCTCGGCGGTGTCTCGCGAGTCCAAAACCTCGTCCAACCTCAAACCAAAGACCAATGACACCTACTATTCCTACTAACTCCTTTGTGTCAAACACAGACGCAAAAACTGTTATATCTACTAAATCTACTAAATGGAAACCCTCTGAATCCAAAACCCCTTTGCAGACGAAAGAGACGTATGCAAAAGCTGCTATATCTACTAAATCTACTAAATCGAAACCCTCTGAATCCAAGACCCTTTTGCAAACGAAAGATACGCAAATTTACGAAATCACATTTGACCCCTCGAAGAAGTCGTTACCACATGTCGTAATCAACACAGCATCTTCAGACATGCCCCTGTTTCTCCTAGTTGACACAGGCTCTTCAATTAGTCTACTCAAAAATTCTGTAATTAAACGTCACATTACCCTAAATCAACGAGAAACACTTAAATTAAAAGGTTTCAACTCTACAGATGACTCCGTCCCGACATTGGGCTCTCTAGATTTGATAATGTATCCAAATGATAATTTAAAAAACTCAATTAGACACAAGTTCCACGTAGTAGGAAACATAGATTTTCCCTACGATGGCATTGTCGGTAACGATCTTCTGAGTAAACTGCATGGCAGTATCAACTTTACACAAGAAACATTAAAAATCGGCAAACATGATCTGAAATTATTCTTCACTGATCCTTATTTCATCATTCCAGCTCGCACTGAAAAAGTAATAGAATGCTCTGTTGCCAATCCAGACCTCCAAGAAGGTCTTATTTTAGATCAAAGTCCATCCGATGAAATCCTTATTGCCAATTGTCTCGTTCAAGTTAAAGAAAATAAAAAGGTTAACCTCACAGTTATCAATACCTCTGAATCATCACTAACTTTGAAAACAAACCTTAACCTAAAACTTACCCCAGTTAGTACTATTTCCCAACATAATGATCCTACCACGATTTCTATCAACTACATTAATCATACTAATTCCGTCGAAAGAACTCAACAAGTCTTAAGTATGTTACGAATAGATCATCTAAATAAGGAAGAAGCTGACGCTCTTCTACAACTCTGTTCCGACTACTCCGATATCTTCCACCTCCCAAACGAAAAACTTACCTTTACCAACGCCATTAAACATGACATAAAAACCACAACCGAAGTCCCTATCCATACTAAGTCATACAGATTCCCTGAAATACATAAAAAGGAAGTCGACAAACAAATAAACCAAATGCTTCAACAAGAAATTATAGAACCCTCTGTATCCCCTTGGTCCTCACCGATCTGGGTAGTACCCAAAAAGCTCGACGCATCGGGTGAACAAAAGTGGCGCATTGTAATCGACTACCGGAAGTTGAACGACATAACAATAGGCGACACATATCCTATTCCACAAATCACAGAAATCCTCGATCAACTCGGAAATAGCAAATACTTTTCAACCCTCGATTTAGCTTCCGGATTCCATCAAATTCCGGTAAATAATCCAGAAAAAACTGCCTTCAATGTGCCTCAAGGGCACTTCCAATTCACCCGCATGCCGTTTGGGTTAAAAAACGCACCTTCTACATTCCAACGGCTGATGAATACAGCCCTATCTGGCCTACAAGGCATCCGCTGCTTCGTGTATCTCGACGATATCGTCACGTACTCATTTGATCTGTTTTCGCAAATCCAGAACTTAGCGGAAGTATTTCAAAGACTCCGTCAATTTAACCTCAAACTTCAACCAGACAAATGCGAATTCCTAAGGCGTGAAGTCGCCTACCTCGGTCACATAACCACAACCGAAGGAGTCAAACCAAACCCCGACAAAATCAAAGCAGTCGTCGATTTTCCAACTCCTAGTTCTCCTAAAGATATTAAATCATTCCTTGGACTCGTTTCCTACTACCGTCGATTCATCCCAGATTTCTCCAAAATAGCAAAACCCCTTACATCCCTACTCAAAAAGGATATACCATTTAACTGGGAAAATCAACAACAAGTAGCTTTCGATTATTTGAAACAAAAACTTACCACTGCTCCTCTTCTCTGCTACCCTGACTTTTCTCAGCCATTCATTCTCACATGCGACGCTTCTAATCACGCCATAGGTGCCGTTCTATCTCAGGGTCCCATCGGCAAAGATCGACCTGTTGCATATGCCTCACGTACCCTTAACAAAAGTGAGATCAACTATAGCACAACCGAAAAGGAACTTCTGGCGATTCTTTTCGGCTGCAAAACGTTCCGACCTTATCTATACGGGAGGAAATTCCAAATAATCACTGATCACAGACCACTTAAATGGCTTTTTAATCACAAAGACCCAAGCAGCAAAATGCAACGCTGGCGCCTCAAACTCGAGGAATTCGATTACGAAATTGTCTACCGCAAAGGAAAACTCAATTCCGCAGCTGACGCTCTCTCTCGCCATCCAGTTAATCCTGTAATCCCTACAAATCAATCAGATCAACCTGAAAATATCAATCCGCCTAACCCAGTACAAGACTCAAATCCAAGAACTTCACCTAGCGACGATCAGCTACCATTTAGTCCCCTTACACTAGAGGACCTAAACATACAACTTCCTACTGTCCCTGATCACGATGATGACAGTATGCCATCTATCGGCTTGCTGGATGACGACAACGAAATCATATTTCCACACAGCCCTGAATCTACCATTCCAATACAACCCACTGAATCTACTATACCCAATCCAATTCCTTCTACATCCAATCCAATTCCCTCTATATCTTATGAACCTTTACCTTCTACGAGTAAAGATAGATATGCAAATCAAAACCCTGAAATACAAGAAGATTTACCCATGCAACATCCTCCGCTGGATCCACTGCAAAGCCCTGAAATATCAGAATCGCCGAATCAACCATTTAACTTATCATCGCAATCTCCAACACAAAACATAGATCATGCCTCTCTCAACGACGATTATTCAAAATTTCATAAAGAAATTAATAGTAAAAACAAAAACTTCAATACAAAAATCCTTGAACACAATCAATCTCTTCTAAAAACCCACTGCAAGATCATTCTTATTCCTACATCCATGGATTTAGACGAATCCAATGTTTACATCCCTGAAATCCTAGAAAATCTCACTGATCCCAACGAATTCATCCAAAAAGACAGACAACTCTATTCATTCGACAAGGTCCCTGAAGGTAATAACAAATCTATTTATCTCATTTTCACAAAGGTCCATCACTTTGAAGATTGCACCTACCCCGAAATATTCTTAACATTAAAAACCATAAGAAACCATATCATTTCAACTGAAGACGAAATCAATGAAATTGCTATATCTGATTTTAAGAATCCTTTTGAAAAACACTTCTTTGCCAAAATATACAATATCTTTGTCTATCTTTTCCATGATACAAATATTACGGTAAACATATACCATAATAATATCACGTATCCAAATCTTAACGAAATCAAGAAAATTCTAAAAGAAAACCACGATCTTCCGATTGCAGGGCATCTTGGCTGTAATCGAATGCTAAACAGAATCCAAGAACGTTATTACTGGAAAGGAATGAAGGTCGATGTCGAAACATACATAAAAAATTGCACCTCCTGTCAGGAGAACAAAGCCCTTAGAAGAATTAATAAGGCACCAATGCAAATAACTACTACTTCTACCAGCCCATTCCAAAGAATCGCCCTGGACATCGTAGGTCCACTCCCCGAATCGGGTCCTGCCAAACTTAAATACATCCTTACTATACAAGATGATCTTACTAAGTTCTCCATAGCTTACCCTCTGCGCAGTGTCACGTCGGAAGAAACAACTGACTGTCTTGTTCATTTCATCTCTTTATTTGGAATTCCAAAATCTATCCTTACGGATCAAGGAACAAACTTCACCGCTGATCTCTTCAAGAAAACATGTGACTTTCTAAAAATTAAACAAATTTGGTCTACTCCGTACCACCCTCAAACTCAAGGAGCTCTGGAAAGAAGCCATTCAACCCTTAAAGAATATCTAAAATCTTACGTCAACGAGAACCAAGATGACTGGCCTCGCTACGTATATACCGCCATTTTGGCCTACAATTCCGCCATTCATAGTACTACAAACTTTAGTCCCTACGAACTTCTATTCGGTCACAAAACATTTATTCCAGACTCTATCCATAGCCAAGACCTTACCACATACCCTGACTACGTCCGGATGCTCCAACATAGGTTAAAGTTGTCCTGGGAACGGGCTGTCGAAAATATACACAAATCTAAAGAGAGATCCAAGGCATATTACGATAACAGAACTCGTCCAGTCCAATACAAAGTAGGCGACTTTGTCTATTTAAAAAATCACCTAAGGCTACGAAAAGCTCTATCGCCCATATGGAAAGGGCCATACAAAGTCATCGCCATTCACGGTAACAATACACTAACATTATTAATTAACAGACGCCATGTCAGACACCATTATGATGAGGTGAAACTAGCTGGCGTCTTTCTCCTTAGTGGATAAATTAAATAAGACTCACGTTAATATTAGGATATTAGGTAGGTTAGTTATAATAACAAGGCTTAAATTTATGCAGCACCACTTTATTGAATTCTTTTATTTTCAGTGCGTCGGCTTCCGCAACGCCAAGTTTCATTAAACCAATCCCCTCAAGTTCAGGCATATATTTCGATTATATTGGAAAAACTAGAATAATAAATGGCCAACTAAGTATATTAATACCCGTTGATATTTCTTACATAAGACCACACATACAGAACATTAACTTAGCACTAGACAAGGTCAAATACATATGTGAACAAATTAAATCACTAGACAATTCAGAGTGTCATAATGTGCTCCAACCTTTTGTTGTCCGCTTCAAGGACATCATAAGGGAATATTCATCAATAACTCACCTCATAGACAGTAGGGTCAAACGCAGCGCATGGATTGGCGGCATAGGTTCAGTAATGAAACAAATCTTCGGCACTTTAGACGAAGACGACGCTATTAAATACGAAACAGCTATCAACCATGTACAGAATAACCAAAAGAGATTAGCTTCCTTAATGAAAGAACATATTTTGGTCACTGAATCTGCCCTAGCGCGATTTAATGAAACCCTCTATAAAGTTAAAATTAATGAAGACAATCTCGACTCCGCTATCAACAAGCTCTCATTTAAGCTCAAAAACATATCTGAAACCACAAATAGATTAGTAATAACTTCAGAAATAAATACAGTTTTTACTAACTTAGAGTCATCCCTTCTGACTTTATCTTTTCAAATTGAAGACATAACTAGCTCAATTTTATTTAGTAGTGTTAACGTCATACATCCATCTGTAATAACCCCACAACAGCTTTACAGAGAGCTTGCCGATAACTACAGACACTTACCAATTGACTCAGAACTTGCTGTAAACTTAGATATAAGTTTAATCCATGTTATTATGAGTATAAGTAAATTAGTTAGTTATTATATTAGCGATAAGATTATGTATGTGTTACAAATACCTTTAGTAAGTCCACGCCAATTTTACCTGTATAATATTATTCCACTGCCTATTCCTCATAATGCAACAAGACCAGACTCATTTAGCGTAATAGTCCCCGATTACAAATATATTGCGATTACAAAAGACAAATTACATTATAGCAACCTGGACTCTCTAGAAAAGTGCAAAAATACCCACGATCAAAATTATATCTGTGAAATAGTGAATGTGCTCCCTACAAATGAAAACCCCAACTGTGAAAGTGAACTCTTGTCAAAAGTGATAACAAATCTTCCAAATAAGTGTAGAACGGAATTCATTCGCGGTAATCTAGATATTTGGAAACCACTGCGCAATAACAAGTGGATATTTGTTCAATCCTCTTCAAACATACTATCCATAGATTGTTCAAATTCTGAATTGTTAGAAATAAATATTTTAGGTACAGGAATCATAGAAATTCCAATATTTTGTAAAGCTTATTGCAAGGAAACCCTACTTTTGCCTAAACACAATGTTTTAAATATCAGTTTTCCTTCAACAAATTTAGATTTTAATCTAATTAATGATTCATGTTGTAGTTTCTCTAAATTTAATAATTTAATGAATGATGTTCCCAGTATTAGCTTAAAGGATTTAGAGTTGGATAAAATTGATTTTGCAAAAACCACTAACAGTAAAATGGTTTCAGAATTGGACAAAATAATCCAAGAACCACATATTATAAGATACGGGGCACATTATTCTTCACTTACATTATTTGTAATACTTACTGTTTTAATTGTAATTTTGTGTATATCATATAAGAAATTAGTAAATAAAACTGGCAGCATTCACGACGCAGAACAAATCGAACTCCCAACGATTAACCCTAAAATTAAAGAGAATAAAGTAAATAACAAACAGACAGACACAGAACAAACAGTCCCAATATTGGAAGAAACCCCGTTTCCAAAAACGCGTAGAAACTTATAGTTACTTAACCTTTCCTCATCCATAAACTTAGAAGATTAAACCCCTAAGTTTAGTCTTAATGGGGGGAGGTGTTACACCCTGTATGTGTTGGCATTATTGCTGAACAGCCATGTCTGGCGCAGCATCAGCATTTTTAGTCAGTATCGGCTCGCCCGCTTCACGGGCTCACCAGTCTGTTCCTAACACTCGCGCGTGACGGCTGCCTCTTCTCAAAAGTTAATTAACTGTTTTAATCATTATCCTAGCGTTAGCAAAATTCCTTTTTTTAAAAACCTAATCAAGGGCTCCGGCCTAACAGTACGTTGTAACCGCATAAAGGGTAAGACGTACAACCCACTCATAGGTAACTTACCACAGCAGCGCCTTCAACCAGGTGGATACCCGTTTAATTGTGTAGGCGTAGATTACGCTGGCCCAGTAGCCGTTGCTAGTCGCACTGGTCGCGGCTGCAGACTAATTAAATCTTATATTGCTATTTTCGTTTGCTTCACGACCAAAGCGGTACATTTGTAGTTAGTGGGTGATTTAACAAGTAATAACTACTTATTGGCGCTACGCAGATTCATCTCACGTAGAGGTAAACCCACTCATATATTCTCAGATAACGGTACTTCATTCGTTGGTGCCTTTAACGATATATCAAAATTTCTAAAGGGTAATTGCGACTTACTGGCTTCTGACTCAGCGCAGGAAAGTATAAAATTTCACTTCATACCTGCCTATAGTCCTTATTTCGGAGGTCTCTGGGAGGCTGGTGTCAAATCGGTCAAATTTCATTTAAATAGAGTGCTGGGAAATTGTAATCTAACATTCGAAGAACTTACTAGGTACCACGTTGGTGCAAATCGAGGCGATATTGAATTCTCGGCCACTCTCTCCGTTGTCTTCGGATCCTGCAGACTTGAAACCACTCACGACCGGCCACTTTTTCATCGGCCGCCCTCTCACTGCCCTGCCGGACCGGAACTACTCAGACTGTTCGGTCAACAGACTAACACGCTTCTAGCGTATTGAACAGTTGCGCCAGCAATTCTGGACACGTTGGAGTAAGGAGTATGTTGCTGAACTCCAGCAAAGAGTCAAATGGCGATCTGACAAATACACCCTGAAGGTAGACACTCTTGTCTTGTTGAAGGACGATGGCGTTCCACCACTTAAATGGAAGCTAGGACGAATTGTTGCTGTATACCCAGGTGTCAGCGATGGAATAAGTCGCGTTGCCGACATACGAATTTCAAATGGTGTTGTACGACGAAGCTTCAGCAAGATTGTCCCGTTGCTGCCTGAAAATGATGTTTCGTTGAAGGACGAGCCTTCAACGCGCGGGGGCATGTCTATGACCGTGTCACAACACTAGGTATAAGTTTAAAAAAAAAGTTTTGTCTATTAATCCTTCCTGTTTGTAATGGTTTCCGTTCATGCAGTACATACACTAAATCTACTAAATTCATTGAATTTTATTTCACTAATATACCTGGCCCCTACAGGATGCAAATGGGTATTTAAGGTAAAAGAAGAACCAACTGGTCCACGGTTCAAGGCAAGACTTTGTGCAAAAGGATTTTCACAAACTCCCGGAATAGATTTCAAAGAAACATTTGCTCCTACTGTGAGTTATGACTCAATGCGTTTATTGTTGTCAGTGGCTGCTCACCACAATCTTGAAATCATCCAGTTTGATGTCAAGACTGCCTTCCTGTATGGTGAGCTAGAAGAAACCATATTTATGAGTCCACCCGAAGGTCTGTCCTGTTATAACGATTTTAAAAACAAATTGATCAACAGAAACATCATCATCACCAGCCTACATCAGTCCACTGCTGGACACAGGCCTCTCCAAAAGGAGGATTTTGCCATAATCGCCACGTTTGGCAGGCGGGTTGGCGATCGCAGTTTGGCCAATGGTGGAGAGGAGACGCTACTGCCCGTCTTCTTGTGGCGGTTCTCCTGTAGTCGCCTCTTACGACACCCATAGGAAGAGAAGGGGTGGTGCTATTCTTTTAACGTACCGTACGTATTCTTCTACCAAGATGCTGGTCTAAATTTGATATTACATAGTTAAATTTTGTACTGTCTACTGATATCCCAGCTATATCAAACTGTGCCTCTACCTGCAAGAACCATATGGCCAGGAGTGCAGCGTTCTCCTGCTCCAGCCGTCTCAAAAGAGCTTGAAGCTCGTCATCAGCCATGACCACAGTGTTATATTTAATTTAATTAAGTAACAAGAAAAAAAAAGTTAAACTTTTGAAACAGAATCCTTAAAAAATATATCAGCGGGTGGTTTGTGTTAAATAACATGTTGTGGGTTTTAGTTGTCCACCTCTAGCAGGACAGAATAATTGGATAAACTTACCAACGTCACTCCATGGAGAAGGGTGTTCAACATAATAGTTTAAAAAAAAAGGTGAATAAACTATCTCTTATACTATGTAGTAAACCAATGCTACTATAGTAGAGTTCATTGACGTTTGCACACTTATAACTTCACTTTGAAAAGGTAGAAGGAAGCTTGTAGA
This sequence comes from Anania fuscalis, assembly GCA_950371115.1. NCBI lineage: Eukaryota > Metazoa > Arthropoda > Insecta > Lepidoptera > Crambidae > Anania > Anania fuscalis. The sequence goes on from OX493344.1 coordinate 14,850,040, forward strand.
GGTTGTCCGATATGTAGAGTACGACAGGCACGACGATATACTGTTACGCAGCGGAGCGTTTTTTATCAAGAGATCCGCGGCGACAATGTTGAGTCGCGGACGCCGGTTTTCACATGAACAACCGTTGCAACAGGAACGTATCGTTGTGATTCGTCTTCGAGGACTCGGGGGACACAATCTTGTTAATGCGTGTATGCGAGATTGTTGTATCTATATGCAATGTATTTTGTAGTATCTTTTTTTTCTATTCTCTTTAAAATCTCTCTCAAAATTCTCTATCCAGCAGACAGTTTAATGGGCCATACATGGTGAAATACCTAAGCAAATTGGACCTTACTCGCTAGGTAATAAAGACTACAACAAACTGTGATCTCGTTAGACCTACACAATTCTTCTGAACAGCCCAGGTGTAGTGGATTTGTTTGTTTCTAGTATTTTCGCAATACGCCAAATGGCTTTGTTGTAATGATAAAAGCAACCACGTATTTCTACATCCTACTTTGGACATGGGCATGTGCCGTGTAACCAATTTTCTTTTTCTCGCGGCATTATTACTTCTCACTTGCTAAAATGTTGCTCCTTGTATTCGTTAAAGGTCTCCCAGAGTCTTTCATAATTTTTACAATATAAATTTGTACCAGCTGGAATTCTGTATGAGCAATTTAGCTCAGTGCTATTCTTTAATGGCACCTGCTTCGACAGTTTTGCCCCTTTCTAATTTTCTGTCCACGTTTTTAAAGACAGTGACGGCAGTTGAATAAATCGTCTCTCAGTATTAATCATGTATTCATCAGACCAGTCCTTTACCATATCAGAAGCAATTACTAAGAACCGCGCCAAAGGATAACGCTCACGAAGCGCGCCACCATCTTTTATTGTTTTGTTGAAAGATTCTGGAGCATTGTTTGTCCCAGGACTTGCGCCCAAATACCAGAAACGATTTAGTATGAGCCATTCGTTTTCAAAGTATGTAATAAAATCCTTTTCGGCTTTCCACTTGTCGGAAAATTTCTCGCAGGCTTTATCAAATATTTCCTGAGTTGAGGCACACTGTGAAGCATCAATATCTTGTAGGATTTCTTTTTGGGATTTTTTTTGCACACTTTGCTCTACTCTTGTCTGGATCTTCTTCTTCGCATGCGCCCAGCACATTCTAATGACTGTGTCGGTTCCAAAAGTGCGCGCAAAGGCAGTTTGTATAGACTTGGCTGCATCGCAAACTAAAACTTTACAAGTTAAAGTGTATGAGTAGAGGTTTAAAACAGCTGTTTTCAATGCGGAAAATAAAAACACGAAGTCTTCCATTCGTTCTGAATGTTGTTATCTCTATCTCTATCTGTAGTTCCAATCACAATTACTGGAAACCCTTGCCAAATTAGTTTATATGTGGCATCCGCGTGACGAATAGGAGATTGACGTGATAGACCAAATAAATACTTCGTAGTTAACATGAACCGGAAGTTCTAATTGCAATCATCTTCAGAAATTTCATAGGCCAAAACAAAAACTTCGTGATTGTCATCAGGTATTTGAGAGTTTTCTTTTAACCATAATTCAAGCTCTCCCAAGCTTATTACTGCTGGCCCGTATTTTTTCTTACGTAGGGTTTTAAGATAATTGTTTAACTGTTACTTAGTCGGCTGAACTAATCCGTTAATTCTGCCTTAGTTCTTCAAAATAGATTTAGGTTTTAAATGCAGTTCGAATAGTTTTTCTATTTCCTTTTTCGTTACCTCATTGATGGATAGTTGACTGATGGTCACAATTTTCATGATCGTGCAATGTTTCAGTACGAAATAATAATATAGCATCACATGATGCGTCAAATAAAAGATAAATCGCAGCACAACACTGCATCTCAGCCCGAAGCTTCACTTTGTTGCAAAGATAGTAACGCTTTATTCCTTCTTCAGTTGCATGTTTTTTTTGTATTGACCAGGTCTTTTCATTTTTTATAAATTCCTCTGCGCTACGTATAGTCATAAATTTTCTTTCAAAAATTCAAACTTTACCTTGCCTTCCACGTTTTTTCGTATGCCCCGTAATTTTATAATAATCTTCTTCTGATTCCGATGAAGAACTTAACAGGGGAACATTAGAACTGGGCCCCGCTAAGCCTTCATTCGCCATTATTAAGAATACCTACAGACAGGAAACAAAATACGCCTAATACACCCAATGAATGCAAGTGCTCGGACGTGACTGGTTGCGGATCTTGTCCGAGCGAGCGCGGCGCTTGCGGTGCGTGCGGGGTCGCGGGAGGGGCTTGTAAGCCGGAGACATGACTTAATATGGAATCATTATACATTATTTGGTAATGCGATTACATTTTTTGGCAATCATAGTGGTTTAACTGGGCAAAAAATAGCACAAAGATTTGGTGATCATTTACTATTTTTGGTCCCCAAATACAATTTGAACTACAGTCGTGAATAAAACAGCTAGAACTATTATTTTTTAGGCTTAATTTTTTTGGTGTTAAGTTTAAGTTTTTGGTAAAAGATCTTAGGGTATCGAAGTATTTTCTGGTGGTCATAATATTTATTCCCTTTGATTAATGTAAAAACAATCATTTTTTTTATGACGACCCATGGCAAAATAATCTCGTATATTGTTCTGAGTCTCACAAGCAACATCATCAAATATAATTGATTCAGGAGAAGCTTCGGGTAGACTTAAATCTCGCTGTTATTATATACTTGTAATAAGACACATCTGCAACATTTTCCAAAACTCTCTCCAAAAATATATATTTAGGTTGATATAAAGACTTTGAGTACACATAAAGGTTGCGAAATCGCGGTCCATTCTGGTGAAACAACAAACAGATTACTAAGTTGGTCTTTCCGCAGTTTGATGGACCACAAACGATACTGCGAATAGTATTTGGCAGTAAGTTTCCATGGCGCTTTACCTCACTGGTTGGTAAAGGTCCAATACATTCTAATTTGAGTGATTTTGTTTTAGGAATTTCATAACAGGTTTGTACATTTGACTGCTGCGTTCAATGGGTTTCATTGAACTGATGTTATTGTCACTGGGTCTATAATAAAAAATTGGTAATTGTCAAGTAGGTTCCGATGATGATTATCTAAATGATTACTTAATGTTTAATGCTTTGTATTATTAACTTTATAATGGCTAGTGCTAATAAAAAATCACACATAATAGATAAAAAATACTACGACTACCACGCGACGCTAAATTCGGCTTTCCCATACAATTTTTTACACCCAATTTAACTCCTTGAAGGCTGATTTTTAGGATACAGCCATCCTATTTCCTTTGCTGAGACTCAAACAATCCCTATACTAAATTTTATCTATGCCGATTCAGCGATTTACGCTTAAAAAGGTAACATACTGACACACCTTCACATTTATAATATTAGTAAGTAATAGATATGTTTTTAGTCAATATTTTACATGTCCATAATGCTTACAATTAAATTAATAATTAATCATTCTGAGCAGACGAAAGCGCATGTCAATGCTAGTATTCTAATCTACATAAAGTTATCCGTCCACAGAAAAAGATGCCTTAACTAGGTTGACACTCACAGCATTTTGTTTGCCCATGCTTGGCATTACTAATCATTATGCAAACAAAATGTCATAAGTGGCAATAAGGTACCTTTCTCACTCAAATTTTACAATCATTAGGTACACATTCATAATAACTCAGATAAAGGCTTGCCGATTTTCGAAATTTGGTGAAATTGTCTCGACCAGGACCTAATAAACATTAATAATAACTACTTAAACATTTTAAAACAATAAGTTGGTACAAAGTTCGCCGGTCGGCTGCTGTGTCATAAAACACCTCACTCCTATTTCATCTCTTTATGGTCAAACGTTTGAACATGTGTGCGAATCAAATTAAATGATGTACAAATTATTTAGTACATTTCTTCATTACTGTTTTCATTTTCGTACTGAGTAAACATCTTAATTCAGATTTGTTAAGTAAAATAAACAATATTTTATTATTTTAAATACTTTGATACTCGTATTATAGTCCATGTGTTCTTATTATCAAGCATTTAAAATCAGTTTCTAGTGAAATCATAATGTTGCCTGTAATTTGACCAAAAGGCTCTTTGTTTAAACCTTTAAGAAATAGTTGTCAAAATCCGTCGGTAAATACATGAGTGATAGGTACGTAGGTATAGTAAGATTAAAGATAGGTGGTGTAATAAAGCCGAAGATCTTTGTCACATTTAAGTTCATTTTTCACTATAGGATGTAAAATACAATGTGATACGTTTCAAAGTACGAAATACCTTCATATATCTATTAAAAGAAATTGTTCTATATTCGCTTTTAATAAAGCAATCCTAGAATGTTAATACTTCAAAGCAAATCACATTGCACATTATAGCACATAGTTGGATATTATGCTATTATTTCAGCTCTAGTGAAAATGCTTCCTTATAAAACTATAGTGAGCGTTATCTATCAGATATAATGTTTATCCCACCGCAGTGAAATTTAAGTTTAAAAGTTATACAGCTGAATTCTAAATAAATGAACTATCTGTACCATTGCAATGCAGGTATGTTTATTTATTTTTTTTGCAGATCATGTCCCACGTTGTAGAAATCGATTCAAACCCTATCACAAACCCATTTTATTATGCGCAAAACGTTGATGGTTATATAAATGATTATTATGATAATAAAGTTGAGGAACGACTTGAAAGTTTGCCGTTGAATCAATATATTGGCTATCCGGAAGTTTCGGAATAGCAGCCAGAACAACAGCAACCAAAATGTAAGAAAATGAAAAAAAAAGAAACGTGCTCTAAGTTCGCATCATATATCGTGCGAAAAGAAAAACCTCAACGCTGTCGCCATATGATAAAAATATTTATATATGACCTTAACGAGCATGAAGAAACGGGCGCGGATCACAGTAGTGCTAATATAAGTGCTCAATACGTATCGGGTGCTGTGTATGACGATATTTTACGCTACTAATAGTGTTATTTAAAAAATTGGCGAGAAATTGTATGAAGGGTTTAAAATTATTATTGGGTTTTAAAGTGAAATATATTATTAAGTAAAATGTTGTTTTGTTTTATTATGATACCAGCAGTGCGATTCTGTAAGACTCGATTCAAAATTCGAAGCTGAATCCGTAGTAAGTTTTCAGATTTTGACAGTTCAAATTATGAGATAAAGTGAAAAATTTACAGTTTTCATCGAAGTGATGTTCGAGTTAACGTTTGAGGCTTGCAAAATCGACGAGTCAAAATACGAATATTAAATAAAAGAGATTTTGTGTTCCTTTTAAACACTTTCGGCCGCTCACTTTGGAACTACAGTCAGAGACTATCCAAGTTTGCTGTGATTCCCTTGAGTATTCGCCGCAGAAGATATGATCTTCTTTATCTCCATAAAATTCTGCACTCCGCCATAGATGCGCCAAATCTTCTATCAGCATTTAATATTAATACCTACTACAGATCTCGTTGCCCCAACGTTTTTGCAATGCAGGTGTACAGAAATAACACGTCGTTTTATAACCCTCTCGTAAGAATGTGCCGCACATATAACGAATTTGCCCGCAGTAGCAAAGACATCGACATATTTAATAATAGGTTCTCGCAATACAAGAAAGCCATATCGGATATCCTGAACCAGACTGGTCCAAGTCTTCCAAATTCACACTAGATGTACCTAAATTGTTTTTGTTTTGTTTTTGTAGAAAATTTGTTTTGTATTTTGTTTTTATTTTAGAAATTCTGTTCTTTTGTGTTTTGTAGTTAAGACCGTCTGTTAACCATGCCGTGTACACTTTTTATAGGTTACGGTCTAGCCTTATATTACCCAACCTATCTAAAACATTATCACGTCTCGGCTGTAATCTGTCTGTGTACCTATTTATAAATAAATAAATAAATTAACAGTTTATTTGTAACCTATGAAATTATTTTTACAAATCTAAAAATACTTAATGAAATAAAGATGTATAATGTAAATAAAATAAATATGTATTGAAAGGCGTGTGAATAAAGGCAATACACGACAAAAGTTTAATAATTAGCGTTCTCAATTTTTTTTTAAATACTGTTCTAAAGTGACCCCATGGTAAAGTGGTACATCCATCATACATAATTTGTCTCTTATCATCATCTCTAATAAGTACAAGTTAATTGATTTTCTGAGTAAATATATTATGATTTTTGGATCTTAATATACACATATTTTTTCTCAAAGTTTCATTATACAACAAAGCCTTTTTATATTGCTGAATGTCAAGTTTTTTGGTCACACTTTTTTTTATTCCCTTTGCTTTTTTCATTGAACTATTTATAGAGTCTATACAATACAATTTCGCTCTTAAACCAAATTTAGATATGATGTCACTATTCATCTCATCTTTAATAAATCCAGGTAGTTTACAATTCACTTTAGAAATATCAAATTGATCATTTTCGAAATTACTAGTATCAAAATATTTAATATTTCAAATCATCTGTATGTATAAGATACAAAAGACTATCTGTATCAGTGTAACAAAGTTTAATTAAATCTTCATAAAATCGTTTCATAACAGAGTAGTGAAACCGATACAAATGACTTTTAGATAGTTCTGAAATGTATCATTGAGCAAGGCCGCCTCGGATAACTTTTTCCAACATTTCGTACATCTCAATATCTGAGACCAAATCTAATTTAACGTTTGTATAGAGCAAGAATGCATTCCCAACTCAATGAAAGAGATAACACATAGTAGCATGGATGGCTATAATATTTTAAACTCATATCTCTGATTTTGTTTTACGGACTTTGCCCGGCAGTGGTATGTATGAGCCAAATCTCAAAGGATTGTATTTGACAATGTTTAATTCTAAGTGACTTATTGACTCGTCTGTCCAACCTGACTCACAAAGTTCGAACTCTGCAGTGCGATTCTCTAAGCGCAAATGTTACAACAGCCTCGGTTACAGCCGCTGGAACAGCGATCAACGCACAATTGGTATTCTCTTATTTACTTTTTAACGCTGTGCGACACTAGCACCGCACGGCTGTGAACGGCGTGATAAGGAATCAATAATTTGACATTTCTGCTATGAAATCGGCATTCTGTAGCAAAAAATCCTTACAACTTCACCGACAGCCTCGCCGTACGCCTACAATTTTTAATGTCAAAGTGAAAGCTTGTATTTTGTGGCTGTTGTCGTCGATAAATCTAAATATTTATATTAATTTATTGGAATTTAAGTGCCAATAAAGGATTTTATCACAAATATGTAAGTACACATAGTTTCAATTTATTTTGTTAAACAAATAAAGTGAAAGTTGTGTAATAAAAGTAAAAATATAGTATTGTAGTACTTAATTGTTATCTTCACTTTTTAAGGGCCGCAAGAGTCTTGTGTACGTTGTCCCTGTTGGAAGAAGCTAAGATTGAAGATGACACGAATAAAAGTCGCCAAGGTCGTCGCGATCTCGATCTAAATCTTTTGGCAACCGACAGGGACTACATACGCACTTTCAGGCTAACAGAAGAGATGATAGCCACGTTAGAAGAAGAACTCGTGCCGCTTTTGCCTGACCAAATACGGCGTGGTGGGCTCGGCAATCACACCAAGGTAGGTAATGTAAAATATAATAGGTACGAGTACTTAGCTATGTTTATTACTAACCAACACAATTAAATTAAATATAGATAAGGCCACTAAATATTAATAAGAAACCGGCCAAGTGCCAGTCAGATTCGCGCACGAAGGGTTCCGTAGGTACCATTTTCTATACTAATAGCATAAAATCACGTTTATTGTATAGGAGCCCCTTTAAATATTTATTGTTTTTTAGTATTTGAAACACAGACAGTGGACAGCGGAGCCTTAGTAATAGGGTCCCGTTTTACCCTTTGGTTATAGAACCCCAATTAAGAAACCGTGTAAAATAGTATATAGGTTAGTAACTAGTTACTTGTGTATTCTAATAGTGATTTTGCTAACTAGTTAAATATACACATCAGTATTATATTCAGATGAATGTTAATAAACTTGCATTTTGGTTTTCAGATACTATGCACCCTAGCATTTTTGGCAACTGGGAGTTACCAAAACATTGTAGGGAAATCACTTTATAATTTTATGTCTCAACCATCTGCCAGCCGAGCCATCCGATTAATAGTGAATGCGCTAAACCATCCCGACATCATTAAAAAATATATAAGGTTTCCTCAAAATATTGCTGAAAGGGAAGCTCTGAAACTAAGGTAAATACTTAGTAATAATAATAATAATAAGTGTATATCGGCAAACGAGTTAATCCCAGCCACATTAGGTTCACACCTAAAAAGGCTGGGATTCATCGGCGGCTTGCTTCCAGCAAAGATGCAGAAAGCGGTGGTGCTTGATACTGCACGCATCGTCCGCCGATTTCTCTCTCTTTTGCCCTGATCCCGGCCAACTGTGCCACTGCCGGTCATTACCGCCCAGAGGCGAGAGGTTTCGGCCTATAGAAAAAAATAATAAGTGTGAAAGTGGGGTACTTTTTCACTCATAACAATTACATGATTGAAAAAATGATTTTGGTAGGAAAAAATACTTACTTGTTTTTTAAATTTATGCACAATGCTACACACACTTTTGTTAACTTTTTGAAGGATCTCACGATCACGAAAGGGCGAAAAGTGTACACGGTATGTGCAACGCAAGAAAAACTCAAGTGGCTGGCGTAGGTCGAATTTGATGTTGCGTAAATTCTTTGAAATAGTTTTTAAAATAATCAACAATCATTTCAGTTTTGAACATAGATTATTAAACACTCGCAAGGAGTTTTTTTTTTTTACTGACTATGGCAATGAACGCACCATTCTGCCTTTATAATTTGATGTTTGTACCTTTTTTTTATTCATTTCGATTCAAATTATTACTATAAGTCCTTAAAGCGATATAATTGTTATCATAATTTTTATTATTAATAAATAGCCAAAACCTACCAATCGAGAATTTTCGATTGTACAAAATAAGTTTGCGTCACCCCTCTAGCACAGCCTTGCCAACAGCCGAGCGCTGACGCAGCCGAGAGATCGTCGGCGAGCTAATATTGGTTAGAGAATACCAAATAAAACGCCGTGACCACAGCCGTTGATGTGAAGGCTGTGATTTCCGTGATCACAGCGGTGAGCGCAGCGACAAAGCGTATATTAGAGAATTGCATGGCTGAACATTTATTTACGATTTTTTCGACAAACTTTTTATAAAGAGACCCTAAATCTGTATTTTGATATACTACATCATATTTAGTATTAAAAGACTTGAGAGACGTTTCATTGTTTTTTGGTAAAGAATAAGAAACATAAAGTTCGAAATTTACTTTTACCGTAGTATGTTTTTTTAACATTTTCTTAATGAGATATTGCGATGTCTGTGAAATATCAGTTAAAAAGGATTCAGGTGAAATCGTAATGTTTTCAAGACTTATTTTATAAGTCGCAATTTTGTTTTTAAAGGCGCATGCTATTAAACGAACATTATCAAACTCTGTTTGCAGTAAACAATTAGACTGGTGAATATTTGACTTTTACAACAAAACATTGTGCTGAATATTTATTAATTTATTTAATTTAATATTACTGTAGTGTCAGGGCAGTGAAGAAAAAGCAGTTTCCTTATAAAGTCTTATATTTTCAAAAAGAAACACAGGAGAGTACCAGTCTTATTACAACGGATCACGCCATCTTCCTATTCCATCTTCCGTCTCCCTTACACGCATGCTCTCTCGCTCTCACTCACACATACCTTCCTTTGTCATTCTATTTTCAAATCCTACACTCGGCCATCCTGATGTTTGTCTGTCCTCAGACAATCTTAGTATTTATTACAAACATTACAAAACTATAATTACTTTCATCTACAATAACAATTTGATAAAACATAACAAAACAATTAGGTATTACACCATATTTAACAGTAACAGAATATAAACCTCATGAATAAGTTTTACATAAACTTATGACTTGTATAGTCTAAAAGCAAACACTCAGAACCCACAGATCATAGATCATGTTAGAAATTACTCTAAAATATTTAAAAAAGTATGTGCTACTGCAAAATCAAATCATCTTCGAAATATTATTTTGGGTTCTGATAATAAAGCAAAGGCCACATGGAACATAATAAATAAAGAAACATGTAGACGTAAACAGAATGATCACTCTTACTCTCTTAAAATTGGGGATAAACTAATTAACTCACATGCAGAAGTTGCAAATGCCTTACAGTAGCATCCCAATTTATTTATGAAATTATAATATACATCCGCAAAAACCTGTCCTTATTCCTTAAGAAAAGTGACATTCATAATGTTAACACCCGGAATAAGAATAAGCTTGCCGTTCCCAATTTCAGACTGCATAAAGTGGGTAATTCGTTTATGGGAAAATGTATTCGCTTTTTTAATAAATTACCAGCGTCTATTGTAGAACTGCCCCTGTTAAAATTTAAATCGCATATTAAAACAACTTTAATGAAAAAAGGATATACTATAAATGATTATATAAATGATAAAAATATTTGGAAATAAATACTGCCCTGCTCGCACAGGTATATTTATCTTGTAATGTAAAATATATACTATTTAAAAAGAGGCTGACAATAGTGACCGAGTTTCTTGTGCTACTTCTTCTCGGCGCTAGCCCAAAATTGTCCCGAAGTAGTGGTAGGGAAAAAATATTGGGACGTGTAAAAGCGCTTAGTTTAAGCCTATTTACAGAAATAAATTGGTTTTAATGGTTTTAGTAAAATCATTTTCAAAATCGGAGCTACGAATAGGGGAGATAATACAGACGTTCACACATGACCTCCACGTCATGATGTGGCAAGATACCAATGTGGTATCAATGCTATCCACTTACCATGACGGTAAGGTAGGGGGAAAGGAGAAGTACGGGAGCTAGAAATACAAACCGCAAATCGTTTTGGATTACAATCTTGCTATGGGAGGTGTCGACAAGAAGGATCAACTTCTGTCGGCATTTTCCATAAAAAAATCACGTAATCTTGTCTGGTACAAGAAAGTTTTCCGTCGCCTTATAAACTGCACACTGCTTAATTCTTGTATAATATTTTATTTATTTAATTCAGGCAGCACATTATAAATAATACAGGCCCATATTATAAATACCTTATTATCTAACATACATAAAATAATAAATTTAAAAATACACTATAAGTGACACACTATTTCGACGGCATAGTGTTGCGCAACTTGGTGTCAGGTACCCGACCACGAAACCGACGATACACCGTATTGTGACGAGATTCTAACCGTTCGACCATCAGTGTGAATTTGGTCTTCAGTCGGATGTACTCTACAATCTCCTCGGCCTTTATAGAGTTATGAAGCCGGGACACGTAAAGCAGCGTCACTGGTATTGCAGGCCGAAGTAGGTGGTTCGGTCCAGTCGGTGCGTTGCCGCATTGATTACGAGTGGAGAGCCTCTTTTTCTTCCTCTAAACCTTAGTGAAGCCCTCCTTATCACATTTATACTAAATCATTTACTTAGCTCGCTAAAAATACTACTATTCTCCTGAACTTTGATACTTTTGCCTTGACTCTAAATTTTTATTCGCTGTAGGCTTATAGATATTTGCGAGAAACCTTTGCAATGTATTTGCCTGCCGAATTTCCTGCCTGAAAAATCCTTTATCTAAAGAAATGGTAAAGTCACATCGATGGGAAGCCAGGGTTTACTAAGGAAGCGCATGTTGATTTAGAGACATTCATTTTTACCCAATTCGGTATTTAATTCGGATTTCTCCAAAATCGAATACAAGCTTAAATACCATCAACGCATTTACATCCCCCATGAGTACAAAATGTAATGCTAATATTGCCAGAAAAAAAATCCTTTTAACTTTATGGGTTACGAGATTAAGGAAATAAACATTCAAGAAAATTTTCAAGGGAGCACTCTAGAAATTTTTAAATGGTAAAGAAATCTGTTCAATACATAATAGAAAATCCTTAAGAGTTTTCTACTTTTGAATCTTTTAAATTGGCAAGCTGAAGTGGCGGGTCACATAGCACGTAGAACCCTATACTAAGGTGCTACAATGCTCAATACATGGTCGCATTGGCCATTGGGAGGTGGCCTATAACTCTATTTGCGAACTTTACCACTAGGTCTGTTCAACACTGTTACAATTACCACGACATGTGTCATATTTTGAGAGTTACTACAACCAGTATGAAGCACACAGATCCGGCTATGTTGATCAAGAACCCTTACGCGCTACTTCTGGTCATGCCGAGGCAGTCTGAGCCCTTAAGAATAAAATAGCAGAGGGTCTTAGCAAGGAGTTAGCCCCATTATTTGCACCTCATGTGGAAGAGACCAAACAGGCCTTGATAGAGGACCTAATGGCTATAAGGCCTTGTAATCCAAAGATCATGTCTAAGTTAATGACTCTATCCGACATAGGTAAGCAAAAAACTATTATTAGCAAGTTCTCTAATACCCGATCTATACAGAATGTAGCCTGTAGAGAATGGAGCTCTCGAAATTGAGGTACTAAAAGATATATCTTTTTGAGGATTGGTGGATTGTTGACCACTGACATTTCAGACAAAGAGTTTTTAGAAAATACGACGTTAACAAAAGAGAACTTGATCCAGAGCTGGAAACGGAGACAGGTTATGTTACAAGAGTATATAAAGATGTTTATACACCAATACCTTACTAGTCTCAGAGAAAGAAAACATGTTCATAAAAAGGCGAGAGTGGTAGTAAGCAAATACCGTGCATTGAAGACAGTTCAGATAAGAAGAGACCATAATTGAGCATTATGGAAGGTAGGCCGTATCGTAGCAATCATAAGTGGCTCGGATAGCCAAATTAGAGTAGCAAAAGTATTAATGCCAGGTGGCACAATTTTACCAAGGTCCATCGGGCACTTATACCCACTTAAATTTGAAGACAATCAGCTACACTGACCACACACCAAAGAAAAAGACTTATCAATACCAACAGCAGATAAAGAGACAAATCAAGATGAATCAGGACAACAAAAACGAGCATCAGCTGAGAGAGCTAGAGAGAGAAATAAACAGTGGATAAAACAGCTTTTAAACTTGTTTTTATAAAATATTCAAAATTTTGTTACATTAGTTTAATGTTCATTAATGTTTGTGAAATGAGCAAATGTCTTTCGTAATTTACATGCCATGTGCTTATTTTAAAATTTGATTAAATTTGAATTGCACGCAATAAATAACAAATAAATGATCTACCTATATCCTATTCACCCTTACCTTACCCTTATCCTATATTAGTATAGAAATCTATTCAAACATCTATTATTTAGTAGGTATTTTTTCACCTCAAAGTTAAAGTGACCGCTTTGAGCTGACCTCTCCAAACTGCACCAAGTCTGAGCTTTGATGCTATGTTATTAAATACAGGTGTTCATTTAGAATTAATAAATGACTGAGAAATATTAAAATTGATACAAAAAAGAATTCGCGGTGGTGTATGTTTGTGTTCCACAAGATATTCAAAGGCCAATAATAAATACTTACAATCTCATGACCTAAAAAAAGAGTGATAACTTTCTAATTTATATTGATTGTAATAATCTCTATGGCTATGCAATGTACGGAAAATTTTTTAGCTATTCAAATGAAACCTGAAACTATTATTCTAGACTACAATAACTTTATATGCACTACTAGGTATCTTTGCTGGGTAATTTGCTGTGATATTGATGTTTTTTTTATACAGATGCCTCTTACCCCAGCTGAAAAAATGCGAAGATATCGAGAGAAGCTGAAAAAGGACCCAGAAAAATATGAAGAGTATAAGAAAAAAGTTTTAAAAAGACTTAAACCGAAGGTCAAAAAAGTGTCAGAAATGTCTGAAAGTGAAAAGGAAGCCAAAAGGAAAGTATGGAGAGAGCAAAAAAGAAAACAAAAGGAAAAGAAGAAACAAGAAGTAGCTCAGAGTCAGGTTTTGCCAACAAAATCGCAAAACAAGAAAACATACTACCTAACTACAAAAATATGACGGATGTTTTAATCAACCTTACATGTGATTTAAATTCTTATCTTTGTATGACTGGTTTCTGTAGAAAATGTAAGACAAACAAACTGCAATATAACTTAAAAGAATTACAAAGTGACACAAATATTAAATGGCAGCAATGGGAGCGTGTTGACCATAAATACGAGAAGTTTGAAAATGGTATTACTAAGAATTTTGAGACAAAAAACAGTAAAACAATTGAAAAAGGGTGAAATTGGTCAATTAATTCAGATTTTTGAAAAAAACATCATAACTTTTAAACAACATTATTATAATTGGAAGCACCAACAGCACAAGTACCAGGAATATGTACGAAAATTGGGACCTAACAAAGTTGCTATTTTATGTAACTTTCCGAGAACTTCGTTTGTAAAATGAGCAACGAAGTCCAGTCAGCGCATATCGGTGCCTCTAAAAACCAAATTTCACTTCATTGCAGTATGGTGTGATGATGATGATCTTTCCGACCGTTTTCGGCTATGGCGACCACTTCGACTCCTTATTGGACAGGCGCTGGTGCACCCGAAGATGGCTTATGTAGCCGATCTTCGCAGCGAACTCCCGTGAACAATGAAGGCACGTTAGTACACCGCTTACATAATTATAGCTGATGGCGGCAGGTGGACGGGCCTTTAGCTCATCGCGCTTAGCGTCGAGGACAGCTTTACGCTGCTCCTCGAACTCGCGGACTTGTCTATTTACAATCCCACGCCATTCTGGGCGCTGTGCTGCCAAACCTTCCCATTGAGAGGGCTCAATGTTGCATCTTTTCATGTGTCTCTTCTGAACATCTTTGTAACGGAGGAGTTGTCCGCCATGCTTTCGCTTACCCTCCTCTAGTTCAGAATAGAAGATGCGCTTCGCCACTTTTCCCTCCGCCATACGTGATAAGTGACCGCACCACCGAAGTTGCCGACGCATTAAGTAGGCTTCAATGCCACCGACATCGGCTCGTCGCAGAACTTCGGTATTTCGTACTCGGTCGGACCATCTGATCCTCATGATGGTACGAAGGCATTTAAGGTGGAATCGATCAAAAGCGCATATGTGGTGGCGATACACACACCACGTCTCGGAGGAGTACAAAAGGTTTGGCAGCACAATTGCCATGTAGACTGAGATCTTAGTGGCCAGCTTTAGGTCGTGCGAGCAGAAAACCTTGAAACGCAGCTTTCCAAATGCTGCAGCTGCAGCACTGATCCTGCTGTTAACTTCTGCATCAAGGTCACATTTAGATGTAATAGTGCTCCCCAGATAACGGAAGGTATCGACCTGCTTTAGCACATCCTCACCAAGCTTAATGGCCAGTGTCTCACGATCACGACCATGTGTGTCTGACGACATCACCTCCGTCTTTTTGACATTGATCTTTAGACCGAACTTGCAGCATGCTTGGTGTAAACCGGACATCAGCCGTTGCAGGCCATCTGGGGATCCGCTGAAAAGCACAAGTCATCGGCATACATGATCTCTGTGATCAAAGCGTATGAGACTTTAGTGCGCGCCTTAAGTCTGGCCAAGTTAAAAAGACTACCCTCAGTGCGGAAGCGGATGCGGACTCCTTCAGAAACAGTTTGCAGGACCTCCTTGACTACTACCGCAAAGGCGAACAGTGTGGGCGCTACGACACACCCTTGTTTAACCCCACTGGTAACGGGGAAAAAATTTGACTGTTCACCGTCAACTGAGACGCAGCACTGCATGTCATCATGCAGGAGTCTCAGAAGCCCTACAAACTTTTCAGAACACCCTAGTTTTCCTAGCACCATCAGGCCCCGCTTTCCCACTGGGCACTATGGGCACGTGCCCAGGGCCCCGCGTTCGAATGGGGCCCCCTAGTTCCTGCCAGATTACCAAATCGTGTAATCGTAATCGAACGTCAAACGTAATACCACAGATATTATAATACTATACTAGACAGATGCCTCATCTCATACAACGAATTAAAATTTCCTAAGATACCTACTTATTTGCTCGGACTATTTTGTTTACCTCTTAGCGAAGTTAGATGTCACTAATATTAGCCTAGTACAAAAACACGCGCATAGCGACCTCTAGTTGCTAGCAAACACGAGACATTTTTGGTTTTGCTACTATAAAATTTTCTAACTATGATTATTATCCACAGCTCTTATTTTCTTTCGAATTTATTAATTTATTATTACCACACTGAATGCAAATTTATTCATTCAATAATTTAATGTTAAAACAAATTTATCGTTATCATAAACAGAGCCATCTAGTAAAAATTTTATGATTACAAGTCGTTTTCATAAAGTCCTCAATAGATGGCTCCATGTAAAAAGCATGCTTTCGCTTGTGCTAGTATTGCTATCGCACTGTTAGGCCGGGGCCCTTGATTAGGTTTTTAAAAAAGGAATTTTGCTTACGCTAGGATAATGATTAAAACAATTAATTAACTTTTGAGAAGAGGCAGCCGTCACGCGCGAGTGTTAGGAACAGACTGGTGAGCCCGTGAAGCGGGCGAGCCGATACTGACTAAAAATGCTGATGCTGCGCCAGACATGGCTGTTCAGCAATAATGCCAACACATACAGGGTGTAACACCTCCCCCCATTAAGACTAAACTTAGGGGTTTAATCTTCTAAGTTTATGGATGAGGAAAGGTAAAGTAACTATAAGTTTCTACGCGTTTTTGGAAACGGGGTTTCTTCCAATATTGGGACTGTTTGTTCTGTGTCTGTCTGTTTGTTATTTACTTTATTCTCTTTAATTTTAGGGTTAATCGTTGGGAGTTCGATTTGTTCTGCGTCGTGAATGCTGCCAGTTTTATTTACTAATTTCTTATATGATATACACAAAATTACAATTAAAACAGTAAGTATTACAAATAATGTAAGTGAAGAATAATGTGCCCCGTATCTTATAATATGTGGTTCTTGGATTATTTTGTCCAATTCTGAAACCATTTTACTGTTAGTGGTTTTTGCAAAATCAATTTTATCCAACTCTAAATCCTTTAAGCTAATACTGGGAACATCATTCATTAAATTATTAAATTTAGAGAAACTACAACATGAATCATTAATTAGATTAAAATCTAAATTTGTTGAAGGAAAACTGATATTTAAAACATTGTGTTTAGGCAAAAGTAGGGTTTCCTTGCAATAAGCTTTACAAAATATTGGAATTTCTATGAATCCTGTACCTAAAATATTTATTTCTAACAATTCAGAATTTGAACAATCTATGGATAGTTTGTTTGAAGAGGATTGAACAAATATCCACTTGTTATTGCGCAGTGGTTTCCAAATATCTAGATTACCGCGAATGAATTCCGTTCTACACTTATTTGGGAGATTTGTTATCACTTTTGACAAGAGTTCACTTTCACAGTTGGGGTTTTCATTTGTAGGGAGCACATTCACTATTTCACAGATATAATTTTGATCGTGGGTATTTTTGCACTTTTCTAGAGAGTCCAGGTTGCTATAATGTAATTTGTCTTTTGTAATCGCAATATATTTGTAATCGGGGACTATTACGCTAAATGAGTCTGGTCTTGTTGCATTATGAGGAATAGGCAGTGGAATAATATTATACAGGTAAAATTGGCGTGGACTTACTAAAGGTATTTGTAACACATACATAATCTTATCGCTAATATAATAACTAACTAATTTACTTATACTCATAATAACATGGATTAAACTTATATCTAGGTTTACAGCAAGTTCTGAGTCAATTGGTAAGTGTCTGTAGTTATCGGCAAGCTCTCTGTAAAGCTGTTGTGGGGTTATTACAGATGGATGTATGACATTAACACTACTAAATAAAATTGAGCTAGTTATGTCTTCAATTTGAAAAGATAAAGTCAGAAGGGATGACTCTAAGTTAGTAAAAACTGTATTTATTTCTGAAGTTATTACTAATCTATTTGTGGTTTCAGATATGTTTTTGAGCTTAAATGAGAGCTTGTTGATAGCGGAGTCGAGATTGTCTTCATTAATTTTAACTTTATAGAGGGTTTCATTAAATCGCGCTAGGGCAGATTCAGTGACCAAAATATGTTCTTTCATTAAGGAAGCTAATCTCTTTTGGTTATTCTGTACATGGTTGATAGCTGTTTCGTATTTAATAGCGTCGTCTTCGTCTAAAGTGCCGAAGATTTGTTTCATTACTAAACCTATGCCGCCAATCCATGCGCTGCGTTTGACCCTACTGTCTATGAGGTGAGTTATTGATGAATATTCCCTTATGATGTCCTTGAAGCGGACAACAAAAGGTTGGAGCACATTATGACACTCTGAATTGTCTAGTGATTTAATTTGTTCACATATGTATTTGACCTTGTCTAGTGCTAAGTTAATGTTCTGTATGTGTGGTCTTATGTAAGAAATATCAACGGGTATTAATATACTTAGTTGGCCATTTATTATTCTAGTTTTTCCAATATAATCGAAATATATGCCTGAACTTGAGGGGATTGGTTTAATGAAACTTGGCGTTGCGGAAGCCGACGCACTGAAAATAAAAGAATTCAATAAAGTGGTGCTGAATAAATTTAAGCCTTGTTATTATAACTAACCTACCTAATATCCTAATATTAACGTGAGTCTTATTTAATTTATCCACTAAGGAGAACTGGGAAAAACGCCAGCTAGTTTCACCTCATCATAATGGTGTCTGACATGGCGTCTGTTAATTAATAATGTTAGTGTATTGTTACCGTGAATGGCGATGACTTTGTATGGCCCTTTCCATATGGGCGATAGAGCTTTTCGTAGCCTTAGGTGATTTTTTAAATAGACAAAGTCGCCTACTTTGTATTGGACTGGACGAGTTCTGTTATCGTAATATGCCTTGGATCTCTCTTTAGATTTGTGTATATTTTCGACAGCCCGTTCCCAGGACAACTTTAACCTATGTTGGAGCATCCGGACGTAGTCAGGGTATGTGGTAAGATCTTGGCTATGGATAGAGTCTGGAATAAATGTTTTGTGACCGAATAGAAGTTCGTAGGGACTAAAGTTTGTAGTACTATGAATGGCGGAATTGTAGGCCAAAATGGCGGTATATACGTAGCGAGGCCAGTCATCTTGGTTCTCGTTGACGTAAGATTTTAGATATTCTTTAAGGGTTGAATGGCTTCTTTCCAGAGCTCCTTGAGTTTGAGGGTGGTACGGAGTAGACCAAATTTGTTTAATTTTTAGAAAGTCACATGTTTTCTTGAAGAGATCAGCGGTGAAGTTTGTTCCTTGATCCGTAAGGATAGATTTTGGAATTCCAAATAAAGAGATGAAATGAACAAGACAGTCAGTTGTTTCTTCCGACGTGACACTGCGCAGAGGGTAAGCTATGGAGAACTTAGTAAGATCATCTTGTATAGTAAGGATGTATTTGAGTTTGGCAGGACCCGATTCGGGGAGTGGACCTACGATGTCCAGGGCGATTCTTTGGAATGGGCTGGTAGAAGTAGTAGTTATTTGCATTGGTGCCTTATTAATTCTTCTAAGGGCTTTGTTCTCCTGACAGGAGGTGCAATTTTTTATGTATGTTTCGACATCGGCCTTCATTCCTTTCCAGTAATAACGTTCTTGGATTCTGTTTAGCATTCGATTACAGCCAAGGTGGCCTGCAATCGGAAGATCGTGGTTTTCTTTTAGAATTTTCTTGATTTCGTTAAGATTTGGATACGTGATATTATTATGGTATATGTTTACCGTAATATTTGTATCATGGAAAAGATAGACAAAGATATTGTATATTTTGGCAAAGAAGTGTTTTTCAAAAGGATTCTTAAAATCAGATATAGCAATTTCATTGATTTCGTCTTCAGTTGAAATGATATGGTTTCTTATGGTTTTTAATGTTAAGAATATTTCGGGGTAGGTGCAATCTTCAAAGTGATGGACCTTTGTGAAAATGAGATAAATAGATTTGTTATTACCTTCAGGGACCTTGTCGAATGAATAGAGTTGTCTGTCCTTTTGGATGAATTCGTTGGGATCAGTGAGATTTTCTAGGATTTCAGGGATGTAAACATTGGATTCGTCTAAATCCATGGATGTAGGAATAAGAATGATCTTGCAGTGGGTTTTTAAAAGAGATTGATTGTGTTCAAGGATTTTGGTATTGAAGTTTTTGTTTTTACTATTAATTTCTTTATGAAATTTTGAATAATCGTCGTTGAGAGAGGCATGATCTGTGTTTTGTGTTGGAGATTGCGATGATAAGTTAAATGGTTGATTCGGTGATGCTGATATTTCAGGGCTTTGCAGTGGATCCAGCGGAGGATGTTGCATGGGTAAGTCTTTTTGTATTTCAGGGTTTTGATTTGCATATGTATCTTTACTCGTAGAAGGTAAAGGTTCAGTAGATATAGAGGGAATTGGATTGGATGTAGAAGGAATTGGATTGGGTATAGTAGATTCAGTGGGTTGTATTGGAATGGTAGATTCAGGGCTGTGTGGAAATATGATTTCGTTGTCGTCATCCAGCAAGCCGATGGATGGCATACTGTCATCATCGTGATCAGGGACAGTAGGAAGTTGTATGTTTAGGTCCTCTAGTGTAAGGGGACTAAATGGTAGCTGATCGTCGCTAGGTGAAGTTCTTGGATTTGAGTCTTGTACTGGGTTAGGAGGATTGATATTTTCAGGTCGATCTGATTGATTTGTAGGGATTACAGGATTAACTGGATGGCGAGAGAGAGCGTCAGCTGCGGAATTGAGTTTTCCTTTGCGGTAAACGATTTCGTAATCGAATTCCTCGAGTTTGAGGCGCCAGCGTTGCATTTTGCTGCTTGGGTCTTTGTGATTAAAAAGCCATTTAAGTGGTCTGTGATCAGTGATTATTTGGAATTTCCTCCCGTATAGATAAGGTCGGAACGTTTTGCAGCCGAAAAGAATCGCCAGAAGTTCCTTTTCGGTTGTGCTATAGTTGATCTCACTTTTGTTAAGGGTACGTGAGGCATATGCAACAGGTCGATCTTTGCCGATGGGACCCTGAGATAGAACGGCACCTATGGCGTGATTAGAAGCGTCGCATGTGAGAATGAATGGCTGAGAAAAGTCAGGGTAGCAGAGAAGAGGAGCAGTGGTAAGTTTTTGTTTCAAATAATCGAAAGCTACTTGTTGTTGATTTTCCCAGTTAAATGGTATATCCTTTTTGAGTAGGGATGTAAGTGGTTTTGCTATTTTGGAGAAATCTGGGATGAATCGACGGTAGTAGGAAACGAGTCCAAGGAATGATTTAATATCTTTAGGAGAACTAGGAGTTGGAAAATCGACGACTGCTTTGATTTTGTCGGGGTTTGGTTTGACTCCTTCGGTTGTGATTATGTGACCGAGGTAGGCGACTTCACGCCTTAGGAATTCGCATTTGTCTGGTTGAAGTTTGAGGTTAAATTGACGGAGTCTTTGAAATACTTCCGCTAAGTTCTGGATTTGCGAAAACAGATCAAATGAGTACGTGACGATATCGTCGAGATACACGAAGCAGCGGATGCCTTGTAGGCCAGATAGGGCTGTATTCATCAGCCGTTGGAATGTAGAAGGTGCGTTTTTTAACCCAAACGGCATGCGGGTGAATTGGAAGTGCCCTTGAGGCACATTGAAGGCAGTTTTTTCTGGATTATTTACCGGAATTTGATGGAATCCGGAAGCTAAATCGAGGGTTGAAAAGTATTTGCTATTTCCGAGTTGATCGAGGATTTCTGTGATTTGTGGAATAGGATATGTGTCGCCTATTGTTATGTCGTTCAACTTCCGGTAGTCGATTACGATGCGCCACTTTTGTTCACCCGATGCGTCGAGCTTTTTGGGTACTACCCAGATCGGTGAGGACCAAGGGGATACAGAGGGTTCTATGATTTCTTGTTGAAGCATTTGGTTTATTTGTTTGTCGACTTCCTTTTTATGTATTTCAGGGAATCTGTATGACTTAGTATGGATAGGGACTTCGGTTGTGGTTTTTATGTCATGTTTAAAGGCGTTGGTAAAGGTAAGTTTTTCGTTTGGGAGGTGGAAGATATCGGAGTAGTCAGAACAGAGTTGTAGAAGAGCGTCAGCTTCTTCCTTATTTAGATGATCTATTCGTAACATACTTAAGACTTGTTGAGTTCTTTCGACGGAATTAGTATGATTAATGTGGTTGATAGAAATCGTGGTAGGATCATTATGTTGGGAAATAGTACTAACTGGGGTAAGTTTTAGGTTAAGGTTTGTTTTCAAAGTTAGTGATGATTCAGAGGTATTGATAACTGTGAGGTTAACCTTTTTATTTTCTTTAACTTGAACGAGACAATTGGCAATGAGGATTTCATCGGATGGACTTTGATCTAAAATAAGACCTTCTTGGAGGTCTGGATTGGCAACAGAGCATTCTATTACCTTTTCAGTGCGAGCTGGGATGATGAAATAAGGATCAGTGAAGAATAATTTGAGATCATGTTTGCCGATCTTTAATGTTTCTTGTGTAAAGTTGATACTGCCATGCAGTTTACTAAGAAGATCGTTACCGACAATGCCATCGTAGGGAAAATCTATGTTTCCTACTACGTGGAACTTGTGTCTAATTGAGTTTTTTAAATTATCATTTGGATACATTATCAAATCTAGAGAGCCCAATGTCGGGACGGAGTCATCTGTAGAGTTGAAACCTTTTAATTTAAGTGTTTCTCGTTGATTTAGGGTAATGTGACGTTTAATTACAGAATTTTTGAGTAGACTAATTGAAGAGCCTGTGTCAACTAGGAGAGACAGGGGCATGTCTGAAGATGCTGTGTTGATTACGACATGTGGTAACGACTTCTTCGAGGGGTCGAATGTGATTTCGTAAATTTGCGTATCTTTCGTTTGCAAAAGGGTCTTGGATTCAGAGGGTTTCGATTTAGTAGATTTAGTAGATATAGCAGCTTTTGCATACGTCTCTTTCGTCTGCAAAGGGGTTTTGGATACAGAGGGTTTTGATTTAGTAGATTTAGTAGATATAGCAGTTTTTGTGTCTGTGTTTGACACAAAGGAGTTAGTAGGAATAGTAGGTGTCATTGGTCTTTGGTTTGAGGTTGGACGAGGTTTTGGACTCGCGAGACACCGCCGAGAGCCCATTATGCGTTTAAATTGGCATCAGCGTCGACTTCGTCGCGGCCCTCCTCGTCCTGTTGCTCGTCCTCTTGAGTGTAGTTGATTTTTCTGAATTGGGAATTTGCATTAGGAGTAGGGCGAGCTGCCTGGTTTCGAAGTTTGTTGTTGTACTCACGTTTTCGGCAGTTCTCAATGCTATGCCCAGGGAACTTGCAATATCTACATATTACAGGTCCTGAATTAGTAGAAGTGGAAGTTTGGGCCTGGTTCTGGTTATTCCCTTGTGGATTAGGTTGATTATTGAAGGTGGGTCGTGGTCGAAAGCGATTGTTGTTGTTGGGGTTAGCTTTCGGTTCGGAGGGAGATTTTTTGTATAAAGTCTGTTGAATCCTTTCTTCCGATACTGCTAGATTAACTGCTTCGTTAAGAGTTTTAGGAGACCTACACCTGACTATATTTGATATCCTAGGGTGTAGACCCATGAGAAAGTGATGGAGAGCAAGGTCTTCCATGGCAGCTGTTCTGCCAGGGACTTCCTTGAGTTTGTGGCTAGAAAGCGATATCTCTGTCAGAAGTTGTGACAGGCAGGTCTCTACCCGAAGGGAGTATTGGCTAACATTTTCGTTTGGGTTCTGCTTACTTTCCTGAAGGTCCATAAGCAGGTGCGAATAGTGTTTCCGTTCACTAAATTGAGTTTTAAGGAATTCTTTTAATTGTTCCCAATTATTGAACTCTTTTATTGAGCAGGCGACTTCCGCCTTGCCCTGTAATTGGCAAAGGATATATTTGAATATGATGTGTTTTTGTATTTCTGTAGCCAGATTGTAGGCGTTATTGCAATTTATGATAAATGAATTTAATGTTTCTCGGCTCCCATCGTAGGGCTTTATAAACTTTAGTAGGATGTTGAGTTCAAGATTAATTTGTGGAGTTGAGTTGGTGGGGGTCTTTTTCCCTTTCTTTTTGTCTACGTCGACGACGGGGCTTGGGGCCCTTTCGTCATCCGTGAATGGGAGGTCAATATCTTGCGGGACCTGGAGTTGCGACTTAGGATCAGTCATTTTGACTTATTTGATTTTGTAATTTTACAAAAATAATAAAATAATATATTAACACTTTCACTCGCGAATATAAATCTAAAAATAGCCTATAGGGATAATAAGATTGAAAGAGACCAGACTCACAGTACGGCGATAAGCGAGGCGGCGACGACGACGGGAAGTGTCTGCATTCCGGAGCGATAACGCGTCTCGGAGTCGACTCGGAGCTTCGTAGAGGTGATTTTATTTTGATGCGGCGGATTTCAGGAACGGTGATGTTTAGGGGTATAGCAGGATACAGTGATGAGCAGGATGCAAAGTACCAGCCAGTCCGGCCAGCAGAGATAGATGTTCTTCACTAGGATACGGCGATACAATGTAGATGCAGTGGAACCAGCCAATCCGGCCGGTAAAGGTGAGTCAAGTTCCAAGATGTTGGTAAGTAGATCACGTAGGACGTGTACAAGGCGTGACGGGCACTTAGCACAGTAGACACAGTGGACACAGTGGACACAGTGGTTTTTCACAGAGTTTACGATTTTCACGATAATACATATATGCGAGGAGACGAACCGGGGACCAAACGGATTTTATGATCCCACCGCTGCCACCAATGTTAGGCCGGGGCCCTTGATTAGGTTTTTAAAAAAGGAATTTTGCTTACGCTAGGATAATGATTAAAACAATTAATTAACTTTTGAGAAGAGGCAGCCGTCACGCGCGAGTGTTAGGAACAGACTGGTGAGCCCGTGAAGCGGGCGAGCCGATACTGACTAAAAATGCTGATGCTGCGCCAGACATGGCTGTTCAGCAATAATGCCAACACATACAGGGTGTAACAGCACGGTCTGGGAAATTATTGAAAATTAGATGGTATTTGCTGATTATTCTATATTATTCTAGTATTTTTTTTTAAACTGCTTATACTACATTGCACTTGTTTTTGTCATCTTTTAAAAATATCAAATTCCGTACGAGTCTAAAATGTTAATACTACTGCCATCTGTTAACATTTTTTTGAATTAAAAAACGTTTGTTCGAGTTGAGACCCTGACGAACGGGAATTCCCCTGTATTTGTCTGCGATGTTGTGACGTTTGTTTTGTTTGTAGTTGTTACTGACTGTGCTCAAGCTCTGATAAAATAATAGTAATGTTTGATTGTCTGTTTTGTGTTAGCGAATATTTTCGTTATAAAATTAATTAAATACTGAATTATAATATAAAATGTCGAAACGGTCATATCCTAGTGGATCTGAAAAAAGGAAAAAAGCTCTACATCAGAAAGAAGTATATTTTACTACTACTACTGGAGAAACTTCTGTAAGTAGCAATCAACTAATAAATGTTCCACATGATGAGTCAGCTCAATCACAAATTGCGGGAATTTCTAAACCTTCATGTTCCAATTTTGAAAAAGAGATTGAATCAGAAAGCGACTATTCCTACGGCGAAAGTGCAACAACTTCAGTGACTTCACTAAGACCGACAACTGTGTCAATTAAACAGCAGTTTTCCAACACAGAAGAATTAATATCACACGACCCCGCCGATTATTTTCACGAAAAGTTTATTGAAATAAATCGCGAAATTTTAATTCGTAAGGGACCAGTATATTTTCAAAATAAAGATTCTGACTTTTCCAAGGCATCTAGAACCTATAAAGATGGTAATTAGTAACGAGATATTTCAACAAAGCATTATTTATTCGCAAATTAAAGAACAATGAAAGCGTCGAAAGAAAATGGTTGCTGTATTCGCCTTCCAAATGCTCTGTATTTTGTTTTTCATGCTGCTTATTTAACCCAACTGATGTTAATCTTTGCTCTCAGAATGGATGTAATGATTGGAAGCATATTAATCACGTAATTTTAACACATGAAATTAGCCTAGCGCATAAGCAATCTATGATGACTTATCTGGCACGAAGTAAAGCGGTTGGCAGAGTAAATATAGACTTATTATCTCAACATCAAAAGGAAGTGGATTACTGGAGAAACGTACTTAAACGGATTGTGGCTGTTGTAAAATTTTTGGCATCGAGAGGACTTCCATTTCGCGGCGACAATGAAATCCTAGGATCTCCAAACAATGGAAATTATTTGGGTTGTGTGGAATTATTGAGTGAATTTGATCCATTTCTTGCAGATCACTTTAAAAAATTTGGGAATCCTGGAAAGGGTAACATTTCTTATTTATCAGCAAATATCCGTAAAGAGTTTATTGAAGTAATGGAAAAATAGGTTCTAAAAAAAATTATAAATAAAGTTAAATCAGCAAAATATTTTTCCATTAGCGTTGACAGTACGCCCGATCTGTCTCATATTGACCAGCTAACTTTCATCATTCGATACGTAAAAGACTGTGTTCCTGTTGAAAGGTTTTTGAAATGTATACCCATAAGAGCATAAATCAAGTATTTAGCGGAGACCATCTTAAATTTTTTAGAGATACATTATATACCCATAAAAGATTGCAGAGGACAAAGCTACGACAATGTTTCAAATATGTCGGGAAAGTATAGTGGTCTACAAACAAGAATCAAGGAAAAATGTGAATTTGCCACCTTTATACCATGTGCGGGACATTTACTAAACTTGGTAGGTGTCCATGCTGCTGGGTGTGTACCGGAGGCATCACAGTTTTTTGAAATAGTAGTAACTTTTTTTCGGGCTCTACCCACAGATGGAATACGTTAACAGAACATTTAGGTTCAAAAAAAGTTGTTAAAAGTCTTTCACAAACCAGATGGTCAGCCCGAGCTGATGCAGTAAGCGCTTTGCATGGGGGTTATAAACGAATAATAGAAGCTTTAATCACCATCGCAAACGATACTGAACAGGCACGAGAAACTAGAGACGAAGTCTGTCTAGAAAAATGGGAAATCTAGAATTTATTATACTGACGGAAATCTGGAGCTCTATATTGGAAAGAATAGACAAAACAAATAATTATCTTCAGAAAGAAACAATGACACTGGACGTTGCAACCAATTTGTTCACTTCACTTTATGATTTTATTACTAACCTCAGGGATAAATTTGATAACTTCGAATCATCTGCCAGAGAAAAGAACCCAGAATCTGACTACAAGGACCTATTTCAAAGAATAAGATGTAGAAGCTCACGGCAGACTTTTTTTGATGGCTCTGCGCCATCAGTCCAATTGAATGGAAAAGAGCGATTCAACGTAGAAACCTTTCTCCCAGTAATCGATACCTTGAGTGTTCATCTAAAACAGCGACTAAGTTCATATGAGACCGTCAGTCAACGTTTTAGTTTATTTTTTCACATAAAAACTCTGAATTCCGAAGAGATACGACAAGGATGCAAAGGATTTTCTGAAATCTATCACGAAGATGTAAATGAAAAAGAGTTAGAAATAGAATGTCAACATTTAAATGAATACTTAAAAAATGTTCAGAGTGAAAATTAAGCACCTAACAGTGTACAGGAAGTATATAAAACACTTCTTGCAATAAAATTGAAATTAAAAAAAAGGCCACATATCGAAAAATTACAAACACTTACAAACGGATGGCCGTTGATACAGATTGTCAGCACAGGTCTCGCAAAAGGAAAGCGAATCCAGAGTTATGGAAGAAGAACCAATCAAAACTTCTAAGAAATAGAGGTAAAGCTTATAAATCTTTGGCAAAATCAAAGAAGTGTTTTGATGCCAAGAAAATGGGGCCGATTTGTTCAAATAAATGTAAGCTCGAATGTTCCACTAAATTCACAGAAGAAGAGCGGTTGGCGATATTTGAAGGGTTTTGGGCCACAGCTGATTTGCATATTCAGAGGCAATTTGTCAACGACCACATGACCAAAGTTATCCCAAAGTATCGGTATATTCGTGAGGGCAGTAATCGAAAAAATCTCAATCTCGCATATTATTTGCCCCATAATGAGACTCGCATTCGAGTGTGTAAAGTTTTGTTCATGCATACTCTCGCGATTTCTGATAAATTTATCAGAACTGTTCCAAAGAAAAATTCTAACATCAGAATTCAATCAAAAGACAACAGTAGAAAACATGGCAACCACAATAAGACAGAAACTCATTTGACTGATGGTATTAAAGCGCATATTAACTCAATTCCACGGATTGAGAGTCATTATTGTCGTGCTCAAACGAAACGAGAGTATATTGAAGGTGGGAAGAACGTTGCTGCTTTACACAGAGATTACGTTGAAAGTTGCAAAATTGAGGGTAACGATTACGCTGCATACCAAATATATTACAACATTTTTAAAAAAGAGTTTAATATATCTTTTTGGCAGCCAAAAAAAGATCAATGTGAAGATTGCGTTGCCTTTGCTAATGCCGAAGATAAAATGTCACAACAACCTAAATACGACATACACCTAAAAGAGAAATCTCTCGCAAGAGCTGAACAGGAGGGAGATAAAGCAAATGTCAGTGATACTTTTATAGTGGCTGTCTATGATCTACAAGCGGTAATGCCATGTCCTCGAGGTGATGTTTCGAGTTTCTACTACATCTCAAAAGTAAACCTACTAAATTTTACTATCACTGAGCTTGAAACAAAAAACACAATTTGTTTTGTCTGGCATGAAGGCGAAGAAGCTCGAGGCGTAAATGAATTAGGATCATGCGTTTATATGTACTTAAAAACTTTGCATGATAAAGCAAATAAGGATTTTGATGTCGTCTTTTACCGTGACAATTGCTGTGGTCAACAGAAAAACAAATTTATGTTAGCAATGTACCAACATTCTATTCGTGTGTTTCCAAAACTTCGAAGCATAACACACAAATATTTGATCAAGGGCCATACCCAAAATGAGGGTGACTCGGTACATTCCGTGATTGGAGAGAATATTTCAAATGCATTGAAATCTTCGCCAATCTATGTACAGATCAATACATAACATTGATTAAAACGGCTATGAAGACAGGCAAACCTTACACCATTAAGGAGTTAACACACGACTCTTTCTTTGCTTTAAAAGCTCTGGCTGTTGGTAACTACACAGTTACAGAAGACGGAGATAAAATTAGATGGGCCGACATAAAAGTTTTAAAAATTGATCAAGAAAATCGAAACAAGTTTTTTATA
Source organism: Anania fuscalis (assembly GCA_950371115.1). Lineage (NCBI taxonomy): Eukaryota > Metazoa > Arthropoda > Insecta > Lepidoptera > Crambidae > Anania > Anania fuscalis. The sequence continues at coordinate 14,879,253 of OX493344.1, forward strand.
AAGACTTCTTACGAAGACGAAGAGTTTAAATCAGTGTGCACTTTGGCTAAAAGACAAGCTAAATCTAACTCTGTAGCAACCACGACACTCAAAAAGTTGTATGCTCAAAAACTTAAAGTTCCTCAATTAAAAACACAGGGTATTCTTAAATTGATAGAAAAAAATGTCATACCAAAGTATTACGAAGCTTTTTATTCTAATCTTTAGACAATATAGTTAAAACCTAGTTGCCTATATTGCAGACTGATTTTATTATAAGCATAGTGATATTAATTGAAACTATTATTTAATATTGACTTAGGGCCACTTGCACAGTCCAGAGTTAAATATTTTACTCAGAGTTAGTCCTTAACCCGGGGTTAAATCAAGGGTAGGACTAACTCTCAGTTAAATATTTAACTCTGGACTGTGCAAGTGGCCCTTAGAAACATAAATACTATACCTTAAGTGAAATTTGTTAATCTCTATTTTTATAATACTAGTGCAAAAGATTTATGTCTGAATAATAATATTTTGAAGAAACTTTTATATTGTGTTACCTATCGTTAGTGTTAATGCTGTCGAGGTTTTAGAAGCATTTATTAATGTTAAATACCGAATTTTTAAGGTGCCAAAACACCATTCTAGTTATAAAAAATATATTTTTTGACTTATTTTAAAGATTGTCATGTGCGAAGAGAGGGTTTTTTATGTTATTTTTAATTTTTTTTAGTTCTTCTTTAATCACAAAGTGTGAAATTTAATAATAAAACATTTTTATTTTTCGATATGTGGCCTTTTTTTTAAATTTCAATTTCATTGCAAGAAGTGTTTTATAAACTAAAGGGCCTTATATGCTTCTAGTCGACTTTGGTATATAGTTACCACAAAGTTAGAGTAAAAAAAAGGTAGGGAATTAAAAAACGCATCTAATGATATATAACACAAAATAATTGAAAGTATGAGTCCGATAAAATTACCAAAAAACTTTTTTATTTTTTTAAATTTGCTTTCCTGACAAAAAGTTACATTTTAAAATGTGGCCCTTTAGTTTATAACCAGCGATGTGTGTAAAAATATTTGCGATTTTATAATTTTTTGCGATACCAATATTTGCATGCCATTAAGTGTAAGGCCAAACACGTCTGTACTATTTAAAGTTTTATAACATCTATTATACCATGTTTTTTAAGCAAATAAATATTTTGAATTTTTTTTTTTTAAAAACTTATACTTGCCTTGCGAAGTATAGATTATAGTTACCACTAGCATTTTGTTAGTAATTCAGTACAATGTACGTATGCATAGCTGAGGTGCTGTGTTTATTTAATTCCTTTTTATTAATTACCTAATTGATTTGTAATGTTCATTGTATTGTGATATTAAAAATTAATGGGACAACCATATATTTTGTTTTATTTACAAATATATTCGAAAAACTCGTAAAACTCGAATAGTATCAATCATAATATTCGTAAAAATAAAATCGGGCGAATATTGCATGCCCTAGCTACGCGGTCGGGTCGAGGTAAGAATATCTGTTTATATCCATGTAATCATTTGTTTTTGCTATTGTTTTATGCCTGAATTAGTGCCTTTAAATATTGAATATTGTAAAATAATCAATCTTTGAAAGCAAACTATATATTTAAGGTGATTCATGATTGGTCAAAGTAATTTGTACTTGACGTGATACGTTAGGCATTTGTTACATAAACAACCGCTTATAATTTGTACTTGTGGTGGTACGTTCGGTCTTAATTAAAACTTTTTTTTTCTTATTCTAGCATTCGACGAACAGGAGATATCACAACTTTTCAATAACTCTGACTTGGAGGACTCTGATGATGAAGATGTGTTTATTCCTGAACCCGACCAAGAATCAAAAAGCGATTCGTCTTCGTCTTCGGAATCTGAAGAAACAGAAGTTGCAGTACGCGGACGTGGATCTAATCTTCGAGCTCAGAGTGCTCGTGGCCAACGAGGTGGGCGCAGCTGTGGTAGAAGCACAAGTACAAGGGCGCGACGTGGTCAAAGTGCAAGAGGTAGATCCAAGAGTTCTAGTCCAGGTTTTGAGCTCCCAGATCCAATCACCCGAGATGCAAAATAGTATGAAATTACTATGATATTACAAAATGCAATTCGGTGAACACATCTTAGAAAAGTATCAGCTGGAGGAACTCAACGAGATGGAAAATGTTTGCGAAGAACGACCTGTTAAACGGCCCGTAGGTAGACCAGGAATAGTGCCTATACCATCAAAAATGCGACGCTTACATGGCAATATCCACCTACCAGAACATCTAAAGTTAGACAAACAACAACATTGTCGTCTTTCTGGGTGTGACAGAAGAAGTTTATTAAAATGCTCTGACTTTAATGTAGCTCTTTGCCTGAACCCGACGAGGAATCGTTTTAGGACCTTTGATCTTCAAGGGAATTAAAAATATAAAATCAAAACAATTTCTTGTCGAGTTCAGTTGATAAAAATGTTGATCTCTTATTCTTGAGTGTGATTTAAAACCAACATCTCTTTGTCTCGGTCTGAAGCACTATCCTTGATTCGTACTTGTTATAGTACAGCCGGCAGATATGACTACTAATTGTAAAAGAAACACAGGACTTACGAGGATATGGTAGTAATAAAGACGACGATTCAGAAGTAAGAGACCGAGACAAATTACAAAAGACAAAATGAAAGGAATATGGAGACAGGAAAAGAAGAGCTCAGAGCCCAGGACTAGTTAAAGGGAATACGGTTTATGTGAGGGAAATGGACAAAAGAAACAAGCTTTCAACTAACTTTAACCCTACACCTCATGTAGTAGAAAAAGCAACTGGCGGGGATATTGTTGTGAAGAATGAAGAAACTGGGCAACAGATAGGCAGGAATATCATCCACTTGAAGAAAGTTTGGGTGTATGGGAGCCCGTTACAGATGGCAAGGTATCTGAACTAAACGAAAATACTGGTGAAGAATTAAATGATTAGTTTTGTAATACTAATGATTGTAAGGTTGTAACTTCTGGTTGAATAAAATTATTTTAAATCATATAAATCAAACTTAACATGCTGTATTGTATGGCTAAATAGGTCAATAAGCTACACTTACTAAATTAACACCATTTATATACCTACCCTATTTATGGCAAATAAAGAATTTGAATAAGTTATCCTATTGATCGCGAAAGCTACCTCGATTCTGTATATGGATTGTGTATGGATCCTTTTGGCGGACGACTATTATCGTCCATTGCTATCCGAATGCGTATTATGTCATTTATGCAGGACCTACAAATATAATTTCCACTATACGAGTACCTTTTGATGACCGTAATAAGTCAGCTTCAGTTCCAAAGACAATGTTTAGTGTTAAAATGACTAATCAAGTCTTCTCTTTAGCGACGACTGGTCAGAAAAACATGTGTAATCTTAAAGTATATCAAACCGAACATGCTAGATACTTAATAATTCTTAACAATGGTGATAACTCATTCAAACAGGATCCAGTTCCAATAGAGGATCTTTACGTTTATCTTCATTTGAATGCTAGTGATGTATGTCACTAATGAGGTTGCTAACGCCCTTTTAATGGATATATGCGAGGTGGAACGGGCTAACCTTATGACTATGATGTCAGTTGGCCAGATTTCGCCGATGACTTTTGCATTCCAATACATGAAGGAACCTGGGTATACATACGGCTCTCGCTGCGGGAGGAAATGTCAGCCGGTCGCGGTGATGCCCCGCGATGAAGATGAGTGCACGCTGAAATTTTCGGTGACTAACAATGATCAATCCTATTTCGTTACTCCTAAATCTCATCTACTACAAAAAACAGGGATTCCAGCACCATGTTCCAATGTACTTGCACCAGAGTTCAAGCTGATGGGCGCATGGTGTCGTGCTCAGCGAGGGATGATGCCCGTTGCCTCGCCGATTGAGCTTTCTCCCAGGAAAAGAGCTTCCTGGAGTAAACTAAATCTTGGCAATCTTATGACTAGCGGAATCTATACCGACAACCAACTAAAGCAAATGCGTACGCAGATTATATATCCGCAAGAATGCAAAGCCATTAGCGAAACGAACGCGGGTAGATTTAATCGTGACACCCAATTGTCTAACGTTCTAGATTTCGGAGATCGAAGCGCTCAGTACCTCGCAAATAGTCGAAGACTGCGCGCGTTTCGCTAGTGATTGCAAAAATCTCCGTGGCGAGACCTGGGCGAGCGTCGAAATAAAATTGGTAAGTATCTTGCAACGGATATTTTGTTTATCAGCTGTAAAATAAAGCAGATTTTTATATAATTTGATAGACTAACTAATAAAATATATGGGATAGCTATGCTTAATTAAATTTTTAGTTTTATTATATTTTTTTATTTAAAAAGGCACCTATCCTGTATATGGGTATATGCTAAAAGGATAGGGCATCTATCCTCACCTGTTCTTTTTTGTCACAGGTGGCAAAATGCCTCGCAAATATAAAAGAAAACTAGGTGTTGTTCCGCGTAACATCGGGTGGACCAAAGATAGCTTGCGTTTGGCCTTTCAAGAATTGGAGAAAAATGAGAAAGGTGTCAAAGAAATCTTTTGCAATGGCCTTATTTATTCTTTTCGCATAATTATTTATCGCTTATTACTCTTTATGTCTGTTTTTGTCTTTCTGTTTTTATGACTTAATAAATAAATGTATAAAATACAACAATTAAAAATCGTATAACAACAAAAGGCATAAAAATCAGCAGGGGATGCTATGATTGAAGTATTTTATTGATTTGTTTCAGAAATGACATCTTGGATTTAAAAATGCCAAAAAATGGCTTGTGAATCATAAATTGCAGCTAGGAGAAGCGGGATTCCTTCCCGAACAGAACAGCAATATGCAATTTGGCATACCAGTTTGCTGAAAAGTTAGATTTGAAGCATAACTTTGATGCTGAAACCAAAATGGCTGGAAATTCTTGGTTGCAAAGTTTTATAGAGCGAAACCCTGCTATAACTATATGGCAAGCTGAATGTTTATCGATTGCAAGAGCACAGGGCCTTAACAAGGAAGAAGTAGCAAGTTTTTTCACCCCTCTGATAAAAGTTCTAACGGAGCATGATCTTCTGGATAAACTAGACAGGATTTATAACATGGACGATTCTGGAGTACAACTTAATAATTTACCCAGGAAAGTAGTGGCAAAAAAGGCGCGAGAGTTGTTAAGGCCGTAACTTCCGGCAAAAAAGGTGAAACGATTACTTTCTTTGGTTGCTGCAATGCTATTTGAAACTTTCTTTCACCGGTTTTGATATTGAAAGGCGTAAATAAAAACCAGAATTCGAAGAGGGCTTACCACCAGGCTCCAAAGTATACATGCAAAAGAAATCAGCTTTCATAACAACAGATTTATTTTACTAATGGTTAACGGATCATTTTATCACTCATAAGCCACAGGGAAAGGTATTGTTGATTTTGGATGGACATTCATAGCATTCAAGTGGAATGGACATGCTAGAAACTGCTCGAGACAATGATGTGATTTTGCTGTGTTTGCTCAGTCACACAACATCTGCAGCCTCTTGACAGAGCAGTATTTGGACCGATCATAAAGTGCGACGAGGATTCTAGTGCTGAGCGTACACAAAATTTACAAAAGAACTAAACAATCTGCAGAAATTTTAAATTCCGACGAATAAATTGAAAAAAAAATTAATTGCAAAGCAAAAACAGAAATTCATAAATACTACGAAAAATACAAATAATACAGAGACTAAAACAGAAATTAAAAATAAATCACAGAGTAAACCTAGTACCAGCAAGGTAGAAAATAAATAAAAAACCGGCCAAGTGCGAGTCGGGCTCGCGCACTAAGGGTTCGGTACCATTATCTATAAAAACCGGCCAAGTGCGAGTCGGACTCGCGCACGAAGGGTTCCGCAACATTATCTATAAAAACGAGCAAAAAAAAAATATTTTATGCTGATTTTTAGTATTTGTTGTTATAGCGGTAACAGAAATACATCATCTGTGAAAATTTCATCTTAATTTTCAAAATAATTGTGTACTTGTGTACGGCTGCTTTCGAGGTTCATAAATCAACGTTTGTCGCAAGCAGAAGAAGAAGAAGACAATAGTAAAATATACAACTTACTACAAACGTTAGATCAGCAGCTGCAGAGGCGTTTTGGAACCATAGAATCAAGCCAGTTGCACGCTAAATGTACAATATTAGACCCCAGGTTCAAAGACAAAGGTTTTCGCGATCAAAATAACTTTAAGATAGGATTGGCGAGCCTCAAACTAGAAATTGGAACTTTTCGTACAAGAAATGCATGCAACTCGGCGGAAGCTGTGCTTTCCACATCTACCGCTTTAACCTCTACAGCACCGACAGCAACAACCAACACAAGCACAAAATCAATATGTAACGACTTTGACCGTGAGACAGCCAGCCTTGTTTTAGAAAACAATACTGCAGCTGGAGTTATTGAATTTGAAAAATACCTGCAAGAAACGATTATTATTAGATTGGGTCCCTCCTTTGGTTTGGTGGTTTTAACAAGACTGAATAATGTGGTGACGTCAGTCCCGTGTGAGAGGATATTCTCTAAAGCAGGGCTAACTTTGACCAACCGGAGGAGGCGCCTAAAGGCAAACAATCTTTCGCAATTAATTTCCATCGAACAAATATTTAATACCTATTGGTCCTTAGGATCTTTGCAACGTCAAAGAGACTTTCTTAGCTCTTGCATTAGCATTCAAAACATAGTATGCCGTCGTGTAAAAAATGTAGCACAACCAAGAACGCCCAATAGTTGGTTTTCTTTTGTGAAAAATGGTCAGACCCGAAGAATATGTAAGACATTTTTACTAAATACCCTTGGGATAGCACAACGGAGCTCCGTACAGTTATTGAAGCAAAATCTTCTGATTGTGGAATCGCGCCGACCGATCAAAAGGGTAAACACGGTAAACAACCGAAATCAGATCCAAAAGTACTAGAATCAGTTCGTCAGCATATCAATTCAGTCCCACGAGTTGAAAGCCATTATTTACGTGCTAATACCAGTCGCGAGTTTATTGATGGTGGACTTACCTTGGCTGCCTTACATCACGACTATGAATGCCAACGCAGAAGTACCGGTAAAGAAGCAGCTACTTTGTTCATTTACAGCCAGATTTTTAACAGGGAATTCAATATATCGTTTTTTATTCCTAAAAAAGACCAATGCATTTTTTGTAAATCTTACAAAAATGCAGAAGGTGATAAGAAAACAGAACTAGAACAACAGTATATAAACCACCAAAGAGAAAAGGTGTTAAGTCGTTCAGAAAAGGCAGCAGATATTGCACTTTCTCGAGAACCACAAAGCAAAGTCATAGTGGTGTTAAGTCGTACAGAAAAGGCAGCAGATATTGCACTTTCTCGAGAACCACAAAGCAAAGTCATAGTGGCCATATATGACTTACAAGCACAGTTACCTGTGCCAATCGGCAACTCATCAGCGTTTTATTACAAATCCAAATTGAATTGCTACAATTTAACTGTAAGACGACTATTAGTAACGTATTTAACTCTTGAATGTTTAATATTACCTACTATAAATAATATTAACTTTATTTCAGATAACAAATATTAAAACGGATTCAACCACTTGTTACTTTTGGCATGAGGGCTTGGGTTCTAAAGGTTCTACAGAAATAGGAACTTGCGTCTACAAGTTTCTAGAGAAAGTTGCTTAACCCGTGTCATGATCAACATGGCCCCACCCCCGACCCCCGCTCGCGTTTCAGGTTTCCTAGAAAATCTAGATTTTTAGGATTACTAAGTTTTAAACCTTTATTTGAGTGGTTTTTCTATAGAAAATATATATGTATTATATATTTTTAGAAAGAGGAGGAAATAGGCTAAGCAGTAAATATTTATTAAAGAAGTTTTTATTTTCCTAGAAAAATAAATAAAATAATTAAGGTCGCGTTTTTTTTTTTGATTGATACCTAACACTAACCTCAATAAATATGATGAAATCCAAGAAGTTGTTCATGATTTCTAGCCACAATACAATTCACTAACACTTTAGCTTTCTATTTCACTCATTTGTTTTCTTCAAATCACTTACAATTGATAACAAACCACAATTAATTACGCGCACGAAAAAAAAACGGCCGCGCCGCTGACCCGCCACTAACAGCTGGTATCAAACTTCTAGGACAAATGGCGGCAATGATCAGCTTTGAAACACGATAGCACAAAAAATTCACGATTACCTCTAAATCTGATAACTAAATTGTATTCCTGGATTAATATGCTACAAAGTTATTTAAATTTGATAGCCACACGGACAAATTTAGCTATATTTATCGCTTTAGCAAAACGAAATACACTCATAAAAATTAGGTGAAAGTTGAGTCGAGTGAAAGTTCTAAAACTTTTTCATTAAATATTTTGTAAAATGACAAAAACAAATATGAAAAACGTATTGTACGTTAAATTTCCACTAGTATGGGTTACAATTATTACTCAGTTTTTTCGTCCTCGCTGCATAAAACGACACAAAACTTTTTGTTTACAAACAATGAAAGCAAAATGGCCGACCTTACAAAAAATTGCAACTCACTCTCGATTTTTAATTAATTTTTGGGTGTTGGCTTTACCCAGTTTCTTTTTTCGGGTCTATACTGACCTGTTGATAACTAGACTGGCCGTTAATATTCATAGAAAGGTAAAAAATAACGAGTTACCGCCATAGACACGGCTTTAAAAGTCATGCCCGCGTAGGCACACCAACGGGTGCGCTGGACGCTACGGGACTATTTTGAGGTAAGCACACCCTGGAGTGCGCGGGACGCGTCACGGGTTAAGAGCATCCAAATTCTGATATTATTTTCTACAGTGATAATTGTTGTGGCCAACAAAAAAATCAGTACGTATCAAATGTTTGACGGTGAATATTTTGATATAATTATTTCTAATGAATACGTTTTTATTTTTAGATATGTGTTCAGCATGTATTATTATGCTGTCGAAAATTTAGCTATAAATTCTGTGTGCCATAAGTTTTTAATCAGCGGCCATAGTCAAAATGAAGGTGATAATGCCCATTCTCTGATTGAAAAATCAATAAAAAGGGCTAAAAAGTCTGGACCCATCTACGTACCAGATCAATATGTTAATTTGATACGAGATGCTAAAAAAAGAGGAAACCCTTTCATTGTTCATAATGCATCTCATTTCAGTAACTTTTATGACTTGAAAGCACTGACTGAAGAGCAAGCCATTCATTACCAGAAAGACACTAATGGGGATATAATAAAACCGACTAAGTTAACAATGATTAAATTTACTAAAAATAGTGACTTCTATGAATTTAAAACATCTTTTGAAGGAGAATGGGTCCAGGCTAAGCTTAAATTGGTACGACGAAAAAGAAAGCAACCATCACAAATTCATTTAAAAGCAGCTTATGATTCAAAAATGAATATTTCTGATTCAAAGAAAAACGATTTGTTACAATTACTTCGTTCTAACATAGTGCCCAGCTATTATAAAGAATTTTTATAATCTTTAAATAAGTATAAGAAATACCTACATTTTCTTAGTAATTATATTCATACTCTTACTAAATTCATTCTTATTAAGTAGGTAATGAAAGAAGATACCTGGTTTAAATCTTCGTAACTAAGTATACCTACGTAACTATTCGCCAAGGATCTTTGTCTCTCTGAAGTTAGCTGTGAGTTAGATTTGCGCATGGAATACTCGCGTTTTAAAGATTTATGTAGGCATTTAAACAGAGTTCAAAAAGGCGAAGTTATGCATCACAAGCGTTACAAGCGTGAGTTTTTCATGCGCAAATTCATCCACCTGTTATCTTCACAGAGTAAAAGGTCCGTGTCGAATAGTAAAGGTCAAAATCATGAACCTACTGTGCAAGTTCCTAATATTGCCTAATATGCTTATAGTTTTGTTTACTGCTTAGTCAATTAATAAAGATACTTAAAGGTAAAGTAAACTTCCTTAAAATTTCAGAGTGATATGGTAAAACTTGATTTGAATCTGGATTTCATTATCGTACCTTTATTTACTTAAGCTGCCAAGCTTTTAAGTGCTTTTGCTTTTTTAGATCGGAGGGTAACTATCTCACCATAATTTTAGAAATGTATGATGATTACCTACCTTTACAATTAAGAGGAGATACGTGATTAAACTTTATTTTATTTGTTATAGTTTGATGTTGACTATTTCTTAACGAATCACGAGCCAAATATAGGTTATTATAATATTTTAGTTAAACTTTTTATTGTATGTTGATTTCAAATAAGAACTTTTGTTTTCTATCAACCAATTGTCTTAATTTCTATTTTTCACATCCTGTATAATTATGGCTTTGGGGCATATATGATATTTTTGGAAGTTGTCAAAAAGTATAACGGCACAATTGCATGGTTCTTCTTCTTCTTTGACTGCTATGAAGTAACTCCTGGAAACCTGAAGTGGATTTTTTTATCCCTATGTATCTATTAAGGTCTATACTAGTTGCTAAAACCATAAAATCCTTGATAAAATGTAAAATGAACTCATAACTTCGTTTCAAACATTTGTAAAATCTTGACCCTCATTTCTGTAAGATAAGAAAAAAGTAGACGTGTCATTATACTGCTAGGTGAGCGATATATTCCGATAGTGAAAGTGATCATTACGACTCGGATTCCAACAATGAAGGTTAGTACCTACTACTTTGTATTTTTATGGTGTCTATAGATATATATACATAGCCATATTTAAAAGTGAATGCAGAAATCCAACGGTTCTCATTCTTGCAAACCTACCTACATTATTTTTAATTTATAAAAAATACGATACGATGTGATGCGAGGCGTCAACTGGGCCACCTCTTTCACGTTTCGTATGGTTTGTAGATACATAGGTATGTTGAAGCTAGTATTATGTCAATATTCACATTGTAATTAGTGATGCGAGGCGCCAACTGGGCTACCTCTGTCATTATTTACGATGGTGTTATTTAAGTAGATTATCTACCAACCTGATACTAATATAGTATACCAAAAAAGTCGTGATGCGAGGCGCCAACTGGGCTACCTCTGTCACATTATTTACAAGTAAATGCATTGAATACATTGATTTAGTGTTGTTTAATGTATATTTTAACAACATCTACGGTTGTTTTAGGAATCGATATAGTTCACAATGAAATTGATCACACGGCTTCATCATCAGTGCAGGAACTCGCAAAAAAATTACCGCTAAACCTTTTAGATGTACCCTCAACATCAAAAGCGCCAGAACCAAACGTGGATTTACAGGATTCGACGGAATCCGAGTTAGACAGTGAGATTCTCGCTTTGCTTGGTGATGTGCCTAAATCCGAGACGAAGATTGGGAAACCCACTCATAAGGACTTAGCATCTAGGTGGCAGGAAATCCTTGGATAAGGTTTACAAAAGGAATTAAAAGATAAATTGATGGCGGAATATTTGATTCCCGAGATTTGTGACATGCTGGTAGCTCCAATCCTCAATCCGGAGGTAAAGGTTGCCTTAGCTGACAATATGGTTAAAAGAGATGCATCGCTTATGGCTAAACAAAAACAGCTTTCTGTATCTATAGCTGCGCTTAATCGGGCAATAGAGTTAATTATTTACAAGGAAAACCATAACACTATTTGAGGAGTGTCTATTCAAAAGGGGATATTTACATTTTTATTATTTATTAAACTGAGTATGCAGTCTTGTTCTTAGTGCTGAATACTCACTTTCGTCACTTGAATCTTAATCAAAACGGGATATTCTCCCAAGTAAAGCAGCTTCAAATATGAGTGTTCATTTCAGAACAGGATATTTACACTTACAAAATTAAAAAAATAATAGTTATTTTTCATTTCATAACAAGAGAGGATATTTACAATACAAATACTTACACTATACCAATTAGCCGTTTCAAAACGGGATATTTACTTTTACATAGTGTTTTATTTCCTTTAACTTTATGCTTTAGGATTTATTTTTAGACATTTTACTCTGTAGAACGGAACGCAAAATTTGTATGTTTTGAACGCATCGGTATTTTTTTACTCTGGCAAGTTGCAAGGGTATTTTGACGTCTGTCAATCAAACTATTTTCGCTCCGCGCCAAAGTGTCATTTTTGGTTGTAAGGTTGTCTATTGAGATACATAAGATACTTTCAACTGTATTTTACCAAATTATGGATGAGAAATTAGTAGAAGACTTAAATAGTGGCGGAAGAAAAGATAGAATTGCGAAAAAACCCCGTAAACAGAAATCGTAAGTGAATGAATCTATGACGTTTTCGATGCACCTTTTACGTATACTTTTCGACTTTGTTTTGTAACTCCATTGCTAAGAATATTGTATTTATATTTTGCAGATATGCAGACAAAGATCCTCTTTGTGTCAATTTTAAGTTACCTTGCTTACATACATCTTCAGGATCTGGATACAAGTGCAAATCCATTCCGTTGAAGTTGGTTATACAAAATAGAAAAGCCCTATACATCCGGAAGAACAAGATTGAACAAGACATATATTTGTCTCGATTGATAAGTTCACATGAAGCACAAAGGAAAGGTAACTATGTGCCTAAAGAAAATGTAAAGAAAAGGTGCAGAAAAATCAGTTGTTCCTACCATTTGTTTTCCAGAAGCAAACGCGTGGTTAAAGTGTGCAAGAACTTCTTTTTGAGTGCTTTTGGAATAACAAAAAGAAGAGTGGAAAATGTAAGCAAAACACTATACAATGGACAAACGCCTAAAGAAAATCGTGGTGGTAATAAATATGGAAATCGTAATGAAGCTAAAAAACAGAGTCTTCGTAACTTTTTAAATAACCTACCAGCACAAGAAAGCCATTATGGAAGAGAAAAGTCCAAGAGAATCTATTTGTCATGTGACTTAAATGCAAGAAAATTGCTCAAAATTTATAATGAATCTATGTCAGATGATTTGAAAGTGAAAAAAACCATGTTTTACAAGATTTTTATAGGAGAATATAATATTGGGTTTTCCTCTCCGGTCACTGATGCCTGTAATGTTTGTGTTTTATGGAAAAATAAAATAAAACAGGAAAAAGATAATGCAAAGAAACAGTTACATATGACAGAATTGAGAGTACATAAACTTCGGGCCAATGCATTTTAAGCACATTTGAAAAAAAAAGAGCCAAATAGTATATCTGCATGTTTTGATTTGCAACAGGTGCAAAGTTTACCACGAACCCCTATTCAGGATGCTTTCTATGCCAGACAGCTCAGCCTGTATAACTTCTGTGTTGTTCCCTTAGATTCTAGAAACCCAATATTCTACACTTGGGATGAATCACAGTCAGCAAGAGGTTCTACTGAAGTAGGGTCTGCAGTTTATAACTATTTAAAAGGATTGACCCTTGAAGAGGAGATTCACCATCTGAGATTATTCTGCGACGGGTGTGGTGGGTAGAACAAAAACAGCCACATCATACACATGCTGCTTTTCTACCTTTTAAATGACTCCCCACCACATCTTGAAGACATAACACTAATTTTCCCTGTGAGGGGACATAGTTTTCTCCCAGCAGACCGAGTCTTTGGTCGGCTGGAGAAAGAAATAAGAAAGAAACCTGTGATAACCAACAAAGAAGAATATTATAACGTTTTCAAGAAATATGGTCAACTAAAAGTACTGGGAGAAGACTGGATTCTTAAAGATATAAAAAGCTTGAAAGAGCGGTACAGGAAACTGGATGGTATACAGTCCTTGAAGAGAATTTTTTTCTATAAGAAACGGGTTCGTGGTTCAGTCACTGTTGAATTGAAGGTCTATGAAAACTACAGATTTCAAACAGGTTCAGAAAAACCTGTCATTACTCAAAAAGGGCAAGCGATCTCCTTTGTCTTAACATGATTTAGATGTAGTACAACGTCCACTGAAAGAATGCAAGAAGAAAGATATTTCAAATTTGCTCAAGAAACAGTTTGGCGAAGAGTGGTACAGTTTAGATGAACTGAAGTGGTATAAAAAATTATTAATTGATGATCCAAACTGCAGCCCTGAAGACCAACAGAATACCGAAATGGAATCTATGTTGTGTGATTGTCTGACACCTGATATTGGACAAATCAGGATTTGAATGTCTAATAATTAAAAAAATATAATTCTGTTTAGTAGCGTCTTTAATTTTGGTCATTATTATTATTAAAAAAAAAGAATAATCTGTGTTTTATTATCATTTAAAATCTTGAGATGTACAATACAAAAGAGGATATTTACAAAATAGTACACAACTAAAGGGGATATTTACAGTAAGTACAGAACAAAGGGGGATATTATAAAAGATCCGTGTCAAAAGAGGATATTATGATTTTTCTGAACTCTGTAACTTTAAATTAACAAGTCATATTTTTTGGCAAAAAGTGTAGTTAGAACACTGTAATGAAATAGTTTCATAACTGTGCACTGGTCTGTAAATATTTCCCATATAAGTTTTTCCCATTTTGTGAAAAATATGATAGAATGTAGGTATCCCCTTTTGAAAAGACACTCCTCATTTTGAAACCGATAAGTGACGCGTGTAGACTTCTATGCGATAGTCATTTCACAGATACCAGGACACGCCGCGGTTTCGTAATATCTTCAATAAATCCAGAATTAAAGGAAACACTTAGCGAAACAAATTTTAAACAGTTTTTATTTGGTGATAACATTTCCGAAAAACTCAAATCTGCCAAGTCAGTAAAAAGGTCAGCGGCTGATCTCAAACAAAAAAATACACCCAAACGTTTAAATATTTTTAATAAAAATAATTTTGTCAAGAACACTTCAAACCGTTTAAACAACAAAACAATGCCTCGAAAAATTACTTCCAAGTCGGACATAGCAGCAAGAACTCGTCAAAGCCAGCGGCTGTCGACAGCCAACAACTTTCAACAGCGGGGTCATCGGGAGATACCGGAGCGGTCGACAGCTAGCCGAACACCAGGAGACGATAGAGGTACACTCGTATTCTGGTCGTCTTAAATATTTCATTTCTAAATGGGAAGAAATAACTGACGATAAAACAATTTAACAAGGTTAGGCGGATACAAAATCAACTTTACTAATACCCCTTTTCGTATGGATATGCCTTGCATACATTCTAAATCAAAAGTCGAGCGTAATGATTTTGATAGTTCTATCAGTACTCTTCTTGAAATGGGGGCTATCTCAGAATGCACACATGTGAAAGGTGAATTTATATCGAGTGCATTCTTGGTACCTAAACCGAATGGTGACAAGAGATTTATATTAAATTTAAAATATTTAAATAAATTTGTTCAAACCTGCCATTTTAAAATGGAAGATTATAGGACAGCATCAAAGTTCAGTACAAAGGATTGCTTTATGGCCTCAATCGACATGAAGGACGCATATTTTTTGGTTCCCATACACGAGGAGCATAAAAAATTTCTCAGGTTCAAATATAACGACATTTTATACGAATTTAACTGTCTACCATTTGGTTTATCCACCGCACCTTACGTTTTCACTAAAATGTTAAAGCCTGTCATGGAACTATTGAGATCTAACGGTTTCATATTCGTAATATTCCTCGTAGATATATTTTGTGTGGGTAGATCATATTTAGAATGCCAACAAAATGTCATAAACACGAAGAACTTACTGGAAAAGCTCGGATTTGTGATCAATTACGAAAAAAGCTGCCTAATACCAAGCCAACAATGTAAATTTCTAGGATTTCTCTTTCGATTCTTGGGATATGGTCTTAAAATTACCTGAAAATAAAATAACAAAAACAAAACAAATGTTACTGGAACTAATGTTCATGAAACAATGCAAATTACGTGATTTCGCTAAACTTGTAGGTTTTTTAATATCGGTATGTCCAGCTGTCCAATTTGGGTGGCTATATACGAAAAAAATCGAACGACATAAGTATTTATGTCTTCTATATAATCCTGATTACGACCAAACAATAAATCTCCCAGAAGATTTGGCCACTGATTTTAACTGGTGGCGTAAAAATATAGAAACAAGTTGCAACCCGTTTAGATTTAACGATTTCGGTTGGGGTGCTTGTTGTGAGGATAAGGAAACCTTTTGGTTTTGGAAAGACCACGAATTAAATATGCACATTAATATCTTGGAATTGAATAAAAACGTTTGCAAAAAATTACTTCGGTTGTGAAGTATTGCTAAGAATAGATAATGTTACTGCCATATCGTGTATAAATAAAATGGGAAGCATTCAGTATCTGCATTTAAATCAAGTGGCAAAAGAGATATGGGATTGGTGTGAAGAGCGTAAAATAATAATATTTGCATCGTATATTAATACTCGAGACAATAACGATGCTTATCAGCTATCTCGCAAAAAATTCACTGACACAGAGTGGGAACTGTGCGATGAAGCATTTCAAAAAATAATTAATATTTTTGGAATCCCTAGCATTGATCGTTTTGCAAGCAGGTGTAATGCCAAATGTCCCAAATTCGTTTCGTGGAAAAGTGACCCTGATGCTTGCTATAGATGCGTTTACAATATCGTAAGCAAAATTATTTTTTTACGCTTTTCCACCATTGGGGCCCTTATACAAAAAACATTACAAAAAATAATCACGGGTAGAGCAATAGGCATAATTGTGGTACCGCACTGGCCTACTCAAGCGTGGTATCCACTTTTAAAGAAGATAGCAGTATCTGATTATGTTGAATTTGGCCCTAGCAATAATCTGTTAAAAGACCCTTTCAGGTCATCCCACAAACTGAACAAGACGTTAACCTTGATTGCCGTGAAATTATCAGGAGAACTTTATCACAAAAAATATTAAATGAAAGTTCAATCAATATCATTTTGTCATCGCTTACATTAAACACTATAGACAGTATGACAGTTGTATAAAGAATTGGGTTAATTATTGCAGATCAAACTGTGTTAATTATTTACAACCATCTGTCGCAAATGTAATTATTTTTTTGTCTACACTTTTTGATAATGGATCACAATATGGTACTATCAATTGTCATAAATCGGCGATATCCCTACTATTGGGCCCATCTTATCTTAACGATCAGAGTATTAAACGATTTATGAAAGGAGTTTTTCAACTCAGGCCTACTGCTCCAAAATATAATCTGACATGGGATCCAAATATAGTATTAAATCATTTAGCTGAATTATGGCCAAATCAATTACTTGATTTAGAAACCCTATCAAAAAAGCTGTCCACTTTGTTAGCTCTCGTGACTGCAGACTGAGGTAAAACTTTGTGCTTAATTAAATTAAGCAATATAAAAATAATTGAACATTTAGAAGTTATCATTAAAATTCCGGATCGCATAAAAACTACCCGTTTAAATACTCAGCAACCAGTGTTAAAACTACCTTTTTTTCATGAAAATCCGCGTATATGTCCAGCTACATGTTTAATTTCTTATATCAAATTGACAAATACCCTACGTCTATCAAATGATGACAGCTTGTTTATTAGTTATAGACAACCACATCGTAAAATATCGTCCCGAAGGTTAAGCCATTGGATTAAAGATACCCTAAAAAACAGCGGCATAGATACATCCGTTTTCACCGCACATAGTACTCGGCATACAGCCACTTCCAAAGCTAACGCGCTAGGTGTTAGTTAGACGTCATCCGCAAAACAGCTGGTTGGAGTGAGTCGTCATCCGTTTTTGCAAAATTGTATAATACAGAAATTATATCTAACAATAATGTATTTCCTCGGGCCATTCTTACTAAGGAGTGTAATGATCCACGATAAAAATTGGGACCAAGATGTTGTTATTACTTTTTATTTATTGTGTTCCTGTTTATTTTTTATTTTTATGAAATCAATAAAACTACTTGATTTTCTTTATATTTTTTATTCACAATTTAGTCTCTAAACATCCTACAATATGTAAACTAATCGCTAAGAATGAAGCTGTGAAATATAATTAATGATCAAACGAAGTTCGTGTACGTGAAGTTCGATCATAATTATATGATCAGCTTCATTCGACGCGATTAATAATAACCCTAACAAATAAATAACCTATCTTATCCCACCCAAAATTGTGAATAATTATTAGCTTTAAACAAAATGAGCGTAGGTGTTGTAATACAGTGTTGCTAGGATAAAGGTGTTGCCAGTAGGGTTTTTTTCCCTACTTTCTAGAAACACTCGTGTGAAGGCTGAAGCGTGGGGGCTCAACTACAGTATGTAAACTAATCGCGTCGAATGAAACTGATCATATAATTATGATCGAACTTCACGTACAGGTAAGTTCGTTTGATCATTAATTTTAAGTGCTTGTTTAAAAATGTTAAGTGGTTTTGTGGTGCCCATTTGACGACGTTTATGTTATTCATGGTTGACAAAGTTAGTCAGGAATTGATCCCTGTGCTTGTGACTGCTGCTAATTTATTTAACTTCAGTGATTTATTTACAATCGTTGCCCGTGATGACGCATGCGTGCGTCATCAATTGAAGCTCTCCTTGTTCTAGAATTAAACTGTAAACGATGTAAAGTCGAGCTACGAAGTGAAGTAAAAGTGAAAATGATTACACTACTAAATGATTACCATTGGAATATACCTAGACTCTAGAAGTCTTTTTTTATTACTATATTTTCAGATCATGAGTCAAAGTGCATGGCCTACTTACCCACAGTTAGAACTTTAATTATTTTTTTTTAGAAAAAAATCCAGGAATTGCAAAGGGTCATAGATCTGCGTTCCGCCACAGAATAAATAAGTTCCGCTCAAGCAAAGTGGGAGACCAAACGTAAATGGGAGCAAATTACAATAACTCTAAATGCTATGGGAGGAACGCGAAAAGATGCCAAAGGTTGGTAAGGTAATAATTTTAGAGCAAACATTTTGTACACTTAAGTAGTATTTTGTTATATAGTAATCATTTATCCAACTTACTAAACTTACAATATAGCAATACTAGCAAGTTTTTGAGTTTCACAACATTATACTTAAACCAACATGAATATATTTAGGTGTATCAATAATACTATTTTATACATAATATTAATGCACATTATGTGCATGGCTTATTTGAATTGGTTTTTAGTTTTGGACTGACAAAAAATATGCCCTAAAAAAAGTTATAAGGCAAGGCACGCCATTCTACCTAAACACACAAACACCGATTAAGCTTAAAAAATTGCAAATATTTCAGTCACTTTCACTTACGAAGAAAAATTATTGGATCTCATAGCCTTTTTAATAAAGAAAGTTACGTATTTATTTACTAAAACATCACACTTTAGATCGAAAAAAAGTAGCGTCCTATAAAACGAGAGCTTTGACATATGTTTCCGATTTCAATGTGAGGTTATCTCGACCTTGATGGCGTCAGGAGTAAGGATGTACGGCGGTTTTCGATTTCAAGTAGTTCACTATTCGACCACAACTCGATTGGCGCTTATTCGAGTTCAAGAGTACCAAATCAATGATTCTCGACGTTGATTCGATTTTGATCGTAACTCAAACTCGTCTAGAGTAAGCCTGCAGATTACTGATCTTACGTCAGGAGACGTTGATATCATGGTGTGGAGCGACAGCAACAGATTTGCAATGCTCTCTACATACCATGGCAACGGCGTTTCCACTGACGGAAACTCCACCAAACCCATCCTAATATTAAACTACAATATTATGATGGGTTGGGTGGACAAAAAAGAACAGATGCTAGCATTCCTACATCACGATTACATTCTTTTGCTCTTATGCCTACGGACGACAGGGAAGTTGAAAGCATTATTATGACTCTGAGAAATGACTGTGCCACAGGTATAGATAACATCTCATGCGCGTTCTTCAAAGGTCACAAAAACATCCTAACCCCACATCTGACCTATCTCTTTAACCTCTGCCTCTCAACAGGAGTCTTTCCGAAAGTGTTAAAAATCAGCCCTTATTAAACCTATTCACAAAGGTAACGATAAGAGTTGTGTAAACAATTATCGCCCTATAGCCATATTACCTTCTCTTTCCAAAATACTGGAAAGAATTATCTGCAAAAGGTTAGTTCATTACTTGGAAATAATCACCTTCTCGCGACTGCTCAATACGGCTTAAGATCGGGCCGATTCACTAATGATGCAGTTAGTTAGATCAGCTTACTGATCACATTGTGAGGCAGATGGACGGCAATAAAAAATGAATAGTAATATTTTTAGATCTTGCCAAAGCTTTTGATACGTTGAATATACCGACTCTACTTATTAAATTAGAAAAACTAGGAATCAGAGGACAACAGCTAGAACTCTTCAGAGATTACCTTTCCAACAGGACTTAACGTGTCCAAATTGATACAATTATTAGTGACGAACTTCCAATTGAATACGGTGTCCTCCAAGGTAGTATATTAGGAATTTAGGACCTGTCTTATTTCTTGTCTACATAAATATAAACCGCTGCTTGTATTTTATACTTTGTTAAAATTATATTAAGGAATCTCCAGGTCTGTTATCATACCGAACTAGTTTTTAACAAGTTTGTATATGACTGTATGAGTTCTAAATAAATAAATAACTTACTATCCCACCCCATTAGCAACGGTAAAATATTTTCTTACGCTGATGACACAGCCTTACTCTTTAGCGCAAACAATTGGAATGATGTTTTCGGACAAGTCCAACTAGGCTTTGACTCCGTAAAGCGATGGCTTAGAGTAAATGCACCAACACGGACAAAACGAAATACATGACCTTTTCCTACAATGGGCATTGTCCAAAAAAAATTGTTACTGTTTTTATATTTTTTTTTAGAAAAAATAGAGCATTTTAAGAAACTAATTTGAATATTTCATTAAATTGATGCGTAGTTATTTTTAAATAAAATATTTAAATTTTAGGGCTTGTGACGTCATCACTGGCACGATAAGGCGTGATGAGTTTCACTAGAAAAAAAAAGAGGTTGTGCTTTAAGATCTGTCAACGTCAGATGGGATGTGTCAAAATCGTAAATAAAATTGTAACCTCTCCGTTCTATCTGGTTCTCGTCTTCAAAGTCCAACTGTAAAGTTTTCTGGGTTCTCATTGTTTGTGCCAACTGTATTTAGTATTTCTTTCTTATATGTTATTTATACCTACCTTCCTATTTCTCAAAATATGACCGATAATTTCGTTAAAGCCTACTCCCGTAACAACTTACCCAAGGTTGATAGTGTGATGCTTTCTGAATACATTGCTTATCTAGCGGTCAGCGCAATGTGCTAAAATGTTTACGTAAGTACAAAGAATCTTTTATGTTAGTAAATTATAAATATAACTCACCAATTTAATTTTGTCATGTTAAACTCCTGAACTAAAGTATCTAGGTAATAACACAATATTATGTACTTTATTGGCAATGATCCAACCTTTTGAACTGTTAGTCTAACCCACTATAAACTAGAACCGGATGTCACATGTAGTGTATCTGAATTATTCATAAACATTGTCTTGTTTCAGGTCTTCTCGAGATTCTTACCTGTAGGTACTGCCATTGGATATTGTGTTAATGTGAAGAGGTCTAGCAGTGAATGTACATTGTAAATTTTTGTTTTTAGCAATTACATGCAAGGTTTAATTGAAGATAAATAACACTTGAAAAAAAATCATCGACCTCAGGTGGGACACGAACCCACGTCCCATCGCATACCGGGCGAGTGCTTTGACCACTAAGCTACCGAGGACGTCACGTGACAAGATGAAATTCCTCAAGTGTTTTTTCTCGCTGTCAAAGCCAGCGTATTCTGATCAATGTTGTAGCTATATGTATAGCTGAGTAGTATACATACCGTCAACACCCTATAGAAATATTTTTACAAATATTTGACTATTGGTTAAGATCAGAAATGCTTAAACATTGTAAATTTTTGTTTTTAGCAATTACATGCAAGGTTTAATTGAAGATAAATAACACTTGAAAAAAAAAAAAAAAAGTGAATGTACAGTCAAGGAAAAGTAGTTACTGAACACAAAATCAGTAATAAGTTGTACATATTTTGCGGGAAGATTATGATGTAAATTATACCCAAAATGCCATCAAAAGGCAAAAGGTTTTTGGGAGAATTACATATTTATCAAATTGTTAGAAAGAGCAAAATCAAATTAAAAACAGGTTACTTTTAACATTTTTTTATTGTTATCACCTTGCAAATTAATAAGTCATTCCGATCATTTGCACATTTGAGTACCTTATTTTAAAATACTAAGACAAAATATATAAAAAAACTTGTTTTAAGAGTGTTACGTTTATCTCAGATAATTGTACATGTACGCTGATACAACTATACCAAATATTAAACTATCACATACAAATACCTGATAAAAGAACACACACAGAATGAGGCAGATAACGTGCACAGCCTTGTACAGAAAAATAGCGAGACTTGAAGGGCTAAGAAAAGTGGTAAACCCTTTATAATACATAGTATGAGTTATGATTCATTCTATGATATAATTTTAATGTTGATAAACAGAAAAACAGCGTGACCTGGAACGATATAAAGATTTTGAAGTTCAACAACGAAACACCTTTTTATATAAAAGTTCGTATAAAGACGGGTTTAAGCAAGTTCAGTTTCGGAATATAAGGTAGAAAATGATAGAATTGGGTGAAATTAAACTTTCAAAAGCGTATTCGGGTCCTTTTGAACTAAACGCAAATAAGAAACAAGATCTCAAAGATCTCATAGATAAAAATTCAATTGATCATTACTGTGGTATCCCTAAAATAGCAATACGTGAACAGGAAATATATCCATCTCGCTCTCTCTCTCTGTCTTCCTTTTCGGTGCAGTTTACATGTAGTTTTTGCACATAACAATAAACTCCAGTCAATTAATTTGAGCATTTTATTAAATATAATAATGGCGATGAACAGTTTTAAGTGACTCACTGACACTGTGCAAAAAATACGGAAAATTATTAAGGAGATGCCCGCTCTTAGTTTTTGGTGGCCTAGATTAGACAATGATATTAAAAATATAGTTCAATTAAACCTTGCATGGAATTGCTAAAAACAAAAAATTACAATGTTTAAGCATTTTCTGATCTTAACCAATAGTCAAATATTTGTAAAAATATTTCTATAGGGTGTTGACGGTAGTATACTACTCAGCTATACATATAGCTACAACATTGATCAGAATACGCTGGCTTTGACAGCGAGAAAAAACACTTGAGGATTTTCATCTCGTCACGTGACGTCCTAGGTAGCTTAGTGGTCAAAGCACTCGCCCGGTATGCGATGGGACGTGGGTTCGAGTCCCACCTGAGGTCGATGATTTTTTTTTCAAGTGTTATTTATCTTTAATTAAACCTTGCATGGAATTGCTAAAAACAAAAAAAATTACAATGTTTAAGCATTTTCTGATCTTAACCAATAGTCAAATATTTGTAAAAATATTTCTATAGGGTGTTGACGGTAGTATACTACTCAGCTATACATATAGCTACAACATTGATCAGAATACGCTGGCTTTGACAGCGAGAAAAAACACTTGAGGAATTTCATCTCGTCACGTGACGTCCTAGGTAGCTTAGTGGTCAAAGCACTCGCCCGGTATGCGATGGGACGTGGGTTCGAGTCCCACCTGAGGTCGATGATTTTTTTTTCAAGTGT
The DNA here is from genome assembly GCA_950371115.1 of Anania fuscalis. Taxonomy (NCBI): domain Eukaryota; kingdom Metazoa; phylum Arthropoda; class Insecta; order Lepidoptera; family Crambidae; genus Anania; species Anania fuscalis. Next base: position 14,902,856 of record OX493344.1, read on the forward strand.
TATTTATCTTCAATTAAACCTTGCATGGAATTGCTAAAAACAAAAAATTACAATGTTTAAGCATTTTCTGATCTTAACCAATAGTTAAATATTTGTAAAAATATTTCTATAGGGTGTTGACGGTAGTATACTACTCAGCTATACATATAGCTACAACATTGATCAGAATACGCTGGCTTTGACAGCGAGAAAAAACACTTGAGGAATTTCATCTCGTCACGTGACGTCCTAGGTAGCTTAGTGGTCAAAGCACTCGCCCGGTATGCGATGGGACGTGGGTTCGAGTCCCACCTGAGGTCGATGTTTTTTTTTTCAAGTGTTATTTATCTTCAATTAAACCTTGCATGGAATTGCTAAAAACAAAAAAATACAATAGTTAAAAATTGTACAATATGTCTACAAAATAGTAGGAATCCATGTTAAACTCGGAAACCATGGACTGTTGCCCCTTCCACTTGGTATAGTACTGCTGATTTTTTAGGCCCCTATTATAATAAAATGTTCCTAGTAATTGTTGACAGCTATTCGAAATGGCCGGAGGTGTTTGAAATGTTAGTATCACATCAACTCGTACGATAGAAATATTTAAAAAAATATTTACAACATTTGGATTTCCAGTACATTTAGTAACGGATAATGGCAGATTATTTTCTAGCTTATAGTTTCAAGAGTTTTGTAAAGTAACACAAACTAAACATACCTTCTCGCCGCCATATTACCTGTCGATGTAGCGTACAAAATTATCCAGCAAAAACATCTGGGAACTGGGAAGACATTATCTCTTCATGTCGCCACACCCTTCAAACCGTCCTTAGCTTTTAATATTGTTATAAGTAGTCTTAAGTCTAGCATTAAGTTAGAATAAATTAAACTAACACAAAAAAAAAAAAAACACTAACACCCCATGGTGTTTGCATGGTGCTTAGGCACAGGAGACGGCGCCCTGGCCGGCCACCCCCCATCATGATATCACCGTCATGCAAGGCCGTGGGAGCACGACCCCCCTTTTTCAACCACCACCCAACAACTCTCTGGTGAAAAAAAGAGGGGGGGCCGAAAGGCTCCCTTGACAAAACCTCAACATCCCCAACACCATCGTCATCGAAAACCCTGCCAACACTCACAACTCACACACACCAACCAACCCCGCCAACTTTGCCACCCTCGGTGGACGCCACAAAGCCGTCATCCTTGCCTGGCTACTCGCGTACGATGAGAAACACAGGCAAGATCACAAAACGACACAACGTGGCGGCCACAAGGGGCCCAAAAGACCTGGGCAAGGCAATTGCGCAGCAGCAGGGGCTTGCGAAGAAAACGGCGGGCGGAGGTTTAAGGCGGGTGGTTTCATTAAGAAACGCACAGGCAGTGGCGCGCAAGTCAGCGGCGGACAGCTTCAGGAAACAGGCAGAGGTCTCAATGCTAGACGTCACGATGGAATCACCCGCAAAACCACCCAAACAAACACTGCCGCACCAACCCAACATAAAACCTGCAAAGAAGCAGAATTCACTCCCCAAGCTCCTGAAGGCCCAGAGGAGCATACACCCCTCTCACCACCACGGGAATCAACCTCCTCGGAGGAGCCCCTAACATCTCAACACACCTCCCCAACCACTCAGAAATCGCAGGTGGAGGTCCAGACACCGTCGGCACACCCCGAAAAGGACCACTACAGTGTAGTCCTCTCCACCACCCCGGCTGCACTAGAGAAAGAAGAGGAGGAAGCCCTCGAAGAGCAGCTGAAGGGGTTAGAGCAGGAAATCCAGACGGAACTCCGGGAGCTGCGGTCTCAAGAAATTGAGGACCTCAAAAGCCTCGGAGTCTGGGAAGAAGCCAACACCGACTATGACTGGACAGACATCGAAAGACAACAGTGGAAGGCCCAGCGTTCTACCACCTATTGGGGGCCACACAGGAGTGTGCAAAGACCTGGCAACGGAGAGGGCGCGGGAGTACTTCCACGTAGGCAAAAATGCTCTCGAGAGCTCCAAAACCCTAAAGCGTGAGCTAAGGGAAATAGCTGTAGAGAGCCTATCCCATCTTTACGAACTGATCCTCTCGCTTGCGGACTCCAGGAACCAGCACAGGTTAAACTTGGAAACAGAGCGAGCGAGATGGTCAAAGGAGCTCCTTAGAGTGGAACGGGCCCACAACAAAGCCATGCAGAAGCAGCAAACGGAGTTCAATGAGCGCCTGAAAAAGACCACACAGGCGCTCACAGGAACACACAAGGCGGTGGATGGTGTGCAAAGCTGGCTGAACTTTGAGATGACAGGGCTGATAAAGTCGGTCAAGGCCATCTAATACGAAGCGAGGCCAACCACGCAAGCAGCACCCAACACCCAGCCAGATCCGCACATACTGCCTACTACCATCATTGCATGCAGCCACAAAGACCACACACAGGAGCTACAAGAATTAACAAAAAAACTAGGAGACCTGGCAAACGAAATTCACTATCTCAAGATGGACACAACAACTTTGGGGACAAGCAGACAGCCAGAACGAGAACGTTCAGCGTCCCCGAAAAACGCCTCGGTCAGTGACAAAAACATCGAAAGTCTAAAGAAAGGGCTCAAAAAATTACAAGAAGACCTCGGAGAAGTGCGTGCTCTACTCCAAGGTCCACAGCCGCCAACAAGAGCCCAAATCAAAGAAGACCTGACCGAGGTTACAAACCCCATCCTAAACAAGGCCAGGATCATCCTAGAAGAGGTCCAAGAGGTAAGACATTGCTTGCACCAGCGGAGGCCCCCCGCCAGGACCAATGGGTCTAGCAGGCGAGATGGCAATCACCGACACAGCCACCCAGATAGAGAGTCTCATTAACCCTCTTAGGGCGGACGTGTCGAAGGCAGCCAATCAGACAAAGGCCTTACAGAAGACCCTAACCTGGTTCAACTCCTCACTCAAGCAGCAACCATCCACCTCTGCCACAACGCAACAAAACAGGCCAACCACCTATGCCGCAGCGGTCAAAGCCAAACCCACCCCAAGACCCGGCCACACTCTTATAGTCTTATCGACAGACCTCACCAAAACCGGGGACAAGGTCATAGAAGCTATAAGGGGGGCATTAGACTTCAAAACAACAGGAGTCACAGTCGACAGGGTGCGAAAGGCGAAAAACCGCAAGGTGGTGCTAAGCTGCGAGAAGGAGGAGGACGTCAAACGCCTCCGGGACCACATCACTAAAAACCAGGACTTGACTGTAACACAGGCTAAAACAACAAACCCCCAAATTGTCATAAAAAACGTCATGCAGCACCACACGGACCAAGACATCGTGGATCACCTGAAGGCCCAGAACAAAAAACTGTTCTCAGACCTGAAAGCCTCGGAAACCACGATGAGAGTCCGGTACCGCAAAAGAACGAGGAACGCGCTGCAGTGCCACCCGGTGCTGGAAGTGTCGCCAATCCTTCACAAGCGCATGCTGGAGATTGGTTATGTCCACATAGGTCTCGAAAACAGACAAGTGGAGGACCAATCACCACTGGTACAATGCGCCAAGTGCCTTGGCTTTGGACACACTAAAAACCTGTGCAAGGAGAGCGACCAACTCTGTAATTACTGCGGAGACAAGCACTCCTGGCAGGATTGTCCAAGCCGAGCAGAAAGACGCCCACTGCGGTGTAAAAACTGCAAAAAGGCAAAGGCCAACACCGAAGACATCGCACCACACGTGGCGTTTAGTCCGGACTGCCCGCAATGGCAGATATGGGACAACATAGCACGCTCCAGGGTGACGTATTGCTAAAGTTCTTCCAACCCCAACTGGCTCAATCTCCCTAGGTAACAACAGACATACTAGGCTAAACATCATTCAAGCCAATCTAAGACGGTCAAAACAAGCGACCACTGAACTGCTTCAAGTAGCCGAGACAAGGGGCGCTGCAATGGCACTCGTGCAAGAACCCTATGTGGGGTCAACCGGAACTGTCAAACAGAGCCCGGGCACGAGAGTCATTCAGTGCACTATCAACAGGCAGAAACCGGTAAAAGCCGCCATAATTGTATTCAGTGACAAAATGAGGGTCATACATGATCCCCAGCTAGTCACGGAAACCGAATGTGCGGTAACACTGGAAGCCGGCAGTCTCAAACTTGGAGTAGTGTCCGTCTATTTCGAAGGAGACCAACCTATAGAGCCATACATCGACAGAACCAAGGTAATATGTCAACAACTCAACACCAATAACATCATTATCGGGGGAGACGTCAACGCCTGGAGTCCATGGTGGGGCAGCTCAACCGAAAACCAAAAAGGTGAGGTCTACAGCTCGTTCCTTAGCGAGATCGGCTTCCACATCCTCAACACCGGAGACACACCCACCTTCGAAGAGTGTCGACAGGGCAGACTCTACACAAGCATAGTAGACGTCACTGCTTGTAGTCAGCCTTTCAGTTTTTCAACTGTAACCTTTTTTTATTTATTTAAATAATAAATCTTGTTGTAAAAACTGAAAAATCTTAAAAAGGTCTAGATATCAAAATCATTGGTATGTTTATCATAGTTGGTAGTGTGGGTGTTGTATTATTTCATTTCATATAGGTACACTCTTTTTACTGTAGAAATAATTAAGATATAAATTGTTTTAGATTCCTCACAATGCTCGAGCTTGCAATGCTTGCTGGGAACGTGCTCATCGTAGAGCATTGCTAGCTAATTTGCGTGCACCTCAACCAGCACCTCAGCCTGCACTTCAGCCTGCACTTCAGCCTGCACTTCAGCCTACACCTGTTTTTGCAGAAGTATCGGGATCGACACCGTGTCGAACGCTTTGGCGAGGTCTATAAAAACTACAAGGCAGTTTATATTTTGTAAATTTTTGTTTTAAGCAATTACATGCAAGGTTTAATTGAAGATAAATAACACTTGAAAAATTCATCGACCTCAGGTGGGACTCGAACCCACGTCCCATCGCATACCGGGCGAGTGCTTTGACCACTAAGCTACCGAGGACGTCACGTGACAAGATGAAATTCCTCAAGTGTTTAAGTTTATATTTTTATCGAGAGATTGAGACACGGTGTCGCTCACTGCTAATACTGCGTCTTCCGAACTACTGGTACTGTAGAGGTTCATAACTCGATGAATAAAACCTCTACGTCTACCATAGTATAAAAGTATTCGAATTTGGAACAATCTTCTTAACGTGGAAAAAACAGTTGTTTCTGGATTGATTCAAGTAACGTGAGCCAAAAAGAAAATGAAACGGCTTATAATCTAAAATAGTAAAAATGATTATGAATCAAATGATTCAGCATTAGGAAACATATGTGGATTCCATATTAGGTTTTAAAGTTAAGTGATTAACATGTAATTCTAATTCTAATGAATAAATATTTAAAAAGTCATATCAATATTCCTCATTTTATTTATTTTCCTGCACATTCGTGCACCACAGTGGAGGCGCCATCCGATCCTGAAGAAGCTCCGTTATTAATCACTATTACTAAGATTTCAGAAAGGGAGATTTATATAACAAATAACAAAGTGGAGCCATATGATGCAAGGATAAAGTTGATGCTCAATATTAAAAGGAGAACGGACTGCAGCTGTTAATTAAGATAAGTGACGTAGATAATAGTTTATATAATGACGGAAAAATACAATGGCCACCCCGGCAGTTGTGCCGAATTTTTTAGACAGTTTTTATGCATAGCTGCCCTCAATGGTTGGGGTGATGCTGCTAAAGTAGCAGTGCTGCCGGCATATTTTAACGGGGCGGCACTTTCCTTTTATAGGACAATTAGTAGCGACCAAACGACGTTTCAGTCTCTTCAAGAGACGTTTATGGTCGAATTCTCGGCACTCGAGAACAACGCCGCCGCATTCTATACTGCAAGGCAATCGCCAAATGAGGGAATTATTGAATTCTTATATAGGCTAGAAGATCTTGCGACCAAAGCTAATATCGCCGACGAGACAACAATTATAAATCAATTCTAGTCAAATATTGATGTAGAGGTAGGTTATAGTTTTATGCATTAAGGTAGGATGTGTATGTGATTTGTTTTGGATCGTGGACTAATACGTTTTTCTTTCTAGGACGCAAATACGATGGATCTGTGTTTCCATAACGTTATCAATGATGGCTGAGCATCGAGCACAACCTCTTCTGTTTGAAAATACACCCATTTGAAATAGTAGGAAAAGAGATAGTGATCTGTTTTGGGGTAAGTTTATATTCATATGGGGTTTAGGGTTTATAGTTAGGTGATCAGGTAGCTGTTAGTTGGTTATCGTGTGCCTCATCAAGCGCATAGCGTTCGGGGGATGTCTGAAGTTGGACATCATACATGATAAGGAATTACAGATTATGGGAGTACAGTTAGGATAAAAGACAAGGGTGTGATGTAATTTCAGGTTGTGTCTCGCGAGGGGAGGAATTGCATAGCTAAGTAAAATTAGATATGGAAACCAGATTCATAAATGAGCGTCATAGTAAGGTTTTTGATGGCATTACTTGTTTATGTTATTAATAATCAAGACGGTCAGTTGTTTATTTATATCCATTGGGATATGAAATACAGTTACATTTCTAAATTGATAAAAATTGTTCTTCTGGATTAACTTTGTATTGAACAATGGTGTCAATTCTGCGTTTTTTAAATCCAAAGTTGAAACGATCATTAGTTTACTGTAGTATAATTATAATAGTTTTATATTAATGTTTATCATGTATATAGGGTTGTTGCGATGTGATTAAAATCGTTCCAGCTTGCTGTTATAATCAGTCTTTATTGGCATCATTAAATGTATTGATTTGAGTTCGCCCGTAAGTAGGCTGTTTTAAGAAAGAGTTAGGAAAATTTCTCAGATGAGCTGTGAATTTTTTTTCTTACCGGGGGGACGTAGAGTTTTATAACTCGATGAATAAAACCTCTACGTCTACCATGGTATAAAAGTATTCGAATTTGGAATAATCTTCTTGACGTGGAAAAAACAGTTGTTTCTGGATTGATTCAAGTAACGGGAGCCAAACAGAAAATGAAACGTCTTATAATCTAAAATAGTAAAAATGATTATGAATCAAATGATTCAGCACTAGGAAACATATGTGGTTTCCATATTAGGTTTTGAAGTTCAGTGATTAACATGTAATTCTAATTCTAATGAATAAATATTTAAAAAGTCATATCAATATTCCTCATCTTAATTAATTTTCCTGCACATTCGTGCACCACAGTTACCTTGGTTGGGCCAGGCATCAAGACACAATTTCAGCACCTGCTACATTTTTGGATGGAATTTTAGTTTGAGATGATGAATAAAAAATGGTTCGACAAAACTTCTTTTATTTAACTAGTAACCTTTGATTTTAATTATACTACTCCTTTGAAAAAACAATGAATACGTGGTATGATAGTATTATCAGTGTAGTTTACAAATCAATTTGAAGTGCAGTTTTACTTTTCTTGAAGTATGAAGTAGTACATTTTTTTTGAGCTTCTTAGGAAATCGTTTCTGATAAATAGCATCTCACATTCTTCATGGATTGGATACATAACATCGATATTTAATAAAGCAAAAATAATAATCATTTTTAGTATTCTAAAGTAAATAGAGTTCTTGCTGGGACAATTCCTTCTTGTACATACAATAAAGCACAAGCAGCAGTAATAGACTCTGTATGTTTAAGCGAATAAATCAATGCCCTAATAATTCTATACAATAACAATTGTATTACATTATTTACAATTAAACAAAAATTAAAAAATTAAAAATTAGACTAAGAGCTGCTTCTACCAGGGAATCCGGTTATTGGCTGCATGCTTATCCTTCAGCCAATGTAGGAACTCTTCTAGACTCAGAAACTCTTCGTGTAGCGATTGGTCTTCGCGTTGGTGCCGAGGTTTGCAGCCCACATAAATGTCCTTGTGGTGCTGATGTCAGCTCGTTAGGACATCACGGACTTTCTTGTTCGAAGAGTGCAGGCCGTTTTTCTCGCCATGCCTGCATCAACGACATTCTTCGTCGATCTCTTGCCTCCATCAATGTGCCGGCTATACTTGAGCCGAATGGTATCGCACGTGATGATGGCAAGAGACCCGACGGAATGTCGCTGGTGCCCTGGAAGATGGGCCGGGCACTAGTGTGGGACGCTACCTGCGTAGACACACTAGCCGCCTCCCATCTTTCCGGGACGACCAGAGCTGCAGGTTCGGCTGCAGTTAACGCGGAAGTTATAAAAAATAATAAATACAAGCAAATATGCGCTAATTACCTTTTTGTACCCTTTGGCGTTGAAACCTTAGGTCCGTGGGGTCCTAACGCAATCTCTTTATATAAAGAGATTGCAAAAAGGTTGTCTGACAGCAGTGGTGACCCAAGAGCTGGCAGCTACCTCGCACAGCGACTAAGCATCGCAATCCAGCGAGGGAATGCTGCCAGCATCTTGGGTACCTTACCACGAGGACCTTTTTTATAACTTTTTAATTAGTTATTTTTTTTTTTTCATTTATATAATTTGTAAATAGTGTAGGTGTTTTGTTTTTTTATATGTTTATATTAAGTGATTGTAAATATTCATTAGCTATATTGTTTTAAATGTAAATATATATTAAATTATTAAAAAAAAAAAAAAAAAAATTAGATGATATGATGATGACATAAAAAAAAAAAAATTAAACAAAAATAAAACTTATTTTGACACTTTTGACAGCTTTACGGCTCTTTTAACACAATTTTGACAAACGAGAAACAAAAACTTTCGTTAGGAAACGCATACAATATAATTAAAACCTTTTTTTTTCTATTAATTAAACAGAGATCTCTAAAAATCTAAAAGCTATGTAGTATGATAGCATTTAGTTTTTATAGTAATGTTTTGTTTAAATGGTGTAAGTTCGTTTAACTATTATTTTAGTACCAAAAAAAAACCATGTCCTTTGAGCAAGTTAAAAATAGAACCATCAGTGACATTTGTGACTTTCATTTATTCATTTAATAGGCACCTTAAGCACCTTCTGTGAGTCAGTGCGGGCACATAGTTAACAGACAGTACATGCCAACCGGCTTATAACACCTTACACCCAAAAGATCAATAAAAAGTAGTCATATACTAACATTTAGTTTTGTATAGCTAACGGTCCCGTAAGGGTTAAATGATACATTGTTGAATTTGCACAAAGCCTTTATTGAGAAAACTAATATTAAGATTTCCTATAAAACATTTTGTAGATATAGGCATTTTTTGGTAATAAGCCCCAGAATCTCGGCGAGAGAGAGTCAGCAAAATTTGTATCGCACGCTACTCGCCATTCGAAATCTTTACGTCCCGCGCGAAGCCCGTGGCGTTCGATGATCGCTCGTACGTTTGCTACTATCGTAGATCGCCCCGCGTAACAATATAATTACTGTTTCGTGACTTCTTCCTTCTGACGCAATGTTATGTGCTTTTGTGTGATGTGAACAAAAAATTAGTACATACACGACTACCGAACATAAATTGGAATGTGGCACTGTGATTTTTCCGAAAATATTTCGTGCAAATATGGCAAGGAAGTTCAGTCGGTACATTTTGGTGCATCGAGGCAACAGCTTACGCTCCACACGTCTGTTGTATACTACTCTGATGAGACCGAAAACGTTACAAAGGCGAAATCATATGTACTGTATCTGAGAACCTGAAACATACCCGATTATGTGCTCATTTAAAGCCCGTTTTAGAAAAAATTAAAGGACTTATTCCTGATTTGCACGTTGTTCACTCTTTGAGTGATCGGCCTTCAACCCAACACAGAAACAAATTCATGTTTTCCCCCCCTTAAATTGCATGCGAAACAGAGGAATACAAAAGTACCCAACACATTCGTTTCGTCTGTTTCGCATGCAATTTGAGGGAGGGACAGCGGTGCTCTTTGCATGTGCCTGTGTTTGTCCTCAGATTTTAGGTTACAGGTGGTGTAATTGGGGTTCCTAAGCCGTAACGTGTAACTGAGCGGAAGTTGTAAGCAAAATAATAACATTTTCTTAATTATTTTGTTATCGATTTCCGCAAAGTAACGAATAATTCTATCAATATTAAAATCAATTTGGAACCGGCAGATTATGGAAATCATAGTAGAGCAAACCAATAAATATGCTTAGGATATTATTGCCCGTGCAAGTGAAAGCGAAAATGGCATCACCTAGGGATCGCGTCTTAATTATTAGAATGAGACTACAGTGGAAGAGTAGTATCAATTCGTCTGTAAACGTCCGAAACGTGGAACATGACAGTCAAGTTGGCCCACCGACTACACGTCACTCAGCGTGCTATGGAAAGGTCAATGTTGGGGATCTCACTAAGGGATAAGATCCGTAACGAGGTCATACGACATAAGACTAAGGTGACTGATATTGTCCAAAAATGTAGCAAGCTGAAGTGGCAGTGGGCTGGCCATGTCAGTCGCAGAACCGACGAGAGGTGGAGCAGAAAGGTTCTCGAATGGAGACTACGCTTAGGCAAACGTAGTGTAGGACGCCCCCCGGCTAGATGGACCGATGACCTGAAGAAGGCAGCTGGCAGCGACTGGATGCAAAGGGCGGAAGATCGTGCGCTGTGGCGCTCCTTGGGGGAGGCCTATGTCCAGCAGTGGACTGCAACAGGCTGATATGATGATGAAAAAAAACTAAAATGCCAGCAAAAAAAAACCGCTATGCAATCTCAGTTACTGCCAACATCTAAAGCGAGGCTGTTACAAATTTGACGAGGAAAGTCGTCAAATTATATTTGAAGACTTGGTCACAGGGCGATATACAACGTCAGCGTGAATTTGTAGCCAGACATGTCGAAAAAACTGAAACTCTCCGAAAAACTGCTGGAGTAAATTCGAGAAGAAAAATGACGTTTAAATATTATTTGACTCTTAAAGGAGTAAAAGTAAATGTTGGTCGCTATTTATTTTTGAATATTCTGAGCATAACTGAACGCGTTCTTAGAACTGCAGTCCATAAGTGTCAGTCTGGAGTTGTCATAAAAGATAAACGTGGAGGTCGTTCTCACAGCAAGCAAGAACTAGACGCACGAGCTCGAGATCTATGTGTTAAACATATAGATCGCTATCCTAGAGTCGAGTCTCATTATTGTCGCGAAGATAGTACTAGAGAATAACTTCACTCAGATTTGACCGTTAAAAAAATGTACAGAATATTTATCAGGTCTCTGGAAGGAAGTAATAAAAGCTCTTAACATAAATCTATTTAAGCAAAAATTTAATCTAATATAAGACAAAAATGCTACTACACTTAATGATTGTTTTAAAGATAAACTATAAGTTCCAAGCAATGAGTTGTATTTTATGTTCTTGACTTAATAATTGCCTTGTGTTGCCTCTGTGTATTATTTTGAATATTGACATTTGAAATGTATCAAGTGTGTAAACCGCAATAATTTTATTTTAAAGATACTAAATTGACATAAATTATTGTATTTTACTGACATTAACTTATATTAGATGATCAAACGAACTCCTAAGTGAATTTCGATCATTATTATATGAGTCGCTTCATTCGAAGATATTATATAACCAGGTAGATGATTTTTTTCCGTTTTCGTGCTTTGGCAGTAAGCGCAATGTCAAAATAATTTCCAAAAAAAAAATTATAAGCATTAAATTTAACAAGATAAATTTAAGAAATACTACAATAATTGAGAAATCAGTTTGTGTAAGTTATGTTTGACGACTCTAATGACTCAAATCTTGATCAAGGTACGTACGCAGTGCAAACCTAGTTTCAGCTGTCAGAAAAATTTTACGTTCATTGTATTGATCGTGACCTAATATGATTCAAGATAACTAACTAACTAACTCGGGGTTAACTGCGAGTCAACCGCGAGAACGAAATTAACTGCGAGTTAATTTCGGTTTGTATTTCACAAAAATTACCAACTTATTATACATTGAGTTTAAATAAACTTTTTATTAATTTATACTATCGAGGTGACTGCGAGTCAACTTCGATATTAAAATTAACTGCGAGTTAATTTTGGTTTGTATTTTACAATCGACAATTATTGTTTATTTATTTTTCATCGTCAAGGTGACTGCGAGTCAACCGCGAGCACGAAACTAGCTACTAGTTGATTTCGATCTATTTTACGCGAACTGCAAGATTTTGTTCTAACGTTCTAAATAAGTGTTCTTTGTATTGGATAATGGGTATTTGGCTTCCGTGGCCAACTCAAAACATTGGAACATACCTGTTGATGAAATGACATCAAGCACATATCGCACCATGAGAATGAAAGTGACTCATTTCCAAAATTTGGGGTAACGAGTTTAGTACATAGACCGACTTTAAACACTCTGCTTTATCACGGAAAAATTCAAAAACAGACCATACAGCGTTAAAACAGGCAGCACGCTATTTTCCCTCCCTTTTATTTGTGTGCTCCCCGCGCCTCGCGTTATTACACTAGTGACGAGCAGTGTTGCCATGTGCACCGTAATTACGGTAAATGCACCGTACTCGGCAAAAACCTACCACCTACCGTTAGAACATAACAACGGTGACAAAATCTACCGTGATTTGCCTTTGTCAAGAAATGTTTATTACAGTACAAATTTTCTTGGAATTCACAAATTGGTTAAACGCATCCTTCAAAAGACAATATTAATATCAGTGAACGCACCTCATTCTCTACGCACCTTTATATTCATGTTCATATACCACGATATAAAACATGATGTAAGGGGAATCCCCGAGGGATTCCCCTTACATCATGTTTTATATCGAATACTATAAAATAAGGTAGGCACATTAAACATTCGTTTTAAAATTCATAGGACGACATTTACATTTGGTCGGATTGTTGTAGTTGCATCATAATATTGTTATTGTTTGTCTGGCTGTTTTATATCTCTTGAGTGCTCCGAGACGATTTTAATATAAATTTAGATTTAAGAAAATGAGTGAAAATGATTCTGATTCTCAATCTGAAGGGAAGTGCCGAAGAAAAAAGCAATACAAGCAGAAATTTCGGGAAGAATGGTTAGTAAAACCTGAATTTCGATATTGGCTAAGAAAGGAGAAAAAAGATGACTACATTGCAGTTTGTAATATGTGCAATAACAAAAGATTGTCCGCTGAAATAAGCGTCCTATTAAGACACAAAGAAACAGTTTCGCATATCAACAATGCTAAAAAGTTTAGTTGTTCCTCCTAAAAAAAAAACACGGCAGACGATCGTTAGTGCTTTTCAAACCAGTCAAACACCGACTGAAAAAGATCTAACAAAAATTTCAACCCTTAAACTAGCTGCTTTCGTTGCTGAACACAAAATTTCCTCAAACACTATGAACCATCTCACAGATTTATTACCACAATTATGTCCCGACTCTAAAGTAGCTTAATGTTTAAAACTTAAACGAAGAAAAGTACAAGCAGTAATAAACAACTGTATAGGAGCAATCGAAAAGGAAAGTTTAATTAAAGATTTGGAAGTTCAAAAGTTCTCAATACTGATTGATGAAAGCACAGACATCAGTGTCATCAAAACAGTAGTCATTGTTGTGAGGTATTTTGATTCAGAACAGGGTGAAGTAATGAGTCGCTTCTGGGATTTAATGCAATTGTTTGATTCGAATACTACCGATCATTCAGCAAATGCAGAAAAAATATTCTCTTTAGTCATTGAGTCCTTCCAAAAGCATTGCATTCCTTTGGAAAATATTATCGGATTTGGTTCTGACGGTGCCAATACAATGATGGGATGTCGTAATTCCGTTTCCAGTCGATTCCGACACCTTTGTCCAGGCATCACTATATTGAAGTGTATTTGTCATTCTTTACACCTTTGTGCCAGCGATGCTACTAAAGAACTTCCTTACAATTGTGAGAAGCTGGCACGAAATATTTATAATTATTTCAAAAGCAGCAGCAAAAGACTAAGTGAATTCGTAGAATTTCAAATATTTGCTGAGGTAGATGTACATCGAATTTTACGGCCGTCACAAACACGCTGGTTGTCACTTAATGCTGTAGTTGATAGAATACTACAACAGTGGGATGCATTGCGTCTCTTTTTTGATACGAAATGGCTCTCAGATGCCAGGATATCCATGCCCATCTGAACGACCCCGTTATAAAAGCCTACTTTTATTTTATGGGATGTATGCTGCCTAAATTCACAACAGTTAATAAATACTTTCAAAGTGAATCGGTTGTTATCACGAAATTAAATCCAAAGATGATAGCTTAATATAAAGAGTTATTAGCTCTCATTTTTCCTGCCAGCTATATAAATTCTACAGATATAGAACTGATTGATCCAAATCAAGAAGTACATCACAACGATTTGAAGGACATTTATCTGGGACTTGGAGCTGCAAAGACATTAGAACTGGTTAAAGAAAATCGAAAGGAATTTCAGACAAAATTGTAAAAAAAATATTGTTGCGGATATCTTTTACGGATGGCAGTGCAGCGTGCACTGCCATCCGTAAAAGATATCCAATAAATGACCCCATTATGACAGCGATTTCCAATTAAGATTGCTTGCACCTTTGTTTCCGATATTCCCCAGATTGATTCCAAAGACATTAAATGAACAGCAAGAACTTGATGACGAATGGCGTAGGTTACTTCTACACTTGCCAAATGATTTATCAGTCAGCATCCACCTGACAAATTTTGGCAGTAAGTATCCCAAATAGGCAACGAAGACACAATTTTTTTTTAAGAGATTGTCCTCATTTATGCTAGCAATGTTGTCATTGCCACATTCTAATGCAGAATGCGAGCGAATATTTAGCAAAGTAAACGATATAAAAACTAAAAAAAGAAACAAATTAATAACAAGGTCTATAAGAGGAAATCTCTTGACTCAACAGTCCATCAAAAGGCACGGCCAAAACTGCCTTAATTTCAAGCCAGGTGACGAAATGTTAAAAAGATTGAATCAGATTTTTTACAAAAATGAGAATGAGGAAATGATAGTATCAGATTCAGACTGATTTTTATGTAAAATTTTACTGAACTATATAATAATGGTAATTTTTGAGTATTTTTTAAAATAAAACCTAATTTGAATTTAAAAATAAATGTTTTCTTTTAAGTAATTGCACCGTTATAAACACCGTTTTTTTCACTGGGTTGTTTACCGTTATTTTCAAGAATCTACCGTTTTTTTTAGGGGTATCACCGTCGACCAGATTTTGTACATGGCAACATTGCAGCAAGGATTCGTACGTCATGATATAGGGGTGTAAACATTCATCCAGAATGCCTTTTCACTACTGATATATTCCCTGGAAGTCGATGCTCGCAAATAATGAGATTCTATCCTTGGAATTGAATTTATATGCTGTTTTATGCTCTTAATTACTTAAGTAGTGAAAAGTCGATAATGGATCTTTGGAGAGATTTTGAAAAAGCTCAAAGGGAAAGAGAAAAAACCAACTTGTGCCTATTGGTTGTATTATCAAATATTTAATAATGTGTTCAACATAGGATTTTTTGTACCTAAAAAAGACAGATGTGACTTTTGTTTCGATTTCGAACTCGCAGCTCCAAGAAGTAAAATAGAAATTAAGGAAAAGTATGACGATCATCTCAAAGAAAAAGATTGGTGTCGACAAGAAAAACGTCCAGATCGCCAGAACATCAATGAGACAAACATTTGCGCTGTTTATGATTTGGAAGCTGTCATGCAATGTCCGTCCAACCGGAGAAACATCTTATTTCTTTTATAAATCTAAACTGCCTTAATTTTAGCATTGTGGAAATGTCGAAGATGTTGGAAACTTAAAAGCGTAAAATGAAAGTACAGGCGAATGAGGATGAAATTGGGGCATACAAGAATGTTTACAGCTATTTTGTGAGGAAGTCCAGGGAAAAAGAGGCGCTAATGAGTTTGGGTCTTGTGTTTTAGAATACCTACAACGTTTAAATGAGCAGAATCCAAACAAAATTCTTCACGTCTCGTTCTATTCTGATAATTGGTGTGGGCAAAATAAAAATAAAGTTTATAACATCATTATATTCTTATGCCGATACTCGTTTTGAAAATATTCATACAACACACACAAATATTTAATTAAAGAACCCACCCAAAACGAAGGTGACAACGCCCACAGTCTTATTAAAAAAGAAATTAAACGCAACAAAATTTCAGGACCAATTTACACACTCTATCAATATGTTACGCTAATTAAAAACGCACGTAAAAATGGGAAACCTTTTATTTACTTTTCAGTTAGAGCCTACTGCGTTCATTTGTCGACCATGTTAGCAAAAAACGGAACGAACGCACCAGCGACTTATTCTGGAGGCTACAAGTTGATCAAGACCGTTATCCATCGGAAGTTCCAAATCCAAGACTTTCGCTGATTTTGCCAGGTCTTCTTCGTGCTCCAAACACCGCAAATAGTTGCATTTTCCAATATTGTACGAATGAATCTCACCGTCGTGTTCCAGAGAACATAATTTTTCGCATGGTCTGCCGCTACAGCTATTTCGTGCCAGAAAGCGCGCGTGTCTGTAATGAACACGTGGAGCAAAATCTGTGGCATTTACTTCCTGTACAAGACAACACTCCTGAGGAATTCACCGCAGCTCAAATAATGACTATCGTGTCGATGTTACAAAGACATATTACGGAGGAAATACTTGATTTTGAGCAGTATGAAAATATAGCACCGGCCGAGTTTCATACTTGGACATGACTCACTCAAGATCAGTTTACTGAATTATTAGACAGTTTACCAAGTCTGAGAACTAAAAGAATAAAAGAAACGTACTGGCGACAGTATTACTCAAGTTAAGAACAGGTGACTCGAACGCGCGGCTTGCTAATATTTTTAAATGTAGCGAAACAGCGTTTCATACGTGGTTAAAAATCGGACGCAACGCTCTGTTAGAAGATTTTTCCCTTAAATGTTGGGTTTGACCATATTTCCCGTGAGGATGTAGCACACAGGAACCTTTTTCTACCCAACAATCAGTTTGGGAACCCATTGAGCCCAGAAGATGAAAGGAAAGCGATCACGATTTGTGATGGCACGTACATCTATCTGCAAAAAAGTGGAAATTATTTTTTCCAACGCAAGTCTTACAGCTATCACAAATACAGAAACCTCCTCAAACCGTTCCTCTTGGTTTCTTGTGATGGACACATTATCGAAGTCATCGGACCATATGCTACCACCACGTCTGACGCAGATATAATGAATGACATGCTTAATAATGCTGACAGTGCCTTCCACTGGTTTTATAGGAGTGGAGATGTTTTTATTCTGGACCGTGGTTTTCGAGACTCAGCAAGAAATCTGGAATCTTGCGGATACGTACAACATATGCCTGAAACAAAGTATCCAAATGAGACAAAGCTAACCACGGATCAGGCCAATAAGTCCAGACTGATAACAATCTGTCGTTGGGTGGTTGAAGTGGTCAACGGCAGGTTCAAAAGAGATATTCGCCTGTTGCGAAATGTATATAAGGTCCAATTTTATTAGTGTTCATCCTGTTAACCTGTGACTATACACAGTGCTTTTTTAACCGTCTTAAAGCCGAAGGCCACTTATAGTATCCAATAACTACATGTCATTTGTATAATAAAACTGGGTAATTATTAATTATTCAAAAACTAAAAAATTAAAATAATTATAAGCAAAATTTAGTTTGAAACATCCTGTACACGTATATGATAGTCTACGTGGATGGTGCTGCACGTGTGGAGGCGGAAAGGTCAAGGACTATGCATTGTTGAAAGCATAAACATTATAAACAGGATGATACATTACTATCTTGAATTATTTGTTATTTTTTACTTAAAAATGATATTGTTGATAATAGAAAAATAATGCTTCCTAGAGGTGTATTAGGATGGTTACATAATGTAGGCTTCGGCTTTAAGACGGTTAAAAAAACACGGTGTATAGGTGAAAAGCAATCGTAAAAACCAATTTTCAAATGTGTACCATAAAAACTTAAAAAGTTAAAAATCAACAACATCGACTTCATATTGCATAGACTCGTCCTATCTTTGCTACGTTTAACCATCTGATTATCCATCTTATTGCTTCCCCTTGCACAGAGCGAGAAAGAGTTGAAGATAGGACGAGTTTATGCAATATGAAGTCGATGTTGTTATTTTGTAATTTATTTTTAACTTTTTTAGTTTTTATGATAGACATTTGAAAGTTGGTTTTTACGATTGCTTTTCACCTATATAGTCACAGGTTAACAGGATGAACACTAATAAAATCGGACCTTATATAATAACAGAGCCCTTCCCAGCATGTTCGACTATTTCAAGATAGCAGCGGCGATCATAACTCGTTTTCATGTTTTGATTAAGATAATCGAAAATGCTGCTGCGATTTTAGAGATTATCTACCAAAGAATTAATATGCCAAATAGATTGGCAGATCTCTAATACGTCATAACTACAATCGCAGACGTGCTCAGTTTACTTTAATGACTGCAGATATGCCAGAGTTCGTAGATTTTCCAAGAATGGATGAGAACGAATTATTTTTATTCGCTCTGGGCGTTTATCAACTAAAACAGGTCAAAAGCTATTACGGTGAGCACGTCCTTGACAATAGAGCATTCACAATTGAGCTCAGCAATGAGTTATCAAATGAAGACTTGGCGGAATTGCAGGGCAATGATTTATGGATGATAAGAGGCCGACTGCAATCGCGGCATGTTAGAGCAAGACAGTATTGTGTCTACATTGTAATCGATAGGTAGTTATCAAGCCGACAAGCAATCGCTCACTATTTTAGTTTGTACATCATAGGAAAGCGAGCAATTGGATGCTGCTCCCATATATGCAAAAATAAAATCAAACATTGCTACGGACGAGATCACAAAATTAGCCCTTGAAGAAGAACGCAACTCTCATCTGTTAGCAGCTGATATGGCGTACAACGAGAAGCAGTGTGATAAAAATATCGCAGTTACAAATAAAAGAATCAAATGCCTGACTTTTGACTTACAGCAATGCTTGCCAACCCCAGCTTTACAATCATTTGTAGCCTTTTATAAAAGACAACTTTGGACCTTCAATCTTACAATACATGACAACGCAACTGGAATGTCAACGCACCACATTTGGCATGAGGGTATTTCGGGTCGAGGTGCTAATTCAATAGCCTCTTGTTTGTTCGCGTATTTACGAGAACTACCAGAAGAAATCACAGAAGTAATTTTGTATTCTGATACTTGCGGAGGACAAAATAAGAACACTTACGTAGCTACAATGTTTACGTACTTTTTGACAGTAAAATCCTCAATAAAGTTAATACATCACAAGTTTATGATACCTGGTCATAAACATATGGAGGTTGACTTAGACCGTGCAATTATTGAAAAAAAAAACTGAAATACAAATTTATCACCCACACGATTGGATGCAGTTGCAGAAAAAATGTATAAGAATATTAACGAATATAAAACAAAGAGATTCATGCAAACCACACTTTCAAAAATTAAATATATTAACCCTATCTTGTCTTTACATCCTCGAAGCCTGTAAATTTGTCAAAAAACATCAAGACCTATATTCCCCAATCAAAATTATAAGACACAATAACCGATACCAAAACAAACTTAAGATACCTTTCTCTAAACTTAAATTATTCTCTACGGCCCCACATTCAATGTTGATTAAAATTTATAACCACGTCCCAAATTCCATGAAAAATATCGACAAAAACACAAAATTTGAAAGCGAACTGAGAAAGCTTCTCATACAAAAAAGCTACTACAGCATAGCAGAATTCAAGTGGCATGATGTGAAGTGGCCGAGTTATGACTTTGTAAAATACAAAACATCTCTTTTTAGTGATGAATCATTTAAAACTATTAACTTTAAACGGAACACGCGACGAGGTAAAGAATTTAATTTGATGCAGATTACTGACAAGCCAATACCAGAAATCTATCTTTAATATCAATATGTGTATTATACCCTCCTAATTAGTACCAATTTTTCAAACCATATAAATAGGTGCATTACTTAAAGTGCATTAGTTGTAATTTCATCCTCAACCGAGTGTTGTCATTTACGTTTCTCTACGTGAAGGTGGTGATCTTCGGGACTACAATAAATTATATACATCTTTGAGAACAAAAAGTAATGTTAAGTTTAGTGACAGTGTTGAAAAACAAGTAAAAGAATGGTGCCGCATATTCTGTTATCGGATCTATGCTAAGTGGACAAAATCTTCAAGAAGCCAGGAAACATTCATGCAAAAGAATTCCTCCTGGTTACAGGCAGACATTAAATGGCCTGAATTTTTGAAAAGAATTGTGCTTTACCCGAAGAAGTAATAAATAAGTCGTCTGAAGAACCAATTGCGACAACATCTAATTACAACTATTGTGATGAACCCGTAATATCGGGTTTCCAACGCGTCTACATCAACTTCGATAGACAGCCGCAAATCTTTTGAAGACCTATCAAATAAACAAAAAAGAAGACGCATAGAAGCAACTTGCAGCTCCTATAGTACAGAAGAAATCGTCTACTCAGCTCAAACTAGCCTCAAATCGTCTGGAAAAAAAAATTTAGCTGAAATTCTGCAGTACCGTATGGAAAACCCAGACCAAGTCTCTAAAGTAAAACAATTCATTCAAACTGGAGAAATTAAAGAAATATCGACCCAAAAAGCTTTAGCGTTGTTTATCACTTTAAGATTATCTAAGTGGCGCTATATAACACTAAGAGATTTTAGTGAAAAGGAAGAAATTTGTAAATACCCCAGTTATTATAAACTTCAAGAAGAGAAGAAAACGTGTTATCCTGACGAAAATGCTATAACAGTTACAGAAACTTCGGTTAAAATAAAATTGCAAGTTTTGTTGGATTTAACAGTGAAGAGACTTATTCAGTCTTTGGACAAAAGTATTGATAAAGACAAACTTGAGCTTATAAGCAAAAGGGGTTAAACTACAGGTTTTACTTTGACAGCTATTTTAATAGTTACGTGTCACAACATGAACTTAAATTGAGAAAAATTCTGGCTGCGGCACAGTTAATCATACCAGTAAGTTTTTACCGGTATTAAAGAAAGATAACACAATGAAAAGAGGTGATTTTGATTAGCGCATGACCGATGAGAACATATTGTATTTGAAATGGAAGGATAATAAACCAGTATATTTCTTGTCAAATATGCATGATCCTAATGATGTTGAAGTCCGAAATGAGGGAAAAGGACGGCTCTCTTGTGGATATACCTTGTCCTAAATTGCTGAAAGACTACAATACATATATGAATTTTGTGGGCAAGTTCGACCAACTGAAAAGCAATTACAGTCTCGATAGGAGGTCTACTAAGTGGTGGCACAGAATGTTCTTTTCATTTTTGGACTATTGTGTTTGGACTATTTGTGAAACGAATATCAGAAGACCGTCATCCTGTTACAATTAAACAAAACAAACCTTATGTGCCGCCCTTAGTCCGCCTAGCTAGAAGGTGAAAAACACCAAGCAAGCTCAACGACTTCTCGTCGATATGCTTTGTGCAGCACGAATTACGAAAGCAAAACCTGTGAGAACGGCTTGGGAATGTGATACCTGTATGGTTCCTTTAAGCATAAAATCCAACAAAAACTGTTCTTCGGAATTTCACAAAAATAAATAAAAATATTTTCATTAAATTGGCCACTGAATAATAATTTGTTGTTTTTTAATATAATCGAATAACTTTCACGTCTTATGCAGAATTAAATTCCTCAAAAATTCAATGTTCATAGATTTTATGGTAATAATAAATAAAGTACTTACACCGAAATCTACTTCAATGCTTACCTACGTTTAATATTATGTTTTGTTTTTAGGTTTTAACTGCCCTAAGATTTTTTGCATCTGGGTCTAATCAACAATTTATAGGAGCTAGTGCACACAAGATGCACCAAGTCACTGTATCTAATTGTATTCGTGCCGTAACCCTAGCTCTTAATAATGAACATTTTAGGACTAAATATATACATTTCCCTCAATATAGACAAGAACAAAATATACAATGTGATATGGGCGGTACTTCTAACCCGTTAAGGCGATATCTAATTTTATAGACAAAAATAATAATTTGGGGGTCAAACCCTCAACCCCTTTGAATAGCGGCCATTTTGTTTCTTTAACAATTTAGGCAATAACCTAGGTTTCATGTGTCGTAGAAACATGAAAGAAATACCACAAGATAGCTATATGAACAGAGTAACTGACCAACAACTTCATATTTGATGTTTAAGGTTTTGACGGCCAGAAACAAAATAAACCATTAAATTATTTTCGAAAAAACTTTTTTTCTCAGACCCCTAATGTTTTTTTTGACCCCTTATGTTTTTTTCACGATAAAATTTGATATCGAACTTAACCTAAACGGCTTAGAAGTACCGCCCATATCACATTATATTTAAACATGTCTAAGCAATAACTATTGAATTGTGTTATATTCGTATTTTAAATGGAAAAATATTTTTTACTTGATTCGTGATTGTGTAAATCTAATTTGTATCTTGTTTAAAATTCAGATTTCACCAAAAGTTTGGATTCCCAGGTGTAATAGGCGGTATTGATGGAACACACATTGCTATTGTTAGGTCATCAGAGTATGAGGAAAGGTATTTCAACCGAAAGCGATATAACTTAGTCCTCTCGCTCAGTTCGAATTTTTTTTTCCGAACATACGGGTCAATGCTCAATTACAGTAGAATTCATATATAACGACTTCGCTTATAACAACTAATCGGTTTTAGCGACGATAATCTTTACTCAAGTTAGGTTTCGTAGATAGTGCTACGTTTGGTGCGACCGATTAAGGCCACACCAAACACATACGAAAATGAAATAACAAAAGAAAATGAACTTGAAAAAATATAATTAAAATAAAATTAAAATTGGAACAAAAAAAAAAAATATTCTGTGTTGTGTGGCTTGCGTGGGGAATTTTGATTGAGAACGCAAAAGAAAACTTATTTATTTTACAACTAAATAAACTACACAGAATTTAGAGGTATGAAATTCCAAACCGATTAACAGAATAATTTATATAAAAAATTTACAATGAACGGGCTTATCGAAAAGTAAAAAAAACAATAACGAAGGTGCCGGCGCCGGATAGTCGCCCTTATCCTTTGCAGTCGGATTAAATAGTCGTTGCTATCGCAGAATCGTCTCTTTTCCTCGCAGAAGTCGTTGCTAGCGCAGGGTCGTTCCTTTTCAACGCAACAGGGTGATATAAACAAGTACGTGCTGGAACTAGCACCTACTCGTAGTAGGTCAATTTAGTGCTTATTAAAGCTAGCGCTTCGGCAGGTAGGGGGGAGAACCCGTAGACCGGGTCCTTTGTTGATACTATAACAAAGAACACTCCTACTTAATACTAAGGAAAACAAAGAATACAAATATGAACATCTTGAGAGCTTTTACATTATGGCAATATGAATTACAATTTGATGGTAGACTATGGATAAAAAAATAAACTAAAAACTGCACAAGCAAAGTCACGGGAAATTACTAGTTCTTAGATAAATTAGCTCTGATAATATAAGACGGATCGCTCACACGATCAGTAGTTGAGCGACACGCCATACAATTTTATTACATTAAATGAGTTTACGAAACTTACCAGTAATGAACTTTACGATATTTTATGCATCGAGCCAACCACACAACTGTCCATTTTCTCTTTAGGACAGACATTCTTTACATGACAGACATGCCCATTCAAAATGTTAATTAAAAAGAAAATTATTATAGGTGGCCAGGAAAAAAAATAAATAAAAAGTTTAACTTCAAAAGAGTTCCGCAGCATAATGCTGCAGCACACCCTTTCCAACAAAAAAGAAAAAAAAATAAAAAAAATAAGTTAACATTAATAGGTTGACAACCCTATGACAAAAGTTGGCAACCCTAACAAATAAGTAAGCAACCATAATGCGGTTTAGAAAGCTGACAGCATACGAACAAGATTAATAAAATAAGAAATATTTTACTAAACGAAAAAAATAAAGAAAGCAATAATAAGGAAATACTACTTAAGAATGTCCTTAATATGGTATTGTCCGGTATGAGATGAGTCCAGGTCTTTTAAAAAGTACGCAGTTCTAGAGATAACCCTAATAACTTGGCATTTGACAAACCGAGGTGCAAACTTGTTAGTGAAAAAATCAGCACCTGAAGATCTAGAAAAATTTCGCCTCCATACAGTGTCACCGACGTTCAAAACTAAATCACGTCGGTTTCTATTGTAAGCACGAGAGCTTCTTAAAAACGAAATCGCCAGGTTATCGGAAACTTTAGCGTAAATTTCAGCAAGGGAAGAAAGATTAGAGGCATGCTGAGTCCGACTCTCGGCCAAATTAGAGCTCTGAGTCTGACTATTAACACTATGAGAAGGAAAAGACACCTCCCTACCAAATACGAGAAAGTTAGGAGTGAAACCAGTAGCGAGATTTACGCAAGAATTTAAGTATAGTTTGACCTTGGGTAATAACTTTGCCCAATTCCTGTGATTATCCTCGACAAGAATACTTAAACAAGTAACAATTGTCTGATTATATCTCTCAACTGTGTTAGCTTGAGGAGTATAATACGGGGTATAAAATGGCTCAATCCTAAATGAAGACAAAAAGCGGTTGAATTGACTACTGCGAAAAACAGTAGCATTATCACAGAGAATTGAGTGAGGAATACCAAATCTATAAAATATCTCTACTTCCAATGCTTTAGCAACGGAAACGGCATCAATTTTTTTTAAAGGAACCAGCCAAACATATTTAGAAAATACATCGACCATAGACAAAATGTACTTGAAACCGTAATAGGCCAAGGGTAGAGGCCCAATAACATCTATAGATATAATTTGAATAGGTTGAGTAACATCCTTAGGATAACACATTTGCCCTCGAGGTCGGGTATTAGCAATTTTATAAGCCTTACATAAATCACACCTGCTTAATGTTTCAGTGACGTCGCGAAACATATTCGGCCAATAATAGCGCCCTTTGATCTTTAGGTAGGTCTTAGTAACTCCCGGGTGAATCGAGGGAAAGTCATTATGAACCTCCAATATTATTTCATCAACCTTCTCCTTGGGAAGAACAATACGCCAAGGATCAGCAGACAAGGGACTATCGACAGGCATACGCCTCATAAGCACGCCATTCTGAATAGCGTACGCTGGGAACATTTGTGGGGAATCACGAGTACCCAAAAATATTTTCTTGTACCAGCGATCATCAGTTTGATCAGGACCTTGATCGAAGGAAACAGGGGAAATATGGACTCTAGACAAAGCATCTGGAACAACCAGCTGAGATCCTTTGCGATGAACAATATCGAAAGAATATTGTGAGATAACAGTCGCCCAACGAGCTAAACGACCAGAAGGATTGTTCAACGTGAGGAGCCATTTAAGGGCCACATGATCAGTTATAACTGTAAATTGCATTCCATCCAAATAACACCGAAAGTTTTTAATGGAATCAAGAACGGCTAAAAGTTCACGCTCCGTTGTACTGTAATTACGTTCGACTTTAGAAAATAAGCGAGAATAAAAGGCAATAGGATGCTCACCATCCTCGAACTTTTGAGAGAGAACGGCACCTAGGCCAACAGATGAAGCATCACATTGTAAAATGAACGGTTTAGAAAAATCAGGACAGCCAATAACAGGAGTATTAATTAATGCATCCTTAAGTTTTTTAAAAGCACTATCGGATGATTCATTCCAGACAATCGGATCATTACCCTTCTTAGGACCAATTAAGGCGGTAAGTGGGGCAATTATAGAAGAAAAGTCCTTAACAAAGCGTCTATAGTAAGAACACATACCAATAAAACCACGTAGAGCCTTAGCCGTCATGGGAACAGGATAATACCTTATTGTGTCCAGCTTACCTGGGTCAGTTTGAAGACCCTTTTCATTTACGATATAATCCAAATACTTAAGTTCCCCTTTGCAAAATTCACACTTCTTGATGTTGATAGACAAGCCAGCCTGTATCAAACGATCACGAACCTTGCGAAGCAGGGCTAAATGACTGCTGAAATCACGGGAGACGAGGATCAGATCGTCAACGTACCCGAAGACACAGTCATCACTGGTGGAGGTAAATTCAAAATTGACGATCATATCGGTCAGTCGTTGCATCTCAGAAGCGGCATTTGTTAAACCAAACGGCATCCTTACAAATTCGAACAAACCACGTTGAGGAACGATAAAAGCTGTTTTCTCGCAGCTTTCCTTATCTGCTAAAGGAATCTGCCAGAAAGCACTCCGGAGATCGAGGGATGTCATATACTTGGCACCTCTAAGGTTATCCAGTATATCAGAAATACGAGGAAGAGGATAGGAGTCCCTAACAGTGACACTATTTAGTTTTCTACTGTCGACACAAAAACGAACTGTACCATCTTTCTTTGTGACCATCACAACTGGACTAGCCCATGGAGAACGAGATGGACGAATGACACCTAATTCCAACATTGAGTCAATCTCTTCATTGAGAACTTTTAACTTAGCTGGAGAAAGGGGATAGTACCTCTGTCGAATAGGTGAACCGATGGTATTGATTTTATGAGAAAACCAGTTGGTTTTTCCGAGACCAATCTTTTCTGATGAAATATCATCAAATTCACCAATCACTTTTTGAAGTTGGAGTTCCTGTTTAGGAGTCAAAACATTCCGCGGATGGATATACCGGACTTCACAAATGTTTTGAGAAAGAGGTTGAGGAACAGAAGAGGACAGGAACATACTTCCTTTAACATGTTTGTTAAAAGCTTGGCTAAAAATAGAAGTCAAACCGAATTTATTCCAAAATTCCATTCCCAAAATCACAGGAGAAGACATATTACGGGCAATCAAAAAACTATGATCAACAGTATCACCATTGAACATAACAGGAATAACAACAGAACCCAAAATATCAATAGGAGAATTATTAGCTGAAATGACAGAAGGAACTAAGGAATTAGAATCAATTGAAACACCAAGTTGTTGACTTAAGGCATCACTAACTAAAGACATTTGAGCACCAGAATCGAGAAGAGCTTTAACAGGTTCACCCTTTAAATTAATTTCGATAAACGGGCGATTGTCTAAAGTGTTTGTCGTAATCACCGGTGACACTGTACGACGAGAATCGTACCGTAGGTGGTTTTGGCAATTTCTTGGGTTACATTTAGGACAATTTCTGGTGATATAACCAGGATTGTGGCACTTAAAACAAACTGGACCGGGTACAATTGAGCAGTCGCTATAATAATGGCCGGTTCCACTACATTTCAAACACGTAAGGACGGGGGACTGACTGTTTTCGGATATTGATGTAGGGCAAGAAGCAGAGGGTAAAAATTCCTCAAAGTGAGAAGCTATCTCAATAAGGGTGGCCAAAGAGGAGAATATATGTACCGAAAGGCAAGGGAAAAATTTTGCATGCATATTATGAATAATAATTTGTAAAAGGTTCGAATCAGAAATAGGAGTAGAAAGCTTACTATTGAGATATGTGACTTGTATTATAAAATCACGGATAGGTTGATCAAAATTTTGTTTAAGGCTCCGAATAGTCTGTTCAGTCACAAAATCAAAGTCTGTCGGACCAAAAGTCTTTAAAAAAAGATCCCTAAGGAGTTGAAAAGTAAGACCTGGCTGTCTAACTGTCCTAAAATATTTTAAAGCATTATCAGAAAGAAGCTCATGAAATCGAACAACCAGATACTCATCAGGAATATCATCAGCTAATTTTCTCTCTTCAACACAAATAAAAAAATCCCTGACACAACCATGGCCAGAATATGTCAGATTCCACTTAGATAAATTTACGTGCTTTTTATAAAAGTTGGCATTAACAGTATCAGAACGGATTGGGGAGGGAATACTACAAGTAGGAGGAATCTGCCATGACCTAGGAGGTATCGGGGGAGGTCTAGATAAAAATGGGTTTTCGCAACGTGGGGATTCAAAAGAACCAGGGTCAATCATTCTGGAAGTTGTCAATAGATTGCCATATAATATTAAATTAGTGAGGTAAATGGAAAATAATAATAAAATTAATGCTAATCTGCAACAATGATGTGTGCACTAGGCTTTAGGTAAAAAAGAAAAACCCGCAAAGAAGCCGAGAAAAAGAACTAGGTAACAAAACAAAAAAAACAAAAATTGATAAAAATGGAGTAATGCAATGGAGGTATGTAATCGTAATCAAATGTAAAGTCTTCGGCTCATGAGACTGGGTACCTCTAGTTCAGCGGTCTCAAAGACCCTAGGAAAGTACACCATGAATCAATTACCTGCTCGGTTTGTGTGATGTGGCAGGATATTCTCCCGAAGCACACACACTGAGTCAATGGAAGAACACAGACACGGAAGACTCCGAAGAGTTTTACGAAACTCCCGAACTATGTCCCATCCACGTGAAATCCACCAGTGGGCAGATCGTGAAGTGTTACTGTATGTAAAAATGTATTGAGTAACGATCTGTACAGTGTACTGAATTGGTAGAGAGTAGAGTTAATGAAATATATGAGAAAATGAGAAGCCTAAAGTTATAGCGCAAGTTTACAGAAAATATCAAAGTAACTAAATACAAATTTGCTCGACAAGAGCACCACACACTAGGCATGGACGATATCATGAGGAGCAGGTGATAAATCATATGACTTGAAAATCATTTGTCACACCTGCTCCTTTTTGTCATATTGACTGCTACAAATCACAGAATGTAAAATCATATGTCATGCGCAAATTTCTTTTCATTCGTTGATGACATGTAGCAGAGCGGGTCTAGCGAGCGCAGGCCTTGAGCGCGCGAGCGAGTAGGAATGATTTGCTACAGATGCGTGTTAGAAAAAGACAAACATGCTGTGCTATTTTTTATGCCATCATAGGTGACGAACGATAACGATACAGAGCATTTTAAGAGCTTTAAACTTATGACCATAAAAAGTTTAGATTCGTTTGTCATGATTTTTGTTACGAGTGGCAGGTTGAAACCTTCTAGTTTGTTGAATTTTATGCTGAGCGCCGTAAGGTTTAGATTATCTTGTTATGATTTTATAGTAGGGAACGTCAAGCTCGTTTTGTTTACAATGAAATTTCGTTTTATGTGTGAATTATGATTTTATGATGTTGTTTTTAAATTCACTAGTCGCCCGGTGATGACTGATAGGTGCATACGCCAATGTAAAAATAAGTTTACTCACACATTCAGGATTAAAAAAAAAATCACATGAAAAATTTTGCATTGTCAGTCCCAAGCCTGTACAAGTATGAGGGGAAGTTAATTGTTTAAAAAAAAATGCTTAAATAATACGCACAAATAGCACATTACGTAGCGCACGAACTATATATGACATTTCATAAAAAAGTAGCAAAGTAGCAAGGAGCAACTGTTCACAATAAATCATATTTCATTTTAAGTAACAAATAGCAAAAGTGTTACATTATGACACTGCGACAAAAAGTCATTGCCAATGATTTATCACAGGTGATTTCATATGACAAATCATCATTTTGTCATATGACAATGACTGAAAAATAGCAATCATTGCCATGCCTACCACACACACACCAAAAAAATTTAACTTTTGTTCGGGCGCCAATGCTACGTTTGGTGCGACCGATTAAGGCCACACCAAACACATACGAAAATAAAATAACAAAAGAAAATGAACTTGAAAAAATATAATTAAAATAAAATTAAAATTGGAACAAAAAAAATAAATATTCTGTGTTGTGTGGCTTGCGTGGGGAATTTTGATTGAGAACGCAAAAGAAAACTTATTTATTTTACAACTAATTAAACTACACAGAATTTAGAGGTATGAAATTCCAAACCGATTAACAGAATAATTTATATAAAAAATTTACAATGAACGGGCTTATCGAAAAGTAAAAAAAACAATAACGAAGGTGCCGGCGCCGGATAGTCGCCCTTATCCTTTGCAGTCGGATTAAATAGTCGTTGCTATCGCAGAATCGTCTCTTTTCCTCGCAGAAGTCGTTGCTAGCGCAGGGTCGTTCCTTTTCAACGCAACAGGGTGATATAAACAAGTACGTGCTGGAACTAGCACCTACTCGTAGTAGGTCAATTTGGTGCTTATTAAAGCTAGCGCTTCGGCAGGTAGGCGGGAGAACCCGTCGACCGGGTCCTTTGTTGATACTATAACAAAGAACACTCCTACTTAATACTAAGGAAAACAAAGAATACAAATATGAACATCTTGAGAGCTTTTACATTATGGCAATATGAATTACAATTTGATGGTAGACTATGGATAAAAAAATAAACTAAAAACTGCACAAGCAAAGTCACGGGAAATTACTAGTTCTAAGATAAATTAGCTCTGATAATATAAGACCGATCGCTCACACGATCAGTAGTTGAGCGACACGCCATACAATTTTATTACATTAAATGAGTTTACGAAACTTACCAGTAATGAACTTTACGATATTTTATGCATCGAGCCAACCACACAACTGTCCATTTTCTCTTTAGGACAGACATTCTTTACATGACAGACATGCCCATTCAAAATGTTAATTAAAAAGAAAATTATTATAGGTGGCCAGGAAAAAAAATAAATAAAAAGTTTAACTTCAAAAGAGTTCCGCAGCATAATGCTGCAATAGGTACTAAGAAAATATAACCGTTATTGGCGCGCGTAAATCACAGTTCGTGTTTGTCACCTGTTATGACAAGTTCATAAAGCTCGACAAAATGAGTTCAGTGAAGCGAAAGTGTTTTACAATTGAAGAAAAAAGTGCAATATTACATCGATTGGAAGCCGGTGAATCAAATGCAACCCTCGCAAAGGAGTTTGGCGTATCTCATTCTACAATATCCACAATAAAAAAGAATCAAGATAAGATTGAGCCGCTATTTAATGCCAATGTTTTGAATGCAAACGTGTAAGGACGTCAACTCATGAGCAGGTGGATAAGGCATTGTTACAGTGGTTCAAACTTCAGCGCGACCGGGGAATACCTGTTAATGGATCCTTGCTACAAGAGAAAGCAAACTTTTTTGCTAGACAGTTAGACATGCAAAATTTCACGTGTTCCATTAGTTGGATAAACCGTTTTAAAGTAAGACACAATATCGTTAGTGGTAAGATTGCTGGCGAATCTTTGTCAGTTCAACAAAGTGATGTAACCGATTGGCTAGAAAAAGTTTGGCCTACTTTACGTGCACAATTTTCAGATGATGAAATTTTTAATGCAGATGAGACCGGGCTGTTTTATAAATTAACCCCGGACAAGACGTTAAAATTTAGAGGTGAAAAATGTAAAGGAGGAAAATTATCAAAGGAGAGAATAACTGTGATGGTAGCAGCCAACATGAGTGGTACAGTTAAAAAAAAACTTCTCGTAATCGGAAAATCTCAACGCCCCAGATGTTTTAAAAATGTACGGCATTTGCCAGTGGATTATGAAAGCAATCGAAGAGCCTGGATGACTGCTGACATTTTTACTAAATGGGTTCGTGCTTGGGATCGTGAACTTACAAAAAAGAACAAGAAAATCCTGCTATTCGTTGACAACTGTCCTGCACATCCCCACATAGCAGACTTAAAAAGCATAACTCTGGTGTTTCTGCCTCCAAACACGACATCAGTGTTGCAACCCATGGATCAAGGGATTATTCGAGCTTTGGAAACACATTTTCGTAAAAACCTTGTCCTGAAAATGATCCAGCTTCTAGATGGCTGCCGAAGCACTAGTTTTGAGTACCCAAAGATTACTGTTCTTGATGGTATACTAATGATTCAAGATGCCTGGACCCAACTCAAGCAAGGCACGATTTTTAACTGTTACAAACACGCTGGTTTTGTCCGAAGCAACGTAGAATGTACCATAACTTCAAACGCAGATGATTTTAACGAAGAAGACGACGTACCGCTGAGTGTTTGGGCAAGGGCTATTAATGGGCATCAGTTACCCATAGCAAATGAGGTGTTCGGGGCACTAACTCACTAATTGAAACACACACACTGTTACTACTCGTATTTATTAATCACAATCTTCACTTGATATAAACTCAACTCAATATTACAAAAAAATGTAGTGGTCTTAGGGACCCGAAAATTCGAAGACATTGCGCGAAGCAACCGACACCCAACGCCATCTATCGGTGCCCGCGCGAACTTAACTCCGCAACATACTCCCCCCCAAAGGACGACGTCCTTTCATATCGCTGGTAAGGGGCAAAGCTTGGTGACAGTTCGTGTATAAACTCCAGATTGGGTACGAACGTCATACGTTCTTGTTAAATCATCTCTTCCAGGATGCTTCGCTTCTATTCTCCCTAACATCCACTTGGCAGGTGGGTAGCGAGAATCTTTCATTAAGATAAGCTCTCCAATCTCAAACTCTTTCTGAGGTGTACGCCATTTCGGACGTTGTTGCAGTCGAGTCAGGTATTCGGACTGCCATTTGCGCCAAAATGTCTGTGTCATTCTTTGGATTAGTTGCCATCTAGTGAGGCAATGTAGGTTCATGTCTGTTATGTCTCGTTCAGGATAAGTCACTAAAGGCCTACCAATTAGGAAGTGTGCAGGTGTTAATGGCTCTAAATCTCGTGGATCATCGCTGAGAGGTGAAAGAGGTCGGGAATTGAGACAAGCCTCAATCTGAGTGAGTAAGGTGCTCAATTCTTCGAAGGTAAGTGTGCTCTCTCCTATGATGCGTTTCAGGTGAAACTTGATGGACTTAACACCGGCCTCCCACAGTCCCCCGAAGTTAGGCGATCCAGGTGGTATGTACTTCCATTTAGTACCCTCTTTGTCCAATAAGGTAGACATCTCCTCTGGTATGCAAGCCTTGCCTTGTTTCCACATCTCAACTAATTCTTTGCTTGCTGCAACAAAGGTAGTTCCGTGGTCACTCCACATCTCCTTGACCATACCTCGCCTCGATATTAGTCTTCGGTAGGCAGCCAAAAATGCACCCGTTGTCATGTCACTGACCAACTCGATATGCATCGCTTTGGTCACCATACATATAAAGATGGCAATATAAGATTTGTGTGATTTACTGCCACGACCTTTACTCATTCTCGTGTTGATGGGACCGGCAAAGTCAACTCCGGTAATAGAAAATGGACTGGATGGTGTAACTCGGCATTCAGGTAACTCTCCCATTAACTGTGTTCGAGTGGCTGTTCTCTGTCGTGCGCATCTCATGCAATTTCTCGCAAACTGTTTAACTATGGTCCCAGCATTAATCAGCCAATATCTCTGACGAAGAAATGTTATCATCATTTGTGGACCACCGTGCAGCGTTTTCTCATGAGCTTCTAATAAGATGAGAGGTAATAATGATCATTTCCAAACACAAAATACATATTGTGTTTGGAAATGATCATCGGGTGTTTGCTCAAGTAATCAATATCAGCATGTTTCAATCGTCCTCCTACTCGTAACACACCTTTTTCGTCGATAAAAGGGGTGAGTGAAGATAATCGACTATCTTTTTTCAAAGGTTTTCCATTGCTCAAGTGAGCTATCTCCTCTGGAAACTCAATTCTCTGGGTGAGCTTGACGCAGACGGTAAGTGCATCTTCACGTTCATTGTGTGTGACAAATGCAGGTAATGTGTTTCTAATCTCTCGTTTCTCTTTCAGGTGCAGCCATCTCCGGATCCAGGCAATAACTGCAAGCAGCATCTTCAGGGATGAGTATCTCTTCAGTATGGTAAGTATTTGATTATCTCGGTTGTCAGTCGTAAGGTCTACTGTTGTTGCAGCACAGGTCTTCGACTCTCGCTTTTCGAGTTCGTTGTCTGGAACCTCACAGGTGGGTAACTCTAAGTTTTCTTGTTGTAGGAATAATGGACCATTCCACCAAAGCTCGTTATTCTTTAATGTTTCAGGTGCTACTCCTCGGGATGCGGGATCAGCAGGATTCTCTTTGGTTCCGACGTAAGACCAGGTAGTATGGATGCTATTATCAATCTCAATGACTCTATTTCTCACGTAAGTATTCCACCTCGAAGGTTCTCCTTTTATCCATGCGAGCACAATTTTGGAATCGCTCCACGCGTAAGTATTCTCTGGAATAATTCTCATGGCTTCAGCAACGTTTTTTAGTAATTTACTGAGTAATACGGCGGCACATAACTCAAGACGGGGTAGTGTTGTTTGTTTCAGAGGTGCGACTTTAGTTTTTGCTTTCAGAAGTGATACTATCACGCGACCTTCGTTAGTAGTCACTTTAATGTAGATTCCAGCCGCGTATGCTAATGTCGACGCATCCGAAAATCCGTGTAGTTGTACAGATCTAGTGGGATTGTCAATTCCAATCCATCTAGGAATGCTTATCTCCTCTAGCTTTGGAATCTGTGACCGAAACTTAATCCACTCATCTCGCTGCTCCTCGGGCAAATCGTCATCCCATGCTATGCCAAGACTCCACAATGTCTGCATGAAGATCTTCGCTTGTATGATTGTCGGTGCAAGAAAACCCATTGGATCAAAAAGAGACGCGATGACCGAAAGTACGTTTCTTTTTGTTATTCTCTCGTCTTCTAGAATGTTAACCTTGTTTGTTATTTGCAGCTCGTCTTCTCTCACACTCCAGGTAAGTCCTAATGTTTTCACAGTCTCTTTCTTGTTTAATTCTATTTCTGTGTTCTTAGTTCGTTTTTCAGGTTCTATCTCGCTCATGAACTGCTCGCTGTTTGAACACCATTTTTGAAGCTCAAAACATCCTCCTTTTAACAGTTCTGTTAATTGTCTCTGCACTTCGATAGCTGTCTTCTCATCGTGACTTCCAGATAAACAATCGTCGACGTAGAAATAGTGGTTGAGTATCTCTATAGCTTGTTGAAACTTCTCATTGTGTTCTTCATCCTTGGCGACCTGTTTTAGTGTCTTTATGGCCAGGTAAGGTGCACAGGCCATGCCGAAGGTTACCGTAAGCAGGCGAAACTCTTGAACAGGGTCGCTAGGATTGAATCTCCATAGTATTCTTTGCATGTCAGTGTCCTCTCGACGCACCAGAATCTGGCGGTACATTTTTATAATGTCGGCTACAATTCCAACCTTGTACGTTCTCCATCTCAGAATTATGTCTCTTAAATCTTCTTGTAGCGATGGACCGATTAATAACTCGTCGTTTAAAGACACTCCGTTTTCTCCTCTTTGTGACGCGTTGTAAACGACTCTAACTTTTGTGGTTTCCTTGTCTTCACGTATCACGGCGTGATGTGGTAGATAGACTGCTCTCTCGTTTGATTCGTACTCGTTTACAGGCTCCATATGTTTAAGATCAAGATATTCTCTCATCACAGCGTTGTACTCATTGCGTAGTTTCTCGTTCCCGGAAAGGCGTTGCTCGAGGGTTCTCAGTCTCTTTAACGCAATGTCTCGGGATTGTGTAGGCAGAATAGGGATGTCTCGTTTGAATGGAAGTGCAACTACGTATCTTCCATCTGGTTCTCGTCTCAATGTGTTCTTGTAGATTTCCTCAGCTCGAATCTCAGGTTGCGTTAAAGCATTTTTCTCTTCAGTGTGTAGAGTCTCAGTTTCCCAGAATCTTTGAATCATTTGGTCTAAGTTCAATGACATGCTTAGATGTAAGCTCACGATGTCTCGCTCGTTAGGTTTGTTTAAGGCTCCTCCAGATATTATCCAACCAAGCTCGGTTTGTTGGGCAACTGGCGTCCCAGGTTCTCCACGAATGACTCCGCTCATTAAGATCTCGGTGAAAATATTTACTCCTAGTAGCATGTTTATACTACCAGGTTGATAAAAGGTAGGGTCGGCTAGGTTTAAGTTTCTCAAATGCTCCCATGACTCGTGACTAACTCTCTTTGCTGGAAGGATATCTGTGACTTGTTTTACGACATATGCGGTGCACGGAATGGTGTAATTATTATGTGTCGAATGAAGCTGTGTCTCGACGGCAAACTTTATTCTCGCAGTCATTTGGTCAACTCCAGTTACTTGTCCTTCTACAGGTTTGCGTTTAAGTTGAAGTTTCTGAGCGGTTTCTTCGCTGATAAACGATTCTTGCGAGCAAGGGTCAATTAACGCTCTAACAAGTTGAAGTCCTCTTCCAGTTTGTATATTTATCAAGGCTGTAGCCATCAGGGCGTTTTGTCCTTGAGTCACAAGGTGTGATCGTATTGTATTGTAAGTTTCTCTACTCGTTGTATGGTTAGTTTGCTCCTCTGCTACTCTTGTGCTCGTACTCGGTGGAGTAGTGTTTGAAGATTGTGTGTTGTTGCTCGTACTCGGAAAATGTAACAGGGTGTGATGTCTTCGATGGCATTGTTTACAGGAATTCTTGCTTTTACAGTTTTTCGCGTTGTGTTTTGGTGACAGGCAGTTGAAACATAATCTTGTTCTCTCGATCTGTTGTACTCGCTCTTGGACTCCCAATTTAGCTAACTCTTCGCAGGCATATGTGGCATGAGACCCACTACAAATGGCACATGTTATGTTCGATGATGCCATATTGGTTACAAACGATTTGGGTTTATTAGTGATCTTTTCTCTTATTACAGGACCAGGTTGTATCATCTCAAGTACTCGGAATCTTGTTTCTAAAAATTTCAGGAAAGTTGGTAATGTAGGTAATTTATCTATCTCTATTGAACCTAGTTCTTCTTCCCAACTCTTATGCGATTCGTCATCTAATTTGCCAACTATGAAGTGAATAATCAGAGTATCCCAGTTTTCGATCGACACCTCGTTGCTTTTAAGGTTGTTCAGGCACTCATTGGTTGTATCGAGTAGTTCTTTGACACTTTTAGCTGATCCAGTACTAGACTTCTTCTGTGTTAGCAATTTGTTTAAAATGGAGTTCACTATAATTCGTTTGTTGTTATATCTGTTCGTTAATGTCGTCCACGCACACTCATAACTATTTTCCGTAACTGGTATATGTTTCAACAGCTGCTCAGCCTCACCACTTATGCTGCTCTTCAAATAGTGCAACTTTTGTACATTGCTCAAACTTTTATTCTCATGTATTAATGAACTGTATATGTCTCTGAATGTACTCCAATCACTATAACTTCCGGAAAATTGTGGTATATTAATTTGAGGTAATTTTACTTCTTGATGACTTTTCTCATACACTTTTTGTGGTAAATGCGGTAATGGTTGATGTAAAGATTCTAATAAATCTTGCATATCAGCTTTAATGTTTAAGTACTCATCTTCTCCAGCATCAAACCAATCCTCAGTAAAGTAGGCAGATTCTCGTTTTTCACTAGCAGACACTGATTTTGATATCTCTAAATGTGTAGCTCGAAATTGATCCCAATATTGTGTCAAAGTCTCAACTCGTGTTTGAATATAGCCTTTGGTGAGTCTTGCTTTTGGTGTCTTCTTGAAGTTAACTCCTATTTTCTTTATCAATTCAAATATAATTTCCTGCTGCGCTATGAGTTCTTCCATTTTGAATTTAGATTTGCACGAAATTTTAAAAGTCTAAGGTAAACTGATCAAAACTTTCTAAGTTCAGAATTTATCAAAAGTCCAAATTTCACTATTTTTCTTAAGTCCAAAATTTCACAAATTTTCTAAGTCCAAATTTCACGAATTTTTCTAAGTCCGGAATGCACGAATTTTTCTAAGTCCGCAATGCACGATTTTTCTAAGTCCACAAACACGAAATTGCACTAAGTCCTAAACACTTGTGATTTTCCTCACTGCACTGTGTCCCGATGCACTTAGTTCACTTCACATCCGGTTCGCTGGACCACTTTGTTCGGGGCACTAACTCACTAATTGAAACACACACACTGTTACTACTCGTATTTATTAATCACAATCTTCACTTGATATAAACTCAACTCAATATTACAAAAAAATGTAGTGGTCTTAGGGACCCGAAAATTCGAAGACATTGCGCGAAGCAACCGACACCCAACGCCATCTATCGGTGCCCGCGCGAACTTAACTCCGCAACATGAGGACTTTGAACAATACGAGTTTGTCGATGATGCTGTCGCCACTTGTGAAGAACCGCCTGATGAAAACATTGTGGAAAATATCATCGCCAACGACGCGAATAGCAAAGATAGCGACGGTGATGATGGCGAACCAGAGGAGATTCATCCGACTTTGAGTGTGTCTGAGGCGTTGAAAGCTGCAGAAACACTCAGTGTATTTGTTCAGACTAACTTTGATGATGATCTTATGAAAACAATGATGTCACGAATTCACAATGCCGTACGAAGTTCTTACTACCGAACAAAAGTTTGTCAAAAACAAACTCAAATAACAGACTTTCTACGTTAGTAACACAGAGCTTTGTCTGTAGTGATTGTGTATTTTATTTACATATTTGTATTACAGTACATTATGTACCTATGTTTGTAATTTGTAATGTTTAAGAACTATCAAAATAAAGCATTTGTGATTTCTATGAAATGTTTTATTTAACTAAATAGGAAAACCAAAATTATATTATAAGTAAGTGTTCGTAAGTTATGTATGTACAAGTTAAGTTATGTACAGAAATTATCCGTCCGTTTTGTGCGTCGTCCGGTTAGTACGACATAGTATCGCCGGTCCCTTAAAGGTCGTTATATCCGGATTCTACTGTAGTATATTTTATTATTTATTTACTATTTAAATGAAAAAAATATATAAAGACAATGTTTTAAAACAAAAGAGTTGTTCATTTGTACATAGGTGTCGAATTATTTGTTAATATATTTATTACTGAACACTTAAGTAGAAAATAACAAAGAATATTAGTCTCTACATAAAATTACTTAATAATTATCTCTTACTTAAAGTCTGTGATTTAAGTCGAATATGTGCATCAAAATTATAATGTCCAGTGTTGTTGCAACTTTTGTATAATTTCTCGTAATGTAAATTTGAGTGGCAACACTGTCAGTTGAGTTCAAGTTCGTAATATCGTTGGTCGACGCGACGGTTAGACCCGCACGCCTATAATAATTAAATCTTTCAAGTAGAAACAATTGAAGACTACAAGCAGTAAAACCCCTTAAATTCAGTGAGTGATTGCGTGAAGGCCGTCTCAAAATCCCAACATATAGCAGTAAACATATAGCAACATAGTAAACAGGTGAGACCTATCTGGGCCCAGCGCTGGGGCAAACTATTGGTCTGCTGTTCGTGGCTGACGGTGACGACTGAATTCTATTCAAAATTGCCCCTCTTATAAATCTTGATAATTGCGCCACCAACCACATCTTTTAGTTCGCAATTTACAGTCCGCTATATCTTTTCGTTTTCGGTTTGCATTCAGACATATTACTTAACATTTTTAGTAAGAAAATGTATTAACTACTTGAACGTACAACTAGAACAGCTATTGGAAAAAAAGTCAGACACTGGAATTGTCGATAAAGACCATTGCCGTGGCCGTTCAAAGCAACTTCAAAATGCGTAAAAGTTTGTCAGCAATGTGTGCCTACAAATTTTTACATATACATACATACATATTGTAGTTCGCAGCGTAGTCAAAATGTTGGTCTAACGCGAAGCGTGGTTCGCAGCGTTCTCCATCACGCCTCGCGATAGCCTGCATGCATCCATAGTCGTACCTTTCTATTGCATAGTGCACACCTATTTAATGTGACGTTTTTTGACGATAATTTAAATTCCGATACCAGAATACAGGCATTCAGTGACGTTCCGAAATTTATTTACGCTATCCTTCTGACTAGTGGCACCCCAATAGACAGACACCACACTGGTGACCACTCGACGTGAGTTTACGTTACGTTAGTTGTACAATTATTATCATCATTATGTTTAAGCATTGGAATCAGCGAGATTACGAGCTAGCCGAGAACAATTTAGTGCACTAATAGAATACATGGAAAGGTATAGGTGCTTACACCGAAATCTACTTCAATGCTTACCTACGTTTAATATTATGTTTTGTTTTTAGGTTTTAACTGCCCTAAGATTTTTTGCATTTGGGTCTAATCAACAATTTATAGGAGCTAGTGCACACAAGATGCACCAAGTCACTGTATCTAATTGTATTAGTGCCGTAACCCTAGCTCTTAATAATGAACATTTTATGACTAAATATAAACATTTCCCTCAATATAGACAAGAACAAAATATACAATGTGATATGGGCGGTACTTCTAACCCGTTAAGGCTAAGTGCGATATCTATTTCTAAAGACAAAAATAATAATTTGGGGGTCAAACCCTCAACCCCTTTGAATAGCGGCCATTTTGGTTTTTTAACACTTTAGGCAATAACCTAGGTTTCATGTGTCGTAGAAACATGAAAGAAATACCACAAGATAGCTATAAGAACAGCTTGATGTTTAAGGTTTTGTCGGCTAGAAATAAAGATTTCACCAAAAGTTTGGATTCCCAGGTGTAATAGGCTGTATTGATTGAACAAACATTGCTATTGTTA
The DNA here is from genome assembly GCA_950371115.1 of Anania fuscalis. Taxonomy (NCBI): domain Eukaryota; kingdom Metazoa; phylum Arthropoda; class Insecta; order Lepidoptera; family Crambidae; genus Anania; species Anania fuscalis. The sequence continues at coordinate 14,943,195 of OX493344.1, forward strand.
GGCCATCAGAGTATGAGGAAAGGTATTTCAACCGAAAGAGATATCACTTAGTCCTCTCGCTCAGTTCGAATTGTTTTATCCGAGCATACGGGTCAATGCTCAAATAGTATATTTTATTATTTATTTACTATTTAAATGAAAAAAATAAAGACAATGTTTTAAAACAAAAGAGTTGTTTATTTGTACATAGGTGCCGAATTTTTTTTAAATATATTTATTACTTAACACTTAAGTAGAAAATAACAAAGAATATTAGTCTCTACATAAAATTACTTAATAATTGAGTCATATAGTCATAGTCATAAGCAAAGTCAGCAACATCCACTTTTTTTACTGTAGCAACTTTAAATGCAATCTTGTAGTAAAACGTCAACATATTTCGATAAAAAAATAAAATCGTAGCTAAATTAGCAATATCCCATACACAGACATTTTAAACTCAGGCTAGTAGCAAAAACAGCATCATCCCAAGTGCTTGACGCAAACACAGCATTATCCTTTTCGACCAATCAGGTGACGCCATTTGGACGTCATTAGTATGGCGACTTCTTTGTTGTTGTTTTATGGTGTGTTTATTTGATAAGTGAATTAAGCAGGAAAAAGTTAATAATTTTCTCGTTATCCATAATACACTCAAAGATGGAATGTTTTCCGAGCCCCTGTGATAGTAAAAACAGTCGAAAGAGAAAAGCAGAACCCGAAAAATGGAGTAGAAACATAGCTAAAAAGAAGCGGTAAATAACCAATTTTGATCTTTGAAATTATTATGACCGTTTTTTTATTAAATATAAATAATTAAGACTAAGAAATAAAGTTGTTTAATTTAGAAACTCCATTAACTTCGCAACACACAAGTTTTTTAGATAACTTTTATTCCGTTTTACTTTATGTTACTTGTTCATTTAATACACATTTTTTTTAATTATATTGTCATTCAAAGTATCAAGAATATTTTCTCTGCAAATGCAGCAATATCCAATTATAGTTGATGCAGAAGCAGCAACATCCACACATTCGATGCAAAAACAGCAACATCCGAAAACAGTTTACTATTTAACTGAAAATCAGAGATCTATCTAAATATCTGTTTTAGTTATAGCGATTGTTATTACATACACTGTGCAACAATGTAACTTATAATGATTAAAAGATACTGCATGACGCGTAAATAAAAAAAATCTTCTGTAGGGTTTTTGGTTGAAGTGGATGTTGCTGACTTTGCTTCTATAAGACTCAATTATCTCTTTCTTAAAGTCTGTGATTTAAGTAGAATATGTGCGTCAAAATTATAATGTCCAGTGTTGTTGCAACTTTTGTATAATTTCTCGTAATGTAAATTTGTGTGGCAACACTGTCAGTTGAGTTCAAGTTCGTAATATCGTTGGTCGACGCGACGGTTAGACCTGCACGCCTATAATAATTAAATCTTTCAAGTAGAAACAATTGAAGACTACAAGTAGTAAAACCCCTTAAATTCAGTAAGTGATTGCGTGAAGGCCGTCTCAAAATCCCAACATAGTATAGCAGCAACATAGTAAACAGGTGAGACCTATCTGGGCCCAGCGCTGGGGCAAACTATTGGTCTGCTGCTCGTGGCTGACGGTGACGACTGAATACTATTTAAAAATGCCTCTCTTATAAATCTTGATAATTGCGCCACCAACCACATCTTTTAGTTCGCAATTTACAATCCGCTATATCTTTTCGTTTTCGGTTTGCATTCAGACATATTACTTAACATTTTTAGTAAGAAAATGTATTAACTACTTGAACGTACAACAAGAACAGCTATTGGAAAAAAAAAGTCAGACACTGGAATTGTCGATAAAGACCATTGCCGTCGCCGTTCAAAGCAACTTCAAAATGCGTAAAAGTTTGTCGGCAATGTGTGCCTACAAATTTTTACATATACATACATACATATTGTAGTTCGCAGCGTAGTCAAAATGTTGGTCTAACGCGAAGCGTGGTTCGCAGCGTTCTCCATCACGTCTCGCGATAGCGTGCATGCATCCATAGTCGTACCTTTCTAGTGCATAGTGCACACCTATTTAATGTGACGTTTTTTGACGATAATTTAAATTCCGATACCAGAATACAGGCATTCAGTGTCGTAGAAACATGAAAGAAAAACCACAAGATAGCTATAAAAACAGAGTAACTGACCAACAACTTCATTAGAATAGTTTGTTACGGGATTGCTACCATGTACCTTATTTTTGAGTTCCCGATATTTCGGCACTGTTGCAAGCGCCATGATCACGGAGTAACTCAGTAACTCAGTTAGTGACCATGAAAGTTTAAAACAACAACTTCATATTTGATGTTTAAGGTTTTGTCGGCTAGAAACAAAATAATTCATTAAATTATTTTCGAAAAAAACTTTTTTTCTCAGTGTTGTTTTGATCCCTAATGTTTTTTTTACGATAAAATTTGATATCGAATTTAACCTTAACGGGTTAGAAGTACAGCCCATATCACATTATATTTAAACATGTGTAAGCAATAACTAAAATATAAGTTCCGGTTCCGGTTGTCAAACTGTAAACACGTACTACTTTGCTCCGCGAGAATTTTCCAAATAATAGTGTTACATCGCCACTAATATAGGCTTAAACAGTGTAGAAAGTGACAATAACACCAGAAGAAACTGTTTACAATAACAGTACAGTGTGTAATAACTCAAGTACGAAAATAATTACCAAAAGTGCAAACTCGCACCCTACGACATAACCTTAAAAACACAGCAATTGAAGAGCTCAATACTGACAACATAAACAAAACAAGTATTACTAACTTCATACTGGTGCACAGTGCTCACACCTGGCTAGTAAACTGTCACTGTCACATCACTGACACGAGCTGTCACTGTCACATCACTGACGAGCTGTAACTGTCAACCATACATACACAATGAGTCTATCACCAACATTGGATATGACTGTACTACTGGAGAAACTACAAGAAACACTAAGTGAACAAACAACAACTATAACAAATGCAGTCACTAAAAACATTATGGAAGTGTTAGACGAAAAAATGAAATATCTCAATGAAGAAAATAACAACCTTAAATTAAAAGTAACACAACTTGAAAGCAAAATAACAAATTTGGAAAAAGAAAAGAGAATGAATAACATAATCATATTTGGAATTGAAGAAAAAGAAACCAATGAGTGGGAACTAGTGGACAAGACCAAAGAAATTATTGAAGAAACTGGCATAAACATTGAGAGTCATGAAATAAACAGAACATTTAGAATTGGATTGCGATCAAGTAAAACAAGACCAGTAGTAGTTTGCTTCTCATCATTATGGAAAAAACGTCTCATAATGAAAAACAAAAAGAATCTCCCAGCAGGTATCTATCTCCAAGAGGACTTTCCCAAAGATGTTTTAGAGACTAGAAAACAATTACAACAAAAGATGGAGGAAGAGAGGAAAAAAGGTAAAATTGCATACATAAACTACGACAAATTAGTGGTCAAGGATCCAACAGGCAATACATACGGTAAAAAGAAACGCGAATCCTCAGACTCTCCCACCTCAAAGCCGGCACCCAGTCAGAACGAAGCAGACATACGAAGCAAGGCAAAGAAAATAAATAGAACCAGTATGGCACACTACCTAACTAGATCCAGATCACAGTCTACTACAGAAACAATGCCAAAAAACTGACCAGCAACCCCGGCAACAGAAATCCACACCAACAAAAGGAAATAAGAACTAAACAACAACAACAACCTAACCTCCCAACACGGCCTGTCACCGCGGGAGATGCAGACTACAACCCTCCAACTCAGCATCCACTTCATAGCCGTGCTGCCACAATTAAAATTTGTACCTACAATGTCAAATCACTTTCAACAACTGAACGTTTTATCGACCTAACGCACTCCCTCACAAAAATCAATTATGATATACTAGGACTCGCTGAGGTGCGAAAAATGGGATGCAAAATCGAAGAGCATGATGAACATATCCTCTGTTATAAGGGAGAGACACCCGGCCTCTACGGAGTAGGGTTTCTAATCAAGAAGCAATTTCGGTCAAACATAATTAATTTCACTGGAATATCGGAAAGAGTAGCTGTATTAAGACTTAAATTTGAAGATACGCCAATGACCGTTATCCAAACATATGCACCAACTGAAAGAGCTTCAGACACTGAGCTAAATAAATTCTACAAAGACTTGAAGCAAGCTCATGACACACCAGACAAAATAGTGCTCGTCATAGGCGACTTCAATGCAAAAATTGGCATGCCAAAACATCAAGAAAATTTAGTAATGGGAAAGTATGGCTATGGAAAGAGAAATAAAAGGGGTGAAAGATTGATTCAGTATGCGTACGAAAACAAGCTATCAATAATGAACACCTATTTTAAGAAAAAAGCAAATCGCAGATGGACATGGATTTCGCCAGACCAGCATACAAAAAACGAAATCGATTTCATACTATGCAACACTCCTAAAATTATAACAAATGTTGAGATACTGAATCAACTTAGTTTCCCGTCAGACCATAGATTAGTGAGAGCTTCTCTCACATTTAAATCTCCAAAGAAGAGCAGAACATCCTACAACCCAACCCCTAAACCACCAGTATCAGACACAGAAAGAAAGGCCTTCATTGAAAGACTGCGTCGGGACACAAAGCACTTAGACTTAGAAAAGATGAATCTGCAGACACTCTCAGATTCTTTAGAACAAGTTTTGAAAAACAGCCTTAAACCCACAAAAGACAACATCAAAACACAAAAGGAAAATAAGATACTAAGTGAAGAAACAATAAATCTAATTAAGCAACGAACAAAATTACTAAATATGAAGAATAAAACCAAGTCAAATAATCAAGAACTAAAAATTATCTTCAAAAAATCAAGCAAAGCTATCAGACAGGACTACGCCAATTACAGAAGAGCCATAATAGAAAATAACCTAACAAAATACCGAAGCCACAAAAAAGCCTTCAAAAAACTTAATACGCATAAATACTGGATCCAGAAACTAAAAAAACAAACCGATGAAACGAAAACCAGAAAAGAAATTCTACAATGCGCAACAAATTTCTACAAACACCTATATAAAAAATTAGAAGATAATTCAGAGAAAGAAAACACCTATACAGACACAAGCGAAGAAAACCACTACCAAGTCACAATTACACAAAACGATGAAAACATTGTAGCATACTTCAGCACTACAGAAATCCAAAATCATTTGCAAAAACTAAAATCTGAAAAAAGTCCAGGACCAGATAGTATATGCAATGAAATTCTTAAAATAGGTGCTTGCATCTTAACACCCTACCTACTACAGATGTTTAACACAGTGCTTGATACAGAAGCAGTACCAAAACAATGGTGCGAGTCAGACATTATACTCATCTACAAGAAAGGAAACCCACTGGATATTAGCAACTACAGGCCAATAAGTCTGCTCTCGACCATATACAAACTTTTTAGTACCATAATCCTGAGCCGCATTAGCGACAGCATCGATCAAATCCAACCAATCGAACAAGCAGGATTTCGCAGGGGATACTCAACTATTGATCATATACAAGTAGTAGAACAAACAATAGAAAAATACAAGGAATTTAGCAAACCTCTTTATCTCGCTTTTGTGGACTACTGCAAAGCTTTTGACACTATCTCACACAACTCAATATGGGAAGCTCTCAACACATGCAAGGTCAATAAAAAATACATTAACATTCTCAAATACTTGTATTCGAACAGTAACAGTAGAGTGAAACTAGAAAACAAAGGTGAAGAGTTCGCAATCAACAGAGGTGTTAGGCAAGGGGACCCCCTGTCACCTAAACTATTCATAGCTGTCCTGGAGAACATATTTAGAAAAATTGATTGGAGTGATACAGGCATAAAAGTAACAAATGACCGCCTAACCCACCTTAGATTCGCAGACGACATCGTTCTCTTTGCCGAAACACCTAAGACACTGGAGAAAATGCTAAACGACCTAAACACAGAGAGTAGAAAAGTTGGGCTAGAAATGAATACATCAAAAACTAAAATCATGACCAACAGTGACCAAAAACCAATTTGGGTCGAAAGCTACCAACTGAACTATGAAAAGGAATACACATACCTTGGGAAACTGATCTCATTCAAAGACACAAGAAATGAAGATGAAATAAACAGAAGAATAGCCACCACATGGAACAAATACTGGGCACAGAGGGAAATATTTAAGGGAGAGTACAGCTTAAGACTAAAGAAGATAGCTATGGAGACCTGCATACTGCCAAGTCTAACATACGGCTGCCAAACATGGGTCTACACAAACAGTATAAAGAACAAGATAGTGGGCTGCCAAAGAGCAATGGAAAGGAGCATGCTAAAGCTTAGAAAAATCCAAAAAATTAGAAGCACCTACATAAGGAAACAGACAAAACTAACAGATGCCCTCCAATATGCACTCAGACAAAAATGGCAGTGGGCAGGCCACATTGCAAGATTCAACGACAAGAGATGGACTCTACAAGTGACAAAATGGAAAGGGCCCGAAGGAAAAAGGAAGGTTGGCAGACCAAAGAAAAGATGGGCTGATGATTTGATAAAAGTTGCAGGGAACAACTGGATGGAGACTGGAAAACTCCGAGAAAGATGGAAAGGGTTGGAGGAGGCTTTTACCCTAGAAGGGGACCATATCTCAGAAGAATAAAAACATACTAACAACTAGTCATAAACGCCAACACTACTCATAAAGAAATAAAAATGTAAACATAGATGTAAAATAGGATATGGTATAAATAAATAAAGCTATATTATTATTATTATTAAGCAATAACTATTGAATTGTGTTATATTCGTATTTTAAATATTAAAATAATTTTCACTTGATTCGTGATAGTGTAAATCTACTTTGTATCTTGTTTCAGATTCAGATTTCACCAAAAGTTTGGATTCCCAGGTGTAATAGGCTGTACTGATTGAACAAACATTGCTATTGTTAGGCCATCAGAGTATGAGGAAAGGTATTTCAACCGAAAGAGATATCACTCAACCCTCTCGCTCAGTTCGCGCACACGTGTGTGGCGGGTCCATTGTTATTCAATTGATTTTTTTTTTCGAGCATACGGGTTAATGCTCAAATAGTATATTTTATTATTTATTTACCATTTAAATGAAAAAAAAAATAAAGACAATGTTTTAAAACAAAACAGTTGTTCATTTGTACATAGGTGTCGAATAATTTGTTGATATATTTATTACTTAACACTTAAGTAGAAAATAACAAAGAATATTAGTCTCAACATAAAATTACTTAATAATTATCTCTTACTTAAAGTCTGTGATTTAAGTAGAATATGTGCATCAAAATTATAATGTCCAGTGTTGTTGCAACTTTTGTATAATTTCTCGTAATGTAAATTTGTGTGGCAACACTGTCAGTTGAGTTCAAGTTCGTAATATCGTTGGTCGACGCGACGGTTAGACACGCACGCCTATAATAATTAAATCTTTCAAGTAGAAACAATTGAAGACTACAAGTAGTAAAACCCCTTAAATTCAGTGAGTGATTGCGTGAAGGCCGTCTCAAAATCCCAACATAGTATAACAGCAACATAGTAAACAGGTGAGACCTACCTGGGCCCAGCGATGAGGCAAACTATTGGTCTGCTGTTCGTGGCTGACGGTGACGACTGAATACTATTTAAAATTGCCCTTCTTATAAATCTTGATAATTGCGCCACCAACCACATCTTTTAGTTCGTAATTTACAGTCCGTTATATCTTTTCGTTTTCGGTTTGCATTCAGACATATTACTTAACATTTTTAGTAAGAAAACGTATTAACTACTTAAACGTACAACTAGAACAGCTATTGGAAAAAAAAAGTCAGACACTGGAATTGTCCATTGCCGTGGCCGTTCAAAGCAACTTTAAAATGTGTAAAAGTTTGTCAGCAATGTGTGCCTACAAATTTTTAAATATACATACATACATATTGTAGTTCGCAGCGTAGTCAAAATGTTGGTCTAACGCGAAGCGTGGTTCGCAGCTTTCTCCATCACGCCTCGCGTTAGCCTGCATCCATAGTCGTACCTTTATAGTGCATAGTGCACACCTAATAAATGTGACGTTTTTTGATGATAATTTAAATGCCGATACCAGAATACAGGCATTCAGTGACGTTCCGAAATTTATTTACGCTATCCTTCTGACTAGTGGCAACCCTATAGACAGACACCGCACTGGTGACCACTCGACGTGAGTTTACGTTACGTTAGTTGTACAATTATTATCATCATTATGTTTTAGCATTGGAATCAGCGAGATTACGAGCTAGCCGAGACCAATTTAGTGCACTAATAGAATACATGGAAAGGTATAGGTACTTACACCGAAATCTACTTCAATGTTACCTACGTTTAATATTATGTTTTGTTTTTAGGTTTTAACTGCCCTAAGATTTTTTGCATCTGGGTCTAATCAACAATTTATAGGAGCTAGTGCACACAAGATGCACCAAGTCACTGTATCTAATTGTATTCGTGCCGTAACCCTAGCTCTTAATAATGAACATTTATGACTAAATATAAACATTTCCCTCAATATAGACAAGAACAAAATATACAATGTGACATGGGCGGTACTTCTAACCCGTTAAGGCTAAGTGCGATATCTAATTTTATAGACAAAAAAACCCTCGACCCCTTTGAATAGCGGCCATTTTGTTTTTTTAACACTTTAGGCAATAACCTAGGTTTCATGTGTCGTAGAAACATGAAAGAAAAACCACAAGATAGCTATAAAAACAGAGTAACTGACCAACAACTTCATATTTGATGTTTAAGGTTTTGTCGGCTAGAAACAAAATAATTCATTAAATTATTTTCGAAAAAAATTTTTTTTCTCAGATTTGTTTTGATCCCTAATGTTTTTTTTACGATAAAATTTGATATCGAACTTAACATTAACGGGTTAGAAGTACCGCCCATATCACATTATATTTAAACATGTGTAAGCAATAACTATTGAATTGTGTTATATCCGTATTTTAAATGGTAAAATATTTTTTACTTGATTCGTGATTGTGTAAATCTACTTTGTATCTTGTTTAAAATTCAGATTTCACCAAAAGTTTGGATTCCCAGGTGTAATAGGCTGTATTGATTGAAAAAACATTGCTATAGTTAGGTCATCAGAGTATGAGGAAAGGTATTTCAACCGAAAGAGATAACACTCAATCCTCTCGCTCAGTTCGAATTGTTTTTTCCGAGCATCATCATGCTATTAGTAATATTATTCTCATTTCCATGCATTATCTGACACTGCTTTCGTAAACATTATTTAGGTATGGGCCGTTGGAAAACCAAAAAGAAATATAGTCTGATTAGGCGTCATGCAAGTGGTACTGGTGGTGGTCCAAGCAGCAGGCAAACAATAACCGCTTTGGAAGAAAGGGTGGTGGCTATAATTGGAGTGACTGCTGTTGTTGGTCAGGCTGGAATTCAGGAGTAGAGTTTTAATGTTGGTACCTTCCTGTCAGTGACTGGTCAGTGTGGAAGACGGGGAAGAAGTCGATCGAGAGACCTTGATAAACAGACTTATAAACTACTCAAAACAAAATAGGGCCCACCGCAACTTTGATTCAATTCGTGTTTATATTTATCTTACAATGTTAAGTCATTGGCAAGATGAAGCACTACCACTTCTAGAAGACATGTTTATGAGTTTGTAAGAATGTTTTGATTTGATGTAATAACTTTTATTTATCGCGAGTGGTTCACACAAAAAGTAAAGTGCATAAAATTGACCTTTTAACAAATGTTTATTCGTCTGTGATTTCAGTCTGGTTTTAGACGGAGTACCTACTTTGATCACACTTTGTTTCACGGTTGTGTATCATTTGGACTTTATTTCTTTTTACAATGTCAGGCTCTCGTCGTCATATAGACGTGGAAACTGCGACAAGGGCGGTTGTCTTGCTTCAAGAGGGCGAATCGCAAAGATCTGGACGTCTACTACGAAAAACGAAATCCGTCAATACGATAATTGTTTTGCGCATTGCTTACTATGAAACGTTTCGTATCCGATATCGGCGACGACGTTCGTTGTTTGACGTTTTGTATCGGAAAAAGCTACTACGAAACACCTACTGACAGAAGATATTTCTTTTTTGACGTAAGATGTTTCGAAAGTTAACCTTAAACTGTACGATAGCCCTGCTCGTATCGTTTAAAGCTTTGGTTTCAGAAAATACATAAAATGTCGCGTTTTCTCCTGGCCGAAGAAGCAATTTTAGAAGAGAGGATAGAGAGAAGGCGAAAAATGAGGATTCTCCCGCAATAATTACTCAGAAAATTACTTTTTGACACATTTTTTTTTTCTAATCTTAATTCTTTTGTATTCTATGTATGATGTGTGTGTCAAATAAATATTTTTCTATTCTATTCTATTCTATTCTAAAATATATCTAGTGATGAAGATTTTAAATCTTCTTTTAGGCTCACTAGAAACCTGTTTTAACTGTTGTGTCAAAAGGTAGTCCCGTTTTTGCCTCCTAAGAAAAATGCAAGGTCTATAGACGCCGTAACTAAGGTTTGTAAAATTAAAATTTTAACACTTACTAATTATCTATAGCTTGGCCATAACTGCTGCGCACTCTCTGAGGTATGCGCGCGGCGACACGGGGTAACGCGCTCTGTCAGTCCGCCGTCAACGCTCGTGGCGGCAGGTAGTGTCATTTTGGAAAAGAAAAGCAGACGGAGAAAGCTTCGAATTCAAAAGTGATGCGAATATTGCCAAAATCGTTGCGGAGGCTCCGGGTACTCTAAAAGAACCGTGCATAGTGTAATTTCTGCGGGTTATTTATGAATTGAAAATTCAAGCCGTTTAAAGTTTCAATCGCCGAAAAAACCAAAAGTTATAAAGACAAAAACATGTTGTGGATGACTTTGACCTTGGAGTTATCAGAAAAAAAAAATAGTTTTACGATGTCGAAAAAAAATACCAAGTGTCCGAAAGTTACTATCAAGTTTGAGGCAGGATGGCATATTGAATTGTGGACGGGAATATTTAAGACAGCTTTTACACAAAATGGGTGTACGAAGTACGTACATGATTTTTGATTAAGTTAATATTTTTCTATCACCTGTAAATGATTAGGAAATCGCATTTTGGTCGCGACCTACATTTGGGGCAGTGACATTAGGTGAATCTCGCCATATGCATCGCAACAATAAATCAGTGTTCCATAAGAAGCCAATCGGCTTGGGTGTTTAATTTATTTACAACATTTTAAATATCCCCTTTGCACTCATACTTGACCTGACATTTAACTTGACTTTATAGCTGACCGTTACAGCTTTTTGGTCCTTCGGAAAAATACTTCGCGTATCCTTAACCGTGTACCGAGGTCCGGGATATAAAACAGTGACTTGACTTGAATCTGTGTCGCCGCGTGTTAATCGTGCAATACCGCGTGTGCCACGACAGGGATTTCTCGAGTGACATCCTGCAAATTACATTAAAAGGGTGGTCCCTGAATACCAAGTAAGATCTTTCCTTTTTGCTTTGACTTGACTTGACAATGGAGGCGATAATTGAACAGCAAGCGATTCTCCTTCAGGAGATTAAACAAATACACTCCAATTTTAAGAAAGATGGACCGCATAGGAGAATGGAGGAATATGTAGCGCGTAGATTAGACAAGTTAGACGGGTTGTGGAAAAAGTGTAGACAAAACTATGAAAGACCAATCTCATCAATACTTCACTGGGGACATCTACCAGGATATACAAGGGTGGTATGAGGGGGCCCGCAAGGAAATTGCGTCCTGCGAGCAAAAACCTTTAGCAACAATTCCAATTCAAAGACCTAAAGGTACTGCCAGTTCTGCTCAAAGTAACATCAGGTTTGATATCAATCGTCCGTGTTGGTTCTCATTTCCCTCCGCTGCGGCCAAGACACCCTTACCCGTCAATATGATCAGTCTGGTGAGTCTGCCAGACTGGCAGCGGGTCCATGCCTTACCTACCGTCCTAACGCTGCTACCATGGGCGACCTGGAGCAGCTATTACTTCCTTCTTATCATCCCTATTAAATTTACGTATTTATTGTTAGGTGGGGCTTGGCTCTAGGGACTTAGTGTCTTGGGGTAAAGGGACTCTACGCTCACTAGGGAGTTAGTTCCCGTCTGACCTTATATTCTGTACGTCGGGAGCGGTGCTCTAAGCACTTGCTTCCCGCCCGTACAAATTCTTCATTACCCTACTAGGAGTAATATTAACCAACCACCTCCTCCCTCCTGGTTATCTTTTTCGTGTTCACAAACTTAGAATAGCCGCCAATAAGTCATGTTCGCCTAGTAGGTACATTTATTATCCCTACACAGTACACAATCGCAGGTACGCAAAGTTCTCTTTTTTCACGTACGAGACAAAGTCAAACAAATCAAACAAATGAACGAAAATAACTAGCACAAAACACAATCATTATCATGACGGTTACGTCAATTCAATTAAGTAAGTTTGGGTACTTTACCTACTACGGTTACCGTACCAAAAATGCAAATCGAAGAGACTACTCCTTATAGAGCAACCTAATATTACAGTGTGGCGGAAAAAATACCTTACACAAATCAGAAATTACAGAACGCAAAACAGCAACATATATTTTCTTGATGAAACATACATCAACGCCAGTCACCATGCCAGTAAATGTTGGCAATCATCGTCAGAATCCGGAATTCATGCTGATCAATCGCCGTCCTTTCCCAATAGAAAGGGCGGCGATTGGTAATTCTCCACGCTGGGAGTCGAAATGGCTTGGTGGATGAAGTATTGACTTTATTCAAATCAGATGCTAAAACTAGCGACTATCATGGAGATATGAACGGGCCTACTTTTTATAAGTAGGTAGATGAAAAGTTAAAAGATAAGTTGCTGCCGAATTCTGTTGTTGTAATGGACAACGCGGCTTACTAGAGCGTTCAGGTTGAGAAGAAGCCAACTATGTCAAGCCTCAAATTGGATCCCCCCATCCAGTGATACTGAAATAAAGGGGTATTATACAGGGCTAAAAATTTCGATGAAAAATTTTTCTAAGTCCTGCGCACCCTTTCCTACACTCCAACCGGCAATAGCTGCACAGGAGTGGTTGCTGTTGCCATACGAAAATATGGACTGTCCGAAATGTGTCGAGACGTGGGCGTCACCAAAAAGTCGGCGATACAAATGTATCACTTTTTCAGGGAGGTGGCCGAGGCACACGACCGTGAGCTCATTGGGAGCGGTGAAGACGTCGTAGAAGTCGACGAGACCTATTTGTATACGAATAAGTATCATAGGGGTCGACTTTTACGGCGTCAAACCTGGTCGTTCACCAGGTTCCAATTTGATCTCTGTTCAAGTGCACACAAATACGATTGAACGGCAATGGCTAGAATTAAAACGCCATTGCCGGAGCTGTCGAAGCTATCGCCGCCTGAAGTGGTACACGGGCGAATACATGTACAGGCAAAACATCCTGCGCAAGCTGCCGTCTGAAGCTGCCCAGTTCAGACGGCACCTAAGGGATATACACAGAGTGTATCCTGGCTTGCGTAGGCGCCCAATAAGGCCCCGCAACTGCAGATGCCCTTTAACGCTCAATGATCCCGGCTTTTAATGACTTAGACCTATGGCATTTTGAGGTCACTGTTCTAACCTAACGTAATCCACGTGATTATAATCCCCGTAGTTAACAAACTATTTTATAAATCAGATTAAAATTGTAATGACTCTAAAGCTTTAGTTTCTACCCACCAACTACGACAAAAATTACTTTACAGCAAAATGACCTTAACAAAAGTTGGTCCCCTTTGGACCCCCCATGCAATGCTATAATAAAAATATGGGTTTAATAAGGGTCAATTTTTCTACGAAATTTTTTCTAAGTCCCAGACGCCGTTAAGCTGGAAACATACTATCGGACGCGGCTTACGGACGCGGCTTACAGCCGCGACTTAAAGGAATCTAGGTATTGAATTTACACTAAGGTGTGCAAACCAGTCAGTCGTCACGTCAGTCGCGGACGTAACCTTCGCTGACCTTGAGCGCTCGGACGTCCGACAGCAATCTGGCGCGCTGGATGTTTCTGTAAGCCGAAAACGTCCGCGGACGGTATGCACGGGGTGCGGACGCGTCCGAGCGTCAGAAGGACGCCGGCTGCGCGAGAGCTCGCACGTGCTTATTGATTGCATGAACATTTTTATTCTAAGATAGCTAGCGATTTGATAACGTATGCGAAAAAGAAACTTATCACCGTATTCAGTAATATGTTACAGGAAATCTCCGGGACCTGGACAAGATTTATTTAGGGTTCCGTACCCAAAGTGTCGTGTGGTGCCGGCACGTTAAAAGAATTGCACCACCCCTTCTCTTCCTATGGGTGTCGTAAGAGGCGACTACAGAAGAACCGCCACAAGAAGACGGGCAGCAGCGTCTCCTCTCCAACATTGGCCAAACTGCGATCGCCAACCCGCCTGCCAAGCGTGGCGATTATGGCAAATCCTCCTTTTGGAGAGGCCTGTGTCCAGCAGTGGACTGTATAGGCTGGTGATGATGATGATGATGACCCAAAGCGTAAATCGGGGGCCTATTACTATTCCGCTGTCCGTCTGTCTGTCTATCTCATGAACCGTGTTAGCTAGACAGTTGAAATTTTCACAGATGATGTATTTTTGTTGCCGCTATAACAACAAATACTAAAAACCAGAATAAAATAAATATTTAAGGGGCTCCCATACAACCAAAGTGATTTATTTTGCTCGTTACTAAGGCTCCGCTGTCCGTCTGTCTGTTTGTCCGTCTGTCACCAAGCTGTATCTCATGCACCGTGATAGCTAGAAAGTTGAAATAAATATTTAAGGGGGCTTCCATACAACAAACGTGATTTTTTTGCCGTTTTTATAGAAAATGGTATGGTAATGGAACCCTTCGTGCGCGAGTCCGACTCGCACTTCGCCGGTTTTTACAGATAATGGTGCGGAACCCTTCGTGCGCGAGTTCGACTCGCACTTGGTCGGTTTTTTTTGGCCTGGATAATTGTATTTTGAATTAGCTACTATTTTTCAGAATTTTCTTCCAAAATCTACTAAACGATACAGATTTTCTACTGAAATTACTACTAAATCATCGTCACACTAAAATGGTCACACTCATGGCGTCCGCAAGCAACGTCCGAGGACCGTGCACACTGATCAGTCGCGGCTGTAAGCCGCGTCCGTAAGTCGCGTCCGATAGTATGTTTCCAGCTTTAAAATCAGCTATAGTTTTTGCCCCCCAACTACGCCAAAAATTACTTTACAACAAAGTGACCTCAACAAAAGTTGGTCCCCTTTGGACCCCCTAACCAATGGTATAATAAAAATAGGGTGTTATATAGGCTCCATTTTTGACGTTTTTTTTTTCTAAGTCCTTGCGCACTTTCCTACACTCCAACCTGATGACTTACTAAATACCATCAACACCTTCAACCAGTGCAGCAATATTTTCGAACAGACACTTTTGCGCAATAATGAGTTGGAGACTGAAATTCGAGATGCCAACAGGACTTATAGGATGCTATCGATAATATGTTTTTATTTGAACCTGAGATGTCAGGCTTTACTGCAGAAGTTGTGAACATTGTGATGGTGACAACATGTTTTTTAGACTGGAGGGAAAACTTAAAAATCCAAAAAATGAGGGTCCAACTGAAACATGAGACAGGCTATGTGTTAAAAAAATAGTTTAAAAATGTCAAGCATGCAAAAATTCACATTATGATAGATGCCAAGATAGTGTTAAAAAAAGAGAGTTTTTCGAAACTAAAATGCCTACCATATCCCTCGGCTCCAGCCCTTTTGAAATGTTTCTCTGACATACAAGATGTAGTTATCAATATTATACAAAGTGATTGTTAAAAAAACTATATTCAACAATATTTCCAAATCCGTAATTTGAATACTTTGAATTTATACCATTTAAATACTACCCTTAAAAATATCCAGATGTTGCTGTATGTGTTAAAGTTTTTTCAAATAAATGTTATTAATCTATTGGTAAGTAGTTTATCTTACTAAATCGTCCTATTAGTTTAGTGTTTTTTGAACTATCGCCATTTTTTCTGGCTTTTACAAATGATCAAGATTTTATGTCTTAAACCTAAGGACTAAAACTGTATTGTATTTGAAAAATCACTGAAATCTGTATTTTTTTCCCATAACAATTAAGTTTTTGGGCCATTGGGTAAGAAGCGTCTCAGTCCACAACAGTTTTTAAATATTGTTTTACAGTATATTTTTTTAACAATTTTTCTTTTTTGACCGCAGTTCATGGTCAAGAGACCACTGTGCATTGCGACAAAATTGGCCCACCATGGTTTAAAATATAAATCAGGGAATGAATCTGTCAGGCTAAGCAACCCTGCTATAAAGACAAACTTTAAAAATAAAGTGGTTTTATACACTTATATTTCTTTTTGCACATTAAAACTTATTAAATAAACCTCTTAGGTTGCATAAAAATATTCAAACCCTTGAGTGTTAATCATAAAGGAAACCATTCTTTGATTACTAAAAATAATGCATAAATTTGGCCATGGGTTACTTTCACGATATTTAATTTCTCACATTAATCGATTTTCCATTATATATTTCAAAAAGCCAACGAAAAGATCAACAACCTAAAAAAGGTGACCTTGAAAATGCAATAGACAGAAAATAATCATTGACTTGAAAATAGTTATAGACACACTTATGAATTGAAATTTATTTGGTAGATAAATATTATATAGGTAAAGATAAAGGTAATAAACTATTGGAACACAGACTGTGTAGGAAAAAACAATTAGGTTTTAAGGAATTTTCAACAGGTTTTGTAAGTGTAAAATGCATTTCTCTTCAACCCTTACTTTTCTTGCATGTAGTACCTACTTATAATAATCAAGACGGCAATTAATATGAGTAATTCCACAATGGACAAGCCGGTATTGATAAACTTCAATTAGATTAAGGACAGGACAGGCTGGGACCACCAACAAATAGCTCAAAATAAATTGATTATTTGACAAAAACAATAATGTAGAAGAACAAAAAGGCAAAAATAAAAAGCAACACTACAGACTGAACTAACCAAAGTAAAATAATTGGACCTTGTCTAGATCCCGTTAAATGATAATATTTCAAGAAAACATGTGCGATTCACATTAAAACTGTACAATTGGAACTTCATGTAAATAAAAAAAATTGGTGGACTAATTTCAAAAAGACATACGGAAAAAGGAACGTACTTAACTCCTCCGCCTTTATAAATTACGAATCACAAAATTATCAAAAATAGCAACTAATTAGTTTGTCAACTTTCTAAATTGAATAGAATTAAGTCAAAGGACTATCATGACCTAGTGGTTCGCGTTCTTACTTACAAAACCAAGTAGACGCGGGTTTGAATCCCTGAAAGGGCAAATACTTGTGCGATGAAAATAAATACTCAAATAACCGACCATCGCATTATGTGCCAAATAAAATTAATACCAAGGGGGAAAGGGAGCACAAGAATCCTGCCAGCCCATCAGCCAGTCCGTCCGTCCATTGTATTCACAGATGAATATATGTCATAATTGTGTTTAATTCCACTTCTCAATGATTTATGTATTGTATATAAATCGTCTGTCTGCGTCCATTTTCCAAATTCCAAGTGAGTGATGGATGAAGTGTCAAGTGAGCGAGTGAGACTGAGTGGTGAACTGCACTGCACAGAGCATTTAACTTGTGAACTGGTGAGTGAGTGACATATGACAGCAGCCCAGCAGGAGACGCACCGCACGGTCGGTAGTGTATCGACTATTAATCGATTATGCAAAGCAGCCAAACAAAACAATCAATTATTACATTTTTATGTCCCGGCCAAACAGACGCGTGCGCGGTGGCGTGCGTGGTGGCGTGGGCGTGGGCGTTCAGATCGTGCCATAGCATTTGTATCGACGAGTTCACACTGGCGGCGGTGTGCATCACGCGTGCAGCTTGACATTCAGCTTTTGCACGCGCGGACATGACATTTGACGTGACAGGCTCAACAGACAGATGGTGCGCTACTACGACAATATAATTAATATTTACGTTTAAAGCTACTAATTTTTTTCCGATAAGCAGTGAGAGAAGCCAACTAGGTTTTTTTCTTTCCTTCATCTTCAAATAGCTTCGCTCGGGTAACCGCGTTGAAATTAATTAATGCGAAACTCAGTAAATAAATAAATTAAAAACTCTAAAAACAATCTTTGTTTATTTAGTAAAAGAGTTGAGCTTTTATATTCGTAGTATATCGGCAAATAATCTGTTAAAAAATAGTTAAATCATAATTTTTACAACATCATTAGATACCTTTATTATGACTAAAATTCATAATCTTCTTTGACTTCATTCATGACTAATCGCTTTCTTGTTAGGTTTATACATCCGAGCGAAAGATACATTTTCGTGTTTGGCCTCCTGAACGCCTAGTGTCCACGTGTTTGGTGTGAACTGGCCTGCACGCCCACGCCCACGCCTCCGCGCACGCCCACGCCCACGCCCCCGCGTTGGTTTTGGCCGTAGCTTAATAAATAAGCTATTTTATAAATATAGAACTTATTAATGGCATTAAACGCAGGTGAAGCCCCAGCATAAAAGCATATAACGAAGTGATTTATATGGTAGACAAAAACCCTATTTTGTCTAATATTTGCAAAGATTAATTGACGCTAATGCGGCTGAGGGTCCTAATTAAACAATCTGCTGAACGCAGCGTTTGCGGTTAAGGTTAACTGACACTGACATTTACATGCGCTTTTGACGTTTTACGTATACGTCATTCATTCATTGTTTCTTACACTTTGCGAAGCGAAAATCGTCGTTTTGTCTAAGTTTTGTATTAACTTTCTAAGATGTATGTATAATTTCAGAATCACTTATACATAAAATACGATAGTTGTCAAAACTCCTGTTCATTTCATATAATTTTCTAACTTTTTCAGGTCTAAAGTAACGTTCAAAATCACTCTCACTTCAGACCCAAAACTTCCCTTCAAAGTGTAAGTTTCCTATGTTTTTAAATATAAGATGCTTAAATACAGAGTGAAGTAACTTCAACGTAGAGTTCATGATCAAGTTTAAAGGATTTTTGCACGGAATATAGTTACAAAATAGTTTATTCACTTTTAACAGATGCTGAGTGGTCCTGTGCTCTGTGTTGAAGTTCCGTCGCTTTATCATGGATACGGCTGTAGTACGTCAGTTCCTCGACTTCTTCCAAGACTTTCTTCGCTTGTGCCAATCAGAAAACTGGCCAAACAACGACTCGAGCGAAGCTGAAATAAAAAACGCCTTACTAATTTCTCGGCACATTGAAAAATGCCTTGACAAGCTTCAAAGACGCAATATACTCAATGAATTCTTATCCACTGTCAACAGCAACGAAGATGTACCTAATGCATTCCTTAAAAGCTGTTTCTCTGACCCTCCAAAGTATATTTTAAAGAAAATAATTAATTCACAGACTAAAATAAGTCAAATGGACATTGGGTTTAAATTATTTCTAGAAATATTTAATGGAGAGAAACTAGAAAACTGTTTAACTGAGCTAATGATAGAAGCAGCATCTAAAGAAACCTTGCTCAGAAATTTGTCAATAAAAATACCTAAAGAAAAAATACTTGAATTGAAAAGCAAGTTACTTTTATCTGAAATTAACTCCTGTGAGAATCCCCAAGATACATTTACCGTGATGTTTGAGAACTGTGATCAAGACACCGTAGATTGGATAGTCGTTAGTATTATTAATAATGATATTCAATATTTTAGTGCAGTTAATATTGTCGTTAACTTGTTGCTTGACATTTTGAAGACTAGAAAGTTTACTCACAAGAATTTTTGGAGGTTTCTGTTCAATGTTGAAGAGAGGTATTTTATAAAAATGTGTTTATTGCATAGTGATATATTTAAACTAATTGTGAAGGCATTGATCGACTGCGGCATGCTTCTGAGGGAGCAGATGTCCGCAGAATGTTTTTACATTGAGCTAACATATTCAGAATTGACCAGCAATGTCCGGAAGATTTGTTCGAATGAAAACCTAAAGTATGAGTTCTTCGATATTCTCAGGGAAAATAAATCTGATGTAAACTTCTGGGAGAATATTTTATCATGAGTTTATTGTATAAGTCCAATCAAAGGCATTAAATTAAAATGTTTTTTTTTACACATTTCTATGGACTTTGTCATTGCCATCACTGCACTTTGCCTCTCCCATCACAAACCACCTAATCCATAATATACCATGCTTTTTTAAATGTCTTAAAGCCAAAGCCCACGTTATGTAACCATCTTAATAAACCTCTAGAAAGTGTTATTTTTTTATCATCCATATAATTTTTAAATAACAAATAATTCAAGATAGTAATGTATCATCCTGTTTATAATATTTACGGTATCAACAATGCCTAGTCCTTGCCGCCTCCACGCATGCAGCATCGTCCATGTGGACTATCATATGATAGTCCATGTGGGCCTGTACCCAATAATTATTTTAATTTCTTAGTCTTTGAAATCTTAATAATTTGCAAGTTTTATTTTACCATTGACAAGTAGTTATTGGATACTTTAAGTGGCCTTCAGCTTTAAGACGGTTAATAAAGCATGGTGTATAGCGTGGCTGTGCTCTTGAAACTAAACATAGATTGAAAATAACAAATGGCTTTCCCATACAAAATGGGCAGTCATCTGGGCTGAAAGTTTGTTCCCATACTTAGTTCCAACAATATTTTGACCTGTGTCTAGGGTAAATTTGTTTAGTTTCATGGGCACAACTATACCCTAATTTCCAAAGACAAATTATTTCCCTTAAATCTAAAATATTACTGCAATCTGGCAACCCTGCCTGTTGACCCGTGCTACCACTGGATTATGGCCTACTTCGAAAATGTTTAGTTAGGTCCGACTTATAATAATAATTAAATGTAACCTATACAGTTACAAAATGATAATTTTTATTATGAATTTGATAAAAAATGGATTCAAATTATTCTTAATACATAAAAATAACACATTATTACTGTATACATCTTTTTTTTAACAATTACATGCAATTAATTATTCAAGATTTTGTAATACTTGTTTTTTTATTGATCGGTTGATTCTAAGCCTGCGGGGGCTTCCCGCATTCGTTATAGCGACCAATTAAATGAAAGCGACTTGTCGACCGTTAAAAATGTGCCCTAAGGCGCTTTGCAGACGGCGGTCAATTTCACCGCGAACGATGGCGCAAAGGGAATCCTATACCAGGGGCGTGCAGTGCATATAGGCAATTAGGCAGTGCCTACCTAATGAAATGAGGTAGGCAGTAGGTACTTACAAATGCGTAATTTTGATGAAAAATAGTGATTTTCATCAACAAAACAGATTAGTAAGTATCTACTGCCTACCTCGAAATAAAACCAATGCCCGCCACTGTCCTATACTTCCAAGTTCTAACGCACACAGAGGGCAAAAAGACCCTTGGGGCCTAGCACGCAAATGTATCTTTCGTTCGGTCGTATAAACCGAACAAATTAAAATGGCCAGTCTCATGTGTGAATCCTTTGATAAAATACGACCAACTCAATCTAGCCGTGTAAAAACCCGACCGTTTTCAATTGTTCATAAATTGTCAAACCTTTGTTAAGGGGAATTGACGTTTTAATTTGATCGGATAATACGACCGAGCGAAAATGATGCGCTTTGGTATTAGACCTCCTGGTGTGCTTTGTGTTCGGGTTGAGGGCAGCCGCGGGCATCGTCGGGCAGACGCGTTCTTTATTGCTTCGCGGTCAGACCGGCCCGGCCCGCCCCGCCGTCTGCAAAGCCCCTTATTGCTTCGCGGTCAGACCGGCCCGGCCCGCCCCGCCGTCTGCAAAGCCCCTTATTGCTTCGTGGTCAGACCGGCCTGGCCCGCCCCGCCGTCTGCAAAGCGCCTAAGTAGTCCAAACTGCGCAGGCTGAGCGTGCCCGAGGCGACCCCGTTCACGGCGGTGCTCAAGTTCGCGGCCGAGGAGTTCCGCGTCGAGCCCGCCACTAGCGCCATCATCACCGACGACGGCATCGGGATCAACCCGCAGCAGACCGCAGGTATGAGTCTTGTTGATAGTTGAAGGTAAATAACACTTGAAAAAATCATCGACCTCAGGTGGGACTCGAACCCACGTCCCATCGCATGCCGGGCGAGTGCTTTACCAACTAAGCTACCGAGGACGTCACGTGACAAGATGAAATTTCTCAAGTGTTTTCTCGCTGTCGAAGCCAGCGTATCTCTGATCAATGTTGTAGCTATATGTTTAGCTGAGTAGTATACTAACCGTCAAAACCTTGCATGGAAATGCTAAAAACAAAAATTTTCTATTGTTGATAGTTTTTAGGGTTCCGTACCCAAAGGGTACGGGCAGTGGTGTGCATTGGTTTTATTTGGAGGTAGGCAGTAGATACTGACTTCAGTGTTTTATTGATGAAAATCAGTGGTTTTCATCAATGACACACATTTGTACGTACCTACTGCCTACCTTATTTCGTTTACCAGGTAGGCACTGCTTAATTGCCTATATGCACTGCACGCCCCTGGGTACGGGTAAGGGTAAACAGGACCCTATTACTGAAACGGATACGCGGCTGTCTGTCTGTCATCAGGCTGTATCTCATGAACCGTGATAGTTAGACAGTTGAAATTTTCACAGATGATGTATTTCTGTTGCCTTTACAAGTGCGAATCGGACTCCCGCACGAAGGGTTCCGTACCATTATCTAAAAAACGGCAAAAATACGTTTGTTGTATAGGAGCCCCCTTAAATATTTATTGTATTCTGTTTTTTAGTATTTGTTGTTATAGCGGCAACAGAAATACATCATCTGTGAAAATTTCAACTGTCTAATTATCACGGTTCATGAGATACAACCTGGTGACAAACGGACAGCGAAGCCTTAGTAATAGGGTTTACCCTTTTGGGTACAGAACCCTAAAAAACAATATTCAGACGAAATGAGAACCTCCTCCTCTTTGGAAGTCTATTGAAAATGATTTAATACTAGTAGGACATAGCTCTGATCCTAAGGTAAGGTTCTAAAGCACTTGTGTTGTACAAATTAGAAACAACGACGGTACTACAACACCCAGACCCGACATATAGAAAAGTTTGTTTTCAACTTTTACCCGACCAGGAATCAAACCCTTGACCTCAGAGATGGCGACGCCTACTCGTGCTTACGTCTCGGCTACAGAGGTCGTTTAATGTTATTTATTTGTTCCAGGAAATGTGTTTCTGAAGCATGGCTCCGAACTACGACTAATCCCTAGGGACCGGGTGGGCCACATCCCGACTTAGTCACAAACATTCCTAACTCTAAGCAGTTTTATATAGCATAATATATTTCTTCATGTTTAATTAAATTGTATATAATATGATTTTTAATATCTATTAAATGTTTAAGCATTATTTTATGTTTTCGTTTACTGAGAGAAGTTAAGTTCTATTTTTATATTAGGCCGTCAGCGCAGAAGTGGACTATCCTTGTAAATTTTTGTTTTTAGCAATTCCATGCAAGGTTTAATTGAAGATAAATAACACTTGAAAAAAAACATCGACCTCAGGTGGGACTCGAACCCACGTCCCATCGCATGCCGGGCTAGTGCTTTTACCAACTAAGCTACCGAGGACGTCACGTGACAAGATGAAATTCCTCAAGTGTTTTTTCCCGCTGTCAAAGCCAGCGTATTCTGATCAATGTTGTAGCTATATGTATAGCTGAGTAGTATACTACCGTCAACACCCTATAGAAATATTTTTACAAATATTTGACTATTGGTTAAGATCAGAAATGCTTAAACATTGTAAATTTTGGACTATCCTTGTGACACGTTCTATGGATAAATTAGCAATCTTAATTTGGCATGAAATTGAGTATACAGGGTTATTTGAAAAAAATCAACAACCTCGCACGACTAGATAGCTAACACCATAAACAACATTTGTTCCACGGGTTTTATCATAACTCAATACATTAATTAAAAATGATTTTACAAGCATTTATTGAACGTGACATTTGTAAGTCTATGTTCCATTTACTATGAAAAAGCGGAGCGTGCAACGCGAGCGATGCGATGCGCATAGAGATGAGAACATTTAGACGTAAAATTACATTAATATTTATTTTTGTATTAAAGTAAAATGTGTCAAATTATCAAAAGTTGTAGAACAAATGTTGTGTATGATGATATCTAACTAGTCGTGCGAGGTTTGATTTTTTTCAAATAACCCTGTATAATTTTGACTATCATTTAAAGTGAGTTGATTATTTTTGCTATTTTACTCAGTATGTATTTTAATATTTACACATGATTTTTGACACCAGATTCATTCTCGTGTCACAGTGTTGGTAACAATACTCCTCCGAAACGGCTTGATTGACCTGTGGTTTAAGCTTAGTCTGGACTAGTAAATGCACTCTGAATAAGACAGAAATGGTCTTACTACGAAAAGTTCTTTTTTTTATAGATAGTCATAGCCTTATCACTAATAATGTCATGTGTAAAAATATATTTCTTTAGATAGACTAGTGTTGAACACTTGTCTAAAGATTAGTCAACCAATTTGAAATGTTTCTTAAAAATATGTCTCGAATGTCCGAGTGTCAATGTCAACATTTCAAATTGGTTGACTAATCTTTAGACAAGTGTTCAACACTAGTCTGTCTTTTCGTAGTAAGACCATTTCTGTCTTATTCAGAGTGCATTTACTAGTCCAGACTAAGCTTAAACCACTGATTTTTGTACGTTAAAACAGTGGTTTAACCTAAGTCCCGGAATAGCAAAAGCACTCTGAATAGGACAGTTTGTGTTTATTCAGTAGTTCTGAGAATAGGACGTAAACTATTTTTCATACCCAAAAATAAGGGTAGTCCACCCCAAATCAGGCGGTACAAAGTTCGCCGGGTCACCTAGTTTTCTAATAAAAGTTCGTCAACTAAATGAAACAACTCCAGTAACTTTGGTAAAACTTATTAATATTGCTTTTAAGTTACAAAAATTAAGCTTAGAACTAGTGGAACGAAATGTACAGTCACAAGCGATAGCTGGTTAGTCTATCCGGAGCAGTGGCTCGCAGGCACACAGGAAGGCTTTCTCGAACTCCGTGGTCGAGAACCGGTCCACTGACGCCCTGGAAACGTCAAACATATTTTTCACAGGGACATAATTATGTTTGTGACATAATACATAAATATAACACATTTTTACATTAATATAACATATATTTAACATATTATTTATTTAAGACTAAGGTGACTGATATTGTCCAAAACTGTAGCAAGCTGAACTGGCAGGGGGCTGGCCATGTCTGTCGCAGAACCAACGAGAGGTGGAGCAGGAAGGTTCTCGAATGGAGACCACGCTTAGGCAAACGTAGTGTAGGACGCCCCCGGCTAGATGGTCCGATGACCTGAAGAAGGCAGCCGGCAGCGACTGGATGCAAAGGGCGGGAGATCGTGCGCTGTGGCGCTCCTTGGGGGAGGCCTATGTCCAGCAGTGGACTGCAACAGGCTGATATGATGAAGTGCGAGTCGGACTCGCGCACGAAGAGTTCCGTACCATTTTCTATAAAAACGGCAATAACATCACATTTGTTGTATGGGAGCCCTCTTAAATATTTATTGTATTCTGTTTTTTAGTATTTATTGTTATAGCGGCAACAGAAATACATCAATTCTGTGAAAATTTTAACTCTCTAACTATCACGGTTCATGAGATACAGCCTGGTGATAGGCGGAGAGACAGACAGACAGACGGACAGCGGAGCCTTAGTAATAGGGTCCCGCTTTACCCTTTGGGTACGGAAACCTAAAAAACGGGAATTGGGCTTCTGAAGTCTATGACTATAACACGCGTGCTTTATTTATTTATTTATCATCATTTCAGCCACAGGACGTCCACTGCTGAACATAGGCCTCCCCCAGTGACTTCCATATTGGCCGGTTGCGCGCGGCCTGCATCCAGCGGCTTCCTGCAACCTTTACCAGGTCGCCTGTCCAGGGACTATATCGGTATAAAAAAAATTATGTAAGGGTTCATTCACACGGGATCTTTCATTGATGGATGATACGTCAAAAAAACGTATGTGAAGCGAGAACTATTTTCTCTTTTGTGTAAGAAAGCATAAAATAAAATGAAAACTTGCAAATGAAAAAGTGTACATTTTATAAAGAATAGTCGTGACTTAATAAGAGAGCTGTGTTAAATTGTTAAATTCAACAAGTAGGAGATGCTAACATTTTTCAAAAGAGATGTCCCGTAATCGGCCCACACAATGTACACCATCTCAAAAAATAGAGAAAAATCTACTGATTTTGAGAAAAATACAATCAATTTAATTTAATGAATAATTTAGTGATTCAAACGTAAAAAAAATAATTTCACTCTCAAGTAGGCATACAAGATGGCGTCAACATGGGCGTCACAATAAAAAAAAAACCATAAACTAGGTGCGTAGTACGAGTTGTACAAAACAACCAAGTCACTTTAATCGAACGAAAAGTAATAGAAATTAACAATGACGTTTCGGAAAAAGTAAGCGACGTGACAATATTGTTTTATTGCACTCGCACTAGGCCCTCTGTCAATGTCAGTCGCTGTCAGATTTTGCTTGTCAGTCTATAAAACAAACGTCATCAAAATATCATCTTCCGCCATGATGGTTGAGTATTGCTATCCTATTGTTTTTTAAATAGTTTCTTCCAAGAAACGAAGTAATTCTAGAGAAATTGGATGATAACAAAGTGTTTGAGATGTAATTACCTATCTTTTGGTAACTGTACAGATTCTGGGCCGAGAGTCCATATAATTTGGGACAACTCCTTTGCTATCGCCTATTTTAAAAGTGACGGTTTCAGTATTCAATCAAAAGTGCTATACTCACCTAGCAGCTTCAACAATTCTCTTCCTCTCTTCGCTCGGCAGAGCTATCACTTCAAGTATAGCACGCGCGTATTCATCCGGCTCGGAAGCCAGGAATCCGGTGCGCGAACCTTCGGCCGTTTCGATGATGTCGGCCAGTGGCCCGCCGGAACGGTGCGCGATCGTGGGTAGGCCTGCCGCCATGCATTCTACCACGCCTGGGGAATGGGGTTCATTTGATGATTCGATTGCATAGTAATCAATGTTATACACAAATTACCCCACAGACAGAAAGTGAATCAGAACAGAACACGTAAATGTGCGTCAAATGTTATTTATCTTTAATTAAAACTAGCATGGAATTGCTAAAAACAAAAAAATTAGAGTGTGCGTCCACATTTCAAGCCTAGCGCGGTTGCGACGACGGGCGCGAAATATCAAACATATGAAAAGCGCCATTGCGTCCATACTGCAGCGACTGAGCCTAGCGCGATGGGATTGAGCGAGACAGCGCGCGTAGATTTCAAACGTTCCGCTCCGCGCGTTCTGGCCACACTAAGGGCCTTGTAAGCAAGCGGCTTAACTTAGCGGACGCACGTACGTCGGGCGACAAGACTGAAATGGTTTGTAAGCCCCGCCACCCGCGCAGCCAGTAGTATGGCCAGAACGCGCGGACAGGAACGTAAACATAAATAAATGAATTGTTGATTGATGGATAATAAGTGTGTTCACTGACCTGCATTACACTGGACATGCAATTTGCTGTCACTTTCACGGGGTTTTAGTCGGATAAGTATCATGTACTCACTGATCCCGAAGTGCTCGTTCCACATGGCGTGCAGGGCAGCGCTGCTGGACTGGTACAGCTGCAGCAGGCGCGCGTAGGGCGCGTTCACCACGAACTGGACGCTCTCCTCGAGCGAGAGATGCTTCGCGAGGTCTTTCAAGTTTTTAACGCGTTCCTCGTCTTCGGCGTTCCGACAGCCGCCGACTAGAACCAGTTTTATCTGGAATAAGACGGTTCGATAAGAACTAATTATAAATAAATTATAAATTGTTTCCACAATCACACCAATCAGCTAGCCCTAAACCAATAAAAGCTTGCAATATGGCGACTAGATAACGGATTAACATACTTAAATCCCACTTCCAACTAATATTATAAATGCGAAAGTTTGTGAGGATGTTCAGATAGATGTTTGTGACGCAATCACGCGTATACGGCTAAACGGATTTGGATGAAATTTTGCACACATATAGACTTAGATCTGGATTAACATATAGGGTACTTTTTATCGCGATCCAATGTTCCTGTGATATACTAAACATCCTGTAGTTCACGCAAACGAAGTTGCGGGCACAGCTAGTACGTTTATAAACATCCATGACTTAGGTACACCGGACAAATGCTCGTGCTCATCACACAAACATTTGCTCCTCGCGGGATTCAAACCCGCAACCGCCAGGCTTTGTAGTCCGGAGCGCGAAACACTACACTAGATGGTCGTCAATTATCATTATTTTCCGTTATCAGGCAGACAGTTGAGACAAGGTTGCCTGTATCTTGCTTTTTCCCACTATTCATGTTATGAACCAGTTTAATCTGGAATCGGACGGTTCGATCAGAGCATTCATCTATTTATTTGTTTGGTTTAAATGACATTTGTCAATCGATGGTTAGTAATTTAGGACTAGATTAAAAACGAAATTAAGGTCTAGTTCATGACATCGACAGTCACTATAACGACTTCGGTGTGTCAATAATTTTACATCGAAGGGTCACTGTCGCGAAAATACACCATATTGACGGATGGTTGCATTGACAATACAGCATGCTGCCGCTGTACATAGACATTATATCCCATATAAATAGCTATAGCGAGCTACTCTCAAGCATTTGCATCTAGCGGCTTCCTGCAACCTTTACCAGGTCGCCAGTCAACCTTGTGGGTGTGAGTCCCACGCTGCGCTTGCCGGTACGTGGCCTCCATTCCAGAACCTTTCTGTCTGCCCCATCAGCCGTCAGTTCTACGTGCTATGTGCCCCGCCCACTGCCACTTTGGCGTTCTCATCCGTCTGGCTGTGTCAGTGACTTTTGTTCGTTTACGGATCTTCTCATTACTGATTTCGATCTCGCAAAGAAACCAAGCATAGCTCTTTTCAAAGTACGCCTTCAACCTTGAGCTTTCTTATGAGGCTTGAGTTCTACAAATGTACATACAGTCACGGGCATAAACACATACCTTTTTATTTTCCTTTAAACCTGATTGCATAAGTTAAATTACTATTAACATTTTGTTGTCAGCCTATATGTAGGTACCCTTTTACAAAAGCAAATATCATTCATTCAGTCAGTTGCACCCACCTTATTCCACAGCATCTCGTTCTTAACAAGCAGGTTTCTGAGCTCATACATCGCTTGCAGCATCAGCGGGTGATCCTTCTCCGGTCGGAACTGCCCCACGGACAGTATACGGATCGGATCCGATTCTTTGACTAGAGAACGGAGTTGCTTCAACTCCGATACCTGGTGAAAAAGAAAATATAAAAAATAAGCACGAATAAAACCATAGTCAAGTAATTAATTAAATTCGTTAGTGTTATTTATCTTCAATTAAACCTTGCATGGAATTGCTAAAAACATTTTTTTTTTAATTTGTTACGTCCTGTGTATTTGTTTTGTACCTAGCGTATTTGAGCTGCTTAAATCCCATTCATAAGTCTCGTGACGTTGCCGTTTGGCGATATTGAGGGAAAGTGGGTATAAATAGGGGCTTATTTTACGTATCTATAAAAAAAAAATGTGATCTTTTAAAAAAAATTTTTGTTCAGAATATTTATTTAATATGTACTGACATTATACTGTTACGGGTTAACGGGAACGCCTTTCGTTAATTAACATACTGTATGTATAAATAAATGGTTTCAGTTGTGGTGTACCTCCAAAAATTTTTCCTTTCTAGATGTACATTGAACAAAAAACACAGAGTTTGCGGAACACTGCTAAAGGGTATAAGGCTGCCTATCCACCAGAGCGGAACGAGGCCGCGGAGCGGAGAAACGGAGAAATATTAACCAATAGGATTGCACAAAATCTCCGCTTCTCTTCAGTGGACAGGGAGTTACGAACTAGTTTAAAAATTCATACAAAACCGGTAAGCTGAGCGTGGTAGCGGAGCGGGGGCTCCGCATACAAAAAATACAGCCAGGAACTCCGCTCACTCCGCTCCGCTGCCTCACTCCGCTTTGATGGACAGACACAGAACGCAACTCCACTCCGCCATACCCCGGTTCTCCGCTCCGCACCCTCGCTCCGCTTCGGTGGACAGGCAACCTAACTGCTTGGTGTACGTACCTCGCACGGAGGGTACACCCTGTACGTGCTGAAGGGTATTTCCCAGAGGTCGTTTATGTGGTCTTCGGTCCACGTCCCGTTGACCATCACCACGTCTGCGCAGCGCCCTGCCACGCCGTACAGCTGGAACAAGGTTACAAACAATATTAGACAACATCACATACATTGCTCTGATCCTGAGGTAAGTAGCTAAAGCACTTGTGAACCATGTTTACTTGTCAACGTCATACTTGCGAACTTTCTACCAGTAGAATCGAAATACCGAGTGGGTCAGACAGACTACACGTTACAGAATTCACCGAATGAATTTTCAAAAATAGGGATTTTAGTCATTCGCCTGCGAATCTTGCCATTTTGTATTCGAATTGGAATTCGCATTATTCAGAAATACGTCTCCTGACCGGGCATCGAACCCGGAACCTGATGACGCCACGTCCAAGTCTGGTGTTCTCGCCTCTCAACTCGGAGGTCGTCAATTACTTAAAATATACTATACCGTTGATAAGCAGCAATATTATACGTAGTACGGACAACAGCACGACGGCCTACCACAAAATGTCAAATTTTCTCATTTGAAAATGAACTCTATATGTCAGGCTTAAAGTTGAAAATCTATTGGAGAATTTTTGACTTTTGGGGTAGGTCGACGTGCTGTTGACTGTACAACAGTGGGCTATTAAGTGGGCAACACTTGACGACCTCCGTAGCCGAGAGGCGAGCACGCCGGGCTAGGCGTCGCCATCTCCGAGGTCCCGGATTCGATCCCCGGTCGGGTCAATGTGGAAAACGAACTTTTTTATATTGTCTCGAGTCTGTTGTGGTACCGTCGTTGTTTCTGATTTCTATAACACAAGTGCTTTAGCTACTTACTTTAGGATCAGAACAATGTATGTGATGTTGTCCAATATTTATAAAATATTTATATTTATTTATATAAAACTAGCGAGCGCTCGGCCTGTAATAAAATTATTATTATTTATTATCAGGCAGGCAGTTGAGACAACTAAGGGTTGCCTGTCTCTTGCTGGACCCCACTGGTTCATCTTTTTTGCAGTTGGACAGATGCTTGTCGAGTCTATTTTTAAACTTATTAATACTTCTGGCTGAGACTACGTCTCCTGGGAGTTTATTCCACGCTCTGACTATTTGCTTGCTTAGGAAGTGCTTATGTGGATTACTTTTTGAGATATCGGTATAGGAGATCATCATAACAAAAGCACTCACCCATCCGAAAATCTTGTAGTACAGCACTTTGAGCCACGTAAACACGGGATTCCTTGCGATCACGGACGAATTGTTGTACGACACGATGCGATGCTTCACTCGGCGAGTCATCGCCGCAGTGAGCGTCGGGTAGTGTACGTAACAGCCCACCGGGCACTGCGCCAGGTAGCGGAATATGGGGTAAGTGAACGCGAACCCAGTGGTTTCTATGTATACATCTGCAGAGGTTTTTAAAATGAAAATATTTTATTAATTATAACTGTGCTCGTAGCTCAGTGGCGGCAGCGCTTAGGTATCGATTACTATAATTAAGCAACTAATACTGCAGATGTGAATGGGTGACCATTTCGCCCATATGGTGTCATTTATCACGAGCATCTCCGTGCTTTGGAAGGCACGTTGGTCCCGGCTGATATCGCTTGATATAAGTCGTGAAGCCTAGTCAGAGGCCTTATGGCGGCTTGATTACATCTGACAGTAAGGCAAAATTTTTTCATTACCCACGTCATGTTATTTGTTTTGTGATTTGAAAAATTATGGTTGATATAGGATTAATTAAATTTTGGCTTAATAGAATCATGGATTTATTCAAATAAAAAAAATATTATTAAATTGTATTTTTTACACAATTTTTTTTTTTTTACTTTTCATCTACCTACACTTATCAAAATTATACTCTTTAAATTCGCAAATAGAATATATTTTTACAATAACCTCAAGTATCAGGCAATAAACGTTTTTTTTGTGTAGCAAATTTGCGAATTCTTAACATTTGTAGATAAAGGAACACTACAAATTATTATGAGCGCCAGAGCGCAGCGGTGGAGTGGGCGCGCACGCACGCACGACTGGCGCACCTTCAGCAGCGATTTCGTTAATGTGTGCGTGCGACGACGCTTACGGACGGTCGCTCTTACAAACAAGCCGCGCTCGGTACATATGTATGAAGATGACCTACTTATTTTTTTCTACTATGACAAAGGCCCCTCAAACTGACTTTTAGATTGCCTATTTGGAAGTAATAATAGCAGTAGTGATATTTACCTGGATTTAATTTCATGAAGGCTTCCATCCCAAGCACCATGGAACCCAGACTCTGCATGATCAATGTAAAGTACGGATATGTTTTAGCTTCGATGACCCGCTGCATACTTAACCGGACAAAGTGGATCTTGGCTGGATCCACCTTCACATTGAACAGGTTTTGGGCTTTGTCTAGTATCGTTTGATTCTCTGCTGTCTCCACTGTGTATATGTAGATATTTGTGTCAGGATATCTGGAAGAAATGTGTCACAAAAATAAGATTACAAACAAGAATTAGACATTAAAATTAAATCAAATGCTCATGCATGTGTCCTTTTAGGAATATATTTAAAAAAACTATTGTACAGTCAACAGCACGTCGACCTACCCTAAAAGTCAAAAATTCTCCAATAGATTTTCAACTTTAAGCCTGGCATATAGAGTTCATTTTCAAATGAGAAAATTTGACATTTTGTGGTAGGTCGACGTGCTGTTGTCCGTACACCAATGTGTATGTTTTTTTAATGTGAAATGCAATAAATTATTGAATTGAATTGTACACAGTTCACCTAGCCAAAGCCTCTACTACTAGCAAACGTAGCATTTAATATTTTTATGCAATTAAGTAAGACACAATTAATTGGCAAGCTAAAATGGCATACCTAGCTAATAACGCTTTAATAGCCACCCATAAGACCCTCTCTCCACCTCCTCCAGCGTTCGCATATGGGTGGAAAAATGCTACATTAGCTCCATCTCGTTTACGTCGTTGCAGCTTCCGCTCCTTGATACGCATGTACCATGAGGCAAATATAAATGCACATGGCACAAGCACAAAAGCACTGAATAGCAGAATCCCGATGAAAAATAAGGGCAGCACTATCAATAACCTGTAATGAAACAAATTTAGTTTTATTAGTTAGTTGGAGTTTGTTTTAGTACAGATCTACAGTGGCCAGAGTGGAATCTGTTGTGTAATTTTGTTATCTATACTAATATTATAAGGAGGAAAGATTTGTACCTATTTTTGTATGTTTGTAATGAATAGGCTCAAAAAGTACTGGGCCGATTTAAAAAATTCTTTCACCAATAGAATGCTACATTCTTCCAATTTGACATAGGCTACATTTCATTTTGAAAAAAATTAGGGATCCTTGGTAAAATTTGAACAATGTAATGTAACCGAAGGTGTAGAAAAATGAGTCTTTCGTCGAATGAGCTGCCGAAACTATTAGCGATAATTGTCTACCCCATGCGAAGCCGGGACGGGCTGCTAGTAATAAATATTATAGGCTACAACTGGAGTAGAATTGCAAAGGATAAAAAACAGTGGAAATCATTAGAGGAGGCCTTTGCCAGGAGGCACACCAAACTCCGGGACATACTATTACAAAAAGGAATCATAACAAAGTACGAGCAATATTATGCATAAACAAGAAGTTTCGGATAAAACTGCTTGTTTGATTGACTTATGTATTATGGGCAGCACAACAGTTGACATGGTCTTTACTCGATTCACACAGCATATTTAGTGTCACACAGTCTTATCAGTTAGAGTTTTTTCTGACATCAATTTTCAAATGAGTAAGGAAATTTCTAATATTTATATTTCAAAAATTGAGCATTGTCCTCCTCCATCATTGCCACCTTTCCCATATCACCAATCGGAGGTACTTAACCTGAATTCTACATTACAACACTTTGCCTAGACTTCGGCAAGTATGACAGTTCTAGTAACAAAAAAATTACACAAGTTTGTGAAGATAAAATATTCCAAGAGTGCCAAATAATTATTAGGTCTGCATTGAATACGAATCTAAGATTGTAATATTAACAGCTGCTAGATAGGAACCATTATTATTAATTTTGATAACCTTAAACCTCTTGACAAAATAGGTATTTTATGTGAGTTTCAACTTACATGAAGCACTGAAAAAACATTTTTTTCTAGGTACTAGTCCAATAAGCGCGTATTTAAGCTAGTTTACAAATCAAG
The DNA here is from genome assembly GCA_950371115.1 of Anania fuscalis. Lineage (NCBI taxonomy): Eukaryota > Metazoa > Arthropoda > Insecta > Lepidoptera > Crambidae > Anania > Anania fuscalis. The sequence continues at coordinate 14,977,736 of OX493344.1, forward strand.
CACTCATACATTATTATAATTTTTATTAAAAATTTTGGTAAACAAAATAAAAGATCTTGTGACATACTCTGACTAATCTGTGATCTTGTGTCAGATCAGCACTGAGTGATCATCACATCCACTGATCAAATAAATTACTACGTAAGATGTACTCTGTCTAGAAATGACTAAAGAAATCTTAGTCATATTGCTGTTTAGCTAGTCTATGGTCAGTTAAGCTATGGCCAAATCAAAGCGGGGGCGTGGGCGTGAGTGGTGGCGTGGGCGTGGGCGTGCGCGGTGGCGTGAGCGTGGGCGTGCAGGCCAGTTCACACCAAACACGCGGACACTAGGCGTTCAGGAGGCCTAGCACGAAAATGTATCTTTCGCTCGGATGTATAAACCTAACAAGAAAAAGATTAGTCATGAATGAAGTCAAAGAAGATTATGAATGTTAGTCATAATAAAAGTATCTAAAATGTTGTAGAAATTATAAGTTAACTATTGTTTATCAGATTATTTGCCAATATACTACGAATATAAAAGCTCAAACCTTTTACTAAATAAACATAGAATTTTTGTGAGTTTTTAATTTATTTATTTACTGAGTTTCGCATTAATTAATTCCAACGCAGTTACCCGAGCGAAGCTATTTGAAGATGTAGGAAAGAAAAAAACCTAGTTGGTGTAGGTAGACTGTCTGTTGTCACAGGAATAGGCACTGCCTTTATGTGACCGAGTTTCTTGCGCGGCTTCTTCTCGGCGCTAGCACAAACTTGTCCCGAAGCAGTGGTAGGGAATAAAATAACAATGGGACGTGTAAAAGTGCTTAGTTTAAGCCTATTTGCAAAAATAAATTGGTTTTATTGGTTTTTATTGGTTTTTACGCAGTGCCATATTATCCTAAAACTAAGGCTCGGACTTTACCCAGTCGGAGAACGGTCCGGGTGAGTACGGTTTCAATCCATCGCTTAAGCATTAAGGTCGTTTTATGAACGGATTCTCGCGGATACTAACGGAGCCAATACCAACCACTGATCAAATAAACTACGATACCAACTTGGGTATCATGAGTTGACACATCTCTAGTGACACTGTCACTCTGTGACACTGACAGCACAACTGACAGCAGGGTGCGTGACAGCTGATAAACTAGCTCGCGGAAAAAAATCAATAAGTCAATAATGATGTATTAACTTGTGTTGTATAATTTTTTCTTACTTATTGTTGTTGGTTTTTAAGAAAAGGCTACGTTTTTGTTTTGAAATTTTCCCTTAATAGTACTATTGATTAAATATTGTATAATTATATATTTATGCTCTGCCTCCCCGAACCCGACATTGGCGAAATTATCGGACCGTTCCCGGACGGGCACGATACTATACCCGCCACATTAAAAAAAAAAAAAAAAAAAAAAAAAAAAAATCAATATTTTGTTTACGTGTTTTCAAAACAAAAATGAACCATTTTGTAAAAATGTTTCCTCAAAGAAATGCTATTGAAACTTTGACTATAATATCATGCAGCGGCACATTCGTGTTCGTGATCTTGCATTTCGTTACCAACATATCACCATTAACCGGGATATGGTTTCCAGTCTACATTTTCGTTCTTTTCATAGTTTCGGTTTCTTTTAGTTTTAAGTTTTTGCAGTGGTTGTTGCATTTGAGCAAGCCTTTGAAGTATGATCTGGAGGGTTTAATCAAGGATTATCCACATCTATCTTTTATGAGCGGTGTATTGCCGCGCCCTCCTAAGAGAATAAAGAAGGAAGTTATTGATTATGATACTAACGAGCTGAGTGTGATTACTACCGTGTTGGAACGCAAGTTGGTGTCGTCATGGTACGTGCCGTACATATCTCAAGAGATTGGCTTCCCGTTTGCATGCAAGCAAATGTTGGATCAAATGATTGGCAAGACTTTCCAGGTTTGTTTTTCTTTTATCAATTTTCGCTCAACAGTTGTGTATTCATAAACTAGGTACTTTGTGTATATAGTTCTAATAAACTTAAACTTCTATCTGAAGTATCTTGCAAGGAGGAGGCTTGCAAAATATTTTAGCTTATCAAAACCCTCATATTCAAGGACCAATGATGAACAGTTGTACTTAAACAGCAGAACTAAAATTTTGTATGTAAATTGTTATAAATCACATTAGAAAATAAATAATTTTTAACATACTGTTTTAGATTTGCAACAAAATAGAGCCAAAAGATGTTTACGTTGACATTTGCTCTATCCTTATCAGCCATTTGAAAGAATACCGAAAGGCATTGAAACGCCAAGAAAAATCTCCATCAAGCACCATAGAATCTCTTTACAAAAAATCTCATCCAATATCAAACTCGGGACAAAAATTGGAGTCAGCTGACCACTGCACCAATGTTCTTAGAGTCATACTGAAGGAGCTGGTACCATGGGAACTGTGGGACACACCACATTCAGAATTGCTAGTCAGAATTCTATCTAAAAAGCTAGACACTTTTATAAATACCACAATAGCTGACCCTGCTTGGCTGAATGACAAATTGCTGACTCTTTTGAAAGACAAGAAAACTTCTGATACAGTACCTGAAGAAACCAACACAGAAGACAAAACAGATATAAAAGAAGAAGTCAATATCAAAGAGGAAATTATACCTGAATCAAAAGTAGAAAAACCTACAGTAGAATCTGCACTATCAACATTGATTACAAAAACAACTGCACCTATTCTACAGAGAGCTATAAATGAAGAGTTTCAAGATGAATCTAATGTAGTAGAAAATAATACAATTCAAAATATTGTTGAAGAGGTGCCAGTGGCTACTACAGAGCCTCTTGATATCAAGTCATCGCCGATACTAAGGCAGAGGCGTGGCAGGCAGGGCAGGAATGAAGTCAAGATATATGACAGAATTATTGAAGGTATGAACTGTGCATGTATTTTGTTTTAATGTGTTTTAAGAACCAAATATGAATATATATTTAGCACTAAAGAAAGAGTGAGGCGTTTCAAGTTCCAACACACATATTATAATTAAATACTGGAGCTATCATCTCCTGCTGTTAAAAATATTCTTTGTAAATAAAGTATTTATGTATTATTTATATTTATTTAATTATGCATACTTCATATGCATGATTTTTAACCTGCACCAATTTCTAATAATGAATCAGAATGTTCTAGAGTTTCACTTTACTACAACACTACAACTATCATATCAAACCTACTTTACATAGTTACACAAAGAAAATAGCAAGAATAACTCTCAAAACTTAAGAACTTGAATAAAGTAAGATTCTTAGGCAAAAAACATTTGCCCAAGTATCTTACTATTCAAACGAAAATCTAAACAATATTTTCCACTGTATTAACCATGCTCCCTTTGCTATTTTCAATAGGTAGCGTGAAGACCTGGGAGACAGATATAGACCTGCAATGCATCAGCCTTGGGCAGGACTTGCTAGCAAGTCTGGACGGGGAGATCACACTGAGTCGCCTCTGGGGACAAGACACTGAGACAGAAGGCAGCCCTAACCCTCCAAAAAGAAAGTCACCCCAACCTCTGTGGTTTGGTAAGTGATATAAAGTTACATCAAAAAACTTTTACACACACTTAATAATCTTAAAGTTATGTTATGTTAAAATAAAGATTTAAATCAATTTTATTTTTGTGCCAAACATACATAATTGCTGTATTAAGTTTATAAGGAATAGTAATCAGGTATAGTAATAGGTACCAATACTATACCCTGAGGCATTCCACAATTTAGAAATTAAAACGGTTACAGAATCAAATTCGATGTTTCTTCTAGAAGATATCAAACTTTGGTATGTGATGACAAAATATGCTATAATATAGCAAAAATGAGCTAAACGAGGCAAAATACGCTTTACGACAAACAACGATATCAAAGGCCTTTGATAAATCACATGCACACATCACATGTAGATTTTGGAATGCCGATTTCGCAGTTTATTCAGTTAAGTTACGCGTTTAGCTGGAGTCTGTGTTTAAGTAATAGCATGGGGAATTTTTAAAAATTTTGATTCATCACCATCATTAGGATTTGGAAGTACACCTTAAAAGGTATACTTCCAAATACACTCTGTATATATGCCTCTATAAAACGCCATAACAAATGGCATTGGGCTGCTGTTTGAATCCACCGGCTGCCCGCAACCTTCACTAGGTCGTAAATCCACCGCGTTAAAATTGTTGTAAGTACAGTATTCATATTTACTTTGCGGGGTACGCAATAGAGAGTATTTATTCATGGCAGTTCTTTTTAAACTACTTTGCCAACCTAGGATGGCGGGTTTTTTGTGTTCCTATATGGGCCCTTAGTGCGTTGGAGGAATTTGTGGTGCTGTGGTAGTCCGATGTGCCGCCGAAATTAGCGTCGTGAAAAGTCCCTGTCTGTCGTGACATATGCTGAGCGGGGGCCTTTTCGACACATGGTTTAGGTTTTTTTGGCGTGATAACATCTTCGATGACCGGCTGCACGCATGAAAAAGTGTCAAGTTCCGCGTAAAAGAGATAGAGAGAGAGAGAGGCACGATCGGCCTAAGCGTTCGGCTTGTGACGCATCAATCTCTCTTCCACTCCATCTGCGGATGCGCCCGAGTAGTATCAATGTTTTCTTATCACGTAAAACAATTTTTTCAACTTAACAGTCAACCAATTTTTATGTTATGTATTTTTCTTAACTTGTCTCAAATAAAGAATTTTTTATTTGTATACCTCTATTCTACGTTTGTATTGTCATCAGGCGAGGAAGACGCGATCGAACTAGAACTCACCGAGTCCCCCCTCAAGGAACCTAGCCCCGTCCGCAAGGAACACAGCCCGAAGCCAGCGGACGCACTCCTCAAGGATATTCAGACCACCGTCCACCAAGCTAAGACTAAGATCGGCGACCTACAGGTCCCGCGCAAACTTTCAATAGATGTGCCCCGCAAGCAATTCTCTGGTGTATGTTAGACTTTATGCACGATCTGTCAGCTTTTCTTTGCTTCTATACTTCTAAGTTAGTTTGTAAGTTCATTCTTTTTCACTTTAAACGTTGTCGTTATCAGAATCGAAGACGATAGTTAATTATCAACAGACTTCAAAAAAGGTTCTCTATTCGTCTGGTAGATTTTTTATGGTCTTTCTATAACATAATTTGATTATTTCGAAATAATCAGTTGGACTGTAGTAAAAAAATAAATAATTATCGGTTGCATTCAATTGCAACGGATGGAATGTATTTCAGTCCGTTTTTTCTCAATTTTTTATTGTAACAATTGCACGGGAATGTTTTTAAAAACAAGGTTTTCACTGTGGATGTGGATATTGACCAGTGAGTGTGTTGTTCTTGCATTTGGTTTTGGTAACTTGGGATTGCAGTATTTGCAATGGGCATGAATAGAATGCAAAACTTTGTGTGTTTAATGCTCTGCACGTTTGATGTGTGTTAATGAGGTTTTATTTTATTAAAATCCTTTTAAAAATATCTGCATTGGGTTAGGTATGAACTGGGAGGCGCTGGTAAACTGTATTATCTAGTGCCTTGTCATACCACACTATGACGTCAACTACTTATATCAAAACCAGATATGAACTCCTAGGAAATTGTATACGTATTTTGGGATTTCGTATGTGAATCGAAATTCGAATGTTTCGAAACTACCTCGTGACAAATTAGGGTGTTTTCTATCGCATTTATATTTTAGTTTGATGGTGATTACTGTTTTAACAACAATTTTAACATATATGTATGTTTTTGTGGTCTCATATTTAAAGCTTCATAATGAGTTCCTTAGAATCATTATCTAAAAGAAAGTCAATAATATCATTTCAATTGTATTCATGATCATGATAATATGTGAAAGATAAAGATAAAGATAATTTATTTGCTAGAAACAGGTTACATAAGATGGCAGGTACAGAGTAGGATCCATGTTTCGCTGTATACATTCCAGCATGCAAACATTGTAATCAAGTTATTTAATAAACTGCAAAATTTTTGAATTCAAATATTCGCTTACAGTGTAAAAATTACAAAGAATTAACCAAGCATGCAAGACTTTTTTGAATTTATATATTTATAAGAGCCTAGGGAAGATCTAGCCAGTGCTAGCAGTGGGATTATTTAAGTTAATTTCAAAATTACCTGATTCTAGATATTTACCTAAGTAAGTATCACTAAATTCTCTATCCCTCGAAATAAAATTTCAGTTTTTATGAAAACGCTTTTCTGTTATAATTATTGGCAGCAAGGCACCGATGCTAACTGGAATGTGACGTTGCATGTACACTTGTTTATTGCGCATGCGCCGGTTTGGCAATATTCAATATTCGAACAAATTCCGATGTTTTATAACAAGATAATAAACTTTATCGAAAATTATTTGAAGAAAAGAAATTTTATTTTAAAGTATTGTTGCATTTATTCTCCTAACAGTTAGTAATTTTTCCGTCACATTTTTCAATGTTTTTATTATTTATTCTGCTATTCGCGGCGGAGACAAATCCAACAAATTATAAACAATGAAAATCGGTCCAGCCGTTCTCGAGTTATAAGTGTTGTAACAAACCCGACTGTTTTATATATTAAGATTCCGAATCAAACTTGAAGAGTTAGTTAAAGAGTAGCCCCTCTAAACAACCGTGAAAGATAAGGCTCAGTTATTTCGTTAGTTTTTGCGACTTATGAATGTCATAGAATATTGTGAAGTCTTTCTGTCCATTCATTGGAAATTTCTAGTACCGGCGCCAGTATTTGTGTCTTAGGCTGCCTGTCCACCGAAGCGGAGCGAGGGTGCGGAGCGGAGAACCGGGGTATGGCGGAGCGGAGTTGCGTACTGTGTCTGTCCACCAAAGTGGAGCCAGGCAGCGGAGCGGAGTGAGCGGAGTTCCTGGCTCTATTTTTCAGTATGCGGAGCCCCCGCTCCGCTACCCGGCTCAGCTTCCCCGCTCCGCTTACCGGTTTTGTATGAATTTTTAAACTAGTTCGCAACTCCCTGTCCACTGACGAGGAGCGGAGATTTTGTGCAATAATATTTCTCCGTTTCTCCGCTCCGCGGCCTCGCTCCGCTCCGGTGGCAGCCTTAACCTTTGTGCCGTAGCCTTACAATTCTTCCGTGACAATATCATAGGGCTGTACCATCGAGTTGACGATATGTCGCGTTGACAGGCGATAACGGAGAATTTTGAGTGTCAGTACCGAGACTGCTTATAATAGCGTGCGTTTTAGTTAATAACACCGCCTTAATTGAATTAAAATATATACTTATTTTAACATTTAGGACGAAGCAGCCGGCATGATGGAGGGACTCTTGGATTTTGGCATCGCGGGCCTTAAGAAAGGGCTCAGGTTTACTGGTCTTAGCGACGACTCACAGGTTAGTAAAATATTATACAGGTACTCTGAAAGTATGTATGAAATCAAGCAGGCGTATAGCCTTATAGTCGGGGCCATTCTCGAACTTTATAGCTCTATGAATACTTAAGGGTTCCTTTTTAGATAATTAAAACGTTTTTTTAGCAATACAGCATATAGATCTTAAATAAACAGACTATCAAAGAGAACAGTTGATATTTTTGTTTAGAATGTTGTATGATGGTTTGCTATTCCGTAGGTAGTTCTTTTGATCGACTAGAAAACATGTATAAAGTGGAATAAAAATTAAATTGAATTAAATTGTTTCCACAATCACACCAATTATCTAGCCCCAAACTAAGCAAAGCTTGTACTATGGCGACAAGATAACGGATAAACATACTTAAATAATTTTATAAACATCCATGACTTAGGTGCAAATGCTCGTGCTCATCACACTAACATTTGCCCCTAGCGGGATTCGAACCCGCAACCGCCAGGCATTGTAGTCCGGAGCGCGAACTAATACACCAGACGGTCGTCATAAGAATGACACAACTTTTTATCCGCCGAAAATGAAACCTAATTTTAAAAGTCTGGATATGACCCCCCCGCCGGCCTATGCGACTGCTTGATTTGATCTATACTTTCTGAGACCCTGTATTATGTTGGTAACATTAAGTAGTATAATTTATACTTACAATTGCGTATTGGTTTAGGAAAAATCACCAACCCATAAAGAGAAGAGTGGGAGCGGCGATAAAATCTCCTCACCAGAAATAATCTCCAAAGTGAAGCCGGCCGAACCCAAAGAGATGGTCACATCTACCGTCATTCAGAAAGGTTAGTAAATATTAATTTTACTCCAAAAACCTTCTGACTTGATATGAGCCAGATCACTTTGTCCGAATAAGAATGACTGCAGCCAAGTCGTCAGAAACCGCAAGATCGGAGTTAGTAAGAATAAATTCTCTGTTATATGTAAGAAAAACATGTTTTCCGATTTTTGTGTTTTTGCACGCGCAATATTGTATGGCCGCGCCGCGTCAAGGTCATTCAAGCGTGTTAAGGCCTTAATTCAGGCTTGCTTGCAGAAATAAATCAGTCATATAAATGTTTTTGTGTCACTTCTAGAAGACAACGGCAACAGCACAGCTCCGCATTTGATAAAACAGCAGAGGGTATTGTCGCAAGACAGCGTGGTGAGTGACTTTATACAGGGTTATTTGAAAAATATCAACAACCTCGCTCGATTAGAAAGCTAACATCATAAAAAATAACATTTGTTATACGAGTTTTATTATAACCAAAAAATTAGTTAAAAATGATTTTCCAAGCTTTTAATGTATCTGTGTTCCATTCATACACGAAAATGGCGATACGACGCACACACGTGATACGATGCGCACAGAGATAAGAACACTCAAGTCGTTGATGTTTTACAAATAACCCTGTATAATAAAAAAACATAATCAACGTACTAATAACAGTTTGCAGTTCCGAATCCTATCAATAGATGTTTTAATGCTTGTCACTTGTCTATTCTTTTTCATATACATATTATGTTGGAATACCACAGTATTCCAACCGGTGAATCTAGAAGTCACTAGAAGAAGCCTATGTTCAGCAGTGGACATCCTATGGCTGAAATGATGATTGATGATATAAAATGTATGATGAAACACGAGTATTTAGTTGTTAATTCAATTGATGCCAAACGAATATCGCAAATATCTCATCACTATGCCAGCCGTCGCAAGCCAAGCCAATACCGAGACAGCCCCTGCTACCGCTGCCGGACTCCCCCGAGCCGGAGTACGAGGAGGCCGCCGACCTCTCCACCAGCATCGCCAAGCTGCGCTGCCTTCTGCAGCAGAGGGCCGAGACCAGCCCCAGGTATTGGAAGAGATTTCAGCCATAAGACCGCCTAAATTATCCATCTTTTTTTAGTTTTAGACATCAACTGTAGTTTCGAGATCAACTGTAACGTAGAGTTAACTTCTAATATTTTTAACCGACTTAAAAAAAAGGAGGTTCTCAGTTTGACCCGTATGTTTGTCCGCGATTTTCTCGCGTTTGGCTCATCCGATTTTGATGCGGTTTTCAGAAATATATTTGATAAAAAGGTTTTAGTATGCATCATTCTGCTGAGCTGATGATGGCCACAGAACTCCTTAACGGTTAGGAGTCAGTAGATAGTACTGCGATTTGTCGACGGAACGCATTTCATAGTGTATTGGGCATACGTGGCGCTTACGAGGTACCAGACAGTAATTTTATGTAATAAATATTTTTAATTTTGCATATCATAGATTATGCATAAATAGGACTTAAACAATACAAATCTGTATCATAACTCCGGAGCTCTGCTACCACCTATTTGAAGCAAATAAACAATTTGATTTGATTTAACTTTTTTGTATAATGTGCAATAAAAGTAACAGTAGGGTATCTACAGGGTTATTTGAAATAAATCAACAACCTCGCACGACTAGATAGCTAACATCATAAACAACAACATTTGTTCTACGAGTTTTATTATAGCTCAAACATTCATTACAAATGATTTTCCAAGCTTTCATTGTACTGACGTACCATTTGTAAGTCTATGTTGGGCGACGCGCACGACGCTCGCACTAACTAACATTAGAGCCTTTGAAAAAGTTTGAGAAAGGTTGGCATAGTACAAAAGCGATATGTTGTAGATCGGAGGAGATCTGGTGGGAGGGCGCGGTGGAGGAGCGCGGGCGCACGCAGCGCCACCACTCCGAGCGCCCCGTCGACACCGCCACGCTCGCCGGTACCCGCTATTACCCGCTACTAGACGCTGCTACTCGTTATGACCCGTTACTACCCCCTCCTACCCGCTACTACCTACCCGTTACTACCCGCTACTACTCGGTCCTACCCGCTACAACCCGTTACTACCCGCTACTACACGCTACTACCCTTTACTACCCACTACCACCCGTTACTACCCGCTACTACTTGGTCCTACCCGCTACTACCCGGTCCTACCCGCTACTACCCGGTCCTACCCGCTACTACACGCTACTACCCGGTCCTACCCGCTACTACACGCTACTACCCGTTACTACTCGTTATTACACGCTACTACCCGTTACTGCACGCTACTACCCTTTATTACCCGCTACTACCCTTTACTACACGCTACTACCCGTTACTACCCGTTGTTACCCGCTACTACCCGTTACTACACGCTAAGATCCAATACTTCCTCTACCACCCGCTGCTTCCCGTTACGATCCGTTACTACCCCCTCCTACCCGCTACTACATATACGCTAATACCCGCTCCTACGAACTCCCACCCGTTACGATCCGATACTACCTACTACTACCTGCTGCTACCCGTCACTTCCCGCTAATACATTACTATCCTCTCCGTTACTACCCGCTACTATCGAATACTACTCGCTAATGTCGACTTCTACCGACTACTATTCGCTACTACCGACTACTACTCGCTACTATCGACTGCTACACGCTACTACCGACTACTACTCGCTACTACCGACTACTACTCGCTACTACCGACTACTACTCGCTACTATCGACCGCTACCCTCGACTACCGACAACTACTCGCTACTACCGACTACTACTCGCTACTATCGACCGCTACCCGCTACTACCGACTACTACTCGCTACTATCGACCGCTTCCCGCTACTACCGACTACTACTCGCTACTATCGACCGCTACCCGCTACTACCGACTACTACTCGCTACTATCGACCGCTACCTGCTACTACCGACTACTACTCGCTACTATCGACCGCTACCTGATACTACCGACTACTACTCGCTACTATCGACCGCTACCCGCTACTACCGACTACTACTGGCTACTATCGACCGCTACCTGCTACTACCGACTACTACTCGCTACTATCGACCGCTACCCGCTACTATCGACCGCTACCCTCTACTACCGACAACTACTCGCTACTACCGACTACTACTCGCTACTATCGACCGCTACCCGCTACTACCGACTACTACTCGCTACTATCGATCGCTACCCGCTACTACCGCTTACTACTCGCTACTATCGACCGCTACCTGCTACTACCGACTACTACTCGCTACTATCGACCGCTACCCGCTACTACCGACTACTACTCGCTACTGTCGACCGCTACCTGCTACTACTGACTACTACTCGCTACTATCGACCGCTACCCGCTACTACCGACTACTACTCGCTACTATCGACCGCTACCCGCTATTACCGACTACTACTCACTACTATCGACTGCTACCCGCTATAACGACTACTACTCGCTACTACCGACTAATACTCGCTGCTACTTGCTACTATCCGTTACGAACCGATAAGTACTATTAGGTCCTTACTAAAGAAATTGCCGTCCAGTATAATAGTGACAAATTTTTAAATGAAATTATTATTTAATCAATCGAAGTATGCCGCGTTGTTATCTATTCACACTGCCATTTTATAGGTAGTTTATTGATCCTTTTGGAAAAAATCCCTTTGTGTGTCCCACAAAAATGACAAACAGACAATTCTGTGTCCAGTCCAGATATTTAATTCAGGTCAGTGTCTATTTTTTTTTTTTAAATCAACAGACTAGTTTTAAAAGAAACGAACATTTACATGATATCTGTCTACCCTCTTTCCTAATCACACATTTTTCTTTAAACGTGAGTGAATATTTTGTCATAAATCTCAATGTTACAACTGTTTTTTCAGATGAGTACGACATGAATATCGACAGAAACGTTTCTCCCGGGCAAGCGTCCAACAACATGCAGCGGTTGGACAAGTGAGTGAATATAATTTTGGTTGTTGTTAACTTTTTATTTATTTACCGTACCACATTCAATTTGTTGACGGATTTAAGTTATCACCTGACCTGCACAAGACTCAATATTTGAGTCCAATCTAGTATTTAACGATTTCATTTCCTATCATCATCATCATCATTTCAGCCACAGGACGTCCACTGCTAAACATAGGCCTCCCCCAGTGACTTCTGTCATCGGGGGGTTGTTGCCATACTCGCCACGCTTGGCAGGCGGGTTGTCGAGCGCAGTTTTATATTATTCCGCACGCAGACGCTGCTCCCCGTCTCGTGCTACAGGATTTAGTCGCCTCTTACGACACGCCTCCTGTTGGCGGTGGGGAAGTGTATTCTTTACGGCTGTCCCCACACGGCACATTCAGCGTCATTCCCTATGCAGTGTTCATAATCCTTATTTGTAAAAAGATATCCATATATGGGATAGAAAATACTGGCATATCAACCTTTTCGCCGTAAATCATTAAATACCCATTATCTTCCTCAAATATAACGACATTGAACATCCATAAAAAGGTCAATTTTACTAATAAGTATGTATGTATACCTACAAATAGGGGTTCACTACGTAATTTCGAAATACGTTTCGTCGAATTACAATTGATCTATGACACCTCGTCAATAACTTATTTTATCGATGACTTAATTGGACGAATATTCATTACATCGATGGTTCATTTCATCGAATTTTGTTTGGACGAATGTTATTACTTCGATAGTTCATTTCAACGAAATTTCTTTCGATTTAATGACTAAACCTTACTGTCAGACGTATTCTTGAATGCTAATTTATATTATTAATACTGCTGTTACATAATGAAGTAATTAAATGACTGACTATGTCTTGGCAGGCTATTCCAACGCACCGTGACGGGCGTGTTCAACTCGCTGAAGACGGCGGTGGGCGCGGAGGGCGCGGAGGGTGAAGGCGAGGGCTCGCACGCCTGGGCGTACGTCACCACCTCCGTCGAGCTCAGCGTGAGTACAACTAGCAGCACTGTAGTTAAACATAATCTTATGAAACAGTTATATTTTTTACTTATTAAATAATAATAATAAGTTCGTTCGTTCAGGCCTTCATTTTTTCATTCATGCCTACATTCGTTCATTCCTGTCTTATTTGTTAATTCATGCCTTAATTCGTTCATTCATATCTTATTTGTTAATTTATGCCTTCATTCATTTATTCGTTCATTGATTCAAACATCGTTCCTGCATTCGTTAGTTCACTTGTTCATTCGTTCTTTAGTTCAATCATTCATTCGTTCGTTCGTTTGTAGGTGGGCGGCGCGGTGGCACGGCTGGTAGGTTCGCGGCGAGCATTCGCGCACGTGGACGCGGCGCTCGACTCGCTACATCACCTCGCGCCGCCGCCGAAGCACAAGGAGATCATACCCGAAGACTTCGGTAAGATACCACAATTAGCTGTGCCCGTAACTTTGTTTAAGAGAACTACTGGCCTGGTAACTAGGGCGGTTGAAAGCGGCGGGGTGTTGTTAAAAATAATTGTTTATTCGGTTCAGTTTATAAGTACATAGTTTAGTTACTGCTATTACACTACAAGTAGATAAAACATTAGAGTTTAACAAAGTGTGTTGGCGGTGTCTCTTGATATCGCCAACGCATTCAATACCCTTCCGTGGTCATGCATACGGCAGGCAGTCTTTCATCATGGTGTGCCTGGGCGAGCAAGCCTATCTGCAGCGGGTGGTGGCCGATTACTTAGCCGATATAGGAAGATAGAGTGCGCCTGCATTCGGTAGTGTTGTGCATCCGCAGTCCACGTGTGGTGTTTCACACGGGCTGGTTCTAGGCGCTCCTATGGAACAATGGATATGATTGCATCCTCCGCGGACTCCTCATCGGGGGTATCAGCGTAACCTGTTGCTGACACCTTATCGGGGGTACCAGCGTAACCCTCTTTACCCGTTGTCCTAGGTTTACGACGAACGCGGCAACGCGACGCGAAAATATCAAATAGTCTTTGTATGAACGTGAAGTATTGGTCGCATTACGTCGCGTCGCGTCGCGTCGCTACATGTCGCGCTCGCGTCCCGTCACCCATCTAGGACAATGCGTTACAGTCCGTGGACGGGATTTAAGTGAGTTAGGAGTACGGGAGGTAGGACTCGAGGTGGCGCTCGAAAACCTCTAACATATTATATATATGTCATATTTTATACATACTTTATAAATTTATTATATTTTACCTTATACACCGTGTGGTTCAAAATTCAAAATTTGCGTTTATAAAAATATGTATATCAGTAAGTAACACACAAATATTATAGCGTTCATACAAAAATATCGTTTTATAGGACTTCAAATAAATCCTGTTAATGCACCAAAAACATGGAAACCATCTTCGTAGTATTTGTTTAATGAAAGAGAGAGAGACGCATGCATTCATTCATACTCGCGCGGCACTCGCGCAGTCTCCCGCGCATGCGCGTCTGCTACGCCTAGTGCCAACGATTGTCAAGATCGCCAAGCATCGCGGGTTCGCATCCTGCACTAGCATTTAATAAACGTGATATCTGTTGATTTGTATATTGTGGCCATTACGAAGTAATAACAATAGCACTTTTCACGAGTTTTTTTTATCTGCTTAATAAATTGTTTATTTTAATTACTTAGTTAAGGTGTATTTTAAAATATGAAATTCACTAGGTATTTACAAGATTAACAAATGATACAAATACCTAAAAACCTTAAAACAAATATCAACGTACCTTACACGTATTGCAGTATTTTTTTCAAAATGTCCTCCTCTCTCCGAGATACAAACACGTGCTCTTTTCCGCAAGTTATTTTTCAAAGAAATAAGCACGTTTCTTTGAGTTTGAACCTCTTGAAAAGCCGCAATAATTCGGTTTCGCAAATCACCAACACTAGTAGGTTCACTCACAAACACTCTGCGCTTGATCTCGCTCCACTAATAAAAGTCCACAGGCGTGAGGTCCGGGGACCGCGGAGGCCAGGGCACGGGCCGTTTAGGTACGCGCGCACTGTACACAGTACTGATAGGCCATCACGATATTCGTCACTTCACTTTAAAGTAAACACAGGTGCGGAGGTCGCGTGCGCCGGTGACCTTGCGTGACACAACCTTGACCGTTTAAGATTCGCGACGGACTGAGCTGAGGTCAATGATGGCGCGGGCGGGCGGGGGATGCGCGTGAGACTCCGCCCGCCCGTTCATTGATGAAGGGAGAGCTGGCCAGCTTCGAGCTTAGACGCGAGTTTGCCGAATGAGAAAGAAACGTCTTTTGTCGGCAGGTTGTGTAATTTGTTTTCATTCATAGTTATTCCTTCCGTACGCCAATATTACGCGACCAAATTAGGTGGATTTTAGTTCCGTTAATGTTGGAATGATAATGATTACTATTTGAATTAGCAGGACTTTTATGGTGCATATTTTTTACGGAATGTTAGGGACTTTTTAAATAAATTTCTCATGAAAAAAATTTTTTTTTTATTCGCCAAATTCGATGTAATCGATATCTGAGTATGTTAGTTAATTTTCTCGGGTAATTTAAAATTCACGGTGTA
Organism: Anania fuscalis; assembly: GCA_950371115.1. Taxonomy (NCBI): domain Eukaryota; kingdom Metazoa; phylum Arthropoda; class Insecta; order Lepidoptera; family Crambidae; genus Anania; species Anania fuscalis. The sequence continues at coordinate 14,993,464 of OX493344.1, forward strand.
TTATCTTTATTATCTATATATTTATTTTGTTTTAATCAATAACTGCTGCCAAACCAATTTGAAATAACTATAACCTACCTAAGTAGTACCTGTACACCTCGTAAATATAAGTACCATGTTGTGGGACTCTGTTATTGGCTTTAGTGTATCATTGTAAGTTTATTTAAGCATGATTGTTATGAGAAAGCTGTTGAGTTTCCAAAAAAATAAATAAATAAAGAAGTCGCAGGCCGTCTGCTTTCATGGTCCCCGACGAGCGCCACCCCAAGGGGCCATCTCGCGGTGGCCGGCACGCGCATCGAGGCCTCTGGACCTTCGGCGCCCACTTTGCCAACATGGCGCCGAAGCTCCTTAAAACGGCTGGTGAGCTGAGCCGGCTTATGTCGGCGGGTTTTGTTTGCGTAGTTGTTTTTGTGGTGTTTTTTTTCTATAATCGTGATTATTCGTGTCGTATAAAAACTCATCTTCAGTATGAAAAACACTATGAACCATAGAAATCGAGCGTTTTGGATAGTCTTTAAACACCCTTGAAAAACATAACCCTATTTTAGAAATACCGTAAAAACTGTATTTTGTCCTCAAATACCGGTATCAAAATACCGAAAAGTACTATAGATAACCGGTATTTCGGTAAACCGATATACCGGTATCCATGCCCTAGTAGTAACGGTAGATATTCACCGTAGAGGAGTGGTGCGCGACGCTCGGGCGCGGTTGGTGCGGCGGCAGCGAGGCGGCGGCGGCGGCCGGGCTCGTGCGCTCGCATCTTACGCATCGCATCGCTACGCTGCTGTTCGCGGGTGAGAATAGAATATAATGTACTTATTTGTCTTAAGAGAGATTACGGATTCTAATCATACTATAGATAAATAACACTTGAAAAAATTATCGACCATAGGCGGGACTCGAACCCACGTCCCATCGCATGCCGGGCGAGCGCTTTACCAACTAAGCTACCGAGGACGTCACTTGACACGATGAAATTTCTCAATTTTCTCGCTGTCGCGATGGAACGTGGGTTCGAGTCCCACCTATGGTCGATGATTTTTTCAAGTGTTATTTATCTTCAATTAAACCTAGCATGGAATTGCTAAAAAACAAACATTTTCTAATGATTCTATGTTGCATATGCAAATTTAATGTTATACGATAAAATGGCTCAAGCCCGGTCCGAGAAACGGTTGGTTTTGCTAACGGATGGTAAGAATTGTCAACTCAACATATTCAAAAGCGTTCCTATAAATGACGCTTCGTCAAATTTTATAGGAACGACTATAACAGCTCGTGTGTCGTGTGGTGCCGGCACGTTAAAAGAATAGCACCACCCCTTCTCTTCCTATGGGTGTCGTAAGAGGCGACTACAGGAGAACCGCCACAAGAAGACGGGCAGCAGCGTCTCCTCTCCACCATTGGCCAAACTGCGATCGCCAACCCTTCGCCAAGCGTGGCGATTATGGCAAAATCCTCCTTCTGCTGGTTATAACAGCTCGTTACTTTTGACACCAATACGATCAGGTGCTGATGTACACTTACGCATAGTACAATATAGGAACCCGGTGTCAGTCGATGGAGGAAACCCGTAAATAAGTTATATTTGCGGTTTCCGGGTTCCGTTGCTGCAATCGTTTGGTGCGCCTCTTAAGCGCAACTCATGCAAGGCTTGAACAGTGAACGCGAGCGCAGTTCCAATAAGTAGGTGTAGCTCACAGGTCAGAAAGATAATGCTTAGCTTGCTTGAGTGCTTAGCTTGCGCGCGTACGAACGTAAAAGGCACGCGCGCAAATCGCGCGTCGAGCATTCGCTAGATGCTCCCTTAGGATCATAACAATGTATTTATTATTTATTTATTTTATTTTATTCGGAACACCAACAGCACTGATACAATTTATGAGTACAGAGTTATCATATAAACGTAGCCATTAACAGGTATTCGCATATGTATGTGATGAAAACGTGTTTTTTTTTTTATAAATAAAAGCTTGTTACTTGTTACATTGTAATTTCAAAAGAACGATAATGAAGGTTTAATAATATATTATGCCAAAGATTAATATGCTCAATTCTTTAATGTACCATCAAAATGTAACGCGCTTCTATTTAAAAAAATATACGATATCGGGGCCATTATTACAAATCTACCCGACATCTCGTTCATTAAAATTCGTTCAGTAGTTTAGGCGCTAAGGTAGAACATACAAACATGTCTGGTCAACGCCATATGTCGTAGGTTTAGTACATATTAAAAACGAAAAGATGTCACTACAAGGCTATTAGGATTGGGGTTGATTTCAATGAACGATAACTCTTTATAAAAACGTCATCAAAACACTTTTTTAACACTTTTGTTATTTTTTAAATGAAACGTTTATAGAATTTTAACATTTATTTCAAAACAAATCATTTTAACTAAAATTTAAAACATTTACTGTATAATGCCATCTATCGGTTTTAACCTTAAACTATCTTTTATGGAAACGCAACGTCAGCTATTGGATTGAAAAAAACTAAACACGGTATTTATGTTGATTATAGAGGTAATATGCATTTCGTATTATTTTATCGAATAATTTATAAAAATAAATAAAGGAAATCCAAATTTTAAAATAAAAGTTTTTTTTAAAATGAGTTATTATATACTCTCTGGTAATTAACGGTCAAAAGCAAGAAGCTTCAAAATAATGTAGGTTTTGGCAGCCGTCAAATATTTGTTTGTAGCTAGGGCTACCAGTTGGAGCATTGTAGTTTTATATTATGGGGATTTGTTTTAATATTTGGGAAGTGATTTAAAAAATCAATTTTTAGGAGAAAAATATGGATTACCAATGTTTAGCTAGAAAACGTTTCCCAAAGTATCACGACCCAATTATTTTACGCAAATTTTCATTTGGCAAAAAAAACATTTATCAACACAACATTGGCAATTATTTGCATTATTATTGCATTCATTTGGCAATTATTTGCATTTGCAACTCATAGCAATTTTTTAGTTACAAAATCTCTTTTTTGAGATTATTGTTTAACAAATAATTGTTTGGTCATGTTTCATTTAATCAGACAGATGTTTCATTTGGCACAACTTACTCTTTGCAAAATATTGCATGGCATACGATTTGCATGCTTGCTTACGCTCAAACATTGAAATTATCATGCTGCATCGACGTTTGTTTTACCTTGGAAAAATAATTTACAAAAAATGGTAAAAAATGGTTGAAAGGGCTTTAAGAGAGTTTTGCTTTGATCGAGAGAGAGATTTGATTCCAAAAGCAATAATTTTGGAATAATTTTTTACGGTGAATCTAAAAAAGACAATTTGGTAACCCTTTTCACGATTCCAATTTTTTTCATCAACTTTGATTAACAATGAATTTTATTTGAAGGCATTTGTGTGTCAGGTCCAAAGGTCAAGTCTAAATGACGTTAATATGTCATAAACGGTCGTTTCAAGTTAAAACATAATTAGTAATTTCGTTATTGACTGTCAAGTATCGATGCCCAAAGTGCTAATAATTCGAGAAAGTAATCCATGGGGCGCGACTTCGAATCTTGGTCGGCGGCAATATTTTTTGAAATCCAGACTTGTATTAAAATATATTGATATAAAATTGTTTATTTACATTTAAAACAATTTTTAATTACTAAAATTAGTACAAAACTTTTGCATATATTTTTTTACATAATATTCACAAAATAAATAACAAATAGAAAATGGGTCAAAGCTCGCCATCATCAGTTTTCATAAAAATTAGGATCATACTCTAGTGTAATCAGAAACCGACTAAAATGAAAATAAATATAGTACTTAATATCTTTAAAAAGTTATGGATGCGCACAAAAAGTTATTCAAGATAATGTAACCACTAGAAAAAAAAAGACCGCAACAGGCGGGATCCGAACCCACACGTCTCATTACACTACGAGCGAGTGCCTTTCCAACTAAGCTACGAGGACGTTAGAACGATTTTCGAAATTTGTCAAGTGTTAGTTTATATTTTTTTGACAGAAGGGTGCAAACAATTGTAAACCTTATAGTGGTTTGTCACTCTCTGACGGAACGAAACAGAAATTAATGTAAATAAATTATGCTCTATGAATTATGTGCAAGTTATCTATCATTGCGCAGATAGCGCCATCTAGTCAGAGAATGAAACAAACGATGGCGTAGGTAAGTTTTAGTTCCATTTACTCACCACCTTCGCTGTCTTTCGCGCGAGTTAAGGTGGAAATTTTCAAAGTACCGAGACTGACTCTCTGTTTTACGTAGTATAATTTTTTCTCTATGATACAAACATAGATTGCCAAAAACATTACCCTTCCTCATGGCTTCGCCGTAGTCGCGTAAAAATTGTCTATAATAAAAAACGCAAAGATTCAATACAAGGTGTAAAATTTTAGGGTTCATCATTAGGTTTAAATTATTTCTAACTTTTTAGTTCTTTTTATTAACAAATACTAAAAGCTGTTTTTATGTTTGTTATTCTTTGATTTTTTACGAATGTCGTCCTGCTATACAGGGTGTAACACAATTAATGTACTTCCTCTTAAGGGCTAATTCTGGTGCTTAAATACAACAACTTTTACAACATCGAAATTGCATTAAAAAAAATCACCTCCCCATACAAAAACGCCGATCGGATGACATCGGTTTGTATGGAAAAATCTTTTTTTTTTTGAGATTTCGATGTTGGTCCCATAGTAAAAGTTGTTGTATTTGAGCACCAGAATAAGAGAGAGAACATTGATTCTGTTACACCTTGTATATTTGGTTTGTGAATAGAATATAGATAAACTATTTATTATTATTATTTGTAAATAAATAAAATATTGTTTCTTCTTAGACATAGCGGAGTCGCTAATCGACATATGGCTAGACGAGCTGTCTACCTGGCTGCGCGCGCGCGTGTTCGCGACGTTCGCGCAGATGGCGGACGCGGCGGACGACAGCTTCAGCCGGGAACCGAACCCGCTGCGGCCGCTCCACGTCGACCACACGTGCGCGGTCATAATGGACCACCTGCCTCAATGTGAGTAGCTAATAATATATGGCACCGCGCGATCTCCGTCATCTAAAGCGCTGCTGAGCGGTACCGATTTACCAACCGCAAATAGCGCATCATGGGTTTGCATTTTTTCAGCTATTACAAAAAAATTAAGCAATGCATATAATTTTCAAAACTAGTTTCATAAAATTGATTACCTGGGCGATAAATTTACATGCATTTCATAATGAATATCACGTGTTAAATACAAGTTAATCACGAAAAAAAAAACGTTTTGTAAATATTTTATTCACTTGCAGGAAATATTTATGTTTTTTTACGAATATAACAATTTGGTGATCGGTTTGTAACAATACTTTTAACCTAAGAACGACTGGGCCGATTTTCATGGTGACAAAATAATCTCAAGAAATCATTGTTGGGATTATTTTGTCTCCGCCCCGAATAACAGAATAAATTATAAAAACATACTTTACTGTTAGACGGTACGAAGTTCGCCGGGCCAGCTAATAAAAAAAAAATGTGTGCGTGTACTAGTGTACACACGTAAGAAGTGAAACTTCTTTATGGCCTTATTTTTCGAAAAATGATCTACATGCAACTTTCCAGAAATTGGTTAAATAAAGTTAAATTAGAAAAGATGGCGCGTAACGGAAAAATGTGACGCGTAACCGAAAAATGTGACGGTAAATTTTTTTCCAACGCCGATAAAGAAGTTTCACTTCAAAAATATATTAATTAATGTTTTGTTAATCATAGTTTGGCCTGTATTTTTTTAGCCAAGCCTAAATTCAAATTGAAAATCGACTTTTTTATTGAACATGGCTTTTAAACACAGGTAATGTACAAATTTGATATGACATACACTTCATCCATTAAACAGATGGGGTAATGGTCTTTTCTAATTCAGATCCTAATATGAGTAATAGCAGTTTTGATTGGCGGTATCTTTCCCCGAACTTTTCTATATTGTCTCGGGTCTGGGTGTTGTGGTACCGTCGTTGTTTCTGATTTCTATAACATATATTTAGTTACTTACCTTAGAATCAGTGCAATGTATGTGATTTTCTCCAATATTTATTTTTAAAAAATGTTAAATAAGAAACTATTTTTTTTTGATAATTATAGTTTGGCCTGATCTTTTAGCCAACCCCAAAGGTCCAATTAAAAATGTATTTTTTATTTATTTAACATTCTTAGAAAATAATGTTCTGTATAAAATACTTTTCATCCATTAAACAGATGCAGAGTGGAGCTTCTGATTAGTAATAATTACTGATTGTTAGTATATTTCGTATTCCCCAGTGAGTCTCGCGTTCGGTTCCGAGACAGTTCACAGCTCGGTGAGTCTGTGCGTGCGCAGCCTGACGCATCGGGCGGTGACGCGCGACGTTTGCTTCCGCGCACTGGACGCGATCGCGCTCCGGTTTAAGGCCGCCGCTGCGCTGAGAAACCCCTCATTTGACGCCAACTGAACACCCATGAATGGTTAATAGTAAGTGAGCCACCGAAAACATACTATATTAAAGTAGAAATGACAATTATTTTGTTTGTAAAAATTCCGCCATTATTGTTGGTTGATTGGTTGGTTGGAGAATTGACAAAACTTGTTGAATTATACACCGTGAATTTTTAATTACCCGAGAAAATTAACTAACATACTCAGATATCGATATACAACGAATTTGGCGAAAAAAAAAAAAGAGAAATTTATTTAAAAGGTCCCTAACATTTCTTAAAAAATATGCACTATAAAAGTCCTGCTAATTCAAATAGTAATCATTATCATTCCAACATTAACGGAACCAAAATCCACCTAATTTGGTCGCGTAATATTGGCGTACGGAAGGAATAACTATGAATGAATTTTTTTTCATTCATAGTTATTCCTTCCGTACGCCAACGCCGTACGCCGTTCCGTTTTTTTTCTTCGCCAAATTCGATGTATATCGATATCTGAGTATGTGAGTTAATTTTCTCGGGTAATCAAAAATTCACGGTGTATTTAGTTTTTGTTTCGCAAATAATTTGGTTAACACGCACGCTCAAACGACGTAGTGTTGTTTCTCGTAATATTTTATAGGGAAAAAAAAAGGTTAAAGTAATACTGAATTTTTTTTGCTGTCTATAATATTGTACCTGTGTTACTATAATAGACATGATTTCATTACCTACAAATTTGGAAAAAATATATTGTTTTAAACTTTCATGGTCACTAACATTAGAATAGTTTGTTACGGGATTGCTACCATGTACCTTATTTTTGAGTTCCCGATATTTCGGCACTGTTGCAAGCGCCATGATCACGGAGTAACTGAAGATCTTGCGGGTAAGTTGTTAAGGGCAAACATATCGGTCTACCCTCTTTCGCTGTCTTTTATTGCGCGCGTCGGTACCATTGTCTACAAACTCACTATTTTCTCGCACCTGTTCTCGACACACAACACTAACAGTATCTGACCGCGAAAAAGCAGTTTGTTGTTTTTTCCGGTTTTTGCACATACGAATCACTGGATTCCAGACACTTGACAATTTAAACCCATCCTCGCGATTGAAATTTTTGTACTTTGTAATTTCAATCGCTTCCCTGACCATTCTTGGTATGTAGTGGCGTTCTGTCGCAATGATCTGAGGGTTGTGAAACTCAATATCGGGAACTCAAAAATAAGGTACATGGTAGCAATCCCGTAACAAACTATTCTTGGGAAAAATAGTTTACGTCATAATTTCATAAGAATTGGTAGAGAATTTTATAAATTAGATTCGTCCGTTTTGATCGCTTAATTGTGGTAAAAGTATGCCTATATACGTCCCACTGCAGGGCACAGGCCTCACCTCAACTATGAGGTGGTTTGGGCCATACTCCACGCGGGCCCAGTGCGGATGGTGGAGGGGTGTTGTAAGGCCAGTGACTAAACCTTACTGTCTGATGTTATCAAGCCGCCTTAAGGCCTCTGACTAGGCTTCACTAATAAATTAACTAATTATGGTGGTGGTATGTTATATTGTTTACACACGCCCACTTTTTTATTCATACCAAATCAGTTAAAATATCCCAATGACATACAGAAATTCGTCGTAAATAGTTTTTATGGATATACAACATGACAACGTGAATAAAATTCATATAAAGTTTACACCCGGTATAAATGTTTAAACTATACTTAAATACTAGGTAAATAAGAAATAGATTAACACATTGGTGAACAGTATTCCAGACAAATTAGAAGTTTTATTTTTATGGACGCCTGTAGGCGTACACTGTCCACTATCGTGTTATACTTTAATATAGTTGACTGTATCATTCCAAAGAACTTGTTACCAGAAATCTCTGGAAACATAATTTTTAAGAATATTACGTTTATTTTGTTGAATTTATTAAGAAGTCATCTATATAGTATATTTTATTTATACTAATTTAAAAATTCTGTGAATACTCAATAATTAAGAAAAATATTTATATTTCAAATAAAATAACTTTTCCATGAACCATCAAAATATTTTATTTCTTATTGTAAAACACTAAATATCACAGAGCTCGTATATTAATTTATAAAATAACATGCTACAGAGCTAAGTCGGTAATATAATATATAAAACTTACAACTATTCTCACATTGCAATATGGTTGTTCAAATGCAAAAAAAAACACTATTTGTGCCTTCCATCTCTGGTGTTGCATTTTTATGTTATTAATATAAGGTCCGATTTTATTAGTGTTCAACCTGTTAACCTGTGACTATATAGGTGAAAAGCAATCGTAAGAACCAATTTTCAAATGTGTACCATAAAAACTAAAAAAGTTAAAAATCAACAACATCGACTTTATATTGCATAAACTCGTCCTATCTTTGGTACGTTTAACCATCTGATTATCCGTCTTATTCCTTCCCCTTGTACAGAGCGAGAAAGAGTTGAAGATAGGACGAGTTTATGCAATATGAAGTCGATGTTGTTATTTTGTAATTTATTTTTAACTTTTTTAGTTTTTATGATAGACATTTGAAAGTTGTTTTTTACGATTGCTTTTCACCTATATAGTCACAGGTTAACAGGATGAACACTAATAAAATCGGACCTTATATAGTGTCCTTAAAATATACAAGGTATTGAGTTATACGAGGGACATACCACTTAAATTATTTTTCTCAAGAATATTTTACTTTTAATATAGGAACCATGGTTATATAAAATTAAGTTGTACCATATAAAGTCCAAAAGCTACTCTACTCAACCATAATATACAGGGTGTAAAAAAGGCTTACCGAAGCCTTAAACCACGAATTCTTTACATAAAATCTAGTAGAATGCAAATAAAATAATTGCTGGGAAATGACTTTTATTTTTGGGTATCAAAAAAAATAACTTATTTCTAACCCGCAATGTATAGCGCGCACGCCACAGAAGAAAGATGTACTGAACATTAAATTTTTTACCATGTTTCTTTGTAAAAAAGTTTAGTATTATCAAACAGAAGTCAATTTTGTAAAAAAAATTGTAACTTTGACTGTCAATAACTCGGTAACCCGTCATTTCCCAGGTATAGTGTAAAAGAAAAAAATGATCGTAATAATACGTAGAATATGTAGTATTCGGCTTCGTTAAGCCTTTTTTTACACCCAATATAAAACTGGTGCCTTTTATCGGATTGTATGAGAAGAATGGTAGAATTATGTCCATTGTTCAACCAAGCACCCTGCATGAAAGTAATAAAAAAATAAAATTAAGGCTATTGTATCACACAACCATAAATGGAAAACCTTCGTCAATAGGAAAAAACTCACCGAAGCATTTTTTGTTGTAATAACAAAATAGTCATATCCATGTTTATTTATCTACTTGCTACTAGAAGAAATTATCGTTTTATTACATCGATTAATCCTTCAACTACCAAGCGGCATATGATATAGCGATTTATCGACACCCAACCGTCAAAATATGATATACATAGCCGCCATCTTGAACTTTTATCGAAACATTAAGCATGTCCGTACCAGTGACGTCACGGTCCTGCCCGCTGTTTCGATAAAAGTTCATATTTTAACAGTTGAGTGTGGATAAATCGCTATATCATATCATATCGTGTTTTATTGGTTATGTTAGGAGTGCTGGGAGTTGAAGGGTTAACTTCTGTTTACGAAATTTCTACTAAAGTCTAAAATGTCTTATCCTCCTTTGATAGCGTACAGCTGTCAAACTTAACAATCCATAGACAATGGAAACATCCGTTAACGTTAAAATATAACGAGAAAACTAATCGCTAAATCAGGTTTTCTTCACACCGTCCCTACAGTCTATCTGCTTACTTCAATTAGGTAAAGAAATGATTTTAACTTTAAGTTTCATAACTTGTAAGCAATTGCATGACACAATAGGAAAACATAACACGTCATATTTAAGATGCATTGTAGGTTGTTTGTCATGATATAAATATTCTATTTCAACTTAATCTACATACTACCATGGCAATGGCAAGACCACACTATAAATTCATTTAATCTTAGTATGAAGTTAAATGACACTTAAAAAAAACATCGACCTCACCTGGGTGATTTTTTTTTGATGATTTTTTTCAAGTGTTATTTATCTTCAATTAAACCTTGCATGGAATTGTTAAAAACAAAAATTTTCAACACTTAGTATATTGAAAAAATACAAATAAAAAGTAATTCTCCAATAGCATAATTGAGCAAATTTCTTTACGGGAAGTAGCCTTGGATGGAATTTTGGTTTGATATCACAAACTTAGGATATAATTAAGAGTCTGTGCACATTGCGAGTTTTAGCATTAGCGATGATACCCCGAGACATTTTAGTGGTTGTTTTCCCGCGACACAACGATTTACCTCTAGTAGTACTATCGAACCATGCGAGCTATTTTTTAAATAAAAATATTTTTGTTCCCAACTAATCAAAAAAATAATCATCAAGTGAGAAACGATAGTTTTTTTTACGAGTTGTGACGTATTTGGGTACTGCCTGACTGCCTGCCGCACAAAATAAATGTTTAAAGTAAAAGAAGTAATACAGCAGGTGAATTTGAATGCCTACAGGTGATTGAATAAAAAAACTTCATTAATTTTTTTTTTAAGTCTTTTCTTTTTAAGGAGCTTTATGCACACTGGTGAATATGCCAGCTCCAACTGGCCTCTACACCACTAAACTTCAAACATTAACTTAAAATCATATATCAAATTAATTGGAAACGGAATTCAGAAATATATCAAATTATATACACAAAAACTAACTACTAAAAGGAAAATACAAAAAAAAACTTCATTAATCTATTGTACTGCTAAGACAGAATCATTTTATTGCGGTAAAACAACCACTAAAACGTCTCGGTGTATCTTATGGGCCTGTTTCTCAATGTACGGATAAGTTCTGTAAAGGCTATTTGTTACTTATCTTTAGGATAAACACTATTTTTGCGTTTCGCGTCCGTCAAATAGCGGTTTATGACACATTAATTCAAGCACTTTCATCCTCTATAAATTTTTATCGTACGTATTGGGACAAGGAAGAAGAAATAAATGGTCTATTGGTAAAGTTTGAAGCGTGATTGGGGAATCGTATGAGATTCCCCAATGGGGATGATGGGGAAATTATGGGGAAAGTCGGGGGACTTTGCAATGATATTACACCTTCAAAGTTTCCAACTTTTTGCAATGCAGCCATTACCACAGAAATTTAAGAAGTTATATAACTTTGAAGGTTTTATATCATTGCTAAGAAGGGGTCATATAGAGCGTCAATACAAGAGGAAACTGTATAATTGTCATGCGGATAATTGTTGTGGTTACGTAGTAAAAGAAAATACATTATCTTACTTTGATAGTTTTAAAAGGTAGTATCTTAGTATCTTACACTCATTAGGGTCAAAGAGATATCTACATAAATAAAGATAGTGGCAACATCAGACCCAAAATTGTCCGCCATAAAAACAAAGTTGACGCTTCAAACCATTGAAAAATAAAAACATTTGTAAATATTTAGCTCTAATTGCATTATGAGTTCTTGCATTTTTATTAGGCGTTTCATATGGCCTGCTCATCTGTCATTAGCGCAAAGGCAGGTTTGTCTTAGCAATCTCCAGATTCAATGCTTGTGTCTAGTCTGTGACGTGGATAGGACGATAGACACGCAAAAAAGGACACTTGTGTCATTGCTCTTAGGATCTAATAAGGAGTTCAATAGTTACTGTATTGCTTGTACAGTAAGTTCACAAAATAGATTTAATTATCTGTTACTGTATTACTGTATTGCTTGAACAGGAAGTTTACAAAATAGATTTCATTATCTGTTACTGTATTACTGTATTGCTTGTACAGTAAGTTTACAAAATAGATTTAATTATCTATTACTGTATTGCTTGTACAGTAAGTTTACAAAATAGATTTAATTATCTGTTACTGTATTACTGTATTGCTTGTACAGTAAGTTTACAAAATAGATTTCATTATCTGTTACTGTATTACTGTATTGCTTGTACAGTAAGTTTACAAAATAGATTTCATTATCTGTTACTGTATTACTGTATTGCTTGTACAGTAAGTTTACAAAATAGATTTAATTATCTGTTACTGTATTGCTTGTACAGTAAGTTTACAAAATAGATTAAATTATCTGTTACTGTATTACTGTATTGCTTGTACAGTAAGTTTACAAAATAGATTTAATTATCTGTTACTGTATTGCTTGTACAGTAAGTTTACAAAATAGGTTTAATTATCTAATTGTCTGCACTGTCGACAATGACATGATTTTAGATGTATCAAGCCTGAGTAATAGAACGAGACAACCCCGCCCACTACACGTCCCTACCACTACAACTCTTGTGGATTTACAAACCGCTTGATAAACCCAAAATCGGGTTAAAGCAAACCCCGCCTACAAACCATTGACATATAAATGCAAACTCAAAACCACAGATAATAACCATAAACTATCTTTCGGATTATAATAACAATATTTGGTAAACAAAATTGGAAAGGAAAATAATGATTATTTACTTGTCTATGGTTTTGATAATTATCTATGGTTTGCGCTAGCCAATGGCAGCCATATACAACGCCGATATAAGCTACTGATGTACGCTCAAAGCGCCGTGACGTCAGTAAGTTCGTGCGTCGTGTCCGGGCTGACGCTCGCGTCGCGCTGCGCGAAGCTGAGGAACATCTGACGGAAACATTTAATGAAATTATTGGTTTGTATTTCTTTTATTGTTAAAGGATGAGATGTAAATAAGTTTCAGGCATTGACCTGACGTCTCACATACTGAAAATACTGTACTTTGTATTACAAGTTATTGTGGCATGAATATAAAATAAATGTATACTAACTACTTTCAAATTGAATTGTGTCTTTTTGGCGCTGTAGGCCTAGGCAGATGCGGCGTTACACCGAACTAAATTAGTAATGGCGGCTAGCTCAGTCAAATTATGCAGTATACATCAACATCAGTTCTCGCTACCCTCACTTATGGCGCTTTAAATGAGTACACAAAATAGGCTAGTTGACACCACCAATCAATTGACATACTTTTTATGAGCTGTCAAAACAGATATCTTCCTTATAATTTGTATGGCGATAAAGGATTATGACGTCACTATCCGATAAACTCAACTGCCTTACTTTTTTACGATTTTAAAGCAATCAAAAATCAGTTTGTCTCTTAAATGAAATTGTACTGAGTTATTAGGCCTAAAATAAGGTGTCTGTTTTTAATAAATGTTGCTTTAGAATTATTTATGAATGGGGCCAACATCCCTATTGTCGCCATTTGTATGGGTCAGCCAGTCCATATTTATTTCAATCCAGACATATTTATTGGTTAGTGCTTCTAGTTATACGTCAATCTCTCGCACAGTATGGAAAATGAGCAAGAGGCGATTTGGAAGAAACAGATTTCATATCATATTTATTTTTAAATAAAAATGTTAATTGATTGTTCAGATCGCTGAGCAAATGAAGTAAGTTTCTTAGAAACTTATTCCGAGGCGACAAACGGCTAGTGTCAAGAATTTTGATAAAGTGACCATTAACTATGACCATTTAATAAAGTATGTGTATTTGTGTCAAATAAACCATTTTCTATTCTATTCTTCTATTCTGAAAGTTTGTATACCTGATCCAGCGAGCTCTGGTTGACGGTGTAGTCCTCGATGTCACACGCGCCCTGCAGTTCCGCCATCAGCCGGAAGATGTCGCTAGGACGAGTTGTTATCTCTTTCTTGTCTACTGTTGAAAGTGAAACGGCATGTTAGACGTCTATCGTTACCTACAGGATGTTCAGCATTATGCTAATAACTATTTTAGTCCGGGGCTTCAAGCCTAATTTCTTTTTTAATCTTGAGTATTTTATTTTATCGACAATCTATTAAACACAACACTAATTATCGAAACGCATGCACATCACTGTTCTTATTCATCGGCACAAAAGACTTTGTAGTATTACTTGATTAGTGATCGCGTACCGTTCGAGACAAAATCGGTTTATTCCTATGTGTACTGCAAAACCAAATTTACTAAAAACTTAGTGTGCTTTATTTATGGGATAAATAAAAAACCAATAAAACCAATTTATTTTTGCAAATAGGCTTAAACTAAGCACTTTTACACGTCCCATTGTTATTTTATTCCCTACCACTGCTTCGGGACAAGTTTGGGCTAGCGCCGAGAAGAAGCAGCGCAAGAAACTCGGTCACTATTGTCAGCTTCTTTTTTGTATTGTTCCCTACTTTTATCTCTGTGAATATGGCAAGGATGCAAAGTAACACCGTGTATAGGGTTATTTGTAAAACATCAACAATTTCGCAAGACTACGTAGTGAACATCATAAACAACAACATTTGTTCTGCTACTTACAAATGTCACGACAATACCATAAAAGCTTAGAAAATCGTTTAAAATTCATGTATGGTTTGTATAATAAAAAAAAAAATCCATACAAATCCGATACAACAATTTTTGTTTTGTGAGAAAATTCAAAAATTTTAAAGCTGGCGCAGAAAAAAAATACTGCTAGGCGATACGAAATTCGCCGCGTCAGCTAGTAATTGAAAAAAAAGTTTTTTACGTAGATCGATTTAGTGACTGATTGTAGGGAGTGGTCCCTGAAAAATTGCGACTACCTTGCAATGTAACCACAAAATAGACCGGCGCTATACGTAATTTGTGATGTAACCCTGTAAGAGTTGTTCGTTTGCTTCACGGAATTCTTCTCGGTAGGTTTGGACGGTGATAATAAAGTCAACCTGTATAGATAAGAACACGAATTATACGACTCACCAACGCAGACGCCGGGCAGTAAGAAGTGCAACGCGGCGCGATGCATCACCCGCAGTAGCGCGTGCGGGGCGCGCTGCAAAACGCGACGCCATACTCGCTCCGACCCGCCCGCGCCCACGCGGCATTCCACTACGTAGCCGCCGCCGAACCTACGAGTACAAATATACAGGGTGTACAAGAGAATAGGACACTCCTTAAAACCACGCGATCAGCTGGTCATATACAACAACTTTTTCTATGGGAGCAACATCGAAATCGATAAAAAAAAATCAGCTTCTTCATACAAACTTATTCGCATACCTCGATGATAATGTATGGAGCATCTGAAAATAAAACCACGATTTCGATGTTGCATAGGAAAAGTTGTTGTACATGACCAGCTGATCGCGTGGTTTTAAGGAGTGTCCCATTCTTTTGTACAACCTGTATGTTTAGCCTGGTTGCACAGAATCTAGAAATACAAGTACCTACAATTATCCAGGGGGCCAATTCCCGTAATTGCCATTTATTGGGAACATTAGAAGATTTTAATATGATGCGATTAGGATGTTACTAAAAAACCGTATTCTCGTCGCTATTTTGCGCTTTCGCGCTAAATTTGCGCACGGAATATGATCATGAGCGAACTGATTAATATGATTATGACAAAACTAGTTATGACAATTTTGACAAAACAAGCTAGCATTGGCATTAACAAATCAATCGAGGGGAGATCACCCCTAGGCAAACGTAGTGTAGGACGCCCCCCAGCTCGATGGACCGACGATCTTAGGAAGATGGATAGCAGTGGATGAATGAAAAAAGCGGTAGATCGTGCTCTTTGGCGCTCTTTGAGGGAGGCTTACATCCAGCAGTGCACTGCAATAGGCTGAATAGATAGATAGAAATAAGAAGCTCAGTTGAATTAACTATAATTACTGTCTATATTCAGTAATTAAATTTAGCACAGACAGTCACAGATTTAAAAACTTAGAATAATTCTCTAATAGTTGAATGTAATGTAATGGCCAATGGCTGCCTAAGTAAGTGTTGCCAATATTTAATAATCAAAACCAGTGTTCTCAATTGTCTTAAAACAGTATCCACATTGAGGCTGGGATTATTTGAAGCAGCTGTGTCCGGCCGGAATTTTGTAAAACCCGTTCAAAAACGACTTTATTATAACTAGCCGGAAACGGGCCCGGGTAAGCCCCGATTCAAACCATCGCCTAAGCAGTAAGGTCGTTTTTGAACGGATTTTTGCGAATTCTAACGAATTTCGACTGGTTCTAGTCTGAGCCTTAGATAGATTGCTCGGAATTTACAAACAGAAGTATCTACATTTTCAGAAATATTCTTTTCCTAAGGTTTAACTCACCTCGTCAACAATTCATTCAGTGGCGCCAGCGCTTGCAGGCGTCCGAGGCGTAGCAATGCAATACGTAAAGCGCCGCGCCACTGGAAGGCTAGACTCTTCTTACGGCTCACTTCGTCAGACAGTCATGTATTGGCGCGTACAGGCGTGGAGACGAGCACGCCATGTTACTAGGTAACTAGATAAATACTAGCGGCACCGCTGTTTAGCGGCGAAAGATGCGCAAAAGACCATTATGATTACGCTAGTAGTGGTTGTTAGCACCGCGCATATCTCTGATACGTACTCGTATCGTAAGATGCGCAAGGCAATCCCACTCTTTGCCCTACAGCGCCGGTGACAAATCGGTGCCGGGAACTGTAGATACAAAGATACATCTCTTAGGGGTTAACTCACCTCGTCAGACAGTCATCTATTGGCGCTAACGCTTGCAGCCTCCCAGCGCGTAGTAACGCAACGCGCGCGGCCAACGCGCGTGCGTCGCGCAGCGCGTGCGTGGACACGAGCACGCCGCGGCCCGCCGCGCACGCGCTGCGCACGCCGCGCGACACGCACGCGCGGGAAGCGGGGTCCATGCCGCTGTGGGGTGGAGGGAGGGAGTGTTAGAACGTCAGAATTACTTCACAGGTTGCACAACGTTATAAAAAGGGCTGAGCTCAGTGTTTCTTCGTGAGAAAAAGTGTACAACCAGTTTAAATTTGATGACCTAACAGAGCTAAAACGTGGTTTTATCATCATGAGTCTCTTAAGAAAACTTAATCATCGTAGATCATGTTATAGAAAAGGCTATGCTCGATATTTCTTGATGAGATCAAGAGATGACAAAACCTATAAACTAACAAAAAACCTATAAACTAACAAAAAAACTTCTCAGCAGTGGACGTCCTGTGGCTGAAATGATGATGATGATGATGGCACGTACCTGGTAGGCTCGTCGAGCAGCACGAGCGGCGCGCGGCTGGCGAGCGCGACGGCGGCGCACAGCTTGCGGTCCTGTGGCTGAGATGATGATGATGATGATGATGATGATGATGGCACGTACCTGGTAGGCTCGTCGAGCAGCACGAGCGGCGCGCGGCTGGCGAGCGCGACGGCGGCGCACAGCTTGCGGTCCTGTGGCTGAGATGATGATGATGATGATGATGATGATGGCACGTACCTGGTAGGCTCGTCGAGCAGCACGAGCGGCGCGCGGCTGGCGAGCGCGACGGCGGCGCACAGCTTGCGGTCCTGTGGCTGAGATGATGATGATGATGATGATGATGATGATGGCACGTACCTGGTAGGCTCGTCGAGCAGCACGAGCGGCGCGCGGCTGGCGAGCGCGACGGCGGCGCACAGCTTGCGGTCCTGTGGCTGAGATGATGATGATGATGATGATGATGATGGCACGTACCTGGTAGGCTCGTCGAGCAGCACGAGCGGCGCGCGGCTGGCGAGCGCGACGGCGGCGCACAGCTTGCGGTCCTGTGGCTGAGATGATGATGATGATGATGATGATGATGATGGCACGTACCTGGTAGGCTCGTCGAGCAGCACGAGCGGCGCGCGGCTGGCGAGCGCGACGGCGGCGCACAGCTTGCGGTCCTGTGGCTGAGATGATGATGATGATGATGATGATGGCACGT
Organism: Anania fuscalis; assembly: GCA_950371115.1. Taxonomy (NCBI): domain Eukaryota; kingdom Metazoa; phylum Arthropoda; class Insecta; order Lepidoptera; family Crambidae; genus Anania; species Anania fuscalis. The sequence continues at coordinate 15,011,733 of OX493344.1, forward strand.
ACCTGGTAGGCTCGTCGAGCAGCACGAGCGGCGCGCGGCTGGCGAGCGCGACGGCGGCGCACAGCTTGCGGTCCTGTGGCTGAGATGATGATGATGATGATGATGATGGCACGTACCTGGTAGGCTCGTCGAGCAGCACGAGCGGCGCGCGGCTGGCGAGCGCGACGGCGGCGCACAGCTTGCGGTCCTGTGGCTGAGATGATGATGATGATGATGATGATGATGGCACGTACCTGGTAGGCTCGTCGAGCAGCACGAGCGGCGCGCGGCTGGCGAGCGCGACGGCGGCGCACAGCTTGCGGTCCTGTGGCTGAGATGATGATGATGATGATGATGATGATGGCACGTACCTGGTAGGCTCGTCGAGCAGCACGAGCGGCGCGCGGCTGGCGAGCGCGACGGCGGCGCACAGCTTGCGGTCCTGTGGCTGAGATGATGATGATGATGATGATGATGATGATGGCACGTACCTGGTAGGCTCGTCGAGCAGCACGAGCGGCGCGCGGCTGGCGAGCGCGACGGCGGCGCACAGCTTGCGGTCCTGTGGCTGAGATGATGATGATGATGATGATGATGATGATGATGGCACGTACCTGGTAGGCTCGTCGAGCAGCACGAGCGGCGCGCGGCTGGCGAGCGCGACGGCGGCGCACAGCTTGCGGTCCTGTGGCTGAGATGATGATGATGATGATGATGATGATGGCACGTACCTGGTAGGCTCGTCGAGCAGCACGAGCGGCGCGCGGCTGGCGAGCGCGACGGCGGCGCACAGCTTGCGGTCCTGTGGCTGAGATGATGATGATGATGATGATGATGATGATGATGGCACGTACCTGGTAGGCTCGTCGAGCAGCACGAGCGGCGCGCGGCTGGCGAGCGCGACGGCGGCGCACAGCTTGCGGTCCTGTGGCTGAGATGATGATGATGATGATGATGATGATGATGATGGCACGTACCTGGTAGGCTCGTCGAGCAGCACGAGCGGCGCGCGGCTGGCGAGCGCGACGGCGGCGCACAGCTTGCGGTCCTGTGGCTGAGATGATGATGATGATGATGATGATGATGATGATGGCACGTACCTGGTAGGCTCGTCGAGCAGCACGAGCGGCGCGCGGCTGGCGAGCGCGACGGCGGCGCACAGCTTGCGGTCCTGTGGCTGAGATGATGATGATGATGATGATGATGGCACGTACCTGGTAGGCTCGTCGAGCAGCACGAGCGGCGCGCGGCTGGCGAGCGCGACGGCGGCGCACAGCTTGCGGTCCTGTGGCTGAGATGATGATGATGATGATGATGATGGCACGTACCTGGTAGGCTCGTCGAGCAGCACGAGCGGCGCGCGGCTGGCGAGCGCGACGGCGGCGCACAGCTTGCGGTCCTGTGGCTGAGATGATGATGATGATGATGATGATGGCACGTACCTGGTAGGCTCGTCGAGCAGCACGAGCGGCGCGCGGCTGGCGAGCGCGACGGCGGCGCACAGCTTGCGGTCCTGTGGCTGAGATGATGATGATGATGATGATGATGATGATGATGGCACGTACCTGGTAGGCTCGTCGAGCAGCACGAGCGGCGCGCGGCTGGCGAGCGCGACGGCGGCGCACAGCTTGCGGTCCTGTGGCTGAGATGATGATGATGATGATGATGATGGCACGTACCTGGTAGGCTCGTCGAGCAGCACGAGCGGCGCGCGGCTGGCGAGCGCGACGGCGGCGCACAGCTTGCGGTCCTGTGGCTGAGATGATGATGATGATGATGATGATGATGATGATGGCACGTACCTGGTAGGCTCGTCGAGCAGCACGAGCGGCGCGCGGCTGGCGAGCGCGACGGCGGCGCACAGCTTGCGGTCCTGTGGCTGAGATGATGATGATGATGATGATGATGATGATGATGATGGCACGTACCTGGCAGGCTCGTCGAGCAGCACGAGCGGCGCGCGGCTGGCGAGCGCGACGGCGGCGCACAGCTTGCGGTCCTGTGGCTGAGATGATGATGATGATGATGATGATGATGATGATGGCACGTACCTGGTAGGCTCGTCGAGCAGCACGAGCGGCGCGCGGCTGGCGAGCGCGACGGCGGCGCACAGCTTGCGGTCCTGTGGCTGAGATGATGATGATGATGATGATGATGATGATGGCACGTACCTGGTAGGCTCGTCGAGCAGCACGAGCGGCGCGCGGCTGGCGAGCGCGACGGCGGCGCACAGCTTGCGGTCCTGTGGCTGAGATGATGATGATGATGATGATGATGGCACGTACCTGGTAGGCTCGTCGAGCAGCACGAGCGGCGCGCGGCTGGCGAGCGCGACGGCGGCGCACAGCTTGCGGTCCTGTGGCTGAGATGATGATGATGATGATGATGATGATGATGGCACGTACCTGGTAGGCTCGTCGAGCAGCACGAGCGGCGCGCGGCTGGCGAGCGCGACGGCGGCGCACAGCTTGCGGTCCTGTGGCTGAGATGATGATGATGATGATGATGATGGCACGTACCTGGTAGGCTCGTCGAGCAGCACGAGCGGCGCGCGGCTGGCGAGCGCGACGGCGGCGCACAGCTTGCGCCGGTTGCCGCCGCTGAGCGCGCCCGCACGCGCGGAGCTATACTGCGTCAGCCCTAGCGTCTCCATCGTTCGCTTTATCACCTGAATTATTATACAGCATTTTAAAAAAACCGGCCAAGTGCGAGTCAGGGGGCCTAGCGCGAAAGTGTATCTTTCGTTCGGTCGTATAAACCTAACAAATTAAAATGGCCAGTCTCATTTGTCAATCCTTTGATAAAATATGACCAACTTAATCTAGCCGTGTAAAAAACTAGGCTGTTTTCAATTGTTCATAAATTTTCAAACCTTGATACGGCGGAATGATTTTTTTAATTTGATCGGTTAATACGACCGATCGGACGATACACTTTTGCGCTAGGCACCCAGACTCGCCCACGAAGGGTTCCGTACCATTATCTATAAAACCGGAAAAAATCATGTCTGTTGTTTGTGAGCCCCCTAAAATATTTATAAATTCAATCATTCAGTCAATCAAATCATTTAAAAATTCTGAATTTTAATATTTGTTGTTATAGCGGCAACAAAAATACATCATCTGTGAAAAATTCAACTGTCTAACTATCACGGTTCATGAGATACAGCTTGGCCATGGTGACAGACGGACAGTTGGACAGCGAAGTACTTAGTACTTAATAAGGGCCCGTTTTAACCTTTGGGTACGGAACCCTAAAAAGCGTTACCTCGCGTGAAGAAAAGAAAACTGAGCCTTTAGTTCCACTACTATTTCATTTAATAGTGTTGGATAGGGACAAAAATAATGTGCACCTATTTCTTCACATCGGATGATCACACAACGACCCATTTTGCAATACAATTTAAGAATAAAAACAATTTTAAAAAATTAAAAAAAAGTGCTTGCTCTGTAACATTTGGTGCCCTCTACAACCTAAATGCTACCTTATATCAAATAATGGCTAAATAAAAAAAAGTCTCGCTGGTCAGCTATTAAATAAAATTTAACTTAAAGATAAATAACACTTGAAAAAAAAACATCGACCTCAGGTGGGACTCGAACCCACGTCCCATCGCATGCCGGGCGAGTGCTTTACCAACTAAGCTACCGAGGACGTCACGTGACACGATGAAATTTCTCAAGTGTTTCTTCTCGCTGTCGAAGCCAGCGTATCTCTGATCAATGTTGTAGCTATATGCATAGCTGAGTAGTATACTACCCGTCAACACCCGATAGAAATATTTTTACAAATATTTGACTATTGGTAAAGATCAGAAATGCTTAAACATTGTAATTTTTTGGTTTTAGCAATTCCATGCAAGGTTTAATTAAAGATAATTAAACTTACTTCTTCCTGATCGTCGATACCTCGCAGCTGGCAGTATATCTCTAGCGTCTCTTTTACTGTCAACAGCGGGTCGACGGCATCGCTTTGTGGACAATAGCCTAAGAAAATAAATATTATTGTAAGCTACAATTACAATGCTGCTCGAGAGTGAATTTGAATAACGGGGAAGCACAGTCAAAGCTAATCTCTGATAGGGCCAGCTTGTTTGGCCCAGTCAACCATCGTCAACACAGTTTCAAGTTATCAACCAATACACACGTAAATGTCTTTGTAAGTTTCTTGATTGTGATAGTTAAATAAACACAAATATTATATTGTAACGCAAGTTTAATCATGGCAGAAACACGGAATCAGAGATAAAAAAATCACTACGGGCAACGCAAGACCAAACACAAAGTGACACCTGTCGGGATAAATGTGTAGTGTGGTTCCCGATTGGTATTCCCCATCGATCCAAAAGTCATGTACCTAGTTAATCATGTTCCTAGTGCGTCTTGTATCTAGTGTGTTTTGTACCTAGAGTGTCTTTTACCTAGAGTGTCTTGTATCTAGTTGGTCTTGTACCTAGTTTGTCTTGTACCTAGATGTCTTGTATCTAGTGTATCTTGTACCTAGTGTGTTCGGTACATAGAGTGTCATGTACCTAGTGTGTCTTGCACCTAGTCTGTCTAGTTCCTAGTATGTCTTGTACCTAGTGTATCTTGTACCTAGTGTGTTCGGTACATAGAGTGTCATGTACCTAGTATGTCTTGCACCTAGAGTGTCATGTACCTAGTATGTCTTGCACCTAGAGTGTCATGTACCTAGTGTGTCTTGTACCTAGTATATCTTGTACCTAGTATGTCTTGCACCTAGAGTGTCTTGTACCTAGTATGTCTTGCACATAGAGTGTCATGTACCTAGTGTGTCTTGCACCTAGTGTGTCTTGTACCTAGTATGTCTTGCACATAGAGAGTCATGTACCTAGTGTGTCTTGCACCTAGTGTGTCTTGTACCTAGTATGTCTTGCACATAGAGAGTCATGTACCTAGTGTGTCTTGCACCTAGTGTGTCTTGTACCTAGTATGTCTTGCACATAGAGTGTCATGTACCTAGTGTGTCTTGCACCTAGTGTGTCTTGTACCTAGTATGTCTTGCACCTAGAGTGTCATGTACCTAGTGTGTCTTGTACCTAGTATGTCTTGCACCTAGAGTGTCTTGCACCTAGAGTGTCATGTACCTAGTGTGTCTTGTACCTAGTATGTCTTGCACATAGAGTGTCATGTACCTAGTGTGTCTTGCACCTAGTGTGTCTTGTACCTAGTATGTCTTGCACATAGAGTGTCATGTACCTAGTGTGTCTTGTACCTAGTGTGTCTTGTACCTAGTGTGTCTTGTACCTAGTGTGTCTTGCACCTAGTGTGTCTTGTACCTAGTATGTCTTGCACCTAGAGTGTCATGTACCTAGTGTGTCTTGTACCTAGTATGTCTTGCACCTAGAGTGTCTTGCACCTAGAGTGTCATGTACCTAGTGTGTCTTGTACCTAGTATGTCTTGCACATAGAGTGTCATGTACCTAGTGTGTCTTGCACCTAGTGTGTCTTGTACCTAGTATGTCTTGCACCTAGAGTGTCATGTACCTAGTGTGTCTTGTACCTAGTATGTCTTGCACCTAGAGTGTCTTGCACCTAGAGTGTCATGTACCTAGTGTGTCTTGTACCTAGTATGTCTTGCACATAGAGTGTCATGTACCTAGTGTGTCTTGCACCTAGTGTGTCTTGTACCTAGTATGTCTTGCACATAGAGTGTCTTGTACCTAGTATGTCTTGCACCTAGAGTGTCTTGCACCTAGAGTGTCATGTACCTAGTGTGTCTTGTACCTAGTATGTCTTGCACATAGAGTGTCATGTACCTAGTGTGTCTTGCACCTAGTGTGTCTTGTACCTAGTATGTCTTGCACATAGAGTGTCATGTACCTAGTATGTCTTGCACATAGAGTGTCATGTACCTAGTATGTCTTGCACCTAGAGTGTCATGTACCTAGTATGTCTTGCACCTAGAGTGTCTTGCACCTAGAGTGTCATGTACCTAGTGTGTCTTGTACCTAGTATGTCTTGCACATAGAGTGTCATGTACCTAGTGTGTCTTGCACCTAGTGTGTCTTGTACCTAGTATGTCTTGCACATAGAGTGTCATGTACCTAGTGTGTCTTGCACCTAGTGTGTGTCTTGTACCTAGTGTGTCTTGTACTTTGTCTTGTAACTAGTATGTCTTGTACCTAATATATAAATAATAATAATATAAAAATTTGTTTATTAAATACTTGAAAGGCATTAATTAATACATTTGGTTATGGTAAAAACTTAAAACTAAACAGTGCAGAAAATGATGTTTTGCCTGAACTAGGTGGAACCTGTGCTTCAGGCATGAGAGAGAGATCTTATTTAGTACAAATTAACAATATAATTAAATATAAGTAGAACACAATTAAGTTAGGTAACAATTCGTAAATACTAATCTATTTTTTATTTATTTATTTACATGCTACAAGTAATTCTTCTGTTTTATCCTAGGTCAAGTTTTTAAAATATTTTTCGAGTGCTATTTTACAGTTATGATAATTAAGTTCATACATATAAAGTTCTTTATTTATTCTATTATACAGAAAAGGGCCTAAATATGAAAAAAAAAATGTCTTGTACCAAGTGTGTCTTGTACCTAGTGTGTCATATACCTAGTGTGTATCGATCGTACTAGTCGTGGTGTAGCGTGGGTACTCACTGATGCGTCCGCGGCAAGTGTCGCCGCTGCGCCTGCGCCCCGCCACGTACAGCGCGCCGGTTGTGGGTCGCACTTGGCCGGTCAGTAAGGCGAACGTGGTGGATTTGCCTGCGCCATTCTCGCCCAGTAGCACCATGCACTAGTATAGAGATAGGTAAATAGAATGTTGCAATGGGAGATATTCACAGCGCTATAACATACAAAAATATACAGGGTGTACAAGAGAATAGGACACTCCTTAAAACCACGTGATCAGCTGGTCATATAAAACAACGTTTTCTATGGGAGCAACATCGAAATCGATTTTTTTTTTCAGCTTCTCCATACTAACTCTCATACCTCGATGATAATGTATGGAGCATCTGAAAATGTAATAACGATTTCGATGTTGCTCCCATAGAAAAAGTTCTTATATAATACCAGTGTTGAAAACGATTTTTTCTATATTGTCTCGGGTCTGGGTGTTGTGGTACCGTCGTTGTTTCTGATTTCTATAACACAACTGCTTTAGCTGCTTACCTTAGGATCAGAGCAATGTATGTGATGTTGTCCGATATTTTTATTTATTTCGGGAGTTGGACATTTTAGGAATTGGACATTTCGGGAATTGGACATTTTGGAAATAGGACATTTCGGGAATTGGAAATCTCAGAAATTGGACATTTTGAAACCGTTGGACATTTTAGGAACTGGACATTCTGAACTGAAAGCTTGATTAGTTTAAACTACACGCTCCCAAAACCCTGTATAATAGTGAAGTAGGCTATCGGACTCACCTCTCCCGGCGGGATGCCGAGCGTGAGGCCCCGCAGCGCGACGCGCGCGCGGTACGCCTTGCCCAGCGCCACGCACGCCGCCGCGTCCACGGGGCCCGCTACTATACGCTTTAGAGACTCCTTCTTGCCTTCTGTGTCTACGAAACCTGAACAATTACATACTTTATATTATCATCATCATCATCACCAGCCTATATCAATCCACTGTTGGACACAGGCCTCTCCAGAAGCAGGATTTTGCCATAATCGCCACGCTTGGCAGGCGGATTGGCGATCGCAGTTTGGCCAATGGTGGAGAGGAGACGCTGCTGCCCGTCTTCTTGTGGCGGTTCTCCTGTAGTCGCCTCTTACGACACCCATAGGAAGAAAAGGGGTTGTTAGTACTTAATATTAGGTCATATTTTATTAGTTGACTGACTTCCTTTAAGCGAACTGATCTGCTCATATATAATAACTTTTACTATGATACCGACATTTGAATTTCTAAAAAAAGTTCAATGTTCCATAATAACGTACGAAATGAGTCTCAACTAAATTTAGTTTATCTGTAGTTTCAATAAACCTGGTACAGGTTGCAGGACGACGCTGGATGCAGGCCGCTTCCAATCGGCCGATCTGGAAGTCACTGGGGGAGGCCTATGTTCAGCAGTGGACGTCCTGTGGCTGATGATGATGATGATGATGTAGTTTCAATTAATCTAATGTAATATACAATATCAATTTTAAATGGAAAAATTCATAACGTTCTTAAATTTCAGAATTCAGCAAAAAAAATATATCTAGATAAGCATGTTAGAATGTCACCTATCCACACTGAAACGATGTAAGCAGGTCTCCCTTACACCCTGTATTAGAACAATTTCTCGAAATAAAGATGATTTCATTTTAATTTTATAATGCAAAGTGGAACAAAAAAAGGGCCGAAAAGGTAAAACATGTTGAGCATGCCTGCGATAACAATTTTTCATATTTAGCAAATTACAAAAAACACGTTCTAAAAATATCATTGCTTAATTGAGCAGGTATTTCATATCTTCGATAGGATACACAAAAATGTTTAAGCTAATATGTTTATGTACAAGCATGTCAAGTTCAATTTCAATCGTTTATACGCCAAAATCAAATTAATTAGGTGTGGTATTTACACCAGCTCTGTCTCCATACATTCAGTATGTGAACGCAAGATATGACGTCACTAGTATGGGCTCACTCACCGGCGTTGATATTCCCGATGGTGTGCAAGCGCAGCGGCCGTTCAGCGCCCTGCGCTATGGAGGCCAGGACGCGCTTCCTCTCTGCCGTTACATCTGGATCTTCCAGCTCACCAGGGTTATCATCAGGAATTGATTCAGAACGGAACCTGGATACAAGTTGAATGTTTTGAATCTACAGGGTCACATTGAAGGTAGTGCCAATTTTTCAGGGATTACTAAGAATCAGTAACTAAATCGATCTATTGGACAGCATCACATACATTGCTCTGATCCTAAGGTAAGTAGCGAAAGCACTTGTGTTATAGAAATCAGCAACAACGACGGTACCACAACACCCAGACCCGAGCCACTATAGAAACGTTCGTTTTCTACATTGACACGACCGGTGATCGAACCCGGAACCTCAGAGATGGCGGCGCCCGCGTAGCCGAGAGGCGAGCGCGCCGGACTGTGTATCAGTCCGGCGCGCTCGCCTCTCGGCTACGGAGGGCGCCCACCGCAGCGTACGCCTGTTATTATATATATATATATATGAGCAGGTCACGTTGTAATTTTTCCCGGATGTTTTATAGTTAATGTAATTAAAAATCGTAAAAAAAGGAAAATTTAACGCACTTTTGATGATGTCTATGCACTTTCATATTATTCCCTAGACCTTAATTTTAAAATCTGGCCCTACCTTGCAATGTATAATGTATCCTTGTACCTACAGTGCTATCGTATTACATATGAGCTAAGTATATCACACACGAAATTATTGAGCGTAGGTGTAAGCACTGACGCAAATGTTATGCCGCGAACAAAAGTTGTTTATATGAAGAAACATCTATAAAAGTATGTTTCTCGTTCAATCTTTATTATCAATTTAGCCTATTGCAGTCCACTGCTGTTCGTAAACAAGCCGAACGCTTAGGCTGATAGTGCCTCTCTAACGCTTGTTCCGCGCTCTCGCTCGCATATGGAACGTGACACTTTTTCGTTCGTGCAGCCGGCGTTCATTGAGTTGAAGAAGAGTCTTATAACTCATAATCCGTTATCACATCAAAAAATGGCTTTCTAATTTTAGGGGTTGATTCAGAAATGAGTTTAGTATTTAGGAAAATCATTTTAAAAATATTTGCCGAAATGACGGCAAAGTCGCGCGGTTGATACAAGTCGCTTAGTGTTTAATAACTTTGCTTTCGCGTATGGCACACTCGGATTTGAACCCAGTACTATGAATGCTCTAAGCAGTACTACTGAGAGATGAGCCGTTATTATTTGCACCACAGAGGTCGTCATAGCTTACAATGTATTTCGATAATCTAACTGACGGACTAAATAGAATTTCATTTTCTTTAACCAGTCGTCATCCTCATTCGGTTAAAATTATAGGCCACTTTTCATTTCGGAAAATAATAATATTAATTCCAAATATAGCATTTCGTATTTTGTGCCAAAACTAATTCCTGCGTAGTCGAATTATGGGGCATTGGCTAGTAAAAGAAACCAGTTATTAAGATTAGAGAGATTAAAAGGGTGAGTGCAAGAAGTTTTACAGTACTGTGTGAAAGTGTATTGCTCTAACAAATTAAGGAAAAATGAGAACATGCTGTGTATAATGTCGCGCTTACATAATGTCAGTAGCCGAATTAAAAAACGCCAAAGAACACGATTTTCCGCTTTTTTTATCCAACCACTGCTGATCAATCAATCTTTCACCCTGTATATTAACTATTCGATAATATAAGACATTGTACTACATTTTCCTACTACGAGTTGATCTTCACTGGTATTATTAACTCACTTCATTATCAACATCAGCTTTTCTAAGTACACTATACATAAAACTACCCTATAGAACGCCACACCGAGCGGCTCAAAGTCGTTTACAACCTCTACTAGTCAGTCCACCGGGTAGGAGACCTGCAGCGAGCGGCTCTAGGTCATTTACAACATCGACTAGTCAGTCCACCGGGTAGGAGACCTGCAGCGAGCGGCTCTAGGTCATTTACAACATCGACTAGTCAGTCCACCGGGTAGGAGACCTGCAGCGAGCGGCTCTAGGTCATTTACAACATCGACTAGTCAGTCCACCGGGTAGGAGACCTGCAGCGAGCGGCTCTAGGTCATTTACAACATCGACTAGTCAGTCCACCGGGTAGGAGACCTGCAGCGAGCGGCTCTAGGTCATTTACAACATCGACTAGTCAGTCCACCGGGTAGGAGACCTGCAGCGAGCGGCTCTAGGTCATTTACAACATCGACTAGTCAGTCCACCGGGTAGGAGACCTGCAGCGAGCGGCTCAAAGTCGTTCACAACCTCAACTAGTCAGTCTACCGGGTTGGAGACCTGCACAAACTGCTTATAAGTATAACTTACTTGACAAGCAGAAACTCGAAGCACTGGTACTCGATGGCCTGGTTGAGCACAAACAGGAACGTACCCACGACCGCCAGGTACGCGTAATGGGCCGCCACTAGGTCGGAGGAGAGGGGGTCCTTGTACGTGTCCATGCCGAAACGGCCTAACACCTAGAGGTTTAAAAACACGTCTATTTAATGAATAATATAAAATAATCTTTATTTGCTTAAACATGGTATACAGAGGTGTTTTAAAATGAACGTTCCAAGCATGTTTAGCCAGCACGAGGCATGCAAAATAAAAAATTGAATTGAAATTAAATATAAAATTCAGTCTAAAAATTGGATTAAATTAAATTAGTACATAGATTCTGATGTCAGTCGTATAATGATTATGTTGAAATGAATATTAATTATTTAAAAAACTCCTTTAAATCATAAAAGGTATGTGAGATTAGCCACTTATTCAGTTTTGTTTTAAATTGATTTTATTCAATGTCTTGAAGTCATTAGGTATATGATTGAAGATTTTTATACTCATAGTCATGTCACAATGTAGGGCGCAGGTAGTTACAACTTTATTTATTTAATAACACACACAAACATCATTATATTTTTACACTTATTTCATAACACACTCAAGACGTTTCTGATATACAGAATACTCAATTATTATTGCATCCATAATATACATTTTAGGTGATACATTTAAGGGATATAATTATTACGGATACCAAAGTTTAAAATAGAGGAAGCATCTTTGTTTAAATAATTTATAAATTGTAAATTTTTGTTTTTAGCAATTCCATGCAAGGTTTAATTGAAGATAAACAACAATGTTTAAGCATTTCTGAACTTAACCAATAGTCAAATATTTGTAAAAATATTTGGCTTTGACAGCGAGAAAAAACACTTGAGGAATTTCATCTTGTCACGTGACGTCCTCGGTAGCTTAGTGGTCAAAGTACTCGCCCGGTATGCGATGGGACGTGGGTTCGAGTCCCACCAGAGGTCGATGATTTTTTTTCAAGTGTTATTTATCTTCAATTAATGTATAAATTATAGTATAGTTAGAAAACTTTGTTATTTAATTATATCAATTAAATATTCCTTCATACTAAAGTAGCATTTCGAAGTGAGATACTATTATGTCATAACTTTTACTAATTATCAAACATCTTAAACAAAGAAACTAAATGACCGTTAATCATCATCATCATCATTTCAGCCATAGAAAGACTAGGAAGTCCCCCAGTGATTTCCCGATTGTCCGGTTGCGCTCGGCCTGCATCCAGCGGCTTCATGCAACCTTTACCAGGTCGTCCACCTACAAATTGTAGTGTTGACACCATTCACCACAAATAAGACAAATAATTCCTAGGTATCATTTATCAAAACAAACTAGTAATTGGCCTTTTTACGCCCTACATTATCAATTATTAGAAATTACTGATTTTTTATTGTTTCAAAATCAATAAAAAGTAAGGTTGCTGAGGTAGGTAAACAGTGACGTCATAGTTCAGTATCGCCGTACAAATTCTATGGCAGAGGTTTTGACAGCTCATAAAAAGTATGTCAATTGATTGGTGGTGTCAACTAGAACAAAATACGTATAGCGGCGGCGTCTCTATTTTGTGCAACTAGCTTGCAGGTGGTGTCAACTCTTTTACCCTTGCAGGTCTCTCTTTAAAACATGTAAAACTCTTCCTCTGCCTTGCATCTACTTGAGAGATTTATGTCTTTTTGTTAAAAGCAAACTAACCCACTTTAAAAAATATAATGATGTCTACACAAGGCAAAAAAGGACTAAATTTAACAACTTATTATATCAACCCCCCAGCCGCAAATATATGTACAAGAAAAAATGAATTCAACATGTGCATTAATATTTATAACTGACTACCTAATGACTTAAACATACTTGAAGGTAGTATGTTTAAAAACAAATAATGTGATTGGCTCTTGTGTAACTGCTTCTATATTATAAAATAATTTATTAAATTTTGTAAAAAGTGAAAAAATTGAGATTATATATATTAATGACTCTAAATATTAAAAATCAATGACAAAATTACTAACAATATTAATTTAATATTTGCGCGTCTGCTTGCAGGCAGAATACTAATGACTTACCAAAATATAATAAGAACTTAGTGTAAAACTGTATTCTTGCAAATAAATATTTGAGTTGATTTGATTTAGCCTATTTTACTAGTAGTTACCTGCGCTTGTATGGTGTTCTTGGCGATTTCAAGCAATCCGTCCCCGAGCGCGAACTGCGGTGACAGCAAGAAGATCTTGTGCAGAACCCAGCGCGCGTTGTCCGTCCGCTACACAATAAATATAAATAAATGAATATTGGACAACATCACATACATTGCTGTGATCCTAAGGTAAGTAGCTAAAGCACTCGTGTTATAGAAATCAGAAACAACGACGGTACCACAACACCCAGACCCGATATAATATAAAAAAGTTCGTTTTTTACATGGACCCGACCGGGGATCGAACCCGGAACCTCAGAGGTGGCGGCGCCATTTAAAGTCCGGCGTGCTCGCCTCTCGGCTACGGAGGTCGTCGAACACAAGAGGATTTCATTCATATTCATTTAATCACTTCATAATGTATCATCCCTGATATGTATGTAGACCCAGCTACACAAATATTCAGGCCGGCATTGTCGGTTCGGCAATAACCATTTGTCGAACAACAAAGCCGACCAGCAGGGCTAGCATGCACAACACGATAAGATTTTGTCGTGGCATATTATTGACTTCTGACGTAAATATCTCTTTTGTCTTCGACGATAACAAAGAAAAAACCAAAATATCATGGCAATGCAGTGTTATAACGTAAAAATAAGTGGCTACGAAGAACGGGAGACCCGGATAATATTAAGAAAAAGGATTCGAGACGTCTGTGATCCGTTAGGTTAGGGAAAACGACAAAATTATTGTCGAAGACAAAATGTGTCTTGTCTATCGATAAAATAACCGATGCGCGCAAGCTAGCCCTGCTGAATGAAGCATCTACTACATTACATCTATTTACACATATTCGGGTTTGACGCTCGGCTTTGCCGATCGGTTAATTCCGATTAATGCCAGCCCGAGTATGTGTGTAGCAACCCTCAGCCAGCAGTAGGTATTAAATAATACATTAGCCTCATAGAAGGTTAATAGTTACATTACAACCTCCATGAGGCATTACAAAAGTGTATGGTAGCTGTGCATAAGCCTTTAGTTTTGATGACAATTAATGTCTCAAGTGACGCTCTAATTCCAATACGGCGGAAGGCCCAAAATGGTGGACCAGTTCTTTTTGTGCACAATGATATAAGGGTATCCAATAAAAGGGTTTGCTAAGAAGAATACGAATAAACTGACGGCATACGTAACCCGTTAACCCTTCGAGGGGATACTGCTACTGCCCGGCTAAACGGTAAGACTTAGCGGGGTCGTGTCTTCACTAATATCGATCTATACTTTAAACAAACTCTTGTGGTGGTGAAAAAAACAACAAAATAAATTTATGCTAATCTTAGCAACTTCCTGATGCCGCTTGCATCTGCAAGCGGCATCAGGAAGTTTTAGAACAGTATTTGCAGCCTATCATTGTACTGCCTACATCATCATCACCAGCCTATATCTGTCCACTGCTGGACACAGGCCTTTGCAAAAGGAGGATTTTGCCATAATCGCCACGCTTGGCAGGTGTTGGCGATCACAGTTTGGCCAATGGTGGAGAGGAGACGCTGCTGCCCGTCTTTTTATGGCGGTTCTCCTGTAGTCGCCTCTTACGACACCCATAGGTAGAGAAGGGGTGGTGAAGAACACGACACTCCTGCCTACAGCAATGTCAAATTCCTTATTCTAAAGCGCGTTATGGGCAGTGCTTTTCCCTAAGTACAATACGCGGCGTCGAAGTTGAGAGCTGGGGCAAAGAGTGGGGATCGCTTTGCGCATCTTACGAGACGATCATCGCATCAGAGACGCGTGTGCGCGGAGCTAACAACCAATCCCGGCCGGCGGTGCAGGCCCGGCGCGCAAATAGCCAATCACGTAATCCTAATTGTCTTCTACGCTACTCTTGCTCAGCGCTCAACTTGCCGTGGTGAAAAAAACAACAAAATAAAATTGTGCTAAGATGCAAGCGGCACCAGAAAGTTATATAAGTACAGTATTGGCTCGAGCTGCCTTCGCGCAACTTCGGCCCGTATGGCGGTCACGGAAACTGACACGAAGGATTAAGATCAAGATTTTCGGGTCCAACGTCAAATCCGTATTGCTATACGGGTGCGAAACGTGGAAGGTCACCAATTCCATCTCGCACAAACTCCAGGTCTTCAACAACCGCTGTTTTCGCCAAATCCTCGGTGTGTACTGGCCCGTGAAAATTTCCAACGAACACCTGTTGGAACGCTGCCACGAAACCCCGATCGACCAGCAGATCAAGCGCCGCAAGTGAAATTGGATTGGCCACACACTCCGGAGGGATCCCGATCATATTCCCAAACAGGCTCTGGATTGGAATTCCCAAGGAAAACGCAAACGTGGTCGCCCCAAGCAGAATTGGCGTCGCACTGTAGCAGATGAGGCGAAAAAGATCGGCAAGACTTGGAGTGAAATCAAACGCGAAGCTTGAGCTTCATCATCATTGAGCTCCATCGCGTTCGAAGACTACTGTGGACGCCCTCTGCCCCACCTGGGGGACCTATGACATTAAGTCAAGTAAGTCATCATAAGTATTTGGATCCAATACAGCCAATCACGTAATCATAATGGTCTTCTGTGCTACTTTTTCCCAGCGCTCGATTTCCGTGCCGCTAGTTGTATCTCCTGCGTGTGTCCTACAGCCGGCCTAGTGCAGAGTATGTTATACTCACGTCGGAGTCGGAGATGAGGTCGAGGATGAGCAGCACGGTAAGGGCTCCGAGCCCGAGGAAGGCGTTCCCGCAGAACAGCATCATGTTCGCCACGCTCGCCTCCGTGAACAACTTCTCGGCTACGTGCATTAAGCAGCCGCATGCGTACCTGATATGCAATATCTTTATATATAAAAATGAAATGCTTTTCGTAAGTCTCGTTAAAACTCGAGGACGGCTAGACCATTTTGGCTGATTATGGTCTCGAATAATTTGTAGAAGTTCAGAAAGGGTTTCAACGGTGAGAAAATATATAAAAATGGCGAGGAAAATACTAACGCTGGGGCTTCACCTGCGTTTAATGCCATTTATATCGAATAACGTACTTATTAATGAGCAATGGTACATAAAAATGACAACAAGAACTGCTCGTAAGTATTATTTTTTTATTATTTTTATATATTTTTTTAATTTGGACAACATCACATACATTGCTCTGATCCTAGGGTAAGTAGCTGAAGCACTTGTGTTATAGAAACCAGAAACAACGACGGTACCACAACACCCAGTCCCGAGCCAATATAGAAAAGTTCGTTTTCTACATTGACCCAACCGGGGATCGAACCCGGAACCTCAAAGATGGCGGCGCCATTTAAAGTCCGGCGTGCTCGCCTCTCGGCTACGGAGGTCGTCAAATTTTATTAAAGGTATTAGATAAGTCAAACTGTCTGACCACAAAGTTGTCAGTCTTGTTCGTCGCTAATCAGTTGTTAATCGAATTAGCAACTCCACAGGACCGTGACAGGACATAGGACACAAAATATACGTTCAGACGTTGCAGGGAATTTATTTTAAATACAAATCTTGTTATGACGAACACTTAATGATCTTTCTTAGATGACGTGTCAATTAATTTATATTTATACACATGAAAGACATGTACAATATAAAAACCTTTTTGTACTAAAAGGTTTTTCTACTGGAGGCGCTCAGAAATCCTGCTAGCTAATTTAACAAAAGTAATTAAAAAAACATGTGACTTAATATGTAATAGACCTGCCCTTCCCCCCTGCTTAAGCAATAAATCGTCATTACGATTTTGGGATGTATGTATCCTATGAGTCATATTATTAAATGAAATTATGTTGCTGATCAGTATGGCTGATGGACACTTACCCATAGAGAATAATAAGCAAGCAAATGGCAGGCAAGTTGTTCCTCTCCACGAACACGGGGAAGTGAAAGACTTCCATCAGAACCGCTGTTATCACCATGTTGATGACGATTATCTGTAGGTAATATAATGCAAAATTAAAAAGAAGATCTAATTATAAGTGCACTATTGAGCATTTTTTTTATGTTAAAAATTTATTGCTGTCTGTTTCAAGGCTTTTCATTGAGCCACACCAGTGCGGTGGGTATTTTTACTCATAGATTGTATAAAATTCTAGGTACCGAATAAAAATGAATAAATTAAGCTTTAAAAATTCAAAAAGTCTGAAGTAAATTAGTCCATCTACAAGGTGACCTGACGCCCTGGTGTAGGTTGCTTGGTTATCTAAAAGTCATTTCATCATCATCATTTCAGCCACAGGAGGTCCACTGCTGATCATAAGCCTCTCCCAGTGACTTCCAGATTGCTCGGTTGCGCGCGGCCTGCATCTAGCGGCTTCCTGCAACCTTTATCAGGTCGTCTGTTCACCTTTTGAGTGTAAGTACTCACACACATGTCCCCTGGCCGGTACTCACACACATGTCCCCTGGCCGGTACTCACACACATGTCCCCTGGCCGGTACTTACACACATGTCCCCTGCCGGTACTCACACACATGTCCCCTGGCCGGTACTCACACACATGTCCCCTGGCCGCTACTCACACACATGTCCCCTGGCCGCTACTCACACACATGTCCCCTGGCTGCTACTCACACACATGTCCCCTGGCCGGTACTCACACACATGTCCCCTGCCGGTACTCACACACATGTCCCCTGCCGGTACTCACACACATGTCCCCTGGCCGGTACTCACACACATGTCCCCTGGCCGCTACTCACGCAACACATGTCCCCTGGCCGGTACTCACACACATGTCCCCTACCGGTACTCACACACATGTCCCCTGGCCGGTACTCACACACATGTCCCCTACCGGTACTCACACACATGTCCCCTACCGGTACTCACACACATGTCCCCTGGCCGGTACTCACACACATGTCCCCTGCCGGTACTCACACACATGTCCCCTACCGGTACTCACACACATGTCCCCTGGCCGGTACTCACACACATGTCCCCTGCCGGTACTCACACACATGTCCCCTGCCGGTACTCACACACATGTCCCCTGGCCGGTACTCACACACATGTCCCCTGGCCGCTACTCACACACATGTCCCCTGACGGTACTCACACACATGTCCCCTGGCCGGTACTCACACACATGTCCCCTGGCCGGTACTCACACACATGTCCCCTGGCCGCTACTCACACACATGTCCCCTGGCCGCTACTCACACACATGTCCCCTGCCGGTACTCACACACATGTCCCCTGCCGGTACTCACACACATGTCCCCTGGCCGGTACTCACACACATGTCCCCTGGCCGGTACTCACACACATGTCCCCTGGCCGCTACTCACACACATGTCCCCTGGCCGGTACTCACACACATGTCCCCGCACAGCGCGGCGGCCCAGTACAGCGGCGGCGCCACGCCGGCCAGGCGCTGCAGGCGCGCCTGCTGGCTCGCGCGCGCGTTGACCAGGTATACAGCAGCGCCGCCGCTCACCAGCGCGTATGCCAGCACTACCAGACCCGAGATGCCCGCGTCGGCCACGTGCTGGTAGCTGATGATGTACAAATACAACACACGTCTTGAAATCGTAAAGGTATCTGGTTGGAGTAAGGATAAAGTCTAAAGATGCGGCACGCACAATGGCCCAATCAAGAGGCTAAGTGCGGAAACTGTCCAGTTAAACTAAACAAAACTAAGGGCCTGTTTTACAATGTACGGATAAATTCAAATTTATTTATTTTAAGACAACAATGATTCATGATAAAGTTATGAAAAGATAAAAATATGTAGAGGATAAAGATGCTTGAAAATCGTGTCAAAAATCGTTTTTATTCTTCAGATAATTAAAATATAGCTTATTTAGAACTAATGCAGTACTTATTCCTACATTGTGACACAGGCCCTAAATGGTAAAACCTAAAACCTAAATCTGAGATAAATAATACTTGAAAAAAGTACCCATCATACAATTGGCGGTACGGATCTTGAGATCCGTTACACTCATAGCGATCACATGATTGATTAGTCGCGCGATGCGTCAGCACCGCAAGCCATGATTGGTTGTATGTTCCGCGCACAGACGTCTCTGATACGACAATCATCTTGTAAGATGCGGAAAGCAATCTCCACTAAAAAGGGTAAAAACCCGAGTGCTCGAGATTCATGCCGAGGATAGTCCGGAGTGCTCTTCAACTAAACTACCGAAGCTGACAAAGCCTACCTTAATAGTATTTACCGTCAATACTATACAACTAGCTCGTAATTGCTAAAAAAATCTAAATGTACTTAGGTCGTTAATTTTCATTTATCATGGTCTCGAGATAAGGAGTTAGAATCCTTATGTAGAAAGGTACCAGACAACCTTAACTTGTAATATTAAGGGTATGGAATTAAGTCTTTGATGGAATGGCAGATATTTAAAAGAGCAAAAGACCCAGTATTGAGCCCTGTGGCACACGTTCATTTGTAGCGAAACGCCTTATAAGTTGAGTTTATTGATTAAATTAACATGTTGGTTTGTGCCTAAAAGAGCGCAATAAGCTAAAGGCACTGCCGAACTTTGTGCTTAATTGCTATAGCAGTGAGAAGTAAGAGTTTGATAATAAACATTATAAAACGCCTGTGACAAGTCGTAAAATTAACATAAGAATCATGATACCCTTCCTAAGTTATGGTTTTTAGTATTTTAATTAACATCTCATACTTGTGTGTATGTATTTATAAATATGCCGTGTAGGGACAGCCGTAAAGAATACACTTCCCCATCGCCGACAGGAGGCGTGTCGTAAGAGGCGACTAAATCCTGTAGCATGAGACGGGGAGCAGCGTCTGCGTGCGAAATAATAAAAAACTGCGCTCGCCAACCCGCCTGCCAAGCCTTGCGAGTATGGCAACAACACCCGATAACAGAAATCACTGGGGGAGGCCTGTGTTCAGCAGTGGACGTCCTGTGGCTAAGATGATGATGATGATTTATAAATAAGTGTTCAAATACTAAAATGATTTTATGTAACAAAATTGGCAACAGGCTTTAATCGTTACGATTACGGGACATACTACTTACACAGTGTCCTTACTGATCTGCTCTTTGGATATCTTCATGGGGTGCGAGTAGACGGTGATGCTGGCCGCGCTGTCACCGGTGGCGGCGCGCAAGATGGCGGTGTGGAGCGCGCTAACGAATGAAGGTAGCGCGTGGTGACCCTTGTTGTTGTACCACGCGATGAGGTTGGTCACGTTGTTGGTTAAAGATGCGGTGTAGCCGCCGTATCTGGGTAGATCAGTATGTGTGGGATGGAATTAGGCTTGGTACGGAATAACAAGTGTACCGGTTTAACGATTTCTGGTTCTCAAATATTGTTTATTGACTTGGTTGTCAGAGTATAAAGATTTTTTGCTCGTTTGGTTCTACAATATTTTACGCAACGAGAATATTGTTGAAAATAGTAATTCCTGCAACCTTTTTAGGAGATAACATTAGGAAAATTAGCTTACAATTTTTTTTTTCCAAAACTATGCTATCTTGCTATGTTCTTATTTTTATGCTTGAAGATCTTTGTACATGATAGAATACAGTAAATTTTATCTTAATTTCCTAGGAATTCGTATACTATTCTTGCTACCTCATCATAATGCATCTTCAGGGGGCTTAAAAGTGCCGTGTATTGCCAATGACAAAACACATGACAAAAACATCGAAAGTAGCATGCGCGCACACTGTCATATCATAATCTCCCTGTGTCCGCGAATAGAAAAAAGTTATTAGTACTCATAGAAGACTTTCTACTTAACTATTAATGTGTATTTTTTTAAATAAGTGTGTATTGGGGCATATTAAAGGCTAGGCATTATTGTATAACGTCATTTCTCAGGAAATAAATTATTTGTAATTCTTTTGACAAACCATATTTATGATTTCTATACTTGTGTCAAATAAGCGATTTTCTATTTCAAATAATACTATAATAATAATAATAGTAATTTATTTCAGATTTTTAACATCCATAATTTGTTAGTATTTTTTCCAAACTATGTTAGTGGATTAGTTTTTTTTTGAATATTCAAATTTAAATTCACATTATATTATTTTACTTTACTTGGCCTGCTACTATTCCTATCCAATATTTTGGATAGGACAGTCAGGTCGAGCAGTAATTGTGTAATCGCAAATGTGGTCGAGCGTACCTCTTCTGCACGTAGTCTCTCTGCGAGTTGACGAGCCACTCGTTGAGCGTGCGCACGTCTGGCAGCACCATCACGGGCGGTATATCCGGCTGCGCGTGCGCCGAGCACTGCTGCGCGCTGTCTGCGCACTGGCAGGTGGGCGTGTCCTGTGGGATAGTACTTATGATGGCACTGCTACAAAGTTATAGAAACACCGAGTAAGAGAAGTATACAGGGTGTTGATTTCAATCCTCGCCATATTTATTGAGGTGACCTATTATGAATTATGTAAACGAATAATCCACCAAAAAAGAAAATCTGTTTTTCATTATTTTATATTGTTTTAGCGGCAACAGAAATACATCATCTGCGAAAATTTCAACCCTCTAACTATCGCGGTTCACGAGAAACAGCCTGGTTACAGACGGACAGACAGACAGAAAATGCAAACTGTGCATGATAACATTATTAATGATTAATATGATTATGAACTATGATTTAATTTAATTGATGTCAAAATTATTCATATAAAACATAATTTTTGCTTACCGACTCAGTCCAATTCCTGGCGGATTGGCCCAGCATCAAATAGTCCAAAACACGCTGCGCAAAGGTCGGGTTTATATTTTCAGAGTATACAGATGGTTCTGGGCTGAAAATATACACTTTACTTATTATATTAGTTATAAACATTCACTAATAAATGCAGAAACTGTAACTATACTTCACGAAACGATTACCGTCATATTGTTGAATCCATCTCTCTTCCTCACTGTGATATACTGGAGTGAGTAAGAGAGTCATAAGCATTGTATTCAAATTTAACCATTTCCACTTCTGAACATAAATGGTTTAATTTAAATTGTGAATATATATATATATATATTCACAATTTAAATTAAACTTTTTTAGTTTTTATGATAGACATTTGAAAGTTGGTTTTTACGATTGCTTTTCACCTATATAGTCACAGGTTAACAGGATGAAGACTAATAAAATCGGACCTTATATATATGATTTATGGCCTTTAAATGATGTTATCCCGAACGGTAATTAATAGGATGTTTTTTTCTTAGTATTAAAAACTTATCGGAGACGGCAAAGGTACAAACAAATTTAGGTTGACTAGATAAATTAGCTTCGAGGGATAAATTTTAGTTGATATCAGTATATTTTTAATTTAAGTATTTTACTGCAATAAAAATTATCTCTATACATGGCGATCAAATTGATATATAATACATGTATAGGTAGGTACCTATATTTATTCAACACCGCATAATTGTAATGTGACACGCAATAAATATTTGAATTTGAATTAATAGTGTCCTCTACCTCGTGGTCCTCTACCTGGCGCCTGGTGTTAGAGGCTCTAACACAATGGACGCCCTGTATTAGTTATATCTGTTCAGCAAAATGAGGGTTCTTACACAACAAACTCTGTAGTATTCGCGTAGAGTCCAGGGTGGAGAAGAAGGGAAACCTCGTTGTCTGCGGGCGGCCGGATCATGGAGAAGCCCATCGCGATGCCCACGAACAGAGAGGGCAGCACTAGCAGTACGAACAACAGCCACCTATAGGAACACGGGGTAGATCGAAATTTAATTTGTTAATATAATTTTAAACGAGACCTAAAAAACCGGCCAAGTGCGAGTCGGACTCGCGCACGAAGGGATCCGTACCATTATCTATAAAGAAGGAAAAAAACACGCTTTTGTGTGGAAGCCTCCTTAAATATTTATATTATTTTGTTTTTTTAGCATTTTTTGTTATAGCGGCAACAGAAATACATCATCTGTGAAAATTTAAACTGTGTAACAGCGTAGCGAGTCTTACTTGTTCTGTGTGTGACAGACAGACGGACGCGGACGGACAGACAAACGAATGGACAGCGGAGTCTTAGTAATAGGGTCCCGTTGTACCCTTTGGGCTCGAACTAAATAGAAAATCTTGTTAGTGTATATCCCGTCTTGTAATAGGGTGCGCTTTCCTGCCGTTCATCCTCCCTTTGCTGCTCAAAATTGGTCCCTGCTAAAAATCAGCGTCGTGATAATATGTCCCTGGTTGTCACGACAAATGCTGAGCGGGGGCCTTTTTGACACATCTTGTTTCTTTTAGTTATGTATTTCTTTTGTATTCTATGCACAGATTAGTCAGAGTTTGATTCTATGTATGATGTGTGTGTCATATAAATATTTTTTCCATTCTATTCACTTCGATATACCCCTAGCGTATTCCTTTGTGATATTGGAACTCTAAAGTCTGTATTAACAACACTTTACCATCGCAGGTGCAGTAAAAAAAAACTAATAAATGATTTTGCTAAAACTAAAAAATAAAACCGAATAGTGTGTGTTGAAACTGAATGTCATAACAGCGTACCTATTTATGGTAAGTATTAAGTATTGGTTTTGCCAGTGCAGCTTAATTATTAGGAGCCAGTTGGTACCATTCGAGCACTCTTAGCTAAGAGATTATACTGAGAAAACCTAGTAAAATATCTTGCAACCGAACGTACCTGTTCCTAGAATAATGCAGATATCTGGTCCTCATGAGCGCGAGGAACTGTTGCGTCGTGGAGCCGGTGAGCGGCCCCGCGCTGGGCACGAGGGGGGCGCCCTCCGTCCTCACGCTCGACGTCGACGCACTCTTCGAGGGGATGTCTTCGGTTGCTAGGGTAAAATAAATAATAAACGGACGGATGGACAAATTAAAACGGCTCTCAAAAAACTTAGTAACGCGATCATAATATTTAGGCACAAAATGTTACCTTTTGTGTAAATTGAATTTGCATGCTAATAATCTTGGCTAAACATGCGCAATTTTATTTTACAATGTCATCTTTATACCATGTTTTTTAGCAAATAAAGTATTATGAATTTGCCTGACGAGTTGACCGAGTTACACCGACTGTGGTCACAGGCGGACTGAAACAGAGATGTCTTCATTCCGTATGAGAGACAGATTCTTCACCCACCCTCATCATAATATAACTGTCACGTCGAGAACCATCGCACACTACACTCACTCTCTCGTACGGAGTGAAGACATCGCTGTTCCAGTCAGCCTGTGACCACGGTCCGTGTAACCCAGTCCTAAGAAAAAAGGCAGCATTTTGTGCCTAATCTTCTTTCTTCTAGACTCGCTGCATCTAGCGGCTTCCTGCAACCTTAACCAGGTCGTCTATCTACCTTATACAGTGCACAGAACCGATGTCGAGCGCTGGGGCAGAGAGTGGGGATTGCTTTGCTCATCTTATGAGTCGAGCATCGTATCAGAGACGCGTGTGCGTCGGGCTAACAACCAATCACAGGCAGCGGTATAGGCGCGGCGTGCGACTAGCCAATCACATAATCGTAATGACGACCGTCTGGTGTAGTTGTTCGCGCTCCGGACTACAAAGCCTGGCGGTTGCGGGTTCGAATCCCGCGAGGGGCAAATGATTGTGTGATGAGCACGAGATTTTTTACCTAAGTCATGGATGTTTATAAACGCATTTAAGTTTGTTTATCCGTTATCTAATAATTGGTGTGATTGTGGAAACAATTTATTTATTTATTTTATTTAATGGTCTTCTGCGCATCGTTCACCCGACGCTCAACATCCGTGCCGCTAGTTGTAATATACGGACAGACGGACAAATTTGTTTGGCTCTCAAACAACTCAGTAATGGGAAGGCGCCAAAACAAAAAAGAACTGAAGATCAAAGTAACGGACATAGTCAAAATCTGTACCAAGCTAAGGTGGCAGTGGTGGTACAGAATGTATTATGTTATGGGACAGATTTATCTGTCCCTTAGAATAAAATAAACCAATTTATTTTTGTAAATAGGCTTAAACTAAGCACGTTTACAAGTCCCAATATTTTTTTCCCTACCACTGCTTCGGGACAAGTTTGGGCTAGCCGAGAAGAAGCATCGCAAGAAACTCGGTCACTATTGTCAGCCTCTTTTACAGAGTTTTAAATATACATAACAAAATATTTAATTACAAGATACCTGTGCGAGCAAGGCAGTATTTATATCCAAACATTTTTTTCATTTAATTAATCATTAACAGTATAATACCCTTTTTTCACGAGAATCTTTTTACATGAGCTTTAAATTTAAACATAAATTTAAAATAACAAGTGGCTTATGGTACAGAATGTCTTATGTCATTAAGACCTATAGCATGTTTTTTTTTTAATATGTCCCATAGAATTAAAGAAAATAATCATGTGTGGCTCACCATACTCAATGGCGTGGTGTGTGGTCTCGGCCTGGTGGCAGACGTTGTGGAACACCTGCTCCAGGCTGCTGCAGTCCAGGGAGTAGCTCAGAAAGCCAAGTTGTTCTTGGTTCGCTTCCAGCGTAGTGCACAGCTTGAGGAAGCTGGAGATATAATATGTATTACCAATAACTGAAACTTAAATACTTTAGCAGGTATACACATTACTGGGCCCCAAGTCTGCTAATTTAACGTGCCATAATTGTATATCAATTGGATCTTATTGTAATTGCTTAACAAATTTAAAATTCCGCTACTAATTAACTGACTTCGAGACTATTTGTTGCAGAATACCAAATGTATTACAATTACACATTTGATATTCTGCTACAAATTTAAGACTTAAATTTAAGAATAAAGTTAGTAGCTGAATACCAAATGCGTCAAAAAATTACAACGAGATCCAATTGATATTCAATTATGCCACTTTTAAATTAGCAGACTTAGGGCCCTGGGGGGTAACCATGAACACTTAAAACAATCTCAAAGTTGTCAAATCAAATTTTGGTACGTCATTTCATACAAAATTTGACATAAATAATAATATTTGACAGATTTGAGATTGTTTTACGAGTTCGTGGTTACCGCCCTGGTTATTGAAAGAAACAAATCTTGGCAAGTTGGCTGTTACCTCTCTTGCAAGAGCGATTTTGAATATGGTTTTGTAACGAAATAATAATAGTATTAGGTACTCTAGAATAATTTAACTAAGATAATTTGTCCGAGTATTTAAACAAGAATAAAAATAGGTACTTATAGTAGATAAATACGAAAATGGAACTTTAAGTTTCAAATGTTTAATTAGTTTATTTATTTTAACAACTGAAAAGTACTATTTAAAAACAAAAATAAACAAACATAAAATTATGAACTACCTCCTCAAAAATACTCGTAAACGTGTGTCCATGAGGCAAGGAGGCGAAAAAGCTAAATAGTGCAACTAAATTCAAATAATGTTGAAGCTCTGTCATTTGACCTGTCGGCGTTACAATTCATAGAATATTGTAATTCAAATCAAATTATTAATAATATCCCGTAAGTGATTATGGAAGTGACTGTGAAGTGACCCATAAACCACTTAAGTCACGGTGATTGGTAAAATCAAACAACATCACATACATTGCTCTGATCCTGTGGTAAGAAGCTAAAGCACTTGTGCTATAGAAATCAGTACCACAACACCCAGACCCGAGCCAATATAGAAAAGTTCGTTTTCTACATTGACCCGACCGGGGATCGAACCCGGAACCTCAGAGATGGCGAAGCCATATAGTCCGGCGTGCTCGCCTCTTGGCTACGGAGGTCGTCTAAATAACAGAGCCTCAAGTTTAACTGTTGAGATTTTTATCTGTTTATGTTTTCAACGAGTCTGTTACATGACCTAAATATACTTTTTATTACTTTTAGGAAAACCTTTATTTATAACTTTTTAAACTATTTTATTGCAATTTTAACCCGCGATCACGGCTCGTGTAATCGAGCCGAAACGTCAGGACAAAAAACAAATCGTTTTACGTATGTAGTTGCATGAAATCCCGTTAGAGTGTAACCTTTATTTAGCCTTACTAGTTTATAAGTACTTTAATTCAATGCAATGTACTAAGCCGTTGGTTTTCTCATTAAATAAAATAAAATAAGTGAAATCTTACTCGTTATTCAGGCCATTAGCATCAAAGAACGGCAGAGCCAGCTCGACGTCCTGCCCGTCTATCTCGAGCGCGCCGGCGTTGGCGATGGCGCCTCTGGCGACCTGCAAATAACAAAATTAAATAATTATGAAGTTTAAAAAACTATAAAGAAGGTCTTAGAAGGTCATTCTGTAACAAAATGAAAATCTTTTGTACCTGTATTGTGGACAAATGTTACATTATGAAAGTGATTAAATGTATGAATATGAATATAACCCGACTACGTAAAAAGAATTCAAAAACGTATGACCGCATTTTAATAGTACATTATGATACAAGTGTGCTACGTTGGTCATTATACACGAGGCATTATTATAAGCGCGAGCCGCAGGCAAGCGCGGTAAGGAAGCCGAGTGTGATAATGATCAATGCACACGAGTTGCATACGACGTTTTTCAACACAGTTGCGAGGAAAAAACAAACTAAAATCTAAAATACCTTCTCCGAATATGACTTGGCGTTTTTGCTGTTTTTCTATGCATTTTGGCGGCAACAGGCTATCACTCGCGTTGAATAACATTTTACTCGTCTTTACTATTTAAAGTAGACATTTTTGATTGTAATTAACAACACAACAACAACTTTACCAAATAATAATGGAAAATGGCACGTAAGTATTGTTGTTTTCGCGCGCCGCAATTTAGATGCGCGCGCAGGTTCAATAATGGCACAGAAAAAACTGGCTGTTCAGCCGGAGTAGCAGCAATTTAAAAAATAAAATAAACTATAAATTATTGTTTCTAAAAATGATAGTTAAGTTAATTTGTGTTTATTAATATACAATTTGATAAAATGAAATATTTATTTGTCATCTTAACCCTAAAATAATTGAATATTGGTAAAATATTCAATGTTCTTAGACACAAACTTTTGCTGGATTTTTTAAAAAAAAGTTTACATTACCGCACTAGTGCGATAATGTTATTACAGCACAAGTGCGTAATATGATGAATTATGAAACAAAAAACGGTGTTATAAGAGTCAATTTACGAGCAACTGTGTTGAAAAGATATATTTTGACTTAAACAATACAATATGCACCGAGAAATTTTAGTGGTTGTTTTCCCGCGGCAGAACGATTTACCTTTAGTAGTTCTATTGACCCATATGTGCTATTTTTGTTTTTGAATAAAAATAATTTTGTGCTCAACTAATTAAAAAAATAATCATCAACTCGAAAGCGTGAGGAAATATAGTTTTTTTTTACGGGATGTGACGTATTTGGGTACTGCTTGACGCATAAAATAAATGTTTTAAGTAAAAGAAGCTCCCGCACAAAGTAATACAGAATAAACTCATCGCACATCGCACACTCATCGCACGCTCAACGTACAGGCGATTTGAATTAAAGAAAAAAAAACTTTATTAATCTATTTTACTACTAAGATAGAATCATTTTACAGCGGGAAACAACCACTAAAATTTCTCGGTGTATATAGATATGTGTAATGTGCTCACCAAACCCTTTCTTTTGATACCAAACTCGTGGTGAATATCACAATTTTATTTTATTCGAGGTTAGAATCTGAGGTTTAAATTTCGTTATATAAAATTTTGATAAAATTTAAGTAGTCTATTTTACCCGGGTCATTATGACCAATCTAAAGACACCTCGTTAATTAAAATCAGTTCAGTAGTTTAGGCGCTACGGTGGAACGTACATACATAGATTGCCGAAATCATTACCCTTACTTTTGGCTTCGCCGTAGTCGGGTAGTAAAGGTGTAAAAAAACCCTGTTCGATGCAAAAGGGAATGATTCTACCTGAAGGTTGCCTGGAAGAGATCGCTTCTAGCGATAAAACCACCTAAATTGTACCATTCTAATTGTATTTTCTTTTCTTTGTACTGTTTGTTTTGTGTGGTGTGCAATAAAGAGTATCTATCTATCTATCTACTGCTTAAATACAACAGATTTTTCTAGAGCATCAATGAAGAAATCTCTCTCTTAGAATTACTTAATTTAATCTGTGTTGTGTCTGCATTGAGGTATAATGTACTAACTAACGTACTAGAGAACACATCTCGAACTAAATGTTTCAGCCAAGCATTTTAGTATTGAACAATCAAGAAGCAGTTTTGAAGACTTCAATTATTGACACTGACTGAAGCTTTGTACCCACTGTCCTTGTCCACTGGACTACAATGCTTCAAATGCTTGGCTGAAACATTAAGCTCGAGATGTGTTCTCTAGTACGCTAGTACATTATACCTCAATGTGTGTCTGTACCTATAAGTGTTTTTTTACCTGCAACAGCTGCTTGGCTCTGTGCTCTATGGACGAGTCCTCCCACACGCCCGCGTCGCCGGCCGGGTAGCGGGCTAACAGCTTGTAGCCGGTCCCGAGAGTCCGTTTGATTTCTATCGGTGACCCTGACGTGTGGACTTGGCCCTGGGAGGAATATATATTTTTAGTAGTATAATAAACAAAGGTACCAGTATAACAATAACAGACAACTTTATATTTTATTTATTTATGACCGAGTTTCTTATGCTGCTTCTTTTCGGCGCCAGCCCAAACTTGTCCCGAAGCAGTGGTAGGGAAATAAATATTGGGACGTGTAAAAGTGCTTAGTTTAAGCCTATTTGCAAAAATAAATTGGTTTTCTTGGTTTTTTCCGGTTTTTACCGTTAGCACAGAGTAAGTATTATACTACGTAAAACCGTTAGTCTTGGTACGGACATAATTGATGAGAAGGGAAGAGGGGCATGTCACGTGGAGAGTTGATGGGTATGAGCATACACCGTGCTTTTTTAACCGTCTTAAAACCAAAGGCCACTTAAAGTATCCAATAACTACATGTCATTTGTATAATAAAACTTGGTATTTAATAATTATTCAAAAACTAAAAAATTAAAATAATTATAAGCAAAATTTAGTTTGAAACATCCTGTACACGGACATGATAGTCTACGTGGATGGTCCTGCACGCGTGGAGGCGGCAAGGTCAAGGACTATGCATTGTTGAAACCATAAACATTATAAACAGGATGATACATTACTATCTTAAATTATTTGTAATTTTTTACTTAAAAATGATATGGTTGATAATAGAAAAATAATACTTCCTAGAAGTTTATTAGGATGGTTACATAACGTGGGCTTCGGCTTTAAGACGGTTAAAAAACACGGTGTTGTATAGATGGAGGGGTAGACGCAGTGGCGGGTATTGGTTTCATTTCGGTTATTGGTGAAAACCACAGATTTTCATCAATAAAACACATTAGTAAGTATCTACTGCCTACCTCGTTTTATATTTACGTATATGCACCGCACGCCCCTGGGTAGACGACCTAAAAATAGATGTATGGATTGTGTGAGGGCCGATATGACTGAGAAGGGAGTGAATGACTCGATGACGAGTGACCGTATTGCATGGAAGAAGAAAACATACTGCGTCAATTCAGATAATCTGGGAACAGAGCTGGCGAATGGTGATGATTTAAATTTTCTTTATTTGAAATGTCCGGCGCATAATAACATTTTAAATAAAGGGTGTACTCTTGTATATTTATAGTGTTATAATGCGCTTTTTCTAAGGGAGCAACATCGAAATCAAGATTTTTGTAAGCTGCTCCATACAATTTTACTCGCATACTCGATGATAATGTAATGTAGTATAAAAAAAACGATTACACTGCTGCCTGCCCCTGTATTATTTGATCAGTGCCTGACCCCATAGGAAAAGTTGTTGTATAAGCTGATTACGTAGTTTTAAGGAGTGTCCTATTCCTTTGTACACTCTGTATAATACGTGCCCGACCGAGACAACTATTACCTTCTTTGTGTTACGAAATACCATACACCTATTATTACCCATATGTATGAGATCCGATATTTTCTAAATTGGTTCGAGCCTGGAATATCCAGAAGACCAATTTACAAAATATTATTTCCTTTATTTACCTGAACAGGGAATCGCATCTGGGACACATTGCGTGAAGTTCATACCTACTAATATATAAAATAATATACCCTTCATATAGACAGAAAAAATTACATTGATTAATCACAGATTTTCATAATTTACACTTCTGCATAGACTCCCTGTCTGTATGACAAGTTGACAAGGGCCTCCTCCAACTGTCGCCATTTCTCTCTATCATGCGCTACTCTTGACCATGTTCCACCTGCTATGGCTTTGTAGTCATCAACCCAACGCCTGAATGGTCTACCCCGTTTTCTCTTCTTGTCTTTTGTATTTAACTACTAGAATGTCAAAAATGTCTCGAGTGTTAAAATAGGCGTCTGCTTAAGTATTAAGTGGCGAGTCAGTGGTTACATACCTTGTGCATGATGACGATCTGGTCGCTGAGCAGTTCCGCTTCATCCAGGTGGTGCGTGGTGAGCAGGATCGTGCGCTCCTCCTTCAGCCGCACGATCATCGACCAGATGTCGCTGCGGGGGAGAATTGCGTTCAAATACTATTGAGGTATAATGTACTAGCGTACTAGAGTGACTACACATCTCGAACTAAATGTTTCATAAATATTATTCCATTCTATTCTAAAATGGTTTCTTTTTCAATATTTTTTATCGAGTCTAGGAGTTTATTAAAGATTTTGATAGACATGGAAAGGGGACCGGATAAGACGTATAGTAAGCTATACTCGTACGGATGTAGGTATTGTCAGTTTCTGTCTATGGCGTATGTTAAATTGGCCATCAATAGCACTTTTACATGTACCAATATTTTATTCCCCTACCACCCGCTTCGGGACTACATATCGGCTGGTGATGAGAAGAAGCGGCGCAACAAAGTCAGTCACCTTTGTCAGCCTGATTTTATTACAGGAAATACAATTACAAGAAAGTGTAAGTGCGAAGGCAGGTTATTAAGTCCATGCACTCTTGTCGTTCAAGTAATCTTGAATTTTGTAGTAATTTTTTCTATGAGGATTTTTTAATGTGGTTTTTGAACTCAGAAACAGGTAAGTAAACAAGAGTTTGTGGTACTTTATTAAAGATTTTTATACATTTCCCCGAAAATGTATAAAAATCTTTACCCCCCCCTACCTAACCCCCCCTACTTTCTTTAATCTAAACTCGGAACGGAGAGTTTATTTTTATTTCTAGTAATATATGTTACATTAAAGGTCTACTCGTTATATAGTATATTTTGGCAGTTGGGTGTCGCTATATCATAATGTGTTTTGTGTGTCATGGTAAGGGGTCTGTGTGTTCGCTCACCGCCTAGCCGCCGGGTCGACGCCGGACGTGGGCTCGTCCAGCGAGACTAGAAGCGGTTCGGCCACAAACGCGAGCGCCACGCACACGCGCCGCCGCGTGCCGCCCGACAGCTGCCACACCGGCATGTCGCTCACGGGACCCAGGTTCAGCACCTCCAGCATTCTGCGAACAGAGTGCAGCAGTTCAGTTTACAGGGTTACATGGCAAGGTAAAAGTAAAGTAAAGTAGTTTTACGTCCCACTACAGGGCACACCTCAACTATGAGGTGGTTTGGGCCATTCTCCACCACGCGGGCCCGGTGCGGTGCGGTGGAGGGGTGTTGTAGTAAGGCCAGTGACTAAACCTTACTGTCAGATGTTATCAAGCCGCCTTAAGGCCTCTGATTAGGCTTCACGGCCAATATCAAGCGATATTGGCCGTGACCAACTTTTAACGTGCCTTCCGAAGCACGGAGATGCTCGTGATAAATGTCACTAAATATGGTCGGAATAGTCACCCATCCACTCACGACCGCGGCGTTGGTTGCTTAACGTAATCGATACCAAAGCGCTGCCGCCTCTGAGCTACGAGCACCTCGGTATTGCAAGGTATATATTTTTATTCTTTTATTGCACGAAACAAATGAACAATTGGCGGACTTAATGCCTTAAGGCATTCTCTACCAGTCAATCTTTGGGTGGGGCAGAAATATTTCATAAGAATTGCGGTGTTGTGACATAGCATAAATTGAGAAACTTAAAAAACCCAAAAATATATAAAAATATACATATAGACCACATAGAATCAGTAACTTAATCGATCTACGTAAAAAAACAAACTAATTTATATTATATTTAATTATGACTATCCGCTGTTAAAAGGTGGTACGCGTGGATTATTTTGTGTCATTCATAAAAATACGCACGCACTATCTCTGTGCAACCTAGATAAAACTGCAAAGTTCAATGCAATAATAGTCACGATGGCGCGCGACAACAAACCTTAGCCTATACGAATACCTCCTACGACACGGTACAAGTCTCAAACCATCTGTGAGCTGGTTTTGACTATACTACATATATTTAATTTTATTTTATTTTTATGGAAAACAGACAGCACTTTTAAAACAGATGTAGACAAAAAATTTAGTTACAAGTATGCCTTAAACAGTTTTTGCTACTAGAAATTTATATAATCCAAAATATTTAAAAATAATAGGTATATTATATTTAAATCGAACTCAAGCAAAAACACAACAGACAAAGGGGACAAAAACAACATTTGCATTATGTTTTTAAAACCACATAACAAAGAAGAGTATCACTTAGTTACACTTGGAAAAAGTCAGTAGTTATTTTATTTTTGAGAAGATTAGTTCTTGCCATAAACAGATCAACATGTTCCGAGTAATTTCTGTTAAAATTTTTGAATACCCTATTGAAATAAGAATTCCGTCTGTAATTTGAAACGTTTGTATTGACATGGAGTCTAAGATGATTTCTCCTGGAATTGGCACGGAGTGGTAATTGTAATTTGACATGAGGTAGAAGCTCTATACAGTAAATTTATCCAGTTATAATTTTTTGAAGAAATGTTTATGTTGTAATACCTAAATCAGCGAAGTTTTCAATGATACTAAAAAATAGTAGATTGTACAAGTAAACTAGTGAATAAAACGCACCATTTTACCCGAGACGTATATTCGTGCGCGTGCGCCTGAGCTGCGCGTAGAGCGCCACTACACTACACTACACTACACTACACTACACTACACGCCTAGTGACGCGCTATGCGACTCACCTGGCGACCTCTCCCCGCAGCGCGCTGGTAGAGTGCGTGCGCTTGAGCTGCGCGTAGAGCGCCACTACACTACACTACACTACACTACACTACACTACACGCCTAGTGACGCGCTATGCGACTCACCTGGCGACCTCTCCCCGCAGCGCGCTGGTAGAGTGCGTGCGCTTGAGCTGCGCGTAGAGCGCCACTACACTACACTACACTACACTACACTACACTACACGCCTAGTGACGCGCTATGCGACTCACCTGGCGACCTCTCCCCGCAGCGCGCTGGTAGAGTGCGTGCGCTTGAGCTGCGCGTAGAGCGCCACTACACTACACTACACTACACTACACTACACTACACGCCTAGTGACGCGCTATGCGACTCACCTGGCGACCTCTCCCCGCAGCGCGCTGGTAGAGTGCGTGCGCTTGAGCTGCGCGTAGAGCGCCACTACACTACACTACACTACACTACACGCCTAGTGACGCGCTATGCGACTCACCTGGCGACCTCTCCCCGTAGCGCGCTGGTAGAGTGCGTGCGCTTGAGCTGCGCGTAGAGCGCCACTACACTACACTACACTACACTACACTACACTACACTACACTACACTACACGCCTAGTGACGCGCTATGCGACTCACCTGGCGACCTCTCCCCGCAGCGCGCTGGTAGAGTGCGTGCGCTTGAGCTGCGCGTAGAGCGCCACTACACTACACTACACTACACTACACTACACTACACTACACTACACGCCTAGTGACGCGCTATGCGACTCACCTGGCGACCTCTCCCCGCAGCGCGCTGGTAGAGTGCGTGCGGTTGAGCTGCGCGTAGAGCGCCACTACACTACACTACACTACACTACACTACACTACACTACACTACACTACACTACACGCCTAGTGACGCGCTATGTGACTCACCTGGCGACCTCTCCCCGCAGCGCGCTGGTAGAGTGCGTGCGCTTGAGCTGCGCGTAGAGCGCCACTACACTACACTACACTACACTACACTACACGTCTAGTGACGCGCTATGCGACTCACCTGGCGACCTCTCCCCGCAGCGCGCTGGTAGAGTGCGTGCGCTTGAGCTGCGCGTAGAGCGCCACTACACTACACTACACTACACTACACTACACTACACGCCTAGTGACGCGCTATGCGACTCACCTGGCGACCTCTCCCCGCAGCGCGCTGGTAGAGTGCGTGCGCTTGAGTTGCGCGTAGAGCGCCACTACACTACACTACACTACACTACACTACACTACACTACACTACACTACACGCCTAGTGACGCGCTATGCGACTCACCTGGCGACCTCTCCCCGCAGCGCGCTGGTAGAGTGCGTGCGCTTGAGCTGCGCGTAGAGCGCCACTACACTACACTACACTACACTACACTACACTACACGCCTAGTGACGCGCTATGCGACTCACCTGGCGACCTCTCCCCGCAGCGCGCTGGTAGAGTGCGTGCGCTTGAGTTGCGCGTAGAGCGCCACTACACTACACTACACTACACTACACTACACTACACTACACTACACGCCTAGTGACGCGCTATGCGACTCACCTGGCGACCTCTCCTCGCAGCGCGCTGGTAGAGTGCGTGCGCTTGAGCTGCGCGTATAGCGCCACTACACTACACTACACTACACTACACTACACGCCTAGTGACGCGCTATGCGACTCACCTGGCGACCTCTCCCCGCAGCGCGCTGGTAGAGTGCGTGCGCTTGAGCTGCGCGTAGAGCGCCACTACACTACACTACACTACACTACACTACACTACACGCCTAGTGACGCGCTATGCGACTCACCTGGCGACCTCTCCCCGCAGCGCGCTGGTAGAGTGCGTGCGCTTGAGCTGCGCGTAGAGCGCCACTACACTACACTACACTACACTACACTACACTACACGCCTAGTGACGCGCTATGCGACTCACCTGGCGACCTCTCCCCGTAGCGCGCTGGTAGAGTGCGTGCGCTTGAGTTGCGCGTAGAGCGCCACTACACTACACTACACTACACTACACTACACTACACTACACTACACGCCTAGTGACGCGCTATGCGACTCACCTGGCGACCTCTCCCCGTAGCGCGCTGGTAGAGTGCGTGCGCTTGAGTTGCGCGTAGAGCGCCACGTGCTCGCGCGCGCTGAGCGCCGGGAACAGTACGTCTCGCTGCGGGCACACGCCAAACGACGAGCGAGCATTCGGCTGGCCGCGCACGATCACGTGGCCGGAGGTAGGCTTTAGCATACCCATTAGGATTTTACTGAGGACAAAATATAACATGTAACATGGCTGAAAATATTTTTTTTATGGCGTCAAGCCCCATATTTGTGTCGTCAAGCCCTAGAATTTGTGGCGTCAAACTCCAGACTTGTGTCGTCCAGCCCTACATTTGTGTCGCCAAGCCTTGGATTTGTGGCGTCTAGCCCTACATTTGTGGCGTCAAGCCCCAGATTAGTGTCGACAAACCCCAGAATTTGTAACTCCAAACCCCAGATTTGTTTCACCAAGCCCTAGAATTCGTTAAGACAAATTCCAGATTTGTGGCGTCAAGCCCCAGATTTGAGGCGGCAAGCACTACATTTCTGACGTAAAGCCCTAGATTTGTAGCGCCTAACCCTACATTTGTGGTGTTAAGCCCCAGATTGGTGTCGTCAAGCCCTAGAATGTGTGTCTTCAAACTCCAGATTTGTGTCACGTCACCAAGTCCTAGAATTCATTTAGTCAAATCCCAAATTTGTGGCGTCAAGCCCCAGATATGTATCGTCAAGCCGTAGATTTGTGGCGTTAAACCCCAGATTTGAGGCGTCAAGCCCTACATTTGTAGCGTCGAGCCCCAGATACGTGTCTTGAAGCCGTAGAATTTGTGGCGTCAAACCCCAGATTTGAGGCGTCGGACCTTACATTTGTGGCGTTAAGCCCCAGATTTGTGGCATTTAGCCCTACATTTGTTGCGTCAATACCTACATTTGTGGCGTCAAGCCGTAGATTTATGGCGTTAAACCCCAGAGTTAAGGCGTCAAGCCCTACATTTGTGGCGTTAAGCCCCAGATTTGTAGCATTTAGTCCTACATTTGTTGCGTCAAGCTCTATATTTGTGGCGACAAGCCCCAGTTTTGTGGCGTCAAGCCATAGAATTTGTGGCGTCAACCCCCAAATTTGAGGAGTCAAGCCCCAGATTTGTGACACCAACCGCCAGATTTGAGTCGTCAAGCCCTAAAATTTGTGGTGTCAAAAATAGCTTAATTTCTAAAATGATTACAATCCCTACGAGCACAAAAAAACACGAGTTCATAAAAACACAAAATAGAAAAAATACAGAAGGTCCACTCCCGCCGTTCTCGAAAACAACTGCCCAAATTGGGCTGACTGCCTAGGGTTGCTATTCTGATTTTTGAAATAAATAAGTGTGGCTTATTACACCGATAAAACTGTTAGTTTATTCATTTATCTTATCATACGTCCAGGCCTAAATGGGAAGACAGAGCAATAATTACTCTCCCCAACTTTGCTTCTTCAATTACTGTCGTTTTTAACAGCGGCGGCAGCTGCGCGTTGTTAGAAATTATACGTACTAACTACATTACTTAGGTACTGTTATGACATATACTGACATTTCTAGGTGGCGTATTTATCCTAGCAATGACAATGTAAAAAAATCAATGACTAATTTAATATGTTTATAATCTTTTATTCAACGCTTACCTAAAACTCTGGTGGTTAACCAATGACGATTTAAGTAAAATTTAAAAGCTCATTCCTGCTGAATGTGTAATGTAATGAAATGAATGATTGATCGCTATAAAAACTTATCTTTACCTTTACTACTTACTTACTTTACTTTACTTACAAGAGAAAACCTAGACCTAGTTTTATATACCTTTTATTATTATTTTGGAAATTTAAAGAAAGTGTAATCACAATTTTGTGTTGTATTCATCAAACATCCAAACACACTGCAGCAGTACCTAATAAAAACGCTTATCTCCATTTTTCGCTCGTAACAATGATCATTGCGTAGTAAACTGTTGTGAGTGACAGTCCGCTGTAGTACTGCCCCAGATCGTCCGAGATTGCATATAAACGCAATTGTCAATTTGTGCGTAACGATTTTGACGCTTAGTTCCGAGTGGCCTATCTGTCTAGCGCGCCGCCGCTATACGTAATTTGTAATAAAAATGACATACGTTTATGAACAAAGTTACAATAGTCACAACGAACTTAGCAACGAACAAAAAAATCTCAATTTGGCAAGACATGTGCACACTATAATCTTTTAAACTTTCGCGTTGCATTATAACTAAAACTTATGATAACGGGTCTAAACGCGACGTATGTAGTATGTTGTAGTATTGATACTACTTACACTCCTCGACGTTTCGACCGTAATGCTACGGGCGTGGTCGCGAGGGGACTGGTGCGCGGCGTCTTCGTCTGCATCGGGCGGCCGGTTCTTCTGCTACCCTCGAACTCTCCGATATTTGTTGTGCACTTGAACTAGAGTCAGTAGGTTCAGTGCGACACACAACACTCACAGTATCCGGGTTAATGTTTATTGATAAAGGCGACACACGCGGTTTGCACTTATTAATCACTGGATTCCAGACCGATGACAATTTGAATCCGTCTTCCCGATTGAAATTATTGTACTTTTTAATTTCAATCGCTTCACGTATTACCCTAGTGTGGTAATGGCGAAAGGATTTTCGGGTTATGTAACTCCATCCAGTGATTAGTCCCCATATTGAGCAGATGTTCCGATTTATTCGTCTGCCGATTTTCCTGCCTGAGGCTGGTCGTCAAGCAGCATTTTTAGTCCGCGCACCAGCCCCCTCGTGACCACGACCGTAGCATCACGGTCGAAACGTCGAGGAGTGTAAGTAGTATCAATAGTACAACATACTACATACGTCGCGTTTAGACCCGTTATCATAAGTTTTAGTTATAATGCAACGCGAAAGTTTAAAAGATTATCTTGCAAACCGGTACGGGCCGGAAATTGTATCAAAAATAAAACGCCTAGAATTCCTTCGAAAAAGACGTGCGCGTTTGGAAATGTCGATTCGGTTTTTATCCAAGTGCCGCGATAGTGCAGTGGTACCAACTTGTGTGCGGATTAAACCACGTATGGACATAACGCATTCGAAGAGAATTCTAATGAACGCGAGTTTTCGTTTGTTAAAACAACGTATCCGAAACAATCACAGTGAACTGCCGGTCGATTCTCTAAGAAAAACGCAACAGACTTGCTCTGAAACTCGACTTAGCCGTACAAACGAACATAGCCTCTATCTTGTTAGTAAGAAGGTTCATATTATTTATCGTTGATGAGTGAGTGCAGCGACGAAGTGAGCGCGGTTTTGTTTACAGAATCGACAGGCTGATCTCTGAAGAGTGGTAGTTCCCGTCCAAACAATTTTCCATGAGAACAATATATTCTTTAGGCAATTCATGGTCACACAGTTTGTCCTTGATGACCTCGATACAATCCTTTAATGGTACATTAGTAAAGAGTGACTCCACGTCGAAACACACCATCAAATCTCCAGGTTCTAACTTCAGCATCTGCGGTTGGAATTTTTTTACGTATGATCGTCTGCTCCACGCTACACAAAATTTATTTATAAAGGGATTCCTTATTAAGAAATATTGCTGCGGTGTTAGGGCAAAATTAATTCCCTTAGCCAACACATTCTTTGACGGGTCATCCAGAACTTCATCCGACAAGTTGATCACTACGCGTTCGTTATCTGACGTCAATTAATAATAATTATTTATAAGCATGTATTATTATTAATATCACTGTACGTAGCTTAAGTTTTATACCAAATAAACTTTATCTTATCTTTATCTTAATTGTGTATGAGTTGTGTCACTCGCGGGTAGTTGTGACTCCTGCCCACGAGGTTGGCGGGTACACAGTCTTTTAAATTTGCGGTCGTGTGTCTCTTTACACAAATCGTACGTTCGCGATGCTGTTTCAAATGCAGTACTACCTCCAGATCGACGGCATTGCAACGGCGTTTTAGTTACATGTGCACACTATTTTGTAATATATTTTATACCATCTACAAACAAAGAATACTATTACTATTACTGAACTTACATCAAAGTAGTCTTCCCCGCGCCATTATGCCCTAGCAGCGTGGTGACCTGCCCTTTATGCAGTTCGAGGGACACATTGTCGAGCGCGACTACCCTCCGCGAACGTTCGCCGAACACCGCGCTCACGTTCAGCACGCTCACGCCCGCCTTCTCGTCTGAAGTCGAGCAGTAGGTGATGTTGCTTTGGAGGGTCTTCATGCCTGGAGTGGAACGAAAGATGAGAGCGATGATAGTGAATGTAGTACCGTGGTTAGAAAAGTCCCGGCCAAACCAACGCGTGCGCGATGGCGTGTGTGGTGGCGTGGGCGTTCAGATCGCGCCATAGCATTTGTATCGACGAGTTCACACCGGTGCAGACAGCGGCAGCGTGCAGCTTGACATTCAGCGTTTGCACGCGCGGACATGGTATTTGACGTGACAGGCTCAACAGACAGGCCTAACGCACGCCCCCGCGTTGGTTTGGCCGTAGCTTAAATGCGAATCTCAGAACGTACTTTTAAATTTCACAGCACTCAAAGCAGATTACAGATACAACAGAATAGTATACAAACTTAATGTTATAATACAGAATGGTTTATGGCTCTTTTTCTACATTGACCAGACCGGGAATCAAACCCAGGACCTCACAGATAGTGACGCTTAGTTCGGCGGTATCGTCTCGGAAGTTGTCAAGCAGACGTATGCTATTTGTAAATGGCTGAAAAAGCTGAACATTAAACCACCATTCCAATTTCCATCTAAAATGTACCCTTTTTACCCAACTGCGAACGAGGGTTATGTTTTTCGAGCGTATATATGTATGTATGTAAATATGTAAATATGTCTATTTCTTTGGCACGCCCTACAACCTAAACCGTTTAACGGATATAAAAGTATAATATATCAATAGATTCGTCTCAATTGTCGGAGTGACAAGGGGTATGTCATTTCCCGAAATTCCCGCGGGAACAGAACTTACGCGGGAAAACGAATCTGCAATACTGAAAAACCGATTTTGAAACTTTCTTTTATTAACTAAGGGTCACATATTTTTAGTGCTAACAGTATTCAATACTTTATTTTCTAAAATTCCTACGGGAACAGGCAAAAAAATACACTGAAAAAATAGGAAGGAAAAACCGTTTATTGGATTTCAATATATGATATGTCTTAGATTCGTCTCAGTTGTCGGAGTGACATAGGCTATGTTGTTACCCGGAATTCCTATTGGTACATGAATTAAACGGGAAAAACCGATTCCAGATACTACTTACTCAAGTTAAAACGTTTTTTTCAAATGAAGAGTTACAAATAAGGCTTTATAGTTCATTGAAAAGTAGTAGTAGAACACTACAAACTAAAAAGTCAAAAATAAAATTAATAAATTAAAAAAATCAAAAAACCCGACTGCGAAAAACGTAAACTGAAAAGATGAAAACAAGATTTGAACAATCAATTTGCAGTCGGAGGCATCAAATTTATTAACAGCATAATGATGATTGACTTAGTATGCACTGCGTTAGTACCTACCTAATTAAGTTATTTAAATCCGTGAAGTAAAAGTCGAATCAAGTAACATAGATACTGCAAATTGATTGTTCAAATCTTGTTTTCATCTTTTCAGTTTACGTTTTACGCAGTCGGGTTTTTTGATTTTTTAAATTTACTAATTTTATTATGCAAATAACTTTCATTTCATTTCGTAGCTTTGTGTCAGTTAGATAATATTTCTCTCTGAGATCCAGATTGGTCGAATTGAAGCGGCCTTCATCCAACGGTTTCAGCAATCTTTACGAAGTTGTCTATCCTCCTTGGTACTTATGTGGCCTCCATTCTAATTGCTTTCTGAGGTTGTTTATTTTATTTATTTATTGTATTTTCATTTCTTAGGATAGCTTACAGCTTACAAATTTACTACAGTTTTAGGAAATTAACAACGAAGCTAATAACAAGCTACCACAAATAGATAACAAAAAGTGCAACAACAGTATTGAGAGGCGAGCACTCCGGACTTTAAATGGCGCCGCCATCTCTGAGGTTCCGGGTTCGATCCCCGGTCGGGACAATGTAGAAAACGAACTTTTCTATATTTGCTCGGGTCTGGGTGTTGTGGTACCGTCGTTGTTTCTGATTTCTATAACACAAGTGCTTTAGCTACTTACCTTAGGATCAGAGCAATGTATGTTATGTTGTCCAATATTTAAAATTTAAGTGCCTATACACCGTAAATGTTTAGTTACCCGAGAAAATTAACTAACATACTCAGATATCGATATACATCGAATTTGGCGAATAAAAAAAACCATTTATTTTTATGAGAAATTTATTTAGAAGGTCCCTAACATTCCGTAAAAATATGCACCATAAAGTCCTGCTAATTCAAATAGTAATCATTATCATTCCTACATTAACGGAACCAAAATCCACCTAATTTGGTCGCGTATTATTGGCGTACGGAAGGAATAACTATGAATGAAAACAAATTACACAACCTGCCGACAAAAGACGTTTCTATCTCACTCGGCAAACTCGCGTCTAAGCTCGAAGCTGGCCAGCTCTCCCTTCATCAATGACGGGCGGGCGGAGTCTCACGCGCATCCCCCGCCCGCCCGCGCCATCATTGACCTCAGCTCAGTCCGTCGCGAATCTTAAACGGTCAAGGTTGTGTCACGCAAGGTCACCGGCGCACGCGACCTTCGCACCTGTGTTTACTTTAAAGTGAAGTGACGAATACCGTGATGGCCTATCAGTACTGGCGAGTTCGGAGCGCGGTGGCCTCCGCGGTCCCCGGACCTTACGCCTGTGGACTTTTATTTGTGGAGCGAGATCAAGCCCCGAGTGTTTATGAGTGAACCTACTAGTGTTGGTGATTTGCGAAACCGAATCATTACGGCTTTTCAAGAGGTTCAAGCTCAAAGAAACGTGCTTATTTCTTTGAAGAATAACTTGCGGAAAAGAGCACGTGTTTGTATCTCGGAGAGAGGAGGACATTTTGAAAAAATACTGCAATACGTGTAAGGTACGTTGATATTTGTTTTAAGGTTTTTAGGTATTTGTATCTTGTAAATACATAGTGGATTTCATATTTTAAAATACACTTTAACTAAGTAATTAAAATAAACAATTTATTAAGCAGATAAAAAAAACTCGTGAAAAGTGCTATTTTTATTACTTCGTAATGGCCACGACATACAAATCAACAGATATCACGTTTATTAAATGCTAGTGCAGG
Organism: Anania fuscalis; assembly: GCA_950371115.1. NCBI lineage: Eukaryota > Metazoa > Arthropoda > Insecta > Lepidoptera > Crambidae > Anania > Anania fuscalis. The sequence continues at coordinate 15,055,278 of OX493344.1, forward strand.
ATGCGATGCGAACCCGCGATGCTTGGCGATCTTGACAATCGTTAGCACTACAGACGTAGCAGACGCGCATGCGCGGGAGACTGCGCGAGTGCCGCGCGAGTATGAATGAATGCATGCGTCTCTCTCTCTCTCATTCAACAAATACTACGAAGATGGTTTCCATGTTTTTGGTGCATTAACAGGATTTATTTGAAGTCCTATAAAACGATATTTTTGTATGAACGCTATAATATTTGTGTGTTACTTACTGATATACATATTTTTATCAACGCAAATTTTAGTTTTCTCGGGTAATTAAAAAGTCACGGTGTATAAGGTCCGATTTTATTAGTGTTCATCCTGTTAACCTGTGACTATATAGGTGAAAAGCCATCGTAAAAACCAACTTTCAAATGTCTATCATAAAAACTAAAAAAGTTAAAAATTAATTACAAAATAACAACATCGACTTCATATTGCATAAACTCGTCCTTTCTTCCACTCTTTCTCGCTCTGTACAAGGGGAAGGAATAAGACGGATAATCAGATGGTTAAACGTAGCAAAGATAGGACGAGTTTATGCAATATGAAGTCAATGTTGTTGATTATTAACTTTTTTAGTTTTTATGGTACACATTTGAAAATTGGTTTTTACGATTGCTTTTCACCTATATAGTCACAGGTTAACAGGATGAACACTAATAAAATCGGACCTTATATAAGGTGTAAGTGAATTAGTGTCAGATATTTTTAGGAGTAACTTAGACTATCACATGGATCACATATAAGATAAATTTAAAATTATAGAACAAACTTAAAAAAATCGAAAAAATAAAAAGTTTTAAAATAAAGAATCTACATCATCCTGTACATGAACCCAAACACCACAAGTAGACTACTCACACAACGCTAGCCCATTCATAACCTCTCCAGAATTACATTAATGCATTCAAATAATCATATTACACTGTTCATCATAATATCATATTACTTGGTGCGTGAATTAAAGTTTGTTCTATAATTTTAAATTTATGTTATATGTGATCCATGTGATAGTCTAAGTTACTCCTAAAAATATCTGACACTAATTCACTTACACCTTATATATGCACCGCACACCCCCTGATAAGGAAGGAAGTGGTTAATAAATATTAAATTTATACTTAAAAAGAAACACACAGACAGACGTAAACAAACAGACTAAAGTGCCACGGATTCTGCCGATTTCAAAACTGCCATTTTGATGCTATTAAAACTATCATGAATCGTTTAAGCCATACTCTTCCACGTGGACTAGTATTAGGCGATAGTAAACGGGACAAATTGTAAACGTTTTTCCCAAAACATGGAGAAGTGATAAACGTCACTAAATATACAGGGTGTAACAAAAGGCGAAATAAAATTTAAAGGACGTGTAGAGTAGTAAATGTGTAGTTCCTATGCAAAAACACAAACTCGTGCGAGTATAAATTACTAAGTAAATTGATGCTAAAGTTTTAACAAAAAATTATCGGTGACAACCTTAAATATCACATCAGCATCAGCTGATCGTGCGGCGGGCGAGGGTTGCGGGCGGGGTTCGCTAACGAATGACCGCAGATTCAGGGTTGTCAACACTTTCGGTAAAAAAACAATTTATTTACTTAGTATGGGAAAAAAGTTGTTTATTTTGAACTAAAACTTTTACTACTTAATGTTCACATTACATACATACATAGGTACCCTTAAATTTTCTTTCACCTTTTTATTTCACCCAGTAGTCGATATGGGGGGTGACCATTTCGACTATATCCAAACACAACGGCAGCATTATAGTTTGCGTAACTTTGGTAACCACTACGAAAGCATTGCCGTCACTGACCTACAAGGACAACCTTTTAACCTCGTAACAAAATAAAGCCGAAGAAACTAACCACAAAGCACACAGTAAAGGTAATTTAATGCTTGCAAAAAAATCGATCGCTTCGGGTGGGACCCGAACCCACGACAATCGCATACCGGGGGAGTGCTTTTCCAAATAAACTACCGAGAAACACTTGAAAAATTTCGTCAGGTCAGGAAAATATTTTGAAAGACGAAAGGTTGATTTTTTTCAAGTACACGCGTTGAGCTCAATTATGAAAGATTATGTTTGTAGATTAATTCGATGATTAGACGAAGATGCTGATTCCTATGAAACCCTGCGAATTAAAGATAGAAAAATGGTTTCGTCGTCAGCACTGAAAACTATTGGCCCACTAGCCTGCAGACCAGCTCAGGAACGCTTCACCAGCTCGTCTCCGCAGTTCACACCGTGAAGCACTTTCACGAAACAGATTGTCGAATCACTGCTGGGTATTTGTAACGAGTTTCATGCAACTTCCAGCTGTCCATCACGGAGAAAAAACGAACTCCTCACCAAAATTACGCGAGAAGACGCGCACGCGATGTCGAAAAAGTTAGGAATGCAAATGCAATAGCCAAAACTATATGGCGCTGGTGTCGCCAGGTTCAGCGAACTCAAGAGCGCGATCCTTATGGCGCGAACCAAATAGCCTCAGATACTAACTTATAGAAACATTTGAAAATAATAAATTATTATTAAAGAAATTACCTATTACTTAGGTTTAGTAATAATAAATATTTAAAAAAATAATTTGTGTCACTTAAGGTGCCCAACCATATATTATCTATATCTATACTAATATTATAAAGAGGAAAGATTTGTACCTATTTTTGTATGTTTGTATGTTTGTAATGAATAGGCTCAAAAAGTACTGGGCCGATTTAAAAAATTCTTTCACCAATAGAATGCTACATTCTTCCAATTTGACATAGGCTACATTTCATTTTGAAAAAAAATAGGGATCCTTGGTAAAATTTGAACAATGTAAGCGAAGGTGTAGAAAAATGAGTCTTAAAATGTCTTTTGTCGAATGCGCTGCCGAAACTATTAGCGATAATTGTCTACCCCGTGCGAAGCCGGGAAGGGCTGCTAGTCTTGAATAAACCTAGCATGTAATTGCAAAAAAACAAAACACAGTTTAAGATTGCAGTTTTTAGCACTTACCAAAGAACCGATCAATGATCCACCCCACCGCGACATAGATGGCCGCATCCAGCAGCATCATGGCGGCCGCCAGCCCGATGCTGACGTCATCAGCGTCAGTCGCGTCCCACAGCTGGGCGAAGTGGGCGCCCGACCCGGCCGCCTCTAGTCGAGTTATGTGTAGGAACGCGTAGCAGAGTGACGACGACATTGAGAGGCACTGGAGGGGTATGTATGGTTATCATTAGTTTATAATAAATTATAATAAAATAAATGGCGCCGTCATCTCTGAGGTTCCGGGTTCGATCCCCGGTCAGGTCAATGTAGACAACGAACTTTTCTATATTATCTCGGGTCTGGGTGTTGTTGTACCGTCGTTGTTTCTGATTTCTATAACACAAGTGCTTTTGCTGCTTAACTTAGGATCAGAGCAAAATATGTGATGTCCAATATTAAAAAAATAAAACCAGTATGGGCAAAACAAAACACAAATTATCATGGTCCTCCAGAGATTGAATTTTGAATGAAGGGACGTCGCTAGGACAACTCTAGCATACACGAAATAATTGAAAACCAAATCGGGTGGGGCTGTGTCCGGAAACGAGACACGGCCACGGTTGGTTCAAAGGTTAGTGTGATGAGCACGAGCATTCGCACCTAAGTCATGGATGTTTATAAACGTATTTAAGTATGCTTATCCGTTATTTATGTGTCGCCATAGTACAAGCTTTGCTTAGTTTGGGGCTAGCAAATCGGTGTGATTGTGGAAACAATTAAAAAAAGTTGCGAATGATTGTTGACGACCTCCGTAGCCGAGAGGCGAGCATGCCGGACTTTAAATGGCGCGGCCATCTCTGAGGTTTCGGGTTCAATTCCCGGTCGGGTCGATGTAGAAAACAAACTTTTCTATATCTGTTGTGTTGTGGTACCGTCGTTGTTTCTGGTTTCTATAACACAAGTGCTTTAGCTACTTACTTTAGAATCAGAGCAATGTATGTGATGTTGTCCAATATATTAAAAAAAATGATTGTCTTTTATGCATGTAATTTGCAAAATTTACATCGTCTCTTAAGTATTTAACACGTAGTGTACGTTCATATTAAAAATTACACGAAATAGATTGATAAAGTACCCTACTTTTATTATTTGTCAAAATTCTTAACGGTACTTCAGTTACTGTGATGAAAAGCGATTCTTTATAACATGGGGAATGTTTCGCACTTTTGCCTAAAACGGGAATGTCGTTTTAGGCAAAAGTGCGAAACATTCCCATCATCCATTTTTATAAGACTTTCTTACTGCAATAAAATATTTCAGGGCCCATATATGTTCGCTGCCCTATTTTATAAGATTCTACTGTACATATAGTGTGAAAAGAATAAATGAATTTCATATTTGCTTTTATAATTCGCTCGACGATGACCTTTTCATCTGCAAAGTTGGAAGTTAACAAGTTCGCTGTCTATTGAATCAAATGCAACTGGGATAGCGAAGTTTAATAGTATATCAGCACTCACGATGAGTATCTTGGCAGCGCGAGCGATGACGGCCTCGAGCGAGAGGATGAGCACGACGGGCATGAAGCTCACGAGGTAGGCCAGCGCCGCGCACACCGCGCCCGAGCTCGCGGACTGGAACAGCTTCGACACCATGTAGCTGGGGGAGTACAACCATTGAAAATAATTTGTCTTGTAAATAGGCTTAAACTAAGCGCTTTTACAAGTCCACGAATGGGGGATCTGTCATCATCATCAGCCTTTTGGAAGTACAGAGTACTGACTTACAGTTTTTCCAAAACGTCAGCATGTTTAGGTACAAGATATCTACATGTCAAATATACAGATCATAAAAATCGACATCTCGAAAAACGTAGTTTAGGACACCCTCACCATAGGATGATGGCTGGCACTGGCTTGATGAAAAGAGCGGGAGATAGTGCTCTTTGGTGCTCTTTGAAGGCTTACGTCTAGCAGTGGCTGAGACCCTATCATAGGAAGATGGCTGGCAGTCGCTAGATGAAAAGAGCGGGAGATAGTGCTCTTTGGTGCTCTTTGAAGGCTTACGTCTAGCAGTGGCTGAGACCTCATCATAGGAAGATGGCTGGCACTGGCTTGATGAAAAGAGCGGGAGATAGTGCTCTTTGGTGCTCTTTGAAGGCTTACGTCTAGCAGTGGCTGAGACCCTATCATAGGAAGATGGCTGGCAGTCGCTAGATGAAAAGAGCGGGAGATAGTGCTCTTTGGTGCTCTTTGAAGGCTTACGTCTAGCAGTGGCTGAGACCTCATCATAGGAAGATGGCTGGCACTGGCTTGATGAAAAGAGCGGGAGATAGTGCTCTTTGGTGCTCTTTGAAGGCTTACGTCTAGCAGTGGCTGAGACCCTATCATAGGAAGATGGCTGGCAGTCGCTAGATGAAAAGAGCGGGAGATAGTGCTCTTTGGTGCTCTTTGAAGGCTTACGTCTAGCAGTGGCTGAGACCTCATCATAGGAAGATGGCTGGCACTGGCTTGATGAAAAGAGCGGGAGATAGTGCTCTTTGGTGCTCTTTTAAGGTTTACGTCTAGCAGTGGCTGAGACCCTATCATAGGAAGATGGCTGGCACTGGCTTGATGAAAAGAGCGGGAGATAGTGCTCTTTGGTGCTCTTTGAAGGCTTTCGTCTAGCAGAGGCTGAGACCCTATCATAGGAAGATGGCTGGCAGTCGCTAGATGAAAAGAGCGGGAGATAGTGCTCTTTGGTGCTCTTTGAAGGCTTACGTCTAGCAGTGGCTGAGACCTCATCATAGGAAGATGGCTGGCACTGGCTTGATGAAAAGAGCGGGAGATGGTGCTCTTTGGTGCTCTTTGAAGGTTTACGTCTAGCAGTGGCTGAGACCTCATCATAGGAAGATAGCTGGCAGTGGCTAGATGAAAAGAGCGAGATATAGTGCTCTTTGGACCTTTTTGAAGGCTAACGTTTAACAGTAGACTGCAATAGACTGAGATATAGCTGTCTCGTTCCATCCTCAATTCCTCACATAATCTCACCAGACACAAAACACCGTTTCTTTATCGCCCTTTGGAGACTTAACTCTAGCTGTGATTTACGATAGACTGAGTTGATGACATCATGTTGCCTTCACTCCCGCATTCATTTATTTCCACCCTCATCCAAAAGTCACAAACTCACCAGAAACATAGCACGGAGAAGCCGAAGATCACAATCAGAACAAACACGAGCGCTGGGTCTGATCGCGGTAGCACTGCGCCCGCGCACAGAACCAGCGTCACGCAGGCGCACGTCGCCAACATCTCCGCACCGCTCCATAGGAACCAGGATAGCGTGTGGAGGGACAAGTCCACGCCCATCACGTGCATCACCTGGGTTAATTCAAGTTTTGTTTGTTTACTTTAATGTATTTCATCATGCAAGCGATTTTACAGTACAGAACTTAAATACATTATTATTTACAAAGAATAAAAAAAAAAATACAAAAAAAATATGTAGCTTTGCCCTATCATCGCTCCAACCCCTCTAGAACGAGCAAAATACCATATGATACGATATGATATGGCGATTTATCGCCTCTTCACTTTCAAAATATGATAACATAGCCGTCATCTTGAACTTTTATTGAAACAGTGAGCATGTCCGTGTCGACGACGTCACGGTTATACTCGCTTTTTCGATAAAAGTTCATATTTTGACAAAAAATATGCGATAAATCACTATATCATATCGTGTTTTGTGCCTTATGCCAGAGGGGCAGAACTACATATCGGCTGGTTATGAGAAAAAACGGCGGAACAAACTCAATCACATTTGCGAGCTTGATTAATAATATGTTTTTAACAACACTGCTTTATCTGTGGCCATGGTTTAACTGCCATATCAGTATAGTAGGGAATCAGATCTCCCCATTTTGCTTTGCTTTTGGACAGCGATATCTTTGAAAATACATTTTCCTGTACAACTCAGTAATTAAAACAAGTAAGAATGAAAATCAAAACTTCAAAATGGGTAGCGAAGATTTTACCACGCTATACACACTGAAATCATTGTTATTATAGTGAAACTTTAAAAGTCAACGGCTGGACATAGGCATTACTTGGTTTGAATAATAGAATTGACACTCTCCGTAAGGGGGGAACTTTATTACTTTCATTTATACCTTGTAGGATTAGAGCATTTAAGATTGTAGGTGACCTTACCATAGTGTTGCCAGACTCCTTGTCGGCGACCACGAAGCGGACGGCGGACGCGACGGTGAACAGCAACGAGAAGAAGAACGCCACGATCAGCGCCTGCGACTCGTACAGGGACGTTTGGAAACTGTAAAAGAAGCAATGAGATTTCGTCATCACTTTAACTGGCCAATCTGAAAGTCTTTGGGGGAGGCCTATGTTCAGCGTGACGTCCTGTAACTGAAATTAGGCTGATGATTTCTCTAATAACTGCTGTTAACTTGGTATGCTAAGGACATAATAAATTCACCGTTATCCAAAAAATACTTAATGATTAGAATACCTACTATACATTTGATTACACTCACCAACTTTTCTCTAGCAATATTAAAAAACCGGCCAAGTGCGAGTAGGAAGCGCACGAAGGGTTCCATACCATTATCTATAATAACGGCAAAAAATCACGTTTTATGTATGGGAGCCCTCTTAAATATTTATTGTATTCTGTTTATCAGTATTTGTTGTTGTAGCGGTAACAGACATACATCATCTGTGAAAATTTCAACTCTCTAACTATCACGGTTCATGAGATACAGCCTGGTGACAGACGGACGAACAGACAGGCAGACAGACGGACAGCGGAGCCTTAGTATTAGGGTCCCGTTTTACCCTTTGGGTACGTAACCCTAAAACGATACATTAATCAGTTAACGATGGTTAATAAGGCCCTTCCTCTTAAAGTTGAGCCGGGGAAGGGAGATCAGGAAGATGCAGATATAATTAACATAACTTATCGGTTCACTAGTTTTATACAAAAAAAAACAATAAATAAACCCTTTTAACTCTTTTTTTCCCAGTAAGGGGAGGTCCTACCTACTTCTGTCGCTTCTCTTTTTTGTCTGTCTAAAATAGCTTGTCGTTGTGTAATTATTGACTTTGTTTACTAAAAATACTAAAATAAAACTCACAAGTCCTTCTTATAGCACGGGTACGGCATTTGCTGCGTGTACACGGCCCACTTGTGTTCTTCTGCGGCCTCCCTCTTGGTCCTTCTAGAAGTGTTTTGCGCGACGTGGATGATAGCTTTGTCCACCAAATCCTGGATCTGCACGAAGCCGCGGAAGTAGCGCATGTTCTCGAGGAAGTTCGCTTCGGGACCGGGGATCCAGAGGCTGGGGGGAAGGATTTTAGGTCTTCAAATTAGTGGCGAGAAGAAGAATAAGGCTGTTTTTATTTGAGAGACAGCAATAAAAGTCATTAAAAACTTTAGGATTCTGAATGTCTAATTTCCAAAGGTCCAGCGGTTTCAAAATGTCTAATTCACTATATGTCCAGTTCCCTTAATACCCAATTTGTAAAATGTCAAACTCCTAAACTGCCAAAAATTGCCTCTAAGATCATAAAGTAAAAAAAATAAGAGCACCCAAACGTTTTACACTCGAGCCAGACTCGGGGTATATTCGCTCCTATATCTTCCATACAAAATCTAAACTGCGCTACAATGGGATCACTGCAGCGCGCTAAATATTGTAAGATAATTTTGTTGGGTGCATCTGTTAGTGTCATAGCGGCGGTGTAGCTTTTTCACGCCACCATCTTAGAGTCACCCTTATTCTTCTTCCCAGCCAGGCCTTATTATTTTTCTTCTGGGGCTGTACTTTTGTAACGATAATCTGTCCTGGGTTGCTAGTTGATTTATCTGTTCCTTTTATATTCTTATGAAAATAGAATATGAATAATTAGAAAATGAGGTCGATGATTTTTTTCAAGTGTTATTTATCTTCAATTAAACCTTGCATGGAATTGCTAAAAACAAAATTTACAAAATAGAAGACGTTTGAATTGAATAAAAATACTACTTACTAGTTCTTTAGCCTGCTGGTAGTTGGAGCGTTTTCAATGTCCATCCGAATTTTGTATTGTACGTTTGACAGAGAATCCCCTTGTTCGCTATTCAAGAATACAAGACCTAAAACAAAACAGTAAAATAAGATTTTCTTCAACTAAATTTCGTGAATCGTGACGTAAGAAGAAAAAAGATGATGAAATAATTAATTTGGTACAAATTAAAGGGCGTTTGGACGTTCTAATGCTAAGCCTAGGTATACCTGAACTATGAAATGGTTTGTTGGGCCATACTACACCAAATGGACCCAGCATGGTGAGGTAGATAGATACTGTACCTTACCGTAAGATGTGAATAGGCTTAGCAAAAGAATTAATATCAAAAGATATTAATCGGAATCCACTAATAATTTGCCTTCCAAAGTACGATCAGTGAATCATGCTTGTGATAAATGCCATTAAATATGTTCAGAAAGGTCATGGTTATTTACATTACACTATCAAAAATTTCAGCTTCGATCTAGTAGCATGATTTTATCATTGTAGTTTTAATTGAACGCTGACTGACTTGAGCAACATGCCGCTCTTACTGAATTGAGACATTTAAGCGTGATCATACACAGACAATACAATGAAAACTTCATTTCGAAACGAGTATACCTAAATAGTCATAACGATTGGTTTTTAGCTTCAAAACTTGGCAAGCTTAGTGATGATATAGTTACCAGCAGAGAACTCGTTGAGCAAGGTGAGTCTGGCTGCCTCGTGCGTGAGGGCCTCCTCGGACGGAGTCGCGTGGAAGCGGTTCAAGCTGACGATGAGGAGTATCTCTGAAGCCTTGGACAAGATGATGGTGATAGTTACCAGCTGAGAACTCGTTGAATAAGGTGAGTCTGGCTGCCTCGTGCGTGAGGGCCTCCTCGGACGGAGTCGCGTGGAAGCTTTCTCGTGCATCAGGCCTGCCTCGGACGGGTCACTGGAAGCGGTTCAGGCTGACGATGAGGAGAATCTCTGAAGCCTTGGATAAGATGATAGTGATAGTTACCAGCCGAGAACTCGTTGAGCAAGGTGAGTCTAGCTGCCTCGTGCGTCAGGCCTGCCTCGGACGGGTCGCTGGAAGTGGTTAAGGCTGACCATGAGGAGCATCTCTGAAGCCTTGGACAAGATGATAGTGATAGTTACCAGCTGAGAACTCGTTGAGCAAGGTGAGTCTGGCTGCCTCGTGCGTGAGGGCCTCCTCGGACGAAGTCGCGTGGAAGCGGTTCAGGTTGATGCAGCGGAGCATCTCTGAAGCCTTGGACAGGATGTTGCCTAAGCCCTGGACAATTAACAAATAATAATTGGACAACATCACATACGTTGCTCTGTAATAAGGAACCTTAGGAAGTGGTCAAATCAAATGCTTTTATTTGCTTCAAGAGATAAGTAAATCCCACTAATATTATAAATGCCAAAGTTTGTTAGGATGTCTAGATGTTTGTGACTCAATCACGCCTAACGCGCTGAACGGATTTGAATAAAATTTTCACACATATAAAAATCATCATCATATCGTATGGCGTTTAGCTGCCAAACAGCGTGGCAGTCATCCTTGGACACCTTTGAGGACCCACAAAACCAAAACCTTTAACCAGCCATAAGTATGAATAGTTTACTCTGATACAAGAGTATGAACTCTTGAGGTCTACCACTCACCTGTAAACCCTCCACTCTCTCCCTCAGGTGCAGATATACCGCGCTCTTTGGGGAGCAATCCAGCAATCGATAGCAACAGGCTGAGATGATGATGGTTATAAACTTATATACGTAACTCACCTGTACATCTCCCAGCTCATCGATCACCGCACCCAGTTCCACACCCTCGACGTTTCCCCCTCCACTTTCTCCCAGCAGCATCACCCTCAGATCCTCGAATCCGGGCGCAGATATGAGCCGCCCTAACACTTCTGCGCCGGCCACGTGACGCGACACCTTGTCCACAGCCGGGAATGAGGCTGCGAAGGAGTGGACTAGATCTGCTAGGCGCGACATGTGCTCGAATGTCGAGTTGGCCTAGAATAGAGTATAACATTTTATTTGCAAGAATACATGGTGTTCAGAGTAAAATGTTGCTATTTAAGTAGTTAAATCATGACAATTTAAGACATTTAAAGAAGATAAAGGGAAGATGTTTAGCTCATGCTGCTACGACAGAAGATATTGAGAGCTAAAGGTTCGTGGGTACGCGTGCGTGTGTGCGTGTGCGGGTGTGTGTGTGTGTGTGTGTGTGTGAGTGTGCAAAAATGCGAATCTACTCGCATATACTTTAATTATCTTCCGTACTCTGTTGTATTATTTTGTAAACATTTTCCAAAAATGTAGCTAAAGCAGCTGCCCAGAACAAAACACCTGTCGCAGAACCATTAAAAGCTGGGATACAAGCTGGTGAGTTTCTTGAGTCCCAGGTCTAAGCAAACGAAGTGTACAACTATCCTTAGTTTGATGGATTGACGAACTAATGATGATATGGCAGTGGCTAATGAAAAAAAGCGGAAGATCGTGAGGTAGGCTTACATCCAGCTATGGACTGCAATAGGCTGATATGGTGATGATTTTAGTTTGACAATGGAATTTAATATGATTATAGTGACAATGAATGTCCAGAATGTCGAATTCCCCCGGGAATATTATTCAGACATGATTCTTTACAACTCTAGTCTCGGAAGCAATGAGCGCCAACGCGGTCAACGTTGACCCCCCCCTCAACAATAGATTTTCTATTTTGTCTAGTTTTGTGGCTGTCAAAGGCTTAAGGCCTTAACACGCTTGAATGACCTTGACACGTTGCGCCCATACAATTTCGCGTGTGCTTATGAGCTCTAATTAACGGAAAAACATGTGTTTTTTATGAAATTAATGCCAATAAAGAGAATTTTTAAATAAAACTCTCAATTCAAAACATGTATATTTCTACAATCTTTTTTTGTCTGAAAACAGTAACGAAATAGCTTGTGCCGTTTAAGAGAACATTTGCAATTATTTATGAAATAATAATACTTGTTTGTGTATGTTTTAATCCAAGGGACTTAAAGAAAAATCAAAATTATTCAATTCAAGATGTTGATTAAATCTTCTTCTAGCTTACCGTATTTTAAGTTTTTAGATTCAAGTGACAGTAATTCTGACAATTTGATTTTCATATTCGAGATTTTAGGCACTTGGGTCTTGGGTGGTGCCGACGCTTAGTGAAAAGTGCTGTACGTTTTTCCTTATGAACATTAGTTATTTATTTTTAATTGCACAAAGGGAAGTTAGGACTAAATGTCAAACGACATTATTTGTTTTGTCGTTATAAATATTTCTGTAATTATAAATTACTGCGTATACTTAAGGCCTCAAGCTATGCCTCAAGCGTACGTACCTGTCGTATAATCTTGTCCACATTAGGCGAGCGCGGCGTGTACAGTATGCGGCCCATGATGAGCGGCTTCACGAAGCTCCACACGATCTTGCCGCCCTCCGCGCGCGCGATGTCTCTATACAGCGAGCGGCAGAACTCCGCTGCGAATGGTTTACTGTTACTACAACTACCCGCTAAATACAGGATTATTATTAAGACCCCTCCTCGCCAAAATTAAATACAATTTAAGAGAAGTAATAAAAAATATTTGGTGTAAACATATTTTTTTGCTTTTATATAACTGGATTTTGCAGTAACTTTTTGAATCTTAAATTCCTAGAGAACTCGTCACAGAACGTACCAAGCGCCTACGAACAAACGAGTGGCAACAATTTTGTTTTGTGTTTGGAATAATAGGAAAAAAAGTTATATAACCGAGTGCATATAACCTGACTCTCTTTAAGACCAGAGTGAATAGGCATCTTCTGGGCAAGCTCGCTCCATCGCAGATCCCATCTATGCTCTAGTGTAAGATTGGGGTAGAGTGGGGAGTAAGCCCATCTCAAATAAAAAAAAAAGTTACAAAAACAGATGTTTTTTATTTCATGAATTTGATGTGCTGCTTCTACAGGATGACGTGACGATGAACATCTTTAGATATTTATTTTAATGAAGTTGTCTATCTTACTTGGCAACGCTTCGAGCTGCTTCTTATCCGGCTGGTCTGCCTGGTCCGGACTGGCCAGCACGCTGCGGAACAGGCGCGGAACATCCGCCACGAACGGCTTCCCGCACACTAAGTTGCCGGCGCTGGCTAGGAAGTCTGATGCTGAGGAGATTAAGGGATTAAGTTAGCCTATGAATGCAAGGCACAGGCGTCACTTCAACAATGAGGTGGTTTAACTACTACCACTATTTGTTACGTGGGCCCAATGCGGATTACTTTATGTGTTGTAATAGCAGTGGTTAAACCTTACTGTCAGATGTAGTGTAATCAAATGACCGTCCTAACATTTGTAAATAGTAGCTGTATATTAGACTGATTAACGAAATTTTTATAACTCTGCAATATTTCTCTTGAAAACAACTCATATACTCGTGACATCTAACATCATACAAACAGTCAAAGTAACAATAAATCTCCAGGCAAACCTGTAATTTCCTCAAGACGATATTCCTTACCGACGATAACATGGTATAAATCAGTACATAAATTCCAAAAAATCTAAAAAGCACGTGCAGTAGTATGCGAAATCACAACCCACGGATGCGAGACGCCCTCTGCCACCGTCAGGTTGGTGGCGAGTACAGCTGCAGCAGAGTAGAGTATACTCATATTCCAGCAGTCCCCCTACGGAGCTGAAGTTGGCCAGGCTCTGGATCAAGGGTTCACTGGCTACGGAGTCCGCCACCTAACTGATCTGCGCCTGCACCGAGGGCAGCACGGCCGCAAGGCGCGGCAGAGTAGAGTATACTCACCCCTCAGAAGTCCCCCTAGTCCACTGAAGTTGGCCAAGGTCTGAACAAGGGCTCGCTGGCTACGGAGTCCCTCACCTCGCTAATTTGCCCTCGGCTTCCATCAGGTTGGAGGCCAGTATAGTCGTCACAGGCTAGAATATACTCACCCCCCAGCAGTCCCTTACTCCACTGACGTTGGCCAGGCTCCGGAACAAGGGTTCGCTAGCTACGTAGTCCGCCAACTCACTGATTTACCCCCAGCTTCTTTCAAATTGGAGGCACAGTACAGCAGCAATCGAATTAGAGTATGCTCACCCCCAAGTAGTCCCCCTACGGAACTGAAGTTGGCCAGGCTCTTGAATAAGGGTTCGCTGGCCACGGAATCCGCCACCTCGCTGATCTGCGCCTGCACAGACGGCAGCACGGCCGCCAGGCGCGGTAGACTTGCTGTCACTGAGCTTCCCTCGGCCTCTGTCAGGTTTGATGCTGAATACAGCTTGAGCAATAAGCCTGTGCTCACCTGTACAGATAGATACTCTTTATTGCACCAAAAAGAAAAAAAGAAGTTTGTCTGTAAAGTCAGTTTACGGACGTTAATTTTACATGATAACGTCATAAAAATTGACGCTATCGGACGCATCGGCCGATGAAGTGGAAGAGAGATAAATGTTATGCTATTGTGTTGTTCTTTTGTATCGACTCCTAGCAGCGTCTAGTCCTCCCGAGATCAGAACCCTCTATCTGACAAGCGCTATAGGGGAGGTCTATATCCTGCAGTGGCCTTCCAAAGGCAATGATGATATAATAACATTCTGCAGCAACGGCGGCAGCTGCATGCCATTCACAGAGTTTAATTCACCCGGAGCCAGCACCAGCAAAATTGCCTTTATTCGGCAAGTGCTATAAAGAAGATGTATATCTACCAGTAGACTTCCTAAGACAGATGATGCAACCAGCCTTATCAAGTACATAGGTATAGTATATTTTAAATAGTTTTAAGTATTAGTTTTAACTTCAAAGTTTCAAAATCTAAAAATATAGTAAACAAAGTATAAGTGTAATAGTGGGAAACCTGGAATTCGTAGGAACAACAGAAATATCACACTCTGACGTGACGTCAACAATTGTACCGGTGAATTTTGAATCTCAGTGGACTGCAAAATCGAAAAACCGGGGGAGTACTAGTGTTATTTTGCACATTCATACACTTTACATTAATTCACCATCGCTCTATTCACTACTAGTCACTCCAGATCTCATGAAAGTGAGATTCGCGAGTTGACAATTCACTACCGGCCTAGTTGTGTTTCTTGTTACTTGACGAAAAGTGCAAGTAATATTGATAACAAACAACCTCTTGTCGTCCACGTCCTTTACAACAACAATTAAATACACATAACAATACACTCTGTATCCCTAGTTCTAAATTTTAAGCAGTATATTTGTTATTCAAGAATAAATTACCCTACATTTAATTTAAAAAATATATATATTCTTGTAGATCATTAGCAGACAATTTTTATTTTATTAATTATATTTTACATTGAAATTATTAAGATCTTAATTGTTTTACTAGTAAATTGTTATTGAATTAAACTTAGCTCTGTCCAATTCTGGTCACTTCAACTTAACTTGTTAAAATATAACACCAAAACTCGTGCTATACCTGTTGTTCTTTTGGATATTTCCAGACAAATCAGACATGCAAACCCGTAGGGGCGCGAAATTAGACATGGAGTCAAAATTAAAGCGAGCGCTTCAGGAATTAAAAGAAAGCAGGGATACATGTAACCAACTACTTAGGGAAAGAGAGGATAGTGAAGAGGAAATAAATTCTGTCGTTCAGAGAAACACAGAACTTAGGAAGGACTTGGCAGACCTACATGTTAAACACCAGGAGGTTGCCTTACACCGTGATCGACTACTAGCTACCATCAGCGGCTTCGACCAGTGCAGTGCTGTCTACGAGCAAGCTCTTATGCGCAACAACGAACTGGAGTCAGAGTTGCGTGATGCTAATAGGACTATTGTGCAATTTGAAGAGGAAAAGAAGCTTCAAGAGTTTGCGCAGACCCAGAACTTATATGAGGAGTTGATCGGCACCCCGGGTGGGCACACTTTGACTTCAATGTTGGATTCATCTGCCAATTCCGTTTTTGAAGAAAATAGAATTCAATCTAGGTTAAACAGTAAAAACAAGTTAAAAAAGTATATAAAACTGAATAGATTTATTTCTAAAACCAATAAAATTGTAAAAAAACAGAAATGTTTTTATAATAATGTTTTATTAAGAAAACAACGTATAGATTTAGTAGATAGCTTAGAAATATATAATCAAAAACTACAGGAAAGTAGGTCTAAATATGATTTGGATATAGGACAACTGCAGGCTGATATCTCAAAATTGCACCAATCATTGGAGTCCATGACATGTTTATACAACTCTGCCCAAGACCAAATAAATGAACACATCCTGGCAGCAAATAATTTACTAGATCTTGGTAACCATGATACGGGTTTTAAATCACTACCAAACATGAAAGTAAATTCAATACCGGTCCCTTCACTGCAGAGAAATTTTGGCCAGGAGTTGTCCTCCCCAGTGTTAAATTTAAACAGCCCGGTAAAACCTTATAATAGACCCAACGATCATGATAATGTTATTGTTTTTTCAGATAGGTTAGGAGTTGGTTACGGTCCCTTATTAAATAAAAAATTAAAATGTAATATTGTTAACCATTGTATGCCGGACGCATCAATTGATGAAATAGTTAATTGCATACAAAGTAGTAAATTAAATTCTGACTCAATACTAGTAATAATGTTAGGAGATAGTCATAAACTTACAAAGACAAATATTATTCAAAATTATTCTATTTTGTCAGGACTCAATGTGAGAAAAATATTTTTTTGTGCCTTACCATTTTGTAAAAATCATACGGCACAAGAAAATACAAGTATTCACTTGTTGAATAATTTACTTTATAATATGACTCAACGTCATGACAAATTTGTGTTTTTTGACACAAATAAATTTATTAATAATAATTTTATATTGACAGGCAGCTCTTTACACCTGCCTTATAAATTTAAGAAACAAATAGCTACCCTGTTAGCATATAATATTAACTGTTTTGTTAATAAAACAAAATTATTGGATAATAAACGTATTAGTACTTGTACTAATTGTAATATACCTCTGACTACCTCTGAGAATTTAAACTGAGAGGGAAGACAAAAGCCAGGCCTAATAGAAACTTTAATATTGTTCATCAAAACATGCAAGGTCTGGCCGGCAAAGAGTTAGGGTTAGGGTTATTTCTACAAGATTTTCATGTTAATGTAATTTGCATAACAGAACACTGGTTCAATAAACATGAGTTAATGTTAAACATTGATAATTATAAAGTTGGTAGTTCGTTCACAAGGGAGTCTACTACTAGAGGGGGATCGCTTGTCCTTTTGAACAAAGAATTAAAATGTAAAGAACGCAAAGACATTGTGTCACTCTCATCTGAACGAAATATTGAACTAGCGTGTGTTGAGCTAGAGCAGTTTATTATAATAAGTGTATATAGCCCCCCATCTGCTAATTACCATATCTTTGAATCCATTATGGATGAGGCCTTAGGGAAGGTCTGTAAATCTAACAAGGAAGTAGTTGTTTGTGGAGATTTTAACGTCAATATATTAGTGAAAAATCAATATTCAGTCCGATTTCTAAATCTTTTTAAGTCACATAATTTGATAAATCTTTTTTATGAACCCACAAGGATAACTCCCACAACAGCGACTTGCTTAGACAACATTTTTTGTAATGGCAATGTAATAAATAAATCTATTATAAATTGTCTAAGTTCGGACCATAGTGGACAAAAGGCATCATTTGTGCACCATCAAGTCTCAAACATAGTACAGGCTGTTTATAGGCCAGTTACTGTAAGTAGGATAGACAGATTTAAGGAGAATATTAATAATGGTGTAGATTTACTAAGGCCTAATAATGGACATAGTGTTGATAAATTATATGAAGATCTTTTTGGCTTAATCAGAAAGGAATTTGATCAGATTTTTACTCAAAAGCAATTAAAAACAAATAAACTGAACTGTAAGTTTAATGACTGGGCAACACCTGGTATTTACAAAAGTAGAAATACTTTATATGATTTGTATGCTTCAAAAGCAAATTCTCAGAACCCACTAGTCATAGAACATGTCAAAAAGTACTCAAAAATATTTAAAATTGTATGTGCCAAAGCCAAGTCCAACCACCTTCGCAGCTTGATTTCAGGTTCTACTAATAAAGTAAAGGCCACATGGAATATTATAAATAAAGAAACATGTAAGCAAAAGTCAAGGGATCACACTTACTCTCTCAAAATTAGGGATAGGCAAATCAGCTCAGACATAGGAGTTGCAAATACTTTTGAGACATTCTTCTCAAACATAGCTACTTCTACAACTAAAGATCTTGCTTCGTCTGCTGAACTAGCTGAATCTCTTCTAAAATCAAATGTTGACGAATGCAAGTCCCCATTAAATTTTAGATATATAAATCCCGATGGAATAATAAAAGCATTTAGAGAATTAAAACTGAAAAGCACAGAAGACCTATGGGGAATCTCTGTTAATATTATTAGTACAATTATAAATACTATAGCCCCATATCTTACAATCATTTTTAACAAATGTATTGATGATAGAGAATTCCCAACTACAATGAAATTTAGTAAAATAATTCCTTTATTTAAATCTGGTGAGAAATGTGACCCCTCCAATTTTCGACCAATATCTATCTTACCAGTTCTTAGTAAAATATTTGAAAAAATTATGTTCAATCAACTATTATCTCATTTTTTTCTGAATAAATTACTACATAATAAACAATATGGTTTCACGAAAGGTAGAAGCACAACCGATGCTGGAGTTGCACTCTTGAAACATATATTTGATGCTTGGGAGAGTAAGCAAGACGCTTTAGGTGTCTTTTGTGATCTTTCAAAAGCTTTTGATTGTGTAGATCATCAAACTTTACTTAAAAAACTGAGACATTATGGTGTATCAAAGAAGTCTTTAGATTTAATAAATTCATATCTCACAGGTAGAACGCAAAAAGTATGTATAAATAGAGCTGAGTCTTCCGGATCACCTCTAACTATGGGTGTACCGCAGGGATCGATATTAGGACCGCTGTTGTTTCTTATATATATAAATGACCTTCCTTACTTTACAAAAGATCTATGTGAGATGGTATTGTTTGCAGATGATACATCAATAATTTTCAAAATCAAAAGGGGCCAAGAATCTTTCGATGATGTCAATTATGCCCTCTCGCAAGTATTGCATTGGTTTACTACCAACAATCTTTTGCTCAATGCGAACAAAACTAAATGCATTAAATTTACAATGCCTAATGTGAGACAGGTCTCAACGCATATTATTGTAAAAGATGAACAACTAGATACGACTAATTCCTCAACGTTCTTAGGAATAACTTTAGATTCCCGTTTGCAGTGGGGTGCTCATATTGAGGCTTTATCGGGAAGACTTAGTTCAGCTGCTTATGCCGTGAGAGAGATAAGACAACTGACTGATGTTGAAACGGCAAGATTAGTGTATTTTAGTTATTTTCACAGTTTAATGTCATACGGCATACTGTTATGGGGCTCAGCTGCAGATATTGAAACCATATTTGTCCTGCAAAAGAGAGCTGTTCGGGCTATTTACAATCTTAGACCCCGAGATTCGCTAAGAGAACTATTTAAAGAAATTAACGTACTTACAGTCGCTTCACAATATATTTTTGAAAATATTATGTATGTTCGCAAAAATCTGCACTTGTTTACTAAGAAAAATGACATACATAAGTATAATACCAGGCATAAAGATAAACTTGCCGTTCCAATGTTTAGATTGCACAAGGTAGGAAGTTCTTTCATGGGCAATTGTATTCGTTTTTTTAATAAATTACCACAATCCATTGTTGAAATGCCTGTATATGAATTCAAATTGCATGTTAAAAGGACTCTAATGAAAAAGGGCTATTACACCGTTAGTGATTATATAAATGATAAAAATGTGTGGATTTAAAACTGCTTAGCTCACAACAAATCTTGTAAAATATTTATTTATTTTTAAAAGAGGCTGACAATAGTGACCGAGTTTCTTGCGCTGCTTCTTCTCGGCACTAGCCCACAATAGTCCCGAAGCAGTGGTAGGTAAAAAATTGGGACATGTAAAAGTGCCTTTTATGGCCAATTTACAGAAATAAATGATTTTGATTTTGATTTTGATTTTGAGTATAATAATAGCGCCGGTACAAGTTGCTTGGCAGTCTCACCATTAAGCGTTTAGTCCGACCGGGGCCAGTACCAGCAACATTCACTGTATCTGACAAGTGCTATAGGGGAGTTCAAATGCTAAAAATTACACTAACCTTATCAAGCACATAAGTGTAGTTGACATTCTGCAGCAGCGCAGGTACCATCTGCTTGGCAGCCTCATCACTGATCCCGCACAGCTGTTCAGCCACCGCTCCATAAACGTCGTCAAGTTGCACGCCATCCGTAGAGTCTACTCCGCCCGGGGTCAGAACCAACGACATTGCATCTATCTGGCAAACGTAGTTGGCGATGTGGTCGCCATGCTTCCATGACAGAATCTGCAGGTGAAACAATAAAATAAAAGTATACGCGCCAGACATCACATTCAGACTTAAACTAATTTAGGTAAGATCGTTTTTATGGTTCCGTACCAAAAGGGTAAAACGGGACCCTATTACTTTGGCTCCGCTGTCCGTCTGTCTCTCTGTCTGTCTGTCCATCCGTCTGTCACCAGGCTGTATCTCATGAACCGTGATAGTTAGAGAGTTGAAATTTTCACAGATGAATTGTATCTCTGTTGTCGCTATAACAACAAATACTAAAAACAGAATACAATAAATATATAAGGGGGCTCCCATACAACAAACGTGATTTTTTTGCCGTTTTTATAGAAAATGGTACGGAAGTCGGAACCCTTCGTGCGCGAGTCCGACTCGCACTTGGCCGGTTTTTTGAAAACCGGAACCCTTTGCTTTCAGAGTAGGTAAATTACCACGGCACTACACCAATCTGTTTAATTGTGTCCGTAAAGACTATCGGCTCATGAATCGGTATTGCAGGTGGAAGCGCAAAATTAGGTACATTGAAGTGGTAGTAGGCAGGCCACATGTGCAGGATGCAGATTGGTGTACCAAACTTTTCACACAATTTAAAGACCAAGCTCGATCAGCCGTAACTGGACATTTGGGAAATAAAGCATCACGGGAATTAGATATTTTGAAGGTGCTGGGCATTTTAGCAATTGCAATAGCAATTCTCGACCTAAACGCTAAAGAAGAGTGAAGAAATTCACAGTTTAAGTTTACGGCCAGATAAAATAACTGATATTTCCCCAAAATGATAATTTATTCAATTATTTATGTTATATTTTAAATTTAAAAACCGATACTGTGACGATTTTTAACCAGTTTTGCAGGGGAAATGGGAAATGAATTGACTCGATTCAAGTATGCATTTTTAGTCCGTTTGCGTTAAAGTAATGACTAAGCCCATCACGAATTGTGATGAGTTTAATTATTGTGGGTTTTATAACATACCGGTTTGAGCTGGATATGCCCGGCGTGTATGCGCGGCGCGGCGACGGACCAGAAGTTGGTGTTGTTGATGCCGAGGCGGGACAGCGCCGCTTCTGCGCGCTCCTGGGTTAGGAACACCTCCGATACTGATACTGCAAGGAAACATACATAGAAGATAAATAACACTTGAAAAAAAATCATCGACCTCAGGTGGGACTCGAACGTGCGATGGGACGTGGGTTCGAGTCCCACCTGAGGTCGATGATTTTTTTTCAAGTGTTATTTATCTTCAATTAAACCTTGCATGGAATTGCTAAAAACAAAAATTTACAAAACATACATAGTCACAATATAACTCAAGAGCAATGTTAAGTTTAAACGTTTATCTTCCAAAAACACAATAAGTAATTTAAATAAGGTAACAAAATATAAAGTACCTGGTCTACATGTAGCATATGTCATGGATGAGGTGAATTTTAATTATCTATACTAATATTATAAAGAGGAAAGATTTGTACCTATTTTTGTATGTTTGTAATGAATAGGCTCAAAAAGTACTGGGCCGATTTAAAAAATTCTTTCACCAATAGAATGCTACATTCTTCCAATTTGACATAGGCTACATTTCATTTTGAAAAAAATTAGGGATCCTTGGTAAAATTTGAACAATGTGTCTTTCGTCGAATGCGCTGCCGAAACTATTAGCGATAATTGTCTACCCCGTGCGAAGCCGGGACGGGCTGCTAGTTTATAATAAAATCCCTCTTAAAACTTAGTAATTTTACATGCTATACCATAGCGACAAATGTTGAACTATTCTAAAATCTATGTATTATAATCTATCTTATTGTACTGTGTCTCTGAGTAAATAAATGATTTGATTTGATTTACCGATTGTTTTAAGTTGTCAATTAGAGAAAGATTGAAAAAAATCTTCTTTCACCACTACACGAAAAATTAGTTGTCTGTAAAGTCGATTTACGAACGTTTATTTTACGTGATAACGTCATAATAAAACATTAATGCTATTCGGACGCATCGGCCGATGGAGTGGAAGAGAGATAGATGCGTCACAAGCCGAACGCTTGCACCGATCGTGCCTCTCTATCGTTTGCTCCGCGCTCTCGCTCGCACGCGGTACGTGTATTTTTTTCGTGTAAGCAGCCGATTATCGATTTGCAAGACATTATCACGTCAAAAATAGTTCATTTTACGCAGCACACTGTGCCACTTTAATAGCTTTCTCATGTTTAATAAATGTATTTAAAGTGATTTACTTGTAAGATTCTCCTTGTCCAGGTACAGCTTGTACTGCTGCAGCACCTGCAGGCCAGCAGTTAAGGCCCGCAAGTCATGCTCCAGCGCTGTGTCGTTCAGCAGTGGTTGTAATTCTTCCAGGATGCCGTGGATGCTGCGAGGAGAGGTGAACACATGTTGAACAATATCACTTACATTACTCTGATCCTAAGGTAAATAAGTAAAATAAGTAAGTTATGCAAAAACAACGAGGTTATAAAACCTACCCGAGACAATATAGAAAAATTGGTTTTCTATATTAAATCGTCCACCACAACCAAGTGGTAATAGTTGGTAGATAGGTATTAGAACTGCCTGAATTCAGCCAATTAAGAGGCTAAGGGGTAACTTGATAATATTTGATACTTAAGATTCAGTCATAGTAACTATGACTGAACCTTAGTGTCAAATATGTTGATGTCAACTATTGAAGTCTGAGCCCTGAGTCAGTCTACAGTTAGAAATAAGTCTCCCCCCAAGGGAGCACTATCTGTAGTCTGCTCTACCAGTAGATCACACTGCCTATAGACTGTACTGCACTACCTATGAAGTCTCAGTCTACCCTGGACTCCAGTCACGCTCACAGTGCTGGTCAGCCCCACCAGCCTGCCTAGTTGCTCTACGTGGTAGAAGATGCTAGATAGGTATTAGAACTACAAGAATTCTACCTCCGACAACATTCTGTGACAATACAGAAAAGTTGTTTTTCTATATCGACCCGTCCGGGAACCTCAAAGATGGCGTCGCCAAGTCCATCGTACTCACCTCTCGGCTACAAAGTGTCAGTCTATCAGCCTAACGAACTAACAGAAAGGCCACAAACTATTACCATACCAAGTAGGACGCCGTCCAGCTCGATGGACCGACGACTTTAGGAAGATGCCTAGCTGAGGCTGGATAAAAAAAACGAAAGATTGTACTCTTTGGAGCTTTGTAAGAGGCTTATGTCCAGCAGTGGACTGCAATAGGCTGGCATGATGATGACTACTATACCTGTAGATGAGCGAGTCCTCTGAAATCATCTCCATAACCAAGTCTATGGTTGGAGCTAGTCTACCCTGGACCACTCCAGCTCCATCCATAGTGCTGACCAGCCCCGTCCATAGTGCTGACCATCCACACCAGCCTGCCCAGTTAATGTATTGGAACTGCCTGAATTCAGCCAATTTGTAGGCTTATGATGACTTGATAATAATTGACGCCAAGGTTCAGTCATAGCTGAGGCCTGATCCCCGGGTCAGTCTACTATTGGACGAAGTCTTCCACCAAGTAGCACTATCTGTAGACCGTTCTATCCGTAATTCTCAATACCTATAGACTACCTTCTAAGTCTCAGTCTACCTCACATCACCAGCCAATATCAGTCCACTGCTGGACACAGGCCTCTTCAGAAGGAAGATTTTGCCATAATCGTCACGCTTGGCACGCGGGTTGGCGATCGCAGTTTGGCCAATGGCGGAGAGGAGACTCTGCTGCCCGTCTTCTTGTGGCGGTTCTCCTGTAGTCGCCTCTTACGACACCCAGAGGAAGAGAAGGGGTGGTACAATTCTTTTAACGCGCCGGCACCACATAGGCACACCACACACTCTACCTAGTTCAGATAAAATATATTATTACCATACCTGTAGACAACACTATTGAGCGAATCCTCGGAAAGTATCTCCATGACCAAGTCTATCATCGGCGCCAGTCTCCCCTGGAGCACCGCAGCCACGTCCACAGAGCTGGCCAGCCCCACCAGCCTGCTCACGTGTTTGAGCAGCTGCTCCACGTGGTAGAAGATGCTGGATAGGTATTGGAACTCCCAGAATACAGCTTCTTGGAGTTTCGGTAACTGGGAAATAAAGAGTGAAGATTATTTAAGCCCAAAAAATGATTGGTTGTACTTTTTAGGTCCCCTCACGCATATAAGGATTAGCAAGTCTAATTTCAAAATATTCACGTAATCTATAAACATTGTATTAGAAAGTAAATCCTGTATTGCAAGTGATTAACTAAACATGAATATAGTCAGTTTGTAAGAGGTTGACAATGACAGAATGATTTTCTAAATCTGTAAAAATAAGCTAATACAATACTGCACAATACCACCTCAGAGATGGTTTATATTTTCATTATTTTTGGTAGAAACATCTAGGTAAAAAGTACTATTTTAGACAAAAATTAAACTTACGTCTTTTGAAATAAGTGTTGTGTTAACATTATTTTTAAAAACATCCAGAAGTGCCACGCAGTCCCATTGACTGCACAAATCATTTTGACTGCGATTTTGTAGTCTCACAAAAGGTTCCATAACGTTTTGTTCTATTGATTTTTTAAGCTGAAAAACAAAAAATATACTCAGTAAGTTTGTTATTTCTTGGCTTTTTATGTGAGGTAAAAATTATAAATCACTGGCTTGAATGATAATCAATCTTCTATTAACATTTAATAACACTAATATTATGTTAAGTTTATCAAAATCATTAATCCACTCACTCAGTTAGCGCACACATGTGTGACAGGGATAATGTTATTCAACTGTTTTTTTGCTAGTAAACGGGTTAATCTACCTCCTAAAGTAAAGTAAAGTATGCCTATATACGTCCCACTGCAGGGCACAGGCCTCACCTCAACTATGAGGTGGTTTGGGCCATACTCCACCACGCGGGCCCGGTGCGGTGCGGTGGAGGGGTGTTGTAGTAAGGCCAGTGACTAAACCTTACTGTCAGATGTTATCAAGCCGCCTTAAGGCCTCTGACAAGGCTTCACGACCAATATCAAGCGATATTGGCCGGGACCAACTTTTAACGTGCCTTCCGAAGCACGGAGATGCGCGTGATAAATGTCACTAAATATGGTCGGAATGGTCACCCATCCACTCACGACCGCCGCGTTGGTTGCTTAACTTTAGTAATCGATACCAAAGCGCTGCCGCCACTAAGCTACGAGCACCTCTACCTCCTAATTAACACAAAATATACTTACCAAACGCAAGTTAACATTAGCTGCTTCCATTTCCTTAGCCAAATCATCTTCTAGAACCTTCTTCAGATCTTCTTTAAAAGTGTTTTTGTCTTTCAGATATTTCTTCAGCGGAGCAAATACGTCCAAATTGGGAGATATTTGTGAGGACAAGCTCTTGAAGAGGGGGACGTCTTTCATACCGTCTACCTCTTTTAAGTGGGGGAGTTCTGCTCGGATGAGGGTAGTTGTTTGAGCGAGGACTTTTATAAACCTGGAGGAAAACGAATTGTATAACAATAATTCCATAAAACACTTGGTGGTTCGATCCCCGGTCGAGTCAATGTAGGAAACGAACTTCTCTATATTGTCTCGGGTCTAAGTGTTGTGGTACCGTCGTTGTTTCTGATTTCTATAACACGAGTGCTTTAGCTACTTACCTTAGGATCAGAGCAATGATGTGATGTTGTCCAGTATTTATTTATTTATTTGCCCCCAACTGGTTTAGTTTAGTACGAGATTAAGACATCATTCTGTCTCTTTCATCGTCATACAAACTGACAGCTATAGAATGATAGTTAATACTAAGTTAGTAGATAATTCGTGAACATCAGGATGGCACATGTAGTTTCTGTATCTTGATGAAATATATTATCAACAATAGTACCCAAACTCTACTAAACAGTACCTACACAGAAATAATCAATACCTAAACCCTTTTAATGTAAAATAAAAAATCTCATACAGCTGCCATTCTGACGTCAGGATGGCCGGTGTATTTTCATATTATGTTTATGGCTACAACTATCATTATAAAACCTATGCCAATTCACTGTACCTAAATAGTACCTACTCCACCATACAATACATAAATAAATATCATTGCGTTTAATGGCAATTTAAATTTTGTTCCTTAGTCGTTAACGCCTACTAAAAGTTGATGAGCAAAACTTAGTTTTGCATGTTCAAATTATTTACTCATTGACTTTTTGCAGGCGTTAAAGACTGCGGAGCTAAATTTTAATTGCCATTAAACGCAATGATATTTTATTATGTATTGTATGGTTGAGAAGGTACTAATTTAGGTACAGTTAATTGGCATAGGTTCCAGGATGATAGTTGTAGCCATAAACATGATATGAAAATACACCAGCCATCCTGACGTCAGAATGGCAGCTGTATGAGATTTTTTATTTTACATTAACCTGTCAGGCCAAGGTCAAGAGACACAATAAAAAATCTATTATGCGATCCAACCGGTGGGGCAAGGGTTTAGGTACTGATTATTTCTGTGTAGGTACTGTTTAGTAGAGTTTAGTTACTATTGTTGATAATATATTTCATCAAGATACAGTAACTACATGTGCCATCCTGACGTTCACGATAATACGGGATTAAATTTACTAATCCTGAGATGCGCAAGTGAGCCATGATAATTAATAGTCGCGTGTAACTGTAGTACTGGTTGGTAGGGATAACCAAAGCTAAGCAACTTACGCCGCTGTTGTAAGTTGATGAGTGAACATACCGACAATATTTAGTGGCATTCATCGAAAGTATCTTCGTGCTTTGGAAGGCTCGTTGGAAGAAAGTTGGTTAATTTGCCTGGCTCAGGGTGGCTTGATTACATTTGACAATAGGTTTAGTCATTACTTTATAGTTGGGATAAGACCTGACCCCTGAGTCAGTCCACTGCCGGACATAAATCTCCCTCAAGGAGCACCAAAGAGTAAAAAAAACAATCATGTTGTGGTTTCATCATCATCATTTCAGCCACAGGACGTCCACTGATCATAGGCCTTCCCCAGTGACTTCCAGATTGTCCGGTTGCGCGCGGCTGCATCCAGCGTCGTCCTGCAACCTTTACCAGGTCGTCTGCCCACCTTGTGGGTGGATGTCCCACGCCCACGCTGCGCTTGCCGGTACGCGGCCTCCATTTCAGAACCTTGCTGCCCCATCGGCTGTCAGTTCTACGTGCTATGTGCCCCGCCCCCACCATCACTTCAACTTAGTTGTTTTTATTTATTTATTTATTTTAAAAAACCAACAGCGTAACTTACAAATATACTTAAAAGTACGTACATGTGTTTTAGTAAGGCCAATAACAAGTTTTTCTTAAATTAACAATTCGTCCATGCAAGTCTAGCTATGTGAACCATCCATCAAACGTGAGTGTGTGTGTGTATGTGTGTATGTGTGTGTTTAAGTTTATTTGTAAGTGTGTGGGTGGTTGTGTGGGTTAAGAGTGTTTTATGAACGAGTTTGAACGTGACCGTGCCTGCCTATTTCCTGCTATCCAAAATGTTATTGTTGTTGACTTGAGATTTAAATTTCACCTTAGTGGTGTTAAAAATATCAATAGTCGAAAAAGAAACATTGTATGTTCTTGCGATTCTCGATAAAACAGAGCTATGCGTAAACTTTGTCCTGTGTAACGGTGTATGGAACAGTTGTTTAATTACAATAAATAACTTACAATGCAGCATATCCGAATCCGTTCCCCGTCACGTTCTTCGCCAAGCACTCTGTCACCCGGCTCTTGTTGGTCGCGACGTCTTCTAGTACGTGCAACTTGATCTGCCCAAGCAGTTCGTTCAGCGATTTGTTCAGTTCCAATTTTGTGTAGTTGCGGAACGATATTAGCTGGAAAACAAGGATTTTCTGAATCAATGTGATCTATGCTATGCTGGATATCGACCAATCTTTATTCGGATTAATAATTAAATAACTTTATTGTAAATAACCACGAATCGTTTTTGATTTTCAGATAAACATAAAGATAAATTTATTTACTAATATGTATTTGGAGGAAGGGGCACGAGTGACAAGACCGACAGCCAAATTCATACTGGTTTATTAACTAAATAGAGCGGTGGGCGCAGCCACGATATTTCTTAATGTACCTACATAACATTTACTAAAACACGTGTTAAATATAATGCACGTGTTAAATGTTAAAAGTACGACAACAAGTAGTAAGTAATAAGTAGAACAACAACCATATGCATGCTATTTAAACACGTGTTAAATAGCATGCATATGGTTGTTGTTCTTTACAATTTATAAAAGTGTCAACATGTTTTGCCAAATGGAAGTCGTTCTTCAAAACCTCGTGGTCCTCGTCCAGGGTTAAAGAACCAAGGCGGCAGAGGTAGCCATCGTACTCCTGCTTCTTAAGATTCAGCTGCTTGATCCAGGTTATGGAGATGCTCTGTACTACGATTAATATTTATCGTTCTTCAAAACCTCGTCCACTTCGTCCAGGGTTAAAGAGTCGAGACAGCAGACCAGTGTTGTGCTCCTGCTTCTTGTACAGCTGCTAGATCCAGGTTATAAAGTTACCCTCTATTATCCTAGTTAGCTCCAGTCTGAGAGTCATTTCCCAATAGAAGTCGTTCTTTAAGACCTCGTGCAACTCACCCAGGGTCATAGCGGAGACTAGGCCGTCGTACTCCTGTTTCTTGTACAGCTGCCGATTCAGCTGCTTTATCTAGGTCGTGAAGTTACCCTACACTAAAACTAATATCTTTCTATCTTAGTTACCTCTCTGAGAGCCATGTCCCAATGGAAGTCGTTCTTCAAAACCTCGTGCACTTCATCCAGGGTCATAGCGTCCAGGCGGCAGACCAGACCGTCGTACTCCTGCTTCTTGTACAGCTGCAGGTTCATCTGCTTAATCCAGGTCGTGAAGTGGGAACAGAGGTTGCATTGGCTGGGGGAAAATGTAGATTTCGTAGGATTTCACAAAAAGAAAAACGTATCAGTGAGTAAGTATACTAAGTGATAAAAGAATGCATTTTATTAATCTTTGCATGGGCGAGTTGGCTTTTCTAATTTAAATAATATGTATTCCACAATATTTGAGGAAGACCTAAGAAGTGATGGATGGTTTGTGTGAGAGCCGATATGCCTGAGAAGGGAGTGAATGACTCGATGATGAGTGACCGGATTGCATGGAAGAAGAAAACATACTGCGCCGACCCCAGATAACCTAGGAACAGGGCAGGCGAATGATGAATATTTTCAAAGTAATTCGCTAAAAGTAATACATAAGGTTAAATCATTTTATTATTTTTGATTTTGGGCCGGCCTCCACATTTTAGCATCCGGGGTCGGCAATTTTGCGATTGTAACGATGTTGCATCGCGTTTTGGTGACTCCTTGGAATCGATCACTTGCAATTTTCGATAGCTCTGTCTATTTGAAGAAAACAAAGTTAAATCATCATCATCATCTCATCTTAGTCTACAGCTGGACGTAAGCCTCCACCCAAAAAGCGCCAAAGAGCACGATCTCACGCTATTTTCATCCATCCACTGTCAGCCACCTGCCTAAGGTCATCGGTCCATCGAGCTGGGTGGGATCCTACACTACGTTTGCCTCTCTAACTCGAGAAGTTAAATCATAAAATGCTTAAATTATAAACTTCCTTCCTTCCTTTATAACTAACAAATAATAAGTCATGTTACTTGAATAAATAAAAAAAAAATAGTAATTATAAATTAGTTTTACTAGGACAAAATCATACCTAGTATTCAAAAACAAAGTCCCAGCGTCCACCACATTGCCCATCACCCCAAAAGAGATCCTGGTCAATGTTTCTTTGGACAGCAACTGCAAGGCGACTGCTTTCAGATGCTTGACTTTGTCTTCTGTTATCCACCTTGGCTTCTGTGGAGAGCGGGGCCCATCACGGATGGTTCCTAGGCGAGATTCTGTGGCGGAGATGGCAGAGTAGAGGGTGGTGTAGTTCACTTGTCTTGGCAGTTGGAGGTCGTCGTCGAAGCCCTGCGAAGTAATTAATAATATAGATATCAATAGAACATACATACAGTAACATTGTTTTATAATCATTAATATCATTTTAGCTATAAGATATCCTCCCTTGATTATTTATATATAGTACCGAATAAATATTTCTTTCTAATTTGTTAAAAACGCGAATACATTTTCCCATTTACCCAATTTTCGCAGTCCGATTTGGGGTTTATAGCCAGACAACCTGAAAATGGCTACAAACAAGTTACTTCTATTTTTACGTAGTATTATTCTTTCTCTATGCTTCTATTATCTTACCTGCGAAGCGAACACAAGAGGCGGTATCTCTCTATACAGCTCAGTCCTATTTGCTCCACATATCTGTTGCTTCATCATCGACAATACGCCGGTGGAGTCGGGAACATAGTCAGCGAGCGTGACGTTGTGTTGGCAGAACGAAGCGGAATCGTTCACGTTGGCGTCGCGGAGGAGGCGGACCAGCTGTAAGAAACACATTCATTTAATTTAGGCGATGGAAGAAGAGTTTGTTGATGGAGATTTGCACGATATTTTTGTTGGTAAATCGCATTTTTTTGGAAATGAAACTTGATCGATGATCGATTTATCGATCGATTACATTTCCATAGAGTTACGTTTCCGTGGCCTGAATAAGGATGATTATGATTTTGACAGTATTTCAACCAGTGGCTTCCCGAAACCTTGACAGGGTCGTTTGTCCTTTAGGTAAAAGGCCTGCCTACGCTACGTCTTCCAGTTCGTATGTATTCGTTAGGCAGGCAATAACTGATTAAAAGCACGTGACCATCACGTGAACTTCTATTATAAATTTACTATGTATTTATTGAACTGGCGAAAAATATGACTGGCTAATGAAATTTAACGGCTATTTGAAACGAACATCAAATAGCCTTCAATAATTACTACAACTTTGCTCCTCTACCTGTACAACACCATCCATTGGTTTTTGAGTGTGTATTTCGTTGGTGCAAATTTATTTTAAGCAGTTAGCTCAAAAATAGCTTGAAAGTGAGTAACACTTAGGTCAATAATTTGTTAAGGTACATGTTTCGTCAGCTTAGAAAATTATACTTCAAACTTACCCGTATCTCATCCGGTTTGGTCAGCACTTCCTCAGCAACTTCAAAGCTTTTCTCCAAAGCATCAAAAAAGCTTGTGGCATACGGCCCCCCGTACAACCCCCTGAGTTGCCCCCACCAGTCGTCCCCGGAGAGGAAGCTCAGTACTACGTTGTAGTTCTGAAGGTTGCTTTGGAGGTATTGTAAGTAGATGGGTAAGCCTAGGTCGTAGGCGTATTTGATGGAGGACTTCAGTGAGGCTGTTAGTTTCTTTCTGTAAATGTAAAATGAATAATGCGCCGTAGGTACATGGGATAGTTTACATAGTGTTATTCGACCTGTAGGGTAACAGAGAAGTAAACATTAAAAGAAAAAACAATTGGTATCTTCTAAAAAGAAACATACAAATCGTAAGTGGTGATTTTTATTTTTGCTTCTCGATCACTTCAAGCAAGAAATTGATGTAATTTTGGGGCACTGTATAATGTTTGTCTCAATCCAACAGTCAAGTGGATATTGCAACATACGAGTATGTCTATTTTAAAGGCTTATCAAGTCTTATCAATCTTAGTCAAGTGCATATTTGCAACATTTGTCTATTTAAAAGGCTTATTCCTCACAGAATATTTCCATGGACATAGCACGTATAGCCTGGCTATTTCTAAACACATTTATAGGAATCATGTCACTGAATGTTTTACTGGGGCCGCGACATCTTAAATAATATGTGAAATTACAGTAACTTACCTATCTTTAAAGAATTTCGCTACATCTTCTTCCTCGCCATTCTCTTCACCGTCTTGTAGTATATTCATCATATTGTTTAGACTTCTCCTCGCGTCTTCATAATCATCATCAATAACGTTTTGTACTGCACCATAAATCACTTTGTACTGCTTACTGCAGATTTTGTTCTTACTTTTTTGGTCTTCAATAAGAATATCTTTAGTAGTGTCATTTATATTGTCACATATGGAGTCAAAAGCCTTAACTAAGTCAATATTATTATTCAATGATAGAACATTCGTTATCACGTCAAAATGTATTGTAATAGCTTCATTAGGTCTTCTTTTAAATATCTTACTTAAAAAACTAATATCTGATTCAAGTTTCTTGGCTTCGTCCACAGTGTAATCATTATTTATGTCAGATGTTTTTAAGTTTTCGATTGCTACGGATAATTTGTAAACCATTGCTGTTATTCTAGTAAGGTAGGTAGTTGATATGAATTGTTTTTTGTTTATTTCGTTAAACAATCTGTACGATGGATCGTTCGCTTCAAGTTTGTAGTTCAATACAATATCTACAGTCTTTTTAAGTTTGATCTCCAAAGAGCTTTTTTCTATGTCCTTTTCGATTAGAATTGTTTGGTTTTTGATAGATGTATCGGAGAGTAAAGTGCGTAGTTCGGACGCTTTATTGTAAGCAGCTTCGAATCTACTTGTCAGGTTTTTGACGTCGACCGAGTAGAAAGTGTATTCCTGGAACCAATAAGTAAGAAAAGCTCAAAATTAAGTAAATAGAGCATAAAAATCTTTAATTGATTGGCCGTGTCATCATTCTGACATTCGGACAGAGATGGCGCTGCCATCACGTAAACAATTAGCTCCGTATAATATCAGTTTTAAAATTATTCATTGCCGTTCAAATAAGTAACAAATATGTGTAGTGCACGCAATAAGGACTCATTACTAACCACAAGTGTTATCTATGTGTAAAGCTAAGGCGTTTGTATAATATTGATAAAAAAATATTATTGACTTTTAGAGATTAAAAAGTGTTAAAAACAATGAAAACAGGTGAAAACGGACAAATTATATTAATAGAGTTATATATTAAACAAGTACTTATAGTTGTGTGAAGTGATCAGGTTACTGTATGATCATTTAACTTTTAAGTGAAAAAGTTTTAGACTTGGCGGTTAATTTTATTCAAACTATCGACGCGCGTTCCTATTTCCCAAAATCCAAACTCTGCTTTTTTTAAAGCAACCTTAAGCAGTGACATCTATCTACGCGCAGTGAAGTTATTAATCTAATTACAATGTCAACATATAGAGGGCGCGATCATCTAAATTCTGATGTGAACTCTGAAACTGATCAGAAAAACTGTAAAAAATGCAATAAAGAAATAAAAACCCGACAGTACCTACAATGCAACAAATGTTATCACACCTACGACATTGAGTGCACTGAAGTTTCGATTAAACGGTATTATTTGATGACCAAAGAAAATCGGACGCAATGGAAGTGTATGCACTGCTACGGACATATAAGTTCTCTAACACCTCATTTAGCGAAGACTAAACCTGTTAATAAAACAAAGCAGCAAATCACGTCAACAGAAAATGAAAAAATCTTATACCACGTCTCTACCTCAAATTCCTTTACGTCCTTATTGGTCGAAGATTCTACAGATACTTTAATCGCAGCTGATCTGAATAACGAACAGATTAATAAACACGAAAATAAAAGGAAAATAATGTCACTCCCTGACCTATCAGCATCTTATGTTACCACACATGAAAACAGCTTCGGTACGGAATCCAACTGTTTGCCAGATATTACTATTGGAGATAGTTTATACATACATGAACTTAAAGAAGAAATAAAGAGATTACAATCGGAATTAGACAGTGCCAATATTGAAATTGAAAATTTAAATTTAGCCAACAGAAAGCTTTGTAAAAAAGTACAAGAGAAAGACCAAAATGGAAAAGATACCCATAATACCAGCTTAGATAATTTAAACTTACCGCTAACTACATCGACACCAAAGGAATCACAGGAAAAAAGATTAATACAAACCGTTACAGACACAAGGAATTCCAGCAGATCCAGCACTAATAATTCCAAAACTTCATCTGTATCTCAACGAAAACGTCCTTGCATAAACGACAAATTGACACCAGATGGCGCCACCGCATCCGAACGAAGTACTCATCTCAGCAACACACACAAAATAACACAAGAGGGCGCTTCTAATTTTACTACTAATGCATTTCCGAAAGAAAATGCTATTAAAAATAAATTGATAATATTAGGTGATGAACAAGTATTGGGCTTATCTAAAAAAATATTAGAATTTAGAAGAAATAAGTGGAACGATAAATATGAACCATTTGCATTCATTAAGCCGAACACTTTTTCATCAGAAACACTGCAACAATGTATTCGTACTAAGCAAGGTCTTACTAAAAATGATTACGTAGTATTGTGCACAGGTAGCCACGACACAAATCCAAATAAGTTGATCTCAAATTTTAGCATAACTTTGCATGAGTTGCAACATACAAATGTAATTATTTTGCCAATAAATGTAAACAGATCTTTGAATGAAAAAAAATTAAATCACGATCTGAAATTGCTTTGCATGAGCTTTCCAAACTGTTATTATATCGACATAGATATTCATCAGAAACGTTCTCGATTCTTGAATATCGTATGTTTAAAAATTAATGTTGCCATAGATTACCCTGCATACGAGTCATGCTTTGTGAAGCAAATGGCCAGGACCCACAATAAACCTACACCGGATCAAGCTTCTACAGTAATAAAAAAATCAAAAAACGCAAATTATGCAGGTCCTAATAAAGGAACAATTCCATACTATTTTACAGTAAAACCTAAAACTAAAAATTATAATTCAAATCTCAATGTCTTCCCGTGCAATGATGAACAACACAACAATTCATTAAACAGTGGGTTTTTTCGTGCCTAAACAAGATGATAATAATTTGACACTGTTTCACCAAAATTTTGCAGGCTTAATCAATAAACTAGATATTCTTCAAGTAACCCTACAAGAGTTCCAAGACTTTGGAAAAAACATTAATGTAATTTGTGCTACAGAAACTTTTTTAAAACCAGGAGATGAGAAAAATATTAGAATCATAGACTTTCAGTTAGCTGCTTCATATTGTAGACCAAGTGAAAGGAGAGGAGGTTCATGTATACTAGTAAAGAAAAATATTCAATTTAATAAATTAAAAATGACTGAAGAGTATGCTACTTATAAAAGTTTTGAATGCTGCGGAATTGAAATCAAAAGTAGTAATTTGATGATACTATGCATCTACCGCACACCTAAGTCTAACATAGAAATTTTCTTTACTAATCTTGAAGCCTTATTATTGAGACTAATAAAAAAAGGTAAAAAAAAAATAATTTTAGCAGGTGATTTAAATATCGACACAATGACTTCTAATGTAAACTCTATAAGGTTAATAAATATTTTACATTCGTTTAATATGTCCTTACACATAAATGAACCTACTCGACTAACTTCATGTATAGACCACATAGCCAGCAACATAAAAAGAACCAATGCATCTGTTCATAATTTAGGAATTTCTGACCATGATACTGGACAAACGGCTACATTCCATATAAAATTAAAAAAAAATATTTTGCAATGGTTTGAGACTAGAAGAGATTTCAGTAAGGACAATATCGATAAATTTTATAGCTGCATTACATCATTATCATTTTCAGATATATTATTATCAGAAGCAAATACCAACTGCGCATTTGAAAAATTTTATTCTTTATTTTTGTTATTTTACAACCTATGCTTCCCAAAAATTAAAGTAAAAGTAAATAATAAAATTAACAAAGCCAAATGGATCACCAAAGGTGTAAAAAAGTGTTGTAAAATAAAGAGACGCTTATTCAAAATATATCAAACGGCAAATAAAAATGATAAACCTTTGCGAAGCCACGAATATAAGGTGTATTCTAAAATATTAAGGCGATGTATACTTAGTGTCCAAAAACAGGGTAATAAAAAGTTGGTAATGTTTTCAAAAAACAAGTCAAAAGCTGCTTGGAAAATTATAACTTCTCAAGTATCTGACCCTCCGTCTAGAACGGAATTTGATGAGCTGCAATATAATGGACTGACTTTACAACAACCAACTGAAATAGCAAATGCACTCAATAATTATTTTATAGAAACTACAAATAACTTAATAGCAAACAATAGTTTTAATAAATCTACTCCTCTTGAAAGTTGTAATTCTAGCATGTTTTTCAACCCCACAAGCCCTGAAGAAGTTTTCAAATTAATTATCGGACTGAAAAACAGTAACTCTGTCGGATATGACGACATTTCTACAAAAATCATAAAAACAGTTGCAATTCCCATATCTACAGTTCTAAGTCATTTAATTAATTTATCTTTTAGTGAAGGTGTTTATCCAAAAGCTCTAAAGTTATCCATAGTTAAGCCCCTTTTTAAAAAAGGTGACAAAAAAAATCCGAATAATTATAGACCCATTGCTCTAATACCGGTATTTTCAAAAATTTTTGAAAAAGCAGTACATAATCGACTGACTGCTTTCATTGATAAAATGAACATAATTAAAAAGGAACAGTATGGCTTTCGCAAAAATTATAATACGACACTTGCCAATTATACTGTAGTACAAAACGTAATTGAAAGTATCGATTCTGGAACACCTGTAGTGGCTCTTTGTCTAGATATGAGCAAAGCATTCGATTTTGTGGAACATACTAGACTCATTTCAAAACTAGAAAATTACGGTATAAGAGGCTCTGTGAAAGATTGGTTCCATAGCTACCTAGACAATCGGTCACAGTGTGTTCAAATTAATAAAATGGAAAACACAGGTGGTAAAATGAGAAAAGTCGATTACAGGTCAGGTTATAGGGAAAACAAAAACGGTGTGCCACAAGGCAGCATTTTAGGGCCAATTCTTTTCATACTCTATATTAATGATCTTCCCAATATAACCAAACATAAGACAGTACTATTTGCAGATGACACAACATTTATTATTAGAGCCAAGAATAAAGAACACTTAGAAAATGAATTAAACTTAACTATGAAATTAGCAATGAACTGGTTAAACGTAAACAATTTAAGAGTTAATGTGGATAAAACGAAAGCGATGCAGTTTCGCACGTACCGATCTCCCAAAATGGACATTAAAATAGAGTATGAAACACAAAAAATAGAGTTAGTTGAAACGATAAATTTTTTAGGAATAACTCTAGATGAGCATTGTAACTGGAAGGCACATATCACAGCAGTATGCGAAAAGCTCAGCAGATTTGTCTATGTTCTTCGCCGACTTAGAGAAACGGTATCCATAGAAGTAGCTTTAGACGCATACCATGCCTATGTCATATCAGTTTTGCAATACGGCTTGATGATCTGGGGAAACTCTACAGACATTAACTTGGCTTTTAAAACACAAAAGAAGTGTGTCAGAGCGCTCTGTGGTGCTGAGTTTAGGGACTCTTGTCGACCTTTGTTTAAAAATGTGAAGGTATTAACGCTTACTGGCCTTTATGTTAAACAAATCTGTGTTTTTGTCAAGGACCACCCTGAATTATTCCCTTCTAAACAAATTGTTACGGTAAAAACCCTTCGCAGTCGACCCTCTAACTTGTTGGAACTACCTACTGGCAAATTGACTATATTTAAGAAAAATGTGTTTGCCATGGCTATAAAAGTGCACAACGCTTTACCAGAGGATCTGCGCAAACTTTCCGGGCTCTCCTTTAAAAGAAAGCTACACGAGTGGCTCATTGAGCACACCTTCTACTCACTTAATGAATACTTTACTTTGAATGCGTAATTATATTGTAGCTGTTAATTGTGTAAAGTTATGATCTCATTGTAATAAACTGTGTAATAATTATAGTAAATTTAATAGTAGGTACCTATTTAGTTATAGGTATTAGTAAAATATGTGTGTATATATATATATATATATAGAAGGTGTATACATACATATGGTTTGTATATAATAATGTTAATTTTAAATAATAATTAAATAGATTATTTTCTTAAACGAACTTGGTAGACCAGGCACTGTACTTCCCGTACTTACTCATAAGATATTGTAATGTACAATGTACCAAATATCATATAATTTTACCTAATATTTGTACGCTACCTATTAGCATATTTTGGAATCTGTACCGATACAACATTAAAGAAGACCCTATGTATAACCCAAAATAACACAAATAAACATTTTGAGTTTGAGTTTGAGTTTGAGTTTCTTATTTGAATTGTGTCGCGTCGCTTCCATTTACCTAGAATACCTAGACCTAGCCTAGAATAAAGTTTATCTCATCGGATTGACTACCACGTCGAAGAATCTGTGGTAACCTTTCTGATGATAGACCTGTTTTTGCTGCTGCCGGCCACCTAGCAGTCCCAGAACCGATGGGGAAGTGTAATTGAGTGGAGACTGCAACTTGGCAAGGATGCCTTCTGACAATCTTGAGCTAGATTACGCTGCTGTTGGCAATGGGTGGAGACGAATA
Source organism: Anania fuscalis (assembly GCA_950371115.1). NCBI lineage: Eukaryota > Metazoa > Arthropoda > Insecta > Lepidoptera > Crambidae > Anania > Anania fuscalis. The sequence goes on from OX493344.1 coordinate 15,094,143, forward strand.
GCCTCGGATCCAGCTCACTAGCAAGCTGCAGGAGGAGCCTCTATCCAGCAGTAGACTGAAGTAGGCTGATCAAGCTGATGATGGAGACGAAAACGTTTACCTTGGGCTCATTGCATGCTGCGAGAGAGGCCTATGTGTAACCTGTAGAATGACTATGTTGATTATGAAGCTGAAAGTGTATCTCACCCGTATGGCCACTATGTTGAGTAGATTGACGTAGAATGACATAAGTTGATGATGCTGATGAAAGTGTTTAGTCCAGGTTAGTGGCGTGCTGCGGGAATGGCCTATATCCAGCTGTGGATTGACCTGAGCTGACTATGTTGATGATGAAGCTGAAAGTGTTTTTAACCCTTATGGCCACCACGTTGAGTAGACTGACGTAGAATGACTTATGTTGATGATGCTGATGATAGTGTTTACAGGTCAGTGGCGTGCTGCAGGAATGGCCTATATCCAGCTATGGACTGACCTGAGCTGGCTATGTGGATGACAAAACTCAAAGCGCATTCTTCAACATCTGCGTGTATATCTCACCGGTATGGCCACGACGTCGAGGAAGCTGTTGTCCCCCACGGGCAGCGAGACCCAGTACAGCAGCGAGGGGCACACGAAGGGCTGCAGCCTGCTGAGGGTAGACCGGTCGATGCTGCTGCCGGCTGCCGGGGACAGGGACAGGAGCACGGCCTCGCAGTCCCAGAAGTCAGTTTGGGAGGCGCGGCGGATCTAAAAAGTCATGTTTTAATAATATTGTCGGCAAAAACGTCTCACCTCTTAGGCGGTTAGTGCCCGGCAGTAACATTATTACACCCTTTGCAAGCTTTCTGCATGACCCAATGGTTGACTGGCAGATAATGCTTTTAGCATTAAGTCTACCATTTGTACACTCATTGTAAGTTTGTGCAATAAAGTTAAAAAAATATATTACAGCTTGATATTCTACTGAATAAAAAAAGTTTAATAAAAAACTAAAAACCGACTTCAAAATGAAACTAAAAAGTGAAAAATAATATTGACTAAAACATACCTAATCAGTTCTTTTTGGAGTCGGTGCCAGCCATCGAGAGTTAAAATGTGTTCATTCGCACCGACTCCAAAAAGAACTGATTAGGTATGTTTTAGTCAATATTATTTTTCACTTTTTAGTTTCATTTTGAAGTCGGTTTTTAGTTTTTTATTAAACTTTTTTTATTTTACAATTTTAAGTGTTAAGTCCTCTATTTTTTCCCTCCTAACTTCGCCAAAAATTACTTTACAGCAAAGTAAGCTTAACTAATATTGGTCCTCTATGGACCCCCCATCCATCCCCATCCCATGGTATGATAAAAATAAGGTGTTATATAGGGTCAATTTTTCGACGAAAATTTTTAAGTCTTAAGAAAAGGGTTTACCTACACTCCAACCAGAACGGCGGCTATTTTGGTGTCGTAACCATAGGATAAGGTCTCGCGTTAAATAACAGGATAAATTAAGAAAGGAACTTTCAATTTTTTTTTCGTTACTGGGTGTGCGGGAACGCCCCCAGTAAATAAAAATTGGCGGTCTGGTACCTCATAAGCTCCACGTCTGCTCAACACACTGCGAAATACGTTCTGTCGACAAATTGCAGTATTATCTTCTAACTCCTATCCGTTAAGGAGTTCTGTGGCTTCCATCATCAGGTCAGCAACATGACATGATGATTACCAGACCCAAAAATCAGCATCGAGTCAGAAAATATATGCAAAACATTATGGGTGCCTATAAAAATTGAGGGTTGCCCTCGATTTCCCAGGGATCCCATCATCAGAATCTGACTTCGTGGAAATGGGACCACCTTTGGAGTATACCCTTTCAAACTAAAAAATAAATTTTGAAATCGGTCCATAATTGACGGCGTAATCGCGTAACATACATACAAAAAAAAAAAAAAAAACAACAACATTCAGACGAATTGAGAACCTCCTCCTTTTTTTGAAGTCGGTTAAAAAATGTTATCTATTTTGGGTAAAAACATCCTTTATTTTTTCCACCTTTCCCTGTCCTTGGTATGCATCTTACTTTTTCCTGCTGTGTTTTTCACAATCAAATATTTTATTTTAGTCTTTCTTGGTAAATAATAAAGTAGATAAAAAATAACACAAAATGAATGGTAAAAAGCACAGAACAAGTAAGACTTGATACGCTCCGAAAAAGTTATGTCATTGGTCCATGTTTTTTTCTGTCTTCTCACGTTTCTTTTGCCTTTTGGGCCAAGTAGACAAGTAGTTTGATTTAAAAAAATATATATATTAATTTTTTTGTGACCTAGACAACACATCAATCGCCATAATAAAGAATACTTGAACAATTGAGGATAGAGGCGCATAGCGCGGCGTGGGCGGCGAATATTCATTCATTTGATATTTTTTATTTATTTATTTAACTTTTGGTTGTAGCCAAGTAGCAAAGTGGTATTTTTCTATGAGTTTATCCCAATTAATTACGCTGTATAAATGAGATCTGTTTAACGAAAAGGGTAACTTACTTGGCTCATAAACCCGTAGTCGAAGTAGGAGTTGAGCAGCGCAGCCACGAACTCAGGGAGTTTGTCAAACAGCATGTACAGGCCCGTGTTCTTCGTGAAGCCCACCAGTTGCAGCAGATTCGAGTTTGGCTCTGATGAACGATTTAAATATATGATTATACAAATCACCTACTGTGTTAATATTAACACATGATGCGCTAATTTTGGTCAACGTTGACCCCCAAACAATTGAATTTCTACTTCTAGTTTTGCTGAGGACTTAAAAAGGAGATTATCTATTTTGGAGTATATTATAAGAGTAATGAATAAAAGAGAATAATACCTATTTTTGGTAGGATTAAAATCCTCGACCTTTTCTATCTATCTATTCAGCCTATTGCACTCTACTGCTGGAAGTAAGCCTCCCCCAAAGAGTGCCAAAGAACACGATCTCCCGCTTTTTTTTCATCCATCTACTGCTATCTTCCTGAGGTTGTCGGTCCATCGGGCTGCGGAGCGTCCTACACTACGTTTCGTCCTCGACCTTTTATTTGGAGTCTATGGTTCTGTTGCTACCACAGCTCGCCGACGGATCGTTCCGGGGTTGAGTTAGTACTGATGGTGTTAAGGAGTGTCCTGAGGGATTTAAACTAGGCCAGATGGTTCAAACTTACCATTGATTTCCTTGAAGTATGTAACCAGGTTACCAGTAACATCTTCCACCATGACCGACAGAGCTAGAAACGAGTATTTGAGTGCCGCCCTCCTCAGATCAGCACACTCGTTAGAGGTATTGCATCGGGAGTATTTCTGCCACAGCTCGCTGACGGAGCTGTCTGGGAGTGGATTGGTGCTGATGCTGTTGAGAAGTGTGTCGATGTTCGCGAAGAAGTTCCTATGGGATAAAGGTTGGAGTATGTAAGTAGGTATTTATAACATCTAGGTTGGATAAGAGAACGCAACAATTATAGGTTGGTTGGAAAAGTACGAATCAAATTGTAGGTGGGGGTTCTGAATCAAGTCTAAAATACACACATATTTGAGCGCCATGGTGGTCCATGGTGACCCCGAATAATATATTTACTATTGTGTATAGTTACGTGGCAGTCAAAGGCTTAAAACATCGACTTATTCTAATTATTTAAATAAAAATATTTAACTTCAATAGACTCTAGTGTACAGAATACAATCTAAGAAGTATTCATTGTAATTATTTTACAGTAATAGTATGTAGTTAGAAAAACAAAATTTGAAATAACCTATTAATTTACAATCTAACGCTAGTTATGGCGCGTCCTCGATCCCACGGATTTCGTATACAGGGTGTAAAAGGCATTTTTAGCTGTTCCATACAAACTTACTCGCATACCTCGATGATAATGTATAGAGCATCTGAAAATAAAATCACGATTTCGATGTTGCTCCCATATAAAGTTGTTGTATATGACCAGCTGAACACGTGGTTTAAACAGTTTCCTATCCTCTTGTACACCCTGTATATATCTCACCCTACTATACTCGTAGATAGTCTAAGGGGATTTCCAATAAACTAACTGATACTTATGTCAAATATCATTCATTATGTCGAAGGAAAGTTTAAGTCTAAAACTCACCTCAAAGTCTCATTCCTGTCAGCCCCATCGAACAGACTAGCGGCATACTTCCACGCGCCGACTATAGTGAGGCCACCAGCCGTCTTGTTCACCAGGTCGGTCACCAGGTCTCTGACGAGGCCGGTATCTTCGACTAGACTCGAGAATGTCGCCGAAAACTTCAGAAAGACGTGAGGACTGAAGGTCGTGGTATTCCAGGTACTAGAGTTCTGGAGTGATTGAATAGGTACATTTTATTTTAAGTGCTGTTGCTGAACATCAAACAATATGAATGAACTTTCTAAGATTATATTTCATTATACGTGCTAGTTGAATCAAAGTTAATCTAATTCACTTCCTTTCGTTCTGGTCTTCTCTTTGAGCTACATATGACATTCGTTTTCTAGTCCAAGCGTTTCGCTCCCAGAAAGTTTAATGCAGAAGTAGAGAGGATTTTATGCCTTCAGTCTTTAGACTGTGTGTTTGATTCTTACCTGTGGAAGGGTTTTTTTTCAACTCCGTTGGAAGAAAGTTTGTGATTTTTAAATTAAATTAAAATATATCCATCATTTATCATTTCAGCCACAGGACGTCCACTGCTGAACATAGGCCTCCCCCAGGTCATCGGGGGGTTGTTGCCATACTCGCCACGCTTGGCAGGCGGGTTGGCGAGCGCAGTTTTATATTATTTCGCACGCAGACGCTGCTTCCCGTCTCGTGCTACAGGATTTAGTCGCCTCTTACGACACGCTTCTTGCTGGCGGTGAGGAAGTGTATTCTTTACGGCCGTCCCCACATGGCACAATACATAAACACTGACTAAACCATCCCATATGGCAAAGACAATATTAAATCTGGCTGAATGATGAATGGCTTTCCAGCTCTCACCACAAACCTCTCATCATTATCATTTTAGCTTTGACGGCATATTAAATCTGGCTGAATGATGAATGGCTTTCCAGATCTCATCCCAACTCTTATCATCATTTTAGTTTTGACGGCAAGTCAAACTTATACACAACAATTTCAATAAAACCTGTACACAACGTCAAAGTTTCCGAACCATACTTACATAGAGAGAAATATTATTATCCTTGACAAATTCCGCCCACTCCTCCTGCAGTCCATTGTCCATGCAGATGGCATCTTCTATCGCTTTGACAGCGCCCTTCGAGTCGGCAGTAAGGGGTAGACTATCAGCCACGCTGGTGGGGGCGCACGGCCAGGCGGGGTCCATGTTCATAAGGGCTGTTATTGGTTCTAGCTGTTGGAGGATGTTACTCTTACTTGAAAAGGAAGAAAAATAGATAGGTGTTTATATAGGATAGCAGCCCGTCCCGGCTTCGCACGGGGTAGACAATTATCGCTAATAGTTTCGGCAGCGCATTCGACGAAAGACATTTTAAGACTCATTTTTCTACACCTTCGGTTACATTGTTCAAATTTTACCAAGGATCCCTAATTTTTTTCAAAATGAAATGTAGCCTATGTCAAATTGGAAGAATGTAGCATTCTATTGGTGAAAGAATTTTTTAAATCGGCCCAGTACTTTTTGAGCCTATTCATTACAAACATACAAAAATAGGTACAAATCTTTCCTCTTTATAATATTAGTATAGATATAGATTACACCTACGATGGTACCCTCAAAGGACTATTAAAATTTTGAAATTTTAAACAAAGTAAGTGACAGTTGCATTCTATTCTTTATCTCCTTGTGTCGAAGGCAACTAAATGTTTTTGGGTTAGGGTAAGCTCCGAACTGGCATCTGTTGTTCAGGCAGTCAATATAACCCCACTTGCATAAGCAGTTGAAGTGAAGTCATTACCAGCCAATATGTAGTCCTTAAATCGGTAGTAGTAGGGCAGAGCTACAATATTTGAGACGTGTGTAAATGCACGAAGTCTACTTAAATTTTGTTAGTAAATAAATAAAAATACTTCATTTTGGACATAGACGTCGCTGAACAACTTCAGTAGCTTCTAAGGCCATTCTATACGTAGTATTATTATATATTCTCTGCCACAACACCCAGATCCGAGACTATTAAGAAAGTTTTATAAATGGGCCGGACCCGGGCCCTCAGAGATATCGACGCCAAGTTTAGCGTATTCGCCTCGTCGTCGTGATAATAAGTAATTGAACTTTGAGTTTTTTCAACGATATCTACACCACTAATTACTTTTAAGTTTTCGCGTTGTATAATTAAACGTCAGGCAAATACAATATGTAAAGTTTCGTACCTAAATTATGATCGCGTTAATTCCCGTCACATTGTTATCTACCCCCTACTTACATCCACATTCCCGTTGACGATCATATCGACAGTTTCCGCTACCAGCTGCGGCACGTAGGGGATGATCTCAGACAGCGCTCGCGACGTCTTGGACGGCAGCCCGGATGAGATGCTCTCGTTGCGGGATAGAGCTAGATTATATTTTAGTAATTTATTTACCTTTATTTGAATAAGGGTTAATATCAGGAGGTCTAATACGAAAGCGCATAGTTCGGTTGGTCGTATCATGCGATCAAAATAAAAAATCAATTCAGTTTGACAATTTATGTTCAATTGAAAACGACGTTTTTTACACGGCTTGATTCAGTTGATTATATTTTATCAAAGGATTTGACAAATGAGACTGGACATTTAATTTGTTAGGTTTATACGACCGAACGAAAGGTACACTTTCGTGCTAGGCCCCTAGTTACCTTCTGGTCAGAAAGGTAAAGCAGAACGACAGAACGAGTCTACAATAAAGCAGATGAATGACCATCCATAGACAATTATTAAATAAAAATAAGAAGATAGTACCTTCTACACCCAAGAACAGACATTAGGCAAAACGATTGTTATTAAAATCATCTCGAATGGCTGCATTGAATTATCGTAAATTCTTTAGGGCAAATTATGTTATCTTAAGTTTGATTTCAGTAATCTATTGTCTCAGTAATCGCTTTAAGAGCAATAATATGACTTACATGGGCAAGCGCACCCCGACAAGAAACAGACACGAAGGAAGATGAAGCAGATAAGATGGACGATAGAAAAATATGATATGAGAATTCAATTTACAATACCAGTTATCCAAAAGATTATAGATTTAGCAAGCTAAAGAGACACTGGGCGAAACACATAGCACGTAGAGAAGGGGCTTCTGCCCTCTAGTTTCATTTCAGAACCTTCTAAGTTCTGAAATGGAGGTCACGTATTGCCAAGCATAGCAAGGGATGTACACCCACAAGGCTACTTGGTGAAGGTTGCTTCCAAGCCAATCTGGAAGTCGCTAATGCCTATGTTCCGCAGTGGACGTCCTGTGGCTGAAATAATGATGATGATGATTTCTTAATACCTGTGAGCAGTTTAACGAAGTCATCCACCACAGCCAGCGGTCCCTGAGCAGAGCTGAATGCGTGCTTCATCTTGAGCCAGGCTTCGCTGCTCACGCCGAATGCCTCTCGGTCGACAATATCGAGAAAACGGAACACTATTTTGATGCTGTAAATATGTAAGAAAATCACAGGTTTATTTGATAACACTGAACTACATCAATTTTGTTATAAAACTTACCTATGATACTTAAATATAAAGAAACAGTCTACGGACCAGTACCTAACGGATTGTTATTTGATGCTTGTCTGTTTGTTTGAGTTTGTGTGTGTTTTGTAAGCCTGAATGTGTGTTGCAATGTGTGTATATGTTTGAGTGAGTGAGTGAGTAGTCAGTGAGTAAGTATTTGTATGTATGTCAGTATGTGTTATTCGTACCTCAAATGCAAGCTCCTATCCAAGCTCTTGGTAGTGAACCAGTACTCCGCGCCTGCTGCGATGCGCTGGCACCGAAGCGAGCGAACTCGAACAGGTAAAGGTAGTCGGGGTCTACTTTGAGATACATACATGTTCGCACATTGTCGATGCTGTGCACTGTGTGTGGTGATTGAATTGAGTGGGAGTGAGCAAGTAAGTTAATAAGTGTGGGAGTGAGTGGGTGAGTGAGTAACTAAGTGGGTGAGTGAGCGAGTAACTGAGTGAGTGAGTTAGTTAGTGAATGGAAAAGTGAGTCAGTGAGTAGTAAGTACGCAAGTGAATGAATGAGTGAGTGAGTCAGTGAGTAGTGAATGAACGAGTGAGTGAGTGTGTGAGACAGTAAGGAAGTGTGTGTGTGAGTGAGTGATATTCGTACCTCAAATGCAAGCTCCTGTCCAAGCTCTTGGTAGAGAACCAGTACTCCCCGACGCGGTTCCGCAGGTTTCCGAGTCGCGCCTGCTGCGACGCGTTGGCACCGAAGCGCGCGAACTCGAACAAGTACGGGTAGTCGCGGTCTACTTTGAGATACAAGGTCTTCAGCCCGTTGATCAGTTTCGTCCAATTCACTTCGCCGAAGTTCGACGAGTTTTTTACTGATGATATCTGTGCGGAAGACAGTTGTAACAGTTTTTTTTGAGAGGGTAATCAAAATATATTGATATTAATAAATATTTAAGTCCTTATAGTTTGTTCTTTAGTCTATTTTTCTTTTATTAAATGAATATTGTCAGATAGCACACCAATTGACATATTCTTTAAGTATAAAATTTTTACTCTTGGTTTCCACCAAGGTAACAAACAAGAAATTATCCCAGTGACATTTTTAACCAGAAATCTGCACATTCAGATAAAACTGGAAGTATACCCATGGACCAATATAGTCTGGTTTCCCTAGGCTGCCCGCGGGTAACGGAAGTCTGATGGCAATTGCTGCAAGTAGGAAAAAATATTTTGAGCTATATTACAGGTCCACTTATAACCTCGATTAGGCTATTCTTACCGGGTAATGACCCCGACGCGACGACAAAATCAAAAATCTGATTCATTTATTTCTGCAAATTGACCATTAAAGGCACTTTTACATGTCCCAATAATATTCCCAAGTATTTTTAGTGCCAAAGACCAGCACGGTGGTCAGACCTAATGGTAAACGCTGAAAGGGCCGTTTCGCGAGATATTCAGACGGCAGCAGGATCGTAATGACTGGAGACAGCTTATCATCAAGGTAACTAAGTGGGCGGGGTTACGATCCTCAGACGCAAAGGGACCGACTATGGAGAAGGAGGACAAGATGAAGGGGCGGAGGGGAGGGGGGGTCTGCCCCTTCACAGCACCATACTACCTTTTGTACTACAGTTGATTAACAAAACTTAGTTCAAACCATCACACAGTTGAAAAATGATACTTACAGCTTTAGCAATAGCAGAATCATTCTTTAAGCCGGCCTCTATGGCCATAGTAGCGTTGCACAGTGCTGCCACCAACTCTTCCCGGTTGTCTTGTGGCAGAGTTAAATAGAACGCAGCCGAATCGACGCCTGCGCATACTACGTCCTCGCTAGCCGTTGAAAGGGATCTGTAGGTCTGCAAAAAGTTATTTTGTTTATTAAAAATATTATTTTAGCAGTTTTTTTCCTCGTCCTGGTAACCCATCGTTAGGCGTATCCGCTTTACCAATTAAAAAAACCGCGCAAAAAAAGTTAAGTTTGAAAAAAGCTCCGCTGCCACATCAAGGCCAAAACACTCATGCGATGAACTTGTGTTTGTTGTGTAACGTGTGTATTATAATATTTTATTATACTGCAAAAAATACCGCAAAAGTCACGATCACTTAACTAAACTATTTAAAAGATGCATACAAATATCGACTACGAAAACTTAAAATTATTAGTACAATTTTACCTATAATACTAATGAATGAACTTTATGACATACATATGACAATACATTATGACATCTATTGTACACAAAGCAATCGCAGGGCAGCTACAATTAATCCACCTTTATAGAGTGTACAACGACTCAAAATCATAAAAGAAATAACGGCGATAGTAAATCATTACCTCCCGTTCTAGTCGAGACTGTGTTACGGCAAGGTAAGATTCTCGCTCAACAAGAAGCCAACTCTAAGCGATTACTTTTCTAATGGCGGATCACATGACGACCTGTGTAGCCGTTTTAAAATGACGCGTAAACAACGTAAACTTGAACATGGTTGAGTCATCGAATCCACTTCTACATACCTTGTTTTCATCCAACAAAGTATTCAACATAGTATCCACAATAACTGGATACAGTTCCTTCACCGCATCAGTGACAGCCTTCGGCGTTTTCGCGAGTTGGTCATTGATGGCCACCACCATGGTCGTAAAGTCGCGGAGTATTGGGGCTATCTTGAATTCTAAGATGGCATTCTGTTTCACCACTTCCTTGGCGAGAGCGCCGTGGACTGTTATTCTGTAAAGAAAAATAATATGTCAAATGGTGCGATGTTTCTTCTAAGCTGCGCGGCTGCTTTGAATGAAAATATTCTTTACTAGCAGCCCGTCCCGGCTTCGCACGGGGTAGACAATTATCGCTAATAGTTTCGGCAGCGCATCCGACGAAAGACATTTTAAGACTCATTTTTCTACACCTTCGGTTACATTGTTCAAATTTTACCAAGGATCCCTAATTTTTTTCAAAATGAAATGTAGCCTATGTCAAATTGGAAGAATGTAGCATTCTATTGGTGAAAGAATTTTTTAAATCGGCCCAGTACTTTTTGAGCCTATTCATTACAAACATACAAAAATAGGTACAAATCTTTCCTCTTTATAATAATTAGATTAGATTACGATAGTAAAGAAATTTCATGCCCGGTTCACTGCTTGAAAATTTTTGCTTTTTTAAAATCGAGATGAAGCGAGCTCAGATTTTTATTCAATTAACTTTCAATAGTTGATGGGGCGGCGACGCGGCCTGGACAGGGCGCCATTTATCGTTGTAATTATTACAACAGTAAAAGGCGCTTAGTGGAGGCCGCTTTGCCGCCCCTCGCAGCCCGCCGCCCCGGGCCATGGCTCCCTTGGGCCTATGGTAAATACGCTCATCGAGCTAAATTATTAATTTAATCTTTATTCAGGCAAATTACACCCGTACATATTGACAAATCACAACATAAATTAAATTTCATGAAATTATAAAATTTTAATAATGCATACAATAATTTCATTAGGATCAGTATTGAATAAAAATAATATAAATGTCACTGGAATTTAATATTAATACATTCGGCCAAAAAGTAATTAAATTTAATAAATGTCGCAAATTAAAATTAAATGTCAACTGGTAAACAATGCTAATAAATTCTTTTTGGCATAGGCACACTAGTATGCCTTTTACAACAATGCCGAGTATTACACGAGTCCAGTCATCTCCAGGACGGTGTTGGAGCTGGCCCAAACTCTGCGTACCAAAGATGCAGCCCTTGTGCGCATAGCTGCGTGGAAGCAGTCGCCGCGCGCTTCCGCAAACATACCCAAGCCCTGCAGAGTCGGGGTAACCCCATCACCGCCCTGAACGCATTGTTGATCAGCCGGTCGATTCTCTAAGAAAAACGCAACGGACTCGCTCTTAAACTCGACTTAGCCGTACAAACGAACATAGCCTCTATTTTGTTAGTAAGAAGGTTCATATTATTTATCGTTGATGAGCGAGTACAGCGACGAAGTAAAGGCGGTTTTGTCTACAGAATCGACAGGCTGGACGCGGAGGGCGCTGCAGCTTTTCGCTGTATAATTAGCCCACAGGCTGCACGTATAAAGCGAGGTGCAATATGCTCTAAAGAGCGTTGCTTTGACCCCCTTTGAGCACCTAGCGAACCTGCGAGCTATCATATTTGCTCTTACCAAGGCTTGAAACCGGTTCAAAATTAACCGTTATTATAACGGTTAAACCGGTTTTATCGTAAAGTTCCGTTCCGGAGCGGAACCAAATAGGAGCGATACTTTGAACCTAAATAAACCGGTTTATTCCTAGCTTGCGACAATCGCAACGATTGCGTTTTTTTTACGGAAATTCTTCAAAAGAGGTTATACTTACCAGATTTTTCAGAAAATTTACGTTTTGTTGTCATTCTATTGTTGAATAGTATAATCAAAATTCACAAAAATATGACGAACATTTACCACTGTACGTATTTGATACGATAAATAGGCAAAAAACGTTTTATTGAATAAAAACAAACGTAAGACGCGCTCACCGCTCGCAGATCTTCACGAAACTCAGGTCGTTGTCCTGCCTGAGCGAAATGTTGAACCGGTTAATGAAAAATACCCATATTTTTCCAAACCGGTTTAAAAACCGGTTCAAAGGATCTGAACCTTTTTCAAAAAGTTCCACCTGTAATTTCATTAAACCGGTTCAAAAAATTAACCGGTTTCCAAGCCTTGGCTCTTACTGACAGGGCCCTCCGTTCCCGCTCCATAAAGGCTTGGTCGTTAAGGTCGCTAAGCCACGGGTATAAGCTATAATATTACAAAACATACTCACAGTATCTGTTTCCCCAAGTGCCCCTTCTCTGTAAACACCTTCATGAAGTCCGAATCATCCGTCACATTGAACAATGCTTTCCAGTCCATCTTCCTCTTCTTCTTCGACTCCCAATTTGTGACCGTTTTAGTAAAATTCTTCAGTATTTCAAAGTCCTTTTCTATGCTGTAGAGCTGGTCAGTTACGTCTTTGCCAAATGTCTCTTGGACTACAATGGACGCCATGTTGTTTATCTGTAACAACAGAATACGTATAGTGTCTTACCTTTTTAAAAGCGATTTTAACTTATTAGTTAAATATACCAGGTATAACATAAAGGTGCCGCGAATCTTTAAGAAGTGATTTAACGTTTCAGTTCAACATTTGCAAAAAAACATTTCCTCATACCAACTTAACCGCCGTCATTTGACATCACTTTGTAAGGAGGAGTTAGTTTAAAAAAGTAAATTAAAAAGTTTGCCTATATCCTATGATTAAAATCAATATTGATTTCGTGTAGCCACTCATAATGATCTATGCATTTAAATACACATAATACTATGTTTAAAAAGTTACAAAATGTAAATTTGATTCCGTCTCAACAGTTTATTACTAAAGAACCAAATTTTTCAGATTATAATACAAAAACTTCGTAAAATTAACGTTATAATACTCACAATATCCCTGACATCGTAAATACCAAAGGATTTTAGGAAATCCCCCGCGTAATTCTTCCAAGCGTCAGTGCATAACTTCTTCTTCAACGAATCGGCTTCTTCTTTAGACACTTTGAAAAAACCGCTTAGCTTATTGCTGTCACAAAAAATCTGGCCACGGACGTTCAGTTTTGAAGTCACTATCTGTAAGGAAATTAATGAACTCGGTATTATTTTGTTTAACGTTATCAGGACTTGAGGTTTAGATATCCGTAAAAAAGATTATTTAATAAGTTTGTAGCCAAAAACAAATGCGAAATTATAAAAATAACAATAAAAATTAGTTTTGATGACAGAAAAAGAACAAGAGCAAGCTTTTGACAACGGCTGCTGTACTAACAATCAAGTATCTATTATTTATTCTTTGAACGTTGACAAACAAGAAAAAATACCTGTACTCTCTCAGCATCAGCAAACCCTTCGAATCCTTTCCTCACCACACTAACAGGCAGGCTTAAAATCACTTTAACTCCTTCGGGGTTCCGCAAGGATACATCATAGGCCATCTCTTGTATATTTAAGTTTATGTTCACAACTTTGGTTGCGCCTTCAATTAGTTTCGCTAAGAGCGTAGAGTAGAATAATACTTCATGCTTCGTGTTGTCTGGCAAGAATCTGTTTATTAAATTCATTGCTTGGGCTAAACTGAAAACAAATTGATTTTAATGGTATTTAATATCACAACAAACATTTGGTTTGAAAAATCTAATGTTTTTTTTTCTTTGAATAGTGAAAAGATTTGTTATTAAGATCATGAACAATTTATAATCATACTCGTATGTCATGCAACATATTCTAAAAATTATAAAGAGTACAAGTAGGTACTAAAAACTCACATTCGAAAAATATCTACAGAATTTTCATTTGCCGTTGCGTTCTCTATTAAACCGAGGGCGTCATTAAACGCTTTTGATATGATTTTTATGTCACTATTAGCATTGATTTTACCACCAATTTGTGTAAGAACAAGTTTAGTCGTATCTTTGACTGGGTCGCTCGATTTTACGACTAATAGTTTATCTAAATAATCAAGAGCCATCGTGATCATGTCTGTGATATCCCTCAAAGCAGTGAAAGATTTGGTGCCTGTAAATGTTGGTTCTAGTTGGTCCATTAGTTTTGTTAATCTGAAAGAAAAGAAACTCATTTATAAAGATACTTTTATATAATTTATTTTATAAAGAAAATAAATAAAATAAAACCAGTCATCAGCGTAACAACCTACCTGTAAATGTCAAATTTTCTTAACCCATTTATCAACTATCAATTAATTGAGAACATCAAAGGTTTTGCATGATAAGCTTGTCATTTACTGTTCTCATAAGAAATAATTGTTTAATGTTTTAGAGGATAAACCAATTTCAATATGTCAGTATTATAAAAAAAATATATACTACAATTAAAAACCAATAAAACCAATTTATTTCTGTAAATAGGCTTAAACTAAGCGCTTTTACACGTCCCAATATTTTTTTCCCTACCACTACTTCGGGACAATTTTGGGCTAGCGCCGAGAAGAAGTAGCGCAAGAAACTCGGTCACTATTGTCAGCCTCTTTTTAAATAGTATATTATTTTTTACATTACAAGATAAATGTACCTGTGCGAGCAGGGCAGTATTTATTTCCAAATATTTTTATCATTTATATAATCATTTACAGTATAATATCCTTTTTTCATTAAAGTTGTTTTAATATGCGATTTAAATTTTAACAGGGGCAGTTCTACAATAGACGCTGGTAATTTATTAAAAAAGCGAATACATTTTCCCATAAACGAATCACTCACTTTATGCAGTTTTACCATTAGAAATAGCTCAAGTTTTACCTACTTAAGGTCAATGAGGTGAATGAATTGATTATTAAAGTTGTTGCAGTCCACTGCTGGACACAGGCCTCTCCAAAAGGAGGATTTTGCTATAATCGCCACGCTTGGCAGGCGGGTTAGCGATCGCAGTTTGGCCAATGGTGGAGAGGAGACGCTGCTGCGCGTCTTCTTGTGGCGGTTCTCCTGTAGTCGCCCCTTACGACACCCATAGGAAGAAAAGGGGACCTACCTAGATACTACCTAGAACAATCTCCCTTAGACAGCCCATAGAAGAAATTTTTTCGAGATTTATACTTACAAAGTGCCGTTAAAATAGCTGAAGTCCACCTCCCTCCCACTAAACAGGGTAGTCAGCACTGGAGGCAAGAAGCTGTCCAGTCTGGTCATGTGCAGGACTGCTGCCACTAGATCCGCTAGGGTCGTAATTCTGTTGTCACCAGACAGTTTGTAGTACATGTCACCTATCTGAAAATATGTAGTTAAAGGACATCACATACATTGCTCTGATCCTAAGGTAAGTAGCTAAAGCACTTGTGTTATAGAAATCAGAAACAACGACGGTACCGCAACACCCAGACCCAAGTCAATATAGTTAAGTTTTGGCTTTGTTTACGTTGATAGATATCGTGTTAGTATATTAGTGGTACCTAATGATTGGTTGAGGATTTGCCTTAATTTTAATGTAAGTGTTTCTATTTTTTAGATAAGACATTGAATAAATAAATATGAGCTAGAAAGAACACTAATTGGAATGTTGACACCATTCACAAATAATTTATTAGTCATCATTATTAAAACTAACCAGTAATTTGAGGCCCGATCACGCACTAATTATCATTTATTTAAAAAAAAACGGATATTTGTTAGCTTTAAAATCGTTATAGCGGCAACCAACATAAATATATCATCTGTGAAAATTTCAACTCTCTAACTATATCGGTTAATGAGATACAGCCTGGTGACAGACGGACAGACAGCAGAGTCTTAGTAATAGGCTCCCGTTTTACCCTTTCGGTACGAAACCCTAAAAATGCACGTATCTAAACTCAATATGTACTTTAAAAACGAAAAAAAAATCTGATGTCGTAATATACAAAAAAAATTAACATATAATAAATATGGTGGCGATTCAGGTTACTACAATATTTTCTTTAAGTTAAAATTTTCAAATGAAAAGTGTGTAGGTAGGTACTCACCATTGTAAGGTATTTCCCAAAGTTGATTTCCAACAACAAATCCGTTGCCAACGCCTGCACTTCCTGGTCAGTCAGTTCGCACAGTTTCTTCACGAACTCCTCCAAAGTGTCCCGGTCTTTAATACTTATGAGGTCCGCTATCGAGTTTGCGTTACACCTGTTAATGTTGCCTTTGAAAATCTGCAACAGAATAAAATAATTATTCTTTATGGCACCGTACCCCAAAAGAAATAATAGGGTTAATTCCTTGACTGTTTGTTTGTCATTTTTTTTTATCAGAAACGCCTATTATGTTATGATAAATATACAATTTATTCATGTTTCCGTACCTAAAAAAGAAACCTTTAAAGGAACACTTTGTTAACCGTCAGTTTGTCTTGATGCTTTTATCAGAAACGCGTTCAAGTTGAAATTAATATCAAATACTCAGGCCGACTGCAATCCCTTGTGGAAAAATCAAACTTCTGATTGGAATTAGAACCTAGAAAAAGCCATTGTCTACCCTAAGTTTTGATAAAAAGAACATTCAATAGACATTATTTTACTTTATTGAGAGGGCAGTTAACAGAAAAAGTGCCGTATTTAATTTTTGTTTCTTTTAAATTTATATAATTAGTACGAAGTTATAAACCCAGGTCAAAATATTTCATTTACTTTTATGTTTTTACAATTCTACTTGTTTTATGAAAGTCATTTGTGTTTCTGATCTGTTCGTTGTCGTACTTATCCACTTAAAACAGATATCGTAGAAAGAATAACTTAAATGTAAACTCACCCCTTTAATGGTTATTTGCGAAGACATAATATCTCTAGCCACAGAGTCAGTCACGTTTAGCCCCGACACTATGTATCTCCTGACTCGGCCAGGGTGCTTGAACAGGCTCTCCACTTTGAGGCCGTTTTCTAAAACAAACAGAAACTCAAATGGAGAAGTTGACACTATTTACAAGCAATTACAACCCATTTTCTACAATGTGTAATTCTTCTTCTTCTAAAGTGATTCGTCACTCAGGCTTTTATATATGTGAGGACCAAAACTCAGCCACCGATATAGCGCTATCGGTGGCCTTGTAAAGATCCTCGCGTGTGCAGGTGAAGGGACACGCGGGGCATGACAGGAGATGTGCTCTCCATTGTTATTCAAACACACATCAAAAGCTAAAGAGGATTTCAATTTTTGGCACATAGATATTAAGAGAGATAAAGAGAGCTGAGATCGATTGAGGTGGACTTTTGTCGGATATCCTTCCAGACATTTTTAAGGAACTTACTGCTGATTTCTATCATGGTGGGATGGTCCAGGATGTCGGAGAAGGTGGCCAGCAGCTTCAAGGCATCAGGAACCGTCCCTGCCACCTCCAGCACAGTTTCATTGTGCAGGAGTGGGGAAAAGTGGCGTTGCATTTGTGTTAACCTGTAACAATAAAAAAAAAAAAAGTTGTATTTTAGATTGTTTATATCGTAGATCGATTTAGTTACTGACTCTGAGTGGTCCCCGAAAATTTGGCACCTCTTTGCAATGAAACCCTGTATAGGCTATCTTCTGAGCACTTACACACCGCCAAAAAAGCTTTTGCCTTTAAAGAGCCAGTTGTCAATAGCCAGGACAACATCTGTCGGGTGCTAGTCTGTAACCTGCAAAATGGTAATAGACAAAACTCACTTAGCATCCTCGTAGGTTGGTATCTCCTGGAACTTGTCCATGGACGAGCACTCATTGTTGACGCTGCACACGAACGACTGCACGAATGTCAGCATGCCCGCGCTGGGCAGTGCGCGCGCGCTGAACTGACCTGCGAATGATGTAATTCTTTAACCACTAATTAAATAAAATGATAATTTAGAAATGCAGTTTTGTAGGTAAATACATTATTTATCTAACCTAGTACAACATTGCTACGAGAGGATAAAAATACAAGCGTGATTGATTGTTGTTAAAAAATGGATTAATTGACCCCAGTCAACCCTAGCTCGTGTTACAAGTGTAGTAACAAGAAAATCAAATCAAATCAAATTTATTTATTGTGATTTACAGGTACAGAGAGGTGGCAATATAATAAAAGGTTAGAACATCTGTGTCCCGCCGCATGGGCATACAATAATAAGTGTTATTCAATTAAATTAAATGTCAAATCAATGTCAAAACTATTTATTCTTTGACTGCTACGATACTAGGCACAACAGAAATTCTATTGTTTAGGGGTCACCCACCGGTGATCATCATGGCGGGCGGTCAACGAAACTTACTAACTACTTATTTGCCTTCATTTTGGACAACACTTAGTCAAATCAAAATAAAAACATTTCTGCAAATTGGCCAAATTATGTTTAAATATGTTAAATAAATGTTTTGATTTTGATTTTAATGGCCTATCTTTTACAACTTAAGATAAACTAAACAAGTGCAAAATCCACGGATTTATTTATATTTCCATACAAGTAATACCAAAATGCCTTACATGTGGGAAAATCTTGGTTGTCGATGTTTATTCTGACGGCGTAGAGGCACATCATCACCAGCGTGGCCCATGCTATACCAGCGAGCGTTATCTGAAACAAAACAAAAACGAAATAGAAGTATATCTGTGATAGCTTAGTTGATAGAAATATACCTAAATACTAACGAGCTAGACAAAAGAATCAATTGTTATGCTTTCAAATTTCAGAATTCCTAATTATCCTTGTGTTTGACAATAGACGACCGTCCGGTGTAGTGATTAGCGCTCGGGACTACAAAGCCTTGTTGCGGGTTCGAATCTCGCGAGGGGCAAATGACCTCCGTAGCCGAGAGGCGAGCACGCCGGACTATTGTATGGCGCCGACATCTTTGTGGTTTCGGGCTCGATTCCCGGTCGGGTTAATGTAGAAAACGATTTTTTTATATTGTCTCGGGTCTGGATGATGTGGTACCGTTGTTGTTTCAGATTTCATCACAAGTGCTATAGCTACTTACCTTAGGATCAGAGCAATGTATGTGATGTTGTCCAATATTTATTTATTTAAAGATAAATAACACTTTAAAAAATCATCTACCTCAGGTGGGACTCGAACCCACATCCCATCACACCTACCTGAGGTCGATGATTTTTTCAAGTGTTATTAATCTTTAATTAAACCTTGCATGGAATTGCTAAAAACAAAAATGTACAATTTATTTATTTATTATAATTCTGACTCACCAGTTTCCTCTTTCGGATGAGGTAGTCCTTCCACAGCAGCAGCTTCAGCTGCCGGCCCGCCGCCATGACGCGGAGCCGGCGCGTGCGCGGCACTGCAACAAAACATTTATTTAAATTATTCAGATTATCAACAAGGCTAACACCAACAGTTGCCAATTATAGTAGTATAAAGTAATATTTATAACTCGAAAGTGGTTTTTTTTGAACTTTGATCCTAAGGTAAGTAGCTAAAGCACTTGTGTTATAGAAATCAGAAACAACGACGGTACCACAACACCCAGACCCGAGACAATATAGAAAAGTTCGTTTTCCACATTGACCCGACCGGGGATCGAACCCGGAACCTCAGAGATGGCGGCGCCATATACAGTCCGGCGTGCTCGCCTCTCGGCTATGAAGGTCGGAGGTTTTGAATTGGTGGAACTTAAGGCTCCCCATAAAAGTGCTCTGTTAAGCTTCTCTAGGCACTCTAAAAGATTTTTTGGCGTATAATTTCGTACATTAAACACACTACTTTTTACAAGCTACTTAGACAAATCAAGATTAGCCAAGCAAAATGTGGGTAGATTTTAAAACAAATACCATCGCAAAAGTTATAAACCTAGTTTCAATTTAAAAAAAAAAATACAGAACCTATGTAGTTATATACTTTTTAATTTGAGTTACTCGTCCATGTTACTAAGTCAATTTATAACATTGAAAATTTATGACATGATCCGAGGGAAACGAGACACAATGAAAATTATTTTTTATGCTTCGCGGTCTCATAGGTCAGCTTGGCGTTAGTAATTAAATACGTTGTTGCGAAATGTAAGAAAATTGCAAAACAATCTGAATACCGATATTACAATTTTCACAAGCACCTTCCTACCTTCTAATAATAAATACTAAACAAATAAGTACAAATATCTTTTCGGTTTTTCAAAGAAACTTCACGTTTTTTGTTTTTCAATCTCTGCAACGTTTTCAGCACATTATTATTTTCTTTTTCATCAAGATAGCATTTTGCAGAAAAATTAAAAATAAAGAGATCTTTTTACGACATCGCGCTAAGTCGGTATTTTTTATTGGTGATGGAAAATGCAATGGCACAATGCTATACAGCCAGCCCTTTTTTATTTTTTCCAAAACATTATTTTTGTAAAATTAGCGCAAGGAATACTTATCTTTAAGCTGTATTTGTGACTTTAATAAATGTGGTATAATAATAAAAAAATAAAACAAATGTATAGTACATACAAGTTTGTTGTTTTTGAATTGAATGTACTTTAGTGATAAATTGTTCAATTTAAATAAAACATTTGCTATATTTAAAACAAATAACCATGTGTCTTGTTTAATTGAAAAACGAGTGTCGTGGAAACCAAAATATTATTATGTAAAAATGTTAATAAATGGTTGGTCTGGTTTCAATATTTTGTGTAGACGACACTGGTTTGGCAAATAGCGTTGTATTGTGTAAACATGCTGACAAAGACCGCAATATTAAAACACCGCTGCATTCTGCAAGAAATATGCCTTTCGGTAAACTTGGAAAATTCACTTATAGCAGTTTGTCGAAACACATTTAAAAATACTTACAAATTAATTTATTTCTAAGGTATTCAAATTTCTTTTTTTTTAATTAGTAAATTTTTTGTTGTGATGATAAGGTTCGTTGAATGTTTTTTTTAATGTATGATCTGCGTTTAAAACCCTAGTAAAACGTGCTATGCCGGAATACTCGTAGACACAATCTTCAGCTTTTCATATTAAAACTATACCTAGGTCAACCTCAAAATAATAACATGAAACACAATACAGGCTTATTATAAAAAAAAAGCCGCTGAGATGGATCGTAAGTCGTAACTATATCGTAACACTTATACTTCAAATAAAACATTAAAATGATAGTGTTTTAAGTTTAACTAAATAATAATATAACGTAGCTAACTGCGGCCTAGGTACAAATGAAATTTACCCACAAGGATTCATTAATAAAATATGACCTATAAAAGGTTTAGTCTTTTACCAAAATAAATTGATTTTATGAATTTGTTTGAACCTTTTATTGCAGATGTATAGCAGGTTCTCGAGTGGAGACCACGCCTAGGCAAACGTAGTGTAGGACAACCTTAGGAAGATGGCTGGCAGTGGATGGATTAAAAGAGCGGGAGATCGTGCTCTTTAGCGCTCTTTGGGGGAGGCATACGTCCAGCAGTGGACTGCAATAGGCTAATATGTTTAACTGCAATACTATAGATGCGGTGCTAGTCTTATAGTTTGTCAATACTCAAGTTCAAATAAATGGCACTGAACTTCTACGGGTAAGTTGTGAGTCGAGTGCAAGCTGCCATTTTCCGAGCTCTACGAACGTAACTTACCACTAAATGGCAGTTATCTCCTCACGTACAATCGCTAAAGCTGGCGGTGCGTGTGCGCACGACGCACGTGGTAGGGTTGCCTATAGATGTTAATCCGGTTATTTTTTAATTTAACCAAACCGTTTCCAATATTTAACGGTTAACTACGGTAACGTCTAAGCAGCTCAGCAAAAACATGTCGAGTTTTTTATATATTGAAAAGTTGGTTTTTAAAACACGCTATACAGATCTAATTTGCTTAGTTTAGATACCAACTTTAAAATAATGGTACATTGTACACTTTCTTAAGTTTTGTCTTTGGTCTACCTTTTTAATTTGATCTTTAAGTTTAACACGGTCACGGATAGGCAACCGATTAGGCACTACGGACTAGACCAACATCAAATCGCAAAAAAAAACACTTTCTCATACTAAACTGCAACCAGCTGACATAAGCTGTCTTATTCAGAGTGCATTTGCTAGTACGGGACTAAGGTTAAACCACTGCACTAACGTAGGTACGGAAAACAGCTCGTCGACCTACCACAAAATGTCAAATTTTCTCATTTGAAAATGTACTCTATAAGTCAGGCTTAAAGTTGAAAATCTATTGGAGAATTTTTGACTTTTTGGGTAGGTCGACGTGCTGTTGTCTGTACATAAATCAGTGGTATAACCTTAGTCCCGTACTAGCAAATGCACACTGAATAAGACAGAAGATGATTTAGTTTGTACGGCGAAGTGATCTTTTTTTAAATTCGACGCTATTACTTAGTCCAATAAATAAAAAGGTGTCATGTTTGGGATCAAGGCGGTAACCACGAACTCTTAAAACAATCTCCAATCTGTCAAACATTATCATCTCTGTCAAATTTTGTATGAAATGACGTACCAAAATTGACAGATTTGACAACTTTGAGATTGTTTTAAGAGTTCATGGTTATGGCCCTGTGTGCTAATAATACCAATTGTTCAGCAATGAGGGAAAAGCAAAACAGAACCGATGCATACTTAACTATTGATTAAAGCCAAAGAGGATTTAAATACTACGTAAATTAAAACGGTCGCTAGCCTTATTTTGTGTACATTAAACGTGTTGATGATGTTTCTTATGCAAGCGCGTGGTCGGCTCGCCGCAGTCGAACAATGCTATTTGACTGTCTACGCTTTTGCTTGTGTACTTACTTACATCCCGTGGATTATAGACTCCTTACCCTTAGTAATTCGGCAATCTGAATCAATTTCTGTTTTTAAAAGTCGGCTTAAAGCACATTTTCTTGCACTGTGAGAACAAATCGTCTCTGGTTTGAGAATTGCTGTTTCTGGAATATCACTGGTTGTTAGTCATGCTATTTCCTGGCATATAGGTATATGTATGTATATGTATTATATTTAAGTACGTATGTATGTTTATTTTTATCTTAGCATTTATATTTTTTAGGTATTTTTTGTACGTGTATGTAGTTTATACTTATTGATATTAACATTGTAGGTATATAAATAAAATTACACAATAAGCACTCTGCAGCACTTTCCCCCTTTCTTTGTAGTTGTCCTCTGCCTAAAGGTTGTCTGGAAGAGATCGCTTTTTAGCGATAAGACCGCCAAAATTGTACATCTTTCTGTAAATATCAACTGTAACTTCTTTGTTTGGTGTGCAATAAAGAGTATCTATCTATCTATCTATTATAGACGTTTTAAACTGCTTGAAATCTTTTAATTAGATTATCAAGCACTATATTGATTAGCACGTATTTTGTTATTTTTAGGGTTCTCGAGTGGAGACCAGGCCACCGCTTGATGGTCTGACGCAACCATCCGTTCGAGAAGCGTTATTTTTGCCAGAAGTGGCAGAATATGTAGAACATATCTAGCTTTAAGACCTGTGTAACCATGTTCTTTGAAATAAATGATTTTGATTTTTGATTTTGATTTCGACGCTCTTTCGGGGCGGCTTACATTCAGCAGTGTACTTCAATAGGCTGATATATATTTTTAAAATCAATAAAATCATAGCAATCAACTGGCGAGAGTATGTTTTTTTGCTAATTTCGATTTTTGCTCTTTCCTAAAGTTGTCGTATTCGGGCAGTACCTAGGAGGTATTAAGTATTAAAGCATCAAAAATAGGCTGACGAAAATCAAAGCCTGAAGGGGCTGTAATAAATCGTATATATTTTTTATATATTTAACAAACATCGGAAGTTTTTACTTAACATTCTTCTCGCGCAGAATTGAAACAATACAATTAGTAGCGTTTCAAAATTAAAGAAGCGTGGACAGGTCTGGGCCATTAGGAACCAGCAGAACAACAGACAAAGCTGTTATGTGTCAGTTATACATATTACATAAAACCGTGAAGGACGCCGGTGAGCAGAAACAATGTCACTAATGCCAGTTTACATAGGATTTTCCACGGGCTCTTAGAACCGCTAATAGAGGCCACATGTCACATTTATTTACTTACACTTGACGAGTGGCACGAGATCTTAGTTTTATCACACATACAGGGCGTTAAATTTATTTACTTCACATATTTGACGACCTCCATAGCCGAGAGGCGAGCAAGCTGTACTTTATATGGCGACACCATCTCTGAGGTTCCGGGTTTGATCCCCGGTCGGGTCCATGTAGAAAACGAACTTTTCTATATTGTGTCGAGTCTGGGTGGTGTGGTACCGTCGTTGTTTCTGATTTCTATAACTCAAGTGCTTTAGCTACTTACCTTAGGGTCAGAGCAATGTACGTGATGTTGTCCAAAATTTATTATTTATTTATTTAAAAAAAATTGGGATATGTAAAAGTGCCATTGATGGCCAATTTACAGAAATAAATGTCTTTGACTTTCACAATTACCATTTTATCTATGAAAAAAGTCTACGTAACAATTAATGACAAACATTTTTTACGCCACATTTTCTAAATTCACCACTCAGGGATCAACTTAAGACTGTGATACACGTAAGAGAAATACGTTGCTAGATTTATCACAACACAATGACAATTTATGTGATCACGCACACGCACACGCACACGCACACGCACACGCACACGCACACGCACACGCACACGCACACGCACACACACACACACACACACACACACACACACACACACACACACACACACACACGCACGCACGCTCGCACGCACGCACGCACACGCGCACACAATATTTTTTTTTACGCACAGTTTAATTTATATTGAAATATAATGTAACCTACTTGTACCTACTATCTTTTTAAGGAAGAGCGGTGTCTCCTGGCACAGGCTTTATTTGAGCTTAAAAGGAGATGCTGGTCACTATGGTCACTATTAGTTTAAGGTATGAAACTTGTTGAAGCCAATAAACGTTTTATTATTTATTATTATATATTACGATAATGATGAATGTCAAAATAGAGTAACTATATTCACCTTCTACTATACTCGTAGTTTAACTTAAGATAATCTGATTAAATACGGCTCGAGTTAAGGTATCCCTTAAGATAATTTGATTAAATACGGCCCAAGTTAAGCAATCCCTATTTTCTTTGTAGGCTGAAATGGAATTAAATCCAGCGTTGGCAACTATTAAATATGTCTCAAGTTCTTGTACGTGATTTCATGCAGACAATTTGATCATTACTTAGTCACAAACGTGTGTTAACATTGATACAAACTTACGTCAATAGGTACAAGCCACGAATTATTTAGACCCATTTTAAACTTATTAAATTCCGGAACAATGAAAAATGTGATACATTTTTCATTCTATGAAATGTCATCCAATGTATGCATTTTCCAGTGGGAAGCAATAACTATTTTTCGTAAAACAACGAATCTCTATCGTTTGTGTAAAGACTCTATTTGCCTGTTTTTTCCAAACTATAAAGTTTCAAAGATATTTTAATAAAACCCAAAAAAACGTTGTATGTAGGTATTACTATTTTGGTAGCGCTCGAGGTTTTCCTCATTTTTTTTGCGGCGCTATTAAAACCATAATGAGTGTTTCAAATGGCGGATAAGTTCGTGTGTTAGTGACTTTTCGTATTTTTCACTTCTTACATGTTATTGTTGTTAAATTTAAAACATTCAGCCATTTTATTTCCAGTAATTAGCGGGGCTAGTTAAAATTGCACGAGTTTTTGTTAAATTAATATTACAGTTGGTAACTTTACCTAAGCTTAAAAGAAATAAACTTCTTATAGGTCATTAACACAAAATAAATTAAGTAGGTACATAAGTAACATTATTTTGAAATATAATTATGTTTGTAATGTGAAAAGCAATTCCAGTAGGTATCAAAATAAAAAAATGTTTTTTTGAATTTATTGATATAGAATTTATTAATTAATGTTATGAATACTATTGTAATTTATATTTGTTCAGATTGTACTATTTTTTTGATTGTTTAAAGTTTTGCATGCTATTTTTGAAAGCGAAACAAGCTCATCTAAATTGTATCATCCTTAATTTATATAATAGAGTTTCTGATTCTGATTAAGTTATGTACAGAGATCATTCGATCATAGATAAGGTGTTTGGTAGGGCTAAGTTTTTGGGACGTGTGTGAAATAAAAAAAAATATTTCTGTAAATTGGCCAAAAACGGTACTTTTACATAAGTGCCCGGAAAATATAACCATATTAAATAAATGACCTTGACTTTTCAAAATCTTCAAATATTAAAATGCAAAGTAAGTAGTCAAAGTAGGTAAAAGTATCCTAGTCTGTACCTACCATCTAACTGAATTATGTAATGTGACTTATGTGACACGCAATGAATGATTTGAATTTGAAGTACCTTTGTTTGTTATGATTTCACGGCACATTGATCTGATTTTGGTGATGCTGAGGAAATTAAAACCCTTTACACGGCCTTCTATACCATAAGACATACGCTACTTTTTTTAAATTAAGGAACGAAATAAAAATACGTAGCGTTAAGCCACGCAAGCGAAGCTGCAGGCCGAGCTAGTCACCCATCGGTAGATAAATTCACCAGAATTGTAACCGCAGACATGTTGCATTAATCAGCTAATCGGTTTGATCACTGATCTTCTGACGTAGGCAATATTGTCCGTAATATACTGTGACGTCAATGCGGCCTACCTGTAATGGGTATTACTACAAGTAGGTATTTTATGACTGCAAATATGGAGATAGATTATCAGTTAGATTTAATATTGTATGGTCTTCAATTCAATTGAAAAACCATCTCGAGCGTCGTCAGAATGCCCTCCCCAAGTTTTGGCACAATCTGATTAATAGTTTAAGAACAAATATACAATTTACAACTACCGGCATGGAAGTTGAGCGCCGGGCGAAAGTTGCGCAGAAGACTGTTACGATTGGACAATAAATATTAGACAACATCACATTCATTGCTCTGATCCTAAGGTAAGTAGCGAAAGCACTTGTGTTGTAGAAATCAGAATCAATGACGGTACCACAACACCCAGACCCGAGCCAATATAGAAAAGTTCGTTTTCTACATTGACCCGAACTGGGTTCGAACCCGGAACCTCAGAGATGGCGACGCCATTTAAAGTCCGGCGTACTCGCCTCTCGGCTATGGAGGTCGTCAATTACGATTGGCTAGTCGTGTGACGCTCTTACACCGCCGGCCGTGATTGGTTGCAAGCTCCACGCAGACGCGTCTCGTAAGATCGATGCCGCGTGCTGTATTTTTATTAGAATCGATTAAAAATATATTTGATTAAGAAAAAACCCCTCAAAAGGGTTAGGTACCTGCTGATAGCCTTTCAATTAAATGTCAATGCTGTAGACATTTGTGTTTTTCCACAACCTTTGTTATTGTAACGACTTGATTAAGGAAAGTGATGATCGGTAATAAAAACCGACTGACCAAGCCTATCGCGATCATCTCTATATTCAGCGATGTTATAGTTTTTGACTTGTTTTTTGAGATTTTTGTGAGTTTTCGTAGTTTTGGAGGTTTAAAAAGGCTTGTCTCACAATCTAAGGATAAAGTGCCAAATAGGTATGTAACTGATAATGTATGGAAGTAGGTGATAAAAGTTCTTGAACTTAAGGCCTTAACACGCTTGAATGACCTTGACGCGTCGTGCCCATACATTTTCGCGCGTGCGGATGACCTCTAATAATCGGGAAAACATGTTTTTTATGAAATTAATGCCTTTAACGAGAAATTTCAAATAGAACTCTTAATTCAAAATATGTATATTTCTAAAATCTTGTTTTGTGTGAAAAAAGTAATGAAATAGCTTGTGCCGTTTAAGAGAACATTTGCAATTAATGAAAAAATATACACATTTTTGTGCATGTTTTAATCCAAGGGACTTAACGGACCATCAAAATTATTCAAATCAAGATGTTTATTAAATCCTCTTCTAACATATCGTATTTAAAATTTATTGATTCAAGTAACGGGTATTCTGACAATTTGATTTTCATATTCGAGATTTTAGGCACTTGGGTGGTGTTAAGGCCTTAATGTGTCATAAAGCGCTATTTGACGGTCGTGAAACGCAAAAATAGTGTTTATCCTTCAGATAAGTAAAAAATAGCTTATTTATAACTTGTACAGGCAACTACACTGTGAAATAGGGCCTTCATCATCATCATTTCAGCCACAGGACGTCCACTGCTGAACATAGGCTTCCCCTAGTGACTTCTGTCATCGGGGGGTTTTTGCCATACTCGCCACGCTTGGCAAGCGGGTTGGCGAGCGCAGTTTTTTTTATTATAGGCCCTTGGGGTATTGATAATTGGGTGGTTTAGTTTTTTGTTTAAAAGAAAATATGTGTGATATAAATTTTTCCTTCATAAAATAATGAGCATCATACATAACTCTGACACAGTAATATAAAAGTGAAAAATTCAAACAATAGTTAAATCATACTTCAAAAAAAGTAAAAAAAAAATGATAGCGTTATGGTTTTCTTTAAAAATTACTCATAAAATCCAAAAAACTTCTTAGAAAAGGTGGCAATCTATGATAATGATGCCACTTTTATCTAAGATGTCTAGTATTACCTAATTAGTAAACCCCTCCCTAATAGCAGCCTGTTCCTAAATCTCATGCAGCACCGTCCTTGAAGACCTGACATGCTGTGACCCGTAATGGCAGTGGTTATATCAAATCCACAGTGTACGTCGGGCTTATAATCACAGCAATTGCTGGCTGGCTGGCGGACCGTGAAGATACAATCGTACTGAACGAAGGTTTGCAAGGAAAACTGGTATCCGATAAAATAAAACTCGTGGCACGGAATCGGGTGACCCTGTAAAGAATGTATGATCTTAACAGTATGTACGACTAATATCCGCGATTTTGACTGTGACTTTAGGTCTAAGCTAAGGTGATATAAATAATCGTCATCTCACGGGATATACATATATTGTCTTATCTACAGGATCTTTGTTATCGTGCATATAAATACATAATATGGTGGCTTACTTCACCATAGTATTTATATGCATGTGTTAACATAGGGTTCACTACGCCATTTAGAAATACGTTTTGTCAAATTTCAATTGATCAATGAGACCCTTTCGATAACTTATTTTATCGATGACTTATTTGGACGAACATTCATACATCGTTCATTTAATCGAATTTTAATTGGACGAATGTTATTACTTCGATGGTTCATTTCATCGAATTTCCTTTAGTCAATAGCAAATTAGATGGACCAATGACCTGTAGAAGGCAGCTGGCAGCGACTGGATGCAAAGGGCGGGAGATCGTGCGCTGTGGCGCTCCTTGGGGAGGCCTATGTCCAGCAGTAGACTGCAACTGGCTGATATGATGATGATGATGAATGGCTAATTATTCGACGAAACTTATTTCGCAATGGTGTAGTGAACCCGTTAACATAAGTTAGTTTCGGCCGATATACAATTTACCTAACACCCTATGTTAACCTAGGTCCTAGATCAATAATTGTCTATGTGAGTGCAAAATTATATCTTAATTCGATTTCCGTTATAACATGATTGAGTAGATACCAACAAAGACTAAAATTCCCACTTTTACACACACAGCCAAACCTTCAAATTTAAGTATTATTAGTACCTTAAATTAATTCTTTATTGCACAAGTTACAAAGCATCTAAATCAGGTATAGAAATGCACAATTTGGATATTAGGAACCTCATTTGTTTTTTCGAAGTCAATTAAAACGATGCGGGCAGGTACATTTTTAGGATTTTTAGCCAAATAACTGGGCCCCGCTGAAATATGCTGCGGGTAAAAATGCTTTCGATAAAATTGACAAATGTAGACTAAAAATAAAAAACACAAGCGACCAAATAACGTAACTTAGTCCTATCACGACATTCAGTTTGTTATGAAAGCAGTTTTTTTTAAAACGGCAGGTATTTCTAATCTTCTTCGCCTTGTATAGTTGGCATTGTAGCGCGCATAATGCGAAGACTACCATCAATTGCCATTTGTTTATTAGCCGCTAGCATTAGCAGGCACAGTGTGTTTCTAGGGTTCCGTAGACAAATGGCAAAAAACGGAACCCTTATGGATTCGTCATGTCTGTCTGTCTGTCCGTCCGTATGTCACAGCCACTGTTTTCAGAAACTATAAGAACTATTCTGTTGAAACTTGGTAAGTAGATGTATTCTGTGAACCGCATTAAGATTTTCACACATAAATAGAAAAAATAAATAAATAATTTTGGGGGTTACCCATACTTAGAACTAAAACTCAAAAAAATGATTTTCATCAAACCCATACGTGTGGGGTATCTATGGATAGGGCTTCAAAAATGATATTAAGGTTACTAATATCATTTTTTTCAAAACTGAATAGTTTGCGCGAGACACACTTCCAAAGTGGTAAAATGTGTGTCCTCCTCCCGTTAACTTCTAGAATAAGAGAAAGATAAAACTAAAAAAAAATATTTAATGTACAATTACCATGCAAACATCCACCGAAAATTGGTTTGATCGAGATCTAGTAAGTAGTTATTTTTTAAATACGTCATAAATCGTAAACCGCAATTTACCTTTCATTTTCAACTAAATTATAGTTAATGGTGCGGAACTCTTCGTGCGCGAGTCCGACTCGCACTTGGCCGGTTTTTCATTTCTTCGGAACCGAAATTATATGAAAGTATGACTAGGTAGCGCCACCTGTAGATCAATCTAGAAATCATTTCTATACCAATCCGCGTACCTATACTATCACGTTTTATGTAAAAACTGTGATTATGTCTCTATTTTTCTAAGGGCACCATAATTTGCAATATATTGTACACTTTGGAGTACCCTGTGACTTCTTAAAAAAGTAAATTATCTTATTTGCAAGGTTTTAATTAAATAAAACCATAAGTGTTTAAGTCAAACATTAAACGAGTGCCTGAACACTTGGCCTTATGACCTAATGAGGTCCATCCTCTTGATATGACGTAATTGATAGTGAAGTGCGTTTAGGTGGATTGAATATGTAAATTCATTCAGCACAGTGTTGTTAGGGTTCCTTACCCCAAGGGTAAGCCGAGACCCTATTACTAAGGCTCCGCTGTCCGTCTGTCCTGTCCGTATGTCACCAGGCTGTATCTCATGAACCGTGATAGTTAGACAGTTGAAATTTTCACAGATGACGTGTTTCTGTTGCCACTATAACAACAAATACTAAAAATCAGAATAAAATAAATATTCAAGGGGGCTCCCATACAACAAAGGTGATTTGTTTGCCGTTGTTATTTTTAAATAATGGTAGGTACGGATCCTTTGTGCGCGAGTCTGACTCGCACTTGGCCGGTTTTTATTTTTAGTTCCACAGATTATGTTTTGTACCTAGCTCAAGTGGTTTTAACGGGACTTAGTAATAGTACTAAGCCTGCAGTGCCCGTTTATTGATTTACAACCTTTTCTTCTGGGTTTCGGCCCTAATTTTTTTCCCGTTTGGTATTCCAATATACTTGAAAATTTTTTTTTTAGCAATTCCATGCTAGGTTTAATTGAAGATAAATAACCCTTGAAAAATTATCGACCTCAGGTGGGACTCGAACCCACGTCTCATCGCATGCCGGGCGAGTGCTTTACCGACTTAGCTACCGAGGACGTCACGTGACACGATGAAATTCCTCAAGTGTTTTTTCTCGCTGTCGATGCCAGCGTATCTCTGATCAATATTGTAGCTATATGTATAGCTGAGTAGTATACTACCGTCAACACCCGATAGAAATATTTTTACAAATATTTTGACTATTGGATATTTTTTTCAAGTGTTATTTATCTTCAATTATACCAATTTACTAATAAAGAGATATAGTTCATCTATTTACTCGTTTTTAATATAAGTCCGCAGATAAAACCCTGAGCATAATAATAGGATGTACGTACGTATACATTAACAGTATTATACTCTACTATTAATGAATAGGCACGTCGGGAAGTCGTGAGGTCTCTTATTGGAATCCTCAGCTTCCTTCATCCTTGTATGGAGGTCTCTTATTAGAAACCTAACCTCCTTCATCCTTGAAATATGGACTTTTAAGGGTAAGTCTCATAGAGTATAGTTCTAAACAAAAGTTAAGTTCGTGATGGATGTTGCACCAAAAAAGGCTTGTTCCAATTTATTGAAGGTTCTTCCTAGTTGTTATTTACCATCACTAATTATTATAAATTGTAGTTGTTCGTCGTGTTTGTCATTTTTTTTGTCTGTCTGTACAGTCAAATTCCCGAAACTACAGTTGGGAATTTAATGTGATTTTCATTGATTATTACAAGGATTCACGACGTTTATTAATTTCATATAATTCAATCTCATTTTAT
Organism: Anania fuscalis; assembly: GCA_950371115.1. NCBI lineage: Eukaryota > Metazoa > Arthropoda > Insecta > Lepidoptera > Crambidae > Anania > Anania fuscalis. The sequence continues at coordinate 15,126,554 of OX493344.1, forward strand.
TTTATTTATTGCCATTTTATTTTTATTTTTTGATACATTTATATTTTATTTTTTATTAACATTTTTTATTTTAAATTTTAATGTTTTTATTTTTATTTTTAATATTTGTGTGAAGTTTGTAAAGTTATGGGCCCAGATGACTGAAATAAATGCTGTTTTATTTTTTATTTATTTTAACCGTACCTGCTTTGCTACCCGTTTAAAGTTGGGTCGCTAGTTTTATTAATATTTATGTTATACTGTTTACTATATGAATACGTAATTACTCTGACGAAACGAGTTAAGACGGCACAGTGAAGACTAATCTAGATGCTTGCAAAAGAGCTTAATTTAGGCTTCCTACTCGTTCAACAAAAATAAATTGGTTTTGTATGGTACGATTTTCAATGCTCCTTTAGTGCAGGTTGGCTTAAGTTACTAATTACAATTACGTCATTTTATTTCAAATGTATGCGGTGTAATCCCACCGTTTTTAGGGTTTCGCTTCCGCACCCAAAGGGTAAAAAGGGACCCGTATTACTAAGGCTCCGCCGTTCGTCTGCCACCAGGCCTTATCTCATGAACCGTGATAGTAAAAGAGTAGAAATTTTCACAGATGATGTATTTCTATTGCTGCTATAACAACAAATACTAAAAAACGGAATACAATAAATATTTAAGAGGGCGCCCATACAATAAACGTGTTTTTTTGCCATTTTTATAGATAATGGTACTGAACCTTTTGTGCGCGAGTACGACTCGCACTTGGCCGGTTTCTTAAATATACAATATTTTTTTCATCGACACCTTCTTTAAAATATTCTATAAGTCGCTAACCCTTGTAAAAGAGGTTTTATAGCACTCTTCGGCGGATAATTATTGGTTTTACTTATTTAAAGATTGCACACACGGAGTCGCGGGAGACTCTAGTTATCATTAAAATAAAAACATGTAAATAGGAAGTATTTTTCTACAATTGCAGGGGACGCGTTTAGCCCTCGGGAAGCAACTGACTGCGTAATGGGCTAACCACGGGTTGTCATGCTTGTACACGCTTCAAGTCAAGCTAATTTCCATTGCAAGCTACCTCGAATACCTCGAAGCAGAAGGCCTACTAAGAAAATAATTCGTTCGTTCGGATCAGAGGTAGGTATAATTAATAAACCTTACAGATTAAAATTACCATCTCCTTGTATCAATCCTTTGACAAAATATGACCATGAATAGCCTTGTAAAAAACCGGCCAAGTACGAGTCAGACTCGCGCATGAAGGGTTCCGTTCCATAATCTATATAAACGGCAAAAAACACATTTGTTGTATGGGAGCGCCCTTAAATATTTATTGTGTTTTAGTATTTGTTGTTACAGCGGCAACAGAAATACATCATCTATGAAAATTTCAACTCTCTAACTGTCACGGTTCATGAGATACGGACGGACAGACAGACAGACGGACGTACAGCAGAGCCTTAGTAATAGGGTCCCGTTTTACCATTTGGGTACGGAACCCTAAAAACACGACTATTCTCAATAGTTCACAAATTGTCAAAGGTTTGATAAAAGTCAATGGTTATTTGATTTGATAGGTTAATACATCCGACGAACGAAACACTTTCGTAGTAGGCATCTATACCTCTAGTAAAGTATGCCTATATACGTCCCACTGCAGGGCACACGCCTCACCTCAACTATGAGCTGGTTTGGGCCATACTCCACCACGCGGGCCCAGTGCGGATTGGTGGAGGGGTGTTGTAAGGCCAGTGACTAAACCTTACTGTCAGATGTTATGAAGCCGCCTTAAGGCCTCTGACTAGGCTTCACGACCAATATCAAGCGATATTGGCCGGGACCAACTTTTAACGTGCCTTCCGAAGCACGGAGATGCTCGTGATAAATGTCACTAAATATGGTCGGAATGGTCACCCATCCACTCACGACCGCGGCGTTGGTTGCTTAACTTTAGTAATCGATACCAAAGCGCTGCCGCCACTGAGCTACGAGTACCTCTCGTGAGGGTTCATTAAAATGGAAATGTAAACCTTGTAGCCGAGCACACGTTCCAAACGGACGAATTAGCTATAACAAGAATATAACAAGAGGCAACTGGGCTTGAAAGACACATTGTACTTCCTTAAGCATTAAAGAATTAGCTACGATTAATTTGAATCCGACAAGCTTCTCTCTGACAATGTAAGTGTATAGCAATCGTCCACGTCGTCATGCGGAGTTCGGTAAATGACTGCATTTTTATAAAATAAGAATAAATAAATATAAATATTGGACAACATCACATACATTGCTCTGATCCTAAGGTAAGTAGCTAAATCACTTGTATTATAGAACTCAGAAACAACGACGGTACCACAACACCCAGACCAAGCCAATATAGAAAAGTTCGTTTTCTACATTGACCCGACCGGGAATCGAACCCGGTACCTCAGAGATGGCGGCGCTATTTAAATTCCGGCGTGCTCGCCTCTCGGCTACGGAGATCGTCAAGACATCATTAAATTCTTGTTAAGACCTTAACACTCTTGAATGACCTTGACGCGTCGCGCCCATACAATTTGACCTCTAAAAATCGGAAAAACATGTTTTTTATGAAATTAATGCCTTTAACGAGAATTTTCAAATAAATCTCTCAATTCAAAACATGTATATTTCCAAAATCTTGTTTTGTGTGAATACAGTAATAAAATAGCTTGTGTCGTTTAAGAGAACATTTGCAATTTATGAAAAAAATGACGCTTTTTTGTGCTCGTTTTAATCCAAGGAACTTAACGGAAAATCAAAATTATTCAATTCAAGATGTTTATAAAATCCTTTTCTAGCATATCGTATTTTAAATTTTTAGATTCAAGTAACATGTATTCTGACAATTTGATTTTTATATTCGAGATTTTAGGCACTTGGGTGGTGTTAAGGCCTTAATTGCCGAACAACAACTGATCGCCGTGTAAAACAACTGGACCTGAATTCTGCTGATTTATATCAAGGCATAATTGAATATCAATAACACTTAAATTAGTAGCGGAAAACCAAATGTGTCAACAATTACAATGAGATCCAATTGATATTCAAATTGGGGTCTTAAGCAGCTTAGCCAGTTTAGCCACTATCTCACCTCACGTGAAATAGATTAAGCTTAAGTTTGGATTAAATTATTATTGTTTTTATTTTTATTAATCTACATCTTTCATCTTTTATGTCCAGTTTTGACTCTGATGATGACGTCATCATCAAAGGTTTGGCAGAAAGACAACAACGTACAGACAAAAGACGTTGGGTGAAAATTGCCACGTTAAGATCATTTATGTTTGTAAATCATGTGTGTGTGTATTGTTTGTTTTTTGGGATTTTTATTGTTGTTGTGATAAATATCAATCATTTTTTTTATTATTTATCTACTTATGACCGTCCATAGTAGGTACACGAGTTTTTTAATTAGTGTAAGTACCTAGTTATATAGTAATTTTACCCAACCTTTAAGAAGCAGTATCGTTATCACTTCGTATGATATACAATTTAAAAGCTTACCAGAAAAACTTATGTAATATGTAAACTAGTTGTCGTTTTAGTACACTTTAGTGCACCAAGGCGAGCAGGCATTCCTAGACAGAACTAGATTAATTTTGTTTCCTTATAAAGAAACTTGATTATACTAAGATCTAAGCTAGAACAAGGGTCAATGTACAGACCTTAATTCATCATATCAGCCTGTTGCAGTCCACTGCTGGACATAGGCCTCCCCCAAGGAGCGCCACAGCGCACGATCTCCCGTCCTTTGCATCCAGTCGCTGCCGGCTGCCTACTTTAGGTCATCGGTCCATCTAGCCGGGGGGCGTCCTACACTACGTTTGCCTAAGCGTGGTCTCCATTCGAGAACCTTCCTGCTCCACCTCTCGTCGGTTCTGCGACAGACATGGCTAGCCCACTGCCACTTCAGCTTGCTACATTTTTGGACAATATCAGTCACCTTAGTCTTATGTCTTATGACCTCGTTCCGGATCTTATCCCTTAATGAGATCCCCAACATAGACCTTTCCATAGCACGCTGAGTGACGTGTAGTCGGTGGGCCAACTTGACTGTCATGTTCCACGTTTCGGCTCCGTAGGTTTAAACTGGTAGGACGCATTGGTTAAACACCCGGCTTTTTAGGCACTGCGGCAGTGTCGACGTGAAGATATGACGCAATTTCCCAAATGCTGCCCAGCCAAGCTGCACTCTTCTGGCGATTTACCGCTCGAAGTTGTCTCTACCGAGCTGTAGTACTTGTCCCAGGTAGACGTACTCTTGGACAACCTCGAGCGTAGTGCCCTCGACGGAAATTGGTTCCGAAATACCCCCCAGACCTTCATTATAAAATAAATATTTGACAACGACACATACATTGCTCTGATCCTATGGTAAGTAGCTAAAGCACGTGTGTTATAGAAATCAGAAATACCGACGATACCACAACACCCAGACCAAGCCAATATAGAAAAGTTCGTTTTCTACATTGACCCGACCGGGAATCGAACCCGGAACCTCAGAGATGGCGACGCCATATATAGTCCGGCTTACTCGCCTCTCAGCTACGGAGGCTACGAAATACTAAATTTTATGGCACAAAGTACTGAATTTATTGCAAGATAGAAGAGAAGAAATCATTGATTTGATTTTATTAAATGTGCCTTGGTTAAGATTAATTAGTTTACTTACGCTGATTGTTTTTTAATAACTTTTTAATTGGAGGGCTTGCTATTCTACTTACAAATCAATGATATTATAGTTTTTTTAATACTTGAAAAATTTCTATCGGGTGTTGACGGTAGTAGTATATACCGCAACATTGATTAGAAAATACGCTGGCTTTGACAGCGAGAACCACTTGAAAGATTTCGTCGAGTTGACAACGTCTCGTTAGTTTAGTGGTCAAAGCACTCGCCCGGTTTGCGATGGACTTGGGTTCGGATCCCACCTGAGGCGGACGATTTTTTATTCAAGTATTAAAAATCTTAGATAAACCTAGCATGGAAGTTGCTAAAAACAAAAATTAAAATATTATAGTTTTGTCGTAACTGTCTTTTAGTGCACTTTGTTTCTCATACAAAAGGATTTTTAAAGATTTTTACTATCATTATTTCTTCGGGAAAGATCGATATTTTTTGTGCCACCATTAAGTTTTTGACAGAGAGAGGTATAGCAATATCTTATTTGAAGGTTAGTTGGTGGTATACAAATGTCAAGGGAAATGTATCTCAATAAAAGTTACATAGGACTTAGTTAATAAGCCCCGATCGGGAGTCGAACCAATCACGTCAGAACTCAGACTGAAACCGGTACTAACCATGTTTTAAATAATAAATAAATTGTTTCCACAATCACGCCAATTAGCTAGCCCAAAACTCAGCGTAGCTTGTACTATGGCGACTAGGTAACGGATAAACATACTTAAATGCGTTTATAAACATCCATGATTTAGGTACAAATGCTCGTGCTCATCACACAAACATTTGCACCTCGCGGGATTCGAACCCGCAACCGCCAGGCTTTGTAATCCGGAGCGCGAACCGCTACATTTGAATAATCGTATCTTCCTTAAAATCGCTTATCCAAGTTTATTAAATCTTTAAGATTATATTTTAGTTCGCAAATACAAGTTTGAATGGAACATCAAAATCTCTACAATAATTATTCATTTTAAATTCATTGCCGATAAACATAAAAGTGCAAAAGGTAGACAAACAGAAATGTTTCAGGTTTCACTTCCCCACAAATACGTTTGTAGGTATAGGTTTAAGAACTGTTTTATTATATAAATATTTTTTATTATATGTATAGAACGAATTTGTATGGAAAAATTTACCTTCAATCAAATAGAATAAATACTTAGGTAAATGAATGACTGTACAAATTCCTAACACCTTGCTGGGCGTTGACACCTGCCAGAGCGGGAAAAGGAATGCCACAGATAATACCATTCGCGTGGCAAATCACTGAGCTCACCTGGGCGGTAACCACGAACTCTTAATACAATCTCAAATCTGTCAAACATTATCATTTCTTTCAAATTTTGTATGAAATGACGTACCAAAATTGACAGATTTGACAACTTTGAAATTGTTTTAAGAGTTCATGGTTATGGCCCTGAGCTAACTTTTGTTGACCATCGATTCGCTAAAAAAAATATATCATGCATGATGCTGGCTGAATATCATACTTTTATTGTTTATGCAAAACGATTATAGATCATTACACAAAGAAAAAACATAGTACATGCTAGACCATAGAGCTAATAAAGAATTTACATTTTGTAGGAGGTACTTTATAGAAAATAACGTTAAGAAAAGAGTAAACAAAAGATAAAACAAAACTTTGACAGTTTTGCGGTTGCTTGGTAATTTTGGTAATTTATAAGATAAAGCCAAACATATTAATAAGTCATAATTGCAAAAGCCGTTTAAAAAAATAGCCCGTCATGATATTATTATAACATTTGTTATCAATCTCGTTCAATTTTTCATCATCTAACTTAAAAGTACAACGAAATATAAGGAAATACTTATAATTGCAGATTCACTCGAAAGCTTTCACATAAACAATTAAAAACAAGTGTTATTTTATTCGTAATAATTAATTAATAAATATAATAAATAAATATTGGACAACATCACATACATTGCTCTGATCCTAAGGTAAGTAGCTAAAGCACTTGTCTTATAGAAATCAGAAACAACGACGGTACCACCCGCCATATAGTCCGGCGTGCTCGCCTCTCGGCTACGGAGGTCGTCAATTATGTAAGTGAAGGTCCTACTCAGAGAAAGGATACACAAGTTTTAAATACGTCAAAAGCTTATTACCTAGGTAGATCTTTCTCCGCAAGCCCTTTTGCTGCAAGGCTAACGAGATCGGTGACTATTTCTGACAGTAATCAGTACCTATGTAATCCCACTAATATTTTAAATGCGAAAGTTTCTGAGGATGTTTGGGTATTTGGATGTTTGTGATTCAATCACGCGTAAATAATTGATCCGCAACGGATTCGGATGAAATTTTGCACACATATCGGGTGTAAAAAAAGGCTTAACGAAGCCGAATACTACATATTCTACGTATTATTACGATCATTTTTTTCTTTAACACTATACCTGGGAAATGACGGGTTACCGAGTTATTGACAGTCAAAGTTACAATTTTTTTTCAAAGTTTTTTTACAAAATTGACTTATGTTGATAATACTAAACTTTTTTACTAAGAAACATGATCCGCTTACACACACAGGCATAGTCTGTGGTGTGCGCGCTATACATTGCATTACATACCCTGTATACAGGGTGTAACAAAAAGGCAAAATAAAATTTAAAGAATGTGTAGAGTAGTAAATGTGTAGTTCCTATGCAAAACCACAAACTCGTGCGAGTATAAATTACTGAGTAAATTGATGCTAAAGTTTTAACAAAAACTTATCGGTGACGACCTTAAATATCACATCAGCATCAGCTGATCGTGCGGCGGGCGAGGGTTGCGGGCGGGGGTTCGCTAACGAATGACCGCAGATTCAGGGTAGTCAACACTTTCGGTAAAAAAACAATTTATTTACTTAGTATGGGAAAAAAAGTTGTTTATTTTGAGCTAAAACTTTTACTCCTTAATGTTCACATTACATACATACATACCCTTAAATATTATTTCGCCTTTTTGTTAGCCCCTGTAGAATTTGATCTGGATTAACATATAGGATACTTTTTATTTGTATATGTTTTCTTTATTATTATCACCTGCCACAAGTGATATTAATGGAAAAGGTCGAGGGAAACTACAAACAACATACATAAAATACCTATAAAATATAACCGGATGAACCGATTTTCGTTTAGTTTTTTTTGTGTCATAGATAATTTTATCCCGAGTGTTCTTGGCCATGTTTCATGAAAATTTGTTGAGCCGTTTGAAGGTCATCAGCTCTTTTCTAGTTGATGAGGGGAACTGACTAACTTCCTTAAGTCCGATCGATTCAAAATTTGGTACTGTGTTATTTTAAAAGTATATGGTAACTTGACCTGATCAGCCGTTTGAAGATCATAGGGTTTTTTTTTATATTTTAATTTATTCTTGTAAATTTTTGTTTTTAGCAATTCCATGCAAAGTTTAATTGAAGATAAATAACACTTGAAAAAAATCATCGACCTCAGGTGGGACTCGAACCCACGTCCCATCGCATACCGGGCGAGTGCTTTGACCACTTAGCTACCGAGGACGTCACCTGAGGTCGATGATTTTTTTCAAGTGTTATTTATCTTCAATTAACTTATTCTACTAGAAATCGTCTTTTTTAATTCTCCATACAATAGAAAACATCCAAAACTTTAAGATAACACTCAGTTGATTAACAATCTGGTAAATCGTCTTTGGTGTTAGTACCTTTTTTTATTAAAACAAGCAAAATAATATTTTTAAAATAACAAACACATACTTCCTTGAAGAATATCTGTTTGAATACACGATGTATGCTATTTATAGCATTTTTAAGCAGAAACCATTCCGTCATATCAACAGAGATTGTGTATGGGTTTTTATTTCAATTTTAACGTCACAGATTGCTTAAATTGCAAAATGACGAAGGTTGAAATAAGATTTAAGTGTCTGGGCAACAGTATGAGTTATTAGCACACTTGGCCATATCATATAGCTTTTGGTATGTAGTTGATATTTTTATTTTTAGGTTTACGTTTAGTATCTACCTACCATTAAGACTCGAAGGGTTCCGTACCATTATGTATCTACAAGTTTGTTGTACCTATATGGGAGCCACGTTAAATATTTATTTTATTTTGTGTTTTAGTATTTGTAGTTATAACGGCAACAGAAATACATCATCTGTGAAAATTTCAATTGTCTAATCTAAACTATCACGGTTTATGAGATACAGCATGGTGACAGACGGACAGACAGATAGACGGACAGCGGAGTCATAGTATAGGGTCTCGTTTTACCCTATGGGTACGGAACCCTAAAAATAAGCCTTAATGATTTTTATTTTAATAACTTATAAAAAACAACAATTTCATTTCTATAACTAAACTTACCTAAAATAAAAAATAAACTACTCAAAAATAAACGCGTGTCCATGAGGCAAGGAGGCGAGAATGCTTGCAGCGTTTCCTCGCTGAATAGCTATACTTAGCCTTTGAGCGAGGAACGAGCCAGCATTTTTATTTTCCGAAATCGTCTTTAATTTAGGGGCTATTTTACCAAAAAGTAATTTTGCACTCGGTCCCCACGGTCCAAAGGTCTCGACACCAAATGGCGCAAACACGTAGTCACTTGCAAGTGACTCGTATTTGCGCCGCTTGGCATTTTCTGCGGACTCCGCTGCAGCTCCCGCTTTTACGGCAGATTCCCCAAGATGAGAAGGGGCTAAAGTATCGACACAAGTTGCGTCCCATACCAAAGCCCGTCCCCGCTCCCAGGGAACGAGCGTAAGACCATCCGGTCTCTTGCCGTCATCACGCACCAAACCTCGAGGTTCCAGTGTGGAAGGAATGGCGATGCTGGCAAGAGCTCCCTTAATATTACTATTTATTTTGAAATGGTAGGTATAAAATATATTAATAAATTTACCCTCTCAACAAGCATTCGATAAGATACCATTTGCAAAACTTTGGATAACTTTATGTTCTAATTTGCTCCTTAAAAGTGACCCCAATTATCGGAATTTATTTACGTTACACTACTATAAGTATCATAAATTAATCTGTGTACCGAATGTAAATTTAATCTGTGGCACAGATCCGAACAAACTGGCAGTGACAGATGGACAAACCGGACCGCGTAACCCTAAAAACACTTAATTGAGACAATAGCTTGCAAAAAGTGAATTCGCTTCAATGAACTATGTCGGGGACGACACAACCGATTTAAGATAACGTCTAAATGAATTATTAATAAGTATTGTTAGCATCTAACAAGCACAGGTCAATTGCGTTAGTGACCACGGCATGACGAACATGCGATCTTACAAATACATGAAATGAGATTATGAGATCTTGATTGGTATTGTTATTGTAATTGTGCTTGTTGTCTTTGTTCGTCTCCTGTTCTGTAAAGGTATGTGTGCAGCGGTGTATCGGCCCTCCGGAGCCTGCTGCCTGAATTCGAGCCGGAGTCGACCAGAGGGATTTGGGGTTCTCTGGTGGTCCGATAGACCGCTGTCACTACTCGTCCCACGTCCTAGTCGGGGTTGCCGCTGAAAACCAGCGTCGTTACGGCTTCGGCTGTAACGACAAATGCTGAGCGGGGACCTTTTTGACACTCTTTTTGTATGTTCAATGTAATCCTGTTTGTAACTATGCCTGTGTGTCAAATAAACGTTTTCTATTCTAGATTAATGGCCATGCAATGAAATGAAATAATAATCACTCAACAATCACACCAATAAAATAAACTACTTAGTTAAAAGCTTTGCATAGTAAACTAGGTAAGTAATAAACAATACCATAAATATCCATATCTAAGTTAAAAAGAAATGCTTGTGCTCATTGCGGGTCGTACATTAATCACGTGATGTTTTTTAAGGCAACTTTTTAACCCTCCCTCTCCCCCATGGTGATACGTAGTGAGGTTTTAGATTACCCATCCCCCCAACCCAAAATCACGTGTATTTTTTTGTACAAGCAATGGCGAGTCACACACCACTTTTCGGTTTAGAAATCGAGCGTTAAAAGAAAAAAAAAAAACACGTGATATCTCATTTCACCCGTCTCCCCCCTTGTGATATTTCGTGATTTTTTCCGAACCCCCTCCCCTCCTTTTCAAGCCTCACGTGATTAATGGACGACCTCTTACACAACAAACTTTTTGTCCACTGCGGGACTCGAAGCGATAAGCACGTAGTCCGAAACGGGACCTAGATTAGGGACAGTCGTCAGTGAGATAATAAAATATAGCGTGTCCCAGCACGTCATCTGTCATCTTCTTCTTCTTCTTTCGTGTCGGCAAGAACACGGGCTAAATCTTACTTGCCCAGAAGGCGGCTACCGTGGTAGCCCTCTGGTTACTGACAAGTAGGACCTCACGCGAGCAGGTGGTCGGGCACGCGGGACAGTTAGTGAGGTGAGCCATGGTTTGCAGGGGTTCTCCACATTCACAGCTGGCGTCTGCGCTGCTTGAGTACCCCCACCGACACAGGTTATCTTTACTTCGACCAACCTGGGTCCTCAGCCTGTTTAGACATCTCCAGGTTGGCCAAGGTTCCTTATAGCCTGGAGGCAGATTTTCATCGGGGGGTACAGTGAATGTGGATACTCGCTTGCCCAAAGCCTGCACCTCATGTCAGTAGGGGTTTCGTCGGTAGGCTGCGTAGATCGCAGGAAGCTTTCTCATCTGTCACCGGGACGTCATTCATTCTACGCGTCGTACTTGTGCTTTCGCGCGTTTTCCGTATGAATATAATTTTAAATGTTATTACATCTTTATTTTTCGGTCTCTATAATAGGTAGTATACTTACTCTGTGGTAAGTAAATTCACTTTCTGCTACAGAGACATTTATGAATAATCGTTGTGCATTTATGTTACCTACTTGAGAAATCTAAGTAACGAGTAAGTAGGTATAATTATGCGTCTAGTCTAGACTGTTCTTATGAAAATATCATGAATGTTCAGACGAGTTTTTCCTTAAGATGTTCTTGAATAAAGGCTTCAGCGTTATTATTATACGTCTATTTATGTAATTAAACAACAAATGAAAACGCAGTGTGCTCACTGCAGGTAAAGGTGTTAATTATAAGTGAGGTACAAACATTTGGTATTTAAATGGCAACTTTTTGCAAACATACAATATTAAAAATAGCATTATTGTTTAAACAGCTACGTCAAATACATAGTTTATTTTAAATACATAGTAAGGTAAACTTTTTTCATAAGTTAAATACATTGGACAACATCACATACATTGCTCTGATGCTAAGGTAAGTAGCTAAAGCACTTGTGTTATAGAAATCAGAAACAACGACGGTACCACAACACCCAACCCCGAGCCAATATAGAAAAGTTCGTTATCTACATTGACCCGACCGGGGATCGAACCCGGAACCTCAGAGATGGCGGCGCCATTTAAAGTCCGGCGTGCTCGCCTCTTGGCCACTCGTCAGTTATAAATAGTATAGCAGCTATATTTTATTCCGTTTTTTTTCTCATTAGATGATTGTTTTACTTTATTGACTTAATTTTAGTCGCCTAAGCTAGTACTGTACGCGGCAACCATTTTGAGCGCTGGGGAAAAGAGTGGGGATCGCTTTGCGCATCATACGAGACGATCATCGTATCAGAGACGCGAGTGCGCGGAGCTAACAACCAATCACAGCTGGCGTTAGGGGCGCGTCACACTATTAGCCAATCACTTAATTATAATGGTCTTCTGCGCATCTTTCGCCCAGCGCTCAACTTCCGCGCCACTAGTTGTACAAAGTATATTTCAAAATAACTTAACTTTTGTGTATAAATTTAGCAAATTACGTTTCAAACTTTGTGGAATACATATTTTAAATAAAAAAACCGGCCAAGTGAGAGTCGGACTTGCGCACGAAGGGTTCCGTACCATTTTCTATAAAACAGCAAAAAAAATCACGTTTGTTGTATGGGAGCCCCCTCAAATATTTATTGTATTCATTTTTTAGTATTTGCTGTTATAGCGGCAACAGAAATACATCATCTGTGAAAATTTCAACTCTCTAGCTATAACGGTTCATTAGATACAGCCTGGTGACAAACGGACAGACAGACGGACAGACAGACAGACAAACGGACAGCGGAGCCTTAGTAATAGGGTCCCGTTCTACCCTTTGGATACAGAACCCTAAAAAGACAACTCGTCTATGCCAGGATTAGAACACATAAGTAACCCAAATAATACGAGTTGTTGTCCAACTCCAAATACATTTGGGTTCAACCAAGGAAATACTACTGTATCAACTTCCACAGAGTACCGATTAATAACTTGTTTTGAAAACAATCATTGTTGCACAGATAACGGACCAAGGACAAACAGACAATGGTATGATTACTAGTTCGTTCGGTTTCCGGGTTCAATTCCCGTGACGGATTTTTGATGACAACTCATTCATGTATGCTCAACTCAACTAAGTAATTCGAAGCAGATTTAGATTGTGAGATATATTGGTATTTACAATCATCACCAGCCTATATCAGTCCACTGCTGCACACAGGCCTCTCCAAAAGGAGGATTTTGCCATAATCGCCACGCTTGGCAGGCGGGTTGGCGATCGCAGTTTGGCCAATGGTGGAGAAAAGACGCTGTACGCTGCCCGTCTTCTTGTGGCGGTTCTCCTGTAGTTGCCTCTTACGACACCCATAGGTATTTACAAAGTCTAACGAAATTAATTACCTCAGGTCGGGTAGGTAGAATAGTGCCGACGTTAGCACAGAATACCAAAGACTACGTTAGACATATTTTTGGGGACCCAAAACTAAGCACGAATAAATTCGAATCTTCGTGATGCAGATTGCAATGTGTTATTACTTTAAACACTTTTCAGACAAAACAAGAAAATGTAGAAATTACGAAATTACTTACTGGGCCATAACCATGAATTCTTAAAACAATCTCAAAGTTGTCAAATTTGTCAATTTTGGTACGTCATTTCATACAAAATTTGACAGAAATGATAATGTTTGACAGATTTGTGATTGTTTTAACAGTTCATGGTTAGGGCCCTGTTTTATGTTAAAATAAGATCCCAAAAATGACGTCACGTGTACCGTAATACCTACATTCTGTTGACGATTGTATCTTTGGAATTTTTAGAACTAAATTTCACAATTAATCATATCTGCGAGTAGTTTTACTGACACGTGATGCTGCGGCAAAGGCAAATAGGAGTTCTATGTAGGTATGATGTGAATCGTCCGTGAATTCCGTCCGGAAATCGGAGTTGAAGCACGGAAGATAGATTACTAACCTGAACTACTTGTTTTTAGGGTTCCGTAGCCCTGACAAAGAAACCCTTATAGTTTTGTCATGTCCGTTCCCCCGGCTAAACTATTGGCTTGAAAAATCTGGAAAAATTCACGGTTATAGTACTTTTCATGAACTTTTAAGGAAAATCATAAAGGCTAAGATAGATTAAGTAACAACAGCAACTACGGAAGCCGTGGCACGTAAAGTAGTTTATCCGATATGAAAAACCGGCCAAGTGCGAGTCGGACTCGCACACGAAGGGTTTCGTACCATTTTCTATAAAAACGGCAAAATAATGACGTTTTTTGTATGGGAGCCCCCTTAAATATTTATTGTATTCTGTTTTATAGTATTTGATGTTATAGCGACAATAGAAATAGATCATCTGTGACAATTTCAAATCTCTAACTATGGCGGTTCATGAGATACAGCCTAGTGGCAGACGGACAGACGGACAGACGGACAGGCGGACAGGCGGACAGACGGACAGGCGGACAGACGGACAGACGGACAGACAGACAGACAGACAGACAGACAGACAGACGGACAGACGGCAGACGGACAGACGGACAGACAGACTGACAGACTGACAGACTGACAGACTGACAGACTGACAGACTGACAGACTGACAGACTGACAGACTGATAGACTGACAGACTGACCGACTGCCAGCGGAGTCTTAGTAATAGGGTCCCGTTTTACCCTTTGGGTACGGAACCCTAAAAACTAAAATGTAGTAACTACCTAAAATTCACACTTAATCAGTCGACAAAACTTTGTAATGCAAGTGCCTACAATTCGGATACGTCAGAGATAATAAAAAAAGTGTTTTTCACATGTCGACGAGGAAGCGACGGACATTATACATAATGCCGTATAATTTAAGTTAATAAGCCATAGTGCACGCTTTGTCCGAGTGACGGCTTCACATTTCGTCGGGACATAATAAACGTAATGACTTCCGAACGTGGATCAAAATAAATGCTAGTTATTATGTAGCTTGTTTAATTTTACCAGAATTCGTTACTTCAAACTGCTGGCGATGAAACGTGTCATCATCATGATTAGCCATTGGAAATCGCCTAGCCTAAAGCCATCCACTATGTTCGCGAACCTCTTGCGCTCCGCGCTCTTGCAACTGCTCCACATAGTGGATACGCTCGCGCTCCTGGAGCGTGGAACGTGCCTTGGCGCTCCACGCTCGGCGCTCCAATCGGCGGAGGTGTTTGGGCGAACACGCTGGGGAGCGCGATCCGTATCAGTCTGTCTGTCCGTCTGTCACAGGCTGTGTCTCATGAACCGTGATAATATAAATAGTTAGAGAATTAAAATTTTCACAGATGATGTATTTCTGTTGTCACCACAAATACTAATAAACAGAATACAATAAAATTTATGAGGGCTCCCATACAACAAACGTAATTTTTTTGCCGTTTTATAGATAGTGGTACGGAACCCTTCGTGTGCGAGTCCGACTCGCACTTGGCCGGTTTTTCTCTGAAGTCCCAATACCTAATTAAAAAAATGGATATGATATCGCAGCCTCAATAGAACGCCACAGTGAGCCTTTACAACCAGGGCTTCTGCCAACCTTGCCCAGTCGACAGTCAGTCAGTCAGCCGATGATAACTTACTCGTATTTGTCGTAACTATTGGGAACTTTCACTTTCGGGATCCTCATTGATCTAATGATGGAGCCAGGAGATGCATACTTAAACTCTTTATACTTTTTACTTAATTACCTTTAAATTAAGGCTAATTTGATGCGTCTTGACGATTATAAGCCTAACGCTGACGAGAGGAATCACCGCACAATGAAAGTAGGTATACTTAGCGGAAATGTATAGGTCGACTTGGAGCCTTCTTTACAAGATTCCTTGGCATGTGACACAATGTTCACGTGGAAAATTTGTAATGAATTTGTTGTTAACTTCTCAAGACTACCTAACCTATAATTGCCTCATGATTTTTCCGACACCGCAATTAAGCTGAAATGGAACAAGTTTATTTTGACCTCAACGACAACATAAAATGTGGCCCAGGATATTTCGTACGTGTCTACGAAGAATGATTAAGCAGGATTCCTTCCTAAATAGTTCTGAAGAAGTGGTAAAAATTAAGATTATCAAGATACGCCGCTCGGATTAAAATATATCTTATTATTTTATTGTGCAATTCGCAGAAATGGTGTCAATTTGAAGCCGCTAACAGCTGTTTCGTCATTCGCCTGACACCAAAAGTAGGTATTTGCTTGTCTAGCAAACTGGTATGCACGTGTTGCTCTGCCAAAAAGAATGTGTCTATAACATGATCACACGAAGCATTGGTTAAAGAAAAAATGGCTGCAAATTAGAATGAAAACATAAAAAAATATATCAGTGGAAAATCACCATCCATCCTTAGTGACTTCGAAACGATTGCAGAACGTATCTCTGAATTTTTCGGAACTACCTATATACGGAATTGTTAACTTTTGGTAAAGAAGGTTAGGTACTTGAGTGGCGACTATGAACTGCAGTTCGGTTTAGAGGCCTCTAAACCGATGGGCTGATGACCTAGCCAATCTGCGGGAAGTCGCCGCGCTTCATAAGTGACCTAAACCTAGGGGTTTAGGAGGGTCAACGAAGCAGGAGACGTATTTTTGAATCATGCGAATTCCAATTCGAATACGAAATGGCAAGATTCGCATGCGAATGACTATAGTCGCTATTTTTGAAAATTCATTCTGTGAATTCTGCAACGAGTGGTCCGACCCACTCTTATTTCGATTCTACTAGTAGAAAGTTTAGAAGTATGACTTTGACAAATAAACATATGGTTCACAGATTAAAAACTTTTTTTTTTCGGTCCGTTCCATGCGATTCATTGCCGGTTTTTAAAATCAATTAGTTTTTGCATTCCGGTTTTAAATATTTTTTGCGTGAAACGAAAAAAGTTAAAGAATTTTACCATAATAGCAACACAGAATTCGAGTGATTCAAAAATGCGTAAAATCGGGAGTGATAGAAATAGAATTCGCACGCGAATCGTATTCGTGTTCGAATTCAAGATTCATTTCGAATACTTCAAAAATACGTCTCCAGGACTTCCAAAGACTGATGATGTTGTATGGATGTCGATAAATGTTTTTCTCGCCAGTTAGGAATCATCGTTATTGGACTGCAAAGTGTATAGCAATGGTCCAATATGTGTTTAGGGGTCTTGGGATTATTATGGAGGTTATCTCACCTTTGACATTAGGTAATCGTTCCTAATGAAATAGTCTAGGTGTGTCTAGGATCATGGTCAAGAAATATGACTAGAAACGGGACAACCTCAACCCTTCAGATGATCGCGCATCTATAAGCACTGCAAGACCTACAACAATCCGCAATTTGCATGCGCTCGATGAGCTCACCGTGCCCGGCTAGGTGCGGGCGGTTCCATACGAGTTCATACAAATAATGAAGAATGTTCACTTATTTTTAATATTAGCTCCCCATATTCTCTGTCAAAAATAAAAAGTACAAGTGAAAGAATTACTTCGATACGTCAATTACTTTCCGATTTATAGAAGTAAATGTGTGACAGTGTGACGGCATCTCACAACACTAGCACAGTCCGCTCTCGCTCTCTTCAGCACGGTGTCTGGCGACTTGCTACTAAGCGGAGCGTTGTAAATTGACGTCACATGCGGTCACGTGACTGTTAGCGGGACTCGATATTTATTTATCGTAAGTTTAAATGCCTGTAAAATCAAAACTAATAGATATTTTTGACTACAACAAAAACTAGTGTATTTGTATACATACAAGCTTTACTGTAACAAACTTTCAACCGATTTGGCATACCTATTAACATTCTCCAAAGCATTACTGCGGTGGTTGCGGGTGTTGCAGTGCTTTAGATGCGCGATGACCTTAACATCCCGGCCGGGGTTATGTGATGTTTGACTGACGGCTTTCCGTAACTTTTGTAGCCTTTACTTGCTTCCACAACTGCTGTATAGTGGCCATAATGTTATTTGTGGCATTATAAATAGCAGTGAATAGTTGCTACAAGCCTTAAGTCAATAATGCAATTGTTGAAAGATACTGGTAATGACTCGGGCTAAGGCTAACTTTAATGTTACAAACAATTATAAGTGAATGTCAAAGTCATTTTTGTTGTAACATTAGCGGCTAGTGATAATGATGTATACATCATTTAGTTCTATGAACTTTGTTGTGTTAGGTAATCCTATTAAAGGGTAACAATAGTGGTGTAATAACTAACAGTTTCGCATCAAGAGGACTCAAACACAGTGATGTGCCGCGTCGCTGTTCTTGTGGATCGACTCAAATCGATTCATACGGTATTCGAATCATAACTCGATTCCACGATTTGAGTGCAGTACTCGAGTCCTATGTGTAGTATTCGAATCTTGAGTCTAGATTTCGGCTAGCCTCTAAATTTGAGTTTAGAACTCGAGATTTTTACAGATTTTAGAACAAAAAGGAGTAAACATCAAACATCACGTAGGATTTTTCAATGAAAATATTTATTTAAAGTTGCCAGTTTAAACTTGTACTAATAGGCATCAATCACTTCATTGCTTGAGTAAACAGAGAGCGAGTCAGCGAGTACAAAACCAATTCTTCCTGACTCGAGTACCGGAATCGAGTCCGGCGTAAGTACTCGAATCAAAATAAATTGGTATTCGAGTACGGGAGTCCAAAGCAGGAATCTAGTCTGACTCTAGTTAAGCTGTACTCAGCACATCACTACCAAACATGGCACATGGCATAGTGGTATTTCGTTTGAACGCAAAGGGTTCTATTTCCGGTTAGGGTAAATTTTAAATACGATTATTTCTAAGATAGATCTGGGTATGCTGAGATGTGTTCCAGGCAGTGGCGTGCATTAGTTTTATTTCGAGGTAGGCAGAAGACATACTTAAGTGTATTTATTGATGAAAATCGGCGGTTTTCATCAATGATACATATTTGTCTATATAATTGCCTACTGCCTAACTCATTTCATTTACCAGGTAGGCACTGCCTAATTGCCTCTGGTTCCAGGCAAATTTCAATACCTCATAACCACACTTGGAACTACAAATTGGTTTAAAATTATTACATGTTGTTGTTCGTGATAATTAATTATTTTTTATAGTTAAGTTATACATACTTTAAACTATATTTTAGTTAACACTGCCTAATAATAAATGATGATTGAGGTATATATATACTTACACGTATATAAACCTAAGCTGCACGCTAGATAAGTTTTGTAAGTACAAAAACCATGTTCTTGTGTGTCTTGGACTCAAGTTATAGGGAAATTTCCGTATTTTGAAGACCATGAGAATCATTGCAGCGCGTATTCATTATAGATTTATCTGCATCACGTTTCAGAGGCATCTTCCTACAATTACAGTAATTACAGCTTGAGGAAACTAGTGGGGGGGGGGGGACTAGTCGTCAGACAATGGTGTAATGGTAGTGGACGAGGTGCGATTTATATCACGTCTGCCGTGAGGAGCATGGGTAATAAAGAGCATTGGGACTATGAGGCATGCCAATGTGGACTGTAAAAACACTAAACTATGTTTTAAGTTGAATACTAAAACTATTTTACAACTAAAACAAATAATTTTAAGCACTTTAACGACTTCCTTATGTCGGTAAGTATTCCAATTAGCATACGGAATCGAAAAAATCATTTTTACTAATTCTGGAGATTTCGAATTACATTTTTCTAATAGTGTACAAAAATACTTACTTAAAAATGAGTTACGAACGTAGTTTTAATATTTGTCTTTTTGTTTTTGTTGGTTTATGGTTGATGCAGTCAAAACGATGTTTTAAATTAGGAGGCCTACTACGAAAGTGTTTCGTACGTTCGGACGTCTTAACCCATCAAATTAAAATAACCATTCCCTTGAATCAAACCTTTTACAATTTATGAACGATTAAAAACGGTCGTGTTATTACAAGGCTAGTTTGAGTTGGTCATATTTATCTCTATGTAGGCATTCGGAATAATTCGGATGTTTGCTAAACCTAGGAGGCGTATTTTTGAAGAATTCGAATCCCAATTCTCGAAACTCGAATTCACAAGAATGCAAAAGTAACAAACTCCTAGGAATTTATCGTATGCGATTCTTAGGATTTGGTGTAAAGTTGCTTTTATTAAAACACAATATAATTGATTGTTTAAAACCTTTACATTAATGATTAGTCTGTTATAATAAAACAAACATCAGAGGACGATAAAATGCATATTAACTTAAATGACATGTGTGAAAAAAACAATTTAAAATACGATTAAATGTGACATTTAGCATTTAAAGGTAAACCTAGAACAAATAACCTCAATGAAACCAGCAAGGAAGTTGCTAGAACCAGGGTAATCTGAAATCGGATACACTTGAACATACATAATGATTCCTCTGTCTCGACATTATATGAGCGATGCAATTATTACACCAGCCAGTGCGTGTGATATAACGATTGCCCAAGCGGCGCGCGCGCATTGCGACACTAGCGCCATGGGAACTATCGGTGTCTTACTCCGTTTCGATTTTGATTATGAGCACTGCGCTGTGGCTCTGCGAGCTGGGTTCATAGTAAAACATAAGGCACTCGAGATTAGGAATAATAGCAGCAAAAATATATCCGGGTAAAAAAATTCCCGAAAAGTATTTAAATTCGGTAAAAAATACTATTAAAATTTGGCGACGAGTGTCAGCAGGATAGGATCACATAGTCAACGACCTCCGTAGCCGAGAGGCGAGCACGCCGTCGCCACCTCTGAGGTACCAGGTTCGATCCCTGGTCGGGTCAATGTAGAAAACGAACTTTTCTATATTGTCTCTGGTCTGGGTGTTGTGGTACCGGCAAATTGTTTCTGATTTACTGCTGTTAATCACCGGTGCTTTAGCTACTTACTTATGTATTACGTTCCGTACCTAAAGGGTCTTAGTAATAGGGTCCCTATTACTAAGACTCCGCTGTCCGTCTGTCTGTCTGTCCGTTTGTCATCAGGTTGTACCTCATGAACCGTGATAGTTAGACAGTTGAAATTTTCACAGATTCTGATGATGTATTTCTGTTGCCGCTATAACAACAAATTCTAGAATAAAAACCAGAATAAAATGAATATTTAATGGGGGGCTCCCATACAACAAACGTGGTTTTTTTTTTGCCGTTTTTATAGAAAATGGTACGGAACCCTTCGTGCGCGTGTCTGACTCACACTTGGCCGGTTTTAAATTACTTGTAATTTACTATTCTTTTTTCGAAGCTAATGCATTATATTTAGACCTCCGTAGCGAGAGCGAGAGGCGAGCACGCCGGACTTTAAATGGCGCCGCCATCTCTGAGGTTCTGGGTTCGATCCTCGGTCGGGTCAATGTAGAAAACGAACTTTTCTATATTGGCTCGGGTCTGGGTGTTGTGGTACCGTCGTTGTTTCTGATTTCTATAACACAAGTGCTTTCGCTACTTACCTAAGGATCAGAGCAATGTATGTGATGTTGTCCAATATTTTTTATTATTATTATTATTATTTATCATTATCATATTATTTATCATTATCATATATTGCATTTGTATGCAACATTTCCTAAGTGACACTTATGCTTTTTTAAATGTTAGGGTTTGAACTTTTACAATGCGTTACGAAACACATGAGAATATTGTCACATCGCTCGACAAGAAATATGCAAGTGATATTATCTGTATGGGCTCCATTGTGCGATGGGAGAATAGACAACTATTAGCAGTTTTTAATTAAACAGTAGTTTATAAATCCCTAAACTCTATGAGAAATCTTTCGGATTAAGTTAAATAGAACGACAAGGCTTGTGTTAAATGTTTTACTTAATTTTTTTATGTGTAAATATACATATTTCAAATACAGGGCTGTATAGGTATTATTAACTTTTATTGTTTTTATCATAATCAACATATTCACTAATATATAATACGATTAAAAAAAAAGACAATCGAATAGGGTAGTCCTTGGTAGGTAACTTGCTTTTTTTTATAATTGATCGTTAATTACGTACTAATTTTAGACTGGTTACAGAATAAATAGTTAATTTGGACAACATGACTACCATGCTCCGATCTTAAGGTAGAAGTAGCCAAAGCACTAGTGTTTTTTAGATGTAACAATTAGGGTTCTTCATCACCCAGACAAGACGACACCTGCTACACCCACTACAAAGTTAATCAAATTAGTGAGTTATTACTAATGGTTAATAATCGAGGTATAATTTTGAATTTTGAGACATGTAGGTAATTTTGTAATCTTACACTACTAAAACGCGTTTTATTTTATACTAAGCCCTCTTTTGTCGGCCATGGACTTTAACGAAAAGCTGATTTTTGTTTATTTTAGTTTTTTTTAATATACAATTTTATTATATTTCACTAGAACATTTCAAAATTTCTTGTTGCATTTTTTAATTATAACACTGTACACAACACGGGTATTGATGCAATATACCTCTTTTTAATTGTAAGTAATTAGGCCGAAACGTCGGGACAATAATAAATGAGGTATTATTATTATTATTTATTATTTATTTATAAGGTACACCAACAGCGAAACACATAAAACATTAACAACAACACGATAACAAGTATATGGTTAAATATGTTTGCCAATTACAGGTATACACAACATCTACCGTAATGTGTAGCTCAGTTTTAATTAACTGGACTAAAACTAAATTAACTAATAATAAAACAAACAAAATAACTACTTAAAACTAAATAAATAAATTAAAAAAAAAACACAAATAACAAAACTAACTAGGGAATGAGTGTGTGCTGAGAGGGCAAAAGTAAGTGGTCATTTTTTTTTTGAAGCTTCGGGCAGAGTCGCCGAAAATGTCAATGTCCGGTACCTTGGTCATAATTTCATGTTATATGAGGTATGTTGCATCAATACTCTTCAGTCCTCGGTAAACGCATCCTATCACTGCTACTTTGTGGTAAACCAATGATTTAGGAAGTGGCAATTGTCGTAGGCATTACAATGATTGAATAATGAATTGAATTTCTCCGCAAACAAATAGCTGGATGCTCGCTTTGCCCGTGAATTATACAGGGTGTAACAAAAAGGCGACATAAATGTGTTAGTTAAGGTTGTCACCGATATGTTTTTGTTAAAACTTTAGCATCAATTTACTCAGTAATTTATACTCGCACGAGCCTGTGGTTTTGCATAGGAACTACACATTTACTACTCTACACGTCCTTTAAATTTTATTTCGCCTTTTTGTTACACCCTGTATACAGGTTGCAAGCTAAATGGTATATCAAACTGAAACTAGCCTATGTTAACATATGCATATATATACTTTTATGGTCAGAATTTTGATATCATCGTTTTTGAAAAAAAGTTTTTTATACAAATCAGATTCTAAAAAATATGGTTTGTATAAAAAATTCAAAATTAAAATGATGATATTAAAATTCTGATGTCACCATAGTATTTACATGCATATGTTAATTAACATAGGCTTATTTCAGCTTGATATTATACCCACACCCTGTACCAAACACCCTGTATAGGGAAATACTCTTTATTTAACACCAGCATCCAAAACAAACAGTACAGTGAAAAAATACATTGTGAATGATACCATTCAGACGGTCTTGTCGCGCCATGGCAAAGACAAGCTCTAGAGGAGAGCTAACTTTACGGTCAAGTACAATGCACCCTTTTTAACGACGACCTCCGTAGCCGAGAGGCGAGCACGCCGGATTTTAAATGGCGCCGCCATCTCTGAGGTTCCGGGTTCGATCCTCGGTCGGTTCAATGTAGAAAACAAACTTTTCTATATTATCTCGGGTCTGGGTGTTGTGGTACCGTCGTTGTTTCTGATTTCTATAACACAAGTGCTCTAGCTACCTACCTTAGGATTAGAGCAGTGTATGTGATGTTGTCCAATATTTATATATTTATTTATTTGTTAAAAAAACTCTCAGTGACTTCCAACTTTCTGACATACCTAGGTATAGTTAAATAATTTACTAAAGGTCTAAAACGGCCGATATAGTTCATAGAGCGACAATATACTTAATTTGAGAACGTAGGCATTAATTGATCCTATACTTTCTAAGACACTAAATAAATGATATGAAGTCCTAATAGCATAGGAAAACGGAGCAAATTTTCCTAAAACTTAGATAATATACTTAATGAAATGAAATTCTTTATTTTGTTTAGAGGCCCTCATCGGGCACTTATACACGTCCCAACATATAACTTAGCCCTACCAACGCTTCGGGACAACATATCGGCTGGTGATGAGAAGAAACGCCGCAACAAACTCAGTCACTTTTGTCAGCCTGATTTTATTACAGGAAAACTATAATTACAAGATAATGTAAGAGCTTATTAAGTCCATGCACTCTTGTCGTTCAAGTAATCTTCAACTTTGTAATATCCTTTTTCCATAAGGATTTTTTTAAATGTAGTTTTTGAACTCATAAACTGGCAAGTCAGCAAGAGTTTGTGATACTTTATTGAAGATTTTTATACATTACCCCAAGAATGAATTTACCTACTTTATTTAATCTGAGGCTCGGAACGGCAAGTTTATTTTTATTTCTAGTATTATAATGATGTGAATCACATTTATAAACATAGTAAAATCTGACGACCTTATACTTTCCGGGAATCTACATACAGAGGAGAGTAGAGATATCGTACCTACGCCAGTAATTAGTTTTTAATACGTTGATAGCACCAGTTGTTTATTTGTAATTAATGATGCATAACAGGTCTGGGTTTAACCAAAACATATTTTATAGAAGTGAAAAATATATAATACTTATGCCTGCGATTTCAGATATAACAATTAATTGATAATACGAAATGAAAACAATCAATAAGATGATCTTATGGGAAAGCACAATAACACAAAATAAAAAAGTGTACATTTTGTGCCGGGGTAAAAGTGCTGAAATTATAACACTGTACACAAATTGTTTGGTAAAGGGTGGGTATAATATCAAGCTGAAATAAGCCTATATTAATTTAACATATGCATGTAAACACTATGGTGACATCAGAGTTTTAATATCATCATTTTAATTTTAAAATGTATATACAAAACGTAATTTTAAATTCCGATTGTATAAAAATATTTTTTTTCTAAAACGATGACATTAAAATGCTTACCACCAGAGTATTTATATGCATATGTTTACATGGCCTAGTTTCGCCTTGACCCTTTACCTAGTATATCAGTCACGGGCATCCAGGGCCCTAGGGCCTAAGCCTGCTAATTTAAAGTGGCATAATTGAATATCAATTTGATCTCACTCTAATTGCTTGACACTTTTTAATATTCTGCTACTTATTAACTGACTTTAATTTAAGACTAAAATTAGTTGTAGAATACTTAATGTATCAAACAAATTACACATTTGTTATCCTGCTACTAATTTAAGACTTAAATTTAAGAATTAAGTTGGTAGCAGAATACCAACTGCGTCAAAAAATTACAATGAGATCCAATTGATATTGAATAATGCCACTTTTAAATTAGCAGACTTGGGGCCCTGCTATGTGTTTGCGGAGAAATTCAATTCATTATTCAATCATTGTAATGCGTACGACAATTGCCACTTCCTAAAACATTGGTTTACCTCAAATTAGCAATGATAGGATGCGTTTACCGAGGACTGAAGAGTAGGTAACTAAAACAGCTTTGTATGAACAATCTTCTCACTCTTCTTACCTACGACAGTAGAAAGAGAAAGCTATAAATATTTAGGAAGTGTTAGTTAAGTTTCGTTTTTCCTTAGCCTGTGATTGCCTAATTTGTCCTGGGCCGTAACCACGAACTCATAAAACAATCTCAAATCTGTCAAACATTATCAAATATGTCAAATTTTGTATGAAATGACGTACCAAAATTGACAGCTTTGAGGTTGTTTTAAGAGTTCATGGTTACCCCGCTGTTACGATGTAACTGGTCGGTTTTTGGAACAGCCTATTATTTTAGAACAGTTTAAATGGAAGAGGAGTAACGTGATCCTGTTTTGGCTATTTCCACCCATCCTAAGTACCGAGAACGGAACATTTAATGGAGCGTACATTGTTATGTTGTGTCAAAAGTACATATTTTCGCTGAGCTAATGAGCATTCGTTAAGGAACGATGAAGTGTGAATGTTACTAATTGAACAATAATTCTCAAAAGAGGTTGATTTTCCCTTTGTGTTACAACACAGTGATTTTTAATAAGCAAGATACATTGAAGGGTAAACTAGATAGAGGAATAAAAATGCATCACTATTTTACTACAATATAATTGAAATGTAAAAAATCTTGGCACACAGATGTGGCGATGGAGGAAACGTTTCTAAATCGACTCGATCAGGGTGTGATGAAACTCACTTCTGGCAACATTCATTATCTATTACAAGGTAACACAGGGTTGTTAGCTCATTACTTCGAGATCAGAACAATTAGTAGGTATGTCTGTTATTTGTTACCAAAGATTTGTTGCTACATTTCTTTTGACGACCTCCGTAGCCGAGAGGCGAGCACGCTGGACTTGGCGTCGCCATCTCTGAGGTCCCGGATTCGGATCAATGTAGAAAACGAACTCTTCTGTATTTCCTCGCGTCTGGGTGTTGTAATACCGTCGTTGTTTCTATTTTCTATAACACAAGTGCTTTAGCTACCTTTGGATCAGATCAGATCAATGTACTTTTTATGTGATGATGTCGATTATAAATTATAAAAATAAATTGTTATGGGTTTTGGTGTAGACCCGCCTTTACCTGTAGTGTACCTACCCGTGTAGTGAGAACATTGCCTAACCCGCAGTTTGCAACAGCCACAATGCCTGCCTATTCATTACTCGTTTCCCATAAACGAGGGAATTTGTGGAATTTCAATGAAAACACAGCTACTAAGTTTAGGTTTCAAACATCAATTTTGTTGTAAGGGACTTTGACTCCTCTTTTACTTACAGCGGGGTAACCATGAACTCTTAAAACAATCTCAGAGCTGTCAAATCTGTCAATTTTGGTACGTCATTACATACAAAATTTGACAGATTTGATAATGTTTGACAGATTTGAGATTGTTTTAAGAGTACGTGGTTACCGCTCTGATGTCATTTATTCCAACTTTGTTGCACAAATTAGGAGATAAATGTACATTAATTAAGAGTACTTTATGGCATGTGCCATTTTCTGCCAGTCGGTCGACCGACGCCTTAGCCAAAATGTTGAAAAAGGAGACAAGTAGCTTGTAGAATATCCTATTAAGTAATATTATAAATGCGAAAGTTTGTAAGTACGGATGTATGTTTGTTACTCTTTCACGCAAAAACTACTAAACAGATTTGGATGAAATTTTGCACACACATAGAATATGATCTAGATTAACATATAGAATACTTTGTATCCAGTTATATGTTCTTTTGGGATATATTGAATAAAATTATGATCACACGAGCGAAGTCGCGGGCGACAGCTAGCTATTTTACAACACAAAGTGTGGATTGACATTTTTTTATTCAATCATTAGCTTTATTTATATCGGTTTTAGTATTATCTACTCACAGAATTTTCTAAAGCAACCATAAAAGCACAAATTACGTATAGCGGCGGATATTTTGTGATAAAAGTTAAGTGAGTGCGTAAATGCCGCACTAACACATAGAACCAGGTGGTTTTTTTAATTTAATTTTTTATTTTATTTGTTTGGAAACTCAACAGCTTTTTCATAACAATCATGCTTAAATAAACTTACAATGATACACTTAGCCAATAACAGAGTCCCACAACATGGGACTTATATTTACGAGGTGTACAGGTACTACTTAGGTAGGTTATAGTTATTTCAAATTGGTTTGGCAGCAGTTCTTGATTAAAACAAAATAAATATATAGATAATAAAAATAATATAAGCTAAAATATAATAAATTTATAAAGTATGTATAAAATATGACATATATATAATATGTTAGAGGTTTATGAAAGAATACATATAAGCACTGTGACATGAAGGTAATTTTGAAGTAGACAAATATTGTTCATATACTATCAATAATATTTAGTCTGTCTAGTTATGCTGAAACAACAGTATAGTACGTACTCGTACGTTTTTCCAATCATTACTACGTTTATTAGCCAGCTCAGCTCATTCGGCAGTCTGCTCACGGCGCAGTTGCGCAAGCGCTGACCAAATTGATTCCACGCGCATTTCACCTAGCAAAGTGATTGTGCAGGACTCGGCCGATTATAGTTCTACAGTACTACCACACACACTATTTTATGTAGTCTTTTTGTACCACATTTAACGGAAAAAAATGAAAATGAAAGTAATATTACTAACAGTAGCCTCTAAATTTATTTATTACGATATATATTACGAAAATATAATGTACATCCGCAAAACCTGTCTTTATTCTTTAAGAAAATTGACATTCATAATCTTAAAACCCGGGCCCTAACCATGAACTGTTAAAACAATCACAAATCTGTCAAACATTATCATTTCTGTCAAATTTTGTATGAAATGACGTACCAAAATTGACAGATTTGACAACTTTGTGTTTGTTTTAAGAGTTCATGGTTATGGCCCCGGTATAAGAAAAATAAGCTTCGCAGTTTCTAATTTCAGACTGCTGGGCCCTAACCATGAACTGTTAAAACAATCACAAATCTGTCAAACATTATCATTTCTGTAAAATTTCGTATGAAATGACGTACCAAAATTGACAGATTAGACAACTTTGAGATTGTTTTAAGAGTTCATGGTTATGGCCCTGGTAGGTAATTCGTTTATAGGAAAATGTATTCGCTTCTTTAATAAATTGCTAGCGTCTATTGTTGAACTACTTACATTTCGTTATCAGCCTAGATATGCGAAATATTTAGTTCTCTGGCTGGCGTCTACTAGATGTACAGTCAACAGCACGTCGACCTACCCAAAAAAACCAAAAATTCGTCAATAGATTTTCAACTTTAAGCCTGACATATAGAGATCATTTTTAAATGAGAAATTTGACGTTTTGTGGTAGGTCGACGAGCTGTTGTCCGTACACAACCAACGCACAAAATAAACCGTCGCTATACGTAATTAGTGACCAACGGCCTCACTCAAAATAGTGATTTTATTATTTTATTATTCAGTGGAATACGTTACTCGGCTATTCTTTTCCATCCGCTGACAGCAATTGAGTTCAATATTTATGAACTAAGGCGCCTTATTCTTGATTTGCAATGCTGTGTCATAAAATAAATAAAATAAAAATATTGGACAACATCACATACATTGCTCTAATCCTAAGGTAATAGCTAAAGCACTTGTGTTATAGGAATCAGAAACAACGACGGTACAACAACACCCAGACCTAAGATAATAAAAAAAATCGTTTTCCACATTGACTCGACCGGGGATCGAACCCGGAACCTCAGTGATGGCGACGCCATATATAGTCCGGCGTGCTCGCCTCTCGGCTGCGGAGGTCGTCATTGCCGGTACACGTGTGTTGTGCAAAAACATCAGAGATTTTCCACGAGGTCACTTCATTACCGAAGAGATTCTTGTTCAATTTGTTGAATAAAACGACTATTTTGGTAAAAAAATATTAAGTGGTTTGCCGTGCCCTTCTGAGCCTTATTTATATTTAAAGATCAATTAGTGAATGCAGAATGAATTACGTTATTTTCCTCTCCTCGATGATGATGAGCAATTAACGATTTGACGTTTTTCTGAGTGTTTTTTCATCATATCCTACAATAGGTAAATTAATGATTTCTACCTTCAATAGGTACATCATATTCATATCGATGTTTCTAGTAAGTTACAAGAGGTACAATTTATAATACATAAGTACCCAATTTGTATTAAAAATATTATTAAAAATACATTAAAATGCAATTTCTAATAATAATCAATCTAATTCTAATAATAATTAATGCAAAGCAGGAATTATTATTAGAATTAGAATTCTCCAGGGCCGAGGCGAGGCACAGAAAAGGCGCTAAGGAAACCGATTAGTATGTAATGGAATAAAATTGCTGAAATGATGATGATGAGTACCAAAATATATCGTATAAAGCAGAAAAAATAAAATCTTTTCAGTATTGCTTTAATGCAAGACTATCACATAAGTATCAATTATGTGCCGTGTGGTGCCGGCACGTTAAAAGAATTGCAATACCCCTTCTCTTCATATGCGTGTCGTAAGAGGCGACTACAGGAGAACCGCCATAAGAAGACGGGCAGCAGCGTCTGCTCTCCACCATTGGCCAAACTGCGATCGCCAACCCGCCTGCCAAGCGTGGCGATTATGGCAAAATGCTCCTTTTGGAGAGGCTTGTGTCCAGCAGTGGACTGATATAGGCTGGTGATGATGTGCTAATAAACCCATTGATGCATTCGCCGAATAATCCATTGTAATGATCGTAGAATGCAATGAAAAACTCATAACAACAACATCATTTTCTGTCAAACGTCACATAACGCAGGATGTCCTTTACAGAGGGTATTTTTTGCCTATAAACCGAGGTAGTATTTTAGGTCACTTGTTATAATGTGTCGCAACCAACTTGTCTATTTTTTTGGTTGAATCGTTATGGCACAAATTACGAATAGCGGCGCGGCGCGCGTTTTGGCATTTAAGGTTTGGTAGGTAATCCAGCAAGGGCCGCACTTTAAAGTTTTTAAATACCATCTAAGACATAGAAAACAGTATTTGAAAGTCTGAAAAAAGATATGTATTAGTTTAAAACCTTCTATAGCCAAGTTCGCATTCTTCGAAACTTGATAAAAAAAACCCCAAAGATGCCTCTGTTTGTAATGTTTTTAATTTTATGGCTATTACTTCTTATATTTTGCATTTATTTTTTAAACTCAAATAAAGCCATTGAATATAGGTAGACATAATCGCAGTGCTTGAATCGATACAATGATTGTGTTACTTACTATGCTTAGGTATCAACTAAAAGTGCGAGCGCGGTGGCCCGGCAACCTCGAACAGCCGCGCGCTGGCAGGAATACCAAGACCAATTCGCGGTAAGAAACCTACCCGATACTCTTTCTAGTTGTCATTTCTTTGACGACCTCCGTAGCCGAGAGACGAGCACGCTTGACTGTATATTTCGTCGCCATCTCTGAGGTTCCGGATTCGATCCCCGGTCGGGACAATATAGAAAACTAACTTTTCTATATTGCCTCGGATCTGGGTGCTGTGGTACCGTCGTTGTTTCTGATTTCTATAACACAAGTGATTTAGCTACCTACCTTAGGATCAGAGCAATGTATGTGATGTTTTCCAATATTTATTTAAAATTTATTACTTTAACCCGTTAGCTGAGCGTCGTCTATTTGTGTCACTCGGCTAATCGACATTTAGGCGTGTGGTTGAATGGCGTTGTTCAATTATAAGGCGAGCAGTGCAATTAAACGGCTATTAAAAGGCTGAAATGATGATGATGATAATTTTATCCCGATTTTGTGTTACTTGATTTCTATTTGTACTTTATCATTCGATAAAAACGAAGACGCGGGCAAAAGCTAGTTCTTAATCTATCTTTCTATTTATTCAGCCTATTGCAGTCCACTGCTGGACGTAAGCCTCCCCCGAAAAGTGCAAAACAGCACGATCTCCCGCTTTTTTCATCCAGCCACTGCCAGCCATGTTCCTAAGGTCGTCGGTCCATCGTACTTAATAATTAACAGCCTTACTTATAAAAATTGACTAATCAACATCTAAGTAACTAATTAACTATTCACTGCTTAACTTCTTAATTAGTGCTTAACTATATTTCACTCATAATCGCAATTTAGGCGTTAGTTAATTAATTAACGGATATTCAATACAATTTTATTTCACTCTGCCAACACCGGACTTTAGTCATTATAAAAGACTGTCACTGAAGCAAAAATTCAAAAAAAGAATGTTACAAGCAATGTCACTTGTCAATCAATCTTGAGACCAAAGAGCAATACTTGTATTTTTCCACGAACGGAAAAGTGATGGTACAGAACCATACAGCCATATATGTATAAGAAATACTTTATGCCATTATGTAGTGTTTAACACATTACTGTATGCGGGAACCCCAAGATGACAGCTAGCTAGACAGGGAAACAGCTGTTGCTGCGTCGCCATTTCGGTAATTAATACTTTAAACACGGGTACGACGCTGTATAACTTGACAGTAAGTTACGAACTCACTAAGACGTTGTTTAAATTTAATTACCGTTTATAAGTAAACATATTTTTTACTAAGCTGCTTAGCAGTCTCTTAAATTTAATCAACGTTTATAAGTAAGACCGTAATTGTTATTAAAAACCAATAGAATCACGATGTTTAATCGTACGTTATGGAAGCAAATAAGACGTACGGATAATATCACTTTCCACGCCAGTGACTTCTGCGCAAAAACCGAAGTCACTATACATAATAGTCGTACGATACAGGGTGTCATCGTCGAATGGAAAAACAATTACTCTGTAGATAAACAGAACACTGAATACTAATTACGTTAAAAACACACGATATAAATAATGATCCTGTAGCAAAAATATGTTTGGTTATACGTAGAGTTGGATGTATCATAGAATCAAAATAATGATATGCTGCTTCATGATCAATCCCACTATCCCACTTCCCACAAATTATAAATGCGAAAGTTTGTGAGGATGTTTGGATGTTTGTGAATCAATCACGCGTAAACGGCTGAACGGATTTAAACGAAATTTTGCACACATATAGAATATAATCTGGATTAACATATAGGATTCTTTTTATCCCGGTAAATTTTTTTTGTGGGATATTTTTCTACAGATCGTTCTTTATTTAAACGTTTTGCGTTACTATCATACGTACCTAACATCCTGTAGTCCACGCTAACGTAGTTGCGAGAACAGCTAGTAATATAAAGGCATACTTATAACCGAATATTTTAATTCGATTAACTTATCAATAAATGCCTAAAGCGATAGTAAAATCATGTTTTTTTAAAGGTTAATTTGTCTAGAAAGGGGTATATTATTTCTATTGTATTATTTACATTAGCTCAGTTCGCGCACACTTGTGTGACGGGGCGGTTGATATTCAATTGTTATCTTTTTATTCCGAGCAAACGGTTGAGACTTTTGTTTATTATCGGCATTTCTATAAAACTGAGTTTTTCGGTGGAGAAATCATCTCAAGAGCGCGTAACCTATCCAGTTTCAGTTTTTAAGTTTGTGCAACAATAAAAGCAATGATGAAACGTCCACCCTGTATTTTTACATTATGTACATACAATTCAACAGTACATGGGTAAAGTAAGTAATGATGTAAGTGTAGCTACTAGGCTGAAAAAAACAAGGCTTTTACATAGAACTACATAGAAGTAAATACACAAGCGAGCCAACTCTTACTCTTACTGTCCTAATCAGAGTACATTTGCTAATCCGGGACTAAGGTTAAACCACTGTACTAACATACATAAATTAGTGGTTTAACCTTAGTACCGGACTAGCAAATGCACTCTGAATAAGACAGTTTGGGATTGGCAACCGTGTAATATGTTGTTTAGACTTCAACCCTCTTATTACAAAAAAATACGTTAGTACCGGGTTTGAGCCAGGACTTAAAAGTCTAGGCTTATTACGGTACTAAGGCTTATTACAGTACTAACATTTTAGCATATTACAAATCGTAGCCCAAACAAGGACTTGATAGTACCGAAACTCGTTCCTGGTTTTATCCAGAGCCACAGATTATAAGCAGCAAATGTCAGTTTATCATTCACTTATTCGTTCAGCATTCCATGCGCCGTTCCTTTTTACAAAATATTGTTACTTATTTATAGAAAAAATAATTATTAATAATCGCTTTTTCAATGAAATTCGTACAATTATTATATTTACAGTTGTTTCAATATTGCAACAACTGAATTTTGGTCCTATGATCAAGTTTTTTTAAAGGTACATATTATTAACTATCGAGCTAAAGTAAAACGGAAACGAGTAAGCGGCGCGCGAAATTCGAGTACTTCTGTCATCGAAATAATAAACGATTCAAGTGAAATCATAAAATAAAGACGCTTTGTTCATAATTTATTAAATATTTGTTCTTTAATTTTGTACTACTCAAATTACCTATATTTGTAGCGAAAAACTTCGTCATCTAAATCAAAAGGATTCAAACGAATACAACGCAGCGGCGTTCCAATAGATACCGCGGTATCTATTGGAACGCCGCTGCGTTCCCAGGTCCTCCAAATAATCGAAATCCATTAAATCAATTGAATCAATTTCAATTTTTGACGATTTTACAAATAAAAACACAAACGCGTATGTCAACGTCTGAATTAAATTTGACGTTTCGAGGTTAGTACCAGAGTTAAACTAGGGGTCATCGCGGTTTAACTTTGATACTATAGACAATTCCCGAACCATCGATAAACTTCATTTTGTAATAGCGTTTATTTTGTTTCATGGTTTAATACCAGTACTAAACTGAGTACTAAGTTTAAACTTTGTTTTGGAATAAGAGGGCAAGTACCTACGTTTTGACATAACTGAAAATAAGCATTCGGTACAGATTATAAAACTGACACTTTAAATAAAACATCTTGTTAAATTGTGTTGTTGAAGAAATTACTTCCTGGAAACAATGGAAGATGAAAGTTAAATATTGTCAACTTAAGCTTTGATACATCGCTTTGTTAATTTTGATACAAAAACCAGCTAAGTGCAAGTCGGAAGCGCTCACGAAAGGGTTCCGTACCATTGCATGGAATTGCTTAAAACAAAAAAAAACAATTGCTTAAGCATTTCTGATCTTAACCAATAGTCAAATATTTGTAAAAATATTTCTATAGGGTGTTGACGGTAGTATACTACTCAGCTAAACATATAGCTACAACATTGATCAGAGATACGCTGGCTTCGACAGCGAAAAAACACTTGAGAAATTTCATCGAGTCACGTGACGTCCTCGGTAGCTTAGTTGGTAAAGCACTCGCCCGGCATGCGATGGGACGTGGGTTCGAGTCCCACCTGAGGTCGATGATTTTTTTCAAGTGTTATTTATCTTTAATTAAACCTTGCATGGAATTGCTAAAAACAAAAAAAAAACAAATGTTTGAATAATTGAAAACCGTCGGGTCTTACACAGCTAGATTGAGTTGGTCATAACTTATTCAAAGGATTGACACATGATACTTTAAAAAGTTGCTAAAAACATCAAGTGATTGGACGACCCTTTACCAAGGAAGCTAAGCAATAATTATGTATTTTGACGGCCTCCGAAGCCGAGAACCGGGCATGCCGGACTTGGGATTGCTATCTCTGAGGACACGGGTTCAATTCCCGGTCAGGTTAATGTAGAGAATGGAATTTTCTGAATTGTGTCGGTCTGCCTGATGTAGTATCGTCGATATTTCTATAACACAAGTGATTTAGGCTCTTACTTTAGGATCAGAGCAATGTATGTATAATGTTATCCCATAATTAATTAATTTACTAATGTATTTTATTGCACACCACAAAAAGAAACAAGATAATTTAATGGAGTATTTGCTTTTTACGTATTGACGTAAGCTTAGAGATTGCTCTAACTAAGCTTACAGAAAAAACTGCGGCAGTTCCTGCAATTTGGTCAAAAAAACGACAGATGAGATATATTATTGGTATGTGTTATGAAACTAGCCAAGTGTGAGTCAGACTAACGCGCCGATGGTTCCATACTAAGTATATATTCCATTTAACTCGGGATCTTTGGGACAAGTCTGGCTCACACTTGATCGGATTTTTATTTGTTGTTTAACTACAAATGCTTAGTTGTATACCTACGTTTTTAGTGTAGAATAACTAAACTGGTATTTAGGTTATTAATTAACTAGGCTAATTGTGTTACCACAAAAGTTTCCTTTTTGATATGTTACGAAAACAAAAGTTGTTATTTAAAAAACTGTTTGCGTCAGAAAGACGGAAATTTAGCTCCATAACTTTTTCGTTATTTGTAAGGATCGGAATCCTAAAGTAACAGTCACAAAAACAAAGCGTAAAATTAAAATAATAACATTTCTGGAAAATAATAAATAGAGTTACGTGTATTGGCGTAGGTAATGGCAAAGAAGTTGAAAGAAATGTCTTTACGAAATATATTATTTACTTTCTGAGTAAATCTTACCGGTAGATCAAGGCTGAATCATTGATCTGGGTAAATGTTGAATTGATACCAATACTTAAATGCGTATACGAGTACTAGTAAGTCAACTTTTACAACATAAATACGTAATTACTTTTAAAACAAACAATTTATAATCATCTGTACAAACACTAGTAAGTTACGGAGAAATAAAATTAGTTATAAAACTAATTTATAAACTCGGACGTTATTAACTGAGTCCACAATTGAACAACATAATACCCAGTTGAACAAATAATCGTATATCATTTATGAATTCAACAAGGACATCGTAATTTCCAAAACTACACTTACTCTAACTTAGTACTTTAAAATATTTGCCACAGACAATTAAGCACTAAGTTTGCGCAAGCTACTACTACTACCCTTCAAATTGAATAAACAACTTACACTCACGATCCTTTTGGGCGAATCAACTTTTTGTCACTTCATAAACCACTTTAAAACACATCAAAACCAAGTAAATATTATAAAACTAGTAAAAAATACAAATGTTCAAGACGCGAGTCAAAACACCGTCGTGTTTTTGCGAGAGCGCGACGCGACCGTCCTCTTTGAAAGTCGGACAGGTACTGAGGTCGCTCAGCTGTCAGGTTGCGTGGGCGCAGGCCGCGCAGGTTCTATTTTCAAATAAACTATTGAAGAAGTCGCATTACGCTAATTTACAAGTTTTATTTGCAGATAATAAGGTCATTGCACAGTTTTTGATATGAATTATTAGCAGATGAATCTTGTTCAGGGTCACGGATCTTATATGTGTGCTTTTTGCAGCCATGAGCTTATTTCGATGTTTTTATTTACTTTGAGTTGGTATGTTTGTCATCAAACTGAAATATGGATAGAAAAATATGCAAAGGTAAATTATTAAACTGGACGAATTAGGGTTCCGTACCTAAAGGGTAAAGAGGGACCCTATAACTTTTACGTAGTATAATACTTACTCCATGCTATTACTAAGGCTCCGCTGTTGGTCTGTCTGTCTGTCCGTCTGTCACCAGGCTGTATCTCATGAACCGTGATAGCTAGACAGTAAAAATTTTCACAGATGATGTATTTCTGTTGCCGCTATAACAAAACAGACTACAATAAAAACAGACTAAAAAAATACTAAAAAACAGACTACAAATAAGTATTTGAGGGGGCTCCCATACAACAAACGTGATTTTTTTGTCGTTTTTATAGATAATGGTACGGAACCCTTAGTGCGCGAGTCCGACTCGCACTTGGCCGGATTCTTACAAGATACTTTGTCACTTTAATTCACAGTAGACTAATTTTGTAAACTATACCAGCTGCATTGTCAATGTTAATTACGCTTGATAATTAAGACGCCTACTTACTTAGGTTATTATTTATTCGAGATAATTTAATTAAGCCAATTAAGTGTTTAATTAAATAAAGGCTAGGTCATTATAGCATGGTGCTGCTTCGTGTAACTGTCATGCAGGGCTAGCATGCGCAACACGATAAAATTTTGTCGTCGAATTTTATCGACTTTTGTCGTTTGACGAACAAAGAAAAAACCAAAATATCAGGCAATGCCGTGTTATAACGTAAAAATAAGTAGCTACGAAGAACGGGAGACCCTGAAAATATTAAGAAAAGGATTCGAGACGTCTATAATTAGGGAAAACGACAAATATCGTCGAAGACAAAAGTTGTCTTGTCTATCGATAAAATAACCGATGCGCGAATACTAGCCCTGATGGTGGGGTTTAATCAAACGTACCAAATAGTAACTTGATTTTTTTATTGTATACTTAGTATTCGAAAGTGCATTCTGGCTTTTACAGTAAGTAAATATAATGAGCGGTCGAGACGAGACGTAGGTACAGTCAACAGCACGTCGACCTACCCAAAAAGTCAAAAATTCTCCAATAGATTTTCAACTTTAAGCCTGACACATAGAGTTCATTTTCAAATGAGAAAATTTGACATTTTGTGGTAGGTCGACGTGCTGTTGTCCGTACTACAGAATATGATCTTCCACGCTAACACTTTTGGCTGTCAATGTGTCCTTGACTTGAACAACTGAAATGTTTTGATAACAATTCTGTAAAGAGTTTTTAAATCAAAACTCATCGAAATTCTAATTTAAAACCTCTAAACAACATCACATAACATTACCTAATCATGTTAATATCATAAAGTAATCTTATTATAATAAAATCTTGAAATATTTGCAGCATATTTCCTAGTATACCACAAACCTGGTAATTAGGCTTCATATTTCCGTGTATTCCTCATGCTGGAGCTTCACCTGCGTGACGCCTAACGTTCAAATAACGGCATGACTAGCGTTAACTAAATTAAAGCAGTAATCTACGCGCTATGTGCGTGGCCACACTTATTTGACGTTTGATTCTAGCGTCTAGCGACTTAGTTAACGTGTGATCTGTGACTGTATCTTTAAAATAAATAAAAAAACGCTTTCAAGAACGCAATATTTTTCTCATTTTGTCTACACCATCCTAACTTAAAAACTATGCACTTTAACATTTATTCCACAAAGAGTTTTTGAATGTGACCGTATTTTAACATGTTTAGTGTAGTAGGTGTAGCCACAACAACGCACTAAATGCTTGCTTAATGTCTTTGATATGTCAAAAGTTACCGCCGTTCGAGCTATCGCCTAACGTCTAATGGTATTGAAGTAAAATTAGCGCACAAAGACCGGCCACACCTGCGTACTACGTCAAATAGAGCACTAATTAACGACATTAGACGCAGGTGAAGCCCCAGCATAACCAAGAAGTAACTTTTGGGCACTCATTGTCTAACTATTCAATTACTTATATATTTATTTTATATTAGTATTTAGGCTATTTAGTACAATTATGTAATGTCTGCTTCGTGCCAAAATAAATTAAAAGAAAAACAAGTTAAAATTTATTTTGATAGATATCTAAAGCTTAAAGTATAGGAAAGAACAAACAAAATCCTCATCTGTAGGTAGTGCAAATCAATATTTTTATTTATAAAATCAAATTCCGGGCCTCGAACCTAGGATTCCTGCGCTTAGAACTATCCCACTTATAGCTGCATAAATAATGTAATCTATTGTAGTTGAAAATCATAAAAAAACTAGCGGCAAGGAAGTTGAGCGCTGGGCGAAAGATGCGCAGAAGACCACTACGATTACGTGATTGGCTAGTCTCGTGCTGCGCCTGCACCGCCGGCCGTGATTGGTTGTAAGCTCCGCGCATACGCGTCTGATACGATGATCGTCTTGTAAGATGCGCAAAGCGATCCACACTCTTTGCCCTAGCGGTCAAGATCGATGCCGCGTACCTACTGTAGTAATACTAGTAATACCTACTTCTTCTTCTTATCGTGTCGATGGTAAAGCGTCTTAAATTTGTTGTGCCCAGTAATAGGGATGTTGACCCCATTCATAAATAATTCTAAGGCATCATTTATTAAATCTGATTCTTTATTTTAGGCATAATAACTCAGTACAATTTCATTTAAGAGCCAAACTGATTTTTGATTGCTTTAAAATCGTTAAAAAGTAAGGCAGTTGAGTTTATCGGATAGTGACGTCATAATCCGATATTGCTATACAAATTAAAAAGAAGCTATCCGTTTTGACAGCTCATAAAAAGTATGTCAATTGATTGGTGGTGTCAACTAGCCTATTGGCGACGCGGATTGCTTTGTCGTTGGCACACATAAGGTCTTCTAGCAAGCATGAATCAAGGCACGCAGGACAAGAAAAAGTTGTTGTATATGACCAGCTGATCACGTGGTTTTAAGGAGTGTCCCATTCTTTTGTACCCCTGTATACGAGTATTATACCAAAAAGTCCCCAATTTCTGAACTAAAGGCCTAGAAAAGAGCGATTTTCGATACATTACACCACTTTTACAAAAGGTAAACGTGTTCCTGAGTGGAGACCACGACTTGGCAAGGGCGTAGGGCGCTCTCTGACAAGGTGAAGCGATGATATAACCAGAAAATAATGGCGGACGATCGGGTCATAGAAGAAATAAATAAGTAGGTCATCTTCATACATACGCATGCGGTTTATGTGACCGCGCCCGTAGGTACGTATGTGTCGTCGCACTTTTATTTTATTTGAATAATGCATGATTCTTTCCAGCCACGATTTAATCAATCCTAACGACAGAATTTTTTTAGGGTTCCGTACCCAGAGGGTAAAACGGGACCCTATTACTAAGGCTCCGCTGTCCGTCTGTCAGTCTGTCTTTGTGTCTGTTCTGTATGTCTCTCAGTCCGTCTGTGGTAGCTAGACAGTTGAAATTTTCACAGATGATGTATTTCTGTTGCCGCTATAACAAAACAGAATACAATAAATATTTAAGGGGGCTCCCATACAACGAACGTTATTTTTTGCCGTTTTTATAGATGATTGATAAATGATACGGAACCCTTCGTGCGCGAGTCCAAATCGCACTTGGCCGGTTTTTCAAATCACTAAACAGATAACATAACTTAGGTAATGAAAAAAATTTAGATGGCTCCTGAAGAATTTGTATTATAGATCCCTGATTACCCTACAGGGCAAAAATTTATTTGTTTAGGGATTGACTATGCATTTTTGACGATTGAATAAACTATAAGCGACAGCCCTACGTGTTAAGGCTATTATCGCTCGTTTGAGGCTCGAGCTGGCCTACTTATTTGTTTCTATTATAAACGGGTTCAGTAGCGTCTATTGGGGTGGCATATGTCCAGCAGTGGACTAAAGTGGGCTGATTATGATGAAAACTATTATTGATTACAAATTTTTTGGCAGCCCTAGCAACAGTTCCGAGTTACTCTCGATTGTCGGCGCACGCGCAACTATTAGGTAACAGTTTGAAACCAGTTCTGTGGCCGCCAGCGGTCATTGGAACATCAACATATCTGGTTCTGGTAATATTGTTAACACATCAAACAGATTCACATATACCTTTAATGTTTTGAAGACCATCTGGTGTAGTGGTTCCGGACTGCAATGCCTGGCGGTTGCGGGTTCGAATCCCGCGAGGGGCAAATGTTAGTCAGCACGAGCATTTGCACCTAAGTCATGGATGTATATAAACGTATTTAAGTATGTTTATCCGTTAACTAGTCGCCATAGCACAAGCTTTGCTTAGTTTGGGGCTAGCTAATTGGTGTGATTGTGGAAACAATTTACAGACAAATTTATATGCTTTTTTATGGAGAATTAATACTTTACACAAATATTTATTGAGTCATCCCCTTCTCAGTCATAATTTTATCCTTCATACAACATCCATATCCACATATCCATAAATTCTCTCATACGCTTTACTATCCTCATGACAATTTATTGCGTCTGATAAAGACAGATATATACTCTTTATGGCACACCAATCAAAGAAGTTACAGTTGATATTTACAGAAAGATGTATGATTTAGGCGGTCTTATCGCTAAAAGGGATCTATTCCAGACAACCTTCAGGCAGAGGACAACTATTAAGAAAGGGGAAAGTGATATAATAGAGCTCATAAGAAGTGCACCAATTAAGACGAATCTTTCAGACTTAACAATCTGTAACCATCATTATTTATTGAAAATGTTTTGTTTTTAGCAATTCCATGCAAGGTTTATTTGAAGATAAGTTATTTATCTTCAATTACTATTTATTTTTTAACAAATAAAAGTCTTATATGTATAATTGAACTAATTAACCTTGAAGGTCGCTTTCCAGTTTAGGTTCGCGAAATTGGAGTTAGATCGCTCATTGACGATTCAAAACAGAAATTCTATGTAGGTAAATAGAAGGATTTCCAAATAAATGTTGGGTAATTATTTAATGTTTTGCGTGAGTGACGAAATTTACCCTACTGACTCAACTTTAGTACCTACAACCAGTCTATAAATGGCATTTAATATTTATTTTGATTGGAAATACTTTATTAGTTATTAAAAGGGGGCGTGCGGTGTATATAGGCAATAAGGCAGTGCCTACTTGGTAAATGAAATGAGATAGGCAGTGGGTACTAACAATTGTGTGTCGGGTGTTAAACCCACAAATTTTTCTCATTAAAACACTTAGTAAGTAGCTACTGCCTACCTTTTAATAAAATGAATGCCCGCCACTGATTAAATGTTACTTATATTTGCAATAAGAACTACATACTCTAATGATTTGTTTTATATCTACTTAATTTATAATTTTTCTCACAAAAATAGGCCAAAAC
This sequence comes from Anania fuscalis, assembly GCA_950371115.1. NCBI lineage: Eukaryota > Metazoa > Arthropoda > Insecta > Lepidoptera > Crambidae > Anania > Anania fuscalis. The sequence goes on from OX493344.1 coordinate 15,168,837, forward strand.
AACTTTTTTAAGTGTTTACAGTCAAAACCGAATATAACGACATCGTATGATAACGACGGACCCAATTATTACGACCGAATGGCGAGGTCACAGCCGAATCCTTATATAACAAATTGTATACAATTAAGTAATCACATCGCCTATATTCTATATTTGATAACATCTGACAGTAAGGTTTAGTCACTAGCCTTACAACACCCCTCCACCATCCGCACTGGGCCCGCGTGGAGTATGGCCCAAACCACCTCATAGTTGAGGTGAGGCCTGGAGACGTATTTTTGAATCATGCGAATTCCAATTCGAATACGAAATGGCAAGATTCGCATACGAATGACTAAAATCGCTATTTTTGAAAATTTATTCTGTACTGTATTTACTCGTATTTCGATTCTATTAGTAGAAAGTTTAGAAGTATGACTTTGACAAGTAAACATATGGTTCACAGATTAAAAACTTTTTTTTTTCGTTCCGTTCCATGCGATTCATTGCCGATTTTTAAAATCAATAAGTTTTTGCATTCCGGTTTTAAATATTTTCTGCGTGAAACGAAAATAGTTAAAGAATTTTACCATAACAGGAACACAAAATTCGAGTGATTCAAAAATGCGTAAAATCGGGAGTGATAGAAATAGAATTCGCACACGAATCGTATTCGTGTTCGAATTCAAGATTCATTTCGAATGGTTCAAAAATACGTCCCCTGTGCCCTGCAGTGGGACGTATATAGGCATACTTTATTTTTTTTATCGCCTTTATGTTCAACATCAGATACAGCGTATATCTATCGCATAAAACGACGAATCTTATAATATAACTATTATATACGTATTATTCATCGGATTTAACGATGTTTTTTTCAATTTTCAAAGGTATTTTAATTAGGATGAAAGATTTTTTGACGTTTTTAACTTTTTATTAGTTAACACACTTTCTTCCACACCATGCGAATTGCTAAAACTGTTAACCTAATATTGTGGCTAAAATGATGATGATTGATTGCGCCGGTCTTCTTATGTGCGAGGACTTTGAATTGATTACTCCAGATTCAGGTTTGATGGTTTACTTTACAAACAATATAATATTACAACAATGATGATAATTAAGATTTGACACCGGCCGGAGTTCAATGCGCAATGATGTGTAAATCAAACGTCACTCTATAGTCCCGTTTGTGAATTTGCTCTAAAGAAGGTATCAGGCACTTCGGAGCTGCCTGAACAATGATGGTGATGGTATCGAAATCTGTGGATTTTCAAAATTGATAATATGCGCTTATTCTTTGACGATCTCCGTAGCCGAGAGGCGAGCACGCCGGACTTATGGTGTCCGCGCCATCTCTGAGGCTCCAGGTTCGATTCCCAGTCGGGTCAATGTAGGAAATGAACTTTTATATATTTTCTCGGGTCTGGGTGTTGTGGTACCGTCGTTGTTTCCGATTATTCCGAACTTGACCCGAAATCCTAACCTGTCCCGATCCCGACGTATCATTGTAGGCGGTCAGTATGAAGAGGGTTACGTTCGGAACAAATATTATATATTTTTTTGAAGATTCTAACCTAACCCGCGACCGGGTTAGGATTTCGTGTCAGGTTCGGAATAATCGGTTGTTTCTGATTTCTATAATACAAGTACTTTAGCTGTACTCATCATAGCATCAGAGCAAATTTTGACGACCTCCGTAGCCGAGAGGCGAGCACGCCGGACTGTAAATGGCGCCGCCATCTCTGAGGTTCCGGGTTCGATCCCCGGTCGGGTCAATGTAGAAAACGAACTTTTCTATATTGGCTCGGGTCTGGGTGTTGTGGTACCGTCGTTGTTTCTGATTTCTATAACACAAGTGCTTTAGCTACTTACCTTAGGATCAGAGCAATGTATGTGATGTTGTCCAATACCTATACAATATCCTATGACATCTTTTATCAACTTTAATCGATAAGGCCAACATTTTTCAGTTAAAAAACATTACGTTGCCAATAAAAATATAAGAATTTGTATAATGGTTTCAATGCCACAAAAATGCCAAGTATTATTTACAAATAGTTGAAAATGAATATGAAATAGTGAATAGAGGGTTAAAAGAAGTAAAGTCCTAATAATAATACAGCTGTTAATTGCATGGCATTTAATTTGTCATCACAGGTATTACTTAATGATTAAACACGAGTAGGATAGTCGAACTGCCTTTGACGATGTAAATGATGCTCTCTCTCAAGTATTTCGATGGTTTACTGCTAACAATCTGTTACTTAATGCAATAAAAAAACCAAGCTTATCAATTTACTATGCCCAATGTGAGGCAGGTCAGTACGCATATTAATAAAACCAATAAAACCAATTTATTTTTGCAAATAGGCTTAAAGTAAGCACTTTTACACGTCCCATTGTTATTTTTTTCCCTACCACTGCTTCGGGACAAGTTTGGGCTAGCGCCGAGAAGAAGCAGCGCAAGAAACTCGGTCACTATTGTCAGCCTCTTTTAAAAAGTTTTAAATATACATAACAAAATATTAAATTACAAGATAAATGCACCTGTGCGAGCAAGGCAGTATTTATATCCAAACATTTTTATCATTTAAATAATCTATAACAGTATAATACCCTTTTTTCATGAGAATCTTTTTTACATGAGCTTTAAATTTAAACATGGGCAGTTCAGCAATAGTTGCTGGTAATTTATTAAAAAAGCGGATACATTTACCCATGAACGAATTACCCACTTTATGCAGTCTGAAATCTGGAACGGCAAGCTTATCCTTATTCCGGGTGTTAAAATTATGAATGTCACTTTTCTTAGGGAACTGATCCATATGTTTGCGAACGTAAATGATATTTTCGTAAATAAATTGCGAAGCTACTGTCAGTATATTAATTTCTTTAAACAGTTGTTTTAACGAGTCACGAGGTCCAAGGTTATAAATTGCTCGTATAGCTCTCTTTTGTAATATAAATATAGATTCGATATCTGCTGCTGAGCCCCATAATAGAATTCCATATGACATAATGCTGTGAAAATAGCTAAAATATACCAATCTTGCCGTTCCAACATCAGTCAATTGTCTTATTTTCCTCACGGCGTAAGCAGCAGAGCTAAGTCTTCCTGATAGAGTCTCAATATGAGCACCCCATTGCAAACGGGAATCCAAAGTTATTCCCAAAAAGGTAGTGGAACTAGACGTATCAAGTCGTTCACCTTTTATAATTAAATGTGTTGGGACCAGTTTTACGTTTGGCATTGTGAATTTAATACACTTTGTTTTATTTGCATTGAGCAAAAGATTATTAGTAGTGAACCAATGCAATACTTGAGAGAGAGCATTATTTACATCGTCAAACGAATCTTTACCTCTTTTGATTTTAAAAATCAATGAAGTATCATCTGCAAACAACACTGTCTCACAGAGGTCTTTCGTAAAATATGGAAGGTCATTTATATAAATTAAAAAAAGCAGGGGTCCTAATATCGATCCCTGCGGCACGCCCATAGTTAGAGGGGAGCCAGAAGACTCAGTACCATTAATACAAACTTTTTGTGTTCTGCCTGTGAGATAAGAGTTTACCAAATCTAGGGCGTCATTTGAAACACCATAATGTCTAAGTTTTTTTAGCAAAGTTTGATGGTCCACACAGTCAAACGCCTTGGAAAGATCACAAAAAACTCCCAAAGCATCCCGCCTACTCTCCCACGCATCAAACACGTGTTTTAAAAGTGCAACTCCAGCATCAGTAGTGCTTCTACCCTTTGTAAAGCCATATTGTTTGTTATGTAAAAGTTTATTCAGGACAAAGTGGGATAAAAGTTGATTAAAAATTACTTTTTCAAATACTTTACTGAGTACTGGTAAGATTGAAATCGGTCGAAAATTGGAGGGGTCATTTTTCTCGCCAGACTTAAATAAAGGAATAATTTTACTAAATTTCATCAATGTAGGAAACTGTTTGTCATCAATACATTTGTTAAAAATTATTGCAAGATAAGGGGCTATTGTGTATAGAATTGTATTGATAATATTGACTGAGATTCCCCATAAGTCCTCAGTTTTTTTCATGTTTAATTCCCTAAAAGTTTTTATTACTACATCGGGGTTAATATATCTAAAATGAAATGGAGTAGTACACTCATCAACACCCGCCCTGAGAAGGGATTCAGCTAGTTCGGCAGAGGAAGCCAGTTCCCTAGTTGTAGAGGGAGCTATGTTTGAAAAGAATCCCTCAAAAGCATTGGCAACCTCTGCATTTGAATTAATTAGTTTATCCCCAATTTTAAGAGAGTAAGCGCGATCATTTGGTTTATGCCTACCGGTTTCTTTATTTATAATGTTCCATGTAGCCTTTGCTTTATTATCAGAACTCCGAATAATATTACGCAAATGATTTGATTTTGCAGAGGCACATACTTTTTTAAATATTTTAGAGTAACGTCTCACTTGGTCAATAATCTGTGGGTTCTGAGAGCTTGCTTTAAGACTATACAAATCATATAATGTTTTTCTACTTTTATAAATACCGGGTGTTGCCCATTCGTTAAACTTACATCTCAGTTTATTTGCTTTTATATTTTTTTGTGTAAAGATTTGATCAAATTCGTTTTTAATCAATCCAAAAAGATTCTCATATAACAAATCGACACTATCGCTATCACTTGATTTTAATGAATTTATGCCATCACAATTTTTTTCCTTAAATCGGTCTATTCTATTTACCGTTATTGGCCTACAAACAGCATCTACAATTCCTCGGACATAATGGTGCTCAAACGACGCCTTTTGTCCGCTGTGGTCAGATCTCAAATAATTTATAATTGATTTATCTATTACAGTGCTATTGCAAAAAATATTATCTAAACAAGTAGCTGTTGTGGGAGTCACTCTCGTAGGTTCATTGAATAAGTTTATTAAATTAAATGATTTAAAAAGATTAAGGAAACGATAACGATTTGCATTCTGTGAATTTACTAATATATCAATGTTAAAATCGCCACATACAACTACTTTCTTATTAGAAATACAGACTTTTTTTAGGACCTCTTCCATAGCGGTTTCAAAAAGCTGGTAATTAGCAGATGGGGGGCTGTAAACGCTTATTATAATATACTGCTCTAGCTCAGCACATGCTAGTTCGATAGTTCGTTCAATCGAAAGTGACACTATATCTTTTCGTTCCTTATATTTTAACTGACTATTTAACAATATAAGTGACCCCCCTCTAGTAGCAGACTTATATATATATATAATAATAGTTAGGTTAGTTTAGATAAGAATAATTATATGCTGTAGTACATTTATAAAAAAAATATAAGATTACAAACCAGGTTACATAATTTTATGAAAAACCATATTTTTGTGGTGGTCTCCGCTCCCTTAAAGGATAGCGGCGTTCACCGGCGGAAGACGCTGCGCTATTCGAATGTAGACCACTGCCGTCCACCCCGCCAACTGACTCCTGGTCACCCGGCGCGGTCCGCGTCACCGAGCCTGACGCTGCGTCCGGCTGCGCAGACTCCACCGGCAACTGAGGCCACCCTAATAAGCCCTGCCTACTTGCGCTCTGTGACTTGTCTACTGATTCCTGTTCTAATTGATCAGTTTTTTCTTTACTTTGCTTGGATTTTAATTTAATTTGATCTATGTGTCGATGTACCACTGTGCCCTCCTTACATCTAATATTATAATCTGTGTTACCCAATGTTTCTTCAATAATACCCTCTAACCACTTACTCGGTCCTCGATACGAGCGGAACCACACTGCATCTCCGGGCTGCAGTGCGCGGTGCCCGCCGCCGGCCGCGCGTTGCTGCCGCTGCTGTGCGCGGTGCACCCGCTGTTCCCTTGAAGGTTTTAAACGATCTAACCTAGTACGTAATGACCTACCTAACAGTATAGCCGCTGGGCTTTCCCCGGTCGTGCTGTGTTCTGTGTTACGATACATTAGCAAAAACCGCTGCAAAGCCACTTCAGTATTTACGCCTTGCTTAATAGCTTTAACTATTACTTTTTTGCAGGTTTTTACGGCATTTTCTGCAGCTCCATTCGAGGCTGGGTGATAAGGTGCAGAGAATATGTGTTCGATTCCATTATGCGATAAAAATAAACTAAGCTCTTCGCTAGTGAAAGGTGGCCCGTTATCACTTACTATCTGGCGAGGGATGCCGAACCTTGAACACATTTCTCTCAATTTAGAAATAACTGCACCCGCTGAAGTGGAATTCATATGGCATATCTCTATCCATTTAGAACAAGCGTCTATTATAATCAAGTAGCGATGTCCCTGTATAGGCCCTAAAAAATCCAAATGCAACCTAGTCCAAGGTCGAGTTGGCCAGGGCCACGGCTGCGGCGCGTGGTGCGCCGGCGCCGGCGCACTCTCTGCGCACACGCGGCAGTCGCGGCACATCGCCTCCACGGCCTCATCCACGCCCGGCCACCACACGTAACTTCGAGCGATACATTTTGTTTTTACAATACCCATGTGTACATCATGTAGTTCCTCTAGTATTCGGTTTTGACACAACTTAGGTACTATCAATCTGTGTCCCCACATTACACAACCTAACTCAGCATACAACTCGAATCGCCGGTTAAAATATGGTTTTAATTCTCTAACTTCCACCTCGTCTGGCCAGCCATCCCGAATGAAACTTAATACTCGACCGAGTATCGGATCTTTTTGGGTCTCCCTCGTAATTATGTTAAAGTCCAAAGACAATGCTTCAGACGCAAAATGCAGGTAAGTCTGCTCAGGTTCATCGCTGTCGGCGTTCGCGGCACCTTTTGCTTTATAACTATCTACTAACCGCGACAAGGCGTCCGCTGTGTTCGCACTAGTATTTATATACTCAATTGTAAAATTATATGCTGATAACAATAACGCCCAGCGTTGCATTCTACTAGCCGTCATGCTAGGAACGCCGTGTTCAGGACCAAATATGCTCACTAGGGGCTTATGATCACTCTTGAGTACGAATGGCCGACAATATAAATATTGGTGAAACTTCTTTACTGTAAAAATAATAGCTAAAGCTTCCTTGTGAATTTGACTATAATTCATTTCGGCCGGTGTGAGCGCGCGCGACGCGTAGGCGATCACGCACTCCCGGCCCGAGCCGCCGCTGCGCCAGTATGGCGCCAACGCCGCGCGAGCTCGCATCGCATGTAACTACAATAGGCAATGACTCATCATAATGCGCTAACACTTCCGAACTAGTAAGCAACTTTTTTACGTAATTAAATGCCTTATCTTGTTCTACGCCCCAAGACCAATGTTTACCTTTTTTCAACAAAACATACAAGGGCGATAAGTGACAACTTAAGTTTTTTATAAACTTTCCATAAAAGTTTATCATTCCTAAAAAAGACTTTACTTCCGATACATTTTTAGGAGCAGACATTTTCAAGATGGGCTCGATTTTACTAGGGTCCACTGTTATACCCTCTTTGCTTATAACGAAACCTAAATATTTAACAGAGTCTGCAAAAAAATCACATTTATTTTTCTTCAATTTCAATCCATTTTCTTTAAGAATAGTCAATACATTATGTATAGTATCTAAATGAGATTTCAAACATGGGTTGCTGATTAAAATATCATCTAAGAACACAGTAACATTAGGTACATTTTCAAACAGTTTAGACATAATCCGTTGGAAAATACCCGGACTCGACGCAAGTCCATATGCTAGTCTGTTATACCGAAATAAACCTTTATGTGTATTAATCACAGTAAGATCTCGGGTATCATCCAACATAACCTGGTTATAGGCTTGTGAGAGGTCAAGTTTAGTATAGTATCTACTACCATGTAATCTAGTAAACAGATCATCTATTTTAGGCACAGGGTACTTATCGACTTGTAACGCACGGTTCAATGTCACTTTATAATCGGCGCAAATACGCAAAGCTCCATCAGGTTTGTGAACAATTACCAGTGGGGTCGCCCAGTCCGAGCTGTCTAAGGGCTCGATGACGCCGGCGCGCAGCATGGCGTCCAGCTCGTCGTCAACGCGCGCGCGCAGGCCGTACGGCAGCGGCCGCGCGCGACAAAACACGGGCTGCGCCCCCGCTCGCAAGCGCAATGACGCTCGTCCGCCGGTGAAGCACCCCAGTTGGCCATCGAACAACTCCTTATATCTAGAAAAGATTTTATTTACAATTTCAATGCGCTGGTCTGTATTAGCACTAGTGGGACTAATATTATAATTATTATTAATTTCCGAAACATTAGGTACAGAAATTAGTAATTCCGCTAGCCACTGTCTACCTAAAAGCGTAGCCCTCCCAATTTGAAATACATATAGGTCTAATAGCTTTCTCCGATTTTTATAAATAACTTCGACTTCTATGTAGCCTAACGGTTTTACTTTGGCCCCATTATAAAATTGTACTGACAACTGACATTTTTGTAAAGGAATATTTTTAAAATACTGAACATAGTTCTTGTGTGAAATACATGATAGTGGTGAACCTGTATCTATTTCCATTTGAAAATTTACTTTATTGACATTCAAAATAATGCTCACCGGCTTGTAATTACTCAACGACATCTGATACATAGGCTCTTCATCTACCTCCACCTCTTCTGTAGTTTCTCCGGCTTCTTCAACCCAATGAGCTCGCGTCGAGGTTGCCGGCGTGGACCGTGCCCCCCGGCCCCGGCCTTGTCCGCCTCCGCGGCCACCCCGGCGGCCGCCGAAACTCGCTGACGTCGTCGTCGCATTTTCTGGGCAAACCCGCCATAAATGTCCCACTTTCTTGCACCTACTGCACTTAAAATCCTTGAATTTACACTCGTTGCGTCTGTGTCTAAAATCTCCACAAGCAAAACAACTGCCCACTTGCAAATTATGTACCGCATCCTCACTGACGATCGAAGGTCGTCCCGCTGATAAACGAGATCGCGGGCCCGAATGTATTACGTCCGCTGCCTTACTGAGCGCCCCCGCGCCCGCGCCCGCGCCCGTGATCCTCCGGCCGCCTGCGCCTGCGCCCATCGCCTCCGATCCTACCTCCACCGTGGCGGCGTCTCTTACCGCCGATTCAAATGAAACGGCCATCGTCACCAACTCTTGAAACTTCACTGGTCCCTTGGCGAATAGTTGTTGACGAATTCCGTCATCCCGTATGCCGCAAACAATCTGATCTCTTAGGTTTTCCAATAAATTCTCGCCGAACTCACACCCTTTTGACATTTTTTTCAGTACCGCCACATAACACGAAATACTTTCGTCCGCTCTTTGCGCTCTTTGTCGAAAAATAAACCTTTCTGCCAGAATCGACGGTTTTGGATTTAAATGTTCTTGCAGTAAATCGGTCACTTGCTTGAAAGTCATTTCACACGGTTTATTTGGGCTCGATAAATCCGTTAACAGCTCGTACGCGCGATCACCCATTGCCGTAATTAGCGTCGGCAATTTAAGTTCTTCCTTAATACTGTTCACTTTGAAGTACATTTCCAGTCTTTCAACATACAATTGCCAGTTCCCGCACTCCATATCGAATTCTGATATTTTGCCGACCGCCATTTTAAAACCTCCTCGTTGCCACTGAGAAATCAGACACAGGTGTAGCTTGTATTACGTTTATTAGCGAACTGGCCGTACAACATCGGTGCATAAGTATTTAAAGGGAGTCCTTAAACCTACCCACTTTATTTTGTACATTACACTTGTGAACGAACTACCAATTTTATAATTTTCAATGTTAATCATCAACTCATATTGGTTGAACCAATGCTCTGTTAAACACATAACATGTACATTTAAATCTTGTATATATGTATATATAATCATATAAATATGTCAGACGATCATATAGATGCAGTCAATTCAACAACCATTTTGGGAATTACAATAGACTCCCGACTGCAATGGGGTCCCCATATAATTGCCTAGTCAGAAAGACTCAGTTCGGCGACTTATGCTGTGAGGAAAATAAGGCTTATATCTAATGTCGAAACGGCAAGACTAGTATACTTGAGTTATTTTCATAGCTTGTTGTCGTATGGTCTATTGCTATGGGGCTCAGCTGCTGATATTGAGTCAATCTTTGTGTTGCAGAAAAGAGCTGTACGTGCAATATACTGTCTTGGGCCTCGCGACTCTCTGAGGGAGGTCTTTAAAGATATTAAAATATTAACAGTAGCGTCACAATACATTTTTGACAAAATTATGTATGTTAAAAAAGACCTAAGTTCGTTTAGCCTTAAATGTGATTCACATCATTTTAATACTAGAAATAAAAATAAACTTGCCGTTCCGAGCTTCAGAATAAAGAAAGTGGGTAATTCATTTTTGGGGAAATGTATAAAAATATTCAATAAAGTACCACAAACTCTTGTTGACTTACCTGTTTATGAGTTCAAAAACCACATTAAAAAAATCCTTATAGAAAAAGGATACTACAAAGTTGAAGATTACTTGAACGACAAGAGTGCATGGACTTAATAGCCTGCCTAGCTCGCACTTACACTATCTTGTAATTGTATTTCCTGTAATAAAATCAGGCTGACAAAGGTGACTAAGTTTCTTGCACTGTTTCTTCTCATCACCAGCCGATATGTTGTCCCGAAGCGGTGGTAGGGCTAAGTTATATGTTGGGACGTGTATAAGTGCCCGGAAGAGGGAATATATACAGAATAAAGAATTTCATTTCGAACTATTAAAATTTTGCCAAAAACATTCAATATTCAGTAATTTACCCTTGACCCGAAAACATTACAGCTAGCATGCATACCACGACTATGCCTATTGCCTATCATATTCATATCATATCAGCGCCGCCCAGTATCAGGTATCAATGACTTCACTGATAAGATAACGCTCTGATTCACTCAGTAACAAAAGGACTCTGCTCTGACTCTATAGTCATTGTTTTCGCGAGATTAATTTAAAAAAATGTGTAATTTTAATTATCTGCAACAGTTATGTAAACCTAAGTTAAATCACGAAATAACTACCTAGCTTGCTGGTATATCCTAGGGTCGAGAAACCCGCGGTCGGTCCAGCTTCAAATAAACTGAAGTGACAAGGTTTTCTAAGTGCAATTTATCATTTATTCAGCGGCAAATAAATCACCAATCTAAGCTACAGTAAAACAAAAGAAAATTATGTCGTTTCACCCTAATTTTTGACAAATACAGTCAATTTTTAACGTATCTATTACCTATATTTAATAAACCTCAAACATGTGAGATCAAATTAAAATACCAAATTAGTTTAAAAAGTTAAAAGTGGAAAAACTAAAACGTGTGTTAAAGACAGTGGGATTGACAATGAGTTTGAGTAATAATAAGAGGGTCTCGGAGGAGGGAGAGGGTACTATGGGAAGGAGGAACGCGAAGGAGAGTCCTTGTTACTTCTGCAATGAGATGTTTGAGATGGGACAGCTCCAGGTAACTTATTATGTATTATAAAACAAACAAATACTCCCAACAATCACTCGAATTATCTGGCTAAAACTAAGTAGAGCTTGTACGCGAACTTTGATTGCTTGCTTGCAGCACCCACGTGCTTTTGATTACATCCTATGAAATTAATTAAATAAATTGACAAAACTGTTGTCTTCAGTAAACATTAACAATTTAAAGATTCTTCATTATAAGGCACATATTGAATGGGAGAGTTAGAAAAAAGTTCATCATCATATCAGCCTGTTGCAGTCCACTGCTGGACATAGGCCTCTCCCAAGGAGCGCCACAGCGCACGATCTCCCGCCCTTTGCATCCAGTCGCTGCCAGCTGCCTTCATCAGGTCATCGGTCCATCTAGCCGGGGGGCGTCCTACACTACGTTTGCCTAAACGTGGTCTCCATTCGAGAACCTTCCTGCTCCACCTCTCGTCGGTTCTGCGACAGACATGGCCCACTGCCACTTCAAAAAAAAAAAAAGTTATATTTTTATAACTAACCGAAGTTGCTTATTTTCATTTCAATCTCCTATGTTACATTACAATGTTGTATCGACTTAGTGCGATATATTATCTGGCGTGGAAATCCGTGGAATTCGTTATCAGACCGAAGGACAAGTCATCAATAATATTGGCAGTATGATAGATAGATACTATTTATTGCACACCACACAAAACAAACAGTACACAGAAAAATACATTTAGAATGGTACAATTTAGGCGGTCTTATCGCTGGAAACGATCTTTTCCAGACAACCTTCAGGTAGAGGACAATTTAGTAAAAGTTGGGAGGGGGAGGCGGTGAACAGTTTTAGAAAGTAATAATTTAATTATTAAATATAATTATTAATACATAAATAATTAAACAAAATAAATAATAAACATATTTATATTTTCCTAATTAATACGATATTAGTTGATCTTATTATTTGAGTTACTGTTTAATAAACTGTCAAAGAAATACAATTGGTACTCTCTAAATATAATTTTACGTTCACCTATCTCTTTCCATTCGTAAATTAAGAATTCGAGTTCGATTCCCGATTTATAAATTTAGAAAACGAACCTGTCTACATTATCTCTGGTATGGGTGTTTTGGTACCGTCGTTGTTTTTTTTTATTTTTACAACACAAGTGCTGTAGCTACTTACGTTAGGATGAGAGCATTGTATGTGTTGTTAAAATAATAATAGGCCGAATCGCCTACAAGAGGTTTGGTTTAACCCAGATATATTTTTTTGACATCTAAAAAGCAAAAGCGCCTTCTATTTACCTGCGTAAATCCTAACTGTTCTATGGAAATCCAGAAACACTACAGTTATAGTCGGTTGATAGTTTAAAGTCATTGATAACTTATGAATACACGTCAACCGAATAATTCAGTGCGCTTCCACACACTGAACCGATTAATTCAGTTTGCTTCCACACACTGAACCGATTAATTAAGTGTGCTTCTACACACTGAACCGATTAATTAAGCGTGCTTCCACACACTGAACCGATTAATTAAGTGTGCTTCCACACACTGAACCGATTAATTAAGTGTGCTTCCACACACTGAACCGATAAATTCAGTGTGCTTCCATACACTGAACCGATTAATTCAGTGTGCTTCCACACACTGAACCGATTAATTCAGTGTATTTCCACACACTGAATTAATCGGTCGTTATTCAAAGTTATACGAAAACCGATCTAACTATCGACCTATTTAAAGTGTGCAGTACCTACCTATGCGCGGGCTTTAAGAGAAACGGTACACTTTAATCCCTACTTAGTATAAAAGAAAGTCGCTTTCTCTGTCCCTATATCCCTATGTATAAAATAAATGAATACATATTGGACAACATCACATACATTGCTCTGATCCTAAGGTAAGTAGCTAAAGCACTTGTGTTATAGAAATCAGAAACAACGACGGCACCACAACACCCAGACCCAAGACAATATAGAAAAGTTCGTTTTCTACATTGACCCGACCGGGAATCGAAACCAGAACCTCAGAGATGGCGGCGCCATGTATGCTTAAATCTTTGAAACTACGCAAAGGATTTTGATGCGGTTTTTTTTAATAGATAGAGTGATTGAAGAGGAAGGTTTATATGTCTAATAACATCTATTAAATAGTGGAGAAATACTGTTATTTTTGAAGTTTTTTAATGTGATGTCGTAAATAATTACATTTTTTCCGCTTATATTGCAAACAAGCCGAAGCGGGCCGGGCCAATGTTTTTATATACAACGTTCACAGTTTAATTGAAGATAAATAACACTTGAAAAAAATCATCGACCTTAGGTGGGACTCGAACCCACGGCGATTGCGATGGGACGTGGGTTCGATTCCCACCTGAGGTCGATGATTTTTTTTAAGTGTTATTTATCTTCAATTAAACCTTGCATGGAATTGCTAAAAACAAAAAAAATACAACGTTCACAGTATTTCCGTAGTGTATTTAGTATCAGCATTGCACCCGTGCGAAGCCGGGGTGGTCATCATTTCAGCCACATGACGTCCACTGCTGAACATAGGCCTCTCCCAGTGACTTCTGTCATCGGGGGGTTTTTGCCATACTCGCCACGCTTTGCAGGCGGGCGGGTCGCTAGTATTAAATAAAGAATATCATCATCATCACAACCCATATTGACATCTGTCTTGCATGTTTTTGTACACAATCTAACAAGGGTACCCTTAGTATTCATGTGACCTATCATGACATGAGGCATCGCATCTTGGTACAGTCGCCGTCAGATATTTTTTAGCAGACAAGGTGACCAAATACTTCAGAACAGTTTAAAATGTTAATAAGTTCCATACACTACACTACAAGTTGCAGCAGATGCTAATCATTAACTTCTAATTATACACAAAACTAACCAATAACATCTGAACATTCATGACATCAGTGTATCAGCAGATCTGTGGGTGCAGATGGAGTGGAATCAAAGACTCTCATTAGACATTTTAAACTGTTCTGAAGTATTTGGTGTTTGGTCACCTTGTCTGCTTCAAAATATCTGAAGGCGACTGTATAGTACATACAGTACTCAAAAAATTTTTGTCCGCTTCTATTATTGCAATCCTTCCCCAGAACCACTTAAAGCTATGCGGTAGTATCCTCGAGCAGTGCCCGCTGCGCTGTGGTGCCTGGATTCAGAGAAAGCACAAGGAGACACACGCTAAAGACTGTCCACAGTCCAGCAAGGTACGAAATAAATCATCATCATTTCGTCTACAGCTGAACATCGGCCTCCCCCAATGACTTCCAGATAGGCCGGTTAAAATCGGCCTGCATCCAGTTCCTGCAGCCTTTACTTAAGGGACCAGAAACCTTACGTATACGACACAAAGGTGGTTTTGATTCTTAAGACCACACGCAGCCCAGGAATATAAGACACGATGAAAATTTAAAACTCAACAACACGGGAATTAACACCATCATAATTTAGGTAAAAATGTTACCTCTTTTGCCTGACGTTTAGATCGGGTTACACCGACCGTGGTCACAGGCTCACTGGAACAGCGATGTCCCGTTTCATTGAGTTTTAAATTATGCAACGCGAAAGTTTGAAAGTAATTATCACGATGAAAATGTTATGCAGTCTTATGCATTCGGTTATACTAATAATAAAAAAATGTTTCAACGAATTGAGAACCTCCTTTTATTTTAGTCCGTTAAAAAACTTTTCCATCGAGTCCAAGCTTGAAGTCAGTTGACATGAAGAAGTATACTAAAACATTGGTAACGGTTTTGATATTTTTCAAATCTAGATTCATGACTTTTAGAATTCTGCTGCTCAAAAACATCAAAACCGTTATTAATCCTTTGCTTAAGTTGGCTGTATTGTCATTAGATTTTAAAAGTATTCTTACCTACCACCTGTATTCCCAACAGTCTAGAGCATCCACGTTACCCACGCACGCCAGACAGTCGGACCCCGTGCCTCCAACGCCTCCAGCCTCGAACCACACCTGGTCTCCTAGACCATCGCCTTTGGACGACTGCGTCACTTATTTAGAGAAGGAAGTCGCTAATATTAAGTAAGTAACCCATAAAAGTATTTCACCTAAACGAGATTGCCTACCAACGCAAGTAAACGAGATTGCCTACCAACGCAAGTCAAAAAGTTTTCTAGTCTTTAAACAACCATAATCAGCCTCAGTCAGTCCGCTACTCAATATAGGCCTCTAACAATTTTAATGCACGCTAATAAAACTAATCGTACCGATAAGATTTTTTAGCATCCACTTAGCTTTACAAGTATCATTGCTCCTTCTTTTCCCTCGAGATCGTAGACGTTACAATGGGTTAGTAGAATAGTACCCATCGGCTCTGTGACAAACGATACCAGCCCCCTGCCATTCTTGTCTATTAAAGCCATGTAACATGTTGTAATAATCCTCGTATTCCATACCATTCATTTATAAATTTTCTTGTGAATTATTGTTGACAAGTCAAGCAAAATCTGGTTTTTCTAGCAGATTTTCAAAGAGTCAATGTTAAAAATTCGGTATAAAGCACTTCGCACCATATCGGTGCGAAGTATAAGAAAAGAGGGGCAATCCCAATAATTCATATATGGTTTGGGTGGGATATGATGATAATAGCTAGTGAGGCCAACCGTTAAAAGGAATCCAATTTACAAGCTGTAGTATAACAAAAGCCAGGTCCATCTTTCTGTTCACGTTACGTCAACTGACCACGTATTAAAGCTGCAATCCTTGTCTTCCAGATTAGTCCTCACAGAAGAATCTGGCCGCCGAGATGTGCAGTCTACAGAAATAGAAACTCTACGCTCCAAGTTGGTTCTGGTCGAAGAGAGGAGCCAGCACTTCCTCTCCACCCTTGTGTCCCTAAGGGCAGCGGTAGACGATGAGGCTGAACGTTCTGCCAACTGGGCGGCGCAGTTTAAGCACGATTTATCCAACGTGCAGTTGGCTTTGCAGGTAATATACCTGATGAGAACTATTGAGTAATTGTGCCTAAATCATTGTAATATTGTAATAAGATTACAAAGTACTTTCATTTGGCGAGTCTAACAAGAAATTAATCTAAAAACGTTTCACTATTGACTCTTTTTAAGTGCTGTCGGTTTTGCATGGTAACTCTTAAAGTTTTGCATCTGGTTTATTGTAAATTTAATTTTATTAAGGTAATACTTCATTGTCGAAGGTCATTATAAGACCAAACAGATAGTATAGTAGCAGTTAGGATCTGACAAAAATCGATTGCATAATTCGCAAATGTTCTCATAATCTTAGGTCATGTAAGTATTTCACGTCATATACACCAGTATAATCATCTTGTTCTACATCTGCGCAAAAAGGTAATCACTATGTTTCTTCCTGGCATGTCTTATACTCCAGGAATTACAAGGCCAGCAGCTGTCGACCGTGATGCGGCTGGAGAGCGCGGTCAGCAGCCTCGTCCACGAGCAGCATGAGAGAGAGCTGCTGGAGCAAGCTTTAACGCAACATGACAACAAGATTCGAGCTGTCAATAACCTTGGTAAATTGTGTTTTTTCTGATAAATATTCCATATTCTGGTCCATAAAAGTATAGCAATTAAAACAAACAATACACAATAAGGCAATGTAATGTCAGCGGCAAATCAAGATGTTTCCAAAGGAAGTTTGATAATATTCCACTGATTTCGTCCATTCTTTTTTTTTACGTTAAAGCAATTGACTTTTTCTTCTGACATTTTATACAGGAGACCCGCTCGGGCTTCGTTTGGGCACGCACTAAGTACATATTTTGTGTACTCGTACTTGCCAAAAATATGGCTATATCCATTCTAAATTCGTCAAAGAATTATGTTTTGATGCGTCTTCTGGAAATTACCATCTACATCTATCTTTAACTGTGATATAATATTATAATATTATTAATATGTCTAACGAATATCTCTATTGCATTTCCGAACTGACGCAAACTTTTGATTTCCAGAGGAAGTAATCGCATACATAAAGAGGACGGTAGAAGAAGAACGCGAGAGGAATGCCGAGAACAGAGCAGCCTTGGAGGCGGAGCTGATGGAAGCGCGGAGGTCCTCACAGCAGCTTGCGCAGCTGTCAGCTGTCAGGATGCAGCTTCAGAACGCAGCCGCAGAGCCGGTGAGTTTTATCTTTATAGTCATCTTCCTCCTGGCTTTGTGTTCTTTGCAAGGTCGTGATCTTTGAAGTAACGACTTCTGTGATGGTGTTCTGCCATTTGTGACTCTTTCGGATCTTCTTCTTCTTCTTTGCGTGTCGACTCGGCTTTTATATATGTGAGGGCGTAAATCCAGCCACCGATATATCACTTTCGGTGCTAGGTGCCGGGTATAGGGACACGCAGGGCATGTAAGAAGATGTGCCATTGTCTGGTGGGAAATACCACATAGACATGCGCCCTTCAAGCTGTAACCCCATCTGTGCATGTTCTCCCTGCTTCGGCCTGCTTGGGTCTATTTAAGGACTTCCAGGTTGCTCAAGGTAGATCATGTCCAGGGGGGAGTTGCTCTGATAGCTTTATATTCGGGTCTATGGGATATCCTTCCATAGATTTAAGCGGTACCCAGCTCGATGGACCTTAAGAAGATGGCTGGCAGTGGATGAATGAAAAAAGTGGGAGATCGTGCTTTTTGGGGAAGGCTTACGTCCGGCAGTGAACTGCAAAACTCTATTGAGATGATGATGATGAATCTTTCAGAGGTTCCTGTAGAACTTGCTTAATCGATAAGACCTGTTCCAGGGTGGGTCCTTCTTTTTTGGTTATTTGACAACTTTAATATCATACGCAGTCATACAGCTAATTCCAAAATTCTCATTCACAGGCAGTAGACCGTCTCTCGATCTTGGAAGTGGCGACAGCAGACGTTCGCGCCGAGGCAGCAGACCACGCCAGCCGTATGGATGTCATCTCGCGAGACCTGCGAGCGCTTACCAAGTCTTACCACAAAATCAGGACTGAACTAGCCGACTTCCAATCGAGGGTTAACTTTCAGAATAACGAGACTGGCAGTGAAAATGGTTAGTAACTTAGTAGGCTTAATAGAGACGACTGTAAGAGCTATTTTAAGGCTGGGTTGCACCATCTTACTATAACTTTAACAAACGACAAAAGTCTGTCAAATTCCATACACAAACACCGGTTAAAGTTACAGTTATGGTTAAAGTTAAGGTAGTGCAACACAGTCTAAGAATAATGCTGGTTCTGAGAACTGTGAGGGTTCATTAAAAGACCGGCAGCGATATTAGCCTGTAACTCAGTTCACTTTATGTAGGCAGATGTTACACCAACAGGCAGTACTTTTTATTTTAAAAATCTCATTGCCCAATTAAAAATTTAGGCTTACTTTGTTAACAACGCATGGCAGTTTTTATATGATTAGTAGACAGTTATAAGATCTTCCCTTTCATCGTATTTCACTTCCTTAATTGGGACAGGCCGTGCTGCAGTATGGAGATAACTTCACAGCAGTTACAAGCGTTTGCTAAGTCCACCAAGATAAGCAAAGAACTGGCTAACAGCCAAACAGAGCTCAACTTTGAGAACCATTTTAGAGGCAGGGGATAATCAGGCAGGTGCTCCAACACGCAGAAACATAAAGTGCCTTCAAATATGTTACAGGCCACTTAATATGGAGAATAGACAATTTCACGGAACGGATGAAGGAAGCGAAAGACAGCGATGCGGTCCTCAGCAGTCCTCTCTTCCGAACCAGTAAATACGGATACACTCTGAAGGTTAGTTGTTTAAATTGACACATATTAATTATTAGACTTGAAATGATTTATTAGGGTTCCGTATCCAAAGGGTTAAACGGGACCCTATTACTAAGGCTCCGCTGTCCGTCTGTCTATCTGTCTGTCCATCTGTCACCAGGCTGTATTTCATGAACCGTTATAGTTAGAGAGTTGAAATTTTCACAGATGATGTATTTCTGTTGCCGCTATAACAACAAATACTAAAAAACAGAATATAACAAATATTTAAGGGGGCTCCTATACAACAAAAGGTTTTTTTTTTGCCTTTTTTATTGATATTGGTACGGAACCCGTCGTGCGCGAGTCCGACTCACACTTGCCCGCTTTTTTTATTTCTTGTTAATTCTTAAAAAATATAATAATCTGATTTTTGTCCACCCTTGTTGAACTTGCTCGATTTTGCTAAACGCCTGCTGAATAATTACAATAAGCACAGAACAATTGAAGGTTTCAGCTGTAATCTTGTAAAGTGGTTATACTTTTGGAAGTTACTTGTATTTTTTAAAAAATAAATATTGGACAACATCACATACATTGCTCTGATCCTAAGGTAAGTAGCTAAAGCACTTGTGTAATAGAAATCAGAAACGACGACGGTACCACAACACCGAGACCCGAGACAATATAGAAAAGTTCGTTTTCTACATTGACTCGACCGGGGATCGGACCCGGAACCTCAGAGATGGCGGCGTCATTTAAAGTCCGGCATGCTCGCCTCGCGGCTACGGAGGTCGTCAGGTTTGGTCTTTTATCTGGCCCACCTATTAGTTTTCATTTTTTCCCCCCACATAATTTCAGCGGTGTTATCTTCCTATCATTCTTTCTCCAGGCAGAGGTGAACCTGAACGGCATTGGCAAGTGGAAGGGGCGGCACATTACGTGCACCGTCCGCCTGGTGGGCGGCCCCTACGACGCGCTACTCGAGTGGCCTTGTGACCTGGCCGTCAATATTGTTCTCAAAGACCAGCCTGCTAATAGAAGACAGGTAACTTTTCAAGTTGTTGTACTCCTTTATTGTCATAATTACTTATAAACTTTCGCGCTGCACAATTTAAAACTCAATGAAACGGGAATTAACGCGATCATAATTTAGGTACAAAATGTTACCTCTTTTGCCTGACATTTCCTTTATTTTATTTAACGATTTTTATTTTAATAAGTTATAAAAAACAACAATTTCATTTCTATAACTAAACTTACCTAAAATAAAAAATAAACTACTCAAAAATAAACGCGTGTCCATGAGGCAAGGAGGCGAGAATGCTTGCAGCGTCTTTTGAAAAGATTAGGACAATCATAATAGGCACGTGGATTTAAATGACGGAAGATCTGAATCAGAGAGTCCTAGGTGAAGAATGTGACTAGCAAAATGTATTGTTGGAAGTTTTCCTCAGTTTATTTAATAATTGGATTAGTCGCTGATTGGATAACCTTCTGCGAAGATGAACATTAACAGTACTTTTGATTCTATGAACGTGGTCAGAATAAAATCGTACTCTGTGTATTTTCATCAACTACTTTGACCTGCATGTAATAGTGTGTCATACACACGTGTACGCAGGTCATCAATTTCTCTTTTGATAGTTATAAAAAAAATGAGGATGATGTGATCTTTAACGAGGTAGACTAACAACCTCGTCAAGGTTGCATAAATCAGCTGGTTAAAAACGACCCACAACCGTTGGTTGTGGCTTTTTATTGCGAACCCTGTTTATGCCCAGCAGTGAAATTCCAAATTAAGCGATCGTGAAAAAATTGCTGTGGGATTCTATTGGGAACTTATGCCCAGCTGTGGACTTTTAAAGACTGATGATGATAAAGTCTTTTCCCCTATTCCACAGGCAATGGACATCGTAAAATCCCTGCAGCTCCGTCGTAAGTCGTCGTCCAAGAGACACGACTACGATTCCACGGAGCAAGACCAGGACAAGGCTAAGGCGGGCTCCACCGAAGCCCTGGACAAGTCAGTACTGCAGCTCAAGAGGCAGTTCATCTTCATCCCGCATACTAGCCTCGACAAGTTCGAGTACATCAAGAATGACGTCATGTTTTTGGAGTTTATTGTCAAAACTTAGGATCATTTCATTGTCATGATGATGATGACGTAGAATCATTAATATAGAGCGAGAAATTGTAGTTTAACAACCGATTTCGAAAAAAAGAGGCTCTTAGTTCAAAGAGTATAATAAAGTTTTTTTTTTGTTTTATGCCCAAAGGATTTGGTTAATACCTTTCATTTGACGATTATTTATGGTTGAGTAATAACTATAATCAAGATAAATTAATTATCGTACATACAAATAATTCTTGTGATATTTTTACCTAACTTTAAATCAATATTGGACAACATCACATACATTACTCTAATCCTAAGTAGCTAAAGCACTTGTGTTATAGAAATCAGAAACAACGACGGAACCACTACACCCAGACCCGAGACAATATAGAAAAGTTCGTTTTCTACATTTGCAAAAAAGACATATTTTTAGGTTTTCCTGAGATGATGAATTAATAACAGCGTCATATGTTTATCGTGAGTAACGTAAGCTAACAAAAACTATGATTATTATGACGCACCGAATTTATTAATAATTATTTATTCATAGAAATCGAGGCCAATCGAATGTAAGGCTTGTGTTTTTAATCATTGTTATTAAAAATAGGTACTGTTTAGTTAGCATACCCACCTAGTAAAGTATAAATTGTGTAATGCAGTATTTACTTGAATAATGACAAACATAATTAGTTTCTTGAATAAATAAAATAAAAAAATGAAATAAAATAGTTTTATCGTGTTTCTAAAATCGAATTATTACCTGTCATTAATCTTTGGACAAACCAATGCGGTCAATCTGCGGTGAGCTCATGCTCAAATCGCCTCTAATCATGACCGCGACCGCCACCGCGCGCAGATTATACGCATTAGTATGTACGAAGCCGTATGAGTGTAATATTATTTTTATAATTACTATGCACCTAAATAATCTATTTATATGCCTCCTGTACCAACTGTTCCTTCTAAATGCCAAACGATTTAAGGGGCCAGTCTGAAAACCAGCGCTGGGCTAAGCTTCAGCACAAGCTGAGACTGGTACCCATTGCCAAACATTGATACTGTTTTTATATGTACAGTCAACAGCACGTCGACCTACCCCAAAAGTCAAAAATTCTCCAATAGATTTTCAACTTTAAGCCTGGCATATAGAGCTCATTTTCAAATGTGAAAATTTGACATTTTGTGGTAGGTCGACGTGCTGTTGTCCGTACTAAACTATAGTTTAATAAGTTAAGAAAACGAAATGTATTACCTACCTATTCTATAACGTTATGGCAATAAAGCTTTTTCATTTCATTTCATTTCATTTCAAATATAATAAATAAAACAATGTTTACACATGTATACATATTTTTATTATTTAAAATGCTCCATACAATATAGGAAGGACTCATCGGATGAGCTATTTTATACTTAGTACAAATATTATGCAAGATAATATAATAATATATTAACCTATAAATACAAATCAGTAAGATTTGGTTCAGGATAATTATCAACAGTTATTTTTATAGTTTTTCGATAATATTGACATAATTTATGGCACTTAAGTCATTTTAATTTATGGTTTTAATAGTTAACCCCCTTTAAAGTGGCCTCTAGCTCAAATATTACACTAGCATCGAGTTCGAAAATGTTTTATTTATGTACTAAATAGCCAGAAGAGGCGTATTTTTAAAATATCCAGGCCCGCATGTCGTTGTAATAAAGTGTACATTTGAATGTTAATAAAATTATATAAAAAATAGTTTTATTTGAGCAGTTCAATCATCAATAAAAGGAAGTTTACTAATAAAATAGAACTTTATATAATTTATAAAAATACAAGAAAATACAGTTAAATCAACGAGGTAAGAGATACGTAAGTATTTAAGTGTTTGATCTTAATAATTATTAAAATACGAGTATATACGTCAACAGCTTATCAACCTACTACGGAACCTCGAATTTTCTTCATTAATATCAAACTCATCAGTCATATTTTTTTTCGCGATTCGTGATCAGACTAACATATAGAATCACCTCTGTAAGTACTGCTCAGATTAAAACTAAACCCTGTATATTTTAAGTATACGACTATACTCCATTCAGGATATGATGATCGCTCTGACATATAATAGTTGACACTTATAGTGATGCACCCCAACGAAATCTAATCGATTCTTTTCGGAATTGAGAAAGTTTATAAAGAAAGTTGAATCGATTTTTATTTTACTGACCCTTTTCTAATATAAAGAAATACTGCAATGTTCTGTTGCCTGAGTGCCAGAACAGATTTTTGGCATGTTTTTCAAAGCTTAACAAACTTAAAAATTGAAAAAATAACAAAATCTTAACGAAAAACTCAACAAAAACAGTAATAAGGCAAAACCGGAACTACTCTGAAGAACAACACAAACAACTTAAAAGGCCGAAAAGCCGACTGTGCTGCTTATCGGATATTCATCGATTAGGTATCGATTTTGTGTGGTCAATCCCTATAGGAAAGCGTTCTGTTTTACGCATCAAGTATTTTAGGAGAATTTTTGCTCATTTTTAAATTAAGCAATAATAATGAATGGAATAATAACTTAGATTTCTAGATGAAATGTTTTAAATAATTTTGCAAAAATAATAAAGAAAAATAAAACATATTTTTTTATAAAATATTAAATTATTAATTTATAAGTAGTATGGGTGGACCGGAACGTGTGAGGTGTCAGAGCGATCATTTTATCCTGAATGGAGTATACTCGTAGTAAACAGTTTACAGTAAAATCGAGATATAGTAAGATATTTTTTTTTATATTATTATACAGGGCTCGATAAGCTGTTGACTATTATACTATTATAAGTACCTACTTGTACCACATTTATTTAAGTATACTTATATATTTATGTCATGTAAATTAAATAAAAGACAGTTTTAATTGGTTAGCTAAGGACGTAAACAAACGAATAATTTCGTGCATAGCTTTGACGACACAGGTTATTAAAAAATTGTCATGAATCTAGAAGACGCGAAGTTTGTTGACATTTATCGCCAGTTCATAAAGAACAGCGTGTACTTATCAGATTTTTAATAACTACTTTTAACTTGTCTATGGAACGCTCGTTTTCAGTTTTTAAGTAACAAGTATCTCAAATTAAAGAAATATATGGCACAGCCAAATATTAATAACCACTGTTTTCCGGTAAATATTTTATCCTTTTCGTATACGATAAGCCGCAATCAAGTCATGTCACGTGATCATCCATAGAAACCTGCAATTTAAGGAGTTTAAGCAAAATATCTATGGTATGACCAAAAACCCGAATTCCACACACACAACACAAAATTTTGCCACAGGACGTCCACTGCTGAACATAAACCTCACCCAGTGCCTTCCAGATCGGCCGGTTGCGCGCGGCTGCATCCAGCGTCGTCCTGCAACCTTTACCAGGTCGTCTGTCCGCCTTGTGGGTACGTAGCTTCGATTCCAGAACTCTTCTGCCCCATCGGCCGTCAGTTCTACGTGCCATATGCCCCGCCCACTACCACTTCAGCTGGCTATTCCGGCGGGCTATGACAGCGACTTTTGTTCGTTCACGGATCTCCTAATTTCTGATTTGATCTCGCAAAGAAACACCGAGCATAGCCCTTTCCATAGCGCACTGTGCAACTTTGAGCTTCCTTATAAGGCCCAAAGTAATAGGCCACGTTTCTGTTCCGTAATGTCATCACTGGTAAACTGGTTGGAGGTCATTCGAAGAATTCAACTCAGCACTGGGCAGCGTTCGGGAAATTACACAACATCTTCTCGTCCAAAATACCTCAGTGCTCAATGACGAAAGTCTACAACCAGTGTGTGTTTAATTTTGATACAAAACAATATTTTTTGAATTCGATTTGTAAGAAAGTATTTTTTCAAAAATGATAATATCAAATTTCTTTTTTCGTCATACTATTTATATGTATGTTAACATAGGTAAATGGTATATCAAGACTAGCCTAACACTCTACACCCTGTATGACAGTACAGTTGGTTGTCCAAATAAATATGTAGATAGTTACCGTTCACAGAAGCGACTTGTACTGCGCGAGGAATTCCTCCTCCTCCTGAAGCGACGCTGCGAGATGTTCGTCCTCTTCAGCCTTGA
This sequence comes from Anania fuscalis, assembly GCA_950371115.1. Taxonomy (NCBI): domain Eukaryota; kingdom Metazoa; phylum Arthropoda; class Insecta; order Lepidoptera; family Crambidae; genus Anania; species Anania fuscalis. Next base: position 15,194,157 of record OX493344.1, read on the forward strand.
TGGCGTGCGAGAGCCTGTCCAGGGCTTGTTCGCGCTCTTTCCTCCTGGACATAGAATAATAGGATAGTTGACACCAACAATCAATTGACATACTTTTTATGTGTTGTCAAAACGCACTTACGTTAATTTGTTTGGCGATAGCGAGCTATGACATCATTGTTTACCGGACTCAACTGCCTAACTTTTTATTAGTTTTGAAGCAAACAAAAATCTGATTCTTCGAATATACAATAATGTAGGTAAAATAAGGTGTCCTATTTAATAATAATTGGTGGGGTCTGGGTGTCTACATCCCAATTACTTATAATACTTGGAATATAATTATACAGGGTTATTTTCAGATCCCTCGGAAGTAATAAAAAAAAAATTGTACAAAAATGTTTTTTTTTTTTGCTTTTATACAGGGTTACATTGCAAAGTAGTACCAATTTTTCAGGGACCACTCATAATCAGTGACTAAATCGATCTGCGTAATAAACATTTTTTTTAAATATTTAATTATTACTATCCGCTGTTAAAAGATGGTAGGCACGCGTGGATGATCTTGTCTCATTCATAAAAAATACGCACGCAATATCTCTGTGCAACCTAGAACTGCGAAGTTCAATGCATTAATAGTCACGATGGCGCGCGAAAACAAACCTTAGCCTTTACGATGTAAGGTACAATCCGTCTTCCTTCTCTTTCTCACAACTTTATTACATCAAACATTTTGCAAGCACTTACTTTTTGTCCCTCTTGTGTTTCTTCTGTTTCCTTGAAGCGGCGCCGGAGCTGGTAGAGGGGTTCTCGGGATCATTTACTAAAGTAGCAAAAAACAACTTATATTGAACATCCAAACATTCTTACGAACTTTCGCATTTATAAAATAAGTAGATTTCAGCCACCCTATTCAATCAAGATTTATACAGGAGAATAGAGAGAGAGGGAGAGAGGGAGAGAGAGAGAGAGAGGGGGAGAGAGAGAGAGAGAGGGAGAGAGAGAGAGAGAGAGGGAGAGAGCTGGTCATAAACAACAACTTTATCTATGCGAGCTACATCGAAATCGACAATTTCTTTAGCTTCTTCATAAAAAAACTTATTCGTATACCTCGATTATAATGTATGAAGCATCTAAAAAAACACGAGATCGTTGCTGCTGCCATGGGAAAAGTTTTAAATATTGGACAACATCACATACATTGCTCTTATCCTAAGGTAAGTAGCAAAACCACTTGTGTTGAAAAAATAAAAACAACGACGGTACCACAACACCCAGACCCGAGACAATATAGAAAAGTTCGTTTTCTACATTGACCCGACCGGGAATCGAACCCGGAACCTCAAGACATGGCGGTCCCATATATAGTCCGGCGTGCTCGCCTCTCACCAACGGAGGTCGTCAGTTGTTTTACATCACTAGCTGATCACGTGGTTTTAAGGAGTGTCCTATTTTTACACCCTGTATAATACAGGGCTACATTGCAAAGGGGTGCCAAATTTTCAGGGACCACTCAGAATTAGTAACTAAATCGATCTACGATATAAAGTATCTATAAAACAAACTTTTTTTTTTACTATTAATATCCGCTGTGTCAAGATGGTACGCGTGGATACACTTGTCTCATTCATAAAAAATACGCACACACTATCTCAGTGCAATCTAGAACTGCAGAGTTCAATGCAATAATAGTCACAATGGCGCGCGATAACAAACCTTAGCCTTTTCGATATAAGGTACATTTCTAACAGCAGGAGCGTCCGCGCATACCAGAGGTTAAAATTGACAACAAATACCATAAGCAGTGCACCTCTAGATCTTATTTTTAAAATTTGGCACCCCTTTGCAATGTAACCCTGTATAGTATAGTTACCCGGCAGATGCCCCCCGCCCGCCACCAGCAGATCCACGGCCCGGCTGGCCTGGTTCTTGGACACGCGGAGCGCTGTCTTCGCTTCTTCCTCGTCGTAACCCATCGCCGCTATCTGTTGTTAGTTAATTCAACGAAGCGGCCATTAGAAAGAACCTTTTACATAGGGTGTAAGTAGTAGAACCAAGTGTAATTACAACATAGAAAAAAGAATAGAATAAAATAGAAAAATATTTATTTGACACACACATCATACATAGAATACAAAAGAATTAAGATTAGAAAAAAAAATGTGTCAAAAAGGCCCCCGCTCAGCATTTGTCGTGACAGCCAGGGACATATCACGACGCTGATTTTCAGCAGGGACCCTGACGTCATCTTTTGATTAGAATAGTTTGTAACGAGATTGATACCATGTACCTTATTTTTGAGTTCCCGATATTTCGGCACTGTTGCAAGCGCCATGATCACGGAGTAACTGAAGATCTTGCGGGTAAGTTGTTAAGGGCAAACATATCGGTCTACCCTCTTCTCTCTTCGTATGTGCAAAAACCGGAAAAAACAAACTGCTGTTTCGCGATCAGATACTGTTAGTGTTGTGTGTCGAGAACAGGTGCGAGAAAATAGTGAGTTTGTAGACAATGGTACCGGCGCGTGCAATAAAAGACAGCGAAAGAGGGTAGACCGAAATGTTTGCCCTTAACAACTTACCCGCAAGATCTTCAGTTACTCCGTGATCATGGCGCTTGCAACAGTGGCGAAATATCGGGAACTCAAAAATAAGGTACATGGTAGCAATCTCGTTACAAACTATTCTAATGTTAGTGACCATGAAAGTTTAAAACAATATATCTTTTTGATTTTATAATCGCCTGCACTATACTACTCGGTCGCAGGTTATCGTGGAACACATAAAGGTCAAGCAAGACTAATCTCGAGTTCTTCTTTGGAGTCGAGACACAACGCGAGTTTTAAAGCTTTCGTTGTGCTAGTACCAACAAGCAAGCTAGATGTATTCCTTACGGAGGAATTTTGGCCAAAGGGTGTCGTTTACCGTCGCTTCCGTGGAAGAGTACCGACTAACACCACCAGAACGGCTCCAAGAACGAAGCCTTCGGAATAAATTAATATTAAAATGTAACTTTTATCATTGTATATATGTTAGTCTTTAAGGTATATATTATATGGGCCTTTTATTTTAATGTCATCGTAATACTTGTTGACTGAAATAAATGATATATTATATTATTATTATAATACTTGAAAAAAATTAACCGCTTTAGATGGGACCCGAACCCACGGCCATCGTATACCGGGCGAGTGCTTTTCCAACTCTTTCAATGGAATAAAATCTTTAATAAACCTAGCATGGATATTGCTAAAAACAAAAAAGAATACACATCTTTTAGTATGGGATCTCAAAAAAAAAGTTGTGCAAAGTCGGTCTTTGTTATGAGCTACGCTACCCATTGAGTGTTTTTAATTAAGGTTTTAAAAATATAAACGAAGTGAAGTGTAGGTGGTTTCGAAACTGCAATAGCAACACTCGCTAAAAAAACAAATACGATAGCTATTTGTATCAAAATGTAAAAAAAACTTCTTCACACAAAATAACTGTTACCTTTTTGTCAAGTAAGTAACCTTTTTTTTATTTCTCATGTATTTCAACTTATTCTAATTATCATGTATGTTTTTAGGAAGCAATAAGATTTGAAATACACTTTTAAAACAGTTTGTATATAAACTAGAACGAACAAGGTGACTTTGATCTTCAATACCTCCAACTACAAACTAGAACTTTACACGGTATGTTCAAGCAAAAATATATCTTAATAATAAAGAGAGTATGTGGTATTCGGCTTTGTAATATTTTTAAATAGTATTTCTATTATTTTACCTCGCGCTAAAATACTTTTGTGAATTAGAATACCTTTAATTGGCCTCATTATACATTTACAGTTTTATACATTGTATAGTTATATTGTTTAAAACTTTCATGGTCACTAACATTAGAATAGTTACTTCGTGATCATAGCGCTTGCAACAGTGCCGAAATATCGGCAACTCAAAAATAAGGTACATGGTAGCAATCTCGTAAAAAACTATTCTATTGTACAATTATTATTTGAAAAGTCGTTGGTGTTCCTAAATAAAAAGCTAAAATAAAAGTAATAAGTTTTATCACTTACTTCAGCCACGAGCTTTTCATCAGGCTCGACGATCGAGTCCTCAGAACTGGGGCTTTCTGTATCATCGGAAGATACGTCGCTGTCTGCAAGCTAGAATAAAAATATACGAAATGGAACTTATTAATTACAAGAAGAAAACAGTTTAGAATAAGAGTTTATTCGTTTACTCAGATACAAACATCCCACCCATAGGGACAGTGTAAAAAAGAGCATTTGTCTCGAGTGGAGACCACGCCTTGGCAAACGTAGTGTAGGACGCCCCCCTGCCCAATGGACCGATGACCTTAGGAAGATGGCTAGCAGTGGATGTAAAAAGCGGGAGATCGTGCTCTTTGGCGCTCTTTGGGGGAGGCTTACGTCCAGCAGTGGACTGCAATAGGCTGAATAGATATCATTAAAATGTGATACGGGCGGTGCTTCTTACCCGTTAAAGTAAAGTTAAAGTTGGTAAAGCTAAACTCGGTATCAAATCTTAATAATTTAGGGTCTAAATGGTCTTTGGGGTGTAAACAAAATCTGAAAAAAATACAAAAATTACTATTTTTTTGGAAGAAAATTAATGTTTTTTTTTTCTAGCCGACAAGCCCCTAAGCTCAGAAATGATTTATGGTCAGTTACTCTGTTCTTTTAACTATCTTGTGATATATTTTTCTCATGTTTCTACGACACAAGAAACCTTGATTTTTACCTAAAGTATTAAAAAAAAATGGCCGCTTTTCATAGGGGGTGAGGGCTTGACCCCCGAAATTATTATTTTTGTCCATAAAATTAGATATCGCATTTAGCCCTAACGGGTTAGATTCAGAGTACTAGTAAGTGTAAATAAATAAATAGATTAGTATTTTAGAATTGTTACCCAATTTAATTGTGTTCTACTTATATTTAATTATATTGTTAATTTGTACAACATAAGATCTCTCATGCCTGAAGCACAGGTTCCACCTAGTTCAGGCAAAACATCAATTTCTGCACTGTTTAGTTTTAAGTTTTTACCATAACCAAATGTAACTGCCTTTCAAGTATTTAATAAACAATTTATTTTTATTTTTTTTATTTATACTGCCAATATTATCACATTGTACATACAACAAATCATCTTGGGCCAAATGGAGGGCAGACGAGGGCCCCACGAGATGGTCGGACGCGGTGAGCAAGACGGTGGGCGGAAAAATGCAATATGCGGTCCACACGGCCTATGATCGCAGTCTGTTGAGGAACACTATACATTAAAAAGGGGTGCCAAATTTACAAATATAAGACCTAGAGCTGCACTGCCTATGGTATTTGTTGTCAATTTGGATCTTTGGTATGCGCGGACGCTCCTGCTGTTTGAAATGTACCTTACATCGAAAAGGCTAAGTTTTGTATTCGCACGCCATTGTGACTATTATTGCATTGAACTTTGCAGTTATAGGTTACACAGAGATAGTGCGTGCGTATTTTTAATGAATGAGACAAGATTATTCACGCGTACCATCTTTGAACAGGTGATAGTAATAAAAAAGTTTGTTTTTTAGATCGTTTATATCGTAGATCGATTTAGTTACTGATTCTTAGTGGCCCCTGAAAATTTGGCACCCCTTTGCAATGCAACCCTGTATGTGGTCGCGATCCTCATCAGTGAGGGACCGAGGAAGAAGAAGAAGATAAACAGCAGAAGCAGGTAGAAAATCTCACCAGATGCGGTTGCTTCTGCATCACTGTATGTGGTCGCGATCCTCATCAGTGAGGGACCGAGGAAGAAGAAGAAGGAGATAAACAGCAGAAGCAGGTAGTGAATCTCACCAGATGCGGTTGCTCCCGTATCACTGTATGTGGTCGCGATTCTCATCAGTGAGGGACCGAGAAAGAAGAAGAAGACGAAGATAAACAGCAGAAGCAGGTAGTGTTTCTTACCAGATACGGTTGCTCCTGTATCACTGTTTGTGGTCGCGATCCTCATCAGTGAGGGATCGAGGAAGAAGAAGAAGATAAACAGCAGATCAGGTAGTGCATATCACCAGATGCGGTTGTTCCTGTATCACTGTATGTGGTCGCGATCCTCATCAGTGAGGGACCGAGGAAAAAGAAGAAGAAGAAGATAAACAGCAGATCAGGTAGTGCATATCACCAGATGCGGTTGCTCCTGTATCACTGTATGTGGTCGCGATCCTCATCAGTAAGGAACCGAGGAAGAAGAAGAAGAAGAAGAAGATAAACAGCAGAAGCAGGTAGTGAATCTCACCAGATGCGGTTGCTCCTGTATCACTGTATGTGATCGCGATCCTCATCAGTAAGGAACCGAGGAATAAGAAGAAGAAGAAGATAAACAGCAGAAGCAGGTAGTGTAACTCACCAGATGCCTGGCAGCCTGGCTCATCGCCGCAAGGTTGCTTGCCTATCGGTCTTCTATAGATTGGACTTCGGAGAGTGTGCTCATGAGCTGCATGAACTCATACCACCGTCACATTTCTTCCATCGGACATCCAGACGCATGGCCGGCTACCATCCGTTCTTAGTTGATATACCCATAATCCGCACTAAGCGCTTCTCATCATCTTTTAAAATGCGCACAGCTAAAGATTGGAATTCCCTGCCTGCGTCTGTATTTCCGAGTGCATATAACCTGACTCTCTTTAAGACCAGATTGAATAGGCATCTTCTGGGCAAGCTCGCTCCATCGTAGATCCCATCTATGCTCTAGAGCAAGATTGGGGTCAAGAGTAAGCCCATCTCAAAAAAAAATGCGATTGCTCCTGTATCACTGTTTGTGGTCACGATCCTCATTAGTGCGGCACCGAGGAAGAAGAAGAAGAAGATAAACAGCAGAAGCAGGTAGTATAACTCACCAGATGCGGTTGTTCCTGTATCAGGCGCACGGCCTCGGCGGCGTGGTTGTTGGAGTTCCGCAGCGCGAGCGTGGCCAGGCGCTTGGAGTAGCCCATGCCGACGAGGGCTTCCACCAGCGTGGCGCGGACTTCGGACCCGTCTAAGCAGAGGCCGAGGAAGCGACGCTGCCTGGGAACGTAGAAGGTGCTGCTTTAGATATTTCTAAACGACTATGCGGCGGTAGTGTAATAAAACGTATTGATAGAGGGATCTTCTTAATAAGAATAAGAATAAATTTATTTCCATAGAAAGTATACAGCACACAGTTTTTACAGGTCTCCACACTAGGCTAAGCCTGTCCCGTGAATAACAGTATACGATAATCAAACATAATATAAAGTAATTTTACGAGAAATGTATGATAATGAATAGTGAAACTACAAAAATAATGATGAGTGTGTACGCGTGAGTATGTGTGTGCGAGTGTGTGTGTATATATACAAGGTGTCCTGTAAATCAAGGTCAACCTTGTAACCACATATTCTATACATCATGGTGAACAAATTTTGTTTTATCACTTTTGCAAATTGGCATGAAAATTTATCGACTTCCCATTCAAATTCAAATTCAATTCAAATGAACCAATATAACTGATGCAATTCAACTGACCTCTCTCGCCGATGCTTTTCTCTTTCCTGCTCCCTCACAGCGCGTCTATAAGCCAAGTAATAGTGGTGTAGCCCAGTTCACCCGCGGCTGTGCAGACACCAGTCCGAGGCTGTTCTAAATGGAAGAGAACAATAACCGATGCCGTGATACTGACCTCTCCCGGCGATGATTTTCTCTTTTATTCCAGAAGGAAATAAACAATAACTGATACCATTATACTGACAACTCCCGGCGATGTTTTCTCTCCTGTTCTAGATGAAGGTGAACTAACAACAAATGAGGTTCTCCTGATCTCTCCCTGCGATGCTTCTCCCTTCTTCCCCTGCGTCCTTCCCCCCCCTCCCCTTCCTCCTTCCTTCCCTGAGTAAATAGTAGTACGCTACCCTCCAGAACGAGTTACCCGATACAGCATCGCCTAAAGACAGAGACCGGTTCCAACAGCGCAACTGACTTAGTTTCAAACCCCCAATGGCACTGGCACTCCCGCACACTGACGGAACACAGCAGGGCTGCTTGGCGCTGGACTCCGGCGGGATGGTGGTCGCGAGCCAGGCGGCCCCTTCCAGGGCCTACCACCGCCTTTGGGATCTTCTGCCGCCATCACAAATTATGATGACGTTGCCCGGGGTGGACCGCTAGGAGGTAGATCCCAACCACCCCAGCTGCTCTCAGCTGTCCTCTTTCGGCGATGCTTCTACCTCTTCTGTTCTAGCGCTCACCTTAGAAGTGAATTAACATCTGCCGTTATATTGGTAAAGGTTGCAAGACGAAGTTGGATGCAGGCCGCTTCCAACCGGCCGATCTGGAAGTCACTGGGAGAGGCCTATGTTCAGCAATGGACGTCCTGTGGCTGAAATGATGATGATGATGATATACTGACCTCTCCCGCCTATGCTTCTCTCTTTCCTGCTCCCTCGCAGCGCGCCTATCAGCCAAGTAGTGGTGAGCGTGGTCCAATTCACCCGCGGCTGCGCGGAGACCAGTCCGACCCTGTTCTAAATGGAATTGAACAATAATTGATGCCGTGATACTGACCTCTCCTGGCGATGCTTATCCCTCTTTTGATATATAAGAAAGGGACCTACTAACTGATCCCGTAATGCTGACCTCTCCCAGCCATGGTTTACCCTGTCTTGATCCCTGGCGACTACCAGCCTACCAAATGATGCCATTATATTTATCTCTCCTGGCGATGCTTCTCCCTCACCTATTCTAGAAGGAAGTGAACTTACAAGTACCTTTTAGTCAACTCGAGGGGCGTTGCTTCTCACTCCCCTGCATAAAAAGAAGTACGATAACCTTTCCCGCCGATACTTTTCCCTTTCCTGTGTGAATATGCTCGGTGTTTCTTAGCGAGATCAAATCAGAAATGAGGAGATCCGTGAACGAACTAAAGTCGCTGACATATTCCAACGGATTAGCAAGTTGAAGTGGCAGTGGGCGGGGCACAACATAGCATGTAGAACGTTCTGGAATGGAGGCCACGTACCGGCAAGCGCAGCGTGGGACTCACACCCACAAGGTGGGCAGACGACCTGGTAAAGGTTGCAGGACGGCGCTGGATGCAGGCCGCGCGCAACCGGCCGATCTGGAAGTCACTGGGGGAGGCCTATGTTCAGCAATGGACGTCCTGTGGCTGAAATGATGATGATGATATACTGACCTCTCTCTCCTATGCTTCTCTCTCTCCTGCTCCCTCGCAGCGCGCCTGTCAGCCAAGTAGTGGTGAGCGCGGTCCAGCTCACCCGCGGCCGCGCGGAGCCCAGTGCGAGCCTGACCGCGAGACCAGCCCAGCTCCATCAGGGCTGATATACTTGACTCGTCCACCTGGTGACGTAACCGTTATATCATCATGTTAAGATAGGCTAGTTGACACCACCAATCAATTTACATACTTTTTTTGTGCTGCCAAAACGCACCTCTGTCCTATAATTTGTATGGCGATACCAAGCTTTGACGTCATTGTTTTTTTTTATTATTATTATTATTTATTTATTATTATTCTTTTACAAAAAAAATAATTTAATAAATTGCCTCGCAAAAAACCGCCAAAATTTTTATTGGTTTTGAAGCAAAAAATTAGATTCTTCGAATAAATGATAATCGGGCCTAAACTAAGGTGTCAGATTTAATAAATAATGTTCTGGAAATAAATACTCTTCTTTTATTATTTGATGTGGCTTAGTAGCCATGTTATGCAATTAAGATCTACACAACCCTATTCAGATATCAGATAAAGCGTCCCCTTTCTTCCAACCTGATGCTATAACCATCATCAGACAATCTAATCACAGTCCAGGGTATGACCGCGGGCCACAAACTGTGACGCATCAGGCGAATCAACCAGCCATCTATAGTGGTTCGCGTTTCGGACTACTAGACCAGGAGGTTGTGGTTCGAATCCCGCAAGGGACATGTTAGTGTGATGAACACGAGCAATTGTAATTCATAGATGATAAACGCATTTATGGCCTCAACACGCTCGAATGACCTTGACGCGTCGCGCCCATACAATTTCGCGCGTGCGGATGACAACAAAACATGTTTTTTTTATGAAATTATAGCCTTTAACGAGAATTTTCAAATAAAACTGTAAATTCAAAACATGTATATTTCCAAAATCTTGTTTTGTGTGAAAACAGTAATAAAATAGCTTGTGCCGTTTAAGAGAACATTTGCAATTTATGAAAAAATAGACACTTTTTTGTGCATGTTTTAATCCAAGGGACTTAACGGAAAATCAAAATTATCCAATTAAAGATGTTTATTAAATCCTCTTCTAGCATATCGTATTTTAAATTTTAAGATTCAAGTAACAGGTATTCTGACAATTTGATTTTCATATTCGAGATTTTAGGCACTTGGGTGGTGTTAAGGCCTTAAGAATATTTTGCCGTTATCTAGTCGCCATAATTCAAGCTTTGCTTAGTTTCAGGCTAGACGCTAGACAATTGGTGCGTTTTTCAGTCCGATAACCCCCTTTCCCCTTCCCTCACGTGCTCCGTTTCCATCGAGATGAGTAGGGTTTAGTAGCCATGTTTTGCAAATAAGAGTCCTATTCATGCATATAATTACCCAGGTTAAGTTAACCACTTCAATTAGTGTTGAGTTAGATTGGGTTTTAGAACCTAGAATTAACTTATAACCGTAATTGTAGATAAATAACACTTGAAAAAAAATCATCGACCTCAGGTGGGACTCGAACCCACGTCCCATCGCAAGCCGGGCGAGTGCTTTACCAACTAAGCTACCGAGGACGTCACGTGACAAGATGAAATTCCTCAAATTGCGATGGGACGTTCGAGTCCCACCTGAGGTCGATGATTTTTTTTTCAAGTGTTATTTATCTCCAATTAAACCTTGCATGGAATTGCTAAAAACAAAAATTTACAACCGTAATTGTGGTATAAGAAACAACATTTATTGTGATTTTAGATCGTTTGACTCACCCTCAAGAAGTTGAGCTCGTTCTCGGCTTTCTCCAGGAGAGCCTTGGCCTCGGCCCTCTTGTTCTGGTGGTAGGCCACGATGCCTTGCAGCAGGTAGAGACGCATTATCAATACTCGCTCGTTCGCTGCAATAGGACAAACAAATTATAGTCTACTATGCGTGCGCGCAACTTCGTTTGCGAGAACTACAGGATATTTGGTATATCACATATACCCCACGGGAACATTGAACCCGGATAAAAAGTATCTTATATGTTAATCTAAATCCTATTCTAAATGTGTTCAAAATTTCATCAACATCCTCATAAACTTTTGAATATATAATATTAGTGGGATATCAGAATATACACGGTGTTACTTTGCATCCTTGCCATATTCACAGAGATAAAAGTAGGGAACAATACCTATTGTTTAGATAAACTAGAGACTCCCATAAATAAAGCACACTAAGTTTTTAGTAAATTTGGTTTTGCAGTACACATAGGAATAAACCGATTTTGTCTCGAACGGTACGCGATCACTAATCAAGTAATACTACAAAGTCTTTTGTGCCGATGAATAAGAACAGTAATGTGCATGCGTTTCGATAATTAGTGTTGTGTTTAATAGATTGTCGATAAAATAAAATACTCAAGATTAAAAAAAAAAATAGGTCTTTCTTTTTTTTACTGATTTGTTATCATTTTCAGTGATATAGTTACCTCTGTAAATATGGCAAGGATGCAAAGTAACACCATGTATAAAACAAAGTCGGATTTGTTACAACACTTATAACTCACGAAAGGCTGGGCCGATTTTCATGGTTTATAATATACAGGGTGTAAAAAAAGGTTAAGCCTTAAACCACTAATTCTATACATAAAACCAAGTAGAATGCAATAAAAAGAATTGCTGGGAAATGACTTTTATTTTTGGGTATCAAAGAAATAACTTATTTCTAACCCGCAATGTATAGCGCGCACGCCACAGACTATGCCTGTGTGTGTAAGCGGTCGGCGGGCGAGCGGGTGGCGCGAGAGCACTGCGCACGATTCATTGCCGGCTGTGCCCTTTAAAGGCCTTTTATGAAAGAAGCACTGAAAATTTTTATCATGTTTCTTTGTAAAAAAGTTTAGTATTATCAAACAGAAGCCAATTTAGTAAAAATCTTTGAAAAAAAATTGTAACCTTGACTGTCAATAACTCGGTAACCCGTCATTTCCCAGGTATAGTGTAAAAGAAAAAAATGATCGTAATAATACGTAGAATATGTGGTATTCGGCTTGGTTAAGCCTTTTTTTACACCCGATATATTATTGGATTTGTCTCCGACTCGAATAACAAATTAAACAATAATAAAAATAATAAATTGGAACAGCCGACGAAAAAAATATTACTGTTAGCCGGTACTCACGGCCGCTGCTCAAATGTCAAGAGAAAAAGAGTAGTATTGTGTTTTTATTATTCCTTCTAACGGTTATTTAAGCATACGTACCGGCAGTGCCTTTCAAAGCGATGAGTCTTTGGTGATTTTCCCCGTAGCTATTCTTGAACGATTCCTCGGCTCTATAAACAAAAAGATATAGATATGATATATCTTGTCCATCACCATTGGAAGTAACAGCTGGACAGGCAAAGCACAGACCTGCCTGTCGATTCTGTAAACAAAACCGCGCTCACTTCGTCGCTGCACTCGTTCATCAACGATAAATAATATGAACCTTCTTACTAGCAAGGTAGAGGCTATGTTCGTTTGTACGGCTAAGTCGAGTTTTAGAGCGAGTCCGTTGCGTTTTTCTTAGAGAATCGACCGGCTGCTTGTTTGAACCACAGACAATAGCGGGCGGCTCCATGACATATGTATTTCGGGCGTCTTGTAATGACAAATGATCGACGACCGTCTGGTGTAGTGATTCGCGCTTCAGACTACAAAGCCTGGCGGTTGCGGGTTCGAATCCCGCGAGAGGCAAATAAATGTTTATGTGTTGATCACGAGAATTTTTTACCTAAGTCATGGACGTTTATCAACGTAATTAAGTATGTTTATCTTTTATCTAGTCGCCATATGTACAAGCTGTGCTTAGTTTGGGGCTAGCTAATTGGTGTGATTGTGGAAACCATATATTTTAATTATTTAAAAAACTTGGATTTTATTGCGTAAATACTCGCTCCTCAAACGTCCGCTCCGTTACCTCCGGTCATGCCCGCACCACACCTCCGCTGCGAAACCGCAAAGATTTCGCCACTTCTTGTCAGCAAGTATGAGAAGCGGAACACTAGCGAAATTGCGTGTTCTAGCGCATTGATTTGACTATAATGCTGCCTCTTTCCCCTCGTGATATCGCTAATCTGCTCCGATACCTGTAACACTTCCGCCATCTTGTTGCGGCACCGCATAGTTTCTGCGTGTGTTTGTCAATGTTGGAACGTAGTAACAATTTTACATTTATTGATCGTTTTAAGTGTCAAACATTTCCCGAAGTTCAAGACCTTGCTAACACTTACCTAGCTAGCCTAGCGGCGGCATCGGCGGCCGACGACAGGCTCTGGAGGCAGAGGTAGCACCAGGCTATGTCCAGCTGCAGGACGGCCCAGTTATCCACTGTCTTCAGAATTGAAGAGCTGCATTCGCTGCAGAAGAGTTTAGAATTACGTGAAAATTAACTAAAGAAATACGAAGTATCGATTCTGAGCGCTGGTGCTAAGAGTTGGGATCGCTTTGAGCATCTTACGAGACAATCATCATATTTGAAACACGTGTGCTAACAACCAACCAACCGGCACGGATGCTGAGCGCCAGGCGAAAGATGCAGAAGACCATTACGATTACGTGATTGGCTATAGTCACGCGCCGCGCCCGCGCCACAGGCCGTGATTGGTTGTTAGCTCCGCGCACACGCGTCTGAAGGCCTACGACAATGTGTCGTTCGTTCGGATATTCGTACAATCTTACAGATTCAAATTACCATCTCGTGGTATTAATCATTTTACAAAATATTACCAATTAAAAATGGGCTTTTTTAATCGTTCCAAAATTGTCAAAGGAATGATAAGTACAAGTGAATGGTTATTTGATAGGTTAATACGTCCGAACAAACGAAACACTTTCGTAGTAGGGATTCTGTTACGATGATCGTCTTGTTAGATGCGCAAAGCTATCCCCCTCTTTGCCCCAGCGCTTAACATCGGTGCTGGTTATTTATTTATTTTTATTATTAATCATACAATTTTAAGCCTTAATGATAACATCGTCCCGCAAAACTGTTTACACAGTTTGTCTGCGGGATCAGGTGAGTCTCATATAAGTTAATTAGTATTATTCACCAAGGCTTGCCAACGAGTGTTTCTTAAGTTTATTTTTAAATATTTTTTAACTGGTTCCCGTCGTTTTCCCAGGAAAACTGTTCAAAAAGTACGGTAACCTTTTCTTTAGAGTTCTATCCCCAAAGTAATTACTTACTTTAAGTACTAAAACTTATAATCACGGGTCTGAACGCGACGTATTTTTTTTAATTTAAAACTTATTTGCACAAAATTACAATAAGTGTACAAATGGTGGACTTAATGCTTAAAGCATTCTCTGCCAGTCAACCATTGGGTCATGCAGAAAGCTGCAAAGGGTGCGGTAAGATAAAATTATAGAAAAAAAAGTTAATTAAGGCAACAATAATTCCACAAACTTATTCTAGCTAAATACCTATATATAAAATGTTATACATATACTTTAATAAATAATATAAATACACAACAAAATATTAATAAATACATACTAATATATACAAATAGGCTATAAATATATATACTTACATACAAATATCTAGTGCAATTTATCTATTTTAAGAATTGGCGTACTATAGTATGTATTAGTATTGTAGTATGTTGTGTGTCGCACTGAGCCTACTGACTCTAGTTCAAGTGCACAACAAATATCGGAGAGTTCGAGGGTAGCAGAACACCCGGGCGCCCGATGCAGACGAAGACGCCGCGCACCAGTCCCCTCGCGACCACGACCGTAGCATCACGGTCGAAACGTCGAGGAGTGTAAGTAGTATCAATACTACTATTTATTTATTTTATTTTATTTTATTAGGAAGACCGAGCTTTACAATTTTTCAATAATTATACACAAATAACTTTTAAAAAACCACTTACAGGTCCACACAGATAGAAATTAAGTAATTTTAAAACGAGAAATATAAAGTATTAAAATTAAAAGTATCGCCTTGAGCAACACAAACACCAGCTATTAAAACATTCGGAAACTTATGCTTATTAACTTACTTACTACATACTATAGTACGTCGCGTTTAGACCCGTGATTATAAGTTTTATTTTAGGTTGAAAATTTTTGTTTTTAGCAATTCCATGCAAGGTTTAATTGCAGATAAATAATAACACTTGAAAAACCACCTGAGGTCGATAACTTTTTTCAAGTGTTATTTATCTTCAATTAAACCTTGCATGGAATTGCTAAAAACAAAAATTTTCAATGTTTAAGTATTTCTGATCTTAACCAATAGTCAAATATTTGTAAAAATATTTCTATAGGGTGTTGACGGTAGTATACTACTCAGCTATACATATAGCTACAACATTGATCAAGAGATACACTGGCTTCGACAGCGAGAAGAAACACTTGAGAAATTTCATCGTGTCACGTGACGTCCTCGGTAGCTCTAGTTGGTAAAGCACTCGCCCGGCATGCGATGGGACGTGGGTTTGTGTCCTGAGGTCGATGACTTTTTCCAAGTGTTATTTATCTTTAGTTTAGGTACTAACTTACTACGCACCTGAGCTGGCGATCGCCCTCGAGCAGAAGCACAAGCGCTAGCGGATAGTCGCGAGCGCTTGCCGCCGCTCGCCCGCGCTCGTGCAGCGCCAGCCCTACGAGGAGTGAGCGACGCTCAGCCGGCGGCAACTCTACTGTCTTGCCTGACTGGTCTTCTAGCTGTACAAAGAAAAACACAGTTCTACTTAGTGTTTTAAGAGACTTGAGTCCTAAAGTCTTATAATATGGGACTTGAGTTCTTTTTTGGTAACAGAGTTCTTTTTAAAAACTCGAGTACGAATCCAGCTCAAGTATTTGAGTCTTTTAAAAAGACTTGAGTCATGATTACGAGAACTCGTGTCGTGAAAAACACAGTTCTACTGTCTTGCTTGACTGGTCTTCCAGCTGTACAAAGATGACAAAGAAAAACACAATTCTATTGTCTTGCCTGACTGGTCTTCTAGCTGTACAAAGAAAAACACAGTTCTACTGCCTTGCTTGACTGGTCTTCTAGCTGTACAAAGAAAAACACAGTTCTACTGCCTTGCCTGACTGGTCTTCTAGCTGTACAAAGAAAAACACAGTTCTACTGCCTTGCTTGACTGGTCTTCTAGCTGTACAAAGAAAAACACAGTTCTACTGCCTTGCTTGACTGGTCTTCTAGCTGTACAAAGAAAAACACAGTTCTACTGCCTTGCTTGACTGGTCTTCTAGCTGTACAAAGAAAAACACAGTTCTACTGCCTTGCTTGACTGGTCTTCTAGCTGTACAAAGAAAAACACAGTTCTACTGCCTTGCTTGACTGGTCTTCTAGCTGTACAAAGAAAAACACAGTTCTACTGCCTTGCCTGACTGGTCTTCTAGCTGTACAAAGAAAAACACAGTTCTACTGCCTTGCTTGACTGGTCTTCTAGCTGTACAAAGAAAAACACAGTTCTACTGCCTTGCTTGACTGGTCTTCTAGCTGTACAAAGAAAAACACAGTTCTACTGCCTTGCTTGACTGGTCTTCTAGCTGTACAAAGAAAAACACAGTTCTACTGCCTTGCTTGACTGGTCTTCTAGCTGTACAAAGAAAAACACAGTTCTACTGCCTTGCTTAACTGGTCTTCTAGCTGTACAAAGAAAAACACAGTTCTACTGCCTTGCTTGACTGGTCTTCTAGCTGTACAAAGAAAAACACAGTTCTACTGCCTTGCTTGACTGGTCTTCTAGCTGTACAAAGAAAGCCACAGTTCTACTGTCTTGCCTGACTGGTCTTCTAGCTGTACAAAGAAAAACACAGTTCTACTGCCTTGCTTGACTGGTCTTCTAGCTGTACAAAGAAAAACACAGTTCTACTGCCTTGCTTGACTGGTCTTCTAGCTGTACAAAGAAAAACACAGTTCTACTGCCTTGCCTGACTGGTCTTCTAGCTGTACAAAGAAAAACACAGTTCTACTGCCTTGCTTGACTGGTCTTCTAGCTGTACAAAGAAAAACACAGTTCTACTGCCTTGCCTGACTGGTCTTCTAGCTGTACAAAGAAAAACACAGTTCTACTGCCTTGCTTGACTGGTCTTCTAGCTGTACAAAGAAAAACACAGTTCTACTGCCTTGCTTGACTGGTCTTCTAGCTGTACAAAGAAAAACACAGTTCTACTGCCTTGCTTGACTGGTCTTCTAGCTGTACAAAGAAAAACACAGTTCTACTGCCTTGCTCGACTGGTCTTCTAGCTGTACAAAGAAAAACACAGTTCTACTGCCTTGCTTGACTGGTCTTCTAGCTGTACAAAGAAAGCCACAGTTCTACTGTCTTGCCTGACTGGTCTTCTAGCTGTACAAAGAAAAACACAGTTCTACTGCCTTGCTTGACTGGTCTTCTAGCTGTACAAAGAAAAACACAGTTCTACTGCCTTGCTTGACTGGTCTTCTAGCTGTACAAAGAAAAACACAGTTCTACTGCCTTGCCTGACTGGTCTTCTAGCTGTACAAAGAAAAACACAGTTCTACTGCCTTGCTTGACTGGTCTTCTAGCTGTACAAAGAAAAACACATTTCTAGAACTATCATCATCATCATTTGGCTTTTACATCTTAACAGATGATTTAAGTAGCTCGTGCACGACAACTACGCTCATGGCTGTGCAATCCAATGCGGGAGTAGATTTTCCGACCGCACGTACTGCAAGCGAACCGGGTATTGTCAGGATGGGGATTGCCAAAGTTTCGTTTTATGCGCTTTGATGTCAGATTTTCGAACCAGACTTCATCATGCCGGATTTTTCCTTGGGACACCAGCCTTCTCCAGCAAAGGCGGTCATCTGCGAGTTTCTCCCATCCTGCAACTGGCACATGGAAGGCATTCATATCGCGCTTTACGCAGTCCTTCCAGCGCAACATTGGCCTACCAACCTTTCTCTTGGCGTATGCTATCTCACCAAGAAGGACCTGTCTGGGCAAACGAGTATAACTATGGACAGTTACGTATACGCAAAGGCCGTTCATGTGGTATGTTGGTTGGTGTCTTCATTGAAATCCCTCGTAAAGAAACATATCAAAAGATGTAACAATTATGTAATTTTTAGATTAGTATCCGATTTTATATTTTTAGCCATAAGACTCACGATGCTGTCAGCTTGCCTGCTCTATTAACGACCGATTTTTTCTTGCATATCAGTAGTTCGTGGGTACCTACTTGAAACCGGGAGTACCGGGACCAAGAATCCCGGTACCGGGCATGGCCGGGATTTTCCGGTTCTTTCGGAACCGGGAAATCCCGGGAGCAAGCCCTAGTCTTGCCCGATTGGTCTTCCAGATGAAAGAAAAACAAAACTTATAACGCCCAAAACTAAGCATGGCTTATAAAGATGATAAATGATTTTACGGTTCCGTGCCCAAAGGGTAAAACGGGACTTACGGGACCCTATTACTAAGACTTTGCTGTCCGTGCGTCTGCCTGTCTGTCTGTCCATCTGTATCTCATAAACCGTGATAGATAGTTAAATTTAAAAAATATATAATTGGGACACGTAAAAGTGCCTATAATGGCCAATTCGCAGAAATAAAAATCTTTGTTTTTTTTTATTTTGTACTTGTAAAAATCTCCTTAAACCGAAAACATATACATTACATACCTTCATATACTCGTCATCATCTCCCAGGTCATCGACGCACTCCGACAGCAGCATGGCGTCGTCCCTCGTCGTTTTCATTTCCATGTACATGTTGTCTTCCTTCTTCACCACTTCTGGGGCCTCTGAAAGGTCACGCTTGTTTATTGCAACACTAAAGCAAAATGTATTTGTGTCACCAAAGTGACATACTGTAATTTTAAAGATTTGACATACATCATCATTTTAAATTTTTGTTTTTAGCAATTACCATGCTAGGTTTAGACAGCGAGAACCACTTGAAAGATTTCGTCAAGTTTACTAACGTCTCGGTAGCTTAGTGGTCAAAGCACTCGCCCGGTATGCGATGGACGTGGGTTCGGATCCCACCTGAGGCGGACGATTTTTTTCAAGTATTAAAAAATCTTATTCATCATCATCATCATTTCGGCTATAAAAAGTCTATTGCTAAACATAGGCCAATGAATTTCAGATTGTGCATTCTTAAACATAGCACGATTATATGTAGGTAGGCTTCTTTTTAATATGTGCCAAAATAAAAATAAAAATGCTAGAAGCGGCTGCCGCCGGCTGTTGCAGAGTTGCCGCTGGATGCACCAGCGGTAACTCTGCAACTGAAATCTTTTGTTTTTTTTTCCACTCACGTCATTATTATATGTGTCTACTGTTATGTGTCATCGGTTAAAGTATAAATTGACATCAATCGAAAGATTCAGAGCATTGGAATTAGACATTGTGACAGTTTTAGCACCTTCCACAATAAAATGTTAATGCCTAAACTCTGCATGGTAAAAGTATTTTCATGTGGCTTCAAAAGGTTCATTCCTGCGTTAATGATTTCAGTTAGTACAACCACAGAGTAACTATGTCAACTTTCTTGATTCAGATAAGACAACATGGTAATTTTAAGAGATATTAGACAGTGAAAAGGCCAGCAGTGACAAAGCACACCCTGACCCAAACGGGACTCGAACCCGAGACCCAACCCAAGATCAAAGAAATAACCGCGTCACTACAATAAAAAACATAATATAGACAAGTAGAAAAAAAAAAGTAATATCTTAAGAAACATTTGATAAATCAATGCAAGGTACGACTGAATACGTAAAAAAATACAAATAATTGTTAAAAATAAGCAAAAACTATAATACCAGACATAATGAGAGCCATAATCTGTGCTCCGTTCTTCACACCCTGCTCTTCGAGGCTGGGCACCGGCTTTATAACTTTGCCGTTAAATATTAGCTTTACTCTGCAAGCAAAACAATAAATACATAATATTGGGATGATTAAAAACAGCTTTTGCTAAAATAAATTAATATTGTAAATAGAACTAAACAGTATAAAATTCACACAGATATAAATAAGCAAGCTGAATAGAAGTTATTGCAATAAAAACAGAAATAAAAACTATGTAATAATATTAAATTAAGACTAAAATATAATAATTAGCACTCTTCATCAATTATAGGTATGGTGCGCAATAATTTATTTATTAATAAAACCGTCCAAGTGAGAGTCAGACTCGCGCACGAAGGGTTATCTATACAAACAAGCAAAAAATCACGTTTGTTGTATGGGAGCCCCCTTAAATATTTATTTTATACTAGTTTTTAGTATTTGTTGTTATAGCAGCAAAAGAAATACATCATCTGTGAAAATTTCAACTGTTTAGCTATCACGGTTCATGAGATAAAGCCTGGTGACGGACGGACAGACAGACGGAAAGCGGAGCCTCAGTAAAAGGGTTTTACCCTTTGGGTATGGAACCCTAAAAAATAGAGAAAACACTAAAATATTAAAGGTACAAAGTACAAGTATACAATTACCTGCTCTCTGTAACTCCAATTCCTTCTGCCACTACTTTAATCAAATCGCTGCCTAATACGTCCAGTTTCTTCTGCACTTTTAATATCTGTGGCTTCTGTCCGGGTAAGGTGGCTTTTACTCTGAATGTAGCGCATCCCGTCTCTTTGAATTCTGCGTTGGCTTTGGACCGGTCAATCGAATGCAGTTGGAGCTCATGCAATGCTTGAAGGACTATGTCCACATCAAGTGACAGTTCTGTAGCATATTTCTTCGCCAGATCCTATGAGGTAATAATAGTATGTTGATGAATAGAGGGTTGGAAGAAACAATCAATTGTTACATTTTTATTGCATACAACAAATTAAACTTCACATTCACAAGGAAAAAAAATACAATAGAATTATTAGTGGTTATGTTCTAGAAAATCAAGGGATTGATTACAATTATTCTAGAAAGTTTTCATGAGCTGCCCAGAGATCAAAGAGTCCAAATGAGATACAATAGAAATTTTGATTGTTATGTTAGTCTGTGTCATTTTAATTTAAAAATATTTAATAAGATTTACATTGAGCTTGTAAATAGGTAACATTAAATTATTTGGTATTTATGTCTATTTCACACTCAAAAATAATTATGACTTGACTCAAATCCCACTCTACATAAAAGCAGCGATTCTACCGATGTGTTAAGGGGAGATCAGGAGAAACATAGTTTAATCATTCTGCAAGTGTTTAGTATAAAAAAAAAACACCAAACAAGGACCAAGTGTGGCAGCAGTAATACAAACTACACTATCTTTACCTAAAAATACAAAGTTGTTTTACTATACTATGAGAACTTTTACAGAGAGACCGGGGACTATTGCCGCGTCACTAAGCATAAATGGATTAGTCTAAAAATACATTTTATTTAGCATAGGCCATACAGGATTATTAGTAAACTGTAATGCAGATATTAAAGAAGCAAAAACGCGAAATAACAACTTCTTTGTTCTTCTTGGTGCAATTTCAAGTACTTACCTATCTTACTATATTGGGCGCCTAGTAACATTATCAAAAGACAAGTAGGCCGTTTACTTTTGGCCCTGTAAGAAACTGCAACAAAGTACTGAAAGTAAACAAAAGAACCTGCAAACTCTGCGACACATCTCCATCGGGCTGGAGGTACGGGCTCTCCCACAGCTTGACTTTCTCCTCATTCAGCTTGGCCCGCAGCTGGATCAGCAGATCTTCGTGCTGGAGATTCGACTCCATTGCCGGCTCCGATGAGTAATACGAGAAAAATGATTTGCAAATTATCGAAAAATCCTCACGCAAAAATACAAACAAAACAACTGTCAGCTGACGGACCGATCGATAAAGGTGACAGACAGGTGACAGTTGACAAATAGTTTTTCTAGTCGTGGCGTGGAGAATTGGTGTTTAGCCCAGACGAATGTCTTCGCGCGCGCTTCGGAAGATTTCTTCAGCAGTTCAGCCTTTCGGGGTGCTTTGTTGTTGCAGGATAAAAAATATCCCGCGATTTCACATACAGCAAAGTTTGCGGAAGATGGTGCGTGTAAGCTCGGAGGATTAATAGTTACCTAATAAATGAAATACTGATACGTAGGTCTGTAGCTACAGCAATAGCTACATTTTTGATGAAGAACTTTGTTCTCATTGAATGTATTAATGCTGTTGGTGTTTTGAATAAAATAAAATTATAAATAAAGGTGCTAGCGTTGTAGAGCTGTTGGCCATAATTTTCCTCTCAAACACGTCGCGAATAGTGACATACGAGTAATTTCTTTACTCTTCCTTATTAATGGTAAATCATTAGTTGTACAGCAGACGAGTCTTGGTTTTCAGGTCTATAAATTTGCTCTAGAAGACTGAATCGGGATCGTCTGGGCTGGTATTTTCTTAACAGTAAGTAGGTACATACCTACATTTTGAAGATACTCTGTCATTATATCTTATCAGCACTTAGAGTTTCTACCCACGACTTTAAAATAAATTCTACCCAAATAAACGTTTCCAAAGTTCTGGCATGACTTGATGCATTTAGGTATTTACGTAACACAGACATTATCAAATTATAGCTTGATGACCGCCTTCATAATAGGTACTTACCTATTCATAATGAATTAGCATAATTGCAAATTTAAAACAATCGAAAACATAGAATATAAATATTTATGTACTTACTATTTTATAGTTTGTTCAAATCTAGAAAGGCGTAAGTATGAAACCATAACTTATAGGCATTTAAAACGTTTTAATTTATATCTTTCATTTCACACTCGTTAAACTTAAATACCAATAAACAATTTTTTGAAAATAATTACTTAGACACAATTTCAGAAGCCTATTAACCACACAGTGGTACCTATTTTATCAAAGTTTTTATCAACAGAAGTGAAATGAATATATTGTGGATATGTTGTAAGTTCATTCGGAGTTCCAAATAAATCTTCACTATCTATATACAGAATGTTCAGAAAAGTACAAGCCTTTTAGGGGGTACCTACTATTAGGATCTGTTCTGTTTTTATATTTAGGTCTTACAATGGTTCTTTAACTTCTTTATTTAAAATTTTAAGTAGGTACCCCTTTACATACAGAGTATCCCAGTATATGAATCACATTCTATTTCTATAGCCTCCCCCAAAGAGCGCCAAAGAGCACGATCTTCCGGTTTTTTCATCCATCCACTGCCAGCCATCTTCCTAAGGTCGTCGGTCCATCGGGCCACGGAATCATATTGTTACGGGAGATAGGAAAGGAAATAGGGAAAGGGGGATACGGGAGGGTAGTCAGCCGTTGTGTCAACTTGTGTCCCACCCACTCACAACATCACATAAATTGCTCTAATCCAAAGTTAAGCAGCCAAAGAAATTGTGTTGTAGAAATCAGAAACAACGACAGTACCACAACACCCAGACTCGAGACAACAAAGAAAAGTTCATTTTCTACTTTGAATCGACCGGGGATCGAAACTCGAGAGATGGCGACGCCATAATTATAGTCCGGCGTGCTCGCCTCTTGGCTTCGTAGGTGTTTTTGTAAGTACAGAAGTATTTCTTGTGATCAGTATTTAACCTGTAAAAGTAACTGAGGCAGGAAAAACGTCAGAAAATCCAATGCGCGATGTGGGCTTTCAATGGACTCTGATAAGGAACAAGTACCTACCTTGCTAGTACCGACTCTATGTGGCATAAATAGATACTCTGTTACCTGTTTAACACTAAATTAACTTTGACAGACTTTACTAATTTGTATACCTTCCACAGCCTTCATATTAGTGATCAACGCAGCTCACTGCTACGTCCTTTTAACCGCAACTCTTGATGATGTCCAGACCTTCGCAAAGCAGGTTCTCAACTCTCCCGTAGCAGATCAGCTCAAAAAGATCTGGCGCCGAGCTTCCAACCAGTTTCACACACATTTGGACAGGTCCAGGATTCACAAACGAGCTGAAGATGATTTGGAAGAAGGTGTGTACTGTAAGAATATACAACAAATTTCAAATGCTCACAAATTTCTATTTTCTATTTTAATTAGTCTTTTGTTGTCTTGATGGTGATTGGTAACATGAATTAGGTGTAAATTGGTTGACTTATCTTTAGTCATAGCTTAAAAATAGTCTCTTTTTAGGGTTCCGTACCCAAAGGGTAAAACGGGACCCTATTACTAAGGCTCCGCCGTCCGTCTGTCTATCTGTCTGTAGGTCTGTCTGTCTGTAGGTCTGTCTGTCGCCAGGCTGTATCTCATGAACCGTGATAGATAGAAAGTTAAAATTTTCACAGATGATGTATCTCTGTTGTCACTATAAAAACAAATACTTAAAAACAGAATACAATAACTATTTAAGGGGGCTCCCATACAATAAACGTGTTTTTACCATTTTTATAGAAAATGGTACGGAACCCTTCGTGCGCGAGTCCGACTCGCACTTGGCCGGTTTTATTGTCTAAAGGAGAAGCTTGGGGGTAAATGAGAGTTATCGTGTGTTAATTTGGCGCTAGAGGGATTAGTGTCGCGCGAGGTCTCCGAATGTCAGTGCTTTAAAAGCGGAGCTAAGAAAAAGAGCTAAGAAAAAGTTTTTAGGGATTACATTTGACTCCCAGCTGCCTTATAAATTTCCTTTACAGAAACTATATATTTGGGACGTGTCTAAGTGCCCGGAAGAGGGCAATTATACTGAACAAATGAGTATTATTGATAGTAACACAGTGGTGCCAGCTAGTGAGCATAAGATGGGCAGCTCTCATTCTAGCACCATTTTAGGGAGTTTTATGAATGATCAGAGCTTCTACTCAAATCCAATTTTCCTCAACTTTAGGTGCTCTACCATCCTCATCATCATCATCATCATTTCAGCCACAGGACGTCCACTGCTGAACATAGGCCTTCCCCAGTGACTTCTGCCATCGGGGGGTTGTTGCCATACTCGCCACGCTTGGCAGGCGGGTTGGCGAGCGCTGTATTTTTTATATGCAAGATGAGCAAGGCACCGCTGACGCGTGCGCTGCGTATTCTAAACCTTATATCGGTGGAGCTGGACCTATTTTTCTGTACTTTCAGCGAATTCACAAGGATAGCACATTATATCATTTGTTATAAGCTAAATTAAGAAATTATAAATATGTTTATGTAATTCATAAAATGAAATGTAAGTAAATCAGGCTGATACTATCGCATTGGGGTTCTCCTGTAATGATAGTGTAAAGTGGTGGTGGTTAATAAATTAATAAATAATTAATATATTATTTCACACGCAGACGCTGCTTCCTGTCTCGTGCTACAGGATTTAGCCGCCTCTTACGACACGCTTACTGTTGGCGGTGTGGAAGTGTATTCTTTACGGCCATCCCCACACGGCACCTTCTACCTTCCTCAATTCTTTACCATCCTAAATATTCATAATTTTTAGATGTAGATGAAAAACTTCCAATAATCGACGAGGACAAGCAAGATCGTGAATTTGGAATTGAAGACCAAAGCACTGAGATCTTAGTCAAGCGCCGACGGGGGGAAGTTGTCGCTGCCACGGAAAAGAACGCAAGCTACTACAATTCTTCTGTCAGCATAGAAAAGGATAATTAGTGTGCATGAGTACATAAGTTCATGTTTAAAAAAAAAGTTTATTGACCTACTTTCCTTCCTACTGACAAAAGCCTTTGTTTTTCCTACTACTTAAAAAGTCCTTAACTTGCCTGCCTGCCGTTGCTTTAAGCAGGGTACTTACCCAGCGGTGTAGCATGTAACGTATCTGATACTGTACCAAGTGAGTACGTAGGCACGGCTTGCTGCGAGCTGCTGGTGCGTGAAGCGAATTAAGCTCTCAGTGACCCGCCGAGATACAGTATCAGATTCGCTACATGCTACAAGCCTAGGTGAGTACCTACCTACCCTGCTATAGTTACCTAGCGTACCTCATCCACGTCAGCGCCTATCTCTCAGTCCCCCGAGTATTGCACACGAACTTGATGGGCTAGGTAGACTTTTTTTTTTTCGGGCCTAAACTTTTAAAAGAAGAGGCAGAATAAAATAAGAGCTACCATTCACGAGTAACTTTTGTCACTGTGAGTGTTTTGTCATTCAGTGGATAATATCCACTTCTAAGTCCATGGACTTAGAATTCGCTACGGTATGGATAGGTACATACTGATCAGAACTATACTCGTATGATGCTTAAAACGTTGTCGAATAAAAATAACAGATAAAACCAGTAGAATAGAATCCAAATAATTAAAATTTAAAAAAATATGTATTTCGCATCCTGCATGAGACGTAACAAAAATATCCATTACAAAGTCTGCCTACGTGCTAATCTTAATATATAAAACAAAGTTTGTTACAACAATTATAGCTGTGCTTATAACTCAAAAACGGCTGGACCGATTTTCATGGTTTATAATTTGTTGGATTTGTCTCCGCCCTGAATAGCAGAATAAATAATAAAAACATTTCAAAAGCTGATGAAATAAAATATACTGTTAAGCGGTACGAAGTTCGCCAGGTCAGCTAGTTATTATTATAACTAAGTCATCTTAGTGTAGGCGGTCGTTTTTCTTAAATGTTAGATAAATCGTTATTTCAATTGTTTGTTGTTTTGTTTGACTAAGTGGATAAATAAGGTTTAATATAGAAATGGGGTCTCGATATTCCAGAGGTTCATTACGAATGTTCACAATTATTACATTTGGTCATGCTGTACCAAATCAATTATTTTGCTGGTGCTTCATATAGACTATAGACAATCAAAACTTAAATAATTATAGGCATAAATCCTATAGACGCAGTGAGATGCTAACCGAAATAGGCTTGAGAAACCTGAGATATGTCTGATTCCTAGAGATTCGACCTAGGTATGCATCAAACACTGAACAAGCGAGGCATGTCTAAGTGCTATGTCTTTGTCCATTGATGTAAATTTAATCTCAGAAACAATTTAAGATTAATTTGAATGCGATAAAGGGAATTGTGATTTGTGTGCCACAGACTATGAATTTTAGTCGTGCAATAATTTTAACCGTCTTATTAGTAAACGCATTTTATCTTTGAAATAACTAGGTAATAATTTTCACAAACTGCTTTTCTATGGCCACAGAAATTAAACAAATTAAAACTACCATCTCCTTGTATCAAATATGACCAACTCAAACTTAAAGTATGCCTATATGGCGCTTTGCAGACGGCGGGGCGGGGCGGGCCGGGCCGGTCTGACCGTGAAGCAATAAAGAACGCGTCTGCCTGCCGATGCCCGCGGCTGCCCTCGTCGCGAACAAAAAACACACCGCCGCGCCGCCAGTTTCCGCCCGTCACCTGCGGCGCGGTCTTTTTGTCCTCCGTGTGTTTTGGTAGTTTAAGATTCCCTTTGCGCTTTCCTTCGCGGTGAAATTGACCGGTCCGACCCGCCCCGAAGTCTGCAAAACGCCTATCCCACTGCTGGGCACAGGCATCACCTCATCTATGAGGTGGTTTGGGCCATACTCCACCACGCGGACCTAGTGCGGATTGGTGGAGGGGTGTTGTAAGGCCAGTGTCTAAACCTTACTGTCAGATGTAATCAAGCCGCCATAAGGCCTCTGACTAGGCTTCACTAATATCAACCGATATCAGCCGGGACCAACTTTTAACGTGCCTTCCGAAGCACGGAGACGATCGTGATAAATGTCACTAAATATGGTTGGAATGGTCACCCATCCACTCACAACAGCTACGAGCACCTCAAGTTTTTACACGGCAACTCAAACTAGCCGTGTAAAAACTCGACCGTTTTCAATTTGTTCACAAATCGTCAAAGGATTTGATACAAGTGGATTGATAGTTATTTGATTTGATAATTATGTTAATACGTTCGAACGCACGAAACATTTTCGTAATATCCTCCTGGTGCTATACAACAAATTGGTTTACTACGAAACGCATGTAACAGGAAATCCTTTACAGCAGAATATTCGGTATAGACTATAGAATCCCTGGCCGAATTAGGCCAGCCCCTCTAGCACGATCAACAAAACACGATATGATACGATATGATATAGCAATTTATCGCCTATTTACTTAAAAAATATGATAACATAGCCGCCATCTTGAACTTTTATTGAAACAGTAAGGATGTCCGTGCCGGCGACGTCACGGTTATGCTCGCTTTTTTGATAAAAGTTCATATTTTGACAAAAAATATGCGATAAATCGCTATATCATATCGTATCATATCGTGTTTTGTTCTATATGCTAGAGGGGCAGGCTAGATGCCTATTAGACTGGCTGTCGTTGGCGTCCATGTGGGCGACCATTGTCTGACGGATCAGACGCCACGTGTGAAGCTATTGTTTAGAATCAGTTGCTGAATCTTCGAGCAGGCAGGGAAATTGGCAATTTGCAATAACAACTGTATTTGTAACGGTTTGGGATGACAGCTTTTGTTTATTAGGTATTTGCCTGCATCGCAGCCTACGTGGAATTTGGTTGGGGTTATATAGGTAATACGGTCAAAACATTTTCGGTGATAAACGTAGCCTTATATTTATTTCTTAAAAACTACCTAGGACGGTTGAAATACCTACATTATAATATAGTTTTTTTATTGCTAAAACTAATATTGGGAAACATAAACGCTACAAATTGTTCAGTAAAAGCTTTTTAATGCTCTTTTGTTCTCACGCGTGTAAGCACCTCTAAGTACCTTCCAATCTGTTATCTTAGCCTGAACTTTTAAGCTTAATAAAAGTGAATAATAGCATCATGGCATCCTTTGCCAAGGCAAAATAGCTGAGTGGCAACCATTTTGATACCATCACTGATATCAAACACAGTATTTGTTGATTTATTTACTGATTATGTGTTGTTTTTTTTATTTTATTGTTTGTGATATGAACCAAATAAATACTTTTTCTTTCTTTCTTTCTATTTTATAAGTGATTTATAAAATCACAAGTTATTTAGCAGCAAAATATTAAAAGCTTGTATAATTGCGACTAGCTATAGCTAACGACAACTAACAGACATAAAAATCAATAATTAAACATGTATTAACGACACAATCGACAAAATTTTCAAATGGCTAGATAATAATAACTTAAAAATTAATTAAATAAATCTAATTATATCCAATTTAATCAATCTAAACATCCTAATTGAAACTTTAATCTGAATATATTAAAAATCAAGCAGGTATCACAAATAAAATTTCTCGGCATAATTCTAGATCAAGATTTGAACCCATTGATGTAAAAAGTAAAGATACGGCTGATAGAACAAATCGCCTTGCATTTCCTCCATACATGACACACTAACCCCATCTGTTAGACTTTGATGTCAAATGTCAAAAAGCATCATAGAGTATACACAAAATTACCCCTAAGTAACCTTGTAACAGCGGCTTATAACGAAAGAGGAACAAAGAAAAAAGTTTTTGTTTCACAGATGTTATATTTATAGTAGTATCAGAGTAAATATAACTTTTTGCTTTTTCAAATTAAATACGTCAACATAAATTAAGGTAAAATAAAATAATCTTTATATGCTTAAACACGGTATGCATAGGTGTTTTAAAATGAACGTACCAAGCATGTTTAGACAACTCGAAGCATGCAAATTAAATATAATATTGAACTAAAATTGCATTAAATTAAATTAGGGACGTACATAGATGTCAGTCATATCATAATTATGTTGAAATTAATATTTATTATTTAAATACTCCTTTATGGTATGTGAGATTAGCCACTTATTCAATTTTGTTTTAAATTGATTATTATTTATTGTTTTGAATTCATTAGGTACCTATATTATATAATTTTTTTTATACTCATTGTAATACAGCTTTTTTTATACTGCATTGTTATTGGAGTTTTAGTAGTAACAGCTGCACGCGCGCGGCACGCGATCCGTTACTGCAACAGATTGGTGCGGCTCTTTAGCGCAACTCATGCAAGGCTTGTACAGTGCGCGCGATCTGCGCGCGTGCAGTTCTGGTTTACGTTCGAGCCAGTTTAACCAGGTCGCGTTCGTGCGGCTCGCGCGCAGTTCTCGCGCTGCGCCTGGTGTACAAACATTATCTATATCCGTTTTCCAATTTACGTCTTATTCTATAGTTAAACCTAGGAACTTCGTTTGTTTTACTTTGTTAATTTTCGTGTCTTTATAATGAATATCAATATTTTGGTTTCTGTTTAATTGTATGTAAGTAATTAGTAAATACTTTAACATCAACATTACTTTTAAATAAAACTATACTTTTCTTATAAGTTGTAATGATGACTAATCTATACAAATAATTGAAGGTATAAAACAAAAAACAATTTCTCTCTCTATCTCTCGAAATGAAACAAAATGTATGATTCCGAATTCAGCAACACGCAGTAGTGCTGGTCCCCATATTTTCTCTATGAGTTTATATGAGATTACATGGACAACCATCTGGTGTAGTGGTGTGGTTCGATTCCCGCGAGGGGCAAATGTTAGTGTGATGAGCTGCCAAAAGCATTTGCACGTAAGTCATGGATGTTTATAAATGTATTTAGGTAGTTTATAAATATCGGGTGTAAAAAATGGCTTAACGAAGCCGAATACCACATATTCTACGTATTATTACGATATTTTTTTTCTTTTACACTATACCTGGGAAATGACGGGTTACCGAGTTATTGACAGTCAAAGTTACAATTTATTTTCAAAGATTTGTACAAAATTGACTTCTGTTTGATAAAACTAAACTTTTTTACAAAGAAACATGATCCGCTTACACACACAGGCATAGTCTGTGGCGTGCGCGCTATACATTGAAGGTTAGATATGTTATTTTATTTGATACCCAAAAATAAAAGTTATTTCCCAGCAATATTTTTTTTTGCATTCTACTTGTTTTATGTATAGAATTCGTGGTTTAAGGCTTCGTTAAGCCTTTTTTTACACCCTGTATATTTAAGTATGTTTATTTTCTGTATCTAGTGGCAATAGCACAAGATTTGCTTAGTTTGGGGCTAGATAATCGGGTGTTTGTGGATACAATTTATTTTTATAAGTATACGGAATCATACCTTAAAACTTTTCTAAAAAAACTATATCAGATAATTTATATTTATTAATTAAATTTCACTGTCCTTCGAATTTTTTTTACTTATGCCTTTTGTTATTTTTGACATGTTTTAAATTTTTGACTCATAGTGCTTTATCACGTTAACTTAAAATAAGTATTCAATAAATCATCATAAAATAAAATATTTATATTACATCGCATGTACTGGACTGCACTTAGTGCGCTGTGAGCACTATTATGGCTATACTATAACCATACAACTAATGCACGCCGCTACAAAGTTGTATCGGTTTTGCACGGTAAATATGGCGTTGCTTCGTAAAATTGACAAAGAAGTTGGAAAATTGTTAAAGTAATGTAAATAAGTTTAGTGTTTATCAAATATGCGTCTTATTGGTGAGAAGTAATATTAGAATTTGTTTTAATGACCTTTCTGTCGTAATTTATGCAACCTTTCAGTGAACTTCTAGGCATTTTTATTTTTTCATACAAATGTCAGATCCCGATGACCGCGGCCACTGACTACGTCACATCGGCCTCGGTCGGGTCATTTTCGGGTCTCTTTAGGTCCAACACCCAGACGTGTGGTCCGCCCTGTCCTTACGAAGTAATATATAAGTCAATGTTTGAACCTGAAAATGCACGTATCTGACCTCTGCAAAAGGATTAACAAATTTGTTTATGCAATTTATCAAATCAAAAATGTCACTGATCGAAAAACTGCAATTTTGTCGTATAAAGCCTATATTGAGTCCATAATTCGCTATGGTATTGTCATATGGGGAAACAGTACATAAAAAATCAAAGCGTTCATTTTACAAAAGAAATGCATACGGGCAATCATTGGGATTTCACTTAGAAATTCATGTGAGCCCCACTTTAAAAATCTTTCTCTACTACCGCTGCCATGCCTGATATACGAGGTATGCAATTTTGTGATAAGCAATAAGAATTTATTTAGAAAAACTAATGATCTAAAAAACACAAGAGTACGCAGAGATCCCCATCGGCTTAATCTAAAAGAAAATCCTAAGTCTTCTAAATTCAATAAAAGTTGCCTAGCAATATGCGTAAAAATTTACAATCATATACCGAACGACATCAAAAATTATAATTTACCAGTACTTAAAAGATATTTGTTTCGCTGGCTGAACCACCATAATTTTTATAGTCTCGAGGACTTTTTCAACTTTAAAAAAGGTATTTAGGTTAAGGTATTTTAACACTGACTCGGTTATGTATAGTAGTTTAAAATATAATAGAATTCGGACATGAGCATTTGACATTGTATAAATTTATTGTTATTAGATTTATTTGTCTTTTTTTTATTATTACTTTTCATTTTTAACCTGACATTTTCATGCTAATTTATGTAGCCTAAATATGTGGTTCTTTTATTGTAAGTTAACACCTTGTTATGCCATGTTTGACGCAAATAAATGATTGATTGATTGAATAGATATACTTAAATAAGTACGTTTAATAAGCCATGACTCAAGTATAATTAAATGCTTTTGCTCATCACACAAACATTAGCCCCTTGCGGATATCGAACCCGCAATCGTCTAGCTTTTGTAACCTTAATAAAACCCTATTTATAAAAAGCTCTATACAAAGTATCGTGCAAATTACATCGTCCAAGTAAACAAAAATACATAAAATAAAAACTAAATTTAAATTACATTTTTATGGGACTCAATGGCAAATTTTTCGCATCGGACAAAAAAAAAGAATCCCGTTAATCGAATCAGAAATCTTGGCGTAATCGGTGTACTTAAATTTAATAAAAAACCGACCGCATTGAGAACCTCCTCCTTTTTTGAATCGGTTAAAAACAGAGCTATTTTATATCAAACCCTATAGAAATAACGAAATAAGTTACCAACTATTGATTGAGAACTCGATTATGCCAAAGGTCTTACGTGAAATTGGTCAAAAACAAGATTACGCTGTTAGTGGGTTGGTAGCTCGGCCAAAGTCTTGCTTCAAATCCGTGGATCATGAGTTCGAATCCCACGGCCTACTTCTGTCAATGTGTTTTTTTTTATTTGTGATGGGCTTACTCTTGACCTCAATCTTGCTCTAGAGCATAGATGGGATCTACGATGGAGCGAGCTTGCCCAGAAGATGCCTATTCACTCTGGACTTAAAGAGAGTCAGGATATATGCACTCGGAAATACAGACGCAGGCAAGGAATTCCAATCTTTAGCTGTGAGCATTATAAAAGATGATGAGAAGCGCTTAGTGCGGATTATGGGTAATATCAACTAAGAACGGATGGTAGCCGGCCGTGCGTCTGGATGTCGGATGGTGATGGATACCTAAACAAGATGTAAATTTATTATTTAACTATTTACTAGGAAAATTTGATTAACTAATCAATGAAAAATAAAAATGGTCCCTCCTCCTAGCAAGATTGTGACTGGTGTGACAAGTATCTTGACTCCATACGAGCCTAACAAGACGTTAGATACATCAAATAAGAAATATCTGATTGCTTTTACTATTAAGATTACTAAGATCTTATTCAATACAAACAGGAACTATAATTATACCAACCTCCGTAGCCGAGAGGCGAGCACGCCGGCCTATAAATGGCGCCGCCATCTCTTAGGTTCCGGGTTCGATCCCCGGTCGGGTCAATGTAGAAAACGTACTTTTCTATATTGGCTCGGGTCTGGGTGTTGTGGTATATATGTGATGTTTTCCAATATTTATTATTTATTTAATTCAACTCTATAATCTAAGACCTAAGCAATACTAACTAGATTGCATACCTACTTGATTGATTTAATTTACTCATTTGTATAAAATAATATTAGAATTTGATCAAATCATGCAAGAAAAAAATACATGAAAGATGGAACTATTTTAATTGTTAGAATTAATAAAAACACCTACTTGTTTAGTTCAATCTCATATGAAGCTATTGTTTTAACTATTCAGCTTTGATTGATTTAGTATTATTATAGTTATTTCAATCAATTGAACGTCAACTAAGAGAAAAACGCTCTAATTAGGCTGTCATTTTTTTTCAACAAATAAACACCTTGTTTGCGTCCGAAGAGGGTATCGAACGATTATTCGCGCGTATAAACAACAATACCCTAGCAATATTATGTTTACAAGTTCACCATAATATACTGGATGACTTTTTATACCGTCAGGAAAAAATAACTGTGTATTCTGTACCTAAAACTATGTGATATTATGTGAGTGTGTTTAATAAAATACAACAGATTTTATAAATTTTGGAATGTCCAAAAAAATGCATAAACATAGAATACATCAGTGAATTTATGCGAGTTTGAGTTTTGGTCGGTTTCATATTTTTTATTATTATTTTACCAATATTCTTTTTTTAATGTTCTGTTAGTCAAAATTAACTTAAAATAAGATGGTTATGAAGATAAATAGTTGATAAAAATAAAATAAAAAGATTAAACTTTTTTTTAAATTATCATGTTATCATCACCTATATCATTTACCTATTACACACGTTTATATTCTTGGCGGTAAAAAATGTCATCCAGTATATAAGGTGTAAACTTATCAGTTAACTCTTTTCTAGGAGGTGGTTCTACTGCTCAAATAAAACAACCGACCAACAGACCAACTTCGAAATCGTAAAAAAATATTTCATATCTTTATACAAACTGATGTCAGCTGGTCTGCCGTTTTGTATGGGGTAATGGTTTTTTGTTTTGCGATTTTGAAGTTGGTCCCATAGAAAAATTTGTTCTATTTAAGCAGTAGATTCATCCCCTGGAAAAGAGTTAACTGATAAGTTTACACCTTATATATAATACCATTATATATATACTCATCACCGCATGCAAAGTTAGTTAACTTGAAACAACTTGCGCTTGTCTTGTCGCGTCGTCGCCCGCATCACAGTACATACATATATCTATACAGGATGTACAATAGAATGGGACACTCCTTAAAACCACGTGATCAACTGGGAATATACAACTACAATTCCTATGGGAGCAACATCGAAAATCGTTCTTTTATTTTTAGATGCTTCATACATTATCATCGAGGTATGCTTGTAAGTTTGTATGGAGAAGCTGAAAAAAAAAATCGATTTCAATGTTGCTCACATAGAAAAAGCTGCTGTATATGACCAGCTGATCACGTGATTTTAAGGAGTGTCCCATTCTCTTGTACACCCTGTATACTGTGACCGCATGCTCGAGGCTCCAAGTTCGAGTTCGTATAGGAAGTGTCGGTTCGCAAACTATTGTTAATTTGCTCTAGGAAGGCTCAAATAAACCCTTTTCAATACTTATCAAATCATAATTATCCCTTCTAACTCTTCACTCTTCGTCTAACATCTATTTTAAACGCGATTTTATCTATTAAAAGAAGTACACCTAAGATCAGAGAAAGGACTATTTTTATGACCAACACTTTAAAGCTGTATTATTTCAGCTTTTATACTCCACCGCTGGGCGTAAACCTCCCCTAAAAAGCACGATCCCCCGCTTTTTTTCATCCATCCACTGCCAGCCATCTTCCTAAGGTCATCAAGCTGGGGGGCGTCCTACACTATGTTTGCCAAAGCGTGGTCTCCACTCCGGAACCCGTTTTACTAACATTTTGTACCTAAATTATGATCGCGTTAATTCCCGTTTCATTGAGTTTTAAATTATGCAACGCGAAAGTTTAAAAGTAATTACCCGTTTACTCCGCCTGTCAACGGTTCTGTGACAAATGCTGTCACTTAATAACCTTCAGCGTCAGATTACCGCTTTACTTTTTGTTGGACAAAATCTAACTGCTTAGGTACATCACTGTTCGAATTACAAACATTATGTTTGTGATATTGAAATACATTAACATGTATTAATTTTTTTTGTAATCTCATCTAATTTTAATAAAAATTACTTGAATGCCGTGTTCGTAAAAACTCGAGAACGAACGGCTTAATTTGTCAAGTTAAAGTTTCAGGTATTTTAAGAATGTAAGTAATTAAGTACGTAAGTGCTGATGTGAAAAATAAGTTTTGTAGAAAACGAGGCAAAATTGCAATTTTATTCGTCGGATAAAAACTTACCAGCGGTTGAAAAATTCACCCTTAATGGAATATTTTGAGATTCTGCGGGATCAATTATAAATAATGACCTATAAGGAAGTAATAATCATCGATGTCAAGAAGCCTCCCGCTGTCAATTCTGCCTCTTCAGCCTCGAGACTCAGTAAACGGATCACAGGCGAATTCGGCAGCCGGAAAAATTTTAAACCAAATTACCCATTTCTATTTACCATAATACAGTTATTGACAAAATGCTGACGTCTTCTTGGGGTGCTTCGATAAATACCTACAAAAAAATATAGGATAGGTACCACCTACCTACACGTATTTTGGGGTAACATCGCAATTTCGAAAACTTTTAATTCTCCATACTAAGTACTAATAATGTTTTTGCATTTTCTCAATACTTAGCGATATAGGCGAGTATTCTGAGAATTCAGTGATGGGACGCAAACACATAGTTACGATAAAAAACAAATCGAAAGGTAGTTTTTTGGACAGACCTACAAATATCAAAGTTAGGACAAAACTCAGCATTGTATCCACTATGTTCGCGAACCTCTCGCGCTCCCCTTTGTGTTCGCCCAAACACAGCCACCGGTTGAAGCGCCGAGCGCGGAGCGCGCACGTTGCACGCTCCAGGAGCGCGAGCGTATCCACTACGTGGAGCAGTGCAAGAACGCGGAGCGCAGGTTTGCGAACATAGTGGATAAGATTGTATGTGTTCACTCTTAACCTTAGACTATAATATACATACATAGAACGGTCAATATACAGTAGTCGTGTACAAGGGACTAACTAAAATAAAGTTGTCCATAAAAATACCTATCCGAAGTATCAGCGGACGAACTTTTGCTGAGCCCTGCACGAACAAACTACCCGGATTTAAATTAGGACAACAGTATTGGTTAATTCATTTGTCATGTGCAAAAGATAAAAGGATTTTAGTAAGAAGGCTCTCGGAAAAAACATTGAAAGGGCCAAGTTCTTTGAAGATCAGTCCATTTAATGCCTTACTTCAGTTTCCCCAACATTGGTGATGGAACTTATGGGTGGAATTAAAGAAAACATCTGTAGGAAAGTACCTATTTCTAAAAGAAAACCTTTACCGTACCTTAATTTGATTTCACACGGACATATAAGTAACTTTAACCTTCCGTGCCTTGACTGCAATATTTTGTCGGAGTTAGGTCAAACTAAAGGGAATCTGCTTTTAAACTAGTAGAAAACAATAATGTTTAATTGTGGAATAGTAGGTAAATAATTGTGGTACCGTCGTTGCTTTTATAACACAAGTGCTTTAGCTACTAACCTATGAATCAGAGAAATGTGTGTGATGTTAATTATTTATAAATTTATTCAATTTTTACAAAATACAGTGGCACTACTCCCCTTTCCATGAGTTCAGATTATTTCATACAAAGGAAGGTTTTCATACAGTTTGAAGCAGTTGTAAAGTTAAATAATTATAAAATTTGAAATATTTGTGTAGTTTATAATTAATTGTAAATTTTTGAACAAACTATTTCTCGTAGGTTCTCTATTTCGTGAAGAGGAACTGCACCGAGCTAAGCACAATAGAAATTGTTACGTTTGCCAAACTTCCAGACTTTGCTTATTAAAACTACGAGCTGTCAACATCTGATTACGCGAAGGACTAATTAGATGTTATATAAAATTGTTTCCATGTTTTCAATGTTTTTAAAGTTACCTACATGACATCAAGGAAATGAAAGCTTTGTCAATTATGTTTGAGGGTAACTCGTGACCTGTTTCACTCCCCGCCCTTCGTTTGGAAATGAGCTAAAATACTCATTTACCGGCTTTATAAAGACCGCTTCACATTTACGTTCAACTGCGTAAATCTCTCCACGTTCAAAGCTATAGGTATATGTTCCATCGTTCTGATACTGATAACAAACATCCT
The DNA here is from genome assembly GCA_950371115.1 of Anania fuscalis. Lineage (NCBI taxonomy): Eukaryota > Metazoa > Arthropoda > Insecta > Lepidoptera > Crambidae > Anania > Anania fuscalis. The sequence goes on from OX493344.1 coordinate 15,232,285, forward strand.
TTAGCTCAATGCTTCATTATATTTATTGTTTTTCCTCCTTACGAATCTTTTCCTTTTTAGAGCTTTGTCCCGTTCTATGTAAGGGATCATCATCATTTCACTTTATGATCCTTCGATAAATGATGCTTTGAGATAAGATTACTTCACGCATTCGATCCGTCGAGCTTATGTCATTCGAGATTATGATGCATCGATGTAGCGAACGTTCGAGCTCAAGATTTGTCGATTTTATGGTTCTTCGAGGAAAAAAAATTGTTTTGTATTTAATATTCGAGCAAATGGCATTCGGTTTTAAGTAGGAAACTGTCTAGCTGTTGGTGTACTTTTTAAATAAATTAAAATAAATAAAAGTTCGTAGAAATATTAAAGGGTCTCAAAGTTTAGGAGGTCTGATGCCAATATGTATTAAACTGAGTAAGACTAGTCGCATTTATAGGATCACGTCCAAGCGTACCCTTACCAAGGAAAGAACAAAGGGTTCCGTATTATTTAAACTAAAGTAATTATAACTATTTTCTAATTTACTGCTTAAAATACCCAATGACCGTTTCACATATGTTTGTAATAACTAATGGACGAAATCCATAAAGAAGAATTCATCTACGGTCAATTTAATAATAATATATAATAATAATAATAAGATCTTTATTTCAGGTAAAAAACACCCATATTCCAGACAGCTATATTCCAAAATAACATATCGAAATAATTCAATAAAAGCCAATCAAAATTTAAGATTTCGTAAATACATAATAAAATAAAATAAAATAAAAGATTAAAATTAGAATTTAAAATTTAACATCATTTTTTTTTTTAAATATTGTAAAAACTAACTTTTTAACTACAAATAATTTACCCAAGGTTGATTGAACTAATGGACGACCATGATAGCCTACGGATTATCAAATATTGCGCGCCGCGCTAGATTGCTTGCTAAAGCGAAGTTAGTTGTAAATTGATTAATCATCCTCAAATCATGATACATTTCTTTCATCAACACTTTGTCGAGGAAATAACCCATCGACGATACGAGCCATGGGCCTAAAGACCAGTCGAGTAAATATGTCTTCGAGCTATTGATCTTTCGAGCTAGCGACCCACCGAGCTAGTGAACGTTCGAGGTACAGACATCGAACAAATGAACATCGGCGAAATGTTATTCGAGCTAGAGTAGGGAACCCCACTCAAGATCAATCCAGTGTGCAGAATTAATAAACTAACGTTAACCGCGTTTTAGCAAATAATCCAGCGCGGGCTGGCCAGAAGCGGGTCGTCCATTAGGTATTTCGTACGTAGTTTAAAAAAAAATTACATGTCCGTTAGTTCAGGTAATTTTAGTTCAATTAAAATAAGGTAAGTTAAACAGTAGTTGAGTCGTCCAATATGCGTTATGAACATTATGTGAATCGACTGTAGTTATATTGAAAATAGTTTTAATGACTTTAGATTTTTACAATTTTTTTTTTAATTTTATTTATCAAGAAATTCAATATCTATGTTACATTATTACACGCTAGTCTAATTTTAAAAGGGGGCACTTAGCCAATTACAGAGCTTATAACATGCTTCATAAAAAAATCGTACAAAGTTGCTTAAAACAAGTTACTTAAAACAAGTTGCTTAAAAAACAAGCAAAAACAAAGTTATTATAAAGCTAAGTATATCCAGCGATACAAAACAACGCAAATTGTAACTACGAGTAGGTATTAAATAAATAAATAAATATCAGATAACTTCACATAGGGACATTGGGTAAGTAGTTAAAGCACTTCTGTTTTAGTTGTAATGAAACCGAACAAAGCGCTTGTGATCTAACTGCCCAGCCCCCCCTAGCATGCCAACAAATCACGATATGATATGATAAAGCGATTTATCGACACCCAACTGTCAAAATATGATATACATAGCCGCCATCTTGAACTTTATCGAAACAGCGAACAGAACCGTGATGTCAACGGCACGGAGGCAAAAGTTCATATTTTGACAGTTGCGTGTAAATAAATCTCTATAACATACAAATCATATCATATCGTGTTTTGGTGGTCATGCTGGGGGCCTGTATTGTTTTGGTTTTGTCCGTAACCAGGAGGCGTATTTTTGAAGCGTTCGAATTCCAATTCGCATATACGAATTCACTTTTCGAACTCCTAGGAAATTGTACACGATTCTTGGGATTTCGTATGCAAATCGGAATTTCGAATTCGGTTCAAAAATACGCCTCCTGTATGAAGCCGCCTTTACGAGGCAACCTTTGTTTTTGTCTTAATTATTATTTGGACAGTCGAAGGTTTCGTGGGTATTTATTGTTTAGCATTCAGAAGTAAACACATTTCTAATTAGGGAGTGTATTTTGCCTTATTTATCTACTTAATTCAAAGTCAAAGTAATAATCTATTGTCTGTTATTGTTGTTTACTTTAGTTACTTCCTAGTCAATATCCCGTCAGGGTTTGAGCACACTGAGCTCAGCTTGGGCTCGATAGATATTTGTGCCACTATAATGCGTATAAAATAAGGTGTTTTTTTTTCAGAAAATTTATAATTCCGTCATTTATCCGAATAGGAATTCGAACTTGGGACCATTTGTGTTTAAGACGAATCAAATCAAATCATTCATTTACTTAGAGACACGGTACAATAAGATGAATTAATTAAATAGTTTTGAAAATAGTTTAACATGTCTTGCCATTGAATGGGCATGTAAAATATGTAGTTATTAACATTATTTTATTTAATAAATCTTATTAATACTTTGCATTATAATTAATTTAAATGTAACACGTGTGTTTTTATATTAGAACATAATGTAATTTAATTACCTATTTTTAATTGTAAAATGCTGGAAGGTTCGAGATTTTGTTCAAGAACTGTTGACTTGTGTGTGAGCCTAATTGCACAATTAGCACTGACAGAACTTGCTAGATAAGGCGTTATATTAGTAAACTGCGACTGCCTGCTGTTCGTATGGAATTAATCGGTCAGTGTGGGTCAGCAGAACTTTACTTTTAATGTAACGGCCACACCGTATACCGTGATATGGCTATCATTATGGCCATAATTGAAACAACAGCTAGGTGTAGCCACGATTTATGGCCATCATTGCACAATGTCAATCAATATGGCATATGACGGTAGACAATAGCTCCGTTGGCGGTCTTTTCGCATCTCAACGACGATTACCGTGATAATTTCTGCGTGAAGTGGCCACACTACCGTTTGTTTAGTGTGCGACATGAGCTCGACCGAAAAGCAGTGCTGATCGATATGGAGCGGTCAAATGAAAGGGTGCTCAAATTTTAAGGAATGCTTAAGTCTTTATTTAGTTTTGCAATAATGTAAAAGATTCATGTAATATTAATTGACAGCCATACAGTACAACACTGCCGCAACTTCAGCCTCCATCTTGAAAAATCTTGTCTTTTCTGGCTAACAGTTTGTAAAATACTTAAGCTGTTAGTTATATTAATATTACAAACAGACAGTTCAATATTTAGAGCTATTGCCATTGCCATATCTCGGTAATCTCTAGTATTACCACACACGTTAATTTGGGCAGTTATTTAATGCCATAATTAATGCGGTAAACGGTAAGGTAGTGTGGCCGTAGCATAATAACCTCGACGTATAAAAAACAATATTTCCGTTTATTTTACCGAAATTTTTAAATATAGAGGTTTTTCACCATAAAAATTAAATCATCGAGATAACAAGTGTTGAGAAGCCTAACTGTTTGTATTGTTTTTGGCTTCAATGGCTTTTTATTTAAAATATATTCCCTTTGTAAACTAATAGTTTGTGCTTCAACGTTACACCAATTGTTTTTTGGTGCAATGTTGACTGACATATTGAATCCCCAAGTGGATTTTAAGAGCTTTTGAGAGCTTTTGCGATTTATTCAATTCCAACGTACCTACGTGTAGTTTTTCAGTTGGTTTCATGGATTTAGAGAGTACCTACAGATTCAATTTAGAGGAACAAATCAAAGCTTTGAAGAAAGCTAGACAGCTCCGGTCCTCATTGGGTACTGTGTCTCGTCTCAAAAAAGCGTTATAAGTAGATTTCTAGAGGAATCTGTTTACCTGAGATCAATAAAACTAAACTGGCCGAGTGTGAGTAGGGCTCAAACGCCGAGGGTTTCGTGCTCTTAAACTTAAAGGTATGCAAATAGTTCTTAATTACAGGTATCGTTATTTGTTTGATGTGACTACAAAGCATTAGGATTTTTCCATTTTTGTTGAAGACATTACTTAACGGAAAGCAGCTATCCGTAAGTTTTAATTCCCTTGCGAGCAACGATATTAAAAACGGTTTTTAATATGGTTGCTTGAGTATGTCAAAATTCAAGGGATTGCAGACTTGAGTATTACATTTGTTAATTTTAGGATGATACCTGTAAGTGCCGTGTGGTGCCGGCACTTTAAAAGAATTTCACCACCCCTTCTCTTCCTATGGGTGTCGTAAGAGGCGACTACAGGAGAACCGCCATAAAAAGACGGGCAGCAGCGTCTCCTCTCCACCATTGGCCAAACTGCGATCGCCAACCCGCCTGCCAAGCGTGGCGATTATGGCAAAATCCTCCTTTTGGAGAGGCCTGTGTCCAGCAGTGGACTGATATAGGCTGGTGATGTGATGATGTGATGTGACCTGTAAGTGTTTCTGACAAAAAAGTTCTTGACAGGCTGTCAGATAAACAACGAAGGGATCCTATAAGAGTTATTTTTTTTCCTTTAAGATACGGAACCCAAAAGCATAAGTATGTGGGTTGGAGTTCGAAAGCATCTTAACCGTATTTTTAGCATTTTAGACCATTTATGTAATGGTGCCTGCAATAAACCTGATATCAAAATGAAAATCCTGTAGTTTCACAAAAATAATTTAAAAACTGGTAAGCCTGAAACAGGATCACGAATAGGAAACAATTAAAGAAACTACGGTGGTCACAGAAACCTGACTCGCACTTCACAGTTTTTAAGGGGTTCCGTAGTCCTGACAAGGAAACCTTATAGTTTCGTCATGTCCGTCCGTCTGTCTATCTGTCTGTCCGTCCGAGGTTTTGCTTGGAGACTGTTGACCCTAGAGAGTTGTGAGGTGGAGATATGTAGGTATAAATATCAATCACGCCGGCAAAACGGTAGCAAAAATTTTTAAAAATATTTTTTTTAGGGTAACTCCCATACATGTAACGTGGGGATGTTTTTTTATCATCGTCTATCCCATCATATGGGGTATCGTTGAATAGATCCTTTAAAACAACCTAGGGGTTCCTAAGACAATTTTTCGATTTAGGGATCCGTTTGCGATATATTAAACTTTAAAGTGACAATTTTTGCTCAATTCCTCCTCCTCCTCTAGGGCGTCCCCTCCCCCTCTTAAAGCTAAACTATTGGCTTGAATAATCTGGAAAAAATCATGATAATGAACTTTCATGGAAAATCGTAATGTAGACCAGTTAGGTAGTTTAAGAGTAATAGTCGTTGAACTTAGTCGTAAAATATTTCCTTACAGGAAAACATTAAAAATGACGTAAATGAAGTAATTGCTGAAATATATTACATTGTAGTAACGACGGGCAACAACGGAATCCTATACCGAGCGTGGCACACGACACGCATTTTTTAAATTTTTTTTTTTATATTTACTAAACAAAGTGAGATTACAGTAAACAAGTAATATTTCTCGTTAAAGCTAAATAAAAATGTATTTCTAGGTGAGAGCGTGCCCGCAAAGATAAGGGTATAATTTCCTGCAAAGAAAGATGGCCGAGTGTGAGTCCTTGTTCCATTGTTCCGTAGATTGAATACTGAACAAAATGATTGCTCTTTTAATGAAACGTTTGTATGGAAACATTTTGGGAAGTAACAACATTTTGTTGCTGTCCAACTAGACCCTCTTCCTGCGCAAGTTAAATAAAAAAAAAATTACGTCCGGGGCATAAAATTTCTTCACATTCGTAATCTTAGTATATAAGGTGTAAATTTATTAGTTAACTATTTTCTAGGAGCTGATTCTATTGCTCAAATACAACAACTTTTTGTATGGGACCAACTTTGAAATCGTAAAAAAAATTAACCCTCAATACAAACTGATATCAGCTGGTCTGCTGTTTTGTATGGGGAAGTCGATTTTTATTGCGCCATTAAAGTTGGTCCCTTAGAAAAAGTTGTTCTATTTGAGCAGTAGAATCACACCCTAGAAAATAGTAAACTGATAAATTTACACCTTATATAAGTAACTATTTTATCGATAGCAGCCGCGACAGATATTTTTGAAACACCTTCTATAGTTTAAAATGTAATTCAACATGGAAAAGACCTAAATAAGATATACTTAATTTAACATCGATTTTGTGTATCGTCTGTAATATGTTTTATATTACGGGCATTGGATCTCTAAACTCTAAACATTTGTAAAAATATACATATATTTATAAATATGGCTAACAGCAAACTAATATATCATAATCTCGAAGTTAGAAATCAATATCCTTGTGTTATACCAGACAATGGGTTTCGCCCAGAACCCCTAGACCCGAGCTGATTTAGAATAGTTAGTTTTCTGAGTTGATTGGAATCGAATCACGAATCACTTATAAATAAATAAATATTGGACAACATCACATACATTGCTCTGATCCTAAGGTCAGCTATATAGCACATGTGTTATAGAAATCAGAATCAACGACGGTACCACAACACTCGGACCCGAGACAATATAGACAATATCGTTTTCTATACTGCCCCGACCGGAGATTAAACTCGGAACTTTAGACATGGCGACACCATAAAGTCCGGCGTGCTCGCCTCTCGGCTAAAGTACCAGGCAGACGTCAAACAAAAGTATACAATGTATTAATTAGAACGGTATATACCGTTCTAATTAATACATTATATATATTTAATATATATTTATTTATATATATTGCATAAAATATGTATTGTGGTAATAGTCAATCTTAGTTTTAAATCTTTTTTTTTTAATTCGTGTTAACAGAATAAATTATTTGGTAAATAATAACGAACAACGTATCAAATTTGAGAAATGTAATTGCTTTAGCTGACAAACGCAGCCCCTAACTTGCATTTTTATTAAAATGAACAATATTTTATTTGACCAGTCAAAGAGAATTTTAAATCAAGGCATACCCCTCAACCCCTGTGAAGGTTACCCTGTGTTGGTTGCAAGATTTCTAAATGTATTGTAGAAAACTTTAATATTACGTCGAATAACGAACTGAGCCAGTCGGCGCGGCGGATTGATGGAGCATTTGAATTTGAATTTGAATTCTGCAGGTTACTTTTGAAAATGTACGTTTCCAAATTGTCTCGGAGCTGGGTGTTCTGGGAAGCGCCGACTCATCAGATGTTCCATCATGTACAGTGGTACCAGGGACTGTGGTACCTGTTAACACAACAGATTAAATTTACGAATTTGATTGAATTTTATTAAGTCAAGTTAGTACATACATTTAGGCAACCGTATGGTATAGTGATTCGCGCTCCGGACTAAAAAGCCATCGGTTGCGGGTTCGAATCCCGCAAGGGGCAAAGTGTGATGTGCACAAGCATTTGAACCTAAGTCATCTACTTCTTCCTCGCTTCTTCATGACCGAGGGTCGTAGCTATTTATGGCCGTGCGATCTTGCGCACCAATGCTCCCCACTGCACACGGTTGTCTGCCTTCCAGATTGACGTCTGTAGAGTTCCCTGGCAGGCTTCTTTCACGACATCGGACCATCGGGTAGGTGATCTTCCACGGCTCCTTTTCCCTTCCACGTGGCCAACCACAATTAGCTTTTCCAAGCTATCTGGCTCGCGTCTAGCCACGTGACCGAAGTACTGCAGTATCCGCTGGAGGCAAATGGTTGATAAGCGGCACTTGATCCTCAATTCGGACAGGATCGAGGCATTACGACCTCCGTAGCTGAGAGGCGAGCACGCCGGACTATATGGCGCCGCCATCTCTGAGGTTCCGGGTTCGATTCCCGGTCGGGTCAATGTAGAAAACGAACTTTTCCATATTGTCTCGGGTCTAGGTGTTGTGGTACCGTCGTTGTTTCTGATTTCTATAACACAAGTGCTTTAGCTACTTACTTTATGATCAGAGCAATGTATGTGATGTTGTCCAATATTTATTTATTAGCTGTTAACCTAAGCCATGGATGGTCTATAAATGTATCTATGTATGTTTGTTTATCCATTATCTAGTCTCCATAGTAAAGCTTTGCTTAGTTTGGGGCTTGTAGATATTTGGTGTGATTGTGAAAACAATGTATGTTAGCTACTGATATTAGCACATTTTAAATAATTTGAAACATAATTAAAATCTAAGATTTTTAATACTTGAAAAAAATCCGCCTCAGGTGGGATCCGAACCCACGTCCATCGCATACCGGACGAATGCTTTGACCACTAAGCTACCGAGACGTTAGTCAACTCGACGAAATCTTTCAAGTGGTTCTCGCTGTCAAAGCCAGCGTATTTTCTGATCAATATTGCGGTATATACTACCGTCAACACCCGATACCCCGGTATGCGATGGACGTGGGTTCGGATCCCACCTGAGGCGGACGATTTTTTTTTCAAGTATTAAAAATCTTAGATAAACCTAGCATGGTAATTGCTAAAAACAAAAATTTTAATAATTAAAATTAACCTTGACAGTACTAAACGGGTTATGTTTAATGTTTAATTAGGTTAAATTTGCGTTTCGCGAAGTTTTCCTCTTATGAATCTGTTGCTAACTGAAATACAAATCCCCTTTTTATATTTATACATGGGAGTCAAATTCTTCAAATATATTTCCGAACTCCTCGAAATTGACTCTTTCCTTTCAAAACCAATAAAGGCCAATTTATACAGGATTTTTTTCTATTAGCTCTCTGAAGTGTCCTGGAAGATGCTTTTGCTTGGAACACAACAAGTTTATTCCTTAAGAGGATTCTGTAGCTGTAAATTTTCACACAAAAAGCGACAACGAACAATTTTGATATTTTTTTATATATTTCATAAGTAAGGCCGTACGTTTTTATTTTAAAGAAATATTACTTTAAATAACCAAAGTTATTAGCATCTTAAAATCCAATTGTTTTAAAAAAAAAACTTCTCGAGCGTTTTAACTTATTTGAGTTAAACTAAACTAATTTTGTTGTAATAATCATATCAACAATGTAAACCTAGTGCTGCCATCTAAGACGGAACTAATTTGTATTTTATCTGTGCTCTGTGTCGTGTCTTTAAAAAAGAAAAATAAACTCGTTCACTCGCTGTAATCTAACTTAACGGACGGTTGGTTTATTTTAGGTTATGGGCCCAGAGTTTAAGTTTTTTCGCGATTTATGGACTAAAACCAAGTATTGATAGACTAAAAACGTGAAATTGAACTGTGTGACTGTGGTGTACTAAGTATAGTTTAAAATGTCTACGAACTACCTTGTAAATGTACCCAAGTTAAAGGGGCGGGAAAATTACAGTGAGTGGTGTTTCGCGGCAGAGAATTTCCTAATCCTTGAAGGCATGAAGCATTGTGTGAAGCCAGAAACAGGGACGCAAATAGGAGCTGCAGATGATGAAAGAACCCGAGCAAAATTGATAATGACAATTGACCCGTCATTATACGTACATGTGAAAAGTGTAAAAACGTCGAAGGAGTTATGGGAAAAGCTAAAAAATTTATTCGACGATAGTGGCTTTTCGCGAAGAATTTCCTTACTGCGGAATTTAATTTCTATACGCCTAGAAAACTGCAATTCGATGACAACCTACGTAACTCAAATAATCGACACGGCTCAGAAGTTAAGCGGTACAGGATTCGAAATTAATGATCCGTGGACGGGGTCATTGTTATTGGCGGGATTGCCTGATCGTTTCTCCCCTATGATCATGGCTATCGAACATAGCGGGATTTCAATAACGGCAGATACCATCAAGACAAAGTTGTTAGACATGGAGACGGCGGAACAAGACATGAATGAAGTTAGTGGCGCTTTTGCAACTCGTTCAAAGTTCACCGGAAAAAAGAACACAACTTCGTCTATGGCCAGAAAAAATGATAATGTTGGTAGCACTGACAAGTCAAACGTCAACGTCAAGTCAGTGAAATGTTATCGATGTAAACAACCGGGCCATTATAGAAATCAGTGCCCAAATAACGAAACTAATTCAACAAAAGCCAACAACAAAGATCGAACGCAATCTAACGCATTTAGCGCAGTATTTCTGAGCGGAAATTTTAACCAAAATGAATGGTATTAGACTCAGGCGCAAGTGTTCACCTAACAGCAAATGAAAGTTGGATTCAGAATGCTTCTTATCAATTGGGAAGAGAAATTGTTGTTGCAAAAAGTAATAAGGTTCCAGTGTTGTGTTCTGGCGATGTTAAAATTACGACTGAGACCGACAACGCAGAGTATGACATCATGGTAGAAGACGTGTTTTGTGTACCAAGTTTGACAACGAATTTGTTGTCTGTTAGCCAGCTTATTCGAAAAGGCAATAGTGTGTTGTTTACCGATGACGGCTGTACAGTGTACAATCAGAAAAACAAGCTGGTGGCTATAGCAAAGTTATTCAATGGAGTGTACAGAGTGAACATGTCTGCTGAACAAGTACAATTGGCTGCATCAGTAGTGTCTGGAGCAACATGGCATCGCAGATTAGGGCACATCAACAAAGACTATTTGAACCAGATGAAAAATGCTGTACATGGAATGTCCATTGATGGGAAAGCCGATGTAAGCAAGTCATCATGTACCACATGCTGCGAGGGCAAGCAGTGTCGCTTACCTTTTAAGAGCTCAGGTGAAAGAAGCTCTGACTTGCTAGATATAGTACACACTGACATCTGCGGACCCATGGAGACTGTATCAATAGGAGGCTCAAGATATTTCTTGTTGTTTGTTGACGACCATAGTCGTATGGCGTTTGTTTATTTTCTTAAGAACAAGAATGAAGCTTTGAAGTATTTCAAAGAATTCAAAGCTCAAGTTGAAAATCAAACCAAGAAAACAATCAAAGTATTAAGAAGTGACAATGGGCTAGAATACTGTAACAAAGATTTTGATAATTATTTAAATAGTGCTGGAGTGATTCATCAGAAAACCAATCCCTACACCCCACAACAGAATGGATTGGCCGAAAGATTTAACCGTACAATCGTTGAAAAGGCAAGATGCCTACTCTTTGATGCTAACCTAGGCAAAGAGTTCTGGGGTGAGGCCACTAATACAGCTGTGTACCTGCAGAACCGAAGTGTGGCAGCTGCGTTGGGCGATAAAACTCCGTACGAGATTTGGACTGGTGCTAAGCCGGATATAAGCCATATCAGAATATTTGGGAGCACTGTAATGGTTCATATAGCAAAAGAAAAGCGAAAAAAGTGGGACAAAAAATCTACAAAATGTATTCTCATCGGATATCCAGAAAACATTAAAGGATATAGAGTCTACAATTTTGAAACAAATAGTGTATTGACAAGCAGAGATGTGATTATCATTGAGCCAGAATCAAAATCTGAATGTGTGGCTGAAGTACAAAACCAGAGTTTTGATTCAGTGGGGGATAGAACCACCTCTATTGAATCAATGCTTGATAGAAATACAGATGAAAATAGGGCAAATGAATATGACGCTGATACTAGTGCTTCAATGATTAGTCAAGATGACGATGATGACAATACATACATCCCAAGTGATTATGAAGATGCAGACGGTACAAGTATGATGGAGGAGCAAACTCAAACTAGATCCATGCGTACTAGGAAGAAGCCAGAGAGATATGGTTTTTCCAATCTGTGCATAAACAGTGATACATATGATGATGCAACTGGAATACTTCTGCATGAAGCCTTAAATAGTCCCGAAAAGGAGCAGTGGAAGGCGGCTATGATTGAAGAGCTTGAATGCTTCAAAGAAAATGATGCTTGGGAGTTAAGTGATGCTCCACAAGACGGTAGGATTGTGCAGTGCAAGTGGGTGCTTCGTAAAAAATATGATAGTGAAAAGAATGTGAGATTTCGTGCACGTTTAGTGGCAAAATGTTTTACACAAGTTAAAGGTGTGGACTTTACAGACACTTTTTCTCCAGTGGTTAGACATACCACTTTGAGGTTATTATTTGCATTGTCAGTTCAACTAGGTTTTGATACCACACATCTAGATGTGACAACTGCTTTTTTGAACGGAACTCTTGAGGAAACAATTTATATGCAGATACCAGAAGGTTTTCCTGAAAGGTTCCAAAGCGGCCAAGTACTTAAACTAAAAAAGGCTATTTATGGCCTCAAACAGTCCTCAAGAGCATGGTACAAAAAGGTAGATGAGTGTTTGTTAAAAATTGGCTATGTTAGATCCAAAATAGAGCCATGTATGTATTTAAAGATTCAAGATGAATCTAAAACTATTGTTGCTCTGTATGTAGATGATTTTTTCATTTTCTCGAATGATAAAATACAAACAAAACACTTAAAGAATGTTTTAGCTGGTCCCTTTAAACTTAAAGATTTAGGTGAAATCAGAAAGTGTCTTGGAGTAAATGTAAATGTTAATAAATCTGAGAAATCTATATCATTAAGTCAGACTGATTATATAGATCAGGTGTTGCAAAAGTTTAATATGAGTCAATGTAAAACTGCTCAAACTCCAATGGAGACAAAATTACATCCTTCTAATAATGAAAACTGTGTAGGCAAATTTCCTTATCAGCAAATAATAGGATGCCTAATGTACTTGGCAGTGCTGACCAAGCCTGACATAGCCTATGCTGTAGGATTTTTAAGTCAATTTAACCATTGTTATACTAAAGAACATTGTTCATATGTAAAACGGGTGTTAAGATATTTAAAAAATACTAAACAATATGGACTGAAATATACAGCTGATGGAAATTCTATATTGGAGGGGTTTGTTGATGCCGACTGGGGTGGTAATCATATAGATAGAAGGTCATATACCGGTCTCTGTTTCACCTTATCAGGCTGTGTAATTTCTTGGGAAACTAAAAAACAGCGAACCGTTGCTTTGTCGAGTAGCGAAGCCGAGTACATGGCGATAACAGAGGCATGTAAAGAAGCTGTTTATCTTAGAAATTTACAGTATGAAATAACAAGAAAATTATACACAATAGAGCTGTTTAATGATAATCAAAGTGCTCAAAAGTTAAATGCTAATCCAATTTTTCACAAAAGGACCAAGCACATTGACATCCGATACCATTTTTGTAGAGAATGTGTAACAAACAAAATAGTTAATATTAAGTATTTGTCAACAGCCGAGATGCCTGCTGATTTGTTTACAAAGAGTCTAGGTACTGTAAAACATTATACCTTTTTAAGGAATCTTGGTGTTCAATGTGTTTGAATTACTTTGAATATTGTAATATATATATTTGTGTTTACATTGTTGAATATAGTGGGGGTGTTGTAATAATCATATCAACAATGTAAACCTAGTGCTGCCATCTAAGACGGAACTAATTTGTATTTTATCTGTGCTCTGTGTCGTGTCTTTAAAAAAGAAAAATAAACTCGTTCACTCGCTGTAATCTAACTTAACGGACGGTTGGTTTATTTTACTAAATCGTATCGTGGACGGTGTTTCGGGTGCAGATTTGGCGCGTCTTAGAGCAGTTTCAAGGCCAGAATTTGGGGCGTGGCTGCATGCATTGCCGTCTCCTCAACTAGGTACGCTTCTTGATAACGATTCATTAAGAAAAGCGGTGGCCTTGAGACTAGGTTGTAAGATTTGTGAAGCTCATCGCTGTATTTGTGGCGTGATGGTGGAGGAAAACGGTCACCATGGGCTAAGTTGCCAGAGATGTGCGGGGCGCTTCCCGAGGCACCATTCCATCAATGAAATTGTGCGTCGAGCCATGGTATCAGTTAATGTACCTTGTGTATTGGAGCCACCTGGTTTGTCGCGTACGGATGGAAAGAGACCCGACGGCCTTACATTGGTTTGTTGGCGAAGAGGTCGATGTCTCTTATGGGACGCAACATGCGTGAGCACCTTTGCTGCGTCACATTTACGGCATACCGTAATATCGGCGGGTTCAGCTGCGGAAAATGCCGCTAAATTAAAGCATTCCAAATATGCTGCTTTGGAGACCGCGTATGATTTTGTGCCGATCGCTGTGGAGATGGCTGGGCCCTGGGGTGATGAGGCACGCGAACTTTTTAAGGAATTGGGACGAAGGTTAAGAGATAGGGGCAACGATCCCCGCTCTGGGTCCTGGTTAGTTCAACAGGTTTCCATAGCTATTCAACGTGGTAATGCTGCTAGCATAATGGGAACCTTTGGATCGATCGGGGCGCAGAGTGGGGATTCGTTGTGGTCGAGATGAGCCACGGAGCACCGGTTTTGTGTATTGTATTGAATTTTTATGACATTTTATATAGAATAGTAAATGTGACGACGCTTGCGGCTGAATTTATTTGTAATAAAAAAAATAAAAATAAAAACTAAAAGAGAAAATCGTACAGTCTTAGATTAAGGTGTATCTACTGGATCGAATGACCCCAAAATTGCCACATTTCGTAAAGGTTTAGGGGGTGGAAAAGTTATCCCCCGAAACAATCTTTCAGAAGGAAATAGTAGGAAATCGCTGCTAGGACTTGCAACTCTCTTAATCGCACGAGAGAGGTCGGAGACAAAGCGGGGTGAAATAGGTAGAAGTTATCAAATACCTACGCGACGCGTATCGGCACTACACAATCCTCTTAAGATTGAGGCAATATTGGCGTGATATCTGGCACTTATATTTATTGGATGAAATGATATGTTACTGATATAAGTATGTTCATTCTAGATTTCAATGTAAGGGCAAAATGGCATAATTTATAATTTTGTTTTACTGTACCTATGATATACCTATAGGTGAGTACATTATAGAACACAAATCTCCACCTCCTCCGCAACAGGCTTTACCCCTCTCCTCCTCAAAAAGTGTCTCGTTTTACAGATTTCCTTAATTTTCAGGAAAACTAAACTTAGTAACTTTGACTATTTTGTCCTAGCTTGTATATTTTTCATGAATATTAAGGAAATCTGTAAAAAGGGACACTTTCCAAAGAGGGGAAGGGTGAAGCCGGTCGCGGGGGGAGAGCTGTGTATTTTAATGTACACACATGAAAGTTTAACACAGCAGCTGTTTAAAAAAATATAAATAATGCCGCTAAAAATCTAGAATGATGATATATTATATGATAATGTGGTTAATTTGTGTTGATAAAATCGGATGTCTCTCATCCGCCGCGAGTTCGAATCCCAGTGCATTTTTAAGTATATTCAGATTTTTGGATTATATTTACAGATTTACAATTGGAATATATTTAAACATTTGCTCGGTGGAAAAAAAGATCTTCTACCTCAGTGATCTACCTCTTCCTCAAAACAAACAATATAAAAACGTCCATTGTCTTATTAACCCTCTTTCGAGATTTATCAATATCTAATTCCTTGCTCTTCAGGAATTGTGGCAGTGACGGCGTGAACCCTCGATAGGAATAACCTTTTTTTAATTACAATTATTACTGTACAAAATTATTAATGGCTACGTTGATTCGCCTTATCTTTTAAGTAAAATCTTGTTGCGATGTCCGAGAGCGAACACAAGATCATGTGATACTTTTTCTATTTCGACTTGTCGTACTAAATATGCACATAACCGTTTCATCCTTAGAACTATGAAATTATATAACTCCAAGTATTGTCACATTGATATTTTCGGCCTTAAACCAAATAAATTTAAGTCATTATTAAAAAAGTGAAAATTAGTAGTCCTAATAAACGCCGCAATAGCATGTTCAAGCGTGTGTCTCGTGTTACATTATCTTTTTAGCGATACCTATGTATAAATTACTGGTGAAAACTCTTTTGGCAAATGTACAATTAATAAGTGTGTGTTTATATGTGTTATAAAACTGCTGTCTGTTTTCCTAATAAATAAAATAAATAAAATAAAAACCTTTTTTAGGGTTGCCTATTACTAAGGCTTCGCTGTACGTCTGCCTGCCTGTCTGTCTGTCTATCTGGCTGTCCGTCTGTCTGTCCTTCTGTCACCAGGCTAAATCTCATGAACCGTGATAGTTACATAGTTGAAATTTTCACAGATGATGTATTTCTGTTGCCGCTATAACAATAAATACTAAAAAACAGAATAAAATAAATATTTAAAGGGGCTTCCATACAACAAACGATTTTTTTCGCCATTTTTATAGATAATGGTACGAAACCCATCGTGCGCGAGTCCGACTTGCACTTGGCCGGGGTTTTTGTCCGTGTGTCACGGTATACAGTTATTTTCTTTTTGTTATCTGAAGCTTATTTTTAAAATTTGGTACTACTTACTATACTATTAATTAAATACTTATTTTAAAATCCAGTCAATGGCTAACTTTTAATTGAACCGCAAAATTGCCTACGCAAGGATGGCGGCTTCGCAGACGAATTCAAACGATAGATGCCTTGATGAATCTCCAGATTTGCAGAGATGGATTCTCAATGAATGAAGTTACAAGTGCGCGGTTGTTCAATTAGGATTAGTGGAATTAAACCATAATGTAGGTAGGATAAGTAGTCCCGTTTTAAACATATTCTCAAACATAATCACGTGTTTAAAGATACAGCGTAATCTTAAAGCGCGTTCGTTAGTAAATTAATTAAGAATAACAACACGAGTGAAGATATAAATATTTGACAACATCACATACATTGCTCTGGAAATTAAAAACTTGGTACCACGACACCCAGACCCGAAACAATATCTAAAAGTACTCTACGTTGACCCGACCGGAGATCGAACCCGGAACCTCAGAGATGGCGACGCCAAGGCCGGCGTGCTCGCCTCTCGGCTACGGAGGTCATCTAAACATCAATTCAGGATGATAATTATATTTTTTTTTTTTTTTAGCAATTCCATGCAAGGTTTAATTGAAGATAAATAACACTTGAAAAAAATCATCGACCTCAGGTGGGACTCGAACCCACGTCCCATCGCATACCGGGCGAGTGCTTTGACCACTAAGCTACCGAGGACGTCACGTGACAAGATGAAATTCCTCAAGTGTTTTTTCTCGCTGTCAAAGCCAGCGTATTCTGATCAATGTTGTAGCTATATGTATAGCTGAGTAGTATACTACCGTCAACACCCTATAGAAATATTTTTACAAATATTTGACTATTGGTTAAGAAGATGGTATGCGATGGGACATGGGTTCGAGTCCCACCTGAGGTCGATGATTTTTTTCAAGTGTTATTTATCTTCAATTAAACCTTGCATGGAATTGCTAAAAACAAAAAAAAAAACAAAAAACAATGTTTAAGCATTTCTGATCTTAATCAATAGTCAAATATTTGTAAAAATATTTCTATAGGGTGTTGACGGTAGTATACTACTCAGCTATACATATAGCTACAACATTGATCAGAATACGCAGGCTTTGACAGCGAGAAAAAACACTTGAGGAATTTCATCTTGTCACGTGACGTCCTCGGTAGCTTAGTGGTCAAAGCACTCGCCCGGTATGCGATGGGACGTGGGTTCGAGTCCCACCTGAGGTCGATGATTTTTTTCAAGTGTTATTTATCTTCAGGATGATAAGTTATGATGACCATAAACACCCGAAAAGGTTATGGGGTAACATAAATGCATATAAATACCCATTAATAAAGTCAGAATATCATTATTTAAACATGATTTCTGCGGAATAAGTATAATAAGGGTAAAATAAATTTATGATTAATCATAAGAAAAATTAAACTTACCTATTACCTGCTGAAAAACTATGTAAGAAATGTTATTATAATTTTAATGCTGATGAATAGAATAGAATAATCGTTAAATTCATCTTTAGAGTGTGACTGTCACTGGTTAAGTGCGTTTTTATAAAATTGACGGTTTGCAAACGTATTTTAAGCAAGGTGAGAGCACAACGGCTTCTCTGCGCAATAAAAAGGCTAAAAAAACATATAAAATAGTTAATCAACAAATTTTTGTGACTCGTTAAATGTGTTAATGAAATATGAAAAATTGCAATGCTCTAAAATTTTTTTTAAGGTTGAAGTAAAAGTACTAGCTTATTTGTTAGCTTAGTAGTAAAGTATTAGCTAGTAAAGCTTTGAGTTGTACTTTCATTTAAGAGGACTTTCTGATCTTTCGTACAGTGTGTCATTAAACTGGGTCCAGTCCCGCCTAGTCCCGCATACACGTGGGTTAATAACAGTTACGTAGTATTATTCTTTCTCTATGATAACAACATGTACTCACAGGCACGCAACTTAATTAAAATCGTGAGGGTTGCTTTCGAAAGGTTAATTCATCTTCAGCAGGTAAATACGTAAAAGACTATGAAATGTGACTCAAATGTTTGTATAAGGTAAATTATTAAGGTTTTCGTTATTCAAGGTTATATTACACCGAAATCTCAAAATAAGCAGCTTACACCGTTTGTATGGAGAAATGTTGTCTCTTCAGATTTTGGGGTTGAAAGTAAAACATTATGTATCAGAGTACCTGAATTACCTACTTTTGAATCGGATGGGGTTTTTACACCGTGGGTAATAAATCTATGTAATGAAAAAATATTTTGCCTGGTCTGCCGCATGTCAGTGACCCGGCACTTTCACACACGCCGCTAATTTGAATTTTAAAATGCTCTCGCTGAAAAGAGTTTCACTCATTTCCCTTAATTTCCCTCCCCACTTCCTCTAATTCCCATTTGCCTTTGAAGTATAACAATATACTTTACTTACATAACGTTGTAATGTTTCCACTCGTAAGGGCAATAGGAGTAGCCGAGAGGCGAGCACGCCGGACTATATGGCGCCGCCATCGCTGAGGTTCCGGCTTCGATCCCCGGTTGGGTCAATAATTTAGAAAACGAACTTTTCTATATTGTCGTCTGGGCGTTGTGGTAACGTACTGTCGTTGTTTCTGATTTCTATAACAAAGTGCTATAGCTAATTACTTTAGGATCAAGGCAATGTATGTGATGTTGTCCAATATTTATTTGTTTTTCAAGCTTATTCTTTTTGGACCAACTGTGGGAGGATACTCAGACCACAGCTCATAGCCCGATGGGGAAAAGGGGAGGAAGGTGTTAAGTTAAGTTGCAGTTTGACTTTCTGTCCCTCTATTAGTTCGGTCTCAGAGCAAATTCTAGGAGATTAATTCCGAACGCTACTGTTTGCCAAACATCTTAATCTACTAACTGAGAGCCACAGCTAGCCAAATTAAGAAGCCTTAAACTTATTACTCCCACGCCTACTCGTATTTAAGTAGTACGATCTGGTATTGATTCAACTTGATACCTCAAACAATTTAATAAGATTTCACATCCTGACTGATGAAAACGAATTATGAAGGTTTTTTTTTTCTTTTGTGGTTCAAAAACTCTAAGAGTGTATATACTTTTGGACGTATTTAACATGTTTTGAGGTTAGTAAGATATCAAAATGCGTTTCAGTTTAAGCTGAAAAATAGCATTATTGTAAATTTTTGTTTTTAGCAATTCCATGCAAGGTTTTATTAAAGATAAATAACACTTGAAAAAAAAAACATCGACCTCAGGTTCCTTAATTTATGTTTATGACGTGACGTCCTCGGTAGCTTAGTTGGTAAAGCACTCACCCGGCATGCGATGGGCATCTTTAATAAAATAGCATTATATTAAAGAAATATTGAAAATTATGAGTTTCTTAACAAATAAAGATTGCTGGATAAAACTACAAGTAAAAAAGTGTAATTAATTTTAAAAATTGTGATCAGTGTTCATGCTCTGTAAAGCATTAGACTTTTTAATTAAAAGTATTAATCAAAAGAATTCGGACAAAATGCTACAATCCAATTAGACGAACCTATAGGCACTGTTTTAATCAAACGACACGCACTTTTTAAACAGCTCGATACAGATTAGTATTGTGAACGATAAAAACGCAAATGCAGACTATTTAATGGAAAACCCTGTCAGCTTGTTTGTTCCATAACGCACTTAACCTAACAGTCAACACCCATCGATACCATAGGGTTCGAACACGCAGCTTGAAGTTGGAAACGGGTACAAATCGTGGAATTCCGTCGGCATCTTGTCGTTGTTGGTTTTTAGGGTTCCGTACCCAAAGGGTCAAACGGGACAGTATTACTAAGGCTCCGCTGATTGTCTGTCTGTCCGTCTGTCGCCAGGCTGTATCTCATGAACCATGATAGTTAGACAATTGGAATTTTCACAGATGATGTATTTCTGTTGCCGCTATAACAACAAATGCTAAAAAACAGAATTAAATTAATAAATAAGGGGGCTCCCATACAACAAACGTAATTTTTTTATAGATTACGTTTGTTGTATGGCACTTGGCCGGTTTTTTTAACCCGTATTACAGCGCAGTTGATATTTTTTTGCTTGTAAGTTCTTGTGATACATAATAAACATACCAATACAACACAGGGCAAATGAAGGGTATGCCACACGCCCATTTAAAATGGTTCTAATAAAAGTAGCTTCTTTGATTCAACCTTTAGCTGATCAATATCAATTCAACTGAAAAACTCAACCGTAATTTCAATCCGATCGTGTATTTTACAAATTGGATCAATTAAATACGACTCATTAATGCCCAATGGGAAATTGGTAAATATTGCTTTACGTGAATTTGAGTAAGTATTTAAATATAAATCAGGGTTCTTCCTGCTTGGGGCCAGTTTGGAAAACGGTTTTTCCAACCTGGCTTGTGTCACTGTATGTTAAGATTGATCTGAAGTACCTAAAAACTATCGTGTCGTGTGGTGCCGGCACGTTAAAAGAATAGCACCACCCCTTCTCTTCCTATGGGTGTCGTAAGAGGCGACTACAGGAGAACCGCCATAAGAAGACCATTGGCCAAACTGCGATCGCCAACCCGCCTGCCAAGCGTGGCGATTATGGCAAAATCCTCCTTTTGGAGAGGCCTGTGTCCAGCAGTGGACTGATATAGGCTGGTGATGATGATGATGATGACCTAAAAACTTAAATTTCGATACATTTAAGGGAATCAAATTTAATAGGGTTCTTTCCGTTGACCTAGAGCTGTGACATTTGGAAAGTAATAGGTACCATTTTATACTGCAAGTATAAGGAAATATTTGAAAAGTATACATTTGTAACTAAATCATAAAAACAGGGTCTTTAGGGCCAGAAACATTTTTTCATAATATTTACGTTTTTTTTATATATGTATAAACAAATTTGCAGGGAACCCTGTTTTGTTTGGCTCAGGACAATAATTATTGTGGGTAGAACACATTTTATATTCACTGGTATAAAATAAATAAAAGAGTTGTTATAGCAAAAAATTATCAATTCAAACCCACCGACAGAAAACACACCACCAGAGAAAATGTAACAAAAAATGGTCGTTAAATAAACTTAACCGATTAGCGCGAAGTTTCGGTCACTACCGACCGGACACAAATGAATGGGAGTGACTCAGAGTATCGACTTGGAAAATATGACGTAGGGATGACAGTGACAAGCCTTCAACGGGTAGCCCGCCCAAAACGTGTAACCGTGTTTTTCAAGTTCAAGTGTACATCAAAAGCTCGTGCAAACTCTTCTTCTTCCTAGCATTCTTCCCGTCTTATGACAGGGTCCGCTTTTCCACTCTTTCTTCTCCACTTCGCCCTATCCTGGGCATCCTCATCAGTGAGACCGCAGCTTTCCATGTCTTTTTTGACAACTGAACCATTGCAACTTCGGCCGTCCTCTTCGCCTACTACCGTGTAACTTGAGGTTGAGCGTTGTATCGCAGCCGGTTTTCCTGTAATGAAATGAAATTTAATGAAATTATTTATTCTGTATGTAGGCCCTCCGCCGGGCACTTATACACGTCCCAAAATATAACTTAGCCCTACCACCGCTTCGGGACTACATATAGGCTGTTGATGAAAAGAAACGGCGCAACAAACTCAGTTACCTTTGTCAGCCTAATTTTACAGGAAATACATTTTACAAGACAATAGTAAGTGCGAGCTAGGCAGTTTAAGTCCATACACTCTTGTCCATACACTTGTCCATACACTCTGTAGCTTATCGACACTAAGCTCGTGCACACTTTGTATACAAATGCGAAAGCCACGAAATTTATACGTTTACTCGTTTTAATCGAGTGAGTTTGGGAATGTCTGGGTTTTCAGGATTACCGATTAATAATAATAATCGTAAACAATAGTGTTGCCCCTCAGTCCGGTCCTGGAGGCCTAGCACGAAAGCACAAATTACGTATAGCGCCGGCGCGCTAGACAGATAGTCCACTCGGAACTAAGCGTCATAATCGTCACGCACAGATTGACAATTGCGTTTACTAGAAATCTCGGACGATCGGGGATAGAGCTATAGCGGGCTATCACTCACGACAGTTTACTACGCATTGATCGTTGTTACGTGCGAAAAATGGATATAAGCGTTTTTATTACTGCTGCAGCAGTGTGTTTGGATGTTTGAATACAACACAAAATTGTGATTACACGTTCTTCAAATTTCCAAAATAATATTAAAAGTTTTCTCTTGTAAGTAAAGTAAGTAAGTAGTAAAGGTAAAGATAAGTTTTGATAGCTATCAATCATTCATTTCATTACACATTCAGCAGGAATGAGCTTTTAAATTTTACTTAAATCATCATTGGTTTAACACCAGTGTTTAAGGTAAGCGTCGAATAAAAGATTATAAACATATCAAATTATTCATTGAATTTTTTTACATTGTCGTTGCTAGGATAATACGTCACCTAGAAATGTCAGTATATGTCATAACAGTACCTAAGTAATGTAGTTAGTACGTATAATTTCTAACAACGCGCAGCTGCCGCCGATGTTAAAAACGACAGTAATTGTAGAAGCCAAGTTGGGGAGAGTTATTTGGTCTGTCTTCCCATTTAGGCCTGGACGTATGATAAGATGAATGAATAAACTAATCGTTGTATCGGTGTAATAAAGCACACTTATTTATTTCTTAAATCAGAATAGCAACCCTAGGCAGTCAGCCCAATTTGGGCAGTTGTTTTCGAGAACGGTGGGAGTGGACCTTTTGTATTTTTTCTATTTTGTGACGAAAGCGTATAGTTCGTTCGGTCGTATTATCCGATCAAATTAAAATAATTTTCTTTAAATTCACTTGTATTAAAGGTTTGACAATCTATGAACAATTAAAATCGGTCGGGTTTTTTACACGGCTTATTTGAGTTGGTCATATTCCGTCAAAGGATTGACACAAGAGCCTGGTTATTTTAATTTGTTAGGTTTATACGACCGATCGAACAATACACATGCGTGTTAGGCCTCCTGCATGAAACTCATTAACTCATTGTAAGCTATCGACTCAACCTTATCGAATAGTTACTAAATTACTTTTAAGTTTCCGTACCCAAACGTGTCATAGAAATTAGGGTATCCATTACTAAAGGTGCTCCCCACACTGGTGTTATAAAACGTATGACCATTTAGAAAAAATGTGTTTCTTTAAAAAAGAGCTGTATTAAGCTTTATTACACTTCCTAATTACTTTCCACCCTATCTGCAAAATTCATAAATCTGTTTCCAGCGCATTCTCAAATACTTCGGACACATCGCTCGCAGAAACCCTGACAGCCTAGAGAAGCTGATGGTGGTTGGGCAGGTCGATGGGATAAGGTCACGCGGTCGCTCGCCTACCCGCTGGTCAGACCTTGTAAAGTCCCCCACTGGCCTATCAATAACCAAGGTTATAAAGACTGCCGAGGACAGGAATACGTGGAGAAGCATAGTGCATCGGGTGATCAACACTTCAAGCTAGATACGACCTTCAGCAATGAAGACTCCGACTAAGAAGAAGAAGTTTGTAACTGAACAAACTAAAATCTACCTAATAAATTCTTATTACCCATAAATCTAATCCTTAACTTGTTTGCTAATATTGGTATCGAAACAAAAGGAACGGTGTTATTAGTTAAGTTTTATTAGGGAAGTTTTCGGCTTCAGAAAACATGAATGGAGCTAAATTAATCGAAAAACTTGATGTAAGTAAGTTCAGGTAGGTATTAGGTACATAAATAATTTCATATCCGTAATATTAACGATTTCACTATGGATACTGAGTTGTTATTTGGTGGACAGACAACGTGGTAAATGTTGCAGAGAGCAGAATCAGCAATCTTGAAGTCACTGGGGGAGGCCTATGTTCAGCAGTGGACGTCCTGTGGCTGAAATGATGATGATGATGAAAACTATTCGCCTCTTGCTTTAAAATCTTACTTTGTATATTATATTTTATTTATTAAAATTTGATTGGTGTTTCGTTAAATACATCTGCATCTTAATTAATATAAAATAAATTTAATATCAAGCCAATAAGAAATTATTTGTAAAAAAAAGCGATTTTCAAAAATATACAACCATAAACCCTTTATATTTTTATTGAATCATTAAATCCGGGGTGAATGGACTCGTTTTTAGGGGGATCTGAAAAGATCCGGTTGCATGTAATACGAGCCTTAAGGTTGCTTTGCTGCGGCGTTGTTTTAAAATAAAATAAAATGATTGGTAAAGCATTGTGTGCTGCGCAAAGGAGAAGGAACAAAAGTGGTCCAAATGTCCACCACTAACGAGACCTATATTAACTTATAGTCCATTAAATAGAAAGTAAGTTTTAGTATGGGACGAAACAAAAAAAAATTACAGTTTGATAAATAATTATAGTTTATTTTCTTTTTAACATCAGCAATTATTTAAATCCATATAAAATCGCAAATTGACAGCAAAAAACAAAAACAAATTCGAACAAAAGTCGCTGTTATAGCCCGATGGATAAGCAGGCTGAAGTGGCACTTAGAACTGACGGCCGATGGGGCAGAAAGGTTCTGGAATGGAGGCCACATACTGCCAAGCGCAGCGTCGGACGTCCACCCACAAGGTGGATAGACGACCTGGTAAAAGTTGCAGGAAGCCGCTGGATGCAGGCCGTTTCCAACCGGTCAATATGGAAGTCACTGGGGGAAGCCTATGTTCATCACAGTGGACATCCTGTGGCTGAAATGATGATGATGATACGAAGAAGGAATTGTCAGCTACATCAACAGAACCTTAAGCGAAAACCTAACGGCATGACATAACATGCATAGATTAGTCCAAAACGTGCGATGGATAGAATTATATCAACAATATTTTTCGCATAAAGGTAAAAAACATGACTTTTCATTTAGTCCTAACTTTTTACTGACAGCATAATTTTGGTTGCGGTCTGGGTTTAATGACTAAGTATTTAGTGGACTATTTTATTACATAGGTCTCGTTGGTGGATATTACATAGGATATTTGGACCAAACTCCATACATGTTTGGTCATTCTCTTTTAGGCAAACACTATCCACGTGGACCAATTACACTGGAGCGGACCTTTGTGGCCCGCCCTAGTCGTGTCCAAACGCGAAGCACTGTTGTGTTTAGGAGCCTATCAGGTAAAAATTAGAAGGCCTAATAACCTACTAGCCGACTCTGTAATAGACTACTAAGTATGTAATGATGTTCCGATAACGCCAAAGTATCGATACTTACTTGAACGAGTAGTATCTTCTCAAATATTGCAATACCTACTTATTTGAGTACATATTTATGTTACGCCAAAAGTGTCGATTGCTATTTATATACCGAAACTTTATAACACAGTTTTCAAGAAAACTTAATCGACAAGATTTGGCAGGTAGATACCTATTTCAGCATTTTTTGCTAACCATATATAATATTCTTATATTCATTTAATCACTTCAAAAACAACAGTATTTATAATAAATATAATTGAGCATTAAAGAAAAAGAAAAACGGCCATTACAACATCAAAGACGCATTCGTGAATTCAAACATTTAATCAAAGAGTTAATGTATATAATAACCGCTACATTCAGTTCAATGATATTTATTGTCACTTACATGAGAACTCAAAACTTAGTTCGAGTGTCGTCAAAAACAAGGATAACAGTGCAGTAGTGAAATATTTGATATTATGTGCCCACTAAGTTTACATTTGAAAACACCGAAGACAAAATTGATGAGACAAACTGCAAGAAACACTAGGAAACTTTCGACAGGTCAGCTAACGTCCTCAGGATCTAAGTTTGAAAGGAGTACATATCTTTTAATATTTAAACTAGACATTACACTGAGGTAAAGAAGAAACAAGCTATAAATCGATTTTGTAACAAATATACAAGATGCAACCACATTATATAACTGTTTTCGACAGTTCAGTAAGTTAAATTATCGATACTTGTCAACACTACGAGTCTCCACGTGGATGTTTATCAAGTGGATCAGGGGCGGAATAGGCCCGCCCGGGATATGTTCGTTCGCTCAACGAAACGTTCGGCTGTTTGCCATGTTCCAGTGCGTTCCTACTTACACGCGTAAACGACAAGAGTGCATGGACTTGATGCCTAGCTCGCACTAAGACTTACTAAGTCTTAATAACTGTATATTCTTTTTCTAATAAATCAGGCTGATAATGGAGACTGAGTTTATCGTGTCGTTTTTCCTCATAACCAACCGATATGTAGCCCCGAAGCGGTGGAGGGCAAAGCTATATTTTTGGGATGCGTATAAGTGCATAATGCAAAAATGTAGCAAGCGTAAGTGGCAGTGGGCTATATACTTTTGTCGCAAAATCGTAGAAAGGTCGAGTTAACGGGTTCTCGAATGGAGACCAAGCCTAGGCAAACGTAGTCTGTGAGGTAGTGTAGGACGCCCCCCTCCCCCCCCAGCTTGATGGACCGACGACCATAGGAAGATGGCTGGCAGTGGATGAATGGATAGCATGCTCTTTGGCGCTCTTTGGGGAGGCTTACGTTCAGCAGTGGACTGCAATAGGCTGAGATGATGATGATAAGTGCCCGAAAGCCTATGGGTATACTTACTGAATACATGACTTTTGACTGTCATTTTACGCTGAACGAAATATAACTAATAAAATACGATAACTTATTTAACTTACTATAATATTGAAGACGTGGATCGCTCAGCCTTATACGTAGCTCACATGGAAAGCGCTTCAACTTGCGATCATGTTTGAGAGTTTATATGACGAGCACTAACCGAGCGTACAAGCTGAGTCTGGTTCGGTAGAACTTTGTAAATGGACGTGGAATATATTTGTGGCTGTGTTACGTTATGAAAATCGGACACATTGGGATTACCCAATTTTGAAAATATATTGGCACCCTCATTAGCTACGTATCTTGCAAAAGCGATGCGAAAATTGAGCAATCCTGGCTTTAAAATCGCAAATTGACAGCAAAAAACAAAAACAAAGCAATCTACTGACAGTGTTGCCTCTACCACATGAGTAAAGAAACGGAATCTTTACTCATGTGCCTCTACCGAGCAATATATTTTGACACTATTCAATCCGGGCGATGACTGCGCAATAATTATTGCTGATTAGGAAATTTTAAGCTGGTTTAACATTAATTAAATAATCATGAAAATTAAAATAGTACGTGCAATCGCAATTAAACGGTGCACACAAGATGTCACATTAAAACGCGCGTTAACGCACGATACGACTGCCTGTGCGTCTAGACTTTTTCACCATGCGCATGACATGACGTGTGGTGCCGGCACGTTAAAAGAATTGTACCACCACTTTTTTCCTATGGGTGTCGTAAGAGGCGACTACAGGAGAACCGCCACAAGAAGACGGGCAGCAGCGTCTCCTCTCCACCATTGGCCAAACTGCGATCGCCAACCCGCCTGCCAAGCGTGGCGATTATGGCAAAATCCTTCTTTTGGAGAGACCTGTGTCCAGCAGTGGACTGATATAGGCTGGTGATGATGACATGACGTGATCGGCTATTATTTCGTAAGTATCAGGCGCTTTTCAAAACGCGCGACAAAACTTTGCTGAAATTATCCTTACTGACATTTATTTCAGTATAAAATCCTTCGATACCTTTTCGGGGACCTTTCTCGAGCGAACTAGGTCCAACTCCAAAAATGTTGTATAAAATTTCTGACTACGTGACAGGAATGCTGTCATCGTTTATTCAAGACTTCGTTATACGAAAAGTACATGTCTGACTTAGTTACCGGGATCTATAATTTGTTTTCTGCACAGAAATTCTAGAACTAGCTAGCTAACTTGGGTGTATTAAACTGGTAAAAATGGTGGTATAACTGTACCGCGTATACCGAGCATGCAGATGTCGCGCCGCTGCTGTGCCGACAAATCAGAAAACGGCCTAACACTACTTCGGGTCAATTTGTGGGCTATCTTTGCATTATCGAATTACGCTTTCTTAGGATTCCGTACCCAAAGGGTAAAACGGGACCCTATTACTAAGACTCCGCTGTCCGTCTGTCACCAGGCTGTACCTATCTCATTAACCGTGATAGTTAAAAAGTCGAAATTTTCACAGATGTAATTTTGTTGCCGCTATAACAACCAATACTAAAAAACTGCATAAAATCAATATTTAAGAGGGCTCTCATACAAAAAACGAGTTTTTTGGGGCGTTTCTATAGGTAATGGTACGGAACCCTTCGTGCGCGAGTCTGACTCGCACTTGGCCAGTTTTACCGTATATTTTTCCATTCATCGTGTATTAATTACTATGAAAAAGCAGCTCTCTCGTCTAAGCTGGATCTGACGGCTGACATTTAATTTACTCGTTGTAATTTCATCTTACTGATTTCAAGTAATTGAATTCAATAGCCACCCTGTATGTATCAACTCCTTGTAACTACTCAGCAACATGAACGTTTACCAATGCACTGGATCGTCAAACGAAGTCGTTCGAAGATCGTTAAAAATATTTTTCCTAGGTGCCATTTCCTGCGTTTCCCGTGTGATACTGATTCTGATTCATATACGCTCGAGTGTAAATTTTACTAACGACACCTGCTAGTAGCAACACGGTTATCAATTTCACTAAAGGGTATATTATCCATGGAGGTGGGTCATAAAAACGCACATTATTAAAAAATATGTTTTATTCATTTATTTATTAATTTATTTTGATACCTCATTAGCCGAGAGGCGAGCTTGCCGGACTATTATGGCATCGCTATCTCTGAAGCTCTGGGTTCGATCCACGGTCGGGGCAACGTAGAAAACGAACTTTTCTGTAATGTCTCGGGTCTGAGTGTTGTGGTAACATCATGTTTCAATCTCGGATAGTCTGGGAAGTCTAGAATACAAGTGTGCCTTAGGCATTTAAATATTTTATCTACTTTAAAACACAAGTATTGAGTAGAATCAAGAATATTCCGGTTATAAATTTAATGTATAAATTGTATTAACAGATATCAGTCCCAAGATTTCTCGGAAGCAGCACTAACGAACTATGTAACCACAACGCAAGTAGAACCAGTAAGCTTGCTCTTAGGCACGGTACATAGTAACGAAGTTTTATACCTCTGTGAATTCTGTGTAAAATAAAATAAAACAAATAAATATACACAAGAGGCGCCGTCGTGGCATGGGCTGTACGACGCCGCTCCTTTCATACATAACGCCCAAAACTCGCCTGCGCTACGGACGCGCTACGGACGCGCTACGGCCACGCTACGGCCACGCTACGCACGTGCCACGCCCGCAAAACGCAATCGCCTCGATCGAATCTAGCTCTTTTTGGTTCATTTCGCCGTGATCGTACCGGCGTCGCTGCAGTTGCAGGTTGATACAGTATCAGACAAGCTACATGCTACACGGCTAGGTGAGTACCCCGCTTTATAAGGTTCATTACAACCAGTGTTGCCGACTTCCGCAGTCTGGATTACCCAAAAACCTAACTGAAAATTCCCCATTTTGGGGAAAATAAAATCGATATTCCTCCTTCCTGCCTGATAAGTTGAGTTAAACTTGAATCAAATATAAATTATTTATGAATTGTGCTTACTTTTTATGCTACTTTTATTACTTCTAAGTTCAGCTCTAGTGTAAAGTTTAAATGTATAAATTTCCCCCATATAAACACTCTCCCCACAAATTACCCAATCGGACTGAAAATCCTCGCAGTTAAGGGAATTCCCCACAGATTGGCAATGCTGATTACAACGTGGGATAATATTAAAAGTTATATGTATTTATAGCAATAATAAAATTGATAGAATCAGGCGTTACTTTGCGGAAATCCATAACTAAATAATTATGAAAATGTAATTATTTTGCTTACAACTTCCGCTTAGTTACGCCGGCATAGGAACCCCTATTACACCACCTGTAACCCACAATCTGAGGACAAACACAGGCACATGCAAAGAATCTTTGCAATGCTTTGCATGCAAAATAATTACATTTTCATAATTTTATAGCAATATTGTTAAGGCTTCGTACTGTGAGCCGGTCTGGTGGTGGTGTCAGCCGACAACCATTAAATTAAGCGGCTATAAACGTACAACGAAAACTCACACTATCTCGACTTCAAACAATCAACTCTTATTTCAAGATTAGTCTTGACCTTAATATGTTCCACTATGTTCACAGTGTTGTAATAACACCTAATTACGTGATAATAGCGAAAGTTTATTAAGATAACGCTTTACTCTTGTGTCGTTTGATGTCTAATACTGGGGCTTCACTTAGGCGTCTAACGTTCAGATAACGGCATGATTAGCGTTAAGTAAATAAAAGCTAAACTACGCGCTAAGTGAGTGGCCGCATTTATTTGACGTTTGATTCTAGCGTCTAGCGACTTAGTTAGCGT
Source organism: Anania fuscalis (assembly GCA_950371115.1). Taxonomy (NCBI): domain Eukaryota; kingdom Metazoa; phylum Arthropoda; class Insecta; order Lepidoptera; family Crambidae; genus Anania; species Anania fuscalis. Next base: position 15,262,971 of record OX493344.1, read on the forward strand.
GTGATCTGTGAGTGTTTCTTTAAAATAAAAAAAACGCTTCCAAGAACTAAATACTTTTCTCATTTCTACTCCATCCTAACTTAATAACTATGCACTTTAACATTTATTTCACAAAGAGTTTTTGAATGTGACCGTGTTTTAACATGTTTAGTGTAGTAGGTGTAGCCACAACAACGCACTAGACGCCCGCAAAATGCCTTTGATGCGTCGAAAGTTACCGCCGTCCGAGCTATCGCCTGACGTCTAGTGTCATTAAAGCAAATTAGCGCATTAAGACCGGCCACACCTGCGTACTATATCAAATAGCGCACTAATAAATGACATTAGACGCAGGTGAACCCCGAGCATAATGATATTAGACCTTCAGGGGGCCAAGCATGAAAGTGTATCATTCTTTCGGTCGTATAAACCTAACAAATTAAAATGGCCAGTCTCATGTGTCAATCCTTTTATAAAATATGACCAACTCAATCTAGCTGTGTAAAAAAACCCGACTGTTCTCAATTGTACTTCAATTATCAAATCTTTGATACGGGGGAATGGATGTTTTAATTTAATTAAGATAATACGACCGACCGAACGATTCGCTTTCGTATTAGGGCTCCTGGTGCTATTGTTACGCTAATGTTATGCCATTGTAGCTGCTAATATGGTCAAATTCAAATTCAAAATTTCTTTATTTTCATACAGTGGGTAAATTACACTGGGTGGGAATCTCCTTTTAAGTTTTGCAAAAACCTGTGTTAGGAGAGGCCCGCTCTTTCGTTCGTTTATTACATGTAGGTATATTCGTAAACACAGGGAAATAACATTTTTTTTTCTTAAATAGACTCAGTCTTTTTGACTTTTAGTATATGTGTATAGTGTGTGTGTGTGTGCGGTGTGAGTGCGCGCGTGTGTTTGTGTATGCATGTTTGTCAGTGTTATCCAGGTTTATGTGAAAGTGTTGTGATAAAAATGTAAATATATTATATATGTACTGTCCATGCATGTGATTATTCGGCGACGACTGTGTGACCACGGACGTAAAAAAAATACGGACGTAACATCACATTAAAAAAATGTGAAGCATGCAAGGTACTACAATTTCGTTTGTTGGGCTGACTAGTAGAATTTTTATCCTTTTTCAATTACGTATTACGTACTTTTTGTTATTAAGGGGTAAATTTTATAGATAGTCATAGCCTTATCACTATTATTGTCATGTGTAAAAATATATTTCTTTAAACGTAACATGTGTTTTATTTTCTATCTCAGTGATCATAAAAATATGTTTGGTAGGTCAAAATAGATCAAACGTTTATATTTCTATTAAAAATATATGTAAATTACATAAGTTAACTGAGATCGATTGGTACCACCAAACAGCAGGGAAATTGATGGTTTATATAGCAACCCTTAAATCACGCACACAGCCCAAACTGGCGGCCATTATTATGCTTCACTTATGGTTAGACGAGGTTACGTCCGTATTTTTTTTACGTCCGTGTGTGTGACTAAAAACGTTAGTATGCGCTCAGTTTCATGATAGTTTAGTTGCTTATGCCAATTTGCTACGGTTCTTTTGCAGTTGGTTAATGACAAAGGTCAATCAGGCTTTCTCTCTTTGTTAGAAATAAGGTTAGGTCAATTAACAAGAAGAAAACATAGTGTAACGATTCGGATAATATTTCACATACTTAGCCGACTTAATCTTACAGAAATTGCTTTGTTTGTTTTTGGATTTTTTTGCGAAGCTCACAGCATCATAGGTATAACTAATACTCTTTGTTGCACATCATCCGAAGAAATTCCAGTTGATGTTAAGATGTAGATACAATTTAGGCGGTCTTATACCCAAAAGAGATCTCTTCCAGACAACTCTAGGTGGAGCATATAGTCAAGATAAACGCAACAACAGACAGATACCGACGGCGACCTCCTTAACCGAGATTAATATTTAGTCATCTCTGAGGTTACGGGTTTGATCCCCGGCCGGGTCAATGTAGAAAACGAACTTTTCGATATTGTCTCGGGTTTAGGTGTTGTGGTACCGTCGTTGTTTCTGATTTCTATAACACAAGTGCTTTAGCTACTTAACTTAGGATCAGAGCAATGTATGTGATGTTGTCCAATATTTAATTTAATTTAATTATTTCTGTTACCGCTATAGCAATAAATACTAAAAACCAGAATAAAATAAATATTTAAGGGGGCCCATACAACAAACGTGATGGTCTTGCCGTTTTTATAGATAATGGCACGGAACCCTTCGTGCGCGAGTCTGTCTCGCACTTGGCCGCTTTTTAAATCATCGTATGCCATTCATCATGTTGTTAAAACTGTACCAACAGGAGCTCTTTCGTTTAAACTGGGTCACAAGTCACAACGGAAATAAGAGGCAGCGTTCGTTTCGTTATTACCCGTCACGGGAGGGCAATAACGAACGCCGAACGAAAGTCAATCTTGAACGATTCAAATGCTTTGCTTTTTTGTTTAAAAATCCTTATGGAAAAAGGATAATTACAAAGTTGAAGATTATTTCAACTTTGACAACAAGAGTGCATGGACTTAATAACCTGCCTAGCTCGCACTTACACTATCTTATAATTGTATTTACTGTAATAAAATCACGCTGACAAAGGTGACTGAGTTTGTTGCGCCGCTTTTTCTCATACCCAGCCGATATGTAGTCCCGAACCGGTGGAGGGCTAAGTTATATGTTGGAACGTGTATAAGTGCCCGGAAGAAGGCCTGTATACAGAATTAAGATGTTTTTTTGTGTGTTATAGAATATCGTACAAATGAAAATCAATTTTGATAAATCGTTTTTGTTAATAATATAGTTAAGCCTAAGATTGGCCTAGTTTTTAATTAAATAAATATATTAAACCTTTATAAATAAATCTTTTTTAACTTAACGGTTAATTTATTTTTATGAGCACTACTTACCCGAATTATTCGCTTAAATTTCGCCTTTGTAATGTAGAGGTAGAGCCATATTTTTCCTCTTTATTGTTTTACGATTCAGGTTAATAAAATTTATTTGGAATTAATAAATGTGCCAAGACTCCTCTTATGAATCAAGCAAAAGTGTTTTCCAAAAAGCAAATAATTAATCGCTTTGAAAATAATACAATAATAACGGTCACTCGCTTAATAACTTCAAATGATTCTTTGAACAATAATATTTTATTTTCGCCCCTAAGAACAGTATACAGGGTGTCCCGTAAGTAAACCTTGGAACCACATTTTCTATACATCCGCGTGAAGTACTTTTTTGCAAATTTGCATGAAAATTTATCGACTTTCCATACAAAATTACCAAACAGCCGATTTAATTTGTATAGAAAGACAAAAAAATATATGCATAGTATTTTATAAAGTTAAAAGACGAAAGTTCATCAGTGTAGAATATGTGGTTACAAGGATATCCTTTATTTACGGGACACCCTGTATAGATTCAAACGCAGAAAATTAATTTCATTTTTCTTTGTTCCCATAAATACTTATTTATATAGATTCAAACGCAGAAAATTAATATTTTTTTTGTCTTTTCCCTGAAAGAGGTCTGGTTTTGTGCCTACAATTTTAATATGTGTAAGTAAAACCAAGACACATTAAAAAACAAATTTTGTGTTTCTGTTTATTATTTAACACGTCTCTACCCAAACTGTGCGTTGTAGCAAATGTGCAATATTTTAGGGTTCCCTTCCTCAAAATAAAATTAAAAAATCGTCCGTCTGTCTGATTGTGAAGAGCTTTTTCATAAGGCACGTGTAAAAAAAATCAATGCCTTTTGAATGCCATATTTTGAAACCAAAACCTACATTTCCCGTTGACCTAGAATCATGAAATTATCCAAATCACAATGTCTTATTATACAGGGTGTACAAGAGAATAGGACACTCCTTAAAACCACGTGATCAGCTGGTTATATAGAACAATGTTTTATGGGAGCAACATCGAAATCGATAAAAAAAATCAGCTTCTCCATACAAACTTACTCGAATACCTCGATGGTAATGTATGGAGCATCTAAAAATAAAATCACGATTTCGATGTTGCTCCCATAGGAAAAGTTGTTGTATATGACCAGCTGATCACGTGGTTTAAGGGAGTGTCCCATTCTTTTGTACACCTTGTATATTATTATAGCGCAAGAAAAGAAAAAAAACAGCCAAGTGCGAGTCGGACTCGCGCACGAAGGGTTCCGTACCATCCGTGCGCGAGTCCGGCCATACCGGACGGACGGACGGAAGGACGGAAGGACGGACGGACGGACGTGACAGACAGACAGACATATGGATAGACAGACAGACGGACAGCGGAGCTTTAGTAATAGGGTCCCATTTTACCCTTGGGGACGGAACCATAAAAAAAATGTTGTTACATCACAACGCCGCTCTCTTTGTCTAGTTGAGTATCTACACATGTTATTGTTGTCCCTGTCAGTATGATGGCTTATTACTTCTAGTCTAAGATCTTCTACTATCCTAAAAACTGGCCAAGTGCGAGTCGGACTCGCGCACGAGGAACCCTTCGTGCGCGAGTCCGACTCGTACCATTTGAAAACGGCAAAAAATCACGCTTTTTGTATGGGAACCCCCTCAAATCATTATTGTATTCTGTCTTTTAGTATTTGTTGTTATAGTGGCAACAGAAATACATCATCTGTGGTGACCGACGGACAGACAGACGGACAGCGGAGCCTCAGTAATAGGGTCCCGTTTTACCCTTTGGGCACGGAACCCTATAAAACGAAAGAGTATCACTAGTAAAGGCTTCTGAATTCACGTTTTTAACTCTAAAACAAGGCGTACAACCCGTCCAATTCAGCACTCAAGTTTATTAGACTTCTGTTCCCTCGTGGCAATTCGTTAGAACGTTTTAATTACCATGTTAAAGTTTCTAGGGTCAGATTTCAAAACTCTCAGCTCCGCGCTTCAACATTGTATAGTCAGGTGCAAATGTATGAGAGTGGACTCCCTTTTCCGCACTTAGACTCAAAGTCGGTCCTTTGTACGTGGGGGATGTGATGGTTACGGTTGCAACCAGCCTAGCACCGCCCAGAAACGCAGAAGTTTCCTGGGTTTTTCACAGGCTTCGCGGAGCGACCTTGGGTTGTCAAGGATTTCATTGCGATGTGATGCTACCGCCTCGCATTCCAGGACTACGTGGGCGGCGGTTTCATCTGTAGTTAGACAAGCCCTGCAGAGAGGGCTGTCTGTGTTGCCTACGGTGTAAAGGTGTTTGTTTAGGAGACAGTGACCGGTCACTGTCCCCACGATTATGCGCAGATTTTGTCTTTCGAGGGTGCAAATATAAATAAACACCATTTATTTATTCAAATCTTTATCGCACAAACTTTTAAGTAGAAACCAATAAACCAAAAAAAAAACAATTTATTTCTGTAAATAGGCTTAAACTAAGCGCTTTTACACGTCCCAATATTTTTTTTCCCTACCACTACTTCGGGACAATTTTGGGCTAGCGCCGAGAAGGAGTAGCGCAAGAAACTCGGTCACTATTGTCAGCCTCTTTTTAAATAGTATATAGTTAAAATTACAAAATAAATTTACCTGTGCGAGCTGGGCAGTATTTATTTTCAAATATTTTTATAATTTATAATCATTTACAGTATAATTTATCCTTTTTTCATTAAAGTTGTTTTAATATGCGATTTAAATTTTAACATTGTCAGTTCTACAATAGACGCTGGTAATTTATTAAAAAAGCGATTTTTTGTTTTCACTGAATATTTTTTTATTATTTCCCTTAAATTATATTTAATTTTGGCGGGCTTTCAAAAGTAATTCTGTATAGAATTACTATTTATTTATAACAACTACAACAAATCTGTGATTAACAATATAATAATGATGAAATTTAATTTAATATGCCAGGAACTGTACGTTCATTTAAACAGTTTGTTGATCCATAGTTCGCAGTTTTGCCAGTACTCGAAAGGGTTAACTAGCGGTGGTAGGAAATGTAGTTGCTAGACCAAATGTTGTACAGACAACAGCTCGTAGACCTTCCAAATATCGTCAAATTTTCTCAATTGAAAATGATCTCTACATGTCAGTCTTAAAGTTGAAAATCTGTTGGAGAACTTTAATCTTTTGGGTAGGTCGACCTGCTGTTGACTGTACCTAAATTGTGGTAAATTTGTGAATTCTGATGCACAATGGACGTAGGTACAGTACCGGCAGGTTAACCTACCCAGCCACCTTCTGTGACGACGTTATGTCGCAGAAGGAGGCCGCGGAGCGGGCCAGGGAGGAAAATCCTCTTGCTGACCCGATCCGTCGTCGAAGAAGGGGGAGGAGGAGACGGCGTTACGCCGCACTCAACTTCCCACTTCTAGCGGACTAGTGAGCGAGGGGCGGGGGCCCTTAGCTTAAATTGCACAGTCTGCCAGTCTGGGGTGATCCCGTGTGTGCAGGATCGCCCATCCCCTATGCCTGAGGCCCGGCATAGCATGCCGTACGTTTGTGACGCATGGACGGAAACCAGAACACGGGTGCCCATGTGTCACTAGCATACGTTGCGTGGTACACCGCAGGTTTTTTAGTGGGTGATACTTCGTCATGGAACAGTCGCTATAAGCCATTGTTAGATGACGAGGGAGTCCCACATAGCCTACCGCTGCCCCCGCGGCGGTAGGTATGCGAAATGCATTTTTCCTGCGCACCAAAAAAATAAAGCTTAACCTACCCAAATAGTTAAAGGTCATCCAACTGATTTCTAATTCTAAGTCCGATATATGGAGTCCATTTTGATTAAGAAGATTTGTCATTTTGTACAATTAGCTTTGAATTTTGCGGTGCTTGTAGCCCAGTGGCGATAGTGATTATTTTAGTAAGATACAAGAGTATTTTAAGTATAAGGGCTAAAAGTTTTAAAATGTTAATTATAAACACGAATTATTTGCATGCTAAGATGTGCTTGGCTAAACATGTACTATAATTTATACCTGACCATCTCCTGTAACCTGTTTCTAGCAAATAAATAATAATTTCATTTCATTTCATTTACACTGCCTAGGGGCGTGCAGTGCATATAGGCAATTACGCAGTGCCTACCTGTCAAATGAAATGAGGTAGGTATAGGTACTTAAAAATGTGTATAATAGATAAAAACCACTGATTTTCAGTATTAAAAACACATTAGTTAGTAATAATGCCTACCTCGCAATGAAACCAATGCTCGCCACTGACAATACTCATACATGGGTGAACACAAATAAATATTGGATAACATCACATAAATTGCTCTGATCCGAAGGTAGCTAAAGCACTTGTGTTATAGAAATCAGAAACAACGATAGTACCGCAGCACCTAGACCTGAGACAGTATAGAACAGTTAGTTTTCCTTCCACACTGACCCGACCGGGGATCGAATCCGAAACCTCTGAGATAGCGGCGCCTTATATAGTCCGGTCGTCATCGTCGTCGACGATTCCATGCAAACCAATGTATTACGAATAGAATATTTTTTCCAAGCAATATAATATTAGGTATCGGATACATTGCTTACTGGCATATATTAGGCTCAGCCTATGGCCTTTACTTTGGGGGACAGAAAAATAATACTTTATAACATTTGTAATTATAAACATGGATCTGTAAAACCATTTTCCTTGCAACACCTAAGAGGAAGAAGAAAGTTTGCCAGTTTCCTTGCAACACTTGAGAGGAAGAAGAAAATTTGTAATTTTTTTTGAAAACTTCTTTCTAACCCCTTTGGTCTGAATTTTTATTGCCTAAAAGCAAATCCGTTTATGGTAATTGCATTAACTGTTAAACATGCTAAAAGGGTTCAGGTACATTTATTCCTTAACGAGGACGGATTAATTTTTATTTTTTCTGTAAAGATATTTTTATATTTTCCATTAGCTTATGGAACTACCCACGAAAATGACGGGATGCGTGGGTAAGCTCTAGGGGTTTGTATCCTGGGAACGAAATACAAGTTTGAATATTAATAATGGTCCCGTAATTCCACAGTTTGCCTTCAAAATAAATTAATCCAAGATGGCGGCTGACGGTTGAACATGTCGGACGAAAACATTATGTTATCTATTTTCGGAGGGTTGCTCCTTTTTTCAATTATGAGTTTGTACGGACAACAGCACGTCGACCTACCCCAAAATGTCAAATTTTCTCATTTGAAAATGTACTCTATATGTCAGGCTTAAAGTTGAAAATCTATTGGAGAATTTTTGACTTTTGGGGTAGGTCGACGTGCTGTTGACTGTACGTACCGTATCCTGCGTAATGCGCATAATACCTAAAACAAAAAAATCTGGCTTTGTCAAATCTCACAAATTAAATAATTAATACATTTATTTATTTCTGTTTTGGATGTCATTGTTTACCAATGTGATGTTAAAGAAAAAAGTGGGTAGACCGAAATAACACTAAAATATGTAAGCCCTGGTAAGATGACTTTCAGTTTGCGAATAAACGAACTACAGACTACATCGGTATATTATTTCTTAACTAGAACAAGTGCGAGCCTGACGCGCTCGCCGAAGGTTCCGTATATAAACTTTAAGGTTAGTAAAAATATCGCCCATGACAGTACTCGTAATCAGATCAATCTAAAAATATTCAACCGCTTTTTCTGAGTTTTTTTATGTTGTGTAATAGCTAAGATTTTTAATACTTGAAAAAAATCGTCCGCCTCAGGTGGGATCCGAACCCACGTCCATCGCATACCGGGCGAGTGCTTTGACCACTAAGCTACCGAGACGTTAGTCAACTCGACGAAATCTTTCAAATGGTTCTCGCTGTCAAAGCCAGCGTATTTTCTGATCAATGTTGCGGTATATACTACTACCGTCAACACCCGATAGAAATATTTTTACAAATATTTAACTATTTATCTCATGAACCGTGATAGTTAGAGAGTTGACAAATTTACAGATGATGTATTTCTGTTGCCACTATAACAAAAAATACTAAAATACAGAACAACTCCCATACTACAAACGTGATTTTTTGCCGTTTTTATAGATGGTACGGAGAACCCTTCTTGCGCGAGTCTGACTCACGCTTGATCGGTTTTTTAATATCTAAGAAAACGTGTCATGCGAATGTGTTATTATTTTCAAGCACATCTCTGTATGTTTTACTGAACAAGGTCCTTATTTGTTTTGCAATCCTGTATAGTGACTCAAGCATTACTTTTACGGCACGTAAATACGTTGTTAACGCAACGCAGCGCAACCATTTTGTATGTATTACTCGTACAACAAACATTACTCTCGCACTGAAGAGGAAATGGAAAGCAAAATGGGAATAATGTCGTTTACATGGCATGCATAGTTTTGCTTGAGTTTGTGGCGATATGAGATTGAAAAGCTTTGAAAAATTTTCATACCTAGTGTTGTGTTCTGAGCAAAGAATAGGTACCACAAGTGGTTTGTGATTAGCTTGCTGTTACGAGTTTGAAGTTCGAATGACGTTTATTTATGCAAAAAGAAAACACTGGACAACATTACATACATCATCGCTTAGATCCTATACGGCACTTGTGTTAAAGAAATCGGAAACAACGACAGTACCACAACACCCAGACCCGAGCCAATATAGAAAAGTTTGTTTTCTACATTGACCCGACCGGGAATCGAACCCGGAACCTCAGAGATGGCGGCGCCATTTACAGTCCGGCGTGCTCACCTCTCGGCTACGGCGGTTGAGAATACAATCTTTGCGTCCTTTAGGGCTAGATAAATATATCATACATTCACAGCTTTTCTTTACTCCATTACTCAGATACTGATCTGTTAGCATCAATCAATTTAGCTACTTACCTTAGGATCGGAGCATTGAAATGAAATGATTTTTTTTTGTTCTGTATATAGGCCCTCTTCCTATTATGTTGGGGATCTCATTAAGGGATAAGATCCGGAACGAGGTCATACGACATAAGACTAAGGTGACTGATAATGTCCAAAAATGTAGCAAGCTGAAGTGGCAGTGGGCTGGCCATGTGTGTCGCAGAACCGACGAGAGGTGGAGCAGGAAGGTTCTCGAATGGAGACCACGCTTAGGCAAACGTAGTGTAGGACGCCCCCCGGCTAGATGGACCGATGACCTGAAGAAGGCAGCTGGCAGCGACTGGATGCAAAGGGCGGGAGATCGTGCGCTGTGGCGCTCCTTGGGGTAGGCCTATGTCCAGCAGTGGACTGCAACAGGCTGATATGATGATAAACCCTCTTCCGGGCACTTATACACGTTCCGACATATAACTTAGCCCTACCACCGCTTCGGGACAACATATCGGCTAGTGATGAAAAGAAGCGGTGCAACAAACTCAGTCACCTTTGTCAGCCTCATTTTATTACAGGAAATACAATTACAAGATAGTGTAAGTGCGAGCTAGGCAGGTTATTAAGTCCATGCACTCTTGTCGTTCAAGTAATCTTCAACTTTGTAGTATCCTTTTTCCATAAGGATTTTTTAATGTGGTTTTTGAACTCCTAATCAGGTAAGTCAACAAGAGTTCGTGGTACCTACTTTATTGAAGATTTTTATACATTTCCCCAAAAATGATGTGAAAATGTGAAATGTATGTGATGTAGTCCAATATTTATTACTTATTTATTATTAAATTAGCACAAATAGATTATGTAGATAAATACTCTTTATTGCACACCAAACAAAGAAGATTAGGAGATATTTTCATTTAAAATTTTTGTTTGTAGTAAAATTATTAATAATTTTTCATTAACCTTTATTAAAAATCGCCAAACTATGTCCAAAAATTCCCAACCGAAATAATATTGTAACTCAATCATCGCATGCAACATTACATTTTCACTAATCGGGAATCAAACCAAGGCCCGTTGTGTGCTCAATGAGCCGGCATTGCGTTTAATCCGGTTTCCGGTCCAACCACACGCGCGCCGACAACGGTGTGCGGTAACTGTGAAATCATGTAAATTCATAACTACCCTACCAAGTTATTGGTTTTTGATTTAAGGATTGAATTATAGATTGTGTTCAATGAATCTTTTGGTGTAGGCGATGAAACGACGCTGTTCATTTGACTGAATTGGTGACGAAAATCATATTTCTAAATGATAATTGAAGGGGTTCCAACAAGTCAAGTCGGGCGCACGTTCCGAAACGGGCCGAAGCCCATTCCGACGAGCTCGTTCTGGGTTGACACTTCGATTAAGGCTCACATATATTAATCTGTACTAAGGCTCGGTCTATGCCTAGCTGGAAACCGGACCGGGTTAACGCGGATTCAATCTATCGCTTTGCAATGAGGGCGTTTTTATGAACGGATTCTTGCGGATGCTAACAGATTCCGGCAGCGGTAAGTCCGAGCTAATCAATTTTTTTTTTTTTTATTGTTATACTAGTTTTGCTTTTTTTTTCTTTCTGATATCGCGTGCTTGTTCTGTATTGTCCTTGTGATTATTTGTTTTGTTGTTCTGTTTCTGTTTCGTCTCCTGTCCTGTAAAGGTATGTGAGCGGCGGTGCATCGGCTCATCGGAACCTGCCTGGTTTCTTCGACTGACTCCGAGCCGGAGTCGGCCGGAGGAATTTGGGGTTCTTTGGTGATCCGATGTACCGTTGTCACTACCCGTCCCACGTCCTGCGGGGTCTCCGCTGAAAACCAACGTCGTTATGGCTCTGGCTGTAACGAAAAATACTGAGCGGGGATCTTTTTGAGAATCTTTTCATGTTTATAAGATTCTGTTTAAACTTGTTCTTGTGGGTCAAATAAATGTTTTCTATTCGATTCTATTAAATTTTTACCACTGCTTTGAAACAATATTGTGGCCTAGTGCTGAGCAAAAGCAGCGCAAGTCACTCGATAACTTATAATAAGTGCTTTTTAAATATCCAGAAACCATTATTATTTAATATACACATCACTAGTGTGTTTTGGTTTTGTTTCCGTAAAGTACCGTCACAACTGCCGGCTTATGAACGAGTAAGGCTGACATCAGACGGACTGCACCACAGCAACCGCGTGAAGTCGCATCAGCAACTGCGCGCAGTCGATGAATTCAACTGCATGCAGTTATCTGCAGTCGGATCTGACTTTACGCAGTTGATGCCAAGCATCTAGCCCAGGATCTTAGTGTAAAAGTGTACGTCAATATGAAAGCACAGACGTTACTTCTCTTATTATTACGGCGCCGCCGCAGGCACAGCGGTGTAATCCAATTCAAAAACAGGTGCAGCGCGGATTAATCCATTGCGTTATTATTTTGCGTTACAAAATGTGATTTTTTCATACTGTATCCCAAAGATGAAGGCAGATTTTACAACTACTTTAGAATGTCAGTTGCTGCTCCATTCATTCCATCCATTTTTATTTAAACTCCTTACACACAGACGTTAAACGCGACAGACGTCCTGCTCCTTGACTAAATACACATTAACTGTATGCGGTTAACGATAGACAGCATGCGTCGAAACTATATATCATACTGATATCATAACAGTTAATATCGACTTCACACGACTGCAGCCGACCGTGTGAAGTTGATATCACAACTGAACGAAGTCGAACGTAAAACTGCATGCAATTGAATATATTATATTGACTGCGTGCAGTTGCTGTGCTGCAGTCCGTCTGATGTCAGCCTTAGTATTCAAACGCGGCGCGTGCTGACGTATATAGGTATTATGTATTTCGCTAATTACGAGCACGAGGATGCAAGGATGCCCAAGAGAATTGTTGGTGAAATATTAGGAACTGCACACCACAGTGCAAGAGTAGTAGATTCAACGTGAAGCGTCCAGCGTCGTAATAGGCCAACAATAAATTGAACCCTACTAGAAGTTGTCAAATTTCCACGATCGGTGGTCAAATTTTAGTTACACAGAGTTCAATATCAAATTTTGGTTTTGTGAGTTTTGCTACTTAGGTCCCATTGCATAATGATTCGTTAAATGCAACCAAATATACGAGTATTTAAAACATAATTCTGTTTCTGTCACTGTCATATTACTGACAGATGCAGTATGATGTTTTAAATAGTATTTATGACGACCTCCGTAGCCGAGACGCATCCAAGGTTCCAGGTTCGATCCCCGGTCGGGTCAATGTGTCAAGAAAACGAACTTTTCTATATTGACTCGGGTCTGGGTGTTGTGGTACCGTCGTTGTTTCTGATTTCTATAACACAAGTGCTTTAGCTACTTACCTTAGGATCAGAGCAATGTATGTGATGTTGTCCAATATTTATTTATTTATTTAGCGTTAATTGTATTTAATTAAAGAGTCGTTGTGCATTGTTGAACTTATAAAGTTAAATAAATTTAAATGATGATAACAATTTAGAACAATTTAATACAATGTCAAATCATCAAAATATTGGAATTCAACAAATAAATCAATTAGAATTAGAATAAAATAATTACGTCTCTTTAAGTCCAGAGTGAATAGGCATCTTCTGGGCAAGCTCGCTCCATCGTAGATCCCATCTATGCACTAGCTAGAGCAAGATTGGGGTCAAGAGTAAGCCCAACTCAAATAAAAAAATAATAAAAAAAAACATTATTAGGCAGTAAATGAACCATACAGCAATGGATGGATAACGGATACTTTAGACACGTGCAGGAACATTGACAACGCAAAGATAAATGACATTACACTACATTTAATTAAGTAACAATTATAACAATTATGTAACTCTATATGTCTGTCTGTCGGTATAAGCATATTTTTTTAGGAATTTCCCATCTCACCTTAATCCAAAACTAATTGCGCCACTAACTTATCTGTCGGATATTTATTTGTCAGCTAAGGACATTCCGTACTGTAACTTGGAGTTAAGAGTCTTATAACGCGTAGTACAAACTTCAAATCAGCTTAGAAATTATCAGAATTATTAATGTTATTATATCAACAGCCCAAAGAAATCAGTCTGTTCTTAATTATTTAACCTAGCGATACGAGACATCGTGTATATTACAGAAGATAACAAAAATATTTAGTATCATAACACTTTTCTAGCTATTCAAATGTAATTATCTGAGTTTCTATTAAGCTGTTTTAAGCACTAGCTGACCCGGCGAACTTCGTACCTACCGTCAATTTTTTTTTGTCGTCAGCTTTTCCAATATTTTTATTATTTATTCTGCTATTCGGGGCGGAGACAAATTCAAAAAATTATAAACCATGAAAATCGGTTAAGCCGTTCTTGAGTTATAAGTGTTGTAACAAACCCTACTTCGTTTTACCTATACAGGGTACCTATACAAAAGAATGGGTCACTCCTTAAAACCACGTGATCAGCTGGTAATAATGCAACAACTTTTCCTATGGGAGCAACATCGATATCGTGATTTTATTTTCAGATGCTCCATACATTATCATCGAGGTATGCGAGTAAGTTTGGATGGAGAAGCTGAATTTTTTTTATTGATTTCGATGTTGCTCCCTTAGTAAAAGTTGTTGTATAACGTGGTTTTAAGGAGTGTCAAGCGAGGAATCCCCTTCGGGACATGAGCTATAATTATGATGTTTTGGGACTGGCCAAATTACAAATGTTGGGCATAAAGCTGTTACAACGCATTATAATTAATTGAGGTTTTTAGAATTTACACGATTTATGAAATCCATTTGTAAAGTTGAGAGTAAGTTTTATGCTGGGTTAAATTACGGATAAAATATTTTGGAATTTCACAAAACTTGTAATCTGATAACACTTTCAAATTGTTTTTGTTGTCACACCAATTAAGTAGCCCCAAACTAAGCTAAGCTTGTACTATGGTGATTAGGTCATAAAAAACCATACCTACGTAAATACGTTTATAAACATCCATTACTTAAAGATAAATAACACTTGAATAAAAAAAAACCATCGACCTCAGGTGGGACTCGAACACACGTCCCATCGCATGCCGGGCGAGTGCTTTACCAACTAAGCTACTGAGGACGTTTTTTTTTCAAGTGTTATCTTTAATTAAACCTTGCATGGAATTGCTAAAAACAAAAATTTACAATACATTCATCATCACCACCAGCCTATATAGTCCACTGCTGGACACAGGCCTCTCCAAAAGGAGGATTTTGCCATAATCGCCACGCTTGGCAGGCGGGTTGGCGATCGCAGTTTGGCCAATGGTGGAAAGGAGACGCTGCTGCCCGTCTTCTTGTGGCGGTTCTCCTGTAGTGAATACATTACATTACATTACTTAGATTCAAATGCCCCTTGTGGGATTCGAACCCGCAGCCGGCTTCGTAGGCTTTCAATCAAATACCTATCACTATTGTTCCCGTCATCGTATTATTCTGTTGAAGTTATTTGAACAATACCACAATATGAGACCTGAACTCGGACGAATATGAAGACATTTGCATGAGTATTGGATGAACGAATTCCTACGCAGCCTGCGAGAATCGAGAACAGATGGGGAACCTCAATAACAGTATCATTTCGGCACGTTGACGTTTCGAAATAACATTTCTATAAATAAATAAATAAAATATTACACAAAATCACATACATTACTCTGATCCTAAGGTAGGTAGCTAAATCACTTGTGTTAAGAAATCAGAAACAACGACGGTACCACATATACAGGTTGTACAAAAGAATGGGACACTCCTTAAAACCACGTGATCCGCTGGTCATATACAACAACTTTTCCTATGGGAGCAACATCGATATCGTGATTTTATTTTCAGATGCTCCATACATTATCATCGAGGTATGCGAGTAAGTTTGGATGGAGAAGCTGAATTTTTTTTATTGATTTCGATGTTGCTCCCTTAGTAAAAGTTGTTGTATAACGTGGTTTTAAGGAGTGTCCCATTCTCTTGTACATCCTGTATATATTGTAAAAAAATATAAGAATTGGAATAAAGGTATATCAAAAACGTCTTTCTCGCTTAGCATTTGTACTTAGCATGAAACTGATTTTCAGCGGAACTCCAACCCTAGAACCACTGATCAAATAATACTACGTAGACCTAGAACTGACTTTAACATTGATTTATTAGAAGTAACTCAAAACTCTGTAAGGTTCTTAAATCTTTTTAAATCCTATAGTTTAATTAACCTTTTCAATGAACCTACTCGTGTCACTCCTACAACAGCTACTTGCTTAGATAATATTTTCTGTAATTGTGAAGTTAGGCAAAAATCAATTATAAACTGCCTAAGATCAGATCATAGTGGACAAATAGCCACATTTGAGCATCATCATGTTTCACCTATGGTAGATATTATTTGTAGGCCAGTCGCTGCCAATCAATTAGATAGATTTAAGAAAAATATTGATTATAGAATAAATGTATTACCATTTAACAGTGACACTACGGATGTGTCGTATGAAAATTTGTTTGGATTGATTAAAGATGAGTTTAACAATATATTTAAGCAAAAACACCTTAAAATAAATACAAATAAATGTAAATTCAGTGACTGGGCTACGACTGGAATTCATAAAAGTAGGAGAAACTTATATGAATTGTATGACCTAAAAGCGCAAACTCAAGACCCTAAAATTATTGAACATGTCAAAAAATACTCCTAAATCTTTAAAAAAGTATGTTCAGTGGCCAAATCAAATTACATTCGTGATACTATTGCTAGCTCCAAAAATAAAATAAAAGCCACTTGGAACATTATTAATAGAGAAACGTGCAAAACTAAACAATTAGATCGCACATTTAGCCTTAATGTTGATAGTAAAATTATTAAATCCGACAACGAAGTAGCAAACGCGTTTAAGGATTTTTTTCTACTATACCTATTGCCACAACTAGTAAATTAAACTCTTCACAAGGTCTTGCAGAAACTTTTTTGAAATCAAATGTCGAGGAATGCAGTTCTATTCTAAATTTCAGGCATATAAATCCCGAAATTATTGTTAAAACTTTTAGAGAGCTAAATTTAAAAAAAACAGAAGATTAATGGGGCATTTCAATTAATATAATCAACCATATAATTGATAGTATAGCAACGCATCTTGCTTGTATATTTAATCAGTGTATTGATGAAGGCTCATTTCCTAATTTAATGAAATACAGCAAAATCATACCCATATTTAAATCCGGAGATAAAAGTGATCCCTCTATCTATAGACCGATATCAATACTACCAGCTCTTAGTAAAATATTTAAAAAAATAGTGTTTAATCAACTCCTATCACACTTTAGAATGAACAAACTATTGCATGAGAATCAGTTTGGTTTTACCAAGGGTAGAAGCACAACTGATGCGGGAGTTGCACTCATTAAGCATATCTTCGATGCGTTTGAAAATAAGCAAGATGCTCTAGGGGTTTTTTGTGATTTGTCTAAGGCTTTCGATTGTGTAGATCACAAAACGTTATTAATAAAATTACGGCAAATGAATCAGAAAAATTGTTAGAGTCATACCTCACGGATAGAACGCAAACAGTTAATGTCAATGGAACTGACTCTTCCGGGGCCCCATTATGCATGGGTGTGCCCCAGGGCTCTATAATGGGACCTTTATTATTCCTGATATATATAAATGACCTTCCTTACTTTACTAAAGACCTTTGTGAGATAGTATTGTTTGCAGATGATACATCATTGATTTTTAAAATTGACAGAGGTAAAGCTGCCTTTGACGATGTGAATGATGCTCTCTCTCAAGTAGTACGATGGTTTACTGCTAACAATCTGTTACTTAATGCAAAAAAAAACCAAGCTTATCAAATTTACTATGCCCAATGTGAGGCAGGTCAGTACGCATATTAATATGTCAGACGATCATATAGATGCAGTCGATGCAACAACCTTTTTGGGAATTACAATAGACTCCCGACTGCAATGGGGTTCCCATATGATTGCCTTGTCAGGAAGGCTCAGTTCGGCGGCTTATGCTGTGAGGAAAATAAGGCTTATAACTGATGTCGAAACGGCAAGACTAGTATACTTTAGTTATTTTCATAGCTTGTTGTCGTATGGTCTATTGCTATGGGGCTCAGCTGCTGATATTGAGTCAATCTTTGTGTTGAAGATAAATACATACTCGCCCGGTATGCGATGGGACGTGGGTTCGAGTCCCACCTAAGGTCGATGATTTTTTTCAAGTGTTATTTATCTTCAATTAAACCTTGCATAGAATTGCTAAAAATAAAAATTTACAATCTTTGTGTTGCAAAAAAGAGCTGTACGTGCAATATACTGTCTTGGGCCTCGCGACTCTCTGAGGGAGGTCTTTAAAGATATTAAAATATTAACAGTAGCGTCACAATACATTTTTGACAATATTATGTATGTTAGAAAAAACCTAAGTTCGTTTAGCCTTAAATGTGATTCACATCATTATAACACTAGAAATAAACATAAACTTGCCGTTCCGAGCTTCAGATTAAAGAAAGTGGGTAATTCATTTTTGGGGAAATGTATAAAAATCTTCAATAAAGTACCACAAACTTTTGTTGACTTACCTGTCTATGAGTTCAAAAACCACATTAAAAAAATTCTTATGGAAAAAGGATACTACAAAGTTGAAGATTACTTGAACGACAAGAGTGCATGGACTTAATAGCCTGCCTAGCTCGCACTTACACTATCTTGTAATTGTATTTCCTGTAATAAAATCAGGCTGACAAAGGTGACTGAGTTTCTTGCGCCGTTTCTTCTCATCACCAGCCGATATGTTGTCCCAAAGCGGTGGTAGGGCTAAGTTATATGTTGGGACGTGTATAAGTGCCCGGAAGAGGGCCTATATACAGAATAAAGAATTTCATTTCATTTCATTTCGAACCTACAGTGAGTGGCGCACATGTAGCGTATTCTAAGTCTGTGGTGGCGCAACGGCATAATTAACAGACCATCAAAGAACCTTAGATCTTTCCAACAAACTCCGATCAACCAAAGACAAATTGAATATCGGCTGTCACTACAAAGCTTATCGAGGAACTTATAACATACCTTCGAATTAATTATAATTTTTACTTTTATGTATTTTTAGGGTTCCGTACCCAAAGGGTAAAACGGGACCCTATTACTAAGGCTCCGCTGTCCGTCTGTCTATCTGTCTGTCTGTCCGTCTGTATCTCTTGAACTGTGATATAAATTTTCACAGATGATGTATTTCTGTTGCCGCTATAACAAAAAATTCTAAAAAACAGAATACAATAAATATTTAAGGGGTCTCCCATACAACAGGCGTGATTTTTTTTGCTGCTTTTTATAGTATGGCACGGAACCCTTCGTGCGCGAGTCCGTCTCGCACTTAACCGGTTTTTTAATAAAAGTGTGGCTTTATCCGGGAAGCTTAGCTTTTCTGCGGATTGTGTTACGCAGTCACGGAATCCGCATCGAAAGTTACCGTCCGGTACGTTCATCAAAAGCGTGTTCATTAATCTTCGTTCAGTTTCACGTTCAAAGCACAGGCTTTTGCAAAAAAAATAACGACCAGATTTGATTGACTCGAGACGGAAGTTGAAATTGATTAAATAGCAGGTCAGAAAAAAAACAACTTACTGACCCGGCAGACTTTTTCTTGTCCAAAATATTAGCTGTCAAACGCTTCCGTCTGTTACTTAGTAGCGAAATTCCCTTAAGAAAATAGATGATCAGTTTTCCTGAATACAAATATTTTATAGGAAACTTTCTATTGATACAATTCTTGTTTCGACAGTTACAAACGAATCAAAAATAAACAAACCAAATTGGTACAAGCTTTTCTCAAGGAAACTCCGTCTTCCATTCTTGGTAGAAGGTAATTGTATTTTTGAAGTAAAATCCTATTGATTCTTTAAAAATAACCACAATCATTTCGACACCAAACCTAGGTTCTCATCGACGATCAAAATTGTGAACCCATTTCTTAGCAAAATAGGGGTTATGTTTGTGTTCCATGTGTAGGTAAGTTAATCAGATTAATGTTAATCAGATAACATTAGAAAACAACAATAAAAGGTGTTTAGATAAGAATAATCATTATTGTTCACAAAATGCAAGTTTTAACCTGTTTAAAGTCTTGAAATATAAGAACACAAAGATAAACGTTCGATTCAAGGATACCAAACATGAATTACAATAAAAATAACTTCAGAAATCAGACAGCGGAATTCAATTTCACTTCGTTCACGATAAGAACATGGAAGTCGTTAAGTCATCAACAAACACCCTTATTTATCTCACACCCCCTTTAATGCCACTCGTCCGTACGTATTTTCGCTGCGAGCGCGTCTAACAGGCTGTGATGGCGTGTTTTGTGCGGAGGTCATCAGACAGGACGTTTTAGGGTCCCGTTATCCAAATCCAATTAGGAAAACGGGACCATGGCCATCAGATTTTTGGTTGATCTTTTCGATACTAAGATTGTATCGACTTGATCTAGTGGGGCGGAAAGAAACTTTTGTCGGTTCAAGTCAATTCAGTAAACGTACTTTTCTTAATTGTTATGCCTACCTACGTATGCTGACGCCTCCGGCAAAAACATTGCCAGGAACCTTGTGATACAAATACGTTATATTCCTCAAAGACCATACAACTGCTTTGATAAGCGCCTTATGATGTACTACTCTGTCAAGAAAGTACCGGAAAAAGATTAATAATACACAAAATGTTAGTTATTCATCCGAATTTATTTTATCACCTTCAAAGTATGCTCCTTCAGAAGCGATACACTTACGCCAACGAATGATCCAATCATCAAAACATTTTTTAAACGCTTTTTCCGAAATCGAGTTCAGTTCTCGCCGCGAATTCTCCTTTATGTGTTCTACCGAATGAAACCGGGTGCCACGACGTAGTAATTTGAGTTTAGGAAAAAGAAAGAAGTCGGCTGGAGCCATATCTGATGAATAAGGTGGCTGCTCGATGGTATTTGTTGTGTTTTTGGTCAAAAGTTCGTTCACAGTGATGGCCTTGTGGGAAGGCGTATAATCGTGGTACAAAATTCAAGATTTTTCATTCCACAAATCTGGCCTTTTCATCTAATTTGCTCTCTTAAACGCCGCATAACGCTCTTGTTTATTGTTTGACCTTCTGGCAAGAATTCTGACTGCACAACACCGCTACAGTCAAAGAAAACAGTCAACATGACTTTGACTTTTGATCGAGTTTGGCGCGAAGGCGCCACTCCGAAGCTTGTTGACTAGTTTGCATATCAAACTCATAAACCCACGTCTCGTCACCAGTAACAATGCGTTTTATAAATGTTAGGTCAGAATTGACTCGTTCTAGCATGTCCTCAGCGACTTTTTTGGTATTGAGTTTTTGGAGAAAATTCAGGTCTTTTGGGACTAGCCGAGCGGCAACATGTTTCATACCCAATTGATTTTTAAAATGGTACGAATCGACTCGTGTGACACAAAAAGTTCGACGGCTAGCTCTCTCAAACTTGAATGAGGATTTTCAGTCACTATTTCCTACACTTTTGCGATGTTATCTTCAGTAGCAGACGTTGATGGCCTACCAGAGCGAGGCAAATCTTCCATCACATCTTCGAACGCTTTTGAACGCTTTGTACCACTCATAAACACGTGTTTTTGATAAAGTCGATTCACCGTAAGCCTTCTGTAACATTTTCAGAGACTCCGAACAGGAAATCTCATTGGCGATGCAAAATTTAAAACAAACTCTTTGTTCGATGTTTTTGTCCATTATGAAATTCGCAATACTCACTAGATATAGAATAGAATAGAATAGAAATAGATTTATTTGACACACACAGAAAACAAAAGGAAAAAAAACATTTACAGGATAATAAAAAGCAGTATGTGTCAAAAAGGCCCCGCTCAGCATTTGTCGTGACAGTCAGGGACGTATCACGACGCTGGATTTCAGCAGGGACCCTGACGGTATAACTTAAACCAATACTGTATTTAATCTAATTATCAGATGTAACTCAAACTCCGCGCCAAAATGGAAAACAGTTGTGCCAATCTATCAACAACAAAAAAAATTTTGAATTTGGAACCATAAACAAATCATCAATTCCCGAAACTTTTTTGACAGAATGTATTTATTCTACAGGCTGTAATCCTCCTGCTCCTATGGTCAATGGGCAAGTTTATATGCTTTAACCAGATTTAAAAAGGGGTGTACCATCAATAACTAAAACCATTACAAACTATTATTTATCCCTATTATTAGCCTTATCACCGCTTACTGGGCATCTATCCACGTCCGGTCCAATCCTGACTTTAAGTTATAATAAAAAAAAAAAAAAAATTATGAGAAATTTATTTAAAACATTCCTTAAAAAATATGCACCATGAAAGTCCTGCTAATTCAAATAGTAATTATTATCATTCCAACATTAACGGAACCAAAATCCACCTAATTTGGTCGCGTGATATTGGCGTACGGAAGGAATAACTATGAATGAAAAAAAAACAATTTCTTTTACGCCAACGCCGTACGCCGTTCCGTTTTTTTTATTCGCCAAATTCGATGTATATCGATATCTGAGTATGTTAGTTAATTTTCTCGAGTAATTAAAAATTCACGGTGTATACGTCCCACTGCAGGGCACAAGCCTCACCTCAACTATGAGGTGGTTTGGGCCATACTCCACCACGCTGGCCCGGTGCGGATTGGTGGAGGGGTGTTGTAAGGCCAGTGACTAAACCTTACTGACAGATGTTATCAAGCCGCCTTAAGGCCTCTGACTAGGCTTCACGACCAATATCAAGCGATATTGGCCGGGACCAACTTTTAACGTGCCTTCCGAAGCACGGAGATGCTCGTGGTAAAATGTCACTAAATATGGTCGGAATGGTCACCTATCCACTCACGACCGCGGCGTTGGTTGCTTAACTTTAGTAATCGATACCAAAGTGCTGCCGCCACTGAGCTACGAGCACCTCTATCTAACTAATATAATAATATTAAATTATCTAATTACTTAAAAATGCTGATTTTTCAAGGTAATATCTACGGAACCCATCACCCTAGATGGGTTCCGTTCGCGTTTTCTCTTCGTGATACGTTTTATTCGAACGAGAAATGTATCGTTTGATAACGTCTGTTTGAACAATGCAAATGGGAGTGATTCCAGCCTTTGTTTTACGATTCCGAATAAAGGATCTGATTATATCAGCAGAAATAAATAAACATTTTATATTGATGGGGGAAAAACACAAAAAGGATGACGATTTACTTTTTTTTTTCGTGTATCAGGTAAATTAGCAAAAAGTATCGGGCAAGTATTTTTTCTTTTTTAAAAGACGAGAAAACGGAACGAGGTTCTCAAGTCGACGCGTATATTTTTTTTTTTAGCAAAAAGAATCGGACACGTATTTTTTTTAAATTTTTTAAGAGACGAGACAACCGACGAGGTGCTCAAGTCGACGCGTATATTTGTTTTTTTTTTTTTTTATGTATCCATCCATCCATCCTTCAGCCGAAAGACGTCCACTGCTGGACATAGTCCTCCCCCAAGGATTTCCACAAAGATCGGTCTTGTGCTGCCCGCATTAAGCGGCTTCCCACGACCTTTACCAGATCGTCGGTCCACCTTGTGGGGGCCTACCAACACTACGCCTTCCGGCCCGCGGCCGCCATTCAAGGACCTGCCTGCCCCAACGGCCATCAGTCCTGCGAGCAATGTGCCCCGCCCACTGCCACTTAAGGTTTGCGATTCTTTTATGTATGATCACGCTTAATTTCTTACAGAGTAGTCCGATTTTGATAATTCTTTTTTTATTTGATGGGATAATTCGAAATTGGTCTCGTATAAATTTGAAAAAGAAAACCTACCCTAAGCGTGGGAAAATAGGGGTGATTTCTTGTTCACTCTAAGATTTTAATGCTGGTTTTATATACACAGAAAATCACAAAATAAAGTCTTTTTAACAAAAAAAAAACCTCCGAAAACTGAAAAGCAAAAGATAATAAACTCTTTTATATTTAACCTTAATAACTAAGATCTTTAACTAATGTAAGTATACCTAATCAGTTTTTTTTGGAGTCGGTGCGTATGAACACATTTTAACTCGCAATGGCTGGCACCGATTCCAAAGAGCTGATTAGGTATATACTGACATTAGTTAAATAACTTAGTTAATAAGGTTAAATGAAAAGAAGTTTATTATTTTTTGTTTAATTCAGTTTTTCGGCGGTTTAATTTTTTTGTTATTCACATAATCAAAATATTACAGAGATATATTAATTTGAAATATCGCATGCATGAAGTCACGCATACGTACAATTTTTACAAGTGACATCACGAGCCCCCTGTACTGTACTTGAACACGCGTTCACTTTGTAAATTTTTGGTTGATTGACAAAAATAAGAGTCCATTCTTTTTTGATAATTATTGTAATTGACAGACTAAATATTTTTGTTTCATTTACTCAGACGCCATACCTATTACAGTACTCGTAATTCATGTGTAATTTATGTTATTTAATGTTTTTACGGACGCCTGAAGTAGCCCAAAAACCAGTTTATCGTCAGGTCTAAGTAAAATATTACAGCTATTTTAATTTGGTTAATTTTATTGACTTAAGGACAGCCAACAAAGGTTTAATTGAAGATAAATAACACTTGAAAAAAAAAATAACATCGACCTCAGGTGGGACTCGATCCCACGTCCCATCGCATACTGGGCGAGTGCTTTGACCACTAAGCTACCGAAAGGTTGCTTTAAAATACAAAATGTTTTTTTTGTATCGTTTCAATTAAATTGCATCGCCGTAATATTATGAGATACTGATAAACATACACTCGCGAGCAATGAAAAAGTTCCACCCACAAAATGCCGACAAACACCTTAATATCTCCTAAGACATAGAACCTAGCTTCATAAATTAAAAAGTTAAATATTCTGATGCGCTGTTAAATGTAGTTGTATATTGCAGACGGCGTCATTAAGCTAGCCTTTTCCGTTTAGAAGTAATTTTGGTGCTATACTGGATGACTTTTTTTACCGTCAAGAAAATAAACGTGTGAGATAGGTAAATGATATAGGCGATAATAACTTGATAATTAAAAAAAAAGTTTAGTTTTTATTTTATTTTTATCAACTATTTATCCTCATAACCATCTTATTCTAAGTTAATTTTGGCTAACTGAACATTAAACAAAGAATATTGGTAAAATAATAATAAAAATATGAAACCGACCATAACTTAAACGCAATTCACTGAATGTATTACATGTTTATGCATTTTTTTGAACACTCCAAAATTTATAAAATCAGTTGTATTTTATAAACACACTCACATATTATCACATAGTTCTAGGTACAGAATACACAGTTATTTTTTCCTGACGCAAAAAAATGACATCCAGTATATGTCACTGGAACTTTTTCATTGCTCGCGAGTGTATTTTACAATAGGGTGGGTTATGTATAATAATATCCCCACCGACTGTTTTAAAAGTTTACAGGCATATAATAAGTTGCAGATGTTTAAAACGTTGGAAATAGGACATGTTATTTTGAAGTTGCAGCCAAAAATATGGAATAATCTAATCAAGTTATTCTTTTTTTTTATTCATTTGAAACTGCATTTTTTTATTAACGAGAAATGCTCTAACTTAAAGCTAGGACTTTACTTCGTGTTTGGTAGACCAGACAAGTCTTTTCCCATACGCGTAAAACCATTTTATCATTTTTAGGATTCCGTACCCAAAGGGTAAAACCCTATTACTAGACTCCGCTGTCAACCTGTACGTCCGTCCTGTCTGTCTGTCCGTCTGTCCGTCTATCACCAGGCTGTATCTCATGAACCGTGAAAGTTAAACAGTTGAAATTTTCACAGATGATGTATTTCTGTTGCCTCTATAACATATAAAAATGCCCAAATCAATTAATATTTAAGGGGGCTCCTCCCATAAAAAAGCTTGATTTTTTGCCGTTTTTATAGATAATGGTACGGAACCCTTCGTGCGCGAGTCCGACTCGCACTTGGCCGGTTTTAACTACAAAAATATTAAATTCTTTTTTACAAAACTCAGCCTGCTATTCAAGCTTACTAGCAGCTTGAACGCAATTTATTCTAAAGAGTTTCTAGATCGATAGGTAAACTGAAAAATATACGTACAATATAAAGGTCTATGTTAGAAGAGTAGCAACCATAAATAATGCATTTATCAAGACGAATAGACACGTTTTCTAAATTTATGGGGATCGACCCCTCTTTTAGATTAAATCTAAGTCTGGGTTATTGTTATTCTGTTCTATCTTTAAATTAACTGATACAAATAATATATAATAATAATAAATATCGGGCAACATCACATACATTGCTCTGCGGGGTAACTATGAACTCTTAAAACAATCTCAAAGTTGTCAAATCTGCCAATTTTGGTACGTCATTTTATACAAAATTTGACAGAAATGATAATGCTTGACAGATTTGAGCTTGTTTTAAGAGTTCGTGGTTACCGCCCTGATCTTATGGTAAGAAGCTAAAGCACTTGTGTAATAGAAATCAGAAACAACGACGGTACCACAACACGGTACCGAGACAATATAGAAAAGTTCGTTTTCTACATTGACCTGACCGGGGTTTGAAGCTGTAACCTCAAGAGATGGTGGCGTCATATACATTCCGGCGTACTCGCCTCTCGGCTGCGGAGGTCGTCAAATATCTAACCTAGTTAACTAATGCACGTATAACATCAAAATACGAGTAAACTTTATTTTTAACACACTTTTTTTAGCTTTTATCATCATCATCTCAGCCTATTGCAGTCCACTGCTGGACGTAGGCCTCCCCCTAAGAGCGCCAAAGAGCACGATCTCCCGCTTTTTTTAGCTTTACTTGTAACATATCGCATGTAATCCAATTTTGGAAGTCAAGTTTAACTTTCCAGTTGACGTATCTATTGTCATGTTCTAAGTATATATAAAAATAACAAATATAATTAACAAATGTACGGTGACAAGTCAAAGTTCCGCTCGTCTCCGGCGCTGAGGGAAGTGCAGTACTTCCTCCCTTCCGTAACAAATATCTGGCATCAATACTCGCTTCCGCAGCTTCGGCTGTGATTTAATATGATCTAAAATTGGTATTTATTTTTAAAAATGAAATTTTATGTAATTAGATATATTTTTGCACGTCTGCGAGCAGACTAAACACATGTGTTCTACATACATACATACATTTTGTTACCTTTTTAACTGTGTTTTTGGCAAATAAACGTTTGAACTTGAAATTCATCCTCCTAGTCTTCCTGAGTTTCGGAAGCTGCAACCAGCCTTTACTTCAATTAAATTCAATATCTTTTTACCCGACTGCCAAACGAGGGTTATGTTTTTTGCATGTCGCATGGACGAAAGTTGTCAATCTTGCTGTCACAGTCACGACAAATGCTGAGCGGGGCCTTTTTGACGCAAGCCTTATTATAATTGTTGTTTTATTTATTTTGAACTCTGGACCGGAAAACATGACATCTTTTATCTTTTAAAACTAATATTAAATTATTCATAGTTATTAAAAATTATGTAGATAGATTTCTTATTAAAATTTGCACGTCGCTGGCGATAGAATATGTTGGATAGTAATATTATTTTAAGATCACATTGTAACCATATTCTGGCAAATAAATCAGACGACCTCCAAAGCCGAGAGGCTAGCGCGCCGGACTATAAATGGCGCCTCCTTCTCTGAGGTTCCGGGTCCGATCCCCGGTCGGGTCAATGTAGAAAACGAACTTTTCTATATTGGCTCGGTTCTGGGTGTTGTGGTACCGTCGTTGTTTCTGATTTCTATAACACAAGTGCTTTAGCTACTTACTTTAGGATCAGAGCAATGTATGTGATGTTGTCCAATATTTATTTATTTATTTAAATGATTTTGATTTGATTTGTTGAATTTCTCTTGTTATCTATTTGTGTCAAATAAATCCATTTCTTTTACTATCTTATAGCTAAGAGTACTTACATAAGAGGACCCGACCCATTTTTGATCTGGCATGGTTTAACATTACACAAATTAATGATAATTCAGTTTGCTTCAGTTTTCGTACACAAAAAAAACATACGCTTAGTTTTAATTTATGAGTGATTACTAAATTCAATCTACGTGGGCGGCACTACATTTAAGCATAAATGCCTGTTGTCTTATGTTTTTTAAGATATGGTAATGAACTTTTCAAAGTTATAATAACTAAATCACCATAATTACTGACACGCTCCGAAAATCATTTTTGATTTTCGGAGCAACACAGCAAGCATAAACAAGTTCTTAATTTACATTTAAGAATATCTTAAAAGCCTGCTTAAAAGAGAATGGACAAAACGGCATAGGACGCGGTCACTTCCAAACCATTTTTTTTCTTGAAGATAAATAACACTTGAAAAAAATCATCGACCTCAGGTGGGATTCGAACCCACGTCCCATCGCAAGCCGGGCGAGTGCTTTACCAACTAAGCTACCGAGGACGTCACGTGACAAGATGAAATTCCTCAAGTGTTCTTTCTCGCTGTCAAAGCTGATGATTTTTTTCAAGTGTTATTTATCTTCAATTAAACCTTGCATGGAATTGCTAAAACAAAAATTTTCAACATTTTTTTTCTTTTTATTATGTATACACCGTGAATTTTTAATTAACCGAGAAAATTAACTAACATACTCAGATATCGATATACATCGAATTAGGCGAATAAAAAAAACGGAACGGCGGACGGCGTAGGCGTACGGAAGGAATAACTATGAATGAAAAAAAATTCATTCATAGTTATTCCTTCCGTACGCCAATATTACGCGACCAAATTAGGTGGATTTTGGTTCCGTTAATGTTGGAATGATAATGATTACTATTTGAATGAGCAGGACTTTTATGGTGCATATTTTTTAAGGAATGTTAGGGACATTTTAACAAAATTTCTCATAATTTATTTTTTTATTCGCCAAATTCGATGTATATCGATCTCTCGATCTGAGTATGTTAGTTAATTTTCTCGGGTAATTAAAAATTCACGGTATATATTACTCCACATAATTATATTACTCCACAGAAAATGTCATCTATGTAGATCCACCACTTTGCTCGACTTTACTTAGTTTGTTAATAATTCAACCCTAGTTTGATAACCTGGTGCTCTATTGTTTTTGATGACAACTGAATTGTTTCTAACTTATGTTTGTAAGATTTATTTTGATAGAACTTTATTATCGCTCATATTCGATTATATTGTCAATAGTTTTTTTAAAATTTTATTGTCATAATATCCAGATTCCATATATTTTTGCCCATTATCTTTTGGTCTTTTATTTTATTAAATATTCGTGTTTAAGTTTAAAAAGCTTTAACAATCAATTGATCCATAAATTAAACTAATATTAACTTTTAAATGAAACTACTTTTACGGATTATTTCGCGATTTATTAAAATTTTATTTAACCTGACGTTTCGAACACTTTACAGCGTTCGTGGTCACAGGTAGACTAAGGTGTTATTCGTCTTTACAATATTTTGAAAAAATATAAACTACCGTCACTCTGTTAATATTAATTTGTGTTCCTATCTACGCAAAAAGAGCTAACTGTATCTAGAGGTCTTGCAGTGCGGGGCCTAGCATGGGATTTCGTTAAAACAAGATCCCATGCTGGTGGTATTTTCCAACCATCTTCTCTGTTGAAATTCGGGTGTCTTCTAATTTCAATTGCCTCCCGTAACATGCGAGGAACAAATCGTCGTTCTCCTGCAAGGACTTTAGGCTGGTCAAATCGTATGAAATGGTTGGGTGTATCTACCGGCAACTGGTTTTCCCGTAGTACCTTCCCATCAATCCCATGCTAGGCCCCGCACTGCAAGACCTCTAGATACAGTTAGCACTTTTTGCGTAGATAGGAACACAAATTGATATTAACTCAGTGACGGTAGTTTATATTTTTTCAAAATATTGTAAAGACGAATAACACCTTAGTCTACCTGTGACCACGAACGCTGTAAAGTGTTCGAAACGTCAGGTTAAATAAAATTTTAATAAATCGCGAAATAATCCGTAAAAGTAGTTTCATTTAAATGTATCGTGTTCGCGTAAATAAAAGACAACAGTATAATATTAACTTAATATAAATTATTTCTGAGTTTACTCGTGCGTTATTTTATTTTATTTATTCAGTACACAAAACATAAATACAACAATTACAAGACAATTTAAAAATATACAGGGTGTAAAAAAAGGCTTAACGAAGCCTTAAACCACGAATTCTGTACATAACACCAAGTAGAATGCAAAAAAAAATAATTGCTGGGAAATGACTTTTATTTTTGGGTATCAAAAAAAAAAACTTATTTCTAACCCGCAATGTATAGCGCGCACGCCACAGACTATGTCTGTGTGTGTAAGCGGATCATGTTTCTTTGTAAAAATGTTTAGTATTATCAAACAGAAGTCAATTTTGTAAAAAAAAATTAAAAAAATTGTTACTTTGACTGTCAATAACTCGGTAACCCGTCATTTCCCAGGTATAGTGTAAAAGAAAAAAATGTAATGATAAAAAAATGATCGTAATAATACGTAGAATATGTGGTATTCGGCTTCGTTAAGCCTTTTTTTACACCCGATATTTATTAATATTTAAAACAAAGTTTGGTTTGTTAAACACTTATAACTCGAGAACGGCTGGGCCGATTTTCATGGTTTATAATTTGTTGGATTTGTCCCCGCCCCGAATAGCAGAATAAATTATAAAACATTGAAAAGATAACGAAGAAAAATACTGTTATGCGGTACGAAGTCCGCCGGGTCAGCTAGTATAACACAAAACAATCGGATTCATTAGTCAAAGCTGTGGGTTAACGAGCTTTTATTGTTTTTAATTTGGAGCTTTGAATTATGAGCTACCTTTATTTGACAAGCCAGACCTATTATTGTTATTGATGGCTCGATTTGATTAAATATGTCTTGCTTGACGAAATAATACCTTTATTTATTAGTGAGATTGTGCATTTGGTCAGAGAACCAATATTTTCTCTGCTTTAGTTTACAAAATGAATATTGTGAAAAAAAAACAAAAAAATTAAGGAAAATACTTTTTATGAAACCAAAAAAAACCTTTCCGCAAACGAGTTAGTAGATTACACAGGCAATCGTAAACCACAAAAATTCAGTAAGTATGTGCTTTATAGTAATTACCAACCTTTCAAATATACCACTAACAAGTACACAAAAGTAAAATAAACATTAATTTTGTACCTCCCACTTCTCAGGTTAAACTTAACATGCACAAATCATTCTCGTGTTTGACTGTACAGGGCCATAACCATGAACTCCTAAACAATCTCAACGTTGTCAAATCTGACAATTTTGGTACGTCATTTCATACAAAATTTGACAGAAATGATAATGTTTGACAGATTTGAGTTCGTGGTTACCCCACAGGAGGCCTACTAAGAAAGTGTTTTGTTTCGAACGTTTTAACTTATCAAATTGAAATAACCATGAATTTGTATCAGACCGATAAAATTCGAAACGAGATCATCAGGCAGAGGACTAAAGTAACGTACATAGTCCAAAAATGTAGCAAGCTTAAGTGACAGTGGGCTGGCCACATCTGTCGCAGAACTGATGAAAGGCAAACGTAGTGTAGGACGCCCCCCAGCTCGATGGACCGACGACCTTTGGAAGATGGCTGGCAGTGGATGGATGTAAAAAACGGGAGATCTAGCTCTTTGGCGCTCCTTGGGAGAGGCTTACGTCCAGTAGTGGACTGCAATAGGCTGAGGTCATTGTATTAAAGGTATTACAATTTATGAGCAATTGCAAACGGTTATGTTTTTTACACGACTAATTTGAGTTGGTCATATTTTGTCAAAGGATTGATACAAGTGACCGATTATTTTAATTTGTTAGGGTTATACGTCCGAAATCCCGAACGATACGTTTTTGTAGTAGCGCGTCTGTTGTAAACACTATTCGTAGCATTCACGCGGCAGTGCCACCGTGGCTACGGAGCGCTACAGTCGTAACGCGCTGCTACGAGTACGTCGTAGTTGCTACGAACTTATTACGACACCTCGTACCTTGATCATTGTTTTCTCTTTTCAAGAGTGAAACTTTGAATTTTGATTTGTGGATCACTCTGATTGTGGAATGAGGAACTTTTAATGACTTTATTAGTGTTTTTTTAACTTAAAAATGCATCGTGCTAACATTTACACAAGTAATAAATTCGCAAAATAATTTGATAAAATACAAGAATGGTTTATTTTATTTTCTATTAAAGATAGAAATTAAGCTTAATATTTGACACTAAAGTCTACGTTCAGACAATTTGATTAAGTGTTTGTTCGAAAAGATGTGCCAAAAATAACAATCCTATTTGAACTGCCAAACTTCAAAATGGAAGTGGGAGAATCGTACCTCCGTCCGAATGAGACCCAAGACCAGTTCTTCCAGCGCTGTACCAACCTCAGTTTCTTCGACTGCAGCGAGGAGGAGATGCTGCAGTTGATGATGGGGCCTCGGAGACTGCCTCTGCATGAGATAGTGCCAATATCTGTGGTGCTGGTGGTCATCTTCTTAACTGGGGTCGCTGGGAATGCGGCAGTGTGCGTAGTCATCGTACGACATCCAGTAATGCACACAGCGACAAACTATTACCTGTTCAGTTTGGCGTTGAGTGATCTGCTGCTGCTTCTGTTTGGTAAGTTATACATAATGTAGCTTATTAATTAATAAGTCAACAATGAGTAGGGATGGGCAAATGAGAAAAATATATATTTATCGTATCGATAGTTTTAAAAAATATCGATGTATACGGAGCGGATAATTAGTCCAACAATGAGTAGGGATGGGCAAATAAGAAAAATATATATTTATCGTATCGATAGCTTTAAAAAATATCGATGTATACGGAGCAAAAAATCGATATTTTGATACATCGATATATTCACCCCAAAATAACGATTACATATTAAGTATTGGCAAAAACATTGAAGTTGAAAAAACAAATATATATTAGTTTTATATTATTATTAAATCAAGGGGATATTATTGAATCAAGTACCATTTTCTTGTAAAAATTAAATTAAATTAAATTTCTATAACACAAGTGCTTTAGCTACTTACCTTAGGATCAGAGCAATGTATGTGATGTTGTCCAATATTTATTAATTAATTTATTAAATTAATGACTTAATATCAATTAAAACTATGACAAACTTTGTTTCTAATTACAATAAATGAAATGAAAATCAAGATAGGTAAAATATCTCAAATAAAATAAACTGTATCAGGAAATGAATTAGATGTCAAAAAATATTTTATGTCATATATTCTTTGATCAATATTATCTGAAAATAGTTTCCCAGAAAATTCTGATACAGGAAAACATGAACGTGAATAGATCTGAATGAATGTACTGGAAATCAAAGCCTCGACCCTTGGAGGCGATGATTCGCGCCGCTACGCCTATCGAGTGGCTGTGATTTTGTATTATCTTCCTTTTATTTGTGGCAACAAAATTTCTGTTTGTGAATTTTATTTCCGCCAATTTCGGGTAATAATTAATGGTTTACAATAAAATGGGTGGTCAGTGTTTTATTGCTTTTTCTGGATCCGTGAAGGCTACTCTTCCCGTACAGACAGGGGAAGTGTATCTTTCGTTCGGTCGTAGAAACCTAACAAATTAAAACGGTCTGTCTCGTGTGTCAATCCTTTGATTAAATATGATCAACTCAATCTGGCCGTGAAAAAAACCCGACCGTTTTCAATTGTTCATAAATTATCAATCCTTTGATACAGGGAAAGGATGTGAACAGGCGGGAAGCAAGTGCTTGTAAGGCACCGCTCCCGTCGTCCAGAATATAAGATCAGACGGGAACTAACTCCCTAGTGAGCGTAGAGTCCCTTTACCCCAAGACACTAAGTCCCTAGAGCCCTAGCCCCACCTAACAATAAATACTTAAATATAATAAGGATGATAAGAGGATAATGATAGCTGCTCCCAGGTCGCCCAGGGTAGCAGCGTTAGGACGGTAGGTAGGTGTTGTGGACCCGCTGCCAGTCTGGCAGACTCACCAGACTGATCATAGTGACGGCTAAGGGAGTCTTGGCCGCAGCGGAGGGAAATAAGAACCAACACGGACGGTTGATATCTGATTTATTATCATAAATGTTACGCTTATATACAATGGTGATAATGTATTAACATGCATAGCTTGATAGATGTGTGCCGTCGGTGTAGAGTGCCGACGGTGCATGTGCAGGGTCCACGGGTCGCGCTGGTTTGTAGGTCGCTGACGTCGCGGCTAATAAATGTACGATCGTAGCTCGTACAGGATGTTTTAATTTGATCGGATAATACGACCGACCGAACGATGCGCTTTCGTATTAGGCCTTCTGGTTTCTTACGCCATCGGGTCTAAAGCAAGCTGTTTGGGAGATAGTCACTTGACACTCGATTGAATTCATATTTCAATGGTTCTGCATATTTTTCACTTCACCAAACATTAGAACACAAACTACACAAAACTTGCACTTTAAAGCTCTTTATATTAGCAGCCCGTTATCTAGCAGCCCGTCCCGGCTTCGCACGGGGTAGACAATTATCGCTAATAGTTTCGGCAGCGCATTCGACGAAAGACATTTTAAGACTCATTTTTCTACACCTTCGGTTACATTGTTCAAATTTTACCAAGGATCCCTAATTTTTTTCAAAATGAAATGTAGCCTATGTCAAATTAGAAGAATGTAGCATTATATTGGTGAAAGATTTTTTTAAATCGGCCCAGTACTTTTTGAGCCTATATATTACAAACATACAAAAATAAGTACAAATCTTTCCTCTTTATAATATTAGTATAGATATAGATAAAAACTTTTAAAACAGACAGACCATGCTTTTAATTTGACTTTCCTCCACCGAATCCCATGATGCTGAGGAGTAAATATTGGTTAAAGTCACCTTAAAATTAATTTGCCCAAATACTATGACGATGCACGGCTATAGCCGTAATAGAAATGAACCTTTAATTGTTTTTGGAATTGTAACCGCGAATGTAGTAGTTGTAATGTAGCAACGGAGATTCTCCTCATAACTGAAAATTGAATTGACACCCATTTTTTCATAAAATCCCAGCTGTTTGTTTTACACTGGCTTAATTTCGAGAGTATTTAATATCCGCTTCATTGATGTCTGGTACTCAGCACGTGCCGGAATTTCCCTTTATTGGAGTTCTGTACTCAAAGGGTAAAACGGGACCCTAGCTAAGACTCCGCTGTCCGTCTGCCACCAGGCTGTATCTCAGGAACCGTGATAGTTAGACAGTCGAAATTTTCACTGATCATGCATTTCTGTTACCACTAAAACAACAAATACTAAAAACCAGAATAAAATAAATATTTAAGGGGGCTCCCATACAACAAATTTGATTCTTTTGCTCGTTTTCATAGATAATGGCGCGGAACCCTTCGTGCACGAGTCCGACTCGCACTTGGCCGGTTTAACTAAATCCCAGTCTTAGCAAAGACGGAGGGGAGAAATGTATGGAGATGAAGTCTGCAGATTAAATGAGTTTACGTAAAATTTGAATTTGGAACCATAAACAAATCATCAATTCCCGAAACTTTTTTGACAGAATGTATAGTTAATCAACTACGCATGTATGACTTATTGCCAAATAGCATTCTTTACCCGTTAAGCTAGTAAAAATGTGTGAAATAGTTTGATGACTAGTTTAATGGTTAGTCCGTAGAAGATTTCAGCATTTCAGCCATAGGATGTCCACTGCTGAACA
Organism: Anania fuscalis; assembly: GCA_950371115.1. Classification (NCBI taxonomy): domain Eukaryota; kingdom Metazoa; phylum Arthropoda; class Insecta; order Lepidoptera; family Crambidae; genus Anania; species Anania fuscalis. The sequence goes on from OX493344.1 coordinate 15,298,580, forward strand.
TATCGGGTGTAAAAAAAGGCTTAACGAAGCCGAATACCACATATTCTACGTATTATTACGATCATTTTTTTCTTAAACACTATACCTGGGAAATGACGGGTTACCGAGTTATCGACAGCCAAAGTTTTAATTTTTTTTCAAAGATTTTTACATAATTGACTTTTGTTTGATAATACTTAACTTTTTTACAAAGAAACATGATCCGCTTACACACACAGGCATAGTCTGTGGCGTGCGCGCTATACATTGCGGGTTAGAAATAAGTTATTTTTTTTAATACCCAAAAATAAAAGTCATTTCCCAGCAATTATTTTTTTTGCATTCTACTTGGTTTTATGTATAGAATTCGTGGTTTAAGGCTTCGTTAAGCCTTTTTTTACACCCTGTATTGGCCTGACCCGACTTTCAGATTAGCCGGTTGGAAGCGGCCTGCATCCTGCCGCTTACTGCAACCGTAATATTTAGTAATGTCAATTTTAATTTGTAAATGTCAATAGGATGTTGGTAAAGGTACTCGTACTATTTCGTGAAAAGATAAGTTTGTTTAAAACACATTGAAAGTTAACCACATTCTTGATTAGGAAAGCATGTGTTTTATTTTAAATATATAAATAATCATAATAAATAAATATTGGACAACATCACATACATTGCTCTGATCTTAAGGTAAGTAGCTAAAGCACTTGTGTTATAGAAATCAGAAACAACGACGGTACCACAACACCCAGACCCGGGCCAATATAGAAAAGATGGTTTTTACATTGACCCCACCGGGGATCGAACCCGGAACCTAAGACAAAGTCCGGCGTGCTCGCCTCTCGGTTTCGGAGGTCGTCAAAAAAGACAATTTTCTTTGACAAGTATGTGTATCGATCACGCATACATATTCTTGTCAAAATTAATTGAATTCTGTATAATTATATTATTATCGAATAATTATTCGAGTAAAACATGTGTTCAGAATTATAAACAAGCATTAAATATAAAGCTTATAATCCAACCGTATTACGTTACAACACGTCCCTTTTTCCCATCACGTTTTTTACCCAATAATTAGACAAAAATAATTATGTTTATGAAAACAAAATCATGTTTCACTGCTTCAGTGAAACACTTTACTAAATTATCTACTATAGTTCTTTTAATATAAAAGATGTTACGGCTTACTGTCGCCACTTAAAGCTTAGGTATAGTAATGCGCCTTAACGAAATCTAATCGATTTATTAGGAATCGCGAAATTTTTTCGAGCGAGTTATAGGATTGTAAATTTTTGCTTTTAGCAATTCCATGCAAGGTTTAATTGAAGATAAATAACACTTGAAAAAAATCATCGACCTCAGGTGGGACTCGAACCCACGTCCCATCGCATACCGGGCGAGTGCTTTGACCACTAAGCTACCGAGGACGTCACGTGACAAGATGAAATTCCTCAAGTGTTTTTTCTCGCTGTCAAAGCCAGCGTATTCTGATCAATGTTGTTGCTATATGTATAGCTGAGTAGTATACTACCGTCAACACCCTACAGAAATATTTTTACAAATATTTGACTATTGGTTAAGATCAGAAATGCTTAAACATTGTAAATTATTGTTTTTAGCAATTCCATGCAAGGTTTAATTGAAGATAAATAACACTTGAAAAAAATCATCGACCTCAGGTGGGACTCGAACCCACGTCCCATCCGCAGCATACCGGGCGAGTGCTTTGACCACTAAGCTACCGAGGACGTCACGTGACAAGATGAAATTCCTCAAGTGTTTTTTCTCGCTGTCAAAGCCAGCGTATTCTGATCAATGTTGTTGCTATATGTATAGCTGAGTAGTATACTACCGTCAACACCCTACAGAAATATTTTTACAAATATTTGACTATTGGTTAAGATCAGAAATGCTTAAACATTGTAAATAATTGGTTTTAGCAATTCCATGCAAGGCTTAATTGAAGATAAATAACACTTGAAAAAAATCATCGACCTCAGGTGGGACTCGAACCCACGTCCTTAATTTAATCTTTATTAGCACAAATTACGTATAGCGGCGGTTATTAGATACTGTAAATGCTTAAAGATTTTTATACAGAATGTACAAGAGAATAGGACACTCCTTAAAACCACGTGATCAGCTAGTCATATACGAGTACAACAACTTTTTAAATGGTAGCAACATCGAAATCGATATTTTTTTGTTCAGCTTCTCTATACAAACTTACTCGCATACCTCGATAATAATTTATGGATTATCTAAAAATGAAATCACGATTTCGATGTTGCTCCCATAGGAAAGGTTGTTTATGACCAGCTGATCACGTGGTTTTAAGGCATGTCCCATTGTTTTGTACACTTTGTATATTCTTAATACCAAATCGGCCCAAAAAACTAGGCTACCTTTTTCCAACTTATTTTTGTAGAGTACAAAACTATTCTTATCATGAACGCGGACGGCATACGGGAACTAAAAAAATAAGTTAAGGTAAGTAGCTAGTTTCTTTTGAATATTACCCTCTAGTTGCTTGTTATAAGAGAAAGGAATTTAGTTCTTTACACGTCCCTTTCTAGGGTTCCGTACCCAAAGGGTAAAACAGGACCCTATTACTAAGGCTCCGCTGTCCGTCTGTCTATCTGTCTGTCCGTCTGTCTATCTTTCTGTCTGTCTGTCTGTCTGTTGGTCTGTCTGTATGTCTGTATATCTGTCTGTCTGTCTATCTGTCTGTCCATCTGTCATCAGGCTGTATCTAATAAACTGTGATAGCTAGACTAGTTAAATTTCTCAGATGATGTATTTCTGTAGCCGCTATAACAACAAATACTAAAAACCAGAATAAAATAAATATTTAAAGGGGCTCCCATATAACAAACGTGTTTTTTTTCTAGTTTTAATAAAAAACGATACGTAGCCCTCTGTCCGAGTCCGACTCGCACTTGGCCAATTTTTTACCCAAATAATACAATTTATACAGTGTGTCCGGGAAGTAGTCATCAAGCTATAAAAGCGTAATTTCTGAACAATAATAATCTTTATGAGGCCCATCGTTACCACGTCTCAGATCCGTATGTCATCGCTGGCAACACACATTGATTACATACCTTGGTCTTGAGGCATTGCGGTAGTGTTTGTGAGGAGAAGATATTACGTAGCTTCCCGAACGCTGCCCATCCGAGTTGAATTCGACGATCGACCTCTTTCTGGAAGTTGGACTTACCTAGCCGGACTGTTTGTCCGAGGTAAATATAGCGGTCAACGACTTCCAGAGTAGAGCCTGCAACCATAAGAGGAGTGGGTGTGACATGGCAGTTAGACTTGATTTTCTTCTTTTCCATGTTCATTTTAAGACCCACTCGTTGGGAGACTCTACTGAGGTCATCGAGCATTGCTCCAAGATCCTCCAGCTCATTAGAAAGATCAAGGCTCAGATCCAAAAGAATATAGAAAAGTTTGTTTTCTACATCGACCCAACTGGGGATCGAGCCCGGAACCTCAGAGATGGCGACGACAAGTCCGCCGTGCTCGCCTCTCGGCTACGGAGGTCGTCATAAATCATACTCTTAAAGTTTGTTTAATACCGCATCTCCAGACACGTTACGAACCCTGGGGGCTTAGCGCAAAAGTGTATCTTTCGTTCGGTCGTATAAACCTAACAAATTAAAATGGCCAGCCTCATGTGTAAATCCTTTGATAAAATATGACCAACTCAATCTAGCCGTTTAAAAAACCCAACTGTTTTCAATTGTTCATAAATTGTCAAACCTTTGATACGGGGGAATGGATGTTTTAATTTGATCGGTTAATACGACCAATCGAACGATACACTTTCGCGCTAGGCCCCCTGTATTTCATAGTAACACAAATTTACACTCTTAAACCCTTCACTTGTCTGTAACATACGAGAGGGTCGGGAGGTATTTTCTTTGTTAGCATCAGTAATCTACCGTATCCCTCACTGTCACGGCTCAGGGAGAAATAGAGTGGTTAGGATCAAGTTACCCGCGTTTAAGCGCTCGTATGAGCTCGACTTTAGAGCAAGATCAAATTTGACAGGTGAGATTTGTATAGGGTATAAACCCTGGAGGAATGTTGGAGGAATGTTCTAAGGGAGGAATACATTAACCCACAACTTTGCTCATGCAAACGAAACACCATGAAAAGTTTATTTTTGGGTTTACAAAATCTTTCCAGTTAGTGGTTAAATAAATAATAATAAATTAATGAATATGTTTCAGACAGACAACACACCATTTCTTTGATTATAAATGACTATGAAGTTTCGAAGAAGAACCTATAATCCGAATGATACGAGGTATGCCTGCAGTTTTTAAAATCATCTGCGACAAAATTAAATATTCATTGTTGTATATTTAGTTATACAGATGGAGCTCAAATAAATGTTATTTATAATAAAAGAAAAACATTTTACAGTTAAAGGTGCAAAATTGATATAAAAATGATTAATTTAACACTGAAAATAAACAAAAGGTATGATATACATTTATATATTTCCAGCTTTTAAGTACTAAGTAAATAATGAATCCCGTCGAAAGTAATTCCACAATATTATCTTACGTAAAGAACTTGTTCAGAAAATGATCTGAAAAGTAAAGAAATATATCATGACAGTTATTGGCTTGAAGAATAAGAAGGGCGTACTAAACGTGACAGAAATGGACAATATCTAATTATTATTTTAGGTTTCATTTTGTTTGTCGCCACCATTTATTATTTAGAAGGTTTCAATGTTTCGAGCACAAATTACGGCAAACTCAGAAAAATAACAGCTTATTTTTCACGCACAAAAGAATGTTGGTGTTTGTAGTGTGAGTGTTTTTTGTGTGATACACACTAGTAAAATACTTCAACGACGAATAGATTAAGTCAATCTCTTATATATCTTAAATTTTCATCAAAATCGGCAGACTTATAATCAAACAGAAATATACATTTACATTATAGTCACTGTGTCATTATTGTATTTGATATTGTCAACGACCTCCGTAGCCGAGAGGCGAGCACGCCGGACTATATGGGGCCGCCATCTCTGAGGTTCCGGGTTCGATCCCCGGTCGGGTCAATGTAAAAAACGAACTTTTCTATATTGCCTTGGATCTGAGTGTGGTGGTACCGTCGTTGTTTCTGATTTGTATAACACAAGTGCTTTAGCTACTTACCATAGGATCAGAGCAATGTATGTGTTGTTGTCCAATATTTATTTATTTATTATGGCCACATCTGTCGCAGAACCGATGAAAGGTGGAGTAAATGGGTTCCAGAGTAAAGAGCCTTTACAAACGTAGTGTAGGACGCCCCCCAGCTCAATGGAACGACGTCCTTAGGAAGATGGCTGGCAGTGGATGAATGAAAAAGCGGGAGATCGTGGTCTTTGGCGCTCTTTGAAGAATGCTTTCGTCCAGCAGTGCACTGCAATAGGCTGAATATATAGATAGATAGGTACACATTAAAGTTTTCAAATCGTTATTTGGTGTATATACAGAGGTCCATATCACATTTATTTACCACAAAAGAACTGTAAAAAATTGATAGACTTATTCACATCACATCACATCACCAGCCTATAACAGTCCACAGCTGGACACAGGCCTCTCTAAAAGGAGCATTTTGCCATAATCGCCACGCTTGGCAGGCGGGTTGGCGATCGCAGTTTGGCCAATGGCGGAGAGGAGACGCTGCTGCCCGTCTTCTTGTGGCGGTTCTCCTGTAGTCGCCTCTTACGACACCCATAGGAAGAGAAGGGGTGGTGCTATTCTTTTAGAGTGCCGGCACCACACGGCACATATACTTATTGTTACTACTTAAAAAGAAAATGCCTGTGTCCCAAACCCTAAACCGACGCTACCATAATAATCCATATGTCGTGGCCCGATCTTAGAATGAATAACTTCATGATTTAGCCAGCCATTTCGTAAAATGGTCGTTTTTATGATGCGGCACAGTACCCGCTGGCCACATCATGATGTTGATAGGCCAGATCAGTGAATCAGTCAGCGTTTGACGATATGATCGACTACTTCATGAAATGGCCAAACGTTGGTGGTCATATCTTAAAACAGTTCTATTATACACCGGTAGAGGCGCTGATGTAGCTTTGTTATTGTGGTAAAACATGGCGGCGGACAATTATTATGTTCTTATGAATAGGCTAGTTGACACCACCAATCAATTGACATACTTTTTATGAGCTGTCAAAGCGGATATCTTACTTATAATTTGTATGGCGATATCGGATTATGACGTCACTATCCGATAAACTCAACTGCCTTACTTTTTTACTATTTTAAAGCATTTAAAAATCAGTTTGTCTCTTAAAAGAAATTGTACCGAGTTATTAGGCCTAAAATAAAGTGTCTGTTTTAATTAATGATGCCTTAGAATTATTTATGAATGGGGTCAACATCCCTATTGTGAAAGTAAAACATAAGTGTAAATAGAAGATTAAATTGCAGTGAATTATCGTTAAGACATTAAGCTAGGTGATTTTAATGAAAGTCACTTGGTAAAAAGGCTCAACGTCAAAAGTCGTGGAGTTTGACACGTAATTTGGGAGGTTAGTAAGGTTATTTAAATCATTTTATTTATTAGATTTCTTTCAAAATTACATATATCTATAATGTTTTACTTATCTATTGAGAAAATTAATATTAAACAAATTCCAGTAGCTTGTAAACGTATTTATACCTATTTTAATGATATGGCCAAACGTTGATTAACATATCATCAAACGTTGACGTTTAAACGATATGGCAAGTTTTGTTTTGCCGTTTTATGAAATACGGCCATATTATAAAATAGCCGGCAACATCGGCTTTTTAGTGATAAGACCGCCTAAATTGTACATCTTTCTGTAAATATCAACTGTAACTTCTTTGTTTGGTGTGCAATAAAGAGTATCTATCTATCATGAAGTGTTTAATTTTAAGATCGGGCCACGACACATACATTGTATAAATCTGTTTACACGCCTGATAAAAGATTTTGCCTAACTCAAAATGTAATAATAACTGCGAGCAATCAAAATTCCTTTAAACCTAATACCATCCGGGCCTGAAAAGGCATCTTGAATAAAATTGTATTTACAAAACATTATATTTATGCTTTTGTTAACTTATAATGTAGCCTCCCACGGAGGTCTGTTTAGGTTTTACACAATATTGGATTAATGTATATAAGATTTTGGTGTAAGACTAAAGTACTCGTATAGTAAAAGATGTATTAAGCAATAGAATCATCCTATTCAAATTCATATTCTTTATTTGCTTTTAAAAAGGGTAAAAGTAACGAAAGTATGCCTATTATATTCCGTCCTACTGCAGGACACAGGCCTCACCTCAACTATGAGGTGGTTAGGGCTATACTACACCACACGGGCCCAGTGCGGATTGGTGGAGGGGTGTTGTAAGGCCAGTGACTTAACGTTACTGTCAGATGTAATCAAGCCATTAGGCCTCTGACTAGGCTTCACGACTAATATCAAGCAATTTCAGCCCTGACCAACTTTTAACGTGCCTTTAAATAGGGTAGTTACAAAAAAATGCGTAAGTTCAATTAACAGTTAGCTTCTTATACTATGCAGTTTCTAACGCTATGGGGAAGCTATGTTTGGAGTTCCGCCACATCGCTCGCCCGATAGGAAATAAAGGTTCTTAGTGGCAACCATGAACGCCGCATGAAAACAGCCCAAAGGATTCCAAATACTGCTACTGCTGCTAATGCTGTTTCTGCTGCTGCTCCTACTGCTGCTCCTGCTGCTGCTGCAGCTACTGCTACTGCCCTTGCTCCTACTGCTATCGGTGCTGCTGCTGCTCCTACTGCTGGTGCTACTCCTGCTGCTTCTGCTCCTGCTGCTGCTGCAGCTGCTGCTACTGCTCTTGCTGCTGCTGCAGCTACTGCTACTGCCCTTGCTCCTACTGCTATCGGTGCTGCTTCTGCTCCTGCTGCTGCTGCAGCTACTGCTACTGCCCTTGCTCCTACTGCTATCGGTGCTGCTTCTGCTCCTGCTGCTGCTGCAGCTACTGCTACTGCCCTTGCTCCTACTGCTATCGGTGCTGCTTCTGCTCCTGCTGCTGCTGCAGCTACTGCTACTGCCCTTGCTCCTACTGCTATCGGTGCTGCTTCTGCTCCTGCTGCTGCTGCAGCTACTGCTACTGCCCTTGCTCCTACTGCTATCGGTGCTGCTTCTGCTCCTGCTGCTGCTGCAGCTGCTGCTACTGCTCTTGCTCCTACTGCTGTCGGTGCTGCTGCTGCTGTTGCTGATGCTACTGCTCCTAATTCTGCTGCTGCAAGTTCTGCTGTTCCAAATTCTGCTTCTGCTGCTAAATCTGCTTCTGCTGCTGCTCCTACTGCTGCACCTGCTGATGCTGCACGTTCTAGTACAACACCTGCTGCTGTCGGTGCTGCTTCTACTGTCGCTGCTGCTGCTACTGCTGCTGCTGTTGCTCCTGCTGCTGCTCCTACTACTGCTCCTGCTGCTCCTCTTTCTGCTCATGTTTCTGGTGGAGCTGATGCTGTTGCTGTTGCTGTTAATGATAATAGATCACCATAAAAAAGGCGTTAACGAACAGACCAGGGAAAAAGTTCTACAAAGATATATTTTTTTATTTCAATTTGAAATGATTAATTAAAGCAACAAAAATCGAAATGCTGCTGCTGCTCCTGCTGCTGCTGTTGCTGCTAATGATAATAACTATTAAAGGAGTTAATGAACAGACCAGGGAAAAAGCTATACAAAGATTTTTTTTAAATTTGAATTTAAAATGATTAATTAAAGCATCATAAATCCCATCAGACGTCTTGTATACGCACTAATTGTTCATACAGCTCTATATTATTTACCACTCAAAATAGTACAGTTGACCAAGGTGATTAAGTTGTTTGAATTGCTCGGAAATACAAATAACATGGCGGTCGGTTTCTATGAGAAACCAACCCATTGTTTATCATTTGAAACATTGAAACTGAAATTGAATGTTACGGCTTCGGGACGGCGAAACTATCGAGAGAAGTTAACAAAGCTAGGAACATTCGATTGGTATTTGTTAATTGAGTTTTCTAAACCTAACACGCGTATCACATTTCCGTAATTAAACTTGTTTGTCGGTTTAGGTAAGGGTTACAATCAAATGTTGTTTGTTAAAATGAGAAAATATTTTACGTGATTTTGGCTAGATTTCCTAAAGTATTAAGTATATTATTTTTGATTCTTGGTTAGTAGCGTCAATTTAAAAAAAAACTTGCCATGGTAGTGATCATACTTATTTTTACACTACGATCAGTGAAAGTGTACCGAAGGTAAGTCTTTCAAAATTTTAGGAAAAAAAATATTTGATTGATTTTTTGCGTAAAACTACTGGCATTTTCGGATATTTAAGGATTGTGGTGAATACAGCAGTACTATTTAGGTTGCCGATACAAAAAAAATATATAAATAATTTAAGAAATTGTGGTCATGGTAGTTATAAATGGTCATAAGGGGTGTCAAATTTCAAGGATTTTTAATTTTTTGTTTGTAAATTAAAATATAAAAAACATATTTTTTTTTCTATTTTTCCTTGAGTATTCCTTAGCAGGAACCACCAGCTGGTTCCGTTTTTTCGTTGAATTTCAGGGACAGCCTGTATATAAAACAACATCATATATAGTACTTTTCTCTGATCTTATGATGAAGCTAAAGAATTTGTTACGTAAAACGTTGTCTGGATCGCTCTTAGCGATCTAAATTGTATAATATATTTAGCTTACGTTATACTTAGAAATCAGAAACAACAACGTTTTAACTTAGAGGATGGATATTTTTTCCTCTTTTAAATTCAGGATGTTGTTACACATTTATTGTGCAAATGTATGCCTTATTTATGTTAAGTTATACTTGACTAGGTATTATTTTAATTAGTAACTAATAAAAAAATGCATGCCACGGTGAAATGTGTGATCATCATAACATCACAAACATAACATGTCTGTTTCAGTTTTAAGCGAAATAAATGATTCTGAAAGTTGACTGGACGAGATCGCTCTTAGCGATAAGACCGCCTAGATTGTACATCTTTCTGTGAATACCAACTGTAGCTTCTTTGTTTGGTGTGCAATAAAAAGTATCTATATAGTAGTAAAGAATGAAAATAATATTAAAGAACGAAATAGAAATCATAAATGAATTCGTATAAGTAATAGAAAATTGCGTTATGGACTCTGAAAAATTTTAAAAAAATATTGTATTTTTTTTTGTTTTTAGCAATTCCATGCAAGGTTTAATTGAAGATAAATAACACTTGAAAAATCATCGACCTCAGGTGGGACTCGAACCCACGTCCCATCGCATACCGGGCGAGTGCCCCGACCACTAAGCTACCGAGGACGTTACGTGACAAGATGAAATTCCTCAAGTGTTTTTTCTCGCTGTCAAAGCCAGCGCATTCTGATCAATGTTGTAGCTATATGTATAGCTGAGTAGTATACTACCGTCAACACCCTATAGAAATATTTTTACAAATATTTGACTATTGGTTAAGATCAGAAATGCTTAAACATTGCAATTTTTTTTGTTTTTAGCAATTCCATGCAAGGTTTAATTGAAGATAAATAACGTCCTCGGTAGCTAAGTGGTCGGGGCACTCGCCCGGTATGCGATGGGACGTGGGTTCGAGTCCCACCTGAGGTCGATGATTTTTTTCAAGTGTTATTTATCTTTATTTAAAAAAATAATTTAATATTTTGCCAATCTATAGGCATTTGTACCAAAATATCTCTTCTTAACTCAACAAATGCCTATTTGTAACCTACACTGGCTTGGATATTCATAAAAGTTCTCTTATTGCGAAAACAAAGTAATGAAATCATACCTTAACACGCTTGAATGACCTTGACGCGTTGTGCCCATACATTTTCGCGCGTTCGGATGACCTATAATAATCGGAAAAACATGTTTTTTTATGAAATTAATGCCTTTAACGAGAAGTTTCAAATAAAACTCTCAATTCAAAACATGTATATTTCCAAAATCTTGTTTTGGGTGAAAACAGTAATGAAATAGCTTGTGCCATTTAAGAGAACATTTGCAATTTATGAAAAAATATACACTTTTTTGTGCATGTTTTAATCCAAGGGACTTAACGGAAAATCAAAATTATTTAATTCAAGATGTTTATTAAATCCTCTTCTAGCATATCGTATTTAAAATTTTTAGATTCAAGTAACAGGTATTCTGACAATTTGATTTTCATATTCGAGATTTTAGGCACTTGGGTGGTGTGAAAGCCTAAACAATTACTCGTAAAGAGAATCTAATATTTACAGAAATAATGGATACATTTGTAATAACTTAAACCTAACATTAAAATAAATTCAAATACAAGAAAATGTTCGTTTCATTTGTAACGAAACTAAAGTGAGCTGTTACCGTTTATTTGCAATTCTATGGCCTAGAATAAGTTTGCAACAGCCTACAAATAAAGTTAATGTACAGTCGTAAAAGATGGCTGAATATATTACCTACCTAATTGAATAAAACCGAATCTCATTACGCACTGATACTATTACTAGAAATAAAAATAAACTTGCCGTTCCGAGCTTCACATTAAAGAAAGTAGGTAATTCGTTTTTGGGGAAATGTATAAAAATCTTTAATATAGTACCGCAAACTCTTGTTGATTTACCTGTTTATGAGTTCAAAAACCACATTAAAAATCCTTATGGAAAAAGGATACTACAAAGTTGAAGATTACTTGAACGACAAGAGTGCATGGACTTAATAACCTGCCTAGCTCGCACTTAAAACTATCTTGTCTTTGTATTTCCTGTAATAAAACCAGGCTGACAAAGGTGACTGAGTTTGTTCCGCCGCTTCTTCTCAGCACCAGCCGATATGTAGTCCCGAAGCGGTAGTAGAAAAACAAAAAATAGGGACATGTAAAAGTGCCATTGATGGCCAATTTGCAGAAATAAATGACTTTGACTTATTAATTATTATTATTCTGTCAGTATTATTTCTGATACTAGGTTAGTAATAAATTAGACTTTATCGGCTTGGCGGTAGCATTTTTGCTTAATCCGGTATGTAAAGTGATTTAAAAAATATTAAATCTTCATCAGTTATCATATGAATGGCAAATATTTATTTGGTAATCTCCATATTGTTGCAATTAGCATTGGTTATATTCTTCTACTGAATTATGTTTTGGGACGCACGCATGATGTAAAAAACCGGCCAAGTGCGAGTCTGACTCGTGCACGAAGGGTTCCGTACAATTATCTATAAAAACGGCAAAAAAAAACACGTTTATTGTATGGAATCCCCTTTAAATATTTATTGTATTGTGTTTTTTAGTATTTGTTGCTATAGCGGCAACAGAAATACATCATCTGTGTAAATTTCAACTCTCTTACTATCACGGTTCATGAGATGCAGCCTGGTGATAGACAGACGGACAGCGGAGCCTCAGTAATAGGCTCCCGTTTTACCCTTTGGGTACGGAACCCTAAAAAGGTGGACTTTCGTGTATCGGAGCAGTGATCAATCGCATTTTTCAGAAGCAAGCAGCTGATGTGAAAATTGGTAAAATATTGTACAAACATTCGTATAACATCGGCAGCTTCAGAGAATAAGACGAGTTTATGAATATGATTCATCCGTCTTCTTGTGACGTATAGTATATGATCGCATGTCTTGTCTTGTCTCGTATAGGCTACCACTACAAGTCTCCGGGGTATAACAACCTTACCATCGAGCACCTGCAGCATGCAGGATTGCACCTACCAAGGGTTTTTTGTTTTTTAACCTGTGTCTAGGGCATTCTTATATACCGGATGGCCTAATGCATACTATTGGTATATACATACTACCTCAACGATCATATTATTTTATCTAAGCTACAGATATATTTATATTCGGAATTGTTATTTCACTTATTTGTACCTAAGATTATTATCGGTATAATTAACTGAGTTACAAAAATAGCATTAAAAGAGGGAGGTGTATTTTTAAATACCATCGAACGGTAAACGGTTTAAAACAATGCCTGTTCCAACAAACCAAAGCGTCAAAATCCGGAAACAAGTAAAAAATACGATGAAAATTCAATTTAAAATACTTTCCCATTGTCTGCAAGTTTCTCTAGCGAGAGATAGTTTCTTGACGTTTAAAAATGAACTTGCCGTCAGATAAAGACTTCCTTCAGCTAGAACAAACGGAAATCGTAAGAAAAGGAAAATTTTAAATTTGTTTATTTACGGAGTGAGTGGCTTGTGAACGTATACAGAGACTACTAAATATTGTCCTTTCAATCGAATCGAATTTAAGATTTATTGTTAGCCAAGTAATTTAAGATTTTGAAGTTAGATACAAAACCAGAGAAGACCGAATAGTAGGTTATTATAACGTACAAATGTTTTTCTGTATGCATGTATGTATAATTAATATTCCAACTGAATTAAGAGTAAAACAACGTGTAAATAAAATCTTAATAAAACAAAGTCGGGTTTGTTACAACACTTATAACTCGAGAACGGCTGGACCGATATTCATGGTTTATATTTTCTTAGATTTGTTTCCGCCCCGATTAGCAGAATAAATAATATAAACATTTATAAGCTAATAAAAAAAAAATCTGTGAGGCGGTACGAAGTTCGCCGGGTCAGCTAGTTCATAATATTTATGGATGTGTTGTTTTTAGGGTTCCGTACCCAAAGGGTAAAACGGGACCCTATTACTAAGGCTTCGCTGTCCGCCTGTCTGTCTGTCTGTCTATCTGTCTATCTGTCCGTCTGTCCGTCTGTCCGTCTGTCCGTCTGTCTGTCTGTCCGTCTGTCCGTCTGTCCGTCTGTCCGTCTGTCCGTCTGTCCGTCTGTCCGTCTGTCCGTCTGTCCGTCTGTCCGTCTGTCCGTCTGTCCGTCCGTCCGTCCGTCCGTCCGTCCGTCTGTCCGTCTGTCCGTCTGTCCGTCTGTCCGTCTGTCCGTCTGTCCGTCTGTCCGTCTGTCCGTCTGTCCGTCTGTCCGTCTGTCCGTCTGTCCGTCTGTCCGTCTGTCCGTCTGTCCGTCTGTCCGTCTGTCCGTCTGTCCGTCTGTCCGTCTGTCCGTCTGTCCGTCTGTCCGTCTGTCCGTCTGTCCGTCTGTCCGTCTGTCCGTCTGTCCGTCTGTCCGTCTGTCCGTCTGTCCGTCTGTCCGTCTGTCCGTCTGTCCGTCTGTCCGTCTGTCCGTCTGTCCGTCTGTCCGTCTGTCCGTCTGTCCGTCTGTCCGTCTGTCCGTCTGTCCGTCTGTCCGTCTGTCCGTCTGTCCGTCTGTCCGTCTGTCCGTCTGTCCGTCTGTCCGTCTGTCCGTCTGTCCGTCTGTCCGTCTGTCCGTCTGTCCGTCTGTCCGTCTGTCCGTCTGTCCGTCTGTCCGTCTGTCCGTCTGTCCGTCTGTCCGTCTGTCCGTCTGTCCGTCTGTCCGTCTGTCCGTCTGTCCGTCTGTCCGTCTGTCCGTCTGTCCGTCGGTCCGTCTGTCCGTCTGTCCGTCTGTCCGTCTGTCCGTCTGTCCGTCTGTCCGTCTGTCCGTCTGTCCGTCTGTCCGTCTGTCCGTCTGTCCGTCTGTCCGTCTGTCCGTCTGTCCGTCTGTCCGTCTGTCCGTCTGTCCGTCTGTCCGTCTGTCCGTCTGTCCGTCTGTCCGTCTGTCCGTCTGTCCGTCTGTCCGTCTGTCCGTCTGTCCGTCTGTCCGTCTGTCCGTCTGTCCGTCTGTCCGTCTGTCCGTCTGTCCGTCTGTCCGTCTGTCCGTCTGTCCGTCTGTCCGTCTGTCCGTCCGTCCATCTGTCACCAGGCTTTATCTTATGAACCGTGATAGTTAGAGAGTTAAAATTTGCACAGATGATGTATTTCAAAAATTTCAAATAAAACAGAATACAATAAATATTTAAGGGGCTCCCATACAACAAACATGATTTTTTTGCCGTTTTTATAGATAATGGTACGGAACCCTTCGGGAGCGAGTCCGACTCGAACTTGGCCGGTTTTTTTCATTGGTTAAGTTGTTTTCATGAAATGAATAAAAAATGTGAATTTAGTTTAAGTTTATTAAATAAGGTACAACAATATTTTTCATATTTCGGCTCAGGTTTTATTTAAGCTATTTAGTTTTACGAGCGCAGCAATATCGTGAAATATACCTACGAATATCCCTATAAATGCCCCGTTACCTAGCTATAATTAGAACATTACCTAAACCTTGTAACTATTAGGTATAATTTGACCTAATTTAGGTCCAAATTTGCCGAAAAGTTACATCATTTAGGAAGATTTAAGTCACCTAAATCCGCTAGTTACGTTAGTCAGGGTTACCTAGGTATTGAAATGTTTTTGTACCGATCTACATTATACAGGATTACAGTGCAAGGTAGTGGCAAATTTTAAAAATAAAATCTAGCGGTAGGTACACTGCTTAAGGTATTTGTTGGCAATTTGAACCTCTGGTTTGCGCGGGCGCTCCTGCTGTTAGAAATACCTTGCATAGAAAAGGCTAAAGTTTGTTTTCGCGCGCCATTATGATATTTATTGCATTGAACTGTGCCGTGTGGGGACGGCCGTAAAGAATACACTTCCCCACCGCTAACAGGAGGCGTGTCGTAAGAGGCGACTAAATTCTGTAGCACGAGACGGGGAGCAGCGTCTGCGTGCGAAATAATTTTAAAAAAACTGCGCTCTCCAACCCGCCTGCCAAGCGTGGCGAGTATGGCAAAACCCCCCGATGACAGAAGTCACTGGGGGAGGCCGAGTTTCTTGCGCTACTTCTTCTCGGCGCTAGCCCAAAATTGTCCCGAAGTAGTGGTAGGGAAAAAAATATTGGGACGTGTAAAAGCGCTTAGTTTAAGCCTATTTACAGAAATAAATTGGTTTTAATGGTTTTAAAGGCCTATGTTCAGCAGTGGACGTCCTGTGGCTGAAATGATGATGATGATGAACTTTGCAGTTCTAGGTTGCACAGAGATAGTGGGTACATATTTTTTATGAATGACAAGATTATCCACGCGTACCATCTATGAGCAGCGGATAGTAATAAAAAAAATGTATTTAAGATCGTTTATATATCGTAGATCGATTTAGTTACTGATTCTGAGTAGTCCGTGAAAAATTGGCAGTACCTTGCAATGTAACCCTGTATAACCCAAGTGAAACACGATATCAATATAAACGAGTTGTGTCGTTACTGAAGCCACGGCCTCTGAGTACCATAATAAGTCCCAAACAGAAATAATAATAGTGAAATAAAATACCGATATCGCATTGCAAGAGTATTTCTTTCGGGATTATAAATACCTCCTTCTGATTCTTATGTACGGGCTATCAAGAGAAAACTAAACACTTTGTGTGATCTTGTCTTAGAGCATTCATGGTTGAATCTTGTGGATTCGATGGAAATATTATACAATAACAATACTGTGTTAATAAATTATTTCAGAATCACACCAATTTATTATATATCAGACAAACCTTTTTGTTATATAAATCCTGCTGTTCAGCAATTGACAATGGCATACTCGTTTTGCCTTTGGTTTTGTCTGTGTTAAATACGGATCCTTATCCTGTTTTTTTAGACTCTTAGGGTAAAATTAAAAAAAATTCTACGTTACCAAGTTTTAATCTTTCTTTGTACCTTACATTAAAAACCGCAAAAAGTTTTTTCCGTAAATAAAACAAACAAGTTTAAAAAAAAAAAAAACTAAACTATTGTTTCCAATAGTTCCTTGACGTATATAAAATATTAATAACGATGCCTTCTACCTAAAACCCTAGATAGTAAAAGTCATAACAATCATTTATTCAGTATGTATAATATTTTTATGCTCCTTTTCGGGCACCTATACGTACCTACGCATGGTACACGTCCCAAAGAATATAGCTTTGCCATAAATGGGTCATTCTGTTCATGTCATAATAAATAAAGATAGCAGATACTACCGTTATAAAATTATACAGAGACCAACGTAACATATTTCTTTTATGTCTTTTGTTACTTGAATGATGTTCTGGGTTTTCATAATCTTATGATTCAATAGAAAAAGGCCTGTGATATATCGACGACACGTTTCGTGGAGTGTAATCATTTTAGCCGTAAGGCTAAATACTCACGGAGCGGTTTCTAACCGCGCCCGCCGCGGTTGCAAGCCCGCAGCTTCTGTGGAATGTAGATTTATGTAAAAAACCGGCCAAGTGCGAGTCGGACTCGCGCACGAAGGGTTCCGCACCATTATCTATAAAAACGAGCAAAAAAAAATCACGTTTGTTGTATAGGAGCCCCCTTAAATATTTATGTTATTCTGGTTTTTAGTATTTGTTGTTATTTTGGCAACAGAAATACATCATCTGTAAAAATTTCAACAGTCTAGCTACCACGGTTCATGAGATCCGCGAGCCGCGTAACCGCAGTCTCAACTCATCTGCGATTGGTTGGCGGACGAAATACAGAAAAGTAACAGCCCGTCCTACAACAGTTATACCTATGTAACCGCCCGTCTTGCGGTAGAGGCCCGCTAAGGCTAAGAACTCATGGAGCGGTTTTCACCCGCGCCCACCGCGGCGGAGGGATAGCGGTTTTATTTCAAAACTCACGAGACTGGCGATTTGTGCGGTTACGCAGCCGCCGCAGTTGCGATTATCGCCCGCAAACTTGGCGGACCGCTATCGCAAAACGGGCGGTTGCATTACATCTGTAGCTTGACGGGCGGCTACTTTTCTGTATTTCACCCAACCGATCGCAGAGCGCGCAGGCGCAACCCGCCGAGGCTGCAGTTACCGCGGCCCTCGCGATTCTACTCGTTGCCAGCTGGCGCTGCGGGATAAACAAACGCGCGCGCCGCGGGCGTAAAACGCATTGTGAAATATGCTCTAATTTTTTACATATAAATCTACGTTTTACAGAAGCTGCGGGCCCACAACCTCGGCGGGTGCGGGTAAAAACCGCTCCGTGAGTTCTTAGCCTAAGTTTGCGGGCGATAATCTCAATGGCTGCGGTTACACAGAACTCTGGTCTAGTGAGTTTTGAAATAAAATCGCTTTTCCTACACCGCGGCGGGTGCGGGTGAAAACCGCTCCATGAGTTCTTAGCCTTAAGTTAGATAGTGATACCTCGCCACAATGATATATCGCGGACCGGTTCTCACAGCAATCCCGTATAAATAAATTTATACCTTCCCACTTAGGTTTAGGGGGGTTTATACAATAAATTGCTCTGCGGTGAAGAATCAATCATAATGAGGAAGCCACAAAACAGACTCTACATTGCTACGTTTCACAACTTTCGGCTACTTACGCGCATACATCACACAAACATTTGCTCCTCGCGCGGGATTCGAACCCGCAACCGCCAGTCTTTGTAGTCCAAAGCGCGAACCACTACACCAGACGGTCGTCAATCTTAATAATAAATTAATCAAATAAATATTTAGGGGGCTCCCATACTACAAACATGATTTTTGCTCGGTTTTATAGATAATGGTGCGAAACCCTTCGTGCGCAAGTCCGACTCGCACTTGGCTGATTTAAGTATGTAGGGCTAATAAATATTTAATAGAACAGTAACTAGGTAAGTCGCATGCCCTGGGAGTATGTCTGATAATGTTTGTCCCAAATTTAGGGCATTAAGCCCTTAGGGACACCTAAATACGAGAAAAGACCACATTTACTTTTTTACTTCAGGATTCGCACTTCATATTAGAAGTAAAAAACAACAACTTACTAAACTGTTTGTTTTTGGAATTACATGCTAATTTTATTTACATAATGTAACACTTAAAAATACTGTACTGCCCAGTTGGAAAAAACAGACGCCCGGATTGTGAAGAGACGTTGAGACGTGTGGGTTCGTTTCCTATCTGAGGCAGTTGAATTTCAATATCATAAATATATTATTATAAATAAAACTTAGTACCTAACTTATCAGTTCAGAAAATAGCTAATCACTTTCGAACTGACAAAAACAATATTCGGATAAGTTATTAGATTCTGTCAGTCGGTTATAAATTAAAGGCAGTTAAAATAAACCAAGTAACGAATTAAACTTACTCAATTTGGTTTATCAAAACGTTAATTAATGAAAACTGTATTTAAACTTGCGTTAATTCTTCAAAGAAGCAAAGAACAAGAAACAAAAACACTGTGTTTGGCAGTACGTCTTAACTTGTTAACCTCTGAGTAGAAACTAAAGTAAAGTGTTCGAAAAGTCAGGTTAGATAAAATGTTAATAAATCGCGAAATAATCCGTAAAAGTAGTTTCATTTAAATGAGTAAAAACTGTTAAATAAATTAAGGGATCAAAGAGTGAGGTTGGTAATTTAAAGAGCTTTATCGTAGGTTTGCTATAACTAATAGCGAAAAAGGGGATTGCTCTCTAATGGACAATGTGTCCATTAAATGGTTTATCTGTATCTACATCTTGAGTCTGTTTGGAAACTACACTGGACCGCAAAGGAAAAGGGTCATCAATATTTTCAAAGTACCTGACATAGCTCTAAGAAATAAAGAATTGTCAGGTACTAAATTAAAGTATAATTATACATTAAAATTAATTATTTTTTTAAATTCTAGTATTTTTTAATTTAGTCTGTATTTTTATTAAGCTCGGTCAAGTAATTTTGAAGATATTAAAAATATTCTAACCGACCCTTTTTCTTTGCGGTCCAACACAAAACATATTGAAAAGATGCGTACATTTTACACATTATTTTGAATATGTACGGGTGGGAAGCAAGTGCTAGTGGGGCACCGCCCCCGACGTCCAAAATATATAATCAGACGGGAACCAAACTCCCTAGTGAGCGTAGAGTCCCTTTACCCCAAGACACTAAGTCCCTAGAGCACTAGCCCCACCTAACAATAAATACTTAAATATAATAAGGATGATAAGAGCAGAGTGATGCAGAGTGAGCTGCTCCCAGGTCACCCAGGGTAGCAGCGTTAGGACGGTAGGTAGGTGGTGTGAACCCGCTGCCAGTCTGGCAGACTCACCAGACTGATCATAGTGACGGCTAAGGGTGTCTTGGCCGCAGCGGAGGGAAATGAGAACCAACACGGACGGTTGATATCTGATTTATTATTAGAAATAGTATGTTTATATATAAAAGTTACAGCGTATTAACATGTATAGGTTTATCGTCGTGTACCGTCGGTGTAGAGTGCCGACGGCGCATGTGCAGGGTCCATGGGTCGCGCTGGTTTGTAGGTCGCTGACGATGCAGCAGACAAATGTACGAACGTAGCTCGTACATTCATCATCATCATCTTCTCAGCCTATTGCAGTCCACTGCTGGACGTAGGCCTCCCCCAAAGAGCGCCAAAGAGCACGATCTCCCGCTTTTTTCATCCATCCACTGCCAGCCATCTTCCTTATTAAACATAAAAAATCTACGTCAGCATTATATTATAATGCCTATATACAATACTCGTATACTAAGAAATTAATTAACCTATCAAGCGGCAAAGACCTTCCAGCCGCTCCATAACAAAAAAAAAACATTGTCTCTTGACCTTCGTTTGACAGGTTAAAGTAAACTTGTTAATTATCTTGGGGGTGTGGAAGCTCTGGAGACCTGTAATACTGGTTTCTAAGGAAGCTCCAGTCTCTCACACAAATGGTAACACCAGCTACTATTGTACCTTTCTAAAAAAAACAAAAATTGGGACAAATACAAGGTAGGGCTCAGCAAGATACGCCGGAGGCATCATGACGATCCTTCAACGAGAAACTGGTTTATTTTTTATAAATTTTAGTATGCGCATTGTATTTTTAGTAGTAATAGAAGATGAAGTCTCCTTTAATTTTTAAATTTTTATTAAGAGGAATCCGTTCTTCTTATCTTTTCCAAAAAGTTATCAAAATAGTAGACCACCGCATTAAATCGTAACTAAAAGTTGGAGTTTACTGGGACATGAGATATTAAGGCCATGACACATTTTCTATTAAACTAAAAGCGAATAATATCGTATCTACTGCTAGCGTCAGTTCTTAGAGCCGTAAAACGCTGGGGACTAGACATAATCTACTTGACTGACAGCGGGAGATTTATTAAACCGACTATGGGCGATTTTCCACTGACAGACGACACGGTAACGGCACCGACACGGTAAAACAGGGCGTCCCTTAAATAAAGGATACCCTTCTAGTAACCACATATTCTACACTACACATCATAATAAACTTTCTTCCTTTAACTTTTTTAAATAGTATGCATTTTTTTTGTCTTTATCTTATACAAATTTAATCGGCTGTTTGGTAATTTTGTATGGAAAGATAAATTTACATGCAAATTTGCAATATTGATAGAACAAAAGTTCTTCAAGGTGATGTATAGAATATGTGGTTTCCAGGTTATCCTTTATTAACGGGACACCCTGTATATAAAAAAACCGCGTGCACATAATTCCACATACACGTTAGAACACAATTACTATCTTCGACTACTCCTAAAAAATTTAATCTTTTTTTTTTTATTTGAGATGGGCTTACTCTTGACCCCAATCTTGCTCTAGAGCATAGATGGGATCTACGATGGAGCGAGATTGCCCAGAAGATGCCTATTCACTCTGGACTTAAAGAGAGTCAGGTTATATGCACTCTGAAATACAGACGCAGGCAGGGAATTCCAATCTTTATCTGTGCGCATTATAAAAGATGATGAGAAGCGCTTAGTGCGGATTATGGGTATATCAACTAAGAACGGATGGTAGCCGGCCGTGCGTCTGGATGTCCGATGGAAGAAAGGTGACGTAATCCTTTTATTTTTGCTCTCAAAGCGACTTAAAGAACTATCTAAATATTTAGGCTGTAGTTATTCAAAGTTTAACACATTCATCAACAACGTCCAACCCTTTCAGATTGAGTCGGCGATAATATACAGAATTTCTAACATTTCTTATGTCAAACAATGCTTTCATGGTTTGGAGTTATCATAAGATTAATTAAATGTATTTTAAATTTGTAATAGAATAATTAACAATCACACTAATGAACTATTCCAATATAAGGCTTAAATAATGCATAATAATAACTCCACTTGTGGCCTAGGACCACACATTAACACATACATACACCCGGCATCAACGCCGCCGGCATAGTGTATACCAACTCTTATAATTAATGAATCAAATACAAATGTTTGTGCTTATGACACAAAATAATTACCTTATGATTAGAACCCAAAACTACTGGTTAATTAGTCGGGGTTGCGTACTACTAGATCTGAAAATCGTCAAAGAAATATGAAAGATATTACCCATATTTTTACCCCCATCTTTGTCGTGTCTTCACCGTTACCGGTGACGTGCCGTACCGTATACTGGAAAAGTATCCTATCCAAGATTCTGTTGACAGTCTCTACACTAAATTAAAAGTTAGTGGATCGTTTTCTTTTGAGTCTTCAATGAAACATACAAGACAAGACAACCCAAATAAAAATGTAAAAAGACGTTACTGCTGTCAAATTAAAACGCTATCAAACTAAGTATTCACAAACTATTTTAGAAAGCATTTTTAAAGGTCTGGAGATTAAATTATTGTAAAAAGATAAGGAGAAAACTAAAGGCCTTACTAGAAAAAGATAGACCGTGTTAACACTTGTCTAACGATTAGTCAACCAATATATGTCTCGAATGTCTGATGTGTCAATATTTCAAATTGGTTGACTAATTTTAGACAAGTGTTCAACCCTAGTCAATCTTTTTTGTAGTAAGACCATAATTTTTGTTTTCATTTTGCTAGCGCGCACACAGATCTGATAAGCGTGCTGAGAATTCGTGGTATATGCTGTGTCAGTTGGTGCGTCTGTTTGTACAACTCATACAAGATAGACAGTCCACTTCACTTCTGGGTATATAAAGTATTAATCTAAACACGGAAATCCTCTGAGAGAATATGGTAAAAAACGACAACTCTTGTAACAGGAACGACATAAAAAAACGATGTCCCACATAAACTGGTTGGTCACGTGTTGTCATTTGTAAGGAGATTCTTTTTTTATTTTCATCATCATCATCATTCAGCCACAGGACGTCCACTGCTGAACATAGGCCTCCCCCAGGTAAAGGGGGACTTTACCAGGTCGTCTGCCCACCTTGTGGGTGTGAGTCCCACGCTGCGCTGGTACGTGGTACGTGGTCTCCATTCCAGAACCTTTCTGCCCCATCGGCCGTCAGTTTTACGTGCCGCCCATTGCCAATTTAGCTGGCTAATCCGTCGAGCTATGCCATGTTTTTTTTATATTTAATTAAGTTGTATGCAGCCATCAGAGCTCTGCAACTTCATTATCCTCGAAACAAATTAATCAAAAATAATCCGGCCAGGTTGCACGTCGTTACTATCATATATTTTAGCACTAACTTCATTTATATCACTTTTAATGTTTTCCTCTAAGTATTTTTTATTTTATAAGTTGAACGACTATTTCTCCTAAACTAACTGATCTATCTTAACCTTAAAAGTTCATGAAAAATCACTATGATCATGAATTTAAGGGGTTTAGGGGTTGTAAGACGAGTCTCCAACCACTAAACCGTATCAATGTAGACTTTTAACCTTGCTTAAGAATAGCTAGACCGCATAATCGGCTTTTGAGCTTTTGTTCAATGCCAGAACGGCCATAAAAATAATGTAATGAAATAGGGTATGACACAAAGCTTATTATGATGTAAAGTAATTTTCTTTAAGAATTTCATGTTTAAAAACATAACCTAAACATATGTTGGCTTATTAACGATCGTCTTTGGTAATAAATTGGTTTACATTTAAGAGTTTTTTATGCTATTCAAATACCAATTTATATGTATACGATGTCCTAAGAATCGTGTAGAATTTCCTAGGATATCTAATGAGATTTTGTATATGAATTGGATTCCTATGCTATAAAAATCGCCTCCTTGTCTGGCCTACAAAAACCAAACGATCTTAACAGAGGCAAATTTGTGTTTGCTTTATATGCACATTGTAAATTATAAATATTAATTTATTATATTTCTTTATTTATGCTTAGGATTGTAATATAGTCGCATTAGACGTATATTTTAGGATAAGATACCTACCATATAGTAGAGATAATTAAATCATAAAACAATTCACGCACTTTTTATGAGCTGCTATTTGATATGAAATCTTCTTTGGATTATCCTCACTATAGTTGATTTTATTTTTATTATACTTTATTCATTTAAAAGCACAATTCTACAGAATACAATTTAATACATATTCACATATTTGTAATTAGGTTTCACGTTAAAATTGAAAGAAATGAGATCATACATGCTGACTGGTAGAATGTTTGTTCTTTCTCTAGTTTAATTGCAATGGGCACCAGGTTCGATTCCTCGTTTATGATAATATACACGATATAAAGAAAATTGCTTGGCTCTTGCTTTGCTGAAAATGCCCGTAACATAATTTGTTTTATGGGATCCATAAGCACAGGGATATTAATTTCTTACTTGGAGGCAAATACTGTCAATTGTACACATTCTATTCATAATATAAATACGAAAGTTTGTAACTATGGATGTGAGAATGTTTGTTAGTCTTTCACGCAAAAACTACTGAACGGATTTGGATGAAATTTTGAACACATATTTATTATACACGATACTTTTTATTCCGGTTAAATGTTTTTGTGAGATATATTGAATAAATAGAGGACGCGAGCAAAGTCACGTGAAACAGAAAATAAAAAAATAAAAACAAACTTTATTCTGCCATAAATTTTACAATTTGCTTAATTGTTTTAGTAA
Source organism: Anania fuscalis (assembly GCA_950371115.1). Lineage (NCBI taxonomy): Eukaryota > Metazoa > Arthropoda > Insecta > Lepidoptera > Crambidae > Anania > Anania fuscalis. Next base: position 15,323,311 of record OX493344.1, read on the forward strand.
CTCCAAAATTCATACATTAAATACTTAATAAAAATTAAAATTAATTTCTGGCATATTAAGTTTACCTACTTACATAAACATGCTTTTACAAAAAATATTAAATGCCTTTGATTTATTACAATTAATGATTATTACATTAAATATAATTCTAAAACTATTCATTTATTAATATAATTGTCAATTTATTTTGTTATTATTATTAAATCTATTATTTATGGAAGTCCTCCCCCAATCCAAATGAATGAGCGTAAATTATATGGCACCTAATATATATAATAAAATCCCATTAAAAATCAAGTTAATAAATGAAATAAAAAGCTTTAAAACTGCGCTCAATGGCTTTCTTACTGAAAAAGCATATTATGATATAAAATCATATTTAGATGACATGATGTAGTAGCATAATGTTCATGTCATATTAACTCATTTTAATTTTGTACTTTAATTATTTTTTCATTAAGATGTTATTCATATACCTTTTAAGGTGAATCATGGCAGCACTTAGAAATATTTTATATACAACACCTTGTAAAACCCATGTTTATGAATAAATAAATGATTTGATTTGATTTGATTTGATTTGAATCCTTTCCATTTTTCCCTGTCTCTAGCTTGTCCTCTCCAATTCGAGCCACATATATTTTTTAAACAAATATGTCCTCCCAGCGAGTATGTGGTCTACCTTTATTTCTTTGCCCATCACGGGGCATCCACTCTATTATTCTCTTTGTCCATCTATTGCTATCCATTATACACACGTGTCCAGCCCATTTCCATTTCAAACTTCTGATTCGTTCCATTATGTCTGTGATTTTTGTTTTTTTTTTCCTTTAGTTCTTCATTTCGAATTCTGTATGATATTTTTAATCCTAGCATAGGTACTTCTTTCCATTTTCCTCTGTTGTACACTAAGTCGTGTCGTGTGGTGCCGGCACTTTAAATGAATTGCACTACCCCTTCTCTTCATATGGGTGTCGTAAGAGGCGACTACAGGAGAACCGCCATAAGAAGACGGGCAGCAGCGTCTCCTCTCCACCATTGGCCAAACTGCAATCGCCAATCCGCCTGCCAAGCGTGGCGATTATGGAAAAATCCTCCTTTTGGAGAGGCCTGTGTCCAGCAGTGGACTGATATAGGCTGGTGATGATGATGATGGTACACTAAGTCTATATTCGTCCTTTCTTAGTGTCCATGTTTGACAACGACATGTTTGCGGGCAACAGGTAGTTAATTATAATATACTAGCAGCCCGTCCCGGCTTCGCACGGGGTAGACAATTATCGCTAATAGTTTCGGCAGCGCATTCGACGAAAGACATTTTAAGACTCATTTTTCTACACCTTCGGTTACATTGTTCAAATTTTACCAAGGATCCCTAATTTTTTTCAAAATGAAATGTAGCCTATGTCAAATTGGAAGAATGTAGCATTCTATTGGTGAAAGAATTTTTTAAATCGGCCCAGTACTTTTTGAGCCTATTCATTACAAACATACAAAAATAGGTACAAATCTTTCCTCTTTATAATATTAGTATAGATAATACATAATGAATTTTCATTCTGATTCAAATAACAAAACATTTCAAACTAAGTAACCTACGCAATTACGCGTTAATTAGTATTATTTGAATGTGTGCCTTTGATTAATGTTTTACACAGTTTCGCTCTTACGATACCTCTTAATGTGGGTAATTATTATTGTCCTTTGTAGTACTTATATACAATTAAGAGTTTACTAAAATCTCCACAGAGAGTGATCTGCTTAATTCATTTAATAATAACAAATAAGTACCTAAGGTGAATGTCGAATATGGCTGCAATAGCAGATGGAGGACAAAGGGAATGTTTTTTGAGTAGAATCGCATAATTTGATTGATAAATAAATTGGAATTTGTATGAATTTTAGCGTGGTTCCCCCTGGCGGCACATCATTGACATAATGTTTTCCTCATAAATTCCTTTTTACGCTATCATCAAATGCTTTCCGAATTTTTCTAATAAAATATTCAGGAGCGCTGTCCTTAATCAGTAAATAAAAATATATTAACTTATTATGGCTGGCCCCTCTAAAAATAAATTAAATATTTCTTAGAATCCTTAAGTAAATATAATTTTGAGCAAGTTAATTCTCAAATAGACTGTCTGCTGCTTCTTGCTTAGGTGCCTTTGACGGTTCCCCGCCTGCCTTCGCGGTATCCTATCACAAGAACGTTCTGCCCCCCTCGTTGTCGCACTAACCTGGGAACCTTTAGTACTATCACCAGGATGATTAATGAGTATAACATACTGAATAAAGGCAGTACTATTGATATATTTGGTGACTTCAGAAAGGGAGTAATAAAATTATTCAGTGTGTTATTTAATTTCGCATATAGCTTAGATTTTTTTGTTTGTTCCTTCGAGTTTAGGATATGTTTAATATTTATATCGATGGTATTCGTGTGGAGTTTATTTTTCTATAGATTAGATGCATGACCTTACTTACATCCACTATAATTGGCAAATGTTATGTATACCTTTAATAAGCAAATGTATAAGAACATAACCTTTAACTAGTTCTAGAATTTGATGTGTGCATTGTGCTGTTGGTGTCATCATCATATCAGCCTGTTGCAGTCCACTGCTGGACATAGGCCTCCCCCAAGGAGCGCCACAGCGCACGATCTCCCACCCTTTGCATCCAGTCGCTGCCAGCTGCCTTCTTTAGGTCATCGGTCCATCTAGCTGTTGGTGTAATTACTTGAATAAAATAAAATAAAAAGTTCTTAACTTAGTTATTCTTTAAAAAATAAAATACAACTTGATTCAAGTGTGAAGATATACATACACACAACATCCACACAATTAAACATATTAGTAATCATATTGGGAACATCTTCCTTTGGAACGTTGCTTGCTAAAGGAACATACTTCGCTAAAAGCCAATTAAAATAGTTACTGAGTCGTAATTAAATTTAGATAAATCAGTGGATCAGTTACCCTGAATTTAACCCTTAAACAGCGCTTCCAAATAATTAATTTCTCACTGTTTTGTTTGACAGTGAAACAATTTCCTTGGAGGTATCGCCACAACTTACAAAAAGAGTCAGTAGGCTCACTATCTAAATAAATGTACCATTAAATAATCCTGCGCGTATGCCATAATGATAACAAATACTGAACACATACATTGCTCTGATATTAAGTTAAGTAGCTAAGCACTTGTGTTATTGAAATTAGAAACAACGAAGATACCACAACACCCAGACCTTGGGCAATATAGAAAAGTTCGTTTTCCACATTGAGTCAACCGGGAATACATCCCGGGACCTCAGAGATGGCTAAGGAGGTCTTCCGTCGTCATCGTCTTTAATGTAAGTTAAAACCAGCGTCGTTATGGCTTTGGCTGTTACGACAAATACTGAGCGGATAGAAATATAAATATAATATTTCTATTTCTAAAGCATCGTCTGAAAATTTGCAATCGGCAATAATCGCGCAGTCATCGCCCGATTGATGCTTGTGTCAAAATTTATCGGCAGCACTGACAGTATATTGCTTTGTTTTAGGGTTTCGTACCCAACGGGTAAAACGGGACCCTATTACTGAGGCTCCGCTGTCCGTCTGTCTGTCTGTCTGTCCGTCTGTCCGTCCGTCTGTCACCAGGCTGTATCTCCTAAACTGTTTTAGTTAGAGAATTGAAATTTTCACAGATGATGTATTTCTGTTGCTGCTATAACAACAAATACTAAAAACCAGAATACAATAAGTATTCAAAGGAGCCCCCAGACAACAAACGTGTTTTTTTTTGCCGTTTTTATAGAAAATGCTACGGAACTCTTCATGCGCGAGTCCGACTCGAACTTGGCCGGTTTTTGTTTTTGCTCAATGTTCGCTTTTGCAAGATACGGAATCAAAGTACCAATTCATTTGGCCCGTTGGGAATAAGCCCACTATTTCTACCTCCATTATGCCATCTAGGTTCTTCGATTTCCGAACCACTATCAATTATCTGGACCATCATTTAGTTCTCGAGTAAAGTCGGTGTTGCTATTGGTAAGAAGTTTGTTGTTTATTTCACTTCAAGGCGAGCGAAATGCTTTTAACAAAACATTTTTACGGGTCATTGACGATCGTCTGGTGTAGTGGTTCGCGCTACGGACTACCCGGTTCGAATCCCGCGAGGGGCAAATATTAGTGTGATGAGCACGAGCATTTCCACCTAAGTCATGGATGTTTATAAACGTATTTAAGTATGTTTATCCGTTATCTAGTCGCCATAGCACAAGCTTTGCTTAGTTTGGGGCTAGATAATTGGTGTGATTGTAGAAACAATTTATTATTTATTTATTTATTTATATTTTGTAAGTAACTGTTTTGTAGTGTCGTGTGGAGCCGGTACGCTAAAAGAATAGCACTACCCCTTCTCTTTCTATGGGTGTCGTAAGAGGCGACTACAGGAGAACCGCCACAAGAAGACAGGCAGCAGCGTCTCCTCTCCACCATTGGCTAAACTGCGATCGCCAACCCGCCTGCCAAGCGTGGCGATTATGGCGAAATCCTCCTTTTGGACAGGCCTGTTTCCAGCAGTGATCTGATATAGGCTGCTGATAATGACTGTTTTGTAGGAATGATGTTGCTTGGAAAAATCTTGTGGAATTCTTCGGGCCTCGAAACAGTCTTAACTATCAGGCAGACTATTAGTAATTTTAGTAAAATAACTTTATACTATAAAGGACAATTCTGGCTTTATAATCGGGACATGAATAATTAAAGGGCTCAACTCCCAGTAGAGGCAGTCTAATTTATCACTTTCGATACGACAAGCATTTTGATTGCAAAAATAACATCTTTAAATTCTCTATTTTTACAAAAAGCCACTTAACTTTTGCCACAAAAAGTATGCTTGTGCGTTTAATAAACATGTTTCTCTTGTCTCTTATGGTATTTATGTGTTTTTTATACTTGTCTCATTGTTATTGTACAAGATTATGTATATTCCTCCACTCTTTTTACCCGACTACGGCGAAACCAAAAGGAAGGGTAATGATTTTGGCAGTCTATGTACTCGTATTATGTATGTTTGTATGTGACACCGTAGTGATTTTACTGAACCGATTTTAATGAATTAGGCAAACCCGGGTGACAAAGGCTATATACATTTTATTAAATATTTATGCGACGTAATTTAAACTTCAGATTCGCACATCAAAAAAAAAATAAACTGAGATAATAACCACGTGTTTGGTACCAAAAGAAAAGTCTTTGCGAGCATAATACAAATATCTACATAATATATCATATTGTTTAGGTCAAAATATTGGTACAACTAAGTCAAACTATATCTTAAAAATGTAGTCGTACGTTTTTGAACATTTTTTACGTAGTCGGATCAAAGTTTTTTAATTAAACTTTAGTTATTAAGTTTTCTTTTTGTCATCATAGGTCCTGTGTCATGAGGTACAGCTTGTCAATTTCGTACGTCATTACGTACGCAATTTAAAATAAAAAATAAAATAAAAATAAAATAATTTTTATTATCTTTAAAAACTTAAGCTTAATAACAATTTGATTGCTTTGACAATATTTGACAGATTTGAGATTGTTTTAAGAGTTCATGGTTACCCCCCAGGTCATTTTGACCATTCATTTGGTCATTAGAGACCATTCATTTGACTTACTATGATATGACATGACAGACAAATATTTGACTCGACGACTATCAGGTCTACCTAGTGGTTATCGCTCCGGACTACAAAGCCAGGTGGTTGTGGGTTCGAATCCCGCAAGGGGCAAATGTTTGTGAGTAAACACGACAATTTATACCTAAGCCATGGATGTTTTCAACGAATTTAAGTATGTTTATCCGTTACCTAGTCGCCTCAGTACAAGCTTTGCTTCGTTTAGGGCTAAATAATTGGTGTGAGTATGAAAACTAAGTATTCATTTATTTAATTATATCAGAATTCAGACAAATAAAATAACACATAACTTAAAACTACCCATCATATAAATGAAAGACTGTCCGTGAGGCTAGGATGCGAGGCTGCTAGCAGCACTGCAGCGTTTGCTCTCAAACGAATTATTTAACAAGAAAAGAGTTTCAAATAACAGTAAAACTCAGACCTGTCAATAAACATCATGTCAGCCAGCTATTCTCATGTTTTATGCTCTCGTTACGATATTACCCGTATAAAATTCTATCCACCATAAAATATCGGGAACTCATAAAACTGCAGTTGGTTCTCGCTCAACGCACGCACGGATATTGCTGCAAACTCGTGACGATGAAAACCTTTAAAACATGCGGAATATACAATATTCTTGTGGACAAGGATTCATTAAAACTTTCTTATTAGTCAAAATTGTCATTTGATAAGTATAAGGGCCCTCTTCTGGATAATACACCTTTGACGACCTCCGTAGCCGAGAGGCGAGCACGCCGGACTTTAAATGGCGCTGCCACCTCTGAGGTTCCGGGTTACGAAACTACCTTTTCTATATTTTCTCGGGGCTGGCTGTTGTGGTACCGTCGTTGTTTCTTATTTCTATAACACAAGTGCTTTAGCTACTTACCTTAGAATCAGAGCAATGTATGTGATATTTTCCAACAGAGACTGTAAATAAAGGCCTTTTCAGTTAAGATTGAGATTCGTTTTAGTAAACGAACACCCGAAGCCAACCAACAATGCACAAATCTGTTCATTCTACCGATAGTTTTAGTACTCATTTCAGTTCAAGCTATAGTTATATCTCAGACATCTAAGCGAAAAGGGTATTGTATGTTTTCGAATAAAACGCGTCTTTTTTACCCACTTTTTGTGAACCTACCTACATACTACAGTTCAGCAATAGGCCCTTGTTTACCGACATCAAACGGAGCTATTGTGAGATTGTCAGCCCGCTTACACAAATACTACGGTGTGTTGATCAGCGCGTAAATAAAATGACGTATGTGCCAGCTTCAGAATCTATTTAATCTTGAGCGAAAAACAAAAGAGCAGCGCGAAAACAAAATAACTTTCGTAAAACAAAACACACTTGATTCGTATGCGTAATTTCACGCCCATGACAAGGAACGTATTTTCGGTCCGGTCACAGAATAAAAATATAATATTACTGAGTGGCGGGAGTTAAGCTTTATGTAATTATTTTAAATAATTTAGTAAGGACCGATGACCTGAAGAAGGCAGCTGGCAGCGACTGGATGCAAAGGGCGGGAGATCGTGCGCTGTGGCGCTCCTTGGGGGAAGCCTATGTCCAGCAGTGGACTGCAACAGGCTGATATGATGATGATGATGATGAATTAAGTACTATGCGTTTCACCACCGTCAAATAGAGCGCTATATGAAACATTAATTCAAATTCTGTGTGTGTTTGTGTGTGTGTGTGTGTATGTACACTTCAACTTTAGGTAAATTATGCTAATGATACGATCTATCGATCAATCCATAATAAATGACGTAACTATCGATAGTCAAACCCTCGATTTCGGCAACACTAGCAGCAGTGAATTGCTTAATTTCCCGGGGAAAGAAGGTGCAGTGGGGAAATTTTCCCCACTGCACCTTCTGCCTCTGCTGACACCTATCGCTTCTTATCCGTGCGTCGTTTGTCGCTCCTCATTAATTTTGCGCATTAACTTAATACTATTATTAGATTTATTACCTAATAGTATAGTATAGTATTTGCTGACCCAAAAAACTATTTTTCCACGGGTTAATGTCCACTATCAACATAGATATTAAGTAAATTGAGTAACCAAGTGGAATTATGTGTCTGAAAAAAAAGATATTCGTTTTTATTTATTGTATTATGTGTTAAAACATATTTAGATTACAAAAAGCCGTAATTAAAATATTTGTTTACTCTAAAAGTATACCTTATTTCGGATGTGCCTAAAAAAAGCGGGGGCGAGCCTGAAATTCAACAGTCACGTTCAAAGGGAAAAAAAACGTAAAACGAGATACAAGGTGTAATTAGGCATATTTCTTTAAGATCTTTTAGGCAGATCATAAATTAGGGGAACGCAGAAGTGCGCTTACACCGGGTTCCTATATTGTACTATGCGTAAGTGTACATCAGCAACTGATCGTTTTGGTGTCAAAAGTAACGAGCCGTTATAGTCGTTCCTGAAAATTAGACGAAGCGTCATTTATAGGAACGCTTTCGAGATGACATGTTGACAATTTCTACCATCCGTTAGCAAAACCAACCGTTTCTCGGATATAGGAAACGGGCTTTAAAAGGAACGTATTCGGATAAAATAAAACTATATTGATAAGCCCCTCTAGCATGAGCAACAAAACACGATGATATACGATATAGCAATTTATCGACACCCAATTTTCTAAATATGGTAACATAGACATCTTGAACTTTTATCGAAACAGTGAGCATGTCCTTGTCGGCGACATCACGGTCATGCTCGGTTTTTCGATAAAAGTTCATATTTTCACAAAAAATATGCAATAAATCGCTAATCATAATAGATCATATCGTTTATTAAAATTTAGATAAAATTGGGATTCAATCTAGGATTGATCAAGAAAGTAAAATAAAGTAGGTATACTAAGCATAAGTTGCTTTAAAGGAGAATTGTATTAAAACATGGGGCAAAAAAATGATTTTGCTAAGTAGCCTTTAGCTGAGGAAACTAATAGTCAGTCATATTAAAAGCAATTAAGATGTAATTTACCAATGTGTTAAGTACGTTTGTTATTTTCTCATACAATAACAAACGCAAGTAGGTAGGTACAAAGTAAAGTAAGTATTAGTATTCATATGTTCATACCTACTTTAGATTGAAGATGTGATGTATGTAGGTAGTAAATTTATAATAAGTTATTTTTATGTAAGGTAGGAATTTATTGTAGTGTGTCATTACACCGGTAACTAACGGTCCAACGTGCGTTTCATTGGCTAACCCAATATACTATAGAAGATTGAATCAATAGTCAAGTATTCTTATTAAATCGTTAACAGAGTGTTAACAAAGATCTAGTTAAATTTTTTTCAAATCACAAGGATTTGCTATACCAATATTGTTGTAAAATTTTGTTTTTAGCAATTTCATGCAAGGTTTAATTGAAGGTAAATAACATTTGAAAAAAAAAATCATCGACCTCAGGTGGGACTCGAACCCACGTCCCATCGCATACCGGGCGAGTGCTTTGACCACTAAGCTACCGAGGACGTCACGTGACAAGATGAAATTCCTCAAGTGTTTTTTCTCGCTGTCAAAGCCAGCGTATCTCTGATCAATGTTGTAGCTATATGTATAGCTGAGTAGTATACTACCACTATTGTATCAGTAATTCTAAATTTTTTTATCGTCCACGTTGGTATTATATCGAGTACCACTATGTTTTTATTTTATTTTTATTAAGGAAACATACATCATTACTATATTACTTAGAGCTAACATTAAATTAAATAATACATCTGCATTTAAAGTTTCTAATGTAATGTAACGTAACGGTCACGTTAAAACTCGTTCATAAAGCACTCTTAACCCACATAACCACCCACACACTTACACATAAACATAAACACACACACATACACACACACGCGTTTGATGGATGGTTCACATAGCTAAACTTGCATAGACGAATTATTAATTTAAGAAAAACCTGTTATTGGCCTTACTAAAACATATTGTACGTACTTTTAAGTATATTTGTAAGATACGCTGTTGGTTTTTTAAAATAAATAAATAGCTTTTACATTAAATGTTAATAAAGAGACACATGCGAAAAACAATAAAACGATCAAGAAATAATAACCGAAGTTACAAAGATTACCCTATCATAACAAAAAAAAAACATGATTAATTACAATAAAAGGCAAAAGTTCAAGTGGATTTTAGGAGACGGCGAAACTTCGCCATAGCTCTGAAAAATGTCTATGTGACTGTAGGCTGCAATATATTTATTTGTGGCTCTTATAATAAAACTATATAATTATATTCTCATCATCTTTTATAATGCGCACAGCTAAAGATTGGAATTCCCTGCCTGCGTCTGTATTTCCGAGTGCATATAACCTGACTCTCTTTAAGTCCAGAGTAAATAGGCATCTTCTGGGCAAGCTCGCTCCATCGTAGATCCCATCTATGCTCTAGACCAAGATTGGGGTCAAGAGTAAGCCCATCTCAAAAAAAAAAACTATTTTTTCTATTACTTAGACCGACCAACGGGAGCAACAAAAGTGCTTTTATGTCGCGACCGAAGACTTGAGCACTTAAAAACTAATTTGCTTAGTAAGTAAGGACTGTCAAGTACATTGTTAATAATTTTGTACAATAATATTTGATCTTCACGACGGTTTACCAAAGACTGAAATTTAAAGTTCCTGCTATTTTTAAACTTATATTTCAGGCGTCTAATAAACTTCGAATGGATGCCCTCCAACAGGTCTATATACTTTAAATACTGTAGATTCCATACAGTTGACGCATATTCCAACTGTGATCTAACATACGCCTTATACAATAGTATAATCCGAGGACATTTACCCGAGGATAGCGGTGTGGGCTTCACTATAAGCAAAACTTTGAATTTCTACGCTAGTTATTAAGTAAAATTGTGACAGCTGTTTGTTATTCCAAATAAATAAAATAAAATTACCGGACTGCCGACGGCTTATCATGAAGATGACTAAAATATCCGGGGTCACAATCTTCGACCGATAAAAGACCCATTACGGAGAAGGAGGAAGCAGACCTACTGCACACATCTTTATTATGTTGTATTTCTAAGACAAACGCACAGTGTTGCCGACTTCCGCAGTCTGGATTACCCAAAAACCTTACTGAAAATTCCCCATTTTGAGGAAAATAAAATCGATATTCCTCCTTCCTGCCGGATAAGTTGAGTTAAACTTGAATCAAATATAAATTATTTATGAATTGTGCTTACTTTTTATGCTACTTTTATTACTTTTAAGTTCAGCTCTAGTTTAAAGTTTAAATGTATAAATTTCCCCCATATAAACGCTCTCCCCACAAATTACCCAATCGGACTGAAAATCCCCGCAGTTAAGGGAATTCCCCACAGATTGGCAACGCTGGACGAATGATTCATGACATCTGAAGAAATAAGACTTGATAAACGCGGAACGGAGGAAATTAATATTTAAGGCAATGATTGAATATAATAATAAAGGCAAAATTAATTCACGAGTTTATTAAAAAGGACGAATGTCCCGGAGGAGGAAGTTTTCAATTTAACTGAATATTATTATGTTTTAACGCGATATCTATAGAAATTATTTATAGGTTACATGACATTATTACTTACGGAACCTGCAGGGAAATGCGGTTTCTCGATTCCGGAAAGCAAGCAATTTGACTAAAGCGAACAATTTTAATTATCAATTTCGTACTTTAATTTAAATGCAAATTTAACTTTGTCTGAACTCGTAAGGTGGTTCGAAGATTCTATGAATGGAGACCAGAAATTTTTACACTTCTTGGAAATTAATACTTAAAGAAAATACTGGCTTTGGGTCGAAGGCAGTAAGGGAAAGGGTAACGAACACAAGTCTTTGAGGGATAACTAATTCTCTGACGGATTACTTTCAATTTCAATGTGTTTTTTATTTCACTGGTATTATTATTATAACTACAAGGTATCCATTTATTAGCTAACATCTTCTAGAGACTGATTCTACAGCTCAGATACAGCAACTGTTGATAAGATACATCCAACATCGAAATAAAAAAAAAACATTTTCCCATAAAAACGGATGTCAGCTGCTCAGCGGTTTAGTATGGGGAAGTGTAATTTTTAGCAATTTTGAAGCTGTTTCCGTATTAAGAGTTGTCGTATTTGATCAGTAGAATCACCCCCTAGAAGATCATCATCATCATTTCAGCCTCAGGACGTCCACATTGATTGAAACTACAATACTTTAGTAAAAACAAAATGTACTAGTATAATAATATAACTTTTACCAAGTTGATAGTAAAGGTGGGTGTACCTACTGTTTGCAAACTTATGAAGTAAAATTCTATTCTATTCTATTATATTGGCCCGGTAGGAATTAACCTGCATCCAGCTTCCTGCAACCTTTACCAGGTCGTCTGCCCACCTTGTGGGTGTGAGTCCCACTGCGCTGGTCGGTACGTGGCCTCCATTCCAGAACCTTTCTGCCCCATCGGCCGTCAGTTCTACGTGCTATGTGCCCCGTCCTCTAACCGTCGCCCACCGCCTTGAAAGATATTTAACTAATAACTTCGCACCAAGGTGCGAAGTTATTAGTTGCTGTTCAAGAACAGCTGCAGCTAAGCATCTTTATTTAAATATACAGGCATACATTGCAAGGTAGTGTATAAAATCTTCAGAGCTCTGTAACCACCTATTTAAAGCAAATAAACTATTTTGATTTTGTTTTTTTTGAGTGCCAAATTTAAAAAATAAAATCTAGATAACAATTTAAAAGTGCGACTTCATCGTTTTCTAAAAATGAATTTGTTTTTTACGTAGAACTATTTAGTTACTGATTCTGAGTGGTCCCTGAAAAATAGGCACTACCTTGCAATGTAACCCTGTATATAAGGTTAATATTTGTGTAATGCTTGTTGTTCGTCCCCAGGCCTGCCCAACGACCTGTCGGTGTACTGGCACCAGTACCCCTACAGCCTGGGAATAGTGTTCTGCAAGCTACGAGCTCTCATATCCGAAGCGTAAGTAAAATTTTATTTTTAATTTAATACAACATTTTGTCAGTTTTCTGGTTTTTTAGTGATTCTATCTATGTATTCAGCCTATTGCAGTCCTCTGCTGGGCGTAAGCCTTCCCCAAAGAGCGCCAAAGAGCACGATCTCCTGCTTTTTTCATCCAGCCACTGCCAGCCACGTTTTGGTGATTACTATCATTTAGATATGATAGTAATCATCATTTATATCATGTATGATATAAAAAAATAAGGCTGACAAAGGTGACTGAGTTTGTTGCGCCGCTTCTTCTCATCACCAGCCAATATGTAGTCCCGAAGCGGTGGTAGGGAAAAAAATTGGGACATGTAAAAGTGCAATTGATGGCCAATTTGCAGAAATAAAAGACGTTGACTTTGACTGGTTATTTAAAAGATAAATCGAAAATCTGAGGCCGCTACGAACTATACTACCAAACAACCGCCAAACTGTCACAATCACCGAACAACCGCATCATCATCATCACCAGCCTATATCAGTCCACTGCTGGACATAGGCCTCTCCAGAAGGAGGATTTTGCCATAATCGCCACGCTTGGCAGGCGGATTGGCGATCGCAGTTTGGCCAATGGTGGAGAGGAGACGCTGCTGTCCGTCTTTTTATGGCGGCTCTGCTGTAGTCGCCTCTTACGACACCCGTAGGAAGAGAAGGGGTGGTGCAATTCTTTTAACGTGCCGGCACCACACGACACACTAACAACCGCAAAACTGTGAAAATTTTTAGGCTTCCTAAGTGTAAGCAACGTATATTCCTTTTCCTCGATTTGTGGGGTACAAAAGGGTCAACTACGAAAATGTTTTGTTGGTTCGAACGTAATGCCATTAACACTCGTGCCAAACTTTTAACAAAATATGAACAACTGAAAGCCGAGTAAAAAAAGGTTACTTTCCAGTGCTCATACATTGTCAAAGGTCAAACACGAGTAGATGGGAATTTTAATTATAAGGTTTAGGTATTCGTCTGAGCGAAACATTTTCGAAACGACATACCCTTTCGAGCAGGTTTTGTTTTCCCTTCCACACTTCTTTGTGTACTTGGACATAAATTACGTATAGCGGCGGCGTTGTGACTTGCATATGTTGTAGCCATATTGATTGAGAAGAAGGCATTGCATAAATATCAGTTAAAGATGATTCGCATATGCTGGCGCGTTTTACTTACGTGCCTGTTGGACAGAGGTCTGATTTATCTACATCTGGAATAAAAGGAATGAAATTGTTAACAAATTGGTTATACCCTAATAATGTATAATTAATATAAGTACAGATCAAATCGAGTAGATAAGAAAAATTTCCAAACTCTACAAATGCTGCTTCTAAGTATGTAAGGTGTTTTAAAAATTTATACCGCGGCTGCTATGGCTATTATACTTATATAGATTATGATAGTGAAGAAATTTCATGCCCCAGACATTATCTAATTTTCATTTAAAATTATAAATAAACTAAAAATTAGTCTAACTTTGTTTTTTGTTTAAAACCATCCACACCTGTCCTACTAGCGCGGGCTATAGGGGGCTAAAATTTAACAAAGTGAAGCTTAAATTTTAGTTTTATTTATTAAACTTTGGACCACAAACAAGTCCACAATCATATTATTGGCTTAACTTTGGTAGTCATTACAAAGTTATTATTATTGTGAACTCAGCAACGCAGGTAATGATATTTTTTAATTAAAAAAATATATAACGTCCGTGGCATGAAATTTCTTCACTATCGTAAACTATATAAGTAACACTTTCATCCTTAGCAGGCGCGGCAGATATTTTTGAAACACCTTATAATTTTGTGGATTCAAAAGTAAATAGAATGTAAGTATGATAAGATTTATTAAGGCGCCACCTACGGCTAGAACAACGAAAATGCGCTACTATTTATTGCTTAAGCTCACTCGAAACGCATCGTAAAGATACCAAAAACATATATAATGTGGAACAGTTCTTCAACTTTTATTGGTACAACCGAAATTATGATTGAATAAATAGTTAACGAAATAATAACAAAAATATGAACGTCTAATTTTGCACTAAAATGGGCTAGGCTTCCAAAATATATGATAAAAAGCGATATAAATATAACTAAAAGATTGCATTTTGTATGCTCTTTAATTGGTACAAGCAAATTTAAAATAGAATCATTCGTTTTGACGAAATAACTATATTTGTAAGGTTCGGCACGTTTTGGGCAGCGGGAAAAGAACTCCGCACACACGGCCAAGGTCGTTGGCGCGTACACAAGCCTTAATAGAAGAATTTCTATCCAAATCGTATCTAAATGATTTAATACATTGTAAGTGTTATTAAAATAATTTAATTAAAAATGTAATTGAACTTTAAGCGTCAAAAACATAAATCTATATAGATTTAAATGTTACCTTCTCCGATGGCCCAGTTCGATAATTGATCTTATAGTTATGTGACACCCTGTATAAGTGCAACTTTCGTATTCGTTAGGCAAAGTTTGACTTGTTTGAATGAAAAGATTTTTACAGGTGCCGATTTATTTAACTTCTTATAACATTCACATTGTATCAAAAATAAAGTTTTACACGAAGTTCTTCTTATTAACAAAGTTTCATGTACTTAGTGTAACACCTTACGAACAGTTAATCGTGATTCGCTTATTAATTTTAATGTCATTTAAACGCTTAATCGTAATTTAAATTTGAAAATTTTAAGGTGAGTTTTGTTTGAGATACAGTTTGCTTACACGACTAAATAAAACATTTGTTTAGGATACATTGTTTAGGCTTGTACGATATCACTTTAGTTAATATTCATTTTGGTTAACTTTTGATGAGGTATAAATGTAGAAAAAAAGGAAAGGCAGGCTTAGATCGGACTATACAGGGTGTAACAAAAAGGCGAAATAATATTTAAGGGTATACTATGTATGTAATGTGAACATTAAGTAGTAAAAGTTTTAGTTAAAAATAAACAACTTTTTTTCCCATACTAAGTAAATAAATTGTTTTTTTACCGAAAGTGTTGACAACCCTGAATCTGCGGTCATTTGTTAGCGAACCCCCGCCCGCAACCCTCGCCCGCCGCACGATCAGCTGATGCGCTAAGGTTGTCACCGATAAGTGTTTGTTAAAACTTTAGCATCAATTTACTCAGTAATTTATACTCGCACAAGTTTGTGGTTTTGCATATGAACTACACATTTACTACTCTACACGTCCTTTAAATTTTATTTCACCTTAGAATAGTTTGTTACGGGATTGCTACCATGTACCTTATTAAAGCGGTCAAAAACAACGACAAACAGAAATCGGCAATCGCGGAACATTTGTTGGAATCAGGTCTCAATCACTGGATTGAGTTTCACAACCCTCAGATCATTTCGACAGAACGCCACTACATACCAAGAATGGTCAGGGAAGCGATTGAAATTACAAAGTACAAAAATTTCAATCGCGGGGATGGGTTTAAATTGTCAAGTGTCTGGAATCCAGTGATTCGTATGTGCAAAAACCGGAAAAAACAACAAACTGCTGTTTCGCGGTCAGATACTGTTAGTGTTGTGTGTCGAGAACAGGTGCGAGAAAATAGTGAGTTTGTAGACAATGGTACCGACGCGTGCAATAAAAGACAGCGAAAGAGGGTAGACCGATATGTTTGCCCTTAACAACTTACCCGCAAGATCTTCAGTTACTCCGTGATCATGGCGCTTGCAACAGTGCCGAAATATCGGGAACTCAAAAATAAGGTACATGGTAGCAATCCCGTAACAAACTATTCTAATGTTAGTGACCATGAAAGTTTAAAACAATATATTTATTTCACCTTTTTGTTACACCCTGTATATTCAGGGTTTAGCAGCACCAGCACAACTTTTTACTCCAACTCTTCGTTCGACAATCCCCCGTAAATCAATAGAAATACGTCCGTCATCACATTCAAACCCGCATTCGTTTCTCCTCTCGCTCACTTCGTCTTCCTTCTCTTTCGCACAACTTACGTTCCATTCCACACATCCCACATAAATTTGTGAAATATTTTGTAAAATAACGTCATTATGGGAATGAAGACGGATCGCTTTGAGTCTGTTGTTTCATCATGTTGTTGAGTAGGTTTTGCTTTGTTTTCACTAACTTTAAATTGTATCTGGTGTCAAATGATTGATGATGGTAATCCATCAATGCAAGCGAAGTCCAGAGCATTGACTTCTTTATTGATTTAGTGGTGGTGCTCTGTACAAAACTTTGGTCGAGTAGAGGTGGTCTTAAAATATTCTGTACATTTTTAGGGTTCCGTAGTCCTGAAAGCCCTTATAGTTTTGTTATGTCCGTCTGTCTGTCTGTTCTCTGCCTGTCTGTCTGTCCGTCCGAGGTTTTGCTTGGAGACCGTTGACTCTAGAGAGTTGTAATTTTGTGAAGATATGTATTACATATCAATCACGCCGACAAAATGGTAGAATAACATTTTGAAAATGTTTTTTTTTTCACCGTCTACCCCAGTCCCCATTATTTGGGGTCTCGTTAAATAGGTCTTTTAAAACTAAAACTATTTTTCGATTTAGGGATTCGTTTGCGATATATTAAACTTAAAAAGTGCCCTAAAATCTAAAGTATTAACTTGAAAAATCTGAAAAAAATCATGATAATAGTGCTTTTTATGAACTTTCAAGGAAAATCATAACGGTTAAGATAGACCAGTTAGTTTAAGAGAAATAGTCGTTTCTAAATTCGCACTTGGCCGGTTTTTAGTGCAATAAGAAGTACTTTTTTAACGGCGAGGGCACCACTGGTTCATTATGCACAGCCTTAGACACTAACTTTCAGGAAGATGTACGTGGGGAAATGTTGGTTGAAATCATAGGACTTTATAGTATTACATAGTAACTTTAACTACTACCGTTTAACAAACGTTCCGTTTGATTCCGTCGTAGTGTTGATATACCGCGTGACAATTTTTAGACGTGTTAACAGGTCGATTTTTGCATCAAGACTGAGCTCGTGCCGATGGCCAATCTATGAAGGGTATAATAAAGGCGAACTGTCTGTGTTGTAAAAAATGACCGTCAAACTGCGTTCAATTAGCGTGGCGCCAGTAGCAAAAGGGGTAAATTTTTAAAAGCACCAAAAGTTATTTGAATAATTTAGTAAATAGTTGAGGTCTGGTATAATAGGCTGTCACGAACTACTCTAGTCACTGAAAATAATTTTCCTAACTTAGCATAGGTATGCTTCAATCTCAATATGTATTTTTTAATTTGTATATCCTTTATCGCACCGCCCACAAAACATCTATTTTTAGCCTAATGGTCGACTGATAAAGAATGACCCGACGAAATGATCATTCAGAGCTAACCAAAAAGACAAAATAATATGACCACTATTGCCACACATGTCACCTGTCTTACATAAAAGATTTATTTGTGGTTCAACCCTACAATACTGCGTCGTTTTCTTTCGAGTGTAAAATTAATCAAAATCTTTTCTTCGAATTTATACAAAGAAAGCGATAATCAAATCCGTAGCTAGCGAACTGAATAAAATTACTGGCAGATTTCGGCTGGTATTTGCCTACTCGCCACCATTGTTCTTACATATTTTTTTACAATACCGAGTTATGTTATAGGCTGGTTCTACTGTTTTTAACGTAATATTTACGTAGTATTATTTTTTCTCTATGGTAATATCTTATTGGCTAATACAATAAAAGGTCTTTATGGTTTAATGACTACGCTACGCTTCCAAGGTAAAACAGCTTAAATGATTTGATAAAAATTGGTATAGAGACTGCTTGAGCTTGAATGCCCAATGCAACTTTTATGAAAGCTAGCCCTTAAAATATATGGGAGTTTTATGTTATACTACAGGCTGTACAAAAGAATGGGACACTCCTTAAAACCACGTGATCAGCTGGTCATATACAACAACTTTTCCTATGGGAGCAACATCGAAATCGCGATTTTATTTTCAGATGCTCCATACATTATCATCGAGGTATGCGAGTGAGTTTGTATGGAGAAGCTAAAAAAAATTATCGATTTCAATGTTGCACCCATAGAAAAAGTTGTTGTATATAACCAGCTGATCACGTGATTTTAAGTAGTGTCCTATTCTCTTGTACACTTTGTATAGTAAATAAATGTAAGTAATAATTACAATACTTTTCTTGCAAAATGAGGTACCAGACAGCATTTTTCTCCCCAGGCCATCTCCGTGTACACCTAAATACAGGACTTAATTGAGCCATTCAAGAATCGAACCCGAAACCCTTGCACTCAAGGTTAACCTACTTCAAAATTACAATAGTAGATACCCTAGTGAAAGGTATCTAATGCATGTATGTACAAGTATATAAGTTTAGTAGCCGTTTTGAAAATCCCACCGCACTCTTTTTTGACAAAAAATATAAATTTAATAGTTTTCGGCCAACTTTGCTCACTGCCCCTTGTTACCGTAGCGAGCAATTAATGTCTGTAGCTATTTAATGAAGCAGCAATTGGTAGAGTTTCAAACTAAGATTCATTTAATATGATTAAGTTCGCAAAAAAAGGCATTAATTGGCAATTATTCTCATTGAAATTAAGTTAATTCTGTAGCTTCATATTTCTTATTAACCGACTTCGAAAAAAAAATATAGAAATAGAAAAATATTTAATTGACACACACACACACTTACACAGAATACAAAAGAAATACTTAAGATTTAAAAATGTCAAAAAGGCCCCCACTGAGCATTTGTCGTGACAGCCATGGACGTATCACGACGCTGATTTTCAGCAGGAGGAGATTAAATAAAAAATAAATAAAAATAAAATTTGTTTATTAAATACTTGAAAGGCAGTTACAATTGGTTATGGTAAAAACTTAAAAATAAACAGTGCAGAAAATGATGTTTTGCCTGAACTAGGTGGAACTTGTGCTTCAGGCATGAGAGATCTTCATCATCATCATCATCATCAGCCAACACCAGTCCACTGCTGGACATAGGCCTCTCCAATTGCACGCCACTCTACACGATCCACGGCTACTCTCATCCAGCTCCTGCCAGCAACCTTGCGAAGATCGTCACTCCATCTAGTCTGATCTTATGTTGTACAAATTAACAATATAATTAAAT
This sequence comes from Anania fuscalis, assembly GCA_950371115.1. Classification (NCBI taxonomy): domain Eukaryota; kingdom Metazoa; phylum Arthropoda; class Insecta; order Lepidoptera; family Crambidae; genus Anania; species Anania fuscalis. The sequence goes on from OX493344.1 coordinate 15,343,085, forward strand.
ATAAGTAGAACACAATTAAGTTGGGTAACAATTCTTAAATACTAATCTATTTTTTATTTATTTATTACAAGCTACAAGTAATTTTTCTGTTTTATCGTAGGTCAAGTTTTTAAAACAGATGGTGTAATGTTCGGCTGTGTGTGTGTGTGTTTTTTAATCTAAATTATTTTGAGTTGTGGTTATTCTTAACAAATGTCTCCTTTTCTTACGAAATCTCTTTTATTTTGGTAGTATATATGTTAGATATATTAAATTTTTGACTTCACCCATTGATGAAAAAAGTAATGTATAAGTCAATGACTTCACCATAGTAGATAGATACTCTTTATTGCACACCACATAAAACAAGCAGTACACAAAGAAAAGTACATTTTGAATGGTACAACTTAGGCGGTCTTATCGCTTGAAGCGATCTCTTCATAGTATTTATATACATGTTTTTTAAATTATTATATGAGTATTACTCATATGCAATAATAGAAAATGTACAAGATTTCGCAACTCTTTCGCCACAAGATGGCAGCCAACAACACCGTTGAGTTTATTTGAACAGTGCCGTCGCCAGGCAAAAGCCCAAAGACAATAAGCCTAGCAACTGAGTTGCCAGATCTGTCGCCAACAATAATAATTATCGTACACTTGCTTTGAACGCAATGAAGTAGGTATCTAAGTAAGTATTATACCTGGAAATTTCAAATATTCATGCACTTGCACGGGTAGAACAATATACCACCCACAAGATGCATTTTAGCTAGCTAGAAATATATTATTACATATTTCATTTACAAGCATTATGTAGGTTATGTTGTGCAATATCTTGCCTTACAGGCGTTCAGTAAGTACAAACATATAAAACAAACATAGGTTATAAGTTTCTCGATACTATTCAGAAATGGTATATCCAGGCAAAAACAAGCCTATGTTAACATAATATACGCATATAAGTTGAAGTCAGAAATTTGAAATCACATATTAAAAAAATAAATTAAATAAGGTTTAATGCTTGCGAAAAATCTTAAACCCGCCACGTGCGAGTCGGACTCGCGCACGAATGGTGTCGCACCATTCATTATCTATAAAAAGGAGCAAAAAAATCACGTTTGTTGTATGGGAGCCCCCCTTAAATATTTATTTTATTCTTAAGAGGGTGCCATTCGAACGAAAAACTTCGGAGAGAGCCGATCGGGCCCGTACATGAACACTCACACATAGAAAAATAGCTTTACAGAGTAGGCTGAACGACAGAGTAAACATTACCTGCTATTTTTTCTTAAAGAAAAAAATAATGTAAAGAAGTAAATACTATTTAAGATCATACATAATATTTAGTTTATAAATACCTACCTAAACTTTTGTTCTAAATAATATTTACAAACTTTATTATTAATTAACGAAACATTGTTTTTATTGAAAAGCAAACCTAAGCTTTAAATTGCAGAAAAAGTATTTAGGTAAGGAATGTGAAACACGGCCTGTGTTTAATTGAACATAGGCGATCTAAATAATAGAGTACACTATTTTTATTGTTCGAAATTAATTTTGAGTAATCATTGACAGGGATAACCTTATTATTCCGAGGCATACTAACTAATGACCACAGCACACCAGTGTGCCGCGGTACAAAATTTGCGGAATACCATCAGCTATGAGTATGTAATTAGTTTTTAATGTACTTTTGAAGCCTTCTACTATGGCAGTTGACTCCGTACCGCTAGATGATCCAGAGTAATTTTTATAGCACACATGCTCAGGTACTTCAAGATTGCAATTCTAAGCTCACGCGCATACCATACACTATTCATTTTTATCAGCAAATGTAGAGAGCTTTTTCTGTAGCCAATGATAATTGCAGCTCCTGATAAAGTTATTTATGTTTTTCTATGTACGACCTATTACTCCAACAATGTATGATGGAGTAAGAGGCTACAACTGTTATCATCGGTACGCCACATGCATTCACGTCACCATTTTTAATAGCCACTCAAATTCTTCTCGGCTCCCTTTTTTGCTATTTCCTCTATGACTTTCTCTTTGTCCAGCTCCCAGAGTTCACATACTTTAGCATGACATTTAGCATTAAAGATTTTCCGATATGTAGGGTATATCAAGAGGATTTTTGACATACTCGAGGGTAGGTGCCCTCCCATACCTATAGATAGATATAATGTTACTCGTGATTGTGTGTCAGTTCTTTGCTGCTTTGAGGATTTCTACAACTCTCCAATTTTAATTTTGCACACCATGTAAAAGTAGTAATGAAAACCATTTTTATTTTCTCCAGTTATATTTGAATCACTTAAATTGCAACCAAATTGAGAATTGGGGTGTGTAAGTGTGTGTGTAAGGGTTGGGACCCGAACCCACGATCATCGCATACCGGGCGAGTGCTTTTCCAACTAAGCTACCGAAACGTTTGCAGAGCAGGCGTAATCTTTCAAGTGTCAAAAACGCTGGCTCTGACAGCGAGAAGCTGTCGGTGCCAGCGTTTTTAGAACCCGATGCAAAAGAGAGGGGTGTTATAACTTTAACGTGTCTGTCTGTGTATATGTCTGTGGTATCGTAGCTCTCAAACGGATGAACCGATTCTCGTTTAGTTTTTGTGTCAGGATCGTTCTTAAAAAAGTGGCACCGCTTGTATTATTTTAACGATTTTTAAAAATGTGTCAAATATGAAATTTTGTAAATGTAAATCGAATTAATGTATACTTTGTGTTCATAATTAGTTGAAGGGAACGGAGTTTAGACATAAATATGGAAAATACAGCCTTTTAAAATTTTTGCCTCACAGGTTAAAGAGCTTTTGTACAGGTTAATGAGAAACGGTACTAAGTTAAAGAAAATTGAACTGGTAAGTAGAAAAAAAAACAGTTAACCATGCAAAATCAGCTTTTTATTACCAACCTGACATGCACAAACAGCGTAGGAACAAAAAGACGCCGGGTGACGGTGGAATTACCTCAGTGATTCAATACAACACAGATACTGAAAGTCCATGAGAAACTCTTCAGCTCCGTCTTGCTCGAGGAGATAACGCCGGAGGCATGAAACAGATGTACGGTGGTGCTCTTCTTCAAGCAAGGGGATAACACCTTGCTGAAAAATAACAGACCAATCTCGCTTATGAGCAATATCTACAAATTGTTTTCGAGGATCATCACGAATCGTCTCGCACATAGTTTTAGTAGTCCAAAAAGGCTTTAGACCCCATCCATACGCTGCGACAAGTTATGCAGAAGACAGAAAAGTATAACTTGCCACAATGCTTAGCGTTTGTGGACTATGACAAGCCCTTCGCTTCGATCGAGACTTGGGCAGTACTACAGTCTCTCCAACTGCGCAATATTAACTATAGGTACATCGAGGTGCTGAAGTGTTTATATAAAAACGCCACCATGTCGGTCCGAGTGGAGGAGCAGAGCACAAAAGCTATTCCTAGTGGTCCATATAGGTTGGTTCCAACCAGCCGATCTGGAATTCACTGTGGGAGTCCTATGTTCAGCTGTGGAGGTTCAATCTCATTAACCTGCTTTCAGAATAGGGTAAAGAGTGGCAGGATAATCAGACATTAAAGGTTATGGTGTGATAACAACGAAATGGCTACGTTTATAGGTATAAAGATAAAGATAATTTATTTATAAATATACAATATAATGTACTGCCATTACATATTTTAAGATTATTATTCGCAAACATATTGGGCTACAAATAATTATAAAGAGGTCAGATTAAAGATCACATAATAATAATAATAAAGCCCTTTATTCTGGTATTAGAGATAACATACACATTGTTGGTAACTTAGCTTATAAAATATCTCTAATCATAGTGTGCCTCTTGACATAGGCCTCCTCTAATAGTTTCCACTGAGGTCTATCCTGGGTTACTCGCCTCCACCTTGGGCCAGCAGTCATTTTGATGAGGACGACATTAAAATGACTGCTGGCTCAAAGATCACATACCCGTTACAAAATCAGATTGTCGTGCTTCGACGTAATTTGTACAAAAACAACACCAATTTCCACAAAAATTGTTTACCCGGCGGATCACCGACTACTGTCTGTACATTTTACGCGAGGGGTGCAGGTCATGTATATTGTAGTGTCTGTGTGAGGCGCAAGAGTGTTAGCGGCAGGCTAAAGATTATATTTATTTTAAAGATAGAAATTTGGTACCGTGTTATTTCAATAATATTGAAAGTATATAGTAAGGTAATCAACACCTAGGCAGCCGGTACAGCGTTTTTGGGCTCTTGTGAATGGTGATTATAAGTGAATGTTAGATAATGACTGAGCCCTTGGGTTGGTTGTAACAAAAATTAAATAAAAATAAAATTTAACTATTGAGAAAATCTTTTAAAAATATATATTCTTTTGGCACTTGAAAAATTTGTCAACTCTGCTAACGTCTCAGTAGCTTAGTTGGAAAAGCACTCACCCGGTATGCAATGGTCCAGGGTTCGGGTCCCATCTGATCGGGACCACACAAATTTTATAATACCTACTTGAGAAAAAACTATTTTCCAAGTAGGTATTATAACATTTTAAGTTAGCCCGAAATAGAAATATGCACCGTTTGCTTATAATAAATCTCACAGCTGACAAAAAAGTGAACGAAACATTGAATTTTCAATTTTTATTATTATTTATACATTATTGATGACATCCATAATTATCATAGACTCTTTTATGTTTTAGCTAGATACCTATTGGTTTGCATGCTCTGCGTTTGCACTACTCTGTACGGGATAAGACTTGACATTTGAGTTGAAAGACAGCAAAAACACTAAAATGTACTGCAAAGTATAGATTTGTAACACGGCTGCCTTTAGTTGGGGACATCAGGGAAGAATTCGGGGATGATCATCAGCTGGCAGGCTGGCTTGAAATAATATTTGTGCTTCATGTGCATGACCTCACCAAGGAATCTATTGAAAATACGCATCACACCATTCAATTATGTGCGCCTAGTAAATTAATAAGAGCAATGTTTCCTTTTAAAATATATCAGGCGTTTATGTTTTAAATTAAGAAATCTTAAAATATTCATATTTTTTATATTTATACTAAATTTTAAGAAGGGGGCGGTCTGCGGAATTGCAATACAAACATTTTCATGTGAGAATCATTGTTTAACCTTACAGGGCCGCAAACCTACTTCCGGCCCCGTGACGCGTGGCCGGTGCCACTTGAAAAGGACCGCAGCCACTTGACACCGACCGTTATTTTTTTGCTGCGCTCGGCGCTTATCGCTTTGTTATTGTTCGTGAGGACAGATGTTTACACTTAGGACGGTTTGGGTTACATTTCTGAGAAGCTAATGAAACAAAGTAACTACTTACATGCTGAGCCGGTGTTTTATGTTGTTTACATTATTTCTTATCGGCCAATAAAACTGCCATTGTTCGCTCGCGCGCCTACAAGTACATCACTTCAATTCACGTCAAGTTACACGCTCAAATTACAATGAAATACTATTGTTAACACTTATTATAACTTTAAAACTAACAACAATAGATATTATGGCAAAAAACTAACCTTTTTACACTGAAATACTTTTAAAATTCACTTTTTTTACCACACGTCATCACGCGCACGTGACCGCTAAACACTAAATCAAAGTTCACCGATTTTTGTCTTTTTTTTCTTCCGTGAACGTCTATTTGTTTTTGGTTTCAATGAACGGAGAATTTATCATTCATTCCACTAAAAAAGTATCAGGACAACCAGAACCTTATTACGTTAACAATCAGAGTTAATATCGACTGCGGGAGAAATGGCATTCTGGAATGCCCGCCGTCCACAACGGTAACTTAGAAATGGCATTCTGGAATGCCATGCCGTCCATGTAAGGTTAATGCGTAAAATTGATAAAGTAATCGAAAAAAAATGATTTTAGAAGTTATTACCTTTCATGTGTATTTTTTTTATTTTAAAGGTATTTTTTCAAAATTTCAACAAGGCGGCGACCTAGATCCAGGATCAGGCTAGCCTACAAAGGTAGTTTTAATGTATTTAATCAATTCAGCGTCTAGAAAAAGTGATATAAAAATACCTTAATTTTCACAATTTCGCGCAATACACTCTTAAGTATTTTTTGTTTTAGCGGCAATCGAAATACATCATCTGTGAAAATTTCAACTGTCTAGCTACCACGGTTCATGAGATACAGCCTGGTGACAGATGGACAGACAGACAGACAGACGGACAGCGGAGCCTCAGTAATAGGGTCCCGTTTTACCCTTTGGGTACGGAACCCTAAAAACGAAAATATAATGCGCTTATCATCGAAAGCAATTGAAATATGTAGAGAATAAAAGTGCTTGAAAATCGTTTAAAAAAATGTGTTTATCCTTCAGATAAGTTTCAATATATAAGGTCCGATTTAATTAGTGTACATCCTGTTAACCTGTGACTATATAAGTGAAAAGCAATCGTTAAAACCAATTTTCAAATGTGTACCATAAAAACTCAAAAAATTAAAAATCAAAATCAACAACATTGACTTCATATTGCATAAACTCGTCCGTACTTTGTTACGTTTAACCATCTGATTCTCCGTCTTATTCCTTCCACTTGTCAGAGAGAGAAAGAGTTGAAGATAGCACGAGTTTATGCAATATGTAGTCGATGTTATTTTTTATTTTTAACTTTTTGAGTTTTTATGTTAGACATTTGAAAGTTGGTTTTTACGATTGCTTTTCGGCTATATAGTCACAGGTTAACAGGATGTACACTAATAAAATCGGACCTTATATAATAGCTTATTCAAAACTAATGCGGAACTTATCCGTACCTTGTGAAACAGACTCTTAATGTGTCATATAGCGCTATTTGACGGTCGTAAAACGCAAAAATAGTGTTTACCCGAAAGATAAGTAGCAAATAGCCTATACAGAACTGATGTAGAACTTATCCGTACATTGTAAGTAATACGGGCCGTTAGAAAGCTTTTATACAGTGCGAGTCTTTCGTTGGTGCACAAAAAAAAATATTCTTATAAAATAACTTATTCTAGTTACGGAAAAAATGAAAAAAAATCTTTGAGTAAATTTTAATTTTTTATAGGTACCTATTTTTTTATGTTCAACGTTATGTAAATGTTTTTTTGTTTTTTTTTTAAGTTTCTGAAATAAATAGCTTAAAATTTCATTTTTTTTCTACTTTAACCTCATTTTTTAAAGACTTAATTATATTTTTAAATTTTTAATTCAACATTGATAGATAGACTAATTAATTACCTTTGATTTTACGTAAGTTTCATTGAAATCTATCACAAACTTCAAAAGTTATAGGCTTCTATCGTAAGTATGGTCGCGTTGAACATAAAAAAAATTAGAATACCTATAAAAAATTCACATTTACTCAAAGATTTTTTTTTCGTTTTTTCCGTGGCTAGAATAGTTTATTAGTAATTCTTTCATAAGAATATTTTTTTGTGCATAAACGAAAGACTCACACTGTAGAAGTAAAAGCGCTTTATGTAAGTTAGCTAAGGCTATATACTGCTTGTATCAGTTCAAAGTAAAGCTCTTATTGACTTACGAAAATTAATTTTGTTTGACATTTCCAAGTCGTTTTCATAAATAAATGTTGGTTCCATTTTATTTATTTATTTAGTAATATATCTGAGACCTTATTACTTAGTGTTTGTATTTTTTTCTTGTCAGAGATTGGAATCTATCTAGTATTTTTTTATTTGCATTTGGAACCTAGGAGGTTGTTGAAGTAAATAACATTCTCCAAACGAAGCCTAATAAATATCATTTTTCTTCCTAAAAAAGTTCCAAAAGCCTGATTGAAGCAAACCAAGTAGTTTATTGACTCAGATCATCACCATCAGCCACAGGACGTCCACTGCTGAACATAGGCCTCCCCTAGTGACTTCCAGATCGGCCGATTGGAAGCAGCCTGCATCCAGCGTCGTCCTGCAACCTTTACCAGGTCGTCTGCCCACCTTGTGGGTGGGCGTCCTACGCTGCGCTTGCCGGTACGTAGCCTCCATGCCAGAACCTTTCTGTCCCATCGGCCGTCAGTTCTACGTGCTATGTGCCCCGCCCACTGCCACTTCAGCCGGCTAATCCGTCGGGCTATGTCAGCGACTTTGGTTCGTTCACGGATCTCCTCATTTCTGATTTTATCTTGCAAAGAAACACCGAGCATAGCCCTTTCCATAGCGCGCTGTGCAACTTTAAGCTTTCTTATCAGGCCACGTTTCTGTTCCGTATGTCATCATTGACTCAGATATAAAACATTAATTAGCCCCATTTAAAAGAACAAAGCATCAAATACAAATCCGTTCATTTAGCTGTCAAACAAACCTAACAAAGGCGCAATAATCTATTAGATACTTATTTAGATTTAAAACGCCCATGCCGGGACTTGAACCCAGAACTCGTGCTTAGCTAAGGCCCCTGTAGTTTAAATGGTTAAGCATCATCGTGCTAAGTAGGAGTTCTGGGTTCAAGTCCCGGCATAAACGATTAAGCTAAAAAAAAAGACAGGCGGACAGCGGAGTCTTAGTAATAGGGTTCCATTACTAAGACTCCGCTGTCTGTCTGTCCGTCTGTCCGTCTGTCCGTCTGTCCGTCTGTCCGTCTGTCCGTCTGTCCGTCTGTCCGTCTGTCCGTCTGTCCGTCTGTCCGTCTGTCCGTCTGTCCGTCTGTCCGTCTGTCCGTCTGTCCGTCTGTCCGTCTGTCCGTCTGTCCGTCTGTCCGTCTGTCCGTCTGTCCGTCTGTCCGTCTGTCCGTCTGTCCGTCTGTCCTTCTGTCCGTCTGTCCGTCTGTCCGTCTGTCCGTCTGTCCGTCTGTCCGTCTGTCCGTCTGTCCGTCTGTCCGTCTGTCCGTCTGTCCGTCTGTCCGTCTGTCCGTCTGTCCGTCTGTCCGTCTGTCCGTCTGTCCGTCTGTCCGTCTGTCCGTCTGTCCGTCTGTCCGTCTGTCCGTCTGTCCGTCTGTCCGTCTGTCCGTCTGTCCGTCTGTCCGTCTGTCCGTCTGTCCGTCTGTCCGTCTGTCCGTCTGTCCGTCTGTCCGTCTGTCCGTCTTTCCGCCTGTCCGTCTGTCCGTCTGTCCGTCTGTCCGTCTGTCACCAGGCTGTATCTCATGCAACGTTATGGTTAGACAGTTGAAATTTTCAAAGGTGATGTATTTTTGTTGCCGGTATAACAACAAATTACTAAAAAACAGAATACAATAAATTTTAAGGGGGCTCCTATACAACAAACGTGATTTATTTGCCGTTTATAGATAACTAGCTGTCGCCGCGCGACTTCGCTCGCGTGCTCTTTAGTTTATTCCATATATCCCACTGGAACATTTAATCGGGATAAAGAGTTTCCTATATGTTAATCCTGATCATATTCTATACGTATGCAAAATTTCATCCAAATGTAGTTTTTGGGTGAAAGAGTAACAAACATCCACCGATACTTACAAACTTTCGCATTTATAATATTAGTAGGATTGTACGGAACCCTTCGTGCTTGAGTCCGAATCGCAATTGTCTCGCATTTTTAATTTAAATATGTTATCTACAATATTTAAAAAGTAATTTGCTAAAAGTAATACACATAAATTTACACGCGTATTTTGTACATCACCTAGACGAAAATTAATTGTGCTACGCAGTAAGAAGCATTTGCCCTAATGATATTATCATGCATAGCACTGTTTCCAGTCTAGGAACATAATAGGTCGTCAGTATACAATTTTCCTTATGAAATCCTACAAGAAACCCAATTTCGTGAAGGCGTAAATAACCATGCCAATTTCACGCGCCCGAGGCACAATTTTCTTAAATTTCGTCAAATATATATGTCAGTAGGGGAAGCCACATTGAGCTACAATATGCACGCTATTTGCAAACTATATTTTCACTAGATTATATACCTAAGGAGTATTTAATATGTATTAATCTTTAGCTCTACACCGTGAATTTTGAGATACCCGAGAAAATTAACTAACATACTCAGATATCGATATACATCGAATTCGGCAAATAAAAAAAATTTTTTTTATGAAAAATTATTTAATAGGTCCCTAACATTCCTTAAAAAATATGCACTATAAAAGTCCTGCTAATTCAAATAGTAATCATTATCATTCCAACATTAACGGAACCAAAATCCACCTAATTTAGTCGCGTAATATTGGCGTAGGGAAGGAATAACTATGAATGTTTTTTTTTTCATTATTACCATACAATGAATGAATGTTTTTTTTTTCATTCATTCCTTCCCTACGCCAATATTACGCGACTAAATTAGGTGGATTTTGGTTCCGTTAATGTTGGAATGATAATGATTACTATTTGAATTAGCAGGACTTTTATAGTGCATATTTTTTAAGGAATGTTAGGGACCTATTAAATAATTTTTCATAAAAAAAATTTTTTTTATTTGCCGAATTCGATGTATATCGATATCTGAGTATGTTAGTTAATTTTCTCGGGTATCTCAAAATTCACGGTGTAGAGCTAAAGATTAATACATATTAAATACTCCTTAGGTATATAATCTAGTGAAAATATAGTTTGCAAATAGCGTGCATATTGTAGCTCAATGTGGCCTCCCCTACTGACATATAATATGTGACGAAATTTAAGAAAATTGTGCCTCGGGCGCGTGATATTGGCATGGTAATTTACGCCTTCACGAAATTAGGTTTCTTGTAGGATTTTATAAGGAAAATTGTATACTGACGTCCTATTATGTTCCTAGACTGGAAACAGTGCTATGCATGATAATATTATTATGGTAAATGCTTCTTACTGCGTAGCACAATTAATTTTCGTCTAGGTGATGTACAAAATACGCGTGTAAATTTATGTGTATTACTTTTAGCAAATTACTTTTTAAATATTCATCATCATCATCAGCCCACACTAGTCCACTGCTGGACATAGGCCTCTCCAATTGCACGCCACTCTGCACGATCCACGGCTACTCTCATCCAGCTCCTGCCAGCAACCTTGCGAAGATCGTCACTCCATCTAGTCTGAGGGCGTCCCACACTACGCTTGCCGACACGCGGTCTCCACTCAAGAACTCGTTTACCCCAGCGGTTATCGGTTCTGCGACAAATATGGCCGGCCCACTGCCACTTCAGCTTGCTTATTCGATGGGCTATGTCGATGACTTTAGTTTTCTGTCGGATTACCTCATTTCGGATCCGATCCCTCAGAGAAACTCCGAGCATAGCCCTTTCCATAGCTCGCTGAGCGACTTTAAATCGGACCAGCCCTATCGTGAGTGTCCACGTTTCGGCTCCGTATGTCATGACGGGTAGGACGCACTGAGTGAAAACTTTCGTCTTAAGACTTTGTGGAATGGGCGACGTAAATAGTCATAATCATAATCATTTTAAATATTGTCGATAACATATTTAAATTAAAATGCGAGACAATTGCGATTCGGACTTACGCACGAAGGGTTCCGTACAATCCTACTAATATTATAAATGCGAAAGTTTGTAAGTATGGATGGATGTTTGTTACTCTTTCACGCAAAAACTACTGAACGGATTTGGATGAAATTTTGTATACATATAGAATATGATCTGGATTAACATATAGGAAACTTTTTATCCCGGTTAAATGTTCCAGTGGGATATATGGAATAAACTAAAGAGCACGCGAGCGAAGTCGCGTGGCAACTGCTAGTTTTCTATAAACGGCAAAAAATCACGTTTGTTGTATGGGAGCCCCCTTAAATATTTATTGTATTCTGTTTTTTAGTATTTGTTGTTATAGCGGCAACAATTTTCATCTGGGAAAATTTTAACTGTCTAACCATCATGAGATACAGCCTGGTGACAGACGGACAGACGGACAGACGGACAGACGGACAGACGGACAGACGGACAGACGGACAGACGGACAGACGGACAGACGGACAGACGGACAGACGGACAGACGGACAGACGGACAGACGGACAGACGGACAGACGGACAGACGGACAGACGGACAGACGGACAGACGGACAGACGGACAGACGGACAGACGGACAGACGGACAGACGGACAGACGGACAGACGGACAGACGGACAGACGGACAGACGGACAGACGGACAGACGGACAGACGGACAGACGGACAGACGGACAGACGGACAGACGGACAGACGGACAGACGGACAGACGGACAGAACCAAAATCCACCTAATTTAGTCGCGTAATATTGGCGTAGGGAAGGAATAACTATGAATGTTTTTTTTTTCATTCATAGTTATTCCTTCCGTACGCCTACGCCAACGCCGTTCCGTTTTTTTTATTCGCCAAATTCGATGTTTATCGATATCTGAGTATGTTAGTTAATTTTCTCGGGTATCTCAAAATTCACGGTGTATAATATAACGTTAAGTTAAAAATAATTTTATTGTAAATTTAGTTTTTTTGTAGCAATTCCATGCAAGTAGCTTGATGACGTGGGATAGATGGGACGTGGGTTCGAGTCCCACCTGAGGTCGATGTTTTTTTTTCAAGTGTTATTTATCTTTAATTAAACCTTGCATGGAATTGCTAAAAAAAACTAAGTTTACAATGTTTAAGCATTTCTGATCTTAACCAATAGTCAAATATTTGTAAAAATATTTCTATAGGGTGTTGACGGTAGTATACTACACAGCTATAAATATAGCTACAACATTGATCAGAGATACGCTGGCTTTAACAGCGAAAAAAAACACGTGAGGTATTTCATCTTGTCACGTGACGTCCTCGGTAGCTTAGTTGGTAAAGCACTCGCCCGGCATGCGATAGGACGTGGGGTCGAGTCCCACCTGAGGTCGATGTTTTTTTTTTTCAAGTGTTATTTATCTTAATAATTTTATTTTTATACTGAGTAATTCATTGACAAGTATATTTTGACGACCTCCGAAGCCGAGAGGCGAGTTCGCCGGACTGTATATGGCTTTCCGAGGTTACCGACTGTATATCTCTGAGGTTCTGGGTTCGATACCCTGTCGGGTCAATGTAGGTAACGAACTTTTCTATATTGTCTCGGGTCTGAGTGTTGTGGTACCGTCGTTGTTCCTGATTCCTATAACACAGGTGCTTTCGCTACTTACCTCAGTATCAGAGCAATGTATGTGATGTTGTTTATTTATTGTAATTAAGGTGTCCCTGAAAGAATGGATTAAATCGAACAGGAGCATAGTGGGGTAATTCCCTTATTTTTGGGTCTATGAATGTAGGAGATAAATAACACTTGAAAAAAAATCATCGACCTCCGGTTGGACTCGAACCCACGTCCCGTCGTGTAGATGGGACAGCATGACTTAGGGGTTGCTATGACTATTTTTAGATTTAGGGATCTTTTTGCGAAATATTATACTTTAATTTAAAGCAATGAAAATTTTTGAGTATAGCTTCCCCCCCCCTCTCTAAAAGCTAAACTATTAGCTTGAAAAATCTGTAAAAAATCATGATAATAGTGCTTTTTACGTACTTTTAAGAAAAATGATAACGGTCAAGATAGAATAAGAGTAATAGTCATTAAACTTAGTCGTTCAAAAATTCCTTTGAGGATATCAATAAAAAGGACTTAAATGAAGTAATTGCTGAAATGTCTTGTGCTAACGACGGGCAACTACGGAACCCTACACTGCGCGTGACACGACACACTTGACCAGTTTTTATTAAAAGCGAACTATGCTTAATTGGTTCGGATCTAGTTATGCTAGGCCAACTTGGTGTGTTATTTAGCGTATTTGAGAATAATGAAACATAATTGAAATCCTTCATCCATTTGAACTATTTCAAATTACAAACACGTACATTAAATAACTTTTAAATTCCACGTGTAGCCGCAATATGGAGTGCGGGCGTTATGCAGCCTAACGACAAAGCTTTAGCAGTTGAATTTAATTTTGAGAGTGAAACTAGCCCGCCTCCCGGCCCTCCGAAAGCCAGGCACTCATATGATCCCTCTTAGTTATTAAGTACTTACACTAGTTATTAAGTCATAATGTTACTTACGCATATGGATCACTGTAGTCCTTTAAATATATTTTATTTATTTTTTAAATATTGGACAACATCACAAACATTGCTCTGATCCTAAGGTAAGTAGCGAAAGCACTTGTGTTATAGAAATCAGAAACAACGACGGTACCACAACACCCAGACCCGAGCCAATATAGAAAAGTTCATTTTCTACATTGACCCGACCGGGGATCGAACCCGGAACCTCAGAGTTGGCGACGCCATATAAAGTCCGGCGTGCTCGCCTCTCGGCTATGGAGGTCGTCAATTTTATATGCGAGATATCATTAAGACACATGATGTAAGCTGTTCTGGCACTAGTGTGCTCAAATACAATAACACTTTCTATGGTACACATATATAGTATATTATATGTATGTATGCAAGGATGTGCGCATGAGTGGAACTAGCGAATTGAACTAAGACTATTTCATTCACATCTACCAATTCATTCGTAACAGTTTTACCTAACTTTATTGTGAATGTTATACAAGGTGTACAAGAGAATAGGACACTCCTTAAAACCACGTGATCAGCTGGTCATATACAACAACTTTTCCTATGGGAGCAACATCGAACATCCTTAATTTTTATTTCAGCTCCCCATACAAACTTACTCGCATACCTCGATGATAATGTATGGAGCATCTGAAAATTAAATCACGATTTCGATGTTGCTGCCATAGGAAAAGTTGTTGTATATGACCAGCTGATCACATGGATTTAAGTAGTGTCCCATTCTTTTGTCCACCCTGTATACAGGTGTTAGGTAAATGGTATTCGAGCCGACACAAGTTTATGTTAACATAATAATGCATATATATTATGTATGGTAAAGTCAGAAAGGAGCTGACTAAACGTCCATACAACTTTGGCCATATTTGTACCTCGAGGTAAACACTTATCATTTTCCTCCTTGAATTAGTAACAACTAGAAAATAAATAAATAAAGTTGTTAATAACTTGTAACACATTATTTAACATGTGGTAGCATTGGATGTTCAATTGCGTTTAGTATCAGCCTTTTCCAAAACCTGGGTATGTTTAAAAAATATTTTATTGTCTGCTAATTATTGCTAATGCATCACATGTCATCTATTTACCTGAATACATAATTTGATGGCTTAAAACAATAAAAAGATTAATATAATAATATTGTTTTAGAAATTAATGTTGTCTCTTTGCAAGCAACAAAACGCCACAAAACGTAAAAATACAATCGACAGTGACAAAATGTCATTTCCGTTCGTTTTGACGTTTTGGGGTGCTTAATGATAATGACAGGCCAGCAGCCTGACTGACAGCTAAGTTGACATTTGCAGTTTTTTAAGTATCACTACAGAGCATAGATATAGAATGTACAAGATAGACAAAGGCTCATTGCAAATGATACAAAAAATTTGACACGTATGTGTGTGTGTAGTAGTGTTGTTCAAACCACAAGTTTTTTATCGATTAATTGCAACTGGCATCAAATTGATTTGGCACAAGTCACAATCGCGGCGGACCTTGAAGCACCTAAAGTTAAACTTCATCTTTAAACAAAATAGAGGTGAAAATCAGTATCACGGAAAGGATACGGGGCTTTCTGGGCTTGTATGTGCAAAGTTAAGATATGGTCGAAAAAAAGTCATATTTTTGTTGTGTAAACTTCACAGTCTGAAAACTGAGAAATCTGAAAAACAAGTTAACACGCATCAAATCGAAAAATAAGTAATTGAATATTGTGAACAAGTTTATACATATAATGGAAAATAAGAAAACGGTCGTTTTAAATATGTCATCATCATCATCATCATTTCAGCCACAGGACGTCCACTGCTGAACATTGGCCTCCCCCCAGTGACTCCTAGATCGGCTGGTTGGAAGCAACCTGCATCCAGCATCGTCCTCCAACCTTTACCAGGTTGTCTGCTCAAATAATAAATATGTAACCTACTTAAAACAATTTCAAATCATAATTTCACTTAAAATATTCCTTATTATCACAAAGTTAATATTATACTACTTACAGTAGGTGGTACTGTGTTCTGTGTTGTATCCCTAAATCAAAAAATAGTTTAAGTAACCCTTAAGTAATTTTGAAGGACCTATTCAAAGATACCACACACGATATGGTAGACGACGTTAAAAAAATATGCTCACGTTACATGTATGGGAGCAACCCTAAAAAAAATAATAATAAAAAATTGTTCTACCACTTTGTCGGCAAGCTATAACTATATACATATTTCCACTAAGTAACAGCTCTCTAGGGTCAACAGTCTCCAAGCAAAACGTCGGTCGGACAGACAGACAGAAGGCCATGACCAAACTATAAGGATTCCTTGTCAGGACTACGCAACCCTAAAAATGGCGACAAACATAGTTAAGTGGACAACAACAAACATAGTCTCTACAGGTGGGACGTACAATTTTTTTTAAAAGAAAAAATTGTTAGAGTTTAAGACTTGTTTGTTTATTTATACTGATATTAACAAACAACTTTTTTCAAGAAACTACTCGCCCCATCACGTTTTGTTTGTAAACGAAACTAACAGTAATGCATACAACATGTGACAGCATCACATAAATTGCTCTGATCTTAAGGAAAGAAGCTAAAGCGATTGTGTTAAAGAAATCAGAAACAACGAGGGTACCACAACACCCAGACCCGGGCCAATATAGAAAAGTTCGTTTTCTACATTGACCCGACCGGGGATCGAACCCAGAACCTCAGAGATGGCGGCGCCATTTAAAGTCCAGCATGCTCGCCTCTCGGCCACGGAGGTCGTCAAACTAAAAATTAAACAAAAAGCTCATAATGTTATCACAAAATAACAGTATTAGAGTGTTTTTTTTGTAAACAAACATGATAAATCTTTTTTAGTAATCGCTAAAAATCTTCTATACCCACAAAATGGCTGTCGATATATTATCGATACTTATGACGTCACCGCTAGTTCAATCCCTTGTGTAAACATACAATTTACTATTTTACCTAATATTTATTGTAATTATGCCTTTAACTACGAAATACACAAATACACAACAAACAAAGTTCATATTCTTCTGTAAAATCTAAGTTCCTTGTCGATTATTATTAGGAATTATACACAAATTTGTTTCAAAATTTTTTTATCAAAAATGTATTTACCTGTGAAATGTGTGTTTATTGGGGTTGTATTTTCTTGTTAAATCACAAATAATAATTGAACAACACCCCCTGTCTACAGAAACATAAAAAATATGTTTTCCTTTTGTATTTTTCTATATTTTATTATAATTAGGTTTGACGTATGAAATTGGAGGTATATAAAGTCGGTTAAATATTTTTTTGTGTCACATAGATACATTGACATCTATTTCTTTCTATCTTGTAGGGTGTCCGCAAGGATATGATGTCTCTTTTGCACGCTTTGTCAGTCTTTAAGCGTAGCGAATCCTAAGTCTATGGGTGCGAGTGCAACAAAATGTCAGCGTCGTTTACTTTTTCCGAAAAGTCAATCTTAATTTATATTACTTTTCGATCGATTTAAGTGACTTGGTTGTTTAGTGTAACTGATACTTGGGACCTAGAATACATAAAGTCGTAACACAGATTAATAATGAACATAGACAGGGTATAAAATTTCGATTTTTTTTCAAATTGAAATTGTTATTTTTTCCCTTTTCCGAATAACTAACAAAAAGTAGGCCTTGCACATTATTCAGCGTTTTATAGAGTTTTTTTTTCATACAGTGTACCTCGGTACATTAAATGGTCCGATTTTGGTGACCTCCTTTGTTTTTTAGCAATTACCATGCTAAGTTTATTTATGCTGAGGCGGTCGATTTTATTCAAGTGTTAATATCATAACTTAATTGTTTTACGGCCCCCGCTACGAAGGTGCAACAAACTCGTAATTGTTTTTATTTTTTTCTGTGTTTTCTGTTCTATTTGATAACTTGTGTAGTCTGTTTACATTCTACATTTCTATATGCGAAGATCTCTTAATGGCTACGTTAATATGATATCTCTGTTCTCATAGATTGTATCAATAAAAACCGGCCAAGTGCGAGTCGGATTCGCGCAGGAAGGGATCCGTAGCATTATTTATAAAAACGGCAAAAAACATGTCTTTTGTATGGGATACAAACCCCCCATATATATTTGTTTTATCCTGTTTTTTAGTATTTGTTGTTATAGCGGCAACAGAAATACATCATCTGTGAAAATTTCAACTGTCTTACTTTCACGGTTCATACAGCCTGGTGACAGACGGACAAACGGACAGACAGACAGAGAGACCGACAGACGGACAGCGGAGCCTCAGTAATAGGGTCCCGTTTTACCCTTTGGGTACGGAACCCTAAAAATCATGTGCACCGCGTTGGTACCTACTGACTTAAGTAAAACCGATAGTGATGTGACCGATTAGTTAACGTTAACTAATTGTGTTGCGTTAACGTCAAACGATAGTTATCGACAATCGACAATTGGTGCGTTAAATGCGTTAGCGCATAGGTAATGAGTTTTCGCTAGGGTAATCCCAAGTCGATTACTAGGATATTACCACAAAATTAAGAACGTACAGTGGGCTTACTCTGTCTGTGGGCTTAAAGCAGCTCATAGGGAGAGAATGTACAAGTTAAAACTTACTAATATCACAGAATAAATATATTTTAAATTGAAAAAAGACAACTTTCGTCCATGCCGGGTTTTGAACCCTGATCTCCTGCTTAGCGCGCAGGCGCTTTACCAATTAAGCTACAGGGACATATCTCGACTGGACTGCCTGCGCGCTAAGCAGGAGATCAGATCCCGGCATGGACAAAAGTTGTCTTTTTTCAATTAAAAAAATTTGTATTCCACAATATTAGCAAAGTAATTTGCTAAAAGAAATACATAAAACTTAAAATCGTAGAAAACTAAAAAGTTTTTTAAGTTATGCGTCTTATCCGTCGGAACGCCCTTAAATTTTTTTTAGGGTTCAGTATTTTATGTCCTTAAATTCGACATTAACGTACCGTACCGGCAAGCGCAGCGTAGGACGCCCACCCACAAGGTGGGCAGACGACCTGGTAAAGGTTGCAGGACGACGCTAGATGCAGGCCGCTACCAATCGGCCGATCTGGAAGTCACTGGGGAGGCCTATGTTCAGCAGTGGACGTTCTGTGGCTGAGATGATGATGATGATGAATTCAGCATTATCTTGTAACTTGTGTGTAAGTTTTATAGATCTTGATAGGTTAGCTATTCAAGTAATTAGGTAGAATATGTACCTACAAAGTACGGAACCCTCGGTGTGCGAGTCCGACTTGCAAGCACGTCTTGTCTGGTCTTAATTTAAAAAAAACATATGTATTTACGCTTAAAACAAAAGGAACTCGAGTCACTTATAATTCTTATAAAGTAGAAAATCATATTAAACCGCTAGAAATGGACTGCTTATAGGATACATCCTGCGATTATTGGTAGAATGAAGGTGTTTCATACACGATCGCTAGTTAAATCACACTTATACCTATTCTTTAACGTGTACCTACAAAATTTACTTTGACATCTGAACACTTCAATTCTAGTTGAGGCAATTTACTATATTCCACCTGATAGCACACAATGGTTCATCATTGTCATCTCAGCCTATTGCAGTTCACTGCTGGACGTGAGATTCCCATAGAATGCCAAAGAGCAGATTTCCAGCTATTTTCTTCCTTCAAGCCGAGAGGCGAGCACGCCGGACTTTAAATAGCGCCGCCATCTCTGAGGTTTCGGGTTCGATCCCCGGTCGGTTCAATGTAGAAAACGAACTTTTCTATATTGTCTCGGGTCTGGGTGTTGTGTTACCGTCGTTGTTTCTGGTTTCTATAACATAAGAGCTTTAGCTACTTACCTTAGGATCAGGGCAATGTATGTGATGTTGTCCAATATTTATTTATTATTATATTCGTTTATTATTATTTCATCCAGCTACTGCCAACACACAGAAATGAAGTTAATTAAAATTCAAAAGTTCTTAAAGAACGACAACTTGTTTTGTAAAATCCCTCCCTAATAAATCCCCCACCGAGCTAGGGTCCAATTAGATGGCATTATTCTTTGGGATGCCATAGAAAGCTGCATTGAAAACGAGATCTTTTCCTTTTGAAACCTTTATTCTTATATAAATTACATGACAAATGAAATTCTTTTAACCTTAAATATAAGGAATAAATTTATCTTTTACTCTTACTAGCCCTAAACAAAGCACTTACTTCGGGCGGCTTGGTGACTGATAAATGTAAATTAAATGAAAGGAAATTAAATGAAATTGTATTTGTGATCGCTGCTTTCTGGATGCCGCTTTTAGAAATACAAAAAAAAATTGACAACAAACAAACCAACATTGTACAAAGTATACAAGGGAATAGCCCTAATTATTGACATGCATTTGAATGCTGTATGTTGCGTATTTACGAAATTTCCCGCTGACTAGAGTTTTTTTTCATAACGTGATATTTTGGTTTTGGTAAATGAAACCTATGACTGTTTCGTCATATATGTTTAAAAATAGCATAGCCCTAATTATGTACCTATAATTCATATTGATCTCTTTGATAGTAAAAAAGTTGTCCGCTTGCTATAGGATTCTCTTCAACGGCCTATAACCATTAAAAGAACACAGAACAAATTCTAGTTTTGTTAACATTGATAGCCCTAATTATATAGATTTATTTCACGGAAAGACCTATTGCAAAAGAGCTGGGCCATAACCATGAACTCCTAAAACAATCTCAAAGTTGTCAAATCTGTCAATTTTGGTACGTCATTTCATACAAAATTTGACAGAAATGATAATGTTTGACAGATTTGTGATTGTTTTAACAGTTCATGGTTAGGGACCTGGTCTTCCCGCTGAGTATAGATACACAAAAAGTACAGCCCCGAGCATACATTACTTCAGAAATTACTTAATTATTTCATTTTCGTTGTACTTTAAAAACTTACAACATGTTTACATTTCATTACTGCTAATAGGAAACCGTGACCCCAGTATTCGTGAATTGTGTACTTACACGAGCTTTATACTTTGAATACACGAGTATGAGTGAAGTATTCGAATTAGTCGAGTCTTATCGACTAATCGAAAGGCGAAGCTGATGAAGCAAGTATTCCTCTGTTCCAGGATGTGAAACCACAAATTAACAAGTTTCCCAAGTGCAACGGAACTCCGCACAACGTATTCTGAGCGCATTCAGTGCACGGCTAATTATTAATTATAACTTCGCCTTTTCGAGTTGTAAACTGAATAGGATATGTGCTTATTATGGACCACTATATGGCTGTATTTGTTTTGTACAGCAACGGGTTCAAATTAGAAAAAATAATAAATGGTTTCCACAATCACACCAGTTTGCTAGCGACAAACTACTTATAAGCATGGCTTGTATTATTCATATTCATTTAATCACTTCATAATGTACATTATAGATGGTCAATAGTAACATTACAACCTTTATAAGGCATTCGTGAATTCAAATTAAAGTTATAATTATATTTACATGTCATCATTATGTTACATTCATACAATATTACATTCATAAATTGGTATAATTAAGTCATGCCAAGATTTTAAGATGTCAGAATTTACGTCTTAAAATTAAATTACAATTGTCAAAATAAAATTCAAATTTATACATAGTCACAATAAAATAATGTCAAAGACGTCATGAATTATAATATTTAAAATTTGTCCCTGAAATATTCATTCAAATCATAATATGCCTTGGCAAGTAATAACTTCTTTAACTCTTTATCAAATGTAGTACCTTGGAGGGCTTTGAGCAAGTTGGGCAAATGATTGTAAACTTTGACAGCCATATAGGACGGACCGTTTTTAAAAAGCGCAAGTTGGGCAGCGGGTAGAACAAAATCATTTGCTCGGCGCGAGGCATAACTATTATGGCGACTAGATAACGGATAAACATACTTAAATACGTTTTTATACATATCTATGACTTACGTACAAATGTTTGTGTGTTCATCACAAAAACATATCGACGACCTCCGTAGCCGAGAGGCGAGCTCGCCGGACTATATGGCGTCCCATCTCTGAGGTCCGGGTGCGATCCCCGGTTGGGTCAATGTAGAAAACGAACTATTCTATTTGTCTCGGGTCTGGGTATTGTGGTACCGTCGTCGTATCAGATTTCTATAACACAAGTGTTTTAGCTACTTACCTTGGATCAGAAAAAAGGTATGCGATGTTGTCCAATATTTATATTTATTAATACCGATTAAGGAAACGCATTTCATTGTGTAACAATCACTATTTATTTAAGACAAGTCATAAAAGACACCTGTCACATAATCCTGTATGGAGGTGGCATATAACTAAGAAGTATGGATACCACAGTTCTCCCTTCCTAGCTGCTGCGGATCAGGGGTGCACCCAAGAGCTGATCGAGGTGTCGGCGCCAGACACATCCACTATCAGTGCGGAGCTCATAGTGCAATCTGCCCAATCGTTTTGTGATAGTTCCGAACTGCTAGCGCTGCGCGGCACTGCTGTAGTCCCGAGCTTGCACACGATCACCAGGATTGAACTGCTTGACGTTGATCCCCTGGTGTCTTAGTTAAGTCTCTTTGTCTTCGTTTCTCAAAAACATAGCGTGTAATGTTGTGCGTATCTCTCTGCCAAACATGAGTTGGTAAGGCGTCTGGCCATCAGCGTTTGGCGTTCTTCGGAGACGAGTTTTCACAGTTACCAGCTTCTCGTGTAGGTTACCTCCTTCCCCTTCTAAGCTTCGCAAAACTCTCTTAACTGACTGCACAAACCGTTTTGCATGTCCATTGGTTGCAGGATGGTATGGCGCGAAGGTTCTGTGCAGAACAAAACTGTCTCTAAGAAAGTTTTCGAATCTTCTGGGACGAACTGTCGTCCGTTGTCAGAAACTAAAACTTGAGGTATCCCAAAGGTGCAAAATATTTCTTTAAGTTTTTGACTACACCAAGAGCTCGTGGTTGACTTGGTCGGTATAATCTCTGTCCATTTTGAGAATTCATCCACGATAATGAAAAGTTGGTGTCCATGAACAGGACCTGCGAAATCAATGTGAAGTCTATGCCATAGTCTGTGTAGTGGTGCTTTCTCTGGTTCATTTTGCTGAATTCTGCAGGCTCCACATGATTTTACCTTCGTCTCAATATCATTGTCAATCCCTTTACAATAGACGCAACTGCGAGCTACAAGTTTCATCTTCACAATTCCTGGATGACCTAGATGCAGTTCGTTTAGTACACGTTCGTGAAGTATTTTAGGAATAAGAACTCTTATTCTTCTCATTATACATCCGTCGTGTAAGGTAAGTTCGTTGTCCTTGTACCCAAGCGTTCTCAACGAAGCGCTGGAGCTTAATGCTTGTAATAAGCTTGTATATTCGGGGTCATTCTGAGTCTCTGTCGCTATTGTATCAGGATTAATATTAATAGTATGTATTTGCTGCAGTTGAAAGTTGTAATTCTGGTCAATTTTATTCGTTTTAGTGTTTTCAATAGGGAACCTGAATAAATAGTCAGCATTGTAGTTGTTTGTTGAGGTTCTGTATTCAATGGTGTAGTCGAATCCCGATAAGAAGTGAGCGTAATGAAAAAGTCTCATCGTGCTTTCTTCGTCCATCACCATATTGAGGTACGCCTGCGTAATGTCAAGTGTACAGAATATCTTTCCTCCGTTCATCACTGCAAAAATGTCTTCTATCATAGGTATCGGGTATTGTTCGTCTTGAATCATTTGGTTCAGAGTGACCTTGTAATCGGCACATAATCAGATAGAGCCGTTGGGTTTGACAACTGGTACCACTGGAGTACCCCACTCAGAGTGGTCTACTTTTGTAATGACACCTTGTTTGTATAGCCGTTCTATCTCTTCATCTACTCTAGTTTTTAAGGCGTAAGGTATTCTTCGGGTCTAATAAAAATTGGTTGTACGTTTTCTTTCAGGTTTA
Source organism: Anania fuscalis (assembly GCA_950371115.1). NCBI lineage: Eukaryota > Metazoa > Arthropoda > Insecta > Lepidoptera > Crambidae > Anania > Anania fuscalis. Next base: position 15,367,005 of record OX493344.1, read on the forward strand.
GATGTCCTTTATAATTAGGTATTTCGCCAAGGTCGAACCTGAAGACTGAGAACTTGTAAAGCTGTAAGAGTTGGTCTAATTCTAAGTTTTCAGCGGGTCGTACTGTTTTTATGTCTGCTAGATTCAATGTCTCGAGTTCCTTCATCCAGTTCATCCAGCTGCGTCCAAAGATAGGATTGACGTTGTCGTCGTTAATATATAGTTTCCCGTTGATTTCTTTTTTTTGACATTTGCCTTGAACTTATGTGACTCCTGCTGGTTTGGTTACTTGTCTAGTATATGTTCTAAGTTTATTATCTGTTTTTAAAGAGCTTTTTCCCAATATTTAATTTTCTGTAATCTCGCAGTGACATCGACGATAGTGTAGCTCCAGTATCGAATTCCATTTTTAATGTAGCATTTTCAATTTGTACTGTTATCATATACTTTTCAGATGCTTCTCCGGATATCACATTAATATCGTTCCAGTCATCGTTATCACTTACAGTAGGTTTTTCTAGTTGGTTTGTGTTCAGTTTAGTCGTGTTACAGTCCGGGTCAGGGCGGCGTTGCAGGCAGACATAGGCAAAATGACCAACCTTGTTGCATTTTCGGCAGGTGACGTTGATGGCGCAACATTTATTGGATTCATGAGTAGATCCACAGCGGAAACATTTCCCTTGTAGATCTCTGAGTGTGATTTGCCTTGGGCTAGGAATCTTCGATCGATAGGTATTCTTATTTGTAGATATTTTGTTGATGTAGTCTTTACTGGTGCTTGGTTGTACATTAGTGATCATTGTTGTGTTTTCTGCCTTACCCATTTCTATAGATGTTGCGATCTGTGTCAGTGATTTGAATGTACATACTGTTCGATCTTGTAAGATTCTCGTTCGTGCGTCACTATCTTTCAATCCTCGTAGAAATTGTAGGCTTAGAAAGCTTTCTGATGTATTTTTTTGACAATGTTGGCATTTGAATTCACAGTTGGTTGTAAGTTTCTTTAATTCTGCGGCATATTGGGCCGCTGTTTCATCTAACATTTGTGTTCTCATTATGAATTTGTGTTTTAGTGCCCATTTGCTAGGTTTAGAGTCTAAATAGTCGTCGAGTATTTCGGTAATAAGATCAAATTTCATATTCATTGGCTCCTCTGGACATACTAGATCGCAAAGTTTCTCATCGAGTTCTGGTGATAAGGTGGAAAGAAGAATGTTGGTTTTCATCTGCGTTTCGGTGATTTCATTCTATCAAAGGTACACTTCCAATCTTTTTTCAAAGTTATTAAATGTTTTTAATTCTTGCAGCGGTTGGAAACTTATTTTCGGTGTATTCTTATGTTGGTACGATTCGCTCTGTTTGCATAAGCTGTTAGTCTTGGTCTTGTTGTTTGTTTCGTTTTTGTTTCGTCAAAAGTTTCATTGTGATTGTTGTATACAGTTCTTCAAACTCGTATCTGCACTCCTGTTCTTTTGCGTAGGTGGTTTCGTCATTAGCATCAACAGTCTGGTCCTCAATTTTCTCTTGTATTTCCCGCAGTGACTGAATGGTCTCCTTCAGCCCTTGGGGGCGGGCGGTGATGTCCTCGTCAGACATCGTCGCCCTCTGTTCGATGTAGTTGTCGAGTCGTTTGAGCAACCTGCGTAGGGTGCCTCGGTGCTTTCTTACTTTATCCATATTTTGCAGTGTTTTTACGGTGTTTTCATGGGTTTAAAATCGTCGCCACTAATAAATACCGATTAAGGAATCGCATTTCATTGTGTAACAATCACTATTTATTTAAGACAAGACATTAAAGACACCTGTCAAATAATCTCGTACGGAGGTGAGAAGAACTAAGAAGTATGGATACCACAATATTTAATATTTACATTTGCCCCTTGCGGGATTCGAACCTGCAACCAGGCTTTGTAGTCCGGAGCGCGAACCACTACTACACCAGACGTTCGTCAAAAATGGAAAGTAGATAAATTTTCATTGGACTTTTAATTTTATTGCGACGAAATAAGTCAGGAGTTTACATTTCATTGCTTGTGTAGATAAACCTTATTATAGGTACTTTGTCTATGGTGTTTGAGTTATAAGTTTCAATTGTTTTTATGAGAATATTGTAGTAGGAAAATTTGATGTCAGTGGAATAAATATAGAAAGGAAACATACGCAAAAATATAAGTTTTTCCTTTAGCTTGTGACTGTATCTACTGTTTTGATTATAAAGGGATATATTAGGAATATTAAACTTTGTACAAAAAGAAATTAGTGTTCGTTAATTACGGATAAAACAATGGATTTCTCGTTTTATATAAAAAAAAAGCTATTTTATTTTTACTCATAAGGTAACGTACGTATTTAAATATTAGATAAATTCAAAATTAACACTGTGTTAATAACTATTCAACGCTGCATGCTTATTGCTTATGCTTCAAGAGGTACAAAGCCACGCTCAAGACAATGGAATACTGACTTAATCCGAAAACGACGCACTATTTTGAGGTTATGAACTTCAGCTTCAGAAATTCTTGAGTTGTTTATTGTATGCCAGTGAATATGGTTAAACTAAACAGTACATTATGATACGAGTGTGCTACGTTGGTCATTATACACGAGGCATTATTATTTACTCGTCTTTACTATTTAAAGTAGACATTTTTGATAGTAATTAACCACACAGCAACAACTTTACCAAATAATAATGGAAAATGGCACGTAAGTATTGTGTTTTTCGCGCGTCGCAATTTCGATGCGCGCGCAGGTTCAATAATGGCACAGGAAAAACTGGCTGTTCAGCCGGAGTAGCAGCAATTTAAAAAATAAAATAAACTATAAATTTATTGTTTCTAAAAATGATAGTTAAGTTAATTTGTGTTTTCTTATATACAATTTGATAAAATGAAATATTTATTTGTCATCTTAACCCTAAAATAATTTAATATTGGTAAAATATTCAATGTTCTTAGACACAAACTTTTGCTGGATTTTTTTATAAAAAAGTACATTACCACACTAGTGCGATAATTTTATTACAGCACAAGTGCGTAATATGATGCATTATGAAACTAAAAACGAAGAGTCAATTTACGAGCAACTGTGTTGAAAAAGTTATTATTGCGTTTTGTCATGTTGTGCCACATTTTGAGCAGGGTAGTCACCTAACCGTGTAGCATGTAACTTATCTGATACTCAAGTGATTACGTAGGCATGAGCCTGGAGGCCTAATACGAAAGCGCATCGTTCGGTCGCTCGTATTATCCGATCAAATTAAACATCCATTCCCCTGTATCAAAGGTTTGACAATTTATGAACAATTGAAAATAGTCGGGTTTTTTCCACGGCTAGATTGAGTTGGTCATATTTTATCAAAGGATTGACACATGAGACTGGCCATTTTAATTTGTTAGGCTTAGGCTGCGTGGAGCACATTAAGCTTGCTGTTACCCGCCGAGACACGGTATCAAATATGTTACATGCTACACAGCTAGATAAGTGCCCTGCTTTACTTTTGCAATTTGAGTTTCATTAAAGTTTAATTTATAACAAAACAGTTCTTTGTTTTTAATTTCAAACATAAAAAACCGGCCAAGTGCGAGTCGGACTCGCGCTCGAAGGACGGAACCCTTCGTGCGCGAGTCCAACCATTATCTATAAAGCGGCCAAAAAAACACGTGTGTTGTATGGAAGCCCCCTGAAATAGTTATTGTATTCTGTTTTTTAGTATTTTTTGTTATAGCGGCAACAGATATACATCATCTGTGAAAATGTCAACTGTCTAACTATCACGGTTCATGAGATACAGCCTGATGACAGACAGAAGGACAGCGGAGCCTTAGTAATAGAGTCCCGTTTTACCCTTTGGGTACGGAACCCTAAAAATGATATAAATTATAATTTCGTAGTGTTTCGTTTAGGTAACAATAATAATATTAAAGGTGTAAACTGTAACTATCATTTTATTTTGTTGTTTTAATTCGACACAAAATATTTCCACTTATAAACGGACCCAGTGATCTTATACGTGAAAAATTATTTTAATTCAATCAATTTGGGGCTTGTGTAGGTATGGTAGGTTAAGGCTATTACTGGTTATGCGTCAAATAATAGTCACTATCACGTGCCTCAACAAACCTTAGCCTTTTTGATGTAAGGTACATTTCTAACAGCAGGAGCCCGCGCAAAACAGAGGTTCAAATTGCCAACAAGGACCTTAAGCAGTGCAACTCTAGATCTTATTTTTAAAATTTGACACTGCTTTGCAATGTAGCCCTGTATACCTAACAGTATTTCCATTGACAGATGGCATGAAAAAACTTCGTCGGTTACAACTTCGATGTTACTGAAGCAAAGTTTTAAACTTAAATATTTTTCTATCCAGTTTGAAAATACAATTAATACTTATATACTTTTTTTTTATTTGTGATGGTCTTACTCTTGACCCCAATCTTGCTCTAAAGCATAGATGGGATCTACGATGGAGCGAGCTTGCCCAGAAGATGCCTATTCACTCTGGTCTTAAAGAGAGTCAGGTTATATGCACTCTGAAATACAGACGCAGGCAGGGAATTCCAATCTTTAGCTGTGCGCATTATAAAAGATGATGAGAAGCGCTTAGTGCGGATTATGGGTATATCAACTAAGAACGGATGGTAGCCGGCCGTGCGTCTGGATGTCCGTGGTATGAGCTCATACAGCTCATGAGCACACTATCCGAAGTACAATCTATAGAAGACCGATAGGCAAGCAACCTTGCGGCGGTGAGCCAGGCTGTGCAGCTTGGACGCCACCAGTTTTTTATCGCCTATTATTCTTTTGGCTCTGCGTTCCACCGAGTCAAGTGCAGCAAGTTAGTATTTCGCCGAGCCGTCCCAAAGCACTCGCCCGGTATGCGATGGACGTGGGTTCGGATCCCACCTAAGGCGAACGATTTTTTTTTCAAGTATTAAAAATCTTAAATAAAATATAAAATAAAAAAAGAAACTTTAAGCGAAAAACAAACTACTTCAATATTTTTAAATACCAGACTAACTGAAGAGGCTCTCTGATGAAGTACCGTGCACGGTGCAACTTTTGCAACCAAGCACGCATTCGGTAAACACAAGCTATTTCCTATATTAGTTTTGCGGGTAGATTTTTAAATATTTTGACTGTAACTTGGATTTTGTTATTCTAAAGTAAATTAATAAACATTAAATATTGGAAAACATCACATACATCTCTGATCCTAAGGTAAGTAGCTAAATCACTTGTGTTATGGAAATCAGAAACAACGACGGTACCACAACAACCAGACCCGAGACAATATAGAAAAGTTGGTTTTCTGCATGGACTGGGATCGAACCCGGATCCTCAAAGATGGCAACGCCATATAGTCCGGCGTGCTCGCCTCACGGCTACGAAGACTTCAAAAGATAAGTATTAGTATTCAGCTCAGTCACATCATGGTCATACTTCCACTCTCGACCGCGCCGTAAATCGCTTAAAACTTTGATATAGCTATACTATATTATACCACTAAAACCGCACCCCTTTCTGCAGTAATGCAAATATACCTGTAAATATACTTCAGTTAATATGTTGCGGTGTGTGCGATAATGTAATCCTGTTTTGCCGTTTGCGACGGATCGCGTTCGATGTTTGGTATTAGCCGTTTTGCGGTTTGCTGAAATGATCTGTCAAACCATCCGCTCGAATGAATTTACTTACATATTATTTTAGTACAAAAAATAGTATTATACAGTACCTATTGTTAAAGTAGGTCACTTCCGTAAACCTACGAGACCAAAGAAGACAATTAAAAAGTTTATTAATACCGGCCAAGAGCGAGTCGGACTCGCGCACGAAGGGAACCCTTCATCTATAAGAACAAGCAAAAAAACACGTACGTTGTATGGAAATACATAATCTGTGAAAATTTCAACTGTCTAACTATCACGGTTCATGAGATACAGCCTGGTGACAGACGGACAGACAGACAGACGGACAGCGGAGTCTTATTAGTCCCGTTTTACCCTTTGGTTACGGAACCCTAAAAAGCAAATTACACGAAAAAACTTAGTATTTAGATTTTGTAGTAAAGACCGCTTTTTTGTAATGTACAATAAAGTATGTACATATAAATTTTATTAGCCAGGGGGCAAAAAAAGAACGTGAATTAATTATCGTAATGGATAAAACTAGTTAGTTTACTTAATAACGCGCGCGCGCGTGCTCGTTCACATGCCAAACTTTTATCCGATCTCATTAGTTTTTATTTGTTAAGTTTTATAATTTTGATTGTATCAGTAAAACGGGAGCATTGTAAAAGTAAACAACCAATTGTTAATCTCACTCACTGGCTTTTGCGATACAGGCCTGCGAGTGCAGTAAACAAAACCACGCTCACTTCGTCGCTGCAGTCGCTCATCAACGATAAATAATATGAACCTTCTTACTAACAAGATAGAGGCTATGTTCGTTTGTACGGCTAAGTCGATATTTTGAGCGAGTTCGTTGCGTTTTTCTTAGAGAATCGACCGGCTGAAGTCGCTGTACTGTAATTTTAATATGTGTATTTTAATAATAAACTTTACTTACTTATCTGTCTGCCTGTAGCACTAACAAGTTGTTATTAAATTCATTTATTTCAAACCAGTTATAATGTTGTACGATCTGATGAGCTGTTTCTCACGACTGCTTCTACGTGCAATTTTACTTCGACCCGAATTACAGCGCATCCTTCGGAAACTGAAACCGAATTTTTACTTGAATTATGACAGTATTTTTAACCTTCCTTTTTATTCCTTAGAGTTATACTGGTAATACGTAGAAATAACATGAGTAGGTACCAAGTAGTTACAGTGCACGGTTATGTCTCTAACTTATATAGAAAAAGGAATTTATTCATGAAACCATACCAATCCACTTCAAAATTTTAATATATCTAAGATGCAAAATTAATAATTTATTGTAACTTCTCTTTTTATTTTATGAAGAAAATTGTATTTTATACAGCGTGTTTGGTAAAAGGTATATCCGGCATATAAATAGTATCGTGAAGTTAGAATTTTTATTTAATACAAAACATATTTTTTTGAATCCGATTTTTATAAAAATGTGATTTTTCAAAAATTATGTAAAATACCATAGGAGGTCACCAAAATCGTGCCATTTAATGTACCGAGGTACACTGTATGGAAAAAAAACTTTATAAAACGCTGAATATTATACCTTGTTTTTTTTTTATTTATTCGAAAAAGGCAAAAAATAATAATGTCAATTTGAGAAAAATACGCCATTTTATACCCTGTCTATGTTCATTATTAATCTGTGTTACGACTTTTTGTATTCGAGGTCCCAAGTATCAGATACACTAAACAACCAAGTCACTTAAATCGATCGAAAAGTAATATAAATTAAGATTGACTTTTCGGAAAAAGTAAACGACGCTGACATTTTGTTGCACTCTCACTAGACCCTCTGTAGTGATACTTAAAAAACTGCAAATGTCAACTTATCAGCTGTCAGTCAGGCTGCTGTCCTGTCACTATCATTAAGCACCCCGCAACGTCAAAACGAACGGAAATGACATTTTGTCACCATAGATTGTATTTTCACGTTTTGTGGCGTTTTGTTGCTTGCAAAGAGACAACATTAATTTCTGAAACAATATTATTATATTAATCTTTTTATTGTTTTAAGCCATCAAATTATGTATTCAGGTAAATAGATGACATGTGATGCATTAGCAATAATTAGCAGATAATAAAATACTTTTTAAACATACCCAGGTTTTGGAAAAGGCTGATACTAAACGTAATTGAACATCCAATGCTACCACATGTTAAATAATGTGTTACAAGTTATCAACAATTTTATTTATTTACTTTCTAGTTGTAATTAATTCAAGGAGGAAAATGATAAGTGTTTTGGAATCCTTGAATTTTTCTCTACAGTTTGGTATCTATGTACCTCGAGGTACAAATATGGCCAAAGTTGTATGGACGTTTAGTGACCTCCTTTAAATTTATTTATGTGAAAATAATTCCAGCTCTTCTTTCACTTTTGACAGGTCATTAAAAAAAGTTACTCGCTAGAAAAGAAAACTAAGAATTGCAACAATAATTTGTGTTTATTCTGGTATTGCTGGTTGATTACGTCTGATCGGCAATTTGCGTGGTACCCAGATGTCAACTTATTCTATAATTTACTACTAGTTGACCCGGCGAACTTCGTACCGCCTAACAGTTAATTTTTTTTTCGTCATCTTTTCCATTGTTTTTATTATTTATTCTGCTATTCGGGGCGGAGACAAATCCAAAAAATTAAAAACCATGAAAATCGGTCTAGCCGTTTTCGAGTTATGTGTTGTAACAAACCCGACTTTATTTTATATATTAATATTACGAATACATACCATGGGGTACTAGTCTTACTTGAGTGTGGCTATGTAGAAAGGATAGTAGTAAAATATATTTTATATATTTTTTTTATTTTGTCATTTGTGGTGAGTAATAATTAATTATTAAAGATTAAACAACACTTGAAAAAAAATCGACCGCGTCAGGTGGGATCCGACCCCATGACCATCGCATACCCGACGAGTGCTTTTCCAACTAAGCTTCGGTAGCATATTTGGAAAAGCACCATACACCACCATGACACCTATTATCTAGTGATCTAGACCTAAAGCAAAGGTTATGACTACTAGATAAAAGATATAAATATAAATACAAATATTAGACGACATCACATACATTTCTCTGATCCTAAGGTAAGTAGCTAAAGCACGTGTGTTATAGAAACCAGAAACAACGACGGCACCACAACACCCAGACACGAGCCAATATAGAAAAGTTCGTTTTCTACATTGACCCGACCGGGGATCGAACCCGGAACCTCAGAGATGGCGGCGCCATTTAAAGTCCAGCATGCTCGCCTCTCGGATACGGAGGTCGTCGAGCACACTTAGGGCGTGAGCTGACCTGTCAATTTTTTTGATTTTAATGCTGAAAGTAATTCGTTAATAGCAGATTTTTTGTACGAGTACCTACGTTTCCGACAAAAGAAAAAGAAGGAATTAAAATGTTACAAACATTTCCTTATAAATTACAATTTGTCTACGGTTCGTGATAAAAGTTCGCACCACTTACACTCTGTATTATGGACAAATGAGACATTTTAGATGCAAATCCCGGGTTAGGAAAAAGTGTTGAATGGATGGGCACGCTTAGTTGTGGACCCTACTCACTCACTGATCTACAGGGTGATCCGTTCTGACCCTTTTTAAAAGACTAAACTACGTAACACCGCCTTGGTATTTTACACCTAAGCTACTGAAAGCTAAAACTTGATAGCGAGGACTTTAAAAACTGTGTTTCCATGTAAATTTTATTCTCAGTAGGTAGTTTAAGCGTTTTAATTGGCTGATGCTAAGCGGGGGCCTTTTTGAATCATTTTTTTAAATCTTAAGTATTTCTTTTGTATTCTGTGTATGTATGTCAAATAAATATTTTTCTATTTCTATAATTTTAAATTACTTTTCGGCAAAATTACACCAAAATGAAAATCCATTTTGGAAAATAAAAATGCTAGATCGTTCCTCGCACAACGGCTTAGTTTAGCCATTCAGTATAAGCCTTGATCAGTGGTATAAGTAAGTAATAAACTTGACATAATCGTCACTTGTAATAAAAACGAAATGTTTTAGTAATATATTGCCTTGATCAGTGGTATAAGTAAGTAATAAACTTGACATAATCGTCACTTGTAATAAAAACGAAATGTTTTAGTAATATATTGCCTTGATCAGTGGTATAAGTAAGTAATAAACTTGACATAATCGTCACTTGTAATAAAAACGAAATGTTTTAGTAATATATTGCCTTGATCAGTGGTATAAGTAAGTAATAAACTTGACATAATCGTCACTTGTAATAAAAACGAAATGTTTTAGTAATATATTGCCTTGATCAGTGGTATAAGTAAGTAATAAACTTGACATAATCGTCACTTGTAATAAAAACGAAATGTTTTAGTAATATATTGCCTTGATCAGTGGTATAAGTAAGTAATAAACTTGACATAATCGTCACTTGTAATAAAAACGAAATGTTTTAGTAATATATTGCCTTGATCAGTGGTATAAGTAAGTAATAAACTTGACATAATCGTCACTTGTAATAAAAACGAAATGTTTTAGTAATATATTGCCTTGATCAGTGGTATAAGTAAGTAATAAACTTGACATAATCGTCACTTGTAATAAAAACGAAATGTTTTAGTAATATATTGCCTTGATCAGTGGTATAAGTAAGTAATAAACTTGACATAATCGTCACTTGTAATAAAAACGAAATGTTTTAGTAAAATAATTAAATAAACAACCAAACAACCTGTATAATCTTGGAGCCCGAGAGTGGAAAAGAGTATTCGAAATTTACGTTTTTCGGGCTAGGGTTAGACTCGCAGACTAATGGGTTGAAATTCGGATTCTAGACAAATATTTTTAAGTAAAGAAGTGTATGAAATGTTTCAATATTTTAAAAGGTTTCTTATGGGTATACTTGCCTAAATAAACAGGTTTCATTCGCTCATCTAATGGATATTGTTGAAATAAGAAAATATAGACTTAGGATAGAACACGTCTTCGGTGTTTCTCAATGAAAAGTTTCGAAGTTTTCTTTAGCCACGTTCACTTTTTATATTTTTTCTGTAGTTAGTAAATGTAAGCTGCCTTTTGCAGCAAAATCATTGCCAGGAAGTTTATTTAGAACATATATTACATATACATAGGTATACCTATTAACATAGTCTTTGATAAAACGTTTGATATAATAAGATGATGATGTGCCTTAGACTGGTTGGTAGTTGTACATTACAAACATTTAATTTAAAATCACCAGCTCTAAAACATCTACTTTTCTTACTAAAGTTGCAGTATTACTCGACCAGAATTTATGAAACAGCTGATATTTTTGTTATGATTTCACCATCGGTCACATAGTGAAAATTGTTTATATTCATGGGTAGAAAACCATATTAAAATTTGTGTACTTTTAAAAAAATCTCCCTGTATGTGGTCGCGATCCTCATCAGTGAGGGATCAAGTAAAACTCAAACCATTTAAATTTGGATGCGTTACAATAAATTGGAAGTCACTGGGAGAGGCCAGAGAGGTTCAGCAGTAGATGTCTTGTGGTTGAAATGATGATGACAGTAAAATTTCCATTCTGTTTCCGTAGCCTGCTGGAGCGATGGATAGATGGATTGATGTTAAACCGCCGAAAATCAGTGTCGTGATAAGTCCCTACAAATGCTGAGCGGGGGGGCCTTTTTGACACAAGCCTTATTGAAATTATTTTCTTGTTATACTTCTCTTGTTATGTATTTGTGTCAAATAAACAATTTTCTATTTCTATGTATAAAGTGACTGATATTGTCCAAAAATGTAGCAAGCTGAAGTGACAGTATGCTAGCCATGTCTGTCGCAGAACCGACGAGAGGTGGAGCAGGAAGGTTCTCGAATGGAGACCACACTTAGGCAAACGTAGTGTAGGACGCCCTCGGCTAGATGGACCGATGACCTGAAGAAGGCAGCTGGCAGCGACTTGATGCAAAGGGCGGGAGATCGTGCGCTGTGGCGCTCCTTGGGGGAGGCCTAGGTCCAGCAGTGGACTGCAACAGGCTGATATGATGATGTATTAGGAGCAGTTTGTATCTTTTATATTTGACGACCTCCGTAGCCGAGAGGCGAGCACGCCGGACTTTTAATGGCGCCGCCATCTCTGAGGTTCCGGATTCGATCCCCGGTCGGGTCAATGTAGAAAACGAACTTTTCTATATTGTCTCGGGTCTGGGTGTTGTGGTACCGTCGTTGTTTCTGATTTCTATAACACAAGTGCTTTAGCTACCTACCTTAGGATCAGAGCAATGTATGTGATGTTGTCCTTTATTTATATTTATATTTAAATAATCGTTTTTCCTTTCTTTCTTTAACAGAGCATCCTACGTATCCGTGCTGACAATCGTGGCGTTCTCTCTGGAGAGGTATCTGGCCATCTGTCATCCGCTGCACCTGTACGCCATGGCTGGCCTCCGGAGGGCCCTGAGGATCGTGGCAGCACTGTGGGCTGTCTCCCTGATAGCAGCAGCCCCCTTCGCTCTGTACACCACTGTGAGCTACCACGAATATCCTCCAGGTGAGTGGTGATGTTGCCAGTGGCGGGTATTATCTTTATTTTGAGGTAGGCAGTAGATACTTAATTAAGTGTTTTTAGGGTTCCGTAACCAAAGGGTAAAACGGGACCCTATTACTAAGGCTCCGCTGTCTGTCTGTCTGTCTGTCCGTCTGTCACCAGGCTGTATCTCATGAACCGTGATAGTTAGAAAGTTGAAATTTTCACTGTTAATGTATTTCTGCTGCCGCTATAACAACAAATACTGAAAAATAGAATACCTACAATAAATATTTAAGGGGGCTACCATACAACAAACGTGATTTTTTTTGCCGTTTTTATAGATAATGGTACGGAACCCTTTCGTGCGCGAGTCCGACTCGCACGTGGCCGGTTTTTTGATAAAAGTCAGTGGTTTTCATCAATGACACACATTTGTAAGTAACTCACCTACCTACCTCATTTTATTTACCAGGTAGACACTGCCTAATTGCCTATACAAGTATGCACTGCACGCCCCTGGATGCTGCAAGCAAGCGTAGGACGTCCTCCACAAAGTGGACCTCCTGGTAAAGGTTCCAGGAACCCGGATGCAGGCCGCTTCTAACCGGCCGATCTGGAAGTCAGAGGGAGGACTATGTTCAGCAGTGGACGTTTTATGCTAAAATGATGATGATGATGATGTGTGTCTGCATGTCAGTCTATCACAGCGGATTGCTCTAAATATATTGCACCGATTACGTGTTTATTAAGAATTTAAGTGGCCCAAAGGTTTTCAAGTTTTAGTTAGCTAAGCTGCTAAGTTTTATGTAATCTCAAATTATAATGAAGACTTTCTTTGTTTACGTACTTTGTTTATGAACAATACTTTAACTGTATGTTAGGCGTTTGTTTCCTTACAACAAATAATATACAGGGTGTAACAAAAAGGCGAAATGTGTAGTTCCTATGCAAAACCACAAACTCGTGCGAATATAAATTACTGAGTAAATTGATGCTAAAGTTTTAACAAAAACTTATCGGTGACAACCTTAGCGCATCAGCTGATCATGCGGCGGGGGAGGGTTGCGGGCGGGGGTTCGCTAACGAATGACCGCAGATTCAGGGTAGTCAACACTTTCGGTAAAAAAACAATTTATTTACTTAGTATGGGAAAAAAAGTTGTTTATTTTTAACTAAAACTTTTACTACTTAATGTTCACATTACATACATACATACCCTTAAATATTATTTCGTCATTTTGTTACACCCTGTAAAATAAAATAATTAAAAGTATAGCCGAGAATCAGACTCTCTATGGATTGCATTTAAGCGGACTAATAAGGGCTTATTATAAAGATGATGAAATTTGGGTCTACAAAAAGTTTAGCTTAGTGGATGCAGCAATACAATTTGATAAAAATACACACTTGTTTTTCATATATGGATAAACGTTACAAACAGAATTTATACTGTCGCTCAAACGGTCCAAGTTACGGCTGTTGAATAAATAATATATTTTGCTTATCCCAAAATGGACACCAATAAACTACAAATTCGATGCATAATGCCAGAGATACAAACACGGAGTGTATCCCTGGCTTAATCCATCTACCTGTCAGGAAAAACATACGTCTTGTTTTATGAATTCTTAATATTTCATTGCCCGATGTGTATACTTGACCGCAAAAAGGTGTACGACTTTGCACAAAACTGTTTTATTTATGTGAAAATCTATTAATAATAATGTACCAGATAATACAACTGTCATAGTCCCGAAGTTTAGACGTCCTACAGATTACCATTTTTGAAACAATCAAAATTGTGGCACTTAAGAAAATCACTAAAGTTGTGTTACTAAAGTTTTCACCGTAAACGACAGTCATGTTTTGCCTTGTTTTGCGGTCGAATAATTTCTTATCGATAAGAAAAAAAATATTTGTTATGGAGTTTTTGTTACGGTTGACTGTACCTGTCTTCCTATGTTAACATTTTCTTAAATTGTGAATGTATGCTTACTCTCGCAGACGAGAAGGGCATCTCCACGTCAAAACTTCTTGTTGCTTTCTGCATATTATTTCGCTTCCACAAAGTTTTTAATCATATCTAAAACTGTCTGCGTATCTGCTGCGAGCTATAGAGAGCTCCATTTCGAGTATTTTTTGCAAAATAAGACCTAAAATAAAAATTGCGTAACACAATCAAAGTCCCTAACATACTTAGCTATTTAAATTGCAAAGCTGAAGTAGCTGGCAACTCGGTGGACTGACAACATAGTCAAGGATGCAGGAAGAAGATGTAAATGGCCCGTAACCACACGCTGTGGCGTTTTATAGATCATCATCATTTCAGCCACAGGACGTCCACTGCTAAACATAGGCTTCCCCAGTCACTGCCAGATCGGCAGGTTGGTAGCGACCTGCATCCAACGGCTTCCTGCAACCTTTACCAGGTCGTCCGTCCACCTTGTGGGTAGATGTCCCACGTCCCTAAGCCTATTTCGAGTAGTTAATTTTTAAAAGGTGATGTTTATGATGACGAAACTTTGTACCAACTATAATTATGTGACGAATAGCCAATTAGTATTCAGGATTTTGATTCGCAGAAGGGCTACTTGCTATCTATATATATCTATGACAAACTGAACTCAGGCAATAAACATTTTTATGGTTATTCGTCATTTCAATAACATGACTTTAGCATCTTTCACATAATTTTTTGAGTCCGGAAGTCCGAAAATTACTCCGAATATGACATCATTATGATCAGTCTTAATATTTTTTTCAATACTATTGATCGAAATTCATAATCATCAGAATTCATAATATCACTAATAATACACATACATATTTGTTTTCATTTATTTCTTACTCATAAGTGTTTGTCCGAATTGTTGAAATTCATAATGTTAATTATCATATTTTACAATAATATTTTGAATTTCATTGAATTTAATAAAAAATGTGATTGAAACTGGTTATCTCTAAAGTCGGATCCTGAGGTCATAAACCTATGTTTAAATTACCATACGGACGGAAGGCCTGATCTCAGAATATCTAATAGTCGTTAAACCTAACCGTTGTTAGACCTACGTTCACAATATCTTAATTTAAATCTTATCACGAGGGACAAGCACTTGAGGTTATCATCCATTTATGGATAAACTTGTCACAAATCTCATCTGTGTTTGGTTAGGTTAGAACAGTGACCACACAAAGCGCGGAGCCGAGCGAGCGTGCCGCGGTAGCGACCGGCGAGCGCTGAACTACAACCTACAATATTTGCTCAAAAATTGTGTCGTTAAAATTGATACAATACTATACTATAACGGTTGACAATTAGATAGGTACTTAATTTTAAACCGAAAAATGTAATTTAATATTAGTTCAAATTTTTTTTTTAGTAATGCTATTATGATCACTGACGGTTATGAAGAAAATTGTTATGAAAAAAATTATGATTTGAAATATTTTCTTAGTAATGATAGTATTAATAAATAACTGTCTGTTATGAGTTCCGTTTGTATTAATTATAATTTATGAACAGTAAAAGTATGAGAAAAAATTGTGAAGAGTGATTTTAAGAACACAAAACGGTAGATAGTAAAACAAAAATAGGACAAAGATTTTTATGTGAGCAATATGGACTCTTTGAAGGTCATAACTAAGGGTGGGTCCGCAGCGCCCATTTTCTAATAAAACATGATATACACAGTGTTTTTTTAACCGTCTTAAAGCCGAAGCCCACGTTATGTGACCATCCAATTAAACCTCTAGGAAGTATTATTTTTCTATTATCTACCATATTATTTTTAAGTAAAAAATAACAAATAATTCAAGATAGTAATGTATCATCCTGTTTATAATGTTTATGGTTTCAACAATGCATAGTCCTTGACCTTGCCGCCTCCACGCGTGCAGCACCATCCACGTAGACTATCATATCCGTGTACAGGATGTTTCAAACAAAATTTTGCTTATAATTATTTTATTTTTTTAGTTTTTGAATAATTAATAATTACCAAGTTTTATTATACAAATGACATGTAGTAATTGGATACTTTAAGTGGCCTTCGGCTTTAAGACGGTTAAAAAAGCACGGTGTATAAACATGTTTGTAAAACTTGTTAGCAAAACAGCCAGTCTGCTGGGCCTATAGTTGTTATTGTCTGAATTGTCACACACAAACTTCAAACGATAGGGTAAAACAGGGTGATACGCCCCAGTTGACAAAACGCCCCACTACTCTCACACGCAAACTAACACAATTAGGCGGCGCCACTGACGCGCATTGAGTACACAACAGTCGTATGTGAAGATAGCGGACGACTGCGGGTAATTACTTTGCTGGTGACAAAATTATTCCTTTTTTTTTAGGTTTTTGGTGTTTTGACAATTTGCGGTAAGTATCAAACAAATTTTTATAATTAAAAAATTATGTTTTTCATATCAGTTTCATCCACATACCCTGAAAATAGATAAAATAACCTTTCTTTTTCGAAACACTCGAGCGTTATAACCTTGAAGCTGTCGTCAAGGGCTCGGTGGGGCATATTAAAAACACATTTTTACAAAACGCCCAATGTGCCTGAATTTAAAATGCCCCACTTATAATTTATGTCTATTGATTTATTTAAATTCGTTGAAGTTTCTTGTATAATGTTTACAGACGATGCCTCGTCAGTATGTGAGGAAGACTTTACGTGCAACATGGAAAGATGAAGACTTAGGAGAAGCTATGAGTGCCGTAAAAAGTAAGAAAATGGGAGTGAACGAAGCATCAAGGAACTTTGGTATACCATCCAGAACCTTGAAAAGACATCTTTTGACTGGAAAGTTAAAAGATGTTTAGTAAACTACGTAGGGCATTTTACCCAACAGTTGTCAGGTAAAACGCCCCGCACCAAGTTTAAAAAAAAATTGTGTATGTCACTTTACTCTTACAAAAACCCTTTAAGTGCCATTTTCATACTGAAATTGTCAAACATTTATCAGAATAAAACATTTTTTTGAATACTGAACTGGAACTAGTTTCATTCACAGTTAAAAAAAACTGGGGCGTATTACCCTGTTTTACCCTACGTCAACTTGTGTCACTTCCCCTCCTCGCAGGCGAACGCGGGGGATGTTATCCATTTGTGACGGCAAACATATTATCGTATCGTTTTTACTAACACAACTCTTAGGCCACGCCTCTATTCGGTTAGCAAGCAATTTTATCGTGTTTGCAAACACGAAAACAGGTCGCTGCGGACCCAGCTTTATAAGAAACACATTTTGTTGTCATGTTAAATAAGTATTTGTTTAAAAGACAGTTTTTTTTTTCATTTCGAATGCGCCTTTGTGCCCTTTATAAAACTGTTTAGTTCAACCCCGATAGGGTGTCATAAGCTTGCTAAAGTTTTGTTTTTGTACTTACCTCCGTTTCATTATATGTAATACCTAAATAGCAAACATCAAAGCATTTCATGGCAAATTCACGTAGAACAATGGAATTCACGTCGAAAGCCTAAGTAGATATATCGCAGTAATACTAACTCAGATGAAGTGTTATTAATTAGGTATAAACTCGATTAATTACGTAAGAATGTGCCGCACATACACGGTGTTACTTTGCATCCTTGCCATATTAACAGAGGTAACTATATCACTGACAATGATAACAAATCAGTAAAAAAAGAAAGACCTAATTCTATTTTTTTTAATCTTAAGTATTTTATTTTATCGACAATCTATTAAAAACAACAATAATTATCGAAACGCATGCACATCACTGTTCTTATTCATCGGCACAAAAGACTTTGTCGTATTACTTGATTAGTGATCGCGTACCGTTCGAGTCAAAATCGGCTTAAATCGGCGTAAATTTGGTTTTGCAGTACACATAGGAATATGTGTACTGCAAAACCAAATTTACTAAAAACTTAGTGTACTTTTATTTATGGGAGTCTCTAGTTTATCTAAACAATAGGTATTGTTCTCTACTTTTATCTCTGTGAATATGGCAAGGATGTAAAGTAACATCGTGTATAACGAATTGGCCCGCAGTAGCAAAGACATCGACATATTTAATAATAAGTTCTCGCAATACAAGAAAGCCATATCGGATATCCTGAACCAGACTGGTCCAAGTCTTCCAAATTGACACTAGATGTACCTAAATGGTTTTTCTTTTGTGTTTTGTAGTTAAGACCGTCTGTTAACCATGCCGTGTACACTTATTATAGGTTACGGTCTATATAAGGTCCGATTTTATTAGTGTACATCCTGTTAACCTGTGACTATATAGGTGAAAAGCAATCGTAAAAACCAATTTTCAAATGTGTACTATAATAACTAAAAAAGTTAAAAATCAAATTTAAAATCAACAACATTGACTTCATATTGCATAAACTCGTCCTATCTTTGGTACGTTTAACCACCTGATTATCCGTCTTATTCCTTCCCCTTGTACAGAGCGAGAAAGAGTTGAAGATAGGACGAGTTGAAGGAATACAAAGTCGATGTTGTAATTTTTTTTTTAATTTTTTTAGTTTTTGTGATAGACAATTAAAAGTTGGTTTTTACGATTGCCCAACCTAGCTAAAACATTATCATGTCTCGGCTGCAATCTGTCTGTGTACCTGTTTATAAAAAATAAAAAAAAAATACTAGTGACGGCGACCTCCGTAGCTGAGAGGCGAGCACACCGGAATTGGCGTCGTCATCTCTGAAGTTCCGGGTTCGATTCCCGGTAGGGACAATGTAAAAAACAAACTTTTCTATATTGTCTGGGGTCTGGATGTTGTGGTAACGTCGTTGTTTCTGATTTCTTTAACACAAGTGCTTTAGCTACTTGCCATAAGGTCAGAGCAATGTATGTGATGTTGTCCAATATTTAGTTGTACTAGTAACAATAAGGTGTTTCTTCTTTTAAATTTAAGTTTTTCTTTATGTCGTACAACTTGTAACTCAAAAAAATTTTATGTCAATAAAACTATTGCCGTATTGGTATGGCTAAAAGTGCCATGACTAGCCTCGATAAAATCTGAAAAGACCGTAATATTCGCCGAGTAACTAAGATGCGTTTGGTTCGTACGTTGGTCTTCTCTATCTTCCTGTACGGGGTGGAGACTTAATGTCTCAGGAAAAAGGAACGCAACAAGATCCATGCCTTTGAAATGTGGTGCTGGAGAAAGCTGCTGCGCATTCCTTGGACAGCTATGTGAACCAATGTCGCCATCCTCGAAGAGCTAAAGGTCACCAAGCGCCTGCTGACTACGTGCCAGGAAAGGATCCGAAGTTTCTTTGGGCACATAATGCGATCCCCATTGCACAGCCTGGAGAAACTCATCATTCTCGGACAAATGGAGGGGAAGCGCGCTAGAGGAAGAGCGCGAGCTAGGTGGGTAGACCAACTCAAGGAGGTGACCGGAGGCCAGATACAGGGAGCGGTACATATGGCGCAGAACCGGACCGAGTGGAGAAGATTGACATACAGTCACGATCCTCAGCATTGAGGGAACGACCAGAAAGAAGAAAAATATTTTACTTTACTTTACTTAACTAAGTGTCTACGGTTAACGGGTACTTTGATGTAGGGATAAAAGTATTCTGGTTTTTTCACTGCTGAAAACTAACATGTTTCCATTTCACGAACTCAAAAAGTAATCAAAGCC
This sequence comes from Anania fuscalis, assembly GCA_950371115.1. Lineage (NCBI taxonomy): Eukaryota > Metazoa > Arthropoda > Insecta > Lepidoptera > Crambidae > Anania > Anania fuscalis. The sequence goes on from OX493344.1 coordinate 15,386,767, forward strand.
ATTTTCTTTTGCTCAGTTTATTTGTTTACTAGGTCACAAGGTTCACTTGTAACTATGTAGCTAGTAAAAAAACCGACCAAGTTTGAGTTGGACTTGCGCACGAAGGGTTCCGTATCCCATTATTACAACATTAGATACTTTATTATATCTCTTTTTTTTGTTATTAATATACAGGCTGTTTGTTCAAGGGTATATCAAGCCGGAATTAGCCTATATTAACATACGCATATAAAAGTATGTTGAAGTCAGAATTGTGACATCATCATTTATATTTTCGATTTTCATACAAAAAATATTTTTTAGGATTCGATTTGTGTTTTTTTTTTCAAAAATGATATCAAAATTCTGACTTCACCATAGTATTTATATGCATATGTTAATATGGGCTAGTCTCGGCTTTATATATAATCTACCTAACACCCTGTATAGTAAAAAACGTCAAAATCACGTTAGTTGTATGGGAGCCCCACTTGAATATTTATTTTGTTTTGTTTTTAGTTGTTATAGCGGCAACAGAAATACATCATCTGTGAAAATTTCAACTGTCTAACTATCACGGTTCATGAGATACAGCCTGGCGACGAACAGACGGACAGTGGAGTCTTAGTAATAGAGTCCCGTTTTTACCCTTTGGGTGCGGAACCCTAAAAACCATTGGAACTAACAAAATTTTGGCTGTACACTTTGAGAGTTGAAATACTACTGATGTTTGATCTCCATGCTTTGATATGGCTAATTACTCGGTTATCTGGGTCCGTTATATTGCACTTCAATCATTTCATATAATACTGCTTCTGTTGTTAATTTTTGTTTTTAGCAATTCCATGCAAGGTTTAATTGAAGATAAATAACACTTGAAAAAAATCATCGACCTCAGGTGGGATCCGAACCCACGTCCCATCGCATGCCGGGCGAGTGCTTTACCAACTAAGCTACCGAGGACGTCACGTGACAAGATGAAATTCCTCAAGTGTTTTTTCTCGCTGTCGAAGCCAGCGTATCTCTGATGAGTATAGTATACTACCGTCAACACCCTATAGAAATATTTTTACAAATATTTGACTATTGGTTAAGATCAGAAATGCTTAAACATTGTTAATTTTTGTTTTTAGCAATTCCATGCAAGGTTTAATTGAAGATAAATAACACTTGAAAAAAATCATCGACCTCAGGTGGGGCTCGAACCCACGTCCTCGGTAGCTTAGTTGGTAAAGCACTCGCCCGGCATGCGATGGGACGTGGGTTCGAGTCCCACCTGAGGTCGATGATTTTTTTAAGTGTTATTTATCTTCAATACTGCTTCTCTTTGATTATTCTACCATGGAGTAATAATATATTATGCATAATATGTATAGCAGGAACATATTGGTTAGTGCCGTAGCAACAGTTTACGTAAAAAAACTTATGTAGCCTTATTACAAAAAAGATAAATTAATTATTACTTTGTAAGACTCTTCACCGCTTCCCCCTCTCAACTTTTACCTCACTGTCCTCTACCTGAAGGTTGTCTGGAAGAGATCGCTTCAAGCGATAAGACCGCCTAAATTGTACCATTCAAAATGTACTTTTCTTTGTGTACTGCTTGTTTTATGTGGTTTGCAATAAAGAGTATCTATCTATCTATCTATCTATAAACTATGTTTAAACCATGTCTAAAAATAACCAATCAATTTAAAATGTTTACACATCAGACATATCTCGGTAATAATGACCCATATTTAAAATTGGTTGTCTAATTTTTACACATGGTTTGAACCTAGTATATCTTTTTTGTAATAAGGCCGCTAGAGTTTTCATAATAAAATTAAAACAAGCAAATAGAAAATACTATTTGCTGTAGAGAAGAAACTATAACTTTGTCGATTTATTTTGTGTTCCTTTAAACCTCTAAAACACTCGACATGGCGTTTCAATTATTTTTATGTAAATAAATTGGCTTATCCAACAAACAACATTTCTGTAACGAAGAATAAAAATATATTGTTTTAAACTTTCATGGTCACTAACATTAGAATAGTTTGTTACGGGATTGCTACCATGTACCTTATTTTTGAGTTCCCGATATTTCGGCACTGTTGCAAGCGCCATGATCACGGAGTAACTGAAGATCTTGCGGGTAAGTTGTTAAGGGCAAACATATCGGTCTACCCTCTTTCGCTGTCTTTTATTGCACGCGTCGGTACCATTGTCTACAAACTCACTATTTTCTCGCACCTGTTCTCGACACACAACACTAACAGTATCTGACCGCGACACAGCAGAATAAAAATAGATCCATAAAATACTAAGCTGTAAAAGTTAAGACCTGTTTTGTGAGATATTAAGACACTAGTAGCTTCTTTACTACCTTATTCAGGTTCTAAATTATACCTATGTGTATCGTTAGGTAATAACCACACGTCTTCGTTAGCAGACGAGTACTAACTCAATTAATTACGAAAAACTTGTATCATTCGCGCATAGTAGCTGAAGATACAGTGGGTGCGCTTTCAGTCCTACCAAAAGCAGGCAATATTGGCAATATCACATACATTGCTCTGATCCTAAAGTAAGTAGCTAAAGCACTTGCGTTATAGAAATCAGAAACAACGACGGTACCACAACAATCAGACCCGAGCCAATATAGAAAAGTTGGTTCTCTACATTGACCCGGCCGAGAATTGATCCCAGGACCACAAAGATGGCGACGCCATTTAGTCTGGCGTGGTCGCCTTTCGACTACGGAGGTCGTCTGCACATGCAAGCCTAGTTATATATTTATAATTAAGGCTGACTCTATTTAACAAAATAAAACAATTTTAGGTAAAAATTCTTAAAATCTTTAAGAAGCGTACCTACAGTTACAACCTTGATTTTTAGAAATGTACGCTTCATTTGGCAAGTAGCAATTTTGTCTCAACAACAGAAAGAAAACTAAAATAAGTCATTTATTGGAAACTAGCTGTGCCCGCGACTTCGTTCGCGTGGACTACAGGATATTTGATGTGTCTCATAATTCAGTCAGATAGACAGACAGAGTTACTTTTGAACTATAATTTAATATAGTTTTATTTCGAATAATATTAGTAAGAAAATAAGGATTAAGGTTAGTAAGGATAAGTAAGCAACTTCTGATCCGGGGTTAGGCGTTAAAGCGTGACTTTGTTTGGACCTTTCAGCCCCTATTTCACCCCCACACAGGTAGATATTTCAAAAACACTACTCAAAGTATTTCTTTATTTCTTATCAAATACCTAAATACAAAGTTTTATGGGTTTATCTTTGAAAATGACCAACTTCCATACAGACATTCAACCCCTATTTTCACCCCTTCAACCTTTTTTTCGCAAAAAAGGGTAGCCTATATCCTTTATCAAGCTCTAGTCTATCTCTGTACAAAATTTCACAGTAATCCGTTCAGTAGTTTCAGCGTGATAGCGTAACAGACAGACAGACAGAGTTAATTTCGCTTTTATAATATTATAAGTAAGGATAAAAACACGAATCGCCATAAATTGACAACTAAGCGCCTCATAAACGCGCGTACGTGTTTATGAGACGTCGATGCTCGGAAGACGCTAGTGTGACGGCCTTATCGAGTTCAATAAAAATCAATCGAGTGAGCCTTTCCTAAGCTTCTACGTTGTATCTATCGTTTAGTCGACCGTCTAATGCAAGGCTTTGCTAAACGATGTCGCCCCCGAGACCTTTTGTTTAGTTATTTATCGAAAATGAAACTCATTTGGATACGTGATCCCGTACGAAAAACTTTTACACGTGCCAATACATACTTTTTGTCCATATTTTTCGGGACTACATAATTAATAGTGTTGGATTGGAAATTAACGCAAATGTTTGTCATTGCTAGATCTTAGATAGAATTAGTCACTTTATAATATGTCCGACCTTTTTGATAAAATTGTTACAATAAATTTTGTGAACCATTAGGAACATAACAAATGTTTTTTTTACTATTTTATTTCAATTTTAAGAAGCTGAAACTGGTTTGATCTGACATCTGATCATATTATTTAAAACACACACACCGCTGGTTATGACCCTTACTTTGACACCTGTTGACCTAGAATCATAAAACCGGCCAGTGCGAGTCGGACTCGCGCACGAAGGGTTCCGCGCCATTATCTAAATATTAAATCAACCAAAAAAAAAATCGTCTTTTGTATGGGTGCACCCTTAAATATTTATTTTATTGTGGTTTTTATTATTTGTTGTTATAGCGGCAACAGAAATACATCATCTGTGAAAATTTCAACTGTCTAACTATCACTAAGACTGACAGACAGACAACGGAGAGACGGACAGCGGAGTCTCAGTAATAGGTTCCCATTTTACCCTTTAGGAGTTTAGGCGCTTTGCAGACAGCGGGGCGGGCCGGGCCGGTCTGACCGCGAAGCAATAAAGACCGCGTCTGCCCGTCGAAGTCCGCGGCTGCCCACGCCGCGAACGCCAGTGTCCGCCGGGCACCAGCGGCGCGGTCTTTTTGCCCTCCGTGTGCGTTGGTAGTATAGATTTCCCTTTGCGCTATCCTTCGCGGTGAAATTGACCGGCCCGGCCCGCCCCCCGTCTGCAAAACGCCTTACGGTACGGAACCCTAAAAAGGGAATGTCTTCTAGCAAAAGTTATTTCTAGTAGGTATTTATTTTTAGGATAAGTAAGTTTAATTTCAAGTTTTATTTTATTTTAGTGTATTTTCTTTCGAATATTGTGAACAAGCTTAGATAATAAAAAATATTATCATGAGTCAGAATTACAGCGTCAGATTACATCATACAAAAAATATTTATTTAATAAACCGATAAATAAAAATCTTAGTGTCTCAATTTCCGTTATGGACGATTTATTGAGTAGGTAATTTACATACCTACCCCATCTTGTGGTGATGGAAAATAAAAAATATAGTCTGGGTGGTTGGGCACCTTAGGTGACCCAAATTAATTATTAAAATATTTATTCTTACTAAACCTAAGTAATAGGTAATTTCTTTAATAATAATTTATTATTTTCAAATGGTTTCTATAAGTTAGTATCTGAGGCTATTTGGTTCGCGCCATAAGGATCGCGCTCTTGAATTCGCTGAACCTGGCGACACCAGCGCCATATAGTTTGGCTATTAGGCATGGACGATTTCATGAGTAGCAGGTGAAAAATCATATGATTTGGAAATCATTTGTCACACCTTCTATTTTTTATCATATTGACTGCTACAAATCACAGACTGTGAAATCATAATATCATGCGTATTTCTTTTCATTCGTTGATGACATGTAGCAGAGCGGGTCTAGCGAGCGCAGGCCTTGAGCGCGCGAGCGAGTAGGAATGATTTGCTATAGGTGCGTGTTAGAAAAAGACAAACATGTTGTGCTATTTTTTACGCCATCATAGGTGACGAACTATAACGATACTGAGCATTTTAAGAGCTTTAAACTTATGACCGTAAAGTTTAGATTCGTTTGTCATGATTTTTGTTACGAGTGGCAGGTTGAAACCTTCTTGTTTGTTGAATTTTATGCTGAGCGCCGTAAGGTTTAGATTATCTTGTTATGATTTTGTAGTAGGCCACGTCGAGCTCCTTTTGTTTACAATGAAATTTCGTTATTAGTAAGTATGAATTATGATTTTATGATGTTTTCAAATTCACTAGTCGCCCGGTGATGACTGATAGGTGCGTTACGTAATTTGAGTGCTATGTATGTTTATTAAAATTTGTTTTGTTTGTGACGAGTGTAGCATTGTAAATAAATGTTGTAAATAGTGAACGAATATTTAGTTTGTAGACTTTGTAGTTATTTGACTCAGGTCAGGACTTTAATAACAATTTGTTTGAAAAAAATATGCTTATATAACACACATAGCACATTACGTAGCGCATGGACTATATACTTATGACATTTTAGAAAAAAGTAGCAAAGTAGCAAGGAGCAACTGTTTACAATAAATCATATTTCATTTTATGTAGCAAATAGCAATACATTGTTGTGTACAAGCAGTGTTACATTATGACACTGCGATAAAAATCATTGCCAATGATTTATCACAGGTGATTTCATATGACAAATCAGCAAACAAAATCAGCATTTGGTCACATGACAATGAATGAAAAATAGCAATCATTGCCATGCCTATTGGCTATCGTTCACCGAGCGCCGACCATATTGAATTGTGATTCCTAACCTTCGCGACATCGCGAGCCCGTCTTCTCGCGTAATTTTGGTGAGGAGTTCATTTTTCTCCGTGATGGACAGCTGAAAGTTGCCTGAAACTCGTGATAAATAAACCCAACAGTGATTTGACTACCTGTTTCGTGAAAGTGCTTCACGTCGTGAGCTGCTGATAGGATCTGGTAATGCGTTCCTGAGCTGGTCTGCAGGTTAGTGGGCCTATAGTTTTCAGTGCTGACGACGAAACCATTTCTCTTTCTTCAATTCGCAGGGTGGGTTTCATAGGAATAAACATAATTAATCTACAAACATAATCTTTCATAATTGAGCTCCCCGCGGTTAGCGGCTATTTATACGCTGCTACACCACTGGGTAAAGTTTCTTGTTCTGTACTTTGTAGTCGACGTCTAACAATATAAAACTTCAGAAGTAAATAATAAATAAATAAATATTGGACAACATCACATACTTACATTGCTTTAATCCTAGGGTAAGTAGCTAAAGCACTTGTGTTATAGAAATCAGAAACAACGACGGTACCATAACACCCAGACCAGAGACAATAATACTTAGAAAAGTTCGTTTTCAACATTGACCCGACCGGGGATCGAACCCAGAACCTCAGAGATGGCGTATAGTCCGTCGTGCTCGCTTCTCGGCTACGGGGGTCGTCAGAAGTACCAAATAGCTTATTTTAAACAAACGTTAGTGATAGTTTGATACGAGATTGCTACCATGTACCTTATTTTTGAGTTCCCGATATTTCGGCACTGTTGCAAGCGCCATGATCACGGAGTAACTGGAGATCTTGCGGGTAAGTTCAGTTAAGGGTACATGGTAGCAATCTCGTAACAAACTATTCTAATGTTAGTGACCATGAAAGTTTAAAACAGTATAAACGTAAGTGACCACTAACCATAACCACTATAAAAAGGCACAACTCAATTTAAACTACTTTCAACTAAGTAAATTCACATACAGAAATAAATTTTGAACGTTTAAAATGCAAACGCACATTATCATTTTTATGCTCTAAATCTTTTAAATGGATCACAAAGGGACGGTTCTTTTATATGTAGTTTGTAAAATAAAAAGGGTCTGCAAGTGGTGTTATCGTGTGTCACTAACATTCAACAACGACCAGTCTGAAACATATTCAGGTTTAAAATAAAAACAGACGAAAGCATAGAAGTATAAAAGGAACGTTAATATAAATCACTAATGGTTACTTTTACGATCGCGGATAGTTAAATAATAAATAAATATTGGACAACATCACATACATTGCTCTGATCCTAAGGTAAGTAGCTAAAGCTACCACAACACCGAGACCCGAGACAATATAGAAAAGTTCGTTTTCTACATTGACCCGACCGGGGATCGAACCCGGAACCTCAGAGATGGCGACGCCTAAAATAGTCCGGCGTGCTCGCCTCCCGGCTACGGAGGTCGTCAAAAGTTACTTTTACGATCGCGGAATCTGATCGTCTAACATAGAAATTTAATCGACCAGTAATGAAATCTGATCGAGATATAAATCTGGTTGTTATTTTATGTGATACGGGATATTGATTTTTGTTATTTGTAAATTAGTCTCAAAGTAAAAGTAGCTATATTGAAAAGAAGAATCTCTTATTAATTTAATAGCATCACATTCGTGTTGTTTGTTTACAGAATGGCATTTACGCGTATTTATCTATCTACTATGGTCAAAACGGATATCATTAAGGAACCCGTTCTTCTAGCCGTGTAGGTAACGTATCTGATACCACAGAGATACGTAACTCTGATACTGTATCTCGGCAGGTCACAGCGAGCTTAATGCACCCCACGCGCCAGAAACTCGCAGCAGGAGGCCTAGCACGAAAATGTATCTTTCGTTCGGACGTATAAACCTAACAAATTAAAATAACCAGTCTCATGTGTCAACCCTTTGATAAAATATGACCAACTCAATCTAGCCGTGTAAAATACCCGATCGTTTTCAATTGTTCATAAATTGTCAAACCTTTGATACAAGTGAAAGGATATTTTAATTTGATCGGATAATACGACCGAACGAACGATTCGCTTTCTTATTAGGCCTCGTGCCTACGTACTAACCTGATACAGTATCAGATACGTTACATGCTACACGATTAGGTGAAAACTCTGCTTATAAGCTGCTTCTATTTTAAATCCACTTGGAAAAATTCCCCTGTCAGCTGGTCACGTGTATCACGTGCGTAACGATTTTCCCGAAAACGCAAACATTCCGTAACACAGTGTTTGTCACATTGAACGTAGAAAAAACATAGCTATCTCGAAAACCGTATCGCTGGCACGTCTGTGTGCTTCGCCAACAATGAAAGAAGATAAATGAAGCCAAGCTGTCCTAAAAATATAACCTATGGCTAAAAGTGATACGAGCCGAAAAAAGAATTCGTTTACGCGTAAGATAAGTTGCAAATGATCTTAATATGAAATTGTGTCTCTTAAAATAGTACTTACATACTTATACTTAGTGTTGCCGCTCGATAGTTGACTAGTTTATCGATAGACTATCGATAGTTGCCAAAAAATAATAGTATCGATGGGCCTATCGATAGTATCGATACTGTTGATACTATCGATAGCTCAGTTTGGCAATATAGTATCGGTATATAGCAATACTATGGATAGTATCGATACTGTTGCTGCTGATATTGCAACAACAATCGATATTAAGGATACTATCGATAGTATCGTATGTAAATACAATAGTCATAGCCGATACTATCGATAGTGTCGATACTATCAATAGAAATTTTGATATTGAGCTTCAATACTATCGATACTATTGACACTATCGATAGTATTGCTATAATACCGATACTATTTTGCCAAACTGATCTATCGATACTATCAATAGTATCGATAGATCAGTTTAAACTTTTGTTTTTTTAGCAAATACATGCTAGGTTAATTCAAGATGAATACTTAATACTTGAAAAAAACCTAATTAACGTAGCAATGCAATTGCTAAAAACAAAAAAAATATTTTATAAAGCTTTTTTGATCTTAATTAATATTTGCAACAATATTTGTATCAGGTGTTGACGGTAGTATACTACTTAGGTATACGTATACCGCAACATTGATAAAAAAACCGGCCAAGTGCGAGTCGGACTCGCGCACTAAGGGTTCCGTACCATTATCTATAAAAACGGCAAAAAAACAATCACGAACGGACGGACAGATAGACAGACAGCGGAGCCTTAGTAATAGGGTCCCGTTTTACCCTTTTGGGTACGTAACCCTTAAAACGCTGGCTTCGACAGCGAGAAACACTTGAAAGATTTCGTCAGGTCAGCTAACGTCTCGGTAGCTTAGTTGGAAAAGCACTGGCCCGGTATGCGATGGTCGTGGGTTCGGGTCCCACCTGAGGTCCCACATCTAAAGTGTTTCATCTCCTCCCAGGTTCTGGAAACTCATCCCTGGAGTCAGCGTTCTGCGCGATGCTGGAGATGCCGTCCTGGTACCTGTGGGAGCTGAGCAGCCTGCTGTTCTTCATCCTGCCGGGCCTGATCATCCTCTGCCTGTATATCCGCATGGGTTTACGCATCAGGTACGTTATGGGGTAGGTATCAATCAATATGTTTTATGTTTGTTGCTTTTTTTTTGTTATCAGGCTTTGAAATAAATTACTATAATGGTGGCGGAATCGGAGTCTCCACCATTCGAAATGCATTTCATGGGGTTGAATATATAAGGTCCGATTTTATTAGTGTTCATCCTGTTAACCTGTGACTATATAGGTGAAAAGCAATCGTAAAAACTAATTTTTAAATGTGTACCATAAAAACTAAAAAAGTTAAAAATCAACAACATTGACTTCATATTGCATAAACTCGTCCTATCTTTGCTACGTTTAACCATCTGATTATCCGTCTTATTCCTTCCCCTTGTACAGAGCGAGAAAGAGTTGAAGATAGGACGAGTTTATGCAATATGAAGTCGATGTTGTTATTTTGTAATTTATTTTTAACTTTTTTAGTTTTTATGATAGACATTTGAAAGTTGGTTTTTACGATTGCTTTTCACCTATACAGTCACAGGTTAACAGGATGAACACTAATAAAATCGGACCTTATATAACAATTATAGACCTAAATAATGCCTACTTTCAGATCCCAATTACAGAGGAAAGTAAACAGTATACAGGGTTCACAGTAAACGTAAAATTTTACATTATATAATGTGCCACCTCAAGGCTTAATGTCATTTTTAGGCAGTTTATAGCCGGGCTATGGATGTCATATTAAAAAACTCGGCATTAATTACGCGCGCCATAATTTGGCGCGCGTAATTTTAATTTAAATTTTGTCTACTTACTAGTCAATCATTAACGTACAGCAAAAATATTTAATGGCGGGTGTTATACATTTGAAGTAGGTACTAATATAGAAGGTCAATTTTCAAAATTATTTTTATGTACAGAATTAGACTTGTTACAATTTTATTAAAAGTATAGATTTTTAAACATCATTTTGAAAAACAGTCAAAAATAAAAGCGTTTCCATGTTAAATGGATGCGAGGATACTGATGTTTCCTCACAATAGCTGAACTAAGCCTATGTCCGACGACGTTCCAGCCTTTTTAATTTCCAAAATAAAAATCAATTTTTGTGATAATTTGCACCAAGAAGTAATTTAACATTATTAATTTAAAAAATCAAGTCTTATCAACTCGCATTCAATTAAATAAAAGATTAGAGAACATACAAAAGTCGACTTATTACGTTAATGGTACAATAATGGTTACTAACACTTCTACGTGTAATGCAGTATGCAATAATAACTAATAACTGAATTGACGACCTCCGTAGCCGAGAGGCGAGCACGCCGGACTTTAAATGGCGCCGCCATCTCTGAGGTTCCGGGTTCGATCCCTGGTCGGGTCAATGTAGAAAACAAACTTTTCTATATTGGCTCGGGTCTGAGTGTTGTGGTACCGTCGTTGTCTCTGATTTCTATAATACAAGTGCTTTAGCTACTTACCTTAGGATCAGAGCAATGTATGTGATGTTGTCCAATATTTATTTATATTTATTATTTAACTAATATTGAATTGTAATAGTTCAAATATTTCCGAAAAGGAAAACAAAAGTAGATATGCTAAAAGTATTCCAATTATAACCTCCAAAAATCTTGTAGCAATTCCAATTACAAAGCTTTGTAACAAAATCAACTTATGAGAAATTATTTAATTACATTTATTTGCTTTGATAAAATACTAAGTAAAGGGGCTAATGAACCTTCAGTGGCTTCATGGCACTTTGAAGTCTGACAATCAAATTTAATTTCGAGATAGCACTAAAAATCATTTTCTCGCGATCTCTCTGAATATAAAACGAGCTTAATTAAAATTATTTGGACAATGACAAATCAAATTCGATGATATTGTATTCAAACGTAGATATAGTTAATTATATTTAGTAGATGTAGTATTTTGTTGGACTAAAGACACCATATTTTCTTGGAACTCTGATCTGAGACTCGCAGAAGGGTTTTTGACATTATACAATAGAAAAAAAAAATACGTTTTGTTAGTATAAAAGAGGGCTTAAATAAGCCTTAATACTTATCGAAATTCATTATTGCCTGTCTGATATAATTAAGATAACTATAGTTACTTTGGCTATGGAGTCTAACAAAAGAAGTCTTAAAACCACAGCATTTACTGCTGGCAACATCAAAATTAATATTTTTGCACTTGTCTTTGTCATCTCTCGCTATAAATGTCTAAAGAATAAATGTGTGCTTCGCATCTAAATTGTTTTAATAGAAACCAGCGATCTACAAAATAAATATTTGTGCAGCGACTACCACCATTCTGCACATTTACATAAATATTTTAAATGTATTGTGTTAAAAATATTTCTCAAGGTTGCACAGCGCGCCATGAAAATGGCTATGCTTTATTGGTATTTATTGGTATTTATTTATTGGTGTCTCTTTACGAGATCAAATCAGAAATGCGGAGATCCGTGAACGAACAAAAGTCGCTAACATGCAAGCTAAAGTGGCAGTGGGCGGAGGCAAAGCACGTAGAACTGACGACCGATGGGGCAGAAAGGTTCTGGAATGAAGGCCACTTACCGGCAAGCGCAGCGTTGGACTCACACCACCCACAAGGCAGACAGACGACCTGGTAAAGGTTGCAGGAAGCCGCTGGATGCAGGCTAAGCGGCCAGCATCCAACCGGACAATCTAAAACTCAGGGAGGCCTATGTTCAGCAATGGACGTCCTGTGGCTGAAATGATGACGATGATGATGACTGTGCTAAAACGTAACATTTTACGTAACATTTGTAAATTCGTTTAAGGTGTTTGTTTTAGATATTTCGATATAAAAAACAAAAGTAAATTCCTCTTCATTTCTAATTTAAGTACTTATATAATTTAAAAACAGTTAGATGGTCGGTCACTAACCAAGAATTTCTGGTCTCAATCTTCAAATATCTTCACACAATAATCATCAACTTCCTTGTAAAATAAATGCTAGTTTGAAATATCATAATAATCTATCTTACTATTATAAATGTGAACATTTAGATGTTTGTTCGTCTAATAAGGGATTGGCAGAAATTTAACACACATCAGCGGGCAACGCTAAAATGAAAAAAAATCTCTTAGAACCTGATACTGGTGACCAAAATAACAACTTTTTATTTGGAACCGACATCGTTTTTTATTTATTTTAGTACCAAATACTATTGAGTACTATGATTTAAATTTTGTTTTTAGCAATTCCATGCAAGGTTTAATTGAAGATAAATAACACTTGAAAAAAATCATCGACCTCAGGTGGGACTCGAACCCACGTCCCATCGCATACCGGGCGAGTGCTTTGACCACTAAGCTACCGAGGACGTCACGTGACAAGATGAAATTCCTCAAGTGTTTTTTCTCGCTGTCAAAGCCAGCGTATTCTGATCAATGCTGTAGCTATATGTATAGCTGAGTAGTATACTACCGTCAACACCCTATAGAAATATTTTTACAAATATTTGACTATTGGTTAAGTTCAGAAATGCTTTAACATTGTAAATTTTGTTTTTAGCAATTCCATGCAAGGTTTAATTAAAGTTAATTACCCCTTAAAAAAATCATCGACCTTAGGTGGGACTCGAACCCACGTCCCATCGCATACCGGGAGAGTGCTTTGACCACTAAGCTACCGAGGACGTCACGTGACAAGATGAAAGCTTAGTGGTCAAAGCACTCGCCCGGTATGCGATGGGACGAGGGTTCGAGTCCCACCTAAGGTCGATGATTTTTTTCAAGTGCTATTTATCTTCAATTAAACCTTGCATGGAATTGCTAAAAACAAAATTTACAATGTTAAAGCATTTCTGATCTTAACCAATAGACAAATATTTCTATAGGGTGTTGACGGTAGTATACTACTCAGCTATACATATAGCTACAACATTGATCAGAATACGCTGGCTTTGACAGCGAGAAAAAACACTTGAGGAATTTCATCTTGTCACGTGACGTCCTCGGTAGCTTAGTGGTCAAAGCACTCGCCCGGTATGCGATGGGACGTGGGTTCGAGTCCCACCTAAGGTCGATGATTTTTTTTCAAGTGTTATTTATCTTCAATGCTACTATGATTTAGTTAAACACATAGAAAAAATTCCCGTTTTTGAGTTTTGAGGGATATTAGTCATTCTCTTTTGGCATACTATTTTAAAGTTTTCATACACGAAGTCGCGGGTAGCAGCTAGTCTGTAATAATCTCAGATCAGAGAAAGGACCATTAATATTATACCCATTTATATTTCTATGGTCATAATTAAAGCTTACCAGGATGAGGAGTGAGAGAACACAAGTACCTACGCCTATTTATGTATCAGAAGCTCGTTATTTTGGGATTAGTGTATCCGTACTGTAATGATATTAAAGAACAATGGGCATTTTGGCCCCAGCTTGTAGCATCTTGCGACCTTTATAATATAAAAGGCCTACAAAAATGCTACAATTTTTTCTTCGGTGAGGTACTTCTAAACGATGGTAGAAAAATACTAGGTGATGTCAAAGTATGCCTACTTTCATACATGATATTTAAAAATATTCTACTATTTCATTACATTACTTCGTTTCCGTTTTGTTTTTCATAACCATTCTATAAAGTATTTCCCATTTCATTGTTTCATTTACAATGTACAATTTCCTTCATATTTTTGTACCTAATGTAAAAAAAACTAAAATAATTAAAAAAAAAAGATATTTTTTTTGTCATTTTGTTTCCTCCATATCCTCCATATTTGTATGAAAACACGTATTTTTACAGTAAACGAACATAAAATGTACCTTTAACATTTTTGAATAGTTTTTTAGACTTTAGTGTTATATTCAGAAGAAACAGTATCCAATAGAATTCGCGATTACTTGGTAACCCCAAACATTTCGCCATTGATTCTTTTGCAGTCATATTGTGTATAAGATCCCCTTTAAATCTATGCTACTCTTATGATGTTACAAGGTGGGGCCAAAGTCCATACATTTCTGCCCATTGTTGTTTCTATGTTATTAAAAACATTTCACAGCGAAATTTCAGTACGATGAAAATTATGCAATTGACTTTTACTTTGGTTTAGACAAAAGTCGAGCTATGAGATTTTAAGAAAATACTGACGATTTTATTTTCCTCTTTCGTCCGAGACCTGCTTGTGAGTGGACGTGTCGCGCTTTTACTCCAAATTAAAAATATTAACGTACGCAAAAACCTGCCTTGGATGTTAAGATTTGAAGTTTAAAATTTAGTGAATCGACCCAGTGGTATTCCACGCATCGCGGACCATCCTGTTAGCCGCGTCCCCCGCTTACCGCAAGTGTGAGCGTAACAGCTGCGATTTTTTGGCCTGTTCTCGCACGGCGACGCGTGCGTCACACACTGCTACGCGGCAAGACTACGGCGTGCTACGAACTACTACGGGCTACGATCCTTACCTGAGCTGTGTGCTACGACGACATCACTGCATACCATTATGGAAGGTGAAATGAACAGAACGCTATCTGACTCATATATTAACCAGGCTGCAGGGCTGGATTTAACGCCTCCTAATTTTATCACCTTTCGTAGCAGGAGATGCAAGGATGATGAAAAGGAAAATTTGGAAAAGTTTAAACAGGACATGATGAAAGCCTTACAAACAATGATGCAAAACGAATTTAAAAATATTAACCCGCTACTTCTAGACATCAAAAAGACAAATCAAAACATAGAAGAATCCATATCCTTTTTAGCTGCACAGAATGAAGAGTACAAAAAAAGAATAGAACAATTAGAGTGTGACAGAAAAAAAGATAAGGAATACATAATATTATTGGAAGATAAACTGGAAGACGTCAAAAGAGAAAACCAAAAAGGGAATTTTGAAATCAAAAATGTACCCCAAATTAAACCCACGGAAACCAAAGATGACCTAATAAACTTCGTTTTATGCTTATCGAAAACAATAGACTGTTGTTTAACTGAGAGTGACATTAATGACGTTTATAGAGTACGAGCAAAGAAGGAAAACACCAAGAATACCCCAATTATTGTGGAAACAAGCTCGGCCATTCTAAAATCCACGGTTTTACAAAAATGCAAGGCGCATAATATTAAAAACAAAGAGAAGCTACGAGCCAAACACCTGGGTTTTAGAACGAATGAAGACACTCCGATATATGTATCTGAACAACTCACGTCGAAGGGAGCTAGACTTTATTTTCCAGCCCGTGACCTCGCTAAAACAAAATTATATAAATTTTGTTGGACATCGTTTGGACGTGTCTACGTGAGGAAGACAACCGACTCTCCTGTTATTCTCATAAAGAATGAAGCCCAAGTACACAACCTTATGCAGCAAACGTGACTAAGAAGTGACACTATGGTGAAGGCTTTGTTATTACTTTTTTATACTATACTTGTCATAGATATCCTCTTCATTTGCATCAATGACAACCAGCATGTATGTATGCCTTATTGCACACATTATACAATATTGTGCAGTTTAATACTTCCCCAGAAGATAAGATTTATTATTTCTTTACTGTCTCGGGGGGTGAATGTTTTGTATTTCCTCCACATCAGCTTACACATCCGTATACACATACACAACTGTCTCACGTCCAAACAAAGCCACCACACCGTGAATTATAATAATCCATCTAGTAATACCTTATATATTCAACCAAACAGTGTGTCATGTAAAAATTGCCTCATATTTTGTCATCTACCCCTTTCTTTTAGTAAACCGACTCTGAGTAAAGACAAGAAACTTTCCCTCAATATTCATTATGGATAGCTTATTAAGTACTTTAATAGAGATCGATAAGATAGAAATTGCCTCGTCTACTGCATGTGATGTTATGAGTTTTCCAACCCTGGTAGGTAAGATACTTAACACCGAACTTACAATTATTTCTCAAAACATAAGGAGTATCTACAGTAACTGGAATGATCTCTGCATTACATTGTCACAGTTTGATTTTTCGGTGGACGTGGTAGTTTTGACTGAGTGTCGAATTGATCCAAAAAAAACATACCACAACTTAATAACTACGTATCTTTCACAACGACAAATCACTTGAATCAATGTGACGGTGTTGTTGTTTATGTAAAATCTGATTCCAAAGTCAAGGTTACCGAGATTATGCTATCTGATGCCTCATGTCTTCAGATTGCTGTAGATGATATTATAATCCTTGGTATTTATCGCTCACCATCTAATGTCAATGGCGAAAATTTTATATACTCGCTGGACAATTACTTAGATAAACTAAAAAAATATAAAACAATAATTCTCACCGGAGACATTAATATAAATTTAATAAATGAAGACGACACCCAGACATATGAACGTAAAAATAAAATAAGCTATTTAAATATGCTAGCAACTCATGGCTTATTACCAGGTCATACCCTACCGACTAGAGGCAAAAGTTGTTTGGACCACTTCATCTTAAAACTAAATAAAAATAAAAATACAGCTTCTATATATGTTTTGCATACCACTATTACGGACCACAGTATGATTTTTCTTAAGTTAACAGATATAAAAGCTGGAATAAACTCCTATAAAACTAAAACCACTGTCGACCTTATTAAAGCAACGGAATCATTTAAATGTTTGGAAATTCATAATATGCTATCTTGTAATAACGCCACTATTCTTTCTGATTTATTGATTAATCAATTAAGGCAATGTATTTTGGCAAACACAATAACCTCAAAAATTCCATGTAAAAATCGCATAATAAAACCATGGATAACGACAGGCATCCTTCGTTGTATTAGAAACAGAAATGATATGCAAAAAAAACTTAAATGCGACCCAAATAATGAAATCCTTAAAATTACATACAGGCGCTATCGTAATCATTGCAATACCTTGATAAAAAAACTGAAACAAAATTATGATAAAGATCAACTACTTAAAAATAAATATAATCCTAGGTTGCTTTGGAAAGCAATTGATAATATAACAAATAGAAAAGTTAATAAATCTTACAACAAAGAACTGCTAAACTCTAAAGCAACCCCTAAAGAATCTGTAGACTCTGTTAATTCTTATTTCGCAAACATTGGCAAAGCCTTAGCCAATAACATTTTGCTGCGCCCATCAAATCGATGTACATTAAATAATGAATCGTCTATTACACAGCAAGCCTCTTCTATTGTGTTATTAGAAACTGACCCGGATGAAGTCTACACAATCTTAATGGGACTAAAATCAAATAGTGCTGCGGGCTGGGATGGCATAGGAACGAATTTTTTGAAACATGTAGGCAAAGAAATTGCCCCCATTGTAGCTCATCTTATAAACCTTTGCATAAATCAGGGTGTTTTTCCTACTGAACTCAAGCACGCCATTGTCACACCCATACATAAGGGTGGGGATAGAGAGGAAGTTAACAACTACAGACCAATCTCAGTTCTTCCGGTTCTTTCAAAAATATTAGAAAAAATTATAAATTGTAGATTAGTTACTTTCTTAAATAAATATAAATTAATATCTGATTGCCAATTTGGCTTTAGGCGAGGTATCTCTACAGAAGATGCTATAATAGCTTTAACATCTTACATTTCGGAACAAGTTGATAAAAACAAAAAGTGTATTACAGTATTCTTAGATCTTCAAAAGGCTTTTGACACCGTCTCTATCCCCATCCTTATCCGCAGACTAGAATCAATGGGAGTCAGGGGTACCCCTCTAGCATTGATCACTAACTATTTGTGTGATCGTCAGCAAAGTGTTAAAGTTGGTGATAACCTCAGCGAGCCCGCTGATATTAAATATGGTGTACCCCAGGGAAGTGTCTTGGGGCCAACCCTCTTTTTAATCTATATAAATAATCTTTGTAACTTAAATATTCAAAATGGAAAATTTTTTTCTTACGCTGACGACACCGCTATAGTTTTTTCTGGCTCAACATGGGACGAGGTGCATAACCTCGCTCAAAATGGTCTGGCTCAAATAGCTTGTTGGTTAGATAACAACTTATTAACTTTAAATGTCTCTAAGACAAATTACATATGTTTCACAAAATACTATAGCTCTCAGCCTAATTATGACTTCGAAATAAAAATTCATGTATGTAAAGATTTCACCAACCAAAATTGCTCATGTTTCAGTATAGATAAAATATCGCAAAGTAAATATCTCGGGGAATGGTCGACCAGCGCCTTGATTGGTACGCTCACATTGACTTATTAACTGGTAGAATTCGTAAGCTCTCATGGATTTTTAAGACTCTTAGAAACGTGGCCGACGCAGCCTTATTAAAACAAATATACATATCGCTAGCTCAATCTATCCTAAATTATTGCATCCCAATATGGGGTTGTTCTGCTAAAACCAAATTTCTACAATTAGAAAGAGCGCATAGATCATTGCTTAAAGTAATTTATCATAAGCCCTATAGGTTTCCAACTGACAGTCTATATTCTCAATGTGGCCTGCTATCGGTTCGGAAACTTTACGTTCTACACGCGATTCTAAAACTTCATCGTAAACTCCCTTACAACCCCACTAAACAGAATGGAAAAAAAAAACGGATACCAAATGTTGCACCTGTAACCCAAGCTAAATCTGCCTATGCTAGGAGACAATTTACAAGACAATCAGCACACCTTTACAATAAAATAAATAAAATTCTAAATTTTCACCCCACTACGACACATTCTTGCAAGTACACACTGCAAAATTGGCTTCAAGGTAAAGACTACAGTGAGATAGAAAACCTTATCCTAAAGTAATTTTTCTTTCTTTTATATATATTATTTTTTCCCATAAGCAAATGTATTCAGAGCACACATTCACATAAAAGCGCGCGGGCACACACACACACAAACACGTACACGCACACACACACACACACACACACACACACACACACACACACACACACACACACACACACACACACACACACACACACACACACACACACACACACACACACACACACACACACACACACACACACACACACACACACACACACACACACACACACACACACACACACACACACACACACACACACACACACACACACACACACACACACACACACACACACACACACACACACACACACACACACACACACACACACACACACACACACACACACACACACACACACACACACACACACACACACACACACACACACACACACACACACACACACACACACACACACACACACACACACACACTCACACACACCAGCAAAATACTTAAGTTCTTTAAATTTATAAAAAATGTGATTTACTCATAATTTTCTTTTGTATTTAGATGTATCTTTGTTAATTTTAAGAAAGAGCGGGGTCTCCAAACACAGGTATCATACTTAAATGGAGACTCCAGCCACTTGTTATGTACCTTTGTAAAGATACTGAATAAACATTTTTGAATTTTTGAATTTGAATTTTTTTTTTAATTATTTCCCGTATCTACGGGAAAAATCTATTATTCTATTATTTTATAAAAACCCGGCCAAGTGCGAGTCGGACTGGCGCACGAAGGGTTCCGTATTATCTATAAAAACGGAAAAATATCACGTTTGTTGCATGGGAGCCCTCTTAAATATTTATTTTAAGCTGGTTTTTAGTATTTGTTGTTATAGCGGCAACCGATATACTCATCTGTGAAAACTTCAGCTGTCTAACTATCACGGTTCAAGAGATACAGCCTGGTGACAAACGGACGGACAGACAGACAGACAGAAGGACAGCGGAGCCTTAGTAACAGGGTCCCGTTTTACCCTTTGGATACGGAACCCTAATTAGATACTCTGTCTGTTGTGTGTATGTATTTACTTTGATGTCACTTCTTGTAATTGACATTCCAATTTAAATTACAGACATCTTGCGCTGACAGAAATTAACTGAAATAATTGTAGGTACTTCAATTATAACGTGTGATTAGCTTTACTTCTCTTAAATGTCTATATTTACTAGCAAATCCATAATGATTTAAATTTACATGTCTGAAAAGTCAACCGTGAGATCCAATAATGTAAATCCATTTTATGTTACCTCTCCTGAAGCAAATACATATATTACATTATATTCTATTTTATTTATTTCTCTAATAGCGATTATTAGTGAGTTATTGTGTCTGTACGTTTTGCTGTAGTTGTATTTTGACGATCAAGCGAACATAGTCGCAGGCAACACTAGATTAATTCTATTATTAGTATAAATGCCGTGTGCCGTTTGGTGCCGGCACGTTAAAAGAATTGCACCACCCCTTCTCTTCCTATGGGTGTCGTAAGAGGCGACTACAGGAGAACCGCCACAAGAAGACGGGCAGCAGCGTCTCCTCTCCACCATTGGCCAAACTGCGATCGCCAACCCGCCTGCCAAGCGTGGCGATTACGGCAAAATCCTCCTTTGGAGAGGCCTGTGTCCAGCAGTGGACTGATATAGGCTGGTGATGATGATGATTAGTATAAGTGCAAAAGTAGTGAGTATGGATGTATTGATGTTTGTTACTTTAAACGCAAAAACTACTGATTGGATCGAAACGTCAGGCAAATGAGTTAACAGTTTGTACCTAAATTATGATCGCGTTGATTCCCGTTTCATTGAGTTTAAATAAATACTGATTGTATTTTGGACACATAAAGAATAAAATGATCTGGATTTGCATCTAGGATACTTTTTTATTCCGGGTAAATTCCTGTGGAATATATTGAATAAACTAAGGAGCACGCGAGCGAAGTCGCGGACAACAGCATGTAGTATTATTATCATATTAACTAACATTATCCGACAAAAGGGTGACAACCTTTATGATTGGACGTAGCGGATTAATTGGACGCAGAAGCCATATGACTTTGATATATAAGGTTCTCTAAATGATTTTTCGTCGACTGATGAAAGAACACATGCCCCTCTAGCACGATCAACAAAACACGATATGATACGAAATGATACAGCGATTTATCGCCTATTTACCTAAAAAATATGATAACATAGCCGCCATCTTGAACTTTTATTGAAACAGTAAGCATGTCTGTGCCGGCGACGTCACGGTTATGCTCGCTTTTTTGATAAAAGTTCATATTTTAACAAAAAATATGCGATAAATCGCTATATCATATCGTATCATATCGTGTTTTGTTGATCGTGCTAGAATAGATGGATGCTACCTATATATTTTCTTTTATAAGTTTGGCTGGCTAAGGGCTCTTTCAAATAAGGCGTTTTGAGCCGGATGTAAGTAATCCGTGCGTTTTGCAGGATCACACTAGCTGTTGATATTGGTCATATTTTGGAGGTATGTAGGATCAATCACGCCGACAAAGTGGTAGATTTTTTTTTGTTTTAATGTAGCTCTCATACATGTAAAGTTGGAATGGTTTTTTTTTTCATCGTCTACCCCAAGGCTCAGTTTGCAAAATATTAAACTTTAAAGCAATTTTTGCAATTTTTTTTTGAGTAGGGCGTCACCCCCTCTAAGAGCTAAACTGTTGGCTTAAAAATCTGGAAAAATTCATGATTATAGTGCTTTTCATAAAATTTAAAGGAAAATAATAACGGTTAAAAGATAGATCAGTTATTTTAAGAGTAATAGTCGTTCAACTTAATCATTTAAAAATGCCTTAGAGGAAAATATTAAAAGTGACTTCAATGAAGTACCTACCTAATTGCTCAAACTTTGTGGTAACGACGGGCAACTACGGAACCCTATACTGCGCGTGATACGACACGCACTTGGCCGGTTTTTCTTTATCTCTTCATCTCTTTTTACTTCAAAAAGGTTTACCATCCATAATAATGACCGACTGGATAGTGTGTGTATTATGGCGCTCTTTTAAGCCAGAAAAAAAATCTTAAGATTTATTTCTTTAATGAATCATATTAACTTTTACTCTCGACTGCAAGATTTATTCTTATAGCAAACATTGTTTTGATGGATTTATTTCGTAAAAACTTTTGCGTCAAAATTTTGTACCAGCCTTAGTCATAAGTCATCTTCAGTAAGTAAATATTTCTCTTTGTTATTTATTCGCGTCGTATAATCTTAAGTCTTCTTATTTTAGTCGGTTTATATTTTCATTGCATCAATTCAGTGTTTTAATAGCTCATAAACAGCAGGTCGATTCTCTAATGCTCGGGCTTCACCTGCGTCTAATGTCCTTATTTAGTGCTCTATTTGACGTAATACGCAGGTGTGGCCGGTCTTTATGCGCTAATTTGCTTTAATAACATTAGACGTTAGTCGATAGCTCGGATGGCGGTAACTTTTGACACATCAAAGGGATTAAGCGGGCGTTTACTGCGTTGTTGTGGCTACACCTACTATACTAAACATGTTAAAACACGGTCACATTCAAAAACTCTGTGAAATAAATGTTAAAGTGCATAGTAATTAAGTTAGGATGGAGTAGACAAAATAAGAAAAGTATTGAGTTCTTGGAAGGGTTTTATTTTATTTTAAAGACACACTCACAGATCACACGCTAAATAAGTCGCTAGACGCTAGAATCAAACGTCAAATAAGTGTGGCCACGCACTTAGCGCGTAGCTTAATGCTTTAATTTAGTTAACGCTAATCATGCCTTTATATGAACGTTAGGCGTCACGCAGGTGAAGCCCCAGCATAAGTAAAACGCAACGGACTCGCTCTAAAACTCGACTTAGCCGTACAAACGAACATAGCCTCTATCTTGTTAGTAAGAAGGTTCATATTATTTATCGTTGATGAGCGAGTGCAGCGACGAAGTGAGCGCGGTTTTGTTTACAGAATCGACAGGCAGTAGTATGTCAAATGATGCGATGACTTATTTAATTGAGTTACTTTTTGGCAGCCTGTTCCCTTTCCTTAACCCACATTAACCCTTAATTATCCAGTATGCAACGTAACTGACCAGTAGTGTCTAACAGACTCATTTAAGAAATGTAAGGTAACTATAATGAAGAAAAGAAAGTTATTTTGAATGAAAAAGACAGTATGATGTATTTTAGTAATGTATTTTATACACAAATTTACTTACATATATTACAAATATATTATATGTATATATTTTTCAGAATGTTCAAAGCAGACCAGACATTGCGATAGCATTTATCACAAAACTGTTTAAAAGCTCTTGATAATTTCAAAGGGGAAATATAACAAGGTTTCTTCCTATTCGCAGCTGGTTCAGATGATTGAGTAGCTTCCTGATTTGACCCTGCAACGTCTTGCTTATGGCTGCTAAGGGGTAATATTTTAAGTGAATGTAAATAAAAAACAATCTGTCTTCACACTCGAATCAAAGAAAATGTCATTGTGTCTGTTGGACACTTGTGCGTTGATGAAGTGCTATTTTCGTTTATTAACAATAAATAATAAATTATTCATGTTACAAATATTTTCATTGCACATATAGATTGGTAAAACATTGGCGATAAATAAGATAGAAGGCCAATTCATAAAATTTATGAAAACATAAACGCAAAATTGTGTCCCCGAGACACCTGTGGGTTGTTAAGGGTTAGGTACCTACTCTACGTCGAAATTGGATTCGAGACCATTAGACTTACAACAATAGGCTCATCACTGCCCTAACACCGCGACAAATTGATTTATATAGGTAATTAGTACAACAAAACAGTTAAATCTGTTTTGTTTACGAAAAGACGTTACGTACGTACGTTTTTAGTAAAAAAAAACCGGCCAAGTGCGAGTCGGACTCGCGCACGAAGGGTTCCGTACCATTTTATATAAAAACGGCAAAAAAAAAACAGTTTGTTGTATGTGAGCCCCCTTAAATATTTATTATATTCTGTTTTTTAGTGTTTGCTGTTATAGCGGCAACAGAAATACATCATCTGTGAAAATTTTAACTCTCTAGCATACACGGTTCATGAGATACAGCCTGTTGACAGACTGACAGACAGACAGGCAGACAGATGGACAGCGGAACCTTAGTAATAGCATAGAGAAAGAATAATACTAGGGTCCCGTTTTACCCTTTGGGTACGTAACCCTAAAAATTACTTGCAATCTTAGTCATTACTACACAGCTGGTGAACGGTGTAACATAGAAATAGTACTCATCTGTATACAACATTAGAACTACGCTACGTGTCAAAAACTCGGTGTGCTAGCAGTGAGAATGAGAGAGTTAAGTCACCCACTAAGTCACTTAGAGTATTACCACATGAGTAAAGAAACGGAACAGAGACAAAGCTTCTAAAGAGCTAGCAAAATTTATACCTATTTTGGTAGGGTTGGCACAATTGAATAAATTTAAAATATAAATGTTCTTTTTTTCACATTTTTTATTAAAATAGGTTATTTTTTTACAAATTACATACTCTAAATATTTTTTTTATTACTTTTGGTTTTTAATAATTTGTTTTGTCTTTTAATCGAATGATAAATTCTAAATCTAATATAAAGTTTTTATAGCAAGCCAAGCAAGCCCTGAGATTGACCACTGGCTGATCTAGTTTGAAGCAGTTTCGGCTCATACGTAACAAGGGGCCAGTGGTCACGCACACACACGCGTTGCACTTGTAGTGATGTACCTATCACAGCGCATTTGTATGTAGCTTTGTCTCTGTTCCGTTTCTTTACTCATGTGGTATAACTACACTAAAACGAGTCAGAGTGGTTTCACACTACGTCCGATCCGAAACTGAGAAACACCTGTCCGAAGTGAACGTAGTACTACTTATTTGTGTAAAAGGTTCTCGGATTCGGAGCGGATTTAATGCGTACACGGTCTGAGAGCGTTCATACTAATCATCACCAGCCTATATCAGTCCACTGCTGGACACAGGCCTCCACAAAAGCAGAATTTTGCCAAAATCGCCACGCTTGGCAGGCGGGTTGGCGATCGCAGTTTGACCATTGATGGAGAGGAGACGCTGCTGCCCGTCTTCTTGTGGCGGTTCTCCTGTAGTCGCCTCTTACGACACCCATAGGAAGAGAAGGGGTGGTGCAATTCTTTTAACGTGCCGGCACCACACGGCACCATACTAATACTACTTATATTTCGGACCGGTATTTCTCGGATTCGGATCGGACGCAGTGCAAAACCGCTCTCAGTTTTAAAATTGTCTGTACCTAATTTTAGGAATAAGATTGTATTCGAAATGAAACTTATGTATTACTCGATAATTTTTATTTTATTTAAAGGATTGTCATGCTCTTGAGTTTTTTTTAATCTTTTATTTTAAGGAGCTTTATTCACACTGGTGAATATGCCAGCTCCAATTGGCCTTTACACAACTAAACTTCAAACATTAACTTAAAATCATCTATAAAATTATATACACAAAAACTTACTAATAAAAGGAAAATACAAAAAAAAATTAACCAAATTTGTATACATTATTTAAAAAAAAAACTGTATACAAATTTAGCTGCCTCTGACAGGGGCTCCGCCAATATAGATTGGAAGACACCCACATCCAAGCATGTCTCTCCCCTAAACAACTTATCCCTTTTAGACTTGGTCTTAACACATTCCATCAAAAAGTGATACACATCCTCCACCTTCCCACATTCATCACAAAATTGGGCGAATCGACTATAAGGAATGAATATCCTGGCGGTAACCACGAACTCTTAAAACAATCTCAAATCTGTGAAACATTATCAAATCTGTCAAATTTTGTATGTAATGACGTACCAAAATTGACAGATTTGACAGCTTTGAGATTGTTTTAAGAGTTTATGGTTACCCCGCAATCACGAAATTATTTTTGATAAGGGCGTTTTCTAGGACTTTTTGGAACAGTTTTTTTTCTAAATTAATCCCCATTATACTTCTATGCTTCATCATTAACTGCCTACGACGATGCCTTTGAAGTTAATTACTAAAGTGTCGATTTCATTGAGCCAAAAAACCTTTTAATTTAAAGTTAAAATTGATGAAGAAAATCTTCAAGTTTCGCAAGTAATCGTGCGACGCCCGCGCGTTTGTCACGCGACCCGATAGAATCCAATCCGCAAATTACTTTTCAGAGGTAGTGGCTCTCAATCTTTTGCGATCCAAAAACCAACAATATATTGTAAAATTTTGTTTTTTAGCAATTCCATGCAAGGTTTAATTAAAGATAAATAACACTTGAAAAAATCATCGACCTCAGGTGGGACTCAAACCCACGTCCCATCGCATACCGGGCGAGTGCTTTGACCACTAAGCTACCGAGGACGTCACGTGACAATATTTGTAAAAATATTTCTATAGGGTGTTGACGGTAGTATACTACTCAGCTATACATATAGCTACAACATTGATCAGAATACGCTGGCTTTGACAGCGAGAAAAAACACTTGAGGAATTTCATCTTGTCACGTGACGTCCTCGGTAGCTTAGTGGTCAAAGCACTCGCCCGGTATGCGATGGGACGTGGGTTCGAGTCCCACCTGAGGTCGATGATTTTTTCAAGTGTTATTTATCTTCAACAATATATTTCTAAATATTTTAAAAAAATGTACCAGTTATCCCAAAAAATAGAATGTAGCTGAAATCCAGAGCTAGATAACTCCTATCAACCCCCACGTATTCACTCACTACCATCACCGCCATGGTATCCCCGCGGCTTTTGCATTTTTCGTCAAAAGCCAAGCAGTGCCGTCGATGCTAGATAACGGGTTGTGTGCTTGCTAACATTTCTGTTTTTACCCGACTACGGCGAAGCCAAAAGGAAGGGTAATGATTTTGGGAGTCTATGTAAGTGTGTATGTAAGTTTGTTTGTTCCACCTTAGCGCCTAAACTACTGAACCGATTATAATGAACGAGGTGACAATAGATTCTTAATAATGGCCTGTGTAAAATAGGCTATATTAATTTTATCAAAATTTTACATGACTGAATTAAAACCTCAGATTCTAACCTCGGAAAAAAAAACTGAAATAATCACCACGTGTTTGGTATCAAAAGAAAGGTTTTGGCGAGCACATTACAAATTATATGATGTTGTTTAATTCAAAATTTATCTTTAAAATGCAGTAGTACAGTTCGCGCGGTCCAGTCGTAGTCGGGTTACCTATAGTTTTAAACTTTATAATTATGATATATAGTCTTACAATTCTTAATAAGGTGAATAAATTGTACGTGATGACTAGTTAGACGACGGACGGAACCCAAATGGGTAAAAAAACTTGATCTTTTCGTTCAGAATTTCGACGATAAAGTAACGAAGAACAGTAATTTAGGTCATGTTATGAACTTGTCACGTGTGGTCCTTTAATAAAAGCGTTTTAATTTAATATACAGAAATCCTCGTGTCATAGTGATTCCATCGTTCAACCTGTATAGTAAATTTTAACTTCACAACAGTTTAAAAGGTTGGGAACCTCTGGTTTCAAGTGATTAGGTTTTTGGGCGCGTGAACAAAACATGTAACCCATTTCGGATTCTTACCTTTTAAGTTACAAACAACCTATTTATAGACCAAGTTCTATTTGAAATTCTTACTTACTTTTTACAGAAGAAGTTGAAAAGAAAGTTATACTAGATTTTCTTCAAATAAGTAATCAAATAGGGTTGGAAAAGGGACAGACTATTTTTATAGAGCGTTTTCGTTTCAAGAAAATAAACTACCGAAAATAAAAAAATAGTTTAATACCGGCCAATTGCTTTCGATTCTGTACAATTTATACATTTATACTTAAGTTTATAACAGATTGTCCGTAACGAGAATTTCCGAGTTCTGAAATGAAATTCAGAACTCTTAAAATATTACATTCCACAGATAGTCCAAGTGCAACTCGACCAAAATGTAGCACAGTTTTTTCCTCAATTTTTCACTATCGGTACTAAAATTTTTAGTCGTATTTGCATGCGATGGAAAGGGTGGTGGTGCACAATCCATTTGGTTGTTTGTCCACAGAGAGGGGGGGTGCATGCAGGTGGTGTGATTGAGAGTGTTTTTAACGGCAATTAGCGGATTACTAAAAAAATAATTTAATTTTCATATTTGGTTTTAAGAAACCCAAAGCGGTACAGATAGCCGACTTAGATGAAAGGGTTCAGGTTGAATTCTCGGTTTAAGTCAATACAGAAGTTTTCTAGATCAGCGGGGTAACCATGAACTCTTAAAACAATCTCAAAGCTGTCAAATCTGACAATTTTGGTACGTCATTACATACAAAATTTGACAGATTTGATAATGTTTGACAGATTTGAGATTGTTTTAAGAGTTCGTGGTTACCGCCCAGTTCGGGTCTCGTGCTGAGAGGCAGTTAATACTAGCACAGATCATTGTATGATAGGTACCTCATAAATATTGGACAACATCACATACATTGCTCTGATCCTATGGTAATTAGCTAAAGCACTTGTGTTATAGAAATCAGAAACAAAGACGTTACCACAACACCCAGACCCGAGACAATATACTATAAAAGTTCGTTTTCTACATTGACTCGACCCGGAACGAACGCGGAACCTCAGAGACGGCGACGCCATATATAACCCGGCGTGCTCGCCTCTCGGCTAGAGGTCGTCAACCTCATAACTCTTAACACGATTATTATTAATTCCTTATGTTGCTGGCGCATGCATATTAAGCTTTCGTTCTCAATTTTACAGTTTGTATTTCAAACTTATTGATTGATTGTTCAGCACGTTGGGTAGATGTAGAAAAATAACTTTTCCATCTTGTTTGTAAACTTTAGGATCAAAGAAATGTGCAAGCAACTCCCCCCTGAACATATTCTGCCTTGGGCAACCTGGAAGTCCTTATATAGGTTACGGACCCAGGTAGGCTGAAGCAGAGAGAACCTGCAGTCCTGCACAGGTAGAGTTACAGCTTGGAGAGTGCACGTCTGTGCGGTATTTTCCCCCAGACAATGGCACATCTCCTGTCATGCCCTGCGTGTCCTGCACCTGCACACGCGAGGATCTTTACAAGGCCACCGATAGTGCTATATCGGTGGCTGAGTTTTGGTCCTCACATATATGAAAGCCTGAGTCGACACGCAAAGAAGAAGATGTTGTCCAATATTTATTGGCAGCCAAGATACTGACTACACAAAAGCCAAGTCTCTTGCACCTTTCACTCTCCTAATGCTTCGATACTTGTACAGGAAGATTTCGTAAATCCAACATAAACTCTTGTAATTGTAAAGACTTTTACCAAACGAAGTTTTAATTAATCCTAATGAAATAAGATGCTTACGGGAGTTAAGTCTAAATAGATTCGTAAGGAATCTGTCTTCTGATTTAGACTGACGTAAACGCACATAAATAGAGTGATATTTTATTTAAACTAGCTGTTTCTAGCGACTTCGTTCGTGTAGGGACACCTAATCCCCTAGCGGTACGAAATATAATTTACGACCTCTTCTCAGACCTAATATACACACAAAATTTCATAAGATTCGGTCAAGCCGTTTCGGAGGAGTTCTGTTACAAACACTGTGACACGAGAATTTTATTTATAGCCATGTATGCACTATGTTCGCGAACCTTTTGCGCTCCGCGCTTCTGCAACTGCTTCAATGGATACGGATCGGACGGATCGCTCCCCGCCGTGCTCGCCCAAACACCGCCACCGATTGGAGCACGCTGCTCCAGGCCTAGCACGAAAGTGTATCTTTCGTGTGCTCATGAGCTGCATGAGCTCATACCACCGTCACCTTTCTTCCATCGGACATCCAGACGCACGGCCGGCTACCATCCGTTCTTAGTTGATATACCCATAATCCGCACTAAGCGCTTCTCATCATCTTTTATAATGCGCACAGCTAAAGATTGGAATTCCCTGCCTGCGTCTGTATTTCCGAGTGCATATAACCTGACTCTCTTTAAGTCCAGAGTGAATAGGCATCTTCTGGGCAAGCTCGCTCCATCGTAGATCCCATCTATGCTCTAGAGCAAGATTGACCTAACCTAACCTAACCTTTTTTTTTTTTTTTTTTTTTTTTTTTAGTGCGCAGGAAAAATGCATTTCGCATACCTACCGCCGCGGGGGCAGCGGTAGGTTATGTGGGACTCCCTCGTCATCTTACAACGGCTTTCGCCGCTGTGCCATGACAAAGTATCACCCACTAAAAAACCTGCGGTGTACCACGCAACGTATGCGAGTAACACATGGGGACCCGTGTTCTGGTTTCCGTCCATGCGTCACAAACGTACGGCATGCTATGCCGGGCCTCAGGCATAGGGAATGGGTGATCCTGTACACACGGGATCACCCCAGACTGGCAGACTGTGCAATGTGAGCTAAGGGCCCCCGCCCCGCACCCACTAGTCCGCTAGAAGGGAGAAGCTGAGCACGGCACAACGCCGTCTCCTCCGCCCTCTTCTACGACTTCGGATCGGGTCAGCAAGGGTTTAAGCTTCCCAGCCCGATCCGTGGCCACCCTTTGCGACGACAAAGTGTCGCAACAAAAGGCCGCCCACGTCTTACTCCCACTCGCTGCCCAGCATAGCTTGAACCATACTGGGAAGCGAGAGACACCACCAACCGCAGGGTCAGCGCCCCGCAGCCAGGTCGCGGGTCATCCCCGCGACCACCGTCTAGGCAGCACGAGTAGGGAGTCATCACCCCCCACAAGTGCCGCCCCAAGACGCATCCACGAGCGGGCTGCTCAAGCCCGCCGGGAGCGTCTCACGCAGAGTTTAGCCGTGAGCTAGCAATAACCCGAAGGAAATTACTAACCCCCGTTGCCCAGGGTGAACCAGGACAGGATGCTACTCCTTACACCCGATCGTAACCGAATGTAATTAGTAACACCCCGCCGCACGAGGAGGTTACTCTGACACCCCAACCTAACCTAACCTAACCTAACCTAACCTAACCTAACAAATTAAAATGGCCAATCTCATGTGTCAATCCTTTGATAAATACGACCAACTCAATCTAGCCGTGTAAAAAAAAAAAAAAAAAAACCCGACCGTTTTCAATTGTTCATAAATTAACAAACCTTTGGTACGGGGGAATGGATGTTTAATTTGATCGGATAATACGATCGACCGAACGATGCGCTTTTGTATTAAGCCCCGAGAAGCGCGAACGTATCCACTATGTGGAGCAGTTGCAAGAGCGCGGAGCGCAAGAGGTTCGCGAACATAGTGAATACAAGTCTTAATAGATAAAAGTTAATGAACATGTAAAATCTTCGTGACTTGGTAATTGCATTACATACCAAGACCAAGATACAAATATTTTACAACATGAACTCACAAGACATTATTCCAAAGCCTATCAGCTTTAACTGCAAAACGTGTGGTAGGAAAGGAGACTCAATTAAGAATCCGATTTCTTCTCAATTAAGTACCCTTATTGTCTTATTCAGAGTGCATTCTATCCAGACTAAGGTTAAACCACTGATTTTTGTACGTTAAAGCAGTGGTTTAACCTTAAGTCTGGACTAATAAATGCACTCTTAATAAGACAGTTTTGACCTTACTACAAAAATATAGACTAGTGTTGAACACTTTGTCTAAAGAATAGTCAACCTATTTGAAATGTTGACACATCAGAGATTCGACGCACATTTCAAATTGGTTGACTTATCTTTAGACAAGTGTTCAACGCTAGACTATTTTTTTTATTTGTAGTAAGGTCATTAGTCTTTAACGTCATTAGTCAAGTTCTTGAAATGACCAGTGACAAGTCGACTGTTGGCGATAGTTATAGTCTGACTTCGAAAGTAACCTTGAAATTCAGCAATAATATCTCTCTATCAATCGATATTACCACACGACAATTAAACTATCAATATTATCGACAGTATTGTTTAAAACATTTCTGTTTATTTTAACCCGATGGCAGATAATGGCACATGGCAAAATTACATTCTACTAATATTATAAATATCTGTAGCACGAGACGGTAAGCAGCGTCTGCGTGCGAAATAATTAAAAAACTGCGCTCGCCAACCCGCCTGCCAAGCGTGGCGAGTATGGCAAAAACCCCCCGATGACAGAAGTCACTGGGGGAGGCCTATGTTCAGCAGTGGACGTCCTGTGGCTGAAATGATGATGATGAATATTATAAATGCGAAAGTTAGTAAACTGTGGGTATGGAAGTAAAGATGCTTGTTACTATTTCACGCAAAAACTACTGAACAGATTTGGATGGAATTTTGCACACATATACTGGATCACTTTTTTTACCGTAAGAAAAAATAACTGTGTATTCTGTACCTAAAACAATGTGATATTATGTGAGTGTGTTTATAAAATACAACTGATTTTAGATATTTTGACATTTCCAAAAAAATGCATAAACATAGAATACATCAGTGAATATGCGTTTGAGTTTTGCTCGGTTTCATATTTCTAATTTTATTTTACCAATATTCTTTTTTTAATGTTCAGTTAGTCAAAATTAACTTAGAATTAGATAGTTATGAGGATAAATAGTGTATAAAAATAAAATAAAAAATTGAACTTTTTAAAAAAAATATCATGTAATCATCACCTATATCATTTACCTATCTCACACGTTTATTTTCTTGACGGTAAAATATGAATATGAAATATAAATGTTCCTGTGGGTTAAATTGAATAAACAAAAGACCAACGAGCGATGTCGCGGGCAACAGCTAGTTATACAGGGTGTAAAAAAAGGCTTAACGAAGCCTTAAACCACGAATTCTATACATAAAACCAAGTAGTATGCAAAAAAAATAATTGCTGAAAAATGACTTTTATTTTTGGGTATCAAAAAAAAAAAATTATTTGTAACCCGCAATGTATAGCGCGCACGCCACAGAAGAAAGAAGTACTGAAATTTTTTATCATGTTTCTTTGTAAAAAAGTTTAGTATTATCAAACAGAAGTAAATTTTGTAAAAATCTTTGAAAAAAAATTGTAACTTTGACTGTCAATAACTCGGTAACCCGTCATTTCCCAGGTATAGTGTAAAAGAAAAAAATGATCGTAATAATACGTAGAATATGTGGTATTCGGCTTCGTTAAGCCTTTTAAGATAAGCCTTCGTTAAGATAATGCAATACAGTTTAAATAAATAGACAACCCATTCGTCTTTGTACAGAGTAATAACATTATGTTAAGCTTCTTATAAATAAATCAAGCAATTTCGCGAGGGATATCAAATAAATCCCTGTTAATCTGATTCCTTACGGCTGACTTGAATATTGTAATTTGGATCTTTGTATATACATACGCTGATACAATTTCATCGCTGAAATATCTAATGATAGCTGGATCAAACAACTCGTGTGTGGTGAATCTTTTTAAAACACGTTTTATATCTAATTTAAAAAAAAACCTTTAGTTATTGGTAAGCAGTTTTTTAAATTCTTAATTCGCTATTTAGAGCTATTCAACAGGACGTATCCTGTTACTCAAATATATGTCAAATTAAAAAACCGCTGCACCTGTCTTTTTAAGCAAAATAATAATAATAATAAAATAAAATATGTTTTATTTCAGTAAACCAACAACTTACACTTTACAACTTACTTTCTTTACAAAGCATAGACTTAGAATACGCTTGCTTTAAGAAGTTAATCAACAAAATGAAAGCCGTCTACCAGCTTTCATTTGATTCTTAGTTTCATTCTGCCAACCAAAGGTGTTGTCCAAGGTTGCGTTTCCAAAGGGTAAAACGAGACCCTATTACTGAGGCTCCGCTGTCCGTCTGTCTGTCTGTCAGTCTGTTTGTCTGTCTGTCTGTCTGTCTGTCACCAGGCTGTATCTCATGAACCGTGGTAGCTAGACAGTTGAAATTTTAACAGATGATGTATTTCTTTTGCCGCCATAACAACAAATACTAAAAACCAGTATAAAATAAATATTTTGGGGTCACCCATACAACAAACTTTTTTTTTTGCTCGCTTTTATAGATAATGGTGCGGAACCCTTCGTGCGCGAGTCCGACTCGCACTTGTGTAACGTGTAACGCGCAAACAGACTACATTTCCGCGTTCCATTTCTAAGAAAGTAGGCGAGTAGGTACTCAACTAAGCAACGATTAAGTTGCGTTTATAAATACAACATTTATAATTACCTACTGCCTAAGGCTTAGTTTGATATTTACCTAAATACTCAACAAAGTGATTAGCAGCTTTAGTGAATAATCTCTCCATGATTTAATAATGCAATTATACAAAGCGTTACAACACAACTGTAACTTTGAAGGCAACAGAAACTCTTTGCATAAATTTATTAATATTATTGTAATTCTCGCGTAAGTCGTCTTATTTAAAATAGCCTATTTATTCATGTTTTATTCACAACTTAAATTTCAAATAGTTCTTTGACTTAAGAAGTGCAAGGACTTGAAACACTTACGTTAAGCGTTAATCAAATGCCACTTTAAAACTATTTACAAAGCGTCAAACGCAAATCCATTAGTGACGTGACACGTAACGATCGTTAAGAATCTATTCTTAATCTTTACTAATTATATAAGCATCGTTTTACCTTTGAAGTGTTAGTTTAGTTATAAAGTTGGTCATAATAGTTATTAACTTGGCAACACAAAAAATAAAAAAAAGCACCGGGAACGAAAAAAGACTGTCGATTAAAAAATAAGAATGTCGGGATGACATTGACGTTAAGCGAGGCCGATCGCTACGAGATTGTGTTGCTTTCTCCCTCTTTATTTTTATTTGTCATCTACACCTACCATCCCCTCATTTCTATTTCCTTTATATTATAACACTATTAATAAATTTTATTAAACTTGTTTTAAAAACTAATTTATTGTATTGTTTACTCAGATTTGTCTAAGGCTTAGCTTAGATTAAGTATCTAACTAACTCTAACCTAACTAAATTCGATGACCGTCTGGTGTGGTGGTTCGCGCTCCGGACTACAACGCCTGGCGGTTGCGGGTTCGAATCCCGCGAGGGGCAAATGTTTGTGTGATGAGCACGAGCATTTGTACTAGTGTTGCCCAAATGCAAGAACAAGACGAGACTTAGCCAGTCTTGGTCTTGGTCTTGCGCCAATACACCAGTCTTGGTCTTGGTCTTGGTCTTGCGCTCCCAGTCTTGGTCTTGGTCTTGGTCTTGCAGCAAGAGTCTTGCAAGTCTTGCAATTACCTATTAGTCTATTACTATTTATTAAAGTTTACTTTAAATCTTAGAAAAACGTATTAGAATTGGAACATTGTGAGCTTGAATTAACATAGCCATAGTAAAGATCAAGCAGATTAATAAATAACTGAAGATTTGATAAGAAATTCGAAAAATCAACTGACCTATAAGTCGTTTTCCATGGAAGTAACTGTTTCTTAATAAACATTTATGATTTATAAGCTTACATTTGCTAAAACATGTAAAAAAACAAATTAATTACAATAACTTGACTGTATTTTAAAGAACAATACTTATCTGTCTAGAAAGAGATTGAACCCTCAACTTATAAGAAATTTAATAAAAGAGTTTTACGATTTATCATTTATTTGAATAAAAAATAAAATACAACACAAATCAACAGCTTTATCATTAGGTTATGATACTTTATATCAATTTTTTTGACCAAGAATCAATACAAAGTAACCATCTGGCTGACTCATCACTTAACCTTTGATACAGTTTTTTGCGTCTCATAGAATTCCTAAGCGTACCTCCTACCTATACACCGAACTGTTACACCTAACTACTCAGTGAAATAGCGCTAAGTCCTATCTGCAAGACGCAAGAGTCTTGCAGGCTATGTCTTGTTCTTGCTCAAGTCTTGCACGGTCAGTCTTGGTCTTGGTCTTGCTAAAAATACACGGTCTTGTTCTTGGTCTTGGTCTTGCAAAAACGCAAGAACAAGACCAAGACTGCAAGACCAAGACTGAATTTGGGCAACACTAATTTGTACCTAAGTCATGGATGTTTATAAACGTATTTAAGTATGTTTATCCGTTATCTAGTCGCCATATTACAAGCTTTGCTTAGTTTGGGGCTAGCTAATTGGTGTGATTGTGGAAACAATTTATTTATTATTTTTTTAAATAAATAAAAACCGTGTATACTCATCTACGTGACAATGGCGAAATCCGGAACGGTATGAACCAAGATAACCAAGATAATTTAACCATAAAAAAGAAGAAGAAAAAAAAAATACGCTATGAAAGTAAAATTGTATTTGAAAAAGAATTAAAGGAGATCTGTTACTGTTGCAGTATAATTTCTTTCAAGTCTGAAGTTTGATAATAAATCTACGTGCCAGCCTCTACGGTATATGGTATATGGTGATTTTTAGGGTTCCGTGCCCAAAGGGTAAAACGGAACCCATTACTAAGACTCCGCTGTCCGTCTGTCTGCCTGTCTGTCTGTTTGTCTGTCTATCTTTTTATCTGTCGTTCGTGTGTCTGTCTGTCTGTCTGTCTGTCCTTCTGTTGCCAGGCGGTATCTCATGACCCGTGATAGTTGAACAGTTGAAATTTTCACAGATGATGAATTTTAACATAGTGTTTATTTTAGTGTTTTTAAAGATAATGATGCGGAACCCTTCGTGCATTACTCCGACTGGCACTTGGCCGGTTTTTTCGCAAAGTTGCAGCTGAGTGAAGAAATCTAATGACTTGTTTTCGCTCAAGTACAACATTGATGAACATTTCTTCGAAATAGAAGCCACAGTAAAGTGTTTGTGTCGAGTTTTAATTATTTACGCACAATTCAAATACCTAATTGCGTAAACAACTGTTCAACAATATTGTTTTTCGCTCAATCAAATTTACAACATCGAGGAACGTTTCTTGAAAAGAGAAACCACAGTACCTACCTACAGTGTTAGCGTCGAGTTTTGATCATTATTATTTACACACAATGAAAATACTTCCTCAAATAACTTTTCAACAACTTGTGAAGTGAATACTACTCTATAGATGTTCCTGGAAATCTGGAATCGACTGAAAATACATTTACGCGAAAACTAGTAATTATAGCAGTGATTAATTTATCATGAGTGAATCACTAATTTCTTCGCCTTAATTAAGACAACAAAGGACTGAGTATCATCATCGTTCTAGCTAATTATCTATTTATTATTAAATTAAATTAAGGCCTTAACACGCTCGAATGACCTTGACG
This sequence comes from Anania fuscalis, assembly GCA_950371115.1. NCBI lineage: Eukaryota > Metazoa > Arthropoda > Insecta > Lepidoptera > Crambidae > Anania > Anania fuscalis. The sequence continues at coordinate 15,424,416 of OX493344.1, forward strand.
CGTCGCGCCCATACAATTTCGCGCGTGCGGATAACCTCTAAAAATCGGGAAAACATTTTTTTATAAAATAATGCCTTAACGAGAATTTTTAAATAAAACTCTCAATTTAAAACATTTATATTTCCAAAATCTTGTTTTGTGTGAAAACAGTAATGAAATAGCTTGTGCCGTTTAAGGGAACATTTGCAATTTATGAAAAAATAGACTCTTTTTTGTGCATGTTTTAATCCAAGGGACTTAACGGAAAATCAAAATTATTCAATTCAAGATGTTTATTAAATCCTCTTCTAGCATACCGAATTTTAAATTTTTAGATAGATTCAAGTAACAGGTATCCTGACAATTTGATTTTCATATTCGAGATTTTAAGCACTGGATTCAACTTTACATTAGTGAATACATTCTAATTGTTGATTTTAGTGATTTAAACTGATAAGATGTAATAACTTTTTATCGTTGTGAATAGCTATTTAATTTGAGATACAGTACAAGTTGGGATACAAACGTCCTACCAATTTTACAAGGATTTGGTAATGCTTCTGTTAAGCCAATACAGGTTACAGTTAATGTTGAAATAGGATCTGTTAAGACCGAAACAGATATACTCGTCGTGAACGATCATTCGCTGTAGTGACAAGTAACGCAGAACAGGAGACTTATTTTTGAATCATGCGAATTCCAATTCGAATACGAAATGGCAAGATTCTCATGCGAATGACTTAAATCCCTATTTTTGAAAATTCATTCCATGAATTCTGCAACGAGTGGTCCGACCCGCTCTTATTTCGAATCTACTGGTAAAAAGTTCGGAAGTATGACATTGACAAGTAAACATAAAAGTATGGTTCACGATTAAAAGCTATTTTTTTTTCATTCCGTTCTATGCGATTCATTGCCGGTTTTTAAAATCAATTAGTTTTTGCATTTTGGTTTTTAATATTTTCTGCGTTAAACGAAAATAGCTACAAGAATTTTATTATAACAGCAACACATAATTCGAGTGATTCAAAAATGCGTAAAATCGGGAGAGATAGAAATAGGATTCGCACACGAATCGTATTATAATTCTTGTTCGAATTCAAGATTCATTTCTAATGCTTCAAAAATACGTCTCTAGGACAGGAGTGCTGATAGGGCAATCATTCACAGAAAAACTAAATATCACTCTTTTCAAGACAAATGATGAACTGATATTTCTACACATTCTGGGTATCAATGAAGATGCGCTCAAAGTCAAACTCTTTGCTAATAACGACATAGTTGTTTCATCAAAAACCACTATGCCAATTATTACTACTAACTTTGGATATTTTGGTGGGTTGTATTCAAATTATAGCTTTTGTAGCTTATCAGATATTGAGTATGTATGTAAAAGATAATTATATAATGTTGAAAAATTTATCGTCTACAGATTTAAATATTAAAACCGGAAAAGTGCGTATCGTGCCACGCGCAGTATAGGGTTCCGTAGTTCCCCGTCGTTACCACAATATATTTCAGCAATCACTTTTAATGTTTTGCTCTAAGGATTTTTTGAACGACTAAGTTGAACGACTATTACTCTTAAAGTAACTGGTCTACCTGAACTGCTATGATTTTTCTTGAAAGTTCATGAAAAGCACTATTATCATGAATTTATCCAGATTTTTCAAGCCAATAGTTCAGCTTTTAAAGGGGGTGAGGATGTTTTTTTTTCAACATATTTCCACAAAATTACAACTCTCTAGGAACAACAGTCTCCAAGCAAAACCACGGACGGACAGACAGACAGACAGACGGACATGACGAAACTATAAGGGTTCCTTATCAGGACTACGGAACCCTAAAAAGGGTTCAATTATAGCGAGAGAGCACCACTACCAATAAGTCATTACTGAATATGTAGGTATTACGGTAGAAACTAAATCTTATGAACTACTACCTAAAACGAATGTCAAAATTGGTACTTCTTTAATAGAACACCAGGGCGGTAACCACGAACTCTTAAAACAATCTCAAATCTGTCAAACATTATCATTTCTGGTTATGGCCCAGGGCGGTAACCACGAACTCTTAAAACAATCTCAAATCTGTCAAACATTATCAAATCTGTCAAATTTTGTATGTAATGACGTACCAAAATTGACAGATTTGACAGCTTTGAGATTGATTTAAGAGTTCATGGTTACCCCACAGAAAAATGAGTTTAGGTGAGTTAGATAAAACAAGTTTAACTGAGATGAATGTATAATCATACAGGATGTCACAGAGCGAACGCGATTTAGGGATCCGTTTGCAAAATTTTAAACTATAAAGTGCCAATTTTTGTTCGAGTTACGTTAAGTGATAATCAAATGCCACTTAAGCGTCAAACTCAAATCCATTAGTGACGTGACACGTAACGATCGTTAAGAATCTATTCTTAAACTTTACCAATTATATAAGCATCGTTTTCACCTGTGAAGTGATCGAAAAGATTTCAGATAGTTCGGAAAGTGTCTAGAGACTTTTATAAGTAATTCCAAGTTATATCTTTAGCTGTCACATAACTATATTACGCGAGTTAGGTTATTATCATGATCGATGAAACCGAATTGGGAATAGATTTAATGATAAGTTCCTTGGGATATTATTTTTGATTGTCTGGTCTATAATTAGCGTAGTATTTAAATAAATAAATATTGGACAACATCACATACATTGCTCTGATCCTAAGGTAAGTAGCTTAAGCACTTGTGTTATAGAAATAAGAAACAACGATGGCACCACAACACCCAGACCCGAGCCAATATATAAAAGTTCGTTTTCTTTAAAACCAACCTGGAATCTAACCCGGAGCCTCAGAGATGGCGACGTCAAGTCCGGCGTACTCGCCTCTCGGATACGAAGGTTGGAGGTCGTCAAACGTACCAAAACAGAGAAAATAAAATTTTCAATTAATAAAAGACAATATTATACCTAAATCTCTCTTTAACGAACTAAATATACTGATAAATGTTGTGACAACCATCTACCCTCCATTGTTTTCAGCAATTCCATGCAAGGTTTAATTGAAGATAAATAAATGACACTTGAAAAAACGTTTGTTGTATGGGAGCCCACTTAAATATTTATGTTATTCTAATTTTTAGTATTTGTTGTTATAGCGGCAACAGAAATACATCATCTGTGAAAATTTCAACTGTCTAACTATCACGGTTCATGAGATACAGCCTGGTGACAGACGGACAGACAGACAGACAATGCAATGCAAATGCAATCACTGCTGGCCGGTTGATGCTTATAAAGGCATGCGCACACTCACACTATTGGTGGTGAGCTATCGGCTGAGCTAGTTGTGTTCTGCTGCTGGTCTCTGATTGGCTCTGACTGAGTAGTGTCTCCATGTCGTTGAATGTTGCTGTTGATTATTTTGTTGTTTATTTGGTTTGTTAATGATTTTTTTTCTTGTACTTTTGTTTTTTGATGATTTAATTTGTATGTCCATTTTTGTTGTGCCAAATAAATATTATTCTATTCTATTCTACAACGGAGCCTTAGTAATAGGGTTCCGTTTTATCTTTTGGGTACGGAACCCTAAAAACGGCCATAGACCTCTGACACACTAGTAACGTATGTCAGACCAGTATTGTTCCAACAATGACCACACTGGGTCCCCAGTCCCCACTTTACTATTTGAAAATAATCTTAGTGTGTACTGGTCTGAAAAATAGATATTTCAATATAGGTAAGTTTGATTAGTCAATAAACTTAGTCTAAGAAGCTATCGCAACTTCAAATGCAATTTGAATCCTGAATTATTGCACGAGCCCTCCAATTTTCTTAACAATCAAATGATTAATAGCCCAATTGGAACCTTTAAGGGTTTCTCCATCAAATTCAGACGGCTGGATAATAGCCGAATCAATTGGGGGCAAGGGTTTACACAGACATTTAGAATTAAATTAAGCAGATGAATCATCTCTAAGGAGGTTTTAGAAACATTTATTTAAAAACACTTATTTAACGTCTTAAGTTTTTTTTTTACTAAATTGTGTATTTAAATATAAAAAAAAATAAGTTTAAAAAACTATAACCCGACTACGTAAGAAAGTGGTCTAAAAAGGACGAAACAAGTAAATAATTAAGATAGAAATCCAGAAATGCACAGGTACAAAAATGGTCAAGGTAGAGCCGTGGTCGCACCCAATGTATGTAACCTACCATCACAGTACCATTTCTGTTCAATGGAAGTGTTCCTCTTCTTAATCTTCTTTATATATAAAACAAAGTCGTATTTGTTACAACACTTATAACTCGAGAACGGCTGGACCGAGTTTCATGGTTTGTAATTTGTTGGATTTGTCTCCGCCCCGAATATTAGAATAATAATTAAAAAATGGAAAAGCTGACGAAAAAAAAAACTGTTAGGCGTTACGAAGTTCGCCGGGTCAACTAGTTATTAATAAAAGTAAACTATCTGATCTGAAGACTAGAACTACAAATTTCTATATTACAATGAAGTTCTGACGGTACGATGGAGGCAGTAAAAGGCAGTCTAGAGACCATTTAAGCAGGAGCAGGTGACGCAATCATTGAGGATAATGTACTTGGACGCAATTATCATTTGGGTCTAGCCAAGTAAAATAAGGCGGACTGCAGCCTCGCTCTGTTAATTCTGACCATGAACATGACAGAAGAGTCGTTACTAAAACGAATAAGATTTGATATAGCATACCAGCAAGCCAAGATACCTACTGTACCTATAGACAATGATGGTGTGATAATGATGTGATGACGTCAGTCTACTGATGGACAGAGGCCTCTCCAAATGCACGAAAGTGATCCCAATCCTTGGCTATTCTTTTCCATCCATTTCCAGGTTTAAGTAGAACATCGCATTATGACAGCAGATATTAAGGTTTAAGTTAGGACAGAAATTGTAATGAGAATAAAGATGTGTTAATTATAATTTTAAGTATTTAGTAAGGACCTAGGTATAATGTTTTTATGTTTAGTTTATGAACATAATTAAAAATAAATTTCTTTTCTTTAATTTTGTTTTAGTTTTTTACTTAACTTAGTTTACTTTTGTTATTTACAAACACTACCGTTACAGGAAATAACCCTAATAATATTGATAGGTAGCGCCGCGCGCGATCCGCTCGTGAGCTGTACGCACGCAGCACGCGTTCCGTTACTCAATCGTTTGGCGCGCCTCCTTAGCGCAACTCATGCTAGGCTTGTACAGAGCGCGCGAACTGCGCGCGTGCATTTCCAGTTCACCTTACAGGTAGCTCATAGGTCGCGCGGCGCATTCGCCTTAGGTTAAGACCAGATCTGGCGAACGCGCCGCGAATGCGCAGGTCACGCGCAGCACGGCCTGTGAGCTACCTGAAAAGTGAACTAATATAAATAATAAATACACGCGTCCAGATCAATGCCTTGCATGAGTTGCGCTATGGAGGCGCACCAAACGATTGCAGTTAAGCTTCAACCAAACCAACGCGTTCAGCCTACATGCGCGTTGGCGACTTCTCGCGTGCAAGGCCAGTGTACATTAAACGCGCGGCCTAGGTACGAGTTTAGTCCAGTCTGCTTCTACCTTCCGTTCCGAACATACTACTACCTAATGAATTTGGTGATAATGGAATATAGCGAAACTAAAATCAAAGCTGAAATGCTTCTATAAGCAGCAGTTATTGAAGATGAAAAAAAAATGAGTATCATTTGAAATAAATTAATTTGTGATCAATCTGGTAATCATTATTGACGCGGGTTTCTTTTAAACAATTAGTAAAAAAACAAATATTACAATAAAAGTAATATGGATATTATCATACTATCATATCCCATGACATCAAATGAACGCGGCCGCTCGATCGCGCGTGCGAACGCTGTATTTCAAGCCGCAGCTGCGCAGGACGCACCGGTTTGAACTCGTCGCTACAAATGGTATTGAACTATCTGAACGCCACCGTGCACGGCATCGCGCACGCAGGATGAACGCGTTGGTTTGGTCAAGGCTTAACGGATTGCGTGATGCGCGCGTGCAGCTCACCTTAACTTCTTTTCTTAGAATGCTACCATAATGGCTAGTGTATTATGTCGATCGGGAAACGGAAAAATATTAAATAAAAAAATAAGTTTAAAAAACTATAACCCGACTACGTAAGAAAGTGGTCTAAAAAGGACGAAACAAGTAAATAATTAAGATAGAAATCCAGAAATGCACAGGTACAAAAATGGTCAAGGTAGAGCCGTGGTCGCACCCAATGTATGTAACCTACCATCACAGTACCATTTCTGTTCAATGGAAGTGTTCCTGGCACCAACAATATCATAGTAGGTATACAGTGGGTACGACCACGGCTCTACCTTGACCATTTTTGTACCTGTGCATTTCTGGATTTCTATCTTAATTATTTACTTGTTTCGTCCTTTTTAGACCACTTTCTTACGTAGTCGCGTTATAGTTTTTTAAACTTATTTTTTTATTTAATATTTTTCCGTTTCCCGATCGACATAATACACTAGCCATTATGGTAGCATTCTAAGAAAAGAAGTTAAGGTGAGCTGCACGCGCGCATCACGCAATCCGTTAAGCCTTGACCAAACCAACGCGTTCATCCTGCGTGCGCGATGCCGTGCACGGTGGCGTTCAGATAGTTCAATACCATTTGTAGCGACGAGTTCAAACCGGTGCGTCCTGCGCAGCTGCGGCTTGAAATACAGCGTTCGCACGCGCGATCGAGCGGCCGCGTTCATTTGATGTCATGGGATATGATAGTATGATAATATCCATATTACTTTTATTGTAATATTTGTTTTTTTACTAATTGTTTAAAAGAAACCCGCGTCAATAATGATTACCAGATTGATCACAAATTAATTTATTTCAAATGATACTCATTTTTTTTTCATCTTCAATAACTGCTGCTTATAGAAGCATTTCAGCTTTGATTTTAGTTTCGCTATATTCCATTATCACCAAATTCATTAGGTAGTAGTATGTTCGGAACGGAAGGTAGAAGCAGACTGGACTAAACTCGTACCTAGGCCGCGCGTTTAATGTACACTGGCCTTGCACGCGAGAAGTCGCCAACGCGCATGTAGGCTGAACGCGTTGGTTTGGTTGAAGCTTAACTGCAATCGTTTGGTGCGCCTCCATAGCGCAACTCATGCAAGGCATTGATCTGGACGCGTGTATTTATTATTTATATTAGTTCACTTTTCAGGTAGCTCACAGGCCGTGCTGCGCGTGACCTGCGCATTCGCGGCGCGTTCGCCAGATCTGGTCTTAACCTAAGGCGAATGCGCCGCGCGACCTATGAGCTACCTGTAAGGTGAACTGGAAATGCACGCGCGCAGTTCGCGCGCTCTGTACAAGCCTAGCATGAGTTGCGCTAAGGAGGCGCGCCAAACGATTGAGTAACGGAACGCGTGCTGCGTGCGTACAGCTCACGAGCGGATCGCGCGCGGCGCTACCTATCAATATTATTAGGGTTATTTCCTGTAACGGTAGTGTTTGTAAATAACAAAAGTAAACTAAGTTAAGTAAAAAACTAAAACAAAATTAAAGAAAAGAAATTTATTTTTAATTATGTTCATAAACTAAACATAAAAACATTATACCTAGGTCCTTACTAAATACTTAAAATTATAATTAACACATCTTTATTCTCATTACAATTTCTGTCCTAACTTAAACCTTAATATCTGCTGTCATAATGCGATGTTCTACTTAAACCTGGAAATGGATGGAAAAGAATAGCCAAGGATTGGGATCACTTTCGTGCATTTGGAGAGGCCTCTGTCCATCAGTAGACTGACGTCATCACATCATTATCACACCATCATTGTCTATAGGTACAGTAGGTATCTTGGCTTGCTGGTATGCTATATCAAATCTTATTCGTTTTAGTAACGACTCTTCTGTCATGTTCATGGTCAGAATTAACAGAGCGAGGCTGCAGTCCGCCTTATTTTACTTGGCTAGACCCAAATGATAATTGCGTCCAAGTACATTATCCTCAATGATTGCGTCACCTGCTCCTGCTTAAATGGTCTCTAGACTGCCTTTTACTGCCTCCATCGTACCGTCAGAACTTCATTGTAATATAGAAATTTGTAGTTCTAGTCTTCAGATCAGATAGTTTACTTTTATTAATAACTAGTTGACCCGGCGAACTTCGTAACGCCTAACAGTTTTTTTTTTCGTCAGCTTTTCCATTTTTTAATTATTATTCTAATATTCGGGGCGGAGACAAATCCAACAAATTACAAACCATGAAACTCGGTCCAGCCGTTCTCGAGTTATAAGTGTTGTAACAAATACGACTTTGTTTTATATATAAAGAAGATTACATTGATATGTAGCGAATCCTAAGTTAAAGGAAGATTACGAACACATTTTTTTCACATAAAATAATGTATTTGCAATGTCTTTGTGTTTGACACAACATAACAATGACATGACAACCGTCTTTAAAATAAATTATTTTTAATTTTTCATTTATAGCAAGCACTAAGGAGTGTCGATATCAACTTCGTAGCAAATCACCCCCAAAATAGCTTTCTACCTAGGGGTAAGGGGTTAAATAGGTTTAACCCCGCTAGGGGATGCTTTTCAATAAAATACAAAACATGTCTTCCGTCAATGCTGTTAAAGAATGTTTATGCAAAATTTGAAGTAGATTGGACCATGGAATCACGTTGTCCCATACAAACTTTGCCCCCCGGTTTCACACACTTTGGGGTTGATTTTTTTTTTTTTTTTTTTTTATTTATTTTAAACACATTTCATTGTCATGACAGGAAAATCCTAATGCGACAGTGAAGTAAAAGTAAGTACAAAAACTTAAAACAAAATCAACAATAAATTTAGGTTACATTTCTGTAGCAGATAATGAACAAGGCTGCTTTAGTAAATTCACTCAAAGAACAATAAAATATATCCGTCTCATTGGCAATAAAGTTAAGAGTATGAAACGAACGCGTCAGAGGCGCCTTGTTTAGCAAGTTAGTTCTCCCCCGCGGTACCGCCAGCACACCGCCGCCACACGTACCTGTCCGGGACATGTAATCCAACCCGCCCCAGAATATCAGCATCACATACCTTTCCTCTAATAATTTTAAAAATATACAAAGCCAGCGCTAATTCTCTCCTAACTCGCAATTCGTAATATCCTACCATGCCCAAAACAAATAAAGTTGGGTACATTAACGGATAGAAAGGGTATACTCCGTATAGCTTTTTGTATAAATACCTAATAAATTTATTCTGTACCCTTTCCATCATCGTTGTATATTTGGCTTCATGTGGATTCCATATTACCGAATTAAATTCCAGTTGACTCCTCACTAATGCGTTATATAGGTTGATAATCGCTGAGACATTTGTAAAATGCCGAATACTGCGTAGAATAAATCCCAAATTTCTAAATGCTTTTTTACAGACATTGTGAATATGCTCCCGAAATGTTAAGCCTGAATCGAGCAGAACACCTAAATCTCTGACGTCTTTGACTCGTACTAACGGCACTCCTTCCACCTCATAAGTATGTTGAATTGGAGATCGAGCGCGAGAAAAGGATACAGTAACACACTTTGAGGTGTTAAACTGTAATCGGTTTTCTCTGCTCCATGCTACTACCCTTTCAATATCCTTTTGTAATTTTTCCCCATCTTCCAGATTTTGAATTTCACGATATAATTTGAGGTCGTCAGCGAATAATAAGCATTTCGAGTCTTTTACAACGTTAGGAAGATCATTGATCATCAGAATGAACTCGAGAGGCCCCAAATTACTGCCTTGACTCACACCAGATCTGGTGAAGTAAGGTTCCGACCTATAGCCTGCATATTCAACATATTGCTGTCTGTCTCGCATATAACTGGCAAAAAAACGGAGTAATTGTGGGGTGAACCCGACACCGGCCAACTTTTTAAGCAATATGTCGTTATCGACCAGATCGAATGCTTTTTTAAAATCGAAGTAGGCGGTGTCGACTTGGCCCCCTCTATCCACTATAGGCGTAATATGCGCCATGTAGTTAAGAAGGTTGCTAGTGGTACTTTTGGCCGGTCGGAACCCGTGCTGAGCGTCTGAGAGCTGCTCCCTTACTTGCGTAAAAATAGCTTTATGTACTGTCGATTCGAAAATTTTAGCTGCTGTCGACAACACTGCCACCGGCCTATACTCTTCCACCTTTGTTCCAGATCCCCCCTTCGGTACCGGAACGACACGAGTTATTTTCCACCTTTCCGGAAATATTGACTTTTCAAGGCATTTGTTGAAGATGTAGGTCAGCGGTTCGACGAATGCCTCCTTACAGTCTTTAAATACGTAAGGTGGTATACCATCCGGCCCCGAAGATTTCTTGGGTTTCAGCCGCTGAAGCGCGCTGCGCACGTCCTCGGGCTGCAGCCGCTGCAGCTGCACACGCGCCGCGCCGTTGTCGCCGCCCGCTGCTGTCATGGCCGCCCCAACATCTAAGTCCGCTCGCTCTTTATTATATACTGCGACAAAAAAATTTGCAAACTCATCCGCACATTGTTGGCCTGTGAGTAACTCCCCGTTGCACCAAATCCGTTTCGTGCCAGTACTACCTCTTTTTGATTTCACGTAGTTCCAGAAGGATTTTGGGTCATTTTGCAGATTATTCTGTACGAGTTTTTCATATTGCGTTTGAGCGAATTTAATCTCATATTTTAATCTCGTTCTACATTGCGCAAACGCCTCATAATCAGTTTTCATCCCACTCTTTTTGTATTGTTTATGAAGAATAGCTTTATGTTTTATATCGCGAATTATCTCTGCAGTGTACCAGACCGGGTAGGCATAATTCTCGTCTACTCGACTTTGCTTTTTTCTAGGAACACATTCATCAATAACTGAATTGATATTGTCATAAAAAAAAGTTTAAACTATCCTCTAACTCTAAACAATACATAGGCGTCCAGTCTACGATCGCTAGTGACGAATACAATAATGAAAAGTTGGCTTTATTAAAATTCCACTGTATAGGCATGTGATGTGTACCCGCCGCTCGCGAGTGTGTACCCGGCCGCGGCGCCGGAGCCGGCGACGGTACGGGGTCCGTGCGCGCGCGCGCTCGCGGCCGCACCGCCACCTCGAGCGGCGGGTGCTGTGCGTCGACCGGCACGAGCGGCGCGGCGGACTCGGACACGATCACCTCCTCTGCCTCTTCGAACGTACTCAACACTAAATCCAAACATCTATTCTTACAATTACCTATTTCGTTACTTTGAGTGAATGCACAATAGGTTTGAAAATATTCATAATAATTAATTACATACGACGAACAAGAATACAAATTGAAGTCTCCTACTATTATTATTTCACTATAATGGTTACAAAACTGTTCAATAATATTAAATAATAACATATATTCATTATCACTACTACGTGGTGGTATATAAACAACGCATAACATAAACAAAAACCTGTTCCGGAGGTAGACAGCGGCGCTTGCTAATTCAAAGATATGATTGTCAATGTTGACGTCACTCGGCACCGCTACTCGCCGCAACTCGAAACGCGGTGTGGCCACGAGAAACGCGCCTCCTTGTTTCCGCCCGTCCTCGCGGTCACAGCGTATTATGTTGTATCCGGGTGGGATTATTTCTGCATCTTGAATTGATTTATTACAGCCGGTTTCTGTGATAGCGAATAAATCAGCACTTGACGCTGATATACCTGCATAAAAATCTCTCAACTTCGTTCGAAGCCCTCTGACGTTTTGATAAACTATTTCAATGGACGGGGTTTGAGTTTTGAGTCTTACTGGCTGTTTTACGAAACCACACCCACTCACAAAACTCAATATTTACTGGCCAATTCTCTGGTTTACACAACTCATTGTATTTGCTCTCTGGGACTCCTATTTTAAAGGAAGCGTAGTCTCTTTGTGTCTTATGTTTAATTTTGTCTACTTTATATATATCTTGTACATATTTTTCTAATTTTTCTGTTGATGTTTCCATGTGTAAACGCCAGACATGCAAATATTTCTTTCGCTCAGTTCCCTTAATTTCGACTAAATTTGTGCTTCCTCCTTTTTTAACGTTACTATTCGGATATCTACTTTTTTTCTTATTTACAACCATCCAGTCTCCTTCTACATTTTTATTATTTTCGACAGAGTTCAGTTCCATGTTTATGTTTTTGTTATTATTTGCTGTCAAAACCATATCGTCATTCGCTGACACGTTTGCTGGTTTCGTGGCCACACTCTTTGCTTGGTTTTGTACTACTGCCTTCGCAAATGAAACTTTCGGTTGGTGTATTTCTGGTTGAATTAGTTTATTAATCTCCGGTGTTTTTATTTTAGAGTTCAACATTTGTTCCATCTGTTTAGTTTTTTCAGTTAGGTCTATAATTTTGTTTTCCAGTACATCAGCCTTGTTCGCCTTTTCCTGAACTACCGTCATTATTTTTCGCAGCTCTTGTAATTGATTTTCGGTCTTATTAAATCTACATTGAAGCAGTGTATATTCTCTCGCCTGCTCATCAAGACGTGCCTTCATTTCCAAGCGAAACTCGCGTAGCTCTTCTAATATTTTGCTCTCGGTATCTAAGACGGACTCGTTTGTATTGAGACGCCCTCCTCGCTCAGTGTTAACATAGCTACTTGGTGTGAATGTTGTGTTCATTATGATGCTTCCTCGTACCGGTGTATTGGAATTATCCCGTTTCGGAATTGCACACACACATCCTGGACATACCCAATTATCCTTGTGTTCCTGAGTGAAACTTTCAAATTTCTCAGCCGTCAATGCGATGCACTTTATGTGATACATTTTTTTACATGGTTCTTGAGAACACTCCATAAACATAATATCAAATATTGCCGCATCGCACCCACTACACTTTGTGCCCATTTAAATAATTTATACTGATACTATTTTTGATTTTAGTAAAATACAGCTTGCATTAACTAACAGATACAAGATAAGAAAGGAATTTCGCAAACTCCTTTCTTATCTTATGCCTACGTCATACAAAAAACACAAACTCCAAGTTTCAGGTCTCTACGATCAGCGGCTTAGGCTGTGCGTTGATCCGTCAGGCACTCATTCAGGACAAAGTATTTAAATTTATAGATTATGACTGAAACAATATGATATATATACATATTCGTAATGTGCTAGCCAAGAACTTTCTTTTCATACCAAACACGTGATGATTATCACAATTTAAGTTTTTTTTAGGTTAAAAACTGACGTTTTAATTCCGTCTGAGACAATTTTGATAAAATTTATACAGCCTATTTTACCCGGGCCATTAATACGAATCTATTGACACCTCGATCATTAAAATCGGTTCAGTAGTTTAGGTGCTACGGTGGAACATACAAACATACATTCATACATACATACATACATACATACATAGACTGCCAAAATCATTACCCTTCCTTTTGGCTTCGCCGTAGTCGGGTAAAAATAATACAGTTTTAGGTCCCAACTTCAGAAACACTGTAATTTGATTATGACATTTCAAATTAATATTTTTCCATGATATTTAGAACTCCCGATCCATAGAAATAAGTAGTATTATTATGCATGCTATACCAAAAAAATAAAAATAAAATTAATGGCTGCCATTTCAAGAGGGGGAGAGTTACATACCCTACATGAGGGTTTTTTGTCACACCACCAATCGATTGACATACTTTTTATGTGCTGTTAAAACGCACCTCTTCCTTATAATTTGCATGGCGATATTTACCGGACATTTACATGCATTGTTTACCGGACTCAACTGCCTAACTTTTTATTGGTTTTGAAGTAAACAAAAATCAGATTCTTCGAATAAATGATAATGTACCGGGTTATCGGGCGTAAAATAAGGTGTCAGATTTAATAAACGGTGTCTTAGAAATATTTATGATTGGTGTAGACAACCCTATTATGGCCGATCGAAACCCGGAAACGCCAAATTCCTTCCTGGACCCAAATCAAGCCCCACACTTTCTCCGCAAAACGATAAAAGTTTTGACCAACTCTAATACAGATTTGGAGGATTGTAAGTAAAAATGTTCTAACATAATTGCTTTTACTAAGAAACCTTTGGAAATGAGTTCGTAAGTAAGTTTCGTGTGCCCTTTTTCCGTTAACCCATGAACATTTGCGATAATCAAAGCTGACCCGGGAATGACTTTATGAGGGAATTGTGAAACGCGAGGGTAGGGTAGAGATGTAACAATTCGACTTACTAACTCGATAGTATCGAGAATCGATATATGTACTCGAATCTAACTTAAAATGCGCTCTTTAACTCGAATCGAATAAGTACTACCGGCAGTCGAATCCAACCTCGAAGTACATTATTTACTTCTTCATACAAAATGATAATGATGATAATAAGTATATTATTATTATTCGCTAATAATAATAGCTAAAAAAAAAAAGTAACGCGTTAGGATGAGAACACAAATCTGGAGAATAAACGGCTTGTATAAGTATTTTTGTTTTGCATCTATAAAATCGTTATTTTTAAGTTGGAAAATGTGAATGTTAAAATGTGAAAAACACCGTGTACAAATAATCAACTCAGCTTTGCCAATTCGAGTTTTGTAACTTGAGTTAGTTAGGTATACTTAACTCGAAACACTCCAGTTGAGTTTGTTTCCGAGTTGGCACATCACTAGAGGGCAATAAGCAATAATAATTAAACAACATCTGCCTTTTTACCGCATGTTCGATACGAAAAAATCTTAATGAATACACGAGCAAGATCCCGCTCTTATCTGTATTTGAATTGAATAGGTCAGCCATACAACTAGCGGCTCAGAAGTTGAGCGCTGGGCGTAAGATGCACAGAAGACCATTACGATTACGTGATTGGCTAGTTGCGCGCCGCGTCTACACCGCGCTGGCCGGGATTGGTTGTTAGCTCCGCGCACACGCGTCTCTGGGGGTCTAGCGCGAAATGTACCATCCGAATGTTCGCATCCGACCGATCCTCGACCGAAGTTTCGATTGGAACCTTAGCGCAAAACAACATCGAAATCGCGAAGTTCTATCGTGGCCACAGACAATTGTAGAAGAGTATCGGAATGAATGATACTGAGTGCTAGTGTTATGACTACGTATTAAAATTTTACCGGTTTTGTAAAAGTCTCTTGCCGATTCAAAATATTAGTAAACTAATGCGTAAACATGGTTTCTATTAACAGAAAAATGTTTATTTTAATCAATTTTAGATATTGAAACTAAGAAAATTGCACCATTCCAATTGCTTATGACATTTAGAAAAATAAATGCTGAACACATGAAATGTCATTGCTTGCTTATTGATTTTAAAAATTGTCCTGAGATACTCGATCGCAAAGTAGTTTGAAAATAATTCGATAGATGGCGTTATGTGGCATAATAATAAGTTTTTTGTAGAAAATGAGTCATATTTATTAAATAATGCTTTTTAAATTAAGAAAAATACAAATAATATTATAACGACGTGTTACAGTTTGAAACCATAAAAAAAGTTTGTGTTTGTTATTCTGGTCTTATCAGCTGTCTGTCTCACTGTCAGCGCGAATCCGACCAAATATAATGGTCTCTAAGATTGGACAAAATATGGTTGTGTTGCCTACCTATTGCATTTTTAGGGATTCGTGGCTTAGTGCTAATAGTGCATTTGTAATAGTTTCATCATTAAAACAAAATAAGAAGAAATGAATTGTTTTGTCAAGCCGGCATACAAAACTATTATATTTGATAGATTTTATAACGTTTACAATAATTTGTGTCGTAAAATTGTACTTGTGCTATGCGGTGGTTATGAAGTTTTAACTTGGAGGTGTGAAACTTGTTGTTAACAATGATTAGGTATGTATAAAATACAAGATTTCTAAGCATGTTAAAAAATATGTCCATTTACGATGGTCAGACGATAGCTATTTAGATGTCGTAAAATTTGACATTAGATCTCCGATAAAACTCTTGTCAAACTCAAATGTTCGGTCGGACCGATACACTTCAGAGTAGGGTTTACGATGCCACTAATGTCAAATGATGATCGGTCGAATCGACTGAAATGCCCGATCAAACCGACCGACCGATTGCATTTCATATTAGGAAATGCCCGAACAATCGGCCGATATATCGGATTTGTCACTTCGCGCTAGACCCCCTGATACGATGCTCGTCTCGTAAGATGCGCAAAGCGATCCAAACTCCTTGCCCCAGCGCTTTGCCCCACTAGCGGTCTCTGCGACCCCATTAATCATTTAATACAAACTTTAAATCATCGTCAGTGTCACGTGGTCTTCGGGTCGACAATTTTTTATCGAACGCTTCTTAATCGAGTGCCAGATGAGATAGGGTAGCTACTAGTGATGTTCCGGATTTCCGTATCCGCGGATATCCGTGGGAGAAAAAAGAACCGTATTCGTATCCATATACGTTACATTTTTGACGGATCTTTTACCCTATTATTTTAAATACCTAACTTTAATTTTATTATATTATAATATTTAATTTTAGCTACACACATAATCGGTCGGCATCGTCAGTTCGGCAGTATTTCTAACAACAAAACCGACCCGAAACATCTACTAGGTAAATTTATTCAGTATATGGTATTCGGTTTTGCCGCCCGCCTGTGCCGATTAATGCCATGCCGACCGGAATATGTCTTGCAACCCTTACACTCTATAGAGCTATACCACAAAATAGAAAAAATACAGAAGGTCCACTCCCGCCGTTCTTGAAAACAACTGCCTAAATTGGACTGACTACCTAGGGTTGCTATTCTGAATTTTTGAAATAAGTTAGTGTGCTTTATACTCCGATACATCGATTAGCTTATACATTCAACTTATCATACGTCCAGGCCTAAATGGGAAGACAAAGCAATATTTACTCACCTCAGCTTGGCTTCTTCAATGACTGTCGTTTTTAACAGCGGCGGCAGCTGCGCGTTAATTGACAGAAATTATACGTACTAACTTGTTATATACTCACATTTCAAGGTGATGTGTTTAATAAATCCTAGCAACGATAATGTCAAAATACCAATGAATAATTTAATAGGTATGTCTATTATCTTTTATTCAACGCTTACCTCAAACACTGGTGTTATACTAGGGAAAATTTAAAAGCCCATTTCTGCTGAATGTGCAATGAAATGAATAATTGATCGCTATCAAAACTTATCTTTAGCTTTACTTTACTAACAAGAAAACCAAGACCTAGTTTTATATACCTTTCAATATTATTTGGAAATTTGAAGAACGTGTAATCACAATTTTGTGTTGTATCAAAAAATAATAAAAACGCTTATCCATTTTTTGCACGTGATCAATGCGTAGTAAACTGTCATGAGTGACAGTCTGCTATAGCTCTATCCCCGATCGTCCGAGATTTCTAGTAAACGCAATTGTCAATCTGTGCGTGACGATTATGACGCATAGTTCCGAGTGGACTATCTGTCTAGCGCGCCGGCGCTATACGTAATTTGTGGCTATACTTAGTTGTAAACACATTTTGTTTGTGGCACCGACTAGTTGCGCCATCATGAAGTCCCAGTGGAATACAGTCTTATGCGGTAATACGAAAATGGAGCGAGTGACAAGTAAATAATATAATATTTGTATCAATTTGGCAAAATCGAAACACTTTGGACACCACGGTTGACACAACGTCAGTATTTCTTACAAACAGTGACAGCCCATGACGAGGGTCTTTAATAGTTATTTTGACCGTATTCCAACGCTTGACATGTTATTGAATCTGGACTAAAGGCAACCACAATAAAGCTACCAAAACGGTTTTATGATATCAGTTAATTTGAAAAGATTTCAGCTTCCTTTGAATCCAAAATGTTTTTCGAGACTGAGCCAAATGAAAAGTCTTTTGATGTTGTTTGAACAAAATTGAATCTAAGTTGCGCCCACAAACTAAAAGATGAAGCGAGCAGGGAGCCATTGATTACATTCAGAAATGTTTTATGGATTGAAATTCCGATTCACGTTTACTAACACTGGTAATATAATATAGGGCGTTAATCACGAGCTATTAAAACAATTTCAAATCTGTCAAACATTATCAAATCTGTCAAATTTTGTATGAAATGACGTAGGTACCTAAATTGACAGATTTGACAGCTTTGAGATTGTTTTAAGAGTTCATGGTTACCCCCCAGCACTAAAATATTACATTAGTCGACAAAAGATGTATTCAACAAACTATTGACCTCTCAGTAAATAATCTTAACTACATTTGTCGTCATCGTCGGACAATCCTCACGCAACTTGGAAAACAATAAAGAGATCTCTTTTTTTTTCAAGTAGAGTTATAGTTACAGCCTAAAAGTTTTCAGATTTTCAGGGTCAACCCTTAACAAGGTCACGCAATTTTTGCACAATCATCTTCATATTAATCAAACGACGATAGCCAATTCCGTGCCTTGTGGGGACCGGCCATAAAGAGTACGCTTCCCCACCGCATACAGGAGGCGTGTCGTAAGAGGCGACTAAATCCTGTACCACGAGACGGGGAGCTGCGTCTGCGTGCGAAATAATAAACAAACTGCGCTTGCCAACCCGCCTGCCAAGCGTGGCGAGTATTGCAACAACCCCCCGATGACAGAAGTCACTTGGGGAGGACTATATTCAGCAGTGGACGTCCTGTGGCTGAAATGATGATGATGATGATGATGGCCAATTACTGAAGGCACCGACTGTATCGATATACTGTATTCACGTTAATTTTTAGTAATTTGTCCTCAGGTCAACCCACGCTAACAACCCAGGCAGTCCAGGTACCCTGAACGGAGTGAACGGCAGCGTCCACGGAGAGGCCAGGCAGGCCCAGTCGAGGAAGACTATCATCAGGATGTTGGGTATGTCGTCATTAAACCTTTTTAAAATTGAAGTGCGAGTCATAGCTAATGTTGCCCATTACATAACTTAGGATTACTGGATGGGGCAGAGAGCTGATAACCTGAGATACAGGAATCATCCTAGTTCAGGTATCAGCCCACCATAATCTTTAAACAGGGTTACAATGCAAGGTAGTGCCCAATTTTCAGGGACCACTCAGAATCAGTAACTTAATTGATCTACTACTACGAAAAACAGACTTATTTTTTTTATTACTATCCGCTGTTCACTTGTTTCAGTCATAAAAAAATACGCACGTACTATCTCTGTGCAACCAGAACTACAAAGTTCAATACAATAATAGTCTTTAGTCTTAGCCTTTTCGTTGTAAGGTACATTTCTAACAGCAGGAGCGCCCGCGCATACCAGAGGTTCAAATTGACAACAAATACCTCTAGATCTTATTATTAAAATTAAAATTTGGCGCTACCTTGCAATGTAACCCTGTATACGACAAATTGTTTTCTTTGATTTTGTATTTCCTTTATGGTGAGAAATATATGATTGTTATAATTTCAGGCTGTAGTCCGGAGCGTGAACCACTACACCAGACGGTCATCAATCACAAATGCCTCTCTTTTGTCCCCAGCGGCAGTGGTAATAGCATTCTTCGTATGCTGGGCGCCGTTCCACTTCCAGCGGTTGTTCTTTATCTACGGCACGGAGTCGAAGTACTACCACACCATCAACAACCACCTGTTCAGCGTGGCCGGCGCGTTCTACTACGTCTCGGCAACTGTCAACCCCATACTGTACAACCTTATGAGCCGTAGGTGAGTTTAGATGGGGCTGTTCCGATATTAGTTTTTTTAATTCGACCTCCGTAGCAGAGGTGAGCACGCCGGACTTAGCGCCGCCATCTCTGAGGTCGCGGCTTCGATTACCGGTCGGGTCAATGTAGAAACGATCTT
This sequence comes from Anania fuscalis, assembly GCA_950371115.1. NCBI lineage: Eukaryota > Metazoa > Arthropoda > Insecta > Lepidoptera > Crambidae > Anania > Anania fuscalis. The sequence continues at coordinate 15,444,199 of OX493344.1, forward strand.
TTCTATATTGTCTCGGGTCTGTGTGTTATGGTACGGTCGTTGTATCTGATTTCCATAACACAATTGATTTAGCTACTTACCTTAGGATCAGAGCAATGTACCTACCTATGTGATGTTGTCCAATATTTATATTTATTTATTTTTTAATATAAGTAACATATGTAAATGATTTAATTGGACATTGGACCCTAAGCTGGAAGTAAGGATTAAATCGAACGAGCGCCTAGTTATTTTTAAATACAAAGATACGAATTCGTTTGTAGATGGCTGTGAATTTAATAAAAGCTTTATTAAAATGTTGGGCTACTTTTCTAGAAGATGTATTTATTTCACAATTCAACCAAAGAGAAAATATTAAATTTCTTTCTTAAAGTATGCGTCTACTACATAGGAATTCAGAGCATACGGAGCGAGCGTAAGAATTTGTTGCTGAGTTATTGAACTCTCTGGAACTGCGTGCGGTGAATCGGAAAATCCCTAAAATGCATGCCTTTACCTTGAAATGGGTTATCAAATTCATTTCCAGCATCGTGGAAACGTGGTAAAATAATAACATAGAAACGATCAATAACATATTTTCACTGAACTTAGTCCATTAACACAACTTTATTTAATAAAATAAAGAGCTTTATAAAAATACTCTGATACAAACTTTATGAAAAATTGGTGTTTTTTTTTATAAAATACTAAAATTGGTCATACTTAAAACTGATAAAACTTTTCTATGGATATGTTAGGCTTGTTCGATGCGTCTTAGGCAAATCTATCTCCGGTGTCACTGTGACGTGCTAATTTTGGGACACCCTGTATATCTATAGTACTTTAGTTCTTAAGTTATGTATAAGTACCCGGAAGAGGGCCTATATACATAATAAAGAATTTCATTTCATTTCATTAATAAGTATATAAAATAATTGATACAAGTTCTGCACACGTCTTCGTCTGTTTAATCTTCAGAATTAAGCCAAAGATGAATTGATAATCATCCCACAGGAACACAAAACTAAAATACACATTAAGTGTTTGTCCAGATTCATAACCTAATGCTATGAGCCTAATATTAAATTTGCGTTTTTGAACTATGCCCAATAAAGAGGGCGATATGATAATAACAAATGTTTTACTACGCCAAAGTTGTGTAGCTCGATATGTATCCTGTACCTTTAAAGATTATATCCATCTATCTTTCATATCACCCATGACAGCTTGATGTACTGACCGCACTACTCGAGTACGGTTGGTCACCTTTGTGGTGTACGTTCATTCGTTCCGTTCAGTGATCCGTATTAGACCAATCATCGTACTCCTATAACCAATCATATTCCTTAAGCCAATCAGTCTTTGATTATAAACATGTCTAGATAGAGTGGGGTGCTGCAATTGTCACCAAAAGAACAGGCCAGATTGTAGTAAGTAACAACTATGGTTACTATGGTAACAATTATGGGTTGCTACGGTAACAAGCGCGCCACTGAGCGGGCGAAACAAACTTTGGCGCCAACGGTTGGCTGATATATTTTTTGACGTTTATGACACTCGAACAGGGTATCTAGACATGTATAATCAAAGATCATAGTATGAGTTCAAAACCAATTAATATATATAAGATGTAAACGTATCAGGTAATTATTTTCTAGGATGTGGTACTACTGCTCAAATACAAAAACTTTTTGTATGAGACCAATTTCGAAATCGTAAAAAATATTTCATATCTCCATACAAACTGATATCAGCTAATCTGCCGTTTTGTATGGGGAAATGGTTTTATGTTTTGCGATTTTGAAGTTGGTCCCATGGCAAAAGTTTTTGTATTTGAGTAGTAGAATCATCCACTAGAAAAGAGTAAACTGATAAGTTTACACCTTATATAGGTAGAAGCGGCTTGAACCCCGCAGATCTCAATTTCTAGCCCCAAACTTAGCAAAGTCGTAGGTACGAAATAAATAAATATACATCCCAGTGAACAAAAAACTGAGAATGAATAGAAAAAAAAAAAATGTTCAAAATAATACACAGCAAGAAATTATAGTAAAAAAGAAAGCTACAAGTAAAAAGGCAGGAAAAAACCATGGCAATAGTAGTTATGATGATCATACACAATAATTTCCCCTTGCGAGATTCAAACCTGTAAACGCTTGGCTTTGTAGTTCCGAGCGCGAACAACTAAGCCAGGAATCAATAAGACAAGTTTTTTGATTATTTAAAAATAAACTTTCCAATTTGTCCAAGTCCAGAGTGAATAGGCATCTTCTGGGCAAGCTCGCTCCATCGTAGATCCCATCTATGCTCTATAGCAAGATTGGGGTCAAGAGTAAGCCCATCTTAAGTTAAAAAAAAAAAAAAAAATTTGTAGAAACATGCCTTTAAGTTACTTGAACTGTATTGAGCCATATTAAACGGGGCTTAGTTAAATGGATATTTGAAAGTTATTTGCCTTCGAAGTCTAAATTAAACGCTTTGAGACAAGTTCTGCCTTAATTGTCTTATCATTAATTCCAATACCTCACCGCGGAAAGGTTCGATTATATTATCTTAGCATATTAAGTAAGTACGATTCATCAATATTCTATTGGCGGCAAAAGACTTTCATTATCAAAATAAAATCTGTTTGGAAATGCCAAAACTGTCAGCAGAATTCGTCTTTTGTTTTCATTGTTAAACCTGCGTTTAAGATAGTCAAGAATCTTGCTGGCTTTTGTTCCGAAACGGACGAAAGCCGAAGATATCTAGTCGCCATAGTCAATTGTGGAAACAAATTATCATTATCGTTAATAATAAACATTACTGTCGGTCTTGGGGTAGTGAAACAGTCACTTAATTTTTAATACGGGTAGTACTTCTTCTAAGAGTGCCTCTCCGACTAGTAAAGGTCAGTACCAGGTACTGCAAAGCGTTGACGGTCCCTTGCCAAGTGCAGAAGTCTACCCGCATTTCCAACTCCTGTCCATTTTTTTATGTTATCCATCCATGCCATCCTCTTCCTACCCACCCCCCTGCTTCCCTCGACCTTTTCCATTATTATCACTTGTGGCAGGTTATATATGTCGTGTCTGATAATGTGGCCAAGATACGCTGTTTTTGACTTGGCGTCGCCACCTCTGAGATTCCGGTTTCGATTCCCGGTCGGGTCAATGTAGAAAACGATTGTTTCGGGTCTGGGGTTAGTGGTACCGACGCTGTTTCTGATTTCACAAATGCTTTACCTACTTACCTTCAGGGGCGTGCGTTGCATAGACAATTAGGCTGTGCTTACCTAATAAACAAAATTAGGCAGGCAGCAGGTACTTACAAAAGTGTTTTATAATAGAAAACCACTGATTTTCATCAATAAAATACATAAGTTAGTATCTTCTGCCTACCTCAAAATATAACCAATGCCCGTCAAGGCCACTGCTTACCTTAGGATCAGGAGTCGTATTTTTGAATCAAACGCATTCCAATTCGAATACGAAATGGCAAGATTCGCATGCAAATGACAAAAATCGCTATTTTTGAAAATTCATTACGTGAATTCTGCAACGAGTGGTCCCCACCCACTCGTATTTCGATTCTACTAGTAGAAAGTTGGGAAGTATGACTTTGACAAGTAAACATATGGTTCACAGATTAAAAACTTTTTTTTCGTTCCGTTCCATGCGATTAATTGCCGGTTTTTAAAATCAATAAGTTTTAGCATTCCGGTTTTTAATGTTTTCTGCGTGGAACGAAAATAATTTGAAGCAAGAGCTAAATCATGTTCAGGAGGTTCTCATTAAAAACGGATACAAAGTGTCACCACATCTGTTGAAGCCACAGATAAAACGCTCTCTAAGTCCGAATGTAAGCAGACATCCCGCATTTTTGCCTTACGTGAAAGGAGTGACTGATAAAATTGGCTCCCTGCTAAAGAAATGGTCCATTCCCACGATTTACACCCCGGGGTTAAAAGTACAGACTTTACTAGGCACACCGAAGGATGTCTTGCCGTTACAAACACCAGGTGTTTACAAAATAAACTGTAGCTGCGGGAGTTCCTACATAGGCCAAACGAAACGAACCATCGCTGAAAGGCTTAAAGAGCATATAGCTGCTGTGAAAAACCGCCAAACTGCGAAATCAGCGATTGCCGAACACCTTCTTGAATCGGGCACTAATCACTGGATTGAATTTCATCAAACGCAAGTTCTTTCCACGGATCGCCACTTTTATTCAAGAGTTGTGCGTGAAGCTATTGAAATCAAAAAGTATAAAAATTTCAATCGGGAAGACGGGTACAAATTATCCGCGACATGGAATCCAGTGATTAAAAATAAACAATCTCGTTTTGTTTCGCGATCGAGTTCTCACCTGAATACGGACGCGGCGGTTAGTGTGCAGAATAGGGACACAGTGAGTGTAGTGTGTGACGGTACTTGGCGTGAAAATAATATCATGAGGGTAGATGAAGAATCTGCCTCTCATACGGAGTGAAGACATCGCTGTTCCAGTCAGCCTGTGACCACGGTCGGTGTAACCCGATCGAAACGTCAGGCAAAAGAGGTAACATTTTGTACCTAAATTATGATTGCGTTAATTCCCGTTTCATTGAGTTTTAAACGAAAATAGTTACAAGAATTTTACTATAATAGCAACACAGAATTCGAGTGATTCATAAATGCATTAAATCGGGAGTGATAGAAATAGAATTATTACACGAATCGTATTCGTGTTCGAATTCAAGATTCATTTCTATTGCTTTAAAAATACGTCTCCAGAGCAATGTGATGTAAACAAATATTTACTTATTATTTATAATCTACGTAGTCAAACGTCAACAACGCCGAACATAAATCACTTTTCTAGGCGCCCGTGACTGTGGTTTGTCTCCTAACTTGACTTATGTCACTTGGCACTAAATTACGGCTGACAGTGAAATAGGTTGCCCCTCACATTAACGAAGTGACAGACGAGTAAGAAAATTATATATTAAGTCGCAGATTTTATTTAAGATTAACAGCTAAATGCATGTTTCAAATTATCCTTAGCTGTTTTGGAAAACAGCCCGTTATGGAAAACGGCTGAAAGACGCTTTGCGGTTTTTGATAATTACTGAATTTTATCGGACAGAATTGAGTTTTTTAATACCGAAAGTAATAAAACTTTTAAGGAAAACTTATCTTTATTTATCTGACTCAAAGCTCAAAATATCTTCTTTAAAAAAACTAAATTATCAACCATAATAAGTACCTACTATAATATCAAATCAACCAATCAAAATCACGCGTCAATTCGCAAAACACTTTAAAGTTTACTATTATACAGGGTGTACAAAAGAATGGGACACTCCCTAAAACCACGTGATCAGCTGGTCATATACAACAACTTTTCCTATGGGAGCAACATCGATATCGTGATTTTATTTTCAGATGCTCCATACATTATCATCGAGGTATGTGAGTAAGTTTGTATAGAGAAGCTGAATTCATTTTATTGCTTTCGATGTTGCTCCCATAGTAAAAGTTGTATTATGATCAGCTGAATGTTTCTGTGTATGATGTTAGCTATCTCTCCGTGCGAGGTTGTTGATTTTTTTCAAATAACCCTGTATAGTCCGGCATGATCGCCTCTCGGTTACGGACGTCGTACCTACTTCGTATTGATCTCAACAATAAATATTCTGATATTTTGTTGTCAGATACCGCATTGCGTTCAAAGAGACGTTATGCTGTAAGGCGCGCAGGAAGCAGAGCAAGTACCGCGAGCAGTCCAGCATCAGGGAGACGATGGTCAACCACACCTCTGAGGGCGCTCATCTGGTCAGGTGAGGATGCCACCACCCACACCAATGAGGTCGCCAACGATGCCATCGTTCGATAATACGATTGGCCGAATTGTCCCGAAGTGGTAGGGTAAAAAATATTATTTGGGACAGGTAAAAGTGCCTTTTAATGGTATTTGCAAAATAAATGATTTAGATTTTTTACCAATTTCGGGTGCCATTCCATTCACATGTCATTTATCACTATCGATCCATTGGTGCAGGATACTGGAGGGTATTTCAATGCAAATTGCGCAATGGCTGTGTATTGTATTATAAAAAACCGGCCAAGTCCGAGTCGGACTCGCGCACGAAGGGTTCCGTACCAATATCTAAAAAACCGCCAAAAAAAAAACGGTTTGTTGTATGGGAGCCGCCTTAAATATTTATTTTATTCTGTTTTTTAGTATTTGTTGTTATAGCGGCAACAGAAATACATCATCTTTGAAAACTTCAACTGTCTAACCATCACGGTTCATGAGATACACCCTGGTGATAGACGGACAGACGGACAGATGGACAGACGGACAAACGGACAGATGGACAGACGGACAGACGGACAGACGAAATGATGGACACACAGACAGACCGTATTACCCTTTTGGTACGGAACCCCTAAAAATGGTGTATCAATTTCCAGAAAGAGACCGTGATCTATCATAATTATTTCAGTCGTAGGATGTCCACTGCTGAACATGAGCCTCACTCCATGTCTTCCATGAAAGTCTGAGGCTCAAAATATTATGATGATGTCTTATTATGCTGATTAACTATTTACTCATTTCGACAGGGTCCGCTCCCAGAGCCACGATCGACGGAACCGGCTAGACCAAAAGGTCTTCAGGCGATGCAGCTACTACGGAACCGAGACCACTTCCCTGTGCAGTGAGAAGTGGAAAGACTTCTACAAGGATAGCAAGAAGGCCAGCAGTTTCCTCAGAAGTGACAGAACCAGCGCTAATTTATCTCCTTGTAATAATAACGATTCCAACCAAGTATTATTTAACGATAAGGAGGATTATAAACTTGATTCAGATTTGGATAACGATGATGGCATCAATATTAATATTTCAATACATTTGCACAAGTAATTACATAAATAATTATAAAATAATAAATACCTAATTATAGATTACCGGCCTTACTTATAAAAATCGACTAATCAACATCTTAGTAACTGATTAACTATTCACTGCTTAACTTTTTAATTAGTGCGTAACTATTTTTCACTCATAATCGCTACTTAGGCGTTAGTTAGTTAATTACCACAATTTTTTTTTTACTCTGCCAACACCGGACTCTAGTCATTATAAAAGACCCAAAATACTGCCATTGAAGCAAAAATTCAAAAAAAGAATGTTCAAAGCAATGTCAGTTGTCAATCAATCTTGATACCAAAGAGTAGTAATTGTATTTTTCCACGAAGAGAAAGGTGATGGCTAGAGCCATACAGCCATTATATAAGAAATCTCTTATGTAATTTAAGAGTGTTTAACACATCACTGAAAACAGCTGTTGCTGCGACGCCGTTTCGATAGTTAAGACTTTAAACAAGGGTACATAGCTGTTTATCTTGACAGTAGGTTACGAACTCACTAAGACGATGATTAACTTTAATTAGCGTTTATGAGTTAAGATATTTTTTAATAAGCTGCTTAGCAGTGTCTTAAATTTAATCACCGTTTATAAGTAAGACCGTACATTTTATAAATTGTTGTAACAAAGTCTATTATGATAAGTTAATAAAAAAAAATGATGACGTAATCATTGAAATTAATTTACTGAAAACTGTTTCTATTTTATTTAGGCAACGAATTCATTTGATAGAAGTGTAAATACATTTTTAGAAATATGAGATGAGGTTAGAAGGCGACGATTTGAATAGAAAATGTTAAGAGTACAATATATTTCTTTTAGGACGAAGTGTTATGAGCAGACTTTATTATAACAGGTGGAATAGTTGTACTACTCATTACTCTGTCATTTTATATTGTACTAGCAGCCCGTCCCGGCTTCGCACGGGGTAGACAATTATCGCTAATAGTTTCGGCAGCGCATTCGACGAAAGACATTTTAAGACTCATTTTTCTACACCTTCGGTTACATTGTTCAAATTTTACCAAGGATCCCTAATTTTTTTCAAAATGAAATGTAGCCTATGTCAAATTGGAAGAATGTAGCATTCTATTGGTGAAAAAATTTATTAAATCGGCCCAGTACTTTTTGAGCCTATTCATTACAAACATACAAAAATAGGTACAAATCTTTCCTCTTTATAATATTAGTATAGATAAATTTCATCACCAGCCTATATCAGTCCACTGCTGGACACAGGCCTCTCCAATAGGAGGATTTTGCCATAATCGCCACGCTTGGCAGGCGGGTTGGCGATCGCAGTTTGGCCAATGGTGGAGAGGAGACGCTGCTGCCCGTCTTCTTATGACGGTTCTCATGTAGTCGCCTCTTACGACACCCATAGGAAGAGAAGTAGGGTGGTGCAATTCTTTTTACGTGCCGGCACCACACGGCACTATAAATTATATTACTATTGTATAAATTTAATATATATCAAAGAACAAAAATAAACGGCTGAACGGATTTGGATGAAATTTTGCACACATATAGAATATGGTCTGGATTAACGTATAAGCATTGATGTAAAAAGTAAAGATACGGCTGACAGAACAAATCGCCTTGCATTTCCTCCATACATGACACACTAACCCCATCTGTTAGAATTTGATGTCAACTGTCAAATAGCATCATAGAGTAACCACAAAATTACTCCTAAGTAACCTTGTAAGAGCGGCTTATATCGAAAGAGGAACTAAGAAAAAAGTTTTTATTTCACAGATGTTATATTTAAATTAGTATCAGAGTAAACATAACTTTTTGCTTTTTCAAATTAAATACGTCAACATGAATTAAGATAAAATAAAATAATCTTTATTTGCTTAAACACGGTATGCATAGGTGTTTTAAAATGAACGTACCAAGCATGTTTAGCCAACATGAGGCATGAAAATAAATATAAAATTGAACTAAAATGAAATATAAATTAATCTAAAATTGCATTAAATTAAATTAGGTACATAGATGTCAGTCATATCATAATTATGTTAAAATTAATATTTATTATTTAAAAAGCTCCTTTATGGTATGTGAGATTAGCCACTTATTCAATTTTGCTTTAAATTGATTATTATTTAATGTTTTGAATTCATTAGGTATATTTAAAAAACTTTATACTTATTGTTATACAGCTTTTTTTATACTGTATTGTTATTGGAGTTTTAGTAGTAACAGGATATTTTGATTTCTTGTGTTCCGTGGATAAATGTCAAATGCCCTATTAAAAATATGCATAATTTGCATTACAAATACACATGTTTCAAATATATACAGGGACGTCAATGTTAGTAATTGCAACTGTGCAAATAGAGGACGACATGATGTTCGTGGAGGGACACCGCATATTTCTCTTATGCATCTTTTTTGGGCAATAAAAGCTCTATTTATATTAAGTAGTATCACATCAGTAAACTGTAGCGTAATTTAGAACCTACAATGAATGATAGGTAGCAATCGCAGTTTTGTTACAGATCTAACCTGCTTTAAAGCATAAATAAACTAATTGACTCTGTAAGGATAGGTCCAGATCTGGCTAACGCGCCGTGAATGCACAGGACGCTGCACGCGCGCGGCATTCGATCCGTTACTGCAACAGATTGGTGCGCCTCTTTAGCGCAACTCATGCAAGGCTTGTACAATGCGCGCGATCTGCGCGCGTGCAGTTCTGGTTCACGTTCGAGCCAGTTTAAAGGTCGCGTTCGCGCGGCTCGCGCGCAGTCTCGCGCTGCGCCTGATGTTCAAACATTATCTATATGCGTTTTCCAATTTACGTCTTGTTCTATAGTTAAACCTAGGAACTTCGTTTGTTTTACTTCGTTAATTTTCGTGTCTTTATAATGAATATCAATATTTTTGTTTCTGTTTAATTGTATGTAAGTAATTAGTAAATACTTTAACATCAACATTACTTTTAAATAAAACTATACTTTTCTTATAAGTTGTAATGATGACTAATCAATACATATAATTGAAGCTATAAAACAAAAAACAATTTCTCTCTCTATCTCTCGAAATGAAACAAAAGATATGATTCCGAATTCAGCAGCACGCAGTAGTGCTGGTCCCCATATTTTCTATATGAGATTACATCGACAACCATCTGGTGTAGTAGCGCTCCGGACTACAATGCGGGTTCGACTCCCGCGAGGGGCAAATGTTAGTGTGATGAGCACGAGCATTTGCACCTAAGTCATGGATGTTTATAAATGTATTTAAGTAGTTTATAAATATATTTAAGTATGTTTATTATCTGTATCTAGTGGCAATAGCACAAGATTTGCTTAGTTTGGGGCTAGATAATTGGGTGTTTGTGGATACAATTTATTTTTATAAGTATACGGAATCATACCTTAAAACTTTTCTAAAAAAACTATATCAGATAATTTATATATATTTATTAATTTCATTTCACTGTCCTTCGTATAAAACATTTTTTTTACTTATGCCTTTTGTTATTTTTGACATTTTTCAATTTTTGACTCATAGTGCTTTATCACGTAAACTTAAAATAAGTATTCAATAAATCATCATAAAATAAAATATTTATATTACATCGCATGTACTGGACTGCACTCAGTGCACTGTAAGCACTCATGCACGCCGCTACAAAGTTGTATCGGTTTTGCACGGTAAATATGGCGTTGCTTCGTAAAATTGACAAAGAAGTTGGAAAATTGTTAAAGTAATGTAAATAAGTTTAGTGTTTATCAAATATGCGGATTATTGGTGAGAAGTAAAATTTGAATTTGTTTTAATGACCTTTCTGTCGTAATTTATGCAACCTTTCAGTGAACATTTAGGAATTTTTATTATTTTATACAAATGTCAGATCACGATGACCGCCGACCACTGACTACGTCACATCGGCCGCGGTCGGGTCTCTTTAGGTCCAACACCCAGACATGTGGTCCGCCCTGTCCTTACGAAGTAATATATAAGTCAATGCGTATAAGATATTTTTTATCCCGGTTCAATGTTCCGAGGGATATATGTGATAAACCAAATATCCTGTAGTTTATGCAAACGAAACTGCGGGCACAGCTAGTGTAATAAATGAAGGTAGGTATAATATGCAGACATTAATAATAAATTAAACAAAATTATGAGTAATAATAACGTCGCTTAGACGGCTGTTCCAATAAAACCTAATCAAGCTAAGTACTATCTAGTTAAACTCATAGAAGTGTATTGAATCGGGTCTTAATTAAATATTTTACATTAATTATCTTCTTAGTCCTTGACAGTGGAATTAAATCTTTCAAAACAATTTTATTGAAACGTTATCAGGGCCATAACCTTGAACTCTTAAAACAATCTCAAAGTTGTCAAATCTGTCAATTTTGGTACGTCATTTTCACAGAAATGATAATGTTTGACAGATTTGAGATTGTTTTAAGAGTTTATGGTTATGGCCCTGATAACGTTTCAATAAAATTGTTTTGAAAGATTCATATTCATATTCATATTCATTTATTGCGTCATAAGTTAATTAATTTCATGGTTCATGAAACAACCCTGTACTTACATACAACGAAAATCATTGATTGGATTGTTTTAATATTAGCACTGAGTATTCGATAATTGATTTTCTACCTAAAAGACATATTTTCAATATACCTTCTTGGTGTTCTTCGTGAAAACAAAATTACATTTGTAATTAAATCTCGGGTTGCGTAAATACGTTTTTGTGTCGAAAAGTTGCGATCTTGTCGCTAAATTCGTGTTTTCGCAGTAACTCAGTTTGCTTTATTGAGCCGCTTTTTCTTCCCGCGGTAATAAAGTTATATTCCCAGATGCGACCACTTGTAATTCAGTAAGCATAGCGACGTGAAAAGCGTAGATGAAAGACGCTTGATTGTGAATCCGCTGAAACTATATTTAGGTACAATGTCACAAATACAGGGTTACCTACATTGCAAATATTCAGGGACCTCTCAGAATCAGTAACTAAATCGATCTAACACATTTTTGTAAAAAACAAACACTTTTTATTTTTATTATTACTATCCGCTGTTAAAAGATGGTACGCGTGGATAATCTTGTCTCATTCAGTAAAAATACGCACGCACTATCCCTGTGCAACCTAGAACTGCAAAGTTCGATGCAATAATAGTCACAATGGCGTGCGAAAACAAACCTCAGCCTTTTCGAAGTAAGGTACATTTCTAACAGAAGGAGCGCCCGCGCAAACAAATTGCCGACAAATACCGTATGCAGTGCACCACTTGATCTTATTTTTAAAATTTGGCACTACTTTTTAATGTAGCCCTGTATTAAGCATATGCGTCAGACAATAAACGTTATAACCTTGAAGTAACTAATCCGAGGTTAGTGTGTACAACAATGATTTTTTTTTTCAGTTTTGCCAGCGGCCTCTTCCAGTAGGTTACACCCAAACTCTGGCCAGTTTTAAAGGATACCGCGTTATTGAATTCATTCAAAATACATTATTTGAATAATTTATTTCTAACAATCTTACAAACCGACTTAGCTATGGGGCTATACATGTATTTTTGTACAGCTATTATTGTGCGATGAATGCGCTCAACTTGACCATTTCCTCTTGGTACGCCTGTTGTTATCTTACTATGCTGAATATCTTCATTTTTACAAAATTCTTCAAAGTCTTTGCTTGTAAACGCTGCTCCTCTATCACTGATAATCCTAATTGGATTGCCAAACGTTTGCTGAAATATTTCTATCTTGTCAATGGTTTCTTTTGCAGTTACAGACTTCACCGGGAATATCCAAACAAACTTCGTAAATCCGTCTACCACAGTCAAAATATAGTTATATTTTTTCTTAGTTTTGGCTAATGGCCCTATGTGATCTACGTGCACAGTGTGTAAGGGACCTTCTTCCTTAGCAAGAGGATGCAAAAACCCTTCTCGTTTTCCTTCTTTCCTGCTTCCAAATATGCAAGGTACACATGATACTATAATATCCATTACCTTCTTCTCTAGATTTTCTATATAATAGTCTTTACTTATGAGTTCCATAGTCTTTTTCTTAGCAAAATGACCATTGTCGTGCGCTCTTCTTATGATGTTGTCTTCCAATTTCCTGGGCACTACTAGTGACTGATTTTTTCCTTTGCACAACAATCCATGGTGAAGATAATAGTCTTGATATTCTTTTCCTTCTTTAAGTACCTGTATAATAGCCTTAAGACCATCTTCACTTTCTTGTGCACATTGAAGCTGTTTGTGCAAGTCAGAAGTTATAACTGACACATACGGATTTCTGCTCAATGCATCTGTGTGTTTCATCTTAGTACCACTACGATGTTCAATCTTAAAGTTATAGTCTTGAAGTAGTAAAATCCATCTCGCGACTCTTGTCGACATTGTCAAATCCTTCTTATCTAACGTCATTTGGAACGCTTTGCAGTCTGTGTCAATTTTGAAATAAATACCATGTAAATAATGACGGAACTTCTTAACGCCTTCTATAATCGCTAATGCTTCTAATTCATAGCTTGTGTATTTCCTTTCAGTGTCTGATGTTCTACGGCTCATATAATATATAGGATGTAATTCACCATCTTCGTTACATCTTTGCATTAAAATCGCTGAGTATGCAGTGCTAGACGCATCTGTGTGCATCTCAGTCTCAGCTTTTGGATCATAAATCTTGAGTACTGGATTACTTGTTAACCTCCTTTTAAGTGCTGTGAAAACTTCTTGTTGTTCTGCATTAAACTGAAACACTTCGTCCTTTCTTAGTAAGTCTGTAAGCGGTTGTGCTAGTTCGGCAAAGTTATGTATAAATTTTCTGAAATATGAGCATAGTCCTAGAAAACTTCGTAGCTGCTTCATATTCTTAGGTTCAGGAAACTTAATAACAGCTTCGATCTTATCTGGTGATGGCATAACCACTCCATTTTGTATCACCTGACCAAGATACTCTACTCTCTTCACTAATAGCTGCGATTTCTTCCAATTTATGTTTAGTCCATACTCTGATGCTCTTTGTAAAACCACTGTTAATCGCTCAAGAGCTTGGGTCTCATCTTCAGCTGGAATCAACAAATCGTCTATGAATATTATTACAATACCACTTGAAATTAAATCTCTGAAAATAGCTGTAATATATCTCATGAAAACCTTCGGACATGTAGATAAACCAAACGGAGCCCTTAAAAATTCGTACTGTCCGGACATGGTAACAAAGGCTGTATACTTTGTATACTGTTCCCCAATCTTCAAATGAAAGTAACCATTTTTCAGGTCTAGTGCTGAAAAAACTTTAGCATTAACAAGTTTATCAACAAGGTCATCTATGATTGGTAAAGGATATTCGTCTTTCAAAATCTTTTTATTCAGCAACCTATAATCAACACAAATTCGAATTGAATTATCCTTTTTCTTGACAAGTACAATCGGACTGGAGTATTCTGAAAAACTAACCTTGATTATTCCTGCTTTAAGCCACTGTTGAATCTGTTTATCCACTTCCAGTTGTTCCTTCGGAGATATCCTACGAGGTCGCTGTGCAACAGGTAAGTCATCTTTCACAATAATCTTTAACTCCACAGGTGCTTCCTTTGTCTGCTGCGGTCGATAGTCTTCAACTAACTTCACCACTTTCTCTTTTAGAACAGGATCACTTACTGGACCTACAAGATCAGCTGTACAAGAAAAACAATTCACATTATTCAACCATCCTTCATCTTTCGAAAATAATGTCACAGAGCCACCATTCATAACCATCACAACATCCTTCAAAAACTCGTGACCAATAATAACACTGTAAGGCATACAATCATTAGAAATAATATGAAAGGTCACTTCACCGTAATTACATTTATCTATTTCTAAATTTACGTTACACTGTCCTAAAGATTTCACCTTAGAAGAACCAAGTCCACTTAAAACTAACGAGTCGTCAAATTTTGAAATTAACAGCGCTGAATAGAGATTCTCATTTATTAAATTAACATCGCTTCCAGAGTCAATTAATGCAGTAACTTCAGTATTCCCATTCAAAATTAATTTCTTAACGGGTTTTTTCTCAATAAAATCTTTTGATTTATTTTGTAAAATTTTCTTCACGTCTTCACTGATAGATGTCAAACTTTTCTTTTGATCCACAATGGTGCCAACATTATCGCCGCAATTCGATGTGAAGTTCGCCGATGACGTATCAGACGGTCTGAACATCGTTCGTTTCGGAAAATTTGACTGCTTAGGTTGGTAGTGTTGCACATCGTTTTCCGCGCCACTCGTTTTATTTCGGAAGTTGTTCGCCGAAACCGAACGTCTCCGATCTTCATCTTGCAGTCGTGTCGTACTCGTTGAAGCTGTTGCCATTCTGCATGAAGTCGCGATATGCCCAAAACCATTGCACTTAAAACATTTCGAGCCTTTCTCCTTATTTGGGCAACCCGATGATGCATGGCCCAACTCACCACAGTTGTAACAACGAATGATTTGCACATTCCTTCTCACATATTTATCTTCAGACTCATGTAACTTGCTAGCTATTGACTCATAAATCTTCAGCTTTTCTTTTAGGTCTCCATAAGTTGTCACTCCGTAAAGCATTATTTTATTAGTCTCTTTATCGACAATCCCATCAATTATGTACTTAATCGCTACATAATCGGGCATCTTTCCTCTCTTTCCTAATTCCTTCATAACCAGCATGTAATCTATACAGCTTTCGTTATGTTTTTTTTTCCTTGCAGTCATGAGCTCGTGAATAGTTTTAATATCCACGGTATCGGGAAATTCTTTTACTAATGCCGCCTTCAATTCACTCCAACTCTTAAACGGTCGTTCTGCCCTAAGCCATAAAGCCGCAGTACCCGTAAGCGATCTCCTTGCAACTAATAACTGCTGCAACGGTGACCATCCAAATATTTCAGAGTTGGTCTCTACGTCGTCGACCCATCTCGATATAGAATACGTCTTGTCTCTTCCAGTGAACTCAGGAATTGCTTCCGCCGCCATTTGAAGCATGTGCGTCGGATTTGAACCTTGTGTAATGGGTTCAGAGTCATGAAATTCTTCTATTATATCACTCTGCCGGCTTCTTCGTCGATCTTTACCGTCTTTGGGCATGTTTTTCAATTGTATTTTAGTCCTGTAAAAAAAAATTCGCAATGCTTCTTTTGTTTTTCCAAATTTTATTTTTTTGACGAGCCCCCACAACTGTAGGATCGGGGCATAAAATGATAGCCTTGAATCACTGTAACTCTTTATATTTCGTCTTTCTGTAGTCTTTTACAAACAAATCATTAAATAATTATCCTAAACACGTCTTTCGTCTTTCACCACGATCCCACCAGTCCGCCTTCCATTGTTCTTTCCATCAATTCTTCATATTTTCTCTGTCTCTTTTACTCTTATAGCTGAAATTATCTTTCTAACTCTTTCGCTCATTAACATTTGTAGGATCGGGGCATAAAATGATAGCCTTGAATCACTGTAACTCTTTATATTTCGTCTTTCTGTAGTCTTTTACAAACAAATCATTAAATAATTATCCTAAACACGTCTTTCGTCTTTCACCACGATCCCACAAGTCCGCCTTCCATTGTTCTTTCCATCAATTCTTCATATTTTCTCTGTCTCTTTTACTCTTATAGCTGAAATTATCTTTCTAACTCTTTCGCTCATTAACATTCAGTAATCGGTCATTGTTCCATCCTCATTCGCTACTTCACTCATTCATATCCGTTCAGCACCTAATCCATATCCCACACTCGGCCCTCCTGCACCATGTCTGGCCTCCAGACATGCACACAAATACCTATACCATGCATGACTAAAATCCCAACTCATATGTATAGAATTACAATGTATATTTACATCAGAACTCAACTATAACAGAACTACATTTACAAAATGAATAATTTAAAAAAAAAACAGTCCTCTTATATTAAAAAATTACACCTTTACATTATGTATTCTATAACAACGGATCTGTGACCTTGACCTTACTTATTTCAATAACCAAATCTTTCAACATAACAACCTCTTTCACGCTTCCTCTTTGTGAAAAACATAACAAAATAACAAAAAATATAAACTTCAACCGACCTCAAAACTCACTGAGACCATTTCTTCATAAACTCCGCACAAGAAGTTGTCTTTTTGGAACCTTCTCCACAGTCCGAAATTCTTTCCATTTCATATCTATCTTTCCCAATTATATTAGTTATCTTGTATGGGCCTATGAACTTTGGTTTTAATTTCATGGCTGTACCAAATTGTGTTCTTTTTATTGCTACCAAATCTCCTTTCTTGTATTCTGTACTATTTTTTCTGCTCCTATTAAAACTCTTCTTATTTTCTTCCTGTATTTTTAAAATCTGCTCTTTAGCTTTATTCCTCATTTCCTCTCTTTGTGCCATAAAATTAGACACATACTCTTCTTCCAACATTTCCAATAACTCTAGATCTTCTTTTTGTCGCATCTTCACTCCTGTAAGTAACTCAAAGGGTGTTGTTTTTATACTTCTTTGATAAGTGCTGTTTAACGCTCGCTGCAATCTACTGGTGTGTTTGTACCAGTGTGTCGGCTCTTCTACATTAAGTTTGGTTAGTACTGATATTATTGTGCGATGAATGCGCTCAACTTGACCATTTCCTCTTGGTACGCCTGTTGTTATCTTACTATGCTGAATATCTTCATTTTTACAAAATTCTTCAAAGTCTTTGCTTGTAAACGCTGCTCCTCTATCACTGATAATCCTAATTGGATTGCCAAACGTTTGCTGAAATATTTCTATCTTGTCAATGGTTTCTTTTGCAGTTACAGACTTCACCGGGAATATCCAAACAAACTTCGTAAATCCGTCTACCACAGTCAAAATATAGTTATATTTTTTCTTAGTTTTGGCTAATGGCCCTATGTGATCTACGTGCACAGTGTGTAAGGGACCTTCTTCCTTAGCAAGAGGATGCAAAAACCCTTCTCGTTTTCCTTCTTTCCTGCTTCCAAATATGCAAGGTACACATGATACTATAATATCCATTACCTTCTTCTCTAGATTTTCTATATAATAGTCTTTACTTATGAGTTCCATAGTCTTTTTCTTAGCAAAATGACCATTGTCGTGCGCTCTTCTTATGATGTTGTCTTCCAATTTCCTGGGCACTACTAGTGACTGATTTTTTCCTTTGCACAACAATCCATGGTGAAGATAATAGTCTTGATATTCTTTTCCTTCTTTAAGTACCTGTATAATAGCCTTAAGACCATCTTCACTTTCTTGTGCACATTGAAGCTGTTTGTGCAAGTCAGAAGTTATAACTGACACATACGGATTTCTGCTCAATGCATCTGTGTGTTTCATCTTAGTACCACTACGATGTTCAATCTTAAAGTTATAGTCTTGAAGTAGTAAAATCCATCTCGCGACTCTTGTCGACATTGTCAAATCCTTCTTATCTAACGTCATTTGGAACGCTTTGCAGTCTGTGTCAATTTTGAAATAAATACCATGTAAATAATGACGGAACTTCTTAACGCCTTCTATAATCGCTAATGCTTCTAATTCATAGCTTGTGTATTTCCTTTCAGTGTCTGATGTTCTACGGCTCATATAATATATAGGATGTAATTCACCATCTTCGTTACATCTTTGCATTAAAATCGCTGAGTATGCAGTGCTAGACGCATCTGTGTGCATCTCAGTCTCAGCTTTTGGATCATAAATCTTGAGTACTGGATTACTTGTTAACCTCCTTTTAAGTGCTGTGAAAACTTCTTGTTGTTCTGCATTAAACTGAAACACTTCGTCCTTTCTTAGTAAGTCTGTAAGCGGTTGTGCTAGTTCGGCAAAGTTATGTATAAATTTTCTGAAATATGAGCATAGTCCTAGAAAACTTCGTAGCTGCTTCATATTCTTAGGTTCAGGAAACTTAATAACAGCTTCGATCTTATCTGGTGATGGCATAACCACTCCATTTTGTATCACCTGACCAAGATACTCTACTCTCTTCACTAATAGCTGCGATTTCTTCCAATTTATGTTTAGTCCATACTCTGATGCTCTTTGTAAAACCACTGTTAATCGCTCAAGAGCTTGGGTCTCATCTTCAGCTGGAATCAACAAATCGTCTATGAATATTATTACAATACCACTTGAAATTAAATCTCTGAAAATAGCTGTAATATATCTCATGAAAACCTTCGGACATGTAGATAAACCAAACGGAGCCCTTAAAAATTCGTACTGTCCGGACATGGTAACAAAGGCTGTATACTTTGTATACTGTTCCCCAATCTTCAAATGAAAGTAACCATTTTTCAGGTCTAGTGCTGAAAAAACTTTAGCATTAACAAGTTTATCAACAAGGTCATCTATGATTGGTAAAGGATATTCGTCTTTCAAAATCTTTTTATTCAGCAACCTATAATCAACACAAATTCGAATTGAATTATCCTTTTTCTTGACAAGTACAATCGGACTGGAGTATTCTGAAAAACTAACCTTGATTATTCCTGCTTTAAGCCACTGTTGAATCTGTTTATCCACTTCCAGTTGTTCCTTCGGAGATATCCTACGAGGTCGCTGTGCAACAGGTAAGTCATCTTTCACAATAATCTTTAACTCCACAGGTGCTTCCTTTGTCTGCTGCGGTCGATAGTCTTCAACTAACTTCACCACTTTCTCTTTTAGAACAGGATCACTTACTGGACCTACAAGATCAGCTGTACAAGAAAAACAATTCACATTATTCAACCATCCTTCATCTTTCGAAAATAATGTCACAGAGCCACCATTCATAACCATCACAACATCCTTCAAAAACTCGTGACCAATAATAACACTGTAAGGCATACAATCATTAGAAATAATATGAAAGGTCACTTCACCGTAATTACATTTATCTATTTCTAAATTTACGTTACACTGTCCTAAAGATTTCACCTTAGAAGAACCAAGTCCACTTAAAACTAACGAGTCGTCAAATTTTGAAATTAACAGCGCTGAATAGAGATTCTCATTTATTAAATTAACATCGCTTCCAGAGTCAATTAATGCAGTAACTTCAGTATTCCCATTCAAAATTAATTTCTTAACGGGTTTTTTCTCAATAAAATCTTTTGATTTATTTAGGATCGGAGCATTAAATAATAGCCTTGAATCACTGTAACTCTTTATATTTCGTCTTTCTGCAGTCTTTTACAAATAAATCATTAAATAATTATCCTAAACACGTCTTTCGTCTTTCACCACGATCCCACCAGTCCGCCTTCCATTGTTCTTTCCATCAATTCTTCATATTTTCTCTGTCTCTTTTACTCTTATAGCTGAAATTATCTTTCTAACTCTTTCGCTCATTAACATTCAGTAATCGGTCATTGTTCCATCCTCATTCGCTACTTCACTCATTCATATCCGTTCAGCACCTAATCCATATCCCACACTCGGCCCTCCTGCACCATGTCTGGCCTCCAGACATGCACACAAATATACCATGCATGACTAAAATCCCAACTCATATGTATAGAACTACAATGTACATTTACATCAGAACTCAACTATAACAGAACTACATTTACAAAATGAATAATTAAAAAAAAACAGTCCTCTTATATTAAAAAATTACACCTTTACATTATGTATTCTATAACAACGGATCTGTGACCTTGACCTTACTTATTTCAATAACCAAATCTTTCAACATAACAACCTCTTTCACGCTTCCTCTTTGTGAAAAACATAACAAAATAACAAAAAATATAAACTTCAACCGACCTCAAAACTCACTGAGACCATTTCTTCATAAACTCCGCACAAGAAGTTGTCTTTTTGGAACCTTCTCCACAGTCCGAAATTCTTTCCATTTCATATCTATCTTTCCCAATTATATTAGTTATCTTGTATGGGCCTATGAACTTTGGTTTTAATTTCATGGCTGTACCAAATTGTGTTCTTTTTATTGCTACCAAATCTCCTTTCTTGTATTCTGTACTATTTTTTCTGCTCCTATTAAAACTCTTCTTATTTTCTTCCTGTATTTTTAAAATCTGCTCTTTAGCTTTATTCCTCATTTCCTCTCTTTGTGCCATAAAATTAGACACATACTCTTCTTCCAACATTTCCAATAACTCTAGATCTTCTTTTTGTCGCATCTTCACTCCTGTAAGTAACTCAAAGGGTGTTGTTTTTATACTTCTTTGATAAGTGCTGTTTAACGCTCGCTGCAATCTACTGGTGTGTTTGTACCAGTGTGTCGGCTCTTCTACATTAAGTTTGGTTAGTACTGATATTATTGTGCGATGAATGCGCTCAACTTGACCATTTCCTCTTGGTACGCCTGTTGTTATCTTACTATGCTGAATATCTTCATTTTTACAAAATTCTTCAAAGTCTTTGCTTGTAAACGCTGCTCCTCTATCACTGATAATCCTAATTGGATTGCCAAACGTTTGCTGAAATATTTCTATCTTGTCAATGGTTTCTTTTGCAGTTACAGACTTCACCGGGAATATCCAAACAAACTTCGTAAATCCGTCTACCACAGTCAAAATATAGTTATATTTTTTCTTAGTTTTGGCTAATGGCCCTATGTGATCTACGTGCACAGTGTGTAAGGGACCTTCTTCCTTAGCAAGAGGATGCAAAAACCCTTCTCGTTTTCCTTCTTTCCTGCTTCCAAATATGCAAGGTACACATGATACTATAATATCCATTACCTTCTTCTCTAGATTTTCTATATAATAGTCTTTACTTATGAGTTCCATAGTCTTTTTCTTAGCAAAATGACCATTGTCGTGCGCTCTTCTTATGATGTTGTCTTCCAATTTCCTGGGCACTACTAGTGACTGATTTTTTCCTTTGCACAACAATCCATGGTGAAGATAATAGTCTTGATATTCTTTTCCTTCTTTAAGTACCTGTATAATAGCCTTAAGACCATCTTCACTTTCTTGTGCACATTGAAGCTGTTTGTGCAAGTCAGAAGTTATAACTGACACATACGGATTTCTGCTCAATGCATCTGTGTGTTTCATCTTAGTACCACTACGATGTTCAATCTTAAAGTTATAGTCTTGAAGTAGTAAAATCCATCTCGCGACTCTTGTCGACATTGTCAAATCCTTCTTATCTAACGTCATTTGGAACGCTTTGCAGTCTGTGACAATTTTGAAATAAATACCATGTAAATAATGACGGAACTTCTTAACGCCTTCTATAATCGCTAATGCTTCTAATTCATAGCTTGTGTATTTCCTTTCAGTGTTTGATGTTCTACGGCTCATATAATATATAGGATGTAATTCACCATCTTCGTTACATCTTTGCATTAAAATCGCTGAGTATGCAGTGCTAGACGCATCTGTGTGCATCTCAGTCTCAGCTTTTGGATCATAAATCTTGAGTACTGGATTACTTGTTAACCTCCTTTTAAGTGCTGTGAAAACTTCTTGTTGTTCTGCATTAAACTGAAACACTTCGTCCTTTCTTAGTAAGTCTGTAAGCGGTTGTGCTAGTTCGGCAAAGTTATGTATAAATTTTCTGAAATATGAGCATAGTCCTAGAAAACTTCGTAGCTGCTTCATATTCTTAGGTTCAGGAAACTTAATAACAGCTTCGATCTTATCTGGTGATGGCATAACCACTCCATTTTGTATCACCTGACCAAGATACTCTACTCTCTTCACTAATAGCTGCGATTTCTTCCAATTTATGTTTAGTCCATACTCTGATGCTCTTTGTAAAACCACTGTTAATCGCTCAAGAGCTTGGGTCTCATCTTCAGCTGGAATCAACAAATCGTCTATGAATATTATTACAATACCACTTGAAATTAAATCTCTGAAAATAGCTGTAATATATCTCATGAAAACCTTCGGACATGTAGATAAACCAAACGGAGCCCTTAAAAATTCGTACTGTCCGGACATGGTAACAAAGGCTGTATACTTTGTATACTGTTCCCCAATCTTCAAATGAAAGTAACCATTTTTCAGGTCTAGTGCTGAAAAAATTTTAGCATTAACAAGTTTATCAACAAGGTCATCTATGATTGGTAAAGGATATTCGTCTTTCAAAATCTTTTTATTCAGCAACCTATAATCAACACAAATTCGAATTGAATTATCCTTTTTCTTGACAAGTACAATCGGACTGGAGTATTCTGAAAAACTAACCTTGATTATTCCTGCTTCAAGCCACTGTTGAATCTGTTTATCCACTTCCAGTTGTTCCTTCGGAGATATCCTACGAGGTCGCTGTGCAACAGGTAAGTCATCTTTCACAATAATCTTTAACTCCACAGGTGCTTCCTTTGTCTGCTGCGGTCGATAGTCTTCAACTAACTTCACCACTTTCTCTTTTAGAACAGGATCACTTACTGGACCTACAAGATCAGCTGTACAAGAAAAACAATTCACATTATTCAACCATCCTTCATCTTTCGAAAATAATGTCACAGAGCCACCATTCATAACCATCACAACATCCTTCAAAAACTCGTGACCAATAATAACACTGTAAGGCATACAATCATTAGAAATAATATGAAAGGTCACTTCACCGTAATTACATTTATCTATTTCTAAATTTACGTTACACTGTCCTAAAGATTTCACCTTAGAAGAACCAAGTCCACTTAAAACTAACGAGTCGTCAAATTTTGAAATTAACAGCGCTGAATAGAGATTCTCATTTATTAAATTAACATCGCTTCCAGAGTCAATTAATGCAGTAACTTCAGTATTCCCATTCAAAATTAATTTCTTAACGGGTTTTTTCTCAATAAAATCTTTTGATTTATTTTGTAAAATTTTCTTCACGTCTTCACTGATAGATGTCAAACTTTTCTTTTGATCCACAATGGTGCCAACATTATCGCCGCAATTCGATGTGAAGTTCGCCGATGACGTATCAGACGGTCTGAACATCGTTCGTTTCGGAAAATTTGACTGCTTAGGTTGGTAGTGTTGCACATCGTTTTCCGCGCCACTCGTTTTATTTCGGAAGTTGTTCGCCGAAACCGAACGTCTCCGATCTTCATCTTGCAGTCGTGTCGTACTCGTTGAAGCTGTTGCCATTCTGCATGAAGTCGCGATATGCCCAAAGCCATTGCACTTAAAACATTTCGAGCCTTTCTCCTTATTTGGGCAACCCGATGATGCATGGCCCAACTCACCACAGTTGTAACAACGAATGATTTGCACATTCCTTCTCACATATTTATCTTCAGACTCATGTAACTTGCTAGTTATTGACTCATAAATCTTCAGCTTTTCTTTTAGGTCTCCATAAGTTGTCACTCCGTAAAGCATCATTTTATTAGTCTCTTTATCGACAATCCCATCAATTATGTACTTAATCGCTACATAATCGGGCATCTTTCCCCTCTTTCCTAATTCCTTCATAACCAGCATGTAATCTATACAGCTTTCGTTATGTTTTTTTTTCCTTGCAGTCATGAGCTCGTGAATAGTTTTAATATCCACGGTATCGGGAAATTCTTTTACTAATGCCGCCTTCAATTCACTCCAACTCTTAAACGGTCGTTCTGCCCTAAGCCATAAAGCCGCCGTACCCGTAAGCGATCTCCTTGCAACTAATAACTGCTGCAACGGTGACCATCCAAATATTTCAGAGTTGGTCTCTACGTCGTCGACCCATCTCGATATAGAATACGTCTTGTCTCTTCCAGTGAACTCAGGAATTGCTTCCGCCGCCATTTGAAGCATGTGCGTCGGATTTGAACCTTGTGTAATGGGTTCAGAGTCATGAAATTCTTCTATTATATCACTCTGCCGGCTTCTTCGTCGATCTTTACCGTCTTTGGGCATGTTTTTCAATTGTATTTTAGTCCTGTAAAAAAAATTTTCGCAATGCTTCTTTTGTTTTTCCAAATTTTATTTTTTTGACGAGCCCCCACAACTGTAGGATCGGAGCATTAAATAATAGCCTTGAATCACTGTAACTCTTTATATTTCGTCTTTCTGCAGTCTTTTACAAATAAATCATTAAATAATTATCCTAAACACGTCTTTCGTCTTTCACCACGATCCCACCAGTCCGCCTTCCATTGTTCTTTCCATCAATTCTTCATATTTTCTCTGTCTCTTTTACTCTTATAGCTGAAATTATCTTTCTAACTCTTTCGCTCATTAACATTCAGTAATCGGTCATTGTTCCATCCTCATTCGCTACTTCACTCATTCATATCCGTTCAGCACCTAATCCATATCCCACATGTTATGTTGTCTAATATTTATTTATTTATTATTATGATGGCGTTATAATCATGCAACGCTAAAGTTTAAAAGTTATGAATATTATATCTTGCACAACTAACTATAAAATAAACGTAAATATTTGTAATAAATAAATGTACTTACTAATTAAATTATGGACACTTAATAGAACGTATTTTACAAAACTTAACTGTTTGCACGATCAAAATTGTATATAGAGGTATGTATGAAAATAAACATTGAATTCCAAAAACCAGGTACTATTATTTTTAATCCCTTTAATTAATTTCACCTGCCAATGTCTCATGTAACAAGATTACAAGACTATCAAGTAAATCCCAATAAAATCAGACATTTTAACCTAGACATACTGGATGTTCAAAAGAATAGGACGCTTTTTAAAACCATGGTAATCAGCTAGTCATAAGAACAACTTCTACTTTGCGGGCAACATCATCATCATCATCACCAGCCTATATCAGTCCACTGCTGGACACAGGCCTCTCCAAAAGGAGGATTTTGCCATAATCGCCACGCTCGGCAGGCGGGTTGGCAATCGCAGTTTGGCCAATGGTGGAGAGGAGACGCTGCTGCCCGTCTTCTTTTGGCAGTTCTCCTGTAGTCGCCTCTTAGGACACCCATAGGAAGAGAAGGTTTGGTTCAATTCGTTTATCCTGCCAGCACCACACGACACAACATTCAATCGTGTTTTTAGTCAGAGCTTCATGACGTGGTCAAACATTTCATAAAATGGTCGTATTTCATGATGCATCACAGTACCCGCTGGCCACATCATGATGCGGATTGGCCAGATCAATGAATCATTCAGCGTTTGTTGATATGACCAGCTAAACACAAGACTATTTGATGAAATAATCAAACATTAGTGGCCATATTACCATAAAACAGTTAAAATTTACCGACTCCATGTCACTCAGTAAGCTATGAAAAGGTCGATGCTTGGGATTTCGTTAAAGGATAAAATCCGAAATGAGATCATCAGGCAGAGGACTAAAGTAACGGACATAGTCCAAAAATGTAGCAAGCTTAAGTAGCAGTGGGCTGGCTACATTTGTCGCAGAACCGAAGAAAGGTGGAGTAAACGGGTTCTCGGGTGGAGACAACGCCTAGGCGAACGTAGTGTAAGTAAGACGCGCCCTCAGCTCGATGAACCGAAAACCTTGAGAAGATGGCTGGCAGGGGATGGATGAAAAAAACGGGAGATCGTGCACTTTGGCGCTCTTTGGGGGAGGCTTACGTCCAGCAGTGAACTGCAATAGGCTGAGATAACGCTAGGCATAATTCAACAGACCTACGATTATGTGAATTATCGCTAAGGCAACAAGCTAAGCGATTTTTATTAATTCCACTCGAAAATCGAGCGCAATGTCAAAAAATCAGCCAAGTGCGAGTCGTGCCTTGCGCAGTATAGGGTTCCGTAATTGCCCGTCGATACTACAACAATATTTTCAGCAATTACTTCATTTAAGTCACTTTTAATGTTTTTCTCTAAGGAAATTTTAACGACTAAGCTGAACTACTATTACTCTTAAACTAACCGGTATAACTTAATACCGTTAAGATTTTCCATGAAATTTCATGAGAAGCACTATTATCATGAATTGTTCCAGATTTTCAAGCCAATAGTTAAGCTTTTAGAGGGGGAGGGGGGGATGCCCTAATAAAGCAAAAATTTGCACTTTAAAGTTTAATTTATCGCAAACGGATCCCTAAACTTCATGCCGAACACAACACAACTTCATGCCGAAACGATACTGATATTTATACGAAACTCTATTCACTTCTTACTAAAACTTCAAACTGGTTAAATGATCACAATCTAAAAATAAACTTCTCCAAAACTAAAATACTAACTTTTCATCCCCACCAAAAAACTGCATTAAATTTAAAATTCGATTATAATGGCACAATATTAGAAACCGTCAAAGAATTTAGACTGCTAGGTATAAATATAGACACTAACATAAATTGGAAAGCACACGTTCGTAGGGTGGGGTCTAAACTGTCGAGCTTCTCATAAGCATTGCGTGAAATTAAAAAAACAACAAACATAGAAACGGCAATTACAACCTACTATGCATATGCGCACGCTTGGCTGAGTTATGGCATCATTCTGTGGGGCAACAGCACAGATGCAGCTGCTCTATTTATCCTCCAGAAAAAGTTGATCCGAATCATAGCTAACATAGATCAGACTGACAGCTGTAAACCGTATTTCCTTAGATATAAAATTTTATGCTTACCCAGCTTATATATTTTTGAAATGTGTAAATTCATCCGTAAATACAATCAATTTTATACAAAACGCGAAGACATACAAACTAAATACATGTTACGACATCATAATAAATTAACATTACCAACTTCTCGATTAAAATTAGCTTCAACAAGTACCTTCAGTTTTTCAATAAAAAAATATAATAAATTACCTGAAATTTTAAAAAAAGAAACCAAGGACACCGTATTTCTTCAAAAATTAAAACAATTCCTAATAAGTAAATGCTATTACAGTACAAATGAGTATTTTACTGATAATACTTATATACGTTACAAAAAATGAACATTCTAGTAGATAATAAATCAATTTTTATTTTTTTTTATTTTAAAGCGCTTCCTCTCTCGTAATTCATATTGCGTGCCCGACAGGGCCCATAACACTGGACTAAAATTGTACTAATAACACCTTATGCACATTATGGTTCAATAAATTATTGAGTATTGAGTATTGAGTAAATCGAAAAATTGTTTTAGCAACCACTAAGTCATTTTAAAGGACCTATTGAACGATACCAACCGCGACGGGATAGACAATGAAAAAAAAACATACCCAAGTTATGGGAGCTACCTTGAAATCAAAATATTTTTCAAAAATTTTTTCTACCGTTTTGTCGGCGTGATTGATATACATATATCCACCAAATTACAGCTCTCTAGAATCAACAGTCTCTAAGCAAAACCTCGGACGGACAGACAGACAGACAGACAGACGGACATGACGAAACTATAAGGGTTCCTTGTCAGGACTACGGAACCCTAAAAAACATTAAGTTTGACACGTAATATTTTGGCAGGCTAGGTAGTTAGGTTATTCTACTATTTAAATATTGAAGATAAATAACACTTGAAAAAAAACATCGACCTTAGGTGGGACTCGATCGAACCCACGTCCCATCGCATGCCGGGCGAGTGTTTTGGCATGCGATGGGACGTGGGATCAAGTCCCACCTGAGGTCGATGATTTTTTCAAGTGTTATTTATCTTAAATTAACCCTGCATGGAATTGCAAAAACAAAAAAAAATAATGTTTTTTTATGATTTGTAAAAACGTTGACGTTATAAATAAAGATATTATAGCTAGTCTTATTTAGCCGTTTCATGATTGTTTTTAATGAAATGGCAGGCCATAAGAATAGGAAGAAGATCTGGCCACGATATGTTATACCGGTGTATAAAATTTAAAAGCTACCTACTAAATATCTTGTAATAAAATAAAATAAAAATAAATAAAATAAAAAATCACAAGTACTGCTATTATAAGTCTACAGTTGCTATTTAAAAAAAAACTAGCCAAGTGCGAGTCTGACTCACGCACGAAGGAGAACCCTTCATTAACGCCATTATCGTTAAAAACGAGCAAAAGAATCACGTTTGTTGTATGGGCGCCCCCTTAAATATTTATTTTATTCTGGTTTTTATTATTTATTGTTATTGTGGCAACAGAAATACATCATTTGTGAAAATTTCAACTATCTATCTATCGGGTGACAGACGGACAGACAGACGGACAGCGGATTCTTAGTATTAGAATCCCGTTTGACCCTTTGGGTACGGAACCCTAATAAAAAGGTACTTAGTCAAATTAAAAATATTTAAGTAGGTAAGTAATGTTTTTAATTTGTTTATTTAACAAATCAATAGGATTTTAATTCACCAGCATCAATATGCCTACTTTACTCAAATTCACACGGTATTTTACTGACGGATTTCCAATTAAAAACGCTTGCTAAGCATTAATTAATTTGGAGCATCCAAATCACTTTTTGCTTGGTAATGGATTCCTGGTTCTGGGTGTTTTAATAAATTACGTTATCTGACTCGGTGCGGCCATTCCGAGTGACTTGATCGGTTT
This sequence comes from Anania fuscalis, assembly GCA_950371115.1. Lineage (NCBI taxonomy): Eukaryota > Metazoa > Arthropoda > Insecta > Lepidoptera > Crambidae > Anania > Anania fuscalis. The sequence goes on from OX493344.1 coordinate 15,473,436, forward strand.
AACGTTTTCAATACTTTTTTTTCTTGTTTTTTCTGTAACTTTTGGCATATATTAAGTCGGATAAATACTTAAATACTCTTTAATGCAGACCGACAAAGAAGTACAGTACCTACCCGGCGGTAAATATCGCACATCGACCTTTGAAAAGGAAAGGAAGTAGTTTTACAGCTCTATACAGGGTGTAAAAAAAGGCTTAACGAAGCCTTAAACCACTAATTCTATACATAAAACCAAGTAGAATGCAAAAAAAATAATTGCTGGGAAATGTTTTTTTATTTTTGGGTATCAAAAAAATAACTTATTTCTAACCCGCAATGTATAGCGCGCACGCCACAGACTATGCCTGTGTGTGAAAGCGGATCATGTTTCTTTGTAAAAAAGTTTAGTATTATCAAACAAAAGTCAATTCTGTAAAAATTCTTTGAAAAAAAATTGTAACTGACTGTCAATAACTCGTTAACCCGTCATTTCTCAGGTATAGTGTAAAAGAAAAAAATGATCGTAATAATACGTAGAATATGTAGTATTTATTCGGCCTTTTTTTACACCCGATATAGTTCACGCGGAAATCAAAACAAAACAACAATAAAGCATTTATATCTGAATTCATCATCATCATCATCATCATCAGCCCACACTAGTCCACTGCTGGACATAGGCCTCTCCAATTGCACGCCACTCTGCACGATCCACGGCTACTCTCATCCAGCTCCTGCCAGCAACCTTGCGAAGATCGTCACTCCATCTAGTCTGAGGGCGTCCCACACTACGCTTGCCGACACGCGGTCTCCACTCAAGAACTCGTTTACCCCAGCGGTTATCGGTTCTGCGACAAATATGGCCGGCCCACTGCCACTTCAGCTTGCTTATTCGATGGGCTATGTCGATGACTTTAGTTTTCTGTCGGATTACCTCATTTCGGATCCGATCCCTCAGAGAAACTCCGAGCATAGCCCTTTCCATAGCTCGCTGAGCGACTTTAAATCTGTGGACCAGCCCTATCGTGAGTGTCCACGTTTCGGCTCCGTATGTCATGACGGGTAGGACGCACTGATTAAAAACTTTCGTCTTAAGACTTTGTGGAATGGGCGACGTAAATACTCGACGTAATTTCCCATATGCTGCCCAGCCTAGCTGTATTCTTCTACTGGCCTCTCTCTCGAAGTTGTTTCTGCCCAACTGCAAAATTTGCCCAAGGTAGACATATTCCTTAACAACCTCGAGATCACTGCCTTGCACTGAAATGGGTTCCGGAATGATGTGGTCGTTGAACATAACCTTGGTTTTGTCCAGGTTCATCCGCAGACCGATGCGTTGAGAAGAATCAGCAAGGCCGTTCAGCATGGATTGTAGATCCTGCAACGTTTCGGCCACGATGACGATGTCGTCCGCAAATCGCAAGTGTGAGATGTATTCACCGTTGATGTTGATGCCTTGTCCTTTCCAGTCCAGCATTTTAAACACATCCTCCAAGGCATTTGTGAACAATTTGGGGGATATAACATCCCCTTGTCTCACACCTCGATGTAAGGGGATATGTTTAGTCTGCTGGTTCTGTACTTGGACGGCCATTGTGGCTGCATTGTAGAGACACCTCAACACTTGGATATATCGCCAGTCGACTTGGCATCGCTGCAGGGATTCTAGAACAGCCCAGGTCTCGACAGAGTCAAACGCCTTCTCATAGTCCACAAATGCTAAGCACAGGGGTCGATTGTACTCTTCGGACTTCTGTATAATCTGCCGCATTGTGAAGATGTGGTCTATGGTGCCGTATCCTCCTCGAAACCCGGCCTGCTCTGGTGGTTGAAATTCGTCGAGTCTTCGCGCAAGGCGGTTTGTGATGACTCTAGAAAACAGCTTGTAGACGTGGCTTAGGAGCGAAATGGGTCGGTAGTTCTTCAATAGGGTCTTGTCTCCTTTTTTGAAGAACAACACGACAACACTCCTACTCCACGCCTCCGGAGTTCTCCCATCAAAGAGAACAGTGTTAAAGATGTGTTGGAGTTCCTTCAACACAGGTTTACCGCCTGCTTTCAGGAGCTCAGATGTAACACCGTCCTCACCAGGGGCTTTTCCGTTTTTGAGCTGTTTAAGAGCCATCTCAATTTCGCCTAGGCTGACTTCTGGCAAGTCTTCGGTGAATTCAAATTCTGATAAAAGATAAATCTAATAATTTATTGATGGACATGGAAATTGGCATTCGTTTGTATTCGGAAATGCGATTATTGCCGATGCCGATTATTGCTGGGTACTGTAAAGTTGTTTAAATAAATAAATATATATAAATATTGGACAACATCACATACATTGCTCTGATTCTAAAGTAAGTAGCTAAAGCACTTGTGTTATAGAAATCAGAAACAACGACGGTACCACAACACCCAGACCCGAGACAATATAGAAAAGCTCGTTTTCTAGATTGACCCGACCGAGGATCGAAGTTCGAACCCGGAACCTCAGAGATGGCGGCGCCATTTAAAGTCTACGGCTACGGAGGTCGTAATATGAAAATAGTAGGTATTACCTATGTCATGTAATTTTTTTTCGACAATGTCAACAATTATTAATTGAAGATAAATAACACTTGAAAAAAAAAACATCGACCTCAGGTGGGACTCGAACCCACGTCCCATTTGCATGCCGGGCGAGTGCTTTTACCAACTAAGCTACCGAGGACGTCTGACAGACTCGCTGTCAAAGCAAAAGCGAGAAAAAAAACACTTGCGAAATTTCATCGTGTCACGTGACGTCCTCGGTAGCTTAGTTGGTAAAAGCACTCGCCCGGCATGCGATGGGACGTAGGTTCGAGTCCCACCTGAGGTCGATGATTTTTTCCAAGTGTTATTTATCTTCAATTAAACCTTGCATGGAATTGCTAAAAACAAAAATTTTCAACAATTATTAATTCACATACCTACTAAGTAAAGATTTTTTTACCTGTATACAATGTCTGTTTAATGGAGGTTTTCCTGGCACCCACATAATCATAGTAGGTATAAGTATATAGGTTCGACCACGGCTCTAACTTGACCATTTTCGTATCTGGTCTGGATTCCTATGTGATTTTTTTTCTTGTTAGGTCTTTTTTGGACCCCTTTTTTGCAGTCAGGTTATAGTTTTTTTTATTTACCATTTAAATTAAATCTTTTTACAATCACACCAATATAATCAGTCCCACATTAAAAGGCAAGAAAGTAGAAAAGCCGTTCCGGGACTCTAGCGCTAATATGCTACTCACGGCAGTCAGCACACATACTCCATTGCACTTGTAGGCTAAATTAGTATTTTGGAAGTTCGCCGCTTCTTCTCATCACCAGCCTATATGTTGTCCCGAAGCGGTGGTAGGGCTAAGTTATACAGGGCGTACAAGAAAATGGGACGCTCCTTAAAACCACGTGATCAGCTGGTCATATACAACAACTTTTACTATGACAGCAACATCGAATGCGATTATTTTTCAACTTCTCCATACAAACTGACTCGCATACCTCGATGATAATGTATGGAGCATCTGAAAATAAAATCTCGATTTCGATGTTGCTCCCATAGGAAAAGTTGTTGTATACCTATGACCAGCTAAACACGTGATTTTAAGGAGTGTCCCATTCTTTTGTACCTGTATTTTGGGACATGTATAAGTGCCCGAAAGAGGGCCTATATAATAAATTACTGACTTTGTAACCTTAGAATCCTCTCATTACAAAATTTGGACTCATCAAGACCAAATTTTGTCCTAATTTTGAACAAACATTCTTCATCAAGTTTCGTAACTAAACTAATGAATTCTCTCACGATAGCTGTATCGTAAGGGAATTCATTAGCGACAATTAACTAGCCTAACCAAACACTGAAACTGGAATCCAGTACGAACAAGTTAACAGCGGTTTTCTGGCCAATAGGAACAGGATTTACATGCCAGCCTTTAGTTGGGGGTAGGTACACTCACGGGCTATGCCGTTCTAAGTCAATGTAGTAAGGTCTAAACTTGAACGAAGCTTAACACTCAGTGTGCTACTGCAAGAACATTGTCGAGCTTGGAGAAATCCTAGCTCCTAAAATACTGGATTTCATGTAATTAAACCGGCAGGTTTAATTATGAACTACATTAATTATTAACTTCATCATAGCTAAAAGTAAACATGTATTGCATTAGTAGGTGTAACAATACTACACATACACTAGACCGGTATTAATGCAATGCAACACATACCTCTTTTTGCGAATTGATTTTCCCGTGCGTATGTATAAGTATATTATTAGTTAAAATAATAAGTGTAACAATTTTATCCATTTTTTTTTAATTTGAGATGGGCTTGCTCTTGACCCCAATCTTGCTCTGGAGCATAGATAGGATCTACGATGGAGCGAGCTTGCCCAGAAGATGCCTATTCACTCTGGACTTAAAGAGAGTCAGGTTATATGCACTCGGAAATACAGACCCTTTATTACACAAAAGGAGCTCTATGTCATATCATCATTATGTACTATTTATAGTTATAGAAAAGAAATCGTAAGACAAAACTTAGCTATAATGGATGAACAATGGATCAAAAAATAACGATCATTTTAAGAGTTCGTTAACGTCTATTTCGTGGCTTCCATTCTAGAACCTTTCTGCCCCATCGGCCATCGGTATGTGCTATGTCCGCCGACCTATCCTCTAGCATGACCATAGATATAGAACGTAGCGAATGCTAAGTCTATGAGCATAACCATAGATATAGCGTAGTGAATGCTAAGTCTATGAGCATGACCATAGATATAGCGTAGCGAATGCTAAGTCTATGAGCATGACCATAGATATAGCGTATGAACAATGGATCAAAAAATAACGATCAATTTTAGAGTTCGTTAACGTCTATTTCGTGGCTTCCATTCTAGAACCTTTCTGCCCCATCGGCCATCGGTATGTGCTATGTCCGCCGACCTATCCTCTAGCATGACCATAGATATAGAACGTAGCGAATGCTAAGTCTATGAGCATAACCATAGATATAGCGTAGTGAATGCTAAGTCTATGAGCATGACCATAGATATAGCGTAGCGAATGCTAAGTCTATGAGCATGACCATAGATATAGCGTATGAACAATGGATCAAAAAATAACGATCAATTTTAGAGTTCGTTAACGTCTATTTCGTGGCTTCCATTCTAGAACCTTTCTGCCCCATCGGCCATCGGTATGTGCTATGTCCGCCGACCTATCCTCTAGCATGACCATAGATATAGAACGTAGCGAATGCTAAGTCTATGAGCATGACCATAGATATAGCGTAGCGAATGCTAAGTCTATGAGCATGACCATAGATATAGCGTAGCGAATGCTAAGTCTATGAGCATGACCATAGATATAGCGCAGCGAATGCTAAGTCTATGAGCATGACCATAGATATAGCGTAGCGAATGCTAAGTCTATGAGCATGACCATAGATATAGCGTAGCGAATGCTAAGTCTATGAGCATGACGATAGATATAGCGTAGCGAATGCTAAGTCTATGAGCATGACCATAGATATAGCGTGGCGAATGCTAAGTCTATGAGCAAGACCATAGATATAGCATAGCGAATGCTAAGTCTATGAGCATGACCATAGATATAGCGTAGCGAATGCTAAGTCTATGAGCATGACCATAGATATAGCATAGCGAATGCTAAGTCTATGAGCATGACCATAGATATAGCGTAGCGAATGCTAAGTCTATGAGCATGACCATAGATATAGCGTAGCGAATGCTAAGTTTATGAGCATGACCATAGATATAGCGTAGCGAATGCTAAGTCTATGAGCATGACCATAGATATAGCGTAGCGAATCCTAAGTCTATGGTCGTTCCTATAAAATTTGACGAAGCGTCATTTATAGGAACGCTTTTGAGTATGTCAAGTTGACAATTCCTACCATCCGTTAGCAAAACCAACCGTTTCTCGGATACAGGAACCGGGCTTAAGAAAAACTACATGATTAAGGGCAATCTTATATTATTTATTATATTATCCGTCGATATAGATCACCATAACATGATGTCTCGAATGCAATCAGGTCCTTGGCACTACACAAAGAAAATACATTTTTTTTATTTACGCAATCACACCAATTAGCTAGCCCCAAACTAAGCATAGCTTGTACTATGGTGACTAGGTAACGGATAAACATACTTATATAGGTTTATAAACATCCATGACTAAGGTACAAATGTTCGTGCTCATCACACTTACATTTTCCCCTTGCGGGATTCGAACCCGCAACCGCCAGGCTTTGTAGTCCGGAGCGCGAACCACTACACCAGACGGTCGTCATTTTGAATTAAGACCCATGATTTATGTGATGAGAAACACATTTACTAGCCTAAGATTTTCTGTACATTGCATCGTACAAAAATGACAACATTTTTAATCCCTTGCAATATTTTTTTAGTTTTCGAATTTATTTTCCATGTTGAGTTGAGAAGGAAGAATCCTGAATATAAAATCGATTTAAAAATACTTACCCAAGCATCACATTGAACGCCCATGCACTTTAAATAAAAACAATTTAGTTTAGAATTAAAATCTACTCAAAAATAAACGCGTGCGTGTCATTGGGCCATGAAGGCCAGAATGTTTTCAGTGTTTTCTCGGTGAATTGCTAAACTTAGCCAACTTAGCCTTTGAGCAAGGACAGAGCCATCACTTTTATTTTCCAAAATCGTTATTAATTTTGGAGCTATTTTACCAAAAAGTAATTTAGCACTCGGTCCCAACGATCCAAAAGTCGTAACACCAATTGGTGCAAACACGTAGTCACTTGCAAGTGACTCGTACTTGCGCCGCTTGGCATTTCTGCGGACTTCGCTGCAGCTCCCGCTTTTACGGCAGATTCCCTAATGCTGGGGCTTCACCTGCGTCTAATGTCGTTAATTAGTGCTCTATTTGACGTAGTACGCAGGTGTGGCCGGTCTTTGTGCGCTAATTTGCTTCAATAACATTAGACGTTAGGCGATAGCTCGGACGGCGGTAACTTTTGACACATCAAAGGGATTAAGCGGGCGTCTAGTGCGTTGTTGTGGCTACACCTACTACACTAAACATGTTAAAACACGGTCACATTCAAAAACTCATTCTGAAATATATGTAAAAGTGCATAGTTATTAAGTTAGGATGGAGTAGACAAAATAAGAAAAGTATTGAGTTCTTGGAAGCGTTTTATTTTATTTTAAAGACACACTCACAGATCAGACGCTAACTACGTCGCTAGACGCTAGAATCAAACTTCAAATAAGTGTGGCCACGCACTTAGCGCGTACCTTAATGCTTTAATTTAGTTAACGCTAATCATGCCGTTTTTTGAACGTTAGGCGTCACGCAGGTGAAGCCCCAGCATAAGATGTGAAGGGGCTAAAGTATTGACACAAATTGCATCCCAAACCAATATCTAAACTCTAGTATATAACCCCGAGACTTTTAATTCAGTTTCATCTAAATATCTTTCTAAACGTATGTACATACTTACGCGCATAACTACCTAACAACTGGACTAATTAAGCTTTTATTATTTGGTTGTATTTGTAACTGTCACAACAAGGTTAAATGAAAAAAAAACTGTTTTTTTTTTGTAAAATTTTCGAATTCGATATTAAATGATCGTGCTTTTTTGTATAATATGTTTGCTACTACCACAGAGTAATTTAAATTTTTGTTTTTAGCAATTACCATGCTAGGTTTATCTAAGATTTTTAATACTTGAAAAAAAAAATCGTCCGCCTCAGGTGGGATCCGAACCCACGTCCATCGCATCCATCCATCCATAGTTTTTTTTTTTCAAGTATTAAAATTTTTTGATACCACAGAGTAAGTATTATACTACCTACTACGGAAATTTCTTTGTTATTTTCAAAGAATAAGGCCTTGTTTGTTGGAGTAGCTAGTCTATACTTTTATACTAATATTATAAAGAGAAAAGATTTGTACCAATTTTTGTATGTTTGTATGTTTGTAATGAATAGGCTCAAAAAGTACTGGGCCGATTTAAAAAATTCTTTCACCAATAGAATGCTACATTCTTCCAATTTGACATAGGCTACATTTCATTTTGAAAAAAATTAGGGATCCTTGGTAAAATTTGAACAATGTAACCTAAGGTGTAGAAAAATGAGTCTTAAAATGTCTTTCGTCGAATGCGCTGCCGAAACTATTAGCGATAATTGTCTACCCCGTGCGAAGCCGGGACGGGCTGCTAGTTATAAATAAATTCAAAATTGTATTTAAGACTGCACTCACTTTAGAACTGCAAGTGCCGCCCATGCCATTGCACTGTAAAATATATAAAATTAACAAATAGAATTAAAAAACTTTAATTTGAACGTTTATCAAACTAATGGACTTACTCCAGCCATACACCTTACACCTTTACACTGAAATGTCAAAAAAATTAAATAATAGTATTAATAAAATGTTTTACAAAAGACAATGTGTTTTTTTATCCTTTAATAAATTGTTTGTGTCGTGTGGTGCCGGCAGCACTTTAAAAGAATAGCACCACCCTTTCTCTTCCTTTGGGTGTCGTAAGAGGCGCACTGCTGGACACAGGCCTCTCAAAAAGAAGGATTTTGCCATAATCGCCACGCTTGGCTGGCGGGTTGGCGATCGCAGTTTGGCCAATGGTGGAGAGGAGACGCTGCTGCCCGTCTTCTTGTGGCGGTTCTCCCGTAGTCGCCTCTTACGACACCCATAGGAATATGTGTGCAGAGAGACACCCTTATGGCAATCTTTTAAGGATGTAGGGTTACGCTATCATCCTTTAACTTTAACAAACGTCAAAAGTCTGTCAAACTTCATACAGGAACACCGGTTATAGTTGCAGTTATGGTTAAAGTTAAGGTGGTGCAACTAAGTCTTACAAAAATAAAATACCTCAGAACTGCAGTTCATTCCGCGACACTGCAAATAAACAAAACTTCTTTAATAAGTAGGTAAATTGACATACTTTTTATGAGCTGTCAAAACGGGTATTTTCCATAAAATTAGTATGGCGATATCGGATTATGACGTCACTATCCGATAAACTCAACTGCCTTACTTTTTTCTGATTTTAAAGCAATCAAAAATCAGTTTGCCTCTTAAATGAAATTGTACTGAGTTATTAGGCCTAAAATAAAGTGTCTGTTTTAATAAATGATGCCTTAGAATTATTTATGAATGAGGTCAACATCCCTATTTACTGAGTTACTGAATTAGTGACTGATTAGCTTTATAACTTTTTGTGCTATTCGGCATTATTATTTCAAGATTCACTTACATTCGATTCAGTAGTACAGAGTGTAGATTTCGATCTGAGTAGTATTCACTAAAAAGACAGAAAGAAAGAGTGGTCATACGACCACTTACCTACAGAACAAGAATTAAGAAATAATAAAACGTCAGGCAAGAGAGGTACATTTTGTACCTAAATTATGATCGCGTTAATTCCCGTTTAAGTAAATCAGTATAAGGTATAGAATCTCCCCTGTAAGTACTTCTCAGATTAAAATCTACACCCTGTATACACCAAGACATTTTAGTGGTTGTTTTCCCGCAGTAAAATGATTCTATCTTAGTAGTACAATAAATTAATGAAGTTTTTTTTTATTCAAATCATCTGTAGGCATTCAAATTCAAATCGCCTGCAGCGCGTGCGATGCGGTTTATGCTGTATTACTGTGTGCGGGAGCTTCTTTTACTTTAAACATTTATTTTGTGCGGCAGGCAGTACCCAAATATGCCACATCTCGTAAAAACTATCATTTCTAACTCTTTTGAGTTGTTGTTTTTTTTTGGTTAGATGTGAACAAAAATATTTTTATTTAACAAAATAACTCGCATGTCTCGATAGTACGGACAACAGCTCGTTGACCTACCACAAAATGTCAAATTTTCTCATTTGAAAATGATCTCTATATGTCAGGCTCAAAGTTGAAAATCTATTGGAGAATTTTTGACTTTTGGGGTAGGTCGACGTGCTGTTGACTGTACTATTAAAGGTAAGTGGTTCTGCCGCGGGACAACGACCACTAAAATGTCTCGGTGTATGTCGAACAACAAAGGCAACCCGAAGTATCTAACATTACATCCATGCATCACATTCTATTCGGTTTTTCCGCCCGGCTTTGCCTATTAATGCTGCCCGAATGTGTGTGTAGCAACCCTAACCTCATTATGTAAGTTATTTGTAAAATACGATTAGTCATAATTCATAAAGCAGCAAACGACGGCGCTTCTGTACTGCGGGGTAACCGTGAACTCTTAAAACAATCTGTAGTTTAATAGAAAAGCAAGCATATTGTAAATGTAATGCTGGTCCACCTAATTTGTATTTTCATTCGTTTGTAAATTATAATAATAAAATTTCCTCCTACCCATCCACCGCACTTCATATCTCGAGGAAATATTGTTTCGTTTATTGTTTTCTTAAGATCTGTCAATCATGAGGCACAGTTATTATGACTTTATCTTCTCCTCTGGGAGTGGGAGTTGAGAGTTCAATAAAAGTAAATTATATGCCTACTCGTATAATGATAATTTCATTTATTTCAAGCAACAATTATAACAAAATTAAATTATTATAAAAGAATATATTATACAGGGTGGTCCAGGCCAGATGGATATATATTTTTTTAAGGTAGTCGGCTTAAGGACCTATTTTTACCCACCAGGAAAAAAAACGCTTGACAGCCGCTTACAAGATTTTTGTATTTTAGAAATATAACCACTTTTAATGTTTTATTTACTTTTAAAATGAAAAAATTCTATTATTTTTTCATTTTAGGCGCTTAGTTAAACATTGCACTCTCTCAGAAAAAAAAATAGATATTGTGCTCTCTCAGAAAAAGTGGTGAAAAGAAAAAATATTTTCTCTGCTTTATTGGTGCCACCATCTCTGAGGTTCCGGGTTCGATCCCCGGTCGGGTCAATGTAGAAAACGAACTTTTCTATATTGTCTCGGGTCTGCGTGTTGTGATACCGTCGTTGTTTCTGATTTCTATAACACAAGTGCTTTCGCTACTTTCCATAGGACCAAAGCAATGCATGTGATGTTGTCCAATATCTGCTTAAGAAGAATTTACCCTTATTATTTTAAGGTTACTTAAACTTATTGAATAAAGTCTTACAAATTATGCAACAAGAAACACAGCTGTGCATTTAATTTATCGCTGTAATTATTTAGACTTGAGCGCAGCACGAAGATGAGATAGGACATTATTTATTGTAATTTACTGTCATTTTCATTGTCTTAGGGTCCGAACAGACCATGCCCCAAGTCTGCTAATTTTAAAGTGGCACAATTAAATATCAATTGGATCTCTTTGTAATTTTTTGACGCATTTGGTATTCTCCTACCAACGTAATTCTTAAATTTAAGTCATAAATTAGTAGCAGAATACCAAATGTGTAATTGTTCGTAGTGCCGTTCGCCCACCGGCCGCGCTCATTAACCTAAGCATTTACTAGAACTGTATAATAAAAATAAAAATAAAAAGTTTGTTTATTATATAAGGTCCGATTTGATTAGTGTTCATCCTGTTAACCTGTGACTATAAAGGTGAAAAGCAATCGTAAAAACCAACTTTCAAATGTCTATCATAAAAACTAAAAAAGTTAAAAATAAATTACAAAATAACAACATCGACTTCATATTGCATAAACTACCTATCTTCAACTCTTTCTTGCTCTGTACAAGGGGAAGGACTAAGACGGATAACCAGATGGTTAAACGTAGCAAAGATAGGACGAGTTTATGCAATATGAAGTCAATGTTGTTGATTTTTAACTTTTTTAGTTTTTATGGTACACATTTGAAAATTGGTTTTTACGATTGCTTTTCACCTATATAGTCACAGGTTAACAGGATGAACACTAATAAAATCGGACCTTTTATACTTGGAAGGCAGTTTTGTGGTTATGGTAAAAACTTAAAACTAAACAGTGCAGAAAATTTTATTTTGCCCGAACTAGGTGGAACCCGTGCTGTATGAAGCCTTACAGAAAAAAGTAAAATAATTATGCAAATGCCAGACGAATCCTGACAGTATAGTTCTTAAAACAATTAATATACCTCTAGCTTGCAGTAACCTTTTTTGCTTCTAACTTACACTCTCGCCGTAAGCGCCATTAATTGCAATGAAAAATGAAAAAATGAAAAATGAAAAAATATTTATTTCTTTAACAATAAATTTAAATATCTATTAACAGAGGTGGACTCTTTCTTATATAAGTGCTATAGCACCTGTGGCAGAAGGAGTCACTCTTCCTTAACAAAAGGTACATTTGTATATATTATAAGAGCAAGTTACGTAGTACTTTTAACTTACAAAAACAAAACATTTGTGTGTGTGTGTGTGTGTGTGTGTGTGTGTGTGGTGTGTGTGTGTGTGTGTGTGTGTGTGTGTGTGTGTGTGTGTGTGTGTGTGTGTGTGTGTGTGTGTGTGTGTGTGTGTGTGTGTGTGTGTGTGTGTGTGTGTGTGTGTGTGTGTGTGTGTAAAGATATGTGCGCTTGAAAATTATGTTTCGTATTGTGTTATTTATCATGTTTAAGTAGGTTTTCAGTTTCTTCGTAGTTTAATGATTTGCAATGGCGCGTTGGAGCATTGATGCTAGATGTTTTCCCAGTTTCCTGAAAAGCTAGATGTTTTCCCAGTTTCCTGATAGGTACGAGTCGGTTTTTTGTGTCGCGGCAAAGGGTTTGTGCTGATTCGGGCACTTCACTTCAGCTAGCTTTCTTTATAGTTGTACTCACCTGAAGGTTGTCTGGAAGAGATTCCGCTTTTGAGCGATAAGACCGCCTAAATTGTACATCTGTCTGCAAAATACCAACTGTAACTTCTTTGTTTGGTGTGCAATAAAGAGTAGCTATCTATCTATCTAACTTTTCATCAAGCTCATTACAGAAGAGACAAAACAAGATTTATAGATTACTGCTAGTGCTCTTAAAGCCCGGTCAGTTTATTGACTGACAAAAGTGACTGTTTTATTTATTCTTATCACCAATAAATATATTTAGAATATAATAGAATAGAAAAATATTTATTTGACACACACATCATACATAGAATACAAAAGAATTAAGATAAGAAAAAAAAAATGTGTCAAAAAGGCCCCCGCTCAGCATTTGTCGTGACAGCCAGGGAAATATCAAAGCACGGCACTAGAGACAGGAAAAGAAAAAACTAACAGCTTAACAAACAAATAATAATATTGACAGTAGAAGAACAATACTAATAATAGTAACAGACAGAAAAAAGACACAATATACATATATACATACATATACATATACATATTGGACAACATCACATACATTGCTCTGATTCTAAGGTAAGTAGCTAAAGCACTTGTGTTATAGAAATCAGAAACAACGACGGTACCACGACACCCAGACCCGAGCCAATATAGAAAAGTTCGTTTTCTACATTGACCCGACCGGGGATCGAACCCGGAACCTCAGAGATGGCGGCGCCATTTAAAGTCAGGCATGCTTGCCTCTCGGCCACGGAGGTCGTCAAATATAATTAGATGACATAAATACAATTTTATTCTCCTTACCTTGCTAGTCGAACGAAGTATCAGCCCTGTTGAGCCAAAAACGATTTCGGTCCAGTTTGGAACGTGCCCCGAATGACACATGTCACCGTACTGTCTAATCTGTGCACGCTCAGCCCCGATTGATTGTTGATACTTCGTCCGACTCGTCCACCCACAGAGTACATTTGTATATCTATACTTCTATACTAATATTATAAAGAGGAAAGATTTGTACCTAATTTTGTATGTTTGTAATGAATAGGCTCAAAAAGTACTGGGCCAATTTAAAAAATTCTTTCACCAATAGAATGCTACATTCTTCTAATTTGACATAGGTTACATTTCATTTTGAAAAAAATTAGGGATCCTTGGTAAAATTTGAACAATGTAACCGAAGGTGTAGAAAAATGAGTCTTAAAATGTCTTTCGTCGAATGCGCTGCCGAAACTATTAGCGATAATTGTCTACCCCGTGCGAAGCCGGGACGGGCTGCTAGTAGTTTATACTTAACCTACACACAATTTGTTGGTAAAGTGGGTAATTAAAACTTAAATTATTATTTTTCATCTAAGTCTATGTAGACGACGCCGCAGGACTTAGCTAGTGTTTAGTAGGTATTCGAACAATTGTTTTTTTTATTTATTTATGTTCTCTGCCGACGCGATCAGTGCTGACCGACAGCGAACATTCCCTTTAGCCCTAGCAAAAATTACAGGGCTGTAACCACGTACTCTTAAAACAATCTCAAATCTGGCAAACATTATCAAATCTGTCAAATTTTGTATGTAATGACGTACCAAAATCGACAGATTTGACAGCTTTGAGATTGTTTTAGGAGTTCATGGTTACCCCGCAGTTCTGTTTAAAATTCAAATGTATGTTGTTTTTAATACTATAGATGTCGCCACTAGCGCTTTTCCTGTTTTGTATGACGATCCAACGCGTTTTGTAAGCTTCATACATTTAATTCTCAAACAATAGTAAAATGTGCGATTGTGGTGTTATGTTGTGTTTCCACTTAAAAATAAACATTGTGAGTGAAAGTGTCAGTGTTTTATAAAAATAAATAATAAAAATACCAAAGCCATCTTTCATAAGTTATGCGAAAGGATCAATCTTTTTAATATTAATTCGTCGTTAAAAATTGTCCTTCCGGGTACGGTACGAAACAGCTGCCATTTTTAAAACTTTTTCTCATAACCTTCGGAACTGACTGCCTTTCCCTTTTTCAGTTTGAAGCTAATCTTTAACGAAATTTATGCAAAAACTTGGGGCCGTGACAGGTAATCACTCTTTCAGGCCTACAATAACACCGTATGAGTTGCGACCTGTGGGTGATTGATCTCATCGTCCCCGATGTGTACTGACACGGCAAAATGGTAGCTACGCGGAATCGATCGTGTAACCTACAGGGAGCAAGAAACCTGGCCTACTTACTATGAGTGTTCATTTCGGTCTTTCGGACGTTTTAACCTATCAATATACATATATCAAAATATACAGGGCTATTTGAAAAAAATCAACAACCTCGCACGACTAGATAGCTAACATCATAAACAACATTTGTTCTACGAGTTTTATCATAACTTAATACATTAATTAAAATTGATTTTCCAAGCTTCTATTGTACTGTCGTGACATTTGTAAGTCTATGTTAGGCGACGCTAGCGCCCCGCCGTTTCCCGCCCCTCCCGATGTGAAGCGCACAGGGATAAGAAAATGCGCTTACACAGGAATATTTCTAAAAAGCTGTAAGGCGTAGAACCCGCGATAGTACATACAAGGTTCAAATTTAAATCATCTAGGATCGTGGTAAAACCTTTGATTATAAACATGTCTAGATAGTGTGGTGCTGCAATTGTCACCAAAATAACAAGCTATGGTTACTATGGTAACAATTATCGGTTGCTATGGTAACAAACACGCCACTGAGTGGACGAAACAAACTTTGGCGGCTACAGTTGGCGTATATATTTTTTGACGTTTATGACACTCGAACAGGGAGTCTAGATATGTTTATAATCAAAGGGTAAAACTAGGAACAAAAGAAAGCGCTAAGAAAAAGACTAGAAGTCCAAATAAATTACGGACAATGAACATGTTGGTAGAGAAGCACTCGTTCTTTCATCACGTACCTCCGATAGCCTGAGGAGGGTGAGTGATTGCAGTTTAATGTTTAAGTCAGGTGTTGGTACGTGACGCGCCCTCCGTTCAATATTAACACTCGAATGCTCAAGAGATGGAGGTAGTGCGTAAATATACGTTAAGTTCAATTTAATTCTTAAGTTTACGTGTCATAGATGGAAATATAGCAGGGTTTAAGAATACTTTATAAATTCGCTAAGAATTATTAACGATGAAAAGGTATATTTATGTCTAGATATATAAGAAAGATACCTACTTTAAGACATGCCTGTTAATATTTTTAAGGTAGCACTGCATAGATGGTTAATCGAGCGTGTATTCTACTCAGTCCGGAGTTCATAAATTATTGTCACTAATTTGTTTGCAATTCACCTACATATACTATTTTGATTTCATCATCATCATCACCAACCTATATCAGTCCACTGCTGGACACAGGCCTCTGCAAAAGAAGGATTTTGCCATAATCGCCACGCTTGGCAGGCGGGTTGGCGATCGCAGTTTGGCCAATGGTGGAGAGGAGACGCTGCTGCCCGTCTTCTTATGGCGGTTCTCCTGTAGTCGCCTCTTACTACACCCATAGGAAGAGAAGGGGTGGTGCAATTCTTTTAACGTGCCGGCACCACACGACAATTACTACTATTTTGATTTACCCTTTTTAAATTTTTGTCATTGTGTAATTATGAAATAATTTGCGCGTAATTACTCTGTGACTAGAGCTAATTAAGCGTGCGCGCCAATATAAGTTCTATGGGCAACAATTTCGGCGCGGTTTTTTTTCCCGCGCGCCATTCTGTAACAAGCCTCGTTTTTAAAATCAGTCGCGGGAAAAAAACTACCAGTGCGGCCACTTGCATTAGTTTTAAAGACACGCGGTTAAAAACCGCGGCGGTTTACCCGTAGTGCGGCCTAGCACTAAAACACATTTACATGCTATCATTGGCTAAGACTAATATAAAATTGTGATCTTTTTAAGTACCTTATTCAATGGCAAATAAATGATTCTGAGATACTTGACGTATCCCTAAAAGTAGCATCATCTCAGTATTTTACCATTCATATGACGACCGTATGGTGTAGTGGTTCGCGCTCCGGACTACAATGCCTGGCGGTTGCGGGTTCGAATCCCGCGAGGGGCAAATGTTAGTGTGATGAGCACGAGCATTTGCACCTAAGTCATGGATGTTTATAAACGTATTTAAGTATGTTTATCCGTTATCTAGTCGCCATAGCATAAGCTTTGCTTAGTTTGGGGCTAGATAATTGCTGTGATTGTGGAAACAATTTATTTATTTATATTGACCGAAGCTATACTGCGCTCTGGCTTAGGGCGCTTTCCGTACTACTACGAGCAAAAAACGTATTATTTTACGACAAGAATCTACTAATAAAATTTTATTTAGATTGAAATAAAACACGGTGTTTAGATGCATAAACTTGTTGTAACCTTTTTAAGGTTTATGTAGAACTGTAAACAAACATTACAAATAAATATTGTCTAGTTTAGACATTATCGGCTGAACAATACCGTGCTCAATGTCCTCGAGTAATTGAAGTACCAGGATCAGGGTTTAAAAAATAAGACCACAGATTCAAAGTAATCGAAGAGCAAAATTTAATTTCCATAAAAAGCCTATATAATTTAGAAAAAACCAAATACTATCGCGGTGCAAAAGTGTACACCGCCATCTTTTGATAGAAAACAGAACTAGTTTAACACAATGGTACAATTTGACATTTCGAACATAAGTGGACTGTACAGGCCTTACTTATAAAGATCGACTAATTAATATCTTTGTAACTAATTAACTATTCACTGCTTAACTTCTTAATTAGTGCGTTACTATTTTTCACTCATAATCGCTATTTAGGCGTTAGTTAATTAACGAATATTCAATACAATTTTTATTTCACTCTGTTAACACCGGACTCTAGTCATTATATAAGGTCCGATTTTATTAGTGTTTATCCTGTTAACCTGTGACTATATAGGTGAAAAGCAATCGTAAAAACCAATTTTCAAATGTGTACCATAAAAACTAAAGAAGTTAAAAATCAACAACATTGACTTCATATTGCATAAACTCGTCCTATCTCTGCTACGTTTAACTATCTGATTATCCGTCTTATTCCTTCCCCTTGTACAGAGTGTGAAAGAGTTGAAGATAGGACAAGTTTATGCAATATGAAGTCGATGTTGTTATTTTGTATTTTATTTTTAACTTTTTTAGTTTTTATGATAGACATTTTAAAGTTGGTTTTGACGATTGCTTTTCACCTATATAGTCACAGGTTAACAGGATGAACACTAATAAAATCGGACCTTATTTAAGACCCAAAATACTGTCATCGATACAAAAATTAATAAATAAATAAACTTTTATCTTAGAGATAGGACGTCAAAAAGGTTGTTAAAAGCTTAGCAAATAAATATACTACCTATATACAGGACCTTTAAAACCACGTGGTCAGTTGCTGATATACTGTAACAACTATTCATAGGGGAGCAACACCAAAAGCGATATTTTTTTATATGCTCCGTACATTATCGTCGGGGTATACAGAAAAGTTTGTATGAAGCATCTAAAAAAAATATCGATTTCGGTGTTGCTCCCATAGAAAAAGTTTTTGTATATGACCACTAGTTACGTGGTTTTAAGGATTGTCCTATTCTTTTGTACACTCTGTATAAACAGGGTTACTTTTGGAACCCCGCCATATTTTTTCACGTAATCCTGTAGAAGCAGCACATCTAATTAATGATAAAAAATATATTTTAACCTTTTTTCTCCTATTTTTTCAAACACAAAACAAAATTGCTAGGTAGCACCTAGCATGCGGTAGGTACGTTCTGTGACGAGTAACGTGTCACGCGTAGGCCGCGGCGTGTCAAGCGCTAGGGTGATCAAACGCGCCTAGGAATTTAGGATTAAAAAAGTGACTTTAAAATCCGGATACTTAATATAGAAGAAAAATATAAATATTTTTTCAATAATTTTCTTTTTATTAACTACTTTCCTAAAATTATATTTAATTTTGGCGGGGGTCCAAAAGTTACCCTGTATGTATTTAAAACAGATTTTACTCACAACAGCACTACACGAACTGCCGGTACACTGGAGGGTAATAAATTATAACAAATTGATCGAGTCAGTATTTTCCCAGCAAATAATGATGCCTGCGGGGTAACCGTGAACTCTTAAAACAATCTCAAAGCTGTCAAATCTATCAATTTAGGTACGTCATTATTACATACAAAATTTGACAGATTTGATAATGTTTGACAGATTTGAGATTGTTTTAAGAGTTCGTGGTTACCGCCCAGATATCCGAAGTACTATTAAGAAATTCGTAATATTAGGATTAAAATCGTGCCTTACCCTTGAAAGACATTCGTCAGTATCTGATATCTGTAATTACTACAAATTAGTAAAATTCCTTGATACAAACATACATTGAATGGAAGGTTTTCAAAGATTCAATGACTATTTATTCACCGAGACAAGGTAATAAAATAAATAAATAAAATATTGGACAATTCAGCAAATACACATGCATGCATAGATCGAATACATCCCCAATAGCAAATAATCGTTTAAATTTACTCATACCTATAATACATAGTCAATAATATATTACATTGGATTCAAAATGTCAATTTTCAATATTAATTATTGTGAAATTGAGAGAAAGATAACTAATATGATTTAAAATCCATGTGATTCGAAAGAAACTTGTTCCAGGTTTTTAGTAAAATGGTGACTGATGACTTAATCAGTACGATCGTGGCCTCCGAAAGAAACTCGCTTCGGAAAATAAGAGTTAAAGAGATGACGACGTTAAGAGTCGTATCGTGACAAAGGAGAAAAACTGAATCACTAAAATCACCCAGATTTGACGACCTCCATAGCCGAGAGCCAAATACGCTGGACTTGGCGGCGCTATTTCTAAGGTCCCGCCCGGGTCCGATCCCAGTCGGGTCAATGTGAAAACCGAACTTTTCTATGTTTTCTCGGGTCTGTTGTGGTACCGGCGTTGTTTCTGATTTCTATAACACAAGTGCTTTAGCTGCTTACCTTAGGATCAGAGCAATGTATGTGATGTTGTCTAATATGTATTATAAGTGGGATAAATATATCAGCATAGCATCTTGTGCTATTGGCCCGACAACGAAATAAAATAAAAAACTTCTCAATACAGCGCGATGTACTGAGAAGTTACCGAGTTAGTTAGTACTAGTTACTAAGTTACGATGATCGTTACTAGTTTGGGACCGTTTTTTAGGGTCCCGACCCAAAGGGTAAAACGGGACCCTATTACTAAGGCTCCGCTGTCCGTCTGTCTGTCTATCTGTCCGTCTGAAGACAGTTGAAATTTTCACAGATGATGTATTTCTGTTGCCGCTATAACTTCAAACGACATGATAATACAACGGACATGATTTTTTGCCGTTTTTGTAGATAATGGTGTGGAACCCTCCGTGCGCGAGACCGACTCACACTTTGCCGGTTTTTTTAATCTTTTTATATTTGTACCAAAAAGTTTATTTGAGCGTAGGCCGTAGAAAAACCCCATAGATGGAAGTCAACTTAAAAATGAAGACGTTTAATAATTGGTTAATTCATCGGTTTGGTTCGGTTAATTCGTAGAAATCATACAATCAAAATATTATGATTACTACCAATTAAGCAAAGATTTAAAAAAAAATCCTTAACTAAACCCCTAAGATGCCTTTCCTTTTCATTTATTTGCCCTCAAAATCCTTGTTTGAAGAGCCTTGGATGTTTTGCTTTAAAAATTGCTCAAATACAAACGAAATTCAATTGTGGTATACATGGTTACATTGCAAGGGAGTGTTTAAAAATTATCCGGGAAAAACGACAACGTGACCTGCTCGGTCCTTCATAATACATAACAGGCGTACGCCGCGCGCCGACGCCGAGCCAACATCGACCATATGCAGTTCACATACGGTGCACCGTATGTGCACTGCATAAGGTAATGCATTGAACTTTGCAGTTCTAGGTTGCACAGAGATAGTGCGTGCGTATTTTTTTATGAATGAGACAAGATTATCCACGCTTACCATCTTTTAACAGCGGATAGTAATAATCAAATATGAAAAAAAAAATATTTGTTTTTACGTAGATCTATTTAGTTACCGATTCGGATTGGTCCCTGAAAAATTGGCAATACCTTGCAATGTAACCCCGTATAATAGCTTAGCAAAAAAACACTCACCCCCGATGTGCAGTTACGGCCAGTACACTGCAAAATAATAAATTAATAAAGATAAATAACACTTGAAAAAATATCATCGACCTCGTGGGTGGTTAATTAAACCTTGAATGGAATTGCTAAAAACAAAAATATACAATAAATTTATAAATAAGATTTGTTTTACTTCACAATCATAAGTTTATTACATTAAGCGATTGAAAACTAAGGCCTCCCCCACACTAGCTTTCGAGCGACACGTCGTGGTTGTGTCCAATCAGCGTTAAGTAAATGCCGCTGCGCAAGCGTTCCGTCAATGCTGATTGGACGCCCCGCCACGACGTCGACGCTCGAAAGACGCTACGTGTGGGGGGGGGGTCCCTAAAAGATAAAAATTCCAAGAGATCGGTGGCTAAAACGCCAGGTAGCCTATAATATAAATATAAATATTGGTCAATATCACATACATTGCTCTGACATTAAGGTAAGTAGCTAAAGCACTTCGGCTGCCCCATTTCAAAACCTAGTAAGTCTCCAGAATGCGATTTTGATATTTTTGGCTAAATATCATTTTCTAGTAAGCCCTTAATTATTGCAAAAACACCCAGATCGATTACTCTAATAAATAAAAAGTTACGCTCTAGTAAGTGGATGTACCTTTTCGGTTTGAGCCGACTTGACCATTTCAAAACATAGCAAGTCACAAAACCATTTCAAAAGTCTAGCAAGTGTCGTTCACTTGCTATGTTTTGAAATGGTCAATTGACATACTAGGTTTTGGAGTGGTTACTACAGGTTTCTAATGATTTTTAAGTCTAGTAACTAGAAATATAATGAGTTTACTTAGTTACTAAGTTTTTTTAATGAGTATTTCGTAGTAATAACGTTTGAAGCTCGAGAAACAAAAAATTCGTTACAAGAAAGAATTGAACCGTTAAAAAACGCCGACAAATAAAAAATTTGAAATATTGCTTTTTAGAATTTCAACTATTTAACAGTTTAGTGCGAAATCTACTTCCCTCAGCAAATCGATACAATATACATATATGGAATATGCTTGCAAAAAATATCGATCACCTATTTTATCGTAAAATATATTGAAAAAAACATTCAGTCGAATTAAAACCTCCTCCTTTTTTAAAAGTCGGTTGAAAAGAAAATAGTGCGAAAATAATTAAAATTGATATCTGACTCTCTCTACACAACATCTCATTCTTGCTTGTCTTAACACGGCAACCAGTAAATCTTATTACTTAGTGGATCAAAATGATTGAATTTTGATTAAACTTATTTTTCTAATACCAAAATTACTTATTTTACGGGTATTTTTCATAAATATTTTTTCATCTCTAGAGCTTTTACTAGGTTTTGATCCGGTTGAATTGGTAACCTAATCCTTCAATGATCAATTTTACCATGTCAAAACCCAGTAAGTCGTCATTTCAAGCAGAGTTACTAGGTTTTGAAATGGTATTTTTGCTCTGCTTTATTAAAGATATTTTATTTCAAAGTCAGTAAGGCTAATAAAACTTGCACTATTCAAAGTTAATTTGTAATATACACATCAAAAGAAAGCTAATTTTTTTATCTATTTTTTAAATACAAATATGTTATCAAATTCTTTACACTTTTGAAAGTCTAGCATGAAACACGTTTTGCGCTCTCCTGTAAAGTTGTGTCAAACACACTTACTAGGTTTTGAAATGGGGCAGCCGACTTGTGTTATAGAAATCAGAAACAACGGTACGACAACACCCAGACCCGGGACAATATAAAAAGTTCGTTTTCCAAATTGAACCGACCGGGGATCGAATCCGGAACCTCAGAGATAGTGACGCTACCTATATATGTTAAATTGGTTAAAGTAGAAAACAAACTTTTCTATATTGTCTCGGGTCTGGGTGTGGTGGTATAGGCTTTAGCTACTTAAGATACGATGACCAGAGCAATCTATGTGTTGTTGTCAAATATCTATCATTGATGATCTTGACTTCGCTCGCGTCATCTTTAGTTTGTTTGTTGTAATATATCCCGCAAGAAAATTTAACCGAGATAAAAAAGGACCCTATAAGTTAATCCAGATAATATTCTATATGTGTGCAAAATTTCATTCAAATCCATTCAGTAGTTTTTGCATCAAAGAGTAACAAACATCCATACGTACAAACTGTAGCATTTATAATTAGTAAGATTACGAGTATTAAGTCCCCATAACCCTTTATAAAGGGGTTCCTTGTTTACCCAGCCTAACGATCCCTAAAAACTGCACCAGACTCGTAACTTTTAGTTTACAAACTCGTGTCGCTAAACTGCTGAGGGCTCCGTACCGAGTTGAATGTTTTACTACTTGAACTCGACTAATGAAATTGTGACTTCAAGTCGGCTAATGGAATTGCTAATGATTTTAATTTGAAAATTAAATTGATTAGCCTTTATAAACAATATGCGTTTCTTTTAGGTAAGCGAAGAAAAGCATAGATGTACTCATATACATTATCAGGCTTCACCTGTGTACGCCTAACATTCAAATAACGGCATGACTAGTATTTATTAATTAATGCACTAAACTACGCGCTAAATCGGTGACCACACTTATTTGACGTCTGATTCTAGCGTCTAGCGGCGTAGTTAGCGTGTGATTTGTGTATGACTAGTCTTTAAAATAATAAAAACGCTTTTAAGAACTCAATACTTTTCTCATTTTTTTCAATCCATCCTAACTCAATGACTATGCACTATAATACCATTTATTTCACAAAGAGTTTTTGATGTGAAATAAATGTTAAAGTGCATGTTCATTGAGTAAGGATGGAGTGGACAAAATGAGAAAAGTATTGAGTTCTTGAAAGCGTTTTTATTTTTATTTTAAAGACTAGTATCCACAGATCACACACTAACTAAGCTACCAGACGCCAGAATTAAACGTCAAATAAGTGCTATCACACTGTTAGCGCGTTGTTTAGTGCAGTAATTAATTACCGCTTATCATGACGTTGAACGTTAGGCGTCACGCAAGTGAAGCCCGATCATAAGGGATAGCTCATAATATGTTAGTAAAATTGGCCAGCGGGGTATCCATGAACTCTTAAAACAATCTCAAAGCTGTAAAATCTGTCAATTGTGGTACGTCATTGCATACAAAATTTGACAGATTTGATAATTTTTGACAGTTTTGAGATTGTTTTAAGAGTTCGTGGTAACCGCCCAGGTCAAGAGATACCTACAAACTTTAGGAAAGCTTACCCAAGCATCGCAGTCACATTTCGAAATCTGAAAGAAATAAAATAATTCTTATCATCAACTCTTAAAAGTACTTACTAACTAGAATTATTGCAGAACTTTTCAATAGATAGAACTCAAATACTTAGTAACTTTTGTGCTAGTTTGTTCATCATTAGACGAAAATTAGATAAAATATAGACTGGGTCATCAATATGTGCCTAAAATCTCGAATATGAAAATCAAATTGTCAGAATACCTGTTACTTGAATCTAAAAATTCAAAATACGATATGCTAGAAAAGGATTTAATAAACATCTTGAATTAAATAATTTTGATTTTCCGTTAAGTCCCTTGGATTAAAACATGCACAAAAAAGTGTAAATTTTTTCATACATTGCAAGTGTTCTCTTAAACGGCAGCTATTTCATTACTATTTTCACACAAAACAAGATTTTGGAAATATGTTATACATGTTTTGAATTGAGAGTTTTATTTGAAAATTCTCGTTAAAGGCATTAATTTCATAAAAAAAATGTTTTTCCGATTTTTAGAGGTCATCCGCACGCGCGAAATTGTATGGGCGCGACGCGTCAAGGTCATTCGAGCGTGTTAAGGCCTTAAAGAAAACCTAACTAAAAATCATTTTTATTGCCTACCGTCTTATCTCATTATTCAAAAATCTACGTAGCTTCATGTCAAGTAAATTAATCACTAAAAATAATTAAATACTCACCTGAATCTTAATTATTAAAACAACAAGAATCTCGACCCAAATCGGCTTCATCGCACTCGGATGCCTCTCATTCCGCCACTGACTAGATTACATTGCCGTCACGCGGAACAATTGATCTGTACGCTTCGTTTTAATTAAACGCACTTCATTTGGCTTTTTAACCGCAATGTTTTTGTGGGTACCATAACTTAAGGTATATAATTGTTCTAATGCTGATAACTAAGAAATGCACGCACAAATAGTTTGAACATTTAAGTACTATCACCTGTCATTGTTCAGCGACACAAGATATTTATTCCAGGATTTCGGGTTCGAATTTTAAAATTGAACTAATAAAGCTGTTTCTTAATAAAACGTTCGAAAACTGCGTCGTAGTGCAATGATTTGCGTTTTGTCAGAGAATTTAATAATAATTTTGATTTTTTAATTTATCAAACAAAAAAAGATAAGTGTATTTGGACACGAATTACATACATACTGATTAAATACGAATACTTTTTTAAAATTATTATTTTAATAGACCCAACGCAAAGGCAGGAGCCAAATTTTTTTATCATTCGAATTTTGAAATCGAAAAAATCGTCTACATTTCTCTATAAATTTATTCGTAAACGATGTTAAGGATTGCATTAACGAATAAGAATTCTGACGCTTCAATAATACGTCTCTGCATTCGTTGCCCTTCGGTATAAATCACTTGAATTCTGATTTAACGGCACTTTCGCTATTGGAAGGCAAAGGTGTCTCAATTGTTTTTATATTAAACGCCGCGATTTACGATCTTGGAAAAAAACAAAAACGTAAAAGTAACCATAACCTTTACTATAAAATAAAGGCAAAAAAATAAAGTAAGCCTAAATAGGTATCACCTACGTTCTTCTGCAGGGCATCGGTCTTAATTTAAAGAATAACTATGCAATCTTTTTGCCACCATACTCTAATATTTTTTTTGTTTTCCTGTCGAATAAAAATTAGCAGTTTAAAAAGGTACCTATATAGGGTGTAAAAAAAAGCTTAACGAAGCCGAATACTACATATTCTACGTATTATTACGATCATTTTTTTCTTCGACACTATACCTGGTAAATGACGGGTTACCGAGTTATTGACAGTCAAAGTTACAATTTTTTTTCAAAGATTTTTACAAAATTGACTTCTGTTTGATAAAACTAAACTTTTTTACAAAGAAACATGATCCGCTTACACACACAGGCATAGTCTGTGGCGTGCGCGCTATACATTGCGGGTTAGATATAAGTTTTTTTTTTTAATACCCAAACCAAATATAAAAGTCATTTCCCAGCAATTATTTTTTTTGCATTCTACTTGGTTTGATGTATAGCATTCGTGGCTTAAGGCTTCGTTAAGCCTTTTTTTACACCCTGTATAAGAGTATTTCACCATATTGACCCATGTTTTAAGTTATTTCAAACTAACCAAACCAAAATCTCAGAGTCATTGACGTAGATAGAGATCGATGCAAGAGTCTGAGAGCTAGAAATTTGCCTAGCAGTGGGATTAATAAAATTTCAAAAAGGTAATTAGTTCCCATTGTTCGCACCTACAAGTTCGGCAAAATTCGGGTACCTAATGGTAATGACTGCAGTTTTATAAAGAAAGGAAATTTTATAACATTTATCACGGCGCATAACGTATATTTAAGAAAATTGAAATATCGACTTACCGGGACTACTCAGCAGTATGTCAAAACCAGTTTCCACGTAAGTAATTTTGTTTTCTGATTATGACAAACGATGCACGCTTAATTTTCGAGGACCCTGCAAATAATGGTGGTAATTTATCAAAAAGATGACATCCATAAGGAATCCTTATTAAAAATATCTTAACTCTTAAAATGCTAAGTGTTGGCGACCAGCACCGTCCTTTTTGGTCTAATTTCACATTCAAAATTATTTAAATTCTCGTGTTTTCTTAAGAAAAATATTTGTACTTTTTTTGATTAAAAACAAACGATTATTGCTTTTTGACTGACTTACTAATATATTGGAGTGATAAAATAACCTGGTTTTTATTGTGCAGTCCTGAATACTAATTAACTGACGAATTGAAAATGTTTGCCACCTCTGGCTCTCTCAATTTCGTTTGCTCATTTAGGTGTTAAAAGAATTTACAATATAATTGGAGGCATGCCTGCCAGCATCGGTATTGACGTTATAGTTGAACTGAAAAAGATAAATTACAAACGAAAACAATGAAAAAAAGATAAACATACAAAAATAACAACGAAAGTCGAAGAAAATCTACCTCTTTTTTTTATTATTTGAGATGGGCTTACTCTTGACCCCAATCTTGCTCTAGAGCATAGATGGGATCTACGATGGAGCGAGCTTGCCCAGAAGATGCCTATTCACTCTGGACTTAAAGAGAGTCAGGTTATATGCACTCGGAAATACAGACGCAGGCAGGGAATTCCACTCTTTAGCTGTGCGCATTATAAAAGATGATGAGAAGCGCTTAGTGCGGATTATGGGTATATCAACTAAGAACGGATGGTAGCCGGCCGTGCGTCTGGATGTCCGATACCTCGGTATGTCTTTTAAGGCTGTATCAAGTCAAATTGAGTCAATACATGATTACTATACAGGTTGACTTTTTTATTACCATACAAACATCTGAGAACACTCCCGTGGTACAAACGAACAACTCTTTCTATTGGACCAACTCTCTAAAGACCTGCAAAAAAAGCTGTTCCATACATTTTGGTCGAATGAATATTGATATTTTGTATGGAACAGCTGATGTATGTGATGTTGTTCAATATCTCACTAAATAAATGCAAAAGTTTGTGTTTGTGACGATGTTAGGATGTTTGTGACTCAATCACGCGTGACTGGCTGACCGGATTTGGTGAAATTTTGCTCACATATCGAATATGATCTGGATTGACATATAGGATACTTTTAATCCCACTTCCTGTGGGATATATGTGATATACCCAACATAATGTAATCCACGCAAACGAAGTTGCGAGCACAGCTAGTTTATATGATAAACTGAACACCGACATCGGCTGTACTAATATCGTTGGCAAAGAATAAACAAATTATAATTTCTAGGGCTTTTCCTTCCTCAAAAAAAAATGTTTACAAACTTTCGGGACGAAATTAAAAAAGTTTGTTAGTAACATCGTGAATTTGTTTTACCAATTTCTATTATGAATCCTTTTTAAACATTAATTTTTGTTCCGGATTTACTTTAATTTTCCAGTTACTGAAGTGTTATTAATAAAATTACTGTTTCATTGTGAAATCATTTTTACTCAAAAAACTTCTGCTTAGTTGAAAACACAAATTTGTTTTTATGAGTCATTTAATGAGAAGGAAAAATTAATATTATCTAGAAACTGAAAACTACAAAATAAGGATTACTTAATTTTGGATTATGGATTAGGGTTCATGTCATGGTAGGTAGGTACTGTAAACAAAATCCTTTGTAAACCACATGAGTGCAATAAATACATTTGAATTTGAATTTAAAGGCAGCATGAGGCGTCATCTTTTTTAAGATGCCACGTGGACTTCTAAGGGTAGTAACTTCTGCATTTATCTGGGCCCCAATTTAACACTATTTTAATTTAACACTGAAATTAGTAGCAGAATACCAAATGTGTCAAATAATTACAATGCGATCCAATTGATATTCAATGATGCCACTTTTAAATTAGCTCTCCTTTTCAGCTGGCGAATATGCCAGTCCGGTCTGAAGCCGGTCAGCACACACACCTAGTGAATGCAGCTCTAAATGACACATACTGAATCATCACGGGCTCTCTAAGGCCAACTCCCGTTGGTATAATATATGCTGTAGCTTGGAGATTGCATGTCTTTGCGGTATTTCACCCACTCCTAATATGCCCTGCGTGTCCCTACACCTGAAGAAGAAGATAATGAGTATATAATAATATAACCACACCCACAGCTCTCGATTGCCACAAGTCACGACAATTTTCAATGGTACAATTAATTTACCTATTTCACTATGCGAAGGCGCTGCGCCTGTGCAAAGTTGATAAGACTGAAGTAGATATTTATCACAGTTGATAGACATGGCTTTGCTGCCTGGATTTTATTGACACACTATATTATAATGTGGAAAATCGATGACCCGATGGTCTTATTAGCGCGGTGACTCATTCATTTTAAACGCAAACGTATTCGAGTTTGATTACTGGTTAGGGTCAGTTTTAAAAAACAAACTTTTCTTAACTGGCTTAGGTCTAAGGTGTGGACGCCCCTGCCCTAGTCAACCTACTACCGTAAAAAAATACTACGTACAAGTACTATGTACGGACAACAGCACGTCGACCTACCACAAAATGACAAATTTTCTCATTTGAAAATGAGCTCTATATGTCAGGCTTAAAGTTGAAAATCTATTGGAGAATTTTTGACTTTTGGGGTAGGTCGACGTGCTGTTGACTGTACATTGTTCATAGATGTCAGTATAAGATAAGATAAGATAAAATTTAGTCTGTATAAAAACTAAGCATTATTACAACATTACAAGTAAACTCAAATAATTTTGTTTAATCTAAAATTTACCTACCTATTTAAATTTAATCTATTGCAATTTTGAGACTCAATTTTATATTTAATTTTAATTCAATTTATATTCAATTAACATGCCTAGTGTTTGCTTAACATGCTTGGTACCCTCATTTTAAAACACCTCTGTATACCATGTATAAGCAAATAAAGATGATTTTATTAATTTTATTTATTATTTTGTATTTGACTAAATTTATAATCATATTATAATAAATCTAACAGGACTTTCAGGTTGGCCGGTTAGAGGCAGCCTGCATCCAACAGCTTTCTGCAACTTTTTATCTGGTCGTCTGGTCTGTCTAACTTGTGGACGACATACCATGCAGTGCGCTCGACGGTACAACAATGGCCTCTATTTCATACGTGGCCCATCTGTAAATCATTGCGTGACTGCAGTGAGCTTCATTTGGCTAAAATGATGATTATGATAAAACACTTACTTACAACAATCACTCACTAAATAGTTACAATATTTTAACATAGGTACAATATCTGTAACAGTCATAACAGAGTAGCTAGCTTACATTATTTAAGTTTGCATTGCACAACAATAATTATTAAGCAATATAAATTATGTTTGACTCCAGTTTTTCCCGCCATTTTCAAATAATCCCTCCAATAAACTTTCTCTTTGAGATAATTCTCACTGAACTGCACAGATTAGTCAGTCAGAGTATGTCTAAGACTGAACTGTCAATAAAAACCATAGACATAACGTCCACAGACTACATCAAAATGGGGGCGTAAAAAAGATGTCAACAAAAAAAGTGACTGGCTAAACTCAGCTGCAATATATTTCGTCAAGTTAATTGTGAAAAATAGCCACTTTATTTATCAAAAACACAAAATATATTCATAAAACCAAACTTTCTACTTTGGCGCGCTTCTCTGCGGGTGTACCAACATAACCAAAATAGTCAGCAGTGCGTTTTCAATGACACAGAAACATATTCGGATACATTACCCAAAATAAATTAATAATTATAACGTTATCGTTATAAAATAGAATAGAATATTTATTTATTTGCTTATTACAAACTTTATTTTTTTTAAAGTAAGTTTTACCTGCTAGTTTTTTTTAGAACCCGTTAAAAAACGGCCATTTTGCTTGAGCAACGCCGGCGGATTAAATCAAATCCGGGCTTACCTGTTTCCGGCTGCTTATAGTCGGAGACTTAATTTAATATTTATGAAGAATCATTGTATGTTTAAGTGCCATACTTTTCTTTTCAACGAGTATATAGTTCTATTGTTATAATTATTGTTTAACTGTAATTATTAAAGTCAAAGTCAAAGTCATTTATTTTTGCAAATTGGCCATCAATGGCACTTTTACATGTCCCAATTTTTTTTTCTACCACCGCTTCGGGACTACATATCGGCTGGTGATGAGAAGAAGCGGCGCAACAAACTCAGTCTCATTAGGTAAATGATGTATTCAAATATAATATATGATTTTGTAAGTGAAACAATTAAATTCAATTGTGATAAACTGTAAAAGTTTCTTTTTTATCCGTAACAAATGTAGCCAAAATTATATTTACGAGATTTGTGCTCTAAAGGGTAGAGGTAAAGAGAACCGTCTTTGTGTATAGTAAAGTGTCCGTAGAAATGCGTTAAATAAAGCTGGAAACAAACTATCGGACGTGGCTTACGGACGCGGCTTACAGCCGCGACTTAAAGGAATCTAGGTATTGAATGTACACTAAGGTGTGCAAACCCTCGGACGTCAGTCGCGGACGTAACCTTGGGCTAACTTTGAGCGCTCGGACGTCCGACAGCAGTCTGGCGCGCTGAATGTTTGTGTAAGCCGAAAACGTCCGCGGACGGTATGGACGGGGTGCGGACGCGTCCGAGCGTCAGAAGGACGCCGACTGCGCTTGAGCTCGCACGTGCTTATTGATTTGATAACATATGCGAAAAAGAAACCCGCTTATCACCGTATTCAGTATTATGTTACAAGAAATCCCCGAGACCTGGACAAGATTTATTTAGGGTTCCGTACCCAAAGCGGGCCCTATTACTATGGCTCCGCTGTCCGTCTGTCTGTCTCTCTGTCTGTCTGTCTGTCCGTATGTCCGTCTATCTCATAAACCGTGATAGCTAGACAGTTGAAATTTTCACAGATGATGTATTTTTGTTGCCGCTATAATAACAAATACTAAAAACCAGAATAAAATAAATATTTAAGAGGGCTCTCATACAACCAAAGTGATTTATTTTGCTCGTTACTAAGGCTCCTCTGTCCGTCTGTCTGTCTGTCCGTCTGTCCCCAAGCTGTATCTCATGCACCGTGATAGCTAGAAAGTTAAAATAAATATATATTTAAGGGGGCTTCAATACAACAAACGTGATTTTTTTGCCGTTTTTATAGAAGATAGTACGGAACCCATCGTGCCCGAGTCCGACTCGCACTTCGCCGGTTTTTACAGATAATGGTGCCTAACTAACGAAGGGTTCCTTCGTGTGCGAGTTCGACTCGCACTTGGCTGGTTTTTTTTGGCTTGGATAATTGTATTTTGGATTAGCAACTATTTTTCAGAATTTTCTTCCTAAATCTACTAAGCGATACCGATTTTCTTCTAAAATTACTACTAAATCATCGTCCTCTTTGTCACAAATCTACCAAAAACGTAAAAATCTACTTAAAGTGGTCACACTGATGGCGTCCGCAAACAACGTCCGAAAGACCGTGCACACTTATCAGTCGCGGCTGTAAGCCGCGTGCGATAGTTTGATTCCAGCTTAAGGCTGGAACTACTCTATAGCTAAAGGGAAAATTTTAAAGAACGCACCGAAAAATATTAGACATTTAAGAAAATAACTTTGATTTTTGTCTTGTTTTGTCATATCTTTCATTTTCTGATATACCTAAAAAATAAGTTAATTTAATTTAATTAACATCATATATTTATTTTGTGAGATATTCACTCTAAATGGGCTGGTAATGGGTATTGTCAGTTGAAATAAAATGAAAATATATTTCAGACCGTGGTCCATATTCATGTTAGTAACACAACAAATATTAACTTAGCCTGTGTTTGAAGTATAAAATAAATAGTGTAATAAGTATGGCAGAAACATAGCTCTGGAACCGTGCAACGTAATTCAACGTTCCAGAATCGGTGAGGCCCAACTCTCAGGCCTCAGCCAATGCACCCAGGGTGCTTTTGTGGAAGCGGTCTATGAGTGAGGCTCATCGCTTTTTTATCAGCGTATAAAAGCCGTTGGAGTGCGCCTCGGAGAACACAATCGACTCGCTGCACGATCACGGTAGGCCAAGTAGCATCCCTAGTTACCTGAAATAAAATAGTATACTTCCTCATTTAGAACCGCTGACCAGCCGAGATTAGTTTGTATAGACAGCTGACTTTTATTTTTGGGATTTTGTTGTTATTGTAGTGTTAAACACCTTAACCAACTATTGGAATAATAGTGTTATGTTAATGTTAATTAAAGACATAATTACGTAGGTAAAATTTTGGTTGGGTATGTCAGTTCCAGTAAAACTCAAATCATTTGAGACGTGTAGGTAATGAATTTAAAAAATGTAATAAACAGACAATAAACCTTTACTTAATTACATAATGAAGTAATTAAACATAATATATTAAACAAAAACAATAGAATTAAATCGACGCCAACTACGCATAAGGTCGTATGTCTCAATTCATAGTTTTACAGGAGAGCGGTTTTAAGATTCAAATCAAGATATTTAATACTGTATGTCATATTTAACATTTATTTTTTCAGAATAACTTCAATCGCTGCTTTGCTAACATTATTAGAAGTTATTTCTCATAAAATAAAATATATTTATGAAGTTATAGCTCAATTTAAGAAGTTACGACCTTTTGACCCTTAAACAAAGGTCGTATCATAGTTAAGACTTTTTACCACTATTGGTCTTGCAATATTTATCTAGTTTGCATAAAAAACTAGTAAAAGAACTTAATTACGCAAAAAGAATTTCCACTTTTGAAGAACAAAAACATACACAACTTCTTGTGAAAAAAAAATAAAACGTAAAGGAATTATTTTCCAAGTCTCAAAAATATTTATTGTAAATTTTATAAAATTATACTTAGAATACTTTCAAAAATTAATAACTACTAAACTTGCCTTATTTTTAATGAATCGACGATTTAAAAGCAAAAATAATTAATTGACATTATTCTAATTGGGAGTATAAGTTACTAATATCATTATAAAACATAGATTAAAAAAATAGAACATGGTCATTGGTAAACTTATCATATTTGTAATCTAATTTTCATCTTCTCTCTTTACTGTTTTATTATCAGTCTGTTTAACAGCACCACTATGAGATAAGTTTTGGTTAAGAACGTGGTATTCTTGAAGTATAATATGATTTTTACAAAAGTTGATGAACTCTGTATATTTAGCTTTTTTAACCTGTCAGGCGAAGGTCAATAGACACAAAGAAAAATTTATTTTTACTTAGCGTCCGGACGGTCTTTGCCGCTTGATAGGTTAATAGCCAAAAGATTAATATTTCTGTAAATAGGCTTAAGGTCTATTACACGTCCCATTTTTTTTCGCCCTATTAATTTTGGGCCAGAGCGCCGAGAAGCAACGTAAGAAACTCGGTTCCTAATGTCACCCTTTTTAAAAAGTGTACCTATAGTTAACATTACAAGCAGTAATGGTTTACGTCCGTCCACGATACAGGTTTTATGCTGACGTCATAATATTGCATAAGACACTCCTGTCCCGGAAAGAATACGGATCTAATGACAATGCTACTCTAGGTCACAAAGGATCAGACACACAAAATCACGTGAATAAGCTTGAAAATGATAACCCTTTTTCTGCAGTTGAGTAATAATAAGAAAGCCACCAATAAAATGCATATAAAATAAAATTTAATACTATATTTATCCATTTACAGATAAGCATAAAATCGTATCGTTATTCATGTTACGTCGCAAAAACTAGTATGTCGTACATAAGACTTTATGACCGACTTTAATTTCATATGACAACGAAGCATACCTTTGCACCGTTAAGTTAGGACTCATAATATTAACAAAGTCAAATAGCATATGGTATTAAGTTCAAAGATCCTCCGACGCAAAACGTTGAAACTTAGTTGTTACGACGTTATGCGTGGGCGGTGCATTTTATTTTTATGTACGTACAATACTTAAATATTAATCTACTAGCACTTGTTAAATCTGTTTATAATATCCCTGTAATTTTATATTTTAGTAGTCCGACATAAAACTTACCTTTTGGAACATTGAGTTAAATGTATAGAGAAGCAAACTTCACTGTCTCGCGGTAAAAAAGTCTTCCACATTTCAGTTTGAAAGCCGTAGCTTTGAAACAACTTACCCTTTAGCCAAAAACATATATTTGTCTCACTCGCACTAGAGCTTACAAAGGAGCTGTCATTCTAATTAGACAAAGATAGCGATATTGCCTTTTTTGGCAGGCTCGGTGTTGCATGCGTATGAATTTCTCCCCATTTTTTAAATTAATAAATCCAATAGTATGACAATGTATTATTTTTTTATTTAAATGTTTTATCATAAAGGTTTGTTGTAAGTGTGTTTCAGTATCGTAAATAAAATTGTTAGGTAATAAATACTAGTAAATAATATATCGTTACTGGCTACACTGAGAATAATTTAGGAAAAGAATTAATCGATAGCATTAAGTTAAAGTGTAAACGTGAATTATTTGAATTAAATTTTTCCTGTAGTGCTGTCTAGTGCCATGTCATGGAACTTTATTATTATTTATATCGGGTGTAAAAAAAGGCTTAACCAAGCC
Organism: Anania fuscalis; assembly: GCA_950371115.1. Lineage (NCBI taxonomy): Eukaryota > Metazoa > Arthropoda > Insecta > Lepidoptera > Crambidae > Anania > Anania fuscalis. The sequence goes on from OX493344.1 coordinate 15,508,657, forward strand.
GAATACCACATATTCTACGAATTATTACGATAATTTTTTTCTTTTACACTATACCTGGGAAATGAAGGGTTACAGAGTTATTGACAGTCAAAGTTAAAAAAAAAATTCAAAGATTTTTACAAAATTGACTTTTGTTTGATAATACTTAACTTTTTTTACAAAGAAACATGATAAAAATTTTCAGTCCTTCTTTCATAAAACGCCTTTAAAGGGCACAGCCGGCAATGAATCGTGCGCAGTGCTCTCACGCTACCCTCTCGGCCGCCGACCGCTTACACACACAGGCATAGTCTGTGGCGTGCGCGCTATACATTGCGGGTTAGAAATAAGTTATGTTTTTTGATACCCAAAAATTAAAGTCATTTCCCAGCAATTATTTTTTTTGCATTCTACTTGGTTTTATGTATAGAATTCGTGGTTTACGGCTTCGTTAAGCCTTTTTTTACACCCTGTATATTTGTGCTTTTTTCATCATCAAAACCAATAGACTGAAACTTATTCGAAGCCTTAAGTCCTAGTGAACCTAGCATCTATAGACAGTAATTTCACCAAATACCGTAAAAAACTGGCCAACTGCGAGTCGGACTTACGCACTGAGGAATCCGTTCACACTTATAAATCTCCGAGGTTCCGGGTTCAATACCCGGTCGGGTCATTGTAGAAAACGAAATTTTCTACATGGTGGAACGGGATCCTAAAGGTATTAATTTCCTTGCGAGTAGAAAAAAACCGGCATAATGGTAACCGGTACTGGGATAGATGAACAAAAAAATTTGATTCTACTTTGTTTGATTGATGAGAAAATTGCAGCTCTTTAGTGCCAACAGTCTCCAAGCAAAACCTCAGACGAACTGACAGACAGACAAACTGACATGACAAAACTATAAGGGTTCCTTGTCAGCAGGGCTAGCATGCGCAACACGATAAAATTTTGTCGTGGCATTTTATCAACTTTTGACGTAAATATGTCGTTTTGTCTTCGACGATAACAAAGAAAATACCAAAATATCATGGCAATGCCGAGTTACTAAGCAAAAGTAAGTGGCTACGAAGAACGGGAGATCCTAAAAAAAAATATTAAGAAAAAGGATTTGAGACGTCTGTGATCTGTTAGGTTAGGGAATACGACAAAATTAGCGCCGAAGACAAAATTTGTCTTGTCTATTGATAAAATAGCCGATGCGCGCATGCTAGCCCTGCTGGACTAGGGAACCCTAAAAAGTGGTATAACCGTATATTTTGATGACTTTGACCTTAAATTAAATTTTTACAGCTTGCAGTATTTGTTATATTTTTTAATTTTTGTCGGTTCGAGTGGGTACTTTTGTGTTTTTGTCATAAGTACGAGAATATAATATCGGTTCGAATGGGTACTTTTGTATTTATGTCATAAGTACGAGAATTTGTTTGCATCCACACTGCAGTTTCTTTTTGTGGTTACGAAAACCCACTCAGCCGAGCAAAACGGGATATATTTATTAATATCTCTTATCAACTTAGCAATTCTCCCTAAAATATGGGAATACCAAATGATGATTTTACTGGCAACACTGAATCTCAAATATGCTATGCTATATTTTATTTAGTAATTTGTGGTTTTTACAACGATTTTGCATCAAAGCTAGATATTAACTTATAAAAGGTTATCCTGCATACTCTTTTATTGTTTTGAACTTTCGAATTGTAATCTTTTACCATGCATTCAACCATTTTTATTTTTTTATTCGGACGCCTTACTCAGTCAACGTCTCTTTAGGCACTAGTTGTACATTGACCGTTCTGATGCCTGTGGCCATCAGCGCAGTTGCGCGCGTTAGCGCGGCATCTGCTTATCTAGTGTTAACATATATATCAATGTTTTGGAAGATTTTCTTGGACTGTAAAGTTTTTGTCATCGTCTGGTGGCTTATTAAAAGTTAATTTGTATTAACATTGACGATCGTATGTTATTTATTTTAATCCTCTTCATTCTTCTAAAGAGAAACAATAACACCATACAGTAAAACTAATTGTTTTCTAGTTAAAAAAGATAAATTCAAGCGCATGAGTATTATCGACATACGACATCGCAACTTTGCGGTGATTGGACCGTGCTGCGCCCAATGAAGCGGCGCAAATAGTCGGATGTTATTGTGCGACTATTTGCGTGGGAACAATAACAAGATACGACTTTAAAGGATACGAAAACTCATTATTTAAGGAAAACAATTAAATTCTGATTTTGTCGTTTTTTAGTAATGTTTATTTTTGTTTTGAAGGGCTAAAAATGTAATTTTCCCAAAAACACAAGTTACGACCTTTAAGCGTGGGTGGTGGTGGTCGAAATAATACTTCAAATTAAACTAAATTATCCTAAACCTAAATACCTACTCAAAAATACAACGTTATTTTACCCAGCTATCGCAAAATTGTAATTTGATTCTGGCTGATTTTTTCTTTTTTTAAAACTAAAGTCGTACATAGACAATTTCTTGACGTCCGACGCCGCTCATATTATTTGTTCAATGTTGGTAGCGCTGTTGCTAACGCCATTTTTGTTGTACACTTGAAGCTGCATAAGGTGATCTTTTTTTACTCATAGGCAGAACGCGTAAGTGGGAAAGAGGAAGGCTATTTGTATCGTCCTATGTAGCTGCGAGTGACCCGAATATTTTCTTCAAAGCTTATTTACGACATTTCTCATTGTCTATGCTATAGATACGCATCCCGAGCGATACATACGGTGTAAAGCTTTTTAGTGACAAATGTATAGTAAAAATGAAGGAAAACGCGGTACTTAAGTGGCAAAAAGTCTTCAATCCCACCGGCCCTCAACCACGTCCCCGGCATGGCCATCGCGCGGTCGCCATCAAAGATTTGATGATAGTTTTCGGCGGCGGAAACGAAGGAATCGTTCATGAGCTTCACGTCTTCAATACCACCACAAATCAATGGTTCGTTCCTGTCACGAAGGGAGAAGTGCCTCCAGGATGCGCTGCCTACGGCTTCGTGGTCGATGGGACAAGACTTCTGGTGTTTGGCGGCATGGTCGAGTACGGCAAGTATTCTAACGATTTGTACGAACTGCAGGCCTCGCGGTGGGAATGGAAGCGTTTGAAGCCTCTACCGCCCAAGCAGGGACTCCCGCCATGCCCCAGACTCGGGCACAGTTTCACCCTGCTCAATGGGAAAGTTTACTTATTTGGAGGTCTAGCAAATGAAAGTGACGACCCAAAGAATAATATTCCTAGATATCTCAACGATTTGTATACTCTAGAATTGTACCCAAACTCCTCTATGACTGTTTGGGACATTCCTCTGACCTATGGACAGTCCCCGCCTCCGCGGGAATCGCACAGTGGTGTGGCTTACACAGACAAAAATAGTGGCAAATCATCACTTCTTATTTATGGAGGCATGAGTGGGTCGCGTCTTGGTGATCTCTGGGTCCTGGACGTAGACAGCATGTCCTGGTCTCGCCCTGAAGTGGGAGGCCCAGCACCTCTCCCCCGATCTCTTCACACTGCCACAGTGATCGGACAACATATGTATGTGTACGGTGGTTGGGTGCCCTTAGTTCCAGATGAATCAAAACTTGCCACCCATGAGAAAGAATGGAAATGTACTAATACACTTGCATCCCTCAATCTGGAAAATATGACCTGGGATAACATTGCATTGGATAAGTTTGAAGAATGTGTGCCTCGAGCTAGAGCAGGCCACAGTGCTGTTGCAATACAAACAAGGTTATATATTTGGTCTGGTCGTGATGGTTACAGGAAAACATGGAACAATCAAATCTGCTGCAAAGATCTGTGGTACTTGGAGGTCGGAGTGCCGCCGCAAGCAGGCCGCGTGGCGCTTGTGCGCGCAGGCACCACGTCACTCGAGCTGTGCTGGCCTGCGATGAACACAATAACTACTTATGTCCTTCAAGTGCAGAAGTGTGGAAAGGTTACTCCGGCGCGCTTCCCCGCTACCGCCGAGCCCGTGGCCGCGCCCCCGCCGGCCTCCCCGGTGACCCCGCAGCCCGACGCGGCCACCAAAGCCTTCGGACTCACATCACCCGTGTCCAGTTTGCCGCCAACGCCGACCGATATCCCCGTGCGGCCGGTCGCGGCCGTCGCCTCGCCCATCGCCACCCCGATCGTGACCACGCCACAGAAAATCATCTCCGGACCCATCAAGGTGCCGACACAGGCCACCGCCGTCAAGATATCACCCAATACGCCCACGCAGAAAATTACTACTTATCAGGGCAAAACAGTTGTCAAGTCACCGGCGCCGGGATCTTCGCAACAGATCAAAGTGGCTTCCGTCACCCCTCAAGGAGTCACTAGAATCGTCAGCGGTGTCGGCACACCGACTACTGTTCGAGTATCGACGGCGCAGTCGAACGCACAGATAGTCTTAAGTTCGGGCACCGCCGCCGGGGGTACGCCTAGATACGTACAAGTGAAGACGGGCGGCAGCGGCGCCGTACCTGTCAAGCTGGGAGCAGGAAACGTACCCGTGAAACTGGCCGGCAACGCTGTTCCACTCAAAATCGGCACCGCAAACCTGCAGGGCAAGATAACGGCCAATAGCGTGCAAAAAGTCGGCCAGGTCGCGACGAACGTACCACTGAAAATCGGTGCAGGTAACGTGAAAATCGGCACGAGTAACGTGCTAGTGAAGACGGCGGGTGGCATGCCCATCCAGGCGGGCGTGGCGAACCTGCAAACCAAGGTCGCGGCTGGAATGCCGGTGAAACTGGGTGCTGGCAACTTGCCAGTGATAGCCAGTAGCGGCGGTGCGATTCAGATCGCGGGCAGCGCGCTCGGTGGTCAGAAGACGCCTGTGTACAAGATCGTGACGGCTAAGTCTGGCGAGCAGACGGCGACGGTGGCGACGTCGACGGGAGCGGTGTCGGGCGCCACGGTGCTGCGGCAGGCGGGCGGCAACGCCGGCATCCCCGTCATCATCAAGAAGACGCCAGGCGGGAACGCGCAGGCCAGCAACGCGCCGCAGTACGTGACGCTGGTGAAGACGTCGACGGGCATGACGGTAGCGACGGTGCCCAAGATGGCGATGATGCAGAACAGGGCCGCGGCGCCGGCGGGCGGCGGGCAGGCGCAGGGCCTCGCGCCGGGCGCCACGATCGTGAAGCTGGTGTCCGCGAACACGGTGGGCGGGAACAAGATCATCACGCTGCCCTCGAACATGCTGCAGCTGGGCAAGGCGGGCATGGGCGGCAAGCAGACGATCGTGATCACCAAGTCGGCCAGCCAGGCGGCGCCCAGCCAGCCGCAGTGAGCCCGCCGCGTCCGCGCAGACAGTGCTCAAGTGGCCGCGCCCCGTGCGGTGTCGTTGACCACGGGTGCTAGCGCGGAAGTACGATGAATGTAAATTTTAATGTGAAACACTAATAGTGAGTCCGTTGAACTATAATTATAGTATATTTTAAATCATAATTATTAAAGTATATGAGTTTTTGTATGTTACATGGGTCTGTGTAGAAAGTGTCCTCATAGAGTTTTTCTAAAATATTTTATTTACTCTCTTAAAATTAATATTATTGCTAGAATAAAATAAAATATTCATGTCTAATGTACACACTGAGTGGAGCCATTTCATGATCTGTCATAATATAGCTGTTTGTTGTATCTTGTCTTGTAAAGCACATCATTTCCAGCACTTTCAACATCACAGAAATCTTGATAAACTATGTATAACTTTTTGTTTAACCAACTAATGCTAAAGTGCCTGTTGTGTGCAGTCATAGTTACAAATAATCATTAGATAAAAAATCAACTGAATACTGCATCAAATGTTCAAAACTTGTTCTCTTTAAGTCCAAAGTGAATAGGCATCTTCTAGGCAAGCTCGCTCCATCGTAGATCCCATCTATGCTCTAGAACAAGATTGGGGTTAAGAGTAAGCACATCTCAAAAAAAAAAAACTAAAATGTTTTACCAAAAGGTGTGTACGAAGCTCAAAATTCGAAAATTATTTTTTTATCGATGGTACACTTTGTAGATGCCAGATGTCTTAATTCAATTATTCTTCTTATGGTGGTCGTTTCAGAACAAATTTTGGTATTACATATCCTTAAATTTTGTTGAATTAATTTGTCTTCCGTAACATAATTTTCTAAAGAGCTGTTAAAATTTTAATTGAGATATTTGGTTTTAAACTTCAATTGCTGCCTAACGATGTTAGACAAACAGCAGTGTGTAGTGTATTAGATGCGACAGTTAATATATTATGCAAGTATTCTATGTTTTTACTTGCTGTAAATAAATTGCCTTTATTCAAAAACATTTAACGAAGTATAATCTTAGTCATTATTTTTTCAGAAGTGAATATCTGTAAGAGTATGAGCTAGTTAATTAAGTGTTTATGAATGTGGTAATTGATGGTATCATTTACTTCACAAAGTGATGTATTTGAGTGCAGCCAATAAGAACATTGCATACAGCCTGTTTATTAGTTTTAGTTGAATGTCAACATAAGCACTATTTAAGTTTTTTAATGACAATGTTGTTGATGTTCCATGTTGGTGTTTTTGATGAATGTTGGTGGGAACGGACTGTTGTGGTTCCTGACCTGACTACTCCTATATCAGCTCACCTGAGGCTATTTCATTAGGCAGCCCGATCCACCATGTGCTCAACGCAACAACAATGCGTTTTTATTAATGACATGTAAACTTATGGCCGCCTCATTGTCTCATGTCATTGTACTCGAAAACATTCATAAATGGGCATGTAATTAACTATGACAATTTTATTGATAAATAATTTATCAATAATTGTTCTGTAAGAATTAATTGACATACAAACGCAGAATATCGTTTGACAAGTCTTAAGTAATCAGATAGTGTTAGATCAGACGATTGTGTCAAATTTAACATTTGATTATATATTTTATTTTAATAAATTAACAATAAAATTAATCTTGTGAAACGGTATTCTGCATTTGTATAAAAATAGGATAAGCGTCCTAGAGATATGTATTGTAGATTAATCAGTACTGAAGTAAGCGAGGTATGGAATGTAAATATCATTAAGTAGATAAATTTAATGTTATAGTTTGTTCATATTATGTTCATTTGCTTGAATAAACGATTTGGATAAGTGCGACTTTCATTTGTGCGAAATTAAAGTTTTTGCTGCCGGTAGTAGCTATGACCCCTTGACCTCATTTATTTTAAATACACTTGCGAAAATAAGTAGGTATCTTATAGATAGGTATGTAACATAACTGACATAACAAATTCCTTTACTACTTAATATTTTTTCAAACCTTATCCGTGATTAGACATTTTGCTGGAGTTATGCCCACCTCAGTTGTCCCATGCATGATGCAACTAGTGGGACGGGTAGTGTCCATATTCTGTACGTCCACGTGTGGATATACAAAATGAGATAGACATCCGCTAATACAGACATTTATTTGTATTTAACGAGGCTTGCTAGACTGTTTTTTCATTCAATAGATTAGTTGCTGACTGAGAAATGCTCGTAAGGTTGCTGACGACAATTAACCAATTTTTGGTACTTATTGCAAATTGTTTCCAACCGCAGCAGACAACCAACAGATTTTACAAACAGACCTTGAGAATTTATAATGCATTGATAAAGATTCTGGCATTTAATTTAAATACCTATCTCTCAACTTCGCTCACGCATTTCGTTAAGTATATTATTTTAATCATAGAACTTTCCGAAAGTATAGGGGCACCACACATTACCTAGGCCATAAGTTTACTTTCCTTAAGCTTTTGAGTATAATGTGCAGCAAAAAAGTTATCATTTTAGTTCAGTCACATTTTTATTGAGCAAACCTTACCAAATGACTTAAAACAAATAATTTTAAAGTTGAAATCAGGTACTATTTGTATAACTTTAACAATACCTTTATAGAACAACCCTTCTCTATTGGGAAAAAGGTCATTGCTTTTGTTAAAATTAAATTATTCCAGAAAGTGCCATCTAGTTTGTTACATAATAACTACCTATTGTGTATGTTGTTTTAAGAACGTGGTGCAATAAGTTCACTACGGACGAGGTAGAGGGCGCTACTTCTAAATGTAACATTTATTCTCGTAAGACAATCAATTATTGATTTTATTGGCTGTACCTACTACTTGACGATTCTCTTGGACATTCTTCTTCCCTGTAATAATAATTTATGATAGGATCCTATCAGTCTATTAAAAAAATAATTAAAATTTTGACCCGGCCTCTTGTTTTTTTGGTACTGCTCGCTAGATGTCACTATCAGTTTGTAAGTACAAATGTTTTGTGTTTAAAACAAAAAAAATATTAAAAGGATTGCATAATACAAATTGAGCCCATAAAATAAATACTATAATGTACCTACTCGTAGTAATACAAAGAGATTAGTACAGATTTTACAATTATTAAAATGTTCCTATTTTTTATTCGTATTTTCAACATCATCATTTCGTTCCTCATTAATGCATCAGCACGTTCCAAAGACATTAGTAAGTAGAAAACGCATTTAAGAGATTTCCTTTTATTGGTGCAGATTTAACTGCACTTCCTTTCATGTTAGATAATATAATATACTTACTTACATGTAGGTGCAGAGCTATTAGTTCCATAAGAGTATTTATGGAACCTCAGTATAGCCTTTTTCCATGAAAATACCTAGTCTCATCTTATCATCTGAGCCCTATTTTAGTCTAATGCCGGTCGTGATACAAAATTCAGTTTTCTAATTTACCTACTTATTTATTTTCCTACGCGGTCCATGACTATTATTACTTGGATACAGACATTAAAATAAATGTAAAATGGCTTAATAAATATTATACTGTCGGAGCGGAAGTAGGTATAGTTTGTGGGGTAGTTCGGTAAGAAACTAATTTTACTCTCTGTTTTTATAAACTGTCAGCAAATCGGTTACCTAAGCACAGCTGCGGTGGGTAGATATCGAATATTGGCAGTTGGTAGGTACCTAAGTACATATATGTGCGATTAATTCGCGGCTAGCAAGAATTAATCTGAATGCAAGAGTTTTAGTGATAGAATTCAACTATAGGTTACCAACTGTGTGTTGAATAAAATGCTAATTACTTCAACAGAGTACTTGGATATCTCCCAAAGAAAAGGTAAGGTATTTTTTAAAAATTAAATAGGTATCAGCTTCAGTTTTCTTTATCTCTTCTATTACTTGTAGGATCGGGACACGGGAGAATGCCTCCTCAGGGTTTGATTGATTATATTTAAAAAAATTCTGTCCCACCGAACATCGGTAAGACTTAGGTAATTTTTTTTATCGTATTGTGTTTTATTTTTCGAGAGAGCCCAAAGAGGGGTTTTAAAGGTAGCACTTTTTAAAACAACTATTTATAGTAGGTACTGCTGCCCTATATAAGGAGGCTGAAGTACTGAGCGTGAGAAGGTTGTATTTGGTGCGAGCTGTGACATACACTCACAAACGTGTTCTTGTTTCAATACAATACAATGATCTGATCAAAAAACGTGTTTTCTAAATCCCAACTCCAACACTAAAAACATTCTTTTCTCACCGTTTTAGCCGTTTCTTATTTCCCTTCATCTATAATAAAATGGCTAGACTCTGCAATTTTAAAAACTGTTCCGTATTTGAAACAAAGGTACTTATAACTAAAATGCTTTATTTAAATCTTAATTTATTCTTATTCTTATTTAATCGAATCATAAATATCTATGCAGTCGCTCACATTCTACTAAGTAAGAGTTATTTTCCCACGTTTTAAGTATTCCCGGATCAGGACAATTCGTAATTGTATGAGTTTCGTACCCAAATCATCTCAATCTTTTTTTTTTTTTTTTTTTTTTTTTTCTTTTTTTTTTTTTTTCTGTGGCAACACTGGCAATAAGATCTCGTCCTGAGAATTTTATTTATTTAATTGTTAAATTTTAATTTTGAGGCCTAATATTTATCGCAGAACGTACCTAAATGTGTAATTAGTGTTAAGAAATAATTTGTGAGATTGAAGTGTGTGTATTTTATGTTTATTGCGTACTTACTTATCGCCGGTGGACGAGAGTGAATGACATTGCAAATTTGCAATTACAAAAGTTTCGTACCATTGTTATTCATTGTTCTCTGTTCCAATTATTTATATAGCAAGTTAATAACATTGTGTTTTTTGCTTTTATGTATATAAATAAACAGTAAGTCGACTTATTTTCTATTGTGATATAGACATCACCCGCGTTGAGGTTATATTTTCAAACTGAAATACTTAACCTCATTGATAATAATTGATCTATCAATTCTTTGGAGTAATTTTTCATATCGTGATACATTATTTACATTATTATGCTTACTCGCAAAGCCTATGCTCGCCAGGAGGAGTCAAAACTCTTACTGGCTTTGATAGAACTGAAGGCATCCAAGGAGTTGGTTGAGCAATTGAGTAGTGAAAGAGAGGACAATGAAAGGGAACTAATGGAAGTATGGAATAAAAATACTAATTTAAAAAAAGAGATGGCTGAGCTGCACTCCAACTATTTGTTAGTTGTTGACGAGCGGAATAAACTTCAATCCGTGATTGATAGGTTCGACCAGTGCAGCGAAGAATATGAGGTCAATTTAAAACGCATGTCTTTGCTTCATCAAGACCTCAATGACGCCCAGGACCACATCCTACACCTGGAGACAGAGAAGCAAGATCATGTTGACTACCAAACTAATTGTTTATTCAATAAATTAGTTGGAAGTGCGCCCAGCCCCCTTCAAACTTCATCTAGCAATAAATCAGTTACAACCATTGATTTAACAGGTGACATAACTTTAAAATCCCCTTATCCTGGTTGCCTTGCTAAATTAAGTAAAAATAAAATTAGGAAATATGTCAAAGTTAATAAGTTTATTAAAAGAACTCAGAAATTAATCAAAAAGCAGAAATATTTACATTCTTACACCAAACAAATAGATGAAAGAAGAAAATTAGGCGATAAACTAGATCTGTACTCTATTTTATTAGAAAAAAGTGTGTCTGACTATGAAAAAAATGTTCAAAACTTAGAATTAGAATTATGTAATCTTAAGAAATCACTAGATGTAATGACTCAGCGCTATGTTATCACAAAAAAAGAGTGTGGTGAACATATCTTGGCTTTGACGAGCCTCGTGTCGTCGTGTAGTTGTAATAATATAACTATAAATGAAAGTTGCTCACTTGGCTCTCAGTTAGGATGTGAGTCACCAGTTACTCTAAAATTAAAAAACAAAAAAAGTATTAACTCAAGCCATATCTCCGTTGGTTCCCAAGCAAAGATAAATCATAAAAATGGCCCTGTAAAATCAAGTTTGGTTATGTTCAGCGATAGAATAGGAAAAAATATGGGCCCTTTACTGAACACATACTTGGGACAAAGTATTATTAATCACTGCATGCCAGATTCAACATTTTTTGATATAATAAATTATGTTGTGAATTATAAATTTGATAAAAATACAACTTTAATGATATTAATAGGTGATAGGGGCAATGTAAACAAAAAGGACTTGACAAAATATTTAGACTCATTGCAATTGTTAAATGTAAATAAAATTGTGATGTTTACACTCCCCTATAGCGTCAGTTTGCCACAGGAAGAAAATAATACTCGCTACAAAATGAATCTTTGTTTAAATACCATGACATTTAATTCTGATAAATTTCATATTATTGACATAATAATTTCATTAAAAAAAATCAGTATCATTTGACCAGGGATAAATATTATCTCAGTGGAAAAATCAAAAGACAGATAGCAATGTCGCTATCATATTATATTAATTATTCAGCCAAGAACTTGGCTACCAAATCTGCTTCTATTGAACAGAGTAATGACATATTAAGCCACACCTTGGAATCAGTTCCAAGTAATAATAATATACATTTAAATTAATTAATAAGACAATAGAGGAAATCTCTTGCTGTCATCCTATAATGACAAATGAAAAGTCTAACTGCCTCAATATTGTTCATCAGAATATACAAGGCTTTTCTGGCAAAGATCTGGAATTAACATTATATTTACAAGATATGAATATACATGTCCTTTGTCTTACTGAGCACTGGCTTAAGAAATGTGAAGTGCTCATAGGGATCGAAAATTGGAAAGTCATTAGTTTGTTCAGTAGAGAGTCAGCTCAGCGAGGGGGATCACTAATTCTTATTAAAAACAATATTAAGTCCAAAGAACGCACAGACATCGTGGCACTCTCTATAGAGCAAACTATTGAACTAGCATGTGCTGAGCTAGAGCGGTATATCATTGTTAGTGTATATAAACCCCCATCGGCAGATTACCTTCCTTTTGAGTCCACCATGGAACAGGTATTAAATATATTATCAAAATCTAATAAGAAAATAGTTGTATGTGGAGACTTTAACATTGATTTATTAGAAGTAACTCAAAACTGTAAGGTTCTTAAATCTTTTCAAATCCTATAGTTTAATTAACCTTTTTAATGAACCTACTCGTATCACTCCTACAACAGCTACTTGCTTAGATAATATTTTCTGTAATTGTGAAGTTAGGCAAAAATCAATTATAAACTGCCTAAGATCAGATCATAGTGGACAAATAGCCACATTTGAGCACCATCATGTTTCACCTATGGTAGATATTATTTGTAGGCCAGTCGCTGCCAATCAATTAGATAGATTTAAGAAAAATATTGATTATAGAATAAATGTATTACCATTCAACAGTGATACTACGGATGTGTCGTATGAAAATTTATTTGGATTGATTAAAGATGAGTTTAACAATATATTTAAGCAAAAACACCTTAAAATAAATACAAATAAATGTAAATTCAGTGACTGGGCTACGACTGGAATTCATAAAAGTAGGAGAAACTTATATGAATTGTATGACCTAAAAGCGCAAACTCAAGACCCTAAAATTATTGAACATGTCAAAAAATACTCTAAAATCTTTAAAAAAGTATGTTCAGTGGCCAAATCAAATTACATTCGTGATACTATTGCTAGCTCCAAAAATAAAATAAAAGCCACTTGGAACATTATTAATAGAGAAACGTGCAAAACTAAACAATTAGATCGCACATTTAGCCTTAATGTTGATAATAAAATTATTAAATCCGACAACGAAGTAGCAAACGCGTTTAAGGATTTTTTTTCTACTATACCTATTGCCACAACTAGTAAATTAAACTCTTCACAAGGTCTTGCAGAAACTTTTTTGAAATCAAATGTCGAGGAATGCAGTTCTATTCTAAATTTCAGGCATATAAATCCCGAAATTATTGTTAAAACTTTTAGAGAGCTAAATTTAAAAAAAACAGAAGATTTATGGGGCATTTCAATTAATATAATCAACCATATAATTGATAGTATAGCAACGCATCTTGCTTGTATATTTAATCAGTGTATTGATGAAGGCTCATTTCCTAATTTAATGAAATACAGCAAAATCATACCCATATTTAAATCCGGAGATAAAAGTGATCCCTCTAACTATAGACCGATATCAATACTACCAGCTCTTAGTAAAATATTTGAAAAAATAGTGTTTAATCAACTCTTATCACACTTTAGAATGAACAATTTATTGCATGAGAATCAGTTTGGTTTTACCAAGGGTAGAAGCACAACTGATGCGGGAGTTGCACTCATTAAGCATATCTTCGATGCGTTTGAAAATAAGCAAGATGCTCTAGGGGTTTTTTGTGATTTGTCTAAGGCTTTCGATTGTGTAGATCACAAAACGTTATTAATGAAATTACGGCATTATGGTGTCTCAAATGAATCAGAAAAATTGTTAGAGTCATACCTCACGGATAGAACGCAAACAGTTAATGTCAATGGAACTGACTCTTCCGGGGCCCCATTATGCATGGGTGTGCCCCAGGGCTCTATATTGGGACCTTTATTATTCCTGATATATATAAATGACCTTCCTTACTTTACTAAAGACCTTTGTGAGATAGTATTGTTTGCAGATGATACATCATTGATTTTTAAAATTGACAGAGGTAAAGCTGCCTTTGACGATGTGAATGATGCTCTCTCTCAAGTAGTACGATGGTTTACTGCTAACAATCTGTTACTTAATGCAAAAAAAACCAAGCTTATCAAATTTACTATGCCCAATGTGAGGCAGGTCAGTACGCATATTAATATGTCAGACGATCATATAGATGCAGTCGATGCAACAACCTTTTTGGGAATTACAATAGACTCCCGACTGCAATGGGGTCCCCATATAATTGCCTTGTCAGGAAGGCTCAGTTCGGCGGCTTATGCTGTGAGGAAAATAAGGCTTATAACTGATGTCGAAACGGCAAGACTAGTATACTTTAGTTATTTTCATAGCTTGTTGTCGTATGGTCTATTGCTATGGGGCTCAGCTGCGGATATTGAGTCAATCTTTGTGTTGCAAAAAAGAGCTGTACGTGCAATATACTGTCTTGGGCCTCGCGACTCTCTGAGGGAGGTCTTTAAAGATATTAAAATATTAACAGTAGCGTCACAATACATTTTTGACAATATTATGTATGTTAGAAAAAACCTAAGTTCGTTTAGCCTTAAATGTGATTCACATCATTATAATACTAGAAATAAACATAAACTTGCCGTTCCGAGCTTCAGATTAAAGAAAGTGGGTAATTCATTTTTGGGGAATTGTATAAAAATCTTCAATAAAGTACCACAAACTCTTGCTGACTTACCTGTTTATGAGTTCAAAAACCACATTAAAAAAATTCTTATGGAAAAAGGATACTACAAAGTTGAAGATTACTTGAACGACAAGAGTGCATGGACTTAATAGCCTGCCTAGCTCGCACTTACACTATCTTGTAATTGTATTTCCTGTAATAAAATCAGGCTGACAAAGGTGACTGAGTTTCTTGCGCCGTTTCTTCTCATCACCAGCCGATATGTTGTCCCGAAGCGGTGGTAGGGCTAAGTTATATGTTGGGACGTGTATAAGTGCCCGGAAGAGGGCCTATATACAGAATAAAGAATTTCATTTCATTTCATTTCATTTCATTTCATTTCATTTCATTTCAAAGGGTAAAACGGGGCCCTATTCGACTCCGCTGTCCGTCTGTCCGTCAGCCTGCAGTGTATCTCATTAAACGTGATAGCTAGACAGTTATTATTTTCACAGTTGATGTTGGTGTTGCCGCTTTAACAAAAAATACTAAAAAACAGAATAAAATAAATAATTAAGGGGTCCCATTTTGATTTTTATGCTCATTTTTCACAGAATATTTAGTTATATAGTATTCACTTTAAAAAATAATAATTAAATTTGAATACAACACATATTTGAGGGGGCTCCCATACAGCAGATATATATATATATATATATTTTATTCCGTTTTTAAAGATAATGGTACGGAACCCTTCGTGCGCGAGTCCAACTTGCACTTAGCTTTTGTTTTAACATGTAACAAAAGGTTGTGTTCCTTACTTAAAGACCACACAATCGGTGTGTTGTCTGGTAAATTTATTTATTATAAAATTTGGCACTTGACAAATCCATCTACAAATCCGATAAAATAAAAAAATATCGTGCATTTCTTTGTACATAGTAATTTTATTTCCAAGCTATAGTAGATTCGCTATTTGTGTTAAAATGAAGTGTCGTCTATCGCACCAACTGCGGCGATATTGCGGTCGCCAGGCGGCGCAGTGAGCGCCCTCTGCACTTTCAATAACGGCCATTGTGGCAACTAACACTGCTGGATTTAATTACATAGGATAAGACTGCAAAAGTAGTCTAAGGAGAAATAAATATTATTAAAGTATTTTTCAAGGAATGTGTGCAGCGGTGTATCGGCCCTCCGGAGCTTGCCTGATTCCGAGCCCGAGTCGGCCGGAGGGATTTGAGGTTCTCTGGTGGTCCGATATACCGCTGTCACTACTCGTCCCACGTCCTAGTCAGGGTTGCCGCTGAAAACCAGCGTCGTTACGGCTTCGGCTGTAACGACAAATGCTGAGCGGGCACCTTTTTGACACTCTTTTTGTATGTTCAATGTAATTCTGTTTGTAACTATGCCTATGTGTGTCAAATAAACGTTTTCTATTCTATTCTATTCTATATTTCTAGGTTATTAAAATGTAGTTTTTCTTTATTATTCGTTTAATATACACAAAATATCATAAGGCACGTACAAAAATATTAAATACTTATTAGCACTCAGTCACCCACTCAGGACACATATATTCATATTGCGACAGTACAGTAAGTAGATTTGTTTTATTGCTTAATGGCGCGGCGATTCGCCCTAAAAGCCAGGTTCGATTCCCGGTCTAAAAACAAAATTAAAATAAAAAAAGTGTATATTCTTTTTTATTGGCTTAAGTCTAAGTAAGCTTCTGCTGGAACAGTGGTATACTCGTGAAACAAGGTAATTCCTTACTACGAGACATGTTTTAACTCAAAAAGGGTAAACGTTAGTGACTGACACATAAATAACGTTATTTTCACTATATCTATTTGGGGTATTTTAATTAATTAATAAGTAGTATGGATTTGTGACTATGGAAAACTTATTGTAATTTTAACACCAGAATAAACTAAAATAAGGAATAAATAACCATTTAAGGGCATTTCTAAAATTTAAGTAGTTTTGACTATCTAGTGTATCACAGGGTCATTGATTATTTACTTACAATTAAAAAAAACTTAATTGAAATATTTTCTTTTTAGCAATTCCCTGCAAGGTTTAATTGAATATAAATAACACTTGAAAAAATCATCGACCTCAGGTGGGACTCGAACCCACGTCCCATCGCATGCCGGGCGAGTGCTTTACCAACTAAGCTACCGAGGACGTCACGTGACGCGATGAAATTTCTCAAGTGTTTTTTCTCGCTGTCGAAGCTAGCGTATCTCTGATCAATGTTGTAGCTATATGTATAGCTGAGTAGTATACTATAATACCGTCTACACCTTAAAACTTAATTATTTAAACTAGGTACAGTTATCCAGCAAGTCCGCAGGTGATGATGCTGATACAACTCCTTCTGTTCTGTTCTGGCTCTGCTTTGACGACCTTCTTTTTCTTCTTGCCGTTGGCGTCGTAACGTTTCTCTTCCTGGAATAATAAAGAAAGAAATCAGAGCTCCGGAGCGTAGATACTGTTTTTTTTTTCATTTATTTACATTGAACAACACTGAAAATGGAACTGGGGCCCCTTTGCGTTCAAAGCTATAGCGCACATCATCAGGAAATCCGAAAAAGCGAGATTGACTACCAATAAGTTTGAGGGTGTTTTAAGACTCTGGAATTAGAGAATAAAAATGTAGGTATCAGTGTAACAGCCTAAGCTTTTGACGATTTTTGTAAAGCATATAAATCATTATCATTGATTCTGTATAAGCATAATAATTAAGGTAAAAAACAGTTTGTATCTAAGGTACATACTTGGTGCATGTAAAGATGTAAATAACCATTCCGTTGTCAGTGTAAACTGTAGGTACTATGGGTAGGTACTAGCTTAGAGTAAGTAAATACTATTTAGTTGAATATAAACAAATAATTTGTCACTCCTGAATCTACGCTCTTATTCACATGCTTATCACAAAATCATTTTTTGCCCTTTGTGGGATTCAAACCCGCGGCCGTTTGTATTGTAGCCAAAGCGCAAACCACTAGACCAAGACGGTCGACAAAACGTAATAATTTAGATATTATAATACAAGAGTGTGTTTACATACATACACTAAGGCTAAGAGGACAGTAAGGTCTATTTAAACAGGTCAAAATATCCATGAATTTCGCAAGAAATAAGTCAGATTGTTACAATGTATTTTTAAAAACAAGCCCTGAATTCGTAACCGAGCGAAAAACTTCACTTGACCCTTTTTAAGGAGTGAATTAAACACCCTTTTGCCGCCAGATGGCGTAACACCCCCCCCCCCATCTCCTCCTCAACACTTACAGTAATCATGATGTCCTTACGTCATTATTAGCCTTTGTTTTCTATCAGGGAAAAGGTCCTAAACGGCTAGACCAGGGGACAGATAAGATATTATCTTTGAAAAATACTTATGTAGGAATTCATTAGGATAATTCGCCTAATAATATTTTACAGATGTCTTTAACTGTCTTACTTGTACTTCGAGGATTGGTCACCATTACTTAAGCTTTTCCTGAGATTAAATAGTTATATACTTTTCAACACAGTTGCTCGTAAATTGACTCTTATAACACCGTTTTTAGTTTTATAACTCATCATATTACGCACTTGTGCTGTAATAACATTATCGCACTAGTGCGGTAATGTAAACTTTTTTTTTTAAATCCAGCAAAAGTTTGTGTCTAAGAAAATTGAATATTTTACAAATATTAAATTATTTTAGCGTTAAGATGACAAATAAATATTTCATTTTATCAAATTGTATATTAATAAACACAAATTAACTTAACTATCATTTTTAGAATCAATGATTTAGTTTATTTTATTTTTTAATTTGCTGCTACTCCGGCTCCGGTGCCATTATTGAACCTGCGCGCGCATCGAAATTGCGGCGCGCGAAAAAAACAAAACTTACGTGCCATTTTCCATTATTATTTGGTAAAGTTGTTACTGTTGGTTAATTACTATCAAAAATGTCTACTTTAAAAACTAAAGACGAGTAAAATGTTATTCAACCCCGTCGGAAATACTTATCGAGGCACGAAACGCGAGTGATAGCCTGTTGCCGCCAAAATTCATAGAAAAACAGCAAAAACGCCAAGTCATATTCGGAGAAGGTATTTTAGATTTAGTTTGTTTTTTCCTCGCAATTGTGTTGAAAAATGTCGTATGCAACTCGTGTGCATTGATCATTATCACACTCGGCTTCCTTACCGCGCTCGCCTGCGGCTCGCGCTTATAATATTGCCTCGTGTATAATGACCAACGTAGCACACTTGTATCATAATGTACTATAATTCCATTAATTTTACATTTGCATTACATATACGGGCAAAAGTTTCGTCATGTCAGTCTGTCTGTCTGTCCGTCCGAGGTTTTGCTTGGAGACTGTTGACCCTGGAGAGCATTATCAATGACACCGACAAAGTGGTAAAATAAAATTTAAAAAAAAAATATATTTTTACGATAACTCCCATTCACGTAACGTGGGGATGAATTTTTTTTTATGGTCTACCCAATCGTGTGGGGTATCGTATAATAGGTCCTTGAAAATGAATTAGGGGTTTTTAAGACTATTTTTCGACTTAGGGATTAAGAGTAGTTCAAAAATTCCTTATAGGAACACATTATAAGTGACTTAAATGAAGTAATTGCTGAAATATATTATGGTAACGACGGGTAACTAGGGAACCCTAGTACTGCGCGTGGCACGACACGCACTTGGCCGGTTTTTTGCTTTATTTAATAAGTCTACCTCTTAGACTAGAAGTAAATAAATAGCTCTTTGTCCCGGTCCGAGCGATATCAGCAAAATTAACTGGGGGAAGTGGGCGAAAGGCTCTCCGCCAAGTAGGAATTAGCATTATTGTTAATACTTACTTCTAAACCTTATTTTGAACATTAACCACTACTCATTGTACCGTAGTTTCTATATAAAAACCGGCCAAGTGCGAGTCAGACTCGCGCACGAAGGGTTCCGTACCATTATCTCTAAGAAAGAGCATAAAATCGCGTTTGTTGTATGGGGGCCTCCTATATTTATTTTGTTCTGGTTGTTAGTATTTGTTGTTATAGCGGCATCAGAAATACATCATCTGTGAAAATTTCAACTGTCTAATTATCACGGTTCATGAGATACAGCCTGGTGACAGAGGGACAGACAGACGGACTGCAGGGTCTTAGTAATAGGGTCTCGTTTTACCCTTTGGGTACGGAACCCTAAAAAGGAATGTAAAATAATACACACATACTTAGACTAGGTAGGTATTTTGATAATATGTACGAGTATGAACAAGGTCATGAGTCATCAGGTCTGGAGTTCAGGCTCTGGGCGGTAACCACGAACTCTTAAAACAATCTCAAATCTGTCAAACATTATCATTTCTGTCAAATTTTGTATGAAATGACGTACCAAAATTGACAGATTTGACAATTTTGATATTGTTTTAAGAGTTCATGGTTATGGCCCTGGACTTTAAAGCTAGAAGAGTAGAATAGAATGTATTTATTTGTCTTAAGGCAGATTACAGATAAGTAAAACATAATATTATGCACACTTAATGCTATAAGACAAAATGGTCTATGGCTCAGTGGATGCAGGAAACCCGCGAACTCTGTTATTCTGCCATAGCCTTTGCTAGGCTAGCTGTTGCAGGTTTGAATCCCGCAAGAGGCAAGCGTCTGTGTCATTACGAATATGATTAGAGACTCAAACTCAGCAAAACTTGTACTATTACAACTAGATAATGGTAAAATTAATATACAAAAATACATTTAACCCTTAATGATGAAATACAATGAGGCAGAGCATGTTGAATATTTTCACTGGTTTTCGACCTAATATGGAATTAATGTTTACACAGATTGCACAGCTTATGACAAGTTTAATGCACGTTTGACCAGGGACCTAACCATGAACTGTTAAAACAATCACAAATCTGTTAAACATTATCATTTCTGTCAAATTTTGTATGAAATGACGTACCAAAATTGACAGATTTGACAACTTTGAGATTGTTTTAAGAGTTCATGGTTAGGGGGCAGGCATTAAAAATCATAGCCACAAACTATCAAATTATTATGATACTTTAGCGCTAAATGGCGTTTTGTGCAACGTAAAAATATTGCTTTCTTTAAACTTTGGTTTGATTCTAAACTTAATAATTAATAAAAAAATAAAATTAAAGCTGCATACAAATTAGGGATGAATGCATTTTTGTGCAACCTTTAAACATTAATAAATTTTAAATGTTAAGATTCATTAATGTTTAAAGGTAGCTTTGAAAATTTAATGTGCGTTTCTGCAACTGGGTGTTACCTAATCTGCCAAGCGCAAACCACGCGTAGCTATAAAATTTCCTTTGCGTCACGTTTCCCTCGCTGACATAGCCAGACAAACCCGTCAGGCCATGGAAACATAATTTCAGCCAGAGGACGTCCACTGCTGAATATAGGCTGCCGCCAAAGACTTACAGATTGCCGGTTGGACGCGGCCTGCATCCAGCGGCTTCCTGCAACCTTTACCGTCGTCTGTCCACCTTGTGGGTAGACGTCCTACGCAGTGGTTATACACTCTAGAACCTTTCTGGCCCACTGACCGTCAGTTCTACGTGCTATGTGCTACGCCCTCTGCGGCACGAGTCAAGAGTAAAACAATTACCTCAACAAGTTCCCCGATCTTGTACTTGGCCATGATGACCTTGGCGTCCGGCGTGTGCGCAGACTCGTCGAACGCCTTCGTGGCGTCCGTTCCCGCCTCCTCTATGATTATATCGCCACCGGCGGGATGCTGGAATTCGTAAGGAATACATAGTTATTGGGAATTTATTTATAATTGACTTAGGGCTGATTAGTAGTTGGTGCTCAATGGTCGGTCTACAAGTAGGTATCTTGCTACAAGTAGCGATCCCCACTCTTAAGGCCTTAACACGCTCGAATGACCTTGACGCGTCTCGCTCATACAATTTCGCGCGTGCGGATGACCTCTAAAAATCGGAAAATCATGTTTTTTATGAAATTAATGCCTTTAACGAGAATTTTTAAATAAAACTCTCAATTTAAAACATGTATATTTCCAAACTCTTGTTTTATGTGAAAACAGTAATGAAATAGCTTGTGTCGTTTAAGAGAACATTTGCAATTTATGAAAAAAATAGACACTTTTTTGTGCATGTTTTAATCCAAAATTATTCAATTCAAGACGTTTATTAGATCCTCTTCTAGCATATCTTATTTAAAATTTTTAGATTCAAGTAACAGGTATTCTGGTAATTTGATTTTCATATTCGAGATTTTAGGCACTTGGGTGGTGTTAAGGCCTTAACCCGAGTGCTCAAGATCAATGCTGGGGATTGTACTGACCTAAAAATCAGATCAAAGATCTAACCAGTCCAATAATAAATAATAATAGTAAACATTGGACAATATCACATACATTGCTCTGATCCTAAGGTAAGTAGCTAAAGCACTTGTGTTATAGAAACCAGAAACAACGACGGTACCACAACACCCAGACCCGAGCCAATATAGAAAAGTTCGTTTTCTACATTGACCCGACCGGGGACCGAACCCGGAACGTCAGAGATGGTGGCGCCATTAAAAGTACGGCGTGCTCGGCTACGGATGTCGTCCAATGAAATGGATTGGATTTTGACGTTAATCCAATTAAAAAGGTGGTGGATTAAAATAGTGGAAAGTTAACTGATGAATAAGCACCTCCAATAAGCACCAAGCAATAAACACCACCAGCAAAAGGTGCACAAAAGAACCACGTGATCAGCTGCTATACTATACAAGGAAATTTACTAGGTATGGGAGCAGCATTATAATCATGACGAGAAATAGTTGATGTATAAGTATGAGCAACTGGCTTGTGTAACACAGGTGTAAAACCTAGCTCAGAAGCCAGGGATAACTATATTATTCTGTACCTAGGGTTTTTATAGAAATAAAATTTATTTTTTCTCAATTACTAATCTCATGGTTTTAAGAGTATCGTATGGTGCGTGCGGTATCAGGTACAACTGCCTTCTGAATCTTTGCTGAAAGCGAGCCGCCGACGAATCCCAGCCTTTTCAGGTGTACACAAAAAATAGCTGGGATTAGCGTTTGCCGATAAAACAATTGGTATGATTTCAGTGAGCGTCGCTTCCCACAGTAACCTCGTATACTAGGTCCAAGTACTTGCGTTGCTTTTCGGTCTCGACCTTCACAAGGTTCTCGTCATGAGGGATAGTGACGTCCACCAAAATCACCTTCGATTGCGCCCGGTCCATCAGCACTATATCAGGATTATTCGCAAGAAATAGTCCTGTCAGTGATGATGGGCCGGTCCCAGTAGAGCCGGATACTGTCACTTTCGAGTACTGTCTCCGGCAAGTAATAATAGGGTAGTCTTTGGCTCACGAGATCGTAATTCAGGGCGACCTCTTGGTAGATAACTTTGGCTGCTTGATTATGCCTGTGCAGATACTCAGATATCATCATCACATCATCTTCACCAGCCTATATCAGTCCACTGCTCCAGCAGTCCTCCTTTTGTCCTCCTTTTGGAGGGGCCTGTGTCCACACAGGCCCCTCCAAAAGGAGGATTTTGCCATAATCGCCACGCTTGGTAGGCGGGTTGGCGATCGCAGTTCGGCCAATGGTGGAAAGGAGACGCTGCTGCCCGTTTTCTTGTGGCGGTTTTGCTGTAGTCGCCTCTTGCGACACCCATAGGAAGAGAAGGGTCGGTGCTATTCTTTTAACGTGCTGGCACCACACGACCCTACTCAGATATATATTATAATTATTATTACCTCGTCCAGGTATTTGGTGAGGTCATATACAGAGTCCTTGTAGACCATCCACACTGCGGCGCCGCTGCGGCCGTTGCGGCTCTTCACGTCCGCCATGGTGTAGCGGGTCACCTCGCCTGCTGGTGTACCCATGGTGCTAAAAACAATACTTATTATAATCATAAAGTATAGAATTAATCAATTAGCTACTCCAACAGACGTGAAGTCTAAAAAACCGGCGAAGGGTTTCGTACCATTATCTATAAAAACGGCAAAATAATCACGTTTGTTGTATGGGAGCCCCCTTAATTGTTATTTTATTCTGATTTTTAGTATTTTTTGTTATAGTGGCAACAGAAATAATTTTATGTTGACTTTCAAAATCATCAATTTTCGCAAATGGGCTATTAAAGGCACGTATAACCATTATTCATTAATAACTGAGTATACAGATCAAATTAACTTAATAGTGTGTTATGCAAATTGTTACAAGTTTCCGTATCATAATTATCTTAAATATTTATTACATTCCCGTCGCGTTCTTTGATCACAATCGCGCACGTTTTCCGCCTAATTATTACTGCTGAAAATCCCGATAGACATCGATATCAGTGACGCGAAAATCGTTATCTATCTGCGCTAAGTGCTCGCTATCTGTTGTAGTGATGCTACTCAATATCCACACACTATCGATAGTCCTATCGATAATATTGACAGTATCGAAAAAAACTGGCAATGTGCGAGTCGGACCTGCGCACGGAGGGATGTGCCATTACCTATGAAACGACAAAAAAATCATGTCTGTTGTTTGGGAGCCCCACTTAAATGTTTATTTTATTTTAATTAATTATTGAATATAAAAATTCTGTGAATATTTCAAGCGTCTACCTGTTGCCGTTATCAATATCGAGCAAAAACGAGCAAAAAAAAATACGTTTGTTGTATAAAAGCCCCCTTAAATATTTATTTTATTCTGTTTTTTAGTATTCGTTGTTATAGCGGCAACAAAAATACATCATCTGTGAAAATTTCAACTGTCTCGCTATCACGGTTCATGTGATAAAGCCTGGTGACAGACAGACAGACAGAAAGACGGATGGACAGCGGAGTCTTTGTAATAGGGTCTAGTTTTACAAGTAGTAAAACGGGACCCTATTACAAAGAACGGTACGGTAAGGGTACGGAACCCTAAAAAACTAACTGTTGATAGGAGTTTAGATATAATAAAATAAATCTTAATCAAATCATACCTATTAGTAAAACACAATACTATCGATAGTATTGCTTTCAATAGTATTAAACTATAGTATTGTACTGTCGATAGTATTAAAACAGTCTACAATCTATAGTCTAATAAAACTATGAATCGATACTATTGATAGTTTGAACTGCATTTCAAAATATGATATCGATAACCAAACTATCGATAGTTCGCCAACACTAATCTGTGGTGATAACTAAACAATGTTAATTATCGCAAAACGGCTATACGCGTAGTATAAAACTCTAGCCCTTGAACTTTAAGTAAGGCAAAGCAGAATTTAAAATGGGATATCATAGGCTCGGTCTACCAGCCAGAAACTGGACCGGATTAGCACGGATTCAATCCATCTCTTAAGCAATAAGGTCGTTTTTTGAACGGATTCTTGCGGATGCTCACGGATTCCGGCAGCGTTTAGACCGAGCCTTAGAGATGAAAGGACAATTTATTTTTAACATATACTTACTCGTAAATGTTTTGTAGGCGGTGACACATAGATTCACCTTTATGACCATATACTCTTTTGTAAGTAGGGTACGATTTTTGAGATGTCGTTACTAAATCGTCATAATGTAAAAAAAACCCACAAATATTATAAATGCCAAAGTTTGTAAGTATGGATGTATAGATGTTTGTTACTTTTTCACGCAAAAACTACTAAACGAATTTAGATTAAATTTTGCATATACAGGGGGTAAAAAAAGGCTTAACAAAGCCTTAAACCACGAATTCTGTACATAAAACCAAGTAGAATGCAGAAAAAAAATTGCTGGGAAATTACTTTTATTTTTGGGTATCAAAAAAAAATAACTTATTTCTAATCCGCAATGTATAGCGCGCACGCCACAGACTATGCCTGTGTATGTAAGCGGATCATGTTTCAATGTAAACAAGTTTAGTATTATCAAACAGGAGTCAATTTTGTAAAAAATCTTTGAAAAAATTGTAACTTGATTAGTCAATAACTCAGTATCCCGTCATTTCCCAGGTATAGTGTAAAAGAAAAAAATGATCGTAATAATACGTAGAATATGTGGTGTTCGGCTTCGTTAAGCCTTTTTTTACACCCGATATATAGAATATGATCTGGAGTAACATATATAATACTTTTATCCCGGTTAAATATTCCTGTGGGATATATGTCATATGCCAAACATCCTGTAGTTCACGCAAACGAAGTTGCGGGCACAGCTAGTATTTGAAAAAATAAAGATGACGCGAGCGAAGTCGTGGGCAACAGCTAGTTTGTTATATTTCAGCACATAAAATGTATGAAGTAAATACAAAATATATCAAATATAAGTAAAGATTTGCTTGTTTGTCAAGTATTTTTTATTTACTTATCTGCAACAGATTGGTTTGAAATAAATAAAAAATACGTTCGTCTTTTAACAATGATAAGAAACTTAATGAAACGGGAATTTACGCGATCATCATTTTGCAACGCGAATGTTTAAAAGTGATAAATGATAAGAAGTTTTCCTTATTAAATAGTGAAAGTTATTTGTACACTTAAGTATGTACATACTTGAACCTATAATAAATTAATTTAATAATAGCTACCATGTGATAATAAACCGTCGAGGTGTATGTAGGTACTCAATATATATCGGGTGTAAAAAAAGGCTTAACGAAGCCGAATACCACATATTCTACGTATTATTACGATCATTTTTTTCTTTTACACTATACCTGGGAAATGACGGGTTACAGAGTTATTGACAGTCAAAGTTAAAAAATTTTTTCAAAGATTTTTACAAAATTGACTTCTGTTTGATAATACCAAACTTTTTTACAAAGAAACATGATAAAAATTTTCAGTACTTCTTTCATAAAAGGCCTTTAAAGGGCACAGCCGGCAATGAATCGTGCGCAGTGCTCTCGCGCCACCCGCTCGCCCGCCGACCGCTTACACACACAGACATAGTCTGTGGCGTGCGCGCTATACATTGCGGGTTAGAAATAAGTTATGTTTTTTGATACCCAAAAATTAAAGTCATTTCCCAGCAATTATTTTTTTTGCATTCTACTTGGTTTTATGTATAGAATTCGTGGTTTGTTCACCCTGTATACTAAAAGACGTGATCCATATTTGTTTTGACCTTCGATAAGACAAATTAATCTATTGTATAGACGACGATCGATTACTGTTTGGTCCAGTGTTTCACCCTCAGATGGCCAATTCCCGTAATTTAAAATTAGTAATCTGGTGTTGTTCCAGTCCCACTTACATCCAGCTCCCAAACGGTATTCTGACACTAATATTATCACGTCAAATTGACAAATCAATCCAAAGTGATCATAATATTATGATTGAGAGCAGAAAATGTATTCTTCTAATTTTAATGCTAATTTTAAATCTGTAAATTTCGTACGTACATTACATACGAAATTTGACAGATTTGAGATTGTTTTAAGAGTTCATGGTTACCCCGCTGGCTTGATTTGTCAAAATTGTCACTAACTAGTTTTGTCACAATAATATTACGGTCCGCTCATGATCATATTTAGTGCGAAAATAATAATAGCGACGAGAATACCGTTTTTAGGGTTCCGTACCCAAAGGGTAAAACGGGACCCTATTATTAAGGCTCCGCTGTTCGCCTGTCTGTCTGTCCATCTACTGTCACGGTTCATGTGCCTGCAGGCTGTATCTCATGAACATGATAGTTAGAGAGTTGTCATTTTCACAGATTATGTATTTCTGTTGCCGCTATAACAACAAATACTAAAAGAACAGAATACAATAAATATTTAACGGGGCTCTCATACAACAAACGTCATTTTTTTATCGTTTTTATAGACAATGGTACGGAACCCTTCGTGCGCGAGGCCGACTCGCTCTTGGCCGGTTTTTAGTAACATCATAATCGCATCATATTAAAATCCTCTTATGTTCCCCATGAATGACAATACAGCGGGGTAACCATGAACTCTTAAAACGATCTCAAATCGGTAAAATCTGTCACTTTCGTACGTCATTACGTACGAAATTTGACAGATTTGAGATTGTTTTAAGAGTTCATGGTTACCCCCCTGTAATTGGCTGGACTACAGAGCCAAATTGCGACGCGAATTCGAATCCAGCAAGGAGCAAATATTTATGAGATGAGCATAAGCTTTTTACTTCATGCTTTGAGCCTTTGTAAGTCATGGAGTACGTATGAGTACATATATTATGTTATAGGGTCATAAATTCACAACCTAACACATGTTAATAGGTATTATTAGTAAATAATATATCGGGTGTAAAAAAAGGCTTAACGAAGCCGAATACTACATATTCTACGTATTATTACGATCATTTTTTTTTTACACTATACCTGGGAAATGACGGGTTACCGAGTTATTGACAGTCAAAGTTAAAAATTTTTTTCAAAGATTTTTACAAAATTGACTTCTGTTTGATAAAACTAAACTTTTTTTACAAAGAAACATGATCCGCTTACACACACAGGCATAATCTGTGGCGTGCGCGCTATAGCGCAATTTTTTTTGATACCCAAAAATAAAAGTCATTTCCCAGCAATTATCTTTTTTGCATTCTACTTGGTTTTATGTATAGAATTCGTGGTTTAAGGCTTCGTTAAGCCTCTTTTTACACCCTGTATATCTCAAATTGTATCATTAAAAAAAAAGAATTAGATAATTTCGTGTGATAAATATCGCGGAAATTAATAAATACTATAATTTGCGATAAAAAGCAAGATAATTTATTAATTTGATGTATGTAATGAGCGTGCCAATGCGAAAAGATAATGGACAAATGTGACTTTAGTTAACAAAAACATGAAGTCTACAATTCTTTTAATGTTTTCTTTTATAAATTACCTTCCATAAGGGTTTTTGCTATACCTAAAATATCTCTTGCACTGGTCTTTACCTATTGAAATCGCGAAACAATCACTTTAGTTAACATAATGCTAGAAACCTAGTTAACCTTTTATCGAAGTTTTATAAATTAGGTATTTTAATTTTAAACAATTAAGTACGTTTATTTAAACTAAAGATTGTCTGGAAGAGATCAAACGAGACAAAACTAACTAATGCAGTTCTAAATGTATCTATGTTATAACTAATAAATAATAAAGAGTATTTAAGTTTAATAATTAAGTTTAACATTTTATGGTACTCGTATTCGAATAATTATACAACAATAATGATAGAAACTGAAAGTGAAATTATTGAATTTGTCAACCCTAGTAAGAGTTTAAGGAAAAATCTCGAAAGCTATAACACTCCAAGGTCAATATAATTAAATTCCATAAAAAAAATAGAATTCATTCAATGGACGATGAACACTTTATTAGTCAATTTATTAAATTGCCGAGAATTTTGAAATGACGGTTTTTAAATAGCTGCTGTTCTGGATTCGTTCTTTCCTTCCGTGAATTAATGCATAAATAGTGTTGTGTATCTAATTCGAAACCGCCACGTACTATAAAAGCCCGGTTCCTATATCCGAGAAACGGTTGGTTTGCTAACGGATGGTAGGAATTGTCAACTTGACATACTCAAAAGCGTTCCTATAAATGACGCTTCGTCAAATTTTATAGGAACGACTATAACGGCTCGTTACTTTTGACACCAATACGATCGGTTGCTGATGTACACTTACGCATAGTACAATATAGGAACCCGGTGTTAGTAAGTCATCTTGCATAATCATTATTCCATTCAACAATCTTCTTGTCCAAGTTTTTATAGGTATGGGTTTTTAGTTTCAAATAACATTTTAAACTTTCTTGTTGCATTTTTTGTCTCGACGTTTCGGCCTAATTACATAGGAAGTGGTCGCGGGAAGACTGGCGATGTTTTAGTTTTAAATATTTATTTTCTAGAAATACCGTAATCTTTCCATAGTCGGTGTTTTCATTTAGACAGTAATGTCCACAATTTTGTTATAAATCAGTGTTAGTTGGGGATCAGACAATAATTGGGTCGTGTAAAAGAGTTTAATTTCTGCCTTTTTGCAGAATTATATAGCTTTTATAAGTCAAACGTTAATTTGCCAAAACACAGTTTAAAAAGGTAACAAAATAAGTATATCATGTATATGTGTTCAGTCTGCTCGCAGACGTGCAAAAATTAAAATAAATTAAATTTTATAAGATAATGTCGATTAATATCAATCTCAATTTGATTACCCATCACTTTATTTTAAACGATTTATAAGAACCTGCCAAATGAGAGTTGCACTAGTATGAAGAGGCTTCCGAACTTTCTTATAATTGTTTTTTTGGAAATCTTTTAATAAAGAACAATGTTCTGTTTTTTTTATTAGTTTAGTTTTTAGTCATTTACTTAAAAAAAATAAGCCAATAAAAATTTATCTTTTAAAATTAGAAAAAAAAATTACTTACCTTATTAATAATTAATTTGAGCAACAGCAAGACGAACAATAGTGCCGGCCGTCCGAACTGCACTATCGCCGATATCTCGCAAATGTCGATATCGAGATAACGTTCATCACGTACGCACACGTCACTTTTATTATCGGCCAGACTCTTTAAGCCGATGGACCGTTGATGTATCGAGATAAGTGTCGAAACTGGGATGGGTAACCGCCTCATCATCATCATCAGCCCACACTAGTCCACTGCTAGACATAGGCCTCTCCAATTGCACGCCACTCTGCACGATCTACGGCTACTCTCATCCAGCTCCTGCCAGCAACCTTGCGAAGATCGTCACTCCATCTAGTCTGAGTCACAGACTCGATGACCGCCTCAGTTATTGGTATTTATAAAATTTGTGGTATCTTAGTTGACGCAGCCGAAATATGCGGAAATACCCAACGAGATTTTTATCATCTCGTATTAGTGATAAACATTTTTCACAATATTATCATTAAACAATTTAATAACAGGCAAAAAATTACGTGTTGTATTAGTGAAGGGCCCACAAATACCGATTTTTCTCAGACATTTGTGACCTTGCCTGCGGAATGGTTTGTTCTGGTTAGAGGTAAATTTAGTTTTAGGCATTTGTTTCTGTAGTTTTGTTTCCTCCTAGTTTTTTTTTTATTAAGAATAATCTATTTATTGGAATCATCATAAAAAATATATTATTATTATCTTATTTTCTTTTCATTATCCTATTTATTCAATCTACCTACATGAGATTAGTTTTCTTCACGCTGTAAACTTACACACAAGCTAAAATCCCGTCTGATAAAAGAAGATTTCATGTTCCATAGCCTAAAAAAACCTTTTTTTAAATACTCGTATCTGGACGCCATTTTTCCCTTCTAGCGTTTTGTTTTGTTCATCTGACCTTCTCTCTCTCAGTATGCAAGAATAACTCTATTATAAGTTCGTTTGTTAGCAAAATAAGGTCGTTTGTAACCCTGACAATTATTTCTGTCTGGCTATTACCAAATCTCATACAAAAAATTAACTAAATTAAAAAAACACCCTAATAAAACAAACTTGGGTGAATTTTAATTGTCTTTTATTTATTAAACATGATAACGGATATAACTAATTTGATAGTAATAATTAAATACACCCAGACGCGGAGATTTCAGCGCCCATCTGAAAAAATAAACGAATTCAAGTTGACATCGTTTAAATAGCTTTGAGGATGAATAAATGTCAAATCAATGTCAAAATAATACTAAATAAAGTTTTTCTGCTGTTATCACTTTTGGTTTCTTTGTGCGTTACCTACTGGTTAATGATTTATATATTCTGTTCTATTATAATCCTGTTATAGGCCACTATCAAATAGATTATCGATTGCATATCGATCTCGACCATCGATAGTTAGGAATATCAAAAGATGACTTGCATTATTGATGTAGACAGTAGGTAAATACTAACTCCTAATATTTGGCATTACTGGCACAAGGTGGGCAGACGACCTGCAGGAAGCCGCTGGATGCACGCCACTTCCAACTTACCAGTCTGGTAGTCACTGAGAGAGGCCTATGTTTAGCAATGGACGACCTAAGTTAAAACGATGATGATGTCCAGACTAAACTAAACTCCTTTTCGTATAATACAGGGTTACATTGCAAGGTAGTGCCAAATTTTCAGGGACCACTCAGAATCAGTAACTAAATCGATTTACGATATAAACGATCTATAAAACAAACTTGTTTTTTTATTACTATTCACTGTTCAAAGATGATACGCGTGGATTATCTTGTCTCATTCATAAAAAATACGCACGCACTATTTATGTGCAACCTAGAACTGCAAAGTTCAATCCAAATAATAGTCACAAAGCCGCGTGAAAACGAACCTAAGTCTTTTCGTTGTAAGGTACATTTCTAACAGCAGGAGCGCCCGCGCATACCAGAGGTTCAAATTGACAACAAATACCTTAAGCAGTGCACCTCTATGTCTTGTTTCTAAAATTTGGCACTCCTCGCAATGTAACCCTGTTTAACGTTTATACTTACAACGGTCCCGACGAGGAATCTCTTAAGGAACACATCAAACACCCTTCGTGGCATGCCAGACGCCCTGAACGCGGCCGTGGCGTCCTGGCCGGCGTGTTTCTTCAGAGCATCAGGGCCTCCCGGGTGCTGAGGGCAGACAATAAATTCCGTCATCAGCCCACGACAAGCCAATGCTGGACATAAACCTCTCTCAACAGACAACAACAGAGCCAGATTCTCAGCTTTTCATTTTAATCTGCTGCCTACCTTGTTGGAAGATGCCTAAGCTGCATTTGCCAAGTACTTAGTGGTCTCCACAAAATAAATTGCCTTGTCATCGGTTTTCAGATCCACGGCAAATAATTTTGATACGCAATTTTTATTTTTTGCAAATGCAAAAACGTTAACAGTAGGACCACGAGATCGTGTACAAACGAAGTCAATATTGATCTCATAGTAATCATTGTAACTGGTTAGACGACAGAATATAAATACACGTCTTTTAGGTACCATGACACCAATCTCGAAATCGGTAGAGTATGATTACCTTTCCAGATTGAATATTAATAAACCCCGACGAAAGATTGTCATGTTCGACCCAAAGTAAAAGCTATTCTCTTTATTGGGCAAAACAAAATTTGTAGTTTATAGTCATCAGATTATATCTTTCTACCTATCATGTCACCCACTGTTAATCATTACTGATATATTTTGTAACGTAAAATCACGGTAAAGATTCGTCAAATTCTGCAACCATAGTCAAACTCATCATCATCATCATCTCAGCCTATTGCAGTCCACTGCTGGACGTAAGCCTTCCCCAATGAGCGCCAAAAACACGATATCCTGCTTTTTTCATCCAGCCATTTTCCTTAAATCGTCAGTCCATCGGGCTGGGCATAGCATAGCTGAGCATAATTAAACTAACAATCAAAATTCTTTAGCTCAAAGATTTTTAAAATTAAACTATTAGATTTCAATTTATATCTGAGCAAATCCTCCGTCTTTAAGCAAATAGCAAACAATAGAATAAGTCCTTTGACTTAGGCGTAGAAATTAAGTCTTTTAAGCCTTTGAAACTTTTCTGCTCAACACAATCGCACAATCAACCGACGTGGATTTAATTGAAACATTTAGAGTTATCAATTTTAAAGAAATACTTCTTTTCTTTTTTATTTATAAATGTTTAATTTATAACTATTTTATCTGGGGATGTAGGTAAAAAGTTTAACTCAATTTAAAAAAATTATAGAAATCTCAGGTTTACTAATAAGTAAGATTATGGTTGTCTGGAAGAGAGATTTTAGCGATAAGACCGCCTAAATTGTGCATCTTTCTGTTAATATCAACTATAACTTTTAGTTAATACGCAATCGTTCATTTCTTCCATAATATACTTAAAACTAGATGACTAAAGCTATAAGACATTATGGGCCCTGTACGGCACTGCAATTACAAGAGGGGAGGACCATACGAATTTATTAGATAATGTAGGTATTATTAGTTAATTAGTTTTGATAATTTGTCGTTTAGGTATTCACTTATAGCATAGTAATGTTTTGATTTTAAAAAATTCTTGAAAGTGGTTTCTTTGTCATTATTTTTTATCGAGTCTGGGAGTTTATTAAAGATTTTGATGGACATGGAGAGGGGCCCGGATGAGTATAGCTTAAGGCGGGATATTTGGTATGCAATAAAGAGTATCTATCTCAGATTTTATCCTTTTATGAAACTGCATTTCAACATGATATAGCTACAAGAACACCAAGATTTTGGCATTCTCTATCTGTAACACACAAACACACACACAAATATAATATATATTTAAAGTAAAATTAATAAAAACATAAGTTATTTTCATGTACCTATTATCATAATATTTTAAAATTTTGTTTCGCTAATGTCTGCTTTCTTGAATTCTGTGATTTTGTGTGTTACAATCTGTTCTACCAGGAAGAGAACTATTACCTAAAACACAGGCTATGGCTTAGCTTAGGTGATAGTTGTTAACTGTAATCTCCAATAAGTCGCTATCATGTAAATGTATTATCAATGATAAAATGTAACCTTTTTTCTGAATAAAGAATTATTATTATTATTATGAATTATTATTAAATGAAAGTCAGTTTAAAAAAAACAGGGGATTCACTTGATGGTAACCTTTCACAAATGAATAAAAGATGGTTGTAAATTTCTGCTTACAAAATCAGCGAAGTCTGTGATGTCATAGACACAGCCGCAGATGATGAGGTAAAGATGGCGCCCATCGCGACCGTCCAGGGCTGCCACCTCCTCTAGGGTAAACACTTTTTGGGGCTGCAAATAATTAATAATAAATACTAGACAACATTACATACATTGAACTGATACTAAGGTAAGTAGCTAAAGCACTGGTGCTAAAATCAGAAACAACGACGGTACCACCGAGACCCGCGAGACAATTTAGAAAAATTCATTTTCTACATCGAACCCAGAACCTCAGAGATGGCGATGCTTAGTCCAGCATGCGGGTGAGCATGCTGGAGCATGCTCGGCTACGTTGGTCGTCAAATCAATACATTGTTTTTACTATTACCTAACTCATCCAAAACTCAGCGGAGTTTGTACAGTGGCGACTAGATAACCGGGGCACATTCCTCGCAGGACTGATAGCCGTTGGGGCAGGAAAGTCCTTGAATGGCGGCCGCGGGCCGGAAGCCGTAGTGTTGGTAGGCCCCCCACAAGGTGGACCGACGATCTGGTGAAGGTCGCGGGAAGCCGCTGGATGCGGGTGGCACAAGACCAATCTTTGTGGAAATCCTTGGGGGAGGCCTATGTCCAGCAGTGGACGTCTTTCGGCTGATGGATGGATGGATAGACTAGATAACGGATAATACCTAAATACTTTTATAAACCACGACATAGGTACAAAAGCTCGTGCACATAAACTTGTGCCTCTTGCGGGATTCAAACCCGCAATCGCCAGGATTTTTAATCCGGAGCGTGAACCATTACACCAGACGGTTGTCGAAAAAGCAAAAGATATATGAATAGCTGAAGATCGAGGACCGTGTTCAATGCTGTTATGCAAAACACAATATGATATGATATAGCGATTTATCGAAACCCAACTATCAAAATATGAACTTTTATCGAAACAGCGAACATAACTGTAATGTACCCGACACAATATGCTTGCTGTTTTAATAAAAGTTCAAGAGCGGCTATGAATATCATATTTGACGGTTGGGTGTCGATAAATCACTATTATCATATCATATCGTGTTTTGTTGATCATGCTAGAGGGCCAAGACCGTAGTGGAATGGACGGTGGCCTTATTTTTTATGATGTCGTTCTCAATTCCTCTCATCCTACCCCTAAAGACTTGTCGGGCAAGCTGGCGAAGTCGCCGGCGTCCCTGATGACCTTCTCAGCAAACGCTACCGGGTGCAGTGCTGAGTCCACCAGGCTGCCGCAGCCGGCCACCCACTCGCCGAACAGGTCTGACCTGCCTGAAACAAAACGGAGGCATTGACCTCAGAATAAAACTTACCGTCCGAGCTTCAGATTAAAGAAAGTAGGTAATTCATTTTTGGGGAAATGTATAAAAATCTTTAATAAAGTACCAAAAACTCTCGTTGACTTGCCTGTTTATAAGTTTAAAAACCTTATGGAATAAGGATATTACAAAGTTAAAGGTACGACAAGAGTGCATGGACTTAATAACCTACCCAGCTCGCACTTACACTATCTTGTAATTGTATTTCCTGTAATAAAATCAGGCTGACAAAGTTGACTGAATTTGTTGCGCCGCTTCTTCCCATCACCAGCCGATATGTAGTCCCGAAGCGGTGGTAGAGGAAAAAAAATGGGACACGTAAAATTGCCATTGATGGCCAATTTGCAGAAATAAATGACTTTGACTTTGATAATAAAATTATGGTTTATTTACTTGACACGAATGGGGCACCAAATTACATTGACTAGTTAATGACTCATAAGATTGAGATGAAAAAAAACAACAACATTCAGTCGAATTTAGTCGAAAATAAGGAACAACAGCAAAAAATATTAGGCTATGTCCCTTAGATTGCCTATCTTAAATTATCTTTACTGGTTTTCTATGAATTACATGTCAGTTTACTGATTTTGTGTCGTGTGGTGCCGGCACGTTAAAAGAATTGCACCACCCCGTCTCTTCCTATGGGTGTCGTAAGAGGCGACTACAGGAGAACCGCCACAAGAAGACGGGCAGCAGCGTCTCCTCTCCACCATTGGTCAAACTGCGATCGCCAACCCGCCTGCCAAGCGTGGCGATTATGGCAAAATCCTCCTTTTTGAGAGGCCTGTGTCCAGCAGTGGACTGATATAGGCTGGTGATGATGATGAACAACAAATCCGTGGAGAAATGCCTGTAGTTTTAACCTAAGCCCTCACAAACATCATTTGAGATTAGCGTCTGATTTTGAGTTGGTCCTTCATTCTGTTCATAAATTAAGGAAGAGATTCAGACAATTTCCACAATCTTACTTTAGGTATAATATTATTATAATTACTGTGGAGCACAGGGGGTTAACCATGAACTCTTAAAAAAATCTCAAATCTGTCAAATTTCGTACGTAATGACGTACGAAATTGACAGATTTAAGATTGTTTTAAGAGTTCATGGTTACCCCGCAGGTGTACACTAATGGCTTCACAATACAAATAGTGATTTGTCTTAGAGCTTGCCGTTTCCTGCCTTTTTGGCGTACAATCGTAATTACACAAAACTCATTTACAATCGAAGGTAGTTATTTTTTTTTCTTTACATAAAAACTTGTAAGGTAGTTTGGTTTTACTTAAAAAATGTAACAACTGTTAGTCCGTCTGAGTTTTTCGGTGCGAGAGTATCGCATATTTTGTGATGCGTATTATAATCCAGCTTTATTAAAGTACAGGGAACTTTAACATTAGTTGTTAAACAACTTACAAACAATAATTGTGTGGTGTCAAGTGTATAAGCGGCTGGGCCTGGCCTTAACTGAAATCAAGAGGAAACACAAAGGTATACTTATTTCATATTTATCTGCACCATAATATCTGATGATATTTCTCCGACGACGACCTCCGTAGCCGAGAGGCGAGCACGCCGGACTTTAAATGGCGCCGCCATCTCTGAGGTTCCGGGTTCGATCTCCGGTCGGGTCAATGTAGAAAACGAACTTTTCTATATTGGCTCGGGTCTGGGTGTTGTGGTACCGTCGTTGTTTCTGATTGCTATTACATAAGTGCTTTAGCTACTTACCTTAGGATCAGAGCAATGTATGTGATGTTGTCCAATATTTATATTTACTTAATATTTATTTCTATAATTTACTTGTAGTTGAGGAGAACAATATCACAATAGTCAGACAGTGGCACTGCAACTGAAATGTCTTTTGCAACTGATTGATACCTACGTAAAATACACAATGTAAAACCAGATAGCAATTACAAGAGTTTCTATTGTTTTTACCGTGATTGAAATCAAATAGAAAGAATAACCAAACAATTGTTTACCTAAACGTGATGCAGAGCACGTAATGGATATTGTACTCGTGTACGAAACCTGCGAGAGCTTTCGTTTAACGCCAATTACTCTAGTTGTTATGATTAATGTTAGGGTCGTCGGTCACGGTGCGCGTATCCGTTTCGATCGTAAATCCGAACAGTTTTAGTAAAACTCTTAAAGTCACCTTAACCAGCCCCTCTAGCATGTACAACAAAACACGATATGATATAGCGATTTATCGCATATTTTTTGTCAAAATATGAACTTTTGTAAAAAAAGCGAGCATAACTGTGACGTCGCCGGCACGGACATGCTTACTGTTTCAATAAAAGTTCAAGATGGCGGCTATGTTATCATATTTTGAAAGTAAATAGGCGATAAATCGCTATATCATATCGTGTTTTGTTGATCGTGCTAGAGGGGCAGGTTCGCCTCCGGTAAGCCCTGGCCGTTCACCAGCGCCATAAACTATTTTGTAAAGTAGGTACAACTTGGAAAGTCACTTAATTACAATCTTACCCTAGTAGGGTATTATAGGTAGGTAACTTTTTTAATTTAACCGTAAAACTGAAACTGATAGTTGCAATTAAAATTGTTTTTAGCGGTTTTAAATAATATCTACAGTTTTATTGCTAACTCATCTTTGTAATGGGCGAGCTTAAGACCAATGAGTGAAAGCTATTATTTCTTCACTCTATCAAATAAAAATCGTATTGTCATAAGTCCTTAATAATACGGGTATAAATCTAGACGCCTTATTAGGAGTTACCATAAAATATTGAAACCCACTTATTCAAATCAAATAAAAAGTCAAATACGTTTATAAACATCTATGACTCATTGCATAAACAATTTATAATTTCTTCTTCAGCTTAAATTTAGTCCACTGTTGTACGGGTCTACCTTGTATCGCAGAACTTTTAATGTCATAATTTTATTATGCCTATCAGCGGATGGCATCAACTTCATTTCGCAGAATATCATTTGGCATTCACT
This sequence comes from Anania fuscalis, assembly GCA_950371115.1. NCBI lineage: Eukaryota > Metazoa > Arthropoda > Insecta > Lepidoptera > Crambidae > Anania > Anania fuscalis. The sequence continues at coordinate 15,547,183 of OX493344.1, forward strand.
CATTTATCAGACGTTCAGAACTCATAATCTCGTAACCCAGAATCATCTTTAGGCATAAATTTATTATCCAGAATAATTAATAAGCAGAACTATCATAAAGCAGATAGTTCACAGCCAGAATCGTCTTCTGGCATACAATGCAATACAATATATACAATGAAAATTAATTATTTTAAATAGTTTTAAGTATTAGTTTTACCTTCAAAACAACAAACTTTTTAAAACAATATCTTAATTCAATAAAATACAATTTATAAAAATAGCCATATGCCTAATGAAATTATTCTAAACCACATTCTGCTATCTTCATAGTATGCCTAGTAAAATTGTGCCAAATATAAATATACGGCCAAACAATAATTATGCTAATGAAAAATTATGCCTTAATAATATTTGTTTAAAAATATTATGCCTAGTGTGTTATGCCAAATGAATTTCGGAGCAACAAAATTCCGCCAGATAAAGGAAAAGGTTGTACTCTCCAGCAAGCCCTTAGACCTCCCCCACAGTGTTCACTTAGCGTTAGTAAATGCTATTACGCAAGCGTTGCGTCAACGCTGATTGGACGCTGCCACGACGTCGACGCTCAAAAATGCTAGTGTGCAGGGTCCATTAGTGCGGCAGTAGTTAACATTTGCCCCTTGCGGGACTCGAACCCGCAAGCTGGTAGTTTAAGTAGATGGTCGTCAAGTCTGTACCGTGTGCAATGAGCACAATAGTACGTTGCGGAGGCGAGGCTATATTCATTCAATATGTACGGTCAACAGCACTAAGCTAATATTTGAGCGAATCTCACTCGTTGTATCGACCAATGTCATGCAAATACACTCCAGCTGTGCACTGTTTCGATAAATATTGTTATTTTCTTAACTTTCGAGTCCTATAGTTCAAAAAACTTTTTAACAAAAAAAATAAACCGCCGAATAACTAAAAAGCAAAAAATTATAAACTCTTTTTTCATTTAAACTTAATAACTAAGATCCTTAACTAATGTAAGTATACCTAATCAGCTCCTTTTGGAATCGGTGCCAGCCATTGAGAGTTAAAATGTGTTCATTCGCACCGACTCCAGAGCTGATTTGGTATACTTACATTAGTTTTAAGGAACTTAGTTATTAAGGTTAAATGAAAAAAGTTTATTATTTTTTGCTTTTCAGTTTTACGGCGGTAATTTTTTTTTTTGTTAAAACGTTTTTATTTAATGTTTTTCTGTGGATATATAAGATCAGCATAAAAATCTGAGAGTGAACGATAAATTACCCCTATTTTCCTAACATTGGGGTAAGTTTTTTTTCTTCAAATTTAAATGGGATTAATTATGAGGTATACCCTATATAATTTTTTTTTTATCAAAATCGGACTACTCTGTATAAAGTTTTGCGTGTTCAAACATTACAATCAGTGAGTGAACAATCAATCACCCCCTGTTTTCCTACCCTTAGGATTTTTTTCCAAAATATGGGACCAACTTCGGGCTATACCCTTTCTTATAAAAAAAATATTATCCAAATCGGACTTCTCTGTAAAAAGTTATGCGATCATACATAAATAAAACAAAAAATATATACGCGTCGACTTGAATTCAAACTGCGGGGTAACCACAGAACGCGGAGCGTAGCGACTCTTACTTGTTCTGTGGTAACCATGAACTCTTAAAAACAATCTCAAAGCTGTCAAATTTGTCAATTTTGGTACGTGATTCCATACAAAATTTGACAGATTTAATAATGTTTGACAGATTTACGATTGTTTTAAGAGTTCGTGGTAACCGCCCTGCACTTGAACTTAAGATATTGTTTTTTTAATAACCCCTATAATTTCACTGATCAACAATATTCATTGCTAATAACTGACAATCCTTCGTCAGAAGTCCAAACTTACAGCTTACCAAGGGTTCCCTTCGGTCGGGTCAATGTAGAAAACGACCTTTCTACACCGTGAATTTTTAATTACCCGAGAAAATTAACTTACATACTCAGATATCGATATACATCGAATTTGGCGAATAAAAAAAACGGAACGGCGTACGGCGCTGGCGTAAGGAGGAATAAATATGAATGAAAAAAATTTCATTCATAGTTATTCCTTTCGTACGCCAATATTACGCGACCAAATTAGGTGGATTTTGGTTCCGTTAATGTTGGAATGATAATGATTACTATTTGAATTAGCAGGACTTTTATGGTGCATATTTTTTAAGGAATGTTAGGGAGGGATCTTTTAAATAAATTTCTCATATCTTTTTTTTACTCGATGTATATCGATATCTGAATATGTTAGTTAATTTTCTCGGGTAATTAAAAATTCACGGTTCAGTTCACGGTGTTATGGTACCGCCGTTGTTTCTGATTTCTATAACACAAGTGCTTTCGCTACTTACCTTAGTATCAGAGGAATATAATGTGATGTTGTCCAATATTTATTACTTATTTATTTACTAGCAGTACTAGTAATACTCGTAGTGCGATTTTAAGACATTTAACAAAGAGAAGTTGCTACATCAATCAACAAGTCTATAAACTGTTCGTCAAACCATCGCAGTCAATTAGCAAGGTTATTAATTGCGTGTTTACGATTGTCCCCCCACTTTATACCATCGGGGAGGGTCGTTACAGCCAATTTGGATTTACATCCTCTCATACTTGCAGGATAATCAACGCGTTGAGTATGATGGCGCGTATCAATGACCTTTTTTAGAAACTAGGGGTTTCTTTCTAAATTTATTAGGAATGTCAGCATAAAAAAAGTATTAAAAAAACTAGTCCTGTAGCTACTAAAAGCCACATTATACAGGGTTACATTGCAAGTTAGTGCCAGTTTTTCAGGGACCACTCAGAATCTGTAACTAAATCGATCTACGATATAAACGATCTAAAAAATAAACTAATGATTTTTTTTTATTACTATCGCTGTTCAAAGATAGTCGGCGTTGATAATCTTGTCTTGTGCATTAAAAATACGCACGCACTATCTCTGTGCAACCTAGAACTGCAAAGTTCAATGCAATAATAGTCACAATGGCGCGCGAAAACAAACATTAGCCTTTTCGATGTAAGGTACATTTCTAACAGCAGGAGCGCCCGCGCATACCAGAGGTTCAAATTGACAACAAATACTTTATGCAGTGCACCTCTAGATCTTATTTTTAAAATTTGGCACTACCTTGCAATGTAATCCTAAATATTTTTTAACAAGCCATCACATATTTGCATGGTATCACACGTTATTCAGGTGGCGTAGGTAAAATCTTCAGTGTTATTAATAAAAATAGATTTTTGGTGTCTTTTGAATAAAAGCGTGCTTGGGGCTTGGGGTATCAAGTAAGGTATACTAGGAACGAGTATCTTTTACACCTTTGCTAAAGACCAATAAATTGCTGTATTGTTTGAAAACCGCAATTTGATGCGTAAAGTAAGTAATGAAAACAGCAGTTTGTTGAGAACTATCTCTCATTTCGGTACATTTTTATGTTTATTAAAATTGTAACATACAGAACCTTAAGAGCCTCCTCGCATCCCTGGCGACGTTAACTTTACGATCGACAAGTTAAGCTCTAACTACGTTTACGAGTGAGTTACTGCCAAGTTAACTGCTCACAATTGTACTTTATTGACTACTTCTATTCAAATACCAAAATGTGCTGTCTACATGGTAAATTACTCTGTCAATTTACCTATATAAGTACAAAAGTGTGCCTATATACGTCCCACTGCAGGACACATGCCTCACCTCAACTATGAGGTGGTTTGGGCCATACTCCACCACGCGGGCCCAGTGCGGATTGGTGAAGGGGTGTTGTAAGGCCAGTGACTAAACCTTACTGTCAGATGTAATCAAGCCGCCTTAAGGCCTCTGACTAGGCTTCCCGACTTATATCAAGCGATACAGCTGGGACCAACTTTTAACATGCCTTCCAAAGCACGGAGATGCTCGTGATAAATGTCACTTAATATGGTCGGAATGGCATTTATCACAAACGACGCACGCTTATATAGTCTTATTCAGAGTGCATTTGCTAGACGGGGACTAAGGTTAAACCACTGTTTTATGTACGTTAGTCATCATATCAGCCTGTTGCAGTCCACTGCTGGACATAGGCCTCCCCCAAGGAGCGCCACAGCGCACGATCTCCCGCTCTTTGCATCCAGTCGCTGCCTTCTTCAGGTCATCGGTCCATCTAGCCGGGGGGCGTCCTACACTACGTTTGCCTAAGCGTGGTCTCTATCTAAAAACCTTCCTGCTCCACCTCTCGTCGGTTCGTTGTACGTTGTGTGTATGTACGTTAGTACAGTGGTTTAACCTTAGTCCCGGTCTAGCAAATGCATTCTGCATATGACAGCAGTGGCGTGCATTGGTTTTATTTGGAGGTAGGCAGTAGATACTTACTTAAGTGTTTTATTGATGAAAATCAGTGGTTTTCATCAATGACACACATTTGTACGTACCTACTGCCTACCTTATTTCGTTTACCAGGTAGGCACTGCTTAATTGCCTATATGCACTGCACGCCCCTGTATGACAGCTATAGTATACGAGTATGACCGTGAAATTGCAACCCTAAGTTAAAACAAATACGATATATTGTATTTTTTTTTTTTTAGCAATTCCATGCAAGGTTTTTTGAAGATAAATAACACTTGAAAAAAATTATCGACCAGGTAGGACCTCAGGTGGTGCGATGGGACGTGGATTCGAGTCCCATGTGAGGTCGATGATTTTTTTTATGTATTATTTATCTTCAATCAAATACGAGATCCTTATAGTTCATATTAATAGCAATGAATATGCTGTTCATATTAATATAAAATATAATCTTAATAATATAAAGATCAACACAGGGCAATGTAACGTATGAATAGAAAATATTAAATTTATCGTCTGCGCATGAAGCTTTTGTTAAGTTACATACAATTGAATAGAAGATCAGTTGTAAAGGCAATAAAGGCTTCAATTCACAATACGAGTAGATACAAACGCACCAATTTCGCACTCAAAATGTAATTTTTCTACTATTGGTAGCAGCTTACATAATCGGTAAACTTATTAAAAACTTTAAAATAATAACACAATTGGTTGTCTATAAAAATCCTTTCCTAGGGTTCCGTAGTCCTGACAAAGAACCCTTATAGTTTCGTCATGTACGTCTGGCTGTCCATCCGAGGTTTTTCTTAGAAACTGTTCGCACAAGAGGGCTGTAATTTTGTGGAGGTATCTATATCAATCTCGCCGACAAATAGGTATGATAAAATTTTAAAAATATTTTTTTTGCGTAACTCGTCTACATGTCACGTGGGTATGTTTTTTTTCCATCGTCTACCCCATCGTGTGGTGTCTCGTTGAATAGGTCCTTTAAAATGACTAAGGGTTCTAAGACTATCCGTTTGCGAAATATTAAACTTTAAAGTGCAAATGTTTGTTCGAGTAGGGCCTCCCCTTTAAAAGCTAAACTATTGCCTTGAAAAATCTGTAAGTAATTATGAAATTATTAACTCACCTAGTTTACTCATATCTATGTTTATTTGCGAAAAGAAAAAATGGTTTTCTCCCCCCTTCTTATGTTTTTACTTCGACTGTTAATACAAAATTGGATTGCTGGTGATACGATGAGGATTATCATGACCCATTTTCTTATTCTACGATGTAAAAAATGATAATTAAGTGACAGAGTATTGAATGTTAAGGACCTTATCAGTTTATTCTGAATAAATCTAACTAAAATTCAGATTTTCTCCAGACACTGGCTCATCGTAATCAGCTAATTAAAATACATAAACCAAAATAATTAAGTCACATTTATTCAGACTCAAACTTAACAAATCCGATTCATGAATTAACACCAACACGTCAACTTTGCCCTTTGCCCAGGATTGGTCGTAAAGACTTTTTCGTTACGTCACGCGTGACGTCACTTTAGAACTGTCAAAAGTGGGAGGAGCTTGCGCGGGCAAGCCCCGCCTCTCTCCCTTAGCCTGCCAACCCGTATAAAAGGCTTTCGCGCTCGGAAGCCGGTCAGTGCCGATCAGATAGGCGAGCGAAGAGCTTGTCGCCGTCACAACAAAGTTTACATCGAGACACATCACGGTAAGTAAATATTTGATACATGGTTTACTCGCGGATTTTTCGCGTAGTTCAAACGGATGATGCGGAAAAATCTAGAATTTATTAATGTAGGACGGATGGTTTATGTAATCTTATAGGCTTTTATATCAAACACACAGGGAAAATTGGTAGTTCTCTGCAAACAATTGATTTTTTTTTTAAATTACAGGTTTTTTAATCGTGAAAAAATACAAACATATTCTCAAAATTATATTACAAGTAGCGTGAAGCATAACTAGGCCATTCGCTTAACCATAACTACCTCTACAAAAAGTGCCTTGAAGAGGTATCCTCTATTAGATAACAAGAACCAACTCAATATATACTTAGAAATGAAAAAAGTGTCTCCAAATACATTTTAGAATAAATTTGATTGGTTTTCTATTTCAATATTAACAACCCTTTAACCTAATGAAAATGAATTTCTCTAAGAAAAGCTTGTTCTACCACAAACCACATCTTCAGCTTTTGCCTTAGATTGTGACTAAGATAAATTATTCATCATCACATGGGAAGGCAAAGCTTAAAAAACAATCATAGAAAAAGTCTTGCAAAATATAAAGTATCTACTAACGACAGACAGCAAAAGGTATTTTAATTAATTCATCATGTGAAAAATTACGTTCTTCCTATGCGTAACACAAACAAACAATCCAATTTATCCGACTTATTATTCTCAGAAGCTGACTCTACAGATAAAAGCAGTTTTCTTAAATTAACTAGGTAGCTCAAGACCTGTCACTCAATTTAAGTCGTAGCTCACCACTGGTATCCTACCCCGTAACTCGATAGCACCTCATTAAAAACGATTATCTTGAGAGGAGCCCGTCCTCTAGGATTCGTTGCTGTTTTATTTCGGTAATAAAACTAAGATTAATAGCCGGGTGTAACAATATATTACAAGCTGAAATACGACAGAATTCTGTTGCATGTTGAAATTGGACCTTTGTCTGTAAGCCAGAAATTAATAATACTTTCATCGTCTGTTAAAAAAAATCGAGTGCATTTTTTCCATTTAACCGTGGTACCGTCGTTGTTTCTGATTTCTATAACACAAGTGCTTTAGCTACTTACCTTAGGATCAGAGCAATGTATGTGATGTTGTCTAATATATATATATATATATTTTAACAAAAGATTGTTCAAATTATTAAACTAACTAACTTTTTATACGGTAATATCAAACAAGTCCACTTTATGATTATGTTGTTCTGATTTTAGTTTTTTTTATTGCGATAGATAAGTGGCCGAGTTTTGTTCTGCCAATTTCTTCTCAGCACTTGTCTGTTTGTTTCAAAGCACATGTAATACAAAAAAACTTATATTTTATGCTTGTCAAGGACAATCTTTAATTTTATAACGTTCAACATCTATTAATGTCCTATAATGATTACATACATTTTGAATGTGTTTTAAAGTTTTCCTTTAATCGATCTCATGCTGATACGCATCATGCAGTCCACACGGCCTTGATCGCAGTCTGTAGAACAACACTATATGTGGTCGCGATCCTCATCAGTGATGGACCGAGGAAGAAGAAGATGATAAATAAGATTTCTTGCAAGCTAAGCAAAAACAACATCTGACTGTGGTCCCCGCTAAATACGCATTTCAATCTATTTTAGTGGTTTGAAAACACCTCTGAATCTCTTTTAGTATAACAAGTAAAGATATAAACCGACTTTGCAAAGCTGCAGTCATTTGACATATAATTTTTACCAGTCAGTCAGTAGATATTAAAATATTTTCTCATTTCAACTTATACGTACTTTAAAATGTAATTTAATATCACACAAAACTGTGACATGTAATTTAAAGAATACGAAGTTAAATCTTATCTACGAAGCGAACGAATTCCTGACATTTTTATACAATACCGCCTCAAGAATGGATCCCTGAGGCACACCGCAAACAATTGTATGCATGAAATACGTTGACTGAAATAAAAGTCTACAGTACAAGTAAATTGCTACAACTTAAGTTATGGATTTGCATAGATGCATCCATGGACAGTTTCCGATACCATCGCCATAATACAGGGCTACGTTGCAAATTCAAAATAAATTCTAGATAACAATATTGAAAAGCCAAGTGCGAGTCGGACTCGCGCGCGAAGGGTTCCGTAAAATTAATTATAAAAACGGGAAAAAAAACACGTTTGTTGTTTAGAAGCATCGTTAAATATTTAGTGTATGCTGTTTTTTAGTATTTGTTGTTATAGCGGCAACAGAAATACATTATCTGTAAAAAATTAAACTATCTAACTATCACGGTTCATGAGATACAGCCTGGTGACAGACGGACAGACAGACAGACAGACTGACAGACTTACAGACTGACAGACAGACAGACGGACAGCGGAGCTTTAGTAATAGGGTCCAGTTTTAACCATTGGGTACGTAACCCTAAAAAGTACTTAGTTTTTGTTCTAAACGTAGCTTGATAAAGTTGAACTGATTTCTTTGTTATGTAACCCTGTATGTTATATCTCAATAAATTACCAGACAAAAAGTAACTTAGTATTGAAATATCTAGCCAGGACTCATTTCGTGTAAATTTTTAAGCAAATGATATTGTATTCCTTCTTGGAATTATATTGTAGACTCACAGCGGAATCCTATTGAAATACACTTTCAATAAGATAACATATAAAGGTACACAATTCTATTTCGACATGTCATTCATATCATTCATTCATTCCACAATTAAACTTTAGGTAAACTCGTACACTACAAAAAAAATCTGTCAATGAAATTTGCTACGAAAAATGCTACGACGAGAGTTGCTACGCTACGGCTTCCGTAGCTCCGCGCTACGCCGTAGTTCATTGTAAGCCGCGGCTTTGTTCCTTTGATGAAACTAATAAAAATAAACTAACAAAAACCTTTACAACTCGGCAGAACAATGGAAATGCAAATTATGCAAATTAATATTGCATTTATTTTATAATTGCAATGAAAATTCTTTTCTACAGCTACAATAAAAATCGATTGTTTAAAAATTGACGACCTAAATTTCTTCGTTCTTTGAGAGGTAACGTAAATATTTTTATTAAAATTCTCGTGATGGAAATTTGTTCCGGGTCAATTCACAGTTATGAGATATTTATTCATGTTTCACTTTTGATAATTTTAAAGGTACCAGTTTGTTAAAAATTTGGTCTTGCTTTCAGAAATATTATGTTTTTTTTAAAAGTCAAAACAGACATTTAATTTTTTTTTTTAATATAAATTTACTTACCGTCTTTTCCTTGACGAATTTTTCAATTAATTATGTTGCTGTAGCTTCATTAGATAACTAATTATAGCAAGTTTAATTACCACTAGAGCAGTCACTTTCTTCAAATTAAATACACCATAAACAGCAAACGTCAGTCCATTCAGGCTGACAAAGGCGACTGAGTTTGTAGCGCCGTTTCTTCTCATCACCAGCCGATATGTTGTCCCGAAGCGGTGGTAGGGCTAAGTTATATGTTGGGACGTGTATTAGTGCCCGGAAGAGGGCCTATATACAGAATAAAAATTTTCATTTCATTTCATTACTTTGTTAGCATTGGACCCAGTGCCCACCACTGAATCCTCTCGTATTATACAGGGTGCCTGGAACTAGACCCGCCATAGCAAATCCCCACGTAGAGAACGTCGTTTGCGAACTATTGGACCGTAAAAAAAATTCATCACAAAGTTTATTATTTACTACAAAAATAAACTTTGTTTTTTTTTACGGTCCAATAGTTCGAAAACGACCTTCTCTACATGTGTTTCAATTATTATGTTGAAACAAAAAAATATTATTGACACCGGTTGCTTTACCCTGTTGGACAGAGTTCATATACTACCCTAAGTCTTTTGGTGGACATTCTGTGGCTCAATTAGCTACGAATATTTTTAGATGTTTTATATTTATAATATTATATATATACACCGTGAATTTTTATTACCTGAGAAAATTAACTGACATACTCAGATATCGATAGAATTTGGCGAAAAAAAAAATTTTTTTTATGAGAATATTATTTAAAAGATCCCTAACATTCCTTAAAAAATATGCACCATAAAAGTCCTGCTAATTCAAATAGTAATCATTATCATTCCAACATTAACGGAACCAAAATCCACCTAATTTGGTCGCGTAATATTGGCGTACGGAAGGAATAACTATTAATGTTTTTTTTTTCATTCATAGTTATTCCTTCCGTACGCCAACGCCGTACGCCGTTCCTTTTTTTATTCGCCAAATTCGATGTATATCGATATCTGAGGATGTTAGTTAATTTTCTCGGGTAATTAAAAATTCACATTCACAGGTGTATATATATATATATATATATTAGATGTTGAATATTTTTTGTTTGATGTTTTGGCTTACAGTTTAGTAGTACTTACTTATGATTTAAAAATCACAATGTATAACCACAACTTTAAACTGTTTTGTGTTAATAAAATAAGATGTCGGTCGGTAAATTGTTAAATACAGCTTCAAAATATTTTGAGAAAATTTAATTTGTTTGTCATTTTTTTCTGACTAATCTTCAATCAAATTGACGACCGTCTGGTGTAGTGGTTCGCGCTCCGGAATGCCTTGCGGTTGCGGGTTCGAATCCCGCGAGGGGCAAATGTAAGTGTGATAAGCACGAGCTTTTGCACCTAAGTCATGGCTGTTTATAAACGTATTTAAGTATGTTTATCCGTTATCTAGTCGCTTTGCTTAGTTTGGGGCCAGATAATTGCTGTGATTGTGGAAACAATTTATTTAATTAATTTATTATTTTAATCCTTAATACCTCGCTAAACTAGTATTGAGTCACCGTTATGAAAATTTTCTAATGTTGTTTTTTAATTTTTACTAATATTTCAATGATAAGATATCCCTTTCTGGCTTAAAGGTCATAGTTATTTCTTGCTATCATCGTAACGACGACTTAATTTCAATAAGAGCATGAATTTAATAGCCTGTTACTTTAGCCCGGGTGTGCGAGCACAGTAAATCTAGAAGCAGTAGGTTCATTCTCGTACAGAGGCAATGACCAGGCAATTTGTTTATTTAAACTTAATTGCACAAGTGTATACAATAGGCGGACTTAATGCTATACAGCGTTCTCTACCAGTCAATCTTGTGGTAATGAAGATTGTTTAGTTTGTGGTGTAATTTAATCGCCAGCATCTTAGGCAACTTCCAGGGAATACTAATATGAAGGACCTTGAATGGATTTTTTAGTTTATTTTATAATATGAAACGGTGATGAATACATTCGATTAATTTAGAAAAATTGACAGATAATCGTGGAATAGTTTTCTGAGAAATTTAATTCGATATCGTAAAGTTATGTATTCTAATAGGTACCCGTACGGTATGTGCAACAACTTGGTTATATTCCGTATAGAAGGTCAAAAAGGCAGGGTCATCACTGACGCTGCCGAAAAATATCATCTTATATCTTGGGATACCTAAAAATAGTTTTTTTTCTTATTAAGTACCCAAAATAGTACACGATATTACTCTTATCATTTTATGTAACAACAAATCACAACGCACAGTTTGAAGCGAGAGAGGACCGTTTTCCTACCGATATTTTCTTCCCAGTCCATTTTTATTCTATTCACGGTATTAAGGAAAAATAATCAGTATGTCCAGTATGTGTGTCGTGTGGTGCCGGCACGTTAAAAGAATTGCACCACCCCTTCTCTTCCTATGGGTGTCGTAAAAGGCGACTACAGGAGAACCGCCACGAGAAGACGGGCAGCAGTGTCTCCTCTCCACCACTGTCTAAACTGCTATCGCCAACCCGCCTGCCAACCGCCAAGCATGGCGATTATGGCAAATCCTCCTTTTGGAGAGGTCTGTGTCCAGCAGTGGACTGATATAGGCTGGAGATGATGATGATGATGATCACTATGTAGGATATTAATATTAAGTTTTGTGCGTTTAGTGTGAATAATCTTACTGTGTATAGGTATTGTGTGTAAAGTTACCGTGGCGCGGGATAAAAAGCGTTCCCGGCGCCCCCGGGGGCCGAGACGTGTAATCCCCCCCCCCCCCTAATCTTGTATCATTCTGGGATGCCGGCTAAATGTGACACGAACGTGACACCAGTCACGCTAATAACATTATGTTTGATTATTAAAAACTTTGCTGTTTTAGCAATTGTCTCATCCACTAACCGAGTTCAAACTTTTTGTAAAATGAAAATTATATTCTAAAGGACAACGATAACTTTATATACAGCTTTGAATATTATATTCGTTTTAACGTCTAGTTATATCAGATAAATTGCGGGTAATTTAGAATACTTTAACGTGATTGGCGTGAATTATTACTCATCATCATCATCATCTCAGCCTATTGCAGTCCACTGCTGGACATAGGCCTCCCCCAAAGAGCGCCAAAGAGTACGATCACCCGCTTATTATTACTCAAACCTTGTTTAATTAATAGAAGGATAAATAGATATATACTCTTTATTGCACACCAAACGAAGAAGATACAGTTGATGTTTACAGAAAGATGTACAAATTAGGAGGTCTTATCGCTAAGAGCGATATCTCCTAGACAACCTTCAGACAGAGGACAACTATAAATAAATGGGAAAGTGGTACAATTTTGTACACTGCAAATTCACTTTTGTTCAGAATAATTAAAATTCGTGTTAATTTGGTCGCAGATCAGAGGTTTGTTTAATGTTATTTCTTTCAAAACACATTAAATATCTGGCTGTAAAGAAAGAATATGACCGATATAAATGATAAAAAGTATTATTTAAAAAAAACATCTTTGCCTGAAAATTAAAGTTATTTCACGTTTAAGTTTGAGAGTAATCTTAATATCTATTAACGAAGGGCTCTCTAAACTGAAAGCCGGCCAATTACCTGAAGTTCATTAAGTTAAGCTGAACACCTGTCTTCGGAACAAGTTTTTACTCAACTCAAATTATGAAACAAGTGGTATTAATTAGAACTAAATTACTGGTGTAATGGCGGACATGAGGGCTGTCCAATTGGAAATAACATTTTACATTGGACATTATTTATTAATATATTATTTATTAATTATACGCCGGACTTGACATGGCGTAGCCATCTCTGAGGTTCCGAGTTCGATCCCCGGTCGGGTCAATGTAGAAAACGTACTTTTCTATATTGGCTCAGGGCCATAACCACGAACTCTTAAAACAATCTCAAATCTGTCAAACATTATCATTTCTGTCAAATTTTGTATGAAATGACGTACCAAAATTGACAGATTTGACCACTTTAATATTGTTTTAAGAGTTCATGGTTATGGCCCAGGTCTGGATGTTGTGGTACCGTCGATTTTTCTATAACACAATGCAATAGCTACTTTAGGATCAGAGCAATGTATATGATGTTATCAAATATTTAAAAAAATGGCGTTTTAGCGGACCCGTTATAACCCGTTTTGATTAAGTAAAATGTTCAAACTAGCTCAAATGCTCAATTCTGGGTGTACATATATGGCCGATTCTATAAGTCAAACTACAATATATTAGTGTGCACTAAAAAAACATTCATTGATAACCATTTCTTTGACTTTCATTTTATTTTAACTAAAGAACAGAAATGAATGATAGTTTTTAGCCGGCATATAAATCTTTATATAACCATAAAATATTTTTCTCAATATCTTTTTAAAATTCACAAGGTTCTCAAAGTTTAAGAAAATACCGAAACGGCAGGAAATATCTACTTAAATTATGCCTACCGAATGCGCAGAAGGGGCAACGGCTTATTAAATCTAATTGGCTTGGCTGAGGCGCTGCGCCATTTGCGGAATTCCACGATTCCAATCCCGGCCGAGTTAAGAAAACTAGCTTTTCTGAGTAGGTATCTTATAGTACTTCTAAAATATTTCTATTACCGAAATCATTAAAAAAAAGTCATGTTTTTGGGCACATAAATTAATAAATATATATTTATTTGCGCCGGACAATGCCCGGTCTCGACTACTCTCGAAGTAAGCAATTAACTCAATTTTTGTCGCATTTTTGCAAGGCCTATCTCCTAGCGCACAAAAAATAATCTAAGCAACCCCTAAGTCATTTTAAAGGACCTATTTAACGATGCCGCACGCAATGGGGTAGACGATGAAAAAAACCTTACATAACGTAGCCTAACATGTGACTCAAAAATGTTACGAAAAACTGTTAATACCATGTGTAATACAAATAAAGTATTATGATTAAAAAATTCATCCCCAAGTACATGTATGGGATTTACCCTAAAAAAAAAATTTATTTTTCCACTTTGTCAGCGTGATTGGTATACATATATCTTCACAAAATTACAGCTTTCTAGGGTTAACGGTCTCCAAGCAAAACCTCGGACGGACAGACAGACAGACAGACATGACGAAACTATAAGGCTTCCTTATCAGGACTACGGAACCCTAAAAATTTCTTGTGCTTATGACACAAACACATACGGGATTCGAACCCGGGATACGGGATAGCTACCTATCTAGAATGGACGGTCGTCAACAATATTTCCATACAAATAACGTTAAATCTTCAGGTATTCTTCTTGAAGTGTTAATAAATATCTATTCTGCATGAATGACTAATGCCAACTTCATTTGAATATTCCAAAAACTTGTAGTGTAACAAAATAATATGCTAATAGGGTCATAAATTGTTTGAATCTGGCATGTAAATTACGCAACACAGTACATACTATTTTGTGATTCCAGTGTGAGTACTTTTATGGAGTGCTTAGATACATTGTAAGCATATAATTTGTTTAATATTTCAAGTTATTTTCCAACATTAATATTGTTATGCATGTCGTGGCAGCCTTTAATTAAGGCAACACCTTGTAATGTTTTTTTTAAGTTATATGACCGATATATATGGTGTATGCTTTGTTGGTTGTCCTTAAATAAAAAAAAAAAAAAAAAAAAAATGGCTGTCGATAACTTTAATTGAGTTCTGTAGCATGTAGCAACCCTAGCAGTTGGAAGTTTCTGGTATTAATATCGTAATTCGAAGGTGTTCAGGGACAGCTACAAATGGCACAATTACTGGGATCGCTCCAATTTGTAACGCCTTAGTCAATGGGGATGAGATGTGGCCCCCTTCGCTTTAAATTGCTAGTTGAATGGGTACATTTAAATCACAAAATAATAAATTAAAGCTAAAAAGAACAAGGCTTTCGAGCTTATAAAGTTAATAGCCAGATTTTTAGGGTTCCGTAGCCAAATGGCAAAAAACGGAACCCTTATGGATTCGTCATGTCAGTCTGTCTGTCTGTCCGTCCGCATGTCACAGCCACTTTTTACCGAAACTATAAGAACTATACTGTTGAAACTTGGTGAGTAGATGTATTCTGTGACTCGCATTAATTTATTTTTACACAAAAAACAGAAAAAAACAAGAAATTTTGGGGGTTTCCCATACTTAGAACTGAAACTTATATTTTTTTTATCTAGGCATCTATGGATGGGTCTTCAAAAATGATATTGAGGTTTCTAATATCATTTTTTTCTACACTGAATAGTTTGCGCAAGAGACACTTCCAAAGTGCTAAAATGTGTGTCCAACCCCTTTTAACTTCTAAAATAAGAGAATGATAAAACTAAAAAAATACATAATGTACATTACTATGCAGTGGCGGGCATTCGTTTTATTTCGAGGTAGGCAGTAGATACTTCTTAGGTGTTTTCTTAATGAAAATCAGTGGTTTTTATCAATGACACACATTTGTAAGTACCTACTGCCTTCCTCATCTCATTTACCAGGTAGGCACTGCCTAGTTGCCTATATGCACCGCACGCTCCTGTTACCATGATAAACCGCAATTAGATAATGGTGCGGAACCCTTCGTGCGCGAGTCCGATTCGCACTTGGCCGGTTTTTTAGGCTGGCAAGAATATAGAAACTTGAAGTCATTTAATTATTAGCATTGATAAATTCTAGTCGAGGTAGTCAATAAATTGATTAAATTGAATGATGTTTAATTATGTGATATTTATAGTTGTGAAAAGTTTACAAATACATTTGTTTTTTTAAGTTTTTTCCAAGATGAGCAAAATCAACATGAACTTATCTCTATGAACGCTAATTGCTTTAAAATCAGAGGTTAGACTATTTATTTAAATATATAATTTTACCGATTACGTGGACTTGGAAGTTTGACTTTTTCACAGCTTCAAATGATGCAGACCCGAGTATTTAAATTTTGTATAAATATTATTAAACATTAAAAAATATTATCAGAACATCGTCAAATATTATTATGAGAAAATATATCGTAAGAATGTAACAAAATTGTCTGCTCTATCTCTTTATGATGGTTATCGGAAGGTGATAATTCCGATATAACTTTTTAGAATGCTATAAATATTTGATGGGGTAAAAACATAAAAATGTTTATCGCAACTTTTTAACACAACAAATATCAACCTCTCATACTTATGTAGTAGTAAAGCTACAAGTCATGATATGATGGTCCACAAGGGAAAAAATACATAATTTAACGATATTTTTTCCTACTTATAATAAAAAAAACCAGCCAAGTGCGAGTCGGACTCGCGCACAAAGGGTTCCGTACCATTATCTGTAAAAATGGCAAAAAAAACACGTTTGTTGTATGGGTGTCCCCTTAAATATTTATTTTATTCTGTTTTTAGCATTTGTTGTTATAGCGGCAACAGAAATACATAATCTGTGAACATTTTAACTGTCTTACTACCACGGTTCATGAGATACAGCCTGGTGACAGACGGACAGAGCAGTCTTAGTAATAGGGTCCTGTTTTACCCTTTGGGTACGGAACCCTAAAAAATCTAAGACCTAATTTCAAAGCGCGAGTAGAAAGATATCTGGTTACTTATATCAACTTGTAATAATCACATCATCACATCATCACACTGAAAATAGGCCTTCCAAAGAAAGCCACAGCATAACAGCTTTGGGCCGCTGCCTGCCCCTCTAGCATAAGCAACAAAACACGATATGATATGATATGATATGATATGATAGTGGAGGGGAAAAGACAAAGGGGCCGAGCTCCAGCCAGGTGGTGTGACCAAACCAAACTTCTACAACTAAATCTGCACGATGCTGTCCACGCCGCCGCTGATAGAGCAACATGGAAGAGCTTAACTCGGTCCCACTCAATTCTGTCCTGACTTGGCCACCTGATGGTCACGATCCCCAATCCCTGGGGTTACGACTGAGAAAAAAAATATGATATGGCGATTTATCGCATATTTTTTGTCAAAATATGAACTTTTATCGAAAAATCGAGCATGACCGTAATGTCACCGGAATTGACATGCTCACTGTTTCGATAAATGTTCAAGATGGCGGCTATGTTACCATATTTTGAAAGTTGGGTATCGATAAATCGCTATATCGTATCATATCATATCGTGTTTTGTTGCTCATGCTACAGGGGCTGCAGCGGTAAATCATGTCCTACGGCAACGAATGCAATTGTTTGAACTGTATTTGGGTTAGCAAATACATAAATCACTCCTAGATGTCCTGTATCCGTGTTTATAGTTTACGATCATTTGATTATGGGTTTAACAGTGCAGTTGACAAACGAATGGACATTGTTTTATTTAGCTGCTGTTAGCAATCATTTGTGAACAAAATGGCTGTACCGCGTTGGCTTTTGAATAAGGCATGATACGATACGAGCAAGATACGAGATAGACGTGCGGACAGTGTGAAGCGATGCTATGTTTACAAATAAGATACGAGCCCTTCTCAGTGTTCCAATTTATTTGAGACTAGGGCAAAGGAACACTACATACAATAACTGGCACCGATGTTCAGCGTTGGGGAAAAGAGTCGGGATCGCTTTGCGCATCTTACGAGACGATCGTCGTATCAGAGACACGTGTGTGGAGCTAACAACCAATCACGGTTGGCGATGCAGGCCGCACGAGGCCTGCACCGCTGGCCGTGATTGGTCACGTAATCGTAATGGTCTCCAGCGCATCTTTCGCCCAACGCTCAACATCGGTACCAATAGTTGTACTTGGTTTATTTTATTCTATCACGTTTAAGCAGTAACATCTCATTATCATAAACAGTGCATGTTAGTCCACTGTTGAACATAGGCCTCTCCCAATGCTCGCTGCTGGGCCCGATCCTCGGGTATTCTTTCAAAGTCAAAGTCATTTATTTAATAAGTCCCTCTTCCGGGAACTTATACACTTTTCCAATCACTGCCAAGCCAACCGCTTTGCGTATATTATCGCTCTACCTTGTCGGAGGACACTCTTTGCGTTTCCAAGTCGCGTTCTCCACGTCTACCACATCGGTTTTCGGTTCTACGGCAAATATCTTTAACATATCTATCAAAGAGTTTTGTTGCAGAAGTGGGTCGTCTTCTGAGGGTGAAGACTAATGATAGTCGTTCAGGTTCATTTCTGGTTCAGCGGGGCAATGCAGCGAGTGTTATGGGAACCTTTGCTCCAGATTTGACATAGTGTTGTTTTTTTTATTTAGTTAAATTCGTGGTTTATGATTAAATTATTATTATAAAACTGAAACCTACTTCTTTGCTTTAAAACTCAAATAGTATGGTTACTATTCGTACTACTTTAACAAGAAGATTGATTTCGTTTTTAATCAAAACCGTGAAACAAATAAGATGTAAAGAACTTTTCTGCAATATCTGTAAGATTGGAATTTTATCCATTAATTGAATTTAGTGTGGAATAGTGTATTCAAATAATCCACCCTGGGGATGATATCCATTAATTGGAGTCGGGCCTTTGCATCCCGTATAATGTCGCTTCATTAGAATTTCAAGCAATTAATCACGGTTTATTTTAATTTTCTCGTTAACGACCCGGCTTTGGGCAATTGCATTAGAAATGTATTATTGTAGGTTGTTTTATGAAACTAGCAAGTCGCCTTGGATTTTCATGGATAAAGCTAAGCTAAGATATGCGGTTTCAAATTATACAGGGTGTACAAGAGAATAGGACACTCCTTAAAACCACGTTTTCACCTGGTCATATACAACAACTTTTTCTATGGGAGCACCATCAAAATCGATTTTTTTTTCAGCTTCCCCATACAAACTTACCCGCATAACCTTAATGATAATGTATGGAGCATCTGAAAATAAAATCACGATTTCGATGTTGCTCCTATAGGAAAAGTTGTTGTATATGACCTGCTGATCACGTGGTTTTAAGAAGTGTCCCATTCTTTTGTACACCTGTATATAACATTGTTAATTAAACCGTTTTAAGGCCTCCCCCACACGAGCGTCTTTCGAGCGTCGTCGTCGTGGCAGTGTCCAATCAGCGTTAAGTAAACGCCGCTGCGCAAGCGCTGCGTCAACACTGATTGGACGCTGCCACGATGTCGACGCTCGAAAGACGCTCGTGTGGGAGGTCCCTAAAAGTAGGTACAGTAGTTTGAAAGTAGGCTACACAAACAGACTGCAAGACGGTCTTGTGTGTTGTTTTTCATTATCACTAATTACTTCGTAATTAATTTTAAAAGTAGGTCGTAAAGCCTAGTCAGAGGCCTTAAGGCGGCTTGGTTACATCTGACAGTAAGGTTTAGTCACTGAACTAACAACACTCCTTTACTAATCCGTAATACAAAACCTCTGAGAAGTTAGATGTGTGTAGATTTTTTTGTTTTCACAATTGTTTAGATTTTAAAAAAGGCCATGACAGAAACAGTGTTTGCGGGTTTCCTGCATGCACTGAGACATAGACCATTTTGTCTTATAGTATTGATTTGATTTTAAAATTTCTTTATTGACATAGCATGATACAACAATACATCACAATTCGTGTTGATTGAACAATAAGGACTAATTAAATGCTTATTCAGACTAAATGCGCCAATATAAACTTATAAATTAAATTTAAAGATTCTTATTTGAACATGATGTTAATTAAGAAGTTATTCCTAAATTGCGGGAGTGCGTGTGTGATTTTGTATACAATCTACGCTCATTGCATCTGTAAATAAAACTAGAGTATAATTAGAAGATATCACACCAAAACAAAATACTCAGTGAGTACTAAAAGGTGCGACCAGTGTGCAATCAGCGACGAGAGCATGTTTTATTTGTAATCTGCCTTGAGACAAATAAATATATTATATTCTATTCTAATGGGCTCAAGTGCTGAAACATACCTTAAACCAACTCATAGTTGATGTGAGGCCTGTACCCTGCTGTGGGACAAATATTATAGGATCACTTTACTTGTAGGTACTTTACGTTGGTATTACGAATTTATCGAAAATATGTTCTAATTATTAGCCTCGTAAATTGTTATAAATGAAACATCAGAGAGAGCGTAATTAAGAGAATAATAAAGAAACGTAGAAACAATTAGCCGAATTAATCGGACAGATTAATATTTGTGGTGGCGGTAATCGTTTTCTCAATTAATTTCTCTAATTATTCAGAACGAATTAATTACTATAAATAACTCAGGTTCTGCACAGTTACCCTAAAGATGTTTAGTGAAATAAAAGATGTGGTTAACAAAATAGAGCAAATAATTTCGTTTGCTGTTTTGATTTTATGATGAGAATGTTATGTACACTCTCAAATCATCATTTACTATTTTAGTGTCTATTAGACACGTATGACATTTACAAATAACCTTAGATCCAATTCTATATAACACAGAATTATCCCAGTTTAACTATTACAAGAATAACTTTACTCGTTGAATTTACTCTTAGATAACATGGGTTACGTTTTTCTAACTTAGGGTCGATTTGACCAAGACAGAGTAAGTTTTTACCCGAGAGAAACCGCTGTTCAATCTATAGTACCTTAGCCAATTTTCCATTATACCAACCATTTTAAAATCGTATTCTAGCTTGGTCGAATCTGACCTTATTCTTGTTTATATTACTGGCTTTTTATCGCTAATATCCTATCCGGAATCCGTTTTATGTCACCGGAATTTCTTGCTCATTGAATAATGCCGGGTATCGACCGATACGGACTGTTAAGGGGTTAAATTACATCCAAGCGTGTTTCAAAATTCAGTCTGGTTTGGTGCAGTTGTGAATGTCAAATATCTCGCGTCTTTTTATATTTTAAGTCAGTATTTAGGTAAAGTTCAAAAGTAGGAAAACACTAGTAAACTCACTCTAAATATCACGTAAGGGGTACAAACAAACATAGCCTCTATTTTGCTTAGTAGGTTCACATTACTAATTGTCGATGAGTGACTTCAGAGTAGTGATGTACAAACCTCGAGGCGTCGAGTTCTACTTTTGAAGCCTCGAGGCGTATTGGCAGGACTCAGTGAGCTGGGAAGGCTCGTAGACCCGAGCCTAGCCGAGACGCGAGCTCTCTAAGCCACGCCTCAAGGTTTCAAAAGAGTTTGAGCCTTCAAAAGAGCTCAAACCTATTAAAATAGCTCGAGCCTTCAAAAGAGCTCGAGTCTTAAAATGAACGCGAGCCTTGAATAAGAGCTCAAGTTTAGGTTTTTACGACTTTAATATCTGACTCGAGTCTTTAAAATTAGAACTCAAAAAGATGAAAACCTTATGTCATAAAGAGCATCGTAGATGCTTAATCTATTGTGCTTTATCTCTAATTATGTTAATTTATAAGCAGCCCATCACAACGAGATCGCAGAAAAAGACTCGAGCCCTGAAAAAGCCTCGAAATCGATCGAGCTCTCAAAAAGACTCGAGCTCTTAAAAAGGCTCGAGCTCTAAAAAAGGCTCGAGCTTTGAAAAAGACTCCAGAGTTATCGAGCTCCATACAAACGAGGCGAGCCCTGTAAACGACACCGAGCTCTAGACAAAAGGACTCGGAAGCCTCGAGCCTTGTACATCACTACTTCAGAGGGCCTACTACAAAAATCTTTCGTTCAATCAGACATATAAACCTAACAAATTAAAATAACCATCTCCGTATCAATCCCTTGACAAAATATGACCAACTCAAACTAGCCCTGTAAAAAACACGACCGTTTTGAGTAGTTCACAAATTCTCAAAGGTTTGATAGAAGTAAATGGTTATTTCAAATTATTGGGTTAATTCGTCCGAATGAACGAAAGGTTTTCGTATTAGGCCTCTAGTGACCGAGGAACAGCGCGGTTCGCCTAAGCGGTACAAACGAACTTAGACTCTATTTAGTTACAGCGTGGGTTCATATTACTTATCGTCGATAAGTGAACAATGTAGAAGTGATCGCGATTTTGTTTTACAGAATTGACAGGCTGTAGATAGGTATAATTTAACTTAAAATACTCAATCACTCAACAGGTTAGTAATGAGATTCAACAGAGGTTATGAAAAGCGTCTGTCCCGAACACGAAATATTAATTTCCAGTTCTAATTGTCCCGATACGAACAATGTGGCGTAGATTAGTATTGGATTTGTCGCTGACAGCCCGTCTTCGAATTTTATCTCAGTGATAAACGCCTGTTTGTTTAATTCATTGTTTTACGGCTTTTGTGTACCAGCGACAACGATTCACTTTGTCTATGTACTCTGGATATTCAAAACTCTCGTCATAGAATTTGGTGAATTAGTAAAACTTACATAACAATAAGCTACCTTTAAAAAAGTTAAAAATACATCTTTCGCCGCAAAAATAGTCAACATTTTATTTTATTTGCAAGTAACATGTACCAAAAAGAATCAATCGGTAGAAATTACCCTTAGAACAGGGACCAAATAACGCAAGTTATAGGTACATTTGTTGGGTTGGGACCCAGTCCTTGACAGAGCCGTATTAAGTAGGTTAATTAACTAGGTTACCATCATCGAATAGCGACAAAACAATTCATTATTAGTAATTTTCATAGAAAACAAATGAGATCAGATACAGGTGACTATACAAAATTTATTTTTATTTTTGTCTCTGTTGCAATTTACGACTTAAAAGAGTGCTTTTGTTTGGTAATTCACGTACTTTTTCAGTGAAAACTTAGTGTTATATTAATTTACAGGCAATAGGGATGACGACTAACTTTCTTTTCTTCGTCTATCAGGTAGATTATCAAAATATATTGGACACGTGTTTTTGCTTTTTTGATATAATCAGAATGTTGAAGAGATATATTGATTTGAAATGTCCATTGACGTCACGCCTAGGTACAATTTTTACTTAGGAGTGACGTCACGAGCCCCCCTCCCGAACTTTGACGCGCTTTATCTTTGTAATTTTTTGGTTGATTGACAAAAGAAAAAATACAAGTCCATTATTTTTTGATGATCTAACTGACGGGCTAAATATAATTTCATTTTCTTAACCCAGTCATCATCCCTATGAAATAAGAGTCCGTGGATTAGTTTAGTGCGTTTTGCCACTAATCCTCGCCTTACTTTGGGTGTTTGGAAATGATACTTGTAGTCACTTGACGCTTTCACAGCGTGGCGAAATTTCATTGCCCCGGCATAAGTAGAGCCCCAAATACGTCCCTGTCCAAATATTTAATAACGTGTTCGATATCGAGCGCCTTTATTTGCCAACAGGCCGAGCCTGCAATATTTAATTTCGTAACTTTTCTCAAAGTAATTCTATATTGACTGCTAAATTACTTAACATGTACGTTTTTTTAAAATAAATAAATAAATATTGGACAACATCACATACGTTGCTCTGATCCTAAGGTAAGTAGCTAAAGCACTTGTGTTATAGAAATCAAAAACAACGACGGTACCACAACACCAGACTCGAGCCAATATAGAAAAGTTCGTTTTCTACATTGACCCGACCGGGGATCGAACCCAGAACCTCAGAGATGGCGGCGCCATTTAAAGTCCGGCGTGCTCGCCTCTCGACCACAGAGATCGTCAATTTATGATTATTTTTAATATCTCTGTACCGACCTTGTTTCTGGTGAATAGAGTATTTGAATTTGAACATCTGTAGTTACAATATGACAGATACGCTCGGATAGATAATTTCATTTATAATTTAGGCATGTAACGTCGAATTTCCGGCGGCTCCTTTTAATCTTTAACGTTTGACGTTAAATGTGATAAATCTGATCGTTATTAAGTCTTATAAAGTCAAATGATTTAGTCTGCTTTAGATAACATCTTATTAACGTTTGGAAATGATTTCCTGATAAGTAAATTGCTTAATATTTATTATCAGTTTTATTTATTGGTGCTACTTTTTGCAATGTCTAATGTGTTTATATTTCAATTAAATTAAATATTGGACAACATCACATACATTGCTCTGATCCTAAAGTAAGTAGTTAAAGTACTTGTGTTATCGAAATCAGAAACAACAACGGTACCACAACACCCAGACATGAGACAATATAGAAAAGTTCGTTTTCTACATTGACTCGACCGGGGGATCGAACCCTGAACCTCAGAGATGGCGGCGCCACATATTAGTCCGGCGTGCTGCTCGCCTCTCGGTTATAGAGGTAGTCAAGTTAATTTATACCTACTTTATATTGACTAAATATTTGTAGGTACTTTAAGGTTGACTTAGCAAGTACTTTAGCTTATCTTAGGATTAGGGCGGTAACCACGAACTCTTAATACAATCTCAAATCTGTCAAACATTAGCAAATCTGTCAAATTTTGTATGTAATGACTATAGATAGCGAATCCTAAGTCTATGGTAAGGACGTACCAAAATTGACAGATTTGACAGCTTTGAGATTGTTTAAAGAGTTCATGGTTACCCCGCTGAGCAATTTATGTATTATTAAATCATATTTTTAATTCCGCGTGTAAATATATTTGGATTGAATAGTTATACAACTATAAAAGGAATGTGTGTAACAACTCGTTATATGCAGATAATCCAAGATATTAATCGCTTATGTAAAAGCCTGCCCAGTAGCGCGGTGACCGGAGCGAAGTCTTACAAGCGGGAAACGATATCAACTACGATATGTAGGTAGGTAGGCGCATTTTAAACCCAAGGCTCTCAACCCGGCTCCAGTTGCAGGCCTAGGGTTAAAGTTGATATTTTACTCTCAGGAATAGGCTATTTTACACCCTTTTTTTTGAAATAGGTCTTAAATTGTTAATTATAGTGCCATTAGACCGAAAAAAATATTTTAAAATTTTTTGAGTCTTAGAAAACTACGAAACTTTGATATTTAAATTATGTTTTTACACGCTGGCCGGCCATTTTGGTCTATAGATTATCTGTGCTTTGACATCAGTTCAATTGTAAACAAACGCGTATTACCTACGAAATAAAGAATTAATTTTATACTGATTCCATAAAGTTTACATAATAAATTTAAGTTGATTTTTTCGATGATCACTTCGATGTAAGTAGATACTCATTTGACAACTATTTTAATACCAGTAATTAAAATACTAGTATTTAGGTTATGTGTGCCAATAAGTCTACTTCATCACCAGCCTATATCAGTCCACTGCTGGACACAGGCCTCTCCAAAAGGAGGATTTTGCCATAATCGCCACGCTTGGCAGGCGGGTTGGCAATCGCAGTTTGGCCAATGGTGGAGAGGAGACGCTGCTGCCCGTCTTCTTGTGGCGGTTCTCCTGTAGTCGCCTCTTACGACACCCATAGGAAGAGAAGGGGTGGTGCTATTCTTCTAACGTGCCGGCACCACACGACAGAATTAAATAAATAAATAAATAATAAATATTATTCTGATTTTTAGTATTTTTTGTTATAGCGGCAACAGAAATACATCATCTGTGAAAATTGCATCTGTCTAACTATCACGGTTCATGAGATACAGATATACAGCAGATGGCCTGGTGACAGACGGACAGACAGACGTACAGCGGAGTCTTAGTAATAGGGTCCCGTTTTACTTTTTGGGTACGGAACCCTAAAAAATGTATTGTCAAACTCAATAGAATCGCACACATATCCCAATTAAGCCTATTGATAAGGAGGATTGGTTCCCTCCCTCGGGAGTACCGAACACAATCAGATCTGATACATTACTTAGCCTAGTCCTCTGGGAAGTACAAAACGAATAAAACTCACGAATTCGTAAAAAAATAAAACACCATGTGAAATAAATCAGTGTTGCTATCAATAGATAGATCGATACTCTTTATTTCACAACACACAAAACAAACACTACACAGAAAAAATACATTGAGAATGGTACAATTAAGGCGGTCTTATCGCTAGAAGCGATCTCTTCCAGACAAGCTTCAGGTAGAGGACAGTTTAGTAAAAGTTGAGAGATCAATTTTTATTTTGGGAAAAACACAGTGAAATAAATTTTAGGGAAGAGTAGGTCTATTAAATTCTTAATTTGTATGAACATAATGCAAATATAATACTGAATGGGATAAAGCATAGGCTTTATGCCAGGCTAGGCTTCCGGGATACTTCGTTTGGATTTGAGTAAAACGTTTATTTACTCAATATTTTGGTGACCAAAAAATTAACGTTAAAAAATCATTCTCGTACAGGGTGGTGCGTTTTTTGGTATACAGGCTGCTGGTTAAGTCAGTCTCCATATTCATGGAGCAGTTCATTACATGGGGAAATCGCGTGTATGAGTGAATGACTGTGAATGACCCGCAATGTTTCCCAAAAATAGAACAAGTTCTTCAAATGCTAACGATATTATAAGGGAATGATTCATAATTTTGAATTCTTACAATATGCAAGACATAAACAACCTACAAAATAATCTTTTAAACTTTCGCGTAATATTATATCTAAAACTTATAATAACGGGTCTAAATATAATCAATACTACTACATACCATAGTACGTCGCATTTAGATCCATTATTATAAGTTTTAACCTACAAAATAATGGAAGCCACTAGATTTTACACCTTCTACCTTAAACTTGAAGTTATGTGGAACAAAGAAATTAAAACAAATCTCAGCCACCATTTTCGCTACCAGATGACCGTAACATTCCAAAAGACTTGACGACGTTAAGAGGCGACCGCGTAAAGCGCGAAAAATACTCAGCTATTCTTGCCATTACCACTATGACCTTAATGGTCTTAGCCCGGTACAGAGGCGACCTCGTATACAGATTCCGCAACCATACCGCGCTCTCGCCTGCAAATCGCCGAAGTTTCTGCAGTTAAACTGCAATGTATATGGAATGTTTGAAATGGAAGCGAGTTACTGTAATGCGGTGGTAGCGGGATGATATTCCCTCATTAAAACTGGTATCCGTGAAGTTTGCTGGAATGAAAACGCGATGTTTAACGTTTTAATGCAACGGGGTTCTGGAATTTATTGTATAACTGTTATTGAGGGCTAATAAAACGAAAACGACAAAAAATAAGATAAAAAACAATGAATTTGTAAGTTTGGTTAATGAAATTACATGATAGTTATATCGGGTGTAAAAAAAGGCTTAACGAAACCGAATACCACATATTTTACGTATTATTACGATTATTTTTTTCTTTTACACTATACCTGGGAAATGACGGGTTACCGAGTTATTGACAGTCAAAGTAACAATTTTTTTTCAAAGAATTTTACAAAATTTACTTCTGTTTGATAATACAAAACTTTTTTACAAAGAAACATGATCCGCTTACACACACAGGCATAGTCTGTGGCGTGCGCGCTATACATTGCGGGTTAGAAATAAGTAATTTTTTTTGATACCCAAAAATAAAAGTCATTTCCCAGCAATTATTTTTTTTGCATGCTACTTGGTTTATAGAATTCGTGGTTTAAGGCTTCGTTGAGCCTTTTTTTTACACCCTGTATATCTAAGATAATTCAAAAACAAAATCGTCTACCTCAGTTGGAAATCTAAACTTGTGACAAGAATTTTTCGTTGTTTAAGCGTTGCCCGAGTTTTTAAACTAAGTATGTTTAAAAAATAAATATGTGCATAACTTTATAAGAAAATCGTCAGAAGCAAAGTATCGTTAAATTTTATGCAAATTCCCGTAACCCATTTGTATAGATTAACCAAAAATATTCAATTACAGACTCTCCAGGTCGCGGTCGGGAAATGTTAATCTCCGTTAATAACGGCACAGTGGAAACACACGCAGTAGGCTCACTCGGAAGATAAACTCCTTTCTTATTCTTTATTTTTTGGTAGAACTGATTGGGGCGCTAAGGCACAAAATGTCACGTGTCTAGTACTGTTTGGAACCTAATTTTCTATGTATTTTAGCGATTACAT
The DNA here is from genome assembly GCA_950371115.1 of Anania fuscalis. NCBI lineage: Eukaryota > Metazoa > Arthropoda > Insecta > Lepidoptera > Crambidae > Anania > Anania fuscalis. Next base: position 15,575,348 of record OX493344.1, read on the forward strand.
TTCGAACGCATACTTTGAACGGATAGGGGTTGTGTTTTGCATAATAAAATAAAACGCGCAGACGTGCGCAAGTTTGAGTGTTGTGGTACCGTCGTTTTTTGAAAGAAAAGAAGAAAGAAACAGTATTTATTTGGCTTATATCACAAATAATAAAAACAACATACAATTAGAAATTAAAGAGCAAATACTGGGATCTGATACCAAAATGGTTTCCACTAAGCTATTTTGCCATAGTAAAGGTTGCCAATGACGCTGGTTTTCTGTGGAACCATTGAGGTAGAGAAAGTCACCGAACAAAAAAAATAGCATTATACACCGAATAATGTGAATAATGTTAAAACCATAAACAATCTAAGGGTAGGTAGGTACATTTTTTTCCTGAATTTATGTATGACAGTGCTCCGAGCAAATTTTTGTGTAAAGTGGTTTTTCTGTTTTTCATATCTCAAGTGCTTTAGCTACCTGCTTTAGGATCAAAGCGATGTATGTGATGTTGTTCAATATTAATAATTATTTATCATTTCCTTGAAATTTGAGCCCTGTTGCCGTGCCCGCATTATTTGCAATGCTGTTTGCACATTATGTGTATTTTTGTAATAACCTTTACGAGTACCTTTATTACGAGTATTTTTATGCAATTACCTACGAGTAGGCATACTGTTAATACTTTTACTGTGATATCGCCCTGAAATTAATATTCAGCGTCAAATTAAGCGTAGTATAATGCAGTATATTTGGGAATAAACATCTGGATTAGCCCATAAAGGGCTCAGTAATCCAGCGATGACGTCACGTGTGTTACGTGTGCGCTACGCCTTAGATTGCTCACAGAGTTATGGGCTTCGCAAATATTAACATTTTATACTTTTTTGGGAAAATAATCAAACAGCATATGGACACGCATATTTGATTTTGTAATTTCTTTTGCATAGCTATGGACCTTTTGTTTGAAATAAACTATTTGAATTTGAATTTATTTAACGATTTTAATATGGCTTTTTTATTTTTTATTTTATTATGACGATTTTATGATGAAATATATTTAATATTATTGAAAAATATAAAAAATGCAATACCCTTACAGCGTCCATAAGACACGATCTCACACAGTGTAATAACATCTTATTGTACACTTATGACGTAATAAATGAATATAAATAAAACATCTAAACTATTTGTAACTAGTTACTTTTACAAATATTATAATGTTTTACGTTAAAGTTACTTCTATAAATATATAAATTAATTAATAAACTAAAACTCAGTGTATAAAGTAAATAGGATTTACAAAAATGTACTTAAAAATAATGTATATCTGGGGGCACGGCAGTGCCCCCGCCAAGTCGAGCAAAAAAAGCGGCACGGCCGTACTATACTTTTCTCGAAGCAGTTCGGCCCATTTTCGACCCCCTATAACTTCGTTGTGGATTTAACTAGAAGCCTGTATTTCTAGTAACCAGGCAAGCATTGTATAAACACGGTATATTTCAAATTTCATTCAATTTGAACCAGTTGGGTAAGAATTATAACAAGTCAAATTTCTTAATTTTGTCACTCACTGACTGACCGATCATCAAAACTCTAAGGCACTTCTATTAGACATAGAAGCTTCAAATTTTGAGTTCAATTAGTGTTTAGTGTATCAATCAAGGAAAAAATAAAATATTTTACAATTTTAGTCCAGTTTTCTAGATAGACCAACTGCATAAATAACTTTGTAATTCCATATAAATATAAAGGATTACAAAGTTACATTTGCGGTTATGAATTATGTTCAATGGTAACTTGTAATAAAATTAAAAAGGTTTTTTTAAACATGCCTTTATTACTCGTTAATAATCCTCCTAACCGAGTTCGGTTACAGCGACCACTTCTACTCCCCATTTTGCTGTCGTCGTTCGTGTGCCCATGCCTATAACATGGCCTACGTACCCAACTTTATTGACAAAGGGACGCGTACATTGAGGACATGTTAGCACACCGTTATTTAAATTATAACTGATAGCCGCAGGTGGTCGGGCTTTCAATTCATCGCGCTTGGCGTCAAGATGAGAAAGCCGCCGGGAGTCAGCGACTTTGACATTCACGCGCGTTCTCCACTCTCCACGGTTGGATGCTAAATCCTCCCAGAGAGAAGGATCTATGTCACATCTCTTCATATGGCGCTTCAGCACATCTTTGTACATCAAAAGTTGTCCGCCATGCTTACGCTTGTCCTCCTGAAGCTTAGAGTAAAAAATGCGCTTCGCCACTCTCTCCTCCGACATACGCGAAGCATGGCCACACCAGCGAAGTTGTCGTCTCATAAGATACGACTCAATGCCACCTACATTGGCTCGTCTCAAGACTTCAGTATTACGCACACGATCGGACATTTTATATAGAAACAGTCTAGTTGGCGAAAGTGGCGTCGATACGGTGTCATTGTTTCGGCGGAGTACAAAATATTAGGCAGCACGATAGCCATGTAACAGCAACTTTAGTGGCTAACTTCAAGTCATGCGAGCGGAAGACCTTGGTGTTTAATTTGCCAAAGGCTGCTGCAGCAGCACCGATTATGCTGTTAATTGCGGCATCAATGTCGTACTTTGATGATATGGTGCTCCCCAAGTAACGGAATGAAACGAAACGATTCTTTTTAGAATTTTTACGCGAAAATCTCGCATCAAAAATACGCCATCGGCGACTACGGCGTAGTTCGTAGCGCAAACAAACTTAAATAAAATTTGTGTTTTGATGAAACATTAAAGAACATTTAGCATATTTTAAAGTACGTAGCAAACATGTTATCATAGTCAGAATCCACATTCATAACAAACGAAACGAACGAACGAACGAACGAACTTATTTTCCCAAAGATAATGGGGTCGCACATTCTCGTCCACCAAACCATCACCTGTCACCACACTCACGCCCCATCAAATATAGTCCACCCATCAAAACGAATCAAAGTCGACGCAGTTGTGTCGCTTAGTTACTGAGTTCGTATGGCCACCTTCCAGCTCCATCATCAGACCCTGGTTACCATCTTGCACCAAAATACTCGTCAAGACGAATCAAACGAGCCCAAACTCGATCGGGTTATGTCGTTTAATTACTGATTTCCTATGGCTACCTTCCAGCTCCATCATCAGAACTTAGTGACCATCTAGCACCAAAGCACTAACTTGCCAATACGAATCAAGCGATCCCAAACTAGATCGGGTTATCTCGTTTAATTACTGAGTTCCTATGGCTATCTTCCAGCTCCATCATCGGACCCTGTGGTTACCATCTAGCACCAAAGTACTCGTCAAGATAAATCAAACAAGCTGAGACTCCATGGGATTGCGTCGTTCTTTTTCTGAGTTCCTATGACCACCTTTTAGCTCCATCATCAGATCAGACCCTAGGAACCATCTTAAAGCAAAGAAACTCGATGGGGTTGCGTCATTTCATTACAGAGTTCCTATGTCCACCTTCCAGCACCATCATCAGACCCTGGTTACCATTGAAAGACAAACTACTCGTCAAGACGATTCAAACGAGCCCATACTCGATGAGGTTGTTTCGTTTCATTGTGAAGTTCCTATGGCCACTTTCCAGCTCCATCATCAGATCAGTAACATTCATCATAATATTGCATTGTCACGCGGTTCACACATATCTGCAAAAGTTCAGGTCAATCGGTAAAGGGAAGGGAATCAAATTTAACTTGCAAGATTTGATTACAGACAACGGGACAGGTGAAACTAACTAAAAGCTTGTAATAACTAAGAGCTAGTAAAAATGGTCAATCAACGGAAACGGAAAGAATGGGGCATGTCTTATGAAGTTATACCAAAATCCCGCAAATACTTGTTAGGTAAACTAAATTGTCCGCAATTGTCATGAAAGAAAGAACACTAATAATCATAACCGCGGCCGGCGGAGGTGGCTTTCCCGCGCCGCGGCTATCACGCTTCCCGTTTGTCACAGAAAGGCAACCTTTGGGTCTTACTGCGATATCGCAGGTATACATACAAACCACGTTTTATATAACTTACGTATACAAAAAGAAATGAGATGCCATCAAAAACAAAACTTGTAAAAAAAACCAAGTCTCGCAACTCAGTTCTTCTACCGTGAAAAGTTATGAGATCCATGTAATACCAAGTCGGTTAATTTAAGCAGTCTCTACATAAGGGACCTTCTGTCTTAAGTTATTACGTAAGTAGCAAACCTAAGAACATCTTAAAGTGACCATATCAATATTAAAAATATTTTATGTTATAAATAAATAGATTGACTTGGCAATCGAAAATAATCTAATTTCATATAATAAGTATTCGTTGTAAGATACACTGTGTTATCATGCGATTGCCAAGTCGATTTATTTATTTATAACATAAAATATTTTTAATATTGATATGGTCACTTTAAGATGTTCTTAGGTTTGCTACTTACGTAATAACTTAAGACAGAAGGTCCCTTATGTAGAGACTGCTTAAATTAACCGACTTGGTATTACATGGATCTCATAACTTTTCACGGTAGAAGAACTGAGTTGCGAGACTTGGTTTTTTTTACAAGTTTTGTTTTTGATGGCATACAACTTACTTCTTAGATAGATAGAAAGATACTCTTTATTGCACACCACACAAAACAAACAGTACAAAGAAAAGAAAATACATTTAGAATGGTACAATTTAGGCGGTCTTATCGCTAGAAGCGATATCTTCCAGACAACCTTCAGGTAGAGGACAGTTTAAAAAGTCGAGAGGGGAAGGCGAGGTGCCTAGGTTTTAAGTAACTCTCAACGAGTAGGTACCTTTAAAAATCAATTTAGAAAAGTTGTTCTTTTTCATCAATTCCAACCCTTAATGCTACCCTAACTTTACATTTATGATTAATAATAATAATAATAATAAAGCGTTTATTTTCTCATCACAATTAAGGATTAAAAATAGTACATTCTTTTAGGCTTATTAAGACAATAAGATAGCTCCTATTCATTGTGAGAGACTGGTGCCTGAAGTAGGTTTCAGAAAAACCTATTTGATTGTCATTTAATCAACTCAAAAGAAACAAGACAATAACTTTCACCGTAAAAGTACATCCTTAATGTATTAAAAAATAAAATACCCACAAAAATTCCACCTTCCTGCTTGGAGCCGTTAAAAAACGATTAATACATAAATAATTAATAGTACCATTTTAAACCGACAGACGGACGAATTGGAAACTCGTTACGAGCAGTGTTGTGGGACAACAAAACGTGCAGCGATCAATTTACATTAAAATCCGAGTAAAACTGGGTACACGAGCATGTATTCAGCGATTTACATACAAATTGCACTCGCCCCGGCTAAATATCAAACGAGTTTAATTTAATATTGCATATATTAACCTTTGCGCGTGTGCACTCGACTTTAGATGGTGACAAAGCAGTATTTACTGACGAAAAATGTATATGTCGCAGGGATATGATAAAAACAGTGATTTGATCAATTCACTAAGTGATTTGATCAAATCACGGAGGATGTTAAAATAACGACATAATTTTATTATTTCCCTAAACAAATCTAGTGATTTGGTTTGGAATGAAAATGGTAAAAAACATGCATTAACCGATTCAGCTTTACCGACTAAGCTGAGTTTGCGTGAAATTGCAGGAAAATTATCTTTATTTGGAGGACAAGGGTTCAAACAGTGTTCCTGCCAAGAGTCCAAAGTACGATGCAAAACCAATAAATGTGTAAAGAAAAGTAATGTTCTGTGTAATTCACGATTACTTAAATATTAATGATTTTAAGATTTTTTTGGTGATTCGATTATTGTTATTATGCAGAAGCCATTCACAAAATAAATATTTAAAACACCATAGCAGTTTTTTTTCTTCTTTTTACTTTAAATTAAATTAGTTTAAATTAGTTTAGGTATTTGTTCAAATCACTAGATTTGTTTAGGGAAGTGATAAAATTATGTCGTTATTTTAACATCCTCCGTGATTTGATCAAATCACTGTTTTTATCATATCCCTGCGACATATATATAAACAAATTTAAGTAACAAACTAAAAGATTACAATACTTCTGGGCCCCAATTCTCCTCCGTAGCCGAGAGGCGAGCACGCCGGACTGTAAATGGTGCAGCCATCTCTGAGGTTCGGGGTTTGATTCCCGGTCGGGTCAATGTAGAAAACGAACTTTTATATGTATATTGGCTCGGGTCTGGGTGTTGTGGTACCGTCGTTGTTTCTGATTTCTATAACACAAGTGCTTTAGCTACTTACCTTAGGATCAGAGCAATGTATGTGATGTTGTCCAATATTTATTTATTATTATTTATTTATTATTACAATACCTTAGGGCCTTAACCATGAACTGTTAAAACAATCACAAATCTGTCAAACATTATCATTTCTGTCAAATTTTGTATGAAATGACCATAGATATAGAATAAGAGCGTAGCGAATCCTAAGTCTATGGAAATGACGTACCAAAATTGAAAGATTTGACAACTTTGAGATTGTTCTAAAAGTTCATGGTTATGGCCCCGGGCCCCAATTCTGCGAATTGAAAAGTGGCATAATTGAATATCAATTGGATCTCATAGTAATTGTTTGACATATTTGGTATGCTGCTACTAATTAATTGTGTCAAACAATTACACATTTATTTAAGGCTTAATATATTAAGTAGCAGAAAACCAAATGTGTCAAACAAAACAATTACAATACGGTGTGACATTCCAAATGACATTCAATTATGCCACTTTTACATTACCAGAATGGGGACCTGATTTGATACAACATCCTTGAAATGAAAATTAAGACGGATTTTGTGACATCAAACTTATTCGCGGAACACGCATTTCTCCGAACTGACACGAATGCTTCGTAAGTCAAGTTAAATTACGCACCTTTTTATTATATTATTATGCTTACTTGAAAAACATTTTAAATTTAGATTTAAATTTGATATCTTTTTAAACACACCAATTATCTAGCCCCAAAACTAAGCAAAGCTTGTACTATAGCGACTAGATAACGGATAAACATACTTAAATACGCTTATAAACATCCATGACTTAGGTACAAATGCTTGTGCTCGTCACACAAATATTTGCCCCTCGCGGGATTCGAACCCGCAACCGCCAGGCTTTGTAGTCCGAAGCGTTCACATGGGTTTTTAAACCTCGTTTGCAGACGATAGTGCAAGGGGATCTAAGTAATTATTTAAACTTAACTGTGTACTTACTTTTAACTGTTTTAACCAGCTAAACACACATTTATTTCAAAATATTTTTTGATTCAGACTCTTAAATTCCGTCTAAATCTACTATATAAAATTCTAAACTGTTTGTTGGTCTATCAACGCACAGCCCAAACCGCTGAACTTACAGACTTGAAATTTTGCACATAGATACCTTATACAGTGTAGGCATCCACTAAGGAAGGATTTTTGGAAATTCCACGCTTAAGGGGGTAAAATAGGGGGTTAAAATTTGTATGAAAGTCCGTCAGTTTTGAAGTAATGATCTCGAAATTTTGTATTTAGGCTGACGTATGAAAATGAATTTACACGTGTCTTAGCGTTTTTGATAAATTAACCCCCGATAGGGTCAAAAGGGTGATGAAGTTGTGTATCGAAACTCCGTCGTTTTTAAAGTAAAAATCACTAAAAATATTATTTAGGCGTACGGTTAGGAACTCGCAACCCGTATGGGGGTTAAAAGGGGATTTTTGTATTTTAATTTCTTTATTTTCTAACTAAAATTCATTCAATTTATAATTTAAGCTTATACATAGTTGGTAACTCACGCAAGGTATGTTTGTTGTTGGAATTTCAACCCTCGAAGGGGTGAAAAGGGGATATTTTTTGTATTTGAAGTTCTTTATTTTCGAAGTAAATAAATCGAATTATGGTTGGGCACACACGCAATCGGTGATACCTACAGTGCAGGCATTTACTTAAGAAGGATTTCAAGAAATTCTACCCTTAAGGGATCAAAATAGGGGGTGAATATTTGTATGAAAGTCCGTCAGTTTTGAAGTAGGGTAGTTTAGCCCGTTTGCCGGACACCCCCTGTTTTCGGACACTTTTCAGTTTTGTCGCAATAATAAGAAAATCTGACATTACTCGTTCAAAAACCAATGTTTACTTGATTTTGTCGAATGTACCCCATACATTTTTAAATTTGTATGATATTAATAGTTCATACGCCTGGTCAGTGGGCTTCTAAAGAGTAAAGCAGTACGTTGGTGTGCCTAGACATAGCAAAAAAATAGTGCGCAGGAGTTACTTGCAAGGTAAGTAAAAGTACTTACTATTGTATATAATGTTTTGAAAATGTTTTAGGACATTGTGGATTGGTTCAGTAAGTGATATATTGATCCAACTAAGTGATATTTATAGTTTGTGTTAACTAAATCTAGTGGCCGGCTAACCAACGTACAAATTAGTGAGTAATCTAGTTCTCGGCCGGCCGGCCGAGAACCGAGAACCGAAATGTAATGTATTAAATCAAATAAATTGTACATATGTATATGAAATAATTATTTAAAGAGACACTATTTTTTCTTAAACTCTATTCATTTCTACAGCGAGAGGTTAACAGTCGGACGCAAATTTTGACAAAAAACTTGCAGAAAAACCCCATTAACTTATTAGGTATTTGAAGGCCGAAAACTAAATTTTTTGAAGTTGGTTTTCGACATACCTTAAATCGATGTCCGAGAAATGACAAGTAGCTATTTAGTTTTCGGCCATTGAAAAGGTACCCATGCTTTTATTTGATTTTTTTATACTTAAAGCTACTTTTCAAAGTATATTTTATATAAAATACATCAAAACAAATATTTAAGTTTGGGATAATATATTTTAGATTTTAAATTATATTGGACCAGCTTATAAGTTTCGGCTGTGTTTCAAAGGCTTTGTCAATTTTTAAGTATAACTACAGTTTTACAGACAATGATAGTATTTTTTTTATTTATAAAAGATTAAACTTTTTATAACAGGCGACTTTTTATAGCTTTTTATGAATACTTTTAATATCACTCAGTTCGTACTCAACTAAATAAAGATTACAATTTTTTTTTTTATTTTTTTTTTTTCAAGTCAATTCGCACTAAAAATATTTAAAACTATTTTAAATATCTACAGTTTAATCCTAACAGCCAGCAAAAGTTCGTTAAATTCTAATTTAATCATCTAACAATGGTGGAAGAAAGCTAAGATGAATAATGTGGTTGGTATTCAATTATAGTCCTTTTTACAACCTTACAAAAGCCATTTTCGATGTTCAAAATTAGCGTCCGAAAACTAACACACTGGCGGCCGACAACTAATGTAAGTGTCCGAAAACAGACGAAATCGCTAATTATGAACATTTACATTTTTTGTAATTTTTTCAGTGCTATTTTCATGCAATAGACTTCAATTAATGAGAGAGCAATACCTTAAAAAAAAAGTTGACCAGACTTTGATTAATAGATCATTGCTAGGTGTAATGTCAAAGTCAGGAATCCGCTTAACTGTCCGAAAACGGGCTAAGTTACCCTATAGATCTCCAAATTTTGTGTTTAGGCTGACGCATGAAAATAAATTAACAGTGTTTCGGCGTTTTTTTATCAATTAACCCCCGGTGGGGTAAAAAGAGGGATGAAGTTGTGTGTGGAAAGTGCAGCATACACTGCCTACTTTGATTAGCGATTTGCTTAAAAACATATTTTTTTACTGTTTAGTTATGAGTGGCAAGTTCTATTTTAATATTGTAATTGTTTTTTTAATTGCATTGCGTTTAAAGTGTATATTATACCTTATTTTTTAAATCTAGATTAGCGCGTGCGTAGCCGCGGGCAAATGCTAGTTCTACATATTTTTATAGGCATCTACTGTAACTTCTTTGTATTATATGTTTTGCAATCAATTTTATTAAGCTATTAAAGTATCGTTTAATGAGCTTTAAATCGTCATCTTACTCCAGTGACAAATGTAAGAGAAAATTAGGCTTATGCATTTTTTTACTAGAAATGCAAATCTCTATGACGAAAAATTTGAAGCTGGGATTAAAGCAGGGCTTGTTTTAATTAACTGAATGTGACAAACTGTAAAACAGAGTGTTAATACTATACGCAATCGAGTTGAAATGGTATTGCACGTTTTGTGATATCTGCCACGATAACAGCAGGTTGAAAATGGCAAATTCGGTGCTGTTGACAGCTTGACATGTATTCGCTTGTCACAACGCAAGTTAATCCAAATGTCAACATTAAACTATAAATAAATAAATAAATATTGGACAACATCACATACATTGCTCTGATCCTAAGGTAAGTAGCTAAAGCACTTGCGTTATAGAACTCAGAAACAACGATGGTACCACAACACTCAGACCCGAGCCAATATAGAAAAGTTCGTTTTCTACATTGACCCGACCGGGGATCGAACCCGGAACCTCAGAGATGCAGCGCCATTTAAAGTCCGGCGTGCTCGCCTCTCGGCTACGGAGGTCGTCAAAAACTATAGGTAGATAGATAGATTCTCTTTATTGCACACCACACAAAACAAACTGTACACAGAAAAAATACATTGATAATGATACTATTAGGCGGTCTTATCGCTGGAAGCGATCAGCTAGGTACTGACTTCACAGTTATTAAATTATCGATAGATAAATTATAACAGAAAAGATAATTGTAATAATGCAACATAATCGAAGTCGCAACCAAAAATTTAAACTTTTTTACCGTGAAATAAAGTATTGAACTATAATAATTAGGTAGAACTACTCCGCACGGATTCGTTTATTAAAATAATTGATTTTAATAGTTTATCAGTGCAATTTAACACATTAAAAATACTTTACTTTTAAATTTAAATAAATCGTTTAAAGAAGAATATGAAAACTTCAAATCCATAAAACCGCCGCCATATTTGATCTTAAACAACGGAAACAATATTAAAACGTACATTTAACATCTCGCGAATCCCAGCATAAATCCAGATAGACGTGCGTTAGCAAGCAGTAAACATACTGGCGTGAATATTTGCCGGATAAGCAATAAAACTAGGAAGATTTACAAGTTTACCCGGACCGCGGTTCCTCACAAGCTGATTGATGCAAACGGGATATATAATACAGTGGTAAAATGTAAAGGTAAAACGAACCTAACATCTTATAGTGATCATATCAATATTAAAAACCTTTTCGGCCAAAAAGATAGACACGTGTTGAACACCTGTTTACAGATAAGTTAACCATTTTGAAATGTTTGTTAGTAATATGTCTCGAATGTCAGATGTGTCAACATTTCAAATTGGTTGATTATTTTTAGACAAGTGTTCAACGCTTGTCTATCTTTTTTGTAGTAAGGCCATTTAAATGGCCATGTTTTAAATAAAAAGATTGACTTGGCAATCGCACTAAACAATTTAATTTAATATAATAAATAAATATTACACAACATCACATTCATTGCTCTGATCCTAAGGTTAAGTAGTTAAAGCACTTGTGTTATAGAAATCAGAAACAACGACGTTACCGCAACACCCAGACTCGAGACAGTTCAAGAGAGTTCGTTTTCTACATTGACCCGATCAGGGATCGAACCCGGAACCTCAGAGATGGTGGAGCTACTTATAGCCCGGGGTGCTCGCCTCTAGGCTACTGAGGTCGTCATACTATGTAAAACTTGTAAGATACATTGTGTTTTCACGATGTGAATCTATTTATTTAAAACATAAAAGATTTTTAATATTGATATGGTCACTACAAGATGTTGTTAGGTTAGCTAATTCCGTAATAACTTAAGGCAGAAGGTCCCTTAAGTAGGTACTGAATAAATAAACCGACTTGGTATTACATGGATCTTACAACTTTTTACGTTGGAAGTTTCAAGACTTGGTTTTTTTAGTTATTTTATTTTACTTTTATTTTATTTATTTAGAACTCATACAGTCATATACAAATATGTTAAAAACTAGTTCGGTATGATAACAGACCTGGAGGTTCATTAATATAATTTTAACAAAATATATAATACAAGCAGCGGTGTCGGATCTAAATATTCCAAACATAGGTAGGCATGTAATACTATCATTAAGTTTGTGATACAATTAAATGAATGCGAACCATCATCTCTTTTTGCAATTCAGTTTAGGACCCAAATTGATCTACGTCGTAAAATTTTAATCGGATGACGGTGTCACAAACGTCACTTTTAGGTTCCCAACGAAAACGCAACAGACAATGGTACGCATAAAGAGCAAAATACAATACAAGTTATAGTAATATCTTAGGATTTCGCGATCACTATACATTTTTAATAAAAAATACTCTTCTAACCAGATTAAAGCAAGCAAGTTATATTTTTGATTGCATACAATATTTACTAAATTCAAAGCAATTTTATTAAATAGATCTTTTTAAAAGTTAAGTTTACAGTAGTAAAATGTAAGGGCTTCGAATGATCCGATTGCTTATTGATGAAATTCAGGCTTCAACATTTATGGAACTGACAACCATTGGGGAAGAAAATCTTCTCGAGTGACGACCACTAGATAACAAGAAGATAAATAGGATTATGACACCACCAATTGATTGACGTATTTTTTGTGCTGTCAAAATGCGATATTTCCATAGTATGTGTATGGGTAGATATACATAGTTGTGACGTCACCTCTATGAAGTTTGAAACAAAGTCAAATGATAAAATATTTACTAAATTCAAAGCATATTTTTGAATCGATCTTTACGAATCGTTAAGAATTATGAAATTAGTATTTCTTAAATAAAGTGTTTATTTAAAAATGTGAACAACTTTTAAAGTCCCGAGCCATTTACGTTCACCACTCCCGTCGTCCAATATACTTCGTTCAGTGGCGCCCAACGTGTTGCCTAAAATGTCGATTTGTAAAATGCAAAAAATGCAACATCAGATTGAGTGGTGGCCATGTTAATTTAAAAATTAAGTATTGTTATTCATTAGACTTGAGAACCAAGCTCAAAGATAGTCTAGAAGCGACGTACACATTACGTTAGCGGTCTTAACATTAACTTTTTTTATTCAAATTGACAGTGATAAGTAGACAATGTATCAGTCCCCTCTTTACCCCCTAAAGCCAAGAATTTTAGTGCGATTACACTTAAGGCTATTGTAATAGCATCAAGATTTTTAGCACAAACTGGCATTGCTTTCAAATCCGCGGAAACTGGTTTCGCTCGTAGCATTTTGTACCTACTATTGCTTATAAACAAATATCTTTTTCAACTTTATCACGCCAATAAGTCGACAGGCGTTTTGTTAAGCAATATTTCACGGCGTGACGCGTAGACTTTATTTATATCCACAAAGATCCAATTCGATACGAAATAGAGTAATATTTCTTTGTTTACACTTAGGTTTCGTAACGCTAAGTATGATATGTATTAGTAGATATGATATGTATTAGTAAATATGATATTTCTTTCTTCTGTTGCGCTGAAGGTATAAAATTGTATCATTTCAATATCTATACGTGAAAGTGTTTTGAAAAAACTATGTTATATCTTTCCGAGACACATTGAGTGCCAAATTGTTTTACTTTAACAAAAAAATAGTGTAATTTAGTAATAAAAAAACCGGCCAAGTGCGAGTCGGACTCGAGCACGAAGGGCTCCGTACCATTTTCTAAAAAAAAACACGTATGTATGGGAGCCCCCTTAAATATTTATTGTATCCTATTTTTTTTGTTATAGCGCCAACAGAAATACATCATCTGTGAAAATTTCAAGTATCTAGCTACCACGGTTCATGAGATACAGCCTGGTGACAGACGGACAGACAGACTTTTACCGTACCGTACCCGTTTTACCCTTTGTGTATGGAACCCTAAAAAGCTCCTAGCTCTGTTAAATATAATCTTCTTTTTCTTAGCGCTTTTTTCTGTTATATTCTGGGTACGTTGTAACTAAGATCCTCGATGCAGAGAGTGTGCCTAGTTAATATGAAAACATGTTATATTTTCTACATTCAATCCCTCCCTTGGCATGCACAGATCAAGCGCCCTTTTGTCACTTTTGTCGGCGAATTTATCAATTTTCACTCTCGCTTAAAATGGGGTTAGGATTTATTTTTTTAATTTTCGCACCAGTGAGCCTCCCGCGGGCAATGCTCGACGTTTTTCACCAATTTAAAGGCAATATTTGAATGTTTCGCAACAGATGCAGAACCTTTTCAAGAACTTAATTTGTGATTTTGAACAAATGTTTACATGTCCTATTTCACATAAAAAGGTCAGGAAGTTAGCCGTGCAGAAATTTATTTGTAACAGTACCGAAGCAGTATGTTTACGTGAAAATTTAGAGGAAAAACGCAACAAATTAACTGTTGGAAAAGTTCGTGGCAGGTACCTACGCTTTATAGCCTATAAAAATAACAATTAAAAGCATTTCAAAACGAGGTTTATTATAAGAACGTATTTATTTTACCATTGCACATTTCTCCATCATTCAACCAGGAGTTTAATTCTTGTCGAGACATTATTTTTTGTCTTTGTACTTTTTACACATTAGGCACTTTTACTAACATATTACTTACATAAAATTTAAATATTTCAAAACTCAGATAACGAATGAGGTTATTGATGATTTACAATATAAATTGACCTTTTAATATGTAGTAGGATCACATAATTTCTGTTTACCAAGGATGTCTAAATTTTCTTCTATTCGAATCACCAAGTTCTTTATTTGAGCACTCTGCAGCGTTCTCCTCTCAAGCAATCAACCAAACAAAACAACTGCAAGGCTTTGGGCCACATTAAAGCGAATCATGTTTGCTCTGGATCGCGACGCGTTAATATTTGCGTGTAACGGTCCCGCGCGTGATCCGTGCGGCGCGCGCGCGGGCACGCACGCTGTTTGCGACACGCGCTGCGGTTTCGCTGCTTACAGCGATCGACGCACTATACTCATAATAAATCTCAAATAGGAGATTATAGAAAAACCAATAAAACCAATTTATTTTTGCTTATAAGCTTAAACTAAGCACTTTTACACGTCCCAATATTTTTTTCCTACCACTGCTTCGAGACAAGTTTGGGCTATAGAATAAAATAAAGCTTTAAGAGAGTTAACACCGTAGAATGTGGCAATTTTAAGTCCAATTGGCCAATCGGTGTTGAACTGCGTGGTTTTATATTATTTACTCACTATTTTTTTAGTCAACCTGTCCAACTATACCCCAGTCCAAGGACAGACGAGAAAAAAAATATTGTATGATAATTTTCAAGACTTTTTTCCACCAAAAATACGGTTTTTATAGTAATAAAAGACTACTGCTAAATTGCGGACAGACAAATAAACGGATGATCATGGTGTAACTGTAAGGATTCCCAAAAAGAGATTTCATCTTTTCATACCAAACCGAATGAAGTTAAATAAACCGAAAGTAGCCGACAAGGGTCGTTATTAAACAAACATGTGTAATTTTTTCTTGAAAAAAACTCGCAAGAAATTACCAAAAGATCCTTAAGATCCCAGATCTTTTTCTAATAAAGACAACTATTGTCGAGAGTCATCACGCATGTCTACTGATGGACGAGGTTCGAGGTTGACCTGGACAACGATGGCGAGACGACTTCGACAATTTTCTCAGAAATTACCAAGCCCTAACAGTGACCACAGACAGGGATACGTGGACAGTTTTGTTTGGGGGAAGTCTTTTCCAATCAGTGGGACAGAAATGGCAAAAAAACCGACCAAGTACGAGTCGGACTTGGTCGGTTGGTCGGCGGTGCGCACAAAGGTTTTATCTATAAAAACGGCAAAAAACATGGTTTGTTTTATGGGAGCTCCCTTAAATATTTAGGTATTTTATTCTGTTTTTTAGTATTTGTTGTTATAGCGGCAACAGAAATACATCATCTGTGAAAATTACAACTGTCTAACTATCACGGTTCATAATATACAGCCTGGTGACAGACGGACAGGCGGACAGACAGACTGACGAACAGCGGAGTCTTAGTAATAGGGTCCCGTTTTACCCTTTGGGTACGAAACCCTAAAAAGATAGGTTTAAAAAAAGCCAGCTAAGCATCGTGCTAACGTAGATCAATCCCATATCTTCGGGCGCATTCAGATTTTGATTAAAACTTATTTTAATGACTCGAGGGATAGTGTGCTAATTATCTAGGTAATAGTGAGCGCCAATCAGGCTAGAGAATAGAAGAAGAAATATTTTTTTACTATTTAGTACAAAAACATCTCGTTGTTTTTAAATACAAATGGAGGTTAGAATTGTTTATTAAAAATGTTGTTGCCTAAGTTTTTGTAAGCTAACTTTTAAAGATTTTTAATACTTAAAAAAAATCGTATTTAATACTTGACGGTAGTAGTATACAGGGTGTAAAAAAAGGATTAACGAAGCCTTAAACCACGAATACTATACATAAAACCAAGTAGAATGCAAAAAAAATAATTGCTGGGATAAGACTTTTATTTTTGGAAAAAAAATAACTTATTTCTAACCCGCAATGTATAGCGCGCACGCCACAGACTATGCCTGTGTGTGTAAGCAGATCATGTTTCTTTGTAAAAAAGATTAGTATTATCAAACAGAAGTCAATTTTGTAAAAATCTTTGAAAAAAAATTGTAACTTTGACTGTCAATAACTCGGTAACCCGTCATTTCCCAGGTATAGTGTAAAAGAAAAAAATGATCGTAATAATACGTAGAATATGTGGTATTCGGCTTCGTTAAGCCTTTTTTTACACCCGATATACCGCAACATTTGCATTGCTCAGAAAATACGCTGGCTTTGACAGCGAGAACCACTTGAAAGATTTCGTCGAGTCGGCTAGCGTCTCGGCAGCTTAGTGGTAAAGCACTCGTTCGGTATGCGATGGACGTGGGTTCGAATCCCACCTGAGGCGGACGATTTTTTTTCAAGTATTAAAAATCTTAGATAAACCTAGCATGGTAATTGCTAAAAACAAAAATTTTAACTTTTAAAGACTTTAAGAGGTCAAAGGCAGTCTCGTAAATAGTTTAAAATGTAAAAGTGTTATTGATGACAAAATTTTAAAGATGTGGGTAGTTAAGATGTTGAGATGTGGTGTCGACCACTCAGTGGTTTGCGTAACGCTTAGCGGGTGCGGGTTCGAATCGCGCAAAGGCAATTTGTCTGATATGAAATTTTTATTACACTTAATAAGAAATGCAATCTTAAAAGAAATATTTACATAAGCTTATCTGTTATCTAGCCGCGATAGTAAATAATAGTTTCTCTGTGGTAAAAGCTTTGTTTAGTCTGCGGATATATGATTGTTGGGTGATTATTAGAATAAATAAATAAAACCGGCCAAGTGCGAGTCGGACTCGCGCACGAAGGGTTCCTGTACCATTATCTAAGTAAAAAAACGGCAAAAAAATCACGTTCGTTGTATGGGAGCCCCCTTAAATATGTATTTTATTCTGATCCTTAGTACTTGTTGTTATAGCGGCAACAGAAATACAGCATATTTGAAAATTTCAACTGTCTAACTATCACGGTTTACGATATACAGCCTGGTGACAGACGGACAGCGGAGTCTTGGTAATAGGGTCCCATTTTACCCTTTGGTTACGGAACCCTAAAAAGAACAAATAAAAGTATTGGAAGTATAATTACAACGAAAACGTATATAAAAGCGTTAATCGTAACAAAACGAGCAAAAGAGCCCTCTTTATTAATTCTGTAGGGTCCTGGACGCCATTACCATACGTCATTGTGTAACCAAATTGAAAAACTGCTCTTCCACGTTTCGGCCGCGAATAAATCTACATTTGTACGATTTCCTCATATCTGGTACCGCCGACATTATTCCAGACAACGTCGTTTTAATATCGCATGTACGAGCTGTTAGCGGCGCTAAAATATACGTTTGCGATAATAAAACGTAATAAGAATTGGTTGGAATAAGGTAGTATAGTATAGGTGGACAGACGATCTGGTAAAGGTTGCAGGAACCCGCTGGATGCAGGCCGCGCGCAACCGGACAATCTGGAGGTCACTGGGGAAGGGTGTTCAGCAGGTGCTCGTAGCTCAGTGGCGGTAGCGCTTTGGTATCGATTACTAAAGTTAAGCAACCAACGCCGCGGCTGTGAGTGGATGGGTGACCACTCCGACCATATTTAGTGACATTCGGAAGGCACGTTAAAAGTTGGTGCCAGCTGATATCGCTTGATATTAGTCGTAAAGCCCAGTCAGAGACCTTATGGCGGCTTGATTACATCTGACATTAAGGTTAGTCATTGGCCTTACAACACCCCTCCACCAATCCGCTCTGGGCCCGCGTGATGGAGTATGGCCCAAACCACCTCATAGTTGAGGTGAGGCCTGTGCCCTGTAGTGGGACGTTTATAGGCATACTTTACTTTACTTTAAATTTTACTGTATAGTTTAGGCATCTTTAAGAAGCACTTTATGTAATATCATTCATTTAACAGACACATTTCACGTACTTTCATTATATCAAGTTTATACCCCACAAATTTTCTCCAATGAATTTACCTCAGCCACTTTAAACGTAGTCTTAGATAACTTAGCTCTAACTAGTCTTAACAAAACCTAAGTGGTTAATATCAAGAATGTGCTGATTCTCAAAACTAGTTAGATTGATTAAGTTCAAAGTTAATTTAAGTAGCAGATTCTTTGGGCGATGAGCAAAAACATAAATAGAATCAACATAGATTACAGGCAAATTTCTTCAGGGCGAATTTTAATTGTTTGGAAACAACAAATTTAAACATATTTAAAGTTTTTGTTTAGTATTTTTATGATAGTAATATTATTAACAACTTTTTAAAATAAAGCAACAAAAATCCAGTGAAAGTATTAAAGTAACAAACACTGTTTACATATTTCTAACTTGGAATATTTTATAATATATTTCCAATTTTTCTCAAGTATTTTAATAATATAAATATTTAAAACTGTAACTTATATATTAGTACCTTAAATATGTTGCTACGCGTCGTGTCTGCGTAAAAAAGACTTGTAAGTATGTTTTGTAATTTTTTTATCTTTTGTAAATAACAAATAAAATCACTTCTGATTAGTTTTGATTCAGTTCTTAACAAGCAGATAACTAGAAAGTCGGCCGAAGTAGATATTTAAGTAACTCCTCCAAACCAAAACCCAAAAAAATTCACAATGAACACAAAACTGTAGAATAAATAAACATAAATAAATTCGTTTTACTCTTCTAAGTGCTGCTAATGGTTCCACTGCGAGACCCGCTAAACGCTACGGAACCCTTCACCCTCGTCCAAGCCTGTCGGTCAACATGTCCCTTCCGGTATCGATCTCCATCACAGCTAAGGCAGTGACGGCCCAATCTTCTCTTTAGTAACTATTTTTGAGACCACTAACTGTCGTCGTATCAAATGACAGATATTTTTAATACTTGAAAAAAAATCGTCCGCCTCACGTGGGATTCGAACCCACGACCATCGCTCCCACCTGATCCCACCTGAGGCGGACGCTTTTTTTAAGTATTAAAATCATAAAAACCTAGCATGGTAATTGCTAAAAAAAACAAAATTTATAATGACAGATAATTTTCTGTGCTCAGTTGAAAGCGCCACGAGTGAAAGTAATGTAACCGTATATGACTTCCAAACAAGGGTTATGTTTTTCACCTCTGTTAATGAAAAGAGCCAAACTGTTTATATGACTGTTCAATAAATTATTGATTAAACATCAATTTTATTAAAGTATTGCCTATATATTTAATTTGTTATAGGCAATATTGGTTTCACAGATTAAAAATACTGTGGCATTTTTACAAAAGCAAAACTACGAGGTTGTAATGTGGAAATTCGAAAATTAATTATGTTACAATTTTCTTACTCCTTAAATTTTCTTGTAAATTTTAAGCACTAAATTGTGCTGTGCCAAATCATTACAGAAGATAAGGAACCCCAACGCAGATGTAGGGATGTTACAATACCTTTTTAGGGTTCCGTACCCAAAGGGTAAAACGGGACCCTATTAATAAGACTTCGCTGTCCATCTGTCTGTCACCAGCTTGTATCTCATGGACCCTGCTAGTTAGATAGTTGAAATTTTAGCAGATTAAGAATTTCTGTTTCCGCTCTATCAGCAAATACTAAAAACCAGAATAAAATAAATATTTAAGGGGGCACCCATACAACAAAGTGGTTTTTTTGCCGTTTTTATAGATAATGGTGCGGAACCCTTCGTGTGCGACTCCGACTCGCATATAGCCGGTTTTTAGATTTCGCGTCTTCTCGATTATTAGCGATTATATCATGAATCAGTCTCTATGCCCACAGCCGAAGTCAAGGTCACCCAATAGGACGTCGGGTTCCGGTTGCCTTCAGCCCTTTGAGGTTATTAGTGACCTCTGTTTACAAGCCTCTTGCCTCCCTCGCCGCCGGCTATGGGAGGAATACATCGATTATCCCACTTGTTGCCAACGATTAGCTAACATCAATTGGCCGACAGGAATTAGATGGAAAAAGATTAACTAATTTAAGACATTCTTAGATAAGGCAGATAAATGTGGAATATTTTTGTCTTTTTAAGTGACATTTTCATTTGTCAAAAATTTCGATCGATTAGTTAGTTACGTTCGTTTTTTTCGATTCCGATTATCTCGTTAGTCAAATGATTCGTGTTTAAAAACTGTGACACATTCGTTTTCTTTTGAAACTAGTTCAATTTCACCTTTTCTGTCTTCTTGCCATATAAGTTTGACGACCTCCGTAGCCGAGAGGCGAGCACGCTGGACTGTAAATGGCGCCGCCATCTCTGAGGTTCCGGGTTCGATTCCCGGTCGGGTCAATGTGGAAAACGAACTTTTCTATATTGGCTCAGGTCTGGGTGTTGTGGTACCGTCGTTGTTTCTGATTTCTATAACACAAGTGCTACTTACCTTAGGATCAGAGCAATGTATGTGATGTTGTCCAAAAAAAAGTTAAGCTTCAGATCTTAACATCGCATTATACTACAAGGATGTGATGTTGGATGGATGTTTATAAATCTTTGACTTACATCCAGCTTCAATCTGATCTGATCTACATAACCATGAACTCTTAAAACAATCTCAAAGTTGTCAAATCTGTCAATTTAGGTACGTCATTTCATACAAAATTTGACAGAAATTATAATGTTTGACAGATTTGTGATTGTTTTAACAGTTCATGGTTAGGGCCCAGATAGTGGTAATTGTTTTTAAGTATTTTCATCCGTTATAGTCGCTATGGTACAAGAGTTCCTTAGTTTGGGAAAAGATTATTGGTGTACCTATTGCTGTAAGAATGTATTCTTTTAAAACGTAAGAAGTTTCTCATATTTTCTGTTAATATATAACACTTACCTCAACTAACGTAAACATATATTTTTTTTAAATAATCCTCGAAGTTCGTCATAATTATTAGTATTTATATAAGCCACCAAAAGGTTTAAGCCTGTATAAGGTTAGCGGTTTCTATTTGAGTTTAAATTGGACTGCTTTGAAGCTAATAATTAAGAGGACTTATTTTCAGTTTATCTTATTAATTAAATTATTGGTTTGAAACATAATCTAACCTTTAGTTTGGTGTTTAGAAATCGTGGTAGGCACTAAGTATGCTTTAATCAAATTTTATAATAATTATCATTACTTTAAATGATATCAAATTCCAAAGACTTGATGATACAAAATTATTCTGAACATTTTATTTCTTACTTGTTTTCGAGTTCTCTATTTAGTAAGTAAGTAATTCAGCGAGCTTTTACGAGACATCTTGCTGTAAATGTGCCATTTCTCATAGAGCTTCCTACACACAGCGTCTCGACAAGTTCCAAATTATTTATCTTGCCTGCCGAAGACTCTTGCTCAGCGTGTGCTTTCTTCATAAGCTTCTGAGCGGGTGGGTGCGTTGTGGCAGCCTTCTCTAGTGTATTAGTCTCTCCGTACCATATAAGTATCCTAGACAATAGAAAAAAAGATAATGTCATCTAGATAAATTTAATTGATCATATTCTGCAATCATGGCGCATGCAACCCTACTGAAATATATGAGACTCTTAAAAAAGAAACGTGTAATAGTCCCAAATTAGTAATTTCTAATTCTAACGACTTCATTTAAAACAGGTTGATTGTAAGTCAAAAATATTTTCTCCAGGTGGTTGGTTCAGCCGTGTCGCTATTAGGGAGCAAATTTAAAAACGTTAGTATATTTGTATGTAGGTTCGTTTAGAGCGGCGCAATCTGGCGACCTCATTACCACCTCATTAGGTATGGCAGGGTTGCCAACTGCCTTATTTACGTTTATTTTATGAGGATACAATTTAATTATTTCATCTCTCACCCATCGAATAAATAATATATTATTATATATTCTCTGGTTATAGGAATTAGAAGTTAAAAGAGATCGAAAATGATAGTTCAGTTTCATAAAGCTGGCGCTCTAGCAACAAACAGTCATTTTTAACGAAATCTTATGTGACCACATCCAATAGGTTTAAACTTGTAAGTAAAAAGGTTTGCTTAATAAACAAATAGCGCTTCTGTCTAGCCAATTTGAAATCAAGTTCAAGTGTTGTTGAAGTGCAACCTAAACAAGTTGTTAACAATGAGTTTTCGTTTCAATTAATAGCTTGTCTAGCCTCCATTAAACGAAACGTTTGTAAAACTTGTATCCAGA
Source organism: Anania fuscalis (assembly GCA_950371115.1). Taxonomy (NCBI): domain Eukaryota; kingdom Metazoa; phylum Arthropoda; class Insecta; order Lepidoptera; family Crambidae; genus Anania; species Anania fuscalis. Next base: position 15,597,993 of record OX493344.1, read on the forward strand.
GCTTTAGACTTAAATATAAAGGTAATTAGAAATGATGTGAATGTCGTTCACAAAACTATAATCGTATCGCAAAAACCCGGTCACTAACAATCTTGTGTCAGAGAACAGGATATACGGTAAACCCAAAATAAGACACTACAACACATTTTATAACAGGAACCGGAATTCAGAAAACTTCTTACATTCCGAACCGAGAGAACTCTATGCATCCGGAAGTTGTATTCAAAAAGTAATACCTTAGCAGCCCTGGGCTTCCGCCCTCGCCCTGAAAATAGACGCGCGTCGTGCAAACTCATATTTTTAATATTACCGCCGATGCCCTGCGCTCGCTCAAAGAGGCTCAATAAACTACCACAAGTTATTACACTATCCTGGACTGCTTGAGGCTTATTAGAGACTTTGCAATATAAGTCAGAGAGTTTAATAAAAAATTTCGTCATAATTTGCTCTCACAGGTAGGTTAAATCGCGGTTAGTGGGCTGTGAACTATCAAATTAGCATTTTATCGACGGCTGAGTATTTAAAAACAAAATAAAACAAAAAACTAAAAAGAGCTAGTACTATGGTGACTAGAAAGCAAATACGAGATATGTAAAGAACTTTAAAATAGCATTATAGGACACTAAGAAATCTCATGCTCACCAATTGCCCTTACGGTATTAGAGACCTTCACGACTTCAAATTTACTAGATTATAAACAAGTTACAGAAATTACTTGAGTAAAAGTAATTAAGTAAGTCCTGGGCCATAACCATGAACTCTTAAAACAATCTCAAAGTTGTCAAATCTGTCAATTTTGGTACGTCATTTCATACAAAATTTGACAGAAATGATAATGTTTGTCAGATTTGAGATTGTTTTAAGAGTACGTGGTTACCGCCCAGGGCCCTAACCATGAACTGTTAAAACAATCACAAATCTGTCAAACATTATCATTTCCGTCAAATTTTGTATGAAATGACGTACCAAAATTGACAGATTTGACAGCTTTGAGATTGTTTTAAGAGCTCGTGGTCACCCCGCAGTGGACTGCAATAGGCTGAGATGATGATGATGATGATGAATTAAGTAACGGTTTTGTTTTAATAGTGAAGTAATTGACAGACGTAAGAACTGTCAAAATTTAGAATTCTTAGCCATTTCATTTAGCATTTCCTTTACATTGAGAACATGCTTAAAACAAGTGACATAAATGACTTGACCATAGAGTATATTTTTAATAAAAGAATTTATTTACTATTTTTATTAAAACCTGCAATCTGTGAAAATAAAAACCCCGTCATCTTTTCCTCATTATTGCTGAATAATCCCACAGTTATAATCTCGGAAGTATCTAAGTATACTTTTATCTCAAAAGTTCGTCAAATGAATCTCAAGCCGCGGTCGGATGGACAGACAGACGCGTCGGCCATCGATCACTCTGATTGCACAAAGAACAACTCTTTTGACTTTGAACAGCTTCGACATCTATTCAAAGCGAGATTTGAAAGTCAAAATCCATTCGCTCAAAATAAAAAACTGATTGATATTTTTTTTGTAAAAGGATATTTGCAGGATTAATCTTCTTTTTTAGTGTTTAAAATTGATGTTATTTTGAAACTTAGTCATCATCATCATATCAGCCTGTTGCAGTCCACTGCTGGACATAGGCCTCCCCCAAGGAGCGCCTCAGCGCACGATCTCCCGCCCTTTGCATCCAGTCGCTGCCAGCAGCCTTCTTCAGGTCGTCGGTCCATCTAGCCGGGGGGCGTCCTACCCTACGTTTGCCTAAGCGTGGTCTCCATTCGAGAACCTTCCTGCTCCACCTCTCGTCGGTTCTGCGACAGACATGGCCATTTTGAAACTTAGTAAACGTTAAAAAATAATAACCAAGCTAGAATAAGCATAAAAAGTAACTCGGTTGTGATATAAACATAATATTCTTTATACGTCAATAGGTATATTGTAATACCGGGTATAGAACTTAAGTCGAATCGCGTTCAATACTTATTGCCACTATAAATAAATAAATAATAAATAAATATTGGACAACATCACATAAATTGCTCTAATCCTAAGATAAAGCACTTGTGTTAAAGAAATCAGAAACAACGACGGTACCACAACACCCAGACCCGAGCCTCAGTATACATATAGAAAAGTTCGTTTTTTTCTACAGTGACCCGAGGGTTCGAACCCGGAACTTCAAAGACTGCGGCGCCATTTAAAGTCCGTATGCTCGCATCTCGGCTACGGAGGTCGTCCTATGCCATCCGTTAAAGCTTCAACCAATTTTATTTGATTGCGTTTCACATTTGATCATCATAAGTTAGTTTACTATACGTTTAAAAACTATTTTGAACCTTCGTACCATAAATGAATCTGAAAAAATATAACCTCCCTTTAGCCATTCTTTTCTCATTCTCCACGTTTAACAAAATAGGGATGTCATAAAGATACGTGACTATCACCCGTCCTGTTCCCTCTGACAGCTCAATCACGAACCTTCAAGACTTTAGCCGTCTCCCCCCCCCCGTCTACCCCTTATGTCACCCTAAACGATGCACTAGCCGATATTGGAGTTTCTCAAGAAAGTTTAATATGCATTTTTTGCTATGGAATATGTAAAAAGAGCTTTAGGTTCGAGAGTTTGCTTACATGGAAGCTTGGATATTAATTAAGTTGGCTAAGAAAGCTAAGAGCAGAGGATAGAGTTGTTAACTCTTTTGTTTATTGTTTTGGTGGTGTTTTTGATTGAATTGTTTGATTGACGTGTGGCGCATTAGGCGCAAGGGTTCTGGGTTCGGTTACCGGTCAGATCAATTTATCAACAAAGTTTTTTAAATTATTGGGTTAGGAGATGCCGCAGTCCGCATGAAAATACATTCTGGTACCTCGTAATATAAAGACGTTAATTTTTCATTTAAGAAGTCGTGATCATCATGGCTACTGGGGTGTTATATAATTGGCACAAATTAGTTTCATTTCAATAAAATAAAATAAAACGTACTCAATTAGTAACACAACTATTTATCTAGTCCCAAAGCAGAGCTACAGGGGGCCTAGCACGAAAGTGTATCTTTCGTTCGGTCGTATAAACCTAACAAATTAAAATGGCCAGTCTCATGTGTCAATCCTTTGATAAAATATGACCAACTCAATCTAGCCGTGTAAAAAACCCGACCGTTTTCAATTGTTCATGAATTGTCAAACCTTTGATACGAGGGAACGGATAAACATCCGTAATCCGTATCCGTAATTGGTGAATTGAAACCAATTTGATCGGATAATACGACCGACCGAACGATGCGCTATTAGGCCTCCAGGTGCTATGGCTATAGATAATGAATAAACATACTTATAAAATATTAATAATATTAATGACTCTGATAGAAATGCTCGTGCTCATCACACTAAAACATTTGCCTCTCGTAGGATTCGAACCCGCAACCTCCTGGCTTAGTCTCAAGTGCGAACCACTACACCAGACGGTTGTCACGTGTTAATTCCTACAATTTACATTTAATTACAAAGTAATCTAGAAAATAATAAGCGCTTGAAATAACTATGATTAACCAAGTATAACATTACGTTACAGGGCTATCGGACTAGTATAGGTATAGTATAATAATGAGAACTGTATAGGTCAATCGGGAAAAACGTCATCTGCATATTTAATGCAACAGCTGGCATATCGCACTGTAATCGAAGCAAAGAATATTTTGTATTACTATCAATAAAAATGTTTAATTGAAGATAAATAACACTTGAAAAAAATCATCGACCTCAGGTGGGACTCGAACCCACGTCCCATCGCATACCGGGCGAGTGCTTTGACCACTAAGCTACTGAGGACGTCACGTGACAAGATGAAATTCCTCAAGTGTTTTTTTCTCAATAGGCTTGTATCTTTTTTTATTTATTTTTATTTAGAATAACAAACAATTGTACAATTCCAAATACAAAATGTTTTAAAACAATATTACTAATTGCACAATCAGCGCCGTTATCCCCTACTTACATATGAAAAAAAAAATGCCTCTTAATTTTATACAATCTATTAAATTAAATATACAGATACTTATGTGAGTTTCATTTTACATAATTTAGGTATTATGAGTCTATTTTAATCTCATCAAGTTTAAGTTTTACTTGTTTTTTAAATGCCATTGGTGTAAGCTTAAACAAATCGACATCTGAGAGATACATATTATAAGACTTCATTAATCGATGAAGTGGGGCTCGTTTACCAGCGTTAGTTTTACATATTTTGGACTCAAATAAACAATGGGCTCTAGTGTCGCGCAAGCGTTGAGACCGGCTAGGGACACGGTAGTACATTTGGTTTGTAAGATTAATCTTAACAGCCATTCTCTTATAGGCTTTTTCTACTTTGCTTCAATTTAAAAGTCAACCTATAGGCTGTCTTTTTGAGAGAAACAAAAAAACGGGAGACAATAATTATGTAAGGCTTCAAAATCCATTTGTTTTAACAGGTAACGACTTCAGGGTCAACTTCCTTAAGCCAATTAAAAAAAGATTCCTTGGTCCTAGAATCGAACCCGAGGCCCGTGCAGACCGTGCTCAAGGTAAAACACCACGCCACTGGAACAATTGGGTCAACATATTTAAAAACTTAATATACTCGCGTATCCTCGAGTTTTCGCCATTTAACAAATCCCTTAGTTAAATAAGAATTTATTTTCCTCTTACGCTGTAAGCAAAGAATTACCTACTTTAAAATTGAAAGCGCGTTCCAGAATTCCCCTGATTCACTGCAAAAGGCAAATTTGTATATAAATAATATAAATATAAATATTGGACAACATCACATACATTGCTCTGATCTTTTTAACGCGTAGCGGAGAGCGAGTCTTACTTGTTGTCTTACAGAACATCCTTAAATTAAGTTTATGTTATTTTAAGCAGTTCAGACATTTTAATATTACCTTATTATAGCTGGGAGGTAAATAAATGTACGATTCCACGAACAACACAAAAACACACAGAAGCCATACACTTCCCTGTAACACTATGTCAAACAAAAATAAAATAAAACGTTTTACGTGTACAACCTAATTTTAACTTTCGTTTGAGATAATGTAAGATTTCATGTCGTTCTTTTGTTTATTGCATGTAATATTTTGAGTAACATTAAGTTTACAACCTCGTTAGTGCAACTAAAATTTGTGAACAAACCGAAATATTCTAAAAAATATACAACAAATCTTTCTGTTACCTCGTACAATAAATAAAATCAAAGTTTTATTGTTACGCTCACAAATCGAACCTATACCTATTAGGTATTCCACTAATATTATAAATGCGAAAGTTTGTAAAGATGTTTAAATGTTTGTGACTCAATCACGCGTAAACGGCTTAACGGATTCGGATGAAATTTTGCACACATATGGAATAATATCTAGATTAACGTTAAGAATATTTTTTTCCTTGCTCCTGTGGGATATATGTGAAATACCAAACATCCTGTAGTTCACGCAAATGAAGTTACGGGCACAGCTAGTAATAGTTAAATTTAGATTTTCCATTTCATTCAGAACATAAATACACGGAAGTTCTATTGTTGTTACAGTTACGACGTTACTAAATGTCAATTTGTAATAACTGTTGGCATAAATATAATAGGTTACACACAATTTTCAGTGGCGACCGAATCAAAGGTTATACTCGTACCAAAACTATTATCTATCCACTATTTATTCAAGCACAATTAGTCAACCATAAAACGCTGTTTTGGTTAACGATATGCTATTATTGTAGTGGCTTTAATTACGTTTTTATACACACGGTAATGACAATCATTAAAATGGTTGCAAGTTAACCCCAATAATTAGACCTAAAACTATTATTAAAAGTAATTATAAGTCTCTTAAAAATGACAAATATAAAACCACTCTTTTTAAACTAACTGTTTTGAGGACCTTAGTAGCCGAGTACGAGAACAGCGGACTTGGAATCGCTATATCTGAAGTCACAGATTCAATTCCCAGATGGGTTAATGTAGAAAATGAACTTTGCTTTGTCTCGGGTCGGGGCGTTGTTGTACCATCGTTATATCTAGTTGCTAGCGCTTTAGCTACTTACTTTAAAATTGGAGTAATCTATTTTTTTTAAATTTAATTTTTTAATTTTCTATCGTGTTTACTTAAATAAAATGTGTGCTTACCTTCGTGAATTATGGCGAGCAGAAATACAAAATATTTTGCCATTATTTTTCACTTTTCATAAATTCACTGATTTAGGTGTGTTTAGTGTGTTTTAGTTTCTAAGGTTAACTTTGTTCTAATAAACAAAATCGCTGATGGCTACTATTCAAGAATTTGTAGTGTAAAGTGCTGTGTTTCAGCATTGAAAAGGGTTGAGAACTATTTCCCACCGTGATTAAATTTGAAGCCTACCAGCAATATCAAGCTACGAACTCAAACAAAACTAGATAAGCACCAGATTTCATACAATAGGCAGATTATAGGCATTAACTGTGGTTTCCAAACTTTTTTATAATGCGAACCCCTCCCTGAAAAACGGTTCAAACTCCTGCCATAATTCCTTTTATAAGTTAGTATGATATATAGATTTGATAAACAAGTCAGAAATTCATTAATGTTATGCCAATTTTATTTGTTAAAAAGGTAAAAAAACACTTGGGTGTAACCTGACTTTGTTCCACTCGTGTTAACGTAACAGATACAAATGTTATAATAGCATATGTCTCGTTAATAAGAAGAGAATCAGGTAGTTCACAGTTTGAAAAACACTGCCTTTTAAAACCAACAATCTCCCGAGTAGTTTCTCTCTGTTCATCATATAAAATGACGGTCCTATAAACAAATTTCAAAGGTTAGCAAGCTAGTTGTTTGGTTTTGTTGGTTTTCATTCATCTTTTAGAGTTTTAGCAGCCTCACTATTAAGAGACTTCTAAAACCCTTTTACGAATATTATACACCTCCTTTCTATACATTTGTTGACGATTATTTCTCTGCTAAGACAGTTTTACTTTGCAAATTATTTTTTAATTTGACGTCTGATATAATTGAATGAAAATTCAAGAATTTTTTTTAGGAATTAAAATGTTTTACACTTTAGTGCGCCAGAATTAAAAAAATTCTAAAAACTGACACTACACACACGTTCGCACTTTATTAAAGACAAAAATATACTAATATCTCTATAATCAACCCAGTCTAGAAAGCCGGGCCTTTCTTTACACAAGCCGGTATGCACAGATGCCACCTAGTTAATCAAACTATATTGTTTTGACACCAATTAATACCTACAAACTTAATTAGTCTCGAAAACACAATTAGAAACAACCTCCGGCTTAAAGGCTACTAGAATAATAATAGAATTTGTCATGCAGCTTGCAAGAACTCCGAAGGGGCGAAACAAAACCAAAGTCCAGTACCCTGACTCTGTAACTTGCAAAAGCAATGCAATAGCAAAAAAAACTAAAAACCGACTTCAAAAATAAACTAAAAACGAAAAATAATTTTCTAAACTAAAGCATACATAATCAGTTATTTTTGAAGTCGGTGCTCCATGGAGAGTTGAAATGTGTTCAGAAGTCGGTTCTTAGTTTTTTAAAACTTTTTTTATTTCACGCGGAGCCTTAGAAATAGGGTCCCGTTTTATCCTTTGGGTACGGAACCCTAAAAACAAAGCATATCAAAGCGTGCACATTATTGTTTATTTTGTTAACTATTACCAAATTTACCTATGTAACACAAATAAATGATTTGATTTGATTTGTTTAACCAAATTCAATCTACCGATTGCTTGTCGGGGTGCTCACTCAGCTGGGCTATAATAAGGGTCTTGGATTGCGTTCCCGGCCATCTCGCGTGGCGTGGGTGTCGGACTTTTAGCAAGGGACAAGGTTTAATTATTACATAATTTGAGAATTAGTTTCCTGGAATATCTTAATCGGGAGATCATATCTTAATCTTTATTGGGTGCAATAGGATTTTATTGTTTAGAGTTATGACGGATTTGAGAATTTAAGCATCGAAGGTACTATTGTCTTCTTTATCATGAGAATAAAATCCGTACTATGTTGCCGTTTGAAGGTATCTTACTTATAGGAAACTGTAGTAACAACATTTTTTTTCTAACTTTATTTTTAACTATTTCTAGCACTTATTAAATAAACATCTTAACAAAATTCTGGCATGTTATAGGCCAAGCGAAGCCAAAAGGAAGGGTAATGATTTTGGCAGTCTATGTATGTATGTATGTACTTTACTTAACAGGTTTTCGCTTGTGCAACTGTTCTAAAATGCGAGACATGATCTTTCTATCTCTTTCTATTTTACTATCATTAAAACCTCGTCCTTGGCCTTTAATAAAATATAGGTAACGTACATTCTCGACCTACGCTCGCATACAAAATTGGACTTATGATGACATTAGAATTAGTTTGCACTAGCCAGCATTGGGCAAACCAAACAACAAACACAGTGTTTGTTTAAGAACTCATTTCACAGTGAAATATCCAAGCCTTATATTGATCGTAAGCAAACGCATACTTCAACAGCTAATATCGCTTTTTTACAATTCCTATGTTCTATTATGAAAGCACAATACCTAAATGATATGTCAGAGATAAACGATAAATAGTTTTTAAAAGTCTAGAACAGTCTGCAGAATATATCTTATTGACGATGTAAAATTACTGTCATTCACTTAATTAGTAATTTATAACACCGTTACTAGAGATAGGTTTGTTGTCAATAAAACAGGTACAGTCTTATCGAGTCGTTAGTAAAAGTTTTTCACAGGATTTTCTTTCTATTTTTTGTGTATAAATACATGATATATAAGTTTTGACATATATTTTCGCCGTATCGTTATATCATCAAACGCAAATCAATCGACTGCAATCGATTAACGCAAACCAACATAGTTTTGCGTACAAACCATTACTTCAATAACTTTCACACGTTGCAACGACAACACAGCACTACAATGCAACTTCGTTGTCTTGTGAATAATATATTCCCTTCGATCGGCGTATACCGATACCTATTCTTATCGTCTAATTGTACTTGCGTTACACTACAAGACGGGGCACGGCGTAAGGCATTGTCCTTTTCGTACGCGTCAAACGCGGCAACTCGAAGCGACACATTATTTAAACTTAAGTCGGGTATGGTCCGAGCTTACCGTCAGGGTCCCTGCTGAAAGCCAGCGTCATGATACGTCCCTGACTGTCACGACAAATGCTGAGCGGGGGTCCTTTTTGACACATATTGCTTTTTATTATCCTGTAAATGTTTTTTTTTCCTTTTGTATTCTGTGTGTGTCAGATAAATCTTTTTTTATTCTATTCTATTTTATTCTTACAATAAAACTACTACCGTCTTATTTAGAGTGCATTTGCTAGTCTGGGACTAAGGTTAACCCACTGTACAAACGTACATAAAACAATGGTTTAACCTTCGTTCCGGACTAGCAAATGCACTCTGAATAAGACAAGTAAATTTCCAATTCTGTACATTTATAAAATAATGGTCGCGCAATCGGAGCTTATGCATCTAATCTACTAAAGTGACCAAATTTCCTTCATAATTTACATCAAAGAGGCAAGTTCCCGCGTTTCACACTTTAAGAAAGTAAAGAATAAAGAATTAATCCATAGAATATGTAGCATCAAAAAAATGCGTTGCATAAAATCCTTCAGATCGATGAATAGAATAGAATAGAAAAAGATTTATTTGACACACACAGAATACAAAAGGAAAAAAAAAATTACAGGATGATAAAAAGCAGTATGTGTCAAAAGGCCCCCGCTCAACATTTGTCGTGACAGTCAGGGACGTATCACGACGCTGGTTTTCAGCAGGGACCCTGACGGTAGGCTCGGACCATACCCGACCGGAAACCCGACTTGGTTAGCGCGGAATCAATCCATCGCTAAGCAAAAAGGTTGTTTTTGAGCAACAACCACCAAGGTCAGAGTGATACCATAACGCAACTAGCAACATATACCTTACAGCTAACAGCTACCTCCGTCTGAGAGACGAGTACGCTGGACTGTATTATTATGGTTCCATCGCAGAGGTTCCAGGTTTGATCCCCGATTGGGTCAATATAGAAACCGAACTTTTCTGAGTGTTATGGTACCGTCGTTTTAAGTCCGTCTTTCTAATAGCCATTTTTCATACGAAAACTTTCAACATGGCAAACTTATTCGTCAAATGAAAGTTATCTGGCTATTCAACAAATCGGCCCAATACCTAAATATTTGTGTCGACACAAGTTTCATTGTTTTTTTTTTTCTTTTCAGGTAAGATTCTACAAAAATCTAAGCTGCTGTCTGCTAAGTCCTAGCCGCTATCCAAGGTAGGACTTGGTTGTTACAGTTAACCAAATGGAATTCTGCGTTTGTAACTTTTTTTTTGAGATAGACAAGTCGCCTGATAAATTCATGAAAATTATTTACTTATTTTAGGCTTAAAAAATAACCAATCGCCTTTTATAATATTTTGGCGAATGCATAAATTTACATAAATAAAAAAAATATATACAGGATGTACAAGAGAATAGGATACTCTTTAAAACCAGATCAGCTACTCTTAAACAACTTCTTTTACACTATGGGAGCAACATACATCATGTATGATCAAGGTAGCGCGTTATCATGTATGGAGTATCTAAAACAATTTTTGGCGATTTAGATGTTTCACCAAAGAAAAATGTTGTTGTATATAAACAACTGATCACGTGGTTTGAGGGAGTGTCCTATTCTTTTGTTCACCCTGTTTACTCAATATATTGTTTTAAACTTTCATGGTCACTAACATTAGAATAGTTTGTTACGGGATTGCTGCCATGTACCTTATTTTTGAGTTCCCGATATTTCAGCACTGTTGCAAGCGCCATGATCACGGAGTAACTCCGTAATCCCGTAACAAACTATTCTACTGTTTACTCAAGTTTTATATTAATGTGACACAAGAGTAAAGTATACTTAAAAAGGTACACAAAATCACCGATTTCTTACATAAATTAACTTCAATATAAGTACTTCTCCTATCTGTCACTTTGTAACTAAATCATCAGTTTGTGTTGTGTCCCGCGACGATTTCATTAATCGAATCCGAACCGATTGATAATCGCACGGATAATGGAGCCGAGTGGATTACGATTATCGCTTGAGGGGATCCTCGGTGAGGTGGCACTGAATAAATTGATTGATTCAACGTCTCATTTTATGTCTTGAGTATCTTTGAAGTACCTTATTAAATCGATTCTGAAAACATCATCATTCAGCCACAGCACGTCCACTGCTGAACAAGGCCTCCCCCAGTGACTTTCAGATCGGCCGGTTGGAAGCGGCCTGCATCCAGCGGCTTCCTGCAACCTTTACCAGGTCGTCTGTCCACCTTGTGGGTGGACGTCCTAGGCTTGAGGATCATTACGAATGTTTGAATCTAGCATACCTAACAGTTAATAAGCAAACTAATTAGGCAAAAGTGAGGCTTTGTTTATGTCAACTTGTATTAATGTCTTTTTCTGTCTGTTAGTATTTTGTCTAATGTTATTGTTTGTCATGCTCTTTTTTTTTCTTTTCTTCTTCTCTCTGGTGCCGTGCTTCGTACCTCTCTGGCTCGGTCTAGGCTCTGCCGGAATCCGTAAGCATCCGCAAGAGTCCGTTCAAAAACAACCTTTTTGCTTAGCGATGGATTGATTCCGCGCTAACCAAGTCGGGTTTCCGGTCGGGTATGGTCCGAGCCTACCGTCAGGGTCCCTGCTGAAAACCAGCGTCGTGATACGTCCCTGACTGTCACGACAAATGCTGAGCAGGCCTTTTTGACACATACTGCTTTTTATTATCCTGTAAATGATTTTTTCCTTTTGTAGTCTGTGTGTGTCAAATAAATCTTTTTCTATTCTATTCTATTCTATTCTAATTACTTCTATGTTTTTTCCCACCATCGTGTGTTATTACACCACCTATTAATACAATGTATTATTTATCGTTAGCTTTGTTCTCTTACATAACCCTATCAAATGATAATCGCTAACCCGGCCTAATTAATTAGACATAAAAGCAATTATTCGGGGATAAGCAAGAAAGGTGAGGCCTACCGCGGTTGAAATAATCGCGGAGTGACCCTCGATCTCCATAATCCGGCGGATTATGGTAAACGTTGATACCATTTATCTGTATTCCTTTACCAAGACCAAATACGAGAAAAGGGGTCCTTTTCTCGTATTTAGTCTTTGATAATTTCACTGGCATATTTTAAAGTTAACTAAGTACTTGTCTCGGTTTGCCAATTGAACTCTGGTGTACTCTGATCTCCTGACTCCCAATTAAATACTTTTGTACGTACAAAAAAAAATTGAGAAAGAAAAAACATATTATTTTATTTGTTATTTATAATTAAATAATGTCATAAATATAATTTAACTAATAAAATGTTAAATTATAACTATCATTACTTATTATTAATACACACGTAGGTATTTGATCAAAACAAAAAATGGTCTTCCAGTAATATGTCAAAAACACGATCTATACTTAGAAATTTTAATAAGTTAATAGACAAAACAACAATGAGATTATTACTTGCAGTAGTTGGCCTGACGTATAGCGAGAATCAGATCAATGTATAATAAATCAAATTACTATCCAATTATTTTATGTACAATAAAATATTTTCACAATACACCAATCATCTAATCCTAAACTAAGCATAGCTTGTATAACGATTAGATAACGGATAAATATACTTAAATACGTTTATGAAGACCAATAACTTTGGTAAAAATGCTTGTGATAACCAAAAAAATATTTGCCCTTTACGAGATTCGAATCGAACCCGCAACCGCCAAGCTTTTGTAGTCGGGAGCGCGAACTACTGCACCAGACGCTTATCAACTATCCTAAAACCTAGAAAATCCAAACCCAATCCATATCAGTGGCTCCTTAATCTGTCCTAAAACAAGTTATCTGGGCTCAGAACTTATAATGATGTGGCTTGTAAGTTGTAAGCCACTATTATTTTGAATTGAACTCCGAATCGTCATTAATAATGATATATTTGGGCTCTTCGTCCAAGACTAAGTCATAATGTGGGATGCCGGGCAAGAGATATTGGTAATTAATGAAGATAAAATATCCATCCAGTATCTCTGTATTCTGTAGTTAATCTACGCTTAAGATGTCGTTGGATTCATTGGAGTAACTCGTGTGGAAACTTTTGGAGAGTTAGCGCCGTAAAACGTTCCGTGCAAACTTTGAAAACCGAAATCTTTGAAATGAGTTAACAGTTCTAATGAAACTGAATAATTTAAGGTAGACCAAATAATATTTAGTCTAAATAGTTTTAGTTAAGTAGTATTCTAATAAAACAACCTTATAGGCATAATATTTCATTTGTAGTAAAGAAAATCGAAATATACTTAAATATTTTGCAATTGCGTGTTACTACTTCAACTCGATCGGAATTAGTTTTAAAGGTTTCCAATGTAAATACGGAATTGCAATAACAATAATGAATTAATTTAACCAGACAATAACAGTCCAGTCTTGTTCATCATTTCAGCCACAGGACGTCCACTGCTAAACATAGGCCTCCCCCAGTGACTTCCAGATCGGCCGGTTGCGCGCGGCCTGCATCCAGCATCGTCCTGCAACCTTTACCAGGTCGTCTTCCCACCTTTTAAGCAGTCTTGTTAGTAACAATAATTGCTAAATTAGTGTAAATATTTATACTTATTACTGGAAACTGGTGCATGCAGTAACATCCTGATTCCTGTTTCCCAAAAATAACCTTTTTTCAACCCTTTTTTAAAATGATATCATAACTCTCGATTATGACTTAAATTTTTAATACCGTCAAAATCTTTTCTGGAAGTTTCTAAACAACCTTAAAACCATTTTTATTCTAGAATTGAAATACCAAAGTGAATGGTGAAAGTAAGGAATAAATTAACGTGCAGATCTTGGCGGGACTGCAAGATTCGCTGAGTCAGTAATGTGGCCACTCTGCAGCGATGTTTACTGCTGATTGCAGCCTGCACCTGCATTAGCTTTGTTCGCCTTATCGACTATACAGCTCGTGGTGCTATAAAAGGGCGGTATATAGCTTCAATACAGTATCTTTACTTTTCTTTGAGAGTTAACAATTTTAAGCGAAACTTAAGTATGTGATTTCATCATAGCGTTTGCTTTCTTCGAACATAATTGTTAATATCGTCGCTATGAGGTTCCTAAGAGGTACTCAAATAATAAAAAAACTATACTTGGATTTTCACACCCGTTCAAGTTTTAGCTTACATAAATGGGGATAAACAAAACACATGTATCTTGTACTCACAAAAATGTGTAAGTAACTGGGCGGTAAAATCAATTTTCAGTAATCTTCAAGTAGCAGTGTTACAAAATATATATGCTCAATAGGCCAATAAGTATAGTTTTATTGTGGAGGTATGCAGTTACTCATAGTTGTTCTGCAATATAGGCCTCTGAGTGCGATGTATAACAATAATGATGTAACACTCCTCAACTCTGATTCAAGATTTCCCTTTATTCTTATTATATCAAACTAGAACCATTTATCATCATCCGTCATTAAAACCTCAACAATTCTCTTTACTTATACAGAAAATTATAAATACACTTCCACATTTAGCCGGCCAAGAATATCAAACAGAGTAGACGCTTTGGACCATTGGAACATAAGTGTGACGCAAACTACGTATTAATACCTAATGATATGTCCAGACATTAAGACCGGCCTATCCTGAGCTATGTGACATCAATGAGAAACCCTCATTATGTTCATGCAGCAGCTGGCGAGGAGGGGGTGGGAGGTCTCACCAGGCTGGTTCAGGCCAGGTCACCGCATCGATACCCTATTTATACTGCATTATCGATCGTATCAGGAGCCTACCTCGTCATACCTAATTGGATAAAAGGCTGAAGTACGTGGAAACGTGTGACAGAGTCACAAGTATTTTTGCCATGTCTATAATTCAATGAAAACTTATTTTCAATTCTTAGAAATTCACGAGGTGGTTTGAAACCTGTACTTGTCAACTTTAAAGACCAATTATGGTCGGTTGGAAATCACAACATGCTTATAGAAAAACATTTTTTTCAAGAATAGAGTTGAGTTTGGCTATCGCATTATCCATGGCATGTACTGTCATTTTTAGGGTTCCGTACCCAAAGGGAAAAACGGGACCCTATTACCTAGTATAATTCTTACTCTGAGCTATTACTAAGGCTCCGCTGTCCGTCTGTCTGTCTGTCTGTCCGTCTGTCACCAAGCTGTATCTCATGAACCGTGATTGTTAGACAGTTGAAATTTTCACAGATGATGTGTTTCTGTTGCCGCTATAACAACAAATACTAAAAAACAGAATCCAATAAATATTTAAGGAGGCTCCCATGCAACAAACGTGATTTTTTTGGCCGCCAAAAAAATCATGTTGTAGATCACGTAGATAATGGTACGGAACCCTTCGTGTGCGTGTCCGCTTCGCACTTGGCTGATTTTTTATTTTCAGTGAACATAACATTGTTCTGTGTTCATAAGATAAAATAGCTGCTGAAGATGTTTTAATATGGGGACATTTCGATCATTTCGACGACCGTCTGGTGTAGTGGTTCGCGCTCCGGACTACAAAGTCTGGCGGTTGCGGGTTCGAATCCCGCGAGGGGCAAATGATAGTGTGTTAAACACGAGCATTTATACCTAAGTCATGGATGCTTATACACGTATTTAGGTATGTTTATCCGTTATCCTAGTCGCCATAATACAAGCTTTGCTTAATTTGGGGCTAGATAATTGGTGTGATTGTGGAAATATTTTTTTTATTTATTTGATAACTGATACTGATCTAAAGAAATGCATTGATAATAATTGTTGTGACTGTAGGAAAATATATTGTTTGCCTTTCTACTTTATAATGTAATTTGTGTAATTGTTTATTTCATAAAAGATTATGTAGATATTCCAATCTTCTTAAAATATCCAAAACGCTGTCATAGCAACACTTTTATGGGTTAAAATAATTACTAAAATAAAAATTGGGGTAGGTACTTGTCTGGTCATGTGCTTTTGGTTCCGTAGTTGTCCGTCACAATTTCTGAGGTTTTTTTATTTAATCTTCTTCTACATTTTGTTGGTCGACTAAAACGTTAATTTTTATGCTTCTGACAGCAGATAATGAACAATGTCTTCTTGTTAAAGGGAATTTCTTCCAACTCGTACACTATAAAGGAAATTACAGTTTTGATACAATATTAGTTGGTTTAACTTCAATCAGTAAATATCTTTTTCAAATACTGGATTAACCAAATTAGAAAATCACTAAAAAAGGGAGCCTCTTCTGATTTCTAAAGATGAACTTGATAAAAGAAAGATGTTACTACTTGATGAAGAACACAACAGAATACAAAACTTTTTCAATCAGCCTACTCAAAGGATTCTTCGATGTGTAAATGAGTTCTTTCAAACTATTGAACCAACTTGGAAAATCGGTGTAAGTTCCAATTAAGTGCGCGGCCGCTCGACTCTCAATCAAATCTGAATGCGATTGTTGCCTATTAAATAAACAAACACACAGTCTCTTCGGGGCAATTGAGTTGTCTATAGTAAAGCGCTATGTAGTGGAGTAATCGATCACAGATATCATTTATGAGTGGTAATTCAGTAGATCATTTTGATAGAGCTTTTGTAGGTTTGTCTTTGTCGGAGATCTGTTGAAATGCGATCGTATATCATCTGATCTATCTATTCAGCTTATTGCAGTCCACTGCTGGACGTAAGCCTCCTCCAATGAGCGCCAAAGAGCACGATCTCCCGCGTTTTTCATCCAGCCACTGTTAGCTATCTTTCTAAGGTCGTCGGTCCATCGGGCTGCGGGCGTCCTACACAACGTTTGCCAAGTCGTAGTTCTCCACTCGAGAACCCGTTTACTCCACCTTTCATCGTTTCTGCGAAAGATGTGGGCAGCCCACTGCCATTTAATCTTCCTACATTTTTGGACTAAGTTACTTTCCCTGATGATGTCGTTTCGGATTGTATTCCTTAACGAAATCCTAAGCATCGACCTATACAGGCTGTACAAAAGAATGGGACACTCCTTCAAACCTCGTGATCAGCTGGTAAAATACAACAACTTTTCCTATGGAAGCGACATCGAAATCGTGATTTTATTTTCAGATGCTCCATACATTATCATCGAGGTGAGCGAGTAAGTTTGTATGGAGCAGCTAAAGAAAAGTTGTTGTATATGACCAGCTGATCACATGGTTTTAACGAGTGTCCCATTCTCTTGTATACCTTGTATATCTGTATATTGCAATTCTTATAAGGTGGTCCTTGACTGTTGGCCTCTTAAACAAGGTCAAGGTCACCCAGCATATTAAAAATAAGTTTAGCGATTCTTTGCAAGATTAAATCGAAAACGAAGATATCTGTAGAAAAATCAAAGTCACTGACAGCTCTTCGAATTGAAAAGGTAAAGTGGCAACAAGCAGATCACATTCGCAGAACTGACAGCCGACTTTTGGTGTGATTGTTAAAGAATTCACTTTCTTAAAGGTACTTTTGCTTGTAAACACGGACTGTGTTTCGAAGTTACTGTGTCCACAGCAGGTAGCTCTCAAAAACATGTTTTGTTTTGTTTTGTAAGAACAAACTTAAACAGAAACCTCGTGATGACAGTGTCCTCAAAAAGTTAATTATAACATTCTAAATTAACGCATTTAAGTTTCTAAATTAGGTGAAGGTGCGAGTGAAAGAGAAGAACACTTGTGCAAAGAGTACACAAACCATTAGACCATCGCTCAACTGTGTACTCAGTACGGTAAATTATGTAATGAGTTAAACTGTTATTTACCTAAGAATAAAGAAAATATTTATAAGTCTTGTCAGACATAGGACGTCCTCTGAAAGCGACCTGCATCTAGTCCAGGACGTCTTCTTGCAACCATTACCAGGTCAATTGTCCACGCTGCGACTTGTGGGTACGTGGCCATTCCAGAACCATTCTGCCCCATCGGTCTGCTTGTGCGCAGCCCACTGCTATTAAATAGCTTGCTCCGTCAGATTATGTATCAGGGACTTATTCGTTTAGGGATCTCTTCATTTCTGTTTCGATCTCGCAAAGACACTAGACAATCAAAACGATAAACGTAAGTTTCAAGTAGTTTATTAGTTGGTCGTTTTATACAAAAGTTTAAAACTGACCCACTTCACGCTTGCTATTTGATCACGCTCAAATTGCAAATAGTTTAAAATTAAACAACCACAAATGACACCTCCGGTTCCACACTTGACCGAGCATAAGATCAGTTCCCCCGCAGGAACTCTTAACTCTCAAAAGTTCCCGTTCCCGGTTCCCGGCGTAAGTTTCAGACAACGCGTTTTAAAGGGAAACCGATATACTTACGTTAAATGTGAAATTTCTAATTGTTTCATTGCATCTTACAATATTTTGTCTGTCACTTTTTTGCAACCTACGATGTCAGATTTAAATATCGAGTAGATATAGTATATGTTTATACGAGTAGCACTAGATCTTAATATATAAAACAAAGTCTGGTTTGTTACAACACTTTTAGCTCGAGAACGGCTGGACCGATTTTCATGGTTTATAATTTGACCTGAATAGCAGAATAAATAACAAAACATATGGAAAATCTGACAAAAAAAATTACTGTTAGGCGGTACGAAGTTCGCCGAGTCAGCTAATACAAAATAAATAAATAAACTATAAATAAGATTGATCATTTCAAATTTTCAGCCTTATACATATACAACGTTCACTGCTGAACTAAGGCCTTACCAATGACTTGCAGATTATCTGGTTGATATATAAAACAAAGTGTTTTAAACCTAATGTGTACTTTAACAATGCAACATTTCCCAGAAAGATAATAACAATACACAGACTACCAAGTGACATTATATCCAAAGCAAACCACGGTTAATTTTTTTGCAAAAAAACAATGAAATCTCACTTAAATACTTTTATTAAATATTCACCAGTCTTATAACTATCAAGAACTCGACTTCAGATCGCCCAACTTTTATTTTCCAGACTTTATATTCGAATTGCTAAACGGTATTTCAAGCGCTCGAATCAATTTCGCTATGAACTTTCACTGAACAAATAACCTATCAACATTTTTCAAATAACTCGCAGAACTACAAGTGTATAAGGAGGTAACCACATAACACTTCAAAGACATTGTATCCGATGTGCTCATTTAATTAAACGAGCAAACAAACTAACTTCGCTAATTACTGACGAACTACTACACGAGTTCGGTTGAGCCTCGCTAGGGAAGTTCCACACAACATTGAAGCGGATATCGATAAATCTAAACTTAGATGTAAATTTTGTCTATTTGACGACACCATCCGCTATGAAGGTCAGATTTAATGATTTATAAATCACATTTAATTATGTATTCTGTTATTTAGTTACCATAGTGAAATTCTGCATAATTGCCTATCCCTGAGTCTGATGAATAGTGTTTACACAATAAAAACAATATCATCAAAATCAGTTAACATTTATTAAAGTAATCACGTACCTAACACACGCGTTGTTGTAAACACATACAATTGTATTGAACACCTCTTTCTTGAAGTCGAATGAAAGTGATTGCACTTGATCAATCATATTGCAAATTGAACTGTTATATTTAAATTCCACGTAAGTCATTTTCAGAAAAAGCATTCCTTAGAAAACCAATTAATGGTTCGTTGCTTCTATTATCTTTGCCCTTGAAAATAGAATCGATAAATAACGCTGTGTTTAATAATACTTCGCAATCAGCTTACCTATTTAGGTCATTTAATCGATTACTAAGACTCCGCTGTCCGTCCGTCTGTCTGTCCGTATGTAACCAGGCTGTATCTCATGAACCGTGATAGTTAGACAGTTGAAATTTTCACAGATTATGTATTTCTATTGCCGCTATAACAACAAGCCGCTATAACAATAAAAACCAGAATAAAGTAAATATTTAAGGGGGTTCTCATACAACAAAAGTGATTTATTACTCGCGTATACAGATAATGGTGCGGAGCCGGATAATTTTACACCATTGACAGCTGCCTAATTAGAGACCCTGGTTCCTATCTGCCTGCGATATAAGCAATTCTAGGTTTTCAATATTCAAATCTGAAGCGAATGAAATGAATTGAAATACCTACTTAAAAGTCTCTACTACCATAGTGAAAGAATTATACTACGTAAATACTACTATCTTATTTTGTTTTTGTGACGTTAGAACAGACACAACACAAGAACTGTGCGACCAAAACAATTGGGTAGGCGCATGACGATAAGATAATATGATTAAGAGGTAAATGAAATACCTCATACTGAGGAAGCGCATAAATGTAATGTCACTGTTGAAAGCGAACGCGTGTAAGGTGTGGGCGTAGAGCCAAAGTGTGGGCTCCATCATTTAGCTATCATTTGTGTAATAATTATGACATATGAATAAGTAAACCAAGTTAAAATAAAATTGTTTCCACAAACACTAATCATCTAACCTCTAACTAACCAACACTATTACAACGGCGACTCGATAGAAGTTGAAACATTATAAACATCCATGACTTGGTACAAATGCGCTCATCACACAAACATTTGCGTCTTGCGGGATTCAAACCCGCAACCGCCTGGCTTCGTAATACGCAGCGCACATCACTACATGAAATGGTCAGCAATTGTCACTTTTATCGATAAAGTCGATAGCTTGACGTGTCATCGAACAGGCCTTCCCTACCCGGGCGGAATGCCTCACATCTACTCACGCGTTACGGATAGAACTCGGGCACACTGCAAGAAATCCTGAAACGCCTGGAAACTACTTGCGAATCGAATAAGACGAATAAAGATGTCTGCAAAATGCAGATACAGAATTTAAAAAGGGTTGTGGATTTCTCAATAACATTTCCAAGTGATGTTTTACACATTGAGGTATAATGTACTAACGTACGTTTGAAATTGCTTCGACATAATCCATAATAATAATCCTTGGCCGATTTCGGCTACGGTGACAATTCAACTCCGCTACAAAGGGTGTCAACGGTGTGCCCTAACATGGCTAACATAACCAATTTTGGCACTAAATGTTCTGGTGCAATGCGCACATGTTAAGGTACCGTTGACGTAATTATAATGGATTGAGGAGGGTGGTCTGTGTTTGATTGCGTCCCTTTTCCCGTCAAGTTCAAGCCTCCTCTGTTCTTCAAATAGTTGGACCTGCTGCTGCACCAGATGGCGCCATTGTGACCGCTGCTCAATAATCGGCATAATCCAATATTTGCACTAAAAAACCTATTGTAATGGGTAGGTAATATCCAAGGTGACTGATTTTGTTGCGAGGCTTCTTCACATCACCAGCCGATATGAGGTGCCGAAGCGGTGGTAGGAAAAAAAATTGGAACATGTAAAAACGCCATTGATGGCCAATTTGCAGAAATAAATGACTTTGACTTCATTTTAAAATGGCGGACGTTGCATCCACAAGATGACGATTTTTGGACGGTTTCCCTACCATCTAGCTAGACCGTGCTACTATATTCTATGAAATAAATAAATTTGAAGACAGCAATATTGATATAATACATCATATTTTACATTATTATTCGGCCACGTACGGCAAGTGCAGCGTGGGACGTCCACCCACAGGTGGACAGACGACCTGGTAAAGGTTGCAGGAAGCCGCTGGATCCAGGCCGCTTCCAACCGGCCGATCTGGAAGTCAGGGGGAGACCTATGTTCAGCTGTGAACGTCCTGTCCTGTGGCTGAAATGATGATCATTTTTTTAGCCAACATTCATTTCATAACAGTGTTCTCACATAGTGAAAGTTACACAATAATAAACATTAGAAATTTATTTATTTTGAAACTTAGTACATGGAGCCATTCAGGTAGACGTGTCAACCGGAATTCTTCCAAACAAAAGACGACAGAAGAAGGAGAATTAAACGTTATCATTTCAAGTTCCAAATACCTTAAGATACAATAGAAATTTGATCATTGCAGATTTGATTATAACTTAGTGCGTCTTACACCGAGTTCCTATATTGTACTATGCGTAAGTGTACATCAGCAACCGATCGTATTGGTGTCAAAAGTAACGAGCCGTTATAGTAGTTCCTATAAAATTTGACGAAGCGTCATTTATAGGAACGCTTTTAGTAAGTCAAAACTAACCGTTTCTCGGATATACGAACCTGGCTTTAGTTGTCTCTCCAAAACCATAATAATCTTGGACACTGTTACTACGATACAACCAATTACAAACACGGAAAGTTATTTCGATGGGGCAATCCGTCTTGATTGTTGGATCAGTTGAGATACAATTAATTCATTAAGGACCCGGAATAGATCGTCTTACTAAGTAGTAGAGTCTGTCCGAAATATTAATATTCAATTTATTTGTATGAGGAAAATATTAAATATTCTTATTTGTAACTATGTATAGAACGTAGAAAGTGCTAGTCCTAAAATTTTATAAGTGCTTCACCGCAGACCACAGCGTTACGTAGCATGGGACATACTAAATATCTTGTAGTCCACGCGAACGAAGTCACCGCTAGTTTTACAATAAGTAAGTACTTTGACGCTTTCGCAATAACTAACGACGGGTGCTCAAAACACCAGTCTTACACCACACAGCTGTTCTCAGCTTATTTGCAGTTATCCGTTATGGATATCCAGTATTTTGTTGAGAATACACACCCACACCCGTAACGTATATAAACCAAAAACAAAATCAAATTCTGATTTAAGTATCCAAATATTATTTAGTAGTAAATCTGTCCTTACACATGTACATCTCACATATTTATGTATGACAACTAAACATAATGTGAGTAAGAGTTTATTTTTGTGTTAATTTTAAACTTACTGCTGAAATATTTGTATTTTCATAGTATTTTTATTGACTGGATTAGTGTTGCCGAACTATCGATAGTTCGGCTATCGATAGTTGACCTCAGAAATCATCTATAATATCGATAGGCCTATCGGTAGTATCGATACTATCGATATTATCGATATTATCGATAGCTCAGTTTGGCATAATAGTATCGGTATAAAGCAATACTATCGATAGTATTGATATCTACTATCGAAGCTCAATATCGGATGCACTATCGATAGTATCGATACTATCGTTTTTGGCCAATTATCGAGCGGCAACAGTAGACTGAATAGGAGACTCATCACATATCATTGTCAATCTCTTACACCATGTTCAAAGGTAAATAAACATACCTCTATATTTTATATTTATTCTAATGTCTTTGAGACTTAGCGCCATGAGTTTTGTCCAGTTTGTCCCAGTTGCTCCCCGTTTGCGGCTAACTGACCCACTTCCGAATGCTCAGATGTTTCAAATACTCAACTGCTGATAGTAATTGAGGAGTCTGTCCTTTTGAGTTGCTCCACTAAAATATTCCATAAGCGACGTGTTTGCGGCCGATTGAATGTAAGCTGTCGTAGGCTAGAGGGGTAATACAGGCGAGAAAGAGAATTATCTGGATAACTTTCAACCTTATTACGTTGAAATTGGGCAGATTCAGTCATTTTGGTCCTGACACAGTCGGTATCAGTCTAGACGGGCAAGTCAATAATAAATAATGAGCAAGTAAAAATAAATCTGATATAAAAATGCCAAAGTCATCGAAGCACCAAGGTCGTTCAAAACTTTTTACCGATAAAATAAACTTTTGGCTGATAGAATCGATCAAACCTCCATATCATATTATTTATAATGGATAAAGTTTGCCTCTTATTGGTTGTAGCACGACCTCACCAAAATTATATCAAACTTATTCTGCTGTGGTCTATTTAATAAGTAGACTAATAAAATTAAAAAAAAATGTTTTTAGCAATTCCATGCAAGGTTTAATTGAAGATAAATAATACTTGAAAAAATCATCGACCTCAGGTGGGACTCGAACCCACCCATGCGATGGGACGTGGGAGATTTTTTTCAAGTGTTATTTATCTTCAATTATACTTATACATTTCTTAAGTAATGTTAGGGCTAAATTTTATCAAAACTTGAAAACACTAAAGTACAAGGCAGAAATGTATCATGATTAAAACCACCAAAATATTTAGAATCCAAGATTTCAAACAACCACAATGAAATTAGTTGTGCCTACTTGTTTCGAACTTTAAAGCTTCGAATTTGTTTGCCCTTGGGAGTTATATGTTCCCTCCCGTTCTCCGTACTCCGGCTAAATCTCTTCCGACGTCAATCAAGAATTCCCTTTAAAGGTTTAGGTCCAGATGGAAAGAATGCCTCAGAGATGTGTGTTTAATACGATCCTTCTTAAGTACGCTACTTTCTTTGCTCGATTTCGTGAACTATTTTCTTATATATATGCTATGAATAGATTCGTAAGACCTTCGACGCATTTTACATTTTAAAAATCTGATTCCCTCTCTCATAAATGTATGCTACTATTCATATCGTAAGATGTAACTCTCTTTCATTGCATTTTTATCCAATAAAGCGTAAGCTATCTACTTTTTATACTACGTTTATTTTTCTAAAATCTCAAAGAAAATATGGCATAAATTCGAACAGAGCTGTCTGGTCCGTTTTTCTAGAAAATAAACCAAATTCCGGGAAAATTTACAACCTCGCTTAAACGCAAGCTGAATGCTGCGTCGACGGTTTTGCAGACGCTGCAGCGGCAAGATGGCCGGCGGAATTATATTAGTGCTTAGTGCCCGAGGGACTGACTGCGGCGACACTTAGATATATGGAAGGAAACTGATTGGGTCTTTCTTCAACACTAATAACATTACATGTTGTAGGCTAAGTGTATTTCTATCTGAATTATTTATTTGTTAAAGATAAATAACACTTGAAAAAAATCATCGACCTCAGGTGGGACTCGAACCCACGTCCCATCGCATACCGGGCGAGTGCTTTGACCACTAAGCTACCAAGGACGTCACGTGACAAGATGAAATTCTTCAAGTGTTTTTTCTCGCTGTCAAAGCCAGCGTATTCTGATCAATGTTGTAGCTATATGTATAGCTGAGTAGTATACTACCGTCAACACCCTATAGAAATATTTTTACAAATATTTGACTATTGGTTAAGATCAGAAATTATTTACTTGTTTCGTCCTTTTTAGACCACTTTCTTACGTAGTCGGGTTATAGTTTTTTAACCTTATTTTTTTTCGATAAAGGTTCGTATTTTGACAAAAAATATACAATTAATACTTATATCATATCGTGTTTTCTTGTTTATGCTAGAGGGGCTAACCGCTGTGTGTTTTACCCTGCTACTGTGCACTGTGGATATTGTGGACTCTTATAGATTTATATATATATATATCCTTCTAGTTTCCAATATTGTAACCCTACGTTATCGAGGGAGAATTTAAGAATAGCTTCTCCCCTTGTTGCTAAGTTACACGACTACTAATAACATCTGTAAGCGTTTCTTTACATGCCTAATATCAAAGATTTCAATCAATGTCTCTCCTTCATTGTAAAGCCGGAGATTTTTTGAACATGTGACCCATTGAGCCTCCAGCGCGTAGGGGCAGGCACGTGAGCGCCGCAAACATTTCGACAAATGTAAATAAGATACATGTGATCTACTTAGGATCTTAGATTGTGATTTATTAGTTTGATATTTTCTGGCCAAATGTCTCCCTAGACTACGCTAGATGGGTCGTTCTTCAAGCCACGTTTTTTAAGCGGCATCACCTAAAAAGAATGGAAATCGAAAAGCCAGCTAGCTACTTTTTTTTTCGGGTATACTTCCACTCCTCTCTTAACTGGGTTATTGATTATTATTCAATTATCTGTATATTTAATATCATTAAAAAAATAAGACACACCGATTCTTTGATTTTAGTGGAGTGTCCCAAACCCCGATCTGGTCACTTAGTAAATTATATATTTTAAACTAAACGGTACATGCTTACCATAAAAAATATACTAAGTCATAAGAAGTTGACAATTCTATAAAAAATGAGATCGTCGTTCTAAAAGAAATACATTGTCTAAAAAAAATTAAAATGTGACTGTCCCGGGGTAGTTACTGATTTGCGTGGATCATTATAAATTCACTTGCAAAACCCTAATTTCGCGACCTGATGTTGCGTCATCCTAATTCACGTTAAAACTAGTCGCGCTCCGACGGCCGGGCAGAGTACTAGTGTGACGACGCGTCGAGTGTCCGAAAAATTAAGGTAAGAACCTCGTTGCATGGGTATGGTTTCTCAAAAATTTGATTTGTGTGGTACAATTTTCTCCAGTGTCTGTGAATTAATTTATTCAATAAAATTTTGTAGCGATCAAATAATAGGTTACGTAACCTATATTCAAAATACAGTTTATTTGCTTAAAAGGTATGTGTATATTTTTAGGATAAAGGATTTATTTTGATTTTCGTGGTCGTGATTTGCGTGGTTTACGTGGCAGTTTTGACCCACGCAAGTCAATTATTGGCCATGCAAATGAAATAACTTTCGGGATTTGTAATAGTATTGTATGATCATTTTAATTTTAAAATGTCAATACGTTTAAATCACAATTAAAATGTTGCAGTTGATGGGTTTCTAATTTTATAAGTACCTTATTATAGTAAAAATAGTGTCAGATAAGCTACCTATATTAATAAATAATAAAATTGTTATCATATCAGCCTTTTGCAGTCCACTGCTGGACATAGGCCTCCCCCAAGGAGCGCTACAGCGCTCGATCTCCCGCCCTTTGCATCCAGTCGCTGCCAGCTGCCTTCTTCAGGTCATCGGTCCATCTAGCCGGGTGGCATCCTACACTACGTTTGCCTAAGCGTGGTTACCATTCGAGAACCTTCCGGATCTTATCCCTTAATGAGATCCCCAATATAGACCTTTCCATAGCAAGCTGAGTGACGTGTAGTCGGTGGGCCAAATTGACTGTCATGTTCCACGTTTCGGCTCCGTAGGTTAAAACTGGTAGGACGCATTGGTTAAACACCCGGCTTTTCAGACACTGCCAAGCTGCACTCTTCTGGCGATTTCCCGCTCATAGTTGTCTCAACCGAGCTGTAGTACTTGTCCAAGGCAGACGTACTCTTGGACAACCTCGAGCGTAGTGCCCTTGACGGAAATTGGGTCCGGGATGACATGTTCGTTGAACATTAACTTTGTCTTGTCCAAATTCATCCCAAGCCCCACACGTCTCGAGGCAGCATTAAGACTGTGCAGCATTTTTTGCAAATCCTGCAGCGATTCTGCCATAATAACTATGTCATCGGCAAAGCGAAGATGCGAAAGATATTCGCCATTCACATTGATGCCCAGTCCGTTTCAATTCAGCGTCTTGAACACATCCTCCAGTGCGTTGGTGAACAGTTTCAGAGATATAACATCTCCCTGTCTAACACCTCGGAGCAGCTGGATGGGTTTTGTTCGGTGGTTTTGTACTTGGACGGAAATTAATGCCATACTGTACAGGCTTCTTAGCACCTTCACGTACCGCCAATCGACTTGGCATCGCTGCAAGGATTCCAGAACAGCCCAGGTTTCGACCGAGTCGAAGGCTTTCTCATAGTCCACAAAGGCCAGGCATAGGGGCTGGTTATACTCTTCGGACTTCTATATGACCTGCCGCACCGTATGAATGTGGTCTATGGTACTGTAACCTTTGCGAAAACCAGCCTGTTCCGGTGGCTAGAAAGCGTCAAATCTCGCGGAAAGACGGTTTGTGATGACCCTCGAGAACAGCTTGTAAACGTGACTCAGGAGCGTGATTGGTCTATAGTTTTTCAGAAGACTTTTGTCTCCTTTCTTGAAAAACAATGCAACCACGCCCCCACTCCACACTTCCGGAGTTGCCCCATTTGCTATGACGGAGTTGAAGAGCCTCTTAAGTTCGCCAAGCACAGGTTGGCCTGCAGCTTTTAAGAGTTCAGATGTGATTCCGACTTCGCCGGGAGCCTTCCCATTACTAAGCTTTTCCCAATCTTTTAGTGAAGACCCCCTATTCTCTTCAATCGCCTCCTCTATGAGGCGAGTATTGTAGCTGCGTAGTAATAAAATTGTAATGAATAATTTTTTAGACCAAAAATGCCTAAACATGAGAGGAAAAATTAGAAAGAAAGAAGGATAACTTCTTACTTTCTCAGAAAGAAGAAGAAGAGAGAGGCTTAAAAATAATGAAGATTTCAAGGTAAAAAACCGGGCGAGATATTATAAAAGGAAAGCTGAAGGAAAAATACTTAGTATTCATTACTTGAACCGCCGTGAACAAAAAGCTAGACGACATAGAAGTTCCAGGCCTGGCCAAAGACTACGAAGAACTGAAGACTACAAAAACTACTAGAGCTGTGATCTCTTGTCTTAACGACGAAAACTCAAGTGTAATTATATAGGTTTGTCATTCATGTCATGTCTTTAAATAAATAATGCTCGATTGATTCTAATATAAATTTAAATAAAAGCTAAAAAAAACAATTTCTGTGTTAGTTACTTACCTATTCTTTCAACTGATAACATAATAACTTAATGTATATATAAAATAACATTTAATAACTTATCTAAGAAATACAAATAAATAAAAAATCATTTTCGTGGAGTGTTTTGTGATTTGCGTGGCCTCCAATTTTTTGACCTCGATTATCTCTGTAAGTACATCGCTCTATTATGTGCCTTTTCCATAAAAAACATTACTTTTACGTATATTTTAAGATACAGAGGTCGATTTATAAAATATATTAAATTTGAAAATTGCCACGCAAATCACCAAATAATGCCTTGCTCGAAGAAGCACCCAGATAACAATTTGGGCTGGATATTGTGCGGCTCTATTACAGACATTAAGGTATAATGTACTAGCGTACTAGAGAACACATTTCGAACTAAATGCTTCAGCCAAGCATTGTAGTATTGAACAATCAAGAAGCAGTTTTTACAACTTCAATTATTGACACTGACTGAAGCTTTGTAGTCAACTGGACTACAATGCTTGGCTAAAACAATTAGTGCGAGATGTGTTCTCTAGTACGCTAGTACATTATACCTCAATGATAACAGGTAGGGCGAAAACATGGTCGGGTCAATGTAGGAAACGAACTTTTCTATATTGACTCGGTTCTGGGTGTTGTGGTACCGTCGTTGTTTCTGATTTCTATAACACAAGTGCTATCGCTACTTACCATAAGATCAGAGCAATGTATGTGATGTTGTTCAATATTTATTTCATTATTTATGATCTCTCAATTTACTTATACGAGTAGTTGCAATAAGTATAACTGTTTTATTTAAGATATTAAAATTAGCCCAAGATAAAACTTTTTTTTTGTCTTACACATGGTCTAAACTTCAATCTATATTGATTTATCGTTGTAGGGTGTTTTCAAATACATAAATGACTTCTCGATATTTTTGGATTTAAAGCGTATAGTCGTCTTACCTTGACAAAAATGTTTTTATTTTATTAGTACACTTTACTGAAGACTTGTATCGATGTAACTTATTCAATATGAAATGAAATGAAATGAAATTCTTTATTCTGTATATAGGCCCTCTTCCGGGCACTTATACACGTCCCAACATATAACTTAGCCCTATCACCGCTTCGGGACAACATATCGGCTGGTGATGAGAAGAAACGGCGCAAGAAACTCGGTCACCTTTGTCAGCCTGATTTTATTACAGGAAATACAATTACAAGATAGTGTAAGTGCGAGCTAGGCAGGCTATTAAGTCCATGCACTCTTGTCGTCAATATGTAGGTACTACGTCCAGTTGTAATAAAAAAAAGATTACTTTTAAAATTAAGCTTCATATAGGAACTCCTTTACCAGGATAAATGTTCAATTCAGGAACTATTAAAGTATTTAAGTAATGACGACTCATTTTGCCTTGTTTCTAAAGAGCTCTGACCGCATAAAGCATAAATAGACATAGGTTAAATCGCGACCTGACCTATCATCGCACATAAAACCCCTACGATATACAAGGTGGCCCTTATTGATATCTATTCGTTCTCTTTTATAATGATAATACCCTTTTCATTTAACAAATAGGTACACGAGTGGTTACCGAAAACAAGAAATTAAATTGATATTTTTAATTTAATTATAACATGTAACAAAAACCTAATAGGTATACCCTGTAAAATTATGGACAGAAAACTTAAACAATGACATTACATTTCTAGTCACCACAACTGGTTGACTGGGTGAAAGTGGCAAACTACATTAAGTCCACAATTTGTACGCTTTTAATAAGTGTGCTATTAGTTTTAAATAACTAAATATTCATATAATAGATAGAAGATCATCCGTCCATCCATCCATCCATCAGCCGAAAGACGTCCACTGCTGGACATAGGCCTCCTTCAAGGATTTCCACGATGATCGGTCCTGTGCCACCCGCATCCAGCGGCTTCCCGCGACCTTCACCAGATCGTCGGTCCACCTTGTGGGGGCCTACCAACACTACGCCTTCCGGCCCGCGGCCGCCATTCGAGGACCTTCCTGCCCCGACGGCCATTAATCCTGCGAGCAATGTGCCCCGCCCACTTAAGGTTTTGCGATTCTGAGAGCTACGTCGGTGACTTTGGTTCGCCTTCGGATCGTCTCATTTCTGATTCGATCGAGAAGGGAAACTCCGAGCATAGCTCTCTCCATTGCCCTTTCTTTTGGTAAGAAGATCATCATCTTTCTTTATTTCAAGAAAATAATGATATCGCAAAACAAATATTAAAGAGGGCAGTATCTAATAATCTAACACCTAGTAACCACTTCTTACATATCTGAAGCATCCTGTATTAGCGCAAAAACGTGTGCTCTACTAGTGACCTACAAACAACGGTGACATTTTCCACATTTACCCACTATATCGAAATTGAAACACATAGCAGGCTGGTCTGCAAAATGGTCTGTTTATCATCGTTCGCGCGCCATTCCACTGACTTAAATAAACACTTGTCATTTGGTCGACAATGCGCTGAAATATCGTTTTGTTATTTTAGCCTATTTGATGCATTAAGCCTATTTGCTATCGTTTTATTTTTTTTAAATATGAATGGAATAATCGGATACTATATTGTAGCTAGATGGCAAAGCCCAAGACCGAGAGAGATGGAAAGCTTTGGAGGAGGGAACCTGAGAGGGGAGAGAACCTGAGAGGGGTTCCAGATAAATAATAATTTAGTTTTTATATTAGTTTCATTGTGTTATTTTTTAAACTAGAAATAAAAGGCTTTTTATTTTATTGTATTTTATTTTATTTATTAAAGCTGCGTTAAAATCACCGGTGCCAAATTAAGACTACATTTTGTTTTTCCTTTTTAAATAAACTGCTGTTCGCGTAAAGTTTGCAAACCCAAAGGGCAAAGCCTCTAAACATCTTTTGCAAACTTTAAAGTAGCTTACTCTAAAATGGGATCAGGAAAGCTATTTGATTAAAATCTATTACTATATATACTATTGATAAGTTTATTTATTTTATTTATTACACAAAACAGAAATAAAACAATTTAAAAAAAAAATATTTTTTTATATAACATAAAACATTGATATGCTGTAGATCCACAGACATGTGCACATAGCATGTTAAAAGAGAGTTTTTGGTTATAAAAACCGGCCAAGTGCGAGTCGGACTCGCGCACGAAGGATTCTGTACCATTTTCTTTAAAAACGGTAAAAAAATCACGTTTGTTGTTTGAGAGCCCTCTAAAATTTTATTTTATTCCAGTTTTTTTTTTTGTTAAAGCGGCAACCGAAATATATTATCTGTAAAAATTTCAACTGTCTAACTATCACGGTTCATGATATACAGCCTAGTGACAGACAGACGGACAGCGGAGTCTTAGTAATAGGGACTCGTTTTACCCTTTAGCCGGCAGCAATTAGATAGCGACATCCAAGGCTGTCAAATAGTTAGATACTACCAAAGTGGTCAATAACATTGATACAGCCAGTGTTCAAATTATTGAGTGCACCCAGCCTGTCCAAATATATCGATATACCGTTTTGTCAAATACATAATAATAATACGTAATGGGTGACATGCGCGTTCCGTTACTTTTGACGAATGAAATGTCTCTATCTATATGAGCGTCTCGGGTGTATCGATATTTTTGTACATAACCCTAAAAATGAAGTGCCACTGAATAATGTATATTGTGATGTTTGTCCACAGATGCGTTGCTGCGTAGCGGCGCTGTACCTGTCAGCGATCACGAGCCTCGCGTCCGCGGCCGCCGAGCCCGCGCCGAGGGAGCTTGCGCCGGCGCAGGTGAGACGTAACACCGTCCAACGGACCCTTTGCCTTTCATCAGCATCATTATTACAGCCATGTGACGTCCACCGCTGAACATAGGCCTCCCCCAGTCACTTCCAGATGGGCCGGTTGGCGATAGCCTGCATCCAGCGGCTAGAATCCTAAATATTTCCTCGTTCCGTCCTTGGCTTTTCGTTTGTACATAGCCAGTTCATTTATGTTTCATCAATAGGTAGGAAATGTAGGTACCTTAATTATGTATAAACAAAATGTCAAAACTGGGCATTAATCTATACTTCTATACTAATATTATAAAGAGGAAAGATTTGTACCTATTTTTGTATGTTTGTAATGAATAGGCTCAAAAAATACTGGGCCGATTTAAAAAATTCTTTCACCAATAGAATGCTACATTCTTCCAATTTGACATAGGCTACATTTAATTTTGAAAAAAAATTGGGATCCTTGGTAAAATTTGAACAATGTAACCGAAGGTGTAGAAAAATGAGTCTTAAAATGTCTTTCGTCGAATGCGCTGCCGAAACTATTAGCGATAATTGTTTACCCCGTGCGAAGCCGGGACGGGCTGCTAGTATAATGAATAATTAGGAAACAACAAAGTTCGGAGCCGCAGCTCAGGAAAGTATTTTTAATCTAAACGCTTTGGCCGCGGTTTCGTTTGTGAATTCTGAATACAATGCGCAGGTGACTTAGCAAGCGAGTTGCTAATTAGCTTGGCTGCACTGAGACTTAGTATTGCTATAAGCATACATACTTTAATAATAACCGACCAACATCCGTAAAACTCGTAGGTATATAAATATGTCTAAATACTCTCTGCGGGGTAACCATACACTAACTGAACTAATGAACTAACATTTAAAATTGTTAACTTAAAACAATTTCAAATGTGTCAATTTCGTACGTCATTACGTACGAAATTTGAAATATTTGACAGATTTGAGATTGTTTTAAGAGTTCATGGTTACCCCCCTTATCTGACTGTGCTGGGTGACTTTGGCAAATTCATTGTCTGATCTACATGTAGTTACGTTAATTTTGATTTCGTTGAATTTTGTCTTTAAAAGATAATTGTATGTGTACATGGATTCATAAACGTCACGTAAATGTTTAAAAAAACCTATTTAATTAACGATACATATAATTATAATAATAAGGTAATATTTATAGTTAATTTGTCTTATCCCACAAGCTCTGTTTATTTTGGGTTCTTTTTTTCTCGTATTATCTCCACAGGAAAATCGAAACGTTTCAAACAATATTGCACCTAAGCCCCTGATCTATCAAACAAAAAAGCTTCAAACTTCAGAAGCAAGCACATAAAATTCACTGAATGTATAAAGCTTTAGTAACCTCTGAATCGTGAAAACAAAAGTTTTCTAAAAGTAAAGGCACAATGAGCCGGCAAAGGCGCAAAAACTCGGCAAGTGCGGTCGCTCAAACTTAGTTCACTCGGCTGACCGCCTTTTAGCGCGGAGCGCCACTCGCAACGGAGAAATAGAATGCAACAAGTATAACCTCCCGTTTGTAGGACAATTAATTTAATCAGATATAATGTGTTAAATCAACTGATGTAATAATTGAAGATCTAAAAACTTAGATAAGCAGCAATTGACAATCTAACCCGTACCAGTACCTATGTGCTTGAATTAGTTTATTAAAAAGTTATATTTAGACACACTAGTCATTATGATCTTCAAGAATTGGCATCCTTGAGTTACGAAGTACTTATTACTCGACTGCCAAACGAGGGTTATGTTTTCTATCGATCTATTCAGCTAGTTCAGCCTATTGCAGATGACTGCTGGTCGTAAGCCTCCCCCAAAGAGCGCCAAAAATCACGATCTCCCGCTTTTTAATCCATCCACTGCCAGTCATCTTCCTAAGGTCGTCGGTCCATCGGGCTGGGGGGCGTCTTACACTACGAAGTACCTACCTACCAGATAATATTTTTTTCACCAGAGGCATCTCCCACCACACCAGGCCCAAGCCAACTCAAAAAAGTTCATTTCTTAAACTAACCCGAACCCGGATCGAAGCATTTGCGTTCAAGGCCAATCACCGCACCGTTCGTCAATTGGGTCGCCAAATATAATATTACGCACATAAACAATGTTAATATCCGAACCATCTAATGTAATGGAGAAGTTTCGATAAACATGTCTTCCCGATCGGATTAGTTCAACAACTTGCACACTATGCACCCGCGAGGTGACAACGCTAAGTTCGAAACATACTCAACCTCGTTACTGAGACTTGCCACCACTTAATGAACACGTCGTGTGGAAATGAATGATGGTGTAACGCTTAAGGCACAAGTTCAAGTTTTGAAACTGTTGAGTTCATGCATTGTTGACTAACCATCGATTTGAATTGGGAGAATTTAAGATCATAGTCAAGCGTTCAACCAGGAACTGAACAAGGCGCAAGAGAAACAAATTTGTTTAGATGATAATTGTTGATCAAAACGACACGAAAGGCAAAGAAATATCCGGTAATCATTAATACAGAATATTGTTGTTCTACCTCAAAGGCAAATGAAATCAGAAATATTACATGTTTTAGACGACCTCCGTATCCGAGAGGCGAGCACACCGGACTTTAAATGGCGCCGCCATCTCTGAGGTTCCGGGTTCGATCCTCGGTCGGGTCAATGTAGAAAACGAACTTTTCTATATTTGCTCGGGTCTGGGTGTTCTGGTACCGTCGTTGTTTCTGATTTCTGTAACACAAGTGCTTTAGCTACTAACCTTAAGATCAGAGCAATGTATGTGATGTTGTCCAATATTTATTTATTTATTATTATTAGTTAAAAACAAGTCAAAATTAAGGGAAGTTCATAAAAGATATCTCAAACCGCTCCACATAAAATATAAGAAATCAAGCTGATAATTATGGGCATTTAATTCTCATTATTATTCTTATTACCGACCTTTTTAAAATCGCCTTAAAATACCTACAAATCGCCCCGCTATTATTGCGACCGCACGCTGCCCATGCTCACAACATAATTAACATTCTGAGTGGAAGCAACAAGCGAGGGATTGAATAATAGAGCACGCCGTCTCACTCGCGCGCTAATAATGCCACCGATTCTTGCAGCGATCCGGCTCGAAGGACCACGCTTTGTGCTAGAAAAGGTCCAGATGCGGCTCACTTCTAGTTTATTTACGATACAAAAAGGATTCTGTGCTTTGGACAGAATATAGAATAATCGCTTCAATACCTTTGCAGTTGGAAGCGAAATGCTTGCCTCTTTTTTGTATCGTAATTGTAAGACTACAGCAAAACCGTAGATAAATCGCGCGTATGTCCCACCCAGCGAACCTAGCCAGGTTCTACGCTTCTTGGGTTGGGTTGGAATGGGTTTTTCTTCAATACCTTTCACGATCCCCTTCGCTTGACAATTGTACGTTTTCTTGTAAAGGTGACAAATAAAACTATTATTCTTGCACACAAACCTGGACTTTTCTACGTACAAGGAAAACTAAATAAGGCATATAGCAAAAGTATATTATGTGGAAGAGGCTTAATAGAAAACACTAAACACCGAAGGCAGTAGCCATAGTGTTTGTTGCAGCGAATTAGTTTTAAATTAATAGAAACGAGAACGAGCTTTACTCGGCTTTAGGGGCCGCTGCAGCGGAATTATCCTTCGCTTCAATAAATATCAAGTTAACAGGAAATGATTCTAATTCTTCTTTAAAGAGAAAGCTTAATAGAAATAGAAATTAAAAGATAAGTCTATGTGCTCTTGCTTAATCTTTCTTTATCGTGTGCTACAGTTTATAACTCAAATGTTTATGAATTCAATTATACACGTATATGAGCTGCAGCATTTTAAAGTAGAATAGTAAAAGGAAAGGCAATTTTAAACAAACTTCTCTATTTAATTGCCGTACGTTGGTTTACCAAATTTCTGTGAATCTACCAAACGGGAGTTACAACACCTCGTGTAGCTGTAGCCTTAGATTCTGATCACGAAATAGGCTAAGTTTCAGTTTTAAACTTCTCGTCTCAATCTCTGTTGTGACCACTAAGCCTACGCGACAAGCGTCACCAATATCGGTAGCGAACTTCGGCCAAACTTCACTTAAATTATTTACCAACTAATCGGGTGGGCGTTAAATTCAATAATGGTCGATCATCTGTAGCTATTATTAGACGCGTTTGAGTGTTAATAATAGTTCTTTTGTAGTTACTTAGATATTTTTAATCTTCTTTTTCTAGTTTCTAAGGTAACTAAATAATATATTTATGTGACCATTATTCCACCAAGCGGATAGCGTTTTTTATTCCAATTTCTAAGGGCCAAGTGGCATAAACGAGGGTTAATTTATAATAAATGACAATTGAGTACTGAATGTGATCCTCGTATTCCTTTGAAATTGAATCGAAAGGCGTTTGCTTTGATCTGTCAAATTGTATAGTAACTGTTTTCTTAAACGCCTTCTTGAATATTGTCTGTATGCTTGCATGTAAGTCTGTATAATGATAAGGAAATGACCTAATTATGTTTGGTGTCAACATCTGGCACGCTCTCTCATTCATCTCAAACAAAGGAATTCGTTCACTCTCAGGGTACCGAGGAGCAGTTAGATGCAGACTCCTGTTTATTCTCGAGTTTGAGGATTTTTTCTTGATTTATCACTTTATTCGTGCAAGTTCAGCGAAAATGGTGTTGTATTTGAATTGCACTTTGAGATAATTATTTAATCTAAAAAAGGAAAAGTTAGATTGTTATAATAAAATCATTATTAGATTCTTTAAACAAGTTTTTATCTTAAGTAATATATATTTAAAAATGTTGTTAATAAGTCACTGTGGGAGGCCTATGTTCAGCAGGGGACGTCCTGTGGTTGATAAGATGATGATGATGTTAATAATTCTAATGTGATTTTGATGTGTAGCTTATTTTTTTAAGCCAAATACATAATCTTGAGTAACTAGAACTATAGCGCAACACTATATAAGAAAGTTAACATAATATTTAATTTCCAGAATGACAACGAATTAGAACTAACAGAAGAAGAAAAACGAGCATGGCAAAATCTACATGGCGGGGGAGGGTGGGGCAAACGTGGGTGGCAGGACATGAGCTCCGCATGGGGCAAGCGTGCCTGGCAAGACCTCAACTCGGCCTGGGGCAAGAGGGCCTGGCAGGACCTCAACTCGGCGTGGGGCAAACGAGCCTGGCAGGACCTCAACTCAGCGTGGGGCAAACGGGGCTGGCAGGACCTTAACTCAGCATGGGGCAAGCGTGCCTGGAGAGATATGTCCCAGATGCCATGGGGAAAAAGAGCATGGCAAGACATGAGTTCTGCATGGGGTAAACGGGGTTGGAACGATATGAGCTCTGCTTGGGGCAAGCGTGGATGGAACGACATGAGCTCCGCTTGGGGCAAAAGGGGATGGAACGACATGAGCTCTGCTTGGGGCAAGCGTGGATGGCAGGACATGAGCTCGGCTTGGGGAAAGAGGGCACCGGTAAGCACATTTGCTATGTTCATGTCAAAAAAGATTGCCTATATATAATTAGTCAACATTTTATTCGCCATAAATTAACAGATCAAAATTCGCGAATAGGATAGATTTGAATTTTTTATCTTTTTACTTTAGTATTTTGTTTAACACGTGATAAAACTAATTGGTATGCTAAAGTGTAATACTTAATGGTCTCTAAAATCTAAACTATGTACTTTTATGACAGGAAAAGTGGGCAAACTTCCACGGATCTTGGGGCAAGCGGTCCGGACCCGAGACAGACTACGAAGACGTGGAAGGAACTATCGATCAACTGATTCCGATTACACAGGTAATTTAACTTTAGTTAACAATTTCACCCTGTTTTAAGAGCCGCTGCTTAACTTAAGATTTAAATACTACAACATTTTCTACGGCACGAACACTAAAAGCTGCGTATGTTGTTACAATTATCTCCACTAGCTTTTGCCCGCGACTTCGCTCCCGAGGTCCTTAGTTTAGACAATATATCCCACAGGAACATTCCACCGGGATAAAGTATCCTATTCGTTAATCCAGATCTTATCTATATGTGCAAAATTTCATAAAAATCCGTTCAGTAGTTTTTGCGTGAAAGAGCAACAAACATCTTAACTCACACACTCTCGCATTTATGTCTATGGCGTTCTATAAGACTTATGCCCAGCAGTGGACTTCAAAAGGCTGATAATGATGATAATCCTCCGACGACGACCTCCGTAGCCGAGAGGCGAGCACGCTGGACTTTAAATGGCACCGCCATCTCTGAGGTCGCCATCCCCGGTCGGGTCAATGTAGAAAACGAACTTTTCTATATTGGCTTCGGTCTGGGTGTTGTGGTACCGTCGTTGTTTCTGATTTCTATAACATAAGTGCTTTAGCTATTTACCGTAGGATCAGAACAATGTATGTGATCTTGGCCAATATTTATTTATTATTATTATTTATTTATTTATAATCATTGATGATGACGTATTTTTCCAATCCAGTTTGAGGACCAGATTAAGCCTATTTTTTTAATTAAATTTAAAAAAAAACAATGGACCACAGGAAAACAAAACATTTAATTCCTCATACTAATCAGAACAAATGTTTATAAAAATTGCTTATTAACCTTCTCCTAAACATGCAAGCATTCCTTAAATTGCTATAAAATATAGCTGTGATGTGATGAAAATGAACCAATTATTATGGTGATTGGCCGGCGCACTACTCCACCGCTCTCTACACATGTATCTCGCGCAAATAAAACCTTTTTCAGGTAATTCGTTGTACAAAACGGCTCGACAGCAACCGATCCATTCCTACATGATGTGATAAAAACATAATATTTAAAGGCGAATTGAATTGGGCTCACTCTCGCTAAGTGACGACACACGATACGTCACGCACTCGTGTACCATCTCCATTAAAGTTAGGCATAGAGCACACGAACCAATTTGATCCTGGACAGTCTGGACACATCACGTTATATACATGACATATTTTTTTTACTGTGTCTAGCTTAATGTCCCAGAAAACGTAAGATAGTGATAAGTTATGTTTCAGTCATCATATTTTCATGTGCCACAAAATCTCTTTTGTCAATTGGAATTGAACTATACAAGCGAGAAACTGTAAGTTTTAATCGGGCAGAAATGTTTACATTTTGTGATAGGTTTACTTATATGCTGTTGATTCAGATTACAACACAAGTTGACATAAACACCTAATTTTATATATCGTCAAACTTGTTCCTGAGTTGAACAAAATCTAACGTTCCCATAGTAATATATATATATATTTGTCTCAAGCGTTCTTACTCTCTCGTGTACCGCAAGAACCAGTAAATAGATTTATTGCATATTTGCTGTGTCTCTTAGTGTCACTTTTTATTGTCGTCCCACTGACAAGACCACTTCGGGCAGCACGATCAACCAGCTATCTCCTGCAGGGTAACCATTAACTCTTAAAACAATCTCAAATCTGTTAAATTTGACAGATTTGACAAGATTTGACAAATGTGAGATTGTTTTAAGAGTTCATGGTTACCCCCCTGGCCTCTGCGTTCTGCTAGACTTGTGTGTGACCCACTTTGTATTACTGATCTCTTTCACCACGTCCATCCATCTGGCTAGAGACCTGCGTCTGCTCCTTCTGCCTTCCACACGTGTCCGACAAGCAGAAGTTTTTCAAAGTTGTCTGGTTCTCGTCTAGCTACGTGTCCAAATTAAAGTAAACAGCTTTAAATTATGCTGATTACCATGCCTATCTCAGTAATTGGGAATCCTTATGAATTTCTAAATGCATGTGTTCCAAGCCTAAGACTTCAACACCTACTCTTCCCCCATTACTATATTCGAGGCGTGACCTGCGAACGTGTGCGCTATGTCTTACTGGATCATATACATTTCACACGTGACACTAATATCATAATTTTCTAAAGAGATAAATAAAATTAAAGGTAGGTTTCTCGTCAAAAATGTTACGATAATACTGTTCCGAATCTACAACCTTTTAGGTTCGCTCGCGGCTGGGTATATGCTGGAACGCCATTGACAAAACAATGTGTTATATGATCTATTAACCCATGGATTTCAATTCAGTACCTCGATACCTAATGCATTAGTTTGTTGCATGTTGCATAATACTCAATTTATATTGAATCCTAAACATTAAGTATACACAAATATATTTTTGGATGTCATCATTGACTTCCAGACAATGACTTCCAGATGGGACGGTTGAATGCAACCTGCATCCATCAGATCCTATTATATTATAAGACAAACCAAACATTATCTACCTTACATTAAAAACGTTTTATGACCAAAATGTAATTTCTTCAACATTTTCATTCAAGTTCAATCGCACGCTTACGATTTTCCCCTCCGTACACTTCATTAGAAGTTATCAAGTTACGAATACTTGTAAACTACAAGTCACTTAACCCGATGCCATCCTGCAAGCAGGCATTGGCAGGCATTGCCAAGCTTAGCGTGTCAATCATTATTGACAACCGCATTCCAAATACACTCATTTATCATTCAAAATTCGTAGGCGAAGAACACCCACAATTCAAACTTACTCTTACCTTTAAAATTAAATTGTTATTTATCGGTTCCATCGTGTAAATGAACTCACTAGAAGTGCTTAACTAAGAATAGAAGATTATTTGCAAGCCTCATTTCATCCGTCTTACATAATAACATGATATTTTGATCTAGGGCTGCCATCTACTCCTTTTATTTGTGTTAAGTTTTTTTTCAATGTTTTTCTTAAAATGATAGTCCTCTATCAGTGGCTGAATTTTGGTCCTCACATATATGAAAGCCTGAGTCGACACGCAAAGAAGAAGAATGACAAACGGGTACAAATTTTGCCTTACATATGTTTAATTGAAGATAAATAACACTTGAAAAAATCATCGACCTCAGGTGGGACTCGAACCCACGTCCCATCGCATGCCGGGCGAGTGCTTTGACCACTAAGCTACCGAGGACGTCACGTGACAAGATGAAATTCCTCAAGTGTTTTTTCTCGCTGTCAAAGCCATGTTTGATAGCATACATGTATAAATATACTTTGAACACTCGTACAAATAAAGGAAGGTACACTGCAACCAGACAACGGTCTACTTTATACAAATCGACAGATACCGTATGATACTTCAAACGGTTTAAATTGGGTCTCGTTAAAAAATCTTTTAAATCTCATTCGTTCTTTGTAACCCCTCAGTATATTTCAGGCTCCATCTGCGTAAATCTCTCTGAAAGGTTGTAATAATTTACGCAAGCTTATTTAATTCATTCTTCGCACGGCTCAAAAGGAGCTATCGCGATCGTACAATGGCGTTACGCATTGTCCCATTCGGGGATTCGGGGGGTCGATTAGCACAAGGATTTCTTCTACTTTGAGATCAGGCAATTTATTAATTATTCTTTTTTTTTCCTTTTTTTTGCCGTGACAGATGTTCTCTTTAAATAGAGACATATTTGTTTAAAAAAACTTCAATATTAAGGATCAAAGATTTTTTTAATACTTGAAAAAAATCGTCCGCCTCAGGGGATATAAAAAAAAAATAGATTAACCTAGCATGGTAGTTGCTAAAAAACAAAAATTTTATTTGTTTAAGCTTTTCTGATCTTGACCAGAAGTTAAATATTTGTAAAAATATTTCTATCGGGTGTTGACGGTAGTAGTATATACCACAACATTGATCAGAAAATACGCTCGCTATGACAGCGAAAACCACTTTAAAGATTTCGTCGAGTCGGCTAAAAAACAAAAAATTAAATTAAGGATCAATTCACATTGCCGTGGAATAATAGTAATAGTAAATAAAAAGTGTAGTAGTAAAAGTGCCATTGATGGCCAATTTGCAGAAATAAATCACTTTGAATTTTAACTTTGACTTTGAATGCAAAGCGTCATTTCTTTATTGTGTAAAGTAAAAATTAGATAATACGAAAAATATAAAAAAAAAACACATTTGACTTGCTCCAAACTAAGCAAAGCCTATAAGTAGTATAGATTTCACACAACAAAACTTGCAATAAATTTATTCCAGTTTTTCGAATCTTCAAAAAATATGACCTATGAATTTAAATGGCGCCGCCATCTCTGAGGTTCCGGGTTCGATCCCCGGTAGGGTCAATGTAGAAAACGAACTTTTCTATATTTGCACGGGTCTGTTGTGGTACCGACGTTGATTATGATTTCTATAACACAAGTGCTTTAACAACTTACCATAGGATCAGAGCTATGTATGAGATGTTGTCCAATATTTCTTTTAAAAAAAATATGATACATAAACATTAATTAGGTGTTAATCAAAGTGTTATTAATATTCTAGCTGCAAAGAACATGATATGTCTGCTAACCCTAAATTAAACAATATGGGTGGT
This sequence comes from Anania fuscalis, assembly GCA_950371115.1. Classification (NCBI taxonomy): domain Eukaryota; kingdom Metazoa; phylum Arthropoda; class Insecta; order Lepidoptera; family Crambidae; genus Anania; species Anania fuscalis. The sequence continues at coordinate 15,640,652 of OX493344.1, forward strand.
GTGTACCACAAGTACCGAGGTCGTTGTGTCAACTATCAAGGAACAATAACTCTCGAGCCTCGATTACTTGTTTACGTATTTGTTCGGTGTAATTACACACGGCGCCGTGTGTGAGGGTCGTGTCGAAATGATACAGATGAATCAAAATGATGGAATTCAGTGTTCGTTGTTGGCGTACAATTGATTGCAAGGTTCCTGCGTGATCTGAAGGTTGAGTGGCAAATACTAATTCTAACATAATATACATTACAAGGTAGTGCCAATTTTTCAGGGACCACTCAGAATCAGTAACTAAATCGATCTACGATATAAACGATCCAAAAACGAACTCTTTTTTTTATTTATTTTTTATTATTATCCGCTGTTCAAAGATGGTACGCGCGGATAATCTTGGCTCATTCATAAAAAATACTCACGCACTATCTCTGTGCAACCTAGAACTGCAAAGTTAAATGCAATAATAGTCACAATGGCGCGCGAAAACAAACCTTAGCCTTTTCGATGTAAGATACATTTCTAACAGCAGGAGCGCCCGCGCAAACCATAGGTTCGATTTCCCAACAAATACCTTATGCAGTCTACCTCTAGATCTTATTTTTAGAATTTGGCACTACTTTGCAATCCAACCCTGTATTTAATCCACTTTTGTGCATTTGAATACTTTTTTTTTTAATCTTAAAGTGAAAATCTTTTAATATAAAACTACTTACATTAACCGTAGTGTTAAAACGTATCTCAGAATATTCCCCAGGTGCATAAATGAAATCAAAAACATTTACGTTAACTCTACATTTTAATAGTATCAACAAATAATCGAATACAATATTCTCGAGCAATAATCTCGCGTGAAATGCGATTGCATTAGCACCGATAACTTTAGAACTTAAACTTAGAAAACAGTCTAACTTTCAAAGCGTTCACTAACTTCTTGTTGTGTGAATTTATATTCAAACGAAAATACCGTCAGCAAATTTGAAATGCAATCTTATTAACATAAGTTGAACGATAAGACGTTTAATCGTTTTTATTTAAAATAAAGAATACACCAATGTAGATGTTTTTAAAGTATCTTTACAGAAACTTAAACGCATTCTCTCGCAAAGCCTTAGTATGTAATCACGTCACAATAGCTCTCACAATCAGACACTTGTAAGTAGGTACTATGCTTCTGTCTGTTTTTCTTCTTCGTCTTTTTTTACGTAATGTCATGGTTCTCACTTTCTCGATTTTAACACGCGTCTTATTAGCGTGTCCGTCTACTCAAGAGCTCATTATTAAATAGATATTACATGTACCACAAATTATATATCTATACTATAGGTCTTTTTATTATTTACGATAACTATGTCACCTATTATACCAGAATATACCCGCAGAATACCAGTGTCGTGGCGGTTATTTCTAGCTGCCACGATTAATGCTGAGCGGGGGACCCTTTTGTCACACCAAAAGCTGAATTTTATGATGTTATAATTTTTTCTTTGTTTGTTTTTGTCGTTTTTAATTGATTTTTTATTTGTACCTTTTCTTTTGTGCCAAATAAAGATATTTCTATTCTATTGTATTCTATATCATGTATAAGACTGTTTTTGCCTTTAATAAATGATAAAAAAAATTGGGAATAAAATTCTGACTAAGCGAGATAAAGATAAAGATACGTTTATTTGCGTTCAAACAGGGTACACTGAAGGTCTTATGATTAATTTGTTGTTCGGCCCGTTCAACCATTTATTGACAAGCAACTTTTATTGCTACGAGATACACTCGCAGGTACGATGAGATAGAACTTATTATTACTTAACTGACTATACGTTTGTACTGTTGTTCATTACGTAGTCAGTCTATACCATTAGAAATGCTCGAAATATCATCAGTTAGGAACAGGAAGGGGTTGAAAAACAGCGAGGCCCGAGATCTGTCACGTTCTGGAGAAGACAATAAATGCTTTTGTTGTTATTTTATCAATAGCTGTCACTTGTCTTTTTCGATTTGAATGTCCACTGAACAAAATTGTTCTCAACTGGTTAATTTGAAGCAAAGTTTAATTAAATTTTCAAGTAATTGTAACTCCTACTGAAGTCACTGCGTTCGATACTGTTTGCTAGAACGAAACAAGTTTCGATTTAACTCCAATTCTTTGTTTTAATATGTAGTTTAGTGTTTTACATAGGGAATACTCCTATTTATTCCTATTTCTATTACGTTATTAACTTAATGTAGAGATTTTTTTCCACAATCATATAAATTATCTAGCCCTAAACTAAGCAAAGCTTGTACGTAATATTAAATTGTGTACATGTTTATTTCTGTGACTATATTGAACCATATTTACAGCTGGAAGAAGCCGAGCAAGCCGCAATGGAAACGCCCGAAAAGCGCGCGTGGTCGGCGCTGCACGGCGCGTGGGGCAAGCGGCCGGTTAAACAGCACACCAACAGCGGTAAATATTCTTCCACTGGATGGAATCGTTGGGTTCGTGGGTTTAGACGCTAGCACAGGTTGTCGAAATGATCTTAAATAGTATTGTTATAATAAGTAACTATAATGATCATTTATGTTGCATTTTTTTAATGTCCTTACTTAATAATTTATACTTTTAACGACTATATCTCTTAACAAAACAGATAATCAGACATATAAAAGTACAGTTGCATTATAAGACTGCTATTTAAGTTGCCATCTAAATTGCAATAGTTAAACGTAACATCACACCCGTTAATGGAAATTGGAACGTATTTGTTTTCTAAATTCCTCAAAAACTTTATTATGTGCAATGAGCATAGCGTCTAAATCAACGACCGCAACGCGAAAGCCTAGGTTGGCATACAAACTTTCCTTCTACCTACATACCTATTCTGAAGTAGACACTTATATCTAACACTAACCTATTAGTTAAAATAACCTTCATTTAATACCTTTTACATATACATATACTGCCCGTAGAACGAAACGATTTGAAACGATTTAGCCTAAATTAATTAGTATGATCTACCTATTTGTGCCTATTCTTTAATAGAATTTATTCTTACACAACCCTCACAGTCATTGTAGTGTCTGTTGTCTGTCATTATTCTATTTACCTTTAAACACACACACTACTATTTTTTTTGAGCACTAAAATAAGTTGCATAATATTATAATTAGAAATAAACATGCAAACAAAAGAGTAGCAGTAGGTAGTGGAGTGTACCACCAGTGCAATATTTGCAAAATAAATTCTTCTCATCGATGTTTATTTCCCCATTTTGATTTTGGAGATCAATGGTATATCCGTAAATAATACCATCATACATAGGTCTGTTGTAAATTAAGACAGGATATTTAAACAAATAAGAAATAACAGAGGACTTAATAAGGATCCCTGCGGTACACTTATGGTTTGAGGTGGACTTGAAGACTCAGTTTCATACAGACGTTTTGCATTCTGTCCGTAAAATTTTATTCAATCTAAAGACTATTTAAAAAAACAACGCGTTTTTTTTTCCAAATCAACAACTGAAAGTCTTGGAAAACTTACAAAAAAAACCTTTAGTATCTTCCTAACTCTCCGAAGTATCAAGCACTTGTTTTAAGAGTGCATCTTCAACATCAGTGCCTTTCGTGAAACCATTGTGACAATATAGGGACCTGAGTTTACTCTATAATGTTTTTCGTATGCCTTACTACCTCTTGTAAGGTTTTTGCTAATTTCATACGTTTATCAATATAATGAGGCAGTAAATTGCTTCAGTCCACTACCCACCCTGGGAGGAGCATCCGAGCCGTCAAACTCGATCAGACTTCACTCGATCACGCGGCTCTGCCCCACTAAACCTTTAAACCGAAATGGATGGCCAAAGGCACCTGTCAATTAAAACACCGTATACGCCGGCTACATCCCGCTAAAATGTATTACGTTCACTAAAATCTATGTTGGACGCTAGCAGTTAGCCAAACCGCTAATCCCAATTCACACAAACGGCTATTCCGCAGTATTTGATAGATAGACAAATGTATATCGTGGCTTGCCACATCTAAGATTATGGTCAAGGCTACTGCGTACCATTAACAATCTACTAGAAACGGCACAAAGCTATAAGAGAAAGACTATACTGAATACTGATGACTGTGGCTTCTTCAAGCCAAGACAAAAGTGAATAGACCTAGTCATGATACCAACCATTCTACAGTATTCCATAAAATGGGGTGAGATGGCTATGAAAAACCAAGCTATTGCCACAACAAAACCCATTAGTACCTTATATAAGATTAAATGATTAATTTACCCTTTGAAGTTCAACCGTTTAATTAAACAACAATTCGAAATCTATGAATTTGGGGCAATCCAATAGCAATAAATCGAATGGTTCTGTAAAAGTTTCATAATAAATTGTTCATCTGTTTGAATTGTTTCGCGTAACGAGGGGGGGGGGTGCAATTACCCCCACCCAGCGCGGCTGTGCCCTGATTGATGCGATTCACGTTGCGTTGATCGATCTACATTAACAATCGCCGTTCTAAATTAAGTTAACTCTTTCCGACGGGAACCATTTGAAGATTGTTATCTTTTGCTTGATTTGTATTAATCTTTTTAATTTGAGTTACAATAAATTTTGTCTGCAGGGTCAAATACGTAGCAAATAATATTTATAAATGACCATTCAATAAAAGACAAAAAGGTCAATTAAGGTAAACGTTTGCGTTGTTATTTTGACTTATAAGTTCAATTGATATGGGTCTAAGTATTAGCTGTATAAGTTAACATATTATGTTCCAAATTTTGGCACTTTTTCATTATTGGGATAAATGTGAATCTTTTCTACAAAATTACTTCTTGAATCCAGACTTTTATAAAACCAATTTTGTTCAACCCAAAAGAAACAATAAACATCATCATCACATCACCAGCCTATATCAGTCCACTGCTGGACACAGGCCTCTCCAAAAGGAGGATTTTGCCATAATCGCCACGCTTGGCAGGCGGGTTGGCGATCGCAGTTTGGCCAATGGTGGAGAGGAGACGCTGCAGCCCGTCTTCTTGTGGCGGTTCTCCGTAGTCGCCTCTTACGACACCCATAGGAACAATACACAATAAATAATAAGGAATAAACAATAAACGCTTAGTACAAACTACTTTATTAGAAAACAATTTAGATATAAAAGTATCAAATGTACCCTTAATATAATAAAGTAGTCTTTAAGTAAAATCTTCAAATAAAATCTCTGGAAAGGCGAGTTCAAACAGTGTTTACCTGGCCGTTTGCCGCGGAGGTTCTAAATTGTCACTCCGGACAAAATTAGATAATAATCACCCTCCGCCATTTAAAATTACGAGTCCTCTCATCTCACGCCTCAAGCCCTCTGAAATGAAAAAAATCGAGGGCCGACTGTTTGACCTCTTACCAAATATTTGAGATCGCGTCCCACTAGCGGTAGAAATAAAACATCCTAAACCTATGTCAAAGGTTTTAAAGCGGATTGTTTATTTCCTCGGCCATAATAGTCATCGACATAGCCCATCGAATAAGCAAGCTGAAGTGGCAGTGGGCCGGCCATATTTGTCGCAGAACCGATAACCGCTGGGGTAAACGAGTTCTTGAGTGGAGACCGCGTGTCGGCAAGCGTAGTGTGGGACGCCCTCAGACTAGATGGAGTGACGATCTTCGCAAGGTTGCTGGCAGGAGCTGGATGAGAGTAGCCGTGGATCGTGCAGAGTGGCGTGCAATTGGAGAGGCCTATGTCCAGCAGTGGACTAGTGTGGGCTGATGATGATGATGATGATGAATAGTCATCAGTCATAAGTAACCCTTCTATTGTTAAGTAAATTTAATACAGGGCCCTAACCATGAACTGTTAAAACAATCACAAATCTGTCACATTATCATTTCTGTCAAATTTTGTATGAAATGACGTACCAAAATTGACAGATTTGACAACTTTGAGATTGTTTTAAGAGTTCATGGTTATGGCCCAGGTATTTTAATTACGGAAGCTTGCAAGTGGTTAAAAGGTCTCTTTTGTCAAACAATGTTTGTGATCGCCAAAGATCATCGTGTCCTCTCAGGATAGTCAAAAAGCCTAGTAAATAATGTGACTACTATTAAGGACTTAAGCATATTATCTGACCCGGTGATTGGTGATTCAACTTCACTTTCAGTCGGATTAATTCAGAAAACTGTATATTTATAAATTGGTTGTACCTCAAAATGTGTGCTCCCTAGCAACCGCACAATGATCCCGACTAAAAATCTTTGTCTGGTACATAACACAATGATTATTTCTTTACTTTGAAACCATGAGATTTAATTTGTTTTCGGGTACATTTTTGTATTTATTTATTAAATGTTTTATTTTACAAGTTCTAATTACAGACTAGATTTGCACAAAATCAAATGGTTACTGCCAATATTTTTGCATATATTTATATTTTAAGTGGTGGTGACTAAACTTTTCTTGGCACCCATCCCATTAAACATTAAACGAAAAATCACAACAAGTTGTTTATATCTTACAAACTTAAAACGAAAGACGTCGACAACGACAACGATTTTTGCATAAAAAATAGATGTCTATTTCTTTAAAATAAATAGAAAATCATTTATTTGGTATAAGACTACGATAAATCTTCCATTCACATTAAAAATACGTTATTTATACACACTTAAGTAGACGTTACGGCAAAGAGCACCGCGGGGCCTCAAGCCGCAAGCAAATGATAAATCATTATGTATCAATAAATATTTACTCACAACAAACACATCAATTATCTGGCCTCAAACTAAGCATACTAATATTCAAAATAAACACCCAAAAGCTGTTCCTAATCACACAAACATTTGCCACTTTCTGGATTCGATCCCGCTAGCTCTTTTATCCGAAGCACAAACCCCTACACCAGCCAGACATCATCAAAGTAATGCAAACTGCTATACAACCTGGTCAAAGCAGACAAATTCAAAGAGGTATATGACCCAACAGGAGCGTATTACTGGAAGCGGGAGCCAGGCTGGACGAACCTAAGAGGGATGTGGGGCAAGCGCTCGTCTCCCGAGGAGCCGCTAGAGAGGACGGAGGACCATGGTAACTCCTCACTGCTGTGTCTCACTACACTTCATCTTTCTGGGGGATCTAGTGGAATTGGTTGAGCCAAATCTATGTAGCATTCTAGCATTTTGTATCTTCTTTTATATTACTGATTCTTTCAATTGCTCCAAGAGTTCAGTGTTTTCTTTTGCAAACATGTTTAGGAAGTACATACACAAATTGAAATACACTGTTTTACTCATAATTAAAAACAACTTTTAGTATCATTTCATTAAATGAAACTACTTTTACGGATTATTTCGCGATTTATTAACATTTTATTTAACCTGACGTTTCGAACACTTTACAGCGTTCGTGGTCACAGGTAGACTAAGGTGTTATTCGTCTTTACAATATTTTGAAAAAATATAAACTACCGTCACTCAGTTAATATTAATTTGTGTTCCTATCTACGCAAAAAGAGCTAACTATATCTAGAGGTCTTGCAGTGCGGGGCCTAGTATGGGATTTCGTTAAAACAGGATCCCATGCTGGTGGTATTTTCCAACCATCTTCTCTTTGAAATTCGGGTGTCTTCTAATTTCAATTGCCTCCCGTAACATGCGAGGAACAAATCGTCCGTAAAAGTAGTTTCATTTAAATGTATCGTGTTCGCGTAAATAAAAGACAACAGTATCATTTCATTAGTAAAAGTTGATTATTTTCGTGAGTAGAACGAAAATTAGTGTACTTATCAATGAGTCCCTGTATACTATAATTTTAGATAGTTGTGATAATCAAGAAGGCATATATGTTTATCGATACAAACAAAATTGACTTTGGAGTCAACATTAAAGTTATTAATAAAAAGATGATGCTCCTAAATAAAAATCATCAATGAGTTTTAGTTGAATAAATATTTTTTCTAATTTAATAATTTCTATTTGTTATATAAATAAACTAAATAACCCTGTATAAATAAAAAGAAACAATTCAAATTGGCTCAACCACAAATACCACAACAGATCACTCCACTCTCCTAGTGCCTTCCTCACTTCACTCGTCTTCTGTAGTACTTCTCTTACTGTTCACTGGTAGTTCTGACACTTCTTCAACTGTCACACAGCACTGTACGTCTTTGTCTTTTAATGCTGTAGAATCTTCAAGGTTTTCTGTAGAAATTCTGTTTTCCTTCGGTGTAAATCCTCATACATCACGATACATTAACTTTGACATTAGTACGGTAACCATTGCTCGCATTTCGAGAGAGAAGTGCATGAATATCTTTGTTGAAAGTGGATTGGTTGTAGTAACAATGTCAAAGTATAGGTATCGCGATAGATATTGGATTTATTAGTGAGACTCCTGAATGTTTTCTGTGTAGTTAGAATGTAACCAGTAGTTTGTCTTCTTCTTTATTCTTCTCACGTCCTATATATGTCATCGCTGTGTATATGTTTGGTGTTTAATTGATGTCTATAGTTTTAGGTTTGTGCAGATTTTCGTATGGTTAAGGGTTATATCTTATTCACTCAAAACCTACAAAAACTTATCTGGGGGGTAAAGATGAACTCTTAAAACAATCTCAAATCAAATGATTGAGAGAGAAGGGAAATGATCCCCGCTCTGGTTCCTGGTTAGTCCAGCAGGTCTCTATTGCCATTCAACGCGGCAATGCAGCCAGCATAATGGGGACCTTTGGATCGACTAGGTTGCAGGGTGGACCTTAATTGTTTATTTGTGATTTTTAGACAATGCTTTTTGCTGAATTTTATTGATTTGACGTAGAAATCTCAAATCTGTCAAATCTTGTCAAATCTGTCAAATTTCGTACGTAATGACGTACGAAATTGACAGATTTGAGATAGTTTTAAGAGTTCATGGTTACCGTCCTGAAATATTATTAAAGTTGAAATCGCAAAAAAAGACAGACTACCTGATAAGCAATCAGAATCAGAACTTAAAATGTATTTAGTGATTTAAAAATAACCATGTTTCAAACTTTTATTTGGACTTAACTTTTATATTACGTAAAAATATAGATAACTCGCCTTCTCTTATAATATTTAATCAGGTGCCGTTATATGTTAAAATATACTACTTTATACGAGTACTGAGATGAAACTTCCTACGCAACATACAATTTTGAATCGATAATAGAGTTAGGTAAAAAGATTTTCTCTAATAACTTTCATTTCATTTTGATACTGGTATTTTTATTGCTTTATTCAAGAAAGCAGCATTTTATAACTAAATTAACGTTACAGTTACAAAAGAGAGATTTCTAATAACTTACGTAATATCTTTGACGACCTCCGTAGCCGAGAGGTGAGCACGCCGGATTGTATATGGCGCCGCCATCTCTGAGGTTCCGGGTTCGATCCCCGGTCGGGTCAATGTGGAAAACGAACTTTTCTATATTGTCTCGGGTCTGGGTGTTGTTATACCGTTGTTGTTTTTATTATCTATAACACAAGTGCTTTAGCTACTTACCTTAGGATCAGAGCAATGTATGTGATGTTGTCAAATATTTATTTAATTATGTATTATCTTTAAAGTTGTCGATACATTAAAAGTACACGAATACATCTGTGTAGCCAAATTTAGAAATAACAACACAAAAATCTACATAGTTCATCGGACAGCGAAATCCTTTACAAGTCAATGAAAACGAGTATCTGGTGAAGTTCACAACCTCGCGGCTCGACGAGCCGTGAAAATAGGAAGATGCAAATGCCGCCACGTAATAATAAATATCATACCATTATTTTGTTTACTTTTAAAACTACTAGCCCGACGGATTAGCCAGCTAAAGTGGTAATAGGCGGGGCACATAGCACGTAGAACTGACGACCGATGAGGCGGAAAGGTTCTGGAATGGAGGTCACGTACCGGTAAGCGCAGCGTGGGACTCACACCCACAAGGTGGACAGACGACCTGGTAAAGGTTGCAGGAAGCCGCTGGATGCAGGCCGCTTCCAACCGGCCGATCTGGGGGAGACCTATGTTTAGCGGTGGACGTCCTGTGGCTGAAATAATGATGATGATGATAAAACTACCGCCGACTCGATATTGCCACTACCAAATGTCAATAGTTCCCTAATAGTGATCGCGGGAAGCCGCTGGATGCGGGTGGCACAGGACCGATCTTCGTAGAAATCCTTGGGGGAGGCCTATGTCCAGCAGTGGACGTCTTTCGGCTGATGGATGGATGGATGGAGTGATGTAAAGACTCCTAATTAGAAAAAGTCCTAGTAATCATCAGAAATAACGGAAAGTAATCGAATAAAACCTCAGATTCTACAATCACACAATATCCGATTGTTTCTTCTCGTGTCGAAGGCAACTAAATATTACTAAAATAATTGCTTCCCAACATACAAAGAGTTAATACTATATAAACAAGTGAAGCTAATAAAAGATATTTTCAAGAAGAATTTATGTTCCAAGCCTGATTTTATTCTAAATCTAAATCTTAATATGGTTACGCAAGGATGCCTTAGATAAGAACATTAATTCTGTATAACAGATAATCTGTTTTGATTAACACTCTTACTGTATTTTAACTAAATTAGTATGACTAATGACCAGAAACAACTTACTTATTTAACGTACGTTAAAAGATTTCATAGTCGTATATTATTATTAGCATTAACAGTAGCATTTCTTATATTTACATTTAAAATGTTAAATATAATGTACCCTCTTTAGGTCAACAGAGAGTCATTACCCAAAGAGTGAAAAGTCGCGAAGTGGGTTCGATTTCCACTACCCAAAGAGTGAAAAGTCGCGAAGTGGGTTCGATTTCCACCAAACCAAACCACACGCAATGCACTATTACTTACAAATAGTAACACTTTTCGTCGTATCGTAAAACGGTATTTTTGTATGTGGAAGTATTTTGAGATTTGGATATTGTTCCCATAAAAAAAACAATGATGTAGGAGAGTGTGAATTTTTGAGCTTAAAACCTTATTAGAATTTGAAACAAAGTATCAGCTTCAATGTCCTTGCATTACATACAAGGTACAAACATGCGTAATACAAAAATACAAATTCCCGATGTTGCTGGAAACTATCGAATTACTATTTAATAGTACGATTATCAATGTAACACGATTTCTGGATCCATTCCGAACAGCTGACGCGCCTCAAAACGACTCGACCTGACCGAAAGCGTGATCTGTCAGGTCATAGCAAAAGAAAAACAAAAAACCCTCTTGGGGAAACGTAAATTTAAATTAAAACAAGTTTTTCTTTTTTTTTTGTCTCTAAACCTGCCTAGCTCGTACTTACATAATATCTTGTAATTGTATTTCCTGTAATAAACCCAGCCTGACAAAGGTGACTGAGTTTGTTGCGCTGCTTCTTCTTATTACCAGCCGATATGTAGTCCTGAAGCTATGATATTTTGGGACGTGTATACGTGCCCGGAAGAAGGCCTATATACTGAATAAATATTCTTAATTTCAATTTTAAAACAAAGGTTAAAATGCTTCCTAACTCGGTACTTCGTTAACATCGTGAAGTTTAATGAATTTATATTTATTTATTTATTTAATCTTGTAGACTTAAATAATTTTATTTGATATTTATAAGGTCTTGAACACTTAGTGATTCGCTTATTAGCACTAATCGTGTATACAGAGAGTAAGGGACTTGAGGGTAGGCCAAAAATTAAAAAGATAAATAGACTAAAACAGCTGACTGTCCTGTCTGTCTTCCTCGGGCTGTGGCTAGACGTCGGTCGGCGAATGTAACAGCGATAACTGTAATCCACTCTTCACCGGCTGTGATATACTTTTATGATCATTTTACGGCTTGTGAAATGTGCTAACGAGGTTTTTGAATCAAAGTATATTACGTATTTATCTCTTGTCGTCCTATCCATCTGAAAGTTCGTAGAAATGTAAGCTAAGGTTACAAAACATAGCTATCCAGCCAGACGAATAAACTGCTGTAATGAATGCTGTCATCAAACTCCGTCCAGACAACATGCCTACCTTCTTTCGTGACCCTCATGTCCAGCAGGGCTAGCATGCGCAACACGATAAAATTTTGTCGTGGCATTTTATCGACTTTTGACGTAAATATGTCGTTTAGTCTTCGACGATAACAAAGGCAAAACCAAAATATTATGGCAATGCCGTGTTATAACGTAAAAATAAGTGGCTACTAAGAACGTGAGACCCTGAAAATATTAGGTTAAACGATTCGAGACGTCTGTGATCCGTTAGGTTAGGGAAAACGACAAAATTATCGTCGAAGACAAATTTTGTCTTTTCTATCGATAAAATAACCGATGCGCGCATGCTAGCCCTGCTGATAAGATAATGCTTTAGTGAAAATGATCTAATAAACCACAAAACAAGTAAGACTTGCTACGCTCCGTACAAACTTATTGCAATAAAGCAATACCCGTACACTTATGACCTAAACATTTGCAATCAGCAATAATCGCGCCGTCATCGCCCGATTAATGGTTAGTGTCAAAATCTATGGGCAGCACTGACAGTAGATTGCTTTGTTTTTGTTTTTTGCTGTCAATTTGCGATTTTAAAGCCAGAATTGCTCGATTTTTGCTATCACATTGCTTTTGCAAGATACGGAATCAGGGTACCGATCTGCGCAGTGGCGCGGTAAGCCACTTTAAACACAAGGATCGCAGGTTCGATTACCATTAATGCGTTTTATTGAATTGCCTCTGGGCGTGTTTGAAAACGAGACCGGGTGATAAATGAGTTTCAGCAAAACCATAACAATTGGTGATCTAGCTCAAATAAATTATGATTATTTTAATGAATAAAATAATAATAAAACGAAAGTATCTGGAACCTTTCAAATAATCCAAGATGTATTAAATAAACAAATAATATTCTTTGACATCCAATCGTTCGGTTTTAAACAATTAAGTAAACAACGTTTTTCATCCCTCAAAACAATAACGTTTTATCAACTTTCAAGATAACAATGTTTCCCTACGTCTTGAATTTTGTATAGCACGGCTTCTACATCAATTCAACAAAACAACAAAGTGAGCTCAGGCTCTGACTGCCAACGCAGACTAAAAAGATGAGGCTGGCTCAACGAGGATATTAATCGGTGTTAATCCTCGCTGCTCTACATCCACCGGCTTTGAGACGAGGATTTGCGTTATATTCAATAAAGGGTTTGACAATAAAAACTCTGAAGTCAGCGTAAGAGCTCGTATTGTTTTAATTTATATACCAGTTTTAATTAATCTTTACCAACATTTCAGTAATCTGTTTGAAATCTTAAGGATTCTATGAACATTAGTAATAGTTTTATTTCAATGTTTTAAAAGCTGAAGTGGCGATGCGTTGGGCGAACTTTTAAACTTTCGCGTTGCATAATTAAAACTTACTGATTTGTCGCGTTAATTCCGGTTTCAATGAGTTCTTCATAGACCACGACTTGGTAATCCAGCCTGGACGAGCAACAACATAAAGTGTCAGTGTAGTTACAAAAGAATAGCCCAGGATACATTGGTGGCGTGCGTTGGGAGAGGCCTATATCCAGCAGTGAAATATGTTTCGTAAGCTTATTAAGGTGATGATAAACATATGTTTAAAAAACTTAATTCCTCATAAAAAACACACGTTTTGCTTAAAATGAGATATAGTAAATTAACATGTATATTTTGCCTACTACCTTCGAAGTTATTTTAAATATATTTAAGTTTTCTCTTGAAAGTAGTCACATAATCGCAATCTTTAATGTCATTTGGCATGTTAATAGTTAACATATTTAAAATATAGCAGGATTAAGTTAAATCACCGTAATCTTAGTAGGTTCTAAAGTATCTCCACTGACTGAAATATTTAGAGTAAGTAGTTTTGTCGGCATAAATTAATTAAGGCAAAGTTTGCGAGCTAATTACTCGGGTTCCAATCCGCGCGGGGGCAGAGGGGTTGCTCGGCGCCCGGTAAATAATCTGTAGTTATACAATTGCTAACAGACATGGAAGAACCGTGCAACTGAACATATTTAAGCAGTTAACTTTTATGTATCAGCAAGTTCCATGTCGAATTAAAAATATAATTATGTGTGTATAAAATAGTAAACAAGAAAATAGTAGATACAGTCTTTAGGTTTTTGTTTTGTAAAACAGGTAAATAAAAAAATGATTTCGATATATGTTGCATAAGGATTGAAAATCATTGAGCTGGCAAAGGCACTTGACTCGAATAAAAAAATAGCACTTTCGAGGTAAATATTATCAACTAAAACTTATAATCACGGGGCCAAACGCGACGTACTATAGTATGTAGTAGTATTGATACTTAATTTTTTTTGTTTTTAGCAATTCCATGCAATGTTTAATTGAAGTCCACGGTAGCTTAGTTGGTAAAGCATTCGCCCGGCGTGCGATGGGATATGGGTTCGAGTCCCACCTGAGGTCGATGATTTTTTTCAAGTGTTATTTATCTTCAGTATTGATTCTACTTACATTCGTCGACGTTTCGACCGTGATGCTACGGTCGTGGTCACGTGGGGAAAAAATATATATATATATATATCAATCCTTGATTCGAGTAATGGTGTTTACATTCACACACCGACAACATGCTAAAACTATGACACCCCACATCTTGGGATATTTTGTCAATATTTTATTACAGCACTTTTTTATTGTGATTTATCTTGTATCAGTGTGGTGTTGAATAGTAGACTTGCAATACTTATGCCAAATTACAGATTTCTAGTATTTACTAGGTCGCTGAACTAAGCCACACACAGACAGACAGACTTACGGACATTGCGTAACTATAATAGTTTTGTGTTTACTACGGACCCTAAAAACAAGAAATATGTTTTTGGTGCCAAAAGCCTAAAATTTAACAGACAGACAGACTTACGGACATTGCGTAACTATAATTAGTGTTGTGTTTACTACGGACCCTAAAAACAAGAAATATGTTTTTGGTGCCAAAAGCCTAAAATTTATTCGTTATGGTCAACTTTAAATATTATTATTTTTTTACAGAAAACAGCGCGCCGCGGGACGAGGCCTAGACAACTGGAAACTGTAAAATAACATAACATAACATAATATACTTAGCAACCATTCATATCTACATATAGGTACAATACTATGTGTCCGCTTCGAAACAATCATTATTTATCATATTCATGTATTACCATTTAATGAACTAATTCTTTTCACTCCCAACCAGTGAAAAGTATTAGTCGAACGATCTCGGTTCCTAGTATTTTAGTTAACATAAACTATTTTCTATATAAATGTATATTTACCCTTTGAAATTAGAGATTACGTACAAATATTAGCTCTACGATACTATGTCACCTTCTAGAGTTATCTGTTTCCTTAGAATAAGACAAGTATAAATTATTTTTACGATCTTTGATATACACGCTGTCAGGCAGGCGTATCGTAATATTGAGCTAGTTAGTTGAATTAATTGATAAATTAATTGTATTTTACTAGAGACGTTGATGTAAATTGTACTGGTACTTCCTCGGAAGACGTTTGTCCAATAAAAGTTTATTCGGAAGCCGAACTGTGTTTTTTTTAACGTAGCGTATTTATGATAGCAGCCCGTCCCGGCTTCGCACGGGGTAGACAATTATCGCTAATAGTTTCGGCAGCGCATTCGACAAAAGACATTGTAAGACTCATTTTTCTACACCTTCGGTTACATTGTTCAAATTTTACCAAGGATCCCTATTTTTTTTCAAAATGAAATGTAGCCTATGTCAAATTGGAAGAATGTAGCATTCTATTGGTGAAAGAATTTTTTAAATCGGCCCAGTACTTTTTGAGCCTATTCATTACAAACATACAAAAATAGGTACAAATCTTTCCTCTTTATAATATTAGTATAGAAGTATAGATTATTAACGAATTCTTCCACAAATCCCACCTATTATGTAGCGCTAGACTAAGCAAAGGGCACCTAGAAAACCATCCATAACTCAGAAACAAACGCTCGTCGTCATCACTAAAGTTTGCCCCTAGTAGGGACTCAAACCCGCAACCACCAGGCTTTGTATTACGGAGCACGACCCACTAAGTCCAGTTGGCCGTTAAGTCGTGGTTACTAGCGATAATTAGATGCAAGCGACAAGCTCAGAAGTACTCGTAGCGGCAACTGTCCGAATTTAGGGAAACAGTCCAAATGTTTAGTTCAACCTATCCCAAACACAGTTTTAATCTCTTCTGTATCAAAGAGCCAGTATCTCGCTACTGTGTTAAATATAATAATGTCTTCAATTCGCCGTTGATAAATCTAAATGATCAACCTTAATAACATTTTTATGAAATATCAAAACTGTCACCTCTCGGAGCTCAACAGACAATCCGTTTTTTGCTTTTACCTAAAGACCAACAAGCGAACACAATCTACCTAATGGACCTGTCAGCCATGGACGTTTAGGTTAAGGGGGTTGCCGATACGTTGCCGACCGTCAGAGACTTAAAAGCTCCCATTTTGTAATCCAGTAAAATCTGCTTCTGTGTTTTTCATTTCGTAGAAGATTAATGAAATTCGTCGTGTAGCCACAATAATGTAATCCAAATCAGTTCGATATTAATTCCGTGAGATCCAAATTGACTAGATAAGTGTAGGCACCTATGTATGTAGGCTCTACAGAGCAAATAATATGAGGAATATGTAATTCCCTTAACGTATTGCAGCATTATGCTGCGGAACTCTTTTGAAGTTAAACTTTTTATTTATTTTTTTCCTGGCCACCTATAATAATTTTCTTTTTAATTAACATTTTGAATGGGCATGTCTGTCATGTAAAGAATGTCTGTCCTAAAGAGAAAATGGACAGTTGTGTGGTTGGCTCGATGCATATTATATCGTAAAGTTCATTACTGGTAAGTTTCGTAAACTCATTTAATGTAATAAAATTGTATGGCGTGTCGCTCAACTACTGATCGTGTGAGCGATCCGTCTTATATTATCAGAGCTAATTTATCTAAGAACTAGTAATTTCCCGTGACTTTGCTTGTGCAGTTTTTAGTTTATTTTTTTATCCATAGTCTACCATCAAATTGTAATTCATATTGCCATAATGTAAAAGCTCTCAAGATGTTCATATTTGTAATCTTTGTTTTCCTTAGTATTAAGTAGGAGTGTTCTTTGTTATAGTATCAACAAAGGACCCGGTCTACGGGTTCTCCCCCCTACCTGCCGCTAGCTTTAATAAGCACCAAATTGACCTACTACGAGTAGGTGCTAGTTCCAGCACGTACTTGTTTATATCACCCTGTTGCGTTGAAAAGGAACGACCCTGCGCTAGCAACGACTTCTGCGAGGAAAAGAGACGATTCTGCGATAGCAACGACTATTTAATCCGACTGCAAAGGATAAGGGCGACTATCCGGCGCCGGCACCTTCGTTTTTGTTTTTTTACTTTTCGATAAGCCCGTTCATTGTAAATTTTTTATATAAATTATTCTGTAAACCGGTTTGGAATTTCATACCTCTAAATTCTGTGTAGTTTAATTAGTTGTTAAATAAATAAGTTTTCTTTTGCGTTCTCAATCAAAATTCCCCACGCAAGCCACACAACACATAGAATATATTTTTTTTTGTTCCAATTTTAATTTTATTTTAATTATATTTTTTCAAGTTCATTTTCTTTTGTTATTTCATTTTCGTATGTGTTTGGTGTGGCCTTAATCGGTCGCACCAAACGTAGCATTGGCGCTCATTGCTCATATCGAGCAAATTAGTATTTAGTTACTTTGATATATTCTGTAAACTTGCGCTATACCTTTAGGCTTCTCATTTTCACACATATTTCATTAACTCTACTCTCTACCAATTCAGTACACTGTACAGATCGTTACTCAATACATTTTTATATACAGTAACACTTCACGATCTGCCCACTGGTGGATTTCACGTGGATGGGACATAGTTCGGGAGTTTCGTAAAACTCTTCGGAGTCTTCCGTGTCTGTGTTCTTCCATTGACTCAGTGTGTGTGCTTCGGGAGAATATCCTGCCACATCACACAAACCGAGCAGGTAATTGATTCATGGTGTACTTTCCTAGGGTCTTTGAGACCGCTGAACTAGAGGTACCCAGTCTCATGAGCCGAAGACTTTACATTTGATTACGATTACATACCTCCATTGCATTACTCCATTTTTATCAATTATTATTTTTTTTGTTTTGTTAGTTCTTTTTCTCGGCTTCTTTGCGGGTTTTTCTTTTTTACCTAAAGCCTAGTGCACACATCATTGTTGCAGATTAGCATTAATTTTATTATTATTTTCCATTTACCTCACTAATTTAATATTATATGGCAATCTATTGACAACTTCCAGAATGATTGACCCTGGTTCTTTTGAATCCCCACGTTGCGAAAACCCATTTTTATCTAGACCTCCTCCAATACCTCCTAGGTCATGGCAGATTCCACCAACTTGTAGTATTCCCTCCCCAATCCGTTCTGATACTGTTAATGCCAACTTTTATAAAAAGCACGTAAATTTATCTAAGTGGAATCTGAAATATTCTGGCCAAGGTTGTGTCAGGGAATTTTTTATTTGTGTTGAAGAGAGGAAATTAGCTGATGATATTCCTGATGAGTATCTGGTTGTTCGATTTCATGAGCTTCTTTCTGATAATGCTTTAAAATATTTTAGGACAGTTAGACAGCCAGGTCTTACTTTTCAACTCCTTAGGGATCTTTTTTTTAAGACTTTTGGTCCGACAGACTTTGATTTTGTGACTGAACAGACTATTAGGAGCCTTAAACAAAATTTTGATCAACCTATCCGTGATTTTATAATACAAGTCACATATCTCAATAGTAAGCTTTCTACTCCTATTTCTGATTCGAACCTTTTACAAATTATTATTCATAATATGCATGCAAAATTTTTCCCTTGCCTTTCGGTACATATATTCTCCTCTTTGGCCACCCTTATTGAGATAGCTTCTCACTTTGAGGAATTTTTACCCTCTGCTTCTTGCCCTACATCAATATCCGTAAACAGTCAGTCCCCCGTCCTTACGTGTTTGAAATGTAGTGGAACCGGCCATTATTATAGCGACTGCTCAATTGTACCCGGTCCAGTTTGTTTTAAGTGCCACAATCCTGGTAACATCACCAGAAATTGTCCTAAATGTAACCCAAGAAATTGCCAAAACCACTTACGGTACGATTCTCGTCGTACAGTGTCACCGGTGATTACGACAGACACTTTAGACAATCGCCCGTTTATCGAAATTAATTTAAAAGGTGAACCTGTTAAAGCTCTTCTCGATTCTGGTGCTCAAATGTCTTTAGTTAGTGATGCCTTAAGTCAACAACTTGGTGTTTCAATTGATTCTAATTCCTTAGTTCCTTCTGTCATTTCAGCTAATAATTCTCCTATTGATATTTTGGGTTCTGTTGTTATTCCTGTTATGTTCAATGGTGATACTGTTGATCATAGTTTTTTGATTGCCCGTAATATGTCTTCTCCTGTGATTTTGGGAATGGAATTTTGGAATAAATTCGGTTTGACTTCTATTTTTAGCCAAGCTTTTAACAAACATGTTAAAGGAAGTATGTTCCTGTCCTCTTCTGTTCCTCAACCTCTTTCTCAAAACATTTGTGAAGTCCGGTATATCCATCCGCGGAATGTTTTGACTCCTAAACAGGAACTCCAACTTCAAAAAGTGATTGGTGAATTTGATGATATTTCATCAGAAAAGATTGGTCTCGGGAAAACCACCTGGCTTTCCCATAAAATCAATACCATCGGTTCACCTATTCGACAGAGGTACTATCCCCTTTCTCCAGCTAAGTTAAAAGTTCTCAATGAAGAGATTGACTCAATGTTGGAATTAGGTGTCATTCGTCCATCTCGTTCTCCATGGGCTAGTCCAGTTGTGATGGTCACAAAGAAAGATGGTACAGTTCGTTTTTGTGTCGACAGTAGAAAACTATATAGTGTCACTGTTAGGGACTCCTATCCTCTTCCTCGTATTTCTGATATACTGGATAACCTTAGGGGTGCCAAGTATATGACATCCCTCGATCTCCGGAGTGCTTTCTGGCAGATTCCTTTAGCAGATAAGGAAAGCTGCGAGAAAACAGCTTTTATCGTTCCTCAACGTGGTTTGTTCGAATTTGTAAGGATGCCGTTTGGTTTAACAAATGCCGCTTCTGAGATGCAACGACTGACCGATATGATCGTCAATTTTGAATTTACCTCCACCAGTGATGACTGTGTCTTCGGGTACGTTGACGATCTGATCCTCGTCTCCCGTGATTTTAGCAGTCATTTAGCCCTGCTTCGCAAGGTTCGTGATCGTTTGTTACAGGCTGGCTTGTCTATCAACATCAAGAAGTGTGAATTTTGCAAAGGGGAACTTAAGTATTTGGGTTATATCGTAAATGAAAAGGGTCTTCAAACTGACCCAGGTAAGCTGGACACAATAAGGGATTATCCTGTTCCCATGACGGCTAAGGCTCTACGTGGTTTTATTGGTATGTGTTCTTACTATAGACGCTTTGTTAAGGACTTTTCTTCTATAATTGCCCCACTTACCGCCTTAATTGGTCCTAAGAAGGGTAATGATCCGATTGTCTGGAATGAATCATCCGATAGTGCTTTTAAAAAACTTAAGGATGCATTAATTAATACTCCTGTTATTGGCTGTCCTGATTTTTCTAAACCGTTCATTTTACAATGTGATGCTTCATCTGTTGGCCTAGGTGCCGTTCTCTCTCAAAAGTTCGAGGATGGTGAGCATCCTATTGCCTTTTATTCTCGCTTATTTTCTAAAGTCGAACGTAATTACAGTACAACGGAGCGTGAACTTTTAGCCGTTCTTGATTCCATTAAAAACTTTCGGTGTTATTTGGATGGAATGCAATTTACAGTTATAACTGATCATATGGCCCTTAAATGGCTCCTCACGTTGATCAATCCTTCTGGTCGTTTAGCTCGTTGGGCGACTGTTATCTCACAATATTCTTTCGATATTGTTCATCGCAAAGGATCTCAGCTGGTTGTTCCAGATGCTTTGTCTAGAGTCCATATTTCCCCTGTTTCCTTCGATCAAGGTCCTGATCAAACTGATGATCGCTGGTACAAGAAAATATTTTTGGGTACTCGTGATTCCCCACAAATGTTCCCAGCGTACGCTATTCAGAATGGCGTACTTATGAGGCGTATGCCTGTCGATAGTCCCTTGTCCGCTGATCCTTGGCGTATTGTTCTTCCCAAGAAGAAGGTTGATGAAATAATATGGGAGGTTCATAATGACTTTCCCTCGATTCACCCGGGAGTTACTAAGACCTACCAAAAGATCAAAGGGCGCTATTATTGGCCGAATATGTTTCGCGACGTCACTGAAACATTAAGCAGGTGTGATTTATGTAAGGCTTATAAAATTGCTAATACCCGACCTCGAGGGCAAATGTGTTATCCTAAGGATGTTACTCAACCTATTCAAATTATATCTATAGATGTTATTGGGCCTCTACCCTTGGCCTATTACGGTTTCAAGTACATTTTGTCTATGGTCGATGTATTTTCTAAATATGTTTGGCTGGTTCCTTTAAAAAAAATTGATGCCGTTTCCGTTGCTAAAGCATTGGAAGTAGAGATATTTTATAGATTTGGTATTCCTCACTCAATTCTCTGTGATAATGCTACTGTTTTTCGCAGTAGTCAATTCAACCGCTTTTTGTCTTCATTTAGGATTGAGCCATTTTATACCCCGTATTATACTCCTCAAGCTAACACAGTTGAGAGATATAATCAGACAATTGTTACTTGTTTAAGTATTCTTGTCGAGGATAATCACAGGAATTGGGCAAAGTTATTACCCAAGGTCAAACTATACTTAAATTCTTGCGTAAATCTCGCTACTGGTTTCACTCCTAACTTTCTCGTATTTGGTAGGGAGGTGTCTTTTCCTTCTCATAGTGTTAATAGTCAGACTCAGAGCTCTAATTTGGCCGAGAGTCGGACTCAGCATGCCTCTAATCTTTCTTCCCTTGCTGAAATTTACGCTAAAGTTTCCGATAACCTGGCGATTTCGTTTTTAAGAAGCTCTCGTGCTTACAATAGAAACCGACGTGATTTAGTTTTGAACGTCGGTGACACTGTATGGAGGCGAAATTTTTCTAGATCTTCAGGTGCTGATTTTTTCACTAACAAGTTTGCACCTCGGTTTGTCAAATGCCAAGTTATTAGGGTTATCTCTAGAACTACGTACTTTTTAAAAGACCTGGACTCATCTCATACCGGACAATACCATATTAAGGACATTCTTAAGTAGTATTTCCTTATTATTGCTTTCTTTATTTTTTTTCGTTTAGTAAAATATTTCTTATTTTATTAATCTTGTTCGTATGCTGTCAGCTTTCTAAACCGCATTATGGTTGCTTACTTATTTGTTAGGGTTGCCAACTTTTGTCATAGGGTTGTCAACCTATTAATGTTAACTTATTTATTTATTTATTTTTTCTTTTTTGTTGGAAAGGGTGTGCTGCAGCATTATGCTGCGGAACTCTTTTGAAGTTAAACTTTTTATTTATTTTTTTCCTGGCCACCTATAATAATTTTCTTTTTAAATAACATTTTGAATGGGCATGTCTGTCATGTAAAGAATGTCTGTCCTAAAGAGAAAATGGACAGTTGTGTGGTTGGCTCGATGCATATTATATCGTAAAGTTCATTACTGGTAAGTTTCGTAAACTCATTTAATGTAATAAAATTGTATGGCGTGTCGCTCAACTACTGATCGTGTGAGCGATCCGTCTTATATTATCAGAGCTAATTTATCTAAGGACTAGTAATTTCCCGTGACTTTGCTTGTGCAGTTTTTAGTTTATTTTTTTATCCATAGTCTACCATCAAATTGTAATTCATATTGCCATAATGTAAAAGCTCTCAAGATGTTCATATTTGTAATCTTTGTTTTCCTTAGTATTAAGTAGGAGTGTTCTTTGTTATAGTATCAACAAAGGACCCGGTCTACGGGTTCTCCCCCCTACCTGCCGCTAGCTTTAATAAGCACCAAATTGACCTACTACGAGTAGGTGCTAGTTCCAGCACGTACTTGTTTATATCACCCTGTTGCGTTGAAAAGGAACGACCCTGCGCTAGCAACGACTTCTGCGAGGAAAAGAGACGATTCTGCGATAGCAACGACTATTTAATCCGACTGCAAAGGATAAGGGCGACTATCCGGCGCCGGCACCTTCGTTTTTGTTTTTTTACTTTTCGATAAGCCCGTTCATTGTAAATTTTTTATATAAATTATTCTGTAAACCGGTTTGGAATTTCATACCTCTAAATTCTGTGTAGTTTAATTAGTTGTTAAATAAATAAGTTTTCTTTTGCGTTCTCAATCAAAATTCCCCACGCAAGCCACACAACACATAGAATATATTTTTTTTTGTTCCAATTTAATTTTATTTTAATTATATTTTTTCAAGTTCATTTTCTTTTGTTATTTCATTTTCGTATGTGTTTGGTGTGGCCTTAATCGGTCGCACCAAACGTAAGATACCGAGGACGTCACGTGACACGATGAAATTTCTCAAGTGTTTCTTCTCACTGCAGAAATTTCATCGTGTAACGTGACGTCCTCGGTAGCTTAGTTGGTCAAGCACTCGCCCGGCATGCGATGGGACGTGGGTTCGAGTCCCACCTGAGGTCGATGATTTTTCCAAGTGTTATTTATTTTTAGACAAGTGTTTAAATATGTTGTACAGTCAACATTAAAAGTAACTCAGTAGGTATCTGAAAATAATATTCTCATTGCAAAACATATCACAATAGTCTAACAAAATCGCTTCGCGAAAGTGAAATACAGTCAGATTATTGTGAAATTAAAAAAAATAAGGTTCTTTTTAATTATGTTAATGATAAGCTACTTTTAACGATGGCTGTAAACTCGCTCTAAATATCATCTACGCGATACAAACAAACATGGCCTCTATTTCACTAAGAAGTGGGTTTAAATTGCTATTGTCTATAGTGACTTCAGTGTTAAAGTGACAGCGCGTATCACTAAGCAGTATAAACAAACATAGACTATTTTGTTCCAGAGTTGGTTCACATTATTAATCGTGGATTAGTGAAATGATGTCGAAGTGGTCGTGTTTTGTTAAGTGAATCAACAGGTTGGCAATGAATGGTTAGGTACCCAATCCAATCGATTCCCAAACACTCTATTTGTCCAATTTGCAACAAAACAAACAGTCGTTGACATCCACTTACTGCTGATGGTGACATATTGAGCTGTCAACTGACTACGCGTTTATTGGCGATGCGATCGAAGTAGTAAGTATGAAAACTAGGGAATTACGAACTAGACAATATAGAAATACAAGGTGTAACAGAATCAATGTACTTTCTCTTATAGGCTCAGTCTGGTGCTCAATTACAATAACTTTTACTATGGGACCAACATCGAAATCTCAAAAAAAAAATGTTTTTTCCATACAAACTGATGTCATCCGATCGGCGATTTTGTATGCGGAGGTGAATTTTTTTAATGCGATTTCGATGTTGGTCCCATAGTAAAAGTTGTTGTATTAGAGCACCAGAATCAGCCCTTAAGAGGAATTACATTAATTCTGTTACACCCTGTATAGCTAAAAAATGGTAGGTTTTTAACTACGGTCAATTTATATTTAGATACAAAAGTGAATGAAGTGCATAGTTAAGTATATAATGATAATCTGAAGTGAATTTCATGTTATGTATTTATGTAGGGCACTTGTTCTTCTGTAGCACGTATAACTAAAAGCCGATGAGGCGGAAAGGTTCTGGAATGGAGGCCACGTACCGGCAAGCGCAGCGTGGGGCTCACACCCACAAGGTGGGCAGACGACCTGGCAAAGGTTGCATGAACCTGAATGCAGGCCGCTTTCAACCGGCCGATCTGGAAGTCACTGGGGGAGGTTCTGTGGCTGAAATGATGATGATAATGAATTGTTCTTCTCTTTTAGGTAGTTCTAAATAAGACAACTTATCCTGTTAAACTTTTGACTGTGTTAATTATGAAGCCAGGTTTTTACTGACTCAAATCAAATCAAATTCATTTATTTTGCAAGTTGTCCTTGCAAATTCAAATAAAAGAATTTTTACTCGTTTTATTTTTTTTTATTTTACCACTCCTACAGGACAAGTTTTGGGCTATTGTCAAAAGAAGCAGTTTAAGAAACTCGGTTAATATTGTCAGTCTATTGTAATTAAATTGAATGTTTTGTTTTAAAAAGGTACAAGTAACACAGCTATAAGGCATGTTGCCTAGTATATACCAGGGCCCTAACCATGAACTCTTAAAACAATCTCAAAGTTGTCAAATCTGTCAATTTTGGTACGTCATTTCATACAAAATTTGACAGAAATGATAATGTTTGACAGATTTGTGATTGTTTTAACAGTTCATGGTTAGGGCCCAGGGCCATAACCATGAACTCTTAAAACAATCTCAAAGTTGTCAAATCTGACAATTTTGGTACGTCATTTCATATCATTTCTGTCAAATTTTGTATGAAATGACGTACCAAGATTGACAGATTTGACAACTTTGAGATTGTTTTAAGAGTTCATTATGGCCCTGAAATAAGAGAGATTGCAATAATTTTATCCATTTAAACTTTCCTTACTACAAAAAAGATAGACTAGTGTTAAACACTTGTGTATAAGTAGCCAACCAATTTGAAATGTTGACACATCAGACATTCGAGACATACTAATAACAAACATCTTTAATTGGTTGACTAATCTTTAGACAAGTGTTCAAACCTAGTCTATCTTTTTGTAGTAAGGCCGTTGTTGTTTGCATTCAAAAAAAATGCTAGTTTACTATAACAAGTGAAAGTGAAGTGACGACGTTATGTGACGCAGATTAGGTTGTTATGACGTCAGTTCATATCTGTATCTGTTTTTATTGAGCTATCACTCCGGCGAAGTGCGGAACATCTGTTTGCCGACAGCGTTGACTCGAGCCGTCAAGATGTATCGACCCAGGCTGTAATTACGTGTCGCAAAAACAACCAATGTGTTGATTAAAAATATATATAAGGTTATAAGAGAATACTTTGACATACGATTAGGTAAAGGTTATTAAAAGAATTTAATACCTATCTACCTACTTCCCTTAATTTTTCTTTTTATGTTCTATCAGTAAACTCACTTCGAGTTGATGAATTTAGGCTACTTTTTTAATTTTTATTTTGTCGGTGAGTGTCACAAAAGTTCAAACTATTGTTATTACCTAAGTAGTAGGTAAGGTAAGTAAGCAGTAAGTTCTGAAAAGCCTAGATGTACACAAACAGTGAGCAGCGGTTACTTTTATGTAAAAAAGCTATGATTACAAACAACTTTTTATTTGCGACTGAGCATCGCAATCCAGCGAGGGAATGCTGCCAGCATCTTGGGTACGTTACCACGAGGACCTTTTTTATAACTTTTTTTTTTTTCATTTATATAATTTGTAAATAGTGTAGGTGTTTTGTTTTTTATATGTTTATATTAAGTGATTGTAAATATTCATTAGCTTTATTGCTTTATTTTAGATATAACATTATGGAATTATTAAATGTTTAAAAGTTTTATTTCATTAATAAATATAAAATATGTTTCCCTTTTCAGCTGGTTTTTAATCTTAATATAAGATATTTCTATTTTTATCGCAGCTTATCACCGCAAGAAAGCTGACGCGTCAAACTAAAAACCAACGAAACTTCACCGAATTTACACATTTTTTTTGGTGACAAAGGTTCTTATTCTAAAGGCACTTTCAATCATATAGCGACTATCGTGTACCAGTCTCGATCCCTTTTCGTAATACGTTCACAGACCAATCGCCAGATTTGTGTGCTTCGAGCACACAGCTGCAGACGTGTTTGCCCAATCCGCTAAACGGCTTTCTGAGTATAATAGCTTGTCTGTATCACATCACATTCATGTTAATTTGAAATCTTACAACATTCTCTTACAAGGCACTCGGGCTAGACAGCGGACGGACAGTGCTCCTCGGTGAAAACCTTTGATTCTCTGTTGCTAAAATAAGGTAACTATCACGTTTTAGGGAAAGCTTATGGAGAGGTAACATTTAAAGTAAAAAAAGCATAATTAGTATTGTTTATTTACTGCATAAACTTATAAAAAGTTAAGTTAGAATAGAATAGAATAGAATATCTTTATTTGGCACAAAAGAAAAGGTACAAATAAAATTCAATTAAAAGCGACTAAAAGAAAAGAAAAAAATATAACGTGATAGCATTCAGCTTTTGGTGTGCCAAAAGGGTCCCCCGCTCAGCATTAATCGTGGCAGCTAGAAATAACCGCCACGACACTGGTATTCTGCGGGGGGGTACTGGTAAGTTAGCGTTAGGAAACAAAGGTTCTTCAGTAGCGTAGGCGTAAGCCTGGATACGAGTTTGTTGAGTGTAACCTAACCCGCAACCGGGTTAGGATTTCGGGTCAGGTTCGGAATAATCGTTTTTAGGGTTCCGTACCTAGGTAAAACGAAAAGGGGAAAACGGGACCCTATTACTAAGACTCCGCTGTCCGTCTGTCTGTCTGTCTATCTATCCGTCTGTCCAGGCCAGGCTGTATCTCATAAACCGTGATTGTTAGAGAGTTGAAATTTTCACAGATTATGTATTTCTGTTGCCGCTATTACAACAAATACTAAAAAACAGAAAACAATAAATATTTAAGGGGGCTACCATACAACAAACATGTTTTTTTTGCTGTTTTTATAGATAATGGTACGAAACCTTTCGTGCGCGAGTCTGGATCGCACTTGGCCGGTTTTTTTATCGATTGATGCATCGTCGATTGGCACCATGCCGTTTGATCACGTATTTCTCAATGTACATATTAAATTAAAATAATTATAAAAGCTAGTTGGTATAATTTTTGCCGATTGAACGCAATCTCCAGCGAGCGTGTTTGCGGCAAATAGACACGATTCGAACCTGCGTATAAACACTCCCGCTCAAATTAATCCGAGAGTGTATCTCACACTCAATTTACGAGTCTCGGAGACGTTTCTTATACAGTATTTGTTAAATTTTAGTTTATACTTAGTGCCAAGAAACGACGTGGAATACTACGATATGAATTAAGCATATAGGTCGTTCCCAACCGACCAATCTGGAAGTTATTTGGGAGGCATATATTTTATTTTATTTATTTAAGAAAACCATCATCATCATCATCACCAGCCTATATCAGTCCACTGCTGGACACAGGCCTCTCCAAAAGGAGGATTTTGCCATAATCGCCACGCTTGGCAGGCGGGTTGGCGATCGCAGTTTGGCCAATGCTGGAGAGGAGACGCTGCTGCCCGTCTTCTTATGGCGGTTCTCCTGTAGTCGCCACTTACGACACCCATAGGAAGAGAAAGGGTGGTGCTATTCTTTTAACGTGCACCACACGACAAGAAAACCAACGGCGTTACAAATAATTATACTATAATTATTTTTATCATTAGTAAGGCTTTGAAGGTCTTCCTTAATTTACAAAAGTATTTTAGCGCGAGGTAAAAGAATAGAAATAGCTACTATCTAGTAAGTAGGTGTTACAGAGTTCATGACCACAATAATAATTAAAACACATTCGGGAAAAAAACATATTACAACAACACAATCCGGTCACCCGAAACATGCGCCAAGATTTGCAAAAAATAGGCATTAATTAGATATTATCTCTTCTTAAGTACCTCTAAGTAAAACATATATTATTATGTTCAGCAGCGGACGTCCTATGGCTGTGTTTATTGTTCTGGGCTATGGCTTAAACTAGGATAATGATGATAAGGAAAGTAAATGACACACTCAATTTGGCCATAGATAATTTCGTTTTAGTTTAAAGTAATTGTCAAAGTTTGTTAGAGAGCATTAATTTTGCTTATTTTTTATAACAACTATAAGTAAAGTTTGTCTGGCTGTATGAGGTACTATATCCAGAACTATTTATTAAATTTCAATAATAATTTTACCAATAATTATCGTAAAAATATTACATAAACACAGGTTATATAATACCCCAAAAAGTGCAGTTAGTTGTTCAGTTAGTAAAATTGTGAAACAATAATATCATTTTCTTTAAATGCAAAGCCGCGAGCACAGCTAGTATTGAATAAAGCTACAACGATAAATTAACATTATTAATATTAAACATAGCCATTTTCAAAATGAGATCGAAGTAATTGAATTCCAAACTTTTCTTTGGTCACATTCCTTCTGCTACCTCGGATAATTTTAAACACGTTTAAAATTATCCGAGGTTTATTAAATTTACCTCAGCAAATATATGAATACGTAATTAAGACTTAAGTTACAACGTGACATACAAGATATGTCCTTTAAATAATAAATTATGTAGAAGTTAGGATGTTTGTTACTCAGTTACGCATTCATGCTAATTTTAAGGTACTAACATAGTTAGTAAGATTTTGTGTAATACTAACCCATTTAAAGATATTAAAATATTAACAGTAGCGTCACAATACATTTTTGATAATATTATGTATGTAAGAAAAAACATTAGTTAGTTAAGTTAAATAAAAACTTGCCGTTCCGAGCTTCAGCTTAAAGAAAGTAGGTAATTCATTTTTGGGGAAATGTATAAAAATCTTTAATAAAGTACCACAAACTCTTGTTGACTTGCCTGTTTATAAGGCAAAAACCACATTTAAAAAATCCTTATGGAAAAAGGATATTACAAAGTTGAAGATTACTTGAACGACAAGAGTGCATGGACTTATCCTGCCTAGCTCGCACTTACACTATCTTGTAATTGTATTTCCTGTAATAAAACCAGGCTGACAAAGGTAACTGAGTTTGTTGCGCCGTTTCTTCTCATCACCAGCCGATATGTATTCCCGAAGCGGTGGTAGGAAAAAAAAAATGGGACATGTAAAAGTGCCATTGATGGCCAATTTGCAAAAATAAATGACTTTGACTTTGACTTTGGATCTTTTGTTGTCTGAATTAATAAAAAAATAATAAATAAGGATTTGGATATTAAACATAAAACTTGATTTATAAAACAGGTTTTTATTTAAGGAACACGTTTCTCTAGGAGTTTCCTATTGTATAATTCTGTTCCGAAAAATTAATTAATTATGGAAAATGGGTATATACGCACAAAGATATTTGCTACACAAAAAAAGTTGTGACACGTTGCCGAACTTTTCAAATCACTCGACTTTTTAATACTTTCGTGCTGTAACTTAAGTAAGTAATAAGTTTATTTGTCCAATCACAATGACTGGTTGCGCCTCTTTTTGCATGAGAACCACAGAGTTCTCATGTAGGACTGATTTGTTTTTACCCGACTGCCAAACGAGGGTTATGTTTTTCGAGCGTATGTATGTATGTATGTAGGTAAGTATGTCCATTTCTTTGGCACGCCCTACAACCTAAACCCTTTAACGGATATAAAAGTATAATATATCAATAGATTCGTCTCAATTGTGGGAGTGACAAGGGCTATGTTATTTCTCGAAATTCCCGCGGGAACAGAACTTACGCGGGAAAAACGGATCTGCCATACTGATAAACCGATTTTGAAACTTTCTTTTATTAACTATGGGTCACATATTTTCAGTGCTAATATTATTCAATACTTTATTCTCCAAAATTCCTATGGGAACAGGCAAAAAATACACTGAAAAAATAGGAAGGAAAAGCCGTTTCATGGATTTCAACATATGATATGTCATTAGATTCGTCTCAGTTGTGGGAGTGACATAGGCTATGTTATTACCCGGAATTCCTATTGGTATATGAATTAAACGGGAAAAACCGATTTCAGATACTACTTACTCGAGATAATACATTTTTTTCTCAATGAAGAGATACAAATAAGGCTTTATAGTTCATTGAAAAGTAGTAGTAAAACACTACAAACTAAAAATTCAAAAATAAAATTAATTAATTTAAGAAATAAAAAAACCCAACTGCGTAAAAAGTGAACTTAAAAGAATGATGAAAACAAGATTTAAAGAATCAATTTGCAGCCGGAGGCATCAAATCCATTAACGGCATAATGATGATTGACTTGGTATGCACTGCGCTAGTACCTAATTAAGTAATTTAAATCCGTGTATTAATTAATTTTTACGTGTGTCATCACTCATGTCCCTTTTCACTTTTTTCTTCTTGCAATTACCTACGAATTGAAGACTCTCCAGTTTTTTGTTCATAATTAATTTCTACTGGTCATCATCATCACCAATATAATTGAAGAGGACATCCCGCGCGGGATCAGGAGAAGAGCCGAGGAATACAGGATCAGTGCATGGTTTCTCTTACTGTTCTTGTGCAAAAGAGCGCCACGACTTTTTTTCCTAGACTCACAGATTTTCCGCGTTTTTATTTTCTACTTATATCTTTCGCCGCACCAATGACAGTACATACTTAGTTATAATTTACATTAACATGTTTCGTCGTAAGTTGGTACCTCCGCGCTAGTAACCAAACTAACGGCAGAGTAAGTAGTGCGTCTATGTACGTGGCAAACCATGTACTTTTCTTATTATTAAGCGCAAAGAAATGCACGTCTATCATCTTAATAACAAAACCGGCCAAGTGCGAGTCGGACTCGCGCACGAAGGGTTCCGTACCATTTTCTATAAAAAACGGCAAAAAAAAAACACGTTTGTTGTATGGGAGCCCCCTTAAATATTTATTGTATTATATTTTTTAGTATTTGTTGTTATAGCGGCAACAGAAATACATTATCTGTAAAAATTTCAACTCACTAGCTATAACGGTTCATGAGATACAGCCTGGTGACAGACGGACAGACAGACGGACAGCGGAGCCTTAGTAATAGGGTCCCGTTTTACCCTTGGCGGCGCTAGCGGGTGAAACCTCGTATAAATATAACACAGTTTATTTTGAATTACGTCATTCAAAATTAACCCAAAATTGAATTACAGAACTATCCGACAAGCTGCGACCTTGTTTAAACAAAGTGGCGGGTGAGTGGGTGTCGATGTAAATTAGCCCGCTCGTTATTAAATCCGAGTGTCCCACCACGCGGGGCGCACGTGACTAGCGTGGGTTTAGTGGGACGTCCCGGAAATTTGATTGAACACGTGCTGAACTTAGCTGACACGATTGTGTATGATAATAGTAGTCCTGTAAAAATGATTGTTTTAACTTGTTATTGGTCACAGAGACATGAGTTATAAAAATGCTTGATTTCTGGCTGAAATAGATGACATAGGCACAAAAATTATTGAATGCTTATAATACGAATTGATACACTCTAAAAGGGAAACTAAAGATATGATTCTAGGTCTAATGATTTTAAGATTCTAGGTTATAAGTGATATACTTTATATTTGCCTAATGTTTCGTTCGACTAAGTTTCACCGATCGTGGTCATAGACAGGACAGGGTCATAGTGTTAACATGTTTTACTATGTATTAAATCATGATATTGTTATTAAAAAATATCAATATATTATTGTTTGTATCCGTCCCATTACCACTTTCAGCTCTAGTGAGGACGCAGGAGTGCCGGCACTCCGCGCCTCCTGCACAATGCTGGCTAATCTCGTCGACTAAACACATTCCCGCTAATTCCACTTTTGTCCGCACCTCCAAGTGTGGAGCCACTGTGCGAGTAGCCCAAACAAAGGACTGCAATTAAGTTTTAAGCCTGAAGCTTCGTGAGCTGAGGAAATGTAATGCATTATTTTTTTACATTTTATTTGCTAGCAAAGAATAGACACGATACAGTAATCCTAAAACATGTGTGCACATGATGATGAACCATTTGTACCTGTAATTATTGATTTTTCTAATAGAAAATGTTTAAAAACATTCAGAATTTTAATTTCAGAAAACCTAATATTAAAGTCACATGTGTGACTTAACAACCTATTATTGAAAAGACAATTGGCATCGACTATTTCTCTTGGCATTCAGTTTAATAATGTTTTAGCTTTCAATCGGAATAAAACAATACAAGGCCTAATTTATTGACCACGTGGATTCATATTTAATGGAAAACGTTAATGCGATATGCCGTGTGGTGCCGGCACGTTAAAAGAATTGCACCACCCCTTCTCTTCCTATGGGTGTCGTAAGAGGCGACTACAGGAGAACCGCCACAAGAAGACGGGCAGCAGCGTCTCCTCTCCACCATTGGCCAAATTGCGATCGCCAACCCGCCTGCCAAGCGTGGCGGTTATGGCAAAATCCTCCTTTTGGAGAGGCTTGTGTCCAGCAGTGGACTAATATAGGCTGGTGATGATGATGTGAATGCGATATTATCTGTAATTACTTATTCATAAAAGTAAAATAACGATTTTTCATTAGCTATAATCACCACTTTGTGGTTACAATTTGCTCATAAACCCAAAGCCAAACAATAAAACCAATTTATTTCTACAAATGAGCTGAAACTAAGCTCTTTTACACGTCATTATTAACGATTAATATTACTAAATAAATAAAAATAAAATTTCCTTTATTTTCAAAAAGTCTTTTTACAATGATTTGTCGAGTTTTCCCTTTAGTAGTCATTAACATTTGTATTGTATTGCGCCGTTTCTTCTCATCACCAGCCGATATGTTGTCCCGAAGCGGTGGTAGGGCTAAGTTAGTTATATCTAGCAGGTAAGAACAATGATAATGCAAAGTTGGTATTAAAGTGCAGCATGTTAGCATGTTAGTTTGTGCATTAGTCTAAATCAGTGGTTCCTAACCTTTTCAATACTGTTACCCCTGTGATCTATGTGGAAAACTGATTTTACCTAAGCTTCAAAATGATATCAAAGCAAACAATACAAGCAAATATAAACATCTTTATTAATCAACAAATTGCACAACTGCCTTACAATTTTTACGTATTTATACGTATAAACTACATACAGATTAATAATACTTAGTAACATTTACTAACAGTCACAACTATTAATATGTAACATAAAAAACTTGTGAATGTTTGCTCAGTGTGACGGTTGGTAACTTGGTACTGTTTTGCATTCACAAGTTTTTTAATGTTAGGTTTTGTTTCGCAAAGCGCATCTTAAGTCATGTTCCACATTCAGACGATTTCTGGCTTTAGTTTTTAGTGACACTAAAGCAGAAAATCCCTAGAAATGTCCTTTCTCTGATCTGAGAGAAAATCCGATCTCACATCTGTAGGTGGTGGCAAATGGTACTAACATTTTTAAAGCTCTTTTAGCTAAAATAGGATATTCGGCACCTGTTTTGAGCCAAAATAAACGAGCACATAATTTTTCACTGCGCAGCGCTCTGTAACTTTTTGTATTTTTTTTATTCTACTATTATCATAATTAGGTTCTTTGTTACCCCCGTGAAATAACCGATTTACCCCCGTGGGGGTAATTACCCCCAGGTTGGGAACCCTTGGTCTAAATGATCTCATTGTTATGTCGAAATATATCAATTCATAAGACCTAAAGAAGGATATAAATATGTGTAATGTCATGTTTCTTGTAGCCACCAGACATGGCGTCTAAGAGGATTGCGACAAAAAACAGAAACTAGTTACTCATTTCATCTGTCAGTTTGATACAGAACTAACATTACACAGAATTATTAGTAACATCAGCTTCGCGGTAGAAAAATGAGACGTTTAGACTAATGTGAAGTGAAAATAGAAACAGAGACACTTAGTTGTAAGTTCTTAGGTACTTCAGACAAGTTTATGAAAGTAGTTTTTCTGCTTTAATTCTTAAATCTTCTTGGGTTATTACCTATAATATTACAAAATTCAAACTTGCCACATAAAAAAATGAACAATAACTCAAACACCTATGTTTGAATTATGGTTCATTTTTTTTAAATGTGGCAAGTTTGAATTTTGTATACTTATTACAAAAGTAGAACAAAAGGCAAAGGCAAGGCATAGTACAAAAGTGTAGGAAGCTTAAGTGGCAGTGGGCTGGTCACATTTGTCGGAGAACCGATGAAAGGTGGAGTAAACGGGTTCTCGGGTGTAGACCACGCCTTTGCTAACGTAGTGTAGGGTGTTCCCCAGCTCGATGGACCGACAACCTTAGCAAGATGGCTGGCAGTGGATGTATGAAAGAAGCGGGAGATCGTGCTGTTTGGCGCTTTTTGGGGAAGACTTACGTCCAGCAGTGGACTGCAATAGGCTGAGATGATGATGATACTTATTAAAGCTTTTTAGACTTTTCCTGTTGTCCTTGGTCCTGTAGCCAAAACTTGTAGAATTCACACCTCTGTAACTGTCTGTAGTATGTATAAAGTAGGTTATAATATGCGTACGAGTGCTTAGTAAATACGAAAATAAATTATAAAAATGTCTTAATTACCCAAGTTCAAAATGTACGGCAACAGAGGAAAGCTTCCAGGGTGCACTTAAGCCGCACTTCACGTTTAAGGGGGATGGAATTAAAAAATACTAGAACACAAATAGGTACATTATTACTTTTGAATACAGGGACAGGCAGTATTAAAGTTTTCGTCGATTTGCACGTTGTAATCATCATCATCTCAGCCACAGGACGTCCACTGCTGAACATAGGCCTCCCCCAGTGACTTCCAGATCGGCCGATTGGAAGCGGCCTGCATCCAGCGTCGTCCTGCAACCTTTACCAGGTCGTCTGCCCACCTTGTGGGTGGGCGTCCTACGCTGCGCTTGCCTATACGCGGCCTCCATTCCAGAACCTTTCTGCCCCATCGGCCGTCAGTTCTACGTGCTATGTGCCCCGCCCACTGCCACTTCAGCCGGCTAATTTGTCGAGCTATGTCAGCGACTTTGGTTCGTTCACGGATCTCCTCATTTCTGATTTGATCTCGCAAAGAAACACCGAGCATAGCCCTTTCCATAGCGCGCTGTGCAACTTTAAGCTTCTTACTAAGGCCCATAGTAAGAGGCCACGTTTCAGTTCCGTATGTCATCACTGGTAACACACACTGGTTGTATACTTTCGTCTTTAGGCACTGAGGTATTTTGGACGAGAAGATGTTGCGTAGTTTCCCGAACGCTGCCCATCCGAGTTGGATTCGTCGATTGACCTCTTTCTCAAAATTGGACCTACCCAACTGGATCACTTGTCCCAGGTAAACATATTTGTCAACAATTTCAAGAATAGAGCTCCCAACTGGTACTGGGTAAGGCGCAACATGGGCATTCGACATAATCTTTGTTTTGTCCATGTTCATCTGAAGACCTACCTGTTGGGAAACTCTATTAAGGCCATCGAGCATTGTACCGAGGTCTTCCAGCGACTCTGCCATGACCACAATATCGTCGGCAAACCGAAGGTGAGTAATGTATTCGCCATTAATGTTGATGCCGAATCCTTCCCATTCCAGGAGTTTAAAAGCATCTTCCAATGCGGCGGTAAACAGTTTCGGAGAAATAACGTCTCCCTGCCTTACGCCTCGCTGCAGAGGAATAGCTTTTGTGCTCTGCTCCTGTACTCGGACCGTCATGGTGGCGTTTTTATATAAACATTTCAGCACCTCGATGTACCGATAGTCAATATGGCACCGCTGTAGAGACTGTAGCACTGCCCAAGTCTCGATTGAATCGAAGGCCTTCTCATAGTCCACAAACGCCAAGCATAGTGGTAAGTTATACTCTTCGGTCTTCTGTATAACTTGTCGCAGCGTATGGATGTGGTCTATGGTACTAAAGCCTTTTCGGAAACCTGCTTGTTCGGGAGGCTGGAAGTCATCGAACCTACGTGCGAGACGATTCGTGATGACCCTCGAAAACAACTTGTAGACATGGCTCAGAAGCGAGATGGGTCTGTAGTTCTTCAGCAAGGTGTTATCTCCTTTCTTGAAGAAGAGCACCACCACACCTCTATTCCATGCCTCCGGCGTTATTCCCTCGAGCAAGACGGAGTTAAAGAGTTTCTGAAGGACCTTCAGTACCGGTGTTCCACCCGCTTTCAGAATCTCTGAGGTAATCCCGTCATCACCCGGCGCCTTGTTGTTCCTGAGCTGTTTGAGAGCCATCCTAATCTCATATAGGCTGATGTCCGGGATATCTTCGGTATAGTGTCGGGTAAGCTTAGCTCTTGGATCTGCGGCTGAACTACTAACAGGTTTAGTGACCGAGGTGTATAACTGCCCATAGAACTTTTCGATCTCCCTCAAAACTTCGGCTTTTGTCGACATTATACTACCATCCTCCGTCTTCAGCTTCGTCAGCTGGCTCTGCCCAATAGACATGTCTCTTGCAAACACTTTGGAGCCTTGGTTCCGCTATATCGCCTCTTTAATACTATTCGTATTAAAGTTGCGGATATCATGTCGCAAGGACTACGACCACTATTGTGCTGCCGATACAACTTAGCGTCAGCGGAGGACTGCAGTGCCAGTAAACGTCGTTCTGCCATGAGTTTGAGGGTGTGGTCGGTAAGTTTTTGCGGTCTGTCTCTTCGACGGGGCTTGAAAAATTTCGACCCGACCGCCTGGACAGTTTCTACAAACCTGTGGACCACGTTGTAATGATAAGGTGAAAATCACGCTTTTTAGAGCTTACTGCCAGTCTCTTTACACGTGCAGCCTATGGGTCAGCTTTATGCAGCGCTTACAGCGCACTGCGCGTGCAGTATAATAATGCGTTCAGAATGCTACTTGGCCTGCCGCGATTTTGCAGCGCGTCGACTATGTTCGCGGAAGCGCACACCGACGGCTTTCATGCGCTGATCCGAAAACGATGCGCTTCACTCCTAGACCGCTTCCGCAGTAGCACAAATAGCATTCTGGGAGCATTAGAGAGGTGGGACTCGCCGATGCTGGAGCGCTGGATTAGGTTACATGCTACCAGAGCTGTGTAGGCTGCTCCTGCTGTCGGTCCTCTCTCATACTTTTTATAATATTGTTGTTTTTTTTTCATGTCTTACTCGTAATAGTACTAACATAGACTAAGTTTAAAATTTGTTATTAACTTGAATATGGACCACGGTCTGAAATAAATTTCATTCATTCATTCATTTATTCATTAACTAAATAGTCTAGAAAAGTCGATTTTTTTCATCATCATTATTTCAGCCATAGGATGTCGACTGCTAAACATATGCCTTCCAAAACTGACTACCATGTAGTAATGGTAGATACTACAAAAATGTAAAAACTGTAATTTAACTGTCTAAAAAAGATTTTTTCGAAAATTTTCTCTAAACTATTTGACTTATAAATATCTTGCTTATGTTTTCTAATCGAGATTTTGGGCTTGAAATTTTGTGAAATGCAATACGGCGTCAATGCTTATTCTGCATAGTTCTTGGCCTTTCTTTTCACGTTAGTTCTTAACGTCCTTAACGTCAGTGCTTTTAAGTTATTTAACCGGTGTAGTGGCGCGCAGCCTGTTAACGCCGAGTGATTCAAATCGCAGCCGCGATCTGTGACCTAAGGGTGCGGTCACACTTGCACAAACTCGCCCCAAATAATTGGATAAATAACCAACCAAAAGGCTAAAACGGGACCCTATTACGGTGTACCCCAGGGAAGCGTTCTCGGTCCCACCCTTTTCCTGGTTTACATAAATCACCTTTGCTCACTCAACATACCGAATTGCAAAATAATCTCTTTTGCTGACGACTCAGCCCTCATCTTTACTGCTGACACGTGGGGCGCAGTCTTCGACCACGCCCAATTTGGTTTTGATCTGGTCTCGCTTTGGCTCCCATACAACAAACGTGATTTTTTTGCCGTTTTTATAGATAATAGTATGAAACCCTTCGTGCGCGAGTCCGTCTCCCACTTTGCCGGTTTTTTATAGATAAGAAATGGTACCTAACCCTTCGTGCGCGAGTCCGACTCGCACTTGCCGGTTTTTTATTAATCACTGCAGTTAGATTATAACAAGTTCTATGCAAATTTAACCGTTACCAGTTTTACTACAGACCCGTAACCAAAACTACAAAGTAAAAAAAAACACAAAAAAGATGCTCGTCAGTATGATTCACAAAATAGAAAAAATACAGAAGGTCCACTCCCGCCGTTCTCGAAAACAACTGCCCAAGTTGGGCTGACTGCCTAGGGTTGCTATTCTAATTTTTGAAATAAATAAGTGTGCCTTATTACACCGATAGAACGGTTAGTTTATTCATTCATCTTATCATACGTCCAGGCCTAAATGGGAGGACAGAGCAATAATTACTCTCCAATAATTACTACAACTTGGCTTCTTCAATTACTGTCGTTTTTAACAGCGGCGGCAGCTGCGCGTTGTTAGAAATTATACGTACTAACTACATTACTTAGGTACTGTTATGACATATACTGACATTTCTAGGTGGCGTATTTATCCTAGCAACGACAATGTAAAAAAAAATCAATGAATAATTTAATATGTTTATAATCTTTTAATCAACGCTTACCTAAAACACTGGTGTTAAACCAATGACGATTTAAGTAAAATTTAAAAGCTCATTCCTGCTGAATGTGTAATGTAATGAAATGAATGATTGATCGCTATGAAAACTTATCTTTACCTTTACTACTTAATTACTTTACTTTACTTACAAGAAAAAACCTAGACCTAGTTTTATATACCTTTTAATATTATTTTGGAAATTTATAGAACGTGTAATCACAATTTTGTGTTGTATTCAAACATCCAAACACACTGAAGCAGTACCGATTAAAAACGCTTATATCCATTTTTCGCACGTAACAATGAGCAATGCGTAGTAAACTGTCGTGAGTGACAGTCCGCTGTAGTACTGCCCCGGATCGTCCGAGATTGCATATAAACGCAATTGTCAATTTGTGCGTAACGATTTTGACGCTTAGTTCCGAGTGGCCTATCTGTCTAGCGCGCCGCCTCTATACGTAATTTGTGGTATGATCGCGCCCTAACGTCTCC
Source organism: Anania fuscalis (assembly GCA_950371115.1). Classification (NCBI taxonomy): domain Eukaryota; kingdom Metazoa; phylum Arthropoda; class Insecta; order Lepidoptera; family Crambidae; genus Anania; species Anania fuscalis. Next base: position 15,680,477 of record OX493344.1, read on the forward strand.
AGGCGACAAACCTTGTAACAAAGGCAGGAAATTGGTTACATTAATTGAGCGCCGGGCTTGTGTGCGCACGGAATTAGACGCGAGTGTGTTGCCAGCTTTTCTCGCGGTGATTAAATTTTTGTGACAGGGAATATGCTTATTAAGCCACACTTAGAGACGCCATTTTGCGTTAGGGGTTACTTAGGAGTATTTCTAAGGATAAAAAACTAAACATAGTTCGCTGGCTTCGACAGCGAGAAGAAAACACTTGAGAAATTTCATCATGTCACGTGACCTCCTCGATAGCTTAGTTGGTAAAGCACTCGCCCGGCATGCGATGGGACGTGAGTTCGAGTCCCACCTGAGGTCGATGATTTATTCCAAGTGTTATTTATCTTCAATTAAACCTTGCATGGAATTGCTAAAAACAAAAATGTTCACTAAACATAGTGTTTAAGACAATATTTTTGCAACTAGCAGATTTTTTTACTTTGGACAACTAAACATACACTGCTCTTATCCTGTAGATGGAGCACTCGTGTTATATAATTAAGAAATAATTACGGTACTACAATAATAAGACCCGAAAAAAAGAAAATTTCGTTTTCTATATTGACCCGACCGGGAAATCATTTCCAGGACCGCAGAGCTAGCGATGACTAATCCGGCGTGCTAGCCTATCAGCTACGGAGGTCGTCATTTAATGTAATTTTAGTATTATAAAATATTTACTTATTGTACGGTTACTGTCCACACATTTAAAGAAGTTGGTAGATAAATGAAAGTCACTGGTAAGAAATAATTTTAACTATATTCACTTTAACTACTACGCTATGATGGTTAAATGGTAATGGTATGAGTGAGCACGCGCGATATGGTTGGTGATTCGTCGAGTACTGGTGAAATTAATAAAATTATACAAAAATGCAATATTGGGTCAAAGTGTGAAAATGATGACGGCGCGCTGCGGCGCGGCGATTACGTAATTATGTACGTAAACCGTACACTTATTATTACAATTTATGTTCTTAAATTGATTGTAAAGTATATGTGTTTTATTTTTCTAACTTTAGTTCCCTCCATTTTCATTTACGAAGAAACTCCAGCACTTGCCTTGATACTTCTACCGAGTAGAATATTTAACAATCACAATATCGGGTGGTACAGAACTCGCAAATAACAATTGCGCAAAGAATCGCCCGGACAAGAAAGCGCACTCAAGCCAGCCACTTTACTCTGTTACTGCGATGTATCGATACTCCACCATCGGTATGACTCGATACAATCGAGCACTCGACATTACGTTGTATGACTATGAGGTAACATTAGGAGACGGGTTATTAGAAGTCTCTAGAGAGTAGAAATAGAGCTTTTTATGCTAAATGTTCTTCAATATTTTGTTTCACTAAATCGGATTTAAGCTTTGTTTTGGAAAACGAAATCACAAATTCGTTTTTAGTGGCACATTGTGCCTGCTATGTTTTTGATTTTATAGGAGTTTTATCACAAAAGAGGTGAAAAAGACCCAAAAATACAATTGATCGTAAGGACAAAACTTTTGATCATCTGTTCAATTTATCTGTTATTTAACTTAGTCAGGTAGGCCTCTTCTCCTTTAAAACCGAAGTTTTTCAGTATCAAAATATTATATAATGCTAATTATAAATTATTCAACTCATCATCATTTAAGCCACAGGACGTTCTCTGCTGAACATAGGCATCCCCCAGTGACTTCCAGATCGGCTGGTTGGAAGCGGCCTGTATCCAGCGTCGTCCTGCAACCTTTACCAGGTCGTCTGCCCGCCTTGTGGGTGTGAGTCCCACGCTGCGCTTGCCGGTACGTGGCCCCCATTCCAGAACCTTTCTGCCCCATGGGCCGTCAATTCTACGTGCTATTATTCAACTAGTACTTTTTATTTTATGCATTTAATGAAATTTCAATAAAGTGATAAAGGTAGGATTTAATGGCCTTACAAGGTCCATGAATTTGATCACATTCATTGTAAACGTCTTACACTTACACCTAATGTATGAAGAAACAAATATATTTATTATAGAGTAAATACAGACAATGTATCTTATTTTTTTAGCCACGGTCCACGATGTCATCTTTAAGAAAACCACCGGTTTGATATTCTGTGGAGTTACCAAGTTACGTATGCAAATTGTTCGCACAAAAATATGTTTGTCGTTCGGCTGTTATTGCTTCCGAGACTTTGAGAAATTCAACAAGATAATTTCTCATAAACGCTAAATGTGGCAAAAAAACCGAAAGTTTTAAACATGCAAACGACCATAAATATTCATAGAAACCACGTCCTCGTGAATACATTATCTGCATGGCTATGGGACTTTCAATTGGCGGAGTTTCCTAACAACATTTTTGCATTCATTATTGTCACTTATTTCCTTAAGTGTTCATAAGCTGAAAGGTCTATTCCCACTTGTTAGATGAATAACTTTTTCCGTGGCAGTGGTAAGTACTTATAAAGGACGTCAAACCACAAGGTGGACAGAGGACCTAGTAAATGTTGCAGGAAGCTGCTGGATGCAGGCCGCGCGCAACCGGACAATCTGGAAGTCACTGGGGAGGCCTATGTGCAGTGTCGATGTCCTGTGGCTACGGTGAGTACTTGTATGCTTCAAGAAGTAACAGCGAACAACCTCTCACTAATAGAAATACGTTCAACGTTCACCATTGCACTATGATACCTCAAAGCAACGCAATTAAAAACGACGGGATACGTACTTTGATCAGAAAACAGGACGCATTTTGTGCTAAAAAAATAAGCCTTTTAAATATCGAAAGTAAAAAAGTAAAGTATGCCTATATACGTCCCACTGCAGGGCACAGGCCTCACCTCAACTATGAGGTGGTTTGGGCCATACTCCACCACGCGGGCCCGGTGCGGATTGGTGGAGGGGTGTTGTAAGGCCAGTGACTAAACCTTACTGTCAGATGTTATCAAGCAAGATATTATTAAATATCAAATCTACCAAAAAGTCATAATACCAAAAACTGACTCACTATACGTATAAAGTTCTTTTTTAAAGTAATAAGTTAAGCCATTTAAGAATGTACTTCACATAAGTTGATTGGGCGGTGGCGATCGGTGATAGCGCGAACATTACAGGAGACGTATTTTTGAATCATGCGAATTCGAATACGAAATGGCAAGATTCGCATGCGAATGACTAAAATCGCTATTTTTGAAAATTCATTCTGTGAATTCTGCAACGAGTGGTCCGACCCACTCGTATTTCGATTCTACTAGTAGAAAGTTTAGAAGTATGACTTTGACAAGTAAACATATGGTTCACAGATTAAAAACTTTTTTTTTTCGTTCCGTTCCATGCGATATATTGCCGGTTTTTAAAATCAATAAGTTTTTGCATTCCGGTTTTAAATATTTTTTGCGTGAAACGAAGATAGTTAAAGAATTTTACTGTAATAGCAACACATAATTCGACTGATTCAAAAATGCGTAAAATGGGGAGCCATAGAAATAGAGTTCGCACACGAATCGTATTCGAATTCAAGATTCATTTCGAATGCTTCAAAAATACGTCTCCAGATCTTTGGGCGCGATTGCGACGACAGCGCCACTCGAGAGTGATTAACTGTCGAGTTCTGGCACGTTAGTACCACTCTGATCACTCACATCCAATCGAAGGGTTCATTTGTATAGTGTATTGTCATTGTTAGTTGATAACTATTTGGCTTGTTTAACATTAATTGACATAAAGTGGCCAGTATTTATTTTTTCATAGGAAAATCGCTATTTTAACAAACTTACCTCAGTCTATGAACTACGTTACACATAGAAATAGAAAATTATTTATTCGACACAAGACAACTCATTATGAAAACAAGCAAAACAAATAAGTACCAAGACTAGGAAATGTGTCACAAGGGCCCCCTCAGCATTTGTCGTGACAGCCAGGGACATATCACGACGCTGATTTTCAGCAGGGACCCTGACGTTAGGCGTGTGATAGGGGAGAAGGAGGTAAGACGGGGTAGCGGGTAAGACGGGGTACCCAGCAAAATTTACAGTATAAACTGACCAATCACGCTTGTTCCTACATCGTTCGATGGGCCATCATGACACTTATCCGTCGCCAGCATTGACTTATATATTACTTCGTAAGGACAGGGCGGACCACACGTCTGGGTGTTGGACCTAAAGAGACCCGAAAATGACCCGACCGAGGCCGATGTGACGTAGTCAGTGGTCGGCGGTCATCGGGATCTGACATTTGTATGAAAAAATAAAAATGCCTAGATGTTCACTGAAAGGTTGCTTAAGTTACGACAGAAAGGTCATTAAAACAAATTCTAATATTACTTCTCACCAATAAGCCGCATATTTGATAAAAACTAAACTTATTTACATTACTTTAACAATTTTCTAACTTCTTTGTCAATTTTACGAAGCAACTCCATATTTACCGTTCAAAACCGATACAACTTTGTAGCGGCGTGCATTAGTTGTATGGTTATAGTATAGCCATAATAGTGCTCACAGCGCACTAAGTGCAGTCCAGTACATGCGATGTAATATAAATATTTTATTTTATGATAATTTATTGAATACTTATTTTAAGTTTACGTGATGCACTATGAGTTAAAATTTTAAAACATGCAAAAATAACAAAAGGCAAAAGTTTAAAAAAAAATGTTTTATTCGAAGGACAGTGAAATGTAATAAATAAAAATATAAATTATCTGATATAGTTTTTTTTTTTAAAGTTTTAAGGTATGATTCCGTATATAAAAATAAATTGTATCCACAAACACTCAATTATCTAGCCAAACTAAGCAAATCTTGTGCTATTGCGACTAGATACAGATAATAAACATATTTAAATACATTTATAAACATACTTAAATACATTTATATTTATTGATATTCATTCTATAGACACGAAAATTAACGAAGTAAAACAAACGAAGTTCCTAGGTTTAACTATATAATAAGACGTGAATTGGAAAACGCATATAGATAATGTTTGTACAGCAGGCAAGAGCTTTGGCAAGAGCTGCGCGCGAGCCGCGCGAACGCGACCTTTAAACTGGCTTGAATGTGAACCAGAACCGCACGCGCGCAGCTCGCGCACACTGTACAAGTCTTGCATGAGTTGCGCTAAAGAGACGCACCAATCGATTGCAGTAACGGATCGCGTGCCACGCGTGTGCAGCTCGCGCGCGACCTGCGCATTCGTGGCGCGTTCGCCAGATCTGGACCTATCCTTACAGAGTCATCAAGTTTATTTATACCTTAAAGCAGGTTAGATCTGTAACAAAAACTGCGATTGCTACCTATCATGCATTGTAGGTTCTAAATTACGCTACAGTTTACTGATGTGGGGCAATAGCACTAATATAAATAGAGCTTTTATTGCCATAAAAAGATGCATAAGACCAATATGCGGTGTCACTCCACGAACATCATGTCGTCCTCTATTTGCACAATTGTAATTACTAACATTGACGTCCCTGTATATATTTGAAACATGTGTATTTGTAATGCAAATTATGCATATTTTTAATAGGGCATTTGACATGTATCCACGGAACACAAGAAATCAAAATATCCTGGTACTACTAAAAACTTCAATAACAATGCAGTATAAAAAAAGCTGCATGACAATGAGTATAAAAAAATCTTCAATAATATACCTACTAATGAATTCAAAACATTGAATAATAATCAATTTAAAACAAAACTGAATAAGTGGCTTATCTCACACACCTACCATAAAGGAGTTTTTTAAAATAATAAATATTAATTTCAACATAATTATGATATGACTAGCATCTATGTAATTTAATTTAATGCAATTTTAGACTCAATTTTATATTTAATTTTAGTTCAATTTTATATTTAATTTGCATGCCTCGTTTTGGCTAAACATGCTTGGCACGACTATTTTGGTAGTCATAGGATAATAATATTTGGATGGAGTTTTTCGAAGAAAAATCCCTGGCCACCGCCCGCACCGAAATCAAACTATGGAAGAGGTATGTAGACGACGTATTCTGTGTATTGAGAGGAAACAACCAAGATGTAGAAACTCACCTGTCATATTTAAATGGTATCCATCCAAAAATAAATTTTACCTGCGAGATAGAAGAAAACAGAAGCCTAGCATTTTTGGATGTGAAGATTGAAGTGCGGAGTGACGGTTCACTGAGTCACTCTGTCTATAGAAAATCCACTCACACTGACCGCTATCTCAACGCAACCTCGCATCACCACCCTCGACATCTTAATTCTGTAGTAACTGCACTGACAAACCGAGCCTATGACTTGTGTGACCTTGAACACTTAAACCAAGAGTTGGAACATGTTCAGAAAGTCTTACAGAATAATGGATATAGAGGGCAGCTACCATCTAGACACAAATCAAGACACTTTAAAGACACAGTAGACAGGCAACCTGTGTTCTTGCCATACATAAGAGGAGTGACAGACAAGATCTCAAACGTACTTCATAAATACTCACTTAATACTGTCTTCACTCCATTAAGAAAAGTAACACAATGTCTACGATCTCCAAAAGATAGTTTCCCACTGGAGAAACCGGGTGTCTATAAGATTGACTGCAGCTGTGGCAGTTCATATATCGGCCAAACAAAACGTACCATAGCGTGCCGAATGAAGGAACACATAAAAGCGGTCAAAAACAACGACAAACAGAAATCGGCAATCGCGGAACATTTGTTGGAATCAGGTCTCAATCACTGGATTGAGTTTCACAACCCTCAGATCATTTTGACAGAACGCCACTACATACCAAGAATGGTCAGGGAAGCGATTGAAATTACAAAGTACAAAAATTTCAATCGCGAGGATGGGTTTAAATTGTCAAGTGTCTGGAATCCAGTGATTCGTATGTGCAAAAACCGGAAAAAACAACAAACTGCTGTGTCGCGGTCAGATACTGTTAGTGTTGTGTGTCGAGAACAGGTGCGAGAAAATAGTGAGTTTGTAGACAATGGTACCGACGCGTGCAATAAAAGACAGCGAAAGAGGGTAGACCGATATGTTTGCCCTTAACAACTTACCCGCAAGATCTTCAGTTACTCCGTGATCATGGCGCTTGCAACAGTGCCGAAATATCGGGAACTCAAAAATAAGGTACATGGTAGCAATCCCGTAACAAACTATTCTAATGCTTGGCACGTTCATTTTAAAACACCTATGCATACCGTGTTTAAGCATATAAAGATTATTATGATTTTATTTAATTTATGTTGACGTATTTAATTTGAAAAAGCAAATAGTTATATTTACTCTGACACTACTTTAAATATAACATCTGTGCAATAAAAACTTTTTTCATAGTTCCTCTTTCGTTTAAGGCCGCTCTTACAAGGTTGCTATTTGACAGTTGACATCAAAGTCTAACAGATGGGGTTAGTGTGTCATGTATGGAGGAAATGCAAGGCGATTTGTTCTGTCAGCCGTATCTTTACTTTTTACATCAATGGTCGCCAGGCCATAAATTGTTGGCAAGTGTACACGAGTCGAAAAAAATATAAAAAAACTGTTGACTACAAATTGCTTAACATATTTTCTTCTGGTACGACGCGTGACTGTGGTTTGTTAAATGATACTAGCTGGTGAGGTGTGGCTGTTATTGACGCTTAAACTAACCTGTAATAAGTTGGACATTGTGTTTCCTTGTACTTGCTGACATATATATATTTTTTCTTTGATTATTAGTAGAAAATGGCTCGGCAGGCAAGATGGGGTAATGACCAACCTAGACTAACCCATCTTGCCTTATATGAGAAATATATTGTTTTTGCTTGTTTTCCATGAAAAGGGTTTAATTTTGTGTACTCATCAACGGTTTTCTGTTAATTATCACGTCGTCTCATACAAACCAAAACATTAAAAGTCGCCACCCAGAAAAAAGACGGGAAAAAATAGAAACAATTAAGAGAAAAAATGAATTCAAATAATAGAGAACAACTACTACAATACTCAAGCAATAACCGCAAAACGACGAAAGGTCGTATCATCTGAAATAAATGTGAAAAAGAGGAATGTATTGTAGAAAAGTTTAATCATATTTTTGTCTCATAATACTCATCACCCCATCATACCTCAGGGGGGTACCCCATCTTACCAGCACCATGGGGCAAGACGGGGTAAAACACCTTTTTTCTATTTTGATTATTTTCTCTAAAATGGATAGTTAAAAGATCCTAATGTCACCGAATATTAGAAGAGTAATAATTAGTTGTTAATGTAAAAAAAATACGAGATCATCTTACTATGTGATTTTTTCTTTTATTGATCTTTAAAGCTTAAGTACCCATCTTGCCACCCTCTCCCCTAGTTATGAATTTGAATGCAACGTCTTTTTTAGTGAAAAAAACTGATAAATGGTAAACATTATAGTATTTTGTTCATTATTATCTAATAATGTAAATTTATAAGAGGAATTTTGTAATAAGAAAACCTCAAACTCTGATTTGTAACAATCTTACGTTTTTCATAATTTCGCGTAAGAAGACGTACAGGCATCCAAAACTAAATCACTGCGAGCATCTCTTTCTTTACTACAGCAATATGTTAAAATGAGTAATCACAAATAATTCCTAGTGGCTTATGTTTATCGACATCGCAATACAAATGAGAAGCGAAGGGGCGAGGAACGACGCAAAATATTCGGCCGAATGGCGACGCTCATTTAAATTATTTTGAATGTATAATAGACAGAGTTGTTTTGGCGGGATTAAACCATCCAGATAAATATTGGAGGAGACAGCCCTGGGCAGGGCTGCGCATTTGTTATAACTCTTTTAGTTGTCATCGTTCATCTACGAAAACTTATCTTTCATTTTTTTTTTAAGAACAAAAATGCATCGTTCATGCATTTTTACTGCTAATACTTTTTCTATTCTTAACAATGTACGATTGATATAAGACAATGTAGGTATACGAGTTTAAGGTAATTTCTAGTTAAATTCTCTAGGGAGTGATTCTGCTGCTGAACAAAGATTCTCAATAAATAACAAAGTTAAAAGTATAACTATCACAACTAGGTAGGCTTTACAAATTACCTAGAAAGTTTATGAAAGGTACTGCAAGAAGAAAATTACTTCGATGATGTTGTAAATTATGTAAAACAGCTTGCAAACACTGCCTTTTGTGACGGGCAAATACGGAACTCTACATTATATAAATGATGACCTCCGTAGCCGAGAGGCAAGCATGCCGGACTATATGACTTCGCCATCTCCGTTTCGGGTTCAATCCCCGGTCGGGTCAATGTAGAAAACGAACTTTTCTATATTGTCTCGGGTCTGGGTGTTGTGGTACCGTCGTTGTTTCTGATTTCTATAACACAAGTGCATTAGCTACTTACCATAGGATCAGAGCAATTTATGTATGTATTTATTTATCACAGCTCCAAGGGATATATATATGAATATAAATATTGGACAACATCACATACATTGCTCTGATCCTATAGTAAGTAGCGAAAGCACTTGTGTTATAGAAATCAGAAACAACAACGGTACCAGCAGACCCGAGTCAATTTAAATATAAAAGTTCGTTTCCTACATTGACCCGATCGGGGATCGAACCCGGAACCTCAGAGATGGCGACGGCATGTAGATACAGTCCGGCGTACTCGCCCCTCAGCTACGGAGGTCGTCAAACATTGAACACCGGTTCTAATTTGATATATAATTAAACCACCTACCTATACCTATACGGTTAAATAGTAGAAAATAAACATTTTCATTTAAAAATACAAATTAAATCTTGATTTAAGTAACGTACACCCCTATTTCGTCTCTAAATAACAAAGCTGAAAGTATGTCGTAATGAATTCAGCGGGACTCACCTGGACGACACGATAATTGGCCGCAGGTATGACAGCGTTTTAAATGTTCACCGTCCTTGCCGAATAGCTACTGAGGGCTTGAAACAACAGAATTGAGAAATGTGTTTATTTAAAATGGTACAGAAAGGGATACTTAATTAACGAGTCATGAAAAAATAGAACAGATACTCGTCAGCTGAGAATCGCTTAGCTGATGCAAATTGGACAACAAATGAATAAGCTTACCATGATTGTTTTTTGTATAATCTATTTTTTTTTGTTTCCGTTCTTCAAAAGCTTAAAATAACCTTTTTGAATCACTACGTTGACTCTGTCAAGACCCTTTTCTTCTTATCTTCTTCTTAGATATCAACTTGAAAATAGAATGAAAGAAAAAATATTTATTTAACACTAAATTTACATATAGCTCAGTATGATTCTAATTAATAAAAATGAAATAATAAAATCTTGAATACCTACTAAAGTCTACAATCTCTTGGTGGTGTAAATGAAAACATACTTCTAAATCGACGCAACCAAAGATAAGTCTATTTATGGTGCATTTTTATTACTCGCAAGGGAGAAATCCCTAAATGGTACCGCCCAATTAATATACTTAATATTATGAATGTTGGCAATAAGCAACGTTTTATAGTAAAATAAAAGGAAAGACCGAAAACAGTTCTAAAACAAATGTGGATTAAAAAATGTAAGACTTATTCCCGTAAATGTAATGTTTGTGCCTTCAGTGGGCGAGTCCCACACGCACTTGGCCGGTTTTATTTTATTTTACGTACGTGTCTAATAATAATCGATTTTCTCTTTCGATTTAATAATAATCGATCTACTTTCTCTCAGTTCTATTTTAATTGAAATCGGCACATTGTAAAAAATGTTATAAATAAATCACCTACACACGTTTTTTGTTATAATCCAGGCTTAGTACGTTAGTTTTGCGCAGGTGCGCGTCCGATGATCCGTGCTAGATTTATGTTTGGCCCATTAAACAATTTACTAACAAACCTACACGAATACAGTACCTCTGCTAACGTATTTTAGACTTTATGCTGTTGTTATAAGGTCGTAATCAAGTACAGTTATCAGAGTGCATTCGTTTGTCCCCAGTGATCGGTTTATGGGTCGCGGTGCGTTTAATTGCATCCAGCAGACGACTAAAGGATGATATGTCACTACTCACTGCAACAGGGTTGCAATCTTTGTCGGATGGTAATATGATGATCATTCTCCTTTTAACACTATACACTACACTCTTTTTGCGAAACGATTTTCCCGAAGTCTCGGCCTAATTAGACATGCCGTGGTCACAGAAAGACGTGTAGTTTTTAGTGTTAGTTGAAAAATGAAAAAAGCTAGTAATAAGCATTATATTGGTTGATTCTGATTGGTTGTCTTTATAAAAGATACGTTTAGCTTTGTAGAGCAATAAACATAAAAATATACTGCATATTCCGCGTTAAAGTTTCTAAAGCTAGTTTTTTTATTATTTATTATTACCAAACATATTTTTTACATAGCTTAAAACATATAACAGTGCTGCATAAACCAACATAGGTTTTACTGAACACTGATATCCACTATCAAGTACAATACAGAAGTATCCGAAACAATACAATATTTAAAATTAATTTTACGCTAAATAGCGAGACATTTTGATAATTTAGACATATTAGACAGTTGGTTTGATAAATTGTTTTAAACTTTCATGGTCACTAACATGTAACTGACAGTTACTCCGTGATCATGGCGCTTGCAACAGTGCCGAAATATCGGGAACTCAAAAATAAGGTACATGGTAGCAATCCCGTAACAAACTATTCTAATGGTTTGATAAAGTACAAAAGCCCTCTTTTTACATACTTACTTTCACGTCCCAAAATATCTACCACTGCGTTAAGGACTACATTTTGACTGTTAATAACAAAAATCGGCACAACAAATTCCATACCTTTAGTAGTAAAACGAAAGACAAGTTTCTTTGCGAACCGAAACTTTATAATAACGTTTGTTTCGCATGTAAGCCCTCCAGAGCAGATGCAATGCAACGTCAGGATATCTGCGGCTGTCTATGTCTGGTAATTCAGTTAGACGGGCTCTACAGTCCACTTAACCCGACTGAGGCCTAATGCGAGCCAATTACTCCTGTGTATAAGCTGAGCAATGTCCGAGATAATATTATGCTGCATTTAATAACTTCTATGTATAGCTGCAAAATGTCTTCACATACAAGATGCTGAGTGCCTTATTCTTGCTGTAACTACTTATTAATATTAAGCAAGTTCAATGGTTCTGCTTCTTGAAAAACGATGAAAATTGGTAGGTGGTTACCAACCATTATTATTGAAGAGTCGTATTATTGAAGTGTAGTGTGGTGCCGGCACGTTAAAAGAATTGCACCACCCCTTCTCTTCCTATGGGTGTCGTAAGAGGCGACTACAGGAGAACCGCCACAAAAAGACGGGCAGCAGCGTCTCCTCTCCACCATTGGCCAATCTGCGATCGCCAACCCGCCTGCCAAGCGTGGCGATTATGACAAAATCCTCCTTTTGGAGAGGGCTGTGTCCAGCAGTGGACTGATATAGGCTGGTGATGATGATGATGATTATTGAAGAGACAGTCGAAATCCTGTTTTTAGGGATAAGACCGTCTAAATTATACATCTTTCTGTGCTCATCAACTATAGTTTCTTCTTAAGATTTGAAGAGTATAATATCTATCTAAATGCCAGTGGTCGCGACGTGCATCATACTGAGCGGATACCATCTTGGTGCCTACTGATTTTATTGTTTCATGTAAGTAAATTGTTTTGTTTTTTAGTATCAAATTAACACTTATTAAAAAAAGAGAAAGTGTAGCATACTTTCTATACCACATGCGTCATATACACACATACGTTATATACCTATGAAAGGTGTCCTACCTTTCATAGGTATAAAACATGGCCTATGAAAGGTGTCCTTGATTAAACAGAAAACTCCTTTCAAATGCAACTACAGTACCTCCCCACCTTAACAATCATGAGTCATTTCAACGACGGAGGGGACGGTCTGTGATCTCTCCGGCTCTCTCTCGATAATGTCATGGCTAATTGGCTAAGTTCTATTGTTAACATTATCGGATTGTATCCGCATCGTCTCGGATCGTCAACAGCCATCAATGTGAATCATTACTGTTAAAGATTTCATTTCATTTAAGCATCTGAAGATAAATAACACTTGAAAAATAAAAAAAAATAAAAACACCGACCTCAGGTGGGACTCGAACCCACGTCCCATCGCATACCGGGCGAGTGCTTTGACCACTAAGCTACCGATGACGTCACGTGACAAGATGAAATTCCTCAAGTGTTCTTTCTCGCTGTCAAAGCCAGCGTATTCTGATCAATGTTGTAGCTATATGTATAGCTGTGTAGTATACTACCGTCAACACCCTATAGAAATATTTTTACAAATATTTGACTATTGGTTAAGATCAGAAATGCTTAAACATTGTAATATTTTGTTTTTAGCAATGCAATGCAAGGTTTTAATTGAAGATAAATAACACTTAAAAAAACTTGAAGTGTTTTTTTTTCACGTTCATCTTGTCACGTGACGTCCTCGGTAGCTTAGTGGTCAAAGCACTCGCCCGGTATGTGATGGGACGTGGGTTCGAGTCCCACCTGAGGTCGATGATTTTTTTCAAGTGTTATTTATCTTCAATCATAATAGTTCATTTTATTTGACACAAACAGCCCTTATATAACAGAGTTTTATAAACTTACATTATAGTCAAACGGCAAAAAAGGGATTCACATTTATATAAATACATTTTAAATAATTATGCCAAAAGTTAATTATTTTGTTAATAATTTAATTCCGTCATTTTTGGCGTTAAAATAAAAATGAGATTTTGTTTTTTAATTTTTGTGCTGTCTTATTATTTCTGCTGTATATGTTTATCGATATAGTCTGTTTCGCTAATTTTCCTCATTACTCGCTTAAAACAGATATTTTAAATATCCTCTCGCAAGTTCGGTATTTACGCTTGGACTTTTGCAAAGGAATTATAATTAATAAAGAGGACAAACACAGATTGGTACCTTTTTCGGGGCCAAAGTATTCGGAATATGCGCGTGAGACTCGGAGGGAGGCCCGGGGGGGGAGGAGTTACGTGGGGGCCAAATAAGGAATGCCGGCCCGGCCTTCAGGAGATATTGTTTTCGTAAGTCAAGTCGGGTTTGATATAGCGTTTTAATTTTTTTATATCGGACTTTAAACGCTTAATATTTTTGGAATGACAATCTCGATATATAAAGAAAGAATAAAGTAATACTTCTTTACGAGAGCATGGTGAACACAGTCCAACCACGAGACTCTGTAACCCGTACAATAAATATGAAAAAGATATTGAAATGTTTGGAAGTCAACTCAAGTTCAAGCGTGAGGTCCAACAAATAGTTTTTTTTATTCGTTTTTTGTTCATAATTACATATCTTGCTTGTTTATAACTACCAACATTAGAAAAAATAATCTACAAGAGTGTATGCATGTTGTGTTCACCTTTGAAAGTTGTACACTTAGACGTATAAGTTGATATTGTGTTTTGAAAATTTTAGTGTATCAACTACTGGTAAACCACGTAAATAAAATAAAATAAAAACACCCAGGCTATTGGTTCGTTAGTACCCTATTGTCTTACGTTTTTACTTATGTAAGATGTTACTATGAAGACATCAAAATACAAAGAGCCGATAGTAATAGCTATCGGCTGACTTTGTATCAATGATGATCCTCCTTTAATATAGAGACTCTAATAAAACTACGCCCTCAATGTGTTAAAGATATAATCATAAAAAACTAAATAATTATTTACTTCTCATCACAACAACTTCATCAACCTTTCATCATAATCAACCTTTTACGATTACTTGGTCAAATTAAAATTAATAAAAACCAATAAAACCAATTTATTTTTGCAAATAGGCTTAAACTATGCACTTTTACACGTCCCATTTTTTTTTTCCCTACCACTGATTCGGAATAAGTTTGGGCTAGCGCCGAGAAGAAGCAGCGCAAGAAACTCGGTCACTATTGTCAGCCTCTTTTAAAAAGTTTTAAATATACATAACAAAATATTTAATTACAAGATAAATGCACCTGTGCGAGCAAGGCAGTATTTATATCCAAACATTTTTATCATTAAATAATCATTAACAGTATTATACCCTTTTTTCATGAGAATCTTTTTTACATGAGCTTTAAATTTAAACATGGGCAGTTCAGCAATAGATGCTGGTTATTTATTAAAAAAGCGAATACATTTCCCCATGAACGAATTACCTACTTTATGCAGTCTGAAATCTGGAACGGCAAGCTTATCCTTATTCCGGATGTTAAAATTATGAATGTCACTTTTCTTAGGGAACTGATCCATATTTTTGCGAACGTAAATGATATTTTCGTAAATAAATTGCGAGGCTACTGTTAGTATATTAATTTCTTTAAACAGTTGTTTTAACGAGTCACGAGGTTCAAGGTTATAAATTGCTCGTATAGCTCTCTTTTGTAAAATAATTGTTGCAGTCACCTGTCCGCCTGTAACACCCTTAATTATAATTTTAAACTGTCATTTTTATATTATTATAAAGAAAACATGGATTATCACTATTGTTCAAGATTTGTGATCAAATATGAAAAGTTTTTTTTTCAAACAATTTCTCTCTACAATACCTGGACATATTTTCGTAAAAATATGAACGCCATTTGTACCTATATAATAGGAACTAATAAGCAGTATTGTATATAAAATATGTTTATGCATGAAGGTTCATTAGATACATAACTCGTTTAATAACAGCACAGTTAAATTTCAGCTCGAATGGTTCAGATAATCACACCCTTTGCCCTTTAAGTGTCTATCACTCAGAACCAAAAAAAGATTGATTATTTTTGGATTCAACCTTCATCGAGTGAAGTATTATCGATTTTAAAAATGTTTCTTTGGCCCACTTTAATACGCCAAGTTATCTGGTATAGTCTGTTCCAGTTCAAAATCAGTCCACTGGTTACTAGCCATCTTAAACTAACCCAGATACTACTACTGGCCGTTTTAACGTTAAAAAAAACTATTGAATTTATTTAATCCTAATATAGTTTTCGTCGCATGTTTTTTCCGTTTCTTTTCCAATTTAGATCACAAAGAATACATGAGTTTATTTGAGTAAGTAGTTTGCGACTTTTAAAAGTTTTGGTTTTGAGGTTAGATAATATACCTAATTAACTGGCACCATAGCTTTTTTATTTTTATTTTATTTTATTTATTTATTTATAGCTTCGAAAAGGTGAATTTATACTCATGTCCTGCGGGTCTAAAACAGCCGCATTGGATGTTTCATTTTTAATCTGATTCATTTAGTGAAATGTAGCGGAAATGATTTGCAAACCCTAAAACGGCCACATTAATAAATGAATCATATGCAATTCATTTCATCAAATGGATCATATTTGATGACGTTAAAAAAATATAGTGACGCGTCCAATCTTACTTTACGGTTTTTGTAAAAATGAATGTTTTTAACAACACAAAGGAACAAAATGTTTCAAAATACTCAAGTTTTGTGTGTTCTACAAATATCAATACAAAATAATAATAAAAATAACATTAAAATGGTGGTTCACCAATTTGACATTTAATATGAATTACTCTTTTCATAATAAGTGGACCATATTACGAATTTCCATACAAAACTGTCAAATTAGATGAACTGCAAAAATGAAATGTTCGAGGCTCATTTTATGATTCATCAAATAACATTTCATTTTAAGATTTGCTAAATGAAACATATTATGAACGGAATATGAAACATCCAATGCGGCCGTTTTAGACCTGCTGGGCCCTAACCATGAACTGTAAAAACAATCACAAATCTGTCAAACATTATCATTTCTGTCAAATTTTGTATGAAATGACGTACCAAAATTGACAGATTTGACAACTTTGAGATTGTTTTAAGAGTTCATGGTTATGGCCCTGTCCTAAAATTGTATGATTCTTAGAATCAGAATCATTTATATGCCATTGAATAAGGTAACTACAAAGGAAGATCACAGTTCTCTCGTCTCACTTATCCAGCTACTGACCATAGCTTGCAAACATATTTTACTTATCTCTAGGCACAGAGATGTACAAAAATGAACATGTAAAGAAAAATATGTTGGTGCATTGCAAAAACAAATTATTGAAACTCCAGCGGGTCTAAAACGGCCGCATTGGATGTTTCATTTTTAATCTGATTCATTTAGTGAAATGAAGCGGAAATGATTTGCAAACCCTAAAACGGCCACATTAATCAATGAATCATATGCAATTCATTTCATCAAATGGATCATATTTAATGACGTTAAAAAAATATAATGACGCGTCCAATCTTACTTTACGGTTTTTGTGAAAATGAATGTTTTTAACAGCACAAAGGGACAAAATGTTTTAAAATACTCAAGTTTTGTGTGTTCTACAAATATCAATACAAAATAATAATAAAAATAACATTAAAATGGTGGTTCACCAATTTGACATTTAATATGAATTACTCTTTTCATAATAAGTGGACCATATTACGAATTTCCATACAAAACTGTCAAATTAGATGAACCGCAAATATGAAATGTTCGAGGCTCATTTTATGATTCATCAAATAACATTTCATTTTAAGATTTGCTAAATGAAACATATTATGAACGGAATATGAAACATCAAATGCGGCCGTTTTAGACCCGCTGGACAGAGTAGAATACACGATCGATTAACCATCTATGCAGTGCTACATTAAAAATAGTGAAAAGCAATGTCTTTTATATACTGAGGAATCTTATTAAATATTTTGATACACAGGATATTTTGATACTTTATCATGTTTTTTTATCTTTCGCTTTTCTATTTCAATGACCAACCTGTTACAGTCCCTTATTATTTTACAGAGCTGTAACTATAGCCTGGTAAATAAATATAAAATAGTACTTTAACATTATGTTTTTCTGACCAATATTGACTGAATAAAGTATTGAATTGAACATTTCCTAATCTGCTTTTATACTTGATCAGTTTTTCGTGAAATTTATAACGATTAATCCAGTCGGCAACGCAATGAAAGTTCCGAAGTAAATAAAACAAAGGCGGTTTGAGCTCCCGGAGCCGCGTTGATCTTTAGACTTAACGATCTTTAATTCGATTAAATACTTATTAATATTTAAGCGTTTAGCTTTCGATTCTACAACTTTATTAACGTAACGATTGTTACAAGTTGCTCAGTATTTACTGTTCAACTTATTCAATGAATCTGTAGACTGGCAAAGTTGGAGGTCAATATGTATTTAGCTGAATTCATTTCAAGTACGAGAAATATACAATGAAATCGTTATAAAGGGAAGATAAATAATAAGTGTATTTGAATTTGAAAAAAATATTTATAAACAAAACAAAAATAGGTACAGTCGAATTGAACCTCCTCCTTTTTTGAAGTCGGTTGAAAATATAGCGTAAGACACCCAGATTATCTATTGAATGATACTAATATATCTCCATTTCTTGAACGAATTTTCAAACTTCATTACTCGCCTTTTTTTCTGAATTATCCTTTATTAAAGGTTGAAAAATATTTCTTTTAGCGATTACCACTAAATTGTGCACATTGTAACCTGCAATTGCGAATGTTGTACATTAAACAATTGCATTTTTTGGCGTCTATCCTCATCATTTATCTAATACATATCTACTTTGACGACCTCCGTAGCCGAGAGGCGAGCACGCCGAACTGTATATGGCGCCGCCATCTCAGAGGTTCCGGGTTCGATGCCCGGTCGGGTCAATGTGGAAAACGAACTTTTCTATATTGTTTTGGGTCTGGGTGTTGTGGTACCGTCGTTGTTTCTGATTTCTATAACACAAGTGCTTTAGCTACTTACCTTAGGATCAGAGCAATGTACCTATGTGATGTTGTCCAATATTTATTTACTTGTCACACAAAAGTTGGTGATAACTGGAAAATTATTGTAAAACATGCCACGGAAATGGCACAAGGAATCGTTTCTGAAGTTAAATTGAACACGTCCTACGACGACTAAATTATTGCTGTTTACATTTGGTTATACTTCTGTCGACTTGTTCTAAACTTACATCACACACGCCCAAGGGAAGTAGTTCAATATTATGTATGTTTGTACAAAATTTAAATAACAAGTCTAAAAAACCTGTAATATTCAATAAACCTATTTCAACTGCACTTCTTTTTAGTTAAGCTGGGATGAACGGTATTGATAACAAATTAAATACACATATATATGTAAATCGCTACTTGCTATGTTTATCTGAATTTAAAAAATCCGGTCACCGGTTTTCGCTACGAAAAATTCTTCATAGACGGGCACGTAGCGTAATCACGTGTTGTAGCGAAGCGAACTGCGGCTCGTAGCACATTCAACGCGCTACGATCCCGACTCGACTACGACGTAGCACATTTAGTAATCTGTTGTTCCAAATGGTTTTTTACTAATCAAAATTAATTTGTTGTACTAAATGAGAGACTGTGGAGTGTACTTGTATTACCTCATCATTTCAGCCACAGGACGTCCACTGCTGAATTTGTTAGGCCTCCCTCAGTGACTTCCACAACGGCCGGTTGGAAGCGGCCTGCATCCAGCGTCGTCCTGCAACCTGGGTGTGAGTCCCACGCTGCGCTTGCCGGTACGTGGCCTCCATTCCAGAACCTTTCTGTCCCATCGGCCGTCAGTTCTACGTGCTATGTGCCCCGCCCATTGCCAATTTAGCTGGCTTATCCGTCGTGCTATGTCAGCGACTTTTGTTCGTTCACGGATCTCCTTATTTCTGATTTGATCTCGCAAAGAAACACCGAGCATATATCCCTTTCCTTAGCGCTGTGCAACTTTGAACCTTCTTATAAGGCCCATAGTAGGAGGCCACATTTAGGTTTAAAGACATTTATTCTCATAAAAACATACAGTTCATTTACAATGAGATTAAACTTAAAATACTAATTAATTAATGTTTTATACCCCTGGGGCTGCCTACGTACAGGCAAAATAAAGATTCAAACAAAGGTAGGTCATACACAATATATAATCCTAATTTGGCGAGGTAAAATTATAATAATGTGTATATGTATTTTTTCATTTTAGCTTTGAACATGTTGATGCTTTCGGATTCTTTAATATTGTTAGGTAATTTATTATATAATTGAACTTTCTGTTCCGTATGTCATCCCTGGTAACACACTGGTTGTAGACTTTCCTTTGTATTACCTATTTGTTAAGTAATAGTTGTTAGGAAGTAGTGGTCAGAAACAGATGGAAGACATTTACCCCAATCTTCTGAGCATGTGATCTTCATATTAAGTGCCCAGACCGCCTCAGTTACGCCAGTACTCCGGCTAATACGTCAACAAAGACAGGAGACATCATCCCGCACATTATCCCGATTACAAACTTGGAAACACAACACAGGATAAAACAGTGGGCCTACTAAAGTAGGCGCGTAAGATTTGTATAAATATGAAAGTGAATCCGACAAGGACTTAATTAATTAATGAAATTCATTTCACTTAATTTCTATCTGTGTGGACCTGTAAGTGTTTTTTTAAATGTTATTTGAGTATAATTGTCTGGACGACCTCCGTAGCCGAGAGGCGAACACGCCGGACTATAATGGCGTCGCCATCTCTGAGGTCCCGGATTCGATTCCCGGTCGGGTCAATGTGGAAAACAAACTTTTCTATATTGTCTCGGGTCTGGGTGTTGCGGTACCGTCGTTGTTACTGATTTCTATAACACAAGTGCTTTCGCTACTTACCATAGGATCAAAACAATGTATGTGATGTTGTCCAAAATTTATTTATTTATTTGTATTTAATTTTTAAAAAATGGAAAATTGTAAACGTTGATCTTTGTAATAAAATAAAATAAATAAATAAAAAATAAGGTCTTTGATATACCATCTAAACAATAACCTACGCAATAAACCAATTTTATTTTATTAATAAATTAGAATAATAGTAGAATTTAGTGAGTCAAAAATATGCTAAATATATCTTCTGTAACCAAAACATCTCGATATGTTTTGAAGTAGCAAACCTTTGTCTTTATCTCTGCAGATATGATGATCATCTCCAGCTTAAGGCAGTCCACTCCCGAACATATGCATAAAGAGTGCCAATAAGCACGATCTTCGGATTTTTTCATCTAGCCCCTCACAGACATCTTTCTTAGGTCCGTCGGTCCATCGAGCTAGGGGCGTCCTACACTACATTTCCCGAAACGTGGTCTTCACTCGAAACCCGTTCTACCAATCATCGGTTCGGCGATAAATGAGTGATTTATGGAGTAATAATATGTATTTCCACATACCACGTGTAAGTTTGCGTCACCACGTGTACTTGCCTTGATAGGGAGTGATCCTATTACAATAACTTCTATTTTGGTGGAAATATGTGTTCACAACAAACACACGCAGACAAACACTCCGACCCACGCCGCGGGCGGGATTTGATACGAAGCGCTTCACTATGGGGATTTGTTTTATACAAAAGATGGAAATGCTAGATTTAGGTACGTTTTCAATTTCAAACGATTTATAAACATAGATAAATAAATATTCTTTCGTTTAGTTAGAAATAGACAATAATTTTATCAGTTAAACTCGTTTGCATGGAAACAGAAGTTTTAGGTTTGAAGTCTGATCTCTAAAAAACCCTCTTCTCCTTGACTACATCATTCGTGGCCGTAAACAGACATAAACAAAAAAAAACATTTAATTAATTTTGCTCAGCGATCGACCTTTGTGGACAAAACCTGGTAAAGTGGGGATTAAAAGATTGAGCTTTAAGTACGTGAGCAAAATCGTCGTGAATCCTTGGACAATAAGTCACCCACCACCTTACGTCCTGCGCCCTAAGAGTTTCATCATCGTCATCATTTCAGCCACAGACGTCCACTGCTGAACATAGGCCACCTCTCCCCCTAGTGACTTCCCTGATTTTATCCATGTATGTCATCGGGGGGTAGAGAGTAAGCTTAATCTCGGAGCTAGCCCAATTTTGTTTCGAACTTCCGAAGCAGAGTGGTAAGGAAAAAAATTGAGACCTATAAAAGCGCTTATTTTAAGCCTTGGTTTTATTGGTTTTGTTTTTATTAAGAGTTTAATTAACATACGTACATACGAAGTGATAGATAGTTTTCCGAGTTTTTTTTCGATACCGATAATACGGATGCAGTAGGCCCAATACGAAAATGCATCGTTCGGTTGGTCGTATTATCCGATCAAATTAAAACATCCATTCCCCCGTATGAAAGCTTTGACAATTTATGAACAATTGAAAACGGTCGGGTTTTTTACACGGCTAGATTGAGTTGGTCATATTTTATCCAAGGATTGACACATGAGACTGGCCATTTTAATTTGTTAGGTTTATACGACCGAACGAAAGATACACTTTCGTGCTAGGCCCCCTGATACCACCAATGAATTGACTTACTTTTTACGACTTATAAAAATGCCATATTCCCCTCAATTTTTCTGTGAAAAACATAGTGACGTTACAAGTATGTGGCCTAAAACGAAGTCAAATATCTAAATGAATATTTCATATAAAATAATAAATGAAAATGTTATAAACTAAATATTATTTCAATCAAAACCTGTCTCGGAATCAATCGTGAATGATGTCAACATCGCAATTCACAACTAACACTGGAGAAGATGTCTTACACGGGTAACCCCATGACCAACATCAGAGGTCAAGAAGTGTTCAAGCCGAAGCAAACGTGTTTGCATTAGTGTAAAAGGCGGTTAGCTGATAGCCATCGCACGAGTGGCGCGCTCCCGGGGGGCGCGTAAGTTCCGCCCGATACCTTCGGCTCGCTTAGGGCGGGGCTCGGAGAGCAGCGGGCAATTTGCTTCTGAGCAAATTTTACAAAAATAATATGGGCTTTGAAAAAAAAATATAAATGTGAACCGGTGAGTAGGGTTAAGATAAACAAACTCACAGACAACAGCTCTTCAACCTACCACAAAACGTATTTTGTCGGCTCTGTTAGGGCGGGGCTCGGAGCTTAGAGCAGCGGGCAATTTACTTCCGAGAAAATTGTCAAAAATAATGTCTTTGAAAAAAATGGTAAATGCGAACTGGTGGTGGAAAACTAAGACGACCTTGTATTAAGCCCGACCATTTGTGGCCGAATGGTGCTTTATAACGCAAAAAAAAATCTAACGTTCTAGTCAGTAGTACTTTTAGAGCTAGCTTCTTATTTTATCAAAACTTTTAAGTCCCATATTTCATTGAAAAAATAAACAGGTGGCAAGAGGGTACCTGCCTTTTTAGCGATTTAAGTTTGTCACTGTACCCGCTGTCGACCGAACCACAGCCCTCGTGTCTACACGAGCTTAGCTCTCTAAACACTTGGCGTTTACTGCCGCTTGTTTTCAGATTAAATCTAAACTTGCGCTTTCATATTATTACGATAAACAAAATAAAAAGCTTTCATCAAAAATTTAAAGCCTCATGTTTTTTTGGATAAATGTTAATTGCAAAAGTATTAAAACAAAAATGGAACCCTAAAAACCAGTGATTTATGCAAAAATCACTGGTTTTTAGGGTTCCATACCCAAAGGGCCTACCCTATTACTAAGACTCTGCTGTCCGTCTGTCACCAGGATGTATCTCATGAACCGTGATAGTTAGGCAGTTGAAATTTTCACAGATAATGTATTTCTGTTTCCGATATAACAACGAATACTAAAAAACAGAATAAAATAGACGTGATTTTTTGCCGTTTTTATAAATAATGGTACGGTTTTTACGGTACGGAACCCTACGTGCGCGAGTCAGACTCGCACTTGGCCGGTTTTTTATTCAATCGCGCTTATTCGATTCATTTTGTGATTCAATTTAGTTACCATAACAGTAATAAAATAATTTACATTGTATATTGTACAAAATTGTACAACAAAAAACAACTACGTAAGAATTCTTATCATAAAAATAATTCTGTTTATTTTTCTACTTAAACGTATGAATTTGAGCATTAAAAGGTACATGCAAATAGAAGAGACAGAGCCCGAACAAACAAAGTGACATCAGGTAACGGGAGCAGGGGCGCGATTTATTCAACGATTAAAAACACTTTAATAAACCTTAGGAAGGGAAGGCACCAAGCCAACGAAATCGAATTTTAAAACATGTAGTGTTTACAACAATGAACAACAAATGACCCTTTTCAAGCGTATAAAAGTATGCCTATATAAGTCCCACTGCAGGGCACAGGCCTCGCCTCAACTATGAGGTGGTTTGGGCCATACTCCACCACGCGGGCCCAGAGCGGATTGGTGGAGGGGTGTTGTAAGGCCAATGACCAAACCTTACTGTCAGATGTAATCAAGCCGCCTTAAGGCCTCTGACTAGGCTTTAGGACCGATATCAAGCGATATCAGCCGGGACCAACTTTTAACGTGCCTTCCAAAGCACAGAGATAAATGTCACTAATATGGTCGGAATGGTCACCCTTAGTATTCGATACCAAAGCTCAGCTTCAAACGTATACAACGTGTATAAACACGGTAGGTGTTTAATAATAAACACCTACCAAATAACACAAAATGTAGAATAATTTGTAACCGAAAAAAGCAATATGGCGCGGCGCTTTGAGTCGACCTACAGACGTCGTCAAAGGACTGCAACTTCGCTCGCTCCCAATGTTTCGGATGTAGCCAAAGGTTTGCTCATTATTTTCTCGTACATATCAACCAGTTATTATAATGTCACAAATATCACTTCACTTGACTTATCTTCGTGAAACACAAATGTAAGTATGTTTCAAAAATATCTGCTATCGCTTCAATGGGTGAAAATATTCCTGAAGACATTAAATACCATTGCGTGCGTCATTAAATACCATAAAATGTGCGTCATTAAATACTGATCAAACTATCGGCAGATTAATAAATCTGTAGTTTACGGGGACTTACTTACTCGTATAGTATGAATGTTTAAGTGACTTTGATTTTGATCTCAAGGCAGAAAGGTTCTGGAATAGAGGCCACGTACCGGCAAGCGCAGCGTGGGACTCAAACTCACAAGGTGGATGTGGACGACCTGGTAAAGGTTGCAGGAAGCCGCTGGATGCAGGTCGCACGCAACCGGACAATGTGGAAGTCACTGGGGAGGCCTATGTTCAGCAGTGGACGGCCTGTAGCTGAAACGATTATAATAATGATGTTAATCTCAGAGAAAAAAAGTTAATTTTGTTACATCTTGAACATTTTACCTACTTGAAAAACTTCACATTACTGCATTATTAGACGAATAAACAGACACAATAAATATTGGAGAGTGAGGGCCAGTTATGCATTTGTTGGTGTACTGTCATCAAAGCACCAAGCTGGTTTGTGGAATAAAATATTAACCTTAAAATGTAAGACATTTAGTGTACCCTATTTAAACGCAAATAAACTTCCTATATTCTATTATATTCCTAACGCTCTGGCTCTGATTAATAACACACATAGAGAGAGCGTCCACTTTATATTCTGAGACATCGGCCATAATAACAGAATACCAAACAAACGACAAATCATAACATTTAACAAGATGTTCGACAACGTATTTACTGAATCTAAATATTATTAGACTTGTAATAAATTGTTGTTTATTCAAACATTCAACACATGCCACGAGATAAATATCTCAGTTCAAATCGGGGCGGGAGAAATCGATAAACGTATTCAACGTCTAAGTTGGAGTAATAGGAATGACGACTAGGTTATAAATGAAATTTACATTTAAAGTCCGTCCGTTAGATTATTAAAAAAATATGGTAACTTTTTCTTTTGTCAGTCAACCAAAAATTTATAAAGATAAAGCGCGTCAAAGTCCGGGAGAGGGGGCTGGTGACGTCACTTCTAACTCTTCTAAGTAAAAATTGTGAGTACCTAGGCGAGACGTAATGCGACATTTAAAATCAATATATCGTTTATAAACATATATAAGTATATTTATCCGTTATCCTAGTCGCCCTAATACAAGCTTTGCTTAGTTTGGGGATAGATAATTGGTGTAATTGTGGAAAGAATTTATTATTATTATCTCGGTAATGTTTTAATTAAGTAAAAAATGAAAAAAATCGTGTCCAATACTTTTTGAAAATCTACCCTATAGACAAAGAAAAAAAAAAGGGAGTCGTCATAAATATTGCCCCCGCGCGCCAACTTTTCAAGAATCAAGTCTTAGCAAAGAACAATATTTTCATTTTGTCTTACGCCAGGTATTCGAAGTTTTTCACATTAACACGTTAATTAAGAACCAAATCAGTCGGAACGGTGTTTTTACGATTTTCTCCGTGTTTTTTTTCCTGGAGGAAAAGCAAAAGTTCGGTTTGTATTAACATTATAATTCGTAATTCGCGGTCCAGTCACAGTGCGAATATCGGCAGCAGGATCGCTTAGCACAACTGGGGAACCATGAACTTTTAAAACAATCTCAAATCTGTCAAATTTCGTACGTAATGACGTACGAGATTGACAGATTGTTTTAAGAGTTTATGGTTAGTCGCTGAGAACATTCACACTACATTTAGTTCCAGTTGTCAAGTGATTTTGACAGACCTAACAAAACATACACTTTCTATATTTTTAGCCCACAAATTGTTCTAAAGCAGTTGTAGGTAGTGTAAAAATAATAATCGGAATGAGTTAAAGTGCTATTTACGGCCTATTTTCAAAAATAAATGATTTTGATTTGATGTTGGCAACCTTTTTGCTTTTTTGTCAGTATAGTAGAAACCGTCATTTTAATGTGTGAAATGTGCTCGACATGACAAATAGTTAAGAATTACTGGAATACCCCGAAGACCTACACAACTAAGGTTGCCAACCCGTACTTACTATATTGTCATGCATAGCCCTGTGGCTCCAGCTCCTTGACAATTGCCTCCCTACCTGACCAAAAATGGGACAAAACGCATTAATTTTATTTTATTTTATTTTATTAGGAAAACACTACAGTATCTTAAAACTAAATTACTCGCTAGATTTGTCACTAAACACCATTTACGTGTTTCCACATATAAAATCAAAGTATGGCTTGTACAAGTTAAAGTAGCTTATGAGATAAAAATAGATATAAACAGTCAAACAGGGTTAAACGTTGGTACACTTAGTAAAAAGTAGCAGTGGGTTCAATCCAGTCAGTGCACCGCTTCAAACCATCTTTTTGAACAACGCTTTTTGAGACTACTAACACTAGTGTTAAATAAGTCTAGTTCGAGGTCATCGGCCATAGCATTGAACACGTTAGGAGCCCTAATGAAATAGGAGTTCTGCCTATATTTCGTGGTACTGTGTGGGATGAAAAGGGAGAGAAAAGAAAAATAATAAATAAACAGTGTTGTCAAATCTGTTATTTTTAATGCCCGTGGAGTGTGGAGAGACCCTACCGCTATCCCCTATTGTGGTGACATGTTAATGAGCAGAGTTGCCGCCGCATCACGCGACTTCAAAATTTTTAATAAAGCCTCTTACGAACGACAGATTGCGCAACTTTGTTACATGCTTTACAACACAAACTTTTTCTCTCGTAACGTACAGTCACGAACATAAAAATAGTTACATTTCATTGGACTTTCAACCTTATAGCAACGGAATAAGTTACAAGGTGTTTTCATTTCATAGCTCGTGACTGTACACATTCTAGCAGTTTTTAAACACCGCTTTATATCGTTGAAAAACAAGTTAATCCCGAACGACATGGCATATTGTAGGTACACCCTTGTCTTATTAACATAAGCCAAAAGGGACCGACAAATTGTGTATCTATTTACGTTCAACGGTTTACTGATCTGATCATAGCTTTTTGTTTTTGCTCGATTATCTAAATCCCTACCCATACTTTAGCTCGAATGTCAAATTATCTCGCAGATCGTATCACACTTCCTTCTGGAATTGTGTTTATTTTCTATGGACATATTATTTTAATAATTATTAGAGTAAGTACCAATATAAGAACGGATAGCCGTTTCATTCTCTAGCAAATTGTCATTTAACCAGTTGGCTAAGCGTTGTCTAGCTGTACTATTGAACGTTCCTCGGCTAATCGACATTTCGGCGTGTGGTTGAATGGCGTTGTTCAATGAAAGGACTAGCCGTTCAATTAATCGGCTATTTTAAACAGTTCGTACGCAGCATGATTACGAAACAAGCGGTCGCGGGTTTGATTCCTGCAAGGGGCAAATGTTATTTACATTATATTGTTTTAAACTTTCATGGTCACTAACATTAGAATAGTTTGTTACGAGATTGCTACCATGTACCTTATTTTTGAGTTCCCGATATTTCGGCACTGATGCAAGCGCCATGATCACGGAGTAACTGAAGATCTTGCGGGTAAGTTGTTAAGGGCAAACATATCGGTCTACCCTCTTTCGCTGTCTTTTATTGCGCGCGACGGTACTATTGTCTACAAACTCACTATTTTCTCGCACCTGTTCTCGACACACAACACTAACAGTATCTGACCGCAAAACCACAATCACTGGATTCCAGAAAAATGAAATACATTTTTCCAAAAATAACAAAATATGTTATTTATGTATAACATTAATTAGTAAGACTTCTTATTTCTAGGCTCTATTGGGACCTCCTAGCACTTAGAATTTACATTAGTAATTATCTACTTAATCTTAGGTTAGTTCATTAGTGTTATCTGAGTAACAAAACATGTTATTTTTATTTACTACGTTTAATAAGATAAATTTAAATAAAAAATATAGTTTAATATTTAAATAAGATTATCTATTCTAGTACTTGAGCAACCTTTCAGTGTAAGGCGTAGCCTTTCTCTTCGCTTTCATTGAAAACAAACTGTAAAAATACGTACTTATTGAAATAATTAGAATTAAAAGCCCGTGATTACTAGAACTTGTATACTGCACGTACGTAATACGTAAGGTTTATTTATACCTTAATATAAAAAAAAATAAGAGGTCGAATTTTTTGTGCCGTTAAAAAAAGAACGAAACAGGCAATGCCTGTATGCCATGGCCTATGACTGGCATTAAAAAACAACGTTCACACACATACCTTCAACTTAGGAGCGTTCCTGATTGGCTCGGTATGCGCGGGAGCGACGCGGCACAGATTCAATACTTTCTGTACCGCGTATACCGGGCATGCTGATGTCGCGCCGCTGCTGTGCCGACACGAAAACGGCCTTAGTGATAACACAGTTATAGGGTCGGTGTACAAAAATAACAGGGCCATAACCATGAACTCTCAAAACAATCTTAAAGTTGTCAAATCTGTCAATTTTGGTACGTCATTTCATACAAAATTTGACAGAAATGATAATGTTTGACAGATTTGTGATTGTTTTAACAGTTCATGGTTAGGGCCCAGGTAACCTAATTTATTACGATTTTCGCTTGCGACTGAGGACGAACAACAATTTCAGGCTGTTGAGAATAGGATGCCACTTACCTTATATTTATTTATAGATCTGGCTTTTCTTTCGCGAAGAGCAAGAACTAGCTTACACGAGAATTCATAGTCAATACTGTCACCGCAAAGTTATTTATAACTTAAATAATTTACCCACAATTACACTTTTCATAAATTATCACCACTTTTACCCGTCAGGTCACGGCAAAGAGACACAATGAATTTTATTGTTACGCGACCACTGGTGGTTAATTGAAGTTTGGTAGGATTTACCCAATTATTTTTATATCTTATGAGTGAGCAAACGTGCACTCCTTGAATGCTCTCAAGACTGTGGAATGAACCTCACTCGCGTCACGCGGGAGCTACTTTCTGACGGTAGTAATAGAAAGTCTACCTACTGCCTACCCTCTTACCGCTTGATACATTTTAATAGGCCGGTTTGATTCTTTGAAAATTGTATTCTTGTAGCACAAGAAAATGATCAACAATAAACTACTAGTACAAACTAGATGAAATTTTAATGAGACCAATTTCAATATATTATGCTGAGTCTAACAAAATAACAATAATTAAAATTGGACGTCCTAATTAAAATTTACATACACAAAAAAAATACTTGAAAACGTTCTCGTTTGATAGCGGTAAATATAAATTTTTATTCTTAGCAAAATACATATTGCGTTGAACAATTAATACCAATATCAAATTTCATTCTTAAATAGATCCAAATTCATTTATTACACTAATTTAAAATGTCATACTTAATTACAAAAATCGTTTGATTGAAATAAATACTACCACTTCACAAGACCTCGTATGTGTCCAACTCTTTTACTCTTTCCGCTATCAGACTCTGGAATTCGACTCCTGACTCTGTAAAAATGTCCTCCTCTAAATTCATCTTTAAAAGGTCTATCCGCGATTTGTATTTTTCTGCCTCTAATAGTCAGCTCTGATGCGCTGTTTACTTTTTACTTTGGCCCTTCTCAAATGGTTCTGGATCTGTTCGCCCGTTGTGTATAGTGCGTGTACCTATTTATATATTTATCTTTATGTATATTTATATTGTCTTACTAATGTATTTATATATAGTTAAAATATTTGTGCATAATATATAATATATTTTATCATTTATATATGTATTTATATATATATAGATTTATATATATTTAAAGTTTTTTTTTGTTTCTCAGGTTAAACTCTTTAATTTACCACACCGCCATTCAATGTTTCTGCCTCGCCCAATGGTTGACTGGTAGATAATGCCTTCAGGCATTAAGTCCGCCAATTGTACATTTATTTCGTGCAATAAAGAATAAAATAAAAATACTACAAAATAAAGCATCAGTGATGAATATAATAACAACTAATTGTTACATAAATCAAATAACAATTGATCGCATTGAAATTTGATTTTTGTAACATCATTGATATAATAAACATATGTGTAACAATTTGAAATTCCGTTTTTTGTTGTAAGTAAAGTTGTTCTACGTACTTTCATATCATTAAGTCTTAAAAATTCATACTCATACTAGATTCAAACACAAACTTTATAATGTTGTTTGGCTGTTTATACCCGAAATCGGCTGCAAGCGTTATTTTGTGTGTGATAGCACCGACAATTTGCGCGGATTCTCTCGTGGCTCTTGACTAAACGCATTTACATATTTTGCTTCCTAGTTAGGCTTATAGGAGTTTGGATTTACTCACTAAATCTAAAATAACTTTATGAAATTACGAACCATTATGAATAGAATAGAATAGAATAGAAAAAGATTTATTTGACACACACAGAATACAAAAGGAAAAAAAAAACATTTACAGGATAATAAAAAGCAGTATGTGTCAAAAAGGCCCCCGCTCAGCATTTGTCGTGACAGTCAGGGACGTATCACGACGCTGGTTTTCAGCAGGGACCCTGACGGTAGGCTCGGACCATACCCGACCGGAAACCCGACTTGGTTAGCGCGGAATCAATCCATCGCTAAGCAAAAAGGTAACATGAACTAATATTCATTTAAATATATAACAAAAATTGAAATATAATTTAAGACAACATCACATACATTGCTCCGATCCTCAGGTAAGTAGCCAAAGGTAAGTACAACACATTTTCAGAAAAGCTTTTTAGGGTTCCGTACCCAAAGGTTAAAACGGGACCCTAATACTAAGGCTCCGCTGTCCGTCTGTCTGTCTGTCTGTCTGTTAGTCTGTCACCCACCAGGCTGTATCTCATGAACCGTGATAGTTAGAGAACTGAAATTTTCCCAGGTGATGTATTTCTGTTGCCGCTATTACAACAAATATACTAAAAAACAGAATACAATAAATATTTAAGGGAGCTCCAATACAACATACGTGATTTTTTGCCGTTTTTATAGATAATGGTACGGAACCTTTCGTGCGCGAGTCCGACTCGCACTTGGCCGGTTTTTTAGTAGCTAGGCAAAGGTTGCGTGCAAGTTTTGCTTATTATGTTTTTTGACAATAAAATTAAAATCCACAAACAGGATAGTATCGATATCGAATATATGTCAAATTTTTGTCATGTAATTAAGGTGTTAATAAAAACTTGGGGAGTGTAAATAGCATGAAAGATCCGTAAAAAGGTCTATTGCATTAGCGTTTGAGATAAAACAGCCTTCCCATGGGCACGATCTGTTATGTAAATATCGTTTAGGCAAATTACCTCAATAAGTCAAAGGAATCCGATTATGTAAGACCTGTGTACTCGCAAGCCGCTGGACCTACATTCTGCTCGACGAAATACATCCAATTTGGTCTAATATCTAAACGGTCCTTCTTTAAAAACATCGGAATCAAATTCATTATATGGTGGCGCGTATTAGTCTGGTACAAAGTATGCCAATATTTCAGTAAAATGCCTTGTAATCACAGAACAAGTAAGACTTGCTTGCTACGTACGCCTGTGCTTGAAATAGTTACGTTACGTTAACATATTTACCATGTTAGCTATTTGACGACCTCCGTAGCCGAGAGGCGAACACGCCGGGCTATGTGGCGTCTCCATCTCTGAGGTTCCGGGTTCGATCCCCAGTCGGGTTAATGTAGAAAACGTTCATTCATATTCATATTCATTTAATTTCTTTCATAATGTAACATTAGTCCACAATACAGGTACAAAAGATGTTCATTTCGTTACAGAATGAACTTCTAAGGCATTCGTGGTTTTTTGATAGATACTAAACAATTTAAATTAACATTTTTAACATAATTAATTCGAATTTCATTTATAAATTTTAATCATACAATACTAATATTAAAAATAATACAAATTGTCACAATATATAATGTTATGTCAGATCAAATCAAATAAAATACTAGATGAATAATAATAAATTGCAATGTCAAATAAATTAAATTAATGTCAAAGTCAAATGTATATCAAAAGCCTGTCAATAATTTTAGTCAATTGATAATTCTACACTATTTCAATTTATCATCAAACGTTCGTAATTTTATAATCCCGGGTCTGGGTGTTGTGGTACCATCGTTGTTCCGATTTCTATAACACAAGTGCTTCAGCTACTTACCTTAGGATCAGAGTCTGTGATGTTGTCCAATATTTATATTTATATCCTTCAGACAACACATCATTTGTGATTGCCACGGAATGGAAGCAAAGAAGACTAACACGTTTTTACATAGCTATGCCAAAACTACTTGTATGTAGTAAGAACTTTTGGAGATATCCGTAACGCTTGGACAGGGAAACCAGACAGTTAAGAACCGTGACTTATTCATCTGAATCTGCTTATTCATCTAGGTAAATATGCTTATTCATCTTGTCACGTTTTGCCTAACCGCCAAGCAAATTAGTTAAATGTTTTCAACCCAGTAGTTACCATGTGCTGAATATGGGTGCGCATTTTTTGCACATAAATTTTTAAGTCCTAATAGCGAAAGTCCAGGCAGCGGCCGGCGAGCGCTAAATTACAATATTACTCGTAGTTCAAAAATTGTATCATTAAAACTGGTTACTAGCACTCTACTATATACATAACGGTTTATAATGAAACAATTTTACACGAAAAATAGATTTTACCAATATTATAATTATGAGTTCAAAAAGTTTCTTAGTAATGCCATTATGAATAAGAAAATTATGATCACTGACTTTTATGAAGAAAAAAAATACCTATGAGTCAAAAAAATTCTTAGTAATAAAAGTATTAATAAAAATAATATGAGAACTGTCTGTTATGAGTTCCGATAGTACTAATAAAAAATTAAAAACTAAAAAAAAATTAGAAAAAAAAATATGAAGAGTTTTTATTA
Source organism: Anania fuscalis (assembly GCA_950371115.1). NCBI lineage: Eukaryota > Metazoa > Arthropoda > Insecta > Lepidoptera > Crambidae > Anania > Anania fuscalis. Next base: position 15,714,107 of record OX493344.1, read on the forward strand.
TGAATACAAAACGGTAGTAAAACAAAAAAAATTAAACAAATATTTTATGAGAGCCATTATGGATCCGCTGAATATACCTACAACTCACGACCCACATATGTGAGGTCGTCCAACGACGACGGCTCCGAAACATAAGACGCAGTCAAAATCAAAATCTTTATTTGCAAAATAAAATGTTAGGTAACAGTCCAACAGACAGGCATAAAACAAATAACTCCGTCGCCGCTTCATGCCCCTCATTTCCCTGTCGTGTCTACCCTCGAACGATTCTATATGATCAATAAATTAAGACCGATACACGTGTTAAGTTTTGTTTTCAGCTACATTTCATCTTCGTTTCATTTTAGCTGTTTCTTTGCGGTGCCATAGGGTTGCCGACAAGTACTGCTAACCGCAGAGTATCTAACTAGAATATTTGAAAACCAACAATATCTGTGACTTCTTATGGCGGTTCTCCTGTAGTCGCATCTTACGACACCCATAGGAAGAGAAGGGGTGGTGTAATTCTTTTAACATGCCGGCACCACACGACACCTCAGCAGCGTCTCCTCTCCACCATTGGCCAAACTGCGATCGCCAACCCGCCTGCCAAGCGTGTCGATTATGGCAAAATCCTTCTTTTGGAGAAGCCTGTGTCCAGCAGTGGACTGATAGAGGCTGGTGATGATGATGATGATGAATATCTGTGAGTGGAAACATGTAAAACAATTCTTAATACGTGCCATTTTATTTTAATAGGTTTAGTCTTTGAGTGTATCTTCTCAATAGTGCAGGCAGAGATAGTCTCCGCTAGGAGAACATATCCCAACTCAGTAACGTATCACAAAGGGGCCTCTTCGTGTTGGATCTGTATCCCCACGAACGCCTTCCAAAAGGACCAGCCCCCGTGCCGTGTTTTTCCGCAGGAGAGATACAAATAATGATAACGTTAATATTTGAATTTTTTTGCTTTTAGCAATTCCATGCAAGGTTTTAATTGAAGATAAATAACACTTAACAAAAAAAACACTTGAGAAATTTCATCGTGTCACGTGACGTCGTCGGTAGCTTAGTTGGTAAAAGCACTCGCCCTGCATGCGATGGGACGTGGGTTCGAGTCCCACCTGAGGTCGATGATTTTTTTCAAGTGTTATTATCTTCAATTAAAACGTTAATATTATTTAATTAGACCTATAACGGGTTAGAGGGTTAGAAACGAACGAGTAATCTATGTAGCTAGTAAATCCGTCTGTCAACAATGTAGAGAATAGTGCTGCCGACTGTGGATAGGGCAACGAGCATTCGACATTACCTTTGTTACTATTAATTGTAATCGACTTCAAAAAAGAAAATGTGCTCGCTTCGACTAAGTTTTTCTTGTGAGTCTGAAACGCGAAATCAGATCATTATTTTATAGCTTTATATAAAATTTACTTCAACATACCTACCCAACTAAGCATTTTTATTGCGGTCGCTGCGAATAAAAATATTTAAACTCTCTTAATATTTTTAGTGTATTTATTTATTCATATTCATATTCATTCATTCATTTATTGCGTCATAAGTGTATACATAAGGTGTTACATTGTGTGAGATCATACTTATGGACCCTGTAAGGGTATTGCATTCTTATTTATGTTTACAAATACAATATAATTATTATCATTTAATAATATTGTATTTGTAAACATAAATTTAGAGTCTTAGATGTCTGTTTTTTTCTAATTTAGGAATATATTTTAGAAGTAGGTATAAGTACCCCTGCGATCTCATTGTGCAGGAGCATATTGGCATTGATGGTGAAAATAGGGACGATACAAGATAAGGGCAATGCGCGCCAATGTGGAGGGAAAATCAATTTTACGTGAAAACATTGGAAGTGAATGATGTTCACCATTTATGAGTATTTTTTACAAGCAAGTTATATCTAATAAATAGTATATTCCCATCTCAACCCCTTAAAATGTAAGTATTGCTATTTAATAAAGTGCGCTCATTAGTTCCTCAAAGTTAAGTTATTTTAAAAATTAAATTTCTGTTTGCCGTGCCCAGCAAATACTCTCTAAAACTAAAATACAAAACACATTCCGCAAATAATTGTAGTTTAAATATGTTGAAAGCGAAATTAATACACAATGTACAGACATCTTATTTATTAAATAAATTAATGATAATGTTGATTGAAGTTTTTAAAAGTGGCCGAAATAGGACGACGGAAAATTGATCTAGACGATCTCAAAAATTTCCTAAATTCGTACAAAGTCAATACTTAACTACCCGATATTAAACCCATAACCAACATGTTTTGTTAATTCTTAGATTGTACTGCTACTTGTGAAGACCTATAAGTGGTTTATTAGATGCTATTCTGATGTATTTTAATATTGTATAAACCCTAGTTTTCCTGTAATAAATAAATAAAATAAATAAATGTTTCTACTAGAAATAAACACAAAAAGATGTATTGTTTTAAACTTTCATGGTCACTAACATTAGAATAGTTTGTTACGGGATTGCTACCATGTACTGTTGCAAGCGCCATGATCACGGAGTACGTTACGGAGTTACTCCGTGATCATGGCGCTTGCAACAGTGCCGAAATATCGGGAACTCAAAAATAAGGTACATGGTAGCAATCCCGTAACAAACTATTACAAAAAGATGTCTCTCAAAACTGAATAGAGTGACCCAAAGATATGTAGGACAATCACATCAATTCACTAATTAATTATAATATAGGTACTTACCTAAAAAACCTATCTCCTGTTGAACCGAACCTTTGAATCTCCTACATATTAAATGCAGTAAAGACTTTAAAAACAAACTGAATACGATTTATCGAAACTCGGCAATGTCATTCAGCAAAGTTTCCGGTCAGTTCGGGTGCATATCTCCAGAAAACTAGTAGCAATTGGATGTTTGAAAAGTCAGGGGTCAGATAGTTTCCGCGTCCACCCGAGCCGAATGTGCACGCAGGGCTGTCAATTTAGATCTCAATTTTTTTTACAAGTTACTATACATTATGATACAAATGTGCTACATTGGTCATTATACACGAAGCATTATTATAAGCGCGAGCCGCAGGCGAGCGCGGTAAGGAAGCCGAGTGTGATAATGATCAATGCACACGAGTTGCATACGACGTTTTTCAACACAATTGCGAGGAAAAAACAATCTAAAATCCTTCTCCGAATATGACTTGGCGTTTTTCTATGAATTTTGGCGGCAACAGGCTATCACTCGCGTTTCGTGCCTCGATAAGTATTTCCGACGGGGTTGAATAACATTTTACTCGTCTTTACTATTTAAAGTAGACATTTTTGATAGTAATTAACCACACAGCAACAACTTTACCAAATAATAATAGAAAATGGCACGTAAGTTTTGTTTTTTTCGCGCGCCGCAATTTCGATGCGCGCGCAGGTTCAATAATGGCACAGGAAAAACTGGCTGTTCAGCCGGAGTAGCAGCAATTTAAAAAATAAAAAAAACTATAAATCATTGTTTCTAAAAATGATAGTTAAGTTAATTTGTGTTTATTAATATACAATTTGATAAAATGAAATATTTATTTGTCATCTTAACCCTAAAATAATTTAATATTGGTAAAATATTCAATGTTCTTAGACACAAACTTTTGCTGGATTTTTAAAAAAAAAGTTTATATTACCGCACTAGTGCGATAATGTTATTATAGCACAAGTGCGTAATATGATGAGTTATAAAACTAAAAACGGTGTTATAAGAGTCAATTTACGAGCAACTGTGTTGAAAAGATAGTTATACTACATAGGGGCTCTTAGGGCCATGTCAAACCCTTTAATCAGGTCTACTAGTATTAAGCCCGCGCAGTGTGGTCTACATTTCATTTACGGATAGTCTGCTTTTGTTTTAAACCTTTAACCAGTGGTGGCCAATTAGCTGCCATCATATTTTGAACTTTATGCCCTTGAGTTAGGATTGAAAACCAATGAAAATTAATAATGTTTATACCGGTCAAAGGGTCTTAGATCTGCTGCGAAGCTAATGCATCCCTAGGTTATGACAATGCAACCGCTAGGCGGTTCATCTCTTGGATTGGAGACTTCAGCATCCGGAACTGCTCGTTCGCGTCTCTTAGGCTCTTTATACCCAGCCGAAAACCGGACCGGGTTAACGCGGATTCAATCCATCGCTTAAGTAATAAGGTCGTTTTTTGAACGGATTCTTGCGGATGCTCATGGATTCCAGCAGCGTATAGATCGAGCCTTAGTATGGAGCCAGTCGCTGACGAGCTCAGCCTTGGCCGGTACCAAGGGCTTTAGACAAGTGGCAACCGCTCCATGGTTATATGGTGATAAACTCGTCGTCTCCTTACAGACAACTAAGTAAGTATAACAATGACAATTTACGTATTTTTTTTTTGGGCAGCTTTGGGTGACTGCTCACCTAGTGGTTCCGTCACCCTACATACGTTGCTCTAATCCTGAGCAAGTAGCGAAAGCACTTATGTTATAAAAATCAGAAACAACGACGATACCACAACACCCAGACCGGAGACAAATGTTTACTTTGAAAGCTACGGCCTAAGTAGTACGCCCTAGTAGGCCTAGTCGGCCAAGTCTCCTCCCCGTTCGGTGAAGTTGAAAAAGCTTTGAGCCAACAGCATAAGTCCATTAAAAAAGACTTTAAAATAAACACGTCGGCCTGTGACACCCCTGGCTTGCAATAAGCTCAACAGTTCGCATGCGAACGAACCGGCTCCACAATCCGCATAGTTGCCTCGCGCCTCACGGCCGGCCCGCGCGCCTCACGCCTCACGCCTCACGCCTCATCACGCCTCAGCGGCGCGTACTCTTCATAAACTCTAATAGACTCTTACACTCGGGCGCACACGTCTCCGCGTCGACTAAACTTTATCCAATGATACTTTTTACTTCTAGCTACTTATAGTTTAGTTTTTACTAGCAGTTCTTTAAAGAAAATGTCGAATTCTCTATACCAATCCCATCCCATTTCACGTTCCAGCCAATCGTTTAGTGCTACCCCAAACTTAACATTTTCAGGAATGCCTTGTCTTTTTTTGTGTTTAGCGGTTAATAGGCTGTATAGTCTTATATAGATTATTACAAAGGTATGTAGGGATACTAATCATTAAATTATTATAGCATAAGGCTCGGTCTATACGCTGTAGGAATACGTAAGCATCCGCAATAATCCGTTCAAAAATCAACCTTACTGCTTAATCGATGAATTGAATTCGCGTTAACCCGGTCCGGTTTCCGGCCGAGCTTTATTAGACCGAGCCTTAATGAATATGGTATAGCAACGAACATATTAAAGTGTGGCAACGAAGCTGAATCATGTATTGCCAACAAAACGAAAAGAATAAGACGGTGATTGCACTCGATAAGTTTCTTCGATCCGTGACCGATGTGAATCGCGTGATTACGGGAGCACCCGTCACGTAGCGCGCAGATTGAGTCCCATAGCGTCGGACTGAGTCCGGACACCGAACGAAAAATCCAGACTTTGAGTAGTCCTATGGTCAAGGGAGCTGACAACTTAAGGAACGAACGTTTTTAAAACGGACGGCTTAAATATTCTTTAATCGAAATCACGACCCTTTGTGATAAGGGCGAATCACCGCGCCGCTGAAAGCCTATTATAATATTTGTAACATTACCAAACTGCTATTTTAAATACTTCTTTCTCCCAGAATTTTGACGTGTTAACTTGTTAACTGACGTGACCCCGATCCTTTATCCGGCTAGTCTTATTAATCTGTCTTAAATTCTTAAAGGGTATTGTCTTAATCTGTTTTTCTATTACATAAAAACTGATGGCCTTGCTACAAAAAGTAGACTACACTTGTCTAAAGATTAGCCAACCAATTTAAAATGTTAACACATCAATCATTCGAGACATTATTAACACTCATTTTAAATTGGTGGACTAATCTTTAGACAAGTGTTCAAACCTAGTCTATCTTTTTGTAGTAAGGACGTGAATGTCTAGTGTACACGACGTGCCTTTCTTCAAGAACAAGACAATGCTATGCTACAGACTGCTAACGCCACCTAGCGCCATTCAAATGGATTATAAGTTTTCGCTTTGGTGCCACCATAGAGAAAGAATAATACTACGGGTGCCACCTATCTTTATTCAAACTTTTTACCTTAAATAAACGTCTTAGTTCTATATATGCTAAAAACTTGAGGTAAATAAAAATTTCTTCAAGCACGAAGTAAACAGGAGCATCCAAAATCATTTATAACGCTGCAGGCCGGTGCAATATGCCCGGATCAGCCCCCTTAATCCGGATTTAAAACAAGTTCCGTCCGAGAAATATAAGAAAAAGTTTGTAGGGTTAATAATTTGCAAGCTGAAGTCACATGAGTAAAGAAACGGAACAGAGACAAAGCTACATACGAATGCGCTGTGATAGGTACATCACTACAAGTGCAACGCGTGTGTGTGCGTGACCACTGGCCGCTTGTCACGTATGAGCCGAAACCGCTTCAAACTAGATCAGCCAGTGGTCAATCTCAGGGCTTGCAGGCGTGACACGACGCTCGAATGTCGTGCGTGTTTTGTTTTGTTATCGAGTTTCTCACATAATACGTAGTAATATTTTTGTTTTAGTATTTAAAAAGTGTTGTAAATATGGTTGTACATTGTACTGTGTGTGATAATACCTCCTGACAATTTTATTGCATTTGTTGAATTGCTTGAGCAAAAATTTTGCGAATATTTTGATCTTCATGTACTAATTGTTAATATTGGTAATGACATATTAGCACGTTTGCAAGATTGTACATTTCATATGCCATGTGATTATTTCCTATTGGATTATTTGTAAAAACATTATATTAGATTTAGAATTTATCATTCGATTAAAAGATTAAGAGATTTAAGATGCTCTAGAGCAAGATTGGGGTCAAGAGTAAGCCCATCTCAAGTAAAAAAAAAAAAAAAAAGACAACAAATTATTAAAAACCAAAAGTAATAAAAAAAAATATTTAGAGTATGTAATTTGTAAAAAAATAACCAATTTTAATAAAAAATGTGAAAAAAGGAACATTTATATTTTAAATTTATTCAATTGTGCAAACCCTACCAAAATAGGTATAAATTTTGCTAGCTCTTTAGAAGCTTTGTCTCTGTTCCGTTTCTTTACTCATGTGCTGAAGTTATGCAAAAAATGTAAACCCAAAATGATTAATTATTAACCTTTATCCAACAGAATTTAAATTTCAGAGGGCGTTGGGGTCTTCAAAGTTTCTTTCTGCTGCATATTAAAAAAAATTGCCAAAGTATTATTTGTATCTGAAAGATGTGTGTGTAGGGTGCAAGGGGTTTTATAACCACAATAAGTTTACTCTTGCTTATCATTTAACTTTATTAATTAATAACTATTACAATACCTATGTACAAAATATAGCTATTGATCTATAAATTAGATGTTTTATTTAAAAACAACGGTCGAGTTATCATGGCATATATTGGGCAACACACCTTAGTAGAAAATATGAAAAATTCATAAACATTTTAAGAAATCCTTGGATACACGTAGAATAGGGATACCTGGAGGCCTAATACGAAAGCGCATCGTTCGGTCGGTCGTATTATCCGATCAAATTGATAATTAATAGACTCGACAAGCATCTGTCTTACTGCAAAAAAGATTAACCAGTGGGGACCAGCACGATACAGGCAACCACCAGTTGTCTCAACTGCCTGCCTGATAAATAAATAATAATAATAAATTAAAACATCCATTCCCCCGTATCAAAGGTTTGCCAATTTATGAACAACTGAAAACGGTCGGGTTTTTTACACGGCTAGATTGAGTTGGTCATATTTTGTTTAAGGATTGACACATGAGACTGGCCATTTTAATTTGTTAGGTTTATATGACCGAACAAAAGATACACTTTCGTGCTAGGCCTCCTGATATTAATGTTATACAATGTGTTGTCTATGTTAGCACAAAAGAAAACTAATTTAATACAAAGCAGAGGCATAGCAATAGACTTTTGTAAATTAATAATAATATATTTATTATTATACCTACATTTGTTCATAAATATCTGACGTGTATGTTCTTTTAATATCCATATTATAAAGATTACCACAAATATATCCATGATAACGCCACCGCAACGCTGGACAATCGCGACGATGCACTGCACACCGATCATTCACACGCAAAACACCGGTCTCGTAACCAAATCATACCTTGGATGTCGAGCAGCAATAATAGGGCTGCTAAATAAATGTACAGTCGACAAATTTGAAATTCCGGCCATTTGGGAAACAAATTTTTACCTAAAACGCGTGATAACCCAGCAAGCTCTTGCGAGAAGTGTACCCGAAACGCGAAGCGCATTAGTCTTCATTTACAGACCCTGGAGCTTAAGCTTGAGGGGTTTTTCATTAAATTAACTACTTACTAGTAATTTTATTGTTTTAATAATTATTTACGCTTATTGATGATTCCATGTTATATAAAAGTTTTGTCAAAATAAACATAAATAAATAAACATTGGACAACATCACATCCATTGCTCTGATCTGAGAACTTGTGTTATAGAAATCAGAAACAACGACGGTACCACAACAACCAGACCCGAGCCAATATAGAAAAGTTCGTTTTCTACATTAACCCGACCGGGGATCAAACCCGGAACCTCAGAGATGGCGACGCCAATACAGTCCGGCGTGCTCGACTCTCGGCTACGGAGGTCATCAACATCTTATACCAAACAAATTAATCTTTAGTTTAAAGACAAACAATAATAAAAAAAACACTTCCATTTCAAATTGACCAACTGCATTTGCTATGATTAAATAATCACAGATTATACATATTGTAAAATCAATATATATATTATATTGTGAATTTGACTAAAACTATGTTTGGTTCGACATTACATGTGATGTGGTACTTCCTATTTAATATGTGTCAAGCTCATTATGCATATTCCATAGCAAAAATATCTGAATGATTTCGAGGCCCAGCATCACTAACACTAAACTGTGCTCACACACTGACATGTACCGTATCATACACTAACTACACTGAATGAAGAACACAATCACTTCATACTCAAATCTGATAAAAAATGTCACTCAAATATTAATGGCATTCAGAATAGTTCAAGATGTGGTATGCTTATTTGATTCGGTACTCTTTGTAACAAAAGAAGAAAGCTACACACGTAATTTTACTATCATTTGTAAAATTACATTAAACTACACACACAATTATAGTAAAAATATTTACTATAATATTTATAAACATGCTAATTCGTTATTTATTTACATAGACTGAACAACCACCAACAATGTCCCGCTTAAATAATATTTACGTTAATCAGTGAAAAAGTCAAATTGTAATTCACCACCCTAATCAATTATTATGGTCATATTTTTGTCTCGATTGAACTAAACACATAAAAATCGATTATAATGTCATCATCCACATAGAACTAATTTATGTTCCGTCAATTACACTTAGAAATGAAACACTGCTTAGTGAAATAAGAAAGAAGTACCGAATCAACTCGCCAATAATAAATTTAATATTTGTGATCCTTTGTGTTAACAATTATTTTAATCGATGACGTGAGCATTTATGGATTAACATCAACAAATTCTGTGTAAAACCTTGGTTTAACAGGCGCTGTGCTACCAACAATTACAAACTCATTACTCAATCACTGCAATTACACCGTTTCACATCAACTATCTCACTCCGCACACTTGTCACTTCATCACTGGTTCACTTATCACTCTGCATACGAGCAGGACAGGATATAGAATCTATCCGTCTCGCTCATCGTCAGCCGGCTGACGTATTTGGTGAAGGATGCGGCGCCTGCGTCGCAGTAGACGAGGTTGAGCGCGTTGTTGACGGGCGGGAGAGAGACCAGGGCTCCCTCGGCCGAGCCTTCTTCCGGAGCCACGTAGGTGGTACCACCGCCGCAGATGGCGCGCTCGGGTACTCCCAGGTACATGACTGCTTCTAGCCGCGCTGATTGGTATTGCTCGCGAGGTGGCAGCAGCTGAAAACAGTTAAGATAAGTCAGGTTTACAGAGGTTTAATAAGGTGACCGTGGATATATTGCAATTTCAAAAGGTGAAACTAGACCAAAAGTCGTCATCACCACCACATCACATCACAATCACCACAAAATTTTATCAGACCATTCTCATAAGTGGAGATTGTCGTTCAATGATATAAAGAAATAATCTGCTACATCAAGGGGTCCCGCAGGGGTCTGTACTTGGACCAATACTTTTCATACTTATCATTAATTTGCAAACATCTTGCAGATCTCTAAATCTTTTAAGCCTAATAATAAATCGGAGACATCTACGAATGAAATCAACTGTAAAGTAGTGGATTGGTTGAAGCTTATTTGCATTTAATATCCTTCTGTTTCTAAAGAAAAATAATGTCAGAATTAGCATATTGAGCGCCATGGTGACCGATGACCCTCAAACTCCAGATTTTCTATTGAGTCTAGTTTTGTGGCAGTCAAAGGCTTAAGAATAATTAAAAGCAGCAAAAAAATGTCACTTCCAATCGGCCGATCTGGAAGTCAATGGGGGAGACCTACGTTCAGCAGTGGACGTCCTGTAGCTGAAATGATGGTGAAGGAAAATGTGATGATGATCTCTCCGATCGTTTTCGGTCATGGCGACCACTTCGACTCCTAATTGGACGGCTGGTGCACCCGAAGATGGCTTATGTAGCCGATCTTCGCAGCGAACTCCCGCGCACAATGAGGGCACGTTAGTACGCCGCTTACAGTTAGAAGGAAAATGTAACCGGATGAAGTACCGTGAAGTCCCCAGGTGCCCACCGCTGCATCTCCAGCCGCATGTAGGAGGTGAGCGCGAGGTCGCAGCAGTCGGCCAGCATCCTGCAGAAGGCCTGGCTGGCCCACAATTGCAGCAGGCCGCGGACGCAGCTCGTCTTCTCGTCGCCGTCGTCGCGTCGCAGCCACGCGTCCGCCACGCGCTCGTAGCGTCGCTGGTGCGCTGGCCCAGCGCGCTCCCACTCCACGTCTGTTAACAAACATTTGTTTTTATTAGTAATAATCACAGCAAATATACAGTGTTACATTGCAAGTTAGTGCCAATTTTTCAGGGACCACTCTGAATCAGTAACTAAATCAATCTACGATATAAAGGATCTAAAAGAAAACTAATTTAAAAAAATAAATATTACTATTCGCTGTTCAAAGAGGGTACGCGTGGATAATATTGTCTCATTCATAAAAAATACGCACGCATTATCTCTGTGCAACATAGAACTGCAAAGTTCAATGCAGTAATAGTCACAATGGCGTGCGAAAACAAACCTTAGCCTTTTCGATGAAGATACATATCTAAATGCAGGAGCGCCCGCGCAAACCAGAGGTTTAAATGTTCAGCAAATACCCTATGCAGTGCACCTCTAGACCTTATTTTTAAAATTTGGCACACCTTTGCAATGTAACCCTGCATAGATTGGAGAGGCCCTTTTGTGTATGATGTTCGCCGACGACATAGTGCTAGTTTCGGAAGACACCCTACTCCCTAGAGGTCCAAAACAGATAGGAGGAGTGGCGGCAGCGACTGGAGAACGTTGGCTTAAAAGTCAGTAGAACAAAAACATAATATCTTTTCTGTGACTTTGGCGGTCTCTCCAGACCTTCATATTCATATTCATTTAATCACTTCATAATGTAACAGCAGTATTATATACAATATACATTAGCATTAAAGGTGGTCAATAGTTACATTACAACCTCCATGAGGCATACGTGAACATTGTCAAACATTGAAATCAAATTAAATATCCATTCCATTCATGATTCCTTATACAAGCTGAATTTTAATTGGTTTTGGAGCCGAAGCCCACTTTATATAAACACTTAGTAGAACCCAATTAGCTATTAAAAAATAAAATATAAGCACAAAAAATGCTAACAAAAATATTAACAAATAAAAACGAGAACACTTAGTAGCGGGCGGTTTTATCAAAGTCAACGACCGGCGCCTGAGTATGCGCAAGCCGACAGAACTGAGTAGGTGCCGCGGCCCGCGGCTCTCACGCGCTGCTGCTACTGGCCGCCGCCCGAGCGCATGTCGCGCATGTCGTTGATAAGGAGAGCGTTACTAGGTATTCTCGATAGCAAAACACTTTTGCAACTATTTTATCTTAATTCGTAGAAAGATTTTAATCATGTATATGAATACAGGATTTTTTTTCCAACGTAACATTTTCGGCTCCAAAACCAATGAAAATTCAGCTTGTATAATTCATGCTATAACATTTTTTTTAATTACATTCTATTCTAATTTTCAATACATTACGTCAAATGCTATTAAGCTGATTGATTACTAGATGTCAATTTCGTCATTATATATTGCAAATGTCAGAAATAAAAATTAAATGTGGTCAATATAGAATTATTAATATTATGAAATTAATAGAGCCAAGAGAATAATAGGCGATAAAAAACTGGTGGCGTCCAAGCTGCACAGCCTGGTTCACCGCCGCAAGGTTGCTTGCCTATCGGTCTTCTACAGATTGTACTTCGGAGAGTGTGCTCATGAGCTGCATGAACTCATACCACCGTCACCTTTCTTCCATCGGACATCCAGACGCACGGCCGGCTACCATCCGTTCTTAGTTGATATACCCATAGCCCGCACTAAGCGCTTCTCATCATCTTTTATAATGCGCACAGCTAAGGATTGGAATTCCCTGCCTGCGTCTGTATTTCCGAGTGCATATAACCTGACTCTCTTTAAGTCCAGAGTGAATAGGCATCTTCTGGGCAAGCTCGCTCTATCGTAGATCCCATCTATGCTCTAGAGCAAGATTGGGGTCAAGAGTAAGCCCATCTTAAATAAAAAAAAAATATTACTAAGATAAAGATGTCAAAAAAATGTCAAGAATAATAATTTAAAATTTATCTCTAAAATATTCATTCAAGTCATAGTACGATTTAGCAACTAATATTTTTTTTAACTCGTTATCGAATCTAGTACCTTGGAGGGCTTTAATCGAAATGGGCAAATTATTGTAAACTTTGACGGCCATATAGTACGGACCGCTTTTATACAGTGCTAGTCGGGCCGCGGGTAGAACGTAATCATTTGCGCGGCGCGAGGCATAACGGCTCGACATGTCATCAAAGTGTTTGAAATACTTACCGTGTTTTCTTATAAAACGACACAATTCATATATATAAATGCAAGTAACTGTAAGTACTTTGTATTTTACAAATTACATTTGCCGGAATGTATTTGCCGGTCTGTTCCGACTTTCGGTACCTTGCGTCTCTTCTGCAGAGTGACAGTGACATTGACAGGGGCGTAAAGCATCGAATTAACTCAGGTTGGCTGTAATAGCGACAGGTCACAGCAACAACATGCGATCATCAAAGCTAAAGTGCTAAATTTACAAAACTATTATAAGACCTATTCTGTTATATTGATCTGTATGCTGGGCCGTAAAGAAGGTGGATAAAAACGATTACATGTAGCAGACATGAGACTGTTAAGGTGGATGTGTGGGGTGATGAGAATGGTCAAGATAAAAAATGAATATATTAGAGGAAGTATGAAAGTGGCACCTGTAACAGAAAAGATCAAGGGAAACCGTTTGTCTTGGTACGGACATGTGATGAGAAGGAAAGAGTAAGTATGTAACGAGGAGAGTGATGGGTATGAGTATTAATGGAGAGGGGTAGAGGACGAGTACTGGACGACCTAAGAGATGGATGGATTGTGTGAGGGAGGACCGATATGTCTGAGAAGGGAGTGAATGCCTCGATGACGAGTAACCGAATTGCATGGAAGAAGAAAAAATGCTGCGCCAACCCCAGATAACCTGAAACAGGGCAGGCGAATGCTGATTAACAACAGCCTATGTACAGTTCGATCATATAACTAGATTTACAAACAGGCCAATTACAGTTATCCTCAAATTAGAAAATAGAAAGTCGAAGTGACAAATATCCGGATCCGGCTATTACGCGTTCGCATAGAATCCGGCTCGAAGGACCATTAAGATGTAAGAGTTATCCTACACCTTGAGATAGTTAAGTTAGTTAGTTGAGTTAAACGACGTCGTAGTTATAGTTTAAAGTTTATTGTAGTTTAAGTTTTACAGTGTGTTGATTGGTTGGCGGATTACGCTTAACTAATTACAGTTTCGATAGAATAAAATCGCATTGTCGCGGTAATTGCTGATGCGCAGAAATGTGACCTAAATAATGTTGTGCGGTTGCTAAACTGTACAGAACTTAATTAAACAACGCTTTGGGAAACTTTCATAACTAACCATACAGGGCGTTCCCACTTCACGTCTATGCAGACATTTTACACTACGTTACCTTTTGGAAACATTCAGCTCTAATATTCTCTCGTATTAACCCTGCAGAACTTTTTTCAATCTGAATCTGGATGTTTTTGTTATCCTCCATTTATGTCTCATGTACACAAGAAAATAAAAAGAGGTGGATGGACAATATCTCATACGCGGTTCGTGAGATGATCCCATAGACCTGAATAGGAAGCAACATCGTCCAACAAAATGTGGAGGATAAAAGTCGTCGTATGTATTTCATTTTACATAATGATAATAGCTCTTAGCCATAAGGTACGTGCAAGCCTGAAAAGGCTGCTGACCTTGTGGGACGACCTGGGCTGGTTGGAGTAAGAAAAAAGATGCAGCACGCACAATGGTCATTCAAGAGGTTAGTGCAGAAACAGCCTAGCCAAACTAACTAATGTGCGTACATCTGCAAAATGTGTAGCAACGTAAAATTGATAGAACCAGGCGTTACTTTGCGGAAATCCATAACTAAATAATTATAAAAATGTAATTATTTTGCTTACAACTTCCGCTTAGTTACGCCGGCATAGGAACCCCAATCACACCACCTGTAACCCACAATCTGAGGACAAACACAAGCACATGCAAAGAGCACCGCCCTCCCTCCCTCCCTCAAATCGCATGCGAAACAGACTAATGCAAAAGTTAGTACCCAACACCGATATAAAAGCCTCAACGCGCGTTTCGCCACTTCACGTGGCATCATCAGGAGAGATGTCGCCTCGGCTGTGCTTCGACGACTTACATTACATTTTCATAATTATTATGTGTAGCGTCGTACCTGGATGCCGCAGCGCGTCCAGCAGCTGCTGGTACCTGTCTGGCTGCAGCAGGTCTCGCAGGCACACTTCGCTCTCGCGCTCCATCTGCGCCTGGATCTGCACTCGGCACACTACTAGTAGCACGTACCTGGATGCCGCAGCGCGTCCAGCAGCTGCTGGTACCTGTCTGGCTGCAGCAGGTCTCGCAGGCACACTTCGCTCTCGCGCTCCATCTGCGCCTGGATCTGCACTCGGCTGCGAGGGGACATGTATGTCGCCTCTATCCATTGGTTTAGTAGCACCTGCAGGAGGAAGACTATCATGGTACACTGTGGTGCTATACTCAGCTCTTATGGATTTTATACGTCATAACGTAGCTATGGTGGAGACTTGGTCTAACAATACGTTACTGTGTCAGAATACTGGAGGATGTAGGATGGAAGAATCAACGATATACTGACATGACGACGTCATCATCTCAGCCTATTTCAGTCCACTGCTGAACATAAGCATCCCCTGAAGAGCGTCAAGCTTTTACGTTGCTGTGTAAGAATACTAGAGAGTGAAGGATTGAAGAATCAACGATATACTGACATGACGACGTCATCATCTCAGCCTATTTTTGTCTACTGCTGAACAAAAACATCCTCTGAAGAGCGTTAAAGCTTTTACGTTACTGTGTAAGAATACTAGAGAATGGAGGATGGAAGAATCAACGATATACTGACATGACGACGTCAACATCTCAGCCTATTTCAGTCCACTGCTGAACGTAAGCATCCCCTGAAGAGTGTCAAAGCTTTTTCATCCAGCCATAACCGGCCTTCTATATATGTGGATAGTGGGTAGTGTGTAATGGGCAGTGTGTAGTGGATAGTGGGTAGTGTTTAGTATGTAGTGGGTAGTGTGTAATGGGCAGTGTGTAGTGGATAGTGGGTAGTGTTTAGTATGTAGTGGGTAATGTGTAATGGGCAGTGTGTAGTGGATAGTGGGTTGTGTTTAGTATGTAGTGGGTAGTGTGTAATGGGCAGTGTGTAGTGGATAGTGGGTAGTGTTTATTATGTAGTAGGTAGTGTGTAATGGGCAGTGTGTAGTGGATAGTGGGTTGTGTTTAGTATGTAGTGGGTAGTGTGTAATGGGCAGTGTGTAGTGGATAGTGGGTAGTGTTTATTATGTAGTGGGTAGTGTGTAATGGGCAGTGTGTAGTGGATAGTGGGTTGTGTTTAGTATGTAGTGGGTAGTGTGTAATGGGCAGTGTGTAGTGGATAGTGGGTTGTGTTTAGTATGTAGTGGGTAGTGTGTAATGGGCAGTGTGTAGTGGATAGTGGGTAGTGTTTATTATGTAGTGGGTAGTGTGTAATGGGCAGTGTGTAGTGGATAGTGGGTTGTGTTTAGTATGTAGTGGGTAGTGTGTAATGGGCAGTGTGTAGTGGATAGTGGGTAGTGTTTATTATGTAGTGGGTAGTGTGTAATGGGCAGTGTGTAGTGGATAGTGGGTTGTGTTTAGTATGTAGTGGGTAGTGTGTAATGGGCAGTGTGTAGTGGATAGTGGGTAGTGTTTATTATGTAGTGGGTAGTGTGTAATGGGCAGTGTGTAGTGGATAGTGGGTTGTGTTTAGTATGTAGTGGATAGCGTGTAATGGGCAGTAGATAGTGGATAGTGATTAGTATGTAGTGGATAGTGGGTAACGTTTAGTATGCAGTGTGTAGTGGGTAGCGTGTAGTGGGTAACTCACGACATCGTTGTGCGGCGTGAGCGGCAGGTCGGGCGGCGGCGCGTCGCGGGCGGGCGGCGGCGCGGGCGGCGCGGGCCCGTGGAACCAGCCGTTGATGGACAGCCGGGGCAGCTCCAGGGTTAATATCTCGCCCACCTGCACACACCACACATACTCTTATATAGTACACGTACTGTAGCTCCAGGCTACAGGCAGGCAGCAGAGCTTTAAGATCTACAAGCCCAATGCCACAGACACGGCCCTCTTAGCATTCAACCCATTTTTACAATAACAGATGGCAGTGTTTTCAGTTACGACGATTTTCTAACGTACTGACTACAAGGTAGGTTGAAAGAACTTATTTTTTTAGTCTTTTTTGATAGTGTATCACTTAAAGGTAGTTATTTCAAGAAAAGAAGAGTTTAGTGACAATGTCAACTCATTGTTGGCACTTATAGTGTTGCGCCATAGCGAAATCTGATCGATTTTTTGGGGTATCAATAAAGTTTATAGACTCAGTTTGTTCGAATTCAACCTTCGTAAAGTTTTTTATCTAAATTTCATTTCATTCATGATTCGTAAATAGTATAGATGAACCGGAAAATGAGGAGTGTCACCGAGCTCAACTTATCTTGAAAAAGAGAAGAGGTTGTTAATCTCAATAACTGATCAGTCTTCCTCACTAACTGTCCCGCGTGCCCGACCACCTGCTCGCGTGAGGACCTACTTGTCAGTAACCAGAGGGCTACCACGGTAGCCGCCTTCTGGGCGAGTAAGATTTAGCCCGTGTTCTTGCCGACACGAAAGAAGAAGAAGAAGTCTTGTAGATTGTCATGGCACCGATGGTAAGAGCCTCAAAACTAATTAGTGTTGCTTCCCTTAGCCTACTTGGCCACTGACCTGGTGGTAGGAATCCACTCCGACCTTGAAGAAGGCGAGCATGTTGTTCCTGGGGAGCACGCGCCGCACCACGTCGCTAGGCCCGCGCTCGTCGCGCGCCAACAGCTCTAGGGCGCCGCCCATCGATTCGCACCAGCTGTACGAGTCCTGACGCACTTTGGACTGCCCACGGAGAAATAGATCATTTTAAATAAGAATTAGAATCCATTTATTTGTCTCAAAGTAGATTTCTAGGATTACAAGTATAATAGAATCAAAATAGTTGACACCAACAATCAATTGACATACTTTTTTATGAGATGTTAAAACGCACCTCTTCCATAAAATGTGTATGGCGATATCGGATTATGACGTCACTGTCCACCTAACTCAACTGCCTTACTTTTTATCGATTTTGAAGCAATCAAAAATCAGTTTTTCTATTAAATGATATTGTACTGGGTTATTAGGCCTAAAATAGAGTGTTATTTTTAATGAATAGTAGTGTCTACATCCCTATTATAATTAATTCATATATTTGTAATTTATTTAACAATGCAATTTATTACAACCAAACGATTTTTTTTGTAAATAATTATACATTTTAAATTAATGTAATGAATGAATTCAAATCTAATTAAGAATGTAATTTGATATTTGTTATTAAATGTTCAACGCAATATATATTTTACAAAGAATAAAGATTTTAATTTGAATTTGAAACAGCATCCTCATATTAGCCACAGAATGTCCAATGCTGAACATAGGCCTGTCCCGGTGACTTCCAGATCGGCCGGTTGGAAGCAGCCTGTATCCAGCGGCTTCCTGCAACCTTTACCAGGTCGTCTGTCCAACTTTTGGGTGGACGTCCCACGCTGCGCTTGCCGTTTCGTGGCCCCCATTCCAGAAACTTTTTGCCCCATCGGCCTTCAGTTTTACGTGCTAAACTGTGCCTGCCCACTGCCACTTATATAACAGAATATGCAAACTAAATTTAAAAGAGACAAAACGGTCTATAGCTCCCTGGCTCAGAGACTGCGGGAGATCCCCAAACTCGGTTTTTCTGCCATAGCTCTTTATAAACGCAGCAAAACAGATTAAACATACAAATATACAAAATGACGACCTCCGTAGCCGAGAGGCGAGCGCGCCGGACTATAAATGGCGCCGCCTTCTCTGAGGTTCCGGGTTCGATCCCCGGTCGGGTCAATGTAGAAAACGAACTTTTCTATATTGGCTCGGGTCTGGGTGTTGTGGTACCGTCGTTGTTTCTGATTTCTATAACACAAGTGCTTTAGCTACTTACTTTAGGATCAGAGCAATGTATGTGATGTTGTCCAATATATATATATATATACACTTAATATAACTTTTGACAGGTTTTGTAGCATTAGAAATAACTTTTTACTGGTGAGTTTTGGTTATTTTTATTCATCATCAGCTTTGGAAGTCAAAGTTACTTTATTTACTTTTTAAAAAATACAAGAAGTTAATAATTACAAAAGTTTGTCTTGTCACTTGACACTGGATACAGGCAACCGACCAATCTGGAAGTCATTGGAGTAGGCCTATATTTAGCAATGGTCATACTATGGCTGAAACTTGATGTTTATTCAGAGGCCCTATGTTCAAATCCCCAGTGGCCCCTCACATGTAGGGGCATGCGGTGCATATAGGCAACTAGGCAGTGCCTACCTGCAGGGCTAGCATGCGCAACACGATAAAATTATCGACTTTTGACGTAAATATGTCGTTTTCTCTTCGACGATAACAAAGATAAAACCAAAATATCATGGCAACGCCGTGTTATAACGTAAAAATAAGTGGCTACGAAGAACAGGAGACCCTGAAAATATTAAGAAAAAGGATTCGAGACGTCTGTGATCCGTTAGGTTAGGGAAAACGACAAAATTATCGTCGAAGACAAAATTTGTCTTGTCTATCGATAAAATAACCGATACGCGCATGCTAGGCCAGCTGGTTAATAAATTAACGTAGGCAGTAGGTACTTATAATTGAATTTCATCAATAAAACACTTAGTAAGTATCTACTGCCTACCCGAAATAAAACTAATGACCGCCGCTCACCTGACCATCCCCGTGGTCCCCGCCGTTCTCCATGTTGGCCCTCGCGCGCGGCGCCCAGGGCGACAGGTACAGGATGAAGGCCACGCGCCGGTCAGCCAGCAGGTCGTCGTGGACCAGCAGGTGGTCGCCCGGCCCGTATAACGAGCAGGAGGCTGATACTGATGTCAGCTCTAGCCCGGTCACTTCTGACACCTGGTAAGAATAGACAATGATCAAAATAAAATAGCCTTTATTGATGTTTAAAATGTTTTAACACTATGATTTTGTTAACTCTATGTTGTTTTGTGAGCTTGTCTAAGGACAAAGGCCTCCTCCAAAGATTTCCATTTCTCTCTATTTTTCACCATTAGGGTCCACACTGGCCCAGCTACTTTTCCTATGTCGTGCGCCCAACTCTTGCTGTGTCGACTTTTGCTTCGGACCATAGAGTACAGTAAATATACCAAAAGGAACTTCGGACTAATCACTAAAACTAACACAGGCCTCCTCTGTCTGCCTGTGCTCTCCACTGCTACTCTCAACCAATAAGGTCCCAGAGTTATTCTAATTTGTCCTCTTTATCTTGTAAGGGATGCCCCTTTTTCTTGCTATCCTTAGGATGCCAATGAGTCACCTGTTTACTATACTTATAGAGGTTGCATCTTGAAACTTGTCTAGTCTACTAGACCTAGCACAATTAAGTTTAGAGCACATAAAAAATTAAACTTATCAAATTTATAAACAGACAATCACTAGTCGTGCCCTGTGATTTTGTTAACATAAATGTTGAGTTTCTATACAACCTTCTACTTCTAATAATACACTCTAACTGGCAGATTTAGGAAAAATACTCTTTGCAAAAAGTTTCCTAGTATGATATATGTCCTTAATAAATTATGCTGTGCATTCCTGCATTATCTGTAGTAAATAAAAATAAAATATAGACAAGTTAAAACGATTTGCCATAAGCCCTCACCCAACTCATAACCTCAGTCTTCAGTAGTTCATGTATGCCTCTTATGCTCCTTTGCCAAGTGAGACTGGCCAGGTCTGTGGTCTGGTGGAACTCGTACAGGTCCATCTTCTTCCGTGACCAGTCCAGGGTGTTCATGTCATCCACAATGTTGTTAATGATCTCTGGGTTGTCTAGTAAATTGTGAAGTAGGCACACCCTGAATGGCTCGCATGTGAGGGTCACTTCGTTGCTTTCATGGTCTTTCATTTCATTCCAATGTGTTGTCAGCCTTTCTTTTAATTCTTGTGCCTAGACAGGAAACTTACATTTTAACTACTGCATTAAGAAGGTAAATTATAAGTGATTGTCTATGGAATTAGAAGTGGAAGTTAATTAAGATAGTACTTATGTAAGTTGTTTTGTAGCAAGCAAGAAAATATAATTATATTATTATAGGAAATGATAAATAATGGTTTTATTAATTAACAGGTACATTATCAAAACACAACAACAAACAATAATCAATTGTATCATAAAATAATTATGGTCTGTGGGAATAGTCCCGCTTTAATACATTACTGGCTTACATATTAGTCTACAGTCTAACTATGTAGTTACCAAATGTTACTTTCAAAGCTTTATTAGTAATTTCACTACTTTTCAGATATTTCCTTGGCCTTCTGTGGCTACTCGTGATAAATAATAATCTGCTGGGTTATTATTAGATTTAATGTGTTTGAAGATAAATAACACTTGAAAAAAATCATCGACCTCAGGTGGGACTCGAACCCACGTCCCATCGCATACCGGGCGAGTGCTTTGACCACTAAGCTACCGAGGACGTCACGTGACAAGATGAAATTCCTTTTTTTCAAGTGTTATTTATCTTCAATTTAACCTTGCATGGAATTGCTAAAAACAAAAATTTACAATGTTTAAGCATTTCTGATCTTAACCAATAGTCAAATATTTGTAAAAATATTTCTATAGGGTGTTGACGGTAGTATACTATTCAGCTATACATATAGCTACAACATTGATCGGAATACGCTGGCTTTGACAGCGAGAAAAAACACTTGAGGAATTTCATCTTGTCACGTGACGTCCTCGGTAGCTTAGTGGTCAAAGCACTCGCCCGGTATGCGATGGGACGTGGGTTCGAGTCCCACCTGAGGTCGATGATTTTTTTCAAGTGTTATTTATCTTCAATTTAACCTTGCATGGAATTGCTAAAAACAAAAATTTATAATGTGTTTGATTTCATAATCAAAGCCGCTTAAGAAGATTGACAAATATTGTAATCGCCTTGCTGCCATATATGGTATGCCATATGTGTCATGTGTCTAACTCTGTAGTTAGACTGTAGACTAATATGTAAGCCAGTGATATATTAAAACATACCTTTAGATTTGGGTTAAGTTTAGGTTCATCCATCCTGTTAGCTCGTGGGTTGAGCTGTGCCTTGACTGGCTTGCTGGTAATGATATCATCCTCCACAAGCACTGAGTCATCTTCCCATGGGGACTCGGAGTCGGAACTGTAATCCGACGACGATGACGAAGACGACGAATAGTCTGCTGGAATATCAAATTTTACAATAGTAAAATCAAGTTACTTTATGTTACATTCCTACAATCATATGGGCAATATTAAGATCAGAATTTGAATAGACTCAAGAGTACTTTTAGAAGATACTTTTAAAATAACATAATAAGTACGAAAACAACATTTCAAAATTCAGTTTCCCGCGCAAAGCTTTAGCAAGCAACGCCAAGTGGTTTAGTGGAACTCACCGCCGCGGATCCTCTTGACTTCGTCGGCGGAAGCCTGGTACGAATTCACTGCACAAACATCGGAGTCGTCACTATCAGTATCTGATATCTCAATCACGGTGCTCGAAAGCCGCCGCTTGGCGGGCGGCCGCTGCGTCTCTGCGGACGAGCTCTCGCCGCCGCTGCCGGTGGCCCCATCGTTCACCAATGTACTGGTAGACGATGGTTCTTCATTTTCTTTGCTCGGAGAACTCATTTTAACGCAAAAACACTACATAATACGCTAAAATAACAAAACTAAACCAAAATGATGCGACGCCTAACCTCAAAATTTGTTGACGTTTCGAAATGACTGACAATGCTGCCAACCAACTGCCATAAAAGTGAAACCTTTCAGATGCGTACTGTTTTTCCATCAAATTTTTTTTTCGTAAAAGAAACTATGTAACATATTAATTATCTCTTATTTTATTTATAATTTAGCTGTATTATGTTAAGATATCGTTATTAAAACAATGGTAAAAGAACACTCCTTCGAAATAAACAGAACAGCTGTTTCTGACAGCCGTTCAAGCTCAAGGAGTATTAAATCACTACGTTTTCAAGCTCAAGCTGACGTCACGACACGTCACCTCGATTGACCGACTAGCGAACGAATACGTCAAATCAATCATAACCTTAAAACCTCAGTAAACAAACTTCTGATATGAAGAAAAGTAAGGTATCTTCTATACATAATCCAAGTGAAATACAATCGCCGCAATGCCAGTACTTTGTCTTGCGAAAGAAGCGGTTGTGCCGCATGACCGTTCGTCCGGGGCGGCAGTATTGCGGCGAACATGAACCTCAACCTAAAGTAGAAGATGGTCAGGTAATTAGCCAAATTATTCGTGTTGCTTACTGGTTTTAGGCCAATAATTACCGATCTTGTCATCTAGAATACACTTTCTATTGCGTTACTGAAAGTTACCATTTTTCTATTACCATTTTTTTACCATTCGGAGTTGGTTAAGTCCCATCGTTATTATTTTACGTTTGGTTCCATATGGTAAGGAAGGGCAACTATTTACCTATTCGTCCTTACGGAGCTATGTTTCCTTACAGGTTGATACTCGTATTCCATGTCCAAATGATCCTAAACAGTGAGTATATTTAGCTAATAAATTACTAAGATTAGGGGATTTTCAGTTTTTTTCAAATATTACTGTTATATATAAAGTTTAATGCAAGCTTTCATTATCTCATCCATACCTCTAACTCACATTTAACACTATCCTTTTCATTTTATTTCGGCTCTAATAATCAGAACATTTATTGAAAAGATTTTTTTTATTAAATAACAATCTATTTTCACATCTATTCTTTTAAAATCATATGGGATTGGGAGTTGGAAAAGTGTAGGTAGAGTCTTTTTACTTATATCTGATACTACTACTCAGTTTATTTGTTTTTTTTTGGATAAGGAACAACAAAACTGTAGTTTAAATGTATTAAGTATAGCTTCATGATGATAGCTAAGCTATAATTATAAATTGTATTAGATAAATAAAGTTATTATGTGTATATGTATACTTACAGGCATACAATGTTTAAAACAATTTTCAAACTCAAACTCTCAAACTCAAACTTTCTTTATTGTGAATCACAGGTACAAAAAGGTGACAAAATTGAAATGGCGCAGATCATCTGTGTCCCTCCGTATTGGCATACAATAATACATATTAAGTGTCATAAATTTTATTTAATGAGATGAAAACATGTGTCACTATTAATAAATCGGACTGTACTATGCATCACTTTTAAATAGTTCGATCTGTCAGGAAATCACTAATCTTATAGTAACATTTCTCTGTTAGAAAATCGTGAAGTTTTCTTTTGAAAATTATTAGATCATTGGTATTGCGAATGAACTTGGGAATTTTATTAAATATGTGTGGCGCGTTGCAAAATATACTTTGTCTGAACAAAGCTGTCCTACTGGTTATTGCACATAATTTATATTGATGACGCGCGCGTGTCTTAAACTCAAACAAATCCAAGTTCGCCTTAACAAAGACTGCACTCTCGTAGATGAACAAACATGGCACGGTTAAAATTTTCAGTTTAAGAAAGATTGGTCTGCAAGAGTCTCTCTGTTTTATATTATACATTGCTCGTATGCACCGTTTCTGAGCTCTGAACGCCAAATCTTTATCGGTCGAATTTCCCCAAAATATTATACCGTAACGTAAAGTGGATGCTACGTAGCCATGATATGCCGTCAGCAAGGCGGACTCGTTGGAATTTTTTTTTAAGTTATACAAGGCATATGAAAACTGGTTTAGTTTATTACAAACATGTTCAAGTTGTCTCAAATATTTTGCAAATATTGCCCTGTTTTCTAAGGAGTAATCACGCTTCTCCACGTACCAATACTTCAATGTGCAACTCTTTTTTACTGGACATTTTAGTAGCGTAGTAGTAGATAATTTTATACATGTTGTACTAGTCATTGCCATATAAATTAGCAATTGTTAATTGGTCTGTAGATATTTTGCGAAAAAAAACACTTAGCAATTGTCTGTAAATACCAGAAGGTCGAAATAAAAATTGGATCTTGACTGAATTTTTGGCCTGTGCTCTTATCTAATCAAAAGCAGTGGTAAGGCAAAATTATATTTGTGGGACTGGTATAAGTAACCAAAAGAGGGTGTATACAATATAAATTGAGAATATTGAGTATGTATACAATCTATCAACTATATAATAAACATAATGATTATTTATTTCTTTAACTCTTCACTGCCTTCCCCTCTCAACATTTTAAACTGTCCTCTACCTGAAGGTTGTCTGGAAGAGATCGTTTCTAGCGATAAGACCGCCTAAATTGTACCATTCTAAGTGTACTGCTAGTTTTGTGTGGTGTGCAATAAATAGTAACTATCTATCTATCTAAATCAACTTAAACCCTTTCCACGTCTAGCACTTGCTACGCCAGCAAGCTGGAGAAGCACCTGTCCATCTGCAACGCGCGGCTGGGCGAGCTGCCGCCGTACATCGCGAAGGGCATCAACGCGGCCCCCGGCCCTGACGACAGCCCCAGGCCTCTGCTGAGCGAGGTGCCCAGGGATGTGATGGAGCGGCTCATTGATAAAGTCAACATGCTCTATGATAGTAAGTGGTTTTACCTGTCTTATGATCCTTATATTAGGCAGATCAAGTATAAATATAAATAAATATAAATATTGGACAACATCACATACATTGCTCTGATCCTAAGGTAAGTAGCTCAAAGCACTTGTGTTATAGAAATCAGAAACAACGACGGTACCACAACACGCAGACCCGAGGCAATATAGAAAAGTTCGTTTTCCACATTGACCCGACCGAGGATCGAACCCGGAACCTCAGAGATGGCGGCGCCATATACAGTCCGGCGTGCTCGCTTCTCGGCTACGGAGGTTGTCCCCGTAAGTATTCCCCTCTCTATGCCCTTTGTTTGGTCCAATACCGGTATGGCCTACAGTAGAGGCCAGAAAATGTTGATAAAAATGTGTAAAGACCTAATAAATTAGCTTCAAACAATTACTCAAATAACTTGCATGAGAACATTTACTAGATAGCCATAATTGTAGACTTAAAATAAGTTCATCATTTTCCTTCTACTAGCTAGTTGTGATCTTCCTCTTAACTAACTAAAATACGAATTTTGTAGACACCCAGATAGACTATTTGTAATTTCTGTGACAGCAGGATATGATTTAACTTTTATCTCAATAAATCACTACCCACTTCTGCCACAGAGATCAGAAACAGATTCTTGATTTTCAGAGTACATAAAAGACAATATATCCACGGTGCCAGAGGAGCCCATCCACCCAATAGTATTAGATGACTACGAGCAGAGTGATCGGACTGAAAGCTCGCGACGCCATCTGCAGCAAGCGTCCAGCCTGCTGCGCCTCGCGGAGCGCGCGGGGCTGGTGCAAGACCGCACCTGCTACGTCGAGCTGGGCGCGGGGAAAGGTGAGGCGAAGGGAGACTTGCAGACGCTCTGAGATTTGAAACTCTTGTAGCAAGCGAACACTGGCACGGATTCTCCAATCGCCAGGATCACTCCCGGAAGCGTTCAAGAGCCTGAAAAGGCTGCTGACCTTCTGGGATGATCTGTGCTGGTTGGAGTAAGGATAAAGATACAGCACGCACAATGGCCCAATCGAGAGGCTGTGCGGGAACTGCCCAGCTAAACTAAACTAAGCAAGTAAACACTGACTGTGGATCGCGGAAAGCCAAGACCAGCTGTGAAGTTGGCTGCAAAGCGTTACAAAGCGAGCATTCGTACACTCAGTATGCATGCAACCACGAGCCGTGGCTCACTTGTTCCTTTGTATTGACTGCACGAATGACAAGTTACACCATGTTACTTTGATCAGACCCACGCTTAGTGGACGCTTCGTTTACAGTCTTAGACTTACGCCACGTAACGCCGGTCAGTAACCACCTTTAGAGTTTCAGATACTCCTAGCTCGTGTAGTCTAGTTGTCTCATCAGCTTGGTGCCAATCAATGCTATGATTTAGTTCCTCCATACCAATAAAACAGTTTTTTTTCCTCAGGCCACATGTCCTACTACGCGTGGCGCGCGTGGTGCGAACCGACTTCACGTGCCAGCAGCGTGTTACTAGTAGACCGCGCCTCGCTCCGCCACAAGCGAGACAACAAGCTGCGCGATCTCGCTTACACCACCGCCAGGAACCAGGCTCAAGACAGCCTCAATGGCGATAGAACTTCACCAACTCCTGATAGCCAAAACCAAGCAAACACTACCTTAAGAGAGGCACTAAACGACCGCACCAACGATCACATACCTGATACAGAAGCAACGGATATAACGGAGTCAACTAATGGAACATCTCATGCCTTAAACCACAGTTCTGAAAATGCAAATAATGGGGACTTTACAAACACGAATATGGATGCTGATTTCTTCAATATGGAAGCACCAGTAAGACTTAGAGCAGACTTGGCGGATCTCGCACTTGACAAAGTCCCCGTGGTTCAAGAATGCGAAAGGGTAGTTGGGTTTGCGAAGCACCTGTGTGGAGTAGCTACTGGTGAGTAAAAACTTCTGCACGTAAAATAGCTTCTTCTCGGCACTAGCCCACAAAAAAGCAGTGGTAGGGTAAAAAATATTAATGATAAGTGTAAAAGTGCCTTTAATGGCCAATTTGCAAAAATAAAAATAATAAAAATTGTATTTGAACAAAAAGCCAATTTCTTGCTAGTCGCCCCACTCGCCCCACACCCCTCGCAAGTCATGATAATGCCTGAGTCCTGACTGAAATGATGTTTGATACAGTGAGCCTGTCTTATCGTTAAGAAGATTGGTTTATTTGCTTGTTATAATCGCTTAAAATCCAAACTGAGCTCAAAACACAAGTAGTCAATCAAGCAAATGCACTTGACATAACTGAACCCGATTTTCTAGGCTACTCCATTTTTGTGGATTTTGTCGGTAAAGTTTACAGGATTAGGCGTAATTACTACGATTTTTGATGGCCTTTTTCTTTAACAAACTTACCCATAAGTCGTACAAAAGCAATTACTTCTGGTATTATTTGACAAACGTCTGGTGTAGTGATTTGCGCTCCGGACTACAATGCTACAATGCAAGGTTCGAATCCCGCGAAGGTCAAATGTGTGTGTGATGGACACGAACATGTTTGTACCTAAGTCATGGATGTTTGTAAATTTATTTAAGTATGTTTATCCGTTATCCTAGTCGCTATAATACAAGCTTCGCATAGTAAGGTACTATACAGGGTGGCCCGCAAATCAAGGTCAACCTTGTAACCACGTATTCTATATATCATATAGAACAACTTTTGTTCTATCACTTTTTAAATTATGCATAATAATATGTTTTTCATTACTGTCTTTACAAATCTAATCGACTAATTTGTTGATTTTGTATGGGAAGTCCATAAATTTTCATGCAAATTTGCGAAAGTGATAAAACAAAATTTGTTCACCATGATGTATAGAATGTGTTGGTAGGCCCCCCACAAGGTGGACCGACGATCTGGTGAAGGTCGCGGGAAGCCGCTGGATGCGGGTGGCACAGGACCGATCTTTGTGGAAATCCTTGCGGGAGGCCTATGTCCAGCAGTGGACGTCTTTCGGCTGATGGATGGATGGATGTATAGAATATGTGGTTACAAGGTTGACCTTGATTTACGGAACACCCTGTATAATTGGTGTGATTGTGCAAAGAATTTATTTATTGTAACAGATTTCGCGCTACGGTGCATAACGTCGGAAGGGTTGGGCAGCAAGACGCAGGGCGTGGTCATCGCTACTTGCTGCCACCACCGCTGCCAGACCAGCACCTACGTCGGGATGCGACATCTCAATGTTAGTGATCGTTAATTTATTTACTTTCAAATGCACGCAGTAAACTGAAAGTCAAAGAGTGAAGTGGACATCAACAGCTTGGTTCATAATTGTAATTTTTTAACATACTATTAGCTTGAAAAACTAACACTTAGAGATACAAATTGTGTCTGCCTGGAATAAATTCAGTTTTATGCGTTAGATTTTTTTTGGGATTTGTGTAAAGTATTCGATTGTGATCACAAAACATTATTAATGATACGGCATGATGGTGTCTCGAATGATTCAGGAGTTTCTTTTCATCACCAGCCGATATGTAGTCCCGAAGCGATGGTAGGGTTAAGTTATATTTTGGGACGTGATAAGTGCCCGGAAGAGGGCCTATACATGTACTGAATAAATTACTTTGGGGGATAAAGTATTAAGTATTCGCCTTCCGTCTTTCGCCGCATGTGAACCTTACTTTCGCAAGTATACAATTCTGACATTGTCGTCTATGTATATATGAGATTGCAAACTTTATTTGAAAAAACTCAAGTTGCTTTAAGATGAATACCGTCGGAAGTCGTCGTGAAGGCACACTGAAAGTTACTCATCGATACAAAACCCAGTCAAAAGAATGAGCGCAAATTATATGGCACATTGGCACCTAATATACACACATACACACACTGATTTTGTTGTTCTTACATAATTAAGGTTACAATTAGGGTTTGGATTAACTATGTTAACACTAATTAATTAAGGAAGAGTGACTACCTCTGACACAGGTACTTAGTACTTAATAGAGGAAGTCCACACTTAAATTGTTGTCAAAAATTTTTGAACCGAAATAACATTTTATTTATTTATTTATTTAATATATGCTCGTATAATAAAATCCCATTAAAAATCAGATTAATAAATGATATAAAAAGCTTTAAGACTGCGCTCAGTGGCTTTCTTACTGAAAAAGCATCTTCTTCCTCGGTCCCTCACTGATGAGGATCGCGACCACATATAGTGTTCCTCCACAGACCGCGATCATAGGCCATGTGGACCGCATATTGCATATTTCGGCCCACGGTCTTGCTCACCGCGTCCGACCATCTCGTGAAAAAGCATATTATGATATAAAATCATATTTAGATGACATGATGTAGTAGCATAATGCTCATGTCATATTAACTCACTTTAATTTTGATCTGTAAATATTTTTCCACTAAGATGTTATTCATATACCTTTAAGGTGAATCATGGCAGCACCTAGGAATATTTTATACAGGGTGTACAAAAGAATGGGACACTCCTTAAAACCACGTGATCAGCTGGTCATATACAACAACTTTTCCTATGGGAGCAACATGGAAATCGTGATTTTATTTTCAGATGCTCCATACATTATCATCGAGGTATGCGAGTACGTTTGTATGGAGAAGCTGAAAAATATTTATCGATTTCGATGTTGCTCCCATATAAAAAGTTGTTGTATATGACAAGCTGATCATGTGGTTTTAAGGAGTGTCCTTTTCTCTTGTACAGCCTGTATACAACACCTTGTAAAACTCATGGCAATGAATAAATAAATGATTTGATTTAATAATGCGCAGGAGTTGGGCGTAACGGATGATGACATGGGCGTGCTGTACGGAGTGGTCTCGTGGGCCACGTGCGGCGACGGGCGCAGTCGCACCCGCAGACAGCAGGAAGCCTCGGAAGAACCGCAGGAGGGCCTAGAAAAAGGTAGGAATATCTTCATCGTCTGACCTTGGAACCTACTGTTAGACAAAAATTGATTTCATTGCATTCTACGCGAAGAAGGGTTGCTACCCTACTTAATTATTTGACGACCTCCGTAGCCGAAAGGCGAGCATGCCGGACTAATATGGCGCCGCTATCTCTGAGGTTCCGGGTTCGATCCCCGGTCGGGTCAATGTAGAAAACGAACTTTTCTATATTGTCTCGGGTCTGGGTGTTGTGGTACTGTCGTTGTTTCTGATTTCTATTACACAAGTGCTTTAACTACTTACCTTAGGATCAGAGTTGTCTCGAATGTGATGTTGTCTTTTAAAAAAAAACATACAGACTACTACTACATTTTTCATTTGTATACTTGTACGCTACTGTATGGCTAATAAAGATATTTGTATTCGGTTCGGGCCGGAATTATGCTGCTTGCCCTCGTCACACTTTTGGAAGACCGAAAGTCGGGCCGATTTTCAATCCTAATCCTATGGAAAATTGGCCTGCAAAACATCGGCTCGACTATCGATCCCGTAGTAAGGAAGGTCATTTATACAATATCAGGAATAATACAGGTCCCAATATTGAGCCTTGGGGCACACCCATGCGTAATGGAGCCCCGGATGAGTATGAGCAGCCGTTAATACGTCCGAACAAACGATATACTTTCGTAGAAGCCTTCAGGTGACTTTTTTTTTTAAGTAGAGAAGTATCAAATCAAATTAAAATCATTTTTTAATAAAAAATACTTTAGAATTAAAATCCCAGTGCGCCGTCAATTTTTTTTTCTGCAACCTCCATTACTAACATGCAACATCATTCAAACAGGCGAGCCCGAGGCCCAAGGCTACAAGCTCCCTCAAGATATCCGCGAAGCCCTAGGCCGCCGCGCCAAAGCCCTGCTAGACTGGGGCCGGGTCCTCTACCTGCGGCGCGCCGGCTTCAGCGCGGGCCTGCGCCGGTACGTGCCGGCCGCCGCCTCGCCGGAGAACGTAGCGATTGTGGCTACTAGGATATGTGGATGATGGGTTTATTTGTGGAAACTATAACGTACTTTGTTTTCTCATCGGTGACGATTCGGTTAGAACATAGGTACTATAAGCCTTAACCTCTATAGTACAGATCATTTCAATTTTGTGACACTATCAATATGTACTATCTTTCTACTTTCAGATGCTCCATACATTATCATCGTGGTATGCGAGTAAGTTTGTATGGAGAAGCTGATTTTTTTTTATCGATTTCGATGTTGCTCCCATAGGAAAAGTTGTTGTATATGACCAGCTGATCACGTGGTTTTAAAGAGCGTCCCATTCTTTTGTACACCCTGTATATAACTATTGTAATGAATAAGTGTCATTGTATACTATTTACTTATTATCTGATCCTTTTGGAAGGCAATAAATAATAATTTAATATTAAATATTGGTCATTTACCTGGCAAATACGATGTTCTGTAATATTAGATCTAAGAGATTATTTATTTTAATAGCTATAATTTACTAAACCAGTGTAGAGTACGCAGTGAATCAATGGGGAGTATCTGTTATCATCAAAACTCATAACCGGTTAAAAACACTAACAATATTTTGTCAATTTGTTCTTACTAAAATTATTTTGTTTTTGTCTTTCAAATGAGTTATGTATTTATATACCCACTAAAATGATATTTAAATAAGACAACTGTTTGCAAATATAGTTTTGTATATTTATATCAATAATTAAAATCTATTAACAAAATTCTACAATTATTTTGATTTATACAAACGTCGGATCAGTGGAAATGCGACACGCTGTTCTCGCTCGCGTAAACAGCAAATACTAAATACATTACAAATCGACCAACCGATCGGGCGACTCGTCTGCCGCTGATACTGTCTCGACAAGTCGCGCGATTTGTTTAATATATTATATATACACCATGCTTTTTTAACCGTCTTAAAGCCGAAGGCCACTTAAAGTATCCAATAACTACATGTCATTTGTATAACAAAACTTGGTAATTATTAATTATTCAAAAACTAAAAAATTAAATAATTATAAGCAAAATTTAGTTTGAAACATCCTGTACACGGATACGATAGTCTACGTGGATGGTGCTGCACGCGTCGAGGCGGCAAGGTCAAGGACTATGCATTGTTGAAACCATAAACATTATAAACAGAATGATACATTACTATCTTGAATTATTTGTTATTTTTTACTTAAAAATTATATGGTTGATAATAGAAAAATAATACTTCCCAAAGGTTTATTAGAATGGTTACATAACGTGGGCTTCGGCTTTAAGACGGTTAAAAAAACACGGTGTATTAATTACTGACTAAGTAGCGGTAACAACAATTAGAAATTATTGTATCCAAGTGTCTAACGAGCCCTACTTATAAAGCTGTTGCCAGCGAGTGCACTCGGGCACCAACACTCTTAGGCTCAGTCTACACCCAGCCGGAAACCGGACCGGGTTAACGCGGATTCAATCCATCGCTTAAGCAATAAGGTCGTTTTTTGAACGGATTCTTGCGGATGCTTACGGATTCCGGCAGCGTATAGACCGAGCCTTACGGGGCCTAGGTCAAAGGTCAACGACCCGTAAGGGCCAGTGTACACTTCATACAAGTATGAAGTAACTATTGTTTCATGATGACCGATGACAATTTTTGTCACTCTTCTATGAATGAACACTGTACCTTATGTGACACCCCAGACTTCACAAGCCGTCATTAAACTATAACAGACTTAACTAATACAATAAAAATAAACTCTTCCAAGCAACTGATACCTGACTGCGGCCGCCGGGCTCAGTCTGCGAGCAATAATCTAAATCGACTTATGTAACAAGTTATTTAAACACATACAAAATACACAAAAATAAATATAATCTAATAAAATTTAAATGCTCCGCGATGGCGGCTGCTGCGGCGAGGTTTGTCTAATACACTCGTACGAGGGAACAGGACTTGTACGCCACGCGCCAAATGTATAATTTAAAGGCGATTACAAACACTAAGTTGTTACAAATACATCGAAAAAGCGAGGTTTTATTGTTCGTTCCTTTACTAATGAAACGAGCATCTTCATTTTTATCGCTATTTTAATGTCAATAAGTTTTGTATAAGATAGTGAATGAAAAACCCCCGTATTGAAAATGAAATAAACGCGCTTACCATATTTTACAAGTTTGACCGCGCGGCGAAGACCCACAAGTCTGTAAACGCCTTAAAGGAATGCCAATAGTTTCGAACCTTCGACCATTAATCTCCACTGTAGGATATCAAAGAATGGACTTATATTTGTCCTAAAAAGAAATCTATCAAATGATGCAAATTGTTCATGTGTGAGGAGCATTATGGGCTACAGGTGGCGAAGATCATATATAATTTCTTTATATTACAATATTTACATGATCCCTAGATAAAATTCGTAGTTTTATTTACTGTATCAAAAATGGTTATGTTTCTGATAACTATCGTTGTGTGTATCGGATTATACTGGCATATTGTAAGTAGGGAGGCACAACTCCCTATGCGTAACATACATTATGATTATAACACTATAATTTGTCACAAGATTGTGTGATATACAAAGCGTGAGCATGTTATTTAATATATAAATATACTAAATGTAAAATTATGCAAAGTATTCGTTTATTTCTAGTGAACATAGTAATAATATGACATAATATAAATGTTTTCTCTGAAATCCAACGCTGCTGTAAAGATATTATAACAAGTGATTGCGAGAATAACGATTTTTAGGCTGCTTCTTGGTCGAAAATGAAATAAGAAAGAAGTAAAGACATTTGATAGGTACTTGAAATTTCAATATTATTGCACAAGGATAAATAGAACCTACATTTTCGTTACTAATTACTGAAACATTAAAAACGGAGTTAAATAATGAACTTCCTCAAAAAGATGAATGATTGTTAAATCTCGTAAAAAAATGACAATTTTCAAAAAGATACTTACAAAATTGGACTAAGTTACAAATTTGTTTTTATTTAGACATAATTTTGCACATTAACATAGACAGCGCGTAAAACAATTATCTACATTATTACACAACAGGCGCTCGCACGGGGTCAACGACCGCGCGCCAGGATCTGTCGCGAGACCGGTCGGGCGCATGGATCGAGTCGGGCGCTCGCTCGGGGTCAACGACCTCGCGCGACGATCTGTCGCGCGACCGGTCGGGCGCAGAATCGAATCGGGCGCTCGCGCGGGGTCGACGACCTCGCGTCACGATCTGTGGGGCGTTAGACTGAGGTCGACGACCTCACGCCACGATCTGTCGGGCGCATGGATCGAGTCGCGCGCTCGCAGGGGTCAACGACCTCGCGTCACGTTCTGTCGCACGACCGGTCTCGCGACGCGTCGGGCGCGGATCAGTACCCGTAGCGCTCCTGTATGGAGGACACGACGCCGTTGGCCAGCGACGACAGGCGCCCCGCCACGCGCGTCACGCCCGCGCGGACTGACTCGCGAACCTGCACGTATAAATTTATTCTTAAGCTTATTTCTTTCATAGAAAAGTTCAAGTTCAAACGTTTATTTGCCAAAAACACAGATAAAAAGGTACCAAAATTTATGTAGGTACATGTGTTCAGTGGCGAGCAGACTGAAATAGGCTAGTTGACACCGCCAATCAATTGACATACTTTTTATATTTGCTGTCAAAACGGATATCTTCCTTATAATTTGTATGGCGATATCGGATTATGACGTCACTATCCGATAAACTCAACTGCCTTACTTTTTTACGATTTTAAAAGCAATCAAAAATCAGTTTGTCTCTTAAATAAAATTTTACTGAGTTATTAGGCCTAAAATAAAGTGTCTGATTTAATAAATGATGCCTTAGAATTATTTATGAATGGGGTCAACATCCCTATTAACACAGTGTCAGTGTTCTACGCCTGCAAGGGTCCTCACACGTCTTGCCTGTAAACCCCCGGTAACGAGTAAAGCATGTCGCCTACCTCGTCGAGGTCGGGCGCGGAGACGCTGAAGTTGTTGGCGTGCGCGTGCTGCGCGTGCGGCGCGCGCTCGCCGAAGTACTCCGCCGACGAGATGCTCGAACTGCCCTGGAAGCGCGACAGGTTCGCGTCGCGCTCGAAACGGTTGTCCTGCGGGGAAGAAGGTACCCTCTGTAATTAGCAATCGGCAATAATGGCGCAGTCATCGCCCGATTGATGCTTAGTGTCAAAACCTATGGGCAGTAGTGACAGTAGATTTAATTTGTTTTTATTTTTTCAATTTGCTATTTAAGAGCCTTTTCACACGAGCGAATTTAATCACGCGGCGTGCACGCAACGATATCGCCGCGAGTTATTAACCACCGCGATAACGCCGCGTGCTCGCAGCGAGACGCCGCGTGCTGGCGGCGAGTACCTGCAAACTTCTCACAATTATTTGTTAGTAGCAATCTACCCTCATTCTGACACCGTTTTGTAGCCTTCTGCACAGCGTTCCTTAGATTACACGTAAATAAATGTGCGATATTATAATGGCACTAAAATTCGATCACGAATTGTATATAGAAGAAATACATAATACCAAGCGCGAGCACGCGGCATTATCGCGGCGGTTAATAACTCGCGGCGATATCGTTGCGTTGTGGAGTAAAAATGGTGATGCGCCGCGAACTTGCGAAACAATTCATTTAGGTTAATGCTGGCTGATAGAGCAATCTGTACGTGCTTGCTCGTACATTCCGTTTGAAATGCACCTATATAAATATGTATATTATAGTTCTACTAAATCTAGTCAAACGGAATAGACAAGTGGATGTCAAAAATGTATTTGATAATTTTATTTTTACTTTTTCATTTTATTTAATTTATTACTATTTGCCATCCAGAATAAATACTGTTATGTCAACAGCTAGGTGATGGTGTAATAACTTTTAAATCTCAAAACACTATCATGTCTCAAGTGAATATTTAGATGATAAATTATAAAAAAACTTAGGAATGTTATTTTTAGACAAATGGTCCTCCCCTCTCCTAATATGAAAGCAATAAATAATTGAGTATTGAGTAATTTTTGTACGAATTTATCTACAACTTACATTTTCTCCGAAGAACTGTGCCGAGCTGATAGCTTTAGCGGAGCCGAACTTCCTGACCGCCGAGTCGTCTTCCACAGGCTCCTGCCTCCGGCCGCGCTGCGGCTTGGGCGGCGCGTGGCCGACGTTGCCGACGTTGCCAACGTTGCCGACGTTGCCGGGCGCGTCGGAGGAGAACATGGTGTGCAGCGGGCGCGAGGGCTCAGGTTCGATGCTCTCCCAGGAGGAAGACAGCTTGTTGTTGCGGCTCTCGCCTAGTAAGGAGTCTAGGCCTCTGCTGTTGCTGTACGGTTCGTTTCTACACAAATCAAAATCATAATCCTTAGTTTAGGGCAATTTCTGAATTTATTTTATTCTATTGCCAAAAGTTATACAGGGTTATATTGCAAAGTAGTGCCACATTTTTAGGGATAACTCAGAATCAGTAACTAAATCGATCTAACACATTTTTGTAAAAAAAACAAACACTTAAATAAAACTACTTTTACGGACTATTTCGCAATTTATTAACATTTTATTTAACCTGACGTTTCGAACACTTTACAGCGTTCGTGGTCACAGGTAGACCACGGTGTTATTAGTCTTTACAATATTTTAAAAAAATATAAACTACCGTCACTCAGTTAATATTAATTTGTGTTCCTATCTACGCAAAAAGAGCTAACTGTATCTAGAGGTCTTGCTGTGCGGGATTTCGTTAAAACAGGATCCCATGCTGGTGGTATTTTCCAACCATCTTCTCTGTTGAAATAAAAAAAAAACAAACACCTTTTATTTTTTATTATTACTATCCGCTGTTACAAGATGGTACGCGTGGATAATCTTGTCTCATTCAGAAAAAAATACGCACGCACTATCTCTGTGCAACCTAGAAATGCAAAGTTCAATAATAGTCACAGGTTACTACATTTTGTTGAATATTTATGACAACTATCATTATGTATTATGTAGTATACCCCTTCACTATATTCGGATGACTAGTTAAGGCGTTAGGGTACAGGGTATACATACGTAAAATCAAACGTACATAGACTGTTAAAATGATAACCTTTCCTTTTGATTTGACATAGTCAGATATCGTATATAAAATTAGTCTGATTGATTTGGCATACTTTATTAAAATTGAAATTTGTTTTCTTAAGGAAAAGGAAATTAGTTTTCTTAAGGAAAAGGATTTAATATTTATCTATTTCAGTTTAAAAAAGTGAAAATAGATTAGTATCATAACCATAATCATTGCATATTTTTTTATCTGTCTGTAAAATAACCACCGTTTTGTTGTGTTGTGTATTATGAGTGGTGTTGGATTGTAGTGTGTTGTGAATGTTGTTGGTCTCAACTCTCACCTGATCATGGTGAAGACAGCGTTGAAGTCGTCGACGTCGTCGAGGTGCCGCGGCGACGTCACGCCCTCCTGCTCGATCGCCGTCATGTCCGACATCGCCGAGTGCGACACGCCGCTTTATATAACACACACAAATAAATTAATTAATATTTGACAACATCGTCGTCATCGGTCGCGGGAAGCCGCTGGATGCGGGTGGCACAGGACCGATCTTCGTGGAAATCCTTGGGGGAGGCCTATGTCCAGCAGTGGACGTCTTTCGGCTGATGGATGGATGACAACATCACATACATTGCTCTGATCCTAAGGTATGTACGAATGTGCCTTATTCTGTATGTAAAACACCTGTTAATACCGTGTTCTTATGCAAATAACATAATATCTTATCCTAGCTATAGCACGCGTGTTATGTTATAAACCTGAAACAACGACGGTACCACAACACCCAGACCCGAGAAAAAATAGAAAAGTTTGTTTTCTACATTGAACCGACCGGGGATCGAACCCGGAACCTCAAGAGATGGCGGCGCCATATAAAGTTCAGCGTACTCGCCTTTTGGCTACGGAGGTAGTCAATATTTTATATAAGGTGATATTTTATTAGCTAACCATCTTCTAAGAGGTTATTCTACTGCTTGAATATACCAAACTTTTTCTATGAGACCAACATCAAAATATAAAAAAAACATCTCGCGATTTAAAAGTGATGTCAGCTGATCGCTGGTTTAGTACGTGTTTTTATTTGTAATTACAAAGTTGTCTCTTGGAAAAGTTGCTATATTGCTATAAAATTTAATTTACGAATCTCTCTCATACCTAGTTTTTATTCATTTATTAAATATTGTTAGTCTTATTAATTTAATATTTTTTGTAATTGATAATTTAACCCAAATAATTGTAATTGTTATGCCCTGACAGGGCTCATTTTGAGGACGTGTTAATATTTATTTTAAGACCTCATGTACCAAATGAAAACAACAAATAAATGATGAAGATGATGATGATTGCTGGTATACGTACGATCTCCCGGCGCGGCTGGCGGCGGCGATCCCGAGGCGGTCCTGGTCCCGGGGCGCGCGCGCCCCCGCCCCCGCGCCCCCGGGGCCCGCCCCCGGCCCCCCCTCGCGGTACTGCAGCCGCAGCGACGCCACCTCCGCCTCTACTGTCTCGATAGAAGCCGCGCTAGGGTTTGCTGCCGTCTGCTCGAACCAAAATAATACGCTTTGGTTAGGTTCTATACGTGCCATCATACCATGCGATAGATCGGTGGCGATTGAAAAGGATATCGGTCGACGAATGCCCGTAACACACCTCCGCTGCGAAACACGAGTAGCGAAACCGCTGGATGTATTCCGCTGCAATCTAGTGTAGTTTGAGTAGCGAATATGACAAGCGTTCCGCGACTCTTTCTCTCGCATTTTTTGTGTTATTTTTATAGTCTGGATGCCAAGCAAGTACAGAATAGGTCTATTTCTGACCTCTTAAATATGTTTTTCAGTGAATTCGATGTTCATTATAATTAAAAACGCACTTTTACTCATTAAAAATTGTCGACATCGACAAACACATGCGGAACCGAAGTAACAACATCTGGTACTATAAAAGACCTGAGAACGTTTTAGAACGTGCTAATTAGTGATCATGATTAGCACTATATTAGTTTTGTAAACGTTTACAACACCCCGAATAGGCCCTTGTTTTATCACTGATTTAGTTACTTGGGAATCAACGCCGCGCCGCAACAAAATGGCGGCCGGAACGCGGAAGTGTGACTGGCGTCGGAGCAGATCGACGAAATCGCGAGAGGAAAGAGACAGCATTATAGTCAAATTAACGTCGTAGAACTGGCGATTTTGCTAGTTTTCTGCTTCTCAAACTTGCTGACAGGACATGGCCAACTCATTGCAGTTCCGCTGTTATGGTTTCGAAGCGGAGGTGTGCTACATGCAGAAACGTCGGTCAAACAACAATCGAAAAAGTCAATGGCAATTCTATAACATTTTTGACCAGTCAGTATTCCATCTATATAGACAGTTCGTCTAGTGTCTGTCAGTACACGAGGGAAATTTAAGGTGGATTGAAGTGTAAATTACATTTCTACGTAATAGGGCATAAGTATGCTAGATATTGTTTGATAATTGGTCGACCTTGTTTATCAATGTCGAATATCGATGTCGACTGATTTATTCTATCATCGAATGATTATCGCTTGATGGTTTAGGGTAGTGCGAAGAAATTGTAAATTTTTGTTTTTAGCAATTCCATGCAAGGTTTAATTGAAGATAAATAACACTAAAAAAAAAAAAATTACAATGTTTAAGCATTTCTGATCTTAACCAATAGTCAAATATTTGTAAAAATATTTCTATAGGGTGTTGACGGTAGTATACTACTCAGCTATACATATAGCTACAACATTGATCAGAATACGCTGGCTTTGACAGCGAGAAAAAACACTTGAAGAATTTCATCTTGTCACGTGACGTCCTCGGTAGCTTAGTGGTCAAAGCACTCGCCCGGTATGCGATGGGACGTGGGTTCGAGTCCAACCTGAGGTCGATGATTTTTTTCAAGTGTTATTTATCTTCAATTAGTGCGAAGAAACTTAAAGCACATAGACACAGAGCGCTGTTGTACACTAAATGACTTTATAAAGAAATTCAGGGTTACATTGCAAGGTAGTGACGAATTTAAAACATAAGATCTAGAAGTGCACTGCATAAGGTATTTGTTGACAATTTGAACCTCTGGTTTTCACAGAAATAAATGTACCTTACATCGAAAAGGCTAAGGTTTGTTTTCGCGCGCCATTGTGACTATTATTGCATTGATCTTTGCAGTTCTAGGTTGCACAGAGATAGTGCGTGCGTATTTTTTATGAATGAAAACAATATTATTCACGCGTACCGTCTTTGAACAGTGGATAGTAATAAAAAAAGAGTTGAAGATAAATAACACTTGAAAAAAATCATCGACCTCAGGTGGGACTCGAACCCACGTGATTTTTTTCAAGTGTTATTTATCTTCAATTAAACCTTGCATGGCATTGCTAAAAACTAAAATTTACAATGTTTAAGCATTTCTGATCTTTACCAATAGTCAAATATTTGTAAAAATATTTCTATAGGGTGTTGACGGTAGTATACTACTCAGCTATACATATAGCTACAACATTGATCAGAATACGCTGGCTTTGACAGCGAGAAAAAACACTTGAGGAATTTCATCTTGTCACGTGACGTCCTCGGTAGCTTAGTGGTCAAAGCACTCGCCCGGTATGCGATGGGACGTGGGTTCGAGTCCCACCTGAGGTCGATGATTTTTTTCAAGTGTTATTTATCTTCAATTAAACCTTGCATGGAATTGCTAAAAACAAAAATTTACAAAAAAAGAGTTGTTTTTTAGATCGTTTATATCAAAGATCGATTAAGTTACTGATTCTGAGTAGTCCCTGAAAAATTGGCACTACCTTGCAATGTAACCCTGTATCATAAACAAATTTTATCATGACCCTCATACATGCCACTTGATAAGAAAAACAAAGTTTAATGCCATCGAATCTCATAGTTGATTAACTAATATACATAGAAGAAACTTACTAGTAGTACGAGGCGATATAATTTCACACACAATATTTTTAAATACTATAGGTAATATTAAAATACCAAAGGTAATAGTAAATAAGTCATAAACTGCAACCAATAAACATTTCATAAACTATACGCATTATAATACATAAAGGCTTACCTCCATTTTGAGTTTCTCTGCCATTATGGCCTCGCGTTCAATGTCATCAAAATTTGTCGCCACTTTAGTCGCTCCGAGGCCTTTCCGCGCGCCCAGCTGCACAGATAATATACA
This sequence comes from Anania fuscalis, assembly GCA_950371115.1. Lineage (NCBI taxonomy): Eukaryota > Metazoa > Arthropoda > Insecta > Lepidoptera > Crambidae > Anania > Anania fuscalis. The sequence continues at coordinate 15,755,983 of OX493344.1, forward strand.
TTTTAATCATCATCATCACTTGCCTATATCAGTCCACTGCTGGACACAGGCCTCTCCAAAAGGAGGATTTGCCATAATCGCCACGCTTGGCAGGCGGGTTGGCGATCGCAGTTTGGCCAATAGTGGAGAGGAGACGCTGCTGCCCGTCTTCTTGTGGCGGTTCTCCTGTAGTCGCCTCTTACGACACCCATAGGAAGAGAAGGGGTGGTGCAATTCTTTTAACGTCCCAGCACCACACGGCACGGTACATTTTAATACCAATTTAAAATTAAGGTGTATTGGAAGCCAAGGATTTACATCATACTAACATTATAAATGACTTTTTTTGTTAAATCCTGCAATAACGATTACATTGATTCATTAGAATGTTTCATACAATATTTGTGACCTGAATTGATATTCATTTAATCATTTCATAATATATAACAGCAGTTTTATAGTATACTCTAGCGATTAGATGTGTCAATGTGTGATAACTATTCGGTAAATAAATCAAACTTCACGCAAAGAGAACCGTTGATGATCCATAGTTTTAGTATGAAGTTAGACCAAAACTACACTTAAATCTCATAGATTTCAGCTTTTCAAATGTGCAATATCCTGCATACTTGATTGGATATTTCTTAAAATTAGAGATGTGGTGGGAATTTAAAAGAGATCTGGGGGTTTAAGAGAAAGAGATCTGGAGGGCGTGTATTGTGGTGGGTATTAAAAAGAGATCTGGGAGTTTAAGAGAAAGAGATCTGGAGGGCGTGTATTGTGGTGGGTATTAAAAAGAGATCTAGGGGTTTAAGAGAAAGAGATCTGGAGGGCGTGTATTGTGGTGGGTATTAAAAAGAGATCTAGGGGTTTAAGAGAAAGAGATCTGGAGGGCGTGTATTGTGGTGGGTATTAAAAAGACATCTGGGAGTTTAAGAGAAAGAGATCTGGAGGGCGTGTATAAGAGATTTGGTGGGTGTAAAAAGCGCAGAAACATTCCTTACCCCTTGCCGCTTGGCTTGCGTCTTCCTGGCGCCGATGGTGGCGGGGCGCGGCGTGTCCCCCGCCCCCGCGCCCGGGACCCCCGGGGCCCCCGGGGCCCCCGCCGGGCGCGAGTCCCAAAGCCGCGCCTCAGAACTTAGCTCTTCTTTTACTGGCCGCACCTGACACAACATGCATTGTTGTACTATAGTACTAACCACTCACACTCTGTCTCTAATTCATTTATTAACATGAAAATTAATTTAACATATTTTTTTCTCGTTCAATGTAAGGTCACATAAATAGAGCGCCTACAAGATAGTAGCGTAAAAAAGCGCCATAAACGTGCCACAGTCGCACCACTGAATATTATCCTTAAAAAGTTTCTTATTAAACTCATATTCATTCAATATATTACTTTTCGCAGATCCATGGAAGTACTACACACACAACTTGCATGAGTATATACTAAATAGTAAAACCATTATAAGCATGAAGCTAGCCTTCAATTAAAGCTAAAATCTAGACTTTTAACAGCACGAAATCCATCTAGAATAAACTACAAGCTTAAACTTGAGTAAGTTCGCATTGTGGGTATTAAAAAAAACGTTGAAAACAAAAAGTAAATAAAAATCAAACAATATCGGGGTTAATTCATTCAAAACTTGTTATATATACAATCAGTGACTATACAATATCGGGTACTAAGGTAATGCTTCACTCAACACACACACCAAGCATGGCTGATGATAAGCAATATGCTGTGACATGATTGAACATGTTAAAAGTATAGGATACACAAAACAATAAGAGTTACCTTTCATGAAAGAAAAGTTGTCCATTAAAAAAGTACACTTTTATCTATCAAACTGGAATAATTAAATATGCAGAAAATATTAGTTTATAATTTAGATGATTGTATTCTATTAAACAGGACCCAGGACAGAAATATCTCTCTAGGCCCTAGACCTGAAAGACCCTAGAGTCTAGGGTCTTTCAGGAATGGCTAATATTGTATACAGTAGACGTATTTAAATAATTCTTGCCAAACACTACTTGATTTGGTCCATAAAATGTTTCTTATTAATGTAAGTAATTTGATTACATAATGATTTTTATACAAAATAACGGCTAACAAAAATAGGGGTCAGACAGTTATTTTCTGTTAAAAATCATTGTGGTCATTTTAAAATTGTAATAAAACCAAATTGTAAGGTGATGTTTATAGAAAAACTGATAAAATCTGTAAAGTAGATATCACTTATGTGATTTTGAATCTACATAAGATTTTTCAATCACCTGTGTAATTCGTGAGACCAAGTTCAACGGTTTAACATCATTCGCCAGTTTGATAAAGATATTAAAAAATAATTTTAAGTCCAAATAAGAAAAAATGTACACTCCTCAAAAAAAGTTTATATTTTATTAATTTTTAAAATTTGTAGCAGAATCTAGTTGAATAAAAATTTAGAATAGAATAGAATTAAACACGTTTATTTGACACACATAGGCATAGTTACAAACAGAATTACATTGAACAAAAAGAGTGTCAAAAAGGCTCAGCATTTGTCGTTACAGCCGAAGCCGTAACGACGCTGGTTTTCAGCGGCAGCCCCGACTAGGACGTGGGACGAGTAACAAATAGTATACTAGTAATTTACATAATAATCAATCATTTTATTGGGATATTTTTAGATGTTAAGAAGTTAAAATCTTTCACTTACTTTCCCGGGCTAAAATTGGAAACTAATTACAAAACTTTAGTTGCTGAGTGTACGTGAAGTGTGTATGGTATGTAATGGAGCCCGAGTCCGCATGGGCGCGGGTACCTGCGTGGCAGGCGGGCTAGTGCGTGCGCGCGCGTCGCCGTGCTGCGCGAACCAGTCTACCTCGCGCTCCTTGCTCTCCTTCGGCTCCGGCGCCGCCGGCTCCAGGTGCAGCTGCCGAAAACCACGGAGTTATACACTCGCTATTGTAGCATCATCATCATCATCGTGCTGAACTGCAAGAGCTGAGCACAATATGCTTCGCTCTCACTAGCAAGCTGCGCACAATATGTTGCTATCTCAAACAATCACGCCTCGCTCTAGTCGATATTCCAGTGTACATAGTTTGTATATAAGGTCCGATTTTATTAGTGTTCATCCTGTTAACCTGTGCCTATATAGGTGAAAAGCAATCGTAAAAACCAATTTTCAAATGTGTACCATAAAAACTAAAAAAGTTAAAAATCAACAACATTGACTTCATATTGCATAAACTCGTCCTATCTTTGCTACGTTTAACCATCTGATTGTCCGTCTTATTCCTTCCCCTTGTACAGAGCGAGAAAGAGTTGAAGATAGGACGAGTTTATGCAATATGAAGTCGATGTTGTTATTTTGTAATTCATTTTTAACTTTTTTAGTTTTTATGATAGACATTTGAAAGTTGGTTTTTACGATTTCTTTTCACCTATATAGTCACAGGTTAACAGGATGAACACTAATAAAATCGGACCTTATATATCGGGTGTAAAAAAAGGCTTAACGAAGCCTTAAACCACAAATTCTATACATAAAACCAAGTAGAATGCAAAAAAAAAATTGCTGGGAAATGACTTTTATTTTTGGGTATAAAAAAAATAACTTATTTCTAACCCGCAATGTATAGCGCGCACGCCACAGACTATGCCTGTGTGTGTAAGCGGTCGGCGGGCGAGCGGGTGGCATATACAGGTATATTAGTCTTAGTTTTAAATAAAGCTATTCCATTACATTACCTTCTGATCATGTATTATTTTACCATCACCTTGTAGTCAGTTGGCGACACAGTAGGTACTCACACCTACCCACAACCGTTAAACTATCATCTTTCTCCAATAGCATGTTAGGGTGTTACCAGACTCGTCGATCGAAGGTCTCGATCAACGTCAATCGAAGATGATGGACTGGTCTGGTAGCTTTAATTGACCGACGGATACCGTTCGACTTACCAATCGATCGATTCCATCGGTCGACGTTGATCGATAGGTATGGGGGCCTAGCACGAAAGTGTATCTTTCGTTCGGTCGTATAAACCTAACAAATTAAAATGGTCAGTCTGATTTGTCAGTCCTTTGATAAAATATGACCAACTCAATCTAGCCGTGTATAAAACCTGACTGTTTTCAATTGTTCATAAATTGGCGAACCTTTGATACGGGGGAATAGATGTTTTTATTTGATTGGATAATACGACCGACCGAACGATGGGCTTTTGTATTAGGCCTCCTGGTAGCTTTAAATGATCAACGGATATTGTTCGACTAATCAATCGATCGACGGTCGGTCGACGTTGATCGATTAACCCGGGCTATATTCCATCGATTGATTGTCCATCGATTGGTCAGCGAATCTATCGATCGACGTCGACTAATCCATTGTTCCATCGATAGATGTCCTCGATCGACGATCGATCAAATGGTCTGGTAACACCCTTAGTGATATGACATGTCCTGTCACCTCTCGCACATACTAAAACAGTACAGTCACAGATTAAATAATGGCATGGCATATGCACACAGGACACACCCTGATCAGGTGATACTTTGTGTATGAAATAATTTATGGATCAAAAATAGGGTTGATTGATAGATACCAAAAATGTTGAAAGAAAGTAAGGAATAATTGTGTAGTGTGCAGCATTGTGACAGTTGAAAACGTTAATATTTTTTTGACTGATGGAAAAACACAGCCTAAGTGATATTACGAGCCAACATGTAAAATTCCAATTTCAAGACACATTTTATTTGACACACATAAAATTATATTATTGATCTAATTTACGAATTTCATAACAACACAAACATATCTCAAGTGAGAGGTCTCAACTATTTGTATGATGAGTGCGTGATGCAATATGTCCTACTCATATGCTGTGCAGCTGTACATAAATAATCAAAATCACTAGTGTATTTGTAGTGGAAATCATAATATATTAGGTGTGAAAATAAACTGGTAACATTTTGAAACTGGACTCAATAATTTTGCAGACACGAAATACTACTGAAACATTATTATACAGTTTGATTAATAATAAAACACTTACTTCTTTTTTAGTTTCCTAAAAAACAATAAAACATTCAACATGAAATAAATAACAGCTTTATAACGATAATAATTTAAAAATCTACACTGAAAGTTACATAGAAAATTGATGATGTGACAATACACACCTTAGTCCCATAAGTCTTCATGGCCTGCTCGGACATGGCGCTGAGCTTGTCGCGGTACAGCTGCGCCACCCGCGAGTTGTACTTCTGGCGAGAGTCCTCGGTTGACAGCCCATGGGTCCGGAAGAACTGGGTCTAAACACATTTACATTCAACGCTACAGATAAGTTGCAACAATTCTATTCGCATATTGCATTCTATTACTATAGACAGGTGTTAGTTAGTTTAGCTGGGAGGTGTCCGCACTTAGCCTCTCGATTGGGCCATTGTGCGTGCTGTGTCCTTCCCCTACTCCAACCAGCCCAAGTCATCCCAGAAGGCCAGCAGACCCTTCAGGCTCCTGAATGCCTCCGGGAGTGATCCTGGTGATTGGAGAATCCGTGCCCGTTGTTCTGCCACGCTCTCGCACTCCATGAGCACGTGCCGCGGAGTTTCCTCTGCCTCCATGCATCCTGTGCATGTGGGGCTGTCTGTTACTCCTATGTGGAATAGGTGCCTGTTTAGTGAACAATGACCGGTTATAGTACCTACAACCTTCCGAAGTTCGTTCCGTTTTAGTCTGATGAGGCTGCGGGCAAGCTTTTTTGATGCTGCCGTAATTGCATCTTTTGTTTGCCTGCATCCTACACTGTTCATCCATTCGGTATGGTGGGTTCCTGTGGTTCTTTCACGCAGCCACGTTTTAATTTGGGCCTGAGGTATAGGCAGTAGTGGTTCCGGTCCATGGACTACTACCTTCGATCCTCTTTTGGCCAAATCGTCTGCGGTGTCATTTCCCAGTGAGTTGCTGTGTCCTTTGATCCATTGCAGAACTACTCTGTTCGTGTTTGCAATAGATTGGAGTGCATTGTGACACTCTAGTATGAGTGCGATAGACAGGTGTTATTATGGTGTTATTTATAGATCATTATAGAATTTGTTGGGAAAATAATATGGTAATATAGACAGAAAATTATATGGTAATAAATAAGTATACATTTCTAATAATAATAGTTTAAATGATTAACGAATTATTCCTAGTAATGGATACTTTTCTCCTATCTTTTCTCACATATGGTTTCCAAACATGGATATTCACAAGAACTAAATCTAGATTAAAGACATGTCAGAGGGGATGGAAGAAAAGAAAGAGTATTCTAAAACAAACGAAAATTAAAAAGTTTAAAGTGAAATAGTCAGAAGTAAAACAAAAAGTAAAAAAAAAAGTAACTGATGCATTACAACATGCTTTGGAAATGCATATTATTGTAAAAGATGAACAACTAGATACGACTAATTCCTCAACGTTCTTAGGAATAACTTTAGATTCCCGTTTGCAGTGGGGTGCTCATATTGAGGCTTTATCGGGAAGACTTAGTTCAGCTGCTTATGCCGTGAGAAAGATAAGACAACTGACTAATGTTGAAACGGCAAGATTAGTGTATTTTAGTTATTTTTACAGTTTAATGTCATACGGAATACTGTTAAGGGGCTCAGCTGCAGATATTGAAACCATATTTGTCCTGCAAAAGAAAGCTGTTCGGGCTATTTACAATCTTAGACCCCGAAATTCGCTAAGAGAACTATTTAAAAAAATTAACGTACTTACAGTCGCTTCACAATATATTTTTGAAAATATTATGTATGTTCGCAAAAATCTGCACTTGTTTACTAAGAAAAATGTCATACATAAGTATAATACCAGGCATAAAGATAAACTTGCCATTCCAATGTTTAGATTGCACAAGGTAGGAAGTTCTTTCATGGGCAATTGTATTCGTTTTTTTTAATAAATTACCACAATCCATTGTTGAAATGCCTGTATATGAATTCAAATTGCATGTTAAAAGGAGTCTAATGAAAAAGGGCTATTACACCGTTAGTGATTATATAAATGATAAAAATGTGTGGATTTAAAACTGCTTAGCTCACAACAAATCTTGTAAAATATTTATTTATTTTTAAAAGAGGCTGACAATAGTGACCGAGTTTCTTGCGCTGCTTCTTCTCGGCACTAGCCCACAATAGTCCCGAAGCAGTGGTAGGGGAAAAAAAATTGGGACATGTAAAACTGCCTTTTAGGGCCAATTTACAGAAATAAATGATTTTGATTTTGATTTTTTTTTTTTATGAAATGGCAGTGGGCAGGCTCTTTGTGGACTTAACACATTTCACATACAATATTTTGCACATTTAATCCAGGGCTCATTGCTCATTAGTTTGACTTGCCTGTGTATTTTAAATGTTTATAAGTAACTTGTAATGTAAATCCAACCCTGAAAAGTCTAGTTAAAAGCTTTCTCAACCAAATACTACTTCTTAAACAGTTGTTGGGGGGCTTACAGCATTCACATTCCCACCCAGCTGCATATTCCTGAGCTGCTTCCATGTCCAATTAGTGTCAAGTTGTGTCGAGCGCACAAACGTGAGGTGCACCCCGAGGCTCCTGTGAACCGCCGAGCAGTCCAAGCAGATGAAAACTCCGTACGTCACCGACGACCACGTAGGGTTCTTCGCATTGCAGTCGAAACATACCTGCAAATTAGCGCACCGTGTTAACAATCACTGAAAATCCATACAGAATACATCAAACCACAAAATTGTACGCACTTTATTCGCTGGAATAGCTCGTAATCTTTGAAAAACTGACTCAATATCGCTTTTACTTGGCCCAGTGTCAGCCATTTTCGACGTGTTGTCACACAAATGTCAAAATCAAAAATTGACGACACAAACGCTGACTGACTGCAACTTCTAATAGTGAAGTGTTAGCATAATGGTACCTAGTAGTATTAGCTACTTCCATCATGTAACTTGTTACTAGTACGTACGTGGATTATTTTAAAAGTGTTTATTTTGAAAGAAAGAAGTGTTTATTTGGTTCATATCACAAATAATAATAAAAAATATGTTTTAAAAGTGTTTAAAAGAAAGAAAAAGTGTTTATTTGGCTCGTATCACAAATAATAAAAAACAACATAAATAATCAGTAAAAAAAACTGAAGATATGTACACTTTTTTTCGGCCTGTTTTGCTCGAACTCTAAGCGAATGTTTGTGGGTGTAGTCATGTGGTGTGTGAGTTTGTGAAAAGATTTTAAGTATTAGTTTGAATTACTATTATAAAATACCTGGGTCTGATATGTAGTTTCGAATGCCGTCGCTACGACGCACGCTGTTGCGAAAAAAATTCAAATGGTACGCCCTTGCGAAAAGCCGTTGTATCGAAAATCACTAAATCAAATGACGGACTTGCGAACACGCTGTCGCGAAATACTTTTCATATGTGGTACGCTAGATCGATAGTCACGGTATCAAAATTCATTGTTGGGATTAGATTGACTATTCAAATCTATCGTATGGGAATCGAACTCACGACCTCGATGAGACACAGCACCTTAAGATAGGCTCGATTGGTATTTCGAAGGAAGAGAAATGAAAGAAATATTATTTTTGATTAACTTTTTAATTACTATAAGTTTGGCACTAAGTACTTATAAGTTTAATTGATATTTGTTTACTCAGATATCATTATTATTTTTGTTACTTAATGAAAACGCATTATCTTTTGGGAGTATTTTTTTATTTCTTTAATATTTAATTTTATTTCATGCGAATACTGGATGTTATTGTTATTTATGTTACCTACAAAGCACTTTTTTTGGTACTCAAATAAAAATGAAACGAGCTATTACTATTTATTTAAAAAAAATACTCCAAAGACTAAATGCTATCATTCTACATAGCTTTTAGACTTTTAAAGACCTCTGTTTATGGAAAATATTGTTTTTAATTAATTATGTCGCGTGCGTTTCCGAACGAAAGTTATTGTTTTAAAATGTCAGATTTCTTTTTTCTACTTGATACAGGCTAAAGTCTACGGCTATGCTGCTTAGTCATTAGTTATGCGGGATTCGTTAAAATTCATAAAAATATATACATATAATAAGTATTTTTTATATCATAAGTAATATTAATAATAAATAAATATTGGACAACATCACAGACATTGCTCTGATCCTAAGGTAAGTAGCTAAAGCACTTGTGTTGTAAAAAAAATCTGTAATAGTTTTTTTTTCTAGTTGAAGGATGTAAATGTGAGAAACATCCACATGTCTAATCGGATGAATATTTGGTATCTTGCTACTTTCATTATATTACAAGAACATACTAACTTTAGCCTTACTTATACTATCCTGTCTGCCTGCAGCGTCACTCGGACTTCTTGGAATCTGCAAGAATCTAAGTCAGAAAGTAAGTATCGTACACGGTACAGTATGGGTGAACTGGAAAATGTGAAGTGTAACCAAACTCTTTTTATCTTAAATGATATATATAGAAGCAGACGTAGAAGTACTAGCACTCAAGAAAGAGCCGAGGCATAAAGTTAATATACAGGAAATTACCTTTATGAGCCGAGGAAGGTAAGAGCAAGACACAAAAACACAAGGCACAACACTATTTGTCAATCAACTGACCTTAATAAGCTGGAAGGGTTGCTGTCAAATGTTTGTAGCCCTGCAATCACAGATTAGGCTCGGTCTATGCGCTGCCGGAATCCGTAAGCATCCGCAAGAATCCGTTCAAAAAAAGTTATTGCTTAAGTGTTGGGTTGAATCCGTGTTAACCCGGTCCGGTTTCCGGCTGGGTATAGACCGAGCCTTAATCTGATGAGTACGTTATACTAATAATAAGTTTCATTGCCAACCTGCCTTAAGATATGGCATGATGATGCAGCATGATGCCATGCACAGAGTCAGAGTATGTCTAATGCCTGCATGCATAATATTGGCACGTAATTTAAGTACCTCATTATAATATACCTCAAGCTTTTGCTGATAGTTGGTAGCGCGTGGCGGGCTCACAAAATTATTATCTATCGCCTCGCACATTTGAATGCTCTAAGCCTCGCACTGATCATTATGTATGTAGACATTCAGTCAGTAGACATTCGGTCCAGTGGTTTTCAAAAAGGTCAGTGTTCTAACAATTTAAAAAACAAAACAAATTCAACAATTTTGTTTTATTGCTGAATACTTAAATAACCTGCTAAAAACCTCTGAAAACATTAAAATGTGCTGTGCAAGTTACTGATCATGATGTAAGTGAAGAATATAAATATTTATGGCAAATCTATAATAATCGCATAAAAATCTGCCTTGTCCTTAACTGTCTATGAAAAAAATGAACAAAACTGATAACCACTAATGATGTTCCAGTCTCAAAAAAGAATTCGGTATTTACTTAGAAATAAAATTAATTGAACTTTCAATTTGACAAATTAAACTTTCAATGGTAAAATTTGAATATTTTGTCTAAAAATCAGGCGCACGAGGTCGTTTCTTAAAATAACGAATAAAATTAAAACAAGAAAAATTTGTAATTTTTTGTCTATTGTTATTGCAATTTTTGAAGAGACCGATAGTTAAATTAGTACAAACAAAGCAGGGACCCCTGTTGAATAAAAAATAATATTCGAAGTTATTATTTTTTTTTTGTCGGACTGATGGCAAAAGACCGGATGGCCTTACTCTAGTACCTTGGGATAAGGGTAGATGCCTCTTGTGGGATGCGACCTGTGTCAGTACTTTTGCTGCTTGTCATTTGGGGCGGACCACGTTGGCGCCTGGGGCAGCAGCCGAGACAGCGGCTCATAAAAAGCACTCTAAATACAGCGAGTTAAAATCAGCCTACCATTTTGTCCCCATTGCTTTCGAAACTGCAGGCTGTTGGGCTTCAGAGGCAAAGAGTTTTATTGCAGAAGTAGGTCGTCGCCTTAGAGTGAGGACCAATGATCCACGGGCTGGGTCATTCCTAGTTCAGAGGATAGCCGTAGCCATTCAGCGGGGGAATGCTGCAAGTGTTATGGGCACTTTCCCTCCGGCATTGACATTGTTATAATTTATTTGTTTTTTTTTATTTTTTTGACTTAGTAATTGTAATTAAATTTAGTATTAATAATTGTAATTAATTTATTGTAACTGTAAATAAATATCCATTCGAAGTTAATTTGTATCATACTTATAAATAAACCTGCATTCGAATTGAATTGAAAAAAACCTTAAGTTTTTGCGTAAATAAAAGCCTAAGTAGGAAAAAAAATATTTCCAAAAAAGAGCAACCTTACCCTTTTTGGTGAAATAAAGATTGTTCTCTTACTTATTTAGGGCCTCCAAATAAATACTAAAACCGAAAGAGGGACTAAGAAGGAAGGCCCAATAAATAATACTATTAATTTATTTAATTTTTTGTTATTAGCAATCACCATGCTATATATATATTTATATATATATGCATTTTTTTTTAATAAAATATGAATACGAGAGAGAACATAGACAACATTTACTTGAATGAAAAAAAAAGCTTAGCCTAGAGTGGTTTTTGTGCGTGTGGTTAGTAATTTATTAATTTAATCAAACGTTAATATATTGGTCGATTGTTCTTCGGTTGGGACTTGTGAACAATAAATTAAGAGTTGACTTGTATGAACATAAATACAACAAATTGAATAAGTCCGAATATGCGTACGCACATCACTATTAGTTTTCGTTTGCGTGAGGACGCATGTCATTATTTTTCATGAATAAAAATTTTAATATTATTAAAATCGTGATTGTTAGGAAAATGTGTCGCATGAGCAGGCGTGTAAAGTGATTTAAAGGAGCCATTCAATCAACAGAATATATGCTTGAAGTGAATTTTCGAGAAACTGTAAAGTTGCTCCATGTCTCAATTATGTCTACGTGCTCTTCAGTTTAACGAGTGAAAGTTTTGGTCTTGAACCCCGGCTCAGGGTTGCAAAAATGCGCATGAAGGAGTAGAGTGGTACAGGACAGTGTAAAAACAATAGTGCAAATGGAAAACGTGAACTTTCAGCCTAGCGGCGAGGAGATAGAGCGCGCCCTGATGGACCTTGGCCCACTGCTGGGCGTCTCCATCAAGGAGGAGGTGGCGGACGAGCTAGTCGACGCGGCGGCGCCGGTCTCTAGGCTCAATGTAAGTCTTACCTGAATCTCTACTCCTCTAACATAATAGAAAGTTTGTAAACATGGCAGGTGAAATTTTGTTATTTTTTTCTAAACACACTTTCATCAACATTGATTGTTCGCTAAGACATATTGATGAGGTAATGTTAATGAGATTTTGATCACTATAGCTAATGCCATTCAGTATTTTAATTACTTTAAAAATGTGTGTTTACTAGATATGTGTTAAAAGTTACTTACTAGAATTGTGGGTTCTCTTTGGTATAATGCGTCATTCATTTCGTGGTATTTTGGGGTCACAATTATGCCCAAAAACATGTACTAGAAGCTTAGGGAAATGCTTTATAAGAAAAATTAAGTTTTTAATGTTTACATGAAAAAATAAGTAGCTTGTAACAGTACTGATATTTTTATATCATAATAAAAGCCAAATAGACAAAATTTAAACAAAAATCAGATCGTTATTAATGCTTTTTATTATTATTACTATTCAGTGTGTAATATTTGGTTCTCCTTGGAAATTACATTGGCTGCCAATTGAGTGGACACTGCGTTGAAGAAGAAGTGTATGTGAACAAAACTGACACTACTTTATTGTTATAAAGGATGCCTGTCTTACTAGAAATTGACCCTAATTGACAGTGTTAATGTAATTTCTTATTATGTCTTACAACGGAATAGAACTAGGTAACCCTCAATTTTTATTGTATGAAGACAGAAAAGCAGCGCAGTGGCGGACATTGGGATTATTTTGAGGTAGGCAGAAGGAGTGTTTTATTGATGCAAATCAGTGTTTTAAATCAATGACATGCATTTGCGAGTACCTACTGCCTCATCATATCAGCCTGTTGCAGTCCACTGCTGGACATATGCCTCCCAGTTACGTTTGCCTAAGCGTGGTCTCCATTCGAGAACCTTCCTGCTCCACCTCTCGTCGGTTTTGCTCTTGTCATTTATCAGGGAGGCACTGCCTTATTGCCTTTATGCACCGCAAGCCCCTGGAAAAGAGTATCCTAATTTATTTAATAAATGTGTTTGATGGTTTACAGATTTGTGCCTATCACTTAAAACAATAAGACAACTTAATAAAAAGATTTTTTAAATGGCCGGTATTATACTTATAAATTGTATTAATATAACAATTTCAGTAAACTGTTTTGTTTTTTATGTCAATATTAAGTTAAAATGTCGTATTTACCTGCAGAGACATATCTTTTAAACTTGTTTTTATGACATTCAATTGTTTGTTGTAAAAAAAAATGTTGAAGGTGTATCTTATTCAGTAAATAAAATCATTTGAGGGTCATGTTCATTGCCATGAAGAAGAATAAGTAGGGAAGTTAACAATTAATTTTGCAATAAAAATAATAATAACTTTCAGGGTAATTCCTATTGTTTTAAAACTTGTACTTTATTAATTGTGATTAATGAATGTTTGCTATATAATAAAAAAAAAAAAACTAAGGTTATACTACAACCTTTTAAATGTTCATTTTCATTACAATGGATTAGCAGTCAACATAATAAAAATAATAGTTGTTGATTACATTGTGACATTCATCAGGTATTCATGGATTTGAATATCATTCAATTCATGCACATTAAATTAAAGTTTTATAACATTATCATATTTTTATTCTAATTTTAAAAAAACTTATTAGCACACTATACCACAAAATAGAAAAAATACAGAAGGTCCACTCCCGCCGTTCTCGAAAACAACTGCCCAAATTGGGCTGACTGCCTAGGGTTGCTATTCTGATTTTTGAAATAAATAAGTGTGCCTTATTACACCGATACAACGATTAGTTTATTCATTCATCTTATCATACATCCAGGCCTAAATGGGAAGACAAAGCAATAATTACTCTCCCCAACTTGGCTTCTTCAATTGCTGTCGTTTTTAACAGCGGCGGCAGCTGCGCGTTGTTAGAAATTATACGTACTAACTTCATTACTAGGTGGCGTATTTATCCTAGCAACGACAATGTAAAAAAAATCAATGAATAATTTAATTTGTTTATAACCTTTTATTCAACGCTTACCTAAAACACTGGTGTTAAACCAATGACGATTTAAGTAAAATTTAAAAGCTCATTCCTGCTGAATGTGTAATGAAATGAATGATTGATCGCTATAAAAACTTATCTTTACCTTTACCACTTACTTACTTTACTTTACTTACAAGAGAAAACCTAGACCTAGTTTTATATACCTTTTAATATTATTTTGGAAATTTAAAGAACGTGTAATCACAATTTTGTGTTGGATTCAAACATCCAAACACACTGCAGCAGTACATAATAAAAACGCTTATATCCATTTTTCGCTTAACAATGATCAATGCGTAGTAAACTGTCGTGAGTGACAGTCCGCTGTAGTACTGCCCCGGATCGTCCGAGATTGCATAGAAACGCAATTGTCAATTTGTGCGTAACGATTTTGACGCTTAGTTCCGAGTGGCCTATCTGTCTAGCGCGCCGCCGCTATACGTAATTTGTGACAATACCAAGAAGTAGCAGTTGATGTTTACAGGAAGATGTAAAATTTAAGTGATTTAAGTTTTCTGAAATGATTGAATAAAGTATTGAGGTTTTTCACTAGTTTATCTTAGATAATATTAACACAACAATCAACCGCCGCAAGTGGGAATTGAACCCAAATTTTACAAATGCCTCCTCTGGTCCTCTACTCTAAATACATGCCTCTGATTATCATGCTCATGGGAATCTTTTTTTTCTCATTTGGGATAACAAACAGCTGTCACAATTTAACAAGTGTAAAAATACACAGTTTTGCTTATAGTGAAGCCCACACCGCTTTCCTTGGGTAATTATAAATGTAAGCAAAAGTGTTCTGAATATAAAGAAAAAAGATTTTTTATATATTGCACTGTAAGTATTGTATTAGTATTGTGCGTAATTAAAATGCGTCTGACGCACCAACTGTCCGTTGACAGTTTGTGTGTCAGACGCATTTTAATAATAATAATTCTAATCTAATATTCTCTACTTTAAGAAAGGTCTTTAAGTAGAGAATTCATATGTGTGTTACGAGACACTAAAAAATAAACAAATTAAAAAAATAGACAGTGAATTTTGACAATTCTAACCTAACCCAGCACACCCAGACCCGAGCCTATGTATCGGTCGGTATTCAAGTATTTGTTAGCTTACTAGGTTACAGTTCTTATGCAAGGTGCAATTACATTTAAAACTAAGTAAGTAACCTTATTTATAGGTGTTGCAAAAATAGTATAATGCTTTATCATACTAAAATGTAAGTTGGGTGTTTCGTGTAAGTGCCATAACAAACCCGCCTCGCATAAATTATAATTACTTATTTTCCTATCGAAAGCGATTATTTTCTTAGGTACAAATGCTCGTGCTCATCACACAAACATTTGCGGGATTAGGTTTATACTTGTAGAAATGTATTTCTCATAAAACCTTATAAACAGCTCACTTATTATGAGATACAAAAAACTACTTTTTAGGATTCCATACCGATAAAGGGTAAAACAGGACCCTATGTATGACCCACTGTCAGTCTGTCTGTCTGTCCGTCTGTCACCAGTCTGTATCTCATGAATCATGATAGTTAGACAGTTGAAATTTTCACAGAGGATGTATTTCTGTTGCCGCTATAACAACAAAATTAAATATTGAAAAAACCGGCCAAGTGCGTGTCGTGCTACGCGCAGTATAGGGTTCCGTAGTTACCTCAGTATATTTCAGCAATTACTTCATTTAAGTCACTTTTAATGTTTTCCTTTGAGGAATTTTTGAACGACTAAGTTGAACGACTATTACTCTTAACCTAACTGATCTATTTTTCTTGAAAGTTCATGAAAAGCACTATTATCATGTATTTCTTCAGATTTTTCAAGCCAATAGTTTAGCTTTTAGATTTTTTTGCTGCTTTTATGGATAATGGTACGGAACCTTTTGTGCGCGAGTCCGACTTGCACTTTGCGGTTTTTTTAAATTTTATTCAGCCTCTGGGCCACTACAACACATTACTTACAAATTTTCCTGGGTGTATTTCTTTAGCCTGGCGGTTGCGGGTTCGATTTTCCTTTTCGAACCCGCAAGCGCCAGGCTTTGTAGTCCAGAGCGCGAACCACTTCACCAGACGGTCGTCAGTATAAAATGATTTTTTTGTGGCACTCACATTAAGCACCCTGTCCAGCTTGAAGGGTTCTGGAATGGATGTGAATGTGGTACGTACGTCGCAGGTGGGCAGCGTGTCGGAGGGCTCGGGCGGCGGCAAGGAGGGCGCGGACTCGCTGGCGTCGCCGGCGGCCGCGCGCTGCGTGCTGTGCGCCGCGCCGCTCGGGCTGGCCGACGGCACGCCCAAGCTCATGGAGTGCCTGCACTCCGCCTGCGAGCCCTGCATCAACGCCAAGATCGAGGAGCGGCAGGCCAACTCGAGAGACTTCTTAGGTAAGTGCCGGCACAGGGGACTTCTGTAGTAGCTCGGGAATCTGGGCTTGATGATATGGCTGGACTTTAGTGAAGCTGTACCTTCTGTGCTTTCGTTTCTTGACTAAGCATAGACAGTACAGCCAACGTCATCATCATCAACATATCAGCCTGTTGCAGTCCACTGCTGGACATAGGCCTCCCCCAAGGAGCGCCACAGCCCACGATCTCCCGCCCTTTGCATCCAGTCGCTGCCAGCTGCCTTCTTCATGTCATCGGTTCATCTAGCCGGGGGCGTCCTACACTACGTTTGCCTAAGCGTGGTCTCCATTCGAGAACCTTCCTGCTCCACCTCTCGTCGGGTCTGCGACAGACATGGCCAGCCCACTGCCACTTCAGCTTGCTACATTTTTGGACAATATCAGTCACCTTAGTCTTATGTCGTATGACCTCAGCTCGTATGACAGCCAACTTCGCAGAATGAGAATAACATACATATCAACATGTATGTTTAAACCATTTTTTTCTACTTTCAAATCCGGTATTTCGAAATAGTTTCATATTCATTTATTCAGAAGTTTTGAGAAGTGATGTTATTATCAAAGTTATCGCTTTGCGAAGTTGGCTTTCTCGTCCTCATTATTATTCTTTTCTACACGTAACCCCCTTTTCATATTCATTTACAATTCTATTAAATAACGATTTATTTCCATATTAAAATATTAATTCATTCCGATCGTATTTAACCTATTCTAAAGAGTTGAGCACTAATAATCATCATTTCAGCCACAGGGCGTCCACTGCTGAACATAGGCCTCCCCCAGTGATTTCCAAATTGACCGATTGGAGCACTAATGCTCTTTGAATAATGTAGCTTGTATTTAACATCTGTTTTTTCCAATTTTGACGAGACGCAAATTCTTGTTAGATCGTGAATAGCCTACGTCGCCGTTAGTATGATATGCGTCATGATTTTATTCAAACCCACAGTAACGGGAATTAACGCGATCATAATAATTTACTGACTGGTAGGCTAGCTGCAATGTGGGACGTTGGGAGACCAAATAAAAGAGGTGTTTGGCGCGCACTCAGAGTATATAATGAATTAATATATGACTAAACCTAAGCTTATATACTAACTTATGTACCTAGTGTGGGGTGAGGTGATGCACACACTACAAGCTGACTTCAGCCAGACTGCGACCACGGTCGAAACGTCAGGCAAATAAACAGTTTACCTAAATTATTATGATCGCGTAAATTCCCGTTACAATGAGTTTGAATAATGCAACGCGAGACTTAAAAGTAATGATTTAATTCGTTCGGCAGGGGCGGAGCGCATCACGGTGACGTGCCCGGCGTGCCGGCTGCAGTGCCAGGTGGCCAACATGATCGACCAGCGCTTTGTGCTCGAGAAGCTCGCCGCCGACCAGGCAGGGCCCAGCGGTTAGTCTCACCACACTACCTTTAGTACCTTTACCGGCTTTAACGCGCATTTCATTGGTTATAAGGTTCTGTATTCGGACCAACGACCAATGAAATCTATCGGTCGATATTTGAACACTTGTCTATTCCGTGGGTTCTGAACGGTTGTTTGTTGGTGGGTTAGGGTCGGGCGCGGTGGGCGAACAGCAGTGCAACAGCTGCGAGGAGCCGGAGCCGGCCACCAGCTACTGCGTCGACTGCGCTGAGTTCATCTGCGACAACTGCGTGCATGCGCACCAGAGGTACGCGTATTTTATTTTTTATTTAATGATGTACAAAACAGGTTACAGCTATTGGAAGTTAAAATTACAAGTAATTAATAATTAAGAATTAGGTTGCTACCCTTAACATGTACATACTAAGTATAATAATTTTTAAGCAGACAATATTATGTGTACTACATGATTTTGAAAATTAATAACATTTATATTGATAAGACAATAATAACTGATAACAATAAAGTGGACAAGTTAAAACAAGAAGTAGCAAAACTCTTTATAAAAACAAAAACAAGGTACGCAACATTCAGTCGTAATTTTATGCAACATTTTACTGTTTTGGAAAGTTTTATTTTTGTTTTGTTATTTGTTCTTCGTATGTACTAAACTTGGGGCAGGGGTACTTTTTTAAGGATAAGGATGTATTTATTTGATGCTAAGCTGATTATAGATATTATAATAAATTCTTTCCACCATCAAACTAATTATCTAGTCCCAAACTAAGCAAAGCTTGTGATATGGCGATTAGATTTATCCGTTATCTAGTAGATAACGGATAAACATACACTGTATGGATCTACGAGTAGAAGGTCTGAAATAAACGTTTATTATTATAAATACGTTTATAAACATCTGTGACGACTTAGGTACAAATGCTCGTGTTCATCACACTAACATTTGCCCCTAGCGGGTAAATTTTATGTTCGTTACATTTGAAAAATACTGTGCAGAGACAAGTTTGAGGAGACCCCAAACTATTCTTCTGCCCTAGTTATGTGCATAATGAAAACGCATCTTATAAGTTTAGGTTTATATTAGGAAAAGTATATCATTGTACACTTAAATTTAATTACTTTTGTAATAGGTAGGCAAGTGATAGGTCTAGAAACGAGTGGCAGGATTAGGGGGTTTAAGTTAGGGATGCACCGTCAGTCTTATCACGGCCTTAGGCCTTCCCAACACTAACGTCTTTCGAGCATCGTCGTCGTCGCGTGGGGGAGGCCTTACGACGCTCTTGTCTCGCCAAATGGCTAGCTTTCCAACAAATTAATACTTCGTTATGCGTCAAAACCCAGGCGAGAATTAAGCTAGTGTTTGTGTGGATTCAGGCTGAAGATAACGAAGGACCACACGATCAAAAGCAAGGAGGAGGCGCAGGCCGAGCTGCAGGCCGCGCAGGCGCCGCGCGCCGCGCACGACATGTTCTGCCGCGACCACGCGCAGGTAACACGCGCACACACGCACACACTATACACATACACACACGCACACACCAGGCCGAGCTGCAGGCCGCGCAGGCGCCGCGCACGACATGTTCTGCCGCGACCACGCGCAGGTAACACGCGCACACACGCACACACTATACACATACACACACGCACACACCAGGCCGAGCTGCAGGCCGCGCAGGCGCCGCGCACGACATGTTCTGCCGCGACCACGCGCAGGTAACACGCGCACACACGCACACACTATACACATACACACACGCACACACCAGGCCGAGCTGCAGGCCGCGCAGGCGCCGCGCGCCGCGCACGACATGTTCTGCCGCGACCACGCGCAGGTAACACGCGCACACACGCACACACTATACACATACACACACGCACACACCAGGCCGAGCTGCAGGCCGCGCAGGCGCCGCGCACGACATATTCTGCCGCGACCACGCGCCGGTAACACGCGCACACACGCACACACTATACACATACACACACGCACACACCAGGCCGTGCTGCAGGCCGCGCAGGCGCCGCGCGCCGCGCACAACATGTTCTGCCGCGACCACGCGCAGTTAACACACGCACACACACACTATACACATACACACAAGCACACTCGCAACACTACCATACACACACGTGCACATACCACACACGCACACCCGCAACACTACTATACACACACGTGCACATACCACACACGCACACACACATACGCACCCTTGCAACACACATCACACACGCACAGGCTGCACGGCGTCTGAACACAACTCTTAGGGTGACCTTTACCAGACCAATCAATCGATCGTCGATTGACTACATCGGTCAGCGTCGATCGATGTTGATCGACTGATCCAATAAGGAAGATTGACGTCGACTAATCTATGCTCCATCGATCGATGCCGTCGATCGAGGAGCGGTTGATTGGTCTGACGCAACACACACGCACACACCACACAGGATACATAACGAGGGTAATAAGGTCAAGAGCAAGCCCAACTTCACTTATTAAGATTCACAAAAACAATGATTTCACAAAAAAATACGGATTCTGAAAAGAAAATGTATAAAAACATGAAGAGCATACTGATTACGTATGCTCTAACACTAACCTCCTCTATAACCAAACAAAGGGTTACTGACTCTTCTCAAAAACCCGGTTGAATGTAACGATCTCTGCAAATAGCCCGCTCTATGAAATCATTATCTACCTACGGAGATGTCTAACTATAAGTGATTTCTACATGTTTTACAATGGTTCCAACGTGTTTGTAGACAACTCTATCGGTCTTACTACAAAAAGATAGACATGTGTTGAACACCTGTTTACAGATAAGTCAACCATTTTGAAATGTTTGTTAGTAATATGTCTCGAATGTCAGATGTGTCAACATTTCAAATTGGTTGATTAATTTTAGACAAGTGTTTAACGCTAGTCTATCTTTTTTGTAATAAGGCCATACATGTTTATCCAGTAACGTAAGTATTCATAAAATTGGGCAGCCAGCGTGGGCGGCGCTCGCGGAAGATGTCACAGGCTACCCTGAGATGTCTCCCGGGGTAAGCTGGACGAAGCCTTCCATGCAATGGTTGAAGAAGAATGTCACTTTCCGACCATTCAGGTCGAATCAAATTATTTATTCTGTATAAAAGCCCTCTTCCGAGCACTGATACACGTCCCAAAATATAACTTAGCCCTACCACCGCTTCGGGACAACATATCGGCTGGTGATGAGAACAAGCAGCGCAACGAACTCGGTCACCTTTTTAAAATTTTGTTTTTAGCAATTACCATGCTAGGTTTATCTAATCGGTCAACTATTTCAGTCTGTTTTTATTACAGGAACTACAATTACAAGATAATGTAAGTGCGAGCTAGGCAGGTTATAAATCCTTTGTAATATCTTTTTTCCATAAGGATTTGCTAACGTGGTTTTTAGCGTTCCGTACCCAATGGTTAAAACAGCGGACAGCGGAGCCTTAATAATAGGGTCCCCTATTATTAAGACTCCGCTGTCCGTCTGTCTGTCTGTCCGTATGTCACCAGGCTGTATCTCATGAACCGTGATAGTAAGAAAGCTGAAATTTTCACAGATGCTGTATTTCTGTTGCCGTTGTAACAACAAATACTAAAAACCAGAATAAAATAAATATCTTTATTTAAACCTTGCATGGAATCGATAAAAACAAAAATTTACAACAAATATGATGTTTTTTTTTGCTCGTTTTTATAGATAATGGTACGGTACCCTTCGTGCGCGAGTCCGACTTGCACTTGGCCGGTTTTAACTATTGACACACTGAATATAATACTAGGTAGGTAATGTTTGAATGTTGTTTGTCTGTCACTCAGGAGAGGCTGACGCTGTTCTGCGAGACGTGCGACCGGCTGACGTGCCGCGACTGTCAGCTGCAGCACCACCGCGACCACAAGTACCAGTTCAGCACTGAAATGGCCGCGCAGGTAACAAACATTACGCTGTATTTAGCATCACACCGCCTAAGCCCAGGTTATAATACTGATATAACCAGATGTTGAGCGCTGGGCGAAAGATGCGCAGAATACCTGCAATGAAGAATGTTAACTAATTTTGAATATTAGTTCTTCGTATTCTCTGTCAAAAATAAAAAATACAAGTGAAAGAATTACTTTGATACGTCAATTAGTTTCCGATTTATAGAAGTAAACGTGTGACGGTGTGACGTCATCTCACAACACTCGCTCAGTCCGCTCGCGCTCTCATCAGCAAATTGACATCACATGCGGTCACGTTACTGTTAGGGGGACTTGATTTTTATCGTAAGTTTAAATGCCTGTAAAATCAAAATCATTAAAAATCAGCGCGGTCCGTGACCTGGTCTCGTGGCCTGGTCTCGTGGCAGCATGAGCTGAACCATGTCTTCTTGTAGTGATAAGCATGTGTATCTGAGGCTTACCCCCATACTAGCCTCTTTCTAGCGTCGACGTAATTGTCGCAGCATCCAATCAGTGGTGACACAACGCCTTTTTTTGTCAGGAAAATGGTTTACGCATACCACACCAGCCGCGGGGGTGGCTGGGGGTTATGTGGGACTCCGGACCTCAGAATAAGGTCCCTTTACCCACTAAAAACCTGACAGTGTCCCTCCGGTGCCATGGGAGTTAAGCCTACGGATTTCGCCATAGGCATGCTCCGCTGTCTACTTAACGTAGCCTAGCCTACCAAGTATGGGGAAGGCTTAAACTTGTTAAGCGTTGTAAACATTAAGAAGTATAAAAAATGATATTTATTTTATTTTGATTGAATTTTGTTCCATATGATAGGCGCGCGCCAACATCTCGTCGCTTCTGTCGGAGGTGTCGTACAAGCGCGTGCTGCTGGGCTCGGCCATGAAGGTCATCCGCGACCGGCAGCAACTCATCGCGGACAAGAAGAAGGCGCTCGTGCACGAGATCACGCAGACCGTCGTCAAGTGAGCCCCTTAGTATTACTGCACTCGCACTCGCACTCGTACTCGCTCGGCCATGAAGGTCATCCGCGACCGGCAGCAACTCATCGCGGACAAGAAGAAGGCGCTCGTGCACGAGATCACGCAGACCGTCGTCAAGTGAGCCCCTTAGTATTACTGCACTCGCACTCGCACTCGTACTCGCTCGGTCATGAAGTTTTTGCTCAGCGGCTTACGGATGACGACGTAGAATAACCCCCAAGAGAGATTATGATGCAGGAATCCAGTCAATTTTAAACAAATTTGTGATTGGGGCAATTGATTTATTTAATTTTAATTTCCGATGTCTACTAATATAGTATAGTTTTTAAATGTGTAACTAACAATAATTTGGATTATTTTTATCTGTAATGTTTCTTTTTATTATTATTAATACTAAACTTCAGTCTCTAAAACTTTAGATTCATTTTTGTTTCCACAAAGACTCAGATCATAATCTTTTGAATGCCATGTTTATTGTGTAGACTGACGAACGCCATCAACACCCGCGGCAAGCAGCTAGTGCTGCGCCTCAACGAGGTGTGCGACGCGAAGCAGAGAACGCTCGCCGAGAAGAAGGACGCGCTCGAACAGCTCGCCGCCATCACCGACCACTGCGTCGAGTTCGTCACCCGCAGCCTCGACCAGGTACGGGGGCTCCTCAGGCTAGGTTATAGGCGTGAGATCCGGCTCGAAGGACCAGAAGGCCGATTCCCGTAATTGTCATTCATTGGGAACATAAGAGGATTTTAATATCATGGGGATTAAGATGTAACTAAAAATCGGTATTTTCCTTTTTATTTATACGTCAAATGTGCGCACGAAATATGATTGTGACAAAACTAGTTAGTTACAATTGTGACAAATCAAGCCAAAGAGTATGTAATCACTTCGTTATACAAGCCAGCATTAAAATTAGTAGAATACCATTTGGCCATTTTATATTACGATAACTTTTGATTGATTTGTTAATTTTACGTGATAATTTTAATGCACGAGAATAACGTTTTAAAGGTTTTGACACCGGATTATTACTACTTTTAAATTACGGGAGTTGGGCTTCTGGAAAGGTTGCAGGGAGTCGCTGGATGCAGGCCGTTTCAAACCGGCCGATCTGGATGTAAAGTCAAGTCAATTCAAGTCTGGAAGTCAGTCGTATGGCCTTGATTAGATGTTTTAGTTGAAGACTGCGCGACAGTCACGTGTCCAATCATAGAATTACGAACAATATGTAACGGTCTTACTTATAAACGGTGATTAAATTTAAGACACTGCTAAACAGCTTATTAAAAAATATCTTTACTCATAAACGCTAATTAAAGTTAATCATCGTCTTAGCGAGTTCGTAACCTACTGTCAAAATAAACAGCTACTTACCCTTGTTTAAAGTCTTAATTACCGAAACGGCGTCGCAGCAACAGCTGTTTTCTGTCTAGCTAGCTGACATCTAGGGGGTCGTGCAGTGATGTGTTAAACACTTTTAAATGACATAAAATATTTCTTATATAATGGCTGTATGGCTCTAGCCATCACCTTTCTCTCCGTGGAAAAATACAATTACTACTCATTGGTATCAAGATTGATTGACAAGCGACATTGCTTTGAACATTTTTTTTTGAAATTTTGCTTCAATGGCATTATTTTGGGTCTTTTATAATGACTAGAGTCCGGTGTTGGCAGAGTAAAATAAAAATTGTGGTAATTAACCTATCAAGCGGGTATCAATTACCCACCGGTGGCCGCGTAACAATATTTTTTTATTGTGTCTCGTGACCTTGGCCTGACAGGTTAACTAACTAACGCCTAAGTAGCGATTATGAGTGAAAAATAGTTACGCACTACTTAAGACGTTAAGCAGTGAATAGTTAATCAGTTACTAAGATGTCGATGGATTAGTCGATTTTTATAAGTAAGGCCGTAAGTGTTTAATGTTGTTTTGTTGCAGGGCAGCGACACGGCCGTGCTGTACAGCAAGCGCGCGGTGTGTTCCCACTTGCAGCGTATAAAGAGCCGGCGGGCAGACATACCGAACCCGGAAATACCCGTCCGCATCAGCTTATCTTTGGACAAATTACCCGATCTTGTGCGAGGTTAGTACCAGTACAACACTAATCACTGTGTCCACTAATCCACTGTGTAATAATATATCTTTAGCATTGAAAAATTTTGTTTTTAGCAATTCCATTCCAAATGTATTTTCTTTTCTTTGTACTGTTTGTTTTGTGTGGTGTGCAATAAAGAATATCTATCTATCTATCCATGCAAGGTTTAATTGAAGACTTTAGTGTTATTTATCTTCAATTAAACCTTAAATGGAATTGCTAAAAACAAAAATTATTAATGTTGAAGCGTTTCTGATCTTAACCAATAGTCAAATATTTGTAAAAATATTTCTATCGGGTGTTGACGGTAGTATACTACTCAGCTATACATATAGCTACAACATTGATCAGAGATACGCTGGCTATGACAGCGAGAAAAAACACTTGAGAAATTTCATTGTGTCACGTGACGTCCTCGGTAGCTTAGTTGGTAAAGCACTCGCCCGGCATGCGATGGGACGTGGGTTCGAGTCCCACCTGAGGTCGATGATTTTTTCAAGTGTTATTTATCTTCAATTATATCTTTAGCATTCCTATTTATGTCGGTTTTATCACATCTGATAAACGTTTGACGCGTTTTCAAATTGGTGGCGTGTAAAGCGCCACTGTAGAACTGCAACTGGGGTTTTAAATAGTAGCAACTTCTGTAAGATACTGTTGTTGTTTTATTGCGAGATCGAATCAGAAATGAAGAGAACCGTAAACGAAAAATAATCAGTGACATTGCCCGGCGGATAAGCAAGCTAAAGTGGTAGTGAGTCGGGCATAGCGCGTAGAACTAAGGCAAAATGGTTTTGGAATGGATGAAGGCTACGTACGGGAAAGTGCACTTGAAGACGTCCATCTTTATTTATTTATTTAATTTAGGACAACTAACAAAGCATACACCACACATTTACATACTAAAAAATAAAATACATTGTTACAGTGTTGCCTTACTTATAGGCTGCCACGACATTCACAAAAATACTGCTGAGAACAGATATTATGTCTGAATTAATTTGAAGTAGATAAAAGTAAATAATATGACTTGATTATTACAACCTCTTAATATCAAATGAATCCATGAATGAGGACTTAAATTTACGTAGCGAATAAGACATATCGACATTGGCATCGGTCGAACGAGAAAGTTTACTGAATTGGGACTGAATCCTATCAATTGCGGAAAAATGACCTAGGTTAGTCCTAAAAGTATTTGTCTTAAAAGGCAAATATCTGGATAAGCGAGCCAATTTGGCTGGGACATTGTAATTAATCCTCCTCAAGAGGTCAGCACAATCAACGTTATTATTAATTAATTTGAACAGAAACAGAAAATCCAATATTTTTCTACGATCTTTCAACGATAAAAGTTTAAAGTATTCTAATCGGGTCTCGTATGTAGGCAATCGCTTTGCTAACTTGCACTGATAAGACAAGTGAATCATCACAATATTAGAGTGGTAAATGTTGCAGGTGGGTGTAGACCGCTTCCAACAGACTAATTTGGAAGTGATGAAAGGAGGCCTAGATTTAGTAGTGGTCCTCCTATTTCTGAAATGATGATAATCAAAGTTAGTAGTTACGTGTCTGCCGCCTGTCAGCGGAGCGATCCTCCTTTGCGCTACTAATTTGAAGCTGCCTTAAAATCTAAATCATTTATTTTTTCAAATTGGCTATTGAAGGCACTTTTACACGTCCCAGTTTTTTTTACCCTGTATTAAACGAGTTTAGCTAGAATCTCATTTTCTTTCACTACTTATATCTTCTGTAACTTAGACTATCCGCATTTTGTTTTAATCAACTTTCTCGAATCCTAGAAATGAAATGACGTTGAGTAGTTAATTACAATCTATATTCCCATGGCAGTTCTATCCACCATCGGCGCCATCGTGGTGGACGGCAAGGTGGACGGCGCCGGCGCCAGTGGCGCGGCGGCGGGCGCGCAGGGGCCCTACCACCCGCCCGCCGGGGGGCCCGCGGGCCCCGGGGGCCCCGGCGCGCAGGCGGGGGCCCCGCAGCAGCATGCGGCCCCCGCCACCTCGCCAGCGCACTCCGCCGTCGTAGCGCTACAGCACGTCGCTATGCATCAGGTGAGACTATACTTCAATACGTTACGAAACACCATTCGGGAATGAGGTTGTAGCCAGAGAACGAAAGTAAGGTTTATAGCCCATATGATTAGCAAGTGATGATGTTCCACTAGAAATGAAACTATCGATGCAGGTTGCCCATGTCCTGTTTTATATCGGGTGTAAAAAAAGGCTTAACGAAGCCGAATACTGCATATTCTTCGTATTATTACGATCATTTTTTTCTTTTACACTATACCTGGGAAATGACGGATTACAGAGTTATTGACAGTCAAAGTTACAATTTTTTTCAAAGATTTTTTACAAAATTGACTTCTGTTTCATAATACTAAACTTTTTTACAAAGAAACATGATCCGCTATCACACACAGGCATAGTCTGTGGCGTGCGCGCTATACATTGCGGGTTAGAAATAAGTTTTATTTTTTTAATACCCAAAAATAAAAGTAATTTCCCAGCAATTATTTTTTTGCATTCTACTTGGTTTTATGTATAGAATTCGTGGTTTAAGGCTTCGTTAAGCCTTTTTTTACACCCTGTTTGTATATAGCTAAACCATTACAGAAAAGACGCCAGAGAAAGAGCTCAAACCAGAATAACCATGTACATGTACTCTGCGCCTATTTGGCTATTTTATACGCCTGTTTTAATTATTGTTACTAAACTTATAATATAGTCAATAAGATTCAGAAAATTGTTTTTGGTGGCACAGTTTTACTACAGAAAAGAAGCTTTTCCTAGGAAACAAACCGTAACAAAGAAGAGATCACTAGTTTGTCAAATGTTAAGAAAGCCGTCTACCCAACCCTCCAATATTTTTCTACCTCTAAGGACCACTAACACGTGTTTCTGAAATCTATAAACTGTGTAACAACATGGTAAGAACTTAAATCCAACTGACAGATATTGACATTTACAACCACCTGTTTAGACCCGTGATTATAAGTTTTAGTTATTTACAACCACTTATGATAATAAATGTCAATAATAGTTTTGCAAGTGAACCTAAGGGCGGGTCCGCAGCGCCAATTTTCTAACAAAACATGTCATCCAAACATGTTAGCAAAACAGCCAGTCTGCTGCGCCTATAGTTGCTATTGTTTTTGTTTCATTTCCAAAATCTGAATTGTCACACACAAACTTCAAACGATACTTCAACTTGTGTCACTTCCCCTCCCCGCAGGCGAACGCGGGGGATGTTATCCATTCGTGACGGCAAACATGTTATCGTGTTTTTACTAACAAAACTCTTAGGCCACGCCCCTATGCGGTTAGCAAGCAATTTTATCGTGTTTGCAAACACGAAAACACGGCGCTGCGAAACGAGCTTAAAACATACAAACTGGCACTACCAATTCAATATTTTCCTACTAATATATTATGCTATTGTAGAATAATTATTAAATATTTGAAATAGCTACTCAGAGAGATTGAATCAACTCAAACTTTGAAAATAACAAAGGTTTCCAAATTGTCCACATGCCTCAGACTTTGGCGCGCTACCAGGTCAGTGCGAGCAGTAGCCGTAGCTTCGATGTCGTCTTCTCTAATCTTTCTGTTGTTCGTAAACATATCGATGGGTTATCATTTCGTGCATTGCCCTAATAAGTACCATCTTTTCTTATAGCAGTTTTATTTCTTTTTTTTGTTAAGATAGGTTACGTAAAAGTAGTTTACAAACTTTTTGGTGTTCGAACAGATTGTATTGTCTGTATTTGTTAAATCTTGTTAACTAATCGTAAGATACTGGGTGAACCAATCCAAGCAGAAAAGTGTAATGAGGTTTGTAAAGCAGGCATCATACTCATACTTCTCAGTATTCATCCGTAACGCGATTGCAATGCTTATTCATCAAAATGTTGTAGTTTTACATTCGTTTTATTCCTTCTATAGATGTTGTTTTGTTTATCATCCATTACAATTTTGCATTTTTTTATCATTATCTTTGTAAGGTTTCGGTTTCGCTTAAATTTGACAGTAAATAACAATTTGAAAGTGTATGTACAAAAGTGTTAAATTTCAATTAATTTGATAGCGATGTTGATGATAATCTGTCATGCATGTAAATTTAAACGAGGCATACGGCTAGCGTGCTTGTATGGTATGCTACACCATGTCCTCGCCACGATCTACAAAGTGTACCACACTCGTCTGTCGTGGCATTATGTAAGGGTTGCTACACACATATTCGGGCCGGCATTTATCGGCAAAGCCGAATATGTGTAGAACTGTAGATGGGTGTAATGTAGTAGATACTTCAGGTCGGCTGTGTTGTACGACAAATAGTGCCGGCTCGATTATTTGTGTTGCTACCCTAACTTGCAGACAGATAGGCGCATTTCATTGGTCGCTAGCGCCCGTGTGCGGGGTACGAGAGATTTCTGTAACGCATGCCAGAGTCTGTTTTTATTGGTCGTTTTCATTTCATTAGTCGTTATCCCGCATGCGGGAAGCCTCCGCACGCATTGAATCGACCGACTTATCGATCAATTAGGGGCTTTTTCACAATGTACGTGTAAGTTCTACATTAGTTCTGAATAAGCTATATTTTACTTATCTGAAGGATAAACACCATTTTAGACACGATTTTCAAGCATTTTTATCCTCTACATATTTTTATCTTTTACATAACTTTATCCGTACATTGTAAAACAGGCTCTAAAATTACATTACGACCGACTTAAATGCGCCATATGCATGTTCGACGTAGAGGTACTGAGGTAGAGATGGCGGGCGACGTACGTTGACTCGTTTGTGGTGTTGCAGTCGTACGTGCAGTCGGTGGGGGGCGCCGGGGGCGTGGGGGGCGCCGGGGGCGTGGGGGGCGCGTACCTGGCGCTGCAGGGGCGCCACGCGCGCGCGCACACGCCGCTGCGCCACCCGCACGTCACCTCCACCACGCACCCGCACCATCTGCACGGTGAGTCACATACTCTTCTCTGTGTCTGACACTTTACGTGACGATATTCGTAACGTGACGTCATGATGCGACTACCTTCGCCGTGTTTTTAAATGATATTTGGTGTTTTAGCAGTTTTTCTTTAATGTATTTAGCGCGCTCGAGTGTAAATCAAAATTTCTATTAGTATTTAAGTTCTCATGTAAGTGAAATATTATTTCTAATGAGGATAGAGAATTCTTTAAAGATAAATAACATTTGAAAAAATCAACGACCTCAGGTGGGACACGAACCCACGTCCCATTGCATGCCGGGCGAGTGCTTTACCAACTAAGCTACCGAGGACGTCACGTGACGCGATGGAATTTCTCAAGTGTTTCTTCTCGCTGTCGAAGCCAGCGTATCTCTGATCACACTGAGGTCGATGATTTTTTTCAAGTGTTATTTATCTTTAATTAAACCTTGCATGGAATTGCTAAAAACAAAAATTTACAAAGAATTCTTTACCCGTATATTCCAAGACTAAGACACTCACTGCTGGATACAGGTCATCTTAATTCATCACTAGAGTAACCATTCGTAGCGGTTTGCATTCGATAAACCGTTGTTCTGTTTGTCTATTTGAGTGCAGTGTAAGGGTACATACGTCCAGATCTGGCGAATGCGAAGCTCGCGGGCCGCTCGCGAGCTGCACGCGCGAAACATACGTTCCGTTACTGCAATCGTTTGGTTGCTTTTAACCTATAGTCACAGGGTAGCAGGATGTACACTAATAAAATCGGACCTTATATATCTGTGCTCAATAAGTCGATGAACATCGATATTTGTCTAATAAGAATCGTCGTATTTTGATAGCTGAATCATGCCCAACGGATTTTGCGTTTTTGATGTTGCATATATGTATTTTATTTCCTTTTTTGTGTACTAAATACGAACGTTCTTATCTCAATACACAGGTTGCTACACACATATTAGGCTCGACATTAATCGGCAAAACAGCATATGCGTAGATAAATGTAATGTAGTCTTTGATGCTTCGGGTCGGCTTTGAATTAGATTAAATAAAATAAATTGATAAAAGTATTACTTACTAACACTAGTTTCGTAAGGAAAATTGTTACTAACTATCTATGGGCCTTGCCTGAAATAAAATATTTGAATTTGTTGTTTGACAAATACCGCGGAACCGACAATAATAATAATACCTCGACCACCACATATATTATTATTATTATTACAATGCTGGGCCGAATATGTGTGTAGCTATTTTACTGGGGTAGTTAATGAGCAATGGGCTTCCTCTATGCGTACGTAGGTATGAACGAGATGAACCTGCGAGGACTACTGAGTGCGCAGGCGGCCCGGGGCGCGGCACCGCGCGCGCACGCTGCGCACGCGCCGCACGCCATGCACCACGCCTACCACACCAGTGAGTGTAATGTCGGCTCTACTAAACTACACTCTTTACAAGTTTAGACTGGCTGACTCTAAAAGTATGGATCGAATCGAACAGGCAAATAACGTCATTCTCGGACTTTTTGGAACTATGTGAACTATATTTAAATTTTGGCAGATAAACATTTTGGGATAAATTTTTCATTTTTTCCCCCAGTACACGTGGTCAATCTTAGGTAGACTTACCCAAGGAATGGCAAACCCTCCGATATTCTAAAGAAAAATACTGTTCTCTTTTATAGTTTGTTCGTTTGAGATGTATCAAAGCTTATAACTTTTTATCTTTTGAAATGTTATTTGAACCATACTTTTAGGAACACCCAGTGTAAGTAAACAATTTAATTCAATCAATGCAGTCCCCTTCAATTTAATTCAAATAAATCTTACCTAAACCAGTTCTAATAAATTTTGTTTTATTTAATTTAGTTCAAGTAACAACCAACCAACCGACCCAGTGCCGCAGTAGAATAATGCATATTCTCCAATCGTGCTGTATTCTTTAGTGATGGGCGCGTACGCATCGAACCCTTTCAACGTGGGTAACGCAGTGAACGCTCTGCCCGCTCCCGCGCCCGCTCCCGCCTCGAGCGGGCGCCGCAGCGGAGCGCCGCGCACGCCGTCGCCCGCGCCGCACTACCCGCACCCGCACCCGCACCCGCACCCGCACCAGCACACGCACCAGCAGCTGCAGCTGCAGCACCAGCAGCAGCTGCAGCAGCAGCAGTTGCAGCTGCAGCCAGCCAAGTGGCATATACCGCAGCAGAACCAGGCTAATGGTGAGTCCTAGTAGCGTATCGACCACTGACCACTGTGTACTTCTATCAGTTTTAGGTCAGCGAATGCCCGTAACACACCTCCGCTGCGAAACAAGAGCGTTCCGCGGCGCGGAATGTAATTCAAGTCAGTCAGTTTAGTTGAGACAATCGGAGTGAAATGTCGTCATTATAGTCTGGATGACTAAGCAAGTACAGAATAGGTCTATTTCTGACCTCTTAGATCTATTTTTTAGAAAATTTGATGTCCATTTTAATTAAAAACGTACTTTCGCTTCTTAACAATTGTCATCATTGACAAACACATGCCGCAACAAAATGGCGGAAGTGTGACAGGTGTCGGAGCAGATCGGCGAAACCGCGAGGGGAAAGAGACAGCATTAGTCAAAACAATGCGCTAAAACAGGAAATTTCGCAAGTATAAAAGTAAAACTCTGCTTCTCATACTTACTCACTGGACCTTGCGAAATCATTGCGGTTTCGCTTTTATGGATCCGCAGCGGAGGTGTGGTACGGGCGTATTTGAATACATGAGCTCAAAGTATCCAACCTTTTCTTTTCTATCTGCCACAGAAGTGCTCACATTCGTGGCTCTGACAGACATGCTACCATTAACTTATACAATGTCTCAATGTTGTGTGTTGGTAACATTTTTTGTTTTTAAAATTGGATGTTTACGACCCCCGCAGAATATCAGAGTTCTTTTGTTGCTGTTATTCTGAGCAGAGGATATTTTTGGCAGAGTTTTGTTTTATTTGTCTTCTTTTATTTTTGTTTGTTTTTTTTTGTTATTAATCTTATAAAAGCGTAGTTGCAACGTTACAGTTGGCACTACAATATAGCCACTATGCCGTACTTGTAATGGCGTCTGTCATGCAGTCCATATTTTAACCAATTGTTTGTCGAGGTGTAGTGGTAAGTGTTCGACTGCCCCCGCAGGATCCGCAGAGGCGAGCCCGCTGAGCGGCGGCGCGTGCGGCGGGCCCGAGTACAAGATCACACTGTCGCGCCCCCGCGCCCCCGCGCCCCCCGCGCCCCACGCGCCCCCCGCCGTCACCTCCACCAACCCCAAGACGCCCAGCCCCAGCCTCAACGTGAGTCTGCACTGTGTAGTATACGCGCCCCCGCGCCCCACGCGCCCCCCGCCGTCACCTCCACCAACCCCAAGACGCCCAGCCCCAGCCTCAACGTGAGTCTGCACTGTGTAGTATACGCGCCCCCGCGCCCCACGCGCCCCCCGCCGTCACCTCCACCAACCCCAAGACGCCCAGCCCCAGCCTCAACGTGAGTCTGCACTGTGTAGTATACGCGCCCCCGCGCCCCACGCGCCCCCCGCCGTCACCTCCACCAACCCCAAGACGCCCAGCCCCAGCCTCAACGTGAGTCTGCACTGTGTAGTATACGCGCCCCCGCGCCCCCCGCGCCCCACGCGCCCCCCGCCGTCACCTCCACCAACCCCAAGACGCCCAGCCCCAGCCTCAACGTGAGTCTGCACTGTGTAGTATACGCGCCCCCGCGCCCCACGCGCCCCCCGCCGTCACCTCCACCAACCCCAAGACGCCCAGCCCCAGCCTCAACGTGAGTCTGCACTGTGTAGTATACGCGCCCCCGCGCCCCCCGCGCCCCACGCGCCCCCCGCCGTCACCTCCACCAACCCCAAGACGCCCAGCCCCAGCCTCAACGTGAGTCTGCACTGTGTAGTATACGCGCCCCCGCGCCCCCCGCGCCCCACGCGCCCCCCGCCGTCACCTCCACCAACCCCAAGACGCCCAGCCCCAGCCTCAACGTGAGTCTGCACTGTGTAGTATACGCGCCCCCGCGCCCCCCGCGCCCCACGCGCCCCCCGCCGTCACCTCCACCAACCCCAAGACGCCCAGCCCCAGCCTCAACGTGAGTCTGCACTGTGTAGTATACGCGCCCCCGCGCCCCCCGCGCCCCACGCGCCCCCCGCCGTCACCTCCACCAACCCCAAGACGCCCAGCCCCAGCCTCAACGTGAGTCTGCACTGTGTAGTATACGCGCCCCCGCGCCCCACGCGCCCCCCGCCGTCACCTCCACCAACCCCAAGACGCCCAGCCCCAGCCTCAACGTGAGTCTGCACTGTGTAGTATACGCGCCCCCGCGCCCCCCGCGCCCCACGCGCCCCCCGCCGTCACCTCCACCAACCCCAAGACGCCCAGCCCCAGCCTCAACGTGAGTCTGCACTGTGTAGTATACGCGCCCCCGCGCCCCACGCGCCCCCCGCCGTCACCTCCACCAACCCCAAGACGCCCAGCCCCAGCCTCAACGTGAGTCTGCACTGTGTAGTATACGCGCCCCACGCGCCCCCCGCCGTCACCTCCACCAACCCCAAGACGCCCAGCCCCAGCCTCAACGTGAGTCTGCACTGTGTAGTATACGCGCCCCCGCGCCCCCCGCGCCCCACGCGCCCCCCGCCGTCACCTCCACCAACCCCAAGACGCCCAGCCCCAGCCTCAACGTGAGTCTGCACTGTGTAGTATACGCGCCCCCGCGCCCCCCGCGCCCCACGCGCCCCCCGCCGTCACCTCCACCAACCCCAAGACGCCCAGCCCCAGCCTCAACGTGAGTCTGCACTGTGTAGTATACGCGCCCCACGCGCCCCACGCGCCCCCCGCCGTCACCTCCACCAACCCCAAGACGCCCAGCCCCAGCCTCAACGTGAGTCTGCATTGTGTAGTATACGCGCCCCCGCGCCCCCCGCGCCCCACGCGCCCCCCGCCGTCACCTCCACCAACCCCAAGACGCCCAGCCCCAGCCTCAACGTGAGTCTGCACTGTGTAGTATACGCGCCCACGCGCCCCCCGCCGTCGCCTCCACCAACCCCAAGACGCCCAGCCCCAGCCTCAACGTGAGTCTGCACTGTGTAGTATACGCGCCCCACGCGCCCCACGCGCCCCCCGCCGTCACCTCCACCAACCCCAAGACGCCCAGCCCCAGCCTCAACGTGAGTCTGCACTGTGTAGTATACGCGCCCCCGCGCCCCCCGCGCCCCACGCGCCCCCCGCCGTCACCTCCACCAACCCCAAGACGCCCAGCCCCAGCCTCAACGTGAGTCTGCACTGTGTAGTATACGCGCCCACGCGCCCCCCGCCGTCGCCTCCACCAACCCCAAGACGCCCAGCCCCAGCCTCAACGTGAGTCTGCACTGTGTAGTATACGCGCCCCACGCGCCCCACGCGCCCCCCGCCGTCACCTCCACCAACCCCAAGACGCCCAGCCCCAGCCTCAACGTGAGTCTTATGTAGAACCACAAGACACGAGAAGTCGTGTCGCCGCGCTGTAGGAAACATTTAAACAATGAAGTATAGAAGATGAAGCAGTTAGGACGTATGATTGCGATGCAGGACCCCGGACCACATGAGTAAAGAAACGGAACAGAGACAAAGCTACATACAAATGCGCTGTGATAGGTACATCACTACAAGTGCAACGCGTGTGTGTGCGTGTCCACTGGCCGCTTGTCACGTATGAGCCGAAACCGCTTCAAACTAGATCAGCCAGTGGTCAATCTCAGGGCTTGCAGGCGTGACACGACGCTCGAATGTCGTGCGTGTTTTGTTTTGTTATCGAGTTTCTCACATAATACGTAGTCATATTTTTGTTTTAGTATTTAAAAAGTGTTGTAAATATGGTTGTACATTGTACTGTGTGTGATAATAACTCCTGACAATTTTATTGCATTTGTTGAATTGCTTGAGCAAAAGTTTTGCGAATATTTTGATCTTCATGTACAAATTGTTAATATTGGTAATGACATATTAGCACGTTTGCAAGATTGTACATTTCATATGCCATGTGATTATTTCCCATTGGATTATTTGAAAAAACTTTATATTAGATTTAGAATTTATCATTCGATTAAAAAACACAACAAATTATTAAAAACCAAAAGTAATAAAAAAAATATTTAGAGTATGTAATTTGTAAAAAAAATTACCTATTTTAATAAAAAATGTGAAAAAAAGAACATTTATATTTTAATTTATTCAATTGTGCCAACCCTACCAAAATAGGTATAAATTTTTCTAGCTCTTTAGAAGCTTTGTCTCTGTTCCGTTTCTTTACTCATGTGCCCGGACGGCTCATCTACATTGTTGCCTTCTGTACCTTGTACATCTGCCCT
Source organism: Anania fuscalis (assembly GCA_950371115.1). Classification (NCBI taxonomy): domain Eukaryota; kingdom Metazoa; phylum Arthropoda; class Insecta; order Lepidoptera; family Crambidae; genus Anania; species Anania fuscalis. The sequence goes on from OX493344.1 coordinate 15,792,368, forward strand.
GATGTGATGTTAGTCATTCTCCTTTTACTCTTAGGCCACGTTCTAAACAACAATAGGCAGAAATGTATTGACTCTGGCCCCACCTTGTAACATCATAAGAGTAGCAAGGGGATCTTATACACAATATGACTGCAAAAGAATCAATGGCGAAATGTATGTACCAAGTAATCGCGATTTCTATTGGATCTATTGGATTTCTCCTGAATTTAATACTAAAGTATCGAAAAAAAATTTAAAAAATTTTTTAAGGTCATTTTATGTTCGCGTACTGTGAAAATACGTGTTTCATACAAATATGGAGGATATGGAGGAAACAATATGACAAAAAAAACCTTTTTTTTATTATTTTAGTTTTTTTTTACAAATATGAAGGAAATTTGTCATTTTTAATGAAACAATGAAATGGGAAATAGTTTATAGAATGGTTATGGGAAACAAAACGGAAACGAAAATAATATAATGAAATAATAGATTATTTTCGAATATCATGTATGCAAGTAGGCATACTTTGACATCACCTAGAATTTTTCTACCATCGTTTAGAAGTACCTCATCGAAGAAAAAAATGTTGCATTTTTATAGGCCTTTTCTATACTAATATTATAAAGAGGAAAGATTTGTACCTATTTTTGTATGTTTGTATGTTTGTAATGAATAGGCTCAAAAAGTACTGGGCCGATTTAAAAAATTCTTTCACCGACAGATTGCTACATTCTTCCAATTTGACATAGGCTACATTTCATTTTGAAAAAAATTAGGGATCCTTGGTAAAATTTGAACAATGTAACCGAAGGTGTAGAAAAATGAGTTTTCAAATGTCTTTCGTCGAATGCGCTGCCGAAACTATTAGCGATAATTGTCTACCCCGTGCGAAGCCGGGACGGGCTGCTATATATTGTAAAGGTCGCAAGATGCTACAAAATGAGGCCAAAATGCTCATTGTTCTTTACCAGCTTCAAGCCATGTCTCGTAGCCAAAATTAAATAACAAATAACTCTTCAAGATGCAGAATACGGTTTGAAATCGCGATAGTTGCTAGCATTTATCGTTTCTAGCGAGAGAACTTTATAACTATCGTCTTCTGGGTTCCAATAACATGAACGATTGTGTGATCGTGTGCGCAGGGCGTCGGCGGTGCCCTGGAGCTGGACGCGGTGTGCGCGGAGTCGGTGCAGGACCTCATGGCCACCATCGCCAAGCTCGACTCCAACGGCGTGCAGGTGGTGCCTGAGCGCCCCGAGGGCCCCGCGCGCCCCGCGCCCTCCGCGCCCTCCCCCGCGCCCCACGTGCACTCCAGCACCGACGTCGACGCCGCCACCGGTCAGTACCACTACACCCTTAGCAGCTAGCGTCAACACGTTAGCCTTTAGAAGAGATCAAGTGGCTCGAGGCTGTTTGAAACCACTTAGAATTGTTTCCTGCAACCTGCGAAGTTGTCAGTCTTGTCTCCGCGCCCTCTGCGCCCACGCCTGCGTTTATGTATGGCCACTACAGGATCGTATTTGATGTCGCTACGGTCAGTGTGGCGCCACCCTTAGCAGCTAGCATCACCATCGCAGTCGGTGGGGGACCTGCCTTCGCTCCCCCTACGCCCACGCCCGCGCTGAATGACCACTACATTATCGACGTCGATGCAGCTACCGGTCAGTCGGGGAATACCTTTAGCAGCTATCATCATCTTCAACTTCTGGAAATGTCCCCTAACGCCAAAGCAAGTGGTTTCACCTTTACCATCATATACAACTTTTGAAAGCCACATCAAGCAGCTCTGGGCTGTTTGCAGCAAGCTTGACTGAGTCGACCGTCAGCGGGAAGCGGAGAACATCTTTAGCAGTTAGCTTAGCATCATCAGCAGCCTATAGCAGCCATAGCAAGCGTCTCGGGGTTGTTTGCATCTGGATTCCTCCTGCCTAGGTCATAAGACAGTGAAGGGCCTGGGTCTCCCAGTTTTTGATTGTCACTCGAGAACCTTTCTTTCCCAAAAGAATGCGTTAGAGCTGAACATTTTTGGTATTACGAAGTTGGATTGCTGCGCTGGTAAAAGTAATTGTATTCGAGCAGTAGAATGCCCTCTACAAGAAAGTTAGCTAGTAAAATATTAGTGTATTCATTATAGACCTAATTGAAAATTAATTATACTAGCTGACCCGACAAACGTTGTTTTGCCATATACATTTTTGGGGTAGACTACCCTTATCACTTAGCGGTATGATAAAATAGTTTACGTCCTATTCTCAGACCTACTGAAATAACACTAGAAATTTCATTAGAATCGATCAAGTTTTGAAGGAGTTTTGTTACAAACAATGGGACACGGGAATTTTATATATTAGATCTAACTCTATTTGTCGATTTTATGTCCGAGAGTGCTTTGTTGCACCCGCCCTGCACCCTATTAGCTAGCTTTTAGTCTGACCAAACACTTATGACCTTACTAAAAAAAGATAGAGTTATCCTTAGACAAGTGTTTAACACTAGTCTATCTTTTTGTAGTAAGGCCATTAGTGTCAGTTCAGACACGGTGATTATCGCGCGGTAACCATTACGAAAACGCGCGGTTCCGTCTGAACGATTGCGAACAATGATAGGTAAATAAGGCCTTGCGGTTTCCAACCGTGCGATTCGTAATCGCGCGATTCCCGCGTGTCTGAACGAAGCCTTAGGCCTTATTCAGACACGGCGATAATCGCGCGGTAACCGTGACCAAAACGCGCGGTTATGTATGACCGATTGCGAACAATGATAGGTAAATAAGGCCTCGAGTTTGAGTCTGAACGAAACCTTACACACGTATTTGCAGCGGCGGCTGTCTGAAACATTGAAGATTGTCTGGTACCTCGCTCGTGACGTCGTAACACAAAAATGTTATTGCGTTGCATACTTTGTAAGCATGACAGGTGATATGTCGTGTGACTCATATTAACTGTTTGATGTTTAAGCTAAAGCAGTAGCGGAGAGCCTGGGCGTGGGCGTGAGCGTGGGCGCCGGCGCCAGCGGTGGCGCGTCCGGGGACCCGAACGAGGACTGGTGCGCCGTGTGCATGGACGGGGGCGAGCTCATGTGCTGCGACAAGTGCCCCAAGGTCTTCCACCAGTACTGCCACATACCCACCATCGAGAAGCTGCCCGAGTCAGTATACACTTATATTAACTAGTATTTTATCTTTACTTCTTGTTTAGCAGACTTAGCGTACTCCACACTTTTAGGTATAATATTGCAAGTACATCTGCCATAAATACGTCCGGTACGCTGGTTGTGTCACGGTCCGTTGCTTTATTCTAGCCTGGCAAGATGTATTTAATTTTAAATATAAAGTTTATGAACAACAATTATCTATTCGTTTGTGTTTCACCTAAATCTTTTCGTGAGTTGCGGGGTTTTTAAACTCAACGAGTTCAGCCTTTTTTAAGCATGTCGTGTTCTGAATATTCCTTACAAGCTTGAATAATGACGCACCTTGAATACTCCTTCAGGAGTATTCAAGGTGTTCACAATCGTTTTGCCATAACGATTGCAGATGTAATACAAGTTTGCAGGAGGTAGTACAGTACGAAGAAGACACTTCTGTTTTAGATTATCCAGCAAGTTTATCATGTTTGGTTCGAAGCTCTAATTTTAGTGTCTTGGCATCTTTTAGGTCTCATTTTGGCGTGTTTTTCCCAATTGTCGGTTCATGTCCCGCTTGCAAGCGTCCATAAACGCCATGCCTGATTCCGGTTGTACTATTATTGCAGCGAGACCGAAACGTGGCAATGCCTGCTATGCGTGAACTTCGCGGACAGCCCGGACGACGAGGCCGAGTGGTCGGGCTCCGGCCTGCCGCCGCGCCTGCAGCGCCGCGTGGAGCGCGTGACCCTGGAGCTGTACTGCCAGTACGAGCCCAGCCTGGCCTTCCGCGAGCCCGTGCCCGACTCCAACCTGCACTACCACTCCAAGGTGATTACTGCATTACAAGCAGCTGGAGCTGTACTGCCAGTACGAGCCCAGCCTGGCCTTCCGCGAGCCCGTGCCCGACTCCAACCTGCACTACCACTCCAAGGTGATTACTGCATTACAAGCAGCTGGAGCTGTACTGCCAGTACGAGCCCAGCCTGGCCTTCCGCGAGCCCGTGCCCGACTCCAACCTGCACTACCACTCCAAGGTGATTACTGCATTACAAGCAGCTGGAGCTGTACTGCCAGTACGAGCCCAGCCTGGCCTTCCGCGAGCCCGTGCCCGACTCCAACCTGCACTACCACTCCAAGGTGATTACTGCATTACAAGCAGCTGGAGCTGTACTGCCAGTACGAGCCCAGCCTGGCCTTCCGCGAGCCCGTGCCCGACTCCAACCTGCACTACCACTCCAAGGTGATTACTGCATTACAAGCAGCTGGAGCTGTACTGCCAGTACGAGCCCAGCCTGGCCTTCCGCGAGCCCGTGCCCGACTCCAACCTGCACTACCACTCCAAGGTGATTACTGCATTACAAGCAGCTGGAGCTGTACTGCCAGTACGAGCCCAGCCTGGCCTTCCGCGAGCCCGTGCCCGACTCCAACCTGCACTACCACTCCAAGGTGATTACTGCATTACAAGCAGCTGGAGCTGTACTGCCAGTACGAGCCCAGCCTGGCCTTCCGCGAGCCCGTGCCCGACTCCAACCTGCACTACCACTCCAAGGTGATTACTGCATTACAAGCAGCTGGAGCTGTACTGCCAGTACGAGCCCAGCCTGGCCTTCCGCGAGCCCGTGCCCGACTCCAACCTGCACTACCACTCCAAGGTGATTACTGCATTACAAGCAGCTGGAGCTGTACTGCCAGTACGAGCCCAGCCTGGCCTTCCGCGAGCCCGTGCCCGACTCCAACCTGCACTACCACTCCAAGGTGATTACTGCATTACAAGCAGCTGGAGCTGTACTGCCAGTACGAGCCCAGCCTGGCCTTCCGCGAGCCCGTGCCCGACTCCAACCTGCACTACCACTCCAAGGTGATTACTGCATTACAAGCAGCTGGAGCTGTACTGCCAGTACGAGCCCAGCCTGGCCTTCCGCGAGCCCGTGCCCGACTCCAACCTGCACTACCACTCCAAGGTGATTACTGCATTACAAGCAGCTGGAGCTGTACTGCCAGTACGAGCCCAGCCTGGCCTTCCGCGAGCCCGTGCCCGACTCCAACCTGCACTACCACTCCAAGGTGATTACTGCATTACAAGCAGCTGGAGCTGTACTGCCAGTACGAGCCCAGCCTGGCCTTCCGCGAGCCCGTGCCCGACTCCAACCTGCACTACCACTCCAAGGTGATTACTGCATTACAAGCAGCTGGAGCTGTACTGCCAGTACGAGCCCAGCCTGGCCTTCCGCGAGCCCGTGCCCGACTCCAACCTGCACTACCACTCCAAGGTGATTACTGCATTACAAGCAGCTGGAGCTGTACTGCCAGTACGAGCCCAGCCTGGCCTTCCGCGAGCCCGTGCCCGACTCCAACCTGCACTACCACTCCAAGGTGATTACTGCATTACAAGCAGCTGGAGCTGTACTGCCAGTACGAGCCCAGCCTGGCCTTCCGCGAGCCCGTGCCCGACTCCAACCTGCACTACCACTCCAAGGTGATTACTGCATTACAAGCAGCTGGAGCTGTACTGCCAGTACGAGCCCAGCCTGGCCTTCCGCGAGCCCGTGCCCGACTCCAACCTGCACTACCACTCCAAGGTGATTACTGCATTACAAGCAGCTGGAGCTGTACTGCCAGTACGAGCCCAGCCTGGCCTTCCGCGAGCCCGTGCCCGACTCCAACCTGCACTACCACTCCAAGGTGATTACTGCATTACAAGCAGCTGGAGCTGTACTGCCAGTACGAGCCCAGCCTGGCCTTCCGCGAGCCCGTGCCCGACTCCAACCTGCACTACCACTCCAAGGTGATTACTGCATTACAAGCAGCTGGAGCTGTACTGCCAGTACGAGCCCAGCCTGGCCTTCCGCGAGCCCGTGCCCGACTCCAACCTGCACTACCACTCCAAGGTGATTACTGCATTACAAGCAGCTGGAGCTGTACTGCCAGTACGAGCCCAGCCTGGCCTTCCGCGAGCCCGTGCCCGACTCCAACCTGCACTACCACTCCAAGGTGATTACTGCATTACAAGCAGCTGGAGCTGTACTGCCAGTACGAGCCCAGCCTGGCCTTCCGCGAGCCCGTGCCCGACTCCAACCTGCACTACCACTCCAAGGTGATTACTGCATTACAAACAGAATTCTACTCTTCCTATGGGTGTCGTAAGAGGCGACTACAGGAGAACCGCCACAAGAAGACGGGCAGCAGCGTCTCCTCTCCACCATTGGCCAAACTGCGATCGCCAACCCGCCTGCCAAGCGTGGCGATTATGACAAAATCCTCCTTTTGGAGATGCCTGTGTCCAGCAGTAGACTAATATAGGCTGGTGATGTGTGATAAAACAGAATTTGGTCATAGCAACTGCATTTCCTTGCGAAATAAACTTGCATCCCTGATGTGCAGAGTGCTGGATAGCGCCAAATTTCTGAAAGCAATTAATTGCAAACAGACCTATTACCCTATAATGTAGCTTATGAGCCAAAATACCCTGTCAAAATTAATTATTAATTACTAATATAGTTTGTAAGATTTTATATCATACTAACCCATTTGGATCTTTTGTTGTCTGAAATAATCATTCCATCTTAGGAGCCTTGTTGGTCAGCTCCGTCGTATCGTGTAACAGGTAACAGCTCTAAAGTAACAACTTGCCAGCAACCTTGATTGGTTCAAACTAAATAGGGACAAGATCCGCAAGGTTATGGTTTTATGAAAGCTTGCTTCGCAATTTAGATTAGTTAAAACTAAATAGGGACAAAATCCGGTTAAAGGTTATAAACTGCCACTGTATTCTAAACAAACTCCCGTTTAACATAGCTGTGACAGACAGATTCACTTGCAGAAGATGCATGGAGACAAAACAAATGCCACAACACGTGCTTATGGAATGCAGGAGCGTGGTAGAACGAGAGAGCACGAATTCTCTAATGACTAGGATTGCACCCGGATACCTACAGGAGTCTGAAAAGGCTGTTGATCTTCTGGGACATGAAATAAAATGAAATGATTTTTTTTTATTATGTATATAGGCCCTCTTCCGGGCACTTATACACGTCCCAACATATAACTTAGCCCTACCACCGCTTCGGGACAACATATCGGCTGGTGATGAGAAGAAACGGCGCAACAAACTCAGTCACCTTTGTCAGCCTGATTTTATTACAGGAAATACAATTACAAGATAGTGTAAGTGCGAGCTAGGCAGGCTATTAAGTCCATGTACTGTTGTCGTTCAAGTAATCTTCAACTTTTTTTAATGTGGTTTTTGAACTCATAAACAGGTAAGTCAACAAGAGTTTGTGGTACTTTATTAAAGATTTTTATACATTTCCCCAAAAATGAATTACCCACTTTCTTTAATCTGAAGCTCGGAAGGGCAAGTTTATTTTTATTTCTAGTATTATAATGATGTGAATCACATTTAAGGCTAAACGAACTTAAGTTTTTTCTAACATACATAATATTGTCAAAAATGTATTGTGACGCTACTGTTAATATTTAAATATCTTTAAAGACCTCCCTCAGAGAGTCGCGAGGCCCAAGACAGAATATTGCACGTACAGCTCTTTTCTGCAACACAAAGATAGGATGGTTGGAGTAGGAAAAATAAATGTAGCACGCATAATGCGCTAATCTACAGATTAATCAGTTTACGGTGGTTGGAGGCTCTTTAGTTGACAAAAATTTATTAGTTGTATTATCTTATTAGTAGATAAAAATGTAATCTACATACATACATACTCACAAACACGCGCGCGCGCACGTACGCACACACACAAACACACACGCATATAAATAAACATATGTATGTAGGTAGGTTTTATATAATAAAAAAAAGAAAGGAATAAGCATGTAATTTATAAATACATTTATGTAAATTATTCACGCTCACACACAACCTTCTTAAGATTATAAAAATAAACTATATTCAAAATTGCAGCCCACTATAGTTCACTTAAAACCATTATTACTTGATTAGATAAAGATAAATTTAAAAAAAAAACTTAACTTACACGAGATTATTTGTCTGCAAGCTTTGCGTATACTACGCTCACAAACAAGTGCCGAGTACAGTGGCTCAGTGCAGGCCGTGCATTAGTCTATGCATCATTGTTACAAAATCGCCCTTATTACAACTGCACACGACACCTCAGTGCTAGATGACGTGCTGGCAACTGGGCTCACTTCACTAAACGGTGCGCGGTCGGACGATGACGAACACTGCCGGTCGCAACACATTTTTACTTAGCGGCGGGTAGGGTTCGGATTCGAATAAATTTGCCACCCTCATTATAGCTCGATAGTGATACTTTCTTGATTCGATAGTGATGTATTCTATTCTTAACCTACAATTATAAAAAGCTAACAAAGTTAAGTTTTAGTATAAGTAAGTTACTATTTGTAAATCGAGTCCTGTAAACAATTTTATGTTGTATTAACGGATGGCTCAATAAAGTGTTTTTAATTTAGATTTTTGATTTTGATATACTGGATTCAATATTTAATAAAATACCTAGGCAGTTGATGAATAAGAACTAAACTTATTTATTTATTATTTCTTTATTAGGACAACCAACAAGACAAACACCAATACGATTAAGTTACATAATCTGGCAAGTTGACCTAAAGCTAAGCGTCGTCTTAATTATAGGCTGCCACGGCATGCAATGTGGACTACAGATTACTTGTACACTACAAAACACTTATAAACATTACACTGTTTTTATTTAACTACCTACAACACGATTTGTTGAAATACTGCAGAATTTTACGCCGGAATCTTTGCAGCTTATCAACTATTACTTATAATTCAAATCAGAATTTGTTTTATTGAAAATTTACTATAATTCCAAACAAATAGATATTAGTATAAGTAGTAAAGTTATTCTGGCATAGATTTTGTTTCAACTTCATCTTCCATTTCGTCATCATCTTCATCGTCAATATCGCCATTGGAACTTGAATCAGAGTCTTGAAAATTTATTATGAATGAATCGATTATATTATCGAACCTACTATCGCGATTCCAGTAATCATTTTTATTTTTCTGGACATGATCGTCGCATCTCTGCCATTTTTCTGCCGTGAATTCCGAAAACAATTTATCCAATATGATTATCTTTTCGTCTAGAGAAGAATTAATATAGTTTTGGGCTATGTTGTTTTTAATATCAGCCCAGACCAACTCAATTGGATTTAAATCTGGATGGTACGGAGGTAAACGCAGAACAGTGTGTCTACGGGCTTTCAGGAGTTCGTCAATTCTATACACGGGTTCTTTTTGTGTACTTGTGATGAGAAGTAGCAGTTCAGCATTTGTCATGGTTCCTGAAAATTCTACATTGTGGCGTAGCAACCAGTCTTGCATTTCTCTTTTGAGGCTTGACATAGTTGGCTTCTTCTTAACCTGAACGCTATGGTAAGACGCGTTGTCCATTACAACAACAGGAATCGGCAGCAACTTATCTTTTAACTTTTCATCTACCCACTTATAAAAAGTAGGCCCGTTCATATCTCCATGATAGTCGCCAGTTTTAGCATCTGATTTGAATATAGTCAATACGTCATCCACCAAGCCATTTCGACTCCCAGCGTGGAGAATTACCAATCGCCGTCCTTTCCCAATATCAGCATGAATTCCGGATTCTGACGATGATTGCTAACATTTACTGGCATGGTGACTGGCGTTGATGTATGTTTCATCAAGAAAATTTTTCTTTTTTTTTTCTTCATTTATTTTGGCAACAAACAGTCATATATATAAACATTTAGGTAGGTAAAAATTAATTACAGTAATAGACCTAATAGTGCCTAAAAGTAACATGCTATAAATACATATTTCTTAGATGATCGGACATGATAAAGTTAGTGTGAACAATAAAGTAAACCTAAAATGTATATATTCAAAATTTCAGATAACAATATTATGAGAAGCTAAATATTAAAATTTGATTTTACATAATTATGTAATTCATGTTTTACTTATTAATATATCATTCAGTTTTTGCTTAAATATGTTCAATGAAATATGAAAAAAATCGATATCAGTAAATTCCCTATTGTAAGTGTTGGTGGATCGACAGAAAAATGAATTTCGAGTGTATTTTTTTTTTGCGTCGCGGAGGAACAAACAGACGTAAACTACGAGAGGAGCGCGCCGGCAGACGGGTTGGACCAGAAAAATATAAGCAACTGAGAAGTTCTAGTGAAAAAATATATGTTGCTTTTTTTGCGTTCTGTAATTTCTGATTTGTGTAAGGTATTTTTTCCGCCACGCTGTAATATTAGGGTGCTCTAAAAGCAGTAGTCTCTTCGATTTGGATTTTTTGTAACGGTAGCCCATTTTGTGTAAAAGCTGTCTTAAATATTCCCGTCCACAATTCAATATGCCATCCTGCCTCAAACTTGATAGTAACTTTCGGACACTTGGTATGTTTTTCTCGACATCGTAAAATTGATGATTTTTTCTTCTGATAACTCCAAGGTCAAAATCATCCACAACATGTTTTTTCTTTATAACTTTTGGTTTTTTCGGCGATTGAAACTATAAACGGCTTGAATTTTCAATTCATAAATAACCCGCAGAAATTACACTACACACGTTGCTTTTGGAGTACCACGTAGCCACCGAAACGGTTTTGGCAATATTTGCACCACTTTCGAATTCAAATATTTCTCTGTCTGCTTTTCTTTTCTTAAAATATTCAGCCACTTTAAAAATTACGGTTTTTACATCACGAGATAGTGCACGACCCATCTTTGAATTTTTATCTTATTGGCGTATGACATTGTACAATGACACTACCGGCCGCCACGAGCGTAGACGGCGGACTGACAGAGCGCGTCCCCTCATCTCGCCGCGCGCATGCCTCCGAGAGTGCGCAGCAGTTATGGTCAAGCTATACAAGTAGCCACCCATTACTCAATATTTCTCGTTAACAAAAGCTTCCCTTCTCGTGTGCAGATTTCGCAGCCGATGTGCCTGGACATGATCCGCATGAAGCTGCAGCCGCGCGCGCCGCAGCCCTACACGCACGTGGCGCAGTTCGTGAGCGACGTGCGCCTACTGTTCCGCAACGCGTACCACTACAACCCGGTAACTGCGCTACACTCTAGTACACGCACGTGGCGCAGTTCGTGAGCGACGTGCGCCTACTGTTCCGCAACGCGTACCACTACAACCCGGTAACTGCGCTACACTCTAGTACACGCACGTGGCGCAGTTCGTGAGCGACGTGCGCCTACTGTTCCGCAACGCGTACCACTACAACCCGGTAACTGCGCTACACTCTAGTACACGCACGTGGCGCAGTTCGTGAGCGACGTGCGCCTACTGTTCCGCAACGCGTACCACTACAACCCGGTAACTGCGCTACACTCTAGTACACGCACGTGGCGCAGTTCGTGAGCGACGTGCGCCTACTGTTCCGCAACGCGTACCACTACAACCCGGTAACTGCGCTACACTCTAGTACACGCACGTGGCGCAGTTCGTGAGCGACGTGCGCCTACTGTTCCGCAACGCGTACCACTACAACCCGGTAACTGCGCTACACTCTAGTACACGCACGTGGCGCAGTTCGTGAGCGACGTGCGCCTACTGTTCCGCAACGCGTACCACTACAACCCGGTAACTGCGCTACACTCTAGTACACGCACGTGGCGCAGTTCGTGAGCGACGTGCGCCTACTGTTCCGCAACGCGTACCACTACAACCCGGTAACTGCGCTACACTCTAGTACACGCACGTGGCGCAGTTCGTGAGCGACGTGCGCCTACTGTTCCGCAACGCGTACCACTACAACCCGGTAACTGCGCTACACTCTAGTACACGCACGTGGCGCAGTTCGTGAGCGACGTGCGCCTACTGTTCCGCAACGCGTACCACTACAACCCGGTAACTGCGCTACACTCTAGTACACGCACGTGGCGCAGTTCGTGAGCGACGTGCGCCTACTGTTCCGCAACGCGTACCACTACAACCCGGTAACTGCGCTACACTCTAGTACACGCACGTGGCGCAGTTCGTGAGCGACGTGCGCCTACTGTTCCGCAACGCGTACCACTACAACCCGGTAACTGCGCTACACTCTAGTACACGCACGTGGCGCAGTTCGTGAGCGACGTGCGCCTACTGTTCCGCAACGCGTACCACTACAACCCGGTAACTGCGCTACACTCTAGTACACGCACGTGGCGCAGTTCGTGAGCGACGTGCGCCTACTGTTCCGCAACGCGTACCACTACAACCCGGTAACTGCGCTACACTCTAGTACACGCACGTGGCGCAGTTCGTGAGCGACGTGCGCCTACTGTTCCGCAACGCGTACCACTACAACCCGGTAACTGCGCTACACTCTAGTACACGCACGTGGCGCAGTTCGTGAGCGACGTGCGCCTACTGTTCCGCAACGCGTACCACTACAACCCGGTAACTGCGCTACACTCTAGTACACGCACGTGGCGCAGTTCGTGAGCGACGTGCGCCTACTGTTCCGCAACGCGTACCACTACAACCCGGTAACTGCGCTACACTCTAGTACACGCACGTGGCGCAGTTCGTGAGCGACGTGCGCCTACTGTTCCGCAACGCGTACCACTACAACCCGGTAACTGCGCTACACTCTAGTACACGCACGTGGCGCAGTTCGTGAGCGACGTGCGCCTACTGTTCCGCAACGCGTACCACTACAACCCGGTAACTGCGCTACACTCTAGTACACGCACGTGGCGCAGTTCGTGAGCGACGTGCGCCTACTGTTCCGCAACGCGTACCACTACAACCCGGTAACTGCGCTACACTCTAGTACACGCACGTGGCGCAGTTCGTGAGCGACGTGCGCCTACTGTTCCGCAACGCGTACCACTACAACCCGGTAACTGCGCTACACTCTAGTACACGCACGTGGCGCAGTTCGTGAGCGACGTGCGCCTACTGTTCCGCAACGCGTACCACTACAACCCGGTAACTGCGCTACACTCTAGTACACGCACGTGGCGCAGTTCGTGAGCGACGTGCGCCTACTGTTCCGCAACGCGTACCACTACAACCCGGTAACTGCGCTACACTCTAGTACACGCACGTGGCGCAGTTCGTGAGCGACGTGCGCCTACTGTTCCGCAACGCGTACCACTACAACCCGGTAACTGCGCTACACTCTAGTACACGCACGTGGCGCAGTTCGTGAGCGACGTGCGCCTACTGTTCCGCAACGCGTACCACTACAACCCGGTAACTGCGCTACACTCTAGTACACGCACGTGGCGCAGTTCGTGAGCGACGTGCGCCTACTGTTCCGCAACGCGTACCACTACAACCCGGTAACTGCGCTACACTCTAGTACACGCACGTGGCGCAGTTCGTGAGCGACGTGCGCCTACTGTTCCGCAACGCGTACCACTACAACCCGGTAACTGCGCTACACTCTAGTACACGCACGTGGCGCAGTTCGTGAGCGACGTGCGCCTACTGTTCCGCAACGCGTACCACTACAACCCGGTAACTGCGCTACACTCTAGTACACGCACGTGGCGCAGTTCGTGAGCGACGTGCGCCTACTGTTCCGCAACGCGTACCACTACAACCCGGTAACTGCGCTACACTCTAGTACACGCACGTGGCGCAGTTCGTGAGCGACGTGCGCCTACTGTTCCGCAACGCGTACCACTACAACCCGGTAACTGCGCTACACTCTAGTACACGCACGTGGCGCAGTTCGTGAGCGACGTGCGCCTACTGTTCCGCAACGCGTACCACTACAACCCGGTAACTGCGCTACACTCTAGTACACGCACGTGGCGCAGTTCGTGAGCGACGTGCGCCTACTGTTCCGCAACGCGTACCACTACAACCCGGTAACTGCGCTACACTCTAGTACACGCACGTGGCGCAGTTCGTGAGCGACGTGCGCCTACTGTTCCGCAACGCGTACCACTACAACCCGGTAACTGCGCTACACTCTAGTACACGCACGTGGCGCAGTTCGTGAGCGACGTGCGCCTACTGTTCCGCAACGCGTACCACTACAACCCGGTAACTGCGCTACACTCTAGTACACGCACGTGGCGCAGTTCGTGAGCGACGTGCGCCTACTGTTCCGCAACGCGTACCACTACAACCCGGTAACTGCGCTACACTCTAGTACACGCACGTGGCGCAGTTCGTGAGCGACGTGCGCCTACTGTTCCGCAACGCGTACCACTACAACCCGGTAACTGCGCTACACTCTAGTACACGCACGTGGCGCAGTTCGTGAGCGACGTGCGCCTACTGTTCCGCAACGCGTACCACTACAACCCGGTAACTGCGCTACACTCTAGTACACGCACGTGGCGCAGTTCGTGAGCGACGTGCGCCTACTGTTCCGCAACGCGTACCACTACAACCCGGTAACTGCGCTACACTCTAGTACACGCACGTGGCGCAGTTCGTGAGCGACGTGCGCCTACTGTTCCGCAACGCGTACCACTACAACCCGGTAACTGCGCTACACTCTAGTACACGCACGTGGCGCAGTTCGTGAGCGACGTGCGCCTACTGTTCCGCAACGCGTACCACTACAACCCGGTAACTGCGCTACACTCTAGTACACGCACGTGGCGCAGTTCGTGAGCGACGTGCGCCTACTGTTCCGCAACGCGTACCACTACAACCCGGTAACTGCGCTACACTCTAGTACACGCACGTGGCGCAGTTCGTGAGCGACGTGCGCCTACTGTTCCGCAACGCGTACCACTACAACCCGGTAACTGCGCTACACTCTAGTACACGCACGTGGCGCAGTTCGTGAGCGACGTGCGCCTACTGTTCCGCAACGCGTACCACTACAACCCGGTAACTGCGCTACACTCTAGTACACGCACGTGGCGCAGTTCGTGAGCGACGTGCGCCTACTGTTCCGCAACGCGTACCACTACAACCCGGTAACTGCGCTACACTCTAGTACACGCACGTGGCGCAGTTCGTGAGCGACGTGCGCCTACTGTTCCGCAACGCGTACCACTACAACCCGGTAACTGCGCTACACTCTAGTACACGCACGTGGCGCAGTTCGTGAGCGACGTGCGCCTACTGTTCCGCAACGCGTACCACTACAACCCGGTAACTGCGCTACACTCTAGTACACGCACGTGGCGCAGTTCGTGAGCGACGTGCGCCTACTGTTCCGCAACGCGTACCACTACAACCCGGTAACTGCGCTACACTCTAGTACACGCACGTGGCGCAGTTCGTGAGCGACGTGCGCCTACTGTTCCGCAACGCGTACCACTACAACCCGGTAACTGCGCTACACTCTAGTACACGCACGTGGCGCAGTTCGTGAGCGACGTGCGCCTACTGTTCCGCAACGCGTACCACTACAACCCGGTAACTGCGCTACACTCTAGTACACGCACGTGGCGCAGTTCGTGAGCGACGTGCGCCTACTGTTCCGCAACGCGTACCACTACAACCCGGTAACTGCGCTACACTCTAGTACACGCACGTGGCGCAGTTCGTGAGCGACGTGCGCCTACTGTTCCGCAACGCGTACCACTACAACCCGGTAACTGCGCTACACTCTAGTACACGCACGTGGCGCAGTTCGTGAGCGACGTGCGCCTACTGTTCCGCAACGCGTACCACTACAACCCGGTAACTGCGCTACACTCTAGTACACGCACGTGGCGCAGTTCGTGAGCGACGTGCGCCTACTGTTCCGCAACGCGTACCACTACAACCCGGTAACTGCGCTACACTCTAGTACACGCACGTGGCGCAGTTCGTGAGCGACGTGCGCCTACTGTTCCGCAACGCGTACCACTACAACCCGGTAACTGCGCTACACTCTAGTACACGCACGTGGCGCAGTTCGTGAGCGACGTGCGCCTACTGTTCCGCAACGCGTACCACTACAACCCGGTAACTGCGCTACACTCTAGTACACGCACGTGGCGCAGTTCGTGAGCGACGTGCGCCTACTGTTCCGCAACGCGTACCACTACAACCCGGTAACTGCGCTACACTCTAGTACACGCACGTGGCGCAGTTCGTGAGCGACGTGCGCCTACTGTTCCGCAACGCGTACCACTACAACCCGGTAACTGCGCTACACTCTAGTACACGCACGTGGCGCAGTTCGTGAGCGACGTGCGCCTACTGTTCCGCAACGCGTACCACTACAACCCGGTAACTGCGCTACACTCTAGTACACGCACGTGGCGCAGTTCGTGAGCGACGTGCGCCTACTGTTCCGCAACGCGTACCACTACAACCCGGTAACTGCGCCGCACTTTAGTTCCGCTACGCGTACCACAAAATTTTACGTAAGGTTCAAATCTTCAAATGGAGCGAATTTCTAATCCAGCCCTTACAATAAAGAGTTACGATGCGCAAATGCATGCCTTTAATCACAGCTAGGTAAATTTAACACGGACCCGTGAATGGTAAGCTTGTCGACATAATCTATAATCGTGTACCAATAAGGAATCTGTTGTGTGTGCAGCCGGACTCGACGATATACAAGGACGCCAAGCGGCTGGAAGAGTTCTTCGACGCGCAGCTCGCCAAGTGGCTGCCCGAGCACTGCGCCGACGGGCCCGCCGCCAAGCGGCCGCGCCAGGAACCCGCGCTCGACTGCTGATCCACGCCCACCACAGCAGGCATAGGGGAGCGACCCCAGACCGACATACCTGACAAAACATTTGGGACAAATCCCGCCCCTAACAAAACCGACGATGAACTCCCTAAACAAAGTTCTCCCACGGAGACGCTTGACAAAAACGAACTTGTAGCCTCGAACGTCAATGCAAAAAGTGATAAAAGTGAGCTCCTCGTTTTGAATCCTCCTCCGAAGCAACTCGATAAACAAAATCCTCGGAACCTTAGATCGAGCGGCCGACGCGCGAGGGACTCCGCTTCCTACCCATTCGAGGTCCCCTTGCTAAACCCGTTTACGAGCAAATCTGATAAAACCCCGCCTGCTCCAGCACAAACCACTTTTAGGAATCTACGATCGGCTGCCCGGGCTAATAAAAATAAAAAGTTATCGCAGCAAGACGAAGCTCCCGTGGTGAAGAAGTCCGAAAAACCTAAACCCGCTCCCGCCCCGTACCCCCGCCGAAATCTACGGTCGACTAGTTCATTACGGCCTCCAGAATCGATTCCCGATGTAAATAACCAACCGATACCGGAATTGCCGGAACCTAAACCAGCTAAACGAAAGAGAGGCCGGCCCAAATTACAAAAATCTAACGACTTGCCCAAGCGACTGTCCAGTGACGAACCCGAACCTAACACGTTGATGAGTCTGTTAACGCGAGATCAAATTAAACAAGAACCCGACCGAGCACGACCAAAAACGAATGACACTTCCACCGAGTCAATCAGGAATATTTTGGAGATAAACTTACCTACAAAACGGCAACACGCCCCGCCGGGCGACGAACAACGAAAACCCGACTTTTCACTACAGAAATCGAGTGAACTCTTCAAAATACTAACCGACACCCAAAGTCAAGCGGTTGACAAAGTGTGCGACGACTTGCATCAGCCGATAATGCTACTTGGACATCAAACGTTGCCTCACCAGAAGGCGGGGTGCACAGTGTATCGGGGGTGTCAGCCGGTGACTATCAAACAGGAGCAACAACTACATCAGAAACAGATCAAACAAGAGTTGATAGACCAGCAATATGCGAGACCTGTCATTTTAGATACACAGAAATCTAATACAAGGGTTCCCCCAGTAATTGAAGAACATCACGTGAATATTGAAAACGAAATGATGAAGTCTATCAAACAAGAGCAGATCACTCAGATTCAACAGAGTGTATTACCTCGACCACAAATATACTCGATAAAACAAGAGCCGAACCAACGCCCAACGATCCCAATTGAATTCAACCACAATACGGAAATCACTGATAATTTGAATGTCCATCAGCAGTCGATCAAACAAGAAATAACTCAGCCGCAGTATCAGGAGATCCTCTTACAACATCCTGTCAAAAGGGAGCCTTTTTGGCGTGAACTAGATATAAATAAAATAAATCAGATAGCACATGTGCACGTTTCTTCACCACAACATCAAATAAAACAAGAATTAAACCAGTTCAATTCGCTGACTCATTGCCAAACAATGAACAATTTGCCAGTCATGCATGACTTGCAGCAAAACTCTATCAAGCAGGAATTAGTACAGAAACCTTCACGAGCAGTCCACGAGGTGACCGCACAGGCGCCGGTCAAAACAGAACCATATTGGCCTCAGCTACATGTCAAAGGGATTCAGAAGACAGAACTTAATGTATTAGGGCCACAACCACTCAAACAAGAGCAATTTCAAATTGATTCAAGATATTACAAGCAAAATGAATCGATTGATACGGCAACACAGCAAAAAGAGATCAAACAAGAGTTTCAAATTGATTCAAGATATTACAAGCAAAATGAATCGATTGATACGGCAACACAGCAAAAAGAGATCAAACAAGAGTTTCATATTGATTCAAGATATTACAAGCAAAATGAATCGATTGATACGGCAACACAGCAAAAAGAGATCAAACAAGAGTTTCATATTGATTCAAGATATTACAAGCAAAATGAATCGATTGATACGGCAACACAGCAAAAAGAGATCAAACAAGAGTTTCAAATCGATTCAAGATATTACAAGCAAAATGAATCGATTGATACGCCAACACAGCAAAAAGAGATCAAACAAGAGTTTCAAATCGATTCAAGATATTACAAGCAAAATGAATCGATTGATACGGCAACACAGCAAAAAGAGATCAAACAAGAGTTTCAAATTGATTCAAGATATTACAAGCAAAATGAATCGATTGATACGGCAACACAGCAAAAAGAGATCAAACAAGAGTTTCAAATTGATTCAAGATATTACAAGCAAAATGAATCGATTGATACGGCAACACAGCAAACAGAGATTAAACAAGAGTTTCAAATTGATTCAAGATATTACAAGCAAATTGAATCGATTGATACGGCAACACAGCAAACAGAGATCAAAAAAGAGTTTCAAATTGATTCAAGATATTACAAGCAAAATGAATCGATTGATACGGCAACACAGCAAAAAGAGATCAAACAAGAGTTGATACATCAACAATATCCAACAGGGTTGCCTGAAATACCATCAGGACACGCAATTAAAAAAGTACCTCCTTGGCACCGACCCGAAATATGTCTTCAAAAAGAAGTAGGACATCCAATAAATATACAACAACCTCAACTAACTATCAAACAGGATTTGCAAAATCAACAATATCCAACAGGAGTACCTGACACACCATTGGAAAAACGAAGAGATTTCCCTCCTTGGCACCGACCAGAACTACGTTATCATAATAGGAATACTTTATCACAGCCTAAACAAGAGCCAATGATTTGGCAATATGATAGAAGACCGGAAATACCGGCACTACCTATGAAAAAAGACCCATTCTTGTTTAAAAATGGTGTGTCAGGCTGCAATAATAACGCTGCTAGCTTCGAGATGCCCCAACACAAGTCTACTAAACAAGAACTAATACATCATCAAACATCTACCGGAATACCAACGATCAAAAATGAACCGATACAAGAGGAATGTGCACCAACAGCAGGTCTGTTGACGATAGGACAATATGCGCAGAAGTTGCGCGAATCGATGGTGTATCAACAGACTCAAAACATAATGCAGCAGCTAATAAAGCCAGAACCTTTTCACCAACAAGTTCCAACGTTAGAGATGCAACAGCAGCACCAACTTCAGCAGATGAAAAGACAACACTACCACCAACAAAATGTTTTGACAACCTATCAGCACGGGACCGGTCCCTTCAGATCATTACCAGTACAAAGTGAACGCTACATAACGACTCCCATTCAACAACCACTGCCGGCCCCATTGCCGCCACAAAAGTTGAGTCAAAAGCGTAGACCGACTTCTATAAACCCCTTTCATACTTCAGAAGTTACTTTGCCACCAGTAATGCCAGACACACAGAGGCATCAACAAAATATGGCCTCTGATTTATGGAGGCAGCCTTTCCAATCTGCGCAGTTAGTACCTAATCCACTTGTACAAAATATAATGATGCCCGGCTACCAACAAGCAACTACTACGCAACCGTGGAAACGCAGCCGAAAAGACCCCAAACATAGAACGACTGAGATTCCCATAATGCCCCCGCAGGCATCAGCAGCACAACATCAGTTCTGGCATCAACAAGAATTGCTACGCCAGCAGCATCTCGCAGCCGGCAGGCTAGTAACGCCGATTCCGGGCACACACGGACATCAACAGTATCAGAACTACCTCCAGAACGTAACGACCAGGCCAGAAGTGCCCCTGCAGTATCCGAGTGGACCGGTAAACTTTTTTGCAGAAGTTCCAACAGTACAACAACTATCCGCTGCAACTCATCTGGCGGCACCTTCGAAGCAGAAACCGAAGCCTCTTCCAAAAAGAGCTGCCAAAAAACCTCCAGAAATGCCCTCGAGTCACCGAGAACAAATGTTTAATTACGACATGCAGTGGCAACAGCTGCTGACAGCGCGCCAACAGAGTACTACGGCCAGGCTTCCCGCCGCGCCGCCGCTTCAGCAACCTCTGCACCCTCTGCAGCTGGTGACAGGCGCGAGCGATCTGATGCCCCAGCGCAACCTGCCCACATGCTGGCAGCAGTGGCAGCCGCTCGTCTCGCCTCTCGCGCCACACGCGCTCGCCACGAGGGCCCGGGCATCGAACACGACGCGCCACCAGCCACACAGCGAGACCTTGCAGCAACAGATACTAATACCACCGCAGGAACGTCCTCCAGCTCCGAAACGATCGAAGAGAAAGCCCCCGCCTTGCGAAAGCGTTTTGGAAATGTATCACCAGCAGGAGAATCTCCAGACGCAGGGGCTGACTCCGCCCGGCCCGGACGATGCTAACGGGCGCATTCTCCGCGCCGCCCTTTCCGTTAGCAATAATTATGCAACCTATCAGTAAACCTCAACTTTTTTAATTTGAACCTTCGTCTGAAGGCAGCGATTTCTGGGGTAAGGTAACTTTGTTCCTTCCCTTTTACATGTTTAAGGTGTCTCCAAATGTTTGTGCATCAGACCTCGAAATGTACTTACGTTATGAAGAGTATTGAAGAGTGGGTTAGATTGTATGTTCCTTCAGTTGTGGACGATGCGGTAACCGTGTCCACCTGTTACGTTAGTTAATTATAATAGTTTGTTAGTGAGTTCGTATGCGAACGCGTCTTGTTAATTATGAGGTTATAATGAGTTAGAGATATCATATTCCATTCTCGACGTTAGAAGTATCATTCAGTTTATGTTTTTGATGCCGCCAAGAAATTGCTGATCTTCAATAAAGTGTATCAAATAAACTATTTATCTTTCCAAAAGAGTACCTTGACGATTTTTTCCCAAATCTTGGCATCACAATATTCACGGCGGTGTATTTTTTTCTAACGTTAGGAATAAGTATTATAAGACGTAGATATATCTACAAATCTATTTATAAAAACCACTAACATCACAGAAGCATTTTGACCTGTTGCCGATAATAGTATATTAAATTGTGTTGAATAAAATGTTTCGTCCGAAGGATACGGCGATCTTTTTTAGATTCATCAGTAAGATATTTGAATCAAATGCGTGTTTGTTGAGGCAAAATCATTTTAAATAAGAATTCTATTTGTTTAACACTTGTTATGATAATTTTCTGTGATATGAGAGGACGCCGCAAACGTGACGCCGATGCGATGGTGGTTAATTTATTGTATATCTCGATGTCACTTACTACCCGAGCGGTAAAGTAATATTGTAGCGTAAGGTATTATTATATCAGTCGATGCGCAAATATATATTTTATTTTACTGTAGAAGATATTTTTATAATTAGTGGTTTTGTTTGCGCGAGTCGAGTGGCCGTTGTCAACGTTTAGCACTTGTTGTAGCAACACAGCCAATAGTGTTTAATTTTTAATTAAAATATGTTTTTGTATTTTTCTTGATATATATATATAAGATCCTGCGTAGGCAGGCGCAAATGCGGCTATGATAACAATTACTTAAAGTTTATTCTTACTGACGAGTGTTAAGATCTCTGTTAAGTTGACATAATTGAAAACTTTATTTAACTAAAATGAATGGAACAACAAGTGTAAGGTCACACATTTCAGGTTTACTTTCATATTGCTTTTGAAACTGGTCACTCGGCTCCGCCTTAGGCCTTCAATGTGCAAACAAAATATATACCTATTTCTAATGAAACAATTATACTTAGGAGGTAATGTAATGAGTAATGTTAAGTTCATCCTTCAGTTGTGTTATGTTTATGTGACTATTGCAAAAGATACACAATTCGCTCTCTTAAAATAATTAAACTGAAATACGATATTAGACCCAATCTCATTTTATGTGCTATTCGCTTATTTTCCTGGGTTGTGTCGTCATTTTTCTGTTCCTAGCTTTATCATGTTTTATTTATGAACCGACCAAACTTCTCCATCCTAATATTTTGTATTACACAGATGTCCATGTCTTGATTTCTTCGCAATCATATTGATTTATTTGGATTATGATATATATTTTTATCTTGAAATCTGTTTTATCAATAAAGGTTACTGTTAATGTTGTTCCATGTCTTAAAATTAATTCTTCTAGTGAAATTCTCAATGTTTTGGATAATCTCCCAATAAGTATTATTAATAGGAATAAACATCATTTATTGGATTCCGGAGTTTTATTTCAATATATCAAACTACTAAGCGTAAATATTATTTCGAGTGGCAACATATTTGGGCGCTGTCAATCTTTCCAGTTGGCAGCTGCTGTCAGACTTCTGGGCTGCTGATAAGCAAGCAAAGTACCTAGCTAAATTGATAGGCGAGCGTGGGCTTCGCTTGATAACTCGTTCGTGTCACAAACAAATTAATTATCAATCTGTGTAGTCGTGTTTTGTTTTCGTTAAATTCTGTCGATAACTGAGCCGGTGGGAAGCCGCGACAAAGATTACGAGTAATATCAGACGGGACATTGCGGCGACGGCGAGGTGAGTGAACTCTGCGACAAGGCAATGACCTGCCTAAATGTTTTGACTGTTGTAACTAACTTACATAAAAAATATTTTTACTGCATAAATGTAGAAAAATGTTTTGCAAATATTTAATATTTTGGCTATCTCACTTAAACTCTTAGGTTACTTTATGACATAAAATAAATAACTTTAAATATTGTTCTTAAACTTCTTAACCATAACGTAAAATTTTTAGTGCTTATCTTCTTGAACGAAATATTATAAGTACCTTTACATACTATTTAAACACGCTTTTCGTGGTTACTATCATCATCTAACTAAACAAATTTACTATCATCTACTCCCTGCCTCCATCATCAGATCACCTCGATGATGTCAAGTTATTGGTTTTCCATCCAGAGTACACGATACCTACAAAATGTTTAATCAATACGAGCAGAAATAGGTAGTTAAAACTCGACTTTGAACATTTGTAACGTTATTAACACAAAAGGGACTGGTTCTTGCACCTAAAATAAATTGCTTTCGAATATTAAGAAACAACCTTCGTTGTTTTTCAACGTTTTAGAAGGCTATCAAACCGGTTCATTGCGTTTTTCTTTTTTGTATGCAGGTTATATTTAGTGTTTTGCCTGTTTATTTTTTCTTTTTAAAATATTTTAACCAAACATATGTATTGTATTTATAATAACATTGTCTTTGTTTTCAAAACAACATAACAAAACAAAATTCCTTATTCAAATTTTTCAATTTCGTCCCGTCAAGTATTGCCAAATATTCTGGCCGGTTAATACCGTTAACCGTTGCACTGTATCGATCGCGACGCGACATATATTTTGTTTGTGTTTAATTATGTCAATAAATACTTAATAATAATGCTCACAATGCTATCACCGCTATATTGCTGTATATGGCGCCGCCATCTCTGAGGTTCCGGGTTCGATCCCCGGTCGGGTCAATGTGGAAAACGAACTTTTTTTATATTGTCTCGGGTCTGAGTGTTGTGGTACCGTCGTTGTTTCTGATTTCTATAACACATGTGCTTTAGCTACTTACCTTAGGATCAGAGCAATGTATGTGATGTTGTCCAATATTTATTATTTTATTATTATTATTGCACTGCTCATCCAGTACTTATCAGTGTAATTGGAACAGTGACTTTTTATCTCACTTTGATTGGTACCGAGATGTTTCGAAACAGTGTAATGCACTATAATGACTTATTCAATAGCCTCGTAATATCATACTAGATATTACGCTTCGTACATCATTACTAAATAATGCTTCATTGAATAGTACTAACTTACCTTAAACCGACCTCGTCTAACTTAGCCTAGACATACAAACAACTAAGTAATTTGATATAACTACAAGTTCTAATTACCTACTATTGGGCCTACTAAGTATACGTCACAAATTATAACTTTGTCATTATAACTTTTATAGATCTTAAATCTTTTTTGTTTGGAATTTGTTATCTGGCTTTTAAAAATGATTAAGCATTTTAAGATTTTACGATTATCTCAGGGTTCTTATGTCTCTTATTTCAAAACTATAAAACCGATGACTTAGATGGTATAAAATTTGACGACCGATTGGTATAGTGGGTGATTCGCCTTGAAAGCACAGGGTTCAATTCCGGGCCGAGTAAATTCAGACGACGAACATTTCTATATCGGTTCCAGTCTGGTTTTGCGGGAATCTCCTTTCTCCGCAAAATTCTCTCTTTGGGTTCTCATAACACAGGATGTTAAGGGTAATGGATGCCCATTATAATAAATAATAAATAGTTTCCACAATCCACCAATTATCTAGCCCCAAACTAAGTTAAGCTTGTGTTATGGCGACTAGATAGAATAACGGATAAACATACTTAAATACGTTTTTAAATATCTATAACTTAGTTACAAATGTTCGTGCTCATCACACTTACATTTACCCCTTGCGGGATTCGAAGCTGCAATCGAATGGCTTTGTAGTACGGAGCGCGAACCACTACACAAACGGTCGTCATTAATTACATGCGGTGATTTTGGCGTTGGCTATCGCGGGATTAGACTCGAGCCCCTCCCCCCCCTCTTCCTCTAATCTCACGTGAGATTGCAAAATGCGCATTTTAGTGTAAACATTAATCTATGCCGTGTCGTGTGGTGCCGGCACTTTAAAAGAATTGCATCACCCCTTCCCTTCCTATGGGTGTCGTAAGAGGCGACTACAGGAGAACCGCCATAAGAAGACGGGCAGCAGCGTCTCCTCTCCGCCATTGGCCAAACTGCGATCGCCAACCCGCCTGCCAAGCGTGGCGATTATGGCAAAATCCTCCTTTTGGAGTGGCCTGTGTCCAGCAGTGGACTGATATAGGCTGGTGATGTGATGTGATGTGATTTATCTATGCTATACTTGCCTATGACTATCACTGATACTTGCCAAGATCTCCTCTCTCCCCCACGTGAGTTTGGGTGAGAATGGGCTTGATCCCCCCCCCCCCCCCCCCCCCTAAACACCTCACGTAATAATTAATGCATGCCCCTAACTCTTTATTTCTAGAGTAAAACAATTGGTGCCATCTGGCGCATCGTGTAATAATTTGTATTATAAAATAAATACTTATAAATCTCGTACTTAATTCGCGCTCCGGACTACAAAGCCAGGCGATTGCTGGTTTGAATCCCGCAAGGGGCAGATATTAGTTTGATGAGCACAAGTATTAATATCTAACTAATGTTTATAAACGTATTTAAGTTTGATCCGTTATCTAGTCGCCATTATACTTTGCTTAGTTTAGACCTAGTTATAGACGTCATTGTAAAAAAACATTATTGATTCGGCTTTGACTTATAACATTAGTATGAGCGTACTTATTAGTTTTTCATCTGCGATTGTATAACTTTTCAGCTTAGACCTAGATTAGGGTGCAAAGTAAATTAGCAGAGATGCGGCTGATAATCCTGGAGGACGCGGACGTGGTGGCGGAGTGGGCGGCGCGGTTCGTGCTGCAGCGCGTGACGCAGTTCGCGCCGGGGCCCGGCCGCCGCTTCGTAATGGGGCTGCCCACCGGCGGCACGCCGCTCGGCATGTATCGCAAGCTCATACAGTTCTACAAGGAGGGCAAGATCTCCTTCAAATACGTTACCACATTCAACATGGACGAGTATGTCGGTAAGTACCTATTCGAAAAATAGCGAGCTAAAAAAATACTTTTACCGGTAATTACCAGTCACTCATACCTCACTTGTTATCAATGACACTAAATACTATAAGTTACTGCTTTCTTATCTCAAGCACAAATTACGTATAGCGGCGGCGTCAAGTGCACAAACGATTCGTGCCTTTGCTCTTCAACAACAGAAAAATAATAATATAAATGGATGCATAATACATAATATGTTGGAAACTTCGAGAGTTTTCAGACGTACATTGGCTGGCACTGGCTGGATGAAAAAAACCGAAGATGCTCTTTGGTAAAGGGGGACGTACAGCAGTGGACTGCAATACGTTGGCATTTTTCTAAATAAGCTTGAGTTTGGGCGTGCTGGGAAACGCCTTTGACTGAATTCGTTGTTCACGTGCGACAACTTCAACCACTATGGTGTTACCATTCGCATTTATATTCTTTGCAAAGTTCTCAACTGAGGTCTAGTGACAAGGATGTAGAACAACACACAGAAGAACCTATCGATCTTAGGTCCCTATGATTGATGACTGATCCTTATTTAATAAGAGTGTTTAACCCCCGGTGGTTAAGGTCGAACTCGCTTATAAATAAAAGCCAAGTCAGTACACGAACAGGTATATTTCTTCACTACAAAGATCAGTAAAGGATAGTTAGCAATTACTTCCACCGAACATCTATAAGGTTATTGTAAAAAACTTACCTACATTGCGCGATGTAATAGAGGACAACGCCATCTATCGCCAGTTTTGCGCACAAAATGAACTTAGAATGTACAAAGAGAAGGACTGTTCTTGCATTGTCATAGTTTATTCCGAGCATCACAATTAGTTCGTGCGTTTCTTTTATCTATTTATGCATTATGCACACGCACACTATTGGTGCTGAGCCTGAGAGCATACCTATGTGCTGAGCTATCGGTTAAGCTACTTGTGTTCTGCTGGTCTCTGGTTAGCTCTGACTGAATTATGGCTCCATGTTATTAAACTAATTATTGTTATTTGATTATTTTTGATTATGCTTGAAGTTTTTAAATGTTTTATTATTATTATTGTATTTTGTCTCTGTGTTATAGGCCCCCGCAAAATATCAGTGTCGTGGCAGCCTTCAGTTGCCACGACTAATACTGAGTGAGAGTCCTTTTTGGCACACCTCGTTTTTTTTTTCTCTCTGTAATCCGTATGTCCATTTTTGGTTATGCCAAATAAATATAATTAGTTTAAGTTAAGTAACGTTGTCGTTGCAGGGCTGCCCCGCGACCACCCGGAGTCGTACCACTACTACATGTGGAACGAGTTCTTCAAGCACGTGGACATCGAGCCTGCGCAGGCGCACGTGCTAGACGGCAACGCGCCCGACCTCGCCGCCGAGTGCCGCCGCTTCGAGGCGCTCATCCAGGAGGCCGGCGGCGTGCATCTCTTCGTCGGAGGTTAGTCTGAGGTTGATATGTTGTTGACTTTAAATAGTTCTGCACATGAATCAGACATTATTAGGTCCTTGGTAAAAAAAAGATATTGTGTCCACGGCCTCGCACTTAAAGGGGCCTCGCGAGGCCTCTTAAATACGAATCAGACTTAAAACTCCCGTTTATTTTTAAATTAAATAAAAACTTAAAAATAATTGGCTACATTCGTAATAGATTGCCAACACAGCTTAACTTTGCAAATAGTTTCTTTACGCTCTTATCTCATACAAGAACAGAGGCCTCGCTAATGCAACTTCTCCCTCGTCTATATATTTGTCCACCCTTCGCACCTGTTTCTATGAAACTTTGTATAAAATCAATATGCTTACTTAATATTGAGGAACTCGCTTAGTACGTGCACAAGCTTAGCCATCTGACACCACGACTATGATGATGTGAAGCAACAAGTCTAATTCATTCGAAGCTAACCTTCGTAACCGTCAATAACAATATTTTTTGGATCATGGCTGCACGTATATTATCTGAATGTGCATGATTTCTCTAGATCCCCGTAATAAATTCGGGGGAGAAATCCGGAATCCAGATTCGAATAAAAGTCACATGTTCAATTAACCTCAATAAGGATGTGAGGCGACTTAAACAGTCCGCCTATACCTACTGATTAACCACCCCGTAGGTATGTGAGACTAGGTTGAGAAATAACGCAGGTAATCTAACGGAAGTGATTGGGTGTGGCAGGCATCGGCCCCGACGGGCACATCGCGTTCAACGAGCCGGGCTCGTCGCTGGTGTCGCGCACGCGCGTCAAGACGCTGGCCTACGACACGCTCGAGGCCAACAAGCGCTTCTTCGGCAACGACATCTCCAAGGTGCCGCGCCAGGCGCTCACCGTCGGCGTCGGCACCGTCATGGACGCTAAGGAGGTAACAATAATAACACTGCTATACTCATTTACGGCGAAAAATGTTAGTATCTCTAAGATACCATGGGACGCAAACAGTCGCCCTACCGATTAATTGTATAAATATAATATAAATAAATGAATATTGGACAACATCACATACATTGCTGTGATCCTACTTTCGTTATATGTAGAAAACAGCGACGATAGCAAAACACCCAGACAATTTAGAAAAAAAAATCTACTTAGCCGAACGGAAATCGAAGCCTCGAGAGATGGTGACTCCAAGTCTACTAACGGAGATCGTACAGAGGTCCTAAAAAAGTGAAATATCTAGCGAAGATTGTGGACCCATTTCGGTGTCACGATATTGAGTGGCTCTCTCTGAAGCGATACGTTATCCGAGTGGTCTCGTGGCAGGTGATGATCCTGATCACGGGCGTGCACAAGTCGCTGGCGCTGGCCAAGGCGGTGGAGGAGGGCGTGAACCACATGTGGACCGTGTCGGCCTTCCAGCAGCACGCGCAGACGCTCTTCGTCTGCGACGAGGCCGCCACGCTCGAGCTGCGCGTTAAGACTGTCAAGTACTTTAAGGTGAGCTCAACACACCAAATCCCCCCCCATCCGACCTTATGACCGACTTTGCTTATCGAGGAATGAAATCCCAGGCTGGCTCGGTATTTTCAAATTTAAACCCCCTGTCCCGTAAATCAAGGATAACCTTGTAACCACATATTCTATACATCATCATGGTTAACAGCTTTGTAAAGCAACATTTAAATAAATAAATAAAAATAAAATAATAAACATTTTAAGTCATAGATCAAATTTGTTTACAATCATGTAAGTATAGAATATTTGGTTACAAGGTTTTCCTTGATTTACAGGACGATCTGTATAAATATAGTGCTTCAGGCTACATTCCACCAATTTGGATGGTCATCGGGAGCTATTCCATTATCAATCATCCATATACGTACTCCTTTAATTGTCAAGGAGTGGACATAATGATCAAAACAATTTTAAGGGTGAGACTCAATTGAGCTACGTGGCGTAAGGATAGCGGATAAAACTACTCAGCTCCGCCTCAATGGAGTCTCATCCTTAATTTCGGCAGCTGGTTTTTAGTCAGATGAAGGTTGCAATTTTTGATGTTAGCCATTCTAGCAAAAACATAACTGAGACCTAATCAGTTGTCAAGGTGGCGGTATTTACATGTATCTTAAAGAATAATATTTACTTCCATCTTTTAGAGAACAATACTGCAATAAACTTTTTTAAGATCTTAATCCTTCTTTAGATACATTTGAATAGCTTTTGGGAGTGTCTTACTGTTGATTCTGTTAGGTAGTGGATTAGAAAGCATGAGCATTTGAGAGGGAAAGCATGAGGACATTCAGGCCTGCGATCGGATTTTGAGTACTTCACTAATATTTCCTATTATTCCTATCATCCGCTCTTTATTTAAATATAAAATAATAATTTATTTAAAAATTGCATGGTGTCTATTTGCCTTATTCAATAAATAAATGAAAATATGGAACTAAGTCTTTTAGGAGCTTACAATTTCAATCCCCTTTTTCCAAAATATGCACATCGGGATGAATGAAAACCGATCGTGGGTCTGAATATTGCGTGTGCGCCAGGCGCTGAGCGAGGAGCACCAGAAGATGATCGAGGGCGTGCCCGTCGCCGAGCAGCGCGTCCTGCACTAGCCAAGCGCAGCGGCGCCCTACACTGCCGGAGCCTGGGAAGGCTTGGACTCCATGCGTTGAATCACAACTCTCATACAGAATAAATAATAGTTATGCTTATCAGACTTTATATACAGAAGAACATGTAACATGTAGAATTTCCACGTCCACGTCCTGCAGGGTCTCCGCTGAAAACCAGCGTTGTTATAGCACTGGCTGTAACGACAAATGCTGAGCAGGGGGACCTTTTTGACACTCTTTTTATGTTTATTTTTGATTCTGTTGGTAATTGTGCTTTTGTGTCAAATAAATGTTTTCTATTTCTATAATTTTGTATTTGTGAGAGAATGTATGTGTAACTTCTGGTAACCATAATTATTGTTTATTCTATGACTGACTTTTAGTTACTATTATAATAAATAACGAAGTAATATGTTGGTGCTGCCATGTTAAAAGTATATTAGTATTAAGCATATTTTTATAAATCTCTTGGCTAATTACAATCGGGTGCATTCCAGAGTCTAATGGGCGAGCACAACAAAATGTTAGAGATCAAGCGGTGAGCCTCATGAACATTCCACTATGAATTATTTTATATATTGTTATTGTATTTCATGTTAAGAGTTCAAAACTTTTTATATTAGGTATACTAATTAAATAAATTTTATATTTTAAAAATTTGGATTTATTTTATAAAATCCTAACAATATTTACAGCCTACAACAAACCATGTTTATCCATAGACACAATAAGAAAATACACTCATTCATAATAGCACAATGTATTTTTTATTCATTTTCCCAGATTCTAATTATTGTTGAATGTGGTAAATACAATATGATGTGACACTGTTTTTAGGGTTCCGTATCCAAAGAGTAAAACGGGACCCTATTAATAAGGCTCCGCTGTCCGTCTGTCTGTCTGTCACCAGGCTGTATCTCATGAACAGTGATAGCTAGAGACTTGAAATTTTCACAGAAGATGTATTTCTGTTGCTGCTATAACAAAAAATACTAAAAAACAGGATACATTAAATATTTAAGGGGGCTCCCATACAAATAAAGTGATTTTTTTGCCGTTTTTATAGATAATGGTACGGAACCCTTCATGTGCTAGTCCGACTCGCACTTGACTGGTTTTTCCTGGTAGATCTAATCATTGTTGAATATGGTAAATACAATATGATGTGACACTGTTATTAAACCTTCATTTAATATACTAAAGATTTGCACACACAATGACTTGAGCACTCAGTTTTCCACTCTAGATCCGCACTTTCACTTTGTCCACACTATCTCACTGGTTGTGTCACGTCACCACTGCGTGTCCTCCCGCTCCCCCGGGCGGGCGGCGGCGGCGCGGCACATGCGCGCCAGCAGCCCCGCGAGCTGCAGCGGCGTGGCGAGCCCGTCCGCGACGCGCA
Organism: Anania fuscalis; assembly: GCA_950371115.1. Classification (NCBI taxonomy): domain Eukaryota; kingdom Metazoa; phylum Arthropoda; class Insecta; order Lepidoptera; family Crambidae; genus Anania; species Anania fuscalis. The sequence continues at coordinate 15,824,097 of OX493344.1, forward strand.
CGTGCGTGAGGCCGATCTCGCGCACGAGCGCCAGCCGCGTCGCCTCCGCCGCCTCCAGCGTCTTGCTCACGCGGAACATGTTGCTCACGATGTCCTCCGTCGCGTAGCCCAGCTTGCACAGCTTCGCGATTATCTGGAAACGACAGCTTATTAGGGTTTCGTACTCAAAGTTTAAAACGGGACCCTATTACTAAGGCTCCGCTATCCGTCTGTCCATCCGTCCGTCTGTCTGTCTGTCAGTCAGTCTGTCACCAGGCTGTATCTCATGAACCGTGATAGCTAGAGAGTTGAAATTTTCAGAGATGATGTATTTCTATATATACTAAAAAACAGAATACAATAAATGTTTAAGGGGAAAGGGCTCCCATAAAACAAACATGATTTTTTTGCTATTTTTATGAAAATGGTACGCGGAACCCTTTGGAACCCTTCGTGCGCGAGTCTACTCACACTTGGCCGGTTTTTTTAACTTAATTTAATAACACCTATGTATGAAATGAAAGCAAATGAAAAAAAATTGAGCTTATAGATATGATGCACCATAATCAGAAACAGATACATGATGAACGATAGTGACCTTATACGCGGCGTGTATGTCCTGCTTGACGCAGGCGTCGAGCATGGAGCGCACGAGCATGGGGTGGGGCTCGTCGCAGACGCGGAACACGTGGTCGGGGCTGACGTGGCCGAAGCCCTGCGCCGTGGCCTGCAGGTTGTTGAGCGCCGCGCGCAGGTCGCCCTGCGCCGTGAACACCACCGCGCTCACGCCCTCCTCCGTGTACGACAGCTGCTCTTTGTCGCACACTTCTATTACCTGCAATTCAATATAAATGTTGAAAAACATCACATACATTGCTCTGATCCTAAGGAAGCTAGAGCACTTTATAGAAATCAGAAACAATGACGGTGACACAACACCCAGACCTGCGACAATATATTAGAAGTTAGTTTTTTCTACTTTTACAATCAGTAAAAGATCACAAAACCTCAGAGCAGTGGTGGGCATCAATTTTATTTTGAGGTAGGCAGTAGATACTTTATTGTTTTATTGCTGAATATTTGTGGTTTTCATCAATGACACACATTAATGTAAGTACCTACTGCCTACCTCATTTCATTTACCAGGTAGGCACTACCTAATTGCCTATATGTACCACACGCCCCTGCCTCAGAGATAGTGATGCTACCTTCATTACAAGTATTACATTACCATGTTACAAGCAAATAATAAATTTCTTATTTCTGGCTTTGATAACTTTGACCTGTTTACCAAGGTAGTTGTTATATATCAACTTAAGTAGTTTATGGTCGAGTGTTTTGTGGGTACATACACATTTACTTTGTTGTTAATAAAGTCAAATATTGTAGGTAGATTGATTATCTTCACTTGACATCTGGCTACATAACCAAATAAACAGTTCTTACATATTTGCATGTTTTCATTATATTTCATACATAATAGTAGTGAAATACTTTACTAATACCTGCTAGCTAGCACATAGACATAAGTTAATTCTGACTGAATGCAAAAAGAAGAACTCAAACAAAATTAATTTATTCAAATAAATTACTATAATATCAATGTATTGGGCACAATATTTCAATCTTACTTTGGCAAGTATTTGTGCATCTGTGAGCCTGGAGTATCGTAGCACAGCACAACGTGACTGAATAGGCTCGATGATCTTCTCACTGTTGTTAGCGGCCAGCGCAAAACGTGTGGTGCTGGAGTACAGCTCCATGGTGCGCCGCAGAGCCTGCTGGGCACCCTCCGTCATGCTGTCTGCTTCGTCTAGGATCACTATCTTGTGGCGCCCGGCTGGTAGTGTTACCTGATAACCAAATAATGCATTTAAAAATACATATTATGGCAATTATAGCACTTTAGTTTGGTGGTCAACGAATAAAATGATCTTAGAAGATACTTAGATAAGTCGCTCAGGCCAAAATCTACAAAAATAAAGGTAAAAGACACAGTACCTTCTGCTGCGCAAACATCTTGATCTTATTTCGAACCACATCAATACCGCGGTCGTTGGATGCATTAAGCTCTAGCACGGCATCCTTGAATGAAGCGCCCAGCAGTGCCCGCGCCAGGCACAGGATCGTGGTGGTCTTCCCCACGCCCGGAGGCCCGGCGATGATGATGTTCGGCGCGTTGCCCGTGCGCGCGAACACCGCCAACCGCGACACCGTGTCTTCGTTCCCTACGATGTCGGTAAACACCTGCGGCCTATACTTCTCTATCCAGGGCAAGTGTGCCGTCGATTTAGCAGGCTTAGCTACAGATTTCGAAGGTTTCGTCACAGCCTCATCGACCTCCATGATGGTAACATCGTCGTCACTCATTTTTTACTGTTGTGTTAGGGACCTATCGGATAGTACTAACTAAACATTAATTTGTTACACTTATCAAGAATAATAATAACTAAGAATCCTAGAAAACAAAGCCGGCGCCAAAACACTAGATTTTTGACAATTCTTGTCTGACAGTGACATTGATAGTTTTTTGTTCAACCATTGCGCAAGGCTACTGAGGTTATTTATTGTACCTAGTTGCTATGTCGTGTGTTTCCAATGCTTTACTTGTAGATAAAAAAAATCTTGTATCTACCTGACATGACAGTGACAGCAGCTCATCACAAATGTCAAAAACAGTAAAGTGTAAAAAAGTGGTGGAATTTAGAAATAGTTCTAAAAAATGTTATTATTTGTGAATTTAAATTAAAAAACGAACAGAATATATACCAATTTACTTTTGATGATAAGCAAACACTGGAATTAGTAGCAGGGCAATATATATCAGACTACAATATTAATTGATAATTGAGTGGTGAATCATCATCCAAAAAAGGTGATTCTTATTGTTTACGTTTCTATTGTATCACCATAAATTTGACGTATCATAGACGTAATTCACAGCTATCTTCTAAGATTAAACTATATTGAAATAGCTAGTTCATTCAGTCAATAAATTAAGTACGACGTGTTTATCTAATATCTAAGAATGACTATTAAGTAGGTTCTTGTCTGTTAAGACCGACCTTGTGTGATTTTATATTATTGATTTTGTAAAATGACGGTTCTACAATAGACTCGATCCTTCAATTTGTATCATTGTTTCTTTACCTATAATTTTTTTTTTAATTATTGATCAGAGTTGAACCATGGAGTGGTTTTTCGGTCACCGTATGACGCCGGACGAGATGCTGCGCAAAAATCAGCGCGCACTGAACAAGGCAATGCGTGACCTGGACCGCGAGCGCCTCAAGATGGAGCAGCAAGAAAAGAAAGTTATCGCTGATATCAAGAAGCTTGCTAAGGAGGGACAAATGGTGAGCTATTGAACGACCTTGCCACACATGCAAGAAACTAATATCTGCAAGACAATATGTGTACAAAAATGCTTCTCATGATCATGAAACTAACTTTATTGGTTTTCATGAGTCAGTGTGACTAAGCTGTAGACCTACCTCCTTGATTGAGACTCAATGTTAAGGAATGAGCCGAATGAGTCTCTGTCTTCTGTTTCAACTAGAAATTTTTTTAAGAAATATATAGTTATATAGCTCTAAAATCACCTAATCTTGTTGACGACCTCCATAGCGGATAGGAGAGCACGCTGGACTAATATGGCGCCTTCTTCTCTGAGGTTTCGGGTTCGTTTCCCAGTGTAGAAATGTGGGTCAATGTAGAAAACAAACTTTTCTATATTGTCTCAGGTCTGGGTGTTTTGGTACTGTTGTTGTTTCTGATTTCTATAACACAAGTGCTTTCATTACTTACCATAGGATCAGAGCAATGTATGACGTCCAATATTTATTTACTTATTTAAATAAATAAAGTTTTTATTTGTTCTAAATCTCCCTAATCCCTTGTATTCAATGATGCTTGTGATAGTAGCTATAACTTATACCTATAACTAGTGGTTATTAGTGGCTGTTACTATCAAAGTTTGACATTTGGATCTTTTCTTGGGTAAAGGCCACCTGTTACATTTCCAATTTTTTATTTTAAATAAATTATTTAAAAAAAATAAAAGATCATATTCTGAACTGACCTTAACTGGAAATTTATCTCAGGACCATTTGCGTTTTTGAATGAACATTAAATTTTTGTACTGCAGAAAAAAAAATTTATTTCTGTATATTTTTCTGTTTCTAAATGCTTGTTACCTTTAAATGATTTTCACAAGCATTTCGTTTTATAGGATGCAGTAAAAATAATGGCGAAGGACCTGGTGCGCACGCGGCGCTATGTGCGCAAGTTCATGCTGATGAAGGCCAACATCCAGGCGGTCTCGCTCAAGATCCAGACGCTCAAGTCGCAGAACACTATGGCGGAGGCCATGCGCGGCGTCACGCGCGCCATGGCCACCATGAACCGCCAGCTCAACATGCCGCAGATACAGAAGATTTTGCAGGTGAATGCCACATGCCATATATTAAATGCTCTACTGTTAATGCGCGGAAAGTATGTCTGTAACAATCAAATGTCACGTGGGCATACTTAACTTGTAGAAGTAAATTCTTCAAGGCAATAGTTGTTTGTTTGTAATTAATCCTAATATTTTGATTGAATTTTTCAGGAGTTTGAGAAACAGTCTGAAATAATGGACATGAAAGAAGAGATGATGAACGACTCCATCGACGAGGCCATGGAGGCCGACGATGACGAATCGGAAAGGTATGAGCCCTCACTCTCCATTTTCTCTAGCCTTCTCTCTCTTGTGTTGCATAGTACAGTTATTTAGAAGCAATGGCGGGCATTAATTTTATTTTCAGGTAGGCAGTAGATACTTTGTTATGTGTTTTTTGATAAAAAATAGCAGTTTTAATCAATGACACACATTTGTAAGTGCCTAGTGCCTACCTCATTTCATTTACCAGGTAGGCACTGACTAATTGTCCATATGCACCATACGCTCCTGTTTAGAAGTTCTTATAAGTTAATTATTATTGGACTTTTGAATCCAGAATTATTATTTTTTATTATTAAATTATTGCAACTGACATTGTCAATGATTTGCATGCTATATTATAAGCAAAACATGAGCACTTTGAAATATGGTCATTTTATACCGTGTTTTGTGCACATAAACTATTTATTATTTTATTGTTGGACAGCGACGCGGTGGTTGGTCAGATCCTAGACGAGCTGGGTCTGCAGCTCAACGACCAGCTGTCCGGCCTGCCGCAGGCCACGGGCTCGCTCTCCATCGCGGGTGAGTATACAAGGTGGACAAAAGAATGGGACACTCCTTAAAACCACGTGACCAGCAGGGCATATACAATATACAACAACTTTTCCTATGGGAGCAACATCGAAATCATGATTTTATTTTCAGATGCTCCATACATTATCATCGAGGTATGCGAGTAAGTTTGCATAGAGAAGCTGAAAAAAATTACCGATTTCGATGTTGCTCCCATAGAAAAAGTTGTTGTATATAACCAGCTGATCACGTGGTTTTAAGGAGTGTCCCATTCTCTTGTACACCCTGTATATCCTTATTAGTTCCATAGAAATAATGTGATTTCAGAGCCTTCTGCGCGTAGATCAGGGTGTGCTGTGTGTGGAAAATTCAGAGTGACCTCTTTTTGAGTGTGAAATGTGAGCTGTTGTGGACGTTTGTGATTTGTGACGATGATAAGTGTGTAGTTAATATGGCAAAGCGAGGGCTTTTTTTTAGTAAAATATTCAAATGTTTGAGATGAGAGGTTGTCTCGGCATTTATATGCTGTTTTGCAAATCAAAATCATTTATTTCCAAGAATATGGTGGTTTTCTGGAATTTTGAATCGAATCTATGTAAGTATGAGGGGTAGTAAACGTAATCGGTTAGATACCAGGTGATAGTAAATCTTGATGGAATTTTATCGGGATATTTGTTCAATTCAGTCATTACAAGCAAGAGGGTTTTTGTGTACGCATAGTCGAAGGGATCATAAGAGTTTCTTGCTGCCATTAGAGCCCTATTGCCCCTGTCTACTAAGTACTTTATTGTAATTTCTATGTTTTACGACTGATGGGAACGTAATCGAAGTTTACTAGATTCGTTTTGGATGGTAAACTATGATGCGTGAAGTGGAATGTGTACCTTTTGGCGCCGGCATAGTAGAACATTCAGTTTGTTTCATTTAGGGCATGAGGCAGGTAGTGTTGCCGAACTATCGATAGTTGACCTCGGAAATCATCTATAATATCGATAGGCCTCTCGATCGTATCGATACTGTAGATACTATCGATAGCTCAGTTTGACAAAATAGTATCGGTATATAGCAATACAAAAATATCGATATTTTTGCGCTATTTATATTTATGCGCGATAGTAGACTGGGGTTCAGTAGTATTGTATAATATGTATATTGGTTGATGTAACTAGTTAATATTCTGAGGCTGTACTCTTGATATAACTATTTGATGTGACCTGAACGGTATAACGTAAAATAGTGCAATAATATTGTGGATTCATCCACTAGAATATTATTGTACATTCTGCCAAAAAAGTTGTATTGCAAATTTCATAATGGACAAAAACATCGAACAAAGAGTTTGTCTTAAATTTTGCATCGCCAATGGGATTTTGCGTTCGGAGTCTCTGAAAATGTTACAGAAGGCTTACGGTGAATCGACTTTATCAAAAACACGTATTTAAGAAAGGTACAAAGCGTTCAAAAATTAACGGTCAAGATGTGATGGAAGATTTGTCTCGCTCTGGTAGGCCTTCAACGTCTGCTACTGAAGATAACATCGCAAAAGTGAAGGAAATAGTGACTGAAAATCCTCATTCAAGTTTGAGAGAGCTAGCCGTCGAACTTTCTGTGTCACACGAGTCGATTTGTACCATTTTAAATAACCAATTGGGTATGAAATATGTTGCCGCTCGGGTAGTCCTAAAAGACCTGAATTTTCTCCAAAAATTCAATCGCAAAAGAGTCGCTGAAGACATGTTAGAACGAGTCAATTCCGACCCAACATTCATGAAACGCATTGTTACTGGTAATTGTTACAGGGGGGTAAAGGGCGCCGACCTAGATCACACGGTGCCCAAGTCAACCTCTCCTGCACGCGGTACACCCTGCTATCTAACGAACGAGGCTCTGACGACAAACCGACTGATGGCGGGATAACCAGCACAACTCGAACGTAGCAATTAAATACACAGACCGGTGTCGGGCAGCAGCGACACCGGTAAAATTAGCCACGCACTGCGATTGCCAACCCGCATGCCCAGCGTGGCAATTATGGGCAAACCCCTCCAAAACGATGCCGACACAGACCGGACCACGGCTCCCAGTTCCCGGCCGCCCTGCTATGCCTGATCACGGCGGCGGTCATGGTAAGTGCAGGGCAGGGGGTGCGAAGAATCCCCGGGTTACGGAAGGCCGCCATAAACAACTGACCCTGGCAACGTACAACGGACGCACGCTACGGCTCGCAAAACCAAACCATTGTGGGATCCGAAACGTTCCATACCAAACTGGAAAACCGATTTGCTGCCATGGAAACCACAAATGCTGTTGATACAAACCAGGCCCTCGAAAATGTGGTCGGAATTCTCAGGGAGGAAGGTACGAGATTTTGCGCAACTCAGCGTAAAGGCAAGAAGTCGAAGTTTTCGTATGAGACTCTCAGGCTTATGAAGGAACGACGTGAGGATCCACCTGTCACTTCGTCCGAACAAAGGGCTCTCAAAAAGAAGATTGGCAAACTAGTAGGCTACGACTTCCGATGCTCTAATACACGCTCAATTGAACGAGCGATTGAGCAAAATCGGGGATCGAAAGTGTTTGTCCAGTCTCTCGGAAGAAGCCACTTGACGAAGTTGACGACGGCCAGTGGCGTAGTCGTTGCTTCAAGACCGGAGATTCTTTCGGAAATTGAAAACTTCTACAGCCAGCTATACGCCTCGCATGCATCTCAACCTGATCCCGAAAATGAGGATTCCAGAGCCACATTGACCCGCCACTTTACCGAAGACTTGCCAGAAGTCAGCCTAGGTGAAATTGAGATGGCTCTTTAACAGCTTAAAAACGGAAAAGGAGCTCAGATGTAACACCGTCCCCCACAGGGGGTTGAGGACGGTGTTACATCTGAGTTCCTTAAAGCAGGCGGTAAACCTGTGTTGAAGGAACTCCAACACATCTTTAACTCTGTTCACTTTGATGGGAGAACTCCGGAGGCGTAGAGTAGGAGTGTTGTCGTGTTGTTCTTAAAAAAAGGAGACAAGACCCTATTGAAGAACTACCGACCCATTTCGCTCCTAAGCCACGTCTACAAGCTGTTTTCTAGAGTCATCACAAACCGCCTTGCGCGAAGACTCGACGAATTTCAACCACCAGAGCAGGCCGGGTTTCGAGGAGGATACGGCACCATAGACCACATCTTCACAATGCGGCAGATTATACAGAAGTCCGAAGAGTACAATCGACCCCTGTGCTTAGCATTTGTGGACTATGAGAAGGCGTTTGACTCTGTCGAGACCTGGGCTGTTCTAGAATCCCTGCAGCGATGCCAAGTCGACTGGCGATATATCCAAGTGTTGAGGTGTCTCTACAATGCAGCCACAATGGCCGTCCAAGTACAGAACCAGCAAACTAAACATATCCCCTTACATCGAGGTGTGAGACAAGGGGATGTTATATCCCCCAAATTGTTCACAAATGCCTTGGAGGATGTGTTAAAATGCTGGACTGGAAAGGACAAGGCATCAACATCAACGGTGAATACATCTCACACTTGCGATTTGCGGACGACATCGTCATCGTGGCCGAAACGTTGCAGGATCTACAATCCATGCTGAACGGCCTTGCTGATTCTTCTCAACGCATCGGTCTGCGGATGAACCTGGACAAAACCAAGGTTATGTTCAACGACCACATTATTCCGGAACCGATTGCAGTGCAAGGCAGTGATCTCGAGGTTGTTAACGAATATGTCTACCTCGGGTAAATTTTGCAGTTGGGCAGAAACAACTTTGAGAGAGAGGCCTGTAGAAAAATACAGTTAGGCTGGGCAGCATATGGGAAATTATGTCGAGTATTTACGTCGCCCATTCCACAAAGTCTTAAGACGAAAGTCTTCAATCAGTGCGTCCTACCCGTCATGACATACGGAGCCGAAACGTGGACACTCACGATAGGGCTGGTCCGATTTAAAGTCGCTCAGCGAGCTATGGAAAGGGCTATGTTCGGAGTTTCTCTAAGGGGTCGGATCCGAAATGAGGTAATCCGACAGAAAACTAAAGTCATCGACATAGCCCATCGAATTAGCAAGCTGGAGTGGCAGTGGGCTGGCCATATTTGTCGCAGAACCGATAACCGCTGGGGTAAACGAGTTCTTGAGTGGATACCGCGTGTCGGCAAGCGTAGTGTAGGACGCCCTCAGACTAGATGGAGCGACGATGTTCGCAAGGTTGCTGGCAGGAGCTGGATGAGAGTAGCCGTGGATCGTGCAGAATGGCGCGCAATTGGAGAGGCCTATGTCCAGCAGTGGACTAGTGTGGGCTGATGATGATTGTTACTGGTGACGAGACGTGGGTTTATGAGTTTGTCATGCCAACTAGTCAACAAGCTTCGGAGTGGCGCCTTCCAACTGAACCGAAACCGAAGAAACCCCGCCAAATCTGATCGAAAGTCAAAGTCATGTTGACTGTTTTCTTTGACTGTCGCGGTGTTGTGCACTCAGAATTCTTGCCAGAAGGTCAAACGATAAAAAAGAGTATTATTTAAGCGTTATGCGGCGTTTAAGAGAGCAAATTAGACGAAAAAGACCCTGATTTGTGGAATGAAAATTCTTGGATTTTGCACCACGATACGTTCGTACGTACCTTCCCACAAGGCCATCATTGTGAACGAATTTTTGACCAAAAACTCAACAAATACCTCTAAGCAGCCACCTTATTCACCAGATACTCAAATTACCACTTCGTGGCACCCGGTTTCATTCGGTAGAAGACATAATGAAGAATTCGCGGCGAGAACTGAACTCGATTCCGGAAAAAGCGTTTAAAAAATGTTTTGATGATTGGATTATACGTTGGCGTAAGTGTATCGCTTCTGAAGGAGCATACTTTGAAGGTGATAAAATAAATTCTGATGAATAACTAACATTTTGTGTATTATTAATCTTTTCCCGGTACTTTCTTGACAGAGTAGAATATAGCAATACTAATAATAATACTATTGAGAAAAAGGTCACTATCGATGGGACAAAACTATCGATAGTATCGAGTGTTGTTGCAATATTCAGCATCAATAGTATCTATACTGTCGATACTATCGATAGTGCATCCGATATTGATCTTCGATAGTATCGATAGTATTGCTGTGCGTCGATAGTATTTACGCTTGCGACACTATCGGTACGATTGATAGTATCGATAGCTCAGTTTGGCAAAATAGTATCGGTATATAGCAAAACAAATATGTATATATGTATAATATCGATATCTCTATCGAGACTATTGTTTTTGCCCAACTATCGGTAGTCAATTATCGAGTGGCAACACTAGGCAGGAGTAGTAAAGGGTCTGTCTTATTGCAGCGAAGACCCCGCAGGCCGCGGGCGTGGCTGCGGGCGCGGGGGGCGGCGCGGGCGCGGGGGGCGGCGGGGCGGGGGGCGCAGGGGCGGGGGGCGCAGTGTCGGACGCGGACGCAGAGCTGCAGGCGCGCCTCGACAACCTGCGCAGAGAGTAGCGCGCACGCACACCGCTACACCACCACGCCGCCACGCCGCCACGCCGCCGGGGGCGCCACCAGTATGGACACTCATTTGTACTTGCTAACATTTCAGATTGTTCGATTCACATGATCTCGTACATTGACCTGATTATTGAATACATTTGAAGACTAGTGTTGGGAAATCGCAGATAATAGAGTGACTATACATGCGCAGCCATTAGGATGACAAACGACTTCCTATATCCAGTTAAACGAATCTATAGATAAAAGGAAAAATAACTGATAATTTCCTCTTTGCTACGAGTGCTTCACCGGGAATTATCGACGTGTTTTGACACTGTTTCTTGCAGTACCGGATCAAAGAAAACTTTTTAGATAAAAAAACATGAATGCCGTACGGTTTATACGTTTACGCTTTAAATTAAAATTAACGGATAATAACATCTCATCATGACCAACAAAGAGAATAATTGATTTAGTAAACTATGAACTGAGCCTTATAGGCAAAGTAGTTACTTTTATATAAAAAAAACTAAGTTTCTACAACACACAGCACACCCCCGATACATAAAATACCTTTGGCAGTATTTATACCAAAGTACCACGCAACAATTGGAATTTTTGGTACCTAAAAAGGTCCAAATTATTGTAAAATTTAATCTGTAAATTATGCCCCAATAAACATAAACCATAAAAATATTTTGTCGCCAATGCGTTAACACATAAAACATAAGCAAGCACGCAATCACGCGACGAAACGATGAGGTCGATAAAATCTGTGGTCACAAATGAAACTAAGAAACAGTTCAAGCAGAGGCTCGATAAACGCCCAACAGTAAATTTAACCTTTCTCATGTTTCCCCGCTTCTTGTATCACGCTACGAATCTCTTCAGTCCCTGCGTTTGTCCTGACTCTGCTTGAGGAGGCTCGGAGGCCCACGGTGTGACGTCACTCTGCGACTGACGCCTGTGCAGCGCGGCACTGCTTGTAAATATGTACCACTCGTTTACACAATGATATATTGTTTCGCTTATAAATACAATTCGTTTTATTTCGCGACCGAAGAGAGCTGGCGCGCAGTTACAGACTGCCTCGTGTACAGAGTTGTTGTTATTGTAATTTAATTAAGTTTATCTAAGTATATTTTAATAAATATTTTTATATTATTACTGTATTTTATTTACACAAATGCACTTATCTCATCTTATAAAGGAAACAAGGTAAATCACTTATAATGTATTTATTATAGTATGATTAGGTATACCTTACTAAGATTTCCGATGTATAACATTTAACAAAATATTAGATTACACAAAATAACGTTTAAAAGATGTTCTAAAAGTTACATAGATATCACTAACACCAAAGATTGTATAGGTTAATACGAGTTACAGGAAAACAGTTTTGACTATATATTTTTTTAAACTTTCATGGTCACTAACATTAGAATAGTTTGTTACGGGATTGCTACCATGTACCTTATTTTTGAGTGCCCGATATTTCGGCACTGTTGCAAGCGCCATGATCACGGAGTAACTGAAGATCTTGCGGGTAAGTTGTTAAGGGCAAACATATCGGTCTACCCTCTTTCGCTGTCTTTTATTGCACGCACCTGTTCTCGACACACAACACTAACAGTATCTGACCGCGAAACAGCAGTTTGTTGTTTTTTTCCGGATTTTGCACATACGAATCAAAAATAAGGTACATGGTAGCAATCTCGTTACAAACTGTTCTAAGTTTTGACTATGTTTTTGGGTACTATACTCTAGCGTTTACACGCGGTAGCCAACGGGGAAGCACGCGCGAACGTCATCTCCGATGGCGCCAGTGTTTGATCTTGTCAACATAATGCTTACGTAAATATCAATGACATTTTTAGGGTTCCGTAATCCTGACAAGGAACCCTTATAGTTTCGTCATGTCCGTCGGTCTGTCTGTCTTCCATCTGAGGTTTTGCTTGGATGACGGTTGACCCTAGAGAGCTGTAATTTTGTGGAGGTAAGTATGAAGAAAATTTTGAACAATATTTTTTTAGGGTAGCTCCTATACGTGTAACGTGGGGATAAAAAGGGACTGAAATGAAGTAATTGCTGGAAAATATATTGTAGTAACGACGGGCAACTGCGGAACTCTACACTGCGCGTGGCACGACACGCACTCGGCCGGTTTTTGTTCTAGTGTTTGATTCACAAAATGTACCTACTTGCTAATGACTAGTAAACAGAGGCATCTTTTTTAATAGAGATACATACAATTTTATGATTATTAGCTTATTCTGTAATGTTTTACACAAAAAAAAGACGAAAATAAGACCAAATAAAATGCGCCATCTATCGGGATAACTACGCGGTGTGGTTCCCCGTTGTTTGTAAACGCAGCTGCAAGTGTAGCCGTGTGTGAACGTTTCTACCGTACACACCGAACCGTTCACAGATATGTTTGGATGTCCTTATTATTACACTATTACAAAAAAGCTGATAAATATGCATATTTGGAGATTTTTGAAATGTAATTTTTACCCTTTTCTTATATTCACCACGCTAAATGCCTATAAATAATGAGCGGCCTTATTATGATGTCCACTCAAACTGTGATAAAATATATGAATAAATACTTATTAATATAAACTTGCTATTATAACTATCATATCGGTGGTTTTTCTTTCCTGCGCGATCGCAACAAACGAAGCGATCATCGGACTAACAGCCTGTCAGTATCAGTTGTATTAGAACTAATGACGTTTTTACGTTGATAAATCATTAAAGATTCAGAAGATATTCTCGAATGCTATGCTTCTCAAAGACTCGGACTAAATTAAGAAAGGAGTAGATTTTACCTATGAAAATAAATTGTTCCAACGACAAAACCGATACGGGATAAAATCCGGAGAACAGACATGACGTTGGAAATAGTAAAATACGATACAAAAATACATTAGTCTTGAATGACTCGAACACTGGCAGCTTGGTCGCGTCCCCATGAAAGCGGATCCTGCTATGATGCATAAGTTTGTGCCGGGAAGCGATCGTATCACTACAAACATGAGCAGGTTTCAATTCAATTCGGTATCGTTTGAAAATCCGATGTTGTAATAAGTGCCGAATCCTTTGTGACTGCTATAAACGCCAGCCTCACGACTCTGAACCGGTTGGTTCGCTCTTAAGTCTACGCACACAATTATGATCGTATTTCTAAACCTTATGGTTGATTAGATTGACTTCTTTGTCCATTGTTTTTAATTTTTAAATATTATTAACAAGGTTTGCAAAATTAATTCTATCAAGCATACAGACTCAGCAAAAACAACAAATTTTACCAGGAAACCATAAAACAAAATCTAAAAACTCATTTATTTAGTGAGTCATACCGGGCACTTGTAATCACACGTCCTACAATACAGCTTTCTTCCAATCTGCGAGCTGTGAGTCGCTTCGCAGAGGAATCCAGCCATCTCCTTGTTTTGCCTGAATTTACCTTGCTCATGCTGACGAGGTCTCACCTACAACCACCTACCGTTATTGCAACCGGTTGCTTTGACATTCAACTAATGCAAAAACACAATAGGAATGTACAATCATTTGTATAAAGACATCATAAAATTAAAATAAAATATTTAACTAAGTAGATAGAGTTAAACCCAATCATATTACTCCTGATGCCGACTTAAAAGATATTACTAAATACGTATTTTCTTTGGATCAAGCAAAGTGATTTAGTCGATCTAACCAGTGCAATGAGAACTAAATAGTAAAATTATTTTCTTTGGCACTTGATCACCTACGCTTTGCTACAAGCCAATTTGGTTATTCAATATCGCAAAGGTTAGTGAATGCGAGATGCACTCTATTATAACACCCCAAAACTAAATTCGTACTTCTTCAAGGTCTTTTTATAATAATTCTAAAAGATTAATTTCTAGATCAAATAATGAGAAGACAGTTACTGACTCATATCACAGACCGTTTCCATAATGTTTGCGCATTCCACTCGCCCGCAATCACAATAATACTAATAGTGACCAACCCTTACCAAATTGTATCTACGACACAAACTAAGTTGATGAAACTACAGATCTGTAGTGTTCTTGTAAACACGATTAAATGACATTTATGGCTTACATACTAGAGCATGGAAGATGCACAATTCCATAAAATATACTACGAAATCAGTTACGTACTAATAATATGTCACACATAAATGTTGTCGGATTTGTGGCAGTCTGCAGACACCAGAGGATAAACTTAATCCACCTCATGGGTAGTTGACACCAAAGTTAAAAAGGTATGATTTTTATGAGATATCAGATCGCATTTTTTCCAAATTTCATAATGTGTATGGCATTATGTAATTAAGTAAGTAATGCGTTTATCATTTTTCCTCAAAATAAGGTGTAAGTAGCCTTTAAGAAGTGTTTTTTGGAAATATATGTTAATAGTGTCAAACATCCCAATATAAGAAATCGATACCTCCAATGAACACTACGCTGCCTAAAATTAGGGAATTTTGGATGGTTCCGGTAATGCCAACCTTTTTTTTACCTTCTTAATCACACGAAGGATACCAGTCATTGTGGTTGTGCTTACGTCACGTAAGTCCATCTTGAGCGATGTTGTCCCTGAGCTGGATTGTCCGGGTGTCTGCAGCTGGTTCGGTCGGGGTTCGCGTAGTGATGCGACTCGAGTCCAATTTTACTCGAGTGACTCGAGTGGCAACGGAAAAAAAACGTATTTGAGCGAAAAATATCTTGACTCGAGTCGACTTGGTCTCGAGTTCACTCGGATTTTCACTCGGACCCGAGTCACTCGCTTACCACTCGGTCGATTTTCACAGTTAGATTTTTATATAAGTATATTTAAGACATTGTTTAATTGAACGGCAAACTGCAATATTCAAATAAGTTTCATAAAATGCTCCATTTTTTCTAAAAAAAAAACCGTAACAATTTTTTTCGACAATGCCCATTACCCGAGTGGTATTCGAGTGAAATAACCACTCGAGTGGTATTCGAGTGAGATTGTAGAATGACTCGAGTGGTAAAATACGACTCGAGTCGCATCACTGGGGTCGCGTGGGGGAAGACTCGCGCTTAGTGCGGCGGCGCGCAGGGCTCCAGCACGCTCAGCGCGATGCTCAGCTGGCCCAGGTAGTACGTGGACATCACCAGCACCTGCAACAGGCACTACGATTGCTCGGCGACTTCAGCGTTTGTCGTACTCTTCGTACACGGATGATTCGGAATTACTCATCTTGCTTTTGAATGAATAAAAAGCATTTCTGTCATTGATGTCGACGACCTCCGTAGCTGGGAGAAGAGTACGCCGGACTGTAGCCATCTCGGGGGTTCAGGGTTCGATTCCCGGTCATGTTAATGTAGAAAACGGTCTTTTATATACAATCTCGGGTCTGAGTCGTTGTTTCTGATTTCTATAACACAAGCTTTGGCTACTTACATTAGGATTAAAGCAATATATGCAATGCGATGCTATCATGTAATCCGATTTTTATCTTTTTATTGCATGTTCATTTTATGGAGGGGTAGAGAACGACCTTAGAAGAGATGGATGGATTGTCGGAGGGTCGATATGTCTGAGAAGAGTGAAAAGAAAACATACACCTCTGTAGCCGAGAGGCGAGCACGCCGGACTTTTAATGGCGTTGCCATCTCCGAGGTTCCGGGTTCGATCCCCGGTCGGGTCAATGTCGAAAACGAACTTTTTTATATTGGCTCGGGTTTGGGTGTTGTGGTACCGTCGTTGTTTCTGATTTCTATAACACAAGTGCTTTATCTACTAACCTTAGGATCAGAACAATGTATGTGATGTTGTCCAATATTTATTATTATTATTTATTTATTTATTATACTGCGTCGACCCCAGGTAACCTGGGCACAGGGTAGGCCTAAATTTGATGTTTGCATGATTATTTGAACTAAGTAAATCGCTTGTATACCTGCTTATGCGGGACGACGCCGCCGAACATGCCGTAGGCGAGTATAGCGTCGGAGGCGAGGAAGAGCAAGGCGCCGACGGCGGCGCGGCCCCCGCGCGCGGCGCCGCGCCACGCCGCGCTGGCCAGCAGCAGCGCGTACAGCGGCACCAGCAGCGCCAGCGCGCCCGGCGGCTCCAGCCACACCAGGAACGCGCCCGTCGACACGTGGAACACCACCTGCCGACACACAGCTACTTACCTATCACACACACAACACACCCGCCGCGCATCGCATACCGGGCGAGTGCATTTCCAACTAAGCTACCGAGACGCTAGCTGACCCGACGAAATCTTTCAAGGTGTTTCTCGCTGTCTAAGCCAGCGTTTTTTCTGATCAATGTTGCGGAGTATACTACCGTCAACACCCGATAGAAATATTGTTACAAATAATTAACTATTGGTAAACCAGTCAAACTTGAGTTCCGCTGCGCAACTTCTAAATACTAAATAAATTTAAAATAATAATGTTATATTTTGCATGCTATACTATGATAAAATGTGTGATCAATGATCATAAACGAATTTTACATCCTTGTTGTACCACTTTTAAGCGAAATAAATTATTCTGAGTAACGAAAAGTCACTTTTTGACTCCAGTTGAATTGTTTTGCCAAAATATAACTTGCGAATCGACGCGACACCGCAACAAAATGGGTCGAGCGTGTAGTGGAGAAAGTAACTAATTTCAAATTAAAAATGCGATAGACCAGGCAATTTCTCTTGTAGTCGTACATCTACGAATCATAGCAGCGGAACTGCAGTTTCCCCCGTAAAGTTTCGCGGCGGAAGTGTGCTAACGACAGCAAATCACTTAAATATACAATATGCAAAGTGCAAACCCCCTGCATGCATGAGAATTCTTGTAGATTCCACCCGTTTTAAGTTTATTTTATGTGCGCTAATTCTGTTAACTACATATATTATAATATGTGTAATGGGAATACAATGTTTCTCAGTAAGTGTAATTCATGTAAGTAATTCATAAGAGAAATAAAGTTCCTATAAACCACAAACTTATTAAAAAACGAAATACAGATTTTAACTTAATTTCGTCACCCAAACTTATTAGTAAACGTTCGTAGGTACACTAGATCGCTTCATACATGCAGTTAAGGCTAGTAGCCGATTGTGGTCGGGCTTTCAGCTGATCTATCGCGTCTGTCATTTAGCTCGGCACATCACCGGGTCTTCGCCGGCACCGAGGGTAGTTAGATACTCTGGTCTGGCACCAACTAGCTATTGGTTACGTTGTGGTGGGAGTACTTACCGCGAGGTGCAGAGCGAGCGGGCGGAAGCGGAAGGCGGCGAGGTAGGCGACGTGCGCGGCGCCGAAGGCCGCCATGCCGGCCGTGAAGTACTCCGGCCACACCAGCAGCGCGTCGCCCACCGCCGACAAGCCCAGCCCCGTCGCGATGCGCCGCGCGTACCAGCCCCTACGCATTTGCAACACGCAACGTTACTCCGGAGCCTTATGTCGAACAACCTCTCTTCCTCTTGATACGATATTTATACATTCGCTGACGATCCCGAACTGATTGTGTCGCGTGCAGCAGTGGCAATATGGTCGCTCAAAATTGCGCAATGAATGATCATATCGGTACAGCAAGCAAACCATCTGATCGCCAGATTGCCACCGCCACCACCAATGCTACCGTATGACATTATCGCGGAGACGGTTTGCACTAGGTTGCCTCTCATTTGAAATGGTTGTGCTAGTTATAGATGTAATCATGTAAGATCCTCCGCAACACGATGGGTTCATTGCTGCATACATTTATCGTGCATTTGATCTTGTTTTACGGGCGGATCAAGATAATTTTTCGCATTCAGCACGTATATTGTGACGTCGTCGCCTGGATTCCCAAAGGTTGTGGGTTCGATTCCACTTTTCGCAACAGCTAAAATGTCAACGAATTGCCGAATGCACAAATCGTCGAAATTACAAATGTTAAAGCAACACGATCGCATAGAACCTATACACTTGTAGGGTAGGGGCAATGCAATAAATAACTTGAATCAATACACGCGACCCAGTGAATGTCTATTTTTAACTGATTCCCTAGAAATAGTTCTGAATTTCAAGAAAGGAGATCGATCGGCGGCGGCCGACCTCGCGGAGCGCTAGATGCTAGTCGGCGAGAGCGAGAGCGAGACCATCGCGTAACTGGGCACACGTGTTGTTGCACAAGCTTAACCCAAGTCATATAAACATACGTATGTCTAGGTAAACTCCTAGTCAGTAAGTAGGAGGATTGTCGTGACTCTTGACTTATGTTCTTGACAACAAACTAATACTGCATAATAAGTAGATAGGTATTCAATTGTCTGAAATTCAAAACTTATTAGTAAGTACGATGCGCTTTTCGGAGTATGAATTACTTATGCAAAACGCTAATCGTATTGCGCATTCTTAGTCCGGCTAGTCTGCCAAAGTGACCTGTTTTATCTTATATCTAGATAGATGACCTTTTTGTGTCCTCGCAGATAAATAAAGTGCATCCTCACAAAAGAGATTACATGGGCTACAGTAAATATATCGACGTATTGCATTAAACATTTATATACGAATATACGGCAGGCAGGCAGTCGTATGATCGTTTCCCTGCATGTAAATGATAACAGTTAGGGATGCCATCAGTCCGCTTTAAACTCCAATATAGGATTGACGTAGTTAAGCAAGGCCCTTTTGCTTGCCTGAATGGATCTTATCTCGGGTAGAAACACTTGAGATAAGATCCATAATGAGGATATCCATAAATGAACGAACGTCACTGACATAGGTAAATCTTTGAATTACGAAGCTAGTGGCTAAAGTGTCAATAATTACATCGCAACCTATCGATGGTCCTACAGTGGCGATCACGAGCTGCAAGGCGCAGCGTGGGCAGGCCTCCCACCAGGTGGACTGACAGACGACCTATTCAAGGCTACGGGATGTCAAAGTCATTTAATCTGTGTAAAGGCCCTTTTCCGGGCACCTTTACGCGCGAAGCCGCTAAATGATGGTCTATATGTCATCCCTGCCACTAGTGCACTTTTAAAGGCTAAGTTTAAGCATATGGTGTTTACCCTCGGAGACCTTAAGAAGCTATTTTTCAGAGCGACGATTTTCTGCAATCATGGCCACGAATTCAGACTTTTCTGTTGCATTCGTTAGTTTCAAATTCGTTTCCCTTCAGATAGCAGGCGATGAGGAGGGCTGCTTCTGACCGTTACTCAGCTGTCTGTGGCTGGCTAACGCACAGCTTAGGTGGGGCACCAGCAGCTACTGACATCGGCCCCCCTAGCATGACCAACAAAACAAGATAAGATATGATATGTTATACAGATTTATCGACTCACACCAAAATATTAATTTTATCGAAACAGGATAGGATACTTTTTATTCCGGTTCAATGTTCCTGTGGGGTATATGTGATATAGGTTAGGTACCAAATATCCTGTAGTTTAGAATAGAATAGAATAGAAAAAGATTTATTTGTCACACAGAATACAAAAGGAAAAAAAACATTTACAGGATAATAAAAAGCAATATGTGTCAAAAAGGCCCCCGCTCAGCATTTTATCAAACAAAGTTGCGGGAATAGCTAGTCAAAGTATAAGTAAACTTCTAACAAAACAGCAAGTAGACCGATACCGTCACCGGCACGGACATGCTCGGTGTTTTGATAAAAGTTCAAGATGGCGGCTATGTATGTCATATTTTGACAGTTGGTCGATAAATCGTATCGTATCGTATACCGTGTTTTGTTGGGTATGCTTGGTGGGCTGGGGGCGCTGGGGCTCATAGTTGGCGGGCGCGTTTGGCGGAGGACAGCAGGGCTGGGTACTCACTGGTCGCGCACATGCGGCGGCGGGTGGTGCAGCAGCACGAACAGCAGCAGGCACAGCACGGGCGCGCACTTGCCGATCACGGCGGTGGCTGACGGCGGCAGGTCGATGGCCGCCACGAAGTACACGCACACCGATTTGAAGAACGGCACCAGCCCGCCGCTTACGCCCAGCCGTTTCATCTGCCCACAAATATTTACTCCAATGAAGAACACAAGCATGTGCTAAGGAACCTTCGGTTATAATCGGATGGGGATCGGAAGTACATAACACTATCTGTACGAGCTACGTTCGTACATTTGTCTGCTGCATCGTCAGCGACCTAGAAACTAGCGCGACCCGTGGACCCTGAACATGCACCGTCGGCACTCTACACCGACGGCACACAACTATCAAGCTATGCATGTTAACATACTGTAGCATTTATATATAAACATAACTTTTACACCAAATAAATCAGATATCAACCGTCCGTGTTGGTTCTCATTTCCCTCCGCTGCGGCCAAGACTCCCTTAGCCGTCACTATGATCAGTCTGGTGAGTCTGCCAGACTGGCAGCGGGTCCACAACACCTACCTACCGTCCTAACGCTGCTACCCTGGCTACCTGGGCAGCAGCTATCACTCTCCTCTATCATCCTTATTATATCTACGTATTTATTGTTAGGTGGGGCTAGGGCTCTAGGGACTTAGTGTCTTGGGGTTAAGGGACTCTACGCTCACTAGGGAGTTAGGTTCCCGTCTGACCTTATATTCTTGACGACGGGAGCGGTGCCTTACAAGGACTTGCTTCCCGCCCGTACATATTCGAGCCGGATAAATTATCATCTACCTATGGACCTTACAGTTGGTCTTTCCATATAAATAACCCTTAACTTGCACCGGGAAGGGGTGCCTTACAACCACTTAATCTACCCGGCTGTTTTGAATTTTATTCCTTAAAAATCCCAAATTCTATCATTGACTATCACTACTGACTTACAACAACAGCATATCATATTTAACTATTTTGTATCACATACGTTGACTGGTAGAAAATGCTATTACGCATTAAACCTAACAATTTTACTTGACGTAAATGATTATTGTTGGCACTAATTACTTTATTAACTTGGGTGAATAAACTAATCAATTGCCCTAGTTACATTACATGTGGAATGTGAGAAGTCAGCAATTCTCGCGTTTCGACACCTAATACAATTTATCAACTTTATTATTTTATTTTTAAACATTCACATACTAATGACGGACTGTGGATTTTGCTATCGAAGCAACAACATTTTATAAGACTTTATTTACATTAATAGGTAGTGTAGGTAACTAACATATAGGGAAATTATAACATTAACTTTTATTTACGGGAGCGGTGCCTTACAACCACCTGCTACCCGGTGTATCACTAACATGACAAAACATAATATAATATCATTATTATCAGTAGTATATAGCTACATTATCAATTCACTGACGGGAGAGGTGCCTTACAACCACCTACTTCTCGCAGTAACATGGTGGACAACATCATGCACTTGCAAAACTTATCACATTTACATTAACATAACATTATTTGCATTTGTATAGACATGTTTGTCAAGTTTAATTTATCAATATCATTATCATAACATAACATTATTTAACAGTAGTCTATAGCTACATTAACATTTTACTGACGGGGGCGGTGCCTTACAACCACCTACTTCCCGCAGCAACACTAACTTGACAACGTCATGCATGTGCAAAACTCTATTACATTAACATTGACATGACATTATTTTGCACTTGTATTGACTGACACGTTGGTCAAGTTTGACATGACATTATCAAGTTTAACATGACATTATCATTGCATTGACGGGAGCGGTGCCTTACAACCACCGGCTTCCCGCTTAGACATTAACATTGACATATAATAAATAACACTTGACTTGAACTTTGTGACATGAACAAGGTATCATCATAATCATAATAGCATATCCTCAATCCCTTGTCCTAACCAATATCCTCCAGCACGGGCAGGATTATATCGACAAGTCCATCATTATCAAGACTGTGCAATCAAACACAGACAGCCCGGGTACCCGATAATCAAGGTTCGGCGTCCCGAGGCAAAACAGCAGCCGTGCAAGACGTAACAAGAAGCTTCTGCACAGCAACAACTGTAGTCGGAGCATCAGCATCTCCACTACTTCATCAGCCGCGCAAGCATCGGCATATCAAAATACTATCAGCAGCGGATCGGATACTGGCCTCCCTGAAGCGGGTCTCACCAGTATTCTGAGACGTCGCAAATGCTGTTCAGTTGAACATCAATCATCGACATACTATGACATCAACACTACAAGCCTGCAGACAAGGGACACCAACTGCTGCAGAGTTCCAGCAACTGTTCATCAACGTCAGAACAAAAGATAAGCAAATCACCAAGTCCATCCATGGAGTCGCCACCGAAACCACGTCAGGTCAGCGAGCAGATTGCCAACTACACATCAATGGATCTTCGTCATCTTCTTGAAGATGCCAATATGTACGAGCAACCTCGTTCATCACAACACATTTGGCTGGCGGCTGGAGCCGCAACCTTCACCTGCTTCTTCGTCGCCTTCTTGAAGATGCCAATATGTACGAGCTACGTTCGTACATTTGTCTGCTGCATCGTCAGCGACCTAGAAACTAGCGCGACCCGTGGACCCTGAACATGCACCGTCGGCACTCTACACCGACGGC
The DNA here is from genome assembly GCA_950371115.1 of Anania fuscalis. Classification (NCBI taxonomy): domain Eukaryota; kingdom Metazoa; phylum Arthropoda; class Insecta; order Lepidoptera; family Crambidae; genus Anania; species Anania fuscalis. The sequence goes on from OX493344.1 coordinate 15,847,327, forward strand.
ACACAACTATCAAGCTATGCATGTTAACATACTGTAGCATTTATATATAAACATAACTTTTACACCAAATAAATCAGATATCAACCGTCCGTGTTGGTTCTCATTTCCCTCCGCTGCGGCCAAGACTCCCTTAGCCGTCACTATGATCAGTCTGGTGAGTCTGCCAGACTGGCAGCGGGTCCACAACACCTACCTACCGTCCTAACGCTGCTACCCTGGCTACCTGGGCAGCAGCTATCACTCTCCTCTATCATCCTTATTATATCTACGTATTTATTGTTAGGTGGGGCTAGGGCTCTAGGGACTTAGTGTCTTGGGGTTAAGGGACTCTACGCTCACTAGGGAGTTAGGTTCCCGTCTGACCTTATATTCTTGACGACGGGAGCGGTGCCTTACAAGGACTTGCTTCCCGCCCGTACACTATCAGATAAAAGTTTTTTGTTATTTTTCTGCTGAACCGTAGCTAGTGCGTTCCTAAACCAAACTATTTATTTGGTTTTGCGATGAAATGGTAAGCTGCTGTACGCCGCTCCCCGCCGAGGAATGATTCAGGAATACTTATCAGAATAATTGAAGACCACACAAATGAATGAAGTCGTGGTCACAGCTGTGATATTATTACTCGTTTTTAGTTTTGATGTAGATACGAAATAGGTAGAATGTGTAACATGCCGAATTTTAACCTTTCCTAAAAGGCATAGGCTGCAAATAAAATAGCCGAACGTGATAGATGGACTGGGCGAAAAAAATATATTGTTCACGTATTTTGTCATTTAGTTTTGTACCTTTGTACCTTAGACGAGTAGGCAACGATTTAAATTATATTTTAGAATAATAAGTAGATAGATAGATAGTGTTTATACTGTGTATTAAAGTCTATAACTTAGTATTTATTGAACAACACAACACCCATAAAACTTTTTCGTCTAGGTAGGTACTAGATATCAGTTTAGAAATTTTTAGGTATTTTTGATTTATTTTTAGACAACGATAATAATTTTAGACAAATTTATATTTAATAAGTAAGCTTTGAATTAAAAAAAAGCTTTATCTCGCATAGAAACAAAAGATGATATTTATTCGTTAATTAAGTAGTATACAATTTCTCAGTAATTATTTTACGGTAAGAAGGTAACATAATCGGTAAGTACTACCAAGTATTGTGGTAATGTTGAACTTAACTAATTTGCAGTTCGCTACCGATCTGCGTACATTGTCTGCGTACTAGGCAATCCACCGGATTGTTTGTTTTAATTACACTATAGGAATCCATATCCAATCATTAGCACTACGTAATACTAAACCGTACAAACTATACTAGTTAAAATTAGGTTATTAGACAAACTAACCAGTAGAGTCGGAGATAACAAAGATATTATGTTATTCATGATGATTGGTCTCGGGCCCACGGCACAGTTCGATTCGATTCGATGTGCAGTCTACGGGACTACAGCCGCGCTGTTGATGACGACGCAGTAATGCTACTACCGTTTGTCCAGAAAGGAAACTCGCGCAACGGGGGACTTGCTAGGCGGACTCCCCGCGAATCCACGCAACGGAACAAGTGGCACCGCGACCGCGACGCGATTATAAATAAACTTGTTTTGTTGATTGTTTTGTTTTGCCATCAATTTGTGCGCAGCTACTAGGCCACCAATTTAAAACCAAAGCTCTGCCTCGAAAAGTCAATATAATTTGAATCTCCCTAATTTTGCCAGGTTGCATTGAGATTCGTTCAGAAACCAATCGTCGCTTTCTTTCAGTGATGTTGTCCCTGTCTGTCACTGATGTGTCAAAGTCAGCGGATTTTGACATATTTCAGCGTGTGTGTGATGCGAATGTGGCAAGCGATTTCTATTTGATTCCCTTTGATTGTTATACTAAAAATGCCTAAGAAGAAGACTGGGCAGCGCAAGAAGGCCGAGAAGCAGAAGCTGCGCCAGAAGGAGATCCGCAACGCGCGCGGGCAGGTCGACCTGGCGCAGCACCCCTGCAACCTGCCCATGGAGTGCGACAAGTGCCAGAAGTAAGCCGCTTTTTGAAACAAATACCACGCCACTGTTTTTTACACCCACATAATTACTAACTCAAACTATATAATAAGCCTAAAAACATTTTCGCAGAAAGATAAATTAAATGGGTCACTTTAATGACTTGGGCTGATAACCTCTGCATTCTCTATTCTGTTCAGCATGAAAACCATTCTCAATTGCATTGAAGAGTACATTATACCTCAATGCTCAACTGGCAAAATTTGTATACACAATTATTAAAACAGCAGATTTACCCAAGTCAGGACTCAAGATAAATAGGGTATAGTAATGTTGCCCCGGCATATCCATACCTATATAAACTGAAATAGTCTGTATTTACCTATGTAATTATTCATAGTAGAGCAAATTGTAAACTATCAAGCTCAAACAAGAAAATTTCTATTGTGTTTTGTTTCTGTAGCCTTGCTGTTTAATAGACAAATGTTTATTCTTATCTTCCTTTTACAGCAAATTATAGTTTGTAATAGAGATTGCCCTGTCTTTATTATGGAAATATGCATAACATACATTGATCTGTTATCTAGTTGGCATAGAACAGGCTTTGCTTAATTAGGGGCTAGATAATAGGTGTTGTTGTTATAAAGATTTAATTATTTAAACTTTTCCTATCAAATCAAATAAAATCAAAACGTTTATTTGCAAGAATACAGTACATTTGTGATGTTCTAAAAACTAAATACAGTCCAGTGCACTCAACCAAAAGATGGCATGCAAATGTTATGTTTATTGAATTATTAATTGGCTTAATTCATCATAATATTAGTTGGCATGTCATTAAATTTATAAATTAGAATTAACTATTATATTTTTATATACCAAAAATTCCTTAACACTATAGAAGCAATGTTGCCACAGCCATTTTGTCAATATTGTTTTGAAAGATTTTGTGTCACTTATTTTTTTTTTTTTCGTGTGGGAGTTTATTGAACAATACAATACACATATTATAAATGTTTTTCTTATATATTTTCCAATCTCCTGTTCACTAGCTATCTAGGCTGGAGCTTTTAATGATCCAGGGAAAATTTAATTATTAGCATACCATAGTTAGCAGCAACATCAACTGAAAATTATTGAAGGTTAATTAAGGAAAATTATCATTTCTGGGTAGGTTATGTCTCTTAGAGGAACATGTAGAATGTTGTTTGTCTCATCTAGTGTTTTATTTATTTATTTTTGTTTACTAACAAAGATTCCTTATAAGTTGGCCTTGTCGTCACATAATGTTGGTAGTATACACACATTAATTACCATAAAGAATAAAAACGACATAACTGTTTGTAGGAAACAGAAGAGCCGCGCGTTCTGCTACTTCTGCCAGGCGGTGCAGCGGCTGCCGACGTGCGCGCAGTGCGGCAAGGTGAAGTGCATGCTGAAGGCGGGCGACTGCGTGGTGCGGCACCCCGGCGTGTACACCACGGGGCTGGGCATGGTGGGCGCCATCTGCGACTTCTGCGAGGCCTGGGTGTGCCACGGCCGCAAGTGCCTCAACTCGCACGCCTGCACCTGCCCGCTCGCCGACGCCGTCTGCCTCGAGTGCGAGAGAGGTATGTGCTGTTGGTCAACTGCTCAAAAACCGAGATTTTCTTCTCGTCAATCAAATGCATATTGATTTTCTGTTTTGAGAGCATTACTTTAAAGGGTGTACTGATGTTGATAAAATGTTTAATTTAAAATTAAATGTTGTTTGTAAAGTTAAAATAATACTGTCTTCAAAAGCTTCGAAAAAAGTCATTGTTAGGGTCCTGTCGATAAGGTATAATTAGTGCACATTTAATAAGTATGTGCTGTATTTCTCCTCCTAAGTTACAATAAGTATTAGGAATATGCGATAGCAAACCGGCGACGGTGGGTGTCCCAAGACTCCCAACTCCCAAGGCGACGGTTCGAGCGCGGTCGCTATGATCTCGCGATGTGGTCACTCGTCCGATTGATTTCAAAAACAAAACAAATAATGTGATATGTTTAGTCTACATGAAAGTAGATTAAGGTTAGGATTTTCCGAAAGAACTAAATTGCAAAAAATATTACAATATAACAATGAAAGTCTTTGGATCGGAAGGTCCGTAAATCTATGACACTACATAGAATGCATCACCCCAGGTCGTTGGTCATGAGGCGGTATATCATGAGGAAACATGGTGGTCGAGGCTTCTTAAGTGCTGAACTATGCACGACCGCGAGATATCTAGTCTTAGAGCCTATGTTCCAACAATGCATTGTGATGTGATAAAGGACTCACCCCTCTTGAACTGGCCAAAGAGTCATGGCAGTCGCCGGCGATACTAAGAGTCTCTGATCGTGAAACCATATGGAAAAGAGATGAGCTGCACGGAGCAAGGCTCTAAACGAGCCTCACGTGGACCGAAAAGCTTTTGTGGATTATACAACAGCAAAATATCCGTTTTGTTTTGTAAAAGGTGCCTGCCCCCTTAGCATGACTAACAAAACACGATATGTTAAGATATAGCGATTTATCGACACCCAACTGTCAAATAAACTTCTAAAAAAACAGCGAGCATGACCGTGATGTCACCGGCACACGTTTTGTTGGTCATGCTAGGGGGCCTGGAGCTTGTATTTGAGGTACCGTTTGTGTTGTCGGTCGGCAGGCGTGTGGGAGCACGGCGGGCGCGTGTTCCGCTGCTGCTTCTGCCAGGGCTTCCTGTGCGAGGACGACCAGTTCGAGCACCAGGCCTCCTGCCAGGTGCTGGACTCCGAGACCTATAAGTGTGAGTTGCATTGCATTATCCCCCTTAGCTTTTTATGTCCTTGACTCCTCGTTGCACATTTATAAAGTGTAATTTTCCTATAATGTATATTTCTTTCTATAATGTGATCACTTTGTATCTGTCTTACTTCCGAGACTAGTAAATAGAGGACGAAAAGTAAGACTTGTGCAAACTAGCCTTAAATCTTACTTAAAATGATTTTGTTTCCCTACTAAAATGGATTTAATGTATTTGGAGAATGATATATTTGCGCAAATGAGCATGATGTGGTGGTTTTGCAGGCCAGTCGTGCAACCGGCTGGGCCAGTACTCGTGCCTGCGCTGCAAGACGTGCTTCTGCGAGGAGCACGTGCGCCGCAAGCTGTCGCGCCCCGCGCTCGACCGCCGCGCCGCGCCGCCCTGTCCGCGCTGCGGACACACCACGCACGTCACCGCCGACATCAGCGTGTCCAGTGAGTACACACGCACACACACACCCCGCCGCCCTGTCCGCGCTGCGGACACACCACGCACGTCACCGCCGACATCAGCGTGTCCAGTGAGTACACACGCACACACACACCCCGCCGCCCTGTCCGCGCTGCGGACACACCACGCACGTCACCGCCGACATCAGCGTGTCCAGTGAGTACACACGCACACACACACCCCGCCGCCCTGTCCGCGCTGCGGACACACCACGCACGTCACCGCCGACATCAGCGTGTCCAGTGAGTACACACGCACACACACACCGCCGCCCTGTCCGCGCTGCGGACACACCACGCACGTCACCGCCGACATCAGCGTGTCCAGTGAGTACACACGCACACACACACCCCGCCGCCCTGTCCGCGCTGCGGACACACCACGCACGTCACCGCCGACATCAGCGTGTCCAGTGAGTACACACGCACACACACACCCCGCCGCCCTGTCCGCGCTGCGGACACACCACGCACGTCACCGCCGACATCAGCGTGTCCAGTGAGTACACACGCACACACACACCGCCGCCCTGTCTGCGCTGCGGACACACCACGCACGTCACCGCCGACATCAGCGTGTCCAGTGAGTACACACGCACACACACACCCCGCCGCCCTGTCCGCGCTGCGGACACACCACGCACGTCACCGCCGACATCAGCGTGTCCAGTGAGTACACACGCACACACACACCGCCGCCCTGTCCGCGCTGCGGACACACCACGCACGTCACCGCCGACATCAGCGTGTCCAGTGAGTACACACGCACACACACACCCCGCCGCCCTGTCCGCGCTGCGGACACATCACGCACGTCACCGCCGACATCAGCGTGTCCAGTGAGTACACACGCACACACACACCCCGCCGCCCTGTCCGCGCTGCGGACACACCACGCACGTCACCGCCGACATCAGCGTGTCCAGTGAGTACACACGCACACACACACCGCCGCCCTGTCTGCGCTGCGGACACACCACGCACGTCACCGCCGACATCAGCGTGTCCAGTGAGTACACACGCACACACACACCCCGCCGCCCTGTCCGCGCTGCGGACACACCACGCACGTCACCGCCGACATCAGCGTGTCCAGTGAGTACACACGCACACACACACCCCGCCGCCCTGTCCGCGCTGCGGACACACCACGCACGTCACCGCCGACATCAGCGTGTCCAGTGAGTACACACGCACACACACACCGCCGCCCTGTCCGCGCTGCGGACACACCACGCACGTCACCGCCGACATCAGCGTGTCCAGTGAGTACACACGCACACACACACCCCGCCGCCCTGTCCGCGCTGCGGACACACCACGCACGTCACCGCCGACATCAGCGTGTCCAGTGAGTACACACGCACACACACACACCGCCGCTCTGTCCGCGCTGCGGACACACCACGCACGTCACCGCCGACATCAGCGTGTCCAGTGAGTACACACGCACACACACACCCCGCCGCCCTGTCCGCGCTGCGGACACACCACGCACGTCACCGCCGACATCAGCGTGTCCAGTGAGTACACACGCACACACACACACCGCCGCTCTGTCCGCGCTGCGGACACACCACGCACGTCACCGCCGACATCAGCGTGTCCAGTGAGTACACACGCACACACACACACCGCCGCTCTGTCCGCGCTGCGGACACACCACGCACGTCACCGCCGACATCAGCGTGTCCAGTGAGTACACACGCACACACACACACCGCCGCTCTGTCCGCGCTGCGGACACACCACGCACGTCACCGCCGACATCAGCGTGTCCAGTGAGTACACACGCACACACACACCGCCGCCCTGTCCGCGCTGCGGACACACCACGCACGTCACCGCCGACATCAGCGTGTCCAGTGAGTACACACGCACACACACACCGCCGCCCTGTCCGCGCTGCGGACACACCACGCACGTCACCGCCGACATCATCGTGTCCAGTGAGTACACACGCACACACACACCGCCGCCCTGTCCGCGCTGCGGACACACCACGCACGTCACCGCCGACATCTGCGTGTCCAGTGAGTACACACGCACACACACACCGCCGCCCTGTCCGCGCTGCGGACACACCACGCACGTCACCGCCGACATCAGCGTGTCCAGTGAGTACACACGCACACACACACCGCCGCCCTGTCCGCGCTGCGGACACACCACGCACGTCACCGCCGACATCAGCGTGTCCAGTGAGTACACACGCACACACACACCGCCGCCCTGTCCGCGCTGCGGACACACCACGCACGTCACCGCCGACATCAGCGTGTCCAGTGAGTACACACGCACACACACACCCCGCCGCCCTGTCCGCGCTGCGGACACACCACGCACGTCACCGCCGACATCAGCGTGTCCAGTGAGTACACACGCACACACACACCCCGCCGCCCTGTCCGCGCTGCGGACACACCACGCACGTCACCGCCGACATCAGCGTGTCCAGTGAGTACACACGCACACACACACCGCCGCCCTGTCCGCGCTGCGGACACACCACGCACGTCACCGCCGACATCAGCGTGTCCAGTGAGTACACACGCACACACACACCCCGCCGCCCTGTCCGCGCTGCGGACACACCACGCACGTCACCGCCGACATCAGCGTGTCCAGTGAGTACACACACACACACACCCCGCCGCCCTGTCCGCGCTGCGGACACACCACGCACGTCACCGCCGACATCAGCGTGTCCAGTGAGTACACACGCACACACACACCCCGCCGCCCTGTCCGCGCTGCGGACACACCACGCACGTCACCGCCGACATCAGCGTGTCCAGTGAGTACACACGCACACACACACACCGCCGCCCTGTCCGCGCTGCGGACACACCACGCACGTCACCGCCGACATCAGCGTGTCCAGTGAGTACACACGCACACACACACACCGCCGCCCTGTCCGCGCTGCGGACACACCACGCACGTCACCGCCGACATCAGCGTGTCCAGTGAGTACACACGCACACACACACACCGCCGCCCTGTCCGCGCTGCGGACACACCACGCACGTCACCGCCGACATCAGCGTGTCCAGTGAGTACACACGCGCACACACACACACACACACACACACACACACACGCATACACACACACGGAGAGAGAGAGAGAGAGAGAAAGATATATATACATACGCAGCTTGAGAAATGCTAATGTGAAATGTTCATACCTTAGAGTACGTCCAGATCTGGCAAATGTGCCGCGAATGCTTAAATCGCGCGCGAGCCGCTCGCGAACTGCACGCCGTATTCTGCAATCGTATGGTGCGCCTCTTTAGCGCAACTCATGCAAGGCGCGCGAGCGGCGCGCACTGTACAACCCAGTACAGATCTAGGTTTGATTCAAGGAAATAGGTGTAGTTCACGTGCCGATCGCGCAGGTGCATTTTATGTTACTGCGCCGGCGCGTTCGCCAGATCTGGTCGCAGCCTTAGGATATTTACAACACTCGCAGAGAGAAATGGTCCGAAATTGCGTTGAGAGAACTTGCTGAGATCGTTTATTCGACCTGAAATAGAAACAATCCTGTTTTTTTTCGATTGTTTGCAAAACTAACAAAACTATCAAAAAAAAAACAGGATTGTTGATACTCGATCAGATCAATACGACTCATCCAGAAATGTAGCAGTGAACCTAGTTGATGTTTTCTTTTATTGAGACATCATCTCAGCCTATTGCAGTCCACTGCTGGACGTAGGCCTCCCCCAAAGAGCGCCAAAGAGCACGATCTCCCGCTTTTTCATCCATCCACTGCCAGCCATCTTCCTAAGGTCGTCGGTCCATCGAGCTCGGGGTCGTCCTACTCTACGTTTGCCTATGCGTGGTCTCCACTCGAGAACCCGTTTTTATTGAGACATACCGATCTCTAATCCTGGCTCTGTCTGCCCGCAGCGCGCACGCACCGCTACGGGCGGCAGGGCGCCGCGCAGCCCGACGACGACGGCGACGCGCCCGCCTACTCCGGTATGACCTTCCATTCTATTTATCTAAATAATCCCTATTTACTAATAAATTATTGGAATTGCTTCCTCTAGTAACTCAGTCCTATTCTTAAATAGAGACGTTTAATTATAACCATAGACACAGCAAGTCTAATTACTTTTGAAACGATTGCCATCAGTAATCCTTTGATTATTATTTACGACGTCTGCACATGTGTTCAATAAAAAATTTGAATTTGAATTTGTTAGCTTTATAATGTTTTTCCTCATTGTCGAGCAAGTGGTATTGACCACACAGAGTTACCACCGGTGTACTACTTATAATTGAGAACCATAAATTAGCCATGATGCAGAACTTCAACAACCATTTTTTTATGGCTAACTTAGTTCAACACGTATTGATTGTAGTGTACGGTTCCACAGGGGAGTACGACGCTGGAGAGGGCGGGTACTCGTACGCGTATTCGGACTCGGAGGAGTCGGACTCGGACGAGTCGGGCTCGGACGAGTCGGACTCGGGCTCCGAGTCGGACAGCTCGGGCGCCGACGCCGCGCCTGCGCCCGCGCCCGCTAACTAGCCGCTGTACTGTGAGCGCCGCGGACGAGCCACTGGGATTTACACTTCGTACACCACGAGGTAGTTCTTTTTATAAACGAGTTTTTTATAAATCGGTTACGAACTCTAACGATCCTCTTTCCTGGTTAGTACATAAAATTGTCCGTGCTATTTCCACTACAAGAACTCAATAAGTTAACTTTTGTATTAGTCTTTGACGCCAGTCCTGCACGATCGGATTTCAGTACAGCGGGTCTAAAACGGCCGCATTGGATGTTTCATTTTTAATCTGATTCATTTAGTGAAATGTAGCGTAAATGATTTGCAAACCCTAAAACGGTCACATTAATAAATGAATCATATGCAATTCATTTCATCAAATGGATCATATTTGATACCGTTCAAAAATATAAGGACGCGTCCAATCATACTTTACGGTTTTTGTGAAAATGAATGTTTCAAAATACTCAAGTTTTGTCTGTTCTACAAATATCAATACAAAAAATTAATAAAAATAACATTAAAATGGTGGTTCACCAATTTGACATTTAATATGAATTACTCTTTTCATAATAAGTGGACCATATTACGAATTTCCATACAAAACTGTCAAATTAGATGAACTGCAAATATGAAATGTTCGAGGCTCATTTTATGATTCATCAAATAATATTTCATTAAAAGATTTGCTTAATGAAACATATTATGAACGGAATATGAAACATCCAATGCGGCCGTTTTAGACCCGCTGATTATAAAAACAAAACTTCTGTCCGTTTTGTTCATTGACATTCCGATATTTTTCAATTAAAATTTTTGCATCAGAACCGAGCATTTCAAATGTACAGGGCGTCTTACGATATTTATTTACCTATATATATTTTAAATGATGAAGGCTGCAATGTGCTGGCACATAATTCTCAATATTAACTTTGAAATTACTATGAATCCCAAAGCTTCTCGGCTCGCCCGCGGCGCTGTCGGCTCAAATGTTGCAATTATTTACTTTTTGAGTCATATGTATTGTATATACAGTTTTGTCTGTTTATTCACACCTGATTATGTATTTTGTATGATAATGCAAATAAAATAAATTAACACAGTTATAATAATGTTTATTTGTTTAAAATACTTACATTAAAGACACGCTGCATTAAGACTTATGGTCTTGCACGACCTGGACACACGAGCTATTTTTATGCTGAATCTAGAAGTTTTAATTTGTCGAGTGCGGGAGATTCGGCATTAATTGTGTTTTGAGATGTATTTTAATTAAGATAAATAAAATATAAATTATATTAAAAATAACATACGATCACATCATTCGTATAGTTACTAAAACGAAACTTATTACATGGGTTCAATCCTATCTATATTCGAAACACACTGTTCACAGAAATTAAACCATAAGAAACTGAACTTTGACCAAAAATCGACTAACTAGCAGATATGGGGTCCATCGGAAAATTTAAATTGTTTTTTTAAGTGTTTAGAGGGAAGGCTTCGTGTATCTGGTGGGAGTAACCACGTGAACTATAAATGGAATTTAATCATTATATCTGAATAGATTTTAGTCTAATGGCTTGATTTTAGAATTTAAGTCAAATTTGCAACTCGGTGGCGGGCATTAGTTTTATTTCAAGGCAGGCAGTAGATACTTACATAAGTCTTTTATTGATGAAAATCTGTGGTTTTCCTCAATGACATACATATTTGTAACTACCTAGTGCCTACCTCATTTATAATAATAATAATAATAAATCATTTATTTGCCAGAATATGGTACAAAGGTAGGTAATATCAATAGATTCCAGCATATTCTATCGCAATGCGACGTGCAAATATTATGTCAACGTATTAATTACAAAAGTTTAAGTTTTAGTTTAGGTACCACACCACCCAGATAGGTACTGCCCAATTGCCTATACAGGGTAACATTGCAAGGTAGTGCCAATTTTTCAGGGACCACTCAGAATTAAGTAACTAAATCGAACTACGTAAAAACCATTCTTATTTTAAAAACATTACTTATTCTATTCACTGTTAAAAGATGATACGCGTGGATAATCTCGTCTCATTCATAAAAAATACGCACGCACTATCTCTGTGCAATCTAGAACTGCAAAGTTCAATGCAATAATAGTCACAATGGCGCGCGACAAAAAACCTTAGCCTTTTCGATGTAAGGTACATTTCTAACAGCAGGAGCGCGCGCGCAAACCAGAGGTTCAAATTGCCAACAAATACCTTATGCAGTACGCCTCTAGATCTTATTTTTTAATTTTGGCACTACCTTGCAATGTAACCCTGTGCACAGCACGCCCCTGCAACCGTATTATTAAATGACAATCCCAATTGAATAACTGAATCTGGGCGCAGAGTAGTGGCGGTTGAAATTCAAATTCAAAAGTATTGATTTCTGAGTTGTGTTTCGAATGTAAATGCGGTGTGCGTCGGCGGCTCGGTCACCGCTCGTCGTCGTCGTCGTCGTCGTCGTGTTCGCTGAAGTCTAGGTCGAGCATGAGACAGGCGCGCTCGTCTCCGTCGCGCAGCGCGTAGGCGGCGGCGCCGAACTCGCCGTAGATGCCGTCGCCCGGCAGCTCCGAGTAGTCGAACACGAAGCTCTGCACCTCGTACGAGCCCTGCGCCACCAGACAATAGGGATATGGACATCAATCAATAATCATTCTGACCAGTCCTGGATTTGTCAATAGGCCGTATAGGCCGCGGCCTAGGGGCGGCAGATTTTAGAGAACGCTCAGTATATGGGGGCCCCAAAAATTGAATAGCCTACTGACGGCAAATTTGTAAATCCACCACCGATTCTGAGACATCATTTATTAAATCGTTCAGCATATTTTAGGCCCGATACCCCGTTATATTATCATTCATTAAAAGAATCTGAGTTTTGTTTGCTTCAAAATAAATAAAAAGTTAGGCAGCTGAGGCCGGTAAACAATGACGTCACAGCTTGCTATCGCCATACGAATTAGGGGCCATCTATAAATTATGTCACAAGTGTGACAAGGGCTGGGAGGGGGTCCTTAATTTTGTGACGTCACATTTCAAAATATTATATTTCTAGTTTGAAACACAAAATTGAACAAAAATACAATTTCTAGTTGTCGAATTGCAAAATATGTGACGTCACATTAGGGAGGGGGGAGTCTCACAAATGTGATCACCTGCGACAATGGGGAGGGTGGGTTCGAAATAGCATGAAATTCGTGTGGCGAAATTTATGGATGAGATAGAGGTGCGTTTTGACTGCACATTAAAAGTATGTCAATTGATTGGTGGTGTCAACTAGTCTATTGTTACCATAGACTTAGGATTCGCTACGCTTGTTACGGCCTTTATTAGAAGCCGAAGTAGTGGCACATACTCGTACATTTACCATAACCGTGTTATCACGATTAAGTAGTTTCGAGTAGTTCATCGCTACCGCTGGAACCGTCTGAAATTGTGAAAGGCCGACGTGCCGGCAATACTAAATGTTTGATCTTGGCTCCACACTGCCCACCGCACCGCTAGGTTCGCCCGGTTTTGGTTTTGATAGCAAAACCAAACTAATAGGACCCTCGATAGCACTTACGTTCGGTGTGAATAATCTCGTTTTGACGGTGACGTCTCGGTTACGCCTGCGGTGGACAAACCCTTACGCTACTGCCGCAGTCACCGAGAATTAATATTGTCAGGGAACGAAGTGACGGCGAAGTGTTGCTGGCACATGTCGACCTTTCGTGAACTTGAGCAGAGTTCTAGTCGCACCGCTGAACTACCGCGGCGACTGCGCTCTGATGTGGCGACGCAGTTGCCATAGTGGTCATTATGCATCATTACTTCGATAAATAAATATAATAAATAAATATTGGACAACATCACATACATTGCTCTGATCCTAAGGTAAGTAGCTGAAGCACTTGTGTTATAGAAATCAGAAACAACGACGGTACCACAACACCCAGACCCGAGACAATATAGAAAAGTTCGTTTTCTACATTGACCCGACCGGGGATCGAACCCGGAACCTCAGAGTTGGCGGCGCCATTTACAGTCCGGCGTGCTCGCCTCTCGGCTACGGAGGTCGTCGGATAATGATACCTCTTTGTCCGTGACAGCGCCACCGCTCTTTTAAGTAACGTACTAACATTTTAATACTTGAAAAAAATCGTCCGCCTCAGGTGGGATCCGAACCCACGTCCATCGCATTCCGGTACGGTAGTAGTATATACCGCAACATTGATTAGAAAATACGCTGGCTTTGACAGCGAGAACCACTTGAAAGATTTCGTCGAGTTGACTAACGTCTCGGTAGCTTAGTGGTCAAAGCACTCGCCCGGTATGCGATGGACGTGGGTTCGGATCCCACCTGATGCGGACGATTTTTTTCAAGAATTAAAATCTTAGATAAACCTAGCATGGTATTTGCTAAAAACAAAAATTTAAAACGTACTAGCAACCCTAGTATTAGCGAGCGACAGATTAAACAATATAACAGCAATTTCAGTCTTTTCTACGTGGCTTCTTGACACTTTCAATTTCGGAGCGCATACTTATAAGGCCTCCCCCACTCTAGCGTCTCTTTTTCCCCACCGCCGCACGCTGCGCCGGTGCCAGCAAGATGACGACGCTCGGAAGACCCTAACGGCCCGTTCACACATGGGAGTCCGTTTTACTGGTACGTTTTTAACGGATACGTCATAAATTTATGCTCTGTTCACACATAGGCACCGTATATCGTTCAACGGATCCGTCATTACTGGATCCGATGTGTGAACAGAAAACTCGCAGTATACCGCCGCTATTGACATAGTTAATCAGTGATTATAATAATTATTACACACAATGCACGCGCGCGTTCTTTATGAATGTACAATAGAAAATGCGAGTCAAAATCTGTCGCATCACTCCCCCTCCTACACCCCGCACACACCGCCCGCCACGCACACATCTATCCGTTAAAATTCTACGTATCCGTATATTTTTACTGTTCCGTCGTCCAGTATTCGACGACAAAACGGAATGTTAATTTTTTTACGGAACGATATTTTTTACTGTATACAGAATACTGTGCCATGTGTGAAGTCGCTCATACATACGCCATCGACGAAAAAAAAACCTACACGATAAAACGGAACAGTAAAACGGAGACATGTGTGAACCGGCCGTAACAGTGCAGGGCACCTATGCTGTGAGGTAGGAGTGAGTGAATATCATAGTATAGCTGGTACATAGCTCATAAGGGTGATTAATAGTGACCTTGGGCACGGGGAAGTCTGGCGGGTCGAGGCCGGCGCTGGCAAACAAGGCGCGCGCGTTGTCTTCCGCGTACTGGCGCACGAAGCGCGGCAGGCTGTCGTCCGCCAGCACCTGGTAGGGCTTGCAGCCGCCGTCCACGCGCTTGCAGATGTCCACGCGTACCTGCAGGAAATAATAAATTAATCTTTATTCAGGCAAATTACACCCGTACATATTGACAAATGCTTGACTTAGCAGAAACTTAACTTACCTCATATACTCCTGCAGTGAGCTTCATGACTGCGCTTTTGTATGGTCCAAAACAAGAACGTAGGCCTCCCCCACGCGTCGACGTCGTGGCAGTGTCCAATTAGCGTTAAGTAAATGCCGCAACGCTAGCTAACACACACACACACACACACACGCACACACACACACACACACACACACACACACACACACACACACACACACTCAAAAAAACACACGCACACGCGCCGAGTCGAGTCTACAATACGAGAAAAAGAATTAACCACCGTGCGATTGTGCACGCGCCGTAAGGATCGTATTAATAAAAACAAAAGACATCTCTGGCTGGGCAGGGAAAGAGAAAAAAAAACCGGGTTTAATTGTACTTGTATGTGAGAATAAACTCTCGACTCGACAAAGGCAGGCAAAATGCGTTGTGTCTCACCGCATAGGAGTCGTCGATGTCCTCGTCGCTGTCGATGCGCACGCTGAACCCGTCGTGCGTACGGTTGACCTTGCGCCGCGTCACCGCCAGCGCCACCGGGTACTGTTGCTCGCAAGCGCCCACGCTCACCACGCGCCAGCGCCCCGGGCCCTACACACACCACCAACGGTTGCTAGTCTACACTTGCTACACACTTGCTTGCGCCGCGCCACCGCCAGCGCCACCGGGTACTGTTGCTCGCACGCGCCCACGCTCACCACGCGCCAGCGCCCCGGGCCCTACACACACCACCAACGGTTGCTAGTCTACACTTGCTACACACTTGCTTGCGCCGCGCCACCGCCAGCGCCACCGGGTACTGTTGCTCGCAAGCGCCCACGCTCACCACGCGCCAGCGCCCCGGGCCCTACACATACCACCAACGGTTGCTAGTCTACACTTGCTACACACTTGCTTGCGCCGCGACACCGCCAGCGCCACCGGGTACTGTTGCTCGCAAGCGCCCACGCTCACCACGCGCCAGCGCCCCGGGCCCTACACACACCACCAACGGTTGCTAGTCTACACTTGCTACACACTTGCTTGCGCCGCGCCACCGCCAGCGCCACCGGGTACTGTTGCTCGCACGCGCCCACGCTCACCACGCGCCAGCGCCCCGGGCCCTACACACACCACCAACGGTTGCTAGTCTACACTTGCTACACACTTGCTTGCGCCGCGCCACCGCCAGCGCCACCGGGTACTGTTGCTCGCAAGCGCCCACGCTCACCACGCGCCAGCGCCCCGGGCCCTACACACACCACCAACGGTTGCTAGTCTACACTTGCTACACACTTGCTTGCGCCGCGCCACCGCCAGCGCCACCGGGTACTGTTGCTCGCACGCGCCCACGCTCACCACGCGCCAGCGCCCCGGGCCCTACACACACCACCAACGGTTGCTAGTCTACACTTGCTACACACTTGCTTGCGCCGCGCCACCGCCAGCGCCACCGGGTACTGTTGCTCGCAAGCGCCCACGCTCACCACGCGCCAGCGCCCCGGGCCCTACACACACCACCAACGGTTGCTAGTCTACACTTGCTACACACTTGCTTGCGCCGCGCCACCGCCAGCGCCACCGGGTACTGTTGCTCGCACGCGCCCACGCTCACCACGCGCCAGCGCCCCGGGCCCTACACACACCACCAACGGTTGCTAGTCTACACTTGCTACACACTTGCTTGCGCCGCGCCACCGCCAGCGCCACCGGGTACTGTTGCTCGCACGCGCCCACGCTCACCACGCGCCAGCGCCCCGGGCCCTACACACACCACCAACGGTTGCTAGTCTACACTTGCTACACACTTGCTTGCGCCGCGCCACCGCCAGCGCCACCGGGTACTTTTGCTCGCAAGCGCCCACGCTCACCACGCGCCAGCGCCCCGGGCCCTACACACACCACCAACGGTTGCTAGTCTACACTTGCTACACACTTGCTTGCGCCGCGCCACCGCCAGCGCCACCGGGTACTGTTGCTCGCAAGCGCCCACGCTCACCACGCGCCAGCGCCCCGGGCCCTACACACACCACCAACGGTTGCTAGTCTACACTTGCTACACACTTGCTTGCGCCGCGCCACCGCCAGCGCCACCGGGTACTGTTGCTCGCACGCGCCCACGCTCACCACGCGCCAGCGCCCCGGGCCCTACACACACCACCAACGGTTGCTAGTCTACACTTGCTACACACTTGCTTGCGCCGCGCCACCGCCAGCGCCACCGGGTACTGTTGCTCGCAAGCGCCCACGCTCACCACGCGCCAGCGCCCCGGGCCCTACACACACCACCAACGGTTGCTAGTCTACACTTGCTACACACTTGCTTGCGCCGCGCCACCGCCAGCGCCACCGGGTACTTTTGCTCGCAAGGGCCCATGCTCACCACGCGCCAGCGCCCCGGGCCCTACACACACCACCAACGGTTGCTAGTCTACACTTGCTACACACTTGCTTGCGCCGCGCCACCGCCAGCGCCACCGGGTACTGTTGCTCGCAAGCGCCCAAGCTCACCACGCGCCAGCGCCCCGGGCCCTACACACACCACCAACGGTTGCTAGTCTACACTTGCTACACACTTGCTTGCGCCGCGCCACCGCCAGCGCCACCGGGTACTGTTGCTCGCATGCGCCCACGCTTACCACGCGCCAGCGCCCCGGGCCCTACACACACCACCAACGGTTGCTAGTCTACACTTGCTACACACTTGCTTGCGCCGCGCCACCGCCAGCGCCACCGGGTACTGTTGCTCGCATGCGCCCACGCTTACCACGCGCCAGCGCCCCGGGCCCTACTTACACCACCAACGGTTGCTAGTCTACACTTGCCACACAAACACCACGAAGGGTTGCTAGTGTTGCTACACACACAGTCGGTCCGGCATCAATCGGCAAAACCGAATATGTGTAGATGGATGTAATTTAGATGCTGTGGATCAGCGTTGTTGTTCGACAAATGCCGGCCCGAATATGATATGTGTGTATCTAAAGGCTCGGGGCTCGACTTCCAGATCTGCCGGTTAGGAGTGACCTGCATCCAGCGGCTTCCTGCAACCTTTACCAGTCGTCTGACCTGTCGACGTCCCACGCTGCGCTTGCTAGAACTATATGCAGTCGGAATTTCGCAGAACCCGTTAAACGGCCTTCGGTACCAGATCGTGTGCAGTCAATGTCTGTTTGCTTGATTGAATCCGGGTTTGTCCGGAGCCGTTTCTGGATGCATGTAGTCTGAGCATACATGTTTCACTAATATATAAATTATGTTCCGTAATTAAACAACGTGGAATTTTGACCGTTTTTAAGACGCAACATACAGTATACTTTTACTTCTCTATATACAAATATGTCAGCTGGTTGGCGGTAAAGTACCTATTAGGAAGTAAATTAATTTTTGGGATTTTGGTCCCATAGAAATAAATGATTATGTTTAAGGAAAGAATATTCTGATTGAAAATGTATGTTAAGGCTAGCGCACATCAGAGCAGGCCGCATCGCACCGCGTCGAAAAAATCCCTTACGTCTCTTTTGCTTCTCAGAAAAACGAATGAGTAGGTACACCTTTGAATGAAAATAAACATAAGTTTAAAGGCTGATAAAATAAATTCCTTTCTTGCCCACCCCTAGCAGTAACATATAATTATGCACTTAAACGTTCTGAATGGTATTCCTAGCCACTTATTATTTTTTGTAAGTACACAAATCTATTTTAAAATATTTCTATAAGTAATAAAAGATCTGGATTTATAAAAAAATATATTTAAAATTGACTACGAGTGTCTAACGGTTCTAAATCGGACCATCTGGCTTAGTGGTCATTAAAGTGCAAACCCACGTAGGTAAAACATTGAAATAGTTGATTAATAAAATCAAATCTTACGATCATATTGTCTCCCATACTGGTTATGAGTAAAGGCCACAACAGCAATAAACAAGTCTGCACAACTACTGACACAACCATTGTTATATATTATTTATCTCGCATTAACTGACCGACACTAAAGGTGGCGCGTCTCTTGCGCGTTTAAATATGGATAAATTGACGATGTATGTTCCGGAAGCAAACTCCCTACAATGTTGTTTGTTATTGTTATATAATAATATCGTGATCTCTATCAATGCATATCAATGTAAAAATATTTGCAGCAGTATTTTCAACACTTACATAGTAATAAAATATTGCAAAGAGAAAAAAGGTCTGCAAGTGCGAGTCGGACTCGCGCACCGGGGTTCATTCGCTTCGAGATGGGGGTACTTAATGCAATCACTTTTGAGAGTTTAAATTCACACTAATTTATTACGATACGATACGATACGAGGTACTAGCCCAGCCAGGATCAAAGCCTGCTCCGGTCAAACCGGCATACCAGGTAGCACATTTTATAAGGAGGGACACGCTCTGGGATGGGATAGGACGGCCGACCAGCCAACCGACCGCGCAAGTCGGCTGAAACCAATCGACCACAACCAAGTAGATATGCATCCTGAGCCTGGTATAGGAAAATGGGTAAAGACGGGTTTATTGTTGTTAGGATTGAGCGTTGATGATGATGGGTTGGGCAATCTGGCCTTGGGTGTTGTGTTTTTTTCCTGATGATTATGTTATCTTGTTACTTGGTTTGGCTTGCTAGTTGTTCTGCGTCATTATTTCATAAGTGTTGTTGTTTCGTATGAGCTTCTGGCGTCGGATTCACTGTCAGTTTCTTCTGTTTCGAATATTGTTTAAGCTGCTTGTCTCACCTCCTTTTTCTTTACGGCTAGGTGCTTACATTCTATTAGGGTTTTATTAAAGTATTTCAGATCATGTGAGAGCGAGTCCTTCTACGAAAATATGGGCCTGCCAATCTTTAGCCTATTCGCTTTGTGTTTTATAGCGCTGTGGAGTACGTGTAGCTTCGTTTGCTAATTCGTTCGTAATATATGAACCATAGTAACACATCGATTGGTTGGATATTAGTACCATCTCTAATTTGGAGTATTTGAGTGCGCCTGCAGGTGTTTGTCGGGTCACGGATCAAGATTTTCGATTTTGTGGTATTGATTTTTAGTCCAACAGTAAGGAGGAGTTCTTTGAGTCGGGAATAAAATTATTTGTAGTTGTCTAAAGTTTGTTCCTAAAATAATTATATCGTCAGCAAATGATAGGCATATCGGTAGGGATAATATAAGGTCTTGATTGAGATGAAGTAATGGTACTTCTTCTTCTAGAGTTTTTAAAACGTCGTCAATGAGAATGGTAAAGAGACGGGGTGACAGTAGGCAACCTTGTTTGACTGCTTTGCCTTTGTTAATAAACTGTGTTTGTTGTCCAAAACACCTTATGCATGTTGATTCATACATACAAGCTTTTATAATCCTATTGGTAAAAGTCTTATTAGTCCTGGACACGAGGATGTCTTTCAATGCATTTAAGTTTACGGTATCAAAAGCTTGTTCTATGTCGATGCCATGACGTTTGTTTTTGTGCCTTCCCGCCATTTCTCGTCGAGAATTCTACGGAGGGTAAAAATATGATCATCGGTAGATCTACTTTCTAGGAAGGCTGCTTGATAGTTGCTTAGGCTTTTAGTAAATTTATCAAGACGGGACAGAATAATGTTGGCGTATATTCTATAGCCAGTACAGTACAGCATGTCGAAATGCGCTCATATTCGTTAGTCGATTTCGGGTTCGTTTTTTTTTTGGTATCGGAATTTGGACGGTTTGCGTCCAGGCTGATGGTATGATATTGCTTTGCCATGCATTCCTAAAGTGCTCCATTGGGTCTGTGAACATTTCGTCGGGTAGAGCTTTAAATAGTTCCGTGACTTCTTGGTTAATACCTGGTGCTGTGCCGCATACTATTGATTATTTTAGCAACTTCTTTATTGCCTAGGCCTTCGCAAAGGTCATTTATATTCTTGTTCTTACATAGAGATATGGCTGGACCTTAAGATTTTGATAGCTCCTTTTCCCAATTAGAAATAGGTAGGTATATATGTAGTCTTCTTCCTGTATTTTTCCGTTGTTTTAAATCTTCGGTAAAAGTTATATGTGGTTTTCATACGCTAAGAACGATGCATGCTATTAAGGTCCTTGAATTTTTTCAATATGTACTGCAGCTTGGTGCGACAATGTTTTAACTCTAGTCGGGATGTTGTATCACGCGAATGTCGGTTACGAAATTATGCTTTCTGTAATTCAGCTAGCGCCAGTCTGTGCTCCTTAGATATGTTTGCTCTTGATAGTGTTAGTAGCACTTAATTTCATAATTTCTATAATCGTATCCCAAGGTAGTGGTCGTTGGTGTTGATTGCTAATATTCCAGGCTTCAGTGGTCATTTTAATTTCATTTTGGTTTTTTGCGGATGGCTTCATGTTGTAGTAGCTCATAGTTTAAGTGCCTGTAGTTAAAATATTGGTTTACTGGAATCTTATTGGATTCTCTTGTTGCTACCGGAAAGTGTCTTGTGAATTTAATTTTGTTTGGGTTAGATCACCCATGATTAGTTTATAGTCCGAAGTTTTCTTATTAGGCTCTCCTTTTATAAAGGTGAATAGACTTGTATTGTTTGCTTTTGTAAGTATGTGGTCGAATTATGATATTCTTTTGCCCGATTTCCACATTTTAGTATTATTAGTTATTTTATAAGTATCCCAGCGTAATTTTTCTCGTCTGATAATATCGATAATGATATTACCAATGTCATCGGAGTCTTTGTGTAGCAGATTGTTTCCAATCTGACCGGGTTCTTGGAGGTCGTTTGCATCTAGGGATCCTATGTGGGCATTGAAGTCACGTAGTAGTGTCAGTGTAATGTCTTTTGGTTTTTGTTTTATGGTTTGCAGTAAGAGTAACCTGGAAATTGTTTTAGTAGCTGCCGCCGTTTTGTTCGGTATGTGGGCCGTGATTATGAATAGCTTTCTGTTAAAATGATTTATTACTATGGATACAGCCATGATATCTGGGTAGCTAATTACGTTTTTTATTTGCAAGGTTGTGCTTTTCTTGACCACGATGGCCAGGCAACGGCTTTTGTTTGTTCCTGACAATAACCATTTGTACTTTTTAGAGCTGTATGTTCCCGGGAGCATGTGGGTTTCCTGTAAGCAAGCGTTAACTATGTTTTTTTTTAATTTGAGATGGGCTTACTCTTGACCCCAATCTATGTTGTTTTTATTTAGGAAATTATCAATTTCGTCTTTCTTTTTAGGGTCTGCGGTGCCTACGACGTTCCATGTGCCAATTTTTAGGTTACTTGGCTGTCGATGTTATGTTTAGGGCGAGTTGATGTACTGACTAGGCGATATCCGGTTTTGTCTGCATAATCCTCAATACTCATGGGGGAGCTAATCGAGTCATTTGTGCTTTCCAGTGTGTTTTGATGTTGGCTCTTCTCATTATGTAATGCCTTGTTTACTAGCGTAGTATATTCGTTTCCAGAAATTAACGTATATGAGACTATCATAGTGGCTACCGTCATAGATGAGGTTTATGTCGCCAACAGAATCGTTTGGATTTTTTGGCTTGAAGACTAATAAGGTCGATCTATTTTCATTCTGATGAATGTTGATATTTATATACCACCCCATTCCCAGTCTTTGTATTGCTTTGCAATGTAGTAACGGTATTGTAATTGGTTGTCTGTGTCAACGTTGCTG
Organism: Anania fuscalis; assembly: GCA_950371115.1. Taxonomy (NCBI): domain Eukaryota; kingdom Metazoa; phylum Arthropoda; class Insecta; order Lepidoptera; family Crambidae; genus Anania; species Anania fuscalis. The sequence continues at coordinate 15,870,204 of OX493344.1, forward strand.
GCAATAGCTATTTTCATTGTATCGTCGTCTTGGTTTTCTTCCACGTGTCGCGCAAGATCACGTCTCACTGCTCCAGGGTCTAGTGTGTGTGACTGATATTGCCCTAAACAGACAATTTCCATCTCCAGCTACTTTGATTATTGCTGTTGACATTGTTTGGGCTGTGGAGGAAAGCTTAAATCTAGTATATTAGAGACTTATGGCTAGGGTGTAAAGGTTGCAGAATTGTTATTTATTAGTGTTTTTGTAAGTGTTGGTAATCCTTGTTGCGTCATTTTTTATGGGTTTGCCGTTTTTTGTTGGGTCACTATACTTTTCAGATGGGTACAATGGTAACCAGATGTGGCTTAAACCCGGGGTATTGATTTCTTGCTTTTGTATTATGCGAGAAACAAGAGTGTTTTTTGGGCTCTTCTTTTTTCTGTTTCTTGTAAATTTAAATGTTTGGTTGAGTGAAACTATGCTATACTAAGGTTTATTGTTAGCAAAGATGTTTGCTTTGTTTCAGATTTATGTTTAACATGTGTTGTCTTTTTCGGTATTGAGACTTTTTGGCAATGAGCGTAAGTTGATAGTCGATTGTTAGAGTTACAGAAAACTTTGCTTTATACCTCAATAATTTTAAGTACCTACTTATATTTTATGTATTTGTGGTACTTTGAGGTGATGTAAGTATTATAATATTCTAGAGACTTCAGTCTGAGGTTTGCTGTTTGAGTATTGTCCTATTTAAATCTATGGAAACTAGTGATTCTGATAGGTTCGAAGTGATCGAATTTGTTATTCAATTCGCAACTGTTAGGTAGTTGGTGTTTGTAAGGTAAAGGACTGATCTCACCGGGTTTGCGCCTACACGCGTAGTAGCTAGGCTAGTGTGCCTTACTCGAACTCTTTGCAACTCGCCACAGGCTTAAGATGTGAATGCGATGGTCCTGTCCCTGAGGCTGCACTGGAGCACTCGTAAGACGATTGGCACAACAACACTATACACACTTAACTCACACACTTCGAGATAGCTAAAACATATGCAAGAATTAAATTACGGAGGGTTGATTCTGAAAACACTTATCCCGCGTTCCGTTGATTATTAATTTAAGTTTAAATGTTTAATTTAATTTATTTTAAAATTTACACACTGGTTATTGACTTCAAAGGCTAAAGAGAAATTGCAATATTATTTTCAAGACAGGGCCCGCGCGCTGGGCTTTGGATTTTAAGAACAAAAGATGTTTTCGTTTCGGGCCACTTGCAGCGCACGTGTTGTAGGCGACCACTCGCGACGGCTGACCGAATAGAACTCGTTTAAATTCACACTAATTTATTGACAATAAACTATTTCGACTATTTTATTTCTTACCATCGACCCTAACCATTTCTGTGGTGACCTTACCCCTTACTAAATTACATGAATCTATGTTCAGGTGATCGACGATACGACGAGTTTTTATTTATGAGTTTGCGAGTTTCAAAGAAGGCAAGTGTCAAGTTTTATCGGGTTAACTTTTTGTAATTAATCCAACCTCACTTACACAACCACTCGACGATAACTCTACCCGTGCCTGAAGTCTTAATGACAGGCAGACAACAAAGATTCAGTTTACGGAACTCTAAAAACGTAAGTATCTAAGTACTAGTCCTAACCGCGGCTTTCCTCTTGTGGAATACCAACCCTTATTTTACTTGGCAAACCTTCTCACAACATCCGAAACAAAAGATTTACTTGTTTTCTTTGATAATTTGTTCTATGTGGTAAGTATTGAGAAAAAATGAAAAATTGATTACGACTTTTTATCCGTATTCCGTTCAAAATGGAAGAAGCTGTATATCTGATTATCTACTGCACTTAGATGAGGATTCTTCATCATCATCATCATCTTCGACATCTTCGACATAAGCAAAACATTCGGGAATGCAACGCGCCTTTGACCCATACTTTCAGGGTCACCCTGTATTTTTTTCTCATAGCTTCAATGTGGAAAACGGAATAGTGCAAGATAAGTATTTCCTATGAAGGTAGTATGGTAAAAGTCAATGGTATGGTAAGCTTTTGTTCGGGATGTAATTTGAATGGAGAAGCATTTGCGCGCTAAGCAGGAATTCTGGGTTCAAGCCTGGCATGGGCAAATTGACTTTTTTAAATACAATTCTTCAATCTTTGCAAAGTTCAAGAAGTAGTAATAATATTAAATTATTAGTACTCAATGTGTAGGTAAATGGTATGTCTGCGGCCTGAGGTCCTAGGGGGGCGACGTTCATACTTTACTTAGGTACCTACTTTAGTACATATTCTTATATATAGTCGTGCGTGCTGATTAGATGAGCTTCGCTACACGAAGCGGAAATACCTACACGGCTCCGAGCGGTAGGTGCGCTGTCCACTCCGCACGCGAGGCCGCGGCCGCGAGTCTCGCGGGTCTTCCTGGCGCGTAATCCCGCCAACCTCCCTGTCTGCTAAGGCTCGGTCTATACACAGCCGAAAACCGTAAGCATCCGCAAGAATCGGTTCAAAAAACGACTATTGCTTAAGCGATGGATTGAATCCGCGTTTACCCGGTCCGGTTTCCGGCTGGGTATAGACCGAGCCTAACTCAACTGCGAACGGTTAATAAATTTCTAACATTTTGGTTAGCGTAGTGATTCCCCTTGAACGCAACGCAACATCCCGGGTTCGATTCCTGGTTTGGGGTAATTAGATTAAGTACCATACTTTTGAAAATTGGCTCGGGTCTGGGTGTACTTGGCTCTAGCTACACCCTAGGCATAAAATCTTGTTTTGTTTTTCCTTTCCATGAACATTGGGGATTTGTAGCTGGCGCAAAGTTTACGACTTACTTATACATTTATTCATCACAAACCGCTCTAAAAATATGTCGTCCCAAATCTACACCCACCCTACCCTAGTATTGGGTTCCGCAATAATGGTCCACTAAACTTGAACTAGGTACCTTAAACAGGTAGGTGGTACTACGCCACCAGGGTGTGATTTAAACAAAAATATTTTAATTGGTCTTTGCTTAAAACGGAACTCGTTAACACAACTGAATATTGCCATTAATAAATATCATCCATTGTGTAGTAGTTTTTAAAATATCGTGTGTAAATGAAGAGCATGTCATAGTACGATGCTTAATGTAAAAGGTTTTTAATCCAATCGAGTTTTAGAATGTGCTGTGGCCTGTGTGTGGCTGTGACTTTTGTAATGTGTTGTGACTTTTTATTAAATCAACCAAGCCAATCAATCACACAGTGAAGCAAGGTCATCAGAAAGGATTGGCCAGCCACTTCTTTGAAATATTATACATATTCGTACCATAGAAAAAAAAGGAGGAACACTACATCATAGAAATTTCATTGGTTGTAATAAAAAATCCAATAACAAAAAATTGCATATTGCACTAGGTAGGTATTAGTTATTCTTTCGTCGTCTATGCTATACAAAAATATTCCATAAATACCTTGTAAATACAACTAGCGTGCTATTGGCGTATAAGACCAATAATCCTGTCTTCGACTTATATTAAAATACACTTCTCGTTTATCAAATGTCAGTTCTATTGAAATTATATTTGCTGTTGTGGTTTATATAATACATAAGCTAAAGATACAGCATCGTAGATACGACTTAAAGATCTTAATGGACTATTTTGAAAGACTTTCAAAGTTATTCAATGAAACAATTAAAAAACCTACATTTTTGTAGTAGGAAAATAACTGTATTTTATGGCAACATTAGTGCATTATCTGACAGCTACGCAACGATTGCATATCAGTCTGATTCAAACGAAAATATTAGATTTTTTATTCTTTTTGTAGTAGTTTAGTGTCTGTTGTGTGTGTCGCTAGTTAATAAAACTTTAATTCCGTCCAAGGTGTACGAGAAAATAGTGGAAGACGCAATGCCTTCGTCGGAGGGCCGTCGGTGAAAGTGCATGGTGTTGTGACCGTGATAGAGGCGGGCAAGTAGTGGGCAGCCGTGAGGATGGGCGTGGGCCTGCAGCCGCTCGAGTTCACCGAGTGCCTCGCGGACAGTCCGCAGTTCCGCGAGAACCTGCAGCGCCACGAGAAGGAGCTCGAGCGCACCAGCCAGCAGATTAAGCGCCTCATCAAGGAAGTCAAGGATGTCGTGCAAGCCGCCAAACGTAAGTCTTTCCCGCCGAACTTTGACCCAATACTCTAGTGCGGAGCAAGGACTTTAACAGATTTTCAAATTCCCTTTGTCAGCAGTCCAGCTATATTATCAGCAATGAACATGACAAGGCCAAATGCTTTATTGTTAAATGACATTGAAACCTATTTGTTTATTTTCCTCTTACTATTCATTATTGTGCCTTATCCCCTGAGCATTGGACATTGATAAGTACTTAGTTAATATCTTTGAACTGATTGGATGCTTCCTATCTTCACCTTACCATATAGGTAAGTTGTTATTGACCAAAAATGCTTGTTTCTAGCATTTATTATAGAGATTGGCAACAATTTGTGGTCAATATAATTTTGAAACTGTTAATAAGTCTGTTTACGGATCATTGTTTGCAACCAAGTTTCTTATGTCTCTTTACATCAGTAGACAGTGTCAGTTATTTCCTATCTGCTCCACCGGCAACAGAATGTGTGTCAATAGCTTTCTTAATTATTACATGCACAGTTGCGTATAATTGTAAACATAAGGCACTAATTATGATTACAGCCGAGTGACAACAGCATGGATAGTCCATTCTGGTTTAAATGTTCTACTATTAAAGTTGTCATATGAGATATTTTGTCATTATGTACCTAGACACTAGTAGAAGACTGGTTAGTTGAACCAAATGTATTGTACCCAATTTGTCATATTTACACATTTAAAATGGCAGCGAGAAATGAGTCATGATGGCAAGTTGCTCAGCACAGACCTTAACTGGCCGAGTGCAAACAGAGACAATAACAAGTGGTTCTCATTAGCTGCCTTGCCTTATCAGTGCACACCTACACAACACACACACATGCACATTTGAATACTATTAAGTTTTTAATGTGCCACAGTAATGATGTCACTTAATGATGATTTAATCAAATTGGCTTAGAAGTTACTTAATTCTCAATTCACTATCATAACTCCATGTTTGTTAAAATAACCAAAAGCATATTGAGTGGGGTGATATAATGTTATTAAAACATGGTATAAGTAATTAGTTTATTTTCAAACAAAACCATTACAGAAAGTGGTTTTCCAATTTTGCTCAATTAATGGAGTGTAATATTAAGAAACCATACAAGTGGGTCTTATCACTTGTGATATTATCAGATAAGCGGTGCGCTCCGGCGTCAGGGCTGGGCCAATGCTGTTATCTGTTTCGCTGTAATCAGCACTTTCTCATGACACAACACACATTTGCTAGCAACATCAAACTAATTTATAAATTGCCTAACAAATGAATAAAATAAATTCATGATGCATGATTCATCTCATTTAATAATAGGAGGAAAGAAAGAAAGCAGAGAAGAAAGAAATAAAAAAACTTGAAGTTCTGTAAAATATGGGGTGGATGTTAACACTTTGAGGCATTTAAAAAAACCCAGGTTGACTGAAATGCTGCATGGTATAATGCAATACTCTTAATCTATATGTATATATGAAACAAAGTCAGGTTTGTTACAACAATGTATAGAATAAACTAATTGTGTATATATGCCAGAACTCAAGTTTTTAAAGGTGTTAACAGTAACTTATTAGGCACAAGCTTATTTTTCAACTTACAAAATCATATATGCAGTGCTAGATAAAGATTGTGTTATTATTATCACATTACTAGTTAGCAGTTACATTAGTGTCAGCTTAATGTTATGAATTATGAAGAAATTAATATTATCTAGGTTTGCTTACATATTTTTTCATAATCATTATAAAGGTGCCTAATGTCATCTATGAGTTTCAAATTCAAATTAATTTATTTACATGAAACATGGTATTGAGATAATATTTTATTTAACACAGTATTCCAAAATATTTTCCAAAAAATAAAGCTTTAAATAAATGACTAGTAGTTTTCTACAAGCAGGCCAAGCCTTTAGTTAGAATATCATAAATAGTACAATAATCTTAATTGTTCTAAATGTAGGTACCTATTTATTTCTGTACTTTGCTATCTATCTATCCATGTTATCCTGTTGCATAAGGTAACAAAAAATGATTAACCATGTGAATAATGTAGGTATTTATTTAATGTATGTGTGTCTAATCTATAATACCACACAGTAGTAATAATAAATCTTAAACAAATATTCTTGACTTCTATTTAAATTCACGAGTAAGTCGTTGTATATTCTGACAGTGTTTGCATTGTGGATTTTGACTGCTATAATTAAAACGGACCAACTCTTAGTTTCTCAAAATTAAATCAAATGTATTGTTAAAAACTACATAATTTATTGTTATATCTGTTCAACAACTTTAATCAGGTTAAGTTAGACTATTTTGACGACCTCCGTAACCGAGAGGCGAGCACGCCAGACTATATATGATGGTGGTGGTGCTGTGTAGGTGCTGTATAATATGGCGTCGCCATCTCCGAGGTTCCGGGTTCGATCCCCGGTGAGGTCAATGTTGAAAACGATATTTTCTATCATTGTCTCGGGTCTGGGTGTTGTGGTACCGTCGTTGTTCTGATTTCTATAACACAAGTGCTTTAGCTACTTACCTTAGGATCAGAGCAATGTATGTGATGTTGTCCAATATTCATTTATTTATTATTATTATTTTAATTTACCAGTGGTTACTGGTTTCCACTGTCTGTACACACAACTGTGAGTCTGTGACTGATGGTGGTGGTGCTGTGTAGGTCTGGGCGCGGCGCAGCTGGCGCTGGCGGCCAGCATGGAGCAGTTCGAGTTCGCGTGCATCGGCGCCTCCATGACGGAGGACGAGCGCGTCATCAGCCGCTCGCTGCACCACTTCGCGCACCTCATCCGCACCATCGAGGACGAGCGCGACCGAATGGTGCGTACACCACACCACACCACACCACGCTCACACAAGCACACCCAACAGCCCATAGCCTCACGCGCGACGTACCTTAAGCTAGAAAATTTAACGGTAGTTCAGCGATCAAGTGTCGATCTGTACCCTTATTCCCTAAAAATTTGCAATTAGCAATAACAGCGCATTCATCGCCCGATTGACATTAGATTGCTTTGTTTTTGTTTTGCTGTCAATATGCGATTTTGAAGCCAGAATCGCTAAATTTTTATATCGCATTGCTTTTGCAAGATACGGAATCAGGGTACGGTACCCAGCAAAGCAATTTACTGTCAGTGTTGCCCATAGGTTTTCATTAACCATATCGGGCGATGACTGCGCGATTATTGCTGATTGTTAGTTTTTTTTAGCGAAAAAGGGGCCGCCCCCTTATTTACTAAAATTAACAATCAGCATCGCGTCCCGTTTACATTCCATCTAAAACAATATTCTTGTAAACTTATGAAATGTTGTATAATTGTCAAAAAGATCCTAATGCAATTTACGCAATTGAAAATGAGACACAATAATATAATATCAGTTTAATGTGCCTCCTCACATTACATTTGGTCATCTGCGTAATTACATGCCATAGCCGCACCGCTTAATTATAGTAAATGACAAATGAAAGATTATAGCTTTGACTTTTGCTCCCGCGACTGCCCAAATACGACGAGTGAACGGTGGTCTCTATAGATTTTTCCGAATTTGGTGGCCTCTACGGCATTGCTAGTTGCACTATTTAGGTACTGACACTAGCAGTGGCGTGCAATGCATATAGGCAATCAGGCAGTGCCTACCTGGTAAATGAAATGAGGTAGGCAGAAGGTTCTTGCAAACATGTATCATTGATGAAAACCACAGATTTTTATCATTATTTTATTACTAAGTAATTACTTACTGCCAACCTTAAAATAATACTAATGCCCGCCACTGGACACTAGTAAAAAAAGCAAGATGGTTTCTCTGTTAAATGTACCGCCTAAGTCAGCGTTAGACGGCATTTACGGGTCAACGCTAAAACCTAGGCAGGTGGAGGCGGCATTGAAAAATAGGCTTTATCTACTTAGTTTACTCCTAGTCGATCATAAGTTCCAACAGAAAGTTTTCTCATCCTTCCTACGCTTCCAGCCAGCTCTATCGATCAAACATGCTTTATTTCTGGTGTGCACTTTTTACCCTTTCCGTTCCGACACGACACGCCGCCTTGCCCGTAGTTGACGTTTTTATTTTTTTGGTATTATTTTATGAAACTATCAACATTTTATAAATCACGGTGAAGAGAAGAGACTCTTTATAAAACCATATTTTCCAATAATAAAAAAAAGTTTATTCAAATAGCTTGTCACTTGCTATTACAAGTATCTTGGAACCGTTCTCAACTTATTCAGGTGAGATTGAGGTCAGACGTGATTACTAGGGACGGGTTGATGTGTGGTCTGACGTGTTTTCTGCTGTCACACAGATAGTAGGTAGGTATAGCGCAGAATATGCCAGACTAGGTGCATATTATAATTTCCCCCTGAAAGATAATCGCCGAACAAGCCGGAAACCTACAAGAATACTTGTAGATTATATGTTTGAAATATATGGCAGCGATAAGCGGTGTTAAAAGTCTTAGCGGGTCGTATCGTATCTAAAAGGCGTAATTTGATTTATTTCGATAAAGGCATGTTTGGTAATTGGTTCTCGTTTGCTAATTCAAACTTGTTATTAGGCGTCGAAACCCACATTTCTGCGGTCTGTGTCCATTCCTCGCAGACAGGGCGAACAGATGCCCTTGTTTGCCAAACACGTCGCTTTTGCTATAAAGCTACCTATTCTCGGAGATCTAAAAAGATCGTTTAGTTAGTTAAATCGCGTCTGTTTCTGAAGCAGTAGATTTCTTATTGTTTAAAATAGAGCACTTGCTAAAATAGCGAAAACCAGAACATCGAAATTATCTTGTTTTCGTTGTTTGCCCTAGTTTGCTGGAACGGGTAATTTTATTAGAATTCACCAAAACATTTAGATCAGCGACAGCCCGCCTGGTCCGATGCGAGTGCTGGGACAAATCAGGAAAGATTGGCATGGTGGGACCATGAAAGGGGCCTAGTTATACCCAGTAGTGGCTAAATTTTGGACTGATTACTGATGCTTTGACCATCATCCATCAGTCAACCACGTTCGCGTTCTCTTTGCCTACAAGCCTACAACGACTGCTGTAAAATTTGTTCGATCAGATCTTTCCTATGATGTCGAGATTGAGTTGTTTATAACTGCCAGCACGAAATGATTCAGTGGTGGGTAATGACACATTTGATCATTTTGTCCCTATAAATGTATTTATGTGGAGTGAGCATCGAGGCCGCCGTTGGAGTGTGACAGACACGCCCACGGCCGGCGACAGGTGAGCGCGGTCTCCGGCGCCGATTGTTGTCTGCGCATGCGCGCCCTTCGTGCTGACGATCTTTGGGCCTTTAGGTCCACGCTCGACCTTCGAATCACTTTCTCGTTTCCGTTATCGAGCGAGCACTTTTACTCGTACGTAGCGGCGGATCGAACGGGACGCGATCGGCGCGCGCGCAGGCTCTGAATATTAATGAGCGCGTGGACATAATTACTCGTTGTATAACATAATGTAACGGTGAGGTCGGCGTGCTCGCGCGGAACGAACCTTGAATGTCAATATGATTGCGCGGATATCGCGTATCTATCGCGCGTCGCCGAACACGCACCAGAACTGATTTGGAATAGTAGCGCCATACATACCCTAACGCAACCTCATAAATGTTGTCAGACGAGTCGAGCCGACGGCGCTCAGATACAATAAATTTATCTCGTGTAATTACGTCATAATGTCCGAGTAGTAAATAAGGCGTAAGACGGGATCAACGATCGCGGCCGTCGCTGCGCCCGCCGTCACCACAACAGAACCTGTTTATGGCTCCTTGTTGCGTGATCTGTTGAATTCAATCGATCCGAGTTTATTGGCGCTACCACGCTGCGACCGATGCTGTTAGTGCGCGAGTATGGGCATGCGTCCGCCGCGCGCTCGCTGCAGCCGTGCACTCATTAGCGGTTACCTAACGTGTAGACTGCATATTCGCCGTCGCTCTAGGAAGTCAATAGTATAATTAAATAATCATATTTGTTTGTCATGTTACCCAATCGCCGATTTCTTTTTGCATCGCTTTCTTTGTTGCATAACGTGACCATAGGAAGGTGACGGTCGGCCCTCGCATCGTAGGTGCCGTACGCGCCGGTGCAGCAGAGTGCACGCGCTGTGCAGTATGATGGCGTGCGCGCGGGTCGTTATGTGCCCTGTATGGTCGTGCCATTTGGAACCGATTTGCGTCTCTACCGGCTGCTTTGCTTACTATTTGCATAACATTACCTACCTACGTATGTTTTTCAGCTGTGACTACAGCGCGCTACAGCCGCGGGCGGTCTAGGTCATTGATTACGTAACAACTACCTATTACAACCGACGATCACTTGAATGCGTTTTTTAGATGTCGGCTTTAGATCAGATGCTAAGATTGAAATAAAAATTCAAATTAGGTCTGATATCGATCGCGCAACGTGTTAGTATTTAAAGCGGCTAATATGGCATCGGTGACCTATACAGCTATCGCGATGACGAATCTTTTGTGAAGGAGACACGTGCAGACGCTGCTCACCGGGCTGCCGGAGCTGCCGGCTGTCACAGTTATTGATTCATCAACATTGTGTGTGCGCAGGGAGTCTCATTCAAACCGAGCCCCTTCGGAATCTTTTTTAAATCGCGCTTCATTCATGTCTCCTCGCGGGCCGGAAGCGCCTGCGATTAGAGCCGAGATCGACTTAGGTTTTTGTTTAGTCGTGGGACGGATGCTGTATGTTATACCTACAAAACACCCACACACAGAAAACACTCCGAGTGCCTATTTAATCAAATTGGAGAATAATGGGCTTGCTGTAGATAGATTTGCTGTCAGCTGCAGAATAATAAGCACAAGTGTTAATTTGTCAGTCTACTTTTGATATTGCACTGTGCTTCACCCACTTCACCGAATGTATTATGAAATCTTTGTTTTCTCTTTCGAAGAATTGACTAGAAGAGACCACAATTGTTCGTTAACGATAATCATTTGTGAAATAATAAACGAAATAAGCAGATATCACCTAACGCCTTACAAATTAATCTTATTTAATTTGCGCAATAAGCTTTAAAGTCAAAGCTCAAAGCTTAGTCATCATCTCATTTGCTATGCATTAGACTACACACACAAAAATGTTTGTGGTTTGTTTGTACTACCGGATTCCATGCATTAACTAACATAAACTTGGTTTCATGTAAGGAATTTATTAACTGACGTCTGTTTGAGAACGATGGTTTTACTTTCGGATTCTATTTATACTGTTGTATTTGTGATTTTATAATATTTTGATTACGACAGCTAAGTACTTGTTGCAAAATCTTAAATAAATTTTAAAGGCACTTGCGCGTTATAGTATGGTCGTTATGTAAACTTATTTCGCACTGCTACCTAATTAATAGACCTAGGTATATTCAAGTACAATTTATTGGTCTTTAAACTTGATCCCATTTTTTTTTGGCACGGCGCGGCGAGTGTTGTGAAGCCAGTTTGCCGATAAAATATACATTTTCTGTCTTATGTGTACTGTGTGTTACCCAGCTTGATAGTACTAGTGCACTGGGGGTCTAGAACTCTCATACTCTGTGCGTGGTATGAGTCAAACGCCATCCCCGACGACCAACGCAGTGTACTTATCGTGTAATGCGTTTGTGTTGCAGCTGGGCCGCGCCCACGAGCAGATCATTCAGCCGCTGGAGAAGTTCCGCAAGGAGCACATCGGCGCCGTCAAGGTAATATATACAATCATATCAACTATTCTAATTGAAAAAACCGGCCAAGTGCGAGTCGGACTCGCGCACGAAGGGCTCCGTTACCATTATCTTTAAAAACGGCCAAAAATTCGCGTTTGTTGTATGGGAGCCCCCTTAAATATTTATTGTATTCTGTTTTTTAGTATTATATATTTGTTGTTATAGCGGCAACAGAAATACATCATCTGTGAAAATTTCAACTCTTTAACTATCACGGTTCATGAGATACAGCCTGGTGACAGACGGACAGACAGACAGATGGACAGCGGAGCCTTAGTAATAGGGTCCCGTTTTTCCCTTTGGGTACAGAACCCTAAAAACAAAGTTCACTTCATGAGTAGCTAAGCGGAGCAGTGGACAATGGCCGTCAGATACGTTCCATGCTATATAAATAATATTGTTCGAATGCCGGTTAACTGCTAGAAAGAGAGACTGCCTTTTGCTATGTATTGTAGATCTAGATATAATTGTTTATTTTTCATGTAGAGTTTTTATTAGTAAAATTAAATATGCGCCAAACAACATCCCGATTGTCATGTTCCCGGAGTAAGAAATAAACATCCTTGTGTTACGTTACGCGGGCACGAAGCACACCTAGTCCCATGTAAATGGGCATTATTGTCATAAATGTAAATAAACAATTGAATGTTTAATTATGTGCGCATAATCAATTTATTGTCGTAACAACGGAAACGGACAATAAGCGCGTTATAATTTTAGAATGCGGCGAGTATATCAATTGAATGCAACTGATTTATCGAGCGCGTAGGTACGAAAGGACATGAGTGTATGGAGCGGTTGTATCGGTCGGCGCAGCACGGAATGTGCCGCGCAATTATCGGTCGCCTGACAATTGCAGCAAACAATAAAGGCATTGATAACGTGCGAGCGCCCGCCACTCGACCACAAACTCAATGTCCCCGTACGTTATCGTCTGTGATGGCGCGGTGGATTGCGTAATGCGCTTGCCGAACTCACGGGTTCAATAGATGATCAATTAATTCACGTACAGAGTCATTAAATCATATACCATCATGCAAATAGTCTGGAGCAAAACTGATCTAAGTCGGTCTGCATCCAAACTATGATTCCCTACAACCTTTGTTAGGTCATGTAGCCATCATGGTCAGGCGGTCGGTCCATGCTGCGTGTCATTTTGGATGGTCTCTACTTGAGAAACTACCTATGCTAAACATTCGTTGAATCTTCGTTCCAGTTGTTGTTCCACCAGGATATAACGGCGACTTTTCGTTCATTTAAGGATCTTATTTCTGATCGAAAGTTACCTAATCAGAAAACAACCCTCGCTGCAATAAGTTATTCTGAGCTCTCTTATGAAACCACGTCTCACAAATCAGTGTTATACAAGTAAGCAGTGGCGTTATATTAGGGAAGTCTTTACACTTTTGTATCGAATAGAATAGTATAGTAATATCACTTTTGTATCGAGCCACTGAGGATTTCTACGACTTTATTGTGCGCTAATTGAAATTTAATCAAAATAACTGCTGTGGTCTGTGTGGGCCTGTCATCTGGTTGAAAGTTTATGCAATTCAAACCGATGATTTATGTCTCGTTTAAATTGCAAGAAAACTATCATGGACTATAGTAAATAGTATTGTTTTTATTGCTAGTATTTTTATTGCTATCACAAACAACTAATAGCCGTGAAAGAGCTGACGTGCCGCGCTCACGTCTCGGTTCAATAGGGTTGTCCCTCCTGATTCCTGAACGAATTAAATGTCTTAAGTATTAATCACTATCATTATCACACATAATAAATAACATTTTAAGTGAAGGCTTATGAACTTGAAATGAACATGCGAACTGATCGCAAGCTTTTTTAAATTGTGACAGATCAATTCACCTTTTATGATTAAATATGACATTAAGGTTATTATGAGTAACATTAGATATTTTCGCGGGCATGCGTGAGGTGTTCTCAAACTCATTCGTGCAGTTAAGTTGTGGGATAGCTGTGTGCAGTGCTTTCGCATGCACTACTTAATCATTATTTTCCGTCTAAACCTGCGTATGACTACTGCAACCTGTCCTCGCGGCTAATCTGCATGTCGCAGCCCTAATGAATGTGTTCACACACACGGCAGCTCGCGTGCGCGCGCGTCGCGCGGGTAGTAGGTAGGTATGCTCTAATTAGGAAAAGTTAGCGCCCGAGCGGGCTCGGACCGTGGGTGACGCTCACGTGACCACTTCTGGCATTCGAGAAACTTTCCTGCCCGTTATTATTGTTTTTTTTGGGTATTTTTATATGTTTTGTGAAAGTTATTAATTTAAGGCTCGGATAAGCCGCCTCAATATTGGACCAATTTTCGCTTCTATGCGTGAACATTTAGGAATCTTTAAATAAATAATAAATAAACAAATTGTTTTCACAATTACACCAAATATCTAGCCCCAAACTAAGCAAAGCTTGTGCTATGGCGACTAGATAACGGATAAACATACTTAAATACGTTTATAAACATCCATGACTTAGGTGCAAATGCTCGTGCTCATCACACTAACATTTGCCCCTCGCGGGATTCGAACCGCGTCCGGAGCGCGAACCACTACACCAGACGGTCGTCAAAATCTTTGACATTTTTGTTTCTCAACCAATTCACGCCGGCAGACTTTTCATTTAAGCCAATTATTTCGGTTACATGTCACGAAAGCTTTTGTTTTTATATTATTGTAAGTAATAATTTATTTAAATATATCAATTAATTAATATGCACCAGACAAACACACCGAATGTCACGGTGAAGAAGTAACAACTAACTAACACCCTGATTTTACGACGAGGAAAAAATTGACAGGGCTTCTCTTAACACACCCAAACTCGAGCCAAATTAGAGAAGATCGTTTGCTGAATTGACTCAAACCAAAAATCGAACCCGTGCTCTTACATAAATTAGGTTATTTGCTATAATTTGAGATATACATCAAACGTAATTTAATAAGAAAGTGCAACACTTAGAGCCTTTTATTTTTTAAAAAGCCCTAAGTTTTGATCTTTTTTTCACCATCGAAATGTATTTAAAATTCCTAAGCAAACATTAGAGAATTACCTAAGGTGAGCGTAGTAGTATCGGCTCGATTACCCGTAACTCATTGTTCCGCGCTAGACGCGTGATTTACGCGCGATTAGACGCGCGGCCTTGCCACCTGCACTCGCGCTCGCTTGCAAAGTTGCAATCTAGACGCAACATCGACCTCCATTACCATACCATGCGAACTATACTACAAGCTACGAGTCGTGGTTTTTATGACATTCTTTTCCTACTTCCTGTAAGCCTAATTAGTCCATTAGCAAATATATTAAAGCAAATAAATCTATTCAAATAATTAAGTCAATAATATTCGTTTGTTTCTCTGCATGCAAACGAACTGATAAGAATCATGAATATGTATTAGCTGCAAAATGATATAGCTATAGTCGTTTTGTCCTTGTTGCAACGTTGACATACTACCAGCTACCAAATCGATTTTATATTGCAAGGAAAATTCCATAAGAAAATACAAATGCATTTACTTCAACAACAAATACATATTTAATACATATGTAGAATATTATTCCAAAATACAAATATTGAAAAAGGCAGGTGCTAGTCTTGGGTGAGCGTAATCTTTCGATGATCGACCGCATTTGGATTCTAATTGTAAATCGAGCAGACGAGTCAAGCCGCGGAGGCGCCGCCGCCGCGCCGGCCTGTGAAGGGCGCGTGTTGTCTCCTCGTCACTGTCGCTCATGTATTTTGTTATGCAAATAACCGGAGAACAATTAACACCAACTTGCGTAACACACGACGCAAACGCTAATCATAACAGCGTTTGGTTCAAAATTATGCCTATAAACCTACACAACACGGTTATTTTTTGTATGTGTGCGTCGAAAGAAGAAGACAAACTTAAGTTTGATAAAGCAACTCAGCTCCAACAGAAGTATTGTATTCAATAGTCACGATATTTCGACCGTATGAATGAGCAACGTGATTTAGCATAAACAGTAAGCTCATTAACAAACCGAATAAGAAAATAATTGAAGGTCACGGTTAAAGAGACACAAGATTACATTTTTAGCTGGTCCATTGTAGTGTGTGCGGTACTCATTGTCGCTGCCGTTACTGTGTAATGCAGCCGGTGTAGGCGATATATTTGTTACGCCCCGCCAAACTTCGAGATTTATTTACACTTCGCGTGGATAGATAAAGATCGCGCGTCGGCTCATCGACGACGCTTTCTTTAATTCGGCGATTTCCTCGCGAGGGTTTACGAGGCGCGTCTGTTTAATGTCTGCGGCGTCTGTTGCAGGAGGGGAAGAAGAAATTCGACAAGAAGACTGCCAAGTTTTGCCAGACACAGGAGAGAACACTCTCGCTCTCCACCAAGAAACCAGAAAATGTCTTCCAGGAGGTATGTATTCGTGTTTATCGGTTTAGTTTAGAGTTTGTCGAGTCACTGTACAGGGTGGAAGCCAATATAAAGCGGGTACTACTCACTCACTTAACCGTGTAGTATGTAACGTATCGGATACTGTATCGAGTGGTGCGAGGAGCTGGCGCAGTGACCCGCCTAGATACAGTATCAGAGCATAATGTCGTGTGTTGCGGGCGCAGGCGGACGCGGCGATGGACATGGCGGAGCGCGACTTCTGCCAGGCGTCGCTGGAGTACGTGTTCCAGCTGCAGGCGGTGCAGGAGCGCAAGAAGTTCGAGCTGGTGGAGACGCTGCTGGGCTTCGTGTTCGGCTGGTGGACCTTCCACCACACGGCGCACGACGTGCACGCCGACGCCGAGCCACGCGTGAAAGACCTCCAGCTCAGGATACAGCGGGTGAGTGACGTACAACCGCCACACGATACACTGAGCTTGCGGAAATGACGAGGGACTGACCAAACCATAAATAACGAACACCAGACCAGACATATTACAAAGAAAATATTCGTTTGAGTCAAATTTTAGTAATGTAAATCACTAAAGGACATGAATGAGTTTTTTTTTAAGTAAGTTAAACTGCATTTTGTTTTTGAATTATAAAAAAGTTAATAGTCCAGTGGTCAGTGTCATCACGCCTCCTATCCGTGGGCTATGAGTTAGAAGCCGAGCAAATTATTTGACTCTACACTAAGGGTAACTTGTATGCCAGTAGCCAAAAACAATTAAATATTTTGTTCAAGTTCAAGTTCAATCGTTTATTTGTTAAAACACAGTAACACAGACAAAAAATATATACAGTGCGTGTGTTTAGTTTGCTCGCAGACGTGCAAAAATTCATAATCATTTTACAGTGATTTAAATTAACGAAATAAAATTATAATTAATACAAAATTAATTTTGCATTGTAGTTGTCAATTAAATAAATAGACATCAATCAGCATTTGCTAAATAAATAATTTTACGTTTAGAAATAGAACTTAACGTTCCGAACACTACTTAAACCCTAAGAAATCAAGTCATGAAAATGTTATCGACCTTCTTGTACACACGAATGTTTGACTCATCGCGAATGTGACTTATGTAAGTATGATACATGTACTTTCTATACAAAAAGGCATAGTGCTCATATAACTTGAAATAAAATTTGAAACTCGAGCTTTGAGTATCGAATACTAATATTGCGTCAATTCGCCAGGTGATCTGAGAAGTTAAGAAACCGAAGAGAAAAGTCACAACATACTATGAGTACGTCCCGAAGCAGTGTTGCCTGGAAAATGACAAATTTTGCTTTCGCGTGTCTTTGCTGTGGTCACAATAGTCCCGAACCTAGTTTGCCTTTTAATACATAACAACAGCGTTCACCATCAAAATATTAATCTCATCCAAAAAAAAGAATTTTTTGTAAACAAGGTACTTAGTGTGATAGATATGACTAATGTTTCTTGTTACCCCTAAGAATTTTACGTATTTGTAGCCTCATGTAAATATTAGAACAGCTATTGGTATTCCTCCAGTTTATAAGTAACTAATACATACAACTTTTTATTTAATAAGTAACTGCACTTAATTGTCGCATTTACTGAACACAATAGAGGGCAAGCGCCTAGCTAAAATATTCAGACTATATCACTACATACCTAGTTAAAGTCATTAGTCATGTCTGTCCAGTTCAATTTCTGTTTGATTTTTCAAATTAATGTATAGGTTTCCAAATATCAATCCGAAAATCACATTAGTTTTGGTAATCACCGAGTGAGTTAGCGTGACGTGAGAGCGACAGCATGCGCGAGAGAGACACCAGATCATAGCATGTTGTGCGTGTGAGTGTTGCGTGTTGTGTCGCGTGTGTGTGTGTGTGTGTGTACTAACATCCGCGCGCTTGCAGACGCGGAGCAACTTCGAGGAGACGAGCAAGCAGACCGAGTCGCTCATGAAGAAGATGATGGAGGTCAGGCAGATGGTGAGTTCTACTAGTCTTTTTCTGGCGTGTTAAGACTTAGTGGAATGGAAAATTTCTAGTGGTCATAATCCTGATCTATCTACCATCTATTCAGCCTCTTACAGTCTACTGCTGGACGTAACACGTAACAGCTCCAAAGAGCACGATCTCTCACTTTTTTATCCAGCCAGCAAGGCACGGGGTGTGCGTGTCTTCGATCTCTGCTCGCTCTGTAACAGCCTGATGTCGAGTCAAAACTGATTTCCATTAATATAAAGCAAAGGAACATGAAGATAAATAGTACGTTTTTTATAGAGATCTGAATCCGGCCGATCTGGAAGTCACTGGGGGAGGCCTATGTTCAGCAGTGGACCTGATCTCTATACTTTAGGAATATAATATCGATATCATACACCGCTACCTACATTTACTAAGCGGCCATCCAAGCCACTAAATTATTGTTTTGTTAATTATTTTTCTTTATTTTCTAATCTAACAAATAGTAGGTATTTTGTATCTAGCAGCAGTAGCCCTGTTTGTAATGTTATATGTGGAACATGTCGTTGGTGTGTACAAAATTCAAAAATTATTAGACCTTACTGTAAACCAATTTATACATTACTGTTTATGTTCATCCAATAAATAAAATAAAATAATAAAATACTTGCAGACCAAAGAGGAGGAGGCCGGCGATGACAGCGGTGGCGTTCCGCGCGCCGGCTACTTGTTCCTCATGGAAAAGAGTAAGTTCCTCACTTTTTGTTACACTGCTATAGGTCTACCACTTGACTTGATCGGCCTCCGATGTGATAGGTCTGCGTTGCGAGGGACTGACGAATATACACGATATGCTATGGGCATGGGTGATGCCAAGGGGTCATTATGTACTATCGCGGGCTCCGACGCCTGATCAGTCTTAAAGCTACAATCGCTTGCAAGAACCTCATTGCCACTCACTTCAAGCCACGCTCTACGTTTGTTTATGTTTTGAGTTCAATCAAGACAATATGTGTTTAGGCACAAGCAAGCAAGCTTCTATGTATCTAATTAGTTGTAGTAAAACGTAGTAAAATGCATAACCAATCAGGGCGGGTTGGGGCGTGTCCGGCGCGATGCGCTTACACAGGAATATTTCTACAAAGCGGTAAGGCGTCGGAGCCCGCTATAGTACCACCTCCAAACATCAGGATCTGAACCTCTTAAACGGTAGACCTATAGATGCGATGTAAACTTAACAAATTAATGAAGGAGCTTGTTTCTGAAGGCTGTGGTCTTTTCCAGAGGCATTCGGCACGACGTGGAGCAAACAGTATTGTACGTATGAGCGCAGCTCGCGCACGCTGTCGCTCACGCCGTACAACCAGATCAACGTCAAAACTGTAAGTTATCTTTGTTTTTAGGGTTCCGTACCCAAAGGGTAAAACCTATTACTAAGGTTCCGCTGTCCGTCTGTCTGTCACCAGGCTGTATCTCATGAACCGTGATAGCTAGAGAGTTGAAATTTTGACAGGCGATGTATTTCTGTTGCCGGGATAACAACAAATACTAATAAATATAATACAATAAATATTTAAAGGGGCTCCCATAAAACAAATGTGTTTTTTTTGCCGTTTTTATAGAAAATGGTACGGTGCCCTTTGTTCGCGAGTCCGACTCGCACTTAAGCGGTTTTTATTACTTTACTTTTCAGTTGTACTTTACAGTCTTGTTTGTATGCAAGAGATGCGAATCACGTTATCTTCGTTTTACACAAGGCGTTTGTATACAGGGTTACGTTGCAAAGTAGTGCCAAAGTTTAAAATATGATTTAGAAAATAATATACATTTTCGTCTTTATCGTTTTTAGGGTTCCGTACCCAAAGGGTAAAACAGCGGAGCCTCAGTATTACTGAGGCTCCGCTGTCCGTTTGTCTGTCTGTCTTTCTGTGACCAGAATGTATCTTATGAACCATGATAGACAGTTGAAATTTTCACAGTTGTATTTCTGTTGCCGCTATAACAACAAATACTAATAAAAAACAGAATAAAACAAATATTTATGGGTCCCATACAAAAGATATGTTTTTTTTTTTGCCGTTTTTTTATAAATAATGGTACGGAACCTATCGTGCTTAGTCCGACTCGCACTTGACCGGGTTTTTTACTATTATTTTAATAATATTAACCTTAAAATATCCGGGAAAAATGACAAGGTGACCTGCTCGGTCATTCATAATAACAGGCGTATGCCGCGCGCCGGGTCAACAACGACCCTTATTGCACTGCACATACGGTGCACTGCATAAGGTCCTTGTTGGCAGTTTGATCAACGCGAGCTGGCGCGGGCGTTCCTGCTGTTAGAAATGTATCTTAAATTCTGAAGGCTATGGTTTGTTTTCGCGCGCCATTGTGACTATTAATGCATTGAACTTTGCATTTCTAGGTTGCACAGAGATAGTTCGTGCGCATATTTTATGAATGAGACAAGATTATCCACGCGTACCGCCTTTAACAGCGGATATTAATAATAAAATATGAGAAAAAAGAGTGTTTGTTTTTTACGTAGATCGATTTAGTTAAGCTACGGCCAAAACAACGCGGGGGCGTGGGCGTGCGCGGTGGCGTGAGCGTGGGCGTGCAGGCCAGTTCACACCAAACACGCGGACACTAGGTGTTCAGGAGGCCTAGCATGAAAATGTATCTTTCGCTTCGATGTATAAACCTAACAAGAAAGAGATTAGTCATGAATAAAGTCAAAGAAGATTATGAATGTAAGTCATAATAAAGGTATCTAATGATGTTGTAGAAATTATAATTTAACTATTGTTTATCAGATTATTTGCTGATATACTACGAATATAAAAGCTCAACCCTTTTACTGAATAAACAAAGAATTTTTGTAGAGTTTTTAATTTATTTTTTTACCGAGTTTCGCATTAATTAATTCCAACGCGGTTACCCAAGGGAAGCTATTTGAACATGTAGGAAAGAAAAAAACCTAGTTGGCTTCATTCATTGCTTATCGGAAAAAAAAAATAGTAGCTTTAAACGTAATTATTTATATTATCGTAGTAGCGCACCATCTGTGTGTTGAGCCTGTCACGTTAAATGTTATGTCCGCGTGTGCAAAAGCTGTATGTCAAAGCTGCACGCGTGATGCACGCCGCCGCTGTCCGCGCCGGTGTGAACTCGTCGATACAATTGCTATGGCACGATCTGGACGCCTACGCTCACGCCACCACGCACTCCATCGCGCACGCGTCTGTTTGGCCGGGACTTTACTGATTCTGAGTGGTCCCTGAAAAATTGGGACCACCTTGCAATGTAACCCTGTATACGACACACACACGTTTGGCACAGGGCGGGAGCGGGGAATGCGTGTGCGTGTGCGGCGGGCGCGGCTGCGCGGAGCCGCCGGAGCGGCGCTTCTGCTGGGAAGCGGTCCCCGCGGAGCGCGAGCGCGCGCCGCTCACGCTGCAGGCGCTGAGCGAGCGCGACCGCGCCGCCTGGCTGCGCGCGCTCGACTGTCCGCCGCCCACGCCGCACGCCGCCGTGCCGCACGCCCGGTGAGTGCCGCTGCCACACTATAGCGAGGCGCGCTGCTGGGAGGCGGTGCCCGCGCTCACGCTGCAGGCGCTGAGCGAGCGCGACCGCGCCGCCTGGCTGCGCGCGCTCGACTGTCCGCCGCCCACGCCGCACGCCGCCGTGCCGCACGCCCGGTGAGTGCCGCTGCCACACTATAGCGAGGCGCGCTGCTGGGAGGCGGTGCCCGCGCTCACGCTGCAGGCGCTGAGCGAGCGCGACCGCGCCGCCTGGCTGCGCGCGCTCGACTGTCCGCCGCCCACGCCGCACGCCGCCGTGCCGCACGCCCGGTGAGTGCCGCTGCCACACTATAGCGAGGCGCGCTGCTGGGAGGCGGTGCCCGCGCTCACGCTGCAGGCGCTGAGCGAGCGCGACCGCGCCGCCTGGCTGCGCGCGCTCGACTGTCCGCCGCCCACGCCGCACGCCGCCGTGCCGCACGCCCGGTGAGTGCCGCTGCCACACTATAGCGAGGCGCGCTGCTGGGAGGCGGTGCCCGCGCTCACGCTGCAGGCGCTGAGCGAGCGCGACCGCGCCGCCTGGCTGCGCGCGCTCGACTGTCCGCCGCCCACGCCGCACGCCGCCGTGCCGCACGCCCGGTGAGTGCCGCTGCCACACTATAGCGAGGCGCGCTGCTGGGAGGCGGTGCCCGCGCTCACGCTGCAGGCGCTGAGCGAGCGCGACCGCGCCGCCTGGCTGCGCGCGCTCGACTGTCCGCCGCCCACGCCGCACGCCGCCGTGCCGCACGCCCGGTGAGTGCCGCTGCCACACTATAGCGAGGCGCGCTGCTGGGAGGCGGTGCCCGCGCTCACGCTGCAGGCGCTGAGCGAGCGCGACCGCGCCGCCTGGCTGCGCGCGCTCGACTGTCCGCCGCCCACGCCGCACGCCGCCGTGCCGCACGCCCGGTGAGTGCCGCTGCCACACTATAGCGAGGCGCGCTGCTGGGAGGCGGTGCCCGCGCTCACGCTGCAGGCGCTGAGCGAGCGCGACCGCGCCGCCTGGCTGCGCGCGCTCGACTGTCCGCCGCCCACGCCGCACGCCGCCGTGCCGCACGCCCGGTGAGTGCCGCTGCCACACTATAGCGAGGCGCGCTGCTGGGAGGCGGTGCCCGCGCTCACGCTGCAGGCGCTGAGCGAGCGCGACCGCGCCGCCTGGCTGCGCGCGCTCGACTGTCCGCCGCCCACGCCGCACGCCGCCGTGCCGCACGCCCGGTGAGTGCCGCTGCCACACTATAGCGAGGCGCGCTGCTGGGAGGCGGTGCCCGCGCTCACGCTGCAGGCGCTGAGCGAGCGCGACCGCGCCGCCTGGCTGCGCGCGCTCGACTGTCCGCCGCCCACGCCGCACGCCGCCGTGCCGCACGCCCGGTGAGTGCCGCTGCCACACTATAGCGAGGCGCGCTGCTGGGAGGCGGTGCCCGCGCTCACGCTGCAGGCGCTGAGCGAGCGCGACCGCGCCGCCTGGCTGCGCGCGCTCGACTGTCCGCCGCCCACGCCGCACGCCGCCGTGCCGCACGCCCGGTGAGTGCCGCTGCCACACTATAGCGAGGCGCGCTGCTGGCATAATGCTGCTCGGAGGAATCAATTTTTTTTTTGTGCTGCACTCCGATTCCTTGTTCCAAATTCTGGATTTAAAATCGCAAAGTGACAGCAAAAAAACAAAGCAATCTACTGTCAGGGTTGCTCATAGATTTTGACACTAACTATGGATCGGGCGATGACTGCTGATTGCTAATTTTTAGGGAATAAGGGAATAATATGTAATCTTTCGCGTCACCTTCATTGAGGTATAATGTACTAGCGTCCTAGAGAACACATTTCGAACTAAATGTTTCAGCCAAGCATTGTAGTATTGAACAATCAAGAAGCAGTTTTGACAACTTCAATCGTTGACACCGATTCTTGGCTGAAAAAGTTGGTTAGTTTGAGATGTGTTCTTTGGGACGCTAGTACATACCTCAACGGTCACTGTAGCGCACACGACTGACGGTTACCGTTCTCTGTAGGGCCCCGCTGGCGGAGGGCGAGGCGGGCGCGACGGGCGCGGGGGGCGCGGGGGCGTGCCTGCTGGACGAGGCGGGGTTCTCGTTCGCGCGGCGCGTCGTGTCTGCGCTGGAGGCGCGCGGCCTGGAGGAGCAGGGGCTGTACCGCGTGGCGGGCGTGGCGTCGCGCGTGGCGCGCCTCGTGGCCGCCTCCCGCGACCCCCGCCCCCCCTGCCTCGCGGACCCGCTGGACTGGGAGACCAAGACGCTCACCTCCGCGCTCAAGAGCTACCTGCGCGCGCTGCCCGACCCGCTGCTCACCAGGAAGCTGCATCGACAGTTCATCGCCGTCGCAAGTCAGTCCGCTTAATAAACTTTCGCGTTGCACAATTTAAAACTCAATGAAACGGGAATTAACGCGATCTTAATTTAGGTACAAAATGTTACCTCTTTTGCCTGACGTGCCAGTGGTCACAGGATGACTGGAATATTCAACCTGTTAGTTAGTGTGCAGAATAGGGACGCGGTGAGTGTAGTGTGTGACAGTATTTGGCGTGAAAATAATATTATGAGAATGGATGAAGAATCTGCCTCTCAAACAGAGTGTAAACATCGCTGTTCCAGTCACCCTGTGACCACGGTCAGTGTAACCCAATCGAAACGTCAGACAAAAGAGGTAACATTTTGTACCTAAATTTTGATCGCGTTTATTCCCATTTCATTGAGTTTCAAAATACGCTTACCTTGCTCATTTTGATTTCATTTCGAGGTCTATGTGTATCAGTAGGTCTAATTGTTGTATCGTGTCCCTTAGAGAGCGAGCGGCGAGCGGAGCGCGTGGCAGGTATGCGCGCGCTAGTACACGCGCTGCCGCCGCAGAACTACGAGATGCTCAGGCTCGTACTCGACCACCTACGCAAGTACGTACCTCCCCCCATACACTATACTCAAAGTCAGACACATCATCATCATCCCAGCTTATTCTAGCTACTCCTGGACGTAAGCCTCTTCCAAAAAGCGCCAAAGAACACGACCTCCCGCTTTTTTCTTTCATCCACTGCCAGCCATCTTTACATGTTTTAAGGTCCGAAGGCCATTGATCCATTGAAGTAAGAAGTCCACACTACGTTTATATGGGCATGGTCTCCACTCAAGAGCCCGTTTACTCCACCTTTCGGTTCTGCGACAAAAGTGGCCAGCCCACTGCCTCTTAAGCTTGCTACATTTTTGGACTATGTCCGTTACTTTAGTTCTCTACCTGATGATCTCGTTTCAGAGTTTATCCCTTAAATTACTTACAAAATCCCAAGCATCGACCTTTCCACGCTAAATGACGAGAAACCGGTGGGCCAGCTTTACTGTCATGTTCCACGTTTCGTCTCCGTAGATCATCACCTATAGGACGCACTGATTAAATACCTTGCTCTTCATGCATTGTGGCAGTGGTGACGAGAAGATGTGACGCAGCTTCCAAAAATGCTTTACAGCCAAGCTGCACTTTCCCAGCAAACACACACACGCAAACACTTTTATTTAAAATGCTTAAAATGTAAGGATTTTCTGTATTTTTTAATCTTCTAGCGCTAATGCAGACGAGTCTAGCGAAACAAATCTTGCGCTCGTTCGTGTGTAGCAATAAAACTTGGTAGCTAAAGTAAAGGTATATTGTGCAGCGTGGCAGCGAAGAGCGACAAGAACCTGATGTCGACGTCGAACCTGGCCGTGTGCTTCGGGCCCACGCTGCTGCGTGCCGAGCGCGAGACCGTCGCCTCCATCCTCGAGCTCAAGTTCTACAACGTCATCGTCGAGACGCTGCTCGACCACTACCAAGAGGTGAGCGAGGGTTGCTATACTTGGCGTCACGTACAAAGAGCGGTGGCCAAAATAGGAACTAACATTTTCAATAATGCTATAAGTGTTCGGAGGAGACAAGTAGCGCCACCCTCCAGCGTTCTTTTTATTTGACAATAATTATACACCTCTAATTTTTATTAATATTAACATTTATTTATATGACCAATTAACAACATTAATTGGTCCAGCGAGACCGAATTTTTTGAAGTCAATGGGTCCTACCGAGGATCGGCGCACCCTAAATGGATAAGTAATTTCCCTTTTTTCTATGGACCTTTAGTCTGAAATAAACGCTTTGAATTTGAATTAATTGGCAACCCTGATTCCGTAAAAGCAATGCGATAACGAAAATTGACCAATTCTGGCTTTTAAATCGCAAATTGACAGCAAAAAACAAAGCAGTCTTTTGTCACTGCTGCCCATAGATTTTGGCACTAACTATCAATCGGGCGATGACTGCGCGATGATTACTGATTGCAAATTTTTAGGGAATAAGAGGGCCGAATATGTGTAGATGGATGTAATGAAGTAGATGCTTCGGATCAATCATTTATTGCATGTTACATTGGTGTACAAAAACAAGTTACACAGGTAGGTATGTACATGGTGTTCGTAAAATACAATGTAAAGCCCCGCCCGCGCCAGAGCGTAGCAATAGCAGTAACGTTTAGATGCTACTACTCTTTTTTTACAGATACTTATCACAAGGCACAACAAAAATATTATTATTTAACATTACAGAAATTATCGTTATTACTTAATATCTTTTTTACATTCATCATTGATGATTTCAGCCACAGGACGTCCACTGCTGAATATAGGCCTCCCCCAGTGACTTCCAGATCGGCCGGTTGCGCGCGGCCTGCAACCAGCGTCGTCCTGCAACCTTTACCGGGTCGTCTGCCCACCTTGTAGGTGGATGTCCCACGTTTTATACATTATGCATTTTAAATTGAAAAAATTAAACAATTATTTAACACTTTATTGTTTTATCGTTGAACAATCAGCTTTGCTGTCCGACATGGATAGAGCCAAATGAAACTTAGTTTAAATGCGACTCGGTCATTATTTACAATTAGTATAACAATGGTGTGCGTCCCCTGACGATCGGAAGGCAAGTTTGCTAAAAAATACTAAGTATGGAGCTATGAAACGCCTGCCATATTCAAACAGCAAATTCTTACATCTTAAATTACTTGCTCCTAAGATATGAAAGTAAAGTTAGGCCGTAACAGTGTTGCTACCCTGAGTAAGTGAAACACCTTACAGTCGCACCACACTAGTACATTCAATAATCCATTCATTCTTACATCATTCATTCAGATAAAACGGCTCATTATGATCACTTAAAACAGAATTATTACAACCTTGTATTTTTATTAGTTTGACGTAAAAACAACGCTATTTACGTACCGTTTAACGTTAACGGTAGGGGCTCTGATAAGACTGGTTCAAATCCCTTGTAAGTGAATGGCATCGTCTTAAGTGTCTCGTTGGATGATCATGTCAACCAATCATGGATTCGAGTACGAAAATACCTATACATTTGCTACCGGTTTAACGTATTTTAAAATCACATAAATCATGCATGTGAAATATTTATACATCCATGTTTAAATATTTTACATGCCATTCAATGGCGAAACATGTCGGACCTTTATTTTTACCATGTTTGGTGTAAATAAATAAATTTGAATTTGAATTTTGAAATTTGAATTTTCACGTGAAATCAGTATTGCTATTAAATATAAATAATTCCACTTTTTTCGTTTCTACTAGTAGGTATAAAATAAAAGTATTCGTAGAACTTGACACTCGTATTCACAGAATGAATGTTTAATAACTGTCAGTGAATTCGTATTCGATTCTCGCGATTGGAATTCGAATGATTCAAAAGTACGTCTCCAGTCGGGCATCAGTATGAGTAGTCCTCAACGGAATGATTGTCGTCAGATATTCGAGTCCCCGCCGCCGCCGCCGCTGCCGCCGGGCGCCGGAGTGGGCGCGGCCGCGCCGCCGCCGCCGCCGCCGCTCACGCAGCCGCAGCCGCCGCAGCTGCAGCCGCCGCCGCCCGTCTACAACGGCATCATCAGGTCAGTCGCCCTCACTCTACTGTACTTGCTAAAACATCACAATACAGATATGTCGCAGTCGGATTGTAAACCCGCCGTATTACAAACCAACTAGCTGTTTTACAAAACGGAGGCGTTTTGCAATACAGCGGATCGACGATACGGCGGATTGTTATTACGATGTGTTCTTCGATATGCCGTCTCACGTTTAGCCGCATTGTACAATTCGCATTTTGTAGGGTAACGGGTTTCTTTTCTTAACATACTTAACGTCCTATTAATAATTATTGTAACACCATTATTTGCCTAATATTTCGCCATACACAATACACCATAACCAACTTAGTGGCTTTTGACGTGCATTATAACCTGTAAATCTAGTTATTAAATCTAAGACTTTCAGTACTAAATTGCGACGAATATAAATTATTTATCTGTCCAATCATTGATTTTACAATCATTTAGAGTATTTTCGTAACATAAACCACTATTTAGTTCACTTTTACAAGGTGCAATTTCTCTGTCCGACGCCATTTTTGTTGCTATGACTGGCAGCGCCGCGAGTGTTGAAAATTGGTACTATAAACTGCCAAAGCGGCGACTTAATAACCTGCCGAATTACAAAACGCCTAGACTTATTGAATAACGTGAAAGCTCGTATTCAATGCAACGGACTTTCATTCAGGCGTTATGCAATCCGCCGTATATATATTTTCACAAATTTACTGTATCCATTCTATCGATTAATCTATGTAGTGTCGATAAGGCATTGTCGGTCTCTTTAAGAAAACGATTCGTTCCACGCATCGAGTGTGTCGACGGAAATTAAATATAAATTTTAGCATTTAACAAATATGTAAAACTGAATTTTTGAGAGCTGTGGATTTTGTTGTAGTAATAAAATAAATAAATAAAATAAATAAATTTTAAAATTTCGTATGCTAAAATAACAAATAAAATTTTCCATTCCAAATTTAAATATTTTTGCAATGATTCAATAAAATGATGCAATAAAATTTAAAAAAAAATGCATGCAAAATATCTATTAAATAACGTAAGTGAAGGGTACGGGTAACGGGTGAAGCTGGAAATGTGTCACCGAACTCATCTTGAAAAGGGTATAGTGACCAGTCCCCACTGCCGGTTCTAGCCACAGAACAAGTAAGACTCGCTATGCGGTTGTAGCGAATGCCGCGAATTCTCCTTAGAAATGACTCTGCTTTTTGGTATAGCCGGGAAACTGTCGAATTTGATTTGATTACGTGTAGTTCAGTGAAGTTGGTGTTTTTGCTAGGAAAGTTTTGGGGTAGTTCTGATTTTTTCATTCTTGACGTATTTTAGGGTGCTGAATCCGAATCTGAGGTTTGCTTACAAAATTTCGTGACGCAACTTTGACTAAATCGCAAAAAATATGTAAAAAAAACTGCTTTTTTCCGGATTATTGCTTAAAACTCGGATATTATTAACTTTTAATAAATGGCCTGTTGACAGAAATTAAGTCCTAAAAATTCTCTACATATATAACTTTTTAGGAAGGAACCCTTATAGTTTCGTCATATCCGTCTGTCTGTTTGTCCGTTTGAATCTGGAGAGTTAGATTTTGTGGAGATATGTATATCAATCATGCCGACAAAACGATAGTTTTTTTTTTAAATTATCTATTTTTCAAGTTAGCTCCCATACATGTAACCTGGGGCATGATTTTTTCATCATTTATCCTATCGTGTGGGTTAATCTTTGAATAGGTCCTTCAAAATGACTTAGGGGTTTCAAAGACAATTTTTCCATTTAGGTATCCGTTTGCGATATATTCAACTTTAAAGTGTCAATTTTTGCTCGAGTAGGGCGTCCCCCCTCTAAAAGCTAAACTATTGGCTTGAACAATCTGGAAAAAATCATGATAATAGTGCTTTTTATGAAATTTCAAAGAAAATCATAACGGTTGAGATAGATCATTTGGTTTAAGAGATATAGTCGTTCAAAAATTCCTTAGAGGAAAACATTAAAAGTGCCTTAAATGAAGTAATTGCTTAAATATATTGTGGTAATGACGGGCAAACACGGAACCCTATACTGCGCGTGTCACGACACGTTCATTAGAAGAACCGTTCGGTCACAAGTGCAAGTTGAAAATTGGCATATTTCATCGATCTCCTCAAAACCCACTTTTACTTTATTTATTACTAGCTTTTCCCCGCGGCTTCGCTTACGTTAGATTTGATTTTGAGTGAATAATGAATGTCAAAAAAACTAACAAAAAACTAAAAAACCTTGAAACAGGTATTTGCTTATTTAGTTAAAGGATTATTAACCTCGCGACCTTGGTGCTCTATTCAAACTTTGAATCCCCTATTTACCTTTTCTTTTATCTAAATTCAACTTCGAAAGTTACCATTAATAAATATTTTCAATGAAAAAAACTTTGCCTGCAACTTTTTTGCTAAAAGCCATTTGAGCTTCTTTAAGCATTGTAACAAGCTGTTATGAGTAGGCGATTCGTCGCGGCTGCTTTTAGTTTTCGCTTTTGCTACTTTGTCTTCGCGCTGTCCCTTTGTTTCGAGATCGCGTAAGGACAAGCTTCGACACGCGGCGAGAGGGCGGCCTGCGGGGCTACAATAGTAACGCCAACAATTATCGTCCTTCAGTACACAAAACTTGTCTTTCAACTTTCTGCCAATAGCGTGTTTGTGTACTCGCTAATATTTACGACCGCATTGTTCCGGGGAACATTTAGCGATCGACTGCAACAAATTATTTACAATGCTACTCACCGCCAGCTGTGGCGAATGAGGCGTCACCGGCCAAACAGACGTCCTAACGCGATTTTAAGCGTAAAGTAATACTTCTGTGAATCGTCGCTAATAATATGTATTGAGTGCCGGTGCAAGTGTCGCAGCGGCGATAGTGCAGCGCGGCACACGCCAGGTGCGCGGTTTTTGTCGCTCCCTGTGCGCTATCTACTGCCAGGTGATGCGCCGCCTGCGCCTGCGCCGCGCGCCATTACCACCCTTACCCGTCATACAGATAAGGGCCGATGTTACTCGCGACGGATTGCCGCGTGCAATTAACTCGCTGCAGATGTTCGAGATATAAGTCTTCTTTTAACCGAGATCGGGGTCGTATACTTGAATACCTTATTTATAATAGGTTTCTAAGATATTTTCTGTCCCTTCACTTTTGTCCAGTAAAAACGATGATAGGTTTTTTCTTAGAACACACTCCATGCGCACCAAAAAAAGTTTATTTAATTTTAACAGGTTTTTTTTAACTATCTTAATTCTATGACGTTAAGGAAAGACTCTTAAGGCTTTTTTTCTTACTTTCGGAATGCATTTCGTTTCAATCGGATGTTATGTCATGTCAATGTTATTCTTCTTTATTATACGCTACGCGCTATAAAAAATACGTCACATTTGTATCGTTCCCTTGCATTTAAAACAATAGTCGTTCATCCTGAAAATGTGTTTCAAAACGACCCCTTGACCTAGTAACCAATTTATTCAGTCGTGAATGCTAGCTCTGCTCCAAATCGACCCTTCTTTTATTTTTAACATACAAATTATTATTAATTATCCACCTTTGGTGTGTTACGATGTTTAAATATATTATAATTTACAATAGAACCTTAGGGTGAGGAGAATAATTAAAACTAATATCTGACCTTATAAGGGCCTGTTTCACAGCGTACGAATAAGTTCTGAATAAGCTATTTGGCACATTTTTTGACAGATAACCCATACAATTACTTGTCAAAAAATTGCCAATTAGCTTATTCAAAACTTTTCCGCACATTGTGAAACAGGCAGGCATTAGAAACTAAGGTTCTAATGCAAAACTCTGATTAATTAACTATTATAATTTAACAAATAAAGACAATTATAGTTTTTGTTTAAAGTACAGTATTAAAAAAATCTCGGTAAATTACAGTCATTTTCGTGACACCAATATAATATTTTTCAAATACCTGTTTTTGGTCAAATAAATGGCGTAAGGAGAAAAACAATATTAGAATCTAGACAGTTAATCATACTTTCGAGTACCTTACCTTCGTTGTTCCTGATTTCTATGGCACAATATTTATTTTTATTTAATATGACGGCTGCGAAGGAAGTTCGTGTCCTCACTCCTCAGGCGCTTTGGGCATCTTCAGAAATCAGCGTATAGCGTACGCGCGCGTACGCACGTGCGTCGATCCTTTCATTATTTATTTTTGTTCATCCCTTGCGAGTACAAATATCATTATAAAACTTTAACTTGCAACGATACTAAAAAAAACAGTTGCTGAATTAATGACATATTATATTATACAATAATGATACTTGTTAAACTGGTTTTTGGCCATAGCATATGAAAAGTTATCACAGTAAACATTGGCGCATTGATGTCCCACGTACAGCGATTAATATGCACATATGCTTAGAGTTGTCTGTGTAATATAATAAATTAATAGAAATGCGCTAGGCAACACACCAATTGAAGCGAGGAATCCTTGTTTTACGAGTTTCTAGACATACATTTTACTAGAGGCGTTTTCTAGCACTAGATTTTAAAAAGAGTACTATTATTCATTTAGATTAAGATATATCATTATCTGTATTATTGCCGACTTTATGCAGTACCCGGACATCGAATTCAATTATTGTGTCAATCACGCAATAAACACAAAGCGGCACCCGTCGCTATAAAAAGTGGAAAACCAATCCCCGCGCTCCGCCGGTAATACCGACCGACACGAAAAAAGACCCAATCCAGTCCAACTGAAAAGGGAATCGTAACGGATGTCTCGACAATACCTCCGTCCGCGTAGAAAGGGCGCAGTGAGATAATGCGAAGGAGCGCGCGAGGCTGCGTGTGTCCGACAGCTGTTCGCGGCAAAAACTTAAACAAAAAGCGACGACCGAAACCTCGCCGGGCGAGGCTCATTACGGCCGGCTGCGATAAGCACTAAATACCTGCCACCGCGCTGACCTGACTCCTACCTGCTATTCACTACGGTCCCCAACTGCAATGAGCTCATTAGTGCATTGTTATTTTACCTAGAAACACTTCCTTTTAGACCCCACTTTTTGTATTACTCAATATTGAGCTATTACTTTTGATTTTCAAACAATAGTCACCAATCTGTCACGTTGCAATTTCTGGGTCCCTTATCCGAAATCCGCACATTATTAGCGACTAACTGCCCGCGTCACGCCCTCGCTTGCCCTTTGTATGTACATGATGAATAATTGTGTCCTTGTGCGTATTGCCCGCCCCGACCACCTGATAAATAACACGTGTAGTACGACTAAACGCGATTAGTGCAATGCACTTTAATATCGATTTGATAGCTTTTGCTTATTATTGATATGATGATGTTTCTTTTTTCTGCTCTTGCCACAGATTTTTTGCAATTTTTTATCAAACACTGTCAATTACTTAGGCACTTAATTAAGAACTACATTGACTGTTAGTGCGATTCGTGAGGTATGATAAAAAGATATATAACAAATAATCGATTCAATTTGACTGACAGAACCCAAGAAATGGTATTGTAATCATTTAAAATAAAATAAAAAGAATTTACGTGTAAAAACTCAAAATAATATCATTATTTTCCTTTCAAAATTATTATCTTTTATTTTGCTTTATAAATACTTATACTTTGGCGAAGTCCGCGAAGGCAGGCAGCATGCAGCGGTAATGACAGCCGCGCGGAGGCTGCGCGGAATGCGCCAGCTGCGCGCCGGAATGCGCACCTGCCGCCGACCTGAAGCCTTCTCTCCAGCGCGATGCACGAGGATACGCACCCTACCTAGCCTAGATCTACTCCTTAAAATAAACTTGTGAAATATAAACTGAGCTTTCGACATAATATAAGATATTTATTTGGCACCCAAAATTAGATAAGCAAAGACAAGAATAAAAAGAGTTGTGCTATCTAAAAAAAGTGTGAAATAATTTTTATTTTCAATATATACTTATATCTATTGATCTGATAATTTATCGAAAGAGACAATCTTTCAGTAGGTACTCAAAAGAACTCTAATCTTCCAGCAAACAGGAACGCAAGAAATATTCGCGATGTACATCGTCATCATCATCATTTTAGCTATAGGGCGTCCACTGCGGCAAGCCTCCCTCAATAACAGTTGGATCTTATCACTGCTCTTTGATTTAAAAAATATTTTTCATACTCCTTTCAAGCGAGCAAATGCGTGATATTTGACCTTTTAGCCACAACTGCTATTTTATTCATTCTTCTTTTTACATCGTCATGTAATCTCACTGAATAATTATTATTTGCTCGATTGTTAATTAATTGGAAATAAAAAATAGGTTGGCCTGTATGATGGTCACTTGTTTTTTTTTAAAGTACGCACAGATGTGCGAGGGATGTTTTAGGATTCGCAGTGCTGGTTGGCTCCGCGCGGGCTCGGGATGGCTCGGGTCGCGGCAGGTGCGCGCGCACCTATAGGGCTGCGCGCACGAAGGCTTCGTCTTATTGTTTTTGGTACCAAGTAATAACGCCTTCGGTTGTATACAGGCACATTCGCCTCCTTTACAATAGCTACTATCTGTTCTAGCTTGTAAACAAATACGTGTGGCTTTTCACCGGTTCCTCGTAAGCTGAAATAGGTCGTCTTAAGTCAACCGTTTGGTTGGATGGTACGGTACGATACGATTGAGCTAACTACAGCTGTTAATTTAAATCGCTTTATTTGAATTTGACTCTTTCTCGTATGGTAGACCTATTCCAAAATTTTGACAGTTTCCTTTTTAAAATTATTCATTATCTCTTAGGATAAAGTAATTTAGTTATTTCTATATTTATTGCACTTTTCTAAAAATTCACATTGCTTTTGCAATACTCGTAATTACTTTGGCTTTTGTTATTATTTAGTACGCAGTGGCCTAACTTGTTTAGTTTGGTCTCTTAAATGTCCAGTAATCACCAAATAACCGCAAAACTGTCAAAATTTTGTAAATTGTACTTGTAATTTGTAATTGGTGTATTCATAATTTTAGTATTGGATGGGGAAGTACCTCTATGTCTGCTTTAAATATGTTATGAATACAAGAAAGGCGCACATCTTCACCACCTGATACATTAGGGGAGCTAGATCAGTGCCAGTGGGCAGCCCTAGGCTCGGGACGCGTGTGCATCTGCCGGCGCGCGCCAATCAGTGCGCGCGCGCTCGCATATATACCGCGCCCGCCGCCGCCGCCGCGCATTCGGCTCGCTGCCTCCGGCCCGACCGCTCCTTCGGGACTCTGATCCTTGCGCTTCATACCGACATACCTTGTACCTGTACCTGCGTTGTGATACTCGAGACCTGACTTGTACCTGTGATCTGCCTAGTGATAGTGTTTAGTGCTCAAAATGATCATCTGCCTCTCTGGATTTGTTATTGCTGGGTTGGTATTACTTTTTTAATAAGTTGTGTTGTGCAAAAAGATTTTTTTCTTGAAGATAAATAACACTTGAAAAAATCATCTACCTCAGGTGGGACTCGAACCCACGTCCCATCGCATGCCGGGCGAGTGCTTTACCAACTAAGCTACCGAGGACGGATTTTTTTCTGTTTTATAAAATAAATAATAATGTTTAAGATATCAGAAATAGAAATAAAACTTATTTAAGAATGAAAATCTATTTTTTCTTATTGCAAAGAAAAATAATCTAAAAAGTTTACAATTTTCTGAATTAATACTAATTTATGTTTTGTTTTTAACATTGAACTTAAACTTTTTTTTTGTGATGCTATTATTATCGACCCACATCAACATAAATCCACAATCAGGAAACATAAATGTCCCAAATAGACAGTGCTATTGTGAACCTTATCCCGAGAGCGGCAAGTCCCGCGGCGATCAGCTGTTGCGCCAGGTGCGAGGTGCCGCGGCGCGTCACATGTTTTGTTATCTGCACAAATCGGGTGCCGGGGTGAATGCGGGGATCTATGTTATGTTAAGAGTTTTTACTATACGTCCGGGGTTCAGCTGTCATCCCTAGTTCTTTTATTGTCACGTTCATGCTTAGGTTGAATTAGAACTTAATGTATTGTAATGTTTGAATGCAAACATAATACGTTTTTTTTACATTTTCTGTTATTGTTGTAAACATTTTTTAAAAAAATGATACTCGAAATAAGCATTGCGAAATGATTAATATTAATCAAAATCTTACGTTAAATATGAGTTATTTAAACTAAAAGTTGGTGTTTCTTGTTACAGGACTTCCCCGACATCGATACCCGTATCTGTCAGAAATGATATTGTAAGTATTTTTCGCCATACTGTTTGTAGTCACTTAAGTAGAGTTACTTGCTTGTTTAGATGTTTTGTTTGTGTTGTACTTGTAGTAATATAGTCGTTCGTTTCGCGCAGGGCATGAGCGTGGGCGTGCTGGCTGGCGCGGGGGCGGGGATGGGGGCGGGGGCGGGGGCGGGGTGCGAGCGCGCGCGCTACTCGCCACACCACCACCAACTGCTGCACCACTTCGCGCCGCAGACAGGTAGGTGCACTACTACACTACTACTGTTCACTACACCAGTGTTCCTCAACCTCTGAGACCTGTTATTAATACTGCCGAGCATTTCTACAGTTCTGGGTAGCAGTTACTTGTCTTTAAGAACGGCTGAACTACACCACAGCTTTGAAACATTATATTGACGACCTCCGTAGCCGAGAGGCGAACACGCCGGACTGTATATGGCGCCGCCATCTTAGGTTCCGGGTTCGATCCCCGGTCGGGTCAATGTGGAAAACGATATTTTCTATATTGTCTCGGGTCTGGGTGTTGTGGTACCGTCGTTGTTTCTGATTTCTATAACATAAGTGCTTTAGCTACTTACCTTAGGATCAGAGTAATGTATGTGATGTTGTCCAATATTTATTTTTATTATAGGTTCCACTAGAACTTTGAAAACGACACATAAATGACGTTTGTTTTGGCAAATGAGATGGCCACTACAACTCCACTGCCAGTTGTTTGTCAAACTTACTAATCTTTAATACCAATCTGTTTCTGTAAAGCAATTTATCTTACACAATTAAACAGTGAGCCTAGTCCTAGTGAAATTATTTGTAATAATTTTGCCACTTTCAAGATGCTGACCCTATGAATTAATTACTATAAGTCTAAGCATCTACACGAGTCTGCCCAATCATCAAAAACAAGCCGCTTAACCACGGACAAAAGTTTAAAACTTGAAATTATCTATGGTTATGGTCTATTACTTGTGGGAAGGGTGCAGTTGGAAAGCGCAATTAGCACGAGTCCATCGTTGACCACACAAGATGGGCAGACGACGATGGGGTAGGCCTATGTTCAGCAGTGGACATCCTGTGGCTGAGATGATGATGATGATGATGATCGTTGACGGTAGGCTTGAACCCCTTGAAGTAGGTATTAAAATGTTGCGTTGCGTTGTGTCGGTATAGGCGTGGGCGTTGGCCGGTCCAGCAGCAGCTCGGCCGAGTCCGTGTCGAGCCACAGCGCGTCGCCGCCGCCCGCGTCCGCCCTGCGCACGCACCAGCTCGCGAGATACACGTGAGTACACTTATACACGCGAACAGCTTTTACACTAAATTAATTTTATTAATTTAGTGTAAAAGCTGCAATAATAACGTCCTTAGGAGAAAAAGTCCGCTGACTGGAGGTTTCTTTGGAGCTTGATTGTGACTGAATTAAGGACATTAGAAGGATGTTTTTTTTAAATGAACAGAACACATATAGATCTAGAAGTTGATACCAATTTATAGTTCATCAGACGTAGTTTTGGTAAATGTCCCGCTGGCTGGAGGTCGGTTAGAGAAGCTTATATTTCCGTTTATAATACGGAACAAAGTCTGTTGTCAGCATAATTCAGTACAAATCCAGATCTAATTCTCTGTATCACTCATAAGTCTCCCAGACATGGGATCCCGCTAAGTGTAGACACACTTTGAAAGGTGTAACATAAACTTCTTGCAATTTGCGAATCTATCTCATCTATTTCACTCGAGTTTCCCGATTGTAATCGTCACTAACCGGTGTGTTGTGTGTGTGTTTAGACGCGTGCGGACGCTGTACGCGTGCCTGGGCGAGAGCGAGGGCGAGCTGTCGTTCGAGCCGAACCAGATCGTGACCAACGTGGCGCCCTCGGGCGAGCCCGGCTGGCTGCGCGGCTCGCTCAACGGGAAGACCGGCCTCGTGCCCGAGAACTACGTCGAGCCGCTGCCCTAGCCTAGCCTGGCCTAGCCTAGCCTAGCCCAGCCTAGCCTAGTCTAGCCTAGCCTAGCCTACACAGAGCCCTCCTTGTTGATTGTTTACCACTTACTATTTGTATATTTTGTACATTGTAAATAAGAGTCTGTTGATATTTCTATTTATATTATACTTATGTTGTGAATTTTGTACCAAATATACTATAACGTATTATTATCCGCTCGTGGATTAGTGATTAAAAAGATTATATTAGAAACTTGCATTTTTCATTTGCACCAAAAAATACACTGGACCTGATTAAATTGTCAATTTTATTATTCCTATTGCGATACAGTATTTTACATTCACATTATATAAAAATATATTTGCGAAGCGATTTCGTTGCGATCGGTCGGAGCGATCGTCGGCAAGTGGAGAGCGAAGCCTGTCGACGAGCGTCCGAGGGGTCACCTCAAACAAAAGGGTTTATTCCGCAAAACGATATCGATTCGACGCTGTCAGAATATAATTCGAAATGTTTTTACAGAGTAGGACGCCTTCGGATGTCAGATGTCGAAGATGACGAGCACTTCCTTCGTGCTCTAGATTTGACTTTATTCTCGACTCCGATAAACTAGGGAACGCGACGTAATATATCTTGTCCTCGACATCCGAGGGCTACCTACTGATAGCACACAGGCGAAACATGACTTTGTTTAACCTTACAATTATAACTATCCGAAACAACACTGAAGCCGCACTCTGCTGCACCCACACATTTTGACATTTATCTTTCCAGCGTCTGGCTAGGCCAAAGGACAATGGCAAACCTCCATACATGATTTAGTTGATGTAAATATTTTGCGTTCAGAAATAACAAATATATTAAACTATTAACCACCAGCTCCTGAGCAACTATTTTAGTATTTTTTATTAACTCAGGAAAAGGTAATGTCATAGCCATAAAGCCAAGAGTGCATGACAGCCAAATAATTGGCTCGTGGAGCGATTTAAATCATTCATAATTGCTAGTTAAAATCTCTATATGCGAGTTGAATTCCTTTTTACTTTTAGCCACCAAGCCAACACTGTTGCGCCCACAGATCCAGGTATCTTAAGGGTCTGTAGGCTTACCACTACTTTTAAAGTCAATTAAGTTGTTTAATATGTATGTATTTTTTTACAGACTTTTAAACAAAAGTTAATGTGCTAAAAAATCGTTAAATAAATCTTTATTAAAAATAACTAACATCATATTTTAAACGCTTAAATATTATATACACACGGTTTCACCATTGTTCTTTGTCTGCCTGTTGAATATTGGATAATGACACCTTATCATGTTAAGATGTAGTCCTACACAAAACTACATATTTAAACTAATAAAAACACAGCTGCTCTTTCAGTTTTAGGTTACCAATGTATTTTGAGCTTGCAGTATTGAAATACTCATGCAGCTCATAACCGCAAGTCTTATAAAGCTTCTATGTGTTATAACACCCCAAAAAGTTTTTTATTTATTTAGTTGCCTTAACAAGTTCTAATAATTATACTTTTAACATAACTGTTCCGCCATTTTTTAGGATAAGGTTGTAGTCATAAAATTAAACAGCTTTGCCAAAGAACAAGAAACAAAGAGCGGGAATATGAAACGTAGCTGGATGATCGTTCAGGAGGGCTAATTGGTTTTACATGTTGTTTGGCTCTCTTGTTTAATTTGTACCAAACCTGAATGAAACTGGCACCTGTTATTCTACTACTAAAAAAAAATATTTATATAGGGTGTAGATTTCAATATGAGCAGTATTCACTAAAAAGACGTAT
Source organism: Anania fuscalis (assembly GCA_950371115.1). Classification (NCBI taxonomy): domain Eukaryota; kingdom Metazoa; phylum Arthropoda; class Insecta; order Lepidoptera; family Crambidae; genus Anania; species Anania fuscalis. The sequence continues at coordinate 15,909,906 of OX493344.1, forward strand.
GGCAACTTAAAGAACACGAATTAAGAACTAATTAATAAATATAAAAAAATAAGCGAATATTTTTTGTAAAACCCTTACTGTACTGTGGCGTAGGATACTGCGATAAGTTTGCAGTGTAGTACGAGTAAAAGAAACCACGCGCAATATCGCGGGAAGCTTGCTGGCATTGATAACTTTCATCTGCTTTCCGTGTTATTCTTGAAGTTTAATAATTAAAATTGAAGAAAAGTTTAATTAATTAAAAAATATTTTTGAAGTTTTTTGAATTTTTTTTCGTGATTTGTGATCAGTATAACGTATAGAATCACCTTTGTAAGTACTGCTCAGATTGAAATCTACACCCTGTATAATTATCTATTTAATGCACAACTATCCTGAAATATGGTAGAACCTTTGTTGTACATTAAGCGCATATACCAGATGAGAATATTTATTACCGTTAAACATCAATTAATAACATAATTTACATATTTTGCATTTAACGTTCCGTTTTAACGGAAAATCGTCACAAAACATATTAAAATAGCATTTGTTTATGCCAATTAATTTTAACATAATTAATTATTATGGCTACCTCGAACTTAATGCAACGCAAATAATACGCGAGTATCACTATGACAGTAAACAAACTACACTAAAATTGTGGATACCTGCAGCTACGCCAGGATCAATGATAATTTATTAAAATATTATGAGAATCTTTAAAAAAAGGTTTTTTTATTTCGAACATGAGGAATTAATAATCTTTTACATTCGTATGAAAAAGTTCAGTGCAACGAACGGCAGGTATCCAATTATACAGATTGACTTATTATTACTTAACCATCAATGTGTTATATTTATTTACACTACATTGAAATGTAAGACAAGTTGACATTGCTTATAAATATCAAATAAGTGCGAAATATTCATTATACAGTAGTACAGCCACACTATGATGTAGAGAATGTGTTTATTATCGAATACAGCACATGCTGATAATATTTATTAACATCAATAAAATATAAGCCCAGAAGGGACATCAGGAAAACTGATTTCTAAATAAGTGACTTATACCAAAGAACATTACCGTCTTTGCTCATACCACAGTTACTAGATCAGTCTACAAGCAAAAGATCAAACATAAAGATGTCCCAGAATTCAAAAAATAAAACCGTTATCAACTAAAATATTAGACGTAACATCGATGAATAAACTAGAGGCCGATGGATAGTATTTAACGAGTCATTGTGATTACATTTTTGCCAAAGATTTGTAAGCAAGAAATCATAGATCACAACTTCACAAGGCATACTTTGACAAATAAATTAATAACATTTGATACTTCCGACACCGAATACACTAGTGCCTCTGCAGGCGAATACAAGCGCGAAAGCTCTCATTAGACAAAAATAAGAGACTAGAGCGACGGGTGACGCACGACACACTAAATAGCTTGAAGCGATGCTATGTACGAGAAAATCACTGTCCCAACCGTGAAGTTACAAAGAAATCACACACGAGAACACCTCACCGGGAGAGGGCATCTCCGGCTCGCGCTCATTCACGCTCCTCGTCCTCCTCCGGCTCCAGCAGCCGCCGCACGCGACTGCACTCCGCCAGCTGCGGGGGCGACGCCGCCAGCCCCGCCCCCGCCGCCCCTGCCGCCCCCGCCCCCGCCCCCGCCGGCACGCAGGCCGCGCCCCGCGGCGCGCGCGCCCCCGCCCCCGCCTCGCCCGCCGCCAGCCGCGCCAGGCGGTGCGCCTCCTGCGCGCGCACCACGCGCAGCAGCGCCGCGTACTTGTCGCGCGCCGCCCGCAGCCGCGCCGCGCCCTCCTCCGCCGCGTCCCGCGCCGCGCGCCGCAGCTCCCCCGCCGCCGCCTCGCGCGCCGCCAGCTGCGTCTCCAGCTCGTGCGCGCGCGCCGCCGCCGCGTCCGCGCGCGCGCTCGCCGCCGCCGCCTCGCCCTCCGCGCGCGCGCACGCCGCCCGCAGTGCGCGCGCCTCCCGCCCGTCCCCCGCCGCCGCGGTGGCCGCGCCCGCGCGCGCCGCGCCCGCCAGCCGCGCCTCGCGCTCGCCCAGCACGAGCAGCTCGCGGCGCAGGCGGCGCACGCACTCGGCGCGCCGCTCGGCCGCGAGCGCGGCGCGCGCCAGCGCCTCCACGTGGCGCGCCGCCTCGTGCGACTCGCCGCGCGAGCGCCGCAGCTCGGCCGCGTCGCGCGCGCGCTGCGCCTCGGCCTCGTGCAGCGCGGCCTCGGCGCGCAGGCGCGCGGCGCGCTCGGTCGCGAGCGCCGCTTCGAGCCGCGCCTCGCGCTCGGCGGCGGCGGCGGCGGCGGCCGCGAGCGGCGCGGCGGGCGGGTCTCGCGTGAGTCTCGCTCGAAGCTCGTCTCGTTCTCGCTGAATGGCGCGTGCTCGTTCGCGCAGCGCCTGTTCGATTTTGTATTGGACGATTAGCGTAACTTTATTTTGTGGAGTGCCTCCAGCATAATGTTACCTTATTTCGAGGACTAAATCATATACCTTTCCACTTATTAGGGGTATAAAAAAAAAGTTCACCTACTCCTTTTCTCGGACCTACTGAATATACACTGTATATTCAGTAGGTCCGAGTATACACTAGTGGTGGCGTTAATGGTTGAAAAAAAATATTCGTTAAAAGTTAATGGTTGAATAAAAATATCGATATTTTTAATGGTTGAAAATATCAGTTGATATTTTTATGCAGATACATTATTTTGATATTTTTACCTGTAGTTGAATATGGTTGAAAATATTATTTAATATTTTTATGCAGATACATTATTTTGATATTTTTATCTGTAGTTTTGAATATGGTTGAAAATATTACTTAATATTTTTATGCAGATACATTATTTTGATATTTTTACCTGTAGTTGAATATGGTTGAAAATATTAGTTAATATTTTTATGCAGATACATTATTTTGATATTTTTATCTGTAGTTGAATGTGGTTGAAAATGCACATACATTTTTTTGATATTTTTCACTGTAGTTGAATAATTACGCGTTTATTTTTATAGGTTTATTCGATGAACTTTACTTCATACTTTAACAGGCTTAGGACTGTCTAGCATAAAACACAATGGATAAATACTTAGTGCCTAAAGTAGAAAAAATGCATCCGCATAAAATAACAGAGTCAGTTGAATATATCCAAAAGAAAGCTGTTCCATACGCCGAGTAACATCATTCTTCCTTATGAAAATGTAATAGAGTTTAATTTCATTGCAACTGTTACTACTTGTTTGACTCGCACATTTTATCGTTTTACACCTCGTCTCACTCACGACGCCACTCGTGTCCTAAATAATGCATTCAAATTTAGGCTCTAATCCGTTTATTTAATGCTTAAGTTAACTTACTCAATAAATCAATAAATTTATAAGAAAGATTGGATATGATATTTTTATTTTTTGCGGACTAGCTTTGTAAATATTCATTACGTAATTTTATCAATCGGTTAGATTTATCTATACGAATAAAACTTCAAGTTGCGTTCAATTATCAACGACTCGAATAAATATTTTTAATCGATAAAGTTAATAATATTTATTGAATAATGTGATACTTTTTTTTATTAGTTAAATTTAACTGATAATAGATATATTCACCATCTCTAATATACACACAAAATCTCATAAGTATCGCCGCGGTCAAGCCGTTTCGGAGGAGTTTTGTTATAAACACTGTGTCACCGGTCACGAGAATTTTATTTCTTTTTATTATAATTACCAAGACCAAGGTTTACAATTGTTCAATAATTATACGCAAATCAATATATTCAGTTTATTGCAGTCCACTGTTGGACGTAAGCCTCCGCCAAAGAGCACGATCTCCCGCTTTTTTCATCCATCCACTGCCAGACATCTTCCTAAGGTCGTCGGTCCATCGGGCTGGGGGGCGTCCTAAACTACGTTAGGCGCAAGGCGTTGTCTCCACTCGAGAACCCGTTTACTCCATAATCTGCGACAGATGTGGCCAGCCACTAATTGGCCACCTAACCGGTAGGACGCACTGATCGAATACCTTGCTCTTCAGGCATTGTGGTGACGAGAAGATGTGACGCAGCTTCCCAAACGCTGCCCAGCCAAGCTGCACTCTCCTAGCGATTTCCCGCTCGAAGTTGTCTCTACCCTAATGCAGCACTTGCCCGAGATAGACATACTCCTGGTAAAACCAGAGCGCCACGCTTTCGACGACAACCAGACCGGGAGTGGCATGATCATTAAAGATGACTTTAGTCTTGTCCAAGTTCATCCCTAGACCCACACGCCGCGAGGCAGCGTTGAGACTATGCAGCATTTTTTGCAAATCCTCCAGCGATTCCGCCATGATGACAATGTCATCAGCAAAGCGGAGGTGCGTGAGGTGTTCGCCGTTGACATTAATGTAATAGATAAATCAATTATAAATTATTTGAGATCTGACCACAGCGGACAAAAGGCGTCGTTTGAGCACCATTTTGTCCGAGGAATTGTAGATGCTGTTTGTAGGCCAATAACGGTAAATAGAATAGACCGATTTAAGGAAAAAATTTGTGATGGCATAAATTCATTAAAATCAAGTGATAGCGATAGTGTCGATTTTTTATATGAGAATCTTTTTGGATTGATTAAAAATGAATTTGATCAAATCTTTACACAAAAAAATATAAAAGCAAATAAACTGAGATGTAAGTTTAACGAATGGGCAACACCCGGTATTTATAAAAGTAGAAAAACATTATATGATTTGTATAGTCTTAAAGCAAGCTCTCAGAACCCACAGATTATTGACCATGTGAGACGTTACTCTAAAATATTTAAAAAAGTATGTGCCTCTGCAAAATCAAATCATCTGCGTAATATTATTCGGAGTTCTGATAATAAAGCAAAGGCTACATGGAACATTATAAATAAAGAAACCTGTAGGCATAAACCAAATGATCGTGCTTACTCTCTTAAAATTGGGGATAAACTAATTAATTCAAATGCAGAGGTTGCCAATGCTTTTGAGGGATTCTTTTCAAACATAGCTCCCTCTACAACTAGGGAACTGGCTTCCTCTGCCGAACTAGCTGAATCCCTTCTCAGGGCGGGTGTTGATGAGTGTACAACTCCATTTCATTTTAGATATATTAACCCCGATGTAGTAATAAAAACTTTTAGGGAATTAAACATGAAAAAAACTGAGGACTTATGGGGAATCTCAGTCAATATTATCAATACAATTCTATACACAATAGCCCCTTATCTTGCAATAATTTTTAACAAATGTATTGATAACAAACAGTTTCCTACATTGATGAAATTTAGTAAAATTATTCCTTTATTTAAGTCTGGCGAGAAAAATGACCCCTCCAATTTTCGACCCATTTCAATCTTACCAGTACTCAGTAAAGTATTTGAAAAAGTAATTTTTAATCAACTTTTATCTCACTTTGTCCTGAATAAACTTTTACATAACAAACAATATGGCTTTACAAAGGGTAGAAGCACTACTGATGCTGGAGTTGCACTTTTAAAACACGTGTTTGATGCATGGGAGAGTAGGCGGGATGCTTTGGGAGTTTTTTGTGATCTTTCCAAGGCGTTTGATTGTGTGGACCATCAAACTTTGCTAAAAAAACTTAGACATTATGGTGTTTCTAATGATGCCGTAGATTTGGTAAACTCTTATCTCACAGGCAGAACACAAAAAGTTTGTATTAATGGAACTGAGTCTTCTGGCTCCCCTCTAACTATGGGCGTGCCGCAGGGATCGATATTAGGACCCCTGCTTTTTTTAATTTATATAAATGACCTTCCATATTTTACGAAAGACCTCTGTGAGACAGTGTTGTTTGCAGATGATACTTCATTGATTTTCAAAATCAAAAGAGGTAAAGATTCGTTTGACGATGTAAATAATGCTCTCTCTCAAGTATTGCATTGGTTCACTACTAATAATCTTTTGCTCAATGCAAATAAAACAAAGTGTATTAAATTCACAATGCCAAATGTAAAACTGGTCCCAACACATTTAATTATAAAAGGTGAACGACTTGATACATCTAGTTCCACTACCTTTTTGGGAATAACTTTGGATTCCCGTTTGCAATGGGGTGCTCATATTGAGACTCTATCAGGAAGACTTAGCTCTGCTGCTTACGCCGTGAGGAAAATAAGACAATTGACTGATGTTGGAACGGCAAGATTGGTATATTTTAGCTATTTTCACAGCATTATGTCATATGGAATTCTATTATGGGGCTCAGCAGCAGATATCGACTCTATATTTATATTACAAAAGAGAGCTATACGAGCAATTTATAACCTTGGACCTCGTGACTCGTTAAAACAACTGTTTAAAGAAATTAATATACTGACAGTAGCTTCGCAATTTATTTACGAAAATATCATTTACGTTCGCAAACATATGGATCAGTTCCCTAAGAAAAGTGACATTCATAATTTTAACACCCGGAATAAGGATAAGCTTGCCGTTCCAGATTTCAGACTGCATAAAGTGGGTAATTCGTTCATGGGGAAATGTATTCGCTTTTTTAATAAATTACCAGCATCTATTGCTGAACTGCCCATGTTTAAATTTAAAGCTCATGTAAAAAATATTCTCATGAAAAAAGGGTATTATACTGTTATAGATTATTTAAATGATAAAAATGTTTGGATATAAATACTGCCTTGCTCGCACAGGTGCATTTATCTTGTAATTTAATATTTTGTTATGTATATTTAAAACTTTTTAAAAGAGGCTGACAATAGTGACCGAGTTTCTTGCGCTGCTTCTTCTCGGCGCTAGCCCAAACTTGTCCCGAAGCAGTGGTAGGGAATAAAATAACAATGGGACGTGTAAAAGTGCTTAGTTTAAGCCTATTTGCAAAAATAAATTGGTTTTATTGGTTTTATTGGTTTTATTAATGACCGTTCCTTTCCAATCCAGTGTCTTGAAGACGTCTTCTAGTGCGTTTGTGAACAACTTCGGAGATATAACATCTCCTGGACTCACGCCTCTGAGCAACTAGATAGGTCTTGTTTTGTGGTTTTGGACTTGACTTGATTCCATTTTGTACAGGCTACTCAGTACGTCTTCATATCGCCAATCGACCTGGCATCACTGTGAGGATTCCAGAACAGAACAGCCTACGTATAAACGGAATTGAAGGCTTTCTCGTAGTCCACAAAGGTAAGGCACAAAGGCTGATTATACTCCTTACTTCCTTACTACTGTGTGAATATGGTCTACGGTTTTATAGCATTTACGAAACCCAGCCTACTCCGGTGGCTAGAAGGCGTCAAATACGTGACGACTTTTGAAAACAGCTTATAGACGTGGCTCAAGAGCGTGATCGGTCTGTAGTTCTTCAGAAGAGTTTTATCTCCTTTTATGAAAAACAGAGCAACCACCCCCTTGCTCCACGAATTCGGGGTAGTCCCATTGACTATACGTCACTAAGTCTCTTGGGTTCCCGAAGAACGGGTTGTGCCCCTGCCTTGAGAAGTTCTTCGCCGGGCGCCTTCCCATTACGAAGCTGTTTAAGAGCCACCTCAATATCGTTTATGTCTAGTTCTTGGAGATCAGCGGTTTAGTAGCGTTAAGCTTGGCTCTAGGGTCATTAGCGTCAGTTGGAGGTTTCAGGGCATGCGAGGCATATAAGCGACCATAGAAATCCTCTATCTCAATAATTTCCGGAACTGATGTAACGGTTTAGCTGTTACGAGGTATTACTGCGAGGTTTACAGCTTTGTCAGGTGTCATTAGCATCATCATCATTTCAGACACAGGACGTCCACTGCTGAACATAGGCCTCCCCATTGTCAGATGTGATCTTCCTATTTTCTGGGCAATGACTTTCGACTCCCGGTTTGTTCAATCGCCTCCTGTATAAGGCGGGTATTTTTTATTTTATTTATTTAATAGGCACACCAACAACATAATATATTACACACATAATTCACAACACATGCTTAGAAACATTTCTGATATATACGTCACTTACAGGTGACCACAACATTCTTATTACAACAAGGCTTCGGTCTTATAATTACAAATAAAACTAACAATAACAATTCAAAACTGTAACAAGTAAGTAAGTAAAGTAATTGTTACCTAGGACACAGGTACTTAAGTATTTCTTTTTTAAATTTAGTGTGACTAGCATTGAATATATCCAGGCCTGGCACCTTGCTCTGGAGTACATTATAATCTTTCAGAGTTTTGCTTATCGGGGATTGACGACGTAGGTTGATTTTTGAGGCCGGAGTTCTAAAAATTTTATCAATCCTCTGTCTAGGATACTTATATGGTACGGAGAGACTAATACGCTGGAGAAGGCTGCCACACCGCACCCACCCGCTCAGAAGCTTATGAAGAAAGCACATACTGAGCAAAAGTCTTCGGTTGGCAAGAGAAATAATTTGGAACTTGTCGAGAAGCTGTGTGTAGGGAGCTCTATGAGAAATGGCACTTGAACAGAAGGCAAGATGTCTCGTAAAAACTCGCTGAATGCTTTCAACCCGCTGTGAGTGTATAGCGTAGTAAGGACTCCATGATGCGGAGGCATACTCTAGGTTGGTGCGCACCAGAGCATTGTAGAGGAAGACTTTAGTACGGGACTTGGATCCTTTACTGTTGCGCTTAAGAAACCCAAGCATTTAAGCTGCCTTTGTAACTGCTTTATCTACATGTGAGATAAAAGTTAACCGGTTGTCAATGGTTACACCCAGATCACGAATTTCGTCAACTTCTTCTAGCACCCTATTATCGATCCTGTATGTGGTGGCAAGCGCCTTTCTCTCTCTGGCATACTTAATATGAAAACATTTAGTTGGATTGAGGGTCATATTGTTTTTATCACACCAGTCCTTTATGTTGTGCAGGTCCTCCTGCATAAGGTGTGAGTCTGCGAAAGACCTGAAAGGTCTATAGACTTTAAGGTCATCAAGCAATCAGCAAACAAAGACATCCTACAGTGCTTGATTCGAGTTGTTATGTCATTTATAAATATAAGAAAAAGGTCCGGACCCAAGTGTGAGCCCTGGGGGACACCGGATATAGAATAATACGTGTCTGATTCATAGCCAGCAAACACGACACTCTGCCTTCTGTCCGTTAAGTACGACTCGAACCACCTCAGCAAAGGCCCACCCACGCCAAGCTCATTTAGCTTTTTCAAGAGGATTCCGTGGTCGACCTTATCAAATGCGCTACTTAAGTCAGTGTATACTGCATCAACTTGGGAACCCCTATCCACTTCCTCGGACAGATCTGATATGAAAGGCACGAGGTTAGTCAGCGTAGAACTGCCAGCCCTAAAACCATGTTGATGGTCCGACATCACATTAAAATAATAATCGGAAATAATCGTCCGACAGCTGAAATAATCGGACACAAAACAGACTCGAATATCTTAGGGGAGCAAAAAAGAATCGAAATGGGTCGATAGTTACTTTATATCATCCTGCCGACCCCTTCTTAAAAACCGGGACAACTCGTGCCTTCTTCCAGATTTCAGGAAACGTGCCTGTATGAAGAGAATAATTAAAAATAGTCTTGAGTGGTAAGGTCAATGCAGAGGCACAGCGTTTGACGTATAAGGGAGGTATCTTATCTGGTCCTGCCCCTTTAAGTGCATCTATACTTTGTATTTTGTTAAGTATTTGCCTTTCCGTAAATTTTAGTGTGGCGACATGGTTATTGTAACTTTGATGAACGAAACTATGGGTATCAATAGTTGGTATTTGTACGGGTGTTGAGTACACAGAACGAAAATGATGAGCAAATAGGTTAGCAACTTCCGGACCAGTTTGTGCCAATGCACCATTCGACTGCATCTTTAAAGGAAGGGTCGAAAGTACACCTCGCCTATTCTTAATGTAACTCCAAAAGGCTTTAGGATTTATAGGTATTTGTTATTCTATTGAATTTTTGTAGTCTCGAAGGCACGAGTCATGGAGTTTCTGGCATCGTTCGCGTAGCAGCTCGAATTCTAACTTGTCGCGTGGGTTCTTGAACTTGAGGTATCTTTTACGAACATTATTTTTCTCTGATAAAAGTTTTACAAGAGAGGAATTAAACCAGCAAAGGAAGCCTAATTTAGAGGGTTATTTTTAGGTACACACTTCTCAATAACTTCATGCAGGATTACATGAAACTTGGCCACCATCGCGTTAACATCCATACCACAGGATAATTCTCTGACCCAGTCGAAAGTGTTGAGCTTATCAACAATTGCTTCGTAGTTGGCCTTGTGATAATTATACCTAGCATTAATCTTTGGACGCATATACTCGACGTTCTCGTTAAGTATGCTCAACAATAAGCTGGGATATATTGTTTTAAACTTTCATGGTCACTAACATTAGAATATCTTCAGTTACTCCGTGATCATGGCGCTTGCAACAGTGCCGAAATATCGGGAACTCAAAAATAAGGTACATGGTAGCAATCCCGTAACAAACTATTCTAATAATAAGCCGGGATGATATCGGTTACACTTACACAAATTCGTTAAGGGTCGTGTTACCGAAGCATTTACAGAACTGTATATGATGAGATCAAGAAATTTGTTATCATCGTTATTTATACAATTAAATTGATAAAGGTTATTACTGAAATAAAATCGACTAAAGCGAAACCCAAGGCAGTATTATAATTGGATGGAAACATTTGAGAGTAATGTTCTTTTGATTCCCATTGAATATGTCCAAGGTTAAAGTCACCAAGTATCACAAGCTCATCGCATTGGTTAATTCTACTTTCAACGTTATCAAGAAATCGTGACAGGGCTTCTAACTTTACTGGCGGGGGAAGATATATGACGCAAATGGAAATCGTTTTTATCACTTTATTGACTTTTATTTTATTTTATTTTCATGGAAAACAAACAGCACTTTACTTTTACAGTGACCCAGAGATCTTCTGCAGCAGATTCCCAGTTAGCTTCACGCGTTGAAGGTATGCCCCGTGAGACAGCCAACATAACTCCTCCCCCATCTTTTTTTGTTACAGAAGAACATATACGGTCCCTGCGGTATATCACGTACCTTTTATCAACAAGTTCGTTATCATTGATATTGGTGTTTAGCCATGTTTCGGTTAATGCGATGATCTCGTAATTTGAGGTTAATATATTGCGTAGTAGATAATTAGTTTTAGTTCTCAAACCTTGGACATTTTGGTAATAAATATTAAACAGAGCGAACTATTACTCGACGGATCATTTTTTTTTGTATTAGACTAAAATTTAAGTCAAATGCTTAAGGGTATCAATAGTTTTAATGAGTACTGCTTGATGGGTCTCACTCTTACGGACATAAATTCACCCATTTCTAACCCATACAAATTTGTAGGACAACTCTTTGGCCTTTAAGCCTTTAAGTTTGAGTTTTTTTGAGTTTGAGTTTGAGTTTAAGCGGGCTGCCGCATGTAGATGCTTCTTCCCTGGCGTAAGATGCTCAGAAACAAAAACAGGTGAACGCGTTCCTCCAATGCCAAGGTGCTGAGAGCTAAGCTTGTCCTGGGTATTCTTCTTGTTAAATTTAGTGACAGCGGCTAAGACATAATCACGTATACGGGGGTATTCAAGCTTTGAAGATCGCGTCTCGCCAACCTCCGAATCCTTTTATTGATCTGACTGAGCTCCCTCTGGCGCTTCCCGTCGCAATCGCATCAGCTCGAGAGTGTCACCCGAGAGTTTGGACCTCTCGTTTGGTCGCTTATACTTATACGCAAATACCATTTAAAAACCACTTAGAGATCCACACAGATTATATATTAGATTAAAGCCTTAAAATTTATGCGTCCAAACCGTTTCCGGGGCCTACGGCTTGAAATACCGTTAAAAACATAGTATCATTAATACTGTTCGTTTCAGTAACGTTATACCACATACCAATATTCTGGAATATTTTATCGTTAAATATAGGTAACGTTAAACATAAACATCTTGATAACGATATTTTAAACTTTAAACTGCGTCAATAAAGCTCTTACTTCATGTACATCACTATTTGAAATTTCTCTGACTGACCTTTCTAAAATATCACAATACCTATCTATGAACGACGTAATGTTTTTGCCCAATCTTTACTTCGAAAAGGGTTAGGTGTGGCTAAGATGAATGCTGCAGAATCGATCTCTTTTGCGCGAAATGGATAAAATAACGTTAAGCATTGAACAGTATTCATTAGTGATATAATACTATGTTAGTAAGTATCGCTATTAGACATGTATTAACCGGTAACAAGTATGTACCGTTATACCGATACTTTCAGTGATAACGTTATCAAGCCCTGGGTCTCAGAGGTATATTCGTACCGTTACCATGTTTTTATGGCATAGCAGCATGGATTCTTGCGACGAAAATCAACTGTATCCAACTATCATCCTAGTTTGTAACGATACACCATGTTACAAATAGATTCAGAGCAGCAAGTTATTTATATTTACTGATTTTAGTAAAGCTTTTGATCATATAGATCACCTGCTGCCCCTCGAGAAATTGTATAAAGCTGGTATCCGCGGTAATTAGTTTAGGCGGTTCTCGTCGTACGTCAGTAAAAGGTTCCAGGCAGTTGCAATATATGGGTTTACGGCGGCGTGGATGTCAATACCTTCAAGCGTGCCTCAAGGCTCTTTGTTAGGACCTTTGTTATTCATTGTATATATTAACGAAATTGTTTTGTGCGTCAACGATATCTCTGTTCTTATAGATTGTATAAATGCTGCTGGTGTTCCGAATAAAATAAATTAAAAAAAAAAATTTTTTTTGAGTATTGTTGAGATCTAAAAGAGCGGAATAGAAAAACCTGCTCGGGGTAAATTGTCAATTGTAATCGTTCGTCGCTAGTTCTGCTATCTATATGTGATTATTTTCTTGTTTATGTGAAATTTGTGCATTGTTATAATGTTATACATTTATTAATTATTTCTAATCAATTGGCTATTTTGAGGATAGTTACAAATAAAAATAGTAGGTTCTAATTTTTAAAGAAAAGTTTACTCTGACCTGATTTTGAAGTTCAAGCGCGCGCGCCTGTCGGCAGCGGCCCAGCAGGCGGCGGTTGCGCTCCGCGTGCGCCTCGCGTCGCCAGCGCTCGTACAGCAGCTGCGCGTGCAGCAGCGCCAGCTGCTCAGCCAGCTCGCCCGCCCCCGCGCCCCCGCCCGCCCCTGCGCCCCCGCCCGCCCCCGCGCGCCCCGCGTACAGCTCCGCCAGGTACGCGTCCAGCCGCGCGCTCGCCGCGCCGCCCACCACCTTGCCCTCCTCCGCCGTCTGGGGAGCGGAAACAGCCCTCGTACAACTGACATACTACCGACCGAAAGGGGCGGCGAACGACCCGCATACCTGTTTATGGGGCTCCTCCGGCGGGCATCGATAGAAATCGGCGACGATGAACTCGTAGGGCGCCGGCCACACGTCGACCGTCTGCACGGCCGCCGTGCACGTGCGCGCGCCCGCCAGTCGGGGCCCGCACGACGCGGCGCGGCGCGCGGGGGGGCCCCGGCGCGGGGCCCGCGGGGGCAGCGGGGGCGAGCGCGCGCGCGGGTCGCGCTGCGGCGGCGCCGGCGGGGCGCACTCGGCCCAGTCGCCGGGCGGCGCCGCTCGGCCGCGCGTCAGCTCCAGCACCTCGCGGTCCTCCGCGCCCAGCGGCTCCGCGGCCGCGCCTGCGCCCCCGCCGGCCGCGCGGGGCTCCGGCCGCGCCAGCGCCGCGCCGGCCGGCGGCGCGCCCCCGAACGGCACCGGCGACTCCGCCGCGCGCCGCTCGAGCGCCACGCGCGACAGCCGCGCCGCGTACGCCTCGCCGCCGGCCGGCGACGTCTCCTTGCGCCGCCCGATCGCGCGCGCCGCGCCCGTGTCCGTCGGGAACCGGAACTGCGCCCGCGTCTCGCGGGCCGGCGTGTTCTCCGGCGTCGCCTCGACGGCGGCCTCCGGCGGCTCGGCCGAGTCCGCGTCGACCGGCAGCGGCGTGTGCGGCGCCGAGTCCGCGCCGCAGCGCTCGCCGAGCGGGAACCACGGCTCGGCGCCGGGTCGCAGCGCGGAGGCGGCGCGCGCGGCGTGCGCCCCCGAGCCCGGCGCGGGCGACGCGGCCCCCGGCGGCAGCAGGGCCGGCGACGCGGCTCGCACGCGCAGCAGCGACGGCGCCGGTGGTGCGTCGGCATGCAGCGACAGGCGGCGACACTCGGCGAGCACGTCGTGCGGCTCGACGCGGGCCCAGCGCGCCGCGTCGGCCTCGCGCTGGCGGGAGCCGGTGACGAGGTGCGGGTGCAGGCGCACGGAGGCCAGCAGCGGGCCCGCGCCGCGCTCCCAGGCGTCGCGCGCGGCCGCCTGCGCGAGGTCGGCGCGCAGCGCGTCCAGCAGCGTGCAGGGGTACGTGGCGTAGAGCGCGTGGAACAGCGCCAGCTGCGCGAGCTGCAGATGGTCGCGCGCGGGCGCCGGCGGCGGCGGCTCGAGCGCGTTGGGGCGCAGCAGCGCGTCGGCGAGCTCGGCGGCGTGCGGCGCGGCGAGCGCGGGCGCGGCGGGCAGCAGCGCGGCGAGCGCCAGCAGCGCGTGCAGCAGCGGCAGCGGCTCGCGCTCGAGCCGCGCGGCGCGCAACAGGTCGCGCGCGAGCGGATGCGCGGGCAGGCGGTGCAGCCAGGCGGGCCGGCGCGCCACCAGCGGCGCCAGCGCGGCGAGCGCGTGGTGGCGCGCGGCGCGGTCGGCGCGCAGTTGCTCCTGCAGCGCGTCGAGCAGGTGGCGCGCGTGCGCGTCGGGCGCGCGCGCCAGTAGCTCCACGGCACGCGCGGAGCCGGTGCGCGCGTGGTAGAGCAGCAGGGCGCGCGTGAGCCAGGGCTCGCGCACGTTGCTGTAGAGCGCCATGAGCGAGTCGACCGCCTCGCGCGCGCCGCGTCCGCCCCCCTCGAGTAGGGCGAACACGTCGCCCGTTTCGCTCGCGGCCAACATCTCTGACCACCTATTTGTATTAAATAGGTGGTAAACCATGTATCTTAAATGCTTCAATTAAAGAATGTTCTCCCAATCATAAAAAAAAGCTAAAAATTTTATTGGGTATTTATAAGCTTAGAATCTTCTTAAATTTTTGAAATAAACCCAGCTTTAAACCTGGCTCAAACTTTATTTTTATTTACAACCCTACTCGCCAGAAACCACAAATTATAACTTTGGACTACAAGGATGATGGATGGATAAAGACAAATCAATAATATAAAGATCTATGGAGCCTGGGCTAAACTCCAATAAACTTGTCTTGTATATCAAAGACCTAGTTAAATACATTCAATATCAGAACCCTTTTAGCATTATCAGGGGTCCACTGTATATTTAATTTGTGTTTACTACTTTGAGCTTCAATGGAGCATTATGTATAACCTGCTATGCCCTTGTTGGGTGCGTGTGGTGTACTAAAACAATTATTAACCATCTTCTAACCACACATTTAATATTTTATTTTATTAACACAAAACAGTTTACATTTGTGATTATACATTTTTAATCATAAGTAAGTACTAAACTGTAAAACATGTGTTATGTGAAGTTACAATTAAATGAGTTACATTTTATTTATTGTGAATTTTATAGTTAGAATACCAAATACAAAATTAGCCAAAGTTTGGTTTTGTCATCACCCATCTAGCAAATTATAAGAGAAAAGTTACATATGCAATAAATGATTTGATTTCAAAGAATCAAAATTCTCAAGTGAAACACACCTATAAATATTCAAAACAATTAATTATAATACTTTATTTTATTATATTAGCATTAATTAAAGCTTGATATGTGGGGCTTGCTGTTATCAACAATAACAAGAGTTTTACCTGTTGGTATAAAAACTTATTTTAAACAGGTAAACAGATAACACTTGGTAGAGGTATGTTCGAATGTTACAGTGCGGTGAGGGTAACATCAAAAGTAAGTAACAATTAAAGAATCAAATATTTTTTCAATAAATACCTTAACATTTATCATAATAAATCATTGTCTACCAATGTGCATAAAATAAGCAAAGTATAACTATGGTTGCATCACAGTATTCAAAACATTTTTTTTTATCAAACTAAAACTTGTGTAAAACACTACTGGAACTGAAGAATGGAGGGTTGTTGCTATGTGCAAGCTTAGTGCAATCAAATTAGGTATTTTGTTTTGGTTATTTAAATATACGACAAACTAAGCTTAAATTAGACAACTACTACAAATTTATTTTAGAAAATTTTTAACCAATTAGATTTTGAACAAGATTTTTACCAATTAGCAGATCGCAGAGACGATCCTTGTGGCACCGAGGCAGGAGGAATTTTGGTTTCGGGGGCTTCGTCACTTCAAGTTTTAGACTTATCGCACTTCCAATATCAAGGAGCACAGTTTTCTATAGCTTTTTTGTTGACTACCCTGTTTTTTTGGCTAATACTCCACTAAAAATATCGGGTCTCAGCCGGATCCTTTATTGCGTACAGCTGAGCACTGACACTGACACTGACTTAAGTGACAAAATACATAACAAAACTGACAAGCTGCTTGGGCTGTCGCTGTCACCTGTCAGTATGAAATAGCCATCGCTACACACACAAGTTGTGTTTTTCTGGTCTTAGGGTCGGACTAAATGTTTTTGGCATCAGTCGAAATATGGTAAAAAAACGTCCCTGGATAAGCCTGTATTCAGGCTTATCCAGGCTCCGTTGCTCAAACAAACATGTGAATTTCTTCAGGATCGACTACATGCAATCCGGTGCCATCAGGAGCCGTCTAGGCTGGGTCTATACCCAGCCGGAAATCGGACCGGGTTAACGCGATTTCAATTCATCGCTTAAGCAATAAGGTCGTTTTTTGAACAGAGTCTCGGCACCCATTTTGGAAGCTGGCGCCGGCACTCGACACGGATGCCGGCGCTAGCATCTACGCATGCCGACATTTATTAAGTTATTCATTTTATGGTATGCAATTAAAATCTTTGTTATTCATCGTCTTACAGTGCCTAAATTAAACGCTTTTTAACCATTAAGACGCGTAAAGATTTCAATTTTATGTAGTTTCATAATTTTATTACAAAAATTTTATAAGCGTCTGGAGGCTCCTATATTTCATTGCATTTTGTCGTTAAACTGTGTGTCGGAAAGAAAGAGTGACAATTATAAAAATTGTTTAATTGAGGCTCCTTAATAGGATGAAAAACAAAGATTTTAAGTTTATGAAGTTTCATAATTTCATCACAAAAAAATTCCAAGTGTCTAGATATTGGAAGCCACATTGCTTAGCAAGAAAATGCATGAAATATTCGAAAGAAAAAGTCACAAGTATAAAAAGCATTTAATTTGGGCCCCTTTATAAGTTAAAAAACAAAGATTTGAGTTTTACTAAATTTTGTTTTTTATAAAAAAAAATCTGTCCCAAACGCCTTGCACACCCTTTGCTACACTTAAACATTTGGCATCTCTTCTCTTATCCAGAATTAACTGTTAACACTTGCTTGTGCACTATTAATGCTTTTTCAGATTCTTCGTATGATGACAATTGGCCTCCAACCTGCAAATTTATTTATTATTTAACAAAAACAAACAATAATTACACAACAACACGAACCGAAAACAGCTCGCTCGCTCCAATCAGCAATCAGCTGTGCTGTCAAACTGAAAATTGTTTTTTTTTCTTGGTACTGCCCACAAATTAATATATGGTACTGCCGGCTCCTATTGTCGTTATTTTTGGATGCCGGCGCCGGCAGCGGAGGCACTTCAAAATCAATTTTTTATTGCACCCATGTGGTTGGAGAGATGTTTTACATTTTCAGTCCCGTAGCATGTAACCCTGGCAATAATAGATGGGTTGAGCTTAAAGCAAAGGGGTTGAGTGAGTGCTGTGAGACATCCAGTAGTAGTTTCTAGTAGTTTTTATTCACAAAGGGAAAGGCGATGGTAATGTGTGTAAATTATGTTAAGTAAGAACAAAGACATTGTAGAAGCCTCAGCTGTAACTAGTAGTAGTAGGTACCTAGTAATATTTATTTACTGAGGGAAAGCATAAATAATAATTTGTAATTTAATTGTTTTAAATTTGTGTTAATGTTTCTACGCCTAAAATAATGGCAGAATATGTTGTACTTGTGCATAGCTTAAGATCCATGTTCTTGGAAATAAATTATTTATCAAATTATCAAAATCGAAAGGCAATGGTGCAGAGCTATACAGCCTATTATCGTGTAAGCCTTTGACACTGACCGACCATAAGCAGACTTTAGACATATATTAATCTGTGCCCAGAATCTGTGACACTGACAGACAGCCAAACAATATGTCAAAAAGTCGATTTATGAAAATAACCTAAAATAATTTTGAATATTGATTTACAAATATATTTAAAAATGTACGGGGATGATGTTCATGAGTAGGTAAAACGGAAATAGCGGAATTCCTTGTAACGATAGCATTTTGCACACTATTGCATTTATTAAGTTAAGGAATATGCTCCGAGCGGTATCAAGTATTTACATTGAAAGCCAGGCCCTAGAGCTGCTCACCACAGCCAGAAGAGATGTTTTTAAACTATTCCGTAAGTACAGATCTAAGTATTGTATTATTTTTTTAAATGTTAAGAATACCATTTTATTTTATTATTTCCTGAATAGTAGTTTGTGGAGGTTATTACTTCAATGTGATGACATGATCTTATCTCTGTTTTTTAGGAACTAGCTCAACAAGCACATCTACAGGTAACCAGGTAAGTTCTCTGTGGTATTACCCTAGCTCTAGGTTTATTACAACAGTTTTTGTGTGCCTACTCCTCCAGTTCTATAAACTTATTACATCAGATTTTATATTTTATTTTCTTTAGTAATTTTTGAATAACATAGTTACATTGTGTTTTTATAATAACAAATAACTCGTCCACATCCAAGCAGTCTCATGGACCCACATATTATTTGTGGTCCAAGAATTTCTATTGTCTTGATTGTGCATCGCTGACAAGTTAATGTAACAATCTGATTTTGACTCTCACCTTGTCAGATGCTGCTGCTGTAGCATATCTTCCTAATGCCGGATCATAATGTTTCTTTCGTTTTCTATTAATAACTAAAGTGAACCAGAGTTGTAGAAATATTATGTTCAAAAAGAGATGAGTTTTAGCATTATTGCTACCAACCAGACCAACTTATCTTATGTAACTTATTTTATCTTGATAATAGCTAATCGCTCCATCTGGTACCATACTCCCAATGTGATCCTGTCTTTGTAAATTGTATAGCATTTAAGATGAACACAAAGTTAAAGTAATAGTATTAATAGGCTAACTAAATTCTGTTAATTTGATTTCTAATCAGTATTATCCCAAAATGACTAAATGCTACCCGGGTAAACTGGCAGTCATTGGACACCAGACAGCTAATGGACAGTTTCAGTGTGATTTGAACACATAATATAAATAAGATTACACTTAGCTGTTACCATCTACAAAAATCCTGTGTACTTTATCAATTAACAATAGGCAGTAGAAGTTGATTCTAATAATATGTTTTTCTTAGTCATTGTATTATTGGTATGGGCATGGTGTCTGTCCAATGACTTCCAGCTTAACCCATGTTCTTTGAGATGAATAATTTATCTTATCTTAAATTAATTGCTTCAACATTTAATAGATATTTGTGAATTCCAAGCGAACAAGGAAAATAAAATCATACAGAACGGTAACATAATATCTAATTTGTTTATTGGGTATTTTAAAACTGTAGATGCATGGTTGTACAAGCATTATTTGTTCATGATTGGTATTTGTTTAAAATTATAAGTTGCTGCATGGAGGTATTCTAACAAGAATTTCATAATAATTTCACTTTGTATCAATTAAATAACAGGTTATTGTTTGGCAATACATAAGAAACAAATAAATAAAGCTTTATTTTTTAAATTTGTTTATAACCATGGTTTTTTATCATTAGTAAGGGCTTTGGTTTCAGTTGAGTCCTTGTTATTGCATGTTAATGATTTAATTTAGCATTGTAATGGAATATCTATCCAGCTAAAATTATAATATTTTTTTTGTCGAGAACATTATGAAACTTTTTTACAGACGGTATTAACATCCAGTGGTGTTCAAGCGGACAATGCAAACAGAACGCGAGGCGGAGCGGAGAGCGCGGCAGCGCCCCCGCCGCCCCCGCGCCCCCCGCAGCCCCCGCACAACGCGCGCCAGGCATGGACCGCCGCCGCCGCCGCGCTCGCGCTCACCGCCTCCATCGGCGGGGTCAGTATACCGGGGAAATCGGAAAATTCCTAACCGTAGACGCCGGTTCGTAATGATCGCGTTTTCTCTTTTCCTCAGGTATACTTCTATCGGAAGCTAAACGACGAGGATAAGGAACCGCCTCCGCCGAGTGCCGGTAAGTGACGCGTTCGTGTATACATCAGACGACGCTGAAAGATGTCTGTCTACCTCGCCCCGTGTAACCGGACCGAACGTTTCGCAGCCGCGGTCGTGGAGCAGAAGCCCGCGGAGCCGGTACCGGAGGCGGACCCGAGGACCGGCGCGGAGTTCCCGTCGCACGTGCAGTACCTGCTGGTGGGCGGCGGCACGGCGTCGTTCGCGGCCATGCGCGCCATCCGCTCGGCGCGGCCCGACGCGCAGGTGCTGATCGTGGGCGAGGAGCCGGCGCTGCCGTACATGCGGCCGCCGCTCAGCAAGGAGCTGTGGCGCGAGCCCGACCTCGCGCGCGCCGCCGACCACTTCGAGGCGCTCACCTTCCGCCAGTGGAACGGCAAGCGGCGCAGCGTCGTGTACGAGCCGGGCGCGTTCTACGCGCCGGTGTCGCGGCTGGCGGCGGGCGCGGGCGGCGCGAGCGTGGCGCGCGGCTGGCGCGTGGCGCGGCTGGACGTGGCGCGGCACGAGGCGCGGCTGGAGGCGGCGGGCGGCGCGGCGGCCACGCTGCGCTACGACAAGTGCCTCGTGGCGACGGGCGTGCGCGCGCGCCGCCTGGCCGCGCTGCGTGCGGCGCGCGACTCGGGCCGCGTGCTCACGCTGCGCGCCGCCGCCGACGCCGCGCGCCTGGCGCGTCTGCTCGACCGCCCCGACACGCAGCACGTCGTCATCGTCGGCGGCGGGTTCCTCGCCTCCGAGCTCAGCGCCTCCCTCGCCGAGAGACGTGAGTAGCTACCGCGCGATCGATGACGACAGTCCCGTCGATGCGATCGTGAGTCTCGTGAACATGGCGGTGGTGTGTGTGTGTTGCAGTGCGCGGCACGGGCGCGCGCGTGACGCAGGTGTTCCGCGAGGCGGCGCCGATGGCGGCCGTGCTGCCGCAGTACCTGGCCGCGGAGGCCGCGCGCCGCCTGCACAGCGCCGGCGTGCAGCTGCAGCCCAACAGTCAGTATGCCCGCTCCTACTCTTATTTTTTTGCTGTCGGTCATACCTGACGAGAGATTGTCCTATAAGTTGTTAGAACAACGTATTAAGCCATTTATTTATTAAAACTTGTTTTATGAATAACTAGCTGTGCCCGCGACATCGTTCGCGTGGACTACAGGAATTTTGTGTGTCTCATAATTCAGCAACATCGTGCTCTGCGCTGAAGCACGCATCAACAATGAGATTTTTAGTTTTTGCTTTCGATATGGAACATCAATCAATCTAAGCAAAATATCGATAGATAATTGAAAATAAACTATGAAGAAAGAAATAATTAAAACGAATTAGACTTTTTTCTCAATTCATACGAAGTTGTTACTAAAGATACAATAAAAAACGTGTTACTTGCGCGAGTCATTAGCCTACAACGCCATCTAGTGATAAACGATGAAAACATTTTCCCGTTGTATAAGTTCCTCCATTTCCACCCCTTCAAGCCTGTTTTTCGAAATAAAAGGTAGCCTATGTCCCTTCTTAAGCTCTATTCTATCTCTACAAAATTTCACAATAATCGGTTCAGTACTTTCGGCGTGAAAGCGAGACAGACAGACAGACAGACTTACTTCGCATTTATAATATTAATTAGTAAGTAGTAAGGATAACGTACATAATTACATGCAATTTATTAGGATAAACAGAAATAGTTTTTGGGTAAAAGGTTTAAAAAAGATGAACTTAAACAATGCATAGCATAAACTACATAACAGTAATGATCTTTGGTGAAGTAGAGCAGTATGGTAGATAGTGCGAGGTTTGAACAGCCACAGTAGGGGCGGCATCGGTGAGTGAGTGAGGTAGTGCGGGTTGTGTCGCAGCGGAGGTGGTGTCGAGCGCGGCGACGAGCGCGACGGGCGCGACGGTGTCGCTGCGGCTGGCGGACGGCGCGGCGCTGGCGGCGCAGGTGGTGGTGGAGTGCGCGGGCAGCGAGGTGGACGCCGCGCTGGCGGCCGCCTCCGCGCTCGAGCTGCATCCCGACCTCGGCGGCCTGCTCGTCAACGCCGAGCTGCAGGCGAGTCCACTTTAGGAACCCCCACACTAGCGTCTTCCGAGCGTCGACCTTGTGGCAGCATCCGTCGGTGTTGACACAACTCTTGCGCAGCGGTATTTACTTAACGCTGATTGGTCCCTGCACTGCCACGACGTTTACGCTCGAAAGACTGCTACTGCTACATACGATATCACAGCACTAACAATGATTTGCATTTCCAAAGAACCACAACGAGAAGCAGCTCTCTCTTGTTCGACCTGTCTCCATCCAAAGCCGAGAGAAAGTATCCTTAATAGCGTGCGATTTTAAAGGGTTTTGAGCCTTCTGAATCAGTTTCCTTCCAAACTCCTTTACCAGGTCATCGGCCCACTTAACACGCGGCCTACCCTCGCTCCTACGTCCAATTCTAGAACTCCATCTAACACCTTCCTGCCTCATCTGCTGTCTGTTTTTCGACAAAAATATCCCGCCCACTAACCCACTTTCGCGTTACTTCTAAGGCAATGTCGGCCATCTTTGTTTTTCTTCTGATCAGCGTTTTTTATATAATCACGAAGAGAGATCCCAAACATAGCCCATAGCTCTTTGAATAACTTGGAGTTTGCTTACTTGGCAAGCATGTCTCTGGTATGTTATGTAATGTGTGTGTGTGTGTGTGTAGGCGCGCGCGGACGTGTGGGCGGCGGGCGACGTGGCGTGCTTCTACGACGTGTCGCTGGGGAGGCGCCGCGTGGAGCACCACGACCACGCCGTCGTGTCAGGCCGCCTCGCCGGACAGAACATGGCCGCCGCGCAGCCGCCGCAGCACTACACGCACCAGAGCATGTTCTGGAGCGACCTCGGGCCCGACCTCGGATACGAGGTCAGTACACCACATGTATGGGCAAGCCATCGCACATTCAACTACATTCGGTGCGCAAGTTAGTAACAATTTTATTATTTTATCAATAATTTAGTACGTTAACAACCGTTCTACTAAACACACGTAATATTTAAGATTTGCTACAATTACTTTGTAACAACATTACGTTTTAATAAAGTCTCAACTTTGGTGATCTTTTCTATTCGATGTGCTCATCAACTAACTTCAACTCTACTAAAATTAAAATGTATGACTCTTCAAACCGTAAATTTTATGGTCCTTCGAGCCGGATATCCAAAACAGAACAGGAACCCATTACAAGCGCCCAGTTAAAACATAATAAAAATAGACTAAAACATTGCCCACATTTCAAGCCATCGTTTGATATAGACATGATTTTCTTGTTAACATTATTATTATTTTCATTTGAAACAAGAAAAGAAGTTATAGGTAGTCATTTCAACCGTAGTATGTGTTTTGAGAAATCATTGAATATTTCTCAAGTTTATTGCCCTATAATGTTTTATTTGAGATAACTGCCAACTTTGGTTCATGTGATATAATCGTAGCATGACGTTTAAATAGTTATGCCAAGTGTTGTATTCTCCTGTTAAGTGTTAAATAATAAAACCGCCTTTAATTTTAAATGAGCATAATAACTATTGCGGTGATATAGTTCTTTTTCTTTGGTTATTCGTACGTGTGTTGTGCATGAGTGAGTCGTAACGGTGTGCCCTTGCGCGTTCCAGGCGATAGGTATAATAGACTCGCGGCTGCCGACGGTGGGCGTGTTCTCCGCGGACGCGGTGTCGGACGCGGCCGCTGCGACCGCCACTACAGCGGCGGCGGGAGAGAGTGCGGGCGCGGTGGCGGTGGCGGTGGGAGGCGCGGGGAGCGAGGCCGACGCGAAACTCGTCACGTTGGAAGCTGAGGCGCCGCTCAAGGTTGCTATTACATTTTATTCGATCTATACTGTACCCGTTTCAAATTCAAATCTTTATTCTTAGCAAAATACATATTGCGTTAAACATTTCACAACTTATTTCAAATAATATTCGTAAATAAAACCATTCATTACAATAATTTAAAATGACATACTTAATAACAAAATTACTTTTTCATATTCATCATTTGCATAGGTAAGTAGTAAACCATTCTTATTATAATTTGCAGGCTGGTGGTGGTGGTGATGAGGTGGCGCTGGTGTCGAGTACGGCGGCGGCGCCGAGTGAGCCGAGTGCGCGTCGTTACGAGCGCGGCGTGGTGTTCTACCTGCGCGACCGGCGCGTCGTGGGCGTGCTGCTGTGGAACCTCTTCAACCGCATGCACGTCGCGCGCCAGGTGAGTCGAGTGCGCGTCGTTACTAGCGCGGCAGCTGAGCCGAGTGCGCGTCGTTACTAGCGCGGCAGCCGAGCCGAGTGCGCGTCGTTACTAGCGCGGCAGCTGAGCCGAGTGCGCGTCGTTACTAGCGCGGCAGCCGAGCCGAGTGCGCGTCGTTACTAGCGCGGCAGCCGAGCCGAGTGCGCGTCGTTACTAGCGCGGCAGCTGAGCCGAGTGCGCGTCGTTACTAGCGCGGCAGCCGAGCCGAGTGCGCGTCGTTACTAGCGCGGCAGCCGAGCCGAGTGCGCGTCGTTACTAGCGCGGCAGCCGAGCCGAGTGCGCGTCGTTACTAGCGCGGCAGCTGAGCCGAGTGTGCGTCGTTACTAGCGCGGCAGCTGAGCCGAGTGCGCGTCGTTACGAGCGCGGCAGCTAAGCCGAGTGCGCGTCGTTACGAGCGCGGCAGCTGAGCCGAGTGCGCGTTGTTACGAGCGCGGCAGCTGAGCCGAGTGCGCGTCGTTACGAGCGCGGCAGCTGAGCCGAGTGCGCGTTGTTACGAGCGCGGCAGCTGAGCCGAGTGCGCGTCGTTACGAGCGCGGCAGCTGAGCCGAGTGCGCGTTGTTACGAGCGCGGCAGCTGAGCCGAGTGCGCGTCGTTACGAGCGCGGCAGCTGAGCCGAGTGCGCGTCGTTACTAGCGCGGCAGCTGAGCCGAGTGCGCGTCGTTACTAGCGCGGCAGCTGCGCCGAGTGCGCGTCGTTACTAGCGCGGCAGCCGAGCCGAGTGCGCGTCGTTACTAGCGCGGCAGCCGAGCCGAGTGCGCGTCGTTACGAGCGCGGCAGCTGAGCCGAGTGCGCGTCGTTACGAGCGCGGCAGCTGAGCCGAGTGCGCGTCGTTACTAGCGCGGCAGCTGAGCCGAGTGCGCGTCGTTACTAGCGCGGCAGCTGAGCCGAGTGCGCGTCGTTACGAGCGCGGCAGCTAAGCCGAGTGCGCGTCGTTACGAGCGCGGCAGCTGAGCCGAGTGCGCGTCGTTACGAGCGCGGCAGCTGAGCCGAGTGCGCGTCGTTACTAGCGCGGCAGCTGAGCCGAGTGCGCGTCGTTACTAGCGCGGCAGCTGAGCCGAGTGTGCGTCGTTACTAGCGCGGCAGCTGAGCCGAGTGCGCGTCGTTACGAGCGCGGCAGCTAAGCCGAGTGCGCGTCGTTACGAGCGCGGCAGCTGAGCCGAGTGCGCGTCGTTACTAGCGCGGCAGCTGAGCCGAGTGCGCGTCGTTACGAGCGCGGCAGCTGAGCCGAGTGCGCGTCGTTACTAGCGCGGCAGCCGAGCCGAGTGCGCGTCGTTACGAGCGCGGCAGCCGAGCCGAGTGCGCGTCGTTACTAGCGCGGCAGCTGAGCCGAGTGCGCGTCGTTACTAGCGCGGCAGCCGAGCCGAGTGCGCGTCGTTACTAGCGCGGCAGCTGAGCCGAGTGCGCGTCGTTACTAGCGCGGCAGCCGAGCCGAGTGCGCGTCGTTACTAGCGCGGCAGCCGAGCCGAGTGCGCGTCGTTACTAGCGCGGCAGCTGAGCCGAGTGCGCGTCGTTACTAGCGCGGCAGCTGAGCCGAGTGCGCGTCGTTACTAGCGCGGCAGCCGAGCCGAGTGCGCGTCGTTACTAGCGCGGCAGCCGAGCCGAGTGCGCGTCGTTACTAGCGCGGCAGCTGAGCCGAGTGTGCGTCGTTACTAGCGCGGCAGCTGAGCCGAGTGCGCGTCGTTACGAGCGCGGCAGCTAAGCCGAGTGCGCGTCGTTACGAGCGCGGCAGCTGAGCCGAGTGCGCGTCGTTACTAGCGCGGCAGCTGAGCCGAGTGCGCGTCGTTACGAGCGCGGCAGCTGAGCCGAGTGCGCGTCGTTACTAGCGCGGCAGCCGAGCAGAGTGCGCGTCGTTACGAGCGCGGCAGCTGAGCCGAGTGCGCGTCGTTACTAGCGCGGCAGCTGAGCCGAGTGCGCGTCGTTACTAGCGCGGCAGCCGAGCCGAGTGCGCGTCGTTACTAGCGCGGCAGCTGAGCCGAGTGCGCGTCGTTACTAGCGCGGCAGCTGAGCCGAGTGCGCGTCGTTACTAGCGCGGCAGCCGAGCCGAGTGCGCGTCGTTACTAGCGCGGCAGCTGAGCCGAGTGCGCGTCGTTACTAGCGCGGCAGCTGAGCCGAGTGCGCGTCGTTACTAGCGCGGCAGCCGAGCCGAGTGCGCGTCGTTACTAGCGCGGCAGCTGAGCCGAGTGCGCGTCGTTACTAGCGCGGCAGCCGAGCCGAGTGCGCGTCGTTACTAGCGCGGCAGCTGAGCCGAGTGCGCGTCGTTACTAGCGCGGCAGCTGAGCCGAGTGCGCGTCGTTACTAGCGCGGCAGCCGAGCCGAGTGCGCGTCGTTACTAGCGCGGCAGCTGAGCCGAGTGCGCGTCGTTACTAGCGCGGCAGCCGAGCCGAGTGCGCGTCGTTACTAGCGCGGCAGCCGAGCCGAGTGCGCGTCGTTACTAGCGCGGCAGCCGAGCCGAGTGCGCGTCGTTACGAGCGCTAACGCGCGCAACTGCGCTGATGGTCAGGCATCAGAACGGTCAATGTGCAACTAGTGCTTAAAGAGACGTTGACTGAGTAAGGTGTACGAATAAAAAAGTCAAAATTTAATGCGTGGGAAAAGATTACAATTCGAGGGTTCAGAACAATAATAGAGTATGCGGGATAACCTTTTATAAGTTAATATCTAGCTTTTGATGCAAAATTAATGTATAAACCACAAATTACTAAATAAAATATCGCATGGCATATTTGAGATTTAGTGTTGCCAGTAAAATCATCATTTGGTTTTCCCATATTTCAGGGAGAATTGCTAAGTTGATAAGACATAAATAAATATATCCCGTTCTGCTCGCCTGGGTGGGTTTTGGTAACATGTTTTAAATAAAGGTGTTAAAATTGTTTTACTGAATTCTTCGTATGATTTACGCACGGTGCATCCACACCGCAGTTACTTTGTGTTGCACAATGTTTCCAAGTGTGTCTTGGCAACATCCATAATAGAGAAAGTCTACAGAAAGTTGCTTAATGTTATCTAATGATTACATGTTGCCAAATGCTGCACCACAAAAAGAAACTGCGGTGTGGATGCAAACAAATTCTCGTACTTACGACAAAAACACAAAAACCCCCATTCCAACCGATAAAAATTTAAATTATACCAAATACTGCAAGCTGTGAAAAAATAAAATGAACTGTCAAAGTCATTAAAATATACGGTCATACCACTTTTTAGGGTTCCCTAGTCCTGACAAGGAACCTTTATAGTTTTGTCATGTCAGTTTGTCTGTCTGTCTGTTCGTCTGAGGTTTTGCTTGGAGACTGTTAGCACTAGAGAGCTGTTATTTTCTCAGCAATAAGATAGAATAAGAATCAAATTTTTTTGTTCATCTATCCCAGTACCGGTTGCCATTATGCTGGTTTTTTTCTACTCGCAAGGAAATCAATACCTTTAGGATCCCGTTCCACCACGTAAAAGATTTCGTCTTCTACATTGACCCGACCGGGTATTGAACCCGGAACCTCTGAGATCTATAAGTGTGAACGGATCCCTCAGTGCGTGAGTCGGACTCGCAGTTGGCCAGTTTTTTATGGTATTTGGTGATATTATTGTCTATAGATGCTAGGTTTACTAGGACTTAAGGCCTCGAATTAGTTTGTCTTTTGGTTTTGATGATGAAAAAAACACAAATATATAAATAATAATAAAGTTCCGTGACATGGCACTAGGCAGCACTATAGGAAAAATTTAATTCAAATAATTCACGTTTACGGTTTAACTTAATGCTATCGATTAAAATTATCTTCCTAAATTATTCTCAGAATAGCCAGTAACGATATATTATTTACGAGTATTTATTACCTAACAATTTTATTTACAATACTGAAACACACTTACAACAAACCTTTGTGATAAAATATTTAAATGAAAAATAATACATTGTCATATTATTGGGTATTGGATTTAATAATTTAAAAAAATGGGAAGATATTCATAAGCGTGCAACACTGAGCCTGCCAGAAAAGGCAATATCGCTATCTTTATCTAATTAGAATGATAGCTTCTTCGTAAGCTCTAGTGCGAGTGAGACAAATATATGTGTATGTCGAAATGGTTAGTTGTTTCAAAGCTACGGCTTTCAAACTGACATGTGGAAGACTTTTTGCCGCGAGACAGTGGACTTTGCTTCAATTTACCTTATTAGATTGACATTTAACTCAATGGCGTCGTTACGACGCGACAGCTGAGCCGAGTCCGCGTCGTTACGAGTTACTATTATATAAAATTTGTAAAAACTATGTTTTGATAACTGTTTCTATTCTCTATGAGATACATGACTCAATGCTCATCACACAAATACTTGCTCCTTGCGAGGCTCGAATCTGGAAGTGATGATCTATTTAGATTCTATGATGATCTAATAAGAAGTGTGTGATGGTTGCAGGTGCTGGCGCAGGGCGAGTTCGAGGATCTGTTCGAGGTGGCGAAGCTGTTCGCGCTGCACGAGGACGAGTGACCGGCGCGCTGTACATATTAGAGAATTACATTCGGTATTACTGAAACGAGCTTGGTTTTTATTAATCTACACCGCAACCCTTTTATACAGGATGTTAGATAAAGAACCAGAAACTAGCTTATGTTAACATATTCATATAAATTGTATGGTATGTAGATTGAAATTTGATATCATCATCTACATTTTTAAAACAAAACATATTTTTTATAATCACAGCTGTAGGCACAACTTATTTCAATTTTAAAAATGATGATATTAAAATTCTGTCTTCACTATAGTATTTATATGCATATCTCAACATGGGCGAGTTTCGCCTTGATATACCATCAACCTAACACCCAGTACATAGTAAAATCAGAAGAAAAATAGTTCAGAAATATAAGCGTTGAAATTTTTATAAAGAAAAACCTAATAATTTGACGTTTCTAAATAATGCACTTAATTTAACCAATAT
This sequence comes from Anania fuscalis, assembly GCA_950371115.1. NCBI lineage: Eukaryota > Metazoa > Arthropoda > Insecta > Lepidoptera > Crambidae > Anania > Anania fuscalis. The sequence continues at coordinate 15,939,447 of OX493344.1, forward strand.
AAACGATATTGGCTAAGTTAATGAAAAAAAGGTTTAAAATGTTTTTATTAAAAACAAGTCTCTAACATACAATATTGAATTGGACAAAAAAATATAAAGTCCGATTTTATTAATGTACATCCTGTTAACCTGTGACTATATAGGTGAAAAGCAATCGATACTTACTCTATAAAGAACATTGATATATAATGTACTAGCGTACTAGAGAACACATCTCGAACTAAATGTTTCAGCTTGTTTCAGCCAAGCATTGTAGCCCGGTGGATTACAAAGTTTGAACGGTGAACAATAAAGAAGCAGCTTTGACAACTTCAATTATTGAAACTGACTAAAGCTTTGTAGTCCACTGGACTACAATGCTTGGCTGAAAACTTTATTAATAAAAAAAAATATTAATTAGAAATTATACATCAATGATAAAGTATTACATTTAAAAAAAAACAACAAAAAAAAATGATCGCTGTCGGCACTGGGCTGCACCTTCCAGGGCAGTGGCGTGACCACACCGCCGACAAGCTCCGTGACCTACCCGAAAAAAGGCAGAGGCGCTCGTGCGCGCTCCGCGCGCACTCGCACCTCGACAGACGGCTCCAGCGCATCACGTATCGGTGTGTATGTATGACCATATTCCTTCAAAACGGGCAGTCAGGTGAGGTTCGGTAACCTAACCCCTCGCGGTAAGGTTCGCTAGGGTAACCTAACCCCCGCTGTTAGGTTAGGTTCGGTAACCTAACCCCCCGCAGTAAGGTTAGGTTCGGTAACCTAACCCCCCGCGGTAAGGTTCGCTAGGGTAACCTAACCCCCGCTGTTAGGTTAGGTTCGGTAACCTAACCCCCCGCAGTAAGGTTAGGTTCGGTAACCTAACCCCTCGCGGTAAGGTTCGCTAGGGTAACCTAACCCCCGCTGTTAGGTTAGGTTCGGTAACCTAACCCCCCGCAGTAAGGTTAGGTTCGGTAACCTAACCCCCCGCGGTAAGGTTCGCTAGGGTAACCTAACCCCCGCTGTTAGGTTAGGTTCGGTAACCTAACCCCCCGCGGTAAAGTTCGCTAGGGTAACCTAACCCCCGCTGTTAGGTTCGCTAGGGTAACCTAACCCCCGCTGTTAGGTTAGGTTCGGTAACCTAACCCCCCGCAGTAAGGTTAGGTTCGGTAACCTAACCCCCCCGCGGTAAGGTTCGCTAGGGTAACCTAACCCCCGCTGTTAGGTTAGGTTCGGTAACCTAACCCCCCGCGGTAAAGTTCGCTAGGGTAACCTAACCCCCGCTGTTAGGTTCGCTAGGGTAACCTAACCCCCGCTGTTAGGTTAGGTTCGGTAACCTAACCCCCCGCAGTAAGGTTAGGTTCGGTAACCTAACCCCCCGCGGTAAGGTTCGCTAGGGTAACCTAACCCCCGCTGTTAGGTTAGGTTCGGTAACCTAACCCCCCGCAGTAAGGTTAGGTTCGGTAACCTAACCCCTCGCGGTAAGGTTCGCTAGGGTAACCTAACCCCCGCTGTTAGGTTAGGTTCGGTAACCTAACCCCCCGCAGTAAGGTTAGGTTAGGTAACCTAACCCCCCGCGGTAAGGTTCGCTAGGGTAACCTAACCCCCGCTGTTAGGTTAGGTTCGGTAACCTAACCCCCCGCGGTAAAGTTCGCTAGGGTAACCTAACCCCCGCTGTTAGGTTCGCTAGGGTAACCTAACCCCCGCTGTTAGGTTAGGTTCGGTAACCTAACCCCCCGCAGTAAGGTTAGGTTCGGTAACCTAACCCCCCCGCGGTAAGGTTCGCTAGGGTAACCTAACCCCCGCTGTTAGGTTAGGTTCGGTAACCTAACCCCCCGCGGTAAAGTTCGCTAGGGTAACCTAACCCCCGCTGTTAGGTTCGCTAGGGTAACCTAACCCCCGCTGTTAGGTTAGGTTCGGTAACCTAACCCCCCGCAGTAAGGTTAGGTTCGGTAACCTAACCCCCCGCGGTAAGGTTCGCTAGGGTAACCTAACCCCCGCTGTTAGGTTAGGTTCGGTAACCTAACCCCCCGCAGTAAGGTTAGGTTCGGTAACCTAACCCCTCGCGGTAAGGTTCGCTAGGGTAACCTAACCCCCGCTGTTAGGTTAGGTTCGGTAACCTAACCCCCCGCAGTAAGGTTAGGTTCGGTAACCTAACCCCCCGCGGTAAGGTTCGCTAGGGTAACCTAACCCCCGCTGTTAGGTTAGGTTCGGTAACCTAACCCCCCGCAGTAAGGTTAGGTTCGGTAACCTAACCCCTCGCGGTAAGGTTCGCTAGGGTAACCTAACCCCCGCTGTTAGGTTAGGTTCGGTAACCTAACCCCCCGCAGTAAGGTTAGGTTCGGTAACCTAACCCCCCGCGGTAAGGTTCGCTAGGGTAACCTAACCCCCGCTGTTAGGTTAGGTTCGGTAACCTAACCCCCCGCGGTAAAGTTCGCTAGGGTAACCTAACCCCCGCTGTTAGGTTCGCTAGGGTAACCTAACCCCCGCTGTTAGGTTAGGTTCGGTAACCTAACCCCCCGCAGTAAGGTTAGGTTCGGTAACCTAACCCCCCCGCGGTAAGGTTCGCTAGGGTAACCTAACCCCCGCTGTTAGGTTAGGTTCGGTAACCTAACCCCCCGCGGTAAAGTTCGCTAGGGTAACCTAACCCCCGCTGTTAGGTTCGCTAGGGTAACCTAACCCCCGCTGTTAGGTTAGGTTCGGTAACCTAACCCCCCGCAGTAAGGTTAGGTTCGGTAACCTAACCCCCCGCGGTAAGGTTCGCTAGGGTAACCTAACCCCCGCTGTTAGGTTAGGTTCGGTAACCTAACCCCCCGCAGTAAGGTTAGGTTCGGTAACCTAACCCCTCGCGGTAAGGTTCGCTAGGGTAACCTAACCCCCGCTGTTAGGTTAGGTTCGGTAACCTAACCCCCCGCAGTAAGGTTAGGTTAGGTAACCTAACCCCCCGCGGTAAGGTTCGCTAGGGTAACCTAACCCCCGCTGTTAGGTTAGGTTCGGTAACCTAACCCCCCGCGGTAAAGTTCGCTAGGGTAACCTAACCCCCGCTGTTAGGTTCGCTAGGGTAACCTAACCCCCGCTGTTAGGTTAGGTTCGGTAACCTAACCCCCCGCAGTAAGGTTAGGTTCGGTAACCTAACCCCCCCGCGGTAAGGTTCGCTAGGGTAACCTAACCCCCGCTGTTAGGTTAGGTTCGGTAACCTAACCCCCCGCGGTAAAGTTCGCTAGGGTAACCTAACCCCCGCTGTTAGGTTCGCTAGGGTAACCTAACCCCCGCTGTTAGGTTAGGTTCGGTAACCTAACCCCCCGCAGTAAGGTTAGGTTCGGTAACCTAACCCCCCGCGGTAAGGTTCGCTAGGGTAACCTAACCCCCGCTGTTAGGTTAGGTTCGGTAACCTAACCCCCCGCAGTAAGGTTAGGTTCGGTAACCTAACCCCTCGCGGTAAGGTTCGCTAGGGTAACCTAACCCCCGCTGTTAGGTTAGGTTCGGTAACCTAACCCCCCGCAGTAAGGTTAGGTTCGGTAACCTAACCCCCCGCGGTAAGGTTCGCTAGGGTAACCTAACCCCCGCTGTTAGGTTAGGTTCGGTAACCTAACCCCCCGCAGTAAGGTTAGGTTCGGTAACCTAACCCCTCGCGGTAAGGTTCGCTAGGGTAACCTAACCCCCGCTGTTAGGTTAGGTTCGGTAACCTAACCCCCCGCAGTAAGGTTAGGTTCGGTAACCTAACCCCCCGCGGTAAGGTTCGCTAGGGTAACCTAACCCCCGCTGTTAGGTTAGGTTCGGTAACCTAACCCCCCGCAGTAAGGTTAGGTTCGGTAACCTAACCCCTCGCGGTAAGGTTCGCTAGGGTAACCTAACCCCCGCTGTTAGGTTAGGTTCGGTAACCTAACCCCCCGCAGTAAGGTTAGGTTCGGTAACCTAACCCCCCGCGGTAAGGTTCGCTAGGGTAACCTAACCCCCGCTGTTAGGTTAGGTTCGGTAACCTAACCCCCCGCGGTAAAGTTCGCTAGGGTAACCTAACCCCCGCTGTTAGGTTCGCTAGGGTAACCTAACCCCCGCTGTTAGGTTAGGTTCGGTAACCTAACCCCCCGCAGTAAGGTTAGGTTCGGTAACCTAACCCCCCGCGGTAAGGTTCGCTAGGGTAACCTAACCCCCGCTGTTAGGTTAGGTTCGGTAACCTAACCCCCCGCAGTAAGGTTAGGTTCGGTAACCTAACCCCCCGCGGTAAGGTTCGCTAGGGTAACCTAACCCCCGCTGTTAGGTTAGGTTCGGTAACCTAACCCCCCGCGGTAAAGTTCGCTAGGGTAACCTAACCCCCGCTGTTAGGTTCGCTAGGGTAACCTAACCCCCGCTGTTAGGTTAGGTTCGGTAACCTAACCCCCCGCAGTAAGGTTAGGTTCGGTAACCTAACCCCCCGCGGTAAGGTTCGCTAGGGTAACCTAACCCCCGCTGTTAGGTTAGGTTCGGTAACCTAACCCCCCGCAGTAAGGTTAGGTTCGGTAACCTAACCCCCCGCGGTAAGGTTCGCTAGGGTAACCTAACCCCCGCTGTTAGGTTAGGTTCGGTAACCTAACCCCCCGCAGTAAGGTTAGGTTCGGTAACCTAACCCCTCGCGGTAAGGTTCGCTAGGGTAACCTAACCCCCGCTGTTAGGTTAGGTTCGGTAACCTAACCCCCCGCAGTAAGGTTAGGTTCGGTAACCTAACCCCCCGCGGTAAGGTTCGCTAGGGTAACCTAACACCCGCTGTTAGGTTAGGTTCGGTAACCTAACCCCCCGCAGTAAGGTTAGGTTCGGTAACCTAACCCCTCGCGGTAAGGTTCGCTAGGGTAACCTAACCCCCGCTGTTAGGTTAGGTTCGGTAACCTAACCCCCCGCAGTAAGGTTAGGTTCGGTAACCTAACCCCCCGCGGTAAGGTTCGCTAGGGTAACCTAACCCCCGCTGTTAGGTTAGGTTCGGTAACCTAACCCCCCGCGGTAAAGTTCGCTAGGGTAACCTAACCCCCGCTGTTAGGTTCGCTAGGGTAACCTAACCCCCGCTGTTAGGTTAGGTTCGGTAACCTAACCCCCCGCAGTAAGGTTAGGTTCGGTAACCTAACCCCCCCGCGGTAAGGTTCGCTAGGGTAACCTAACCCCCGCTGTTAGGTTAGGTTCGGTAACCTAACCCCCCGCGGTAAAGTTCGCTAGGGTAACCTAACCCCCGCTGTTAGGTTCGCTAGGGTAACCTAACCCCCGCTGTAAGGTTAGGTTCGGTAACCTAACCCCCCGCAGTAAGGTTAGGTTCGGTAACCTAACCCCCCGCGGTAAGGTTCGCTAGGGTAACCTAACCCCCGCTGTTAGGTTAGGTTCGGTAACCTAACCCCCCCAAGTAAGGTTAGGTTCGGTAACCTAACCCCTCGCGGTAAGGTTCGCTAGGGTAACCTAACCCCCGCTGTTAGGTTAGGTTCGGTAACCTAACCCCCCGCAGTAAGGTTAGGTTAGGTAACCTAACCCCCCGCGGTAAGGTTCGCTAGGGTAACCTAACCCCCGCTGTTAGGTTAGGTTCGGTAACCTAACCCCCCGCGGTAAAGTTCGCTAGGGTAACCTAACCCCCGCTGTTAGGTTCGCTAGGGTAACCTAACCCCCGCTGTTAGGTTAGGTTCGGTAACCTAACCCCCCGCAGTAAGGTTAGGTTCGGTAACCTAACCCCCCGCGGTAAGGTTCGCTAGGGTAACCTAACCCCCGCTGTTAGGTTAGGTTCGGTAACCTAACCCCCCGCGGTAAAGTTCGCTAGGGTAACCTAACCCCCGCTGTTAGGTTCGCTAGGGTAACCTAACCCCCGCTGTTAGGTTAGGTTCGGTAACCTAACCCCCCGCAGTAAGGTTAGGTTCGGTAACCTAACCCCCCGCGGTAAGGTTCGCTAGGGTAACCTAACCCCCGCTGTTAGGTTAGGTTCGGTAACCTAACCCCCCGCAGTAAGGTTAGGTTCGGTAACCTAACCCCTCGCGGTAAGGTTCGCTAGGGTAACCTAACCCCCGCTGTTAGGTTAGGTTCGGTAACCTAACCCCCCGCAGTAAGGTTAGGTTCGGTAACCTAACCCCCCGCGGTAAGGTTCGCTAGGGTAACCTAACCCCCGCTGTTAGGTTAGGTTCGGTAACCTAACCCCCCGCAGTAAGGTTAGGTTCGGTAACCTAACCCCTCGCGGTAAGGTTCGCTAGGGTAACCTAACCCCCGCTGTTAGGTTAGGTTCGGTAACCTAACCCCCCGCAGTAAGGTTAGGTTCGGTAACCTAACCCCCCGCGGTAAGGTTCGCTAGGGTAACCTAACCCCCGCTGTTAGGTTAGGTTCGGTAACCTAACCCCCCGCGGTAAAGTTCGCTAGGGTAACCTAACCCCCGCTGTTAGGTTCGCTAGGGTAACCTAACCCCCGCTGTTAGGTTAGGTTCGGTAACCTAACCCCCCGCAGTAAGGTTAGGTTCGGTAACCTAACCCCCCCGCGGTAAGGTTCGCTAGGGTAACCTAACCCCCGCTGTTAGGTTAGGTTCGGTAACCTAACCCCCCGCGGTAAAGTTCGCTAGGGTAACCTAACCCCCGCTGTTAGGTTCGCTAGGGTAACCTAACCCCCGCTGTTAGGTTAGGTTCGGTAACCTAACCCCCCGCAGTAAGGTTAGGTTCGGTAACCTAACCCCCCGCGGTAAGGTTCGCTAGGGTAACCTAACCCCCGCTGTTAGGTTAGGTTCGGTAACCTAACCCCCCGCAGTAAGGTTAGGTTCGGTAACCTAACCCCTCGCGGTAAGGTTCGCTAGGGTAACCTAACCCCCGCTGTTAGGTTAGGTTCGGTAACCTAACCCCCCGCAGTAAGGTTAGGTTAGGTAACCTAACCCCCCGCGGTAAGGTTCGCTAGGGTAACCTAACCCCCGCTGTTAGGTTAGGTTCGGTAACCTAACCCCCCGCGGTAAAGTTCGCTAGGGTAACCTAACCCCCGCTGTTAGGTTCGCTAGGGTAACCTAACCCCCGCTGTTAGGTTAGGTTCGGTAACCTAACCCCCCGCAGTAAGGTTAGGTTCGGTAACCTAACCCCCCCGCGGTAAGGTTCGCTAGGGTAACCTAACCCCCGCTGTTAGGTTAGGTTCGGTAACCTAACCCCCCGCAGTAAAGGTTAGGTTCGGTAACCTAACCCCTCGCGGTAAGGTTCGCTAGGGTAACCTAACCCCCGCTGTTAGGTTAGGTTCGGTAACCTAACCCCCCGCAGTAAGGTTAGGTTCGGTAACCTAACCCCCCGCGGTAAGGTTCGCTAGGGTAACCTAACCCCCGCTGTTAGGTTAGGTTCGGTAACCTAACCCCCCGCGGTAAAGTTCGCTAGGGTAACCTAACCCCCGCTGTTAGGTTCGCTAGGGTAACCTAACCCCCGCTGTTAGGTTAGGTTCGGTAACCTAACCCCCCGCAGTAAGGTTAGGTTCGGTAACCTAACCCCCCCGCGGTAAGGTTCGCTAGGGTAACCTAACCCCCGCTGTTAGGTTAGGTTCGGTAACCTAACCCCCCGCGGTAAAGTTCGCTAGGGTAACCTAACCCCCGCTGTTAGGTTCGCTAGGGTAACCTAACCCCCGCTGTTAGGTTAGGTTCGGTAACCTAACCCCCCGCAGTAAGGTTAGGTTCGGTAACCTAACCCCCCCGCGGTAAGGTTCGCTAGGGTAACCTAACCCCCGCTGTTAGGTTAGGTTCGGTAACCTAACCCCCCGCAGTAAGGTTAGGTTCGGTAACCTAACCCCTCGCGGTAAGGTTCGCTAGGGTAACCTAACCCCCGCTGTTAGGTTAGGTTCGGTAACCTAACCCCCCGCAGTAAGGTTAGGTTAGGTAACCTAACCCCCCGCGGTAAGGTTCGCTAGGGTAACCTAACCCCCGCTGTTAGGTTAGGTTCGGTAACCTAACCCCCCGCGGTAAAGTTCGCTAGGGTAACCTAACCCCCGCTGTTAGGTTCGCTAGGGTAACCTAACCCCCGCTGTTAGGTTAGGTTCGGTAACCTAACCCCCCGCAGTAAGGTTAGGTTCGGTAACCTAACCCCCCCGCGGTAAGGTTCGCTAGGGTAACCTAACCCCCGCTGTTAGGTTAGGTTCGGTAACCTAACCCCCCGCGGTAAAGTTCGCTAGGGTAACCTAACCCCCGCTGTTAGGTTCGCTAGGGTAACCTAACCCCCGCTGTTAGGTTAGGTTCGGTAACCTAACCCCCCTGCAGTAAGGTTAGGTTCGGTAACCTAACCCCCCGCGGTAAGGTTCGCTAGGGTAACCTAACCCCCGCTGTTAGGTTAGGTTCGGTAACCTAACCCCCCGCAGTAAGGTTAGGTTCGGTAACCTAACCCCTCGCGGTAAGGTTCGCTAGGGTAACCTAACCCCCGCTGTTAGGTTAGGTTCGGTAACCTAACCCCCCGCAGTAAGGTTAGGTTCGGTAACCTAACCCCCCGCGGTAAGGTTCGCTAGGGTAACCTAACCCCCGCTGTTAGGTTAGGTTCGGTAACCTAACCCCCCGCAGTAAGGTTAGGTTCGGTAACCTAACCCCTCGCGGTAAGGTTCGCTAGGGTAACCTAACCCCCGCTGTTAGGTTAGGTTCGGTAACCTAACCCCCCGCAGTAAGGTTAGGTTCGGTAACCTAACCCCCCGCGGTAAGGTTCGCTAGGGTAACCTAACCCCCGCTGTTAGGTTAGGTTCGGTAACCTAACCCCCCGCAGTAAGGTTAGGTTCGGTAACCTAACCCCTCGCGGTAAGGTTCGCTAGGGTAACCTAACCCCCGCTGTTAGGTTAGGTTCGGTAACCTAACCCCCCGCAGTAAGGTTAGGTTCGGTAACCTAACCCCCCGCGGTAAGGTTCGCTAGGGTAACCTAACCCCCGCTGTTAGGTTAGGTTCGGTAACCTAACCCCCCGCGGTAAAGTTCGCTAGGGTAACCTAACCCCCGCTGTTAGGTTCGCTAGGGTAACCTAACCCCCGCTGTTAGGTTAGGTTCGGTAACCTAACCCCCCGCAGTAAGGTTAGGTTCGGTAACCTAACCCCCCGCGGTAAGGTTCGCTAGGGTAACCTAACCCCCGCTGTTAGGTTAGGTTCGGTAACCTAACCCCCCGCAGTAAGGTTAGGTTCGGTAACCTAACCCCCCGCGGTAAGGTTCGCTAGGGTAACCTAACCCCCGCTGTTAGGTTAGGTTCGGTAACCTAACCCCCCGCGGTAAAGTTCGCTAGGGTAACCTAACCCCCGCTGTTAGGTTCGCTAGGGTAACCTAACCCCCGCTGTTAGGTTAGGTTCGGTAACCTAACCCCCCGCAGTAAGGTTAGGTTCGGTAACCTAACCCCCCCGCGGTAAGGTTCGCTAGGGTAACCTAACCCCCGCTGTTAGGTTAGGTTCGGTAACCTAACCCCCCGCAGTAAGGTTAGGTTCGGTAACCTAACCCCCCGCGGTAAGGTTCGCTAGGGTAACCTAACCCCCGCTGTTAGGTTAGGTTCGGTAACCTAACCCCCCGCAGTAAGGTTAGGTTCGGTAACCTAACCCCTCGCGGTAAGGTTCGCTAGGGTAACCTAACCCCCGCTGTTAGGTTAGGTTCGGTAACCTAACCCCCCGCAGTAAGGTTAGGTTCGGTAACCTAACCCCCCGCGGTAAGGTTCGCTAGGGTAACCTAACACCCGCTGTTAGGTTAGGTTCGGTAACCTAACCCCCCGCAGTAAGGTTAGGTTCGGTAACCTAACCCCTCGCGGTAAGGTTCGCTAGGGTAACCTAACCCCCGCTGTTAGGTTAGGTTCGGTAACCTAACCCCCCGCAGTAAGGTTAGGTTCGGTAACCTAACCCCCCGCGGTAAGGTTCGCTAGGGTAACCTAACCCCCGCTGTTAGGTTAGGTTCGGTAACCTAACCCCCCGCGGTAAAGTTCGCTAGGGTAACCTAACCCCCGCTGTTAGGTTCGCTAGGGTAACCTAACCCCCGCTGTTAGGTTAGGTTCGGTAACCTAACCCCCCGCAGTAAGGTTAGGTTCGGTAACCTAACCCCCCCGCGGTAAGGTTCGCTAGGGTAACCTAACCCCCGCTGTTAGGTTAGGTTCGGTAACCTAACCCCCCGCGGTAAAGTTCGCTAGGGTAACCTAACCCCCGCTGTTAGGTTCGCTAGGGTAACCTAACCCCCGCTGTAAGGTTAGGTTCGGTAACCTAACCCCCCGCAGTAAGGTTAGGTTCGGTAACCTAACCCCCCGCGGTAAGGTTCGCTAGGGTAACCTAACCCCCGCTGTTAGGTTAGGTTCGGTAACCTAACCCCCCCAAGTAAGGTTAGGTTCGGTAACCTAACCCCTCGCGGTAAGGTTCGCTAGGGTAACCTAACCCCCGCTGTTAGGTTAGGTTCGGTAACCTAACCCCCCGCAGTAAGGTTAGGTTAGGTAACCTAACCCCCCGCGGTAAGGTTCGCTAGGGTAACCTAACCCCCGCTGTTAGGTTAGGTTCGGTAACCTAACCCCCCGCGGTAAAGTTCGCTAGGGTAACCTAACCCCCGCTGTTAGGTTCGCTAGGGTAACCTAACCCCCGCTGTTAGGTTAGGTTCGGTAACCTAACCCCCCGCAGTAAGGTTAGGTTCGGTAACCTAACCCCCCCGCGGTAAGGTTCGCTAGGGTAACCTAACCCCCGCTGTTAGGTTAGGTTCGGTAACCTAACCCCCCGCGGTAAAGTTCGCTAGGGTAACCTAACCCCCGCTGTTAGGTTCGCTAGGGTAACCTAACCCCCGCTGTTAGGTTAGGTTCGGTAACCTAACCCCCCGCAGTAAGGTTAGGTTCGGTAACCTAACCCCCCGCGGTAAGGTTCGCTAGGGTAACCTAACCCCCGCTGTTAGGTTAGGTTCGGTAACCTAACCCCCCGCAGTAAGGTTAGGTTCGGTAACCTAACCCCTCGCGGTAAGGTTCGCTAGGGTAACCTAACCCCCGCTGTTAGGTTAGGTTCGGTAACCTAACCCCCCGCAGTAAGGTTAGGTTCGGTAACCTAACCCCCCGCGGTAAGGTTCGCTAGGGTAACCTAACCCCCGCTGTTAGGTTAGGTTCGGTAACCTAACCCCCCGCAGTAAGGTTAGGTTCGGTAACCTAACCCCTCGCGGTAAGGTTCGCTAGGGTAACCTAACCCCCGCTGTTAGGTTAGGTTCGGTAACCTAACCCCCCGCAGTAAGGTTAGGTTCGGTAACCTAACCCCCCGCGGTAAGGTTCGCTAGGGTAACCTAACCCCCGCTGTTAGGTTAGGTTCGGTAACCTAACCCCCCGCGGTAAAGTTCGCTAGGGTAACCTAACCCCCGCTGTTAGGTTCGCTAGGGTAACCTAACCCCCGCTGTTAGGTTAGGTTCGGTAACCTAACCCCCCGCAGTAAGGTTAGGTTCGGTAACCTAACCCCCCCGCGGTAAGGTTCGCTAGGGTAACCTAACCCCCGCTGTTAGGTTAGGTTCGGTAACCTAACCCCCCGCGGTAAAGTTCGCTAGGGTAACCTAACCCCCGCTGTTAGGTTCGCTAGGGTAACCTAACCCCCGCTGTTAGGTTAGGTTCGGTAACCTAACCCCCCGCAGTAAGGTTAGGTTCGGTAACCTAACCCCCCGCGGTAAGGTTCGCTAGGGTAACCTAACCCCCGCTGTTAGGTTAGGTTCGGTAACCTAACCCCCCGCAGTAAGGTTAGGTTCGGTAACCTAACCCCTCGCGGTAAGGTTCGCTAGGGTAACCTAACCCCCGCTGTTAGGTTAGGTTCGGTAACCTAACCCCCCGCAGTAAGGTTAGGTTAGGTAACCTAACCCCCCGCGGTAAGGTTCGCTAGGGTAACCTAACCCCCGCTGTTAGGTTAGGTTCGGTAACCTAACCCCCCGCGGTAAAGTTCGCTAGGGTAACCTAACCCCCGCTGTTAGGTTCGCTAGGGTAACCTAACCCCCGCTGTTAGGTTAGGTTCGGTAACCTAACCCCCCGCAGTAAGGTTAGGTTCGGTAACCTAACCCCCCCGCGGTAAGGTTCGCTAGGGTAACCTAACCCCCGCTGTTAGGTTAGGTTCGGTAACCTAACCCCCCGCAGTAAGGTTAGGTTCGGTAACCTAACCCCTCGCGGTAAGGTTCGCTAGGGTAACCTAACCCCCGCTGTTAGGTTAGGTTCGGTAACCTAACCCCCCGCAGTAAGGTTAGGTTCGGTAACCTAACCCCCCGCGGTAAGGTTCGCTAGGGTAACCTAACCCCCGCTGTTAGGTTAGGTTCGGTAACCTAACCCCCCGCGGTAAAGTTCGCTAGGGTAACCTAACCCCCGCTGTTAGGTTCGCTAGGGTAACCTAACCCCCGCTGTTAGGTTAGGTTCGGTAACCTAACCCCCCGCAGTAAGGTTAGGTTCGGTAACCTAACCCCCCCGCGGTAAGGTTCGCTAGGGTAACCTAACCCCCGCTGTTAGGTTAGGTTCGGTAACCTAACCCCCCGCGGTAAAGTTCGCTAGGGTAACCTAACCCCCGCTGTTAGGTTCGCTAGGGTAACCTAACCCCCGCTGTTAGGTTAGGTTCGGTAACCTAACCCCCCGCAGTAAGGTTAGGTTCGGTAACCTAACCCCCCGCGGTAAGGTTCGCTAGGGTAACCTAACCCCCGCTGTTAGGTTAGGTTCGGTAACCTAACCCCCCGCAGTAAGGTTAGGTTCGGTAACCTAACCCCTCGCGGTAAGGTTCGCTAGGGTAACCTAACCCCCGCTGTTAGGTTAGGTTCGGTAACCTAACCCCCCGCAGTAAGGTTAGGTTAGGTAACCTAACCCCCCGCGGTAAGGTTCGCTAGGGTAACCTAACCCCCGCTGTTAGGTTAGGTTCGGTAACCTAACCCCCCGCGGTAAAGTTCGCTAGGGTAACCTAACCCCCGCTGTTAGGTTCGCTAGGGTAACCTAACCCCCGCTGTTAGGTTAGGTTCGGTAACCTAACCCCCCGCAGTAAGGTTAGGT